>CM052017.1:0-9161116 GCA_028476595.1 Obolodiplosis robiniae | reverse complement strand
CCATTCAGTGTGGCTAAACTGAATTCAGTGTAAATTTCAGCCATTCAGTGTGGCTTAACTGAATTCAGTGTAAATTTCAGCCATTCAGTGTGGCTTAACTGAATTCAGTGTAAATTTCAGCCATTCAGAGTGGCTTAACTGAATTCAGTGTAAATTTCAGCCATTCAGTGTGGCTTAACTGAATTCAGTGTAAATTTCAGCCATTCAGAGTGGCTTAACTGAATTCAGTGTAAATTTCAGCCATTCAGAGTGGCTTAACTGAATTCAGTGTAAATTTCAGCCATTCAGTGTGGCTTAACTGAATTCAGTGTAAATTTCAGCCATTCAGTGTGGCTTAACTGAATTCAGTGTAAATTTCAGCCATTCAGAGTGGCTTAACTTAATTCAGTGTAAATTTCAGCCATTCAGTGTGGCTTAACTGAATTCAGTGTAAATTTCAGCCATTCAGAGTGGCTTAACTGAATTCAGTGTAAATTTCAGCCATTCAGTGTGGCTTAACTGAATTCAGTGTAAATTTCAGCCATTCAGAGTGGCTTAACTGAATTCAGTGTAAATTTCAGCCATTCAGTGTGGCTTAACTGAATTCAGTGTAAATTTCAGCCATTCAGTGTGGCTTAACTGAATTCAGTGTAAATTTCAGCCATTCAGAGTGGCTTAACTGAATTCAGTGTAAATTTCAGCCATTCAGAGTGGCTTAACTGAATTCAGTGTAAATTTCAGCCATTCAGAGTGGCTTAACTGAATTCAGTGTAAATTTCAGCCATTCAGTGTGGCTAAACTGAATTCAGTGTAAATTTCTGCCATTCAGTGTGGCTTAACTGAATTCAGTGTAAATTTCAGCCATTCAGTGTGGCTAAACTGAATTCAGTGTAAATTTCAGCCATTCAGAGTGGCTTAACTGAATTCAGTGTAAATTTCAGCCATTCAGTGTGGCTAAACTGAATTCAGTGTAAATTTCAGCCATTCAGAGTCGCTAAACTGAATTCAGTGTAAATTTCAGCCATTCAGTGTGGCTAAACTGAATTCAGTGTAAATTTCAGCCATTCAGTGTGGCTAAACTGAATTCAGTGTAAATTTCAGCCATTCAGTGTGGCTTATTATTCAATTAAGATTTAGTGATTATTAAACAACCTGAATCACAACATTTTCTTTTTGAAAATCTTAAACAACATTTGATTATTTAGTGCAAACGAGAAATTGAATGCAATTTTTTAATATGATTATTAAGCCAGTCGATTTTGTCATTTTTCATTTTTTAAAAGAAGCCTATCTCAACTATTTCGCAGTTTTATGATCCTAAGAATCCTCTCTCTGATCTTTTGTAATAGATTAAATCTGTCGATAATATTTATTAGGAGAACAAATTGAAAACCGCGCTTTTTTTTCAAAATTTCGATCTTTATTATGGAAAAATGGTTACAAATTGATTATTCAAAGTATTGTCCATCGCTAGCCACAACTTTTTCCCATCTTTCTGGCAAATTACGGATTCTGCGTCGAAAGGAATCTATGCTTTTTTCGGCTATCCATGAATCAACCCATTTTTTACATTCCTCGTAAGAATGGAAATGCTGTTCAGCCAGGCCATGTGTCATTGATCGGAAGAGGTGGTAATCGGAAGGGGCAATGTCTGGGCTATACGGCGGGTGGGGTAGGACTTCCCATCGAAGCGTTTCCAAGTAGGTTTTAACGACCTGAGCAACATGTGGCCGAGCGTTGTCATGTTGCAAAATAACTTTATCGTGTCTTGCGACCGTTTCCGACCGTTTTTCCTTCAGTGCTCGGCTCAAACGCATCAATTGAGTTCGGTACAATGCTCCTGTGATGGTTTCGTTTGGTTTCAACAACTCATAATAGATCACGCCGAGCTGATCCCACCAAATACACAGCATTAGCTTCGAGCCATGAATGTTCGGCTTTGGCGTCGATGTTGATGCGTGGCCGGGGTAACCATACGATTTTTTTTCGCTTCGGATTATCGTAATGAATCCACTTTTCATCACCAGTCACAATACGATGCAAAAAACCCTTCCGTTTTTGCCTTTGAAGCAGCTGTTCACAAGTGGAAAAACGGCGTTCGATGTCTCTCGGCTTCAATTCGTATGGCACCCAATTTCCTTGCTTTTGAACCATTCCCATGGCTTTGAAACGATAGGAGATGGATTGTTGTGTCACTCCCAATGATTTTGCAAGTTTTTCTTGCGTTTGACACGAGTCTTCATCGAGTAATGCTTCCAACTCCTCGTCTTCAAACTTTTTCACTTGGCCTGGACGCTCTTTGTCTTCCACATCAAAATCACCACTTTTGAACCGCGCAAACCACTCCTGGCACGTTCTAATCGACGGTGCATATTCTGGATATGCTTCGCATAACAAACGATGACTCTCGGAAGCATTTTTCTTCAGATTAAACCAATAAAGTAAAACTTCCCGCAAATGCTGTTTTGTAGGCACGTAGCTCGACATTTTCAACGCAATAATAAACTTGTGTATTCAACTGAATGATAAGTTTGACAGATCGTTTTCAATGTATTTTTTTATCCTCTTTAAGATACAATAGCTGTCAAAGTCAAAATAATGACATCTATGATAGATATGAAGTTAGTAACGCATGCGCGGTTTTCAATTTGTACTCCCAATACAAAAATTACAGTAATAGTTAATTTAGCTTGAAAATTCAGTTTAAACAAATGAAGAATGGAGCATTCACAATTAATGAAAAAATTCTGAGTAACACCGAAGCACATACAATGCATTTGATGTAATATATTCTGTAAACTCCGGAAAACTCAACTCCGCAAGAACGAGAGCATTTTTGGGGTTAGCGTATTCAGTGCTTGAATCTGAATCTTAATCAACTAATGGAATCTCTTAATATGAAACATTTTTTTTCAATTTGAACAGTTTTGTCGGCAATATACGGATTATACACCAGCGTACAAAATGTACATTATTTTTGTAAAGCATTTTCCGGTCACCGAAAAAGAACTATACTCTCTTAAAGTAGAAAAAAGTATTATTTTTTTCAAATCGCAACGAATATAAAGTACACGTATGTACGCCACCTATTGTCCGTTTTTGACACATTTTGAATGTTGAATTACAAATCAGTTCTTAACCGAATTTCAGCTCACGTACAAGTGCAGCATAGCGTTACTCCATGAAATTGAATGAATATGCATGTAATTTTCATTTTTTGAAATAAAAATCAAACAAAATGTCAGAAAATGAAAGCTCAACATCGTCGAACGAAAGTGAAGATATCATCGAAAATTATATTCGAGAAAAAAAATTGCCCCGCAACAAAACCGGTTTCAATGAGGCACAAAAAGTGTTCCCGAATCTCGTAAACCGCCAATTCGACAGTGAGTAATTTAAATAAAATTAAAAATCTTTTTTTCGATGAATTAGTAAAAATTCAATTGAATGTGTAATAATATTTATTGTATAGATAATAATTCAACCATTCGCCAAACATATCGACCTCGGCTATTTTTATTTCAAGCAAATAAATACGGAATAGTTGTAGCCGAAAAGTAGGTTGTTCAGCAAATCGATCAATCTTTTTTGTTCAACATAATTTCAATTTTCATTCATCTATTTCAAAAAAAATTGTCGGGCTATGAAGTGCTCGGCAAATCGTTACTTTGTCTTATGTTTGCCCTAAATTGAATTCATAGCGGCATCAATTGCTCAAAAAACATTTTCTTCAGAAAATAGCAACAGATATGCAGTGGCAACAGAACTGGTTTGCCGGGCATTGAGAAATCCAATCCCGAAGCCAAAGCCGGCACCGAAGGCGAAGCCAGTTGAAGAACCTAATCCAGCGTTCGATGTGCCAGGTTCTGATATATCTGAAAACGATCCAGATCGTGATACGATAATATATGGTGAGTAGGAAGAATTATTATAATGCTATATGAAGGTCTTCGTACTATATTTTCCTAGGTAATAACAGAAAATGTTCGAACGTTCGAAAGTTGTGTTCGTCGACATCTCTAAGGAGCTATTATGCTATATCAGATTAATTGAAACTTAACTTGTCACCAGATCAAACCTATGCAGACGTTATAATGGATGATCCACGACGCGTGCGAAATTTCATCTTGCACAATAGATTGCGTCGAGGTAGAGATTTGAGACGTGTACAACGTCACTATCGCATCGTCGATGCTGATCGTAGTAATATTGATGGTAATTAAAAAAAAAAATGATGTGCTTTATACTTGTATTAAATATTTTGGTAATTCTATCTTTAAGCTGCTTTCGTGGCCGCTGAACGCCTCATACAAAGAAGAGGAGTAGAGGCTGGACCGAGAGGACGACGTAATTGTTTTTTCATTAGACATTAGAAATAATCCCAGCGAATATCATTTTCAATATATTTGTTTTAAATTCATAGCAACGGCAACAATGTCGTCCACTGTGACGCAAGCAGATCAACAAGCTTCATCGCCTACATCGTTGGTAAATTGCTCACGTGATTTCTTTTGTGAATAAGAAACTTGTAATCCCTTATTTTTCATCTAGTATCATGATGAAGATGATGATGATTTTCATTCGCTACCTGCTTCTGTCATTGTTACGTCACCGACAGCTGTATCACCGACACCCACGACATCAACGTTGTCCACTGCGACTCCTGCTGCCATTACATCAGATTCACCAACTCCCACAACAACAACGGCAACAATGTCGTGTACTGCGACGCAAACAGATCAACAAGGTCAGTAATGAGTTTGCGCGTTCCTCACTCAGAATGATCAAAATTGTTTATGTTCATTGTGATCTGTCTGAGTGAGCAACACACTCGTCGCCTGAGTGAGCCGCAAAGCGCTCTCGTTCAATGCGTTGCTCATTTGACCGAGTCTTCATGGTGAACACATCGTTCCATGGAAATGCCATCAAAATATCATGCCTTTTTTCCGAAATTAAAAGTTAAACTGCATTGATTTGTCAATTGAATTGAGTGCGTTCGCGTCGGTTTTGGTCGGATGTTTCCGCTCGATTTTTCGTTCAGTTGGAATTTCACTGGCACACAAGCAGAATAAAAGAAATACAGAAAAAATTAAGTTCGACTGTTTTGAATGTGGAGGATAATTGAGGGAATTCCACATTTTTCGAACATTCAGAAAATCAAATGATTTTCTTGCATCAACTTGATATTTTTTCACGTACACATCGATGAGGTTACATTTGTAGGAATAAAATATATAGGAACCAAATTATTCTTCACAGCAACACCTTGCGTTAATAGTCAATGCAATAAATTATTGAATGGCAAAACCAATTAAACTTCTCAAATAGATTTTCAATTCAACATTCACAATGAATTGTCGAGCATTTTGAAGATAAAATCTATCTCGAGTTTTCAAAGAAGGCCCCAAAATGGACAATTCGTATTGTTCCTTATTTTTTCTTCTCTTTTTTTTAGTCTTGGTTTTTTCTCTAAAATCACTTACATTTGCAGTGTGCATTGCAAAAAAGGTGTTTCGCAACAAAGATCGTATCAGAATGATATCATTTTCAACAAAGTTATTTCAATTTTATTTAAAAGTTTGAATTAATATTGTATCTTCCATACAAAAGTAGCATTTTTCGATTGAATTGCGACGAGTGAATGTCCTGAGAGACCGATTTTTTGCGAGACGAGCTGCATTTTCAGTATATTTCTTGATTTTATGTTTGCTGCTTCATTTCGAATGGCCAGTACAACTAAATAGATTTTTTCTAAACTTCCAAAAATTGGAAGCTCATTCCATTTATTTATTGACCAGATTGTCGATTCTTTGTCTTTGTTTTGTTCGAAAAATGAATGGTTAATTGAGATTTGGAGAATATTTGGTTTGCGATTGCATAAAAAAATGTGTTCTTCAGGTTAATATAATGCAAAATGCTGCTGCGAAATGGAGCTCTTATTTTTCACAAATCCAGTACGTTGATGTTAACATAAATGCACATATGATGAATTTCATGAGCCTGAGGCGAGGGACTTCTTCGGAGCTATCTGCACAATTACGTGCAATTGCTCATCCATGGAGCATGAAAAAAAACTTCGAAATGGCTTGTCGAAAAAAGATCACAATTTTCCAAGAACCAACTATCTCTTCTTGTAGATAGTCCTTATAATATCAAGTTTAGGCATCCTTGGTGTGTGCACATTTCAGATTTCGAAAAGGGCATCAGACAATTTCCATGAAAGGCCTATCTCAGCTAAATGCCAGAAATCGCTCATGCTAAATATCACATTCAAGAAAAGTATGTGGGCATATTCAGAGAGAGCATCAATGGGACGTACAAAAAAGATTTTGATCTGACAAAGTGACTAAAATAGAATGATGATCGCTTGATGATTCATGAATTCAATTTAATAAATTGGAAATTTGAACAACCGCGAACTATAAGTCAAAAACTTGAATAGAGGAACAGTCTCAAATCGAAAAGAACTATTTGTATATTTGTTAGGAAAAATAAGAAAATGAAACAAAATCTATGGAAACATGAAATTGTTTGCGCAGAAGCACATTAATTTAAGAAATAATATGTGTGAAATCTAGAAATTTGCATTAAGAATATCTTACTACATAAATTGACAAATAAAACCGAATACATAGAAAAAAAAAAACATAGCACAATCTTAAAACATGTTTTAATTCATTCTTGAAAAACAAATCAATGATCAACGGTATCAATTTGAACTTTATTCTGTTGTCTTAATAAAAGGGCACCGGCCAGTGCAAATGGAGACTCGAACATGGTTTGTCGTAATTCAGCTGACATTTTCACTCTACTACAATACGTTTGATTATTTATTAAATTCGTTGTTGTGTGATGTATTTTCCTTTCTGGCAATCGATTTATTTACAGCCAAGTCGATATCGATTCGATTTCAATTAATCCGTGCGTAAATTTCAAATTAAAGCAATTGCAAGTCGGTTAAAATGGAATATTTTTGGGAATACACGGGGGCCCAACACAATCGGTCGTGCACTCGCTCTTTTGGTCGTTATAATATTAAGATCTTTATTTAATTGGCAAGTACTTCAGTTTTCACCAAGCAACCAATCATATATTTGTTTCTATTTGCATTTCAATCATATTCTTGTCCCTTCTCACTCACAAACCGAATACAAATAATCGGAAACATTGCCTTGATCATTCAACATTTGATTCACTTCTTTATTTTGATATTGTCATTCCAATTATTAAAGATGTTCGATTTAAGTCGAGACTGTGATTGGAAAAATAAATAAAAAACACGACTTCTTCCGAAAAAGGAATAAGAGCGGAATTGTTTAGTCAATTCAGAAGCTCATGGCTTCATCGAGACAAAGGTAAATTGTCGAGCCAACCTCACATCAAAACCAGGTGCGATGTCAAATCAAAGAAAAAATCACTGAGTTCGTTTTTTGGTTGGACGATGCTAAATTGAGTCGGTTGATCCTTACCTTTTTCGAGATCCAGTGAGACCAAATCTGTAGCATGAAATTGTCGGTATTTAAAATGAGTCTTTCGTAATCCATGTCTAACTTGAACAATAAATGCACTTATTCAGTTCAATGTTGCCCTTATTGTAAGGAAACATTTTTTTGTATCATTTAAAAGTGGATCAAATGGCAGAATAATGTTGCTGAGCGAGTGGGTCTCATTCAAAGGCGAGCATCAATTGATAGCTGAGTAGATATTGTTGTCGTCACCGCTGCTGGATTCAATCTATTAGTGAGATGTAAAGATGAGCATGTACATTCCAACAGACGTCCTCGCATTTTCATCTCAGCGATAGAAAAATCCGATGGACATGTGTCATTTCACCACCAAATGAATGTCGACACCAAATGACAACAGAATGATTGAATAAAAACAGCCAGTCCTTGGCGGTGATATATATACAAAAAAAAAAAAAAAATGTGTGCTCATTTTTTTGTCGGAATTTTTTGGTGTTTTTCATGGTGACATTAACATTGTAAAAGAATCGTTCATTAAAAATACAATAGTTTGCCTAATTAAATTCACGGTTTTCAATAATTACATTCAATTCGAAAATGTCGTGTTGCCACATAGCCTCACTTTGCTAAATCGGGTCGGAAACAAATCGCGAGTTAAATCTTCGATTAATTTTGCTTCGCTAATCGATATTAAAGTCAAAAATGAATGCGAGTCAAGTGTTGCTTGCTCACTCGAGCAAAATTTGTGCATTTTCGATTCTTCATATGAACCACTTGGGCATATTACCCCGGTTGCTGACGTGTTGGTGCATCATGCGCCTATCATTAGGCAGCCTGTGGTCTCTGTTCGTGATTGTATGCTGAATTTGGATGCTATTCTTGCGAGTGTGAATGTTTCACTGAACATCGATGATGTACATTTAATAAAACGCAGTAAATGTCCGAAAAAATTAAAATCCGTGAATGTTTTTAATCAATTCAATGGTGACTTCAACTTTGTCAGTGTCAATGCGCAAGGCTTACTTGATGCTTGTCATCTTGATGAATTGAAGGCACTTTTGAGTGACAATTCTAATATTAATTTGATCGCGGTTTCTGAGACATGGCTTCGTCATTCAAATACAAATAAATCCATCGATGTTCACGGTTACAAAATCATTCGTTCTGATCGCAAATCGAAGTCTGATGATCGAAATAAGGGTGGTGGCGTTGCGATTTATGCTTTGAAGAATCTCAAAACTAAAGTGATTTTAAATTCGTCTAAGGATAATGCTCAAATCGAAAATGTGGAATTCCTTTTTGTTGAAATTTTTACTCGTAATTCTAAAATTGTTTTTGGTGTTGTTTACCGTGCACCGCGATGCAATGCCGAAAACACGCGCAAACTCTTTGAATTAATTGACGCAACTTTTGCACACGAACAAAACGTGATCATCTGTGGCGATTTCAATATTAATTTTATAAATAAATTGAATCTAGCTACCGTTCTAAATACAAACTTGGCGTTAAATTTTAATTTAGTTAACGACATTTGCCCTACGCACGCGTCAAATTTTTTGGGCATTTTCCATCGGGAATCTCATTTCATGATCTGCTATTGTGCTCATACAATATCAGGACTGATAAAATTGATAAAAATATTATCATCAGTGGTCGTAATTACAGGGATCTCAATGCAAACGTGTTGGATGGTGGCATTGAGACCTTGGATTGGAATCTTGAGAGTCATCAAAATGTTGATGATATGGTCTCAGCATTGAATGATAATATTCTAAATCTACTTGATCGCTTCGCCCCTATCAAATCGCGTCGCGTTCGACATGCTCCCAAGCACTGGTTTCCAGGAGGGTCAAGTCGCTGATTAACAATAGCAAAAAGAAGTCAACGGTCGAGAGTTTCATTAACGCCGACTCTGTTCGTTCGAAATGGAGTGTTATTGAATCGCTTGGCTGTTGCAAATCTAGTAAAGATGATGGTAATGATACTGAAATCCTTAATAATTTCAATCTGGATGACATCATTGATTTTTTCGCTTCAATTCATACCTCTGACGGGCAGATCTGGGCAATTTATCTCTTCCAATCAATATCAATTCCACTTTTTCGTTTAACGAAATAGCCATTGAGCAATTTAATTTTGCCTTTGCGCAAATCAAGAGCAATGCTGTCGGTGCCGACGGTATTCCACTTTAAATTTCTTAAATTGATCATTCCCTCAATCGCTCCCCATATTGTTTTCGTTTTCAATTTTTGCATTTCAAATAATGTTTATCCAGTTGATTGGAATAAAATCATAGTTA
Source organism: Obolodiplosis robiniae (assembly GCA_028476595.1). Taxonomy (NCBI): domain Eukaryota; kingdom Metazoa; phylum Arthropoda; class Insecta; order Diptera; family Cecidomyiidae; genus Obolodiplosis; species Obolodiplosis robiniae. Next base: position 9,151,372 of record CM052017.1, on the reverse strand, counting down.
AACTTCTCAATAAAGTCCCAAGTCCCCAGCTCATTTCTGAATACCGACCAATCAGCATTATCTCAGTCATCCCTAAGATTTTTGCTATTCTCTTGAATAGTCAGATCACTGGCTATCTGGAATCAAATGCTATTCTTCACGAACGGCAATCTGGTTTCCGAAGAAATCATAGTTGTACCACCTCACTTTTGAACATATCAGAGAGTATCAGATCTTCGTTGGATCGTAAAAAATTAGTAATTTTTGTATCACTAGATATAAAAAGCGCGTTTCCCTCAGTTCCACATGATGCACTTTTGAAAGTTTGTGAATCGAACGGTTTTTCTAACAGCGCTCGCGCATTAATCAAATCAATTTATAGTAATATTAGTCAAAAAGTTAAAGTCGGTGACCAAGTGTCTGTTTTTGTTTCAATTAATAATGGAGTTCTTCAAGGTAGTAATTTCGGCCAAACTTTCTTTTCCTTATATTTCAATGATACTCTCAACGTGCTCGAACACATGACTGGCCATTTGTTCGCGGATGACGCTCAAGCACTCCTAGAAGTCAATTTTGATCAAATTAATAATGTCATTGATAAAGTGAACTCCGATCTTGCAAAATTAAATGATTTTATAAAACGTCGCGGTATGAAGTTGAACGGATCAAAATCTAAAGTAATGATTCTTGGTTCTAAGCATCAAACGGGTCGGTTGAATTTCGATATGATCAATGACGTGAAAATAGGTGATGAAAAACTCGAATTTTGTAAGTCAATAAAGAACCTTGGTATGATTTTTGACGAAAACTTTAATTTTCAAGAGCATGGCAAGTGTAAATTGCAAAAGGTGTATGGCGTCTCAAATCGCATACGTCACTCGAAGCATTTTATACCCAATTATATCAAACGTGATATGGCAATCGCGTTAATTGATCCAATCATGGACTATGGTGATGTCATAACGTATGGCTGGGGTGCTCATAGCACTCAAAACCAAGTCCATCGTGATCTTGTAGCAGATACATTTTCGGATTAAAGCGTAATGACCATGTCACTGAATACCGGCAGCGTCTAAATGAATTGACTCCAGAGAGCAGGGCAAAGTTGCACTCAGCAGTCTTGATATTTAAACAACTGTCAAAGCAGTCTCCTGTATACTTGAATCATATGTTTGTTCGGAACGGTGAAACATCTCGATACCCTGATAACCTTCGCGTTAATTTTAATCCACGTACCGCCTTTGACGATCGCGCCTTTAGTTACTCCGCAATTAAATTCTGGAATAGCATATCGGTTGAAATTAGAAAATCTGAATCGTTGACTTTTTTAAATTAAATCTTAAGCATTATTTACGTGCCGAACAATAAATGCTCTATAAAATTTATTTGATCGTGAATACTCGGAGCAATGTGATGATATTTTCTCGACCAATTAGATTAAAATTTTCATCATTAACATCATCATCATTCATCATCATCATCATTCACATGCTTTTTCTTATGTTTTTGCTTTCGCTTTCTCATAATAATGTTAAAGTGAAATTCATTTCAAAATTTTATTGTGTTGTATTTCCTCTGTCTCTCCAGAGACAGGTCGGTTTTGCCATGGTTTTCCGGACCCAATTCGATAGAAGAGCTTCTCTCTAATATCACCCCACCCCTGACTGTATTCTTTTTTTCAAGACGTACCATGGGCGGAATTTATGTCGTATTGGGTCTCTGACCAGCATGTTCACAGTTCGCTGTGAACACATGTTGACATAAATTTAGGCTTCGTAATAAATAAATAAATAAACAACATCGCATTTGAAACAGAACGTTCGTTCTCGGTGATGTCTATAAAGAAGGAGGAAGTGTTCATGGAAAATGAAGTTTCTTTATGTATGTGTGTTTCTGTTTTACTTAAAAATATTTATCTATTTTAAAATAAAAAAATCGATTTTTTTGTCTTCTAGGCTCAAAGGCTAATTTTGAGGAAAGATTATATGATTTGAACACAAGACGTGATTTATTGTTGGAAGCAATGGGAAACGAAGACTGCATAAGTTTGATAACGTCAAGTAAACTATTTCTCAAACAAATGCAATCTAGCCATTTGCTATTAAAAAAATACGAGGTTAAATTCAATGTAATTCCTGATGCCAATGATCGAAATCAACTAAATATCGGTATGATTCATTTATTTGATTTGATTTGATTTTAAATAAAAAAATATGTTTCAAATTTTTTTTTCAGCTTCAAAAGCGTGGTACAATAAGCTATTATATGAACTTAATCGTCATCGTAGGATTTTAGGAGGGGCAATGGATGCACTTTCGATTACAGATCATGCTACACTTAATAAATTATTTGAATTACATCTTGAAAACGATCGCATAACTCAGAATACTGAAATGGAAAAGGATATTCGTTTCCCATAAACCAGTCTTCGGAAAAAAAATAAAAATTATGAATTTTGCAATCCCTTGATTGATATAGTTAGTTGTTTACAAACATTGCACAATAAATGATACACAAATAATACGCTTTCTATCAAAAGTGAGTGGAATCTTATTATTTATCAATATATGGATGTATATGCAACGATATTCAAGCAAATATAATAGCAAAATTTTTACTTTGAAATTATATTTCGTATAATCACTAGCAATGATCGTTCCATTGCATAAAAATGAGATTAACAATCAGTCTAATTGTGATTAGATCACAAATACCAAAACTATTTAAAAAGATATTAAAACAATTTTTTTTTCGTACACGTCTATTTTAATGCTTAGTTGGAACTTAAGAATTCATAATACAAGCACTTAGAACCTGATGACATGAAAATCATATAAAATTATCGTCAGTTGTTGTATAACTGTGTTCTATTCCACTGAAACTAATGGGTGAATGTGGATTGTATAAAGAAATTCATGGAATATCTGCGATTTCGTTGGCAAAGTTCTGAAAGTAGAAAATTTGTTTTCTAGAGTTTAAATTACATGAAAGTAACAACATGCCTGCATATTCAACTATGTTTGCTCATGTGGTGTTGCATAAACATTACTTTTTCCAATTAATTCAGTTAGTTCAATACTATTTTGTTCAAATCGTGGCATTTTCAATCCATACTCAATTTTCATTTAACAATCGGTTTGTTGCAAATTCAATTCGTAACCCAAATCTGAGAAATATTTTGCAATTGATGATGGACAAATCGATTTTTTTGGATCTTTTTCTCTTGGTGGATCCCACATTAATTTCATAGTAAATGTACCTAACGAACCATTACATAAAGGAGAGAAGGGAAGTACAAAAAAAGAAGATGAATTTTATGAATGCAACGATGCCAAAGAAATAAATTTGACCTTCACTTAACTAATCGCAAAAAATAGTTCAATTAAACCGCTTTAGGGCCGGGAAAAATTGGTCTGGCAAATGCTTGTTTAGAATAACAAAATGCAGTGACTCGATGCTTAATCGATCCATTGCATACGAAAATCAATTCTAAATTCTTATTTCGTTCCTTTGAAAATATTTACATTTAAAACCATAATAATTGATCCATCAACAAATTTTTCTGACCAATAAACAGCATTCACCAGTGCATTTTTTTTATTTCAGTTTTGTCATTTTGTTTATGCTTGTGATAGTTGTGAATGGTTTTGGTTTTTACTTATTAAATGTAACAATATTCAATTTCTAATCAAGATATCTTTTCCTATCAAGTAATTCAAATTTGTTCACAATGGTGCAGCATATTACTTCATCATGCTCGTTTCATTCAAAGTTTTCGAAGCAAAATATATTAAAATGCTTCAAACGATTGATAAAAGATGGCATCACATGTCTTTCGTGAAACTTATTGTATTTCTTGTTGATATTGGATTTGGTGAAATGCGGCCGTTTATTCAAACCTACATAATAAATAAGCGAAATATTCATAACTACCTGGCTTTTGATTTGTTGAATATTGCATTACATTGTAGATTTCTGTGTTGCAATTCATTTTCCAGAACAAGTGAGAGCACATTTTTGTATGTGTATGTTTGTGTTTGTGTATGAGATGACAACATTTTTCATATAACATTCATTGGCTGCACAATATTACGATCAACCGTCATTTCTATACTACTGAGCTTGTACTTAAAAAAATCAATGTAAACGGGGGAACAACTTATGTGTGAACATTTTCTCATTCACTCTCTGCTTTAATAAAATGTGTATATTTTTTGGAGCTATTTCGATTGAATCTTCCAACGCTCTTCTGCTTTGCTAATTTTCGATGTTAAATGTAAATATATAAAATACACACACAATTATTTTTGGACGTATCTTAAATGAAATTCAATGTGCTAATTAAATGTCATATCGGGGAAAAAAAATTGTAGTGGAATCGATTGGACAGAGCATGTGAGCCGCACACTCAGTCCACCATGTGGCTCATATAATGTGTACGCTATGCTTCTCTCAGTAATGAGTTTGCGCGTTCCTAACTCAGAATGATCAACATTGTTTATGTAAATTGTGATCTGTCTGAGTGAGCAACACACTCGTCGCCTGAGTGAGCCGCAAAGCGCTCTCGTTCAATGCGTTGCTCATTTGACCGAGTCTTCATGGTGAACACATCGTTCCATGGAAATGCCATCAAAATATCATGCCTTTTTTCCAAAATTAAAAGTTAAACTGCATTGATTTGTCAATTGAATTGAGTGCGTTCGCGTCGGTTTTGGTCGGATGTTTCCGCTCGATTTTTCGTTCAGTTGGAATTTCACTGGCACACAAGCAAAATAAAAGAAATACAGAAAAAATTAAGTTCGACTGTTTTGAATGTGGAGGATAATTGAGGGAATTCCACATTTTTCGAACATTCAGAAAATCAAATGATTTTCTTGCATCAACTTGATATTTTTTCTCGTACACATCGATGAGGTTACATTTGTAGGAATAAAATATATAGGAACCAAATTATTCTTCACAGCAACACCTTGCGTTAATAGTCAATGCAATAAATTATTGAATGGCAAAACCAATTAAACTTCTCAAATAGATTTTCAATTCAACATTCACAATGAATTGTCGAGCATTTTGAAGATAAAATCTATCTCGAGTTTTCAAAGAAGGCCCCAAAATGGACAATTCGTATTGTTCCTTATTTTTTCTTCTCTTTTTTTTAGTCTTGGTTTTTTCTCTAAAATCACTTACATTTGCAGTGTGCATTGCAAAAAAGGTGTTTCGCAACAAAGATCGTACCAGAATGATATCATTTTCAACAAAGCTATTTCAATTTTATTCAAAAGTTTGAATTAATATTGTATCTTCCATACAAAAGTAGCATTTTTCGATTGAATTGCGACGAGTGAATGTCCTGAGAGACCGATTTTTTGCGAGACGAGCTGCATTTTCAGTATATTTCTTGATTTTATGTTTGCTGCTTCATTTCGAATGGCCAGTACAACTAAATAGATTTTTTCTTAACTTCCAAAAATTGGAAGCTCATTCCATTTATTTATTGACCAGATTGTCGATTCTTTGTCTTTGTTTTGTTCGAAAAATGAATGGTTAATTGAGATTTGGAGAATATTTGGTTTGCGATTGCATAAAAAAATGTGTTCTTCAGGTTAATATAATGCAAAATGCTGCTGCGAAATGGAGCTCTTATTTTTCACAAATCCAGTACGTTGATGTTAACATAAATGCACATATGATGAATTTCATGAGCCTGAGGCGAGGGACTTCTTCGGAGCTATCTGCACAATTACGTGCAATTGCTCATCCATGGAGCATGAAAAAAAACTTCGAAATGGCTTGTCGAAAAAAGATCACAATTTTCCAAGAACCAACTATCTCTTCTTGTAGATAGTCCTTATAATATCAAGTTTAGGCATCCTTGGTGTGTGCACATTTCAGATTTCGAAAAGGGCATCAGACAATTTCCATGAAAGGCCTATCTCAGCTAAATGCCAGAAATCGCTCATGCTAAATATCACATTCAAGAAAAGTATGTGGGCATATTCAGAGAGAGCATCAATGGGACGTACAAAAAAGATTTTGATCTGACAAAGTGACTAAAATAGAATGATGATCGCTTGATGATTCATGAATTCAATTTAATAAATTGGAAATTTGAACAACCGCGAACTATAAGTCAAAAACTTGAATACAGGAACAGTCTCAAATCGAAAAGAACTATTTGTATATTTGTTAGGAAAAATAAGAAAATGAAACAAAATCTATGGAAACATGAAATTGTTTGCGCAGAAGCACATTAATTTAAGAAATAATATGTGTGAAATCTAGAAATTTGCATTAAGAATATCTTACTACATAAATTGACAAATAAAACCGAATACATAGAAAAAAAAAACATAGCACAATCTTAAAACATGTTTTAATTCATTCTTGAAAAACAAATCAATGATCAACGGTATCAATTTGAACTTTATTCTGTTGTCTTAATAAAAGGGCACCGGCTAGTGCAAATGGAGCTGACTTTTTCACTCAATACACTTATTATATGCATCTGATTTCGCAAAAATTCCAGATATTTGCTTTTCATGTTAGTGAATATAGTCAGGCGATAATCGACGTTCAACAAAATTGTGAACAAATTATCAAACAAAACAATGAGCTTGACCTTCAAACCAAATACCCAATCGTCAAAGCGAAATCAAATTTCAGCATCTCATAGACCGGTTGCTAATATTGTTTTTTTTCTCGTTCAGGTATGAATGCACACTTAAAAAAATCGTTTAATTTGAATTGGCCATAGGCTGGAATCATGATTGTTTGCCGTTTACACGCTATGCGAGCGCCTTTCACATTTGTAGCGTTTCTCTCAACTAGCAATACATGACAAGTTCGAAACGTGTGGAAACGCGGATTTGAATTTTGTGTCACGCTTTTTACGTTATTATATTTTATATTTAGTTTAGAAAATTGGAATTCTGTATAGCAAATTAAATAAATAAATTTCATGAGCAAGTCCGATTCGGACAGTATTTCATTAATTTGTGATGGAATCTTCTTGTCGCTCGCATTCTTTTCTAGCCACTTCAAAGCAAATAATTTAGCCCGACAAAGTGTTCACAGCTGACCTAACCAAATATAGCCAAACCAAATCATATTCGAACGATCAGTAATGATCAGTAACTGCCACTGGACATTACTAATAATCTAATGGCAAACACTTTGGTGCCCATTCTCTGACCAATCCACACAGCCATGCAGCCAACCCAAATGAGCATGCATTATGAATTTGAATTGTTTCCAATAAATAATGAACAAAATAGAAAACTTCAGATGCACTCTAGGTATTTATTTGTATTTGTCGGTACTTATGGGCGTAAAAAGGCATAAAAAGGAATAGTTGAGTTATTTATTTCTCGCTTAAGGTAACGAAGCTTCTCAAAATTAGTTGAATTTCTTCATGCAGGTCACACAGAACACATGAGCCTCGTCGTTTTTGATGAAAACTTTTGCACAGGCTAAACAATTGAAGTATTCATAGTTCAATCTTGACGGTCCTGATCTGACGGTCCTGAGAATGAAAGAGAACAATTTCGGATGAAACAAAACTTAATCATATTCAATTGAACGAAACAAAAATATTTTTTCAGCATAAATTTTTTTTCTGTTGTTTACATTAATTTCCAGCTAATTAAATGAACGATCGAGTAAGAACGTAAAATAACACTCTTCTTCTGGCTAAACAAATACAGCAGAAATACTTTGATTTTTATATTGTACAATACATTACTCTATTTGTTACCATGTGACTGAACATAACCAAACATAACTGAGTTTCATTCTGCCACGTTTTGCACTGGATTGAAAAAATCTTTTCTCTATCGCGTGAAGTTGGCATTTATGAAAATTGGCCGCTGTCATTTCTTTTTGTAATGGAATTGCCAGATATGATTTTCAAATTCAAAAAAAGACTACATTGCACATTGGCGCTAGTGTTTTTCTCATGCTGAACTATTCACATATAAAGGGTTTCCCAATAAGGGTGATATGTTTTGAAAATGAAAAAAAAACACTGAATATTCATGCGGAATTGATCGAAATCTTTTTTTATTATATTGGATATTCTATGCCATTTATGATTTAAACAATATATCGGCCAAATGGCTCCTGCGACTCTTCTTGCAAACCCGAATGCGTTCAAGCTTGATGATTTTTTGATGAAAATTGGGATCATTTTCAATTGATTCCAGAGCCCAATCCGCGAACTCCCGACGCAAACGATGGTCATTGGGCTTCAGTTCTTGGGCCAGAATCATCTTATAGGGATGTAGGCCAAGATCCAACCGCAAAATACGCCAGGTAGTCATCCTGGACAGGCCCAATTCCTGAGATCGGCGTGAAACGGACAATTCACGGTTTTCCTCGATACTGGCCTGTACGGCGGCTATATTCGTTGTGGAAGCGTGAAACTACTCATGATTAAATGGCAAACCTTACTGATGACAACTGACAGTAGACGTCAAAAATGTCAGTTCAAATGAGCCCGACAGGGACATTCAAAATCATATCACCCCTATTGTGAAACTCTTTATTTATATGTAAAGGTAGAAGATAATGCCAGGCTCTGGAATTGGCATTAACTTTGGTCACATTTTTTTTGCACAGAATTTTGACTACATCGAATGCATTAATTGTATTTTTTGTTTTTACTGTTTTTATAATTTTCACTTGAAGCAAAATGTTCGCTTGTGTTTTATGTTTGAACAAATGATCTTTATCTTCATGAAAATGGAGCTGAATTCATTACAGCTCGCGGAAGTCAAAGTCAGAGTCTGCCCTTATTTAAATGTTTGCTCATAAAATCGACATCATTCATTCGACTGCAATAACAAAATCGGTGCTAAAGCGTACGCAAGTGAGAAATCATCAATAAATACAGCGTTAAAATAGTTAAACAAAATGTGCGTTCATATTTGGCGAAAACACAACGATACAGGTTGTTATTGTTAGGCACTTTAATCTCGATACTGCACTTCGGAAGCGCGAGCGCGCGCGATCTGTGCACGCAGTTGAACTTCAGAATTCCAGTAGTTGATACAAATTTGTAAAAAAAAAAAATGAATCTTGTAATGAATGCGACAGCTCAGATTTCCAGTTAACTGAATACGTTGACACCTTGAATGCTTAATGTTTCGTGTCGTATGAGCGACACGTAAATATTTTCGATATATAGCATAGAAATAACGCGTCGGATTTTGCCACTTACATTTGATAATAATCATCATCGCAAATATGATTTGAATTTCGAAATTAAGTTATCGATACAATTTTTGTTTTGCACGTGCGCAAACATACATTTGTGCATCGATATATAGTTTTGTATGGACTGCATCAATGAGTGTCTGCATTGAACTTTGCAAAAATCAAATCGAAATGGCCAAGAGGAATAATAATTATAGAGCATCGTCGCGCGTTGCATGCAAAACGATTCCAAATAATGTTTTACCTTGAATGATTGCATAATACACATATGCCTTCCTAATCGAACGGTAGAACAGCTTTTGCAGAAAACAAGAAGATTCAATCAAGAATATCTCGAATCTAAAACAATTGATTCTTTGCTATTGTCTATATTTATATCAGCTGATTGAAGTGATTTTGAATGCGAGCGCTGGCAACTATTATGTGCAAATATCTTGCTATTGATGTTTGCTAATCTTTGTTATGCAATTCGCTTAATATTTTGGACAGTTGACAAATATTTATAAAGAGTTGGCTGGTTTTAATGACTTGACTTGATTGCAAAATCAAGCAAACTATCGAGCTTGTGTAATTCACCATTAGCATAATGTACAGCAATAGAACCATTACCGTTTATTAAGTATAATAAAGATGTTTCGATAGGATTCGGGCTAAACACACAGTGAACAATTTTGGTATTTATTGCCAATGCGGTACGTAAGACTGACAGTAGATTAAAAAACTGTTGACACTTGACAATGCCAACTTTGCGCGGTGAGTCATTCAGCTGTCGCAGATTCATCTACAAACGTTGCTAATAGATTTATCCATATTTTGGCACATTTTGACGTATTTTTTGCAAATTATCGTATATTTTGCGGAATTCGTTGCCAAAATTGGAACCATTGATGAGAATAACAATACTATTTAATTCGTCTGTGTTCAAAACATTTCATATTTGCACGCCAATTTATGCGCACTTGCTGTCGCACAGCTCATTGATATGCAGTGAATTCAGGCGGCCGAACAATGTCAGTGCGTTCATCGAGAGTGCAAATGGGCCGCAACAAGGTTGCCGACCGATTTAACAGACAAACTGCCAAACAATTTCCTAAAACCATATTTACGATCCTCACAGAATACTGATAACATATTCACTTGACTTCGATCATTGAGACTAACTTCGGCGGGGAAAATTCATTGAAATTCATTAATTTGATGAAATAACAAATATTTGTTCAAGTCCTTCCAAAATGTGATTAAAATGTGGACATTTTTCGATTATCATGAAACTGCATATTTTCTGTTTACTTTTCAATAATCAAATGGAAAAATTAAATTCGTTTTTGTTGTTTTTTCAAAGGAAAATTTGTGGTGTTTATTTTCAACAAGTCATTCAAATCGCATTGATTGTGATAGTCTGAATGCGATGCTCATTATTTGGCCGATTGAATTGCGCTCTTCAATCGATTTTGTATCATTTGCCATGCATCAATCGACCGGAATAAGTGGAAAATAGCCAAAAATAATGGAATAGTCGAGCATCGATGCGACTCATATTGCTGGAGCGTGCTTGTTAATTCGATACGTCAATATTGACTTTTCAATTGTACACAATTATTCAATGTTCGACGGTTGCTCGTGAATTGCACAAATAATAATCGAGAATCGAATGAATCAAACATGGGGCCTCATGACAGTCGATTGTAAAATTATGTTGCGTTTGAAATGAAATCAAAATACGTCGTTGGACTATGAAATAGGTCGGTGATTTTGCACTGCGCGATAACAAGTGCAAACAAATCAACACGGCGACTGTCGAAACGGTGAAATTAAGCACCAGCAACAGGTCACAAGTGTGAGCGTACATTGACACAGAAATGAGACCAATTCCCAAAATACACGGATCCAAATAGTTAGATAAATAGAAACAAAAGAGAAATGGTACATGCGAATCGTAGCTGATAAAAGTTTTTATCATAAAACAGTAACAAAATGCCAAAAACAGATGGCAAATTTATTCAAAATGTATATCTAAGTAACATCTGTGTGGCGCTCTCTCGCTGTTTGAACACAATTTAAGCAGAAAAAAATGACGGTGACGAATTGATGTGGAAAGAAATTATGCCAAAAATCTATAAGTTTGCTTGGCATTGATAGAGTGAGGAAACAAAACGCCAACAAATTAATGGAAATGAGGAATATTGCTTGCATTCCATTGTTTTGTTATTTTATTCAATTTTTCACGCTATCTTTCTTATTGTGCCGAACTTGTTTTGTGGCGGTCAGCAGCAGCAGAAGCAGCGATGACATCGACAGAATCATTTGCACACTTTGAAGTCAAAGGCAGTTGCGTTCATTAGCTAAACTGATCAAATGTGTGCTCATGTATCGAGTCAAATCTATTTCTTCGATGGTAGTTTGCATGCTTCGACAACAAAAATCCCCAAATTCCAGTTGCTGATTTGGATTTCGGAAATTTTTCGGTGGCACATTGAAATAAATAAAATGATGGATTTATGAATAATCCCAAAGATTCTCAATTCAAACAAGTGTTCATTTGATTGAAACGTATGTTGCTCACAGGAAAAAATGATAAAAGGCCAAGTGAGACCGAAATTGAAACGCACCCAAAAAACATGCACACCGATACAGTGGCTGGAAAAGAGCAGAACACATGGCCAGCTGTCGAATTTAATTAAACGGAAAACGAACGCAATAATATGGGTATCGAGCGCGCACAACACTACCATCACAGTTCAGCTGTACCGCCGACGATTGTGTGACTCTTTGGGGAAAAAATTGTTCGGTGTGTGTATGCAGTTAAGTGATGTTACTTCAGCTATCATTCAAAATATCACGGATAGCTCGGAGCTGATCTTTTGTGACAAATCTCTCTCTCTCTCTCTCTTTCTCTCTTTCTTGTTGTGAACGAAAAAGTTTGAGACGCCAACTACAAAGAGCTAGCAGCCAGATAGCACTATAATTCAAATAAATATCATGCATTGAGTTCAGTTGAAGTGCTGTGCTCATACTAAACGCCATTCGGCTTGTCAATCAATCACATGGATTTTTTCGATTGATCTAAAAAAAAGAAATCGTTTTCCAAAACGTTGACTCTCATAACATGTGTTTTTGTTGTCTATTTTCTCAACGTTTTGCTATTTAATGTAATTTCGTGTACGGTTTTAAACGTGTTTCTTGTTCGCTTTTTATTTCACTTGTTGCATACAAAGGTGGTTGAAACATTTCATTTTACTATCGAAAAACAGACGAACATTCAACGCACCGACAATTCAATAATAATGAAGTAATATATTAAATGCAAATTGCGGTGTGATAAAAAGCGAAATTCATTTAAATATCTGATGAACAATTTTACAATTTGACACGGAAAAAAAAATCTTTGTACTTGTGACTCGTGTGCAAAATAAGTGCTAAGAATATTGAAAGTGTCGTTCCATTCTAAGTTCGCCAATTCAACATGGTTTTCGTGCAGACACAAAAACAAATCAGCTCAATTGGCGGTAATTAGTTTACTGTTAGGTTTTTTTTTAAGCGCAAAATTTTTCTCAAAATATTCGTTCATTTTCGATTTCAAGTTTAAATAATGCGTCGCTATGTGTCTCCGTATGTGCGAAAAGTTATTCTATTTGTGTCAGATTTATTTTGGAGTTTGAGTTGACCGTGAGATAAGAAGACAACCCATTTGCCGATTGCTCGTCGATGGTTGTTGCTTTTTTCCGTATTTATTTTCGTTGCAATGCTTTGAATAGCCTATCCTTTATGTTCTGATTATTTTCGGATGTGACTCAAGACACAAACGGCGTGTTCTTTATGTCGGGCTATGATTAAATTTGTCAAACCACCAGGAATCCATACAAACTCAAGGAAATAAACCGTCAAATCAAATGAGCGCCTTCAAATAAACGGATATTTTATGTGCAGCACTTTGTTTACAAATTTGTTAGCGGGCTTACGCACAATCCAATTCTCGCATGGAATATTTCTAACATTTTAATCGTAATGCATTTCATTGACTTGATTTGTTGTTTTCGCGTGGGATTCTTACCAAAATTGCGAAATGTGCTTGGATTTTGATCGAGCACCAAATTATGCAATTAATTGGTCTATTTTCATTTTTTGAAGATATGTTCAATATTGTTGAAAAATCATCCTGAGAATTGCAAACAGTTTGGAAAAATTTGTTAAAAATCATTAAATTGCCATTGAAAATACGAAAATTGTAACAAAATATTTGGCAAACTAGATGGTTTGTTTGTAATTGGCAAAGAATTCAATTCCTATTATTCGTAACGGTAATTCTGTTATATAAAATGTGAGAGTCCCTCTCTGTCGTACGTATCTTTCGAAGGCGACTTATGCACGGATCATCCTCCGCAATTTTAGGCAATTTGCATTAATAAGTATTACTTATGCGCAAAGACATTTCAACGACCAGAATTTTACTCGAATTCTTATCTACGAGCTCTGGTTCTCCTTCCAACACCTTTAATATAAACAATTGACAACAAATACGACTTAAAATCGGTAAAATGAATTGAAATATGTTCAAATTATTTAATTTGAACAGAAAAAGGTTAATTGTTGCATCTGTTACAAGCGAGAACGTCGTCGCTGTTGAAATGGCCAAATAAATTTAGTCATGGATCGGAAACTTCAATTCAATCGAAATGTTCACAAAATATACACATGTTAAAAATGTCACTTCAAATCAAAATATTCAGTCGTAATTACAAAGCAATGCAATTTTCTATCGATGCGCCATCCCATGTGAAAAACCAGCTAGCCAACTGCTATTAATTATAATCGCTTTAAACTGGCTAACTTTATATTTTTGATGGAAAATCGAAAGATTCTGTTATGTTTAAGTCAGTCGATTGATTTGGTACATTTTGACTGTAAGTTGATTCGAAGATGTCTATTTTGTTCGAGATAATCATAGTGAGCCAGATGAAACACAGCCAAAACTTCCCAAATTAGTAGACTGGCTTCTAAGTGAAAATATTTGCACACTGGATTTTATATAAGTATTCTGCAATCATTTCAAATATTGCAGTGAACAATTTCGAATATTAAAACTGATCAATTGTTTCACTGCAATTGGACTGTTTGTTTAAAATGTCTTCAATAATCATATTTTTTCGGAAGATTTTTTTTTGCATTATCAAAGAAAATAACATCAGATTTTGATCTTTTGGAACGCTTATCACGGGACAGTTTTACGTGCAGAATTATTCAGCTTGATATCAGTCGACATGTGAAACAGAAATAATAATAACCTATAAAAGCTTAATATTCCCGCATATTATGCCGATTTATATGATGTTATTGACGAAAAAGTAGCCTAGACAAATATCTGCCTGTGGTTTTGTTGCTGCATGATGCCATCCAATAGATTTTGTAAAATTTGGCGACAGTTAATGCAAAAATGTGTCATTCAAAAGATAAATAACTTCGATAAAGTCGTCTTTGACGTCAATTTTCGAACATGACGACTGAAATGAGAAAATGCATATTTTGATTTACAAAAAGTCGCCCGGTTGTCAGCGCAAAGTCAATTTGCTAATAAAGATCCAATCAATAAGCATAAAGATAAAAGAAAGTATAAAAATCTACAGGTAATAACTGATACATTCAGAATTAGTCGTTATCACTCGAACATTAATTGGATGAAGAAGAGAAGCGATTTGCATAAATTAAATTCGGGCGAGCTCGTGATATGTATACAACGGCACGGGTTATCTGCTGTTTGATTTATCATTCGATCGTTTTCTACTGATTATTCCACGTATGATTCGACAACACTCAATCGATCAGCTGTGTGACTGTTTAATTTTCAATTACATGTCGCTAAATCAATTGCAAACGGTGGGTAAGCACGTGAAAAACGCTGCTTGTCATCATTCCACACAGTATCTGAACGTACGAAAGAGAGACGAGCACACACAAATACGGGACACATTCGTTTAATTCAAAATGAAATAATAGTTTTGAACTTGATTTTGATTGGTAGTTTTTGCTTGGTGTTTTTTGTTATTGCATGATTTATCTACTGCATTCGGTATCAATTCGATGTGTGTGTATGTTTTGTGTATGTGCAAATCCAGCCAAACTCAAATTACTAGAGATTGTACACTTTGTTTTCTACTATTTTGCTTTGTTACTCTTCCTCAATTATGTAAACGCGCACGCGCTCACCCGCACTCACTCGAAGTGACAACGGATTACTGTGTGCATTTTTTGTCCGTATTTCTCTCTGTTGTTTTGTGAGCTTCGGGGAAAAAATAAATCACTGAACTGACTTGTTGTAATTGAATTACACTTTTTTCTACATCATTTAAGTATTATCGAAATTGACATTCATTCCTAATGATGCCTCATTCAATAAATTATCTGCGCAAACCATTTAAAGTCTCATTTGCCATTTAATTAGAATAATTCACAATTTAATCGATCAAATTGTTGGGATTCAGTCAAATTCACACAGAACGAAAATTGACTGTCAAATTTCTAACCGGAGTTGAGATTGGGTTTATGATTGGGTTGGATGTTTCGCAAATTCGGATGGAAATTTGATAATTTCAACTGTCAGTTGACATTCAATTTCTGCTCTGTGCAAATGATTTAAAACAGAATTTAAAATGATGATAAAAATCTGTTAATTGCGGTGGTTTCATAAGAATTACTGCTTGGATCGATCAATTACACATATCAAATGAATTGAAACATGCAAATATCATTTAATTCGCTAGAAAAACAACGTTTTTTGTGAGAAAAAACGATGCGGATTTTTTTAGAAGAAACAATTACAAATACAATAAATATTTGTTTAATGTTGGTTTGACATTTAGAAGTGCAGAAATATTAAAATGAATTATTATCGATATAGTTTCAGTTTCAGAACACTACTTTACTTAAATAGTGTAATGTTATTCCATTGTCTCATTTAAATATTTAACAATTTCAAAAAATAATTTCGAGATGTCGTTGAAATGATGATCAATGAAATTGAAGAAGATAAGCATTCGTGTTAACCTGACGATTGACACTTATTAGAAAGTAGCACCCAAACAATAGGAGCGGTTCAAAATCTGTCGCCTTATACCGATTTATTGACGTGTAAATTGAATGAGTCTTGCAAAAACTGTCTGACTATTCAATTATCACTTGTAATTGGTCAAAATTACTTCTTTTTTTTGCTATTTCAGTGATATCGTTTGATCAGAACCAGAAATTCGAAGACTTGACATTTTTCAAAGCACTGTCAAATTCTTCACATTATTCTATCTCTCACTTTTATTCATCCTTTCATTCTCTACTTTTTCAAATTCTCAATAAAAATGCTATTTTTTATCGTTCTAGGCAAAATACCGACTCGTCTGAATATTGGTTTGATGTTATTTGCATCATGTTTTGTATCGTATATGCTGCGTGTGAATATGTCAATAAATATATTGGCGATGGTGCATCAACATGAGAACGATCACAATAGAAGCGAAGAAAATGTAAGTAAACATCTAATTGAATCCTACTGAAAAATCGCTATCGTTGGATTCAGTCAATGTTTTTGGTGACATTGAACAGGATTTCACTCATGTTCCGGAAACAGATCGGTGCAAGCCAAATCACGGCATTTGATCGATTTGTGTGCACTTTTCCTTTGCACTACCGATTTATACGACGGATTTAGGCGTACATTTAATTCGATCCAACTTATTAAATGTCAAATCATGAAACTCTGATAAAAATCATGTAAACACAATGATATCGACAAAAAATGCGATGGCACAAGCCTTTATTTACAATTTGCAAAAGTGGCAATTTGAATCGCATGACAACAAAGCTTTCTCCTTCATTCATTCTATCGCACGTGCAACAGGTTTCGTACAAACGATACTGGCACTCATTTATTCCATGTTGTGAATGTTTACGTTTAGATATTGTTGCATGCTGGAAGCATGTGATATTCACAGGCAATTTTCATTGACAATTTTCTCTAATGAATTCCACATAGTTTATTCTGTAACTTATAATTTTGGTGAAGTGTCGTTTTTGTTTATCTCGAATTGATGTTTATATTTTACTTAATTTGAACCATGAGAGCGAGCAAATAGGATGCTCTGCCAAAATGCCTCATGTGCAGCAAGGATCATTTCCAAAGTTGGGTCATAATTGAACAGTAGATCATAATTTGGACACTGATCCCCTATTCATCGCATGCTTTCAATTTGCAATTGCTTGTGCCCAATCGCACACCAATCTTTTTAATACTAAAATTAGCTCATCACCTTAGCTGAATCCATGTTATAATGTTGAATATCGGAAATATCCATAAATCATTTAAACATTTTCTACCGTAAAAAACCCCGGACATTTCTCGTTCTATTCACAACTAGAAAATCGTTAAATGAGTCGTAATACGCTATTTAGACTTCAAATGAACAAAAAAATAGTCTATATTACGGAGTAAAAAAAAATAATTTGAAAAAATCCAATTCTAGTATGGTCCCCGTTACAATTGGTCACAATCCGAGCAAAGTTTCTTGGTGGGCTCATACTTCTGGGGCTATTTAGTGACATCATTGCCGGGCGGAATGATGGCTGAATGGCTTGGTGGACGGTCAGTTGTGGGCTTCACATTGGCCGGCAGCGCAGTCGTCACGGCACTAACACCATTCGCTGCGGGAATTTCGTATTGGTTCGTCTTCGGCATTCGAATTATTACTGGCATCTTGGCTGTAAGTAAATCTAGAAAATTAAACAAACTCTATTTCATGTTGTGTTTAAAATGTATTTGTTTGGTTGCAATTTGTTTTTCTCATTCAAAGGGTGTTTTGTATCCATCATTGCACAATCTAATTTCAAAATGGGCACCACCAGCTGAACGTGGCAAGTTCATATCAGCTCTGTTGGGTGGAACATTTGGCACGGTCATCACTTGGCCTCTTGCAGGTACACTTTATCGCTTGTTGCAACCCAATTATTGTCTGCTTTCGATTTTGTAAAGAGCTTTTTGAATTTGAATTAATCAGTTTTCATTTGATAGGAATTATAACCGAAACAATGGGCTGGGTCTATGCATTTTATATACCTGCGGTGATAGCAGCTGTCATAACATTAGCATGGTTTGTTCTTGTGTTTGATTCGCCAGCACAACATCCACGCATCGACCAAACCGAACGTGAGCTCATTGAGAGAGCGCTGGGTGACAGTATTTCCAAAAAAAAGGTAGCATTATCATCGCTTGTGGCATCATATTTAATATTTACATTGTTTTTTTGGAAATGTTCAGGCTTTGCCGCCGTTCTGCAGTTTATTGACGTCGATGCCGTTCATAGCACTGACTGGTTTACATTTTGGCAACTTGTGGGGTCTATATTTCCTTATAACGGCTGCGCCGAAATTTATGAACGAAGTACGAAGTCTAATTGTGTGATCCAGACACGAACAATTCCGAATTCTAACCAAATTTCTTTCATTCATTAGGTTTTGGGATTCGATATTGCACAATCAGGTGTTTTGGCAAGTCTTCCCTATTTGGCTAGACTATTCTCTGGCTTTTTGTTCGGTTTGATTGGTGATGCTCTGACAAAATCGGAGCTCATATCAGTGACTGCCATTCGAAAGACATTCTGTTTATTTTGTAAGTAGTTTTTTTTTAATCTGAATAAAATACCCGTTCGAGACATCAATTAATGTGATTCCTTCCAATTTCAGCGCATATTTTGCCGGGCCTGTGTTTGATTGGTTTGGCGTATGTTGGCCATCATCCATACTGGTGTGTTGCAGTGATAACGATGTCGCTCGGTTTTAACGGTTAGTTTTTGCGCGATATTTCGTGAACGGCCTAACTCCGGACATCGTTAATTAAGTGAATTTGACATATGTCATTCCGGAATCTAGATCTGTGACGGTAATTGTGATAAAAAGAAAAACTTAACATTTAATGTCTTTCCTATAGGCGCATCAACATTGACAAATCTACAAAACTCACAAGACTTAGCACCAAACTATGCCGGCACTTTATACGGCATCATCAATTTTATTGGAACCACAACCGGATTCCTCACGCCGATGGTTGTCGCCCATTTCACCGAAGAAAAAGTAAGAGGCGAAACCTATCATATATGTCAATTGATTCGTAATGCTTCATAGAACCACAAATTCATTGACGACGCTTTTTTTCCCATTTTCAAACTATTTCCAAAAAAGGTTGCGATTTTGGGTCGAATTTTCATTATATCAACATGGAAACTACGAATGAATCCGAAGCATCGACATATGCTGCTCATCCAGTTGACTGAGAAACGCATTGCGAGCTGAGAAAAGCTGAACACAAATGCGTCATGGGAATAAATATAGGCAAGCGTTTCCCTTTTGCGTTGCTTAACGTGACGCATGCGTTCGGCTTTTCTCAGCTTGCACTGCGTCTCTCAGTCAACTGGCTGAGCAGCATATGTCGATGCTTCGAATAAAACACTCACACTGGCCATAAAAGGCTACGGCACAACACCATAAAAACGATTAGTAATTTGAAATGGGAAAATGGCGTTTTCATAGTGTTTTTCAATTCCTCTTTTCCTTTCTATTTTCTAAAAATTGTGTCCAATTTCTTTTTAGAACACAATCGATGAGTGGGGTATAATCTTCATAATTGCAGCAGTCGCTTACATTGTGCCGGCCATAGTGTTCATGCTGTTCGGCAGCGGTCAAATTCAGCCATGGAATGAATCCAAGAAGATGGAAGACAAAACAATTGAAAATGCCACGACGCAAGCCTAAATTTCAATCGATCCATTTTACTATTTGATATCAACTCTTTCCGATCGTCAATGCGTTGTGTATATTTCAAATCGAAATGCAATTGTATTTATTGTGTTTGACGAATGTGGCCAAATCGCGAATAACTGTTTTATGACTGGTTCGACCTAGATTTTTGTTGTTGTTGAATGAAGTGATAGAAGAAATCATTTTGAATATTGATGCTAAAGGAGACCATTGTTTCTATTGCATATGACTGATTGATCTATTAAGAAAATCCGATGATGCTTAGCGTTGTCTTAATTTTATCAAAATTTTACTTAGATTTGTATGATTATCGTTGCGTCGGTATTATTATGTGATAGGTTTTTGAATTGAAACAACCAGATCTGTGTAAAGAAAGAAAATGCCTCACTCACTTAAGTAGCTTGAGATCGTGATTGAATGATCTGAGCTTTGCACATTGTCACTTTAACGTTCATTTTTATTGCTGATTTCATTTATTTAGTCAATAGGTTTAAAAATGATGTACCTATTGTAAATCCATTTAACTTATGAACAAGAAATAAAAATCCATAAATGTGATGACATTCGTTCTGTGTCAGATTCATTTTATCGACTTTACTTGAAAGTTTCTTTTTTCCATTGGGATATTACTTTCAAATTTTTAATGAGTTTTATATCGATTGAAACATGTCTTGTTTCATGGACAAATGTCGGACATTGCAGCGGTCACGATGGAGTAACACAAGAAGATTGCGTAAGTTCAACCTGGAATGCTTAGTATAAAACCTTAGTTGATTGTCATGGAATAATTAATTTCAAAATCCGTTTTGTATTCCCCAGTTGACGCTGGTTGATTGGGAGTCTTGTTAATATTACCGCTATTGTTTAAAGATATTCTTTTTGGAGATAGAGACATATAATGAGACAGACCATCTGATTCGCGAGTTCTCTTCAATAAAAACAACGTAATTGGGTGTTTATCGTTATCACTAGCAGATATCAGCGTAGCTCTAGTTTTTGTCGGTGATAGAGATGAATAAGTTTTGTTTACATCCAAATTTTATGTTTCCATTGTGTTTGATTCGATTTAGCTGTTGAAGTGCCAAACTAACTAAATACTTATGAAATGCGGTATTGCAGTTGATACATATGACGCTATTAGTAGAATTTTGTAGGTCAAATATTACCTAATATAAGTGTTTACCACCAAAAATACACTGAATTGAACGCAATACTTGCAGTACCGCCTTTTGACAACTCATGGCATTATATGTATTTCATAAATGCTGCTTTTATTTTTCCACACGCACATAGTGAGAAGGCAAAAGTATTGGAATCGGTCCATAAATTAAGACTCCTCACAAATGTTTTTTTAATACATTTTGAGCACAGAAAAACACGATGGACCAGTTTTTTCGGTGTCGGAATGGTGATGCGCGGTACCTGTAAGCAACAAATTGGTTATTACGATGATTTGAGCCCAAAATGCAGATGAAATGAATGTCCGAATGATATTTTTCACATTCAATAATTTTTAGAAGAAAAAAACACAACCGTCTCTGTAACAATTGTTTATTTTTCAAGAAGCACTATTTCTAAATCGTCTCAAGAAAGTCTGAATTTTCGATATCACAAAATTTCGTCCAATATAATAGTATAACTATCAGGCGTTTTTTCGCCTGAATAGTATACCTAACAGGGGATTTTACACATGGGCGCCTATACCAGGAGTATATCCACCTAGATTCCGGCGTTTATTTTTTACTGTGTATACAACACTTATATACCATCTAATATACCAAGTTTTTAGGGTCAATAAACATGATCTTGAAAAGTGAAAAAATATTCTCCGTGTTGTCACCAATTCGATGAGTAAAAAGATCTGAAAATAAACAGAAAAGATAATGAAAGCTATGTTGATACACTTCATGTATGATACAATTCATGAAAAATACCTTTGATGAAGTTCACAATTTCTTTCTCTGGTTGCACACTGCGATTAGTAGCGTCTTGACGAAACTTTTGTCTTTGATCATTGTGTTTTCTTGGAAAATAGAAGCACTTATATCGTTTGACTCATTGCGATTTCCTTCGTCGTTAGAACCGTCATTGATTTCAGTGGTTGCGTGCGAATCCGAATTTTCTTCTTCTTGATCTGAAATTTCACGTGAAACAATTGGTGGCTGTCTTTCTTTCAAACAGGCCCGCCCATATGGCAAAAAACTAAATATTTCTGCTTGTTTTTTCCGTAATTCAACAGACTTTGTTGTGATAACCCAAAAATGAATTCTTGCGCATTATGTTTTCACAGTATGTTTTTTGGCATCCATCAAAAAAACAACCACATATATTTTTTCGAATGTAACTCTTCGTGTGTAAAATACGTTTGTCTACCTAGCACTGATGTGGATTTTGGCGCGACACTTTAAAACGGATGCACTTGTTGAACTCTCACACTGAATGCTGCGGTGTGTGAGAGTGGTTGTGCTCGGCAATGTTCATCTAACGATGCGCCGCATTCGTCAACTACAAATCAATGCTTACAAATAAATCATATACAAATGTCGTTATGTTGAACGACGTACGGATTTCACTCGCCTACTTGATCACATTATCGTTTGTAACTTTGTTCATCGACAATTGAATATTTGATATAATAACGGTTGAGATTTTGATTGTGTGTACAATATGGGAATTGAACATGCAAAAGTTGGTGATTTTCCAAATCCAAAAATTTGGGAAACATCACATAAACGTAAACGACAATATCACAGCAAAAAACCAAATCTTGCGGAAAAATGTATGAAATATTACAAAGTTAGTGAAGTTAAAAGTGAAAAGATATATTGCAAATGCCAGCTTTGTCCTGACGATTCGAAGCCCATAAATGCAACAAAGTCTTTCAATTTGGGGAGTCATTCTCGCACTGGCCAATGGTCTCCGGTAGTATCCATACGATACTTGAGCCAAATTTATTTTATTTCCTACAATCACTCGGGCGTATAGTGCATTTTACGATTATTCATTCGTAACGTAGTTTTTATATGGAAGATTTCGTGCATTCCACGAAATGGCTGAGCTCGAATTGTATTTTGATAAATCTGATGGCATTGCGTTTCTAAATCTACTACGAAGAATGTACGAATAATGCCATCATTGAATTCGTGATCCTATTTCACAAATAGTTTCGTATAAAGCACGAATTTATTCGGACCAATGTGTCCACTGGTTTCAGTATCGCACGAAGATTAGTATCGCGCGATATATCGTGCTGGCGCGATATTTCAATACTAAAACTATGCTTTTAGGACACATTGTTCCGGAGACATCAATTCTATTCGTACCAGAGTTCTATCTAACCTAGTTTTCCATTTTGGCGAACGAACGAAGCCTGAAGCGAGTGAACCAATTACGATCGACAACCGCATGTTCGAGAATTACTTGAACTGTTGTCTAGTTTATGAACTTATCAAAACAATCATGTTAAATGCACGAGGCATTTTGTCTAGGGAAAGAACTTTACATTTCTTGGCTGGCATTACTCGGCATTACTGGAAACAGTTTGGCATTATTTGTGTATTAGTAAGAATTTGGTCGTACTAGATTGGATTTTGACATTAGAATGTCAAGTTCTTTTCCCCTTACATTTTGTTGCCTAAATATACACTTCGCATAATGTACAAATTATTCATAATAAAATATTCGTGCATTGAGATCCCTTTTCAGTGTTCATTTACAGCACCAACATCTTAATCAGTGTTGCGAAATAGACTGTATTTTATACATCCGTTGTCGTATGTACAATAATTCGTGTATACAGGCACAGCGAGTTAAATTGTTGTTGTGCGGATCAGTAAATGAATGCGTTGTATTTGGATGGTATATAATAACTTCTTGGTTGTACATACTTTACATCGGTATAGTATACGGCTGCCCATCAAAATTCAACACTGATCTAAATTCCTCTTTCAAATTTCCATTTTAATATCTGTAATAAAAATTTAAGCTGGGAATTTAAATAGATCCGTAATCTATTAAATGTGAAAAATACATTGAACGCACCCAAATCCACTTTTTCATGTAGAATATCCATTAATAGCTGTTCACATCACATGTTTTGACTCAGTTTCAATTAGATCGGTAACGATGATGGTTTGTGTCCGATTGAAACTATTACCTGTGAAACATTAACATAAAAATAAAATGGTTAAAGTAAAAAGTTACGTTTGGAAATTGTTTTGGTCGATTATACTTGTGATGGGTATCGAATTTACAGATGCAAAATTGAATTTAACGGTTCGAAATTTACATTTATTGAATATCCAAGAGATCAAAACCGATCTCTTTCTTCAAAATCATAGTGAATATTTAAACCATCAATTTGATGCAAAATGTTTAACTGAATTGATTTCCATTCAAAATGGACTGACGAATTCAGAGGAATGGGCACTCAAAAGTAAGTTCGATAGACAATAAAAGCAGTTGTATATTCAAATGATCTTCGAATCACACCCAACGTGAATTATGCGATCAGTTTTAGATTCTTGGGGAAATATGCCGTCTGGATTCTTGAGTGGAAATTTCTTTGATTATGGCGCATTTTCCCAATGCTTTCATATTGAACGAAATGGGGAGCGATTCAAAACACAATATTGTAGCGGCCACTTGACATTCCCTTCAATTCTTCTAACTCATCATGCGACTTGGATTGACACTCGCACACTGTATA
This sequence comes from Obolodiplosis robiniae, assembly GCA_028476595.1. Taxonomy (NCBI): domain Eukaryota; kingdom Metazoa; phylum Arthropoda; class Insecta; order Diptera; family Cecidomyiidae; genus Obolodiplosis; species Obolodiplosis robiniae. The sequence continues at coordinate 9,126,681 of CM052017.1, read as the reverse complement.
TAGAGACTTCGTTTTATAAATTATTCGATTTTATTTGAATTTGAAATTGAATTCAAGTTTAATATCATTTTTCAGGCCTGAAAGTGGACGCGCCATCAAACTTGGAATTTGCTTACCAGCTGCATGCCAGCCGACGATCTTCGAGCCCATTTTGAATCTATTGATAAGTGACAAAGTGAGCCAAATTTCGGTGAAAATTCATGAATCCACTTGCCAAAGCGAAGAAAGAAAGTCGGAATTGAAAACTGTTGACAAAGTTACGATGTAGGTGCCATATTGAAAGATGAAGTCCAACGACTAAGTCTGAAAATTAAAATCGTTATTTTACTATTTATATTTCCTAGTGTTCTATTGATAGGAGTTTTTTGTCTGATATTGGCAAGTACTAGCTATGACATTCACTGCAACATAAACAATCGTGAGTTTTCGCACATTTTTTTTTATTGAAAAAAGAAAAAAAAGCTTTAATGTATTTCTATAGGCGAAAAGTCTGAAATTCTGTTGGCGTTTTCATTTTACACAAATGGGGTGAAACTGCTTTCGCGTGAAAAGTCCAAATCAACGGATGAAATTGGCTGTTTACATGGAATTCGCGCAATAACGGCACAATGGATTGTATTCGGTCACGTGTTTATATTTCATACAAGGCATCCATTAAGCAATATGGACGCACTGCTCTCAGTATGTAATTTATTCATTCGATTTTAATTGCTTCATTTAGATAATACTCAATGGAATTTATTTCATTATTCTTTATGAACGATGAACCGGAAATAAAGTGTCAATGCCAATCGTTGCACATTGGATAATGAAAAATTGTTGTTTGAATAATGTTGATTTTTTTGTTTTAGAATAAACTCGCTTGGCTTGGAATGTCTACAGGTTTTGCTGTCGATATGTTTTTTGTTATGAGTGGAATTTTGGCAACAATCACAATCCTAAAACAATTAGAGTGGGTGCTCCTGTGGGAAGAAAAATTCACCGAAAAACACGAATTTATTGAATTGTTTGATAAGAAACCATTTTAATTTCTTTAGAAGAAGAAAATTGAATATTCCACGGCTATATTTCCACCGTTACCTGCGATTAACTCCACTTTTGGCAATTACCATTTTGGTTTCTCTATCCCTCCTGCAACTCCTCCGAAGCGGTCCACAAAATCACATACTCGATTATGGAACCAAACATTGCGAGCAATATTGGTGGTCAGTTTTGCTTTATATACAGAACTACGTGAATCCATCGAATCTGGTAAATCTTATCTTAATTTATTTATTTGCTTTGTTTCACATTTTTTTTTCGTTTTCTCTAGTGCTTGTCTCATAGCTGGTACTTATCCGCCGACTTCCAACTCTTTTTACTCGCGCCGGCAGTCGTTTATTTAATTTACAAATTCAAAGTGAAAGCGCTGGTCTTGTTCGCACTGTTAGTCATTGGCAGTGTTGGCTGCACTGTGGCCATTCATCAAAAATACAACTTTGTAACTATGTTAGTGGTTTTGAGTTGTATATTAAAATTTTTCTTACTTCTTTGATCAATTTCTCTTAGGTGGATGGGCAAAAAGAAAGATTTGATGTTCGCAGCAACGCATATTAGATTTCCGCCATGGCTGATTGGTGTTTGCACTGGATATTTTCTTTTCGAAGGTCGCAAAAGAAAAATCCGCATCCCCAAAGTATGAAATACAAATTTCTACGAAATGTGAAGAAATTACTCACTTTCTTCTTTAATCTCTTTTTAATAGATGATCAACCTGTTTGCTTGGATGCTGTGTTTGGCATCAATAGCTGCTGTGATCATTGTGTATAATATATTTGAACAGCCAGGTTCCACGTATACCGCGCTTCAATACGGACTTTATGATGGTTTAAGTCGCGTGTTCTGGGCTCTTGCATTGAGCTACATTATCTTTGCCTGTGCAAACAATGACGGCGGTCCTGTGAACTGGCTCTTGAGCCGTCCGTTTTGGAAACCAACATCGAGAATATCGTATGCAATTTACTTATTGCATATGCCTTTATTTCGAATTTCAGAGGGAAGCAGAAAAACGCCGCGCTATTTCGATGAGCTATCAACAGTGAGAAAATATATGTTTCACTTAAATGCATTCTTTTGAATCAAAGCCTCTTTCTATTTGCAGATAATCGATTTTTTTGGGGTTTATTCGATAACATTCCTTGTGTCAATCGTTTTCACTCTGGCGTTTGAATCACCCATACCAATTGTTGAGAAATTTATCTTCGGTCCAAAGAATCAGGGGAAAAGGACCGAGATTCTTGATTTGAATTTGCTTCAAAATTCAAAAAACCTTTAGTCAGCCAAATATTCTCGGTGTCACGATCATCCCATGAAATAGATTCGATTGGATTTTTTATTATTTGGTCAAACGATCATGAACTATCTTTAATCTATAAGCGAAAGCAAATGTATTTTAAAAAATATAATTTTATCATTGGAAAACAAAATTTTAATCAATCTTTGAAAACAGCAATTAGAATGTTTGATGACTAGCAAAACTTTCTCATTTTGCAAAAAAATTTAATTGATTTTAAATTTAAATTGCCTTAAAATTTCACAAAAGTTTAAGTTGAAAAAAAAATTCTACCCAAATTCACATATTCCAAATTTGCGACAATGCTCACATTTCGTTTCAATACTTCAATTGTTACTGGCCGGAAGATATGAACAGAGTTTTGACATTCAGCCTCGACGCGAGCACCATCTGAACCATCCGTGTATCGTTTCATGCCATATAATCATGCTAGTAACTCTCAAATGCAAAATACAGGCAGCAGAGTGAACGACCTACGATTGCGAGAAGCGAACCATGCGTTTTAATGTATTTGTTTTTCATCTGAATCAAAACGCGGTTCTGTTTACATTCATGTATCTAACTTTTTTTCTCATAAACGGTATTATTATATACAAACGGCGTCGTTGCTGCTGTTTTTGTTCTGATGTGCTTGTGTCTAGCTATGTGCTTGTGTCGAATTATGAGTGTCATGACGCATTCACGACGGAGAGATGAACATGAGCACGACAAATACACGAGCAAATAGGTTTGCGACTCGTTCTCACATGATTGAATATCATCGTGAGTTTTTCATGAGCATTGTTTGGTTTTCAAAACTTTTTTTGTTCAGCATTATTTTTAAATTTCAAAAAGATAAAAGTATTTGAATATGCATCCAGCTGAACTTAACATTGAATTGAAGGCAATTAAGGTAGGACAAATGAATGGGTAATGCATTTAGAAACACTGAATATAATGCAATTGATCAAAAAGATGAGTGTGTGAATTAACTAAGTCGATGCTTTTAATTGTAAACGCACATTTTGTCTAGTTTCCGCATTTCGTACCTTCTATTTTTGGTAGTACCTTCTATTTGCCTTATGATATGGTAATTTTTTTTTTGTTTTGCTTCTTTTATTCGGCTTGCAACTGATATCACGCAGAATGTTGGCGTATTTTCTGTGAATATTGGTAAAACTAGAAGTTACTAGGCTCAAACAATGAAAACGAAATAAAATTGGCCCGTACTAAACTAGAAACCCGTGTCTACCCCCTAGATTCTCGTTCATCATTTGAATATTTTGAATGATCATATAATAAAGAATCAACATTTCCTATGTATAACTTATTTGATTCTGATCATTCAATAAGCGAGTCGGATGGGTCTACTTTATCACCGCGATAACCTTGAACAGAACAAAACTTTGGATTGGCACTGGGATTTGCCCGTTCGATACGATGAAACGAAGATGGTGCGAAGGAAAGAGACAAATTTGACCACTCGATCACTTCGCACGGTTATCGCGGTTATCTTTGCTTATATTGAGTTTATTGTGTCGATCAAACTTATCGTCAATTTTTTCGGGGGATACCGATCCAGAATCGATACGTGTTTACGTGTTTTCATGATCATCATTTGTAAATAATTGTTATCAGATTTTCATCTGCGGATAGAAAAGCATTGCTGGCATTGAAAAACAATTCTGCACTTAATTCAAAACTGATTTCGTCAAAATTTAAGATTTATCGAAAATTGTGTATTTCAGCCATTCTTTATGGCAAAACGGCATTTTTTTTTTTTAATTTGAGGAGTCCGCATTAAGAACCATTTCTGATTCCTCAATTAAGTTTCATCTGGTCACAGGAACTCAACATTCTCTATATAGTATAGCAGTGTGTCATTTTCAAGCTGTGCGTCTAATTTAAGAGTCATCATTGTTACAGTTCAACATGCAGATCACCGTATCATGTAAGCAAAAAAAAAAAAAAAAATAATTTGTTATCAACCTGGAGCTTTCGATAACTTCTCGTTACTTTAATGTGTGTTGATATGATTCAGGTGCGATTCCCGTTCGGTTGGTTGTTGGTGTGATGACATTTTTGGTAGCATTTGCATCATTTATGCTGAGATCAAATACCAATATCAGTATTTTGGCTATGGTGGAAAAACGCCCTGAAGATCCCAACGTCAGTATCACGACGAAATGCTGATAAAATTTGAATTTAAAGTAATTTGTTGCTACTATTATGGTTATTTCAATGATATATTTAGTATGGTCCACGTTATAAATGGTCCCCAAAGGAGGTGAGTTTGGTGCAAGGAGCGTTTTCCGTCGGTGCGTGCATATCCACATTTCCAGCTGGATTCATTGGTAAAAAATTGGCTTGAAATGTTTATATACTCTAAATTTGTCAAACGAAATGTACGTGAACATTTCCGGTTGGATCAATTATCCGCTGGGACAATATATATTTTGTAGTTTGTTTCTATATGCTAATTTAAGTATATTATTATTTATCGCGAAATGTGTTTTTTTCTCTGTGTACGATTATGACATCATCGTTTTATCGTTTCATAGTTTTTCATTTTCAATTTCCATGCTCCAGATATTGCATCGTTCATTTTTTATATAAATCCCCTGATTTTGCGATGGTTCTCCTGACACAATACCGATATTTAAACTCACTCGCAGAGTCAACATAGGCACTTTCTAATCTATCCTTATGCGAAGCAAAACGGCTGGAGATGTGCTGTATTGACTTACGCACTATTTTTATATCGAAAATTTCATTTGAACGAGTTTGATTTTTTTTCATTTGAACGATATGAGATATCAGCTCAGAACGCTGAATAACGCATTGAAGATTTATGTTCAATGGAATAACCGGTTCTTTATTGTTGCAAAAACTTGCTGCTTCAGATGCAAAATGACTCATAGATCAGGCGGCTTGCAAATATGATACAAGTTGGGTATTTTCGTTCATGTAGCAATACTATTATTGAATATGTTGGCAAACACAATTTACGCGAATTTTTGAGAAGTAAATGAATATTTTTTGACAAATAATTGTCAATGGTCCGAATTCATGTTTACAGTTTTTCAAAATGTTGGTGATCGCGAACGTTTGTGAATAGTTCGTGTAAAGTTTTAGCTTCATATACATCCGTTTTTTCTTTTGAACCCCTGAATTTGTACATTTTCATTTGAGTTTGCATAATTTTTCATCTTTTAATGTTTCCATCTAGCTGAATGGTACGGAGGCACATTTGTCAGCTCAAATTCCCTTATATTGTGCCTTGTACTGACAGCATTAACGCCACTCAATGCCGATTGGTCGATTTGGGTGGTCATTGTGAACCGCTTTTTGCTCGGCATTGTCGGTGTAAGTTAAAATTCATAGCTGGCACAACTTCATGCAATTTTAATTTCTAATATTGCCGAATTCAGGGTGTACTTCCTCCGGCTTTGCACAATGTCATATCGAAATGGGCACCTCCAGATGAAAAGGGTAAATTTCTAACAGCTTTACTCGGTGGAATACTCGGAACAGTATTCACATTTCAATTGACTGCTATTTTAACTGAAATGTATGGCTGGAGAATTGTGTATTACGGTCAATCCGTTTTCCTGCTTCTGATTATCGTTCTCTGGATAGCTTTGGTTTCGGATACACCGAGCTCACATAGACTTATAACCAAATCCGAACTTCAATATATCGAACAGTCGCTTGGCACAAGCATTACCAAGGGAAAGGTAAATCAATTCATTTATGTTGATTTTCTTGATTTTCATTCAATTTGTATATTTTAACCATTGCAGAGAGTACCGCCGTATCGCAAAATGTTCACATCGTTGCCATTTATATCACTCATCATTTTACATTTTGGAAATGCGTGGGGTTTGAACATGTTTGTTATCATTGCACCAGAGTTCATGGCCAATAAACTTAATTTCAATTTGAAAAATGCGGGAATCTACTCGAGTCTTCCGCATTTGGCGCGATTTTTGGCCGGATTCGTGTTCGGTTGGATCGGCGATTGTTTGAGGCGAAAGATGATCAGTACAACTGCAACGCGAAAATCATTTTGCATTTTCTGTAAAAAAAACAGTCTCAAGCTGTAAATGCGAAGGATAACGATACTTTCTTCATTTTCAATTGCAGCACATATCATTCCGGGTCTGTTATTGTTAGCAATTCCATACATTGACCATAGTATGGTGATAGTGACAATTCTAACTCTTTCTTTGGGCTTCAATGGAGCTGCAATATTGACAAATATCCAAAATGCACAGGATCTTGCACCCAACTATGCTGGTACCCTTTACGCTACCATGAATTTCTTCGCTTTAGCGACCGGATTCTTTGTTCCGATTCTGAAAGATGAACTAATTTTCTATGAAAAATCAGTAAGTTTCTTTCGTCATTCACATACAATTAGAATTAAAACTTAAATCAAAAATGTCTTTATCAGCATAATTTCAACCCGTGGAAGATTATGTTCGTAGTTGGTGGCTTTTTCTACATTGCGCCAGCTGTCTTATTCTGGGTGTTTGGATCGGCCGAAATTCAAAATTGGAATGTTGATGCGAAGCCAAAGAATGACGACGAAGTGGAAGCACAAAAATTCGATAAATCTTTTGACTGTTTGAATAAAGAGGAAATGACAAAATTGTAATATTAAAGCTATTCTAGTAAGCTATTCCATAAAAATTTATAGTTTTGCACGTAATACAAAAATATCAATATCGTTATTAAAATCATAATGATCTTCGCATGGATTTTTCGGGCAGTTCTGATCGAAAAAAATCCAAATATTCATCATATTCTTTGCTTTCCCCATCAATGTGCTTATGGGAAATAGCATGGTCAATCTTAGCCTGGATTTTTCGGGCATTTCTGATGGTATAATCGAAAATTTTTTTAAAAAAAAACCTGACCCCAGCAGTACTCTTTGTTCTGGAAGACATTATTCTCTCTAATATCACCTCAACCCAGACTATATTTTCCTTTTCAAGACATACCATGGGCGGAATTTGTGTCGTATTGGGTCTCTAACCACCATGTTCTCAGTTCACTGTGATCACATATTGACATAAATTAAAGCTTCGTAATAAATAAATAAATAAATAATAAGTGGTATATTTAATCTCGAAACTGTCACTGACAAGTAAATCAATCTGGAAGGTACTTCTTTCAACGCACACGACCATGAACGATCACAAACGTAGACGATTTTTTTAAGCAATAATCCGACTTGATAATTAATAAAAGAGATAATCGCTGAAGAACGGTCGGAAGATATGAACTGAGTTTTGCCATTCAACTGTGTAATCATTCGGCATGCGTTCTTCCATGGAATTCCAAAAATCATTAAAAAGTTGAAATCGAATAGGTATACCTATCTCTATAGAGATGGCTTCATTGGTATTCATTACCATTATTTAATGACACATCCGGTTGATAAAGATTCGAATTCCAATTCAAATTGTCGACGATGCTAAACAGATCATAATCATCGATTGCTTCCACTATTGCAAGGATTGTATCGGGTCGTTGGCGCATCTTTCATATGGGTAAATTGGGTACTTCTGTGTCAATATCCTTGCGGTGGCAGTCGGATAAATGAAGCATGCTGCCTCAAAAAACTGAACATGTTTCAAATATCCCCTCGAAAAAATTTACCGATTTTTTCGAATGTTTTTTCGAAGATTGCCAACAAACAAGGGTGTGCAACGTCCATATAAATATACTGGGGCGCGTAGTGGACTACGCCATATAAATTACATATCGTAGTTAAGACGCGTAGTCTTTTCGTTGCACACCAGATGAGAATATCAGTATATACATTTATATTGATGACAATTCGAATCGAGGCAATTATCCGTCGGTGTGCCTCCATGCGACTTATGTCAGAACTACCGCCGAACTGACAGCATCAATAAGTTTATGTTTATGTCAGATCTGAATAACAATGGCAGCTGGCAGCGTCAAACGCGTCATAACACACCGTAAAAATCATTGTCAAACTGACATAGGCCACGCGATGGCGCCACTGATTTTTTCGGTGTGTTTTGACCCTGTCAGTTTTCATTGTTATTTAGATCTGTTGCAAACCCTTGCCAACAAGTATACTTTGGCAGCAAAATTTTATTTTACCTACTGCGCGTCATTTCCATTATCTACAAAGATTGCACTCTCCAAGCAAACCATCAGATCTATCACTTTCTTCATTTGAAACGCCGTACTAAAATGACGAAAATATATGATCCATTATCTCTGTATTCAGACTTGTTCATCACAAATAATTTATTAGTATACGAGGGCTGCTATCTATATTTCGGCTGCAGCTATGAAAAAACTATAATATATTTATCATTGAAAATGGCTTTAGTGTTTTTCAAAATATTCTCCATGATGATCAATACACTTTTCCATGCGTTCGAACCATTTGTCATAGCAGTTTTGCCATTCGGCGGGTGACACCTCCAAAACATGGTTCTTGAACGCTTCAACTGCTTCTTTGGCGTTCATAAATCGTTGACCACGAAGTTTATCCTTGATGTTCGGGAACAAGAAGAAGTCATGGGGTGCCAAATCGAGGCTGTATAGTGGATGACCCATTAATTCGATGTTTTCAGTGGTCCAAAATTCATTTGTTTGACGAGATGTGGGAGACCTCGCATTTTCATGATGAAGTATGATTCGACGGCGCTTGTTTTTCCCCTCATTTCATTGAACACATCTGGCGAACAAATGGTCATGTACCACTGAGAATTAGCTGTTCTACGTTGCTCAAGTGGAATTGTTGCGGCACAACCACTGATTTTGGACGACCTTCACGGATTTTGTCGGTGAGTGAACGGCGACCAAAATCAAATTCTCTATACCAGCGGAACACAGTCGTATTGGATGGTACTTCAACGCCAAAAGTGGAATTAAGTTGATTGATACACTCTTGTTGTGATAATCCACGTCGAAAGTCATAATAAATCATGGAACGAAAATTTTCACGAGTCAATTCCATTTCTTTTGCCGAATTTTTTTTTTCACTTCATTGTAATCAACACAAATGACGCTATTATGTCAAAACGTTCTGAGTACGTATATACTTAAAAATGTCGAACTTCACAATGGAGACACCAGATTTCTTTGGGCAACACTCAATGTTCCCACAGCCAAAATATAAATAGCAGCCTACGAATGCGAAAGTCAATTTGTAATTCCGATTGTTATTTCAAGTTACGAATGTGACGAATGATAAGGACACCAACTATCTTTGCCTAAAGTCTTACTGAATGGTGGCCCTTTGTCTCAAAAAATACCGATTAAATGATGTCTTAAAATGAATACCAAAAGCCACTTAAGATTGGCCTCCATGAATAATACTGATAACAGCGATAAAATGTTGGAATTGAGTGAAGTACACACATAAGTATGCCGTTTTGTATTTGTTCGGTGTCTGCAGCAAAATAAACAAGTATTCAATTACATCTGATTGTGCATCAAATCGACAAGTGATAATTCGTAATGTGATTTTAATTGTTTTTAATTTGAATAGAAAGAGATTATATTTTCCTAGCGCATTGTTCGAATTGTTCTATATTCGGCTTTTTTGCTGTTGCTCAAACAAACTTCGGTCTGAATCAATGCCGAAAGCAAACAAGTAAAGCAGCATTCAATTCACGCAAACACCTGAACCTTTTCAGAACTAGACCGCATTTATTCTGTTTATAGACAGTCTCCAGCTGTTTCACGCTTCTTTACGAAAAAAGTTCATTCTCGCATTGGACCACGATTTTTTATTCGAAATACAATCAGAAACTGCGGAAAACGGCTGAATTTGATACTGTTTTTGTTTTTTAATCCACAATTCGTAAGTTATATCGATAACTATATTCATTTAATGGAAAATTATTTATTTGGCGAATGTGTGTTGATTTTGAATTTTTCGAACAGTTAAAGCAAAATAAAAATAAAGAAAACAAAGATATTATTTATACATAAATATCAATGAGCAAATTAAATTAATCGATAAAATGCATACACATTCTAAGAATTGCCTCATATTTTAAGAATTTCCTTCAAACGAAGAGAGGTGGCGCCTCATGATTTTCGAAATTTACAAAATTACAATTGAATAAAAATATATCCAGCTCATTGCAGTTTTTGTTGGTTTACTTTCAAAATATTAATTAGCTCGATTGATATAATTCGCGGATAGTGCTTGGTTTTGTGAAATAATTTAGAATAAAATCTAGATTCAAGACTGTACTGCTATTTGTATGTACCACTGTTGCCCTTTGTGGAAATATTCGGTGAATGGTAAGTCGTTGGTTTCAAGGCTTTCGTTCGTGGCAATATTTTGTACTTCGTTCTAGAGGGTAGACATGAATTTTATTTTTAGGATCTATGCTCTATAGAATCGCATCTACCTCTCAATGGGCTAATTTTTGAGATAATTGACCTGTTTGTAAAATTGCTAAGCATGTATGACCAAGCAAAGTTGTTATATGCACCCCAATATGCATCTTATAGGAATAAACAAATCACTTACACACCAAAAATACCAACTCTTACACATACAAATAAAGGCTTGGGTCCAAATTTGGTACATAAAAAGGTATAGGTCCAAATTTTGGTATTTCCCCTATATGCCAACAGTGATTTATCATTAGCGACATATACGTATTCGAAGAGTGCTACAATTCAAATCAGTTGGAGTTTGTTCAGTTTCAACGGTGTGGCTATACCATTCAAAATTTGCATTCATTCAAGTGGAAAATGGTAACCATATTAGTGACTGTTTGGAAAATTGCCTAGGTTGACCCCGGCCAAACTGGCCATCAGATTGAACAGTTGTAGTTTCAGTTTATGGATACCTCCCAGCCCCGACCGTTCTGTTTGGCTTTTCTTCATTTTGAGCTGCATATTTCTAGCAATCCAAGACTGATTTTTTTCAAAGGGAGACTTTGATGATCCAATTTCGTTTATTTTTTATAAATTTCAATTCCACCAAAATGTGAATTTAGGGGTAATTTTTCATTAAAACAACCATATCCTGTGAGCCAGAATTTTCCCAGATTAGACATTAACCTAGAGGGAAATAACTATATGTCTCATAATATCCATCCAATTCGCTGTTCACCAACCGTTGTGACAATTTGGTTATGAAGATCAAATTGAAATTCCATAGTAATGAAGTCAGTATGCGTGGTTGTGCTAATTATACGTAGCAAATACGTACACAAGATGTTGCTGAGTTTTTGCCGAAGGAGTCAAGATACGCGATACACAGGATGGATTATTTCAGAACGTGTAGTTGACGTATTGCAAATGACGCTTCGGATCCACGGTCTGCTTATCATAAAACAGTTATTGAGAGCCATATATTTACTAACAAATTCTTCTGAACTAAAACCAGTTTGTTCTGTTTCAGGAATTAGGAGTTTAACGGCAGAATTAATCATGCAGACCTCATGTGAGTGTGTCAAATTTAAGCGAATTGTATCCGGCAGTTTTGTCTTCGAAAAACGGGACAAATTATCTTTCGATTTCATTTAATCGATTTCATATAATCAAAATATTGTAAGAACAAAAAAAAATGCATGACATATAGTCGATTGGAAGAAAACTTACCTTCAGATTAGATGAGAAAAATTCTGAAACTTGAAACTTTTTCGGCAAGATACACACAAAAGAAGTTGGAAATAATTGTGAAACGAGAATTTATTCGCAATAATTGTGAAACTATATCCATTAGACTACAGCGAATATGGAACTCCATAATACTAACCTATGTAAGGAATTCAAATGAAATATAAGTAAGAGCACAAGCATAGGCACCTTCGCTGAGTGTGCTTGTGGTTGTGCCCTTACTAAGGTTTCATTTGATTGCCTTACAGATGACGTTAGCATTAGGGATTTCCATATTCGCTGTAGTCTAATAGATGTGTTGTGAAACATAAGCTATATGTAAAATACAATGTAAATAATGTTTCACTTTTATTTCCAATATAACCTCGATGCCGTGTTTCTCCCAAATAGTTGAAGTTTGAATATTTTTGCTATCTTATCTGAAGGTATGTTTCCTTCCCACCGGTTCATATAATTAAAGTTGTTTGAGGGGGAAAATGTGAGGATGATCGTCTACGTTTTATTTTAGATGGGTTTCCCGTTAGATCTTCGGTGGGGCTGATGGTGTTTTTTATAACATTCGTTGCATATATGCTGAGAGCGAACATGAACATCAGTATTTTGGCCATGGTTGAAAAAGGACCCGACGATCCAGACGTTAGTATTGGCTATGATTTTAGATCAATCAATATCATACAAAATCGTCGCTATTTTTCAGTACGGGCCGCGCTATAAGTGGTCTTCGAGAGAAGTTAGTTTAGTGCAAGGTGCCTTGTTTGCAGGTTCATGCGTTTCCACATTTCCAGCTGGTTTCATAGCCGATTGGTATGGTGGAACCTTTTCGACAACAGTTGCTATGATTTTGAGTCTCGTTTTGACCGCAGCTACACCAATCAATGCAAATTGGTCCGTTTGGGTAGTTATCTTGAACCGCTTTGTGCTCGGTCTTGCCGGTGTAAGTTTTGCTTTCTGATTTTCGAGACATTATTATTATTTACGAAAAACTCCTTGTTCACAAATAAAATACAATAATTTTAGGGCATATTTTATCCAGCCTTACACAATGTCATCTCCAAATGGGCACCGCCAGACGAAAAAGGCAAATTTGTGGCTGCTTTGCTTGGTGGGAGTATGGGAACAGTTTTCACATTTCAATCGACTGGTATTTTAACTGAAATGTATGGCTGGATCATGATCTACTATGGTCAAAGCTTCTTCATCTTATTTATCACGATTCTTTGGATGGTTTTGGTATCGAATACACCGAGTTCTCATCGATTCATTAGCAATGGTGAGCTCCAGCATATCGAACGATCGCTTGGAACAAGCGTTTCCAAAGAAAAGGTAAACCAAATTGTCGTATATTTCCGTGTCATTTTTTTTGAGCCGGCTGACTGTCCCACATAAGCCAACTGACTATCAGCCGAATAAAGTTGATTTTCACACGGAATAATGTTGCTCCCTTATTTTCATTGATTTTTTACCATTTCGTTCATTGCAGAGATTCCCGCCATATCGCAAAATGTTCACATCAATTCCAATAATATCACTCATTATTTTGCACTATGGAAATCTGTGGGGCTTGTTTTTCCTCTTGACCATCGCTCCGGAATACATGGCCAATCAACTTGATTTCAATTTGAAAAATGCAGGAATCTACTCGAGTCTTCCGCATTTGGCGCGATTTTTGGCCGGATTCGTGTTCGGTTGGATCGGCGATTGTTTGAGGCGAAAGATGATCAGTACAACTGCAACGCGAAAATCATTTTGCATTTTCTGTAAAAAAAACATTCTCAAGCTGTAAATGCGAAGGATAACGATACTTTCTTCATTTTCAATTGCAGCACATATAATTCCGGGTCTGTTATTGTTAACAATTCCATACATTGACCATAGTATGGTGATAGTAGCAATTCTCACTCTTTCTTTGGGCTTCAATGGAGCTGCCACCTTAACGAATTTACAGAACTCACAAGATCTTGCACCAAATTTCGCTGCTTCACTCTACTCTTTTATTAATTTCATTGGTCTTTCGTCTGGCTTCTTGGGGCCACTGGTGAAACACGAACTTATTCATTATGGAAAAATCGTAAGTTTTCACATTCGAAGATGCATTTTGGGAAATCAAAAATGATTATAACTTTTTCAGTATGATTTCAATCCATGGTCGGCTATGTTCATAATTGGCGGTCTTGGCTATATTGTTCCGGCCCTTTTGTTTTGGATATTCGGATCAGCTGAAATTCAAAGTTGGAATTATGCCGAGAGACCAATTAATGTCGACAGACAAGAATCGCAGCTATCACAAACGTCTCAAATGCCACAAACAGAAGAGCTGCCCAAAAGTTCCGCCGATGAAGATAAACAGACCAAATTTTAAAGCTGTTTGAATTACGGCAATTCATTTCACTGACACCAAAGCAGAGTTGTAAAGTATAATCATTAAATCCCATAATTAAATATATTTTCTTCCATTACACATTACATGAGAGATGTATTGGCGATTTCCATTCACCATTACCATAAGTTATGGTAATTGTAGTTAAAATTAGTTTTTTCCATTAATGCAACGTAAATGTATATTGGGATTTTTTCATTACTTTTTTTCCTTTGTCGTATGCGCCATCTAGTGTTTAACTTCCATAATGATCGATTCAAATACGTCACTCCTAAATCTAACAAGTCGTTGTTTTGAAACGAAAAATACATTATAAAAAATCGTTTTTTAATCCAATAAATAGAATTTTTTCAGAATTCACTCTGCAGACATATGGTTAAATATCTATGATTCATTTTTATGTTCAAATATCTATTTCATTGATATAGAAAGAATTATTATTTTAATATCAAAAAATTGAACGGTAATTAATGTACCTTCAATTCTCATGCTTCATTGTGTTGCTTGAATTTAGGAATAGGTCTACCGGTTGAAAATGTCGTTTCAGCGTTTTCAAAAATCAATGCTGCATTGAGGAAAAATGGATACAAATTTAATATTCATCGTTGGCCACAACTTTTTCTCATCTTTGTGGCAAGAGGCGGATGCCACATCTAAAAAAATCAATCGGTTTAGGGGAGATCCACAATTCGATCCAATTTTTGACTTCATCATATTTGAAGAAATGCTGGTCAGCCAGGCCATGCATCAATCGGAAGAGATGATAATTGGAAGAAGCAACGTCTGGGCTATACGGCGGGTGGGGTAGGACATCCCATTTGAGCATATTAAAACTTCCCGCAAATGTTGTTTTGATGGCACGAATGTAGACATTTTTCGGCTTCACAAAAACAAAATTATTTTCACTAATGACCAATAACCTAGACTGAAATAATTAGACAATGATATGAAGTTTCTGATGTGACAGCTGTCATAGCCAAAATTCACCTCCGAGTAATACATATGAAGTTCTTTGAAATAACGACATTTTCAACCGGTAGACCTATTAATATACAAATAACTTTCAGACATTTCTGTAGCAGCATTCAAATTGTTAGATGGCGCTAGTCATTTTTATAAACAAAAGGTCATGAATTGTTTTATCTCATAATTACCATTACGTAGAAATTTTGAAGCCTTTTTAATTACAATTACCAATTGTAATGGAAATGGAAGAAACCAGAAGTTTCAAACTTACTTTTTCAATTGAATAATGGCAATAAATACGAAATGTAATGACTTGCAGAAAAACACAGATCTGCAAAGCTGATCAAAAACTTAATAATTACGATATTTTAATTATACAAATTTCTTATTAATAAACTAAGAATTACATCGATTAATATTTTATAATTTCCTTGGAAAAAGCTCTGAATATTAAAATATCTCAACAAAAAGTGTTGAACCCAATTTAAATTTATTCATTTAGTGTCAGTTAAATTTGAAAGTTCAAAAATCATTTGTGTTGTACTCAATTGCACCGTTTCTCTATGATTCACAATCGTGGTGTTTTTAGCTTGACAATGGAGCTTGAGACTGAACTAAAACTAGCAGAAGAGATGATATTCTTTTCAACAGATGGCGCTGGGAAATTATTCATAAAAATGCAGATTTTCCGCAATATTCCCGTATCTTAGTTGAAAAATGATGCATTCAAGAAGGAAATTCGTACCCAGGATTTCAAATTTTTATATGTTTTCGTTTCAAGAATATGATTTTAGTAATCAATTTCCTTCGCATTATTCTGTATTGGAAATGAATGTAAGTGGTTAAACAAGCTCAACAATCGTAATCATTTTGTTGTGAGCGGTGTGCATTTAAATTAAGTATAAAAATCATGATTTCGTTCTATTTTTGGATTTCTATTTATAAAATGAATTTTATTAGGATCAACAAACACAACGAAAAATATTCTTTTGATGGCCGAAGGCCTGGAAACAAATAAGTCTTTAGCTCATAAAATATTGCTATTATATATTAACATTTCGTATTTTTATGAATCTCTTCATTTTTTTTTTTTCTATATTCCACTGATTTTTTTTTAAACAATCTACTTCATTGTGTGTGAAACCCACTTATTCGTACTTACACTTTTCTTCAAATTTCTATGCACCTACTAATTGAAATTTGATTTCAGCGAATATGAACATTTAATAAATGCGTCCGTAATAACTGTATCATCGTAAAACTTCTAAAGTATTATCTATTCCAAGATTTTTTAAGACCAAAGATATTCCATCCAACTTATTTTGAAAATTTAATCTTCAATTTTTCCAATTCACATTCAAAGCCGTTCTGATTTTTTTTTTTTAAATTTGACATAAAAAAAATATTACATTTTGCTGTCATCAAAATATGTTTTTCGTATTCTTTATTTTTTTATAAATTAACGTACATTCATTTCCTAATTTTAGTATACATAAAATCGCCTACAACAACAATTCAGATCTAAAATCTACTTAAAGTGTTCAGTGGGAAATTGTCATTAATTTTTTTTTTCTGTTAATAGAAGAAAAATCTCTTTCATTTGGTCTATGCAGATTCAGTATTTTTGTCATTCCACAAGCTTTTAGCAAATTTATTGATAAGAAAAAATTAAATCCATTTAAATACTTTCATGCTCCTGTGATTTTTGTGCGGTTTTAAAACAAATTAAACCAATACTAAATGAAATTGCGATATTGAACCTTGGTTTTTGTGGTGCTTTCAATAGAAATAATTATAATGTGTAATAGCTTAAATGCTGAGCCTCTTCATTAGCATGACTTTAAGTCTAGATGAACATATCGAAAATGTTTGTGCACTATTGCATACAGTGATTTCAAGTACTAAATTTTCCTAAACTGGATCGGACTTTCTGTTTTAATATATAAAATTTGTTCTTTCGCTTAAATTGTGGTTAATAAATGTTCCTTTTTTTATAATAATAAAATTACTTTCATGTTGAGTGATGTATTTATTTTTGGATTGATTTCAAAATGAAAAAATTAGTGTTTTTTGGATGCCCTACTAAAATTCTAATTCTAAAACTGAATAGCGAGACTAGACTGAATATGTTCCAATGTTTGGGTTTTATATATAAAAATCCAAATGTCACACAATTTATACATATTCACAGACAGTTTTTGTACCCTAAAATTTCAGTTTTTCATCCTAAGTATCCTGATTGCACGCTATTCACATCAATGCTTTTCACTCTTCGCCCGCTTTAAATGTGATGCATTTAATGATTACCGACTACTTAAATTAATATTACATTTCGTCTATGCCAATGCACTTTTGCGGGCATCTATGCCGCGGTCCATTTGCGTTTTTGTGATGTTTTCTTGCTACGAGCATTTTTCCTCGTACTTTGCTCTTCATCCACATCGTCATATGAAATGTTGATGGTTTTGTTGTTGGTCGATTTGGAACGCGATTGTGGTTCATTCAAATGTTGATCAATTTTATTCACTTCGTCCAAATGTCGTTTCCTTGACCGCAATTTGATTCGGATGTCGTCTTTTGGGCACAGCACCTTACCATTTTGTTCGGGATTTTGAACTGTCAGGTGCACATTTTGGTTGTTTGTCAGCAACAACAGTGATAAGAAGTAGCGTGCCGTATACGTTTCATCTCGTCCTTTCATCACATCGGTAAAGTTAATTTCAGTTGATTCACTTTCTTGTTCAGCTGGAAACAGATCAATGATGTCTGATCCAAGCGCGTGAATATCGAAGTTGTTTCGCTTTTCGCTATTTGCCAACACTGGCCGTAGCATTTCGTGCCATTTGCCAACACGTCCAACCATATCGCTGAAGCCCTCGGCTCGCTCATTCTCTTCCTGCAGCTCATCGTTTCCATCGTCATTTCTGTCAGCTTCACATTCGATAGCTTCATCTGAAAATATTAGAGTTTAAAATTTAATTACATTTTAATATAAAGCCAAAATAAATGCAATTTTTTTAAAACAATTCCTAACCAATTAACGGTTCAGCATCACCAGCATGACATTTTTCGGCAAAATTTGCTTCGGCAGTGACATTAAGTTGATTGGTCTCATCAATTTGTTCCGTCGTCGTTTCGAGTTGGCTTCCAATTTGACTATCCAGCTCAGAAAATCCGGAATCGAATCCAGTCACAACCGAAACTGTTTCATTAAAAAGCTTAGTGGAGTTTGCGTTGGCTGCGGACAAACTCAGGTCAGTCTCTTGAACGCTTTGTTCGCCTGTCGTATTAAGCGTTACATCGGCCGATGCAACCAATGGTCCGTCTCTCGATAAATTTGGATCTTGCGAACCATTTGATTCGTTCAGTGTGCTCAGGTCAGCAGCTCCAGAATCGTTCACCTCCTCAGGTCCATTTAGAGCCGTTTGTGATTGATTGCCATCTTCGTCAATATTTGTTGGTTTTTCGGGGCTGATACCTGAATCGGATGAACATGTTCGTTTGGTGATTGAAGCTGGATTTTCGTCCAAAACCAGGCTCGGTGCCGTGAAACCCCTATTATTTTCATCGAAACCAAGAAACTCTTCTGCATCTGAGTCCGGATCGATCCGAACAATCACTCCATTGCTAAGTTTAAGCAATTTGCCGCCAGCGAGTGGCTCGGGTCTATTGAGACCATACTTTCGTTTTCGCATGCACATCCATAGTTCATACTCATCCGTTAGAGCGAAAATCTTGTTTCGGCGCAGCAGATTTTCGGGCAACGCAAAGATATTTGTATCGAGTTCAGGAATTTTTCTTTTTTGTATAGAAGCAGCTTCGGCTGTAATCAACATGCTGTTCAATCCATTAGGATCGACACAATCGATCAAATCAAGTGAATTGAATCCTTCGAAAACGGAATAGGCGGCTGGTGAATGGCACTCCGAACCAATGCCATCATCCAAACTTTGACGCAGATCTTTATCAAACAGGGACCGTTCGTTTTGATTGGATGTGTCGAGGCTTGCTTCATTAGCACTTGTCTCCAGCGCGGTGTCACCACTTGCTGTGCTTTGTTCGGTCGTGTTTGATTGTTCAGTTGTATTTAATTGATCAGTTGTACTTAATTCGCCAGTTGTGTTCAATTCATCGGTTGTGTTTAATGTTGATTCAACAGATGGAATGACACTCAGATTGAGCGTATCATCTGCTGTGGCTGTTACATTGGCGCTCAAATCCGTCATTGGCACATCGAATTCATCTCTCAATGTGCTCAATTCATCGAATGTCGTATTATCGGTATCGACTTCGGGTGCTGCAGGCTCATCGCGATCCACATTATCATCGACTTCGATGCCCGAATCGTGTTCCGCAATTTTACCATCCTGTTTATTGCCATGCAAAATATTGTTCAAATATGTGCCTACCTTCAATTTGCTCAACTGTTCGATGGTCAATTTTCGCAGATTCAATCTTTCCACCTCCTCATTGTACTTCAACATATTCAAATAATCACTGTTATCCTTCAGTATGATGCCGTAGTTTTCTTTGATGTAATCGGCTGGCAAGTAAACATTTGTATATTTTTGATTTGCACGTGCCAGGGAACGTTTGTATTCTTGTTCGTATCGTGGATCGACTTGATTGCCAATCATCGGTCGCGTGAAAATCGGCTCATCAATTGTATCCATGAAAATGCGAAAGTCTCGCAACGAATCCAAATTTTCGACGTCGCTCTCATCAATGCCCAGATTGTCATAAAAAGTGTTGTTGCTTTGTAGATTACTTTGCAGCACATTAATACGCGGGAAAACGTTTTTCATGCGCAATTGATCAAATTCCTCTTCGCACTCGAGCTCACTACGCTTTTCGTGAATATTCAGCGATATTTGATCGAATGTGACAATTTCGAATGGTTTTGGCTTGAACTCCACTTTGTTCGTTACTTTGAGCATTCGCTTGGCCCGTTTTAATGCACGCTCCTTCTCTCGTTCACGCTTCTCAAGAAGTTCTTGCGCTTTTTTGTCCTTTTTTGAACAATGCTCAGCATCTTTTTCCGCCTCTTCTTCCTGCTGCTGCTGCTGTTTCTTTTCAGCTATAGCCTTCGATATATTGGCTGCACTCCGTTGATTGAAATCCAGCACAATTTGCTCCAAATAATCCACTTTTCGGCCATAAATGCGGGCAGCATCGAATACCAAGAAAGCCGCTTCACTAAAATTTATATCATTTCGTTCGCAATGAAAAAATGTGTCCAAATTGCCTTGTATATCGAAATCGTAGCATTGATCCGGGTGTTCGGCCACACTGGCAAACTTTTGCACGATTTTTAGACGTGTCTCCATTTTCGGTGCTGGCCAAGATTCACAATAACACCCACGCAGCCGTTTCACACTACGTTTTTAAACATGAACAAACACTATTATTATTTCCTTTTCAATTCTAAAACACACTTCTGCGATTGTTTAGCGACTAATCTGCGATTCGATTAATAAATATGATGTCTTTTTGTGTCCCTCTCTTTCTATTTATGGTGGCAAAGCAAATGCTTTCGCATGGCTTCTATATATTTGTTCACGTTTTCGAGCATTTTTATGCTTTGGCATATACATTAATTATTTCAAAGTTTTTCTCGTTATCTGTATGCAAACGCAAGTGTGTTTGACTTGTGTTGATGTTCAAAATAAGTACAATTTAATTATTTTCACACCACATTCATTTCAAATACATGCAACCGATGTAGTCAGAGAATGTTCAATACCAAATTCCCTTTTACCAGCAACAAATAAACACACACTTTTTCTCACAGTTTTTCGAAGCAAAAATACTTTATTTTGATTGGATTTTTGTTTTGCGGTGAAATTCGCATTTTACTTAATGTGTTTTTTCAACTAGTTTTCGTCTTCTCTCACATTTCACGATACAAATGGAAATAGGTCTATTCACAATATATTATTAATTTCACGATTTGCTCAGTTTGGATATTTTGCTCGGTTTCACAGCGCGTCACTTTGGCAGCCATGACACTATTGTTCGTTAAATCACTTCCCCTACTCGTTTTTATTCAGCCCAGCCAAAACCTGTTCAGCAAATCGAAACGAATGGGATATTTCGAAACTAGTCGATATTTTGAAACGGGCGCTATATTTTGAATATAGCGAATATTTAATATCAATTTGCAAATCACATTCTCAGATTAGTAATAAATATGTGAAAACAATGAATTAAATTTAAATTTATGTATGGAAAAAAAAACTTTTGATTAAATTTTTATCAGTTTATTTTTTTCACACACTTATTTCGAATGAATCAAATTGTGTTAGAACCAAATGGTTGGTTCTTTCAATGATTCTACTTTTATTTTCAAAATACTGAATTGCATAAAGAACTTGGTTATTGAGCACAAAATTATTGACTTCAATTTTGTTTATTTTGGAAAAAGCCGAAAAATTGCGTTCAAAAAAAGTATTTGCAAGCAAATCTATTGAAAGAGAACGTGCGCTGCGAATGAGGACTCGGCTGATAGATGGCGTTCGACTCTAATATGCTTTCAACTGATACAAAACAATAAGTTTTCAATATCGAGTGCGTTTGGAGATCGGAACATGTGAAAAATGAAACGCGAGGAATGGAAAAGTAGATGGCTGCACTTTTATGATTTAGTCAAAATCGTGCAATTAATTGGACATTCATTCAAAAGCACTTAGAATAATTCAACTCAATTGGAGTACTACAGCCAACAGGCTGAAACCCATTCAAGAGCAATGCATCTTACAAAATACGGACTTTCGATTTTATTGGATAAAATTCAAGAAACTGTTGATAATCGAAAATCTGATAGGTCCTTCTTAAAATCGAATGTGTTTTTTTTCCCTCAAGTTGAGAATATCAACACACACACACACACATACACACACACACTCACACACACACACACAAATTTAAATGAATTCGGAGAATAGGTTAAAAGTGGATTAATCGAAACCCATCACATTAAGCGCACATTAAAAAAACCTGATAAGAGTGCGCGCGATGCAAGAGATATAAAAAAAAGAAATGGGAAAAAACACACGATTCTTGGGTTTGGCGGTACATTTCTCCTTTTATCTTTCGATTATTGATGACATGACATTAAAAAGCAATAAAAGGATGAGCCGCCCATATTCTGAGAACATGCAATCATACATTATATGCAATGCACGCTGTTTGATGTTGTGCGTTTCATTCGCTCTCCCTCGGCTCAGCAGCAGCAACAGCCATTCTGGATGTATCGTTCTTCATTTTTTTTTGTCGCTCGTATTCATCTCGTAAACGCGCGCGCGCGGTCGGCACAAAGCAAACGGCTTAAATGAATTACTCTTTTGGTCTCGGGTGATCATCGAGTGATGTGAACGTGAATAAATCGCCTATGTACGTTGATTCTTGAATTTTATGAGTAGCCAGGTTCAACAAACATGTAGCAGCTACTTTGATGTTCGATTGAAATTGAGAGGAGATTAATTAATCTAATGAAAGCATCGGTGATCAAGCGCGCGTTCGTTTGGTGCAAAACGGAGACTCAATTAAATCGTATTATCAGGTCGGTGGTTTCGCTTCGACATCACATAAACCGAATCAGCACCATCTAAAATTCTCTCGGCAATTGGAAAATGAGGAACAGATGTGTCAATGGCGGTCAAGATAGAGGAAGAGAGCGATACATACACAACGAGAATACATTACGGAGTGCAACGCATGGAAAATATATCATAAACGTGCCGCACGCGTAACGAATCGAAACAGATAAATCGTAAACGCATATGGAACCATAAAGGGAACCGAGAGCATATATCTGTATGAATCTGTGGATCGGCATCAAGAGCGGCATCACTGAAACAATAAGTCATACATATATGCATGGGTCCCGGTGTGTACAGCGTGAATCCATGTGCGATCCGATCCGTATTACATTCGGGACTGTCAAAGGAATTGCGGAACAAAGTGCGACGATAGGCGAGCCGCACGGACTGAAGCAAGATGGAACGTACGATTCAGTGAGCACGACACATAAGACTAGCACGCTTTGCCCCCGATGAGTGTGTTGGTGTGTGACTGTGTTTGTATGTGAATACCCGAGCATCGAGCAGAACAACTGATTCGACTTGCTGTACGATATTTTCATTAAGAATGTGTTCCTGTGCATCGTTAAAAGCAACTATATAGAAGCATATATAGATGATGTATATAGCGCTCGGTATGGGTTCATGCGTACCACATAATACCCGAGAGAAGCGTCCAGCGGAAAAAGCAGATCTACACACGACACGGTAAATGGTCAACATGTTATTTATTCAAGTGCGATAGATAGAACACATTTTGTGCCTTGTTTGTGTGCTGCATTGGGAAACAAATGAAAAATCACCGGTATGCAAAATCATAACCTTCAAAGTGTTGCGCTGATAGTAAATTTCTTCAAATATTGATGTATATTTACATATGCTTGACAGCCAAAAGTGGAAATTGCGGCGATTTGAAAATGCAGAAAATCGTTTAATTTAATCTTTTTTTACTTCGGCTGATAAATAACTAAAAAAACAACTTCACCCAATACCATATAAACATTCAACGAACACAAGTGAAGGAAAATGTGAGAAAGAAAAAGACGGATGATTTTCCGTTGATATTGTAAAGGGCACAGAATAAAAATCTAATTTGTTAAAATGGCAGGTTTTTCATTGCAATTCTCATTACATTTAATCCCGAATACGAATTTTACCCGCACTGCACTACAATATAATAAAAGCCAACTGAGCGATTGGTTTGTATTCAAAATTTAAAAGGAAATCATTTATTTTACTTTAAAAAAAAACTATCAGTTTGAATTACAATTGGCTCAATTTGCCTTTTTGTTTTGGTGTTTTATGTGTGTGAATTTGATGTTGGTTTTTTTGCTGCAATTAAATGGATTCATCTGCATCAGCCGATGGCGTATCGGTTTTGCTGTAATGATAGTGCACATCACCATAAATAGTAAGTGGATTGGATTGTGCGTTGTTCGCCGCTGTTGATGTGATTGTTTTGACATTCATCGATGACGCATCTTTTGTTATTTGATCTAATTGTGTAAAAAACAATTTTTCAATTAAAAGAATTTGAACTTTCAAATTCGATCCTTACCAATAATAGCCGTGTTGTTGCAAAGTACTTGTATCAGATTTTCTATTGCCATTAATACAGCATTCCATTTTTATTCGTTCATTTTGCGGTTCGCTTCACTTTGGTCAGAAAACCATACATGATTTCGTTCCTTTTTTAGAACTAAAAATGTGGATCAGAAATAGATTCATTTACAAATGACACTCAATCACAAAAAAAAATTAAAAACGCTTCACATCATACCTTTTATCAATTCCAAAATTGCAACCGAGGTCACGAATGGCTCTGAGCATGTTGAAAATGTGTATTGTAATCTCTTGTACAGAATCGAAAGAAATAATTTTCGCCAGGTGCAATTTTTTCAATGACAGTTCGCCACTTTATCACTGAGTATTGAACCATCATTCGTAGGGACTATCAAAAGAAGCAAAAAAAAGGAAATTTTAGCATCCGTTTTCAAACGAAATCAACGAACGATAAGAGCAGAAAAAATTGGCGGTCTTTTTCACAGATCTAACTACCTGTAGTCTGCGTATTGAATGGTACATCGACATTTTGCAATATTTTCCCTCTGTTTCGATCTAATTTATATATCGTACATGGTTTAAAGTATTTTTCAAGTTGGTCCGAATTGTAATTTCAATAGCGCCAACGATGAAAATGTTTGAATATTTGAATATTCTTGAAATTTTTCACACTGAATAATTGGACTACCATATTGATAGCATTCAGTCGTATTAATAGAATGAATCAATGCAAATTTATTCGATGTTGTTGTGTTTACATTATCCAAACATATGTAGAACGCATTTATGCATTCACAGTTCCACAATGGTGACATAGTCGTTAAGTTAAGCTCAGCACGCTTTTTTGCAACGCATTCATGAACAAAACGACAACAATTATCCATTCGAAGACTCCCATCCAAAATTGAATCACTTTTGAAATTAACAAATGTTGATTGAAGTGTTTTTTTAGGTGTGTCTTCTGTTGGCAGCAATACTGATTCACAAAATATTGTATCTAAAAGTGAAAAACATAAAATATGTATACAAACTTTTCGAACTTTTAAGTGGTGTGCATACCTTTCAGGCGGTTTTTCTTCAAATCATTCAAAGTTTCTTGGTAATTCTCGGAGAAATTCAAATTTTCTGATAGAAAACTTTTGAATAGAAACATAAAAATTAAAAGAACTGAAACAAACTCCATATTTACAAAATATGATTCAGTTTTTCTACCGCACCAGACGAAGGTGAAAAAACAACTAATATTCAATCAATATGTATTAAATTTCGAACCTTCTTTTACCTGAAGCATTGAAATATTCACACAGAAACCATTTCGGCTATAGGTAGAATAGAAATCAAGACTGGTTTTTGTTTCTCGTATGTTTGTGTGATGAATACAACAAAATCTCGTTTCTGTGTTGGTGTTGTTTGTTTTCTTTGTCTTCTTTGAAACTAACGAATTCTTCCTATAACGAACCGCCTTTTCAAAATATGCTTCATTTCTTTTTGTTCACGTGAAATAAAACTGAAAAATACCCGGTGTGTTTCAAGATGATTTGTTTACATTTTAAAAGCTCAGAGAGAGGAGAGACATACGGAAATACAATCGTACACTCAGAACGATTCCAACAACAAAATATATATATTTTTAGCTGCACTATGTATATAGTGAGCTATCACATATGAAAAAGAGAGAGGAAAAGGATGAGAGAGAGAGAGAAAGAGAAGAGAGAGAGAGAGAGAGAGAGAGAGAGCGTGAGCGGGAGGGAGAGGTGTAGTATACAATCGAGCAAACGATTGAATGTGTGAGTGAGCGAGTGAGTGAATAATGTACGGCGTATAGGCTTCACTCTCAGACTGACGCACGCGCTCACACTGCTTCCGCATGGCTGACGCAAGGACCCTTGCGTCAACCGCATGGTTAACGCAATGATTGTACTCGAATCCCCATTTTCCTACTACTAATGGCAATAGAACGAATACAGAGCGCGCGGCAACAGCAGCAAACTGTGAGCGAGAGCGATACGAATCGAAAATCACTTCTTCAATTCAGTCAGAGTAATACATTTCGTTCGAATGGGACGACAGACTTATTCACTTCAGTTGGCCAGAGAATTTGATCCGTGAAAGACAAAAAGCGCAAACATTTAGCGCCTCTGAATTTATATTGTGTTTGTGTGCTCGCGAAACCAGTGTCGACTTTTCGGAGAATAAAAAACACACGTTACTATTAGAGAAATTTGATGGAGGGATTGGAAAAGTGTGAAAAAACGCGGAGATTTTTTAATTCAATGCGACAAATGTAAACTTTTGTGTCATTTTCTCTGTCTCTCGTTCGATTTCAACACGTTACAAACAGTTTCCCGGAAAATATTTCGATCGAATTTTGTTTACGAAGAATTTCTGTGCAAGTGATAGTGTGTCCGGTTTGTTTGCTGTGTAATGGAACATTTTTAGATCATTCCGAAGCGATGACGACGAAAAAAGAGTGTTCAAAATAAACATTGCCAAATGATTTGATGTTTGAATAAAATGTGTGATCAAAACATAACAAGAGAAATAGATAGAAATGTGAAAAATCAACAAAGTGCGGTGCATGTGAACAATTTACCATAAAAAAAATATAGTAACGACCAGCAACGAATAAATGAATGCGACAAATCATCAGGGAAAACCAACAACGATCTGATTTGAATACATATTCCAAGTTGTACATCAATTTGGGAGATAGAGTGAAACAAAAAAACACTCCCAATATTCTAAAATTTATCCCGCAGGCGACATTCCACATCAGCATCAGCATCAGCGGCACAGATAACAATATGCACAAAAAACATGTGTAAACGGTTTTTCAAAAGTGGAACTGAATGGGTGTTGAACTGAGTGTTTGAATGAACTTGCTCGGTTACGAATGGCGATGTGTTGAAATTTCGCTCGCTTGTATCCTATCTATCGTGCCGCGCGCGTAAAAAATGTCATTTGAGTAACGGGGTGTGCAATCAAAGACACACACACACCCACACACGTAATACATTTGCACACGGTCATCTTGCTCATTTTACCTGCTCAAATTGTACACAATTCAATCATTCCATATTTGGTATTTATATATGTCGATTGTCAATTCTCGCACCTCTTTCGCTTTCTGGCCGGAATACGGACGTATGTTATTTTTGATATGTCGAAGCAATCCGATCGATGAATAATAAAGCGATGATTTTTTTATTCGGTTCGGATCAGTAATGCTGAAGCATTTGATAACTGAAATAGCAACGAAAAACTAATTAAACCCCAACAGATCGAAGCACATTCCTTGGTATGGTATTTTTCTGTACGCGCGACCAGTTGAAATATTCAATTGAATTGCTTATCATTTGAAAAACGAAAAATAAGGTAAATGTTATATGTAATTCGTCTTTCTATGTTTGCTCACTTTTTACTCGCAATGCTTTGATTCTAAAAGTCAATTCCAACATTATTATCAGAAATGACCGAATATGCGTTTTGTTCAGTCTCGTTCAATGCATACCTAATCTCAGCTAAACGCGTGTCGACATTATTGAAGTGTATGCTAGGACAAAACCGACATAACATTTTCTTATGGCGATATTCCTAAAAAGATAACTTGAACTATGCCATTTTAGACTCCGATTTTAAGTTTGGACACATTTCAAAATTCAAGTCTTATTGTTATTAGCATTTTTTACTATGAGATCTGTGGCCGAACGAAAAACTTATGTCAATCATTTTATATGCTCTTTTTTTTGTTATTAACATGTCAAGTGTTTCGGATATGACAGTGAGGTGTCACTTGTACGCTCAACATAAACGGCAAAACCGGGCAATGAATCAATCCTGAATGTGCGGCAATCACTTAAAGGAGTTTCCGAATTAAATTTGTCGACCAACATTTGAGACACGATTTCAATTCGCTCAGGTTGAAACAGGACAACAAAAGAAGTGAACCCAACACGACAACTTCGACGACATACGACACATTTTACAACAAGGAAACGCATTCATGATGGCTGGAAACATTGTTAAATGGTGGAAGCACAAAATTTTGGGCGGATATAAACAGTTTTCAGGTAAGAGCATATTTTCAAACGCTTCATCACATTATATGAATTTTTATGGTGGTGAGCTGTTTGAGAGCAACCGCAGCAGCTCAAATCATTCGCTTCGATTTATCTCTCAAAAAATTATATATTTTTTTCAAAAGAAGTATGCCATTTATATTATGTATGCCGGACGTTTTGAATTCAAAAATCTATTAAAGAAAAAGAGAGAGAGAGTTTCGATGCGGCTCGTAAATGCATCGCTCGATAAGCTTTCCGAACGAAAGAATAAAAAACCATTTGAAAAAAAAATGACAATTTACGTTGGCAAAGCGGGGATTGTTGTGTTGGTAAAAATGCCGTCATTTAAATAAAAAAAATGGCATACATTTTGAAAATCGTTCTTCAAATCGTTTGGTTTTATTGTTGCTATTTTCCATCGATTTTTTTCATCTGATTTATTCTGAAAAACTCAAATCAGCAGTAGCAGCATAAAAAATTATCCCTTTAAAATAATTGCTCTTCAATGTCCGAATTGTTCATATCATCAAAGCGAGTGGAAGAAGAAAGAGGAAATGAATAGCCGAACCGACAGATCGAAATCGAGCCAGAAAGAAAATGGGAAAAAGAAAAGACTAAATCAAATGGCAACACATTAACGATGGATGAGATCAAAAATGCATCCGTTTCAAAGGAATTTATGTTCCAACATAAAAAAGCAACACACACACACACACACACACACACACACACACAAACACTGCGAGAGAGAATGAAATTCTACCAATTTGTTGCCGTTTGATGCAGTAGAGAGAGAAAAAGATACCAAAAATCATTTCAGAATATTCATTTCTTTATTCGTTTTGTCTTCTTCAGTTCGTTATGTGTTATTGTTGTTGTTGTGTTGTTTTTTCTCTTTCTCTCGTAATTTCATTCCATTCGTCTTTTGGCTTTTACTCCTTTTCTTTGCGCCATGTTTTTTTTTCACTGTGTGTGCCTTAACCCAAGGCATTGAAATATGTGTTGTTTTTTTCTTAGAAATCTACCGACATCGCATTATACGGAACATTATGTTCACATGATCTGTGCTGTGTGTATGTGAAATGCACATCGGCCTTAAGAGAGGAAAAAAATACAACAAAATAAAATAAAATAAAATAAGAAGAAGATGTGAAGCGCGTAAGTCGAAATGCATATTCTCTATCTTCTCAGAGAGTTTTTTTCCATATCTTTTCAAGTGTGTTCAAAATTTTTCCGCCTAGCTAAATCAGATAGAAAGAGATAGATAGATAGAGAGAGAGAGAAGGAGAGAAACCTATTATGCACGGTGTAAACATGCAATTCAAGAACACAAACCTTTAAATACATTTCGGAAGAGAAAGAAATCGGTTGGTCGAAACATTGCATACTGAGCAAGAGAAAGAGAACGAGAGCGAGAGCGAATGAAAAAAACAATATTATGATACGTAGTTAAAAGCAGGCTGTCGCTGTGATTGAAGAATCTCAACCAGAGCGGTTGACAATAGCAGCACGACAATAAAACTGCAAAGGTGAAATGAATAGTGAAAGCAGTAAACTGTTCTTTTGTTTGTTTTGGACAATTGTCAGCTAATTCGACGGTGCATCCAGCCAGCAAAGCGAGAAGAAGACTTTCGTGTCTTACATCGAATTTCTTTTCTATATTGTGTATAGGCCATTATTTAAAACCATACAATTTATCTTCGTTCTTTTGCTCGCTCGCTCGCTCTCTGCGTGTGTTTTTTCATTTGTTGTTACAATTGTAACAACTGACAATGATCCAGTGACAGCGAACCAACGCGATTGTACTGGGCTTACTTACGGCTCGCAAAATCTATACCAGCTCATTGGTTCGGTGTCGTTTCGATAGTTCAAATGGCACAGAACATCAATGATTCCTTTTCACAAACTTGTTTACATCGATTTATTTATTTGTTGTACAAATTCGTACCATTTTCCAGTGAAATCAAACGCAATGAACGGGATAAATAGACTCGTTCAACATTTACTAAAAAAAGGCGAACGCGCACTCAAACAGAGTGATTAGTTAGTGGTTTATGGTAAAAACGTCGAAATACGCCAATAAAAAACCGTTTCGCAAAGCCATTGATGCCGTTTGATCATTCTCTTTGTGATTTTATAGTTGTTTTAACACTTAATTTATATCGTGTCATGATCCTGTGCATAGCAAATTCACACAAATGCATGTCGGATGACGGCAAACGATGAACGAGCCGATTATCAGCATGAATTCAAAACGCATATGCCAATACGGCGAGTTCATCCAATATATATATATATATATACATATATATATATATATATAAACATCGTGGCGACGAGTTCACTCTTTTTTTTTCGTTCGATGTCATATTTGATGGCATGCTGTATTGGCAACCGGTGGCAATACCAAACAGAATGAAAACCAAACATTCACATATCTCGAATGATCAATATGTTATTTTTATGGCTCTACGCCATAATATTGGCATCTTGCACGTTGTTGTCGTTGTCGGTACAAATAGGATCAAGGCTATCGAACACTAATCTCTCTGTGTGAAATGTTGGGACCCTCATCGAAGCGATTCGGCCGGAATTTTGGTCGTTGGCCAAACATTCTTCATTTAATTTTCGGCATTCTTCATAAATTTCGGTTTCTCTCTCTCTCTCTCTCTCTCTCTCTCTCTTTCTGTCGCATGCATTCAAACTGATGCTGCACACATCTAGTATTCAACATTTCATAATGAACAATCGACAATAGGTTGAATAAGCGCACAAATCCATACAACATGCATACCAACAATCTATGAACAATTAAAATACTTAGAATTGCTTTGAATCCTCTTTGCAATGTGCATTCAGAGAATATGGAACAGAAATAAAGTAGTCTGTGAATTGGTAGGCATAATAATTACGTTGCAGAATGTAGCCGAACAATGGGTGACATTTTCAGGGAAAAATGAAAGATTATAATCACTCAATTGCATATGTTTTTCTTCCTCCGATTCTTCTTCTTCTTTGGTTTTTGTTCGGTCTCATCCGCATGCTTAAATCAAAGAGCGTGTCTTGCATCCCGGCGACAAAAGGAATTAGATACTGAAACAAGAGAAAATTCTGCCCTAGGATCGACGTCGTATTATTATTCACACAAACAAACACGCAAGGCATTTAATTTTTTTTTGTCTGTGTGTCTGTCAAATGGCGGGCATGTATGAGTGCGTACTATTATGTCCTTCCGGAATCGCTTAACTCAGAGCAATTGTTTCTGTTATTATTAAATCATGCTCAAGGAACTCCGGATGAAAATCGCTTGCAATCGTTTTTAGTTGGAATTGTATGTTGTACGATGTAGAAAACAATTATGAATTACACTTGTAACCACTTGAAAATAATTATTATGTTAATGGTTCTGAATCCAAGCCCATCTCGCTGCGTTGGTTTTTTTTCAATTCGTGTACGTTTGAAACGTGAAGTGTGTGTTGCAGTGCATTCAGTGCTTATGCTTTTCCGCCTCTTGTTCCTAGCGTTCTCGTTTAGTTGGTTTTGCTCGAGAGCTATTGATAGTAAAAGTGCGATTTCTCCCTTCATACGCTCTTCATTAAATCGCATCGCAATTTTTTATTCTTCTTCTTTTCCAACAAAATCAACTTGTTGACATCATCGCGTCAAAAAAGAAAGAAACCAATGTAATTGAATGGTTGCTGCTAATTTCTCTTTCATAACATTTCTCTGCTAAGCTCTTCGACGAGCAACAGGACAAAACCTGTCAGCGAAAAATGAAATGACAGAGAATGGTTTTCGTTGTTTCACGATATTTTTGTTTGTATTTTCGTTTGATGTGCAAATGAACTGGCGGATGAAAAGGGGCTGTCATTTGGAACTCATTAGAAGTCAGCAGTTACGGCTGGCATTCACAACAACACTGACAAATCCCAAACACTGAAACACAAATGAGATCAAAGTCTCATAATGCTGTCTGTATTGTCAGCACCATCTTCCCATTCCTCCACCAACCAAAGCATGCCCCAACATAATAAAGGAACGTTCTCACTTTGGAACCGTGACAAACAAAAAGCGAGCTCACGGTGAAAACATTGCGCTTGGAAAAAATGCCACACAAATTACGGAGAGTCACGTCAATATATCAAAGATTGAACAATGCACATATGACTTTTGTTAAATGTATTGCGGTGTTGAGTGTATGTTTTCAATACATGCGTTTTGAATGATCATGTTTAAATTATGTACAAACAATTTTGAGCGATATGACGCACGCAAAGAGCGAACAACAACGAAGAGAGGGAATAAAAATTAGCCAAACAGTGAGTGCGAGAAGCTCTTCTATTTTTCAAACATTCAGCTAATTAATTAATGTGAAAAAAGTTGAAAAAAAAACAACATAAAAGTGAATATATAAATATGAATGGAACAAAGGAACGATTTGAAATGCCCTTGCTTTGCCTTGAATACCGACTATCTTCATTGAATTGGCAAGTGTTTACACATTATATGATTTGTGCAGTATCAAAAACGATGGCAGCCCGTATGCAAAATTATTGCCAGCTCAGCGAAACGATTGAGTTTTTCGAAGATAGCATCGATTGGACCAGAGCGTTACTTCAGTTATTGACGAATGAATTATGGTCAACATGTGGGACCATATTGTCCTAAATTTAATTTCGAATAAGTCAAACTGTTCAAAGTGGCTAACGCTCCAATCTTCAGAGACAAAAATAAACTATGAAACAGAAGAGTTTCGAAGAGTTATGATCTATTCCTATTCCTACGGGTCAAATATGATTGAACATTTCACTCGAATTAGACACTAGATGGATGACAGTAAATACACCAAATTCTGGCACCACTTGAATATTCTATCTGCAGAATTTTCATTCGGGCGAATGATGTGAGTATGGCAAAGGCGGCGAAGAGCGATATAGTCCTTCGACATACGTTTCAACATGCATTTTCTAAAGACTTCATTTATTCAAAAAGTTCGTTTGAAATTGCCTATGCGCTTCTGCATCCACTTCTTCAGTGACATCCGAACAAATATCGCTATTAATAATCGTTAACTTTGTG
Source organism: Obolodiplosis robiniae (assembly GCA_028476595.1). NCBI lineage: Eukaryota > Metazoa > Arthropoda > Insecta > Diptera > Cecidomyiidae > Obolodiplosis > Obolodiplosis robiniae. The sequence goes on along the minus strand of CM052017.1, from coordinate 9,093,105 downwards.
GAATTTTCCTTTTTTTTAAGCGCAAGTACTTTTGGTTCTTTGGCAGAGCGAATGAAACGAAATTCACTCTCAAGTGGTTCATGCCTGTCTTGATCTCAGGCATGATTTGTAAACAATTATCAACCGAACAAATGTGAATTATCCAAGTTGTCTCTCTCTTTCAATCGTTTGAACCCATTCTCGTTCAAATGCTGTATTTTCATATTGATCGAGTGTGATTCGGCTGCGATGATACGTAAAAAGTGATTGCAATTGTGAGCGCTGGTAACAGATGTATTTACCTTTTATCTGTCTTTGTCGATAGTATTTCATGTTGATCGTTTCTTTTTTTTTCTTATGTGTGGTTCGCCCGTTCGTTCATCGCCGCTGTTGATTTTTTTCTCTCATCTTTGCCTTGTCGCTTTTTATATCAGCGCTCACGCGCGACCATTCGCTTACTCGTTCCCTCACATTTTAGGAAACTTTTTTTCGCATGTAACTTCTATGCTTTGGCATTTTTTTTAAATATTTTCTCTTCTCTCTCTTCACTTACGCACAAAGATAAAATAAAATGGAAATGCGCGTGCGGGCTTTTGAACATGACGGTTCGCCAATGAAAAATTACAACTTCAAAGCAAATATTTGCGCACGCCATGTGCGAATTGAATGTGAAGAACAAGAATAATGAAAGAAAAAACGCAAATAGCTCAACCACACAGACATACAGAACAAAAGCACTAAAGAGAGTCAAGAATGTAGTAAACAAAATTTTCTTCGTATGTTTTTTTTCCACTCTCTGCTCTCTGAAATTTTATTTTATATTCCATTTTATTTGAACTAAAAGAGACAGACAAACGCATGTGAAAGATGCAAGGATAAAAAAGCAACAGCCGCTTTGATTTTACCGCAAAATAGTCGATTATCTGTGAGTGTTGTGCAGCATATGACGACCAAAATGAATAAGTGTAATCGAATTGGCCTCTCTTGTCAGACAAATGTGTACATATGACATATTGATGTATTAATATATGGTGTACAAAAGGAAGAAGAGCTCTTGCGCACATACACGCAGAGCAAACAAACCGACGAGTCACCTTTTTATTCCACGCACATATCGCGTCTCATAAGTGGATAAAGTATGGCTTGCAGAAAGTGAAGATATGCCATTTTTTTGCGCCATCATTGTGAATTTCTCATTTCTCATTCATCAATATGAATAGACATCTATTTTGCTCTCCCATGCCGAATAAACACTGGAATCAGCAGTCAGATGATGATAAATTAGAAATTGATCGAAAATCAGATCGATAAACTTTCTATGATAAACTTTGAAACCAGTTTTCCGATCTCACTAAACAGTTCGGCGAAAGTACACAGCAAAATGTGGTTTAAATTGCAAGCAATATCATGCGCCTCGCGTCGTGCATCTTGCAGACGCAGCAACGAGCGAGTCTCACGAGAAAGAAGAAGTATTTCGGAGTTTGCTGCAACTCCAAGGGCAAACTGCCTTGTCATAAACTTTCCCGAAATGGTCGGGTCAATAAACGACTACTTGCACACTCAGCGAAATGACAAATACCATTCATTTGTAGTTTGCATATAACGTCGGTTCACCGGTACTATACAGTTGAACATTTAGATATTCACCGGTTTTTGACATAGTATTACAACTCGAAATCCGATAATATTTTGATTATTTAGCTGTAGTACCGGTAGGCCCACGGACAACGCAAATTAAATGTAAATTATATCTGTCATTTCGCTGTGTGTTCACGCCGTATTTTGCCCATGAATGCATTTTTTTGCATCTCCGCAGTAATTAATTGAGACAAGTTTTGTATTTTAACGAACAGTAGTTTCGTGATAAAACGAGTTCATCTGAAATTCACCATTACGATTATTAGTTGATTATTGGTGAGCTCACATTTGGATGGAACAGCCGATTCAGGCAAATCTATTCAATGAATTGTGGTGTGCCGGTTTTTGCACGAATTCATTTGAAATATATGCGATTGATTTTCGGCACGGTAAAAATATGCTGCAAACGAGCAGCAGATGCATTTTTGAATGCTGAAAATTGATGTTGTGTATTGATAAAGAGCGCTGCGGTCGGAGTTTTTTTACCTACTTTGTAACAATCGTTCGGATGTAATGCAGATTCCAACACATTTTAGCCTCAAACTGACAACTTGTTCAATCATTGCCAAGGTTGACCAATCAGACCTAGTTAGATAAAGTTTGTGCAGAAAAGTCGGTGTGTGTGCAGCCTATTCTCAAGATGCAAATTGGCATGGAAACGTGTAAGTATGCCACAAACGCATTTGCATTTGTATTTGCCGCTTTCGTGTGTGTATTCGCTTTTGCCCGATTTACATCGATTGCTATAAAGTTGGCCAAATTGTATTGAACGATCATCGTTGCATTTATTGATGCCAATGCGGATAGAAAATGGGCACAAACAAAACGAAAACCAATCGGAGATCGGTACGAAGGAAAAGGCATCGAACAAAAGAAAACCATAACTGGCTTACGAACGTTTGATATGTCTTTGTTCTGGGCAGACCATAATACCTGCATAATCCCTTGTTGTGCGCTTTCGATTTGCATATCAACAGTCAGTCGGTGGCGCACGCGCTCACGTACACATTTTTCAAATCGCAAAATACGAGCAGCAAATATGCATTTTGATATCCATCGAATCGGCATACCGCTACATTCAATCAGCGCAATGTATCGACATGCAAAAATTGGATGTGACCGAAAATCGACGAGGAAATTAGAATTTGATTGATGCCATATGGGTCTTGAGTCAGTCCTATGTGTTCATTCACATCGCCAAAATCCATTTGATGACTGATAAAATAGTCACGGGAGATTGGCAATATTTTCTTTCGGAATGGTCACATCTAATCGGTCAAAAGCATTTGGTGTGCTCCATAAAAATGTGTAAGAACTTTTTTTGTTTGTGTGTGTGTGTGTGTGTGTGTGTGACAAAGCAAACGGGCCCCGAATACAATTTAGATTGAATTCAGTAATAACCGCAAGTGATTAATCTTGTTCAACATGCTAAAAGCATTAAGCTGATGCTGGCTTGCGCGACCCATTGTCGCTATGTATTTTAAGTGAAAAAACAACAGCAAACACATTTGGATATTCTCGTATTACGTATGGATTCGACAAATTCGAAATATCGCAATATTCGGTTTTTGCCGAGTGTTCATTCTTTATTCCACATCGCGGTCTATAAACGAATTTGTCGTGCATTGAATCTCCGTAAGTTGCTGCTGCCGCTATGCGCGACTCTCTAATATTCAAGCGCGATGGTCGAAGCGAATATATCGCCTAGACGCTCGCTCGAGCCCTCTCTCTCTCTCTCTTCTTCATATGAAACACCAAAGTCGTATATACCGGCATCGGTTTGGTTATTTTTATATGCGTTTTTCATTTTACAAACACGTTCGAATTTTCGAATGGCTATATAAGTATACATATCGTTCTTGTGTCGGCATATTTAAACCATTAACAAAAGAGACACCGCCAGAGATACAAAACGAACGAAAAATAGATAGAAATGAAATGGGAAAAAAATTCTATATACGAATAATGAGAAGCGAACGGGAGAGTGAAAGAGATAGAGAGAGAGAGAGAGAGAGAGAGAGAGAGGGAAAGAAGAACAGCAGAGCAGCAACAAAATAAGTATGCAGTTAAATGCGTTGAGCAAAAGAAAGACTAGCACAAACAAAAACATTCTGATCGTTCGGCAATGCATTCAATGTATGTATATGAAGAAATGTGGACATATTCTCGACGCTTGGACTGTACGACTGCAGTATCTGTATCGAATGCTTACAAACAGGAAAACAGACCCGTGCATTGTGTGTGAGTGTGCGGTATGTCTAAGTGTTGACCGTACACACATTAGGCCAGCACGAAGCTGTGATGCGCTCACACTTTTTTTGCGTTGCCGTCGGATGTTAGGCCCAATATTGGTTGATGAAATATGTCTATGTTGGCATTGAGAGATTGCAAGCAAAGGTTTCGAGAAATATTCTGAATATTTCAAGGGTTTTGAGTATGTTGACCTGCGCATTCAAGTTATAAAAATAGGATTCAAGCCATAAAGTTTGAGTGTTAATTTTGAAAAATTCTAACAACTAAACTTTCAATTAAGATACTTTCAAACTGAAAACCAACCACATTTCGAAAAAGTTTCATTTCGATCGGCCCTATTGCACATCCTTCAATAGAAATTGTACGAAAAAGAACGAAACAGTGAATCCAAGTAAGAAGAAAAGATCATGACGATCGAATCATATCATTCTACAAAGCGGCAAAAAGACCAAGCGACAGCAAAGCAAAAGCGAAAAAAAAGCGAAAACGACAAGAAACCAAACGAAGCGAAGAGCATAAAGGGAAACATCGTAAAAACTTATATTTGGTAGTAATACTCGAACGAACAAATGGAAATGAATTTACTAGAAAGACACAGAGAGCGGCAACGCGGGCCTTTCAATCACACACTGATCAAACGGGGATAAATAATTAATGTAGAAATGGTGTGCTCAATATTGACTTTAGTCATTCACAGTGTGATAATAGCCAATACAAATGACTGAACCAAGTCTCTCGACCATGACGCTTGACACCGAATCACCGCACCTAAAATTTCTAGTTAATTGATTCACCCATATTCAATTCATTTATCAGTCTTTTGTCATAACAAAAACAACATCGAAATTCGTCGAAATGTGCATTTGCTTAGCACGATATCAAGGTCTTAAAAAGGCACCTGACACAAAATCACTGCAATCAACGAACAAATTATAACGTTCTAAAAATATGATTTCTTCGAATTGATACATCGAAAAAAATATATGCGCGGAAGGCTGCAACAATACCTGAATCCCCAACGCATAAAAGGGAAATAAATGCTACACCACCGCGCACATGGTCGTACAAAGACGAACCATGGTGTGAATCTTCAAATCAATCTCATGCAATAAAAAATGTAAAAAAAAATTTATATAAATATGTATAAATAAAATCCCGAAAAATGCGCAACGCGATCAAAGTCACTAAACCAAATGGTCGATGAATGCATGTCATGCACGTCGGCATTGCCATCTTTCTACGTGCATCGACACATTTGTGTATGTATACGTAAAAGTGCTCTTTCTCTCTGTGTTATTAAAGTTGTTGTTGTTGATTTCTGCCTTTTTCTGCGTTGCTCGCCTTCGCCGTGGAATTTACTTGATTTTCTGTATGGAGACGATCATTCACCATAATCAGTGTACGCACGCAGCTGTGTTCAATAATCGGTTTCTAGCAGCCAGCTTCAGAATATCTATTCAGAAAAGAAGAATACAATCTTAGCGATTTGACTCACGAGATGTTCGACAATTGGCGGCTCTTTAATTCACACTTAAACCATAAAAATGTGAAAATTTCGTGTAATTTTTTTACTTACGGCGAAGTATGGCCGATATTCTAACAGGTTTTATAAATGACAAATGCTCGTAAATGCCTATTGATTTTGCCATCTTGATGCTTTTTTATCGATCTTCCGCTCTCTCCCGCTCTCCGATTTTTCATTGTTCTGCTCTTAATTTGTTGTTTGGTGCATTTGTTTGAGAAAACCGCATCTCAGCAGATACATCTGCTACTTTAGTGTGCGTATAAAAGCGACGATTCGCTCATCATCTTCTTCTTCTCATTTTTAATGGAAGGAACGAATCCTGATGATAACCAATTGATTTGCCGCAATCGGCTTGCCGGTTTGAAATACAACGTGCGCATTTGTACTATGGGGCCAAATATCAAGAATTTCCAGAAAAAGAAGCAACAAACAAATTATATGATCGCACCGAGAGCTCACTGCAACCACTCGCACTCACAAGCATTTATAATGGCCGCGCCGTGGAACTCTTGGCTTGAAAGAAGTTCAACGGTTCATATACCGCATTTATCACTTGTACTCTTTGCTGTTCGTTTTCTTTGTTGTTGCTGTGTTTATTTCTTCTTTTTGTCATCACTTTTTTTTCCTGTTCGTTCTCTCGCTTCAAATCGAACCCGTAATGTTCGGACGATAAAAGATTCATCGGTCAAACGGCGACTGGTGAATGAAAGAGATCCGTGAGCGCTGAGCGCTAGTGCATTATAGTGAGTTTTATTTTGTTCGAAATAATTCATTGTGCTCTCTTACTCTGCTCGGTGTGTATATCTGCATGTTGGATGGCGCGCGGTTTGATGCATTGCGAGAGAGATCGTTGCCATCTCCCGTGTACTTTCTTTTCATTCCAGAGAACTCATCAGTGTTCACGCGGCAGTGTGCGCGTTTTTTTTTTTTTTTTTTTTCTCTTTGCTTCTTGTTGCCTTTTCAATGTGGCCGTTGTTTTGATTTCGACTTAAAACACCGTGGCTAAAGTTCTTTTTTTGTGTTCATCTTTGCCATCTCCATCATCAATATAATGTTATTATTGTTGTATATTTCTTTTAATTTTTCGCTCGGCACACCAATCGAGACGCTTGGTGTGCGCCTTTTTCGATGTTCGGTCGGTCGGCCTTTGCAGTGCCTTTCATAAATTGGATGTGGTAATTTTGTAGTGCCTAGTGCATCAAGCCCATAATTACGTATAGATATCGTAATTAATGGATAGTAACACTTCTTTGTCTACACAGCAGATTTAGTGGACGGGGGAATGGATTGTTGGTTTCGTTTGTTTCGCCATGCGTGCTCGTTTTCTACTCCTGCTGTTGTTGTTTTTGTTTCTTTCGAAACAATTTGTTGTGAGAGTGTGCGTTTGTGTTTTTTCCTTCCTTAATTTTGTGTTTCTGTTTTGGTTTTTGTTTTCGTTTTTCACATATCTTGCGGGCCAGAAAGAGCATCAATGCCCGAGCGTTCGAACGATTATGTGCTTATTTTCGGTGTTTTGCATTCATCATTTGCTTGCCGTTGGCCATGCTATATAACATCCATCGCAACAACATATTTCACGAGTTGTTACAACGGCACTCCAATCAATACCGACTCGGTATTACCGAGATAGTACATATCAAATAAAAAAAAAACAAATTCAAACATATGAAGATGATGATGATGATGATGATGAAGGAAATACCGAGAAGGAAAGAAGATCAGGCAGAGAGAAAAAAATTAATCTAAATAAATAGAATATATTAAAGAGCTAGGCGCGATCAGTCGAGTGGCTGCTGTGTTTAGCTACTGCTGCATGTTGCACGAAGCGCGCGCGGTCAAAGTGCTGAATGTGTGAATATCGAATATCAATCCGACAATAAATGGTAAATCATTAATATGACGGCTGTTCACACAGTATCAAAAGTGTTTGAGAGAGATAAAAGGGCGCAGGGAATGCAAAAAGCGCCGATCGAAACCCTTATCTCGAAATCAAGCCTAATTGACAGGCCGGATCAAACAGAACTCGAGAGATAACAAGCAACAAATTAGAGAGTGTTACAACTTTGCATGGAAATAAAAATGTAAAAGAATTGGCTGTATTTTGCCGCGCTACGCTTGAGATTGTTTTTCCGCACATTAATTGGGGTTTGAAGTGTGCAATTGGAAGAAGCCGAATTTCAAATAGCAAACACCAAATACAGAGACATTTTATTCCATTTGTCCATGTTCGCATAATCTCAGCTAGAGCGAATACCCGTCGTTGTGAGCGGGCACAAGGAAATTGGCATATGCATTTTATGCAAACAATTTAATTGGGCCGTTTCAAAAATATGAATATTTAAGCATTTCCATTGGAAATCCACTTCAAATTCTCAAATGAAATCAAGAAATCCTATTGAAAATGCGAAGATTCGAATTCATTAGAAAAGATTGGCGTTAATTTCAATATCAAAAAACTAAAAATATAAAAATGAATGATGATCCAGTGTGAGAGAAAGGGAGAGAGCAGCTCTCTTAAACGCAAACAAATTTCCGAATGTTGTTATGCAATCGTCCAACAACAATATCAGGCAACGAACGAATTTTCTCAGCATGCCTTGAGCTAGCTCTCATTTTGATTTGTCTGTTTTATTTCACTTGAAAGTGAGCGAATTAGATTTTCGTTGTTTGTACGATTGACCAGAAAACACTTGTAGTTGATGTGTGCGGCGCTCTTGTTGACCGCATGAAAGATCACGAACTATCTGTATGGCCAATGTTACAAAACAAATGGAAGCTCTGGCCCCGCGTTCATTGTGTTTTGAATTCGAGAGCGGAAATTAGACCGTTCACACATTGTGTGATATCCACGAGCTTTCGATATTTATATTATGTGAAATTGCCAATCATAATTCAGTCCCATTTGAATGACGACATACAGACTCTCGAAGAAATTTCAAAATGGGATAGGCGTTGTCTTGGTATTTGGGAAAAACTTGCGACAATTATTTTCCGTGCTTAATGGATTCCATGAACAAACGTTTTACGATGTTGTCGTGTTATTTTGATTGGTCTCTATCACAACAGGAAATTCGATTAATCACAAACTAATCAAATAAAAATTTTGATAAAAACCAAGCTAAACCGAATAATTTCGGTGTATGTGAGTTTTTGCGGAGGGAGGGCAAGCTCAGCATGTTTGGCTCACACAAAACAGCCATGCGAACAAAAACAATGTTTGTCGTTGATATATTCGCTGGGAATTGTTTGTCTAATTGTAGAAAATTATTATTCTGCTGGCGATCAATTTTTTTTTCGCGTGATTCGCATACTCTTTGCTGGCTACATTTTTCGTTAGCGAGAGTATGGATAACGCGCTCGAGCACTTTCAGCATTGAATATTCCAATACAATGTTCACTTTGGTCATGCCTGGAATACAACGGCATTTCTAGTTCTAAACGAGTAAAAATGATTGAAGACGCATAGAAGTCGTGTTGTGAACGATAATTTTTAGAAGAGTCTTCGCCTGTTCTATGCGAGAATGGAGCACGCAGGATGATAGCAACAACAACAACAACAACAAAACGGCCAAATGACACAGAAAATGAGATGAAAACACATTTCGATTTATGGTGTTGTCAAGATCTGTCTTGCTCGTGTTGCAAATGAATTGTGTGTGTGTGTGTGAATGGTCCCTTAATTGAATCTTGTTCGTTCATTGCATTTCTTGTGCATGAGTTTTTCCAAACGGAAAATGAAATTAAAACGTTGAATGTGGTGCGGGTGAACGAGTAAGCGCGGGGATGAGTCACGCTCAAAGCATTAATCAACGCTGGGGAGAACGACGAAAAAGGAAATAGCTTCAATTCGAAATTAGATACAAAATAAGTGATAATGAACACATTTCTCTCCATTGGCATTATCTTTGTAGAGTGGGAGGAAATGAGTGTTAAATGGAAATCGGGCACGTCCAAAAGTATAAATGCTCTGTATACTTTTTGCTCCGCTCCATTGTCATCCGCAACACAACAATGCAAAATGAAAGAATTACTTTGATGGATCGATAAATGTTGCCTGCTTGCGTGGATCTGATTGTATTTAGTATTTCGTTTTTTTTTCTTCGCTTCTTATTTGCGCATCCGTTTGAATAGGGAATCGTGAATGGAATTGGGTGAATGGGAACATATTTCGCATCTCGTATACGAAAATCCAATCATCATCAGTTTGATATTATCAGTAGACAACAATCAGTATTTAACTTCATCTCGATTACATAGACAGGCGCTGTTCACGCGCGCGGCATCTTTCAAATGTTCGACATTTTTGTGAACGTGCAAATTTTATGTGATGTGTAATCAAGAGGCAACAACAACGACGACGACACATCATCCCAGATGCTACTGCTGCCTTCACCGTTGTTATCATTCTTATACAGTTCTTACTTTAAAGTTCCGCTGCTTAAGACGAAATGGTTCCATGCGAACGAAATGTTATGTGTATATAAGTGCCTGTCATTCGGTTTGGTTCAATTCATCGGGGGTGGGTGGTTTCGCTGCCTTTGCTCTCCCGTACGTACGTGACGAAAACCGTGATGCTACTCTAACAATGATGTCTTTCGTTTTCCATTCATTATCAATCAGAAGTTGAATGTGTATTTAAAATGCACTACGGCAATGGCACGAAATGACTAAGCTTATGATGTATTCTAACGTCGCAATGTCATCCGGATGCCTCGTAATACTACCCGTAATGCTATGGGATATGCTCATGCCACGAGAGAGACACACAACAAACTATTTTTTCCTCCTTCTACCAAGCTTGAAACGTGAAAATGTCAAACTCATTTGTTTTCTGTATGTTCGCTCAATTTGAGTTTAACGAGAAGCAAGAAAATAAAGCGCGATGAAACGAACGAAGAATTCTTTCGACGTTTCGAAATTTGCTGATTCGCCATCTTCTCGAACACCGAATTATGAAGCAGCTCACATTGAAACTTTATCAACATTCTTGTTGCATTTATAATTTCCATATCAAGCCAACGGAAAAAAAAGTCCGACAAAATCACGGGAAAATGTGGCGGTTTTCGACGAGCATTACACATCAATTCTCATAAAAACAAACAAGCGTAAAACTGTATTGCGTTCGTCTGTTCTCAAACAAATAAAAAACCCATCGAAATAAAACTATTATAATACGGAGAAACAGAAAGGCAACAATAAAAAAACGACATTTTGACAATAATGACGATAATGAACTGGCTTATCGCATGCAATAGAGCTGTTTAAATGGTACATTTGGTCAGATCGGTTGCGGAGAGGGGCGAACGGTTGCGCGGTCCGCTCGTTTTTATGAATCTCAACAAAACCATGCCATTAGCCAAATTAGATTGAAATTAACCGGAATTAATTACAACAACATATGTTTGCTTTGATGTGGCGGTGTTCGAATGCGCGCGATTCCATTTTCTATTAAAAATCGGTATTTGAAATTCTGATTTACATGCTTCCACCTATTATGCAATAAACATTGGGATTTAATATTTCGGTAATAAAGCGCATAGCATATTTCATATCAACATATATATGACATTTTTACGGCGGCGGTCGAGGAGAAGGAGAGTAATACAAATTCATTTTTAACACGAAATGCCAATAGAAAAAAATTCACGTAATCGCATATGGTGTGACAATACTAAATCAAGTTGGATTTTCATCGTTGAACACTCGCTGCATTCGATCAACTCGAAAGACATTTTGTGCCATTTAGTCGCTGCTGGATTTGTGACTTTTTCGCTGTCTCATTTGTTCCCCCCCTCTCTCTCTCTCTCAATCAGTCTCTCTATCTTTATCTCTCTCTCGGGTGCAATAGATTTACACGTAAAATATTGTGTCAGTTTTATTTCATCAAATGCAAACTCACAATTGTGCGTCGAATTCTCATCGAAATCGTCTGTATCTCAACGTAATGAAATTCCTTCATAAAATTACCTCTTATTATGTAGTTCGCACATGCATTTGTTTCAATGCGCTTCAATCATAATTTTCGTTTCGTCTATTTTACGACTTGGCGTTGAATTTCAGCAGCATACATAGACGACAAAATCGATTAGATTCGTTTGGAATGGTGAGTGAGAGAGCGAAAACGTACTCAATGGACGTTGGCTGGCTGTTGTGCAGTGGTTTTGGTTTAATTCAGAGAACTTTATCAAGTTCTAGTTTTCGCATGAAAATGCAGAAGATTAGAGTGATGATTGCTTTTATCTCACATTTTGCACAATACCTTTTCCTTGATTCAGTCGAACGTGAAAATGACAGTTACACACAGCCACTCTAGAACTGAGCCAATACTTACCCATCGCGTCTCTCACACTCTCTTCGAAATGTGTTATGACATGGTTTCTGAGCAACTTCGAACCAAAAGAAATGTTTTTAGCAAACATTTTGGGTTTTGGTCGAAGTTGAAGTTGTATTGGTCGATCGACCCATCATCATCGTCAACCGCACTCCTGCATACACACATCTCTCTCTCTCTGTCTCTCACACCCCCGCATCAATTCCGTCAGAACAGTACCCTAAATACAACTAATACATCTACAATGAATGAATAATAAAAAGCATGTTATGTCGGTGCTGAAAATGAAATGCGTATTTCGAATGATAAAATACATTTCTCTAAACACCGAATAATTGTAAATGTCCGTTATCGTGGAACAAAGCTATGTCCATACCATTTTCTCGTCGCATTTTTTCCATATTTTCGCCGACTCTCCCCTCTCACTCCCTCGCGCGCCCGACTGAACTCATTTAACTAAAACATTTCTCGCAAAACTCTCGCATTTCAACGCATTTTTGTTGAAAATTTTCCAAATTAACAAAATGAATGTTGATTTCGATAACAAATTCAGCAGGGCTTTGTTTCGTTGCTGATTTATTGCTTTTATCGTGTGCTTTTGCAATTTCCGAAATGGAGATTTGTAAAGTTCTGTGTTTTGCTTTATTATTGTTTGGTTTTTTTCTCTTTCGGCTGCTAGATGCAGCAACCGCCAACATTCGTGCTCATAGATTTTCTAGCTGCCATATTGAATCAATTATAAGTTCTTTATTATTTTCTGCCATGTGTTTGAATTCTATTCCCGATGATTTGGCAATGTGATATAATTTCGGGAGTTCTGTTTTCATTAATGCACTGGCTTGGATTTGGGGCGGCTTGGAACCACTTGGTTCAATTTCAATGCGTGTGTTTGTTGTGTGTTGATATGCAAACAAAACACATGTAGACATAAGCGTTCAATCTCTGCATTCGACACATAATTTCTGTGTCACTTAAAAACCATTTCAGTGTACGCATTTTACTTCGCCATTATGTGAGCCCTCAATAGAAAAGTGCTCGTTCTCTGTATTCTTTCTTGTTTAGTTTCGCTCGCTGTCGGTCTAGTTTCGTTTACATGCGGCTTATGTAATCTCAAGCACTTTTCTTGAATTCAATTGAATTTCAATCAAAATGATTGTCAGAAGCAGACAACGTGAATGGCATTCGACGTGGATGATAATAATGTAGTAAAAAAAGGAGTACCAGGGACTCAAGACTATGGCGGGCGGGCCGGCGTTCACATACTCATACACAAACCGTAATATTCGAACGAGCATTCGAGTTGTTTGCTGAACATATTAGTATTTACATCTTCATTTTTTCCATTCTCTATTACTTGCACGGCAGCAACGAGCACAGTAATATTCAAGTGGTTTATGAACATGGAAATCAAACCATTAGAATTGAGAGAGAGAGAATGAGAAAAAAATGCTGAAAAGGCATCGTTAAATTGAAAATGTTTAAAGTTGAATATATTGAAATCGCTTGAGAAACCGAAAACTTGAATGATGTCTGCATTCCACTTTTTTCTTCTTTGTGTCACGGCGCGAGACTCGTTGCATTTCCATTGCAATCAATAAATCAATGGCGGAAAATGACATGTTTGCACTGTCCAAACGTTGAAATCTGAAGAAAAAGAAAACGAAACCAATCAAACTGAACATCTGTAACACAGAAAAACAAGAAGAAGAAGAAGAAGAAGAAGAGAAAAGATTAGAGAGAGAGAGAGACGAGCATCAAGTCGCAAACTTTCAAACAATTCAAAGCAACATCAAAAAAGTGCACGAATGTGTGTTGTATAAAAACGAACGAATTTTTTTTTTCGGGAACGTGAAAAAAGAGAGCGCGCGCGCGAGAGCTCAGGCAACAAACACACTGTTTTTGGCAGTTTCAAAAAGTGCCGAAGAAAAATTCACACATAAATAGAGTTAAAAAGTTGAGAGTGAATACAGTGTGTGTTGCTCTTGCTACTGCTTCTGCCTGTGCCTGCTTTATTGTTGTTATTGCTGTTTATAAGCATATTTCTTTTCTATCCTGGTTTGGTTAAGTGGGCATAAGCATAGTTACATGCCGCTGGTTTCTTCCGAATTTTTTATTTTTACATTTTTCGTCGTGTTATTTTTTTCGTCAGAATTATTACGTTTGTCTCTGGCTCTGAGTTTTGCTCATGCTTTTTTTTTGTGCGCTCATTCGTTTTGCTCGTTGTTCCTCATTCGCTTGGCAATGGCAATGCCGAGCAACATAATCACAAACACATGCTCACATATGGGATAACTATGGGCATATTTCATGTAAAGAACTTTTATAAAATGCCCTGAAGAGCTGTTTATGAACAGAAATTAGTGTTATTGTTTGTCAGTACCATAATACGTTTTTTGTTTTTTTCGTGTGTGTATGTATATGGCTTTGGATGTTGTTGCTGTCGCTGCTGCTGTAATTCAGTTGCATTGATCCGAGAGAAAGTCTGAAATATAATGCAGACCGATTTCGAATAGATTCTATCTTTCAATGCCGTGCGCACTTTCTTTCGTTTATTTCATTTGGTCGATTATTTTCAATAGAGCCCAAAATTCGTTCCTCTTTTCGAGATTTGTGATTTCCATCCCGGATCACTGCATCGCACCGCCGCTTGCAAGCAACCAAACACACACACATCGAATCACTTCGTTTCGTTTCGTTTCATTTCGATTCGCTCAAAGATATTGTACGGCTTTTTATTCATGAAATCTTACCTTCATCTTTTCTCAACTCACACACAACGTTCGGTTTTTTCTTCCTTTTGGTCTTTTCGTTGGTTGATTTTTTTCATTCTTGTTTCAGTTTGATATTTTTCGGCATAATTGTTTTATGTGTAGTTTTTTCCTCTTCGGTTTTTATCATGTGCTTTTTGATTCTTCCTCTCTTTCTCTCTCTCGCTATTCTTGTTTTTTACTCAGTTCTTTTATCTTTTTTTCTGTTAAAAAATACACTCTTCCTTTTATTATTGTCTCTTTTCATTCAACTGACCATTATGCCCGCACCGCCGTGTCGATTTGACTTTGATTCGATACACGCATTTCAGATCTTCGTAGATTCCGAAAAATTCGGGGCGAAAAAAACGAGAGAATCAAATCTTAGCAGCAACATAAAGAAGGCCGCGCGCATAAATGCGGCTTTTAAAAACACTCTATGAAAAGAAAAATGAAAATTAACGAGACATATCAACAGAGATTACTCTGCTATACCTTCGTATTTATGATCGATATCGGCAATTTTGAAAGCGTTTCTCTCTTAGTTTTTATCGCGCACGGGCCAGTTTTTGTGTGTGCGTGTGCGTCGATGCTAAGAAAAAGTCCGTCTCCCTAATAAACACTTAAAAGACTGCATATAAATTACTGCTTTAAAGCGACAAACACACTTTAGCTGGGCTTGAACCAAAGAGTTCAACATTAATAGTTCCGGCTTGAAACATCTCTTCTCGCTGGCTGAAAAAATTTAAATGATCATTTATATGAGCATGTCTAAAGTAAAATTTATTAGGTAAAATGTTTATTGGATAAAAGTTTTATTTGAGCATTTATTGGTCACGAAATTTCTTGCCAAAAACACACAACTGAATTTCAACATCGAATGCTTTCTTTTCACTTAGTTCACATTTTAATTCAACAATAGCACTGACCATGTATTCAATCTAATGGTGGTTCTTTCTTTGTTTTTTTTTTCAGTACTTCAAGAGTGTGCTACAGATTCGGAAGAGCTAATTTATCCAATTCGTGCACCGTCTTCGTGCAGTGCACCGCCCGATTTATTAATAACTGGAGATCGTAACAAAGATGCCAAAGTACAATCGTCAACACCACGCAAAGATGCCATTTCACCTGATCGAATGCTATTGGAGGTAAGATCGATACCTAAAGTCTAGCGCACGATAAATATGAGTTTAACCACAACAGCAAAAAACAACCATATAATTGTTTCACCAAACAAAAGATATTCAATGAATGTTGTCTCCATTTCTGAAGGAATTTACGTGCGATGTGTCGGTTGAAGGTGGTGGAAAATCAACGCAGCCCTTACAATTTTCCTTCACATTCTACGATTTGGATGGACACCATGGAAAAATTACCAAAGACGTAAGTTAGGCAATAAAGCGGTAGTTGTATTTGTCCATCATATTCAGCAAATCTGTTTTATCTTTCTCTCGTCAATCAGGACATCGCTGGAATAGTGTACACAATTTATGAATCGATTGGAAAATCGGTGGTGGTGCCGCATTGTGGTAGTAAAACGATAAATGTACGTTTGACTGTGTCACCGGATGTTAAGTCAAAATCAGGCGATTCGGCGCATTCGGTAAAGAAGAGTTCGAGAAAGCAGCGCTTGAAATCGCGGCGTTTGTTCAAATGTGAGGACGATGAGGAGGGTAGTGGCAGCGGATGTTTTGATGCTAATCAAGATACAACGCGAACAACGCAATTTGCAGATGATAACGTGTATCAAACATCAGTGATAGCTAACCAATCGACACCGATTGTTGCGACAGACAAACCAAATGGAATTGTGACCGACAAACAGCAAGTGGATCGAATGCCTAAAGATACAGTTGATGGTCGCCTAGCACCATGTTGCGCAAATGAAACTTCCAAACCACAACGACAACCAAAATCCAGCCAAACCACAGAGAATATATACGAAACTGCACCGGTTGCGGCGAACGCAGAAAATGTCGCTTCAATTTCGAACACAAAGTGCGATAAAATGACAATGAATAATAATAATTCCTGCTGCCAAGATTGTCGAGTCACAAGTCAACCATCGTATCAAATGGAAGGTGTACTCATTTCGAAGCCATGCGCACGGAAAATTGGCCGAAAATCGAGA
Organism: Obolodiplosis robiniae; assembly: GCA_028476595.1. Lineage (NCBI taxonomy): Eukaryota > Metazoa > Arthropoda > Insecta > Diptera > Cecidomyiidae > Obolodiplosis > Obolodiplosis robiniae. The sequence goes on along the minus strand of CM052017.1, from coordinate 9,076,501 downwards.
TCGAGGAAGCTGAAAAACTTACACGAATCTCATCCAGCCGCTCGAATTCGCTCTCTTTCCGTTGGCAACGAAAATAGCTTTCGGAACAGCAATGGCGATGCCAGTAGCGGAGCAAGCGGGAAACTCGATCGCAACGATGAATGCTTGAATAATTTGCGACGCAATGATCTTATCGATATTATACGAGAGAGTATGGAAAAGAGTCGGCTTTGTTTTCAATCGAATGGGTGAGTTGATTGATCTTTTCTCTCCAAAATTTTCTTAAAACAGTTTCGAAAGAATTTCAGCAAGATTCCCAAAATGTTCTTGAAAAAAATGAACATTTGAATTGAAAAAGATTTTCGTAAAGATGTTGTCCCAAATGTCGACACATTGAATTTCCAAGACCTAACCCATTTTTATTCGTACCACAGGAAAGCAAATGTAAGTCCATCGAAGCATCACAGGCATCGTTCGTACACGATCTCATCGAAAATGACACCGGCCGATCAGCATTCGAATGAAGCCACCGCCGTCAATGCGCACAATGCATCCAAAGCAAATTGGTGTGGCTACGATTCAATGTTGCATGCAAAAATCTGCTCGACGAACAATATCATTTCGAATCCAGTACTTGCGGCGCACACCTCGAAACTCCTGCACAATTATAATTCTAATCAAAATAACTCAACGCCAAATTGTAATAATAATAATAGCCGAATTTCACGTTCACGTCATCGTCATCACAATGAATTTGCCATTTCGGCATCGCCACAAGTTCAAGGGTATACGAAATTGATGTCAACGCAAAATAGTAAACTAAACACAACTCTATTGAATCAACTGAATCCACAGCTAACGCAAGAGCAAAAACTAACGCGAACCATAAGTCATGTTGAAAAATGGTTGGCTGATGATCAAACGACGGCGGCTGCCGCTGCAAATGCCAGCATTTTAACGGCCACCAATATGCTTGACATTTCGAAGAATGTCAACTGCAAAGAGAACAATTTGTACAAAGATGCTGAATGTCTGAATAATGTGAATGCGGTGAGCGGTGCCGATAAGTTCAAGGAAACGGAAAAACTGGCAAAAAAATTGAACGATGTTGGTTCACCGACGAAAAAGACATTCAACAAAGAAATCTTGATCACGCGAAAAACACCAAAATCCTCATTGTCGTCGTCACAACGAAATTCATCGAATTCCGATACGCAGGTAAAGGGCGGCAATAACATTGTTGCGAATAATGTTGCAGCCGCCGAGGCAAAAGAGAGCGTCGTCGAATACGCAACCATTCCGATCGTTGATCCTAGCCAAAGTGAATGTGAAAATCTGTTGCGCGCCAGCTCAGACGAAAGCAGCAGCCAAATCGGCATGACTGATAACGCATCACTTACAACAATCCATCGATACGTACACATTCATCATCACTATTATCATCATTAAGAATTTATTATTAGACCAGTTGATAAAAAAAAGAAAAGCTTCCTATCGTCTTACAAACAGAAATAAACTTATAAATATCGTATAAATATATATATTTTGGCTGCTTGGGTTGCATTGTTTCATCGAAATTTCGATTTTGATCACATTATTAGGCTTTACAATTTTATTTATAATTCATAATTCATACACAAAACGTTAGTATTTATTGTCAGATTATTTGTGTGTATCAGACGAAAACAGAGTTATGCATTTAGAAAATTGTTTAAGTGCTCGTTAAATTCACGATAAACCAAGAATATGAAACAAAGATTTTTTTGAATATATACTCTCCTAAATAAATTGCATTTCATGCGAAAGCGTTGGGAACATGCAGAACAAAAACGAAATAGATGAAAAAAAATTAAAATTTAGCGGAACAAAGCAAACAGGGTATTTTGCGATTGTATACAAATTGTTGTTGACTAAATGATAGAAGAATGGATGACAATAACACCGAGTTTTGTTCATTCAAAAGAAAGAATTTAGTGCATTTAACCGAGAAACAAACATTAAAATAGTAATAAGAGTATTTGCAAACATAGTCGCGTAACAATTTATGTCAAACGATCGCATTTATTTTGATTTAATTGGGTTATTCGTGAGATTGAGATTATTGGCGCTCAATTTTGTTTGAGAAATTGCCAAAATTCCATAAGAAATTCCATTTCTTGAGCAACTTTATAGTAGAATAGAATGGCTTCTAAAAAATATTGGCTTAGAGATGACGAAATATATTGTAAAAGCAGCATTTTGGAAAAAAACGACCTTGTATGATTGTTGAAATGTTGGTTCCTATTATCAAAATAATTGTAAAAAACAATAATATAAAATTTATGCAGAAACGGTTCAAATGTATCGTACAAAATGCACAGTTTAATGCGTGCTTTCGCAATTCTAGGCAAAGTCTCGCTGATCTTAATAATCTCCCGAAGATCGAAACGAGTTTCGCACTACAAGAGGAAAAAACACACATTCGATTATTAATTTAAATTTTGACATGCGAAAACAAGAAGCCAGCGAAAAAGCGCAAAGATAACTATCTGAAATGCTTCGTCGCGGTCAATATATTTTCTTTATTGGTCATTTTTTTGGCATGTACGCGCTCGCGTCCACTTCCAGAGGTGTGAAAAATCAAACGCATTTTTTTTCTCTCTCTCTTCGTTTTTTTTTTTTGCTTCGTGCCCAAGAATTTAAATCGATGAAATAAAAAAGCGAAGTAACATCAACCAGGCATTCGCGTAACGGTTTTGTCTGGACTCATGTCTATAAGATTTAAAACAGTGGCAATTAACTAATGTGATTGTTAATTTGATGCTGTTTTTATCTCTCGACACTCGGCGCGGTTCATTTCTCTTATTCCACAATTTTGTTGGTTGGTTTTTTTTATTCTTCATTTTCTTTCTTTCTTTCTCTTTCTCTCGCTCTCTATCTATCTTGTTTTCGATGCGATTCACCATTCACCTACAATCCGTAACTCATAATTTTTTGAATTTCATTTGCATATAAATTGATGACGCGAATTTATCGCTCGGTTCATTCTCGTTCTCTCTGCCCCTCCTCTTCATTCGATTGGGATTCGTTTCTGCTAAATATTCTCTTATGTTGAAATCGCATCATATAATGCGTTCAAAGAGCCGAAAACAGATTATATTCGCGCAAATTAATACGAATGACTGAAGAAGTCGGCAAAACGAAGATAATCCAGTGAATTGGCACCTCATGAACACGAGTTCAAAGGCAGAGAAACTCAATTAAGAGATTTATTGACGAGCATTGACGGGGAAAAAAACAGCGCACGCATGGCAAAGGTTACATTCGATTGAGCACAAAAAATAACAACTCCAAAAATCCTAGTAAAAAACCAATTCATTGAACATTTATTGTCTGCCTCGTGTTTGTATGTTACAATTGAGCTTTGCGAGAAAAATGTACACAAATGCCCGATTAGCGAAACAACAAAACAAGTGTTTGAATTTATACGTTTAATAGATATTTTGTATTTATGGGAAAATAAAGACTGAAAAAGATTTTTTTCGAAACCGCTTATGTAAACCGATCATGTACATTCTTCGAATCATTTAAGATGTACCACACAATATATACCAGATATGTGTACCTAATATTGCATTGTCAATTCGTTGTCCGTGTTCATACTAAGCTATATATAAAAACGAATTGAATGGAGCTTTAGGGCCAAATACGAACAGTATATATATATATCCTATTGATGTGTATTTAATGAAAAACAAAGCTTACGTTAAAAATGAAAAAATAAAAAAATAATTGAAACATAAATTGCAACGCAATAAAATGTATTTAAATGAAATCTTTCTTATGAGTCTTTTAATCTATATCTAAATAAGCATCTCTCTGATGGTAAATTCAACGAGACACAATACAATACAGCACAGCGACCGAGGCACTCATCAAATATGTTGAGTATCAAGCGTTCTTTCGTTTTATTTTCTTTCAGTTACTCGGTCAATGATCAACAAAATATATAGAGTATTGTCATTCTGTTTGATAGAGTGATTGGGACGTTAACCAATCTGACTATTTTATTTACTCTTATTTCGGAGTAACCGCACCAAATACTATTACATTTGTATATTTTACATTCAGAGTGAGATGAAAATAACATGCCGATGCGCTGCGACTGCTAATATCTTTTGCACTCATATATTCACATTTACTTGTCACAGCTCAGTGCAAAGTGGGTTCTATCATTGCATCGTTTTTCGACATCAACATTTGTTTGTGTTGTCAATTTTGCATAGAGCCGGCAGTGAGTGTGAATTAAAATTATTCAAAATTTGAATTTGCAACGTATTTTAAATGTCGATATTATAAGCAGAGTAATACACACCAAAACAGGGATACAAAGTGTATTTACACCAATTTTGGTGTTGACAGATCCGTTTGAGAAGTAATTGTTCCAATTACTATGAATTTCAGAGTAGACTTACACTTTTGATTGTTTGTGTGCACAGCAACTTCGTTTGATAGCTATTGATAAATTGAAGCGTATTTACATTGGACTGGTTAAGTTCATTTACCACCTTTGTCCTTTTATCTCGGCATGAATGCGTTTTGGAAGTAGAAATGTTTGTTTGAGCTTATTTTTTGCTCTTTTTGAATTGATTGGATCATTATATTTGTTAGCGATCGTTTTCTACATTTTTCCAATATTTCTTTTTTTTTTTTCTTTTTTTTTTTTTGAAATCAATTTCATCAATTCAATTTTTAGTAATAGTAAAGATTTGTTGAAATTTAATTATAAAGTTTATTTAAAATTGTATTTTGCGTATGTATAATGAAATTAAATCACTGATTTATGCCGTGCAGGATGAGCAGTTTATCGGATGTAACTCTCGTTTATTCAAGTATTACATTTTGAAAGTGTTTTAAGACTGATCCATAGCGCATGTCATTGCAACTTATTGACTAAATTCGCTAATGAGAGCAATGGAATGCGCAAGGGATTTTTTACTACCAAATCACCAAAATGAATTCCAAGCACCAAATAAATTCCATGAAGTACCAGTAAATATTCAAATGTACCAAAAATGACCAAACAAAAATCTGCTGAAATAGAAAAATACATACGTGCATACGTCTGTCTCGATACGTCTATACGTATTATACGAATTGCAGATATCAGCAGATTTTTGTTTGGTCATTTTTGGTACATTTGAATATTTTCTGGTACTTCATGAATTTTTATTGGTGCTTGGAATTCATTTTGGTGATTTGGTAGTAAAAAACCCCTTGGGAATGCGTCAACGATAGCGAGAATAGTCGACGGATCGCATTATCTCAGATGCCCGTTTATCAGCTACACATGTTTGTATTGTATTCTTACATATATAACTCATCAAATTTGAAAATAAATTTTTAGTAGATTTAAGCATCCTCTTCACTTAGAATGCTGCTATCAATGTTCGTGGAAACGGTCAGTTTGAAACCATACGTAGCGAATTCATCTCGAATTTCGTTGGCTTTATCTGGATGACAAACGATGGTAGTACGAGATTCAGGCGTAAATAAGGGGCTGATATATTTATTGCCAACGGCAACCATGTCTTCGACGGTGACTTCGTTGATTTGAAGAATATTCTTTTGATTCAAGTCGGTGATACGTTTGGTGCCTCTGAAACAGACCGACGAGAAATTCTGCAGAACCACCGCCTCAATGCTCTTTTCACGTTCAACAAATTCAAAAATGAGCGAACTTTTGGCCGATTCAAGTAAAGCCGGATCCCATGTTGCATCAGACGACAACTGCGCCTCCTAAATTCGACACATAACACATAAATTACAGTAATTATTTTCGCATCCAAAATTGATAGAGTGACATATTTACTGTGATTAATTTGAATTGCTTGAACGCAGCTGTTACATTAGTAGCTCTGTACAGTGTGAAGTAAAGCAATTGCTCGTTCAAGCGAACAAACATATTGTAGCTGTAGGTTAAACCTGAATCGGAATCATATCACGAATATTTAAAAATAAAATGAGATTTTTCCGTAGTGTTATTGTACCTTGACCACGAAGCTGACGCCAGAATGGCCCCTCCAATTGCGTCAGGTACTGCATGAATAGCATCAATGGGATGTAATCGGGATCGTTGATGGTGATGGCACATGGCACTGCATGGCAAAAGAATGCACCTTCAATGCAGCCCAAGCCGAGCGTTTGACCATCGGGCAAAGTCATCTTTCGCAAATGATAATCGATTTCTGGACGTTCGTATTTGGTTTTACTGAAATTAGATCCGTTTTGTTTTTATCACTATGAATTTGAATTCTTCTTAAATTCATGTTGGTGTCAGATAACAGTCTCCGATTTTCATAGGGAAAAATGAATTTGTTCAGCGAAATACTTACTCGAATTTGACATTATCATCGCATTGCACCAATGCTTTCCAATTTTCATAGAATTTGGCGGAGTTTCCTTCGAGAATTTTGTTCCAATCGCCGGCTATGTACAAGCTCAAACGACTTGGAGTCAGAATTTCGTTGCGAATCGTATTCAAATCATCGATAATCTGCGTTGCTTCATCGGGTTTTTCGAGTTTCTCAAGAAGTGAGTTCAAGAAACGTTGCTGGTGAATCATTGAGCATTTGCGAACATTTGAGTTGTTCGAATAATAAACGGCCTTCAAAAGGTCTTTGGACACTGCATTTCCGTTGCGCTTAGCTTGGGCTACAGCATTAGCAATTTTGGCAGCACAAATACGTACGCGATCAACGGTAAATTCGGTATGATTCAAGAGATCAATGATCCACTGAATGCCGCGGATGTATTTCTTGTGATCGGTTTTTATCATCAAAACAGCAGTCTCTGAATATGCACCACAGCTAAACTGATTCGTTGACTCCAATCCAATTGACGTTTGCAACGAAACCGTATCGGATTCGAGAGCAGCGACGACTACTTCGTATGGAATCAGTTTGCCATCTTCGCGACGAATAGGTGACTCAGTGATCAAATCGAGGAACAACACGAAATATGATCGAAGCGCTGGCTTAATGTTACTAGTATTAAAATATGCCATGATATAGCCAAAGTTCGAATCAATGCCACAGGAAGTCACATTGATCGGAACCGGAAAATCGTTCAAATTCAAACCAGCCAATTTTGACGAATCGCCGTACACTTCACCGTCTCTCTCTTGGACTGTTGATGGCAGTGAATCGATATTGGAGACATTTGGGATAGGCACTTGGGTTAGCATTTGGGGAGGCGGTGGAATTTCATTAAAAGCAATTGCTTTTGTTAATTGTTCGCCTTTTTGCGCCAAACCGTCTTCACCTAATGATTTGCGTTGGGCTTCTACTCTCGCCGTTTCTTCTTTTGTCATACGCTTCTGCTCTTCAACATTCGGCACAGCTCGAACTATAATTCGTTTTGACTGAAAAGAGACAAATTTAGTCGAGATGTAGTTGCTGTATTCTGGAACCTTTTCATGCCTTTGAAAATGAAAGTTAAATTCAACGTGAAAATAATCGGATGGTAAAAATATTCACAATTTAATTGATGAATGTTAACGTCTTGCAATTCACAGTAATTCATTCCAGAACTATTGATTGCAAATTTGATTAATATTCATCTCATTTCACTTACATTGATCAAATATTCATTGAGAAGCTCCACCCAGAATTCTTGATTTTTGGACATTAGCGATATCATTAGCTGATCGACGTTAAATCTCATTGCGAACTGAAAATTCGAAGACAAAAAAAAACATGAAAGAAATAGCGGCGTTAGCATAAACAAATAGTGGTATTCACATTGTTGTCTTACGTCTTCGTTTCGTTCACCATAGAGTGAATCAGCGATGGCGGCAAAAGCGAGCGCTTCATGCGGACTGCTTTCCAAATTACTGAAATACTCGAGAACACATCTTTCCAGTATACTTTGCATGCGATTCATGTCGAAATTCTCGATGCCTTTCGAAATGTTCTCGAGGACCGTTTGCATTTTATCGTAAACCAAGTCGACCTTTTCCAATGGCACATTTTCGAATGAGAAATAAAGGGCGGATTCATAATTTTCAATAATATTATATGAAACGGTGCTGGCGTATGGGTCGCTAATCTCGACCATTTCACGCTGTAGCGGTGAAACTGATGTCTCCGACAAATATCGCAACAACACTGAGCATGCCGTCAATTTGGTATTTTCTTTGGTACACTTTGGACCACGCCATCCCACGTACACTGCAAATCGAAAGTAGCAAATTGTGGAGAAAAACCAATTGAGCATATATTTTTAATTAAAAGTTTCGCATTAAAAAAAAATAAATTTAAATACCAATGCCACAGTCTTCACAATCTGATGGATAGACGATGCGCTGATTGATAGTTTCAGCCAGTGGTTCGATCGGTTTTAGCCATGGCCGAATAAAATCCGGCTTCTTTTCTTTGCTCAGAATGCGCTTTTCCACCGATTCCAATGCCTTAGCAATGTCATCGACTTTCACTTGACCGGTAATGATCAATGTCAAATTTTCCGGTCGATAGAATTGTGCGTGATAATTGCGTACTTTTTCGTTTGTGGTGCTGGTTCTCAAATTATGCATGATGCCACCGGTTTCGGCGCTGTAGCCGCAATTCGGATAGAGTGCTCTCAAAAGAGCCAAAATTGCTCGTGATTCGCCGCTATTCTCTCTGCCTTGCATTTCACAGTAAACCACGCCGCTATCTTCGCCATTCGGTGAAATGTGATGGACCTCTGTGAGGAAGCCGGCATCTGATAGCGTTGGAAACAGAATGTGATCGAGATAAATGGGCAGCAGTTCGAGAAATCCATCCTTTCCGACCGTTTTGATGGTGTAGCATGTATGATCGGTGTCCGTCCAAGCGTTTGTTCCCGACGCCAAACAACGATTCGCTAACAAATCGAGTACGCCTTTATATGGATACAATTCAGAGCCAAGAAATATCAAATGCTCCAAAGTATGCGGCAAACCATCATCATCGTGCGCTTCAGTGGCTGTCAACAAATCGATTTATTTCAATAATTCAACAATTTCATCATTTTCCTGAATTGCACAGCAAATTTGTTTTTACCTAATGTAAAAAATCCATTGACTAAAGGACCCTCAACTTCACCAATTACAACTGTCAAGCCGGTCAATTCTGATTTGTATTTACGCACGGGAATTCTGCCATTGGCGGCCACAGTTGTAATATGTTTTAACGATGACATTGTTTTTACGATCTAGAAATTGCGGCAGGCCTAATTCAACGTAATCAAATGTAATAAGCGAATTGCTAAATATAAAATAGCTCTGCTGCTCGTGACAACTACAATATGGTTATGAATATGCGGTGTTGCTATTTGCTTTTCGCAATATGGCCGATATCAAATTCGTCGATTCATTAACAATACACTTGCACTCAACAGTGTGACAGTTCAAATAATATTACTTCTTTCAATGTCAATTATAACCTAAAATCAACGATAAAATATGAATGGGAAATGGGATCATGTTTAACTCTTTTGGAACAAGAACAATAGACAAAAAAAAAATCACCGAGAAAAAGAAGAAAATTGAAACTGTTTTAAAATATTTTATTTGTTTACTTCGAATGTAATTTTTTGTATCTTTCCGAAATGTTACAAACTAATTTCTTAATGCGTCGACTGCTTTATGTGGGTGTGGGCAAATGTTTGACAACCGCTTTGAGAATGTCCGTCGTTTTGAAGCACCAATTACTGATATTTTTGCTTACTTTACACCATTCTTCGCCGTGCCTTGGCTCGGCCGCATTACAACGTTCGATAACTTCATTTTGCTGCGCCTCTGTGCCATAGTTTAATTCAAATTTGAAGAAATATGCCCAAGCGTCACCCAAATCTGGATCAATTTTTACGGTTCTATTGAACCAATCTCTTGCTTTTTGTGTTTTTTGTTCGGACCAAAATAATTTCGACACGGCAAGTAAAACGTGCGGATTGTGTTCACACTTTTTCAATGCGTCAACAGATTTGGTTTTTCGTTGTGGTCGCGATTCCATGAAAATCGCCTCTGCCCATAGCTCGCCAGCTTGTGGGCATTCCTGTAGAGCTCTTGCCATTATCGTTTGTGCCATTTCGCTGAATCCGGCGCGCAATTCAATGCGAACTGCTTCGAGCCACAGCAACGGTGTCTTTGGATTCTTTAGACGTGCTCTTTCCAGCACTGAACGCGCTTTGGTCAATGCACCGCGTTTTTCCTCTAAACTCGACATAAGCAGCCACAATGGGATAGAATTTTGATTCTTTTTCACGCCAATTGAATATGTGTTTGCGGCCGCTTCCAGTTTGTTTTGTTGCTCTTCAATTTGGCCTTTCATCATCCAGAGTTTTGCATAGTCTGGAAAAACTTTGACCGCTTCGTCAAGCAATTTCAATGCCTCCGGTAAATTGTTTAGAGCCCATTCCAATTTTGATGATTTCATCATGACACGCGGCGTTGGTGCCGATGCTCTTGCTTTAGCAAGCAAACGACGTGCACGTTCGTATTCAGCATTTTCCGATTCCAATTTAACGGCGGCCAGCCAAATGTCTTCTGAATTTGGATTCGCCTGGAAAGCATATGATAAAATACCACGAGCAGCTGGCACATCGCCCGCCAACCATTTTGATTTAGCACCCATCAACCATAGCACCTCGGATTTGGGACAATGGGCAACTGCACGCTGCAAAAGTGACTCCAAACTCTCACGCGTTCCATGATTTTTCTCGAAATAAGCAGCTCGCAACCAAATACTTTTCTTTGATGGAAACACTTGAAGCGCATGGGCATACACTGCACGCGCACAATCGTACGCACCTTTTGAAGCACACTGAAATGAATGAATGAAATATGTTGATTGAGTAAATAAATTGCATAGAAATTGATGGGAATACAAATGAATTGATAATAAACTCACGAATTCAGCATCATCGATCCAAGTCTGTTTGCGATCTTCCTCTTCAACACCACTTTCGATAATTGATTTGATAATAGCTTGACAGCAATGGACTGCGCCCGATTTTTCGGCTTCGATCGCTTCTTGGAACCAATTTTCACGGTTAATTTCGACTCCGTTGACGGAAAGCGATGACAATGCACGATCCACAATCTTTTCCACCATGTGAATATTTCCTGTAAATTCGCAATGACAAGGATGTTGCAATATCACGGCAATGAAAAAAAAAAAATAAATAGAAATACAATTTCAAGTTACCGTTAGCTTCTTCCAATTTCGCAGCGGTCATCCAAATTTGTTTGTCAGTTGGAATATTTTCACGTGCTTTATTCAAAACCTTTCTGGCATTTTCATATGTTTCCAAGCGTGCCAATGCGAGCCACAATTCAACGCTGGTATTACAGCATTCGACGGCTCGCGACAAGAGAATACGTGCATCGTCTGGATTTTCAAGTTCAACAGCGGCTTTCCATAACCGCACTGAATTCGGAATATGTTCGAGAGCCTTGCGGAATACACGACGCTTCGCCTTAATTTCCGTTTCCAAATCGGCCGCCTTGATCCAAATCCGGACTGACGTTGGAATATGCCGAGCGGCTTGAGCGATGGCCGCTTTTGCCGTGTCAATTGGTTGCAAGCGAGCCGCTTCAAGCCATAAATCTTCACTTTTTGGATTCATTTCGCATCCTTGCATTATCAAATTACGAGCCATTTGCACTTTCCCCGTCACTTCTTCCAAACGCGCCGAAGCAATCCAAGCCGGTGGATGATTTGGGTTCGTTTCGCGAACACTTTTCAATAGAAGGCGGGCTTTTTTAATGTCATTTATATCGCCACCGTAAGTGGGAATCATTGATTGCAAATCAGTTAGATAGCCTTTTGGATCGACCACCGTTTGGCCGGCAACTGAATCCGAAACTTGCGACAATTTCACATTCATCAATGTGTTACGCGCCTGACCGATTTTCCGCAAATCCAAGTCGCCGGTTGGTGTCAGCATACCGGGCGTCGCAACGCCGGGCGTTGTCAATCCAGAATGTGGATCAATATTTGTTGATGTTTCACCGCCCAAACTTCGTGATAAAACACTGTCGGGCAATGGCGTAAACTTTTCAGCGCGCGGATTACGTTGCTTGCGATTACGGCTATCACCTACTTCGGGTATCGTTGACCATTCTTCTAGCGTTACTTCGCCCAAATTACGTTTCAAATCGGAGAATTGTTGCTGAATTTTGGGCCGCTCCTGACGATATCGTTCTAAATCTTCTTTCAAGCGCTTTTCACGGTACTCCTTTCGCTTTTCATCCATTCGTTTGTCAATCGCTTCATAGATTGCATCCGCTTCAGCATCGTCCTTATCGTACGGATCTTTTGAAAACAGTGAACCACTGTAACCGCTAAATTCATCGTAATTGGAATCATTCAAATCTTCATCGTCCTCCTCTTCTTCTTCCTTCTTTTTTCGTTTCGCCGCCGGCGGTGCATGCCGATCATCACTACAATCACACACATAAATGTTTAGATTGAACGAAGAATTTGATGAAAATGAAAAGTTTAGATGTTTAAGATGATGTGGTGTACTTACGAAACATCGTTGGCATCTCGGGCTGGACCAATATCAGATCGAGTGGTGAATCCAGTTGCACTATACAAATCAAAAATTATATTGCATTAAAATGGAAATTTGATATGATATTCGACGTTGACTTACCCACGACCAACACCAGCCACATAGCCCAACGGAGCTGGCACTCCGAGGAAATGCTTTTTGTTTCGATTTGCCAAAGCAGCAGCTGATACATTAGCCATTGTTTTTGTTAAAATTTCACTATTTATGTGAACAAAACAACAAATTCACATGAATTCGGCACAAATTTGCAGAACGTTTGTGATGCGTTTGTCACTAACTAGCACTGTCAAAATAATACGTGAGTATTTTATCTCGCCGAATGTGTACAAAACATAAGCAGCAACGACATCTGTGTGTTCAAGTCGAAATGTTGAATTGATTTAAGATGCTCTAGAAAACAGAATGGAATATTGTGTAGTTTTTCAAATCAAAAAATTGTTTTCTCATTAGGAATTTGAATATCTTGATTTTTTATTCATTACAAAATAAACAAATTGCCGTAAAATGAGCAAACGACCAGGCCAAATCGAGTTTTTTATTTATTCAATTGAACTTTCTTACATAAATTAGCCGTATTGAAAATTAAAATCTCATTTAAATAGATACAATAAAGTCTATTCAATACGCCGAATATGTTGATAATAACTCAATGATTTTATAATAAACGACTTCTTTTGCGTGAATTCCCCACATGTAATCAACGTGATTGAATTCAGTTGTATTAATCTTGTGGTTGAATACTAAATTTGGGAGCAATGACGCCAAATGTTCCATATCTATTTGTGGATTGTGTGTGTCTGAAGTGGACCAGTGTAGCGAAACGGGTGCAGTAATATTGCCTAATGGAAAATCCGGTGGCGTTTCTTCAAAGAAAGAATCCATCATTGGTCCAAAATAGCGACGCTGCACCAATTGACCAAAATGAATCAATTGGCCCATTCCACAGTAATTCGGAAAATCGCAAAAATACACATACATCATCGTCTGAAACAGAAAAATGTTAATTATTCAGATTTTGATGAATTTTTTCATTTCAACTTACATTATTTCTTTGATTTTCACTTGGACCATCTAAAAAATTCATGCCAAAATTGCAAATTGAGGCATCAAGTATGCCGCAAACGTGTCGAGCCACTATTTGTTGAACTTCACTATTTAGCGCAAATTGGTACTTTTTGTATGGCTGTAATGGAGAGATGAAAAAAAAACTGTTCAAGCTTTATTCATTACTTGGTTGAAACTGCATCATTCGTACCAAGAGTAATGCTAGTGCATTGAATGCAGATTTAAGGACAGCGTTGAGTTCTGTCATATACAAAAGCGGCGCCATGAGACAAAGAATACTAAACTTTTCATTGTATTCAGGATACAATGATAATAATACCAATGGAATCGTAGCACCCTGTGAATGTCCAATATAAGATAATTTTGTGCTTCCCGTTTCATTAAGAACGAAATCAATTAAAGCTCGCAAATCATTTTTGGCCATTTCTTGCCAGGAAAAATCCCAAAACGGACCCGGCGATGTTGTATTCAGATATTCATGCTCAATCGAATCTTTATTGCCACGATAATTAGGCAACCAAACATCAAAACCCGAATTATAAAGAATAAAACCTGAACCAAATTATCGCAAATGTCATTCACTTCTCACATTTATGTAATGTTGTTTTTTTCAACTTGCATGTTCATGAGTTACCTAAAGACTGATTGAATTGATTTACAACCCACGTTTTGGAACTAGAGAGCATGGCATGTCCAATCATTACTGGTGGACCGTTCACTACTGAATTATTCGCAGAGACAATACGATATACTGTCAAGATGTAACCATCTTCAGTATGCACTTTGTATGTCTCTGCCTGTAGTCCTTTGGCTCTGATCGCATCGACCTGAATAAACGAAATAAATGAAATTAACGTGAATGTCTTGTAATTTTTAGAACAAGCAAACTTTTTTGATCTCAAAAAGTATCGGTTTACCGTTGTCATTTGACACATTTGCTCGAGTTCCGGGTTCATTTGTGGCAGCAAACTCCCAATATTTGATAATAAACCCATCACTCCAATCAAATTTAGGAGAACAACATTGAAAATTATTGCAACTGAAATATTTGGAAGATTCATTGTATCAAACAATTCGCATCTCAATGCTGTCATCATTCGAATGACTTTGCTTTTATCGCAGTCGAATAGCAACAACTGAACTTGCAGGCTGAGCAAAGAAATAAACGATGATTGAGTCGCGTCCGCTGTTTCGAAATATCAATATTAAAACATAGCTTTCGAACGGATCTGATGAAATCAAATATTTTTTATTTGCAACATTCATATTTTGACAATATCGCTAATCGCATGTGTAATTTCTCCAAAATATGGATTACGATCAATCAGCTAAATATATTTCGAACAATATCGTTCATGAGACCCTTATGAAAATAAAGTTTCTGAATGATTTGGGATATCAGGAAGCGCTTGCCATGGCAAAGGGCATGACTGAGCAGTCGACTTGATGACTGATGAAAAAAGGAACAATCAACTTATTCAAACGTTACCAACTGCCAATAGCAAAGCCACGCACAACTGTCTGACTATGACTGAATTCTTTCTATCTAAAATGCAAGCAAAAAAGACGTTGTTTCATTTTCACAAGGGTATTGTTTTATCAACTGGGTTATCGGAATTGGATGTCGAATGAAAACACGATTTTTTGAAGAATTTGTTTTTTATTTGTCATTTTCATTTTGTAATTCAATTTAAGAAAAATCTTTCAAGTAATACTACGATTCATGCACTGTAGTATTAGAGGATAGGCTTCTTTGTAGGCTTTGTCACTCCAAACGAAGTCTATGTGGTTAAACTGGGGAATTTCCCAGACACAAGGTTCCTTTACATTTGGCAAATGTTTTATCAATGTTGCAATGTTGTCGCCACAAGTGTGCGGATCTGTAGGTGAATACAAAATTGCCATCGGAGTCGTAATGGGTGAAAAATCAAAATGTCTCGGCGGAACGATTGTGCCAATTGGCATCATTGGCCCGAAGTAATTGTGCATCATCTCTTGACTGTAATGTATCAATTGATTTGATGAACATCCAGCCGGAAAATGGGACATATATACCGACCACGCACTCTAGAAAATATATAAAAAAATGTTTGAAGATAACCATTTCAGCTGGAATTTGAAAAATTTATTTACTTCATTCCTTTGATCCTGACTTGGGCCAAGCACGAAATTAGCCGCATATTCGCAGCTTGTGGGGTAGGTTTGGCAAATGATCGAAGCAAGTAATTGTTGTGGAACAGAATTTGGTAAAAACTGCCAATTTCTGAGGTTCGACAGTGAATAAAAGACAAGGAGAACGGTGCTGATCGGAGGTGCAACACAATCCATAAATGCGAATGGTGCCATCAAACCAGCAAAGCTGATTGCTTTATATTGAGGTCTTTCCGCTAAAAGTGTTAGTATAACGGTGCCTCCTTGTGAATGTCCGATCACCGCAACTTGTGCAACATTTTCTCGATCCTGTATCATTTTAATGACCGCCGGTAAATCCACAATGGCAATTTCATACCAGGAAAAATTCCAATATTCACCCGACGGCAATTGGCTGTTGAGCGTTAAGTGACTTTGTGAATATCTATTGCCTCTACAATTAATCAAGTAAACACTAAACCCCAAATCGGCCAAAAAGTACGCTGTTAAAATTCGTTCAAAGATTTTTTTTAGATCAATCACATTTCAATCGTTTCCAATTTGAATTTACCCAGAGATTGTGGAGGTGGATTCATGCAAAATGTGTCCGATGAGTCCATCATGCCATGTATTAGCAATATTACCTTTCCAATAATCACTTTATCTGAGTAACAACGAAATACCGTTAAAATATATCCATCTTCTGTTGTCACTTCAATTATGTCAACTTTATAGCCATAGAATACAATCAATTCATTCTGTAAAATAAACACAATTTTAGGCACATGTGTTTCAAATGAAATTACTGTTAATTTACGGTTTTCAAGTGAGCTGTTGGATTTATGGGTGAATCAAGGACTTGAGGAAGGTTTGTAACATTTATTCCAATCGTCGGGTTTGAAAAACTTAATGGCTTTGTTAAAAAACTGTCCAATCCGTACACTGCGGGCAAATTGAAACCAACGTAATTAAAAATCAACGTTAATAATACATATCGCGACATATTGTAACAATTGCTTGTGCGCTTTTATGGAGATAGTAAGTTAGAATGGATGATTAACAATGAGCTGAGCATACTTATAGCGTTTGTTGTGCAAAAATTTGCAAAATTATTGCATGAGAAAATTGAGCAAACAACTCAAGTGTCGTGGGGCACAAAAATATCCAAAGATCCATTTATCATTTCGTCATCTGTTTCTTGAACAGAACTCCATTTTTTAGGCATTTGTTATTTAATTCATTATTTAAACATGAAATGATGACATAATCGTGGCGGTTGCAAACCTCATTTCGTAAGGGTTTTTTTTCCAAACGAAGAGAGATTAATATATGGATGTCCGAGAATGAAAGTGAGACCTGAATTCAAAACATATAGAAATGCAACAAAGAATCAAAAACATTTCTTATTGTAACATCGAAATCGAAATATTTTGAAATACAACATGGAGATCGACAAAGTTTGATTCGGTGTTACACTTTGAAATATTATTTATTTTATGTTGCATTTCTATATATTGCGAATAGAGGTCTCACTTTCTTTCTCAGACATTCATATTCTATTGGTGTGGATATATGGATTATTCATCTTTCTTAATCAGAAAAAATGAACAACAATTCTCAATTTGTATAAAACTCCAGTATTTGTTTTCAATATTTCGGCAGATCATCATTATATGGCCTCGTCGCAGCTGCGATTTAATACTACGAAATGAAACGACTTAGAAAGAAGCTTTAACATTTATATCTTGCCGCTTTAAATATAAATCTTACTTATTGGAATGTCAAATCCAATTAAATGATCAAACTGCATATTTATTGCGTAAGGTGGCGCCAACATTGCCTTTCAGAACTGAGCTATTTATGAATATGAGATTTGAACAATTTCAATCAAAACTGCATCAAATATTTCGTACGTTGTCTTTGTTTTGCTTCAAATGAATATTTTATCACTGTTCGTATTCAATTCAGATTTTATTTGATCGATATTCAATTTGAAAATCATTGAAAAATCAAAAAACAACATCAATGAATGTGATTCTAATTTGACACTATCGGAGACGCATTTTATTTTGACACATTTGACAGAGATAGAAATGTATAGAAAAAATTCAACCAACTGCATTTTCAAAATATTGAAGTGAAATTCCAGCTTAGAAAATCGTTTCGTCAGATAACGCGTTTCAAAAGGTAAATAATACACCGTCTATGAGAAAATGATTGAAATCCCTTTTGTTGATATTCAAAAACCTACAGACAATCGCAATAGCTTCGATGTGACAATGAATGAAGCCAAAAAAGAGCCGGTTGACTGCAACACAGGTACGGCATTTGAATTTGTGGATCCAACAGTTCATGTAAACTCGACATTCAATCCTATCCAATATCCAAATGATTGCGACAAATCCGAAAAGAATCCATTGCTGGTTGAAGTTGATGCAACGGAAATCGGTGATTGGAAATCGAATTTCGAGGATGAATCTGCAAATGTCGAGAATGAAATCAAAGTAGAAGTTGTGGAGCAAAGTGTTCCAAATCCAACCGAACCAGAATGCATTGTAGACGTTGATAATTTTGGCATCGTTAAAATGGAATCCGATGTGACCACTTTGGTTCAAGTGAATCAGGAAAAATCAATCGTGCAAAGTTCAGAAAGTTCAAAAATGCAATCGATTGGGCTTCAGAATAACTTAGCTAAGAAAAATTGTCCAATATGTAGTGAAGACTTGGGGCATTTAACTGATGTAGAGCAGCATATTAAAGCCCATACAAGCGAAAAACCGTTCGCCTGTCCATTTTGCTCGAGAGGATTCGTGATAAAATCCAATGTAAGGAAGCACGTCAATTTAATTCATCCAGAACGACTCGATGAATATATGCAACGAGAGAAATGTAGCGTAGGAAAGTTAGAAATATTAAAACTATTCAAATGCCCGTTTTGCGAAAAACGTTGTTCACTCAAAAACAATGTCAAGTCACACATACGGTCAAAACATCCAGACAGACTGGAAGAGTACATGCAAATGAAGAAATGCGCATTGGGAAAGCCTGACGTATTAAAACCAATCATGTGCCCGTTTTGCGGTAAACTTTGTACACGCAGACACAATATCAAGCCACACGTGCGCTCAGTACATCCAGAGCGTTTAACGGAGTATATTGAAATCGAACGGAAAAATATGAGATGGTGTAGTAATGGACAGGATGTCAACAAAAGAGAGAAATCAACAAAACAATCATTGAATAAATTGCACGCCGGTGAAATGCCGTTCGAATGCAACATATGTAATAGGCGCTTCAGCTGTAAGTCGGCCATGATGAGACATAAATGTGTCAATCGTGATGACAAACCATTTATGTGCCAATATTGTTCCAAACGATTCTTACATAGCTACGATTTAAAGACACATGAACGCACGCACACACGCGAGAAGCCGTTTCACTGTCCGCATCCCAAATGCTCGGCGTCGTTTGGCAATCGGCGCAATTGGAGGGTTCATCAACTCATCCATTCTGATTTCAAAGCTTGGTCGTGCGATGCCTGTGATAAGAGATTTCGACTAAAAATCCAGCTGAAAGAACATGCGCAAATTCACACGGAAAAGCGGCACAAGTGCGACTTTTGTGGATCAAAATTCACACGCATCGGCGATTTTAAACGTCACATAAGAAATCACGAGGCACCAAAGAGTTGAAATGAGGTAAAATATGGAGTCTAAATCAATGATGAACCGAAAAAGTAAAATTGCCAATTTCATACATTTCCAAATGGGAACGATATATTCTTGCCTGTGTATTTCTAAAGCCTAGGCTAGCACACGGTCTATGATGGATAATGATTTGCCAAGACTGCTGAAAATTCCTATGCAACGGACGTGAGAAAGATCACATTTGTGAAGTTTCATTCAAAATTAACGCCATCACGCGACTTATTACAAAGCTGCATTTGGTTTTCATGAAACATGGAGACACTCCTAAATTCAATCCATTTGTCTTAATATTTAAACCAATTCAATCATATGCAGGCGCTGATTTTCTGATACTTCACACTGTGCAATTTCGCAATACAAAGAGAATTTTAGTTCAATTTTGAGAATTATAAATGCAATCAAAATATTTAATTTATGGGCAAACTATCAACGCATATTTAAAAATTAGTATGAAAAAAAAAACAAAATAATTGTTATCAAATGAAGATCCTTTGCCGATGTTAAACGGATTTAAACATACAAAATTACTGTTTAATGCCGCGAGCAGAAAAAATGGTCCAGATTTGAGTGCGTAAATATTGAACATTACCTAAAAATGAAGGATTAGAATGAGCACAAATCGTACCATTGTGTAATACAGTTGTTAAGAAGTATATTCAAGGCCCAGATGAAATTTGCGACGAAAAATTACATTTATGTTTGACCGCCTGAATACATAAATCTTGCACTTCGCACATACTCATGAGGTAAGATGGCGTTAAAATTGTTAATAAGCTATGTTCAAATGAAAAATCTATATTAAATAATTTTTGAATAAAACATGTTTCTTTCATTAATTATTAAAAAAAGATTCATTAAATTATTAGTTACTTGTATTCATTAGCTAATATGTATCATGTTTGTAATCAATAATTATAATTTTATACAAGTTATTAATCGTTAGTAATTATTAAATTCTTATTAAATTTGTATTAGAATTATATT
This sequence comes from Obolodiplosis robiniae, assembly GCA_028476595.1. Taxonomy (NCBI): domain Eukaryota; kingdom Metazoa; phylum Arthropoda; class Insecta; order Diptera; family Cecidomyiidae; genus Obolodiplosis; species Obolodiplosis robiniae. The sequence goes on along the minus strand of CM052017.1, from coordinate 9,056,057 downwards.
AAAATGTTGATTAACGTTCAACTTAAACGTTAGTTGCAAATATCATGTGTTTTGGGTCCGTACAGTCCTCTACATTTGGATATTTATCTAATAAAAAATTTAATAGTTTCAAAAAAATGCCCATCTTTAGTTTGTACATTACAAATAAATGATAAAGAATTCAGTGCCACAAACTATTAAAATATGTGGGACTGGAAATAAAATATGGATATATTCATAAGCAAAATCAGAAGGTGAGATGCGAATGACCACTTTTATTCTCAGCCCAAAATATGAATCAGTGAGATGGAGAGGCGAGTGTGTACATTGTGCATTTACACATACAGACACAGACATGCTCGCCTCTCCATCTCAACGATAAACGTGCAATATTTAGAAATAATATAGATGTTGTTTAACTTTTTAGTATTCTACTCAACATTGAGAAAAAAGTCACAGCGATTGATTATGGTCGTTTTTGGTCGTTTATTAACGAATGTTAATTAATTTATTTGCTCTTAACGTATGTTAATAGTTTGCAGTACTGGATTTTTCGTTACTGTATTGTATAACTGCAGTTGAAAAATCATAAAAACTCAAATTCAAAATGAAATGACATCTGTCATGTGTGTGTGTGTAGTAAAAGCATGTTTTGTGAAGAAAATTCCAACGTTCCACAGGCTGCTTATGTCAGTGCATTGTCATACTGCACATTATTTTGTTGTTTTTAAATGAGTGAATATGTTTCACTCAGTAAACGAGTTGTTACTTCAAAAAAACAACAACAAATGGCTGCAGCCCTTGAATGAAGAAGAGGCAGAAGTTATGTGCACAACAAAAGCCGGTGTATGGTTGCAAGTGTCCGTTGTGTCCAAAGTACACTGTTATTGACCAATGATTACACTGTCGCTCTCCAACCGTTTTATTTTTCGATACTCGGCTCAAACGCATTCGTTGTTGTGTTGAACCTAATTTTCTCCGCGTTGAATCATTTCTATTGTATTTAAACGTTCGCTCACGGCTGACACGGCAACATTCAATAATTCTACCAATTCTTGAAGCGTTTGACATGGATCTTCTTCGAGTTATACCAGAAATTGTTTATCTTCAACGTTTTTTTCGGCTGTCCAGGCCGCTCATTGTATTCTAAGTCAAAATAACCACATTTAAAACGTCGAAATTATTCTCTGCGAGGTTGGTTCGGAAAGATCATATTTGCCATAAGCTTCCACCAAAATACGATGAGTTTCGGCTGGACTTTTCTTTAAAATGAAATTATTTAGTAAAACTTTCCGCAAATAGTGCTTAGCACGCAGTTAGACATTTTCGATTCAATTAATTTGTTTTGTTGCTAACGTTTAGATCAAATGACATAGTGAATATTAAAGTCTGTTGATAGTTCATTCTGCAATATGTATGAAATATAAAACATTTTAAAATTTTATCACACCATTTGTTAGTAAACAGCGGAAATTAATCGAAAGACCCAATCATTTTCATTCATGTTGGTTTCATATAAAATAAATAAATTTCCTTCAGTTAAATTATTTTCAGTTTAGTCGAAATAACTTTGAAAAAATATGATAGAAAAGTTGAAATAGCGATGAATAACAAATTTCTTGTGCATGCGATTCAAGTTGTGAGACCAAATGAAAGAGAAACAATATGTCATATCGACACATTTGACAGCTACAATTGTAAACAATCCAATCAGCTTTGAAATCATTGAGTAAAATAGATATGTGTAAAACATCTTTCCTTCGGCTATTACAATTTAAAAGGTGAACTACTTCAATTGAATTTTATATAACAAATAATCTTACGGCTTGAAAACCAACGACGACCGCAGTTTCGATGTGACAATGAATGAAGCCAAAAAAGAGCCGGTTGACTGCAACACAGATACGGCATTTGAATTTGTGGATCCAACAGTTCATGTGAACTCGATATTAAATCTTATCCAATATTCAAATGATTGCGACAAATCCGAAAAGAATCCATTGCTGGTTGAAGTTGATGCAACGGAAATTGGTGATTGGAAATCGAATTTCGAGGATGAATCTGCAAATGTCGAGAATGAAATCAAAGTAGAAGTTGTGGAGCAAAGTGTTCCAAATCCAACCGAACCAGAATGCATTGTAGACGTTGATAATTTTGGCATCGTTAAAATGGAATCCGATGTGACCACTTTGCTTCAAGTGAATCAGGAAATTGATTTTTCCAAACTTAGAAAGTTCAAAGACAAAATCGATTGGGCTTCAGAAAAACTTAGCTAAAACCCAAACAAGCGAAACCCCGTTCGCCTGTCCATTTTGTTCGTCAAGATTCGTAAAAAGATCCAATATCAAAAAACATGTCAGGTCAATGCATCCAGAGAGGGTGGAAGAATACGTACATAACCGTTTCTCTATGAGTGCTTTAGTTGAGCGACCGACAGGAAGTGATACGACTGCTCACGCGGATTCCGTCGCTTCGGATGAGCCTCTCAAACAAAATACTGTTTCGTTAAATGCGCCGATTGAAATTCATGGCCAGATGAATTCAGAAGGCAATCAATTACACAATCAACGTCAAGTCGAATGCTATTGAGGGAACGACTTCGCACGTAATGGCAAAGACTCAGCCGAATGGATCTGAAATTACCATTCAATTCAATTGTGAAATATGCTCAGAGCGATTTGAGACTAAAGTTCAGCTCATTCAACACAAATCACTGATCCATGCTAAAAAGCACCACGAATGCGAACAATGTGGAAAAGTTTATACGCAAAGGCCTTCGCTTATCGAACACATTCGAACTCACACGGGAGATAGACCAATAAAATGTGTTCATTGTCCTGAACATTTTTGGAGGAACTCTCAATTGAGGTATCATGTAGCGAAAAATCATAGTACCGAAAGACATGAATGTCAGCTGTGTTTTAAAAAATGTCTGACACGACCTGAGCTGCGAATACACACAAAAACACATTTTGCTACCAAAACATTTCAATGTGAATTTTGTTCAAAGCGATATCAAACGGAACGATTGCTAAATGCTCACCGGCTGTACCACACGCATGAAAAACGTTTTGTTTGTTCATTTTGCCCGCTTAAATTTCTACGTCGAATCTCGTGCACAAGACACGAATATACGCATAAAGAGCAGTTTCCGTTCCAATGTGCCAATTGTTTGCAGCGATTTGCAACACAGTCCGGTTTGGATGAACATCGTCTCGTTCATTCTGTAGATGAATCCGCAAATGCGGGTGATTTAGGTAGTGCTGAGAAAACTTGAAGTATGCTCCTATTGCTCGAAAGTATTCCACTACAAGCAATCGTTAGAGAGACACAACCGTGTCCATGAAATCAACGGGGGTGGGAAATTCAATTGCAATTTATGAAATCAGCTTTTCAAGAGAAAAGGTGCACTGAACAAACATATCAAACTGCACACAGATGAATTGCCATTCGAATGCAACGTATGTAAAAAACGCTTCAGATGGAAATCGACCATGGAGAAACATGAACCTGTCCATCGCGACCACGAATTTGAATGTGAATATTGTCCCAAACGATTCAAGTTCTCGCACGATTTAAAGAGGCATAAACGTATACACACTAGCGATGGACGATTCCGTTGTCCGCATCCCGAATGCTCGGTGTCGTTTAGCAATCGGAACGATTTAACAACCCACAAACCCGTCTATTCGAAACCCTGGTCGTGCGATTACTGTGAAAAACGATTTCGACTAAAAAGGCTGCGAGATGAACATGAACAGATTCACGAAGCAAAAAATCAATTGCAGTCTTTGCGAGAAGGACTTTTCATGCACTAACAATTTCAATCGTCACATGAGGAATTTTCACGGGTCGAAGTTCTGAAAATATGTAATTTTCATGAATATGTAGCATTTCTTTAGGATGATGCAGAGAATATAAAAATTTTCATTTTTAATGTTTCCTATTTTTTAGCTTTTTCGGATGCGCTGTTAAAAACGTAAACAAAGAATCTAGAGCGGCAATTTATCTATAAATGCCCGAGAATCTTGATGCCATCAAGTCAACCTCAGGTGAATGAGGATGATTTTTTAGGATAATATATCCGAGATTGATTATCAGTGATAATTCAATAGAATTTTTAATTGATGTGAAACCAATGGATTTGATTGTCGATACTTTCAAATCGATGTATATTTTGTTATCCAATGTAATTTGTTTTGATCAGTTGAATAAATTGTCAAATTAAAAAGAACAACTCTCTGTCTTTATGCAATTCCAATGCCAAAAATTTACAGTGTAATAGCGAATCAAGAATCAAATTTGAAAACGGAAATAATTACTTAGCCAAGGTCCAAGGTGTGTCCTCACATGAAATTCATGCAAAGTTGCATCCCTACACAATCGAAGATTTGTTCAGCTCAAGTGAACATCAAAACATCGCGTAAAAGCAATATTAAATATTGAAAATGAAAATGTGTCCATTTGACTTTATTTCTTTCGTTATGCCTTTTGAAATATTGAATTGAAAGGTTTGGAGCCAAAATCAGGGTTGTCTAACATCAAATCATATGACCACTGTGTGTTTTGACATTTTTCTAAATTTTTAAGTATAAAATAATCAGCAAGTAAAGATGTGAAAAAATTTGTTTAGACTTTGAGCATTTCTCCCGTGGTCAATTTATTTTTGACAATGTTCGTTGACATTTGTTTGAAGAGCAATATCATTCAATACATTAACAGATCAAAGTAAAAGTAAAAAACTCTTTAAAATGGTATCATAAACAATAATATTTGGTGCAATTCATTGGAACACCAACACAAGTATTATGTGTTATGTAAACACAGAATTGTTGATTGTCACTGACGTCTGTGTGTCATTAGCATTGATAGTGTTCGAAAGACAATAGCTTTGATACTAGAGATAAGATTGAAGATTCAATATCTCTCTAAAAGCTAATTTAAGGAGCAATCGAAAGTTTTGAAAATACAAAAAGGAAATCAAAAGCGCAATTTTTCTTGAAATTCCCTCTGAGTTTAACCAGAAAAAATGAATAAAAAAATTGTGGTAATCGGTGCCGGTGCAGCTGGATTTGCGGCTGCAACGAAACTCATTTTGAATGGCTTTCGAAATGTGCTAATATTGGAAGCGGAAAATCGAATTGGTGGTCGCATAAACACGGTGCCATTCGGAGCAAATGTTTTGGATATGGGCGCTCAATGGTATTCAGTTCATTTTTAAATTTGTCCAGAAAATTATTTTAGTCGAAAAAACACCATTTATTGGTGCTATTTTCCAGGTTAACGATTGAAGTCGTCAACATATTTGGTCACATATTGGTAGTTTAAAAAAAGTTTCCGAACATTTTTTTTTCTTAAAAATTAACATTTATTTCATTGACAAACCCAAAAAACAAATCATTCAAAGTACTATCCATCGACAGCTACAATTTTCCCCATTTTCCTTGCTGTTGAATCATTCCCATTGCTTTTAAACGAATGCTAACAGCAGATTGAGTCACATTTAATGAACTGGCTAATTCCTCAAGCGTTTGACATGGATCTTTATTGAGTAACGCCTCCAATTCATCATCTTCAAATTTTTTTGGCCTTCCTGCGCGTTCTCTGTCCTCTACGTCAAAATCACCACTTTTGAAACGTAAAAACCATTCCTTACAAGTTGTTTTTGATGGAGCATGGTCTCCGTAAACTTCCACAAGAATACGATGTGCTTCAGCTGCACTTTTCTTCCATTGAAAACAGAAAAGTAAAATTTCCCGCAAATGTTGTTTTTCCGGCAAGAAACTGGACATGATAATAGTTCAAAAATTGTTTAATGTTTTTGCTTCAATTAAATGAAGTGTGCTGAATGCCATAGCTTAACATCAATATTTTTACATGAGGTTGTTTGCAGTAAATAATTTGAATGAATAATACTAACTACGCCATCTGTTGTAAAAGGCTGGAATATTAAATGTTGCACTTCATCGTTGTCGATTGAATGTGTCTGTCTGGAAAGCTATAAAAATTATTAACTTATGGCCACAAGAATGTTTAAAATCTTTATGTTTTCCGCTGTTTAGGTGTCATGGTGAGAAGAACAATGTCATTTATGACTTGGCTAAAGACAAAAATCTACTTTCGACCAATGTAATAACATACAAACGTTACAACTTTGTGCGATCAAATGGTGAGACAATCCCCGAACATATTTCGGAAAAATTGTCGCAACTTTATTTGAATATCATTTACGGCGACGAGCATGATGAAGAGAAAGCGAAACATAAGGGCTCTCTGGGAAACTTTTTTGCTGAAAGGTAGGACACAACCACACAAGTGTATTTAGCACATGTTTTTTCTTTTGTTTCATTTTTTTTTTCTTCTTCAATGAATTTGGATTCTTTCAGATTTTGGCAAGCTCTTGAGACTGACGATTTTAGTGACATTGATTCAGAGCTTGGTCGCGAAGCGTTCGATTGGTGCCATCGATGGCACAATTCTATAGACGCTTCTGATTCTTGGTATGAGACTTCATGTTCCAAATTACTCGAATATTACGAAGCTGAGGGTGACCCAGTGCTCTGTTGGAAAGACAAAGGCTACATCATACTCTTTGATTTACTCCAGGTACACTTGAACCGAGGCTATAAAGCCTTCGGGTGGGTTTCAATAAGATGATGCAAGCAATCCATAAGTTCGTATTATTTTCAGAATAAAATTCCATCCGGCGCAAAAAATGCGATCGATATCACGCCAAATATCCACCTGAATAAAGATGTGCGCAAAATTATTTACAATCAGCCAATAGGCGATCCTATTCGGATCGAATGTAACGATGGAAGTGCTTATACGGCCGATCATTTAATTTGTACAGTTTCGCTGGGCGTTTTGAAAGAGTGCTATCTTAATTTATTCCAACCGATGTTGCCGATATGGAAAGTGAATAGCATCGAAGGCATGAAAATTGGTACAGTTGATAAAATTTTTGTCGAATTCGAGCGTTCATTTTGGCCAGAAGATTGGCAAGGAATCGCACTATTGTGGAAACTCGAACAATTGAAAGAAGTTCGAGAGGATCCGGTGAATGGCGATTGGTTGGAAGGCCTAATTGGCTTCTTCCCAGTGACCATTCAGCCAAATATTTTGTGCGGATGGATCACTGGACCAACGGCTCATAATATGGAGAAGAAGTCTGACGCTGATGTGAAGTCTGCGGTTGAAAAAATATTCCGAATATTTATGAAACAGTGGAACATTCCGAATATCAAGAATTTGATAAGGTGCGTTTTGGCCAACGGTTGTTTGAGATAAAAATCATAACAATTATGGCTCAAATTTTCAAACATATTTATAATTTGAATTTGAATTTAAGGTCGAAATGGTATAGCAATCCTCATTTCCGTGGATCATATACGAATTATTCGTTGAAGAGCGATGCGTTGGGTGCATCGACAGATACGTTGGCTCAGCCACTGTTAGATGTAAACCAACGGCCAATCATTCAATTTGCTGGCGAAGCTACTGATAGTCATTATTATTCAACTGTTCATGGGGCAGTTGTCTCAGGTTGGCGCGAGGCTCAAAGACTCATCGATTTGTACAGGTTCGTCTCACGAAAATTCGAGCCAGTTCCAAAGTTTGCATTATTTTTTACATATTTCAGGCCAAAATTGCAGCTATAAGGAGATGAACGATCGTTCAAAAACAATTTCTCTACAATCTCTGTTCCTGTGTCCAGAAAACATGTTTTACATTGTATTGCACAAAATAAATATTTCTTCCTTTGAATCGAATTCTTATAAATATTGCTAGAAAATGAAAAATTCAAATAAAAAAGAATTCAAAACAGCAAAAAACCAAAGAAAAAAACAGTTCATTGGTGCCATCTGTTAGCAATACCATGAATGTATCGGCTGTCAGCTGCCATTTTTCAATATTTCGTTTGACATAAGTGTTCAGTGGCAAAAGACATAGTCGATTTGATAACCTTTTCCAAAACTCAGTTCTCGATTCAATTGTAGCAGAAGAATAATCACTGATTTTGAAAAAATGTCCGCTTCAGCTGCACTTCCACCGCCAGTCAATGTATCACCACTGATCCGCGTGAGTAAATTACAATTTTTGATGCATCAATATTTATTGTCATTGCGTTAAAAAAAATCAGTCATAAAATATAAGCGAAAAGTTTGGTTAGACATAGGGTGCTTATGTAATGGATACAATATAGAATTTTCACATCGCAAACGGGGATGAGGTTTTTGTGTATCCAGCATATTGATGGATGGCAAAAATTCAGTGGGCGATGCATGTTTGAGATGAAAACAATATAATTTCAATTTGCATTTTCAGTTCGGCCGCTGGTCGTTGTTGTCAGTGGGAATTTTGTACGGTGCCTATCATCACAACCGATTGTCAAAGAAAGAAGCAATTTTCCGCAAGATCGAAGCCGAGAAGCAAGTGGTCCGCGATGCTCAAGCAGCCATCGAAAAGAAGAAAAGATACGAAGGTACTTTTTCATAACAGTTCATATGAAATTCGTGATTGTTTATCATTTGATGTGATTTGTACATTTTCAGAGGAAATGCGAGCAATCGAAGAGTTATCAAAACCATCAAAAAAAGTTGCTGCTTAGATCACCCACTCCAGTTCAGTTACATGAAAATTTTTTCAGATTTAATTGCGAACATTTGGTTATAACTGCACTTGAAACATTTCGATGGGTATGCGAGATAGTAAAATAGATTAAACATCAGGCTAAAAAAAATTAATAAAAGAACCAGAACAAGGTCAAAAAATCTGCCATAAAACTTGTGTTCATCATTTACTCTATGAATTGGATTGCCAGAAAATGTGGTTTAATGTATTTATTGGGGAAATGTCCGACAGAGATGAAGGTCAAGTCAGCAATAGCAATATATAAAAGCAATGAGAAATGAGTCAAAACCAAAACTATTCTTTTGCCTTTTGCCTAGTTGCAAATATTCGATTCAAATCGTGCTCTGGAAATTAAAAACCGTCAATAAGATGGAATGGGTATTTTGCCTTTTGATGATTTGTTTTGAGTTTCAAAGATCATTAAACATTTGGTTGGCAATCGAGTTTTCTAAAATTTTCATATTTTGTCGATGAATCAGCTTTTTAATTACTTTTATTTATATAAGAAAATATATAATTTTTTGTGAATAAAATGAATTTACAGATAAAATTTAATAAAATATAGAGAAAAAAAAAACAAAGCGAAAACTACAAATGAAATTGCAATGTTCGAAATTATGAAGGAAATGAAAACTATGAAAAAAATCGTAAACATTCAGAGTTGCTTTTATCAAATAATCTCTTCTCATTCTTTTATTCGTAATTGTTATTACTAATTAATCAATACTCAATCGAAAAATGTGTTGAAAAATTAACCGCTGTTGAGCTGAGTTGACTTTTGGTTGCTATTTGACACTTCGCTTATACGCGAATGACTTAAAAAAATGCAAAAAAGCGGAAAAGTTATCAAAACAAATGAAAATTAATTGCACCGAATGGATATTGTGGCTAGGCGATAGTTTTGGCTATTTGGATCTCGAACTAGAACTTTATTTGATTTTCGATCGGGATTTGATTTGGATAATTTGCGAATGCCATTAACGGTGACATATCCGATGCCAGACACTTTGGCTTCGTGGAACATAAATTGGCTCTGTGTCAAGTAGCCGAATACCTCGCGAGAGCATTGATGACGAATGGTGGTCGGCGACGATGGCAGCCATAATTCGCATATTCGATTGTATTGTTCATTAATTAGCTGTGCTGTTCGTGGTGGTGCAATAGTTACTTTGCGCTCCGAATATTCGTGATTTTTGCGTTTTATGCGCACCCGTTGACGTCGCAACCGTTTCAACATCATCAAATGATTCAAACGTAATAATTTTCGTTTGCATTCATTTTTGTCGGTTGTCACCGGTTCAATCAGTGGCGGTTTATTGACAAATTGCTTTCGATTGATGTTATAGTGTTTGAGGTCTTGTTTCTTCGGCAGGCAAATGATTGAGAATTTTTTGGCCGTTCCTCGTCCATTCATGGAGCAAGAAATTGGGATAAGACTGTTTTCGTCGCACCCGGTTAGCGATTGCATGCGACCACTCAAAAATTGTTCAATTTCACGCAACTTTGTTTTGTCGCGCAGCACATAAAATGGTTGATTTGAAGACGGTTCTGAGCACCATTCTCGTATTAACCGCGCCCATGGACATTTAAACGGACTAGCGATTGATGCTTTCAGGTAATTTTGACGCTTATTTGGCGGCCTCAGGAAATATCTGAAATTTTACGAGATAAATTTGAATTTGGTCCGATTATATTGAATCATTTAAGAAAAATGTGTGTGAAAATGAAAAAATAAGCAACTTACTTTTTGCGAAGCTCTTCTTCAACCAAATTCGAATTGATCACAGCAGTTGCAGTGTCGGGCAGGAATTCATCTTGCAGTGCTTCTCGTGCGATTGTCTCGGATTCGCGCAGTGCTCCTGGCTTAGCGCCCCACATGATCAGGCACATCCATGTCGAAATGCCATACGCAGGCGGAATAATGACATCATAGCCGCCGCCGTATCCTAATCGCGTCGGGTTCTTCGAGCCCGGTCGTTGAATCACCAGCACTGGAATTGCTTGCAATTTATTTTCGAACGCACACCTCTCACCCGGCACGAGAATATTCTTATTGCGTTGCACGCATATTTCGTGTGTCGACACCTTTTCCTTTTGAATGCGTTCTCGTTGGTCGAATTCCCAGATTTCGCTCCTCGAACAAAAATTCGGTATTGTACAGCAGATATCATCGTCATCGATTTCTGCGTCGAATTCTGGCAACATTTTTGTTTTCTTTTTCGGTCGATTGATGCGTGGATCTTCAATATTCAAAGCTAAGACAATTCCCGGCGGTAGCGCAGCCGTTGATTTCACATTTTTCAGTTTCTTCCAGTAATTTGACTGTTGCTCATGAATGCTGGCATGCGTTTCATTTTGCAAATAATCCGTGAACCAAGATCGTTCTTCTGGAATCAATGTGGCTTTTGGCTGAAATGCAGCAGTTAAGACAGCATGTGAAAGTGGTCCAGTCAAGCGAAATCGATTCAAATGATCTTTCATTTCCAATAATTCCACATTTGTCTCGTGATTACGATGCATTTTTGGCTTTGAACTGGTTTCATTCTGCACTTCCAAATCAAATAATTTGCAAATTTCATCGACCAGTGTTTGGTATACCGATGGATGGGCAAATAACCACAATCTATATCGTTTGTCGGTTTCATTTGGTCGTTTCCAGATGAATTGAAACTGTCCCAAAGCACCGTTTGGATAGGCATCAATGGCAAACAATTCAATCGTTCCTTCGCGGTGACCGTCGACAAACGCTTTCGCACAGATGCCCAAACCAAGCCCTTGACCACGCATCCGTTCGAATCCGCTTCGTAAAACCTCGATCGAGCCACATATTTCAATATTACCCACATACGATATATCCTGAATCAGACAATGTTTGGTTGTCGCTCGATATGATGAGCGAAATGTTTTATCACAAGACGATTCGGCCAATTTGTATCCCCATTTTGAAATCATGTGAAACCGTTTGGCGTGCCAAATGTGCGTTTCCAGCCAAACGCTTTTGCGTTGTCTTCGTTGATATTCGAGCAATAAATTGCAAGGTTTCCGGCGGTACTTGCGGGATGGCCGCTTTGTTTTGGCCGGTGCGCCACTTTTGCTCATCTGAGCCCTATGCGCGATCCGATATTTTCGGGGCAAACGATTTGGATTATGCGACATTGCCCGTCGACGCATATGCTTCGGCAACTTTTGGAACACTAATTTTGTGCTATTTGGATTTGCTATGGCCGATGTCAATGCTTTAATTTCGCTTAATCTTTGATGGCAATGATGAAAGGTCGTGATTTCCTTGTCCAAACGACAATTACCACCGATCGCCGCATCATATTCAAACTTTTCGGTTATCGGCGGCAAACCACTCTTATTTGTGTCGCTCATTTTTTCACGTAAAATTTTTGAGGACTACGCAACTTAACTGTTTAATTTATCTAATTTATAGTTGTACTGTAACAGAGTGCACTACATTTAACAAAATGATTGACTATTTTCTTAAGTTAATCTCAAAATTCGCGATTTCATCATATGAAACACAGATCACTTTGACATGTGCAATTGAAAAGTTAGTAAATAAAAGGCAATGTGTTTAAAATTGTGAGGTTAGGTGCATTTTGACAGATGCAATACTGCCGACTTTTCTAGTGACTTTTCTATTTGCGCATTTGTAGTGATTTGAAGTTCAAGTTTCGAAACTTGATTCGTTCATCGGTAGCTCGTGATGCGAACCCTTCAATGTTCTTTAAAATCCAAAGTCCAACAAAGAAGCTTTCACGATCGACGAAACAGTTTCTTGTAAGTGAACTCCAAATCGGAGGCGATTATTGAAATTGCTTCTTGTCTGCGATTCGATCGGTATAAACAAATGATTATTGGGTTGCGACGTTTTTTGGAATGAGAATCCCTGAAACGAGTTCTCGCTCTGAATTTCATGCTAGCTAATTTTCGAACCAAAAATACAAGTTCCCATCGAAAAACATAAATAAGTCCTTTTTTTCAAAACCGATTGAAGGTCTGCAAATGATTGTTCCAAAAATAGCATCAAATTCTATCAAATATTATTCATATATATGACTAGCGATGCCGTTGAATGGGCGTTTGTCGGAAATTCATTTATCTGTATGAGATGCTGTATGAATCTTTTCACAATAATTCGCATGATCTTTAGTGACTTTCGATGTTTTTTGCATCATGCCCAATTTGAGCAATTAAAATGCGGTACACAGCTCGCGCAACAACAATGTAAAGGAAGTGGCCAGACATATTTTAGGGCTTCCGGATGGTTTTCGTTTGGTCGTTGTTGCTGTTGACTTGTTGTGTCTACCCGAACTTTGAACAGATCAACGCGTTTACTGTGCAATTGTATCTGCATGCTTCGTCTTTTTGTTAGGCAGTTTATAAATCATAAACATCCAATATTTTTTGTGCTTGTGTGTATTATTTTCAAGATTTCTGCTATATGTTTTTGCAGTTCGTCGAGTTTTTTTCTCGCATCTGCGCGTTTGAAAGCTAAACAAAGTCATGTAGTGAATTGCGTATGATAATAGCAAAATGTGAAAATTGTATGATATTGTTGACATACAAACAAGAATATGATTCACACCATTTGTTTTTCTCTGACACCATTTCCTTATCCAATAGATTCGGAACCAAACGGAAAGATTTATTCTTGAGCGAACCGTTTCGTGGCTTGTAAGAATACAATTCTTGTCATATTACGTAAGAAACTGTTTGAAACCAAATGTTTGATATCATTTGAGAGTTAATCAAGAGCGTCACACAATTGCTAGACAACGGAAGATGTATACTTATTATGTGCGAACAATCAATCCAACAATGTTTCGGTTTTAAATACCGTTGTGTGTTTGGACACACTCAAGTCCTTGAGGTCGAAAACGATAACGTTAGTGTGATAAAACTTCATCATTTAACATGAGACATTTTTTTCACTTTTCTCATTATCATGCGTCGCACACTTTATAACACAAACCCGTTTAAACATAATTTCAATGGAGTGCGCGATCATTCGAGAGAGTATCAACAGCAGCAACAACAACACAACAAATCACACCATCGTAGTACATAATCCATGTATATTGAAATAGATTTAATGCGAAGTGCGTGTGTGAGCATGACCGATGTCATAGTTGTACGAAGATGATCGAGAGCTGAACGCCGTACGATAGTTATGTTCATCGAATTCATTTGTGTGTGCTGTGTAACGTATAAAAATAGCTGCGATCAACAACATTTCATCCGTCGATGATTTAACGTATAAATGCTTCAGCTGTGCTGCATATTTTGCGGCATGGCACTCGCTCGTTCGATGTTAATACAGACTACGCGGCCTGTAGGAAAAGAGAAATGAAATACGACACATTGCGGAAAAAAGAGTGATTGTTTGGTGTTTGTGCTTTTCCCGCTCACGACCAAGATGGCATCGATCGCACGTTCACGGAATATATGTCAACATTCAGACAGGGAACAAAAAAAAGATTCATTGCCATCTTGAAACATGTGCCAAACAAAAATCTTTTAAACGCCCCAATGTTTTTAATTGCAACATGAATATGCAACATTGACATAATTTACATATCATTCTTGCGTTTGCCCTGCATTAAATTAATAGTAAACAAGAATCTTGGGCGATGATACTGAGAATGCAATTGCACGCAATTCACGTGAAATCCCAACTTGTTTATGCACAAACACATTCAAACGCCTTTAAACATCTGCTGAAGAAAATACTGCGAGCGAAATTAGATTGGCTTTAGCCGCAGCATGTAAACAAGGGGGAAATCACACGAAATATCACCTCGATATTAGTCTCTATCAGTCAGTTTTGGTCGGTATATGTTCGGATTTCCGTTATTGATTTCGTATTTCTGGATAGGTTTCGAAAAAATGCTAAACTTTGCTATAAGATTTCTGATGCATCTCTTACAAACTAAAGCCAGATAAACATTTGCGAAGGAAATTATACATTTTCGTCTAAAACATAACTTTCAAATCCGTTATAAGTTACTTGTTACTCTATTTTAATGTAATTAAATCACTTTTACCTTATTATTTTGGAGATATTTCCCCTTACATTTTTAACATTGGTCAATGTAAAAAAAATACTTTTGTGGCATGCCGTGGCTTTTGCTGCACTTATTTGTGCGCGCATGAGATTACACTAATCGGCCTGGCCATTTTGAGATTAATGTTTATGGTGTGCGAGCCGCAGCGGAACGGTGAATAAAATTGGAAATTAAACCAATTGGAAATCAAGTACATCCATTGCATATACACAACTTTCGCATACAAATAGACGTAGAAATACATCGGTTCGACACGTAAAAAAGCGTCCAGAAAGTCCGATTCCGTCAGTGCAATTGAAAGTTGTGCGAGAGGAAAACGATTCGAAACGCGTAGACAAATCTCGAATAATGTCAACAAGTAAGCATAAAAAAACCACACAATTCATTGAGGTGAACCAACTAACAGCCACAGTTTCCGAGCGACGTTCAACGTTGAATGAAAAGCAGCGCGCGGCGCGACAAGTGCCAAATCAGTGAAAAAAAGAAGGAAAAACGAAACGCTCAAGAAAAACATAACAAAGATATTTTTATAATTGAATAAAAAAATTGCGTTTAGCGGGCTGGTGGAGCTCAGTTTGCTTTCGACTGTGATCGAGATACTATATAGACGGTTGTCTGCCGCATTGGCCCGTTCATTCGCATACAACACACTAAACACACAGCACACGCTTCGCATATTCACACATTTTTTTTTTTTCAAATTGATTACACTCTGAAAATCGTTTAATTTGTTGCCTATAATTATTGCGGAAAATTTGCATTTTTGTTGGGTTAATAGCGAGTGCTCGCGTCGTCACAATTTCTAATGATTTGTACAATCAATCCGAGAATTAAATCATAACGACAAATAGACCATCGACTCAAATGAGTGTTTAATAAAAGAGATTTTTCGATAAAAAAAGACACGTTCTATTTGAAGCAAGGAAATAACGTTCGATTTGAAGAACGGCCAAATAAATAAGAAAATCAAAGCGAATTGTACTAAACAAGTGGTGAATACTATAGTTGTGTAATAAAATCGGAATTCAAACAATTTAGCCGGTGCTAACAAAGATCGGAAGCGAGAATAATTCAAACGTGTCGAGAGATAAACAAAACAAAAACACCATCGGACAGGTAAGCACCTCAATCGAGTGGATCGAATATGAAATGAAAAAAAAAATTGTGGCCAAAGTTGAACATCAACCCAATATGTAAAAGCGCTCGCAAACCCTATCTATCTAATTAGGTTACATAAAATTAATTGATATGTGACTGCGCTTTGGACAAACCACATGAAACGATAGCATGTCGCTATTAACTCAATACGATTCATTATTGAATGTGCAATTGCGATCGATACCATAAATTCCAATTGGATTCATTGAATGTCCAACTGGACATTTCAATCCGATCAAACTTAATCGGTGTCAAAGTCCACGATAACACTAAACTCAACTTATATCAATCCGGTTCATTCTTTTGATTTGCGTGCCGATTGTAGAAACCGCGAAAAAAGCGGACTCATCGCTAATTCTTGCAAATGAATTTGCAATTGAAATGTTCACTTGAACTAAATGACTCAAATATCACCGAATATTTTGCATTGACCACATCAGCACCGAATTGTTTTGGATGTCATATTTGGGCCAATTCACTGCTTTGTTTAGTCATCGCTTCCAGTGTTTTCATATCAAATTATCCGACCAATGAACGTGAAATATCATATTTCGAAAATAATCCCAAGAATAAACTTCCGCGCAAAATGCTACTGACGCAACTTAATCTCTTCACATTATGAGCAGCCTAATACGCGCAAATTACATTAACAATGGATACGCACAACAGTTGGCTGTCTCTATGGAGAAACTCCTCAAGAAACTTTGGAAAAATCTAGATGCACACTCGACTTTGGCCAGAATCTCATATGTTTCAGCATTAAATTTGCGTTTTTCAAGCAAAACAACGTGTTTCGCAAATGTTGACGCAACGCGTTTCGCAAGTACTATCCATCCACTACTTATATATCGATTCTTTGTAGTTCAGAGCGCACTTGACGATAGATTTCAATTTCATCACTTGCTGTTATTTGTTGATTGTCATCGTTGGCAGCAAAAACGATATGCAAAAAAATATTGGAATTCAAACGGCAGCAGAAAACAGCGAATTTCTGGATTCATTGACATTTTGCGAGCGTCGAAATTTTGAAATGATGAAGAAAATAATAATTCAACTTCCGATTAAATGAAACTACGATCGAACGGGCTAGTTAATATGGCAAAGCTATTGTGTAAACAAATAAAATTTCGAATTGAAATATATTTGAGCGGGAATTTGTGCTATTCAACACGAATCGGCTAGACCAATTTAAATTCGATCCTTAGCGAGAACAGGTGAAAATGTCTGGTGATTAACAGGTTGTGAAAGCACCAACAAGCAGAGTTTTTCTCGCAGAATCAGCCACTAGTATTGTCTGTTCTAATGTTCCTGATGTTTGAAATGTTCGTATTTGTGAAAGAGGGAATGAATCAAACCACTGATGACATTGATGATTTATTTATTTTGGTGCGGCTTTTGAGTGATAGTCAAATATATGGGAGATGCTCTATCGTATCTACTTTTCCTCTTCAATTCCTCCTTCATTATATGAGCTTACAATCAATTCATCGATCGTGATCTTTTTTTTCTCTCTCTTTTCATTTCAAGTTTTTCTGAAATGCTATTTGAAAAAAACCACCGACAAAAATGATTCAAATTTGCAAAAAGTTGACGGAGAATCGTTTATTAGTAGAAATTGCAGTTACATTTGAATAAATTAATTCGCTTTGTGTAGCGCTCCATTGCAAAGATAATCGCAAGAGCAACGTATTTTAATTTTTGAATGACGAACTCTCTCTCTGTCACTCTTTCTCCTGATGACGTCAACGACGTCGACTCACTTTTTTTTTGATCACATTTTAATTTATGCACCCAAAATACATGTTTCCATTTCGAATGACATTGGTGCTGTGATCTCATTGAAAATGAATGGACCTTGCCGACGCAGTGGTCACACAATCCAAAGAAATTTCTCGTTTCATGCTCAATTTTATGTATGACATTTCAAGCCAACTGCCCCACAAAGCCAGATCGAAGCGCCTAAGCATGATTTTGATCGAAACATATAAATGAATTCCATATGTTTCAAATCCAGATTTCGTCGTTGGAGCTGTTCTACCACTTCATATTGTTTTTGAAGATAAACATGCAATTTATTCTGATTAACTGATGTTACATACGATTTCTTTGGTGGATTCGCAAAGAAAAGTGTTGAAAAACTGAAGCCGCGAAGGAAGAAATATCGAAAGAATCGCTCCAAAATGGAACAATTTGTAGATTTAAACTTGATTAAACATTTATTCCAAGGCGCGCAAGCAAAAATTAAAGAAACAACGTGGTTTTTCGGTTGTTTCGTGAAACCCCTTGCACTCTCTGAGTCGCGCCAATGTGCCTGCGATTTGTCGCGCAACATTTTATTCTCGGTCATTCTAAAGCGGTGCGGCTCATTCCAGCGTTTTTATTTTTTTCTTTTTTTTTTTCAACCGCACACTATTTCCTATGTTCATTAAATTTTTCATTTTTTTAGTAAAATTGTTCCATTTGTCGCAATTACCGGAAAAGTTAATATTAGCCGCTTTTGATCTGTGTGATTTTTTGTTTACATATTTAATTTCCATTTACTTCACACAGAGAACAAATATTGTTGTTAGCAGAGAATAGAAACTGGCACATAATATTGGATTTTGTGTGCACGACCGTGTTGTATTTGGTCTGGTATGAACCGGCAATTCTTTGCATTTTCCTCTCGCAAACATGTAAAAATGTGCGCGCGTCAGTGCTTTTCAACCGTGCTGCTATATTTGGTATGTGCACAAGCCACAAATGGCAAATTTTCGTAATTTTTTTGCCGCTTTTAATAGAAACGACCAAGAAAAAACCAGAAATGTTTACCTTTTCGATTTCGAGCACAATCGAAACGTCGAGAAAAACATTTCAATGCGCATTGCCATAAATCGTGTTTGCCCAATCTCAATAAACTTCAATAGAAAATCAAGGTTCTATGAACGTCTAGAACAACCGTTCGTTCATTCCGAAGATCGTCGATGGTATTCGATTAGTAATATTTTCGATTACAATTCGGAAACACAAAGATGGTTTTTCATTGGATTTATCAAGTTTCATCGAATTAGTAAATCGAATTCATGGAGAGTGAGAGGTTTCTTTGAGAAATCTAGGACGAATGGAAGTTGTGAAAGTGTTTGTGAAAATCGTTCCGCAGGAATTTCGATCGCTACAGAAATTCGGTTCATTGTTTCAGAATTGAATAAAAAACTTTATTCATGGTAATTCAAGAATAAATAACGGTATTTGAACATTTGGAATCTAAGCGATTGGTGATACTCTTGGCTCGTGAAACATCTAATTCCAGTTGATCTGAGTTCGGAAGCCGTATTGTTCAGAATTATTAAGTATCTTTTGCGATTAATGCGCTACTCATTCTGAAGACCATTCAGCCGAAATTGGAATCAAGAACACCGTTAACAAACATTGGAAACTGCTGAAAACACGATTTTTCAACAGCTTTTGAATCATTTTGAAGTTTAAATCGCATCAAATCCGGCAAAGATGAGTTCAAATCGACATCAATTTGAATCTATATGAGATGAAGAGAGCTGCATATCAATTGACACACCAGCCGAAGTAACGCTTCTGAAAATAAACGATGAACAGTTATTTAGAAATTGCAGAATCATTGTCTGATGAAGCAACGCAGTAATGCCCAACTTGTTGGATGCCTTGGACGATCGCGTCACATATGTTGTTTACATTCATTCGCAATTAGCGCAACTGAAAGTACTCCGACAACAACCACGAAAATAAAAACGACAAAAATATGTTTATTTGATCAGATGATCGTTGAAAACAAGCAAAAGCACGTAGCAATGAAACTGAAAGTGTATTACAAAATCGTTACTTCGTCGAAATACCGGTGCAAAAACGCAGCGGTGACAGTTCATTTCGAGAGATTAAAAGCGATTCGTGTGTGATTACCCATTACATGAGATAAAAGAAAAAATTTAAGAGATAGTAAAAGTAACATAAGAAATTTGCACATATCACGAATGGAATTGGCAAGATAAAATCCGATAGTTTCATGTGAACCACAATATAATTAAAAATCACGGCATTTTTAACTACGAATAGCTGCGGTCGATTGCTCATTACACACAATGTGCTCGTTGTTCGTGCGGCAGCACTCTGTCGATAAATGTGTGTGTTTGTGTCTTTGAACAGTCTCGGTGGGCTTTGGATGCCTTTAAACGATTTGTTCACGAAATGCATAGAAACGTCTGGAACCGCGATGGTCGATTGCATGGCCCGTTACAGCTGCTAAGCATGTTTGCTGCTCGTACACATTGTTTACATTCAATCAATATTTGCCTATTCCATTTCAACTCTTTGATTTAAATCCAACGCAATACCATGATGATTTCGTTGAACGTATGTAAACGGCGTGTCGAATTCATTCGCCTTTTTTCGGCCTTCAAGAACAAGCAATATTTATTTATTTTCTCCGCCCGTTTGCTACGCTTCGCTATTTACTCTGTTTATTTATGCTGACCGATCTTTTTTCTATTTATTATTTTTTTTCGGTTCGGTGTGCGAATAAACAATTTTTTGTCGTAAATATCGAGAAAAAAACAAGAAAATATATGCACCAACGATCTTATCGTGAATTGGCGTTTATTTTGGCTCTTTCATAAGGAACTATATTTGCATTTTATGTATATTTTGACGGACTCATCGATAACGGTTGCAGTTTTTTTCCGGAATTCAATGACGACATAAAACAATTAGATTGTCGTCATGATCGTACATTTTGAACTGATTTTTGTTTTGATATTTCTTTGTTTATATTTTTCTACTTGTAAAAAAAGACGACTTTCAATCAAAAGTTTTTGAATTGAGAAAAAAGTTGTTTATCTTTAAGATTAAAGAAAAAGTCACCGATAAATTGCTTATCTTTTCATATGGAAGATTCTCTTTCTGACACATTTGGTTAATTTACAGATGTTCTGTTTTGCCGATGGTTGATCACCGCATACAAGCGACACAATCTGAACTTTCGCAGATTTAAAATATATATTATAAATGATCATCAGCAATTCATTTATACAGATCCGCATCATTTTGTATCGTTTTTAATCATTTTGTTTGTTTACCACTTGTATCGCAACAATAACTTGCTAACGCAATTACTGTTGAAACGCTAGGAATTATACATTCTTCTTAAAACCGTGCATACGGAATTGTTCGACAGTTAGCCGAGACTTATGTGCTTGATAAAATGACGTATGTGCGAAGATAACTTTGAATCAATCTGAAAATAGAAAATATTTTTAAATGTGACATAACTAATCAATATGCATAGAAAAAATAATAATAAAAGCCCACCAAAACCATTCAAACGTCAATTGGAATGCATGAGATAATTGATAAAAGTGCATCAAACAGAAGGATAAATATGACGGAGTCAGCCCTTGGCCATTAGTCAAAAGGGGCAAAATAATAATGATTGTGCAAGCGTGCGAGGTGTTCGTTCGACAATTAAGCAATTGTGATAAATGAAAACTAATTTTTATAAAAAGCCAACTGCATAATTTGAAAAAATCAATCCGAATCTCATCAAATTACAAGTATCGATAATGATAATGAATGAAAAAACAACGCTTCACAGCGTTTGTGAGCTCGAAAAAACATATTTGAATGAGCCGTGGTTCGGAGCTCCAACAATGAGCGGATTTTAAAGTCTACCAAGCATGCATATATGATTAATTCCGACATTGATCTTTATCGCATCCATCACCATAAAAAAAAATGCATTTTCATCAATGACCGCGCGAACGAGCACTTAGCACACACAACCACATCAGATTTGCGGCAGTAAAATCGCGGGTTATGGAATGTTCTTGAGTTATTTTCGATGAGAAAAAAAAAAAAAAACCATTCAATATTCAATCCTGAAGAAGTTGACTCCAGTGTGTTTATTGGGTATCATACCATTTGAATTGAGCACAAACGTTCACTTGTGACTTTTTTGTGTTTCCATTTTTCCTCGCATAAAAATTCCATGCTTTTTGTATGTGTGTAACATATATTTTGCGCTATTGGTTCTAGCAATTAGGAATGTTTTGTTGGGTCTCTTCACACAAGATTTCATTTGGAAACGAGACACTGAAAAAAGAATCATGAATTTGAATAGAGAAAAAAAAAAAAACACAAATTGAAAGTAATCAACGGAAAACTTCTTTTCGGCGTAAGATTTGTGCATCTTGTGTGTGTGTGATTCATAGCATGAGATTGCAATTGATGCAATAAAATGAGCAGGTGCATAATCATGCGGTATGAACACATTTAAACTCTCGAAGAATCGACTCGATCCGGTCCGGTCGTTTGGTAAGTTTGACAGCGTGCGAATTCACATAGCAAATTAATTGAACGCGCACATAGTGAGAAAAAAACACTTATTGGATTGCATATGGTTACCCTTTCCAATCAAATGACGAGCGAAAGAGACAGAGAGAGGGGACGTTGGAAAGAAATGAGATAAGTATTAACAGAAAATGAAAGAAAAAAATACTTTGGACACTTTCAAATACTATTTTCCACGCAAATCGATTAAGCGGAAATGGTGTTTGCTACAAAATTAACCTGATATTCCATTGTCATAGCTAATTCCGTTAGCATGGCCGCATCTTTATCTGTCTGCCACGAAGGTTTAGAAATATCATGGTCTGTTTTGTTGTCTATTTGAAGGTGTAAATCAATAGTCAATTTGATCAGTTTGTTCACACATTTTGCCGATCGTCGCATGCTGTAGAACATTCAAACATACGCTATAATAGAGTCTAACAAAATGCGAATCAATTTATGACGGTTCTAATTGGTAGCGTCAATAGCGTGTTGTCTCGCATACGCACGCGCCAAATAACTGGATATACAATTATTTTTTCTTTCATGTCGATTTGCTATTATTTATTATGTCATCAAAATCAAATTGATTGCGTCAACCGACAAATTCTTCCATGTACGTATATAGAAGTTGTGTCCGTGGTGTCTAGCAGTTGAGTTCACACAGAACAAATACGATGTGTCTATTTGTGTTGGCTTAATTAGGTGGATGTTGAAAGACACATGCAAATAAATTAGACGTCAGCACACGGCGATTGACTGCTTGTTCAACGATACACCAAATTGACATCTGATAGTTGCCAATGAGCCACTAGCCTACGAATAAAAAATATGTATTTCATTCTAAAACTTTCTGAAATTATTCAAAATCCTGCATCGTTGTGAAGTGAATCATAAGAAAAACTAAATATTTATTGTGTTTCAACATCATTGTTTCACTTAAAGGCTGTGTGCTTCTGCTATAAATCTTAAATTGATATATTCAATTGGCCCATCAATATTTTTTGTTAAATGCATGTCTTATGCTCTCTTTCGACTTCAATTACGCACCACGCCAAATGGCATTTAGTTGCGAATCTGACGCGCATGCTGGTTGATGAACTTAATCGACACTTTTTTGTTTGTTTGTAAATCGGAAGACATTCGAAATGATAAATCTATCATTTTGAACGCCCGATAAAAATAGAATAACAATCGAATGCGATAGAAGGTCGATTCACTGTTATCACAAACGATCGCTTTCGAAAATCTTCGCAGCTTGATGCCGTTTGTCGAACTCACAACCGAAATGTGATCAAAAATTGAAATAAGATTTAAATTCACAAAAAAACTACGATACGATTTTGTCCATACCAAAAAAGAATGGGTTAAAACCACGAAGTCACTCAAAAGCAGCTGGATTGAGGAAATGCTATTATACAAAAATTCCTGGGTGTCATTCACTGAATTCGAATGAAAGCTACGCTAGATAAATGAGTTCATACAACTAAACGTCGTAATTTTTTTATTAAAAGCAACTAAACAAAACAAATCCTGAAGCGCCCGACTTGTCATCTATTGTCAATTTGCATGCAAATTAGTCGAATAAGAAATGACGGAAACCACATCGTGATTTGATCAAACCGGCGGTGTGTGCACTCGCTCGCGCGAGCTCCCCCCAATGCATCACTTGGAATGAATGCAATGATGATCATAATTAGCTGCGGCGCTATAACAATGACGAATGCCTTTTACGTGGAAAAATTGCGGTAGGTTTATGAAAATTTGCGATTTCACATTATAAAAAGAATCATCATTATATATTCAGCTGTCGTATTGTAATTATCCATATGAGAAACTGATGCAAATTGATTTTTATCATCTGAATTTTTACCATGAATATGAAGGTGAACAAAATTTTATTCTTTTATTTTACAAAAAGACCAAAGAGCGTATTTTGTTTTTATCAGCAACAAAACTTCGATTTGGCTAATACGAAAAATGGCATTGAATAAATCGATTCAGTACATCGAAGCTGTAAAATGTCTTAATAGCAATTACATATGCCGTTCGATTGCTAAATTCTTTCAACATATCCACCAAATAACCACAATTCGATTCCATGATCAAACAAATTGCATGAAACTATCGATACGGTCCAATGAAAAATCGACAATCAATGCTGCAAAATTGGCTCATATTCATTAACGTACAAATTTGAAAAGGAAAAGTGTCTCGAGAGCTGCAGAATATTGGAATCGTGTGGTGGCTTCATGACGTGCCAACAGCATTGTTTCGATGTACTCAAAATTCGAGAGTATATGTGTATCATCAATTATGTGCGATATAAATGATTAAGACAGACGCTCATTAACGTCGGTGCAAAATATGAGCGGTTTACCGTTCATCCCATTGAAATTGGCTGTAATGTTTTGTGTGGCTGAAATGAAAAAAAAAAAAAAATATTAATTTATAAAATCGAATGGCGGACACGTTCCCACTTAATTAATTGTTATTGCCGGATTACAAAATATTGGGCCGAATGAAATATTGCATTAAACAGAAGCAACAATGTTGAAAGCGAGATTTTGAACAACGCAAAATAAATGGTATATATAAAAAACAACAGTATTTGAATGACGGTGTGGCATTCATATGCAACTGCATTCAGTTTGAGACGCGAGAGTTTTTGAGAACTGTTTGCGTGCGCGCGCACTTGCGCATTGATGCTTTTCATACAAATTGCCCATTCACTAATTCAAATTGAATTGCCTATTCAAGTACAAAAAATCACGGCGGTTTGACAAAATTCCAATAAATTTGTGCATTCATTAAGAACCGGCTGTTTTTGTGTGCATATATTTCGTGCGTCGTTTTTACATAATACATCTTTTTGTTCTGTTTTGAATGCCCATTCAATTATGTGGGTAAATGAGTTATCATTTGTTGTTTGAATTGTCGCGCCGCACGAGAATTGATTCGCTTTTTTCTCTTTCACTCCAAAGCGGCCGATTTGCTACAACTCGCTCCCACTTCTTTTGTTTTTTTAATGTCTTTTCCGTTTTTTTTTCGATATTTGCATATTTCCTCTTCCCTTTTTGGCCATTTTCCTTCGCGTGTTTTATTTTGATCTTTCATTTTTCGTTGTGTCATTTTTCATTTTTCTTTCATATCACTATTTTTGTATTTTTCTTCCAGTTTAAACATTTTTTGTATCTATTTTGTTGTTCTTGTTTTTTTTTGTCTGTTATTTTAAATTTCGATGTGCGTTTCTTTTTTTAATAAAAAACGGCTACAGAAAAACATTTTTTTTTTAATTTTGCTAATTTGCCCATTTTATTTTGCTAACTTTTATTTAAATTTCGCATTCATATCGTATGGTGCATCAAAGAATGCCAATGTATGCCTCTTGAAACATATTAAATTCCAAGTGTTAATGCATTTTCAGCTTTTTCTGCACAGCAAAAAAAAAAAAACAAGTGTTGAAATGTTTCAAAAACGCCAATTACTTGTGTCAAATCTGTGATAACAAAGAAAATGTGACAAATAAAGTGTATGAATTATATCATTTTGGATGGCCACCGCAAAAATGTCATTTATAAAATCATCAAAATTGTCTTCGATCGAAATAAATTGAAATTTTAATTCAATGTTCACCTTCAAAAGAGAAAATTTGCATTCAAGCACTTGTAAAATGCCAATGTGAAATTCGATACATCGTCAGATGGAAATTTGCGCGGTATTTTCGATGTAATCGCCAAAAATAGTTTGAATGACAAATGGTTGGGATGTGTTTATCATTTTTAATGCGACACGAATAAACGTACGGAAGATTGGCCAACGGAAGGAAGGATTAGTGTCTCTCTCTGTGTGTGTTTCAATCTTGAAATGTCCTCTGCGTTGGCATTTTGAAGAATTCAAATGTTTATAGTCTCGATTATAATAGGACAAAGCCAATTGCAGGTTGAATGGATTCAGCCGAAGCACTCTCTAACAATTACAAAAACAAAGAACATTGAAGACTGTGTCATAGTCTAAAGTTGTGCGCGTGCAGTTGCGACGGTAATTCATTTTTCACATTACCGTCATATTTTATGTTCTCATTTATTATTTTAACAGTGTCGAACGATCTGTGTGAATGTCATGCATTGTATAAAATTATAATGGTTTGATCAAATTACTCTAGCGAAATTTGACGTATGAGACTCTTCAAATAGAATATCGCCATTTCACGAACAACACACAAAAAACCGTAAAATCTCTGAATGTAAAATTTTTGGCAATAAAATGAGAGTCTCGGCGTTGGGCTAGGTCCGAGCTTTGCACGGCTAGGATCACAGGATGTTAAGCATAGCATGCATAAAATTCTCAAAAAACTCACCAAAAATAGTCAAATTTCACTTCAAATTGAGCGCTCAGCCATGGCCACTGCCCAGTCTCGTTTGCACACTGTTCCAAACTTTTGGATTCAGCTGTTATTTTGAACTTTGTCTCCACATCGAAATTGTATAATTTTATAATTCGGTTACACAAATACGCTTCAGATCGGAACAAATGTTCGCTTCGTGCGGTTATTGTGCCATGATAAGACTATGCATTCAGATGAATTCTGTTCCATATCAGCGCCACTCGCTTTTCGCTGTATTTTGCCTTTTATATTCGTAAACAAATATAATCATACTCGCTGGTATCTCACAACGGCTCAAGATGCAACTGTGGCACAATTATGCGACAGACAAACAGGACAGCCAAGCGTCGTCTTCAAAAAATGATTGTGTTTCGATGAATTCCTTCATTTTTTACTTCGATGTGACGTTAAAGAAGAGTATCAGAGTATTTTCAATCTAAATTTAAACTCGTCCTGCGGTTTCAAGCTCAATTTTTGCGCAGCACATATTAAAAGAAATTTGCTGGTCAAATTATACAAAGTATGATAAATGAGGAGGAACATTTACGTGCTGCGGCGCATTTACCAAAATGATTGAAGAGATACAAATAAATGCTTTAACCTTGAACTTGACAGAGCCGCATATTAAATATCACCTTTAAGAATGGAATTTATCTTGGCGCAAATGAAAGCACGCTGATACTGGCGGAGATTTAATGGCTTCAGCGGTCCGTTTTTGGACCACTGTGAATGCGGATTATGACAGTCGAGGCAATCGAAATGAGCATATTTCCTCTCTTCACTTCATACTCACGAGAACAAATTATGTTCCTGATTCATTTTTTTCGATTTATTTTTCATTGATGATATCGCATATCTTTCTGAAATGTAATTATCATTGCGGAAATGCAATGAAAAATGCCGCAATATTTTATAAATGCAATGTTCTGCTTCATTTTAAATCTCTGGCGTTTTCATTCGCGAAGCAACACTCAATTCAGTTAATAGTTTCAGTATGTGACATCGATCAGAAGCAAAACACGAAATGCTCAAATAAGGTATCGGAAGCGCAAAGTTATTTCGATAAAATAGCGCGGCGTCGAAACCGCATGTGCGGCCAACGAAAGCCTAATGAAAAGGAACACAAAACCGAGTAATTATAGGAATCAATAACGGAACACCGTAAAGAGACACATTTAATTACAATGCCTTAGTACATAATGATGACAATTCTAAAGCATAAAAAAGCACTTTTATTGAATTGATATCGAAATTAATGAATGCATAACATTCTCCGCGGTAGACATTGTATCAGATTGAATCTCATTTCTGATAAAGCGGCATGCTATTTTGTGCTTAGCAAGAGTAGAAATATGAATGCGCATCCATCTGTCAAGATTTCCTTTACAATTCGTTTCACTTTGACTTGCAAAAACAATGTAAACACCAAATTGACGCGAAATTGACATAAAACAGTCAGTAAATTGCTGAAATCATGATCGAGAAATGTGCAAGTTTTACGTGAATTTTTGTGAAATTCATTCAAAAAATTGCTCATCAAGTGTCTTCACTCATCAATTAACTTTAATGTCAACGTGATCGCATTGAACATTTAGACACGTTGAATCGTGATCGAAAAAATTTTGCTTTATCTGGGAAATTCAATTTCGCCAATGTTTCCGTGCACATTTCAGCAAACGTTATGTAATCGTCGGCGCGCTCGACTGTAAACTAAGATATTCCATTTTCATTGAAATCGTATGTAATAAGTTATGTAAAACCATTCAATTGAACGGTTAAATTTAGTGTAAAAAATCATCATGATTTGTTTCATTTCTGGTCCAGATTACTTTTTATTTCGATTGCATCACACAACAGTGCTTTGTGATCTCTCTAACATATGATTTAAACGCAATTTTTTACCGTTCGTACAAAAATATGGTATGAATCAAATATGTTAGTGGTATTTGGCTTTTCGAAATTGTGAAAAAATTTCGAGACTACAAATCGCATTTTATCACTTTGATTGATCCATAACAATTTAGGTTACGTATCACTAAAATCGTTCCCATTGTCCCAAAATGCTCAACAATTAATATACGAACCACAAATTGAAGTTCATACTGTGTGAACAAATACCATGACCTGAACAAAACTCGCCGCTTTCACAGATCGCTGCTTCTTCGGCTTCTTATCGTTTGTCGAATGACGGTAGTGAAAGTGGCAACATAATGCGTAACAGTGTTCTTGACTCATTTACATAATTATATATGAAGCGCGAACAACTTTGACGAAAACAAGCACAAAGATCAGACGCGAACAGATGGGAACACATTTTTGGATTATTTTTAGCATGCCTATCGCAACGCATATCAGTTCATTGAAATCAACGAACCTGCCTCTATTTCGTACAACTTTTCGCCATTGATTCATCGATTTTAGCTGTATTAATTTTTCAGAACATTTGAATTACATTTCAATGATCGAATTTGTCAACCAGCTGCAATGATCGAACATTTTTCAGATTGTCCATTTCTTAGAATCATTTGCCAACTAATGTCAAGACTCAGATTTGTGTTGTTCGGAAGGATACCAAAAAAATAGCACGTGCGATCAAATGGACCTTTGAACGTAGATCAAAGAGAACTCCGACTTTGGTTACTCGCAAATGATTCATCATTTTATTGTCTACAATTATGCGAGTTCTGAATCCATTGAAAGAGATTTTTTTTGATGAATAATTTTTTAAATCGTATCGCTTAAATCTCATTTCGTAACTTCGTTCACCAATCTTGATCTTTAATTTGCGTTTGATTCGGATTCAACCACGCTTAAAATAAATGTCGGCGTTCAGAGTAAAATACCTCCATGGAGGTATATACAAGGTGTAAATAATCATGAGTCTACGAAAAATATTGCGCTTTACAACACGACACACATATTTTCATCAATTGTGCGTTATCATGACGCTAATGTTCAAACTCTAAAATGCGGGTTGATTGATTGATCCAAGCGGACGATGCTTTGTATCTTCTCCTATGTAAAGGAGTAGTGAATGTCGTTGGACTGCGCCATCTCTACCTAAACGATTGCGCTTCAACATTTCACACCTTCCCCGCCTTCCCCTTCTTCAAACAGCGAGTTTGACATGCTCCGCATCTTTGCTGTCATTGTTTGAAAAAGGGGAAAAAGGGTTTACCATCCATAGACGAATGGTACAGAGGGCGCTGCTGTCAAGCTAAGTGTCAAAATTCAATTTTGCATCGTCCGCTTGGATTGATCTAAGCAAAAGTGTTCATTTTTAATCGAAGTGTCTCAACACATCAAATGGAAAAAAATGTCGATTTATATTTAGCCAAATTTACACGTCGCATCGCCACATATTAATCTCTGCTTTTGAAAAATCAATCGACCATATTTTCCAATGCTTTCATTGACCGAATCCAACAATATCATTACGCTCTCAGCAAATATACAGCAAGAGAGAACGTCAAAATTAGAAGTAACGAATGTTATTTGGTTGTTATTCCCGAATTGTTCCGACTTTCTTGACAACTCGACTGACTTTCGACCGAGCTATTCGGGATCGGTTTCGCGTAGTAATTAATTGGAATTCCGTCGGGCCTAATAAATCTATTGACTTTAGATTAATTTCATAATTTAGGAGCGTATTTTAAATCTTAAAAAATGGAAAGTGTTGCAGCAATTAAATGCTACCAAAAATCACTTTTGACATGTCCCTATCAGTAGGTGTTAATCAATCCGGCAAAATTTGCAGATCTGCAAAGATTTATATTTAAATTTGTTCGGCAGAAACAGTAGGACAAGTCGGCAAGAAATCAATTGTATCATCATGTCTAAGACATTTTTCACGCGATTTATTCTTGCCATTTTCATTTTAGTGCAGTGAATGAACCATGTACAGGAGCGATTAAGTCTTTTCGCCCATCATTCGGACATCAAATTTGATTGCCATCACGCGATATATCACTATTGACTGTGAGGATCATTGCCGTTTAGTATGCATTTTAACAGCAAGAAGGTAAACAAACATTTCAACGCAATTACGCGACTGAATGTGTCATCAACTGATCAAGTTTTGACAAGTGATTTTTAAGTCAGTAATTGCACTTGAATATTTTTTTTCAAAGCAATAACTCTTTGAATTGCAATGACGAATATAAAATGTTATATATTTTCAACAAACTGCCAATCACCAGTCGCCAGCGAAACAAATACATTGCAAAAAATAGCCAACGTGACTCAACCAAATTTTTCATTTGGCCGCAGCATTTGAACTGTAAGGGTGCGATTTTTTATAACAAATATTCTTCATTTGTAAGAAGAATGACATTTTATTTTCTTTCATTATATTCTCATTCTATGTTTAATGTGTTTGTTTTAAACATCTCGCTTTTTTCAAACGTTCCATATTGAACTCATTACATTCAAAAATGGTTCATTAAACAATTTGAAAATTCATTGGCTTTTCATAAATTCCAATTGTTTCTCTCAAAATGACTTGGCTTGTCTTTCCACCATTTTGAATGTCCTTTGAAGCAATTTAAAATGACCTTTAAAGGATCTTTTAAGTTTATTCGATTCTTCGAATCAAATGCAAACCAAATTTTGTGTAAATTTCTTGAATTAGTTGAAAAGCATTTAACTGTAAAATGTTAAATCTAATATTCGCGGAATGAGGATAACAAAACGACAATAGATTCTTAGAAAATAAAAAGAATTGATAATGATGTTTGTTCCTAAGCTGAGCATTTTCGGGCGAAATTTTACCTTCTTCGAATTGACACGGTGCTACACATATTTGGATCGCGTGTTGCTGTAATCTGATTCAGGCAGAATTCGATTAATTCACATTTATTTCTTCGTTTGCTATGGACCCGCTCTTTCGAACTGCCAAGAAATTCAAAGAACTCGTTTTTTCTCTTTCGCAATTGTGTTGCCAATTGTATTCATTTCCACTTCATCATCTTTTATGGGCGAATTAAAAATAATAATATAATCTATAACTTGGGCACGACCTTTTCTATTACTACGAAAAATCTGTGTTTTTTATCATCCAAATACAAATTATCTACAAAGAAAAAGACGATGAAGAATTGATAGAAAGGATCTATGAAAAATTATTGAAGCTAAACACGTATGTGACGCACGAAAACTGATTGTAGAACGACGAAAGAAAAAAAAACTATCGAATGGACGAAACCAACAAGAACCCAAGGAAAGTGATTAGCGCAGTTTATGTTGTATATTGATTGAATTTTGATGGGCACATAATGACCGCGCGTGGCCGGAAATTTACTGGAATTGCAAATTAATGAAATGAATTCATACGCATCCACTACAACGATTTATGATATTCGATACATGTTTCACGCATAACATGAATTATTTAAATCGATGCCAAAAATAAACAAGCATGGAATATTTGGGCTGTGTTATAAGACAATTAACGATTATTGAGAAAGCAAAAGGCCGAACAGACAGTAAAGCAAATGAGTGATGATAATGAAATCAAAGAATTATGTGGGAGATCATTGTTCATAGGGGTCAAACTCCGGCTAGCTAATGCAAAAATGTTATCGCAATTGTGTTGTTACCCATCCTAGTCATACTGTTGAAATTGCATTCCAAACTAATAAAGAGTAGTGTACGCAGCCACTGATGTGACATTTCGGCTTACACATAGCTTCACTGTGTTAACCATATTTTCTTCCTGTACATCCCTTGTGAAAACGTCAAACAGTAAACACACCATCAAAGAGAATATTCATTTCATAATTTTGTAAAACATTTTTATCGACCCGTTTCAATTCAATATTATTTATAACAAAACATTTTGAAGATTCAACTGAAAAGAAAGGTTTGTAAAGCGATAGCTTGAGGAGAAAATTAGAAGCTGATTAGGTTGTTTTGACTAAAATATCATTCCTGTTGCGATTCCACTGTCATTCGAATCATCATCTGTGGCGTTTTTATTGATTGGCGCAATGATCAAAGTATCAAAGAGATGACTGCTGCCGACAACGGCTTTAGTTCATAAAAAATGGAACAACAAGAAAAATGATCAATAATACTAAAACAAAAACTATATAACAAATGGATGGAGTGATCAAGTGAGATTAATAATAATTCTTTGGAAATTTGGGGAATTTATCGGAATCAGTGTCAATTACTCAATGTCAATCAGATTTCGTGGGTCGTTGATTCGTCGTGAATACATTGTCGTCACTCGATCATTTTCGCTACAAAAAAATATCCGGTTTGAGACTCCTGAATGACGTTTTTCCCCTGCCGCAGACAAATTGGCGAATCAGCAAGAATGATCACATTTAATTGTGTTCTAAGAGATCAGACAAAATCATTCTGATATCATCTTAATTCCTCTTAAAAATATGTGTGGTTTTGGAAAGTACCTGAGTGCAAAAAAAAATGCAGCCAAAGATCAAATTTGGCCAGGTTTTTTGTTTGGCAATAGAGCACCTTATATTTACACTTGAATTCCATTCACTTGGCGTCAGATAAAATGCTGAAAGCGGAAAACCGCACATAAATTTCAGCTACTACTCTATTAAACGATGCGGTTTCGACGATAAGTTTCCAAATAAATTGAATACTAGACAAGCTTTTCAACGGTGTAATACAATTTTATGGTCATTTTTAATGTGTTAGTGATTCGTGTTATTAAAATTGTGAGTCTGTCTAGAATGCACAGCTGTGACCCGTACATTGAATTTGTGTCAATCTCTTTAATATGACTGAATGGCGGAGCACGCAAAACATGCAGCAGTAGTGAGAAAAAGTGCACGTTTCTTACACAATAAGCAACATTTCTCGAAACATCCTTCATGCGGATGTTGATGATGATATTTGGTTGCTGTAATTCATGAGAGATTTTTTTTATAACGTCTAATTATTAGCATACAAAGCAATCACCACTTATAGCAAGACACATAAATAATAGTTGTTGCGTTTGAATTCAATGAAATGTGTTATTTATGGATGCATATGAGTGCATCGAAGCGAAAAAGACGCACATTTCGAGAAGGTTTGATGTACTTTTCCGTGTAAAAATGATAAAGGTGCATTAGTCTAGTTGAAACATGTTTATTGCATTTTTTAGAATCAAAGAATCCCTGGACAATTTTGTGGTTTTCACGAATGCCTTTCGGCAACAATGATCAAAGTTCGACCATCGAACATTCCACGCTCGGCCGTTTGATAAAAACTTTGGAATATTTTGTCTAATCGCGCGACTTATACAGAAACCACAAATTCGATTAATTGATTGACGTATGGAGCGAATACGGTGACTTGGCGATGCCTATTCTCAACCTGAAATGTATACCATTCACGATAAACTTACACGATTTCGTACAAATGTGACATTCAAGGAATTAGTCTTTCTATTCGTGTGTATTTTTACATTTTTCGAATTGAACTGTTTGTTAGCGTTTTCACTCGCTCGCTCGCTCGCTCGCTCACTCGTCCGCTCAATTGATTCCGTTTGCTCGGCGCCCGCTTCGCATTCTTGCCATAAGCGAATGCTTTTGATTGATTGAAACACACATACGCCGTATATATATATATATATATATATATATATACATATATATATATATATATATATGGGAACTGGTTTGGTGTTCATCATCAATCGGCCAAACACCATGAGCGCGTCAATTTAAATTGAAACTATTTTTCGCACATCACATCTCTTTCGATAGCTTCACATGACTGGAGCTCATTCAACGCACAGCTTCCATCGAGACAACAGTGACAATAAACGTTCTCTCACCTCTCCCACGAGGCCCATGAACTTGAACATTGCACTTTTTTTCCTTTGTCGAATCGATTGTTTGAATTTGCATTGACCTTTTTAGGGTAAATAACAGCATTGACAAAAGCAAGAGTCGCAGGAAAATATTATGTAGAAACAAACTGTGAGAATAGTATTTTTGAGTAAACAAACGAAGACTATCAAATGAGGTGATACAAAATATATTGAAATAGATAGTGAAATTTGTGATTTATTTCGTAATAAAGTGCAAATAAAATTCGATTAGTGATAATAAATTTGTTTACGTCGTACGTATTGAGTTGTTTAATTGAGAAACTCACAATCGGCAGATCTCAGACGAACAAAACGTTGGAAAAAGAAAAGAAAAAACACCTAGTGAATTGGAACAACTGAGCTCTAACTAGTCAAATTTACTCACTTTTTATTTATTCAACTGAATAGCTCAACAAATTTCGCTTTGACCAACCGATTCAATGTAAGCACTCTATCACTCTGATTGATATCAATTTGAATAATTGAAATGTTGCTAATTGACGACTAATTATGCAAACTTCATCAATCTTTGTTTATCGTAGCAGTTGGCTACTAACCATCGACAAATTGATTTTATAGCCTAATTAAATCATTCGATTTCGAATTGTAGCTATCGTTCTTCAAGGAAAATTAGAAAAAATTATGAATTTGAAGCAAATTCCGTGATTTAATGGGGCTAATTGTGAAATTTTCTCTTTCTTTGCAGATCTGAACTGAATGAGATTGAAAATCGTTAAGTGGCGTCATCATTCCAAGTGTTTTATGTAAAGTGCATATAAAGTAGAAACAAAAACACAAATTGTGGCAACGACAAAATTGACAGAGAAACAAAAACCCCGCTTTTTGAACAGTGATTAAGTGTCTTATTGTTGAATTGTTGTACTTTTTGATATTGCAAGCGATTAAATATAATAATAAATATGTCGAAAGACGTTGAATTTCAAGATATTGTCTATACCGTTAAGGAGAACACACATTCAGGTAATTGCTTTTTTCTCTTCATCTTGTTGATATGTTGTTTCGCTCATTATTTTACATAATTTCTACACATCATTTTGCCGTCGCCTATTTCTTTTTTTTCTATCCAGTAAATTTTCTCTTCTTGCGACATTTGCAATGATCATTATTTTTCTAATGTAATTTCGATGTGACGCAATTGAAAAAAAAAAAATGTTTGTGACGTGCTGCATCCGTAATTATATGTGTATTTATGCTTGATTAACATATTTATTATACAAACTTCGTGGATGCACAACGCCGAAAAGCGTCATTGACGGAGGATTCACGCTACAGCACCGTGTGTGCTGTGATTAGTTTTATCGCATGAAGGACTAAAAAAGCAAAAACCCCAATAATCTTCAATTCATATTGAACATCGAAAGCAAAATTTGATGATATTGTGTGTTTTTTTCTTGTTGGAAATATCATGTTTTGACGTCGTTGTCGCTGATTTCACGAATATGGACAAATTTTGTGTGGCTCTTACACAATTTTGTTTTCTCCCGATCGATTTCAGATAAATTTAAACTGTTATTTTTAGTCTGACATCGTTTAAAAATTAGATTGGGAAAACTTGGGATTTGTTGAAACCAGTTGACACCATAAAATATTCACATTCCATGCGATATGCCATGCAAGAGTCAAACAAGTCCGATTCATATACCAACTACACAAACCCGATCCGAATGCATTGAACGATGGCGTGAAAAGTGAGGGAAAGTTTTGTGATCGATAAAGATATGTAACGGCGAATAATCTCTGCTCACTACAACAATCACTGTCAAGATAAAAACAATCAACTTTGGACAATGATTTAGTTTCGTATTTTTTTTTATCCGCTAATTTTTTCTGTCGATCAATTACCTAAATCATAAACAGAATTCAGCTTGAACACTTGATGAATGGGATTATAAGAAGAGAGAATTCGCCGACTTTTAGAAATAAAAAAAAAAAACACACAAACAGTCAGTTTTATGGTTTCGCACATGTCTGATTCTATGACATAATTTCGGCACAATTCAAGCTATTTGAATGAAAAAACACATGCACTCAAGAAATAAAACCAGTGATCTGGGTGTTAAATAGTCAAGAATACAACGAAAGCCATGACAAATGTAATGAACACACAATTTATTGTTCAAATTATTCATAAATCTTTTTCTACATTGAATTCAGAAGCAACGAAAATCATTTGAGATTTTAATGGTTCTAGTGGTGTGCATCACGCTCACGCGCGACAGTTTGAACAAATCTATGGACAGTATAGAATCCATTGAATTAATTCACAATATTTTTTTTTATTGAAAATGGAAAGAATAATTTGCTAGCCAATCGCAATTATTATTGACCCATTCGAATAATTAAGATTTATTGTTTATTACATTGAATTTCGAATCGTATGTGATCGTTTTCGATGAAAAGCTCATTCATTTTCAACATTAAATTGCAGTGACGGATTCAAAGAAAAAATGCCTGTTGCAAGGGGTCAGCGGTGTGTTCAAAAATGGTCACTTGAGTGCAATTATGGGTCCTAGCGGTGCAGGCAAGTCAAGTCTACTGAATGCCATTTCTGGATTAAGGTAATTATTCTTGTTCATTCGATATATTTATATTCTGTTAAGATTCATTAGTATGGTTAATCAGTTATTTCATTGATTTTTTATTTATTTTGAATTCGCAGGACATCTGGCGTTAGCGGAAATATCATACGGAACCGAAAATCATCATGCTATTTAACACAAGAGGATTATCATCAACCATATCTGAGTGTCATTGAGCTTATGCAAATGGCGTGCAATTTGAAATTGAAGCCTGGTGTGGATCATGAGCCGGTTATTATTGAAATTTTGCGGAACTTGAACTTAAATCATCGTCGAAGCAATCGTGCGAATCAGTTGAGCGGCGGTGAACGTCGACGTTTATCGATTGCACTCGAATTGGTTGCTAATCCAACCATCTTTTTTTTGGACGAACCGACAAGCGGTCTGGACGAGGTGACCGCCGCACAATGCATTCGATTGCTGAAGAATCTGGCCAAACAAAATAAAACGATCGTTTGCACCATTCATCAGCCGTCAGCCACGACATTTGCACTGTTCGATCACATTTTTGTGTTGGCCCGTGGCCAATGCGTTTATCAGGGCGGGCCTAATGTTCTGGTGCCATTCCTGAATAGACTCAACTTACGCTGTCCAACACATTACAATCCATCTGATTATATCATTGAATTGTGCGACAGCGATGATGGAACCATCGTTTCGGCTCTATCGCGCGAAACACAAAATGGCAAATTAGTCTGTACGGTCGATTGCAACGAAATGGTTGGCAATCAATTAGGCGATGTACTCATCGATGCTTCAATCAATATGAAAAATGCCGTTACACAAATGTTTTTAGAAAAGCCCAAATCCAAAGGTGGCGCTCTACTCGAAAAAATGAAAGCCTTCTCGAAATTCATGCAAAACGATCATGCAGTGTCTGGATTCAGACAATTTACCGTTCTTTTACGTATTATGATGTTGAAAATTTGGCGAAACAAAGCCGTACTGATGATTCAACTGTTTCATCACGTATTTTGCGGCTTCATTTTCGGTAAGTAGGAAATTTGAAAGAAGATATTTGCAACAACAGCAACATTTTCCTTTGGAAGAAATGGAAAGAAAATTCTAAAAATTCAAAAAAAAAAAATTATTTAAAGTGGTGTAATTCGGCTATCGATTCGACTTTATTGAAATTTATTGTCCATTTTCAGGTCTGATATTTTTCAAAGCGGCCAATGACGGCGAACGCATGTTTGATCATTTGAAATTCTGCATTGGAGTCATCTTCTTCTTGGCATACACACAGATCATTGTCCCGATATTGGCATGTAAGTTCAAAATTCTATCAAATAAGATAACGAACAAAAGAGACACAACTTAAGCAAATAAACAAAATTCACAACTCAATCAAGAAAGAAATTGTAGAAGCAAAATCTTTTTGACATGCAAATGTTTCATAATAAAAATTTGATGCGCGCAAAAGATCCACTAAAATTCTATATCAACTTGTGTGCGAGTGTGCAAAATATTTTGTGAATCTCATGATCGATTCTTGTATTTCTAGATCCAAGCGAGGTGAAGCTACTGAAAAAGGAGTGTTTCAATCGTTGGTACAGTTTAATGCCATACTATACTGCGTTGACCTTATCCCGAATTCCGTTTCAGGTAAATGTTCGCTTAATATCAAGCTCATTCAATCGTGTGTGTGTTTTTCCAGCATTCGGTATGCCACTAAGAGGAAACAACAACAGTGAGACACGTTTGTGTGATTCTTGAATTTCTAGTATATCTATAATTGGCGATTAGTCATGTTAGTGCACAGATTGTTTTTTTTTTCTCTAAATATCCGATGAATGGAAAGAAGCATACGCGATACACCATCATAACAATTATATATATTCAATTTATGCATAGCAAATTCGGACGATAGTAAAATTTATATCGATTGAACTCGTCCGTTCTGGTTGTGCTGCGTATAATTTGACTAATCAGAAAAATAACATTTGTGTTCGCTTTTCAGATTCTATTCAATTTGATCTTTTTGGCGCTGACTTATTGGATGAGCGGACTGCCAGCCGAATACTTCCGTTTTGGATTATATGCCGTTGTTGGCCTGATTGTGTCGTTTGTAGCGGAAAGTATGGGCTTAGCCATTGGCGCCACATTCAGTATAACAAACGGAAGTGTTGTTGGGCCATTATTGATTGCGCCTTTACTTGGCTTAGCTATTTATGGCTTTGATTTTGCGGCAGACATTCCAATGGCTATGTACGGTATAATGAAAGTGTCGTTTGTTCGAGTCGGCGTTGTGTCGTTGGTGTTGTCCGTGTTCGGCTATGATCGTGCTAAACTCGACTGTGACGATATATACTGCCACTTCGACGATCCCAAAGTTTTGCTCCGTTTTCTCCGTATTGAAAAAGTCTATTTGTGGAATGAAGTCGCCTTTTTGGTCATGTACATCGTCATCTTCCGCACCATTTTCTACCTGTCATTGAAGCGCCGCACTTTATGTTAAACGAAAGTGCTTTCAGACATGGTTTCTCATTATTTTTAGTCGCCGAATAAGGGTAGAAGTCGGTTGATGATCGCGAAATTTGGTCGTTGACCAAGCGTTCGAAAGTCTTTTTCCTCCTACAGACACACCTGAACATCGCCCTAGGGGGATCTTCTAAATACGAAAAACTTAGCTTTATAAAAAGGACACATTCCCATTCCATCCAAATTTGAACATCGATCCCAACATCGAAAATGATTTCAGAAATGAATTTTACATTTGATTTAGAAGAAGCGTCCCTTTTTGATGCGACATTCCAAAAGATTTTCAATTACATGCATTCGATTTATTTTGTTCAGTGTATAATATGCTGGAATCGTAACAAAGTGTGTAGAGTTGTAAGGTACAAATATATTTATGAAACTATTGCTAGAGTTATAAGTTGTTCAGAACGATTCAGTTAAATCTTGTATTTTTGTTTGGGACATTTTTCTTTGGATAAATTGTGAATAAGAGAACCAACCATGAATGTATCCATTAGTTTGTGTTAGCAATCACCAAATTGCAAGCGGGCACATGGATCTTGAGGCTAGGCTCTCAGCTTCAAGGTTTGGATATAGATGCCAAATTAGAAAGCTATATTGACACTGTGATACCTTTTTTCTCTCTCTCTCTCTCACTCTCTCTCATTTTGAAGCATCGAAGCGCATAACTCTATTTTTATACACGTTCATTTAGTTAAGGAAAGGACAAAAAAACAAGTGACAACATAATATCGGCATAGTTCTAACAGTGATAAGGTTTAATGGAATAACTAGCTCGTGAACGTTAGATTTTTACTATTGTTTTGAAATGAATAAAGAATTAAAACAGTTGAAAAAAGTATATTTTTTGTTTGTTTTGTATTCTGTGTCTTTATTACCTTGTTGCTTTTTATTCTACGATGATTTGTTTGTTCATGCTGCTCTTGACACAAAATTCCGATTTAATTCTTCTTGCGTTCATTTGTATCGTGAACATCAAATGGATTTTCGATGTTGTTCCTGAAGTATGTATATTTTATTTCCCACATAAATCTCTGGCATTCTTCTGTCAAACATGTTCGGCGCTAAAATTCAATTCATTCTCAACCTGAAAACTGCTTAGTAAATAAAAAAAACTTTGCTGTTCACTGCCAAGTTCCTCAAAACCCCGAACAAAAGAATTCCAATTTAAAAATCTCAGAAGTAGTGAATTGCGTAAGAATTGTACATTTAAACTTAAGAAAGCAACCAACTTCGAGCAAAACATATTTCGATGAACCGGTTTTGTTCGCAAAACTGTCGTTCTTTTAATAGAATCCAGAATAAATGGCAATTCTGTCATTTTAATTCGCGTGGATCACTTTAATTCAGGTGAATCAAAGGTGAGAATCAAAACAATGTGTGGTTTTTCAAATAAAAATAACTTGGGTTACACAAATGGGATATGAAACATCTAAAAATAGAATTTTGTTTTCTATGAATTCGCATTCATTATTTATTATAGTTGGATTCAGTCACCGTTAAAAAGTTTATGTACAAATAAAAACAAGTTCGACATTAACGCTGTTCTTATTTCTTTTTGATGCCTTGTTTTTCTTTTCGCTTTTTCTGGTGCTTGGGCATTTTATTTTTTCGTTTTTCCGCTTTGGCGTCTTTAACGGCTTTCTTTCGCAACTTTTTGTCTTCAACGGTTTCACCTCTCGGTCGTGCACTGTCTTTAAATTTACTACCACCCTCGTCTTCGGTATCGCTATTGTCGTCGTCTTCGGAGTTATCGATGACACTGCCATCATCTAAAAAAATCACATCATTTAGTTCAAGAAAAGTGTCTTGCAATTCAACAAAACCAAATAATGTTCAAGCAGAACTTGCCACAGTTCATCGAAATCAAATTAAATATGCTCTTTCAATAGCCTTGCTATTGGCTCTAGCAATATTATGATCGAAATCGGACGAAAATTCAATCGGAATTGAATTACGTGGAATTTGGAGAAAATAACGCAGAATGCATTCGAATCATTTTGAATTCATTCAAAATTTCATCAGATTTCAACTGAAATTCATCAAAACTAATCAAAATTCGATAAGCAAAGATAATTGAAATCATAGCAGTTTGTGAGGCCGATATAACAGATTTCAATTCTAACCATTGCAATTCTAATAATTGGCAAACAAATTAATCAATGGAATATAATAAAATTCAATTAAATTTGACTGAAAGTTAATGAAAGTCATAAAAATGTGACCAAACATTCAGCGATGTTCATTTTTACAAATGTTCAACATTTCGTTAATTTATCTGTGGAGCTGTTAATTTTATTAAAGCTCAGACTTCATTGGTCAAACAATAAAAAGTAAAAAAAAATCAAAACAATCTTTTTTCCCCCCAAATAGAACAATTAAAAGTAAATGTCGTACCATGTTCGTTGGCGGTTGATTTATCTTTGCTCTGCAGTAAAACCGGTTGCGATTCAACGCTCAAATCGGATTTCAGACCAGTAATTGTCTTGTAAACCAAATCATCCCCAGCGCCTCCTTTAGCTTTGATAATATCGCGTTCGACGTCAACAACCTAACAAAATGATAAACCAATGTCGTCAACAAATCATTTTGAAAGCAATAATTGTAATCGCTCGAAAATTACAATTGGTCATCGAGCTATTTCATAATTTGTGCTTACCTCGTCCAAACGTTTCGGGATGTAAGCGCGTTTGAAGACTTCCTCTTCGTTCTTTTCCGGTTCAGACAGCTCATTAAGATAGCGATCACCAATCTTTTCGGCCATTTGAATCGCAATTGTTTTTGGAAAGAAGCAAGTATATTTCTTTTTTCACTTCGTTTTCGTATACATATATTTGTTTGTTCCGTACAAAACCGTTTTTTTAGAGTTAAAATGAAGGGTGGGCCATCTGTTGGTTTTTTTTTAAACAGTAATTTCTATGTCATATTATAACAAATTTTAGGCAACATAAACGTCCAACAGAGCTCGGAATTCGCAAAATTGTTTAACGTTTTAAAGAAAAAAAAATGAAAAGAAAGAATGGTCATCGGACCATTTTTCTTCGAGGATGAACGTGAAAAGACTTGTTTAGTGAACTCTGTGCGTTATCGGGGCATGCTGACGGATTATTTTTGGCCGAAATTGAATGAATTGAATGTGAATGAACTTTGGTTTCAACGAGAAGGCGCAACACCACACGTTACTCGCGAAAATGTGGCTCTTTTGAGGACAAAATTCGGTGAACGCATATTTCCTGTAATACGGATGTGAATTGGCCAGCAAAATCATGCGGTTTGGCACCGTTAGATTATTTTCTTTTGGGCTTTTTGATAAGTTAAGTGTACACCAATGCCTCACGGACAATTCAAGATCTCAAACGCAACATTCGGCATGAAATTGAGGCCATTCAAACGCGTATATTGCAAAAGGTAATCGAAAATTTTTATACGAAATCATTTGAACGATATTGTTTTAAAAACGTAATTGCCATAGATACACTTTTCATTTCCATCAAAGATCAATGAAATTTGTTCAAAAAAAAACTGTGTTTAATTTTAATTTGTAAAAAAAAACTAACAGATGGCCCACCCTTTATCTCACCTAAAGCCACTGAGGCAACACTTCAGCAACAGATGGAGCAAGCAACATCATATCAGC
Source organism: Obolodiplosis robiniae (assembly GCA_028476595.1). Taxonomy (NCBI): domain Eukaryota; kingdom Metazoa; phylum Arthropoda; class Insecta; order Diptera; family Cecidomyiidae; genus Obolodiplosis; species Obolodiplosis robiniae. Next base: position 9,012,943 of record CM052017.1, on the reverse strand, counting down.
AGAAGCACCACTAAATCATTGTGACATCTGTCAAACCCTTTGTTATTTTTTGTCAACAAAAGGCATATAGAATCTATTCTTGGCAAGAAAAAACTTAGAATCATCGAAATACTGAGCATTAGAATCATTTCATATGATTATAATTTTTCTCATTAAAAAAACGGAATCGTTATATCAAATCTGAGATAAATATTTTACTTCGTTTTTATACGCATCATTTTACTGTGTACTGCATCTTACGCTTTCATTCCTTCTATCAACAATTGTGTAGTCAAACTCTAACTGTAAATATGGAATCATTAGTAAAACTTATATCGCATGATTTAGAGGTCATCAGTATTAGACAAGAGACAGACGAATTCCCAAAAAAAATCGAAATTGTGAGTATTCGAAATCATTTCTCAAAGTTAATTCATTTCTTGTTTATCAGATGACGAAAACATTCAATGACTTGATGTGCATTTTTGATTTGGTTTTTATTTAGGAGCGAATTGTATCAGAAACAAAATTCGAAATGGTTTATACTGCTTACCGCACCGGTCTCTCAGCACTTGGGAAATTTTTCGTTTATGTATGTGTTGAATAATTATTGAAATTGATATATCAAATTGGAAATTACTAAAAAAAACTTCGTTTTCAGTCATTGAAATACTCGATTGCTCGCGAAAGACCAAAATTAGGAATGGCATTGCTGTGGCTTCCAATGTTAACATACGAAGAGTGGAAGAATATTGTGCGGAATAGTTTAAGTCAAGTGAATGTTCCCAGCGTGACTATATCGCCAATCGTGTGCCCTGCAAAAGTAGGTCAACGCAAAGTTGGCATGGCCAGCAAAGAAGCGCTCATACAAATAAAACGCTTGAAAACATTGATTATGGCGGTAATCAAATAAAAATATAAATAAATCCATATTTTCAAGAATTAATCAATAAAATTGTTTATTTGGACATAGATTGCACCGGAAAATTCCAATTTCGAATATAAGACGGCTACATTGATTTCCACCATAAGAGGTGCAACGCTTGACATAAAAGCATTAGCCAATGGCGACAACTCAGAATTGGATCATGTTCGTATTGACGTCCTCCTTGATCCCAATGACATGTTGCTTAGGGAAATCACCAGAATGTTTCCGGAAACAAATATCATGTTCATTCAACATCCATAGGAAAACAGGCAATAAGATACATTCGCTTACATTCTTACATCCAACTCGAAGAAAACAATTCACCAAAAACCGGTTTTTATTTACCGAGATTTCACTAATTTAATTTATTATGATTACAATAAAATATTATGTATAGAAAAAAATATGGTTCGCTTACACTAGAACGTTGTCGTTATTCTCAGTTCAAACATTTCCAAATGTCAAGTCTAAAACCTAACCTCAGTTATACAAATAACAAACAGCTGATTGAAAATGTTGTATTTTGGAAATGGCACGAAAGCTAACAATGCTGTATGGAAGCCAAGCGGGAACCGCACAAGATTTGGCCGAATACATTTGGTATTTCCAATAGAAGTATAAATTTATTTGCACGATTTTTCAGCTTCGGTTGAATTGATACAAAAATGGGAAGAAACACGTGCGAGTGTATGTATTTAATTTCATTCATCGCAATATTTCGCATGAGCATAATTTCATTATTTCTTCAGAATAAAAGTGAATCAAATCAAATCATGATTATGGCAAATGAACGATGAATTTTCTTGAGGTTTTTTCAAATCACTCTGATATTTAGCTTCTTTTGCTAGCAATGCTTCTTTTGAAATTTGCGTTTTCACCTCAACTGGAATGTATGGTATAACGAATTGCATTAGTCCTGTTAGAATGAATACAATATGCTAACCATTATAAAAAAAAAATGAAAATTATTGTGCAGGCAAGTCAAGTCTACTGAATGCCATTTTTGGATTAAGGTAATTATTCTTATTCATTCGATATATTTATATTCTGTTAAGATTCATTAGTATGGTTAATCAGTTATTTCATTGATTTTTTATTTATTTTGAATTCGCAGGACATCTGGCGTTAGCGGAAATATCATACGGAACCGAAAATCATCATGCTATTTAACACAAGAGGATTATCATCAACCATATCTGAGTGTCATTGAGCTTATGCAAATGGCGTGCAATTTGAAATTGAAGCCTGGTGTGGATCATGAGCCGGTTATTATTGAAATTTTGCGGAACTTGAACTTAAATCATCGTCGAAGCAATCGTGCGAATCAGTTGAGCGGCGGTGAACGTCGACGTTTATTGATTGCACTCGAATTGGTTGCTAATCCAACCATCTTTTTTTTGGACGAACCGACAAGCGGTCTGGACGAGGTGACCGCCGCACAATGCATTCGATTGCTGAAGAATCTGGCCAAACAAAATAAAACGATCGTTTGCACCATTCATCAGCCGTCAGCCACGACATTTGCACTGTTCGATCACATTTTTGTGTTGGCCCGTGGCCAATGCGTCTATCAGGGCGGGCCTAATGTTCTGGTGCCATTCCTGAATAGACTCAACTTACGCTGTCCAACACATTACAATCCATCTGATTATATCATTGAATTGTGCGACAGCGATGATGGAACCATCGTTTCGGCTCTATCGCGCGAAACACAAAATGGCAAATTAGTCTGTACGGTCGATGCTTCAATCAATATGAAAAATGCCGTTACACAAATGTTTTTAGAAAAGCCCAAATCCAAAGGTGGCGCTCTACTCGAAAAAATGAAAGCCTTCTCGAAATTCATGCAAAACGATCATGCAGTGTCTGGATTCAGACAATTTACCGTTCTTTTACGTATTATGATGTTGAAAATTTGGCGAAACAAAGCCGTACTGATGATTCAACTGTTTCATCACGTATTTTGCGGCTTCATTTTCGGTAAGTAGGAAATTTGAAAGAAGATATTTGCAACAACAGCAACATTTTCCTTTGGAAGAAATGGAAAGAAAATTCTAAAAATTCAAAAAAAAAAAATTATTTAAAGTGGTGTAATTTGGCTATCGATTCGACTATATTGAAATTTATTGTCCATTTTCAGGTCTGATATTTTTCAAAGCGGCCAATGACGGCGAACGCATGTTTGATCATTTGAAATTCTGCATTGGAGTCATCTTCTTCTTGGCATACACACAGATCATTGTCCCGATATTGGCATGTAAGTTCAAAATTCTATGAAATAAGGTAACGAACAAAAGAGACACAACTTAAGCAAATAAACCAAATTCACAAATCAATCATGAAAGAAATTGTAGAAGCTCAGTAAATAAAAAAAAACTTTGCTGTTCACTGCCAAGTTCCTCAGAACACCGAACAAAAGAATTCCAATTTAAAAATCTCAGAAGTAGTGAATTGCGTAAGAATTGTACATTTAAACTTAAGAAAGCAACCAACTTCGAGCAAAACATATTTCGATGAACCGGTTTTGTTCGCAAAACTGTCGTTCTTTTAATAGAATCCAGAATAAATGGCAATTCTGTCATTTTAATTCGCGTGGATCACTTTAATTCAGGTGAATCAAAGGTGAGAATCAAAACAATGTGTGGTTTTTCAAATAAAAATAACTTGGGTTACACAAATGGGATATGAAACATCTAAAAATAGAATTTTGTTTTCTATGAATTCGCATTCATTATTTATTATAGTTGGATTCAGTCACCGTTAAAAAGTTTATGTACAAATAAAAACAAGTTCGACATTAACGCTGTTCTTATTTCTTTTTGATGCCTTGTTTTTCTTTTCGCTTTTTCTGGTGCTTGGGCATTTTATTTTTTCGTTTTTCCGCTTTGGCGTCTTTAACGGCTTTCTTTCGCAACTTTTTGTCTTCAACGGTTTCACCTCTCGGTCGTGCACTGTCTTTAAATTTACTACCACCCTCGTCTTCGGTATCGCTATTGTCGTCGTCTTCGGAGTTATCGATGACACTGCCATCATCTAAAAAAATCACATCATTTAGTTCAAGAAAAGTGTCTTGCAATTCAACAAAACCAAATAATGTTCAAGCAGAACTTGCCACAGTTCATCGAAATCAAATTAAATATGCTCTTTCAATAGCCTTGCTATTGGCTCTAGCAATATTATGATCGAAATCGGACGAAAATTCAATCGGAATTGAATTACGTGGAATTTGGAGAAAATAACGCAGAATGCATTCGAATCATTTTGAATTCATTCAAAATTTCATCAGATTTCAACTGAAATTCATCAAAACTAATCAAAATTCGATAAGCAAAGATAATTGAAATCATAGCAGTTTGTGAGGCCGATATAACAGATTTCAATTCTAACCATTGCAATTCTAATAATTGGCAAACAAATTAATCAATGGAATATAATAAAATTCAATTAAATTTGACTGAAAGTTAATGAAAGTCATTAAAATGTGACCAAACATTCAGCGATGTTCATTTTTACAAATGTTCAACATTTCGTTAATTTATCTGTGGAGCTGTTAATTTTATTAAAGCTCAGATTTCATTGGTCAAACAATAAAAAGTAAAAAAAAATCAAAACAATCTTTTTTCCCCCCAAATAGAACAATTAAAAGTAAATGTCGTACCATGTTCGATGGCGGTTGATTTATCTTTGCTCTGCAGTAAAACCGGTTGCGATTCAACGCTCAAATCGGATTTCAGACCAGTAATTGTCTTGTAAACCAAATCATCCCCAGCGCCTCCTTTAGCTTTGATAATATCGCGTTCGACGTCAACAACCTAACAAAATGATAAACCAATGTCGTCAACAAATCATTTTGAAAGCAATAATTGTAATCGCTCGAAAATTACAATTGGTCATCGAGCTATTTCATAATTTGTGCTTACCTCGTCCAAACGTTTCGGGATGTAAGCGTGTTTGAAGACTTCCTCTTCGATCTTTTCTTGTTCAGACAGCTCATTCAGATTGCGATCACCAATCTTTTCGGCCATTTGTTCTAGGTAATTTTCCATATTTTCTTCCGTGATATTAGGATCGGTTATGAAGGTGAACAGTTCCCGAAGTGTCATCGTCGCGACTTCTTTCTTTGCGAAAAATTCGGTAATATTTGTGCAATCTTTTCGCAAAAATTCCAATGCGTGCGGATGATCGTGTTCGACCGACTGGCTTACATCGATGACAACAATTTTCCCATCGTGATACAGCAAATTGAATTCAGATAGATCGGCATGCACCAATTTGCATTTGTTGAATATATTCCACATCATAATCACACAATCGCGATACAGTTCACGAGCTCTGGTCGTTGAAATATCGACATCTTTCAGTTTAGGCGCTGGCCAGCCCGCTTTCCCGCAGAAAGTCATCACCAGCACATGGCTACGCAATAGAATCGGTTCCGGGACATTCAAGCCAGCGTTTTTCATGCGCAGCAAATTCCGCATTTCTTTTTCAGCCCAAGTTCGTACCATTTTGCGTGGATTATGGCGACAGTATCCGCTTCGGAAACGAAACTCACCCGAAACATATTTATCACGATCTTTGAACACCAAAATGGAAGTTTTATAGATTTTAATGGCATATTCAGCATCGGTTTTCGATGTTGCATGATACACATTCGCCTCTTTACCCGTTGAAATGCATCCATTTATTTCGCTGATTATGCCACGACCCAGAAGTTTGAATAGAATCATACGAGTTCTGGGATCCATGACCTGTTCCGCGGTGGCACGATCATGTTTATCTTTTGAACGACATCGATCCGCATCGGCCTTGCGATTACTTTCAAGCAACGCGTTGATTGCATGGCTTGGCAGCTGTGGTCCTTCATATTTTTCCACATTGATTTTATTCGTATATTTCTTGAATAATTTTTCGGATGGTTGAAAGCTGCTCAATTTGTTGCTGGTATTTTGAGCATTCGTATGTGCAGCTAAGGTGCCGGTACTGCTAATTTGTTGGGTATTCTTTTGATAACTTGTTGTAACGAACTCGTAGTAGTCTTCATCGCCGCTATCGCTCGGATAATCTTCATCATCATCATCGTCATAGTCGACGTCCACCTCTTTTTGGCTATGTTTCGTTGCAAATAGTGCCTTTTCCACCGTCAGTTTGGATAGCTTTTCAGCAACGTGCTTCTATGAATCACAGATGTAAACATCAATTTAACGCCATGACAACCAATTTCAAAGGAATACTCACTGTTTTTGCTGGATTTGCGTCCGTTGGAATGATGATTGGCTTTGTGACATCCTCCTCAGCATCATCGAACTGACCATCATCCATTGCAGACCATCAATTATTCCAATTACCTGTTCAATTTTTTTGAGCCCAGCAAACCAAAACAATGCTCTCGCACACGTTTCGCAGTAGCTGTCAAAGTTGTTCGTAAAATGTGAGGTTAAGTATGAATTTGCGAATAAAGAATGTCAAACAGGAGAGCTTTTAGCACTTTCCCTTTCGGAAGAAGTCCTCGTTATCTGAGAAATCAAAAAATACGTTAACATTTGAATGGTGTTGCGTGTATTGTATGTTTTGTATGAATGTGCATGTTGTGTGTCATGAATCATTCTGTGATGCGTTCCAATGTATTGGTGTGTGCGCCTTTTTTCCCTCAATTCGTGTGTTGTCGCCGTGTTTTCTCGTCGTCGTCGTCGTTTCTTGTCATTTACTTTTTTCCATATTAAGCGAGCTTCTCTGTGCGATGTTCGAAAACTCTATGACTAGAAATGCAGCTTTGACGGTGTTCGCTAGTTCAGTTCAATACGAGAAGCCATCTTAAGTCTATAGAAAAAAATCTGTTTTGTCGAAACTTACTTTTTGCAACGCATAAAATCGCGTAATTCGTATATACACGCACATCTATCTCGTTTTCGTTTTTATTTTTCGTTCCTTCATTTATTCATAATAATTTTTCCGTTTCAATCGAAATATTGCTCGTCATCATTTGTCATATTTGAAAAAAAAAAATTCCCCTGTAAACTCATTTGCACACACAATCAACGTGCGCCCAGCGAAAGATAGTGAGTGAGAAAATCTATATATTCAAACAAAAACAAATCCGCAGACTAAAAATCAAGTAAGTATGGAAATGTCATTGAAAAAAATTGGTGTTAAATTGGTTGTGCCGATTGTGATTTGTGCGATGTCTTAATCGGTGTAAACACACGAAATCCAAAAATCGTGCGGATTTTCAGCGAGACGACGCCACGAATCGCATCAAAGCACCTCCAAACACTTCATTGTTCGCATATCGCTAATTTTTCCGTTGTTGTTTTCCTCTTGGTGCGGTTTCTGCTAAAAAAAAGAGGCACATACACAAATACACGTACAGTAACAGTCAAAATGAGCGCCAATCAATCGGAAGAATCATCGTCATTTGTAGCGCCCGATCAGAATGCAGCTGAAATCGAAAAAATTGAAGAAGAGAAATTGAAAGCGAAATACGCAGTTGGCGGTGCTGGTCCCGGGCTCGGTCGGCCAGGTGGTCATTCGGCATTCTTGCAAAAGCGTTTACTGCAAAAAGGCAAAGGTCAAAAATACTTTGATTCCGGTGATTATCAAATGGCAAAGCAAAAAGGTGGCGGTACAAAATCACTTTTCGCCAATAAGCCAATCGGTGAGGCGATTCCAACACCAGAAACGGTGCCAGCTAGAAAAACGTCAATTATTCAGCAGCCTTGCAACAAATTTCAAACATCCAGTTAACTTTTAAGCAGTCACACAGAAAAACAACAAAATGCATCAATTTTTTTTCTGCTAATTTACTTATATCATTGCTTGAGTGCGGCGTAAACCGCCCAAGATATCCAACAAAATAATAAAACAGCAGATTATGAGAAAAACATTGATGATGAGAAACAAAACATCGCCGAAGAATCGCAAAGATGCAAATATGTAAACGGAATCGCAGATGCAAATAGAAGACAGCCGAAAGGATTCTTCTCAATCTTGTATGAAATAAATGTGTATTATTATCTCTTATTATTATAATTATGATTACAGTACATTTATAACCAAGATCATAATTTTGTTGTTATTTATTGTGTATGTTGTTGCTGTTACGCCGCCGTCATCGTCGTTCGTCGTGGTCGAAGGTGTTATTTTTTTGCATTGCTCGTGTCTAACCATTTTCTTTCGATTATAAACAAATGTTCGCTCTCAAACGTTCCATATCCAAAACAAGTCGCAAAATAAAGTCTTTATATAGAAATTTCAAACGTCATATCATATTTTATTACAGATTCGTTTTAGTTTCATTGTCAAAGAACAAAAAAACGATTTGATTGTGAGAGACAGATTACACGCAGACATGTCTGTTACATCGATTCGAATATGTTTGCAAACATGAGCAAAAAATTGGTCGTGCATTTACAACAGACAGAGAGAACAACGAAACAACAAGACGGATGGTATTTACAGTGTGTTCACCTGAGACTTAGTTACATGGTGCGTTTCATTAAAAAGCCAATCGTGTTAACTCATTCGGTCGCTTCTGTTGTGATAGTTTGCGAGCGCGCTACTTACATAAACAAAATAACCGTTGAGCAATGTATTCCCTTTCGCTAGTTACATACTTACATAAATAAAACACACAATGACACAACATGCACGCACTTCGTGAGAACATTGAAGTGACAGACTCAAGGTTATGGTTGGAATTCACATTTTGTCAATAGGGGTGATGTTGCTTGTTTGAAAGCTCGCTGAAAAGAAAAACTTTATTTTGACAGTTCCAATCAAAACACACGCACACACACCACATTTCACGTCAATCCGGCGCGCACACAGAAGTGTTTTCGAAAGAGAAGAATAAAAATAATAAAATCGAGTTGAACGCGTTTCAAATAGTGAACACATTTTTTTTCTTTATTTTGAATAAATGCACATTTCAAAACAATGATTTATGAATTTGTGGAAAATTTGTTGAATTGAGTTGCCATTTAATGCGGAGTTCAGTGTAAAAATCACAAGTAACATACAATGTTTCTCATAGCCGAGCTAAAAGACACAATTCGAATACCACCTGAAACGTTTCATCTGAAACTCATCGACGCAGTTAAAGATGAAATCAATCGAAAACTTGCCAATAAGGTAAGCATCATTTGAAGATTTACGTTGATGGACACGAACAAATAACTCAAATTCTATCTGTTTTAGGTTCTGCTGAATGTCGGCTTGTGCATTGCATTGAAGGACATCATTAGAATCGGTGACTCAATCATATTGCCAGGCGATGGTGCTTCACATACTGAAATCTTGTTCCGATATATTGTATTTCGGCCGCGCATCGGAGATACAATCACAGGCAAAATACGGAGCTGCAGCCGAGAAGGTGTTCATGGTTGGTTTCGATTTTGTTCCAATCCAAATGTTTAAAGCATTTCAATCAATATTCGTGTTTGTTCATGTCTTCTCATTTGTGCTGAAATCTACATGTAACTCATGTGTTGTTGAAAAAAAAATTGATATACTCGAAAAATTCGCAGCTACAAGCAATATGAAGTTCAATCAAATCGAAAGAATTAGAATTTAAATTCTGACAAAAAAGGAAAAACAAATATAAGGAACATTTTCATTACAGTTACTTTAGGGTTTTTCGATGACATTTTAATACCGCCAACGGCGCTCCAGCATCCTTCACGATTTGAAGAGGCTGAACAAGCGTGGGTGTGGGAATATCCACTTGAAGATGGTGAAACACACGATTTGTATATGGACATAGGAGAGTCAATTAAGTTTCGCGTATCGGGCGATATTTTCGAGGAGAGCTCACCAATTGGTCCGCCAAGCAATGATAAGCCAACGACGTCTAGCCAAAATGATATTAAAACACCATATCGAATACTGGTAAATTGCATTATATTTTGTACCATACATAACATTTAGCTGGAATTAACGCGTTTAATGTTTGTCAAGGGTGCAATAAATGAGTCTGGTTTGGGCTTGTTGTCGTGGTGGGATCAGCATAATCAGCAAATGGACGATGGTGACGATGCTGGCGAAGAGTATGAAGAATAACATCTCCATAATCCATTGTATTTTAAGGAAATTTCAAATGATTTTGCACACATACACAAAATAAAAAAACGCATTGAGAAAATGAATCGAACATTTGTTAGGTGTGAGATTAGGTTAATTAATTTATTTGTTGTTTTTTTTTTTCATCTCTCAAATTTCGTCTAGTAACCCCTTGATTTACATAATAAATGTTCTTATTTTTTGGTTTGTCATTCACTGTTCATTAGCTTATATCCTGATTAAAGTTTTGCAGCCGACTTAATTACATAATTACATAATTGTTTGATCAGAGATTCTTTTTTTTGGCTTTTTTTTCTGTTCGTTAAAATTTTCCTAATTGTAAGATTTAAAAGAGCCGAGCAACAATATAAATATATTTCAAATATTTTACATTACAACAAACGAACTAATAAACACTAAATCGCATTGATTTTTTTGTGTTTAGTAATTGGAATTGATGTGATCAGCAATGCAGATAGTTGCGACTTTGAATCGAGCATTGCACTAATGATCACACGCATGACAGCATAGTTTTAAAGTTAAATCAAAAGGAGTGTGCACGACTGGGTCATCACTTATTTTCATAAGTTTTAATTCGGCTATATAATGTCAAATACAATCGCTTAAGCATTTTTACTTGTTTCTTTATTTTTTGGGAAAGGTCAATTTGAACAGCGATGATCCGATAAAATGTGATTCGTAGCACAATAATGTAGAGCTAATCTGTTAGAACCACCACAGAGGTATTCATCATGTTTATTAGTATTAATTTGGGCTCAAAGCTAAACAGATGCAGAAATTGTAATCTTCGCTTATTAAGGAACAAAAAAGCTGGATTTATCCCTGACCGGGGGAGGGAAGTGTGCCGTCGGAAGCAATCCTCGGCCTTATAAAAACGGAATTAGGTTTTGCACCTTAACTCTACACTCAAAGCAAAATAGTCAATGATGACCTATACTTTGAGGAAACGAACATTTCCTAAATTTTTTTTGTTCGAGACTGACTTTCTAATTTTATTTGAATTACGAACAAAAGAAAAAAATTAAGAAAATATCACTAATTCGAATGCTGTCTCCTAATGCAATCTAAATCGTCTATACATTTGATGCGATCAACGATCACGCTAAAGAGACGCCCGGAGAGCATTCATAATGAATCAATCTAATTGAGCCATCATCACTATTTTAATTTAATTATATTTCAAACGAAATCTAGTCCTGCGTCTGAAACTTGTTTTGGTTTTCTTTCTTTTTTTTTGTCTTCGTGCTTCGTCTATATTATCGATTACACAGCCTTTACAAATAACATGTAAAAGAATAAGAACAGCTACATCACACCCATATTCATCAAACACAAGGAACATCTCGGTATCTTTCTCTTTCTATCTTTTTGACCATCGTTTGTTTTCTTATTGAAAATAGAGAACTCATATTTTTTTTCTTTTTTTGTTATTTTGGAACAGCAGCATTGTTGTTTGTCAATGCAAGCAATTGGATTTTCCACGACATTGGCTCGATTGACGAATGTATTTGTTTTTATCGTGTGAAATTAATTAATTAAAATTATATTTTATTTATTTGATTATTTTTCTCGTGAAATCAAATTTCGCTTGCATTCAAATACCTATTTTTTCACACATTCTCATTTGCATTTCTAATTCAATCTCCCACTGGAATGTTCTGTTTAAGTTTCTGGTTGCGATCGGCCTCGAAAGGGCAGCATTGGAATTGCTTCGATCCTCGCAATACGTTTTTTTTCTGTATAGGCTCTTTCAAGTGTGTTCAATAAACGCTTGCAAAAGAGGAATAAACTTTTGTTTACATAAACTGTTTTGCGTTGATTATAATCGATTTGTAGATCTCTACATATTTTGATGTTTTCCCATTTTTTAACAAATCAATTTGTTTGATTCACACTTTTCCGAAAAAAGAAAAGCAATGTTCTATTATGTTTAACGGATTAGGAAGAAAACGATAAAGTTTCGATCTAAGCGAGTTTGTTCCTTGCAAATGACGATCAAAAAAATCAATTGAATTGGAATTAAATTGTTAATAAGAAGATAGTTCAAGGAACACAAACCAATATTGACCTACTTGGTAAATTACAATTTAAAAAAAAACAACTTTCTAATTAAATTTATTTTGAGAAAGAAAAGCCCTGGATTAATTGGATAAGTTTTGCTGATTTTCATTTCTCGGAACGAACTTTTTACTTTTTGTCAATCTTCTTTAGATCAAATGCGACATTGTAAAGCCAAAAAAACGCGCAAAAAGTAAGAAACTGTCAATCTCAAAAATTCAACACAAAAATTAACACGTAAGCAATGACGTTCGATAGCACATGTGAAGCTTAATATCTGGTTAATTAAAACGTCATTTGCAGAGAAATGCACCCGCATCAACTATCTTTACTAAAGATTCCGTACGAATCTTTTAAGATGATCAAAAAATATTCTTGTATATTTTGTGTCATATTCGAAACATAAACCATGTTCATGTTATGTTCAAGTTTTTATGGCATTATGATGTGTAATTGTAAATGTTTCCGCAAGGCGTTAGCATTAAATAGAGGCTGTGTTGGACCAAATCGGAGTAATTTTGGATTTCAAATGAAATTCATTTCATCGATAAAATTGATTCATTTGGTAGTTTCAGGAATATTGTGCCAGCTGAATGATTTGTATTTCGCATGTTCGACTTAATATTTGCATGGAATTTGATGAAGATTGTGTTTTGCTTTGGAATCACTTTAAAATATACGATATATATGTCGATTTCAATGTAAAACAAATATACATATCTTATGGACATACTGAAAAAATATAGATCGCTTTCGCATTTCGCGCAAAATACGAAAATCACAAAAAAAATATTTGTAATGAGTGGAAAAAGATGTGCGCTGGGATCATTCCAATCAGCGTTGCTATTTTAATATTCCAATTAATCAATCAAATCATCATGTTACAATAATCCAAATGCTGAATGATTCAGAAGCCAAACCGAGAATGGAATCGTTCTAAGACTTTGGTCGCGCGCGCACGACAACTAATTGAACTAACACACACCGAGCAACAGAATGATGGAAAAAAATGTTTCTCAAAAAATATGGTGCTCAATATTTGTCTTATTTTTATGATTTGATAAGTCGTCAACATCTAGCTATTATTTCGATTAGCTGCTTACGAAAAAAAGGTCAACAAACAAACAGCTGCATTTTGAATAAAAAATCTCTTCTTTCGAAATCAAAACGTACATAGTTCTGAAATGAAATCGCTACTAAAATGATGTGGAATAAGCAAATCTACGGTGCTTTTCTTTTGCATTTAATGAACTGCGTATTGTTTGCGAGGGAAAAAAATCGCTGAGATGGCTGTATTTGTGTGTGTTAGTGTTTGTTATGTGTGTTTTGGTTGATTCTGCTTTGTTTTTTTTTCTTCTCTCTATTGGTTTTGCGTTGCAATTGGAGCTCATTGGAAAGTGTCTACGTTGGCTCGATCGATTTTGTAATCCATTTAAATGTTCTTTTCAATAAAATCTGTCATGAAGTCTATGAACTTTATTTTTTGTTCGTCTATAACTAGGAGGTGATGGGGGCATTTATTTGAATAATTTAAATGTTATAGTTTTTTTGTGTATCTCACTCTTTGGTTGATATTATAGATATATATGCTAAAAACCAATCGAAATAAAAATATTCCAAAGAATCTGTCTCTTGTTCGGGTACAATCATTGTATGTGTGATGACATTCATAGATCCAATGACATGACATGACATGACACGGACAGCACAAATGGCTCTCCAACTTTCGCTTGCTCTCTTTCTCTCTCGTTCCCGCTCTCGATTTATTTATTCAATAATCAAACAACGGGGCAAATGTTCGCGAAGATACTCGAACAGCTCTTGTGATGCACCCGGGCAATTGGTGAGCTCTAATTCTTGTAAGTGGCGTAGTTGTATTATGCTTGATAATCCGCTGGATGTTAACAATGGGCAACCTAATATTTTACATCGAAATGCATCGATGAATGCGCGTAAAAGGAAAGGGAAACAGAGAAAAAATGCAATCAGTTCAATGCATATATGCCAAATATTGGATATTCGAAGTTAATAAATATAGGAAAATATTCATCTTTTGTCTACAAAGCATATTGCTCTTGACACCACAAAGGCTTTTTTGCCCTACAAAAAAACATTTTTTCTATGGCAGTGCACTTTCTCGCAGAAGCGATTATTCAAAAAGTAAGATTTTTTTCAAAACAAAAAGTTTTGTTGATCTTTTTATTGTTTTTTCCTCACAACATTCTCGAAAACTCAATTTTTCTTCCAAAAATCTCATTTATTCCGAAAAATCAGTTTCTGAATACACAATTCATCGACTGACTTCAAATTGAATCACGAAGCTGTCTTGAAAGTGCACTCTTTCTCAACAAAATTATTACGTTCCAATCAAATATATGACACAATTAAAAAAAGTCATGTGAGATTTTTTCGCCGAAAAAGCGAAGCCATATCACGCTGATTTCACTACACATGCACACACATTACCTGCTAGTGATAGAATCTGTAGATTCCGCATTGAACACAGATGTTGAAGTCCGAAGTCACGTACTTGTGAGCACCATCGCAAAAAGAGAGCTGTCAATGACAGCATTGTTGATATATATCCGACGCCAATATCCGTTATATGCACACATCTGAAATATAGTCAATCGAAATCAATTAAACCTCAAATCAAAAAAAGAGTCAGTGAATTCCGTTGGCTTGATTGGACGTTTTGTTGTTGGTGTGTATTATCAATCAAAGTTAAAATAGCCAGCCGATTGATTTGGGTGAACCGCTAGCATTCAGAGACCAAACCGTGATTTTTTAATTGTATCTATTATTACACTTCAATCAGCTAATTAGTGTTTGAAATGGCAACGGAATAATGTTGGCATCGGTGCGGCTCGAAGAGGGGATGCCGCCACAATATTCCCTCCCGATTGTTTGTGTTTCTTAAACAGATTTATTAATTTCGGCCTTTTTGTCGCTGTGAATACAACCGTTGATTAAATCAGTGCATAAAATTGAAAGATAATGAATGGTTTTGTTGATTGGAAGCCACAATTTTTCGTTTAATAAGAAATTTTTGGTTGAAAACAAATGAAATCGGTTGGCTGTTTTGCCAATCAAAAAAGCCCGAGGACAAGGGTGAGGTTAAGCAAAACACGCGCCTTATCCAACACAAATAAACAAGCGGCATTTCGATTGTTCGGAAATGTTTAAGCAATGTATTTGGCTGGCTGTACACTGAACAGCTTTGGATGTCCTCAACAGCCATTCATTCAATATAAAAACTTCATGCGGTACGACGCATTTCCATATTCAATGTTGATTGAGATTCGCTCTCATGCACTTAAGTACGAAATGCGTCGGATAGCTGGCTGTTCAACACAGCCCAAGCTTTACAACCAGCCATTTTTTTAATATTTCTATCGTTCAGCAATAAATTTCTGGCATGAGTCCCGAATCGTCGGTATTTTACACATAGAGATACAGAAACTGGCTTTATACGTGAGATACCGTATATTGATCGGCTGATAGTGAACGGCTGCATGTTTACAATCTATCAATAAATAAATAGCGCGATGCACAGCTAATAACATTATAATACACGCCATGCTCTCGCTACGGAAATGCATTTTTATCTCTCGGCTCCTATTTATATCTATTACAACTTGTTAACGGTTATATGATCAATCAATCAATAATTATTGTTCGACAGGTTTGTTGAAAACAACGCACACACTTTAATCATGATGAATTGTGCTTTGGATCAGGTGGATTGACAATGCTATCAACGCCATTAAGCTAACTATAATTGATAAAATCGAGTTGAACGGGCGCGCATTAAATGGCCATCATTTCAAATGATGAGCTAAATTAAAATCAAATTGAAATCCATTGAACTTACCGGTCCAGCGTGAGCTCTTCCAATTGATTGAGGTCGCAGGCAATGTATTCAAGTGAAGCATCGGTAATTCGTGGACACCACGACAAATCGAGGGCACGCAATTTTTGTAGGTTCTCAGCAATCAGTTCGATGCCATCGTCCGTTACTTTACTACATCCGGACAATGATAGGACGGTTAAATGGGGTAGCGAATGAACTGTGTGAGAAAAAAGGCGGAAAATACCGGAGAGAAAGACATTTTTATAACATAATCAACAATATATTAATAATTCGAACGACTTTTTGATTACACATGTATTAAAAAATAAAAACGATGATTTTCCGTAGAAAACCGGCTAAAGTAAATTGAGGATAAACAATTAATGAGAGGGAAAAACATTGACACATCAATGCACAAAACGGCATGATGCAGCATAAAACAGTATGGCACATAAGCGAACAGCATCATGCAATGGACGAGCATTGTTAATGCACAGTGAAAATAAAATTGAAAACATTGGACAACAAATTGCTCAGAAATATGCAGGCAAATCCGTGCAATGGATTTAAATCTTCAAGAGTCATTTCACATCGATTAGATTTCAATTGAATGGCTGCTCGGACTGCTTTCGTAAATATATGATATGAAATGTATAAACATAAATTGAGTCGCTCCATTTTTCAAAAGAATCAAGAAAAATGCGTTTGATCGAATTAATTTAATTGCTCATTGGCTTCTTTCTCTCGTTTCTCTCTTTCTCCTTCGATCAGTTTGCGCGTTGGGTGCATTTTATTTTTAAACAAATGTCCGATATTTTTTTTTCGTTTCGAACGAAAAATTATAATAAAATTTTTTGATAATGATAAACCATTTTGATAATGATAAACAGTCAGGTACTTGTAGCCATTTCCCAATTGCCAATTGGAATAAATGGTCTTACGTACGTAAAACTAACTTTTCCGCACATTTCCCGAAATTGTTCGGGCTTACGCATTTTTCATTGATTGCTACTCATTTGTATTGGAATAATGTTTATTTCTTATCGAATCATCATGCAACTTTGAGAATAAATCACAGAAAATTTGAAGTCATTACGATGAGATCGAATTTCGAGTCATTACACATCATGTGATTCGAATTTAAATTTTAATATAAAAACAAATAAACATCTCAGTTCCTAATTCTTACTTCAACGTTCTCTATTTTTGAATCGGTGATAACAATTACGAATTAGTTCACTCTGATGAGAACTTTCAATTCATGCCAACGATAGATATGGTTCTACATATATGTTATGTATAACAGTATAACTTTCGGTAACAGCATGAGCATTCAAACTGATGAAAAAACACAGATTAGAAAATCACAAATACTTCATCCAATTTATTGATTTGAATATTGGCCCCGAAAATTGAAAATTTTGTGAGGGAGCTGGTCTTAAATCTCATCAGAATGACTTGAAAAACATAGAAAATAATATTCTGACAGTTCCAATAGGAAACAATGTGAACTCAAGATAGCCGCCATACAATTTTTCAGTTTTGACCCCGAAAAGACTTCAAAAATCCGAAATTTTGCAGGGGAGGTAGACCTAAATCTAGTAGGAATGACTTGAAATTTTGCATGACTCATTGTATTCATAAAAAAATAATATATTCAAAGTTTCAATTCGTTACAACGTGAACTTGAGAAAGTCGGCATACAAATGTTCAGTTTTGACCTCGAAAAGGTCCCAAAAAACGAAAATTTTACAGGGGAGGTAGTCCTAAATCCCATTGAAATAGCTTAATATTTTGCACGACTCATTTTGTTCATTAAAAAATAATATTCTGAAAGTTTCAATTCGTTACAATGCAAACTTGAGATAGCTGCCATACAAATTTTTCGTTTCGACCCCGAGAAGACCCCGAAAATCGAAAATTTTACAGGGGAGGTAGTCCTGAATCACATTGGAATGACTTGAATTTTGCATGCCTCATTTTTTTCATAAAAAAATTATATTCTGAAAGTTTCATAATGATACAATGCGCAATAGTCATAGTCCCCATACAAATTTTTCGTAATTATATTGAAAAACAGCCCATTTTTTGATTCCACTCCACTAGAGCTACCCGAAAAAATTATCCGATTAGGCTGAAAATTAATAGGTTTCTATTCCTAATGAAGACAAATGTGTGTGTAAATTGTTCAATTCGAAAATCAATTTTTTGAGTTATCGTGTAAACAAATTTTTGCGTACAACGGACAACGTACCACACATGAACAAAAAATTGCTCTGGGAATGGTTGCAATCGTTTTTTCTAGGTTCAAAACGCATAGAAAACTTATTCCGAGCGTTTTGAATTTTTTGGACCGATCGCAATACTTTTACCACACACAGTGGTGTGTGCGGAAAAGTAAAAAACGCAGTGGCTGACGTTTACAAAATCAACTTTGTGTGCCGCAGAAAGTGTCAAAGAAAGTGGCCAATGAAGAGTAAGAGAAAGGGAAAAAGCAAAGCAATCACACACAACGGATTGAAATGTGAGCAAACAAAAATTGAACTCTTGAAGCGTGAGCGCGCCCGCACTCAGAGAGCTCGCACTCGCAACAGAGACAAATAAATAACATAGAAGATAAATATTTTATTTCTCGTCTATATTTAATTTATCTGTTTGCGAGGTGAGCCATTTGGTCACAATAATACGCTTATTGTAATAATGAATATATTCAATGCAAGAGAGAGTAATTCGGTATCATTTCTTAATTGATATCATTATTCTACCTATGTATCAGCATATGGAGGATTAAGCCTGTGCATTTCTTTTATTCAATAATCACTTGAATGCGTCTGTCTGTTTCCAATGCCATTCCGAATCGTATACTCATCATCTTCCATTTTATTCAATCAAATGCACAATGGGACGAAACAAGAGATGAAGGAGTAAAATGAATGAGAAAGAAAACGCTTTCGAAAATGAACAAGAATGACATACAATTGAAGGAACATAAACGATTTGCTATTAAGTATAAAATCATTTGAAATGCTTTGCATTTGCAATAACCGTACGACATTTGGGATTATCGTGCATCTTCAATCTCATTAGTTGCGATTCAGGGCGGGTTACAAAAGTCACGTATGTTGCATGGATTACGAAAGCGATGTGCCATTGAATCCTCAAATGGATCATTTTCAGATAACGCTTCGCAATGAGTTCGACACACACACGCACACAGATGAATGTGGCGATAAACTGACAGAAGTGAAAAGAAACCAGCAAACAAACAAACAGATGTACACAGCTATTTGATTAGCGGGAAATTCATCTCAATTTTAAACGAAAAGACAAGTTTTCGCAACAACAACAAAAACCCGTTACAATATTGTGCGCTCACTTTTTTCGCTTTGAAAATGTGCGGTTTTCGTCAAATTGCTGGTTTATCGAAATCAATAACAGCCGATTCCGTGCTTCTGATTACTAGAAATTGAATTTGCAAAATAAATCCATAAATATTTTATTGGATTCAATATTTTGGCTGCATCTTATCTTATTTGAATGGAATTCTGCATTCTAGAGCTCGATCAAATATTTCAAGCCCAAATGATTGACAGAGTCAGAATCGATAAAAATAGACCGAAAAAGGATGAAGATTTTTTTTTCATGTAAATCATACGTTTTTGATATCGTCAGTTTTGTCGGATGCAATAACCAAGTGAACATTCCAATCAACCGAATGGAAAAACCATTTGGTGATGTAATGAATAACCATCGAGAAATCGCTATATTATATTCTTCATCTAGCTTTGGTAATGATTGGATATGAAACTGGGTTTCGGAATCGATCTCGATTCATTCATTTCTATACGCCAAAATTAATGCTAGGTGTGACCGCGAACAGTGCAAAGAAACCGTTTAGCGTCACAATGGTGTGCGGCAAATAGTCCAGTTGCCGATTGTATTTGGCTTGTGGGTAAACTTACAAATCAAAGGTAATTTAAACTTCGCTCTCTGATATTTTGCAGCGTTTTTTCATGCTGCTTACGCTCACTTCGCTGAAATGACTCTGACTTGGTTAACACAAACACATTTTTGATGCAAAAACAGCGGCATCAAATGCAATCATTTGAAGCAAATCGTTCATTTGATGTTCTTTTTAAAATGGAAATGAGCCTGACTGACATTTGACATTTTATTCTGGCATTGGTAAAAATAAGCATCGCACTGCCAAGAAATGTGCCATTGATATTCTTGGAAATGGAAAATATAATTTACATGGCGATGTTGCGAGAAAGAGAGGTCAAACGTGGAGCATAAAGAACATAAAATAGTCGCTATGCTTTCGCTTGATTTGAAATTATTTCGAAGAGATAGTGCTTTCCCACATTCAAATTGTATCAAATATTTCGAGCAATCACATTTTGTATTCGTGGCATAAATATACACATTTTATTGAGATCGATATGAAGAAACACATTTACGAAATATTCAATGGTTCAGCCAATCGACAGATGCATGATTCGTAGCCGAAGTGATACGATATATATGCATATCTTGAGCACTTACCAACCACTTTACTGCCGCTGCTGCTGCTGTTCGGTGTGTGTATTTGTCTTTCAAGCGACACATAAGCAGACTTTCGTATCTCAGCAACACCATTTCAAATCCATGACGAATGAAACAATAAATATAAAACAAACAAACAAAAAAAACGCTAGGAGAATGTACCAGCAAATAGAGAGGGAGACAATAGCAGAACGTTTGGATTCATTTTATTATTCTGAGCGTATGGAAATCATACGCAGAATTGGCCCAGGTAGCAACGGTCCCCTCTCTCTCTCTCTCTATCTCTCTCGATTTTTCATATCTTGCATCCCTCGAAATCAATTTTTATGTTAATCAGCGTTTACAGCGATAATTTAACGGTCATTCGGAAGGAATGGCACAAAATGCTCAAAGTGGATTTGTAGCTATGAATTGTTACACATTTTCATGAAATTGCTACGTGGGCACCGTCAATTTTGGATGCTGGAACTGTATACGCAGGCATAAGAAATGTAAATCGATCGAGAAAAATCACATACAAACCGATAAAAATGTAGAATAAAAAAACACAATGATACACAACTAAAAGAGCTTCAATAAGCTGCGTAAAACAGACACTCATTCGAACGCGCACACGGCTACTCTTTTTAATATTTCATAATTATTCGATATCCATTTCATACGCACTCTTTTTTCCATCATCTCGGAATCGAAATGGCGGGTAATTATATCGTCCGACAAATTAGTTGCTCCTTCACCTTTCGATAAGATGGTTCATTTGCTTTAATTATCTCTCAATTAAATTCGGATCAATGGCTTACAGTGTAATAACGGCCGCTTAAATTACGCTCACTGCATTATGCCAGCGAATATATAATTGCTTATCCAAGTGTTAATCGACCGATAATAATTATTAATTTCCATTTTTGAATCGAGACTTCGTAATTGAGTTCGCGATTTTTCTTGGGATTACATTGCTCTCACGTTTGACCGATATTTTTTTTTTTTTTTGTTTTCCTGCATTTTTGGGAAAATTTTCGGAAAAATTCCACAACGTCTGAACATTAGCAGTGCACTTTGATGAATTCAATGAAATATTGTTGAATTTAAAAAAAATCTATGGAGATTTCAGACATTTCCAGTTATTTTCACATGAAGTTCAGGGCAATTCATAAATTTCTAGTGTTGTTCTATGCATTAGGATAACTTTTTATTGTTTTAGAGTTATGTACGATATATTTCATTTGCTTAAAAAAAATAATTTGCTGATTTTAATTCATCTTTTCGTAGTTTTTCAAGTGATTTATTTGATTTTTTTGTCGTTTTTATATAATATACTTCTTTTGGCAGCTTTTATTTGATTTGATGCGGCAGTTTTGTTTTGTGACCGACACTAACGGGTAGTAAAGCATTTATAGAATCTACTCGTTGTTGCGATCACAATTACCGAAACTGCAACATGGCTCAACACTTTTTATCAGCATGATTATTCGAAATAAGAAAATTGAGATCATTTGAATGGCTGTTTTTTCGCCATTTTGCATCTTACAAAAGATTTTGCAGTGGGGTAGTTCAGTGTGAAACGTCGAAAATATTTTATTTCTATTTTCAGGCGTTCATTTTGGAGACGCATCCGTAAGAGAGAACGATTCATGCGCGGTGAAAGACGGCCGAGAGATCCATTTTGAGGATTTGTTGGCCGCATTTTCAGCTTGAAATGGTAGAAATTGCTTTGGAATAGTATGTTTGTCAAGTTTATTCTCGAAAATGCTTGCGATTCGGACGTAGGCAGGTAAACAGGTGATAACTTTCGTCAACTACAATTCACAGTGGCTGGTAAAATTCATTAAACCGACATTTATTTGCAATAACGAGCCATATTTACGATCTAAACTGTCGGAAGGTGTTAAAAAATTCATTTGAAAATGTGAATAAAATACGATTGCCTGAAATGCAGCAACATTTTTGATTTGTTCCGTTCGGATTTTTTTTTTTTTTTTGTTCGAGCGTATTCGAGAGACACTATCGCATCGATAGAGAATCTAAATCAGAATATATTTCATAATTTGAGGCGTGATTTGAAAGAGGCGCCTTCATAGACAAACGTAAGAATTTAGAGCAAAAACTGAATCGTGGCAATAAAAAATATGATGTTCGCGATATAATTCATTCGATGAATTTTCCGTTGATTTTGTTTCCAAAACATTATTTTCGCTAGCATTTATAGTGAAAGATATTATTTGATACACATCAGTATTTCATAAATATTGCGATTCTTTTGTTTTTTTTTCTGTTGTTGCCAGCACTTTTGACTCAGAGCTATGAGCGTTGGAATAATATTATTCAAATTGAAAGCAATATCCATTTTATCTTGGGCCACACACAGAAATTATCTCCCCTTTTTGCTGCAGTCATGAACTTTTTCATCTCACTTTCGATGCACCCAATTGAAGCAGGGTTACACATTTTACACATTCTCTCATTCTTTTTTTTCTTGCTTCAAAACATATTTAAAATATTGTTTATTCACATTCTTTGGACATTCAAACGACTGCGGAAAAATGCGGCATCTTGGCCCACGTGAAATCAACCGTCATTCTCAAAATAAAACGTAAACAAAATAGAAAATTTTATATTTGAATTCGTGCGCTAAAAGAAGGTCGGAGAAAAAACAAGAATTCAATGTAGAACAAGCGAATATACATGATGCGTGAATTTGTGTTGTGGCAGTCAGAAAAGCGACTCAGTCAGTCAATGTGTCTTCAAAGGAAATTCGTACGCTTATTTTTGTCACAAACACTCAATTCAGTGGTTGTGTGCGCTCACGCGTGTACCTGTTTACGATATCATCGTGCATTCGCCTTGATCGTAGACGTGCACAAAAAAAAAAAAAAAAAAAACATAAAATAAATCACAATAAGTGCGAACAGTGTGTTTGAATTCCATCGTAATCCATTCCATTTTTCTGTAAAACGTGAAACGTTGCTTAAACCGACGAAACCTTACTAAATTGTGTACAAATCACTTAAGCGCTGTCTCATGCTTTCCCTCGATGCGTTAGAAAGAAATTCACTCTTGCTCGCCTATTATTATTATTGTGAATCCCCATGTTTGTATTGTATTAAACTAAGCCGATTGCCGACAAAATATTCACATGAATTGAATGCATGCACTCACTATTTTAACATTACATCTGTTGTGTTGTACACGAGCGCTAGACGAAAATTGGCAGAAAATTGGCGTTGATTTCATTCTCGATTTGCGTTATTCATGTACGAACATTTGCTTTGATCCCTGCATTTTGGGTATTCATGCGAACAATTGACACATATGTTGGCAGCTTCATGAAAAATGTTGAACGCACATATTTCTCTCTTTCTCTCTCTTACGCATTCGATTTAATTCCCTTTCTCAGTGTAAGATCGCGTGGAATTAATGTTGCCACTATGTATTCAAATCCAACGCTTTTTTTTCTATTGCAATTTCAAAAAGATGAAATGCAAAATCATGACACTCAACATTTAAAATGCCCGCAAGCGGAAAACGTCAGGAAAGGATGAAGAGAGGCAGCAACAGCCAACCGATGGGAAATAACAAATGGAAATTGCGAAAATTGTACTCACCTATATTTACAATACCGTGATTTGTAAGCTCCCAGCAGGATTGTAAGCGCAATATACTTAAATTGTGGCTTTGTTTTGGAGAAAAATAACCTAATGCGGCATCGGTAACATGATAGGCCTACGCGGGAATAAATATCATATCAAACAATCAATAACAAACTCGTGAAATTCAATATCACTACTTTTTTTACATTTTTGTACACTTTTATCGGTTTATTCCAATCACTTTTCTAGCTGAATCACTGAACTTAACGTTTGTATTTTATTTTTTCATTGCTTTTGTATTCTTTCAAATTTTCCTTTATTTTTCAATTCTTCTCCTTCTTTATCTTCTACTTTTTAAACAATTGTCGAATTTTTCGCAAACATTTTCTATCATTTCACATCCAATTCGTTTCCTCATGCATTTTTGATAACTTATCTTTTGTCTATCGTTCAAGTGCTTTCATAACAGAGTAAACTTCAATTTTAACTCTTGATGCATGAATCTGCTGTTTTGATTATCGCAAAATCTTTATTCTATTCGTTTTGAATGGGTTATCTTATTTGAATATCTAGCGAGCCACTTCGGTCGAAAATTATTTGAATCTGTCGCAAATTCCCCCGAAAATAAGTGAGGGAAAGTCAGGGAATCTTGAAAATGGCGAACCCTCTAAAATCCATTGTCTCTGAGGGAAATAGATAATCGAATACTTCTTTCGCTCACTCACTTTCGAGCGTAATCTATCCTCTAGGCTTACTATTCCATTTAAACAACATGTGAAAACTTCATGAGACGCATTTTCAATGTGCGACGCTCTTTGCAAACTCTCCCAATATTTGCACCACGGTAAAATACTTACTTGTAAAGAAAATTCGTATAAAGAAGGCAATAGTTGTGCAACGGCGCCAACAGCTTCATCAGCAATATTTATGCAATCGGCCAACGATAGTGAAACGATGCGAGGTGTTAAGCACGACCACAATCCAGCCTCCGTCACCTCATTACATCCAGCCAATTCGAGTTCGAACAATGACT
Source organism: Obolodiplosis robiniae (assembly GCA_028476595.1). Taxonomy (NCBI): domain Eukaryota; kingdom Metazoa; phylum Arthropoda; class Insecta; order Diptera; family Cecidomyiidae; genus Obolodiplosis; species Obolodiplosis robiniae. Next base: position 8,987,885 of record CM052017.1, on the reverse strand, counting down.
GCAAACGTGATCATAAATAAATGTTAAGGATTTAAAAAGTAAACAAATCAACTAAAAGTTCGTTCAAGCATTTTTCTCATTTAATTCCCACAGTTTGATTAAATTTTGTGCAGATTGACAATCGTCGTATTTTTGCCATTGAAACAAGTTCATCGATAAGTATTTAAGTAGTTAAAAAAAAAATATGTCCATCAAAATAGCACAGATTAAGGTCGAATCGCAACTTTAATTTGCGGAGTACGGATTTCACACCTTGCATTTGATCAAATGCAATCAACGAATTGCACATTAAACATTAGTTTGTTTGTTATCGGCTCTCTTCATGCCTTATGCTCAAAGGTTCGCCATCGTTATTTACTATACGCCAACTGCACACTCAACAAACACATTTTATCTTTCTTTTTATGAACATGCAATTGTGTTAATATACTAGGTAATTAATGTCGTCGGCGCACAGCCATAGAGTATACATTTACTTGTTGCGCGGACGGGGAAAAACAATGTAGCAGAAAAATAAAATGAAACTCAGCCGATGTCAACAGATCATTGCCAAGCGAGCAATTCAACGCCTAAATGTGCATCACCGAAATTGTTCTATCTACATGTATTAACGTCGAGCGCGCTCTCACTCTCTCGCAAATGTGTTGACATTCTTTTCATTACTAGTTTGGTTTCGATGAATAGTTTCTCGGAACATGAATTGCTGCATTCAAACAAAATATTTGTTGATACATAAAAACGTTGATTTTCTATACAGACCAAAAGAATTGAAAATATCAATAAATTTGAATTACAAAAGTGGTCGATGCTTAGTCGACAATCTGATTTCTCTATATTTAGCACATCGCATTCATTTGAGCTGAACGCATTAAATTACAAACTAGATTTTTTGAATCGAACGAGAAAAAAACATCGGCAAAAAAACGGCCACGAGCCATAGAGAGAATCAAACCGATGATTCGCTTATGCAACAATGTGGGACCCATAATCAGCACTAATTGCTGCAGTTTCACGCATGGAATCTATCATTTTGTTAGTTGGTTCAAAGCAGAATATTTATTAGCACTTCACCCGTTTTTTTAATCAGTTTGATACGATTTACATTCATGTTTTACAGCTAACATGATAGACATGATCGCACGTGATGTTGTAACTTCTACTCTAACTCTGTTATTCATTGATATTGTTTTCAAAATAACTTTTCTGTCTCAATCATATTGAACAAATTTTTCTCTTTACTAAACATGTTCCGCAGCCAAAGTTGCGGTTCAAACTTGGCTCTTTCAACTTCTTGTTTGTCCTCGTTCTCTTCCAAAACTTCGATGATATTCTTGAATTTTCGCTGTCAAAATAAAAATAGTGGGATTTTTGATGAGATTTAAATGCATTTATGATAAATGCGATTTGTTTATTCAGTCTTGTCGTGCTTTCGTTTGGTTTATGCGGTTCGAAGGAATGTGAAATGTGGCTGTTTGCGATCAGGCAAGTGTGAAATTCGTTTTCGGATGACATATTCGCATTCTTGCCGCACAATCTGTTTCTCTCGCTCTCACTTTCTCTATCTCTCTCTCAATGTTCGTTCTTTATTTTTCCGAAAAGGAAATATGTGATTTGATTTGCGAGATGAGTATGTGCGCGCGTGGGTGATTCCCGGCTGTGGCTATATGACATGTGATGGAATTGTGTCAACTTACTTGTAAATGGTCGAGTAAAGCTTCTAATCCCCGATCGCTGACCGAAGCGCATCGCAAGCTCAGCGAATGAATGTGTTTTGAGGCTAATGGAAATGAGTGTACAATATCGATGGCATCTTCGTCGGTCGCGCCTAACAGGCAAATTGCATGAAAGCCACGCCGCACCAGTGAGTTGTACAATTTCACCCGATCCTGATTGGACATCATTCGAAGTTCCCGACATTGAATCGTTGGTAGGATGCCCGACCAAAATTTTGGGCTTCGATACAATGTGTCACGCCAGCGTGTACATACTTGGGCTAGAGTGCGTCGTTCATACGATGTAAAATACTGAAAAAATTTGTTGAGAAATCGTTCATCTTGCAGTAGCTGTTCCATCGTGCTGATATTCGTTTTGGCAATCCAATTCCATGCACTTAAATCGGTATTGAGCTGCTTTTTTTGCGTTGTACTGATGCAATCACCGCCAACACCACTTCCTCCCACGCTTTGCATTGCGTTCCCACTTTGGGCGGACGATGCTTGTAATTTGCGAATCGATTGCGGCGTTCCTTGCTGACTATTACTGCCGGATGATGTGATTAATTTACCAGCGACAATTTGCTTGGCCGATGCTATTCTGGACGGTTTTTCGGGAGCACCAATCGATGCATTATTATGACTACTTCCACCACACAGCGCATTTGTGACACGTTCCATAACGCTGGCCTTAGCGTGACCGTGATGATGCTTTGAACGCAGGCCTACCCGCATCAAACGAATCAAGAGAGATAAAGAGACAGAGAGAGACAAAAATTAATCAAATAATCCGAGGGGACGCATATCAGGGAGAATGAAATATCTGTGATTGAATAGGAATTATGAGCAACATGACGTTGGACTGCTGATCTTCCAATTGAAATCTAAACGGAGTCCGAACGATCTGAAAGCATCCAGCCAAAAGCTACAACTGATCGTTCGAAGCTCGTTAGCTAGCAACCAATGGTTCGCAACTGCGAATCATCTTAAATTGATTCTACTTTCAATTGCAGTAAAACTAATTTAAATTCATCGTCTCGAAGCAAATAAAAAACTATATGAAATTCCCAGAGCCAAAACCGGCTCGAAACCAGTCCGATTTATTCTATTGTAGTTACAAGAAAACAACTTACCGTTAATGCGTTTCGCAAGTTCGACTGAAGCACGTTCAACAACACCTTGGGCTGATATTGATGACATTGTGTTTGTTGTGACGAGAGTTGTTTTGATTGTTTTCGAATTTGATTATTTAACTTGATTAGTAATTTTACTTTTGAACTTGTTTTCTTTGTATTTTTTTTTGTGGGTGCCGAATTTTTTTGTATAAATTTAAACTTAAACTAGTATTCAATTTGAAATTCTTTTTGCATGAACTCGATTGATAAACAATCTTTCTCTTTGTATGAATGCAAATGTGTTTATGTATATAATCTTTGTGGTTTTAGTTGATTCTTTTCAATATAATATACTTGTACAATTTCTGACGAGAGAAAGATCTCTATCAAAACGAACTACACATGTTCATGTATGAGTTGCAAATTTACAAACAAAATGAATAAAACGCGTAATCATAGGACGCGTGAATTTCGCACTTTCAGAGGTGAAACGCACGCACTGATCCAATTAACAAAGCGACAAAAAAAAAAAAAAAAAAACACAACATCTATGTATCGAGATATCTATAATATGAATATCATTTAATAATCAACTTGATAATGCAAATAGTTTTGAGCACAATTAACTGACTGCAGTCTTTTTGCGATGTGATTATGCGAAAAAAATTATGATTTTTGCTGAATTTGTTTTGCTTAATGATGATTATCGACAAACTAGTGCTGAAGTTGACACGATAATTAAATGTCAACTACGATTTATAGATGGAAAATGGGTAAAAATCAAATGATTAATGTTGAAATAAAATGTGTGGTCGTGTCTCTTTTGCTCGCTCCTGTTCTCGTCCGACAACAATTTTAGCTTCAATTTTGACAGATGCTCCACTAATTTCAATAAACACACACCGTGTCGGAATATGCGAATAAATAATAATCGGTGCAACTCCGAAGCACTATTCAATTTTTGAAAATTTACTTTCCTTTTCACTGTTTATTAATGTTTTTTTTTTTTTTTTTTTTTGTTGGTTCACAATATTTCAATCAAATGATGATTTGTTTATTTATTTTAAGCATCGCACTATTCGCACTCGAACGATTCGGTGTCTTACAAATTTGTTTGTGAAATGTGTGACACTTGTCCCCTGAACTGAAGAATTCGTCTTTTTCAATTTGTATCCAAAATGAACGAACACGGAGTCACAGCAGGAGCAACCAAAAATGAAACAAGAAATGTTGCTGCTGTTTTTTATTTGATGATGACGTTTTCTCACACACTGAACACTGAATACCACCACACCAAATTGCTACCCGTTCGCTGCGATTTAACTGGTCCGAATTTGTGTGCTTTATCATATGAAAATAAGCAAATTGCGAGAAAAAAAAAAACAGAAAAAAAAACTGTCACAAATGAACCTTCTAGCGTTTCAACTTTGTGTTGCCGTGTGTTTTTTCTTCTTCTTCTCACTTCTTGCTGTTTCTTCAACTTTAACTTTCTTTGTGGTTTAGTTTTTCATTTCGCATAAAGCACTCACACACAATATTTACCAGCACATACACCGCGTTTTCCCAGTTCCTGCATATGAAAATAAAAACGATTATTCCGCGTCGATAAAATGAATGTCCATTTTAACAGTGATCTTTGTCAAAACGCGATTTCTCGAAATTTTGATGGGTTTCAATTGCTTACGAATTCGATAAAAAATAGAATTGTAATGCGAACTTCGTTGATTTTGTTTCGATATATGGAAACGAGTAGACGAAAATATCCTGCTTTCGTCGTGTATTCTCTAACGCTCTCTCTCTCTTCCTCCTCATCTCACTCGCTCACTTCTTAAATTGCTGTATGGATTTGTGTTGGGCATGTTGCGTGTGTATTTGTGTTTTATTTAGATTTGGTTTCTCTATATCGCATTGTTACTTTGGCATATTAACAATTTCTCCACCCTATCAGAAAGCGCGCTGTCATGGAATATTGAAACCATCATCAAAATCGATTTTTCGCGCATTACACCAGGCGTTTATAGTTATTATTATTGGACGGGGTGGCTGTAGCTGTGTATATTGCAATCGCTTTCATTCAACCAGACGCACACAACGTATGAAGATATTCAATTTAAAACATGACAAACGTGTTTTTGTATTGCTGGCTCAATGAGAGGGGGCTGCCTTTGACAATAGACTAACCAAAACCGTCAACTTGTCGTTTGAGTGTGCTTTTCCTTCATTGACGTTTCCGAAAGAAAAACGACATCTATTCACATACATTGGCCGCCTTTTACGGAACTATGACACAGGTCACATGCGCTTGACACAAACTCGTGCATGTAAAACACGCGCACATTCACAACGCGATAAACGTATTCAATTTCTCCTCCTTCATTTGCATCAAATACACACACAAACACGCTGCGAATCGACACATATACGCAGGCAGCATTGTGTGAATGCGCGCAATCTAAGGGTTGAATATGATGTGGATCTTTGATATAGCCGCAGTCAACGTACAAAGTACTTATTCTGTTACAGGAAGCAGTTGCCACCATCAAATACCGACATAGTGACTGACTCGAACGTTCTACAAAATTCGTTCGATTTTATTTATATGTTGCATACGGTTCAGCTTTGGACGAAATGCGTACAGTTCAGGAGTTTTGAGGCGGTTTGGATACATCCAATCCAGTGCATTGAACAGTCAATTAAAAGTAACCATTGATTATGCGACAAAATGCAAATTGCATAACTTACTAAAAGCGATATTTCAATTTATGATTGGATGGTTGTTACATTGTGTATGGCATTCATTCATGATTGATTTGAGAACGGAGAAAGCACGATAGTCGCCGCCGTCGCCTCTCAGTCGTTTATTTCGATTCAATTATCGTGGTGTTTTGTTTGATGAGCGCCGGTCCCAATCGCATCGACGGCACTCACACATTTTCTCTTTCTTCTTCCCGCCACAATTTCTGACTTTCAATGAAATCAATTGGTTTCAAGATAAACATCATTGAAAATTCTTCAATGAATTGTTTTGCTCTTAAAATGAATTGACGTTGTCTTTCAATTTTTGTGGAAATATCCGCCGTTGCGCGGACCAACGCTCTTCTCTAGCGTTATTCAATTTCACTAATCGTGTACCCTTTTTGGCGTCGATGATCTTTATATGATACAGTGAATCATTACATAAAAAGCATACACGCACACAAATAAATGATTATCGAATATTTGCGATTGGACAATTGGAACCGTCAGCCGTGACACAAGCACACATACAGAATTTAAACACAATCATTGCAATGTCAAAAAGGATGTTCAAAGCAATAAAAGCAAGCGACAACGACATTAAGCAAGCCAGCAAGAAATGATGAAAGTGAAATTTATCTCGCAAATAAATTGTTCTATGCGAATGAGCTTTTTTGTTCGGTGGTTCCGAAAAGTATCGAGAATATGGCCCGCATTCGGATGAATGATGAGTTCGGGACGCGATGTGTGTTCAAGTGTTGGATTTTTTGGAATTGTGCATAACGTGTAGAGAGACAACACGAGTCGAAATCAATATGTGAGAATGGATTTTGTGAAAATTTATATTCATACAAATGTGTTGAACAAAAAATAAACACACTGACACACGGCGGCGATGGCATAACGCAACCGAATGGAAATTTTGTATGGATATAATGTTGGATTGGTTTCACATATGCATTGCATTTCAACGGAGTTATCGAAGGCCAAATTTAATCGCAATGTTGAACAAATTCCAATGCAAATGGATCAAATATTCGTCCCTTGATTCAGTTTTTCTTCAATTTATACATTTGCCATGCCGCAATCAAATGAAAAAGAAAACGAACGGACGATTTACAAACGAAAAATGAATCGAGACAAATATATTGAAGGATAAAGTTTACGTTTTTATTTCTGGTTCTGATTTATTTAGAAAAGAGTTTTTGCTTACAAATATTGCGTGCGATGAACATTTAAAGGGAGTTTCCGAAACGCTGCGAGTTTGATATTGAAACGAATATATGGGCAATATTGGTGGGCCTGATAAAGATTATTTTGATATTCGCTCGAATTGCATATGGATGGCGGTGGTGAGATATAAATATTGCGAGATAAAAGTTGCGCTTTTAAATCGGATTTTTCTTGTTATCTGGCTGGATTTGGGATGTTTCTCTTTGCGATTAATGCGGAATGCTTCAAATAAATGTGATTTATTTGGTCTAACCTTATGGTACGGCTTGTGTGTTTTGTATTCGAATTGCACGCGGAGCTAGTGTTTTTGTTTTTTCTTTTTGCCTTTTGCTCTATCTCAATTTTTGTTCGGCGATTTTCATTTTATGTTGTTGATGTAGCTGCAATTCACGCAAAATATCAAAACGGATGATTCTGTTTTTTTCATTCTGTTAGTTCACACACACACACACACACACACTGAGGTGGCTGTATTTATGCTTCACGCACCATTCTTTAGTCAATGAAATATTGAATAAAATTCACAATTGAAATTGGATTATTTTGTAAAAAAAACACACACACGGCCTGAAATTGCTTGAAAGCTAATGAAAATTCGTTAAATTTCGCTCTCGCTTTCGTAACCGTTTTAATAACACTGCCAAAGAAAATGTATACCTTAAAGTTTATGTTTTCGTCCATACAAATAGAAATATAACGTATGCTTGAAAAACAATACAACACCACATTCCCGCCGATTCGTCAAAATCCACCGAATTATTGTTCGTTCGAACGCTTTTATTTGTATATACGAACTGGTTTGTTTGTTAACGGTGATATTCTTTGGTAGCGCAAGCTCTTTCTCCCTCTCTCGCACATTCGCTTGCTCTCCTTCACTCTCTCCTCTCTCTCTCTCTCTCTCTCTCTCTCTCTCTCTCTCTCTCTCTCTCTCTCTCTCTCTCTCTCTCTTAAATGAAAATTAAATTCGTTCGAGGATACAATCACAATAAGTACAAACGCAAACACAAACACACACAGTTCAAATCAAAAAGCATTGAAGTCCGTGTGCACTGCAAATATGACCGACCGAAAATTCGAAAATAACGTGTTAAGCGGTTGTTCGTATTGTTTCGCATCGATGCGCCTTTGATCGGTGTATGAAAGCATGCCACGGCAAGGCATTTCTATCCCTTTTTCTCAGGTGTGCAGAAAAACAGAAAAACTGTGGAAAAATGCAGTGAGTGCGGATCAAGGAATCAGCTTCTTTCGGTTATACAAACACCATTTAATGGCCATTGAACGATGCACGAATTCAGATTTACACTTTTGCAAATGCTGGATTTTAATACATCACAGAAATGTGGCATTGAATGGAAAAGTTCGAAAATATGGTATTAATTTACAGTTTACACAAGGTTTCATCGAAATCACCAATCGAATGCAAACAATCAATTATTTTTCCCGCTCTTTCACTAGTCCTTCTCGGGCTGGTTGCCATTGTCAACCAACACACATTGTATTTTATCCATGTTTTTAATTGTTTAACGACAATCGCATGCGGAAAATTACAGTTTGAGATAAAGACTGAGTTCGAGTGGGAAGCGAACGAGTGAGATTGTGAAAAATCATGCATAAAAAATGAAAGAAAAATAAATGTCGAGCTTTTTTGTCGCCTGGGCTCTGGGGTGGCGTGCCATTGTTTATGATTCTACGATATATTCAAGCAATTTTTTAATTGGTACAAGAGCTATAAAATAACGGATACACAACATATAAAAAACACGACAAGCAAAATTGGAAACACGGCGCGCATATAAATGATTTTCAAATACTCATCAAGACATCATTCAATTATCATAAACGATATTGTGAATTCAGATTATATATTGCTGAAGAGACGTAAAGAAATCTTTGAATCGAATCGCGATTTTGCCGATGCTTAGATTTTGCAATAAAATATCTCTTGCATATTCTGATTTTTTATTAATATACGAATTTTACTTTTAATATTGTTTTATTGAAAACGTTCGATAGTTTTTCAAAGAGCTTGTGCTTGGAATTTTTTTCGGAATGGCTTTGAAATTCTTCGAATGAATGGGTTGAACATTTTTGGATTAAGACACAAGATTCTGAGGACCAGCAATGTCTCGATAAACACCTGCACCATATAGCCGATTATAATTCCCATTTCAAGTAGCTATGGTGTACACAACACATGTATAGATGCACCTTTTTACAATGCACCGTTTTGTATCACATACACATTTCAAATTTATGCAGCTATTCGGCACACACACACACACACACAGCAACGGAATTTTCATTCACATGTTCCTTTTGTATGCAACATACAATTAAGCGGATAAGAGTTATTCTGACCACAATGGAAAAATAATGAAAAACCCGTCTGTTCCAGAATACAATTAAAAATGCATAAGTTTTTACCGGGAATTTTATTCGTCGTTAAACATTTTCCATGTATTATCGACGCATTCGATGGATTTTTCGTTTGAAAAAAAGCACATTCATTACATTTCCAAACAGTTAATGTGTCGTTTGTGGTAAATGATAGAAATAAACTAGCTTGATACAGATTTCAAATGACCATCTAAACAAAATCCATTCGTTTTGAAATGAAAACAAAAAACAAAGAATGAAACACTTTCCATAATCACCGAAAATACTCACAATCGAGTCGAAATTTTTTTGACATTGGTCATCGCCTAACCTTTCTATTAATGATCTCTGTTTTCCTTTTTTTTTAATTTGAATCTCAACACGGCCCTTCAGAATGCATTCGCAGTATATATTTCAAAGGTTTTTCACTGAGTATTTAAAAATGTTGGAGATTTTCTTCAATTAATCGGCGATTCTTAACAAAATAGCTTACATTCAATAAATATATTCAAGAAGCAGCAGACGTTTGCAGAAATATTTCATCGAATTCGTAGCAATTGAAAGTATTAAATAAAATTGATCAATGTTTACATTTTGCACATGAATTAATAAATATCATTCAAATGATTGTTGCGAGAAAAATAATTGTATGAGTCGTTTGAATGTGATGATCAGCAAACAGCAACTGAAAACACTGATAGCGCACAGGACGAACAAAGAGACATTTTCATCCAAATAAATACTCACAAACAAGTCTGAGACAAAGCATAAACACACGATTAAAAACTGCAAAAAACGAAAACGAAGCAAAAATGCCCGATCAAATGTAAACGCGATGAAAAAAATCAGGTTTCGGCAAATCAAAAAAATTCTGAATGAATTTTTGGTGGCACCGTTCGCGAACACACACTTTTCTAATCTATTCTAAGTCATTTCATGCTGAAAACATTGCACCTTTGCCGTAGCCGTTACAACCGACGCCATTCTATCATTCGGTCGTTCGGTCCACTTGGCGATTCAAAAATAATTGCATCACCTACTGACATCTCGCTAAAAACGACAGAGAAAGAATGACGGATGAAAACGCCGAGTGATTTTTTTCCTGCTTCTTCAATTTTCGCTGTGTCAACAATAGGCAGCATTGGAGCCATCGAAAATGTGTGCATTATATATACGTATTACATTTTCGGATGTCTCAGCGCAAATAAGTCGGTGCGCTAACCTTTTTTTCGAGATACTTCGAAATTATTCGACTGCCAAAACAGTTTTCATTTGGCAGGCTACGTTGAAATCTACCGAGAAATGCGATTTACCCTTTTTATTTTGCTGCCGCTTTTCTCTCTCTCTCTCTCTCTCTCTCTCGATCTTACGTCTTTCGTCGATATTTTTAATTATTGAAGTTATTATTATCATATTCTGTTCTGCGTACCTAACGTCCGCATCGCACTCCGCTCGCCTCTCCGTCTCATTCCCTGCATATCTATGCAAAACACATTTTCGTATGCTTTAAATATTTACTTCGTTCTCCTTTCATTCGGCTCATTTTCGACGGTTGCCGCGCAAAACCTGTATAAATGAACATGATATTTTTTTTTTTTTGTAGGCACTTTCGCTCGGTGCCTCTAGAAATTCCTCATGAGATTCCTGCGGAGAAGGATACAACACACAAAGGAAACATTCAAATATTCACTGCGTTTCCATCCGCATAATATTTTGCGTTATGTTTACTACTTACACAGCAATTGTCAGATGGGCATCCATCTTAACCATATTGTCCGGTTGGCTGGCAAGCTGTTTTTAAATGCAACGTATATGAAATCATCTGAGAAACAGCTTTGACCTGAAGCTTGTCTCTGTTCATATTTCATTTTTGATGTGTTTAGCTTCATTAAACTCATAATGAACGGTAGATCAGCGTGAGCAGTGAATACTTTGCAAGCAAACATATATTCGCTGTTCCTTTAAAAAACAATATAAAACCACAGCTGTAACGATTCTGTTTATGTTTCTGATATAAATGTTTATGATTTCTTTATTATTCTGATGACAGATTTATGCTCCAATTCAAATCTTCTCGAACATCATCTCATGTCTCTTTCGTTTCCATTGCATATTTGTCACATATTTTTTATTTTATTATATAAAGATATTCCAAATGGGCCTCCAAATGATACACACTGACATCGGCTCCATGGCAAACGAATACTTCCGCAACTTTAAGCCGGAATTCTTTTTCTCGCAATGATATCTTTTGAGTCAAAATAAGTTGACAGAAATCATTAAATCTTCTTCTTCATTATAATCAATAAGAAATCAACTCAAATCAAATCAAACACATTCGAGCAGTGACTCTAAATAGAAAAAAAAATGCTCAAAATATTATATGATATAATTTATATCAAAGTCCATGCTTTAGAGCCTACTGTACGATGAATATCGTTATTCAGAGAAATACAATTGAATAGATCAGTTAACATATCTGTTTGAAGATTCAGTAAGATATTTTTTTTTTCAAGAAAAATCAATTAGAACCAATTAGATCAACAACTCAAAGAGTTCTATTTAGGGATCTTGGAAATAATGATGAAAACAATGAACAGAAGTTTAATTAAAATCCGATCATCCGATATCACAAAAATTCAAATTTGTGCATTCAAATTTGTGCATTAAAAAAAAACTGTACACAACGAAGGAAAGTTCTTCAAAAGATCTACCGCAATAATTCAAATCCAAAGGTTTTTTTCATTCTTTGGTAAACATTATTTGGGAATCGTTACTCTTATGTGCATGCAAGACACTTGAAAGGTAAACTCTCTCGCAATTGTTCTTACATATTATATTTATATAATTAAAGATCGATAGATTTCTACATTGAAATATTTGTCGGAAAGATTAATTCACTTGTCCGATGTTTTTTGTTTTGGAATGAATTTTTTTTAATGCAAATTACTTTCCTAAAAATTAAATCAATAACAATCCTTTGTATCCTTTGCTCAAATTACCAATACATTTCTTACAAAATTTCAAACTTTTTTAGAGCTTCAGAACATCAAACATGACACTTCGATGTGTGTTGCTTTTCGTAAGTGATTATGTAAATTGACTATCAGAACCAAAGCAACTGAAGCCATTGCGAAGTTTCATCAGGGTAATGGTAATTTGCTCCATTAATTATCGGCATTAGAGATTTTATGCATTTGATTAGATAATAAAAAAAAAATGCCCGAGAAATTTAAGTCGTTTCGACGAAATTTGCTGCTTGTTGACGTTGAAATATATACAAAACAATAGAAAAAATCGAAAGTTTTTTGCATTCAAACTCGGAATATCAAAGTATTATATGATGAATTGAATGTGGCACAGTACTGTTAAGGATTGATTATTAGAACTTCGCAATGCTTTTTCTCAACACATCTCTTATCAAGCATCCAGATGAAAAAGTGGTTTCGAAGCCTCACGTCTTTGTTTCGTGAAAAATTACGGTGATTTCGAAGATCAGTCCCGTCGTAAAGCTCTTTAGTAAAGTATTTCAAGTTATCGATAGATTGCGCGCTGCGCTGTTGTCAGCGATAATTTGAAATTGCAAACGAGAGTACATGCAAGAACGGACGAACTTATTTCCCGCGGAAAACTTAATAGGTGCCGCGCGAACATTCCGAAATAGCGTACTTTTGAAAGTGATTGAGACATTAGGGCACTTATTATTTGAAAGCTCGTGACAAAGACACAATAGGAAAGACGAAAATATTTCGAAAAATATTCTTAAGCAAGAGATTTACTCAGTCTCAAGTTCAGGGAAATTAAAATAAGTGAGTGATTAAAATTTACTACAATACATTGAGTGCAATTGAGTGCTCATCGGTCTCGCATTTAATATTAAAGTTCAATTTTGCGCCATTCATATTTTGAAATTTTTCAAACCGATCGCTGCACTTTGTAAATCGTTTTGAAGCTGGTAGCTAGCTGCAAGGTTTCTTCCCCTGAAATGACCTAAAAGTGAAATTACACGACCATCAAGTGAATCAAACCAAAACTAAAAATAAACACACAAAAAGAGTCGGTCTGGCTCGAATATAAAATCGAATGGATGTATTATCAGTCATGACTGGTGGCACCATCAAGTCAGCTCGATAAATACCAATATTAATGACTCAACGAGCACCTTGGCGTGAAAATTTCTTATTGTCGTTTTTTTTTAAACAAATTAAATCGGTAGCTATTCCATTTTGAAATTCAATAAGAGAATTTAACTGAATTGGATGCTACAAATGAATAAAATTGTTATATTTCCAAAAACTTGTCACTTTTATGCTGAATTCAAAAAATAAAAAATGAAATGATAAGAACAATTGAAAAAAAAATCGATCCATTGGTAAAAAATTAGTTTTTTTGTTGGTTTGATTCAAGCGGTCGATGCAAAATTGAATTTTGACACTTAGCTTGACAGCAGCGCCCTCTGTACCATTCGTCTATGGATGGTTAACCCTTTTTCCCCTTCTTCGAACAATGACAGCAAAGACGCGGAGCCTGTCAAACTCGTTGTTTGAAGAAGGGAAAGGCGGGGAAGGTGTGAAATGTTGAAACGTTTAGTACAATCGTTTAGGTAGAGATGGCGTGGTCCAACGACATTCACTACCCCTTTACATTGAAGAAGATACAAAGCATCGTCCGCTTGGTTTGGTTTTTGTTTTGTGTGATGTTTTTTGAGTAACATCAATTTGAGCTTATGGTTTGCTAACTTTAATTTGGTACCAATCTCAATATCTTTTTTCTGTTTCTCATTTTGAGATCGGAAATTTCTTTTTTGAGATCAGAAATTTTACAATCAAATTCCAAACTGGAATTTGCTTTTTCGTCTTCAAGATAAATGATTTTTAGGTTCAGTGTTTTCTTCAGCATAGAGGAGAGGCCTCCATACCAGAATTTAGCCCGGAAAACAATGACAAAGCCGGCCTGGCTCTAGAGAGCCAGGGGTAATACCATTCATATAATTAAATTACGTTAACAATAGTGGAGAGAGAGCAAGAAAAAAAGAAATAACTAAAACTATATGAATTGTCAGACGACGAACCATAATTATTTTGTTCATTGCATCAATTTTCACATAGTGTACTGTTCGAAAATATCATGAATTTTATCTACGATGTGAATTTCTCGATGTGAATGAGTGACTGCGTCGGATGTTCCATATTTTCATCAACTATTCAGAATCAACTATTTTATTTACCTCTGATAGTAAAACACATTCATCGCCAATTGAAATATCACCCGAGTGGTGCTACAGATATTATTTTTTCATCTTTGTACAATTCTTTTTTCTCAGCTTTAAGATCTCTGACCAATAATATAATAGGTGGAGAGGACGGTGTTGCCGGTTCAGCATAATCGTTTGCCAACCTCTTTTGCTATGCATCTTTTCTTATTTATATATAAATATGTATTTATTTAAAAAAAAAAAAAATTGACAACACAACACAGTAAACCACGTCTTTCATATATTTTGTTGTTTGATACATACAGCGTTTCATTTTTGTTTGTATAATTTCGAATTTGGAATTTCAAAATTATGTGACTTTTGCAAAAAAATGGTATTGACATTCGTAATGCGTGGAACAAACTACATTGTAAACACAACATCACGTGCGCTGTATGTGTGCGTTTTATTTAACGGATGCCAAGTCAAACATATATCAGCAGTGAGAAATCATCGAAATTTTGTTTTCATAAATTTGATTTAGAAAATCGAAAAACAGAAACATATTTAATAATCAGTTAAAAAAAATTTTATTTGGTAAGCAATTCAGTCAAAATCTCGTTAATAATTTGAATCAAAAGATCAATCACTCCAAAAACGAAAGTAAATGTAATATTCCAAATAAAATAATTAATTTTATTATTATGATTTTTGTATTTTTAGTATGTAAGGGCGTTCATGTGTAAACATTTGCCAAAACAAATAAACTCCAACTCAAAATTCTGATTTTTAAAAAATAATATCGATAATTAAATATGAACGGCAACATATAAAGATGCTAACAATATGAAGAAATCATGCAGTAATAGTGATTTAACCAATATAAAAACGAAAATGCCCAACTTCAGAGATGTTGTTAAAATCTATTAAATCAATCGTGATTGCTTCTATCTTCTTCGCGCTGGTATCTCGTGAATGACAAGAACACCTGCTCAAGAGACGTTTGGCTGATTGAATAATCTTCGATGCGAAGTGTTTGCTTTGCTCTTCCCATCAGATCAAACAATGTCGACCATTTCAATGTCTCATCTGGTGGCACATAGTACTTCAATAATCCTTGAAATTCCTCTCTGAAATCATGTTCAAATGACTATTGTTTCATAGTATTTATTATGAGGTCACTCACTTTAAAATCATAGTCGGGAAATTCTGATGAATAAAATCCTTGATCTGTCTCGCCGCACTCACTTTAGGCACTTGCTCTGACCCCTGAGCATCGTTTTCTCTAGACATTTTCAGTGATATTTGTTGCACAAAAGCGCGTAATTTCAAGTAAACTTACCCATCTTCAGCATTTTGCATCACTTTGATTATGAGCACGAATCCTTTGGTGAATTTATTTTTCAAATGTTGTGTCGATCCAAGGCATTTGAATTCGCCATTCACCATGATCGTCAAGCGGGTGCACAATGCCTCACATTCTTCCATGCTATTCGATGTTAAAACGATTGTTGTTCCAGAATCTCGAGCTCTCTTCACGACCTTCCACAGATTTCGTTTTGCTGCCGCATCCATGCCAGCGGTTGGTTCATCTAATGAAAACAAATTGTCAAAATGTAGATCTTTGCATGCGTAAGCCAATGTTAAGTACCTAAATAAACCACCGAAGGACTACCAATAAGAGCGACCGCAACGCTCAGTTTCCTCTTGTCGCCACTATGAAGCTCGAAAACTTTCTTATTAATTTGTTGAACGATGCATAAGTCACATGCCAATTGCTTGATCAATGCTGGTATATCTCGGCTCCGCACACCTTTAATCAGAGCGTACATCTCCAATGTTTGATACGCAGTCAGATCTTCACATAATGCATCAAACTGAGGACAATAGCCCACATTCGTGCATATCCCGTTCATGTTGGAGTTTAATTTGGTGCCTCGCAAGAACGCTCGTCCGCTCGAAATACTCGTGGCGCCAGTGACCATTTTGAAAATGGAAGTTTTCCCAGCTCCGTTCAATCCCAGCAGACCGAAACACTCACCACTGTATAAAAAAATATATAAGTTGATAATGAGGAGAGAAAATTTGAATGTTTGTACGAGAGTCACTAGTAAAGCTTCCTTAATCGTTATTGATAAGCGAGAATAATTCATCAAACATCGTTTTATTGCTTTTCAAAATATTCGCCATGAGCGTCGATGAGCTTTTGCATGCGCACACCATGATCATAGAAAAACTTTTTCCAGTCCAAATGTGATAGTCTCGAAACATGTATTTTGAATGCATCAACCGCTTCTTCAGGCGATGAAAATCTTTAATGTGTTCATAGTACGGAGTTGCATATATGTACTTTCAGGCCAAATCCGTTCTTCTGTTCTTCACATCATGCAAAATCAGCTGATCATGAGACGACGCTCGTAGTTGTGACCCCGAGAAACGAAAAATGTACACAGGAGGAAATCGTTAATCAGTTTCATAATACTACAATGTGAACTAAACATAGTCATCTTATAAATGTTTCATAATTATATAGAAAAACCCTCCTTTTATTGACTAGACCCCAATTGAACTACCCGAAAACATTATCCTAATGAGCTGAAAATTAATAGGTCTCTATTCCCAATGAAGGACTTTTTGTTCATAACACATAGAAAACTCATTCCTAGTGTTTCGACACACAGTGTGTGCGGAAATGTAAAAAAGTTTATAACTGTAATTAAAAAATCTCGAGTCAACTATAACCGGCTAACCGTGATCGAATTTCAAATTTGTATGATAAATAAATTGCTTTTAGCCACTCGTTTAGTACAGTTGACTATGGGCATCAATTTAGTTAGGAGTGCTCATAGTGAGCCAGTCAAAAACGTCCCAAAAAAGCCAACTGACTACATAGTCAATAAATTTGCACTCGGGGTTTGTGACAGCTCGAATTGTCGTCATGAAGAAAAATGTTCTTCTTTGCATTATTTTCTCTCGTTCACTGAAGACTTCTGTATCCCACTCAGCATTGACTGTCTTCTGATTCTCCAGAGGCATATTAGCCACATGACCCGAGTTTGAAAAGAAACACGCGACCATTTGCTTCGAAACGCTTCGAGAACGAATAACTTTCACTGATTTTCGATCATTTTGAACGACCCATACAGTCAATTGGCATTTTCCCGGGCTCATGAGCCTAAATCCACAATTCGTCACCTGTCACGATGATGTAAACGCTTTTTGACACTCCTAGGCCGAATTTCATGATTTCTTTCCGCCATTTTACACGAGCGTCTATCTTCGGCGGTTCGTTTTTCTTTCAACCGCCAGGTGATCATGTAAGATTAGATGTATGCTGTGGGCAGGAATGCCTCGATTTTACGGTACGTTGTATTACGGTCTACTTCTATCATTTTTCGCTCAGCATCGATGTGTTCTGGTACAACAGCTGTATTTAGATGACGTCTCTTGAGCTCATTATACCAGATATAAACAATTGTTTTGGATGGGGCTTCAGTGCCAAGAGTGGAATGAAGTCGATCAATACACTGTTGAGCAGACCCACTCACGTCCATGTTTCCCGATTCGGAAAACAATAATAGTGCCTCTCGATCAAACAACAGCAACAACAAACATTTATAGACCGTTATTGCCTTTCAGCGTCTGGTCTGTTCTACGAAACAAATTGCCTCATATACCCCTAACAATACCTCTCCACAAACGCCGATCGAAAGCCAAGTTTTGAGTTTCAACACACCATTCACATCCCCTCGCATTCAAATCACATTTAACCGAATCTAAATAACGTCTACGTGGTCTACCCATACCTCTCGGCCCATCAGCTTCGGCGAACAGAATCCGTTTCGGTAATCGCTCTTCTCCCATGCGTTTTACATGACCAAACCATCTCAGTCTGGATTTTCTTGCTTCCTCTCCTACCGAATCGACGTTTAAACCCTCCCGAATCGTCTCATTTCGGATTCTGTTTTCCCACTGATCGCGGAGTGAGACTCCCGAAACCATTCTCAACACTTTCATATCAGACACTTCCAAATCATGAATCAAATTGTCAGAATCAACCCAGCTCTCGCTACCATATAGAATAGTTGGTCTGAAGATTGACCCGTACTCAATTCACGTTTATTGAAAACGTGTGATCTAAGTTGGGCTACTACTTTATTTCCATTAACCCTACGCTGTTCAAACTCTTTATTAAACTTGCCATCTTCCGAAAAGATGCAACCCAAATATTTGAATTGGGACACTTGTTCCAACAAGTTGCCATTCAATGTGCAATTAATTGGCTTTCGAGTTTTGCCCACATGCATGATTTGAGTTTTTGTGCCGCTAATGGTCATTCCGAAGTTCGTACAAGCCTCTTCCAAATCTTTGATACTATTTTGCAGCTCCAGTTCGGAATTGCCAAATAGTACCAGATCATCTGCGTAAGCGAGTGCAGAGATAATATTGCCCCCCAAAGCTACTCTACCTCTTAAATTGGCTGATTTGATCAGCTTGTCCATATAAATAATGAATAGAAGAGGTGAAATTGTACATCCCTGTCGCAGACCATTACGTACTTCAAACCATTCACTCAAATCTCCATCCAATCTTACTGCTGCTTTACGGTTTGCGTACAAACTTTGAATCGCGTTGAGAAGATAACCATTCACACCATATTCGGCCAAGACTGACCACAACTTAGATCTGGGAATGCAGTCGTATGCTTTCTGCAAATCCACGAAACAGACGTACAGTTCCCTATTTCTTTCAAGGAATTTCTCCATCAGTTGTCTCATGCAAAAAATTTGATCTTGACAGCCGCGCATTGGCCGGAAACCCGATTGATTTTCATCCAAGAGCGATTCAACAATAGCTCTTGTTCTCTTTTCCAAAATTGCACTATATACTTTACCGACAACGCTCAGTAGAGAAATTCCTCGATAGTTGTTGCAGTCTCTATTACTGCCTTTCTTATGAAGTGGCGAAATGACTGCGCTACCCCATTCTTCAGGGACAACAGAGGAACTCCAAGCTAAATGAAAGTTAAACTCTCGATCAAAGACTAAGTCTA
Source organism: Obolodiplosis robiniae (assembly GCA_028476595.1). NCBI lineage: Eukaryota > Metazoa > Arthropoda > Insecta > Diptera > Cecidomyiidae > Obolodiplosis > Obolodiplosis robiniae. The sequence goes on along the minus strand of CM052017.1, from coordinate 8,968,466 downwards.
ATCAAATCAATTTGATTTTGTTGGTTGTACCTGTTTATTCTTACCGATATCCCATTGACGGCCAAGAGTTTACCGTAGAACTTCGACACATTCTGCAAAACCAAATTATAAGATTGCAATCCGTACTGATTCATTTCATCAACTTTTCTCTTTTCTTCATTCACATCGGGGTCCTCGTCGGTATTATCATTTTGGGATGGAGACTTTCGTTTGAAATGGCGAAAGGCAAAGTTACGAATTCTCGTAAATACTCGATGTTCAATCATGAAAAGAATGGCAAACCATAGAATGGCACTTGAAATCATCCAAATTTGCACGTATCGGACGTCGTGGTCAATAACTGTACATTCAGAAAAACAAAATCAAAAAATGTTGAAAGTCGCTACAAGATATCCATCCACAATAACGTAATAAAATACTGTTTAAATAAAAAATTGATGAACATTTGTTGAATTTAGTATAAATAGAGTATTAAACATGTGATAAAATGGATCTTCGCAGAAGTTCGTGAATTGTATTCAATCGAATTGAGTTTTGACATTTTTCATACGGTTTCATATTAAGTCCTTTTTGTACTACTTTTTATATATACTTGTACCTGATGAGAAGGTCAATAGGGCCATCCAGATGAATCCGTTTGAAGGCGAGGAAAAGATATACGATATCACATATGTCATAGACAGAACTCCAAATCCAACCGTAATAACAAGAACAACGAATTCTGGTGCTGTCAACACTTTTCCTACCTCATCAAAAAATCCGATCCTAAAGATTATAGCCGACAAAATATATATGACAAAGTCGAATAAAAATGATGCCATCATAAATGTGAATGGACGTAAACCACTGGACAATTGCAAGCTCTTCGCTTTGGAGACTCTTTCTCTGATATAAAACATTATATGAAACAATGGTGTGACGAATGATGCGAAAATGGCTAACAACAAAAACAATATCCAATGATGTTTCCAATAATAATATTTCCTTTTGAACACTGCGAGCCATTGATTTGCATGCAAACGAAAGCCACGCAACAAAATGACTGATTGAATTGATGATTCAACGTCTGGTTCTTCCATTTCCTCATTTCGATTTGGATCCAACACTCCGTTTGCAATTTCGTCTGTACGAACCGAGTTGAGCCCAATTTTGAGGAAAACATCTTCCATTGTTGCCAACGAAACGCCGAAACTCTCAAGTTTCAGCTCATTTTGACGATCCTCCAAAGATTTGAACACTTTTCCAAATATATCAATTCGATTCGATGGTAAATTATATGATAATTCGCTCGCGATATCTTCCTGAATCTCGATTTCAGGAATCGATTCACGCAAAATATTCGTCACAGCATTCGATTCGCAGCCATCATTCTTGACACAAACCAAACGATAGCCAGTTTCGAAACGTTTCTTCAAGTAGAAAGAAGATCCGCAACACTTCAGTCCGCCATTCGCCATTATTGCGATTCGATCGCCGAGCACATCTGCTTCATCCATGAAATGCGTTGTGAAGAGAATAGTTCGGCCTCGTTTCTCACTCTGCAGCAAATCCCACAGCGACCGTCGAGCCGATGGATCCATGCCACTAGTCGGTTCATCGCAAACAATCACTCTTGAGCGGCCACACAGAGCAAGTGCAACGGAAAGCTTCCTTTTCATTCCACCCGATAGATATTTTGACAGAGTGTCGATTTTTGACTCCAACTTCAACTGTTTAACATACTTATCTACTTCTTGCTTTAATTCGGTGCTGTTTAAACCTTTTAGTTTGCCAAAAAACTCGATATGCTCCCGAACAGTAAGTTCATCGAATAAAATGTTATGTTGCGGACAAAATCCAATTGACGATCTCGCCTTCTGAACATTTTTCCGAATGTCGTATCCATTTATGATGGCAGTTCCCGCGGTCGGAGTGATCATTCCGGTCAACATTGAAATAAGCGTTGACTTTCCAGCTCCGTTGTGGCCAAGCAAAACGGTTATTTGATCATCGAATATATTGAGTGTTAAATTACTAACAGCAGTGCTCTTGTTGGCGTAGATTTTACTCAAACAGTCAATTCTAATTCCAGCATGACAATTCGGAGGATCTTTTTCGAAATTCAGATGATTTCTGCCAATCATTCGTGTCATCTCGAAAGTGGCCGCGTTTTCCGTTGTGCCTAACCAAAACGATTTTGTGAATGGAAAATACCATTTTTCAGGCACATCATATCTGCCCGGGAAAATTTTCTCGGTGTAGAGTGCGATCAGGAGAAAGATGAATGAACTTATAAGCATAACAAAAGATAGAATGCTAATTGGAAATAGATCACATCTTTTTTTGTGCTTTACGATGCAATCCGTTCCCAATATCGATGCACTATTCGGAAATATACTTGGTGCAAATTGCCAATTGGATGACTCGAAAGCCGTCATTAAACCTGGAATATACGACCCAATCGACACAAACGCAGCTACAATGGATGCTTTATTTGCATTTGTAAAAAACGTACTTATCATGAAACAGAAATTAGTCGTCGAAATGCTATAAACGAATAGAAATATCCAAAGCGTTATTAAATCAGTCCCTTCTATAAACTGAAAGTAAAAATATTCTCATGTTAATTGATACGGCAAAATAGTTGAAAGTAAAAAAAAACGTACAATCGATATGAATAACACGACCACCGAAATATAAATGGTCATCAAGGACATTGTGCGCACAAACCAGCTGGTCCAATACAGCCAATTTGACAATCCCATGATTTTCATTGCTTCTTTCAGCTGCTTCTCCTTTTCCATTGTAATGTACTGAACCGTATTCATCGTTGGGAGAGTAAAACACACAAATATCAGTGGTACCAAAAAATGTTCTTCTTTCCATTGACTCCAATTTTTATCGATCAAAATACCCAAAGCACCCAAAAGAATATAAACGAAGAAGATAACCGAGCATTCGAGGATGGTCCTGGTTTTATGTCGATACTGAATCAAGAAATTCTTCCACATCAGGGCTTTGAATTTATCGAAATTGAGCGCCATTCTGTGACAATAGCCGAAGCGCTGTTTCAAATATTTTGAATAATTAAAATTAGTTAATATTTCATTTTGTTTTGGCACTGGATTGACTTATTCCTCAATTCTTGATGTTGCAATTCACTGAAGAACGAATAAAATACCCAAAATCCAAATGAAGTGAATGCCTCAGAATAAAAGTTCATCTCTTTTTTGCAACACATATTAGCGAAACTCGTGTTGCTTTTAGAAGCGAAACAAAATTTTGTTCAAAGGGGCGTAACAAGCATACAAACGCGATAGGACACATAGTTGACTACTCCATGTATTTAGCGTAGTCAGGCGCGTAGTTTCGAAAGCGGTGCGAATTATTGTTGTGATTCTGACTTAAAAATCAGTGTAAAATATTTATATGTTTCACATTAAAAAAGAATTGAAATTTTGTGCCGCTTCGAAGAGATTTCTTTTTAGGTTTCACTTTTACTAATAGCAGAACGAAGATTTACTTTTATTCTAAGGCATTCGGAACGAAATATGCACAGAGTTTTATATCAGAATATTTCTGAAAAGCTGAATTTCTAATTGCAAAATATTTTGAATGAAGATTGAAATTCCTAATTAAAAGATCAACTTTAATTCTTGAAATCACAGTAATAAATGAGAGAAGTTTTATACATCTTTTACGGTTGGCTTCTCAAGCATAGAAATTGCCATAGTTGTAATCGATTCGACAAACTATATTTTTGTTTGAAACCCGTCACATACTTCCGTTGATAAGATCATATTCAATATGAATGGAGAATGAGAAGAATGGTGCATAAAATTGATAAGGTATTTTTGCTTTAAATCTTATCAAAAATGTGGCCAATACAATTGCAAACAGTATAGTTTTATGTGAGCGTTTTCGCAAATGATAAATATTTGATCTAATATTGTACAATATTTATGTTGAAAGAGAGATAACCGCCTCTTCCGGAAACTGGCAGGTCTGAATTGAAATTCGGTTTCCTTTGAATTATTTTTAGAGCGAATGCTTCCCTTGTGATAAAAAGTCGACCGGCTACACCGAGGGGAAAAGCAGTTCTAGATTCAATGAATGTAGTGCCGCGTTATTGCTATTTTTTCGCTTTTAATGCATGTTGATTGTTATATGGTGTACAGCTTTGTATGTTCGCAGAAAAGGAAAACTGTTTGGTTTGACTGAACATCGATTCGGTTTTGACATTATTATATAGAATCCTTCCATCGTAACACTCGAAACAAGAACGTATTAGTAATACTTGATACTCATATCAATACTCGACATTATAACTGATCTTAATGCTTATTCTTACCTTGATACGAGCTCTACGATTGAACTTAATACACGTAGTTGATGTTCTCCTAAGAGAATACCATCATAAAACAATAAAACAATTATGGATGTGTCGTTTTACTATTATTTTCACTGGACACAGCAAAGGAAAGTTCATCAGAAAATCTATCGCGATAACTTAAATCCAGACATGTATTTATGTTTATTCTATTGAAAACATAAATTAATAATCGTTGCTCTCATTTTAAAGAAATTGAAACTTGAAAGTTGAATTCGCACTCGTTTATTTTCTACTTCGAACGATCTTAACACTAATATTTGGTTCATTCACTCGATATTTCTATTTTCGGAATGAAATATTTTTTCTATGAAAATTACTTTGGTTCGATAGGATCAATCACGGTGGACGATAGTCCTCGCGAGTGACGCAAGCATTGTGACACAATAAGTCACATGCCTATAATACAGCAAATTTACAGCTATGAGATGCATGAGTCCGATCAATGAAAGTGTCGTTGGAAAGCCCTTGGGCCGAGGGTCCAAAACAATCACGAAAGTTTGGAAATCCATCTCGCAATACCCTAGTTATGGAGGTTTGAATATTTGGATAAACTGTAGGCAATACATTAGGCTGTAGGAGTTAATTCACGCTAAAGAGGAGAGTTGCTTTCTGTGTTATGTGTTGTGTATACACATAGAGTCGTTCACACGGCGAGCAACTTTCCTCTTTAGCGTGAAGTAACTGCTACAGCGTATGAGATATTGAATAGCGTGAACTAATATCTTAGCTCAATGTATTGACTGCAGTATTGTGACGCTTCGGATTTAACTAATTTCTAAATAATACAATTTTAAAGCTAAACAACGAAAATGCCAAAATTTTGATATTCAGGGATGATTTTAAAATCAATTATATCAATCGTGCTTGCTTCTATCTGCTTCGCGCTGGTATCTCGTAAATGACAGGCCGATTGAATATTGTTCGATTCGTAGTGTTTGCTTTGCCTTTTCCATCAGATCGAATAATGTCGACCATTTCAATGTCTCATCTGGTGGCACGTAGTACTTCAATAATCCTTGATATTCCTCTCTGAAATCATGTACAAATGATTATTTCTTAAAAGTAAATATTTATTTTGAGGCCAATTACTTTATAATAATAGTCGGGAATTTCTCATGAATAAAATCCTTTATCTGTCTCGCCGCACTCACTTGAGGCACTTCCTTTGAGCCCTGAGCATCATTTTCTCTAGACATTTTCAGTGATTTATCAGTTTTAGTATTTTATTGCACAGAAACGCGTATTTTCAAGTAAACTTTCCCATCTTCAGCATTTTGTATCACTTTGATTATGAGCACGAATCTTTTGTTGAATTTATTTTTCAAATGTTGTGTCGATCCAAGGCATTTGAATTCGCCATTCACCATGATCGTCAAGCGGGTGCACAATGCCTCACATTCTTCCATGCTATTCGATGTTAAAACGATTGATGTTCCAGAATCTCGAGCTCTCTTCACGACCTTCCACAGATTTCGTTTTGCTGCCGCATCCATGCCAGCGGTAGGTTCATCTAACGAAAACAAATTGTCAAAATGTAGATCTTTGCATGCGTAAGCCAATGTTAAGTACCTAAATAAACCACCGAAGGACTACCAATAAGAGCGACCGCAACGCTCAGTTTCCTCTTGTCGCCACTATGAAGCTCGAAAACTTTCTTATTAATTTGTTGAACGATGCATAAGTCATATGCCAATTGCTTGATCAATGCTGGTATATCTCGGCTCCGCACACCTTTAATCAGAGCGTACATCTCCAATGTTTGATACGCAGTCAGATCTTCACATAATGCATCAAACTGAGGACAATAGCCCACACTCGTGCACATCCCGATCATGTTGGAGTTTAATTTGGTTCCTCGCAAGAAGGCACTATCGAAATACTCGTGGCGGCAGTAAGCATTTTGAAAATGGAAGTTTTCCCAACTCCGTTCAATCCCAGCAGACCGAAACACTCGCCACTGTATAAAAAAGTATATAAGTTGATGAGGAGAGAAAATGTTTATGATTATACTAGAGGTACTAGTACAGCTTCCGGAATCGAAGAGAGATAATTATTCATCAAACATCGTTTTATTACTTTTTAAAATATTCGCCATGAGCGTCGATATACTTTTGCATACGCACAAATCAATTATCGAAAAACTTTTTCCAGTCCGAAGGTGATAGTCTCAAAACATGTATCATCACCTTGTTCCGTTTTATCTGTATTTGAAATTTTGACCTTCGTCTTTGAAAGAACAATTGAATATTTGAGTCATTGAATTTTTGTTCACAATAAATATGATTTTAATTTTATAAAGTAAAAATGATCAAAAAAATGTTACTGAAAAAATTAATACTAGATATTCGATATAGATCTTAAATTTGGAAAAAAATAAAGGTAGCAAAAAATATCAATCATAATTTCATAAAGTAGGGAATAAAGTGAGCTGATCGTTTGTGATTATATCAGCTAAATGGAATCGCAGGTCAGTTGATACATCCCGGTTGAGCGGATTGTCTGCTGTTCCCAGTTTCAGTTGATATTTAGCAGGGTTTTGCCCCAAAATAATAGCTGTAGCATATGCTGTCTTTTTTTTCGCAATAATTTCTTTTGCAGTGACTCTAGATACGACGTGTTTTTCACACGTTTTCTTGATATTGATTTTTTTCGAAGAACTCTTTGCTATAGAGTTTACAGTACCATGATTCTCATGACAGACGTGTGATGTATTTCATTATAGTAAATTTATACGATCATAATTACACAGGTAACCTTTTGGAAATGCAAATGCAGCCCTGCAAGTCATCTGCAACCATCTTCACGCACTATCGGCTAATTAGGATTGGTGATAGGGAAACGATTCAAGTAATTAGCATAACAGTTTCTGTGAGAATATTCAAATCATTCTTTACTTAATAGTTGAAGAGAGAACATCTCTAGATAAAATCTGTGTTAAGTTTTTGTAAAATAATTTTCTAAATTGAAAATATTCCAAATTCGTTTGAATTTATGATTTTCCAAAAAAGGGAATAGTAATAAGCGAATGAGATCAATAGATCCTATAGTGTTGGACTTAGTTATCTTTCATATCTTGATAAAAATAATAAACAGAAGGTGAGTGAATGTTATTTGCCGAAATAAATAAATATCCTCCAGAGAACTGAAAATCCATCCAGATAATCGGAGTTGTTTTTCGATATTTTCTAAAAGTCTGTTTCGAAAGCCACTTTTAATGCTGTTTTTTTCTCGGATTGATAGATTTCTCGTTTTTATCATACATATTCTGTGCATCAAACAAATTCACATTTATTGTATTCCTTTTTGCTTATCGCTGTTATTAATGATTTATAATTTTTTTAAGATCATATTTCCCTACAGGTAAAATGTTTGAACATTCCGAACATTTTATTGTAAAAAGAAATATCCTACGGACATCAAACTATTCGTGACAAATTCATTTTTATCAAACGTTTTTCCGAACATTTTTCCGTACATTTTCAATTGGGCATTTGGAATAATGTTTTGAATTTTTTTCAATATAAACTTGTTTCTAATTTTTTTTTTTGTTCGCGTGTCATCCATCGATAATAAATAATTTGACGGTTTTGTTAAGCACTCACAGCCACAAAAAAGTCGAATGACATAATTTTTCTACTTGAAAAAGTAGACATTTTGGTCGCTCCTCTTTTCGGTAGAGGGCAGCATAGTTGACATGTTCAATATAAGTAATACATAAGTTCGGCTTAATTAAGTAGAATGATTCTGACATCTACATCAATTTAGTAATATCCAAAGTTTCTAATTGTTTCAGTAGAAACATGCAACGTCACACACTCTAGATGTAAACCGATGATATGATCGAATTTTCAGTTCTCTGATATCCTCACGTAATATAATTTACACCAACAACATTGAGAACATTTAATCCTTTCTTAATTTGGTGTTTTCCCCTTTGATTTTTAAAAATTTAATTTTCAATATAATATCTTTTCACAGTAAAAATGAGAGTCATTATGGACGTTCCACCTGAACCGGATTCACCGAAGAATATTCTAAATGCTCTCGACGATTATTGCATTAGAGAAATCTTAAGACGACTGACCAAATTTGAAGACTTTTTAAATGCAGCCGATACGTGTAAACGGTTCCTGGAATGTGCAAAGGGTGCTTACGGCTTCAAATCGGTCGCTATTGAAAAGAGTCAGTTTGCACGCGTTCACAATGTGCCGGCTCATCATGCATCGATGCTTCTGAGTAATTTTGGTCATTTGATCGAGTCAATTGAATGGATGCCCTTCGGAAATAATAAGGCACAAATTGACGAAATCATTAAATTGATTATTCGATTCTGTGGTAAAACACTAAAAAGACTCGTTGTCTCTCATTTCCAAACTAATTACCCGTCGCTTTACACTTATAATAAACATCAATTTCAAGCTGTCGAGCCATGGTTCATTCGACCATTTCCGCAATTAGAGTATGTTTATTTTGATTCAGTTAATCAACTGACGGATGATATGCTAACACAATTCTTATCATTCAATCCACAACTGCAAGTACTAAGAGCATGGTGTTGTGATCTTCTGTCGCCACTGATTTTGAAAGCCATCGGTACTTATGCCAAAAATCTTGACACGTTGAAAATTGATAGTGTTAACTTTGATCACAGCAATGTAATTAATGAAAATTTGATGCACTTGAGTGGATTAAAAAGACTTAAAGTATTGAGCTTGAATGGAGAACTCTCTTTGAACATTTTAATGAAAATATTTGCCGAAAATGATGTGCCGATTTCGTCTTTGTCCGTCTATCCAATGATAACAGAAGCAGCTGAAAATTTTCCAACATTGAAGACGCTCAAACATTTGACACTTCATTGTTCTTCCAGTTTTGATGGCTTTTCTGATGAATTTCTAATCAATTTGACGAAGAGTCAAGTTGCTCTGAAAACCATATCGGCTGGTGGTGGCCAAACTGTTACGATGCATGGAATTAAAGAGATATTGGAATTCGGAACAAATTTAACTCATTTCACATTGCATACATGTGATTTTGGTATCGATTTGAGCACCTATTATACAATGCTAGATTTGGCTGAGAATCTGGTCATAGTTAAATTAGTAGTTAGTGGCAGGATTGATGTCCCGAAATTTATGCTGAAAACCAATAGGAAATGGTTGTGTATCAGTTCGAGTTTGATATCATAATTCTTTTGTAATCAGCTTATTTAAAAAAGTTTCAAGAATTCTATACGGTTTAATCATTGCAAAAATATAGCTTAAAAATGTAAAAGAAATTAAGAAAGGAACTTTTTGTACGATTATTCCTAATTTCGTTTCAATCATCGAGAATGTGAATAAAGCAATTCAAAAAGCATTTCTTTGATTTTTCTTAAATTTGACTTTCTTGTTTTGACAGATATTTTTTTTGAATAAAAAATGGTGCGTACAGATCGAGTAAAAAAAGAAAACAAATTAAATCATTGTTTAAATAACGTTTATGATCATGAAGAAGTTGCAACTTCTTGTTTGAATTTGGACTTACGTGTCATGCGAAACGTCACCAACTGTCATTTTCTGCACACGGCGAACATGACGTATGAATGAATGTTATTCAACAAAAGTTTCGAGCAAATTGATTTTAAAATCGCCGACTCATTATTACATCCAATATTAAGAACTGTTATTTCTATTTCAAAATTGAATAAAATTTTGATTGAAAAAAAAAACATACAAAAAAACGTATCAAATGGCACTTGAAACTGAAAAGGTGATATTTTTGTTGTTGCTTCTGATTGTGCGTATGTTAAGATTTGTGGATTCACAGGCATTCCCGGCGTTAAAAAACGACAATCTTTTGAAAGCAGCTCGTGGCGAGGATGTTGATCGAATTCCGGTGTGGGTTATGCGACAAGCCGGCCGTTACCTTCCCGAATATCAGGTGTGGATGTGAATGAACATTTTCCAGAAATATATCAATTTTGAGACAGCAAATTTTGTTGTTGTTTTAATATCTGTTTTGGGTAAATAATAATGGTAGAGCATAGATTGAAGAGAGTGAATATCAGCAAATGTTGGTAATTTTTCTGGAATGTTTATAAAACCCACATTAGCTTGATGTCTCGAAATGCCCGTGTCATTCTTCAATTGTCTTAATTTTTTAAAGATTGGAGAATAAATGTTCAAAAATATAATAGTATTCGAAAGCGATTTTTAGAAAAATTCCAGAAAAAGCTCAAAGTGTAAAGTATTTATGGAAATTGCTGTATTTAATAATAATAATTTGTTCCCTTGATTCGCTCATTTTTTAACAAATTCTCGTGGTGTTAACAGGCGGTGCGAAAACAGCATGATTTTTTCAGCATTTGTCGTACACCAGAGCTGGCTTGTGAAGTTACGATGCAACCGTTGAGAAGATTTGATCTTGATGCATCCATAATTTTCTCGGATATTCTGGTAATTCCACAAGCACTAGGAATGCTCGTCGAAATGGTGCCCGGCAAAGTATGGTTGCATTGAATTTTGAAATTGATCCAAATAATTTATAAATAAATTTTGTTTACAAAATAATGACAGGGTCCTGTTTTTACCGAACCATTGCAAAAACCATCAGATATTGCAAAGTTGAATGTAAGTGGAGCCGTTGATCGACTGAAATATGTTGGCGATGCCATCACATTGACGCGAAACACGATCGATGGTAAAGTGCCATTGATTGGATTCACTGGCGCACCGGTTAGTAGATTCTGGCATTTTTCTAAAGATACTTTTCCTTATTGACATTATACATTAATTTGTCTAAAGTGGACGTTGATGGGATACATGATCGAAGGCGGAGGCAGCAAAACAATGTCTAAGGCCAAAAGTTGGCTGACCGAACACAATGAAACTTGCCATAAACTATTGTCCATACTGACGGATGTAATTGTCGACTATTTTGAGATGCAAGTTAAAGCTGGCGCTCAAATGCTACAAGTATTCGAATCGAGTGCCGATCACATCGATAAGCAGCAATTTGCTGAGGTGTCCTTACCATATACACGCAAAATACGCGATGAGCTTCGAAAACGCTTGCAACAACAGATGATTGAACCAGTTCCAATGGTGTTGTTCGCAAAAGGTGGCGGCCATTCACTAGCCGAACAAGCCCAAAATGGATATGAAGTCATTGGAGTTGACTATAACACAGATGCAGTCGAAGCCAGGAAAGCTGTCGGACCAAATGTGACGCTTCAAGGCAATCTTGATCCAGCTCATATGTATCTTCCAGAGGTGATTCTAATGAATTGTATACTTTATTGTTCTTTTGATCAAACACATTTATTCTTTTCTCCACAAATTTTCAATTAATTTTCAATTGATTTGAAAATTTCGTGGAAAAATGAAATTTCTCATGAAAGAAGAACTGAACTTTTTAAATATTCCAAATTTGCTTTCAGAATGAATTAAAGACATTAACAGAAGAAATGGTCCGAAAATTCGGCAAAACACGTTACATCGCTAATCTGGGCCACGGAATCACACCACAAACGCCCATCGAAAGCATGAACACCTTCGTTAAAACGATTCATAGAATGTCACGAGAGTTATTGTAGCTCAATAAAACAGTTAATATTTTTCAATTTTTATTTTTAGTTTCTGTTAAAGGCGATTAAAACCTACAGTCCTACATATTCCATTTGTACAAAAATAAATTTCATTGTTCAACAAAATGCCATTAAAATAAAATACGTTCTAATTTGCGTGAATAACAATTCCATCTTTTTTTAACTCTTTTTCGCTGTTATTAAATCGAGACCTTAAATTATTAACCGAATGATAAAAGAAAATTTGTGGGAATTGGGGCGCCATTTATACACTAAAATGCTATACATAAACCAGTCCGATATTTTGTTTTCAGCATGTTGATTTCATTGCTTTTTGGCTTTTCAATACAAGACTAATAAAATAAAAATTTGTCGACAATGGAATATCAAAAATGAAACGTTTTAGCACAATATCATTTGGAGCGTCGTGGCTTCGAGTTCATACAAATATTCATATTGAAAATTGAGCTCAAGCCGACGTCCACTTTCATACAAAATGACGATCCGTCATAAACCATGCTATGGTAAAATATTTATTATATTTCTTTTGTTTCGAATAATGAGAAAAAAATATTCAAATTAATAATTTATTTGCTTAAATGGCTTGTATGGTTTTGATCGCAGCTGATCTCACAAGCAAGTCTCGCAGGGAATCAATCATTCGATCATTCACAATCAAATGTATTGCGATAAATGAAATTTTTTTTATAGGCAGTTAATTCTACGTGCCGCTCCGAATATGTGCAATTTATTGATAGCTTTGCGCCCTCTTACACACTAAGTAACTGTTTATTTTTTCTTCTCATTTCCTTTCTATTTTATGTACAGAATTTAGTTTTGTTTTAATCGGCTAAATTTATGTGTAGTAGATAATGGATTTCGATTGGTTTGTGTATGATATCGCAGAAAATCTTAATATGATTTTGCTTGAAAATCTTCTGAAGTAGATGGATGTTGGGTTGAGGTCGATGCTGCATCATTTTCAACGATTGAGCCGTCAATATCACTGAGCTCTCCGTTAAATTGTAACAAACAACCCATTGCTCCAAAGTAACCTTCGTGCTCTAAAAACAGAGCTTTCAATTGGCCATGCGACCAGTAGTCCATTGCATAAGCCAATAACTTCATCGATATCGGATTCACACGCAAGAAATTCCCAACAAATACAACCTGCACAAAATTAGAGCATAAATTCCATTAGTTTATGTCTGTATCTTTCATATTTGATCAATTAAAAATGGAATGTCAAATTTGAGATCTCTAATTTTTTGTTAGTTCAAAAAAAAAAAAAAAAAAAAACAATATTTGAGCTCAAGAGTATATGCAAAAAAGTATTCTTCTTTGTGAAATCGAGGAAAAATTAAGAACACTTAAAAATGATATTCCAAGATGAATAAAGAAAAATTTGAATAATTTTTGCACAAATTTTGACACTTAGAAAAGTGTGAAAAATTAAACTCTTTAATCAAATACCAACCTTTTCGATTTCCTGGTTCATTGCGCATAATTTTGCGATCGAGCCGATATTATTCGTTATTGTCACCAATGTTGCGTTTGCTAAATCTTCCTTAGACACGCTTGCTCGTCGCTCCTTTCCATTCATTTGACCGAAGCTAAATTTAAGCGGGTAAAATGTACAAAATGGAACATTTTACATTGCAAAATTCGGTAAACATTTCAATTGAACAATGTTTAGTAAAGCTTTAAATGTAGAATCTTGAGTTTTAATTTTGAAGAAATTCTAAAAGAGTATTAATTATTTTTAAATTACAAAAAAAAAATCCATTTCATTTTTGAATATATTATTTCCATCTGTAATTCGACAGTACACGAAAACGAGAACTAAAACTCGCAAACTTCAATCAAATCTGGCTGTAACCGACGTCAACTGATCTAAATAATCAAATAAATGAATAAAAACAATGAATTCATTGCATACCTTGAAGCGACCAAATCGCCGGGCAGGCCGAACCGTTCATAATCTCCGCCATAAATATCTCGAACCAATTTGTCCACATTTCTATGATCACCTTTAGTTGCCAACTGAATCGCTTCTTCAAATGTATCACAGCCAGTTAATAAACAGCACAATCCCAAGAACGTGCCGCCTCCTAGACTGTTGAATCAATCAATTCAATTTTAGTCCAATTTGATGTCATATATCAATTGTGATGTCTGAGAAAAATTACCTTGTGCCCGATATGCGTTTATAGTTTGACGGTCCGTAGACAGCCAGCACTGAGACACCACTGCCAACGTTCACCAGGATAAATGGATACGGCTGAGAAAAGTCGTATCGTTTCTTTTCACTCGACCTAAGCAATGATTGAAAAACGTGATTAAACACTCACATAATCTATGTATTTGATTGACGCATTTGATTGATGCCCTTAACACATTGCAAGGGACACAAGCAAGATAGACATCGACTTATCGTCAAATTGAAAAGAAAATATGTATTGCACATACTCGATTTTGCTGGCATTTTCGAAGTAATAACATTCTGTGGGATTGTGCGTTTCAGCAAATAAAATACCCTTGATAAGAACATCGAGCTCGTCAAATTTGGCCAAGTTCATGTTTACTTCCTGCAATCAATCAAAACAAGATTTGTTTTAGGATTCATTGCAATTGCTCAATATCATATTTTTGCGTTTCTTCGTTTTATGTTTGCTTACATCTTTAAAATTTTGTTCAAATTTGAATGCACCACCACCAGTTGCACAGACTGTAGTCACCAGCTGTGCCATTCCTTTCGATTTGGCCAGTTGCAGGAAGTTGCCCATTTCAGATGTGGGAAAACGAATGAAATGTAGCGAGCCACGCCGTCCACGAATGTGCACATCATCCATCTGAGAATACAAAATGAACGTTGGTTTTTGTATCATTAATAAGCTTATTTTGTAAAAAATTTGCCACGTATTTTGAAGAACATTTTGTTGGCAATTGTGAAGTCATTCAGTTGTGAACAGAATGAGTGTTTTCGGGGGAAATACGATTAAATGATGTTTACCTGCAAATGTGTGTCCCGGTATCCGGTTTTGCCATAGGCTGAATTTTTCGTCAAATACCGTCGAATATTGCGTAATGTTTCCGCTTCCTGATCCAATTCATCGGGTGTTATGTCTTTTGGCTCGAAATAGACCAGTTTAGTCAGAGTTCCACCGATATCCATGCCAAACCATGGCATTGCTGCAATGACAATGACAAAAACCAACGATTATTTTACATATCTTCATTGGATTTATTTGAAATAAAAATCATTTACAAGATGAAATGAAGAATGAGTTTGTTTAATGCTTCAAATGTTACAGTATTCAATCACATTTCAAAGCCTGTAGATACAAAAGTGCATTCAAAAAAAAGTCAGTGTTTGATTTTGGAAAAGTGTAGGTAATGAGAATTCAATTTGCATTTTGATCTAATTGAGTCTACAAACGATTTTGAAATGCTTAAAACTAGCTTCTTCCGGCCGAGATAAGATCTGTACTGAACCGAGCAAAGGAATTGCAAGCTATTGGAATGGCAAAATTGGAAACTGACAGTCGAAAATCTCGTGTACAGATATAAACTTTACAAAACGCATTTTGATATTCAACTGGAGTTTTCAAAAACACAAATTCTCTCAATTTTTTTATTGCTTTAAAGCCATTAGACAAACTTAATCGTTATGAATGCTATGGGTTGTGATAAGATTGGCAACGCTTTTCTATGCTTTGCACATATTTTCTTTAAACTCGGTGTTTGTTTTTGTGTGTGTGTGTGTGTGTGTGTGTGTGTGTGTGTGTGTGTGTGTTTGTTTTTGTTTTCAAATGTTCAAAATTGATCTTCATAAACGATAGATAATGACAAGTGTCTGGGTTATCAGGTATTTCCTTACTTGAGAAATGCCTTGGAAATTCATATTTCACACTAACCGGAGAGTCTCGTGCATCGAAACGAGTGTTCGGATCATAATGTTTTGATCGATTTTCGCTCGATTTTCACTCGATTTTTTTTTAAAATCCGTTTTCCTTCTATTAGTTTCATATTCTCTTTTGAAATTCATTTCTGAGATTTTACTGTTTCAATTATCTTTGATATGCCACTAGGGGATAGACACAAGACTCAAGACTCGTTGGGTTCTCAAAAGATGCAAATGATTTGTTTGTAATACTTAAGATTCGTTCAGATTCATAGGGATTCCGAAAGATTATAGAAAATTTATGAATTAACTGATTTGTTCTCAGTGGCGTGTTTTTTTTACAATTTAGTGATATTTAAGATTAAGCTTAAATGTTGTAACAGAGATTCTCTCTGATTCTCTCACATTAGAATGCTCTATATTCGATCTACCCCCAAGATATTCCCCAAGATGCGCAATTCTGCGCATTCCTACATTCAAATTGATTGAGAGGAGTAAATTATCAAAGTGCCACTATAGCGTACGTTACGATCTCAATATGCGTATTGAAATGTTGAAAATCGTACAAAATTGTTATAAACCAGAATGTAGTCTAGTATCGGCTTAAAACTAAGTCTTGCTGGAAAAAATACTGTCTATTCTTCGAAACAATCAATCGAGAAAACATCTGTATATGCCATCAAAGAGTAGAGAGCGCCAAAAAACAATAATATAGGAAATCGTGAAAAAAAATTATACTGTGTAACCTTTTTTCAAACCAACTGATTACCTCAACTTTCCTATCTTAATGCTCTTTTCAACGCTGGCGATAAAAATAAGCAATAATGTTGTCGGCGGTCGTGTGATTACCGCACGATCACTGATCCAGAGCTGGTTTTAAGCGACATTCAGAACAGACAGTACGCACCTTTTCTTAGCTCATTTTGAGATTGTACATGTTCCATGATTTAGCCACTTTCAAGTACCCGAAATTCATACAAACATTCAATGTGACTCAGAGCATTAATCACTGGTATTCATGGCTTTATTATTAATTATAAATAACTCACTACAACTTTTGGATTAAGTTACATTAATAGCTGAGCTATATTTAATACGTTCATACGAAAAATGGAGTTTTCAGTTAAATTTCTTTGAACTAAATCTAAGCCATTCATATGTTCTCTTTTCGTCAAAGCTATTCTGAATATTTAATTTTAAAGACCTTTTGTTGAAATTTTTTTCATTTTTTTCTGGAATGATAAGCTAGTTTTGTTGAGAATACACAGAGATTATGCGTATTCATGGGAATTTGTGAGATTTAGTAATCAATAGCCGATCGGTGCATCGATTTTGGGACCTTTGCGCACTTAAGTCACAATTTAAGTTTCTAGCCACTCAAACAAGCCCTGCTGATTGATTGATGACTGTTTTTTTGCAGCACATTACACACGCAATTTCATTTTGAAGCATGACTGCTTTGGTGAACACACTGCTGTCAGTTGGTTGGCGGGCAAGCATTCAGTCGGTCGATGTGTGTGATCACGTTCTGAAATTACTCAACCTGTTCAATTCACTGATATAAGCAAGCGGATTGCATTTAGATGGACACACACTTCATTCCAATTGTTCCGTTTTAAAATTGCCCATACACACGCACGCGTTATCACTCATTTGCACAACACATCCATTAGGAAATTGACATCTTAATGACATTAATTAATATGAATTCAAATCGAGTTGATTTGCGCTTTACACTCATGGCGATCGAGTTTTGTTTCCAGTCACACATGCACCATTTAATCAATTTTTCCAAATTGACCGTGCTAATGCAAATTACAAATCATAATTTCAAATCGTAGAAATATCATGTCATTGAATAAGAAATCGATTGCAGTCATTAGGAAATAAAATTCTGGATAACTTTAGCGTCAAGCAAACGAATCACAGTTGGAAAATTTGAATGCAATTCGAAAAGGTTTGATAAAAAGACACACAAATTATAATTAATAATTTGTTTTTATTGAGTGGTTTTCATCTATTGACTGCATTACTTTTCAAATTAGGGCGAGACGAAAAAAATTACTCATTCTTTTTGTATTCCACATTTCGGCGGTTTTATCATTTCATTGAATTTTATTCATTCACAAAAATTGCGTCAATGAGAGAGAAAAAGAGAAAATAGATTCATTCATTTTTGATCAAATACTTACTCGCACGATGGATGTTAATTTGATTATCGTTCTCATCATTTACGCCAAATAAACCGGCTTTATTACTGGAATGACTTTTGATTTGAGCCAAACGCACCCGCAAACAATCTTTGCAATTGATTATATCGTGCGGTGTAGCCGTGGTTCGTGAAACTGGCGCCATTTTTGCCTTGAACTATTTCTGTGTCTGTCTTTAGGTTGTTGTTATTTCGCAAGATTCCCCCTGGTTTTATTGAACAAGGGAACTTTTGATGATTTTTCTCTTTTTCTCGGGTAAAAATGTGATCTTGGCACCAATTATTCCATTCTAATATGGGATCTCTTATCAAAATATTATTATCGCCACTTTAAAGAATATGTGTGATGATGGAATTCATGTGTGATTTAAATGTTATAACTGAAATTGTTACAAATTATAGCAAACAACAAGAATTGGCGTTAATCAAATGGATCTTAAACAACGTTAAACAGTTATCTCGAGATGTAAGCACGTGCCCAAATTTAACACCACTGTTTTTAAAATAATCTCCAAATATTTATTCTTTCATACTCAATCACTGACACACCATTGTTTCACAAATGTTGATTTAATTAAGCAAAACACCCGGAATTACGAATCGTTCGAACTATTGAATCTTTTGAATTGCAATGAATTCCCTTCCGAAACTCAAAAGATATTGCGTTATGAAAACTTCCAAAAACCAACTGTGATCACTTAATTGGGACAATTTTGAAGACGCCTGCAGTTTCTACACTCGCGTAATTGATTATGTCCTCATGAAATGCGATTGTTCCGATAGGAATGTTCGTTTATTTTTCTTTAAATATATTGATCTCGTAGTCTTTGTCTTCGTCAAACGGTTGCGGTTGTATATCGAACTAAGAACGTGGTTCGGTTCTTTTTCTACTTCTCCTGCTTCAAGGAGATATTTTTCGAAATATCTTTTCAAGTGTTCTTGTTTAGCTGTGTGCCCTACAGGCATTCGACGGTAACTTCGTTAATGCGATTCGTTCATTTGCTCGCTCGTGCACTCTGTTGAACCAAGGAAAAAAAATGCAAAACCATGTAAATGAAATGAAATGAAAAAAAATGTCACAGCACACGAGTTCAATAAAATCAAATATTTCTGAGTCGTTTCAATTCCCTGAGTGTGTGTCGGCTGGAAAGGCCGAGAGATGAGTGTGACCGTAACACACAATGTGACATGTGTTTGTTTCGGTGTATCAAGTTACTTATCAAACGGACACCCTCTTCATTATCGCGTCCAATGCGTCGGAATTTCCACAAACCAGCTTAAACAAGATTCTAATGTTTCGATGTGTAATGCAAACGCACTTCGTAATATTTTCCCCAAACCACATGACGCACATTCATTGGCAATCTTTGATGCAACTATACAGAAATGCCAACAACAATAACGTCATACGAATACATTGTGTCCACATTACCTGCTGCACGCGTGTAGGAAGATCACTGATTCGTGTTTGGGTAATTGAATTTCGGACGAACATAAAAATCGAATTCGAGCACATACACCGGCATTTGCTGCGCACATCACTTCTTCTTCTTTTTCTTCATTAAATGAGCGCTGTCATATCAGATATACAACGTTGTTTTGTTGTTGTTTAATTAGTGAATAAACAACTCGTTTACTAAGTGAGAATGAGTTATGCACTTATTTAATAACATCAAAACAATGTGAAGTATAACGTTGCCATATTGGAAATAGACGATTGCCATCCTATTGAATGAAGAAGACGAAGCAGTATTTTGCACATCGATTTAATGAATTTGACCTGCAAATGCCGGAGTATGCTCGGGCAAATGCAATGAAAGTATGTTGGGCACGAAACCAGCGACCGAAGAAATATGACACATGTGAAACCGGATGCGAATTCAAAAAATGTTTGAACCACCATATCGAAATGATAACGTAAACACACACACACACTTCCTCACTCTCTCACTCAAACCGAATCATCGGAAAAAGAAAACGTCGGAACAAACCAAAACAAAAAATGAAGAAAATGCTTAAGAAATCTGTGGACAAATTGGATATTTGTTGTGTGAGCATTGTTGTTGATATTGAAATAAGCGCGCATATACAACGAGAACCGGATTCCGATCAATAATTTAAACATATCGAACGATCATCGTACAAATTCATTCATAAAATGTTCAGATGTGCATTAATCACCAACATGTCTTGCATGCTGTCTAGCGGCTTGATGACCATTTTTCTTCTTAAATTTAAAGCAAATCACTTTCTTTTGAGTTAGCTTCTTCATTTTTATTCAAACACAGTCGAATGATACGAATCAAATGTCCTCATGTATGATCAAACGTTGCAATTTAAGTATATCAAATTGACGATTTCTGGTGATTTTCAAATCATTTCAATGAGATCGCATCGTCATTGTCAGTTTAAATAGCCGCACACAATTCTCGGCCAGAATTCGAATCTTGTGTTTTGGAATTTGGTGATCGACATTGAATCGAAATCGATAGGTGTACCTGTTCACTTTCTTACAATTTTCCATGAAACCAGATATATCGAGATTACGGAAAGGCCAATTATTGATGTTGTTTGAAAAAATGCACGATTACGAAACAATTGATTAAATGTTCGATAATACCGGATCCAAAGTGAGAATCTCGATATGGCGGCCCAAAAACGAATATTCTACTTCAAATCGACACTTTTGAGAAATGGGTTGTCATGCGAAAATAATCCGGTTGAAACATTGACAAATACCAAAAAGAAAACGGAAAAATAGAAGCATTCGGCTGGGTTGTTGTTTGCTGAGTGAATGTGTTGGTGACATTACACACGCATCGAAGTTCGAGGCCTGAAATTCAAACCATGTTATCATAATTGTGCTTTGCATTTTGGTTTGCTTTGTGAATTTTTACGGTTTATTTTCGCTCGAATTAATTAAAATAATTTAACAATGCATAGAATTGATTGAATTTGTTAATGCATGTTTCTCTCATTATTTATACGAAGAAAAGGTTTCATTAGTTGCGAATCGCTCTTTCGCAATCGATACGCGTTGATTTCGAATAATTTCTCTTGAATGGCTGTTTTCAAATGGGTTCGGTTTGTCGCCGTAATCGAATCAAAACAATTCATTCAAAGAAAATAAAATTTCAATTTTGACATTTTGTTTGCACGTCGTTCAAATATGGGAAAACGAGCAACAAAATCACGATAACAATCACTGAACTCGCAGAAAATATATTGAACTATTGTTTGTTGGCTTTTGTTTTTCAGCACATTCACAAGACAGCGCGTGCACATAAATAGAAAATGTTAATTGGGAAATGGGCCTCTAAATTTGAAAATGGAACTCTCTTTTATTTTTTTTGTACTCAATATGAAAAAATATGGCACTTAAATTACCTCTCAAATTATTTTATAGAAAAGGAGCGAAAATTTATTCAAACTGTCACTAAAGAAAGGTGATAAACAAACGAAGGAACAAAATGCATTCACTTATGAAATGGTTCTGCTGAATGCGCGCCCCTTTTAGCGAACATTTGAAAAAAATATGCATTTATGATGGTATCGGAAACATGCATTCGTTGAATGATATCGGTTGTGACATGGTCATTGGTCGATCTGCCTGTTCAACATCTTGTTTCATTTGTAGATTGAGATTTATCGGCAGAAAATTTGCCTATCACTGATTCTAGTACTAATTGGATGGGAAGGCAAACACTGAATTAGCCAAGGTTGCTATGTATACTATTATGGACGATTTTCCAAGACTGATAGAATCTTTATCTGACCTTCAGAGTGCTATTAAATATCATTCCCATAACATTTCAATGGGATCTCAATCTTTCCATAAACTATAAATCGGATCGAAGTCGAGTTTACCCAAGCTGCAAAATGGTCAACAGCAAACAACAACAAGCATTTATTTATACGGGAAAATGGTCTTATAGAAAATCTATGGCGATTTAATGAGATTTCATTTTAATGTAACAATATAGAAGCCATCTTTACTTCAAATTCGAGCATAAAATATGTACGTTAATACGCTCCTAAAAGAATTCGTTTAGAGTTTAACAGCGCTGCACTTCAAAGCGTCCATTAAGAGCACAGTAAGGAAGTAAGGGTAAACTCTGGAATTATGTCCCACAACTTTAACCATGTCTAGCTAATGCCTTATTTTTTGCGCCATAAGGTCATTCGAGCAGCTGAGTTATTATTAGACAGTAGATCATTTTATGGCCACAGTACCCTTATGGTCATTTTAATGAACATGCTTGAACCAGACGTACTGAAGGCTCTTTAAAGTCTTCACTGGAACCGCTGCTCTTTATTGAATTCATAATAAAGTACCATTACAGAATATGAAACACTGAATGCACATTGAGAACCATTTCATATTCCTTAAAAGCGTCTCACGAGTTACGCATTCATTAAGAGAACTGTAAGCCATTATGAGCGGCTTATAATGAGCTTCTTGTTGTCATCTAAAATAATAAAAACATACGTTCAATCGCAAAATCCAACGGAATGCAAGTTCGAATGCAGACGAATTTGAATCGTAAAGAGTGACACTCGTTTTATTTCATTGTGAATAAGAAAAAAGAAAATATGAAAATCACACGAATTAGCATTGACCGTAAGTCTGATTAATACAAAATCGTATGACATTTCTTCTTTCTGTCTCTTTCTTGCTTATAAATTAATATCGTCTAACTCAGGTCTACGCTAACACAAACAATGTCCAATTAATATTGAAAAGCAACTGATCGATATGTAAATCACACAAACCGTCGATGGGAATGAAACGACCAAACCACACATTTTTCTGTCAATTAACTGAAATATTTCACACAAAAATGGGACCAAACAAAAAAAAAACTTTAAACGCGTGTGAAATGAAGGAAAGGAAAAAGAAATGTGACGATCGAAAATGATTTATAATTCTCACGACTATTTTATCTGCATGTTTTGCATTGTTACACCGAATGAAAAAGCGAAAGCTTGTAAGTTAAAGCGCAACGCTCTTAAAAAGTTTTTCACAGCTTGATTGTGTGAGGATGGCGCGGAACGTGCGCGCACTTGGGCACGATGTACACAAAGCAGGACGGCAACGTCCACAAAAATATGCAACACACACAATCTCTAACGCGTAACACACTAACTTGAACCGAACGATTCGCGCCTATAAATAAGACTGAAGCATGAAGTGGCGACTGTTGAATATATGGGTAATCACGCGTGTTGCTGTTTCAAAGCGACAAAACGATGACAGACATATAACAATCAGCAATCGGCTGACATTACATCATGCACACACACATACACATGCAGACAAGAGTCACACACATCACATCGATTCGAAATATATACAGCAGAGAGAAAAAGAGAGAGAGAGAGAGAGAGAGAGAGAGAGAGAGAGAAAGAAAGAAAGACGCTCGATGTTTAGGTAGAAAATGCTTTGATTTTTGTTATCATTCGAATCCATCGCAAACTTTGATTCAGGATAGATCAAATCATTTTACGCATCGATTTTTTCCATTTTTATGTAAATAATTAAAAATCTCTGACTTCCGCACCCTTTTATCGGGGACGCTCATTTTGACCGAATGACTTTTGGTCGCGTACAATTGTTAAGCGATCACACTTAATTTTTATTGCGATCAAGATGCATTTCTATGAATGCATCTTATACGCGCAATCAAAACGCATGTTTCATCGCAAAATGCACAAATATAAATGTTCAGAAATTCAAAATTAGATGTACTTGTCACGACCACGATGCATCTTGGATCCGAATTTCATTTTCAGAAACGAATTTTTGTCGACTATATTATATATCGAGCGACAAAAATTCATTTTCGAAAAATAATCGCTACATTTTCAATGTATTTTTCGAACTTTCGAGACTGAATGCAATCTTCACTGCAATCAAAATTCATTCGTATTTTAATTTGACAAAAGAATGTTTTTCGCGCGACCAAAATTCGTTGAGCTGATTAATTCTTGCGGAAATCAAATTCGTTCGTTTAGATGCATGTCGCTTTTAGATGACCGCTCGAACGGTCATTTCGAACGGTTTTTTTTTTTTTTTTTTTTTATAAATTGAAATCGCGCATGATTGCAAATGAGTGATCAATTCGATGGAGACGGTATTCAGCACAATGCTTTCAGGAACTTCATTTTGAGTACATCTCAAATTTTATCCGAAACAATCAAACAGTCAATTTTAACAAAAAAATCATAAAATTTGATAAACTTTCAATAAAAATGAGTGAATAAAAAAGAATGTAAATCTAATTGCTAAGAGCGCAGGAACAATTCTATCGCGATAATAGTTCTGGGATGCGATCTAAAGTTTGAATTATAAAACAAGAAAAAATAAACAACAATAAACTTTGCGATAGTCACAAGATTTCTTCGAAATCGTGTAAAAATTCAACTTCGCGACTTTTAATAAAAATTTGAGAGAAAAATAGTAATGAGCAAATAAAATCGTAAAATAAATGAACCTGCTTTAGAGAAATGTACCATTTTAAATTCGAATAGCTTAGGAAAAGTTAATTCGAACAAGTATGATGAATGAGAATTTTTTGACATAGATTGAATTCTGAATTGTTTTCAGAAAAATGGCTCAAGTTGCGCGAGTCTTGTTATACTTGACATAATTTGTGATTAAATTTGACTAAATTAAACCATTTGTAGGCACATTTATCGTTGACAGTATCTAGTAGATTTCGAGAAAAATTACATCATCGAAACAAAATCGATTCCACAAGAACAATTATTAACAGTGCAAGCTGAAATAAAACCGAAGCTTAAAAGCATTAATGTGCTTTAAACTAACAACGCTATTCGTGTCAAGCATAAACAGATGTCATTCGATAAATGATGATAATAAAGTCGCGCCGAATTGAAAGATTGTATTTGTTGAGTGTCATAATAATGATGCAAGGAGGTATCAGATGATAATAGCTGCTTGAGTTGTCTCGATGAATGCCTAATGTTATTGTTTATTATTATTTTTAATTGAATCGCTAGAATCCAATGACGCAACAAGGTGAAACAGATATGTGCAATCATGAGGAATGCTTTGCTCATGAAACAAAAAACTTACATAAATTTGTCAATTTTCTGCGAAACAGCCTCTTTTTCTCCACACATTTACACGGACATTTGGGATGCGGCTGAGATTTCATTGTTGAAAATTCCTCAACAGAAAAAAAACATACTTTGCCACTGAGCAATAGATTGACATGAGCATTTTGCGGTTTATGAATATCATTAGAACATTTGAAATTGTATCGCGTGATGGAAAATAAGAAACACTTGTTTGATGCCAAGGACATGCATTGCAATCAGTCAGTCAATCACTCTACGAACATTCTACTCAATATCTATGAAATGTGATCGGAAATGTTATTGAAAAAATCATCAAATTAATACTAACCTTTGCGCTTGACTTTAGTATCATCCATTTTTCAGATTCAGATAGCACTTAATACTCAATGTGTTTTTATTTCCCACCGAATCGTGATCAATGAATGGATGTTTTGTTGGTAATTATCGCTGGTTTCTTTTCAAACATTCACAATCAAATGAGCTTCGTTATCAACAATCAAAGCGCTCGCACACACACACTAAGCAATTGTAATTTTTGGAGTGATTGGACGGATTTTTCGACTTTTTGAGTTTTTCTTTTCGAGATTTTAGTTAAAATTGATATGCAGAATCATCGAATCTTTTTGTTGGACGCAACTTATGAATTTTCATTAAATTTAATTAGAGGCAATTAATAAAAACCCATCGGAAAACCGATGAAAATGTTCACATGTGATCTTTAGATGATGACAAAAACTCTTTGAGTGGCTAAAACTCTGCAGATTTAAATACTAGTTTTTCTTTTCGTCAACTGATGACGAAATTCGTTTAGCAATCAGCTTTATTGTAACGCCTTGAACAGAGATTTTCTATCAATTACACAGACATTTTATAAATTTTCTATCGTTCACTGTCTTCAATTACAGCCGATTAATAATTCGATAGATTTCGTTGGATGTGCAAGTGTGGCCGCATGCGCCAAACACTATTCAATCAACAGATTATGCGATGAGCGTCGATCATTAACGGTTCTATCGATTTGATTATGCTTAATTCTAGAGATTCGATTTACCGACAACAAAAACACACTGAAAACACAACAGAAATTGATTTTTCGGTGGTACAAAGCAGAAATTTACTATCGGCGATCGGAATATCTTCCTCTTTATCGCGGTTGAGCGTGAGAGAATGAGAGTGAGAGAGTGCGGGGATATGTCATTGATCGTAAATATTCACGGTGCGCGCGTGATTTGTTATCCTTTTTTATCGTAAGCTTTTCTGAATCTCATTACTTACGAACACATGGTATTGACTCATTCTATTTCTCACACCTCAATCGTCTATTTGTTTTTATCTTTTCAAACAATTTGTGGTTTTACTATTTCGCACTCTGTCGCACACACCATTTATCAAATTCAAATCTATTTAACCTGATTTCGCACAGCAACTACACAAAATATCTTCTTTTTTTCGTTACGTATATACCTTTTTCGTCATATACATACAGACACACACACACACACACACACACACACACACACACACACACACACACCGTTTCTATCTCTACCTCGCTCTATTTCTCTATCTTACTCTCGATTTGGCGTTGTTCAAAATGAAGCAACAAATAAATGTACAGTTAAAACAATCACTGTGAATATGGTCGAATGCTATTTGTAAAATGGATATTTGCTCTTTTTCGGTGGTACACCATTCACATACAATTTCGGGCGATTTTCACTGGTATTGGCCGTTGATATGCAATTATTGTGTGCAAGTTTTTAATGATTTTCTGTCATGTTTAATGGTTTTTGTGGTTTGTGCAATTTTACCTTATTTGTTTCGAATCATTTCGTTGTACCTTATTGGTTGTATGTGTGATGTCACATTCTTAACAATGATTAACGAACGAACTGAGAGAAAATGTATTGTGTGTCACACTTTGCGAGCGTTTCGGTGTGCATTGCATTCGTATTTGACATATCATTCACACATACAATAGCCGAATCATTTAAAATTGCATATCGTATGATTATGTTCGTCCGTCTTGTCAAATGATTTTATGAACGTTTTTGGCCGGTTGCGATTTTGTTTTCCCTTCCATTTTTTTTTTTTTCAATTTGTTTTATATTTTGACTTTGTGTTATTACTCATAAAATCAGTTTGTTTGTTATAAATCACGATTCAACAAATACATGTGTGTGAATGACTTCGAAACGTTGTGTCACTAACGGATTTGACATGTGCGTTCAACTCAGTTCTATATCGGACCGGACCGGACCAGAATCACATAATCCATTTCATCATTTTTCTTTCAAACCAATTCGAAAAATAACGCGTAATAAAACAATTATGGAATTGACATCAATAAAAAAGAGCATTTATAAATAATTGGATTTTCACTTTTAATCTGTAAACGATCACAATAACTCCGTCAAATTTGGATATATTCAAATACACTTGAATACTGTGCACGATACTATGTGGAGCGCTAAAAAAGTGGTCCACATTCGAAGAAAGCGCTCGTGACGGACACTCAACAACTGACAGAACAGCACAGCACAGCACAGGACGCATTTGACATGAATGCCCGTTTCTCTCTCTCACTCTCTCTCTCGCCCGCGCTCTCTCTCTCTCTCGCCCGCGCTCTCTCTCTCTCTCTCTCTCTCTCTCTCTTTTGCTCTTTTGCCATGGTTTCCGTAGTGCATACAAACAAAGCCGACATGAATATGTATGGAACTGTCACAACTCGGTTCCGAAGCGAAAGCGGCATTGGCGCGCTCTCACAAATACCGTCACGCCGAATCAGCGCGCGTTCTCTTCACTCTTTTTCACATACAGGGAAATGTCAATCGGACGAAAAGAGCGGGTACAATCGCTTCGGCGTTTTTTTCTTCATTTATTGTCACTCAATCACATTTGTTCTATTTAACGTTAATCTAAATTCAATGTATCTATTATTTTATTTTATTGTTTTGATTTGGTTGATTTCGGGCACGTTGGCGATTTATTCCATTCGATTTACCATTGAATTATGCGAAAAGTGTTTCCATTTTAGTGAGATAATTTGAAATTGTCATTGAAATAAACATTGCCTACATATTCGAAGATATTCGCCCCTGAGTGTTATTTTTCGCATCTCTGCCGTGGGCTTGTGCAAAAGCAGACTAACAATTTTCCAAATTGGATTGAGATTTTCCGAGCAACAATCAGAAAAATGCACCAATAAATCCAACATTTGGGTTTCGATTGTGTGTAAGCGTCATTGAACCAAGTGGTAGAGTGTGGTTTTTATTTTCTCGGGAAATTCGTAGTACACATTTTGTGTGGTTCAACGCAAAATTGTGCACTTTTACTGTCTGCATGAACAAAATAATATAACAACAGCACCACTAACGGCTTCCAGCTGCACAACAAATATACATACACAATTGTCGAGTTTGAACGCGTGGTACAATGAAGGACAGCAACCATCAAAATAAGCAAGATTGTGAACTATTTTTGCGAGCATTTGAAAGTATGTCATCAATAGTTAGTCGCTAGATACATATATTTTTATATATTTGTTGCTGTTCGTTAGTCATATATTATTTTGTCTGTTTGTTGTTGCTGTTGTTGTTGTGTTAAGCAATCGGCTTACTCATGATGTATGCATTTGCGTTTTCACATTTTTCCTTCTATTGTTGCAGAGCCAACGCAAATTTACCGATATTTGCGAACGCGACGCGAGTCGGTATGTTTTTAATGATGTTATTTTTTGTTATTTTCTTTTTCACATTTTTAAATCGCGTTTATGAAGTGATTATGAATTTTGTTCGATTGATTCATTGCAATTTTGAATTTAAATTCACGAAATTCGATTCAAATTGATTTTTTTTACAAATTTGTTATTTCGATTCGTTTCCATAAACAAAATGTTTGTGTTCTTTCCATTTCTGTTCTCAGCCTCTATTTTTGCAAAGGAATCTCAGTTATTTAAAAGGCCGATCAACCAAACGAAAGATTTCGAAGCAACAAAAGAAGTCATTTGATTTAAAAGAATTTTTGGAGCAATTGAAACCTGTGAAGAGTACCGAAGCCACCGAAAATTTCTTAGTTTTTAAGTTTTTGGGCTACTTTGATGAAAATGTCACCAACACCGATACTGCCACGATTGATATACATTTGCTGTCGCAAAGCAAAAATCAACAAAAAACCCTGGTAAAATTTATGATCGTTTGCGATTTTTTTGCTTATTTACTTGTAAATACTTCGAGTTTTGCTGAATGCCAGCGATTTTCAAAATCACGTCATTTGTGAATTCTGGTTTTCCTTTGTTTTTTCAGCTCAAATCCATTCCAGTGGAAAACAACCCAAGCCTTATTACGAATCCGACGCCGATTGCCATTTCCAAAGATCAACTGTTGCGTAACACCAACAAAAACGACAAATCATGTGTGTTACTCATTGAAGTCTCGTATGTTGAACATCAGCACAATGAGAGCACAGGTAAAAAATTTAATTTTCGTTTCGACATTTTTTTTTTATTGAATCCTTGATATAAGCAACAATTCCCTACAAATTTCGTTGATACTACTTTTTTCGGGTTTTTCTATCATATGAAACTTTCGGATTCGTTTTCAGAGCGCACACAGCGAGCAAAGAAACGAAAAAAGATCAGTCACCAGGCCAAACTGCCAGTATTCAATAAGCTAGGCCGCTGTGACTTGCTGGAAGGTGAATATGAGCTGAATATGGACGTCAGCACAGAAATGGTTCCCGTTCGCAAAGTGGATCGTTTGGCATGGGCGAATGATATACCGAAAGTGTTGGCCGGCGACAAGCGCTACTTTCAGAATCGTTCACTGAAATTTTTCTTGCAATGGAGTAGCGACAATGGAACTAAGTCAAAATCATCATCACCAACGCATCACGAAAATGGTACGCTTGCTACCGATACCACCGACTGGTGTGGCATTCGCACTGGTTCAACAACATCTCTCAGCACATCGTCCGGCATTTTAAGCGATATGAGCTCGGACGATGCGGAAGTAACGGCACTGACAACAAAAAAACTGCCCAATACACTGCCAAATGTGTTATCAGATAGATCACCGTCCGTTGATTTACTCAATATTGGTTCACATCTCATTTACCGGTTCATTTACAACGATGATTTGAGCCAGAAAACGGAGACATGCGATGAATTCCTTTGTCCATGGTGTTACTTGAATTGTATGAGTTTGCATCCGCTCTTGATGCATTTGCGATTGTGTCATGATCGTTTCAAATTTTCGTACAAAATAAAAGACAACGGCATCCAAGTGGATGTGTCGATAAATAAACGGTACAATTGTGCATTGTCACCGCTGAAAGATCTTATTTTTCACGAATCCAACAGCAATGAAGAAAGGGCACCATGCAAACGAAAGTCCTATACCAAAGTTTTAGTGTCTCGTCGGGTTAAGAAACATAAAGCATGTTTAACATATGAAGAATTGGATGAAGCAATCGGATCAGGTGAGGGAACGATCCATTTTTTTCCATTCGGAGCTTGATTTTATGTTGACTTTTTTGTCAAATTTTATGTTGTGCAAAGAAAGCTAAAATTCATTAAAAATCATTGATTTGCGATGAAAGGTATTAAATCATTTAAACTAATTTTCATCACAGATATTGATTCATCGGATGCTGAGGAGAATAAGTTCATTTCACCTAAGGGTGGATTAAAATTCGAGGGTCACGATCGTAGTTACTATCGAACGATCAATAACATGATGTACACGCATCATGCCGATTTTGAGGAAGACTCTGAAGGTGAAATGGATCCGGGCTGGTTACAGGAGCACACAAAAAAGCTCATCGAAGACTTTTCCGATGTGAACGAAGGCGAAAAAGAGATGCTCAAAATGTGGAATCTCCACGTGATGAAGCATAATTTTGTCGGTGATTGTCAAATGCCATTGGCCTGTGAAATGTTCATCAACGAACATGGTGATGAAATTCTTACGAAAAATCTCTATCGCAACTTCGTATTACATTTGACAAATTTACACGACTTTAATATGCTATCATCGAGTCAAATGTATTCAAACATCCAAAGATTGAAAGCGAAACGCGGCGAAAACAGTCAGCAAAGCACCGCCATCCCGACACTATGATTAACTTCAATACTGCACCTCAATCCGAAAAAGATATAATTGTTCATTATGAATGAATTGAAAAGCACCGCAGTCAATTTTATTGAAACGTTATTTCAAAATCAAATTCATTGAAATGAGCAAAAATGATTTTTTTTTTTCGATTCGATTAATCGCGAAACGTTTGGATCAGCGATCCAAAGCAAAAGCAACAAAAACAACACGCATATTGTACATGAACTACATGACAATGTAGTCGACTAGATTTTAATTGTTTTGAGGGGAAAAAAATGCACAGCCCTTGAATATGCTACATCACCTCCATCGATAGTTACAAAATTATGGTGAATTTCAAAACTAATTTGTGGACAAGTAGACAAATCTATACGTAAATTGTTGCGGTACTTATGTGTCCAGAGGAAAATCCTGTTCCATTACACGCGCACCCACTCACATTAAGTGAAATATTTATTTATTTTTTTCTTCTTTCTATTGTAACGATTTCGCAGCACTGGAAATATACACGATGCATATTTTTCTCTCGCATATTCACACATAATTGAAAGTATTTTTTGAACCATTTCCCACATCACCTCACACGATTTTAGCCAATATTCTTTTTATTTCTAACCGAAATGAATAAAAAAATATGATTGTTTGAACTTGAAGCGTGCACTGTGTTTTGTATTTTAAGTATGGCGCCATTTCACCGGGTTGACCTCTAGCGACGTTTTCTCAAATGTTTTGGTAGCTGTCAAAAATCGCGGAGCATTTGTTTTCTTCTTTCAGTGTGTTCCTATTGTTATTCTGCTGGTCGTAGTTTTTTTAGGTCTTTTGTCAAAATTCAGGATAAAACCAGCATTCGAATGAAAAATATCGAGTGCGATGTACTTATTTTAATGTGGACATACACAATCTGGTGAGAACTGGACGGCGGTTTTGCATTGAATGCACGGATAAATACGTGCATTTCAATTGCGAATGACGACAGAGATAGAGAAAAACACAAACACACTCAAAAATACACCAAAAATAATGTCGTTCCATCGACGATGCGGCTCTCGAATACATTTATCGAATTTTAATCGAACGGCTCGGCGAAACATTAACGATTTTAATCATGGTCTAGTCTTTAGCTCGGAACCTTTGCCCGATGATGTTTGGTTTCAAGTGCGAATTGATGAAAAGGTTTGTAACATGTCCACTCCCTGCGCGACCAAGAAAAAAAAAACAAAAGCAAAATCAACAAAATAACAAGTGATAATCACTTTTAGACACAAGCATGGAACGAAACTATGGAAATCGGTGTGACTTGTGTCAATCCGGAGACAACTGATTTTCCATCGTGTGCTCGAAAGCTATCGAACGGAACTTGGGTAAGTGGATCACTTTCCCGTCTGCCTGTTAAATTGA
Source organism: Obolodiplosis robiniae (assembly GCA_028476595.1). NCBI lineage: Eukaryota > Metazoa > Arthropoda > Insecta > Diptera > Cecidomyiidae > Obolodiplosis > Obolodiplosis robiniae. Next base: position 8,935,799 of record CM052017.1, on the reverse strand, counting down.
GACCATGCCTCATAAAATGGGCCTGTTTTTCGATTCGTAGATTTGGTCAGGTGCCGATATTTTGAAAGATGACCAGTGCATACTTGAGTGCTATGGCGGCAGTTTGGATGTGTTGAATGAAGGCGATCGCGTCGGTATTATGCGAACGGCCCAAGGTGACCTAGTTTTTTCTGTAAATAATGAATCACAGGGGATCGCTGCCGTTGGAATTGCAAAACCAGTCTGGGCTGTGGTTAGTCTATATGGGAAATGTACACAAGTGTCTCTTTGTTCCGATGATGCTTCCGGAGCGAACTGTGCAACAGCAGTCGCGGCCACCGCAGTAGGCATGGCCTCAGCCAACTACGATATTGAGAGTTTCATTCCTAGTTTTCAAGAGACCATTTCAACAACAAGCGCCAGCACATTGAGCAGTTTAATTGGAGAACGTCGAACCGATGAGTACATGCTTACTGGTAAATTTGTTGGATACATTTATATTTATGATTTTCTTTCGATTTTTCATTGATTTTCTTAGAATGACAAAAATTATGCGATTTTTCATAAATAATTTTCGGTTCGATTCAGCTGAGTAGTCGACAAACCTTTCGAAAATTTTGAAGAATATAACATTTTTGATTTGAGAATCAACTCACTTTTAAAGAACAACAAAAATGCATCAAACATTTCGTCGATTTTTCAGGTCGCACGAATGGAACATTACTCGATAATGATCGCTTGCATTTCCACATTCGATGCGGTTCGCTAGTCAATTTAACTGCAAATAATAGAACAGCAGAACGAAGACGGCCATTGGATGAGTTCAACAACGGCGTTGTGATGACTCATCGCCCATTGAGAGACAATGAACTGTTTGAAATTCGCATTGATAAACTAGTCGATAAGTGGTCCGGTTCCATTGAAGTCGGTGTCACAACACACAATCCAAATGCATTACATTTTCCCGCAACAATGACAAATATGCGTAGCGGAACGATTATGATGTCTGGCTGTGGAATTTTAACGAACGGCAAAGGAACGCGACGCGAATACGGCGAATTCAATTTGGATGAATTGAGAGAAGGAGACCGCGTTGGCATGATGCGAAAATCAAATGGCAACTTGCACTACTATATAAATGGACAGGATCAAGGTGTGGCCGCAAAACAAGTCCCGCAAACATTATGGGGTGTTATTGACTTGTACGGCATGACCATTAAAGTGACAATCGTCGATCGAGATGAACGCGAACAACAGAATTTAGTAACAAGACGCAATAACATAATGTCGATGCAGACATGCGTTGAAGATTTGCCGATGTACAGTCCAGAAGCGGATTCTGTACAAAATGGTGATCGACTTACATTTCATCCTGTGTGTGGTTCTCATTGTACGGTGACACAAAGTGGGAGGACAGCGCTGAGACCCAGGTAATTCAAATAAATATCAACAGAGAAACGATTCTTTTGAGAATATTCCATGAACAACTTCGTTTCAATCACATTCATTTCATGTTTCAGTGCATCGGATGACTTCAATAATGGCGTTGTATTGACAAGACGACCGTTGCGTCCGAATGAGTTGTTTCATGTGCGTTTGGAGCGTGTCGTTTCAAAATGGGCTGGTTCAATTGAGATCGGTGTAACAACGCATAATCCAACTGAGCTTGATTTTCCATTTACAATGACGAACGTTCGTACTGGCACCTGGATGATGACTGGCAATGGTGTCATGCACAATGGAATCACGGTTGTTGAACAGTACGGCCTTAGTTTGGACCGTCTTCAGGCTGGAGATCGTGTTGGAGTCATGCGAAAGGAAGATGGAACCCTTCATTTTTGGGTGAATGGCGTTGATCAAGGACCTGCCGCAACAAATGTGCCCGACAAAGTCTATGGAGTGGTCGATTTATATGGGCAAGCGGCACAAGCGAGCATAGTGGACGATAGTGCTGAGACGATCATCAGCCCGGAAGCGGGCAATTCCACATTCTCCAATACAACACTTAATGGTGGCATGTGCAGTGAGCAAAAGATACGATTTCATGTTTGTCACGGTCCAAATGCTCGAATTTCAAATGGTGGCCTAACTGCCAGCCGACCAAAGGCCTTGGCAGAATTTAATGGATCAATTGTGTTCAGCAATCGTCCGTTGCGGCAGCATGAATTATTCGAAGTGGTGCTTGAAACAATGATCGATCATTGGAATGGAAGTGTTGAGATCGGTGTCACCGGAATTCGACCGGACGAAATTTCCTTTGCCAGTGCAACCGATTTAGAGCAAGACACGATAATGGTTTCGGGTCAGACGTTAATCCATAACGGTCGAACGGTGCGAAACGATATGCCATTTAATTTGGACAATTTGACGTCGGGCTCGAAAGTTGGCGTGATGCGAAATGGCGATGCTATCCATTTTTTCATCAATGGCATTGATCAAGGGCATGCATACGATTGCCCCATCCAAAATATGTATGCAGTCATTGATCTGTATGGGCAATGTGCTCAGGTGAGCATCATCGGTTCGATGCAATCAAGTACACGAGCACCGTACGCAATTAGCGAAAATTCTCAAAGTATTCAGGCGGCTTCAGTGATTGCACCGCTCACCGAAGTAAAACACAGGTAATGCATCATATATGATTGATATACAAAACATTTTATCGGAATTTTTTCGTTTATCTCTTTAGATGGTCCTGTATCTCGGGAAGTGTGAGTTTATTCCAAAATTGGACGCTTGCTAGTCGCTGCACAAGCAATCAACCGGCCCTAACTCGGTGTTTGGTATTTTCGGAACACTTTTTGGTGGTTGGTGAACCGTTTGAAATTAAAATCACCGAATACAATTCAATGTTAGCCGGTTGCTTGAAAATAGGTGTAACTGATCTCAATCTGTCGGACGAACATGTTCGCAAAAATCTACCTGTTTCAATAAAACGAATTCCCTCAAATGTTTGGTATGTAAGTGGTAATGAAATTCGATATAATACGATGCTTCTCAAAAGATCGATGGCATCGTTGGAGTGGTTGCGCATTGGCGATCGAATCACTTTGGAATTAACATCGGCGAGAAATTTACGCGTTCTACTGAATTCCGAAGATATGAATATTTCATTTTCGAATGTGGCACACGATGTGTACGCAGTGGTGGAGCTGCAAGGACCCGTTATGGCTGTTCAAATAACATCGTTGCAAGTTCCTATGTCGCCGTTGCGACCGTGCAGTTTGCGCCTTCAAGATTCGCTCGATTTAGGGCTGGATCCATTGAAAAATCAAGACTCAATGTTAGAGTCCATCGATTCGGAAACGCCTTTTTTTGAATTCTCCGATATTCACGGGAGAAATATCCAGTTACTGGAAGACCGTCGAGTTGCACAGCGCACGCAATCCTACAATCAATCTATTGTTTGCATTGCGAAGCCATTGTGCAAAGGGCATAGCATAAGTGTGAGTTGAATCAAGATTTTTTGAACTGAATTCAATATTCTTTACGGATATTGTAATCGAATATTGCAATTTTTTCATCGAAATCATAACCAAATTGCTATGTTTCAGATCAAAATTGAAGAGATCAATACAAAATGGAAGGGTACAATCATTCTGGGTGCCGTCAGCAGTTACCTTAATAGCATTCATCTGCCGTCATCGGCTATTTTACTGCGGCGGCCTTGTTGGATTATAACGCACGACTACATCAATATAAATGGCAGTAAAATCCAATCAAAACTGGGCGAATCGCTTTTGAGAATTCAAAAGGACACCATAATTACCTTAACATTAACGCATTCGGGCTCGCTTACGTTGCACATCGTCAATAGTTTGCCCACGAGAAAGGGCAGCTCCGCATTTAGTTCTGCAGAAAGTGCACAAACAAGCGAAAAATATGTCGAAGAAATTGCAACTGGTCTTCCACATCATGTTTATCCGATTTTCGATTTGTACGGTAAGTGCGAACGAATTTCACTGCTGTGCCCAGATATAAGAAATGGTAGTCCAATCAACGAAGAAGTCATTGCCCCTTCGGTAAGCAACGAAACCGATCGAAATGTGCCGCAATTGGAAAAGGCGGATCTCGAAGTGCATGAAAAGGAAACGGATAGTTTGCAGCCGTCGCTGGATGGCGAAGGCACAAGCCGAGCTACTACAAGTGCTATCATGTAAGTGAAAGCGAATACACATACGAAAGTGATCATTTGTAATAATTTTTTGTCGATACAGGACTCGGTCGGTTGCCGACAGCGTGTCAGAGAATCTACTGCATAACATTTCGGTTAAGAGTCGAACGGTTGAGGCTAAAATTGAACAGGGCGAATCCAGTTCCTCTTGGTAAGTCTAAATTCATGAGCTTACCATTGACATTATCAATGTTGATTTGTCAGCCATTAGAAAATGTTTGAACAAACAAAAAATCAATTTATTTTCATTCATCAGCTTTCTACGAGATTCCTTGCAATTACAACACTCGACCAATTTGAATATTCAGCGGAGTCAAAGCACTAATCGGTTTGGCAGCTCATCGAATGCTAATATCTCTTCGGAAGATATTCATTCCAATGCTGACAATATTCCAATATTTGATGATAGCAACATTAATGCCTCGGCATCGGCTTCAGCCAGCGACTCGAATTACATTGAAAATTCCAATTTTTATGGTAAATTAATCGACACTGAGTCATTTATTCAATACTTGACAATCTTCTAATAACAAATTGCATTGTGCATTTCAATCATCCAGATCATGAAATCGAGGTGAATTGGTGTCGGCAGCCACAGCACTTGGTTCAGTCAACGTCATATAAGGATCCGAACTACAACCAAGTTCCGGTGGGGAATTACAATGAATCTAATCAAAATACGGGAGCAGAAAATCAAAATTCGTTGGTCGGTAGTTTATCGGTGAATCCGAATTCAATGGAAAATGCTAGGCTGCAATTCGACTACAATGTAAGTCAGATGTTCCCATCAGTCATGACGATCACGGATCAAAACAGAGAGAACAATGCCACAAGTTCGGATCGGGTGTCCGAGGTGCAACCACCGTGCAGCATAACATCCGAGTATGAATCAATTCCAAGCGTCGAGAATAAAGATTGTGAATATTTGAAATTGGTGATGGCATTCAAACGCACGCTAGTCTTGCCTGATGTTTTCTTCTCTTATGACATGGCCGTTTGCTATTGCACTTTGTGTTTGACAAATAGCGGAAGAAATCTGCTGGAAGGTAAAATGAGCGATACTGCAAAATTAATAAAGCAATTTTACGATGGAGGATCATAATCATGAGGCGACGGCAAGCAAAAGCAACAAACAAGCATTCACATAGCAACAGTACAACATGCATGAACGTTAATAAAGTAGCCTGATGCTCTGTTGACGTTGCTCACCGTCGTCTCACGTTGAGTTCATCGTGACGATAAATGAAGACCTATATGTATATGTTTATTAGGAATATGTTGATTGTATAATATTGTTTCCCTCAGGTTGGGTGCGATTCAAATTGAGCCACATAATCACAAATGTTAGCAGCTCGTCAGCGACCGAGTCACAAGATTGCAGCAATAGCGATTGGACAACCGCATATTATATGAGTCGAGTCGATAAAATCCGTGCAATTCTAGACCATGGCCAACCACTTCCGATTGGTGAGATTTTCTTTTTCATTCGGTTCTAAAAGTCGAATTCGAATGAAAAAAATACACATAATTAGAAGAGTTCAGCATTAAAATGTAGTCTTAAAAATTTCGTTATTTAATGGCAATTTTTTCAAATTTTCCGAAAATCCAGAACAATGTGAGTATGTGAATGGCAATCAAAAGAGTCAAAAGGATGACTCTGGCCCAGGAACTTTGTTACTCTTATTCTCAACGCCAAACTCGCAACAACAAGAGCAAATCCCGTCGACGTTCGTTCATCGGGCTGGAGCTGCATCCTATCGAATTGAAACCGCATTCGAAGTTCGTGTGCGCACACAGGCAGTTTGTGTGGCCGACACAAGTGTCAATCTAAATGACAACGAGCCAGTGGCATCGAACGGTCAACCGATTTCTGTGTGGACCACAAAAGAGGCTGGCGCATGTGTTTTGTTTGCTCTTTTATTAAAACTTACGCCAGAACCTGGTGGCACATCAAAGCACTCCACTTAAGGAAATTTAAATCGATTGTTAACACCACACATTACATACCAAAATACGTGCTTGATTTGGAAATCAAGCAAATGCTTGCTCTTACCATTCAATGGAGCTACCGCATTCGAGTCACCAACATCTGTACATAAACTTTGTTTTAATTACGCATTTCGATTAATGTTATTGTGCGACATATCGTCTAAATGCATGCCTTAGAATACTTTTTTATCGATTTAGATTCGAAACAATTCGCATGTTTATTAAACGAAACCAAAACAAGGGAACTCTTCGTTTCGATGTACGCTATGGCTTGTGTGACATCGTCCACGGCCCGTGTGCGTTGTACAACGAAAAGAAGAGAAAGAAAGAATTTACCTGAGTTGTTTTTTAACTGTTCATAGAAATGCATGAATTTGCTTAACTTTACCAAAGAAATGGATTACATAAAACTCATTCACATGCCGCTTAGCATTCCCTTCCCTAAATAGGCGCAACAATATTTTTGCTTTGGCCAAAAATGTGTACCCGAGTGGAAAAGATTTTTCTGTTTTTAGATTCAGCATTTATCGAAACTTTTCACTGAATGATCTAAGCTTTCACTGAATCTTTTTCGATTAACTGAAAATCATTCAGTGAAAAAATTCAGTATTTTTCGATCTTCAGTAAATCGAAATAGATTCAGTGAAAAAATTCAGTACTTTTCGATTTTCAGTGAATCGAAAAAGATTCAGTGAAAAGTTTCGACATTCAGTGAATCTAAATTTAAGCTCACTGAAAAAGCATAGGAGTTCAAGATTCAGTATTTAGAGTGATTCAGTCAGTTCTGTTTTTCGATATTCAGTGCTCATTTTTTGCACTCGGGTATAGTGTATCTGTATACAATGTATGCACGCCGCTACCAATTTAATCAATTCTAGCCAATAGTCTTCGTTTTCTTCCCATCAAATGGTGAATAAACACATTTATTTTATAGATATAAATAATTATTACAACATTTATGAAAATTCAACAAAATGAAATAAAATGAAGCTTATTGACATAAAGAAAAAAAAAGGATTTTTCTTATACTGAAAATGATTGTATGTTTTTGAAAATGTTTGGCAAAGCGAAAATTAGACCGATTTCCGGCGAGATCAACTGGATCGGCATTTTTCTTTAGGAGGACGCCAGTTCAAATGAAGGTGATTCAAAAAAAGAGGTTTTTAGAGCTAAGTAATTTGAGCGGTAGTTGATCGTCTAATTGGATAGGTTCGTCCTACTTTTATACCAATCACGCTGCTCAACAATTAACATCAGAGCTCCAATAAACGTGCAATTTTTTGATACTTCATCAACTCCATTATGTCGATACATCATTGAATATATCATTTGGAATGGGCAATATTTAGTTGCAACGTGACATCTATGTAACCGTCGTCGTTTGAATGTCTCTGTGTCAATTATATTTATAATGTTTTTATATCCATTTTTCGCATTTATTCGCTGTGTGTTTGGTCGCGCGATGTTTGTCCGCGCCGTGAGTGCATGTGTGTGTGGATGCGTGCATTTGTACGTGTGTTGTGAGTGTGAATATGGAATTTTGCCGTTGTTATCGGTGTGAGTTGGCATAAGGGATGCGTTGCGCAGAAGCAGCCCTACAAAAAGTGACGTTCGCCACCCCATCGACATTGCGCATCGCAATGCAATATACCAATGAAATGAGAAAAGGAAGTCCAAAATCGACATATACACAGTTCAGATGTATTTTGTCAGTGTACAATTTTGTTTATTACATATCAGTTCGCATTGTAGTTGAAAATATTTAAAGAATAAAATATAAATAAATAAAAACGGGTGACAAAAGTAAGGGACACCAAAATTGCATAATTTCGAATGAACAATTAAATGAACAATTGAATGAACATTGGTTCCGACATAGACGCACACGATTCAAGTAAGAAAGAATATCGACAAATTGGACAAAGTCTAGTTAGATTCTCGCTTTGAGTTCGTACAAGTGTAGTGCATTGTGTGTTTGTTAAACGATTATTACACCTTTTGTTCGACACTCTCTTCATTTTTTATGCAATCAAATTGTAATATAGTTAGTTATCTCCGTGCAAAAATTATTTTATCATTAATTTGATGGGCCACTATTTGGTTGGTCGTTGCGTATAAGTCAGATTCATTCTTTCGCCACCCTCTTCTGAGCACAACGAATTGTGTGTGTTCTTGTGTGTTTTGCGACAGCGATTTTGTCAAATCAACACCACAAATCATGACGACGTATTGAAGATAACTGAGGATTACCAGCAATGTTGGCTAATTAATGAAGCCTCCCCCCAAAAATTGAGTTGCAATCTGAGCGAAGCACCCATCACTTTCGGGTCGACGGTGTCGACCGCAAACCACCAAATCATTGAAATGCTAACGTTTGCTTCGAAAATCGAGCGATTAATATTTGAATAAATGAACAGGTGATCAAATAGCCCCATCGACAGCGTCGCGCCATATCGTCTCGAAAATACTCGGTTCGAGTTAGCCAACACTCGACTGAAAAATATGCACCATGATAAATGCAACAAAATGAAATGGAATTGTGATTTCAGTTTGAGTCGACTGCATTCCATCAATATTGTTGTATTTTGTGAGTGCTGTGGCCAAATTGCGGCCCAACAGTGGATTTGTGTTCATTCATTATGGATAAGTGTAAAGTGAAGAAAGAAAGAAAAAACGGAATTGTGTTTGCTTGCAGCGATGGGCCAAATTAATTTTTCCTATGCAGTCAACAATCGTGCATTGTTATTAAAACAATATTTTGTCGATGAATTCAATACAAATAGACACGAAATGGATCAAATTGAGCATTTCACATATTGACGGCGCAAAAAAAAACACACACACACAAGAAGTTCAAATGGACGATTGACGATAAATTTAAAACCTATCGAGCATTTATATTTCAACAAATCTAAAAAAATCCCGACGATTTTATTTTTGAGAGGATGTGTGTGTGTGTGTGTGTGTGAACTGTGATTCGTGCGATTCCATTTGCGTGCAAAAAATGTTGGCCACAAATGAATCCTGTGAAATGAATGAAATCATACAATTATGAACTATGAAAAAAGGCTATGAACGATTTCGAAAGAGAGAAAAAAACAGTTTGTTCGTGCTTCTGATGATTTACCGTTGGTATCATTTGCCATGAACTATTTATAATAATTTAAATTATAACCGCGTCTCCTTCACTCTCATTCCTCACGCTCGTTCACTCTCTCGGTTTCCATTTCTTTTCTCAATCGTTTTCAATATAATTTCATTGTAACAATTTTTTGCTATCCAAAATGTGTGCACAACCGTCCACATTCGATCCGCGTGCTCTCAGAAGCAGCACACACAGAGATCGAGCGCGAGCACACTCATGGGCCTGACTTCTCTGGTGGCCAATGGTTACCAAAGACTTTTCACACCATAAATAGACCATATTAATTAAAGGGCATGTTATATTGTTGAAAATGAAAATTAATATTATGCATTACATTATTATCACCATACTGTATGCCGAGGCAATGCTTCAGAATGGACGATGGTGGCCCACATGAGAAACCGAGAGAATTGAGTTGAAAATTTATCAATCAAAGGTCATATATAATAGAGACGAACACGAATATTTAGCTCGAAGCGCTTCTAGATGGTGTGTGCAAGGGAATTAACGGATGGCCTTACATATGTTTGCATGTACATGCATACATCAGCATTGGTGATTGTATAAATATCAGCGGCACATATTTTTCTCTCTCCTTTTCGATTGAGCTATAAAATCTTGGCGGAAGGGAAAATCATGTGCATCAATTATATTGGCAGCAGCTTACGAACAGAATGCAATTGAAATTGGGTTCATATGGAATTGTATTGCGTTGTAGAATGATTTGAATTTCACATTCGATTTTTCATTTGTATATTGGGTTCTTGTGAGATGAGTATATTCAAAAAAATTGTTGAAAACGCATTGAGAATGAAAGAAAAATCGCATGCTTTTGTGCCATATCGATAGCACGCGTACAACAATTCAAATACTTGACATACGCGTTGCTTGAACAACACCTGACTCTCATACCGAGCGCTCGACTTTCACTCGTAATTTCTATGCACACACAAATTCACATGTATTTCGGGTTAAATCAACAAAACGACCAAAGGATATTTACAAACATTTAGATGGTATTTGTTTGCGGCATCGCAGCATAAATGAGCACCAGTGAATGGAGATTAGTACACCAAACATTCTCACTCCTCGCACCAACGTCTTCATAATCAACTCCCTGTCGAACCAACGGTGGCTGCACTCTTGGCCGAGAACAAAGTCATTTTTAATCATTCGCCCCGATTAGATCAGAATTTTAACGAGGCTTCGGCATTTTTTCCACTGTACTACAATATTCAGCCAGTTTTTGGCGGTGATATGAATTAATAAATAGCCATCCAAGATAGCATTGGAATGTTGAACCCGTTCTTGTGTCACACGCCACTCGAATAAGCAACAATTGAAAAGAAAAACAGGGAGCTCCCGCTCCTAGAGCAATAAATCCCATTGAAACGTGTTTCGGCGGTCTGAAATTCCATTCATTGTTTTGAGCTGAATATGTGCAGCCAAATGGTGCACACAAAAACCATATTTTCTCTCTCTCTCTCTTGCCCGCCCGTACATACACGCGAGGCACGGATTGTACGAGTGTTTCCCTTTCATTTGTGCAGCGCGAATTCATGTGCTCGTTGGTTTGACTTCCTTCATGCAATGCCAAATATACAACTTTTCAATTCGTCGTGTGCTCCTATCGATTTTCTTTGAAATATGGCGTGTATTGAGCACAAATGTGCATGCATATATGAAAATCTGATATGTTTGTTGCCAAAGGAAGAGCAAACCAATAATGAAAGGGCACACAAGACACGGAAAAACAAAAAGCCGATAGTTTGAAGGAAAAATTAACTATCATTTGTGCATACTTGATTGTATACGCTCCGCATTCGTTGCACACTATTGCACATATCTCTCGTCGTCTTGTTTGATCTGTTTGCAATTTGCAAACATTATTTCCCCAAAAAAAAGAGAAAGAAAGTGAGGGAGAGAGAGAGTTTGTGTGAGATACATCTAATGTGTTCTAAGTTTTTGTATATGCAGAGGGTTGACCACAACACAGTCGATGCCGCTGAATTTACCATTTTCCAAAACAAAAACACGTACGAATGCAAACGCTGCTTATCCTCTGCTTTCTGTCATGCATTTGATTAGGCTAGGAAAACGAAATTCAAAATGCAGAGCGATTTCTAGACAAAATCGGTGTGTTGATTGACAGTAATCGTTATTTTGACATCGATTTTCCTTTCAAATTCCGTATATTGCAACAGAATCGAAATGGTTTGCTGCGACAATATTGCGCATTATTCAGTGAAAACGAAGGAATGTCGATGAGAGGGTTGAATGCACCCATCGCTATATCGCTTTTTTATAATTAAGTATCTCGTTATTTGGGTCATGCTCATGCTATCTGATTTTTCGATACAAACGCAATCAAAGAGAACAACATCGGGAAGCAAACATGGGAAATGAAATTAATTGAAATATACCTCACTTTAGACGGCTTATGGGGATAAAAATTCCATACATACATGCACACAACTTCGTCTGTACTTGAACGGTGCACACACACAAAAATAGAGAGAGAAAAACCTTGAAAACATTGCATCCACAATACGATAACTCTGTCACAAGCACACACACGCACACACTTCTATTTGCATGCACAATAACCATCATCAGCAACAGAAGCAGCAGCAGCAGCAACATTACAGCATTCTGCCCGTTACTTATTGTATTTGTTTTGTTTGTTTAATTTGTTTGATTATTCATATCTTCTCTGTTTGACCTTTCTCTTCTCCTGTACCTTTCAGTTTTGTGTCTTTCTTAATCGTGTTGGTTTTTTGCTTTTGACTTTTCTAGTGAACATTACGCGTGCGGAAAAACTCTGAGCCGAATAAATAAATATGAGCCATCTTCACCGAAATTGATAAGCGAAGAATATACTTTCAATTGGAATTATGCTGAGACGCAAAGGAGCCATCAATTAATTACAGCTTTCGGGCGCAAATCTTTCAATTTCCATTGTCGATTTTGAAATGGTTGCGAAATTGATATTCCAAAAGGGAACTGACACCGAAATAACAATGCATTTCGCTTAGAATCGTTCGCTTTCTCTCTCGCTCCCTATCCCTCTCTCTTTCTGTCTTGTGTTGTGATTTGATTATTTGATCCGTTACGATTTGGTGGAAAAGAAAGAGAGCAACAAAGAAAATATAGAAAATAAAAAACTTCAAGGAGAGAATAAAGGAAAAAAGAACGAAAGGAGAGAGTCAGTTCGTGAGAATAGTGATGAGTGTTACATCAAATGTGCTCGTGAGCACGAGTTAAGCTGAATCACCGAGAGCCGTTGGATGTTTATTGCATTATTTATTGGTGTTGACAGTGGAACCAGTCGCGATCTCGTGTAATCTCATCTTTCTCTATCTCTCTCCGTCAAACCGATTCATCCTCAGCCCAGTTGAGCCAGTCTTATTAGTCAGGGTGAATCAGAGGGGGTGTTGCTGTCATCCGACGTTCTTGTACGAATTATTTGATTCAAATTCATCCTTTAGCTGTTAAGAAGTAGATTCCGTACAAAGGGATCGTTATTGTGGCATCATCAAGTAGATACACAAATTGCAATTATGCAAAAAGAAAATACGGCGCCTGTTGAAAGCCATCAATATGTGGGGCCTTATCGACTGGAAAAAACACTTGGCAAGGGACAAACGGGTGAGTGAATCATATTTCCGAATTTTGTTCGACGAATCAATTATTTATGAATGCTTTTTGCCATATTTTTTGTCATTTTCCTCACACTCAGGTCTGGTCAAGCTGGGTGTTCACTGTGTTTTAGGCAAGAAAGTAGCGATTAAAATAATTAATAGAGAAAAACTCAGCGAGTCAGTGTTAATGAAGGTGAGGCACAACAAACATTGTCAGCGACAACGATGATGTTCGTTCGCTAATTACGAACTTTACTACTTTTTACAGGTGGAACGGGAGATAGCTATTATGAAATTAATTGATCATCCACATGTTTTGGGTCTGTCAGATGTTTATGAGAACAAAAAGTATTTGTATTTAGTGCTAGAGCTCGTCTCCGGCGGTGAATTGTTCGACTATTTAGTTAAGAAAGGACGACTAACACCAAAAGAAGCCCGCAAATTTTTCCGTCAAATCATTTCGGCACTAGATTTTTGCCATTCTCATTCAATATGGTGAGCTATCTGACCGTTATTGTGATTTACCAGATTTATTTGTGTATTTTGCTTATACATTCAGAATTTTGAACGGACAATTGCATTATTTAGCCTTACCTACAAAACGCATTGTTTTTGTCAATATCAAACGCTCAACCGTCATGAATCAGTTAAATTGTAATCTGATTTAAATCCATGTTTAAATTGTATTATTTTGGTTCCGTTTCATGCAGCCACCGTGATTTGAAGCCCGAAAATTTGTTACTGGATGAAAAGAATAATATCAAAATTGCGGATTTTGGCATGGCATCGCTGCAACCAGCCGGTTCGATGCTTGAAACATCTTGCGGATCGCCACATTACGCTTGTCCAGAAGTGATCCGAGTAAGATTTTGATAGAAATGCTAGTGATTCTCTGCATAGAATTTGATCGATTCATTTTGATTCGCAATTTAATTGTTTTCAGGGTGAAAAATATGACGGCCGTCGCGCGGATGTGTGGTCATGTGGTGTGATTTTGTACGCTTTGCTAGTCGGTGCTTTGCCATTCGATGACGATAATCTACGGCAATTATTGGAAAAAGTGAAACGAGGCGTATTTCATATACCGCATTTTGTGCCACCGGATTGTCAAAGTTTGTTGCGTGGCATGATTGAGGTGAATCCAGACAAGCGTCTCGCACTGGGCGAGATTAATCGCCATCCATGGGTAACGGCCGGCGGCAAAGGCGAGCTAGAATTGGAATTACCGATGATGGAAGTAGTGCAAACACACGTTATACCATCGGCCTTATCCGTCGATCCGGATGTCCTAAATGCCATCTGCTCGCTGGGATGTTTCAAGGAAAAAGATAAACTCATTCAAGAGCTGATGAGCCCAAAGTGAGTCTAATTTTTTTGTATTTTACACGACTTTTCTGTATTTTTTGATTTTGCATCAAATGCCAATTTCAATAACAAAAAAAAAAAAAAAAAAAAACACAAAAATTCTTTTTTCAAAAGCGTAAAAAAAATTCGATATAATAAATTTTTTCGCAATATTTTAGTCACAATACGGAGAAAGTAATTTATTTCCTTTTGCTGGAGCGTAAGCGTCGGCGACCAGCGCTTGAAGACGACGACGAAGCGGCTAGACCTAGAAATAATACGGAAGTCAGCGATCCGCCGAAGAAAAGATTGGACACATGTAGAATAAACGGTCAGAACTCATACAATTTCGGACAAATTAGTGAAGGTTCGCCGATTACAACCCGTCGGCAAGCATTCAAGTGAGTGTCAAATTTGGTTTCATAACGAAAATTAATTGACATCGACGCGCACTGACATTTTTAATCAACACTCGACTCAACGTCATAATTAGCTCAACGAAGTATTAAATATTCAGTTGAAATTGGCAATGGAATCATTGCTATTGAATCTCAATGACAATTTTCCATAAAATGACTTGCAACTGTCGTCCAGGGCTCATTACATTTAGCATCAATATCACCGAAGAATTGTTTTTTAATATCAATTTTTATTGAATCTAAAAAGATGGAAATCAATTTTCAACATGATTTTTGTTTTGGTTTACAGTTTTCGATCCTACAGCAACACTCGTAATCACAATCGAAGATCTCCTACGCCATCATCCAGATCTGCATCATATCATAGTCCAACTAGAAATCCCCAACAAGGTAACGTTTCTATGAAAAACTGTTTAATTGAAATAAATGCCAAATATTCTTTTGTCGCATCGGCAGTGTTATCACGACCTTCATCTCCAGCCACTTCTGCCCGCCATTCAACTCATTCAGCATTAGTAGCTAGTCGAACAGTCCAGCCAAAATCACAACAGCTACCAAACGATCAACAACAGCAACAGCCACAGTCACCATCAACGCAACAGGTAGACATATTTCTTAATAGAAATTGACATATCCAACCTTCTCCTAAAATCGAACTAATAAAATGTCATATTGAATTTGCAGCAATCACAGCCTCAAACTCAACTGCATCCATCCAATCAACCGCATGATATAAGTAATTATGATCAACAACAGTCAGGTGCTCATCATAGAGCCAACTCAGGACCAACAATAGCTATTAGCCTATTTCCAGAATCGGAAAATAGCAATTGTAACCAATTTTCATTGCGCGAAACTAGCAAAGTTTCTAATTCGTTTTTGTGGTCATTTTCAGGGCCCGTGCCAAGTTCACCGCATCTTGGTGTTGCAAATGCTGGTAATGCACCATCGCCAGCAATGACCGCATCAACTTGTAGCAATGCAAGCACTCAACTATGGAAAACTCGACTAACAAACATCAAAAATAGCTTCTTAGGTAGTCCTCGATTCCATCGAAGAAAACTACAAGGTAAGCTTGATTTATTGGGTTTTTTTCGGGCGATTTCGATATGGTTCATCAACTATATTATTGCAATTCAGTGTCGTCCGATGAAGTGTACTTGACGCCAGACTCATCGCCAGAATTAACGAAACGATCGTGGTTCGGAAATTTGATGACTACGGAAAAAGATGAAACTTTTACGGTGCTTGTCAAAGGCAAACCACTTTCAACAGTAAAAGCTCATCTTATTCACGCATTTTTATCGGTAACGCATCGAACCAAATCTAAAATACTCTTGTGCCCAACAAAAAATGCTCTCTCAACTAAAGGCGGTATTTTTCAGATGGCCGAACTTTCACATAGTGTTATATCGCCAATGTCATTTAGAGTTGAATATAAACGGAATGGAACAGGACCAGCTATGTTTCAACGTCATGTTCGATTTCAAGTTAGTTTCTCATACACGCAAACACATTTTTTTTTGATGAAATATTCTGTAATCACTTTAAACTCACATAAAACTTGTTCATTTCGGCATGCAGGTTGATTTAAGTGCAATTTGTAAGCAGGAAGAAGTGGCCGATACGCTTTTCGCAATCACATTTACATTGTTGTCTGGTGAGTTGCTTTCATAAAAAAGTTTGTACGTGCGTTGTTGGGTCTGGCTTTTTCAAATGAAAAACGAACTACTATCCAAAATTAACTTGATTAGACGTTTTTCTGTTCAGAAAAAGTTCAAAATCGGAACAGCTTTTATTTTATAAAAACAGCGCAGAGCAAACAACGTTTTTTTTTTTTACTCCTTTTCACATGCATTCATCATTATATTTTGTGAACAAAATGCGCCTAATTTCAAATACAAATTTTTAATTGTCCGGAAAAACTGTTTTATTACAGGAAACATTCGAAGATTCCGTCGAATATGTGAACATATTCAATCGCAAGTTTGCTCAAAACGATTTTCTGGGCCAGGCAGTCCACCAAAAGTGACAAATGCGGTTTCGGAGAGTTCATCGTGCGGTTCGGATTCAAGTGAACGTCTTTCTTGCTATAAACGCCAGGTACGAAAAAAATCTCGACTTCAATTTTGAGTTGAACAATGACAACGACCACTCAATTTCGAGTAATCGAATAAATTGCAATTTTCAGATTGAAAATGACTGTGAAAGCGATGCAGTATTTGAGTGCAATAAAACGCCTGTTTCGCGACGCTCATCAGCCTCAACAAACAACAATAATCAAGTTTTAGGTGAAACTGCTAGTCCAAAAACGGTGCGATCAAGGTAAAAAAAAAATGCTTTAAAATGCGAATTCAATTCACAATGGAAAAACAACGACTGACAAGAAATTTCCATTGCAGTTCCGAGTCAACGGATCCCGACCGTTCGAGAAATCGCAAAAATGGCGAGAAACAATCAACAACGATGTCTGGGAGTGCGATGGCATGAGAGTTATTTCTCTGATTTAGTTTCAAAATAACAAAGATACAAATGTCAGGTTCTAAATATTATACAAATAGCCATCGTACGACTGTATTGATGCTATTTAATTAAAGGGAATAAAAGCCACATCAAAAAACGGTTATTTAATATGACAACAACGACACCAAATCACATAAAATCAACAACAAACATCATCAAAACCAACTAAGAAATAACAACTAAACAGCAATAGTAACATTTTATATCTCTTGACGGCCGGGCTCACAATTCATCGCCAACATATTTGTAACATTTAAGCTGAACTGATGTTAAACGGCTCGCAGCATTTATTTGTTTTGTCGATAAGTTGAAATCAAAATTAATATGACATTTACCAATTCAATTAAAACATTATCAACTAAATCGTTAACAGCTCGGTTAACATTTTATTTTTGTTTGCTTGCTTTTTGTTGCAAGGAATGCAAAGTGACATCGATAGTATTAATAATCGAAAATGTCGCTTATTTCGCATTCCACCGCTTTGTATTCCCCGGTATTTTTGGTTCGCATTCAGTTCAATGAAAAAATGATTCGATTTTATGATTTGCGTGTCTGATTTCAGTTGATTATGCCGATTTCGTGTTGTGCCAGAGATCGGAAGATGATTGTAAGGTCTCTAGGTTGGCAAACATTGCACACATTGTGCACCATAATGTGCAATATAGAAAATAAAATTGAGTTTAGAGTAGAAAAATGATGCCCAACCACAGAGATAATAAAGCTTTGAAACAACTTTCGCCCGGAAAATGAAACTGTTAAATAACTGATGAATGATGACGAACGAAAACCTAGCCTGTGTGTCTTTATTATTTTGCAAGAGTCAGAGAATAAATATTGTGAACAATTAACATTAATCAAGGAGAGAAAGATGAAACGCTGATAGCTCAGCAAAATTTATTAAACTTAACGCTAAAATAATGATGACGCTTGATGAAGACAAAAAAAAACTGATTTAACTTGAATTATGCTGACTTTTAATTTTATTTATTAGCTACTTAAAAAGGACAAGGATAAAACGCTAATTCAATACTGAAGACTAATTGCATTTCAGTGATGTAACCAATTTCTTTAGTAAATTTAGAATAAAATAATTCAGAATGGGAGAGGGGGACTCGGAATGGTTCTACTGTTTTTAGGTACGAGAATGATGCAAAACCACAATTGGCTCATTATAATTTGGTTTTCTGTCTGCCCCGAATAGCGGGCTACAAATGTTAAATACTCAAAACCAAAATGCATGTTTCAATTTAGTGAAGTGCAGATGCACAAGAAATGAACGAAACCCATTCGTAGTTAACTCAAATTATATATGCTATGAATTAATGAACAAATTTCACTTATTAAACAAACTAATTCACGCGTTGGTAGATTCCATTCCACTTATTATTATGATAAACAGTTAAACGGCGAGCTAAAGCACATTCGGTAAATTCATTTAGATGAGCATTTTGTTTGGCAGATTTGTAAAAAAATATATAAACACACCATTTGCGAGTGAACTACCACAAACAATTAGTTAATTTTGTAAATTGAGCCCCTCCCCCAAAACATGACAAAACAACAACCAACGAAATTTATTTGAGCTTCGATGGCCAACCGCATTTAGAAATTAACGAAATAAAAAATTCAACTTGCATTCAACAACAAAACCAAAAGCATATTGAATATCCTACCGCCACATAAAATTAGCACAATGATAACGCAATTCGCGCGAGAGAAATGAAAAACCAAACAATCCAAAAATTATGAAACAAATATATTGTAGTAGATTGGAAACGATTTTTTGATAAGCCAAACAATAGTACTTGTTAGACAAAAAAAAACGTCCACACCGTTCACCATACGTACCGAAGAAGAAGAAAAAAATGCTGATCTGAAAAGTCAGTGAAACACGCTTTTTGCATACTACGGATCTAATATATGGGCACGCTTTTGTGAAAAAAATCAACTTTGTGACAACATATTATAATCAATCTCAAGACACAAACCATAAGCATTTTGACGGAATCAATTAAAATAACATTTTTGATTCCAATCGATAAATGTTTTGTTAAAGAGATTTTTCGTTGCAGACTCACGCGCTTCTTTTCGGTTCACACGATAAAAGAGCTATCATTCAGGGCACACGTATTTGTGGCTGTGCGAATCGGCTGCGTTTTTGTAACAGCAGCTGCTCGAGATAAATACGTTCTTATTCATATTGCTTCATTATTCTGCAAAATTACTAATAGCATATGGTTTTTGTTCGCTTTGCTTCTCTTCGCCAAGTGATAGTTTTTCGGATGGCGAGTGCAGTTTTTGCATAGAAATAAGGAAGTTTTTAAAGAGTCCTTGAAAAGTCCACGAATACTCCTCAAAGACTGTTCGAAGATGCCTTAAAAAGAAGGAAATCCATTTTGTTAAGCATGAAAATGCATATCTCACTTTCCTCTATTGATTTCGTGGCTCTTCTTTTTCATCCTTCTTGTCCATTCATTGCTGTGCCCTGACACATACACACATGTCGCCGAATCATGACTTGAGATTTTCCGACAGGCTTCTGTTGATGCTAATCAGATCTTCGTTGCGTTGAATCTACTACAATAAGCAAAATCAAATAAATGTATCCACATTGTTTAGCTTCGAACGATCATGCCATTAAACAAATATCCTAACAAAAACACTAGTTTTCGATAAGTTAGATAAATCAAGAATAATAATAAACACCTACCGAAGAAAAAATGTGGTGCCAGAAATATCCTCATTATAAAATACAATTCCCATGAAAACAAGAACAATGAAAACATTTCTAATTTATAATCCACAATTAAATGTACAGAATCTTTTTTTTTAAACAAAAATTTACTGAATCTACTTCGCTTAGCCAGATACAAATTATGCAAACGTAGGCATAATTTTAAGAGATTGATTAACAACAGGGAAGATCGTTAAAGAACGCAATGCTTAAGGTTGAAACAAACCGAAACATCAATAAAAATGTTGGAGATACACAGAAAAAAGTGGGTGTGAAAGAGAACTTTGGTTGATATCGAATATATTTTTTTTTCTTTTTGCGGTGTGTGCGCAATGATCAATGGCACACTGAATAAAATTTTTGCAACGGTGTACAAGAATGAAATAATTATTTTTGACACTTATTGAATAAATACGAAAAATACCAAGAACAAAGATGATAATTAAATTTGAAGAGAAATCACACAAATGGACATCTACTGAATTTATGAAATAGTTCATTGGACTAAATAAAGTACATTAATTTGATCCATGTTTATTATGAAATTTTCGCTCTTATTCTTTATTGTGCAATAGCAATCATATTGACATGTCATTTTATCAGAAAATTATTTAAATGTGCAGGTCTTGTCGGCTGATTGACTTTAGCATCCACATCAATGCTATCCCAATTCAGTCTCGACTTTGAAGAGGTTCAAACAAGAAGTTGAACATGTCGTCTGATCAATGTCTTTCTAATAACTAAATTACCTGTAACTCATTCGTTTAGCGCAGAATCAGCGCTATTTCGTTCAAAGGTAGGTTTTCCTGGTTTTCCATTTTCATACGTCGAATGAACGGATTCACTGTTGTTTTCAGCATTGTTGCTCATTGATTGAGTACTATCGCTGGATGCAATATTGCTTTCGAATCCATTGTTCATCGCCATTTGCATGTTCCGAGTGTATTCGACATGAATTTGTTCCATTCGATCTTGTAACCTTCGTCGCATCTTCAGCATTTGAAGAAAATTGTCAGTCTGAGGAAGACACAAAAGCAATTTCATCAAGATTCATCTCAATGTCCATTATATAAAATGAATTAAAAATGCGCAAAACTCAAATTCAACTTACGTGATCTGCCATAGAGAGTTTAAACATGTATCGTAAAGTGATCAGGACCACGACGAATGAAACTATAGCAAACAGGCTGGATGAGGTCGAATCTGAGACAATTTTGAATTTTTTTCATTCACAAAACTGTTAATATATCCTTTAAATTTCTTACAATTAAACAGCGGCGGCTGTTCTTTTTTCCCAATGTCAAATATAAAGTCATGATATTCTATAGCTTCTGTATGATTTTGTGATTTGATTGTCTCCAGTTTGACAAAATCAACCGCCACTGACGTGGTATTCTCACAAATGACGTCTTCTATCGGCTGAATTTCACATTCGTCGTATGTTGCTCGCTTTACATACCATTTGCTTATCAATATTTCATGGCTTTGTTTGATAAGTATTTTAACTACTTTACGTGGTTTCGGCACACTTGCGCTATTATCAATCGGCACTTTATCCAAATTACGTGGTCCTTTCTTTGCGTTTCTTGCACTTTTCCGATGCAATCCATCGACTTTGTAGATGCAACATTTTGCTGCACATCGATTTCGTAACCAAGTATCGAATTTGTCAAAACAAATATTACGGCATGAATAGTCGGGCTCATGGCTTCCATAAACATTTTGACCGAACGGATAGCGCATGCAATAGCCAGTGAGATTGTTATTGAAATCGGGCTCTGCATCGATTCGTTTGAGTTTCGATGGATTTCCTCCTGGACGACTAGTTTTTGATGCTGCAATTTCTCGGCTACGTTTTATGATCGATCGATGAAAATTTAAGACTGCCAATAATAATGCCACCGCCAAACATTGAAGAATTTGCTTCTGCCCGTACATAATTTGTTAACCCTTTTTGAATATTTGACCGAAAAAAATTTAAAAAAAGATCTTAACAATATTATGAATCTGCTCTTTTTGGGACTGATTTATGAAAGAGTAATCATATTTATTTGACAACTATGAAACACGTATTTCTCTATCTAGATGAGTATTCGTCGCATTAGGGAAAAATAAAATGTCGATGCCTAGACAGAAATTCTTCGCCTCTTTAATTTATTAAAGAGTTTGATTTATTTGACAATTATGAACATTGAGATTATGGAAAGCAAGAATTGTCGTGAATCCGCCGATTTTAATTCTTATGATTCGAAAATTCGATTTTTAAGCAACAGCAGCGAAACTAACGAGTAAGCCATAAGATTTTCGTTTAAATTACATTTGAATTCACTTACTTATTTTGGCCCAAATTTAAAATATGCCCAATTTTTATTTTGTAACCTCTAACAAAAAATGCTGAAGTAACTACGGGTAAATCGACCTTATTCAAATACAAAATCAAAACATAACTAAAGTTGGTCCTATAATTTGATGCGTTGTATGTTGAAAATTTCCACCAACACCATTATAAATTGGAAATCGTTTCATCGCACAATTGTGGGAATTTGGCCACATGCTCGATCAAAATCAGGCATTACTATGCGATGGATCCATCAACTTATTTGAATTCATCGCTTAAATTTATCTACTAAATGCAATGCGACTGACGTATTCATGCTTGTCTGCTACAGCGTAAGCAGTGGTACAGTGGACGCGTTAGTGCAACTCTCAGTCATTATTGTAACACAGACAGCGTCGCAGCGAACACGAACACGCGTTCACTGTATCACTGCTTACGCTGTAGCAGACAAGCATGAATACGTCAGTCGCATTGCATTTAGTAGATAAATTTAAGCGATGGATTCAAATAAGTTGATGGATCCATCGCATAGTAATGCCTGATCAAAATGTTGGTGTTTGAAATAATCCGCATGGAAAGTCGAATGAATTGAATGTAAATAAATATTATGAAATGTTTGGCTCTTCACACACTCGTAAAAAGTCACACTCTCGTCGCCATTTCTGACAAAATAATTACGATGCAATTGAAGTGTATTAATAAATATCAATTCGATATTGACATCTAATTGTTCATTGAGCATTCGTTTATCGCTTCATCACAATTCCAATTCATTAATGTAGACAAGCTCATCAATTGACATTTTGTCTTGAGTAAAAATACATTTTTCGGCGTTTGCTAAAAATATCATTTTATCGACGATAAATGAGATAGAGGTGACGAAAATGGTCATAGATCCAAGCATCATCCCTAATTTTGTTCGACCGGCTGCTGAAATGTCAAATTTGTACCGAACAATTCCTGAATGAATTGCAACAACTGCACATCATATGGAGAATTTGTCGGCGAAAAAAATTCGCTGAAACCATTCGATCGGAATAAAAATCAGAAAGTCATGTGTGATATGAGGATAAAATGGGCATTCATTCGATATATGCACCAGACCAATCTAAATAGACAATCATATTGATCGTTTTGATGGATACAAAGCATTTGTGTCTATTGAGTCGCTCTGCTGCGCCGGACGTCATATACATCGATAATACAAAGCCCACACATTATGACGCAAACACGAACCGAGACAGCAAAAAACACACAGTCAGAAGAGAGCTCTGTGTAAAGCATTGTGAAAGCCTACACGACACTCTACCATTGGAAATGGGGTTGCTGCATTTGCTAGTGTGGGTGCAGTGCTCATTATACCGATGGCACGGTTGGATTTGTGTGTAATTCAATCAATGTTAGGTTTGTTGGTTGCTTTCACATTTCCATGGTGTAGGTTGCGGCTACAAGCACAACAGCCAAATTATCGAAAAATTTCACACTCTGGTGTTTCTCGGTGAACACGGCATTATTTTTATGAAATTCACATTAAAAAAAATTGTTTTTATACTGGACGAAATCGTTTTTGTGCGCCGAAAATTGTCTCCAGCACGTCAAATCGTGAGAAAAAACAGTGACAATATAAAAGTATTCTTTTACATCGTTTTCGAGTTTAAAAAAAATATGACGATGGAGAAAAAACATCGATAAGTGAATGAGAATTGATACGGAAGTGGAGAAAAAGTGAAATCTATTCGAATTCAGTCGATTGATTATTGAAATCATGAACACAGGATCTGTTTTAAATTGAATTCAACACAAATGTATCAGTTCTGTTATGAAATTGTAGACAAATTATGTTTTAAGCGAAGAGTTTCTTTGTTAAAATTCATTTTAAGTCCCTCATAAAAAGGAAGTGCGAAAAGGAAGTGCAAAATGGATGAGAAACAGGCAAAAGTTCATAATATTCATAAATCGAAGCATCGACGAGGTCCATCGTCGCGTGTAAATCTCACAGAATCAACGTCACCCTCGAAAACAGCAGCAACAGCAACAACAACAACAACACCGATTGTGGTTGTGCAATCACAGTCAAATGATGACGAAATGCCTGAATCGCCTGCGTCATCGATACATGTAAATAGCAAAAATGTACAGTCGTCTGGTGAAGCAGACACAGGTACGAATGCATTTGAAACCAGAAAAGTGATTCAAACATTAATTTCTAAATTTCTGAATTGATTTCATGGCTTCCATTTCACCATTGAAAATATTCATGTTCTTGATTTTTCAATCGATTTTTTTATGCATTAGAGATACGTGAAGCAGATTCACCGAAAGAAAATGTAGCGCAAAATGAGGCTGGCGATGAAAAATCGTCGACACTCTTTCAAAAATTCGCAAATGGTGCAAAATATTCACCAAAATCACCATTACCATCCCCGAAATATCCAACAAAATCACTTTCGGACCCGTCCGCTAGCCCAGCACAACGCTCCATTCGGAGCAGATCCAGCAATGAAAAGAGCCCAAGACAAAAACGCAGCAAATCAGAATCGCGACGACGACGCGAACGTAAATTGATTGCGGCTGGCGAAATGGAAGTGAAACAAGCCAATGAAACACTTATGCGCTACTTAAAGCAATGTTCGGATATCAATGATGCATCGCTGTCGGGCGAATTGGAAATCGATAAGAATCTCGACGATCGATATCACAGAAAAACACAACGATCACAACGAGAGCGTAACAGTACACATCGCTCAAGTAGTAGCAGCATCAATGCGACGGGTTAGATTCTTTTCGATTTAAACTACATATTTTGCTCAAGCTTTTTTAACAATCATATGTATCAACACATCAGTTTCTTTGACACATTCAAAACTGACTTTATGAACGATACAATTTCAGGCGAAGGCAAATCGATGAAAACGAACAGCATGAGCGCATTCTCGATGATTGGCAGTCGTGCTGCTTCCTTTGCACGTGAGAAAATGCCTCCAAGCGGTTTATCAAGCATTTTACAGGAGCTCACCGCCGACATCATACCAACACATGATGAGATTTATAATCCATTTACACCAGTAGTTTCGCCCACAGAGGGACCACGCACTGATAAAATGTTCGTCCAAACACCTCGCGGATTCCGTTCGGTTTCGGACAACAGCTTCCACAAACGGATGTCACACGAGGATCCAGAATGTGGCCAGTTCGTGCTTTCAGCTTGACTTTTAATCGTGGCTTTATTTTCAATATTATTGTGTTGCGACACTCGCGTCGATTGTTTTACATTTTCCTGACAAACTTTTTTCTTTCATTATTATTTCGAAGTTTTATTTATGAATGTTCATTACAATTTGTGAATTGTCCGATTTATTTCAAGTGACTTTGTTTATTTTTTATGCAGATCTGCCGTAGCGAATGACGCAGCTGCTCTATCGTGCATTGTACAGAGAATTTGGATTCTCTTGTCAAATATTTGCCATGGCCTGTTGGCCGGCTTGGCATTGGCTCATATTCTATTTATTGGTACAACAACACCAAAAGATCTACTCAGCGGCTCAATAAAATCATATCTATCATCGACCGAAATCTACACTAACACATTCTATTGTCTGGCCATCCTCTGCTTAGTATCGATATTAGATCGGTAAGTTTGCAAATCCATGAGCTAGGCCTCGAATTTGAAACACACTGACAAAAATAAATGTGAAGTTGGTCCCGGACAAACTGTTTAAATACAAAATTCACTGATTTTCCGTTGAAACATTCAAAATCATAACAGTTAATCGTGTCAAATCTTCAGACCGTCAATATGAATAATTCTGTTTAGTTTGAAAAACCGATAAATTTTGTATTTTAATGAATAATCCAGGACCAACTTCGAAATTATTTTCGTCAGTGTACTGAGAATAAAAAACGCGTTTACAAATAAATTTATTCAAATTAATAAATCAATTTCACTCGCAGGATGGATATTTGCCGATGGACTGTGTTAAATGCAAACGAAACGATATCATTCCGTTGGATAATCATTGTTATGATTTATATGGCGACAATTATTCTATGCTTATCATCTGAATCATTCGATGACCGATTTTATCTAGTAGCTAACAATGTAAATACAAACGACTCGTCAACCTCGGTAGTGGATATGGTAAGCAAGAGCGTACACTTCCCGACTTTCATTTGGCAATTAATTCAAACGATAAATATGTTTATTTGTGTGACAACAGGAACATGGTCGTGTGGTGAATGTTTGGAGTTCATTATCGTTGGCCAGAAGCATAGGCGCCATCGTCGGCTGGATGCTGATCGGTTTGCGACCAACGGAAGACCATCTGTACGACCAACTAGTTGATATGGAAAAATACAAAGTCGCCAATAATTGATTTAGACATTAATCGTGTAAATGCACCCAAATCGGGTCAGGTTGAAGTGTTGTCGAAGATAATTTAAACTAGATAAAGATTAGATTTTTTGAAAATTCAAAGCAAATATGTAGAAAAAAAGAGATATTATCTTATCTTCGCGGCAAAAAGATGAGACATTTTTTTTTTTTTTTCATATCTTTATCATTTTACAATGAGAAACAACAATTATCTTTGGAAATATCTTTGAAATTCAAGATAATTGACCAACAAAATTTACCCAGATGAGATAATGAGAAGGTAAGATGAACGATGTCATCTAATCTATCTTTACTTTAATTTTCGACAACACTGCACCTAAACGATAAAATACATTGTATAGCCAGTTAATTCAAACAAACAAACAATAATGGAATACATATGAAATGGCAATAATAAAATCATCAATACCCCCAAATATCCACCATAAATCATAAAAATCGACCGCCTCTTAATACGCAAATTATGAACATTTATTCGAAGAACTTTCTGTATGAACTTGAGCTGTAGTTCCGAAAATAAAATGATATTCATTTTATTTTCAAAGGTGAGTCATGTAGGTCATGAATGAAAGAATTGTATTTCCTATCACGGTGGACGGAAGTTGACGCTAGTGATGCAATCAACCCAAATGAAAGAGTCACAAGCGTAGATTTAAACGATATTTCGAAATTTTGATACAAAGATCCGACCCTGGGTTGGAACGCCATTGGGCCTTGAGCCTTATAGAAGTTTGGAAACCGATCTACCTAGACTCTGGTAATGGGGGTTTTATAATGTGACAAACAAAATCGAGCTTGTCCCTCCTTTGTGGGGCAAAAACACTCCCATAATTGACAGATTACATTTTTACCCTTATAAACTGCTCTGATGACGATTTCGTATCTTTGTTTGTTTGTTTGTTTGTGGGTGAATCACTCTAATCACACATGACATAGATTCATCGTTGGAAAACTATTTAAGCCAGCTATCTAATAAAAAAACAGACATAGTTAGATTTCATGACATTTTTCTTTCATTTAAACATCGCATTCGAACGAAGCAACCTCGTAAATGCTTTATTGGTTTTAAAAACTCTTCAAAAAAATCACAACAACTTTAAAAAACACTTTTCGAGGTGGATTTTCGTTGGATTAAAAAAACTTCTTGAAATCGCTAGCTAGCACAAGTGCGAATTCCCTGCCAAATTTTTGAAAAGCAATACATTCCTATATTCAGATGAGCATTATTCATCTGCCTTTCCTTTTGGAATTAGATGAAAAGGAAGAAAAAATATTTATTAAGTTACTAATTTGTGTGAACGGTGGATATTCGAAAGCAACAGGGAGTGGGGAAATGAAGAGAAAACTATGCGTACGTGATCGGATGCAATGTTGATAAAATAGTAACCGTCAGTTAATATAACTCATTGCATATGTTCACTGCATATTGAATCGTATGATTTCTTAAAGAAGAAATGAGTCGACCGGAATAAAAGTGAGAATACACCGGCTCTAGATCAGTACTGCGACTAAATAATCAAAAACTCTGAAGTGAACCATGAATATTGTTGAGTGGCAGCAGCGGTTCATAATTTTCGCTATTAGTGTTTATTTTTAGGTGCAATTAGCGAAATTTTAGCGAAAATTATGGACCGCTGCTGCCACTCAACAATATTCATGGTTCACTTCAGCGTTTTTGATTATCTAGTCGCAGTACTGATCTAGAGCCGGTGTATTCTCACTTTTATTCCGGTCGACTCAAATATGAAATAACAGAATTCCAAACAATTCTTTTTTACATCCATTGTTCATGGATATTCGTTTTATTCGAAATTATAGCCGGAATCTTAATCACCAAAATCTTAATCATTTTTGTTAATCGCTGGACTCCAGCTGGACATTAAGATGATCTGTGAGTAATTTCGAATATTGATCACTAGTGATTAAAATTCCTTTGAATCTTCATCCTAATCTTAGATCGGAAGTTAATCATTGATTAAGAATCGATCTTAATCATGATTGAGATGTGGCGATTAAGATGCAGATTTAAATCTTTTAAGGAATCTTAATCACTAGTGAATAATATTCGGTCTTACTCACAGATAATCTTAATCAGGAATGGAACTGATTAACATTGTAAATCAGATACGCTCTTTCGACTGGTTATAACGGAAATTGATTAGAGAATTTATCTTGTATGAAAACATAAAAAATGCGTTGTATCATGTTTGAAATTTGAATATGAAAGAATTCACACCATTGGTTCACAATGGACATATTCATTCCATTGAATATCGGAAACGAAGAAATTGTTTTAACATTTTCATCCGAAAATATCAAATACGCGTAAAGTTGTCAAAATCCAAATATTAAAGAAATGATAAGAATACGGCATTATAACATATCTGAATATAACGACATGCGTTATGAGTGATATTCTATATTGAAATTTCAAATAAGTTATTATATATTATTTTCTATGAAAGAATGTGAGCCGATGAATGTATAGCCAAACCTTGCCCGATATCGTGCATGATAAAGAGACTCATTAGGAATAAATTCATCGGCTAGTGTCAAATCATGATTTAAATATTCGCATAATATACAATACTCTTGTTTCACGAGGAACGACATGACGGGACTAGAAAAAACCGAAAATGACTGTAGCTTTTGTCATGTCAGAAAATTAAAAACAGCTCGCGCTTACGTTCTACGGCTACAAAATACAATCAAGTATGACACATATGATTAAATTGAATGCGCAATACAATCGCGGGTTAGTATATGAAATATACGTTTTGATTTTTGGACGATGATGAGCGTCGACGACAACAATATCGTTTGTATACAATTTATTCTCGCTTCAATTTGAGATATTGTTTCATTCCATTCGAGTCAAACGGTTCATTATTACAAAGAATTTTTAGCAGAACCATCAAATTCCCGTAACTTGATTTATCCAGTGTCAAATGTGCATCGAGTCGAAGGTACTTTTTAATATACACTCAATCGATTAAAATATGTAGAATTATGACAATAAGTGCCAGTGTTTTTTAATTTGTTGTTATTTGTGTGCTTGTACGCGTCTTCCTTTTCGCCCACGAAAATTGATTTTTACATGTGAGAAATGCGCATAATTGTTTATTACACTGTTAAACGATTCGAATAAAGATAATTGGTGAAGCTGAAGACGAATCAATAAAAAGTCAACTTTACATGATAGTTGTTCTTGCATTTCTAGCAAGTCTTCCAAATATCTTGGTGCGTCATTATGTAAAACAATTCATGTCATCGCTCACTATTGAGGCCAATATCCAACGAATGAAATCCAAGTTCATGAGCGTTTTAATCAAATAAAACATCCCACATCAACATAAGCTCACGTAAACCAATCAAAATCACGCGCCAAAAATTCTACGCAAACTGTCGGAACGCTAATATCAGTAAATAAACACATTATGTGTCGACTGGCAATAGAATGAACCGAAAATGCTGCCCATTGATGTAAATTCATCATGAACAATGTGGTTGTTTTTGAACAATTCTTTAGATTTCAACGAATGAAATATTTGCATCAATTCATCGGAAATAAACTTATTATAAATCTCTCAATATTATGAATTTCGACAGATTTGTTTTTTTACTATGGAAAAGATGAAGCCTCTGCTCTTACTAGCTTTATGTATGTGCTCAGTTTTAGCTGGACCCCGTGAATGTAATGTACAACATTTATATTTCATTAAGAAACCTTCAATTGAGAAACTTCTCGAAACAGTTTTAGAAACACTGGACGAAAATGGAAAAGATGTAGCAACCCTAGATGAAATCGAAAAGAGGGCTCTTCGGATAGCAATTGAAAATGGTAAACGGTTTTTAAAATGAATTCCATTCGTAATAATTTCATTTAAATAATTTTCTATATTCATTAAAGGTGTACTTATAAAAAATAATTATATTGTTAAAATTGGTTTAGGTGACGAGCAAATGACTGCGTCGATCATTGAGCATGCAAATATCGAAGATCCTGAATTGAAGAGATGGGGATCAGTGATTGGTTGTATTGGTAAATAATAACATTTCATGCATTTTCTACAATTCAACCACTAGATGTCAATTACAATTTAGATAGTGGCAATATCACCGAAGCACTGGCTAACCATCCTAAAATTCTGAATTTAACGAAAAGTGATTGGACGCAGGCCTTTTCAAATGCCATTCGGAAACGTAATTGCAAATCATTTTCATCACTCTTTTTTGGCTGAAAACTCAAATCACCAACCATTTTTCGTTTGTTTCAGGCGACACAGAAGTTGTTGAGTTGATAACGAAAAAGTGCGTTAAAGACGTAACAAAAATTGAGTCGACATATATTGCGGCAGTGGATGGAGGTAATTATTTAATTCTCTCTCATTAAAATGTGAGAAGTTTTATGAAATGACGCTGTCATCGTTCGAAGCGATGCTACGGATTCAGAGTAGCCGAAAAAGAGTTTGCATTGAATTGAGTGCGCTCACATGACTTTTTTATAAATGAATAATTTCAAAATTAATAACTTGTGCGAGCTCTTCTACTACTGCCATGTGAAAAGCATCGTTTTATGACACAGCGGCCATCCACAATATCGTGCGCACAAAAGTTGTGAAGTAGAACATTTAAATGTGTATACTCTCTAGAAATATGAATGTATCTTTCAATCCTATCTAAGGTTATTTCAATATCACCAGAAATCTCATAAATGATAAAATGGATGTGAATGCAGTGGACGAAAGGGGATTTACACCACTCCATTGGACTGCCATCATCGGTTAGTATTATTGCCACTAAAATATATAATAGATCAACTAAATGATTCAAATGAATGTTTTCAGGAAATGAAGACATTGCTCGAGCACTGATAGATATGGGGGCTGATGTCAATGCAAGGGACAGACGGAAGAAAACACCACTTCATAGAGCCGCAACGTCAGGTAGAATATTTGATTAAATCAAAAGAAAATTGCCTCTCATTTACACACAATATTTTGACAATTCATTCCGTAGGATATGTAAATATCATAAAATTGTTCATCAGTAAAAAAGCGGATATCAATGCTCAAGATAGCACTGGACACACAGCATTGCATTGGGCTGCTCGTGCAGGTAATTTTTTTCTACATTTTATAGACTCGGAATGTTTGACCCTTAATCATGGGGCTGCGCACAACTGAATGACTCGTCGAAACGTCAAAAGTATTGAAAGTATTGAGAGAATACTGTTAGAGATTGTACTGCAAACCACTTCTCACAATACCTTCCAAAACTTCTGACGTTTAGACGTGTCATTTAGTTGTGCGTAACCCCATGCCCTTAACCGTAACAACATTCCTGCGGATGCGTTCCAATCAATTTGTTAAAACTCACAGAAAAATATCAATATATTTTGTTGGTGTTTCAAGGAAGACTAAATGCCACTCAGCTGCTGATCGAATACCATGCTGATATTCAAGCGAAAAGCTTTAATGGGGAGACGCCACTGCATGCAGCTGCATCTATACCATCGCTGTTCAAAGGTAAAACGACCCAAAACTTATTTTCGTCATGTTTTCAAGATATTGGTCACACAATTCTCGCCTTTGAATTTTCCTAATTCCATAAAAACACTTGCTTACAAACAAGAATTGACTGACTGCACAGGCATTAGATAGTAATTTATTGTAATTTGACTATTAGGTCGTTCGGATATAGCGGGTGTCACGAAAGTACTCATCAATAACAAAGCTGATGTCGATGCCAGAGATAATTACGGAAATACGCCACTTCATCAGGCCGCATTCCATGACCAAGATGATGTAGCACAAGTGCTACTCGATAGTCAAGCTGACATTAATGCAAGAAACAACGATGGGAAAACGCCATGTGACCTGACGCATAAGAGAGGTAAATACAAACTCTTCAAGGGAGCGCAACGTTGAGACAACGTGCCCTGACGACGCTATGCAAAATACATGACGTAGTCAACAACGCGCCCTACCGCGTTTGTATGGTCGTTGCGCCCCTTTGAAACTCCAAAAGAAATAATACATTTTCAAATATTTGTCATATATTTACGTAGAATTTTGGATGAAAAAAGACACACCTTCACCACGACGATTTTTTCTCCGTTTCTGTTCATCGTCTGCCAAATTAAAACGAGGCCATAAATGAGCCAACAGAAGTTTTCCTTTTTTGTGTAATTCAATCAATTCAAATTCTCATTCGCACCGTAAGAAGAAAACTTTTACATGTTACTATTTATAAATGCAATAATTTGTTTTTATTAAACAACAACAAATATTGGAATACTCATATAATAAATTCATATCCTTGAAAACTATCGTTTAGATGGAGATGCGAGAATAGCTTTATTATTTTAAATCTACATACTCGCCTTTCCATCTCACCGATAGAAATATCGATAACAATGAGTTTTGGCTGGTCCTTGAATAAATATGCATAATCGTTTAAATAAACACGTTATTTTTAGAATATTGTTTTAATTTTTTAACTATTTATTGAAATCCAATTTTTCATGGAGTTTGAAATCAGAATATTCCAAACATTCCATTTGATTTTAATTTGTGTAAAAATGATAAGATATTGTCTTTTAAAAATGAAATATCATTTTTTTTATTCAAGAAATGTTTTTCATTTAAAAGTTGCAAGTTCCTTGATGATTTACTGTTCGTTTCCGTAAATATTTCCATTTCTACGATTCATATTATTATTCGATCTGAAATAATTATTGTTTCGATTTTGACCACCTTTGCCATTCTTGTGACTGTGACTTGTGTTTGATTTGTCAGTCATCAGATTTTTTATTTTTACAACCATCCTTCCTAATACTTCTTTTGGCTCTTGTAACTTGTTTGCAGCCAATACATTTCTTGCTGATTTTCTACATACTTCAATGGTTTTTTCAATTGCCAATCCTTTTGCTTTGTTTCTAATAATAGGTCTACCGGTTGAAAATGTCGTTATTGCAGACAACTTCATATGTATTACTCTGAGGCGAATTTTGACTATGACAGCTGTCACATCAGAAACTTCATGTCATTGTCCAATTATTTCAGTCTAGTTTATTGGTCATTAGTGAAAATAATTTTTTTTTTGTGAAGCCGTAAAATGTCTACATTCGTGCCATCAAAACAACATTTGCGGGAAGTTTTAATATGCTTCTTCCATTTAAAGAAAAAAGCAACCGAAGCGCATCAATTGCTCACCAATGCTTACCCGGGCTATACTATAGACGTTAGAATGTGTCAGCGGTGGTTTAAGCGGTTCAAAGATGGTGATTTCGAAACCGAAGACAAGGAACGCCCCGGCCAGGTGGAAAAGTTTGAAGACCATGAATTGGAGGCATTGATCGATCAAGATCCGTCACAAACGCAAGAAGAACTTGCAAAATCACTTGGCGTCGCTCAGCAAACCATTTCCGATCGTTTGAAAGCAATGGGAATGATCCGAAAGGTAGGCCATTGGGTGCCGTATGAATTGAAGCCAAGAGACGTCGAACGACGAGATTTCACGTGGGAACAACTGCTTCAACGGCACAAAAGAAAAAGTTTTTTGCATCGAATTATTACTGGCGATGAAAGGTGGGTGCATTACGATAATCCAAAACGTCGGGCAACGTATGGATACCCCGACCATGCATCATCACCGATGGCCGCGCAGAATATTCATGGCCTGAAGGTTATGCTGTGTATTTGGTGGGACCAGCAGGGTGTGGTGTACTATGAGCTGTTGCAACCGAATGAAACAATCACAGGCGAGGTCTACCAACGACAATTGATGCGTTTGAGCCGAGCACTGAAGGAAAAACGGGCGGAAACGGTCGCAAGACACGATTAAGTTATTTTGCAACATGACAATGCTCGGCCACATGTTGCACAGGTCGTCAAAACCTACCTTGAAACGCTCAAATGGGATGTCCCACCCCACCCGCCGTATAGTCCAGACCTTGCGCCATCCGATTACTATCTCTTCCGATCGATGCAACATGGCCTGGATGACCAGCACTTCCGTAATTACGATGAAGTCAAAAAATGGATCGATTCGTGGATTGCGGCCAAACCGGTCGAATTTTTCAGAAAGGGTATCCGTGAGTTGCCAGAAAAATGGGAAAAATGTGTGGCTAGCGATGGGCAATACTTTGAA
Organism: Obolodiplosis robiniae; assembly: GCA_028476595.1. Lineage (NCBI taxonomy): Eukaryota > Metazoa > Arthropoda > Insecta > Diptera > Cecidomyiidae > Obolodiplosis > Obolodiplosis robiniae. Next base: position 8,900,966 of record CM052017.1, on the reverse strand, counting down.
TATTAAATTTGTATCCATTTCTCTTCAATAAAGCATTGAATTTTATGAGAAAAAACGACATTTTCAACCGGTAGACAACACGTAGTGAATGCTGTAATAATTCCGTCAATAGATTCATTTCCTTCACCTACCACATCTCTTGCTTCTCCATTTAATCTGTTTTTAACGAATTTCAACATATTAATATCTTTATTTGGCTCTTATCAAATGCTTTTTATGAGTACCTAGAAATTAATAAAACTCTCTAATAATTTGAGATATAATCTACAATAAATGATGTAGCAATTCTGACCACCGAATAAAGTCTAGAAGTATTGTACTTTACAGGATCGCATCAACTTTAGAAAATACTCACACATTTCAATACAATATGCAATTCATTGATATTGTGAGTCAAAAAAAGTTTCCGACCAAGAGCCATTAACATGTCCAATTTCGTAACGGAAAAACAACATTTGGGTGAAGTTTTACTTTTCTGTTTTCAGTGGAATAAAAGTGCAGCTGAAGCACAGAGAACGCACAGGTAGGCCAAAAAAATTTGAAGATGACGTTCCATGTCAAACACTTTAGGAATTAGACAATTCATTAGCTGTGACTTAAGCTGCAGTTAGCATTCGTTTAAAAGCGAAAGCAAAAGCAAGGAAATTGGTTGCTCCACGGACTGAAACCAAGAGACCTTGAAAGACGATTTTTCATCTGTGAATTGCTGCTTGCACAACACATTAGGAAGAGTTTTTTGGATCGAATCGTGACTGGCGATGAAAAGTGGATACCCTAAGACCAAAAAGTACCGTAAACAGAAAGACGAGGTGAACCGGTTCCATCGACTTCAAAAACAAATCCAAAGCTGGATATTCATGGTTCGAAGGTGCTCTGTATTTGGTAAGACAAGAAGAGTGTGGTGTACTATATATATGAGCTACTGAAAGCGAATGAAAATGAAGATACAAAAAAATGGGTCGATTCATGGATAGCCTCAAAAGACGAGTCGTTCTTCCGCCGCGGAATCAGACTCTTGCCCGAAAGATACGAAAAAGTACAGCAATACTTTGAAGAGTGTATTAATTTATTTTGTTTATGAAATAAAGATTTGATTCTTCAAAAAAATGCGCGGTTTTTAAGTGGAACAACCAATACAAAAATATAAATTTATCGGATTTGGTACATCTATGAAAAGCGTTTGTCTGCGTGCGCACCCAACATGATGTGTGTTCAAATAAATGGTCTTACTTACGTAAAACTAACTTTTCCGCACATTTCCAAGGGTTTACGGGTTTTACGGCTACGTATTTGTATTGGATTATTGTTTATTTCATATCGAATCATCATACAATTTTGAGAATATGTCACAAAAAATTTCAAATCATTACATATCATTCAAAAAACGAATAAACATCTCAGTTTCTAGTTTTTACTTCAACAAACGTTCGCTGCTTTTGAATTAGTAAAAACAATTACGAATTCAATTTAAAGAATTTAAATACCTCTCTTTTTCGAATCAGTTAAATTTAAATATTTTGAATTTTTTTTACGGAGGGGAGAGTTGTCATATCGCATCAGTAGACGCACTCATACTCATACCAATGCACTTCATATGATTATTAAACAATAAACGGGCAGTCTCTTACTGACCAGCAAAGAGGAAAGACTGCGTTATAACAAGTTCACTTTGATGTGAACTTAAAATTCCACAATTATGTTATTTATAACTTTCGTAAAAAATTTAATGAACATTCAAATTGATGAAAACATCACAGATTAGAAAAACACAAATACTTCTTCCAATTAAATGACAAAATTTGAATTTTGACCCCGAAAAGATCCTGAAAATCGAAAATTATTTCGTTTTGAACACTGCGAGCCATTGATTTGCATGCAAACGAAAGCCACGCAACAAAATGACTGATTAAATTGATGACGGTTCTTCCATTTCCTTATTACGATTCAACATTCCGTTTGCAATTTTTTTTTTTTTTGCGTTCAAGATTCAGCTCATTTTGACTATCTTCCAAACATTTGAATACTTTGCCAAATATTTCAATTCGATTCGATGGTAAATTATATGATAATTCGCTCGCGATATCTTCCTGAATCTCGATTTCGGGAATAATTTCACGCAAAATATTCATCACAGCATTCGATCCGCAGAAGTTTCTTCAAGAAGAAAAAATATCCACAACACTTCAGTTCGCGGAATTGCCATCATAAATGGATACGACGTTCGGAAAAATGTTCAAAAGGCGAGATCGTCAATTGGATTTTGTCCGCAACACAACATTTTATTCGATGAACTTACTGTTCGAGAGCACATCGAGTTCTTTGGCAAACTAAAAGGTTTGAACAGCGCCGAATTAAAGCAAAAATGAGATAAGTATGTTAAACAGTTGAAGTTGGAGTCAAAAATCGACACTCTGTCAAAATCTCTATCGGGCGGAATGAAAAGGAAGCTTTCCGTTGCACTTGTTCTGTGTGGCCGCTGAAGAGTGATTTTTAGCGATGAACCGACTAGTGGCATGGGATCCATGGATCATCAGCGAGACCGAACTTTTCTCTTCACAACGCATTTCATGGACGAAGCAGATGTGCTCGGTGATCGAATCGCAATAATGTCGAATGGCGGACTGAAGTGTTGCGGATCTTCTTTCTTCTTGAAGAAACGTTTCGAAACTGGCTATCGTTTGGTTTGTGCAAAGAACGATGGCTGCGAATCAAATGCTGTGACGAATATTTTGCGTGAATCGATTCCTGAAATCGAGATTCAGGAAGATATCGCGAGCGAATTATCATATAATTTACCATCGAAATGAATTGATATATTTGGAAAAGTGTTCAAATCTTTGGAGGATCGTCAAAATGAGCTGAAGCTTGAGAGTTTCGGTGTTTCGTTGGCAACAATGGAAGATGTCTTCCTCAAAATCGGTTTCAACTCGGTTAATGCAAACGAAATTTCATACGGAGTGTTGGATCCAAATATAAATGAGGAAATGGAAGAACCAGACGTTGAATCATCAATTCAATCAGTCATTTTGTTGCGTGGCTTTCGTTTGCATGCAAATCAGTGGCTCGCAGTGTTCAAAAGGATATATTATTATTGGAAACATCATTGGATATTGTTTTTGTTGTTAACCATTTATGGGTCATTCAACGCACCATTGTTTCATATAATGTTTTATGTCAGAGAAAGAGTGTCCAAAGCAAAGAGCTTGCAATTGTCCAATGGTTTACGTCCATTCACATTTATGATGGCATCATTTTTATTCGACCGACTCCAATACCGTCGAAACCAACAGTATTCCTCTTGATTTGCGTAAAGGCAAAATTTAATTCATCAATGATTATTTCTTCAAACGAAAAAGTAGAATTTATATTGGTTGGAAGAGATAAATTGCCCAGATCTGCCCCGTCAGAGGTATGAATTGAAGCGAAAAACCCATTGAATTCTTCCAGATTGAAATTATTGAGGATTTCAGAATCATTACTATCATCCTTCCTAGATTTGCAACAGCCTAGCGATTCAATAACACTCCATTTCGAACGTACAGAGTCGGCGTTAATTAAACTCTCGACCGTTGACTTCTTTTTGCTAATGTTTATCAACTTTCAGAATATTACTTTTGTTGAAAAAAATCAACAACAACAACAACAACAGCAAACATTTATAGACCGTTATTGCCTTTCAGCGTCTGGTCTGTTTGACGAAACAAATTGCCTCATACACCCCTAACGATACCTCTCCACAAACCCCGATCGAGAGCCAAGTTTTGAGTTTCAACACACCATTCATATCCCCTCGCATTCAAATCATATTTAACCGAATCTAAATAACGTCTACGTGGTCTACCCATACCTCTCGGCCCATCAGCTTCGGCGAACAGAATCCGTTTCGGTAATCGCTCCTCTCCCATGCGTTTTACATGACCAAACCATCTCAGTCTGGATTTTCTTGCTTCCTCTCCTACCGAATCGACGTTTAAGCCCTCCCGAATCGTCTCATTTCGGATTCTGTTTTCCCACTGATCGCGGCGTGAGACTCCCGAAACCATTCTCAACACTTTCATATCAGACACTGCCAAATCATGAATCAAATTCTCAGAATCAACCCAATTCTCGCTACCATATTGAATAGTTGATCTGAAAATTGACCCGTGAAGCAACATCTTTGTTTCTGTACTCAATCCACGTTTATTGAAAACGTGTGATCTTAATTGCGCTACTACTTTATTTCCATTAACCCTACTCTGTTAAAACTCTTTATCGAACTTGCCATCTTCCGAAAAGATGCAACTCAAATATTTGAATTGGAAAACTTGTTCCAACAAGTTGCCATTCAATGTGCAATGAATTGGCTTTCGAGTTTTGCCCACATGCATAACTTGAGTTTTTGTGCCGCTAATGGTCAATCCAAAGTTCGTACAAGCCTCTTCCAAATCTTTGATACTATTTTGCAGCTCCTTTTCAGAATTTCCAAACAGTACCAGATCATCTGCGTAAGCGAGTGCAGAGATAATATTGCCCCCCAAAGCTACTCTACCCCTTAAATTGGATGATTTGATCAGCTTGTCCATATAAATAATGAATATAAGAGGTGAAATTGTACATCCCTGTCGCAGATCATTACGTACTTCAAACCATTCACTCAAATCTCCATCCAATCTTACTGCTGCTTTACTGTTTGCGTACAAACTTTGAATCGCGTTGAGAAGATAACCATTCACACCATATTCGGCCAAGACTGACCACAACTTAGATCTAGGAATGCAGTCGTATGCTTTCTGCAAAACCACGAAACAAAAGTAGAGTTCCCTATTTCTTTCAAGGAATTTCTCCATTAGTTGTCTCATGCAAAAAATTTAATCTTGACAGCCGCGCATTGGGCGGAAACCCGTTTGATTTTCATCCAAGAGCGATTCGACAATAGGCAAGGGGAAAATCACTCTGTCTATTAGTTTTTTTATTACTTTCTATTAGTTTTTAAATGTGCTATTAGTTCTTCCTACAGCTATTACTTTTAAATCCTCCTATTATTTTCAAACGCAGCTATTATTTTTTTTAAATGAAATTCTAGGTGTCATTGTGTGACATTTACAAGTTAAATATGGCACTGTTGACAAATCATTGTTCCAAAATGGAAAAGGATAATGTTTTTTGGAGTAAAGTTGAATTGTGGTTGAACATTGATATTCCAGATTTTATTAAAAATGCCTTCAAGTAAGTTGCATATTGAAAATGCGTTTAATAAAATATCAAACTAACTTGAAAAAAACATTTTCAGTGCTTGTCACCTTAGCAGTGAGCGAATGTTCCAAAATCTTGTGAAAGAAGATATCATCGAAGTTGAACAATTTGTCAGAGAAAGATTGCTCACAAATTTAAAATCAAAAAAAACATTCGACAGTAGCGAAAGTAGCATGGCGAAATATTTTAGTCTCGAATTTGCATCAAGTGTACATCAATTTCGCTTTCAAATCGGCGATAAAAAATTGATTGAATTAATTAGGTTACGTGTGATCGAAGAACTGGAAAAAGGAAGTGAGTTTAAGTTAAATCAAGTTGCACCGAATGAAATCAAACTTAGTAATAACGAGCAAATGTCGGATGATGCATCGCGCACGTTCTTTTTTCTACATAAATTGCAAACAGCTGCTGATCAAAACTCAAAACGAAAAAAAAGTGGCTACAGATATGACTCCGACATCAAACTATTTGCCGCTTATTTACGCACTATCGTTGGAAAGCTGGGTTATGAAACGATTGAAAAAAATTTACCATGTGCGTTGCCATCGCTTCCTTCAACCAATCGCTATATCCAAGCATCATACTGCAAAGTTTATGAAGGCATTTTAAGATCTGAAGAACTTTTGATCCATTTGATAAGCCGAAATTTGCCATTGACTGTATCATTGTCGGAAGACGCAACAAGAATTGTTGGCCGCATTCAGTATTGCTCTATGACGAAACAAATCGTTGGATTCACCTCTCAACTCAGTGACAAAAATGGAATGCCAATTCCTTTTTCATTCCCGGCGAGGAATGCACATGAGATCCTATCGTATTTTACGGGAAAAAATATACCATCCAACTACTTGAACATCATAATGGCGCAGCCGTTAGGCAATGTACCTCCATTCTGTTTATTAATGTACGGGTCCGACAACAAATATGATACAAAAAATGTTATCAATCGGTGGAATTACATAATAAATGAGCTGAAAAGCATAAACATCAATGTTTTGACGATGTCATCCGATTCCGATCCGCGCTACAATGCTGCGATGAGATATCAATCTAAACTGGGATCGAGCAGCAACTGCACAGATTCAAATTGGTTCAATTACGGAAATTTGGAAAATTGCTGTACATTTTTTGTACAAGATACAGTTCACATTGCAACCAAATTGCGAAATTTTCTACTTAGAACAATTTTAGATAGAAAAATAGTGCCATTCGGTAATCAACGAATAGCCATTAAATATCTTTTTAGTCTGTTATCAAACTTTCCAAAAGACATGCATGAACTAACTTCTACAGTCTTGAATCCAAAAGATAGGCAAAATTTTGAATCAGTGCGCCGAATCACGCATCAAAAAGTTGTTGATTTATTAAGAAAAGAAATTGAAAACAGTGAAGCTGCAGCGCATTTTCTTGAAATGATTCGTGATATTATTGATAGCTACATGGACCCAAATTTGTCGCCTTTGGATCGCATTGAAAAAATCTGGTATCCTATCTTCGTAATTCGTGTATGGAAAGACTACATAACGCAAAGCAAAAAATACAAAATGGACGATAATTTTTTAACAAAGAATTGCTATTCATGCATTGAATTGAATGGCCACAGTTTGGTTCAGATAATGCTGTACTTGAAAAAAAATAACATTGAAGAACAATTTATGCCACAACTATTCGGTAGTCAACAATGTGAGTCTACTTTTCGCCAATTGAGATCGTTCACTTCAACATATTCTACAGTGACTAATTGTAATGTCAAAGAGGCTTTATCACGGGTGAATAAGATACAGTTTCAAAATGAAGTTATTCATTCAACATCACCAATATTCTATTATCCACGATTGGCGAAAGAAAACAATGCTTCAAAATTTCACACGCTACCATCGCAAAATGAAATCATTTATGTGATCAAAAAATGTAAATCAAATGCTATGCAAACAGCGCTAAGATTTGGTTTAATTTCATCAAACTCGAAATCCACAAAAGCAGCAGGTCAGTGCAATATTAAAGTGTGCGTTCCGCGCCAACAAAAAAAATGTAACACTACTCCAGAGATGCCGATAAAAAATTTGGATATATCAGATTTCAATAACATAGCCTTGAAAAATTATTCATACAAACAGAATGAGCCGATAAGCGAATTTAGTCCATACATTGAATTTTTTTTCGATTCGAGACGTATCGTCGTGAAAAAGTCATCGCTCTGCTGGCTATTACGAGACGAAGTACATAAATTAAGTAACGATCGACTGTTGAGAGTCCAAGCTGGCAATGGCAACACACACAAAAAATCACAACGTGCAACAACAAAAAATGTAGCGACAACATTTAAGAAAAACAAATTTTTTTTCAACAAGTACAACAATCGCAAATACTGAAGAATTCCAGCATCAAGATCATACTTAAACTTGAAATCAAAACAAAACTCATATACATTAAAAATGAATAATTTATTTGCTTTATATTTTCAGTCAGATTATTGTTACATATTGCATCTTTACGTCCAGACGATTTTGTTAAATGCTAATATGTTCAGTGATTCATAAATAAACTAAAAATAAAAGTAATGATATGGAATTCCTTCTGAAGGAATGAACATTCTTATGCAAATAAAATTCGAATTGATGACTAAAACAAAACAAAACAAAAATCATTTTAAACGCTATGTAAATAAGGAGTGTGAGAACACTATGTGTTAGGCAGCAACCTATTTTTTTTTCTCAAATGAACACATTTGATTCTGACTTCAACTGTACCAAACATTTCCATTGCCTTTCAGTCCTCACTCGGCCGCTCACAATGTTGCTTCAAAAATGTCGCCTTTGTTTTTCTGGATTGTTGATAAAAATTGGAATGAATTTAAAATTTCCTTCGACGACATGTCACAAACCGAATCATAGTGGTTGCGCAGATTTCTATCTATTTCTGTTTCATTTCGGTTCAATCTGTAAGCTAGAATCAGTGTACGTTCGTATGTTTCATTAAATGACACCGGAAAGTAGCAAGTGCCGTTTTCATCGAAAATCAAAATATTGACTTTGTACATTTGATAAACAGCCATCAAAGTCTCTGCTCCACCATAGAAACCGCTGTTCGGAAGACAATCATTCAAAACGAACAAACACTCTGTATTCATGTCGTTTATTTGATCTTCATTAACTGTTTCATAGACACGAGCTTGAAGTTGCATTTTATACGATAAAAAATGCATCGTAATATGTTGACAAACGTCTGCTCTTAATTTATTCGATGCAAGCATGTGTTCATTAGTTGATGCTTCGAAACCGAAAAGTTGATGTGTTATAGAATGAAACAAACAACTTCCATCGCCCGGCATCCTAACTACCATCAAATTGTGGGACTTTTGATCCATCAAATGAAATGACATTTCTTCAAATTGTTCACTATATGAAATTGATGTTTCAAACATTTTCCTAATTTGTCCGGACAATTGATCAAACAGGACCTTTTCTTCATTCGTTTCAATGTTTGGTGTAGTGCATTTTTCTATTGGCACCTCAACCAACTCAATAGGTTCAATTTGAAGCGTCTGTGTTTCCATTTCATATTTATTGGCTTGTTGATCGCTTTTAGACTCAAATTTAATATGATCATCCGATACGAATTCAATCAATTTCGTATTGTTTGAATGAGATCTTTTTATATGTTGTCCAATATTTGATAATACCCAGTATTTCAAACCTTTTCCATCAATTTTATAGTACACTTTTTTCGGCTTCAATTTCTTTTTAGATTCTTTGTTGTTCTTGCATAAAATACAGAACACTTCAGCGGTGATTCTATCGTCTGTGACTTTTACATCAACTGTGTTCAGGTTAATTTCTTGTATCGTTGATTCATTAATCTTAAACTGACGCAGATAAACTTTTAATCGTTCAACCAACTGAATAGATAAATTTTGGCAATCCATCGAACGCATATTACATGCTTTGTCATCATTTGCTGCATCATCTTCATCAATCGAATCTGGTGCATTTGATTTCATGTCATCATGTAAATTTTTTTGATTGACTTTACGACACTTTTTTTCTTTGAATCGTCGCAAGTATTTCGATCCGAATTTTTTGTGTTGCTTTCTGATGTGATCACGCACTAATTCAATAAGCTTTGTGTCCCCAATTTCAAAACGAAAATTCGTTGGGTCAGACACATATTCTCCGTAATAATCAACCAGCTGACCCTCATGTAATAAAAATTCATCGCAATTGAATTTCATTTTAAATTTGTTTTCAATGAACGCTTGAGAATCTTCTCGTACAGATCTTTCAATTTCAGCGATGTCGTCCTTGGTTATATTCATCATGAGTAAAACATTGTTGAAGTGACATCGACTGCAAAGTGTAAAATATATTTAGAACAAAATTTATATATTTGAATAATTTTAACCTCTTTTTGATTATAACTCACTCGATAGCATTTTTTATGAAGTTTGGAATGTCAGCATTTAATTCCAGCTCGATAATTTTCCAAAAACTCATTATGATTTACTTTCTTTAGAATCAAATTTTCTTATTGCACCATAACGTATTTTAACATTATGCCGCCTGTATTTGACAAGTGAAGTTTGACATTTCAATAAATCAAAGCTATCGCGTAACGGTAAGCTATTAAATAACTCAATCACTGATGAATCATCAATAACAATAAAAAAAGTACATTTTTTGTGATTTTGTTATATATATTTAATAATTAAATTGTTTAGTTTTTGGAACAATTTTTTAAAGTTCCAAATCGCAAATTAATGGAAATTTTTATTTTGTTTTTTGTAAATATACTTTTCGATAATTTGTAGTTACGGTGATCATAGGTTGATTTATTTTGACTTTGAATTTGACTTCGACTTCGACTTTGACTTTCTGTATTCTTTAAGAATTGATGGATCAATCATATTTTCTTCTCTTTCCCATGTATCAGCATCAGATGGATAGCCTTGCCAGCGAACACGGTATTTGCGTGTTGTAAATAATTTATCATCAACGATTCGATCGACCACAAATGTATTTTCATCATTAGATTTGCCTTTGGAATTAAATGACGATTTAAGAAGTGCACCAGTCTCATGCTGCTTTATGCGAGCCATCAAAATCGACATTTCTCTTTTCAAATTAGCAATGACTTTTTGGTCGATTTGATGCTTCTCCATGAAATCCTTTTGAAAATTTTCCGCGTTAGCCTCTACACCTTTCAAATCCAATGCAACGGCGGACAGTTTTTCATTGAGATCGCGAATATCTTGATCCTTCTCCTCAACTTGGGTTTTTATTGCAGCTAATTCTGTATTTTTTTCATTCAACTGATAGCATAACTGGTGATTTTCCGATTTCAAAGAGAGAATCGTTGCAATCAAATTGCCATTTCCTTGTTTTGGTACTTTCATTTGCAACTCCGGCTCGGCTTTATTTTTCTTCTCAACTTGTTGGTTGATTGTATCATGCCGTTCAACTTTGATACCCAAACAATTTTGAATGTCTTTTTCTGTTTTTATTTTGATGACATGGGCAAATGCATTGGAATGATATTTTTTCGGATCAATGATGAATTCATCCATATCGGAAACTGCTTGGCGAAAATGAGAATTGTTGCGATTCTTTTTATCAAATTTTTCTCGATGCAATTTGTAGTCGACAACATTTATCTTTTCAACAAACCCACTAAAATGAAATTCAAAATAAAAAGAATTCAAATTGAGTTGTTCATAAATGCAACAACAACATTTTTGTATAAAATGTACCCACAATTGTTTTGTGCCGAAAAACAAAACACATAATTGATTTTTCGGAGTTTTTCCCATCTCGGGCGGAGTATCAACAACTCGAGCTGGCCAATAAGATGAATATTTTTGTTTCGCCCAAACCAAATCGAAAGTTTTGAAATCCATTTTTAATTTGCACAATACACAAATTGATGCGTTTTAATGGCTAAGTATTTTTGCAACTGATATACGCAACAAATGTCATTAATGTGTCAGAAAAAAGTAATAGCAGATTCGGCTGCTATTAGTTTTTTTTAGATTGCTATTACTTTTCATACCTACTATTTTTTTTTAACTCTATTATTTCTGAGTGATTTTCCCCTTGACAATAGGTCTTGTTCTGTTTTCCAAAATTGCACTGTATACTTTACCGTCAACGCTCAGTAAAGAAATTCCTCGATAGTTGTTGCAGTCTCTATTACTGCCTTTCTTATGAAGTGGCGAAATGACTGCGCCACCCCATTCTTCAGGGACAACAGAGGAACCCCAAGCTAAATTAAAGATGCGATATAACCAGCGAACACCTACCAAACCACTACTAATCAAATATTCATTCCTAATCTCATCCACACCCGCAGCCTTACCCCAACTCAACTTATTAATTGCAATCTGAATTTCATCCATTCTTATCTCTTCCAAATTCTCTTCACTCACATTCACATTTTCATTCACCAAATCGGCATTTTCTACATTCAGCAATTCATCAAAATATTCCTTCCATCGTTTCAACACATTCTTTCTGCCCATCACTACATTGCTCGACTTGTCCAAAACAGCTCCGGGAGCATGTTTCTTGCCACTATTCCTAATATTCTTTACCCTCGACCAGAATACCTTATTCCTCTGTTGTCCAACAACTTCTAGATCCTGACCAAATTTCACCCATTATCTCTCTTTTGCTCCTTTCACCATCATTTTCATCACCCGCTTTTGTTTCCTATACGACTCCAGATGTTCATCAGTTCGGTTCTGCAACCAGCGGATCCCTCTCATTCTCTTTTCCTTCACAGCATTTCTAATATCTTCATTCCACCATTCAGTCTTCTTTCTCCCATTCTTGACTACAAACATGCCACAACACTCTTTTGCTACTTCCACAATCACTTCCTTGAACAAATTCCATTCATACTCAATATCAGACACATCGTTTACTTCGACTTGCGCAAATTTTTCCCCTAATTTTGCTAAAAACACTCTCGCTACATTCACATCACGCAATCTTTCCACTTTCACTCTTTTTGTTGACTTCTGATAGCTTCTTAAGCCGCTCTTGCTAATGCATAGTTTGCTGGCTACCAAGTAGTGATCAGAGTCTAGACCAAAACTTCTATACACTCTCGTATTTAAAACTGTTTTGCGCAAGCTTGCCTCAACGATAATGTAATCGAGAAGAGATTTTCGATTCTGACCAGGATTTTCCCACGGATACATGTGAATTTTCTTGTGCTTGAAAAAAGAATTAGTTATAACTAAATCCGAGCTCTGGCACAAATCGAGTAATCCCTTCTCATTACCATTCGCGAGACTCTTCACCAAATTTTCCCAGTACAGCGGAAAAATTTGTATCATTTCTACCAACTTTCGCATTAAAATCGCCTAATAGAATCACTCTTTCACTGCCCTTTCTATCGACTACGTCATTCAGATCGATGTAGAAATCGTTCAAACGGTCCGGGTCTGCCCCTTCACATGGCGAATAAACGCTCACGAATCTATAAACCTCCCCCCCCCCTAATTTTTATCAGGATCCACATTAATCTTTTATTGACGAATCTATGACTTACTACTGAAGACTCTTAATTTTTGTGAATCAAAGCCCCAATTAGCTCTTCCTTTAGAAACACCCGACAGAAATACGCGATAATTCCATAACGTATCCTCAAACTGTCCTTTAATACGAACATCACTCAAAGCTAAAATATCTAAACCGAAAAAATTCGCTTATAAACAGAATCCGAAATGAGACGATTCGAGAGGATTTAAACGTCGATTCAGTAGGAGAGCAAGCAAGAAAATCCAGACTGAGGTGGTTTGGTCATGTTAAACGCATGGGAGAAGAGCGATTACCAAAACGGATTCTGTTCGCCAAAGCTGATGGGCCGAGAGGTAGGGGTGGACCACGTAGACATTATTTGGATTCGGTTAAATGTGATTTGAATGCGAGGGGATATGAATGGTGTGTTGAATCTCAAAACTTGGCTCTCGATCGGAGTTTGTGGAGAGGTATTGTTAGGGGTATATGAGGCATTTTGTTTCGTAAAACAGACCAGACGCTGAAAGGCAATAACGGTCTATAAATGTTTGTTGTTGTTGTTGTTGTTTGAAAACATTCGCTCTATCAACCAATTCGCTCTATCAACTCAAAACCTCCTCTCAAATTCAAGGTTCCTATATTCAAAACGGTTTTCAACTGTGGAGCTCCGGTCAGGTCCCGGGGAGGGCGAGCTCTGTGGCCTCCCTCGTCCGAGGCACAATGTTTCGATTTCGAGCTAAAAGAATTTTAAGGTAAGGGGCGTGCTAAGCCACACTGCACCCGAGAAAGAACACATCGATTTTGCTGAAAGTGACATGTCCGCGGAATTTCCATGCTTCCGAAATCGGAAATAGTAAAAATTTACGAAAATAAACTCGGCCAAATGAGATTGGAACGAACTTGCCAAATTACGTGTACACTCGTTGAAAAAAATCAGTAATACAAAATTTTAAGACATTCCGATGAGATTTACGATTACCTGCTATACAAATTTTTAGGTCCCCGGGGTCAAAACTACGAGCGTCGTCTCATAATGAGCTGATTTTGCATGATATGAAATACCAAAGTACGGATTTGGCCTGAAAGTACAACACGAAATTGACGGTTCGGCTGAAATCGAGTGTATATGCGCCAAAATGTCCATCAACGTTACAACAGACGTCTACGTTTACAACACTTACATTCCACTAAACTCACAGGAGCAAGTGTATCAAAATACTCTCCATGCAATAACTTATCTTCACACCAAACTCAAACTGAATGACACGCTTAAAATCTTGGGAGATTTTAACATTCCAAACTGTACATGGACTGCCTACGAAAGTCAAGGCGGTGAAGCGATTTGACTACGTGTACTGACTACGCTATGCAAACTACATAGCGTAGTCTACTACGTGTACCATTTATTTTGTATGGCATTTCACTGGCCTGACGAAAATAATTCAAACGTTCTCCTTCCGACTCTTATATCACCGCTGTATGCAGCCGTTTTTATCAGCGATATCATCAACTTTGGATTGCATCAAGTAAATTCAATTCGCAACATGAACGACAGACTATTCGATCTTGTATTTACAAACGACTACATCAACCTCGAAATCTTGAACGTACCGCCAATAGTTGGTATCGATGAACATCACCCACCGATTTTGTTAAATATTTTTTTTGTTTCAGCACGGGTTTAACTTATTCCTCAATTCTTGTTGTTTCAATTAAATGAAGAACGAATAAAATACCCAAAATCCAAATGAAGTGAATTCCTCAGAATAAAAGTTCATCTCTTTTTTGCAACACGTATTAGCGATACTCGCGTTGCTTTTAGAAGCAAAACAAAACTTTGTTCAAAGGGGCGCAACGACCATACAAGCGCGATAGGCCGCGTAGTTGACTAGACCATGTATTTTGCATAGCGTAGTTAGGCGCGTAGTTTCGAAAGCGGTGCAATTTGCTGTTGTGATTCAAACTTTGAAATCGGTTTAGAATATTTATATGTTTCACTTTAAAAAAGAATTGAGCAGCAGAAAGAAGATTTACTTTTATTCTAAGGCATTCGGAACAAAATATGCACAGAGTATTATACCAGAACTTCAACTTTATTTCTTGAATTCACAGTAATAAATGAGAGAAGTTTTATATATCTTTTATAGTTCTTATCGTTTCGACAAACTATATTTATGCATGAAACACGTTACATACTTCCGTTGATAAGATCATATTCAATATGAATGGAGAATGAGAAGAATGGAGCATAAAATTGATAAGGTATTTTTGCTTTAAATCTTATCAAAAATGTGGCCAATACAATTGCAAACAGTATAGTTTTAAGTGAGCGTTTTCGCAAATGATAAATATTTTATCTAATATTGTACAATATTTATGTTGAAAGAAAGATAACCGCATCTTTCGGAAACTGGGAGATCTGAATTGAAATTCGGTTTTCTTTGAATTATATTTAGAGCGAATGCTTCCCTTGTGATAAAAAGTCGACCGGCTACACCGAGGGGAAAAGCAGTTCTAGATTCAATGAATGTAGTGCCGCGTTATTGTCACTTCCTCGCTTTTAATGCCTGTTAATAATTACGTGGTATACAGCTTTGTATGTTCGCAGAAAAGGAAAACTGTTTGGTTTGACTGAACATCGATTTGGTTTTGACATTTCTCTAGTAATATATAGAATCCTTCCATCATAAGATCATAACACTCGAAGCAACAACGTTTTTATCATACTTGATACTCATTTCAATACTCGATATATCATATCGAGTAAAAAAAGTCCAGAGATCTCATAATGCGATCTGTAAAGTAGACGTCAAGACAAGAAAAATGCGCCTAGTCCGAGGCCAAAGTTGGGTCATTGAACTGAGATATTCAATTTTGAATTTTACCAATTTTGTATTAAAAAAATATATAGGTTTACACTACAACTATACGAAAAAAGGATCAGATCGTTATGAAATTTTGCCACGATCCATTTTTTGGGATAAAAATAAGTTAAGCAAAGTTTCATAATGATATCTTGTGTTTTTCGAGTACCTCCCATACAAATTTTCCGAAAAAAGTATCAATTTTCAACAAATTCATGACCAAATCAAATTGATATCGATTTATTTATACCATTTCAGAGAGGAACACATTAAAATATGTTATTGAAGTTTTATTACTGACATGAACATTCGGTCATACACACAGGTTTTTATCTCGTTGTAAATTTCGAATTACGTGTCAACAAAACAACATTTGGGGGAGTGTTTGCTTTTATGTTTCAATCTTATGAAAAACGCATCCGAGAGTCATCGTTTTCTCTCAGAAGCATATTCTAAATATGCTCTGGCGATTAGAAAGTGTCAGGAGTGGATGGCGCGCTTTAAAAGTGCGACCAGAGCAGTCAAAAAAGTTCGAGTATGAAGGATTGGAGGCATAACTGGATGAAGATCCATGCCAAACACAAGAAGAACTTGCGGAATCATTGGATGTGAGTCGACCAAGGCAGCGAAACGCCATACAAAATAAACGGTACACGTAGTCAATGTAGTTTGCATAGCGTAGTCAGTATACGTAGTCAAATCGCTTCACCGCCTTGAAGTCGACAAGCCATTTCCAGGCGTCTGAAAGCAATGGGAATGATCCAACAGCAAGGAAATTGGGTGCTGTACGAGTTGAAGCCGAGAGATGTTGAGAGGAGATTTTTCATGTGCGAATTGTTGCCCGAACCACAGAAAATGGAGGGGTTTTTGCATCGTATTGTCATTGGCCATGAAAAGTGGATCCATTACGATAATCCAAATCGTAAAAAATCATATGTTCACCCCGGCCATGCATCAACATCGACGGGATCCAAGCTCATGCTCTGTATTTGGTGGGACCAGAAAGATGTATTAGTTGAGCTGCTCCAATCTAACGAAACAATCACAGAGGATTGAACCGACTACAATTGATGTGTTTGAGCCGTGCATTGCACGAAAATCGACCGGAAACTGTCGAAAGACATGACAATGCTCGGCCAAACGGTCCTTGGGAAATCCTACCCCACCCGCCGTATTCACCAGACATTGCCTCTTCTGACTACTACTTGTTCCGGTCGATACAAAATCACATAGGTGGAAGACGGTACCAATCTTTTGAAGAAGTCGAAATATCGATTCGTATATTCAAATCTTCAAAAGACAGATGATGGTTTTGGGACGAAATCCACGAATTGCCAGAAAAATGGGGAAAAGTTCTAGCTAGCGATAGACAATACTTTGAAGGATTTCTGTTTTAAATGAAAATTAAATAAAGAAATAACTGATCTATGTCCTTATCAACTTATAAAGTGTATTGAGTTCTTTATCTAGTGACTGAATGTGAATATGCATTTTCAATCATTTCCACGCCTCTCGCTCGATATTTCTACGGACCAAAAACATTGTAAAGGGTGATTTTTTAGCTGGTTTCTTTTTGACGTTTAATTTTTTGACAGATGTCAAATTCCAACTGACGTCTGTCACAGTCAAAAATGCTCAGTATGCTTTGCAATTTCATCATGCAAATATTTACGCTTGATGACCATCCAAGAGGCGTGCGTTCGCAAATTGGGTTCTAGAGCAGCTCAAAACTGATCCTGATTTTCATCGAAAAATCATCTTTTTGGACGGGGCATGTAAACAAACAAAACTGTCGGATTTGGTGTGATGAGCAGCCGGGAGGGCTACGTTAAGTCTCTCGTCTATGCGGACAAGCCAGCAACGATTGCCGACTTGGAGGACAACATCGAACGCGTTATTGGCGATATGTTGGATTCCGGCCGATATGTTGGAGAGAGTGTGCCAAAATTGGACTTCCCGTATGGACCATTTGCGCCGTAGCCGCGGCCAACATTTGCATGAAATTATTTTCAAAAAGTAAATGGCAAGAACCAATTTATCGATTTCAATAAAGATTTGATTCACTTTTCGAAATTTTTTGCGTTTTTTTCGATTTTCAAAAAGAAACCACTTAAAAAATCACCCTTTATACCTAAGATTCGTGTAAGTAATAGTTTATGCAATATTTACTTTTATTATTCGGCCACTTTTTGAGTTTTCTCGGGGAAATTTTTGCTTTCAGTTCAACGGGAAAACTGATTGGCTAACGCTTTGGATATTTATATTCGTTAAAAGCATTTCGGTGACTAGTTTTTGTTTTATGATGACTGCGTTCTTAAGTGTGCACATGAAGCATCCATTGCAACTGCAATTGTGTCGATTGTTGCTTTAGCTTTTATAGCAGCTGGGCCTTAATACTATCGGCAACTTATAACATATATATTTCCTAATGGTGCATTAAAAAATGGATTCATATGCGCATTAGGTCCCGAAAATATGTGTACAATTTTTCCATTGAGTATTGTATTTTGCGTTAAGTTAAAAAAAACATTCTTCTTTCTCCTGCTCACACTCTACATCGAGAGAATTTTCCCGAGCAGATATGGTGTGCCTGTACCAAAAGCGTTTTGGTTAGGCACAACGGAAAACGTAGCCACTTTCGAGATGGCACCAAAGATAGGCGGAAATAACCTGAATTTCGAAAAAGATCCTCCGAATTGTCATTCTGGAATTAGAATTGACTGTTTCAGTAAAATCTACAAGAGCACTGCTGTTAGTAATTTAACACTCAATATATTCGATGATCAAATAACCGTTTTGCTTGGCCACAACGGAGCTGGAAAGTCAACGCTTATTTCAATGTTGACCGGAATGATCACTCCGACCGCGGGAACTGCCATCATAAATGGATACGACATTCGGAAAAATGTTCAGAAGGCGAGATCCTCAATTGGATTTTGTCCGCAACATAACATTTTATTCGATGAACTTACTGCTCGGGAGCATATCGAGTTTTTTGGCAAACTAAAAGGTTTAAACAGCACCGAATTAAAGCAAGAAGTAGATAAGTATGTTAAACAGTTGAGTTGGAGTCAAAAATCGACACTCTGTCAAAATATCTATCGGGTGGAATGAAAAGGAAGCTTTCCGTTGCACTTGCTCTGTGTGGCCGCTCAAGAGTGATTGTTTGCGATGAACCGACTAGTGGCATGGATCCATCGGCTCGACGGTCGCTGTGGGATTTGCTGCAGAGTGAGAAACGAGGCCGAACTATTCTCTTCACAACGCATTTCATGGACGAAGCAGATGTGCTCGGTAATCGAATTGCAGTCATTTTGTTGCATGGCTTTCGTTTGCAAATCAATGGCTCGCAATGCTCAAAAGGAAATATAATTATTGGAAACATCATTGGATATTGTTTTTGCTGTTAA
Organism: Obolodiplosis robiniae; assembly: GCA_028476595.1. NCBI lineage: Eukaryota > Metazoa > Arthropoda > Insecta > Diptera > Cecidomyiidae > Obolodiplosis > Obolodiplosis robiniae. The sequence continues at coordinate 8,881,937 of CM052017.1, read as the reverse complement.
CCATTTTGGGGTCATTCTTCGCACCAACGTTTCATATAATGTTTTATGTCAGCGAAAGAAGCTTCAAAGTGAAGAGCTTTCAATTTTCCAGTGGTTTTCAGCCATGCACATTTATAATGGCATCGTTTTTGTTCCATTTCAGCATATTTATTTTGTCGGCTATAATCTATACGATCGCAATTGAAATGTTGGCGGGAAGAGCAGGGTTCACAGCGCCAGAAAACGAACCATTACGTTCGGATTTGTTGTTTTATCGTACATCTTTTCCTCGCCTTCGAACGGAATCCTCTGGATGGTCGTATGATGGAATCATTCTCAAACTAAATTCAAGATAAATACAAAGCACAAGACTGAAAGTATAGCCATACTTCGAGAATTATAATTCATGCACAAACTTGCAAGATTTAAGCGTCTTTCGCGTCTGTATTGTAATGTGATGTGATGGAATTAGCTGAGCTCAGTAAAACAATACATGCGCAAACACTACTAATCAAATCAAAAGTATGCGAATGGCTCTTTGCCGCCGCATGCATGTTTTGTAAATCTCACGGAAGCACTGTCGCTCTGCTGCCTCGATGGAGAATGTTCCCTCACTCAACCGTAACAAGTGTCAGAATGATCATCCTATTTGAAAACGTTTGCTTCAGGACTTCTATCATAATTCAGTTTGATATCCCAAAATTCCAACTGAAAGGGTTTAATGTTTCCATGAGTAGGCCATCCATTTATACTCAATATGCAAGCGCAACTTTCGACTTTCTTTTTCATTTTTTGGAAGTTATCGGATTTTCAGGAATTTATGATCCACGTAACTATGCTTCAGTACAAGTATAATTCTGTGATTCGCTATTCTTTTCATGATTGAACATCGAGTATTCAGAGGAATTTTTGATTACGCCCTTCGTCATTTTGAACGAAAGCGTCCACCACAAAATGAAAATATCGACGAGTATGCTGATGTCAATGAAGAAAAGAGAAAAGTCATTGAGATGCATCAGTACGAACTGCGCTTGTTCTAAAGCGGATTAGAATAAGAAAGTACAAACAACAAAAACAAATTTACTTGATTAGATACAAACGTAGATGTAATCAATCGATTTTTTTTATTATTGTATTTCGAGCGGACGAGCGTTCTTGCGAGGCACCATATAAACTCTAACATGAACGGGGTGGGCTATTGTCCGCAGCTTGATACATTATGTGAAGATCTGACTACGTATCAAACATTGGAGATGTACGCTTTGATTAAAGGTGTGCGAAGCCGAGATATACCAGCATTGATCAAGCAATTGGCATATGACTTATGCCTCGTTCAACAAATTCATAAGAAAGTTTTCGAGCTTCATAGTGGCGACAAGAGGAAACTGAGCGTTGCGGTCGCTCTTATTGGTAGTCCTTCGGTGGTTTATTTAGGTACCTAACATTGGCTTACGCATGCAAAGATCTTCATTTTGACAATTTGTTTTCATTAGATGAACCAACCGCTGGCATGGATGCGGCAGCAAAACGAAATCTGTGGAAGGTCGTGAAGAGAGCTCGAGATTCTGGAACAACAATCGTTTTAACATCGAATAGCATGGAAGAATGTGAGGCATTGTGCACCCGCTTGACGATCATGATTTTTTTTGAGAAAACAAAATTTTATTGTTCGAAAATACAAAGTTTCGACATCTTATTTCGCATAAAAAGGGTGTAAGTTTTCCTCATTGTATTTTTGCAAAACCAATACGCGATAACGGATTGGTGTGACGCCTATCTATTATAAGTGATGCGCAAGCCTAAAAAATAATTCATAATAAATGACTGAAACTTGATTAAAATGTGGAACGATTGATTTTTAATTTAATTCGAATTGAATGAGAAAAATGTATACAATACGAGAAATATGGAAATTGTGTTTTTTTACAAAACTTTGTAACGTCCTTTATTGAAAACTGGATGCACGTGGCTCAATTTTAGTAGTTCCTCCTTAATTAATCGCGTAATTTCACGTTTTGCTTTCTGTACTGACATTTCGCTACAACTTTCGATGGCCAAGTAAAGTTTGCGCTCTCCTTCAGGCACTTGTTTACCTAGTGGAACGTATGTACCACGCACGGTCAAACCAGCTTCCGAATATTCGGATATTTGCGCCAAAGCCTCCTAAAAATATACAATAAATTATGTTAATATCGACTTTGAATGTATGAAAATAAATTTTTTGGTGAAATGAAAAACGTACCTTGGATGTAACCTTCCATCTCGCTTGTTGTGGGAAATCGTTGATTTCCAGCTCTTCTTCATATTTCTTGAATGTGGATTCAGCGCCAGCCGCAAGCAGATTGACATCGTCTTCTTCTTTCGGTTGATAGTTCAATTTGTTATTCAGCTTAGCCGCCAATTGTTCAGCCACAGTTTTGGCCTATTTGAATGGACAAACAATTCGAACTTTATTCTTAACCGTTCAAATTGATCAATAAACAGAAAAATATAGATAGAAAACTACTTACGGTAATCAAGGATTGTGTTGATCCGCCCTTGAGAATGGCTTCAGCCGCTTGTTGCGTTGCATCTTTAGCCTCTGAACCAAGATTCTTTGACATATTAATACGTGATGCCAACCGTTTGGCCAGTTCAAATTTCTGTGTTTGTTGAGCGCTAGTTGTGGTGGAGCTGGTCTTCGCGCTAGTTGTTGCAGATGTTGTTGTCACAGCGGTGGCAGCGGCGGCGGCACCAACAATTAGTGGTGCTTCAATCTCTTTGACATTACGTTTGGCTGCAAACATATGTTCGATATGCTGATCAATATCATTTTCATCTTCCTCCTCTTCGTCGGAATCTTGAATGCCCAGCGCTGCCTTTTGCATCTTCTTATTTTCTTTGACTGCATTCGCTTCTTGTTCGTCGAATTTAAATCCTTTGCCACTAAATCCGCCGCCGCTATGTACTTTCTTGCCTTCAGCTTCTTGTGATGCTTTATATTGCTCCCACAGCTGTCGCAAATCATTTGGAACCGTCGCACCCGACAATTCCATTGCACGAATTATTTCGCCAGCATATCGGCCTTGTTCGGGTGTCAAAAAGGTCCATGCAAAACCTTTGTTGCCCGCACGTCCCGTTCGACCGCAACGATGCACATAATCTTCATAATGATTGGGACAATCGTAGTTAACAACCAAAATTAATTGCTTTACATCTAAACCACGAGCTGCAACGGATGTTGCAATCAATAGTTTCACGCGTCCCGATTTGAAGTCCAAAATAGTTGAATCTCGATCGAATTGATCAATACCGCCGTGCAAGCTCATACAACTGTACGACGCTTTCATTAAATCTTTCAGCAAAATATCGGCATTTTCTTGCTTATCGACAAACACAATAATACTTCCGTGCTCCTGATAATGACCTAGCAATTCTAGTAATTTGAAGAATTTCGCCTCTTCATCCAGAACAGCAACATTCTGCTCGACATCTTTGCACACAACCGATCGGCCGCCAACTTGCACTTCAATCGGTTTCTTCAAAATTCGACGAGCCAATGCCTCCATTTGCCTGGGAAAAGTTGCACTAAACATTACAGTCTGTCTATCCGGTCGGATATTGTCAATGATACGCATTACCTGCAAAGAAATACCAATCAATAATTTCAATTAATTTTGATTTATGTTTCATTTAAATAAAACAAATGAAATTGAATATTTCACACGAAAGAAGCTGAAAACGCAAATCAGATTAATCGATTGCGTGCAATTTTCGATGTTTATAATGAATGAAATTCTATGTCATTAAAATGAGTGGGGCAGACCAATTTATATGGATTAAAAAAAACTGTGCGAGTATGACGTCATTGGATATAAACGCTTTAACGTAAATAGCGCCTTTAAAAAATCTGGCTAAAGTCACAAAATAGGTATGATTAATTAAATCGAAAGATGTTTCAACCAATGAAAATTCAAAGCAAAATATTAAAACTTTCATTTTTTTTTTTTTTTTTGGAAATTTTATGAATATTTAAATGATATCTTACAAATTACAAAAGAGTGATCTCGGTAGAGATTTCAAACTAGATTTTATAGCAACATTCAAATCAAATAACCACGAAAGAATGGACAATTCGTTAGATGGTATACATCAGCTCCTATATACTAGAAGATAGACAAAGATGCAGCATTTCTCAATTATGGTGCTAGAAAATATTACTGCCGCTTAATTGAAGTTTAACAAGTTCTGAGCGACTTTGCGTTAAAATTGCATTCCTTCATAATTTCTATCGATATTCCCTATGCTATTTGTTTTGAAATACTGTATTTTGATGTGGAGTCAGCACGGCAAATTTCCATAAAATAAGAAAAAGAAAAATACATCGACCGAGATCGTAGAACTGTTTTATCAAGCAAAATGCGAGAAGGATGAAACTTAATTGTGAATTTTACAAAGTGATTTGCATAGCTTCGCAGCGCGATTCACTGCAATAGTCTGACCTACGATTTTATATTGTTTGCTATTTAATTGTTGTACAATTGAATATTTCATTTTAATTGAGTTATCAAACAATAGCATAAAATTTTCGTACTGTATTCGCATCGCGGCACGGTATATAAGAAATAGGGGACGATGCTCATAAGATTTAGTCGAATTTTTCATGTTGAGCCAACACAAAGCTCGATAAAGTGTTAGAAACAAAGTGATAATCAAAAATGAATTATTTGAGTTTGATTTATTTTGCAGTTGTCATTATAATAAATTTTTTGATAGCGGTTGAATCTTTTCACCAATATAATGGTTTCAAACGTGATGCCGAAGAAAATGAGCATCATTTATTGAATATATTGAAAGATCATGAAATCATTCCGGATATTATAGATGATGCGGCACATACCGATCTTCTACAGGTTTGAATTTTGCATTCAATCACTTTTTGAACATTCATTAAGAGGAGCTTCTACTTAAGAGAACGATGATTTGACCGTCAAAAAATTGTTTCTTCGGCTTATATTCAAAAATTGTTCGACAATTAAAACAAACCAGCAACTTAGTACAATTGATGAATAAAAAATATTATAGGCGAGGGGTTCAGCACTTTAAATTCAATTCATTTTATTCCATTTTTATTCTGAATAATTCACATTTAATTCACTCAATTCTGAATTGTTTGCCTGTATTTCAAGCTCAATTCAAGTGAATTCACGTCATGCTATTATTATCCATCCACACATAGCATTATTGTGAATTATTGTAGAATCGACAGAGTAATAACAGAAGTGACGTGAATTGAGTTGAATTAGTTGTGAAATGTAAGGAATCAAGTCAGAATTGAGTGAATCAAATGTGAGGTAATCAGAATTAAAATGGAATCAAATGAATTGAATTAAAAGTGTGGTGCCCCTCAGTTCTAGAACTAGCATATTTTATCTTCAAATCACTTTGGAATAGGTTGTTTACGAAGGAGATTTGGCCGTGAATGAAGGAGATGAAATGACACCTACAGAAGTCAGGGATCAGCCCATTCGAGTTACCTGGAATTCCGAACCGACGTCATACTACACACTTATTTTCATTGGTAATTATTGACATTCGACGAATTTAAATAAAATTGAATCGAAATAATGGAATTTTCGACAGATCCCGATGCACCAAGTCGAAAAAATGCCAGAAATCGCTCATTCCAACACTGGATTGTAGTTAATATACCCGGCGATAATTTATCTCTTGGTGAAACACTGACTGAATGTAAGATTTTTCTTTTTATGACATATTCATCTTCATATTGACTGAAATTAGAATTGGCAAAGCGAAACACAAGATAAAAGAATGAAGAAGAAACAAATAGAAATCAACAGAAGAAAACGCTTATTCCTTTTTTTTCACTTTCCAGATGTTGGGTCTGTGCCTCAAAAGGGAACCGGTTTGCATAGATACGTATTCCTACTATTTGAGCAAGGCTCTGGCAAGAGGGATTTCAAAGAATCAATCATCACCAATCGAGATGCAACTCGAACTAAATTCTCTGTGCGCGAGTTTGTAGCCAGACATCATTTGAACCAACCAGTTGCCGTCAACTTTTTCCAAGCGAAATTCGATGAATCAGTTCCGGCCTTGTTAAGCAAATTTTTAAATCTTCAAGAAGAAGAAGATTGAACGCTTCGTAATTTGTAATATTTTATAAAAAAAAGGTGTTACATATAATAATAACTTGTTGGAAGTAAATTTAAAATGATCCATAAAATAAAAGCCTCGATCAATAACATTGAATGTGTGGTTGTGAGCTATAAGACGCTTTCGTGACATTTCCGACTCATCTATTGGTTCAATAACGAAATCGTAAGCCAAAGGCGAGATGCTTCCGAGAAGAGAGCAAATGCAACAATTCGAATGAGCTATCGTCATTTCTCATCCGCTTTCGTGCTTATTTTTCTGGCACGCAAAACAAAGCTCAATGTCAAAAATCAGGTGCATTCCTGTTGCTTTTTATACTTGAACCGTTCAATAGTTTAACTTTCATTTTATGTTCGTATTTAAGTTTAATTACAGTGATCGATGCACTGCACTCTGAACGGATCGGAATGAGTAAGATGTTGCGTGCGCCATGAAAAACGAACAAATCAAGGCTGACAGATTGATTATGCGAATTTTATTCATAATTCAATTATAATCGAAAGAATGTGTTGATTTATTTTTTCAATTCGGTTTATTTTTGAGAACCAGACATAAGAAAATTCCGTTCTAGCAGCAATCTATGCTTGAATTGACTTTTTTCTGAATAAATAACACAATTTCGACAATGTCGAACGATCGATTCGAGAACGCTGAACTCTTTATCGACGTGTTTTTAGCAAAATAATATAAAGTGTGCAAAACAAACCTGTGGCTCGAAACCCATATCAAACATACGATCAGCTTCATCTAAAACGATGTATGTTACACGTCTAAGATTCGTCACTCGCCCTGAATTCGCTGCAAGCATATCAATCATTCGACCTGCAAAAGAGAGCAATCATAACATTTGCGTTCAAAATATGCATTTGTTGATCTAAAGAAAGGTGAATATATTGTTTACCTGGTGTACAGACTATAACTTCAGCGCCTCGCTTCAATTCAGCAATTTGTTCGGAAATGCCGGTACCGCCATAAACGCAGACGGCTGACAGATTCAGCGATTTGGAGAATTTTTTGATATCTTTGCCAATTTGCATGCAAAGTTCTCGTGTCGGTGTCATAATAATTGCAATCGGTCCATCGCCATCCTCGAGCGGCGGTTGATCGAGAATGTGCCGAAACATTGGTAAAATGAAAGCAATTGTTTTGCCACTGCCAGTTTTCGCGATACCAATCAAATCACGGCCGGACATAATCGCTGGAATCGCTTGACACTGAATCGGTGTTGGTTTATCGAATCCCAGCCGTTTCATCACATCCATTTCTTTCTTTGAAACGCCGCAATGTGCCCAGGTTTTGATTGGTTTTGGGCAGCCTTTGCCCTTCACTTGGATCCCTTCCAATTCCAATTTGTATGCATCCACTTCGGCGGTGGTCATTTTTGCCAGTTCAGGTACTTCAACATAGAAATTCTTACGGAATGGCAAATAATTTACGCCGGAGTGATCAATTTTTGCCAATTCTTTCTTGTGCTTATTGGCTAGATTTGCGGCGGTATCTTTAATATCTTCAATCTCTTCTTCCGATGAATACTCGAGACCGTCTTGATTCTGCTCCATCATTTCACCTTTATTCAGCTCTTTGTTCTTTTTCGCAACGCCACTCATCACCATCACACCGCCGGCCGTATTCGCTGGCTTCGTGATTTTATTCACTTTTCGCACTTCTTTGTGCACTTCCATCATGTATGCGTCCAACGGATCGATATCATCCTCTTCGTCAACTTCCATTTCTTGTTTTTCGGCTTCCAACACTTTGATGGGCGGTTTCGGTGCATCCGGTGGCGCATTGGCAGCTAGTGTTTGGTCGTTTGTGGTTTCTTTGATTGGAACTTCTTTCACATCGTCATCGTCATCTGATTCATTTTCCAAACTCCATTTTTTCACCGCCGGCGTTGGCATAACCGTCACTTTTTTGCTCTCCAACTCTTTTCGCTTACGTTCCGCTCGCCATCGTTCGATACGATCTCGCCGCTTAATCATCTCTTGTTCCAAACGTTTCTGTTCCTCTTCTTTATCCACACAACCCGTTAAATCCAGTGTTTCGATTTCACTGGAACTTTCACGATGTGATCGCTCGCGGTGTGCTGGTTTTTCATGGTCATCGCGTCGAATCCGATCTCTGGACCTTGATCGATTATGACTGCTGGTCCCCGAACGATGGTCAGACCGTCGTTTATCGCGATGTTTATCTGTTTGCTGTCGTCGACTGCTGCTGCTGCTGTTATTTCGCTCCACACTCTCGGAACGTGACCGGCTACGCGAACGGCTGGAAATTCAAAAAGGAATTTTCATTGAATTCATTGAACTTTGTGAGACTTTAAATGCGTGAAAATGCAGCATGGACTCGATTTTCGACATCAAAACAATGATTTGTTGTTTAAACGTTTTGATACGTCGGCACTTGAACAATTTTCCATAGTAAACATAACCCATATTTTGCATTTATTCATTATTTTTTGTTATAAATTGATAAAAAATACACTTACTCTAATCTGGTTCCGCGACCCATTTTCGATTTGTTCGCCAAATTGCTTAATTTTGTGTACAAAATGATCGGGCCAAATTCGAAAAAAATTGTGATTGTGTAAATTTCAATTCACTTACAAACTAAGACGATACAGCTTCTGTCAATTTACTTATTGAAACAACGATAGGAGTCTGTGAGTAACGTAAGACCAGTCGTTAGACAAATGCACGATTGGAAAATAAGATAGTGCAAATTTTTTTTTAAGATTAATTCGTCCAAAAATCACTTAGAATTTGATAATCTATCAAAATTTACTTATTTGATTGTAGCAAAAACGTCATTCATTCAGGAAAATCGTATAATTAATTTTGGTGTTTGGTGAATTCATTGTCAGACGTTGCTGCAGATGTCGCCAGCTGTCAATTGCTTTACGCACAATTAAAATGTCAGAATCGCACGTCTTTTTCACTTGTTCACAGTCACAATAACATTTGCGTCACTTCTCGAAAAGTTTTCCTTCGTCTTAAGTGAATTAAAAGTTAGCGAAAATGTCGAAATACGTTGCATTGGTTGGCCCACGATTTAACAGTAAGTTAATGTCGAAACATTTCCTTCAAATTGGTTTCGTTTTCTCGTTTTAAAATGAATTTGCATCGATGGTATAACCATAGCATGGCTGTTGCCTGCATACATTACGTAATGTCATGGTTGTTTCATGAAATACCATTCGAATGGGCTGCTGAAGCCAACAATTGCAAGCATTTTTCTAATAATTGTCTCTATTTTCTAGCCCCATTCCGTAAGTGGTGCTACAATTTGTCCGGATTCCGTAAATATGGTGAGTACTGACATTGAACATCATGAATTGCATTAAATCTGCTTTGATTATTCTAATCTGAACATATTTGCAGGCTTGTTTTTGAACGATTGCTATGACAGCACACCAGAAGTCGAAGAGGCCATCCGGCGTTTGCCACCTAGTGTGTTTGATGCCCGCAACAAACGTATCGCCTTGGCGTTTCATCATTCATTGAACAAAACCTATTTGCCCAAAGAGCAGTGGACCAAATATGAGGAAGATGTGAAATACCTTGAACCATATTTAGAAGAAGTGAGACGTGAAAAGGCCGAACAAGAAGCCTACGAGCACAACAACTTTGAAACCAAATAAATCCGTTTCACCGATAAAAAATGTGCAAATCCAATTTTGTGTACCGATAGGCAGAACGCTGAACTAAAATTAAATGTATATTAGCATGAAGCAAGAAGTTCAATAAATTATAAACAAATTGAAATTGGTCGTGTTTTTTGTTATTGTGATCATAATTTGCGAGAATATCTGATTGCAGAATGCATGAAATCGACACCGTCGAAAACTCATAGAAAAGATTCGTATTTCTGAAATTTATCATCAATTCGACGTATTTTTTTGGTAGGCTCACGAAGAAAGCTGACGATGAGCTCTCTCGTTTGCCATTGGGTGTGTGTGTGTGTGTGTGTGTGTTATTGTGTGATTGTATGCATGTGTCGAATTGTCTTGAACGATTGACAAGAATAAATAAACACAGAAAGATACATAGAGAGAGTTGTGTGGGTTTGCGCGCTACATGCTCTTGCTTTCAACTGAACATCAGTTCGGTGTGTGCATGCATGTATGAGTATTTGACGTTAGCTGTCATGCAATGTCGACAAAAACAACAAAATAAACATCCAAACTAAATAATACAGCCGAATCAACAACAATTATTAGAAAAAATTTGCGCTACATGTAGTGAACAGATGGGTTGATAGGTGTTTGTTTGTCCACCGTTTATTGGCGAGCACAATTCGAAAAGACGAGCAAAAAATGCAACCGATCGAAAGTTAAAAGTGGAACAAGTCGTAAATAAAGTGCAATAAACTGGTAAAGAGAATAAACGCGGTGGAAAAAAGGCCCAGGGGAAAAACGGGAATGCAATATTGAGGGAAAAAGCTACTTCATTTGCTCAGTGAATTCATGAATATACAATATCAAGTTAATTCTTTATCGTGACAGTGAAATATCAATGAAAAATGGCTCAACCTGATCCCTCATACGGCTCGCGTGCAACAAGCAATCTCAACTTTTTGTGATTTTTCCAATAAAAAGAATCTTGCAAAGTTTTATTTTTTGACGAACAATTCGTCGTATTAATAGCGACGGGAAATATTTTGAATTCTCAGTGAATGTGGCACTTTTCGATTCATGCTTATATTTTTGCTTAGATAAAACCGATATTCGAAAGAAAAAATTTGGCTTCCGAAACATTCGTCTTTTTATCAAATCGTATTTAAAAAATCATGAGCGCCGAATTATAAAAGAAACTCATAAATGAGAAGTGAAGAAAGTCAACAAAAAAGACATGAGCTAGTTTTTAATACACACAAAATAAAATAAATCATTCAATAAGCAAGGCGGTTGCAATTCATTTTTTGTCCCTTTTGGATGGAAAAAAACGCTTCGATTCGGCATATGTGAATGACACTTTTGTTTGATTAATGGATTTTCGTATGTTTTGATGTTTCGAAACCTTAAATTCGCCAATTTTCGCCAATACGAATCAAACAGTGGGCCAAATTACATCAAAATGCACTTTTCCATTCCCGACACCCAACAGTTTATTTGCAATCAAACCGGCGCCAATTTCACCGTAAGTACAATATTTAAAGATTTTTTTTTGTGTCAGCATGTTTGAACTTTGAATCGGAAACCAAGCAAAAAGTTCAGTTTTTTTTTTCAAATCATAAATCCAAATAATCCAAATGAAATAGAAGTATATAATGATTTTATCGACGATGTCGAAAAATACGAACCATACTGAAAATGTATGAATGCGTGAGAGGGCGTATTTCGGATAAACACCCGTTAAAACAAATGCATTTTAAAGTGCCCAGGGAATACAAAGCGATATCGATAGTATTAATAATATTTTCGAAATAGCACATGAGCGCGAAAGAGAGATTCACGTTCTGTGTGGGATGCTTGGATTTCTCGTTCACTCACATGCACTTTAATACCAAACATGCGCTATTTCGGAAATATTATTAATACTATCAATATCGCTTTGTATTCCATTAAAGTGCCAACACAAATTTCCATCGAGGCGCAATTGTGATATTTAACACATTCGGTTCTATGAATCAATGCAACCGCTCAAATCATACACTGAAATACCATCTGGTACCATAGCTGAGACTTATTGACTTCTGCGTGCGTAAAACTGCAAATTTTTTGTGAGCTTCTTCGTCTTCAGCTTTCGAAAAGTGGATATGCTCGTTTCGTTATTGTTAATTCTCTTTTGCGTATTATAATGAATAATTTATCCCGGGCTTTTGGCTTTCATTTAATGCCGCACAATAGATAGGCGCAAGCGATGCTTTGCAGTAAGATAACAACGGGGCAATTAGCAATAATTTTTATATTTCATACAATTTTATTTAGAATAATTTTCAAATCAAATCAAATTGTGTGTGCGGGTTCGCGGTGAAAGATGAAAAGTATAAATTCCATTTAATGAAGAGACATTGGATTCGGCGAATGTGCTTCGCTGTTGCGATTTAATATTAACCAACGGTAGAGAGCGAAAAGAGTGGGTTGTGTTTCTTGTTGTCAGAAATGACTGTTTGATACCGTCAATTCGCTATTCAACCTGACAAATTCAACTGCGGCTGATTCGAACACATCATTTTGACATACTTTCAGCGAGATTTCTTGCACAATTCAATTTGAAATCGATCCCATTTGATATGCGATCTGTATTCGATTCAGCATAAAATTCAATTTAATTAACCACTCAATGCAATTGTTTGCATGTTTTTTTTCATCCAGCGCTAGTTTAAAGTTCAAAATTCTTTTATTAGCGGTGTTGTTTGCACTTTGATTTATTATATTCGCGAAATATAGATTCAATTTTGTGTGTTTGTGAAAATATATGAAATATGAGATGAGAGATCATCGAGCTGGGCGATGTTTACAAATATGCGAATTGGCATTTAAAATGTATCAATAAAATGATGATAAAAAGGGATGCGAAGGCTGACACAACCAAAGGCAATTGTATCACATTAAAGTCAGCCCAATGCAAGACACACATCAAATATATCATACAGATCGCGCGAAATCATTTTATTAGCAAATGCTTGGAACATGATGCGGAGTGTCTAATGTTGGTTTGCTTTGCTTCAGCCACGTTCAGCAAAAATCATTCACGTTGTGTGTCGTAAAATGCCAAACAAGAAATTGTCTTGAACAGTGAGCAATTCCGTTGTGTCTCGATTTCGTTAAAGTGAGACGATGGGCGGATGAATAAATTATGTTTGATTTGATTGATTCCATCTCGCACAACGGTATGATCTCTCTCTCTCTCTCTCTCTCTCTTGCAAATACTCAAAAAATCATATCGATTAGACTTTTCGCACATACCGACGGCGGCCAATTTTCCAAGCTGTGGCCGAAATGCAAATAAGATGCTTAGATTCAATGATCGCGCTTATTATTCGAATCACCTCGAAAAAAATAAACGGTTGAAATAACGAATCAATCAAATGCGTGTGCGGTGAAGAAAGTATACAAGTGCGCAAAAAACATTCAAACATAACATTTATAAAGGCTCAAAACCTGAGCAAATGACAAGCGGACGATGTAAAATTGAATTTCGACACTTAGCTTGACAGCAGCGCCCTCTGTACCATTCGTCTGTGGATGGTAAACACTTTTTCCCCTTCTTCGAACAATGACAGCAAAGACGCGGAGCCTGTAAAACTCGTTGTTTGAAGAAGGGAAAGGCGGGGAAGGTGTGAAATGTTGAAGCGTTTAGTACAATCGTTTAGGTAGAGATGGCGCGGTCCAACGACATTCACTACCCCTTTACATAGGTGAAGATACAAAGCATCGTCCGCTTGGCAAATGATTTACAGCAAATTAAATTGTTGTCGATTTCAATGAGATCTCACATTAATTTGATAGATCATTGTGCATTTAATTAGGGAATGTTTGCGTACAATAAATCTTGCTTACTAAATGCGTTCACTTGAATTGATTGTTCAATCAACTTTAATAAACACAAAAAGCTGAAGTGAATGCGGGGAGTGTCGCATCAGCCGACAGACATGAAAGCTTGACTTTTGAGGAGGCAACAGCAACAATGCAAAGGTTTTCGCTTTATTTGAATTTCGAATTAAATGCGTCGTTGTGCGATCGCGATTTTTTGTTCGTGCCATTTTAATCGAATAAAGATGTCAATTAAAATGCATACGTATATAGCAGCTCACTTATCGAATAGAACGCCATAGAATCAAGAGTTCATTTGCCTCTTTTGTTATCGTGTTATCAATCAAGTGTGTGCGTATACCGCAATGACCTAACTATTTCTATGGGCAGTGAGATGTACTAATCCATGTTGTTTTTTCTCGTTTTCTGATTGACAGGGCTTCAATATTCATATCAACGGATGTTTTCATTGTTGCTTGCGATACAAGCAAATCCATTGTTTGAATGAACAGTTGAAACGTAGTTTGCCCGGGCTGGTGTTGCCACCGTTTCCATCCAAAAAATTTCTACCGTTAACACAAAATCAATTGGAACAGCGGCGTTCCCATTTAGAACGTTACATTCAACTCGTTGGTCAAGATCCCATCATTTCTAAATGTGAACTGCTACGGATATTTTTGCTCAACGCTCAACAAGAATCGGCTCATATTCAATCGCATGAAGTCACATTGGATGTGTATTTAATGAACGGCTATCGAATCCCAGTTAGCTGCTATACAATTGATTGCACGAGCAAAGTGCTGGAAAAAGCCGCACAAAACATCGATTTAGCATCAGAATTTATCGAATATTTCACATTGTATTTAATGCGCACTGAACAAAATGGCGAAACAACTCTCGTTCGACGATTGATGGACTTCGAAGCGCCGTATATCACACAACAGATTTTGGATGGTTGCCAAATAGTTATAAGAAAAAGGTAAGCCCTCAATTTATCGCAATGACTTTTTGCAGCGAAATAAATTCACATAATTCGAATATTCTCTTGCAACAGCTACTGGGATTGTATATATGATCAAGCACTGTTTAACAACAGCATCGCACTCAATTTACTGTACATCTTAACGCTCAGCGATGTTGATCGCGGTTGGATTTTAAGCAGCTCCGAGATTCGTGAGCAATTATATGCACTTCAAGTGAAAGGCAACAAGAAAGAGGTATGCAATTTGCTTAAGATAGAGAGTGCGACCGAAATGCATATTAGTAGTATAAAAATGGCGGTTTCATATACTTTTCTTAGTAATAGTGCACACGTATAGGAAAATAAAACACACATAGTGTTATTCATACACTCAACCCATACACAAACACACACACACAAGCAAACCTTGGATATCCCCATCTTCGGTGAATGTTGAGAGAGCACAACCAACTGCCTCAGCAATGCCCCACACAAATTGTGTGAAATGGCCGACGAAAATATTCATTGAACTTCACTTTCAGCACACTGATCGGATAAAGCAGTTACTTACTCATCGGGTGAATCTTGGAAGTTGTTAATCGTATCATTTCAGCCAGCAATATAGCCATTTTGGTTCTCGTCATCGAACCACGACAGAACCAAGTATTCGGGGATTGCTCTGGCGCCCGTTACTTCAGCTGATTCGGCCAGATTTTGACCAGCGTAGGCATATTTTTCTACGATTGCAGATATAGATTTGTAGTTTCATCGCGCAAAAAATCGATGTTCACCGCGAAAAATCGCGCAAATTACCTGTATTGGTGCAAGTGTCGTGGCTGTAATCGCACGTGCGAGCCCGGAGTTCGGCAAATTTAGCCAGATCATCATCCCAATGCAGTGTAGCCATTCTATTTTCAAAATGATTTCAAATCATTGCTTTGAAGATTTGAATGTGTTCAATGAATTTACCTCGCGGCTGGCTCGAAATTGGGAGTTTTTCCCAAATCTTGTTGATTTCGTTCTTTGTTCATTGTATCAAGAATGTAGCTTTGAAGATCTGGCGTAGTTTCGAGGAACTTAGCATCCGACGCACACATTGGACCAAAACCCTAGCGGCGAAGTTTTGTTAAATTCAAGTTGAATTTTTGAAAGACCTTGATTTTATTATCACAATATTTACGTACTCCATTCATAAGTGGATTATTGCACGCAACATGAGGCGATTCGAGGCATTTCATATCTCCACAGTAATCGACGGCAGTGGCTGATGCGATTGCTAAGCAAAAATCTGATTTAAAAAAAGGCGTTTGAGAAATTTACTCAAAAAAATTGCGTTTGAAATATCAATCGAAAAAGTTTATTACCGAATACGTTTCTGATAATATGCAAAGATAGCCTCTTATCATTGGTGAATAAGTAAAAACAAATGAAAGAACCCAAATATTTATTCAAACTAATAAATCAATTGTGCCTTTATTCTGTACCGTAACATTTGCTTGTATTGTTCCTCGGACTTCGCAGTCGCAATTGCTTTGAAACTTTATTCGTGTAATCAAAATGAATCACTTGGCAATTGGCTAACTAACAAAATTAAATTTGCTGAGGTTCTTCGACGCTGAAGCGTTATTTCGGCGGCACGGAACTTTTGACCCAATTTTGTCAGCAACATACTGAAACTGTGGTTGGTTTAGTGGCTTCAGCTTATAGTATATTAATATTGCAAATTTTGTTGCTGCATTTCTCTCCAAAATGTGCGTATCGCTTTGTGGCGACGATGTTTTCAATGAAGATTGGTTGCCTGATAGTGGTGCCGCATCTTGAGAATGACTCGATGATTCATCCTAAAAATGTTCATAAAATTACAAGTGCTCCAATCGATATAGAGTAGATAACAATCAAATTCTCACCGGTTGTGGCGCCATGGCAATGATGAGATCCAAATTATGCATCATTTTCCGTTTAAAATCAAACTATCGAGATTTTTTAACATCCCAAATATATTCGCTCAAAATTAAGGCGAGATCTGACTTTTCGTTGTTTTCGAACACTAAATTCGGAAGATCCCCGCATTTCCCTTTTGAAGATGTACAAAAAAAAAAAAACGTTTGTCACATTTCTTCGGAGCGAAAGCGAATGGATAAAAAACGACAATTTTTCACAATGCAGTACTTACTGTTTCATTCGCGCCTGTGCCACGACCGCTTGTTCCACTGTTGTCGCTCATTTTAACGGGTTTGCCTCGAAAACATTCTTCAGAATTATTTATTTCATTAATATGCACTAAAAATGATGCTTAACCAAAAGTGGCCCGAGCATGTATTGGTGCCATAAACTTCATCCATACACATTGCAAGCGACAGAAGTCAAAGAAAACATATCATTGAATTTTTACGTCCGTCGAAAAATCACTGAATATTAGTCAGAGCATTTTTTCCGCTGCATTGGCGATTGGTGGGCGCGTATTCGGCAGTTTGTAAATGCGATTAACTGTAGCATAATCAAATTTCGACTACATCGCATCTAATCGAACCAGAAATTTGTGAAGAGATAGTATGGAATTGAGCAGTAAATGAGAGAGCTCAGTGAAACTCATTCGATTCACATTATAAGCTAGACGAGCAGCCGAAAATTCGATTGTGCCAAAAAAAACCGTGGTGCACAAAAACACAAACAGAAAAAAATCAAGTACAAAACAAATGAACAATTTTGTGGAATCAAGTGAAGTGGAAAATAGTGCAGTTTCAAAGAGCCAAGCTTTGACATTTGGTGTTTGATAAAATAGGCAAGAGCACAGGCACGCAAAACACTTTTGGTTAGGCATCATTTTTATACAACTCACATTGATCAACATTTTGTTGCTTTCATTGCAGTATTTGCACATTGCAAAGAAATTACCGTCATATGGAAGCATCAAATTCTCAAATGCCACGGCCGATTATCCGTGTGCCAATAATCTCGTGAATATTCTAATTGGCAACAAAGAGCTGTCCATTCAAAATAACACCGATGATGGCAAATGCCAAGAGACCAAATTCAAAATCACACGAATGCGCTGCTGGAGAATCACCACCAATTACAATGTATGTGTTCATTCCAAAACAATATTTTGACCGCAACAATTTCCATTTAAAATGCAAACAAATATTCATATTTCAGAACGAAGACACTGCATCACATTCATCAACTGAAGGATCGAACAGCAATAGTTTTGCGACGATGGAACTGTCATTTGAGTATCTAATGGCCAAGAATACACTAAGATGGATCACAATTTGCAGCGAACATGCAGTCCTTATGTCTGTTTGTCTTCAAAGCATTGTCGACGAACTATTGAACCAGAAAGATGGACATGATCTTCGCCAAAATATTGACACGGTAATTAATCGGGACGAACTGGGAAAATTGCAAGAATGTTATGAAGCAAAAAATGTCATAGAGCTAATGCTATTCTGAAGCATTCAAGAGAGTCTGTGTTTTGAAGTGGAAAATCAGTTTGGCATTAAAGCATCCATTTTATTTTCAGGACCAACTGAGTCGACAATCGCAACCCCAATCCCTTCCAGTGCTTACGTACATCCGACGTGACGGTGAATTGTGCAAAAATAATAAAAAAACTGAAATCAAACGCATTTCTTCAACCAGCTCAAATGAAACGATTTCCAGTTTGGTAAATAAAACTTTTACTTTTGTTAGCTGTTTTAGAACGAATTGTCCAAGAATCATAAATAATGCAGTTTTTTCAGGGCTGTATAATTAGAATAACATTTTTTGAAGTTAGATAGTTTGTTCATTTTGGCTAGATCCCAATTAAATTTGAATCACATCATTTTTTTCCTCTTCAAAATTTGAAATAAATGAATTATTTTTATTTTTATTGAAATATCTCTTACTTTAACAGGCCGAAAGTGACGTTCCGCTGCATGTTTCGTCGAGTGAATCATTTTTATTTCGCAAAAAGTTGAAGGGGAAAGGTTCAGCCAATTCAAATACGACCGTGTATTTCCGAAATGGCAAGGACTCCGTTCACAACGACGCATTTGAAGAAATCGGTGACGATGACTTATAGTTCCAAAAATTGTGCGAAATGGCGATTTTCATCTTTGAAAATGAGAAAAAAAACCACAATTCTATACGGAGAATGAATTTAAAGCATCCTAATTGTCATGAACAAAAATGCCATGTGCGCCAACATATGTAAATAGATAAATTAATTCTAGCTCTTATTACACACAAAACAAATATTGTACACTCAACTCGTAATTATGTGTAGCAAATCATTTTCTGCTTATTTGAGCGCACATTTCGTGCACGCTGCACACTAAATAATAATGCAAAAAATATGCAGCGAAGATGAACTTATATGCTGCTGCATATTTAGAAGCCAAATCTATTACATCTATTATGTCAAAAATATTCAACCACCATGAGAAACGGTTACTGGTGACACACTGTTAATGCGTTTCAATTATCTAGTGCTTATTCTATTCCTGATGTCACCTGGTGGTCGTGCTGGTCTCGATAATGCGACATGGATTGGTATTCTGAACTCAATGCGATGTCCTATTCAAGAGAATGAAAAAAGCAAGCAAGCAAAATTTTATGAGATAAATTACTTCATTTCATTTTTCATTCACATTTTTATACAAAAACATACCTTTTTATGATATGCATTTTGCTGCTGCAATAAAGCGATGCTAAACTGTAGTCACTGCCTCGACATTTTTGAAATTCAGTCGCCATATTGTGTCAATTGCACTGATCTTTGGACTAAAACTCATTTCTTGTGTCGGCATTCGACTCTTTTTCGGTATCAACTGGCTAATTCGTCACTTTATACGCATCAATTTAATGGTGTTCTGCTGCTGATGCATCAATCATCTGGTTCTCATGGCCACGATCATAGTTTTGGCGAAAAAAAAGAAACGATTAACAGAAGTATAACAACTTCAAACGAATTGAAGCAAATCAATATTCACATGCTTCACCTGGTTTTGCTGTATCGACCTCCTTGCTTTAGCTTGCTCAAGCATGACGAATTCCAGGCGCATCACACATTTTTTTAATTTAATTGGTGAATTGGATGACATGTTTGCAGCACCCTTGTAAATCATATTGAGACGGATTGTCATTGTTAAGCTTGGGAATTCTGAATATGATTGAGCACACATTGCACGGAACTCTGCCGGCATTCAATAATTGTCACTGTTTATATGTCGACTTAACACAGATTTGAAGCAATTTTCGGACTCTTTTTCCGCTTTTTCGTATCGAAATATGTCCAATTATCACGATGAAAAATATAATTCACACTGAATAAAAGTTGGAGCACAGCAAGATTCGAAAGCTATGTGTGCTGCGAAGATTTCTATGCTGAACCTTATCCAGTTGAAAACCGGCGGCAAACTGATGGCAACTCTAAATTTTATATCACAGTCCGATCGATGGCAACGAACCATCGGCATAACATTGCGGTCATTTGAATAAAAACCGTCAGCCGATTGAAAAACACAGAGATCAACAGCTTTAATTGCATCTTCATATGCCATTGTTTATATAGTTTGGATATCAAATGCCACCGTTTTGCCAATGTAATGAAGCAACGGCTTAAAGACTAAAATTCTCACTAGTTCATTATTTGTTTTATTTTCATTTTGTTTGCTTGGCTTCTTAGCATAAATATTTGGGGTGTAGAGTGCACGAAATGTGAGCTCAAATGAGCTGTAAATGATTTGATACACACAATGTGCAGCTGAGGTTTACCTTATTTGTTTTGTGTGTAATTAAAAGTCTTAATCGCCACAAAAAAAGGCCATCGTAAACTACGATTTGGACTTTTGATCCGTTCTAATTAGTTTTTCCATAGCAAAAGCTCAACGTTAAAGCAACAAAAAATACATACCACTAGAGTAAGCATTTATTTTTACGATATTTTGTTAAGTAAGTAAAATTTGTTACATTTTATAGTCTATGTTTTATTGAAAGCACTAGTTTTTCGGGATTTTCTCTGTAAACTTTTTTATGGAATTCGATGCTAAAGTTCAGTGAACGATTCATATCAAGGGATTTAAATTTTGAAGGCTTTATAATGTAAAAGATTAGCTCACTTACTTTTTGTGCTAATGCTGTTCGCATACATTAATTCTTTTTATTGTTGATCAGTTTTTTTTCAGTCAAATAAATAAATTATGCCTAATCGTTTTATTCTAAACGTACAAATTCGAATGATCGATATAAATAAGTAATACATTTTCTCGTTACACTTGTTCAATTTCCACATATTCAGTACATAAAATGTCATCAAATTGTTTGTGAATAAAATTTTAGAAATTATTCGTCCAAACTGAACCAATTGAGCGTTTTTCAAAATGTTATGATAAATTTAAAATTCTTACTTCCATAGAATTTATTGAAGCTACGGATGGGAATTGAAATGCAATTGAATTGGAGGTACTGATGTCGCTTTTCAGGGGGCTAACTTCAGCTGGAATTGATGCCATGGGATAAAATTGAACTATAAATGGTTATTGTGTCTCGACATGAATATCTATTGTGTGTTGCACAGTGCGTACGTATTCCTATCAAAAGCAGCATCTTTCTAAAATCTGTTGCATCGGCTAAAATCTGCATTGTCAAAAAAACTTTGAAATCGTATGGCAATTAAAATCAGCCAAATTTTATTATTTAAAAAGGTTTATTTCAAACAAAATCACGCTTTATCGAACAATTAAGCCACTGGTTGTCTATAAAAATATGGATAAAATGTTGTACAATATTCCATGATGATTCTTTTTTAAATGTTTGACACAATTGTTTGTCACTTTGATCGTAATTGTCAAGCAAGGGAATCAATCAATTTAATGGCTTGAAAAAGTTTTTTACGATTTTTAACTCGTTTTCGAACATTGAGACTTTGATTTCTTAAGTTAGGAAATGACGATGCAAGAATTTAGTTATTCATATCTGTTTCAGACGCATTTTGAAAAAACAACATCATGTTCAATTGATTCGAAAAATAAACAGTTAAAAATACGAAAAGACCGGTTTCACGCATGTGATTTCGCAATCAAAGTGATTCAAGATATGTTTTTGTTCGCAATAGTCATGTTCTAACGGATTGTGTATGGAAAAAATGTGTTAAAAAATTCCTGATATTTTTCAATGAACTGGAATGGGTGAAGTCATTCATTCTTTTGTTTTCACTATGGTTAAACTTTTTCTGAATGTTGGATTCGATGAATGAAATAGAAAATATGAAGAAATTACTTAAAATTAAGCAAAACAACACACACAAAATTTTAATGATACTTAATAATAAATGCGTAGTTTCAGCTCCTGGCGAATTATCCCTGAACATCCTACACAATTAGTTCATCAAATTTGTAGTTTTGTATTAATATAAAAATATGAACGAATTTGTTAAAAATTACCCGTCAAATTGGATCAAATTTGTGAACTTATGCAATTTTACTTATTTCATACATATCACCTGATCATTTCTTATTAAGTTTCTTCTACCTTGTTGCTCAGCTTAGGTTAACGAGAGAGAGAGAGAGAGAGATAGAGAGAGATAGAGAGTATTGAGTTTACGGTTTTCAACATGATGTTTCTGTGGGATTTCTGAGTTGTTCTGACTTAAATTAAGATTTTTTTTATAGTATTTTTCTTTCATTTATTTTGAATGTATGACTCTTATGGATGTGGGCTGCAATAGGAAGTCCAATGGAATGAATCAATGGAGCGCTGTAGTTTAAAATACCAAACGTCCCAGGCGGCGCGGTTTGTGCTTCTTGCTGCGGTGATGTTCAATTCTGTACGGTGAATCTTCATCGCTTTTTGGTGATGAGCCAAGTGGAAGCGTTGTGCACTTGGCGTCTCTGTGACGAATATCATTGCAGTTTGTGCAAAATTCAAAACCACATCGTTTCTGATTACATACTGCATATTCACTCACAACAACTTTTGTTATGAATGCACTTTTTCGAGTTTGACGGCGTGGACTTCGACGCAGAATCTTAGTGTCATTGTCAGTTGCCGGATGCACAACGCTTGTTCCACTGCAGAGAGGACAATGCACCACACGCTGCTCGGGTTTCAAATTTTTCACAATCTGTTGGAAAAGATGACATATTTTTATAAAAATTGAATAAAAAAATGAAAAATTTATCGAAAAAATATTCTCAAACTTTTTTCACAAAAAAGTCTTTCAATGCCATACGAATGACAACTTACCCTTTGATGTTCTATAAATCGTTGTGTCGATGGACTGATGGGAAATGGTTTTTCGTCTTCAATGCCAAAATTCGAATTATGCAAGTGTAACGCTTTTATGTTATTGTTACTGTTTGTGATGGGTTTAATATTCATGCGGTATAGATTTTCCTTGGTGGCCTGCCTTTCCTTGACAAATTTGAGTCGTCGCTTGCGAAACCGGAGATTGTCATCGACAAGACCCTTCCATGATTTGCAAACCGAATATGCTGCCTGCAATCCTTCATCCGGCAAATAGCTTAAAATATTATCAACTATATTGAAAAATTGGGAATTCTTGAGCTGTGTTAAAATATCGAGCTGTTCGATGCCATTGTAGAACATTGATCGCTCGCATATTTTGTATAGCTTGCGTTTGGCTGATGGGCCGGTTAAGCCAGGTGATTCGGTGCGAGCGGCAGTCCGTTTCTGGGCTGGCCGACGTATTGGGTATCTCTTTGGTGGTGTACACGGCAAACCGTTGTAAACAATATCGAATTTCTCCTTCTCCGGGCTCGATTTTGCTGATAGAAAATTGCAGCTGTAACTTTTCTCGAAGCGCTTGGTTGGCGTTCGAAGAGCCTCCTCACGAATATTCTGCTTCATGCAATCGCTGCGAATCGGTGTA
Organism: Obolodiplosis robiniae; assembly: GCA_028476595.1. Classification (NCBI taxonomy): domain Eukaryota; kingdom Metazoa; phylum Arthropoda; class Insecta; order Diptera; family Cecidomyiidae; genus Obolodiplosis; species Obolodiplosis robiniae. The sequence continues at coordinate 8,858,489 of CM052017.1, read as the reverse complement.
TCACTGGCAATTCCACGAGTTTGATGATTATTTGTACTTGGAGTGTTTATCGCCGGATCACTTATATCCATGAGGCTATATTCCGTTTTGTGGGCATCATCAGTCTCAATTTTGGGTGCCAATTCTGACAATATATCACTTTCATTTAAGCTACCTAATGCTTTGCTTGGTGTCAATAGTGCGGGTCGCATCGTTTTCTTGCGAACTAATACCTTGTCCCAGCGAGACTCCACTTTCAATCGACTTTTGTGTGAGTCCAAACGCTTTTGTGATGATGACCCTATCAATTTATCACTATCACTACCAACTTCAGCCGATTCGTGAGTTGGTCTGTTTTTTGTTGGTGTTTTAAAGACTGGTTTCGATTCAATCAATTGGCCAAATGTTTGTTGATTGAATTCCAATACTTTTTTCGCTGGATTGTGTGGCAGCGGTTCATCTGGCTCATGTAGAATACCATCTGGTCCAAAAGAATTCTGAATGTTCGATTCCCGTAATGCTGTACGCTTTGCCGGACTAAAACTTTGAGCTTTACGTATTAAGCGATTGAGATTCAGTTGATCGGCTAGATTCCCCTTTGGCTTCACAATCGATTGTGTACGAATTCGTCGGATTGTTGTCTTTGGAGTACTGGATTCAATTCCGGACGGATGACGCTGTAAACCGGACACATTCTCTGTCTTTGGAACGGTCATATTGCTATTGTTGTGCAGCTTGATCGGACTCATCCCAACACTTTGATTACACACATTTTCCTCTTCCCCATTTTCCGCACCGCAAAACACATTTTCGAAATTCTCATCGATCGATCCGAATTTAAGGGAAAATGAATGTCGTTGTGAAGATAATCGTTTTTTTGGTGACACTTTTGTTGATGACCATCGAATACTATTTTGGCTGCGATTCTTTTTACCACTTCTCGAGCCACTTGAATCTAGTTTCGAGAAATAATTCGCTTTTGTCGGTGTCGTTTCCAAATGCCCACTCCGCGGTGTGTTGATGTGAAAATCACTAAGATGCCGAGCACTACGCGTTGTGGGAGTCTCTTGCAATTCTGGTGAGAAATAATGGACAAAAAATATGCATTCTTTTAGATGATTTCAACATTTTGCCGTGCTTTGAAAAGGTAGAAGCGTGCAATTGTTTTTGTAGCTGTTTTTTTAGATAAAAAAAATGATTTGACTGTTTTGAAAGTCCAACTAAAATAAAATCATTTTCGAAAGACGGAATTTTAGATCCAATCAATTTCAATTATTCAATTCCAATCAATATTTTTATTTTAACTTCATACAAATTCTGCTTAACGAATGTATCATTTTTGTTTCTGAACTACGCAAAATCGATGTATTATTAAGTGTTTTTTTTTTTTTTTTTTTTTTTTCACCAAAAATACTGCAAAAAATAAAATCTTACCGTTCAATTCGTTATTTTTAGAAATTGTTTCCAAATCCGGCGATTTCTTGAATGAGCTCAATGAGAGTTTGGCCGAACTGCTGAGTCCTGAAGTGCTGGCTGTTGCATGTAAAATGGAAAAATGCGATGCGTAACCACTATCCAGATCACTGTGATCACCAATCAAAACCCTTTTATGTGCATCGATTCCGTGAAAGGCACCAATGGAATTTGCATTTATGGATACTTCAGCGCTATCCATTTTTATCACACGTTCGATATTCGGATATCCTAAAAAAAGGAAGGATGTTTGAAATGTCTTATCGCAAGCCAGAAAATTTAAGGCGCACACAAAATTAAATTTCAAAGCGAATATCATTTGTTTTCAAAATGAGAATGTCGACAATTGAAAGACGAAAGCAGCGCTGTAATCATAGGGCCATGCTGAGCGCGCGCGATCATGCTAGAGATATGGGTAATTTAAAAATGATTTTTTTCAAGCAATTTCAAATTATTTTCTACGGTGTTGGATAAAAAATCACGGAGCCAAAGCTAACATTGTCATTTTCTCAAGGCTGACTCAATCACGAAATTTGATATGTGCACAGAATTCTCTCACAGTTTTGTTTCCGCTGAAGAGCATTTTTAAAGCCGATGCAATCGAAAAACCTTATAAAAAATGCGACGAACAACGGAATTGCTTAAAGAGAATTACGTGAAACTCAATGTGTAGAACACTCGAACCAGCGAATACGAAGACAACGAAAGCGTTGTTATTTTGAAAAGACGTTAAATGTCAACATTGTAAATTGAAATTCAGTAAAAGAGGTCATCAATTGCTAAGTAAAAGCCCAAAAATTCTACAAACCTTGCAACAAGAAGATGGCAAATTGATGGAATAAATTGTGACGGCGTCCACTATTTTGGTAACGATTTTTCAATTTAGCACTTGTTTGAATTGGCTTTGGATGTCGTTGATTTTTCGTGGACTGCGTCGATTCACTTTCAGAAACTTGGTTTCATTTTAACTATAGTAATATTTTATTCTTCAATTTTTCACTTAACATTGCTACATATATATTCACTATCCGCGACAATTAAACAAAAACAAACACTTGATTAAATTCCATGCAAAATGTTTATTTAAAAAAAAAGACGCGCACTAAATTCACTAAAAATGGGAGATAAACGGAAAAACTATGCTGCTTTAAAATCTAGTTCAGTTCGTTCGCCATATTATAAACTGCTCTGACCCTGCCACTGATCTGATGTTATTTGCGTGATTAAGTTTCGCATGCGCTTGTGTGCGTGTACCTCGATACTTGATACTTGACTGTAGCTGTAGACAAGCTGCGTGCCGAGAAGAATGGAGACGACGCAAAACACTATTTTTCACACGCACAAACTTACACACATACACGCGTGCAAGCACGCTGTAAGATGCATGGCGCTCGATTTTTTCTCTGACAGGTTTTCTATCTGCCTCTTCGCATCTACACACACATGAACACAAGGCACGACCAATTTGCCCATCTGTTGGAATGTCGGTAAAGCAGATTCCTTACTGGTTCACATTACAAAGTTCACTGAATCTATTTACCAAATCGAATTTTAAATTAATTTCAAAATAACTTACTCGATTTCATGGAATAATTGAAAGCGAATTTCTAATTTCACAATTTCTATATCAAATTTTTTAAGAAAATCATAAATTACGTTAGAACTTTTAATCGGAATGTTCGGATTTTGGTGAAAAGTATTGTGACCAACAATTATTTACTTTCGATAAAAATAGAAACAAATGACGTCATTTTATATTTATTAGTAGCTAAAAAAGTGAATAAAAAACACATCATTTTATTGAAATTATTTTTTCCGACAATTTCGAATGAGGTTGTTTTTTATTTATATTATATTTATAAAAATTTAAAATATAAAGTTTTTTTTAAACTACATTTTATTCCAGTGCTTGTATGTATCGAAGCGTGAGTTGAATTTCATAGTCATAGACATTTTGAGTTAGAAAAAGAGCGAGGGAATAACCAGCATTTTGGAAACAATCAGAAAAATTTGACACCTGTTTCATCGATCAGTTCACATTTGCCGGATTGCTCGAGTCGTCGTAAGGCTTTCAAAAGGATGTCTTCGCTGAGGCCATGGAATTCTTGATCGGTGGAATTGTCACCGTTGGCTATTTCGAATATGGTACAAACTTGATTGAGCATCGCATTGTCGACGGCCCATCTGTATATCAAATCAGCCCATTCGTTCAGTGTAAACCAATAGATTTCCCATCTGTCACGATTTTTTGCATCAATCGGTGAGGCGTGCGCTGTTTTTTCCAGTGTATCCATAACCAGAGCTCGTCCATCCACATTCAGTCGACGATTTAATTCTTTGTTAACAAATAATTGCGTATTTTCGTCATTTATATTGATAATCGGCTGATTGAGCGATTTCTGATACATCATCACCAAATTGGCCCATGTGTTCAATTGAATTTCTCGCGTTTTTGCATTCATCTGAATTCTAATTGATCGAATAAAGAACGCAAACATTAGATCAAATACGTGAATTGAAATGCAAGTCGAACCATGTGAGTGACTTACGTGAAAAATGGTGGAAAATTGTATTCCCATGGCCAACTAAATTCCGACATTCTCAATTCGCTGCCACTAGAAAACTCCAACTAATAAACAAAATAAATTAGATGTATTATGACTACACACCTAGTAGGCAGCAATGAATCGCGATATGTTTGACAGTTCGTCTAATGCCACACCGTATCGTTTGTTGGTCGAATTGAGCAACAGAGGTCGATGTGTGTAGACGGTCGTCTCTCGCTCAAATGAATAGTAATTCATTGCGGTGCGTTTGTGAGCGTGTGTTCATAATGGCGCAAGTGCACGAACACATTGCTATATGTAAATATTACGTGCATTATGGTTGGCTCATTTAATTTCACTTATTCTATCGTTCGCTTGAATGATGAAAACAATCAAAGCAGAATGATAAGACTTTTTAATCAACACGGTGGAATTTTGTTCAAAAATCCATAGAATCAAATTGCATTTCCATTTAAAATACGGAATTTTGACAAGTGTTAAGGTAGCAATTTAGTTGAGCGGCAAGACGATTTGAAACAGCCGAGATTTGTTAATTGTGGTTGTGTATTAATACAACGAAGGCCCGAAAACCATTTTCGTGCGCGACAAAATAATTAGTTATATTGGTTTGCATTCATTTTGAACGAACGAAGAACTAGTGCCAATTCAATATCGTCTTTACTATAATTTCACCAACGAAAACGAAACTGAGAAACAGAACAAAAACCAGACCATCAAATTCAACTATAAAATGATCACCATTGAATGACAACGTAAGTGAAAATTTTCCCTGCAAAGAAATTGTATTTTAATTTCGGAGAATTTTATTTCGTGCGGACAGAAGTGTGCGTGCAGGTTCATTGCTCAATAGATTCATTACACGCAATTTGCATTGCAAAGTTTCTTCGTTATTCCAAAATCGAAAAAAAAAACGGAAACAATTCTTGTGAGCGAGAAAAGTGGCGCGATTTGGCGCTGAAACATGAACTCACTCGTTAGAGCGAGAGCGAAACAAAGCCACATCATAAAATTTGATTATTTTCTTTTGTTCGCTCGAGCTGCAAACAACACGAAAAGGAAAGTGAACGAAAGAAAATAAACTATATGGTTCATTTGTGAGCCAATGGCAGACATGTATGGACATCGGACAGCTCTTGATATTAATGTATTCATTTGATGTATCTATTCCATGCAATCAAGAGATCCAAAGTGCTAATGCATAAAAAGAAAGGTCGATTTATTATTTGAAAATCCAATTATACGATTGAAATACGCCTGAAAAAAAGCGGATAGCGAACACTAAAAATAAAAAGGCATGAAATTGATTACTAAACGGATTGTTTATATGCCGGAAAAAGTACTCGCTGAAAACGAAAACGAAAGAAATGTGTTATCAACAAACCAATATTTACTCGTTTGTACCTGTTCCGTTGCGAAATTGTTCGTTTCTTGGCGAAATTTCGTTTCTTATCGACTGGCTAGCACTATCCCAAAGTTGTTTGTTCATCAATGGCTCGTGATAAATTCATTCATATCAGTCATTTGATCACTGACGAAGTGTGTGTGTGTGTGTATTTTTTTCTCTCTTTGTTGTGTTCCCCGAAAAGGAACTTGTTGCTAAATAAATGTTTATTTATTATTTCCACTTATTTATTTGGGCGAGCATCATTCAATAATCAAATGCCGTTGAAGTATTCGTTAGTAATTTTATAACGGAATTGTTTGAAATGCTATTGAATAGGCAATATTAATCGGTTGCATTGTATCAAATTACATGGAAAACCGCTCACAATGTTCTTCTTAGAAATCCATCGCTTTCCACACATCGCGCATTGTGCATGTGCGTTCTATGTGTGAGCTATTTTATTGATTTAATGCCCAGGCGACGAATGCACCACACACAAACACAAACACAAACGCTACACATATATGATGATGCATTTAGCGCGAAGCGGCTGAACAAAATCAAATAACACTCACGTAACAATAGAAATTAGGTCTTTTTGTTTGCATGTTTGTTTGCTCCTTTTGCTGTATCATTCTTTGTGACGCATCGCTTATCATCCATTTTCAATGTGATTTGCATTCTCATATTGCCATATCTTTTCTCTTGCTCTCTGTTTATTTTTTCTCTTCTTTTTCTCTTGGGTTTCGTGTCATTTGCAGCTTTTCAATAGACGCAACTCAAGTACCATCAAGTGTTATGCGGTGCATCGGTTAAAGAGAGTATTTTTCAATTGCAAATCGAGCTGGATCGCAACAGTGATAGACACACACATGGGATATTTTTTGCAGCGCAACAAATAGCCCTGGCTGCGTGTCAAATTCAGAGAAATGTGTATGCATTAGACGACATTGGAGTTTGTCGTTAATTGAATGAATGAATGGATGAATGAATGAATGAGAGAGAGAGAGAGAGTGTGTGAGAGTGAGAAATTTCTGAATTCGTCTTGTATTTTCAATTAAGCGTACGAACACATTAAACACCAACACCCGGCCTATTCACTGTCCTCGCTGTTGCGAGATCGAAACATAGAGAGAAAGAGTGAAAATAATCTGGAAACATGGAACAGGTAAGAGAGCCTGTTGGCATTGTTTTGCATATGATTTCAGTTTCGATTAAAATTCGGGTAGTTTTGAGTCAAAATAGTCTTCTTCAAATATCTTAAATGCCAAAATCAACACCATATCCATTGCCAATTATTTGATTTTTAAACTAATTATAACTGACTTTGTTTCGAAAATAGTTTTAAGCATAGTGAATTTGTGTTTAGAAAACGAATAATTTCTTCATTAATCCCATAAAATATCCGCCCGCCTTTCGATTAAAATTTTTTATTTTTTGACGTGTTTTAATTTAGGAATGTCACACCAAATCAATACTGCACAAACCGGAAAATATCAACAATAATAATCGAATTGATAACAATGTGAATGACAATTTATCGATGCGTTTCATCTCGATGGTGCAGTATCGAAAGCAACCAGTTTTAATCGGTTCGCCGATAGACAGTATGTTTGGGGAGAATGAGCGGAGCCCATCCAAAGTGCGAAACAATTCGTGCAACAAGTCAAAGGTAATTGAGTATTATATTCACACAAACTTCGTTTGCTGATAACTAATAACAATCGCGTCTCATTCACTTTTGTCACAGATTTCAAGCAATGGCCGGCGGATCGCTGATTCGTCGCTGCGAATGCGACCGTACTTCATTCCGGAACGGCTGCGCACTAAAAGTGAAAATAATGTTGAGCCGAGCTCATACGCTGGCATGAACTACACATGCTCCGGTGGCAGCGGACCGGCGAATTTCTGTGTCGATTCAATGAATTCGAATAGTAATTCAATGATGGAAACTTGCGATGCCTATTTGAATTCGGATTGCAGCAGTTCAAGCGGAGTACATTCAATTTACAATAATGGTTTCACAACATTCAATTGCAATCAAGTGCTGCCAAACATACATTTTCTCAACAGCAATCAATACTTTAGGCCGATTAAATGTGCATCGCTGACAAATCAATTAAAAAAATCCAAATCGCTGGAAAGTGTTCGCGTTGAGAATATCGATGGATCTCAGCCATCACATGAAATGGAATTTGTATCTAGTCGCATACAAAAGCTAAAGGTGCAAGAATAAAATGTGAAAACACACACACTCACGCACATTTTTAAGGAACCAAACCATTTGAATTAAATAGATGACGATAATCCAGCACAAAACAATTTTGATGATGGACAAAGGAGTGCGGTTGGCGCACAGAGACATTACACGTAAATGTAAATAAATACGACGGTGACGGAAGAAAGGCGATTCATAAGATAAACTTAATATTAACCGAATGAAAATGTTTTTCCGTTCTATATTTTGTTTATTTTTTCCCACGAAACGAACGCGCAAACCCAACATTAGAGATAATTATGTAATCAAGTATGTAGCCTGCATATTTCAATCCGATTTCTATGTCTAGCCTATAGTCAACACCCTCGGGGCGTGTGTAATCTTTTTATTTTATTTTTTTACAACAAATCAATTTCTCTCTATAAAAATTAGTTTAATTTACACGTAGATTTTGAGATGATTTGTATGTTATTTTCAGTTGAAATTTGAAAAAGTAGTGGAATAAAACGAATTACTCTCAATACAAAGCTGGCTTTTCCGTATTTTTGAATATCAAATGAATGAGGTTGAATGGCGTCATGAGAATGAAGTGTATTTGCAGAGGCAGCAAAAAGTCCGTGATTAACGAACGGATAAAGGGAAGGGGAAAGGTTGTGGAGGTTAAAGAATCGCTTCGAAGCCAATGACCTTCAGGAAAAATCGGTGAAACTTTGAGAATCCCAAGCTGAAGATGCTTTGTATCTTCTCCTATGTAAAGGGGTAGTGAATGTCGTTGGACCGCACCATCTCTACCTAAACGATTGTACTAAACGTTTCAACATTTCACACCTTCCCTGCCTTTCCCTTGTTCAAACAGCGAGTTTGACAGGCTCCGCATCTTTGCTGTCATTGTTCGAAGAAGGGGAAAAAGTGTTTACCATCCATAGACGAATGGTATAGAGGCCGCTGCTGTCAAGCGAAGTGTCAAAATTCAATTTTGCGTCGTCCGCTTGGAGAATCCAAAGTCTTCGTGTCCATATGATGAAAAAACTGAAAAAAAATGTTATTCCACCTGCATTAATGGATCTACGTTGAATGTCAATATTCTAATTCCCTTCAATAGAGATGAATTCCACGATAAGTTAGTTAAAGTTTTGAATGCTCGATGAATTGGTATTTTTGCAAACATGAACATATTTTATCTAGAATGAATAATGAAAAAAAAGAACTTTGGAAGCAATGCAACTCTATCATTACACTTGCTTCAAGTATTCGTGTATCTATACATCGTGATTATTCTATCTGATTTGCATTTCAGTATTATTCACATGTGCACTCATTGTTCAAATAGCACATTCTTGTAAAGCATGTGCTTCCGGCTCCATAAAAAACTGAAACGATCTCATTGTATATCTTTCAATTGATTCCGAAAAGAATCGCAGAAAGTCTCTGTTCAAGATCGATTACAATTCGTTCGAATTTGCTCACAAAGTCAATGCTACAATTATTAAAATGAGAAAAGTCCAAACAAAATGTAGTTTTTCAGATTTTTTTTTATTTTTTTTTTCAATATTCTTTTATTAGAATACTTTAACATAAATGAGAAGCATTTTGGAATAAATGCGCTGATGGTCTGTCATTCCATTTAAGTGCGAACGCGTTGTTTATGAACGTGGACGCTCCTTCTTTTCTTTGTACAAAGCAAGCAACGATACGTTGGCTACCTTAACAACCTGCGAATAAGCAAAAACAGAACAGAGTCTCGATTAAAATATTGTTTTCATCGTAGGAAAACGCGTGCGAGATAAAGCAACAGTACATCTCACATAATCAAAATGAAGCAAAGCTTTGAGTGCATCACAAGCAAATCATCTCACTTGGAGAACAATCTGTTTGTGATAGTTTTTACTGTTTTTGCATCAATTCTGCGCATTTTTTATGATGTGTTTGTGCTTGCTTACCTTGAATCGGACTCCAGGAATATCACCGACGGCATGACCTTTACGACCGAAACCGGCGACCAATACTTCGTCGTTTTCTTCAATGAAGTTCAAGCTACCGTCCCGTGGTACGAAAGCTGTGATTTTCTTGCCGTTTTTGATGAGTTGTACTCTGACACACTTACGAATGGCAGAGTTAGGTTGTTTAGCCTCAACACCACTGCACCAAAAAAGCAACAGAACATTACAATTAGCACATTTTCACGACCAAACATAGGTTATGGTTGCAATATGTATATATATAAATAGTATGGGTTCGGATAAATTGATTTTGGCAGTGAGATAATTCATTGATGTCCTTGGCAGATCAACATCTCACAGTATACTCCTGTGATTGAAATAATAAAATAATCAATAACACAAGCTTATACTGCGAAACGTCGAACTGAGCGCGTGTTGCCGATACACTCATTTATTTTAAAAACGCACTTTTTTCTCTCCACGATACACACTGTTTGACGACACATTTTCCATCGTACACTTGAATTATTCACTTACACTTTTTCAAGAACGATCCCTTTGGCGTGGGAAGCACCACCGAATGGATTGGCCTTCCAACGTGTTCCCAAATGAGCTTTTTTGTAATCCTTGTCAGCCCATCGCTGGTCACGACGGTGGTTGACGTGCTTACGTGCAGTACGGAGACCTCTTGGCTTGCCTGAAAGAAGAAAACATTTCAAATTAGTAGGTAATATATGTTTTTTTTTGTGATGCAAAACCAATGAAATTTAGTGTAATCAACAAAAATGCGACCATCATACGTAAATGCAGTGTGTATGTGTGTGTGTGTGTACAGCCCGGAAAAGTGAGGCTATGTTTATGCACGGAACACACAACTCGACCACAATAACCTCAACAAATCGAGTTTTAATGATTTCTTTTCGGTACGGGCGTAATAAACGCAAACAAAATTGGTATTTCGGAAGGAATAATTGAAAATGCCCATTATCATTGGACCAAACCACGTGGAATTGTTGCAATTGGATTCATTTGAATCACACAGAGACATTGACAGAACAACCGATATTTGTTTGCCGAAGTCAAATTAAAAATATTGCCGATCAACTTATTAAAATATTCCATCGGAGTGATGTTAAGAATATCAGATGATCGATTTTTCATCGAAATGATGCGAAAAATCGATCGGATGGCGTGAATTAAAGACGATTTTATTCGATATTTCATGCTTTTTGAATCGAAACAATCGAACACTTTGGTAATATACACCAATACAATCACATTTATACATTCAGTTCACAGTCAGTGCGAATCCAAGTGTTATTTCGAGAATTTTGTGAAAAATACAAATTTTTCGAAAAATCCGTCGATTGAATGCGATAAATTGAATTGAAAACACTCATTTGCACCAATTTTGTTCAATTATTTTTATTGAAAAATCAAAGAAATTGAATTATTTTTAGCACTCACCCATGACTTATGTATACGTTCACGATTCGTGCGGAAGTAAAAAGAACGACATTAGTGATGGCGAAACATGTTTACACTTCAATCCGTCGCACCGTTTCGATTCCATGAATTTCATGCGATACTCAGTGGTGTCCGATGCAAATCTGTCATTTTGACATTTCACGCTGAATACATTTTGAAATCGAATTCCAATTGATTATTTAAATAAATTGCGCATAAAATGCTGTCGCAAAATATCAATGGGGAATTTTCCGAACATTTTTAATTAAAAAAATTTTCGGTTTTTTTTAACTATCCCATTTCCGATGGCTAAAATGTTTGGTCAAAGTCAAACTGACTTTTTAAAGCAAAATACATAACCTTACTATTGAAATTTCTGATTATTCGCAATATCGTGCATTCATCATTACGATCAAACCATAACAATACAGAAACGTCATTGCTTTTGTTCAGAAAAATACCTAGAAAAATTGCCAAATTTTGTTTTAATGAGTCCATCAGGGCCGCATAGTTCTTCAAACGCGTCATAGTTGATTGAAAAGGAATTAGGATGCCCGAAGGAACGGTTGCTTTAAGGATATGCCAAGAAGGTCATGCAAATGCACTTGCACTTAATAAAGATAGCACACAAATTGCTGTGGCTGGCCGATCCTGTGAGTATTTGACGAATGCATTTTGCCTATTTAGGTGCAGATTTTCAGCTCAACCTCAAAAAATTCTGATTAAATTTCTGTTCCGAAAAAAAAACAAAATTCATCAGCCGATAATCACATTCTCCATTTCACAGTATTAAAGGTGCTGTCAATAGATTCCGATGGCTTCACAGAAGTATGTAATATGCGAGGCGGGAAAAATCAAAATCTCAGCTATTCATCGAACGACGTTGCCTGGAGTATGTTGGACAAAAATTTACTTGCAACGGCTGCAACAAATGGAGTGGTTTCGGTGTGGGATCTCTCAAAATTCGGCCGTCACAAGCAACTATTAGTTTACGGTGAACACGAACGAACCGCACATTCAGTCACATTTCACACAACCGATCCGAATCTGCTGCTGTCTGGTTCCCAAGATGGAACGATCAAATGCTTCGATATGCGAACGGAAAAATCCGTAAACACATATTATAGTAATTCTGAGAGTGTGCGCGATGTGAAATTTAGTCCGGTGGTGCCAAATTTGTTTGCATCGGTTTCAGAGAATGGAACCGTTCAATTGTGGGATTTAAAACGGGCTGATCGATGTCAGCAACAATTTACTGCGCACAGTGGACCGATTTACACTTGTGACTGGCATCCAACACAGCATTGGCTCGCCACTGGCAGCCGTGATAAACAAATCAAAGTATGGAATATGGAACAAAGATCCTCATTAGAATATACAATTCATACCATTGCTGTTGTTGGCCGGGTAAAATGGCGGCCGGAACGCACCTATCAAATTGCCTCGTGTGCAATGGTTGTTGACTACAGCATTTACGTATGGGATGTTCGGAGACCATTCATTCCGTATGCCTTGTTTAATGAACATTCGAATGTCACCACCGGCATTGCATGGAAGGCCGATCCATATGTTCTACTCTCGACAAGCAAAGATTCGACCATTTTCAAGCATGCTTTCAGAGATGCACAACGACCCAGCAATCATGCGAATCCACAAGGGACAACATTCAATTTTCGTGGCGACTTCATATATTCATTCAAAGCGAAAAATCAACCAACAAATAATACGAGCAACACCAGCTTTCGAGCTGCTCTAATGAGCGGCGTACGAAAAACGAACGAACCCGTTGAAGATCAATTCCATATCGCACGATCGGCGGTCATGAATTATACGTCTAAAACAATAATAGTAAGTGAATTTTATTTGGTATTCAATTCAAATTCAATCTGTGAAGGACGAACTCACTTCTCAAAAATTGTTCATTATATTTCAGCCGGCGCACAAAGAAATTGCACAAGCTCAGACTTTACAACAAAAGGACTATCTCGTATTAAAGGAATGTGCGCGCAGTTATATTTTAAGCGGCAAGCCATTGGCTGAGATATGTGATCACAATGAGCAAGTCGCTCGAAGTCTAGGAAAGAATAATGTCTCAATGTTGTGGCAATTTGTAAAAATTATTTATTCTTCGATGCCAAAACCGAATTCAGATCCGTTTCGAAATGCGAACACTAGTCAAAATTTACTCATGTCGAATCGAATTTTGATGGCAACGCCGATTTCAATGAATCAACACTGGACCGACGAAGGCTCAGATGAAAAAATCGCGCACACTAATGAAACACACCCAGATGAAACGAAACAAAATCATTTTACCATGGCAAAGATCGGTGATTTAAATAAAATAACGTTAAATCAGAATGGATCGGAAGATGAAACAATCGATGCACTGAACAACATTGTGTATGGCGATAATGAGCTGACGGTCGAACATATGGATTGCATTAAAAGCTTACGAAATGGATTTTTATACATCGGACCACATGATTTAACAAAGAATTTCTCGTGGCCAAGCGACTCGCTTATGAATCATGACATGCAACAAAATACCAGACAACAAACGATGTCGAGGAATCGACGCGATACATCACCGGTGAGTTATTTGTTGTCATTTTGCACTGATAAAGATTGGTTTTTCTTAAGCCTTTTTTTTTTTTTTGAATCTACAAATGGTATTTTTGCAGCCTCCGGAAACACCGAGCGTACTAAAAATACTTCAAAATGTGAATAATCAGCAATGGAACTCCGGGAAAGTTTTAGCCGACTGCTTGAACCTTCTGGCCGATATTGATGACTTGCAATCAGCTGTTTGTATCTTAGTTGCATTAGGAGAACGGCGTAATGATCTACTGATCGATGAATCGGTCCATGTTAGTACTATTTCCAATTAAATGATTTTTATACTTATTGAGCTCAAGACTTTAAGCTAAATATTCTCAAAGAATTTCACGATAATTGAATACTATATGAATTAGAGCTTGATTTATAGCTTCCGAACTTTATATTAGAATTCTAATTGAGATAACATCGAATTCATGGAGAATTCATTAGTTTATTTTTGAATTTTGAAGTCTTTGAATAAAATAATTCATTTAAGAAAAATCTTTAATCTCGCCTTTCAAACAGGAGTATTGGCTTTTGTCCTACATCGATTTACTGCAGCGTCACCAATTTTGGCGAGAGGCCACGAAAATTGTAAAACTGTCGTGGCTACGGCGCGTTTGCCAAATCAATCAGCAGTCAACGTCAGTGCATATCAATTGTGGCGAGTGCGGTCGTTTGGTGTCCAATTCAGTAAGCTGCTATTGCACCAAATGTAAATCACTGCAAAGTTCTAAATGCAGTGTGTGTAATCGAGTTGTCAAAGGCGTATATGCTTGGTGCCAAGGCTGTTCGCATGGTGGGCACTTGATGCACATGAAAGAATGGTTTTCAAATCATTCAAAATGCCCACGTTGCGGGCATCTCTGTGAATACGAATGATCAACGAATGGATTTGTTTTAAATTCCATTTCAGCCTCATTTTGTTCCTTGCCGGCATCATTTCCCATGGACTTTTCTCAACAAAAACAACAAAAAACCATGTACAAAATTGTCATTACTGTTTGTAGATATTTTATTTGTGATATTAACTCTAGATGATAAGACAAGTTCCGAATAAAATCATTTTTAGCCTTATTTTCATAGAATCGATGATATTTATCAGTTTCAAATTTCCGGAGTCAATGGAACGGTTTTTTTCCTGGGCTGACATTGAAGTTTTTTACTCACTCCCACTCGGAAACATTTTAATTTGATTTTATTCTAAGTAGTGTTTTGTGTTTTTTTTTTCAAATAGAAAAACAAATTCTTCTTTGAAATACATTTTATTTAGTTGATGTTCAAATAAACCATTGACTGAGCTCAAAAAGGTTAATCTTTACATCTCTGTTAGGAGTGTAAAATATATATCTTGTCTTTTGATGTCTTTGACGAAATAAATCACTTACACGTGAAAACTATCTTAACTATTAAGGCCCATCGTGTGTGTGTCATTTTTGGCATTTCAGAAGAAAATGTTTCAGGGAAAGATTATACTTGGTTATGAATTGTGTAGGAAAATAATGCGCGTAATAACGTTTTCAACCTAGTACATCCCTTCATTTCTGCGATCTTTCAATCAATTAAAAGCATTGACCGAATTTCGATTTCAAATCTTTAATTTTGCAGACACCTTTCTTGCACCAATCAAATTCAATCAAATTTTCATTGTGGAAGAATTTGACTTTGTTGGTGCCGTATTTGACTGCGGCTACATTAGCCATGAACGGTGAAATTACACCACTTTTCCACATGCGTTTAGTCATATCTTTGTAATTATCGGCAGTTGGTATGAGGTTGTCATTAAACGCACCCATGGCGACGAGATGCAACATTACTTCGGGCGAATGTGAGAAGTAGACCGTAACTGGAGCACCGTCTGGAGATTCCAAATGCTGAACCATATCGACAATAGTTGGACACTGAATCTTCTTATTTCTCTCCAAACCGTATCCATAATTATAGAACGTGTGAAGGTCCTCTGCATATTCAAGCACCAATAAATCTTCCGGTTTGAAAAACTGCAAATGAAAAATCGACCATAATTCTCTCAGAGTTGCAAAATGTGTCATTCTCTAATATATCTCGGCTGAGATATGGATATTTACCATGCACCAAGGACTCTTGTGATTTGGATACCATGCTTCTTCGAATCGGCACATGTCATACATGTCCCAGACCAGTTTGGTTTTTTCTTCTTGTTCCTTATCGTGAAACAAGAATTCCTTGCTGATTCGTTTAACCATCTTCTTGAATACGCTGGATGTTGTTTTGAACTTCCTGAATTCATTGTCTTTTGTTTGTTTCTCCTCAGCTGTCAAACTCTGATCATAAATTCGGAAAGCCTGCGGAAATGCGAAATCGATAAACATGATTGAATTGATTTATTGCAATCTCTAAAGTAATTTCGCAATTTAAACTTAGGGATCATGAAGCCTAACAGCATCGTTCGTTTGCATATGAAATTTAATCGATTGGTTTGTCCTACCTCAATTAGCTTTTCATCGTCTCCTTTTGCCACTCTATCTATATTTCGAGCCACCCTATTCCCAAAGATTTTGCCAAAGAATGTGTTGAAATTATCTTTGTTGCGAGGTGTGTCAGAATGAAGAATATTGAATTTTGATTGTGAATAAGTTGTGGTGAAGAGTGATGGGAGTTTATCTTGGAGGCTCGCCGCAAGAGCTTCAGCGTTTGCTTTGCCCTAGATGGAGAAGAAATGGTAAATTAATGAAATACAATTCGAAAGGAAATTGATTCGATCGTGAGCGAAGACGTACAGTTGCAGTTAAATCTTGCTTGTTCCCTTGATTTTGAAAGCTGGCATCGTATTTCCAGCTCTGCAGTTTATTCCAACCATCTTTCGACAATGGGCAATCCCTTTTTGTCTTGTATGTGTTGATAAGCTCAAGGCGGAACTGAGAAATGGAGAAATGAAAATGATAATGAATGTTTTCATCAGGCAGTAAGTTTAAAATAAATTATTGATATATTTATCTTACAGCGTCTAGACCTCTTAAAGCTTCGATCTCAGAACGTTTCACAGTCCTTACACCATGTCTGGCAAGCATCCAAATTTTTTTTGCGTTTTCGCCTACATGAAGGAATCGAATCGTTAGAAATTGTTTACTCTCTAAAAAAGTTATTGAAAATTGATAGTCACCATCGAAATCATCCTTATTTGAGTGATGTTCCACGTTAGAATATGAGACCCATGTGGCAGAGTGTTTGTGTACAAGATCGAATATTCTCGTATCTTCTTCCACGAAATTGGTTGGTTCACACTGAGCCCGCATCCTTCAGAAAAATATAATCATGGAGAAAATTTAAATGTCGAGATCATATGGAAACACATTGAGATGGAATGGATGGAGAACCAAATTCAGATTCAGCACTAAAATAATAACTTACAGTTTAGCGCTGATCAACAGGACTGGAAACAATAAGCCACTTAATACTGTCATCTTCAAATTAGGTTCTTTGAACACTATGATCTTCACAGAAATATCGCTCTCTTATATACCCAGAAAATGTAATTTTTCTCATTCTCATTAGCATAAATTACAATTCGGGTACATTGAAAAGTGCTTTCGTATATATTACTTAAAATATGCATTCATTCCAGAAAATTATAATGCAATACACTAATCAAAGTATTTTCAATCGTCAGCTATAGTTTTTTCTCATCTAATCTCGGATATGAAACGGATGGCGGAAGAATGACTCATTATTTGAGGCTATCGTATCTATAAGGCATCGCAGCATTTTTTTAATAATCTTCGTGAAAAGTGAAGCGCTTCTCAGACAGGCAATTCGTTCTCGAACGAAGCAAGTGGTAATCAGAAGGAGCAATGTCTGATCGATACAGCGATCGGGACGGGAAGACTTTGTCGTGTTTTTGATAGTTTCTGGTCATTTTTCTTGCAATTCTTGGCTAGTCGATACCAATACCGATTCCCCGTGATGGTTTTACCTGGTTTGTGCAGCTTATAATACACGACGCCCTGTTGATCCCACCATATACAGAGAAAAATCTTTGAATTATGGACATTCTACTTTGGCGCTGATGTTGAAAAGGCTCGCATCGTCTTGCAAGGTTTTTTTCCGGTCGTAGGATTATCGTCGTGTATCCACTTTTCATGGTCAGTAACAATTCGATGCAATAACCTTCAATTCTTCGCCTTCCAACTTGTTTGACCTTCCATGGCGTTCTTTGTTCTCGAAATCAATTTCGAGATTCACTTTTGAATCGTGTTATATGCACAACAGAGAGAATGTTGCCCCTCATACGATGTCAATGTGTTCGTGTTGCAATTTTGACAGCGCACAATCACTTTTCTTAGTTTCTTGAACTGTGAAAATAGCCCAAAAATCGAATAGAAGGCATCATTTTATCTTTAGTGCAGATATTACATCGCACCATATTATAAATCGAATAGGGCAACACTTAATATTTTTATGTGTGCATACTCTAATCGATGGAGCATATTCAGAATATGTTTCCTGAAATCAAAAGATAATTTTCAGTTTCACTTTTCTTCTGATTGAAGTACAAAGGAAACGCTTCCCGCAAATGCTGATTTGCTGGCACGTATTTTAACAATTTCAAGTATTTATAAAACTTTTATGATTTCACTTCTGCTCAACCCAATACATTAATGTTTCGATTAGAAATTCAACGTTACAATTTGTAACAAATGCGAAAAGACTTTTCAGGATCCCCAATACATAAACCCAATAAAAGATTTTCGAAAAAAAACCTTGGAAACTTGTAAGTCAATTCCGTACTCTGGAATCCAAAGCGAATATTTACATATTAAAAATTCTGCAATTTTTTTCGCAATTACCAAAAAATGAATTTCAAATTTGAATTCGAAAGAACAACCGCTTTGGATTCCAGAGTACGGAATTGAATTACAAATTTCCAAGGTTTTTTTCGAAAATCTTTTTATTGGGTTTATGTATTGGGGTCCCGAAAAGTCTTTTCGCATTTGTTACAAATTGTAACGTTGAATTTCTAATCGAAACATTAGTGTATTGAGTTGAGCAGAAGTGAAATCATAAAAGTTTTATATTTATTTATTTATTCAACGCCTAAAGAACAGGCTGATTATTTTATACAATATTATTTACATTTCAATTGATAAAATTTAAAATCAAATATAATTCATATAATTAAAACAATTAAAACAAATATGGAGGCACTTGAAGCGATTTGATTTGAGATCAATAGCTATTTTGGTTGTCCAAGTCACGAATATCAGTATCAATTCCATTGAATAATCTACTCATGCGATTTAATGGTGCATTTTGTCCAAAATTAATACGATGTGCAGAAATCCTAATCATCTCCCGTCCATTACTACGTAGTAGTCTAATCGGTTCATGTATCACAATCTGATGCGATTTCAATATTAATTTTATAAATAAATTGAATCTAGCTCCCGTTCTAAATACAAACTTGGCGTTAAATTTTGATTTAGTTAACGACATTTGCCCTACGCATTGGTGGCCAGGAAAAATGCCGTCTAGGATTGATTTAATTTTCACGAATAACCTCGCGTGCGTCAAATTTTTCGGGAATTTTCCATCGGGAATCTCATTTCATGATCTGCTATTGTGCTCATACAATATCACGACTGATAAAATTGATAAAAATATTATCATCAGTGGTCGTAATTACAAGGATCTCAATGCAAACGAGTTGGATGGTGGCATTGAGACCTTGGATTGAAATCTTGAGCGTCATCAAAATGTTGGTGATATGGTCTCAGCATTGAATGATAATATTCTAAATCTATTTGATTGCTTCGCCCCTATCAAATCGCGTCGCGTTCGACATGCTCCCAAGCACTGGTTTAATAATGACATTAAACAGGCCTTGGATGAAAGAAAAGCTGCTTATGAGATTTGCAAAAAAAGCAACTCCCATGATGTAGCTACTCATCAACAGTTACTTGACATTCATAAGTAAAAATCCAGGAGGGTCAAGTCGCTGATTAACATTAGCAAAAAGAAGTCAACGGTCGAGAGTTTCATTATCGCCGACTCTGTACGTTCGAAATGGAGTGTTATTGAATCGCTTGGCTGTTGCAAATCTACTAAAGATGATGGTAATGATACTGAAATCCTTAATAATTTCAATCTGGATGACATCAATGATTTTTTCGCTTCAATTCATACCTCTGACGGGCAGATCTGGGCAATTTATCTCTTCCAACCAATATCAATTCCACTTTTTCGTTTAACGAAATAGCCATTGAGCAATTTAATTTTGCCTTTGCGCAAATCAAGAGCAATGCTGTCGGTGCCGACGGTATTCCACTTAAATTTCTTAAATTGATCATTCCCTCAATCGCTCCCCATATTGTTTTTGTTTTCAATTTTTGCATTTCAAATAACGTTTATCCAGCTGATTGGAATAAAATCATAATTAAACCTCTCAATAAAGTCCCAAGTCCCCAGCTCATTTCTGAATACTGACCAATCAGCATTATCTCAGTCATCCCTAAGATTTTTGCTATTCTCTTGAATAGTCAGATCACTGGCTATCTGGAATCAAATGCTATTCTTCACGAACGGCAATCTGGTTTCCGAAGAAATCATAGTTGTACCACCTCACTTTTGAACATATCAGAGAGTATCAGATCTTCGTTGGATCGTAAAAAATTAGTAATTTTTGTATCACTAGATATAGAAAGCGCGTTTTCCTCAGTTCCACATGATGCACTTTTGAAAGTTTGTGAATCGAACGGTTTTTCTAACAGCGCTCGCGCATTAATCAAATCAATTTATAGTAATATTAGTCAAAAAGTTAAAGTCGGTGACCAAGTGTCTGTTTTTGTTCCAATTAATAATGGAGTTCTTCAAGGTAGTAATTTCGGCCAAACTTTCTTTTCCTTATATTTCAATGATGCACTCAACGTGCTCGAACACATGACTGGCCATTTGTTCGCGGATGACGCTCAAGCACTCCTAGAAGTCAATTTTGATCAAATTAATAATGTCATTGATAAAGTGAACTCCGATCTTGCAATATTAAATGATTTTATAAAACGTCGCGGTATGAAGTTGAACGGATCAAAATCTAAAGTAATGATTCTTGGTTCTAAGCATCAAACGGGTCGGTTGAATTTCGATATGATCAATGACGTGAAAATAGGTGATGAAAAACTCGAATTTTGCAAGTCAATAAAGAACCTTGGCATGATTTTTGACGAAAACTTTAATTTTCAAGAGCATGACAAGTGTAAATTGCAAAAGGTGTTGATGGCGTCTTAAATCGCATACGTCACTCGAAGCATTTTATACCCAATTATATCAAACGTGATATGGCAATCGCGTTAATTGATCCAATCATGGACTATGGTGATGTCATAACGTATGGCTGGGGTGCTCATAGCACTCAAAACCAAATCCATCGTGATCTTGTAGCTGATAATGACAAAATCAGATACATTTTCGGATTGAAGCGTAATGACCATGTCACTGAATACCGGCAGCGTCTAAATGAATTGACTCCAGAGAGCAGGGCAAAGTTGCACTCAGCAGTCTTGATATTTAAACAGCTGTCAAAGCAGTCTCCTGTATACTTGAATCACATGTTTGTTCGGAACGGTGAAACATCGCGATACCCTGATAACCTTCGCGTTAATTTCAATCCACGTACCGCCTTTGACGATCGCGCCTTTAGTTACTCCGCAATTAAATTCTGGAATAGCATACCGGTTGAAATTAGAAAATCTGAATCGTTGACTTTGTTTAAATTAAATCTTAAGCATTATTCACGCGCCGAACAATAAATTCTCTATTAAATTTATTTGATCGTGAATACTCGGAGCAATGTGATGATATTTTCTCAACCAATTAGATTAAAATTTTCATCATTAACATCATCATCATTCATCATCATCATCATTCACATGCTTTTGCTTATGTTTTTGCTTTCGCTTTCTCATAATAATGTTAACGTAAATTTCACTTCAAAGATCTATTGTATTTCCTCTGTCTCTCCAGAAGCAGACCGGTTTTGCCATGGTTTTCCGGACCCAATTTGATAGAAGAGCTTCTCTCTAATATCACCCCACCCCTGACTGTATTCTTTTTTTCAAAACGTAGCATGGACGGAATTTATTTCGTATTGGGTCTCTGACCAGCATGTTCACGGTTCGCTGTGAACACATGTTGACATAAATTTAGGCTTCGTTAATAATTAAGTAATTGAGGAGCGTTCACAAAGCCATTCAATAAGTCTTAAAAGAAGAAAAGGTTAGCGTTCACTCTTCTTCGTTTCAATAATTCAGTTCCAATCATTTGACATCTAGTTTCATAAGATGGCCATGGATTATTTTCATCATTCCATTCAAGAAAGCGTAGAGCAAAACGCGTAAACTTGTGTTGAATGCTCTCAATCCTATCAATATGTATTTGGTATTGTGGATGCCATATGACACTAGCGTATTCTAAAATTGATCTCACATGAGAACAATATAAACTTTTTAATGTGTATGGATCTTGCATATTGGAGCACATACGTTTTGAAAATCCCAAAGTGGCAAATGCTTGGCTATGATAGAATCGATGTGAGAATTAAATGTAAGTGTAGTGTCAAGTAAAATCCCAAGATCTTTCATCTCGCTAACTCTTTCAATTTCTTCATCTTCCATTACGTACTTTGCAATATGTGGATTACTTTTTCTATGGAATGACATAATTTTACATTTTTTTATATTGAGTGACAATTGATTATCCGTACACCAATTAATTAACATATTAATACTTAATTGAAACTCAATCGCATCACATTCATTATTAACAACTGCGTAAGATTTTGTATCTTCGGCGAAAAGCAGTAAACGAACATTATTGCGATTGACATTTTCAACTATGACATTAATAAATATTGTGAATATGGTTGGTCCCAAGTGGCTTCCCTGTGGAACACCCGAATTCGTTACAAATGATGATGATAAGCTTGTACCAATTTTAACAGTAAGAGTTCAATTTCTCAAGTAAGACCAAATCCACTTAATTGTGTTTATATGCAAATCGAATTGCTTTAATTTCATTATCAATATTCTATGAATCAATCTATCGAATGCTTTTAAAAAATCTGTGTATCAAACATCAATTTGGTTTCCCCCCGCACTATATACTTGAAATTGTTAAAAAACGTGCCAGCAAATCAGCACTTGCGGGAAGCGTTTCCTCTGTACATCAATAAGAAGAAAAGTGTAACTGAAAATTATCTTTTGATTTCAGGAAACATATTCTGAATATGCTCCATCGATTAGAGTATGCACACATAAAAATATTAAGTGTTGCCCTATTCGATTTATAATATGGTGCGATGTAATATCTGCACTAAAGATAAAATGATGCCTTCTATTCGATTTTCGGGCTATTTTCACAGTTCAAGAAACTAAGAAAAGTGATTGTGCGCTGTCAAAATTGCAACACGAACACATTGACATCGTATGAGGGGCAACATTCTCTCTGTTGTGCATATACTACATCGCACCATACTATAAATAGAATAGGGCAAGGCTGGTGGCTTATTGTTTCCAGTCCTGTTGATCAGTGCTAAACTGTAAGTTATTATTTAAGTACTGAATCTGAATTTGGTTCTCCATCCATTCCATCTCAATGTGTTTCCATATGATCTCGACATTTAAATTTTCTCCATGATTATATTTTTCTGAAGGATGCGGGCTCAGTGTGAACCAACCAATTTCGTGGAAGAAGATACGAGAATATTCGATCTTGTACACAAACACTCTGCCACATGGGTCTCATATTCTAACGTGGAACATCACTCAAATAAGGATGATTTCGATGGTGACTATCAATTTTCAATAACTTTTTTAGAGAGTAAACAATTTCTAACGATTCGATTCCTTCATGTAGGCGAAAACGCAAAAAAAATTTGGATGCTTGCCAGACATGGTGTAAGGACTGTGAAACGTTCTGAGATCGAAGCTTTAAGAGGTCTAGACGCTGTAAGATAAATATATCAATAATTTATTTTAAACTTACTGCCTGATGAAAACATTCATTATCATTTTCATTTCTCCATTTCTCAGTTCCGCCTTGAGCTTATCAACACATACAAGACAAAAAGGGATTGCCCATTGTCGAAAGATGGTTGGAATAAACTGCAGAGCTGGAAATACGATGCCAGCTTTCAAAATCAAGGGAACAAGCAAGATTTAACTGCAACTGTACGTCTTCGCTCACGATCGAATCAATTTCCTTTCGAATTGTATTTCATTAATTTACTATTTCTTCTCCATCTAGGGCAAAGCAAACGCTGAAGCTCTTGCGGCGAGCCTCCAAGATAAACTCCCATCACTCTTCACCACAACTTATTCACAATCAAAATTCAATATTCTTCATTCTGACACACCTCGCAACAAAGATAATTTCAACACATTCTTTGGCAAAATCTTTGGGAATAGGGTGGCTCGAAATATAGATAGAGTGGCAAAAGGAGACGATGAAAAGCTAATTGAGGTAGGACAAACCAATCGATTAAATTTCATATGCAAACGAACGATGCTGTTAGGCTTCATGATCCCTAAGTTTAAATTGCGAAATTACTTTAGAGATTGCAATAAATCAATTCAATCATGTTTATCGATTTCGCATTTCCGCAGGCTTTCCGAATTTATGATCAGAGTTTGACAGCTGAGGAGAAACAAACAAAAGACAATGAATTCAGGAAGTTCAAAACAACATCCAGCGTATTCAAGAAGATGGTTAAACGAATCAGCAAGGAATTCTTGTTTCACGATAAGGAACAAGAAGAAAAAACCAAACTGGTCTGGGACATGTATGACATGTGCCGATTCGAAGAAGCATGGTATCCAAATCACAAGAGTCCTTGGTGCATGGTAAATATCCATATCTCAGCCGAGATATATTAGAGAATGACACATTTTGCAACTCTGAGAGAATTATGGTCGATTTTTCATTTGCAGTTTTTCAAACCGGAAGATTTATTGGTGCTTGAATATGCAGAGGACCTTCACACGTTCTATAATTATGGATACGGTTTGGAGAGAAATAAGAAGATTCAGTGTCCAACTATTGTCGATATGGTTCAGCATTTGGAATCTCCAGACGGTGCTCCAGTTACGGTCTACTTCTCACATTCGCCCGAAGTAATGTTGCATCTCGTCGCCATGGGTGCGTTTAATGACAACCTCATACCAACTGCCGATAATTACAAAGATATGACTAAACGCATGTGGAAAAGTGGTGTAATTTCACCGTTCATGGCTAATGTAGCCGCAGTCAAATACGGCACCAACAAAGTCAAATTCTTCCACAATGAAAATTTGATTGAATTTGATTGGTGCAAGAAAGGTGTCTGCAAAATTAAAGATTTGAAATCGAAATTCGGTCAATGCTTTTAATTGATTGAAAGATCGCAGAAATGAAGGGATGTACTAGGTTGAAAACGTTATTACGCGCATTATTTTCCTACACAATTCATAACCAAGTATAATCTTTCCCTGAAACATTTTCTTCTGAAATGCCAAAAATGACCCACACACGATGGGCCTTAATAGTTAAGATAGTTTTCACGTGTAAGTGATTTATTTCGTCAAAGACATCAAAAAACAAGATATATATTTTACACTCCTAACAGAGATGTAAAGATTAACCTTTTTGAGCTCAGTCAATGGTTTATTTGAACATCAACTAAATAAAATGTATTTCAAAGAAGAATTTGTTTTTCTATTTGAAAAAAAAAACACAAAACACTACTTAGAATAAAATCAAATTAAAATGTTTCCGAGTGGGAGTGAGTAAAAAACTTCAATGTCAGCCCAGGAAAAAAACCGTTCCATTGACTCCGGAAATTTGAAACTGATAAATATCATCGATTCTATGAAAATAAGGCTAAAAATGATTTTATTCGGAACTTGTCTTATCATCTAGAGTTAATATCACAAATAAAATATCTACAAACAGTAATGACAATTTTGTACATGGTTTTTTGTTGTTTTTGTTGAGAAAAGTCCATGGGAAATGATGCCGGCAAGGAACAAAATGAGGCTGAAATGGAATTTAAAACAAATCTATTCGTTGATCATTTGTATTCACAGAGATGCCCGCAGCGTGGGCATTTTGAATGATATGAAAACCATTCTTTCATGTGCATCAAGTGGCCACCATGCGAACAGCCTTGGCACCAAGCATATAGCCTAAGATAACACGATTACATAATCTGCATTTGGAAGACACCATTCCTGAATGTCTGACTCATTCCCACTCTTCAATATACTTATATAAATAATTCTCAGTGTTTTCCTAAATGGATTGAAAAGAGATACATTTTAAAATATAGGATATTTATATATATAAATTAGATAACCGAGAGAATTATCTCATCTGAGGGACATCTTGGAAGATAACTGAAGATAACAGAAAGAAAATCTATTAAAAATGAGGAACTAAATTTATTAAGACTATGTTTTTATTGAATTATTCGACGTTCTGAGTTTACTCATTAAATAAAAACATCACGCATCAAGTTCACGCATTCATGGTATGAATAAAAGTTGAGGTCAATCGTGTTTTTGACATAGTCATTTGCTCACTAACTGATATAAAATCTTTATTACCAACATTTTCTGTTTTAACGAATTTGTAAATCCACAATACAATTCACATAATTAATTTGCATATTTTGATTACATTGGTAGGCTAATCAAAGTTGAATAACACAGTTGTTCGTGCCACGTTCAGTCTAAAAACGTGGAACAATCGGCAACATGACGAAAATAATTCAATTATTTATTTGAAAAACACCGATTCGAATGAGATAAACGACAATAAACCTGATTTTCTTAGCACTCTTGCTATGGAGAATGTGTTTTCGAATGAAATTGCCAAATAATGTCAAGAGAACAACGTGATCAATGCTGTGTCGTAATCAGTGACGCCACAAATATCAACGAATTTGAGAGTCTCCATATATTCGCTGTCATCGTTTCAAATGTATGTATTGTGATTGTGACTTCAGATTGCGCTCGCGTCGAGCTAAATATCAAAACTCAGCTTTTTATCTTACGGTCGGCTGAAAAACCTTGAAATTTCCAGTCAGTTCATTCGATATGTATTCACACGATATTCGAATATGCATTCTTTTGTAGAGCTTTATTTACACGATTTGTGAAAGTCAGACGAATTTACTATATCCAGAATGAAATATTCTTCATTGTTTGAACTGTAATTTTTTTATTCTTTCATACAGTCGACTCTCTTTGATTCGAAGCGCGATAAAACCTCTCATTTCTCTCACTAATTTTCCTTCATTGAACTCGCCAAGCAATAATAGAAGAGTTGTTTTGTTGTGTTTTCAGATTCTAGAAAATCATATTTCATTTATTGAGTCAACTAAATTCGTTAGAGTCAACTTAAATGTAATCCATATTCCATATCAAAATTGATAGTTTCATGAAAATGATTTCACATTGAGATGAAGAGAGTATATTTTGTTTTCCGGGCTTTCTAGCGAAATAGTCGTTCATATAAGTTTGCTTCTTCGGAGTCTTTTTCGCTGCGTCAACTATTTCGGTGCATAAATCCTATACATATTTTGTTGCTGCTTTTCATCTCACCATTTCAAAAATTGGTTCACACAGTCCAAAGCGATGCCGTGAGATGTATTTTTATCAGCAACGAAAAATCACCTTCTTCAACGTCGCCATCATCATCACCATTCGTTTCGTCCAAAATTTCAGCATCAACGATTTCATTTCAAAACAGAAGTTGAAATTCCATTTCAAGCCTTTTTCAGAATAACAAGTGCATCTTTGATTGTTTGTTTTTTCAACAAATTGACAATCGTTTCGTCGAATGTAGACAGTTCGCTGATAAGTTTGGTCAACAGAAAATTGTAATACTCCAATTTTGGGATTTTTATCAGACTGAAATATTGCAGTTTTCTGACTGCAATCCATAAAATAAACCAGTTTCGTCGGCATTATATAGCCTTGCTCGTTTTTTCAATCGCATTTCTTCGACTTGAGCTTTCAATCGGTTAAAAAGTGCCCGAACAACTGAATTATAATTATCGAAATCCAATTCTTCGCCCCAAATTTTTAGGAAACGGATACCGATCGCGATACAATTTCGAAAACAAATCCTTCCTTTGTTTTTCAGTAGCACATCATTGAATAAACAGTTGCCATAATCTTTTTTCCAAAATTTGATAGCTATCATTTTATTATCAATAATTTAAAAATATAATATTACCCTTCTCAGTGGAGGAATTTCACTCTTCAGTAAAATCCTCATCGTAAGTATCAGTGAGTATATGAGAATTCCTCTGAGAATCAAATCCTGCATTTTGGCGATTTGCACATATGAAATCCATTGGCATTTTTAATTCGATTTCGTGCATCGATCCCAAAATTCCGATAAATATATTATATACAAACATCTCTTAGATTGTTCATTCGACTATTTGTCCCCTGCAGTTAGTTGCAGAGGGATTCATATCACAGACAATCGGCATCAACCACCACCTGTATCGTAATCCAATCCAATCAAAGCGTTTATTTTGATGAATGATCAGAGCACCATAAATTTGGTTGAATTTTCTCTATATCAAAAAAATCTAAAACATTTATCAGTTTCAAAATTCCGGAGTCAATGGAAATGGAACAGTTTTTTTTTTCCTGGGATGACATCAAAGTTTTCTACTCACTACCACTCGGAAACATTTTAATTTGATTTAATTCTAACTCGAGTTGTGTGTTTTTTTTTTCAAATAGATAAACAAATTCTTCTTTGAAATACATTTTATTTAGTTGATGCTCAAACAAACCATTGACTGAGCTCAAAAAGGTTAATCTTTACATCTCTGTTAGGAGTGTAAAATATATATCTTGTCTTTTGATGTCTTTGACGAAATAAATCACTTACACGTGAAAACTATCTGAACTATTAAGGCCCATCGTGTGTGTGTCATTTTTGGCATTTCAGAAGAAAATGTTTCAGGGAAAGATTATACTTGGTTATGAATTGTGTAGGAAAATAATGCGCGTAATAACGTTTTCAACCTAGTACATCCCTTCATTTCTGCGATCTTTCAATCAATTAAAAGCATTGACCGAATTTCGATTTCAAATCTTTAATTTTGCAGACACCTTTCTTGCACCAATCAAATTCAATCAAATTTTCATTGTGGAAGAATTTTACTTTGCCGTTGCCGTATTTAACTGCGGCTATATTAGCCATCGATGGTGAAATTACACCACTTTTCCACATGCGTTTAGTCATATCTTTGTAATTATCGGCAGTTGGTATGAGGTTGTCATTAAACGCACCCATGGCGACGAGATGCAACATTACTTCGGGCGAATGTGAGAAGTAGACCGTAACTGGAGCACCGTCTGGAGATTCCAAATGCTGAACCATATCGACAATAGTTGGACACTGGATCTTCCTATTTCTCTCCAAACCGTATCCATAATTATAGAACGTGTGAAGGTCCTCTGCATATTCCAGCACCAATAAATCTTCCGGTTTGAAAAACTGCAAATGAAAAATCGACCATAATTCTCTCAGAGTTGCAAAATGTGTCATTCTCTAATATATCTCGGCTGAGATATGGATATTTACCATGCACCAAGGACTCTTGTGATTTGGATACCATGCTTCTTCGAATCGGCACATGTTATACATGCTACGGACGAGTTTTGTTTTTTCTTCTTGTTCCTTATCGTGAAACAAGAATTCCTTGCTGATTCGTTTAACCATCTTTTTGAATACGCTGGATGTTGTTTGGAACTCCCTGAATTCATTGTCTTTTTTTTGTTTCTCCTCAGCGGTCAAACTCTGATCATAAATTGGGAAAGCCTGCGGAAATGTAAAATAGATAAACTTTAAAATCACGAAACTTTTTGTTCGTTTTGAATCGAACGCCAAAATTCATTATTTATCTTAAATGAAAATGAATTGATTGGTTTGTCCTACCTCAATTAGCTTTTCATCGTCTCCTTTTGCCACTCCATCTATACTTTCAGCCACACTTTTCCCAAAGATTTTGCCGAAGAATGCGTTGAAAGTTTGTTTGTTGCGAGGTGTGTCAGAATGAAGAATATTGAATTTTGATTGTGAATAAGTTGTGGTGAAGAGTGATGGGAGTTTATCTTGGAGACTCGCCGCAAGAGCTTCAGCGTTTGCTTTGCCCTAGATGGAGAAGAAATGGTAAATTAATGAAATACAAATCGAAAGGAAATTGATTCGATCGTGAGCGAAAACGTACAGTTGCAGTTAAATCTTGTATGTTGCCTTGATTTTGAAAGCTGGCATCGTATTTCCAGCTCTGCAGTTTATTCCAACCATCTTTCGACAATGGGCAATCCCTTTTTGTCTTGTATGTGTTGATAAGCTCAAGGCGGAACTGAGAAATGGAGAAATGAAAATGATAATGAATGTTTTCATCAGGCAATAAGTTTAAAATAAATTATTGATATATTTATCTTACAGCGTCTATTCCATCTAAAGCTTCGTTCTCAGTTTTTCTCGTCGTTCTTGTACCATGTCTGGCAAGCATCCATATTTTCTGCGCGTTTTTGCCTGAAAAAATCGAAAATCTCTTCTCGATTACATTATCGTTGAGGCAAGCTTGCGCAAAACAGTTTTAAATACGAGAGTGTATAGAAGTTTTGGTCTAGACTCTGATCACTACTTGGTAGCCAGCAAACTATGCATTAGCAAGAGCGGCTTAAGAAGCTATCAGAAGTCAACAAAAAGAGTGAAAGTGGAAAGATTGCGTGATGTGAATGTAGCGAGAGTGTTTTTAGCAAAATTAGGGGAAAAATTTGCGCAAGTCGAAGTAAGCGATGTGTCTGATATTGAGTATGAATGGAATCTGTTCAAGGAAGTGATTGTGGAAGTAGCAAAAGAGTGTTGTGGCATGTTTGTAGTCAAGAATGAGAGAAAGAAGACTGAATGGTGGAATGAAGATATTAGAAATGCTGTGAAGGAAAAGAGAATGAGAGGGATCCGCTGGTTGCAGAACCGAACTGATGAACATCTGGAGTCGTATAGGGAACAAAAACGGGCGATGAAAATGATGGTGAAAGGGGCAAAAGAGAGAGAATGGGTAAAGTTTGGTCAGGATCTCCTGGAGCTGTTTTGGAAAAGTCTGGCAATGTAGTGATGGGCAGAAAGAATGGAGAATATGAATGGAAATGGGAGCGAAGAAAGTTTGGAAGAGATGAAATTCAGATTGCAATTAATAAGGTGAGTTGAGGTAAGGCTGCGGGTGTGGATAAGATAAAGAATGAATATCTGATTAGTAGTGATTTGGTAGGTGTTGCATCGTATCTTTAATATTATGTGGGCAAAACTCGAAAGCCTATTTTTTGCGCCTTGAATGGCAACTTGTTGGAACTAGTTTCCCAATTCAAATATAGGAAAAAAATTAATAAGATTGCATCTTTTCGGACGATGGCAAGTTTAATAAAGAGTTTGAGCAGCGTAGGTTAAATGAAAATAAAGTAGTTGCGCAACTTAGATCACACATTTTCAATAAACGTGAATTGAGTACAGAAACCAGTGATGAACAGATTGACATGTCTATAGACAACAAATGTATAGACATGTCTATAAGCAGCCTATATATACACACAAATACAAACTAACACAAACGTTTTTATTTATGTACATGTACACATTGCCTACACTTTGCCTATACCAATCGATTGTATAGACAATGGTCTATGCCTACAGATGTCTATCGAAAACCATCACTGACAGAAACAAAGCGTTGATTCACGGGTCAATCTTCAGACCAACTATTCTATAGCGAGAGCTGTGTTGATTCTGAGAATTTGATTTATGATTTGGGAGTATCAGTTATTATATAGATTTCGGGTGTCTCGCGCTGCAATCAGTGGGAAAACAGAATCCGAAATGAGACGATTCGGGGGATTTAAGCATCGATTCGGTAGGAGAGGAAGCAAGAAAATCCAGATTGAGATGGTCATGTTAAACGCATGGTAGAAGAGCGTCTACCGAAATTGTTTGCTCTCTAAAAAAGTTATTGAAAATTGATAGTCACCATCGAAATCATCCTTATTTGAGTGATGTTCCACGTCAGAATATGAGACCCATGTGGCAGAGTGTTTGTGTACAAGATCGAATATTCTCGTATCTTCTTCCGCGAAATTTGTTGGGTCGCACTGAGCCTGCGTCCTGGGAGAATAGAAAATCATGGAGAAAATTTAAATGGTGAGAGCATATGGAAACACATTGAGATGGAAAGGATTGGAAAAAATTCAGTACTAAAATAATAACTTACAGTTTAGCGCTGATCAACAGGACTAGAAACAAAAAGCCACTTGATACTGTCATTTTCAAATTGGGTTCTTTGAAAACTATGATCTTCAAAGAATCATCGCTCTCTTATATACCAAGAAAATTTCGATTTTTCCATCCTCATTTACATAATTAGCATAGTTTTAAAATTTGAATTCAAAATGAGAATATCGAACCAGAGCTCTGGTACATTTTTCGATCAATTGCAACAATTTTATTAGGTAACAAAAAGGCAAGAGGTAAATTTTTAAAGCGACAAAAGATGTATTGATTAAAATAAATGTCAGACAGTTCTTTTGTCCTTATGCAATGAAAATATCAAAAGAAATGGGGAATTGTTTAATTGTTAATTCTTTCAAATAGACGCGAATGACCTGGTAATACTATTAAAATATAGGGCCGACCATATGTGACTGGGTAGTAGATACGTACGTAAAAATATGTATTGATATTATTTCTATAGTCAGTCCAGTTACTGTATCTAAGCTTATGAAAACTAATTCCCTCTGTTCATATGTTAACCAATGCCTGTGTTTCAGCAGCAACAACAACACAAAAAGCTTTAATAAATATATCATTTACACCTTTCAGCGTCTGTTAATCTGATATGTGAAGTGATTAGCCTCATACACCCCTAAAATTACTTTCACACAAAACCCGTTCGAGAGCCAAGCTTTGAGATTCAACACACCATTCACATCCCCTCCCATTCAAGTCATATTTAACCGAATCTAAATAACGTCTTCGTGGTCTACCCTCAACTCTCGACCCATCAGCTTCGGCGAACAGAATCCGTTTCGGTAATCGCTCTTCTCCCAGGTGTTTAACATGACCAAACCATCTCAGTCTGGATTTTTTCTTGCTTTCTTCCCTACCGAATCGACGCTTAAATTCTTTGAATCTTCTCATTTCGGATTCTGTTTTCCCACTGAACGCGGCGCGAGACTCCCGATACCATTCTCAACACTGGAAATCAGACACTTCCAAATCATGAATCAAATTCTCAGAATCAACCTAGCTCTCGCTACCATATAGAATAGTTGGTCTGTTAAATCTCTTTATTAAACTTGCCATCTTCCGAAAAGATGCAACCTAAATATTCGAATTTGGAAACTTGTTCCAACAAGTTGTCATTCAATGTACATTTCATCTGCCTTAGTTTATTCAAATACATGGTTTTTATTCAATTAATGTGTAAAGAATTTTCTAGTTGTCAAAGCCAAAATCCGTATCATTTAAAACTATCGCATATATTGACCGAATAAAAGATGGTGACATCTGATGAAAATCTCATTGCACCTTTAATCGAACCCAATTTAAGTATTTACAAGGGATTAAATTTAATTCATACGACAACAATAGCTAAATGTTGTTGTTGTTGTTGTTTGACAACAATAGCTAAAACTGTATAGTGATAATAACTTATTTTAACATGATTTGCAAAGAAAGAAGGTGAAACTTTCAAACTTTGTAACTAAAATTAATTGCTGGAGTTGATGACAAAAATCTTCATCGGAATTATTTAATTTTTGGTTTTTTGCGTATTATTCTGAATACATATATAAAGTAAAAAAAATCGAATGATACGAAAACACAATCATACTTACGCATTCGTCTCAATGTTTCTTTTGCGATTTTGATTTTTCGTGCCATTTTCTTTGACTTTTTTTAATTTTTTGTTGAATGGATGGACTTTGCGTGTACGATGCCAAGGAAAGAACTTGAGGTTATGTAGAGTCCCAACGTCGATTTTTTTTGAATTCGTGTGACAAGTGCAATACCACAACATTACCAAAAAAAGCAGCGGATTTACAGACATCGTCACACTTGACGCACTCGTTTTCGTTGTGCTAGCAAATGTAGATTCAGCCTCGACGCTAGAACCATCTTAACCATTTGTGTATCGTTTCATAGTTTCCTAGTTTCATACCATATGTGTATAAAACAATCTATTTACTGTGCACGTAATAGATTCATTAATTTATTTTCAGTGAAAAAATTCTGTTAACTGATCAGCTGAACTGAGCTATTGTTATCCGATAATTAACGCAGCAATCTACGTTTAGAACGTTTGCGCTTTTGTATTCACATAGTCTTCATTTAAGTGGGGAATAAACGCACAGATTGCTGCGTTAACTATCGGATAACAGCAGCTCAGTTTAGCTGATCAGTTATCAGAATTTATACACTGGTTATTTTCAAATGCCACCTGAGTTTCAGAATATCTAATATCAATCGGTATGCTATTCCAGTATTTAATTGCAGAGTGGCTAAAAGAACGTAGATTGAAATCAATACGAAGATTTTGAGGATAGCGCGACGATTCACCGATAAGAGAAAACATGTGACGATATTCAGTAACATGGTCATTGCGATTTAGCCCGTATTTGGAAAGCAGCCGGATTCATTCAAAAGCAAGAAAATTGGGTCCCATATGAATTGAAGCCGAGAGACGTTGAAAGACGATTTTCATGTCCGGAATGCTGCTGGAACGCCACAAAAAGAAGTCGTTTTTGCATCGCATTGTTACTGGTGATGAAAAATGGATACATTACGACAACCCCAAGCGCAAAAAATCATATGTGAAGCCCGGACAACCAGCCAAATCAATGGCAAAGCCGAATATCCATGGTAATGCTCTCTATTTGATGGGATCAGAAGAGCGCGATCTATTATGAGTTGTTGAAATCGGGCCAAAAGATCACAGGGAACCTCTACCGAACACAATTGATTCGTTTGTATAGAGAAATCAACGAAAAACGACCAGAATATGCGATCAGACACGAGGCCATAATCTTCCATCATGAAAACTATTTGGTAAACAGTGATTATGAATTTACCTCACCCGACTTATAGCCCAGACATTGCCCCTTCTGATTACCATTTGTTTCGGTCGATGCAGAACGCCCTCACTGGAATACGCTTTTCTTCAGAATAAAATATCAAAAATTGGATCGAGTCATTCTTGGCCTCAAAAGTTCTTTTGGCGCGGAATCCATATGCTGCCAGAAAGATGGGAAAAAGTAGTGGCTTCCGATGGCCAATACTTTGAATAACATACATTGTAATAACATTTTTTAAAAATAAAAGCTCAAAAAGAGGAAAAAATCATCTAAAATTAAGTTGTAAATCCAATAGCATTTCTGAAACTCTAAGCCGTCGAATTATTTTTGCTTTTGCATGTTAAATTATATGGATTTGTATAGAATTATTATGAATTTGTTGGAACGATTCATTTATTTTATTGAAATATATGAATTGTGCTGTAGTTGAAGTTTTTCCCTTGCGTTGAGGCGCTAAGTACGGTGTTGCATATACTTTCAGGCTAAATCCGTGCTTTTGTTCGAGCGTAATGCGTATGATTATCAAAAAATCGTTAAAATTTGAAATGAAGAACAAAAGTACGGATTTAGCCAGAATTAATGTGCAACAACCTAATACGTAGAACCTCAACGTACCTACGAAATGTATAATCCATTTAACCGAGACTATTGAAGTGCTAAGCCGTTGCACATGAACTGTTTTTGAACTTTCGCTCATTCGATAGACAAAATTTGTTATAATTATTTGAGTCGTCTTTAAATTGGAATCTAAAATACAAGTTTTTGTGATTTGTCTTTGCATGCGGAACGTATGTTTACGAAAGAGGTTTTAAATTATTAGATAAATTATGAATTGAAAATGATTCCATTTCATAGTATTTGTTGTCACTTCATAGTTATTCCATGTCGTCGATGCAACGACTCTATTTTATTATAGGCATATCGTGAGAAAGGTATTCATGCCAGCCGGGGATTTCGCATTGAGTAGTTCTGCTAAAAAATTACTCGATTTTTTCGTATTAAAAATTATAGTGAACATCTTTCAGCTATAATCACATCATAAAATGTCTATTTGGACATTTTGGATGGATGTTATGGACAAAAATTAGGAGGGATGCCTTTTTTAATTTATTCAATAAACTTTTAAACTAGCCTGTGATAAAAAAAAACGAAGGAATTTCTCAAACAAAACATGTTTGTGATGTCATGTCTGCGAAAAGTTGATTCGAATGACATTACAACTGAAATGAATGTACATTGATTTGAATGGAATGTATGGCTCCATTAAAACACATTTCTTTTATTCTAATGTTAAGCAATCCAAGGCTGTTGCCATCATGTGATTTAGATGAAACTGCGCACATTTTCAAATGAATCGCAAATTATGCATAATATGAATCCATATTTCTTTTGGTGAGATGTGAAAGAGCGTAAGCGAGAAAGTTCTTAGTACTACGATTTATCTTATATATTGTTGGGATATTGATCGCTCTGGGTTTGCCTGGGTCGAAATGTAGAATTTTTTGTCCTATTCTATTTCGATCTGTCGGTTAATATGGCCCGGGCACCTCAGCAGTTTCATGGATTACGACATGTGGCAACCTCAACTTAGTGGAAACGCTGACTCGTGGTCTGCACCAGTCTTTTGTAAAAGCATGTTCAGGTCGCTTACGCAAACCAAAAATAAATAAATGGTGGTGCAAAGAGCTTGAAATTCTCAAAAAAGAGAGTAGACGCCTGTACAGATTGTACAGAAATAGCCAATCTGAACTAAAAGATGAAAGATGGGCCAACTACAAAATCAACCGAAATGAATACAAGTCCAAAATCGACTCATGCAAGAGAGATAGCTGGATCAAATACTGTAACAAAATCGAAAGTACAAACGCCATGTCGAGAGTTCACAAAGTGATGGCAAAAGACAACCTTAATTCACTTGGAGTCTTACGTCATCCAAATGGCGATTACCATAAGTCACAAGCCGAAGCATCAAAGCTCTTGCTTTATACACGTTTCCCTCGAAACGTGACAATCTGTGCAAGTGATCAGCCAGTACAATTTGGTGTGATTGAATTGAACGATGAAGAGACAATGACGAACATTGTCAACTATGACAAAGTTTGCTAGTCTATAACGTCATTCGAAGCATACAAATCGCCTGGATTTGATGAGATGTACCCCATTATTCTTCAAAACGCATGGCGCCTCATCGACGGGCACATCGTGTTCGCCTTAAAGGCGTCATTGAAGCTGGGCTACATCCCAAAACTATGGCAAGCAGTCAAGCTGACCTTTATTCCAAAACCAGGAAAAAAGACTTCACCGAACCTAAAGCATTTAGACCAATCAGTCTGACGTCATTTCTCTTGAAATGCTTGGAAAGACTGATAAATATTTGAGAGAGTATCTAACGGCTGTACGGCCCCTAAATGAAAATCAGTACGCTTTCCAAGCTGGTAAATCCACAGAAAGCGCACTCCACATTCTGACGTCAAAGTTAGAACACTCATTTGCACTGAAGGAATACGCAGTATGCACCTTTCTTGATATAGAGGGTGCGTTCAATAGTGTTTCTTTCTATGCCGTTCAAAATGCACTAGTTTCGTGTAATGTGAATAGAATTATCAGAAGATGGATAATCAAACTGCTCTGTTCTAGGAAGATTACTTATGAGAATTCAGATACGAAGACATCGATCATACTAACAAAAAGCACTTTGGGTGGTGTGATTTCACCCGCTCTGTGAATACTCGTCATGGATGACCTTCTCTGTCGTTTACGCAGAGAGGGCTTCAACATAATCGGGTATGCTGACGATTTGGTGATTCTTTGTCAAGGAAAGTTCCTGAGCTCTTTATGTGATACCACACAGAAGGCACTCAATATCGTTGAAAGATGGTGTATTGAGATAGCAATCAAAGTGAACCCAAACAAAACTGAGTCTTTACGAACAGGCGAAATTTATTGGATTTCAAAAGTAATAAGTTATTTGGCAAATTAATTGAAATGAAAAATATTGTCAAGTACTTAGGTGTTACCTTCACTCCTAAATTGAACTGGAGTGTGCACATCAAATACTGCATTGATAAATGCATGAGAGTATTTTTGTGCTGCAACAAGAGCGATAGGGAGATATTGGAGTCTACGCCCTGCAAACCTTTTATGGCTGCATAATGCCATCGGGAAACCAATGCTAGCTTATGCAGCATTCATTTGGTGGAGTGGAACAAATACGGCAAATGTTCAGAAATCACTGAACCATTTGCAGCGTGTGGTATGCATAGCAATTATAGGTGTAGCCAAAACTGCACCACAACTGGCATTAGAAACGATCCGCATCAAAACATCACTTGATATTTACATTCAAGCCGAGGCACGCATCACAGCGTTCCGCACTGTCATAAATTTTTGACATTTTTGTATTGGTATCACTGGTAGAATGGGGAATTCACAATATAGCTTGAATTCTCCGCATTTCACCAGTATGCCGGTAAAATACATACACATACATGCGCGCCACATAGACGAACTGTGTATGTGTATGTATTTTACCAGTATGCCGGTGAAATGCGGAGAATTCAAACTATATTGTGAATTCCCCATTCTACCAGTGATACCAATACAAAAATGTCAAAAATTTATGACATTGCGGTTTAAGGAATGTATTATACAAGAGCGCAACTGGGAGCAGGGTCATGGATCTGTACTACGTGAGTTGTATAACCTCGAACCAACCCTAGAAGTGCACGTGATTAGATACCCCTTCATACATCTTCGGTAGACCATTCAGCATTAGGCTGGAGGATAACGATAGAGGTGTAAGGAGGAATCTGATCCACACATTGAAAAATGGTTGTCTGATGCTTCGGTGATCAATCATGCCTCTGGCTATGGCATTTACCATGTAAATAGCTGGAGAGAAGTGGGCGGATAAGCCGAACTAGCCGCAATACATGTATGCGTATGCGAGATAGCGACTGAAAATGCCGGCAACTCCTCGATTGAAATTTATAGCGGTAGCCTAGGAGCTCTAAACGCCATTAGCAGCTATAAAATTGAATTAAAACTAGTAATGGACTGCATCCAAGCAATAACCATGCTGGGACAGAACAGAGACATAACTGTAATATGGGTAAAAGGGCACTCCGAGTGTGAAGGAAATCGCAGAGCCAACACGTGTTCTCACACTAAAGAGTTTGTCGAAACACCGAAAAAGAATTTCGCAAATAAATTGCTCACCCTCGACAAAATGTATATGAGCTTAACAATCTCAATCATCACTGGACATATTAGGTTGAACTAACACGTAAAAAAAAAAATTGGAATCAGAGATGACTCAGACTGTGGCAGAACTGCAAAAAGTGCAAGACATTTCCTGTGCACCTGCCCAGGTCACAGTCAAATCAGGAAAGCTATTTTTGGAAAAGAGCTTCTCAATCCGAAGGAAGTTATGGAAGCACATGTGACGTGCATAACAAATTTCGTCAAACAGTTGGGTAGATTCCTTATTAGAGGAACACTTTACCCTTCCCCTTATACACAAAGACAAGGTGATAGGAGAACTGCCTGAAATGCAATACGCAATACTCACAGACTGTCTAATAAGAACCTCAGGATGTAATCGAAACTATGCCATATTTTCGCCAACGCTTCGAATATGAATTAGTTGATTTTAGTGAAACAAAGTTCAAATATTGCACTGCGTTAAGAATATGCATGTAAGATGGGTTTTTAAGAGATTTGGGCATATATCCAAGAAAAATTATGAAAAATATGTGGCTGTCACAATTGCTGCCGTAACACATCCATGCATTTGATTTTATTCCCTTATTTATTGTATCACGGAGGACGGTAGCTTACGCGAGTGACGCAAGCATTCCCAGTGAAAAGACAACAAGTCGAAAATTAAATGGGTCGAAATCAAAAGTCATGATCCTTGGTTCTAACCACCACACTAGTCGTCTAAATTTGGAAAATATTAATGATGTATCAATTGGGGGTGGAAAACTTGACGAAAACCTTGACTTCCAAGAGCACGATAGGATGAAGCTACTGAAGGTGTACGGTTGAATCGCATCCGTCACACTAAGAACTTCACTCCTAACTACATTAAGCGTGACATTGCTACAGCTCTTATTGATCCAATCATCGATTATGGAAATGTGGTAACGTATGGCTGGGGTGCACGAAGCACTGCCAATCAGAATGGTCGAACTCTTGTTGCTGACAACGACAAGATAAGATACATTTACGGTCTCAAACTTAACGATCACATCACCG
This sequence comes from Obolodiplosis robiniae, assembly GCA_028476595.1. Classification (NCBI taxonomy): domain Eukaryota; kingdom Metazoa; phylum Arthropoda; class Insecta; order Diptera; family Cecidomyiidae; genus Obolodiplosis; species Obolodiplosis robiniae. The sequence goes on along the minus strand of CM052017.1, from coordinate 8,818,434 downwards.
AATATCGAGAGCGGCTAAATGATTTTACGCCTGAGAGTAGAGCCAAGCTTCACTCAGCTGTATTGATCCATAAGCAGTTGTTACAAAATTCTCCTGCATACTTGAATCACATGTTTGTTCGTAAGGGTGAATCTTCGCGTTATCCGGACGATCTTCAAATTCAATACCACCCGCGTACTTCTTTTGATGATAGAGCATTTAGTTACTCGGCAATTAAATTTTGGAATAGCATACCGGTTGAAATTCGTAATACAGAATCTTTAAATTCATTCAAATCCAAATTAAAATAATTTCTCCGCTCTAATCAATAAAATTTCCGTCACTAATTTCATCGGTAATTTTTCTGTGGTTTATTATGATTCGGATTGATTATGTCGCACTCTTGCCAAATAGCTTTAAGTTTCAACACTCTAAATATAAGTTTTCCCTGACTCTCCAGAGCCAGATCGAATTTTCCCCTGATTTTTCTGAATTAGGCCGGTTTTGCCATGGTTTTCCGGATCCAATTCTGATATTCAAAGTCTCTTCATGAATATCACCCCACCATGAAAATTGTAAATGTCTGTTTGCAAAAGTCGCACCATGGCCGGAATTTATGCCGCATTGGGTCTCAGACCAGCATGAGCACAGCTTGCTGTGTTCACATATTGGCATAAATGTAGGCTTCGTAACAAATAAATAAATAAATAAATAAGCCTGCATTGTTTGGTGTGTTATGGGCTGATGGAGTGATTGATCCGAGGGAGGAACAAGTATCAAAATGACCGAAAAAACGTCAAAATGACGACTTGAATCAAAGTCGTGTAAAGTTTTTTTTCTCATTGTCGAAAGTATGATGTCATTCCCGCTTAAATGTGACATTTATTTCTATTCACTTTCCTTTGTGTTTACTGCGCATAACATTTTTTCTTCGTCCGAATAATTTTTTCAACTAATAAAATATATTTCATTTTATTTGAGTGGCAAAAAAACACAATTGGCAAAATAATGACCCGTTTTCTCGAATTTGGCTGATTTTCCTTCGAGATCAAGTGCGTATTATTTCTTCATTATTCATTATAAATTCATTTTTTTTAATCGATTTATTCTGTTCATCATCCCTCAAATTGATTTATTTTGTTTTGTTATGTTTTGTTTTGCTTCATTTGCTTAGGCGGAACTCTTCAATCGAACAGTCATTCGATCAAACGCCAGAATGGGAATTCATTGAAGCCAGTGGAAAATTCATGGCCGAACACCAACGTTTTGACATGGTATCGCATGACACCGAATTGTTCGATCAATACATGATTACTACATGAAAAATTACGTGACGGCTGACAAAATTCAATTAAATTCAATTGTGGGAAGAAAACAACGTTACGACTGACAAGCGCTGGGTAGAAGTGTTTCAACATCAAGCTGATGTACCATGTAGAAAAATGATGTACCATACAATCATCTGTTGAAAATAGTTTCGTACATTTTATCGTTACCTGGTACATCCGCACCAACGAAGTATGGTCTGTCGACAAACACAATTGAAAATCGAAACATTACGAGATATTTTGTACACAAGATACAACATCAAAATGAATTGCGTGGAATTTTTCAATTTTCTCAAAACTCAACCGAAATAATTAGAAAAAATCGGCTCAACCGATAAATACACATTCAAACAAACCAAAACTGACGATTCAAATCAAAATCAATAAAATAATAGGACATATTTTTGTTAGTTGGACTAACTAATCAACAAATTTGGTGTTTCATTTTATGTACCGTATTTTGGTCAGAAAAAGTTGGTCACGTAAGTTATAGTGAATCTTTGGGATAAACCAAACCTGTTTCTGGAGGTAGTCTGATCAATCTTTAGAATGCACTTAAACCCACTTCAAGAATGAGGAGCAGTTCCGATCGATCTATAGGATCCATTCAAGTTTTTGAAGCATGAAATTCCCCTAGCATTTTGACTATCCCAACGTTTGATTAATTATTTTAAATGAAAAATTTCAAAATATGTGAAAATTTTGGTTCACAATATGTAACGGTTTGAATGAAAAATTGATCCTTATAAAGGGTGATTTTTTAGCTGGTTTCTTTTTGACGTTTAATTTTTTGACAGATGTCAAATTCCAACTGACGTCTGTCACAGTCAAAAATGCTCAGTATGCTTTGCAATTTCAAGATGGAAAGACTTACAAACGAGCAGCGCTTGCAAATCGGGTCCATCCATGGACGAACTGCGCCGTAAGTTCGGCGAACAGTTCATCTCTCGTTTCGGCCCCGTTCATTGGCCGGCCAGATCGTGCGATTTAACGCCCCTGGATTATTTTTTGTGGGGCTACGTTAAGTCTCTCGTCTATGCGGAGGGTGATTTTTTAGCTGGTTTCTTTTTGACGTTTAATTTTTTGACAGATGTCAAATTCCAACTGACGTCTGTCACAGTCAAAAATGCTCAGTATGCTTTGCAATTTCAAGATGGAAAGACTTACAAACGAGCAACGCTTGCAAATCGGGTCCATCCATGGACGAACTGCGCCGTAAGTTCGGCGAACAGTTCATCTCTCGTTTCGGCCCCGTTCATTGGCCGGCCAGATCGTGCGATTTAACGCCCCTGGATTATTTTTTGTGGGGCTACGTTAAGTCTCTCGTCTATGCGGACAAGCCAGCAACGATTGCCGACTTGGAGGACAACATCGAACGCGTTATTGGCGATATGTTGGATTCCGGCCGATATGTTGGAGAGAGTGTGCCAAAATTGGACTTCCCGTATGGACCATTTGCGCCGTAGCCGCGGCCAACATTTGCATGAAATTATTTTCAAAAAGTAAATGGCAAGAACCAATTTATCGATTTCAATAAAGATTTGATTCACTTTTCGAAATTTTTTGCGTTTTTTTCGATTTTCAAAAAGAAACCACTTAAAAAATCACCCTTTATTAGGCCAAATTCACATTTGTTTACATTTGCAAAATAACTGAAAGCAACTCTTCATCTTAAATAGTAAGTTCATCGTCTTAAATGTTAGAACCCTGCGCAGTACACTTATACCAGGTACTTGCATATGAAACCGGTGTTTTTGTTCTAAAAAAACCCGTTTATTTTAGTATGATGGCAAAACATATTTTATTTAAAGTATTTTCCATTCGAATCCGCACATTTTTGCCATCTTTCGGACAATTTATGAATACCGCGCCTATAAAACTGTTCATCTTTTGACGCAAACCAGTCATCGAGCCATTTTCTCACATTTTCGTAAGAAGTGAAGCACTGCACCGACAGTGCGTGACCCATCGAAGCGAACAAGTAGTAATCTGACGGTGCCAGGTCTGGTGAGTAAGCCGCATGCGGTAGCACTTCCCAACTACGCGCCTCAATCGTTTCCTTGACCAGTCTTGCAGTGTGTGATGGAGCATTGTCGTGCAAGAGAATCCTTTGTGTTGCCTTTTTTGATATTCCGGACGTTTTTGGAGCAATGCGCAGTTCAAATCGATCATTTGCTCTCGGTAGCGATCAGTATTAACCGTTTCACCAGATTTTAACAGCTCATAATAGATGACACCCTTCTGATCCCACCAAACACACAGCATTGTCTTCCGTCCGAACCGATTTGGCCTTGCCGTCGATGTCGCTGGTTCGCCTGGTGTAACCAATAATCTCTTGCGCTTAAGATTCTCGAAATATATCCATTATTCATCGCCAGTCACAATCCGATGCAGAAACGACTTCCGTTCGTACCTTGCGAGCACTTGCGAGCAGCAATTCACAAGTGGTTTTTCGGTTTTCCTGCTGTCTTTCATTCAGTTCATGTGGCACCCATTTTCCGACCTTCTGGATCTTTCCCATTGCTTTCAAACGTCTGGAAATAGTTGGTGGGTCCACATTTAATTGTTCTGCGAGTTGTGGTTGCGTCTGAGCATCGTCTTCATCCAGCAATGCCTACAATACAGTGTCTTCAAACTTCCTCCGTGGTCTACCACGTTCTTCATTTCTCAGGTCAAAATTGCCGTTTTTGAATAGTCTGAACCACTCTCTACACTGTGTTTCACTTAAAGCATGCTCGTCGTGAGCTTCTAGAAGCATTCGATGAGATTCGGCAGCAGTTTTCTTTAAACGAAAGCAGAAAAGCAGTGCTGTCCGCATTTCACTATTTTCAGGCACAAAATCCGACATTTTTCAAGAGTGAAAAAAAAACATTGTTGTATGAAACTTGAAATATTGTGTATAGAGTATTGTTGACAGATGTCATATTTACTAATAAGCATGAACAACATGGTTTGATAGATCAAACAGTACCAGCTTTTGACCGCTAGATGTCAACACCGGTTGCATATGCAAGCACCTGGTACATATAAAAGAAACCACACAGAAGCTCTGTGTGTGTGGTCTCACTTCAGGGAAAATCTGTCTTAGAACCATTACAAACATCTTCATAAGAAAAACTAACTTTTCCGCACATTTCCCGAAATGCTACGGTTCCCGCGTTACGTTTTCTTCTCACCGTATCATCATATAACTTTGAGAATATCTTCTTTTCATGAAAAAATCTTGACGATCGAATCAAAAATAAAGATACATTTTTGTTCAAGAAAAATCTATAATTGATTTAATTTTTTTTAAATTCTAATTGAAAATTAGATAAATTGATTTCAAATTTCTTTACAAATAAATCAAATAATAGATTAATGAATCTAAACGACAATAATTTTTTAGTTTTATTTAGAAGCAACTATATTTTTAAACACATCAGTGCAACTTCCAGTGTTTAAATCGTGAAACAGTCGGCAATGACAAGTAAAGTACGAAAAAACTAATATATTTGCGGCGAATGCGATCAAAGTGCACACAGTCCAAACAATTAAAACTGATTTTTTTGTTTTTATTAAAAAGCAAAGTTAATAAGGTGCTATATGAAAAGCAGTAGTTTTATTTATTTATTAAGTCCAAAATAGATATACAAGAATCTGTGTCCAGCCTCTAGTCAAAAGCTCAATGGGCCAAAACTTTTTTTTTTCTTTTTTTTTTAATAGACAAATGTTTTTATCTTCGAACGCATTTCATTTGGTTAATTTTCATACTAAATTATGAATATAAAAATCATTTACATTGGTATTTGTGTAAAGTTTATGCGCATCCTTCAGTAGTCCATCGCGAAAATTATCATCAGCACCGCCTTAATACATGAAAACTAACTTAAATATTTTTAAAAACATGTAACAGAAAAAGATTATACTTGGTTGTGATTATTTATAAGAAAAAATTGCAAGAAACAATCAATTAAAAGCATTGACCGAATTTCGATTTCAAATCTTTAATTTTGCAGACACCTTTCTTGCACCAATCAAATTCAATCAAATTTTCATTGTGGAAGAATTTTACTTTGCCGTTGCCATATTTAACTGCGGCTATATTAGCCATCGATGGTGCAATAACACCACTTTTCCACATGCGTTTAGTCATATCTTTGTAATTATCGGCAGTTGGTATGAGGTTGTCATTAAACGCACCCATGGCGACGAGATGCAACATTACTTCGGGAAGATGTGAGAAGTAGACCGTAACTGGAGCACCGTCTGGAGATTCCAAATGCTGAACCATATCGACAATAGTTGGACACTGAATCTTATTACTTCCCTCAAAACCGTATCCATAATTATAGAACATGTTCAAGTCTTCAGCGTATTCTAGCACCAATAAATCTTCCGGTTCGAAAAACTGCAAATGAAAAATCGACCATAATTCTCTCAGAGTTGCAAAATGTGTCATTCTCTAATATTTCTCGGCTGAGAAATGGATATTTACCATGCACCAAGGACTCTTGTGATTTGGATACCATGCTTCTTCGAATCGGCACATGTCATACATGTCCCAGACCAGTTTTGTTTTTTCTTCTTGTTCCTTATCGTGAAACAAGAATTTTTCGCTGATTCGTGAGACCATGTTTTTGAATACCGTGGATGATGTCTGGAACTTCATGAATTCATTGTTTCTTTCTTGTTTCTTCTCAGCTGTCAAACTCTGATCATAAATTGGGAAAGCCTGCGGAAATTCAAAATAGATAAACTTTAAAATCACGAGAGCAAACATCAACCAACTTTCGTTCGTTTGAAATCGAACGCCCAAATTCATTATATATCTCAAATGGAATTCAATCGGTTGATTTGCCCAACCTCAAATAGAATTGCATCGTCTCCTTTTGGCCTTCCATCTATACTTTCAGCCACACTTTTTCCAAAGATTTTGCCAAAGAAAGCGTTGAAAGTTTGTTCGTTGCGAAGTGTATCAGAATGAAGAATATTGAATTTTGATTGTGAATAAGTTGTGGTGAAGAGTGATGGGAGTTTATCTTGGAGGCTCGCCGCAAGAGCTTCAGCGTTCGCTGTGCCCTAGATGAAGAAGAAATGGTAAATTAATGAAATACAATTCGAAAGGAAATTGATTCGATCGTGAGCGAAGACGTACAGTTGCAGTTAAATCTTGCTTGTTCCCTTGATTTTGAAAGCTGGCATCGTATTTCCAGCTCTGCAGTTTATTCCAACCATCTTTCGACAATGGGCAATCCCTTTTTGTCTTGTATGTGTTGATAAGCTCAAGGCGGAACTGAGAAAAGGAAATGATTATGAAAGTTTTCATCAGGCAATAAGTTTAAAATAAATTATTGATATATTTATCTTACAGCGTCTAGTCCTCTTAAAGCTTTGATCTCAGAACCTCTCGCCGTTCTTATACCATGTCTGGCAAGCAACCAAATTTTCTTTGCGTTTTTGCCTACATGAAGGAATCGTTAGAAATTGTTTACTCTCCAAAAAAGTTATTAAACATTGATAGTCACCATCGAATTCAGATTTTTTTGTGTGATGTATCACGTCAGAATATGAGACCCATGTGGCAGAGTGTTTGTGTACAAGATTGAATATTTTTGAATAATCTTTCTCGAAATTTGTTGGGTCACACTGAGCCCGCATCCTGTAGAAAAAGAAAATCATGGAGAAAATTTTAATGACGAGATCCTACAATGGAAACACATTGAGATGGAATGGATTGGAAACAATTTAAATGGGATGGCATCTACTCGAAAAGAACCAAATTCAGATTCAGCACTAAAATAATAACTTACAGTTTAGCGCTGATCAACAGAACTGGAAACAATAAGCCACTTAATACTGCCATCTTCAAATTAGGTTGTTTGAACACTATGATCTTCAAAGATTCATCGCTCTCTTATATACCAAGAAAATGTCGTTCTTCCCATCATTATTTACATATTCTTTATAAATAATTTCAGAGAAATATAAAAACGTATGAAGTTTTTGTGTTTCAGATTCTCCATGTCAAAAATCATCATTCCATGAATTGTTGTGAACTTTAAGTTTTTTGAATAATTATTATTTCATTTGAAATACATTTAATAAATGGAAATAAAATTTGAATTATTACGCTGAAAATGGAGAGGGAAGATATGAGTTTATGATGCTTTTATTGACATTATTGCTATAGAAGAGCTGTCAATGCAAATTAATTATACGGAATTGAACAACTGTCGATTTATTTTTAAATTTCACAGAGTAAAACAGTTTTGATCATTTGATGCAAATACTTAGGCAACTGAATTGAGTGTGCCTCAATTCGTATTTTATGAATAATGATTCCTTCTGTTCAAATGTTAATATATCGAAGTCAAGTTGTCGTGTCCTGTGTTGCCTTTGAAAATGCTTCAGTCCAATTTCACAATGAAACGGAAATATTGCGGGATAATACGAAAATATATGCTGATGTGGATGGGAGTAAATGAGAAGGTTCTTAGCACTATATGACTTATCATTCTAGAGATATTGGTCGCTCCAGGTTTTCCTTACCTTTTCTATAAATATGCAAACCTTTTACTCAGAGATGATATTGGGAATGAACGCATTTGTTTATAATAAAATTCTGTTCATACGTAATAATTTTTTTTACTTTGTTTCGCAAAAACCACAATGCACAGTATAGGCCAAAAATATGGATACACCAAGAAAAAATCATTTTTTTGTCTTTAAAACGAAATCAAATGTCTTTATCTACATTTTGAAGGCACATATGTTTTCGAATTCACTTCTTGTGATTATTCTATGTTCATTTTGTATAAATTAAATGACTTTTACAAATCAAAATTGAGAAAATTCTACTTAAGACGATTTTCTTTGAAATGGCCACCTCTGGCTTTGATGAGTACAGCGCATATTTTGGGCAATCTTTCAACAAGTTTATGCAGTGTTTCCACTTGTATGTTTTGCCAAGCATCTTTTAGACATTCCCAGAGATGTGCAAGGCCTTTTGGTCGCAAATCTTTCACACGGCGATCGAGTTCGTCCCACAGAAGTTCGATTGGGTTGATATCTGGTGATTGTGGCGGCCATTCCATGACTTGAAGCACACCAAGGTCTTGTTTATTTTGTAAATAAGTGGAGCATAATCCAGAAGTGTGTTTTGGATCATTATCCTGCTGGAAAATAAATCCACGACCAATAAATTGCTTTCCAGATGGAATCGCATGGCATTGAAAAGTGCTGTGGTATGATTCTTTTGTCATTTTTCCATCAATTTACTTGAGTTGGCCGACTCCATCATACGAAAAACAGACCCAAACCATCACAGAACCACCGCCGTGTTTTATAGTTAGCGCAATGCAATCGGAATTGAGCCGTTCACCTGTTTTTCTACGGTCGAATTGACGCCGATTACTGCCAAAAAGTTGAAATTTTGACTCATCTGACCAAAGCACTGATTTCCATTGAGCAATCGACCAATCTTTGTGTTCTTTGGCAAATTTTAAACGTTTCCGTTTGTTTATCGGTCGCAAGAGTGGTTTTTTCGCAGCTATTCGTCCAACCATTCCATTTTCTCGCAGTCGCCGTTTGACAGTATTCAAGGAAATTGGAGCGGCCAATGTTTGATTGATTTCAGCTCGAATATCTGACGCTGATTTGAATCGGTTTGCCTTGGAAATCAATAAAATATGGTTGTCATCTCTCTTAGATGTCTTTCGTGGTCGTCCGCGTTCAGCTCTGTTCATGTTACTGCCAGTTTCAATGAATCTTTGCCAACATTTCTGCACACCACTCCTCGAAATTTTTAATATTTTGGCGATTTCGGCGTATGATTTGCCAGTTTTTTTTAATATTTCAATTTGTGAGCGTTTTTCTGGACTTATTTCATTTTTTCTTGCCATTTTGCAGCACAGAAACTAATTTACCACTGATATTATGATCGTTATTGACGTTTGATTGATACTTTTTTCATCTAAATACATTTCATGGAATTTACCGTTATTCAGGTGGTGTGATGCAGACCATTTCGTTGCAAATCATTCAAAATCATATCAATTGTCGAAGAAAAACGTGGCAAATTCAAAACAAGCAGAAATATTCGTTGGAATCAACGAGAAAAATGATATTTTTAATTGCCACAGATTCGCAATAATCTTATTGCGCATGGAAAAACACAATTAGAAGTAATTATTTCATTTTATTGCCATAGATTTTGTTCAGAATGATTCAAAAATCTCAGATTTACATTAAAGAACAAAAATAAAGCGAAACAATATCAATTTATTATGAAAATATGATGACAAAGTTGGAAAAACGAAATATCTGTTGCTGTATCCATATTTTTGGCCTGTACTGTACGTATACCATACGGTTGGAGGATATGATGGTCATAATTGATGTTATTTCATTTGAAGAAAAATATTATTATATGAGCACGGCTGTTTAATTTCCATATTCCCACAAAGAAAATTCATCCATCTTCCTCTTGAATTCAATAATTTTCATATTGAAGAGTATTAAAAAGTAATTCAAGTTTCAACATTCAATTATTCAAGATCCACCAGCTCGAAGTTACCTATTCCACAAAATCGACCCGAACTGAATGCTGTGGAATAGGTACTTCCGACTTGGTCGATTTTTGGCTATGTGTTCTTGAACAAAGAATTCATCATAGACATTTTGAGTTTTTTCATCAGACCATCAGAAACACCCGAAAAACCATTCGAAGATTTTTCATATTTAGACCTCCCATCCGGCCGGGAAAAACCGGGAAAATCAAAATTTTCCCGTTTTTTCGACTCTGTTCCCGTTTCCCGGTTTTTGCACGTATTTGACTCAATTTTCCCATTTTTTTCGCAAATGATCCCATTCGATTTTTTTTTTCATTTCTAAAATCGCATAGTTCGAGTTTAGTCTTGACCAACCTCAACAATGGATATGTAAAGTGTTATTGTATACAAAAAAATCATCGCGACTTTATCGCTAACCCTTATAAGTAAACAATCACAAATTTTGGTTAAAGCAAATCTGAAATCATTTGTTTATTAAACAATTGAGTTTAGTCTATTGTATGACGATGCATAACGGTAGATCGAAACGCGTGCAGTTTTGGTTTTTCATATTCATTTGACGTGCACAATCATGTTATAATGAATCACCAGACTATTGAAATATGGCACTTGAAGTGTCAATCCTTCAACATTAAATCGGTTTGTGTCGCGCAACGAATTGGTTCACTTTTCGTACAAATAATAAGTTTGGTTGCAAGTCGTGATTGATTAAATTAATAAATATGTCAAAAAAGCCAACAAAGTATTCATCGGGTTGGGAGAAGTTTCCAGAATTCAAAGGATGGCTGGGTCCTGTTCCTAAAGACGATTCGATGGATTTTTTCACAAGTGCCGCAGATAAAGTCAACTGTGTGCCGTTGATCGACATTGTGTCCTATATTTTAGCAATTCCAGGTTGGCAATGACTATCAAAATATTTTTTATGCGAATCAACTTAATGATTTATTTTCTTATTAATTGCCATTTGTTAGGTACGAATACAGTTCCAGAACGCATATTTTCGTTGGTGAAAAAGACGTGGACAGAGGACCGATCCGAACTGCGCTTGTCTAAAATAAAATCTTTTGCTCTAATCAAATTCAACACCAAAGAAACGTGCTTGCAATTCTACAAGAAAATATCAAAGCAACCTGACGTGTTGACTGCAATCAAGAAAGGCGATAAGTATTCCAAAGGGAACAACGGTTTGTTCAGCATTCAAACAAATGTTGCAGATAACGAAGACGACGGATTATGCTCACTGTTCGACGTAGACTTGTAATTCGTGATGTATTTATAATACAATAGCATTATATTTTTTTATCGATCAATTTGAAATAAAAGTTTATTTTACGTTATCTTAAAGGACAGTCTTCAAATTTTATTAATTAAAAATCATCCGTTTTTCCGGTTTTTTTCTGACGAAAATCCCGTTTTTTCACGTTTTTTTGAAAATTACGAAATCCCGTTTTTCCCGTATTTTGTGACAAAAATCCCGTTTTTGACAAAAAATGCGATGGGAGGTCTAGTCATATTATTCCCATTAGTAAGTTTTTCATATATAGCGCTAGCATATAAATTGTGATTCTTAAAACAGAAGCTGTAATAAATAATTCGTAAGGCTGACACGCGCACTATTCATTCACAAGGAAGAATCTTGTAAAAAAAATCGAATTGAAATGATATTTGAATATTAAATACGAAAAACTGGAACGTGAATAAAAATCAAGTTGCCCATCGTTCACTTGCGAAACAATTTTTTCAAGTTTCAGTATTCATGCATTTATATTACGTTTCAGACATGCTTGTGTATTCAAATAGATTTGAGTCATGATTATTCTCAACGATTCAATTGTATTTATATGTACTGTTTCGGCAATACAATACTTAGAAGCGTTCACAAACGTGTAGCTCATTAGTGTGCAAAGGGGGGGGATTGTCATGAATTGCTCAATGATTGGACTAGTCCAATCTAGATTACTCTATACGATAATTTACTCACCGAAATTTTGTAGTCTGCGTAATATGGATACAAGTGCTATGGCTTTTGGGCTCATTTACTTAAAGGAAGTGGTATTGGTTCAAACAGCTTTCGTTTTACCAATCGATAGATCAGAAGCTGAGCGTGGGATTGCAATTTACAACATAATTCTAAATTCAAGAAGAGCACACAGTGTAACTCTCGATAACATTAATGATGAATTATGTGGATTAAATCAAACCCACCATACAAGATTGAAAATTTTGCAGCCAGCAAATATTCTAGAGAATGGCTGAAACAAAATCATAATGGAACCGATGATCCTGTGGCAAAGAGACCTAGAAAAATGAATTTGAATATTTAATTGACAAAAATAGATAGTTGTACAAACAATTGGTTGCAGAAATTTTAAATGAGATTGTTTTGGATCAAATTAATTTATATTCAACATTTCATACGGGCAAATTCTTTTCGTCGATTATCTTTTTCTTAGACATTTTTAACATTGCGGATTTTGCCTTTGTACACATTTTTTTTAAAGAAATATATATTTTTTGAATCGCATTATTTCCTAAGTTGCATAGGTCGCAGTTAAAATTAGGAATTCGATGAAGTGAATGATTCGTTCTATGGCTCTCAGTCTATAAATAAAAAAGAATTCTGGGAAAATGGAAATTCATCAGTCATGCCTAGTGGCTATCGATTCCAAATGGAAATCCAAAGAGATTTTCATCTGTCATTGCCAACATTTTCATGTTTTCAAATTAAACCGATTGGTGACTGCATCTATTACGTGAGAGATGCTATTTCAATCAGTATGCTGCTACCATTCTCGAATGTTTGGATTTATGGAATCAGCGTTTATTTTTGGGTGTACATAGAAATAATTGAACAACCTGTCGATAACTTCGAATAACCAGAAAACATTTTCGTAACACAATATTTCGAATAAAGCTTCTAACGTAGACGCACACCGTTAACTATTGGTTCTCATCCACGGTACAGAGCTGCCATTGACGTTTATGTGAATGAAACTTCTATTTTTGTCTCATCTATCATCACGTTCTACAAAATTTGAATGCTTTTGACTCCTTATGTATCTAGAGCACACCAATTATTCGAAACTCTGAAATTAAAAATCGATTCAAAATAAAATTAATCTGTTGAAATAGAATATGTGCATCGAATAACAAAAAAAAGTGTTTGAAAAATTGAATTAATCAAAAAATGAGTCTGTTATTTTTATTCAATCAGATAAACAATTTTAAAATTCTCAAGCACTCTGCGACGGAGTTTTTAAAACAATATTTCTCAAGCAATTCTGATTTGAAAAAGAATGATTAGCGATTATTAGACTGAAAAAAATCAAACATTTTAAGCTTACTGCTTTTTATTTTCTATGGATAATAATCGTTTTCAGTCACTTGTTTGCCAGTTGATTAATTAAGACACACACAGTAGGAAGAAATCGTATAATTAAGTGCTTAAATACGGTTGGAAGAGCCGTCCATACTATTTTATGCCTGGAAGTTAACTTTTTGTTCTATATACCATGCGGGTTTTCGGATTAAAATTTTCGCCGATTTTTCGTATGGTAATGGAACAAATAGTATACTTCTGGACGTAATTTCGTATGGACGGTTCTACCAACCGCATGTCAGCCTTAAATTATATTCTTCCTACTGTTCAACATTGACTACAGGGTGGGCCTAACGTTTGCATTTTGAACTACTGTTTATTTAGAGAATGGCAGCTCAAATGTCATTCAGTTTGTGTTCATAATTTAGTTAAAGGTTTGACATTTACGAAATGGGACGCTATACGCTTGAACAAAATTGGGAAATATTGAAAACCTACTTCAAAAAATAAAAAAAAAAAAAAAAAAAACATGAAAAATCGTCTTTTCGGATGAAGCCCATTTTCACTCGGAGGCTATGTCAATAAGCAAAATTGTCGCATCTGGAGTTCGGAAAATCCATACGTCACCATTGAGAAGCCAATGCACCCATAAAGAGTTACGGTTTGGTGCGGGTTTTGGTCCGGCGGCATCATTGGGCCATTTTTCTTGAAAATGAACAAGGAGCCGCCATTACAATCAATGGCGAGCTTTACCGTGCCATGCTCAACGAATATGTGTTTCCAAAAATTGAAGAGGATGAAAGTTCAAGCTTTCCATTAAAAAAATAGTTTGGAAGAATAACCATTATTTTTTTTTATAGCCGATTCAAAATGCAAATTTGATATGGCCCACCCTTTATAATTGACTTTAACTAAAAGTGATTTGTGTTGTCCATTTTGTTCGAGATAATCATAGATGAATATGGACAATACACAAATTACTCATTTTAGTAAATATTCTTCTATAATTATCTTCGCAGTGAATTTGTGTAGCTCTTAATAATATTGTGAAAAAATAGTTTGTACAGAGTGCGCCATCTCTTATGTGGTTATGCAGACATTGAATAACTTGATAAAAAACAACCGATTTCGATTATATGAGGTATTTTTATTCAATTTGGTCCTTTGCATTTTTTTTTGAAATAGTGAATTCAATCATGTCCCATCATGTCAAGCGATTGTTCATTGTACATAAAAGTTCAGTTTGATATTTTGTGCTCAGAAATGATCTCTCTATATGAATCATATATAGTTATTCAATATTTGAAGTTGCGCGAATTAACTGCATAAACCCAAAAATTATTTACTCAAACATGTAATTTGTATGGTTTATTTCTTTGTGCACCTGCACATATTCATTCGGGAGTAGTCAATCAAAGATGTTCCAAATTTGTCAATTGCCAGTAGAATAATTTTCACAAACGCTAATTAATGTTAAATATTTCGTAGGCTTGTGAACAAATACGATGAATTGGAAGATATTTACGTGAATTTTATTACGAGTAATATCAAACTTGTTATTTGGTTCATATTCAGTATGCGAATTTCATTTCATTTGGATGGCTATTATTATTATTATTATTAATATTTATTCAAAAATAAAGTCATACAACACATTATGGTTACTGCTATAGTAAGAATAATGTTGGGTAATAGCTTAATTCGTATGCTTACATAAACTATCAACTAAATTTTAATAAATATAATTAGTTATTAAAAGTTTGGATGCAATTCGGAGCTTGGGCAAATGTCTATAGTATATCGTTTTCTTTCGCAATGTTTAAATCAATCAAAGCATTGTCTGAATTTTAATCTCAAATCTTTAATGTTGCAGACACCTTTCTTACACCCATCAAGTTTGATCAAATTTTCATTGTGGAAGAATTTTACTTTGCCGTTGCCATATTTAACTGCGGCTATATTAGCCATCGATGGTGCAATAACACCACTTTTCCACGTGCGTTTAGTCATATCTTTGTAATTATCGGCAGTTGGTATGAGGTTGTCATTAAACGCACCCATGGCGACGAGATGCAACATTACTTCGGGCGAATGTGAGAAGTAGACCGTAACTGGAGCACCGTCTGGAGATTCCAAATGCTGAACCATATCGACAATAGTTGGACACTGAATCTTATTACTTCCCTCAAAACCGTATCCATAATTATAGAACGTGTGAAGGTCCTCTGCATATTCAAGCACCAATAAATCATTTGGTTCGAAAAACTGCAAATAAAAAAACGACCATTATTCTCTCAGAGTTGCAAAATGTGTCATTCTCTAATATATCTCGGCTGAAAAATGAATACTTACCATGCACCAAGGACTCTTGTGATTTGGATACCATGCTTCTTCGAATCGGCACATGTTATACATGTTACGGACTAGTTTGGCTTTTACTTCTGGTGCCTTATCGTCAAACAAGAATTTCATGCTGATTCGTGAGACCATGTTTTTGAATACCGTGGATGATGTCTGGAACCTCCTGAATTCATTGTCTTTTGCTTGTTTCACCGCAGCTTTCAAACTTTGATCATAAATTGGGAAAGCCTGCGGAAAATCGAAAAAGATGAAATTTAGAATTACGAATCATTCGTTTGAAATTGAGCGCCCACATTTATTATATATCTTTAATGAAAATCAATCGATTGGTTTGTCCTACCTCAATTAGCTTTTCATCATTTCCTTTTGGCACTCCATCTATGCTTCGAGCCACACTTTTTCCAAAGATTTTGCCAAAGAAAGCGTTGAAAGTTTGTTCGTTGCGAAGTGTATCAGAATGAAGAATATTGAATTTTGATTGTGAATAAGTTGTGGTGAAGAGTGATGGGAGTTTATCTTGGAGGCTCGCCGCAAGAGCTTCAGCGTTTGCTTTACCCTAGATAAAGAAGAAATGGTAAATTAATGAAATACAAATCGAAAGCAAATTGATTCGATCGTGAGCGACGTACAGTTGCAGTTAAAACTTGTATGTTCCCTTGATTTTGAAAGCTGGCATCGTATTTCCAGCTCTGCAGTTTATTCCAACCATCTTCCGACAATGGGCAATCCTTTTTCGTCTTGTATGTGTTGATAAGCTCAAGGCGGAACTGAGAAATGAAAATGATTATGAAAGTTTTCATCAGGCAATAAGTTTAAAATAAATTATTGATATATTTATCTTACAGCGTCTAGATCTCTTAAAGCTTCGATCTCAGTACCTTTCACCGTCCTTGTACCATGTCTGGCAAGCATCCAAATTTTTTTTGCGTTTTTGCCTACATGAAGGAATAGTTAGAAATTGTTAACTCTGTAAAAAAGTTATTGGAAATTGATAGTCACCATCGAATTCAGACTTTTTTGTGTGATGTATCACGTCAGAATATGAGCCCCATGTGGCAGAGTGTTTGTGCACTAGTTCGAATATTTTTGTATAATCTTTCTTCGCGAAATGTGATGGGTCACACTGAGCCTGCATCCTGGAGGAATAGAAAATCATGAAGAAAATTTAAATGACGAGATCCTACTATGGAAACACATTGAGATGGAAATGGATTGGAAACAATTTAAATGGGATGGCATCTACTCGAAAAGAACCAAATTCAGATTCAGCACTAAAATAATAACTTACAGTTTAGCGCTGATCAACAGAACTGGAAACAATAAGCCACTTAATACTGCCATCTTCAAATTAGGTTGTTTGAACACTATGATCTTCAAAGAATCATCGCTCTCTTATATACCAAGAAAATGTCGTTCTTCCAATCATTATTTACATAATTTACATAATCATTTGAAGAAATTATTTCCGGGAAAATGTACCATTCCTTTCCATACCTTGGAATCCATTGTGAATTTTTACAATAAAATTAATTTTTTGCAATAAATAAAATATGAATTTTAAATGAGGAGAACGACTTAGAGTTAGAGCATTTATTCGGATTCATTTGGGATACTTTTAACTGTCTATTCCTGGCTTACTATGATTATATTGATCACAAAAGCCAATTATTATTCAAAGATATTATTTAAGGGAATCTGTCACATTACAAAATCCTAAATATTGATAAATAACATGATTTTTTTTTTCAATTTATGCAATTCTTGTAAACTTTTTTAACTGATAAATGAAGATATTGTGGGATAACGTAGGTATTTGAATAGAATATCAGTCTACATTTCCGATCTGCCAAAATCAAATACACAACTGTCAATGTTTCAATCTGCCTTAGAATGTTCCTAATGAATTTTGGATACTTATACCGATTAAAATTGTCTGGAAAGACCAGGAAAGACTACAATACATGCAAGGCCAAATGAAAAATAAATCAACTGAGGTAGGTCGGTAGTGCAGATTTGAAAATTGGTGTTTCCATTTCTGATACAATTTGAAATATCTTCCAATATCTTCGAAATCGGGTCAGTTTGTGTATTTATTGATCCACGTACAATATACTGATTTGTCTAGATATTTAGAAATATTCAAGCCTATAAAATATGAATTAAGTCAGATAAATGAAAATAAAAAGTGATTTTAATGAAATAAAAAGTGATAGATATCCCAAAGAAAATTTGATAATTGTCAGCTAAAATGGTTTAATGAAACAGTCAAATGATTGTTTGTCAATTTTTTCCACAATGGTTGAGATCTAGGGAGTAGACATTAGACTCAAGACACGTTGAGATCTCAAAAGATGGAGATGATTCATATATAATACCCTAGATTCGTTCGAATTCAAGAGGATTTCAAATGAGTCCAATGATTTTTTGACAGATCGATTGATTTGAGCAGATTCAGATAAAAGATTTTAATCGTGTCTATCCCCTAGGTCGGAATGTTTTTCTCTCGAGCGGCAAATAATGTGATCGATTCATGAAATATCACGCTGTTTTTCCGTCGATTTGCAATTTAAAATGAAATACTTTAGCACTTTATTTGTTGAGTTAAACAGAAACTGTGAAGTTTCAGATTCTCCCATTCGCATTCCATGGATTGCTGTGAACATTGAAATTTACGAATAATTAATAATTAATTTGAAATATTGAATTTACATATTGTTTTTCTAATATTCAAAAATATTTTTTTCTGCTAAAATATGCATTTTGATGGAATTTTATGTCTTTTTTTTAAATGTGCATTTGCACTATGCAATACAGTGTCTTAGTCATACGAATGATCGTTGTTGGGATATTGGTCGCTTCGAAATTGTATGCATTTTTCCACAAATGTCCGAAACTAAGGTGACATTAGGAATAAACGCAATTGATAAATATTTTATTAGCTTTTCTTATTTTCATGCGCGAGAATCACAATATAGGTACACCTAGAATGTCTAAGTCAAAATCGTAAAAAGGTGTGTACTGTGCATGCAACGAATAACATGCATGCTTCAAACTCAGACCAACGTTTCCGGAGAAATTCTCATGATTTTTCCATGTCCAAAATGCGTAGAAAATGTGATTACAGATATTTTGATTATTGGACTCAGATTTGGGTGTGTATGAAAACATGTAATAGACTAAAGGTCAGTCGTAAAATGTATGAATCAATTTCTTGCTCAAAAAATATTAATTATTCCATTTTTTGGCAGATTT
The DNA here is from genome assembly GCA_028476595.1 of Obolodiplosis robiniae. Lineage (NCBI taxonomy): Eukaryota > Metazoa > Arthropoda > Insecta > Diptera > Cecidomyiidae > Obolodiplosis > Obolodiplosis robiniae. Next base: position 8,799,643 of record CM052017.1, on the reverse strand, counting down.
GGCTGGAGGACATTTTTTTTTTTTTGTTGATCTCTAAAATACTCATTTGTTTGTAATTTGGATCAAATCATTTTATTCAGAGGTGTAAAAATTAATCATTCAAATACGTATTTAAATACATTTTCGCCATGACACATTACATGTCAGATTTAATTGTGTTGTTAATTAACACATAACATATGTAATGGGAATTGTATTTAAATAGAAGCCATTTCTATCAAAGTAATTGAAATTATATTTGAACATTCCCAGGCGTTGGCCGAGCGGTAAGTGTACTGAACTTATTTGTGTCACAGTCATGGGGACATAAGTTCGGATCTCGGTGATGAGAAATGAATTTATTTCAAATTGCTTTGATTCGGAATTATGGCGTATTTCGGAGGGCACCGAAATCCATCGGTCCCGTGCAACAAAAAGACCGTTGTACGTATTATGAGTGTTGTGCAGCTCGTTTTTTTTCGTTTGTCGTATGTCTTTTACGTTTTTAGCAGCTGTTGCAATCTCCCATGTGTATAGCAATCAGATCGATAGATGTTCTTGTCCACAAAAAGTAATGAAGTTTCTCATTTCATAATTACCATTATGTAATGGTTTGACGACTACTCAATTTCATTTAACATTCTAATGGAAATAGAAGAAAGTTCTTATTACTTTATCCCATTAAATATTGGAAATGATAACGGGAAGTAATGAATTAAGGAATTTAAATACTCTGATTTTATTATCTATATGATTCAGGAATTTTATGACCTGATCATAATATTTGCTGGCTCTTTGTCTATAATAATCAAGTAGTAGTATTCCTTGGAATTATCAAATTATGACTTGTTCATTTTGGAGTCCAGTGAATTGCGAAAACTATGAATATACAATACATAGCAACTGTTCATCACAGTAGCCGACTGAGTATATGTATGAGCCGCATTCGCAACGCACGCTATTTCAGATACGCTTCACACAGCAGATGCAATACTGTTTGCAAAACATAAATGCAAATTTAACATAGCTATTCGAAAAAATAAGACATTTTTCATGATATATAAAAAATATTGGAAATATCAATGAAATATATAAATAGATGCACTTATTTTGGCTCTGTAATACTCATTTGATTTTGATATTTTCCTTGTAAATAACATTATTCACATGTGTATGTGATCATTTCAAATCAATTTCGTCTTTTATCAAAGTGGGAAATTCGATTTGACCCCAAAAAGATATCATTTTTAAAAGTTAAATCAAATTTTATTCCAGGATAAACATGCTTGAAGAAACTTTCCCTCTTGCAAGTGTGCTCATACACTCGTGATTGAATGTGGCTTTGATAATAATGATTCAATCTTAAAGTCAATAAATGAATAAACAATTTATCAAATGGAATCAGATGCAAATCAAAATAAAATTCTGGAAAAAACAAGTGCCGCTTAAAGAGAGCTTTCAACGCTTTGAAAAGAAAAAAATGAATTGATATGAAATGAAAAAATGTACATCATATCGGTTAGTAATATAGGTCATACGTCATCAATTCGTTTATTTTTCAATTCTCCATTTAAGGGTTTTCCAATAAGAGGCTTCATTTTGAATAGCCCGCTATTTGGGCAGCTGTTAATTTTGAAGCTGTCATATTTTTTACATTTAATAAGTAAAAACTACGCCGTTATTACTAAATAACAACAAAATATAACGATACACGCTTCAACAGCACATTTCGAAATTTGTTAAAATTCACTACAAAAATGGTGAACATTTTGCAGCCACAGTTCGCAAAACGAAGGGACTTTTGGGTCGTCGAAACATCCATTAATTTTTCTTAAAAAATACTATTTTTTATAATCAAAATGAAACGTTTTATTGGATAACACTTGCGAATTGAGACTGCAAAATTTTCACCATTTTTGTAGTGAATTTTACCAATTCCAATGCGTTGTTGAAGCATCGTTCCATTTTTAGCAATGGCGTAGTTTTTACTTGTCAAATGTCAAAAGATGACAGATTTAAAAGTGAGAGCTGCCCAAATAACGGGCTATTCAAAATGAAACCTCTTATCGGAAAACCTTGTATTTCTGTCAATTTCTTATATATTTCTATGAATTCGCAATTATTTCAATGTATTGCATCATTAAATTTCGAAATAAATTGAAATATTGAAATATCGTACAAATACGAGAATTAAGCTAAAGAATTAAAAATAAAAGGGAATCAATATGGTGAAAAAATTGTTATTTCTCCCTAGTATACGCACATCTCAGAATTCTACCAACGTTTTTTTTCAATGAAATGCATTCGAGTATGATTTGAAATAATAAAGCGGACTTCTTTTTTTTGTATTGAACCTGAGGCCATGAGTTTTTGATCTATGTAATTATTGCGTTAGTTGTTCCCAAATCAGTAAGTGATAAGAAATCAGATGTTTTCGTGAGTCTCAAGAGACTTTGAGTCAATAAATTGCGGAAAAACCCACTCTATCTTTACGAATTCTGGGAACATTGACATAATATTATGAATTCCCCTAAACGGCATATTTTTCGGAAAATTATAAGAGCTTGGCTATGGAACAGTGTTACCTTTTTTTTATGATTGTTGGTCATCGCGTTCTTGTTTGCAGCGACGGCAAATCTTATCAATCGCAATAGCCTGTTTCACGGAAATGATGTTCAGACTTTTTAGAACGAATTTATGTATTTCAAGCAGTTGAACTTATAAAATGCTGTTTATCTGTTCTGTCCTATCCTTCGCAAATAGAATAACGTCCATGTGTTTTTTTTTTATTATTTTTTGAGGGAAGTTTTGTTTTGATTTTTCATTTTATTAATTAATATAACATTGTTTTCTTTTAAATTTGAGCACGCAACAATCAGCAAAAATCAACAAAATGTCAAAATGTGTCCATTGATTTTGAAAACTGATTGCACGGATGCAAGATACATTGTATGTCATATTCTACAATGCTTTCAGGCCTCAAATTATCGCAACCGCACCCTGTATATAAAAAACTGTGGTTTTTTATTCATTCATTTGTATATGATTCCATCATCTTGTTCTGCAATTTCAACATAAAATAAACTTAACGGTTGCTTTAAAACTAGCTACAAGTTAAAAAAAAAAAATGTTGAAGTAATAAAACATTGTTTTTGTGGAAGGATTTTTGAACAGATAATTATTTTAAAATTTTATTTCACCAACACAATTTCGGTTTCAAATTACGGTGGCTAAGAGGTGCATTTGTTCAATCGTATACTTGTTTTGTTTGATTTAAGAATATCCTATTTTGCTATTAACAGAAAAATATTACAAATGCAAAATATTAAAAATCGAAATGAAAATTTCATTGAATGAATGTTCGTGATTTGAATTTATTATGTTAATTAGTTTTGTTTATAAAATTTCGGCCTTTTATAATACTTTCATTCAATGAAAAATCTCAATTCCATTTACACCATTTTTGCTGCGAGAAATAAGTCGATTGAATGTCAAAAATTTGAACATCGAAACGTTATATATATTTTGACAAAATATTAAAAATTATTCCTAAATTTTGATACCAAATGTCCTTCTTGCAATTTTAAACAAATAGAAATATATAGGAAATTCAATGTCGACTTTTTCGTTGTTCTGTGAAAATCGACGAATCGCAATTATCCGGCCAAAATTATTCGGTTATATATGGTTTGGAGGCTTAAACTCTCCAATATAATTGGTTTGATAGCTTAAAACCAATTCTTTCTACAAATTGGAATCCAATTCGGACTAAAGTGGCAAAAATAAAAGAAAAATGAAAATTAATCGTAACGAATTTCAAAAATATCCAACAAATCGGTGCATATGAAAGCAAAACTCTTTATTGAATCGGGGGGAAAAAAATATGTCATAACTTATGTTTTGGTCTTATTTGGCCCTTAGCACATTCAAATTGATGTGCTCGCATGCTGATCTATTTCTTAAAATTGAACTGCACTATGATTTTATCATACGATTTATTTGTAATTTTATTTTTTTTCATGTACAAAATACTATATTGTACGTACTGAATTTGCGGATGTGCGGAAGTGCGGAATGTGCGCGCATATTGTTCGATCCTCGTCATTGATAATCGTTGTGATTGTTCGTTCAAAAAAGTTAAAATCAATTGTCAAATGTAAAAATTGGAAGGCTCGTAGGTCTATTGAATATGCAAGCACATTTCATAACACATGCCCAAACATCGCATCAAATTCTTTTAAATTAAAACCACATATATTTACATTTGAAATTCAAAATATAAAATCACCACATCGTGATTGCTTACATAAAATGCCACTCGAAAAAAAACGGCTTCCATCTAAATATGCCAAAGTCTTAGCTTCTTAAGCGTATTTCTTTCTTGTTTTCTCTTCGTGCATGTGATGTCTAACTAGTTTGATGCTATTTCTAAGGTCATTGATCATAAAAATCTAAATATTTTTTTCTCTCTACTTTTAAAAACAATAAATAGTCAAATTAAAAAAAGATCAATAATAATAATTAAATGATATAGTTTATGCCATTTGAATGGGTTTGAGGGATGAAACAAAGCTATGAACAAAATGTAACGAATTGTTCTTTTCTTAAGTTTGCATATCGATTGCTTATGATGCGCCACATGTTGACTCATCTAATCGCCTGACCCGAACACGTTGCTTGTAGTGGTACTCCTTTAGGTACGATTTTAGCATTTTCGGTAAACACATGTCGTTGATGCCGTCATAGTTGGTGTGACTGACAATGGTGGCCCGACACAACTGTTGCAGTGAAAATACAGAACTCCGATTCAATGGTAACGTTAGCGCTGGCTCAAAGAACATTACACATGCCGGATCTTTGTAATGCTCCAATAAACCCGTCACCGTTTTTGATGTATAGACGCCTGGATCGTGACAATCAAAGCTAAAATAAAAGAATACAAAGACTCGATAAGTGGATGAACATGATGTGGCTGAATTCAGAAAAAAAGAATCAAGAAAACACAAGATTTGTGTCGTTCGCCCGAAATGACGTCAATCGCACACATAAGGAGAATTCTCAGTAAAGTCATTATAATCCAATAAACTAATAACATTGGACTTTATCATTATACAGCAAACAAATGCGAGGAAAAATTCATTCAATGACCGGTTAAAAGAGCGTGTCAACCTATTTATGGGGAAATCCATCAAAAATCGGTTGAAATGTATGATGTATGTTTTGCAAGTGCTTGAATTATGAATCGACGCGCACATTGGCAGCTGCTCTTCGCAGAATTCACAAATACAAACGTATATATCCTCGTAAATCTGTGAACACTATATTTTGACCAATCATTGGATTCCTTTTTCCCCGCATTCATTTGCTGTGTACTGATTACTTTGTGACACTAATAAGATGATCACAATTACTAGCAACTTATTAGTCATATTTTCGAATTGTATGGAATGATCATGATTAATTGCTGATCATACGATTGTTTCCAATTTTGAAATTGCTAACGATAAACCGCAAATCAAACGTGACAAACCGTTTGACAGGTTTCACACAAACATTCGAGCATTTGCAATTCACATTATTACAATTGAATGTGGAGATATTCACCTGAATTTGTGGTTGAATTGTTCGATACGAGCATGCAGAGAGCGTCCGTACTTGCGGAATGACACCGAAAATAGGAATTCCTCTTGTGCTGAGTCCCGCAACAAAAAAGAGCCTTCTGGCTTATTTTCCAGCAGCCGTTCCGCTTCATATCGATCCATTTTGCCCCAGTAAAACGAACAATTCGTGATTTGCTTCAAATCGGGCACTAAACAGTGAATATAATCCACCTGCAAAAAATATCGAGAATGAGAGTTAAAATTCATTCATAAAATTCAGAGATAGTTTCTATCGCATAGATGAGTAATTCTGATTTCTGCGGATCAATATCTCACATTCCATTGGAATCAGATTTATCCATCTTACGACCGAAAAGACAACTAATGAGCTACGATTAAATGAAGAGGACGTTCGAGAGCCTTGACATCGCCATACCTGTGAATGTATTCTTGGAAATTCATCGGTGTTCGGAAGAAGTCCGTGCGGCAGCACAATACTCAGCGTCGGACTATTCGAACAAACCATCCAATTAACGTGTGAATTGGCAGGTGATTTCGAGGTTAGTTTGCCATTTACATCGTTCACTTGGTCGGCCATTGCATTTGGAAGCAATTGCAGATTCGACGATGACAACACCTCAACACCTTCGGCTATTTCAATAGCTCGTTGCAATCGCGCCTTTTTATCACAATCTTCAACCGCACATTCATCGGACGAAAACCTGAACAAATGAGAGTATACAAAATGGATAGAAAAATATCATTTACTCGATATTTTATTGAGAATATCCGTCAATTTTCCCATCTTTTTCCAACACATTCAACTTTTTGATTGAATTTAATATTTTTGTGGTTGTTTTCTCTTTTTATCTTTTTTTCACTTTCAGACTAAAATTAAAGTGAGCAAACAAAAATCGAATATTGTCCTCTATTAATTTATATTGGGTCAATAACACCTTGAACTTGTGATCCTTAATTTCTTTCCTCGATTTCGTTCATTCTACTTTTTTTTCGAACACATTTTGAAAAATTGCAAAAAATTCTCAATATTGAAAAAAAAAAAAAAAAAAAAAAAAACACCAAATAATGTAAATTAGCATGTTCAATCTTACCATGGCCGTTGTTGATCCACTGCAACCACGAAAACATCTCCGGTGCTTGTAGTAAAAAGTGTTGACTTGTCTAATATTAAAGCAGCAGTCGGTTGTTTTGTCGAAATATTTGGGCCAATGTTTTTACTGATGCCATTTTTGAGTTCTGAATTTGAACTATTCGCATCATTTGTTGTCGTTGGCCGGGATGATGACGATGTCGATGATGCTATAATATTTCATGAGAATCGATACATTTTCCATTAGATAACGCAAAAAAATAATTTTCCAATTTAAAAACTAACATTATTGATTTAAAGGTGAATACAAAATCAAATCTCATTTGAAATTTAATTTAAAAAAAAAAATTCATTTATTTTAATTAATTCAAAAAGTGGAACTAAAAAAAATGAAGAAAAAATTTAAAATATTATTTTTTTTAACATACGTTCATTTGAAAGAGATGATGATAATGATTTGATGCCCTTTAATTTGGTGCAACTCAGTTTAATACCCCAATTTTGTTTTTTCGCTTTAGGTTCTTTTGATTCTTTATTGACGCCATTCTGTTTGCCGTTGCAGTTGCCATCACTTTTCCCCTGTTGAAATTGTGATAAATCTGAAAATGAGCATAAATAAGGAATTATGCTTCGGTACATTTTTCGGCTACGTGCTGATTGTTTGACCATTTTAACTGAACTCATTTTTCTGTTTTCATTCAAATGGTTTCTTCTCTATCATACTGTTATTCATTAATAAAGATTCGCACGCCCAGAATACATGATTCAATAATTTGGTGAGTGAATTGTTTATTCCAAGAATATCAACTCATAATGCTGTAATATAAAAAAAAACTGCCGCTTAACCGAAATTCCCAATTAAACTCGATTCTTCGAATCATTTTATCAAATCAAGAAAGCTATGTTTCGTTATCTCGGAGTTTCGAGGCTTTGTTCCAGTGTGCGTGTATGGGTCTGTGTATGTGGCTGTGTCTGTGTGCACGAGCGCGATTGAGCAAACAAAGCCGCGGCGTGCAAACAACACGATTTCCACGAATTAGGTTAATTATCTATTGTTGGTGGGTGTGCGGAGCAACGTCAACGGCTGCAATGTAGTTTCAAATTGGGTTAGTATAATAAATCGCAGGTGGTTGCCAACTGATGTTGCTCTCACACGCGAACATATCAAATATTTTGCGGAATTTAGCCGAAAAAAAACAGAAACATAAATCTTTGTTGATGATTTCGAGAAATAACGTCCAATTATAAGAAGATTGTGACGCACATTTCCGATCGAACTTAATACATTTCAATCGAAATTTTCAAAATACAAATAATCACGAATTATGTTGAAAAATTAACACACAAACATTGCACACAAGCGATATTTGAACGATATCCGATTAAAAGTGACGTTGCGGTTTCCAGGAAAACATGCTGAAATGGAATGTTCAGCTTGAATTTCGGGGAACCAAATCATGTAAGCGCGATAAACTCTATTCGAGCATCAACTATTTTCAGATAGATTTATCCGGTACATTGTACTTCTTGGCGATTGGTCATTGGGTGTCATGAATAAAAATTTCTTGGAATATGAGTGAAATGACTTACGTTCATTGACATCAGCGGCATTTAAGCAATCCGATCGAATGAAATTGGCGAATGGGATATGATGCGGATATGGGGACACTGATCCGATTATATTCGATGGAATGAAAGCACTTGATGTTTCCTGAACGGGTTTGTTTGTTTTGCTGTCTGTGTTCGTGTTGAGTGCTCGATTGGCCAGTGTTTGTGCTGCCGAATCACTCACATTGTTTGTTTTCGATGGCTGATCGGCTTCTGATTGTGATGTGTTGTATTTTATTGAAACTTTATCACAGATTGAAGCTTCGCTACGCAAAGCATGATTTGTGTTCTTATTACTATTTCCATCAATTTGTCGATTATTACTGTTGTTTTTACCATTCATATTCACATACGTGGTACAATGTGTGTTCATTGTTGCTATTGTTGCTGGCGAAACGGCACTACCGCCACCACCACAACCACTTTCACTCTGTTTCAAATTCATACTATTATTGTCCACTCTAAAGCTATGATTTTGCTTCTGGCCATCGCTGTCTTCCATCAAATTTAAATAATTTTGGGAAAAATCGCTCGCATCAATTCGCAATGATTTCTCCATCGGCCAATTGTTATTTGAATAATTTTTGGTTTGGTGTTGTTCACCGTTGATTGCGCTACTACTGCCGCCGTTGGTCATCGAGTCAAAGCGTCTCGCTGATTCCATTTTCAGCAATCGAATCGTGATCACCACCGAGCCTGCGCTGCGCTCTTGATTTGTGGCGACAATGGCCGATTTAGATGTGGGTGCGATTACCTCAATACTTTTTACGTCACGCCGCTGTTGACGCGATGATTCTTTTGTGAATTTTCTGTTCGCTTGCCAATTTTTGCCAATTTTCACTTGCAAATCCTTTGCCGTTGTTGACTTTTCGGTGTGCGTTCCGATACTGTTCATCATCCGCTGGTCATCAGACATCTAAATTGTTTGAATTTTGTCAACCATACGCACGTAAATATACGCATAGACACAAAACAACAGACGGTCAAAACAAGAGAAAAGAAAAGGGAAAAAGAAACACAGAAATATGAAGCATGAAACCATGGATAAGTCAAAATTTCATTAAGTAAATTTCTTTCTGGAATTTGCATTTATTGTACCGAGTACACACAGAATATGAGGATGCGTTACCTGCTGGTTTTGCTGCTTGCTAATGTGATGACCCATGTGTGTTGAGGTGATGGAACGATTCAAGGTAGGACTGCAACGTTGATGTCAACAATGGCCACAATAGCGTGTATCATTTTTTCTCGCTCCTCGGGACAGAGCGTTTGTTTTGTTTTTTGCTTAGGGCAGGTAGCCGTGGAACTGAACGAAATTGATGCGTGTAAGTGTTAAAAAATGTGTTTCGGCTGGGCGACAATAGTCGCACGAATGATCAATGAAATGGTATTATTGAAGCTAATGAGGCTGCAATTAGCTGAAGACTCGTTCCGTTTCCAAAAAAACTAATGGACCAAATACACGCCGGATTACCTGTAAAACAAAAACAAAAATTCCAATGAATACACATTAAATTGCCGCAACTAATCGCATTAGAATACAAAGAAGATTTGCCTTTGTCACTAAATCATAAATGCATGCATTTTTGAGGCGGCTAGTCAATTCATGAATTGAGTGTAAAATAGTGCTAAAATCGTCAATGACACTCGTGTGTGTGTGTGTGTGTGTGTATGCATGATACTCGAAACTTGTCTCTCAGTTTTTATGAATTACATTGCTACTTCAATTCTTCTCTTGTTGTTTTTTCGTTAGTGGAAATGATCAATGAACAAGTCAACCTTTTTATTGCATGCGTATTCTCATTCCAACAACTCATATTCTTTAAACGCTTCTTCACAACAGCAAATTGCTGGTTTTACGCTTCTTCGAAACTGTTCACTTCTTTGGTACGCGCGCTCGCCCGCGGATAAACAACAACTTCTTTTCAACGGATAAACAATTAAAAATTGTCTGCATACACAACAGTATCTAATTACTGCGAAACGACACTGTTTTCCTTTCCAATAAGATGGTTGCTTGTGGATCGTTCAGCAGAATTCGATCGATATTATTGAATTTTATGGGTGCCATAAAACGGCATTTACAGCTCTCTTCTTTTATTTTTTCAAGCGGACACATTTTCGTTTGTTTGTTTTTCTCCTCAGTCTGTTTATTTTCGCTATTATTTACTTGTGTGTTTTATTTTTGTAATCAAGGATATTTAATTGTGAATGCAATGCATAAAGAGAGAGAGAGAGAGAGAGAGAGAGAGCGGACGAACAGGCGGGCGCACAGACATTGTGGATTTAACTTGAAAATACATAAAAAGATCTTTGCCCTTCTCAATGATTCGACAATCTGCTAAGTTTTGTCATAAATAATTCACGAGGCAATTCATAGCTGCCACACAATAATTCCATTGAAATAGAGTGTGTGTGCAGAAATAAAAGAACATACGAAGAATAATAAAAACAGTCAACCGTACATATTTCAAAGCAATTTTAAATGGAAACGATTATTCACCTGTAGCTTTCATCGAAAATTGCCCCCTTAATGCAATAATTTCCGACAATAACCAATAATTATTATTCGGAAATAATTCAACGCAAAATAAAATGCGCGCGCGAAAGATTGAGAGAGAGAGAGAGAGAGAAACAGAGAGAGAGAGAGAGAGAGAGAGAGAGAGAGAGAGAGAGAGAGGGACTATGGGAGAGAATAGCTGAGAACTTACGAGGAAAATGTATTGAGGGATATCCCTCACACATTCGGATATTTCTTGCATTTTTTCTATTTCAATAAAATTCAAACCGCACGTTAGCACAGAAAACCAAATTAATAAAGAAAAACACAATAAATGTTCAAACAACTGAAAACAAATTTTGTGTTGTTGTCGAGCGGAACCAAGTTTTTTGTTGCTTCTCTCTCCGTCTCTCTCTCTCCCTCTCTTTCTCTCTCTCTCTCTCTCTCTCTCTCTCTCTCTCTCGCTGGTGTTTTATTTTAATTGCTACTTGGAAATAGATTCGATTTTGCATGCAGGCTACACTTTCTGCTTTTTCATATGGGCACAAAGCGATTCAATTACGATAAGTTAAATAAGAGATTGCGGATACGTTGTTTAGGAAATACAATTAAATACATTCGATAGCCGCCGGGCCGAATTTGAGTTAATTTATTTTCTTCTACTATTCTTCGATTATCACTCGGTCTGCATGAGTAAGTCTGTGCGTGTGCCTGCTTTGCTTGCATTTCATTCACACCAGAAATGCCGCATTACTAAATTTCTGATGACTAATATGCTTCGCTCCAAGTGTGTTTAATGAAAAAAAAATTGCTAAGTAATGAAGTCAATGTGCGTCTGTTCAGTTGAAATCGGTTTCTGATATGTATTTTGAACTCTTGGCAACCATTCATACCGTGCCGTTTATTCCGACGTGTCATGCATAATTCGAGTATTCGATCGGAGAGTCAGCGGCAATCGCAAAATGACCTACCCGAATACTCAGAAATTGCAATTCAAATTGACTGAAAATGACATGAAAACGTCACACATGTCATTCGAATTGTATATATATTTATATAAATATGTTCGTGGGTTGAACACCATTCGGGTTAATTTGATGAATAATAGAGTCGGTTGATTCCGTTGAATTTATGAGTCCACTTTAAAAATTCGAGAAATACTACCTCAAACGGTATCAACTGCTCTTCACTTTCTCGTGCGCACATCGAATGGGTCGTGAACGCGCACCTAATCACACCATATTCTCTTTTTTATTTGGCATTTTTGTTGCCGCATTTGGAATGAAATCAATTAAAAGGCACAAAGAAAATGATGAATCATTTTTCGTGTGTGTTGCATTCGTAAAAGTAACCGGTATTTACATTTTGCCTCATCCTGTTTCGTTCGGCGTACAATAACGGAAAGTCATAATTCATAAGTGGCAAACTTGTTTCGATCGTCTCTCTCTCTTTTTTCATCCGATTCTTTGTTCTCTCGCTTCTCTCGCCGGATAATTTCGCAGAAATCTTCAGAAAGATAATGAGAAAAATTCAGAGCGCAAAAACCGAAACAACACACACACACACACATAAATGCGGTCAATGTGCGCAGAGATACCATCGAGGTGATTATATTGGCCTTAAATCATGGTGCAATCGAACCCTCGAGCGATACATCCGATGAAAACTGAGACAGTTGAAAAAAAAATTATGCATTTTTCACATTCCAAGTAAATGACTTCGGTTGAGAGGGCATGTGCTCCATCGAACCGACACCATCAACAGCATACAATTGAAACCGCAAACATGAAACCGAAATTGAGTCATACGCAAATGCAATCGAAGTCGACCGAAATTCGGACACTAATTGTATTTAATAATGACTGTATTGGGTTGCATGCAAACCGCAAACAGCCAGCTTGAATGGGTTGGAGGAAATTCGTCGAAATTCGATGAAAAAAAAGCAGCCGTTCGTTGTTTATATACCTCTGAGAAATCAAGGGAAAATTATGTGTTTACTGGAAAAAGAAATATAGTATTGTGGATTCGATGGAAATCGAAAAAAAAACAATACATCGACAATTGCATGCTACACTCATCACTTAAATCGTGAGAAAATCCATGAAATTAGAGGAACGCAACGCTAGTTCTTCCACTCAAACAACTCTCAAGACTCTTGCTCAACCGATCACTAAAGTATTTCACAAGTATCGTACGGTGGCGGCGGCAATGGCCACAGTGGCGTTAAAACAATGAAGCCCATTTTGATATTCATTGAGTTGGAAAAAAATGCGAAGAAGCGGCAACAAAATAACGACACACACAGAGAACGAAATGCACACCGATGAGCTGAATATTGTGAAAATCAAAGTAGCGACCGAATGCGCACCGATTGGAATTTCAACGATCAAGATATCGAATTAAAAATGACAAAAATGAAGGCATGAGGGGAGCTGAATTTGCAAATATTTTGATCGTGCAGACATGCAGATCGACACGAACAAAAAAAAAAAAAAAATTATCGAGTATTTGTTTGGTATCGACTACTGGATGATCAGTATTATTTTTTTTTTTTGCTCTTTCGATGAAAATGACCATCCAGTCGCGCTGCTTTTTCGATTCCAATCACTTTGGAGATTCGTTAAGAGATCATTTTATATGGGCATCGCGATACATATTGTGTATCTACAACGTGAGATTTGCGTGGTTTTTGCGAGAAATCCATATGAGACATCGCATGACGTCCATGAGCCAACGATCGTACTCTCTAACGCTACATCACGCCGCTACATTTTATGTTACACCTAAACATAATATGAGGGCATATTTTTCCTCTCCATTGACTTTTATTAGACATTCACAAGCGCATACACATATAATCATATTCTGAGTATTTATTTTTATGCACATCGTTCGGACCAATGTGACGTATCTTGATACGTTCGTATTTTAATTTGAAAACGATGGAGAAAAAAAAAGTCAGCAGAGAATAAAAAGGAAAGAAATAAAAAATGCGGTGTACACCATCATCGGCTGGAAGAAAAAAGTCTATATATATTCGGAAGAAATGAAGAGAAATAACGACACGATCGCTCACACTTCAATCAGCACCAAAATCTGCTGTGTTTTTACCAAGATATCGTCCACTGTACGATGCAGCAGAGGATAAATATACGGCGCGTAGCAGAGGAAAAAAAACACCATACAAAATACGAAGAAATAATAATACATCGACCATTTCTGAGATGATTGGTGAATTAGTCGTATGCTCTACTGTAAGCAATCATACATAAATATATACATATATTCCGAGCAACAGCAGAAAACAGCACACATTTGAGTGCTTTGTTATGATGGGACTTCTAAGAAATGTTCAATCGAAAATTTCGTGGGATTGTGTGTCTATATACAGGCACACATACACACGCATAGCATACACACGACAAAAAGATATACACAAACGAATGGAAGAAAACCAGCAAACGAACAAAATCCTCCATGTGTTTCTATTTATTTCTCTTCATTGCTGCTGTGGCTCTGGTCGTCATCATCGTTGTTGTTGCTGCTGCTGCTTCTCGTATTCCGTGTATTTTGTCGATGTTTTTCAGCTCTCTCATTTTGAAGTTTCGTTTTCTTTTCTGGTTAAAATTAAGTTTGTTTTTCGTTCACTTGTTCGTTCACTCGCTCTACACTATTTGTGTATATATTTTATTTTCGAGTCGATCGTATTATCGTTTCTGATGTTATTTCTGTTTCTCTACTTTTTTCCCATCATCTTCAATTTTTTTTTCTGTATTCTCTTGAAGTCCCCAACCACGTTGAATAGAGTTAGACGATATTTTGATGAACGCTGATGCGTTTTCAATTTTCTCTAAATATTTTGTGTTCGGTGCTTTGTCTCCGTTGTCCCCTTCCTCCGTCGACTCAGTTCGATGTTTGTATTTCGGCAAAATTTTCAATTCAAATGGAGTCGCTTAAGTCCAATACCAGGAAAATTTTAAGCATTTTTCGAGCCAACAAGATGCTCGGGAATTTTCTAGTAAACCGAAACCGACGTTTCTCTGTGACTGCCAAATACTCGGTATTTGTACTGGTTTTGTCCAGCTATTCTATTTCGTCGATAGAGACCGAGACAGAGACAGAGTGAGGAAAGGGGCGAATCGTCAATGTCGAAAAGATTTGATATACATGACGAGGGATCAAAGCGAGGCGAAATTTTCCGTAATTCATTTTATTTTTCGTTTTTTCGCCTTTTCCACGAAAAAACTGGGAGATTATTTCAATCAGACACAACATCATATGCTCATGGTACCAATTTGATTTATATCTCATTGGAATGGTTTTATCTACGCAATCGAAGACGAGAGATTTCCTGTTTTTTTTTTTTTAATTTGTACTCTGACCGGCATTGAGAATCCATTGTTTAACGAGCGTGAAGCGCTTCCGTACACTCAACGAAATCCCAAAATGTGTGAGTTTAACATATTGTATAAAACTCGCGAGCCAGACTCAAAGAATCAATCACGAACTCTATCTATTTACGGTAATAAATACAAATTTTTATGCATCGCCAAATGGTCGCCGATTTCATGATTTTGTCGTAATCAATTGGCTCGCGTACACACATTGTGTCGTCTGGGCTGGTGGTCATTCAATACGAATTTTTTGCGCTGCGAATAAAAGTATTATAAAATGGTCTGAAATGAACTGTAAGCCAGTTTATCAAACAAGTGAAACAGGCAACACTTGCATGCAAAATACAATACGATACATATCTCAGTCTCTGTGTCGTGTTTCGCGTGTGTGTCTTACTTGTCGCGGGACATTCAGTAATTCCATTCATAAATTCATAAAATTTGTTGTGTACCTTTCGTAGTTTCGGTTTAAAAAATTCCTATACATGTATGCTCACTCTCTTAACCGAGCGCCGATACACACAACATTTAGCGTTATTGTTCATCTTGTTCGTTTGCCATATTAGATAAACAATACACAAAAAACAGCACGATGTAAAAATATTTCGTCGCACGAAGAGATGACAAAATGACTTCATTCGGTATTTTGTTTCTTCACTCTTTTGCGTTTTATTCCGCCTCAATGTCGTTCAAATGCTGAATTTGAATATTCACCGTTCGGTTGCTCATTCAAAGAGAAAAAAAGCAAGAACAATTGAAATAAATATTCCAATTGAAATGTGTATGTGAAGCGAGGCGATAAGAGAGAGGAAAAATGGTACACAATGACACACACACATACACACACACACACACACACACAAATTGTTGTGATATATGTTTCATTTTCTCGTGTAATGCGATTTCCATTTTCATTATTTCTCGGAAGTTGTGTGCGCTAGATGAAAATTCGTTGAATTTGGATAGTCGCACAATAAAATATAATTATTAATCTACCACTTATCAAGTCCTGTGTTTCTTGAGTTGAACATTGACGCTAGTTGTTGATGCAAAAAACCTTCTCTGAATCATCAAAATCTAACGGAACGCCTTTATCACTAGACCCCTTTTTACGCAACACTCTTGTTTTGGTCGTGTCAATATTGATTGATATTTTCAACCGTATTTACTAAACTATATATACTATTAAGGGAATACTTTTCACATTTGATGTTGTTTTCTTTGGATTTGCAATTGAAAATGACGACGATAAGAAGATTTTCGATAAAAGATTGGTGGAAATAGAGAGTAGCATTGAGAGAGAGAGGGAGAGAGAGAGAAAGAATTTGAAAGCATTGAACACGTTGATTGATTATTCATTGCAAATACAATCGGATGCAGGCTGTTTGCCAAATAAATACATGCATTTTAATTATTTCTTTTCTTTTTTTCTTTTTCGTTGTGTCTCGTAATTCCCTCATTCTTTGAGTATCTGTATCTGGTTCATTCAATGAAACTCTCTCGACACAAAGCTAGACATGTAGAAGCAGCTGCTGCTCTTGCTGCTACGTACATTTAGGCCTGGTCACAGATTGCTGTTGGTGTATTCAGATAGTGTGTGCATTTGGTCGATCGTCAGACGCATCGCAATGTACAAACACACACAAAAAACGATTGCACCATTGAACACAGTAAATATGTTCATGCCATCTTTCGAAATAAATATACGGAGGGAGACTCTTGACATTTTTGACTTGCAATTGATCTTGGGCAATTGACATAGAATTCCATGAAAATGAAAAACGTCGTTGTGTCGGAACTGAAATTCGATGCACGACGGTTAACTTATCAATATGATAGGGTAGCTGCTGGACAATCTCACATGCGATGTGATGCAATTGCAATATGGTTAAAACTCCCTCATTGCGCTCGTACTCTTTCCCTCTGATTCTCTTTTTCGCGCGGGCTTTATAACTCTCGCTCTATTTGCAACATGCTAATTTTTTATATCATCATTATCATCATCATTATTTTCCAATCAAGCGGGCAAGACAGAGACAGAAATCTATTCAATTCATACAATGAACGCAACAAAGCATGCATTTGACGTAAATTACTTGTGTCACTCATTTGAATTGATTGAACTGAGAGAGAGAAAAAAACACATTTATATACATGGAAATTTGTATACATTCACTTGGTTCGGTTGACATGCCGTTAGTTCACACATTTTCAGTGGTTTTATTCTGTTTCGCTATTTTTCCCATGAATTTTCATTGAGTTTGTATTTGTTCATCGTCGTCATTTCACAAAAGAACACAAACTGCCGTGATAGGGAATTTAATCGGAATTCTATTTTTTGTGGTCGCTCAATCCCATTTTGATGGATTATATTGTGGCTCTTCTTTCTTGGCCAACGAGATGCACAAAAAAACAAAAACAAATAATAATAAAACGAGTAAATGCAATCGAACAACAAAATGTAAATCACGTCCACATCGAAAATTGCGATGAATTTCCATAATATTCTCAGAAAATGTATAAAACTCACATTTCAATTTTGTGCAGCTTAAGTTGTTGTTGGTGCATTTGACGTTTCAAGAAAATGCAATATGATCACCAACCAAATTGGAAAACCATAATTTTTGACGTTTTCCTCACACAACAATCACCTTCAACTCGATGTTTTAATGTTTTCTTGTTTATTTCTGTTTATTTCTGTTACACAATTTCATGGTATTTTCAATGAAATGGATTTCACCAATGCTTTCAATCCGTCTGACTTCACGACGAAAATTTTAGAGTTTTTTTCATACACAAATCATTATAAGTGTAGAGATCGATTCGAATATATTACAAACTGTTTTTATTTTCTCTAGGAATTAACGAAAATAAAATGTTGAAATAAATGCGACAGACACGAAAGCGTAGAAAGAGGGCAAACGTCACTCACTTATGTTGGAAACTAAAAGCAATTCATCGAGTTTGCTTTGCAGTGCTCCATTGATGTGCTCGCACCAATACTCAGCCGCCGCAGCCAGTTATTGTCGAGTCGTTATGCATGTTCAGCTGTCTGTCTGTATTGGTATGATCTAATGAACGGGAAGCACAACCACATATATGGCTCTTTCACAGAATTCGTTCACAACTACGCCATACTAACACACCCAAGCACAAACACACACAATTGGTTCACAATGAAAGCACGTTTCAGCGAATTTGTTTCAATACCGTTCATTGTGTAGATTGTTGCTGCCAGTTGCTGTGTGTTGTGTGTTCATGAAATAATCGAGAAAAAAATATGGCAAGACACCACCCAATAATGAACAAATGCTCGTTAAATTAGATGGCCAAATGCGAAGACACACTCGTAGATGCCAATTGAGGGATGATTCAAAAAAAGGAGACTAAAGGGATAATACCAACAGTCTGTTGCTGGCCAGGAATCAAAAGCAGGGCTCCGAAAAAAATGAGAGAAAGGAGAAATAAAAGTATAATTACACTATTTAAGTGGACACCTTTGCATTTTACTCTAACTAATATTCTAACTCCATGAATGTCTCTGAATGGCAGCTGACAACTATACGTTGTGCTTACCGTCTGTTCGAGTAAAAGACCCGTTGCATTATCGAATACACCGTCGATTCTTTTACATGACCACGTCTCTGTTTTTCGTTAATAGAAAGAAAATAATCCAAACTAATAACGCATTCGAACAAATGCGAGGCGAGAAAGCCAGCCGTTTCATAAGCTGACCGACTGCCATCGTAGACTTGAATGAATCCACGTAATCAAAATTATTCCAAGTTTCTTCCACTTATTTTCTTTTTTTTACGTCATCCATTCGAATTATTCAAAACAAGCACAATCATGAATACGCATCACATTTGTCGCATGATAATGCATCCTGAGTCGTGCTCAAATCAATCGTAGAAGCGATTTTTTTTAAGAATGGAATCGTTGACCACTCCGATTGCTCGAAACTGATGTCGATCGTTAGCCAACGCACATTACTTGGGACGATAGTCCCAATAGGCTTTGCATCGTCACCAAACCTGCTCATTGGGATGATAAACGTCAAACAAATGTCAGATAATATTTTGTTTTGAAAATAGCTGTAGGTACATCGTTTACAATTGTTTTTTTTTTAATGAATATTTGTAATAAAGTCATTATTTCGATCTGATTGATCGTTAGATTACACCAAAAAAACTCAGGATATGCAAGTATCACTTGTGATTTATATAAATATTCATTGGATCAATGCATTCAAATCACAATTCAGCAAAAACGCTTCGACGTAATCAATTAATAGTCAACAAATAGTGGAATCAACATCATGATGATAACAAACGACTTGCGGAAATATCGAGCGATTGGCGTAGGAGTTGGCATATCATCAGTTGTGTAAGTTACTGAAAACACTGTTAGTTCAACGATGCACACATTAAGTTAAACATTCGGAAATGGAATGATATGGTCCGATCCGATCGTTCGAAATGAAAAAGACAGGGAAACATATGATGATTTCAGAGCGTTAATAAATAATCCATATTGCAACAATCTAAACTTCAATTGAATTGAATTGTGGCATTAAATTTGATAGTTCCATCTCAATTAAATTTTTGTCGCTTATTCAATTGCACCGCCGTCATGCCATCATAATGATTCCAACTCTTTTTCTATAGAATTGTGTGTGTGTGTGTGTGTGTGTGTGTACATACTTTTCGCCTAGTTGGAAATGTTGTATTTACCAAATTTAGCGTCTTGATCAAAAAGACAGTTGAAAAACAGAGAAGTTTTAAAAAAAAAAATATGTGTTTGAATCGTCATTTCAGGGCCGGATTCATTTATTATGAATATGTTCGATTTCAACAGCGATTAAATTCCCTGATAAGCCCATACGTTTTGAATAGTGAATCAAAACATCCCGATTATATTTATATAAAGTATCATATTTACAAAGAAAAGATGGAACAGAAAAAGAATAAAGAGCTCCAAAGCAAGGTAAGTCATTGACGTCGGTTATGAGAGCAGTTGGAAGTGGTCGACTTAAAACAAGAGTTTAAATATAACGTATTTGAATATTGTTAAAACCATTGTTTTCGAAAGAACATAGCATCAAACAATAGTATTTTTCTGATTGCTGATGAAATGAGACGCAAAAAAGTTTTTGTTTATCGTTAAATTGTCTGTGTTTCGCCAAATGCAAATTTTCTGACTGAGCAGCCAGTCGACTATTTTGGGACGTTTTTGACTGGCCAACTATGATTACTTCGAACATTGATGGCTCTAGTCAGTTGCGGCTAGAGTCAAACACGTCCAAAATTAATCAACTGACTGACGAGTGGCGAAAAGTGATTTTTTCCCATACAAATTTAAAATTTAATCATGTTCAGCCAGTTATAGTTGACTTAAGTCCATTTGAAGCAACATTCAATCCTATTTTTCGCACACTGTTTGTCTCATCCAATGAATCAGACAAGATTTATGGTACCGCGAAAATTTTGCTGAAAGAATAAAAAATACGATTTGAGTGCAAACTGATGCTATTTTCATTCGTAAAGATTCACTATTTTGTCTGGCCACCTTGAAACTTGAGCTAGAATTAAATTTTGTTGATTTAAAATTATTACATTTCGAATTGAAGAAATGGAAGAACGTGATTGTACATCCGATTGGAAATTGGTGGAAATCGGTGAAACATTCGATAGCGTGGCGATTGTTAGAAGTGGCCAAAAATGGTGACTATCACGAACGTTTGAAAGCTGTGCGACAATTAGCCCGAATTGACCACCTGAAAGGTTTTTAACATAAGTTTTATTTTTTTAACTATTTCTATCTTCTTTCCCATTTGGTTCCTTGTTTCCTCTTCTTTTTCTGTAACACACATAAATCACATACCTCTTGAAATAAATTGAACGTCTGAATTTTACGCAATATTTAGATTGGGACTATCAGCACTTGGCACAAATGTGTAATGCGCGCACCGCAATTTCGTTGGCGCGCAATTTCTCTGACACCCGATGGTTTTTACCGCCGCCAAATGCTGGAGCGTTGCGTCAACCAAAATCATTGATCTTCGATGTCCATGAGCATCTGAATCAATTGCAACCGAATCAATGCTTGAACAAATTTTATTCGAATGTATTTGACAATTTTAGCATTTTGAAAGGATATGTTTACACAACATCGACTGCAAATGGTGTCGCTATTACGCGGCAAGAATACGATTTTTTGCGCAAATGCCTCGAAGCCCTATATCATTTGACGCAAAACCCGGAAATAGCTGAGGCACTGATCAAACAAGGATTCCTTCAAACGCTGATGGAACTGTTGAAATTGTTTCACGCTGATATTAACTTGAGATTTTTGCTGGCAAAAATTGTGGCTAATTTTACCGTGTGTCACAAATATTTCAATGATTTCTTTGTGACGGGATGGGTTGGAGTGTTGGCGCGATGGACACGCAATCCGGATATTCGAATGCAGGCAACAGCCGCTAAGGCACTGGCCAATCTGGATATGGATGATATTTATCCAAGTGAATATCGAGCCAAAGTCTATCCGCTGTATCCATTGATTCGATCTCGGCGGAAACCACAACTCGATGTTATATTCATTCATGGGCTTTTGGGTAATTGTTAGCTATCATGATTTGAAAATCCCAATGTTAAGCGTACGATTTCCATTTTTAGGTGGTGTATTCGTAACGTGGCGCCAGAAAGATCCAAAAGAGCCCGAACTTGGACTGTACGGTAAGAATGTTTGTAGCAAACAATCCAATATTATTGATTCAAACGACATTTAACTTGTGAATATTTGTGAAGATACGAAAAATGAGACAAATCAAGCGAATCGGCCCGCAAAGCCCAAATTCAAACGCCCAAATATCGCTCATAACAAAACCATTTTAAACTCCTTGTGGAAAAGAGAAATGAGTAAGTTTCGAAGACAATCCGTCTGGTGCCCAAATTGAGTGTTTGTCTTTGTGAGAATAACATAATATTCAGCTGCTGTAATTCGATACTATGTCCTAAGCGCTGTTTTCGACATCACATATTCTTTGCATATCATTTCAATCAACTGGAACCGAATATGTGACATAAATTTCGGCCTTAACATAATTGAATGCGATTGAATGGGAAATCCGTAATTAACATTTTTTATTAATAGCTTCAGTAAATGCTAAAGTCGTGATTAGTTTCGAAATCGTACTAACAATCCTTTTTATCTTAAATTTAAATCTGTCTTTTGTTGTGACATTTATGTTTGGACTGCAATCGTTTTCCTTACAATTCAATATCTAGAGTCCATGACGTATTCGGAGGATACATTGGTCAGCAAAAAACCACCAAACGAGAAAGAAATCAAAATCAGCGACTTTGCGACAAAGGTAATTTGCGATTAATTTTGGTAAAACATTCATGAATATATTCTTAAAGCACAATGTGCCGGATGAACTATAGAACAGCCTATTACCATGGCTATCGAAATCGTTCAACGTGAAAAAGGCCTTCGTTCAATTCCTTAGCCACATTCAATTGTTTTAACGTAGAAATAATTAACATTCTTACCCATTTTGGGGGTGCATTTGACTGTGGTTCCACCCATTCCTCCCGTCAAAATTGGATGAAATTCAGATGTCATCCAACCGTACGCCACAACCGAATTAATTCCATTTATGACGGTAGAGAATTCAATATGAATCAACATCAATATTTTTTACCATTTCTTTTTTTTTGGATTTTGGGATATATTTCACAAAAATATATTTATTAATATTTAATTAATAAATAATTTTGTCCATAATCAGTGAATTGATTGAGTCAACTTCATGGTATTTGGTAAGTTATATTCGCAATGCGTGTAGCAGCAGAATATTTAGCAGTGACATTTTGACGAACACCGAGCGTCAGAGAGTAAAACCAAAAGATCATAACATTTCACTGTTTAAATTCACAAGAGCACAATATTCTGAATTTCAAAATCATCAAGACCTCATTTCGTCTCATTTCGTCGTTTGACAAATCAATACAGCCAAATTGGTTGAATCAATCTAAAGGATTTTAAGCCTGACATATGCATTCTGCATGAATCGTATTGCCATAATCTTTGTTAACATCTAGATTGGCAAAAAACTGGACAAATTTATCATGAAATTAGTGTTGTTGTTATTGGTGCTCTTCCGCTAAAGAAAATTGACTTTCGATTACGGATGATTTCTGAGATTGTGGCATAACATTTTGACATCGAACGCATCAGAAGTAGCTGTGATTTCAAAGATGTATGTTGCTATATTGAGCTTATTTTGTGTGCTCTAGTTTATAACTTTGTTTCGAATTTCAATTATTTCAGATATCCTCGATATTTTAGCGTTGCAAATCAATCAAAAAAAGAAGATTGAAATTATTGAATGTCAATGTTTGTGTCAGTGTGCGGTGAGTATTGTTAAATGGATGTTTTTTCATGATTTTTCGAAGTGATCAATCGCTTGAATTGTTCTCGCTTTATTGAATTTCATCATCGATTGCAACTTATTTCAATTATTCCACTTTTTCCTCGATAGAACATGTGATTAAAAACGGAAAAAGATGCGCAAGATCAAGGCCAGCATAAAAAAAACTTGGCCATTCAACTATTGCAGAGAATTCATTTCTCATCCGAATGAAAACCTTCCACCAATTATCGTGACAAAGAAGAGCAGGCGACGTCTGAAAAATGAACGGCGCCTAGTCCGTGATAACAACAATCAAGCAGCACAACCAATTGAACTGGACGCAATGCGATGAGTGTCAAACCCTGAGAATGATCAAATGGTACTGTTCAACAACAACAACGAGCATTTTCGACTGATTGACATCGCGAAATTTTCGCTTCGAAGTGCATCTTGTACAAAGGTAAGCAACAATATAACTATTCATTTATTTGTTATTTCTAATTCTATTTATTGTTTCAGGTCGATATTATGTATTTGGATTGCCATTGCTTAGCTAATTTTTGAGTCCACCAGCAAAAAGAATACCACCAGCGCGTGCAAGAGCACAAGTAAGCCGAAGAGCCAACGTAAACTTTGATCTGAATGCGAACAATTAAATGCTACATGATCATTCAGCGTATTATTAAGAATAAATAAAAAACAAACATGTTAACGGATCAGTTATAACCAAGCGCCTGATTTTGTGGCCTTCTCTGCAAGCAAACCTTTTCGTCGGTAGTGTAAGTGTGTTTATGCAGTATGCACACGGTGTCGTACAGTTATTTAACTGTAGGTAAAAAAAAATCTCGTCGAGAATGATTGAGACACATATTATACAATATATTGTTGAATCCTAGCCAATTTTCTTCTACCCATTTTTACCGTCGAAATTGTGCGGAAATTTTGGTTTGGCGTATGGTTGGATGACACCAAAATTGCATCCTTTTTCGACAGTAGAAATGAATCAAACTACGGTCAAATCCGCACCTTAATTAAACGCTAAATATGTGCCCGGAAACGGCTCTATTTTAATTAACAATTATTACTTGGGCTATTTGCAAAAAAAAATCTGTTGCAGGAATTCTTGGAATCGCTTAAATCAACCGATGTGCTGTCACACGATTGGGACGTGGTCTTTCCTGACTGTCCACTCGATGCAATTGAGGATTCGAAAGGTGTATACAGTGTATCTGGGTAAATTCAGATCAAAATGCATTTCATTGATGAAATCTTCCCATTTCTAATTCAACTATATTTTCCGTATTTCAGTGATAAGTGGATTGACGACGACCAATCATCAGCATACACATTTTGTTGGCCAATGGATTGGTTACCGCAAGAATACCCAAACATTCGTGTGATTGGTTTGAATTATGAGACGTCAATAAGTGAATGGTCACTGAATTTGATGTGTCCCTGTGAGAAGATCAAAAGTTCATTACACGATCGATCCGAGGAATTGTTGAACGCATTGAGTGCATCGAATGTTGGCAGAGATTGTCCAGTCATTTGGGTGGGCCATTCGATG
Source organism: Obolodiplosis robiniae (assembly GCA_028476595.1). Classification (NCBI taxonomy): domain Eukaryota; kingdom Metazoa; phylum Arthropoda; class Insecta; order Diptera; family Cecidomyiidae; genus Obolodiplosis; species Obolodiplosis robiniae. The sequence continues at coordinate 8,774,465 of CM052017.1, read as the reverse complement.
GGCGGGCTCGTTACCAAAAGTATTATTGTTCAATCGCTCATCAGCAACGATCGAGGCAAACGTGCCATTGCCGAAAATACTCGTGCGATCCTATTTTTGGGTACACCGCATAAAGGCTCACCAGTTGCCAAGCTCAAGCAACACGTTCAAATGATTTTTTCGCCAACCATCGAAGTGAAGGAATTACGTGAAAATAGCCAGCATTTGCTGAATTTACAGCAGCAATTCGAAAATACATTAAAACAAATAACAAAACCAGTCAAGATTGTCAGTATTGCCGAAGGATGCCCCACCAATATAACGGCATTTAAATTTCCCATGCAATTTGTTACACCAGAGTCTGCCAAGCTTGATATTGGCGAATTTTATGTGCTGAATGTGGACCATCTCGGCCTATCAAAACCAATATTTCGCCAATCGTTTCTCTATCAACGAGTCATAAAAATCATTGGCGATGTTATTGATAATGCCACCAGAGAAGCGGATGAGGCGACTCGAAAAGTACAAGATCATGAAACTGGCTTCGAAAATTTATCTCGGGACCATGATGCCATCATGTAAACATCAATTTTATGATCAGAACCCGTATCATAAATTTTGTATTTTTTTGTATTCATTTGTATCATTTTTATATTTTGAAAAAGAAAAAAACACTTTCATTCTATCTGCAGGTATTTTTTCTATTATTTTGACATGTCATTTTTGTGTGCTCATTTATTTATTAAGCGTTGTGATAATAGCAATTCATTTTTGTAAAAAAAAAAAAAATGTAGTTTTTCTCATTGTTTAACCATTGCCGCTGTGAATTGCTCAAACATGTGTCGAGCTATATTTCCATTTCATTCATTTTATTCCACCCATAACTTTTGGTAATATTTGTATAAAGAAAAATAAAGAGTTTCAAAATGAAATTTTTGGCGCTGTCAAATTACGCTCTTTCAATTACTTTTATAATTCAGACGATGAAGTCTCTGAAATTTGCGACCATTTTTTGGATAATGATTAGTTCTCTTTCGATTTTCTGAAAATTGCAACCATATTTCAAAAAGGATAATTGTTATTTAAAATAATACTCACCACGTATATAATTTCAATGCTGAATTTTGAATTTATTTGATCATATTCAAACCGAAATGATTTGTTTTATCGAAATGCTAGTGGTTCTTATCGAGTTTCAATTCAATTGTCGAATTCTAAGCATATTAAAATTAAAATGAACTCATCTGCCACAATATCGTGCGCATCGGAATGTGAAGCAGTGAACAATCGGCATTTTCACAGCAAATATGTAAAACCCTGTACTTGATAATTCAGCTGAATTGTTAATTTCGGATTCTCGACACATGTTGAATATTATTACACTCAAACTCTCTCAAAAGCGTTTGTGTGTTCGCTGCAGACAACTGGATGTATGTGTATGGCGTACATCATTCACTGGCTCTGTGTGTTTTGATTAGAACTGGTTGGATGCTTTGTTAAGTTTGATTTCGGCAATTACATGAATTGTGCAATTAATTGTTTAGATTGCGTTTAACCGAAATTAAATTGTGAATTCGAATCAGACTTAGAATTTACACACTGTGTGTGCGTGCACATTTTGACAGCCGCACACAGTCTTAATGTGCGCCGCACCAGCTCTTGTATTTATTGAGTGCGCGCACATTTGTATAGAATTTTGACATCATTGAAAAATGATTTCGAACTGGACACCAACCGTCGCGAATGTCAAAATTCTATGGAAATGTGTGCGCACACAGTAAATACAAGAGCTGCTGCAGCGCACATTAAGTCTGTGTGCGGTTGTCAAAATGTGCACGCACACACAATAAAGAGTGATTCATTTAGTGGTGATTTAGTTGTCCCCAGATCCGTACTAGTGTAAGTTTCTATTTGAAATTGTAATTACTGTTGCCACTATCAAACTATAAACAATAAGTGATGCTTTTTGTCCATCCGTTGAGAGCATTTTGTTCAGAGTATTCAAAAAATTGCAAACGCTCTTCTTTCGGCTCTAGTGACATTATTTGTGATAAATGCGAGGGGGGAAATAGTACCGGAAAATCAAACGAAACGTCAAAATGATCAAGAAACACCAGCATGGAATCGAAACATATTTGAATATTCCGAAAAAGACCTTTAATAGTGAACAAAACTAATTATTCACATATTATCTTTTGTTTTAACAATTAAAGCTCTTGATTTATAAATCCCATCCAATGACGTCGTGCAGCATTTACAGCAGCGATGATTCATTTCCGTCAGGCGACTATCACCATAACATGTTTCGATCGTCCAATTCAATATTAACTTAAATAATGTAATTTGATTACGGACAGCATATTTCATATCGCAGCGCTGTTGACCAATGTTGATATGGTCGAGTTTTGGCTGGAAATAAATATTCAAGCCTATTTCTACATTGTTCCGCAGCCGATTTATTAATTTATGCACGGGAAAAATGCTGGTGGTCGCCGTGGTGTGGTGTTGAATAGGTTGCTCTTATAATGCATATTCACCCGCCTTGTTGTATCTCTCTTTCTAGCTATTGAGCTAGTAATAGTTTGTTAATAATATTTTATTTTGTTGAATATTTCTATTTCAGAGCAAATATCTTGCACATTCTTTCGATTCTATTACAACCGTCTGCTGCCAAACCAAGAATAGACTCAATCGAATATTCCATAAAACAGCAAAATGTCACAAAATCCGGATGGGAATGGTTCAACTGAACAAGAAAATGACGAAAGCAAACTAACATATGAACTAAAACTGCGGGAGAAAACTTGCGAAGGATTATATCTCGATGCTGAAACGGCCGACGTGAGCTTCATATTTTGCGAAAAGGAAAAGGATGAAGTTAAGAAAGTGATAGAAAGTATTCCGGCACATAGATGTATCTTGGCGCGAGCGAGCAAAGCATTTCACACGATGTTCTATGGTTCACTGCCTGAAGGAGAGCAAGTCGAAATTGTCGATTCATCGCCAGAGGCATTCAAAGTGTTTCTGCAATGCTTTTACTTGGGCCGTGTTACATTCACAAAAGAGAACATTTCCGATATTATCCATTTGGCTGAAAAATACGACATAACTGATTGTATGAATGCGTGTGCTAGTTTTATGAAGGCCACATTAACACCAAATGATATTTGTTGGGGCTATAAAATAGCGCTTCTGTACGATCAACTCGAGTTGAAACAATTTTGCGAAGAACAAATTGCGATAAATGCGTCAGATGTATTCCAATCAAATGATTTTCTAAATTGTGAATACGATTTACTCAAAACAATTTAAAAATTGAATAGATTTTTGTGCAAGGAAACAATTGTGTTCGATGGTTGCCTGAATTGGGCGAAAAATTCGTGCGATAAAAGTGGACTGGACAATAGTCTATCGGAAAATTTAAGAGCAAAACTTGGCGATTGCCTATATTTGATTGGATTCAACTCAATGTCCAATGACGAGTTCACGAAACGAACGGTCAAACACAAAGGATTGTTTAGAATCGATGAATACGAAGACATCATACATTCCATCAATGTTAAAGAATATGAACCAATTTTATTTAATCAAAAGTCTCAAATATTGAATGATATCTGGAAATGTCAACGAAATATTATTCCATGTCCTATATTCAGTATTGTGAATCCGGAATCCGTGTACGTAACTTCAAATAAGAACGTGCTATTATGTGGAATAACCACCCAATCATTCATCCAATTTAACGGATCCGAGTCCGAGACAACAACAACAACAAACATTCATAGACCGTTATTGCCTTTCAGCGTCTGGTCCGCGTCCGAGATATGTGGCAAAATTGAAGTATTCGAAATACAAGGCAAATCAATTGATTCGACTGCTGGGAAAAAGCTATTTTCCGGTTCCGTCAAATTCAAACACAGCTCAGCAGCCTGCGCTAAATTGGGAAACCCAGTCATTATGAGGGAGAGTAATACATATGAAATACGTATTGAAATACCGTTTATAAAACGCATTGAATTTAATTACCAGTTAGAAAATCAAGTTAAGTCAAATAACGGACTGATTATAAAGTTTGAACCAACTAATAACTTAGTCTCTTGCTTAGATTTGGTACAGCTTTAAGAAGAAAATTCAAGAAATACCCTATTTTTTTACAACTGTTCATTTGAAATATTGTTTCTGACGAGAAAAATCATTTTCGAATTGAAAATAAAACATAAAATTTATTGAAATAAACACGAGAATTCGCTACGAATTATGTTAATTTTCGGAAATTTCAAATCAGCATCAAAAAATGGAATAAAGTACACAATGAATTGATTTTAAAAATTTTAGAGTGAAATTCACTACACATCACGAATTTTACTTATGAATATTATTCAAGATGTCTTCTAGGAAAGCGTGCGAAACAACATGATGAAAATTCGTAGTGTGTAACAAACAAATCATTGATATTATTATAGAAAAATAGCCTAATTTTAATAAAAATGCATAAATTCTACTCAAATAAGATGTTTTCACATGAATCATAATTATATGATTTACATAACCATTATGGCTAAATATAATTTGAATTATCTCTTGATGGCATATATGCAATCAACTCTACGTTCGACACCGCAGCATTCTAATTATTTCTTGATCTAAATAAATGAATAAACCATTATTTTATCGATAAATTTGATAAAAATTGCAAAATTTTACTTGTCGTATCAGCAATGTCACACGGAATTTTTCCGTCGAATGTTCTTGATTCAGGGAAAGCATAGTTATCGATAAGAACTTGAACAATATCTTCGTAGCCTGAACATTTCAATAAAATAGTTCATTATTGAACTCTTTGTACGCATCAATCTGTACAAGCAAGAAATTACCATTCTCAGCAGCCCAATGCAGTGCAGTCCGTCCATATTTGTCCATTGCATTGATATTGACATCACTGTCGATGAGAACTTGAACGATACTTAGATGACCTGCACGAATCAGACGATACATTTTTATCAATTCCAGCCTCGATTCCATGTGCACTGAGATTACCATAAAAAGCGGCCGTATGAAGTGCTGTAAATCCAGTGTCGTCTTTTATATGCACATTTGCATTTCTATCAACAAGTATTTTGGTGACATTCTCATGGCCTGAAAAATGAATTCAAAATAAAGAAAATCCCCTTCATTTTTATGTTCGAGAAATTACCATGAACGGCGGCGATGCAGAGTGGTGTCTTTCCAAACTTATCCTTGGTGTTAATATTCACATTAAAATCAATCAAAACTTCTACTATCTTTTCTTTCCCTGTTAAAAAACCAAATTATGTTAGATCATTAACATGCCAAATTGGAAATTATATTTGAATCGAAAGATAATATGATTTGTTGATCAAATTTGATTACAAGTTTATTACTCTACAATTTAAATAGAATTATCCAGTGAGTTTCCTCTTTTGATATAAACTTTCCAATTAGGCATGTTTACGATACTTTTCGTTAAAAATAGTGAAAAATCATTTTAATTTCTAACGAACATCGCACAGATTTTGTTCCTGAACTTACCTTGTTCGGCAGCAAGAAGGAGAGCCCATTCGATCTGCGATGGAGAATCAACGCAATTTTCAATCAGCAGATCGATGAATATGGTGTCATTGGCATCACCTCTCAGAATAGCACTGTTGAGTGCTTTCTCCCATTTATTTTTGCTGAGGTTAGAAGTAATATGCTTTTTAGCTAATGAATTGATGATATTGCCATTATCTAGAATAAATGAAGTTTTCATATTGAATCTAATACAAATTATCTGTATGAACTTGCGGATTACCAATGCAGCCGAGAACCGGATCCCAAGTATCAAGCTCTAGGTTTTCCATTTCTGTGTTTTCTATTATCAATGCAATAAGAAGCTCATCACCTTAAAAAAATATGAGCTTTTACTTTGGAACACAAACATTCGAGTATATGAGAATAAACAAGACTCAAATCTACAAAAGTCTGATACGTAAAATGTATGAAAACTGAAACTTGAAAAAAGAGTTTCTCGAAAAATCTCTTTTCTCGTTCCAGTTTTTCGTATTTTATATTCAAATTTCATTTCATTCTGATTATTTTCACAAGATTCTCTCTAGTGAAAGAATAATTCACGGTCAGTATTCCAAATTATTTGCTTCAGCTTCAGTTTTAGGAATTAATTTCACGTTTCAGACAATAGAAAAAGATTTATTTAAGTGAATCACTGATATAAATTGCAGTTTTCTAGTTGATGAAGTTGTATGAATGCAACATAAATATTCAATCCTACAAAGGACTTGGATTCCTTCGGATATATGCACTAATTCCAAGAATGGTCACAATTTATTATCCAAATAACCTCTTTTCAGAGCACGCATAAACGGCGAATAGCCTTCAATGTCTCTTAATGAAGGATTTGCACCTTTTTCGAGCAAGAATTCAACAATTTCACTGAAACCTGTAAAAATGAACGCAATTATTCATTCGATCACATTCCTTGTTAAATAAAAGAAAACTTTGTTGAGCTCTGGACATACAATTCTCATTGAAAAAGAATTTTAACGATAGAATGAAGAGCTCAAATTAAAAAAGAAATAACCTACTGTTTGCAACTGCAATGTAAAGAGCAGTCTGTCCATATTCGTTTCTCAGATCCACGTCTATATTACTTTCGTGCAGCACTTCTATAACTCGATCTAAACCTAAAAACCGTTACAAATATCCAGTAATAGATAAGAATAAGAATATAGCATAAACTCTTTAAGTTGTAAATATCTTTCTTTAAAGGGCTCAAACATATTTGTTCAACTAACCGACAAATACAGCATCGTGCAGCGGGTAAATATTACTTTCAATAGGATCAGCCAAAGTTGAACCAAGACTTATAATTAGTATAATGAGATGGTACATTTTATTCTGGATTGATGATGTAAAAAACTGCTGGAAGAAACGAAATTTGTTTAATATGAAAAACCCTTTTTCGAGGTGAATTCTCGATCGGCAAGCGATTACAAAAGCCATTATATTGTAGACGAGTCCAATGTTTGCGTCACTCACTTGGACAACAGTCCAAAAAAGATCAGCATCAAATAATAATAGAATGTTATGTCGAATTCTTATGCATTAAACGAGAGTGTATTGGAGAAAAAACAATTCAATTGAATGTTTGAGAAATTGACGATGAAAGCAATTATCAGCGTTCACATTTTGGTATGGTATTTTGGGTTCAAAACATTGCGTTTGCTAGAATGTTTTATGAACTAGACGTCGCACTACGGGATATTTTGGTGTAAACAAAAATGTTTTTTGCCGAACATCGACAGATAATATTCCATATGGCGCACTCTAATTCACATTATCAAACAAATAGAACAGTGTGTGACTTGGACCTTGAACTAATTTATTTGGACTACCTTTTTATATGGTTCAATATATTATAGGTGGCAGAAATATTTTAACTTTTACGGAGATAAAATGCACCAAGGCTCCCAGATAACAGCCACTCTGACACTTTATAACCGGAATATCACGCTCTGCAAGCAATCATACTCGCAAAAGATAAAGTTCTTTAATTTGGAGTAAATTTATGAAAACAATTCAAATTCCAAGAAAAGATGATTCAAACTAATGGTGTAATTTTTTTGGTTGATTCACCACAAGCACTAAAAAATTCTAATAAATTAGGTTATTTGAGCTTTGAAAAACTTTGGAACAACAATAAATGATCCTATGATTCTCACTGAAATCATTCATAGAAAGCACGGACGTTTGAATTGAAATACAGCCAGCCGAATAAAGCCAAAATTTCTACTGATTAATTTTACCGATTTGTACGAACATTCTATTTCGATCCATGACGTGCACATATTTGTCCAGATTTTTTTTTTTTTTTTTTTTTTTGAGTGCTCAATTCTCGCGTGTGACAAGATTGAAGATGACTTTTTGTGGAAATTCCGTGAGATAAGAGAGATTTTGTTTGAAGTTTTTATTGACTGGTACTACACCTCTTGCAAGACTGTTGATAAGTGCTTTAAATATTCTCTCAGTTTTAATAATAATTGAAGCTCCAAAGCATAAATGAATCGATGAGAATATTTATGAACTTCGGAAAATGTTTTTAATTGGGTCACGTGCAAAATGCAGTTTCTGGGGAAATGATAAGATACAGTTTCGGCGTCAAGCTACTGATGAGTTACAACTTATTAAAATATGTTACGACTTATTTCTTACATAACCATTGTTACGGGGGGTCTATTGAAAACAATTTTCGAAGGTCATGAATAACCGATTCAAATTATCTACAGCCTCAACTTATTGAAAATTATATTATGTATGAGTATGATTCACTCTTTAAAATTGCACGCTAACATAATCAAAAGTACACTATGCCAACGAGAGAACAAGGAGAAAATCAATCAAAAGTAATTTCACATGAAAAATTAATTGCAAAACGTAGATAATTCTTGTCCAAAAGTCACTATTTTTCTTAATTCCTTTGGAAAAACCAAATACTTTTTGTCCTGCAGTTACTTTGCAAATAGTTCTCCACGTAAAATTTCTTTTGAGTCATTTTTCCAAGCGGACCGTGCTTGTATGGGATTGGAGAGCTATTTGAGAGTATGCCAATTGACCGCGCCATCTTATTTCACATAGGTGAACTCAATTTAGATCCATTGTAATACGAACAAAATTTTAATTGACACAAATAATAAAAACAAATGAGTCATTGAAACGATTGAAATATCACATCAATACTACTGCCCAATAGATAGCGCTGGAGAATAGATATGATCAAAATATCTCAAATAGCACGGTCCCCTTAGATATTCCCCTTGCGAGAGACGCAATATTAAGTGAATCACCTGGGAATTTCTGTACTGGCGTGGGTATTTTGGCATGCGATTATCTCCAAACATTTATGATGCGATGTTGATATGCGGCAGATTCAATTTTGTTTCTGGGGAATATTTAAATGACATAATTTTAATGTTTCGATAAGGTTTACTAGAATCTATTTTTGGCACTCTCGAACGCTTGGCAATAAAACTGAATATAAATGAAACAAGGACTAGCTACTCTACTATTAATGCATTCATGTTTCAATGAATGTTGTAAAAACCATTGTAGAAGAGCTAATGGAATCATAAAATCAATGGAATATCTATCTGATGGAAGTATACCTTGAAATGATCTTGTCTGCGTTTGAAGTCCGTTTCATTCATACAACGGGCATGTGAGTACAAAACGAGTTCAGTTTTTTTGAGCACAACGCACATGGACAGTATCAAATCAGTTATTAGGGACAGAAACTTGATATATTTACAATTCTGCTTTTGCATTTTCATATTCACTACAAAAAGAAAAAAATCTTACAACTTCAAGTTCTCTGAAATTGTGAAAATGTTCCCGACGTAAATCCTAAAGAGATCTTGAGAAGAATAAAAAGTGGATCAGATTCCACAATGAAACAGTCGCGAATTACTCGAAAACCGAACAACCTGGACCCAATTTCACAAAACTTAAGAAAATCTCACTTTCGAAAAATCTCTTCAATACAATGCTTAATGTACAAAAGAAAGATGAATATAAAGGGTGTTTCAATAAGAGTATCCGGATGTTGAATTAAAATAAAATACAAACGAAATTATGACTTGACCAAAATTTTTATTGGGAATTGTAGCTATATTTATGGCAATTAGTAATGGAATATAACATCATCTAAATGTATACCACGACTACGCTTTGTAGACACCATCCGTTAACCCCAATTTTTCTTGACATTTTGGCGTATTTCAGTCGGTACATTCGATATTTGGCGTGTGAGGTTGGCTTTTAGGTCTTCAATGTTTTGCGGCCTGTTGGCATAATCCTTACTCTTTATGAAACACCAAGGAAAAAAGTCCAAAGGTGTCAAATCTCATGATCTTGGTGGCCAATTAACATTACCATTTTTCGATATAACACGATTTCTGAACTTTTGCGTCAATAAATCAATTGTTTGACGTGATTTGTGGCACGTAGCACCGTCTTGTTGGAAGTAGACGTCACTTATATTGATTCCACGCAATTTTGGCAAAAAAAAAAACACGAATCATTGCTCGGTAATTGTCACCATTCACATTAACGCGCTGACCATTTTCATCTTGGGCCGATGACACCTTGGACCAAAACGCACACCATACAGTGTACTTCTGTGGGTGCATTTCAGTCTCCAATATTTGTTTTGGATTTTCCGCGCCCCAAATGCGACAATTTTGTTTGTTAACATACCCGTTTAACCAGAAATGCGCCTCATCACTGAAGAAGATTTTTGAGCCAAAAGCAGGATTTTTTTCAAGTTGATAATTCGGATAATTTCTACGCGTTGTTTGATCGTGTTATGATCCATGGTTAATTTGCCAAACCTTACTGATTACGTCTGTAAAAATAAAAACTGACATCTACTTACTCGTATTCCCATCAGAAGAATTCAAAATCCCGACACCCCTATTGAAACACCCTTTAAAAAAGTATTTTAGAGCGCAACAAAAAAATGTTCCCATCTGCAATATCCGCGCTACTGAAAATGTGCCAAAAAAACTTTGTCACAAAATATAAATGGTCTTAAATAATATTTAATTTTTCGAATAAATCGGAATAAATTGTTTTCAGTTAAATGTAGAAGGATCTAGAGGTTTATTTTATATTTTTTGATTTTGCATGGACTAAATTGTCCATAGTCAGGGACAATTTTGTCTGAACGTTTTTGCGTTCGATGCGGCTCGATTGATTGACATTCACTCACTTTTGTTGGCGTTTGTTGGCATACCGTCCTATATACATCGAAATATATCTACTCATGCTCACGTAGTGTTATGCGTGAGTTTAAGTCGGCATGAGTTGGGGTTTGTCGATGCATATAGGGCGGTATGTCAACAAACACCAACAAAAGTGAGTAAATGTCAATCAATCGAACCGGATATCTCTGTTGCACATACGAAATTTCCACTATTCTCCACGATTTTAATTATGATCAAAGTAAAAAATTGAAATCTGGCGAAAATGCACTGACTTTTAAGGTTATGGATGTTTATTTACATTTCAAAGTAACAAAGCGTTTCACTTTCACAAAACCAGCTGTCGAATAACCGGTACGAGGGGGCGCTCCAGTCATTCGTTCAGTGACATTCAAGACGGATGGAAGAACATAGCTTCCATATAAATATTTCCCAAATGTCATCGGAATGACTTGCATGACCTATTCTTAATAAAAAAAATAATATTCTGAAAGATTCATTATGATACAATGCGGACTAGACACAGTCCCCATACAAATGTCTATCCAAAAACATGATCCGATTGAGCTGAAAATAAATCGGTTCTCATTCCATACCTTACGTTTTTACCCTTACCAAATGTGTTTGGTACACATTCCGATGTACCAAGCAAAAATCAGTTTAAGCTGTCAAACATTCAGAATTCGGTACAAATATGCCAACTTTCCATATGAAAAACATTTGGAATTCCAACCTTTTTTCCGAACGTGATACCAAAATATTTTCCAAACAAATTTTCAGCTGGGAATGAAGACCAATTTGTGCGTTCATGTACGTTTAATTCTTATCTCAAGTTCTTGAGTTATCGTTTTAACAAATTTTAGCGTACAACGGACAACGAACAACGTACCACACACGAACAGAAAATTTCTCAGGGAATGGTTGCAATCGTATCTTCAGGTTCAAAACGCATAGAAAACTCATTCCGGGCGTTTTAATTTTTTTGGACCGATCACAATCATTTTACTACACACAGTGGTGTAAGCGGAAAATTAATAATATACCCGTTTGATATTTTATCCACAATTATATTGAGGTCAAAAAAACACATATTCAAATTATCCGCATTGAGACTAGAAAAATTTGAAAACAAAAATGAGACCGGGAAAAGTTCAAAATTTGAATGTAGAAATGGGACCAAAAAAATTTTATAGTCAAAATGAGCCCGGAAAATTTGGAGATTTTATCTCAACAGACCAACAAAATCTGGGTCTCATTTTTATGCTCAATTTTTTTCTGGTCTCAATTTAATTCTCATTTTGTTTCTAGTCTAATTTTTATTCTCACAATAGTAAGAGGTCGGTTTTCATTCTCACCCATTCATTTCTTCCATTCTTTTTAACTGAACTTCGCTTGGTTTTGACAGTAGCATTGAACTACATCAGCAATGTACGTTGACATTCGCCGGAAAGTCCAACTAAGCAGAATGGATAAAAAAAAAATCGAATATTTTGAATTTGAGTTTTTCTGACCTCAATACACAATAATTGTGGTTAATATGTCATAAGCCCGAGTTTAGAAGGTTGAAAATATTGATTTTATTGTTTACAGCTGTATTTTTACTCTCGAGGCGTCAATTATAACTTTTTCAAATCGTTATACGCGAAAAATGAAATATGTTTGGAAAAAATACAATATATTTTATTCATATTCGTGTCCGATTAATTTTTTAAAATTGTTAATTATTATTGTTATTATTTTTATTCATTTGTTGTTTTGAAGAGCTCAGAAGTTAGATGTAACAACTTCGGCTTCGAATCGAAGAGAGACTTCTCCCATTCCTGAACTACTCCTCTTATTCTAAATATCTGCATATATTTATACCAAATTTGAAAGGAAATAGATTGTCAGTAAATTTCGAAGTGGGAAACAGAATTGTAGAAAACGATGCGTACGTGATCGGATGCAATGTTTATAAAATAGTAAAGGCTACATCTGACCATGTAATTCATTGCACGTGTTCATTACATAAAGCAGCGTATCATTTCTTAATCAGCTATATGGATCAAAAATTTCAAACAATTCTTTTTTACATCTATTGTTCATGAATATTCGTTTTAACGGAAATTGTTCAGAGAATTCGTCTTGTTTGGAAACATACAAAATGCGTAATCTTGACAAGTTTGAAATGTGAATACGGAAGATTCCAGTTTCTTATCACACCATTTGTTTTCAATGGACATATTCATTCCACGAATATCGAAAACCAGGAAATTGTTTAATCATTTTCGTCCGGAAATATCAAAATCGCGTGAGATTGAATAACTTGAAAAGTAGTCAAAATCCAAAAATAAAAGAAATGATAAGAATACAGCATTTGAACATATCCGAACATAACGACAAGTATACTGAAAATAGAACATTTAAATATCAAAGAATTTATGTATTATTTTCTATCAAAGAATGTGAGGGATGAATGTTTGGCCGCATCGATAACAGTCATACGGGAATGTTATTTTATTCAATATAGTTTTTTTGGGAAATATTCAGGAGCGCGGATTTTTCTGAAGGACACATTTTCTTGTGACGCTTTAAAATAATTTTTGTTTGTTATTTTGACTGAATCATTTAATCGGCATGATGATTCAGAAATTTTATGATGTGATCATAATATTTTCTGGGTCTCAGTCTATTTATTGAAACATTATTTTCCACTTATTCAATAAACAGTTATGGAATTAAAAAATATTTTTCGAGCACGTAGAAATTTAACTGACCGTCAAAAACTTCCATAATTTTTTGTTTCCGAGTGATGGGGAAAAAATGAAGCACATCGAACATCGCATTTGAAATGAAGCAAAATACAGTTTAATTCTGTTTCAACTATTCTCCAGATGCAAAATTGTGCTCGAAATTATCTCGAACCCATTTTCTATACTCGATAAATTCATCCGTGAAATGAACGATTTGGCCCAATATTTTTTGTTGGTTGCAGTAATTTGTGTTATTCTGAATGGAAGATATGGCTTTTGACAGAGAATCATAACCATCGTCAAATGCTTGTTTCGCATCCAATGCACGGTATGAACGATGGCATGCATTTTCATTAATTTTCACAGGATTTTCGATGCAAAATAATCGTTGACGGCCGTCAACCTCTTGACACGGTAGCTCCTCTCTAGGCAAATATTGACCACCATTCCTAATGCTGATGCAATTCTTTCATAATCAAATTTGCGGCCATATAATTCCTATTTCGAATATATAAAATTTAATTAGAAAAAAAGTGTTCATTCCAAATGCAACGCCAAAGGAGTTGTATTCTTTCTCATCATTGTCAATGAATTGTCAACAATTTTGTGGCTATTTTGCATATGTAAAAATCAGTCATTGTGAAATAGATATTTAGCAGCAAACTGCTGGATATTTATCTGGCTAAATAACGCATGCGTCCACACAATCGAACGCATGCGCACAGTTGTGTAGACGCTGCGGCTGCTTGTATCGCTTCATTTGTATCGATATAAGCAGCCGCATGTGTCCACACAACTGTGCGTATGCGTTATTTAGCCAGATAAATATCCAGCAGTTTGCTGGTAAATATCTATTTCACAATGACTGGTAAAAATATTTCATTAACGTTATACAAAAATTCTCCACAACATCCTCACTTGTAATCTATTCGCCGGTTTTACACAACGGGACCGTACTATTTGAGACATTTTATTGATATCTATTCTTCAGCCATAGATGGCATTGGGCAGTAGCATTGATGTGATATTTCAATCGTTTCAATGACTCATTTGTTTTTATTATTTGTGTCAATAAAAATTTTGTTCGTATTACAATGGATCTAAATTGAGTTCACCTATGTAAAATAAGATGGCGCGGTCAATTGGCATACTCTCCAATAGCTCTCAATTTCGATATAAGCACGGTCCGCTTGGTTTTACATTTGACTTTGTGTGGTTATGTTATTTGTTATTCAGTTTATTAGCATTAATGTCAAGTTTATATACATATGCGAATAAACTTGCATATAAGTTGCAGATGCCAATAATTAAAATTACTGGATTTTGACTTTAGCTTTTAGGCTTTTTGGAATTATATGGCCGCAAATTTGATTATGAAGGAATTGACATCAGCATTAGGAATGGTGGTCAATATTTGCCTAGAGAGGAGCTACCGTGTCAAGAGGTTGACGGCCGTCAACGATTATTTTGCATCGAAAATCCTGTGAAAATTAATGAAAATGCATGCCATCGTTCATACCGTGCATTGGATGCGAAACAAGCATTTGACGATGGTTATGATTCTCTGTCAAAAGCCATATCTTCCATTCAGAATAACACAAATTACTGCAACCAACAAAAAATATTGGGCCAAATCGTTCATTTCACGGATGAATTTATCGAGTATAGAAAATGGGTTCGAGATAATTTCGAGCACAATTTTGCATCTGGAGAATAGTTGAAACAGAATTAAACTGTATTTTGCTTCATTTCAAATGCGATGTTCGATGTGCTTCATTTTTTCCCCATCACTCGGAAACAAAAAATTATGGAAGTTTTTGACGGTCAGTTAAATTCTACATTGCTCACAAAATGTTTCCACAAAATCAACAGACAGAAAAAGATATGCTGACGATTTCCTATGTTGTCTAAACTTGTAATGTTATCTGCGGCTAATTTGATCCAATACATAAATCTTACAAAGCAATTAATATACGAATAAATGAATTCTTGCCCACAAAAAATGAATTTTATTCAGATAACGGCCAAAATTAAATAAATAAGTGCTAGAAAATCTTTAAATATGAAATTTTTTCAAAATTGCAAAAAATTAAAAGCGATGTGTGATTTGAACGTTTGCTCCGTAGTTTGGTCTTGAGCCTCCTCTTCCGAAATCTCTTCCCCAATTGGCGTTGGTTTCAACTTTCGTCCGTCCATTATTGAATTCCCACCCTCGGCCAGCTTGAGCGTTTACGCTGGTTCGTCCATGCTCTCGATGGATATCTACACCGACTTGGTTTTTGGCTGCTTGGCGTCTTTGACGCGAATGCTCTTCAGCTGCTTCGTAGATCGTGCCTTCAAAATCGATTGGCTCCAATTTCAGGGCTGATTCTTCTTGAACGACGATTGCAGCCGCTTGATTAAGAGCAACATTGCAAATGACGATCAAAGCCAAACAAATGAATGCCTTCATTTTCTAATATGATTTTTGAATGTGGAAAAACGATTTATCTTTCCGAACTGAAGTGCGTTGAGCGAATAATGATTCCGCTTGACTTTTACTTCGCTTAAATACATGACTCGCTCCAGCACAACTAAGCAAGTATGATTCAGGGGATTTTTTTTGTTCAATATAATTTGATCACGGAAATTGTGACAAAAACCACCGATAAACTGTATATGATTCCATCCAAAAATTACTCAGACAAATAAAAATCAAAAATTTGACCACTAGCGGCTGTTATAGACGACCCATACCTCAACAAAGGAAAAAATAGCTTTTGAAAGTCGGCATTTCGTCTTTAATAAGGTATTGAGTGCTTTAGGCTTCCTCTGGCGGATAAAAAGTCATCTTTTATTTTTTTTCGCTTGGCGGTTTTGGTCCGAATGTTCTTCAAACGCATCTTAGAAAGCGTTTTCAAAATAGATTGGTTCGAATTGCAATAGTACAGATTGAACAACATTGATTGCAATAAAAACCGCTTGATTATGAGAAACAAAGCTACACCTTCATTTTTTATATTGTTTACACAGCGAACATAGCGTTGATCGTCGGTTTATCGGTAGTGTAGTTGAAAATGTGAATTTTAACCGATTTTCAGGATGAACAACTTAGCCATATGATTAAAATTTCAATTTCTATATGCAGCACCGGTAAACCAACGATTAATTAGATCTGTCTTTTCGCTGAGTGCAGCAAGAACGATTGATTGAACTGAAATGTGTGTAATGGATAATTGGTTCTGCCGGGTGGGAAATATTGTATGTATTTTGACATTGATTTTTTAGTGAGAGACATCTGAGGTTTCATACATACACTGGCAAAAAAATGGTTAGGACCACTCACATTTTTCAAAAAAATCATTGAAATTCCTAATGATTTTTTATGAAATTATTTAATTTTACATCATAAAAAGATTTTTTCCAAATTATTACGAAATTTGGAATTTATAACTTGAAAAGAAGTTCAATTTGGATGGCCCAGATGGATTTGCCTATTATTGGCACGATTTGCGCACCAAAGAAAAGATTTTCAGTAAGCGTCAATCTGGCGGTGGTTCTGTGATGGTATGGGGCGCCATTGGCTACTTGAAAAAGATGCCGCTGTCATTCATTTCAACCAGAATGACCGCAATACAATACCAGGAGATTGTCGGCCCTAATTTCCCAGCGAATGGCTATGCGCTGGCTTAGGCTGGCAATTGCAACAAGACAATGCCCCAATTCACGTGGCCAGGTCAACTTTGGCTGATTTTGAACAACGCGGAATAAATCTTTTTGACAATTGGCCGGCCAAATCACCAGATTTGAACATCATTGAAAACGTGTGGTCGATTTTATCCAGAGAAGTTTACAAAGAAGGTCGACAATTCAACACAAAACAAGAATTGACGGGGGCCAATAAGGCGGCTTGGCAAAACATCCCACAGGAAAACATCCAATCATTGTATGACGGTTTACCGCATCGAATCATCGCTTTACATGACGCCAAAGGCAAATGGACCAAAAAACAAGTTTTTGCAAAGAAAAATATAGTTTTTAAGCAAAATAGTTAAATGGTCCTAACCTTATTTCTCACTTTTAAAGTGCAAAAATTCAAAAATGAGTGATAAATTCCAAACTTCGTAATATTTTGGAAAACAACTTTTTGTAATGTAAAATTAAATAATTTCAAATAAAATTCATAAAGAAATAAACATAAAATCATGAGGAATTCCAATGATTTTTTTGAAAAATATGAGTGGTCCTAACCTTTTTTTTTGCCAGTGTACATCGTTTCAAACGACACAGCACGAACGATGCTTGCTTATGTGACTTGCGTTAGAGTTCGGGAGGTGCAAATCTTCAATTGTCTATTGGATATGGCCTTTGTATATAGGGTCGGCCATTCGTCGAAAAACTGTATAGATGCACATAAATAAGCGAGTTTGAACGACGCACCTGCGAGATGCCATCAATTAAAAGTTAGTTTTCTAAGTTTACAAGTCAATTCAAAAGTAAACAATTCTAAAAGAAAACAGCGTTTTGTTTTGTTTATAATTTTACATTAGATGTAGCGTTTTTTTGCATTTATTTCGGCTACTTCGTTATTTGATCTGAAAATTGTAGAGGAGGATGATACGTTGTTGATTCCCAAAAGCATAAATGACAAATGAGCACACTGTCGAGGGAGGTGAAACGAAAGGAGCCGCACTCGACGATCACCGCAATATAATCCACAATCGTTCGAATCATACGCAGCGGAAAACGTGATTGCTGATAAATAGCAGCTCACTCCATATTTGCTCATGAATGATTAGTGAACGAAACATTTGCATGTTTTACGCTGAATGCGGCCAATGCCTCGCATTTAATGGCTCATTATCGGATATGCACATTATAAATGCGGAAAGTAAAGCAAATAAAAAAATAATCGGGGATTCACATATTTTGTATTGAGCGATACACTTTTCATAGAAACGGCAATTCGCGAAAAGTACCGAGATTATGAAATCAACATGCTTTGATTCAAAAAGTCGAACCTTGATAAGCTCGAATATATGATGATTTCTTGGGATTTTTCTCCATTCGAACAATGTTGAATGAAAAAATCCCCTGCATGAGCATACCTGCTTAGATGTGCTAGAGCGAGTCAAGTATTTAAGCGAAGTTAAAGTCAAGCAGAATCATCATTCGCTCAACGCACTTCAGTTCGGAAAGATAAATCGTTTTTCCACATTCAAAAATCATATTAGAAAATGAAGGCATTCATTTGTTTGGCTTTGATCGTCATTTGCAATGTTGCTCTTAATCAAGCGGCTGCAATCGTCGTTCAAGAAGAATCAGCCCTGAAATTGGAGCCAATCGATTTTGAAGGCACGATCCACGAAGCAGCTGAAGAGCATTCGCGTCAAAGACGCCAAGCAGCCAAAAACCAAGTCGGTGTAGATATTCATCGTGAGCATGGACGAACCAGCGTGAACGCTCAAGCTGGCCGAGGGTGGGAATTCAATAATGGACGCACGAAAGTTGAAACCAACGCCAATTGGGGAAGAGATTTCGGAAGAGGAGGCTCAAGACCAAACTACGGAGCAAACGTTCAAATCACACATCGCTTTTAATTTTTTGCAATTCTCAAAACATTTTCAATATTAAAATTTACTAGCACCTATCTATTTGTCTATGATTAAGACCGTCAATTAATGAGAGTTTATTTGAAAGAATTCAAATGGAAACAACAAATATCGATGTTTCTTGTGATAAATTAGTGTTATAACCGCTCTGTGTTTATTGTATGTTAAAAATAAAATTATTTGAACATTAAATCTCTATAAATGTCCATTTCGCCACTATGTTTATTCGTTTATTGAAAAATCTTATAGAAAGTATAATCAAAAATTTATGTCCAAGCAGCACAAACTTTCACTCATGCTACAATCAATGCCTTTCCTTCTTTTCTAAAGGTTGTTTCAATAAGAGTATCGGGATGTTGTATTAAAATAAAATACAAACGAAATTATGACTTGAACAAAATTTTTATTGGGAATTGTAGCTATATTTATGGCAATTAGTAATGGAATATAACATCATCTAAATTTCCACCACGACTACGCTTTGTAGACACCATCCGTTCACCCCAATTTTTTATGACATTTTGGCATATTTCGATACTCAAATCGGACTATTTTCATTATATTGAACATCAAATCGAACATTCTTGCATAAAATAATACGAATTATTGATAAAAATAAAAAAAATGGAAATAATATGAGTCTTCTCAGACCACTTTTGGATTTGCCGTCATCAAAAAGTGTCCCTATTTTGTGTGAAAAAGTCCACCATTATATCGTCGACGTGCGTGCTGAAAAGCGGGTGATATGAGAAAAGATGGTTATGCATTTATATTGCCTTCGTTCGGGTAAATACATTGTTCATTATACGCGATTTTTTACAACATCTAAGTAATTTTTCTCGTCCACTTCCTCGTACACATTTCAGAGTAAGCTCTTTTGAACAAAAATATAGTACGAATAGCAATAGAAACTACTTCATTTATTTTCCAGGCAAGAAATTTATGCAAAGATCTATGTGTTATGCAAGCGGTCCGTGGTTTTGTTCTTCCAAATTTTAATTTGGCTAAATATGCAAAACAATTTAACACCACTCAAGCTGAACTTTTGAATGTTGCCAATGATCCAATTATCTTGAATTTTATATCAGAAATGCGTGAAAAAATCTTTAATCTCCAAATAAATGGTTCGTTTGAACGTTACAAAAATATTTCAGAGGAAACAGAACGTATTTTGGTAGAATTTCCTCTCCAAACTTCGATCGATGTTAAATATTATCTAAAATATAATGCTGAACAGGAAAGTGTAGTTCTTCCAACTGGATATATTGAAAATCCATATGAGCATAAGGATGAAAATACAGTATGTGTTGGTGATTCATTGTGCTTTCAATTTTTGTTGAACTTTTCAAATGGAAGTTTTTAAATGTGAAACTTCGATATCGACAATTAAAAAAAAAATCTCGTTCAGTTTTTCATTACGTTTTTGCTTTGATTCAAATTAATTTAATTATTTAAATTGATCACATTAATTGATTGGATGAGTAACTTTTTTTTGGCTAAAACAGAAGATGTACTTTGAAATTATGCTTAAAAATCATTAAGGCAATTCAAATAAAAAAAAAAATTCTTGAGTTCATTGAACTAAAACTTTGGCTCTTTTGAATTTGAAATAAAATATCAATGAACACTCTTCAGATGATTAGAAACTTGATTATCAATCAAACTAACTTTTCCGCACATTTCCCGAAATTGTTTACGGGATTTTCATTGATTGCTACGCATTTGTATCGGATTTATGTTTGTTTCTTATCGAATCATCATGCTTAACTTTGAGAATAAATCACAGAAAATGTCAAGTCATTTCGATGAGATCGAATTTTAAGTCATTACACATCATGTGACTTAAATTTAAATTTTAATAAATAAAAATGAATAAACATCTCAGTTTCTAATTTTTACTTCCACAAACGATCGCTGGTTTTAATTGGTAATAACAATTACGAATTAGTTTACTCTGATCTGAACTTTTAAATCATGCCAACGATAAATATGATTCCACATTTATGCTATGTATAAATTTCGTTAAAAAGTTAATGAGCAATTAAATTGATGAAAAATTCACAGATCAGAAAATCACAAATACTTCATCCAATTTAATGACAAATTTTCAATTTTGACCCCGAAAATCAAAAATTTTGCAGGGGAGGTAGTCTGAAACCTCATCAGAATGACTTGAAATTTTGCATGACTCATTTTTTTCATAAAAAAATAATTTCCTGGAAGTTTCAATTCGTTAAAATGTGAACTTAAGATAGTCTCCATACAAATATTCAGTTTTCACCCCGAAAAGGCCCCAAAAATGTTGCAGGGGAGATAGTTGTATGACTTATTTCCTTCATAATAAAATAATTTTCTGAAAGTTTCATAATGATACAATGCAAACTGGAAATAGTCCCCATACAAACTTTTCTTAATTATATTGAAAAACAGTCCATTTATTAATTCGACTCCACTAGACCTACCCGAAATTATCCGATTGGACTGAAAATTATTAGGTTTCTATTACTAATGAATAAAATTGACAAAAAATGTCTCCGGAAATAGTTGCAATCGTTTTTCTAGGCAATACTTTTACCTCACACAGTGTTATGTGCGGAAAAGTAAAAAGATAATTTGATAATCAACTTCATACTGCGCTGAAAGCAAATTGCCGTTTTAAGCTAATTCACACTACGGTTGTTTGAAGGGCAATAGGATGATGACGTTGATGGTGTTGAATGCATTTGCTGCTTATAAATACATGACATTGTACAAATGTTATTATTCTGACCCTAATTTTTTTTTCGATTTGTCTCTTGATTTCAACATATTGTAAACTAATGTCTCAATTTCATTATCATACAATCGAAGGAAAATATAAACCTTGCACATCCATGAACTTTTCCATTTGATTCAACGTAAATAAATAACTGGAAATATGCATTAGCTTGCAATGAATATTGTTGATATCAATAATTGATGATTGTGAAAATATTATTGGCATAAATAAAGTATTTTGTTCGCTATACAAATTCTTCATTCTTATTCAGAAAATTGAAAGGATCACTCTAAATGAAAGAGGCAAATCTTATTCTTGCGTTTTTCGTCGCACTTATATATACTGTTGTGAATGCGCAAATCTTGCCAGGTAAGATGAAAAGCGTCAACGAATGTCGTTCACCACAGACTATATACTTATTCTTTTCATTAAAGGTACCAAGCACTGCGACAAAAATAGAGACCTTCCACAACTGAGCGAAATTGATAGGTAAGAAGTTTTTAGTTTTTAGAATAAAAATTTGTTTCTTATAATTTTTTTATTATTATACACAGATGCTGCATCGGTCACGATGAGTGCCCGCTCTCAATCGGTCCAGGTAAGGATGAAATAACTCCAGACAAGAGATTTTCACGGTTTCATAATCGAATACCCTTTACATTGAGTTCCTGTGAATGTGACATTCAATTTCAAAATTGCCTTCGCAGATTAGGGCTTCCAGGAGGCTTTTTTTTTGGGCGTTTTATTATGGACGGAATTTGCTTAATTTAAAAGGGAGCTGACTTTCATCTTTCAGGCAAAATACCAAAATAATTCGAAATAAACGGATGTCAACAGCAAATCCAACAAAACTGTAACTCTAAGCCATATTTCAAAGCACATTTTTTTACGAATCATATGCACACGATCGTTGGCTTCTGCTTCATATCATAGATTCTGCAAACATTCTCCTTCATTCGTAACCAACACTCGACATACGTTCGCGTACGAGAAATGATGAAAAAATGTATGTCCACTCTAGTTACGGAAAAACACATACCCAGCAAACGAAAAACAATGTGTCCAGCAAAAATACTTACTGTGCTCTTATTCTTACTTTCATCTACTTGAATAATTGCAAATAAAATACATCAAAAAGCACAAAATAAAATACACAATACAAGACATCCACAACCGTGCCAAAAACCTTTTTATTTAATTTCCATATAAAATAAATGTGGAATGAAATATATTAATACCTATGAACGAAGACTTGCAAAAAAACATGATTTTCAAATATTGCCGCCAGTTTTCCGTGACATGTAGCGCCCTCTGAAAAAAGCTTATGTTTGGCAGTTTTTGTGTGGTGTAACTGTCAAATTATGGTCCCCGCGGCGCTGTTTGCACTGGCGAAGGTTGGTAATATTTTTGCTGCTGGATTTTGACATGTGGCGACCGCAGGTGGCGAAAATTGGAACTAAGGTAGATTTTGAATGTTCGCCATGTAGAATACATGAGGAGAAGTCATGGAAACTCGCCTTTTTACACTACTAGTTTCTACAATTGAAAATAAAAGTTAGTGTTTGATCTCTCGATACCACAAAAATTGTTGTCTCACAATCGAAAAATAAATTACACCAATTGTCTTTTGGAAAACTTTCTGCGAGGGATGACAATAGCATAAAACTAGGCGAAAGCCTTGTATTTAAATGGAACGATGATTGTGGATATATCAAACACATTTTCTTAAGCCTTAGCCCTTGAAGCCATTCTGTTATTATCCATCCCAAATGACACACGTTTCCAATTTTAATGTGAACTGCAACTCCCATGTCTTAAACACGTTAAAAATCTTTTAGAAGATTTCCATGCTTCAAATTGTCCTCTGTACAAATATCATGTTTAAAGTAATTAAAATATGATCATCGATGATGTGGAGAAATATATATTGAATCATTTTCTGCAAAATAACAGATGATATTCAAATTTGTTCGCTGGGATATTTTCATTGTAATTACAGTTACGTCGAACTATATCTTCACACATTAGTAAACATTGCAAAAGGTTTTTGCTAATCGATCGATTCGAATACGTATATTATAATATAATTATTAACTTGCTGAAAAGATGCGAAGAGAAGAAACGGAAATAATATAATTTAGGCGGGAATTCACATATTTTGTATTGAGCGATACACTTTTCATAGAAACGGCAATTCGCGAAAAGTACCGAGATTATGAAATCAACATGCTTTGATTCAAAAAGTCGAACCTTGATAAGCTCGAATATATGATGATTTCTTGGGATTTTTCTCCATTCGAACAATGTTGAATGAAAAAATCCCCTGCATGAGCATACCTGCTTAGATGTGCTAGAGCGAGTCAAGTATTTAAGCGAAGTTAAAGTCAAGCAGAATCATCATTCGCTCAACGCACTTCAGTTCGGAAAGATAAATCGTTTTTCCACATTCAAAAATCATATTAGAAAATGAAGGCATTCATTTGTTTGGCTTTGATCGTCATTTGCAATGTTGCTCTTAATCAAGCGGCTGCAATCGTCGTTCAAGAAGAATCAGCCCTGAAATTGGAGCCAATCGATTTTGAAGGCACGATCCACGAAGCAGCTGAAGAGCATTCGCGTCAAAGACGCCAAGCAGCCAAAAACCAAGTCGGTGTAGATATTCATCGTGAGCATGGACGAACCAGCGTGAACGCTCAAGCTGGCCGAGGGTGGGAATTCAATAATGGACGCACGAAAGTTGAAACCAACGCCAATTGGGGAAGAGATTTCGGAAGAGGAGGCTCAAGACCAAATTATGGAGCAAACGTTCAAATCACACATCGCTTTTAATTATTTTAAAATTCCAACACACTTACTTTTTTAATTTTGGCCGTCAATTGAATAAAACTGATTTTTTGTTGGCAAGAATTGTATTAATGCGTTTATTAATTGCTTTGTAAGATTAATGTATTGGATCAAATTAGCCGCAGATAACATTAAAAGTTTAGACAATAATGTCTAAAAATAATAGGAAATCTCAACATATCCTTTTCTGTCGAGCCAGTGGTTATGTCACGTATACATTCGATGGCGCCAAATATTTTTATTGCTTAAATATATTCCCTTATATTTTAAAAAAATGGAGTCAGTGCCAGAGCTATAGTATATTTCAGGTTGACTTTATCACAGAACGTGTTTTGATCATAACTGAATGGGTGAGAATTAAAAACGACCTCCAACTATTGTGAGGATTTATATATGACCAGAAAAAAATTGAGCATAATACTGAAAACCAGAATTTATTCACCTTTTGTCTAATTTTTGCCCTCAAAATTCTCCCGGTTTCATTTGTTTCAAATCTTTCTAGTCTCATTTCATTTATCACAATAGTTAGAGGTCGTTTTTTATTCTTATCCATCCAGATTGAAACTCGAAATGTCTATAAATTAATTGCCAGTTCCGCGAATTCATTCTTATCACACATTCATTTGAAGTTTCATTCACTTTAGTTAGTAGCTTCTGCAAAGTTTTTTGGTGAAGAAGATGAAATTTTCATTGCTTCTCATTGTTCTTATCGCGCCCATCTGTATTCTGGCAATACTCAATGAAAACGGTAAGTGAGATGAACTTTAAACTGTAGCTGACGTTCAATAGTCACCACAAATAAAGTGTGTTTTCAAAATGAGATTAAAGTTCGAACAAAACTTCGAACGACTACAAAACAAATGTGACGTGATTGTGATCGAACATCAATTAATTGTACACAAAAGTTCGCTAATGCTCGGACAGAAATTTGAGGTACTTTTATCCCAATTCTGGGTATAAAAATCACTCGGAATCTGAAGTGGGCGTTTTTATTCCGCAAAACGAATATGATTTTTTCTGAATATAAGAAAAAAGAACAGAGCAACATTAACAACAACAATGACAATGTGTCCAGCATCCACTCAGACGATGACCTGTGTATATTTGCAATACATACTCAAGTGTTGCAGTCGGTTGCGTCTGTGAAATGTATAACACAAATCAGTACAGGTTTGATGTGTAATCGCTTCTCTTTTGTTCCATCTTCTATGCAAATTTGCTTGCTATACAAACTTCTCAAACGCAACCGTCGAGAATGCCTTTTCATGTATTTCAACAACACATAGCTCATCGTTTGAGTGGAAGACACAATGCTTTTGTATTAGTTATTATTGTTTGCTCTGATTTGACCTTTTTATATTCAAAACCGAAAATATTCTGGTTTCGAGATATGTTTTTGGCACTGCGGAATAAAAATACCAAATTTCAGGTTCCGAGATATTTTATACCCAAAATTGGGAATGAAATCTTTTAAATTTCTGTTTGAGCGTGCATATTATCATTTATTTTAATTGATTTTAATTGGCTGCAATAAAATTCATACATTCTGGTACAATTCCTATGTTTAGATATCGACACTAAGAATCAGCAAACCACTGGAGAGTCAATAAAACCGCTCAGAGGAATGCGAAAACTTACCAGACATAGTAATAGTACTGGTTGCACCTGGAGGTCTGTTGGTATTGTGTGTTTTGTGTATTTTGTTTCATTTCCTACAAATTCAAACTTTTGCACATTAAATTCTTCATTTCGATTTAAATAGATTACATACGGAAATCGAGCAATTCTATTGCTCCATTCAATTGACACCAACCGAACGTGCATTGCGCGACAGAAGCGTGGCTCGAATCAAATCGCTTGTACTTCAATTATGGCCAAATGCAAAAGTCATATCAATCGGAAGCTCAGTCACCGGATTGGCCCTACCAAACAGTGATATTGACACAAGGGTGCAACATGAATTCGACCCAACTCGATTACTGGTGAATATTTCACTGGCTGATGCTATTGCCGAACCAAATTCAGTCATACTGACAAAAGTCAACCGGATTTCGCTTTTTAGATTTACTGATAGTGAAACCAAAATTAAAGTCGATATATCATTTTCTAATGAATCGCCTTTAGAAACAACCGAATTAATCAACGAATTTAAACGCCAATATGCAATATTAGCGAAAATGATTGTAGTTTTGAAACAGTTTTTAAGACAACGGGATCTCAATGATAGTTCAAAAGGTTTGGATCAATCGATCAAATGGAGTAATAGAATATTAATATTAATTTCGATCTATCTTCAGGTGGAATTTCGTCATTTGCTCTTAGTATAATGTGCATCAGTTTCTTGCAAATGCATCCTGAGTACGAAACCAATGAGAGCGGGAATTTGGGCGATTTGCTTTTGGGCTTTTTGGAATTATATGGCTGCAAATTTGATTATGAAAGAATTGGCATCAGCATTAGGAATGGTGGTCAATATTTGCCTAGAGAGGAGCTACCGTGTCAAGAGGTTGACGGCCGTCAACGATTATTTTGCATCGAAAATCCTGTGAAAATTAATGAAAATGCATGCCATCGTTCATACCGTGCATTGGATGCGAAACAAGCATTTGACGATGGTTATGATTCTCTGTCAAAAGCCATATCTTCCATTCAGAATAACACAAATTACTGCAACCAACAAAAAATATTGGGCCAAATCGTTCATTTCACGGATGAATTTATCGAGTATAGAAAATGGGTTCGAGATAATTTCGAGCACAATTGAATGCCTGAGAAAAATAACGACTCAAATCTTTCCAACATGGAAGTCTGAAGCATAGAAAAGATACACGCATTACTGAAACTGAGAATAAAACTTTGGAATATCACAACTGAAAAAAAAAAAATTCACAAGAATGAAACATCCGAAAAGATCACATGAATATTTTTCAAGTTTCAGTTTTTCGTATTCTGTTTTCAAGTTTCATTTAAATGTAATTTCTTTTCAAGTTACATTGAAATGCAACTTGAAAACAGAATACGAAAAACTGAAACTTGAAAAATATTCTTGAGATCTTTTCGGATGTTTCATTCTTGTGAATTTTTTTTTTCAGTTGTGATATTGAAAAGTTTAATTCTCAGTTTCAGCAATGCGTGTATCTTTTCTATGCTTCAGACTTCCATGTTGGAAAGATTTGAGTCGTTATTTTTCTCAGGCATTCAATTTTGCATCTGGAGAACAGTTGAAACAGAATTAAACTGTATTTTGCTTCATTTCAAATTCGATGTTCGATGTGCTTTATTTTTTCCCCATCACTCGGAAACAAAAAATTATGGAAGTTTTTGACGGTCAGTTAAATTCTACATTGCTCACAAAATGTTTCCACAAAATCAACAGACAGAAAAAGATATGCTGACGATTTCCTATGTTGTCTAAACTTGTAATGTTATCTGCGGCTAATTTGATCCAATACATAAATCTTACAAAGCAATTAATATACGAATAAATGAATTCTTGCCCACAAAAAATGAATTTTATTCAGATAACGGTTAAAATTAAATTAATAAGTGCTAGAAAATCTTTAAATATGATATTTTTCAGAATTGCAAAAAATTAAAAGCGATGTGTGAATTGAACGTTTGCTCCGTAGTTTGGTCTTGAGCCTCCTCTTCCGAAATCTCTTCCCCAATTGGCGTTGGTTTCAACTTTCGTGCGTCCATTATTGAATTCCCACCCTCGGCCAGCTTGAGCGTTTACGCTGGTTCGTCCATGCTCTCGATGGATATCTACACCGACTTGGTTTTTGGCTGCTTGGCGTCTTTGACGCGAATGCTCTTCAGCTGCTTCGTAGATCGTGCCTTCAAAATCGATTGGCTCCAATTTCAGGGCTGATTCTTCTTGAACGACGATTGCAGCCGCTTGATTAAGAGCAACATTGCAAATGACGATCAAAGCCAAACAAATGAATGCCTTCATTTTCTAATATGATTTTTGAATGTGGAAAAACGATTTATGTTTCCGAACTGAAGTGCGTTGAGCGAATGATTATACTGTTTGAATTTCATTGTACTTTTATACCTTAGACGGTTTGTCGCATCGTTAAATCATTCAGGGGATTTTTCATTCAAATTGGTACTTATTTTCCAAAAAGCTGCTGAAATACGGAAGACAGCTTCGATTGAATAAAATGAAGATAAATTTACATAAGATCGTTACTTTTGGCGAATGTCTATTTCTAGGAAACATGTTTTAGTTGCAGTGAATTGGAGTCGTTAAAAACGGGAATCCCCTCCAAGTTTCTGCCATTTCTTCTAGTTCTATAATCAATAATTCTATTTTAAACTCTCGTTAGATTCAGCAAAACTCATGTGCAAATTTGAGAAACTGTCAATTGCCGTGCAACAAAAGGACGATCACCGCATTATAATTCACAATCGTTCAAATCATACGCAGCGGGAAACGTGATTGCTGATATATAGCAGCACTCCATATTTGCTCATGATTGTCTTGTGAACGAAACATTTGCATATTTTACGCTGAATGCGACAAATGCCTCGCATTCCATGGCTAATTATCGCGATTATTAAATGCGGAAAGTAAAGCAAATAAAAAAAATAATCGGGTATTCACATATTTTGTATTGAGCGATACACTTTTCATAGAAACGGCAATTCGCGAAAAGTACCGAGATTATGAAATCAACATGCTTTGATTCAAAAAGTCGAACCTTGATAAGCTCGAATATATGATGATTTCTTGGGATTTTTCTCCATTCGAACAATGTTGAATGAATAAATCCCCTGCATGAGCATACCTGCTTAGATGTTCTAGAGAGAGTGAAGTATTTAAGCGAAGTTATATTCAAGCAGAATCATCATTCGCTCAACGCACTTCAGTTCGGAAACATAAATCGTTTTTTAACTTTCAAAAATCATTTCAAAAAATGAAGGCATTCATTTGTTTGGCCTTGATCGTCATTTGCAATGTTGCTCTTAATCAAGCGGCTGCAATCGACATTCAAGAAGAATCAGCCCTGAAATTGGAGCCAATCGATTTTGAAGGCACGATCCACGAAGCAGCTGAAGAGCATTCGCGTCAAAGACGCCAAGCAGCCAAAAACCAAGTCGGTGTAGATATTCATCGTGAGCATGGACGAACCAGCGTGAACGCTCAAGCTGGCCGAGGGTGGGAATTCAATAATGGACGCACGAAAGTTGAAACCAACGCCAATTGGGGAAGAGATTTCGGAAGAGGAGGCTCAAGACCAAACTACGGAGCAAACGTTCAATTCACACATCGCTTTTAATTTTTTGCAATTCTCAAAACATTTTCAATATTAAAATTTACTAGCACTTATCTATTTGTTTATGATTATGACCCTCAATTAGAATAAATTTGATTTTGAATAAAATTATTTAATTAAACAGGATATTGCTTATTATGCACGCCTTAATCTTAAGTTTGAAAGTCTCGTACTTCCTTCCAACTCAAATGCGAGTTACTGCTTATAGGACCGTACTGAACCGCACTAATATGTGCAAAGGCATATACATGCACGGTTCCGATATCTTGACATGCCTTTGGAAGCAATTTGATATAAAATCAATTCGAATCACTGAGATTCAATCCTACATCCTCATGACTGTGAAACAGATACGCGAAGCGCACTTACCGCTCGGCCACCGCCTGGCCTTTCATATCTTTGAAACGCGTGTCAAAAAATGATTTTGAAAAATCTCAACTTTCTGGAGCGATAACATAACCGGTTTTATTTGTTTTTTTTTTTTTTTTAAGAACAACGCCATTGGAGAGTTGTATTAGAGATTCAGCTCGGCATTGAAATTTCAGGGTATTTTGTTCATTGAAAATGGTTGCAACAAAGCCAAATGTGTCCAAAGGCACCATTAGTTGCATTTCATCAATTCAAACCGCTGTTTAATAATGTTAATCTGCTTCATTAGATGATTTTAATTAATCACATGGCAATTTAGGTAATTGAGTTTTCTTCAAGCTTTGAAAAAATTATCTTTAATTTAGATGAAACCATGTCGGTTGCAGTGGAACTATTTTCTAACAAATATGTTGAAAACGAACTCAACTTAATGAATTTTGTTTGAATTCAAATATAGATTGCAATCGGAATGACGATGAAGCTGTACAGCTTTTTCTGTAAATAATAAAATTGGTCGGTGCCTTTGGTCATTTTCTATCAATTTTTTTTTTCACGGAAAGTGAAATCAAATGGCAAAATACGGGAATCCCCTCCCAATCTCTGCTATTCCTTTTAGTGCAATCATCAATATTACAATCTTAAACACTCGCTGAGTTCAACGAAACACGTATGAGAGAATTCAAGTTCAAGCTTCGAATGAATGGAAACACTGTTTTATGTGTCGTCATATTTTTATCTGTCAGCTTGTGTTCTACACTGGTACCAACATTATGTACGTCATTGAATTGAAATTAAAAATATTGTTGTTGGGTTTTTGCATAATAACCGTTTTCAGAATTTGAGTTGCATAACGTGTGTTTGAGCACATTACATTTTTGACCTTTCTTATACAAAATCCATACTTTTATGAATGACAATTTAAGTATGTGAATGCCATCGAATAGATAAATCTGTTGATTGAAATTGTATTATTTTGCCTAACTTAAAATCCACAGAATGGAAAATTTAAATTTTTCATTGAAAAAACGACTTTTATTCATTCAAAAAGGAAGGCGAAAATGGCAAATAAGAATAAAAATATTTCGGGTCAAATTGTTGCAAATACTATAACTACATTTCATGCAAACGAACATGTGGATGAAATATAAACGAATTTTAATGCCTGATCCAACATTCGGTTTTGACCCTCCTTTTCCAGAGCCTCGTCCCCGACATTGGCTTCGATTTTACCGCGACCATTATTGGAATTCCTATACTTGCCAGCTTCAACTGTCGCACTAGTTCATTCACCTTCTTTGTTCACACCAATTCAAACGTGGTTGCTGTTCGCTTGACATGAGTCAACTGCATCGTAGAGCTCGCCTGAAAAGTCAATTGGCACAAATTGCAATGTAAATCTTTCTTGGACGTCGATTGCAATCGCTTGGTTTTGAACAATAAATGAATGCCTTCATTTTTAATATTTTATAGCACGAATGATTGATTGAGATGAAATGTGTTTAATCGATAATGCTTTCTACCGAATTTGCTTCACTTTTTCGATTTATCGATCTAGCTTATCTATCAAATTAGGAATTTAAGTCATTCAAAAACTGTCATTGTTCATAGAACACGAACATATGCTAAAACATTTCGGAATGTTATCACTACTCCAGTAGTGCGGAGATGACGCACACGGGGATTTTTTTGATAGTTGAATTTGATTTCCATAATGGTGATTCCCGTACTACTTGTTGGAGAGCTGACGCGTCTTCTCACTGTCGTACAAATTTGTATAAAAGCTGCGATCTTTCACTGCGATGCTATCAGTTAACTGTTAGTGTTCGAGGTGTTGAAGTTAATCCAAACGTAAACAAATCAAAAATGAAAACTACGTTTCGTATTATTTATAATTTAACATTGGTTGTAGCCCTTTTTGGTGCATTTATTTCGGCTTCTTCGCAATCTGATCCGGAGATAGTTGAAGTGGAGGATGCATTATGGATTCGAATTCCAAGATCATATATGGTAAATTCCATAAACGAAGACGCTATTGGAGAAGAGGTGTTGGAGCATATGCGAAGCCGACGATCTCCAGACGATAATAAACCAAAAATAAATCTTCAAGGCAACCATGATCGCAAAGCAGGCACCAATATCTATGTCGACGGTCAACAGAGAATTTGGCAAAGTCAAAACAAGCGCAACGAAATCAACGCTCACGGACAGTACAGTCAACATTTCGGCGGACCCGGAGGACGCTCACGACCAAATTTTGGCGGCGGTTTGTCTTATACCCGTCGCTTCTAACCGACGCGCGAAATGAACGTGCAAACTGATATGAATATCATAAAAATGCAAATGTATTCAGAATCCAGTATATTTAACAGAATAGAATATTTTCGATAGAATAAAGAATAATAAATTATAATCAGTTGTTTTTATTTTTATAATCAAATTTCAATTCATTCGCTGGTCGTGATAATATTTGGTCGTGATGCTTCCAATTCAATAAGACTGCACGTGTTGAGACTTAAATGAAGAATATCCGTCGTCTGTCGTTGCGTGATGAATCATTCGAATGATAGAAAATCTCATGCTCATATTTGTTAATCTTTTATCGATTTGCACGTCTTCTGTGCCGAATGAAATTTTTTTCTATGGGAGATACGCACTGTCAGTTCACTGCTACGAAAATCACAGCGAATCAATTCGGTCGTTGTTTTCTCGGGGAAGGGTCATGCTTATCTCGAGCGTGCACGCACTCATTTATGTCAACGAGCAATAAAATATACCAATAATAAAATAATCATCAAAATAGTTGCGCGCACTGGTGAGCTCGAGCAGCAAAACTGTATCATTTAGAAGCCAATGTATTTACCTCATCCTTAGCATTGCGCAGCGTTGAGGTGTCAAGTCAACCACATAATCTATCAAATTTATTTTAAATGCGCCACTTAACGTGTGGCGGTCACGTGCCACAAAGTCAAAAATGTGCAACAAATTGTATAATATTTGACCAATGAATAGTAAAATGCCTAATTCTCTTCCGTTTCTCATCCTCTGATGCGTGATACGACATTGATTTTTTCATTAACATTATCCATCACCCCAATAAACAAATACAACAATAACAACAACAAAAGAACACCAACAATTTAATCTGCACCGAAAAAAGAACCACTGTAACTACTGTGATTGCTACTTTTTCGAATGGTTTTATAGCACCGTGCGTTTCACACCCCATTTATGACGTATAACAAATATATGTGAATATATTTTGTTCAACAGACGAACATGTTGTTTTCTCCCTTCAACTGTTCGAGAGTGTTGCGCTCGAAACCACGCCCAATTCAACATTTCAACCTGCGGACGGTGCGATTTGCCCGTGTGAAAATTCCAAATTTTCATTGATCACAATGAATTTTGCTGTTTCTGTTTCTACTCACCAATTACAAACTATTTTCACAGTTGCAATGAAATATTTTGATGGGAGTTTGCATATTTTTAGTTTGATTTTTGAATATAGCCTAGTACAATTGATGAAGTATTGCTATGAATTCGAAGCGTTTACCAAATTCAACTCATTTTGTGTCTCAATCATAACGAACTTGCAGCCTACAGAAGATACATTTAAAATGAACAACTCATGGTTCGAAGAACTTTGATATCTACCAGCAACCACCATCTACCAAATTTTTACGAGGGTGTTTTATGTGATTTTTGGATAGAGCAAACATGTCTGTTCAATGTTCAACTTCTGCGACAGTAAAACCAATTTGGGTTGACATGAAAAATGGAAGATATAACTGATTTTCTTCTAGAAAATCCGTATTTTTCCGTCATTCCATCACTACGGAAATAGATGAAAATTGAAAAACATGGACTTTTAACTGGAATCGGTCTGGTATAAGGGTTGACTGTAATTATTCGAATGTCTGTGTTTTTTCGTGTCTTGTGTAGCCGAAGGTATAAGTGTTGAGGGGTGGATCTTTTGTGCAAGCTTTGTTTACATAGGCCAGCCTACACATATGAATACACTCGAATGAACGTAAGTAGGCTTGCGAATTAACAAAAAGGCACACGAGCACCATTTTCACACCAGCCAATATTTTTCACAACATCTCACATATCAGAGATTATAAAAAAACGCGCACACGCACACGTATTTTCATAACGAAAATTAATGATTTTCCTGTGCAGCGCCGAATTAGAATGTCACCGAGATCTTGTTTGTATTTGGTGACCAGAATATTTGTATTCACTTCACAAACCTCGACGAATACGCACATCGAAATATTTTGTTCGTTTACAGTTTCTTCACTTTCAACATTTGTGACTAACTCAAACACGTAACAAACCATTTGGTGTGAAACGCAGAACCAAATAAAGATAAAGGACAGAAAAAACATCCAAATAACTATAAATAAATTGAATGAAAGTTCGTATCGAAATAGACAGTGTTTATATCAAATTAATCGATTAAAACTCACAAATAAGAGCCAAACCAAATTGTTTAAGTTTTAATTGAGAGTCGTTTAGTTCAAGTTTGAAGAGAAAATTGAAAATCAATTTCAATTAATTTGTTTATAATGGAATGGGGTGAAGGTGAAGAATTAACAAATGATCGCTGCTCAACGGCATCATCAATCAGCAATTCCGGTGAAATAAATAATACGCTAGCAACACCATCGAATGCTCCGAAGCCAACGAATCTAAATGACAATCAAAACATTCAGATGAACAGCAATACATCGTTGAATTTGGATTCAATGTCTGATGGTGAACTATCGGATTTCTCATTGAATGACAGCGATGAAGACGAATTTCGTACAACTGGAGACTCGGGTATGCTTTCGATTTCATTTCATTTTGAGATTTCTATCTGGAAAAATTGAAATTCAAACAGTTTGATATTGTGAAAAGGTGATCGATTTTGCATGCATTCACTTTACTGAGCACAATCTTCTATATCAGAGTTCAATGAATATTTTATTCGAGCTCGGAAATCAAAAAACTCCGAATTAACAGGTCACAAAATGTTGACCGAGAATGATATTTTCATTGTTTAACTAATTAAATCGGGGTTTTTCGAGGTTTTTTCTTTAAATAAAGTGTAAACACTACGAGTTTATATATTGTCTTTGGCTAAAGCATTCATAACAAATTCAACAAGCAACTCATTCGGTTGCATATATTTGTCTATATGTTCACTCACTCAAACGGATTTAGTTATTCCCTTGACTTAATCTATAGTCATCATTAAGATACAATTTCCTCTTCCAGTTAGAAAAATTTTACCTCACAAAAATTCATTCGCCGAAGTGTACAAAAATTGGTCGAAAAAGAATCTGCTCAAGTTTCGGGACATTGTAAAAAGTATTTTTTACTAAAACCTCCCTAAAATTACTTCATCTAATATTATTTGCTGAACATAAATTCTCACCTACCAAATGAGTGGCTGAGAATAAAAGGGTTCATTCGCATGTCACCTCCTGCTCTTGCTAATGAATATATACATAAGCATGAGCAGAAGGTGAGATGTGTATGGCCATTTATATTCTCAGAGGCTCAATTAATTTTTAATCAATTTGATTTAGATCGATGTCGCCCATTGTCAACAAACACAACATCAAATATGCCATTAATGTATCCGAGTAATCGAAATGGTCAGGGGGTTCGAAAGATATTCACGAATACTCGTGAGCGATGGCGTCAACAAAATGTGTCTGGTGCATTTGCCGAACTGCGAAAACTCGTGCCAACGCATCCGCCCGATAAAAAACTATCGAAAAATGAAATTCTGCGTATGGCCATTAAATACATTCGATTGTTAACTAATATTTTGGATTGGCAAAAGAAGCAAGAACAACAACATCTCGAGCGAAATAACAATGACATTGATTCGGTAAAATATGAAGGAATTGATAAGCCAGTGAATAAAGACAATAGCCAGTCAAAAATTAATCATCAAATACATAAGTCGAATGACGGACAGCGATTGCTAATGATTGCACCGAATTATCACAATTGTGAGCCCACATCGGTGACCGAACTGGGCTCATCCAATAAAACCGACCACGAAGTGACTCGAAAACTGAAGCTGAATGTCGAGAATTATAGTAATTCAAAGGAGTCGGCAAAAAATTCCCTAGTTTGTAACTATCGAAATGCGAATCTTCTATCTGTAAAAGTGGAGAATGGTGTGAATTCGGCGATAATTATGCAACAACACGAATCAAATAAACCATTCGAGAATCATCGAAATTCATATGCGAAAGTTGCCAATGGAATAATGGTCAGCAATGACGATCAACGAAATTCGGGTTTAAACCGAATCTTTGATGAAAAGTCGCGAAATAATGTTGCCGTCAAACCGCCGAAAAACAAAAGTGGATGCCCTAAACGGAAACTTGGTAATGACCGAGACGCTTCTGGCGTCGAAAAGAAAAGAAAATGAAATATTCAGAAGATTGTACGTAAAATATGGGGAAAATATCAAATTTTGAAAAGTGTGAGATTAATTTAGAACTATATTCCAATAGAAATAAAAGATTAATACTAGTAATTGTAAGTTGTAACATACATGCAATAAATCGAGACAAATTTTAATCTTGAGTGTCAAAATGTGATTTTCATTGTGATTCCATCTTCTTTTAGTTTTCCAACTTTCCTCAATTTAAAGTATCATACATTTATGGAAATATTTTTCGGGGATTACGTCCACATTTATGCCTACCCTAGTAAACCTTGAAAAACTATGTGAGAATTTGACTTCTGCTCTCCAAATCTCCATGAAAGCTTCAAAAGTCTACCGTTCCGATTCTAAGAAGTAATTTTTTTTAAAAAAGAAAACTTATGAAAAAATGCATGAAATTGTTTCCGCTTCTTAAAATATAATTTTGAATTATAAAAAGAATTGAAAACAAAGATTGGATCAAAAAACAACGACGCCTTTTTCACGATTCTTATCGCATTGTTTCATTTTATAATTGATGTCCCTCAGTTCAAAATTTAGAAATTCATACTCATTGAACCCTCGTCAAACTCAATATTTACAAATATGCCTGATTGTAATCAAAATCTCTTGTCCGTTTTTTTTTTTCTTTTTCTATCATTTTTCCATTCTCTTTAAAATCCGTGTATTATTTATTTTTGCTCCGACTATTAAAAAGTAAAATTGTTCACGCCAGTGAGTGTATCAATGTATTGTGGGGCCTCGCCAATTTCCAAGTGGAAAAATATATCAGAATAAATATATACGGAAGGGGTGGCATTACCGCATGCAGAGCGTGAGTGTTTGATAGCATTCAAGAACAAATTGTTTATTTCTTATCTACAATGAACATTCGTCCTCATCCCTCAACTGTCTGAAGCAACGTTTTTCATTCACGATCACACAAATACCAGTGCATTTACATGCTGCTAAAAACGAAAATATTGAATATGTTTATTCAAACCAACAACAAAATCTGTGGGCAATGCCCAAATAAATGTATTCATTTATTTTTCGGCTGAACTTCCAAATACTAATGGAAATAGGAAGGAAATTCTCAGCAACATTGAAAAATTCGTTTACGAAATTAATAAACCAAACGTTTGTTCTATTCATTTATTTACAATGCAACTGGAGTGCTCAAGTAAATTATCACGTCATTTATGCGGCAGCTCGAATTGTTCCGTATGGCGTCTCCATCGTAATTGCTGTATTATGGTGTCAAATGTGTGCTGAATTCAAATGTCAGTTTATAGACACACATAACCTCTTATTTGCCATGTGTTAATAACACACAAATGTTTCAGTAGCAGTCAATGTATATCGAGAATAAGAAAAAAAATAGCGAAAAAATTTAATTGATTCGGTGAAAAATGGGTGTGGATCAGCAAGCGCATCGGGCTGGTTCCTTGAAACAGAAGAATAAATTGCATAAAACTGGGAGACATCGCTCAAAAGGAGCAATTGATAATGAATTAAAGGGTTTGTATTTTGTAAACAAAATGTTCGCCACGTGATAAATTGCTTGAATGAAAGTGCGACAATTCGGAAACTTACTGATTGAATTTATGTTTTTACGCGAATTTTTATTGAATTCGCATTTTAGGCAAAGCATCTGTGAAAACACTGTTGCGAAAACATAAAAATGCAATGTCAAAAGAGCAACGCCGTCATCAAGCACTCCAGGTACACATTTCGATAAACAATTTTTCTTGCTTCGATTCGAATGCTAAATTGCGTATTTTTCAAGATTCGCAAGAACAAAAGGGATGAAGTGATGGATAGGAAGCGTTCATTGGGAGGTACGTCGTTTGCACCATTTTTAATCGCGCTGTTTCCATTGAATGAACAAATCGATCCACAATCGGCGCTTAGCATATTGAAAGCATGCGATCCAGATGCAATTGTCAGCACTAGTTCGACTGGAACAACTCATATCACGTAAGCATTTCCATGCATAATCGAGATTAATTCAAATGCGAATGTTCAATTAAAATATAAGAAACTATCGAAGATTGGATAATATGCCACTGATTGTCATTAATATGTCGATTGTTTCAGGATTCCTCGATTCAAGCAGCGTTTTGCGTTTGTTTTACCGCCGACCAATATCGGCGACGAGCTGACCGCTTTGGATTGCCTAAAAGTGTGTGATACAACTGTGTTTTTGGTATCAGCAAATGTCGAAGAGGACGATATTTACAGTAAATCGGGCAAGCGTTTCATAAACATGGCTATTGCTCAAGGTGTGCCGACACCGATTGTCGCTTTGATGGATATTGAATCCGTTGCACCGGCACGTCGCAGCAAAACTAAGGGATCCATCCAGAAATATTTACAAAAATCATTTCCAAATATCGATAAAATCATCAATTTGGATACAAATAGTGATGGCTTCAATTTGTTCCGTCGAATTGGCGGACAGAAGAAGAGAGTCCTATGCAATAAAGACAATCGGCCACATTTGTTTGCTGAGAATGTTGAATACGTGGAAAATACAGCTGATCCAAATGCAGGTGTATTGAAAGTAACGGGTCATTTGCGTGGGATTGCCTTGGACGTTAATAGTTTAGTTCATATCCCGAATTTGGGCGATTTTCAAATGTCGCAAATCGATTTGGTGGCCGATCCATTCAGACATGATAAAGACAAGTGAGGAAAACCTTCTTAAAAGCAATTGTCCAAATAAATTTCATTATGTATATGTTTTATTTGCTCATGCCATTAGAAATGAGGAGAGTCGCGTTCTGTTAAAAGCGACGCCATCAAAACAAACACCATTGCAACGTGAAAATATACCGGATGAAATGGATGCGGAACAAACGTGGCCAACGGAGGAAGAAATAGCCCATGCTCAAGCTGAGACAAAGAAAATGAAATTAATCAAGCGAATCCCGAAAGGGATGAGCGACTATCAAGCTTGCTGGATCCCAGATATTGAGGAAAAAGAGTGCAGCGACGAATCAGATGATGACGGCGACGATGATAAAATGGATGATAGTGACGAAGAAGATTTTATGTCATGCCACAGTAATCCCGATTCAGCCGATGAATTTGAAAAAGATGATGTGCAGGGCGACGAATGCGTTTCAGTTGCTCAGTCCGAAGTTCATTTTAACGATGATAAATATGATATGGACATGGATTTGCAAGAAGAACGAGAAACGTGGGCGAAAATCAAAGAAGCGCGATCTGATAAAATGTGGCCCGATGAAATCGATACACCACTCAATATATCGGCACGCACGCGTTTCCAGAAATACCGTGGCCTAGAATCGTTCCGAACATCGCCATGGGATGTCAAAGAAAATCTACCGATCGATTATGCACGCATTTTCCAATTTGTGAATTTCGATCGCACAAAGAGGCGCATTCTGAAAGAATACAAAGATGAGATCGACGGTGCAGAGGTACTCACAACATTTCATTTAGATTTATTTTCCAATGAAAATTATAATTTCTGATATTAATCAAATGATTTAATGATTTCTCTGTTAGCCTGGATCCTACATAACAATTCATGTGTCGAATGTATCGCTGAGCCAATGGCAAAAGTGGAAATCCATTCAAGATGGCAATCCAACGTTAATTGTCTACGGCTTGCTGCCGCACGAACACCAAATGTGCGTTATGAATGTTGTATTGAAACGTGCACCAGATTCGACGATACCTTTGAGATCGAAGGAACGTCTTATCGTCCAATGTGGCTACCGACGATTCATCGTTAATCCCATTTACAGCCAACACACAAACAGCGATCGACACAAAGTAATTCTTTTGCTATTTCAATTTTTTTCCAATTAAATTTAATTCATTTGTCGAAAATAGTTTTGAAATTCCATTTAAAATTACTTTGGAACAAAAAAATATTAATGAATTTGTTGTGGATTGTTCAAGTACGAACGGTTCTTCCGTCCAGAAGAAACGGTAGTCGCCAGTTTTTATGCACCAATTCAATTCCCGCCATCGCCGATTTTGTGCTTCAAAGAAAATCCAGACACTACACTGCGTCTCGTAGCCAGTGGAATTCTGTTGTCATGCAATCCAGATCGTGTGATATTGAAACGTGTTGTTCTAAGCGGTCATCCATACAAGGTACGAATTTCACCCTAACGATATTTTTGATTTTGATAAAACCGAAAAAAGGAAATGTTGAATTTCCAATTTGAGATAAAAGGTTGAAGAGAGGATTTTGGGCAATTTCCCCTGGCTAAGTCTCGCAGCTTTTAATCTCAGATCAAAGTGATTTGCTCGAAAGTTTTAGCACCGTGCAATTCTTGGTGTCGATGCGTCAAGAGCTATGTATTCCGTTGTCTTTTGAAACAACACAGTTTTTGATGTTTGTGCTT
This sequence comes from Obolodiplosis robiniae, assembly GCA_028476595.1. Classification (NCBI taxonomy): domain Eukaryota; kingdom Metazoa; phylum Arthropoda; class Insecta; order Diptera; family Cecidomyiidae; genus Obolodiplosis; species Obolodiplosis robiniae. The sequence continues at coordinate 8,733,311 of CM052017.1, read as the reverse complement.
ACGACTTTTAACGATTGAATCTCATTTGCGTTTTGCTTACATTCAATTATGAAATATTTAAAATATTAATAAGTTGGAATTTCTCTCTGTTCGATTTTTAAAACATCCATTATATATTGTGAACTCTTCATTTGGTATCTCAATCTGTTCTCTAGATAAACCGAAGGTCGGCTACAATTCGTTACATGTTCCATAACAAAGAAGACATCGAATATTTTAGGCCAGTTAAGCTTCGGACTCGTTGCGGTCGCTTGGGCCACATCAAAGAATCACTTGGTAAAACTTGTCACATAGTCGCTTACACATTTCCATTTATTTAACAAAATTATTGTGATTTTTCGTTAAACAGGAACTCATGGTCACATGAAATGTGTGTTCGACGGTCAGCTAAAATCGTTTGATACGGTATTCATGTATTTGTACAAGCGAGTGTTTCCAAAGTGGACTTATGAGGATTGCATTTTATCGGTGAAAGATGAAACAAATCCTACCAATAGCCACAATGACACCGAAATGGCTGAGTAAACAGAAAACCGTTTTCAATGTGTATCAAAGTGTTACACATAACATTGTTAACTACAAATCTGCAACACTTCTCTCTAGAATTTAAATTAAATAAAAATCGTTCAAAAATAAAATTATTTTATTTGTAACTGGCATTTTTACACAACAAATGAATAGATTAACGACAATATCAGAATTCAGTTGCCATAATATTGTGTGACGATTACTTGAGCTTTATTTGGACTAGTGCGACTTTGATTGTCACGTTGCAAAAGAAGACGGCGTTGAGCTAGCGGCGCCGTCTGCGATTTCGGCCGAATTATGCGAATAGCAGCCGATGACACTTTTATCGAATTTGTAAGCGGATTATCGTTGACGGGTTGGTCTGAATTCTTCAATGCTAAAATTGAACCCGGGCCAGTTGATGATATCGGCCAGCTCCATACACCCTGAAGTGTATGAAATGACAAATAAATTATGTATGGAATCATCGAATTGAAAATAAATCCGTTAAAAACATTTCCACTTTTCTTGACTCTCAAAAAAAAAAAACTATTGTTTTCATATTTACAGTATTTTTATTTTATTATTGAGTATATTTTTTTAGATATTCATTTTAATCCTTCATTTACCATCAAAATATCCTCTTCAAAAACATATATAAAAAATAGTTTTCCTTACCGTAATCAAGATGACAAGCGAAACAAAAACGAGACAAACTGTGCGTTCCATATTGTTCGACCGACAGCTCTGCGATTACTGAGTAACGAATGTCAGACGCGATTTATTTAAATATCTTTAAAACAATGGCTTCATATGAATACGCAATGGGCAGCAAGATATTTTTGTGTGTGAAATACGAATTGTGAAGAAGAAAGATGAAAAAAATGTAGTTCAAATGAAATGGAAATTGAAATATGTTTGACAAACTTGCAGGTAATTACAGTATTGTATCATCGGCGAAGCCCAATAATGTGTACACTGTACACACCGATGAATCAACGTATAATTTATGAAGAATTATTGGCACAGACGGTTTACTCATAATAACCGGTGCAGTTTCCTTTTATGTCTATCATCATTTTGGAGAATCAAGCAGTGAAATAGACCAATTATTGAGAATCTTTCTTCTTTTTTTATCAAATATGGAAAACATTTTCCAAAATCGCGTGATAAATCTTTTTTTGCTCTTTGATAAAATAACGTCTTTTTTTGTTGAAACAAATCATATAAATAGAAAACAAAGGAAAACACAGCGGTCACTCTCAACTTTAAGTATTCAATTATGTCATGCGGCAAATATGAATGGAATAAATAGTAAACGAAAACGGAAAACTCACAACAGAAAGTAAACACACAGCTGCAGCAGTAGTCAATTACGGAATTTGTGTATTTGTTATGAGCAATTGCGCAAATACTTGAACGGTCGCTTATCATTGCTACGCGTGAGTTGTGGGTTACAACACAAAACGCCTGTATTTATGTACTGATAGGGCAAATCAGGCCAACAGACATGCTTTAATCGCTCATTTTCAAACCATAACTACTGTAATTAAAGCAAAATATTTATTCTGATTTGCTGCAATCAAATATGTTTATTTTCGTTCGTTGTATGTTTTCAATTCGTCGACTAAGCAAGCTCCGCGCCACTCTCAAACCAAATAATCTAAACCGGTTTGAGATATAGTCAGTGCATATACGCACGACGTGAGTAGTGTAGAAAGAGGGGTTATTGCAAAACCGAGATATTATTGCCCCCCAAAGCTACTCTACCTCTTAAATTGGCTGATTTGATCAGCTTGTCCATATAAATAACACAATGCTGCAAATTTTATTTTTCATACTCCAATTTTCTATTGCTTATTTTGTGTTAGCATAGGGCCTCCCTGTTCCAAAAAGCCCAAGAGTTTGACAGATTCAAGCAGCGTTCCCGAGATATGGCCCAAAATGTGAAAAAAGTCAATTTTTGCTACTTTGCCTCATATTTCGGACCATATCTCAAAAATTGTATGAGATACCCAAGTAAATAGAACGGTTTTGGAAAGGTGGCGACCGTGCGCAAACGCCAAGCTCGCAGCACGGTCACCACCTTCCCAAAACCGGTCAATTTACTTGGATATCTTATACGGGTGCGCAAGTTTTAAGTGCTTCGCCATCGTAAATCTACATTTGTGGCTGCTATGGGGTCAAAAAGGTCATCCTTCGCTGATTTTTTTCGCCACTTTCACCCATTTATTGAGACAGATCTCAACAACCAGTTGAGATTATCCCAATTTCAGAACTACTTTTTTTGGCGCCGTCGTAACGAAAATTTAAAGCCTCAGAAGTCTACGATCAGACGAAAATTGTAGAAGTTTCAGAGCAAAAACTGCGATTTTTCAGGAATTCCATGAAATTCCGTTTTGTCCCATATTTCGGGACATAACTCAAAACCCGTATAAGATATCCAAGTAAATGGACCGGTTTTGGGAAGGTGGTGACTTGGGAAGGTGGTGACTCTATTTACTTGGGTATCTCATACAATTTTCGAGATATGGTCCGAAATATGAGGCAAAGTAGCAAAAATTGACTTTTTTCACATTTTGGGCCATATCTCGGGAACGCTGCTTGAATCTGTCAAACTCTTGGGCTTTTTGGAACAGGGAGGCCCTATGCTAACACAAAATGAGCAATAGAAAATTGGAGCAAAAACTTTGCAGCATTGTGTAATCGTTATCCATAACTATAACATGCCTGGAGGAAGAAAAAGTTGGATAACATCTTGATGATATAATCTATGCCATTCATATGAGTTGGCTCGTTTCATTTCAATCAAGTTGAAACTGGTGGTACCATTCTTGGTGGCCCATTTTGTTGCCAAGTAGACTGCGTCTGGTACATAAATTGTAACTTTTCGTGCGTCACCCAATTTTTCTCGTTCTCGATTCAACACATTCAGCTCTAGTATCTCCGCCGACCCAAACCTCACTATCTTGATTTTCCTTAAATTTTTTAATTGTTGAATGATGCACAGAATATCGAGCGATCTTCTAAACAAATGAAGACGCTCCACATTCATGAGTTTGTCCAAATCCAAAGTTTCATTTTCATCACGATATATTATAGCTTCATTTGCTTCAGCATATTCGTTCAAATAGGTAAAAAGCGGTGCAATGTCCTCGTGCATGTTGTCAGTAAGCTGTTGCAAAAACGGCATCTCATAGATGGGATTATTATGATTGAAAGCTGATGGTTTACAAGTTCGGTTTTCAACTCCTTGATAATTTCCTCCATATCCAATTCCTCTTGTGTTTATGTGTAGGCGCTTGTAGAAACCATGAGTGTGAAGTCGACTTAACAAATCCCATGCAATTTCCTTGTCATCACACTCACAAAAGTCAAGCCAACTGTCTATCAATTCAAATGTATCCAGCTCGACTTTACAATTGAGTAATGCATCTTTGTTGTATGATAATGTGCATGAAAAATTACGTACATTGGGACTACGTTCGAAAAACGTGCATAATTCATTTATTCTATTCCTTTTGTTAGGTGTCCAAATCCAGGGGGGCCCAAACCCAATCGCTCAAGCTTTTCATATTTTTGCAGTAACCATTTATATTCATTTTTATTTTTGAATTTCATTTCAATCAATTGAATATTTCGCAAATTTTTACAATACTTCAAGATAACATCGTACAGATCTCGATAGACACTGTCTATTAGACAGTAAATCGTATTAGTTCCAATACTTCGATATTTGGCAAAATTTTCGAAATATAATCAACTGTTTGCTTATTGAGGCGCACATTTGTTAGAGTAAGTTTTTTGACTGATTTTAATTCATCGGCATTCAATTGAAAGTTCTTAAATTTGCTTAAATCTTTGTGTATGATAATTTTAAAACTGAATTTAGTTTTGTGACGCTTTATTTCTTTAAAAATATTATTTTCTATGGCAATCCAAGTGATTAATTGAATAAAACTTGGTATTGGGATACACTTATCGATGCTAATTCTAGGAAATAGCAAATCATCCGTATATAAGCAATAAATACCATCGCTTAAACAATTAAATTTAATAGCTGAATAATTACGTGTGAAAAATTTGCCCGTTATTTGTTGCATTGATTTACATGTTTGGCCCAATGAATGCAGATCCTTCAGCGCGAGATACTCAAATAGTTCGTCGAAACAATGGCCATTCAATTTGAAAATTCGAGTTCATTTGATGGGCCCGCAACGGGCATCCCGTTTGAATTTTCACCATTCCTTTGATTTCGGTTTCGGTTTTGATCTGCACCATTGCCATTGCTTCTTTTTCTGTGTGCCAATTTGATTAGACTATTGCCCATCACTGAGTTATTTCCCTTAGAAACTTAGAATCTTTCTAAATAGTTATTGAATAAACCCTGTGAATAAACAAAATAACGCATTAGTTGTTTTTATTTGAATTTCTCTTCACTTGCTCTTCTTCATTCACAATAATTCAATTTAAATGCATACAAAATATAAAACAAAAGAATAATATATATATATTTTGAATATTTCAATTACTTAATTTGATATCATTTATTTGTGAATATTCAGAATGATATTGCCTCGGATATTGCCTGCAAGGTTGATATCGATATCCGTTCTCAACCTAATTTAAAATGCTTCTGAATCTCTTAAACACAATTTGAACGCATTTCTGATCGCAAATACGCGGAACACAGACTTTTTTCTTTGTGACCATATTATTAGCAATTTCGTTCATGTGAGCTTTGAGATGAAAGGCAGGTAAAAAAAGAACTAGGCAGAATGTCGAAAAATCCATTACAGTAGAAATATACAGAATACATGTGTGTTGTCCGTTTGCGTCCAATCACTTTGTCGAGCATTTGCTAGGAATCTTCTAGGTAGACAATCCGATGCGTATGTGTTTGTAACAGTGTGTTTATTGTATATTGGACTGAGGACAAACGTCGTGAATGCTCGCAGTAGCGCACACAATAACTGGCTGCATATATCTTTTGTTTATATCCAGCATATTTGAAATCATTGCTTTGCATACAATAGGCATAAGAACACAAGACGAAAACCGATAAGGAAAACGCTGAACTAAGAGGATTTCTTCCCATCCCAAAACAGAAAGAGAAACATCCACACGGCATACGAAAAGACGGATAAGACCGTCTGAATAATGTGAGTAAAAGCATAAAAAAATTCTTTTCCGTATAAGTATATAAAAATATACTAACTTTTTTGTATGCTTTTATTCATAGTTGATGTCATCGCAGATGATCATCATCATTAATGACACCACTCGGCTGAACGATGATGACCCCCTTCATAAGTTGCATTTTTATTAATCTATGTGCAAAAAAAATGTTATTTTTTAAGAAAATGAAATAAATATAAAATCTTTTTTCATTTTCAAACCTAACCTTTTTAATTTTTTTTCTTTTGAAATGCATGTATACACTCCCAACAGGATGAACAATCTTCCGAGTCATAGCATTGCATGTACTCTCGTTTCTGTGGTGTCGGCGATTCGTAGCACCACGAGTCTGGCTGTATTTGGTTTTGCTTGTCGTTGCATGAACTTTCACTCCGAACATTTTTGTTATTAAATTAGCACCAACTAATGATAACATGATTCCAATGTATTGTATCGATCCTACAGCGATTTTTTCAACCCTCTCAATAATGCAAAGCGACGTGGAATGTTCTGTCTTAGGCTATTTTCTAAATAACTTTCAACTAAGATTTCCGCTATACGCTGCATCTCTTCGGTATCTATATTTATTGCAATTGATCTTTGTTGGTCGATCGAGTTGATCTTCAATAGAAAAATCGCAAAAATAGATAACCGAATTATAACACTTGAAAATTTCATTTTTTTTGTCACTGAAGCTTTTCGTGTCTAAACACTGGGTGTGTAAAATTTCGGAAAATGTAATTTTGGCGCTCGATATAACATCATAAGTAGATAGTTCTGCACTTCGCACCGCCATTTTGAAAGCGAAAAGCTCCAAAAAGCAGCACGAAGTGCATAAATGCACACATTCAAGGGTTTTGCAAACACAAAGTGCATAATGTTTTGTCAGAAAAAAGAGATGTGCTCAGCGTCATAAATACAATATGAAAGCTCTATTGTTTACATTTTTTTGATTTATTTCGTTTCCTCAGCTCCGGAGGGGAAACTGGTTTTACTCTAACAAATATGTGAGTATATGGCCACAGAGACGCTGGCTCACATGTGCGTTGATTGCGTCTCCACTCAGTAGGGGAAACTGGTCTCGCATGTGTGTATATGGATGTGATGTGTGTGTGTCGATGATATTGTTTAAAGAGAGATAAATAGTGGCCATTTAAAATACATGGTAAAGCATGTGCGTGGAAACTGGTTCAAAGAGGGGAAAGAGGGGTTATTGCAAAACTGGTTTTGGGCGGAGCCAAAACCAGAATCCGCAAGGTTGCTGTTGAACTTTATCCTAGATTTTATCAAAGTTCCCTTAAGAAAATGCCCAGTATCAATAGAGAGTTGATTTCCTCCGTTTTGAATCAAGAGTATTCGTCTCTTCCTTTGCTTTCGTTTTGATCCAATACATACCTTCTAAATCTGCACCATATGCTGTTGAATCATTGTTTAAGCTTTTGTTAAACCAAATTGCTTGCAAAAATGAATTTTGAATTTGAATTTGAATGAACTACTGCAATCCATCTGAAATACCATAAAAAAAATTTACATTTACACTTTGTTTGCAGTTGTTCTGATTTTTATTTGCATTTTCACATTAATTGATATTGTATATATTTATAACTTTCATTTTTTTCACACAATTGGTCTGATAATTTTTTTTTTTTTTGACTTTATTTGTTCACATTACACATAGTTTGTGTACTTTTTAAGTGTCATTTAATATTCAGTTGTTGTAATTAAAATTTATATGTTTTGTTTTTTTTTTTGTGTTGGTCTCCTTTGAAAAGATATGAGCATTACAATATTGGCCAAATGTATATTTTTGGCTGTTTGCATGGACTTCAGAACAATTAATTGATACATACAATACATCTTTAACACTAATATAAATATGTTAATTTTATTCTGGTTTTAATTGAATTTAATAATTTTGGTATTTGTTTGAGAAAAAAAAAACAACATATTCTCGCAGTTTTGGCAGATAGACTGGATTATAGTCGCTCAAGTCGCTGGCCAACACCAGCCGATATTGTCCTGTTTTGTATTTAGTTGATTTATTTTTGTCCGAATCTTCTTCATTTATATCATTTGATCTGTGCGTGAGCCGACAATAGAATCGTCTATATATTCCAAAATAATATTCAATGGTGGCAGCTAGCTTTCGCATACACAAAATTCTCTGATGACTCCATGGCATACAACAACACACGGTTTTTGTGGCAACTACTCATGAAACACCACTGAATTGTATGTATGTGTATGCGTAAGCTAACTGCTAGCGTTGAAGATAATTTTTGAAAATCTAGCGGGTTCTCTTGACTGTAGCGTGAATGAGTGGGATATATTCACTGGCCTGTGCATGGCCCGATGGCCTATGCATTTACTAAGCCTAGCTCAGCATTTCAACGAAGGACACCGATTTGCCAAGACTTTATTTTCATCAAACAATATTTGTAGCTGTCAGTTTGATATTTGATTTGGATTGCGCATGACACATATGTGAACATAAACAGAGTTTTGTCCGTTTTGTTGGTTTTTTTTTGACGATAAAGTTTTTTTTCAATTATTTCTGAACGATTTTGATACTTAAAATAGAACACGAATGGAATGTATGGAGAACAATACAAAGAATTTGTTCCCATCTATCATTTAGTCACATTGTTCCAAAATTGAGCTAAAAAAAAGGTTTCTGTAAATTTTAATATATGAAATAAAATTCGATGAATTTTTTTAAAATATTCGTCTGATATGCAAAAGAAAGGACAAAGAATTATGAATTTGAAATCAATTGTTCGACTATTTCATGCTTCAAAATCGTTCTGTACAACTTTCATGAGAATTAAAATAGACAAGTTAGAGATTTACTTTCAAAGACCAAAATGTTCCAGTCTCTCAGAATGTGAATCGAATCAGTAGTTTTAAAAAGAGCTTTTCCAATCTATCGATTTCACAGCGACTCATTAATAAGTATGTTAACGCAATATTATGGCTTTAAATTCGGCTGCAACCTGAATTAAACCTTTTTTGGTCAGCAAAAGTATATTCTTGAAATTATCATTTATCCATTCCAATGGAATTCACTATAATTTTTAAACCATCATATAGTAAAACTCAAGGAAATTGTCATTTGTAATAAAATAAAATTTGCAATTTTTTCGGATTTCCCATAAAATGGACACAGGTTGTGATGTAGGGTGTTTTATGTGTGGTTGGCAACATTCAAGGTCTTGTGTACCTTGTTTGAGACTGTTAAATGCGCAGTGGCGTTACGCGGCCGATATTAAATAGCAAAAAGTAGATATGGACGCATTTTGAGCTTTGAACAGGTGGACCTAAAAAACTAACATTTATGATTTACATGATACAATAAAACAATTAACATAGAGAATACCAAAAATATGATTGATCAAATGCATGGTTCATTTTCTGAATGAATTGTATAAATATCTTTGGATTTGATACTGACATTCATTTAGGAAAGTCTATTTAAATGAGTCTTTTCTTCACAGTCTCTGTGTGATTATTAAAATTCCCTCTAATCTCCAAAAAAATATTCATGAAGGAAACATTGGCCACCAACTCAAAAGATTCATTCATAAAATTATCTGACGGAACCAATCAACTAACAAAAATTGAGCTCGATTAAATTGATAAGATTTGATTTTGTAGATCCAGTTGCAGTTGTTTGGCAATATTTTGGCGTATATCTACGTATCTAAACGACTTTTTAACCATAAAATTACACCACAGCATCGGGCTTAGTACGTCAATTTTGAAGAGAAAATGATTAGATGAGCGGCATCGAAATAAATTACATATGATTTTTGCGCCTCCGCAGTGCCGCATTTGATACAGCACGATATTCGAACTGACTTAATTGTAATAATTTCTTTTTTTTTGGCGATTCGCGGAAAGTGCATATATATTTTGATATAAAAAAAACCTTGAAGTTTGGCTGAAAATGGTTCTTCAACAACAATAGCACAACCCAGATATAACATACTGTGATTAATGAAGAATTATAAAAATTCGATTTTTCCATGTTGTGTAAAGCTTTTGACCCAGCTGTAGAGTAGTGGTTAGCGTGCCGGCTTCGCAAGCATGGGGACGTGGGTTCGAATCTCCTAGTGGCCGTTTGATTTTCTATCAATTTCATCATTGCTAACAACAGTGATATATTGATGGGAGACAAACTAACACATTAAACAGCGATTTTCGTCTCACGGAGTGTTTCGGAGGACACTTTAAGCCGTCGGTCTCGTGTGTGTGCACAAAGAGGATTTTGAGTTAGCACAGACACACGTAAATTGACTACCTTAACGCTAAGGTTGTGTTATTGGGTATTTCAATATTCACTAAACCACCGCAAAAAAGGTAGTAGCCATTCATGGGCTCGAGCATTCGAATGCGGTGCAGTCGTGCCCTGCAAGCCCCTCGAACCTCAACCAATGTATTCGAATAATAGTTCTCATGCTGGTGGTATTCATGGAATACGAAAAAGACTGAACACACCTAACGGTACACAATTCGATCTATAAATACTGAATGATGATGATGATGATGATGATGTGTAAAGCTTTTTTGTGCTTTGCATACGTTCAAATCATATTTTTGTAGATCCAGTTGCAGCTTTTTGGCAATATTTTGGCGCACATATGTACGTACTATACGACTTTTAAAACATAAAACTATGCCATGGCTCAAAAATTATAAAAATCGTATTTGGATTTTTCTTTTAACGTATAAAATGCTTTCGTTTCATTATAATGTTGAAACCATTTCAAGTTTAAGCGAAGGAATATGAAACAAATAGCCGTTATCAGTGCAATGAAAATCCTTGTCAACATGTTGCCATTGATTGATGTCAAATTGTACTGAATATTCAAGTGAAATAAATTTATGAAAGTGATAAAAAAAATTTAATGACTGGACTAATGCGGGGTCCGCCATGCTTCAATGCATATGCGTTTCGCGATATCATAAAAAGTTCTGTGCGCTTCTATATCGTTCACCAACGTCCGAACAAGTTCATTTAATTCTACTCATGCGACGAAATGCCAGTTCTCTCGCGAATTGTCTAACTTCTCTACCTTTGTGTACAGAAACTTTTATTGAAACGCTTATTCAATAATGATTGTCTGCAACCATGCGTTCTAAACCGATGAAACGCCTCATCATGGTCACTAGTATCATCGTCGGCCACGGCCATGCGTTCAATGAAATGGCTATCGATAATATCAGCTGTGAGTATGTCAGCTTTTTTTCATGGCCATTCGATTGGAATGCATGCAACTAATTCCATTTATGTTTGTGATAAAAATGGATGCAACGATTTAATATTCAAGTTTTCCAACCAAATGAAATATTAGGTCAAAAATTAAATGTGGATTCATTCCTCTTTAGCAAAGTTCAGTCGAATTACAGAGAAAAACGAAGTGACATTAAAATGAAAAATGCTAGGCTTTGGTTCGAATATCACATTGGCTGTTTTTATTTGTAATATTTTTTTTTCGGCACAATGCATATTTCATATGTCATTGAATTGGGACGGTCGAAAATGCAATTTCTTATGAACTGAAATAACAGTAAACGAATTTGCAAAGCATTTATGCTAAGATAATTCAATTTCATTGTCGACGAATGTTCCGAACCAATTTCATCAATGTCACATATTGGTTGCTGGTTCACGTGTTCGATGTTTTTGATTCATCGTCATATTTTGGAGTTAGAAGCGCCACTCTTGAAATATACTTTTTGATTTTTCAAAAAATTGTTGAAGAAAATATTTTTTGCAGCTCCTCCTCCTTGTTATCTGTTGCTTTCTCCTTTGACATTACTTTCAGATGTTGTTCAAAGGGAAAAAGGTTCACCATTCCATGACAAATACAGAAAGGTATTCACAATTTCAATTTATGAGTATTGAAATGTCAAAATCGAATTGAAGTTTTTCTGAATATATTTAAAATTGGATGCGTAACAAACACACAGGCTCATCTCATCAGAGAGATTCAAACAAGAAACGAAATCAACAACGCAAGTATGAACAATACTTTAGCCCTGCTCCTCCAATTTAGTATGTGACATGCATTTCTACTAAAATATTTGTCTCTTTTTCTGCGCGTCCATAAATGTTTGTAAGTAATTTCATTGATTTGTTTGATGTGTCTGTGTCAGCAAAAAGCCTTTATTTGCAAGATCATTCCCTGTGTATGCAGCGTTTTAAGGCCCCGTTTTCTCTTTAAATGACCGAAGCATCAGCTGAAAATTGTATCTCAAAAAATTGAGGGGGCAGCGCCAAATTACATGCGAATAATTCACGTCAATCTATCTTAATCGGACCGTATTGACGAATATTGCGTCACGTTAGCCCATTAGGGACCTGCGTTGCGTAAATCAATGAAGACCGGGCGCAACGCTGAATCTTGTCAATATAAAAATGTTGCTGAAAATGTATGAAATTCCAAGCAAATCCTAAGATGGAACCAATCACGAATGAAAATTGGTTTGGAGACATTTTTTCATCAAATATTGTTAGGGAAAATGGTTGCATATTTTTTACGCACAAATCTAAATCGAAAAATCTGCGAAAAATTATAATAATTTTAGAAGAAACGATGCAGTGCTTTAATCGAACTATTTCGCTTGCGTTTTAAATGGACTATTTTCCAACTGCAGGTGTTTTCTATTGTTTTCATTTCACCCATGACTTGAACTTGCTTCCAACTAAATGAACAACAACAATTGTATTTGAAATGCATTTTTCATGGCACCTCTGCAAACAACTGAACCAGAATGAGAATGATCCACAAAATAAAGTGGCGTGGCATAAAAAAAATATGTAAATCGGAGCTGATGGTTGCATTTTCATTCTGAAATGCAAAAAAAAAACGTTTATTTTCACCACTTATGGTTGAACTTATTGAGCGAAAATGTACATTCATCTAACAAACCGTTTTATTTACCGGTACACTTGCTACATTCCATCTAACACTAAACTGGATGCTTAAATTCCAAACTAAATTTCACATTACTTTCGTATGACTTCACTAGTATATTTATCGTTTTGTCCGCTCCTACATTGTGTGCACATAGATACTGGTATTTATTTCAATTTATAAAATCTCAATTTGCATTTATTGTACTTTCCTAGACATAAGATATGATTTCAATTTATTTATTTGTTTTTGTGTTGTTCAAAAGTGAATTGTATATGCGGAGAGATATGGGAGTGTGGAAATGGAATTGATGTGATGATACGTTGCTAACAAAAGCACAGCAAAACATTTTATAATATTTTTGACCAAACCAGTTGAGAATGGACGGACCGAAAAAACGTCCGCCAGCTCAATCGGTGCTGTCTATTTTCAGAAACCAGCCGTCCGAACAATTTGACGACAACGATATGTTGGAATTGAAAAGAAATGTGATGCCCGTAAATATTGACCTTTTTGAAAAAACAAAATTAGAAATATCATACGCGTACGGATAATTTTGAACTGATTTTTGCCCATGATTTTGTTTCTGTTATTGACACACACATACCGATATTGCTATATATATATATATATACCCCAGGATACTTGCGAGTAATTAAAATCTATTTAAATTGATCGATTGAAGAATGTAAGCATAAACCGCGGAATGTACAAAGTGTGTGTATTTGCATTCCGTTCTGCTTTCTGCTTTCCGATAAATATATTCGAAAAATATTGGGCTCGTTTGTAGTGGTGTTGACCTTTTTTCGAATATTGTTCTTAATTATAAATTGAGTTCGTGTGCGTGCGTGTGTGTTGAGCTTTCCATCAATCGAAAATATGAGAGAAACATCAATATAACCGAAAATTGTTTTCAATAAACATCAAAGAGTAGGTTCTTTGACGATTGGCATCTATTCTAGCCCGGGGGCGACAATTCCATCGTAATAGGATGCGTTGGTTCAGAAATGAATAATTAAATTGCATTGATTTGTCCATTGAATTGAGGGCGCTTCCGTCAGTATTGGTCTGATGTTTCCGCCCGATGATTCTAGCTAATTATCAGTACACAAGTATCGGTATAAACAACATATATGTTTTGCCATGATTTTCAGAGAAGAGCGAAAGCCATCGCAAATTTTCAATAAATTTCATCTCTCGTCTACATACCACGTTGATTAGGACTGTCTCTCTCAGTGCTACACTCCATTTTTCAAAAGATTTAATAAATATTTGCATGAATTATTTGTGGTACAGGAAGAAATTAATGGAAAATGCCACACATTGCATATGTGTCGCCGTGTTTTGTTGTGTTGTTGTGCATACTAGAATCAATCTGTTTAGGAGGTAAGCAACTTTCTACACGAAAGCAGCTACCGTTCAGGAGAGTAATTTGAAAATGAATATTTTAATTACCAGAAAAGTATGAGAAACAGAAGCAATCTTAGCATCATGAATCTCCACATCGGTTGCTTCGCATTCCAAAAACAATTGACAAATGCCAATACAAATGCGCTGTCTCTGTATTCTATTTTCAAATCAACTCCATTTCACCTGTCTACCTCCACAATTCGATCGGCATTACCGTGCACTCGACAGTCTGATTTCCACTTTTGTTAAAATTTCAAATCAAAATGTATATTCATATTTACATTATACTAATAAAATGTTTCCAAACGAACAAATCTGGAAAATATTCATTTGGATACTGTGTGTGTATTCCATGGAATGTATCGGGGGGATGAAGCGGCGATTGTGTCTTTTTAAATGTATTACTCGCCTCTTAACCTCACCCGCAGAAATATTATTAAATATCTCTAGCTAAAGTTGCACATCGCATTGAAAGTGTGCGATTGAGAGACATTCGCAAGCCTCCCTGGTAATTAGATTTTTTTCCCTTGATTTCATCAAAGCAGCAGAATGAAAGCGACGGGATGCGTTTTTATGTCTTTGAACTAAATTTCAATCAGAATTGAGAAGCGATTAGTTTGGAAAAAGAAGGAGAGTGAGCGAAAAAGCTGGGGGAAACACGAAAGCTGACATTTTGCGCTGATTTTTGGTGCAAACATTAACCAAGTTATCAATTATCGATTGCAATCTGCAGCAGGAACCAAAATATAAAAACTTATTTGGAAAATTCATTTTCTTACAATCGAACATCCACTCTCCAACTTCTCTTTCTCTCTCTCTCTCTCTCTCTCTCTCTTTCTCTTTCTCTTTCTCTTTCTCTTTCTATTTCGTCCTTCGTAAAGTTGCAGTTCCTTGTTTGATGGTTCACCAAAATGAAGAAATAATTGCTGCATGATGAGAAACGTCGTCAAACTCCCACTTGAATAATAAACTCACAAATTGCATGGCGGACAGGTTGAACCTCTCGTCGACTGCTCGTTCACATATTCTTGCACATTGAATCTTGCCTCGTCGACCGAGTCCATTTTTCGATTTTTCAGCTTCCTAAAAATGCACGCACAGATACATACGGGAAAAGAAACCAAATCGAAATTCAAATCATTGCGTTTTCGGGGTAATTGATGGAAAATGTGATATAATAGAGAAAATGCGGCTCCGAAACCAATCCCAAAACACACACCATTTTTCATATGAATTATTTCGCTGAGTTTTGTGTACGAACAATAATTTTAGTGTGCGCTCCAAGGAAATTTCAAATTTTTTGTTTGAATAAAATATTTTGGTATATTTGGGCAATGTCAATCTCTCATCAAAACAAATCGTTTTTCTTCGCGGTGCTTATGGACCAGTGGCTGACGCAATCAAATGGAGATTAAATATCTAAGGCATTTTTGTTGTTGAGGAAGATTGATTACGTCGACATTGCATGCCATTGATTTGGGGTAGCACGTAAGGCGATTTGTTTTGGTTTGGTTTGATAAGATTTGTTTCACATGTAATTTACCTGGCAACCGCTGAAAACGCCAAGTCTACATTCAATCCAGTCTTTGCGGATGTTTCCATAAATGTAACGCTGTATTCGCGTGCCAGTCGCTCGCCATCTTCACGTTTCACTTGACGGTCAGGACAATCGGCTTTGTTTCCTAAACATAAAGAAATAAAAAAAATGTGTCTGCAATAATTAGACAGCTAATAACGAGTAGAACACATAATTGTGTCGCCTGACAGCGGAAATATGGCGAATATTGTTTGATGGGCCACGGTTTGGCCCGTGCTCAAGGAAATATTAGACGAAAAAAATCAATACAATATAATATATTGGGCTCGCCTTTCTTGAAGCACAAATATTGATTGGGAATGTTCAGTTTGAACTAGTGAATATTCGATGTAACAATTCGAAGTGTTGGCTAAATATGATATTTTGAAGCAGAAATTACGGATTCGCAGAAGGATACGTCCAATTGAGAAAAGTACCAAACCCCCGTTTCGAAGGCAACGGTGCTTCTGTATATCCACCAAACAGTGGCGCTGTCATGCTTCATAGGTTTTGAATGTTCTATTCTTAAAAAAATATGAATGTGAACATTTGGCATGGATAATAACAATGTGGAACAAATTTCAATTTTCCCAATAATGCTGCATTGATCTATACTGATCCTAAAAGAGGACCATCGACTGAGCTCAACGCGCATAGTCCGACTTCCAGGTTAGGTCATTTTTCTTTATTATTCACTTTCAAAATTTGCTAATTTCGCGATGCAAAAGTCTAGGATCAGTATAGATCAATGCAGCATTATATCGACTGTTCCACTGTGTAATAGATTCAACTTGATATTCATTCCCTGTTTTGAAATTTGTGCGTTCCAACCGCACGCCCCGTGATTTGTTATTGCGTGTGGGGCAAGTAGATCCGCATTATACGCCCGAGCTCAAACATATATGGAATAGATAAGTGCTAGTGGTGCGATGGAAAGGCGAGTATGTACATTTAAAATAACACCAGACAAACGCCTCTTCATCTCTCCGTTAGATTTAATTGAATTTTACATTATTTGATTTCTACTGTGCACTAAACTGTGAGTCTCATAACAAAGCGCACGCATACACTCATTCACTCACTTAATGTTTATGATCGTTGCTGATTTCTGTACCTACTCCTGCATTCCTTTTGATGGCTAAGAGACACGGCAACGTACACACTCAAAATACCAACATTCAAAAATAGATTGCATACCATTTAAAACTTGTATTCAGATGAACATGCCATTTGATCAATTTTATTTAATTTAATATTTGTGAATTCATATGAATCTTTAGGCAAATGAAACGTAAAACTTTAAATGTCAAGTTTGACACCTCATTTGCCTAAACTTATTTATAAATGCACACATTTTGAACGATATCAAATGAATAAAATGCCATGTCCATTCGAATAAAAAATTTGAATGCCATACCTTCAAGTGTTGGGAATCTATTTTTTGTGTAAAGGGGTGATTTGCTCTAATTTCGATCTACATTTGCTCTAATTATGACCTAACGGCGAAAATGAATTTTCATATATAAATAGAGCCCCAGAGGAAAAAAAAACCGTTGGTCAAATTGAAAAATTCAAATATATTGTTTCTGTGTATCTTTTTGTGTGTTACGCACTCGTATTGCGCTCGTTCGGTCTTTTGTATTGTGACATGCGATTGAGCATCACAGTGTCGCACGCAAACGTATTGCACACACATCTGAGATGCGCATTTGAATCCGGCATCTCCAGATGTCATTCGCAGCCAAATACATTCTCTGGCCCTAGGAACACTCAAAGTTGTAGGTCAAATTTTGGACAATTACCCTTAGGTCTATTGCGATTGAAAAATATGCAAAACTGGTGAATAACAGAATTGATTTCGAGCCTGCAAGCGAGCGAGAATTTTATTTGAACCGATTACGGGCGCCAAACAAACCAATCGCAGTTGATTTAAAATCTGAACGTGCTGCGGTTGTAAAGAATGCATACATTTCAAATCGACCATTTGATACAAGAATGAATTTTGACTCGATGCGAGCACCATCTGAACCATCTGTGTAAGCTACTCACTCTACAATGCTATATACAGACAGCAGTGGCAAGCGACATACGATTGCGAAAAGCGTACCAGGTGTTTGTATGTATTTGAAACACAATGCGGATCTATTTACATCACAGGCTGCTGACTATGAGCTTTCGATCTGTGCGACATCTAGTCCGTGCTAAAAAACACACATTTTTTTTATCTATTTTTTGCAAAACCAAAATTTATGCCAATATGTGTTCACAGTAAACCGTGAACATGCTGTTCTTAGACCCAATACGGCAATCAATTCCGTTCATGGCGCGACTTTTACAAGAAGATAATTACAGTTTAGTTAGGAGAGAGGTATTCACGTGGGACTTTGAATACCAGAATTATATCCGGGAAACCATGGCAAAACCGGCACAACTCAGGAGAGATCGGGGAATTACATTATTTGTTGTTAACCTACTTTATACAATGCAATCAAATATCATCGTGCTTTAGATTTACCATAGCAAACCGAGCAAACCAACTTCATGTTGATTTCTGTCAATTTTGATTGGTATTTGTATGAGTCTTTCAGATTTATTCATTGAGTAATATTTATTACGATCTTATTATTAATAAATTCATCTGGAAGTGGGTTTTAGTGGATTCTCAATGCTGATCAGACTGCCTCCGGAAACAGGTCTGGTCCATTCTGAAAATCCACTGAAACCCACTTCCAGATGAATCTATTAGGTTGCTATTGTTTCCGTTTTGCTGCCTAAAATGAATTCTTTTTTCTAACTGTCTGCGTGTATCGAATGATGAGTTGCGCATTTGCGTCTCGTTCTCACGACATACCAAGCGGACCGTGCTTGTATGGGATTGGAGAGCTATTTGAGAGTATGCCAATTGACCGCGCCATCTTATTTTACATAGGTGAACTCTATTTAGATCCATTGTAATACGAACAAAATTTTTATTGACACAAATAATAAAAACAAATGAGTCATTGAAACGATTGAAATATCACATCAATACTACTGCCCAATAGATGGCGCTGAAGAATAGATATGATTAAAATGTCTCAAATAGCACGGTCCCCTTGCAACATACAATCATCGTGCGTTTGTTATGTTTTCAGAACTGTTCTTATTTTTCTTAAATATCAAAACAGACATTATTGAATCGGCCGGATACATATTCGTATATCTACTCTGAATTATTCAATATTATCCAAAATGAACAAGAAATCATAATAAACAAAAAATACTAAAACTCATTGAAATGTTGAAGAGTTTGGTTGAATCGAATAGGTAGAGATGTCGTGATTGGTTGGAATTCACCACCACTCAACCTAGGACGCTATGAAAAGCAACTTTCACTTGCTTTTCCAAGCGGACGATGCTTTGTATCTTCTCCTATGTAAAGGAGTAGTGAATGTCGTTGGACCGCGCCATCTCTACCTAAACGAAGGTACTAAACGCTCCAACATTTCATACCTTCCCCGCCTTCTCCTTCTTCGAACACCAATGAATGGTACAGAGGGCGCTGCTGTCAAGCTAAGTGTCAAAATTCAATTTTGCATCGTCCGCTTGTGTTTTTCTAATAAAAGGAAGAACATGTGAATTTACACCATAAATCATCGGCATCGATGGCATGGCGGCTGACAAACGTACACAGAATTCATTTCACTTAGGCTAACGATGAGTGTATTTCACCGATGTAGTGTTTTGATTTTGCTATCGCTGTCGTCGCAAAAGAGAAAGAGAAAGAGACGATCAATGTCTTTCGATCGGAGCGCCTTTACAATTCGTCACACGAGGAGGGAAAAGTGCTAACGACTAATGAAATGGAAAATGCAATCAAGCTACTTGCCACAGCCGAAGTTTAATCCAATTGAAGAAAATCAACTAGCAACAACAACAACGACAACCATAACAAATGAGTATACGTGTGTTTGTGGTAGTGAATTAAATCAATCAGAAATTGGGCGGTCGCTTACATTCTTTGTTTATACATCTCTTGCTGTACAAAAGACACGTGTGCTATTTCCCATCCACCGAAAATATCCATTCTCGGCCCGTTGTTTCTTTTTATCGTGGGTTCACTCGGTTCCATTTTCAATCGAATTTGAATTTCAATTCCGAATCGACACGATGACAAGGCGCAATGCCATTTCGTTTACCTAGAAGCGCAAACCAACAAGCAAAACATCACTTACCCAGCAAAAACATGACAACATCGTCTTGAGCGTATTCTCGAATTTCCACTAGCCACGCACGGATATTATCGAAAGTCGTCTTATTAGTCACATCATACAGCAAAAGCAATGCTACAGAAAATTAAATCCAATTTTCAAACGTTAATCAATAAAATTGCACATTTTTTTGTGATTAAGAAAATAAAACACACTTGTTCGCAGGCGAGAAAATCTTGGATTAAAATTTCGTTTTAAGTGAAAAAAAAAATCATTTGTTTCATTTCCAATGAATTGGTGTAGCGAAAATGAATTGGATATTAGTGAATTTCTTTTGACTTTTTTTATTATTTCTTTGCGCTAATTTTTTTTTCTCACTCTGCGCACTCTGCGAAATGCACGAGCAATTGTATCCAGCCATGGTTGCGATCAATTTCCAAAGTAAAAGCCGTCCCTCCGTTTTCTCCACGTTTTTTAAATGCCTTTTACTATGACTATGAAGTTTTTTAAGAACAAGAAAAATAGAAACAACTCACCATGAGCATCTCTATAGTAGGCATTTGTCACACTTCGGAATCTCTCCTGACCAGCTTTTTTATGCGAACAAGATTAATTGTGGAAAAACGAGACACAGAAAAAGGTGGAAACGTCAAAAAAAATGTAGGAAAAAACTAGTGAGACATCGAAATTGAGAGAGAGCGAGCATAATAATGAGATGAAAAAAGTAAAAGAGAAAAAAAAAAGAAAAAAGTTGAAAAATACGATGAAAACGGACACATATGGCACGCAAAAAATCAGAATAAAAACATAGTTCGCTGAGCAAAGTGAAGGTTTAACATGTTTTGTGTAAGAGAAACTCACCAGTATCCCAAATCTGTCCATGAGCGCGAAATGGTACAACACAAAAAAACATGTTTCATAAATTAATTTATATATTGTCAATAAAAACGTTCACAATGAATACCTGAAGTTTCACCCGTGCGTTGTCCAACTGAACGATTTTAGTCTGAAATTAATGAGATTGTGAGAATATCATAAAATATTAGAATTTTCATAATTAAAAAATAGCATCTAATAAACTACGGCCTTTCAGTCGACTGGAATATGTGCACTTTGTAGAAATTTATAGCCACCAATTGAAATTATTCGCTTTTTTCCCAAATATTTAAAGAGACATTCACCAGTGGTTGTTTATTATTTGTTCATCGAACCGAGCATCAACCAAAGTATTTTCTGATCAAAGCACATTCACACACACACACAACCTCTTCCTGCACACACACACACATAGAGAGAGAGAGAAAGAGAGAGAGAGAGAGAGAGAGAGAGAGAGACCAGTGAGAATGGATACAATTAAAATAAACAAAATCACGTACACACGTAGAAGGAAAAAATGGAGCGATTTGATAGGCCTTCATGTGGCTCTGCCGTGTTTCAAGTTCTATTGTGGATATTGTTCTTTTTTTCAATATTTGTATCCACACATTTTCATCAAAGGTTTGAAAAAGAACTGTTTTATATGAAAAGCCGTGAAAGCCGGACGGGTATTTGTAGCAGTTCAATGGTGTTAGCTTAAAGCTGGCTTTAGCTATGTGCAGCCGCATGTATTGAAGTCATTTGAGCACACAACAATCTGTATGATTGGAGCAACAGTTTCGATTGCTCTTTTATTCTCCGCTTGTTTCTTTGTGTGTGCAGTGCACTCGAGATGCGATGAAATCGAAAGTGGCATTTCTTGCAAATATGTGTACACTTATACATCATTTCCAATATATACATTGATAACTTTAGCATGCATTCAACGCAGCTCAAAGCTTACAAAAGACGAAACACTCGACAAGGTCGCAGCCAGTAGCAACATGAAACATAGCTAAGCCATTCAAACTGTTTATTTTGTCTTTTTCTTCGTTTCTCTTTCTCTTCCTTTGTGTGTGTCCCTGAAAAACAAATTTTATTATCTTCCCTAGCCTTCTTCAGGCTGTCTTTTTTTCTCTCTCTCTGTCTCTCTCTTCTTGAAATCTTCATTTCATTTTATATGGTGCGCAATGTTTTTATCTTTCAATGTGCCAGACTAGTGCACTCTTTTATTGCGCCATTCTTCACACAAGCACAATGTAAATAAAATGTGATATGGCATTTCTCCAGCGAATTCTCACGATGAAAATAAACACTCTTGTTTGAAGGCTGCAAACGGCCACGGATTAAGCGGTAATACCATCCAGATTAGCGGATCACCGTAAAAATCGAAGCATAATTGCTGTATTATCCAATTTAAATTTGAAAAATGCACCGCTTATTCAATTATATTATGAAAAAGATAAAGCTGAAGCACAATTTTGAGTTGGAATTTTCTATTCTTGAAGTGGATAAATGAAGAGATGAAAATTGAGGGTCTGTGAAGCCAGTCATATGGTTGCATGGACGCGGATTTTACATTGGTTACAGAGCTCTATTCAGAATATTTAAGGTCTTTAAGTGTATTGCATTCAAAATAAAATGAATTTCACAACGGGACTGTACTATTTGAGATATTTTAATGATATCTATTCTTCAGCCATAGATGGCATTGGGCAGTAGTATTGATGTGATATTTCAAACGTTTCAATGACTCATTTGTTTTTATTATTTGTGTCAATAAAAATTGTGTTCGTATTACAATGGATCTAAATTGAGTTCACCTATGTAAAATAGGATGGCGCGGTCAATTGGCATACTCTCGAATAGCTCTCAATTTCCATATAAGCACGGTCCGCTTGGAATTTCACTCAAAATAGACAAAATTTAAAATACTTCATATATTTCTGACTGAAGTCATTGCGATGCATGCCTTCAGATGTCCCAAATAAATCTTGTTTTCCACTTTTTCCCCGTTCATTTTTCCTCTTCTTTCATTCTTTTTTAAATAATTTCTTTGTCTATTATTTTGTTGTGAAATTCCAACGTTCATGTGTCGGAATGAACGTTTTACTTCATGTGTGCAATTTTAGGAAGCCCGGAGAGCTTATACACGAAATACAGCCGTTGGAAAATGATCACATTGTAAGTAGCCAATAAACTAGGAATAATTGCGGCCGATTTCGGTGATTCTTCTATCTTCACCATACAATATGGGCTTAGTAGAGATTAGGATGAGCAAACGTTATAAATCGCCGAATAAAAAGCAAACCGCTTGAAAAGCATTGCTTTACCATATATCGAGAGATTATGGTTAAAGGCTCGACAACACATTGTCATTCTTGCTAATTTAAACGATGAGAATGCGTTAGGGAGCAGGCCCATGAAAATAGGCTCAACTAATAGAACACACATTTTCGATATTCCGCTTTTTCCCGCATCTAATTCACTCTGCATCTTCAGTCGGTTTGAGTTTAATCCAATGTTTCACATTAAATCGAAAAGCTTTCAAGCACTCAGTAAAATCAATATGTGAGGAAGCAAAGATTTTTATTCAATACTGGCCTTACATTTTCAACAAACCCATTTCTAAAGCCATCAAAATGAGGAAAATACATAGGTCAACACCCCCAAAGGATGAACCTACTCGAGTTGTTGCTTGTGAATTTACATTCTGTGGCAGTAAAACCGTCAATTTTGTTGAATTTCTTTCA
Organism: Obolodiplosis robiniae; assembly: GCA_028476595.1. Classification (NCBI taxonomy): domain Eukaryota; kingdom Metazoa; phylum Arthropoda; class Insecta; order Diptera; family Cecidomyiidae; genus Obolodiplosis; species Obolodiplosis robiniae. The sequence goes on along the minus strand of CM052017.1, from coordinate 8,709,922 downwards.
AAATTGTCCGTTGATTTTCGATCAAAAAAGTCTGAAAATGTTCCAAAAAATCCATTCCTCATGTGAAAAGCAGTCTCTTCCCATCACAAATTGGGTTTAGACGCAAAGCTAATTAATTCATAGTGATATTTCATTGGACATTTCCTAAACACCCTTAAAGCAAACGCAAAAAATTCAATATCTTTTTTTTTTATTGCTGAATTACAAATTTTCAATTAATCGAAAGTTACTCAACTTTGGCTTGAAATGTTTAATTTTGGCGGTTTCATAAATTATTTTAATTGCATTTTCCTGAACAAAGGCAATATTTCATGTAATTTAAATCGCAAGACTTCGCCTTAGTTATGATAGTGTGGCTTCAAGCCTCAATTTTCACAATTTCTGCAATGACTATAAAAACGACTCGTTTGTCATTCATAAAAAAAAGATTCACTTCAATTTACTCATTGTAATAAAACCAAATAAATTGTAATTGAAAATTTGAAATTCGACATTTTCACAGGAATACTTTGTGTGTTAAGGATAGAGTAACCATAGGACCTAGTATCTAATTACGATCTAACTACAAAAATGAGTTTTATCGCACATATCAATGAAGACTTGGGCCCGAAATTGATATCCAAAAATTGTTAGGTCATAATTTGGAAAGTGACCCTTGATTTGTTTTCCCACAAGACTCATAAGAACTCAAAATACATATGAAAAAGCATTGTGAGGCTATTCGCCGAATAAAAGCTTCAATATTCAAACTATTAAACAAAACATATTCAATATTTTTACGTTGAAACATGAAGAAAATTACAAAGAAAACGCTTTATTTGTTAATCTTCTTGATGAGAATGAAAAAAAAGTAAACTCTTGAAAACTGAAGCCTGTTCTGAGGCTTGATGCTTGCGGCAACTGAAAGTTCATCATAAAATGCATTTTGGTTCGCATTATTCCCAAGAAATTGTATTTCCTTAAAGTGTCACCTTGCACCTTATCTAAAGCAGCACGTGCATTCACTGTGTGTTCTCACTCGACTGAATACATTCAACTTTTCATTTGATATATACATCACGTACGACAATGGCACACAATAAGTGCGCAAATCTATAAATCCAATGACAGTGTTCTTTCGTTTCGATTGATTAGTGCCTGGGAGATTTCAAGTACCAATCGGCTAGAATACCACAATTACGTACCCCGCAGGCTGTGTAAAGGTAAAGGATCGTGCAACGAAATTCAATGTCCATATTCAAGAGCAATTACCAATGTCATTGTTATCGTGTATTGCTGCGAGTCTCACGCTTAATGGATTTTCCATTAAGTATTTTCCAATACCCGATGTAGCGAAAAAAAAAAATATTATATAATCCGCTTTTTCGAGCTCAATTGAAATAAACAATTGCCTTTTAATGAATGGACAAAATCGGGATATGCGGTGCAATGATTCTTGAATATAAATTTAATTGCTGAAAAATTATGTTCGCGACATTTTAAGTTGATGAAATTTTCAAATGTATTTGTGTTGGTGGTCTTCATCGCACGTCCATTGTTACGTCGAATTCAATTTAAATGCAAAAAAAACCACAATAAAATCGTTTTTTTGTCAATGAGATTTTAATGTTCGTCACCATTTGGCGCTTTTACCAAAAAATGCTCGCGGTTTATATATTTTGACTGAAAATGAAAGCGTTGAATCGACTTTGTCGAACTATCAGCTAATTTACCGAGAATTCTAGGAAACTGAAACGATTCGCATTCAAAGTTCACGTCAAATGTATCAACTTCCAAGTTGTTATCGAAAGCCCAATGTTAGTGGCACTGTCGGCCATTTTTAGACATGTCAAAAGCAAACATCAACTTTTACACACTGTACAAATTCCAGAATAATTTCCAAGAATTAAAGAAAAGTCACTTGTTTTTTGTTTGTGCAGAGTGTACAATTTTCTTCGGGGATTCAACATTATTAGCTCATTCGGTGCAAACACATATGCAGCGAGCTACTCGTCGGCCAGTCTGCTATCCTCATCGCCCAATTATAATAAAGACTGGACAATTTAAATATGAATGTTTCCATTTATAGACAATTCATGCAAAAAGATTGCTCGGTGCAGAATGTAATTTTTCCAATGTTCACGGTTTTGCCAGAAAATAACCTCAAAGTTTTTGTATACAAATTTGCCCTCAAGCCATTGACCATCCAATACATCACAATATAAAACCGTAGAACGATCATCCTCAAATCAGACAGCGCGATGCTTCAAGCAGAAATCCTAATGCAGACTAAAAACACACATTCCATGCTTTTCTAATGTTAAAAACAAGCCAACGCATTAACATTGTTCTGAAATCAGACACAGAACCAAAAAATCTCACATTTCTTGTGTAGTGCAACTTGAATGAGACATACAAGACACCGTTGTCAAAAATCATTTCCAGCATTAAAATGAAATCGTTGAGGTCATTTTTTCATGTGGCGATACAGCAGTCGCTACAAAAAACACCCGAGCTTATAATGTTGTTTAACACAAATACAATAAGATTTTGTCCATTACGAAAAATTTCACGCTCAAAAGTATGTTTGCGAATCATATTAGCTGTTCGTTGTGTACATCGCAAATCGCTTGTCTACTCGTTCAATTTTCTCATTGCGATGGCTACGATTGATTCATTTTGATTGAATATTGTTTATTTATTCGAATTCAATAAACTAGTTGAATCAAATGGGAATCAAATGGGAATCAAATGGGAATCAAATGGGAATCAAATGTGAAAAGTTTTCGACGAAAATGTCTAAATATCGTGCTGTTTGGGTTGCAACTCCACACAAATAACTATGTTATTCATAATAATACAGTTTAATGGGTCAATTTCTATGAATGGTATATTTAAGAGCACCCTTACACCAGAGAGCAGTCTTTAACAGAGATACACGATTTTCCAAGTGTGTTGATATTTCTCTACTTGTTCAGTATCGAGACATCGCTTCACAATGAACCAAATCTTTTGTTGATCGCGCAGAAAATGTGATTCTATGCGGGTGTTATGACTATAATCTCAATAATGCATTCACTATATCTCGGTAACCTCCATGCGCAATGTCATAAAACGATTTCGAAATACTCAGTGTGATGAAATCTTCGATTCAAGTCTTTGGAATACCAAACATTCAAAAATATAGCAACATTGTTAACAAAGAGATTTTTGTATTGCAAACAAAAAGATGAACATATTTTGCAATATATAGTTTGAACGTCGTAGAAAATTCAGATATTTTATGTTTATTTATTTTGAACAATTTTGATGGTCGCTCTGTTTCGATGTGGATTTCACACTGTGAACAAGTTAAAAGGGAATAATTGAACATTCAAAAATAGATTTAAAATTTGAAATGAAAAATAAGGTTCTTTCTTGTTGAAAAAATTATATCATTCAACGTTGTTTTACAATTTAAAACAAAGAAATTCTATTGAAAATTTCCTAGAGGCAGAAAATATTCCTCTGAAATTAGTTAAATTGGGATATTCAATGCTAATCATCTGAAACTCTCTGAACGAAAATTCTGTTCAATTCAGTGCATCAATCGTGTTTGAACTGAAATACATCTGTTATTTCACAGGAATAATTCAACAAAAGAAATGTTCGTAAGGTTTCAATGGAACATCCTACAAGCCACACACACTACAATTATTTGCAAAGTTGTTGCTTTCATAGACCTAAAACAATCCGCTGAAAGCGGTTTTCATAATCGTCAGCAGAGCGGAATCGTATGGTTTCCTCTTCTGTGTCAACGTCAAAAGTTTTTCATATTGGGTTCATTTAAGAGACAAGACTTTCCCACATTCGAATTAAAGTCCATGAGAAAGGTTTTGCAGCCATTTAAAGCATCGAGTTTGAAATCACTTTTCGTAGAATGCATGAAACGCTGTTGCATGTAATGATTGTACTGTTGGCCCAACTCTGAGGTGGCATCGTAAAGCCATATGTATTATCGAAAACCTTGTTATTTTGCTGAAAGAAATTCCATTTCTATTCTGAATTTTTCCCACTCAATTTCATTTTGTTTACATATTTTTTCTCCAACAAAAGATTCTATCGATTTAATCTTTTTGTTGAAATTTACCATTAAATTAAAATGCACCATTATTTGGAACGGATACGTATTTTTAAAGGTCATCAATTTCTGTGATTCTTACGGAGCTGAGCGTTTTTTGATAAAAATACCTACACCACATTTTGATGTTTTGGCATTTCAAACACGATCCCAAAATACTATTTGAATTGATGTGGCAGGCCATATACAATAAACGCATTTCCATTCACAATACAATAGCACTGATAGGAACACAAAAAAAAAACGGATAAATGTAATTTGTCAGTCCAATTATAGTCTCTTTAGCTTTAATAAGGGGCGTTTCGATGTTCATGGGATTTTCACGGAAAATAATGTCAACATCTCATGACGCGTTTGATGAAGAGTATTCCATAAAATCCATGGAGATTAAACGAGATGAAGAACTTCATCTGTATATTGTTAGACGCAAACGCCTCTCATTTAAGTGCAGTGAGCATCTGTTTATCATAATTTACACTCTGAGTAGAAGATGGTGATCGCAACAGCATAGGCAGATGGCAAGATTTAACAGAACATCAGCGTTATTTTTTTTACTACGTCTATCAACTTAAGTATATTTGTATTTTAACGAGTTTTCAGGGTGTTTGCAAATAGTTTCATTGAAATCCGAGATTCAGAGCCAAATATGACATTCGCAGTTTCAGGTTAGCGTTAGCTTACTTTTTTTAGTGAGTGAAGCAATCCGAGAAATCGTCATTCGAAATGTATAATCAAATCATTTGCATTCGAAAATTGTATTTTTCTGCTCGAATTTCCATTCTGCAGCGAATCACCCTTTATTTGCACATAAGAAACGGTGCACTACGTCTACAAAAGGACCTAAATGAATTGCAATTAAGGGCAATTGACCGAACAAAATTTTACGGTTCGGCACCAACGAACAAATGAAAAAGCAGTTCACAAAATATCTTTAATTAGATGGGATATCATTCGGAGCTCAGGATTTGGACACCTTCTTACATTTATTATCTAGCGAGCCGTTATAGATTCTAATTTATTTAATTAAAATCACAAAGGACGATTATATAAATTGGACAATGTTTTAGCCAAACATTAATTGCATTCGTTAATTGGCTGCTAGAGTAGACAACGGATTGTCGGATATTCATAAGAATTATGGACTTTAATGAAATGAAATTATCAACAATGTTTTTTTCGTATTGAAATTGATGGGTATATTATGTATGATTCATTTCGTTATCTGTTGATACCTTCAATTTTGAAGATGAAAATATTTGAATTATTAGCGATATCTGAGAAATAATCAATGATTTTTGAATGGATAAATTATATTGTTCTGTATTTTATTCAGCAAACAACATTTATTGCATTGGCTTCTTTGTCGATTTTTTCCTTGAAATTCCACTTTTTCAAGTCAAGTTCATTAATTTAATTCCCCGCGCACAGTAATTTGATTGAGTGTGTCTATTTTTAGGCAATGGTAGGGTTGTTGTTGACCTTTCGTTCAGCTGAAACTCGGTATATTCGTAGGAAATGGCGCGTAGGACTGGGCGCGCGATATACCATGTACAAAAAATACAAAAAAAAAGATAGATTTTAATAATAATAAAGAAGATAAGTTCATCAAGCCCGTGCAATTCCATTCACATCGTTATCTGGAAATGCAGCGGCAACATCGAGCTTACCGTCTCAATCTCTTTGCCTGCCGATCAATCCAAACAATTTCTCTACTTAGCTTAGTTCAATACAAATAAGATTCAAATTACAGGAGAAGAATTTCGATGCAACGCAGGTCCGATACGCAAATGCTAGTTTTCAGCGCTTGATAACAATTGTTACAATTATGCCGAACTTTAAGAACAGAAATGAATCATTAAGTCTAATTAATTTGATCAAATGAGTGGCATTTAATATCGACGTAATGACAATCCAGTTATTGTAAGAATAAATCATTTGCCATGTTACAGAATTGATGGCTCGAATATTTGCGAGAGTCAAGTCAACCAGCTTCCAACTTTAATTCTTTAAAATGGTGAAACAAAAGCTTTTGCTTTGAATTTTTAATTTTGATACATTATTTCCACCCAATTTTCTCACAAAACGATGCACGAGCCGAAAAAAATGTAACGACGTTCATAAAATATGCAAGCAAAATGAAAATATATGTTTTTCTCACCCTATAATCAATTCCAACTGTTGTTACATAGTTCCCCGACAAAAAAGTACCGTCACGAAAGCGAATAAGCAAGCATGTTTTACCAACACCTGAATCACCCAACAGCATAACCTGTTGAATAGTATCATTTTGATGTGGATTTTGTCATGTGATGCGACAATTTGTCCAATATTTTTATTCATTCTCTATCACTCTTGCATCAATCCACGCTCTTTCAAGTCTTTCTGTGTCCTCTCTTTCTTCCATATTTCTCCATTTTTTCTTCTTTTGTCTATGTTTGATGCTCCCATTTTTTCTTTATTTACTGTCTTTTTTCATTTATTATTTTCCACTAATGAATTGTATGATCGAAAGGCGTTTTGCATGTAGAATCGTGCGATGCTTAACCATAAATGCAACAAAAATATTGACTACTTTTAGCCATTAGTGCATTTTCCTTGGTTTTTTAGCTAGCGCGTGGCCGCACGCATTTCAAGCAGATGCCAGATCAACGGCCGAATCTAGTTTATCTAAATTTCAAATAAATTTTGTCATCTATATTTTTTCTTTTATCATTTGCCATCTCACTCGATTTCAGTTTTTGAGTCGCTCTTCACGAATAACAAATGGAATGGAAGGAAAAGTATTATTTTGAATAAAAGTTTTTTTGTTGTTTGTTGAAAGACGTTGACATTGAACTTGACATGCCGTTTATGTTCCAGTAGAAGTTCGGTGTTGTGTTGGTGTTATTGAAATGTTTGCGTTGAATGTGTACATCAGTTTCACTTCATTAAAATTCAAACTGAAATTTGATTCAAATCATTCCAGAACAACAACCTGTATTATCGAAAAACCAGTTGAAATTGCAATCAATCTGAAAATACTATTACTTGATTTATCTGCGTTGTGGGCGAATCTCATTCTGCGCATTATTTCATTTTGTTGGACAATATGCGAGCAAGAGAAAGCGAGCGGCATTTGGGATCAGTCAAATGGAATGAGATGGGAGCACAATTTGAAGTGGTTAATTGCAATCACGGCCCCGCAATGAAGAGGAAATATGAATCATGGTGGAAAATATGAATCAATCGCAATTTTTTGCTTCATTGCCCTTACCATCCTCAAACCACATCGTCAGCCACAATTTTCTACTCCATTGCATCATATTTTCATCATTTTTGAAATTGTTTGTTTTCTGCTCTAATTTTCTTTTCAACAATGCTCAATGAACGCAGGGAAGCACAAACTAACGGAGGAACAGTGAAATAGTGACGCAAAATATGGATATTGATTGATGGAGAAAGAGAGTGATAGAGATGCTAAGAATATATCGGTAATGGTCGAGTTTAAATAAGGAGAAAAAAGCGTCACCTTTCCAAACACATCGTAGAGATCAACTTGTCGTCGCTGTTTGGCCATTTGTAATATATATTGTTTACTGCTGCTCGTTCCGGATATTGACGTACTGCAGCTAAACCCACTTCGATTAATTATATTTCCAGCGGTGTCTGCATGTTTGACATTGCCAACGAACTGTGCATCGGCGGCCGATATTGACGTTGATAGCGTTTCGATGTGTCGTGCTTTCGCGTGATTATACTGTTGTCGGAATTTCTGTGTAGTACAAATTTTATTAGTCCGTCAATCACTATGGACAAAGACATCGCACATGGTATGATTTGTGTGTGTATGTATGTGTGTGTTTGTGTGTGTACCAGAGATTCAATTGTGTTTAGTTTGATTTACCTGTTGTTGCAGAAGAATCGAGTGCTGTTCAGCACCGTTGCTTAGTTTATAGAGTTGTTCGAGGGTGTCGAACGGCAACTCGCCCGGGCACACATTCTGCCATGTTGGCTTCACAAGCGATTCACGACGGTGCTCTTGCGGTTGCGTTGTCGGCTGAAGATTGAATGGTTGTTGCTGAACCAGCGCTGATTTCTGAGCTGATTTTGAATTTTGATCATATTTGATGTGGCTCGAAGTAAATGAGAAGTCACTCATTTTGCTGATAATGCGCCGTACACAGAAAAGTTGTCACTATTCCACGTCACACTATTTAAAATGCAGAAACACACATTTACTTCATTCCCGTGATGTCTTCCATAATAATATGTAATGGATGATGAGTGTATTTTTGCTATTGCAATACATGTAACCAAATATCTGGCGATTGCTTGGATTCAGTTCACTTTGAATAGATACATGCAGAGACTGATACGGAAAGAGACTCGTGTAAGTTGAGCATTTCAAGGCTCATACGTTGACATACTTCCCAATAAAAAGATGTAATTATACTTGCTTTTCGTTTTCTTTCAATTTCTTTTCCTTTTCGCAAAGGGGTTGAGATGAAACATATGAAATACATTTGGATGATGAAATTATTGAAATAAATCGCACTTCGCGATGCTACAATGTTGAATAAATCACGGAGGTCAGCCGCTTTTGCGTCACTTGCTAGTAGTACTTAACCGAATTTTCAAGACTGAGTTTTGACATTTAGCTCGACGTGAACACCACCTAAACCATCTATGTATGCATGTCGTACATTTGAAACGATGACTCAATTTCACGTCACGGTTTATATCTTTTGACGTTTCATGCAATTTCATTCTAACACACCTTTTCTAAGCTATCAAAAATATCAATTTATTCAGTACTTTGCGTGTAAATCTTGCTTGGATTTATGATGACAGACAATCGAGGAATCAAACTAGCTTTAGTATAATCTCCCATACGAGTCTCACTGAAACAGTACGAAGTTTATACAGTTTCAGTAAGACTTATATGGGAGATTGTTCTTGTATTATTGTTATCATACAAGTAAATCATGAAATTTCTTTTATTATTTGAAAATTCGGAAGATTTATCAATGTCCGTTTCTACAAATGATTGTCAATCCCCTCTACAATGCTTCGTTTGAATGTATTCGTTTTCATTTGAAATATAACGCGGTCTTGTTTACATTCATGCTTCTTACTTTGTCTCTCAAACATGAATTTTATACTTAAGGGACTAATACAAATAAACTGCAGCATTCCTTTTGTTTACGTTTTATTGCCAAAAATGATTTTTTTGTTCTAACTGTGTGCTTGTGTCGAATGATGAGTGTTATTACGCATTTGCGACGGAGAAATGCACGTTAGCACGACAATAATTGCTGACAATACGCTTGCGTTTCGCTCTCACAACATACAATCATCGCGTGTTTGTTATGAGCATTGTTTGGTTTTCAAAACAGTTTTTAAATATCAAAACGCACATTATTAAATCGGCCGAAAGTACATATTTGTATATCTACTCTGAATTATTTCAAAATGAAAAAAAAAAAAATCAACATAAACATAAAAGAACTGAAAATTATTGAAATGTTGAAGAGTTTCACTTGCATTTACCCATCTGAATAATTTCGATTTAAATTATATCTCGTAACATTCATTAGTTTTATGGCATCGTTTGGACCACTTGAAAAACAACTGTTCAACTGAGCCACTTCAGATGACTTGATTGGTCGTGAGTGTCTACTCAAATGGAATGATTTTGGAATGATTGGGACTACAAGAAAAAACCGAAAATCTGCAAATTAAATGCGATAATTCATAGACCATTTGTATGCGTGCCGTTTGAACACTTCAACTTGTTTGAACAGGGTTCATTATGAAGAAAGGAGAAATAAAAGGTACAGAATAAGTGGCACAAGTTGCAGTCTGCGATTTTACACAAACGAAAAATCGCACGTAAATAATAATTTGAGTGAAATGTTGAATATATTATTAATACTTCAGAGAAAAATTGGCTGCTTGTTGCTTTGAATTATTTGTATTTCACACCATTATCAAATATAAATGTGTTCATTTAATCGAAATATATTCATTAGCGTGAATCTTTTTCGGTGCCATACAATCGCATCCACCGAAATGTGCTATCATTGGCTGCGCACGTGAGGTATGCTGATAAAATTTATTACGACGTGCTGCACATATGTTTCGATAATAAATGTTCATATTCCCGTTGTATTGTAAACACGCTTATTTCCCATCCACAAATTGGCTCACATTTTTATTTCATAAAGCACCATGATGTTGCCACAATAAGTCTTATCAAGTATGGATGATTGGGATTTTCCAGCTACTCACACATTTGACACGTTTTACACCTTTTCAGTGTTAAAAGTTGCTCATGAAAAATTATGCTTTAAATAAATTTCGTCGTCTTATTACGGATTTTTCACTGACTGATCATTTTTCGCATTGAAAAATTCGTTGAGATCCGGTTCGAAGTTCTCAGACCAATTGATGCGGAAGATGCAGACAAATGTTAAAAATGAATAGTATTTGGTTTCGTTGAAAAATTATGCCCAATTTTTCGCCAACCTATTAAATTTCGGGAAAAATATATTCGAAAAATGTGTGTGCCTAATATTCTATAAATGTTTATGCGTTTTGATAACTCACCAATTCGATTTGGAGACCAAATGAAAGGTTAAAAAATAATTAATACAACAAAGTGTGAGGAAGTGGCTAAAAAAATGAAGAAATGGGAAGAAAAAACGATAATTTGAAGTAGCAAACCGAGTTCTCAATTAGAATATAATTTTCGGAATTCAAAAGAATAGAATTGAAGCAATCTTTTACTTTAAATAGATTTTAGGAATGTTCATGAAAATGGCACATATATTTGGAGCATAAAGGCAAATGAATATTCATAAAGGTGGAAAAATTGATGAATATCAAACAGGATTTTTATGTGATGGAATATCTTTGATCTGATTTAATTTTTTTCGAAGGAAACTTGCGACTCAATTTCCTAGTCAATGATGAATTGCGCTTTCAGTGGGAAGGTGAAGTCATGATAAAACTCATGTTGTGGTTGGATTACTTTCGAAAATAACTTGTATGGAGAAGAAAAATGCTACTGCAAGAATCAATGAAGCGTACACTTTTCGAAAAAGGGGAGATATTGTATACAAATGGAATGAATAAATAAAGGCAGATGCTTGGCTCTGCAACGGGGTAGATAAGATAACGCGTACCTGAAGTTCCGCATGGAAACAAATAAAGAGCTTTATTTTTCAAATGCTTCCAAAGTTGCATAATTCTCGACTTTGAACTCGCACAGCCACAAAACAATTGCCACTTTCGAGATAGTAACCGGGAGTTATTCAGGTTCGAATGTGTCGTAGAATCGTTTATATTTCAAGTTTTCTGCACATTTTCTGGTGCTCTGGAAAAAGTTACGTTTGACTTAAAGTGAGAAAATCACAATAAGGGTTCGAAATGAGAGTCAGAGAGAGACAAGTTATGACGACGTTTGCGACGATTGCTAACCGAAAATGGTTTCACTTCATGAATTATGATTCTTCAACTTCAATTAAAAAAAAAATGTATACATTTTATGAACGAATAGAATAGATGGAGTGTGATAATTGTCGAAAGCGTGTTTCCCAGCATGAGTAGCTCTCTCTCTCTCTCTCTCTCTCTCTCTCTCTCTCTCTCTCTCTCTTTATTCGGCTTGCAAAAAGTATGCAAACCAAATTTTTGCCTGAAATTGGGTGAAATGACCCTCATATTAATGTATAAATTAAATCCAAAATCTTGTTTCCAACCATTTCAGCCAAATTGGACATTCGTCATATTTGTTGCTCTGATAATCCAACGAACGAAACGGCGAAATGAGAGTGTGCGTGAGTCGTAATAGGACTACCGGTTGAAATGTCGTTTTTTCCAAAATGAATGCTTTATTGAGGAAAAATGGATACAAATTTAATATTCATTGTTGGCCACAACTTTTTCTCATCTTTGTGGCAAGAGGCGGACGCCACGTCTAAAAAAATCGATCGGTTTAGCGGCTATCCACAATTCGATCCAATTTTTGACTTCATCATAATTGAAGAAGTGCTGGTCAGCCAGGCCATGCATCAATCGGAAGAGATGATAATTGGAAGAAGCAACGTCTGGGCTATACGGCGGGTGGGGTAGGACATCCCATTTGAGCATATTAAAACTTCTCGCTAATGTTGTTTTGATGGCACGAATGTAGACATTTTACGGCTTCACAAAAAAAAAATATTTTCACTAATAACCAATAACCTAGACTGAAATAATTAGACAATGACATGAAGTTTCTGATGTGATAGCTGTCATGAAGTTGTCTGCAATACCGACATTTTCAACCGGTAGACCTATTATATTTGGAATTTTCAGGGATTGGATATTTGATCTCGAAATTATTTCTGAACACGCTTCAATGGAACAAAACACGAACTCAACGGCTCGTGAAAATATTATCGAACACGACAAAAATGTGATTAAAGATTTATTAATTTGATCCGGTTGCCAAGTGACTCTCAAAATTTCCACAATTAACTGCCACAAGTGCATTAAATAGTTTAAGTGAAATGATAATTACGAATTACTGAGATGTAATGGCAACAATTTACATTTAAAATAACACAGACATGCCCTCTCTCTATCTCGCCGATAAATATGACATTGCAATTCCAAGTAATTTTTCCGCTGTCTGCCTCGCGAAACATGATTTGAATCCGTAATACTCCATTGAATTTCACTGAAAAGCGAAAAATTTGGGGAACAAATTCCGGCTCATTCTATATGCTGTACTTGCACTCATTATTTATATATATTTTGTATGAAATGGGATAGCAACAGAGGCATATCTTAAGGCAAATTAGAGATTTTTATATCCCATTTTGCCTTTCTTTTTTAAATTCACTTTAACCTGAATTTGTTTGAAAATTAAATCCATGAAATGAAACAGAAAGACAAACATAAATACCGAGAGTGAGATGCGAACAAGAAAAAACAAGATCAGGGCCAGATGGTGAGTGAAAAGAAGTATAGAGAAAAGCAAATTTGGGGTGCTATGTTTCGCGTTTCATAAATAGTGAAATATTCAAGTACCAACAAAAAAAAATGTTATTGAAAAATTGCGAATTTTCTTTGAAAAGAAAAAAATGAGCGCAGGAAAGCATTCAACAATTGCACAAAAGCTGACAAAGCGAGCTCAATGAGAGCGACATTTGTAATTAAAAAATGAAGACAAAAGAAAAGAATGTCTCAGATTTCAGAGAAAATTGCTATCGTTGTGTGTTTTTCTGTTCGTTTCGCAAAATTCACGATTTTGACTGGTATTTTGTGTGGACTTCCTATCTATTATAAATGGTAAGTAACAGGTGGAGTGCCAAGATTTGTTCGCGACATGACGCATTATCCGCACGAGCAAAACTAGTGAAATTATGCAAATTGAATAACGAACGAAATAATACAAAATCAGTTTCATCGGAGATAATCTCGTTTATGTGTAAACTTTATTCCAAATGCAGATTACGATTTTCTGTCAGATCAGTTAATGATTGTAGCCACTCATTGACAAAGCTTGCGCCGTTTTTGATGTATCCCAGTAAGCAGATAAAAGTCATAAATTGAAAAAATGCGTGAATCAATGTGCTGTTGCTCTTCATTATAAAACTGTTTTATTACCGTTTAAATGTGTATCACTTGCCTTTCGACTAAAGAGTGTTTGGTGACTTGATGCTTGTCTCGAGAACAAGGGGGAAATCACTCTGAAATGTAATTGTCAAAATTACTTTCACGATTATTTTTTCAGAAAAAATTACTTTGCAATTACTTTTTTTCTTGCAATTACTTTTCATTTTGCAATTACTTTTGCATAAAAAACGAGAAATGTAGTTGCAAAATGAAGAGTAATTGCAAGTAAAAGAGTAATTGCCAAACTAATTTTCATTGAAAAAATTATTGTGAAAGTTATTTTGACAATTACTTTTTCTGAGTGATTTCCCCCTTGCTCGAGAAGGTACCATTGATCTTATCAAAATCATATCTTTTGACAAATTTTACCGAATAAATTTGCACCTATTTTGCACCTGCATCCGAAGTTTTGCACAGCTCTTGTCTATTGAAAATTGAATCAGAGCAAATTCTATTTTGTTTGAAGCTCGCAAAATGTGCAAAGGAAATTGAAAGCCTGCAACTGGCTAACAATGTCAATAGAGACCATATTCACACGTTTCATTGGATTGCGACGCTTATATACCAGATCAACACGTTTCGCACAGTTACCATCGATGAAATTCTGATTTCAATTCAAATAAATTCGAAATCAGCAAAGCAAAACATCAATTAATTCAATCGAGTGGATTATTTGGAAAATGACGAACATTTATTCCGAAATTTTGAAATAATTTGGCTTGATTTGGCGTCTTTCGCGAGATTTGCCCGCAGAAAAACTGTAATTATAGTACGATCACATATATTTACTCTTTGCAATTTGATCCAATCGCACCCTTGTTAAACGCAAACCCCCTTTTTTTGCTCACATTAATGTCTTCTTATTTCCACTCAAATAAAATATTTCGAAAAATTCGGGAGAAAAAACCTTTTTACCAAGAAATAACATGAATACGGATTATGTAAAAATCTTCCAGTTATTGCGTTATTGAAGATGTTTTAAGTTCGTTATTTTCAGCAATGCCACGTGTAACATGTAATTTGTTGTTTGCTGAAAATGTGTGTGTATATTGGGATAGGAAGTCGCAAAGGTGGATGTGCTTATGTTTATTCGAAGTAAATGTTGATAAAGGTTTGGTTTTGAATCAATGATTGGGCACGGTCTCTAAACGGCTCTAAATAGAGACGCTTGTGCCATACAAGCGATACACGGTAATAAATTGTCTTCAATTTCAAAGTTGCTCGTGAACGTGAGTGGTTCATAGAAAACCGTCATTTCTTGCTCCCCCATCTTGTTCTCCAAAATATCAGCTTCTTTCTTCCGTAACTGTTCTTTCGCTCAACTTGATTATGTTGTTCTTTTTTTTTTGGTGCGCACACACACAAAAGAACTTAAGGCCCTTGAAATACGACCGATAAATTGCTTTTTTAGCAACTTTTCCCTTCTATTGATTTTGCAGATTTTTGCCAACAAAAAGCAGGAAAAATGTAATCAAAAACTCTATCGCGTAAATTCAATTAAAAAAATCAGCATGTCTTTGCAAGAAAATGTGTGACTTTTGATAGGAATCGCATATTTTTTTGCAAGTGAATTTTTGATTGCAAATGAGTTTCTTAGGTCAAAATCATTACATGAAAGTGACATCCTTGTTGACTAACGCGCATATAACTTGATTATGTGTCGGTTGTGGCCCCTCATCAAATAATGTTTTCGATTGCCTCGGTTAATTGAGGGCCAATCAATCATTTTCAGCTTTGAGATAACAAGACATTGCGAAGCCCTACGCTTCTACAGCCAAGATGAATTGAAGTGAGCGTGGGCTGAAATGACCTGAAATCGCAAACATCAAATGAAATTATGATATTCTAAATTAATTTTCAAATCGTATCACGTAACGCTAAAGAGATTAATATGTATCTCTTGCTCGCCCTTTTCGTTAGAAGGAAGAGCAGTCGCAGGAAAACGACGTCATTCAAATGAAATTGACATTTTCCCCATCAATATTTCGATTATAAATATACTTGTTAAATCGAATGTCAGCGATAGTGCAGCCTTCATTTGAAAGTACCGGATTTCTAATACTTTGGATCTCAAAAATAGAATCTCTCTAAAATTTACGTATTTTTATTTTAATTTACTGCTCTAGAAATGTGAACTAAGCATCATAAACCTGGTGTGTTGAAAATGACTTTTGACGTTCAGCTCTGTAGTGTGAAAATGTACATAATTTGATCGCGAAAATTAGGAGGGCGGGCGATGAACAAAATAAGAATGACGGCAATGAAAATACTAGGGCCTATTTCATATAGCTTGAAAATATCTCATTTTCAAAAAATTGACTTCAATACGAATGCAAGAGTGAGATGGATTTAGGGTAGAATAAGACAAATTTATAAAAAAAATGAGAAATTCTAGGGATTGTGTCTCTTTTTTGCTGTACGTTCGGCCGATATGTATATATAATGCTTTGCATTGAAAAGAACTTTCTGATAATAATTAGATATTATCAAGTTTTGTGAAACAGCTGAGAAAAAATGGTTGTACTGAAAATATAATCAAGTCGAATTAAGCTTTATGTAAAAAACGTTGTATGAGTGCCCAAATGAAAGAATAATATGCTGCTATTTATTTGAAATGTAAATTTTAATTTCACTTTTGTCAGTATCTTTTGTTTTTCGACGGGAAATTGGCCCGGAGCGCAAGAGAGAAAGTGAGAAATAGAGTGCCGGGGAGAATCTTAGGTAAAAATCACAAATAATTCGTAATTTAACTGAGCAAGAGTAAGAGAATGTCGAAATTGCGTCCGCTCGTATTATTTATCATGGCCACGATTGATCTGATTGGATAAAGGACAATTCACCACAATTAAAATGCAAATTAGATTTGCAATTTGGTCAATTTGAAATCAAAAGAGAGACAGAGAGAAAGAGAGAGAAATAGAGAGAGAGAGAGAGAGAGAGAGAGAGAGATAGCTGGTCCAACTGGCCGATGAATCCAAGCGCACACAATATTAGGCTGTGAATGGTGGCAAACACTTGAGTTCTTCTCGGTCCGGTCGAAATTGTTGCGGAATTGATTTTCAGTCGATAAAAATTAATATGTTAGCAAATTTTCATCATCGAACCGAACATCTAAACAAGGCTTATTACTTAACCGCTCATTTTCCTTTTTTCTCCATAATGAAGGATCTGTTGCAAGTGTGCTGCTCAAACCCAGATTACTTGTGAGCTGTGGGCTGTGGGCAAATTATGGTGTTCCGGATAATCATGCAATATGGAGGTGTATCTTGTATCGCTAATAAAACGAATTTAAAAACAGAGGCGAAATGTTTGTGAACTGCAGCTCAAAGTATTCAAGCGAACTCACTTTCAAATCAATGTTAATGGTGTGTAGCCAAGTGAAAATATTTTATTCTGAAGTTAGCGCAGCATCGCTTGCATTTAATTTGGCTAGGTTTATTTTGTTGGATGGTAAAGTGAGGAATCTTGGTTCGGCATGGGCTCGTTCCATTCATTGTCAATCAGTCAACTGAACTTGTTCATGAAATTATTTTAACCCCTCTCGAGCTCTTCAAGTGCGCCTCATCATTGCCGATGCTACTTTAAAATTGCATTTCATTTAATGGAATCTCTGAATCGAAAACTGAATGTGTTTCGGCCAACTAGACTATTTGCAATTATTCATGGGTCATTTGAGAGTCTTGTTTTGTATCAATCTAACGGTAAGTAATCGGTGTGGCGGGAGATTTAGAAAAATTGACCAATTTTCGTGTATGGGTTGCCAATGTTTCTGCATGTCTGAATTGCCGTGTGTACGTCTCATTGCTAGCGTACGAAAATTTCGTTTGTTCCACATTTGATCCGCTTCACTGTGTACTTAATGTACTGTTCTATTGTTTACATCGATGTGCATTGTACGACGGTCTTTCAGCTCATAGACACATTACGGTTTTTGCCAACATAATTCTCAAATCGTTTCCGTTCAGTATTCAAGCTCACTGTCACTCGCAGCCAAATACTTCGTCATTCTTTCGCCCATTTTCCTTCTTTATTTTCTTTGTGCAAACCAATTTAACGAAAAAGTATGAAATTCAGCGAATTCGCCGCAGCGACTGTACAGCGCCTTGCAAATCGTTAAAATGTATATTTTGAATTACAGGAATCTCTTTTATTTCACTCATATATCGCACAGCTTTCACTTTTTTAATTGCATGCGGACGATGAATTTGATTTAATGGGAACGATAGGCACGTAAATCACCGTCTGTTGTATTAAGACAGTCATATTCAGAGCATTGTGTTGAAACAGGAGGAAGTTATTTTGTGCGAATTGTCGGTTTTTTTTCTTTTGAAGTAAAAAAGTACAAATCGGAATAAGAATCCTAGATAATCTAGTTGCTTTGAATGCGGAAGAATGGAAGCAAGCGTTTGAAAGAGACCCTATTTAATTGAAGACATCAGAATCCCGGGTAATTCATAGCAACAATCTACTTCGGTGAATGGCGTCACTGAATCTAGGTGGCAAAACAATGGAGTATTTTTTCCTTGATTTTTCCGCAATAAAAAAACAACGAAATCATAAACCTCGTGACCGTCTTTATTTTGCATCGGATGAAAACAGATCAAACAAACACTCAATAATCCCTATTTTATCTGTTTTTTCCACTGTTGGCCATCTTATTTTTTTGTGATGTGAGAAGGTAGCAGGTGTCAACGATGTCAACCGAGACTACACTTTTTCTCACTTGTATTGAAGTCTAATGTTTTATTCTGCAAACTAAAGACAATGCCAGACAAACAGAAACAAAATTCAATCACTCTACATTGTCCTGAGACTTACGAGAGTATATATTTGTTGATAATTTATCAAATGCGATAAAATGACCAGAAATGAGGACAAATGAGCTCGTACGAACCTGAAATATTAGCTAAAACACAATTTAAAATGTAAAATTATTTTTACACTGAATTTAAATTGCGAGCACACACTTGCGAGTGAGTACAAAATCGGTGGGAAAAACACTATATGGAAAATACTTGTAAGCACTGCCGTTTTGGGATCACTTGTTTATTTAATACTTTCAAAAACTAACAGGTGCTAAATGATTGAGCACCGTTTGTGGTCTGTATTGTTGGTGATGATGAAACAAAATGATTTAGATGTGGCGCTCATCGGCAACAATTCCAACCGAGAGATGGATGCGAACGAGAATGAATGTTGCGTAGTGAAAAATGCGGTGCGGATTGTGTGTGCTGTTGCATCTAAATCATCTAACAGGTGAATGGTTACTGGAATAGTATCACGACTGGATGAAGGATGTGGATAGATTGTGTGTAGCGTGCGCGCTTCGGAAACACTCTCAAAGAGAGTGCTGTTGTTGTATACGTTTATTTACAACATATAAAGCAAATTTTCCATCCGATTCTTTTGCTGAGACAACAACGATGATGGCGGCAGCAGTTCCTCGTTATAGATGCCTTTCTTTTGTGTACGTCGCATCGCATAGATGTGCGTATGGCTTGATTCCGAAATCACGAGAGGATTTTTCACCGCTGACGAAAGATTGACTGATTCAGCTTTCAACAACCCAGCCGTTCCTTATTTGTCTGTCGTCAAATAAAAGTACGACAACGCACATATGTTCTGATTTGCTCGATGTATAAATCATTTTCATTATTATGATTATTATTGGCAAAGTCGTTTGTATCAAATGCATAATGCGACATGCAAATTATTTGGCATCGTTAAAAGTAACAAAGACGAATATGACCATTTTTAAGCATTCAAAGTTGAATTATAAAGCATGCAAATGCAGTTGCGAGCACTTCAAAGTTCGAACATTCTCTGTTATCCAACACATTTCAGTTTGTAAGTATGTCTTACAATGAGCAATTATCAGCAATTACGATATCATTTGCAGTTGAATTGCACGCAATTTCTACAATCAACCATTCACAAATGGAATCAACTGAATTGCTTGCATTTCATTTTCAAAGCATTCACTTTCGCTACGGAGAATAATGGGTAAATCACAATTATTCCGAAAAAAATCCCGAAAGTATTTAAAGCTTGTAAATTAGAATTTTATGAAGAGAAAGAGGCTCGATGGTGTGCGCAACGTAGACAAAGTCTTTTGAAACGATATTTTTTCCCTCAAATTGGTTTTAAGCATAATTTCGAACTGAAAAAAACTTTTTTCTGGGGAATTTTTCTCGAAAAAATTGACGAACACACGAATTAAGTAGTTAGAAAAAACTGTATCGATAGATTATTGTTTGTTTCCAAATTGACTTCAAATATTTGCTTGCTATTTTACCATTTATTTTCTGTAGGAAATGCTATATTTGTTGATGAGGATGTCCCGCTTTTCTGGAAAAAAGTATTCCTTCAAGTTTACACACAATGCAATCCCTCTTTTTATACGATATATATTTTCTCTCAAATTTCAAATAATCCAAATGATAGTTTTTATCATTTATGTTGAGACTTTTTCATCAACAAGAGTGCGTTATGCAATGCTTATGTTTGGTGGCGTCTAGCTGTCGTATTTAAAAAAATCGTAAATGTTTGCATTAATTATGGAATCAGTATTAAAAATAACATCGAATAGAAAATCCGGATGGATTATCTCTTTTCTCTTTTTACACATTGACCTATGTTGGATGTTTTTGTTTCAATGCAGTCTCTTACTTGCCATCATTTTGATTAATTCGAATAATAATAATTATGTTCCATAAAATATGCATTAAAAACGAAATTTCGTTGTGATTTTACCTAAAGCACAATCTCAATGAAATTGATTGCGTCAGCACTTTTGGAATGGGTAACTCTGTTGTGATCCTGACACAAATAACAAATGGGATATTAGTTTCACATGGTTGCTCTAAGAAGGCATAAATATGCATGCATAAGTGAATTGGTTGGAGCCCAGTCTCTGAAGTTCAACCGACACACGTGGCTGTAAAATTCATTCAATTCAATGGAAATGGTGAATAATACACAGACTTTGAGACTGAGCTACACATGACATTGACACTGAGCTTATCAATTTGTCTTGTTGAATGTGCGTCGTTGGCCCTTCTTCGTGAATCAATATGAACGTGAAATGTGTATTGAATTCAATCGAAGGCATTTATCGGACAGGTAAACAAGTATCAAATCGGTAAACTTAAATAAAAGTAAAATAGGGTTCAGCCTTGGCAACGATGGCCACGCATGTTTCATGAGAGCAAACAGTATTTGTTTGGCGAGCAATTTTCATCAATATTTCCAATATATTTATCGAAATTGCAGTTGTCGGCGAAGTTTTTCAGTTTGCTTATATTTTCATTGAGAAAATATATATTCTCACCACATCATCATCAAGAGTGAAACGAAACTAAAGGGTTCTCACAAACGAAAGGGTGAAACGCACAATGATGGGTCTAGGCTGTGTGCTGTCGCAATCCATTCAACAGGACACAAGAGAGCCAATCATCAAGTGATTTGCAATCGACTTGCCCCATTTACACACAGATTATATACCCATTTCTATAGTTAAAGCTTTCATATGCTCTATCAAATACTATCCAAACCAAATCCAGCTACGCTCACAACATTCGCAATCATCCTTGAGGATATGGAAAAAACGAGCGGCATCTAACCAAACCATTGAAGCTCGACACATTGAGTTACGAATCGATTTCAAAGATGTACACTTCCGAATATATTCTGTTTAACCAACAGCTTTTCAGATATAAAACATGAGCTCTCGCGACAGTAACAATGTGAAAACGAAGAGAAATTAGAAAGGTTGAAGAAGAAAATTGAGAAAATCAGAAATGGGAGAGAACATGAGGTCGAAAGAGAAAATAAGAACGGGAAAAAAGGAAAAATAAATGTAAATGGAAAGGGGAGCTAAAGAGAAGTAAGTATATTCGTGCTTGTGCTAATTTGCATGAATATCTTAAACAGGATTTGCTGTCGTCTTCCTGCAGCTTTCCAGCTTTCTTCAAGCTTACATAGACCCTACGCATAAAATAAATAATGATGATAGTAGTAGAGTTGGGTCGGTTTAATCCCAACCGGTTTTTTTTAATTAGCCTTGACAGTGAAACAGGTTTAAAACACGCCTCCATATGAATGAAACCAGCATTTCTCTCTCTCTCTCTCTCTCTCTCTCTCTCTCTCTACACTAATGTATATTCAAGATGTGAGCGATGATCTTATGAATGATTTTTTCTTTAAAAATTGAAAATACACATAAAGAGAGAGATATGTGAACAATTCAAATTTAAAAAAAATCACCACACCATGATTCGAAAGATGGATGTTCATGTTCCAAATCGAAGCTCTAACACATTGGCTATGGGTGCAGATAGAAAACATACAAACATGTAGGCAACAGTTCTGTGTGAGCGGCAGCAAATGACATCAACCACATTGGTTGCGATATATTTTAAATGGGCAACAGCTCTGTGTTAACTGATAACAGCAGCAAGTGTGCGCACAATTGAATTCCAGCATATGAAACACTTTTGACAGAGCTTTCAACGAAAAAAAAAAACATCGTGCAATGGTAAGCAATACCATCCACAGAAACGAAGAAATACTAAAACTACATTACATTTGAAAGATCTATTATTCCAAATGAATAAACAAAATTTGCATGGTATATTTTTGTAAGCAAACAATTACAATTCCGTTCAATGCTTATTGCATTTAAACTAGCTTTGCAATAATGTGCAGAAGAGTAATAAGTCCCCGCCTTCAGGCGGCAGCAATGCACCTTTTAACTCATATTATTCTTACGGGCAACAGCTCCGTGTGGAATGAGAGTAGTGAAAACAATGAAAACGAAAACGATGGTCATTTACATTTCATGCTCACTGAGCAGTTGAGATTTACTGGTCTGTTACATTCATCATTTATTATTAATATAAAAAAAATACAAAACAAATCTCACACTCGCTCAATTCTTAAAAAAAAAAATCAGTGTTAATTGCAAAGCTTTGTTATTTACATGTCATACACACTGGATGATCATCATCTGTGCTGACTCACTGAACGGCCGGTGCTCTTTCGCTGCCGTTGGATCTGTTTACATTTTTATTCACTTACGAACCAGAACAGAACAAAACAGAAACAAATAAAGTGATCGAATTTTGCTCATGCTTTGTAAACAATCAAATGTTCATTGTCATTCATTTTTATTCAATGCTTTTTCGCTACCGTTGCATCTTAAATTTTTTAAAAATATTTTCAATGAATGCGAATATATGCAGATTGTTATAAACAATCGATTGAAATATGTTTAAAAATGTAAACAGAAACATCGGCAGCACAGATCGTTCACTCAAATGAAAAAAAAAACACCCACACAATCAAGCGTTCGGTGTGCTCGAAACATTTACTTTATTTTTGCAATAAAAAGATCATATAAGAGGAAAGAAACAAACGAGAAGAAATATACAGCACTACTCATATGATCGAGAATTGAATGATGTAAACTAGCAAAACTGTTTTACTTTAAAAAGATCTGTATGAAAAACACAAAACACAATTAACACACACACAAACACACACACACACACACACACACACACACACACACACACACACACACACACACACACGCAAACTTATGCGTACATAAGCACTGAATGTGTGCGAGTGTTTGTGTTTACTACACACAGGTAAGTACACAGGATTACCCCATCCACTTAATCGAAAAAATCGTATGCACTATACTCACAACTTGTTTCTCAAACAGTCAATTTAAATCAATCCAATTGATGTTTATTCGAATAATAATTAAAATCAGATTCAAAAACACAGCACACATTTTATTGGAATTGAATTGAAATGGACACCCGTTGTGACACGCACACATTCAATGTCGATTTAATGAAATATGAAAACAATTTTCGGATTGTTTTGAATTTAAGACAGCTTCCGATGCATCGAAAATAAGGGGCATTTATTACTCATTGACACCAAAATGGATTTCGTTCCGAGCTAATTAGCGATTTGATTGAAACAAAAACTAACGTAAGCCACATGACTTGTATTGTAAATTCTCGCGTGTTTAACAAAAATACGAGGTTCATTACCGATGACACAGTGATGTGTGATAGGCAATAGTATTTTGTCGACAGCAAAAAAGACAACAAAATTCGTTTTTGTGCTGTGATTGTTGATTGAATACGGCGTTTCGTGCATTCGGTGTTATCAGTTGCTATTAAATGCTTTTGATAAATTTCCTCTCCATGTCTCATCGATGTACACATTATATATCTTCCAGTTCGTGTCGTTCAGTCGGCAAATAGTGTCCATCGTTGGTTGTACACGTTTAGCTCTCTTTACATTACTATATTTTGCACGCAATCAAGCAAATATAGTCAACTCACATGCCAATCAACAACAGCAGAAGCATCATCAATATCAACAGCAGCAAAGAATAAGAAGTGTGAATGATTAATAAACAAAAGTGAATAAAAAATATCATTCATTGGTAAATAAAGAGAGAGAGAGTAAAAGAACGTGCAAAATTTCACTTGAAATCAGTGTTCATGATTGGTGTGAATCTATCAAATTATTCGAAATTTTGTTTTTGAAAACAACAGAAAAAAAAGAATTGAAATTTAGAAAAAATCAAAAGAGAGAAAGAAAAAAAATGTACGAAATTTTAATTGGATTTATTTTGACCATTTCAGACATCATGGTATAAAATGTATCAGTCTGTGAGTGAGCGAATATGTTCGTGAGTGGGTGTATGTTTGTGTGTTCGGATTCAAATGCTTTCACTGAAAAATCGCAATACAATCGAAAATTGAAGTGATTTTGCTAGATTGATTCGTATAAAATATGTATTTTCTGTTCATTTATCTACGGCAAGATGGTACAACCAGTGTGTGTTCGGCAAAAATTGATGATTTGGCTGTGCCCTACAAGGAAATCTGTGGCAGTCAAGAGGAACAGCGTGAATTGTTGAAGAAATGTGCAGCTACCGTATTGAATTCGAAGCTCAGCGATCAGTAGAAGGAATCTTACCAACCACTGCAAAATTGGCTTAAAAAAGATCGCTGACTCTGGTGCTGAAATTGTGTTATCAAAATTGTCTGTTGGTGATCACGCTACGCAATATTTTACAGCTCGCGTACGATGTAAAAGTGCGATGGTTCTGTCATTTCCTTGCTTCCAGACTTCAATGGCAGTGTATTGAGTAATAGCGCATCATTCGAAGAGCAGCAATTCGGTACACAACAGGTCAGTATCTTCCAAGGAAAATTGAATAGAAAAATATTTCACTCCTATTTTATAGCATTGCTCTTAACAACAAATTCATTAAATTTGTTTTTTTTGATAGGTCGCGATTCGCGAATCCAGAACATGCACAATAATTTTGCGTAGTCGCTCTGATCCATTCGAGAATCTCGAATGCTCATTGCAAAATGCTCTTCTGCTTGTGTAACGCATCATCAAGAGTGGTTCGGTTGTCGCCGGGCGGTGCTATTGAAATGGAATTGTCAAAATTGTTACGTGCCCAGACTGGAGAAGAGGGATCGCTTTACGAAGCCATTGCCAATGCATTAGAAATTATTCCACGTCAATAGTGTGTCAATGAACATTTTGATGCAACAAAAATTGTGAATGAGCTACGTTAAAACCTTCCAGAAGAAAGTACATTCCAAGAGATCAATCAATCTCTTTTGTATTTCTTACATGAAAAAGTAAGATGAATGCTATATTGACATATTTGTTGGCTTTCTTTAGGTAACACATGGTTTGGTGTCGATATAACAAAACAGGATATTGCTGACAATTTTGAAGCTCGCGTCTTGGAGGCAGCAGAGATTAGGAAGAGTGTATTGCAAGTGGCAAGCGAAGCGACACTCCAAATTTTATCGGAGGTAAAATGGGTCGAGCGTTCAGAAGCTGGTTCTGCATCACCAACAATGCTAACGATACATGAACTCGAGTCCTGGAGCCCATCATCATCATCCACAAAAATGAAAGTTTTAACGGCCTTACCAATACCAGCCTAAATTAGAATTGATTGGAAGAGATTTTCTATCAAATTAGGTTTCATTGCAATTTTTATGAATTGAAATGTACTCAAAATATATGATTGTATATTTGAAACGCGCAAACTGAATTTGATAAACGCGCTTTTACTTTCGGAGCAATTAATTTGTGGAATAGCATTCCCATCGAAATAAGAAATGTTGAATTGTTATCCGCGTTTAAATTTAAATTGAAGCACTGGTTGCGCATTTCTTCTATTTCTTTTATTTTTTCTATCGAGTAAATTCAAACATGCTCAGATTTGGTATTATGATCATTCTCGCCGATAGATTTAGGATGAGTTTTTGCATTGTATAAAGTAGGGAAAAATATTAAGTAAACAATGATGTACTTCCCCTGATTCTCCTGAATCAGGCCGGTTTTACCAGTTTTCCGGAATCAATATTGGTATTTAAAGTCTATTCATAAATACCATCCCCCCGTGATGAAATGTAATAGTCTTCTTGCTTAAGTCGCACCATGGGCGGAATTCATATCGTATTGGGTCTAAGATCAGCATGTTCTCAGCTTGCTGAGAGCACATATTGGTATGAATTTAGGTTTTGCAATAAATAAATAAATAAATAAATAAATAAATTGTTCAAAATTTCCGATTTTACAATTTTGAGTTATTTTGAATAAAAAAAATGCGCTATACGAAAAGTAATTTTCCGTACGTCGCAACTAAATCGAAACTTCTCAATTGAACACATTTATCGATTTTTGGTTTCGAATAGAAAAAAGTGTTTGATTGATTTCAATTTTAGATTGAAACTCATTCGTTTGGACAGGTTTTCTAAGTGTACTCTTGTTTATGCATCAACGTATTAAGAAATCTGAAAATCGTTTGTCTGGTATCTTGATTATAAAAAAGTGTACATTTCAGTACTTTTCAGAACTGAAAAAATGACACCCCCTCTAACTTCCGAAAATGGTTTGTACACTTTTTACTTTTCCGCACACACCATTGTGTGTATCAAAAGTATTGCGATCGGTTCAAAAAATTCAAAACGCCCGGAATGAGAACGAAACAGTTCAAAGTTCAAGGTTTTACGTAAACGTCAAATGAATTTAATGTAAGTGGTAACCATGTAATAAGGTTCAATTTTGAAAGAAGTAACACCAATCTCGCGCATAATCTTCAAATTCTCTCTCTCTCTCTCTCTCTCTCTCTCTCTCTCGATACCCTGAGAGAACGTTTGTAGGGTTTGAGAGAAAAAAGTTGTGCTGTCTTTTATTTCACTACAAGAATCTATATTTTCACGAGTTTTTGTAGTGTTTTTTTTTTCAATAGTAAATTAATAATTCAAAGAGAACATCAGCAATGGCTAATAGTTTCCGTCTCGCTATTGGTGAGTTTGAACCAAATACCAATACATTTCCAAACATGGCACGGCTGATTCGTAGTATTATTCAATCCTAAATCTCATCATAATGATTTAAAATTTGGTGTGTCATATTCTCAATGTTATATGATGATACGATAAGAAATAGACATAACCAGTCTATAAATGTAAACCAGTAAACTGTCGGCGAATGTGCAGAAAAGTTAGTTTTACGTATGTAAGACTTTTTTTTGTTTAAATTGATATCTCACATGGAAAGCACAGCTATCCAATTGTTCGGCTGACAATGTCAAGCTGTTATTGATCAATATGTTATCCATGTATTTTGATTATATCGGACGATAGTCGACGAAAAGCCGATGGTAATTTAGAATCAATGCAAAGCAAATTGATGCATATAAAACTAAACCACACCTCGTACAGTGAGATCTTGCTGAGCAAGTTTAAAGAATCCATTTTTTTAATATATAATCTAGGTATTTAAATAAAATTGGTGATCGATTTAATGCAAAATAATCAACTCTCATATGCAGTGTGTATGCGGGAAAGCTTTATATGGCCCTAATATTGCTCATTATAAAATAATGTTCATTTGGCAAACATTTTCAAACAGACGAAGGGAAATCGCTCAAATAACACATACAAACCGGATGATGCAATGCCAATTTCTGATTTCTAATTGCATTTAGCGTGTAATTGCGCACTCGAACACTTCACCGCACTTATCCAATAAAACCATTTTCTGATTAATTGAATAAAGAGATTGAATTACTTGGTAAATAATTTGAACAAATGAGCTTGACGTGTTTCATAACATATGATCTGGGCATCAATTAAAATGTTGAAACAATGGGTTCTTGAAACTACCGAGCGCAATAAGACACCATCAATTATTTATTGTTATCGTGAATTTTCGACATCAAAATTGCACGTTCATTTTGTGACGTTGATTAAACATTGATATTAACATGTGTGCCAATTAATTGAAAGGCAGGAAGGAAGACCATGCGAATAAAATAACCAAATCTATTAGCAATTTCAAATAAAAATGAAATTTTTTGAAAATGATGTCATTGCCGCAACACATTAATTGCTTTTATCATTTTCAAGTGGATGCATTCGAATAAAATTCATTGGACGCATTCACAGATACACATTTCGAATATAGTGAATCAACAGATAAATCAAAGGAATCATGAAAATTGTGCGATTGGTAGAGTTTTCGCAGAAAATCAAGAAAGAATTTTATAAAGGAACGTAAGTTGAAGAGAGACAAAGAGAGCAACTGGATGAATTTATATTCTGACAACCACTTTTTCTTTCCAGTTCATCAGTAGAAATTATTGACTGAAAAGAAACTCGAGATGAGCAAAATATGCTCATTAGTTTTCTTTTGCAACTTCATTCTGGCTTTGCTTGTGCCTGTGGTCTCATTTATTGTACTTCCTTCTTGAATGATCAATCAAATCAAATGTTTTAAAAAAATAAACATTTTTTAACCTTGAAAAGTTGCATATCCCTGTCAGCTGGTTTGCAGCATTTTCTTGTATGCATCGAAAGTACTTGACAATGGTTCAGCATATAGAGAGCCAGCAGTTGCAATTTGTTGTATTACACCATCTTTCTCGTTCTGATACGCATTATATTTCGGACGATATTAATTCAGTACTCGACCATATTTATAATACTATATCAACAACCAAAACCCATCAATTTTGCACTCATATGGGCCAATATCACACTTGCCGATCACATCAAATGAATCTCCTTTATTTGCCATAAAATACAATATCAACTGCATGACAGCTCTTGAGGCTATCTAATCAGGAAGAATTCAAGCTGTTCGTTGAGCAGCACCGATGCTGCTGGTTCAATGTCACATCACATAAATAATATTGCATATAAAAATTTGATATGCAGCTTTGAGTATTTAGAAGAGATAAAGATGGATAGAGAGAGAGAGAGAGAGAGGGAGAGAGAGAGAGACTGGTTTACAAGTAACGTTGATATCTTATTACCAAGAAAATTCAATAGTTGTATTGCAACTGAAATGATGGATTGTTGAAGAACGCAACCAGACAGAAAGTGAGTGAGCGAAAAAAAAACAGTCACACTGAATGAGTAGTTATAATGAAATAATAGTAGGTTTATTTTCATTTATCTCCCGAGTAATCAATTCGATTTCGTTAGAAATGGGTCAAGTTTGAAGTTTATTCCCTTTATCATTTTTGTTGGGCTGTCGAAGAGAAATGACATATTGATGTTATTGTTTCAAGGGCATTCATTATATAAACAGCCACGTGTCTTGGGGGGATGAGACATCTTTATTTGTTTGACTATTTGTTTACAATCATTTGTTATCATTAGCTCTAATACAATTAAATTGTATAATTTTACAAGAAATTATTATTCTGCCTCATGTTATTAAAACAATTACTATTACTTTTAATGGAAAAGTAGTTATGGAATTCCTTTGATGTCATTTTCCCAGGACATTCTTTACACCATGTGACATTAAATATCTTATTAATTCTTTGAATCTGTTGAGCGCTAGAAGAAGCGGGGAAGAAGATTCCAAGATTTGGTCGAAAAAGGTTCCCCATGGAAATATAATGATTTTGTCGAAATAATTTCAACGCATTTTGCGCCATTCATTTGTTTGTATTGACACAAGCATTCATCGAATGTGATTGTATGCACAAACAAATGAAGAACGGCTTAAAATGAAGAACGCAGAAGAACAGAATTCAGGCTTCATTTTCCTTTCAAATATTCAAAAATAAATGGACTTGAAATGAATTTTGGAAATATTTTTGAATATGTTCAAATTATTTTCATGTACTTCAATAAATTATTTTTTAAATTCCCCTAGAGTTGATCACTTCAGTCAATGAAAGGAGCAAGCGGACGATGCTTTGTATCTTCTCCTATGTAAAGGGGTAGTGAATGTCGTTGGACCGCACCATCTCTACCTAAACAATTGTACTAAACGCATCAACATTTTACACCTTCCCCGCCTTCCCCATCTTCAAACAGCGAGTTTGACAGGCTCCGCATCTTTGCTGTCATTGTTTGAAAAAGGGGAAAAAGTGTTTACCATTCATAGACAAATGGTACAGAGGGCGCTGCTATCAAGCTAAGTGTCAAAATTCAATTTCGCATCGTCCGCTTGGAAAGGAGTAAAATTACCTGTTCAATTTCTGACTATTTGGTCTTAACAATGGTCAAGTATTCTTTATTCGGGCCATTAATTACCATTTTAATTACATTCTGTCTGAATATTTGTACATAATATTAAAGCATTGCATGAAAATTACATATTCTATGCAGGTAAATATGACACATAATATCATTGATACTATTTATACTGACAAAAATAATTGCGAATTTGTTGTAATCATAACATAAATGAACTTTCAAGTTTAAGAATATTTTTGGAGAGTTTTGCTGAACAATAACATGATTCGCTGTTAAATGTGAATATTTCAAGTGCTCACCAGTAAATTTCGTATTCTGACAGATCATCCGGAACCAACAACACAAAAATATTGGTCAGTGAAATTAAATAGAATAAATGCCTATTTTTATAGATTTTTTCTTCAAATTAACCATAACCAATGATAAAAATTTTAGAGAAATCGTTTATTATCTGTTTATTCAACCAGTAATCGATCAAATTTATGTGATACTCGTTTGATTTTACCGAACGGAAACTTAATCGAAATGTGTTTGAAATTTGATAGAAGTTTGACCAAATCTTGACAGAAACCTGACCATTGGTCAGTGACCAATACTCGGGAATAAATCCAGTGATTGGAAATATGATTGAATTGTCGTACAAGCGAAAATTGGATCATCTGAACTTTCTGACTTTCTTTATGTAAACAGATATTTTCAATCAATACATTGAACTAAAATATTATTTGACGCTATTCACTCTGTGTGTATACACATAACACAGAGAGCAAATCTCCTCTTTAGCGTGAATTACTTCTAACAGCGGATGCGATATTGAAAAGCGTGAATGGATTGACTAACATGTTTTCCATACAGAAGCATATATAACTCAATCCCATAATTTGACTTTCGATAAAAATGGAGCGGCTTTCATATGAACGGCTGAAAAATAAATTCACGACTTCATTATAGTACTAGCAAAAGTGGGACTTGAATCTGTTTAACACAAAAAAGGCATTTCACAAAGTTGATACGCAAATACGACTCTTCATTCTGTCGTTTCGATTGTCTGGCTTGATTACAATAGCAATTCGATTCTCTTTTGAGTGCTTACTTTTCAAAGTGACATTTTCAATGGATTCAAGTCCCACTTTTGCTAGTACTGTGATTACGTCGTGAATTTATTCTCAGCAATTCATATATCCTTCGAGCTCAAATACTATAACCACTAACCAGGACAATAACCAAAGACTTACAGTACCGGTCAAAATTATGGAAACCCCTAAGAAAAAAGCAATTTTTCATGTTTGCTGCCCTTTTTAGCAGACTAAAACTATTTTATTCGGTCTTATTTATACACTAATTATTATTAATTTCCATTAAGGACTTGACAACTTTCTTTTTGAATAAAATGCAAACCATTTGAGATTTTTCGAAAATTGTATTATTGGCTTGAAGTACGATCAAAACATTTAATTATGGAATTCGACTTCGCTCATATGTCCACCACGTGCACGTTGATTATTGATTCGTTGAACCCAATTTTCGATGACTCGGCCGCACATTTCGATGGAAACGGCCTCAATCTCTCGTTCAATATCGGCTCTGACCTCCTCTAACGACGCCGGTTTGTTAGCATAGACTGATAAACGTTAAATGATTTAACGTAGCCCCATAAAAGAAAGTCTAGGGGTTTTAAATCACACGATCTAGGCGGCCAATCGACAGGACCATTTCTCGATAGAACACGTTCACCGAATTTGGATTTCAATAAGTCGATTGTTACACCCGCTGTGTGGCTTGTGGCACCGTCTTGTTGAAACCACATATCGTTGATGTCTAACCCATGCAATTGGCCAAAGAAATAACGTTGCAACATGTCTCTGTAGCAGTTTTTCATCAACGATTTTCATCAACGAAAAAAAACGGCCCAATGACACCACCGGCATGAAAACCACACCATACAGTTATTTTTTGTGGATGAAGTAGTGTTTCTTGAATCATGTGCTCACCGGGTTTTCACCTGACCAATAAAGCATGTTTTGTTTGTTGACGAAGCCGTTTAACTAAAAATGCGCTTAATCACTGAAGATGATTTTGCAGATTTTGCATGATTTAAAGTTGCAGTCACCGACCCGGAATTTTGGTTGTTAACTTTAATTATTTGTAAACGTTGTTCGTTCGTGTACTTCGTCATGATGAAAATGTTGACTTTACTGAATATTTTGACATTGACACTTTGGAAATTGGTTTAAGGGTGCGTCCACAGTGAACGTTCAAAGTTGTCAAGTCCCTATTGGAAAACCCTTTATAAATGTCACCACAAACATGAAAAACACGCGCGAATTTGATTTATGGAAATAACAATTGTGTTTTTCAAAATTAACGTGAATTATTTTCATTAAAACTAACAATGAAAATATCACAAAGTAATAATTGAATTTTGATAAAATTCATACAAATTATTCAGAAAACATTGCAATTACACTTAGTGTATAAATAAGACCGAGTAAAATAGTTTTAGTCTGCTAAAAAGGGCAGTAAACATGAAAAATTGCTTTTTTCTTAAGGGTTTCCATACTTTTGACCGGTACTGTACATCACCATTTTAATCATTATCTTTCAATGTGTTTCCTCTCAAAATCGCTCTTTTTCGCAATATCGTTACTTGCAGTACTAAAGTTTAGTGCACTAAACTTTGTAACGACGTCAATCCTTGGTGCAATCAAATGAATTAAAAAGGATAGAAATCTGCTAACAATATTGGCACTTCCAAATGGCGCAACACAGTTTATTGAACGTGTTAGATGTGAATAAGATCCAGTGTCCTCCATAATGAACGCGTTCAACACATTGGCTGATGCACGATGCGTCAGCTTACTCACTTGTTGCAACCACGGCTCACCCTAACTGGCAAACATAATAGAATTTTGATGAGCAAATCTGTGAGAACATGTTAGCGTTTCTCATAAAAATGCACATAGCTCAATTTTGTTTTAAATCAAAGACATATTTTGGCATCACTACTGACATCTATTTCACTACCGTCAAGGATTTAATTAAGTTATAGTTTCTTACTTCACGCAAACTGCTTTGTCAATACAAGCAGATTTAATAAATGCTTTCATTCGAATTGATCGCAAAGAAATTTTTTCGATGTATCGACGAAAGTAGTAGGA
Source organism: Obolodiplosis robiniae (assembly GCA_028476595.1). Taxonomy (NCBI): domain Eukaryota; kingdom Metazoa; phylum Arthropoda; class Insecta; order Diptera; family Cecidomyiidae; genus Obolodiplosis; species Obolodiplosis robiniae. The sequence goes on along the minus strand of CM052017.1, from coordinate 8,676,455 downwards.
AAAGGCGGATTCATCAGCAACTCTTGCGCCATTCATGCGGTAGCACTGCGGGACGCGTGCGTCAGCTAGACTTGCTGTTGTATTTCTCTCTTATTTCTCATTTTTCTTTCTCTTCTTTCTGTTTTTTGCAAATTGATAATCATCCATAAACACGTGCAAGTGTTTATAAAATTTTCGACTGTGAAGTTCATTGATCAATGCACACAAGTCGTTGTAAGAGTTCTCAAAAGTAATCTTAATCGCAAAATCGCAAAATCATCCAGTTGAATATTTGAATTCAACATTGATTCTGTGTTGGCCCACAAACACTTTGAATTGATTGCAACCCGACGGACACGCGGATTTTGCTCCAGCATCGATTTCAGTGCATCCGTCCTGAGATCCGCTGCATATGTATCGATTTCCGACGCTGCAACAAAATCTAACGACTCAACTCCAACAGTTGAAAACCAACAAATTTACCTGCATGGTTGTATTCGCCGTCTTGTTCTGTACTACTGGATTGTTTGATGATATTTTCGTCCTTTATAACAAAATCATTTTTCGTGACTTTAACAAACTATTTACATTATTCAAGGTAATAATAGCATAAGCTTGTGGGACTTTTTACCATTATATAAAGCGAGTAACCTTGCTTGTTTATATTTAATTTTTTGGCTTATGTTTTGAGACAAAACAAATACAACGTAGACAGAATGAAAATCAGCCAGTTCGTTTTTTATCGCATACGTTTACCGGCACAAAAATTTTGATAGGTTGCACAAATTTTTTGTGGCGTTTTTCATAAAATAAAGCCAAACATTTGCAACGGTTACGATTTACTCGCAGTGCACAATGGACATACACCAAAAAAAAATGTAGATTCACTTTTGTTGTAAAATCAAAAAAATCTCATGAACTTTAATTCTAACTTGAACCAATTTTTTTTTTTTAAATAAAGTGTAACGCAGATATAAACACAATTAATTGTGATTACATTATCACCGCTCATGTTTTAGCCGCATTACTTGTGAAAATATTGTCGATTCGGTAAAAAGTTGCTCAGATGAGTACGCATTGTTTGTGTGTGAGTTTTTGGAGAGCACTTACTTTAAAATCAAGATCGCTAAATTCCGAAAGATTAAAATTCTTGATCTCGCGCACTGGACGCTTGCCTCCACGTTGAGCCGCCTTCTTTCTTTTTATGGCATTTTTTGATTGTCTTGAGGCAGAAACACACATGATTCATCATGCGTTCAAAGAGATGTTCACATTTTTATGCACACTCAAGCAGGTTCAACTAATTAAGGTCTAGTTTCGTTTTCAGTTAGACAATAGATAAAATTCAAAACATGGATTAAATAACAGAAATCGTTGAAATCGAAAAAAGCAAGTAGGTAAAAAATTGAAAATAGGTAAGAAATTAACAAAGCAAGAGTTGACCTCAACGTCATTACAATTCGATCGAAATTAGAACTGAAACATGTGTTTTGCAAATGAAAAGTTTCACAAATCGAAATCTATCGTTTTTTCATTCGTTCACTCATAACATATTCCGTACTCATGCACATTTTAGTGCAGCCGAAAAGTATGTAACACAGACACGCAACGATGTACACTTACTGCGATGCCTGTGAATGTTGCTTCGCCTCTCCTCCATTTTTTCCATTTCAGGTACATAGAAACATTCTCTGATATTGTATTGTTATCCCGGTCCCAAACATAACATCGAAAGTTTCGAATTGAAAAATGTTGTTCTGGTGATTCAGTTCAATAAAATTTTATTTCATTTCTATACACTGCACGTGAAAAACTGTGAATTTTAGTTCTCGTAATCATTTTCACTTATTCAACTTTTCGCTCTTACAATCATCTTTTTTTTGGGCAGATGTTGCCACTGCTATCGATGCTCTGTTTAATCTGTTGCACGTCATTATCCACTGCAGAAGTTTACAACGTTCGGATTGACAATCAAAATTCTTCGTCGATAGATTTTGAAAATGTTTGTAAATACGAGCATTTAAACTTTATTCTTGTTTCAAATAGTTCGCTGCCATTCTTGCTCAGCCATCCCTTCGTGAATTGTTGAAAATTGTTGAGTCTGCATCTATCGAATATTGGGATAATGGAACTTGCATACGACACACTCGAGAATTTAACAAAGTTGGTGGAATTGAATTTGTCACTGAATCGCCTCACTACATTGCCCAAAGACGTGTTCAGAACATTGGTAAAAATATGGACATTAAAATTAAATGGCAATTTCATTGAAGTGATTGATTCAAATCTATTTTTCCACAATCAACGTTTGCGTAAAATCGACTAAGATTTTAAGCAATAAAAGACTAAGATTTATACAATCCAAATCATTTCGTACGTTGATATGGCTAGATGAGCTAGAACTAGAGGGAAATCGTAACCTAAGTTCAACGCATTTTCCGCACGACAACGAAATATTTGTGAAATCATTAAATGTCGTATTTTGTGGATTTACGCACATCTTCATTCCAAAGCGTGTCAAATCGATGCGCACAGACTGGAATCCAATAACATACAACACGGCTAATCCCAATAACACGATAATTTTCCTTTCGTTGTATGATAATTTTAAACAACACAAATGTAATTCGCTTCGTATTAATGGGAATGGATTTGTTTTGGAAAAATCTTTTGCACAAGAAAGCATATCATCTGTTTAACCAGTTAAGTCAATATAAGCAATTCGCAAATTGATATCAATATACAACGATATAAAGAAATAAAGAAATGACGAACTGAAAAGAAAATTGTATCTATTCTCCTACAAATAGTAGCAGAGACTGAAAATCGACCGATTTCGTTGACATTTACTCAAGTATATACATCTAGCGGTATGTATCTCGATGAACCTTTGTCATATTGGTTTAGAATGGGTGCATCTAAAAACTTCCGTTAATTCAGTTGAATTTCAAATGTTATTAGAAATGTAATATTCTAATAATGTTAGGATGATAATATCATTAAATTTAAATATATGAGTGAAGCTAGACTTTAATTAAAACAAACATAAGAAATCACAATTTGTTTTCAATTTATATATTTGACTCTGGCATTTAGATTGTCATTCATTTACTTTAACGTTAGACGCACCCATTCTTTGGACTATATAGGTTAATCGAAAATGCATGCTAGTTTGCGCAAAGTATATACCTACCGAGTAATTTAACCGGTTAATTGTCAAACTCTGAATAGTAGTAAAATGCTTTGTTTGTAATGAGATCAAAATCTTCCACAATCATTTAAATCAGTTTGAGCTAAACTGGCAGTACTTTTAAGGTTGGTTCATGAACGAATTTCTGAACTCAATGAATGACTGCATTTTATTTCGGATTATTGAATTGAAGCTATAAATTTGAATACTGATATCAAACTCTAAAGACAGTGAATCTGAAATTCTGGATAATTACAATTTGAATGACATCAATGAATTCTTTGCTTCTACGCACACGTCTCATGGGGCAGACTTGAGCAATTTATCGCTCCCAACGAATATTAATTCGAATTTCTCTTTTCAAGAAATATCCATTGATGAATTTTTATCAGCATTTCATAGAATCAAGAGTAACGCAATTGGTGATGACGGGATACCACTCAAATTTCTTAAATTAATCATTGATTCGATTGCTCATCCCCTTGTTTACATTATTAATTATTGTATTGCTCATAGCGTGTATCCAGCTGATTGGAATAAGATTATCATCAAACCTTTAAACAAAGTTCCAAGTCCCCAAACAATTTCTGACTATCGACCAATCAGCATAATATCAGTCATCCCAAAAATTTTTGCGATTCTTCTGAATAGTCAATTAACTGGCTATTTAGAATCAAATGCACTTCTTCACGAAAGGCAATCTGGATTTCGTAAGAATCACAGTTGTGTCACCGCATTATTGGACATAACAGAGAGTATCAGATCCGCGATTCGTCGTAAAAAGCTCATTATTTATAACTCAATTGATATTAAGTGTGCTTTTCCATCTGTTCCTCATGATGGTCTTCTTAAAGTCTGTGAATCGTATGGTTTCACCGATGACGCAACAAAATTAGTAAAGGCAATTTTTTCTAACATTGAGCAAAAAATTAAAGTCGGTAGCTCTGAATCCGATTCAATCTCTATAACTAACGGAGTTCTTCAAGGTAGTAATTTCGGCCAAACATTCTTTTCACTTTATGTTAATGATACTTTCAATGTGCTTCAGCATATGACTGGCCATTTATTTGCTGATGACGCTCAAGCATATCTTGAAGTGGATTTCAATCAAATAAATGAAGGAGTCTCTAAAGTAAACTCCGATCTTGCTAAATTAAATGATTTTATTACAAGTCGCGGTATGAAATTAAATGGATTGAAATCTAAAGTCATGATCATCGGTTCTAAGCACCATACAAGTCGATTGAATTTTGATATGATCAATGATGTAACCATTGGAGGTGACAAGCTGGAATTCTGTAAATCGATCAAAAATCTCGGCGTCATTTTTGACGAAAATTTAAATTTCGAAGAGCATGTTGGGAGTAAGCTGCAAAAGGTATACGGTGTGTTAAATCGTATACGTCATACCAAGCATCTTATACCCAACTATGTTAAGCGGGACATTGCTACTGCGCTGATCGATCCTTTAATGGACTATGGTGATGTGATTACATATGGTTGGGGTGTGTACGGCACCCTAAATCAAGAAAATCGTATTCTTGTTGCTGACAATGACAAAATACGGTATATTTACGGTTTAAAACGTAATGATCACATCACTGAATATCGACAGCGCCTTAATGGATTGAACCCTGAGTGTAGAGCTAAGCTTCATTCAGCGACCTTGATCTATAAGCAATTGTCTAATCGTTCGCCGAATTATTTGAATCATATGTTTGTCCGAATCAACGGTAGAGCCCGTTCTCAAAATAATCTTCAAGTACAGTTTCCGCAAACTGAATTTGATAAACGCGCTTTTACTTACGGAGCAATTAATTTGTGGAATAGCATTCCCATCGAAATAAGAAATGTTGAATCGTTATCCGCGTTTAAATTTAAATTGAAGCACTGGTTGCGCATAGAACAATAGTATTTCTCTTTTTTCTTCTATTTCTTTTATTTTTTCTATCGAGTAAACTCAAACATGCTCAGATTTGGTATTATGATCATTCTCGCCTATAGATTTAGGATGAGTTTTTGCATTGTATAAAGTAGGGAAAAATATTAAGTAAACAATGATGTACTTCCCCTGATTCTCCTGAATCAGGCCGGTTTTGCCATGGTTTTCCGGAATCAATATCGGTATTTAAAGTCTATTCATAAATACTCCCCCCTTGATGAAATGTAATAGTCTTCTTGCTTAAGTCGCACCATGGGCGGAATTCATATCGTATTGGGTCTAAGACCAGCATGTTCTCAGCTTGCTGAGAGCACACATTGGTATGAATTTAGGTTTTGCAATAAATAAATAAATAAATCAGGCACTTAACCGAATTCATCGTAACCGAAAGAAGCGTTTCCAATTCCTAAAAATGGCAAGTTAAGTCTGCCTAATAACTAAATCTACAGTGAAAATGCATTATTATGAAAAGTCTGCGTCTTGATTTCTTTTCGAATGCATTCATGCGACAACCTGTTCAATACGCACTTGTCTTTGTGCCATCTTCCTCTCGCCAATGTCCAATTAGCCTGAAGATAAATTCTAGTGCATCTGTAGATCGACTGCACCACATTTCTGTGCATTTCTACCTGGTGTGTGTGATACTCGTGTAAATTGGTGATCGTAAACCAAGGACAAAATTTGTAGAAATACGAACCTTGTGACAATGATGTAATTGCCTTCTAATTAACTATCTATAGATGTATAGATATAATATATAACATATAACTACCATATGTATAGATATATTCTATAGACTAATCACCGATCGTCCAGAAAATGCTATTTGAGCAAATTGAATCCGTGTGTTTCAAAGTAGTTTTCCGTCAGTATAATTTTGGTATTTGAAATGGGAGCATTGACTCAACCAAAAGAAAACGAGTTCAAATAAATAACATAAAATTACATCAAAGTTGGTCACGATTCTTGAAATTGAATCTAACATTTTGCAGTAGAAGTGAAAAGTAGTTTTAGTTGCGGTTAAATAGAGTTATTGCATAGTTGACTGAGTCTCTTTACATAGCCATTCGATATGCTCTTGAAACTGGGCTACGCACCAAATCATTTGCCTTTACCGTTATGGTTTTAAACATTTTAATCGAAAATGAAAAGCTAAATCAGCACTTTCGAGACGATTTTCACCAACAATTTTCTATTACATTCAATCAATTCAATTGAAATACCAATTGTTACTCAATAATTAATTTTCAGTTAGATATTAAATCATTCAGTGATTTGATTTGATTTCATATGAGAACGGTTTAATCTCTTGCATATAATTTGCAAAATATCGTCGGCATGCCGACGTTGTGAAGCGCAATTTAGTTTTAATGAAAAGCATTTGACAGAGATGGCAAACGAAGTGTTTTTATGCGATAGGTACGTTCGTCAAACAATCTGACATCGATTTTCCTAATGATTACAATCTAATGAAATATACTTCATCGTATGTTGATGCGCACACATTTCCCAGAGACTTGGCTCGAAAGCCGTCTCCGCGCTACATTATCATGTGACGCACATTTGCTCATTTATAAGGAATAGGGAAAAGCGACAGTAATTTAAATGGTGATTGTGTGTGTACATATCCTTTGTTCTTCCTCTTGGGATCAGCAGGTTTGTGCAAACATTTAATTCAATTTCGCTAGGAATAGTTCAATGCCAATGAAAATCAGGTGTGTCTGCGCACCAATAAATGCAATATATTGATGCTATTCACTTCAGATGATGGCTATGGATAATATGATGCAACTTACCGTTAAGGCAATACCAACAGTCGCCGAAAACGATGCCGTTCGGAACTCGTTCGTGTGATATTTTACGATGAATGATGTCTTTCCGACTCCCGAGTCACCAAGCAATATGACCTATCAAAATGGAACAAGTTACAGCATTATATTTGTTGTGTGTGTTGCAAAGTGCAACTTGAAACTATGTACATAACACACCGATAGGTGCTTTGAAAGGCAATTCAATTTCCAAACACAAACCAGAGAACGGCACTGAAGAAGAATTCCGAAACATTCAAATGGTTTTGAATTCATCGTCAGCCGAGAAGCTCAGCATTCGTACTGGTTTTAGTTCAGTTAAGTTAAACTAAAGTGTTACATTTCAAATACCTATGAAATATCATATTGTCATTCATCGACAATTTCCCAAATATATCCAGAAAAATATTGATTTGATTTCGATAAAATGGAATAAATTTCGTGTGAACATTTGCAATATTCGGGAATTGCAGGAAACATTCGAATCGACAATTTTCAATTTTTTTGTAAAAATAGCCCGAAAAAATTCTGAAAAATACACATATATTGAAAACACTCAGAACGATATGTGCCTAATTGCTCCAATATTTTCCGTCATCGAGCATGCGACCGCTTGATTCGTTTAAATTGAATTTTGGCATTTACCTAATTGAATAACGTTTACCTTATGCAAAATGCTTTCATCAAATTCCGTGTCATCTTCGATTTTGAATGACTTCCATCCGTCATCGAATTCATTTATGCCGCTATTCGATTTTTGGCCAATATTTCGAAAAGCAGGATGGCTGCCGGTGGGCGTTTGGTCATCGAAAAACGTGGCATCGTTGAGATTTAGTCCGGTGTCTTTATTCTGATAATAATGCCTCGGATTGAATTGACATTCTTCTTCAAATACATCATCGATAAGCTCTTCATCCATTTTCATATCTTAATAATAATATTTGGATCGTGCGACAAAATGCCAAAAAGGTTAAAAAATGTCGTCTATATATCTTATGATTTGTCTCTATATGGGAAATAAGAATTGCCGTTACTCGTAAAAAGCATAAAAAGCGTTTATTGCGTTCGGAAAAGCGCGTGATATTCGCGGAAGCGCGAAATGAAAAGGGTAGAAAAAGCACTTGTGCGTCCTAGCTTAAAGCTTTCGTTTGATTTTCAAAGTTTCAGTGTACATCATGAACAGATTACGTAACAGAATATGTTGGTGGCATGTACTGGGAGCTTAACGTGCGCCTGTCGTCATATCGCTTAGAATATCGGTGAATTAATTGTGTTTATTTGTTTAATGTCCAACTTCTGCCACCTTCGCAACTCGGACAAAACGTTCATTTATCGCGTACACACACCGATTTCACCGATAGCTGAACATTTCAAAAGCATTCTCACATGTTTCGCATTGAACAATATCCTTTTTTCAAAATTATGTGTTTCATTGTGTATTTTTTGATGCACTGAGATTATTTCCGTATTGCCCGACGTGTAGAAAAACGATGGCGAAACTTAAATCGATATAATGATACTAATACTTATGATTATTGGAAGTATGAAAGGCGATTGATAGTCATCAATACACATTTGGTGACACTGATTTGTATGTTCCAATTGTACATTTGTTATCTTTCGGGTGTCTGTTTGTGTTTTATCAAATATCCTAGCAAATGCAATTAGGTCTGAATGTAAGGCTGATTCAATATTTGCGAGAGATGGCAATGTTGATTTCCATCGTTTAAAAAAATGCACTTTCAATTATCTAGCAATATGGAACACAATCACTATTAAAGGCGATTTTCATAAATATTTTTCGTCGATTTGTATCGCAAACACACATACACACACTTAATATCTAAATAAGTCGACGAGCATTTTATTATTGCTTTTATTTTATGATTTTTTGTACATCAGTTCGTGGTAAAGTTTGCGAATGATTTAGGCAAAAAACTTGAAATCTAATAAAATATACACCGAAACGAACTCAACAAAACCAAATATCTTATCGCATTTTCCACAATTTCACACAGTATTTTTCATGATATTGATTTTGGTCGTATGTTTGGGGGATTTTTGCAGTCACCATCGCCAGCTTTCCATGTACTTTGCCCGTGAACATCGTTTTCGAAATATTAAATTAGCATTTTCACTGATTCCAATCGATACATTCGGTGCATTATGAAAAACGAAAATACGCCTGACATTTTACTATCAGCGGAAAAAAAACTAATACACCAACCACAGATTACTTTGACAATAAAAACAAACAAACATGCGAATACGAATACAAACTGACCCGATTTCGACAGCAGACTGACAGATGTGCAGCAAAGTGAGGTTAGGTGCATGCTGGATATGTGTGAGATTTGTTTACTTGTTGAAAAAGTGAATGTGCAAACTGTTTGTATAGTTGATGGGAGAAATGGTGACGAAAAACGATGTCTGATGACTGGGAAGTGGTGAGTGGGCCGAAAGTGCCATCGCTCGAAGAGGCGAACTTGTTGGAGATGCAAAATTCACGGCTTGTTCCCGAATTCAAGGCAAACCAATTGGAAAAAAATGCCCAAGCACATTGGGACATATTTTACAAGCGAAATGATACGAGATTTTTCCGGGACCGACATTGGACAACACGTGAATTTCAAGAGCTGATCTCAACGAACCAAACCACCGGGGAGGCGAAACGCATTTTACTCGAAGTCGGATGCGGTGTTGGCAATTTTATTTTTCCACTGATTGAAGATCGATTTAATCAAAACTACTTCATTTATGCATGTGATTTTAGTCCGCGTGCTGTTGATTTCGTCAAACAAAATCCACTTTACGATGAAACGATTGTCAAGGCATTCCAGTGTGACATCACAACCGATACCATTTTCGAAACAGTTGAAGAGAATTCGGTGGATATTCTTTCCATGATCTTTGTGCTGTCGGCTATTCATCCCAAAAAATTTGATATCGTATTACGGAATTTGTTTCGTCTTCTCAAACCAGGCGGCATTTTATTGTTTCGTGATTATGGGCGCTACGATATGGCGCAGATCCGCTTCAAAGCTGGCCATAAGATAAGTGAGAACTTGTATATGAGACAGGATGGCACCAGAAGCTATTATTTCACCGTTGAAGAATTCGACACACTTGCACGACAAATCGGCTATGAAATTATTGTTAACGAATATATCCATCGGAAGACGATAAATATCAAAGAAAATGTCGATAAAGACAGAATATTTGTACAAAGCAAATTTCGAAAGCCACACTTGGCTGAATAACAAAAGTTTATTCTCATTTTAAGCATTAAATTTTTCACTTGACAAATTGACAATCTGTGTAAATATATGAACTGAATATAAAGAAATTATGCAATTCAACGAAAGAAAGACAATTTAACTTTTTGTTTTACATCAAAAATTGATTTTATTGCGGGCGGATGGCTTAATTTATCTAAACGATCCGAATTAAAAATAATGCCTAGAAGAAACTCAATCCACCCATCAAATTCACTGGACGGTTCTTATATCGCTTCGAAATATCCTCCTCAATCTGCAAACACGTTGGAAAGAATAAACGTTAATGATGATTTTTATATTTTCTTCTTATCATTTGTGTTTCGTTTTGAATCGAAACTTTTGGTCGATGTAATAAAAATATGCTTATAATTGTAAAAAATGCAAAAATATTCAATTGATGTTCCAATTTATAATAATTTGACCGGATATTTTATGGTAAAATTTAATTTTAACAGATTTTCAACATTTTCTTGAGTCAATTTGAAAAAATCGTAAGACTGTCATCAAATTCTATTACCTTGTTCTGGAGCATTTTAGTCTGTTCCGTCAATTTACCAACGAGCGGCTGTATGATCGCCTTCTCATTCTTAAATTGCTCGATTTTATCTTTCAGAAATTGTCTAGTTGTCTCAATTTTCTGCACAGCTGTGACCTTTTGCTGCAACTTACCCGCCAATATGTCGGCATATCTGAAACGAATGATTTTCTTTTAAATTAAAATTCACACAAATTTCGAGAGTCGCTCACTTCTCGGAATGTTTGAGTTGATGTAAATGTTGAAGCAATTCATCTGTGGCTTCTCCTAAAACAGCTTGCACATCACTCAATATTACTGAGATACTTTTTGCTGTGTGGTCATCCATCCCTTCCAAAAACAAAAATGTGGCCGTATTGGAATCATCCAAAGAGCTCAATTCAAACAGACGCATTTTCAAAAATGACTCCAACTAAAAACAGTAGCATTCATTATTTGTCGGGGATCAATTCTTAGTGAATTTTAAAAAAGTAGACCAATTTTATTTTATTCCCTTAAACTCACCTCAAATAATTCATCTAAAAATTGTTCACGATAGTTTGGGCTATCGAGAACTGTCAGCGCCTCATAGTTTTTAGCAACTCCACCTTCCATGCCACTACTTTCAACAGTAATGCCGCTATCCTTAAGTGAAATATCAAATTCGATTTCACCAGCGTTCGCATCCCCAATTCCCCAGTCGATCTCACCTGTTTCGAGTGTAACTTCAGCAATATCGGCTCCAAAATCAATTTCATTTCCACGATCGATATTGTTGCCAAAGTCGATTCCACCTTCACCGAAGTCAATCTACATGAAATTAGAGAAAAAACAATCCGTTAAAATGAATTGCATTTAAAATATATAATCGATATATGCAACAATTGTCTATAAAAACATTACCGTATTACCAGCCGCCGCTGTGAGACCACTACAAACGGTTAGTTTGATATCAATCGGTGGCTCTTCGATGCACAAAGGCGCTTCATGGTGGATGTACTCGTAGACAGTTGTATTGCCTTTTTCAATAACATGTCGTAGCACAGGCAGACATTCGGTATTTTTCGATGCTTTTCCATACAATTCGGCCGCTTGATGAAGTTTTTTCGCAAGTGATGTGACTTTTTCATATAATTTTGGCAATTCATTTAGTTTATCTGAAAATTCTTCACGTAAATTGTCGCCTTTAATTCCCAATTTTTGACACAATGCAGTTCGTTGAGCATTCAGAATAGCTTCGGATGCGGTTTGATCTTGGATTTTCTTTTGAGCCTCGTCAATTAATTGCTCGAATTTTGTAATTTGTTTTTTAACATTTGGCAATTCATAATTTATGTTGCGAACTAAAATTTGTGCCGCTTCGCCCAGATAAATGCTATCACGTTCGTACAGTTTGACTATTTCAAACCAATCTTTCATACGTTGACTTCCATATCGGCCAAAAACACTTTTTGTGTCAGCTTCGGTCGTTTTTAGAATCTCAACGATTTGTAAACAGTGAAAGTAATGAATATCTGAAATAAACAATTGATTTTATATCAAATACTCGTAAACGATTAAATCTGTTGGACTTACGAGTTCCCGACAAGAGTTTCACGAGCTGCTCGTGACTTGGCATATCATTAATGGCATGACCGATTTTATTTCGAACTTCTGGGATTCGTGTGTGCCAGTTTTTGGGCACAATATGACGGCTCACCAACCATTCCAACAGTTTTCCGATGTGAATGTCGATTGGAATATTTTGCTCCTGAAATCAATTTAAAAGGGGAAATTTCAACATATATTTACCGGATGTTCATCTTTTAACTTACATTCATTTTGACTTTTTCACAGTTCAAATGTTATTGATAGGCAATTTGAAAACAGACCAAGTGAATGTATAAAATCCAACCATCCACGTCAATTCAGATGGATGACGTAAAATGTCAGCGGCATTGCATTTTCAGCTCAGTTGGAAAATGTCAAGCGCTGAATTACGCATAACCTCAATTCGAAACGTAAACATTTGCTTGACAAACGTATTTTGAACGAGCTAAAAATGGTAAGTGAATACAAATTAATTTTCGTCTCATTCTCTAAGTGTTCGAAAAAAAATGGTGATTTATTTACTGTTTAAACAGTCGGTTACATTGCACACGGACGTTGGCGATATCAAAATCGAGCTGTTTTGTGAGGACTGTCCGAAGACTTGTGAGAATTTTTTGGCATTATGCGCTAGCGATTATTACAATGGGAGTCTGTTTCATCGGAATATAAAGGGGTTCATCGTTCAAACGGGTGATCCAACAGGCACCGGCAAAGGTGGAAATTCCATTTGGGATCGAAAATTTGAAGATGAATTTAAAGAAAATCTCAAACATACTGACCGTGGCATGGTATCAATGGCCAATTCGGGACCAAATACAAATCAAAGCCAATTCTTTTTCACATACGCCGCTCAACCTCAATTAGATTTAAAATACACAATGTTCGGTAAGCTTAAAGTCTATTTTCAATGTCAAATGCTTTCAATTGTGCGTTAAATGTTGTATCTTGACGATTTGTCAATTAAATTTTTTTCTAAAAAACTTGTTAAGATTTGATTGAATCAAAATTGTTTATTTATGAACATATTAATCAAATCATTATTTATATAATCCGAATTTTAGGTCGAATAATAGATGGTTTCGATGCGCTTGACGAGCTGGAAAAACTGGCGGTGAATCCTAAAACATACAAACCACTTGTGGAAAAGCGAATTAATAGTGTTACGATACATGCCAATCCATTAGCTGGTTGAATTAAACTTCTTGATATTCATTCCATCATAACAAACGCCACTTTTTGCACCAAAACTACTTTTATAGTTTTCAAATACTTGTACAATTGTCTCTTTTAAAAAATAAAAATAATAAACAAATTTATCTGATTTTTTTTAATGTGATTTTTAAAACTTTGTTGACTTATTAGGATAATTGAATTCATAGAAGAAGGGATGTTGAAATGTTGACCATTCAAACTCTATTGAGTTGTTTCGGTCATACAGATTATTCAATACACATGCAATGCAGATTTTTGTCGGGATCGTTGTTCTTGAGCGTGGCGATTAATTTCGATTGATTCCAGGATGTAGTCTGGAATTGGATGTGTTGTTGGTAAATGACATGTGGATCGAACCCAAATTGGTCGGCCGTGTATTTCAAGAGAATTGGCACATTTTCAGGCGAAGTCCATTGAACGGAACCGCTTGCCTGTTCGCCAACACCATTTTCATTGGCTGAAATTCCATTCGATGTATCGTATCGATATTTGTATTCTCGGAATGACCATTAGCGGCACAAAAACTCAAGTTTTGCATGTGGGCAAAACTCGAAGGCCAATTCATTGCATTTTGAATGGCAACTCGTTGGACGAGTTTCCCAATTCAAATATTTGGGTTGCATCTTTTCGGAAGATGGCAAGTTTAATAAAGAGTTTGAACAGCGTAGGGTTAATGGAAATACACATGTTGAATCACGGATCAATCTTCAGACCAACTATTCTATATGGTAGCGAAAGCTGGGTTGATTCTGAGTATTTGATTCATGATTTGGAAGTTTCTGATATGAAAGTTTTGAGAATGGTTTCAGGAGTCTCACGCCGCGATCAGTGGGAAAACAGAATCCGAAATGAGGCGATTCGGGGGGTTTTAAACGTCGATTCGGTAGGAGAGGAAGCAAGAAATTCCAGACCGAGATGGTTTGGTCATGTAAAAGGCATGGGAGAGGAGCGATTAACGAAACGGATTCTGTTCGCCGAAGCTGATGGGCCGAGAGTTGGGGGTAAACCTCGTAGACGTTATTTAGATTCCGTTAAATATGATTTGAATGAGAGGGGATATGAATGGTGTGTTGAAACTCAAAACTTGGCTCTCGATCGGGGTTTGTGGAGAGGGATTGTTAGGGGTATATGAGGCATTTTGTTTCGTAACCAGACGCTGAAAGGAAATAAAGGTCTACGAATGCTTGTTGTTGTTGATCACCTGGCGGTTCACAAGCTATGTACACGTTGGATCTCCCATCATTTGAAACAGCAACCACGCTCGTGTAAAATGGTACAAAGAAATCATGAAATTCAGCAGAAATGTGTAAAAAAGCGTTAACAACACCGTGAAAGGTGACGAATCGTGTTTCGTTTCTCGGGGTCAAAACTAAGAGCGTTGTACGTAGCTTGTTAAAATTTGAGCTTTTATTTGAAATGTCATGATCAGCTGATTTTGCATGATATAAGGACCAGAGTACAGATTTCGCTTGAAAGTATGTAAAACACCGTATTAAGAACCCCAGCGTGCCTAAGCGAATTTTAATGAATTTGAGAATACGATAAAAAATAAACAGTAAACCCGTTTACTTTAGGCAAATGTGCGGAAAAGTTAGTTTTACTTATTTAAGACCATTTATTTGTACACGGGGTCAAATCAGTCAAAACATCGAATTGATGGGCAAAAAAAAAAATGGGAAATTAAAATGAAATCCCAATTTATGTGACGTTCATTTGTTATTTTATTGTTCGTCCGTTATTCAATAAATCTTTAATTTTAAAATTGGTTAAGCAGTTTTCCTATCTTCACAGTGAGGACCTCACTATTGCCGAAAAAAACTTGAGCGCTTGCATTTTTTGAAGATACATCATGTTTGGCGCGCACGCAGACAAAGGCTTTTCATAGATGTGCCTAATCCGATGAGTTTTATTGTTTTATGATGGTATTCTCTTAGGATGTCATCAAGTTCAATCGTAAAGCTCGTATCAAGGTGAGAATAAGCATTAAGATCTGTAATAATACCGAGTATTGAAATGAGTACCAAGCATTATTAATACGTTGTTGTTTCGAGTGTTGCGATGGAAGGATTCTATATATTACAAGAGAAATGTCAAAACCGAATCGATGTTCAGTAAAACCAAACAGTTTTCCTTTTCTGCGTACATAAAATGCTGGATACCATGTAACCATCAACCGGCATTAAAAGCGAAGAAGTGACATTAACGCGGCAGTACATTCATTGAATCTAGAATATAGCCGTTAGCATTAATCACAGGTGAATTAGATTCTCAAAATTATGTAAATCCTCATCACAATCGCAATATCTTAATAAGGATTAAGATCGGATGATAATCATGCTTGTGATCGAATCTTACTCAGTGGCCAGTTTCACCATAATCATGAGTGCAATCCATTTTTTTTCGATCCAGATTCGATTTGAGTGTTCGGAACACTGGAAATTCGGAATGAGGATGCCTTAGGCCATTGAATAAGATTCGATCACAATCATGATTATTATCTTAACTCAATCATTTTTAAGATATGGCGATTGTGATGAGGATTTAAATCTTTTTAAAAATCTTAATCACTCGCGACTAAGATGGATTGTGATTAAGATTGAATCATCTCCAAGTCAAATATATGTATGATTAACATTGTGACTGAGATACGCAATTTTGCCCGGCTATAATCTAGAAATACTTTGCCCCTCGGTGTAGCCGGTCGACTTTTTTTCACAAGGGAAGCATTCGCTCTAAAAATCATTCCAAGGAAACCGATTTTCAATTCAGACCTGCCAGTTTCCGGACGAGGCGGTTAGCTCTCTTTCAACATAAATATTGTACAATATTAGATTAAATATTTATAATTTTCGAAAGTTTGCGATTGTGCCCATTTTTGATAAGATTTAAGGCAAACATACCTTATCGATTTCATGCTCCATTCTTCTCATTCTCCATTCATATTGAATATGATCTTATCAACGGAAGTATGTGACGGGTTTCAAGCAAAAATATAGTTTGTCGAATCGATTAGAACTATGCTTGAGAAGCCAACCGTAAAAGATATATAAAACTTCTCTCATTTTTTTCTATGAAATCAAGAGATAAAGTTGGTGTTTTTAATATGAAATTAAATCTTCATTTAAAATATTTTGCAATTAGAAATTCATCTTTTTAGAAATACTCTGGCATAAAACTCTGTGCATATTTCGTTCCGAATGCCTTAGAATAAAAGTTAAATTTCGTTCTGTTTGAGTAAAAGTGAAACCTAAAATAAATCCTTTCGAAGCGGCAAAAAATTTTAATTCTTTTTAAAGTGAAACATATAAATATTCTACACCTATTTTGAAGCAGGGATCACAACAACAATTTGCACCTTGATGACCATTTATATTTCGGTGGTCGTGTTATTCATATCGATTGTACGTTTTTTTTTTACTTTCAACTATTTTGCCGTATCAATTAACATGAGAATATTTTTACTTTCAGTTTATAGAAGGGACTGATTTAATAACGCTTTGGTTATTTCTATTCGCTTATAGCATTTCGATGACTAATTTCTGTTTCATGATGAGTACGTTTTTTACAAATGCAAATAAAGCATCCATTGTAGCTGTATTTGTGTCGATTGGGTCGTATATTCCAGCTTATATGACGTACCCAAAATCATTCAATTGGAAACTAACAGCAAGTATATTTCCAAATAGTGCATTGTTATTGAGAGCGGAATGCGTCATAAGCAACGCAGAAAGGTGTAATCTAAATTCAATGAGCATTCAAGTTTGTATTATGCTTATAAGTTCATTCGTCTTTCTCCTGATCGCACTCTACACCGAGAGAATTTTCCCGGGCAGATATGGTGTGCCTGAAAAATGGTATTTTCCATTCACAAAATCGTTTTGGTTAGGCACAACGGAAAACGCGGCCACTTTCGAGATGGAACCAATAATTGGCGGAAATCATCTGAATTTCGAAAAAGATCCTCCGAATTGTCATTCTGGAATTAGAATTGACTGTTTCAGTAAAATCTACAAGAGCACTGCTGTTAGTAATTTAACACTCAATATATTCGATGATCAAATAACCGTTTTGCTTGGCCACAACGGAGCTGGAAAGTCAACGCTAATTTCAATGTTGACCGGAATGATCACTCCGACCGCAGGAACTGCCATCATAAATGGATACGACATTCGGAAAAATGTTCAAAAGGCGAGATCGTCAATTGGATTTTGTCCGCAACACAACATTTTATTCGATGAACTTCGAGAGCACATTTACTGTTCGAGAGCACATCGAGTTCTTTGGCAGACTTAAAGGTTTGAGCAGCGCCGAATTAAAGCAAGAAGTAGATAAGTATGTTAAACAGTTGAAGTTGGAGTCAAAAATCGACACTCTGTCAAAATATCTATCGGGTGGAATGAAAAGGAAGCTTTCCGTTGCACTTGCTCTGTGTGGCCGCTCAAGAGTGATTGTTTGCGATGAACCGACTAGTGGCATGGATCCATCGGCTCGACGGTCGCTGTGGGATTTGCTGCAGAGTGAGAAACGAGGCCGAACTATTCTCTTCACAACGCATTTCATGGACGAAGCAGATGTGCTCGGCGATCGAATCGCAATAATGGCGAATGGCGGACTGAAGTGTTGCGGATCTTCTTTCTACTTGAAGAAACGTTTCGAGACTGGCTATCGCCTGGTTTGTGCAAAGAACGATGGCTGCGAATCGAATGCTGTGACGAATATTTTGCGTGAAATTATTCCCGAAATCGAGATTCAGGAAGATATCGCGAGCGAATTATCATATAATTTACAATCGAATCGAATTGAAATATTTGGCGAAGTGTTCAAATGTTTGGAGGATCGTCAAAATGAGCTGAAACTTGTGAGTTTCGGCGTTTCGTTGGCAACAATGGAAGATGTTTTCCTCAAAATTAGTTTCAACTCGGTTTATGCAAACGAAATTGCAAAAGGAATGTTGGATCAAAATCGTAATGAGGAAATGGAAGAACCAGACGTTGAATCATCAATTCAATCCGTCATTTTGTCGCGTGACTTTCGTTTGCATGCAAATTAATGGCTCGCAGTGTTCAAAAGGAAATATTGTTATTGGAAACATCATTGGATATTGTTTTTGTTGCTAGCCATTTTCGGATCATTCGTCACACCATTGTTTCATATAATGTTTTATATCAGAGAAAGGGTCTCCAAAGCGAAGAGCTTGCAATTGTCCAGTGGTTTACGGCCATTCACATTTATGATGGCATCATTTTTATTCGTCTTTGTCATATATATTTTGTCGGCTATAATCTTTACGATCGCATATGTCAAGCTGGGAGGAGAATGGTTTAACCAGCACTTTACAGCACCACAATTCGTTGTTTTTTTTTATAAAGTTTGGATTCGCGGGTTTGTCTTCGACTTATGTGATATCGTTTATCTTTTCCTCGCCATCGAACGGATTCTTCTGGATGGCCCTATTGACCTCCTCATCAGGTACTAGCATATATACAAAGTACTACAAAAAGCACTTAATATGGAATCATGTGTCAATTCGATTGATTACAAATATTCTCGAAATTCTTTAAATATCATTTTATTTTCACATTCCGAGTTATTAATCAATTCTCAATTCATTAAATGTTCATTAATTTATTATTTTCACAGTTCTTTATCCCGTTTTTATGTATGGATTTATATGCATCTTTTACTCTACTTTAATGCAAGCCCCCCTCGAAATTTGTGTTGAATTATTATCAACATGTAAGTCATAAATTCATAGTAAATGAATATACAGAATCGACTTTAAATTGTTTATTTTTTATTTTTCTGAAGATCATCACATTTACATCGACATGCAAAATTGGATGATTTCAAGTGCCATTCTGTGGTTTGCTATTCTTTTCATGATTGAACATCGAGTATTTACGAGAATAACGTTATTTACATAACTTTGCCTTTCGCCATTTCAAACGAAAGTCTCCATCCCAAATTGATAATATCGACGAGGATACCGATGTGAATGAAGAAAAGAGAAAAGTTGATGAAATGAATCAGTACGGATTGCAATCTTATAATTTGGTTTTGCAGAATGTGTCGAAGTTCTACGGTAAACTCTTGGCCGTCGATGGGATATCGGTTAGAATAAAAAAGTAAAAACAACAAAATTGAATTGAATTGATTAGATATAGTCTTTCATTTGAGAGGAACTATTATTGTTTTCGGAATCGGGTCTCCATTATGTTTTTCTCAGCGGATAATTAAAATTATCACTTGGACGTGAGTGGGTCTGCTCAACAGTGTATTGATCGTCTCTTGGCTCTGAAGCCCCATCCAAAACGATTATTTATGACTGGTATAACGAGTTCAAGAGAGGTCGTGCAAATACAGCTGTTGTACCAGAACACATTGATACTGTGCAAAAAATGATAGAAGTACACCGTCATACATTACAACGTACCGTAAAATCGAGGCATGTCTAGGCATTGCTGCCCCCAGCATACAGGATGAAAATGCCCACAGCCTGGCATCATCTTCTATCTAAAAGAACACTTGTGCCAATGTGCAATGTAGTGTTTTTTTAAATTTCCGCCACACTTTTCGAACTAGTCCTGTATTGCTAGTTGAGAGAAACGTTACAAACGTAAAAGGCGCTCGCATAGCGTGTAAACGTCAAACAATCATGATTCATACCTTTGAAAATGCCAATTGTCTGTATGGGTCTTTCAAAGTGATCGAAAATCAGTGAAAGTTATTCGTTCTCGAACCAGATTTTTAGTGAAAGAGAGAAAATAATGCAAGGAAGAATATTTTTTTCATGACGACAATTCTAGCTCTACACATCCGGAGTGCAAATTCATTGACTATGTAGTCATTCGGCTATTTTGGGACGCTTTTGACCGGCACACTATGATCACTCCTAACAAAATTGATGGCTATAGTCAACTGTACTAAACGAGTGGCTAAAAGTGATTATTTTAGATAAAAATTTGAAATCCTATCACGGTTAGCCGGTTACAGTTGACTTGAGATATTTTATTTACAGTGAGTTAGTCTGTTATTAATTTTTCCACACACACACTGTGTGTCGATCCAAAATATTCGAAACACTAGGAATGAGGTTTCGATGTGTTATGAACAAATAGTCCTTCAATGGGAATAGGAAACTTTTAATTTTCATTTGGATAATGTTTTCGGATAGTTCAATAAATGGAGGGTTTTTATTCTATGTCAAAACCGTCAAAGATTTTCATCGCCTGAAGAAGCGGTTGATGCATTCAAAATACATGTTTTAAGACTATCACCTTCGAACTGGAAAACATTTTTCGATTATTGGTTTGTGCCCATGCAGAAGTGTATCGTCGCTCATGATAAATATTTTGAAAAGCAATAAAACGATGTTTTTCGAATCATTATCGCTTGTCAATAACAATTCAAGAAGCTTTACTGGTTCCTCTAGTATAATCATTCAAATTTTTCCACAAAACTCATCAGAAGAGACACAAAGAATGGAAAATAAAAAAATATATGGAAAAACTGGTTGTTTTTCGATTACGATCGTTATAATTATAAAGATCGCATCAAAATGAATTTTCATAATTTATTTTAATAATTTTCAGGTTGAGTCGTAATAATTATCATGATAAATCCTAATAAATATGTTGTACGAACAATAATAATTATTTTGATCGAAATCTTTATAATTATCATGATTGAACCTGATAAATTATTATGATAAATCATGAGAATTATTATGATGTAGCTCTGATAACATTATTGCGATTTTATTATGATAAGCTAATAAAATTAAGATAATGTTATTAGTATCCAATCCTAATAACGAAATTCATCATAATAATTATCATCATAAACAAAATTTATTACGATAGCTCAAAACGCAAAACTATAGGTCTTTTCGCGGTCAGAACGAAAAATGTGTATGGCGACTATTTTAAGTTCACATTATATCGAATTGAAACTTTCAGGATAATATTATTTCATTGGGAGAACAAATTGAAAACCGCGCATTCGTTACTAACTTCATATCTATCATAGATGTCATTATTTTGACTTTGACAGCTATTGTATCTTAAAGAGGATAAAAAAATACATTGAAAACGATCTGTCAAACTTATCATTCAGTTGAATACACAAGTTTATTATTGCGTTGAAAATGTCGAGCTACGTGCCTACAAAACAGCATTTGCGGGAAGTTTTACTTTATTGGTTTAATCTGAAGAAAAATGCTTCCGAGAGTCATCGTTTGTTATGCGAAGCATATCCAGAATATGCTCCGTCGATTAGAACGTGCCAGGAGTGGTTTGCGCGGTTCAAAAGTGGTGATTTTGATGTGGAAGACAAAGAGCGTCCAGGCCAAGTGAAAAAGTTTGAAGACGAGGAGTTGGAAGCATTACTCGATGAAGACTCGTGTCAAACGCAAGAAAAACTTGCAAAATCATTGGGAGTGACACAACAATCCATCTCCTATCGTTTAAAAGCCATGGGAATGGTTCAAAAGCAAGGAAATTGGGTGCCATACGAATTGAAGCCGAGAGACATCGAACGCCGTTTTTTCACTTGTGAACAGCTGCTTCAAAGGCAAAAACGGAAGGGTTTTTTGCATCGTATTGTGACTGGTGATGAAAAGTGGATTCATTACGATAATCCGAAGCGAAAAAAATCGTATGGTTACCCCGGCCACGCATCAACATCGACGCCAAAGCCGAACATTCATGGCTCGAAGCTAATGCTGTATATTTGGTGGGATCAGCTCGGCGTGATCTATTATGAGTTGTTGAAACCAAACGAAACCATCACAGGAGCATTGTACCGAACTCAATTGATGCGTTTGAGCCGAGCACTGAAGGAAAAACGGTCGGAAACGGTCGCAAGACACGATAAAGTTATTTTGCAACATGACAACGCTCGGCCACATGTTGCTCAGGTCGTTAAAACCTACTTGGAAACGCTTCGATGGGAAGTCCTACCCCACCCGCCGTATAGCCCAGACATTGCCCCTTCCGATTACCACCTCTTCCGATCAATGACACATGGCCTGGCTGAACAGCATTTCCATTCTTACGAGGAATGCAAAAAATGGGTCGATTCATGGATAGCCGAAAAAAGCACAGATTTCTTTCGACGCGGAATCCGTAATTTGCCAGAAAGATGGGAAAAAGTTGTGGCTAGCGATGGACAATACTTTGAATAATCAATTTGTAACCATTTTTCCATAATAAAGATCGAAATTTTGAAAAAAATGTCGACACGAGTCTTCATCGAGTAATGCTTCCAACTCCTCGTCTTCAAACTTTTTCACTTGGCCTGGACGCTCTTTGTCTTCCACATCAAAATCACCACTTTTGAACCGCGCAAACCACTCCTGGCACGTTCTAATCGACGGAGCATATTCTGGATATGCTTCGCATAACAAACGATGACTCTCGGAAGCATTTTTCTTCAGATTAAACCAATAAAGTAAAACTTCCCGCAAATGCTGTTTTGTAGGCACGTAGCTCGACATTTTCAACGCAATAATAAACTTGTGTATTCAACTGAATGATAAGTTTGACAGATCGTTTTCAATGTATTTTTTTATCCTCTTTAAGATACAATAGCTGTCAAAGTCAAAATAATGACATCTATGATAGATATGAAGTTAGTAACGAATGCGCGGTTTTCAATTTGTTCTCCCAATATATAAATTTGAGTCCGATTTAAAGCAACTCACTGGTTCCAATGGAAAGGAATTAAGCGATCTTGTCAACAAGAGATGCCCTATTTTTATGCAAGATACAGAGTATTAATTCAGATTCATAACAACGAAATTCGTTTTATTTCGTTAGAAAATGAAAGTGATTTGTGAAAAAACCAATGCGTGCTAACAACGAATGCGAGCGCTGTGGTAGCGGTATTGTGAAGTGTGCTCGACTTTCAAGAACACAATAGGATGAAGTTTCAAAAAGTGTACGGTGTTTTGAATCGCATTCGTCACACTAAAAATTGCATTCCTAATTACGTTAAACGTGACATTGCTACTGCTCTCATTGATCCTATCATCGATTACGGTAATGTGGTCACATATGGCTGGGGTGCACGAGGCACTGCCAGTCAGAATAGTCGAATTCTCGTCGCTGATAACGACAAGATAAGATACATTTACGGGTTGAAACGCAATGAGCACATTACTGAATATCGTGAGAGTCTACATGGCCTTACACCTGAGAGTAGAGCCAAGCTTCACTCAGCTGTATTGATCCATAAGCAGTTGTTACGAAATTCTCTTGCATACTTGAATCACATGTTTGTTCGTAACGGTGAATCTTCGCGTTATCCGGACGATCTTCGTGTTCAATTTCATCCACGTACTTCCTTCGACGATAAAGCATTCAGTTTTTCGCGATCAAATGCTGCAATAGTATGCCACTCCAAATTCGTAATACGGAATCTATAAACTCGTTTAAACTCAACTTTAAACACTTCGTTCGTTCAAATCAGTGATTTTTTGATCGATTTAATATGATTCGGATTGATTACGTTGCTGTTCCTTTCCAAATAGTTCTTAAGTTTCAATGAATTAGTTTTTAAGTTCATGATTTTTCCTCTGACTCTCATGTATCAGGCAGGTTTTGCCATGGCTTTCCGGATTCAATTCCTATATTCAAAGTTTATTCATGCATATCATCCCACCCTGAATGTAATTGTCTGTTTGCGAAAGACGCACCATGGGCGGAAAATGTGCCGTATTGTGTTTATGACCAGCATAGCTTGCTGTGTTCACATATTGGCATCAGAAACTATAAATCTCCTGCATCGTTTTAAAATAGCTCAGAGCATCTGTTACGTGGCGTGCAATAAACGTATTTTTGCATTTCATGTCTCGGTCACAACATATCAGAACACCTTTACAAGTATACGTACTTACACATGTCAAAGACTGATTTAGCACTCAAAATTGGGGTTGTGATCTATTTAGCTATTACTAAGCATGCTAAGCACCAATGCGGCTTGTCTACATGCTTCATTTTGTGTGAACGCTGATTATTTATTTAACAATATTTTGGAATGTTTATATTAGGTGAGTTTACATATTTGTCTCACTCGAACAATGACTTAAGCATGGAGTAAATAGATTTTTCGACGATACACACACGATTCCCCGTATAAATAAAGGTAATTCTGTTCTTATACTCAATATTTATGGACCATTCCGTCTTGGTATAGGCATGCGTATATTTGTTCGAATTCAGAATGACTGTCAAACTGACTAATTCATGCGTAAGTGTTATCGATAAGTTTACCAATACGGAATGTTCCATACTTAATCAGTAATTGATAAGAATTCCCATTATCTACGGGGAATCGTGTGTGTGTGTATGTTTGCAAAATCAAAAGTATTCGTTGCGCCAAATCCACACAAATATTGAGTCATTTTTCAGCCTTTAATCAAAACTTGTCGAAATCTTTTTAACACTGGTTCCATGTTCGGTGGATTTTCAAATCATCCTGTGCTAACGTGAAAATAAGATAACATAAAATAAAATGTGTTTAAATAAAATGTCAAATGTAATTGCTTCTAAACCAATGAGAATATGAATTTAAATAAACCATTTTCGATTATGCGCATGTGAAACTGTGCATGATGTTTGAAAACGGCTGAATTTTTTTAGGAATCTTCCATTCTTGGGATGGATACTTGGGTATCACCGGTAAAATGCCGACAAGCGATAGGTAAAATATTCGTAAAACCAACAACAACAACAGCAACAACAACAAACATTTTTGGACCGTTATTGCCTTTCAGCGTCTGGTCTGTTTTACGAAACAAAAAGCCTCATATACCCTTAACAATACCTCTGCATTTTTGTAGTTTCATTTAACACTTTTGGTTGCTTATTCAATATGATTTTTTTTATTTGATTCTTGAATTTTCTCATGCTTCTTTCTTTTCTTATTGGTGAGTTGATTTGATTATATACTTCACCCATTCTCTCTCTTTTGCTCCTTTTGCCATCATTTTCACCACCCGCTTTTGTTCCCAAAACGATATCAGATTTTCGTCAGTTCGATTCTGCAACCAGCGGATCCATCTCTTTCTCTTTTCCTTCACAGTGATTCTAATATCTTCATTCCACCATTCAGTCTTCTTCCTCCCGTTCTTGACTACAAACATGCCACAACACTCTTTTGCTACTTCTACAATCACTTCCTTGAACAAATTCCATTCATACTCAATATCAGACGCTTCGTTCACTTCGACTTGCGCAAAACATTCGTAAAATCAAATGAATAAAAAGTTTATAAAACATTTATACTACAGATTAATCATAGATCTAAAATACTGTGAATGTCACACCAATTTGCACTTGAGCATAGGCCCTAGTGCAAACTCAATCATACGTAATTTTTTAACAAGCCACGGCTGGGGTTCAGAAGAGTGGTGGATGTCCCATAGAGTATGGAGAGGAATTCCAAATGTCAATTCTCACCCAAGCCAATAGTTGGAATTATTTAGTCCATTTATTCGGCAAAAGATGCAAAAATGCTCTTTTCTTTTAGGTTTCCATTAACGATAATCATTTCTGCACATACCGTCATCGCAATTCAAAAATCGGCAACTCAATTCATTCAAATATGCGGTGAAACAATGTTCGGCGAATAAAATGTGCGGAATGCAGAAATTTATTCCATCACTTTTGACGGGCATTCGTGTTCAACCATTGCCTCCATACCTCGTGAGCATAGATCGGCACGAAGACTCACGAGCACTGGCCAATGCGAACAAATGAAGATTAGATCACAATCAATGCGCATCGGATGAAATATGTTATTATTATTTAATTCATCAGGCTTTTGTTTCGGTGGCGAAAGAATTGACCCTGATTTGGAAAACCACTTTTACTTCAGATTTTGTATGTGACTTTGACTCAATCAAATTCATCAGCATGTTAAGATGCATATATTTCACTTTCAGATCTCGCAGGAATTTAACTCAAATACATGTTTGAAAATACTTAATGGAACCGATCTTTAGCTGGCATATAACTAAATAAAATCTATAACGAATAAAGCTGGCAAAACTGTGTTCGGCAAACGACCATTTTTTGAATTCATCTGTACGTTTTTTTCAACCACAAAAATTTCGAGTTTTATTCAAGCAGCGTTTTTTTTCTACCCTTGAAAAGCGATCTTTATTCGCTGTGCAGAAAATTAAATGAATTGTTTTATACGAGTCATGTTTATTCATACTGCCTCAGCATTTGCTGCGCAGCGGATACGAAAGCTATTTTCACGAAAAATCAATGCTCAGAAAAAATGTGAATTTCATTGGACAATTGACACAATAATAGTTTTAATCTTTCGCACGTCCATTGATTGATCAAGTTCATATTTGGTTCCATTATGTTCTCAGATTACTGTCATTGAGCTTTTTTAATTTTTATTTGATCTTCATGTGCAATTCTTCAAAATCTAGAATGAACAGCCAATCCAGCAGTCATTCTAAGATAACGATCTTACTCTATTGTCAATTAATCATACAGATTGAATGGGTTTTATTTATTTTATTATTGAAGACCATTATACGTTGTGCAACAATGAATGATTGGAAACTTCGGAGGATGGTGTGTTGAAGATAATTTAAAATTTGGTTCCATTCGAATGGAGAGACTCAAAAAGCTACATCTAAATTCATCTTTTTTACAGGATCCAGAGGCTTAGAAGAATTGTTGTTGATATTGTGGCGATGGATTGGCTTTAATGTATTCGATAGAGCGCAAGATAGCATCAGGAATTGGAGGAGGTGTGGGCAAATGTGAGCTGGCAGCACGATAACCGTTAGCATCAGCTACGTATGATAATTGAACTGACTCTCCATTTGGTGCGTACCACGTAGCTGAGCCTTGAGCATTCTGTCCACCGACACCGGATTCTTGTTGTGAAATGCCATTAGATGTGTCCAATTGCCAACTGTATGAACCATCTCCACGGTTTGGTGACTTTAGAAAATATTATACAAAATATCGAAAAATTGATAAAATTCAATACATTGGATCAATTCGAATCTTGTGAAAGTAATTAAATTATGTGATCACTCACGTTGCTAAGGGCGCGAACTTCAGCTTGAGCATCACTTTGGCAGCTGACAACAGCAATCATTGCAACAAATACACACTAAAAATACACAAACAATTGTAATGTATATTTCCGATAAAAACATTCGTTCTCTTATGAGACCGTTAGTCGAGAAATTATCACTTATCAAACAAAAATAGCACTACTTTTGATGAAATAGTTCGTTTCATTCAACTAGAAATGTTGGAATAATTGAATCGAAAGATAAAATAATTGGAAGTTATTGGATTATCTAGGTATTAAAGGACTGTTTTGAATTCGATCACACAAATTCTTTCATAATATCGATCGGGAAACAGTATAGCACACTGCTTTTACAAAATCATTTTATAAAAATGCTTGGAACGATTTCCTTCGAAAAAATCACAGTCTGTGACCCAGTGAGAACCAATTGCTTCGCCCAAAATATTTTTGACACTTCGAAAAATCAACTCACCAATTTGAACATTTTGAATAAGTTTTTGTATTTTTGCTGTGAGGAGCTGTGAATTGACTTGATTCGATGAAATCGAAGTACTGATGATTGGGTTGTATCTGCGGGGTCTTTTATAGTTGAAAAATTCGAAGCGGCGAATCTATCGAAATCAAATAATGCTATAGTGGCTGATCAAAATTATCACAACGATTTGGTGATGTGATTAATTTAAATTTGGTTTAATATCCAGCAATGAAGTTTTATTACGATCGCAAATCTGTAACATGCATATGCCATTTTGGAATTGAATTCATTGTATGCGAAACATCAATACGTCTGTGAGCTTTTTGATGCACCGTTTAGATGTATAACAATGGTATTTTGCATATATCAAATGCTCGATGACCGCTGAGTGGTTTTTATTTAACACTGTTTTAATCTTCAGACATTATGCATACATTTATAGGTTATTTCACTTCATTTGCATTTGACATTACGAGAACAGCTGCTTCTTGAATGGCTTTCTCTTTCATTTGAGACGATGGGCGATAACGCCCATTGTTAAAATGGCAAACATCAACTGACTTTTATTGCGGGCAATAAAGAAAATTCCTTGGATAAAAATGGTAACATTTCATTGTTGATTGTCTGTCACCCAAGCATAGCCACCGAATCATCATTGTTCACTCCCAATTTTGCAATGAAGCAACTGATTTTTCCTACCAACTTCTGAAATTATGTAATGTTATATTGAATTATAATCAATATTAATAAACATTTGTCGATGAAGAATCGAACGATGAACATCATATTTGTATTGTTTTCAATCGTAGTAGGCCGACTTTGATACAATGAGTCACCAATTGGAAGCTTCATCATTTTTGAAATTCACGTTTTCAATTTCATTTTAAACAAATTGTGTCGCAGATAGCAATAAATCAACGCTTAAAATGCTTTCTTTCAAAATTTTTAGGTCGATTTCATAAGATAATAATCAATTTCTTTGAAACATTTGTGTGTTTTTTGCCTCCTTATTCGTTTAATCACACCAACATTTTCAGTTTTTTCTTTCTTTTCAATTAATGATTGATTTTGATTTTTAATTTCGATATTATTTCATGCTGAAATCTCCAAAGCCGATTAAAATGATTAGTTAAAAACGACAACCATTGATAAAAAGCATTCGATTGACATAAATCTTCTGGATCCATATCTTTATAATATGGAATCAATATTCCAAATCACCATCTATTTTTAGAGAAATTTTTCTTTTTGGTAATTGACAAACCAAACTGGTCCGAAATAAAAAAAAAAAATAGCGACTCAAATAAAATTATGATCTGCAGCCAAACTGTCAATATTAAAACCTAAGTGAACACCTAGCGACTCCATGCATTCAACACTAATTGAATGCCTGAGAATAATAACGACTCAAATCTTTCCAACATGGAAGTCTGAAGCGTAGAAAAGATACACGCATTACTGAAACTGAGCATAAAATTTTTCAATATCACAACTGAAAGAAAAAAATCACAAGAATGAAACATCCCAGAAGACCACATGAATATTTTTCAAGTTTCAGTTTTTCGTATTCTGTATTCAAGTTTTCAATTCACATTGAAATGGAACTTAATTCAATTGTTCTCAGGCATTCAATTGTTCAATTGTTTTTATATCGCTGGAGAGTGATAAGAACCTTAACATCTCAGTTTGTGCCAAACATAAGTCGATATGCTTCATCTTCATGTGTGATTTGAATTCAAACACTCAAATCCGAAAGAAAATTAAAAAAATATCTGCCCTTATTCACCTCATTAAATGATAAATTAATAGGTGTGAGACTGTGATTTATTCCACATTCGGTGCAATTAGTCTTCCATTTAGAAACCTCATAGAAGTCACAGTGGTTGGCACTAAAGTCTCATTGAAAAGAATCGGAGTAGAAAAATTATGGATCTTCTAGAGTGTTATAATTTTTATCTTCATTGGATAAAACAATTTTCCGCATTGATTGGCATTTATCCGCTGTCGCAGTGGGTGTTTGTAACACGAATCAATTTGTTAGGACCAGAGCCATCGGTAAGTCCCAAATTTTATCGCTAAATTGCATAAAATTCCATAAATTAACGCATTTTGTTCGCTTTAAAACATCGATTGAAAGAAAAATAAACATATCGTAAAGCTCTATATTTCGGAATAGTGACCAAATAATTATTTAATTGTTTTTATTTTGATTTCAATTTTCGAGGCGTCGATTATAACTTTTTCAAATTGTTATTCGGGAAAAATTTGAGTCCGAGTAATTGTATATAATTGTAAATTATTATTGTTTATTATTATTGTTATCATTATTATAATTTATTTGTTGCTACGAAGAGCTCAGAAGTTAGATGTTAAAATTTCGGCTTCGAATCGAGGAGAGACTTTTTCCAGTCCAAACAACTTCCCTTATTCTTATATCTGCATATATTTATCCTAAATTTAAAAGGAAATAGATTATCAGTAAATTTTAGAGTGGGAAACAAAATTTAAGAAATCTATGCGTACGTGATCGGATGTAATGTTGATAAAATAGTAAAGGCTACATTTGACCGTGTAATTCATTGCACGTGTTCATTACATATAGCAGCGTATCTTTGCTTAACCAGCTATATGGAACAAAAGAATTTCAAACAATTCTTTTTTACATCTATTGGTCATGAATATTCGTTTTGACGGAATTTGATTAGAGAGTTCGTCTTGTTTGGAAACATACAAAATGCGTAATTTTCATGTTCAAGTTCAAAATTCAAATATAAAAGAAATGATGAGAATATGGAGCATTTGAACATATCCGAATATAACGACAGGTAATTCATTTTCATTCGAAGAATGTGAGCCGATTAATGTATGGCCGAATAGGTTACAATTGAGTGAACCATCAAAATGTCTGTAATTTCAAAATTTCACATTTTTACGGCTTTTCCCGAGTTTGGACCGATGACGATACTAAACGCTGAAAGTTTGATCAAATCCAATAATCGAGATTTGACATCCATCTTTTCATTGTTTATTCCATGCTTTATGTTGATAATGCTGCTACAGCGTACATATGTAGCAGACATAGAGTTGAAAAAATGATGCGTTGACTCAGAATGACACCATAGACTGATAGCCACAGAACATTTCATTCACTTCATCGAATTCCTAATTTTTACTGCAACCTATGCAATTTAGGAAATAATGCGATTCAAAAAATATATATTTCTTAAAAAAAATGTGTACAAAGGCAAAATCTGCAATGTTAAAAATATACATTTCAAATTCCCGCAACCAATTGTTCGTACAACTATCTATTTTTGTCAATTAAATATTTGTAGTCAGATATCAAAATCGAACAAACGTCAAAAGTGACGTATCAAATCAATATGCCAATGAGTGAGTTCAAAAAAGGGGACATCTGATTGACTGAGGGGACAGGTGAATAATTCGATTGGACGCAGAAAATCTGAATACCGAATCAATAGAAGATCTGTAACCGTTGTCCAGAATGTCGTGCTTTATTCACAAGCAAACAATGCCATAAAATAAAAATATTTCACAAACATGTTCTCTCATTCATAATACGATAAAGATTTCTATTCGAGTAATATTAAAACGTATTTACAGGATGTAATATTCATATAATGTTCTGTTTTTAAGATCATTTTGATGTGTCTTGTTTACTCCGGTGCTTCCACGACAAGCGTGACCGTTCATCAATTGAAACATAGTTTTGAACGAAGACGATGTGTGTACTCATGAAATCATGGAATGTTTTTTCACTGCAATACACTATAAAAGGGCCACTGTCAACTATGCTTGGTATGTCAATGCCGAAATACTTCAAAATCGCATCCGATTCATCAAACGAACGAATCCAAACATATATCAATTTTATTTCTTCCGTATCTTTAAGCAGCTGGACTGTAATTTAAAACGTGAAAATATATTTACACGTAAGCATTTCATTATGAATTGCGATGAACGCACTGTAAATGAGCGTCGCTGCCCTGCAACGTTAAGTTTTTGATTGGTGTTCGAATTTTAGCCGCTCCAAATATAAATGTATTCCCGTCGAAATCAGATTATTCAACTTCTGTTCCATACATACTTCTCAACTGGACGGTTGAAACTTGTGAAAAAGAGATTCATCCGAATAGTCTAAATTTGGGCGTTTTTCTGAAACTTTTTCCATTTGAATATTCAATTTTTAAATCAGTTCAACGGATGCAATTCACATCAGCATTTTTACATTGCTGAAAAATCGTTGATGTTTAAGTGAATAATTAAGTTCATTTGCTTTTGAGTTCTGGTGATGGAAACAGCATGAATCAATTACATGTTCCAAATGGTCGGATGGAAACAACCAGCATAGATCATGTGTTGATACGAATGATTATCGATTACTTGTTCGATACAACAAGTAATGTGGAATGGAAAATGAGATATTCTAAAATGATGTCATCCTATATAAATGTTGAATGGAAGAATTGACTGCTGCCAAATGGGCCAACACACATAGCACATGTTCAAACCGTGCATTTCCATTTCAAGTTCGTTATCATGCTGAGAATGGGCTCTGGAGTGAGAATGTGAATTTTAATTGTGTGCGTATAAAATGTGTTGAATTTATTTGCCATATTCACCGGTTGAATTTCATTATTCGATGGTTGCTATTTTTATTGAATTAAGATCAGCTCAGCTGCGTTTTTTTCATTTTTATTGAATTTGGTTGTTTCATTTAAAGGGACAGAATTTCTAATTGGAATCAATTCAGAGAGATAAACAAGCATATTTCAAAAAGTAGTGGTGATGTTCGCAATGCGCATGCACAAAAAAGAGCTGTCGTCGACTGAGAACAATAAGAAGGTACGAATGAAATGTCATTTTACGCGTCGCCCGCACGTTTCAATGAAGTGCGCAGCTTCAATGTGCACGCGCGATTGTGTGTATGTGTGTGTGTTGGAAGTGCGGTGGCCGTCGTGTACTATTATGAAATAATGTATATATTTTGGCTCTGTTACCGAAAATCATTGGCGATGGAGCGAGCGCACGACTGGGTGTGTGTGTGTATGAATGGTTGCCACTGTGTGAACTTTGCGTTGAATGTTTACAATTCATAGTATCTCTCCATGTGCACCGATAGGCGCGATATAGAATGCGATGGGAGCGCAACATTGTACGCACTCATACAGCGAAACGATTCGGTGTTGCTATTATAACCATTATACCAACATCAGTCGGTTGTTGTGTCTCGCTCAATCGCGCGTGCTATGGGTCAGCCACTCGGATTCGTCGCGTCTCGTTTTGTCGTATGCGCGAAATATTACTATATCGGATTGACGATGATGACGACGACGATGACGACGACAGTGTATTTGTATAGACGAAACACAACGCACCAACAACAAAAATATTTCCATCGAAGCGGCAGACAGCGGTATAGCTCGGCAACTGTTTTGCTTGTGCTTGTCATCGCGCTTCAGTTTCGATTAACATTTACTCGCGATCACATGTTGTTTGCGTGTATATTTTTCTGCTATGAAGTGAATTTGTAGTGAAGAGAGTTTCAAGCATTTTACCAAAATTTTTACCGATATATATATCTAATATACATCTATAAATATTTTACTGAGCCATCGAAGAACGATTTCCGAGAAGAAGGAAAAAAACAGAGAAAAAGAGAATTCTTGGTGTGTATATTTGTTAATCTGCAAATCGGTCTCAATTGTTTTGGGCCCCATCGAAAATGTATCTATTGGAGATGAATAATACAAAAAAGAAATTAAGTTGAGTAGACGGAAGCATTCAGACCCAAATTTGTGTACGAAAAAATTATTTTTAGTTTTTGATGCTTGACCATTCGAGCTGAATGTTGTGATGATTTTTTGTTTCTCTCGGATTTTGCCTTGATTTGAAACCCCGCGATTGAGTGAGTGTAAGGTATCTAGATAGACGAACGTGTCTCACATTTATATATTTCGATGTGTGGTGCATTCAATGTGGCATTTCTATCTTAATATTATTATAAAAAAAAATTTCACCACACAATTTTCGGTGGCTGATGGGAAATGAAGTCGTTAGTTCCGCTGAATAAATCTTCGTGAAAATTTCGCTTTGGCCACGAACATTTCCGTTGTTATGTTGCGGTACGACAATTCTTATCATATGCTCAATCCTAATTAAACAGCTGACCATCAAATTTTGTATGCCAATTCGAGACACTGAATCAACCCAAACCGAATGACGTGGTCGTCGCGAATATTTCTGCTTCTGAACCAACTTCCGAATTCTTTAAATAAAAAAATACGATTATTCCACTCAGAGTTTCATGCGAATTTAGGATATATGTTTTTATTTCGCGTAATATTTGAGCCATGACAGCGAGAGCAATTAAGAGATGTATGTATACATTTGAATTGTGCCGCCTTTGTGAGCGAACAAATTGAGTAAATGTATACGTCGAATGAAAGTGCCTCATAAATACAGCGTTCGCAGTGCGAATGAATAGTCCCAGGAAAATGACGATTCGACCTTACATATAACTGAAACAACAAAACTCGAAGCAAAAACTCAGAAAAATGAATAAAAATCCTATAAGATTTTTGTGTATTCAAACTACTGGTGTTTATTTGGGCAATATAAATATGCAGTTTGACTAACGACTTTTCATCTTTTGATATCTTCGTGGCACGTGTGTATTCGACGCGGTTTGTTCTTTCTGTTCGAATGTGTTATGTGTTGCGTGGTTAATTCAGTTGGCGGCTAACTATTCAGCTGATAAGTTACAATTCATTTGTCTAGATTTAGCCATTTTGATAATCGTGATTTCGATGCAATGAGATGGGGACAGCAACG
Organism: Obolodiplosis robiniae; assembly: GCA_028476595.1. Classification (NCBI taxonomy): domain Eukaryota; kingdom Metazoa; phylum Arthropoda; class Insecta; order Diptera; family Cecidomyiidae; genus Obolodiplosis; species Obolodiplosis robiniae. Next base: position 8,641,542 of record CM052017.1, on the reverse strand, counting down.
CCAGAAGTCTTTCACGCATCTTTTAAATGTGACATTTGTAATATGCGCGGCCGCGACCGCATAACAATCGTCCAGGAAGCGAGAAATAATCTGCCATCCATATGTATGGAATCTTTCAATGCTCTTACATAAATTACCTCACGCTCTTCAGCGCCACAATAGCATAAATAAAACATTTTCTCGTTCCCCCTCGCTGAATTCACCAGCCAAATTCGATGTTTTTTCTCTTATTTATTTTAAGAACATACTTTTAAAAATTATTCTTGAACAAGCGCGATCAAAATGTATATATGTGCGGATGGATCGATATGAATGTGAGATGTTGCGAGACAGACAAAGAGAGAAAGAGAGAGAGAGAACAAGAAATCTCGTATTGGAAAATTGAAGCACTAAACTAATGTGCTATGCGTAAACACACCATAAAATGCTTTTACAATCATGCTTTTGTGCCATCAATTTTAAGCAGTGTGAACAAACGAAGCAGCAACAATAACAAAAACAACCGATAGAAAAGAGAAAATTCAAATAAAAAGCCATCTTTGTGGAGGGACTGAAACTGAAACTGAATCGAAAACAAAACAAAAGCGAACAATCTAAGCAAAACATCCAACAACAACAGCGATGAATGTGCGTACACCGCGTGCACTTATTCATTATACGAAATACATAATGTATCACAGATTTAATGCCATTTTAATAAATGCAGCCATACGAATTGGGAAGCAATTTCTGAATAATACCTTTGAAGATAGCGTGGTACCGTATAATGAATGTGTACAGCCAAACCGATCTCTCTTTCTATCTCTCCTTTTTTCCTAGGTTTGATATGTTTGTGTACATCCAAGACGCATCGCATAATTATGAGAAAACATTTATTCTTTTATTTAATTTCAATAAACTCTCTTTTTCAATCCATCAAGGAAGCACACATGCAAAATTGACGCACAACAACGACCGTTTTTGCATTTTGAACAACCCCATGTGAAAATTCACATTGAGATATTCAGATTCACTCTCTTACATATATTACGATAAATGTTTACTACGCGCTTCATTTTTGTTGTTGATGCTGCTGCCGCTGTTTTGTTTTGATCAATGTGTATATTCGAGAAATTCTCTGTGATGCGCTTCAGGGACATGCATTGCCAATGAATGTGGCCGTCATGAATCGTCATGTTGTGTGTGTGAAGTCATTTCGTCCAAATCATTAGGCGAACCAAATAATAAGCGAATAGAGCAACAAAGCAGCACTAAACTAACGCTCGAATATTGATTAAATGCGCACACATGCTCAATTCTCTTTTATTTGCACAACATTCCTTGTCGTCCGTCGCTTTCACTGCTACTGCTGCTGCTTTTTCAAATCCTTTTCAATATTGTTAAATTTCTGCGTGTGACTCTGTGTGTGTGTGTGTGTGTGTGTGTGTGTGTGTGTGTGTGTGTGTGTGTGTGTGTGTGTGTATGTGTGTGTGTGTTGGAGTGCGTCCAGGAAAATCGATGTTTACACATGTTGACTCCATCGCTGCTGCTTTCTCCATTCATCCACTTGCGTTGGATCAACCACTACTAATTTTCCTTTTATCCATCATATGGTTGTGTGCACTTTTTATATCGTTGTCACTTGCACTCATTTTGCTTGCGTTTCGTTTCGGTCGTTTATCACCGTATGTCAGTCATCTGAAACATATTTTCCAGCCAGTTCGATGCTCGAAATGAAATAAAAACACAACAGCAACTACGACGATGCTGCGAATTTGTGCTCCAAAATAAAAGGGCAAAAAACTTATGGCCAACAAATGCTCTTCATTATTATCTGCCGCACAAAACATGTTTGCAACCATAAACTTCAATATTAATTCTATGCAACAAACAACCTTTTATTGCCAGCTAAATTGTCCAACGACTCGCTTCTCTCTCACGCGATAAAGAGAGAGAGAGAGAGAGAGAGAGAGAGAAAAAGAGAGATGGATTGGTCCACATCGCAAAGTACATTGGCATTAATTTAATGTACAGAGCAAATCATCGACGAAAACTTTGATCAAAATCCCTAATTGATGTAGAATTATGAGCAATTTGTCACGCAAAACTCGTTCATGTAAAGAAAATTATGATGTACAGCGCATAAATTTATAATGCTCAATGAATCGCACAAATCATGTTGATGGCGACGGCGCACATTACCAAAAGGACTACATACACATTTTGTAAAAAAGTGTTTTGTAGAAATCAAATACGACGTAATTCGTTGTAACAACAAATCATGCAGCCAACACCTGCCTTTCAAGTTCAAGTCCAATTTATCTTTTATGTCTCTCATTCAAATCGAACGATTTTCCTTCACCGACATTTCGAAAATTAGACGAATAATTGCACAAATCATGTGCGATGTGTGTTTGTAAGTGACTTGCTCATTTCAATGCTATCAACAGAGCCATTTGCTTTTTTTCTAGATTCGAATTCGAGAAATATCCCTTGGCTATTATGCAGTCGAATCAAACCATTTAAATAAAGTGCCGAAGTCGGCAAACCCAATCGGCGACACTCACACACAAAAACGTCATGAAATATAAACATTTATTTGTTCGAATCAAAAGTAAATCAAATACAATTGCAATGCATTTTAAACTTTTTCAATGATACGCTTGTAAAGTCGTGAGAAGTCTAAAAAGGCGAACAAAAATGACGCAAATTGTTTCTGAAGAGATTTCAAACGGACAATATTATCTATCGCTAAGTGAAATAACTATCAAGAATGAGACATGATTTTTTTTTACTAAAAAATTGTGTCAACAGAAAAGTACTTTTTGAATGGCCGGAAGAATTCACACATGAGCTGACAAGCGTTGTGGCAAAACTAACAATTCACTTGATAATTGACTATTAAACTGAAAAAAAACTCTTTTCGATTGTGTGAGTCAGAGTTTTGTTCGCACACATTTATCGCATCGCAGTTAAATCATTTCATTTCAACTGTAAACCGAAATAAAAAAAATGGGTTGAAATACATTCGAGTGTTTATTAAACACTTCAGTAAACAGTTTTCGAGTGGAAATCCGAGTAAATCTCTCGTGTGCGATTGAGTGGCGGTGTTTGTGGGATTGTTTGCAGCATCGCATCAAATAAATATTTGGAAATTCTGCTTGAACCGGAATGAAAGGGTCAAAGATATTGAGTGAGCCTGATTTTATATATGTCTAATTGAAATAAGATTTCGAAATGCGGAACGAAAAATCCAAAAATTGAATCGACCAAAATAGAAATTGAATCGATTTCTAATTTTTTGCTGTATGCGAACATGTGCGTTCGATTTTCTCGCATTCAATTGTTTGAGCCGACCGAATGAATGCCATTATTTTGTTTTTCCGTAAAAAAGCTATTTCAAATGTTCATAAAATATCCATTTAACACCTGTTAACTCGTGAATATTTGCAAAATGTATAGAGCTGCACTCCAATTCATTTTGGATTGGCTGGTTTCGACATTTACTTGCGTCGATTTTGATTAAGTTTGCGCTTTTATCTGTTGAAAAACGGAAAGGTACAAAAATATTACGGAAGAATCCGAAGAATGTGGAAAAAATTGGAGAAAAATATAGTTTTCGTTAAGTAATCGCCGTGCGGTGTTCGAGAGCAGACATCAAAATGAATTGCCTGAAACTAAATGAGCATTCTCACGCAGCAGGTTGCGTGCTAACGTTAGATAGAAATTGTACGTTAAAAAACTAAGAAGCATTGCAAAATGCAATTTATTTACTTCAAGCAATACTATTTTGGAGGTGTTCCGGTCAGTCACTATATTATTACGTAGTCTTTTCGCATCAATGATACCTAAGCCGCGTAATCCGCCTTGAAATAGAGTCATGCGGAGATGGAGAAAAAAACACACCAGCGCAAAAACGATGACAACATCATTTAGTTGCTAGGTTGGGATTGGCTGGAACAGTGCGGTACCGAGCTCAAACGGCCGATCCTTTTTATCTTGATCTTACTTCACCTTTATTCTACATCTAATTTCTTTATGACCTTTCGCTTTTTAATGCAAATTAATTTATTATTCGTGGTATTCTCTTCTTCTTCATTCCCTTCTCCTTCTTCTTCTTCGGACAATAGCAATATTATACTGATTCGCCAGAAACTTCATTTGTAAAAATTTAAAATTGTCTTTTACAAGTTGCCAGATTTATGTTTTTCAAATCAGATGCTTGAAAAAACCTATTAGACCTTTTGTCTCTTCACTGTCGACGATTTTTTGATAAAGAAAGAGACACATTTTTTCGTAACCAAAAACGAAAACGATTTTTTTTCTCAATGAGTTTAGGCGATTTTGTCGTCACCATAAACAATTGGAAGAATCTTTAAATGACCACACTGATCGTCATCATATTGTTTCGAATTCGTTGTGTCATCGAATCTCTTACCCACACACACAAAAAAGTCTCAATATTTGAAGCCGGTCGAAATAATTGTCTGCTTCAAAACCACTAACGACACAAAAAGAACGCGCACACACACACAAACGCACGTCGAACGCGCGCACACCACATGATAAATATAATTTTGGGCCAAAGTGTTTATGTTTGGTTTGGGCTATTTCATTTTGGATGGGTGAAAAAGGCTCTCAGTGAAAGGCGAGTATAATCGCGTGAAAAATGGAAAATAGAAAACCTGAAATGCCATTTCTTTTAATATAACGATGACCTAATTTGGCGGCTGTGGCTGTGTCGTTCGGTGAAATTCGTTTGTTTGTTCTTGCACCGAAATGGCTGTGCCGTGTGTGTGTGTATCCCGAAATGGCCGTGTTTGTGTGTATAAAACATCAATTTTCGCCTGTGAATCTTGATTACCTTCTTCTATTGACTGGCTGCGCCGATCGATGCGAATACAATTTGCACACACGTAACTGAATTGAATGAGAGAGGGAGAGAAAGAGGAAAAGAAGTGGCAGCGGCAGCAATTTTCTTGCTTCTTCAAATGAATTCTTAGAAAAATGAGAAAAATGCAGCGTATCTAAAATTACACACTCGGCATCGCTGTTCGCAACATAATATACACATTGAAATTGATTATAGCCATGTAATTTATGTGCGATTTTTTGTTTTTGTATCGACGCAACGATAACAAGTGAGAATAAATTGCAGTGTAGCAGCGAACAACGAGCTCGATATCATTTTTTTCGCCGCCGAATTTCATGACACAAATCCGTCACTTGCACTTTCGCAAATGGCGTTGAAATTTGCCTTAAATTGACACGCGAAATGTATCTTTTGGTGGATGCTTTTTTAACGGCATTCGGGAGCGATGCGCGCGCGCCCGCGATTTCTGAATCAAACCTCTGAAATGTGCATTTATTTTTAGATGATCGCTGGGCTCTTTTCGTTCAACGCCACGAACTGAATGCGTCGAAGAGTGTAAAGATAGTATAAGTCCATGTTGTTGTCATTCGTAAAGCAGAACACTCGATCTAGACTCGATTGAATGCGAGCTATGTGAGTATGCCGAAGAGCCGATTGAAATCGCGCACGGTTGAGTGCACCAATTTTCCATCCGTGCTCACAATAGCATGGAAATAACTTTGTGAAAATTTACGATGTTATCACAAAATTGAAAAGAACAGAACATTTGTTCTATCATTATCATGCGATTTTGGTGGGTTTTTATCACAATTGACCGAACAAATCGCTCGCCATTTCGGCACACTTCACCTTCATTTTGAATATATTCATTTGTTTCAGGTCATACATTCACTCATGAAACACACAATGAAAACAAGCGAAATGTTGGTCATTCACGAAATTCGACACACAAAAATACAACAGACGAACAATGACAAAAAAGTATTTATACGTTTCCCGGACATCGCTTGATGTTCGCTCATTTTTAATTTTGAAACGATGACGTGCTGCGTTAAAACACACACTTACACATAATTTGGCTGAATGTTATTTACATTTTAAACAGATTGTAAAATCGTTTACAAAAAACCAGAAAGCGATAATGATGTGGCCATGCAGATAAGCGATTCTATACAGCCATGAGATTTGCGTTTGCCACCGCTTTTTTTACTCTGCTCCGAACGCCGGCACTTGTTTGAATTTTATAGCACAATATCTTCAACACACATATGCGAATAGAATCGTGAAATGTCGTTAAAAAAAAAAAACAAAACAATCTTTAATCTTGAAACGAGAAAAAGAGACGTTATTTTTGGTAAGAAAAAAAGTCATGCATTTTTAACAAAGAATCGTGAAATCGGAGCTATAATCTTGTTTTGTTATTTCGATATTGAGAAAGAAAGCAGCGACCGCGGACAGTTTTACATGAAACGAACTACTAATTCAGTAAGAGCTTGTCTTAAATCATAACTTTTTTCCTGCTGTTGTTCATGTTCTAAAACCCTTTTCCGTTATGAGACACGGTAGCGAGAACCTTTCATAGAGCGATTTACTAATTAGCGAAGATTGTATTCCGCAGAAATCCGTGCGCAATATCATGAGCGACATGCATGTTTTCACCGCTGTGGTTATCATCACGAAACAAATGGTGCATTCATTTCTGGTTGTTTTTTTTTTTTTTTGTGGATTGCGATTGCACTCGTTTAGCCGTAAAAACGAGTAATAGCTCTGCAATTCTCATACAATGTTTTTATTCAAAAATAAAACACAAAAACGCTGCAGTGCATTGGTAAGCGGCGAGCAATTACAAGCTCTAAAATTCTCAATAATAAAATGGTCGAATTTTATTAGTGAAATGCTTGGGTTTGTTTCATTCTTGCGTATTGCGGCGCACGCTGAAAAAATTGTGGTATTTCGTAAAATGAAGCAGAAAAAATGCACACAAATGCCGTTGCGTCTACGATTCGGCTTTTTTGAGTTTACCAAAGATTCCAATTTTCCATCAATTCATTAAATATGAAGCACGACCATACATTCGAATCGTGAACGATTTGAATAGACATTGTTTTTTTTCTGATTGCCATTTAATGGAATGATTTTCTTTCTTTGCTTTTTCAATCGACGCCTCAAAGCGTCACGCTTGCTAAGCACACACACAAGAACTTTTCCATATATTTCACATAAATTATCATTTGAAACCGTATTATTAAGCTTGCCAGAGACTTTGCATTTGCACTGAGCGTGAGCGTGCTTCCGCCGGGCCCAAACGATGCACTTGCATAATTAGAAATTATATCATTGAATATCAATTTATTAAATGCACCACCGAACGCACATCTTTCAATCGATTTGATGATTATTTGAAATGTTTACTTTAGAACAAATACATCTATTTAGCGACCGGCAACGTTGAGATTTTATTCGAATTCCATCATTTGCAAAGCAAATGTTAGTCTGGCTATGAGCCAAAATAAATATTGACCGTTGATGGCATCGAAGAGACGCGACTAATGTAGCCGGAATCACGAAAAAAACGACTGTAAATGATTGTATGCACGGGAACCCATAAGAACGTGGCCACACAAATGCTTAGTTTGTAAATTATTTTCAATTGCAACAGTTTAGTGCACTTCAAGTATGAATCATACTGTGATTATTCCAATAGACGTGCATTTATTTTATTGTCTGTAGAAGCAGAATGTTATCGACGCTACTCAATATTCACACCACTTTCGATGATTTGTATCTCAAAATCTATTGATTGTCTACATCGAATTAATAGAACAAAAATTGGGACATGAGTGAGAGGAGAGAAGTACGGAAAAAAGGAAACAAGAAACGAAAAATCAGCAGAAAATGAATAATCCGAAAATTAAGAGGAAAACACAAAGAAATGAATGTTGAGCCATAAGTACGAAACGATACAATATTGGCAAAAATAAAATATCACGTTATTTTAGATTAAGAAATCATAAAATCCCACGAAATATAAGGAACCAAAGAAATTAATTCACACATATAAATCTATAACAAATGTGTTTGCTCTAGTTTTCGTATAATTTCTTGATTGATCTGACATTAAATCATCTCTTCTTAATCGATCTAACATTTCTGTAGCGAAGAAATGAATGAATAAATGCTGTCTGAGCCCATTCAAGCTCGATATCAAATATATAGATAATTTTCATTGAAAATTGGTGGGACTGCTATTTGGCAGCCTATTATGATTTTCCCAAATTTTCATCAATATCCGATTCATTTTGAATTTCCACAATTTTCCGGGCAAACTGTTGGCCAAAAGATTTTGATATTTTGGGAAATATATTTCCAAACCTTCCTGTATGTTGAATAGCATTCAAAAATGTGCATGCGTTTACTAAGGATGAAATGAAATGGATTTTAAACCACTCGAAAAAGTCTCAACATAATGGGTAACGATGATTCTAATATTTCTGTTGCGGTGTTTTTTTTTCCAATGTCGAATTTTCTAGCATCCCAAACTAAATAGGTTGAGTGCCAAGTATGTCGTGCATAGAGTTCAATCAATAGAAATAGTAAACTTTGGACAATCAACAACTTGTGATATGACTTAAATACAAAGATTTGAAACGTTTGGTTGTACATTGTGGCATGCAATGGATGCTCAAGATTTGAACGAAAATTTCAATGATATGAATTGATAATATTTATCAATTCTTTCGATAGGAATGTTTGCCTACTCGACTTTTGACTATTACTCAGTTTCAATATATTATCGTATTTTTACGTTACAAAAGTCACAAAAATCGGGTTTTGAATGCGTGAGTCAAGTGGATAAAGTTCATTCAATTATGATTTATTCACTCATTTGCCGTTTAAATTTGATTAGATAATCATGTGAAGCGTGCTCGAGATAACATCTGTTTTCAGCTCTGCAATCGCTATATTTTGATTCATTCATGACGAATCGTAGTAATTTTGTTTTTTTTTTTTTGGAAAAAAATACCCGATTTGTTTGTTTTTTGTATGTGTGCCAAATGAATGTGTGTGCTCTAACCCAATTGTCAAGCGCTCGCTGATTAATTTGTCTTTATGAAATTCACAGATTAGACGACCAATGAAAATAATTCAGGAAAAAATGTGTTTGATGAAATCGTAGAAGAAATTACAACTTTGCGACATCAACAACAACAACAACAACAGACGACCCGAATTCAACGAAATAAACAAATACGACGGATTATCATCGATGCATTTCACCTGAAACAAACAATGAATGTTGTTATTTAATTTGTATAGTTACAAACACTGCCCACCCCTGCCCCAACAAACGTGTTGATGTCGACCGATGTTGAATGAATACTACCTAAAAGTAGAAGCTATCGATCGGTGTATTTGTGAAAACCAAACGCAAACAAATTCTAAAAACACAAAATCATAGAAAAGTTATTAGTGGTATTGCGAGAATATGTTTGAACAGAACCGATAATGTGTAATAAATCTACTTCAAATGTTGAATAATGAGCGATCTCGCTGATCAAATCGACGACTATATATGCACATTTGATGGTGTTGGTGATTTAACTATGGACACATTAGCAATGTTTATATTTGGCTGGGCCATTTTGGCCCTATTCTTATTGTGGTTGTGCAAATTTTTATACAATAAATATGTGAAAAAAGATGGTTTAATGGGAACCGGCTCAACGGTGGATACCAGCAAATTCGGCATCAGTCCCAGTGAAAAAATGCGACGCGCCGATTCCAAGGAAATCTCTGCCAGCAAAGATATTAAGGTTTGTGGTATTTTGTTGGATCCGTATTGCGCAATGCTCATCGCATCAATTATAAATCGGTAGATATAATCAGCAAATTTGGTGAGACATTTTTGAATTTAGCTGCCAGAACGATGCTGAATTTTTTTTATTATATTTATTATATCACTTTAGTCACATTGAAATATCTCACATTTCAGTGATAAACTATTTTTTTTAAGATTTTTATAATTCAGAAGTATGGAGGCAAATGAAAAGGCATACATTTATAAAATTGCTCATGTTTGGAATTATGAATCAGAATAATATTTTTGGAAAAATGTGCGAAATGATATTCATATTCCGCTGATATACATTGAGGCAATCAAATTTATTTCAAAATTCTCATAACTTAGACAGTCATTCTTTTGGCCAAGCAAGTCCTTTCGATTATTTTGAGCTTGCGACCCTGATGATGCATCGGGATCAAAACAATGTCAATATAATTTTTATTCAAATTTAATAGATTTCGATTCAGTTTTTCAGGCCAAATAGATGTTTCATGCTTCTTAAAAAAGATTTTAGATTTTTTTATGTGTATCAGGTGACCTTTGAGTTAAAAGTTCGAACTAATTATCGTAGTTAAAGCAAAAATTGAATATTTTCTGTATGAATTTGACGAATTAGTCAAAGTTGAACATGCACCCACTTGAGATCAGACTCAAACCAAACGTTGAGTCTATGTTTGCTAGGGACCTTAATACTTAAGCAGCAAATATTTTTCGTTTGAGACGCGTGTATATTAGAGATAGTTTTCTGAGTTCACTTGAGTTCTTGAATTAAAAATCTTAATTACTTAATATTAACTGGAATCATGTTGCTGTTATTTTTGAACAGGGTTTGGATTTAGCGGCAAAGCCGATGGGCAAAGTTGGAATATCATCAGCACAAGTACGTAAACGTTTATCGCGCAAAAGTCCTGGACCTGAACTTCGCAAGACTTTGCGATCAATTCCCCCGCCAACAAATGTCACTGGTCCTGAAACGGTTAGTATTAAACCAGAAAGAGCATCGGATTCACGCGAAGTTTTATGTTCAATGCATTTGCGTTGCGCATATTTCATTCGAACATTTCATTTCCAGTGAATAACGGAAGTGAGACGAAAACAATCCGAATGAAATAAAAACAATTCTAATTTCAGTCATCGGTAGCATGGACAAGTCAAATATTCCGTTGGCTGTACAGTGACTTGGTGATCGTCAATGACTTATTACAATCATGGGTTCAAGCGCTTAACGAACATACAAAGAAGAATGCCGAAGAGGTAAGCAAATTATATATCCACAATATTTCAAGGCGCATGCAATTTAAATACATTTTGCACAATATGAATGAACGAAGTAATCATTGGACATTCATTATGAAATCAGTAAATGTGTAAAGAAACGGCGTGCGAAAACGAACGCTCACAGCGTTACGATGCCGAACATCGCCGAGATTGTCGCCCCACTCAATATGGCCGGCATACATTTGAAATGCGGTTGAGCAAATAAGAAAAAAACATCGTACACTTTGGATAAAAACAAACATGAATCGGGCACCCATTCCAGTCAGGTGTTTGTTTGAGCGCATCGACACATTATTGAAAAACAAAAAATACAGTTGTATGTGCAGTTTTGTTTATTTCTAGGAATCAATCTATCCATTTTCTTTTGCGTCGCAGTCATTCAACTCATATATATGTAATAATTGCTTTGAAAGACCACCTTTTCACACACACTCTTTCTCAGCTGCAATTCATTCAAAGCGTCATCATTTATTTGCATTTCCTCCGTTTAAATGTATTCAATTTAAAATGAGCGTTACATAATCGGCATGCAATCGAAATAATTATTTTTTTACGCACTTTGCTCTTTAATATGGAATGAGATCGCCATTTAGCTTGGCAATTCGGTGAAATCGAATCAATTTATTTGATTTCACTGAATGAAAACTGTAACGCGATTTTTCTTGTCGTATCGTGAATTGAAGACAAGCGATTCGCTGGAATGTCGTTAAATTTGAAATGGCTTTTGTTGTTCATAGCGCATAATCAATACAGGTTTACTAGCATTCCGTGGATCTAACGATGTGTTCGCCTGTCATGAGTTGACAACAAAATTTGTTGCGAAGGGGCACGTAATGAGCGGCAATGTCATGGAGATGGTGTGTGTGCGCGATTGTGCTTCAACGTTGCAAATGAAATTCATTTGGAAGTCGTTAAGTCATTTATTGAAAGATACACACAGCGATGAGCGATGTGAATACTTTGACCTCATCAAAAAACCCTTAAATTTGTCAATCCAAACGGAGACTAATTGGATAAGCGACTCTAAAAAACAGCTATCGAATACCATGAGGCACGAGTCAAGGCATTCACTCGAAGTGATTTGAATGATAATTGAAAAGAAAAAAACGCGCATGATTTCTTTGTTCTTGCAACAAATGCAAACCATATCGAACGAATATGGCCCAAGAAGGAGCAAATAATGGAATTAAAATTGTGAAAAATTATTTTCTTGTTATCGAAAAATAAATAACAACATTCAATTCGAATTCTACAGTCATGAGCATTTTGTGTTGACAAGTGTTTCGAAACTATTTCCGAAAGCCGCAATGTCAGGCTTAGTAAAATATGTTCGTCACGTTATTGATTGAATCATTAATTAAAAATAAAAATGAGAAACGAAAATCTTCAGCTTTTATTTCATTGAACGGAAGGTGAACGGTTTCAGAAAAGGTGCAAGTCGCTTAATCAGAAGCTGTTCATCGATAGACGGATATTCCATTGTGACATAATATTTCAAAACTTGCCGCATTCAATCGAATTCAATTCTTGAAATGTTCGCTCTTTTTCATAAATAGAGTAATTTGCTGAGTCAATTCATCCATTTTCCATTTGTTTGAAACAAAGGTGTTGATTGAGACGTTTTATGCAATTAAATTTGTTGTTTTGCCATTTTCTTGAAATTTTCATATCGAAAAATTTCAATTTATCGATTGACAGCCAATCAATGATTTCAGCGACTTCCCAAATTCAAATCAATTCAATTGATTTTCGAAATATTGAGTTAATTCAATCGAATTGATCTGATTGTCCACTATGAAATGGCGATTCATTTTAAGTGCTGGAGATAGCGACAGATTGAATTTAGTTCAATAGAAGAAGGAGAGAGATAGAGAAAGAAAGAAAAGGAGAATAGAATTACAGTCGACCGTTCAAAGTCTCGGCGAAAAAATTTAATAGAACGGCGAATTATTCAGCCATTAACCTTATTGACCGCACATACAATAGCAAACTGAACTATTTTTAATTTTCACGCAAGCAAAAACAAACCGAGCCATGTACTGTGAATACAGCACCAGACAACTGTTCGTTATGTTTTTGTATTAAATGTCTTTGGCATAGAAGTCAGAAAAATGAACACACACATCGACGGCGACTTTTCACTTTCTCACTCAATTCATCCTTTGATTTCGCAATTTTTATCCACTTTCAAAAGAGGCTCCGAATTGTTTGTGTCAGATTCGTTGCTGTGCTTGACATAATCAATGTCGTCTTTTACTCGAAATTTGCTTCAAGCGACGAACTATCCAGTTTTTTGGAACAACATTTTTTAAAGCCGCACTCCCTTGAGACGACCGGAGAAAAATCGTCAAAGATTATTTTTTCTTTGATTTCAATATTTTGGCTTACCACAGAAAAATCCGGTGAAACAAGAAAACACAGAGAAGTTTTGCAGAATATATTGTTCGTGCCGAAGAAAAAAGGAAGAGGCTTATTTTGATTCGTCCGTGTTTTAGACCGAATTGAGCTGGGGGAATATGGCCCCAAGCTCGATGTGGGAATTAAATGATATATTTTCAAATATGAAGAAATATTTAATGTATTTTCAACACATTCTACAAATGTGATTGTATGCGTGAACGAAAGAAATATTTTCGAATATAATGGAATATTAGGTGATTGTGATTTAATAAGTGCATGTGAAAAATGCTTATGGACTTGAGTCAATTTGGGATAATTCTCTTCGTTATGCTCGAGAGTGTCTTTTTGCATGCGTGCAATTATTTCGGCACTTATCTTCTGAATTGTAATTGAAATATTGCCACTTTGTCCGATTCCACAATCATCGTCGTTCAAGATTCGCCTCATTTTTTTGCATTTTTGCACGGCAGAATAATTTTAGCCTATATACACATTTGCCGCAGACTTAATCAATGAATGTTTACGTTCCAATTCAAAATCGAAACAAAAAATTTGACTTGTAGGGTAGAGCGAATCAAATGAACAGTGATAGAAGGTGAAGGAGCGAGAGAATGAGAGAGAGAGAGAGAGTAACATTTTCGATTTCCATGAGGTTAGCCACAATAACCGCGCAAATAAAAAAACGGAGTAGTACTCCTTTACTGTACTAAGTAAACAAGCGCCAATCGATGTAATTATGTCAGGCCCTAAGAAAAGATGCTACAAATTGCGTCGGATCAATTATCGTTGAACGGAAACATTTAATATAGTATATGAGGTCAATTTCACGGAATATAAATCACAATCCAAAGAAGAATGAATTGTGATTGACAATCACTAATACTGCTCATTGTAATCGCGCGAGCGCCTTTGAATGAAGTGCATATGATGTCATCGAAAGTGGATTTGATTTGATTGAAAGGAAGAACTGTATGAACGAAAAACCGATTCCCGTTATTTTACAAAGACATATTCTATTTTTAAAAACGAATCTCTCAATTTTATTGTCAGTTCTTTTGAGTGAATTATCAAATGTCTCGAATTGAATGACATCTCTGTTTTTATTGTTGTTGTGCAGAATGACGACGTTTTGTTCATTTTCTATTTTTTCGTGCGCACGGCAACTGTTCCACAAAATGGAATATCGGATCGTGTCGCTTTTCAATTATTGGCGAGCCAAAACTCTTCTTTCTACGGTTTTCCAAATAATGAAAATGGCAATCGATTCTACAAATTTCCGAAATAAATCACTATAATTTGAGCTATTTGTGTTGATATGCATGGTTCAACATGGAAATTGACCTCGACCTCGACAAATATGACATGTTCACTGCTGTGTGTCTCTTTGATTTCGAATCAATGGCCCAGCAAATTATATTGTCTTGAGGTTCTCTCCACCTTCAAACATTTTTGTGCTTTGTTTATCGTACTAATCCAATACGGTCAAACGATTTTTTCACAACCAGTCGCTTGTGATATTGGGATTGGTTATTAACTGTTAGAATCGATAACGTAATTTTTCGTGTGGCGCTCTTACCTTGACTGAAGCTGATTAATGATACATTACAGTTTTTTTTTCGGCTAAATATAGAAATTCGTTATTGTTGCTTCTAAATTTGGACATTTGTTTTATTTTCGATTTAGAATGGAATCGATATTGAAATTGTGCGAGTTTTGCCGGAGAGCCCGTCACCAAATTTGGCAAACATTTTTTGTAACAGCACCGAAGCAGATCCAAGCAATATGGTAAGAATACCACTTTTATATTTTTAACAAACACATTTTATGAATAACCAAAATGGCAACGACAAATTCATTTGATTAATTCAATCGTAGACGATAACCTTGGACTGCGACTCGACACCGGTATTCCAAATCAAAACCCATCGTCTGAAAGCTGGTAAAATGGAAACATCTCACTATAAGGTCACTGTGTCAAGATTACGGGCACGTTTATCCGCCAAAATGAGCTACACAACGCTGAAGGGTGAGACGACTGTCGAAGGTTATCCGGACGTAAGCTTTTCTATCCAATTAGATAGCCAGTGTTTGGTGAAGCAAATGAAAGTTAATTCTTGAATCCTTTTACAGATTCGAATTGCCATGAATAGCATTGGTGCAATCAAAACTGTCGACTCGGATGAAAAACAACTGCAAGATTCCATTAGGTGAATACGGGCGCGCTCGCACACTACTCAATTATATCGATATTGAATTTTTTCTAAATGAACAACAATTTTTTTTTCAGTGAAATTTTGGCATCGGCAATCCGTTCGTGTGTTTACCCAATTGACTTTTCCATTTACGCGACCTGCCCACGGGCTCACGAAAATAGTCGAGAGCTTAGTGTAAGTAAACGGCGATGCGATCATTTATTTAAAATTCAAAATTCGTTAATTTTAATTCTATTCACAAATAGTACGATTTGGATCAATTGAACAATGCATCGACGTCGTCGTTGCAAGGTATGTCGTCTGGTCGTCGTTTATTGGTGAAAGTAGTCAAAGGTGAAGGTCTTATACATGCCAAAGATCCATATGTCGTTATCGAAATGGATGAACCGCAGCAAAAAAATCAAACTGGAGCACGTCAAGGCACAAATCCATACTGGGATGAACATTTTCTATTGTGAGTATCTTCGATTTTTCGCAAACTTGTAATTTCTTCGAAATTCTTGTAAAATTCCGCTGATTTTGGGCTTTATCGAGTTTTTTGCCTAAAAAATTAAAAAAATAATTCTGATTTCCGAATAATTTTTATCGATCAATTAAAATTGCAATTATTAACAGCGAGCTGTCACCACAATCGGCTGAAATTCTGTTCGAAGTGTACGATCGCAATCCAACTGGTGTGGATGGGCCCGGAAAATTCCGTGGTCTCGGTTTAGTCGGTGTGGATGAGCTTGCAGTTGGGCCAGCATCTTCCCAAATCCTCGCACTTCAACCGCGCCCCTACGAAACGGATGAAGTTCAAGGAGCCATTACTGTTGAGTTTGTGTTCATTGAAGGAGCTGAAGTGCCGCTGGGCCGACGACCATACAAGATGAAGGAAGCTTTAAAAATCAGCAGTTCATCATCAAATGGTAGCCAAAATAACTTAAAACCACCATTTTTATTCTCTTTATTCATTTCATTTGATTGATTCTGCATAATCAGTTTGAAGTTGATTAATTCAATTTATTTGGATTTCACAAACGTTACAATTTTTCAGGTGTTCAAAATGGAGGCGATTTGGCTGATACGGCAATTCGACAATTGGAAAGTGGCGCTTTATCTTACAATGGCAATCCTAGCAAAAGCACGCTCATCATTCACAGTGTTCAACGGGTAAGAGCGATTTGATTATATGTTTAGTTCTTTTTAAGTTTAGCACAAATTTCAATTGAATCCCGGAGTATTCCCGTTGTACGTCGACTTTTTGCAATCTCAAAATTCCGGTTTTCTCACGATTTCCCAATAAATTTTGTAAATATCCAGCTACTTTTTTTTTAGTATTAATCATGAGAAATAATAGAAATGATTAAACATATTTTCAAAGTATCTCCGATCAAATTTGAGGAATTCTTCATTCGCCTTTTTCATTCTCAAAAAGATGGCAGAAAAATAGAAATCCACACAATGAAAATATCCCAAGTGTAACGCGTACTAAAATTATTTGTTTTCTTCGCCTTTTTCTATCTCTTCTGTCTGTGTCATGTTGTCCCTTCATTTCAACTATTGACCTACTGTCACAAAACGATAAAACACATTTCGTTCCATTCGCAATATGTACTCATGCGTGAATGATCATTGAAAACAGAAGAGGCCATCGAAAAAACTAAAACCACCAGGCACAAAAAATTTGGTTCGACTCAATATTTTCTAATGATTGCATATTTTCGATTTCAACATTTACCTCGTTGATTGTTAAGCAAGTGAAAAAAAAAATACGAAAAAATAAATAATGAAAACAATTGAATTAACAACCTTGGCTCCTCCTGTGAAGAAATGTCATGCTGAAAAGTACGCCGTGAGCCATGGCGAATCCAAAAAATTATTACTTCATGCACTTAAAAATTGTCAAAATAAAAATCAGCCTCAATCAGATCAACCCAACTTGGATCAACCTGAATGTGTTTTGTGAAACAGTTTTGTTCACCATTTTTTTCCCATCAGCATTAATGTGCGATGCGAGAGTTACGTTTGCGAGTCAAATTTTTTAATAGGAACCATTAACATTTAGTGTATTTAATAAAAAATGTGTTGCAACGATCCGTAAAACATAATGTAAAGTTGTAATTTTTGCATTTTTGTTATGTTCCCTCCCCAACATAATCCGTTCCCTCTTTATCTCAATCATCCACACACTTTCACCGTTCATTGATGCGTACGTGTTGTGTGTATGCACACAGGACAAAGAACGGCCCTACTATTATCGGGTAATTACAAAATCGATTAACTTAATCATTGTTCTATGACTCTCAATTAAAGAATGCCTTTCGCATTTTGCGTGAGAGTTTTGCCTCAACTAGCAATAATATCATGGCATTAATATGCACTTCTAGACGCTTTTTTCCGTTCCGATAATTTTTATTCATTGAATTTGATTATCATTTTTCACACGGAGATTTTTCCGTTTTGTTTTTTTTTCATAACTCTGTTTATTTCGATGACTAACCTCACATTGGAAACCAAATTACTAACCAAAATAAACCCAAAAAAATCCCGAAAACTGACATTTTGACGTTCAGGTGGAGTTAAATAGCGACGGAAAAATTCAATTAGAAGAAACACTCAATGGATCAATTATCAATGGTGATGATGCAAACACGACGGCAAATGTGAGCGACAGCTCATTGGACGACAGCAAAGCTGATCAATCACTCGATAAAACGGATGACGCATCGCGAAAAACCACCGAACCAACGGCGGCCGTCCTATCCATCGAAGACCCCGAAAACGGCGAAATCTTTAAAAATCATCTATTTAGTAATAACATTAACAATAACCACGTCCCAAGTAAGCCAGTAAACGAAACGACCGATGCCACGGCCAACGACATCAAAAGCAACGATGCGAATGGTGATGTGGTTAAAAATGATAGTGATAGTGATAATAAGCGCCTTTTTAACAATTCAAACACTGAAGCTGCCAATGCGGTAGGTTTTTTTTTAAATTTACTTCCACTACCAATTTTTTGGTTTCATTTTATTGTTTTGTAATTTACACACATAATTTGCATACTGAAATTTACGTTTGAATCATGCTTGCCAAATCGTTGTCCATTTTGTTTGCTTTTAGGTCGAACAGAAATGTAGAAAATAATGCTTTTTTCGCATGCGAAAAAATTATGTGGGAAAAAAATGCAAATATTTCGATGATTCGAGAACACAATTGTAAAATGATGATTCTCAAATCATTCAGTCAATAAATCATAGAAAAAATATCGCTACCATCAATTAAAAGATGGTAATTACTAAAAATGATCGTATTAATGTAGAATTTATTGAATAGCCTGGCGAGCCAATTGCACAGTCATCGCCGATATCCAATTATACTGGATATCATAATGGCAACGGGAGCTTTCCATCGAATGATGCAAATGCGCCAAATGATCCGCCAACCGACGGACTCGAACGCGGACGTTCACAAAAGAAGCGCGATTTCTTTGGCACGCTTAAACGTCGATTGGGCCGGTCGAAAAGCCGCGCCAAATCATTGGAACGGCAAGGAGCCGTTCCGATTGATGCAAACAATCCAAATGGTGAGTTAAATTTTTCTTAAAAAAAACAAAAAAAAAAACACAAATGTGGCACATTCAGTTTTTGATCTATTGCACTTGACATTCAAGCATTTGTACTTATGATATGTTCGATGTAATTTGTATTTTATCGCTATGTGGACCAACTCATCAAATTGTGTAATCGAAACCAATTATATTGTAGATTCAAATACATTGGCTAATAGTATCGGTGGTGGTATTACGTCAAACACATCAACCGGTAATTATTATTTTAATGTTTTTTATTTTTTGCTTTTGATTTGCTCATTTGCTCTTGCCATTGATTCTTTGCTGTCTATTCGATGGTTATTTAAAGTTTCCTCTCAATTTCTACGGAACAAATTGATGCAATTGATCCGATGGTTGCCAATGGGAGCCATCGAACAAATGCATGCAATTGCTACAAGTAACCTCTTCTTTCGATCAGCTTCGAGCTTTCAATTGAATAAATATATAAGAAAATGAAACCATGATTTGTAAGTAGATTTGTAACGATGTTTTTTTTCCTTTTTTCTTTCGTTTTTTCTATCCCCCCCTCCCCTTTTTTATCACACCCTTCTCGCCCGACATATTTATTTTCGAACGTTTTCTTTCATATTTTCCGTTATTGATCATACGTTGTTTGTACGGTACAAATTCATAATAAAAAATGTGATATTCCATTCAAAAATCATCATAAAAAATCGCACACGAAAGGTCCACGACTAGTAGTGCCTTCTTCAATAGATCAATCACGTCGCTCCTCACTTTCAGAATCTTCTGCTATCTCAGGATTTTCCAGCGCCAGCGGTCGGACATTTGTACATGAAGCGTCTACACTGGTGCTCGAAACAATAGAAAACGGTGTGAAAAGGTGAGCACAATTCAAATTAAAAACGAGTTTCTAGCATCAATGAAATCGAATTTGATATTTGAATTTGAAATTTTTTGCAAAAAAACTCTTCATTTTTGAAAATAAACGAATTTTCAACGAAGGTTGAAGTTCATATTATAAATAAAACATTAAAAAAAGAAAAATTAAGAAATTTAAAGAATTAAAATATCCAAATTGCAAAAGAAAACAGAGAATTTTTAAGAATCTTATTGAAATCTGAATGTTGTAGGCACTTTTTGGTACCACTTTCGATTGCGCAAAGACCAAGATGGCGACGCAAAGGTACAAAATTGCACATTTACAATGATCACACGTTCTTAGCGAAACACTTGAGCGGGTATGTACTGAAGAATAATGAAATACAATGGAAAATAAAACAAATAATTGGTCATTAAAAAGAAGTCTAAATGTCGTTATTATTCTTCTGCGCAGTGGCTTAATATGTGATGTATGTAAGCGTTCCATACCGCGGCGTCCGGGCAAGCAAGGTTACGAATGTCGAGATTGTCTGCTGAAATGTCATAAGCAATGCCACGTTCGAACACCGCAGGCGTGTACCAACCCAACAGTTTTGGCATTAGAGCTGTGAGTATTTTCCTTCGGTTAACAAATCCAATGGAAATTCTTGTTATTTTATTCATATTAACAATTCTGCAGAACATTTGCTTATTCCATGTAGCAATATAAGTTACAGTTCATGGCTCTTGTCTGGTTTAATTTGATCTTTATCATTTTAATGGTATCCAAATTTGTAGCATACGTGATCGACTTAGAAAATGTAATGTTTTTCTTTATCTGATTTTATTTTTTCTCTCTTTTCTCTCTAAATCAACCGAAACCGTATTTAATCGTAAAGGTCCACATTGCCCACACTGACTGAGTAACATCTAGAGCATAATATGATTTAAATGCGACGATCAACGAAACGTTCATGCCCAAACAACGATCCAAATGAAATCTTCTTTTTCTACACTTATTTAAACAAACGAAAAAAAATCATTTATGTTAAGAATTAACACATGATACAGATTATTAATAACACGAACAAACACGCAGCTACACACTTTGACAATCTCTCAAGTCGACACAATCGAGCGCTTGACAACTGAAATAAGTGTGAAATTATTTACGCTGTATCTCTCATCAACGATCATTTAATGGGATATTCGTTGGTGTGTGCGTGTGCTGTGCATTGAGTTGCATTTGTCGCATAAATTATCGGATTTAAGAACAACACACACATACAAAACGAATCAACCTTACACTTAATTTTCATTCTACAAATGCTACAAGAGCCTTTTTAACCAAATAAAAAAAACACATGTCAAAGCACAGTCTTTTTGGGGGTAAGAATATCAAACGGTTTTCAATTTACTTTCGCCTAATGCGTTCCACGAATCATTTTTATTAATCAGCTGATTTCGTTGTTTTTCCCGATAGTCAAATTAATCATTCATGCTAACAACACGCCGATTTTAGGTATGAATTGAATTTTTGTATGCACTTACCGGTTTGCATGGCTAATTCACTCGCAACTTTCCACCGGAATCAATTAGATTTAAGGCATTCGCAAACATCGCACTTCGCCTATTCGAATGATTGCTTCCAATCATAAATTCTAATCGTATGAATCATTTTAAGAATAATCACATAGATCCATGTATTTAAGGATAATAACTAATTTATGACCATGTAAATACATGTACATATTTTGAAATCACTCTGTTATTCAGGAATATAATTGCAATTCTGCAACACATTTTTTGAGGCATACATTTTTCACATTCATTTTTCTGAAATTATTTCCCTTCAAAGTCATTTGAATCTAAATTCCTTAAGATCCGTTTTATTAAACTAACAGTTAATATTATTCGAATGAATGTGGGCAAATATGTCAATTTTTTTTTTTTTAAACGATCAAAATAGCCGAATCGAATGTAACATAAATAAATTTCATATCCCAGACCCATCATATCAAATTGTCTGATTCTATCTACTCGTTGGATGAATTCAAATCAATCCGAATGATTTTAAACATTTGTTGTATCGGATGAATGACTCCGTCACATGCTGGCTAATTGAATGTTAGCTTAGAGCAAATTGGAACTAACTCGTCCCCTTTCCACTTTCTTCTCAATTCGTAATACAATTTTGAGTGCATTATATGTGGCTTTGAATGCATTTTAGTGAAATACCAATCAAATAGATGGTTGAAGAAGTTCTAACAGAATTGTTGTGTTGGGCTAACTCAATTTTAACACCTACAAAAATCCATTTTGTCAATACTATCATCAATAACATCATTCTCCCCCTCTTCCGCTCCATTTCATTAATTGACAGATTAAATTGATGAATTATGCTATTGTCATTCTAGGTCAAAGATCAACAGTGCAGCAGCTGATCGAAGCATCCGAAAATTGTGAGAATTTGAGACGAAGCCAAAGCTGCAGCTCAGTCCTCCCATTCGAATGATATTGTTCAGGACAATGACATTTACAATTAAGGCATATTGGATTTAACACACGCATTTAATTCAAAGTATGCAGCAATCCCACACTTTTTTTCCCAATCTTTGATTCGGTTCTTTACAATTCTTTATTTTCGTTGAATTTTTTTCGGTTATCGCACAAAATATATTTTTTTATATAGTTCTTTTTTTTCTCTTCAAATTATATTTACTTGTTTATGTTTCACAAATTGGCAATTTTGAGGATTTTCTATTATATTTGTTAATTATTTTCTTTGTATACACATTATTTTGCACGATTTATATTGATACAATTCGTTGACACGGGATATTGTAAAAATCAAAGTGAAGAAAAATATGTTTACCATGCAATATTTAAGTAATGATGAAAGAGAATGAAAAATAAAAACACATAAATAATATAGTAAATTTAATGTATTTAAGTCAAACAGAGCAAATAATTGTCATTAGCCAAATTAATTTGAATCATTTGATAGAAATATTATGCGTTTTTTCTGTAATTTTTTGGAGTGCATTTTTCGTTTTTGACGAATGCTAGATATCATAACCAGTTTATCAGTGATGTGAGCGAATCTCCAAATCCGCAGCTTTTCAAAGAAGAAAACAATTTCAAAAGTATAGAAATTGCGCATTTCAAAGATTTAAATCACCGAAAGATTGTTTCTAAAAAGAAGAAAAATGTAATTTAAAGGAATAAGATGATTTTGAAATAAAAAAAAAAAAAAACATAAAAACAATGAAAATAATTCAAAAAATATAATATTTGAAATTGATCAAAAAAATGTAAAATCCAATAAAAAATGGGAAAAAATCAATAAGAGAAAAAAATGGTGACAGAACCTTATCTTATTTTAACAAATAGCCCAACATCTCTCATGGAAGTTTCCTAACAAAAATGAAATAAATCGATATTAAGAATGTTTTTTTTTTTTTGACAAACACGACAACCATCTACAATATTAATAAAATTCAGAACAGATTATATAAAAAAATCTATTGATAGTTAAGTGATTTTATGATAAAAAAGGATTTATATTTAAGAATTTCTGGAAATAATGAGTAACTCGAGCTGAGTTTAAATAATTTTGCGTACTGATCTTAATTTATGTTCTATCTTTGATTATTTTTTTAACTACAATTTGGATGCCGTAATTGATGTGTGCGTCGCTTTGAAGCAGATTGCAAAAGGTTTCAAACCAATTTAGGCACTTTTGTTTTACTGAGATATGTATTTAAACGGCCTTTTCTGTCCAAAACAAGAAATCATATAATACCATGGTATTTATGCATTAAAATTAAATGGATCTTATTCTAAATGTGATGCATTGTGTTGGCATACAATAAAAAGGTGGACGGTTGTACCGAACAATTCTTTTTTTCTTGCTCAGTGTTATTTGCCGAAGGTGAGTTGGACGATGGTGGCGCCGTTTCGATTCGAATATGCCCAAACGATTTACGTAACAATCAAATGACAGAAAAGGACTATTGAATGACATTTGACACACGATTTCGTTCGCTGTTTATCGTATACATTCAAATTATCGGAATTTTGCTGAGAAATCAAATTCTAAGACGATATTGTTTTTTTTTCGCTGAAACAAGCGCTTTTTACTTGATTTCGAATTTCATCACTTACGTTTTCTTTTAAATTTACTTTACTCAGTCGCACAGTAACTTTTGGATATTTTTTTTTGCATAACTGATTATTTTTTTGAATGGCTGAATAGGTGTTTCGATTTGGCCGTGGATTTGATAGCGATGTGAGTGATTTAAGGTTATTGAAAACAGCGGTGGATTGTTTTTTGCACCAAACAAAGTAAACAAATTGACTTTTTTTTTCTTAAGTTGCAATGAAATTTTTCAAACTCATTCGCTCAACGTATCGCATTCGCAATGGATTCCATCAAAATATTGTATTTAATCGTGAATGTAGTACAACATCGAAAAGTGAGTGGCAAAAACCAAATGGTTTTGATACAGGCATTTCTGTTTACAATTGTGTGCATCGCAACGATGTGCCATTTATTATTCGAAATGCAAAAACAGTGACATGGTATACATGCGGACCGACAGTTTACGATGATGCCCATATTGGACATGCTGTTTGTTACATGAAATGTGACATTATTCAACATATTTTACGCAAATATTTCCATTTGAATCTAATCACAGCGATGAACATCACCGACATAGACGATAAAATTATCGCAAGAGCTCCAATTGTGAATTTGTCCGTTCCGGAATTGGCGAAAAAGTATGAGCATGCATTTTGGCAAGATATGACCGCACTGGGAATTCAACGTCCAGATATTGTGGTGCGTGTTACCGAATCGATGCCACAAATTATTTCATTTATCGGAAAATTATTGGCAGAAAAATTGGCATATGTTGCGGCCGATGGTTCAGTATATTTTGCCAATCGGCGCACCAATGGCAAATTGCAGAATTTCGAAAATTCCGAGAGTCGCACCAAATTGGATGCGAATAGTTCATCGGTGCGTAAATCGTTGCAAGACTTTGCATTGTGGAAATGTGCCAAATCAGGTGAGCCTCAATGGAATGTACCGTGGAAATATGACAGCGATCCAACTGTATCGACATCTGGACGACCCGGTTGGCATACGGAATGCGCCGCTATGGCTACCGAACTGTTTGGCAAAACAATTGACGTGCATGCGGGCGGTATTGATTTGAAGTTTCCGCATCACGAAAATGAAGAGGCCCAATGCTGTGCGTACCACAATCACCAGCAATGGATCAACTATTGGTTTCACATTGGCCATTTGGTCACCGGCGATAATATAAAAATGTCAAAGTCACTGAAAAATTTCGTCACAATCAAGGAATACCTGAAGCATTATTCGCGCGATCAATTGCGAATGGCTTGTCTCATGTCCAATTATCATCAACATATTGAATTTAGCGATGATGTAATGCTGTATGCCGGTGACATTTTAAAGCGTTTTGTCTCATTTTTTGACGATACCGAACGATTTCTACAGAATCAAACGCTGCACCATCAAATATCTAATCGTGATGAAATTCTATGTGCCATCCAATTGGCTGCCGATAAAATTGATAGCGCATTGAAACGTGATTTTGATACGAAAGCATGCATCGTGAGTTTATTGGAACTGATTACACTGATCAATAAAGCGATTAATCCAAAGCATCAAAATAGCCTGAATGCCTCAACAGTGATGAAAGCGAATGGTAATGGTTTGGATGCTGTCAAAAGC
The DNA here is from genome assembly GCA_028476595.1 of Obolodiplosis robiniae. NCBI lineage: Eukaryota > Metazoa > Arthropoda > Insecta > Diptera > Cecidomyiidae > Obolodiplosis > Obolodiplosis robiniae. The sequence goes on along the minus strand of CM052017.1, from coordinate 8,615,769 downwards.
GGACAAAACAGTGTTCGAGAGTTCCTAGATATGGTCGGATTGCGTGATATTACCACTAATGCATTTGCACACAAACGCAGAACGCCAAATGAAATGACAATGAGCAAATTTCAACCTGATGTTTTCATCAATGACATTATGGCATACCGACTAAATATTTTAAGCGAAGCCAAATCGAATAAGGATGAAAAATTATTTGGAATATGTGATCAATTGCGATCAATCTGCCGGAAAAATGGCCTAATTATCAAGGATCATGGCACTGAATCGAGCTGGCAATTTGATAATGTGATTTCACGAAAAAATCCATCGAAAAAGTAGTTGTAACGAGTGGTGCACACTCCATGGGAGTTGCGGCGGCCGTTATGAGCTCGCTCTTTAAATAACTGATGCGGAAATGCACATCAGGTATGTGATAATTAAATTTCAATGCAGCTCAAACGCGTGAACATATTCTGAATCTTCCTCTAAATTGAATTTATCAACTGTTAAATTCACTCGCATGCATACTTTACATCGTTGGCAATGATAAAACGGTGGCCATGATAGCAAATAGTATGCTACACACACACACACACACACACTGTTTCGCCTGCCCCCAAATGATTTCAATACTTGTTTCGCCGTCAAGTAGCTAAATTTTGCCATTACGAGAATTTCACACATCGCACAGCAAGCAATGCAATTCATGTAATAATATATGCACACATTTTTCGTGTTGCACGTTCTTGCCCCATCTGTCTCTATTCATTCGCCAAAAATACAATTTGCACTATCCATCGCACAGTGCACAGTTTATTTGCTCCTTCATGCGCGCGCTTTCTCTCTATCACCCACTTGCTCTCACACAGCAATTGGTTTGCTATTGCAAACATCGCATTCTATGCATCACACACATCTATTAACAGCATCATGTTTTCCAAATTGCTAAATATGAGACAAACAAATGCTCATTTCCTATTTATGCACATATGCCAACTCACATCCTTACTCAATCTCTCGTCGCTCGCTCTATTCATGTCTTTGTGAACATGGCGAAAATGTGCTAGATGAAACTGACAGCATCGAATCAAAGCATAATAAATTCGATAAAATATAAATTATGATCCTGTAAAAAGCACCGTTCACCATGTATGCTGCTCCGCTCAACATCAGGCAACCGATGCAAACTATTGCAAATAATGACACAAACTCACACACTCCGCTCGCCGACAGTTGGCTGGCAACCAAGCAACCATTTCATCATCATAATCTATCCAAACATCTGAAACATCCGCTCATACATATTGAATTCTCGACACCTTGTTTCTCCATATGCTCCATTCGTCGTCGTCGTCGTCGTCTTCGTCGTCGTTGCTGTGTTTTTCTTTTAGAGACGACTCGTGCCTTCTGCTCATTTGCAACAAATCAACCCTCAGCTTCCAACATTTTTTCTTTCTAGCTTCATATGCAACAACAAAAATATTGTGCATTCAAATTGGTTTTGCTTATTTTGTCACTTGACATCGTTAGTTTTTCTTCTCTCAATGAATATACAACAAGATGATGCTGAATGAATTTAATCGTGGTCTACATGTGTCAACTTAGTAACCGAACCCTTGAAATTCTTGAATTTTTTTAAACCGGTATTCTACATAGTTTCTCGAGCGACTTTCATCATGTTTCACCATTTGACGTCATACGAGCCATTCATTTTTCGTTTTGTGGACCTCAAGTTTTTCGTGATTTTTTAAAAGAATTTTTTGGCGTTTTTCACGGAGATTTTCCTTTATTTCCATTCTGAATTGCATTTATTCATCGCTTTTCACTCATTCGTTCAATAGGTTTTCACTTAAATTCATCGTGATTGCGTTTGAAAATTTTCGATATTTTCAATTTCAGATTGATGGTCGTACCATTTACTGAACCGCAAACCACCATTTTGAGTTGAAACGATGCTTCAACTCATACAAAGTACATCGATCACAATAAATCTCGTTGCGCAATTTATTAAATTTATAGTACGAAATGCCTCATTCATGTAAATAATATAAATCAAAAATAAACGCAAAAATTTCAAAACGCAAAATTTAATTGCAAGAAAAATACCATTTTATTCCATGAACAATCGACGATAAAACGACATCTACCGTTCATTTTTCCAAACAGATTTATAATTATATCACAACGATATTCTGCAATTTTCCGTTTTAATTTGAAAAATTCCAACTTTTTATTTAAATATTAGTTGCGATTTCATATGGTTTGAATTAAAATTCAGCCTATTCAACAGTCCGACTCCAATTGATTTTCATGCAGCGAAAGTATTGCAATTCACCGTGAAGTTTGCAAGCCACAATGACATTTCGGCCATGCTGAGGTATTTAGGTAAATGCGAAAATGCGAATAATTTGCAAATGACATTTATACTCGAACAATCAGAACAAATCTAGAACAAAGAACTTCTTAATTAGTCAATGGGAATGGTAGTTTTGAAAGAAAGAAATATTACGAAAATTTCACAAATGCGTACAAAATCATAACATTTATGGAGAACACATTGAGTTTGCGATCGGTAAGCGGCAAATTAAAAACACATTTTGTAACGAACGAAGTGGCATTGAGCGATCAACAGAAAATGGACTCCGGGTCGGGTGCGCGCCACAGCAAATCAATTCTTTCCAAAACCAGCGCCCCATCAACAAGCGGCAAAGTCATTGTCATTAATGATGAGGATTCGTGCGATTCGGCCTACGAAACTGGCAGCTCATTGTCACGATCATCGATTTCCAGTTCATTGGGTGAGTGAAACAGATACACATTTATTTCAAAACAATAACACAACGATTTTTTCTTAAACAATCAAACTGTTCTTGAGAATGTTCGAAAATAAACAGAAAAACTGCTTAGCAGTATCTGTCAAATGGATGGCATAAATCAGTCGACATTTTGAACAGTGAGCTAAACGTTTCATTATTTTATATTTGCCTCAATAAAATATTTGGCCGTTTCTTTATCACAGTCGACATACAAGAAATGAATGCCGCTAAATCGACAAATGGCCGCATACGAATCTATTTTCACGCGAACATATACTATGATCGCAATAAGATTGCTCCATGGCCATTGTGCGAATATAAGAAACCGAGCTGCGCATCGAATGGAATTCTAACACTCAACGAAACTATCATTGTTGACAGCACCGATGACGAAGATGAAAGTCGTAAGTTGCTACAAATAATTATTTCTATTCAGTTTATTATCCAAGGATTATTCTAAAATTATAATTTTTCTTATATATAAGAATTGACACTCTTTCAAAAAGTATTTGATTAGGAGACCACATCTTTGATTAGGAAAGTTGAGTTAAAGCATTTTTGAAGTTATCCCAATTTAATGTAGGATCCATGTCAACCAGCCCATTTATATGTTGGTTGGCAAAAGTATCAATCCACAAACTTTTCAATATATTGAATATTTTAGGTAGTTCTCGGGGTTATAATTGACACTCTCGCAGCAAAATCAATGTATTTTATCTTACTGCGCAAAGGGCAAATAGAAATTGTAAAAAGCAAATGTACACTTTCAAATTTTTTTGAAGTTTCTATGTTGGTATTACTGGTAAAATATGAAATTCACGAAATACCCGTGAAGTTTTTTCATTTTGCCGGAATACCATGAAAACATACAAACTCAGCTCGTCCATATGGTGTGTGTATATGTTTTCATGGTATTCCGGCAAAATGAAAAAACCTCACGGGTATTTCGTGAATTTCATATTTTACCAGTATTATCAACATAGAAACTACAACAAATTCTGCCAATGTAATATAAATGAACGGGAGTTTGAAAGTGATATGGTAGGGAGTCAGAGCAAAAAGTTGATAAATTGCCATCTCTGTTATTTTTTTTTTTTTTTAATTTGTTTTCATATGTATTAATGTTTTACTAAATTTTGATGTGTAACGCATTTGTCTTGATTTTTTCTGTGACTGAACTTTAAAAATTATGGATATGCCAGTTTTCAATCTCAAGTGGTCTGTAGCATATTACTTTTCACCACACACCACTGTGTGTGGTAAAGGTATTGTGATCGGTCCAAAAAATTCAGAACGCCCGGAATAAGTTTTCTATGCGTTTTGAACCTAAAGATACGATTGACAACCATTCCCGGAGCAATTTTTTGTCCGTGTGTGGTACGTTGTCCGTTGTCCGTTGTACGTTGTACGCAAAAATTTGTTAAAACGATAGCTCAAAAAATTACACACACATTGGTTTTCATTAGGAATAGAAACCTTTTTAATTTCAGCCCAATCTGATAATTTTTTTGGGTAGCTCTAGTGGAGTCGAATCAATAGATGGGCTGTTGGGGACTATGTCTAGTTCGCATTGTATCATTATGAAACTTTCAGAATATTATTTTTTATGATAAAAATGAGTCATGCAAAATGTCAAGTCATTCCGATGAGATTCAAGACTACCTACCCCGCAAAATTTTCGATTTTCGGGGTCTTTTCGAGATCAAACGAAAAATTTGTTTGGCGACTATCTTAAGTTCACATTGTATCGAATTGAAACTTTCAAGAAATTATTTTTTTATGAAAAAACTGAGTCATGCATTTAAAGTAAATCCGATGAGATTGAAGACTACCTCCCCGACAACATTTTCAATTTTTGGGATCAAAATTCAAATTTTATCAATAAATTGGATGAAATATTTGTGATTTCTAATGTGTGAATTTTTCAACAATTTGAATGCTCATTAACTTTTTAACGAAAGTAATACATAACATAAATGTGGAATACATATTATTCGTTGGCATGATTTAAAAGTTCAGATCAGAGTAAACTAATTCGTAATTGTTATTACCAATTCAAAACCAGCGAACGTTTGTTGAAGTAAAAATTAGAAACTGAGATGTTTATTCATTTTTTTTATTAAAATTTTAATTTAAATCACATGATGTGTAATGACTCGAAATTCGATCTCATCGTAATGACTTGAACATTTCTGTGATTTATTCTCAAAGTTGCATGATGATTCGATAAGAAATAAACATAAATCCAATACAAATGCGTAGCAATCAATGAAGAACCCGTTAACCCGAACAATTTCGGGAATTTTGCGGAAAAGTTATTGTAGTTTAACGTACGACCATTTATTTTTATGATGTTTGTATTGTTGACATTGTAAACAAGTGAAATTTACAGTACCAACATATCAAGCACGTAAGAAGTCATTTTCATCTCAAAATACATACTTATATGATTTAGAAAATATGAGTAAGAACGCACAGGAAAAAACCATGTTTGAATAAGCATTGGTGTAACAATAATTTATTTTGTATATCATATCATCTTTAGCACATTTATGTTTAGATTTTCTAATTTGTATTCAAGTGGTTGGATATTTGACATAAGGTTTTATTCATCCATTGTTTATAATCCGCAATACTTATCTTTCATTTTCAGAATTGTTCGCACATGAATAAATAAAAAATCATGCGCACTTCTTAAAATGTTGGTTGCAAATGAGCATAAACCAAAGTCTGAAACATTGTACAGCATTAGAAAAATAGCACTACATTAGTTGGTGAAAACAAATCAATCGCAGAGTTTGTCGGTGCACATTCATGTGTCCCGTTAGCTTTTGGAAAGGACTATCGACTTTGTATTACTTGTAGTTGCGAGATCAACACAACTTGCTAACACATTGAATTGACTAATACATTGTGCTCCCAAGCCTTGTTCTCACGGGCGATTAGAGATGCGTTGATTTTGGTTGTGAGAACACATGTATATCAATCGTTGAACGAGACTCGTTTTCATTTCATGTTGGTTCCTGCATGATTTTTGTTCACTATGTCGTGCTCTCTTTTTCATACTATAGCAAAATCAGCCGATATTCTGAGAACACTATTCCATTATTGCATTACGTTAATTTGAGTGAAAAGCGTCGTAGATTACGACGTCTGGTAAATGTTTCTCAAAAAAAAAACGAAAAAAACAAAAATAGTCTATAATTACAAACAAAAAACAATATTTTTTTGATATTAAATATAAAAAAAATAAATTTTTCATACAAAAAATCCCCTCAATCTTGCAGCCACCGACCGCAAAAAGTTCAATGTGTCGCATAACACGAGTTCATCCGACTATGAAATAATCAATCTGGACAGTGATGAAGAATGCGAGCAAGTGAATTTCCATATAGTCGAATATATTGATGGCACCATAAAAAAAATACCTGATTACTGCATGGCAAATGCAGTTGGGCCCGAACGGAACCAAAAGTTGAAAGCACAAACCCGAGTCATTGCGCGCCGAAAGCTGAAACACTTTCCAGTGTGTCAGGTCGATGAAAGAGGCCCACAGTATCTATATCCAAACGATAATTCCGCTTTTTATGCTGGAATCATAAGTAATCACAGCTACTTCAAAAATGATTCTTGGTATTATTTGGTATTTTTCGACGATGGCCATGTTCAGTATGTTGCAAACCATAATATTCGATTGGTGTTTGGTAACTACGGTACAAAATATGCCCATCCAAATGCGCAACCGTTTTATGATTATTATTTCACGCGTGCCAAACAAGGACAGCTGAAAGAAGTCAAGTGCAATTTAGACAGTAAAATCCGTGCATTCCTGAATGGCGGATTTGAAATGGCCAAAGTGATTGAACGAAAACATGATGGATTGGTTCTTTTACACTTTTTGGACTCAAATGTGATTGAATGGATATATGTGGGCTCGCCACGATTCGATCTCATTTGGACATCGATTGTTAAGGATAAGAAATTGAAGTCGTACCACGACGCAAACACAACGATGATTGAAGTTTCGTCGGATAGCGAGGAAGAAGAAGAAGAATACCAATCACCGAAAAAACAACCGTTGTCATTATCTGCCAAAGATCCAGCTCAGAAAACTGTGAGGCTACGACCAAATGTACTGATTGACGATTTCAAGCCGACGAAAAAGCGGGATCGTCGACACATCTGCGATATAAAATGTGTCCAAGAATTTGAGAGAAACGAGAAAATATTTGATTTCGATCCTCTGAAACGGCCTCTTTTGGGGGGATGGACTCGAAATATATCGGGATCCTGCTGCTACTATGTTGCGCCATGCGGACGCACATTCAGCACAATCGATTCGATACATCGATTTTTACGCACAACCAGATCCAAATTGACCATCGACTGCTTCACATTATCCCCACATATCGATTGCATGACTGAGGTTATTAGCTACAATGATAATCCTCCAATCTATTTGAATGATGTAAGTTTTTAAGCTGTGATGCTCTATAAGTTTTTCTCAAGTATCGTAATGTGTCCATGTCGATTATCATTTAAACTGGATGGTTAATTGTCACATAAGTAAACAATGCTTGTTTCTTTCAGATCATACCGGGCGGATGGAAGGAAAAGCGTCGCATACTGGTCGTGCCAATTGCAAATAATGTGCCATACTTCAAGGAGTATGTGACGCACTACAAACGAAATCCGCGGAGCAAAAAAGTGCCCGCAGTTTTGAACGAATCAGACAATCCATTTCGCAGTGGTTGCGATTGTACCGACGATTGTTCAAACAAATCGAAATGCTCGTGTTGGCAATTGACACTTGACGGCTCCAAACAGAATATGGGCTACAGATATAAGCGGCTGGACGAAAAAGTCGATACCGGAATCTATGAATGCAACCCGAGCTGCAAGTGCCGGAAAAGTTGTTTAAATCGCGTGGTGAAACCGCAAATTGACCAAAAATTAGAGTTATACGAGACGAAGGACAGAGGCTACGGGATTCGTTGCCAGACAGATCTGCCAAAAGGGACATTTATTGCATGCTATTTTGGCGATTTATTGCATGGCAAAACCGCAGATGAGCGTGCCATGAAGAAGGTCGGTTCGATTCATGGTGACGAATATTTCATGCAACTCGATTATATTGAAATGGCCGAAAAGTACAAAGATGGATACGAGTCGGATGTCGAAGACATCGAAAATGATGATGACGACGGCGGCGAAAAACCGCTGAAACGACTTAAGCTAGATGAAAAAATCAAGCAAATCGTCCAACCGCATGGCACTGATAATATTATCAGCTATTTTCCAAATATTAACAAGAAACGTGCACAGATCGAGGTGAATCAACGAACAACGCTATTCGGAGACGAGGCCGTTGAGTTTGTCGTCGACGGACGCCACCGGGGAAATATAAGCCGATTTTTCAATGTAAGTTATATATTTTGCGTGCTTGGGGCGGATCCAGATTCAAAAATACAAAAATGTATTCTACAAATCCGGTTTTGCTTTCGGTCAAAATGCTACTATCATGAAGTTTTACAAAAAAAAAAATCAAACTAATTTTCACTAATCCAATTCTATTTGGATTTTGCAGCACTCATGTTCACCGAATCTCTTCTCTCAAACGGTTTTCGTTGATACGCACGACATTCGATTCCCAAACATCGCCTTTTTTACAGCGTTTGAAATTCCAGCCGGCACCGAACTGACTTGGGATTACAGCTATTTAATCGGAAGCATCGTCGGACGTGAGATTCAGTGCAGATGCGGCGCACCGCAATGCCGAAAGCGTCTTCTTTAAAATTTACCAAAGATGCAACTATTTCACTGCTTACCAAAATTCATTATTTTTATTTATTATTCACTCGAAGGAACAAGACTTAATACAAAATCAAATATTTACACGCTAGTTTTATGAGATTTTTTATGCTTGTACTTAAATATACAATATATTTTTCTTTCGGTAACAATATTTCGTTGTTAGATACGAATCTATGACTGCCAAATGAAGAGAATAAAACAGTGTCCTTACAAATGAACCGAATGAAATAAAAAGTGTTCCAAATTGTTACGTGCATTCATTGCGTGTGTGTTTTAGTCGGAAAATTGTAGTCCCTAAAGACAGGTGTCTTTTCTTTCCACGAATCATTTGTTATTTCTTCGATTATTTACTAACAATGACATCTCAATGCAGTATCTCTCCCCCTCTCTCTCTCTCTCTCTCTCTCTCTCTCGTTCTCTCTGGACATGACATTCATATGTGTCAGTAGCTGAACAACAACAAAATATCTCGGCTTTGCTGTGTTAAATCACTTTGAATGAAGCATAATTTCCGTTCGGTGAAGAAATAATATTCATTGTTGTTTGTATATTTCCCCTATCACTATTACGTCAAATGAATATCTGCGCCTTCTCTCCCTCTCACCTGCTCCGGTTCTCGATTCAAAAACTTTTCATAATAACAATAACGATTAAGATCCAAAAAGAGTGATGTAACCGTAACGTATGTTTGAATGGATGCGATGTCTACATGTCCGGGGGGCTTTTCACTAGTTTGCATAGCACGGCCGGGTGACTTTCGCAATACCAATGAATCTTTTGTTAAGCAGAAGCAAACACAAATCTTAACGTGAATACCTGTAACAGGTGCACACAGCTTCATTCCATTCTTTTTCATCCATTCCAAAAATTGCTTAATCGAATCAAATGATTGTTGTTTTTCGTGTGTCATCAAAATAAATATCCCCTAGCCAAATATTGTCGAATTCTTTTTTATGGAGTTTCGAAAGCAATGATTTGAGTACATCGGGTGGAAAATATGATGGAATGTTAATGGCCGTGCTTTATTAGTATCCTAGTGCAATCTACGTTTTGCGAAAGCCAACGGTATTATCGTGAGCCGTGACTGATTTGCTGTCGCATGATTCAACCGCATAGAAAAAATAACGAAATAGGTTTCATTGCATTTGCGACAGAATGTGACTATGAAAATAGCGAAACTTTTACTCACAATGACACACAAATCGCATTTAACTGTCGTACAGACGGATAAATAGAAGGAATGTGATAATAAACGGGCACAACGCGCGCACACACACATTTTCATAAATTCTCTGTTTGTATCTTATTTTTTCATAATGTTTACTTATGATAGACGATTGTAGCATTGCAAAAGCTGCCAATATATGCAAAAGCATATATCTGTATCGGTGACTGTGTCGAAAGCCAGGCAAGCTTAACCGAATTTTAATCGAAATACCAGCAAGTTTAGGGCCAATGACGAATCTCGGGTCAATTTTGTCACCAGATACATTCACAAGACTGTCCAAATAACACGCATTTCAATGGATTCCGAATATTCTTTTTCGGTTGGATGACTTTTGTTCTGAACGTTTGTCTCGTAATGCGAAGTTGTTAGTTTGTACATTTGTTGGCTAGTTTTTATGAACAAAAAATCAAAATAGGGAGTGGAAATCCGCTAATTTAGGCTTAAATCGACCAAATCTAACTTCCAAAATGAGCTTTGAAAATAAGCTACTTTGCTGCAGATTCCAGGTTATTCCATTAACATTGCCTAAAGATAATGAACGACTTAAATGAGTTTTATTTGCGGGCAATCTTGATAAAACTGCAGATTGATTTCGAATGACTGGTAAATTTCTATCAATAATATTATATTTAACGTTGAGCTGAGTCGGATGATGGACTCAGTTCAAACGCTTGGTGAAACGACAGTCCAGGCTCAGCAATAATCCGTACGGGGATTCGGAGGTTTGGCAGGTGTCTCACTCTATTCAGGTGTAATAGGTATTGGCAGATTGGTTTTGTGCCGCGTAATATAGCTCGATTTAGGAAATATTCAAGAATTATTATCACTATTGATTCAATTTAGTCAGAGCAAATTCAGTCAATATGCATGCCAATTACAACAAATTGATGGTTTTGTGTTGATGTTGTTGAGGTCATTCACATGATTTGGCTTTTTTCCAAATGAATTGAAATATTCAGCCAAAATTCATCGAATTTTCATCGAAGCGTCATACGTATAGTGCGACTGGCAAACCAGCGATTGATATTAATGCCTTAGTGGCTGCCAACAAAGAAGTTATGATTGAGAAGAAGTCGCTTCGATCCGTTGTTACAATGTACAACGTTCCACAATCCACATTGTTTCGCTACATTTCAAAGCTTTAATTGGCAAACGTAGATCCTTCAAACGCTTCAAATGAAAAATTGATCGATATTGTTGTCACGCTAATCGGCCAAACTGGCGGAAAACGGTTTGTTATTTTATTAATATTATTTCTTTCAGCATTTTCCCACGAATTCTTTATTTTTGCCGATTTTCAGCGCTGAAAAAGACAAAGAGCCGATGAAATATCTCCTTAAGGCCAGCGCGATTTACTAAAGATTGAACATCAGTGAGTTGAAAAGATTGGCCTCTAATATCTTGCGGCTTGGGATAATAACGGCGACCCTTCGAAAGATTGATATTATGCATTTATGCCCCTCATCATGGCCAATTCATGCAATTACGTGAAAATGTGGCCAAATTACACCGGGAAGCTCAGGAGAAGCGCTCAAAAGAGGCGATAAAAGGACAGATGAAAATGGATGTCGAAAGACCATCAAAGAAACGCAGTCATCATACACTTTCTACACCAGAAAAAATGATTCCAAACTCATCTGAGTCTAAAGAAGAAAAAGACTTTTATATCATCTGCATGAGCCTTCTATGCACTTGAAGTGTGCCAATATACCAGCCAACTATTATACTGCATTCATTTCAAATAGGATTGATTGAGCGAGCCAAACGAAATGCCTTTGTTGCACATTGTTTTCATCTGAAGAATTGTGTTTTTTTTTTTTTTTTCAACGTAAATAAAGAGCAATCATCAAAATTTGCTATTTTTTACAATTTCAATAAAGAATACTTCTCGAAATATGCCGTTTTCATCCATTTCGAGCCATGTTCCCCAACTCCCCCTTGTTTTGAAAATTCCAAACTCACGCTTTTCAAGAGAAGAAGCAAAACTATTCGATTTTTTGGATTTCAACAAAATCTTTCAACGAAAAGTTGGGGTTTAAGGCGTACTATATTTAGATATGCAAAAAAACGTGTTTTTTACCGTTAAACAAAACCCGTTCCCCAACTCCCCACTTCTTCCTATTGAAATCGTCAGCCACTCTTCCATTGCTAACCGAATGTAATTCGATTTCATTTTGGTTCGGAATCGATACAGTGGAGCTGTGAAGCAAAGACGACTCGGTGACATTTACAACAGCAATATCATAGAACATTTAGTATGGTCGGAGACCACCACATTCTTTTTGGTGAGGCTGAGATCAGAGATTTGACACGATTCGTAGTTTGGCCATACATTGACTTTGGGATCGAATTGAATTCATTGAAACATTTTGCTTCAATCAAGCAAAACTTGGAGGCTGATTGAATTTGCGGGTTCGATTAAAAAACACGTCGCAAGTCAATATATCACGGAATAAAGTTTAAAAATGTATTGAACTAGTAAAATAATCAAACTAGAAAGTTCATCCTTCACTTGACCGTACTGCAATAGAAATTCCCACAGCTTATTATGAATTATTACGTATTTTCTATTTTGTAAATCGTAAATTTTCATTGTTATTCCGTAGCACGAAAAGCGAAATAAAATCTCATATGAGATCGCGAAGAAGAAAGCTCTTCAATCTTCTCTTTGCCGGAAAAATTCTTGCCAATTTCATCAAGGTGTCACTATCGTCCGTATTGATGCTACTTCTATAAATAAAATACGTGCAAGTATCGAAATTGGAGAAATTCCATGCAAAGCAGAAACAATATCGGTGTGCACCGAGAATTTATTTCGATAAATTGCTACAGGAATTCATGTGAAATACGCGCTCATGTGGTTAACCGTGTAGTAGTTCACATTTCTATGGAACTTTCATTTTGGTAAACATATTATATTGGCAACAAACAGTTGTATTGACAGCTGTAAAATTGTGGATTACATGAAAACTCTTTAGAAACCTAAACTACTGCACGGCCAACTACACAAGCGCATATTCCACAGGAGCTCCTGTAGCAATTCACCGAAATGAATTCTTTGTGTGCTAATGTTCAATCTCATGCGTGTAAGCATGTGGAAGAGTATGGGTCGTGCGCAGCATACTGAATACATCTAATAAAAAGTCTCGGAGTCTCGAATGGATGTGCTACATTTTAAAATAAAATGTATTTTTTTTTTTTTTTTTTAATAAAACAGGGTTATCCGGAAACAATGTCAATAGCGAGTTGGCTGTTCTGCGTAAAGGCACGAGTGAGAGCATGGAACGTGGCAGTACAAAGAAAAATGTAGATAAACAATGAAAACACCAACACGCTATTCCATTCTAACGAAAGATTCTAACGAAAGCGATAAAATAAAAGCAAGACATGTCGCAATAAATTTAATCGCAGAATATGGGATTTCAAGCATAAAAAGGACAAATCACCCGCAATCTTGTTAACTGTGAAACATTGGAGCAAAAATAGGTTTTCGTGGAAATGAGAAAGAAATGACATATACTCAGTGATCAACTATGCAGAAGAAACGATGAAAAAAGCAGCAGAATAATGGCGATGAAGAAGATCGACATGCTTTCTACTTTCCGATTCAACTATGCTTTCAATTGAGATTTTCCTCGAACTTATTACTGCCGATAATGCGTGTGTGGGTAAATATTCTTTTGACACAAACAGGTCTATTTTAATGAGTTTGAATGAGAAATTTGAGCAAATTCAATACAATATATGCACACGTTAATCATGTGATGCGCTCGATTGAAAAGAAGAAACTTGACACTAAAATTCAGAGCGAGAATTATGTACCGAGCATCGACAGAATGGATGGGAGTGAATCTATAGTGATTTTAATGGGGATGGTGACGAGACCCACTGCAAAATTATCTCTCTCGCTATCGATAGGCATATGAAAACTATTCAAAGTTGACACGACTGCAGTTGCTCGCTTAGAAGACTGCTATTCAAAATTCAATCAATTTCAAACTTCTATAGCTGGTTTATTTCAATATATGCCAGTTAAAGCAATTTCTCGTTCCCTTTTGCCCTCACTCGCTGGCTTCATTCAAACGCAATTTCAAACCATTTCATCATGTTTCAATTATGCAATTTAACACCCTGAAATTTTGCGGTTTTCCTTATCATTATCCGTTAATACACACGATGAATTCGAATTCTTCGATAGATATGCAACGTATTTGTATAATTTAATGAATTGTCGCTCAGCAATAGAGAGCATTGCAATGGGTTGTCTTTTTTTTCAGAAAAAAATTCAATCAAAAAAGAAGAGAGCCAGCCAAAAGATTCAAAATTCTTGAATCGACACCGGAAGTTCGAAGAAAGATAATGTAACAGAAAAATGGATGTAAGATAATATAACATCAATGGCCGATACGTATGTATTAGCTCAATGGTACAATATTGTGCGTCGTCAAAACGATGAAATCGCAGAATCCAACTGAAGAACATAAAAATGTGCGTGAAAGAAACTCGGTGGCGCTTCGAAATCTATGATTCGTATGATTCGAAGCTTCGTTCTCCGCCGAATATGTGACGAATACGAGCATAAATATTATAGATATGCAACAATCGGAGCATTTTGTGGTAAATCACTTAACCATTTACAAAAATGCATCCCAATAAAATGTTCATACATTCTAATCTCTTTCACTCTTGCTGTTCAGCATATCAACTTATTTAGCTTTCCAAATTCTATTGATATACAAAAAGGCCAAAGCACACGAGAGAGAGAGAGAGAGAGAGAGAGAGAGAGAGAAAGAGAGATCTGGCTGAAGAAATGGTTCTTTATCACGGTGGAAAAATGGTGCGATTCGTAAGTCGGCGAAAATGAGCAAGTGGAGCCAAACAAAAGCAACGACGATCATAGTGTATGTGTTTATAAAATAGCATAATAGCACTGGCATTTGTGGCACCGTTTTCATATCTTGTGAAATGAGTTGAGCCACTCAGCCCATAGAGCTGTCAAAGCATCCTTTTGCCAGAGCATTGTGTCTAATGAACATCACACATGAATCCGATTGTATGCGTGACACTCGCGTGACAATGTGTGTGTTGGTCGTCAATTTGGTATGTGCGAGACCGAATGTGTAGAAGTGTTCGAATGATTGTTTATAGCTAACATTGAATGGAATGGAATTGATGTCAGTGAACAAAATACTAGGATATTTCTTGCGTTTTGCCTTTTGCTTTCATTTCGCTTAACTGAATCTTATTTGTTTGTATTTGGCTGTCGTCAATGAACGCTTTTCCAACAGCCTTTTTGTCTTTCACTTCATTTTGTGTGTTTGTTTATTTTCTTAACGCCGCGCTGCGCTGCTGCTCTTAATTTTTCCCTTCACTTTCTCTTTACTTTTCCTTCTTCTTCTTCTTTTTCTTCTCTACTTTTGATGTTCTATATGTCCGAAGCAACTTGAATGGAAAATACTAAAACTATATAGACATAATCAAAAAAGAAGAATCACCAACATTGTGCAAATATGCATGATGAAATTTAATACGATGGCCTCAATCCTGCCTCTATATGTGCGTTGTGTCACTCTCTCGCTCGCTCTCTGTCGGTGCACGATACGATTTGTGGCGGTGCCATTGTCGGTAATGCCATTGTTCGAATATGTTACGAATTATACGCTATTAGAAAGACTATTTGACTTGGTGATGTTCTTTTGTATACCGTGATACTCATTGTGTTGCAGCTATTGTAACTGCTGGTTTGACTCTATCAAATCTATGCATCCATATGCATGGTACACACATGGCCAACCAGCCTTTCTTTCTTAAATCAAACATAGACGTTGGCATTGTTCTTATCAAACACATTCGGAACACCATAAAATAAAAGCGCTCTTGCGTAGTGGCTTTTCATTTATTTATCCTCAAGTAAATGAATAAAGCGTACACTTAAATGCCATACAGAGCACAATTGCGGATTGCGGTTTTCGATGTGCTTTTATAAATCACTTAATTTCATTATTTCGAAATAAAATGCATAGCATTTTCGCACAATCAAAAATCAATCCTTTATTTTGGTTGTAACATTGAAAGCTCTTGCTCCTCATTCTGCCGCTCCCAATCTCTTCATCCCTCATTTTCTGTCTCACTTCCTCAGTCGCATGAATTATCCGAGATAATGTGGTGCTTCTCATGCAGATTTCCTAATATTTAATGGAAATTATGCATAATTACAATGCTCTCCCCTAGTGGTCGTGTTAAACAATATTTCGTTGAAATATTCATTTTCGACATTGTCTCGGAAAATTGCACATAAAATTGCCGAAAATAGACCGTAATTAAAGAGCAGCACAGCACAAAAACCGTATGGAAAAAAGTGTTGTTTACAAAAAACGGAAGATGTTTCATCGTCTTCGCTTTCTTCTTGATTTAACTGCAATTTCTAGAAAATAGAGAAGGCGAAAGTCAGCCAAACCATTAAAAATTAAAATATTTCAATTACGTCGGGAAAATATTGCAGCGAAAGCAAATCTTGAAAGCTCAAGAGCTGTTGGCGGATTGGAATGTACGGCGCGAATGTTTGGCAAATAAAACGGTTGCTAGCATAATAAGATGTTGTTAAGTCAACGCTGAGCCAATATGAAGAGCTTATCTTTCGAAAATGTTTAGCAGTAATTTATTTATTTAATTAAGGTTCTTGGGATGCCTTTTTAATTCTAGGATTGCCGAAGAGAAGTGCACAAAAATGGATCGTTCATCCTTGGAATTTCAGAATGCTCATACCTTATTCACAACGAACCTTATTCACTGGAGACAGACCCGTTCCATGTTCCCCACATACATTGCTATTCTTTTTCTAGCTAATTCTACTTTTTGTTTCTTTTTGATTTACTGTAGAATTTGGCATCATTTTTGTGTGCACATTTATTTATAAACGCAACACGCGCGTTTAAAGCATACTCTCAATGTTCTATTGCTTTTACCAAAAGTTAACATGATGCTGTATCGTTTCACATAGGTGCTAAACAACCAAGCAAATTGCGATATCCCGTGTATACACACGCACACGCACAACAGAGCATGAATTTGGCAAAAAAAGAACACTTGGGAAAAAAATATAAAATAAAATCTTGTCGATTTATCAGAAACAATGAAAGAAAAAAACGGCAATGCAATGAATTGAAGAAGCAACGGACCAAACGTTTAACCAGAGTCGGTGGACGTGTGCCACATAATCGCACCTGCACGAGCACGCTTACCATTTATTTCTTCTCGAGTGAGCGTGTGTTTGTGTGCAGACGTTTTTTTCGTACTCTACTCTGCCTCTTCTTTTTCAGTTGTGTGTTCATCTTTCGGCACATTCCACGGTCCATAGAGTCGATTTCCAAAAGCATATACAACATTCCGAATTCCAATATATATATTTTTATATATATGACTCTATATCAATAAGAGAAAATGATTCTGTTAACCGATCGATGTAAATGTATAGCTCATGCGCGACGCACCCCAAAGCATCAACATCTCTATATGTGGATAAAGAGAGAGAGCGAGAGCGCAAAAAAAACTACAAAAATACGCGCGCCATACAGATGAAAGCTGACACGTTCAGACAGAATCCGACCGAAACATATAAAAGATAGAATGAGAAAAAGCGGAATGTGTGTGAGAGCATGAGAAAAGAAGCGGCGGAAACGTTCGAACCAAATATCATATCCCGTAATATCAATTTCGCTCCATGCAATCCGTCCCCATCACATTTTTCCGAGCATTTTCCTAGCATCGGTGTACTCATTCATCGTACGTTTAACACGACCAACTTCTATTTCTGCCTTTTTTTCTCTTTTCGTTCATTTTTCTTTATTGGTGCACATCGAATGAGTGTCGCTCTCGTATTTCACTCGATGCATATTCTATTTTTCGTTTGCATGACATTACATTTGGGATTTATCACCCGGATTTTATCAGCCACACACTGGGTGCCATCTGAATATACAGAACGAATGATCGTTCGTCTCTTGCTTTCGTATATCCTATTTCTTTATATTTATTGCTGGCTCTTCCACCAATCTATCAATGGTCTGACTTTGAAAATGCGAAAACAAATGCAAAATCATTGCGAATCATATATTCATCACTGTTTGTATCCCTCTCCATCTTTCTGTTTATGGGCTTTCAATATTTGACTTGAACTACTCGCGCGCGCTCTCCTGCGTTCACACATGCACACAACACCGAAATTGTGTGTGACATATACACAAAAAAAAAACACATTGAGAACATTGCGATGGATTGTTTTTATTCGGTTCATGTGTCCTGTTGGCTCCAATCATTCCATAAAAGATATATTGTTATCGGCTCTCTATCTCGTACAGCATGTGTATGCGTGTGTGTGGATGGATTTGTGTGTGTGTGTGTGTGTTTGTGTGTGATACAAATGTTTTGGACAGAGGCTACACCGATCAGCAAGCATCCAACTTTACGATTAGATACCGTGTAGAATGGACCGAACGAAAAGACAACATACGAGTACAACCAACCACCACGACTGCAAGCACGAACAGCAGCAACAGCAGCATCCACACAATGGGGGATGAAAATCGTGTTTATATGGAAAGAGAAAGTTAGATACGGATTGCTTTGCTGTGTGAATGCTTTTGTGGATGTTGTCGATATGTGTATCGCGCGTGTGTGTGTGCTCCGCTTTGCCCTGGTATGTGTGTCATTCAACGCGAAAAACTAGATACGCTTTTACGGACGAAGTCTGTATGTGTGCCCAACAACACCAACTTATCAGAAATCTTTGCGACGAGCAGCAGTTTACATTCGCAAATATCTATCCAATCGAATTTTATCCAAATTGCCTGTTCGAAACGATAATTTTTCGCGAAAATTGCCAAATTCCAAGCATTTCACCATAATCTTCATTATTTTCATCGACATCATTACATTAAACTTTTATAACGAAATTCACAACGAACCCTAAAGATTTTCTGCGTATTTTGCTGTTGCAATGTGTTCGAACAATCAACCAAAAGAAAACCATTTTTTCTCTTCTCGGTTGCTTAGTCCCGGATGAGAATCTGTAGAGTCAACAAAAAAAAGATTCGTACCGCGAGTAGAACAAGTGATTGAGAGACGTGTGAAATGATGAACGACAAAATCAAACGAAATAAGGCAGAAGGAAAAGAAACAAGTTTAATTAAAATCATAAAAGTGAATTTGTGTATTTGAACTTTGTCGTGTATTATTGCGGAATTTCCTTTTCTCTCGTTAATTTGGTTGCCTTCTTTTGCAAATAACCGTGTACAATTGTTTAGTGTTTATTAAAATTTTGTTTTTCTGTGAACAAACAGACAAGAAATTGAAACCAATCGCGCGATGGTT
Source organism: Obolodiplosis robiniae (assembly GCA_028476595.1). Classification (NCBI taxonomy): domain Eukaryota; kingdom Metazoa; phylum Arthropoda; class Insecta; order Diptera; family Cecidomyiidae; genus Obolodiplosis; species Obolodiplosis robiniae. Next base: position 8,596,560 of record CM052017.1, on the reverse strand, counting down.
TATACTTTGTTCTATGTCGCTGGAAAGAAAAGCGAGTGTGTGTTCTAAATAGAGAACTCTTTTGTGCACTTGACAGTTGATTCGATAAGGTCGAATTGTGCTGTGTGTAAATTGTTGATGGAATATGCTCTTTGACTTTCGGCTCTTAGACGCGCTTTTCGATAAATCTCGAGAGAAAACCGTGTGATGTTCGCACAGAGGGAGTGAGTCAGTCGAGAGAGAGATAGCAGATGAGTTTAACTGAAAACGACAAGTCATCAACGAATGAATAAGGACTTAAAATACGGATAATCAATCGCGTCTGCATGAAATTGCACTTGGGGTGTGTTTGATAAGATATTAATAGTGTGAAACACAGAGTGAAAACAGCGAACACACACCGAACATATAGTGCATCATAAAAAGAAATCAGCCTCATTCACACAGCGAGAGAGCGAGAAAGAACAGCAGCAGCCTAGCCTCATCACCACAAGCAGCGGCCGCAGTCTAAAAGACCATTGGAACAAGTGTGCTCCCCTTGTGTCATAAAAGAGCTCAACAATGATACGACCTGAATAGTAAACTTGGACATGAACAAGTACAAGTGTGCGATATCGTAATGCGGGTATCTTAAAGATAAAGTCGAACCAAAGCCCATGAAAATCGAGATAATTCACGAGTTAAATGATCGAGAATTAAAATGAATATTTGTATCGCAGCGCAGAAAAATCATTGAAAAGCTCTCGCACCGTGTGGGTAACGCAACAGCAGAAGCACATCAAGCAAAGTACACGTGAATTATAGTAGCGGCAAGACATCAACCGAAAATCAAATAACAATAAATCAACGTAAATTAGAGTCAAGTAAACCCCAATCACCCGCATCACACGTATACACATTTATATCTTAGAGGATTATATATTAGTGTAAAAAACATTTTCGGCGTTGCACAGATAGGCGGAGACAGACAGAGTGGTGGTGAGTACCATTCGATTTTCAATGTGATACAAGGATGAAATTGAAACGCGACAACTAGTTTACCGCCACTATTGATGAGATAAAGTGCGTTTTAATTGGCGCTCTTGAGTGGCTGCCAAGACAAAGGCCGTCGATATTCAAATTTTTTGCATTTTCATCTCTCATTTATTGATTGGTTTCTCCGTTGTCATTTTCTGATCGTTATCAACACGCCAAGACCATCGGGTTCATCAATGCAGAGCATCGCAGTGTGGAGCCGAACGGAAATAGAGTGGTATATTGTGTTGTTGTTTGGATAAACTGTTGGAGAGACGAAGCAGAGAGTGGGTGAGAGCGAGAAAGACAGTTAAATGCATCGCTATACAATGGAAATAACGAAATTCTATTAGCGTTTAAAGTCATTTGCTTGCATTAAATGGAAAATCCAATAAGGTTCGGGCTGCTTGTGTGCATCTGTCGTAGCACGTTCTAGGCGATACCTCCTGATTGAATTATGTTACCTTATGTACAAAAGAAAAACAAGGAAAATTGAGAAAATACGACGACGACGACGACGACGACGACGACGAAACAACGACAGAATCGAAGAAAACGAGTGAATTGACTCGCGGATGTGTGTTGTTTGAGGCATAGTAGAGGGGGAGAGGAGGAGAGAGATCGAAAAACACACGGCACACTAATCACAAGAAAAGAAACAAAACATTAGAGCAACAGAGAAAGAGAGACAAATCAAATACGCACACCATACAAATGCTAGAGCAAGAGCCGAAGAAGAAAAGAGCCATTCCGAATACGAATTGCAATTCATCTTTATTGCTGGCTTCACAGCCGTCCATCACTTCCGTGGAATATTGATGGTGTTGGAAAACATTGCAATTGTTACTGTCAATCTATGATTCTGAAGCGATGGATAAAAATAATTGCAAACCGCACCAAAGGTAGAAAAGTGACTGAAGAAAAAAAGCAACATACAAATGCAAACTACACACTTGAAATGGTACAAAGGATGCCCAACAGCCTGTGCGAACAAGAAGTGTCAATGTAACGCTCATCGAAACCGAATATCAAACGCATACTAATAAAAACGTGTGAAGCGAAATAGAAAACGACGGCATTTTTTTTAATCAAATAAATACGCATGCGATATTTATCATAGGAAATATTGGAATTGTTGTTATTCATATATATCTTAATATCCATCCACCGAAAAAGAATCACAACAACATACGCCTTTCGTCCAATCGCCTTATTTGACATTCAGTTCAGAGAGAGTTTCTTTTGTTATTCACCATCCCTCGCCCATACCCTAACGCACACGGTGTGCTCGAAGCAAAACCATACAACAATCACAACAATTGTCGAGAGAAAACAACAGCCACCTTATTTATGCAAATGTATGGAGCATTGTTGCATCAATTTTTGGCCATTCTACCGTGTGACGAGACATATGTTTACTTGTTTCATTTAAGTTAAGTGAGTGAAACAGCGGTAGAAATCGAGAGTTGGCTCATGAACTGTTCTTCTTAATATTATGGAATTTGAGCGGCAATGAGATCAGCACAAGCATCACATTAACACAAAACACACGCCAGAGAATTGGAATTGTTGGCCGACAGTGAGCAAACAACAACAGTAAAAGCGGCAGTTTTCGATATGGATGTGCATCTCTTTTTATAGCCGATTATTTTGGAGGATATTGGAATAAACGAGAACAGAACAACGCCAAACAAAATTGTATGAAATCTCGAAACGCATGCTCGCTGTAAGAGGGATCAAAACCACACCATAAATTCAAACCGATTTGGTGTACATTCAGTGGACAGGAAACAACACACAGATAATTAGAGGGAGAGAGAGAGAAAGAGACAGAGTCCGTTTCAACGGGCACACGTCATAGTCTAATGTATGAGCGCAACATTGACTTGAAAGATGTATTTGAATTACTAAAGTTTATCATAAATAACAAATACTGAGTAATACTGAATCGAAAGCAACCACCGCATAGTTTAGTTCATGGATCATCGTCAGCAGGCAACAAAATTGCTCAAATACAATTGAATCAATACACACCGTACTGAAATTCGCACTCTCTCTCTATATCATCACAAAAAAGGGAGAGAAACAAAACAAAAAGCACCCGCACACTCACTCTCTTACAACTACAATTTTAGTCCATCCCCATTGTGTCAAGCGAATTTCTCGAGAGTTACGAAAGCTCCGACTGCAGGTGTTACCATTGACATTGTCATCGCAACCGTCACTTCCATCCACCAAAGCAATAAACGAACCGAAAACATGGGTTATGTCTATCCAAAAGGTAATTTTCCCATTGTTTCGTTTTACTCTGTTTTTTTTTTGTTCTCTATTTCGTTCATACACATACCCATAAAAGAACAATATCTTCTTTCTCGATGCTGTTATTTTATTCAGTTATATCGTTTTACCTAAGTGGCTTGACTTTTGCATTTGATGATTTTGCATGGTGATTTTTCCCATTTTCTATGGCTATTTTCGCTCGTTCTTTTGGTGCTTCGTTCTCTTTCTTTGTTAAAAAAGAAATAATAAATAAAAAACAGAAAGACGGTCAATTTATGCACTCGGGCAAACATGCCGAAATCGATTTAATATTGCGTTGAAAATTGACGGAATCACCGCACTTGAGACGTTCACACCCACCGAAAATTCGAATCGCTAATACATGATTTTCGTTCTCACTCTCTCTCTGCCCTTGTCCCAATTTCAAATAAATTATAGCCAGCTTGAAGATGATTTTAGCCGAACATATTGCATGCATGTGCGGTTTCAATAAGAATATGTACATATATAGTAATCTCACTCTCGATTTCAGTGCAAATGGAGTATACAAAAGCGTAGACGATGAATATTCACATTGTAAACCGATCTACAATATTCTTGCATTGTATTTTAATTAAAAGGTAGAATCAAGGAAATTCCATGTTAATGTTCTAAATCCTGTTTGACTCTTGAGTTCTGATCAGTTGGAAATATCTTTCTCTCTCTTCGCACTCTGGCTCCAATTAAAAATATATTCCCTTATTTTTCTTTTTATTTGACTTTCAACATTACACAATGGTTTTCAATCTATTTTGCCAAAGCGTTTGAAACTATGAGAATCAGCGAACCAAGTATGGCAATATATAAGACAATTTATGGAAAATTAATCACCGCCAAATATTTGCATCGCAAAAATATGAGGCGGGATTCTAAAGAAAGTGAAAAGGAGAGATAGAGTTATGGAGTGAATGAATGAGCGATGTGAATCTTTGGGAATGCTTACATATGCGGTAATATATGTATGTGCTTAAGAATTGCGAACGCGTTTAGCATGCACAAACAATACTTAATAGATATATGCGGTGGATTTATTGCTTCTACTAACGAGCAAATGACGATAGATCGAATAAGAAGTGTGTGTGTGTGTGTGTATGGTGGCAGATATGTTGATTTATTCATTGTATATTGGGACATAAGCATTTCAATTTATGCGCCCCCGAGCGATATGCGTATGCGTATACGTGTGTGTTTAGCCGTTGTGCGTACTCACACAAAACATGGCAAATCCAATGTTTGTGGGACCACATTTTACCAAAAATGAGTGCACGTATTGCGCCCTCAACGCTCGCATCCTCGATCACAAACCACCGCGTTCAATTCATTCATTAAAGCTGCTGCTGTTTCTTCTCCGCACATCAGCCACATTTAATGCTCTTCGACAGCAGTTACAAATGCTTAATGTTCTTTTTGTTTTTCTTTCTCATTTAATTAATCAAACAAGTATAGCTCGAGTTCGAAAAATATAACCCACAACATTCACTTTCTCTCTAAAAGAATATTTATTTTATTTGATACGCGCACGCGTTTGTGTGGATGGTAACGTTCACCGTTGCATGCCGATTTTGTTGACGGATTTGAGAATAGTACTCTGGAATTGGAAGCGTTACGAATAATTATTAACTAGCAAAAAGCTTCTATTTTGAGCCGGAATTCTCGGGAATAGATGAATCTTAAAATCAAACCCGACATTATATGAATTGATTTCTCGCGCGTTTCAAATATCCAGACTGCTAGAAGAAGCTCTTCAGTTTGCAGAACTCGCTCGTCATCATTACCCGCCAAATAAAAGAATTTCCGAATTGGAAATAATGACATTAAATCGAAAGCAGTTTAATTTCAGGATATTTGTAATTCTCTAAAGCTGATTGAAGGTTCGATTCTTTTGACACATGCCACAACGCAAGCCACACGCATTCTTTTTACCCATGACATTAGCAAATCAACATTTAATTGGAAATGGTTAAGCGTGTGTTTTTTCTCTGCAATGGCTTTTTCCTCAGGCTTGTTTCCCATCGTTCTTTATTCGCCGATATATATTAAATATTCGCTGCGGATAATTGCGAGATTTATGGTCGCATACGAAATAAGCATTTCATCTTTACAATGTTCACAACAGCATCCCCATTGCGATATAATGACGCATTAATTGACGCAATTTAGCTAAATCGATGGAAATTAAGTGCATCGCAAAATTTCAAGATGATGCGACGGATGGACAGTTACCGTGACTGAAATATGACGGATATGAAAGACGCTGAGACGAAGATAGTTGGAATGGCATTTTTCTTGCAAATTCCATGCCATATAAAGGCTTTTTTCACTTATGTCATTCACTCCGTTTCAGAATGAACGCAAAGTATAAAATTGCCTTTCATTCTAGCACATTCGTCATTGAACGATGAAAAGGCATGTTTCATCTAATGAGACTCTCTAAATAAATTGCAATCATACGTTTTTTGAAAGGTGGAATTTGATGAATTCAATGATTCCGAAAAACTTCCAGCACAATAAGATAAATGTTCGGGATTTAGCAAAGCGATTTTCGTAATGGCTCTCGATGGGTCTTTTGGCAGATGGCATTTCAAGCCGAAACTTTGGATTAGTCACTTCAAATGACTCACCATTCGATAATTTACTTGTCCAGCTCTATTATAGAAATGACAGTAATATTTAGATTCTGAATTGCAAATCGCCGTTTTCGAGATTGTCACGGAATTTTTTAGAGTTGAATAAAAATTACAGTAGTATTTATTTTGTTGGTTTATAATCAAGGGGAATATTTGTATTTCGCTCTATTTAATGGCTTCTTAAAAATTATCACAATCTTTTGAATAATTTCATCAATAATTTCCATCTTGAAGCAACTGTTCACATATCGCATTCGTCATTCAATGCAATTAGCCCATTTGAATCCGTTCGACGAAACAGGTGATTTCAAAAGCTCCACACAAAACTATTTAATCGGCTTATAGTTTTTATGTTAATGAATAAAAAAAACATGCAATTGCATGTTGAATAACAATGATCCATTGGCGGCGGCGCCAAGCATAACAAAGCGAAACATATTGCAATGTGTGCGTGAGCTAGCGCGCCAGCGAAAATCTCTTTATGACAACGTTCCATTCAATTTATGACATTCGGAAAAAGAAACTAACTAATGGAAAACAATTTCCCCGAGGAGAGCGCTTTGCTTTGAGTACAGCATCGAACCATAAGAAAAATCGACCGAAAATCAAGTTGAATTGCAAATACGAGCATTTTATGAAATGTGAAATGGTTTTTTCCCTTTTGTTTGGTATTTATTTGTCTGCGGTATGGCAACAACATGATGAAAAATCATTACGTGCGGCCGTACGCACACAGATGTAAAGCGAGGAAAAAAGAAGTAGCAGAGGCAATGGCAAAATGAAGAGAAAAACGATAAGAAATTATCTTCATTCGCATATAAAGACGGTTCGTTTTGTAGGAAGATTGTATCCATTGCGAAATTGATGGAGGTTGAAAGCTGTGATCAAAAGAAATATTTGTGTTTGCTGTGTGTGTTTGTCCGGTGTGCGAATGTGAAAATGAAGACCGAAAGAACAAAATGTGACAGAACTTGTCCAAAATCAATTTTCGACAGAAGTCAATATAAGAAATATCGAAAGACAGAATCATCCCACCGCAATGGAATGATGGTTAAATTTGTCTTTGTTAAAAAAATTGCTTAATGAATTGTTATTTGTACGAAAAGGTTTTGGCAAATCTATACCAGTGCCAATAGAACAAAAGATATTTAAATTTTCAAATAGAATAAGCTCGAATCAGTCGAAGCAAGATTATATTAATATATTTTTTTAATAAATATTTAATGTTTTTGTTTAAAATAATGCGATAATGGAATGGCGGTCGGAATGAGTGTGAGCGAGAGAGAGAAATGGCCACCAATCAATATTTGCAAATTATTACATAAATAACATGTTGTGTATTCATTCTATTCGTCCCAATTTGTCTTAAATGATTTTCGCTTGTTCTCACAGAAACCGAAAATGTTAAATCCCTATCATAAAATGGGCTGAAATACAGTGTCAACAATTTTCAGGATAGTTTTCATTCATCAATAAACAGGCAATTTGGAATTTTCGCACAAGTGGTGCGTTTTTTGATGATGATCTAAAAATTTGATGTAGGCCACACACAAAAATATCGACTCGCCCGATTCCTCGTGCGACTGTCACACAAAGCAGATTTGGTCGGGGCAGTGTTCATGCCTCTCTCCATTCTGGCTACAATAAACCGTGACTCACTCTTGTTCTTGTTATCTCATTTTATTTATGACATAGCGTTATCGAAGATAAAAGCCAGTATTTATGCTCGAAGAACATGTCAATATCGACGAAATTCTCACTCTGTCATGGCAAAGCTCTTTCATTATTCACAAGCAAATATGTCTCCTTCATTATTTATTTTACTTTATTCTATTTTATTTTCATTTCATTCCATTCCATTCAGGACGGTTATCCGTATCTACCGTTCACTCGCACCCCATAAGAGGCATTTTCTACTGCTCTGGTGTGTGTGTATCTCAGTGGCATTCACTTTTTATTTCTTCATTCTGCATCATGTGTGCAATCTTGTGTAAAACGAACTCATTTCTATTTTCGAACGAACGAAGAATACCAGCATCAACAGTAGCAACAAGGATATAAAACAAGCGTACATAATGTGCAAAAACATTCAATATGTATGAGATGTAAAGTATGACCATTATAATCTGAGTGATTTGGCGGTGTTGTTTATTGTGCGGCTGGGCGCAATGTATATTATCGCACACACAATGATTTTCACCGGATTTTTCAATATGCCAGAATTAAACTCATCAATCCTTCGTTGAATACAAACATTTGCCGTTTATATGTTTGCGCTTCCTTTTCTCTCTTTTTTCTCAGCAGCAAGAGCACCCAAAAACACACACAATTCTCTATGTGCTCTCATACAAATTCGATGGAAAATGGTTCGGTATTCATTCAGCTAAATTGTGTCGATTATGAGCTTTCATATCTTTCCTCTGCTTTCCCCAGCTTTGTAAACGGACTTTCTCTTTCGGTGGCTTCATAATGTGTTTTCCATTTTCTATGCTTCATGTGGTGTGCCGAATAAATGAATGGGAAAAATTGAATAACAAATGTGTGCGAAAGAATGGTAAAAAACCTTTGAGAAATGACACGCCAGCCATTCATCATTCAAAAGCGCTTTTTTGTATCAGTTAATTTCCATCTATTTGTTCCAATTGTTGTCTGTCGATCTGGCATGTCAGAGCATTCGTCTAGTGTGTGCGCTCCAGCCAATGTTAACTGCACCGATAATGAAGAAATACTGTTTCGAATACTTTGGAACCCACCGAAAATTGTCATTTCCACAGAAAACACATCTTATAATAATGATTGTGTATGATACGTGTAAATAGTCAAATAAAATAATATTTCTCTTTATATCTGCATAACTCTGCTACACCTCTACATTTTTCACTTAAATCTGATATTCATGAATTCCATATTTCAATTCGGGACAAAGTTAATAATTCGAACACGGCATTTCTTTTTTCAATTCGTTTTATTCTTTCCTAGTGCCGCTTCGAACTATGGACCACAATTTGACCAATTGCCATTCGGTTTGTTTCAACTCTCTCTCTCTCTCTCTCTCTCTCTCTCTCTTTCTTTCTCTCGCTAGCAATCTGAAATGCGATAGTTTCCTGCATCATAGCCAGAGATTCGCCAATCGAAATGTTTCACTTGAACGCATTTCCAAATCACTTTAATTCTAAATTTGAGTGCGCTCAGTATTGGATTAAAGGAAATCCAATTTGCAATTAGCCAAATGGTTATATCGTGGGTGCACTTGTGCACTTCCAATTCGTTTTGTGTTTTGCGCACTTTGTCATTCCGGCATGAAAGATGCAATATATTCCGAAAACATTTAATATTCATTGTGAGTGAATAGAGCGAGACATTGCTGCATCCTTTCAGTTTAGCTTAGTTTTGTCGTCGTCGTCTTTTTAAAGTATACTTTGATTCCGGCCATGTACCACTCATCTTGTATATATGCTGCTAGCTAATTTCAATCAAAAAGTTTTGGATAAACAAGACTGGAAGACAGTGTGAGAGCGATAGAAATAGAGCGGTAGTGAAAGATGGAGCGAATACAAAGAGCGCACAATTGCTTTCGAAATGGATTGCTATTGTTCAGTGATTTATTACTTAGGCTTTGCCATCCAGTTGTTTAAAATAAATTATGATGAATTAATTCACAGAATATGCATCACATAACTCGAAATGAATTGATTAAAGCATACAATACTCGAATAATCAGTTCGACAAGTTGTTGTTTATGTGCATTTCGGATATTCCAAAGCAGAAAGCAATCGAAGCATTCAATTGTGTGCGACAGCGAGTGAGAAAGCAAATGTGTGTTTTTGTTTGTTTGTTTCACAATAGCCTAGAGTTTGTAAATTATGTGAAGCCCACTATTCGGAGAGTTTGTACGTCTCTTTATCTATTAAATCAACTTGAATGTTGATCACTTGTCTGTGTGTTGTGCTCTCTCACAAAAGTGCCGGAAATACAGAATTGAATCGGCTGCATTTTCAGCAATCTAAAAGCTATAAATGCAAAGAGTAATTAAAACCGAAGTTTTATCCGTTTCGTATTGCTCTCGATTTGGTGGTTGTCGATCAACTCTGTGTTTGACTGACTGCTCTCGGTCCATATCAATAATTCACGAAAATTCCACATTTATTGTAGTCCATCGCCGAATATTTAGAGATACAATTCCAATCAAATCATTTCTCGATTGTCTGCCTGCCAGCCCACGCTCTCTCTTTCATTTTCAATTCATCATTCTATTTATTCACACACCGTTTACTTTGTTCAATTTACTGTAAATCGTCTATAATTCACATGCATCGGTCACCAAATATGAGCACATAGTTTTCATGCAACCCTAAATCATACACACTTACATCAGCCCTCTGCCTATCGCAATGTATCCGGACGAACGACAACAGTGACGTAAAGAAAATATAATTAAAAATTTGGTTTGTATAACAAGTTAATTGCATTCATGCGAAACACTTGTCGTTACCTTAGTTATATGAATGAGAATAATGGATGTTTGAGTGAACCCTTGAAATATATGGGACCCCCATAGCAAAAACGTGATATATGAACATATAAAGTAGCGTGGTAAAAGATATTGAAAAGTGTGATATATTTCTCTCGAGATTCAAAAGTCAGACCACTTTCCTGAGAGAAAAACCGTGATAAATGTCTATCCCGCATTTATTCTTGCAAATTTTTATCTCACTTTCACTATCGACTGTATGTATGCAATATAATGCATATAATACTTTTACTCGGGATTTTTTTTGGAGCGAGTTTGCCCAAATTTTAGAAAAAAATGCGAAAAAAAAAACGTGACAAACAAAAATCCCCAGCTAAAGTGTGATAAAAAATTTTATTCCGATAAATAACGTGATACAATTTTCCAAGATAAAATGTTGTCCCGTTTTTAAAGAAAAATTATCACAGTTTTGCACTCCGAAAATTTTTGTAGCTGATTTGCATGAGAAAAAAATATATCACTCTATTGTAAGGAGAAATTGTATTTCTCGGTTTTACAAAGTCATACAAATATATCACGTTTTTGTTATGAGGGTCTTATATGAATGGAGCACATGCACACGAACAACACGGCAGCAGTCGTCGTTGCCGCAGCAGCATCAGCATTTGGTGGCTGAAGCGTAATGAACATATTGGTATGGAACAGTTTTGGAGGGTGCGTTTTGTGTTGGTTCAATGAAAAATGTGCTAAACAATTATAGAGGATGGAAAACATTTATGAATATCGACTCGCTTTTTCACAGCAATCGACACATCCCTTTTACGAATGTGTTCGTAATGCGCTAAAAAAATCACACGCACACAATTAATATGTTGATGTTCACATCTCTTAGCATTTTTAGCATATAATTTATAAATAAAATTTGGTACCACGATAGCTGATTTTAGTATAATCGCGACTACACAGAAAACAAAATGGTATTGTAAAAACCACTTCAACAATATGTATGGTTTTAAATTTAGTTTGATATGATTTATCTTATTTTTTTAGTTTTTCATTGTGTTATTTCAAAATATTGCTTGTTTTAACTATAAAATTTATGATTTGAAATGTATACATTTGTTCCATGTGTTGGATTTATGATCGATGTAAAAAATAAAGCGAGTGAAATTTGTGCAATAAAATAAGTATTTTCCGTTTGATGAGAGAGTTCAGAGTACGCAGAATGGTGTCAACAAATGGTTAGCGAAAGCATTCCAATGTGAACGAAGTGACTCGCAGATTTTCATTCCTTCTCTATCTGACACTGGCATTTTTCCATCTTGCCCGGCCTTTCGTTTTTTCTTCTTTTTCTTCGAATTCCTTCTGTTTCTTGCTCCTTTGAATTCTTGTGCACACACTTTCCTAACATTCCCTTCAGACTGGTGTTTGAATTTTTGTGCTGTGCAGTCCGCCGACTCCTCTCCCTTTAGATATAAATAGCTTTAAAATTGAAGAAAAAAAAGGCTGAGAACAGTCACTTTCGCATACCCCATTACCATTATATATTTGAAACGGGTGCTTCATTATGCATAATTAAAGGTGAAACGAGCCAACTTCTCCCTCTTGCTCGTTCGCTTCGATTTTATTGTGCGGTGTCGGAGCTGAAGCTTACACAGCAATATTATTTTTTTCTACTTTACTCTACTTTTGCCATACTCAATGCACACAAAACTTTACTTGATATCTCTATGCGCACAGTGAAAATCGATTATTCTATCATTCTGCTACTCGCTCGATGAGTACACTCACTCAATATATGCGAAAGCAATATTCAGCTTTTATTCAATTTGTATTACATGAACTTACAAGCTACGAGGAGTCCGATTTCACTTGGTAACCGTTTTTAACTTTCGCTTACTTCGCATTCGGCAGTCGATCTCTCAATGCAATGGTTCAATGTGATTTTATGTATTCACTATGTATGTTCGCAGATTTCATGACCCGTTAAAAATATTTATCAAAATAAATATGTGGATAGCGACAACAACTACGAAAAATATATCGCATATAAAATTGAAATTAAAATTTGCACGAATAAATATAGCTTACGGAGAACTTTTTTCCGTAGGAAACACAGCTGCATGTGCGCGCACTCATGAAAATGATATGATTCAATTTCAAAAGCTACTTATTGCACTGTGTCGCCCGAAACATCTATATAGATGTAGCATCCGGACGAAACAAAAAGGACGCGCCAACTTCCGTGGCTCTCTCTGTCATTTTGTTTACATTTTAAATGAAGCTTCAGTGAAGGCCCATAAAAAACGCGACCAAGTATGCAATGACAATATTTGGTTGTATTTTGCAAAGCATCACGATGTTTTACCATCTTTGTTATTCTTTTAAAGGAAACAATCTTTATGGTGGTGATTGGCAATCTCTCATTCTCTTTCTCACTTTCATTCTCTTTGCCGTTTGCCATTTTCCCTTGGTTTATTCGCATTCTTTCGCCTCGATCATTTGGATCAACTCAAATTAGTACACTCAAATATTTTCCTTACATCAACGAGATGTTTTTCCAGGAAGAATTTCCTTAAAATTTTGTACATATTTCGTAAAGTGGAGAAACGCTTCAGACTTCAAAATAAAAAAAAAAACTGTAACTCTAATTAAGCAAACAAAATGCCACCGGAAAAATAAATGAATATAGAAGAACGCACAAAATTAACTTGCAAAAATGTACGAGAGAGAAAGCGAGAGAGGGAGAGAGAGAGAGAAAATTACGAAAAAATACAGAGAAACAAGTGCTCGTAAATCAAGCGAAAAATCCAAAAGTTTAAATTGCTATTGTGTAATCATCGTGAGCATGCTTTTCAATATTCGAAACGTTCCACCAATGAACCAAATTGGAATCGGCCATTTTTTCCGAACTATGATGGAAATGGGCACGAAGAACGAAAACCTCTTCGCATTCACCATAAAAATTGAATATTTCAATTTCAAGGCATAATTCTAGTGTAAATGATTGTGTTTTTTTATATGACACACACTTCAACCTATTTAGCCAAATTGAGCTACATCAATTTATTGCGCGATTTGTTTCTGTGTCAATGTTGTGCCGCAAAAGAACATTGGAAAAATACAAATTCTAGTGCTCCTGCTGATGCTTTTGTTGTTGATGTTGATGGTGGTTGCTACTGCTGCTTCTGCTTTTTTCCGTTAAATATATGCAGGAACGTTGTATGCTATGTCACTTATGCATTAAAACAGTGAGGTTTCATATGACACTGAGAGCAATAAAGAAAGAGTGGGCACGCGACGATAAGTGGAGAGACGGAGTGTGCAAAAAAAGCCAAAAACCATACAGAAACCATGAATTTTCCAATCAAAAGTATGTTTAAATAAATAAATATACGGGGCAAGGAATCACATGCGGTGGTTAAGATAGAGACAGAGAGAGAGAGAGAGAGAGAGAGAGAGAGAGAGAGAGCCACGCATTTGATGTGATATGATGAGCCCATTGTAATATATTGAATAGTGGCAATGTTGAATGTAGCGTGTAGCCGCAGCCGCCTCTACTGTCACATCGCTTGTGCGCACGGCCATTTATATCTATTCGGTGCCATAAATATACATAAATTGTGTGAGTCGATTCTGTCGCTTGAGTCTGGAAAACTGATTTATGAAAGTTTGAACTTTGTTGGTGGTGCTTTTACTTTAAAACATCATCAATTCTCTTATGAAATGGATGTGAATGTATCAACCAGATTCACCGTTCGCGCGCAATCACTTGCTCAATTCATTTCTCGGATTTATCGAAGTGATATCATTGGAGTTGAAGTGACTAGCTAGAATGAGACAGTGCACGTGTGCTCATCGCTGGAGACAGAAAGGAAGTTGAGAATTTATACATAAGTAATATATGCGATTTTATTTCAATATTAACATATCCATATGATTATACACGAGTATGCGAGCGTTCGTTGCCACGCTCATCCGACAAACTCAAATCATTTGCAATTCAATGAATAATACACAAAATGTTTGCTCCAGCATCACAGCTCAACTCACACTGAGCCAACGAACGAGCTATCAAGCGAGTGTGTGAACACATTTTTACATTTTTCACATTGTAGATAGGTAACTATCGTAATATGTATATTGGAGTTTTATTTGACGGAATGTGTGCGCTTTTTTTACACAATAATAATAATATATCCTGTTTTACTTGGAAATCTTTATGTTGATGGGAGAAAGTGCTGGCGCTAGAGAGAATTTTTCTATGAGAACTTACGAGAGCAGCCAACAGAAAAAAATAACAACAGCAGCACTGAAATTGCGGGTGAGCGGCAAAATGTTGAGCACGCTTTTAGTGTGCTCAAGTTCACACACTCAGCCCATAAACTTTATTCGCCTAATAAAAATGGTGAAACGCGACGAAGACAAGATGACAACGAGGGCAAAAAAACAAATTTAAGAGAGAAAGAAAAATCACGAATAATATCTAGCAGCCACACGAACATCAAGCTCCTTTCAAATGGTTTTGGGACTTTTCAATTCATTTCATTTTCATCATTTGTATTTTTATCGCGCGAGCGGTTAAGTTACCAAGTACCAAGAGAACTCCCGTACAACCGTAAATGAATGTCTAAACGACAGCGACGGAGGCATTGCTTGAGTCGCCTGCCACTTTATTGTATAGAGTACCTAAAAGTGTTTTTGTTTGCACATATCCGTTTTACCTAAGTAGTTTTTACTCGTGGCGTTTTTTTGCGCTTCTTCCCCGGCTGCTCGAAATGTTTATGGATGAAAAGCCGAGATCGTAATGAGAGGTTGCTTTCTTATTCCACATTCAACTATTGTCCAAATGGAAAGTTTATCGGTTTTATTTGTTTTGAGAACTTGTGCCTTGAATTTGGTGTGATATTTTTGCGCTTATGTTTATTGTTCGGTCGGCTGGATTGTGGCAGTTCCTTCTATTTGCGACACTTTCAGTCCACTTCAAAGAAAAACAATTGGTAAATTGGTTCGTCCACTTCCGAACGAATGCTTTAACGTCTTTCTCGCTCTCATTCACTCTCTCGAATTTCTTCGGATATCTGAAGTATGTGTGCGAATGATGATGACGACGACGAATCAAGAATATTACATCAACAACAAAAAAAACAAGGAGAAACCGAAGCAATAAAAAGTAGCTTTATCAATGTTAGTTTAAATGAGTTTTTCCATGCTTTGAATGAACCGACATCTCATTTCCTGATTATATGTGCCATAAAAACAGTATCGATTCGATAGATTCACTTCAACCGGATATTCTTGCAAAACGAACTCAAGCTACTCGAAGCGAATGGGGTGTGAGACTTAAAATTCTTCACTCACTCACTCACTTAGTACATGAACTACTCTCGTTCTCTCCCTCTATCTCGCTCTCATCTGTATCTTTATGATACTCTGATTGAGTATGCATCCGATTGTGCCAGTAAATTTTACTTTTTCTCGTCATTCAAAAGTATACATTTCCGCTGTCAACAGATGGAGACTCTGGCTGTTATATAATTGCTTTCGAACATAAACACCATTCCGAAGACAGCAAGAGGGAGAGAGAGAGAGAGAAAGAAAGATAGGAATAACGAACTTACTTGAAAACACGCAAAAGTTTTCAGTAGAAATCACACATCCATTTCGGTCGCAAGACAAAAATGTTCATTATGGTTAACTTTTTCTGTGGGTCCGCATCCCAGCAACACTACCGCTGATGTTTGGTGCTGCCACATTGCCGACGCTGCCACTGCTTACTTCGTCGTCGTCGTCATCGTCGTCATCGTCGTCCTCGCTGCCACCTCCCGAAATGTCATTTTTCATATTTGCTTTTTTCGAGTCACTCGATATGGTTTTTCTTGCAGAATTAAAAGGACTGTATAGAAATGTTTTTGTATCGTTGAGGGAGGCAAAGAAACAGGGACCGAGAGGAGGAAATAAATCGAGAATGAGAAAAAAAGCAAAATTGAACAAAGAAACTTCGCATGAAAAGGATGGAATTAACAAAATTGCCTCAATGGACGGGTTGAATATCTAGCAAAAACACACAACACTACTCGGTTTTGTTGGGTCGAAGCCTTTTGATATTGTTTCACTTTTCTCATACACAAAGAGTGAGCGAACGAGAAAACAAGAGAGAGTCTCAATGGCATGAAAAATAAATTTTCGGGAAATTCACTCTAAATCATAACAATATCTTCCATAAAATCAACGTTGTTTAACATGCCATAACCAATGGCATTAGCCATAAAGCATGCTGTGTTATATATGTTTGCTTTGCTGGTGCGGGGCTGGTGCTGTTGCTGTTGTTCTCTCTGTGTTTGCCCTTTCTGTTCGGTTTGTTTGACAAAATGTTATTTGTAGTCTCTGTTTTTGTTCGCTTTAGCTCAAAACTGGATCTACTTCGTATCGCTTTTCCACTTTAATGCTCGACCAATGACTTGAATGCATTTTCCCATAGAATTTTGAGAAAAAAAAAACAACTGTATCGCATTGTGTATGAGATTAGATTTTCTGTTATGCACTTTGCCATGTGTGTTGGTGGTCGTAATGAAGACACCTCTCGTAAATTTTGTTTGTTCAGAGGGGACAAGAAATAACAACACGCTTTTGTTGAAACATGATATGACGATATTACGTGGTGTTCTAATATAATTTGCCAGCATCAAATGCGATTTGATCTCCACCATCTCCCACTCAGGATTTCTCTCTCTATCGCTCTCTTTCTCTCACTATTTCGACATAATCTTCATCAAGAGAGCATTTTAAACATTTGTACCCGTAAAGCGACTTTCGTTCGAGAGAGTCAAAAAAAAAAAAAAAAAAATCAGGAGGACATTTCGACCCACAATGGAATTGAATACATTATCGAAATATTAAACATTAAATAATAATTAATAACAACAACGAAGAAATATAATAGAAACAGAGAGGGAAGCGAGCAAAAAAAATCAAAAGATGAAGTAGTCATTGAATTATTGATTCAGTTTCGTGGATTCACCATAAATGGTGAGCAAATACCCGATAAAATCGACCTCACACAAAAGCTTATTTTGTGTAGCCGACTAACGGATTTGTATCCACCCATTTTCTAGCTCTCATGTTTTCATCAAATGATTATTTGTGTGTGACGGAAGTTGCTGCTGAGCGTGTACAGCCGAGTAAACTGAAAGCAGTTTTTATCATGAGTGAAGCGAATCGAAAGCGAACACCAACAACAATACAAACGGAAAATAAAGTTGTTGACACGTCACATCAAATTCGGAATGTCTTTTCATTTTCACAGAAATTGATGGAACAAGCACACAATTGTTTGATAGGATTGACGACCGCGGCTGAATCAGCCTTTTCCTGCCTCTCACTCTCTTTCCATCTCATCCACAATATATAAAATGTATTTCATAATATCCTTGGATCTTCTAGCTAGCCAACATTTTCAATTTGCAATATTGTCGCATTGTTATTCAATCAATGGAAATGGAGAATCAGCTGCTGGCCATCCATTAAGCCTTATTTCGTTTTCAATTAATTTCATTTTATCTATGTTACACGAACCATTTGTATGCTGCATGAAATGTACAAATAATAGCATTATTTTCGATTTCGTGTCCATGCACATTTTAATTCCCCAGTGCAAATTGCAAGTGCATCCGAAAGTGAGCCGAATAAGAACGAAAGAGGCAGAAAGAGAGAGACAGCAATTATGTTCAGCGAGCAGTTTAGAGCCAAGTCAGTTCATATTAAGTGAAAATACACATTAATTTTGTTCATTTCATTAGTTGGCTTCAGTAGATATGAACATTGCGTTGGCTAAGTGACTTTGTACTCTTGCAAAACTTGCAATTTCTTCATTTTCCGGCCATTTTCCATTCTCGACCGCTGCCTCCGTCATGAACGGAACGGAGCTCAATACAATTTGTGCACGACTCATTCTCGAATGTTCTGTTCTGAACATTTT
The DNA here is from genome assembly GCA_028476595.1 of Obolodiplosis robiniae. Classification (NCBI taxonomy): domain Eukaryota; kingdom Metazoa; phylum Arthropoda; class Insecta; order Diptera; family Cecidomyiidae; genus Obolodiplosis; species Obolodiplosis robiniae. The sequence goes on along the minus strand of CM052017.1, from coordinate 8,578,172 downwards.
TCAATTCATTGATTTGAAATGTATATTCTTTACAAAAATTGCAAACAAAGAATATGCGAATTTTCCCGAGAGAAAAAGAAAACAACAATAACAGAAGGGAGCGAATTTGTGAATGAGTTCTATAATAATTAAAATTAGACGCATAATTATAAATACAACACATAACAATTTTTTATTTATGTAATAATTACAGAAAAACGAGCTATCATTTTTCGTGTTTAAGAATAAGGCTCTAAAACAGTGTCAATGTTGGTCAAATAATCGGATGAATGAGGATTTTGCAGTGGTGTAGTTATTATGGGTCCCAGAAATTGGATCTACTTTACATTTTCTATGAATTTGCCATAAATTTTTAATTGATGAATAAGTGTTTTTCTCATAACTTATTATCTTATGCGAATTTTGCTGCTATTCTCTTCATTCCTTTATTCGTTCTTTGTCATTCTTATCTACGTTCACACTCATGTGTTTCTGCTTCTTCATTTCACTTAACCTCTTTTCATCCATCGTTCCCGAACTACACTTCTTTCTTTCTCTCTCTCTCTCTCTCTCTCTCTTTTCTCTCTCTTCTCTCTCTCTCTCTCTGCCCCTATTTTGGATGAAAAAAAAATAATTCAATTCCTTTCGATATTTGGGTGATAGTGACTGAGTTGGGAATTCAAAGCACATTATCAATGGCTGATGACTTGAAAAATTCATCGGCATTTTATATTCTTCAGTAACAACAACAACTATCAAACACAGGATACACAATACGAAACTCTCTCGTTTGAAACTGTCGAGTTGCTTGAGTTGCATACTTGGCAGCAACAATCATCTGAATCGGAATTGCTCATTGAAAATTCAATCAAATCAAAACGAGCTAACATCGAAATGAAAAACAAGGCCCATGAATATTTATTGATTCCGTCACTTGAGTAGATGGCTGGTGGATGTCCCCTTAGCTCTTTCTCCCAATTAAATTGGGCCATTGTATAAATCAGTGCTTTGCCCAAATCAAATTGAATTTTCGTACTGATAATTTCCAATTTTGCATTATCGGCTGATGTTTTTTTTTTTTTTGCAATTGCGTGCATTTGCCTGGCCATCGACTGTTTTATCTTGAGTGTTTTATGTGTATTTATGTGATTTGGCTGATTTGATAGTCATCTGAGACAGTCGGGCGGTGAATTAGGCTCTAGGAAAAATTGTGTGCACACAATCAATGTCAATTCCACAGCTGACAACAATCTTTTCCTATCTCTTTCAATCTATTCACAAAATTCAATCCATTTTAATATTTCTGTGCAGAGCGAGCAAATGAATGAATAGTTTGATGCAATCAGGCAAATTGCGAACCACCAGCAAAATTCAACGAGAGATTGAGAGAGATAAAACTGACAGCGAACGAAAAACAAAACAGCAACAACAACCAAAAACGACTGATTAACAACAAAACTGGTGAATAGTAATAGCGTTTGATTCGTGAGTGAATATGTTAATTTTCTACCCGAAACACACTACAGCACGTCGCTCGCCGCGTGCCACGCTGACACTGGCATCTTCATACAAATTAAATTGCTCAATTAAATTTGCTGAATCGAAACGAATGGATTCGTGTGCGAATCGCGCACTACAATCTTTTCGAAGTGCATTTTCAATTCGCCCGGCAGTCTTGATACAAATCATCAATATGCACGTCTTTGTTTGTGAGAAACGCAACAAGAACAATTTCCAAGTACTCGATATTGTTTTGGACGAGGAGTTCGCGAATCAAACGGATTATAAAATCATCCGAATCCATACATTTTTAGAGTGAATTTAAAGCTGATATTTGTCACTAATCACTCTATCACTCTCTAAAATTAGGTAAAAAAGAAACATCGTAAAAAATACACCATTACCAGTGATCCGAATTACAGCGTACGTTAGCAAGCACACACAGTGTTCAAGTTCCATCTTTAATCAAATGCTTTTAACTTTTTGCTAGTCATCAAATAGTTCCGTATTTTAATTGATGAAAACGAAGTAAATTTAAAACATTTAAAAGTGGCTCGGTTTTGTTTTTGTTTTTGTTTTACCCCTTCAAACAATTTTAAGGGCATTCATCATCAACAAATGAGCTCTTGACTGTGGCTTGCCAACAACAATCACGGTCAAAGCGAATTTTTCTGCAAAGAACTGTGTGTGAAATCAAACGAAAGCACTTCTGGCATCGTCCCCTCACGATGAGATGCTCACAGTACGGTGACAATGGCTTTCGTTTTGGTTAATCTGAATATTGCATTCACTACTTTTTCATCTGCATTTTTAAAGCTTGCAATTTAAATTGCTTGGCAAGGACGTGATAAAGAAACAAAACAGAGGGAGAGAGAGAGAGAGAAAGAAGCGGAGAAAGTGAAAATTGTGGTATCAAGACGAAATATAGAGTGAATAAGAGTGGGAAGGGGAACACAAATTAGTGTAGGATGAGGGAAAATGGGGAAAAACAAAAAATCCTGCGTGAAATGTAGTTCGAAAAAAAGAGCGAGACAGAGAAGAATGTGATTTGAAAAAAAGACAGATTTGTTGCAAAAAATCAGGAAGAAGTAGAAAATAATGACGTCTAAATCGGGAGTCTTTGTGCTTTTTTCCGTTCCGTCAGCTTTTCTGTTGTAAACACATTCTTGTGCCAAAGTGGATGACTACAAGGGTTATTTCTATTTCGTAGGGTTTTGTTTTTTTCCTCTCTGTGTTTCTCCCACCCTCGCTTTATTGTGCGAACAAAATAAGCACAATTATTATAGCATGCAGAGTGCAGTGTATGCAAAGGCAGTCGGATCCAAATGTGCATTCAACTTGTTTGTTTTAATTTGCTTCTATTTTGCCATCTTCTTTCCTGTTTGCAACTGAATTGCTAGAGCCCTTTGTAGATAAATTTCATGAATGAACGAATATTACGTTTTTTTGCTGCCAGTTCTTCTCGTTCGCATGATCAAAGTGCACGCTTAATGTGAAATTTAAACTAATATCGCATTTGTATGTTGCCTTCGTTGTTATTTTCCATTCGTCAAATCAAGAACACAGTGCAAAATTTTGAGTGGCACTATTCTTTGGCTTTGTTGAGCGCTTTTCATAATTTTTCGTCGTCATCGTCATCTCTCGGCCGGAATACATTTCACAGCGAATTTCTCTTGTCATTCGCATTTATACAATTGTTTTGTTCACTGAAAAAAAAATTAGTTCAATGCTCCGATATTTTTGTCTCTACCACGAAACAATAATTGTAATTTTGCACCACGAATAAATATCGCGTACAAACCGAATTCGAACATTGCACAAATTTAGGATTGACACACTGTTAAAAATCTAGTACTTCGTTTATTGGCATGTGTCAATAATACGCGGGTTAATTTACATTTGTCAATAAACCGGCTAAAATGCAAATAAATCAACTGTCATTCTGGTGTTCTCAAATGCAAATGTTTGCTGTGACTTTTACAAGGATATGAGCATATTTAAAAACAGAAACCTGAAAACTGCTCTTTCCGCAAATGTGAAAATACATATCCAATATCAGTGGAAAACTGTTTAAGTTAAAATGTATATTTAAATTGTGGCTATGTCAATTCCACGATTCGGAATGACATTCAGTTAATTTTCATTTTTTAGTTGGTTTATTGACAACTGTAAATTAATCTACGTATTATTGGCATATGACAAAGTTCGAAGTACTAGATTTTCGAGAGTGCATCAAAAATGTTCGTGCATTTTACAAAACTATTCGTGAAATTACAAACATGAGCTGCGTATTGTTACTTAAGAAATGTGTAAATCATAAAAATAGACTTAATGCCAACGAATTAGTTCCTGACGTTAGAATAAACAAGTAAAATCAAATAACTACCAAGTTGATTGTAACATTTTAAGTAATAATTTGTGAGCATTTTAAGTAATACACGGAATCCTTCGTCTAATTTACAACATTTCGTGCAAAAAGTACTTTATCTATAAATTTTTGTGTGTTCGACGAATTTGTCACGATAAGTGAAATTTCGTAAATATTTTTCAAAACGAAACGAATAAATGAGCTACGAATATATTTGGTGGTGATGCGAGTTTTTCTTTAGTGTTCCAATTTCAACTGAAAACATTATCATTCAAATTAGAAACGAAAAAAAAAAACAAATAAATAAAAATTGTAATGTAACATTGAAATCTCGGCCGAAAGACTAATTTTTGCCATTGTGTTTTCTCTCTATCTCTCGTTCTACAGCGGCATTGCATCCAACGTCGACGACGATGGAGACAATCTCCTTGATAACAACCACCAGCACAACGCTAGTCACAGAATGGACCGTGAATACAACGTTAATCGCCAGCACATACTCAAGTGATATACAATTCAAAGCGAATGCAACCCTCAATGAACCACCGGGACTACGATATTCCATACTGCAAACCGTTGTGCTCGCTATAATTGCAACGTTATTAAGTATTTTAACGGTGGCTGGCAATGTAATGGTGATGATTTCGTTTAAAATCGACAAACAATTGCAAACTATTAGCAATTATTTTCTGTTTTCGCTGGCAATCGCCGATTTTGCCATTGGCTTAATATCGATGCCATTATTTACGGTTACAACGCTATTAGGTTATTGGCCATTGGGCCCGTACGTGTGTGATACGTGGTTAGCACTAGACTATCTAGCATCGAATGCATCGGTTCTAAATCTCTTAATTATTAGTTTCGATCGGTATTTTAGCGTGACACGGCCGTTAACGTATCGAGCCAAACGTACAACGAGCCGTGCTGCAATTATGATCAGTGCTGCATGGGGCATAAGCCTACTGCTTTGGCCACCATGGATTTACAGTTGGCCATACATTGAGGGCAAACGTACCGTACCACAATACGAATGCTACATTCAATTTATTGAAACCAATCATTACATCACATTTGGTACGGCCATTGCAGCATTTTATGTGCCTGTTTCTGTCATGTGTTACCTATATTATTGCATTTGGATCGAAACAAAGAAGCGACAAAAAGACCTGCCAAATCTACAAGCCGGCAAAAAGGACTCATCGAAACGATCCAATTCCAGGTTGGTCTATTTTTTATTCGGATGCTTATACGATATTCCAATTCGTAGTATATTTCAAATGCCACACATCATTTCACCATTGATTGCACAGCCAATATTACAATAATAGCTTTCACCATTGCAGCGATGAAACAACGGCTGTCAATCATTCGGGCATGATTACACAAATCGCATCGAGCGAATGCGATGCATTCAGTTGGCGAAGACCGCGATCAGAGTCATCGGCCGATGCCGAAAGTATGTACATGACCAATCCCGTGCTGTCCGATTCGGGATTCGCCCAACAATCACGTCGTTCAAGTGTAAGTTCAAATCTTATTGTAGTTTGAACATGTCCGGTCCAACCATGTCCGTCCTGATCGAAAATATTGAAATTCCATTCGAAACATTTGAATAAAATAATACATATTTTGATTTCGTTCAGACGGCAACGGCTGGCGGCCACCCTGGATCGCATAAATGCTATGGTGGCATCAAGGAATGGTGTATAGCATGGTGGCATTCAGGGCGCGATGATTCAGATGATTATGGCTATGAAGCTGAAGAGCCATCTGATTTAGGGTATGCAACACCTGTATCAATAGAAACTCCTATACAAAGCTCCGTTTCCAGGTAGTACAAATCATTAGTTGGATTTCCTCTCAGAATTAATGTTCACAATATTGTTTGAATCCAAGTGAATATCATTAAACGATTACAAACGAATTCGCTGTTTGTTTTTCTTCTGTTTGTCGATGTGTTGTTTTTTTGTCGAATGTGTAGATGTACATCAATGAATGTGATTCGGGATCCGTATTCAACAAATCGGCCAGGTGTTGCTACCGTTGTACAAGATGTTTCGCCGACTCCTGCGCGGCCACCTCCGGCACCGCTATCGCAATTACAGGAGAATGCATTTCCAGGTGAATTTTGAATTAAATTCCATTAAATTTCAATTTTATCTTTTGATTTTTATTTTTATTATTACCATAAATACACCATTGTAATGAGAAATTTGAAGCAATTTTCCATAAAAAGAACATTTTCACCAATAAATTTGAACGAAAAAAAAAAACGATTCAATTACAGGTCCGCGAGAGTCACGATCACTGCCATTGAATAATTGCCTAAGTTCGCGATCGGTGAGCCAGGATTCAGTGTATACAATTTTGATACGATTACCTCCGGACGGTGGAAGCAGTGACGAGCCTGCACCATCAATCAAAATGATACAAGCCGATGTGCCATTGGCACTAACGCTTCCACCAAGACGGCCACTTCCATCACGAGACTCCGATTTAGGCGATGGTAAACTCAATCTAGATGGGTAAGTAGACAAACAAAGTTTTGATTTAATGGAAACATCGGTATTCATTTTAAAAGCGGCGACAAAAACAACATCAAAATTGAAGTACTTATCAAACTTTTCAACTGCTTCGCGAGACAAAATGCTTTAAGACAATGGCAAAAGTAGTTGTGGATTTGGGTTAAATCATAATGTGGCTTTTGAAATGTTTGAGTGAACAGCTAAGAGAGAAGAAAGTGCTGATAACATTATGCCACATTTAGCCAAAATGAAATAAATGCAACCCAATTTTCGTGTAGAAAAAATTGAACGATTGAAAACTCATTCTCATTGAAATGGAAATATCCTACTGTGCAGCAATGTATGAATTTACACTATCAAAATTAATTGTGAAGTTGGTTAAACATCAGCATTTGAAATGAACTGAATTTCCGTTGAAATATTCAAATTTAACAGAAAACCGTATTACCTCATCATGACACAATTATAATGCCAAGTTTATATTGCAGTTATGGAGAGTTGACATGATTTTCTGTTCAATTTGAATACTCTAAAGTATTTGAATGATTCTTCATTCCATTATGCTGACAAATAAATGGCGTATTATGCTCAGCGTTTCAAATGTGCCATAACACATTTGATGAGTGAAAGTAGCAATAGATAAAGGGAATGAAAAAGTTCGACAAAGCTGTCCTCAATTGAAATATTGAATATTATATTTCTGTTACTGTTGCCAGTTTTGCGCACAATTAAAGGCACTGAACGAGAGAGAAAATTAAAATAAGGCAACACAGCCTGTCAAGTGTCAATGTTTATCCCTCGCAACTTAATATTCTCCTTTACCATTTTTGGTTTGGTCGCACACATTTTTCGTTGCTGTTTCACATTTTTCATTTTTTTTTTTTTTTTTCATTGTTCATTTTTCAATTTTCATTTTTCATATTGAGTGTGAGACATATTACGCATCGAAAAAGAATCGTGTTGATATCATTTGGGTTCGTGAAGAGCTCAAGAAATTCATCATGTATACTTTGCGTAAATTAAAGAGAAGTGCGGAAAATGTTGCGAAATCTCAAAAGTAAATCCCCAAATGCTGGACCGATTGTCGCCGATATTTTCTCATTTTTCCTTTCTCTCGTTCGAATTTCTTCTCTCAACTTACATACTTTTTTCGTACTTTGTTGTTGTTCCATTCGTTGAGAAAATGTTTGCGTTGTTTTTTTAAAACATTTTTTTTTCACTGTGTCCCTAAATGGTCTCATCTTTTATCTGTTCTGATCTCATTTTCTCTCTCCTTGTGTGTGTGTTTGTGTAGGGTAAAGTTGAATTCCGGTTTGCCGTTGAATCGAAGGCTGTCACACGCTCCGGATATTCGAATACCTTTGAATGCCAAGATAATATCGAAAAACTTGGCGAAACCGCATCCCGTACCGCGTGCAGCCAAAAAGAAGAAAAAATCACAAGAAAAGCGGCAAGAAACGAAAGCAGCAAAAACACTAACAGCAATTTTACTTAGTTTCATCATCACATGGACACCGTACAATATTTTGGTGCTGCTGAAACCGTTGACGGCGTGCACCAAATGCATACCACAAGAGCTGTGGGACTTTTTCTACGCATTATGCTATATCAACTCAACGATAAATCCAATGTGCTATGCATTGTGCAATGCCTCGTTTCGTCGTACTTATGTTCGAATTCTAACGTGTAAATGGCATACACGAAATCGGGAAGCAATGACACGCGGCGTATACAACTGAAACGACCACCAAATTGTAAGTCACGCATTTTAGGAACCGAAAAATAGAGAAAGAGCGAGTGAAACATGTGAACCAAACTGAAAAATATAAAATAGACGAGGTCAAAGTGAACGAGTGAGCCCAAGATATTTCTGAATTTGGGGCAAATGTTTTCCACGACAATTTTTGAATATGAACATATAATAAATTCAAAATATGTAAAATCGCACAAAAATCGTTCAAATAATTTTTACAAAACACTACGAGAGATCAACCTGGAGAACAAACAACATCCAACAATATGGATTGATTGAGCTGAAACAAGCAAAATGGAAATGTTTAAATTAGACTAGCTTAGAATAATCTCAAATTATTAGGTTGAATGAAACAATTTAAACGAACAACACACAGAAAAAGAAGGTGACAGACAAAATATTTACATGACTACGAATTATTGTCTAGGGAATATATACGGTTTTCATAAATTGCATAAAATACGAAAATTGAATCGAGTTGAATCTCTGCTGTGGCGCTGTTGCAAAGAAGGAGGCGAGAGTGCGAGAGAGAGAGAGAGAGCTTCAAGCACCGGACATGGGCATAGCTCAAATGGTATAGATATACAATTGATTAGGTGAATTCAGAATAAGGAACTATATTTATTGATGTTACGAAATAAGTTATGGACAAATTTAAATGCATTTCGAATCAATGTTTAATGATGAAATTAAAAAATAAATGAGAAATAAACAAACACACACACACAATTGATATTACATATTCAAGATAAAAATTCGTTTGAATAGCAATAACTAAATTAGTAAGATCTGCTCAACAACACAAACAACGCAATAAAGTATTTAACCAAGACAAAACACACTCAGAAAATATACGAATATTTTATGTTGAACATTGGGACATTGCAAGTGGCAGCAATGGATTTGTGTAGTTTTATTTGCTGTAACTGGCTGGCGTCAGATCATTTAGCATGATCGGTCACCAGAGAAAGCTCAAAACAACATCGAATTCTTTCGCTTGCCACACTCAAGTGTGGACACACACACACACACACACACACACACACACACACACACACACACACATTATTATTATACGCGCATTTCAAAAAGTGCAAAACATGTAAATTTGTATATCCGAGAAATGATTGCTTTAATAAATGTTTATTATACACAGAGATGAATTTTTATTGAGTGAATATTAAATGTTAAGAAATTTATATACACATTCACACAAAGTGAAAGAAAGTAACTGGAAAAAGAGGAATGTCGCGAAACAGTTGCTGGCGCACAGGGGAATTTCCCCGAAGCAAGCCAGGCAAATGCACAAGAGAGAAAGACTCCCTCGATAGTTACATTCAAACTCACGTTTATTCATAACAATTGATGAATGTAGTTAAAGGATGACACACACACACATACACACACAAAAATCGAAAACAAGTAAACCAAAATGTATTGTTACGTATCGAATCTGCATAGGTATTATCTATTGAAGAAATAATAATTATAATAGTAATAAAAATAATGAAATTTATATTATATTGTGGGAACACTATCTTATGTTAAACTCAAGTTATTTGATAAATATATTTGACAAAGATGTAAATCTGTTATCAAAATACTCACAACACAATTGGAAGCGAAAGACGGAGTAGGGAAGAGCATGAGCGCGCTCGTGCGACCGCATGATGCAATCGAATTGTGTCTATCACTGAATAGAAAGAGCTACGTCAAAATAATATTTATATAAGAATGACATTCATTGAAATATATTTGGCGCGCTTCAATATTTATCATAATGGAGCACTATATACACAAATTTGCTTGTAAGAATCTTTTTGCGATAGAAACACTCAATTTCGATACAAGGGGGCAGTTTTAATCGGATTCAACTGATTGAACACTCTTCGGGTTAGTACAAATGTCATTGGTTTTGTTTTTGAGTCATGTATCGGATTTGCGTTAACCAAAACCCCGGCCATCCCCATTCCGAATGATAATATTGACTATGCGGTTTCGATATTTCCAACGAACATATTCAATAGAACATTTTTGAATTAAGTCGAAATTGTTTCATCAATTTCGAACACAAATATTTAGATAAAATTAGAAAAAAATGGCATTGAAAGTGATTATTTTCGTTTGGAAATTTGCGATTTTTGGGATAGAAAAATTTACTATTTTTCGGAAAAATACACTTAATTTTTCTCGAAAAATGCATGCTTTTTTATTTTTCCATTGATCCTTTCCGTAAGTTATGTTCAAAAAGTGATTCATTTCATCCAAAATTATATCATTTGAAATCTAAACTAATTATCAGAAATGACCATCATTTTTCCCTCGTAGTCCAAAATCGATGGATGAAATTCTCATAACTCATCGCATCGAATATATTCATTTGAAATTATTCAAATACCATGAACGCACACGAACACACAAAATACACATTCAAATAAAATCAACTTTCATAATGTACACAATTTATCGTGAATAAATAACAGCGAATATAGTAAAATTATTAAGAAATTTGAAGAATTTCCACGATGAACCAATAACCGTAGTCCGTTAAACCACGAGCAAAGCGCAAATCTCTTGAAAATTACAACCGATGAACAAATGATGAATATTTACTATTTAATGGCAATAGATGTTCCAAAAAAAAAAAAACTAGATGTTGCAGAGCAAGAAAAAAATGTATTTAATACCGTATATTTTGTGACAAAACAAGTACTTAGTTGAATAATGCTCATCAAATATACATAAAGAAGGAGATATTCATGTATTTATTATTCAAAGTGTTTAAATGGCACCAATCAGATGGAGAATTAAATTTTGCATTATGTCGAAATTCAGTCACACAAATGACACTCACAGAGAAAGCATAATTTCTGAATGGGATTGAAAGCATCAGGAATGAAAAATGCACAAGTTCGGCTCGTTTCCATGCCGTTCTTATGTTCTATTGTGCTTGAGACCGGATTTTTGGAAATAAGTCAGTTCAATACACATTGATATTTTGTTTTGCTTTTGGTGTGCTAAAATTGGCCTAATTGCAGTGCCTGAAATGATGTTTTTGGGCACTGGCTGCAACACGATCATCCGCACAAAAGAGGAACACTTTATATTTAAACGCTAAGATCATTGACAGAATTAATGCAGATGAACAAGAAATTGACAACAACTAAACTAATTTGTACTTTGTATACATCGATTCTTATTGTAAATAAAAATAAAATAATGTTTCTTACACATTTGCATGGCAGTATGAAGCAGCTGAACGATGGAAATGATCAAATTGTTGTGATTCAAGTTAACTGTATTTTGGATTTCGAATTTTTAATGTACAATGACAAATCTCTTCCGGCCATTCGACGGAAGAGGAAAAACACAGACAATTTCATACTTCGTTCTTTCAAATTTTGTGCTCATATGATGCGCAAAAAATGACAGCCCGCCGACACCACGTACGAAGCCCTCAATTGAGACATACACTCACATATGAAACAAAGGATATTAGAGCAAATCGATGAGATAGAGCAATAGCAAAAAAGACGTAACACAAAGATTATCTCACACATATTCTCAGCCGCACTTCGTTTTATTGACGTAAATGATTAATAAAAATTTCGTAGGACATACAATGTGAGTGTGGTCATAGCACACAATATTAACCACATATTTGTTTTTTTCCTCGTCTTGGTTCATTTTTTACCGATAGTTTTTTGTATGTGATAGATGAATCCTAGAAACTAACTAATACACAACAGTAACACACAAATAAATATACATTATATTGCCCATGAGAATCGCTTTGTTAGAGCAATAGCTTTTAGAAAAAAATATGTGTAGATAATGAATGATGCCGGTATATCACGATTCATGCTCAAAATGAAAGTCATGCAAAACATTTTATTTGGACACAATTTATGCATTGCGCGCACTGATTTTTCTCTCTCTCTCTCTCTCTTTATTAGGCAAATTATTAAAAATGCTATGAATTAAAAATAGAGCGACGACCTTTGAAATTGCATGTTCGAAGCAGACAAAATTGTTTTTGCAATTTGTGAAACTTCAATCAGAATTTCAATAAATGTTTAATTGAATTTGCTTAATTTTCAATAGAATTAGTCACACAGAATTGGATTGCATTCATGTGTGCTGATTGTTCGATTGAATATGAAAAGTCTCCGGCATTTTAAATATGCATCGAACGTACGCACTGATTGCCAATTTTGTTTCGACAAATAAATAAAGAACGTTTCGCAACGTGCGACCGTATTTAATTGAATATCAATGCTGAAATGTCACGCAGCGTATGGAATGTTTTGACCACGGAAATTGCGAGTTGAGCTTGAAATGAATCACTGCAATCACTATCTCTGATGGATGATCTCGAAATATTCTATTGTTTTGCTGGTTTGCATGCAATTGATGCTGTTTTTTGTGGGGAAACATTCAATCAACACATCAAAAATCGAATTGAATGCGAGAAGTGCGCGCAGTGAAAATGTATAAAAATCGAATTTTACAAATAGAATTTAAATCCACGCAAATTTTTGAAGATCAAATGAATTCGTATGAATAATAATGAAATCTTATTGCTTACATGAAGCAAAAGTGTCCCATGAAATTATTTGCAACAAAAGTGTTCCAGATATTTATTTTTTTCAGCAAGAGTGATCCAACTTTTCTTATATGATTTTTAGCGTGACTGATAAGAGATAATTGATAAGTATCTTTGGCAAACAGATACTGTTTGAACAGATATTTACCTTTGCCGAAGACATCTATCACTTATCTCTTATCAGCTACGAGAAAATCGATTATGAGAAGTTTGAATACTTTTTTAGGAAAAAAGCATCATTCGATACGAGAGTGACTGGAAATTACACTGACAAATCGGAGCTTATGAGCACTTAACAACAATCAGAGCACGGAAAATTCGGACCTGTCATCAAAGTCAAACAGTCGAGCAGCGAAACTATTTTGTTTTTAAAATGAATCATTTATTATCGAATGGAAAATGGCAAAACTAAAATATGATAGAATATATACGTTTGAAAACACACTCATATTTTCATTCCAATGAATGTAATCGAAGAATCAACAACTAAATTTCGTCGTTCTCGCCTTTGTCGTCGCCGTCAAACAATCAACAAAAACACATTACTTCACACAGAACCAATATATGGAAACATAAAATACCTAATTAAATATCAAAAACCTACAGATAGTTTACGCAATGCACGCGTATCAAATCGCGTCATGGATATTTTTCCTATAGTTTTAGTCGATTTGGGCGAATACACACAATTGTTTAGTTGCCAATTTTCCGTTTTGTTTTTTTCTCTAGACCAACAATTTATTTTTGCGATGCTTAACATTTTCCTAAAGTGAGGACTTTCCTATGGAAAACCAAATTTGAATATAAAATAAAACTGGTTGATTCCTTTGAAAACGATATTTTGTAAAAAAAAAACAAGTTCAAACAAATATCAAACATTTACGAATAAGCGGATAGCAACTCGGAACAAGGACTAATTGCGAATTTATTTCCAAACATAGACTCACACTAAAGACACACAAATTTGAGGGTAATTTAAATATTTCGTCTGTATTATGGATGATAATAAACTATTCATCGCCAAAATGTATGTTATTGCATTTATGAACTGCACATGCATCTTCAGTCTTCTGCCTCTCTTCATTACGGCACAATTAAATCAAATGAAAAGAACCACACAAAATAAAAATGCGAAACTAAACCAAAAATCGAAAAAACAAACCTTCAAATACGATCTATGCGAGAGAGAGGGAAAAAACGAACAGAGATAATGAAGCGTTTGGGTGATTCAGTGCAGAGCATCAAGATCTACATGAAAATTATGGCGCTTCGATACAGTTGAAATTTGTCGAAAAATGATGTTGATTTCGGCATATCATTGACACATTAATCGCATGAACTGCAGATGCATTAAACTGCAGAAATATCCCATTCATCACCAAGAATCGCAAAAACAGCGACTTTGTCCAGTTCTTTATTGGTAATTTTCTGTTGTAGTAAACAATAAATCTAATGAATATGCTAGTTGATTGGTATCAACAGTTTATACATCGAGAAAAGAAAATGTATTTGTGAAATGCCCGGCATATTCTTTTGCAATTCAACTATTTTTATCGCAAAATTGTGTGTCTAAAGACTAATTTCATAGAAATTTATAGAGCATTTCTTGGTTTTTGTTAGAGACTGTTTCATATTATTCACTAAAGTATTACAGTTTGTAGTACTGGCCGTTGAATATTATTTCATATCAAGTGTTTGAGAATGAAAGAGACGCAATGCATTTTCACTGCTATGGATTTCTCTTTCATTCTCATGCAATTTGCATGAAATAATATCCTGCTGCCAGTATATAAGAAACTGTAGTGGATAGTAAGAAAGAAGCTCTTGTTTTTGTCAACGAACTATTTAGCTACCCGCTTAATTTCAACTTCAATTCCATTCTCCTTGGATACGTGACCAAATTGTTGACGAAAATCGAGAGTATGTCACCAAATTCTGAAATCTTTAGAATTATTTGAATTCTTCAAGTCTCAAGAAAAATCTGTCGAAATTCCAAAATGCAGCCGTAGAAAACAAAAGGAATATTGAATTCTCTAAAGCCGCAATTTTTTTTTGGATTAAATTGGAAATAGCTGGCAAAGATAAAACATACTTTGAAGCTCGTCAGTCACAGTGCAAATAATGACAGCACGAATGATGAAATACGAATCGAATAACTTTTAGAAAGAATCACACACTCAATGAAAAGTTAAGAGAAATGGGTGCGATCAAATGGGAAAGGAAATCGAATGGAATAGAATTGAATTAGAAAATGCAAGTGTTAATTTTCCCCAATTTTGTATGTTTTGGCTAACGTCACATAAATAGATAAACACAATTATGAACAATTATATAAATTGATTATATTTAATACACAGCAAAATGAAAATGTCAAAACACAAAAAAAAAACAACGTGATCAATAATACTTATTGTATTGGACGAAACAAATTGAATTATTCAATGGATTTAGTGAAACAGAATCAACAGATGATTTCTTTTGCAAGAAAAATAAAAACCAAAAATTATGAAATTGTAAATGATTAGTGAATTAAAATGTATAAATAAATTTATTCTAAAGAGAAGCATTGCTGTGTTTTTTCATTCAAAATGAATCTGTCATTCGGAACTTCTTTTGGGTGGTTCCAAGCATCTGCAATTATAGACGTCTTTGACATCGAAACTTCAGACTCTACAGACGTCCAAAGGTAACAAAGGCTATTTAAGGTTTATTCAACTTTCTCATTTAATCCTGAATGTTTTTTATCTTCAACCATTTCAAAAATTATGTTCCATTTCTATCTTCCTTATATTAAATAATTTAACTCACCTTTTGGTTCCATCTTCAACCGTCTCTCAACCTCAACGTCTTAGTATCAACCGAATTGTTCGTTGGATTTCATGTGAGCATTATTTCTCTAGTGTTGTCTAGCTATTGCGATATAAAGCATTTTGTTTGTTATATTTAGCAATCAAAATTTTTCGATTCATCAGAGTCAGTTGTGATTTCGCATTTGACATCGAATGGCATAGACCTGAATAGATGTGTTGTCGTCAACGACAACGAAAAATCGTGAATCACGAAACATGGTCCAGGGTGTGTGTATGTCTTTTCATCTGTTTTTCAACCGGTTGTATATCGTTGGCACTGTACAAACCATAAATTACGGTGAACTAGTGCACGTATTGAATTCAACTTTATTTGTTCTCTCATCTCGATGTTGTTGTTGTTTTTTGTCAATTTTCGTGTGTTTTTTCCTCTATTTCGATCGAATATGTGATCATCATCACTACAATTCACCTTTGACTGAACATATGCGGCTGTTTCCAATTTCGGATACGTGAAAATTTCAATAGAACGACGAAACGCGACCAGAGAAGAGCGCATACACACGAACACCATAAATGTGACTTTTGTTTATAATTTCAGAATAATTATAAATTGATTGACCGTACTTGGATGCGGTTATTTTTATGCATATTCATTTTGATTTGAATTGTCTGAATCAAAAAAGAGCCGTTTTGTGGAGCAATATTTAGAACATTTCAACACATTCGGCCCGATAATCATACACCTCGAATGGCCACGTATAATTTGCTTAAATCAAAAAACAAAGAAAACAAACAATTTATATTGGAGATTCGATTGTTTGTTTTCCCATTGATTCCGAAACCGGCACAGCAACGTTTGAGCAAATATGCGAGAGAGAAAGAGAGAGAGAGAGAGAGGTCCAATGTGAAACATGCAATGATGACGATACCAATAAAAGTCGTGAACGTTTAATGTGTAGCATTAGTGAAGAAGTTTTTCATGTGATTGAAACAGCGCATAATGATGTTTAAACACCCGAAATATTGGACTTGCAATGGCTCAGCATAAATTCAACCGTCGGTGATGCGATTGGTATTTTTGTTGCTGGTGAAATGTTTGAGAAACGCCAAATGAACACTCAAACCAAATGCCAGTAATATGAATGTTTTAAGCTAAATCGGTGTCATCAATGGCCTAAGCTCAAGAACAGCAGCAGCGCCAACGAAAAAAATCATCTGCTGTTCTGCAAGCCAATTTTGATAGGAACGTGCAAGCAATGTAAATGGTATTTGGTAAAGTGCGTTGATAGCTTCCGTTTCATGTATGTTAATTAATAATTCAATTGCGTACTGATTTTACTTGTACCCAAATACAATACACATCCAATCAATTATTCACGCAATGAACTTTGATTTAATTTGAAATGCAACGTTGTTTGGTTCAAACGCTCTCCGGAACTGCCAATTTTGACCGTAACTTATTATTTATTCATTTGTTATCATTATTCATCACGTTCAAAAGCCCAGGCCACCGTTTGAGCATTGGCTAAACTTATCTTTTCATGCATTTATAAAGAAATATACGACGTTCCGTCGATATGTCGCTTCTTTAGCTCGGCTCACTTTTCGGCTAGGCAAAAGTCTTGTGCTGAAAAGTCAAACAAAATCTTACTTGACCTGATAATAGCTGGATAAATCTACAAAAAGTCTTGGAAATGCTGAAAAACACTGAAATAGATGTAAATAGCCTGAAACAGCTTGAAGAATCTTTTGAATGGTTAAAAAAGAAACTAGATAAATCGATAAAATTCTGCACTTTTACTCCACTTTTCTGCTTCGTCTAGAAATAGTCGGTTGATAATTCATACACATTTATCCGAAACCAAATTGGAGTACGAAGAATCAAAGAACAACAAATTCTGCATATTTTTTCGAATGAATATTGTTTATTTCATTAAAAAATATCCTTGATAAATCCCTTTTCAATCAGATTTGTAATAGTTTACATATATTTTGCTTTAACATCTATGCGATAAATGATCTGAGGTTTGATTTGGCCATACAAATGGTGGATTATTTGTGTGTTTCTGTAAGAAATGCGAAACAATATAAAATTGCGTGTGTGTGTTGGTCATTAAATACGAAAGTGAAAACAAAATCAAGTTTATAATCGCTGCATCACCAACAACACGGTTTAAATACGCACTAACGCTCGAATTATCGGAGTGTTTAATACTAAACACCTGCAACCGAGCAATATGGTTGGCCAATGGATTAGAATGATTTATATTATGCGAATCGGTGTGTTTCAATTCGAAATTGAATATACATCTCGAGCGAATTGGATAACAATTAATTGGTTAGTGAAAATCGATAGACGACTTGACTGATAGCATTTGCAAAGCCATCCGAAAAAAGAAATATTAAGATCTAAACGAATGAAAATTCGATATAATATTTAATACTATATGTTATGGATATCAATAGTTTTTTTTTGAGATATTTAACATCAATTTTATAGACGCAGTAATTTCCAAAACAAGTATCGAACGTGAGCACGTATATTCGATTTTTCCATGATTTATATACATGTTTGGGAGAGGGGGATGGTTGTTGACAAATAATTAATTGATATAGTATTTGCGGCGAAATGAAACGGACAAAAAGAGAAAAACAAACGATGATAGCATGAAATGTGACTCGAACGCGCGGGTCTCTGATGTATCTATCTCAACGATACATTATCATATAAACATTATGAAACAGCAACAAAGTGTTGTTATGATGAATATTTCACAAAACTCAATTCAATTTGTTTGAGTGTTTAGCTGTGGTTCATGTTTCAAGTCATTCTCAGGTCCCCGATTTTTTAACATTGTTATGACTATTGCTGCTACTACTACCCGACGCTCCGCCACTTTCGCCCGAATTACTGCAAAGAAAGAACAAATGCGATAAACATTGACAAACGTAGGTTTCGGAAGAATGAAATGAGCATTTATGATCTAAGAAGCTTACCTCGGCATTATCGGTATCGTTATGTACTGGCGTCCGTTTTCTAAAAATAAAGAAAGCAAAACAGAAAAATGAAACGATGTGTGTGTTGATAATAATTGAAGCATTGTGTAGCAGTCAATCAGTGTGTCAGAGTGTCGCACTCAATAAGGTCTCGATAAAGCAATAAACACTGAAAATATGGCAATGAGCCAATAATATGTCCAAGCAGCAACCAAATGAAATCATTTGTTTCTGATTTGTCGGTGGCACGTTGCAGATTTTATATCGCTTTTATTCGTCGCTCTCATCAATGAGTCGAACCAAAAGCGTTTTACAAACAACACACCGCGCGCATTCAAGCGCATTCGGCATTTAAGAAATATGCATCATCCATTTTCATCGTGTTGTTGTGTCTGCCGCTCGATTGTTGCAGTAATTGTCTCTCTTTATGTGTGCATTCCGGACATTTAAGTTTTACAATTTCATTCATATAAATCCGAAATTGGAATCAATCTCCGCTTGCGTGTGCTCGCCAACATTTTCATTGAGGCATGTTAAAGACCATTTTGAAAGCCGTTGCACAGGTAAAAATAAGGAAATCGAAAGACATTGAATTAACAACAGTAGCATGCAGAAGAAGCCGTCTCCTCTTGTCCTATCGATGCCCGGCACCAGCGACGGCTCACTCACCATGTGCCATGGCTTACATTTGCTTCAAATTTTGGACTAACGCACCAAAAACCAGCAACCGAACGCGATCGCGCGCCATTCGAGAGGGAAAAATCGTATCACAAATATGTTAAAATGCTGAAACTGAATGAAATGAATTCGACAAAGCCGCGTTCAATGAATGGATAACGTATTTGTGTGTAAATCGGTGCGAGCCATATGCAAAGATGGTCAGAAAAGTGCGATATCTGTTGTTGTGTGTGAAATCGAAATACGAAAAGAGAATAAAAATGTACCTTCTTCTTCGACCTGGAGATGACCACTCTGAACTAGATTCATAAGCACTTCTTGCGGCAAATTGGCTAAAGCTGACGGATATAGGAGGCTATTAAGACTGCTGTTAGTACCAAAAGCTTTGCCCAATTCATCACGAACTTGAATCTGTTGTGCGGCTTGCTGAGATTCCTGTTTCTTATTGGTTTGCGTGGGCTGTTGTTGTTGCTGCTGTTGCTGCTGCTGCCTTTGACGTCGAACGATTTGCTCTTGAATGTGATGACTAGGTCCAGCCACTTCAACACTAGATGACTCATCACTTGACTCTCCTGATGACAAAGGTGAACGGTCATCCTGAAACAACGACAATGATGAGAAAAAACATTCAATTAGTGCTCTTGAAATCAATTAACCATCGACCATCGGTCAAATGAATATTCAACAATTAAATTAAAATGGGAAAAAAGCCTTGAAACCATTTGCCATGGCGAAGTTCAATTTTCCGGCCACCTTTCGATCGAGAATTCCATTTTTTTCTCTCAATATCATTGTTGAGTTTTTTCGCGTTGTCACACGCTGTTTGATGGTTATTTAGGTCCAACTTATTCAGAACTTTGTCAGCGGATGATATGGTTCTGGTGCTGCAACAGCGGCATCAGCAGCAGCGACAGCACCTGGAACACTTGGATGACACCGTCTACATTTCTATACACTGCAGTTGCACTGCATTGTGACATACCAAAAATCAAATATGGACACAACAACAAGTGAAGAGAAAGAAACAAATGTCGCTATTGCCATAATAATATGATTCACATTTGTTGACGAGGCCACTAGCTAATTATGGTATGGGAAAGAAATGCATCTTTTTATTCTTATTCTTTCTGCTGCTGCTGTTGCTGCTGCTGTTGTTTTGTTGAGTTTTTGCGCACTTAACCAATATGTCTCTGCATTGTCTACTGTAATCATCGGCTCACTTAACATCCGCCATTTACACAAAAGGGAAGAATATTGGCGATCGACATTGTATGTGTTTTTTTTTTTATAAAAATACACGAAAAAATGCCACATGGCATATTGTGCGTGTGTGTGCCAAGCCAAACAATACATTTCACTTCGACGAATCATAATTTTTTACCTTTCAGAAGCATTTGCATTAGAATATGGTAACGCAAACTTCCATATTCAAGCACAAAACATTTTTCAATGTCAACAAATCCACCACATTGCAAGCGACTCTGTCTCTCTATCTCTGTCTGTGTCGTCTTGCCAGCGCACCAGACACCACGGAGTTCCAGTGCTCATTTCAACATTGTTTCCCCTTTTTCGCATGCAGTTTTTATAAGACATTTTTGAGTGAACAGTAAGGTCTCAATTCTTTATTATCTGCACATAATAAAACAGTTGCTACTCTGAAATGAGAGTCTATATAAAGGATAGAACGAGCATTTCAAGGCTTCAGCTGAGCATTGAATTAGAAGAATTGCATTGCAACAAAGTGATCAACATGAAAGTTCTGATTGTGCAAATGCTTTGACAGCTTTGAAGAAACTCATCAACTTTTAACTAACTTTTCTCTTAAAACATTTACTTTTCAAACTACTGCTTTTGAATCTCTCTTGTTGAAACTTTACATTTTGGACTTGTTTATTCTTGCTTCTTGACATTGATTTGGTCGAGCACCGACTTTAATATCGAAATTTAATTCATTCAAAACACCATTCATGGATTGAGTTATGGAAACATTTTTCATCGATTAATAAGTGAATAAAAGAACGTTTTCTGCATTTTTGGAGGAGAAAAATCCAACCCTGGAAATACAATAATTCTAACATTACCGATATCGCATCGAATGGGATAGAATCAACCTACTTATTACGTTAGAGAATCGAACGATCTGAAAATACCGTCCGAAATCCCATGAACCATCGATTTAATAATTTGATCGTCTTCGTGATTTTTTTTTTCAATTTTGTTGTTGTTGTCGTCATGTTGTTCTCATTGACAATGAGATGATTGTATATGATGGCAAATGAAAAGTGCAGTCAATAATATTGAGACTCAATATGAGAAACGGTGAGAAATGTAACGACGAGAGTATTTCATTTGAATCCCCGGAATGTAATGCAGAATGCGTTGTTGAATGTGGAATGTGGTGGTAGCGTCGTCCACCAAACGTGAGCTAACACATAAAAAAAATCGTATGTTTCGATTTTTTTTCTATCTCTGTGTTCCAATACAAATTGCAAATTGTGTGTGCATTGCACTTCTAAAAATGATGGCATGTAGACGTGCATTACTGGTTTTGAATTCACTGCTACCTGCTTGTGCGCGCTGAGAGCCGAGCGCTGAGATGATGAGGATTATGATGATGATGCAGAGAGTAAATGCACGCAAAACGCATACTAAACAGGCGGCCAAGTACGATTCGGATGGAACGTTACAAAAACTGGACATCACCATAAAAATCGACCACGTGAAATGCAATTTTGCGTTTTTCCACTTCAAATCGTCCAACAAATCGGTATGGATTCAATTCTGTTACTGAGTTGACGTGGTGCGTATGCGTTGGTTCTTTTTTGTCCTGGCTTTGCAACCGATCATAAGTGGTGATTTTTGAGAGTTCATAATTTGCTGCAATTATCACTATTGTACTGAAATCGAGTAGTTTTACCCGTTCTCTCTCTCTCTCTCTCTCTCTCTCTTTCTCTCTCGATTGAACATTCAACGCGCATTATGACGCGTTGCATTTTATCTCAGCACACAATCGAAATAAATAGATTCACGTCCAAATGTTAATTGCAAATCTAAAACACATTACGGTCAGCTAGAGCTCCAAGAAATATGATTTCTTCCATCTCTCGCTTTTCGCTCTCTCTCACTCCCGTTTACAGCGAATTGTGACATTCGCTCTATAGATAAAAGTATTGACTTTATAAATGGATACAAACAGCATTTTCTTTCAATATTGCAAACATTTTTTTACCATTTACGGATTTTCGCAAAACGAACACAAAAAATAATTCCAAAGGACAACAGATTGTTTCAAAGCTGCTGCACTTAGCTTTGACAAGAAATGTGTGCGACTTTTTTCGTGAGTGTAAATAAATTAACTGATAAATTGTAAATTAAATTTAGATATTCATATATATTTATATACATATACAGAGAGAGGGAGAGAGAGAAAAAGAACCTTCATTTGTACAGGCAAGAGCTGATGATGAATACATCTGTGCGCGTTGTGCTTCACTTTTTCGATAATAGTCGCATTTGAGCGATGGGCATATGCGTGAATAGCAGCAGCTTTGCAGAAACACTGAGAATGACATGGAATTGTTTGAAATCCGAAGATTCGACGGAAAAATAAACATTTTTTCCATTTCGAATGCTTAATCTAATGGTTTCAAATATGTTCAATGTTGCAACGAAAAGCAAAAATTGTATTTAAACATTATAAAGCTTATGCTCGCATTAGAAAAAAAGCGCTTGCAACCGGTAGCTGACGAAAAGTCCAATTTGAATTGAATGACGACGCTCACCATAAACAAGTTTCAATCCACTTGTGAGTGCATGAGCGCGATTAGGAGAACCATGAGCTTTCAGACTAAATGGTACCGAGACGGTATTCTCTGGAGACTATAAATAAATAATCGATTTGGTGTGGTGCAAATCGATAAATGTGAATTGTAGCCGTATCGCGATCCGTTGAATAACAAACGCACACAACACGTCGACTTGCTCAACAATTCTCCTTTTGATACCGAAAATTGATATCATTTTTCAAGCCATAGCCGTTGTTGTTGTTAGAAATACACAACGGACTTGCATTCAAGATGTGTACCGCTTGATAAACTGCAGTCAAGTAGTTGTTTTTGCGTTTGTTCGCCGAATCAATAACAGTTTGCAACAACATATATTAGAGACGCAACGGTGGGAAATCACGCTGCCAACAACTCGGTGTGCAATATTCTTCGTTCTTGAATCGATTGTGTGTTCAATTACGTTGTTCTTTTCCATTAAGCCTTATTTTTCTTATGACTGAATCATCGAAACGATGGGATTTTTATTCTACTCAGTTGTTACATTCTATCATAGATCATAAACTCTCAGCGGTTATGATGAATCGTTTTTGTTATCACAAGCAGACATTCAGTCTGCTGAACATTCTCCATATGCGAAATGTCTCCGATGCGAATTGAATAGATCGAACAGGCAATGAATCTTCGGAGGATGTACATCTTGAAAGTTGAGAAGAGGCAATAAACACCGCACTTCAATACGACAAACGATGAGATTCAGGGTCGTTTTTAAGCATAATAAAATTGTGAAGCCTGCTTTTTCGAATTCAAGCAGTTACATGATAAACAAAGAAAATTAAGAGTTTTTAGTCACTTCAAAACACTTTGAAAATAATGAGCTCAATTCCATATTCATCGATTTCACGGGAACTTTTCGTTGAATTCGTACTTTTTAGCAAATTTATAATATTTTATTAGAAAATCCAAAACAAAAAAAGAATAATCTTTAGATGAGATTTAATTGCACCGGCGGCAAATATATTGAATTTAAGAACACACAAACTCAGTTTAGTGAATACGACGATTATCAATGCCGGATTAACAAATCGTATCATTACCGATATTTGGATGCGATTTCCATACTATTGATTTGCGTGTACCATTTATGCGACAAAGTGCAGCGTTGAATGAATGCTCACACAAACACTTTTCAAATTACACTCGCATAATTTACTGCATAAACTTGCCTCTGCACATTTTACAATCCAAATTTCAAGTCCTCATCGATTGGATTAAAAAAAAAAAAATCTGGCCTGAGGTCAAATTTTCATAGAAACAAACTAAAAATGACGAAGTCATGTAACTTTATGTGTGCTGCTATGGCACGTTTAGATAGCGTTGTCTCTAATCGAGTGTCGTTTCCCAAACGTGCTCGCATCTCATCGATAGTGAGAGAAAAAACAGCAGCAGCGTTCTTTTCACTGGAATTGCAGCTCAAAATGAAAAGAAAAAAATCAATAAACTACAAGAGATGTTGAAACAAAGAAAATGGAAAATAAAGTAACTGACAAACGAGAATTATAAGAAAATGCGTTAATATTACTGATTGAAAGCCAAGAATACGGATCTCACATCTTTCGCGCTTCTCGCACATTGTATTTTCCATGTGTGTATCTCGTGTGTGTTGTATCGATAACGCTTGCACTTGACTTCGGTCTGAATGCATGCATGCAGCCGATGTGTTTTGCGCAAAAACCCAACGAATTTATTTTGCGATCGCAATGCAATGCTAATGGATATTAAAAGGCTTTACATCGAATTATTCCCATTAAATATTGACACTTATGCGCCAAACGAATACCAATTACCGGTGAATAAGTTGAAGTGAAGACGTGCAATCGAGATGGATGGCGTGAGCGAGAGAGCGAGCGACACACGAACGCATCGATATGACCAAAAACGTTCACTACCAGCCATCACCATCGGCATTCAATGCAATCTGTTAAATTATACGTGAAATTTCTTTCACAGCGCTTTTTTTCGTATCCATAGAATGTTTTACCTGTTCTCATTTTTGCGCATTCGTTCGATTTGCTATGTGCGATGGCTTCTTACACATCTTTTTTATTCCTTCTGCTGCTGCTGCAGCTTCTTATTTTGTGTCGCGTCGAAAAGTACACGACACATCATGTTCGATCTTTCATCACATTCTTTACATAGGTAATTACAGCGACTACATTAAACAAGTGCATATTAATGTTGCGCTTTTTGGCGCTGTTCACGTTAATTTCGAATAAAATGAAACTGTTTTTGCGCAGCTCATTTTCAAAGACGAAATACGAACAAATATACCAAAGTGCAACACAAAATCAATGCAATGTCGCCTCATGAGCAGAGAGAGAGAGAGAGAGAGAGAGAGATGGAGAGACGAGCAAAAACAGCACACGCAAATATGTCAAAAACCATGCGGCCAATTCCACTGCGCCGCGCCGGTGACCTATGGAAACTCGATTATGTAAAATATTACACATTTCACTTAATGATTATGTATCGTTTTTATAATTTCATCTTATTTGGACATAAAATAGCGTAAAAATTATGTTACATTTCAATATCTGCCTTATGAAGATAATGATGCTGCTGATCAATTGCAAATTTCACACGTAATTTCTCAACGCAGCAAACTTTTTGGAAACATTCACGAAATGCTTTCATTGAGAATGTTCTTCTATACTTTATTATGAAGGCATCTGATGAGAGCCTCTTATTAAAAGAGAATTTTCGTAGAAAATTCAATATCAACTTCTGTAATTTCGCAAACTTCACAAATAAATGTTGATTTTAACTCTCCAGGAATTTGAGACACGGCGTTACTCGAAAATGTGTTCTATTTCGCATTCGGAAGCCATTTAACTAACTGTAAATATTGTAATTTAAACTTTTTGAGTTTGAAATAAAATTAGTTAGCTCAGAAGTAGTTCGAATGTTTGAAAGTTTTACGTGATTTCCTGAAGTGTGAAATGCCTCCTGTCGCCCGGCATTACTATGTGTATGTATCATCATTTAAAATACATTTTGATATAATCTTTTGAAATGAATTTTCAATTTGTCCGCAAATATAATGGTCGGTCTGCATTCTAAATAGCTTCCAAAAATAATTCTGAATTGAAATGAAATTTACCTACGAACATTGGGCATTTCTACAATTTTTGCCACGTGATATTGTTTTCATTTGTTTTCATCCAATTTATTACAATGTGTGAAAATAACTACGAAAACTGTGACATTAAATTGATTTTGGCTGACAATTTTAGACAGGTTTTGACATGTTTGGACAGTTAAAGTTACTTAAAGACACTTCTAGATAGTTTAGAACAGCTTTTAGATAGTTTGGAATAGTTTCAAATGGTTTTATCAGATCAACAATTATTTATTACTAAAGAGGAAATTATTTTCATTCGAAATTCGAAAAGATATCAAAATGTGTACACATCATCTTTCTTTCCATCAGACTAATTCTTTTCGTAATTCAAGTGCTGATTCATTTTTTATTTTGAAGCAGTTGGCGAGAGAAAAAAACACTTGTTTCATTCGCATCCAAACGATGTACGAAGATGGCGAGTCAATTAATCATATTCAATAATGAGGTGTCTCAAATGAAGTGACATTTGAAGTCGATTCTCAATGTTTGTTGCCACGAGCTGTTGCTGCGAAATCAAACCAATTTGAATAAATATCAAAGTCACAAATATGGAGGCGTTTGAACCTATAGCCGTATTATTTCTCTCTCTCTCTCTCTCCCTCCCTCTCTCTCTTTCTCTAGCAATTTTATTACTTTTGTTTTGCTTACGTCATGTAAAACACTGTAGAATTAGTCAATTAGTTGCTTTTGTTTTGTTTCCGCCCGAATTTGGTGAGTTCGTTCAATTGATTTGATGCTAATAAGTAATGATTTGAGCCATTTCAATTATTACTCAATTTCAATTTAATGCGACTTTTTTGCTTTGTGGAGACGATTCGATTTAGACATTTTCATTCTGTGCGACGCATTCAATGCATTTCAGGCAATTTTACCTTCTTTACGAAAAATCTCTTTTTCTCTAGTTTTCTTCTACATTTTACAAAGCAATCGTCTTCAACTCATCTCCAAATCACAATGCGGTCTTTGGAAACAATAAGGGCGTTCTCTTCTCATAGCCGCTGATGCGGTGATGTCGACGTTTGAACTGTACAGATATTGTCCGAATTCCAAGACAATAAAAATAGGCCAGAATGCGTATAACGCATGGGTGGATGTGATTTGGATTAGATGAATTTGCAACTGCTCAATGAAAAAGATGCGATTCGATTTATCGATTAACGACGCAGAGAAATATTATATTACTATCGGATACGCGTCTCTTTGGTGAATTGCGTGGGTTTCGAATCATACATTTAAATCAATCGATTTCGATTGACATTTGGATGGGGTAATACTATTGGAGACAAGAACAACAAACGCTGAAATCTTCTTGCACTCTCGAGAGTCATTTTCTTCGGAAGGAAAATACACGCATTCACAACCCAGAAAACGATTTCATTTAAGAATAAACCTTTTCAATAAAAAACTACCCTTCATGCGGGATTAATCTTCCATTTAGTGAAATAAATCTATTTTATCCTTTTTGAACTTTATCAAGTGGGAAAAAAATCCAAATTCCAAAACAACAGTTTCAACTTTTCTAATTGCGAAATAAAACGCACTTGATAGTTCGAAGTAATGCTTCGCAAGCATGGATTAATTTATAATTTATAATTTACAACTAATGCGCAATGAATATTTTCCGTAGAAAACGATGAAAATTCATTCTAAGATATTCTTCTAAACTCAAAAGAGTTTGGAATATCAATTTCAACAATGTTGGGTGCCGTTTGATGGGCCTCAGGCTTAATCTTCGACCGAATTTCATTGATTTTTCCCTTGACGGAGATTAATTTTCATTTTTTTTTTTTATGAATAAAAGAGGAACAAGTAAAAATGATTTTTTACTCTTGAAAAGTGGAAAACATGAAAATAACGAATTACTATATATTTCAAAGCAATTGAAACAAAATATTTTGAAATCACGAAACAAAAACTAGAATTGGAAATGTGCTTTTGGTTGATCAGTCACAATAATCAGATAATTGAGTGTGCTCAAAGCTGCCGTTGGTTTCAGTCGGATAGCGCTGGCCAATCGCATGATTGCAAAGTAATAATCATTGGTAAAAAAATTGCACGCAAAATGGGTGTTTCAAGAGTTTGGGAAATGCTGTAAAATTGCATTTACTGCTCTAGCTGTTAAAATGATAATTAAAAGAGAAAAAAATTGCTTGACTGCTTGAAAATTGTATTTTTGTAGCGTTTGAATTTCGAGTTCATAATGTATTCATTTGTATGAAAACGGCGAGCCACTTCAAAACCCTTCTCTCTACACAGCAAAATTGTTTGGCTCATTCGATAATTGGCTCGCATTTCAAATGAGCATTACGTATTGATTCGCCAACAACAGCACGGGCGATGGAAAAAAAAAGAGAGAGAGATGTCTGTACGAATGATGTGTGCATTCCGAAGTGTGGCCATTTTGGATTTTGCCGGCGAGTTTAAAATTTCAACCACGTAATATACAAAATGGCTCGTTGGCTATACATGTGGAAAATTTGCGTGCATGTTGCTATCCAACCAAGCATTTCTAATATATATATTTGTTGTCTGCCATGGAACAAGAGAGGCAAATGCAAAGATAGCATGTTGTTGTTTTGTCTGCAAATTGCAGACTGGAATTCACTATACATTTTGCACGCTTGTTCGCAATGCACGAGCTCTTCTCCATTCCAAGTGATTGTCCTCGAATGTTAGAGAGGAGCTATTATCATCATCAAAATGGTTTTATTTTTTGCATCGAAAAATGTGTTTTGCGCTAAAGCAATAGGTTGAGTAACGAAATGAGCGTTGAATCGGGAGTTCGATGGATTTGGGCTTAGGAAAAGTAACATTGACAGGTAAATTGATTCGTTTTATGTTGTAGAAATGACCAAGTCTATTTTTAGTTGATTATGTGATGGAATAACGGTTTTGCATTTGTGTGACGCCAGTCCGAGCCAAAAGTTTGTGATGATCATTTAATTGGCTGCTGATGGGATCTCAGCGCCAAATATGATGTCAGTCGAATTACTGAGACTTCGTGAAATTTCAAGAGCGAAACGCGATCTACAAAAATCGTGGGTAAAAATTTCCACCTTTCGAAAATTGTGACATAGAATTGGTTTGTGTGCTTCCTTCACTTCATCGCTAACAAGCGATTGTAATTTATATGCGAATTAAAAAGCCATCTCTACTCGTCCACACGATTCATTTTTGCATAAATCCATAAATGCGATTCTGATCTGACTCCCCAGCTTTACCATTGAATCTCTCTCACTCTCTATCACTGTCGCTCACCATCGACGGACACAAACAAAACAGTATTATATTTATTTTTTATGATAAAATTGCTCGAAAATTTATTGACACCATTTATGGCAGTCAGTTTTGTTTACGACTTCTTGCTCAATATATAGTCTCTCTATCTCGTTCATTGTGTGTTCATCAGCTTCTAATTTAATCCACTAACGCGCACACACAACTGCTTGATTGAATCTTTCAGGCACGCGTATCTCTAGCTGCCACGAGAGATCTGGCCACGATGGGCGACAAATAATGGCAAACAATGCGTGTGTACGTTTTATTTATTTCATTTTCGACCATTTGGCATTAGTTAATACACATTCTGCCATCATTTTCATCTCTATCTCGCCTACAAATAACACAATTTGAACAACAATCTTTCGGCCAGTCAATAAAATTAATCAATGTGATAGAAATCCCCGCTGAATGATAGGCGCGTATATCGATGGATTTTTGAATGTTCTCGATTCGTACGAAAGTGCAATGAAACGTTAGAATTTATTTTCTCCATATTTTGTCAATTTATTAAAATTACACGAAAAACAACAATGTAACGATTATTATAGATGAAAATGTTAAAACTAAACGGAACCTAAATTAACGTTACGAAACGTCACGGAGAAACAAAAAGAATAAACAAATTTGCACATGAATAACACCCACATCCAATAATGTCCTCAATAAAAAAATTTAAAAGTAATGGCGATTTTGATGCGATGACATACACGCAAATATGTGTGCATATAATAAAGCAAATAATTTATTTTGAGCGGTTTCTGCTGTTTTTGCACGACGAAAACAAATATTCAATCGACGACCAGGCCATTTTGTCCGGTTGGACAATAGTCACAATGCAATAAATTAACTCACACTCGCAATCATAAAAAATTAAGCATTTCAAAATGGAGACAAATGGATTGTTAGGAGAAACTTGCGGTAGTTAGGAGAATCTTGACCGCCCCATTTTCTTAAATCAAATATTGAGCCAGAATGGAATCGCAAGAGGTTTCTAGTTTTTTCTCTGTATCTTTTATTCTTGATCATAGAGAATGCTTAAAACTGTGTTCTTTATTAAAAAAAAAAACGGGATTTCGTCAATCATTTCAAAAAATAATCTATATCCCAAAGAACGAAATCAACCACCAAAATATCGACGAAATGCATGCGCTCCGTTTGGTAAATCAATGAATTAATTATTTGGGCTTGAATGTCATTAGATTCACATATAATATTCGCCGATTGGAGTTGTTTGGAAAATTAACGACGAAATGTGTAAATGCAGGTTCGTGTCAGTGGCATCAGTATTCATTGCTCACAACTTGTTACTTTGTATTCATCTTGATTGTTGCGATTCGTGTTATTCTTTTCCTCAACTCTTCGATATCATTACAGAGTGCATTGGAATTGCATGTCTATTGTTTTAACTGCGATTCAATGAAACAATGGAAATGTGCGTTCGGGTATTTCCGTACGAATTCAGTACAATGATTGGACAATACTCCAATCGATTGATGCATAACGTAGCTTTCAACCGTCGCATCCAGAAAGTTATCCACCAGGTTGCCAAGGCAGCAAATGAATTGCATGGCAAATTTTATGCAAGACTAGAGCATCTGCACCGTCAGAATACGATGCCGTTTCATTTAAGAAGCAATTGATTCTAATTAGCTCAAATAAAATGTTGCATTGAAATTCAAACGGCATTTAATTCGAGGAAATTGTTCGAATATTCAATCTTGTCCAAACATTTTCGCTTCAATAATACATTTTGTTTCAAAATTCTTTAAAATTGCTTTAAAGTGTCGAATCTCTTCATTCTATTCATTGATTTAAACTAATTCAGGTCTTGCATGAGCTACATTTGAAACAAAATCGTTCGAAAATCATTACTATATAATATTTTATATGAGCTAAGAGTAATTGTTTTAGTTCAATCGATCGATATATCGTATATTATGCACTGTATCATTTCAAATAACAATTTTGAAACGATAGTATTTCTCTCATTGGAAAATATTTAAAAATGCACATTCTTGGTGTGTTTATGTTAACAATTTTGAATGCACCAGAAACGAAATATACAGCTGTAATGCAGCGGCATCGACATTGATTTCAACATTGAAAAGTAGTTAATTTGTTTGCATTGTTTAATTCTCTTTTCTGTTTGCATTTTGTGTCTTTTTCCATTTTTTCTCTACACAGTGCAATAAAGACAATACGAGTACATGTTCTATTGTCAAAATTCGACGCTCACAATCGAAGTTTCGATAATGAAACTCATTGATTGTCGTTGCACTTTGAAGCTCAATAATTTTATACATTAAATGTTGAATTCGAGATGACAGTGTACAATGTGTTGTTTTCTTTCAATGAAATGGAAATAATCTTGGTTAATTTTTGTCGATTTCGCTTTTTAATTTGGCAAATTCGCTCGGAAACTTTATCCAAAAGATTTGCAAATGCGTGAAATCGCATGAAATTAATTGCTTTGCCTTCATGGCTAGCAAACGACATATTCATCAATTCATTGTCATCAATGATTATCCAATAGATATAATGTGCGTCAATAAATGAAATTCATTGGCCTCAATTTTGATATTCTTATCCAATTCTTGCGAGGATCTCCGTTCGTTCCATTTTCCCCGCATCTGTTCAATAGCTGTCCGAGTTTAATGCTAATTTTTCTCATTGTGTTTTTGCCAGATCATTTTCATTTCTAGTTATTTGGTTGCAATTCGTGCGGTCGTTATAAAGTAAGAAGCAAATTAAAATTACTTAATATTCGATTTTAATACAAGCGGCATAATTGCGCTTTGTGAGCACGAGCTACGCGCGCAGAAGTGAAGAATCATCATGTCAAAAATAGCAAAACCGAAAATGAAATCGACAATGACATCAACAACGATCGTTTGCAAATGGTCGCTTTTTTTCTTCCGATGATTTTGTTCGTATCTCCTTGAAGTTTAACTGAATTTTTTTTGGATTGTACAAAAAACCACGACGACATTAATTCGTAAGTTGCATTCTTTTTAAATCATCAAACATTGTTATAAACCGTTTCAATAGAGAAGAACATTTTGAGTTCACTTTCGCCGACAAATCGAATTTCAATATCGAATAAAACGTAACGCGTTGCGCCAATGAACGATCAAAAATTCATTTGGTATTAAAAATCGGTGCACAAATAAAATAAAACGCGATCGAAAGCACTGAGTGGATCTTATTAGGCACGCGTTTGCGTGGAATGGCTGCACACAAACCGGCTGCAATTTCATTATTACGAAAAATTGTATGCACAATGCGCCAATTGAATGAAACAAAAAGACGTCGTCGGCGTGCGCATGCTCCTTCGTATGCCCGAATCGCGAAAAAGCGCAGAACACAGACTTACCGGTGGCCCTTATTTATTCCAAACAACTCGAGAGAGAAAATAATAGATCGGTTCATTTAATAGGCATGAAAACACACACAAACTGGCTACTGTTTTTCGTTGGTTCATGAGTTTTTGCTTGTCACACAGGTATGCCGAACCGTTCAAGCCGCGCTTGAAGATCAAAATAATCCGAGGAACGGGCCGCACGAGTATCATTCGAGAGAAAACCGAACAGAGAAAAAACTATGAGGATCTCAAAAGTAATTGTTAAATTATTTCTATTTTATTGTGTATTGTCGATTGTGTGTCAGATGGAACGGCGGTCGAACGGTGAATGCGAGCGAAAGAGTGCATCTTCGGCTGTGACCAAAGGACCACTATGCAT
Organism: Obolodiplosis robiniae; assembly: GCA_028476595.1. NCBI lineage: Eukaryota > Metazoa > Arthropoda > Insecta > Diptera > Cecidomyiidae > Obolodiplosis > Obolodiplosis robiniae. Next base: position 8,544,971 of record CM052017.1, on the reverse strand, counting down.
ATGCAATGCATTTATCAGAATATGCACAAGCAGGCAACGTGCTGATGGCGGCGAAAACGACGACAACAGCAGCAGCGGCAGCATCGATTTCAATAGAGTGCTTGGCATGCAACTTAGTTTTCCATTAATTTTACGAATATTTCATAGAAAAATTCCGCCACATATATTTTCAATAGATTGTGGCTAAAGGCGGTCCGGCTGCGGTCGACGGCAATTCAGACCCATTGTGTGCATATGCAAAAATATTGTTTAATAAGTTGTTTATTGTTCGCGAGAAAAATGCGATATGTCTTTTGCGAAACAATACCAGCTGGCGGTAGGTCTAATAGTTTGCTCGATACTTCTATGTTGCTCATAGTTAAACACAAACACCGTTTGAACCGCGCCGTCCGCGCTCACATTGCTCGATCTTTGCAGCACACCACACAGCAGTCCGAATCTAGCGTGAAATTCGCGCTCACCGAAGTCTTCTACTGTATCTTTGGATCCTTATTAATTCTAAAACATGTATCGTTGCATCAGCTACCGTACTTTTCAAACGGTTCGATTACGCCGGCACGGTGTTCTCTTCTCGAATTGCCATCTTTAAGCCCATTCTGTCCATTATCCAAGTTGCAAGTTACTGCATTTAAATTTAATTCGAACCCATTTTTGTTACTCAAAATAAAAACCGCCATAAAGTTGCGGAACGATTGCGACTAAAATGCGAAATTTTGACCTCACTTTGCATAAAGCCTGGTCGAAAGTGCAGAGTTAATTGACTCGTAATAGACCCGCCGGCATGTTCGTGTATTTGTTGATTGAAATCAATTGTGATGATCGGCTATTTTAATCGATGCGATGTTTTTGTTTATCAGATTTCCAAATTTGGACCGGCCGAATGGCTCACTCATTTTTCTTGTAACGCGCACCATTTTTTGTGTGTGCGATCGTAGTTGCAACTTTTTACTCATTCCCATTCTCATCGCGTTCGCTTCATTTAACATTATACTCGCCCAAATGAAGTTGTTTCCGATTTGTTGTTGAGTAGCCGCTATAAAAAAAATTTCCATTACAATCTATGCGCTGGCCCGCTAATGATTGTTGCAAGAAATCACGCCTCCAAATTCTTTTCAGTTGAAAAATTGTGTGCGCGCGTGCGCTGTTCGATATTGAAACACAATCGCATTTCGATCGAATATTAGCCAACGCGTTAAAATCATGACCCTTTCGATTAGATCCATCGATGGCTAATAAATAGCGATGGACAAATATTTGATTGAAATTCCCCATCAAGTGCCCACTATCTATATTTTTCTATTATTCACACCTTTTGCCAGCTATATTTGTCTCTTATGTTGAAAAGAAAGACGAACGTTTGTCGCGCTTCGCATGCGCGCTCTCTCCCTCGAATTCAGTTTGATGGAAGACAGAGAGGAGCATTTAACACGAATTATATCAATTATCGATTTTTATCATTGTTGTTTGGATTAAATGACAATTTTTGCACGCTCGAGCGGGCACTGCGAGCGCGAGCATGCATATATGAGTGTGGAGGATGACAAAGAAAGATATACGATCGATCGCAACCGGATCGCCTCCGCCGAACACTTGAAGAATATGAGCATGGAATGAAGAAATTGAGGAGTATAATCGAATACGAACGTGTTGTGTGGTGGTGAACAACAGAAAACGCAGTCACATATATCTCTCTCGGTCATCGACGGTTTAGTATACGGTCGATCGTCAAACTGTGCACATCGGCCAGTCAAAATACGTGGAGAAAATCCAGCCAGCTACCGCCAGGCATTTTTATCGTGCTCAAAAATTGTTCACAGTCAACATGCCTTCCAATTGGTAACTGTCATTCAGTTTTCATACAAAATTTTCCAGAATTAACACAATTTTCGACAATGTTTTGAAATACGCATACAATTTCTGATGTGCTTCATTTGTTCATGTACAATTATTTGCACTTTTCGAATAATTTTGTGGGATATTGGGAATTTCAAGTTCCATGTGTTCAGTGTAATCTGCACAGCTCTACCATACGGCTATTAATATTAGTTGCCATTTGTTTCGTTGACAGATTGGTGTGCTTTGGCGCGTTCAATCTACTTTCGCATTCACGGCGTACAATGCTTTCGAATCATTGAATTCGGTAAGTATCTTTGCATTTTCAAATTCTTTATCTTGTTGGAACTTTATTGGAAGAAGATTTGCAGTGAAATATTTTTGTGAAACCAAAGTAAATCAAAAATAAAATATAATAAGAACTTTAAAATTCGGACAATTTTTCTGGCACATTTGTAAGAGCTGTTGTTATTTTGGAATTCAAACTTTTACTCCACAATTCTATTTTCATGGAAGAGCAAGTGGTTTTTCGTATCTTAGGACCAAATTTGGTTGAACAATCGCTTACCGACCGGTTTTTTGAGTAACATTCAGCATCTCCACGATAATGGCTTCTAACACTTACCTAAAAAGAAATTGAAACCAGACAAATTATTAGCTTTTAATCATCATTTTGGAAAGGGTCTTTACGTTTATGATAGAATTCAAAGACTATACATTAAATTATCCTACTCTCCAATCTAAATCTACTATCATAGTTAAGTATGACAAAAATCTTTCGATATCTTGGGGATTTACTCATATTAAATCTCTCATTATCAAGAATGGCAATTATACAAATTGATTCGATTGATCTTCTGAATTCATAATAGGAAATTGAGGCAATCTCTGTTTCCAGCTCGAGAATTCATGATTTCAATTGAATTCGAATTTACCGCTTCAATAACAATTTCGAATTCTGAATCTGCGTAATGCATTTTTCAACTAAAATGTATATCCAAGCTTGACATTCGCTTTATTATTTACACTTGAAACAAAAATTCCGAAAGTCTCGTACTCCATTCTTACAAATTTTGCCATTGTTAGAATCACGATATAGATGGTATTCATAAATGTACGCAAAAACTATTATGCGTAATGGGATTTCGGGAACTGTCTGACAGCTCTCATGCCATTCCAAATACATACATTGTAACTTTCGCGTGAATATATGAATTCTAACTGCACGGGACTATAACATAGGACATTGCATTATTCGAAAGAATGAAGTACGAGAATTTCGTACTTTAGTTTGAAGTGTGTTATTTCGATTGTGCTTTGCTTCTGATTTGTAAATTGAATTTCAACAGATTCGAATTTCATTCGATGATTTCATTCGTTGCACCAATTTTTTGTTGTTTTTTTTTCTCGGTTGCTCTCATTTTCACGTTTGCATTTGTTGTAAGCACAGCATACAGACAAACAATATTTATTGATGATCTTTTTTCAAACGTCCTTACAGCTGTGCACTGGTTCCTCCTCACAAGCCAAAGTGCATTCCCATTCAATAGCAATCCTTTATTAAATAGTCGTTTGCATTTTCAATGCGACTGAATCTGACTAAAAGTGATCTATTGGAAATCAATGTGATTGGCAGAATTCGTGCAATACTCGATTCATTTTCGATATCTGCCGTCGATCTGATTGCGTAGTTATAACGCATTGCTAGAAAGAACCTGAAGCAGATCGTAACGCAAATGATATTGCAAATTGGCTCTGCCTTCAAACTGAAAAAAGTCCCATCAACGGAAGGTTTAAAACACTTAAGAATGCGAACACGAAATTTTGTGTCGTACAAAAAGCGCGATGATGCGATCCGAAGAGAGAGAAAGAGAGAGAGAGAGAGGGAGAGTGATCGAGAGAAAGAAAGAGAGCATCAGCAGTAGCCGGAATTTCAGAAATCAGCGATCGATCGTCGATCGTTGTACATATTTAATTTTATATCAATGCACAGCACATAGCATCAAAATCAGATACAATGTTTTTAGCACATTTTAAGGAATTCGGTTCTCTGTTTTATTGATGCAAAGAGATATTTCTTCGTCCACTTGAAATGCACAATGCGAATTGCTGCTGTTGCTCTGCGCGAGCGTAAACACATTGAAGCGAAGACAATCAACGATGGTCGCGAAACGAAGAAAGTGAGCGAGATACGAGAGAGCATGCTAACAAACAAGAATTAATTTTCCATAGTGTTTTACATCACATTTTTCATGTTCGAATCGTTGTTGTCGTCATTCGATATACGGAACGGACTATTTCTCACATATAATTTGCTATTCCAAGGAAATGCACCGATTTGTGTCAGCAGCGACGCAGCAAAAGACATAAATGCGAAAATTGTAACGAAAACTCGAGCGACGAAACGGCCACAGAGGCACTCGTAAAAAAAAGTAAATGGACGATAGCACAACACGAAATGCGATTGAAAAAAAAAAAAAAAAAATCTCGCAGAATGAGGAAAAAAAACCAAAGAAATATTTTGTAATGCGGGAAACAAATACACGGCGAAAAATTAAAAGTAACCTCACACACAGCGCGAAATACACAATCAGTGCAAACACACGAAATGGCATTGAGTGCGCAATGGGGAAAAAAGTAAACGCGCGCGCGCGACCGACCAATGAAAACAACAAATGAACACTTTTCTGTATCTTTAGAATTTCTCAACACAATCGATCTTTGATCGTCTTTTTTGTTGCCCGAATCAGTTGTGGTGCTATACAATTGCTTAACAGCTGAATAGATTGTGTGAAAATGCTGGACCAATGGCAACATTGATAGCGACAAAAAAGCTAACCAACATCTCCAATAATAATAGTCATAATAATAATAATTGAAGGCAAGAATTGGCAGGAGCATGTTAGCTCCAGCAAGTAGAACGATGAGTCTGGAGCGAATCTGATTTAAAAGTGCGTGCGTTTTTGCCCTGACATTCAAACAAATACATTTACACACTCACACACACACACACATAGTCACAAATCAAATGCGATCGAACGAACGAAAAAATGTGTGTAACCAAACACTTAGCCGCGACGGTTCGCACGGTTCGACATTTGAAATTTTTGTCACGAATCGTGAAACAGGAGCGTTTTTATAATGTGAAAATGTCCAAACGTTTTTCCATTGCCCTTTTTCCATTGCATTTGAAAGGAGTGCTCGCACTCGCTCGCTCACTCTTTTCGACCATTAAACATCAAATGCGCACAGATTTTGATCATAATGATCATTCCACGCTTCAGCAATCGACATTTGACATGTCATTTGACCATCTTCCGAATGAAATTATTGTCATTCGCGTTTGCAATTAGATTTTTCTCATTATCGGCTGGTGAGATATAGATTTTAAGGTTGATCTCATCGCACTTTTTCCGTCCGACTTAATCGATCAATTGCGATTCGACGATGGGAAATATAATACGGAAAATATTCGCGCTCGACCGACAAAAACAATGATGGATGCATTGTTCTGTGATTGATAGCTACTTGACGACTAAATCCCAATCATTCCGTGTATCGAAGCGAATGTCGGTGAAAAAGCGAATTTCGCAATAAAAAAGCTGGACACACACACAGAGAGAAACACAGCAAGATGATGTGCACCAATGACAATGAGATGATTCGATATTTCGTATAGCACAGGACAGATTACTGCCAATTAGTGTTACAGTTTTTGCCAACATTTTTACAATACACTCTGCATTTATAACGGATTTTCATTCCGTAAACGATCCATCGAAGTGAGAACCAAATAAATTCTTCTCTGCGGCCGCAAAAAACAGAGATGCTTGAAAACCATCATAAAGATCTATGAAATTATCAAGATCAACAGGTGTCAGTAATAGTGGGCCATTTTGCTATTCAAGACTGAATTCAGCTCGATCGGTTGCTGTGGGGTTCGGCTCTCATTTTCATTACACCATTCGCGAAAGGATAGGATTCCTTGGCGATTTGTGTGCATGTCGAGTGATCGATCTAGCGCAACAAGAATCGTTGCATATGCTGCCTTGATGGCGACCATGCAAACATATTGATGGTTCGTTGATGCTCTATAAATATGTATATTATTTGTAAGCAGTAGTCGAGCAAAACGAACGAAATGAACTAACAACTTTAAGTATTGTTCGTTTGGGTACATAATTTAAAATAAATCACGCAATCCTCCAGCTTACGGTAGCTAGTGGGAGAGAGAGGGAAAGAGCTCAAATGGCGAAAAAGCGCATGCATAATAAGTGCAATGCGAATTGATCCATTTAAAAGACCATGTAGCAACAAATAAACCAAATATATCGCACAAATCAGTACATTATTCGATCGTTAGCTGTGTGTATGTGTGATGGAACATGGAACACGGACCTCTTACCGGCCTAAAACAATGATAATAACTACAAGAACAATGAACAAAAAAAAAAAAAAATCAAGACGCGCACGCAGGGAAATAGAGCGAGAGCAAGAGCTCGAGAGGCTCAGTTCATTGAATTGGGAAAATCTCGTCAACCATTAGCCGTTAACAAACAATGTCGATCATGAAACTGTGTGTGACATGAGGACAACAAACAATTCAAAGAGAGTCCAGCAGCCGAGTCGAAACTACTGAATAAATTGTAGTGTTTTCTGAAGCATTCACACACAACACAAGCCAAACAACAAGAAAATATTCTGTCATTTGCGAAAGTACCGTGCAGAAAAAGAAGACGAGTAGCAAATATTTACGAGGCGCAATATCACAACCGAATTGAAATCATTGCATTCTTAGCACAAAACGCTCTACGACAAGCGTCTGAATTTATCAATGCATTTATTTCATATGACATTGGGATAGAACGGTGCTGCTCAAACATTAAGAATTATATCAAGTTGAATGCCCGGAAATTTATACTTTTGGTTTTTAAACGTAATTTATATTCGCCATCGACGCACTCTATGGATTTCATCATGTCTCCTCCATTTTTTCACTATTCGATGTCTACCTCAAATGATGATCGGTTCAATGTTTGCTACTGTTTTGTTTTCGATAAATTTCTTCAAAGAAATATGTTTAAAATTCGTTCGTTTATTTGATTTTGTAAACGTTGTTAAAACTATTCCGAATTATTTCCTAAATGACAACTAAAAAGTGCTACTATTGAATTCGACAAAAACCGAATCAATCATTATGAAAATGGGAAGGTCCTTCATTCGAAGTTTAGATTCTTGTATCTTCTTTTTGTGATAAGTGGAAATAGGAAATCGGATAAACGACGTCGTTAATTATTCGATTGCAAATTGAATTTTTTGCTCAGAGTTGTGATAAAACAGGATTTCAAATCCACCTCATTTTCGTGAATGTAATTTTTCGGATTTGTGTCATCGAAAAATTTGTTTTTTTCCATTTATATGCCGTCGAAAGCTATTTAAAGCCCTTTTCAAAAACAGAAATCAATCCCTCTTTATATGCAAAAACATAAAAAGTCGATTATTTCTATATTATGTAACATTTATACTCATAGCGAGCAATTGGAAGAAAATAAACGTAGAGCGAAGAAACAAAATAAATCTCAGCTCAAAATTCATTGAGAAAGAAAAACGAATAAAAACCGTTAAACAAAAGGCGGATAAAAAGTCATCTATGTCGATTCACTTGTTGTCGAATTTTCATTTGTTTACAAACGCGCACATCACAAATTTCGTTCAAATCGAGTAAAACATCCGTTAGATGCAGCATGAATATTAATGACGGTGTGTATTCACTCCACAATTATATAACATATGCTGAACATTTGATTGTCTTTTTAGGTTTGAATGTTCTCTGTGTTATTTACATAAAACATGCGTACGGTGCTCGTCATTCGCTGAGCATCAGGAAGTGTAGAATTACTTCCGATTCCGATTGGATTGTTGTTTTTTTTCAAGTGAGAGCGAAAAAAGCGAAGAAATTCATTGTATAACAATCAAGACATGTGGTCGCCTCATTAATAAAACAAAACGACGGTGGCGATGTAAAATGCAAAATGCGCATTGTCAACAACAATAGAACAAATGGAAATAATCAATTAATTGGTCGTCAGTCAGAAAATAATTGTTTGTATTAAAATTGTGAAGAAAAGGCATTGGCAATCGTCGTCGTCATCGTCAAAATATCACAACTTGAATATGAAATGCAAAACGATTGAAACCTGTCATCCGACGCTTTGAATATCAATTAAACGACCGTATTACTCATCTATTCTTTGATTTTTCGCTCTTCTTCTCATTTTCGAAAATGATTAGCGAAGAATGATTTGATGTATCAAAAAAGAAAATGAATGACAATGAGAATTGTACGCGCTGCGCCCCGGAGGTTGCAAAATGGTTTGTGACTGCGACCGAAAAATGAATAATATTTCAATCTTAAAACAATTGGTGGCTCCATTTTTTTCTCGATTTCACATACATTTTTCATTTGCTTTGATCGTTTTTGAATGCGAATGGTTGATTTTGTATGTGTGTCGATTTGGCTCAAAAAATCATCAAGCTCTGATGAAGTCCGTCAATTCATAAATTGCGCACGAAAGCGATAGCGAGACAGCGATCAAAAAAATTGAGCCGATAAAATGCGCATATACATATATCAATGGGTTTGATTGATTTTGTATGAACGAACTGCAATCAAGAGAGAAAGAGAGAGCGAATGAATCGTTGAGGGGCCAGCTCACTTTTGTTAATCGTAGCCAGTTCACTTTAACGTTAGCGAAAAATTGCATAGAATCACGATGAGTCGAACGGCCAGCCGAAAAAAAAACGCTTTTTTGTATTCTTGGCTTGGGCCGCGGCTAGTGTTTTCTTTTCATTTTTCGATCGTGTCATCATCTACGTCATGTATTCTACATTACATATCAACGAACACGGTAGCTACTCGATTGCTGCCGCTTTTTGCCCTCTGTTTCATCTTCGTCCCCGTCGTCGTCGATTTGATTTGTGATTTTAAATTTATTCTGATATCGTCGATAAATATTCCCAAGCGTGAAAAATGAATTTCAGTTCTTTATAGTGCGGAATGCATTGCAAAGCGTTTCACTGCAACATTTCGTCATTTTTTTTTTTTTTTTATTTCGCTTCGTTTCGTTTGCTGTTTGGCTCTTTGGCTGTTTTAAATGGTTGACGTGCGCACATCATCCTCGTCTGTAAATTCGCCGATGCTGCTGAGAGCGAGACCAATACTGAAAATTGTCAGCACATTCAGTTGAACAGCGCACTCGCACACACATCGAGAGAAAAATGATGGAAATGTGAAGAAATGCAAAGGCTATTAGTCAAAGAGCAATCGGACGAATGAAGTGCGTACGCATGCACAATGACGGGAAATATTGCCAGACAATTTACCCAATGCAATTTTTCATTAAAGAGCATTTATGGCTCGGCTAAACAATGGATATTTGCCATTGCGATCCACATTGTGGATGTGAGATTGCGCAAGTACGCGCGTTCGCTCACCGCATGATTTGCGCGACAGGCAAAACGTCACCAAGTCAAAGTCAAAACCAAAGGACCGCAAGAGCGATACCTGCTATCGATATTTTCCGATAATAAATTGCTTATGAAATCATAATGAGCTACTGCACATTCCCCATGAATTCGATCTGGATGTAAAAATAAAGAGGTTGCTGTGGCTCCTGCGATGATTTATCGCCTTTATCAAAACTCAAAATATCACCGATAGACGATGATTTTCTTTCAGCCATCCAAAGTTTTCATCAATTTCAGATTTGTTTTCCTCTTTCTCCAAACAAATGTTTCTTATAGATGTTTTTGAGGTGCACAAAAAATCTGGCATTTGTTTATTATCAATGCGTCGAATGCGAAATATTGATGGTGGTGATTGAGAGAGTTTTTGGAATAGAGCAAGAGAGAAATTGTGATGCAATATAATTTGTTTACATGCACTTTTGCATCAGTGGCAACCATTGGCGTGGAAACTACCGAAAAAAATATAACACAAACTCCGTGTAAAATAACAACAGAACGAGCAACAACAACAACAAACAGCATACTGAAAACATACTCATGCAATTATTTGTTTTAAATTCACAGAAACACATATAAATGACTGTTTCGCTGGTTTTTGCGTCCAAACGCGCAATATGTACTTGCATTCCAACGTAAAAGCACAAAAAATGCAACTTTAAGTGAATAATGTATGAGTAATTAATTAAATGGAAGTTATGTTGCTGCTGCTGCTGCTGCTGCTGCTGCTGCTGTTGTTTGTTTTTTTCTGATTCGCTGCCATCGATCTCTTTTGCGTTCGCATTTCATGCGATTGCATTTAATTAGAATTTCACAAAACGATATCGAATGCGATGAGAGAGTGAGTGGCTATTGAGGGTTCCATTTTTTTGCTCCAGCTTTTTCTTCTCATGTTTCACATTCAAGCAATGCTACAATGGAATCGCTTGGCAAAGTGCTAACAAATGGGAAATTCATTTACGGCAAATATGATATGTCCGAACTGTTTGTTCTTGCACTCACAATGCCTCACATTTTCCAGTGCACACAACAATGAATTTTAGAACAGAGTACACCAAATTTCATTCACACTCGAAACCTTCGAACCGAAGTGAGGTGGAAAAGGTGATTAGGAGAGGAAGGTGAGGAGGAAACAAATGGTCAGATGGATGGAGCAAAAAATAGATCCAACGGAAAAAAATATTGAGAAGAAAGGAAGGAGAATAGAAAAGAACAGTGAAAACAGCGAAAGAATAGAAAAATAAGGGAAAAATGAAGGGAAAGGAGCAAACAGCGAAAGAGAAAAAAGGACAAAAACGATAGAATATGAGCAAACTACATTGGATCTACGCGTGGCAAGAAAATATATATTGTGAAAAAGGACGATGCGTAAGGAAAGCGAGAGCCGCCATTGAACGAATAGCTTTTATATGTGCAACGAATAAATGGCAATTGCCGTAGTCGAAATAGTGTTTCGAAAAAGGGACATTCGAAATGTTCGATAATACATTAAGATGAAACAAATTTAGGTGCAAATTCGATTGTAACAAACACCTGCTAAGAGAGCCGATGACTCACACCATTGTTGAGCTAATAAATGACGAGAAAGAAAGAGAGAGCTTATTTGATGTACCGAAGCAAGCAACCAGTAAATTGGGCCTAGAGATGTGTATCTCGGCTGCTTGCAATGTATATTGGAACATTTAAAATCCGAAACGATATATATTTTCGTTATTGCTTTTGTCTTCATCTTTATTGCCATGTTCACTTTTTTTGCTGCGGCCACCACATTCAATATCTGGAGCCCGAGACTCCGAGTATAACGATGTTCTATAGTTCCCACAATACATATTGATCGGTCAATAATACTGTTCATCGAAATGTTAAGTTTTATTATCGAATAAAGAGAAGCGAATACGCACACGGAGCCCGCTCGTTCATTTCACTGGAACAATGATGAGTGCTGATGCTTAGAAATGTGTTCGCATCGGCCATTTCAACAAAACATTGACTTAGATTTATACACAGAGTGAAAAACACAAAAATTACAAAGATAGACAATAGACCCTTTGTATTTTCGCCTGAATCTTGTTTCGCTCCGGCGTAAAATGAGCAAGCGAACAAACCAACGCCACCGAAGAAATGCTATAACCTATAAAATGGCCATAGCGAAAACTTGCATTCAATCGAATGATATAAAGGAAAGTGTGCTAACAAGAGGGATAATCCGCTTATGAGGAAGATCCGCACATTATGTGATGCATGTGTATGACCATGCTCCGGCTGGCTGGCTGACTGCTTGGTTAGCCTCTCCACGAGAATCGCGAGAGAAAAAAAATCACATTTTTGTTTATTGCCCACAAAGTAGCTACTTTGGACTGCAGAGAGTGCACAGAGTTTAGATTGTGCATTGAATAAACGGCAAGCAGCGGCTGATACATTGGAATGGAGTCTGGTTCGCATGCGTAAATGTAGTTGCCAACTTCAATGGAATACTAATACCCGTGAACTATACCTAGGTTGCTTAAAAAAAACACACACACAATATTTGCTACGTTGGGTTTTCTTTTTCGTTTATCGTTTTTCGTTTATTTGTGGTCGAATCAAATGCACATTCGATGCTCAATCTCACTCAAAACTACAAAATATAAATGGTTAAATGCACAAATAACAACAAACCAGAACCGATAACAGCAGCCACTGTAGCAGCAGCGAAAAAAAGCGAGCGTGCGCGCGCTGGCTACACAAAATCCCGGCAAAGACGATGGACACAAAAAATTGGCTAGAATTTGGTATGATTGTGAAGCGCTTTGCAATCGGATCACATAAATGTAGTGAATTGGCCGGTGTCTTTTGGTTTTTTGTTGGCTATTGTTTTGAGAGTTGGTTGAACGCACTTTGCTGTTTGAGCGCGCAATCGCGCACACTTATTTCGTCTTCATTATTCACCTATTATCCGCATTTATTTTGCCATTTTTTCCTGCGCTCTCTCTCTCTCTCTCGCTCTCTCTCTCTCTCTTCGAATCGTTCGGCTTTGCTATTCGGTATGGTGCAACACCGAAGTTACATGGAGAGAGAGACGAGGCGAAAAAAGCAGCAGACGAAATGCTTTGTGCATTTGCTTAGAATTTCGTGTTTAAAGTCTATTCAACGGGCTGTGTGCATTGCATATATTTTTGGGACGAACAGCGAAAATGAACACAGCAGCTCGCACAAAACGGTTCAAGATCTTCGGTCACATCGTTCGAGTGTTGTTTGAGAGATAGAGTGGCTTTGGCTTGTTCGGTGTTTTGCTTTTGACCCCGCTTTTTCCATTTAACATTTCATTATTATTGAATATTGATGGTGGAGCGCGCGCTTTTGTACACAGAAACACAATGAATCAGCAAGCCCAAGTTCGTTTATATGCAACAATTCGTTCGCGCGAGCCAAGAGTCAGTCGTGTTAGAATAACAATCCTTCTGACGACACAATGTATGCCAAATTTCAATATATACAAATAAAATGTGCGAATGATTGCCGCGCGCATATTCAACAAACGACAATTCATCACCAGTTACTGCAATTAAGCAGACGACTTCTGAATGGCAATTTGCAAAGAGTAAATTGTATTGCACAAAGTTTGCTTGATCATTAGCTAACATCCACTTTCGCCTTGCGAAAATATTTAAAAAGTCCAAAATCAAAAAGATAATGCAATTTATTGGGAGAAAATGGAGTTCTATTGATGAGTAAAAGAAATTTTTCTATGAAAGTGACAAAAAGAAGCCATTATGGAGAGAAATGAGTGAATATGCTACGCATCAATGATTAAAACTTTGCATTTCAAAGTTGACGCATCTGTTTTATCGTTCTTTGCTCAAATATCGTTCCCCTTCTAAATTAAGACTGAATGAATAACGTTTCTTAGTATTGAGTAATACATCAAAGTAGACAAAGTTGAAAAAATTGCCGTGGGCAAGGCAAACTTAGCATGCTTGTCATTGTTCCTTATTACGATCTAATGATTAAAATCTGTAATACACCATGAAATGCGCAAAAGGCGAGAGAGTGATTCAAGCTTTACATTGACCCCTGACTGCATTGGTTGTTATTGCTGAAAGGAGAGAGAACAGAAGAAAAAAAATGCGACAAGTTTTAGAACGACCATATGGTGGTTTTGAGTGTGAATTTGCGTGCACATTTACACCATTTTAAGATCTTAAGTATGTTAACGTTGGGCACGATTTTTTGCCGATCCAGCTCTGGATGCATGCTCGAGAGAAAAAAACATAGCGGCCAACAACAAAAAAAAGTTGTTTAACAAACTTATTGCACAAATTCGGATCGAATGCATGATCTAGCCAAAGAACAAGAGCTGAAAATTGAATCGTATGGCAAGAAGTGACAATCCGAATGAGTAATATGAGAGCATATTGTTCCCATTGTGCATTCCGAAAGCGATTGGCTGGCACTTTTATCAAATGCAATTACAAAAATTATACGCGCATTGAAATTAGATTATCAAAATATTCCTATTGAATGGAAATGACGGGAAAGATGACATCTAAATCATTATATAGCAAAACTGCTAGCAAATCAAAGGAACACAGACAAAGAAGACGCAGTCGAAATGATTGATGCAGAGCTCTCAGCTGGCGCACCAACGAACTGAACGGTTGTGTCTCGGCGGTTTATTGTTGCTATTTTCAAAAGCAACTCATTTTGCCGATGTCAATTACTTATGCACATGCTCACCAAACGTAATCTCAAGAAGAGTTGAATGGAACAATTGCATCCCTTTTACGGCATTATTTACTACTTCGAACGGCACAGAGTGAAAAATCCATTGCATAATCTGCAGTCGACAATTGGATATTGAACGCTAATATCTGTCAGGTGATAATTGTACACAAATTAAGTGAATAGCCAATTTAATCCGCAATCTCGAAATATGGACGGGCTGATAACGAACAAACGGCCAATACGGAAAACTGGTTGAGTGGACCTCGTTTAGGCATCGAGTAGGCAAAGCAACTTCGAAATTTGCCACAGAAAATATATTTTTTTTTAGGTATAAAATTCTAGATTTGTGTAACTTCAAATTGATTTGATTTACTTCGTTTTCCCTGATATCATTTATTGAAATGCTAATCGATTTCAAATTAAATTCATTTCAAATTGAATTTACTGCAATTAGAATGAAAATCCAATTTTCAATATAAAATTTAAATGTTCGCTAAATCCTTTAATGACGATTATTTGCGTTGAAAATGCCAATAATTCGCTTTATTTCAAAACAAAACATGAAGAATGAATATCTGTAGTAAATTCAAAGTGAATACTGAGTAAATCACTTTGGATCTGGAGAAATCGTCCTTCTTTCCGCAGGCATTGATTGCGGTTCTGATTCTAGTCCATTTACATATAATTAGCCGTGAAAAAATAAAATGCAACAAACTCATTGCAACGAAGAGTTGCGCGTTGTGAGCCTACGATTCGAACGGCTCAAGGAAGAATAGCCGTATTCTATTGTATGTTTAATACGCGTGTACATCAATTCGAACCCGAAGATGTGTTGATGATTGTGTTGTGTACGAAGTCTAAGTGCAAAAGAAGCATACAATAAACACTTCCTAAGATCAATTTTCACTATCATGTAACGTAATGTTGTAATGTATGTTGTTGTTGTTTTTTTTCTTATCGCGCTCGTTTGTTGTTCATTTGATTGTTTATTTAGTCACGGAGGCGCGAAAAAAACACACATTCAGTACTTGCGCGCAACTTTTTCTATCCACTCTTGCCGCTGATCATTTGAAAATCTCTCGTGAAAGCGCGGTAAACTTCTGAGCGGACATGTTTTCGCTCATTTGTTGACTCAATTTGAATAATCAGTTTTGGATATAATAATCAAATGTACCGAGAGAAAGAGAGACTTTAGGAATGAGTGCACGATTTTTCGAGGTGATATAGAATTCCAAGTATGATAATAATATGAGTATTGCCATTGTGCACGTTGTTGGTTTTCAAATGCAAAATAAAAGGAGATACGGTTTCGGATGAACGGCTGCAACAAGGAGGATTTCGGTTTCTGTCATTTCATCGCACGTTTTTTTCCTTTGTCTCGCATTGAAACTATTGATTGGAATTTCGGCAAACAATAATTTGACTTTGAATGGATTCTGGTTTGTCATCCTCGTATAAAATATCGTGAGCACAATTTTTCGGGTCAATTTTGAAATTGATATATATATGATTGGCCGGTTTTGTTCTCAATCAGCTGAATGAAGTTTGAGAATGTTTCATTTGCCGGTCGGTAAGAGTTTAAAAACTCATAAGATCTTTTAGCAAACTTCTTTTGCCCTTTGAATTTTCAATCAGTATTCATCTGACTTTTGAGTTGTCAATTGAACTTTTGATTTCAATGAATTTCAATTCACGATTAGTATTATCCATTTATCATAAATGTGATTCATTTTTCATGATTTCATTCCGAGCGCCAGCTTTCGAGAGGATGAACCTTTTATTTTCGTCTTCACAATCCACGTCCATATTTGTTGAAATCGTCAATAAAAGAAATAAGTTATTGATCATAGAAATGTGCATGTGCCGACAATGAGGTCACCAAAACGATCGCACGATTCATTTGATTTGACATATATTCACAAAATCACGTAGTGATCAACCTCCCAAAAGGTAAGATTTATTGTCGCCATTTAAAACGCCACAATCGATTTTTTTCGTTATTTTCGCTTCGACGTGGTTTTTGTTTTAAGTGCTTTTCTCTCAATCTCTCTCTCGCTCCCTCCGTTTTTGTCGCTTTTTCGTTGGTCGCTTTTTATGTATTTAAATACCTGCAATTATTCATAAATTGTCTCGGGCCACAAGTGAAAGAGAGGATAGTTCGATTTGTGTGAGAATGAAGTCGTCATTTGACAAAAAACGAACAAAAAAAAAGAGAAATTCCTTATTGGATATGCTTCCTTCCATGGTGCACTTACGAAATGCCAATGTGATTTATTTATTATGTATGCGGAAATTCTAATTTTTTCGAATTAACATTTATTTCAACTGCTCCTGAAACAACAAAAACGCATTTCCAAGGCCAAATGTCTGGGCGTTATTCCATCGCCTCGGGGTGTAGACATTTGGTATTTCCGAGAAGCTACTTCGTGTAAAGGGAGCCGTTTTTTGAAAAGGAGAACCATTGATATCATTTAGAAAACAAGATATGAAAATTATTCACGGCAAAAGGATGTTTAAATGGCGAATGCCAGCTGAGCAAACGGATCGACATGAAGAGAGCGCTGAAATGGCAGAACATATAAAATATATTCATATTCTCATAATTTTTCATTGCGCATATAATGCGGTTGGTACGGCTTAAGCATACCAAAAATGACTTTCCAACGATATATAGATCAAATAACAGCGCATGACAGTCGATTTGCGCTCACTATGGACACGAATCAAATCGAACCGAACAGAATAGAGCAGAACAAGAATGAAACAGCTGAGGATGTAGCATACACAAGTTGGTCAATTTCTGTTATTCGGCTATGAAAATCAACAAAACTGATGTCTGTTTTTTTAGTAGTGCTGTGCTGTATTAGAAGCCGCGATATGAGCACCATTCTCAGACTCGCGTGCTCAGCAACACTTTTCAGTACGTCCGTGTGTTTATCGCGTATGTAAAGAGAGTCTACTGAAGCACACAGCACAGCGCCCAACAACAACAATACACAACGAGATACGAGAGTATTAACACTGGCCGATAATATTAAAAACAACCTTCCAAATAAGGATGGCACATGTTAAAAACGGACGCTATAACTACGTCACATATAATCCTTATCCGTTTTTAACTTAGCACCGATTGCAATTTGCGTTGTAAACAAATCAATTCCATCATTTCAATTTTGCTGAGGGTGTTCCTTCTTAGCGAAAAATAGTCATAAGCTTGCATATGGTTCGCAGTGTTTTTATTATCGTTTGGCTTTTCACCATTCAATAATATTGATGCTCTTGTTCGCATATGAACGCAAGTGAGTGAGCAAACAGCTCGAGAGCGTGCGCGCACACTCGCGCTCGTTCACGTTTACTCACAACGTGACACATGCGGCTGTTTTTCGCTGCTAAATATACAAATACACAAACACATTGATGCTGTGTGCACTGTACTGCATTACATGTAGTTTGTGTGGCTTGTTTTTCTCTTTCTTTTTCTCTCATGACTCCTTCGTCGCTCACGATGCGATCACTTTTCATTATTTCATATCTGCATATTTGTTTGCTTCGTTACCCAAATATCTCGTTTCCATTCGAATCTCTTGTCTATTCAGCGGCATTGTGATCTTGCGGGCGCTCTCTCTGTCGACTATTATGGAACAAAAGAGTTTAGCAAGAAACAAACAACAGCGCTGATAGAAAACCACTGAAAAGAACCATCGATTCACACGATCTCTTTGTAAGCGGGCGCGAGTGTTGAAAAGCGAATGTTGTACATTTCATACACGCGTCCCAATATCTCTCTCCGCCGATCTTGTGATTGTGCCACAAAACACATTCAACAATTTATTGGGCTCATTTATTAGGCACATTTGTTTTTCGTTGTTATTCTGTATGTGTGTGTGTGTGTGTGTGCTATTGGCTAAAACAATTAAAAACCACTGGTACGGCCTATGTGTTACATGACAACCGCTGCTTGACATGATAAGGTCATCGAACAACAGCAAAAATCGTTTCAATTGATTGAATATTTTTTTGACAATCAATGCCTGTTGCAAATCGATTTTGTAGCCGGCAAACCTACCAATCGGATTCGTATGCATATGCGCGCGCATTTCGATCTAAAGTAATACGATATCGTTTGCATCTAGTTTCGTTGCATACGACAATTTGTATCACTTGTTCGGAATCAGTGCCAATGTCGCATTTTATGATTCTTTTGCAATCTAATTAGCATGAAACATGGGCGCATACATGCCATTCTGATTCATATGCGCGCAAGGAAACAAATTAATGCCATTTGCAGCGTGTATGCTAACTCGAAATTGATTCAGTTTGAATTTGGTGGTTTGAAAAAATGCTTTCAACTGACAGACTTGACTCGACATTTTCTTATCAACAATTTTTAATCGACAGCTTTCAAGTGACAGTTTTGCATTTTAAATGGTGACCTTCAGAAAACGGCTTCTGATCGAACATTTTCAATTTATCGACATTCAATTTTTTTTTAAATCGGGATGAATCTGAATTCAAACGAAAAAAAGATCTCAGAAGAAATTCAGAATTTCGTATCGAGCAAATCCAATTGATTGTTGAATTCAAAACTCAATTTGAGCACTCAAAAAATAAATTTCTCTTATAAATTTTATTTGCTTCTGCCACAGCTTCCTGAAAAGTATAAGTTGAGACAAACTAGTTTTGTTGAACAATCTAAATTTATGCCCCCAATTAATACAAAACAATGCTTAAAATTTGCAATTCTTGTATCGTTCCAGAAATGGTCGCAATGCGTTATTTCCGTAGTCAAACAAGGAACCAATGCAAAGAAAGATGTGCGTGATCGTTGAGTAAGTATTTGTTTGTTGTTGGTTCAAAACAATCTGGTGAGAAAGCGTTTTCATTTGACATCTTTTTTCATGAATAGCAATCAAACAATTCAAATATTAACAAATATTAAAAAAAAAAAAAAAAAAAAAATATGGAATTTGCTTTGTTGTTCTTACACATTTAAGACACTTAATTAAATTAACAAATGAACTAAGCGAGATGCCGTACACATTCCGAAAATATCGAATATAGTAAATCAAAAATGGTCAATTTTCCTGTCAAATTTATCAACATATACTGATTGTAATTTGTCTGGTGTTTTTGCTCGATTTTTGTGACTCACTCTTTTCCATTGAATGAGATCATTGCGTTTTTCATGTTGTTAATCACACGGCAATTATTCAGGAAGAGGCAAAGCCCCATATTGCACAATGGGGCACGTGAATAAGAAACAATTTTAATTACGAAAAATGATCGTTAATGTTCCAAAAATGGTGGTCTTACTCCAATTTCCGTTGCATGGAATTTTTGAGACAGTTCATTTCGTTGGGTTTCAGTTACTTTCTAAATTAATTTCATAAATGTAGAATATATGGCGAGCAAATCATTGGAATACCATCACGTTTTTCGAACTGCAACAAAGAGAACGAGAGGAATACCTCTTATTATTTTGATCTGAGCGAATGGTGGTGGTTCTTCAGTGCTTTTTTGATGATGTGTGACCAAAATTGAATCGAAAGTATTTCGTTGTGTTGCATACGATTTGTGTATGTATGTCTGGATGTTGATATATTATTATCCATTTTTGCACACGATACATAACGCGAAACATACGTGCACGAACATTCACTGTGAAATCAATCCTTTTTTGATGTTGCTCGAATTTCGCAGGCACGTTCCACATGGACGACCATATGGATTGGCAATATCGCGTGCCAATCGACAAAACCCCGGCAAAAATATGCGGCAACACCGGTTCGATTCGAAAATCCCCGAAAAATCCACAAATTCACTGAGAACTGACTTGAATCTAGGTAAAAACCTGTGAAATCTATGCAGTTGAATGGCATTAATAGACTATTAATCGCGAATTTCGAATCGTTCGCTATTTAGACAGATGAAACACTAAACGTGGCAAATGTGCGACCAAGTGAACCGTTGACTTGTCGGAATTTATCGGCTCTCGACTAGAAAAACTGCCAAAAATGATGGGATAAGTCGACAAATGTTGTCTCCGAATCAAAATATGCCGGATTCGTCGTCTTTCACATTCTTTGCGTGACTTTGTGCGTTGTGGCACAATTCAATGGAAAAATCCCGAATGATTAAGGAATACCGCGAAACTGTATATATATGTATATATATACGCATTGGCAATATGCCGCTTAAACGTTGCCTGATTTATTGTACGATGGAAAAAGGTGAGCGTGCCCGAGCGCGCCCGTTGCATTTAAAATGCATTTTTATTTATTATGCGATTTGTCGACCTTTGCGAAGCCGTAAACCATTTTTCAAATAAAAGTATTCGGTCTGCAGTTTGACAATGTTCTGAATTTCAACGGATGTGTTGTGTGCCGTTCGAACGCTTGTCAGTGATACTTCGCACACTGAAATGTGTGTCTGTGTGCAAAGGCTACGCAAAAATGTGTAGCTTTTTGTCAGTGATTTTGTGAAAATTTTCGGTTGGAATTGCATTTGAATGCTCTTGTGCATACTGTCTGTGGCAGCAATTTGAAGGAATGCCTCGCAAACTGACCGTTTGTGATCGACTTTGATATTTTTCAGTCATTGGCATTTTCCTTTGACTCGTTTTACAGTGTGTTTTTTTTTTCATTCTCCGTTTCTCTTTTTCTCTCTCGAATTTCTTCATTCGTCATTTATCAAATCGATCTGAGATCTCATACGCACTTTATACCGTATGCAATTGCCTGCGAATCAATTTCTGCTGAAAACAAATCGTTTTGTTGGATTTATTCATTTTCTTATGATTCGAATGGAATATTTTCACTACGTCACATTAACGTGCATTTGAAAGCGATGCCAACAAAATTGGAAATTGTCATGAAGTGACTAGATTAATGAACCAAAAATGAGCTCGCAGCAAAGAAGTCATGAAGTAATACAGAAAATAAGATCTTCCCAAGGATTTTTCTTTCTTTCTGTCAGCATATGAAGTGAGTTCCGCGATATTTGAGCCATTCAACCAGCTTATTCGATTCCACCTTCACATAAGTATGGAAAATCGGATGGATAATTTTAAAAATATTCATTACTTCCGTTTTTTCCTAACTTTTCATCGCTTTTCCAATAAATTAGACATTCACGCCCGAAAAAATTTACCGAACAGTTTGTGAGCTCCCTATTGCCAGATTTGCATAAAAAAGTGGATGCAAAAAGGGTAGACTGCCTTCAGGATACAGGAAATTGCGGCTCCTTTCCTGAATTTGTTCGGAAATTATGTTATTTCTGATTCAGTACATCGATTTTTCTTGAATTCGAGCTATGTAAAGGTCGAGAATGATTTGTTTCGGAACTCATTTTTATGTGTGAAGCTTTTGAATTTCTTTATCGAATCCTGAGTGCATATTCTTCTCTATAAATCTCAAAAGCTAGAATGGTTTTTTTGTGTGCCAATATTCAAATGAAGGAATTAGAATCAAAGTCACGTGTATGTTTCCGGGAATTTTAACTGAACCACCGCGGAAATCGATATAAAACAAATGACAGCGGACCATAACAACAAACAGACCTCAAACACATATCGATTTCTGACTACTGTCACGGTAGAATACAGTAAAGTAGATGATCTTTTTGCCGAAAATAATGCATTATAATTAAATGGACGAGAATAATAATGCAACTTATTCTTGTTTTCAAATGAAGTGTCCTTCAAAAATCGTGCAAATGATGTGTCTCTGAAAATTGTTTAAGTGAAAGTGTCCCAACTTTTGAAATTTGATTTTCGCATTACTGATAAGAGAAAAGTGATGAGTGTGTTCGTCAAATATGTAGATCTTAAAATGCCTTATAATATTTGCTGAAGACACTTATCACTTAACCTTATATCTGTTATACCTTATCAATAATGCGAAAATCAAATTTGAAAAGTTGAGACAATTTTACTGAAACAATTATCAGGGACAAGTATACTGTATTTTTTTTAGGGACACTTCATTTGAAAACCAGAATACGTTGCACTATTATTTTCAGCCATTCAATTGATCCCATTCATCAGAAAAGAGTTGCAAAAAAGTCAATCGTGTCCAAATTTGCTGAAAGCCAAAAAATTGATATTTAACGTCAATTTTCAAAATGTGTATGCAGACATGCTTTTTTCACACAGAAATGCAAAAAAAAAACTACATAAAAATGTTATTGAAAAAATGATGCAAAATAAAGCGAAAAAATCAATTGAAAAATAAAATGTGTTTCATTTCCTTAACAATTTAACTGTAAGTATTGTGATTCGTTTTATTTGTCTATGGCTTAAGCCTAAATTACAATAGCCTACATAAAAAATAATTCAAACTTTATTTCTATATTAAATAACTAAAACAACAAAATGAAAAAAAATTACATATACAAAAAAAGTATTATTAAAGTTGAAATGCGAAATAAATGCTTGTTTGCTTTTGTGTTGTTGCGTCTTTTACTGGAGAATATGGATGGATTTGACTAGAAGCGTATATTGAAAAAGTAAGTCCTGGAATGCTCTTGTATAGCTCTTTCTCTTTCTCTTCCGCAACTTTCTAACTAATTTCAACATGCGATTTAACAATGAATAGAATTCCATCGAATTGAAATCCAATGGGAAAAAATGCAACATAAAGTATGAACGGCACAAAAAAAACGGAGGTGTTCTGTTATGAGAATGGCCATTTTTGGTGTTTTACTCAATGCATTGATTTTCTGTGATTGATTCTGAATAAGAGAAAATCAGTTTATCAATGAATTAGATAAACGGTGTTTACAAGTTCATTCATTGAGGTAAGTGGTGACGATGGGTGACGATGGATGCCGGTGGCGGTGCAGTGCGCTGCTGCCACCGCTTCTGTTTGTGTGTGGCATCCGCAATTCATTCTATTTGTGATAATAAGGTTTCGGTCGAGATTAAGTTCCGTGTAAAGCAAACACACTGTAATTGTTGCTGTTGTGCAATCGCACCAATATTATTGGCTGCTCGAGCAGTAATCGAATAAAATCATTTGATCGCTCTCTGTCTAATTATGAATTCAACACAAATCGCTAAATGACTACCATGTTGGGCGTCATTCTTGCTAATTATTATTATTGTCGAACATACAAATCGAATATCAACTTGTCTCATGGGATATTTCATTGAATGCTCATGTAGATTTGTGCGTGCTCAATCGCAATCGCTCATTCGCCCGCCAGCCAACTAACAAACGCTTTTTCTTTCCCCGAATCGAATTCTATTTCTTTTGCGCATTTCATTCGCACGACGGCTAGCTCGCTTGTGGTACGGTTATTGAAATTCAGTTAGACGATGCTGTCTTCTGGTTACCGTTTGCACCTTCTTCTGCTCGCGCAACTCAAACTCAATTCATTTATTCTCACTTGATAGACTCACAGGTGTGACGAGCTTTTGTTCAGTTGGCAATTCATTCTCACCAAACGTCATATTACGGCCTCTTCCGTTTCGTCTCTCAAACATGGACATACGGACGCATTCACATTTTCTATGTGAACTAATTTTAATTGATGCAACACGATTGCAACAGTTATTATGAGTTGAAATGAGGAAATTAGCAAACAGTTTTGTCGCTCAACAGCATTTGATTTGTTCAGACAGAGAAGAGGGCACACGAGCTGCTAGAAAATGTGAGACCAAAGTGAAGAAGATGAATGCTTAATCAGGATGATTTTGAAAATTTCGATAAAACTCTATCAATTTTGTCCATGTTTGTAAGTATATAAGTCATAAGTGATTCCAAAGTTGAACGGAATTTAATTGAAGAATTTGGATTTTAAATCAGAAGGCGTCATTATCATGACAGTCTTTTTCGACTGGAAAGCGGATAATTTCGAACGGAAAAGAAGAATTTGTTCGAACAAAACTCTGATGTTCACTCATTTTCACAATGGACTTCAAGATCAACGTCTTTCGAACGAAATGTGAATGGGTGAATAGTGATGAGTCAAACATCCCACGCCATTTTGTGGTTGATGCTCTTATATAAATTATTTTTCATTAATTAAAAAGACCTCATCCAATTTTTCTTGTGTATATTGTGCGCTTAATTTCATGGTGCGCTTATGATTTTGAGTGAATCGAAATTTGTAGCATGCCTTAACTATCATGATTTGACTAAAGAGTCTGCTCTCTTCCGAACGGTTAAATGAAACCGCAGATGCACGACTCTCAAACGACAGACCGATACCTAGACTGAACATCAATAGTCCTCATAGCGTGAGCAAATCAGTTTATCGGCGCGACGATTTCGGCCATTCAAAGTGTGTTTGATCTCGACCGTTACGATTTTTCTTTTCCGCTTTCATTGAAACCCATTTTCACGTGCACATGCAGAAACCGAGAATGGGAGAAAGAGCACAAAGCAACGATGGCAACGACGACGACGACGATGAGGTAAGTAAAATGCTCTCTCTCTCTCTCTCTCTCTCTCTCTCTCTCTCTATGAACACCCACTCTAATTGGCACGCATATGCTAATTTATCGGCTGTGCCATAGCAAAGAGGTAACGTAATGGCATAAACAGGCTGCTGAAAGCAGCAGCAACATGATGATGGAATTGATCGGCGGTTTAAAATGAGCAGCGACACCAACAACAATAACCGAAGCAACAATAGACGATTCAAGTAGAGCCACTGATGAGCTTCCTCAACCACAATTTCATCAAAGAAAAGAAGCCGATGATAAGACCTAGAAAATGTTGTGGAACAAAGCGAACAGCACTTTTGGATCCAAAGAGATACACTGAAAAGTGCAAGAATTATTACGACAATTCAGGGAAACGTAACAAAGCGTATCAAAAAAGAAAAAAAAAAAAAAAAACAGAGTATAAAAATATTTGGTCAGACGAAATCCTCCGCGCGCGGTATTATCACCGTAAATTTACTTGTGGAAAATAAAAACAACAATCCATATTATCCAAAGCAATTTTGTCATGGGGTCCAGTATTTCATTGTGATATTTTTGTGTTGTTGTTTGGTTTGTTACATACTTAAAAAAATGATTCAATATTCTCTTTTGTTGGATAAATACCTATGTTCTATTCATTGAATTGATACATTAATATGTTGTGTGTGTTGAAATGTAAACTGAATTCGATCACAATGAGGGAAAAATCTCTGTCTTGGTCAATGTATTTATTACATTTGTGTGTTGATTGGTGTATCGATTGCCTAAAATCTATTTCTTAATTGAACACACAGCAAAATCTGACTGTCATATTTTCAAAATTTATTTATTATTTCTGAAAATAATCAAATTTCCAACCGAAGCCGAGAAATATTCAACCATCGTTGGAAATTCGTACATCTAACTTGATATAAATATTCCAAACGGTCAATTCGAAATACGACAGTCAATATTCACACCTGTGAATGCATTTGGTTTCCAATATCAAATATGCACTTGCTTTTGACGCTTATTTTGCTTCACTTACAACTAAACAAATTAAGAAGGTTTGTCTCTCTTGAGCAATGCCGGTCTTTAATTATTTATATATATAAATTGATTAAGACTTTGTTGTGTTTGTATTTGTTTGTATGTGTATTAATTTGCTTTATTGAACCACTTAAAAATTAGAAATTGCTCTTAATTATCATTAGAGAGTATGCTGTATGCAAACTACAAAATGCATTCGAAACGTGTCTCGATAAAGTTCATCAGCACAAACTTTGGATTGATTCACAGAAACGGTCGAAATATTTCGTGATATAAAAGACTCTTTTTATAAACGTGTGTCTGGTTTTTCCGTTCTTTTCATTCGTTTTGTTCGACATCATGTCTCGCGGTTTTTGTTTTTGATGAACTCATTTATATGTGGATGTCTCTGTGGGTCGGATATTCAATATCCAAAATGAAATGTGATATTCCGCTATCGATCGTAGCGCTTTCTGGGCGCACGCTCTGCTCGATGATTTTCACTGGCACTTTTGCATTTCAATTTGTTCGTTGCTTCGATTTAGTACTTAATTTTAACTGCTACAAATACGTGCCTAATAAATAACTTTATTTAAGATTCATCGTTATAATTATTCTCATAAAATTGTCTCATACTGTTTGTGTATATTAACGCATTTTCTTATCCTAACATTTAAAATAAGTTGTAATATTTTAAGTGAAAGACAAGCTTTCCCATTTGATTTAATTCTCATTGTAGCGAATAATAATTAATTGAAAATAAAATATAATAACAATTTGCTCCCGTTGGATGGGCGAATTTTTCTAATGATTTTCCATGTAAATGCAATTTTCCACATCTTTGTGTGTGATTTTGTTTTTAAAGCAACAACATAACAAGCAACAAATAATTTTACAATTGCTATTACATATAAAATTCAATCGATCAAATAACGCATTCAGAGGATCGTTTCATAAAGAATTAAAATATGAAATGAAAAAAAAAAAAAAAAAAAAAATTGCAAGGCACACACAAAAATAAATAAATAAATAAAAACAATAATTCGTAAGAAATAAAAAAAAGGAATGTTCATTGGAATTCTATGTTAATTTTGCATTAGGTTCATTTTTAGAAAATCATAAAAAAAATTACCACCAAATAAAATAAACTATGATTAATGAAGAAAATGGGAGAAAATCCGTGTTTAATTGAGCTGAGCCAAACAAAGCCGTAAATTTAAAGAAACAAATTGGAACAGCTTGCAATCGCTCAACGAAATAATCGTTGATTTGCCGATTTTCCATTGCAATTCGCCACAGAGCATTTCAAAACAGTGCTGAGTGCATCGAATTCAACATATTTACACGCATCGTTTTGTTCTCATTTCGTAAATGTTAAGTATCTAATTGTATGAAATTTAAATGTAAATACAAAAAAAAGTTTTATAGAGAGACAATAAAAGTCAGTAAATCACGCGACCCGTAAAATCTTGCAGAAACGATTACAATTTCTTGAGAGATTCGTCGATGTTCCATTCAATAATGATAATAATAATAATAATAAAGATCCGATAAAGACAACGGCCCATCTACATCTCAATGGAGCTCATTCTCATGATGGGATCGCACCACACGCACACTCGCACAATTATTTTGATTTCAAGTTCGTTCGGACTGTGAGCGAGTTTTTTGTTGATTAGTAAATATGCGAGTTTTTATCGGAATTGCCACATGCCTGCAAATGTCATTCTTTCAGCATGACCACAAATAACATAATTAAAATTGAATAAAAAAAATCTATAAATCCGAACCGAGAAGCGCGTCTAGAAACAGAGAGAAAGATCCAAGGAGGAATTGCGCGATACCGCCGACATATATCCGAAGAGAGAAAGATGAACAGAAGAAAGCCTCCTCATCTCGCTACACATCGATAAATCGGCTGGACATTTTTCGCTTGATCTCGAACGAAATAACAACAACAACAAATCAAAGTCAATTGCAACCAAAAGGATTTATGATGGCGAGCGAGTGAATGGGAGAAAAACAAAATTTTAACACAAAAATAAAACAGAGAGAATCCGAAGAAGAAATGTGCGCGCCAGAAGATCTCAATTTTTGAATGCGGAATGTGGATGTGGATGCGGTACGTGATGTGTGTGACCAGCATGTGGTGGCACATAGCTTTGTGTATGGGATAATGGTGATGCTTGACCACCGGTTGCGTAATTTGGTTGCATTAGACTTTGATCGATGCCGTAGTGCGTTGGCTGTGGGTGACCCAAATGAGCATGTCCATGGTGATGACCATGACTATAAATTAATTGTCTTACTTTTGAATCGTCGTCGCCGATATTGTAACTGAGTTCGGTCTCTTCAAATCCAGTCGCTGACATACGTTGATCGCCCGTCAATGCGCCGCTCGGCGGATCCGGTGAATTCAAACAAGTCTGTATCAATTGCTTGCCCGCCTCGGATGTGATCATCGGTTGCAATTTACGCGTTGCAAATGTATACACGTGTCCAGTTTCCGATGCAACCAACAACATTACCTGGGTACCGGTCAGCGTCGATAATTCATACGCCTGCAAATAAACAAACAAACAAATGAAGCGTCAACTCAATATATTTCTTTGAGATTTGGTGAGGCGATTTGTTCTTTATTCGAAGCAAAAAAGAACAAAGGCCAACAAATTATTATTATTAATCAAGAATTTTTTTGTTATTATTCAAATCGACAATTTCTCAAACATTTTCGTAACATTCGATACGCACTAAACACAGCATTTGACATTGTTCAAGGACATAATATCGGTTCCTAATGAGAACGAGCACATGTTAGCTTCCGTCTCTTTGCGGCGACGTCGGACTCAAATATGCTGAAAAGCAGCGCGCAATTTTATCATTGTGAGATTTTATTTGCAAAACACTTCCATCCACCCACTGGGATTATAAGCTCACTTTTTCATTGTCATATTTGCTCAGCAATTTTATGCAAAGTTTTTCGCGGCATTTTTGAGTCGGTAACCACGGAGTTAGCTCAACATTATCGCTGTCGACTTAATGAGATGTTGAAACACTAGCTGCATTTGAAATACGTCGCCAGTTGATCATTTGCATCGCGGAAACAACGGTATTCAATTCGGATTTATTCAGAGCAATCGGAAGTTGTGCGCTCGCTAGAAATATTGAGAAATATGTGTCGGTTATTTACGACTTTCAGCTACACAGAGTTATTGCTTTCATTGATTCATTCGAACCGTTCGGTTTTGAAAACGATTTGAAATCGATCGATGGATTTTTGTGTGTGTGGTTCGATGTTTCGGTGAAAGCTTTTGGGTGGCTCAATGTTTCGGCTTTCATAGTTAATATATGCGTGTGCATTTGTGGCTGAAGCGTATGTTATTTTTCATCTATTTTTTGGGACGCCTACAATGATGACACAAACCAAAACGACTACACATTTAACCCAAAATTTTAAAACGACACGATGGGTCTTCAACTTCAAGTGAACACACGGAATAACACTGCAAATATTATGCGCAACACCGACCATCTGGACATAGAAAAGCACTCAAATGGATTTCGATGCGAATAAGAGAGAGAGAGAGAGAGAGAGAGAGAGAAACTGAGTGAAGAAATGGATATTTTATCAGATCAGACTGAATGGATTAGATCGAGATGAAACGGCATATTGAACAAAATAAATTGACATCTCACGTAAACTATTGGTTTCCATCGATATAATCTCAATATTTGGTTGAACCGAATCTATCTCACGCTATTTACTCTCATTCATATCACAAGACGATACTTTTATGATCGATTCTCAATTTGTAACCATATTATTAATTTTGTTCTTGGGAAAATGAAATCTTTTGGTGAAGTAGTTAATGAAATTTCTCGACTAATTGAAGTCTCTCAGTAAAGTGATATCTTTTGAATGAAGTCATATAGTCAAATTCAATCTTTCTGTTGGAGTTTGATTTATATCTTCTCAACGATTTTCCTATTGATTCATAACCAAACAAAAAAAAGAGTTTGTTCTGGATTGGGGCGAAAGTAAGTTTCAATTACAAAATTCGGACGACCGTCTGTTGCTTAGTGGCCAAACTATTTAGATTTTTTACTGGTGAATTCCTCTCATTCATTCCACTCATTAAGCACTAAGCAGCAAAAAGAAAACAACAAACTGCACACAATAAAATAGAATGCGAAGAATTGAATGGAAGTATGTGTGAGTGAATTAGCATCCAGCGATAAATGCCATTTTGGCGAATGAGAATCGAATTGAACAATGAACTTGATCCATCTAATGTTGTGATTAGTTTCTGTACGATATCCGAATTTTGGAAACTATCCGTCAATTCAATGTAACGCAAAACCGTCGTTTTTGTGTGTGTTCGATTGTCAATTCAGGCGGTTTGTTGATGCGCCCAATAATAAATATATGAGTTTGATCTTGTGTCGGCTTAATATGGTGCGTGGGAATATTGTTATGCTACAAAACGGCCGCCAAACGACAAATTCAATATAATAAGGTCTAGTAGTCGATTGTATTCAGCCTCATTGTTGACGACATTAGCTGGAGTTTTTGTGTATAAGCGCGCGAACGCGCGATATTGGTATGGATTTGGTTTGTTCGAAAAGCGGCTGGCATTTGGTTGGGCTCTTTGTCGAAAGTTGAAACCGTTTCATTTCGTTCATTCCGCATGCTTTGCTCCGTGTGCCTTTTAGATTAATTTCATTGTTGCGGCGATTTTACGTCGTACAAATGTATGTATCGTTGATCTGCAGAGGTAAAAAAAATTTAAAGGCACTCGCCGTTCTGCGTTTTGTCAGAGTCGCGGCCGAAATGATGTAGGCAGAGGCGCACAAATTGTGTATCAGCAAGTCAAGCAGTACCAACAATCAGCAGGTAGGTTCTGCGTGCTTGCTACATCTTTTTTCTCCCATTTTATTTCATTTGGAGGCTTTTGTTGTTGTTGTTCGAACGAATTAACTAATATCAATATTTTTTGTTGTTCATTTACACAGCACTCCATTGACGAGGTAATAAAAATGAATCTCGCTTCAATTCAAATCGACGTATCAAGTCGACCATATGTAGATGATATTAGTCTTTAAGCCTTTGTACCTCGCGTTTCTCTTCGCTGATTTTTTGTTTCTTTCTTTGCTGTTGTTATTTCAACGATTTATTTTATTAATTAATTAAAATAAATTAAGCATATGCTTTGGTTTGTGGGCGCTGCACGGCAAACCAAACTTTATAATAAAGTGTACAACTAGTCAAAAAAAAATCCAACCAAATGAACTCTTTGTATTTCAATCTCGGAAGACTTTTAATTTTGATGCTGTCAATACGGATTGATTTACGTCGAATGTAGTCGCATGCAAAGTAACATGAATGACACAATTCGTACGCGATGTTGATGCATAACAACGTTAAATGGCACAATGAGAGAGATGGAGAGTGTCCATTAAAAATGAATTATGAACTAGGAGAAAAAATGAATTTGAGGCGATTGAGTACTTCGAAAGAGCTCTAATCAGTTTTTGAAATAAAGCTTGGTTTTTAATCAAGGCCAATTGATTAGCTTCAAATCTAAGGAGACATTCGTTGCCGATGGAGAAATCCAAGAGGAAACTTTGTTCGATGTCCTTGATTTCGGTTCGGAATCTAGTTTTTCTTTCAATTTCTGTATCAAAAAACCAAATTAAAAAGAAATTATAAATTGTTATTTGGTGCACGACAAGAAACAAATTTGTTTGCGAAGAAACATTGATTTTTTTCTCTTTTTCTCAAAACTTCAAATTCTCTTGGTTTTGTAAAATGTCAAAAGTGCGCAATGAATTATCGTTGTATTATTATTTCAATTCAATTTGTTCTTATAATAGTTTTTAATTGATATTATGTTCGTGTATGCATTTCGATTGTCCCTTCACTGTTTTGTGAATGGTCTATTGGAAGGTTTTGTATTAGCTTATGTGTAAAATTGCCACTATCATGTTCGTTTTTATTTCAATAATCAGCTCGAATCGATATTTAAAATATTTGTCCATTTTATCTTTTGTTCATTATCTACTTGAGTATGTCAGTCCGTGAGTAAACAAAAAGCCAAACACACATTCCAATTCGGTTAGCGATCGTTCTGCGTCGCACTGCATTAACAATAGTCACATAACATGATTATGCTCGATGACAATGTTCGATTTAATGATCACTAAAATGTGAAAAATTGTGTTTTGTTGATTTTATTAAAGCGATACAATTTTCATTTTGCGCGCATTCAAAATGATACACAATCACGCGCGCGCGTTAAATATGCACTGCTTCAGCATGCCAGGAATTCAACCGTATGTCTGGAATGTTTTCAGTTTATTTCAATTATGTGTTGTGTGCGTTTTTCCCTCTTCTTGAGGGCCACAGTGACAAAGTGGATCACATTTGTCGGGCTGAGAGTAAAAACAGTTAAAAACATCTTACGTCATGCTCACGCTTACGAGAATTTTCCTTGGTGTGAGCAGGAGATAAAATGTTTTTAAGCGTTTTTACTCTCAGCCCTACATTTAAAAAGTCACATTTTTGTTTTATCGCATTTGACCATTGCGCTGCACTTCACAGATCAGACATTTTCACATGCAAATATCACTTCTGATATTTACATACATTATCATGGCACTTCATCGGCAATCGAATAAGAGATTTCTTTTTATCGTCAATTCCCTTTTTCATTGACGTTTTTCATGAAAGTTCATGCTCTGTATATTCAATATTGCTGCACTCGACTCGCAGCGCACCGGTTCTTTTCTCCATTTCCATCGGCACGTGCTCCAGTGCTTTTTCCAATAGTTTCTTTTATTCATTTCGGGGGTTTCGTGCAATCACATGCAAATTCAAATCGATTTAAACAGTTGCATCAACAAATCTTTCGATGGAGTTCAATCGTTTGGAATGGGACATATGAAATTTGCATCGACCACGTATTTCCGTATGCAATTTGCTGAAACAAAAAGTAACAACTATCTGAGATAGAGATTGAGTCGGCTGCGGAGAACTATGAAGCAACTATTTTAAAAGCCAATTCAAATTGTTTTTTTTTTTAATTCAATTCCATACTTTAGCAGCAGATTACAGATTGTACAGCTCTTTTTACTAGTTTCGTTCTTTTACTAAAATTCTACGTCAACCTATAAGTCGAATAATCTCAATGGCCAATTAAAAAGAATCCAAAAATGCTTGTGATCTATGGAAGAATGAAAGCTGCCATTTGTCCGGCCACATCCATCTGGTGATACTTTCCCAACCACGGCTAATGAACTTAGGCCCCGAATTTATTTCACAAATACTTGTGCGCATTCAATGTGTAGCTTGCGAAAGATTTCTTGTTCATGTCGAATGATGTTCGTGAAATGCCATTTTCCACCGAAGAATTGTGAAAATCCCGACATACTCGTTAAGTAAGCTCAACCAAACCGAATATCGAAGCATTCAAATTGAATGTTGCATGATAAACAAATCGCAGCAAATAGACGAAATATTCTAGGTAAATCCAAAACTCGGCTGATGTACAGCATTTGTGTGGATCATATGAAAAAGTTTTGTGTTTTATGCACACCACATGGTGTCTATCATTCGTTTTCATAGAATCGGGAAATGTAAAATTCAACGCTCAAATAATTGAACTAGAAACGAATGTTTGATATGGGTAGACAATAAACTTGTTTATCTGTGATTGGCAAAAGCACTTGATGCACATACCAAGTGAAACTGTGTGCGGATTTGGCCACAATATCTCGTGTGCATGTGTTTCTTTTGCATCGTGTTTTTGCTTATGATTTGCTTTAAATCATTATCCATCTATGTTGAAATTCTTATGCATTTTCCTGGTCGCTCCTGTTTCTATTGCTGTATTGCGCGCCGAACCGTTGGAATCACATGAGGACGAAATGGCATATCAAAAACACAAGAAAAAAACGAGTCTCAATTGGTATGTGAGGAGCAAATGATATTACATTTTCACATGAGCTAAATGCAAACACACACACACACACAAACCGATGACGCGGGTAAAAATCGAACAGCGATCGAATTAAATTCAGTTCGATTCGGAATTCGTGTGTACACTTGGTGATTTGGAGAGTGCGCAAGCGTATGTTGTATCAAATGTTGAAAATGTGGCGCGTTCGCCTTCAGTCGCTCACTTGTTCTCTCACTCACACTTTCGCGTTTGCTTACACACGCACACACCGACAGAGTATCGTTCACATATAATATGTATCACAAACAGAGCATACGAAATGCACCACATGTTTCGCGAAATACCAAATACACGCAATTGCATACAGTGAATCGCCACAAAACTAATCAATTATTGAAATTCATTGTAAAATCATTAAAATCGCATAATCGCCATAAATCGCAATGCATAATATCTTAATAAAATAATAACATAAGCCTACCATTTGTTCGTCTGTTTGTGCGAACTGTCTGCGCAACGTTCGTTCTATTCAACGTTCGTTCACGGAGCGCACACAGTGTGAGTATGTGCTTTTCGTTTCGTTTCGTTCCTTTTGATTTGGGTTTTTGAGTGTCGCGGTAGCAACAGCACACAATATCTTTTCGGGTTTTTCTTTGCTCTTTTTTATCATTTGTTTTTTTTTCTCTCTCCCTCTTATCGCCTTTTCGACACCTCATAATATCAGTACACGGCATCTCGAGCTATACGGGCCAGCGCAAATTCTACATTAGAAAATGATCAATGCTATGGCATGTAAAGCTGATACACAATGAACGCGCACGCGTTGATGCTTTAAATCACAACAAGAATGTCTGTTGATTATTTCACACACAAACACACATTCAGCATCAGCAGCTCTCTATCATTTTGAGTAATCAATGTTTGCTGCGACCGCGGCTTGGATCACGGTAATCATGCACAAATTTTGGCCCGCACTTTGAAATGCATTTCGAGAAATAATTCAATGATTCAGAAAATTCAGACAATATGCGATTGTAAAGAATGTCGCTATTAAAACTTTGAAATTCAGTAGGACCAAAATGCCAGCTGACATATTTATGAGCCGCTAAATTAATCATAAATTTTGTGACTTAGCTACCGACTGATTAAGCTATCGTTTGACTGCGTTCTTTTATCGTTTTAAACTGCGGCACAATTGGCGTGAGAAATAGTATATTCTACGATTCAGGACTTATTCGATCTGAAAACGAAATGATCTTTTTGGACTGAGAGAAAGAGAGAGATTGCTTATGAAACACGAAAAAAACCCAACACTTTTCCCATTGAAGCTCTACCTTCGTTGCTTGAGCTCGAGATCAATCTTATTGATCAACAACTCTTTCTATTGCCAACTTTCAATATTCCATTTGTGTTGTGCACTCAGCACAACAATAAATATTGGCAAATTAATAGCAAAATCAATGTGATCGAATCGCTGACAGTTGCACGATTGCAATTTATTTGGTCATTGAACAAATGATGAACGATGCATGTTAAGCCAATATTTTTGTTTACCGAAAACATTGTTTGTCCACATAAACAATAATATGACACTGGTAATGAGCAGCCTGTGAGTCAGGCGGTGAGTCTAAATGTTTTATCTAAACGCACGATCGCACAACACCGCAAGCGCACATGACCAGAGTACGAGAACAGGCTGGACTGATGACGATGACGACGACGACGACAAAGCATATATTTAATGGTGCAACAGCGTGAACAAAGCACGCATACCGTGTTTTGTGTTTTTTTTTCATGTGCTCGAGCCATCGATCTGCACTTGAATATCCGAAAAAAAGACATACGAAAAAATACAAGTCTTCAACATACCAATAATTTTTTGCTCATTCCCTCGGATCTTTCTCTGTACTCTCTCGCGAGACTTTAACACGTAACATTTATTATGTCCGTTTTTTTATTCTTTTGTTGTTTTGTATGTAGTTCCTCTTCGAAATTGTAATGTTTGTGCCTGTGTTCATTCACTTGTTGGCGCTGCACAATCCTCGCTCGCAATGATATGCGTTAAATCACACACAATATCCAATGCACAGCAAGAAACATACCGTAAATTTATGACTCATTAAATGAACTACGAAAGACCACTGGAACTAAATTAATTTCATACTTGCGATGCTGGCAGAAGCGGCGCTTCTATCATTTTTATGATTGTTGCTCTTCGTTCGCACACTCGTTCGCCCCCTCTTTCTCTCCCTCTTTCTCCCAAAATCAAATCAATGAAATGAACGTGCATTCGAAACATATGTTTTGCAACCAAATTCAAGACGCTCGAGCAATGAAAACTGTGAATGAAGCCAAGACAAGTGTTACTCAGTATCTTGAACGAGGCAAACAGATAGAACCTCATAAAAATTGATGCATGCACAATCGGCTTAATGTTCGGCATGCAATTTTGTAGCGCGTTTACCATGTTTGGCTAACGATGAACAAAGCGCGCTCGCGCTTTACCGCCTCTTTTTATATTCGCACTCTTACAATCAGTCACTTGCGCGCGCGCGCGATTTGTTTACATTATGGCAGTTTTCAACTGTTCAACATATTAATTTATAGATTTATTTCAATGACTTCATTAAATGCAATAAATTGCATTTCACTTTGTTTGCATTGAGATTAAAAGCACGATACACACGGACGGATGATGTTTGGACCGATTTAGTCGAAAGTTTTCCATTTGACGCGTAGTGTGTAGCATCGACTGATGTGTTGATTTGCACATTTGCGAATTTCGTTTTCAAGATACAGTGTTTTAGAGCACCTCATGCTCTTTTCTTGAAGGAAAATCTTTGCTCAACAAATACATCTTTTCATCGAGTCTTTGCAAAAAATCCGAATCCCGAGCTGTAACTTTCGATGAACACCTGTTTTCGAGTCGAACATTTCACGAGCTCCACAAATTGTCTTTCAAATCATATAACACTTGTGCCGCCGCACATATATCCGCGAAACCAAATACAGTCCATCGATTACATCATGGATGCAAAAAGCGCATTAACCATTTCTTCAATATTTGTCAATGGGATCGTGTATTCATTCCTTCCTTCCTCTCTCACACACAAACACATTCACTTCCGAAACGATCAATTCCATTAGGCGATTCAAATCGGGCATGAATGATGATTTTTTTGTTCTGTACGCATGTTATTGCGCACACCGTTGTCATTGTTTTCATAATTTATTGTTTTTACATTTAGCCGGAAATAGAATCGAAAGATTTGGCTATATACTTCCGGAAAAAGCCAACAAACGGGCCTTACATACATTATTATGCCCATCTCCGTTCGTTGTTCAACTCACACACGTGCGTTGCGATGGATGAATAGCGAATCTGAATATAAGCAAGTATAATAAAAAATCAGCGGAAAATAAAAACAATCTAAGCAAACAATATAAAAGTTCTTTCGACATTAGTTTTGTTTGTGTATTGTGCAAAAGGAAAACGCGTTTGTATTCAAAAATGTGACTCGAAAACATGTGCACACATCAAAAATATACATTCGATTCATATCTGATTGGATATTTCATAGCTATCGATTGTCATTGTATTTTCCTTGAATACCATCTTATTGTCATGCACGCTGACTTTCAATTCCACTCTCGATGGACAGTACGACTCAAAATCATCTTAAGGTTGAATATTCGAATAGTCATGCGATTATACAATAGAAATCGAAATCCTATCAAACGAATATGGACCGAACCAAAGGGTTTATTGGAACCACGAATACTTCTTCTTATGTCAAGAAGAGACATTGAAACTTGCTGCTGTTCAAAAGGCGAATGACGTCCAATTCTCAACCATCAACTTTCATTTGAGATGAAATTTTATCTGGTTAAAAAAAAGAAGATTAAACAAAAACAGATCTAAACTGAAAACGAGGACAAAATCTGTTCGTCGATTGGGTCGCATGCGCTTAAATCAGAATTGCGCACGCACTCATTGCTCGATGCAATCGATAGTGATGTCTATATTTACAAAATTTTGCTGTGCTAAAAACTCGTCATTCAAATAATGGCCTAGAGAGCTTTTAATTTTGAAGAATTGCTAAAACTTGAACACGATGAAATGTTATTTGAAAAAGCATTCATAAACATGAGGCATGCATATTGCCGTTCATGCTGCCTCTGGTGTTCGTGTTGTATTTTAAAATTGTCCAAATTAACGCCTGTTTCACACACACCTAAAATTAAAAATAAGATTTTAACCTTCTTTCATAGCTGAATTGAAATTGAAGGCAGAAAGAGAGCAAGGAAACGAACGTGCGCGGAAGGAGGAAGACGAGCCCAATCCAAAAAACCCATAAAGTAAACAAAAATGTTATAAATGGAACATTACGTGAAAGATTTGAAATGGAAAGAATTGGAAAAGACACATCGCATCGATATCTCAATGCGTTGAAATGAACTAGAATTCACCAAGTTCGAATGAACAAGTATCCATAACCATAGAAAATTGAATTGTAAATGTAGTATATAAAAAAGTGAAACGAGAAAAAGGAGAAAACCCGCCACACACTCTCGCGAATGAAATGAGCAGCAAAAATTGTGCAGGTTCACATCGATCGACTGATTGGCGAGAGACGGAGAGAGAGAGAGAAAGAGAGAGAAAAGCTGTTACGGACGATGGTGAAAAATGCGCAGCGATTTAGAAACATTGCGAGAATGTGAGAAAATTCGGTTGAAAATTGAACGAAAATAGATTTTCGTGTCGTTTTGGTTTTAACGTGAAGAATTTATGCTAAACACAGAAAAATTGACACACAGCCGCCCAACATGAGCCGCTAAACTACGCAACAAATCACCATACATGTGCCTCTCTCGGTGTGCATGTGTGCAAATGAGAGAATGAGATCGGGAACAGTCGAAAATTGTTGTTTCAATTAAAAATGCATATGTGTTGTTCGGACTGACAATAAAGCGGCCACAGAAAGAGCACCGAAACCGATCTAGCGCTAGTTTACTTCTACTTTGAGAAAATTATAAAAATAAATTTCATCGTCAATGGGAGAATTCGACAAATCGGTTCACTTGCTTTTTTTCAGGCCCATTATATTTGGCCGCCTTTTTTCATCCGCAATCAACAAAAAATAAACGCCATGCATACCGAAAATACATCGCTCTACACACAGCGGACTTAGGTAGAGAGAGTGTATTTTTTACGAATGTTGACCGTCATGCAAAATATGCGGTGGCGGCGGCGGCGAGCGTTCACTCTCGCCGAACACTTTCGAGAATTTATGCACATAAAATTCAATTTACAATCGCTGTTTTCCTCAAATTTTTACATTCCTGTTTTTTGAACAGTTCTCTCCGTGGCGGATTCAATAAAGTTTTTCGTAGAATTTTCCCGACAATTTTTATTTATGTCGCTGTGCTCGAATGAAAGGCTGGATCACTCACGACAGGATCGGTATTTTTATGATCAAACTTTGACTCAAGTGGAAATTCTCGGAACAAAATCAAAGTATTTTTCACTGGTCCTTTCTTCCACTAGTTCTCGTGAAAATGCCAGTGTTTTTCAGCAATGAACGCGATTACAATGTTGCAAATTCAACCGGGAATCAATCGCGTGTGCTCTTACGCACTGCCACAGATCTTTGATATAATGAATCTATTTATATTATTTGGCGGTTAATGCAAAGTCGCTTATGAAATACACCTGGAAACATGATTTTATGCAAAGTGCGTATATAAAGTATTATACACGGATTGTGTTTCACACAGATAGTTTCTATTGCTCACGACTATACATTAATCGCCAAATAATATTCGTATATGTATAAATAACATTGAACATTTCTAGTAATGCGAATCAATCAAAGCGCAATCGATGGCGAGAGGAACGATCAGAGAGCAGCACGAGCAGCTGGACGAAGGGAGATAGAGAGAAAGATGTGCTTGCCTTTTAAAATAATAATGCGGAAAATTTTCGATTTGGTCATTTCGAGATTCGAGAGCGTACAATAAAACGCAAATGAGAGCTCCCACGCTCAATATATGTCTTTCCAAACATACAAATCCACACTTTATTGTATTGATTTGATGCTAAATTTTACGTTGGGTCGAGATTTATCGAACGAAGTTTGAACGTAAAAAATTTCACATTTATAGCTGAATAACGGTTGAAATTGAACAATCTTCCTAATTGGATTGGTAAAATGTTGTCTGTTAATTTACAATAATTAAATGTGTGCGAATCTAATGCATCAGCGTAGAGATTTTAATGAAAATTTGGCTATAATTTCCTTAAGGAAACGGTCAATTGCATATAATTGCTTTTCATCGAACGTGTTAAAAATACATGAAACGGCGGCGGCAACACATTTAATTGATGCGCCCGCCACTCACGATCCACTTACACAATATTAAATGGTCGAATATTTTGTAGGTACAAGTTCAACGTTTATAAATTCAAATTACGTACCAAATGATTGATATCGATAGCAATTGAAATTGTTGGCAGTTTTCATTTGTCGCTTGTTAGTGCAATTTATTTTTCATTTCGGAAATTCATGCAAACATATACTCACTCACGATCGCACATTCGGGGCTATCATTCGGCGATCGTGGCTAGATGATTTCATAGCGAAAATAGTTGTTGTTTTAACGAGTTGTATAACGCGCAAATTCATATGACTTCTATGCTTATTTAAAAAAAGGCGAAAAGTCATTTGGTTTGGTATTTTGTTTTGTTGCCGTTGTGCATGTGGGTGGAGAGCCGAACGCGGCCATACACTTCACGAAAGCAGCAATCGAGCAACAAGAAAGCGCACGAAATACATCATTAATGCCTTTTTCCTTAAAAAAGAAAAATAAAAGAAACAACAAATTCAGAATAAAAACAGCAATCCCATCATCATCGTGTATTTATAGTTGCGATGACTTCTTTCTCATCGTGACGATAAGTAGCACATTGCAATTTGATTCAGCGCCACGGAAAAAATGAATAGTCGATTTTTTGCCGCCGCTGCGTTATCAACGTGAATCATTTGCTCTCTCACAAACGCGCGCTCACTCATTTTTTTCTGTGTGCTGATTTCTGGAGCAGAGAGAGCAGACAAACAGTATGGTACTAGCATTGAAGTGCAGACTGTGTGTACGTGATTACGATCATATGCATACATAACACAAGAGCATTCTCTATGAGCAAAATATATACAATTCAAGTCAGCGCATAAATGTAGAGTGAGAGAGTAAGAGAGAATACGGACGGGCGAGAGAGCGTCGAAAGCAACGCAAGGGCTCTTCACCGCAAGTGTAGTGAGCGAACTGAATCATCGATTTGACGTTTCTTGTCAAAGATTTTCGAAATGTCGTACATGTGTTAATTTATGTTAGAGCACCTTTTGTTTATATTGGATGTTTATGTTTGATTGTGGTGTATTGAACAATTGACAGCAGTTGAAGTTTGCCATCGGCATTCGATTCGAAAACATAAGTTCAATTGCCACCCAAAACATTGTGTCTACTTGAATAAAATTGAAATGCGGGGCACTTACCTTTTTCATGATTCCAGTTTTTCGCTTTGAAAATGTTGTATACCGTCTGAGTTTGTTATCGATGTATTCCATTTTAATTTTCACACGTCCCTTCGTCTTTTTGCCATTGGCCGGAGGTGATTTTTTCTGAAGCGTTGTGTAGCTATCGTCAACCACATCTGGTACACCGCCCGTGCATCCTTCCAATTGGCTGAGGCTCTGTGAACCGATGCCACCACGATCATCATAACAATCCGAACTTGTCCGTTTGATTCCGCGGCTATTCGACATTGAGCCGCATTGTGCATTTGTACCCATCATACCGCCGCTGCCGCCGCGATTCATCGATTGGCTGAGGCCGCTTGGCGGCCGCACCAATCCCTGATTTGTTTGCCCATACATATCTGGATTTTCACCCATCGACAAACCAATGCTCATGCTATAATTTAAATTATAGCGCGAATCTCGCCCCGATGGATCCATTGCTCTTTTTTCTATACTTTTCCACAAGTTATTTATTACAACTATCAACCGAATCGGTCTATATTTAAAACGATTTACCGAAAAGCACTGCTAAAAACTATTTTTGATGATTTATAATACGCATGGATTTTTAGCTTTGTTTAGTTAGACGATTGATTGATTTAGTCTTTTTTTGGTTGCACACTATTCGTTCTACGATGTTCTTTTGCCCATATAAAAAAATGTTTCGTATTTTTTTTTTCACCGCGAACACTAGTTGATCATTTGCTGGAGTCCTTTAGGATCATATAACGTTTTATGCACAGTTGAAATTCACATGTACACATTCGCAATATTGAAAGTTGGAACACGGAACAATTTTGAGTGTTGCAATTTGACATAGATTTCTGAAATCTGACCAGTCCCCATTTGTGGTGCACGTAAAAATTATCTAAATGCAAACGGCAACTATTTTTAATTTGAAGTGTTGTTTTGATTGCTCTCGCTCTCTCTCTCTCTGTGATTTTGAAATTGCCTATTTTGAGCCCGAGTGATATAGCCGGTTTTTACGATTCTCACTTTCTGTCTCAGGGATTCGGCGATCTATTCGCGCGCTGGCTGATTTCAGTCGGTTGCCTATAAAGATAGACACAAATTTCGCCGGCCGTCCGATTTGCAACGCAATTTTCCCGTAGTTGGCATATATGATTGTCAGCTAATCAATGACAGCTACCTGTCGATTCACTAAATTTCAATCAACCCACACTCGATTCACAGTCGCCGCTGAACTGTTCACTTTTTTCAATTTTTTTTTTTCAATCGCCGAATTTGACAATGGATATATCGAAATGTGCGATGGCCACAAACTAGAATTTAAAATAGATGAAAGAAAAAAATGTCCAAACGAAATGAAAATCAATGATCAACCAAAACAAAAACTTAAAACAAATAAATGAATGTCCAACAAATTAGATGTAATAAATTTGTTTCTGCTTTTTTATTGGTTTGTTTTGGTTGCCCGAAGTTTAAAGGAACGCGACGACTCAAATCGAATTTGCACTAAAACTAATGGCAATAAACAACCAGACAGACTGTTTCATTGAAACAAAACGAAAACGTCACAATACATTTGACTATTCACATACACACTCTACCTCGTCACTGTGTTATATTCGCCGAATCTCCATTCGAACACGTCTCGCAATGTCGATGTATGCGTCTGTTTATGAGCTCTGCTCCGCTGTTGCTGCTGAATATAATTTGACAAAAGCCGTTGTTACACATTCATTTGGTTATACACATTGGCTGTTTCTCTCGCTCTCCGTACGA
The DNA here is from genome assembly GCA_028476595.1 of Obolodiplosis robiniae. Classification (NCBI taxonomy): domain Eukaryota; kingdom Metazoa; phylum Arthropoda; class Insecta; order Diptera; family Cecidomyiidae; genus Obolodiplosis; species Obolodiplosis robiniae. Next base: position 8,502,192 of record CM052017.1, on the reverse strand, counting down.
ACTGCACTCAGCACTTTGGTCAATCGAATGACAGCAACAACAATAACTACGGCAAATGCGTTACGCTGTGCTCTGCTCCGAATATTGAATTGGAAAATCTTTCGCTCTTTCTCTCTCACCCGCAAAATGCTTGTTGATTCAAATCTAAAGGCTCGCCCGTTGTATATTGAACAATCAGTACGTTACAAACACAAAAAAATTAACAGTTAAATGAAAAAGCAGCGCCAGACGGAATAATTCGTTGAGAATTTCGTCGAATTTGACAAATCCGTTGGTCAGATACTTTCAAAACAAATGCACGTTATTTGATATTGTATCTTCACTGTCGTATTTTCTGTCTCCGCCTAAATGAATTTCGCTGTTGTAATTTAGGAGTTGAGTTCGCTTTGACACTTTCACCCAATTTATCGTACAAAAAAAAAACAGATGTGTCGCAAAATTGATCCAAAATGCCGTCGCAAAATTGCAAATCTGAAAATTTCAAACAGTTTGTTTTAGTCATACAAAAATGTCGATTCTTCGCTATCCATTTAAAAAAAATTGAATGAAAATTTTCACAACATAAAAAAAAGTATAAATTTACTCAAAAATCAAAATGATTGCAATTAAAACAGATAAAATATTCAAGTGAAAAAAAAAAATTCACGGAGAGTTGAAATGGAAGAGAAAAAATAAATAAATCCCGTAATCGCAATGAATTTGGTAAACTTTGACAAATTTGTCTCGTGTACACGTCCGTTTTCGTTGCGCGAAATAAACAAGTGCAATCTTTAACCAAAAATCGCGCGAAATCCAAATGTGGACAAAATATTGGAACAGATAAAACACAAGTAGTACACGATTTACCGGAACAGCAAATCGACGATGAAAGATCTGTTGGAAACAGATGGAGACTTGAATATACTGCACAAAGCAAATGAAATGAAATGAATGAATAAAAAAGAAACAATACACACTATACGCAACACACCAAGCAACTGAACTGATTCCCAAATTGTACAAAAATATGTTATTTATTTGGTAAACGTCGTCGTTCAACGTTCTTATATGTACTGCACTTTATCGTTATAGCCTTCGTGCACCGTTTTCAGATAAACACATCATTCACAGCTGAGCGCTGCGTTTAAAATAGAATCAAATTTGAAAATACCACGGAACTGAGCTTCATATGGCAAAAATTGAAGCGAGACAACGGGATGTGTAATGTGCGACAACGATCGATCGATCGCTTACTCATTCGCACTTGCGCTCGCACTCGTTTACTCACACTTACATACGTGTGGCGGTGACGACGTCGGCGGCGTCAACAGCACAAAATCATTTCTCAGCCGCGCACGCTGGCTCTTTGGCGAAAGGAGTATGCGCATTACACACGATTTACGATGATACATGAACACGGACGCACACTGTGCTCATTCCACTCGCACTCGGTGTGTTGCATTCGTATTTTTTTGTGGGTATCGCGCGATTTTTACTCATTTGAAGAAGAGAGAATAGCACCCACTTTTTATCATTTAACTGCTTGCGCCGTTTTGTAGAGAAATCGGCGTGCTGTGTTGAACGGAACACAAAACACGATGCATATTATCCGGCTTACTCTTTCTCTGCAATCGCTATAAGCCCAAAATGAGATCTTGTTGTTTCGCGTTCGATTCACCAAAAATGGACTAATGAGGGGAAATAAAAAGAACAAATCGCCACAAAATAAACACACACACACACACAAATTACTACTTATATACGCCCCATTTAAGCCATGCGCGCACCGCGCCAAATCCACCTCATAGCTCAAATATCGTTCCATCAAACCATGCCAAATCAAAAAATCACCATTCAAATGCCATTCATTCGCAAAATCAATTCATTCAAGAAGTCAACTTATTTAGAACTCACAGAATTAAAGGATCTTTATCGCCTTTGGGCATTCTAACTTCTGTTTGATTTCGCTACGTTTTCTCCAATTTGATTGCTTTGAAATTATTCTCTCTACAATAATTAGTAAGTACTTGTTTTTTGTTCCTAAATCAGATTTTAAATGAATTTGGTTCGAAATCTCCATGGAAAATTATCCTTGTCCCCTGTTCCTGTCCATAGATTATAATATGTCGAATTATGATAACCGCATAATCGGAACTAAAATATAGTCAGAACTAAATATCATTGAAATGACCGATTCCATACAGAATATACGAATCGTTTTGATCGCACAGTTTGTGAAGAAAACATGAAAAAAATCCGCGCGCAAGCCACAAAAATGGGTGGAGATTTGTAATGGAAAGGCGTGTATTGTATATGGCATTTGTCAGTCTATTTCTACTCTAAGCAGATACTTGTAATTTGGTTTGTGGCCAGAGGCGATCAGTACATATCATCAACTGTTGAGAGACCTCTCTTTCTGAAGCAGTTTGTCGCTAGTTGTGTTGTCTCATGTGAACCGATACGATGATCTTGAAGAGTGGGGCACACATCGCCGATCGTTTTGTTTCTCTTACTCAGCGATCGTATTTCATTCATTCATTCACATTGTTTATTCAATCGACTTCTTCTTGCATGCTCGAGGTGTGGACACACAGGTGACGCAAGCATATTCTGTGCACATAGAAAATAGCAAATAGCATCGGTTTTCATTACTTTTGCAAACGCTTAATTGTTTGTGAAATAATACTGATAATGAAATCACTCAAATGATTTACAATTCGGACCATCCAAGCGTGATATTTTGTCATTCAAAAACTGCATATATTATAAAACTGAGTAGAATACCTAAATGAAATCGTACTTTTCATATCAACAGATTTCGCATCGCTGATTTCTTTAAAATTAAACGAGAATATCAAAGACAAAGAGTCTTAAATGAACTATTATCTAAATAATGGATCATTCAAACTTGTATTTATCTGCTTGTCTAAGCCATGATGCGTTTTCCATGAAAACACTTGATGACTTGATCAATTTCAGAAGAAGATAATAGTGAAGTTTGATCTCTTTGATTAGAAACGATAAATTTTCCTGACAAAGTTCAAAGAATGAACTTGGATGGATATAAAAATCGACTGTCGAGCCAAAAATCGGTCAAAATGTGTATATTTAACTTATTCGTAGGTTGATATTGCAATTTTTTTATTTGTTATATTTTAAATAAAAACATGTTATTTCAACATGAACTGATGATGCTCATTTTCATAGCTATTTTCTTGATCATGAATCGCTTATGTTCAAAACTGACTTAATTTGATTCATAGCATTATTACATTTTCATGAGTGATGACATCGCAGCATAGATTTTATTTTGGAAATGGTGGCGCCACGAACTTTACCATGTTGAGCCATTGGAAGTTCGGCAAACCACTGAGCTATTCTATTCTATGTCGCAGCCTTGCAATTATTGATATTTTCGGGATGAATTTCTTATGAATGTCGTATCAAATGCTCCTTCCTCCCCACTCGAAGATAAATCAATTCTGTGGCATAATATTATGAGCAGTTGTCCTCCAATCAGCTAATTCCAACATTTCTTCTCATTTCTGAAATGAAAAGCACTTCTTTCTAAGTTGCATCATTGAAAATCCATTGTAAATGTAAATCAATAAAGTTTCAAGGAGATGTATCGTTTTCTTTTAAATCGTACACATTCGCAATCAAAAAATATGTAATCAGTCCTGAAAACTTGCTGAATAGTATTATGAGTGCGGGTTGAAGCAGTAAACTTGCGCGTAAGAAATATAACAGTTTTCTCCATTATACTTCAAATAAAATAGTTTAAATATATTGGTTCTAATACTTGCGCTGTGTTTCTATGGCTTATAGCTGTCCAGCTTCTGGATCGAGAAGAAGTTCACCGGTTGCTATTTCAATTAGTTCTTTGCTTGAGATCAGTGGTTGAGTTCTATCATCTAATAGCATATAAATTATTCAATTTCAGTGATATGCGAATCGAAAATATGTTTTTTCAAAAACTTTTTTACTTTATGTTTCACTCTTGATTTTTTTTCAGTTCCAGTCCTCTATATCAAGGATATCTGAGTCATGAATGAGTGAGAATGAAAGTGAGACTTCATACCTCACCTCTTGCTCTCGCTAACAGAAAATTGCATAAGAAACAGCAGAAGGCTAAACGTTATTTCGGTCTATGAAGTCTCGTTTTCATTCTCAGTCAATCATATGTGCCCCCAAAGTTCAGCACGAAAAGTTCAAATGAAAAAGTTCATAAGATAAAACAATTGATTCGGGAGCTACAAATTCTTATTGGATCAATATTGCGTTTTCGCACCAAATATTTAAGAAATTCGAATGAGAAGAAAAAGCTGAAAAATGCCGAAATAGCAGCAAAATTGACAATTAACAGTTTTCAAACTGATCTCAGTTTGATTACAATCAATCATTCACATTTTCCGCAATATTTATTTAAAAAAAGCACCATTTGGGAAGAAAGTCTTGACTAAGTTTTACCGGTGTAGCTGAACTGTTTTTCATTTGAATTCAAAGCATCGGAACGTTTGGCAACGCATTCAGACTTTGACAGTTCACTGCTGACATATACAACTACATTGCCACACCAATTGAGAGTGTTGAATTGTCAAAATAACATTAGGTAATAAGAAACATTTGAAATCATAGACTATTGCGTTTTTTGAATGATTAAAAATCCGAAAATTTTAGAAATTATCCAGGTTAAATATTATCAAGTAAGTGGAGCTCATAAAATAACTGCACTGTTTGTCCTCAATTATAACGCAAAACGTCCATTCTTTCCAGGGACGATGTCTCGGGGGAATCACTCATTTATCTCACTAGTCATCAGGAATTTTATCAAATCTTTTACGCCTCGTCAAACTTCCGGAAATTTTATGGGTGAAGACTATTTTGGTAATAAATATTATGAGATTCCTCCTCAACCACAGATTGGAAAGCGACGGGCGCAGCGATGGTTTGAACCAAGCGGCAATATAGATAAAAATTTCGATCGGGAACTTACTGCTGAATGGGAGTCATGGCTACGGCATCGAAGGTGTACATTCGATCCATTCACAGTGACTGGTTAAAGTTACCTAATAAAATAATCTAAAATTGAGATAATTTCCCTCTTGAAAATAGGTTTAATTCATTTCATTAACAGCATTTAACTGTATGTTTGCCATTTAGGGTTGATCCACCAACCGAAGAGGAGCTCAAACGTAATTTAGCCATAATGCAAATGAAGAAAAACAATGCGGCTGAATTGGATGCAAAATATTCAGAAGGCAAAGAAAAATCGACACAAATCGTGACAGGACTCAGTGATTTCCCCCGATACGAAGAGTACGAGCGAGTTGTGGGAAAAGGTGTGCCGAAAAAGAAAGAAACACCGTTCGTAGATCCAAAGAAACGTTTAGAATAAATTGTTCAGTTTGCAATCATATCAATTTCTACGAAATTACCTTTGAATTAAATTGGCAAATAAAAATGCAGAATTTGTAGTTTTTTTATTTACATTGTTAATTCTCTTTTTCATCAGCAACATACTTTAAAGAAGAAATCGTTGCTGCTTTTTAATTCAGCTGTCTTTGTATTGCGGTCATTTATCTGTCATTTGTTTCACGTTAACTATTTCAACTCTTATTTCCCATCATTGCAGCTTGATTTCGTTAAATGTGTTTTTTTATGTTGAAATTTGACTAATTTTACTTATAGAATCCTTACATTTTTACAAATTGTTTAAATCAATTTAATTTAAATTGTTATAATTTGTGTGTGTGTGAGTGTTTCAAAATTGGAAGATTGTAAATTGTTTGAAAATGATTGCCAGCAATGATCAGTTAGATATGATTAAGTTAAAAAATGTTGAATTGCTGCAATCAAATGGTAACCGTTGAAGGACATCAAACGTGCAAGAGAAACTGATGGGCAAAAATGAAGGAAGAGATATAAGCACTTCAAAAATTCTAAGCATCCTGGCAGTCAGTATTTCACACCAGATCGGCGAATGTTTGCTACCAGATGCTTTACAAATCCCCTACAATTTGTGTATGTGTGTGTATGTGTGTGTATATGTGTGTGTGTTGTGTGATTCGGCGGAACAATTCTTTCTTACGGCGAATAATAATTTAAAAGTGTTCATTTGAATCGTGTTCATTTACTCATCAGTTGTATCGTCAAAAAATTAGAGAAATTTGGTATGTTCTGCAAATAGCGCAATTAATTGATGCGACATTTGAATTGTTGCTGTTGTTCCATGCATACATTTTTATTGCATACATATTCTGACTTATTTATTGATTCAATTATTTGTTCTTTAACCCGATAGATCGCCATGATCGAATAGCGCCTGATCGTAAAGCTCGGCTTTGACTAATCGACCACCGAAATATCGGCCATTCAATGCTTCACGCGCCTTCTCGGTTTCAGATGCCAATGAAAATTCCACGAATATTTTGACAATCACTTCCGCGGTTTCATCATCTTCGAATTCTGACTGCTTTTCATTGTAAATGATCACCCGTTCGACGACACCGAATTTACTGCATTCGTCTTGGATTTCTTCTTGCAACATTTCATCGATGTCCTCCGGTCCAACCATGTTGCGGAGGATCACCACTTTGCTTTCGCGGGGTCGCATCAGGCGCTGCATCACCAAGTGACGAGCATTTTGACCTTTTATTGACATCGATTCTTGCTGCTGCAGCGTTTGCGGCTCACCTTCTTCCAAGAGTTTCTTCTGTAATTGCTGCTGTTGCTCCTGCACATGCAAATTAATTAATTTAGTCTTTCATGGAAATATTAATTTTTTTGTTCGAATTTTTCCTACAATTTCTATTTACAAAAATGTTGATTCGTTTTTCAGTAGTCAAATTAATTTTTCCAATTTTACTAGAATAATTCGGAAGATTATTATTTCAATGTTACAATTTAAAAATCTTACCAAAGTCTGTTGAGAATTACCGAATCCACCGTTTGCGGACGGGCCAGCTAGAGTTCCAGCTATTGTATTGGCCAGTGTAGCTTGTGTCTGTTGTGCTTGTGCTTGAATCAAAACTGTTTGTTGCGGTAAAGTAGCTGCCAATGCGGCTTGTGTTGTTTGGGGATGCAAACCTTGCAATGCGCTCGCTAAAGGTACCTGCAATTGAGAAACAAAATAATCGTTATCAGTTCGACAATTGGGAATATCAGAACAAATGGAAAAGAGTAAAAAATGAGCGCAAAACTTACGGTGATTGTTCCTTGACTGCTTTGTATAGCACTGGCTAAAGGAACGGTGATTGTGCCTTGGCTACCTAACACTGGATTCACTATTTGTGGCGGTTGCAATGGCGTTGTGGGCAAAACAATGCCAGGTGTCGGTAGAAGCGGGACTTTCTTGTGAATATTTAAGTAATTTGCAGCGACAACGGCGCTGTTGGCAACGGTCGCACTAGCAAGAGGCAGGCTAGTTTGGATACCGAGAGTTGGTGCGGCTGCTGATAAACCGAGCACGGCATTGCTAGCAACAGCGTCCATCGCTTGAATTTTAGCGGTCGCAGCTGCTGCAGCCACTGCCGCTGCTGTTGGCATTGAAGAATTAAGTGTCGGACCCATCAAAGCGTTCGGTGGTGTTATTGCTCGGCCGACACGCAGCAATTGACCACCCAAATCGAATAGATTCATGCTGGTGATAGCCTCATCCATCGCTTGTTTCGTCGAATACTCGATGAATCCGTATCCTTTGTGCGAATGCAGCGAGTTACCTTGTGCCAAACGACTGTACAGAATCGGTCCAAATGCCTCGAATACGCTTTTTATGTCCTCTTCGGTCAAATCCGGATGAATTGATGCAATGTAAATGCGATTATAGTTTTTCGCTTCCTCTTGAATTTCATCAATGACTTGTTGGGCTTGCGGCATGTTACTTGGTCTACCCACCTGAGAGCCGGATCAATTGTTGTTCATGTTAAATACGTAGAAATGTAGAAATTTTGGCATTGCCACAATATTTCATAGAATAATGCAAATTACGACATAATTCATACCTTGATATTACGACCGCCCATCATAGCCCCATTCATCTGTTCAAGCGCAAGTTGTGCACCTTCGGGAATTTCATATTCAACAAACGCAAATCCTTTATGTTTCTGTGTAATTGGATCCCATGACATGTTTATCGATTTAATTGGGCCAAAAGGTAAAAATGCCGCACGAATTGTGTCCTCCTTCAATTCAAACGAAATACTGCCGACGTAAACTCTGTGGGAAAAATATTCCAATAGATTGAATGTTAAATTGAGAGTCAGAATTCAATTATTATTTGTTTGCTTATTCGCCTTTGCTAATTAAGAAGTAAAAAATAGCATAGAATTCTCAGATCTTATCAAGCTTAGTTTTAGTAATCACAGTAAAATGGAATTCATCTGAACTGCGAGGCAGCTCAGGACTCGACATTTTATTTTGTTCAGCCGGTTCTCTGCAAAACGATTTTTGTCGTCACGGAATTTTTTCATTATTAGCGATCAACGGACTATGGATTCTATTTTTTCCATCGATCAAGCGAGAAAGTGGTTACTTGGAATTTTTGGGAGCGCTAGACCCAGCAAAAGTCAACCTTTTTTCAGCGTCTCTCATCAATCATTTCCACTTTCTCCGAATACTAAGTGCGAGAAAAATGAATTTAATTACCTGCACATCAGAGCCAAAGCCTGCTGACGTTGCACTTGTGTGCGTTGACTAGCCAACTGTCGATGGAAAATAAATAAAATTAATCCATTTTGCACACAACTTAAAAGAACAAATGCGGAAATCAAATTGAAGAATGGTAAAATCAAATTGAAAGGAAATTCAAACGGAAATGTTCATTCTCACTTTCATTGATGCAAATCAGACAAACATACCTGTTGATGATGCGCGAGTGTTTGTTTCATCAATACCATGCGAATACTTTGTTCCATGGCGTATTTTTTCGCTTTGGCCACCAAATCATGTTGATCGGAAGTCAGCTTTGGTAGCGCACCGCCCAAAATGCCAAGCAGCGCTGACCGTGAACCGGGACCGAATTCCACATCGCCTAGCTGTCGTAAATCATTCAATGGTGCGCTTATAAATGGCAGTTTCGGTTGCCAATCTACGAATATGAAAATCGCAAATTTCAATTAAATGTGCTCATAAAATGCCATTCCTTCAGCAAGATCGGCAACATTACCAGTTGCCTTCACTTCGATCACCATTCCAATCGAACTACAGGCAATTGAATCCGAGCATAAATTCTAATTTTCATTCATTTGGATTCTGAATTTGAACGAGACTGATTCTATTAAAACGAGAAACCTCAATGCTTGTCCTTGCATTCATCCGGGATTCGATTGCCGTTTGGAAAATCGGAACAGTGTATCGATGGCTTAAAAATACTTGTTGCTTTATTTTTTTGCGAAAATTGTTTGACAAAAACAAAATGGGTTTACAGCATCAATCTTTCTTTCTTCTCTTCCATATTTTCGACATAAATCTGATAGATGCGCATTTTATGAGCAGGAAAACAAATTTTTTCTCATATTTCCTGTCGTTGATTGAGTGTGTGTGTGTGTATGCTTGTACTGTGGTTGTCGCCTACTCCTCTCATTCGCTCAAACAACAATTCAAATTACACAACATTACATTTCTTTTTTCGCTCATCATCGGATTTGCTTGTGGTTGGCATTTATCGACTCATCGAATCGGTTCATCTGCAAATTGCATGCGGATTGAATGTGTGAATAAATGCAAATCAGTTATTAATTTTAAAAATTCCGAATTTAAGGTTTGCTTGTTTTCGTTCTTTGTTTTGTCAGGCTACACGCCACACGGAATGCATTTTGAATACGTGACACCAAATGCAAACTCTCAATGGTCACACTTTCTGAAATGAGTTAGCTTTCTGTTTGTTTGTTTGTATGGTTCATTAACGGGTTAGGCAAATGGCAATGATCGGTATTTTGATTGGGCTGGCGAGATGCGTTGAAAACGGAAACGAAAGTTTGATTGAAGGGGGAGCAAAACACGCGCTGAAACAATAGGTACCAGATTGTGGTGTATGTGTGTGAATGTCATGTGAGCAACTTGTCTCTCGGCTGAAAGTAAGAAAAAAAGAAGAGAAAAAACACAAAGAGAACTTGGTCCGGAAAAAGAGAGAAATAGAGAGAGAGAAGAGAGAGAGAGAAAAAGAGCCATATGAAGATAATAAAAAATTAAATTGTTTAACGATTTGCTTGTGATTCAAAAATGTGGCGGTGGTTGGATTCGACATACAAAACTGACAACATTCTTTTTCATAATTTCTTTTCAATCATATCCATATCTGTATGGTAAATAAACGAAATGAAAAAAGAAAAACACATTAAAGTTAAAAATTATATAGATTAATGTAAAAACAAATGTTGTAATCTCCCAAATTGTGATTGATCTGCCGTGCGGTATCGGATCGAGCGTGCGAATTGGGTAGTTGATATCGGGACAGTATTGGACACCCGTTTTGTGTGTCGAGTAGACTTGTGACGCGAGCCAGCGCGTGTGCAATAGGGGCGAGTGCTTGATGAAGGGCTAAATACTGGCTCAATTGGCTTGGCTTGGCTCAAGGCATTCAATGACGTTGATTACGATGGCGTGTGTACGTGTGCGTGTGGCGTCTTTGCTCTCTCGCATGAATTTACTTTGGTCGCATGCCATATCGGATCGAGTGGTTTGGATTACGTGTGTGTGGATGTGTGTGTGTGTGATTTAGTGTGGATCATTTTGAGCGTTAGTCTGTTTTAGGAGCAGGCTTACTCTAGGGATATGGACACGTCTGCCGTAAAAATACCACATACAAAAAAAAGAAGATAACATTTTGCTGGTTTTGATTAGCGAATTCTGACAAAAAAATGTATCACAAAAATATGCTCAATTTTTCCAAAAATAAAAAAAAGGTCAACAGTGAAATCGAAAACTCGTTTTCGGGGTGAGGCTTTCATTGGTTATTTCTTCATCTTCTCTTCGAGAATGGTGGATGCAGAGATGGTGCGAACTGATTCGAATCGATCCACAAAGTTGCTGTGCCACAACACGATTTTTCTTGGATGATCAGTATGTGTCATTGTGTGTGTGTGTGTGTGCGTAAATATTGAATGGAGAGAGAGAAAAAAACAATTACAAGATATATAGATATATACATATTAAATGGTTTGTCTCTCGCGCGGGAAGCACATCTTCAAATCAGTTTGTTTGGTTTTTAAATTTCAATTTGGTTGTAATGTTGTTTGTTTTTCATACCGTGTTCTCATGAGACTAGTGTTTCATTGGTTTTGTATTGTACGCTCTCGGAAGGTTTATTTGTTATTTTAACCGAGTAAGCATTACGCGTATGTGTGACTGTATGTGTGGATTTAATTGCGTGCATGAGATATTTTTTTATTCGTTTGCCTACGTAAAAAAAGAAAGAAAGAAAGAAAGAAAGAAAAGAAAAGAAAAAAAAATAAGAAAAAACAAAACATCGCGCGCCGTACACATCGGGCATATTGGCAAGACAACCGAATCTCCATCGAATAATGGCGTTTTACGACGGCGCCCACAGTTTCAATTTCAGTACTTTTTTGCGACAGTTAAAATGCACATGTTCGTGAAATATGCGTGTCTGGGTTATTGCACATTTCTGTTTTTCGATAAAAAACAATTTTTTTGTTTGTTTTTGGTTTTGCATTTGGTTAAAATGCTAGATATGTATATGTATATTTTGGTTACTATTTGTTCTATGAAATTGCGCTTAAATCATCTGAAACGACAAGCAAAAAAAAGAACACAAACACAAACAAATCCACATTGAGTTATTCGTCGAATCAAATCGCTTAGCAAGAAATAAAAATATAATTATTTGTATAATTTTTATTTTAGGTTAAGATATTAAATTTTTTTTTTTTACTTAGAAATATGTATAAACAGTTGAGAGATAAAACCAAACTCTTTACAAATTAAGTACCTTTCAAATTTTCGTTCGAAATTCCCATTAAACCGCGATGGAAATGGAAGAAAAACTTAACTAACTGACACACTTATGGCAATATACTTTGAGAGTGTTCAATAGATGTTGCGAATCAGTGGAATTAGTTCAGTTAATATTGGGGAATGTGTGTTGAATTTGGCAATCGATTTATTTTTTTACATTCGGAGAAAAGTTCAATGTTAAAATTTCGATGCATTGAATAGCGCGCGAGAGAGAGGGGGAGAGAATGAGAGATTGAAGTGAAGAGGGCAAGAGTAAAACAAATGACAGAGACAGAATGAAAAATAAGAGCATTTTGCGTCCGGCCACCGCAATTCATTTACACATTTGACATTGGCCAGATGACGTCAGTCATTCGGGTTGAGTTGCGAGAATGCCTCTATCCGATTGCTAAGATACCAATCATTTTTTGATTCTTTCAACTTTCACCTTTCAAAAATTACATGAACATTCATGCTGTTTCAATGGATTGAATGGAATTAGATCAATTTCTAAGGTGAAAGGCAATGTTTACACGATTGATGATTGAATCAGCAATTAAAAGAAATCATGGTGTTTTTTATCGCTTATTTTAACGATAGATACACTAAGGGGAACGAAATTCAACGTCTAATCTGAAATTTACTTGCTGTGTAAAGTTGTACGCAAAAAAAATTGAGAGAGAAAAGAAAAAAAAGTACACAGTTCGGTTTGATGTCGAACCCTGACGACACATACCTTGCGAGCTTTTCTTCGATTTCGGCGGAGGTGGTGATTGATCGCCGTCATTCTCATCTGAAGGCGATGAATGCTTCTTCGATGACGAATAGTCGTCATCATTACTAGACAGCAAACGATCCTTTTTCATGTCCTATTTGGAACAGAAATAGAAATGGCCAGTTAGATTTTTTTCAAGGTGCACAAAATTGATGGTGAAACGAACGAAAACAATAGTTGAAAAACACTCAGAAGCCGCCAATCAAGATAAGAGTAACCAAACTAGAATCACTTATCGGAATGAACAGCGTTTACGGGCGTTCGAATCAATTTTGGTGGAATCAATACGAACCGAGCATACAATACGCAAACACACCGAGCACAATTAGTCTAACAATTGAAAAGTTGGGTAAATTATCAAGGAGAGAACCTAAGCAAATTAAAATATGCGTTCGCTAACTTTCCGTCACTTTGTTATTATTTTAGAGGCAACGTCGCCATTTTGGATTTCTTCAAGCATTTCTCTCAATTGCACGATATGTCTGTGTGTATACGCTCGATTGATATTAACATTGAATGTACAATATACATATCCACATTTAACCCATCTCGTTCTTTCGCACACACTCTGCATTCGTTTCTCCGAGAATTTATCGTGCACACAATTTTCACTTACCACATCAACCTTCATAATTTAATACGAAGCCGTCGTCAAACTTTCATCAACAATCCCGTTCAATTATAAAATATTTAATTTAAATGTTGAAACGCGTAAAATATGATGAAATTTTGGGTAAAAACAAATTCGCTGTAATATCACGATGCAAGCAACTCTATCCACTTTTTTCCACTTTTTTACTTCGATGGCTTCAGTATTGCACCGAGTGTGCGGTACAACGGCTCCTGTGTGCGTGTGTTGTCAGGGACTTCCACGATACGTCTACAACGTCCGCTACTCAAAAGTGTCGATTGTGACAGAAACACTATATTGTGTAAAAAAAAAAAATATAAAGAACTGCTCGCAATTTCTTTAGTTCTTTTCAAATTTTCCTTGAATTCACTTCAGTTGTATAGTCAATTCTTTAATTTGTCCAATATTTTGTACTTTTTTTGTTTGCAAAGTGGCGTAAAACCACCGCGGACGGACTTACGCGGATGCAAAATGACCGTCTCTAGTCAAGAGAAACTTTTCGAAATCAATGACTGATGAAGGTGGCGCCATCATGAATAGTTGAAATGACAGTTGTTGGGTAAACAGAGGCTTTTCCAGACTTTTCGAACTTGGCCGTAAAACGAAACGGCCTTTTCGATTGTTGGCAGCAAAATTATAAAACATTTGACAGCAACGTTGCGGTCTACAAGTCTCTTTTTTTTTATTGTATTCCCTAAATTCGTGATGACAAATCCATAAAAATAGAGAAACAATTGTACATAGAGCATTGTTTTTTGCATATAAAGTTTTGTTTTTTTCTTCCTTTAAAACTAACGTTTCATTTTACGCATTAATGGAATTCAATTCCAATATTTACGGAATTGCCCGCGAATATTATGCCAAAATTTAATGTACATTGTAATTTCAATGATTTTTGTTTCGTTTTGAATCGTATGTGAGTTTGTTAGAAATGCATTGTGTTTACGAACCGAACCTAATGTGAGATTTGGGTGAAATCCAATTTCCGTTCGTGCACCAATAAGAAAAATTTGTTTTGCAATTTTCGTTTCGTGTTTTTGCTAATTCATCGAATATTTTTCCTCTCTCCTTTGTTTGCATTAGACTAGTTGAAATTGTGTTTTATTGTGTGCATTGACTTGGTGACAGCCAAGATCGTGTACAATTGTCGTGTACGTTTTCGTCTGAAAAATCAACTAGTAACTATTCGAGTTTTCTGATAAGTGTAAGTATATTACGTTAAAAACTAGTGAGAGTGATAACAATAGGAATTGAGTAAAACGAATAATAATCAAATGATCGCTTCTCCGCTTGACACAAATTTCATTATTTTCAGGGCATGATCAAAGTCGAGTGTGAGAAATTTGGCCAATTTTATAATCAATTTTCGATAATAATTAATTAACATATTGATGACGAATAATTAAAATCCTTTGTTGACGTGTTATTGACAATTCACACAAATTTCCATGCGATTTTGAAATGGAAACGCGTGTGACTCATTGAGCAATTGATCAGTCGAGATGCATATCCTTGACTCCGCAAATCATTTCCTCGTTTCGGGGGGACTCGCGTTAATTGTGCATGAGAAATGGCAGAATGCATCACTCATTTATTATCACCAGTTGTTTCCGTTGTCAATTGTTACCACAAATCTGTGTTATTGTGTTAACATGTTGCACTACATCGCAGCATACACGCATACATGCAGCTTGAAAACGCCTTTATTTGTTCTCCATTGAAACTGGTACCGTATGAACGAATTGACCATTGAAACTATATCCAAGTTTTAATAGGCAAATATTCGATATCGTGGATAGTTGGTACGGAATGACAGTTTTCTGTACACTCAATATTTTCTTCCGTTGTCGACTTCATCGAGAAAGACATTGTATGATACGGAAAAATAGCCATATAAAGATATGAATGGAGATTATCGATATCACGGGATGCGGTTGGTTGTTGTATTTAATAAAATATATAGAGCTTTATGGCAACTATCAATGGCATTTAAGCGAGCATATGGTTCATGAATGATACTTTCCGAATGACGTGTTCTTCATTTTATGACAACAATTTTAAATGGTTTTTTCTACTTAAATGATTCATATATTATTATGCCTCGTTTTTATATCCATTGTTTTGATGATGTTCATGTGTTGCTTTTATTTCCATACAGATCGATTGAGTTGAGAGGATAAAAGGGAGCAGCTGCCGAGATGACGACGCGTGTGAAGGCACTGTACGATTTCACTGGTGAGCCAAATACATCGGAGATATCGATTTCGGCCGGTGAAATCTTGGTATTAACGCGAACGGATGTGGGCGAAGGATGGTGGGAAGGTACAAACTCACAAGGCCAAACCGGTCTCTTTCCCGAAGCATATGTTGAAATTTACAAAGAAACACTACCACCGGCAACGGCTCCACCGATCAATCCAATGTTACGGCAATCGTTTCAGCCACCACAACCGCTGCACATGCAAGCACCACGATACGATCAGACATCCGAAGAATACAACGATATGCCGGATGAGTGGGAAGACGATTGGGACGATGAAGATCAGTACAGTGAAGTTGGACCACCCGCTCAAAGTGCAAACCATCAAAATGCCACTCAACATTCAAATCAACAGACAAATTATCTGAACTGGCAATTGCCACCTCCCCCAACCGATGACAACATTTCATACGCGTCATCGACTAAAGTGAAAACATCGGGCATGTTCTCGAAATCCGGCGATTCATACATTCTCGGTACGACCACTATCAGTGTACCAGACAACGAACGGATCTTTATCATTCACAATGATAATGGATATTTTTATAAAACGAGTCATGATCCGTATATAGTGCGGGTTGCATCACCAAAAAAGGAAACCAAATTTAAAGGCATTAAAAGTTTTATTGCTTATCAATTAACGCCATCATTCAATAATATTTCAGTATCACGCCGTTACAAGCACTTTGACTGGTTGCACGAGCGTTTAGTGGAGAAGTTCTGCTTGATTCCAATACCACCATTGCCCGACAAGCAAATATCCGGCCGATATGAGGAGCAATTCGTTGAGCACCGCCGCGTTCAATTGCAGGAATTCGTCGACTGGGTGTGCCGACATCCAGTTCTATCGACCTGCGAAGTATTTATGCATTTTCTAACGTGCACCGATGACAAAAAATGGAAACCGGGCAAACGGCAAGCCGAGCGAGATCAATTGGTCGGACCAGCCTATTGCGCAGCCATTTTTCCACCAGAAAAACAATTATTGCAGTCGCAAGTTGACAACCAAATCGAAAGTTGCAATCAATTCGTACACACAATGGATGGTGCAGTGAATAAATTACTTGTGATTGCGAACGAACAGTCAAAACGCTATCAAGTTCAGTGGAAAAAAGATTTTCAACGCATCGGCGAGGGTTTCTCGGAATTGGCACGAGCATTGAAAATTGACGAGGACCGCGCCACCACCAATGTGCATCTATCGAATTCCGTTGGACAAGCAGCTGGCGTATTCATACGAATAGGACAATTGATTGGCGAACAACCAAAGTATGATTTCATACCATTTGCCGATTGCTTGCATATTTATCGCGGCATTTTAGGTGACTTTCCCGATGTGTTGGCCGTACATAAGAGTGCCATGAACAAGCGAAAAGAATGCGAGCGTTTGACCGCCGAACAAAAAATGGGCAACGCTCAATTGCAAGAGATCAATCGGCGCACTGATATCATATCGTACGCAGTTTTAGCCGAAATGAGTCATTTCCGCCAAGAGCGCGACGTTCACCTAAAAAAAGCAATGAAAAATTTTATTCAAGAACAAATTAAATTTTATCAACAAGTTATAACACGCCTGCAGGAGGCACAAGAAGTCTTCGAATGAATCTAAAGAGTCGATTTTTCCATAAGGAATTCATCATTTCATATAATAATCTAATGATAAGCCGCGAGCTTAAGAGATAAAAACAAAACGAAGAAAAAAATCGACATCAGATTTAAACAGATGCCTTTTTAATATTTTATTTAATTCTAATTGATCATATACGTGCATCATTTTACTGCATACATTAACTATGGATTCATGTCCGATTATTTGATGGAAAAATCGAGAAAACAAAAGGTGTGATTTGCTCTAATTTTGATCTACACTCTAAATATGACCTATCGGCGAAAATAAACTTTATTTCATATATAAATAGAGTCTTAGGTCATATTTAGGAACACTCAAAGTTGTGGGTCAAAATTTGGACAATTACCCTTATTTTGTGTTGCTTTTTGATGTTGTAAATCTAGCTTATTTTTTGACATGTAATTGTTTCATTTTACCTCGGTGTTTTTTCTTTATGTTCCACGCCCGCATATGGGAGAAGAGGCCAACTATGGCAATAATTGTTTTTCGAATAAACTAACGCATTTTCAGCAAGTAATGCTAGATTTCGTGAACATGATCTGAATTTTTATTGCAGTCTGCACGGAATGCATGAACTTATTTGTAATGGATGTCGTAAACTGCAACAATAAATATCGATGAAACTATATTTTCGGGCCTCTCATACGCAAATACACTTGCTATTGAATTAAACGAAAGATTGAATTCAAAACAAAGGACCATTTCACCATCGTTGTGAAACAAACAAACAAATGTGCAAATTGTAAATCAGCATTTCGATAAAATTGAACTTTATTTTCATTCCATTTAAAAAGAAATTGTTTATTGAAAGATAGCAACTAAAAACATCAACTGTCGATTGTAAATAGATTATAAACTAACTGATTTGTACTCTTTTGAAGAAAATTGCAAACATTTTTTTGAACTGTTTATTAAAAAAGAATCATGATATTTTATATTGCGAGAGATATTTGCAACACGTAATCGTTAAACATTCGATTGGCACCTATAAATGACTGTTAATACAAAAATAAATGTACTTTTATTTTCAATTGAGGGACTCATGAAACGACTGCAAATTCTATCATTCTCTTGGATCGGAACTTTTAAATGGATATTCTATTAAATCGTCTTATTCAAAATTGGCTTTATTATAAAATATAGTAAATAAAGAATGTTGATTGAAAAAAAATTGAATACATTTTCGAGAGCATAGCGAAATACACGCAGAAAATCAAGAAAGAGAAAACAAACGAAAAAAAAGAGAAAAAGTTGGAGAAATTAGAAGAAGAAGAAGCATGAAAAACATATGGAAAAGTGAAAATGAAGAGATTTTTCTATGAATATTTCGATTGAATGAATTAAAATTGGCAGGCGTCATTTTTGTAACAAGCACATATTGACAGGTACTAATTTTCGTCGGCAAATTGTATTTCACTGGAACATTCAATGCATAGGTCATTGAATCAAATACGTGTGTAGCAAACAATGCGCAATTTTAAAATTATGAAAATCAATAATGAGCTGTGGAACATTTTGAAAACAAACTATTTAAATATTTTTCCATACAATTGAATTCATTTTGTAATAAATGTCACTGAGAATATTGAATAAAAATTCAATAAACTGGTAAAACCACTGAAATTAACCGTGTTATTCATTAGCTATAGCTAAAACTAATAGAGTATTTACTGTGCCTGTAAAATTTACCGAGCCGCTGTTTTTCGTTAATGGGATAGACGGCTTTGAAAGATCATACTATTTGACAGTTTTATGTATTATTTTTCAGTTAATATCTATTTATTATCTTTCTTTTTTTGTGTGAACCAATCTGGTCCGGTACATCCTGAAGATCCACCAAAACCCTCTTCCAGATTTTTTTTTAATATTTTTTGAGAATAATAATGCAACGTATTCTTATTTGCAAATGAAGTGTCCCTCAACAAATTTACAATATTGAAAATTGTTTCAGTAAAAGTCTCCCAACTTTTCAAATTCAATTTTCGCATTACTGATAAAAGAAAAGTGATAAGTGTCTTCGCCAAATATGTAGATCCTAAAAAGCCTTATATATTTGCTGAAGACAATTATCACTTATCTCTTATCAGTAATGCGAAAATCAAATTTCAAAAGTTGGGACACTTTTACTGAAACAATTTTCAGAGACACTTATATTGAAAATTTGTTGAGGGACACTTCATTTGCAAACAAGAATACGTTGCATTATTATTCTCATCCAATCATTTATACTGTTCCGAAAAAAAGCGATGTGCTAGCCTTTTTCACTTCATCTGAAGTACTCAATACTTAAGATCGCTTAGTACATAAGAATAAAAACTTATGTACAGACTTCAGCGAGCAACATTTTTGAATGGCGAGGTGCCAAGCTCCTTCGCGACATAATCTCAAGCTTTTCCCAGCACACAACACAGGACACAAGGAAAAAATGTATAGATTCTGAGTGAAAAATGTTTTTTTTTTCTCAATCTCAACCGAAATTGAGATATCTCAACTTTTTGCTTATTCCATACGGAATAATGTTCTTTTGTTGAGATATCTCAAGTTTGATTGAGCTTGAACGAAAAAATATCACTTTCACTTTTTTTAACTCATTCCACTTTTTTGGTCGAAAATCGCAATTAACATACAATTTTGCAGCACCCACTAACAAACGTCGTCCGTAGACTAATTTCTCGAGATCACTCCAACCAAAAACAATTGATTGGGCTTCAAAATCGTCGATCCACTGCTTATCTTTGTTGTTCTCGTCACTCATCTTTGAATTCGTCTTACTTCATCGAATTTTCTACTCTAACTGTACTGTGAGCACACACAAACACAAGCGACAAAACCACACGATGACTGGACGCACATAAAAACTCACAAACAAAATTACAGCCGGCTTTATTTTTACATGCACACTTGATAATTTGCACAATTTCGTCGTTTGAATCGCAATTAATTTTCAATTTGCTTTTCCGTCTGGAATCTTTCGTCTTTTGAACAAACAAATAATCTGGAGCGTCGTTGAATTTGTTGTTTGCTTTCACTGCCGTCTTCACTTTTTTCGCCCCTGAGCGAAAAATTCTGGCAAAATAATCGTAGCGTATTTGACTTTTTGCTTCAGCTCACCTCTTTCTGCGTCGTGTTGAAACAATTTTCTCGTCCTAAAAATTGATTTCACGTCTTTTCGTCCTTAAAATCGCCAATATTCGATGAATTTCCCAGTTTATCCCCCAAATGTAGGAATGAAACAGCGCAGTTACTTTGTTCAAGAAAACACATATTGTATTGGCAAATTTGAAAGAACGGCAATGCTTTGAACGGAAGCACTTGCTAAATGACAAAGTGTCAAAGCTAAACGTGATTAAATGAACTACCGCGTGAGAATTCGCATATTCGTGAATTTAAATAAAATGATCATCTTTGCAAATTAAATATTAATCTACATCTATATATTTTTTCCGTGTGTGCATCAATTTTTGATTTCACTTTGTTCGCCTTACTCATTTGATTAAGTGATGTTCATTAAATTATGACATAAACTACATATTGTACAAATTAAGCTTTCACGAAAAGCGATATATTGTTCATAATATTTAATCAACGTCTAGTTGCCGCATTTTGAAAGTGTCGCATTTTGCAAATGGGTCATGAATGATCGGCTGGCAAGAAAATATAAAAATAGTCAGCTTAAATCGTTAGATTTCGACTACAATCAAATGATCGCTAGTCATTTTTTTCTAATGGGAATATGATCGAACTCTAGATTTTGTTGTAAAATGGTTGTCGAACTACATCGCAGTGAGAAATTGAATTTCAACAGTGCAAAAGCAACCGCATTTCATCTTGAGTGAATTCCATCAAATTCAGACATTTACCATATAAACGAAGCAATTGGCACCTCCAAGGTATTCATCATAATAAACACTCGAAATGGCAATAAAAATGTCTATATCTCTTTTCACTTCAAATTGCTGTGATTTCCAATGAAATTCTGCGCCAAATATGCGGGGGGTTGTTTTAAAAAGCAAAATTCTAATTTTAGCTATAAATAATATTGACCCTGTGAATTTTTTTGCGGTGATGCATATATTATTAATTATCGGATTTGGGTCATGCTAAAAGCATTATAGAATATTTCTCAGCAATTGAATTTCACTAGATCATTAATTTCGGCTCACCTCCAGCTGTTTGATTTATATAGGGTCGGTTTCACGTCGGTTCCGCAGCCCGTTCAATCAGAACAAAGTACAAAAATATATAAGAATGCGCTAAAGATTTCAATAGTTTAATTAGTAGCACCTTGTAGACGATGTAACATCGGAATTGTAACGGGCGATTTACTAAAGTTGCCGTATATTGAGACACTGTTGCAAACAATGCGAGGTTTTCTTATTTATTTACCTATTCAATGCAATTCGCACACTTGACGAGGCACAATGTGTTTCGGTGTGTTCAATGTCCATCAGTACAAATTGGCTCAATTGTATGAAAAATGATGTGTCTTCATGAGCTTTGTCTCTTGAGATTACAATCGCAATTGAAATTGCGCGAACTGAATGGAACTGAATTTTCATTCATGCGATTCGGTTTCATAATGGCTGCGAAGTTCAAGACTGCGACACACGAAATATTGATTGTGGGAAAAGTTTTGTTTGTAGCACATATCGGTAGCTCTGCTCAGCCATCCGCAGCTCACACATCGTGCATAGTTTGATGTTTGGTATAATTTGTAAACTTGGATGCCGCTCATTATTACATATTTCCTTGAAACCAATAGTTTTTAAAATGAAGAGTACAAAGAAGTGAGTTACAAGTTACCGTACAAACTGATAACTATTTTCAGAAATCATCTAAACCATCCGTAAACATTCTTCCAATGACATTTTCCTGTATAGGATAGATCAATGTCATTTTCACCGGACTTGACACGTTGACGGTTAATTCAAGGAGAATTGCGCGGAATCCCACGTCAAATATCCACAAGAATCTGCTATTCAAAATAAAGTGAATATTTGTGAATGGAGGCAGATTTTGACGGTTCATTGAATTTACTCATTCACAAAATCTGCTAATATCTGAACTTTTTGAAAGCGTGCAATTTCTCTCGGGTAAGTTTTAATTACGGAAAATAAAAATTTCGACATCAATCTTCGTTCAATTTTGAATGAACAATTTGAATCAGTACAATTCGAATATGAATCATTTTTTCGAAAGTAGTCGAGTGCACATTTTTTGACTGACTAATTGACTAGAAGTGAATATTGACAAGTTTTTCGGAAGCTATTTAAGTCCAATTGACTGGCATTCCATCTAAAACAGTGTCGCGTAGACCAATTGCTTTCCAAACTATCGAATACAATATGATCGAAATCAAGCCGTTTCTGAACAATGGATTTCTATAGCACTTGGTAAAGCAATCTACAAGTATATCTCTCCATATTGAAAAAAGCTTTATATAGACATTAAATTACCTAAATATTCAAATTCATTTACGACTTAAAGCTCAGACCAAGATGCCTCGCAGAATCGGTGAACATAATCATAAAGTTAAGCAGCTCATAGAATCACTAGGGAAAACTGGAATGTGCACGCGTGGGGGCGAATCACGAAGTGCGGATATGTAAACAATTCTTTCAAATTTCTTTTTATTTTTCATCTTTTTAAATAAAATTTTGTCGAATAATCTGAATTTGAATATGCTCAACAACCACATTGATTGAAAAAACATATTACAATAAAATGGAATCAAAATAAATTTATACGAGCCTACGATTCGAATTCCGTCTAGTGATTATTGCTTTTATAATCAAATAGTCCGATATTTTCGAGTGATGACTGGCTATCAAAAATAACTTGAAGTGATGATTCGCTAGAAATATTGTTCTATCGATTGGATTCGGGGCAAAATGTCTTGATACAATTTAAATTTTTCTTGAATAAAATTTTTCATTGCCGTTTTGAGGTGGACATCGAGCTCCTGGTGGAAATGACTTATTTCGGCTAAAACTGCATAAGACATGATATCAGTGCGCCGATTGACCTCTTGCAATTGAGCGTTGCCCATTTTTTGTTCGGCGGTCAAACGCTCGCATTCTTTTCGCTTGTTCATGGCACTCTTATGTACGGCCAACACATCGGGGAAATTGTCTAAAATGCCGCGGTAAATATGCAAGCATTCGGAAAATGGTATGAAATCATACTTTGGTTGATCGTCAAACAATTGTCCCATTCCAATGAAAAATTCGGCTGCTTGTGTGATGAATGTTGAAAAACTCGCATTGGAACAGACACGGCGCTTGTCTTTTCCCAATGCTCGTGCCAATTCCGAGAAACCATCACCGTTTAGTTGTAATTCTTTCTTCCACTGGTCTTGGTGACATTTTTTCTGTTCGTTCGCAATCAAAAGTAATTTATTCACGGCACCATCCAATTTTTGTAGGAATTGATTGAAATTATCGATTTGGTTGTCGACTTGCGATTGCAGTATTTGTTCTTCTGGTGGAAAAATGGCTGCGCAATAGGCTGGTCCGACCAATCGATCTCGCTCGGCTTGCCGTTTGCCCAGTTTCCATTTTTTGTCATCGGTGCACGTTAGAAAATGCATAACTACTGCGCAGGTCGATAGAACTGGATGTCGGCACACCCAGTCGACGAATTCCTGCAATTGAACGCGGCGGTGCTCAACGAATTGCTCCTCATATCGGCCGGAAATTTGCTTGTCGGGCAATGGTGGTATTGGAATCAAGCAGAACTTCTCCATTAAACGCTCGTGCAGCCAGTCAAAGTGCTTGTAACGGCGTGATACTGAAATATTATTGAATGATGGCGTTAATTGATAAGCAATAAAACTTTTAATGCCTTTAAATTTGGTTTCCTTTTTTGGTGATTCAACCTGCACTACATACGGATCACGAATCGGTTTGTAAAAATATCCATTATCATTGCGAATGATAAAGATCCGTTCTTTGTCTGGTACACTGATAGTGGTCGTACCGAGAATGTATGAATCGCCGGATTTCGAGAACATGCCCGGTGTTTTCACTTTAGTCGACGACGCGTATGAAATGTTGTCATCGGTTGGGGGAGGTGGCAATTGCCAGTTTGGATGTTGAGTGGCATTTCGATGGTTTGCATTTTGAGCGGGTGGTCCAACTTCACTGTTCTGATCTTCATCGTCCCAATCGTCGTCCCAATCGTCGTCCCAATCGTCTTCCCACTCATCCGGCATATCGTTGTATTCTTCGGATGTCTGATCGTATCGTGGTGCTTGCATGTGCAGCGGTTGTGGTGGCTGAAACGATTGCCGTAACATTGGATTGATCGGCGGAGCCGTTGCCGGTGGTAGTGTTTCTTTGTAAATTTCAACATATGTTTCGGGAAAGAGACCGGTTTGGCCTTGTGAGTTTATACCTTCCCACCATC
Organism: Obolodiplosis robiniae; assembly: GCA_028476595.1. Taxonomy (NCBI): domain Eukaryota; kingdom Metazoa; phylum Arthropoda; class Insecta; order Diptera; family Cecidomyiidae; genus Obolodiplosis; species Obolodiplosis robiniae. The sequence goes on along the minus strand of CM052017.1, from coordinate 8,477,555 downwards.
CTGCGCCCACATCAGTTCGCGTTAATACCAAGATTTCGCCAGCCGAAATCGATATCTCCGATGTATTTGGCTCACGAGTGAAATCAATCAGGGCTTTCACACGAGTCGTCATCTCGGCAGCCGCTTTCTATTTTTCTCTGCATTGAAATAAAAACAACAAATGAGCATTTGAATTGCTCTTATTCATCAACTCACCAATTAATTCAATTTCTGTATTACACGTAATAAAACTGTAGTAATTGCTCGTTGAATTTTGCCGAAAATGTTCGATAATTATAAAAAAATCGGTCTTGTTGGTTTTTACAAGAGGAATGAGACAAACGTGCAATTTCATGCAAAAACAGACAATATGGAGACTATTCAGAGAATTAAAATATATGTGAAAGAACGTGTACTTTAAGCATAATTTTTTTGCACCGCACACTGGATTGGATTTCAGCCACGTCGAAAATTCTGGTTATAAAAATCTCAGAACAAAACTAGATAACTGAGCATGATAAAACAAATATCATGGTTTTGCTCTGAAAGTCTCGAATATTCCTTGAGATAAGATTTGTGACTTGAATTGAGTCACTTTTCATTCGATTCCCGTGTGGACAGCTCAAGCTCATTCCTTTTAAATATTTTATTCTCTCTATAATTTCCGTGCGCTGTATATTTATTATGATTAGAAGGGCGTACAGAGACCATGAAACAGAAGACAAATATCTTGTTTCATGTATGCGGCTGTTCTTATATTTCTGTGCCGTCCATTCCTTCTGTTTCACGCTCTCTGTACGCTCCTCTATGCATTATAAATACACAGCGTACGAAAAGCATACAGAGAGAATGAATGAGAAGAAATGAGGGTGAGCTGTTCACACGGGTTGAAATTGATCGTTTGATTTTTATCCAGAAATGTACAAAGCACCTCATTGGTTCAGCATAGCTTAACAGTTCGGCTGAAAAGTTCATATCGTAAGAGGGCGCCACCATATTCATTTCCATATGGTTTTTCGTTAGCCAACCTTCAAAAGATACGTGTATAAATTTGATAGCGATCGGACCATTGGTTCGTAAGTTATAGCAATTTGAGTGAAGCGACTCAAAATAGGCCTCAGCTGCGAACAGAAAATAGTCGAAAGGGACCAGATCTGGAGAATACGGTTGGTGGGAAAGCAATTCGAAGCCCAATTTATATATTTTCCATCGTTTTCAGTGATCAACACGTTGTTGTTTTTGATGGATTGTGAGCTCACGCGGCACCCACTTTGCACAGAGCTTTCGCATATCCAAATATTCATGAACGATATGTCCAACACGTTCCTTTGATATCTTCAGAGTCTCAGCTATCTCGATCAACTTCAGTTTACGGTCACCCAAAATCATTTTGTGGATTTTTTGCATATATCCTGGTTTAACCACGTCATTTGGGCGACCAGTGTGCGGAGCATCATCGGTACTGGGCACGCCTGTGTGGATTAAAGCAAACCACTCACAAATGGTTTCTTTGCCTGGTGCAGAGTCCGGATAACAATCATCAAGCCACTTTTTGGTATCAGCAGCATTTTTTTTCATAAAAAAACAGTGTTTCAATAACACACGAAATTCCTTTATATCCATTTTTTTCAAAATAACAAAATTTGCTTCACTCAAAATGCTATATCTCACAAACTAACAGTCTGACAGCTGGCAAATTTATACACGTATCTTTTGAAGGTTGATACTAACTACTTTATTTCTAGTGGCGTTCTCTCATAGAATCGATACGAACTTTTCAGCCAACCTGTTACATAATACATGCAAGTGATTCACAAATCTCAAAAAAATAGATGATTACTCATGTAACACACAGTGCTTGAAATGCGTATGCTGAAATTCATATTGCGGCAAATTTGCTTTGCCGTGCACATAATATAACGTGTACTTCACGCTCCGCAGTCTAATATAGCGTGCCATGCGCACTGAATACAAACGGGTATTTTTATCCTTCTAAGATAAATATAGTAACAGTTATTGTTGCGGTGCAGCTGTGATGTTGGTCATAACGTATCAGTGATAAACAGACTGGTGACGTTGCGCACACTCAACGTGGAACTTCGTTGCTTGGTATATATACCAACGGCGCATTGATGTACATCATCGGGATGATTTGAAAAACAAGTACATGTGGCGCCACGGACTGAGTTGTAAAAATTATTAAACTTATGTCAATTGAAATATGTCTCAACAGATGGTGCTCAAGTGACAAACTAATTTCAATAAAATTTAGTGATTTAATTTCATTATATACAAATATAATAATGTAATGTACTTGCTTTCTACACATTACATTCAAAGACTCAATTATATATGTCATATTCATTGCACTTTTAATCGTGAATTCACCATATCATATTTGATATTTTGTGTTTGACATTTAGATTTTAGTGCTACCCGATGACAATTTTGAAACAATTTGTCGTTGATTATGAAGTTTCAATTGTAAGATCATATGTAATAGACTGAGGTTGATGTGTTCAAATAAAGTGATAAAATTCGAGTAAAATTTTAGTGTTCAAGCAAGTTACTATCGTCGTATAAAATGGAATCTGTTGAGTCACAGAACCGTTTTGATGGACACGAACGCTGGGCTTTGTATGATGACAAATCATCAAGATCCTTGTGCAAAATCAAAAATTGTAAGAATCTCACTCTTGTTTTCTGCCAGAAGTGTGGGGTTCATTTGTTTTTTTAATAAAATGTACTCACATAAATTTCATTTTTCAAATATTTTTCTTTTAATTTTCGCAAAAATTTGTCTTCTTTTTGGTTTTCCATCTTGATGGTAAAGGCTGCTATGATTCTCACGCTTTTATACTGTGCAGAGTTTGGTGTATTGTGTGTGTTTGTATTGTGCTGGTGAATATTGCAAACACCACCAGTGATGTTCAGAAACATCAAACAAGTTCACACATACACGTTTGTATTCGCCTATATTGAATCATTTAATTTGATGTTTCTGAACATCACTGGTGGTGTTTGCAATATTCACCAGCACAATACAATTTTATTTTTTTTATTTTCAATGATTTTAAATTTTCAAGAATAAACAATGACATAACCTCAAAACTTACCGGCTTTTTGGCTTGGTGATATTATGACATCGAGCAACACTTATGCAAAATTGATTTGAATAAGTTGTGAAAAATTTACAAATATCACATATGATATGGCCAACTTTACAACAAAACCGCAACAAAAAATCACAACAAATGATAAATTTTCAAATTATTAATGCTATTTGCAATGTTAAATACAACTACTTACTATAATTGCAATACCACATATATGTAAATATTTCATTGTTTCATCTAGGAATTGCGAAAACAACAACGCCATCTGTTGGAAATTTATAAACGAAATTGAATTTCAAATATGTTGACATCCGAGTCCGTGGCGCTCATAAGCAAGATATGCAATTGCTCAGTCAGTTCGCGCCGATGATGTATATGTGCTTGCACACAAAAATATTCCAATTAATATGCATGTGCACTAACGCGTGCATCCCATAGAAGTCTCACTCAAAAAGTATAAACTTCATACTATCTCAGTAAGTCTAGTATGGGAAATTGTTCAAGTGTAAGCTTGATTCCCCAATTGCACTGTTAGCATACAATCCAAGCAAGATGCACACGTAAAGTACTTTCGGTGTAGGTTGTAGTATTTTAAAAATTTATTCAATATTATTTTTATCTCTATACATTTTGATGCACATATGATAAAGATTTCAAACTTCGAAACTAGAAAATGTGTATGAGTGAGACATTATTATCCTTTGTGCGCATGGAAACTCTCATTTTCTATGTAGAACTATCGAAAGAGCCATCCGCTGAAACAAACCCTGCTCTCGAAATTCTGGCGTCACAAAATATTATTATACTAAATATCATATTACTTTAAAAACAAATAACTTCGGTTAAAAGATAAGTCCGAAAGTAGTGAGTCGATTACAAATTGAAATTTCAAGCATTTTAAATGATAAATTCATAAAAATACATGAGAATGAATGAATCATCGATTCATTCTAAGACTTCTTGTGCCTCCTGCAGGCGTGTTATAACTTGTTGATAAAATTTAATATTTTCTTGAATAAAATTTTTCATTGCTTTTTTTAGGTGGACGTCGAGCTCCTGGTGGAAATGACTCATTTCGGCTAAAACTGAGTACGATATGATATCAGTGCGCCGATTGACCTCTTGCAATTGAGCGTTGCCCATTTTTTGTTCGGCGGTCAAACTCTCGCATTCTTTTCGCTTGTTCATGGCACTCTTATGTACGGCCAACACATCGGGAAAGTCACCTAAAATGCCGCGATAAATATGCAAGCAATCGGCAAATGGTATGAAATCATACTTTGGTTGTTCGCCAATCAATTGTCCTATTCGTATGAATACGCCAGCTGCTTGTCCAACGGAATTCGATAGATGCACATTGGTGGTGGCGCGGTCCTCGTCAATTTTCAATGCTCGTGCCAATTCCGAGAAACCCTCGCCGATGCGTTGAAAATCTTTTTTCCACTGAACTTGATAGCGTTTTGACTGTTCGTTTGCAATCACAAGTAATTTATTCACTGCACCATCCATTGTGTGTACGAATTGATTGCAACTTTCGATTTGGTTGTCAACTTGCGACTGCAATAATTGTTTTTCTGGTGGAAAAATGGCTGCGCAATAGGCTGGTCCGACCAATTGATCTCGCTCGGCTTGCCGTTTGCCCAGTTTCCATTTTTTGTCATCGGTGCACGTTAGAAAATGCATAAATACTTCGCAGGTCGATAGAACTGGATGTCGGCACACCCAGTCGACGAATTCCTGCAATTGAACGCGGCGGTGCTCAACGAATTGCTCCTCATATCGGCCGGATATTTGCTTGTCGGGCAATGGTGGTATTGGAATCAAGCAGAACTTCTCCATTAAACGCTCGTGCAGCCAGTCAAAGTGCTTGTAACGGCGTGATACTGAAATATTATTGAATGATGGCGTTAATTGATAAGCAATAAAACTTTTAATGCCTTTAAATTTGGTTTCCTTTTTTGGTGATGCAACCCGCACTATATACGGATCATGACTCGTTTTATAAAAATATCCATTATCATTGTGAATGATAAAGATCCGTTCGTTGTCTGGTACACTGATAGTGGTCGTACCGAGAATGTATGAATCGCCGGATTTCGAGAACATGCCCGATGTTTTCACTTTAGTCGATGACGCGTATGAAATGTTGTCATCGGTTGGGGGAGGTGGCAATTGCCAGTTCAGATAATTTGTCTGTTGATTTGAATGTTGAGTGGCATTTTGATGGTTTGCACTTTGAGCGGGTGGTCCAACTTCACTGTACTGATCTTCATCGTCCCAATCGTCTTCCCACTCATCCGGCATATCGTTGTATTCTTCGGATGTCTGATCGTATCGTGGTGCTTGCATGTGCAGCGGTTGTGGTGGCTGAAACGATTGCCGTAACATTGGATTGATCGGTGGAGCCGTTGCCGGTGGTAGTGTTTCTTTGTAAATTTCAACATATGCTTCGGGAAAGAGACCGGTTTGGCCTTGTGAGTTTGTACCTTCCCACCATCCTTCGCCCACATCCGTTCGCGTTAATACCAAGATTTCACCGGCCGAAATCGATATCTCCGATGTATTTGGCTCACCAGTAAAATCGTACAGTGCCTTCACACGCGTCTTCATCTCGGCAGCTGCTCCCTTTTATCCACTCAACTCAATCGACCTGTAAAGAAATTAACACCATGAAAATGATTATTTACTTGTTGCTTTTTTATTTTTCCTTGTTATTTTCCGTATTAGTTCAGATATTTTCAAAATATTGACGCTTTTCAAAACTTAATTTGTTACTATTTGTCTTTTGTTGTGAAAAATGAAAAAATTAATGTTCCAATATCTTTTAATTGGAAGCGTTCCAAGAAATGACGAATAACATTCACAAAATATTAACAACACCCAAAAATCGCAGCTCAATTTTCCACTAGCACATGATGAATGGATATCGCATTCTTAGCACACTTGCTTCACCAACACTGAACTTCTCTAATCTCATCATTTAGTATCGAGCTATTTCATAATAAGTGTGTTTTTTAAAAAATACTTTTATAGTGTACGTTGTTTTAAAATATGATTCACTGTAATTTTTATCGGAGCGGGGCTCATAAGTTTTGAACTCGTAGAAACTTTGGAGTTCTTTGTTGTAAATTGATAGCAAACAAGCATATACAAACAATGAAATATCACTGTTGAAGTTTGGAATTATCAGTATGGTTATTTGAATCGTTGGACTATATTAATACATATTACTTTCGGGCACTATAAAGATGACTAGTAACTCTGATTTGGTGGAGAGGGAGGTCGATATTTACTTTAATATTATAAATGATTATGGGAAATTAAAATCAATACTTGTCGAACTAAAAATGAATGAAAATAATATTCCCAAATCGGATTAATTGAATTTATGACTCAAGAAAAGTCGTATTGATTTCACAAATTGTTTCATTTTATCTTTCAAAACGCGTAAGAAAACCGAAAAGTGATTCATTTTTGCGGAAAGAAAGAAAAAATTGAGTACGTTGAATACATTTCGAAGCTTAATAACCACATCGTCAGCATCACAACTTAAGGTGTAAATGGTGCGATGTAAAGACGCCGACGGTGATTAGAACAAACGAGACAAAAGATGCGACTCAATATTAAATTAAATGTTTAGTTCTAAATCACCATTAGCGAGACGGGTACTATTAGCTATTGTTGATATTCACTTTTAAACATTATTACTTTGTATGGAAAATACTACAAAAACTCGTGCAAATATAGATTCTTGTAGTGTCTTTATTCTATCAATTTAACGTTAAAATCTGGCCATGATTACAATTTGATTCTTTATTTTTGCTATTGAAAAATTCATCGCGATATTTGTTTTCGATGAAAATTTTACACATTTTGATTTTTAATCGCTGTTATCAGCTAATTTTTTTGGAATTTCACGTGCGTGCTTTTGAGTCTTATTGTATTTTTTTAATTTCAGTCGTGAAAAGTATTTTTTATAGATTTCATACGAATGGATGGATAATGCGGATATTTCGATGCTGTACGTTTGAACCCCTCGTTCGCCGTTGTCCCCATTTTGTGTGATGGCACCTGCTTTGATTGGGTTAATTGTGCGATTTCGGAAGTAAAATCAAGTCGGCTTTAAAGTGTTTGCCATCCGGAATGGCACAGTGAAACTCTTTATTCAAATTTATTAGCGCAAAAGTGAAAACTTTGTTCATAATTTATGATGATATTTTGCATAAAATACTTTTCTTTCATTGCATTTTGATCAACTGGTTGGCACACAAAGATATTGGCCGAAAATACACATTATTCATTTCACCGGAATAAAAGCGAAAACAGCAAATATACGGCGGGAGCTATCGAAAATCTGTAAACCATTCTCGGAACCGGACATATAATATTAAATAATTTTAATAACGGAATAACTTAAATTAATGCAAGCATAAAAAAGCAGCCAATCGCTAGCACCATGTCGCTTTATACTTTCATTTCGCGCATTTTTGGAACAACAAACATCGGATACAGATGCCTGATGAATGACAAAGAAATGACATCCAATAGGAAACAAACAACATTCCAAACAATACGCATAATCCATTTGATCGATTTGTGTGTGAGAAACAACTTTTGCTTGAACACCCAACGATTCGTGTGCTATCGACTGGTCGCAGATCGCATCGAACATGCAATTAACATTGACCAAAGCCAACGTGCCGAATTCAATTGATTCGCAATATCTTTGACTGAATCTTTCTCTGTCAGTTTTATGTCATCATGATTAATTTTGCAATTGTTTCTGTTGTTTTATTGTCGCTACAAATGCTTTAATTATGCCTTGAATACTCAATGAATTCATTTCGTTTTCTTTTCATATACTGTATTATCGGCATTGATTTTTAGCTACGGGCAGCTTTTCTAAACAATCAACCGCATTTTCTTCTTCCTATGGCCGTTGCTTTGTTTATTTTAACTGTGCGCTCATCATTGAGTTGTTGTTTATGTGCGGATGGCCGATTAGTTTGTTCGGTCAAAATGATTGTGATTAGTTTGAATTGGACATAATTCAAACAAATTTAAAATCAAAATAAATATTTGAATCGTGGCTGTATTTGGCGATAGCTTTAATCGATTGATTGCGGCACCTGACACTATTGGTGCGCGTGCACCCATTATTTCATTACTAAATCGCATTAAAACATGGTTACGCACAAATAATCGGCCGGACCATTATCTGTAGTTGAATGTTGAACACGTACTTAAATAAGCGCATAAAAACGCCATTATTACGCGCACGCACGTACGCATCATTGAAAGTGAAATTTTGTCGGGCAACATGTTTTCAATCAATCCCAAATTGATATTAGATAATCTGTAACCCATTTCCAACAGGAATCTTCTTATTTTCATATAGATTTAACGCTTTCTTTCATTTGTTGTGTATTTTCATTTCCATTTCACTTTTTGTCACTCTAAAGAGCTCACATTTTCGGAAGACAGTAGTGAGAGAGAGTGAGTGATAAAGTGTTTGAATAAAATATATTAATAATCAAAGATCGATGTGAATAGACACTCCTTCATCAGGCTTTTACGGGTTTGCGTCAGTAGCGCACGGCACATTCTCTAATCTACAATGCATGCAACCGCCCCAGCTACACAATAAGCAACACACAACATTTTTCCTTTCTTTTGACCTTTTTTTCGTTGTCGTCGTCGTTGCTGTTGTTGTTGTTGTCTTTCTTTCTTTTCATAATAAATTCCATAAATCGCCTTATCAAGTGACGGTGACGATGATCACACCACTACGACAAAAAGAAAATATAATTTCGCATAAATATTACAACAAATTCGCTAGATTAACCGGTCTCGTACAATTTGTAATTATGCATGCAAAAAGAAAACCAAACAAATGTATCGGTGTGTAGATGGAGGTTTTTTTTTCTTCTGTCCAATGAGAAAAGAACGGCCAATGTATGGACAAAAAAATACTGTCTCTCTCGTCGTCGTTGTTGGAGAGAAAAAGATAATTATTAATTGCCATCTCATAACTACCGCATTTCTTTTTTTCCGCAAAACCATGCACATTGCAATGAATCGGTTACAGCACCAAACCTCCCGATCGAGAACTGCTTAAACTTGTAGCCATCTCAATGATTGAATATTGGTTGATACACGCTTCTGCTATTTGCAGTGTAAAATTCAGTTATTTGTATATACACACCGTATGTGTATTAACGAATATCAATTGTTGAGCCACTTGGGTGAGGGCCCGGATTCTGATGTCCAACTAACTAGCCATTGGTTAGTAGCCAGTCTGTGTAAATAATTACTGCTACATTCCTTTCACTTTTTCGGGCAATTAATACATAAAAGTGTTCACACAAAAGTTCAACACTTGGTTTCAGAAAATATTGTCCACTATACGGTTGACACTCACCAGACCCGCAATTTTCGGAATTTCTTGGCCAAGAACAAAATTGTGATGAAACCGTCATGTAGATTGGATTGTTGACGAATGTTGAACACCTTGCTTGCGCGCACCAGCACATAAACGAATGTCGGCGATGTTCGCGACCTAGCGTGAGATATTGATCATTGGCTCATTATACTTAGCATGCAAAAATTCATTTCGCTCTCTATAAAGTTATTGCTCGGTTTGCTACAGAAAGTCAAAGTGCGTTCATATCACCGTCGATTCTGCGGAACGTCTCTCTCGGAACATAATCACGCCAACGATATTGTTGTTGCCACGCCGTCGCCACCGCTGCTGCTACTACTGTTTTTTTTTCTGCTATTTCGGTACTCTCTTTATCTGTTGGTTCGTCGTCATCATCTTGCGCGTGGTTTGCAGCTTGTTTTTGGTGGTACAGCTGAGGATTGAGAGCGTGCGCTCTCGCGAGATTTCGTATATAAAGATGCGGTTTAGCAATATTCAGACATTATTCGTGAATTCGTTTTCAGTGAAAAAACAAGTGCTTTCTCACATCACAGCAGCCACTGCGCGCATCAAATCTAACGAAAGGATTACGAACGAATCTCAAGTGGATTAGAAACCGAAGCATCGAAAATGAACAAATTTAGTGTGGTAAGTGAAGGCTGCTTCCGTTTTGACACAAATAAACTGTGCATTTTTTTGAGACGAATTATCGACTCATTTGTGCTATCGTTATACGTTGAAGTGCTAAAGAAATGTAGCCAATAAAGCGATAAAACAAAGCAATATTCGATGAGAAACAATATGGAATAAGCAATAAACAATCTCAAGATCAAACAGCCAACGAAATAAAGCAAGTTGGATTGTAATCAATCTTAGTCAGTGCAATGAAACCAATATCATTTGGTATGGAATCAATTTGATGGATCATTTACAGTCGAATGGCTGATTTTGCAGTGATCCCACGGATAAATTGATTCAGTCAGATAATTTGCAATTATTATATAATTAAGTGCTTGGAATTAGAAATGAAGATATCGTTCAGGCAGGAGTGTAACATGAGCATTGCTGAAGCGAAAATACATCATGACAATTTGATTTTGAAGAAACGCAACATGATTTGTTCTATTCCATCTGAGCTCCCACGAACGATTCTCTATCTTCACTTTCAATCCCAGACACTGAATTTTCGAAAGCAATTTTTTTAAATTATAAAAATGTATATGCGAATGCAAAGTTCATTAGAACGGAAGGAATTTTTCGGAAATGACTGATGAAATGATTTGGTGAGCTGTTCATACAAAGTCGATTCGAAAATTTGTAGGAAGTTCAGAAGAAACTGACTTGATTTCAGCTCTCACATAATTCGGCTACACAAATAAATAAAAGCATTAAAATGCTTTTTGACGATTTTTAGCATTTAGCTTTTTTTTCTCATTTGTCCGTTGATTTGTTTTGCTGTTTTGTAAGCCGATCTTGATCTCCTTCTAATGAAGATTGAATCAAGCACGGCAATTTTACCACAAAACCGTTTGCAATGCAATGAAAAAGTGACACGATTTTTGTCGAACAAATGATGGGATGAAATGAAAAACTTGGATGTCATGGCACTGATAAATTCAATTACATCACAATAACAATTAAAATTATATTTAATTGAACGTGTCCGCCGAGGCGTGTGAGTCATTGTGACCATGAGATTGACTTTCAACCTAAACGGTTGTCAGTTATTGGCCACACTTTTTGTTCGAACGTGCAAATACAAAAAGAAACTATAGAAAAGTGCATAGAGAAAAAGAAAACGGTGGCGCACGCGCCGTAAATTCGGTTGAAATCGGAATCAAATAATAATTAAGCAGCTGAGATGCGAAAAAATGCTTACGAAAGTTGAATGAAAGCCGCCAGGTCTGATGAAAGGATGAACATTGTTCTTATATTCGTTAATTGCATTGAATGAGTTTCATAATAATGATTAAGTTGCTGTTTTTGTGGGAATGAGAAATTCGATCACACCTTTTTTCGCTGTCGGTGGATTTTTCGCTCGATGTGCGGCTGAATAATTGCGGTTCCATTCAAATGTCTTGGAACAAATGTTTCGACAAAGAGAGAAAGGAAACTTTATTCATTCGAATGCACCACATTTTTTGGTTCAAAACACGAACCAGTTTCCAGGCCAATTGATTGACGCGATAATTCATTGCAATCGGAAGTGTATAGCTTATATAATATTGAAACAAGAGTGATCGGAAATCCGATCAGACGGTAGAAGTAAGTAATCAGTCGAGGCGAGTGAGTTCTGATGTCACAACAAATAATCAGATTATAAACTGGCACCAAGGCTGGCACACACACACACACACACTTATAGACGCGGAGCCATAATTGAGATGGCATGAGAAGTATTACCTGATATTGAGAGTGACCTGCAGCGATTTATCTTGGCCAAACCGTCACTTTCACTGTACCATACACCAAATATATCGATCGAAAAGTGAAATTGAAACACGTAAATTCACCATTAAGTCATACTGCACAATCATTCTGGATTACCAGCAATTACATTGCAACCGACTCAAATTGCTTGTTATTGACGTTCGACCACTTCATCATTTTCGCTCGCTCGACACCGCGCAATTTTTATAACCCGATTCAATTCAATATTGGACAGTTTAAAGACATATAAAACATCAAATGAATAAGCAAAAGAGAAACAAAAAAAGTGCAATTAACCAACATGAAGAAAAAAACGCTTAAAAAAATTTAGGCGAGATTTAAAAAACAACATTGAAAGATAAAAAGCGAAGAGCAGAGAAAATACACGAAGAAGAAAAAAAACGAAAGAAAGAAAGAAAAAAAGAAGAGTCAAAAGAAAGAAGAAGACAAAACACGGATAAACTGAAAGAAAAAGACAAATAAAATCACCAAATTGGTCACAATTCAACGACAGTGAAGAAGAAAATGATTATTTATCAGCATTGCAACGACATTCGTTATCGGCCCAAATGAGAATATACACGAATACGCAACTATAGATTGAAATCTTCTTACTTTTCTCTGATTCGATTGAAAAGGAATAAACAGGAAGCAGCGAAATGAATTTCGAAGATTGTTGATTGGGCAGACATGCAATCAACAATCAAATGCTTCAAATTTGATTGCATTATTAAATGCGAACGACTTGAAGGAATATGGATGAAAGTGAATAAAATAGCTATTGTTGCGCGATAAAGAAACTCAAATTTAATCTTCATGACCCAATTTCGTTTGCAAACATTCATTTTCTTTCGATTTTGATATAAAATTTCCCAAATATTTGCACAAACATCAATTTTTTGCGGAATATTTGCTTTATCGTGCAGATTTATAAGCAAATTGAAGGGAAATTAAATGATATTCAAGCTCATATTCTAATGTCAATGAAATTTTTAATCATGGTCATTTCATTTATTGGCTACGTATATAAAGATATGTTCTAATTGTTCTTTTTCTATTTGTCAATTGTTTCCCATTTGATTTGTCACGGAAACACAAAAAATGCTTTTATTATGATATATGTTAAAATTGCCCAAACGAGCGCTCTAGATAAATCGCGCGTCTATATTTCACTCTATCGTTGCGCTATTATAGTGATTATAATCATAAGTATGCACACACAATTAAACTGTCGTTTCTGTCATGATCCCATCTTCGTAAGTTTGTTTTGCATTCTTTTTATTTCCATAAAGAAAAACAATAACAAAAAGATGACAGATTACGCGTATTAAATGCTCTTCACTATTCATACATGAATTTCCAATGGTATTTAATTGAATGAAGATGAATAAATATTACATATATAAATACAACAGAGCAAAGTAATTAAGCAAGGAACGGAAAAATGTGCGCCCAACGAAAGTGAATTTTTGTGAAAAATACGGTAAATGTTGTGAGCATCAGTTCATTCACCATAAGTGCCGAGCGGAACGCCGCAGAACAGAGAAACACATACATAAATAGAGAGAGAGAGAGAGAGAGAGAAAAAGATCAAATACAAAAAATGAGCGCGGCGAAAATCGAATACGGTAGAAATGATTAAATTTGAAGAAAAAAACATTAAAAAACTGTTCCAAGAGGTAGAGTGAAATGCTGCTGGCATTGCTATCAAAGGTAATCGATTTCGATGGCATCTTTGCGAATGCTCCGCGCGAACGGACACACTAAATAACAATCGCGTAAAAAGAGAATGGCACCAGATGAGCATATTGTGTGTTTTAATTTTTTTTGTATTTATAATAGTGACAATAAAATGCAAACACATCGCATTTTTATTGAGGAAAAAGCAAATAAACAGCGATAGTGTGAGAAGAATGAAAGGCACATGAAAGGCGAGAGGCCAAATGAATAATGCAATAAAATATCACACACGAAACATCCAAGTCAAACGCACATACAAAAATAGCAACAGCGGCGACAGCAGCTGAAAATCCCGTTATAAGACAAAAATGAAGTGGCTGCCGAATGAAAGCGAAAGAGTCTGGTCGTGATCAGCAGAAAAGGTGAACACTCATGCATACAATGCTAATTTAAAAGCAACGAAAGAGAAATCTTGCATTTCCAAAGGAATCATCTTCATTTGCATCAGTTTGAATTCCCATTTCACCAATTGTGCATGTTGGAGTGGCAATTGGTGGAGTTTTGATACATAATAGCGACAGTAAGAGAATAAAAGCATTAGCCAAAATGTTGCATCTTGTCTCACGTTCGAAATCATCCAGTTCCAATTCGATGAAATTCAAGTTTGAGGTCATTGCGAAAACCTCGCTTTAATTGCCATTAAATGCCATTTCATGAGTTGCTGTGCGGTTTTTAATTTTGCCGAATCATTTGACTTGCACATAAGTAGCTTAGGGAATTGCACATTTTCAAAGAAGTAATGAACCTTGATCGCTCAAAATTTTAAATGCTTTCCAACGATGAGTATGCGCATCTTATTTCACGGCATCATAACCATCGTACAATACAAAAACAGAATGAATTTGATTAAGATAAACCGGTTTGAATTCACCAATGAAACGAAAGGGAAAGCCTTTCATTTCTTTCAACGCTTCTTATTGTAGTTCCGATCACTTTTTTCGTTATCAAAATTAACATTTTGACCACTATCGCTGGAATTTTTATGAAAGTTGGTGAAATGACCGATTTGGTTTTGTTTTTTTTTCTTTCGTCTTGTAGATTTTGTTATTTGTTTGTGTCACATTGACACTTGCCGAACCACCAAGCTCCTATCTGCCGCCAAGACCAAGCAGCTCTTATGGAGCACCAAGCAGCTCATACAGCGTCCCAAGTAGCTCTTATAGTGCCTCAAGTGACTTGTCGATTGGAACCGGCAGCGGATATCAAGCAGTTGGAAGCGGCTATCAAGAAAGCGAGGGCGCCAATTTGGATCCACAACTTCTTCATAAAATTGAAGAAATTTTAGCCGATCAAGAAAATCAACATGGCCGTGAGTATAGCAACATCTCAGCTATTGTATTTCAATCAAAAGCAATTTTGAAATATAATTAAATCTTCATTTGAACAGGTGGTTTGTCTAGCACATATGGAGCACCACCATCATCAAGCTATGGCCCACCATCGACAAGCTATGGCCCACCATCCGCTCATGGCGGCCGTATTGGTAAGTTTTAATCTACAAATATCTCGTTTTTCTGTTCGACAATTTCGGATTGAAATTTGAAAATAAACAAAATAATTGATTGTTATTTCAAACTCTATTCACGCAAATTCACACAGAATATTTAACATTTATTATGCAAAGTGATAAATTAGCGTTGCAAATAAATGAATGTTATTGTTGTCCGCAAACCACACATTTAGGAGTCACTGTCAATCAAAATCCATTGAATACTATGCGGCGTCATTGAAATGTGTTTATGGATCTTAAATCAAAATTTATTGTTTCAGGTGTGAGACTTGGTCACATCACTCAAGGACTGCAAGTTGCCCAATTCCATCAAGCAGTTCAAGCTCCATCATCCAGCTATGGTGTCCCATCATTTTCAGCTCCTTCATCATCATACTCAGCTCCATCGTTGAGCTATGGCACTCCTTCTTTTTCGGCTCCTTCATCGTCGTATTCGGCTCCATCGTCGGGCCATGTCACTCATTCTTTCTCATCTCCTTCATCCTCATACTCGGTTCCCTCCTCAAGCTATGGTGCTCCATCATTCTCATCATCATCAACATCTTACACAGTACCAACTATTTCGGCACCATCCTCATCATACGTAGCTCCAAGTTTGGCAACATCATACGCCGCACCACCATCAGGTAGACATTTTATTTAAAATAAATACGCTTTATTTCATCGATTAAATGACTATTTTTCGACAGGACCATTGACTTCTAGTCTTTCATCCTCATACTCAGCCCCTTCACGTAAGTTTAATTAACAGACGGCATTTATTTAGAAAAAATGCAATTACAAAGCAATATTTTATTAAATGGTTTTCTTTCAATCTTTTCTTGTAGTTCCATCATCCACTTACGGCACTCCATCATTTGGCGGTCACGGATCTTCTTCATCACACACACACTCACACTCAAACTCACACTCATCTTCATTCTTATCACCACCTCCATTGTCATCATCTTTCTCAACCCCATCATCATCTTACTTGCCACCAGCTCGTCGTCCATCGTCATTGTACGGCGCTCCAAGCCAACAAACACAAACCATTTACATAATACAACCACGAACACCAGATCGATCATACTTGCCACCATCTCGTCACCATTAAATTAATCCCCATTCCATTCCGCGCTAAGAGAATTATTATGTATATTTTTCTCCTTTTTCCTCCTCGCGATGAAATGACGTACAAATCTATCGATAGATTGAAATGTTAAACGCTCAAGGGCTAAAACAATCAAAACGCAATTCTTTATTTATTGTTATCGACCTGCTGTAAAATAAGTTAAATCAATTCATTGAGGGCATCACAAATGTGTCGCTTCTTTGCTGTTCAAAGTCAATCACATTTTATATATAATCAAATGAATGAAAAATAAAAGATTTGTAAAATTAAATTCGGTTTTTTCCTTATTCAAAATTGGTCGCTATTGAAGTACGTGTAGAGATATGGTTTACGTGCACTTGGACATTTGAACTCTTGGAATAAATGTTTGAGGCCCAAGGTCTTGTGCGAATGCGGCTGCATCATGTTATTCCATAAGCCATTTGCAGCGACTGCATGTCCTTTCTGACTCAAATGGATACAATCGACTGACATAATTGTCATGTCCGGCTTTTTATCGTGATCCAAAAATACCGATGCATCTTTGAAGAATGGCTGATAGACAACAGTAAAGTCATTCCTGTGAAATTCCTCCAGATGGCTTACTCGTTCCATTATCTTGACGAAGTTTCGCTCTAATTGGCGATAGAGAATGCGCCCTTTAGAATAAGCCGGTCCAAATAGGCAGGAACATTCAATCGGACGCGATAAATGGCATGGCCATGGAACTTGCACACGATCCATCGAAAATGATAGGCTCACCAATGGCGATGGTACCAAATTCACAAATGTTCTGGCCAAAATATCAATTGATAGAGAAAAGTCATAACATATATTCCATTATTCTTCGAGCATGAAAGAGTTTAGGTGAGATTTTACCTCGGCATGTTGTCACGAATAAACCGCAGGGTTTTTATCAGATATTTCTCCTGACTTTGATTCATCCACTGGGTAGCATTCGTTTGGTAGCAAATATCCGAACAGAAATCATTGCCTCCAATCATAAAAGTAAGCAGCTTCCAATGTGTTTTCATATTTACACTATTCACGAATATATCAGCAGGCATGAGTGAAATTGCGAACGAAGAATGAAATCGAATTGTCAAATTAACACGAAACAACTTCAAAACTCTTACCGTTTATCCAGTTTCATCCGGTGCAAAAGCTTTTCTGCATTATACGGCATGTCACTTGTAGTGGCAATATTCTCAGCAACGTTGAATTGAGCAGACTTGTGCACATTGAAAGAGTCCTGAAGAGAATATCTGCAAATATTTTGAAGTTTTAGCCCGAGAAGTGATGGAATATGCTTGCAAAAAACTGTGATTTTGATAATATTTCAATTAATAAGGACATTAAATAAGTTCAATTTTCACTCAGTTCCCATCACTTTAATCGGCAATCTCCTTTTTATACATACAATGACGCATCGACTTGGTGAGAGGAATTGTACATATTCTTTATTTTAATCAATGTTTAGAATTCTTCGAACTTACCCGAATAGACGTGGATTGAACTCTTTCAAAATATTCGGCAAAGTGAGATGAGTGCGGAATGTTCCTTGACCTTATTTTCGTACAGAGAGAATTCTGTTTTTTTTTTAATCGATCTTTCAATTATTTCAAATCATTTTCTTTAAATGTGAACTTTGATTTGACAAACAATATCGTTTTCACTGTTCAAATTAAAAAAAAAACAGGTGTTACCTCCGATGCACCAAGATAATCCTCGATTTTCGACTAGCACTTCCCATAAAGCCGCAGAATTCGCAGCCGTTGCACTGGTTACGAATCGAAATAATTATTTTTAAATTGATTATTTTTAAAATACACATTTTCAACTCGACCGTAAATTACCTGGTCAAAGAGTCGCCCACAGCCGCCACAATATCAATATCTCCTAAAGCAAAAATCACGATTTCATCATTAGATTTTAAAAACATTTTTTTTTCGCATTTTTCTTGTATTTTTGGGATTCATTCAAAACGAAGTGAACCTGGTCTTAGCTGATGGACGCTCCACGGAACGGTTTTACTGCGAAAGCCTTTTGTTTTGCACGGAAATGGAAAATGATTTGGAACACGATTCTGAAGGAATTTGCCGCTTTGCCGCTGACCAGTTCCACCCAGCAAACTGTTTCACAAAAAGATAAAATGCGATTGAATAAATGCCCTCGAGCAATTTAAAAAGTATTCATACTTATTATACACATCTCGTATCGTTCGATAGAATTTTCGAATCGACATATTGGCATCCAAATGGCTTGTAACAATATCATCGTCGTAAGCATGGGTGCGGGTTAAATTTGTGATAATGCTACCGCGCATTCGATTGATTCGATTTGAATTTGAACTTAATCGTTGGCACACGCACTCATCATTCGAAATTGTGTATAAAACACACAACAATAAAATATACCCATTCGAACTCATGATCTCAACTTTTGGACTTTTTTACTGTCTATTTGATTTAATAGCGCAATTGAATCGATTCAATTTAATCACTGCGGCATCGAATCGCTGCCGTCAATGTTCCAAATCAAACTAACCGTATCTATCAATAGGCGATAAACGAAAATGTTTGATATGAGACATTGTTCAACATCGATTACATTCGAATTTACATATGAAGCAAACTGAAGTTTTAATAAACATTCAATTAGAAAGGAGTAGCAATCGATGCGCTTTCGCATTGCTAAAATCATATTGGCCCAATCCGAAAATCCCATTCATGGTAACCTAGCGAATAATTTTGATTATTACATATGACAGAATCAACGCAATCAATATGCATATCACATACCAAACGAATATTAAGAGAAATAGTCATTGCGAGTGACTGAGTCGGCGGTATTCAAAATATACATTAACAGTGATATCACAGCGCCAGTAAACTTACGTTAGCAGAGTACATGATTTGCATTTCTAATCAATATTTGTGATTTGGAAACGAACGCTTCCTAAAGTGGGACTTCAAACTGAAGAGAGGCTCGAACCGACGATGTAACTTACCGATTTATATTCAGAATCATCCAAGACGAGACATAACTTACTGAATCTAGTCACAGAACCGGAATATTTTAAAATACACCACAATAAAAGAACACAAAAGAAATATTAACCTTCAGTCCCATTCATTTCGGAGAACTGATTTACGCATTAGCATGAACAAATATGTACTTTTTGCTAAAAATTTGTGTTAAAACATTGAGTAGAATAAAAGTGGGAACTGCTTAAATAAATGTCATAACTTGTAAATTTCCAATTAATCACCAAATTCGAGCTTCTTGTTGTTCAAAACTATTGAAATAAGTCCGTATGTACGGATTAGATTTGGTGGGACACTTAAATTCTTTGAACAGTGGCTTAAAACCAGTTGTTTTTTCGAATTCCGCTTGCATCATATTGTTCCACAACGCATTGGCCGCGACAGCATGCCCCTTTTGGCTTAAATGAATGCAATCGTGTGCCATAATGTTTATATCCGATCTGCCATTGTCTAGACGAACCGTTGCATTCACTCCAAATGGCTGGAAAACCACCGTGAAATCCTTTCGATGAAATTCCGGGCGATGAGCTACATGCTGGAAAATGCTTCTATATTGCTGCTCTAGAGTCCCGTAGAGTTCGCGATTTCGTACAAATTTTGGACCAATTAAACATGCACAGCCGAGCCGCCTACCAACTTTACATGGAAACGAAAGATTCTGCATACGATCCATAGACTCAATTAAACTCACCATCGGCTCAGTCACCAAATTCACAAATGTTCTAAAATGGCAATACAATAAAATCATCGATAATTGATAACATTGATGACTGTCGAACAATTAAAAAGAAAACTCACCTTGGCATTGCGTCACGCAGAATTCGTAATGTTCTGATGATGTTTTTTTCGATATTATTATTCATCCAAATTGGAGCATTTTTCTGATAGCAAATATCAGAACAAAAATCATTTCCACCAATCATTATCGTCACTAATTTCCAATGCGAAGTCATATTCACACTATTTTATTCAGAAAATGGAGAATAAAGATTAAAGACATACAAATTATTATGAGTCATTTGAGACCAAATAATAGTCTTTAAATGCTTGTTGTTGTTGTTGTATTCATTTTTCTGTATACGGTAAATGGTTCCATTCATAATATAGTTTCATATTCATAATAATCATGAATTTAATGTATTTTAGGCAATATTTTGGCTTTAGATGAAGGATTTAGATTCGATTAAATGTGATTTGAATGCGAGGGGATATGAATGGTGTGATGAAACTCAAAACTTGGCTCTCGATCGGAGTTTGTGGAGAGGTATTGTTGGGGGTATATGAGGCTTTTTGTTTCGTAAAACAGACCAGACGCCGAAAGGAAGGATTCTGATGAAATCCTGAAAAAAGTAGTAAAACATATTCGAATTTTGCACAAAAAACTCACTAAATTCACTCTATTATAATGAAAGCAGTATATTGTTAATGAGGTCACTTATAGAAACGAGTTCTGTGGTACATTTGCACACACAATGTCTGATACTTGCCGACGATCAAGGCGCATTCGACGTATCAGTTTGTATGCCACATACGGCATATCACTCGTTGTTGCAGCATTTTCGCCTAAATTAAACTGAGCAGCACGATCCACACTTGAAGAATCTTTCCATGAATATCTGTAAAATCGCAAACTGTATCAGATCAAATTCGCTATTTGGACGAGTTTTTATTATGCAAGAAAATCATTGTCTACTCTAATAAACAAAATGTCATGGGCACCATCATTACCTCACACCAGAATCGTTCGTATATCCAACATTGAAAAACTTACCCAATCAAATTCGGATTAAATTCTTTCAAAATATTTGGAAGCGTAAGATGAGTTCGAAATGTCCCTTGACCTAAAACAAACACCAAATTTTCACTTCAATTTAACTTGAAATAAATTCATTAAGTCTTCAAAACTAATGAAATTAAATGAAATTCTTCATCATAAAATTCTTCTTTCATCATGAAATTTCTCAGGATGCACTATTAGAGGAATTCCAAACAGACCTCCGATGCTGAATGAAAGACCGCGGTTTTCAATGAAGGCTTCCAGGTATGATAATGCATTCGATCCAGTTCCAGCTGTTAATGAGTCTCCCATTGCGGCCACTATATCAATGTCACCTGATATACGCAGTATATAGACTTAGGGTAAATCGCTTCACATTAAACGAAATGTCATTTAAAACCTGGTCGCAATTGATGCACACTATCTGGCACTGTTTCACTGCGCTGGCCGCGGGATCGACATGGGAATCGAGTGGTTGACGGGAAGCGTTTTTGCAGAAAAGTTCCGCTGCCCCTCGTTCCAGTTTCACCTGTGTAACTTATGTTCACGCAAGACACATACAATTCACTGTTAAAATACACATCACAATTGAGTATTATGAAAACTCCACTTACCTTTTAATCAAAGACTGAATTATTCTGTGGAAAAATTCGGAAATTTTCGATGTATCGAGAGGACTTGTTTCAATATAATCTTTGTATTCTTCCGTTTCAAATAAATTGACTAATTCATCCACACCATTGCGACTTATGGTAATCAATTCATCTCGAAATAAAATGGCCTCATCACATGGAATTGAGCACGAAAAATACACAGCTAATATGAGAAACCAACAACTTCCATTACAAAATCGAATCATTTTTGAATTGTAACTAACACTATTTTTCGTGATTGGGTTGACAACAAATGGTTTCGCGTGGAAAAATATCGCATCTATTGATACGTTTGATGATAAGTTCATACCCGATTGGTTCTTCTGCTGACGCTAAATTGCAACTGAAACTAAAAACGGGAATTCAAATGGAATTCATCCATGAAACTGTTTTCACCCCATTACCTCCGAATGCAATTGCTGCAGTTCATAGAGTGCTTTGAATTGTTGGTTTGGAAATTTCAATATTTTCCAATGTGACAATTCTTTTCTTCGAAAGTTCCGGAGAAAAGTGAAATTCAATTGAAATTGCAAGCAAAAAATCCGAACTTTTGAATTTTCAAAGAAAATATCCAAAGTTAATTGTTGTTCATGCAGCAAATTTAAAGTTTTTAAGATGTTCCACCTGAAACGTTTGAAATGCCATTTTTGGCACACTCTATGTTACTCATCAGCTTGTAGATAGTTTCGTGCAAATCTGAAAATATTTATTACGATTGTTTGGAACCATAAAATTCACATAAAATCAACGGAGCAATGCAATATGCTCGATCATTAAGAAACATTGAGCTACAGAGTTCAATCAAGTATACAAAAAAAAGCTTCTGTTTTGTCACAGAAATAGAAATCATATTCTTCGATAGCAATAATACCGACTATTCGGCGCTTGATACTGTTTCATCGTGAAACCAATGGATCAATGATCTTTTTGAAGTTGCAATACATTCAATGTTAAATAAAGGTTTTCTTTTTGGAGCATTCCATATTGGACATAAGTTGAATAGCACTGCACCGAACCGAGTTAGTCAAACAACACATGAGCTATCATTTATTATTATCATTTATTTGTTCTTTCTTTCTTGTAGGACAAGAAGGATATCAATTTCGTCACGTGGCTCATATGCATTGTTGGGAGAATAATCAACTTAACAAGCTAAAGTTTTATTTTGTTTCTTAAAACGACGCTAAACCTTTGATTCTGATGTAAATTTGACTGAAATCACTGATGATGGATGCATTCAAAATTTATCAAATGTATTAATTGCAGTTGTTTTTGTTTTATGTCTTTTATTCTAATACTTGTTTCGAAATTAAAAACCAATCCATAGCTTTGCAAGAATGTAAAATTAATGTTAATTGTAAATCAAAACACCCATGGATAACCACACTCAAAATAACCACAATTTTTTTTTCAAATTAACATAAAAAATATATGCAGCCCGGGGGGAACAAGTAGTAAGAGAAAACGTCAAAACCAACAGAACATCATCATTATTCGAAAAGGTCGAACAATATTGGTATATAAACAAATGCATGCTATTCACACTTTCTCTCTCTCTTTACCGTGCTTCTCGAAAACAATGTAATAATAGTGTATATGTTTCTCTCTCTCTCTCTCTCAATATTGTTCGATCTTTGTCGGTTAATGAAGATATTCTGTTGGTTTTTGTCGGTCATTGTGAGATTTCCTCGGTAATTTTGATGCTTTTTCCCCCTTCGATGTGGCTTTTTTCATTAAAAACAATTTGCTAGATTTTTATTTTTTTTATCATGAAATATGTCAACAACTTTCGCATAAAGAACCACTTCTATTTAAACACTAAAATTAATATGAGCAAAGCATTTCCGTTAAAGCAATGTTAAAAGTTAAAATAAAATTGGCTAGCTATGAATTGTTTCATTATAGGAAGTGATCGACTCATTATCAAGCTGTATGCATTACTTTAACTCAAGCGGACGATGCAAAATTGAATTTTTACACTTAGCTTGACAGCAGCGCCCTCTGTACCATTCGTCTATGAATGGTAAACACTATTTCCCCTTCTTCAAACAATGATAGCAAAGATGCGGAGCCTGTCAAACTCGCTGTTTGAAGAGGGGGAAGGCGGGGAAGGTGTGAAATGTTGAAGCGTTTAGTACAATCGTTTAGGTAGAGATGGTGCGGTCCAACGACATTCACTACCCCTTTACATAGGAGAAGATACAAAGCATCGTCCGCTTGCTTTAACTATAAAATGCAAAAGAAAAATGAATGGCATTTGGAAGTTTGTATATCCGACTGTCATTAATGCAACAAAAATACCGTAAGACTTTCAAATGAACTGAAGAATAAAAAATCGTTTTAACTACTACTTTATTTCATGAAATTGGTATCCTTTTATAGTTTCTTTACATTTGACAGTATTTTGATGGATTACTATATGAATCGGTGGGAAGAAAACTTACCTTCAGATTAGATTGGAAAAAAACTGAAACTGGATATATTTGAACGAAATCGTGAAACAAGAGGTTCATTCGGAATAATAGTGAACATGATTGATTTCAACGATTTAACTTATTTTCAGTTTCGCCTGAATAATAATAAATATAAAATCACAATCTCTTTCTCTGTGCTTATCAACGGGACCGTACTATTTGAGACATTATAATGATATCTATTCTTCAGCGCCATCTATTGGGCAGTAGTATTGATGTGATATTTCAATCGTTTCAATGACTCATTTGTTTTTATTATTTGTGTCAATAAACATTTTTGTTCGTATTACAATGGATCTAAATTGAGTTCACCTATGTAAAATAAGATGGCGCGGTCAATTGGTATACTCTCGAATAGCTCTCAATTTCCATATAAGCACGGTCCGCTTGGTGCTTATTCAATGTTATATACAGAGTGTCCCAGAATTCCGTACACATCTCTCTACCACAGATTCCTTGGCTCAAGCCGAATAAAAAATTATTTGAGCGCTTTTTCTTTATCGCCCGTTTTAGTTGGGTTACAGTCCCCCTAACACTTTAAGTCAAAACGCCCTTCACAAAAATCATTATCATTCATAGGGTTACTGCGCGTGAATTTCGAAACAGAGTTTTGCGGTTGATATCTGATTCAAAAGATATTGAGACCATCGGGCGGAAACATCAGACGCGAACTGACGCGAGCGCCCTCAATTCAATGGGCAAATCAATGCAATTTAACTATTCATTTCTGAACTAATGCATGATATTTTGATGACATTGCCGCCCCCTGATTGAGACCCACTAAATAGGTCAGAAAAAAAATATTAAAAAAATTTCAATGGAGACGGCAAAATTGAATCGATTGAAAAATACGAAAATATGAGCGAAATTCGAAGAAAATCACAATTTATCCGTATGATAAAATGCGTAATTAACACATAATTTTTTCGCCATAAATTGAAAGATCATTTCAATTTGGGTCGATATGCAAATTTTCACAAGTAAAAGTTTCGTTTTTCGCTCGAAATTGTGAAGCGTGAAGTGGAGCGACCAGTTATTTTTTCGTTTTTTCAGTAATAAATTCTCATTGTTCAAGCGAATAATGTGGCAACATTTTCTAAAGTAAATATATATTTGATAGCCTGTTAGAAAGCTATTGAGCTCTAGTTATGTTCTCTATACAGAAGCAACAATTTGTTTATGTTATTTTTCAACATTAAGCGTATTTGTCCTTACCTTCTGCGCTTCAAAAACCAAAAGATCATTCAATTTTCAGGGTAGAGTGCAAATGTTTATCATTTTTTTTCTTCAGTCTTCTTTCTCCCATTCTTGACTACAAACATGCGACAATAAACCCCCCCGCCTCAATTTCAATCGAGATCCACATTAATCTTTCATTGACGAATCTATGACTGACTACCAAAGACTCTAAACTTTTGTGAATCAAAAACTCTACGCCCCAATTAGCTCTCCCTTTAGAAGCACCCGACAGCAATACGCGATAGTTCCCTAAAGTATCCTCAAACTGTCCTTTAATACGAACATCACTCAAAGCTAAAATATCTAAACCGAAAACATTCGCTCTATCAACCAATTCGAACTTCTTCGACTCAAAACCTCCTCTCAAATTCAAGGTTCCAATATTCAAAACGGTTTTCAACTGTGGAGCTCCGGTCAGGTCCCGGGGAGGGCGAGCTCCGTGGCCTTCCCTCGTCTGAGGCACATCGTTTCGATTTCGAGCTAAATGAATTTAAAGTGAGGGGCGTGCTAAGCCACACTGCACCCGAGAAACATATTTGTGTCCCGAGCGAGCTTCCCCTATCCGTCACCTGGGGAGGCGTCCGGTCGGAGAACAAATCGCAAAAAAAAACTCCCGCGGGCGTCAATCAATTGATATAATTGATTTTAAAATTATCCCTGAATATCAATATTTGGGCATTTTCGTTTGATGAATGTTCTTATTTGTTTGCCTTTAAATTTTATCATTCAGAAATTAGTTAAATTCGAAGCGTCACAATACTGCAGTCAATATATTGAGCTAAGATATTAGTTCACGCTATTCAATATAACATACGCTGTAGGAGATAATTCACGCTAAAGAGGAGAGTTGCTCGCCATGTGAACGGCTCTATGTGTATACACATAACACAGAGAGCAACTCTCCTCTTTAGTATGAATTAACTCCTACAGCGTATGTTATATTGAATAGCGTGAACTAATATCTTAGCCTGATGTATTGGCTACAGTATTACCAAAAATTCAAAACTCCACAACTACACTGTTAAAAATCTAGCAGAGGAAACTATTACCATGTGTCAATTACTGGGCGATCAATTAACATAAGTTAATGAATGTATCGTTTTGCACATAATTTAAATGCCATTTATGTGTTGAGTATTCTAACCTCAAAATTAAGGACCAGCAAGCGAATCATAAATGACATATAAATTATGTGCAAAACGATACATTCATTAACTCATGTTAATTGATCGCCCTGTAATTGACACATGGTAATAGTTTGCTCTGCCAGCTTTTTGACAGTGTAGGGTATAGCGAGATGGACTTCCAAACAAGGGCTTTACAACGATACCTGACTTTCCTTAATCGGACCCATGCATCTCAAAGCCGTAAATTTGCTGTATTATAGGCTTGTGACTTATTGTGTCACAATGCATGCGTCACTATCGTCCACCGTGATTGATCCTATCGAACCAAAGTAATTTCCATAGAAAAAATATTTCATTCCGAAAAAGAAACATCGAGTAAATGAACCAAATATTAGTGTCAAGATCGTTCGAAGTAGAACGTGAAGTATATTTTCTCGATGAGCATAAGACGGATAAAGTTTTCGGTAAGAGTAAAAATATGATATGGAATTAGATGAAAAGTAAAAATACGAAATATGAAACTCAGATGGATATGAAAATATAGGCAAGGTAGAGCAACAATCAAATAAGGGGTTCAGAGTAAAAATGTTACTTCTGATCTTAACTCCTGCTCTAACTTATGAGACGGCCCATAACTTAATAGGTGTTTCAGAAAGTTCGGTCCGTTTTTTGTGTTTTTTACGCATTTATTTAAATAACAAAATGAATGAATTCAATAATCAAACTATTTGCCATCGTTAGCTAGGACTTTTTCCCATTTTTTTTGGCAATTCGTGGATTCCGTCCCAGTACCACTTCTCATCTTTTGAGGCTAACCATCCATCAAGAAAATTTTTCACTGCTTCGTACGAAGTGAACTGTTGTTTGGAAAGTCCGTGCTGCATCGATCGGAATAAGTAGTAGTCTGATGGAGCGAGGTCTGGTGAATACGGCGCGTGGGGTAGTACGTCCCATTTGATGTTTTCCAAATAGTTTTTCACCGGTTGTGCAATATGAGGCCGAGCATTGTCATGAAGCAAAATCACTTTGTGTGTTCGATCACCCCATTCTGGTCGTTTTCGCTTCAATGCTTGGTTCAATTTGATTAATTGTTGTCGGTAGCGATCAGCAGTAATCGTTTCACCAGGTTTTAGCAACTCATAATACACAGGTCCTCTCTGATCCCACCAAATTCACAGCAAAGTCCTCTTCCCATGAATATTGCGTACTGGTTGTGATGTTGATGGTTGGCCTGGGTCTACCCATGATTTTTTGCGCTTGGGATTGTCGAAATAGATCCACTTTTCATCGCCATCCACGTCCCGATCGTTCTCTGTCTTCAACATCAGAATCACCTTGTTTGAAGCGCCGATACCATTCTCTGCATGACTTATCGGTTGGAGCTATTTCACCATAAACTTCCACAATATTTCTATGTGCTTCCGCTGCACTTTTACCACCATTAAAATAGAATAATAAAACTTCGCGCAAATGCTGTTTATTTGGTTTGTATTTTGCAATTTTTGTTAGAAAAACAAAGTTTGTTACTGTGCGAAATGTAAACTTCTCTTGACTGAATATTGTTGACAGATGTCTAACCTTCTTAATACAACAACATTCCGCCATCATTTTAATAACTATATAGCTACTGGATCCATCTATTGAAAACGGACCGAACTTTCCGAAACACCTATTATCACTTTTAAACTCGCGTTCATTTATATAAAATTTGCACTTTATAATTTTTATTTGCCTTTTACGCAGTAAGACAGAATACATTGATTTTGCTGCGCGAGAGTGTCATATGTGAGTGCGAGTTCAATTTTCAAGTTTCAATTTTTATACAAATGAGAGCAACGGTTTTTAATTTATGTTTTCAATAGAATAAACATAAAAACATGTTTGG
Organism: Obolodiplosis robiniae; assembly: GCA_028476595.1. NCBI lineage: Eukaryota > Metazoa > Arthropoda > Insecta > Diptera > Cecidomyiidae > Obolodiplosis > Obolodiplosis robiniae. The sequence goes on along the minus strand of CM052017.1, from coordinate 8,449,064 downwards.
ATAAAAGTTATCGCGATAGGTTTTCTGATGAACTTTCCTTTGCTGTATCCTGTGAAAATAATAGTAAAGCGACACACTCATAATTGTTTGATCGCTCTCTTTTTTACTAATATTGTTAGAAGCAGATGACAAATACACGTAAGAATATGACAGCTCTCTTTGAACATAATTATTATAAAATATTAGATTAAATATTTATCATTTTCGAAAACTCTCACTTAAAACTATACTGTTTGCAATTGCATTGGCCACATTTTTGATAATTTTATGCTCCATTCTTCTCATTCTCCATTCATATTGAATATGATCTTATCAACGGAAGTATGTGACGGGATTTAAACAAAAATATAGTTTGTCGAATCGATTAGAACTATGGCAATATCTTTGCTTGAGAAGCCAACAGTAAAAGATATATAAAACTTCTCTCATTTATTACTGTGAATTCAAGAATTAAAGTTGATCTTTTAATTAGGAATTTCAATCTTCATTTAAAATATTTTGCAATTAGAAATTCAACTTTTCAGAAATATTCTGGTATAAAACTCTGTGCATATTTCGTTCCGAATGCCTTAGAATAAAAGTAAATCTTCGTTCTGCTATTAGTAAAAGTGAAACCTAAAAAAGAAATCTCTTCGAAGCGGCACAACATTTCAATTCTTTTTCAAAGTGAATCATATAAATGATGATTGACTGAGAATGAAAACGAGATTTCATATTTAGCTTCTTGCTCTTACTCATGAAATTTTCTGTTAGTGAAAGAAAGAGATGAGATGTGAAGTTTCAATTTCATTCTCGCTCATTCAAATTTTCTACACCTATTTTTAAGCAGGGATCACAAAAACAATTTGCACCACTTTCATTCAGTACACTGTCAAATTTTTTTGAAGATTCTATGTTGGTATTACTGGTAAAATATGAAATTCACGAAATACCCGTGAATTTTTTTCATTTTGCCGGAATGAAAACATATAAACGAGCTGCCAGATAGGCGAATCTTCTATATGGTGTGTGTGTGTGTGTGTGTGTGTGTGTGTGTGTGTGTGTGTGTGTGTGTGTGTGTGTGTGTGTGTGTGTGTGTGTGTGTGTGTATATGTTTTCATGGTATTCTGGCAAAATGAAAAAACTTCACGGGTATTTCGTGAATTTCATATTTTACCAGTATTACCAGCATAGAAACTACAAAAAATTCTGACAGTGTAACCAAATCAAAAGCGCAACGATGAACCTACGCGTCGTAACTACGATGTGCAAAATACATGGCGTATTCAACTACGCGCCTTATCGTGTTTGTATGGTCGTTGCATCGCTTTGAACAAAATTTTGTTCCGCTTCTTAAAGTAACGCGTTTGAGTATTGTTAATACACGTTGCAAAATAAAGATGAACTTTTACTCTGAGGCATTCACTTCATTTCGATTTTGTGTATTTCTCGTTTAGTTAATTGCAACTTCAAGAATTGAGGATAAAGTTAAACCAGTGCTTAAACAAAATAAAATATTAATAAATTTTAATTATTCAAAATATTTGGAACAGAGCTTCGACTATTGTCACAGAATGGCGCTCAATTTCGATAAATTCAAAGCCCTGATGTGGAAGAATTTCTTGATTCAATATCGACATAAAACCAGGACCATCCTCGAATGCTCGGTTATCTTCTTCGTTTATATTCTTTCGGGTGCTTTGGGTATTTTGATCGATAAAAATTGGAGTCAATGGAAAGAAGAACATTTTTTGGGAGCACTGATATTTGTGTGTTTTACTCTCCCAACGATGAATACGGTTCAGTACATTACAATGGAAAAGGAGAAGCAGTTGAAAGAAGCAATGAAAATCATGGGATTGTCAAATTGGCTGTATTGGACCAGCTGGTTTGTGCGCACAATGTCCTTGATGACCATTTATATTTCGGTGGTCGTGTTACTCATGTCGATTGTACGTTTTTTTTCTACTTTCAACCATTTTGCAATATCAATTAATATGAGAATATTTTTACTTTCAGTCTATAGAAGGGACTGATTGGTTAACGCTTTGGTTATTTCTATTCGTTTATAGCATTTCGACGACTAATTTCTGTTTCATGATGAGTACGTTTTTTACAAATGCAAATAAAGCATCCATTGTAGCTGCGTTTGTGTCGATTGGGTCGTATATTCCAGGTTTAATGACGCCTTTCGAGTCATCCAATTGGCAATTTGCAGCAAGTATATTTCCGAATAGTGCATCGATATTGGGAACGGATTGCATCGTAAACCACAAAAAAAGATGTGATCTATTTCCAATTAGCATTCTATCTTTTGTTATGCTTATAAGTTCATTCATCTTTCTCCTGATCGCACTCTACACCGAGAAAATTTTCCCGGGCAGATATGGTGTGCCTGAAAAATGGTATTTTCCATTCACAAAATCGTTTTGGTTAGGCACAACGGAAAACGCGGCCACTTTCGAGATGACACGAATGATTGGCAGAAATCATCTGAATTTCGAAAAAGATCCTCCGAATTGTCGTGCTGGAATTAGAATTGACTGTTTGAGTAAAATCTACGCCAACAAGAGCACTGCTGTTAGTAATTTAACACTCAATATATTCGATGATCAAATAACCGTTTTGCTTGGCCACAACGGAGCTGGAAAGTCAACGCTTATTTCAATGTTGACCGGAATGATCACTCCGACCGCGGGAACTGCCATCATAAATGGATACGACATTCGGAAAAATGTTCAGAAGGCGAGATCGTCAATTGGATTTTGTCCGCAACATAACATTTTATTCGATGAACTTACTGTTCGGGAGCATATCGAGTTTTTTGGCAAACTAAAAGGTTTAAACAGCACCGAATTAAAGCAAGAAGTAGATAAGTATGATAAAAAGTTGAAGTTGGAGTCAAAAATCGACACTCTGTCAAAATATCTATCGGGTGGAATGAAAAGGAAGCTTTCCGTTGCACTTGCTCTGTGTGGCCGCTCAAGAGTGATTGTTTGCGATGAACCGACTAGTGGCATGGATCCATCGGCTCGACGGTCGCTGTGGGATTTGCTGCAGAGTGAGAAACGAGGCCGAACTATTCTCTTCACAACGCATTTCATGGACGAAGCAGATGTGCTCGGCGATCGAATCGCAATAATGGCGAATGGCGGACTGAAGTGTTGCGGATCTTCTTTCTACTTGAAGAAACGTTTCGAAACTGGCTATCGTTTGGTTTGTGTCAAGAATGATGGCTGCGAATCGAATGCTGTGACGAATATTTTGCGTGAATCGATTCCTGAAATCGAGATTCAGGAAGATATCGCGAGCGAATTATCATATAATTTACCATCGAATCGAATTGATATATTTGGAAAAGTGTTCAAATCTTTGGAGGATCGTCAAAATGAGCTGAAACTTGAGAGTTTCGGCGTTTCGTTGGCAACAATGGAAGATGTTTTCCTCAAAATTGGGCTCAACTCGGTTCGTACAGACGAAATTGCAAACGGAGTGTTGGATCCAAATCGAAATGAGGAAATGGAAGAACCAGACGTTGAATCATCAATTCAATCAGTCATTTTGTTGCGTGGCTTTCGTTTGCATGCAAATCAATGGCTCGCAGTGTTCAAAAGGAAATATTATTATTGGAAACATCATTGGATATTGTTTTTGTTGTTAGCCATTTTCGGATCATTCGTCACACCATTGTTTCATATAATGTTTTATATCAGAGAAAGGGTCTCCAAAGCGAAGAGCTTGCAATTGTCCAGTGGTTTACGTCCATTCACATTTATGATGGCATCATTTTTATTCGACTTTGTCATATATATTTTGTCGGCTATAATCCTTAGGATCGCATATATCAAGCTGGGACGAGGAGTGTTGACAGCACCAGAATTCGTTGTCCATAATATTACGTTTGGATTTGGAGTTCTGTCTATGACATATGTGATATCGTATATCTTTTCCTCGCCTTCAAACGGATTCATCTGGATGGCCCTATTGACCTTCTCATCAGGTACAAGTATATATAAACAGTAGTACAAAAAGGACTTAATATGAAACCGTATGAAAAATGTCAAAACTCAATTCGATTGAATACAATTCACGAACTTCTGCGAAGATCCATTTTATCACATGTTTAATACTCTATTTATACTAAATTCAACAAATGTTCATCAATTTTTAATTTAAACAGTATTTTATTACGTTATTGTGGATGGATATCTTGTAGCGACTTTCAACATTTTTTGATTTTGTTTTTCTGAATGTACAGTTATTGACCACGACGCCCGATACGTGCAAATTTGGATGATTTCAAGTGCCATTCTATGGTTTGCCATTCTTTTCATGATTGAACATCGAGTATTTACGAGAATTCGTAACTTTGCCTTTCTCCATTTCAAACGAAAGTGTCCATCCCAAAATGATAATACCGACGAGGATACCGATGTGAATGAAGAAAAGAGAAAAGTTGATGAAATGAATCAGTACGGATTGCAATCTTATAATTTGGTTTTGCAGAATGTGTCGAAGTTCTACGGTAAACTCTTGGCCGTCAATGGGATATCGGTAAGAATAAACAGGTACAGCCAACAAAATCAAATTGATTTGATTAGACTTAGTCTTTGATCGAGAGTTTAACTTTAATTTAGCTTGGAGTTCCTCTGTTGTCCCTGAAGAATGGGGTAGCGCAGTCATTTCGCCACTTCATAAGAAAGGCAGTAATAGAGACTGCAACAACTATCGAGGAATTTCTCTACTGAGCGTTGTCGGTAAAGTATATAGTGCAATTTTGGAAAAGAGAACAAGAGCTATTGTTGAATCGCTCTTGGATGAAAATCAATCGGGTTTCCGGTCAATGCGCGGCTGTCAAGATCAAATTTTTTGCATGAGACAACTGATGGAGAAATTCCTTGAAAGAAATAGGGAACTGTACTTCTGTTTCGTGGATTTGCAGAAAGCATACGACTGCATTCCCAGATCTAAGTTGTGGTCAGTCTTGGCCGAATATGGTGTGAATGGTTATCTTCTCAACGCGATTCAAAGTTTGTACGCAAACCGTAAAGCAGCAGTAAGATTGGATGGAGATTTGAGTGAATGGTTTGAAGTACGTAATGATCTGCGACAGGGATGTACAATTTCACCTCTTCTATTTATTATTTATATGGACAAGCTGATCAAATCAGCTAATTTAAGGGGTAGAGTAGCTTTGGGGGGCAATATTATCTCTGCACTCGCTTACGCAGATGATCTGGTACTATTTGGCAATTCCGAACTGGAGCTGCAAAATAGTATCAAAGATTTGGAAGAGGCTTGTACGAACTTCGGAATGACCATTAGCGGCACAAAAACTCAAATCATGCATGTGGGCAAAACTCGAAAGCCAATTAATTGCACATTGAATGGCAACTTGTTGGAACAAGTGTCCCAATTCAAATATTTGGGTTGCATCTTCTCGGAAGATGGCAAGTTTAATAAAGAGTTTGAACAGCGTAGGGTTAATGGAAATAAAGTAGTAGCCCAACTTAGATCACACGTTTTCAATAAACGTGAATTGAGTACGGGTCAATCTTCAGACCAACTATTCTATATGGTAGCGAGAGCTGGGTTGATTCTGACAATTTGATTCATGATTTGGAAGTGTCTGATATGAAAGTGTTGAGAATGATTTCGGGAGTCTCACGCCGCGATCGGTGGGAAAACAGAATCCGAAATGAGACGATTCGGGAGGGTTTAAACGTCGATTCGGTAGGAGAGGAAGCAAGAAAATCCAGACTGAGATGGTTTGGTCATGTAAAACGCATGGGAGAAGAGCGATTACCGAAACGGATTCTGTTCGCCGAAGCTGATGGGCCGAGAGGTATGGGTAGACCACGTAGACGTTATTTAGATTCGGTTAAATGTGATTTGAATGCGAGGGGATGTGAATGGTGTGTTGAAACTCAAAACTTGGCTTTCGATCGGCGTTTGTGGAGAGGTATTGTTAGGGGTATATGAGGCAATTTGTTTCGTAGAACAGACCAGACGCTGAAAGGCAATAACGGTCTATAAATGTTTGTTGTTGCTGTTGTTTGATCGAGAGGCACTATTATTGTTTTCCGAATCGGGAAACATGGACGTGAGTGGGTCTGCTCAACAGTGTATTGATCGACTTCATTCCGCTCTTGGCACTGAAGCCCCATCCAAAACAATTGTTTATATCTGGTATAATGAGCTCAAGAGACGTCATCTAAATACAGCTGTTGTACCAGAACACATCGATGCTGAGCGAAAAATGATAGAAGTAGACCGTAATACAACGTACCGTAAAATCGAGGCATTCCTGCCCACAGCATACATCTAATCTTACATGATCACCTGGCGGTTGAAAGAAAAACGAACCGCCGAAGATAGACGCTCGTGTAAAATGGCGGAAAGAAATCATGAAATTCGGCCTAGGAGTGTCAAAAAGCGTTTACATCATCGTGACAGGTGACGAATTGTGGATTTAGGCTCATGAGCCCGGGAAAATGCCAATTGACTGTATGGGTCGTTCAAAATGATCGAAAATCAGTGAAAGTTATTCGTTCGCGAAGCGTTTCGAAGCAAATGGTCGCGTGTTTCTTCTCAAACTCGGGTCATGTGGCTAATATGCCTCTGAAGAATCAGAAGACAGTTAATGCTGAGTGGGATACAGAAGTCTTCAGTGAACGAGAGAAAATAATGCAAAGAAGAACATTTTTCTTCATGACGACAATTCGAGCTGTCACAAACCCGGAGTGCAAATTTATTGACTATGTAGTCAGTTGGCTTTTTTGGGACGTTTTTGACTGGCTCACTATGAGCACTCCTAACTAAATTGATGCCAATAGTCAACTGTACTAAACGAGTGGCTAAAAGCAATTTATTTGTCATACAAATTTGAAATTCGATCACGGTTAGCCGGTTATAGTTGACTCGAGATTTTTGAATTACAGTTATAAACTTTTTTACATTTCCGCACACACTGTGTGTCGAAACACTAGGAATGAGTTTTCTATGTGTTATGAACAAAAAGTCCTTCATTGGGAATAGAGACCTATTAATTTTCAGCTCATTAGGATAATGGTTTTGGGTAGTTCAATTGGGGTCTAGTCAATAAATGGAGGGTTTTTATTCTATATAATTACGAAATATTTGTAAGATGGCTATGTTTGGTTCACATTGTAGCATTATGACACTTTCAGAATATTATTTTTTTATGAAAAAAATAAGTGATACACAATTTCAAGTCCTTCCGATGAAATTTACGATTACCTGCTATACACATTTTTCGTTTCTCGGGGTCAAAACTACGAGCGTCGTCAAATGATTTGCTGATTTGGCGTTATATAAAGAACGGAAGAACGGATCTGGCCGTATATCGACGCTCATGGCGAATATTTTGAAAAACAATTAAACGAAGTTTGATGAATAATATTCGCTTTTATAGTAACGATTCCGGAAGCTTCACTAGTACCTCTCGTATATTCATTTAAATTTTCTCTCCTCATTATCAACTTATATATTTTTTTATACAGTGGTGAGTGTTTCGGTCTGCTGGGATTGAACGGAGCTGGGAAAACTTCCATTTTCAAAATGCTCACTGGCGCCACAAGTATTTCGAGCGGACGAGCGTTCTTGCGAGGCACCAAATTAAACTCCAACATGAACGGGATGTGCACGAATGTGGGCTATTGTCCTCAGTTTGATGCATTATGTGAAGATCTGACTGCGTATCAAACATTGGAGATGTACGCTCTGATTAAAGGTGTGCGGAGCCGAGATATACCAGCATTGATCAATCAATTGGCATATGACTTATGCATCGTTCAACAAATTAATAAGAAAGTTTTCGAGCTTTATAGTGGCGACAAGAGGAAACTGAGCGTTGCGGTCGCTCTTATTGGTAGTCCTCCGGTGGTCTATTTAGGTACTTAGGATTGGCTTACGCATGCAAAGATCTACATTTTGACAATTTGTTTTCATTAGATGAACCAACCGCTGGCATGGATGCGGCAGCAAAACGAAATCTGTGGAAGGTCGTGAAGAGAGCTCGAGATTCTGGAACATCAATCGTTTTAACATCGAATAGCATGGAAGAATGTGAGGCATTGTGCACCCGCTTGACGATCATGGTGAATGGCGAATTCAAATGCCTTGGATCGACACAACATTTAAAAAATAAATTCACCAAAGGATTCGTGCTCATAATCAAAGTGATGCAAAATGCTGAAGATGGGTAAATTTACTTGAAATTACGCGCTTTTGTACAATAAAATACTAAAACTGATAAATTACTGAAAACGTCTAGAGAAAACGATGCTCAGGGCTCAGAGCAAGTGCCTCAAGTGAGTGCGGCGAGACAGATCAAGGATTTTATTCATCAGCATTTTCCGACTATTATCATAAAGTAATTGGCCTCAAAATAAATATTTCCTTTTGAGAAAAAATCATTTGTACATGATTTCAGAGAGGAATATCAAGGATTCCTGAAGTACTACGTGCCACCAGATGAGACATTGAAATGGTCGACATTGTTTGATCTGATGGGAAGGGCAAAGCAAACGCTTCGCATCGAAGATTATTCAATCAGCCAAACGTCTCTTGAGCAGGTGTTCTTGTCATTCACGAGATACCAGCGCGAAGAAGATAGAAGCAATTACGATTGATCTCTGAAGAATAATTCTGGGACAATTATTTATATGCAGCTTCACTGAACATACGGATTTTGAATGCCTACAAATTGTTAACAAATTCTGATTTAGACATCATATGTAATCGATTTTTGAAATATATTAAAATTGTGAACAAATTGATTTTTTCGTCTTTGACTGCGATGCGCTTGCTGCAAGCAGGTGGTGGCTGTGACTCAGAGAAAATACACCTTTCGGCGTTCATTTTGAACATTTTTATATCTGAAGTTTTTCGTTTAAAATCCGCACGTTTTCTACAAACGTTCGTAATTTCTTACATGAATGGAATGATTTCTTCATTGCGTTTTAACCATATGTATATAAATTTCCGATTTAAAACAACTCACTGGTTCCAATGGAAAGGAATTAAGCGATTTTGTCAACAAGAGATGCCTTATCTCTATGCAAGATGAAGAGCATGAATTAGGATTCGTTACACCAAAAAAATGTTTTATTTCGTTAGAAAATGAAAGTAAATTGTGAAAAAACCGCAAACTCATTCGATTGGTTTTTCTCACATTTACTGCTCACCCATTGCTTAAGACTTGAAAGAACGCGTTAGTAATTTTTATTCCACTAACGTTAAACTTTTCCAAACATTTTCATCATGGTTAAGTTCACGAACCAGCAACGTTTGGAAATTATTAAAAATTACTACCGAAATTCTGAGTCGGTGGTCGCAACTTTAAGAGCGCTTACTCCTCAAAAATCATCTTCAGCGATGAAAGTAATTTCTGGCTCAATGGCTTTGTTAATAAGCAAAATATGTATTGTTGGTCAGCAACAAACCCACATGTGCTTCTTGAGACACCGTTGCATCCGCAAAAAGTAACTGTTTGCGGTTTTCATGTTGGAGGTGTGATTGGGCCGTATTTTTTCGTGGATGAAAACGTCCGAATTGGATGATCTTGACATCAACGATATGTGGTTTCAACAAGACGGTGCCACTAGCCACACAGCACGCGTCACAATCGATTAATTGAAAGGCAAATTCGGTGAACGTGTTATCTCGAGAAATGGTCCGGGCGAATGGCCGCCTCGTTCATTCGATCTAACGCCATTGGATTTCTTTTTATGCGACTTTATCAAGTCTCTGATCTATGCCGGCTTGTTGGCAACTTTAGACAAGCTGAAAGACAACATCCAACACGAAATTGCCAACGTTCCGGTCGAAATGTGTGCCAGATTATTTACTATAGTAAAGGTAAATCTATAAATTTCACCCAATCATTTGATGAGGAAATCACAATTTTTATGTTATTTATCATAATAAAAATACTAAACCGCAAATTCGTTTTGAAGTTTTAATATTTTTCTTTGCTGATCGGAAGTGTTCGTAATGGTGCCTCTTATTATTTTGATTACTTTTTTGATGAGATGCAAAATCAAAATAAATTCTTAGAAAAAACACATTTTATATAACATAATCAAAGGAAAGTATGTGAGGTTTTCTATGTACAAATATGCTGACTAATATAAAGCCGAAGCGATTACAATTATGACTATTTCTATACCGCCGCAGAGAAAGAGCAACCGCAAGTATGCATGGACATTGAAAAAACAGTGGGCACTAACTAAATCGAATGAATTTGAAGCCAGTAATCAAATTGTCACAAAATAAACAACATACAGACTTGGCCAGGACCACGTAGATAGCATCGACTTATCCAACAGTCATCATTTTATGTATTAATTGAAGATTTCAAACAGGAAGGTTTAAAACGGTGGTATGTGCAACGTAAATGTCGAGCGATTGGTTCAAAATTGCCGGACATTTATATTGTACATACCACCATTTTGATCTGAAATGTTCAATTAATTTATTTACACCGCCGAAAACTGGCTGAATACGAAAGGTTACAAGAATAAAGGCAACGCAACCCCAGTAAAAACCTGATTTTTTGAAATTTTTCAACAATATCAAAAAAGGGATTCTTTAGACTGGGATCACAGTTGATGAGAGATCAGAGATCATTTTCCTCGTAAGGTCAGTCGATTCGTATCTTAATTTTCATGATATTTTGTTAATATTCGAATCATGCGAGCGAAAACATTTTCAAAGGTCCTGGACAAAAGTTGGTCCGAAATGGCCAGGTTTTTCGAAATCGTTTCACCTTGACCAACACATACATGTTCATCGGATTTTAAAAAATACTGGCGAAAAAGAATAAAAAGAGAAATATTTAATCCCCGAAATTGGTCAGTTTCAATATCTCAATATCTTTTTCGGTGAAATAAATAAGACTGGCTTACAAGAGAGGTTTAAGTCAACATCAATCAGCCCACGTTGTGTATGTTTTTCACCAATTTCTTTCGTTTTCTATGAATAACGACTAAAGATTCAAACAAATAGTTGTGCGGTGATTGTTTTTATTATCAACTCTATACATTTATCATATTTATATATTGTTCAGATTTGAGTCATAATCTCAATCAAGTTTTTGGTTAGAGCAGTTAGCATGTAAAATTTTGGTAGCAGATGAGTATTAAAATCAATTTTGAATCTTTTATATATTCTTTGGATTGAGGAACAGTCAATGTTATCAAGATATGAATCCGCGCGCTTTGCCGATAATTGTGGTCCGCGTTAATTGTGGTCCGCGGAATAGAGAAACGAACACTTTACAAATTCACACAAATTGTGTTAATTTAGAAGTTTCAATATCCGAGTAAAATATTGTCTGTAGATTTTTACTTTTTCGCACACACCTCTGTGTGAGTACAAACAAATTTATTTTTTCGAAGTATTCAAAAATTTGAGATCGCAGCTCAATTGGGGTCTAATCAATAAATGGTCTGTTTTCCAATATAATTAAGAAATATTTGTACGGGAACTATGTTTAGTTCGCATTCTATCATTACGAAAATTTCAGAATAATTTTTTTTTAGGAAAAAAGTGTTGCTGTTTTCTATTTCACTACAAGAATCTATATTTTCATGTGTTTTTTCAATGTATTTTAATACTATGATAATATTTCAAAGTGAACAGGAGATGCACGAATTAAAATTTGGTTTGACTTATTCTCAAAGTTACATAATGATACTATAAGAAACAAACATAGCCCGTGAACCTGTAGACTTTTATCCATTCGTTTTTTATCAAAGAAGCAAGTTGTAAATTTGTAGGGATGCGCTGACATTTTCAGGAGATGCTGATACAACAAAATTTAATTTTGTTTCGGAGTTTTAGATGGATTTTTTTAGCATTATTTGTAATATCTTATGTTGCAGCCCACCAAATTTTACTTGTACAGTAGAACATCGAAAAAGTTAATTGAAATGTCCCAGAGGTAATTAACTTTTCCGAGGAATTAACTTTTCCAAGGGTTTTTTCAAAATCGATAAAAATACATAGAATATAATATAAAAATACATAGAATACCTCTTTTCGAGGTATATTGATAGATTTATGTAGCCAGTTCAGCGCCATGCATTTTTTCAATAAACAGTTTGTTAATACGTTCCGCAGAAAAAGGGATTAAGAATAAACAAACGAACGATGCGAACGAATACAAACTCAGCGTACACGTGCCTGAACGGTCAGTGTGCAAAATGTAGTGTTTATTGCTTGTTTGTATTGTATCTAAACAAAAAATAGTGTGAGCATTACAAAATATAGCGAATCTGCTATAAACCAGTGTAACCTCAGAAAAGTTAAGTAAAAAATTAACTTTTCAAAGGCTTACGTGGGAACCAAAAGTCGATTAACTTTTCCGAAGAATTAACTTTTCTGCGACTTAACTTTTTCGAGGTTCTACTGTATAAAAATAATAAATAAAAAACCTCTTTTCAAGGTATGGTCTCATTCCGCAAACAAAGACAAAACACAACATTTTTGATATCAAATTTTGTGCCAAATATATGGACCAATTTGCATTTTGTTTACAAACGCATAGAGTAAAAAAAACTTGGATTTCAACCTTCAGATTCGTATTTTTCCTGCGACATTTTTCGATTGTCAGGGTCAAAATGAAAGTTTCATATTGAATCGTACGTCAAACGGTTGCTGCAACAGTTATTTATCATTAGCGACATCTACGTATTTGAAGAGTGCTACAATTCAAATCAGTTGGAGTTTGTGCAGTTTCAGGTAGCGACATCTGGACATTACACAACAAATCTATTTAAGTTTTCCCGAGATAAGTTTTCTATGCGTTTTGAACCTAGAAAAAACGATTGCAACCATTCCCGGAGCAATTTTTTGTCCGTGTGTGGTACGTTGTCCGTTGTCCGTTGTCCGTTGTACGTTTTCCGTTGTACGCAAAAATTTGTTAACACGATAACTCAGAAAATTGATTTTAGAATTGAACAAAAACTTACACACACATTTGTCTTCATTAGGAATAGAAACCTATTAATTTTCAGCCTAATCGGATAATTTTTTCGGGTAGCTCTAGTGGAGTGGAATCAAAAAATGGGCTGTTTTTCAATATAATTACGAAAAATTTGTATGGGGACTATGACTATTTCGCGTTGTATCATTATGAAACTTTCAGAATATTATTTTTTTATGAAAAAAATGAGTCATGCAAAATTTCAAGTCATTCCGATAAGATTTAAGACTACCCCCCCCCTGTAAAATTTCCGTTTTTTGGGACCTTTTCGAGGTCAAAACTGAACATTTGTATGCCGACTTTCTCAAGTTCACATTGTAACGAATTGAAACTTTGAATATATTATTTGTTTATGAATAAAATGAGTCATGCAAAATTTCAAGTCATTCCGACTAGATTTAGGACTACCTCCCCTGCAAAATTTCGGATTTTTGGGGTCTTCCCTGTAGAGTAGTGGTTAGCGTGCCGGCTTTGCAAGCATGGGGACGTGGGTTCGAATCTCCTAGTGGCCGTTTGATTTTCTATCAATTTCATCATTGCTAACAACAGTGATATATTGATGGGAAACAAACTAACACATAAAATAGTGATGTTCGACTCACGGAGTGTTTCGGAGGACACTTTAAGCCGTCGGTCCCGTGTGTGTGCACAAAGAGGATTTTGAATTAGCACATACACACGTAAATTGACTACCTTAACGCTAAGGTTGTGTTATTGGATATTTTCAATATTCAATACACCACCGCAAAAAAGGTAGTAGCCATTCATGGGCCCGAGCATTCGAATGCGGTGCAGTCGTGCCCTGCAAACCCCTCACCAATGTATTCGAATAATAGTTCTCATGCTGGTGGTATTCATGGAATACGAAAAAAGACTGAACACAACTAACGGTACACGATTCGGTCTATAAATACTGAATGATGATGATATTCGGGGTCAAAACTGAAAAATTGTATGGCGGCTATCTTAAGTTCACATTGTTTCCTCTTAGAACTGTCAAAATATTATTTTCTATGTTTTTCAAGTCATTCTGATGAGATTTAAGACCAGCTCCCTCACAAAATTTTCAATTTCCGGGGTCAATATTCAAATCAATAAATTGGATGAAGTATTTGTGATTTTCTAATCTGTGTTTTTTCATGAGTTTGAATGCTCATGCTGCTACCGAAAGTTATACTGTTACATAACATAAATGTAGAACCATATCTATCGTTGGCATGAATTGAAAGTTCACATCAGAGTGAACTAATTCGTAATTGTTATCACCAATTCAAAAAAAGAGAACGTTGAAGTAAGAATTAGGAACTGAGATGTTTATTCGTTTTTTTATTAAAATTTAAATTTAAATTTAAATCACATGACGTGTAATGACTCGAAATTCGATCTCATCGTAATGACTTGACATTTTCTGTGATTTATTCTCAAAGTTGCATGATGATTCGATAAGAAATAAACATAAATCCAATGCAAATGAGTAGCAATCAATGAAAAATGCGTAAGCCCGAACAATTTCGGGAAATGTGCGGGAAAGTTAGTTTTACGTACGTAAGACCATTTATTTGTTATATACAATAAAGGGTGATTTTTTAAGTGGTTTCTTTTTGAAAATCGAAAAAAACGCAAAAAATTTCGAAAAGTGAATCAAATCTTTATTGAAATCGATAAATTCGTTCTTGCCATTTACTTTTTGAAAATAATTTCATGCCCCACAAAAAATAATCCAGGGGCGTTAAATCGCACGATCTGGCCGGCCAATGAACGGGGCCGAAACGAGAGATGAACTGTTCGCCGAACTTACGGCGCAGTTCGTCCATGGATGGACCCGCTGTGTGGCTGGAGGCGCAAGCGTTGCTAATTTGTAAGTCTTTTTATCTTGAAATTGCAAAGCATACTGAGCATTTTTGACTGTGACAGACGTCAGTTGGAATTTGACATCTGTCAAAAAATTAAACGTCAAAAAGAAACCAGCTAAAAAATCACCCTTTACAAACAAGCAATATACACTACATTTTGCACACTGACCGTTCAGGCACGTGTACGCTGAGTTTGTATTCGTTCGCATCGTTCGTTTGTTTATTCTTAATCCCTTTTTTTGCGGAACGTATTAAAAAACTGTTTATTGAAAAAATGCCTGGCGCTGAACTGGCTACATAAATCTATCAATATACCTCGAAAAGAGGTATTCTATGTATTTTTATATTATATTCTATGTATTTTTATCGATTTTGAAAAAACCCTTGGAAAAGTTAATAACCTCTGGGACATTTCAATTAACTTTTTCGAGGTTCTACTGTAATTTCACCATTTACCGTATGATTTTTACCATTTGACATTGAGAGTGAAGCGGCAATTGGTAATTTTAATGTGTGCTGTGGTAACTTTGATTCATTAATGTATATCTTTTGAAAAATATGCCGCATATATGTCAAATGGTAAAAATCATACGGTAAATGGTAAAATTAATATAAAATTTACTTTTTACACATTAAAGTTACCAAATTTGTTTTGTCTGTGTAAAGTTAACTGCAGCTACACACAAACAATCAATAGAGTAAGTCTAATCTGAATTTCATAGTAATCGGAACATTTACCGCTGTCAACACCAAAATTTGTGCAAATATACTTTGTCCGACCAATACAGGGGTGGTTTATATTACTCTGCTTATAATATCGACATTTACAATACGTTTAGAATTCACATTTTGAATGATTACAATAATATATTCACACTCACTGCCGACGGCTCTATGCAAAATTGACAACACAAACAAATGTTAATGTCGAACAACGATGCAATGATAGAACATACAGTACAGGCCAAAAATATGAATACAGCAAGAAAAATTCAATTTTTTGTCTTTATAACGAAATCAGATGACTTTATCTGCATTTTGAAGGCACATATGTTTACGAATTCACTTCTAGTGACTATTCTATATTCATTTTGTATAAATTAAATGACTTTTACAAATCAAAATTCAGAAAATTCTCCTTAAGACGATTTTCTTTAAAATGGCCACCTCTGGCTTTGATGAGTGCAGCGCATATTTTGGGCAATATTTCAACAAGATTATGCAGTGTTTCCACTTGTTTGTTTTGCCAAGAATCTTTCAGACATTCCCAGAGATGTACAAGGCTTTTCGGTCGCAAATATTTCACACGGCGATCGAGTTCGTCCCACAGAAGTTCGATTGGGTTGATATCTGGTGATTGTGGTGGCCATTCCTTGTCTTGAAGCACACCAAGGTCTTGTTTATTTTGTAAATAAGTGGAGCACAAACCAGAAGTGTGTTTTGGATCATTATCCTGCTGGAAAATAAATCCACGACCAATAAATTGCTTTCCAGATGGAATCGCATGGCATTGAAAAGTGCTGTGGTATGATTCTTTTGTCATTTTTCCATCAATTTACTTGAATTGGCCGACCCCATCATACGAAAAACAGCCCCAAACCATCACAGAACCGCCGCCGTGTTTTATAGTTGGCGCAATACAATCGGAATTGAGCCGTTCACCTGGTTTTCTACGGTCGAATTGACGCCGATTACTGCCAAAAAGTTGAAATTTTGACTCATCTGACCAAAGCACTGATTTCCATTGAGCAATCGACCAATCTTTGTGTTCTTTGGCAAATTTTAAACGTTTCCGTTTGTTTATCGGTCGCAAGAGTGGTTTTTTCGCAGCTATTCGTCCAACTATTCCATTTTCTCGCAGTCGCCGTTTGACAGTATTCAAGGAAATTGGAGCGGCCAATGTTTGATTGATTTCAGCTCGAATATCTGACGCTGATTTGAATCGGTTTGCCTTGGAAATCAATAAAATATGGTTGTCATCTCTCTTAGATGTCTTTCGTGGTCGTCCGCGTTCAGCTCTGTTCATGTTACTGCCAGTTTCAATGAATCTTTGCCAACATTTCTGCACACCACTCCTCGAAATTTTTAATATTTTGGCGATTTCGGCGTATGATTTGCCAGTTTTTTTTAATATTTCAATTTGTGAGCGTTTTTCTGGACTTATTTCATTTTTTCTTGCCATTTTGCAGCACAGAAACTAATTTACCACTGATATTTTGATCGTTATTGACGTTTGATTGATACTTTTTTCATCTAAATACATTTCATGGAATTTACCGTTATTCAGGTGGTGTGATGCAGACCATGTCGTTGCAAATCATTCAAAATCATATCAATTGTCGAAAAAAAACGTGGCAAATTCAAAACAAGCAGAAATATTCGTTGGAATCAACGAGAAAAATGATATTTTTAATTGCCACAGATTCGCAATAATGTTATTGCGCATGGAAAAAGACAATTAGAAGTAATTATTTCATTTTATTGCCATAGATTTTGTTCAGAATGATTCAAAAATCTCAGATTTACATTAAAGAACAAAAATAAAGCGAAACAATATCAATTTATTATGAAAATATGATGACAAAGTTGGAAAAACGGAATATCTGTTGCTGTATCCATATTTTTGGCCTGTACTGTACTTTGCACTGAGTCGTCACCAATGAGTGTGAATATATCAGTGCAACATTAGATATAAGTAGTTGCAGCGCATCGGCATGTTGTTTTCAACTCGGTCTGATACAATGTCAAATATACAAATGTAAGAGTATTTGGTGCGGTTACTCCGAAATAATAGTTAATGAAATAGTCTGATGAGTAAATGTCTCAATCACTCTAACAAACAGAATGACAATACTTTATATATTTTGTGTGTGTTATGTCAAAAAAGTCCTGTCATTTTATTTGCACACGGGTAGGAATCAAATAAACATTCGCTGTTGTCTAATTTTCAAATAGAATTTAATGACAGATTTGATGACATCTCACAACGACTTTGACAGATGAATGTTTAGTACGTAAGAAATGCAATAAATCACTCTCTTCGAATTTAGCAGTACAACGAACCACACGTCTAATTGATTTCGCTGCTATTCTTCACACTTTAATCCAATCTACAGTATCATCACGAAATGATTCAACTTAATTCAAAAATCGACTTTCGAATTTAATTCAGTCATAACATTTGGTTCCTCGAATCGGAGACAATCAAAATTTTTTCAATAAATCGATTGTTTTATTTAATTCATTAATGACAAAATCATTAAACGTGCGAAAGTACGATACCGTGATAACAACAACAATATCACTAGCTGCTTGAGACGAGCACATTTCATGCAATCATCGCACATTATCTTGAAGGGATTTTCATCCCCAATCATCGAGGCCTAGGAGGACCATCCAGCCAAATCTAGTGACACAATTTGGAAGCCCATTCGAGGAATCATACATCCACAGAGATTTTGCCGAAATTCTGGAAATTGAATCGAGGTAGGTGGTTTAAATTTGCATTTTGTTTTGGCTATTGATCGACATGTCTGAAAAAGAGCTAGAGCGATTGATTACTCTTCAACTGGATCGACTCGATAAACTCAAAAAAGAATTTACAAATTTTCAAAAGGATGGTCCTAATCGTAGAACCAAGCACCATTTTAAGGTACGCTTGGATCGTATTCACGCAAGCCGAGTACAATTTATTGAGTGTCATCACAAAATCATTCTAATGGAAGGCGCGTCCGACGATGAATACACAAGGGACGATGTTTTCGATCAATTTGAGGGGAAATACGTCGATACAGTAGCGAATATTCAAGCTGAGCAAGATAAACTTTTTCCAACCGAAGTACTCGAACAATCATTGAATGACACGCAACTAAATCAAACCGCAGGTGTAACCTATCACATTTCACTGCCAGCCGGTTCACCATTCAAATTACCTGAATTTCAAATTCCACAATTCGACGGAATTTATACTGAATGGCCTTCGTTTTATGACTCATTTTTACAAATTCATAATAATAAGCGAGTCTCTTTCACCCAAAAATTTCAACTGCTTAAAAATGCACTCACTCCGAGAGTAAAATCCATCATCGGATACCTCAACATTACTGAACAAAATTATGAGATCGCATGGAAAGAATTGATTGAACGGTACCATAATAAAAGGGTTTTGTTCGCAAGCTACGTCGATAAATTTCTGGACCAGCCCGATATTGCAAATGAATCCGCCGAGGATATTCGCAATTTACATGATCTTTCTCGCGCAATTGTTTATTCTCTGGACAAACTTCAAGTCAATACAGCGGAATGTGGTGCATTGTTAGCACATTTACTCATCAAAAAACTTCCGTATGCCACACGATTTGAATGGGAAAAACATCTCGGAAAATCAGTTGAAATTCCACTTTTCGATTCATTAATTGAATTTCTTGATATCCGCTTTCGTACGCTCGAGTCTATATCTCCTCAACCCCACAGAGTCAATCCAAAACCGCAATCAAAATCGTCGAATCAACCGCTGAATAAACCTCTCAATCGAAAAGAGGCAAGATCGTTTCACGTGTCGGCAAAGGCAATGTTATGTCCATTGTGCGAACAAACTCACATTTTACGAAAATGCCCAACATTCCTTAAAATGACACCACAATTGCGCAAGGCTTGTGCTGATCGATTAAATATGTGTACCAATTGTCTCGGTCATTCAAACAATCAAGCTTGTACGAGCACAAAAACTTGTTTACATTGTCATCTGCGGCATCATACGCTTTTGCATTTCGAGAAGCCATCATCGTCGAACTCAAATGCAGTTCAATTGCCATCGTCAAATCCAATCAACCAATCAGCTGCACCACTCACTGATACCGTCAATTTGTCAACAAATAATTTGATTAATGCACAGAATAATTCCGTTTTACTTACAACGGCGTTAGTCGAAATTCCCGATATTAGCGGACAATTGATTCGACTACGTGCTCTAATAGACCAAGGATCACAGTATTCTATTATCACAGATCGCGCCGCTCAGCGTTTAAAATTACCAATTACAAGAATTTGCGTCGGTGTTCGTCCGATGGGCGAAACGCAATACAAAATAGTTCACCAAGGGGTTATTATAAACATACATTCCATCATCGATCCATCATTCCATGTCGAGGCAAAGGTCGCAATTATTCCGAACATTACATCAAATTTGCCATTGTTTCCGTTGCAATCAAATTCGTGGGCTCATGTCAATTCATTACCGTTAGCCGACCCACAGTACGCAACACCAGGACAAATTGATTTACTTTTAGCTGGAGATATTTATGCAAAAATCCTCAAGAGCGGTCTATGCAGAGGACAAGATGGTGAGCCAACAGCTCAAAACACCTCGTTAGGGTGGATTTTGAGCGGTGCAATAACCCATCAAAATCATATTACATCACTTGAAGTTAATTCCTTTCACGTATCAACCGTCGAAATAAGCGAATGCATCAAGCGTTTCCAAGAGCTCGAAGATGTGCCAATTCCACGTACAATATCGAAGGAAGATCAATGGACTATCGAACATTACAATAGCACTTTTCAACGTCAAGCTAATGGCAAGTTCATGGTACGCTTACCTTTCAAATTCCTTTTCGATCCTTCATTCCAACTGGGTGCCTCATTCTCAATGGCTTTAAAACGATTTCAATATTTAAAACGCCGTTTTCAGCGCGACAGCAAATTTCATATGGCTTATGTTAATGTGTTCAACGAATATAAACAATTAAATCAAGTCAGATTAGTCGAGACTATCAACGAACATTTCCATGAATCGATTCCAATACAGCACTTTTATTTACCTCATCATGCGGTGACCAAGTCGGCCAGCTTAACAACGAAATTACGACAAGTGTTCGACGGTTCAGCGAAATCTTCAAACGGATCGTCGCTTAATGACGTTCTCACGACCGGTCCGTGTTTACAATCTGACATCGTGTCGATCGTTTTGAATTGGCGAACTAATAAATTTGTTTTTATTGCGGATATAGAAATAATGTACCGCTGTATCGACATACACCCAGATGATACGAAATATCAACAGCTCATTTGGGAAGGAAATGCACAACTCAAAACGTACGCATTACAGACAGTCATTCGGACTCAAGCCATCGCCGTTTTTAGCTATTCAAACATTACAAAAATTAGCCGAGCTCGAACGCGAAAATTATCCATTGGCATACCAAGTCATAAAAAACGAAACTTATGTTGATGACGTCACGTCTGGAGGCGAAACTGTTAACAAAACAATCGCATTAGTAGACCAACTAATTCAAATGCTCCGTTCTGGTGGTTTCGAATTACGAAAATGGGCCAGCAATTCAGTCGATATTCTTGCTCACATTCCAGCCGAATATCATGAACAACAAACAACATGCTTGCTCAACACCAGTGATGAAATTAAGGCATTGGGTTTGTGTTGGTCGACAACACGGGATTGCTTTCAGTTCTATGTGAATTTTTCAGTTAGCCAGTCGCAACATACAAAAAGAACGACATTATCGCTCATCGCGCGTCTTTTTGATCCGCTTGGTTGGCTAAACCCGTTCGTTACAAAGGCCAAGTTTTTTTTGAATAAACTATGGGAACAAAATTTAGATTGGGATGATCCTATGCCATCGGATTTACACAACGAATGTTTGGAAATCATCAATCAATTTCAATTTATCAATTCAATCAATATTTCGCGTTGGATACACACACAATCCTCGACTCAACGAAGCGAAATTCATGTTTTCTGTGACAGTTCTCAAAGGGCTTATGCCGCATCATTGTACTTACGAACAATCGACGAAACCAATAAAATTCACGTGCATTTACTAATCGCAAAAAGTAAACTCACCCCAGTTCGTAGTCCGCTTACTATTCCACGAGCCGAATTGTCAGGTGCTGTGCTCGCGGTAAAATTGTTAGAATCAGTCAAGGCAAATTTTCGACTACACATTGATCAAATTTACATGTGGACTGACTCTTCAATTGTGTTGTCGTGGATAAGAGGAGATCCGAATCGATGGGCGCCTTTTGTCCCTAACGGAGATTGATCAATGGAAACACGTAGTGTCAAAGGACAATCCGGCAGATTGCAATAGTCGAGGTCTAACTATCTCTCAACTTCGCGATTCAGATATATGGTGGAATGGTCCAAGATGGCTTTCATTGCCTCAAAATCAATGGCCACTTTCGCCTTTCGATATAGCCGACGACGATCGAACCGAGTTACGCGCGAAATTCAAATCAATAAACGCAACTATCAGTGAAATGTCTCGCCTCGATTCCATTTTAATAAGATTTTCAAATTTCAATCGCCTTCGGCGCTGTTTCGCATACTTGCTTCGTTACATAGAAAGGTTACAAGAGTGCGTAAAATCAAAACCACCAAAGCAGTAAATTTCTAATAAACCGTCCTTTCGAATTAATTCCACCGCTATCAGTTGAAGAAATTGACCGAACTGAAATTGGAATCGTTCGATGGATTCAACACGAACATTTCGCACCAGAATTCAAATCAATACTTTCAACCAAAGCAGTGCCGCATTCAAGCAAGCTCAAAAAACTCAATCCATTCATCGACGAAAACGAGATGCTTCGAGTGGACGGCCGCCTACGCAACGCATTCATGACATACGATGAAAAACATCCGATAATTATTCCAGCAAATCATTTAATCGTACCGTTAATAGTCAAATTTTGTCATAATAAAACATGTCACGGAGGTCCTCAATTGACTGTCAATTTAATTCGACAAACGTATTGGATTCTGAACATTCGTACGTTCACTCGCAATTTCATTCATAAATGCGTCCGTTGTTTTAAATCAAAACCAACTTCGTCCAGTCAGTTTATGGGAGCGCTTCCATCTCCTCGTGTCAATGATAAATCATCGCCTTTCGCTGCTACAATCATTGATTATGCGGGTCCGTACGACATTCGTGCATCGAAAGGCAGAGGTCAATCCCCTTATAAGGGTTATGTTGCGGTTTTTACATGCATGGCAACGAAAGCAGTTCATTTAGAAGCCGTCGGCGACTTATCAACTCAAACATTTTTACACGCTTTCGAGCGATTCACGGGACGCCGCGGACTTTGCTCTGATATTTACAGTGACAATGGCACTAATTTCATCGGTGCGGCCAACGAACTCAAGCGTACCTACGAAAATTTTGAGCAAACCGTTTCTAAGGAAATCATACCGTGTTTAACCGTTAATAAAATCCAATGGCATTTCAGCCCACCAGGAGCACCGCATTTCAATGGTTTGGCTGAAGCCGCAGTCAAATCTATGAAATTTCATTTAACGCGTATCATCGATCAAGCTAAACTCACATTCGAAGAATTTACTACGATTCTCGTTCGCATCGAAGCAATATTAAATTCTCGACCCATTTCACCGATCAGCGAAAATCCAAACGATTTCACAGCGTTGACACCCGGTCACTTTTTAATTGGGCGTCCTTTAAATGCCCCACCGCAACCTCAAATCGAGGAAAATCCAATTAAAAGACATCAGAAAATGCAAACGATGATTCAACATTTTTGGCAACGATTCCGTAATGACATTTTATCAACAATGCAGATTCGAACGAAATGGCAGAGCAAACAAATCAATCTAAAGGTCAACGATTTGGTAATAATCAAGGACGAGAGGTTTCCGGTCAAACATTGGCCAATGGCACGCGTCGTTGCATTACATCCTGGTGAGGATGACTTGGTTCGCGTGGTCACCATAAAAACATCTCATGGCATGTACAAAAGACCGATCCCAAAATTGGGCTTGATTCCCAAATCGAACGAAGTTTAGCCAGACAATTTGCATTTTTTTTCCACCGCTTTGTCTTTTCAGATTCATCGCAGCACATTGTATCAAATATGACCAAGAGGACAGCCAAGGAACATAAACATCATAATAACATACTGTTTTCTTATCATTTAAACTCACAGATTCACACACTGCCTAATTTAACCTCGATTAGTTCATTCGCTCTCTTCTACCATTCAATTAATTCCACATGCACTCACAGTCAATTCTCTTTTTTTGAGCAGTATGCACCTTTGACTTCAACGTATAGATTCTGAAAATAATTGTAAATAAGGATTGAAAATTTTAATAACAATTTAATATTGTCATCGCCGGGAGAATGTCTAATTTTCAAATAGAATTTAATGACAGATTTGATGACATCTCACAACGACTTTGACAGATGAATGTTTAGTACGTAAGAAATGCAATAAATCACTCTCTTCGAATTTAGCAGTACAACGAACCACACGTCTAATTGATTTCGCTGCTATTCTTCACACTTTAATCCAATCTACAGTATCATCACGAAATGATTCAACTTAATTCAAAAATCGACTTTCGAATTTAATTCAGTCATAACAGCTGTATAACAATCAAAACTTAAAAAATCATAGTGTCATATTTTTTAAAGACCTTTATGCAGCAAAATAGTTTATTTGTTTACATTGCGACGAAAAAATATGTAATTTTGTTATTGTACTATCATATGTTCTATGAGACGAATCACAAATTTGATTGTGTCTAGGCTTATTTAACATGATTGATATGCGGCGCAGCCATTTTCGCTATTTATTCTTAATGGTTCAATTAATCTATGGTTTTTTTTTACACATAATTTGTTGATAACATTATCGTTCATTTCTAAATCGCTTATTGCTGAATGTATTCTTCTAATTTCTAGTCATTGAATTCTTATTAAATTCAGTCGGCCATAGCTGATATGTCAAGCATTTCGTGTTTAAATATTTATTAAACTTTAAAATATCATGACACAAAGCTTATTTTGTGTTGAGCTGATGTGAATAAGTTGTGCAAAATAGCGAATTTTTGGAATAATTGAATGTACGAAATGTATTTGTTTCATTTGTTTGCAATCATCAAAGGAATTCGATTAAGAATTGAATCGGTGGGAAGAATACTAAGCTTCAAAAATATTGAAACAGGAACTATTTGAGGGAAATAATGCATCAAATATTGGAAATAACCATGAAACATTATTCTATATAATAGTGAAACATGATTTACATTGTATTTAAATATAGTTTATGTTTCACAATCATTCCGAATCAATTCTCGTTTCACAATCATTTCCAACGTTTTTTTTTGGGTGCATTATTTTGCCAAAGTAGTATCAAACTTCAGTATTTTTCCTATCTAATCTGAAGATAAGTTTTCTTCCTATCGATTCAATTCATCTTTAGACTAATCATTCCATTTCCACGAAGTGATTCTTTCACTTCTTCTTTTGATGGAGATGTTAGTTGCCTTTTCTTTTTTGTAGTTCTACAGAGATTGATTCTGAATAATGAAGTCTTCTATTCACTTTGTTATATTCTGTTGGTTTTATGTCGGTATACTTATTGATTCTTCAGGTGCGTATCTTCAATTACAAACTATCTCGTATAAAATCAGCAGATTTCTGATTCGATAATTGCTCTTTTCTACAATTTCAGTTGGTGATGTTGAGTAAGTAGAAATCAATTTCACACTGCTGCATTTCTAAAGCTTGGATCGGACTCAAAGATTTGCAGAAGCTCAGATGGAAGATTGAAAAGTTCCAACACATTCAGAAATATTTACTTTCAAAAGAAATGAAAAGAATTTCAATCCGAAGTTAAACTAATGATTACTGAGTGAAAAAGAAAACCGGTTGTCACATTGGATGAAGTTGATAAAATCGAATTGAACGGTTTCATTTGTGAAAAATAATTTATCTGAAAAATCGCATCCATCAGAACATTCGAATCATAGAAGATCAATCGAATAATCAAAAATCTTTTTTATTTTCCTTTTTCGAGATCGGACAAAAGAATGCTCAATGATGGTATTGTTAAAGGTAGGTCAAACGTAAAAAAAAACACGTGCAAAAGCACTTCGGCGGTGAAGTTGTAGCTCGCTTCCCCCATGAAAATAAAAATGCTGAGCAAACTTTTGACATTTTGGCAAATTTTGACTGGAATTTTATATGGAGAGTTACGGGAAATGCAATCATATTCATTTTGAGTAACTTGCGATTGTCATGTGGTTATATTTGGTTAACTGATATTTCTTTGTTCAACACTAATACAAAGTATCAGTCATCAAGTTAGACAAAATATCGCAAATTATTTGACTGCTAATTCACAGTTAGCCATAGAACACATACAAAATATGAAAAAAAAAAACTGACTGAAATTCCAATCACTCAGTCACTTAATTTCAATATAAACACTTTTACAATTGAATGGGTGAGAATGAAAACCAACCTCTAACTATTGTGAGAATTAAAATGAGACCAGAAAAAAAGTGAGCATAAAAATGAGACCCAGAACTTTTTTACCACTTGTCTCATTTTTATCTCCAAATTTTCCGGGCTCATTTTTATTCTTTAAAAATTCCTGGTCAGATTTTTGTTTTAAAAAAATTCCCGGTCTCATTTTTGTCTTCTAATTTTTCTAGCCTCATTTTAATTTTCACAATAGTTAGAGGTCGGTTTTCATTCTCACCCATTCAATTGGGCTATTATTTATTTTTTTAATTTGTTACTTCAAATAAACAGACAATTTATTGGAACAAACTGTACTCACCTCTAAATTTCGTATTTTTTTTTTTTAATGTTTTTATCATGTTTGTGATAATTGATTAATATAAATTCATTATTTGTTATTGGTTCAGGCAACGAAGGACTGATTGTGCATCTGATCGACACAAACCGAATCGGTCAGACAATCATCAAAAGATGGGCCTCGGTGCTTTCTTGTATTGGTAAATGAAAAATAGCTTTGCATACAAATTGTTCGAATTAATGTGTATGAATTGACCCTTTTCAGACAGTGGACGTATCACAAGAGCACTGAATGCCCGGGGTGACTTGCCAATTTCTATTAAAAATGAATACATACGGAACTCGTTTGCGATCAACAACATAAAAAAAGGTAATCGATCTGAGCTCGATCCAAATATAATGAATTCAACATATATTTTTCTTGATCGCGCAATTAATTTGCTAGATGAAGAAGTTGCTAAATTATTCATTATAAAATGCGCTGGAAAAAACAAAACAAAGGTTGAATGGGGTCTATTTTGGTCTGCCGCAAAAGGTAATTTTCAATAGAAAGTTCCTTTCGAATAATCGTTTTGATGATCATTATTTTTAGACCGGACAGATTTAATGCAAGTTTTTATCGATAATAAATTTGATATTAATACAAAGAATCACGACGGATATACGGCACTCCACACAGCTATTTATTGGGGTAAGTGGATTGGAAATGTTGTTGTTGCTTTTGTGACTATAATTCATTGATTTGATTTGATCTGATCCAGGTTCAAGGAACGTTTCAAAAATGCTAATCGATAATGGGGCCGATGTTAATGCACAAAACATCGATAAAGAAACACCACTACTGCTGGCCGTGAAACGAGGTAGTTTCCAAGGAAAATTCCCAATCAACAATTAAAAATGAATTAATTTTTTTCAATAATTAAGGCGACATTTATTTGGTGAAAATGTTGATTCACGGAACTAATTTGGATTCAGGAGACAGCTGGGGTATGACGCCTCTTCATTTTGCATCACGTTATGGTAATAACCACAATACTTTTTTGACAGAAAACTAAACGGGGTTTTAATTGAACGACACAAATAAATAGACAATTTATATACAGAAAGAATTATACACTCGTATTCGACTTTTCAGGTTATGCATATCTTCTTGAGGAGCTTCTTAAAGCAGGCGCCAAAGTAACTCCTGAGACTACGAATGGAACGACGCCACTTCATGAAGCAGCTATACATGGTGAAGTTAATTGATTTCTCATTTATAATTTAGAGCAATCAATTGGAATTAATTCTATTCAGGTCACGAAAATATCGTTGAAATTCTTATCAAAAATAAAGCAAATATCAATGCTGGGGATACAGAGGGGAACCGTCCGCTCCACTTGGCTGCTCTCAACGGTAACATCTTTTTATTATTGAAGAAGTGAATTGTATAAAAAATATATTAAAACCGCTTTATTCATCTTCAAAAATCATAAAAATACTTGTAAATTCAGGTCATACAAATATCGTCAAAACACTTGTGGATAACAATGAGACAGATGTGAATGCAAAAGATGAATTGGGAGATATGCCCCTGCATGTTGCCGCCAAGGAGGGTACTATCCAGCAATTAGTGTTATATTTTGAAAGCTCCTCTCATTAGACTATTTATTTTTACAGGCAAAATAAATATTGTCAGAATTCTAATTCATAGCAAAGCGGATGTGAATGGTGCGGACATTGATGGGAATACAGCGCTTCATTTAGCAACCAAGAGAGGTAAATTCAACGCGTAAAATATGGAACTTAACGGAAATATATACAACTAATTTGGTTTACAGGCCATTCGAATGTTGTAGAGTTTCTTATCGAAAACAAGGCAGATATTGAAGCCAGAAACAAAGGTGGATGGACGCCACTCCTTTATGCTCTACACTGGGGTACATTTTAAGCAATTTTGAAATGAATTAATAAATTTGTTGCACAAATACTTCTTCAGGTCATCCGAATGCCAGTAAGGTGATGATTGATAGTGGGGCTGATGTCAATGCGAAAGCAAATGATGGATCAACAGCTCTTCATCAAGTTTACTTGGGTAAATAGCTCGATTTGAACAAACATCGCTTTATGCAATCATAAATTCCGATTTTTACATTGAATCATTTTGTTTCAGCTGAAGAAGATATCGTCAGGTCACTTATTGCTAAAGGGGCTCACGTTAAAGAAAAGAACAATAGAGGAGAGACGCCACTTCATGTATTCGTCGAACTAGGTAAGTGTTTGGGATGAAATTGCATTTCAAATGCTGAAAATATTTTGAGGATGCAGGTAAAACACATATTGCGAAGATTCTCATGCAAAACGGTGGAAGTCTGTACGAAAGGAACAATTGTGGCAAGACAGCATGTGATACCGTCAAGGAAGAAGGTAAACACAACATGAAATGTGATTAGGATATGTATATCATACATTAAAAATAAAACCATTTTCATATAGATCGGGAAACTGTTTGGCCCGTTCTGAATTGTAACACGGCTGGTAGCTGGGTGCCAAGGTTCTGGAGTTGGCTTTTCCAACCCAAAAACTGTAAAAATCTGTAGTTGTGTTTTTATAAAAGACACAATACGATGAAATTGGTATGCTAAAATCGCACAAAACTCAAAACTCTTGAGAAACTCTTATACAAAGTAATAAAAAGTCTAAAAACATACATATAAAATGTTGTGTTTTTTTTAGGTTTATGAATAATACAGTTTCTTATCCTAACTGATTCCTGAAAAAATTCAAACATATTAATCGAGTCGATTTATATCCAAACTGACTAAGTGTTAAGAGAATTGTTGAGTTATTGTTCATTATGTGCAAATAATTGGGATATATTTAACATTATTTTGAGTTAAATACGATTGAGAGAGCGTATTAATCAATTCACTGAAACAAAACTGATAAATTTGAGGTGAAGGTCGCAAACTTCTTCAATTTTGCGATTATTTAACTGTTTAGTTCGCTCAAACCGGAAATCTCGTTTGACTGTTGTTTGCAAAGCAAAAGCGTGATGACAACACATTTATAACTGATAAGTGATAAGTGAATGCGTATGCCAGACAAAATATACAAAAGTACTTTGAGATGAATATAACTTAAATCGTAATTTCTATTTCGTAATTTCAGCGTGAAGGAAATTTTGACATCTAAATTCTATGAACATAAATCGGTATGTGCAATTATTATTTATTGAAAAAAGTTTTGTACTTCCTCTGTTATTTATGGATTGATTTTGAAAAGAAAAGTGAATTTGATACATTGAGTCCTCGTGTTCAATGCAAAAAATGTATAGTTTAATTTGGTTGTTTGTGTGTTTGTATTCAGCTGCTGCTGACCCTGCGGGTAGCTATTTTTAACATTTCGAAAAGCGTTAATAAAAATCAATCATATGAATGTTTTTCTTATGACTTATTTTAGGTCAACATGAGGAAAGGTGGGTGAATTCATTCATGATTTCCCATCGAAATTAATCGAACATACATTTGAAAGAACAATTCAATGTCACACGTCTCTCATGAGATAAAGGGATTTTTATGAATCCCAATGGCGCAAATTTGAAATTTGTTCCGACCATATGCGGCACATCTAGATATTGCTACCAATAAATCAGTGTTGCAGTTAATGTGTGTACAATGTTATAAAAATTGTATTCTGCTGAATTTCTGCTGCTTTTTTTAGCTTGAAAATCTCTTGAAACTTCGGCGCAACAATGCAAGAGTCAACTTTGTCATTTGACTCGAAGCAATAATGAGCAGATGAGATCAAGCAGAATTCAAATCTGCTAAAATAACATCAATCTAATAAGGAACTTTTCTTTGTATTCAGATCTATTGAACAAACTCTATTTAATGCCATTTCCAATGGTAGGTGTACTGAAACAGTTCATATCTTTTTCGATAATTTACGTACATTATTTTCTTTTCTATTTGTTATAATTTTATTTTATTGCATCGATAATAATCTGTGATAAAGATGATGAAGCAATGATTGTGTATCTGATTCGAGGTGGGAGAGCTGCTGAAGCCGACCTTCAGCGATGGGCATCAGTCCTTACTTGCATCGGTAATTCCAAAATTTCCCGACAAATTTCATCCATTTATATCAAATTTGGTTTAGATAGTGGGAAAATCATCAATACAACTGATTCAATGGGCTACGACTTTAGCCGCACCATTCCGTTGCATTCATTTCAGTTCAATGCACTCGAAGGTGGTAATTTTATTCTATAAATTACATTCAAAAGTTGAATTCATTCTTAAATTGTTAACTACACTTATTTAGATGAAAAAATGGCGGAATTATATATTAAAAAATGCGCAAAAAATAAAACGAAAGCAGAATTGGGATTGTTTTGGGCATCAAAGAATGGTCATTATTATCGCAATGTTACCAACACTTTCAATCAACTCAATTCTAATGATAATTTTCTTCATTTTTTAGATCGAGTTGATTTAATGGAATTCCTTGTGCAGAATAAAGCTAACATCAATGTAGAAAATGGCTTCGGAACCACACCGCTTCATGTAGCAGTCAAATGGGGTAATTTTCAGGCCAAAATTACAGTGGAACATAATTGCGTGAATTAGAAGAAAAACTGAACAAAATTTGGTTGCAATCATTTTACAGGTTCAGTAAATGTCGTTCGATACCTCATCGATAATTATGTTGAAATCAACGCAAAAGATAAACACGGCGACACGGCTCTGCATACAGCTGCTTTCGTGGGTAAGATTCATTGCGTATTAACAAATTTACATATATATTTAAATGCGAATAAATGTCTTGTGATCCGTTTCCGATTCAGCTGACAAAGAAATGATAAAATTGTTGATAGAACACAACGCGGACGTGAATGCAAAAAATGAAGAAGGATTCACACCACTCCATCGAGCGGTTATTTCTTCGCGCAATTCTAGTAGTTTTCAATATCATGCCAATATCCAATGAGGTATTCATAACAGTGTATTGCTTCTCGTTTAGGTCATATTGATGCGATCAAGACGCTTATCGACAACCAAGTCGAAATTAATGCAAAAGGCGTCTTTGGAGAAATTCCGCTGCATTTTGCGGCTTTGAATGGTATTTCTTGCTTTATACAAATGCAATGCGACTTTTTTCTTCAGATTTTATTACTTAGGTGATGTGAATATAATTGGAATTCTGCTGGAGAAAAATGCTGAAATTAATGCAAAAGGCAAAGATGGCATGACGCCACTCTTCTATGCAGTCTACTGGAGTAATTCCTTCCAAATTGACAGCCCGAATGAAAAATAAAATGATCTGATTATTTTTTGGCAGGTCGGGTGGGTGCTGTCAATGCTCTCATCGCTAGCGAAGCTGACGTTAATCTGAAAAATATTCATGGAAACTCGGCTCTACATCAAGCCGCTCTTTGGAATAATCTTGACCCAAGTAGTTTAAGTAACATAAATTCTTTATCTATAATTTATTCATTGTTCCATTTAGGTAGCAATGATTTCAAAAGTATCATTGATTCGCTCATCAACAATGGCGCCGATGTGAATGCGATTAACAATAATGGCAATACACCATTACACTTCTTTCTCATGGGTGGTTAGTTCAAAGTTGTAATAACAACGAAACGAGCTCAATAAATTTATATTTTTTTTTGCAATTATTTCTTGAAAAGGCAATGCAAATATGGCAAACATTCTCATCGAACACGGAGGAAATCTTTATGGCAGAAACAAAGACGGAAAAACTGCATGTGACATGGTTGAAGAACAATGTTAATATCCCAATGAATTATTCATAATGAAAAATTCATAAATAATATTGATTTTATTATTATTATCAGATCGTGATACGGTTTGGCCTCTCGTGGATTGCAACTCCGCCTTTAGCTGGTTGCCGCGATTCTGGAGCTGGCTTTTCTGAAATCATTTCATCCAATATCTCTGCATAGCAAAGTAGACTTCAGTAGATGCTTCAAAAACGATTATATTAAGGCAAAAAGTTGGTAGCATGAACTTCGTGTATACATTAAAAGAACTGTCTCAAGTGATTCGAATTAATCAAATTAAAATAATAATAATAATCTGCACCATACAGCGTTCCTTCGCCAAAGGTGGTTTATTTAAATACATGTGTACAATGTAATAAGTTAATTTCTATTTGCCTTTAAATAATTTTCAATTCTGAATTTTAAAGTTTGAACGTTCACATTAAAATCAATCAAATATATGTTACGTTATCTGGCATACACAAATTTGAAAAATTATTAAAGGTATGAAAATCATTGGTTCAAATTTTCTGTAATTTGTCATATCAATTGGGACTTCTAAGACTCTTATTCTGCGAGCATTGTGAATTGAGAATCTGAATTTTAATTTACTCAATATAAAATAACAAATTATGTTCCCATTAATCAATTTGAATATAAAAATTAACCGCGCTAATTTCCGACGTTCTTCTAATGTTATCATTTGAATCGGTAAGAATAAATCTGACCTCCCAACTTCATACAAAATAAAATTGAAATATAAATTTGGATCAAAATAAAAGTGAAACATAGAAAGCGTTTAAAATAATAATGAAACATGGATAGATTGAAAATAAATGTGAAACATAAATTACGTTTCACTTTTATTTTCATATACGATATATCTTGATGCAATTGTTTCATGCTAAATTCCAAACGTGAATCAAAATTCATGTTCCACTTTTATTTTGACAATCTATATGTTGGTGTTAAATTGGCAGTTTCTTGTGTGGAGCCCTTAGTCATGATAGCGACCATTCCATTTTCCTGATTTCATTGCATCACGCATCGGTCAAACAAAGACACATAAAACTTGTCTTAAATTGTTCTCCCCAAGGTAGTTGATGAAGATTATACCACGAGCATCCCGAAAAATATCAAAACTATACCGGCAATTGTTACTTCTTTGGATGCTTTGGACGGATTACACCCGATTTTGATCACTCTTCCGACTGCCTGTTGTCCCCCAGGGTATCGTGATCGATGAAATGTCATGAAATTTGAAAGAATTTCTTTTTTTTGGTTGAAACTTTCTGAAAATAATATGTCTCATTTGTAAGTATCACCATCTAGAGAAATGACCGGGTTTTATTTGAGCTACCCAGTATGCTCGGATAAATAACATCTAAGTCCTACAGCCATTTTAAATACCATTTGAACACGGTAAATTAAGTATTTTGTTGTTATGAAAGACAAAAAAATATTACATTGACTCTCGCAAAAAAAAAATCGCTAAATCGCTGAATTTAAAATAAACAATTTCAACTGATTATTAATTATTATGATATTCATAATCGTATTTATTTGAATTTCTGTCGAACAAATACGTTTGTGATATTGCTTAGGCCCTGCCATGTCCTATAGTTTCGAAGTGGTGGATGAAATTTGGATATTCATTCTTAAAGCGGACACTCAAGGGTGGTTCCGTCGATTAATCGAGCTAATGAAAAGAACGCAAATTTATTGGAATGTACAATTTTAAAGAGAG
Source organism: Obolodiplosis robiniae (assembly GCA_028476595.1). Taxonomy (NCBI): domain Eukaryota; kingdom Metazoa; phylum Arthropoda; class Insecta; order Diptera; family Cecidomyiidae; genus Obolodiplosis; species Obolodiplosis robiniae. The sequence goes on along the minus strand of CM052017.1, from coordinate 8,415,127 downwards.
TTTTTAAAACGTTAAATATGTCCACATTTTACCTTCTTCATCATTATATTCCAGAAGATCGCAAGGAGTTTCATCCATGTTGGTTTTAGCTCGAGTGTCGGCTCCATGACGGACAAGCATTTCAATGATTTGTGTATGCCCTGCAAGAATCGGTGAAAATCAGTTCGTATGCAATTTTCGTTTGTATTTCGATAGCTACCATTAAAAACGGCTCTGTGCAGAGGTGTCTCTCCTTCATTGTCTCTTGAATCGATTTCAGCACGTCGTCGCGGATCGCTTTTATCATATCCCACCTCTAAAAGCAATCGCGCAATATCTGTGTAGCCTGGGAAATTATTAGGAAATTTCAAAATGATCGAAATAGTAAAGAAAAAAATAGATTAACCATTTCGAGAAAAATCGAATTCGCTTGAAACTTTCTGAGAAAAAAAAAAAAAAAAATACCATAAAGAGCGGCTATGTGAAGTGGCGTCCATTGATTATAACCTTTGATATTCACGTCAGAATTGAAGGATAGCAAAATTGAAACGATATTCAAATGATCTAGATAAAATATAAAAGCAATGTCAGAATATTCATTAATTTAGCTCTTTTTAGTTCGTCAATTACTGGTAAATGTTGCTATGTGGAGCGGTGTATCTCCTGCGTCATTCCGTTGATTTAGACTAGCATGACCTGAAATCAATTGTCGAACGATTTCCCCGTTATCTAAATAAATCAATTATAGTTATTCACTTTCCCCATGTTTCTGCTTGAAAGTTACCAAATGCTGCAGCCAAGTGGAGCGGCGTATTTCCTATGGGAAAATGACAAAAAATATAATGAATAACAATGCGAGAAATACAAGTTATAATAAAAAAGAAATGGCATTCAAATAGATCCAAATGAAATTAAATGACAGCATTTGTATAACAATTTCACACATGAATGAAAAAAAAAAAAGAAAACTTCCCAAAAACTGTAGTCGCAATAACAAAATATATTGCTTAATATTGAAATAACTGTGGGGAAAATAACAATGTTCATCGTTGAAATTGACCTCAGCTCTTGATGCACCAATACAACATCTGTATGAACGCTGCGCTTCTCCTACACAAAACCAAACAAATCTTTTAGTTCCGCTACTCGCCGCTACAGTGTATTATACAAATTCAATTCATCTGAGTGGCGCTGTTTGCATGTACAGTATATTTTGTCCCGCTTTTACATCACGATTCCAGACAACTACCACAATTGTAAGACGTCTTATTGTTGAATGGCTACTGATTTTCCCTACCAAATCTCAGTTCAGAAATATGTTTGCTGTCGTAATACCAATCTTTGAAAAGTTTTCGTTTATAAAGCCTTACATTCTTACTTTCTATTTCCTATTTGGAAACCAACAAATTGCTTGAAATGAACTGATGTAAAAATTGATGAAAGCAATTGTAATATAATGAATAATAATAGCGAAAATAAGGAAACATTACAAAAAAGAGTGGATTACCTTGGCCATTCATTGCATTCACGTTAGCATTCAAATAGATTAGATGTTTAACCTCAGATTTATTACCTGAATAATACCAAAAAAATCAAGTTATAAGCTTGCAATTTCGAATTTTTGTATGTGCAAAATAACCTATACTAGAAGCGTTATGGAGAGCCGTTGAGTCACGCAATCCTCTTTTCATCCTAATCCCATTTGCTTGATCTGAAATCGATTGGTACAATATTTGGCCAAGTCAATAAAATCAAATGCAAGTCTTATGACAAAGAATAATCTTACGCTCAAAAGGACCAGCGAAGATGCAACCAATACACAATGCGATTACAATGTGAGTCTTCATTTTTGCACTTAAAATACAAAGAGATTTTTTTGAATTATGTCGTTTGTATTTGCTGCCACTTCAGCAAATGGAAATGACTGAGTCAATCAATTTCATTGGCTTAAAAGCATTTGAATTTTTTAAAAAGAATAAAATTGAGTGCAGCTATTAATACTATTCCTAATCCGAAGTTTGATCTATTCACTGATCACTTGAAAGATATCATCAACGGGACCGTACTATTTGAGACATTTTAATGATATCTATTCTCCAGCGCCATCTATTGGACAGTAGTATTGATGTGATATTTCAATCGTTTCAATGACTCATTTGTTTTTATTATTTGTGTCAATAAAAATTTTGTTCGTATTACAATGGATCTAAATTGAGTTCACCTATGTAAAATAAGATGGCGCGGTCAATTGGTATACTCTCGAATAGCTCTCAATTTCCATATAAGCACGGTCCGCTTGGATATCATAGAATATTGCGTTTCATCACAGATAAACATTATTTTATTTGAAGAAACCAAAGCGGTTCCTATCAAAGTCGATGTACTGTGAAGTTTTCTAACAATATGCAAAGTTTTTTTTTTTTAATTTGGGCAAATATAAATATGAGTAATAACAATAAGAGAGAACTCGTTCAATATTCACGTTCAATATTGAACCAATTTTTGAATTCAACTCATCAAAGTATTTTTTTCGATGGTTAAAAATAAACACAAATGAGTCGGTTAACACGACTGAAAAGTGCGACGAAACAAAGATATACTTTTATTCTAAGGCATTCAAACGTTCTTAGTGTGCAATTCCTTTATCGAATCCGATTTTTTTTTTTCACAATCATCTTTTTATTCATCAGAACAAAACGTAAAAATACTAGAGTTAGTGTTCAACACAATGTATTAACTAAGGATTCCATAGTCCAAAGGATTCAAACAAAATAATCAGAACTCTTTAAAGCAAAATCACATGTATGAATACGAACACCTTTTTGCAACTGTTGAGGACTTAAAATTTGTTTGAAAAAATAAAATAAAAATGCCTGTTTATGATCCACTACTGAATACGAAAGCGAGAACTTAGGCCCGTCGAGCTGCAAAATTGCTTTATTCATTTATCAAATGATTTGTGAGTGTTTGTTATAGCGTCATTTCCTTCTGCTTTTAATTCAGATAAAGCCGAATGTCACAGATAAGAATTGACATTGAAAACAGCTGTAAGTAATAAAAAAATGCTGGCCCTATTTCTTCACCTTATTTCGACACGCTTCACCTTATTTCCAATATTAATTTTTAGCGTTCACACGTTCTCTTCGAGAGATGCTAAAGACACTATCATGAAAACTGAAGTTATACATATTTGAAGCGCGTTCGCCTAAAAAATTCGACATATTGGGTGTGATACTTTGTATTTGTGCATTTTTGTACAAAAATTTGGAATCTTTGAACAGATTAGGCATTGTACTTTCGAAATTAATGCTGTTGTTGCTCCTTGCACAAACATCGTTATCTGCATTGGCTCAAAGTGTAGTGGTTGAAATAGGCTTTGTATAATAATACGAATAGCATATACGGCCTTCAACTTGATTGTATTCATCAATTACGCACACAGTGGATTGAATGCTGGCGCTCGCATCGATGTGCTCAACACAGATTTCTCAAAGGCTATTGACAGGATGGATCACATCATATTGGCAACTGTGATTACAGTCTTACAGAGGGGCGCAACGACCATAAAAACGCGGAAGGGTGCGGTTTGTTTTGACAGTGGTTTGTTTGTAAAATAACAAAATATTTCAAATAAATTATCATTGCGCAAAACTTTGCGGTAGATGCCATATATGCGATATATGTGTTCAATAAGTCAAATTTCAATGATTGAAACCATTGAAAATGTCTCAAAGAGAACGGTACGGCGGATTGATTGTTCTGCATTCTTTATAATTTATTTTGAAATTGTATGTACAATATTTGCTATTTTAAATGCTATTTGCACAAACGAAACGGAAATTCATAGCCGAAAAAATTGTTTAAGAAAGAGCACAGATTTTTCTCTTATATACATCCCAAAATTTGTGAATCTTTAAAATTTGGCCTAGGCTTTGCTTGCAACTTCGCTTGTTGCTCCGCAGACTCTCAGAATGGGCAAAATTAATCCACGATCTAAAATGAACGAGTCAATTAAACTCTCATTACAAATCAATTACAAATATAAATTGAAATAATTTGGCATTACTTTCATGTTTGACTGCGCTACATGGAGTGTCTCCACGTGCATTTCTTGCATTTGCATCTGCTTTATTATCAATTAATATCTTCACGATATCACCAAATCCTTCATAAATAAATAATTTCTATAACTTTTATCGCTTAAGTTCTATTCAATATTTGGAAGAAACCTTCAAAAGCCGCATAGTGAAGTGGCGTGCTCGTATTGTTATCTCGAGCATTTACATCGGCATTGCTCTCAATGAGCACTTTGGCAACATCCACATAGCCTGTTAGAATAAATAAATTTAAGAAATAAAACACAAAATAATATTTTGACAAATTACCTGTCATTGAAACCAAATGCAGTGGTGTCATACCATTTTCCCCCTTTGCATCTACGTCCGAATGCTTTTCAATAAGAATTCTTACAATATCTTTATCACCTCCACAACAAAAATCAATAAAGTAATTACATTTCGATGTTTCACCAATGCAACTTACCTCGGGCAGCCGCTAAATAAAGTGCGGTATTTCCATTGCTGTTTTTTTCATTGACATCATTATTCTCGATGAGGATACGAACTTTGTCTATTTTACCTAAAAAAAATATTCTTGGTGTATCGAACTTGTCTATGTGTTTATTTTGTTTTCCTGACAAACCTTCTCTGACAGCTTTATGCAACTCTGGCTCGACAGGTCTGAATAGAAGAATACAAAGAAACAATTTAAGCAACATCGAGTTGAAATTGGATGAATTAGAAGTTCTAAATTGAATAAAAATATACCTTATATTACTCATTTGGTACATAAGTCTTTGGTGGCCGGCTGTAATATACGGAGAAAAAATATTTTTTTCATTTGGACTCACATCGGGATGTTTTAGCTTTATGTTCAATTTTATGATGCACAAATGTAAAATGAACCTTTAATCGTTTAGAATAACCCGAAAATTACCTTTTACATCCCTAATAATAGTGAAATATAAAACCAAAAATATTATTGGAACAAGAGACTTCATTTTTTGCACGGGATATAAACGAAAATAGAATAAAAAAACAGCTAACCAAAAAAAAGGTATATATATTCTGGTGAAAATTATTGCAAACGAAATATTTTTTGACAATTTCTATACACATTTGTCTGACACAATGATAATTCCATCGACGGCATCTATTTCGAGGAAGCCGGGTTATCGCAAATATACAAACATAACATTGACCTCTCACCAAATCAATTTGATTTTCCCCAATTTTTGCTTCGTAAACACCAACTTTCTAAGGGATTTCTCGACTAACGCTGAATTGAATGGGTTAGAATGAAAGTGCGACTCTAATAATAGATACATAGTATCTCATTAGTAATACAAAAGTAATAATTATTCTGATATCTAATAGGTGTTTCGGAAAGTTCGGTCCGTTTTTTGTGTTTTTTACGCATTTATTTAAATAACAAAATGAATGAATTCAATAATCAAAGTATTTGCCATCGTTAGCTAGGACTTTTTCCCATTTTTTTTGGCCATTCATGGATTCCGTCCCAGTACCACTTCTCATCTTTTGAGGCTAACCATCCATCAAGAAAATTTTTCACTGCTTCGTACGAAGTGAACTGTTGTTCGGAAAGTCGGTGCTGCATCGATCGGAATAAGTAGCAGTCTGATGGGGCAAGGTCTGGTGAATACGGCGCGTGGGGTAGTACGTCCCATTTGATGTTTTCCAAATAGTTTTTCACCGGTTGTGCAATATGAGGCCGAGCATTGTCATGAAGCAAAATCACTTTGTGTGTTCGATCACCCCATTCTGGTCGTTTTCGCTTCAATGCTTGGTTCAATTTGATTAATTGTTGTCGGTAGCGATCAGCAGTAATCGTTTCACCAGGTTTTAGCAACTCATAATACACAGGTCCTCTCTGATCCCACCAAATTCACAGCAAAGTCTTCTTCCCATGAATATTGCGTACTGGTTGTGATGTTGATGGTTGGCCTGGGTCTACCCATGATTTTTTGCGCTTGGGATTGTCGAAATAGATCCACTTTTCATCGCCAGTAACAATTCGATGCAAAAAAGACTTTAATTTGAACCGATCAAGCAAAATTTCGCAGATGGTTTTTCGTCTTTCGATGTCTCTTTCTTTCAATTGATAAGGCACCCATTTTCCTTCTTTTTTGATCTTTCCCAATGCATGTAAACGGTCAGAAATGGTGGATTGGGAAACTTCCAATGTTTCTGCCAATTGTTTCAATGTTTGAGTTGAGTCTTCATCCAATAATGCTTGCAATTCTGCATCTTCAATGTCATTGCCTATTGAAAGCCATAAAATAAATTCTGTGTGAAAAAAAAAAATACTTCAAATTTCCAAAATTCCATTTCGATTTCCAGAAATTTCTTTTTCTATGACTCAACAGAGAATGCTTGGGGGTAGAGAATATTGCAGAGGGGCGCAATGAGCATAGAAACGCGGTAGGACGCGTAGTTTACTACGCCATGTATTTTACATAGCGTAGTTAGAGCGCGTAGTCTCGTCGTTGCGCTCCCTTTGAATATTGCTATCTTTTCGATCAGACCTTCAGAAAGGCCCGAACAATTCATGCGAATTTTGGCCATTTTATTTCCCATTAGACCATGGCATAGGTGCGTCCGATTAGCGTCATTTTAGAAAAAAAGATATATGAAAGTGGAAAAAATATATAAATCTATAACATTGAAACAACAAAGAAGAAACCAATTTAACTGAAACCAGCTGGAATGAAACATGAAAATACCCAATAATGCAACACATTGCTGTGAAACACGGTGATGTTTTCATTTTAAAATATTTTTTGCCTCGTGTCTCACTCCTTGGCTTTTTTTTTCACTCTAGTTTCACTTCTGTTTAATGTTTTCGAGTCTCATTTTCATTTCAATCGATTCAAATTTCTATCAATGAGATTGAAAGGCGAATATGTACATTAAGAATAACACAGGCATATTCGCCTAGTTACCCACGGAAAAATTGGCGCTTCATTTACATGGATTCTACATGTAGTGCTCCAACCTAACTTGGCGCGCATACGTGTACAGTCCATTTGAATCAAATGTAAATGTAGCGCAATTATATGTAGATGTGGCGCGATTTACTTATGTAAATGTGCATTTGACATAAAAATAGGATATCTTATCAGATTTAACCAAGTTAGGTTTTATTGTGGCGCACATACATGTACAGTCATCGTAGATGTAGCGCGCAGAGCACTACATGTAGAATCCATGTAAATGAAACGCCAATTTTTCCGTGGGTAACGATAGATTAGTGATGTTGCTATCAGCTTCGTTTATAAGGAATAGCCAAATTCATGGAATATTATGGAATAAAAAAACGAGATATGATTTTGTCTACCGGACACTCGAAAATTAGTAAGATTTGGTTTTAAATTCAGTGTAGTTGTGTTGAAACTTGTCATAGAATTCTTTGCAAAGGGAAAAATGAAATCTTTTATTCTACTGACTTTATGTTTTGGTGCAAATTTTGCTCATCCTGTTGAAGGAGATCAGTGAGTATCAAGGAAATCTTTGGTTCAAGTGACATGCTCAGTTCTGAATAACATTTTGGTCAATCATATAATATATCAATTGCAATCACAAATTATCCGCATCGATCGTTTTACTGAAAGATTAATAAAAATGATCAAAACTCAGTCATTCCATAGTTTTTCACAGGCTATGAGAATAAAAATTAATAATTTGTTTTCGATCCAATTTCTAGACCGCCTAATGAAACTCTACAAAATAGTTCAACAAACGGTGAGTTACGAAATAACAATTATACTCACTTTAGGTGATTAAAGGCTTTCTAGTGCCCGTATTCTTACATACCTCCTATTTTATTTCAGGCTATGTATTCGATATGAACATTCCTGAAGAGGTCAATTCTTTGGACAATGAAGGATATACGCTACTTTTCCGTGCTGTACACACAAGTAATTTCGACAGAAATCACAACCGTTACATCGGTTGGTCACCGTTTAACTTAACAAGATAGTTCTTCTGGTGGCACAGAACAGTTGCATTCTCCAAATATTATACAACAAATGAACGAATTTATTTGCTTCACAAAGAATGATTTTTACTACAATAACATTATTTCAGATGATACTGAAAGGGTTCAAAAACTAATTGAAAGTTATGCTAATGTTGATGTTAATGTAAAAAACAAAGGTGGACAAACAGCACTTCACGAAGCGGCCGCGTTCGGTATTAAGCATTCAGCGATTTTTGTGGAAAAATATATCAATACTTTAAATATCATTTGATTGATTTTATCAGGATACACAAACATTGCTGCAATTCTAATTAATAATAATGCTTCCGTTGATGCTAAAGATGAAGCTGAAGTTACACCCCTGCATTTGGCTGCGACTCGAGGTAACCTTCAATTTCGAAACGCTGAGAAACACTAAGATTGTTTTTATTCTATTTCAAAGGTTACACGGATATTGTTTGGAAGCTAGTGACGCATGATGCCGATGTGAATGCAAGCGACTCTTACGGATGGACGCCACTCTACAGAGCAGCTAGCCAAGGTTATTGTGATGGAGGAAATACAATCATATTCAAGATAATATTGTTCATTCTTCATTGATTACATTTCGATGAGGATTAGCGATCCTATAAGAAAGTGCTAACATAAAATTGCGCTGCTTTTATCATTTTATTTTTTACTTTCAATTAGTTGACTGAATAGCTTTGTTCATATTTTAAGGTCACGCGGATATCGTTATGACCTTGATTAAATACTATGCCGATGTCAATTCAACAATACCTGATGGCAATACCCCTCTTCACGCAGCATCCTACAAGAGTAATTTATTAATCAATGATAAAATCGTCGAGCAAAAGTTAATTTGAAGATATTCTATTCAAGATAATAATCACGTTATGCAAATTTTGATCCGAAATGAAGCTGATGTAAATGCCAAAAATAGCAGAGGGGAAACTCCACTTTTCATTGCTGTCACATCTTGTAATTACTATTCATTTAGTTCATTTTTCAAAACTAAAATTCAAGTAATATTGCAATTTAATTGAATTCCATCTTTGTGATTCTCTCAGATAATGAAGACAATGTCAAACTCCTCGTTGCAAGAATGGCTGATGTGAATGTGAAGAATTCACACGGAAATACCCCGCTTCATTCAGCTATATGGGCAAAACGCAACGCTTCCACTTATGAATTGATTTATGGTAATTTCAACGAGTTTTCAAATAAGAATCTAGTCTATTCAGGTGGCGATTGAAAGTTTAGAAATGTTCATGCAGACCTGGGCGGATTCAAGTTAATCCATATAGATTTTTGACAAATTAATTTCAACTCTGTTTTTTTTTCAGGATTTGCCAATTTAAACGCAATTATGGATAGAATTGTGGATTTTTTGATTAGAAATAATGCTGACATTAATATTGCAGACGAGCGTGGATGGACTCCATGTGATATCGCTAAAAAAGAAGGTAATTCGAGGAAAAACAAGTATTAAACAACGAGGAAAAGTAATTTTACATTTCAATCAGTGATTTTGACGGAAAATATACTTGTTTTTCTGTTGAGTTGACGTGGCGTTATTAATGTTACCCTCATTTCTATAGGCTTTTCGACACTCCTCACCATCATGAAATGTCGACAATGAAGCGAATCATAAAAGGATTGAACAAATTCTGTTTGTGCTCGATTAACCTCAAACTAGTAAAATCTATGATAGAAAAACCTAAAAATTGTCTAATAAAAGTTGTTTGATTTATTCATTTGTGTACATGAGTCGAAAGCTCAATGAAAAATATTAACATCGTAAACCTGCCTTAATGGAAAAAACATTAGAAAGCTCGCCAAAAAAATTCATTTGAATCGAAAAGTAATATAGAGAGACTGATGACATACAGCTGGCATAAATCATGAACATTTGTGATCTTTGTTTGAAGCGAAAGATTAGATGTATTGGTAATCAATTGTTATTTGAATTTTTTTGCAACAAAGATGATGATGACATTACAGTACAAATTGAAATTTTGGTACTGGTGGCGCCGCGAACTTTACAATGTTGAAGCATTGGAAATATGGCGAGCGTGTACCAACATTTTAATTTATACTGCAATATCATAATCATCTTGGTAAAAAATCCCAATCACAATTGATAACCAATAAGTGTGCTTAGTTCTAATTTCCTATTCAATACGATTCCAAGATCTCTAATCTGACCAAATCTCTCAATAATTTCATTTCCAATGTAACAATCTGTAATAAACGGATGTTTACTTCTATAAAATGACATTATCTTGCAATTCTTAACGTAAAGATCGAGCTTATTTTCAATGCAACATTCATTTAGTCTATAAATTCTCTTCTGGAATCTAATTGCATCATTTGCATTGTTCACAATATCATTAGATTTTGAATCATGAGTGAAAAGAAAACCATTTTAATCGTCCATTTTATCCTATTAAGGAGATATGACCATATCCACCTAATTTTGTCAGATTGTAGTTGAATTTTTGTTAACTTTTCAATCAAAATTCTATGATTCACTCTTTCAAATGCTTTAACAAATCGGTACGAAGCACATCAATTTGATTGCCCCTTTCCATTCCATATATCCAAGGATATCATTCTGTGAAAACTGTATAGTCTGTGAAGTCGATTCATAATTTAAAACATTCTGTCTATTGGACTCGAATCAATATCATTGCAAAATACTCCCTTGAAAGAATGTGCAAACAACTAAGCTTTCCCATCATCAGCTTGATGACATTCTTACTTACAATGAATTATTATCTTTTTTGCCTCCGAAATAACTTAGGATTCAACTTAAATTCAGATTCAATTTCTAGCAAATAATTTTGATGTAGAAAATTTTGCAGTGCTACAAAACTATGACTCACCATACCATATTCCGAACGAAGTGAATTTGAATATCTCTGATCCAGATTGAAAACAGATGCTTTTATCCGCTTATGCAGTTTATTTCTTTTATTTTTCATTATGGTTGAACCATGGTGGATGGTTATTGGTTCGCTTGAGTGTTTTTGGAATAAATTGATCAAAGCCAGTGCACAAAATATCATAAAATGTCTCAATTCTCTCATTGATATTCAATCCGTCATAAAACAATTTAAAATAACAATGTTATTAGGAGTACAAATTGAAAACCGCGCATTCGTTACTAACTTCATATCTATCATAGATGGCATTATTTTGACTTTGACAGCTATTGTATCTTAAAGAGGATAAAAAAATACATTGAAAACGATCTGTCAAACTTATCATTCAGTTGAATACACAAGTTTATTATTGCGTTGAAAATGTCGAGCTACGTGCCTACAAAACAGCATTTGCGGGAAGTTTTACTTTATTGGTTTAATCTGAAGAAAAATGCTTCCGAGAGTCATCGTTTGTTATGCGAAGCATATCCAGAATATGCTCCGTCGATTAGAACGTGCCAGGAGTGGTTTGCGCGGTTCAAAAGTGGTGATTTTGATGTGGAAGACAAAGAGCGTCCAGGCCAAGTGAAAAAGTTTGAAGACGAGGAGTTGGAAGCATTACTCGATGAAGACTCGTGTCAAACGCAAGAAAAACTTGCAAAATCATTGGGAGTGACACAACAATCCATCTCCTATCGTTTAAAAGCCATGGGAATGGTTCAAAAGCAAGGAAATTGGGTGCCATACGAATTGAAGCCGAGAGACATCGAACGCCGTTTTTTCACTTGTGAACAGCTGCTTCAAAGGCAAAAACGGAAGGGTTTTTTGCATCGTATTGTGACTGGTGATGAAAAGTGGATTCATTACGATAATCCGAAGCGAAAAAAATCGTATGGTACCCCGGCCACGCATCAACATCGACGCCAAAGCCGAACATTCATGGCTCGAAGCTAATGCTGTGTATTTGGTGGGATCAGCTCGGCGTGATCTATTATGAGTTGTTGAAACCAAACGAAACCATCACAGGAGCATTGTACCGAACTCAATTGATGCGTTTGAGCCGAGCATTGAAGGAAAAACGGCCACAATATGAGGAAAGACATGACAAAGTAATTTTGCAGCACGACAACGCTCGGCCACATGTTGCTCAGGTCGTTTAAACCTACTTGGAAACGCTTCGATGGGAAGTCCTACCCCACCCGCCGTATAGCCCAGACATTGCCCCTTCCGATTACCACCTCTTCCGATCAATGACACATGGCCTGGCTGAACAGCATTTCCATTCTTACGAGGAATGCAAAAAATGGGTCGATTCATGGATAGCCGAAAAAAGCACAGATTTCTTTCGACGCGGAATCCGTAATTTGCCAGAAAGATGGGAAAAAGTTGTGGCTAGCGATGGACAATACTTTGAATAATCAATTTGTAACCATTTTTCCATAATAAAGATCGAAATTTTGATCGCGGTTTTCAATTTGTACTCCCAATAGAAAAATAGATGTTCAAAGAATCAAAGTCTGCTTGGTGAAATGCATAGCTACTTTTGCAAGACTTTTTGTATTTTAAATTGTATCATTTAATATTCCAAAGATGTTATCAAGTTTGAAAAAGCACGAATCTGTTTGGAGGAATCGAAAGTGGTTCAATAAAATTATTGTTTGCTACAATTAAAATACTAATAATATGAACGGAAATAAAGGGTGATTCATTTAGAGGTGATTTTTTCAATAGGTTTTTTTTGACAGATAACGCGTGAGAAATTACGTTTCAGTGTTTGGGCATTTGAAAAGATCGAAGAAGATCCACTGTTTCCGACCAAAATTTTGTTCAGTGATGAGCCCATATCTGGCTCAATGGCTACGTCAACAGGCAAAATTGCCATATTTGGGCTGAAGAGCAGCCTGAGTTTCTAGAGCTGCTATTACACTCACTGAAAACAACGGTTTGGTGTGGTTTATGAGCCGGTGGAATCATTGTAAAGGAATAATATTCAAAAACTAAATGGCAAAGAATGTTCTTTCAAATGATAATAAAGATTCCACGATTTATTTGAAATTTTTTTTTTTTTTTTTTTCTTGAATAAATCACCTCTAAATGAATCACAGTTTCTTTGATTGAAAAAAGTGCTATAAATTACGAGAATATTTTTACAAAAATGATAAGAAAAAAATTTCACATCGATGAGAAATAGAATTCTATTTGATCAGAAATTATCATTTCATTTGGATTTATTTTGTAAGAGCGATCTTCCCGATGATTTTTTGCATATTTTGATATCAACACGCAACAGCGTGTTCAACTGCTACTGAATGTGTTTTTATGGTTGAGTTTAAACGATGTTGTTTTTTTATCAAGTTATTCAATGTCTACATACCGACATGAGAAATGGCGCACCCTGTAGTAAATTCAATTATGAAACACGATGTGATTTCGAGCAGTGACCTCCAAAGCTGACTAAATAGCATTGTAAAAATCGGAGATAAAGTATTTAAAAGCCCGCTTTTTCTCTGAGAACCAAAAATGTGGCAAATAGCAATGTTATCATCTCGTTTTGTACTCTACCTGATTCATTATAAATCCAAGAAATTAATAAACACAATTGAAAGATTCGCTTCAATTTGACAAACAAGAATTTTTATTGGAAAAATAAAATCATTTCATCCACTATTATTATATTTTCTAGCATTCTTTGCTAATTTTTCGACGTTTTTTATAGAATTGCATTATTGTTTGTAGTAGATTGGCTATTGACATCGACATGCTTTACTTGATGTGCAGAATCCGCCTGTATATCCGACTCCGAGGTCTTTGCAGTAATTAGCACATTGTGAATCTCCACCACCAACACCTTCACACGCGATATCTCCTAAACAAATTCACACAAATGTGAGCATTTTTCAAACAAAAGTGTTTTAAAAATTCCCATCTCCTTAACACAGCCTGTAGGTCGACTGCAAAGGGATCGAGTTCTCAGGAAACCGACATGAATTATTATCAATGGAATTTCAAATAAAATACCATAGACATGCTCAATATTACTCTGTTTCCACATCTAATTCAATTTATTTAATATTAAAACCTCAACATTATTTCCTTAAGCTATCAACTTACCGATAACACTGTCGGCAAAGGCGAGAAATACAGCAACTGCGAACATGAAGAACAATTTGAAATTCATTTTATTCGTTTTGATTGGCACTCAGTGTTTCTTCTTGAAATCGGAATGTTTGTCTGATTTGCTCTTGTTTTAACTTTATATTTTATACTCAATTTCTAAGAGATAGCAGTATTGGCAATAAAAATCCCCCAAACGAAACGCGTTTGCCAGAAAACTTAAGCAACAACAATAACAAAGCACTCCAATTTGATTGCTGCCTATAATTCATTTGCCTCGTGATCTTTGTTCGCAATTTGTGGTTGTTGTGTTTGCCTTAGAATGCTCGTGGTTAAGCCCCGAATAAATAAATACGACTTTTACGATCCAGCTGAATCGGACGGAATCTGAATACTAAGACCTAACCCATTTTGCCTCGAAACTCTATATTACAAACTTATAACAAATTATCATTCTTTGCAGAAATGCGGAGAATTTAATATTTTAAAATGACATTGATTCTCCGCTATCAAAGTGGTTTGACAAGGGCAACTGTTGCTAGAAAAATAAGTGCAGAATTCATTGCTTTTGTGAAATCCACAATTAAAATGTGCACATTTTTATGAGCTAATTTATGAATTTGTCGGCTGCATGAAACAAAGTGTATTTCAAATTAGCAACATTGGCATTTTTATTGCAAGAAAGTCGATAGCTATGGGAAAAAATTCGAGTAAAACTGCATCAAAACTGCTGAGTATAAAATTTGATTGCCTGTTTTTCTAGCGTTCCAAAAAAGTGATTCAAATAAGTGAGAAGTGACTCACTTGAATCAGTTAGGCGGAAAGATATCCTCCGAGAAGCCAAGTACAGAAACGAAACTATTCACACGTTTGTACCAAAGAGATTCAAAACAAATTTTCGTAACAAAGTGAATCAAAAATACTCGATTCTTGATGCACTTTGTAACTAAATTTTTTTTTGAACGATTTTATTAGAGAAATGAGAAATAAACAAATTGTAGAAACTATTTAAGGTATGGTGAGAATTGCGTGCGCCTTCTCTCGAATTTATTCATTAATTTCAGTCAAGTTTAAACGTTAAGCGTGAAAGTTCTGCATGGGGCCGCCCAAAACGTTCAGCTCGTTAATTAAAACTGGGTGGAGGAGACCGAATATTGTTCGGCCGTTACAAACACAACGTTTTCAATTGTTTGAACATCAATGTTCAACGTCGTCGCAGCGCCGTTGTCTGAAGTATGTGATTTTGAAAGGTGTTGAATATGCAAAAAGTGGCATTTATGTGTTGGTCATACCAATTTTAATAAAAAAGTGGGGCCAACAATCAACATTGCTCAAGTTGATAGATGCTAACAAAATAAACTGTTACTTCAGACGCTTGCAGTGCTGGGTGATTCAAAAGCGTGAATGCACTGAAACCTCAGCTTGAACAAATCGATCACGTTACTACTGCTGAAGTGTTCGATGTTGTGCGTCCGACCGAGTTCATCGTATCACCTTATGGCTGGCTAAACGATTAATGCTTTTTGTTCATGTAGTCTTTTTCGTTTGTGTTTGCATTTTCGTATGTATTGTAATTCACCTGTTTTTCTTTATGCTCAACGGAATTGTTCATCCATTCAGTCGTGCTTTGTGTATCGATCAGAAACTATCTGATTTCAGAAGATCCCTCTTTCTTTTTCGGTTGTCCTAATTTATCGGTTCCAGTTTTCACTTTTTGCTACCGAATCTTTTAGAAAATTAAGCACTTGTTTGCACGCATCAAATTGAAACAATGAAATATCACCATACAGCTTCAATTTTTACCTTATTCGGTTTGACATTGCTTGTTAATCAGGTATATAAAAAAAAGTGTGAACAAGTCAAAGCTCAGAATTCAGTGTGAGCAAGTGTGAATTTCTGCGTAGAGTATTCGATTTCTTAGTGAAATTAATATTTATTGCAGATTAATGCCGAAGATGAGGCAAAAACGCCAGAGCCGCAATCATTGCCATCCATACCAGCTCTGCCAACTGGCACAATAAACGGAAATACTGTGGATTGTGTTAATGTAAGTGATTACACAATTAATCGATTTAATTAAATCGATTACGCAATTGTGCATTTCACCAGCAGTTTAAATTGCTGAACAATCTGATAGTCGTGATTAAAGAGTGCGCGTAATTCAATTTCAGGAAAAATTCTTTAAAATTCAACGTGAAAATCCACAATTGGGTCCATGGCTCACCGATGTGCAGCGAACCGTTGAAAACTTGTTTGCCGTACGCAGAAAATGCGACACTCAAGCAAGAAGCCGTCGAAGGTACCGTATTTTTTATCAAATGCAATTGCTTTGTAATGATTCACTGAAAAGTGGCAACACAAATCTTTTCATATCAATTGAGTTAATTGAAATTACATTTCCCTCTGGCAATAGTGAATGTGTTTCAGCATGGAATCGAGCGGCTGGTGTTCAGTTTCTCCGATTGGGTCTATCGCTTTTTGAACAGCCCGTAAGTTGTTTTAATTTAATCGACATTGCCAATTGACAATTTGTTTTGCATCAATTTCTGATGATTCATTACAGAACCCAAAAGGAAACCAATTAGAAATCTTGAATGTGTTTACAAACGAATTCCAAGGCTGTTGGTAATCATAATCGGTTGTATTGGGCTGAATGAGAAATTTATTCGCAAATTTCATGCATCCGTGTTGAATTCATACTTTTTTCATAAGTCAGCCTAGAAAGAACCACAACTGTATTTGTTTTCGAATGTTGATAATTTGTTATGTAAGGCTTTTATATAGTTTATGCGTTTTGTGAATGCTAACCGGCAGTTGCGATCATTGTTTACAGATACACAAAAACCGGCATTCGATATATCCGCGCAAATATCATGTGAGGTTTCATAATAAATGAAGCAAATCCACAAATGTTCCATATCACTCCGAAATCCCATCAATTTTGAATATATGAATATTTATCGCAGAGTGAATTGATGAAATGTATAAAATAAATTTTGAAAAGTTCGGACTTTACTGATTGAACAAAAAGTGCATGAACCAATTGCGTAATCTTTTTCTTATAAGTATTTTGCAGAGCAAATATATGAGGCTTTTATCACGGAAATTGTCATGTCGGTGTCGATGTTAATATATTCATTGCCATATATTACGTTTCTCAGTGAATATATTACCCTTTATTTGATTTCGGCATTATTTTTCATCGGCAAATTGATATATATGAAGATTCAATAAAAGGCATGATTGTGTCTTTTCGGTATACCACAAATAACAATAAAAACTATATAATAATAAAAAAATATGAAATTGCCATTTGTGTGCATCGATCGCAAATATTTGTTGGTTTTGGACCATGAAAATTGAATAAAAAATCACTTTGATGCGATAGGTCTTGACTTCACTCTGACTTAAAAGCATATTGCAGTTGAATGAAACTCGATTTCAGACCATTACATTACCATTTATGGGCAGTTTAGCCATTGTTCATTGGACGATTTGCATGTTAATTAAGAATAATTATTGTAAAAGGCGTTTAGGAAACGATGGTAATCCGTTTTCATGAAAGATATAAATAAATGTCATTTTTTTCAATTTTACAAAACAAATGCGGAGTTTTCACTTGCTACTTGTTACTTGTCACTTATAAGTTAAAGTATAGATATAATTAAAGATGTATCTATCTTTGTCTCAATAAACTCTAAATGTAGATATGAATTCTTTGATATATAAATCTTAAACGTGTCTTCACTTTCAACAAATGATCAAATAACATTTTGACTTCATCTTTCTACAATCAGATAGCTACGTGCCTATTTCGAGTCCGCTTGGATTCTTTGAACGTTTAACACTTGAAGAAACTTCAATTTTTAAAACAATCCAGCAATATCAGCGTCGGTGTTTGAAAAGATGTCACGTTTTATCAATGGATTTCGTGAAAGAAAACCTAATTTCCTTTCTTTAAAAAAATAATCACAAAATATTGTTTATGTTATGGAAAACAGCAAATAGCGAAAAAAAATATAACAAGTTTGGTCAAAGAGACACAAATTATACTTGATACGAGTATCTTGAACTATCGAAGAGATTTCCGGTGCGATTCAGTTTGACAGATGCAATAACTAAAACACAGTGTTTTTGAGAATCATTCTCATTCAGTTTTTATTCGGTTCACTTTTTCTTAATTTTGATACAATTGAATTTGCATTTGCAAAATAAATTTTATTTGCTTTCTCATCAATCCAATTCTACATCAATATATTTTGTTTCCATCTTTTAATATTTGAAAAATACAATCAAAAAAACAGGCATTGAACGATAGAAAAAAAATAAAGCATAAGGAAAAGAACAATGTTTAAATTGAAATCGATCATAATTCAAGTGTAAAATGAAACGGATCTGCAATTTTGAACATGTAAAATCACTAAAAAACTTTTTATTCGAAAGACAAATGTTCTTCTCAAGCATGATTCCAAAGTCAAACTCCGAGCGCTACAACAACAATAACACATAAATGGATAAGCTGATACAAAAATAGTAGCGTAACATAAATTCATATAATTTAATGCAATCATTGTGAATTTGGCGCTGTTTGTTTAACACTTGACCTAAAGTGCTCGAGGTGTGCTTAGAGCGAATCATATCACTTGGAGAACAGAATAAGACATTTTTGGATAATTCAAATCTGATCTAGACTCGTGTCATAAAATCCATTCATTGTTTAATAAATTCCACAAATATCCAAAAGAAACACACTCTAGAGCTCTTGTCTACAAACTAACATTCTTTTGATGGTCGCAAATACAGAGCACTGCACATTTCTAGTATTCCACTGTGGTGATGCTTCGAACATTTTGATTGAATGTGCAAGTGTTTTGCTTTGCTCTAGAATTGTATGAACATGAAAAGGTACTGAAATTGTCTTTGTTTTGAACTTTTTTCGGTCGAGGAAATATATGTCAAATTTATATTTGTTATTCAAATTTGTTTTATCATAGAAATAAATATAAATAAAAATTTATTAGAAAGAATGAAGGAAAAATGATATTCAAACAGGAAAAAACCTATCAATTGTATTAAATTCTCTGCAGAATATTAACGTTTATAAGGGAATTGTATAATTTGAGGAGTTTTTCTATCTCTTCTGTATAATATTAATACAAATAATATAAACGAAAAGCTCAATACAATTGATAGGTTTTTGCGATGCGTGAATGATTGGTCAAGATAGAATGTTGACCGAGCTATAGGTAAAATAATCAAAAATCAGCAGAAATGTATTACGTATGCATTGCGAGTATATTCAAGCGGCTACTTAGAATCAACGCAGGCACTGACAGCAGCTCTGCTGCTTTAGAATCTACAACACAAACGAAGACGTATTGACGATCGACAATTGTAAATGTTTCACAAAACGGTCAGTGATTGCGTTGATTTATAAACCGCAATACCAGAGATGAAAACGCATTGAAATCTCCGTCTGTGGAGTCAATGCCGCAGCAATGGTCGCATTCATCTCCGTGTACGATGTCAATGCCGGAGACAACAGTAATCGCCTGAATGGTTAACATGTAATGTCAATACGATATCATTGACTTATGCTCTGATACATAAATAATGATTTTCAACCGATTTCAGATAAATTTTCCCAAAATTCAGTCAAAACTCCATTTTGACCATTCATTGGATTACTCATTCTCCTTCACTTTTTCTGCGTTCATTTATACATTTGATCGGTACATTACACACAGAAAAAAAAGAGGTAAAAAAATTGCTTTGGTGGTAAATGAGTTTAAATTTACCCCCAATGACATTATTTTACACCCAATGTCAATGATTGAAAACCTATTTGTGTCATATTTACCACAGCGAGCTGAAATTTACCTCATTTTAAGACGATGCGCGAATATCTGACGGAGCAAATGGTAGATTTTAGCTCGTAGAGGTAAATATGATACAAATAGGTTTCAGTAATTGAAATTGGGTGTAAAATATCGTCGTTGGGTGTAAATTTAGACTAATTTACAACCAAAGCAATTTTTTCACCTCTTTTTTTTGTGTGTGTAGTTTTTATTTTCAATATTTATTTGGTATTAACTGGTTGTTGGTCAGATGATTTCACGTGTGAGAACTATTCAGATTTGAGACTTTTCTCTTTTACACACATATTCTTTGAAGGAATATTGATGTGGACCCTAGTTATTTGCTGACTGTTTTGAGGAAATTGTTTGATTGTAGAAAATACCCATAATTATATTGAGTCCCTTGTGAAAATGTATCGACTGGCTACTTAATCGACTAATTTGGGAATTTTTTGTTTCTCCCGGACTAAAACGACAACCAAAATTAATTTTAATTACAGTCCCATCTTAATCGACTTGCCAAAAATTGACTGAAAGCGATTATTTTCTCTAGAAAATATGAAAATAACAGTCGGTTTAAATCGTTTGATTTCGATTGCATTGAATTTAGACGATTGTCAGACTTTCCGAATCTGTCTTGGTTTAATCAAAAATATAAATTGAATTTTCATGATAGAAAGTTTTATTTCAAAGTTAGACAGACGAAGGGAACTCAGTGTTCACGGTGGATATTATCCATTGAAGAGAAGAAGGTTCGCAGAAATGTTAAGCATTATCAATTCATTTTATTTCGAATATACTTGAATCAAGTTTAATTCAAAAAAATAATCCCTAAAAAAAAGAGGAACTTGGATTTCTGTCATATCCAAAATGAATTTGAAAAAATAAAGAAAATTAAACGAAAAACCAACTCAAATTCGAAAATAATCAGAGCCAATTTTATTAAAGTTCTTAATTCAAAGTTCGTTATCTAATTCTTTCATTCACATCCACGTGACATTGTCGTCTGACAAGTATCAGTCAGTTCTCAATTAAGTATATTAAGAGGTGATTTATTTTAGTGTTTTTACACGAATTAATAGTGATTATGCAGTAATAATTGAGTCGACCGGAATAAAAGTGAGAATACACCGGCTCTAGATCAGTACTGCGACTAGATAATCAAAAACGCTGAAGTGAACCATGAATATTGTTGAGTGGCAGCAACGGTTCTTAATTTTCGCTATCAATGTTCATTTTACACTAAAAATAAACATTGATAGCGAAAATTATGGACCGCTGCTGCCACTCAACAATATTCATGGTTCACTTCAGCGTTTTTGATTATCTAGTCGCAGTACTGATCTAGAGCCGGTGTATTCTCACTTTTATTCCGGTCGACTCAATTCTTCTATTGAATGGCCAACGAGTGCCGAGTTTTATGTGTGGGAGGTTCAGCAGAAGCTTTTGTTTTTCCAAATACATGATTTATATTTTCTTCAGAACCAGCGTTCTTCTGTTAATCATTTCCAGAGTTCGTATGCACCATTCTATATATTTTGTTCGTTGATTTAGGACTGTTTAAAATAATAATGTGGTTTAGTCATCAACTTTTCATGACAATTCTATTGTGTTCTGATAAAACATATTTCCAAAAAGCACTGAAATCTCAACTGTTTTCTTTGTCAACGTATGGAGCTTGTATGTGCACAAATAAACCCATATATGCAATAGCTCTGAGCAATAGTTCTAATTTCATTGGTATTGGCCAATCAAATATCATCATTATATTTATGTGCATTCGAAATAACACAAAATGTATGGCAATGTACGACATCCTTCTACAACTTTCAAACACAGCACTAAGAAGTAAAGCTCAATTAACTGTCGTTTCTATAAAAAAATAAATTCTTACTAATGCTTTGTAATTTTGTTTTCATCTTCGATGAAGAGCAATGCAAAGGCCATCGAACTAATTTTTATATTTTCAATAAAGAAACAATATTTGTACCATTCAATAGACCTTCCTGTGTGGCTTACGATCGTGTGATGTATATATACATGTTGGTTAATCGTGTCACTTGATAAATGTGTTTGTAAAATAGATGGCTTTCGAAAAATATGAGTGCATTTTTGATTTTGTAGCTGTGGCATTTTACACATAAATACGTGGCATTGATTCTAGAACGGCTTCCTCGGGACATAAACCATTTCTTGCATGACCAAGAAAATATATATTCTCATTTCAATCTTTTAGATTTATTTTCAACAATTTTGGCTTTTAATGTTCATATTATTTCTTCCAAAATGATTGAAGGATATTTTTTTTTATAAGCCTTTTTCTAGTTATTATATTTCAATATCTACAAATTTTCAAACATTTTTAATTACTCTTCATCTCATTTGTTTAGTTTTTTTTTTAAATATTTAAAAAAGAATGGTCTACCATTAAATTGATCTGGTTGATTAATACTGAATTGAAGAATTTGCACATCGATTGAATATGTGTATTAAACTATGCATCATCTCAATTCATTGAGATTAAAACAAGTTTATTGAAAATATATCGAATTTGATTTGCTTAAAATTTATTAGGTACATTCATTGTTCTTGAAAATTGTGTAGTTTTTAGCAGCATTGCCGTTTCGCATCGAAATCCTTTCGCTTGTATTTCGAATCAAACTATCTTAATAGAAATTCCTGAATTGATGATTCGAAATAGAAGCCGTTCTAGCCGAAATTTGCGAGTATTTTGCACTAATTCACAAGTCATTTTGATGTAATCGAAAATTTGGCGGCCTAAACGAAATTCGAGCACAAAAGACAGCAATGTGTGCATGTGTGTGTGTGGCCACTCTTTAGAATCTCTCAATCAATAACAGTCGAATAATCAATCGCTCTAATGTCGAATGAGCAATCGTACGATAATTATCGTTGTTCAAAAAACAATTCATTCCATATTATTAACAGATTTAAACTATTTAAACTGTTCCCTTCAGAAAACCTTTCGAATTCGTGTGCACAAACAAAGAACACTTGATTCCAAAAATATTTGATTCACTTGCTGTATGCATGAAAATTGAATGTTTGCTGTTGCTGAAAAGTTTTTGTTGAAAACACTTAAAATTACTAATTATTCATTAAAATACAATTTTCTTGAATAAATTTTTTATCATAGATAGTTGTTGAATATGTATATCTTATGAGCCTCTTTTTAACACTATTAAACTAGAATTGTCATTAAACTCTACAATATTAATTTGTCTTTGTTAGTGTGTTGAAAATTAAGTTTAGTATTACATTCTATCTACAGTTTGTTGTTGCATGTTGCTTCAATTCAAATAAAAATCGTAAAGAGCATGAATTTTTTTCTGCTTCATGATTCGAATTGGAATTAACTTAAATTTGATTATTTGGCAAATTGTTAAAAATTGTCTAATCTAAACATAAAGCATATCGACATAATATGCAAGAAATATAAACTTTTTATTATATTTTCTCTTTAATTCATTCTGTAAATATTTTCATTTGATTGCATCTATCAACTGTTTGCTGTCAACCCGTGTGCATAAAAATTGACTGACTAACTTTAAATTCAAATTGACTAAAGTCAATTATAATCACATGAATTTCAAATGTTTATGAAAAATATTCACTTTAACTCACCAATCAGTCAGTTGAAAGTTTTGGAACGACTTTGACCTTAGCTATATTTGACTTTAGCCAATTAATTTTGTTCGGAGTGCTCACACAAAATCGAATTTTGGATATTTTTTATTCCTGCTGGTGAATTGTCAAAATACCACCATTACTATAATGTGGATTGTAATATTATTATAACGAAAATTACAACCGCTGCAATAGTAATGGTCGCAAATATGGTTGTTCGTAAGTAATCATAGTTACCCAGTCAAAAACGTCCCAAAATACCCAACTGACTATGCTCAGTCAAAAAATGTGTGCTCGGGTATCGTCCATTTTCACATTCTTCTTTCGCAAACAGTACGCACAACAGTTTATTGATAATATTTAATTTGTTTCTATATTCGAAATATGCTAGACTAAGTGCTAATGTAGTTTTGGTCAAATTAACCATATCATTGATTCTCAATAAAATCGCATCAATGATCATATTCATATCAATCCATTCAAAACATGCAAGTTACTTCATTCAATACGTAATTTTATTATTTGGCACCAAATTTGACGAAAAATACAGTATGGCCCGTCCCATTGCTGCGCGAGTCATTGTATTCATTAGGCTGGAATTATTGCTTGCTCATAGAAATCAGGTTCGTCGTTTGGATTAACCGATGGACTACTGCCATCCAACTATATGCAGCAAAAGAATAATTGGAAATTATTGAGTTTTTCAGGAAAAGAGAAGGAATGTTTTGAACATAGGTGTTAAATTTTGTAATAATTATTCGATTTATTATTCATTTATTACTTTCGCCATGTTTATTCATTTATTCGTTATTCATTCTTATTCACGAATAAGTTGTAATAATTATTCATTTATTCGCGAATAAGATGTAATAATTATTACTTCTTATTCAATTTTTATTCGTTTCTTATTCGTTTTCTTATTCATTTCTTATTCATTTTCTAATTCACTTCTTATTCGTTTTCTTATTCACTTTCTATTCAATTCTTCATTCAAATGTTATTATACTTCAGTGGAGAATTATTAGAATGACATTTTCGTGACGACGGTAAAAAAGACGAGTGGACGAGATTCTGTTGAACGGAAAATAAATCCGATCAAATTGAATGTAGACATATTGATTTCTATTGCTTACTGTTTCACACCATCATTGCAAATAGCGAGCGAATTATATGTTTCCAGTTGATCCATAGCACGAAAATGTCCTTCTAATAATTCTCCACTGAAGAATAACATTTGAATGAAGAATTGAATAGAAAGTGAATAAGAAAACGAATAAGAGATGCATAAGAAAACGAATAAGAAACGAAACAAAATTGAATAAGAAGTAATAATTATTACATCTTATTCGCGAATAAATGAATAATTATTACAACTTATTCGTGAATAAGAATGAATAACGAATAAAAGAATAAGCACAAAAAACGAATAACGAATAAAAACTTTTATTCGTTATTATTTATTCGTTATGAAATGAATTTAGATTTGATGGAAGAAATCAGAAAAATTAATGGACAAAAGCAAAAATAAAGAAGAAAAAGAAAAAAAAACAAAAAAAAGGAGAAACAATGGAAAAAAGAAAAATAAAAACGGAAAAAATGATGTATTACCGCATTAATTTCACGTTGATTGAAGAACATGTCAAGGCGTTGCCGCAGCGGAACCATCAAGATCAAGAAAAACGGGAACGCCAACGAAAATTCGGACGATTTCACTGTCCAAAGTACAACTAGAGCAATGACCTGTACCATAGTGAAAACATGCATTTTCCAGGCCTGCACTCGTCGAACATATGGCTCGGGAGGATGATATTTCACTGGCATCAAAAATAATGCGAGTCTGTGAAGAACGTTTTACGATTAACTTTTGACTAGAATAAATTTCATGTATTTCACATTTGTTCACAACGTATGAAAGACATTTACATTGTTTTATACATTTTTCATAGACCATGAATCACATTTTTTCTCTCCAAATGTATAAAATGTTGTTCATATTCAAATAAAATTATTAATAAAAACAACAACAAGCGCTTATAGACTATTTATGCTTTGCGGCGTCTGGTCTGTTTTACGGGACAATTGGCCCCTTAAAATACCTCTCCACAAACCCATATCAGTAGCCAAGTTTTGAGTTCCATCGCATCATTTATACCACCTCTCATTCAAAACACATTTGACCGAATCTTAATAACGTCGTCAAAAGATATGCAAATCAAATATGTTTTTGTGCAAAATGTACCTTTCAAAAAATTGAACACCGGTCATGGATGCGACGCCCATATATAAGAATACACCGAACAAAACGGCCATCGGAATCAGTCGGAGCAATGGGGCTGCGGTGACCGATAGGCCGACCAATATTGAAACAACCAAACCGGAAAGTCGTTGCTCTTTAACATCAGTGATATGTGGTTTGTCACCAGGAGCGTGTGTCCTACATAAATCAAGGGAAGTTTATAAAACAATGGGCTTCCTTTTTGTTATTTTGCAAACAATCTGAAATCTGGTTACCTTGACATTATTGTAACAGCTGATACGTGTGTTACAGACCGTACTGTGGCCGCACAGTGCCATGGCATGCCGAAACAACCGCACACAATATTCAAAAAGCACAGCAGCACAACGTCTAAATGAAGGCCAGATCCCTTTTTGAGGCCACGTTCCGGCTTATCGACAATCAATTCGGAAATATGCGTTTCCATGAATACCAAAATGTAGACGAGGATGGCGGGCACACCGGCCGCAAACGGAAGCCAAACAGGAACACCATCCATTGCTACGAGCCAGTTGCGTGTTGTATTAGTTGGCTGCAGTCCTACAGGTACATTCAACTTCTCAGTATGCACACTTGGAACAACAAAATCAATTAAAACGAATATGGCTATGGCGATGGGAACACCAAAATCGCCAAGTGCCCGTCGGGCCGTTCGACCGAGGAAGTGTGAATTTCGGAAAATCCGCAGAAAATAGGCCAATGTAAATGTTCCAAGTGTCAGAAAAGAGCAAAACAATGCGGTATTTGGCCGATTAATTTCGTGATTCAAGGCGTCAGTATATTTAACCAATCTTTTAATTGTATCATTCGACAGTTGAGCGGTGTAATTTTGTGAAATCAATGCACTCGAATTGGTCACGACCATCGTTGCGTTCGTTATCGTTAAATTGGATTTTGGGAAAAGCATTGGCCATATAATGGAGGGTGTTACATCATACAAATATTCCTCCATCAACGGATGCCGTTGATATGCGCTAAACATTTTCATCAATGCTTCCACGATATAGATCAATGTGATTAGAGCAGAGAAAATCTCTTGTGTGAACCGAGTGAATAGGCGAACATAAACGCTGCCTTCAAATGCGGACACAATCAGTGCAATGACACCCAGCCATATGCCAATATACAAGCGAACGGTCAAAAAGTCTAAATGATTGGTGTTGCAAAACTTGTAGAGCGCCTCGTCAAACAGAACCAGCGGCCCGGTTGTGCCGATGATGGTTAGTGGTTGACCGGATAGAGTGTGGAAAATAATGCCAACAACTGAAGCGGCCAACAGCGTTTCCGGTATTCCAATCAAATTTTTCGTCTTTTCTGAGCACAAACCACCAAACGTGATGGCCGTTGACAATGCGGCAAAATACATAAATATCGCTGCGGCCAATGTTTCACTGTTCAAACCGTCGACAATGTCACTTTTGAACATTGGATAACGTCGTTTAATGTCATTCACCAAACCGCCCCACGGTCTATTCGTGCGTTCGAGTGGATTGCGTTTCTTGCGTGCCCGTCTGCTCAGCATGTTATTCGATTCTAATTGTTCGGCCAGCAACTTCTTCTCATCGTCCGATGTGGCGCCAATTTTTTCCTTATTCCTCAATTGCAATGCTTTCGCTTTGCGTGACCGAATCCATTCACTTTTCGCTTTCAGCTCTTCAAATGGCAACAAATCTCCATGTTGCCAATTGCCTGGCGGTAACACAATTGAATCATCCAAAAATTCATTAATCGCAGACAGCAGCTCTTGACGATCGTCTGCCTTATAGGCAATTCGATGAAAGCTATCGTTTGACATGAGCGTGGCAATTGATCGGCCCACTTCATGATAATCCACGTCGATTAACTTCGGCCCCATCAAAATGAATATGAAGCGTACGGGAATTGGTATTTCTGTAATGCCCGGAATGTGAATTGCTTCGCCTAAGCGGACAAATGCACCAGTCGGTTGGCCCAGAAAATCAACCGAACCCACCTAAATTACAAACGATTAGAGTATACTCATGTCATAAATGTTTTGATTTGGATAATTCGCTCCATCAAACTACTTACCAGCACTGTAGTAGCTTCAGCTCCCGTTGGAATTCGCTTTAAAATTGAATCATTTTGCAAATGTTTCAAATCCTCTTGAGACGATGAATAGGTTTCTTCACGAAGATCAATACGTGCATCGCCCGTTGAATGGCTGCCCGCATGGCCGTTTATCTCACAAGCGGGTACAATTTTCGGCTTTGCCTCACTCGATAAATTCTGTATTTTCAACCGAAAACAGATTCGAATTAGCATTTGAAATATCGATTGAATGTGGAAAATAAAAATGCAAATCAAAATTAAGCTCAAACATTGGCATAAATCAAGCGAAACAAAGAATAAGCGAAAACATACACAAACGACGAAAACGGTAACAAAAGACTCGAGTAAAAATGTTCAATTGACAAAAATTGCGCACAATTATAAGGTAAAATCAAAGTAAAATATAAAGTTTGAAACGAAAATAACATGTCTGTCAAACAAATGGGCGGTGTGTGAATGTCACAAAAGTTTATTGATTACAGTATTGAATCAATTTATTGTCGGTAGAAGGTGAACGCCAGCGCGTTCGATCACACAATGCCATAGCACACTACTTGAGCCGCATCGCCAATGGGCAACAGTTTATGACCCTTCGACTACGTAGCCAACGAAATATACAAGTATGAATCGTTTCCACTGTCCACCGTAACCCCCGTTTACTATTTTTTATGCGGCATTTTGGTCAAAATTTTCAACGTTAATAGTCCCGTTTGCGCGTCAAATTCACCGGAAAAATATGATCTCTTTTATTTGCTTTCGTACTTCTCGTGCCCTGATAAATTCTGCAACAAAAAACATCCCGAGTGCAAAACTTTTGACTGAGTAGTCAGTTGGCTATTTTGTGACGTTTTTGACTATAGTTAACTGAAATTAAAGTCAAAAACGTCCTCAATTGATCTACTTGTGGCTGAAAGCGATTATTTATCATACAAATTTGAAATTCAATCACAATTAGTCAGTTATAGTTGGCTCAAGTCAATTTGATGTTGCAGTGAGTCAGTCACCTTTTTTTGCACATGGGATATAATCGAAAGGCTGGCGAAAAGAATGTGTCCCAAGCGATATGTATGTTTTGGTCTTTCTCGTCCCGCCCGGGCAAAACAGTCGTAATCAGTGTAGAAAATATTGCAGCCAGTATGGATATATGTATCATTATTGAATTTTCTTTATATTTCGAACGAGAAATATATACACATAAATGACACACAATTGCAAGTTTACAGGCGAAAGGAAGCTTAATATATACAGGAAACAGACGGAATAGCCTGTGAGCAAATAACCCAGTTCTTTCTTCATTTGAATGCATGTACATTTCTTTGGCTGGGATTGATTGAATTCCCTTGTTTCATTGAATTTGAATCTTGAATATGATAATTAGAATTTATTCCGTTTCAGACAGAGAGCCGCGACGAGAGTTGCATGATGACAAAAACGGGAAATTTGCGAGCATGTGGAACAAATGATGCAGTGAAAAATACAATGATCAGAACCCAACTAGTTCAAGTCAACGAAACAATTGCATGACTCTATTTTTCTGTTTCCATTTGTCTGTTTGGAAAATGTGAATAGGAAAGCGCTTGTATCAGCGCCTCGGTGGAAATGGCAATCATTCTATTTGATCAGTTCTAGGAATATAGAGAGATTTAGAGAGGGAGAGAGAGTATGTTGCACATTCGTTTCAATCTATATGCATAGTTTGTGAGCCCGTTTCACTAAGCTTCGTATCTTCCAATTGGCGTTGTTTTGCTTCATGCATTCGATATGAATTATTTTTCCACCTTTGTGTACTTTTTTGCCTTCAATTGGCATTAGTTTCCAAAGGAATCTGCTCTGCTTTGTGAAAACAATTTAAATTGGAATACAACAATTGCACGCTGCATGTGATTCAAAGAACATAAATTTAATCAAATGATTGACTGTATCTTCTGATTTTTCCGAGATTTTATTTCCATCGAAATACGATTTCTTTGAAGATGGAGTGAGAGACAATGCATTTTCTTTGAAGTGATGCACGCCAGTTTGTATGAATCTTGTTGGTTATCGCTTTGAGATTCGACGAACGCGACTATTTGTTCATATTTTAATAGTTGTTGTTGTTGTATTTTATTAGTTTCACATGATTCGCGTTCGATGAGTAATTGGTACTTAAAGTGAATTGCGTTATAAATTGTTGAGAATTCGCTGCGTTAGAAACTTCATTTGATTTTCGATGATGTGTAACTCTCAATGTGTCCAACAAATAGAGCAAGAGAATTCCAACAATGGATGTGCATAGCAGCTATAATCGTCATGAAACATTTCAAAGAAATTGAAACTACTTCTTTTTGAATGATGGGATGCGGTGCGAAAGTGAGTATGGCATTTTTGTTGTTGACGACGACAACGATGAAATGAACGACAGCACGAAAACGTTGAATTACACAACAACTCAAAAGGTTTCATAAAAGAAACGAAAAAAAGCAGACACACAATGACAGTTTATGCTGAAGAACGGAAGAATTTGTAATAATAATAAAACGTTCATTTTGGAAGCAGTAAGAATTTCGATTTCACTTCAGCGAATCCATCAAATCATTGCAAACAGCTGGGGAAGTAGCAACATGTTTGGAGAATGTTAACATTAAATTGGCTTAACAACTTCAAATGGCTAATTTGAAAGAAGATATTCTTATTACATCAAAACATTTATCTATTTATAGAACATTCAATCATTGCGACTCGAACTGTGAAACAAAAGACCGCTCTGTGTTCAAGCACTTCCGGCTTTGAAAATTTGATGAATTCGATTGATGTGGCATTGAATCCAGTTAAGTTATGTTCATTACGATTTTGTGTGACATGGTCGAGTGTCGGCGCATTCTTTCGGTAAATGAAATGGCAAACAGTTCAGATGGTACTTTTTCGGATCCATTGCATTGATTCAGATGATTGTTTTGATTGTTATTGGTACAGGCAAATGTTGCGTCCGAATGCCCGTTGATTCCATTATTAATGTTGTTGTGTTTATTATTGAAAATATTGCTACTGCAAGCAGTTAAACCACCATTTGCTTTATTACGTATCTCATCATCCCATAGATGCTATGGATTTGTGTTTGTTTTTTATACGAGAGAATCGTTTACATATTCATAGCCCGTGCAACAGTATTCACGCGTTTAGTTTGGTAAACAGATTGTTGAATTGTTTTTGTATTTCATTCGAAGTAGTGCGAGTTTGTGTTCGACAAGGGATGAAAATAAGAGAGAAAGAGAGAGAGAGAGAAGAATATGAAGATCCATACATTTAATTTCCACAAAGACTGATGATTTAATTATGGTAAAATGAAAATGGTGTGCATCGCGAATAAATGATGAAGATTGATGACTTAACTGTATACAGTTAAGTGTTGCTAGCTCTAATTCTATCTAATTCAATATTAGTGGTTTATTTTTAGAACGTATCTTTTGTTTCATGAATTTTTCGTGCATTAATTTGGTCAGAACCAGTAATAGAAAAAAAAACGATTATCAAGTGTGTTATGAAATTGTTTACATAAAAAAATTCCAAACTTTGTGTCGTGTGTAATACATTGAGCTTAATAGATAAAATACAACATATTTACGGATCATGTGACACCCTCGAGCAAAAGCAACGGCTTCGTACGTTGCAAAGAACCGCAGGCAAACAGAGGCGAGAACCGAAGAAAGCGCGAAGGAAAACGAAAATAAAAAATAGACAATGCAAGAATTCCAATTGACTGTTTATGATTTTCGTTATTAAAAGCATTTTTTGAAAGTTTTTTTGAATTTCTCCTCGTCCAAAATTGTTTTTTCCTCTCAAAAAAAAAAAAAAAATATTTAGTTTTTCTTTAAAATAAATTCTTCTTTGGAGAAAACAGTGAGTTTTTATGAACGGAAGTGCACGCTCCATTGCATCTTCTGAGGGTGTCAAATAATTGTATTTGAATAATGTATAAAACAAAAAAGAACTTTTTTGAGAAAAAAAGGTTCAAGCATTTTGTACAAACTTCACACGAAAAAGTACTTATGTTGGAATACTGAAACAAACGCTCACACTACGAAAACCGAAGCAAATCGAGTTAATATCAACACAACAAAACCAGTTGAAATAAAAGACTGCAAATTACCGAATAGAAAATCAGATGGTCCGCTTGCTGAGATAAGCTCTAAAATAATGTGGTTTTATTTTAAATTAGATAATTCCATTAATTTGCGCTAGATGCTTCACTTTGAAAGAGCTATCTAATGACCTTTGCTACGAAATTACTCCAAAAAATTGAACATTTTTGAACGTGATGCGGGAAAAAGAAACGGTAAAAACAAATCGAATGAAGAAAGAAACAAATCTCCACTATTTTACAATGAATTAATGGTAACTTTTATTTCTCTGTTTGACTACATTCCTTGCCAATTGTTGAACTGATTTATATAGGGTGGGTGTGAAAGTGAATAGATCGATGCTTTATGGGGATGCTGTGACCGATTGAATTAAATTCGTTTAGGTCGAAGTTACCTGAAGGCTTGTATAGCTGCTGAACTTTCGTCTTGTTCCGAACGGAAATCCATGAGCACTTCCATTAACGTGACGATGGCGAAGCAGGAGGGCACGCAATAATTTCGGCTTATCGTCGTGATGAATAAGGCTTTTATCTTCCATCTATTCACACAATAACAGAAATCAGAACAAAATGAACCGCACACATACTCACACAAATAGAAATGATAAAGCATATGAAGAGGTCACATGTTACCCTTTGACTTATCGATCAAATAACATACCATTTCGATGACTTTGTATGCAACACCGGGAAAATCACGCTCTTCCAAATCGAGCAAAACAACGCCTTGCTCGAGGAATAGACGTAAATTGAGTAATGAGTGAAATGAGAGTGGCGCAATGTGGGGTCGACCCCAACGATCCGCACCATCTTCAACGTCTTCCTCGTATTTGATCCAGCGGGCCGTTTCTTTCCATTCATCCATGCCTTGCAACTCATCGAGCTGCACAAACACTTCATGCGGACTGTGATCGAATTGCTTTTTTGGTGATGCCAACGTCTGGGCTCGCAACAATTTTTCGCTGGTCTGCGAATGAATGCGGTGCCGACGAAGAGCTCGAGGATCGTCTGACCGATGCGATATCAAATCATCCATTTGAGATTCCTGAAATATGCGAAAAAAATTTGCCACAAAATCAATCATACAAAAATTATGGCCATTCAATTGTAATTTATTTGGTTTTTGAACTCCCAATTTTTCATTGCATAAATTACCGCGATGATTTACGGGATGTGTTAATTGATCCAATGCATTTGCAATTTCAGTGGAAAAGCTCACATTCTCGTCGGGAGTTCAAAATGAAATAATGACAAAGCCAAAGTATTTACATTGGCGACGACAGCACCAACCGAATTTTCGGTAATATAATCTTGGTAAAATATTCGTTAGAACCTTTAGTATTTTATTGGTGTTGTTGATTTTCACGTCAATAAACTTTCTCCATTTTAGCATTGGCACCGCGAACATTTGCGGTAACCGTGAAATTGGATAAATTTTATCGCAACTCTTAAAACAACTCTCTTTTTTCCAATGTTAAACAATGTACCATTACGAGACATCACTGAAACTGATGGATATCATTATTCATTTGAGTTGCTTGATAAGTTTGAGCAAGCTGTTGCTCAAGCATTTCTCGGCTTTGTAAGGATTCGGTGTTGGTTTCGTATGACGTGAACATCATCTTTATATTTCTCCATCAAAATTGATGCATGACAAAAACATACACAAACAATGTGTGTGCGAACACACAAAATACCCTTCCTACCGTTTTATGTGCACGCGATTCTTGCTAAATCATTTATGCCATCAACAGAAAATGTTCAATGTTCTAAAAAAAGAAAACGTTCAATGTTCCAAATTGATTATTATGAAGCGGTGACACCCATCGCAAGACCCACATATAAATAGAACATTGTTGAAGCAAGACTCGAATTGAATTCACATCAAATATATATGTTGAATAAGTGAATAAAAATAAATTGGTATTTGAGGCGGTGGGACACCATGTGTTCTAAAGTATTCCAGTCAAACGCTGCCGTGCCGTCAATATTCTGAATTGATTCGTCAAAATTTGAATGGGTTCAAAATATCTCACATCCATTTGTTTTTTGATTTTTGTTTTATTTCGCTTTTGTTATTTTGATTGATTAAATTTTCATTGACTTTACAATTTTTTTCATGTTAATTTTAGTAGTCATAAAACACGTTAAAACTTTAGGTTGAACGATCAGATATGTAAAATGCTTTAAAAATGCATCGAGAAGCCATAAGATTATTGAAATATTTTCCAATGGTTTTTTTGATTTTGTATCTATTCAAAATGAAAATATTTAGTTTTCATCCATCAGTTGATAAAATGAGTAGATTAAATAAATGAATCCTGAAGGTAAAATTCGAAGGCTAACAGTTAGGACTGTCGAAATGAATGATTTATTTTTCAACCTTTGAATTTTATCTCCAAGAGAGTAAAAATTCATTAATTTCATCTTCTGAAGAGATGCAATTGATTCTGTTGACCTCTGGGGGAGAAATGCTGCTTTTGTTTGTGAAAAAAAACGGAGTTTTTAAAAGATATCTTATCTGGCAGGTAAGATAATGGCAGATAATATCCATTTTCTTATCTAGATTTTAAAAAAGCTTTCGTATTTAAGCTGTTTTATCTTTTATCCTACCGAGATAATATTCTTGCTAACTTATCTGCAGATACATATACAAATCAACACGAATAATGTCTGCATAAGAATAGGTTTTTTGGGCAAACTTCTTTTGGGCATGTCAAATTCCCATCGTGTTTGGCTGTCCGATATTTCAACGAAACCATCAAAAAATGGGTTCGAATTGGATTAGATTTATCTATTATTAATTTTAACTTGATCTATATTTTGGTCTATTTATCTAGATATCAAAAAGATTATCTCAGAAAAACACTGTCAAGAAGTCCAAGTTTCTGATTGAATTGAACTATGAATTGCCACATATTTAAAAGATGGATTTGATGTTGGGGCTCACCTTAAGTAAAGCATCTTCCGGCTGTACCGACATCCGTCCATCTGGGATGAATTCATTTGTTCGGCGATGATGGTGGTGATGGTGATCTGACAATGATGACTTCCGCCGTTTGTAATGTTGGTGTCGTCTACCAAAAAAGACAATTGTAGGGCTGAGAGTTAAAACGACTCAAAACCTTTTATCTCCTGCTCACACATAGGAAAATTCTCGTAAGCGTGAGCATGACGTAAGATGTTTTGAACCGTTTTAACTACTAACTTAAATATTTATATTGGGATTGTGGTGAATTGACAACATTGATTTGCATGTTTTCCGACAAAATTGTTATGCTAGCATTTGAGAGATAAACTAAGCACCGAAATAATTCTGCCGAATAAAAGTATGGAAAATATATTCTGGCATTTATTTCACATTGATTTTTACTGTTATCTATTTGTTGTTGATGGTCTTCCTTTAAAATGCTTGCGACGAGTTAGAATTTCCATTGAATCATAGATCAACACACAGCATAATATCGCATATAATATTTAAGCATTTTTTCTCCGAATATTGTTGTAATTATTGAAAATAAACGAGTGAAGGACAAAAGAACAGAAGCAAGAAGGAGACATGATAAGTCCTTGATTGTGTCGAAAATAATGACTGTGTATGGCATCGACCGTCTGCAACTATATCATTGTGGTGGAGTGAATTGTGCATTGTGCATTGCTCTCATTTATAGGTGAACAAAGTAACGAATGACGCACTTTCTCCCTCAACAAAAATCGATAAGATGTGGCAGCATGCGACTGCTGTAAATACAAGTACATGCTGTGGAGTCAAGTTTGTGGGGAGTGAGCGAATACTAGCACATGCCTATTAACTCTTTTTCACTTGCAATTCGACTGAATAGATAATAAATGAAATGCATACGTCAGTTGCATATCGTACACCTTGCTAAGTTGCGTACCCTGCTATGTTATTCCAAAAACCAATTTTATGTTTTCGACAACTTTTCGCTGTCAAATTTTTTCACATCGGATGTTCAATTTTTGGATCAATGCATGCTATTAATATAACATCAGTTCGTGGAAAAATGACGACTTACCCTTTATGCTTTTTCTTTTCTTTGTCATCGGTGCCGTCGTCAATGTCCATTTCCATTTCTTCGATGATATTTTCGCCGGTGGCCTCAATCTTCAATTTGGCTTTGTTGAATTGAACACGACGCTCTTCGGTGTCGGAATCGGAATGTGGTTCGCTGTGGCCAGCTCGTTCGGATAGCATCGCTTCTTCATTGCTTTCTTCGCGAATCGATAGACTTTGGGGTGATGTAACTGGTGTGCCCGTTGTCGTTGATGTTGGACTTATTGTGTCGAACGATTGTGATGCTGTGTTAGATTCTTTGGAATCTTTTCGTTTCATTGAGCTAAGGATCGGTTTACGCACACTTGAAAACGACTGATTTCGATGAGCTGTGAAGAAAATTTTTTGAACACATTGAATTCACAAATTTAACCGATGCATTTTCATGATTGACGAAAATAAAGGACCAAACATTTTTACGATTTGAAAATCACTGATAAGAGATAACCAACGGAATTGTGTATTTGGAAAACTTGTTTTGTCACACGCAAATGACGGAAACAACCTCTGACTGTCAAATTATTGGATTTTTCGAAAACCGAATGGAGCTCTTCTCAAAATCATTGTGAAAATAGCCGCCATCGAATCTTCAATTTGCCATTTTTTTGTCAAGTCAATTTGATTGCGCACAGAATTGTGTGAGTCGATATATCGTTTCGATTTTTATTGCCTGACACTAATCAAACGTGTCCAAATCATTGAATTCAATGAAATGTTTTTTATCTATAGCAACCGCATTTGAATTATTGTAATTTGATCAAGAAATCACTGGTTGGTTTTTATGATATGCTCTAGGCGCCTTCGTGAAATGACAAAATTGGAATGCCATGTATGTAAATGAGTTGGGGAAAATCGATTGCGAGTCTTTCGATGAATTCTTTTCAATTTCGGGTTGAAACTCTACTTTTTTTCTATATGTCACGACAATTTCATTCGTCTTATTCAAATATTTTTCTTCTTTGCATCTCTAACATTTTCTTGTGTAATGCCAAGCATGCAAATTGGTCACCGTGTAAAACCAAGAATCCAGGCGAATGATACAAAGGGAAAGTGTGAGAGAGAGATGGAAAAAACAAGAAATGGAACTCACAATCGCTGTCATAATCCTTGTATCGTTGTGCATCGCGTTCTTTATCCTCCGTATCGCCGATGAGATGTGCCACATCGAACCTATCCTGCCTATTACTATCTCGAGAGCCCGGTCCGGCAAAGACTTTTTCCATTTCTGCATCCAAGTGTACCTCGTCAGGACCTCCATTGCCATCAGTCTGTGCAAGCAGAAAAAACAAAATGAAATGAGATGAGATAGGAATTTAATCAAAAACCAGTATAGTTTGTTCATAGTAATACAATACAAAGTCAAATGATGTGATTACGAGACGCAGCTGAGCAGCGTGTGATAAAGCGAATAAATTGCACACGGACACTTCGGTGGCAATGCGGTAAGTGCAAGACAGAAAAGAATAACTGCCTGGTATATGTGGGTATGTGAAAATGTGTAAGCACAGTGTGTATAACGTGCGAACGAGCGAGCGAGCGTCCCCTCAATCCATTATTCGTATACAATTTGCTTTTTTACTCATTGCATAAATCTTTCGTTTCGAACATTTACATTCAATATCAATAATGTCTTAGCTTTTTCTACCAATCCGATTAATTCATTTCAATAAACGCGTCCCACTACATCTATGTAACCGTTGAAAGTGTACTACAAAGCCATTATCATCGATAATGTCCGCTAATATTAGATGTTCATGTATAAATCCATGCGAGCAATGTTGAACCGAACATTGTCGGCATTTTTCTGCAAGATTCGGCCGGTGGAAAAAATGAAGCGCGCCCGGGGCAGATGGAAAAATATTAATGAGATTCATAGCTATTTTTGGAGAAGCATTTGTTACATTGTCATTTTTTCTTAAGATTAGTCCGGAGGCTCTGTCCACTAGGAGTGAGCATTCGTTGAAAATCAAGCTTTTTTATTCGATTTGTTCCTTATCTGTTTGCTTCTATGAAATTATGATGCTTCATCTTGATAATTTCAAGTGACGAATGAAAGAAAGGTTCGCACGCACGGCGCAAATTTTCACTTCGAACAATCGCTAGACACGCTAAATCCATAAAATATGTATTGCCTCAAATCTGCTCAGAATTTTAATCGTTCATTTGAAATGTATACCGTTCTTATAAATAACATGAAAATGAATACGACTAATTGAATAGCAAGGCGATTTTGAGGGTGCGAGCTTCGACACTTGATGTGCGAGAAGTGTATTTTGTTTGTATGTATCTCATCGAGAGCTCAAATATTCATATTCTTGTACCGTTCCGCAGAATGTTTCCTCCGCAGTTCTTTTATTCTTTCCATCTTTCTCGACGATAGAGAAGCTTACAGACACACACCGATAAATTCACATGCAAAGTCGTTCCGTACTCATCTGCCGTAGTTCAATGTCTCGAGCTACTTTGGATGGCTTGTAGTAACACTTTTCTGGTTAAACCATCGCTCTGTTCTGTTTGACCTTGTTCTTGTGTGGAGATAATTTGGTGTGCTTTGTATGCAAATTGCGGGTGTAAATGAGCTTCTTATGCATATGTACTCACAATTTATTTTTGCTATTCAAGAAAAAGATGAAAATCCAAGAAAATGATGAAAATGGAGAAAAATCAAATATTTGGAATAAATTACGAGTCGAATGAGTGTGAGGATTCGGTTCGTTTGGTTTTAGTTTGGATCTTGTTTGCTTCGCTCCTCTCAAAACGTTTCAATGTAAACAAAGTGTCTTTTTAACCAACCAACAAACAGGACGGTCTCGGAAAAAGGAGCAGCCGGTGGAATGGAACGGTTTTGAGTGGGTGAAATGGAGAAAGCGATTAAGAAGGAAACATTCAAACGTAACGAGTGGAACGTGGCTGAACGGCTGGACTCGACAATCGTGCAAAAATCGTAGAAAATCATCAATCTCACCCCACAAATAATTCCGCAATGACCATTTCTCAATGAAACATGTTTTAATGTCGATCACAAACAATCAAATAAATAAAAGAATCATCTCTCACATGATATAGTTCTTATGTCACATTGATTCGGTGAATCAATTAGTCACAGTTAGTTTACGACACAAGTCAATTTGTAATGATAATTTCAATATGCGATTGAACGCCCTTTTTTATTGATATTTTTGATCATTTTTCGTCGAAACATTCATCTATTGCAATCAACGAGCAACCAAATGGAATAACAAAGCATATTGTGTAAATCGTGAAATTGACGCAACTTATTCAGCTGAATATGCGGGGTGATTTAATTGATGCCATTATTGCTCTCATTATAGAATTTAATTGAACATATTAAATAGGAATTGATATAATAGACGAGAGCCCTGCAAATGGTTGCTCTCCGTTCGCATATAAAGTTGACGGTTTTGTTGTTAAGCAGCATTCCATTCATATCATATTTTATTATTTCTCTCTCAACTTTGTGAGTGCTGACTGTTTGCCTTGACATGTTTCTTATTAAATTCTCTCGCGAATTTGAAATTCTCAAAAAATAAAACACAGACGAGCTTGGCGAGAGAGAGGGAGAGAGAATCGAATCTGTTTTGCATAAAAAAGATTACTTTTCCGCCAACTTTGATGTAATCGAATTCTGCAAATTTGATTGAATTTCAACGATTCCGCAAATTCAGCTCGGGTATCACCTTCAAACTACGTTACGAACACCATTTTTCACTTTTTGTTTTGAGGAAAATGCAATGTTCAAACATCATATCGCCTTCAGTTGGACATCTTCATGAAATGCAATTCCTGAGAATCGTATAATTGTTAAATATTTATTACATTTAAAGCACACAAGACAAATACTATCTTTTGAGAGCAGACATCGAAGAACTAAAAACTATTTATCGCGTCACATTTTATCAAGAAATTCGAATCGATTTTTTCCAGCGAACTCACTGGAAAAAACAAATTGTGCAATTGCACGAATCATAATGGTACAAAAGCAACCAATATAGAGTTCTTAGTCTAGGGGAATATAATTCTAAAATTTATGTGCATATCGCAACGATGATTTAAAATTCCAATGAATCGAATGAAGTTTCCGAAATCCATCGAAATAAAATAAAATAAATTAAATATTTTCAATTATATGTGAATATTCCACGTATTTTGCGCTCTTTATTTGTTTGTCGGATGTCATTGCATGCGAGAACGAATGAAAAGCATACCAACACGGGAAACCCTAATTCAACGCGATAACTTCCGAACACAAGAATCGGGCTCCATTTTCCTAGCAAATATTCAAATATCAATGGAAATGAAATGAATTTTGAAACTATTTTTGAATTCGACGGAATATTGGATGATCGTGCAAAAGTTGCTTGAAAAAAATATATTATTTCCATAGGTCTTAGTTGATGATATGTAATTATTATTTATCACATTTAGCGAGCATTTGACATTGAAACGAAATGATTGGAAAAGTTTGCGTCTCGCATTAAATTTGTGGATCCGAATTTGTTGCAATCAGTTGAAACTGCCTCATTGGAGTAGGAGTTTAGTGTGACATTCCAACTCTGTGTCAGTGATGTTCATATTGCAATACAAAATTCAATCACTTTTTTGCATGCCCGTACTGATTAAAGCCACAACAAAAGGCCACTTTTATCCAGATATGCTTACTCTAAAACAAAACTATAATAGATGACGTGAAGAAACTATTTTCACAAAACAAATCAATATTTGGTTAGCATTTTTATATTAAATCTACCGAAAAAATAGCTGCGCGCAACAGCAACCATCGATTTGCAGGCCGATTTCCTGTAACTGGATCTACAGAATTCATACCAACAAGAATAAATTGCTCAAGGCAAATGGAAATGTGGTTTCTTCTTTCATAAAATCGATTGCCCATGACCGTGAAAATGAGCCAATGTCATCATTAATCCCGTTTTTTTTCGGGAAAAGGTACAATAAAAGGAGCGAAACTCACAATTGTATAGGTATTGAAGTGTATAATTTCAATCGCCATCTAGGTCGAGGTAAATTCAATGGATCAATTCAATGTTGAATTCTTTTGGAATTATGACAACTAATTCAAAACATTAATTGTAAAAGGAAAAGTGTGGATTTTGTGATAATCTGAGCTCATGTCAAACATGACGTTTACATGTCAACGTAAAAAGAACAATAATGTAAATACGTAAATCGGAACAGAAGATATAGATGGCTCTGGCGGCGAAACTTGCCCAACTTTCATACATGTGTACATGAATAATGAGTTGAGTCATTGGGTAAATTGTTTTCGTAGGATCCCAATATTATTTCATTTGTCATGATTTCGTATAGTAAAATGTGTTCCAGTGTTTACGTTTTTCGGCCACGACAACTATAAGTCTGTTTATTTTTATTATCTTTGGTTGAACGTAGATATCGGCTGTGGTGATTCCATTCCGGACAAATCCAGCTTTTAATCAGAATTTACGAAAACGTTCGTACAGAACGAGACAAAATGTTAAGAAAATTATCGAAAAAGGCGGCAGCAAATCGGTTGAAATCGTATTTTGTACATACGATTTACATTCGAGCTGTGTCGGCACACATACACACAAAATTATAGGATACAGAAACACGTACGCTAAATTTACTAAGCGAACACATCAAATAAATATCAGACGAGGCATTGTTCATTCGTCTTTGTTCCGTGGCACATTGACTTTCACGGCAAATTTATTCGTACGTCGTATGAATTTGTTAAATTAGGTTGCATG
The DNA here is from genome assembly GCA_028476595.1 of Obolodiplosis robiniae. Classification (NCBI taxonomy): domain Eukaryota; kingdom Metazoa; phylum Arthropoda; class Insecta; order Diptera; family Cecidomyiidae; genus Obolodiplosis; species Obolodiplosis robiniae. The sequence goes on along the minus strand of CM052017.1, from coordinate 8,373,238 downwards.
CTTTTTCCAACAGTTTCATGAGCTTTTCTTTTCTAGCTATCATTTCTCTCTCATCTATTTATCTTATCGTTTCTCGGAAATTTCGTCAATCTGTTCAGAAAGCGAATTCAATGAAGATATGAAAGAGGTCAAATGTCATTCCAAATGTAATGCTGCTTGTTGATGATTTCATTTGATGGTTATCACCACACATCTCGTTGGCAACTCTTTTTTTTTTCTTCTTCTATCAACGCCAAACTGATGATTTTCCGTTATTTTTATTTTTTCCGTTACCATGAAAAGTAACAAAATACTTGCGTCCCATGATTCGGGCGCAAACTTATCAAAGCATCAATCAAAAGTTGAGATGAGATGGACGTAACGTGCGTGGCTGCAAAATTGTACAGTTATTTGTTGAATTGAGAATGAGAAAAAAATGGATATTCGATTTCCTATTTTCATTCCGGTGATTTCCGAAACGACATCGGAACAGCCATTTTTAGTGACAGCAACTGAAAGCGGTGACCAGGAAAAAAAAATTAACTGCGAATAGAGAAACATTGATGAGCAGCATCAAAATTGAAAACACGTCAACTTGTTACCAAGTATGATTTTCTGGTGCGCATATAAATATATGAAATTAGCGTTAGACTTCAATGTGGTTATAATGCTGAAATGAGAAAGGATGCTCCCAAACTGGAAGTGAGAGAAAGATAAACCACACACTAAGCCATCGTTGTCGTTGCAGCTGCCACCGCCTCTGCTCACGTAAGCCACAAAGCACTCAACTTATCAATAGCAAATAGCTTAAGTAAACGTTTCCTAGCGAGACCATGATTATTAAACAATCATATTAAGAACGGATGAATAGCGAGGAAAATGATTGGGAGTAACTTACCATCATTATGTGCTTACTATTCAATATTTTAACGTTTATCTTTTTATCTGAATGTTTCATTTTCTGTACACCGCATTAACAATTCAACAATTCAACAGAGAGATTATTACATCGTCAATTCTTTGCTTATGGCTTGTTTTATGCAGACCCTTTTTTTCTTGAGCGATTTGCTTTTTGAATATTTATGGCTTCATGATTTTATTATATAACGCGTGCGTTTGTGGCCGCATAAAGCAATTTTTATTCTCCATACAAATTGAACCAAATTTGATTGCGGACCCATGCAAATTTCATTCAAAAAAAGATATTTTCATGCATTTTTGAGACGATTTCAAGCCACTATGAAGACCATAGTTTGTTGTGATGTTTCTATTTATATTGAATGTATTTTCATCGTATTTTTGTTCTTTGATCTTTCCGCGGTCCTATTCAAAATCAATAAAAAATCATAAGAAAAATCGTGATTCAATTATCTATATTGTAATTGGGTTCATATGAAACTTTTGTCCACCATAAAAAATATATGAATCGAATTGAAGATTTAATGCGGATGCCTTACAAGTGGCACCTCTAGGAACTTGTACCTACTTTAAAACAATACACAAACTTAGTGGTTCATTATGAGATCTCAAAATCAGAAGTGTCAAGAAGACAAAAATTATACCATATCCAGGCGTTATTATAGATAATTTATTGCTTTTTATGGACAAATAATACAGCTATTGAACTTTTTCATCCATTCAAAGCACTTGGGATGATAAAATCAAATGAAATGAAAAAAAAGGTCCGAATTTGTCCAATGGCTTCTTTATTCTTCGACAACGATGGTTTATGTCTCATTCCAATCGAAAAATGATTGAGGAAGCAAATGACAAATGTCTTGAAAATGATATTTATATTCTATCTTTATGTCGTAAATGCTGCAACGCATACTTGAAAGAAAATGTTCAACTTTGGAATTGAGAACATTAGAAGATATTCGTGTTCTTATACTTTATGAGCGGCGTGCCTATGAAAATTCATCAAAGTCAATCTTGTTTAAAGATGGCTATCCCAAGTCTGAGGCTTTCATTCAAAGTCATCAAAGAAATATTCCAAAGATTGCAAAGAAAGTGGTTCGTTTAAAGCATTAAATATTTTAGTAAGATCTTTTTAAAGGCTGTTTATATTTGTTTATATACACAAGATTTATGTATTTCCTGTAAAGTGAAAATATCTGGCGAATGACACTGTTTTCGACCTCTCAGCACCACAAAATCTCTCAATACTTTTCAAGTTTAAGCACCGAATGATCTAATTTCAAAAGTATGCTCGAACATATCTGTGCGGATTGTTAAGCTTTGAACACAATTTTCTGTGTTGATGTCTGTGCTCAATCTCTCAAAAAGGCACTTTTGATGGGGAAACAAAAATGAATGTGCCCCAGTGAATCCCATGATAATTTCAGTCACACCACAAATATGCTTTGGCACAAGCATGTGGCATATTTTTAACAGATAAGAGACAAGTATTTATGTTTACACAAACAAACACAGAGTGAGGGAGAGAGACAGAGAGAGAGAATGAAAACAGGTAACAATGCTCTCCACATTCACCAACGCTAATTTTTTTTCTTCTAGTTTGCTGGTTTAATTTCATGACCGGCAATGTAAATGCCATGTGTGTCTATTAGCGATTTTACGGGCACATGTTCAATCCACTTTTAACAAGTTATTTATATGTAAAATACAGGGGGCAACAATGCCATTAAAATATCATGCGTTAGTTCAGAAATGAATAGTTAAATTGCATTGATTTATCCATTGAGTTCAGGGCGCTCGCGTCGGTATAAGTCTGATATGTCCGCCCGATGGTGAAATATGTGTAAGTGAAACCGAGCTGTTCACCCCGTACACCGATTCGTTGGAAGCGTGCAAACACAAGGGAAATAGCGAAGAAAAGACGAAAGCAAAATGCGCACTCACTAATTTGAAAAGCTTTCTCAAAGTGTTACATTTACATTTCATGTAGGACCTTGACCAAAGTGCATGTGTGTAAGAGCAAAAGCATACGGAAACACACACAAACACACCGAACGAATTAACTTTGATGCGCCTATTGACCGCAAAAAAACAACACACAACACGGCCGCAACATTGTTTGGCAAAGCCGTACAAATCATCAGCAACCCTTGTGGACTATAAATGGTTTACAATGACAACCCTGAACAAAAACGACAGCTAGAATCAAATTTAGTTACAGTCGACTGCAAAGAAATGACTGAAATTGATTAATGACCATAGAAAATTAGAAAAGAGGCAGCTAAAATGTTTGATTTTCAATACAATCAATTGAGTTCTATTCACTTTTTTTCACAATGAAAGAGTATTTGAAATCCATTTGGTGAAAAAAAATTGAATAATCCGGAAATGCTTCGGTAGAATTTGTGTGCGACGGTGCAAGCATTCCGATTTAGTAGATTTATATCTTTTTCGTATAACTCAATTAAGTAACAAATTCAATGGTTTACTGCTCCATCTAATTAATTATTACGCTATACTTTGTAACACTCACAAAAAATACGATTAATTCGTATAGTTGAAACCGTAAGCAGTTGAATTGATGGTACTACAATTGAACTTAAGTGAAAAGAAGAAGACGACGACAACGGCGGCGGCAAAGATGAAGAGAAAATCGACAAAGATAGCAAAATGTTAATATCAATGCTAATGAAAACTTGAACTTAGCTGCTCTTTTTATGACGCTTGATAAAAATAGACTCTGAGAAATGATTGGAATCAATGATGCTCTTCGAATGCGTTTTGTTTACCCGGTTAAAAGCAAATGTGTGAATGTATGTTTTCAAAGCGCCAGCATTTTTACGGGCATTGCAAACGTTTGCAAAATAATGGATATTTCTTTAAATGATAAAAGTGTCCTCGCTTGGCCGCTGAGCGACAAATTCTTTAAGAGCTTTCAGCCTGTCAACACCGCTCCGGTTGACTTATAAGCGCGTATCACTGTCAAAAAATGGACAATTCTATTCATCAAATAAATGCCATTGATTTCAGTTTAATACAAATCATCGAGGAGCCTCTGAAATATTATAGGTGATTTGTTTCCTCTGAAGCATTGACCTTGCTGCATCTAAAGTCCTGGCATTTTCCTTCAAATGATACTCATTAAACGGTAGTATTGAACCACTTTTGATAAGCTCCTAATGTCATAAAAGCAACCAAATTATGGATAAATGTGTCAAATATCAGCACTGTCATCTTTATATTCATCATCAATTTCTGGCGCGTTTTAACGAATGGTACACGCTCAATTCTCATGTTTATATTTCTAACTCTCTCTCTTTCTCTCGATTTTGTGATAAAGTGTCACTCTTCAAAAGGTTTTTGGAGTTCGTTTGACTTCGGCTGAGAAACATAAACCGTTCTCACGCCTATTTTGATTTTGATCTTGACGAAGATTTGGCGCATCCACATCAGTGAGACAGACTCAGTCTCTCAGTTCTGCCTTTTTCCTGTTTTATCTTCAGCTCTCGCCCGCTCTCTTCCCCACTGTTGGTTTTAAATATACCCTTTTTTGTCCATTTCCACATTTTCATATGTGCCAACACTTGTTTGACACTTGAGAAGACCTAGTGTAAGCATTTTCATCAGCTGAAGACTGCTGCTATTTTCTAAATGACACATTTCATCTTTTAAAATATTATATAAACGGACGCGTGACATTTTCATTACTTCTACGTTTAAAATGCTATTTCATTTTATGCATGTGTCGAATTTTAAATGTTCGATTTCCGACCGCATGCTTTTTATTGATCAATGATATAGTTTATCGTTTAATGAATCCGCCGAATATGATTGGCGCTCTTTTGATTGGAGACATGTCTTTGCAAACGTATAAGATCCAATCGAAACGAAATGCACTCTTTAAACTGGAACAGAATATTTGTTTTAAATTCAATTGAAAGATTGCTGAACAATATTCCTTACAATCGCTAAAATCAACAATACGCCATTTCCTTGCTCACCTGAGCATATTTTTTGCTGTGCAATCCGACAAAAGCAAAAGTATTTCCGATTCCAAAACAAACAAAGCACTTCTTAAGTTGATGCGCATTCGAAACAAGTGCTTTTCTCAATATAAAACCGATCAATTTAACCAAGAAGTCAATTGGACTTGATTTATTCAGTATTTTTATGTACATGAGTGATTTGTGGCGTGCGAGCGTGTTCTATCGGTTTTTTGTGTCGTATCGTTTATTATCACATCAAATAAGAAAGCAAACACTTTTCTCCGTATTCCCCGCCGCTTTTGATTCGTCGAATGATCCGGACCTCCGGTATTCTCCGATGCGTATCGAATAAATATTGAAAGGGTGCTGGGAAACCATGCTTGACAATGGATATATGTGAATAAGCGTCAAGTGTCAGAGAAAAAAGGGCGAATTGAAAACTACTCAAGCGTCTAGGATAAGGAAACTTTACAAAATCACCTCGATACGTGCAAATAATCTAAATGATAGTAGTCGCTTTGAGCGACTCATTCAAAATGATACAGTTCTAGGACTACAAGTCAAAGCTGTGCATTTCAATTTATATTATGTGAATGGTGCGAATTCTTTGGAGAATCAACGAAAAAAAAAAAAACACACACAAAAAAATGAGAAAAAACACGAATAAACTAAACCTCATTCCGTCCTAATGCCAGTGAATTCCGTATCCATTCGATCACTTTGATGGCAAATTTTCGAAATTGGCCATGCGAGTGGCGCCTCTCAGGATGATGGCATGCATTCGGCATTTGAATTATAAATCGCAACGTTTTTCAAACATGCCCTTTCTATGGGGTTTTTTAAAGCACCGTAATCTGTGTGCTTTCGATAGGCTCGAGCGTTCATGCATTCGCATACAAGCAGCAATGACTGCACGATTTTCACTAATCTTTTTACTAAATGGTTTTGTTTGAGCCGCTTTTTTTGTTCTTTTTTGTTTTCTTATCTTTAATTAGATAATATTTGAGATATTGAGAGAATTGCCAACCGCAGAGAAGAAGTGAAATGATCTTATTATACGAAATAGGATTTTGTTGACAAGACAATTTTCACGTAGTCTAATGAAAAAAGAAAACATGGAAAGCAAAGAGTATGATGAAACAACAACAGCGTCAACGTCACGAAATATCGAGAGATTAAAAATGGGATGGACGAACGAGATATCCCAACAGAAATGTGCTGCGACGGTTAAAAAAAATGAACAATGTCACTGTTTGTGGGTGCTGAGTGGAAACGAAGTAGCCGAGCTCAAAAGCACACAAATGCTTATAGAGGCAAATAGATAGAGGAATTTGGGACAGCATCTAGCAACATTTTGAATGCCCAATGGCCATTTTTATCTCTGGAAAAGATATTTATCCGCCTCGAATTCACCAGCTATGGGTAATTTATTGGCGGTATATTATCATTTACTAAGCATCTGCGATAACGTATGAGAGTTTTGTCCCCGGCCATTTGATGGAGCCGCTCCTGTTTCATTTCTTAATGGACATTTTTTCTCCTGCCCAAATCTTGACCATTTTTCCCATATCATTCAATTAGCTTGTTAAGAAAAGGTATTGTTTTTCATGTCCATCGCACATTTCATTTGGCTGCGCTGATAAAGCGTTAGCATCTTTGTACATTCTTTTTTCGGTGTGTTCAAATCGGCACACTCAAATCTCTATTACTTCGAGGCTGTCGAATGCATGCAATAAAAGAAAAAAAAGATTCATATTACCAAGTCAATTGTTGCTTCAGTCGGTATTGTCTGTTGAACGCCAGTCGTCGCCACGGTTTTCGATTCTTATTTAATACCAAATACTGTACTCAATTTTAAATATTGCTATTAATATTTCGATCTGTTTTTTTCCGCTCTGCAAATGTCTGTATAATTTCTCTGTGTGTTTAAACTTCAAGTGTTTCGTTCTTGGACATCCGATGTGAAGGATGAACTAAGTTCAATGTCATTTTTGAATATTTGTTTCCTAGATTTTCGTTTTTTTTTATTCACCGTGAACCTTGTGTGAACTCTTTCAATTATTTATTAACGAAAATCCCACGGCGGTTCGTATGGATTGACACAGAATGGGAGGTGGGAAAAACGGATGTACTTTCTACTGCTTATGACGGTGTGTGAGTTTTGGACGTTGATTCGATCGAATCGGATTATGTATGCAGTGCTATTTGGAATGCCAATCAACTTTGTCAATTAAATACCGAATTAGTTTCATTGATCAGATATATCCAATGCCATGGCAATCGGATTCACCATTTCCACAGATTGGAGCCTTTAATCACCCCCGATTCGATGTTTGTTTTCCATTCGGAATGGCACACGTCTCTTGTTCGATGTTAACTTATTTGTATTTCATGTATATCGCGCCGTTCAACTTGCACACTGGACGCTTAAATTTGGTAATCTGATATGGAACGGGTCGCATGACAAACGAGATAAAAAACTTTTCTCGATGGTTTTTTGTTGGTTGATATTTCGTTTTTCCTTTTTGTTTGTTATCCGAATCGAACGACGGTAAATTAGGTGGTTTGGAAAATGTCCGGGACACTTCTTTGTTTCAATGCTATGCTCACTTTTTGCTTCGTTAGCTTGAATTTTGAAATTGATTTATTTGTTGTTAGTTGAATGTTTATTCGAACAGGATTGTCATTCTTTCGGTTGCCTCCTGGACAGTCGGTCGATTGGCTGTCCCGCAAATCGTCTCGAAATCACACAAACGAATAGATCACTTTCTCTAGAATCAATTTCTCCGCAAACACACTTTATTTAATTATTTTTCCATTTATTAATTTATCAATTCATTGATCGAATTCATGTGCACTGGGTTTTTTCCTTCGAAGGATGAGCTAGCGAATCCCTTAGTTTTTTTCGCAATCAAAATAATTGGTATTAGTTTTGTTTTGCGAATAAAACACCAAAGATTAGGCCAATCATTGAACGAATGGTATTGACAGCAATCGTGAAGTGCATGAAATCCTCAAACTCACGTTTTCTGTGCAATTCAGGAGTAGACAATAAACTCAGCGTTTTGCTTGATTGAATTTCAACGCAAACCACTTGAACTGGATGAATTCAAATCACTAGTTTTTTTTCATTGGAATTTGGTTCACACATTTTTTGTTGGAAGTGCGATTGCCTGAAATGCATTCGAATCAGTGAAAAAAAATTTCAAGAAAATTGAACGCGAGTGCACGAAATGAGCGCAAACTTACGTATATCGTGGTCGACAAATGGAGAATTCGAAACGGGTTGGTTTGCGCGAAGCGATACGTGGTGGCAGAAAGCAAGTGTTCATGCTGCAAGCGGCAGAACTTGTCTGATTTGGGGTAGCTTCAACTTAATATACAGAAGACAATATAACGATGACTTTGCTCGATGGGATACCATATAGCGAGCGAATGTTCGTCGGCAACTTTTGCTATTGTTGTTGTGGTACTTTACTTGTTTTGCATAGCAACATGACGTAGAACGTTGATGGTTCTCGCTTTGTCTATCTCTCTCTCTTTCTCTCTCTCTCTCTCTCTCTCTCTCTCTCTCTCTTTCTCGCTCTCTCTCGCTCTCCCTGTATGTGAGTGTGTGTGTATTTGTGTGCATTTTCTCCCAAAAAGTTTCCCGCGTCAACTCGACAAATGTATGCGAAGCACAAGCACAAGCACATACACATACAAACATCCATACATGGAGAAGCAGCCGAAAGTTATACAGCATCGTAAGTGGATGGCACAACTTATTTTATGTGCACCGTGGCATTCTCAGCTACTAAACTTACAGTTACTATACATTCACTTCAACATCCAACACATCCATGGACTTAACGTGTGTATGGCACGTGTGAATGTTATCGCATACATTTTGTTTCACCATACAATTGGAATTATGCTTGCGCTGTCCACGCAATGAGCAGCATATGTTTTTCTCACCTTCTCCCGCAAAGATCCATGAAAAAATACAGAGCAGCAGCAGCGAACAGCAGTTGAAAGCGAATTTATATCCTATGCGACAGAGGCTACACGCTTGCACAAGGTGTCTGGCGCATACTATGAATAGCAACACTTACTCAGTCATGGGTGCACGCTATGATTTTGATAAATGTTGCTCCATTTTACACAGTTCAGCACTAAAAATAGACATGGGCACAAAATATTCAAGGTGATGCCGGCTAACGATTTAAGGCCGCCTAATTAAATTATCCAACTATCTAACGATGATGCAATTTATTCTCATGCCAACAGCAGATTGTTTTGCATTTCGTGTCTACACTCCGATTACCGTTCATGTGCAATGCTTCATTCAATACACAAATCGTGTAGCAATAAGTTTTGATGATGGGATGTAGACAAAGTTTTATCCAATTTAATTTGTATTCCATCGACTTGCAGTTGGGTGTGCTCTTTCTCTCTCTCCCTCGTCAATTCAGTCGGCGATCACAATTGCTGGCACATTTGCAGGATGTGAATTAGATTCGTTAAAACATCGACAACAATCCGAATCGAATAGAGAAACTTTAGTGTTTTATTTATTGGGATTGCTTACAATGTAAAAACTTGAAAAATAGAATTGACAATCCTAGTCATTTTCGGTCACTTTCGTCCACACTTGAGGATGGAACCAGTAAAGCGAACGAATTTGTAAAGGGTTTTTCACATTTACGTATGTCCTTGACCATTTGTCCAATTGCATACACATCGTGAGAGAGTAATAAACATCCAACCGCTTTGATAAATGAACATCAAGCGCAAAAAAACATTGAATGGTAGTTCATCCCTTGTTTTCGATGGGCGCTTTCAATTGTTTTGGGTCGTTTTCAAGGAACTCGGGGTTTTTCTCGGAATTTTAATGGATTTTTCATTGGAACCAGACCGGACCTTCACAATAATAACAATCAGCCCGACAAAAATGAAAGATTCAGCAGATTACTGGCTCAACAAAATATTTAATGAACAGAACGTGATTCGACAACATGACTGAAAAACATTCGGCTCTTTATATCAGTGGGTGCGAGACGAGCAACAGGGGAGCAATTCACATTTCGAAAGCAAACATCAAATGTGTTCGGAATACCAATGAGCGTAACATACATCGGCCCTTTGATGATTATGCATTAATTGATTTCAATTAGAAGATGACTGCTCTAAAAAATAGTACACAAGCTCGAAAATCAAAATCCTTTCTTCAAGCTCTCGGAATTATGTGAAACTCACTGCGATAGACACACAGCCTTTTAGATGCATATACATCATTGTACGCCCACATCATACGTATCCGTTACAGCATGACATCAAAATTTACGGCACCAAAACACTGTTGCATGCATCCGCCCCGATTGGTTTAGTGCGTTATGCTTCGTTTGCTCTCAACTGCAGCACCCGAACATGAACACAAACTGGATAATAAATTAAATACACGCTGGCACCCGGGAAGAGGTTACCCAGATTGCGGTTAGCTACAAAAGCGATAATGATGATGGCACCATTCATCCATCGTGCAGTTTCCAAAGCAAATTACATGTTTATCAATAAATTAGCAGCATCAACACCACCAACGCGTACAAGCTTTATTTCATCAGAATGGACTATCTCGGATGATGTATTTGGAAGAGCACTGAACTGACAATCACCTGGATGTTTACAAACATTTTTTTATCAGACTGTGACAATTTCTTACTTTGTGAGATAATGAGAATTCAACGAATGTATTCGCTTAAATGAATGCATTGATACTGACGGCCTAAAGACTCATATTGTTCTATCGTTTTGAAAATTCCATGATTTATGTATGATACAATTCATTTTATTGTTCAATTTTCAATATTGACAAGTTCAGGTTTTTTCATGAATCCAAGAGGCTCATCCAGTCAGTTCTTGGTTGTATTTAAATAAAATAAATTAAATATGTAATTAATTAATTAAATAATTAAATAAATAGGACCTTTGTCATTCAATTTTTGACGCAAAATGTATACAAATCTATGCCGCGCCCGGGACACCAACGTCATCATATTGGCTCTGTGGCATCATTCGCTTTGAGTTTCCCTTTGGAGAGTGAAATGTTTGGGAAGAGAAACAGTTTCCTCGAAATGGAACAGTGAAATGTGTATGCATGTGAATTCAGTGAAAACCAAATACATATGACGTACGTTTTTGAGCGCGAAGCGCGTATTTTTGACCTATTTTTCAAGGCTGACAACCAAGCAAGTGAGAGATTGTATGGGCACGAATAAAAATAATGCAAAATCCTGTTATCAAATGCTCAAATAAGCCCAAATGATTTATTAATGAAGCGGGACGGTTACAGACAAATATCCCAAACCCAATCGCCGTTTTTTGAAGCCATTGACCTGGCTTTGTACACGAGCTCCCATTTTTAATGGCCAGCTTGAGAATGAAGGGGGAACACTTAAAAAAATACCATCGTTAATACGAATTAGTCGCACGCATGAGAACCCAGTGTTGGGATGATGGTGATGGCACAAATAAAAAACAAAGAAAAAAAAATTAGTGATGCGCTGTGAAATATAAATTGCTTTTGTTTCGTCATTTTGATCTGCTTCTAATAAATTCGCTGACAGTGAACTACAGGAGATTAAGTATTCGGAGTCTCAACTTTAGATTGATAAAATGGGACAAGTAGCTTCAGGCCTTTCAACTCCTTTGTGATTCGTACGAACATAATTCTATGCACCAGCTCAAAAGCCTTTTAAATTGTTGATTTTGATATCCTTTCACATCCAGCATTAAGTTAATGGACTAACTATTTACGAAATATTTGTATCAAAAATTGACTTTTCAACATTCCCGTTTCATTGAATTGGAGATAATTTTTTCTTTTTTTTCAAGAGACATGTCTTATCCAATATTTTGAAGTAAAAAATAATTTGAATCACTTTAATATTTACTTCACTTTAATTTAATATATTTTCTCGATTTTTTCTTTAATAATATGTTTGATGGAAAATGCACAACATAGAATTCACAGAAAATATAACAAAACCACTATGATGAGCTATTAAAGAAATAATCTCAACGTTTTACGCATTAAAAACTTGTCATTGTGATATTTTTTCAGAAAAAAACTGAAATTCGATTTAATCCACCGAGGGCAATTCAGTATTTTTGTACACAATCATCTAATATTCCATTGAAAATATTTCCAAATTTCAATTCCATTTATTTCTGAATATTTTTTAGAAAAATGGAGCCTGAATCAAATGTTAGGATGTTATTGTGCTCTCTCCGTCTCGGGTCGCCTTTCATTCATTTATTTCGATGGATTTCGGAAACTTCAGTCGTTTCATTAGAATTTTAAATATTCGTTATGGTTTGCACATCGAATTTGGAGTTTCATTCCCTTAGTAACTCATCAAAATGTTTACAATATAAAAAACTTTTCACACATTTACTTCTTTGAAGTTTTGCCTCGCAAATGTTCCAGATAGTATCAGGCTATAAGAGTCTTTCGAAAGAGTTTTTTTTTTGTATTTTAAGTGTAATGATAGCATTAACACTGCTATACGATTAGAAGTGAATGCTGACATCTTACAAAAAAAAAAAAAAATAAAAGCTTAAAAGGGAAGGTTTCGCAACAATTTTCAAAGTGGTCTTTTATGCGGTTTATGATGAATCAACCATTACGTTGGCACACGTTTTTTTTTTTTTTAAATATGTTTAATAAAAATTAATTGTTCATTCAACGAAATACTCAATTCAACGAAGCTGTAACAGAGAAATCAGCAGAATCAGACAATCTTTTATGATTATAAATTGCCAAATAGATTCATGTATTTTCAGACAACATTTCAAAAAACAGAAGCTCAATATAAAAATATAATACAAAACACGAATGGGCGATAGTCTCATGGCCTAAAAGCGATACATGATTGAAATGTGATTAAATGAAAAGCATGATAAAAAGCCAGTCCCATTGCGTGGAGATGGGCTATCAGCGGGAGGGTAGCCACCAGTCATTTTAATATTTGAACAAAATACTAGTGGATTAGTATGTTTTATCATCGTTGAATATCTGTTGATAATAAAATAAAAAGAAACCTTTTCGAGAAGAGAATTGATCTGCAATGGAATTTCCAAAGAAAAATAAGCATACATATTTAACTTTTTGTGCTAAAATTTGAATAGGATTTTCCCAGAATGGCATTGGTCGTATAGACCGTTTTCAAATGAGCGCTTCAAATGTCAGATCATGAATAACGGTGAAGATACATCTTGCTCATACGATATAATTGGAATAAATGTTTAGCTCTTCAACTTACATTTTATGTATTTAGCATGTTCTGCGGTTGGTGCGAAACATGCAGTCTACAAAATGAATGTACTTGTAATATTCAGTATATGAGTCTAGATATGTGTCGTTAACCGATATTATATACTATATATAGTCGATAGCAGATAAATATATGTGTATAGTCAATTCCGAATTTTGCTCCACGATTCTTTTAAATGAACTGTACTTTATTTCTACTTGAACGTACCAAGGGTTTGCTTGAAGAGTTATATCGTGGTTTTATAATAATAGGAAGCTCAACTTTGAGCTTCTTCAATTTACCGACAAATACACGAAGAGTAACTTTCCAAATTTGGACCTAACACTTTTTATGTACCAAATTCGGACCCAATCCTTTGTTCATATTTTATATGTGCAATAAGGCTCATTTTTGCAGTTAGATCGTAGTTAGAGACTAAATCCAAATATGGTCACTTTACCCCTACACCGAATATAAAATAATTACCAAATTGAGAACACTTCGGTAGATCTCGAATTTTGACCCGAAATTGAATAGATCCACAATGTACTGAATTTAAGTGTGAATTTCTCATTTGATTGGAAGAACAACGTTCAGCCTAAAAATTCTTTTGCCCGCAAATGCATTGCAAAGTGAGTACTGTAAACTTAAGAGTTCAATGAATATGGACAGGATAAAAAATCTATTGTATTAAAAATATGATTATTAATTAAAGTTGAGGCAATAAAATCCGACTAGCATAATTCATGCTCAGAAACCGAATACATTCGATGCATATGTACATTTTTGAAGTTGAGGTAGAGGCGTGTCATCACTTTCAAACCTTTTAATGCATATTTTATGGTTAAGAAATGGAAAGGAATATGAAAACGTTATGAAAACATGACGAATAAATTCAGGCAATCGAATGTATGAAAAAAGGGTACGACATGCCTGTTGGCATCTAGTAATTAGAAAAAAAAATCGATAGTTTGTACTTAATACAAACATCGATGTTAACCTGACTGTATTCATTTGCACTTGTAATGCAAGATGGAGGGAATTTTAACATGTACATGTAAATGAATCGCATATGCGCTGCGAGAGAGGGAAAAATCGATTTCTGGTCACGGTCATGGTCGTACTGCCTGCATTGCACTGCGCTAGATAGTTTGTCGTTGGTCTGCCTCGCTTGGGTCTCTAGATGAAAAATATTTTGTTACATCAGACATAATGAACGACGTGACTATTTTTATTTGAACAAAACGAGAGATTTGAATCAATGAAATGAGAAATTAACAAATTTTAGTATTGGCATTGGTTAGAATTTTGATTTAAGTCAATGATAACGGAGAATCGAGCGAGTGATCGGGAGCAAAAGGAAAAGGTACAAAAAGATGTAAAATGTACATAATGAGCTTTTAGTGGAATCAATGTTGCCGAGAATACGATTTCTAGATGAAATAAAGTTCATGGGCAGAATGCTCTAATAGAAGCACAACGATCGTGCTCCATTTTGGTACTTCAAGCAAACATACACGCACAAACTTTTACAGAAATCGAGAGAGAGAGAGAGAGAGAGAGAGAGAGGGGGGGAGAGAGAGAGAGAGAGGGAGATAGAGAAAGAGACAGGAATATTGCAATTAAACGCGAGCATTTTGACATTGAAAATCGATAGCAATAAAGAACATAAATAATTGAGTGATGAAGGTGAAATATAATTTGTATTTTGCCCGAATTAAATTAATCACAAATCATTTGTTATGCTTTTTCTATGCCTATAAATGTTCAATGACTTTTCAATTAAGAATGTGAATCGTATCGAGCAGTATTTTGGCAAGAGAATTGATTATATTTATTTACTAGCGGAACCATCGGATGCAATGGTTTGGAAAATCGAATTCAACATCAATTGAGTGCTCGTAAATTGGGTGAACTCTCCCATCGAAGTGGACTGATTTTTGATGTGCTTCGTTTTTTCGCCAATCACCTCCAATGCTTGGTTATTTCATATGATCAACAGATTCGTTTTCATGACGATATTTTTGTCCTTCTTCCTGAAGTCAGTTCATTGAATTGTGGCAAAAATGGAGGCAAAAGCGCTTCGAAATTGTTTTATTGATAAATTTTCGTCATATATCAACACTTCCAAAGTTAGGAATATATATTACATACACACAGAGAGTTTATCGTGAATTTTTTGTATTGTCAGTGAATTTAAATATAAATTCACCGACAACATCAAAAATTCACCAATTTGGTTATATTTGAAGTTTAAGACGTATTGATATCGGTTTTACTTGAATTTCACTGCAAACGCATAGACTTTACAAATGTCAATATGCTTTATAAATTTTACCGCAAAATAGAAACTTCAAATCTAAACCAAATTTGTAAATTTTTTATCTTGTCGGTGAATTTATATTTGAATTCACCGACAGTGAAAAAAAAAATACACGGTAAATTCTCTGAGTATATATGTACACTACCGACAATAGGAAATAAGTAAACATTATATTGCACGTGAGTCCCAACTTCCATCTGAGAGAAGATCAAGAGTATATCATGCACAGTCATTGAACCGAGCTTAGGATTACAAGTACGAATCCATCATTTGATACTTTGTATTTGACGTGCACGAAAATTCCAAGCGCCTTTGATATTCAATGTGATATTCAATGATTCGTTTAGTTGAGAATGTCATGGGAAGCATTGCCTCGTGTGCCTAACCGAATGCGGCACGGGACAAATCGCAAAACTAATAATGACTAATTAAAAGATATATTAAAAAATCGTTAAGTGATATATGAAATAGTGGCTTGTCAAGTGACAGGAAAGAGTCGAGAAAACATGCACAAACGAATTTAATAAATGGAGAGCACTTGATCGATGACGCAATCGCATTTGGTCCAATTTATTGCTTCTAAAATGTGTATCGATTTAAATTGCGCATAAAAATTTACTTCAAATGTAAGTGTGTATGTGTGGGACTGCGAATGATATATGGTGTGCGATGGAACACAAGAGGGAGAGCGACCAGTCACGATAAGTTGCCATTTCGATACTTGTGTGCATCGTCCTCATATGGAAGATAATTGACAGTGATATTTTAACTGATAAATAAACCACTAATAATTATTTATCAATGAAGCGCGTCGCAAACAAAAAGATCAATACTTTGCCGCCCCTAAAAATTCATAAAATTGCGCGTTGATTACACATTTATTATTTCGAGCAAACAATAATTGAGCAATTTAGTAGCGTCTTCTGTTATTGCTACATTATTTATTTGTTCGAATTTCCTTTCTCCCTTTCTCGCTCCCTTTTTCTCTTTCGATCAACAGCCTATTTTGAATTCCACTTTATATTAAGAGCCATCTCAATCTCATCTAGTATATTGAAATCGAAACTCGTCATCAAATTTCGTCTCGCCTATCGCCAGTTCAATTGACCTCGATGCTATTTTTATGGAACTTTTTTTGATTTTGATATCGTTTTTTTAATATGGAAATATAAACAAACCGTCTAAATTGCTACCATTCACAAAAATTCATATTGCTGCTTTAAATTCGGAGAATTATTTGTTAGTCTCAGCTATTTTCATTTCTAATGGGAGATTTCAATATTTTCATTTTTATTGATGGATCCAATCTGAAATCATTTTCGAATAAATTTTAATTGCATTTCACTTCAAATCATTCTAATCAAATATGATAGATAATTTTAGATTTTTTTTCGACATTTTTCAATTTCGCTGAGTTTTTATTTTTAACATCATTCGTTGGTTTTTTCCTTTGTACCAACATTTTGAGAAATGTTTCAAACCATTTCTGTAAACCCATTTTAGTAAATGAGTATTAATGCGTTTATTTCACACAACGACTGATTCCTAATTATTTCAATAAATCAAAATAAACGCAAAGAAATAATAATTATTTTTCTTTTGATATTGAATGAATAGAAATTTTTGTTTTAATGTGTTGAACGGAAAACTAGAATAAAACATTGCCGAAAAGAAAGTACCTGCGATACAAAGTAAACCAGTTGTTTCTAATAAAGCCACAGTGTTTCATAACATTAGTACATTTTTGAAGCGTCAAAAATATATTCAGGTAAAATATCGTTCTGTTATATTATAGCGATTTGGTATTGAACAGAGTTTAACTGATGCCTAGGTCGGCATTTTTATTCCAGATTTGCCAATTGTTTCACGTTAATTTGTTTGCCTTGAAAGCAAATGGAAGAATCAAGCACACAATTGGAGTGAAAAGAACATAACATAAAAAAGGTAATTTCATTTGTTTCACTTTGTCGATGTTATTCTTTTTCCAAATATTTTCAGTGTTTGATTATAGAGGATGTGTTCTGATGTATTTGTGTTTACGGTACAGTAGAAAATCGATTGAAAAAGTATCAAATTGAATTGGACTCAAGGACAAGTTAGAACATTTCAATTAAACAAGATATCAAGTTCGGTAAAATCAAGTTAAAACTCTGTATGGTCAACATTGTTTACCATGGGTTGACTTGAATTGTTGCAACTCGAAATCAGCACCATAAAGCAAATCTTCCATACCAAAAGCCATCAATAATAATTGAATGTGAGCTGCCTTTCGATTCAAATGATCTGCTAAAGCCGATCCATTTGGTTGATATTCAAGAATTGTAGGCACGTTCAATTATAATTGATTAGACAAAAATTGTTCGCATCGAACGGAAAGGTGTGTGGACGTTTTATTGATCAATTACATCCCGTTTTTGAATTAAAGAATTATTTTCTAGACTCGAAAAGTATCTTTTTCGCATGATATCGAATTTATTTAGGCACTTTTGGTAGAAATACACAAATTAATTGCACGAAAAAGTACATGAAAATTGTCTGATGTTGTCCAGTGTCGAACGAATGTGAGAATCTCGTACAATGGGATCAATCATTTATTTTAATTTAAACTTGATCTCATTTTGAAAATCATGGAAAAAAACATGTGATTTACAAAAATACCGAAAAATCATAAAGTTTTATTCGAAATAGGAAATCGAATATTTGTTGTGCATCCCTGCTTTTTTGAGTGTGGTTAGGTCATGAAAACCTTCTGCATGTTGCTTACCACACTGAATGTAATTGTCTGTTTGCAAAAGACGCACCATGGGCGGAATTAGTGCCGTATTGGGTCTATGACCAGCATGAGCATAGCTTGCTGTGTTCACATATTGGCATGAATTTAGACTTAGTAACAAATGAATAAAAATAAATACAAATATTTAAACTATTGAATAGATTTGAGGCCAATTAATTGATTGAGCAACTTAAACACCATCTTGCTCGAGTTTTGTGCAATGAGTCGAACTGAAGTTTAACCGCGAAATTCATTTCTACTGTTCTGACAAAAGCGTTGCGAAACGTTCAATCGAATAAAAATGAGTTCTTGTCGCCATTGAGTTAGAGAGATAAAACGCTTTGAAATTTCTCAAAGTTTTAGGAACATTTTGAAATCACGTCTGGAGTAAACCAGGGCACATCGAAACAAACCTTTGAAACATATGTCTCCATTGAATTGTCTTGAAGAAATTTTAGGAAGAATCAAATTGAGCAGTTGACGTTATTAATATCTGTCCGAAATAATAAGAAAGAGAAGCCGATTGATTTGAAGTGAATATCGAATTATTTCGCAGCAAACATCGAATATTCATGAACCCCATCGAATCATTTCGGTGCCAATTTCATTGTTCCCAGCTGATCCGGGGATTTTCTCAGCAAACTGAATTTAGGCGAATGAAATATACGTTGAGTCCTGGTATTTGTTTGAATCGCGGATTATGAAGGGATTTTGATACATCTCTTTATTAATTGAATACACATGGAATGCGGAGCATGAGTTTGCTTCTTAGAAAACGGCAAAACCGTCGCTTGGTTTGAGCATTTTGCAACAAATTACTCTTTGCCGATTAACTTTCGATAGAAATTCATTTTATTTACTACATAAGCAAGTACACACACATACATTTTTTGGCGATGCGCTCGAAAGCAAAAGTTCAAATGCCAATCAATCTTCATTTGGCGAAAATTTATTGGCACACATAATACTTTTCGGGAGGAAAATAATAATCAATCAATCTTATTTGCAGAGCACTTTGTTGCTATGGAAGACGTGCCACCAAAAAATCACACTTTAATGACGATAATATATTCAAAGCGATATCCCGTTGAGCCGATCGATGTGTATTTTAAACAAAAATTGTATACATTGAAATGTTCAAGAAAAGTATGCACATTGTAAACCTAATTGCTTTGTTGACGCGAAATATTTATTGCCGCCAAAATCTTCACAATATAAACTGTCTGACGTAGTGATAAAACGGCAATAAAGTCAATTTCAAGTCCATTTCACATAATTTCAAATGGAATTTGCTTTGAGGTGCATTTTAAAACGAATGCGTCACTCAAATGATGGCAATTTGAATGTGATTACAATAATGTCCAAAAAAACAAACATTAAACTGCCAGAAAGCTTTCAATATCACACGCTGTACGAATCACAATAACACTGCGAACAAAAATTATTGTGAAATACTTAAAAACTTACCCCAAAACCGAGGAAAGATAATTTCCGCATGTGCATATCCGGCGTTGATTTATTTCGACCCCCGAACGCCATCTCTGTTGCTTGTTATCGTCCCGAAAGCCGAAATACGATATAATTCGTGAATGGCAGTGGATGAAACAGCGATATTTTGCGAAGTAAATATTATCAAATGGTCAAGCAGTTTAAACTGTAGTACGTAAATGAGCAGAGTATCTCTTACTCGCTTGCTAGTCGTCGCTGCTTGCCGGATAATATTTTATTGCTCTTTTCCAATCGTGAGGCAATTATTCACGATTCATAAAATTACACATGAGCAACGTTTTTTTTTTTTGAATCACGTGCTCGATTCATAAACAAAAGTTTTGACACGTTCGCTCCACATAAACAGTATCCACAATCTCACCCTGCTTATATCGTCGAAATTGAATTTATTCCCGCTTTGAAAAAAAAAAAAAAAAAACAACGGTACGAATAAAATTGGGCGTCGCGAGAGAGAGGCTAAATATAAGCGATCTACACGAAATAGATCGTTAAAAGCACATCAAAATAGCTCGTAGCCAATTTGCGACGCTTTTATCAGGGATTGACTGCGAAACGAATATATATTGTATATTATATTTATATAAATTTTCGATGCAAATTCAGGTAACGCACTTTAATTCGATTGCGGTAGGTTATGGCATATTCTCTTTCTTCTGTCCCGAATTTTACCGCATTGTTTGCACCATAATACACCTTACTTTATCAGCTATGCTTAACACGCGTTTGTGTTTGAATTCGTAAAATTTGATGTTCGGACCCCCTTCAAGCGTCTTTTTTGTTCCAACGAAACCGCACTGATTCTCCACCTCTATTCACCTCCGGCTTGTCTGCAAACGGAAAATCAATATATTAGATTTTTTACAACACTTCTAGAGGTTAGGTTCAATCCCACATAAATAAATAAGTAAATATAAATACGAACAAACATTGCGATTTTGTGTGAGTGCAGCAATTTCAGTAGATTAGGTTCATCTAACAAACCATTTCTATGCGGGCTAATCCGCTGGAATTCATGGGGAGGATTGAGACTTTGATTGTCTTCTTTTAATGAAACAAATAGATGGTAAAATTACTTTTGTAGATGTCAGTTAACAATTTTTTGCGTACAACTTTTCGCTTAATATTGTTAATAGGATATATCTCCAACTCGAAGATCCAATCTTCCAACAATGTTCGGACATATTTTCGGGGACACAAACAACCAAATTTCAAGAGAATTTACCGAAATTGTCGAAATTTTAACGGAAATACAATATGTTTTCTAACAGGTTTAAAAAATGTCCCGGGAACAACAGAAAAATCGTACTTTTGATGGAAAACATTGAAATTCCACTCTTTATTTTTTGACTTTGAATGTCCGAAAAATTTGCGTATATTTAAAAATCGGAATAGTTTTTTGCCGGCATCCAGTAGATATTCTAAGTACTCCTCAATTTATTTGCCACTACTGAAATAGCCACAATTTTATATCTTCGAATTGGGTGTCTTTTGAGTATCTATGAAAAATCATGTAAGAACATCAGTTTTGGTTTAGAACTAACTGAGGATGGATGCTTAGCATCTGAAATGCGCATATGAGCAAATCTCAAATAATTTGTAATATTTTTGAGTTAAAATAAGATTTTAATTCTAAAGAGTTTTCAATTTAAAACTATCCTCCCCTCCTCCGGAGAATTGTTCAAGAGCTATATAACCGACACAAACTACCCATTGATTAAATTCAAAGGCGGAAACATTGGCGTAAGGTTTTAAAGATTTCGAGGTCGATCTCTGCATGTGATCCTTTTTTTAAATTCGGTTCGTTTTTTTGTAGACCCAAAAAATGTACGACAAATGTCTATGCACATGGTATATTTACGATCAAATTCAATGAGATGTAATTTTTAGATTTTTGTTTAACAAAAAAAATTCTAACGTTCATTTGCTGATCAAAGTAACAACAACAACAAACATTTATAGACCGTTATTGCCTTTCAGCGTCTGGTCTGTTTTACGAAACAAAAAAGATCAAAGTAAGTGAGATAAACAAATGTGTTTTGACTCAATCGAAGCAATTACAATGGCGACAAGTTTTTCAATTGTAAAAACTCAGCATTGGATAAATTGAAACTCAGCATTGGATATTTAATTTTGCAGTTGATTTGATACAATCATCAATTTCACGTGTATAGCAAATATCAAGTTCAAAATATCATCCATTTCATTCGAGTAACTTTTTGGCCAACGGATGATGTTGCTTTCGAATAGTCGTATTGAAATAATTGACTAATTTTTTTGCAGGTAAATTCGAGAGGAAGGGAATGGCTAAAAAAAATTCAATGGCATTTAGTTTGATGATTTCTGTCGGTTTGCACAATTTTCAAATTCCATTGAATGGAACTGTATTACGTCACAGGCACGTGATCCATCAAGTATAAATAAACCTATGTCATATGACTTAAGTACCCGATAAACTCGGTGATCGAAACCAAGCTTCGGAACGTTTTCGGCATTCCGCTTTGCATTTAACATCGATCATCCATCGATAGTCAAACACACACGGTCATGCAACACCTCGTTCAGTCATCAAACTTCGTCTAAGACCAAATAAATCATTGGATATATTAAAGAATTCAAGAGTTTGGACACCTGAATTGACACATTTCAAATTACAAATTAGTCGCTATTCAAGCCATTCAACAAATTTGGCCATCAAGTGAGTTTTATCGGAACCAAAAGATTGCACTAATGAGTTCAACGTCACACCCTAAACAAACATTAACATTATCTCTAATAGATTTGAATTTGCAATATGTAAGTTTTACCGCACAACCGATTAGCACTTAATTAAAAATTAAATTGATGAATGCTGTTGATTTAAAAACGAGTGACAGAAAAACAACGAGCAACATATAAAAATAAATAATCGTTGATGTAAGTCATGTTCCAAGAGCGCCTATGCTTGTGCTTTCCGCTTGATTATGAAATTCATTGTATAGAATGTGATTAGAAATGTGCAAATGAGCGATTAATTAGCTGTTTGCCTTCTTTTGTTGCATCTTGTTGAACAAATTATGCTCATAAGCGGCTCTTAATCATTGTGATTATCATTTGAATTAAATCGCAGCTAATGTGTTCACAGCCATAATTTGTAATTGACACTTGATGCAAAAAGAATGACCGCGCGTTTCGTGCCCACGAATTGTCAGTGAACTTCGAATTCCGTCGGCAATAATCGAACGTTTTGAATGAAAAAATCGCTAAATTGCATGATTAATCACGTACAGGCGTGAACAACTGAACTACAAAGCCTCAATGAATACATACTTTTACACAATTTAATTCAAATTTATTGAAGTATCTAGCTGAAAAAGCTATTGAGATGAAGCGTTAATCACGCTTATTGACATTAGCAATGGATTTTAATGTGTTTCTTGCTATCATCAGTACAATTGATTTTTATGTAGATTGCGGCAGCAATTAGTTTGACGCTGCGGGCGCTAACTAAAAATGATGGAAGCTCAACCGCACAAAGGTCTCAAGTTGAAGTTCAATGGCATTCTAACTCAACTTCAAGCACTGACTTATTCAAAAGTGATGAATTTCGATAAAAATCTACGGACAAAGCTCGAGAAACAACCAAAATTCTTGGCTGTCACAGATTCTCGGGAAAAAAAAAAAAAAAAATTCCCAAATAACAATACAAATTTCAATCAAAAACTTTTCGATATTCGAACGTACGCGTGGTCATGATGCTACTAAAATATCTTTTGGCTTTCTTAATCCACCTTTTTCAATTTTTCTGATGCTATTCTTTCTTCTTTCCACACTCTTTGTTACTTGAACGAGACTATCGCTCCGACAGGAATAAGAGACTGCTGAGTACTGGAAGAATATGCTCATATCTTAAATACCCTATTAAAGATTCTGCTTTGAAATGTGTTGTGAATGTATGAACGGTGCACAATTTTTGTATCTCGGCTTAGCACTGCACTGCACGTTTCTCTTTTGAGCTCAACAGGTCAGATCAGCAGAACAGATTCGCAAGAACTGACTGGCAGTCGCGCAGCAAGCGAATTTATTGAATGTATGCTGAGTGCCGCGATCACCGTGAGAGGATATTTGACTTCCCAAACAGCCCTATCGAGTGATGTAAATATTTAGCGAACGAACCTTATCACCTTATTGTAATTGGGCCTCAATCGTGGTATAATTAGCAAATTTATCTTCGAATATAAACATTCAATCATTCACAAATCGATTGTATTTATTCAAACGTCTACCGCATTGGGCCCATTGTAATTTGGGTTCGTACAATTCCATTTGAATTGAGAGAGCGGTGGCGGGCAGAAATGTGTGTTGTTGTGTTGCTAAAATACATAATTCGCAAATTAAACTCAAAGAAACCTGCCGAAATGCGGTGAACACAATGAACCGGCGCGCAAATAAGCATAAAGGAAAATATTTAATCACATGATCGAACACTTTCGATTTGAGTAAGTGCGTGTATGTGAGTGTGTGTTTGGGAAGAAAAGTAAGCCATCCCATCGACTTCTGCTGATGCAAGCTTCAAATTTCAACCGAAGATTGGTACAGAAAGCAGAGCAAAAAAGTGAGCGGAAAGGCTTGCAAACAACAATAAAACGCTCTTGACGTGTGACTGAGGTCGGCATTCAGCTTGAGTTAAGCAGCATGCGTGTTCACTCTTAACTCGTTTCATTCGTTAGTCATATGATTAGATTTTTCTCTAAAGTGACTTTATGTGTGTGATAGTTCATGTCATGATACACCGGCATAGTTGTTGACCGCGAGGTTTTTTGTTTGGAATATTCAAAGCGACCGGCACACACTGTTCTGATTTATTGACACGTCCACTTTCTCGTGCAAGACGTGGCATAACAACAGCAACAACGAAAAATCAAACAAACAGAAAATTACCGATTAAAGCGAGTGCTTGGATTCAAAAAGTCAATTGACAGCCTAAAGAATAACCGTTATTCAAACATTTAGCTGGCGAATGAAGAAATTCATATTCGATTGCCATACAAATGAGCAGCAGAATCACATTCGAGACGCGCGCGCTCGCCGTCGATCAGCCATTTTCGGTGATTGCAACCTCTAAAGTCGCATCTCATAAATACAAACTAATGCCTCAATACTCAATAAATTTGTTTTAAGTCAGAAGCATCCTTCTAATTGCGGCCAATACAAAGTTACACACACACACACACAAAATGCAAACCATTTTCACAGCGAACGAATTCCATTATTCATCCAAATCAGCCAATCCATTTCATTTATATATAGATTTTTACGGCTTTGATTCAAGAATATTCTACATGATCGTAAAAAAGAGTGCCGATAAAAAAGTGGAGAAAACCAAAATGTGCAGAATTATGAATGAAGCACCCGAAATGGAGTTGTCAAGAGACTTTGTGTGTGTGTCACGTGGTGACAGTTCATGATTGGCATTTTGCGAAAACGAAATGCTTGAAGAATTTATTTTTCATTCGTTAAAAGGAATTGCGTCGATCTGCAGCTGTTTTGCGTTTTGTAAATATATCAGATATTATGATGAAAAAAATGCCAACCAAATGGCAAATTTTCGGGGAGATAAATCGTTGCTGTTGAAAAAAGGCAAATAAAACAACTATTTCAAAACAATTCGGGTGGATATGCTGGTTGTTGCCTCATAGCTGTGCCCCGAAATAGATTTTTTTTTTTGTTTCAAAACAAAAGCGAAAGATAATCGAATCACTTCAGTAAATTTGCTGTTGCTGTTCATTATCTCAGCGCAAATGTGACAATTAATACTGCGTATGATGCGACTTTTATATTTTCCCCCGCTGCGCGATATCTAGTGCTTTTCCACTGCTCGAAAATTCTTCTCTCGAATTATTTATGTTTAGCTGGCGAAACAATAAAATTTCATAATTATCTCTTCGTCTTTGTTATTTAGAAAACCGCCGAGCTAAAACCGTACAGAGCCACACAAAAAACCTTGAGCACATGTTAAGGTCGTCTTGATCTTTAAATTTGATTGCGTTCGCTCGATATTTTTATCAACAATTTTGCTTTGGCTCCGAAAACTTTTGTTTCATCTCGTGTGTCACACTTTTACCCTACACACAGTTTTTCATTTATTTATAAATACATCGACATAACTTTACAACAGAGCCATATGTCCCTCGTTGAAATTGAGAATCTGAATGTGCCTTTTTATCAGCTACGATTATATACATATATATGAATGCCTGAGAATGAAATTGAGACTTAAATTCGCAGCATATAGAAATGCAACATAAAATAAATAATATTTCAAAGTGTAACACCGAATTCGACATCTATTCAAATTATGTCGATCTCCATGTTGCATTTCAAAATGTCTCCATTTCGGTGTTACACTATGAAATGTTTTTAATTTTTTGTTGCATTTCTATTTATATGTTATGAATTCAGGTCTCACTTTCATTCTCGGACATTCATATATATATATATATATATATATATATATTATATATAATATAATGGATTTAGATAAAGAACAGTATTGTATTAAATAAAATGCTGAACATGGCGAACAATAAACGATCTACATTACATTTCGAAAAGTGTAGTGTGGTACACAACCGCGAAAACCCAAACTATCACAAAATATTCGCCATCAGCAGATTTCAATTGACTGAGCCAAATGGATTTCTTTTTTTTTATAAATCGGAATGTTCCAAGCGAATTTCAAACGGATGCTCTCGAGGAACTAATCTTTCAAACGTTTCAAATGTGTTTATTTTTTACAGACCTCTAGTTTTGCTGTGCTGGTAGCGGCATCCTGGGTTGGGTTTATAACAAATCCATGAACACAATTTTGTGTACTTTTCACATATGACATATGACTTCGATGTGCTTGTGCCTTTCCATTTTTATAATCTTTGTAATTCATCACATGTACGCATTGGAATCGCTATTGTGGTCTTTCGTTGTCAACAACATGTCAGCTGAACATTTTTCTCGGTCAATGTTTATTGCACATAACGAATCGTTATCCAAAGGCAAATGCCACAAAATTCATGTGAAAAAAGATTCTATCCGTCTGATTACTTAATTAGCTAGCTATTTTTTTCTTTGTAGAATGCAAAAATACCGATAAATTCATTTCAGTATATTCGCTTGGTGAATTTTTATGTTTTTGGTTGCATCGCAAATGTTTCTGGTACCAAACAAGTGAAGTGCAAAATATTTTCCGCAATATCTCGGCACAAGTTTCGGGTTTCATATTTTTTTAGTGGCATTCTTCGGCACCAGATCGCTGGTTTATTTTCACGAAAGTAACGACGTTTTTTGCTTTCTAAATTCAAAAAATATTGATTTAGACTGTTCCGCTGTTTTGCCATCGTTCAATTAATTTGATTGGTAATGCTTTTTTGCTCGAGTGATGTCAACTTTCTGCAGACTACAAAAGTAATTGCTTAAAAATTCAGTTGATTTCTGAAATAATTATTTCTGTTTGTTGACAAATATTTAAATTGATCAGATTAGAGTGTCGACAGAAAAATCAATTGAATGATACAACATTCGACAGCTGATCGATCGAATCATGAATAGTGATAATTAATTGGAATTTTGGGATTTTATCTGCAAGTGCAAATCAAAACAAATAATGAGGTAATATGAGAATCTGTGTCAGATGTACCGTTTCGATCAAATTAATCATGTACTAATGAAAGCATTAGTGGAACTTTTACAACAACAAAAAAAAACAAAAAAAAACCATGAAATGAACTAAAACACTTGTGATCGTGTTTCAATGGCACTATTTGATCAAATGAATGTTCACAAATGATGAATCATTTTGTAATGATGTTTATCAGAACCTGTACGATGCAAATCTTATGTGATTGTGACAAAAAGCGTGACCAACAAATTGATAATAAATTTTTCCCCAAAGAAATTGATGATCATGACATGCTGAATATTCTGCATTGAATCATAACACAAAAAATGTGTGTCTGCATTTGAAACTTTACGGCAGTGACTCCGTAATATTAATGCAGTGCATTGTGTTCACGTACAATTCGGCTGATACAACGAATTGATCCAATTTTTATAGCACACGAAAGCGCTATATTCATAAAAATGCTTTGATGAATATTTCAAAGCATGAAAAATAATGTGCGAGCAATTGACGTTGCGAGTGGGTGAGTGTGGCAACAGCTTTACAAATCGATCGAATCGAGAGCAGTCACTACCCATATAAATGATTTGTACACCGTACATGCGCTGCCATCTGAAGAAGAAGAAAGCACTCAAACGATTTTGCATCTGATGGTGATTTCAACTGACAGCTGAAATTATGAATTTTTAAAGCGGAAATGCCAACTCTTTTTGACATTAACTCAACTTCGATTGGAAATTTGATAATCTAAACTGTCTGTTGATATTCGAAAGCAATTCAAGCCGACTCAACAATTTAGTTCAGAAATTTGAAGACTCAATCGGTCGCTACAATTGAATTAATTGTTCATTGTTTGGTTTGGGGTGCAATTTCCAGCGATAAATTTAGATAATAAACCAACAAGTGTTTTGGAACACAAACCAAACAAACCGCAAAACTGCCTAGCAATCAAAAACAAAATGAGAATCAAGAAAGAAGATCTTACCCGTAAATGCAGTGTTTGGTGCGAATGTTGAAGAAACGGTGCCCTTTTGTTTAGCCGTCGTTCTGTTTGGTATTTGTTACGATGGAAAAAATCATCGGCCATACATCTACAATTTAGTCACTTATACACTTGAATTGGCGGCGTTTCGCACGAATATTATTTACAATGTGGTTTTTCTTTGTTTTTGCTATAGTTTTTCTGTAGAAATTGAATGTGTCAATTTTTATCCAAGTTTCGATGGGTGCATCGCGATTTTTCGTGCGGCATTCGGTTCGATAGCCGTGTCTATTTCGGTAAATTCTCAATCATGCAGGTGAAAAGAATATCATTTGTAATATCGCCGAAATGTGTTATGTTGACCATGTTTGCCACAAATGTTTGTCTTGGTTGGAAATGGTGTTCTGGTGAAATCAATATTCGCATGCCGCACAATACACACAAAAGAATTTCGAAATGCACAAATCAACAAATGATTAAAGACATAAAATAAAACTGAATCTAACAATCATAGCACCAAACTGGGTGATGAGAAAATGATCATGGTATTTATTTGTCGTTATCACAATTCAATTGACGCTCATAATTGTTGCTTCGGCAAGCATTCACTGAGAACTGAATCGCGCGCGTTCACGAGACATAAATAATTGTTTTGTTATTCTTATTTAGTATTTGTTTTAAGTTTTGTGTTGCGTGTGTGTTCGAAACGAATAGGGAGCGTAGAATGAGGCACAACGAATAAATTGAGAGAAAAAAAATCAAAGGAAGAATATGCTTTGAGTTCTGACAATTTCGCTTATGCCTTCACATTTTCTGTGTATCTATTGAATTTAAGAGCGTGCGTTAAATCATTTATTGGCGTCAAAAGCAGCTAAAATAAAAAAAAAAATACAGCGTGGAAGCGGGCGAATGAAAATTGTATGCTTGCTGCAACGCAGGCCGACAAATACACAACATATTGTTTATTATCGTCTCTTTGCTTGTGTTATATTCCGTGTGCTTTGTTTTTTCTCCTGCTCTCTCTCGTAGTACGTGTAAGTAACAAGAACGTAGCAAATACTGAACGATGAGAAAGATAGAAAAGCAATGCGAGCCGATACATGATTCGTACACTCTCACACATAAGGTAGAGGCGTTGAATGCTTAAAACCTATCTCCTTCTCGCACACTCACTCATGCACTCTCATCAAAACGGTTTTACAGGCGAATTCACCGAATAATTATACAAACATAATTTTTTTGGACCAGTTGTGTCCACACAGCTCGAAAATAATAATTGTAACATGAGAACGTGCTCTTTCACGCGCACGGTCTTTGTGGACGCTATCGAAACAGGAATTCTATTAAAATCGAGAACTAGACTACATTTCAAAACACTGTTCTGCCTCATTTTTTCATATGCATTTTTTCCATAACTATAATACTGCGATAGAATTTATTTAGTGTCAATGGCACATGTAATTCGAATGTCATTTGGCCGGTGACGACAAACAATACACATTTCCATCGAATAGAACACAAGATTGGCGGTGAAATGAATGAAAATGACTTGATTTCGAATATAGAAACTAAGACACACAATCGTAGAGCTGACATTGAGCCACACTTTAATATGAATCACCAGATTATGCACCCAGTATATATTGTACACATTGTGAATAATCAGCATTTCATCATGATATGCCATTGTGAGATTGACTCGGTTTTGAGTCATGTTTTCCAACTCTTATTCCTCTCTCGTCAATTAACGATAACTGATTCAAATGTTACCAATTCAATGTAGATGATCAAATATGGTATATGGACATTTTGATCCAATTTTCAAACATGTTTGCATGCATTATCAATCAAATGAGTCAGTTTCTTGGTAAAAACTGATTTTATAAGCGATATTATAATAAAAATAGCCAAAAAGTACAAGAAGTAATTAGCCACTAGCACCCAGGCATCGCGACATCGCCAAAGATGCACACAATCTCAGTTTCAATGCATATCAAACTATCGACATTTTTATTCAGTATCGAAATAATATGCTCCTCGAAATTCTTCGTTGTGGTCTCGATCTGCGTGATGTTCGACAGATTGAACATACATTTCATGCCTATGGGCTGCACAATGTGTGTGACTGCGCTCATATGCATATTTATGTTGTGCACTAGCTTGCCCTGCCTCATTCGATCATTTGTTTCGTTTTCATCTGGTTTTTGCCATCTGAATGTTACATACTCGACTATCCAGTGTTTCTACATGTGTGCGCATGCGCTTCCGACTGACTCATACATATTCCGTAACCAGTTGTAAATATGAACTTGAAACGACTTTTTTGTGTGCTAAGTGTATTCTTCGTCTTTTCTTTTTCTATCAGGGACTGTTCTTCAGATGAAAAGTTTAACGTAACACTGGATCGAAGATGACTGAAATAGGCATAAGTGTGTTGCCTCTTACGAAGCAAGTACAAATACAAACAGATACAAGTGACAATAGAATTGCTCACCGTTCATTTGTTGCCGTCTTATTTCTTTTAGAAAAATGAAATATGAAAATTGAACAATGTTAATTGTCGTCGAAAAATCATAAAAAAATATATTTTCGAGTATGAGAATTTCTCCTCAGTATGTTAAACTCTTCCCTTGAAGAACAGTCCCTGCAATTCTGGCTTCCATTAAAACATATGGCATTTATATACGGTGTGCTAGCTATGTACTGTACTTATTTACTGGACCCAGTCTTCTGAATAATGATATTTTTGCCATTCTTGTCCACACTGACATATATTTGGCCTTTCAAATTTATCAAAACAGTCGTATTAAACGCCCGAAGGTAGATCTAAAACTAATGGTCACGCAACGCTCTAGTCCACTCAATGTAGCTGCTTTGCGAATGATTTTTGCATGCGTGAGCGCTGCGTCAAATACCCTTCTGAAAAAGAGCTGATGAAGTAGCAAGTCGGCTTTTTTGGGCAAAATAATAATATGGTCGATTTCAATCGATTCAAACTAATTTTATTTGCTTTCAACAGAATATCTTTAGTTATAGTCGAAATTGGGTCGACTATATTCTCAATACAATATTTGATTGAATGTTGAAATTCAAAGTCAGCCTGGGACATTTTCACACCGCATCCGCGTATCCTGACCATAATCCTTCTTCAATCGATTTGCTGCACGCAAACGTGAGACCGATCAATTGTCATCATTTGGTTCAAACCGGAAGAAAATTTTCGATTACCCATTGGCTAACTGGAAAAAGTAAAGATGTATCTCGAACAAAAACTATTTGTTTCGTAAAAACGCTCCATTGTTTGGATGAAGCGAAGGAAGTTTCCAAGTATCATCATTCCTTTAAATAACAAATAAAGCCTTTTTGTGTGTTTATATTTTTTATTAAATAATGCTTACATAATAAACGTTAATCTGCTTTTCTCTGTGAAATCTGTATGTCCTATTTTAGTTGTTCAATAAAATGTTAATATCATTAAAGTGGTTGATTTTTTGGTTATATAAAACTGGGGATGTTGTTGCTCCTGTTGAATTAATTGCAAAAATGTGATTGTTCTGCCATTAATCAAGAGTAGTAAACAAATAATAACTAATCCAAACTGGATAGATAAAAGTATCAAAATATAATCAAGAAACAATTTTACCATTTATATTAGGTAGAAGGCAATTCAAAAAATATCTGCATGAAATATTTAGGGTTTATTTAATCGATGCGCAATCCAGAACAGATTTTCTTTTTCTAAATTTCTAATAGTGAATCGGTAAGCATAGACTCACATATCAAAAACCCTGACAACTTGAACATTCCAGTTTTTAACGATTTAATTTATCTTCCATTTTCATTAATTGCAACCATTTGTTGCATTAAACACGTTCTTTTTGCTATTCTTGTTTTTATTTTCGTCACTTCATTCTCTTCCCACAGATTGAGCCAGTTTAATGGCTCAATCTATAATCAATAGTTGGCTAATTTTCATTTGGTTGAAGATAAAAATCGGTTCAATTTTGATTTGATTGCTGTGTGATATTCATCAGGTCAGGATCTGGCTGATCAATGAATCATCAATCCGATCAGCTTCTGTTCTACTAAACACATATTATTTTATTTTCATTCTCTTTTAAATTTGTTCAATTTTTTTATATATAAAATATGATACTTTTCTCATGTTATCTTATAGAAATAACTTATATATATATATATTAGATTCGCGTCTAATTTGTTATGGAATTAATTTTTAAGAGAACCATGAAAATTGATTGTTCTCACTCATCGTAATCCAGCCATTGTGATTTATTGGCACGTAAACCCAAAAATGTACACATTGAGAGTAAATTTCCCAATGATTCGATAGACGAATTATTATTTCTTATCATGTATTTTCATGTGCGCATGCACAAATTTTGATAATCTGAGTCAATAAATCGTATAATTAGATTACAATGGGGGTGGCTCTCTTATTGGACGTTTGCAACCGGGCTACATATTGATTATAATAATCATCGTTCGGCGCAATTAATTCATGCAAAATAAAATATGCTCTCATTCGATAATAACTTTGAATTCATTAGATTTTATTATCTTTCCAATTGTTCGCAACATTTATAAGTTAAATAAATGATTAAATACCAAAAATCGTTCGTTATGATCAGTTATATGTTGTGTGTTTAAAGCCAGTGCACTTGTACACCGCATTTTTTACCAGGCTTTTGTTTACGTTAAATTAATGTTTTAGTTCCTATTTACATGCAATTGTTTTTGAAAACTTTAAGAAATGTTAGTTCTTTGAAATAAAAGAAAAACTAAAGAAAAAAAACCTTGAGGAAAAAGAGACAATAAAGAGATACATTAATAAACGAGAAAAACTTGAGATTTGAACAGAACATCTTAAAAACTGAGCTCCGAAAAGAGGCTCTGCTATTATTTTCCTCATTTTTCTGAGAATTCATTTGATTCTTACGGATTTTCACCAATTTATAGTGAAGTTTGTGCAAATGAAATGATCTTTAGCGAAGAAAAACTTGTCCATTCAAATGAATAGTCCCGCTTATTGTCTTACTTCTTAAAATCTAGAGTTAAATAATTCAAAACTTATGTGGTTACTATTCTTTTTTGTGTGTGTGTGTGTGTGTGTGTGTGTGTGTGTGTGTGTGTGTGTGCAAAAAGGAAAATCTTGCGCTAATTAGTTCGCTTACGTGGAGATTAAAATGTAAAGAACAAATACATCTTTTTTTTTTCATACGATAGACATAAAACAAATAGAAGAAAACATTGACAGATAGAAAGAGAGCGCGCGAGGCGGAGCTGTTTAAATTGGTGGAAGTGCCCAAAGAGTGGCAGTTTTATCAGCTGATGTCGATAAGAATGAGAAGTCGGTCGGATGCCAACGTCCAGATATCACTTTGTCCGTATGTTGAGCTACAACCACGGATGGTAGTGCCATCGTAAGGTCGCCTTGCAAGTCAGTCAACACCAATTTATTGTCATATCCACCAGTAAGCAAATAGTATGCTGAGGGTGAGAACCGAATTGACCTTATTTGAACGAATACAAAAGAATAACAGTTGAAATGGAGAGTTTCATTGATTTTCAAACATTTAATCTTCTTAAAAATCATACCTTATATCAGATGAATGTGGTTTGAAGCATTGGATTGGACGATTTCCACGAATATCATACAATACGCACGAGCTGTCTTCGTGGCCAGAGACCAACAATCGTCCAGATGGATCGACACATACACTCGTTACGGGCGAACCTTGTCGCGATCCAGGCACCGTCGCTGGTGTTACTGTATTCACACATCCACGAGTTCTCAGATCCCAGAAACGAACGGTTTTATCCTGCAAGCATCAATTTATTAGCCATTCGAATAATTGCATTGAAGTAAATGATGATACGAACCTGTGAGCCGGACACAAACATAGCGCCACCCCAATTGAAAAGTGTTAGAATGTGACCGCCGTGGCCGCTCAGCGCTTGGAATGGTGTCGATGTTGCACAATCAGTGACATAAATCTTGCAATCACCGGCACCACCACTGATCAAAAGACTGGTCTTGTTTGTGCTGTCCTCCAAAAAGCAGAGATCTCGAACGGTGCCATCGTGCATCGTCAATTCGATCTCTTTGCCTTCCAATTGCTTTTGTACTTCATTGTAGCGCATCAACTTTACTGTTTTATCATTCGATCCAGTCGCAACTAGATCACCCTGCGGTGACCAAGCCATGCAATAAATTGAGCCTTTGTGATGTTTTGTTCGTTTGAAAAGTACAGTTGGCTGATACGTCGTATGCTCCTCTCTGTGAAATATAATCACATAATCGATTAGCAAAGCTATTTACATATTTTACTTTCAATTCCAATGTCGAATTCTGAGAATGAAAGCGGACATTTAATGTAATTTTGATCACTTTGTTCCTTGTTCAAGTAAAAAGTCGATACATTTTCCATGAACTCAGCGAAGAAATTCAAAAATCGAAAAATCGGCGATAGTCTCTGAAAGTCTGTTTGATTTCAAAAAAACAATCATGAGCTTCGGAAAAATCATGAAAATCATCCACTTGAATATCCAAAAAATGTGTAAACAAATATGCATTCATTTCATTTCATTCTCAGACATTCGTTTGCATAAAAAATATTGATAGAATGATGTAAAATGCTTGCAACAAACATGAGCAAAACATACTTCAGTGATCATATGATGTGAATCTATGATTTTGCGCATTCTCTAAGTTCAAGCTATTGATGAGTTCTATCAGATATGATGTCAATTTTATGATAAAACATTTATATCACAAATAAATCAATCCATGGTATACTCCAAATAAATCAAATTGAGTGAATATGAGTTGCATTAAGCAATCTCTCCAAATTTGATGCCTCCAACATCAACGAATGGATATTGTATATTTACATTAAATGAATGTGTTTTATTTTACGATTGATGATCTATATAATTGTAAAGTAGTTGATATTTTCCCAATTCTTTTATTCATATTTGTTTTTTTTTTTTTTAATTTTATTCTATCATTTTCTGAATTCTCATTCATTTTTATTTTTATTTTCCAAATTTCTTTTCAATATCTCATTCGAAAAATAGGGTGATAGTTGAAATTGTGAAATGGTGCTATTTTAGAACAATGCTAGGCAAATCATGGGTGAAAGATATTGTACAAACTAAATTCGGGAGATTTAAAAATTTCCAATAAGCTACCAATCGAATTGGATTCGAAATCATTTCAAATAGGCTAACAATTGAAATGATAATCAAAAAGAAAACAGGCAACTTTGTGACAACTAGAATTATTTGCCGAGTGTTCATTGTACAAGTTCATGCAAATTTTCAATGAAGGAGGACTAAAAGAAAAAACAAACAAGGACAGGCAAAAAGCAGACGATGAAAAATTGAGAATGAGTGAGAAAAAATGTGCGCGTAAGTGAAACTCACGGCATAAAACTAACCTCAGTGAATCCAGCATACTAAAGATGTGTTTAGTATGTAAAAATAATTCAAATTGATTGTGTCGGGTTAATTTGGGTTTTCAAATCGAATAAAAAATAGCAATTCAAATGTTCATAATGCGATGAATATGAAAAGAAACGAAAATGCAAATATTTATATTAGAAATAGAATGGATTGTGTTGCGTTGCGTCAAAAGAGATACAGAGAGAGACAGAGGGAGGCGGAGTGGGTCACGCGTCGAGGGAACAACACATTTGTTTGTTTAAAATAGAAGACGAGCCCAACAATTAGGTATGAGTGATACAAAAGAATGCCGTAAATTGAATCAAACCGCCAAGCGGATATTTTCTTGCATAACTAGAATTAGATTGAAGACAATTTGATGGCTAGAAAATGTATGGAAATTCTTTCAACTGACTATTGTGATATCTTTGCTTCGGCTAGCAATTGCGTGAGCTATGAACGGGTTCCGATTGAACTGCATACCTGGTGTTTCACAGAGATTCACAAAAGGAGCGAGTGGCACGCACACTACGCTTGGATTAAAATAATGCAACAAATTGCATATATGATGGTCAATACAAAAACCTGCACACTTATAGCAGCTGGCGAGAACCTGATTTAAAATCACACAATTTGTGAAAGAAGAACTTAGCGTGTGATAGAAAATTTGGGTCATCTTCCAAACGAACCGTCTCATGAAAGTTGAAATGTTTTCGTTGAAAAAAGCGTAAAATATAGATCAAATTTAATAAACGAGCTCATCAAAAAACTGCCATTGTGTATCTTGAAAAGAAGAAAAAGTGAGACACACAATTTACTATAATTACACCGTTATCAGTTGGATCTCATTGTCAGAGTCTCAATTGTCTTTCTAGCCGCGACTTGTTCATTTATATCGTATTGAAACGAGGCAAGACACAGATTCCGAGTAATCAAATTGCGTGCGCGTGAAATTGCCGAAAAATTTTCGGAAGTCGTTTTTTTTTTTGCTATCGTGTCTTGTTGTTAGCGATTCCTATTGCTGTTGTTGGTTGCGAATAATGCCACAAGTATATTTCCGACACCAATGAAACACGAACGCTTCGAATTATGACAATTGATGAATAGCACAAAATGATCACGAGCTCGTGTCAATCAACCGATCATCATTCTCCATGGTCAACCATTTTTTTATTTTCATTCGATGTATCCCGCTGCAATATCAATGTCTGAGCACACTGGTGTCATTACTTCACTGGCACACTAAACAAAGCCGCCTGACCTCACCTCTTGTTCGCTATTACAAAATCGTTACAATAAACTGGACATGACTAATGAAAATTTTGAGCTCATCGTCACACGCACACGCTTGCACGATGTGAAAAAAAATGCCACATTCACCGTTTTCCAAGATTTTTCATCGCACAATTCTCAGAAACACATAGAAGCTTTCCGACCAATTAAATTATATTGCTTCATGCGTTTCAAAACTTGAATGTCTAACTTTAATAATATTTTATAGTTTTGTTTCCCCATCATTCTTTTCTTTCAGAAGCGGCGGACTGATGAATCAACAGCTGCTCGCACACATGCTAATTTCAATGTGACCACGCATGATTATTATTGATCAGCATCTCTCTTTAGTTTGATTTATTCTAATGTTAATGTGGCGAGTCTATTGCCGGGTGCCGCTACTCATTGTGCCACACTTTATCGCATCGCACCGCTCTTTTCTCCGTCTAGCATCTTGCGAAACTATGAAAGAAACCCATCGGAATTTCGATTCAGTGCAATAAATGGCGATTGTTACATGGATCAAACAACGGATCTAGAAATTATTGTGACCATACTGTTAGGTGATTGAATTGGGTCAAGAATTTCTGCATAGCGCCCAATTCCTAATTAGCTCGGCAGAAAGTTCATCAATGAATATGCTTTAAATGCTTTTCATTGATTTGTTTTTTGAGAAATTTAAGAAGATTTTTGTTGATTCTTATAGTATTCTTCCAATCTGTATGGTACTTTTCTTATTTTTATCATTGTTCCGTCAAAATATTCTCTATATTTCTCATCCTTTTCCTTTTTTTTATCTTTGAAAATTAATTTCCAACTTCTTAATTTGTTTGTAATATTTTTTTCCTTTTTTCAACTTTTTTCTCAACTTTGCCGATCGTATTGATCTCCTTTTTACCTAGCTTTTTTTCTATCATAAAAATGGGGAAAACGCAAAATTGTAATTTGGATTTGATTCTTTTTATGATCTATAAAATGTTGGGAAATGTGAAATGATCGAATTTATTTAACATGATGACAATTACCTGATCTCCGAAAGTGATGGATATTCACATATCCGGAATGTTTTTGAATTCGAACCAACTGAATAGACGCGTCCATTTGGATGGAATTCGGCACATCGAACCGCCTGCACATCTTCCAATGTTGTAACAGCAACGAAGCGTGGCCGATTCGGATCGTTCTGATGATGAATCTGTTTTAAATGAAAAAACTACTTTTATGAAAATCTAAAGTAACAGCTAGATTTGCAAAAATAAAATAATGCAGAAAATAGCTGGCCGAACATTTGTGCATTCATGTGCATCACTGTTGTACGAAAGATTTCTAATAATTCTTAATCCAATGCCTGAAATGAGACTTTTATTTGCCCTCCAATATTTTTGTTTCAGTGAAAAGAAATCTTATTTCTTTACAGAGATTGAAAATTTATGCATTTATCAAAATATACTCATATTTTATCCGTGTATGCATGAGTGGCATTGAAAAAAAATGTGTAGACAACGACTACGAGTTGTGACGCACATTATTACGCGACAAAAATTTTTGGAAGGAGAAACTAACCGAATATGTATTTTGGCGAAGTATTTATTTTAAGTTAAGTGCAAAATTTTATTATGTATTTGTATAATTATGACAACTTAAGCTATTTTTCGGTTAATCCAAATAACAAATAATTTATTCGATTGAAATCGATAGAAATGAGCGAATAATAAAACACTTAACGAAAAGTATTCAATTTCCAAGAAGGCAATGCGTTTTCTATATGTTTATTTTCAATGCGAGTTTATTTTCGCATACAATTTTCCAGAGAAATGCTCTGAACAATGTGGTGGAACTGTTTTGAACAAAGTCCGATGTTCGAGTACACATAAAAAAATAACCGTTTTCTTCACCTTATAAAAATGAAATTATTCGATATCTTGTACTCTTTTCATAAAACACAAAGCAAAATTTCATTTATTCGAAATTTATTTATTCAATTGACTTGATCCATTTAAAATTGGTGAGAAGCGATTAAAATCGCATCGACTTTCAAACGCAATCAAGTAGCAAATAATAATGGAAAATACAAATCGAAAATGAAATAAATGTTATTGTTAATTGTGGGATCATAATGAATTGTGATATTTTTTGCGATTGATTGCGGCTGTCAAATGTGATTGAACGCTGAATGAGCACAGTAGAAAAATACATGTAATTTAATAATTGAATAGAGGTATGGATGTACTTTTTTAGTTGCGATTGCACTGCAATATTGGCCAAATCAGACGGCGTACAATATGCGAAAATACCGGTCATATAGTGGAAAGCGGAATGAGTATTGTTCGAATCGAAAGATTACAGCGAGATGAATGGTTGAAAGAAAGAGAAATGCTAAAGCACCCATTGATTTTACATCCGCAGAAGATGTAGATTGCGATCAATAGCTTATCAATTTAAATGCACGCATTACTTTTCAAGCGTCGTGCATACTCAAAATGCACGATTTGAATGGGAAATGTTAACGTTTCATTCCGTGTTTTTTTCGCCATTTTATTGAGTTGCGATACTCTGAAATCGGTTGTTTATGAATAAATAAAAGAGCAATACAAAATTCAATATTTTGTCAGCACAAACAATTCAACAAATTTTTAATCGATAGAGCTGTGACAAGCAATAATGGATCAATCGATTTGCTTTTGATAAATAACCTTGTGTCATTGGGTAACTTTAAACGAAATCAGTGATTGGTGTCACTCCAATGGAAAGTCTGGTGATGATTGAAAAGATGCGTAAATATAGAGCAAAATACGCAGAAGTCATATTTATTTGGTGAAATGCAGCTGCATTAGCTAAAATGTATGAATTGTTATGAAAAGTATGCTTTTTCGTTTGAAGTTCGAATCAGTTAAGCTCTTCATTCGAAGTGAAATACTTCATTTTCTAGCGGAAACGAATGGAGTAACAAAACAAACAACTGATTCAATCTGTAATTGCAACTTTATCCATTTTCCTTGCGTTTTGCATCAATTGAGTGTAATGAAATGACGATTCGGATCTTAGAACTATGGCCATATATCTCTCGATTATTTTGATAGTTCGAAAATTCGCAAAACTTGTCGTGCAGTTTACGGTTTTGCGAACCAAATGAGGTGAACACATTCACAGAGAAAGAGAGAGAGAGGCAAAAGAAAAAAATGGCATAAACTCATTTGTCGCTTTCTAATTGCAATAATAATTCATATTTCTTTCAGTTTGCGATTAACTCATATTTGATAGACTAAGACTAGAAAACGGTTCTTTTTGCTAATACCATTCTTTGTGTGCGTTAACCGAGCTGCACCGCGTCTTTCTCTCTCTCCCTCTCGCTCTCTCGCTCTCTCTATCTCTTTATTTGCTTTGCTATCCGTTTCTCATGTTGTTTATTCAATTTCTTTTGTTCGCGGTAGAAAATGGTGCAATTTTTAATTTAGTATAGTTTTAATGACGAAATAATGCTGTCTTCATCATAATAATTACGATCAAATGACATCTCACGAAGCCACAAATTAAAGAATCAGAATTGTATTCTCTCGAAATTTGAGCCCGGGCATCTCGCTCATTTTGAAGCTAGCTCTTACTGAGAATGTCCCAATCTTATACGGGCGAGAGGGGGGGGGGGGAGATAATACCTCGACTTTCTGAACAGAGGGGCTTCGAATAACTTCAATGACTATGAGAAATTCTCACTATGAATCGCCTTTTTTCGGACTAACGGCCTCGAGCCACTTCTTTACGATTGTAATGCTCATATGCACTATTCAATGTCCGATGTCGGTCAATTCCATTTCTAACGCACTCGATACCACCGCAATTGAATACGTTTATGCATGAACTGCCCATTTTACGGCAAGAATCGCAAATTCATGTAGAGATTGTAGTTAAATTAAAGGGTACATTTCAATGCAATGTTAAAGCGCGCATATTCAAACAAACATTGATAAATTGCTTCATTTATGCGTGCCTTGTGAATTCAGTTTATCAACAAATTGATCCGCTTAGTACAGTACTGATGTAATGAACATGAAAGTAAAATTAAGGACAAAGACAGACATTTCGAAAAAAAAGAATTCTTGAAAAACTTGATGTTAATTTCCGTATCCCATATTTTCCAACTGAATGATTCGTCAAAATATAATAAAACTTCGATTTTTTACGTCAATTTTCGACGATATCAATATGAGTTAGTGTATTTTTACACTGTAATATATATTTAATGATGTACACCCGAAATAAAAAATGTGAAACCGAAAGCATGTGTCGTGTGCATGAACAATGCATTTTTAGCGATCGTACACTTCGATCTTCGTTCTTATATAATTGCGATTGCTTTGCATTGTGCACATCAAACATCGTGCAACATGGGTTGGGCGCGCGCATAATTTACGCTCTTTCTCTCTCTCTCTCTCTCTCTCTCTCTCTCTCTCTCTCTCTCTCTCTCTCTCTCTCTCTCTCTCTGGAAATATTCAATAGTAGAATAGCTAAGGAGCTGTCAAACGTGAAGATATTCGGTCGATTATTATCGGCGTGCGTACAAATGTGCGCATTCTCGCGTGCAAAATAGTATTGTCGGTTCCCGAGAGAGTGAGAGAGGTATCGAATCCACCGATTTAAGCTGCTTTTACGTAATTTTCCAAGTGAAAAACACACAATTGTTGTGGAGTTTTTTCAGCTACAGCTTCATTTTCAAATAACATTTGATTCATGTACGCATCCGGACCACAAGACACTTTTTCTACACATCAAATCAGATTGCAAGCATATTGTGTGCTATAAAGTGTCGAGTGGCCAAATCATCGAATATGAAACGAGAAGAAAAATGGTGGGAAAAATAATGAATATCTGTACCAAATACAGATATAGACGCGAATTAAAATGAGGTAATGAGATGTGTGGCGTTAAAATATTTCCAGGCTAATGATGCTTTGTTATATGATTGTTGAACATGCTTACGCCCGTTTAAGCATTTTGCCACTGCTTAATGTCCATCCACTTCCGATGAGTCAGTTACCAAAAAAAATTACCGAAAAAATTCGCCGCCAAATTCGTGCTGCTTTTAATTTTTGTTTCGTTTTTATCGAAATGGATTTAAGCTAGAGGGAAAGGACCATATTTTGAAAGAATATTCACGAAAATTTCTGTAGAATATTCAAAATTCACTTTTTTCAAGATGAATTTGAGATATTGACTTGCAAATAAATTTTGAATATGCTGCATATTCACTATATTTAATCTTTATTTGCAACTTATTCTGAATATTTATTTGATTCTTTCCCCGAAACATTATGTTTTGAACGATCGTTCAATGCCTTCCATGTGCCGGGCTCACTTAAGAAAAAAGAATTATAATTTTTTGCTGCAATGATAATTGCATCTTCGTTTGGATGCACAGCAATGGATCATTCGGTATGTCGAATCGGCGGCAGACCAACTTATCGTGAATGGCGCCAAATTACGACTAATTGGGCTTAATTGTGATTCCGGATCTGTTTGGTGTCTTTCTCTTTCTTTGTGTCTCATTTTAATGAAGAAATCTCGCATTAATAGTGCATTGTTTGATCTCAGTCACAAACGAACAAGAAAAAGTATCGAAAGCAGATCAATTTAGATCATCGTTTAACAGTTGGCTGGGTGGGGTTACGTAAATATCACACACACAGAGAAAGACAGACAGAGAGAGAGAGAAAGAGAGAGAGAGAGAGAGAGAGAGAATCCCGTGGAGACGCGATAGCCCACAATTTACAGCATTGTGGCAGTGACATATACCGCAGAGTATTCAATAAACCTTGCATTCGATCGAATGGGCAGTGCCATATCAAAAGCCCAAGCAATCGAATCAATAAATAAAAGCAAATTTCGAGATTCAATTTTACGTAATTTCGCAACAAATACAGCTTCAGACAAATGATACGCATTGTGAAATGGTATGACATTCACTTTTGAATGAAGTATATTTAACTTAATTGATCCACGTGTTAAATACACTCGGAAAGATTTAATTAATTTTTTACGTCTTTGTTTCGGTTGGTGATGTGGTTTGCGGTTCAATGGAATTGCGAATGGTATCATGTCGCGCGCGCATACGCTAAAACAGCGACATGATGTTCAAAAAATGGTTTTTAGCTAAATCAACACTGCGATTTACAATCCATTGCGAATAATAGATCGGCCAAAAAACAAGTGATATTCGTCTATAAAAACAAAAATCTATTCAAGTGATGATCGCTAATACATTTGCATCTGAGTCTTTCTTGTGTGCTTTGTCGAACGAGGCCATCAAAAATGGCAAAATAATTGAACAAATCAGAATTTTGCTGTTGACTGAATCGGAATAAAAACGATCAATGATAGAATTTGGGTGTTGCAAAGCAGCAAAAAATCTGCTGAAAACAGCAAATAACAGAGAATAATCAAATCCCTCGAAGACAAGCGATCATTTTGGCAGCGAAAAAAAAGTGAAATCTTTTCCTCAACTGTTTTGTTTTCCAACATTTCGAAAGAAATGCCGATTGAAGCACAAATTTAAACTGGCTTCCACGATCCGCAGCAACAAAAGAATCAATTTAATATAAATGTAGTTGATTGAATTTCTTTTGACCTCGAGGGAAAGATGAAGCGTTCGTAATGGACGCTGTCCGATGAAATTTCATCGGATGCTAAATTCAGTTGATCACATTTATTGAATTTTAATGAAAGCAATTTCGAAATTGGTTAGTGTTTTGCCGAATATGAGCGATGCCATAATTATGATGGACGACTTCGAAGAGAGTAACGCGTTTAAAATGTTGTTGGAAATTCGCATTCATCGAACTTTCTTCGAACCCAATAGAAAAGCGTGAATGTCCAAATGCCCGATAAGAGCGAGAGAGAGAGAGAGGCACGCAAAACGTTCACTGTTGAATTGCTGGAAACGATGGTTTTTTCTCATTTGGCTAACGCCAATTTCTCTTTCCGATGCAATTCAATTTTATGCAATGCAAGTGATCGATGTTCACAGAAAGCGCGCATGCATTCATGGAGCACAATGTGAAGATGTGGCAAAATAGGCACTTGTAATCACATCAAATGATGAGAATGAATATGCCCCGCCAAACAATAATGAAAAACAAGCGGCATGTATTTAAATCTCCCTATTGAACCTTTACCATAACATTACATATGAACTCGTCGAGTTTAAATCTCTCTCGATTTTCTTTGTGCTCAGTGTGATTGTGATTAAAAATTTCTCGCATTCTCCTCGGTAAC
The DNA here is from genome assembly GCA_028476595.1 of Obolodiplosis robiniae. Taxonomy (NCBI): domain Eukaryota; kingdom Metazoa; phylum Arthropoda; class Insecta; order Diptera; family Cecidomyiidae; genus Obolodiplosis; species Obolodiplosis robiniae. The sequence goes on along the minus strand of CM052017.1, from coordinate 8,328,821 downwards.
TTTCATCTGTGAACTTTATGCAATCTACTATTTATGCAGTGCATGCGTTCACTGTCTAGAGTGAATCGCATCTGCTCGGTGCGGGTGCCCGCGCGCAAATCAACTCTGCTCAGTTGTGATGCCGAAGAAGTTATGTACCTACTACAATGCATATTTTGTAAAGTGAAAGTTTTCCAAACGATAAGAGAGCACCCGTCGTGAGTGTGACTATATTTATTGGCCGTGTATGTTTGCTTTTTTGCACGGCCGTGCATATTTGTATTTATTGCGTTTGCTATATGTGTCGGGGAGCTGTCAGCGGTAGACATCTACTTCTGCGAGAGTTTTGAGAGCGATCAAATGTTTTTTTTTTGTTGCATATTTTTGTCTATTATGAATTAATTTATGGACATTTCTCTACCGAATTGATTTATTAAGATCAGCGACAAACAAAAAGACAGACAAACACACTCTCATACTTGAATCCGACAGAATAATAGCAATCTTAATCATTTGACAAACAAACAAGCAAAAAAAAAAAAAAATTAAATCGGATCAAAAAATGCTGCTGTCCCATTTGAACTTAATCCGTTTTAAATCAAAAGAGAGTTAGAGAGATGAAATGATGGTTGATTTTGAAGCGAACCTGAAAGCGTTTGCCAAAACTGGATGTTTCAACTTCGAGCAGATTGTCCATAGAGCGTCGAACGCCGTGTTTCATTAAACCCAATGCACCGTTGTTATTCAGCCGATTCTTTTTGAATTCATTGTAGTTTTCCTTATTGTATGTGGGCCAATCAGTAACGATTTCGGTGCGTACATCCTCCATCGATTTGGAGCGGGTGCATGTGGCACATGATGTCCGAGAGAGAGGTGATGTTTGTGTGGGATTACGCAGTTTTCGGAATCGATTCTTGTCTTTGTCTGATGGCATAAGCATTAAATTGTCGTTGTTTGGTGGGTAATCGGCGGCCGTTGTGCGACCATAAAATGAGCCGTTACTACCGTTCGATGGTGGCGGTGATGGCATTGCTAAACTATTCTTCATGTACGGCTGCGAAATGAGATAGTAGTTTTTTGCATTTTTCTTGTTCGCCAAATTCATGGCCGATGCATATTTTCCTTCGGCCGCAGCAGCCGCCGCAACCATATTGAATTGATGAAAATTGAATTTGCTCGTTCGACCATAAATTGAATTATTGTAGCCGAAATGATTAACATTGAAGTTATTGTTGTAGTTAAGTTTAGTCGGTGGCGCTGTGCTGAGCGCTTGATATGTAGCCATTTGGGATCGAGACATCGGTGTTCGGTACATTGGCGGCCATGGTCGCAGCCCATTACTTGGATATCGCTTGGCCGACGACAAACTCGATGGCGCATGTGATGATGGTGCCGAATAATAGCCCTTGTTTGATTTGTAATTTTTTATATCGCCACTAACCATTTTCAATATTTTTTTCGCTCACTCTTACTATGCAATTGATTTGTCCGAGAAAGATCCTCTGTCTCTCTTTCTCTCTCTTCTTTAGTCTCAAGCAAAACAAACACAGCAAAATTATTTTTTTTCTCAGCTGTTTATCTCGTCTTTGAACTTTGCATTGGATTTATTTTCGTTTTTTCCATAAATTAATTAAGTGTTCAAACGAAGATTTACTTTCACTGGAATGAAATTAAATTCGCATCGAAATCAATCCTTCTGTTTCCAGTACATTGTCGAGCACTCACGCGTACGCGTGTTATACAAAACAATTGAAAAAAGTTCATGCACATTCCAAGTCAACCCAATATTACGATAGTTACGTAAATTTCAACTATAATTTCGGCAATTTTGTGTTGATCTTTGTGTTTCTCTGTCTCAATTGTTTTTTTGTTTTTTCTTATTGAAAAATTGGTTTTGAATTAAACTCTTTTTTAAATTCCCAACATTCTTCTCTCGTCTCACTATCATCACCAATTTTCGACTAATCGCATGAAAGAAAGAGCAACTTAGCGGTTTCGGAATTTCACACGTTAATTTTTCAGATCGAGCCGCGCTTCGTCGAAATCAAACAAAACAAAAATGAAATAATAAATTCTTTATTTTTCTAAAGAGTTCGTATTCTTTTCTGTTGTTGGCTCAATATTCACCGCATCAAATTATTCATAATATTCGTAGGTAAGTGGCAAGATGTGCACGCTCATGCACAGACATACACAAACACCGGATTTCAGTTGTGCGCTGATCAACAATGAACTAACTGTTCAAACGCATTGATACACACAATAGTTCATAAACGAATCCAAAACACACCGGCGATCTCCGAATCGGATGAAATTTAAATAGCTAGAATTTATTCGATTTATTTCATCGCATTGTTTACGCCTAATCGCGGATTGTCTGTTGATTCTGTTGGTTCTTTGAATGTGCTCTCAATGCGTAAATGTCTCTCTCTTTTCAACTGGTGATAAACAACGACATCTGCGTTGAAACGGTCGATTTTTGACTTGAATCAGTTCTCAGGTAGTCAATTACTTTTCAAGGCGTTTGCAAATCATATGAAGTCTTTGAAACGAACCGTGTCCATTAGCACTCAACGTATAGATTCGTTCTTGAGTTGCACAGTCTTCGTGTAACTAGTTGGATGCGAAATTATGACGACGAAAACAAGAATTGCAGCCGACCTCACAATATACATACAAGCACGATCTTCTCTCGTTTCTGCGATGATTATTCGAATATAGATTCTTTCTTGTAATTCTTTCACTGTGCCAATAAATTGCGAATGCCTACTTTTGAAAACCTGTCGCATAAATGCTGTTCTCAATGAAATGTTCTCAATTCGCATGGAACTTCATCTGACGCAGCGATTGAGTCAAGAATCTTGAATCAAGATCACAGTTTTTACAGTAAAACACTTCTCTTTTGCTGTTCATGCAAAATTCTACTTCCCACTACGACTTTGGCAAAATCAATTTCCAAACCATTCAAAAATCAATTAAAAAACTTCAATTTATTCTCGCAAAACTGCACAAATACGATTTGTTACAGTTGCGGATCGATTGTTTTTTTGCAGAAATTCAATCGCACAACACAGGTTTTCGTTAAGTCGAAAATTCGCGCACGCACTTTCAATTTTTGTTTAGAGAAACGCGCGCACACCGATGAAATACGTCCGATATGCTTGAGCCCTATGATTCAACTACTTTCAACGGCTGGAAAAACGGATCCGAGATCACACTCATTGGATACAATCACTTGAAGAGCACAAATGTTGCTGCTGCTGCTGTTGTTGTTTCTGTTGTTGAGCGTACGGTTTTCCGAGCCATTCGCTGCTTTCATAGACCATATCGGTTGGCGTCTTATTAACGCTATTCGCGCGATCACACAGACATTCACAGTTGTATACTCATACACTGACAGCAGCAGCTCATAGAACTAAGCAGTGAGCAAGCTCCGTCGCCGGGTGCATTGGAATTAACCACAGCCGAAGAGTTTGTTGCGAATAGGTAATGTAAAGAAAAGACGCGCTTATCCATATATACACAACGGAAAACGAGTGTAATGTTTCGGAAACAGAGGTTCTGTTTAGCATGAGCTCGCGTGTGTATGTGTTTGCGTAGCTTGTAGTCAAAGCCCGATGAATACGATGGCAAGCAAAAAAATGGTCAAAACCGTAACACAAATATAGAGAGCTGGTTTTTATTGCAAGATGTTCGACTGCGATAAATAAACAACGAGAGCCGAGAAAAATCCAACCATTAAAATGGTGGAAAAAACGTTTAGATAAATGATAACATGTACCACGTCTGCCAGAGAGAAAGAGATTCGAATGAAAATCAAGAACAGAAATGCGCTGTGTTACTTTGGTTTTTGTTTTGCTTTTGGTAATGCGACGCAGAGAAAAAGACAACTATCATAATAGAGGAAAACTTCAGCAAGAGTACCGTGGTGAACACATTTCAATCTATCACGCTGCCGTATTTTTGCGATAGATTAACTATCGATGACCACAGAAGAAATTGCAAGAATGTTATAAAGTATATCAGCAAAATTATATAAAAAAAAGCGATTTGAAGACCGTTTTCGAAATCAATGTTTTCATTGTTAATGGAACTTCAGTATGTTTCCTAAATTCGCTTAGTTTTTGGACGTTGATTGCTGGCTGCAGCCAATTACGCGTTCTGTACAGTATACACTGTATGGCGCGCATCAAATGATGTCACTGAATGCAAAATATATGCCAACAATGGATTCAAACAACGATACGTAATGCGTTCATTGGTTATGCGTAGTTGATTTGGAATTTTGCGGAGAAAAGGTGAGAGAGAGAGAGAGAGAGCAACTACAAATTGGAGCAACGGATTTTACGTCAACCGGACGCTCAACATATCTAATTAGTATAAATATATATCATCTTCCTATGAATGCGACTACAATTGGACTGGTGTTTGTCGCGCACCTGCATTTGGCAACGGATCTGCACATTCGCATAATTGTGTCACATACAATAGATGAAACAATTGATTCGGGCCGTGCATCGAGCCATCGGACGAAGTAAGTGATATTCAAATGGCACCTGCTGAAAATGATCATTACCGCACATGTTGGAGCAAGCCATGCAGAAACGTTGGCATAGACCAGTGCAGTGAACACGGTCGAGCGCACGCTGTACACAACTTGAATATAGGCGACACAAAGTGTGTAACAGGAGCGTTTTGTGTTCGGTTAGGACTAAGCACCGCCACAATAATTGCCATCATTTCAATGCAAACCACCAATTGAGCGCGCACATTTTAAAACCAGCCATTAATCTGCATACAAACAGTGTGAACTGTTTTACAAAATAGCTGCAGTTCGTTACATAAATGAACCAGCATTGAAATTGATCCAATTGAAAGCGATAATTTTGTCAGAGAGAAAGAAAGACATAGACGAAAGTCGGTCGGCTGAAAAAGTTGGTTAAGGCTAAGAGGCCAATCACAAAAAAACAAATTTTATATTACTTCGATCGAAATCTCATGGATTCAAAATGAATCATTTTCCATTAAAGTCTTATTGGGTTAATGAAAAAGTGTGCTGGTTTCAATTACAGAGAAAAAAATAAAATAAAAATTAATTGGCTTTCGATTTAACTTGACTGTTTTGTCAACTGTTCATTTTTTCATTGATGTTCACTTTGAAAAATCTTTTTGACATTTCAAACAATTTGTTGATATTTGAAATGATTTTTGACAAATTTCAATCACTTTCATTCAATCGGCAGGATTTTTATCAATTTCTATGAAATTGAATCCATGACTGATTGGAATAGACCAGCTGATTCGAGCGCTTTAAAATAATTCCGATAATTTTTTAAATAGTGCGAGTTTATCAAAGAAAACTGAATTTGCATTTTGCGCGATTGAGCTGTGATCTCCATCCATAAAACACGCAATCAAAATGTCTTTGGGCTGAAAAAAATCGAAAATGAAACTTCCGTTGAAAAAGCGTAAAACCGCAAAATGGCGCGCCGCCTTTTCTTGGTTACGCACAGAAAATAAACCCTGTCATTTAAATAATTTTGTTTGCAATACATTTTTCGCCGACCGCGAAACATGCGGAACTAATAAACATGGTTACATTTGGTCAGCAGTTCGGGCATATTTCAAATTCGCACCAATTCGCTATGGAATGCAAAATAAAACAGACCAACTGGAACAATTTCTTCAAACATGAATAATATAAAAATAAATTTCGCTTTTGTTTCACTCTTTCTCGCAAATAAACGGGTTGATCGTTGTTTTTCAATTGAATCAATCTTAGAAATGTGAGCAAGCAACAACAAAAAAGAAATTATAAAATTAAGCAAAATTGAGCATTCGCCATGTTAAAATGTGTAAATGGAAGAAAAACAAGTGCGATAAATGAAAGAAATAAATATATTGAAAAAGTAAATTTGGTTGTGTGAGATTTCGAAATGCGAATGAGCGCGTGTGAAAAATGACATTCAAATATCTGTTTTGATACAATTTGCGAGATAATATCGAAGTGTATCCGCAAATTTGGCTCAGGATTCGTAATTGGCTCCAGATTTTTCTGTTTAATCTTTCAAAGTTTGAATATTGAGATTGTTGCAAACTCACAACGATTCAAGAAATCGGGAACACAAATCGAATTGATTTCAAATAAATCTTGATTTGATCGTAAAATTTATTGATTTTTGATTGTCAATGCTGAGAGGATGACGATGATGACTTGAAACAATTTAAACGAATGAAACTTGATCTTCCGAACATGACGATTGGCAGTAGTATTTATTGATTGCAACAAGCATTCGTCGGATAAAGTCAAATTGCAAATGATGATGCCGCTGCATTTATTCAGCAACTATAGCTGTAACATGCATTCGCGACACGTTTACGCATCGAACCGTATCTGCAACATCGAACAGCAACAACGACGACAAACACAACGGATTTTTGCAAATGCAATTCTCGCAATCAACTGAAGTAAAGAGACTGGTTCTATTTTAAATGTAGAAAATGTTAAATACCAAATTCAATTGCTGTCCCTTGCAATGTCTACATCGATTCAGGTGACCCGATTTCATTTCCCTCTAGTCATTGGCTCGGATGTGTATCGAGCGTTGATCGCTCGGGAAACAGTGCATTTGTACCGAACGTGATTTCCAACTGCGCGCGTTACGGATTTTCTCCTCTCTCTCAAACGTTAGTATTATTAATTCATTACTTTTTGCGTTAGGAATTTCCGATCGCTATCATGCATTTGTGTAATCATCATTGTTTTTTGCTTCATTTGCAAAGGCATTTTGTAATATTAATTGACCAACCTGATGACAGCCACAGAGCAAACGGAATGCACTCTCTAAATCGTTTGTATTGACTCTTTTAATATAAAAACGTTTTATTTTTGTTATCGATTTCGCATTTAAATTTAACACTTTCAAATTATCAGACGATTTATTGAGATTGGACATTGACAAACTACGATTTTATTGGAAATCTATTTTCAGTTTAATTTGAATTTATGATTTTGAACCAATATTATTAAATTTGAAGCTTTCAATAAGAAATTTGACATTTATTCGTCGATGTTTTTTCGATAGATTCATTGATGTATTACATAAAAGTGAAAATATCCACTCTAATTCATTTGCTGATAAGAAAAGCAATAAAAAGTCTGTCCGCGAGGGACCTTTACTGGCATTGACTCGAGATAATCGTACCAGATTAAGTGAGCAAATTTTTTGTTCAGAGATAGCAGCGAAATAATCAGTTCCAAAGTATTAGAAAGATTTTAACTCCAAGCCAACCGAAAATCGGAAGCACCCTTCATTTGGCCACAATTGTGTTCTGGTTTTGCGCACCATAATTACGTTGCGTTCATTTGCACTGAGGTTGTTTGTAATATTATGCACCGTTGCAATCAACCGGTTATACATTCTTCTTGGTTGCGCACAACTCTGGTATATTATTCTGCTTTGTTGTTGTGTTTTCGTGCATGTGCAGTGCAGCGACATTGACCGCAAACACTTCAAACCGTATACCATGTTCAATTTATTACTTCAATCATAAGTGTTTGCTATTTTTGTCCGCTTGTAATGATTGTTGGTGTGTTTTCGGCCGTTAAATCAATTCATCAACGAGCAAAATCACGCGCACAAACATGCCATAAAAATGGTTTGAGTTTGAGTCAAGGATATTGAGCATGCAATTTAATGAGCAGTTATGTTTGTCGTATTGAATTGTCTCCAAATAAGGTAGAAACACTTTCTCTGAAATATGGCCGGACGAATTGACATATCGATGTGAGAGCGAGTTTGTCGCTTGAATCTTTTGTATCGCACGAATTAAGACAGTCGAAATGTGCCGAAAAAATAAACGGAATTACAGCAATTTTAAATTATGCGAATATTTTCAACAATGTAATTCAATTTGAAACACCTTGGACATGAGTAATTATCGAGCGAATCCCAAAAATGGGCAGAAATATCCAGCGAAAATTGGACAAATTGAAAAAGCTGAAGCGAACCAACAAACTTATATCATTTTCAGTGTAAAAGCAATGCGAAATTTATGAATTATTATCGCTGCAGGCATCTTTGGCACTTGATCGCATTCACGCACCAATGATTTATGTGCTTTTAATATTTCGTATCAAGTCACTTGAACCAAACAACTTCATGAGATGTAGCGAAATGAAGCTTGCGTAATCGCAATTGTAATGCACGTACTCACTGGATGGGCTACTAACCAAATTTAATTTCCATCAAATTCCAAGACTCTCACATATTGCACTCGATTGTAACAGCCCAGGCAATCAATGATATGATTTTATGCCAACATTTTTAACGCCCAAAATTGTAATTACCATAATTAAATCATCATTTGAAGTGAATCACGTCATGTTGAAATTGATATCCGTCTGGCGTTTGTACTTGTCTCGAATGAACTTCAAAATCACATTCTTAATTACGACAAATAAAGAAGACGATGATGCCATGATTTTATCGATCGAAGTGAAAAAAATGGAGAGAAAAATAAGCAAAAATTAAGAAAGAAGAAGATCTGACATGAAAAAAAAATTGAAGGAAGAAAAGAAAACGAATGCTGAGAACTCTCTTGGACTTACAGATCTGCTCTCTGACATTTTACAAAAACTTATAATTTCATGAATGAGTTTATGCATTCAGTTTTTTGAATTAATTTTATATTTCAGCTGTAAGACTGAAAATATGGTGCAAACGCCTACTTGAAATATCCATTTGTGGATTTTAGGCGCATATTCACATGTGCTTAGCGCTGATTTCAAGCACTCATCCACAAACATTATGATGCGAATGAAGCACTTGTTAGGATGAGTGTGTTCTCGATAATTCAAGTTAATTTCGATGAATCAAGTGCATTGACGCAAATGCTTGTTCGGTTTTTGTGTCGGTACATGAGCATCAAGGTAGAAATTCGTAAGTGCGTCGCGAATACGGAATTTTATTGCATCTCTTCATCAGAAATGCCAAAATGAAAGGCGCGAAGGAATTATGTGATGATGGTAAGCATTATGGTTTTTCTAGCAGAATCAATGCGGATGGCATGCTGCAGAAGATGTGTGTCTGGGACGCGCGCCAACTTCACAAGTAAGAGTTTATAAGTGAAACTAAAGAACCGAAAGATAGAGAGAAACAGATTGGAAATAAAATCGAAAATACATAGAACAAGACCAGAAGAAACACTGATGCATTATTTATCAATGCATGCTCAGATAATTTTTTCAGTCAGCCAAACACGACTCAACTGCATTCGTCAAATGTTAATTACCTTGATGTTTGAATAAAGAAACGAAATAGAAATCAATTGTGTATGAATCAATTTTACGCGCCACAGAAATCCAATGCAGAGTGAACAACGTTCTGCCATTGTGCCGGACGGTGACGGCAGCAATGACGACGATAAATGCGAAAACAATCAGCTTAATGCAACAGAAATGGAGGCATTTGAAAAACCTGGAAAGAAATCATTCCACTGAAACTGAATGATTTTAATTAGAAAATAAAAATGAAGCCAGAACTTGAATTGAAAGAGCGAGGAAGGGCGCGCGCACAACGCCAACTCCAAATCGCAGACATGAGCCACACATTTTTCAACATTGTGTTTATTTCCTTCTCACCCACATCAAATTTATTGCGCTTCACTGAATTTCAATAACAATTCCTGTACTAGAAAAGCACCTTCCTGCCATTCGATGCGTATATATGATAAACGCCTTAGAATATGGCTCTACAATTCGCGAACAACAGAACAACCTGTTCATTGCAAATCGAGTCAAAACAACTAACAAGAATGCGCGTGCGCCCTCAGCAAAAACAAAATTCTTATTTTTCTCTATTTTTATGTTCTAATGGGATTTCAATGAATGTTCGGCATTTGATTACGTGTGCACGTGATCTATCATTCAGTTGGCTTCATTGTTGCGATTTAGTACGCAGTACCGACTTTCTGTCTTGACATCATATCGGAAATATTCTTATTCTTGCAGTTAGTCAAGGTGTACTAGCGTTCGGCTTATGATTCAATTAGTTTACATTTATACGTATTTTACTCTGTATTTTCCCTCCTCGTAATTTAGCTATGTTTTTATTTTTGTCTTCGAATTTTATTAGTTTGTTGTTGATAGTTTTGTCGGGAGCATGCGCGCGCGCGAGTGCTAGATTAATTTCGTGATTGAGAGATGGCAAATCAAGACATCGCCCACTTGCTGTCATTGATCAATGCGAACGTGCGCTCGCTCGCTCGATCTTCATTCAACATAAAATTGGAAATCAATTAATGAATGCCGTATGAAAATGTCGTTTTTTTTTTATAAGTATTCACACAAAAGTCTATTCTTCTATTTTCTTCGCGACGTGACAACATAATTCGCCTGCTTTCCGCTTGAAAAAGTGTTGAACACATCATCAACGTGTCTGATTTGTATTTTGATGCGTTACTTCTTTGGTTGGTTCGTTTGGATTCGGTAATCGATTTGCCGGGCTCATGACACACGAGCGCTCACGTGCGCTACAGTTAAATGTTGGCCCTTTATGTCAGCACCATGAACTCAATCGCGATCTTCACTACATTCAAACAGCTATTCAATTTAGTCGCAATAAACATATTCGATTACGGAAATTAAATTATGTTTTTCTCCCCAAATGAATGTGCGCGTTTCTATTTCCAATTCTTTCAACACCTGACATTGAAATCTCTCGTTGAGTTGATGTATTTTTTCCTTTTTCAATACACACGAAAAAAAAAACTTTATTCAGGAAGCCTAACGGTTTTGGTTGAAATAGAGAATGGTATGGCACCCGCAGAAAAAAATGTACCGCGTCATCGAAAGCCTACAATTTTGATCTCTTTCACATTAAACTGTTCTTTGTTAAACAATTCAAATGCTACTGTTAATTCATATTCGAATAAAATCAAGATACTGGCAAAAAAAATCAACTTTCGAAAGAATATCCAAAGAGGAAAGGCATGAATTGTGCGTTTTGACAAGAAAAAAACATCAACAACAGCACACAAGAGTTATTTTGAAAATTTAAGTCTGAAATTGTCTATTTATCATATTCAAGTATAATGTTGTGACAATAGTTTCGTCAATCATGACTTCTAAATCCCACCCACCTGCGCACTCGCAACTCGCTATCGACGGACGGTTTGTACATTCCGAGTCACACCAACTTGGAAAATTATTTCAAGTCGCAATATATTTCATGTGATGTTGTTGTTTCTTTTTACAATTTGCATTCGTCGACGAGATAAATGTTTTAAGAGCGATTTTTGGTTTGATCGGATCGGATCGCGTGGCTAAATCACACTGTGTGCAAAATATGGGCCCGAAAGCCAATTTTGCGTGTAATTGAAACATTCACTGCGAATTGGAATGTTGTTTTACATTTTGCATATCAAAAATGGCAATCGGGCGAATCGTGTTCACTGATTATCAGTTAATTGAGAACTGCGAGAACGAATGCATGCCGCTTACGAGTCAATCACTTTTGTATGTCTCGCCAACTCATTCCGATTAATTATACGTTTTGTGTGCGTATGGAATATTGGACTTTTTTTTCAGCGATTTTTAAATTGCAGCCGTAATATTTACGCAGTACAACCTCAATACATTTTGAAGTTGCGCTTTTCGATCGAATTCAGTGCCTCTGTCGAGAGGGAGAGAGAGAGAGAGAGAGAGAGAGAGAGAGGGAAACATTCAAACACTTAAAGATCACATTTGGTGGCGTTCATGCTCAATTGCTCCCCATTATTCACCAAGTGTCATTGTCGTGAATAGCATGCGGTTTCGCTAAAAGAAAAAACAAATACACTCACAAAGGGGAAAAACAACAACATCGATTCTTTCCGACTTGAAAATGATTTTTCTCTTAGAGATCGAATATCGAATATGTTAACGGAGTCCATAAATGGCAAAGGCATTGAGCTGATTCAGTACTGATTTTGTTGATGCTTTTGTCTCTCTGCGCCGTTCTCAGTTCATCAGCGCGCGCGTTATGCTTTTATAATTGCGGCGGCGCAACTTCACTTTGAGTTTCGTATAAATGGCCGGGTGCACATCCATAAATTAGTATGTAATGTTGAAATTAAATTCAAACTACATGACTGTGGGGCATATACATTTTTTCCCTACTTTCATTATGGCGATGGAAACGTGATCGACCCCAATTTCAAAATATCATCATTCGAATAGCAATATTTTTCACATTTAAAGTGGTGAGTATGTTTAGAGTTAAATAGTTATTGTTATTTTACCTCATCGGATTTGTCATTGATGGTACTCAAATCGATATCGCCCGATGCAGTAGAGCCGCGTCGTGAGCTGCGACGCAAGTCAAGTGAATCGATTGAAATGCGTCGATTTGCCAAGTAATTGCCCAATGAACCGCTTGAATCACGCCGGCCAGCTACAAAATTCTCGACATTGGACGATTCATCGCCGTCTTTTTCCCAAATTGTCACATGTTTTGTTAGATTGGCCGTCGTTAGATCGCTGTTCACGTTTTCCTTGTTCGTCTGCGAATCATTGTCCGCTTTTCGTAGAATGGAATTTTCGGGCGGTGTGTGGCCATTGGAGGCCGTGGTCGATTTGTATTCAAACATTTTGCTCACATAATCGCGTGGAATGGGCTTTGAATTAGGCAGATCACGACGCCCGAAACTGTCGCGTCGCACCAAATTGGTGCTGCCACTGCTGTCTGGACGCAAGTAAATACTGGCGCCGAAACTTAATCGACGAAAATCTTCATTTAAACTGTCACGTTTGTTTGATTTCAAGTCAGAGCTGTCTTTTCGCGATAAATTGTTTCCATTACTGTCTTTTCGCAATATCACGCTTCCATTGCTGTCTTTTCGCGATGAAGCGCTGCCATTGCTGTCTTTTCGCAATATCACGCTGCCATTGCTCTCTTTTCGTGACGGAATACTTCCATTGCTATCTTTGCGTGTTAAGTAGTTCGTACCAAAACTGTCACGGCGATTTAGGGCGGTGAAACCGGAACTGTCTTTTCTAGTAAATGCACTTGGCGTGGATGCACCATTACTTTCACGACGTAATTGATGGGTCGATCCATAGCTATCTTTGCGATACAGTGGTCTAGGCTCAGGAGTCGATCCACGTAGCATCGACGGAAATCCAGAAGGATGTTCTAAACCACGGAACATACTCGGATTCCATGAATAACGTTTCCTTTTTGTGAGCAAAAAAAAATGATTTCGATGAGATTTTTGATAAGATTTGGGTTTTCTTTGCTTTTAGCCATTTTTTCCATTGAAAATAAGATCCTTTGAAGATTCTATCACATTTATAGACATTTCAGCGGCTTAAGAAGCCATTAGAAACAATCAAATGTATATTTCCAAACCCAATACGGGCTTTTTAAAAACTGTATGGATTTGACTAGATTTTTGGATCATTACTAGATTTTGGATCATTTATAGTCATTAAAAGTATTCGTCTTTGATAGTGTGGCATTAACCATGAAAACCATCATATAACCATCAGAACTCTTCAAAAGTTGCTAAAAGCTTTCGAAAATCATGGAAGATTCCATTGCACAATTTACCTTTGGCTATCTGGATCGGATTTTTCGGTGGACGAGCGTCTTCGTTGAACAGAGCCGTAGTTGCTCTCGTCATTTCGATGTATTTCGCGTTCGGCCGAATCTCGCCTGCCTAAGATGATATCAGCCGATTCACGTTTGATTGATCCAAGTGGAAATGAGATTGAGTCACGTTTTGTGCTGCTGCCACGGCGTCCACCGCCGTGCACATCGCAGCTTCGATCTGTTTCTACAACACCTTCAAATTCAATTTTGTGTGTTCGTGGATTCGGCACGAAAATCGCTTCCAATTGTTTTCGTGTCTCATTATCTTTGCCCATTTTCACTATTCAGATCTTACTATATTTTTTGTTTTGCTTTTCACTGAACTGCACCTGCGTTCAAATCACTTATATTGCACGATCTCTTAGGAAAAAATGTATATGTGTCAATGTTTTTTTAGCTGGGCTAACAGCTGACTTGTGTCAACAAGCATCACAGATCGCGGTCCAAAAAACTTTTTCTCAATTCGTTCGTTTATTTCGACCGTTGTTGTCGAAGCAATGTTATTCATTGAAATATTGATTCTGAATCAGCCGAAAGCTGAATGCACATCATTCGACTTCAAATGACAAACTTACACTGAAATCGGGTGATCATCACCTCTTTAATGCGCACACGTTCAACGTATTCAAGTCCATCAAACAAAAACACACAATATGAGTAAAAAATAATATTCCAGTCAGTGCGCCAGAGATGACGATGACGAGAACGGACCAAAAACAGCTACAAACTTAACAGAAATAATACATCGCCTAAAATGGATTACAGAATATAACTTTGTTTGTTGTGTCTTTTTTTCGCTCTCTGAATGTATTTTATTTATGGAAATATATTTATTAAGGCTCTCTTCCATTCATTCCTCGATCTTACTATACACTTTCGTCCGATTTGCGTTGATGTTTATTATTAGTATTTATTCCCTGCTATAGCTCGACGCGATTTTTCTGCTGTTAACAAATAACTTGACAATTAGTTGCAAGAGTGAAAGAGAAAGAACACATCGTCGTTGCCAGTTTCAGTGTTTCGCTCTTGCCAATTTTGAGGTGAGGTGACGATCGAGCGTGGGCGATGCACACAATTCACATGTGGTGATATGAACAAATATCGCGGTAACTTAATGAGTTGAATAAATTTGGCAATCGAAGATTCGTCGAGACAAGACACGACAAGACGATTCGATTGCGAATCATTAAGCAAAATTTGGATAAAGCTGACAAAATGTATGAAGAACACACAATTCCGGCCATTTGTGTCAGCCCATTAAATAAATTGATGAACAGTAGTCGCTTTCGAAATTGAAATGGCCGTAATTTTTGATATACGTTTAACCTTTTCGCCGCTGTAAGCTGGATGCCACGCGCTCGCGCTCGCGCACGCCCTCAATTGTGTTGTTGTTTTGATAATTTAGTGCGGCCACAAAATGCAGCCACAATAACTTTCTCTCCAATTTTGGCAATCATTCTGCATGCATAGAATTGACCAAAAATACACAATCCCAAATTAAATGCGATGATTGCGCAATTCTGGTGACGAGTCAGCAATTTTCGGTTTACAAAAGAATCAATGCCGTCAAACTTCGCAACAGATCGAAGCGTGCGACCGAATATTTGTGCGAATTTAGCGTTGAAGCTTCTTTCAAATATCTTTCACTCACATTTCAAATCTCAATTGTCGCGCTGAAAGTTTAGAATGTGAAGTGCTTTCTTCAAATCACACTTGAGTGAATGTCTTTCGTAATTCCTTGCTTTACAAGTTTGAAAGGTCTTTTGCAAATTTTATTTGATTTTCTAACAAATTTTGATTGTGTCTGAACTTTTCATTCGATGTCTTGAATTTTTGTGAAATATTGATTGCATTTAACGCTCTTTACTGACATGTTTATAGTTGTTTGAGCGTTTTTTGCAATCCAGAGAATGAAAAAGCAACATATTTCGACAACTTTCTACAATTTAATATGCATTTTATACAACTTCTCTTGACATTTATGCACTTTTAATGTAATTTTTGTAGATTTTTCATGTGATTTTATTATTTCTTTATAACTTTCAAAGCATAAAACAAATTGGAATGTGACATCAATTGACAAAAAACTAAAGGAAAAAACGAATCGCAATCAATCGTAAAATCGAAGAACAATGGGAGAGATTGAATGAGTCCAAAACAAAAGCACTTGTGCACAATCCAGAAATAAAGAACGGAAATTTACCGATTGCGGGCGGAGAACAGCACTTTTTATTAAATCAACAGTTTAAGCGAAAATGCTGGAGTCGATCGCCTATTCTTGGTAAATTTCGTTCGGTTTTATGGATTGCTGCAACAATTCATTGAGAAACTGAAATATGATTGAATGTGTGAGTTTGACGCCATCCTTGTCTTGTCCATTTGTTTGTACTCGCGCACGATCATTTGGTGATCAAGAAAGGGAATAAAAATTACTTAAGCCACACACAGCATGTATTCGCGTACATAGTGACAGCATGAGTGTAGCACGTTGCACGGTGCGAACAACGCCGAGCGACCACTATATGAGCAAAAGGCCATTTATTGTGATGCTTTTTTTATGGCATGTCGAAAAAAGGCAAACTGCTCAATGTTCAATTCACTTAAACGCCCCATATTTGAGTCACACACCATTTCACGCGAATATCGCGCACACACATACACACACACACACACACACACACACACACACACACACACACAGCGATTGAATCTCATCTCCACGCGAACGACGAAAAGAAGCGAGACAGTAGAAAACTTTGCGTTGGAAAAATGCAATGGATGTTCAATTTAAACAGTTTGCCAAGCTTGTTTGTATGAACGAGTGTGCAATCGCCGCATGTACTCGACTTACTTCAATATTCAATGGTTATTACATTGGAAGCAATTTAAAGTTTTATAATATCCATGCAAACTAAGATTGCATCCAATTAATTTACTTGCAGAGGAATTCAATACGTTCCAAAGAGATTCAACAGCGGCCCGATGTTCAGATAAACGCCGTGAATCGCAACCTGTGATATTGTTGAAATATCCAAATCGCCGCAAATTTGTTATGAAACCCAATCGGATTTGCACTGTGTGAAGAATTCTGTTTCAATGCCGTCACATTTCAATTCTATAGTTCAGTTCGTGACCAAAGCATCAAATTAGTCGAATATTGTTTGCATATTTTTAAATATTCACATACCAATGATTCAATATCTGTAATTACGCTGTAACTAAACGCAGAGCAAAGTGCTAATACACTGTCCAAGAGCTACACCTCAAAATGCATTGAAGTTTTCTAAATCGCGCCTGGTCAAGCCGAAACTCTACAAATTATGCGTCGAACTCAGCACGATTATTGAGTGTAAATTGGTATCTATTGAAAAATTTGCATATTTTTGTCAACTATTGTTCCAATTTCAGTGAAAATAAACACATTTCTAGTCGAACAAACATATTTTGGGCGATCAAACAAACAAAACAAGTCAAGCTATTAATTCGATTGGTATTTAACGAGTGTTGTTTTTCACCAAAAATTGGCATTGATTGAATGGTTGATTGGTGAGACATTCTTCACAACCGCGAATGTCTGCAGGAATGTTTCGCTAATAAATGAGTATTCGAAAATGAGTAATTTTGTAAAAAAATTCCGAACGACAAATGAGAACGTAATATGGGAAACAATACACAAATGGTAACTAGATTTGTCATAATTTGGCATGTAATGTAGCAAAAACGGAAGCGATGTTCTGTTGTTGTTTTTTGTCACGGACTCATTTTGTTGCTTTATTGTTGTTTTCACATAATTTTGTGAACTTTGTGTCACATCGAAAAGAGACAACGTTATACTTCTCTCTTTCTTAAGATGCTTGGGAAAAAAATGTTGTTTTGAATGATATGATATTTGAGAATACATTTTGTTTTAGAATTCATTTAGGCAATTTTCGACAGTGCCAATTTGAAAAGACGCAATTTATCTTGAATAAAAGTGTTCGAAAAACAAAGCCATTTGATTACTTTCATCGATTATTGTGGTTTTGTCGCTTCCAAACCTACGGCAAACGATTGCGCAGCCATTTAAAGCCGCTTTAGTTTTTGAGCACGGTCAGCACGAAGAATTGGATTTGAGCACACCAAAAATTGTTGCACTTAAATCGGATTTGGTTAGCAATTACACGATTGAATCGACTTTCCTACGGAGCCGAAGCAGACAATTAATCTTCTAATTGGATTTACCATAAGCGGACAACTACAACACAAACGCACAGCAATACTAAATCGCATGTGATTAATCACATTTCATCATTTTTTATCACATATGTCAAACAATTACAAGTGAGATGAATGTGTTTAGATTTTAACGATTTCGACGAACAACAATGCCGATGCGACAGCTGTAAAATTGCTGTGATGGGGCTATGGAGTCTGACAAACAGCTGGATGTAGCAATAACGCAATTCTGAAACAATTACACGCATCTAACGCAACAGAGAAAGCTCAAAACATTTATTAAGGGCACATTATGGCTAATTACATAATTAATGGTCAAAGATGCGTACAGAACTACACATTGAACATGTGTGCGTGTCCATCGAAAGTGGAAATATATGTGTACGAGGGGGAATAATAAAGCTGAATATGCCAAAAAGCTGACTTTGCAACGCTGGGAGGAATAATTCAAAGAACCTCGCGAGTATTTGAGCTTTCAAGCTTTACTCATTCTTCTTGCGAGCTTAGCGCAAGCTTTCGATTTCGCAATTCTAAATCGAAATTACAGATTCATGTCGAAATGCAGCATACATGCGGGCGCTCAGCAGATTACACATCCGAATGAGACATCCAATTCAATTTGAATATGAATTTTATGTGAATGTATGCACTTTGATAGAAGAATTTAAATCACTGCTTGAGATTCACTAGAATTTTAATGGAGCAATGGATATTGCCCTATCAAGCGCAAGGTAACTGGTTTTTTTTTTCAAATGAATTTCGACAACCTGAGTTGCGAACAGCATTCCTGAAATGACGGTTTTGGTTTTTTTTCGTGTGAGTTAGTGCCAAACCAGAAATCGAAGCGATGTCTTCCGCATCAAAACCTCTTACTATTATTTTAATTTATTAAAAATTCATTATTCAAATTAAGAATCTGAGCGAATAAGAGTATTATACCCAAAGATCATTCTGAATGTCCTTGAAAGGATATACACCCAAGAAATGATTTTTTTTTTTAAATAAAAAGTTGTATAGACATTCCAACGCAACATTCCAGAACAAATTCTCGGCTCTGTCTCATTTGTTTGTCGAATTATCAACCAGCTTCTTAGTTTTCATTTGTTCAACAGAACGAACCAATAAAAAGTTTCCAAGCGAATAAAAATAGAACAAACGCATGGAATAGTAAGAGAATTTTTGTTGATTTTTGACAATGTTCTGATAATCTACAGGTTTTTTCTAATTTGCAGATTTTTCCATTATATTTTTCATACTGTATGTCAAAATGAAGAGTAGAAAAAGTGTTTTCAAAATTGCCGCTGAAATTGGGTGAAACACGAAACCGTTTGAGAAAGATAAAAATCAATTTGACAACAGATGAAAACAAAGTCATAATATGCTGATTCAACTCTACTAACTTCACATTTTCTCCCTCTTATTCCATTTTCTGTTAATTACTTCCGATTTCAGTCAAAATTGACTCTTTCTGAAGGTTGTTTGTCATTCATTTCCAAATATTTCGATTGATTTCAAATAATTTCGAGTATTTCAATTTAGTTTGGCATTAATTGTCAGTCGTTTCCCCTCAAAGTCAAGTACATCTGTCGTGGCTTCCAAGTAACATCAAAAAGGTGTTGTCAACCCATTTTCATATGCCTTTAAGTCGTTATGTGAGGTAATTCAATGCCGGAGATTTTTTACCTGGTGCATTTACCACCTCACGAAAATCGTTGATGTACCATAGACACGCATTTAATGCGGTTATCACACCGTTTACTGTTATGCCGCATTCGTAAAATGTTTTTTGTAAGAGATGATCTCTTCTGACTGAATGCAAAGTCAACAAAATTGCCAATGAAATTATAATTGTTCGTTTTTTCATTTTCCGATTTTTACTAATTAATTTTTCCGAAATCTGAGAAAATAATTATTAAATTATTTGAAGGCTGTGTAATTCTTAGAATTTCATTTCTCGTTTCATCAAGTACAATTGAATATTTGTGAGCATCGAGAAGAGGACGATGTGTGTGTTATCGCGGAACCGAAGGCATCCACGACCTAACGCGCACAAAAGTGCTCTTCGAAATGAACTGAATAGATTCAGTGGCAATAGGTTTACGATAACAGTACACACTCAATAAGAGGAAGGCATAATCAAATTGTGATGAAACATCGAAGGTGTTTGAACGAGATCGCTCACTTCTGTGAATAGATCTGTTCAGTTTATCAAGCAGATAACGCAAATTCTTTGCATCAGAATGCGTGCAGCAGAATCCAAAAATCATTCGACAGCTTGCACTCATTTGAATGCACAATTGCATATGTTACCATATGTATTACCCAACTTATGTTTTACGTACCCCAATGTTAGTGTTCTTGCTAAAAATAAATATTGCCTTTTTATCATGTTTTAATTCTATTGAAAATTACTACTAATTAGATTCGTGAGATTGTACCTTATGTGCGATATCGTTGCAAAATTCGCACAAATGAGCAGAATTGTTATAAAAAAATGGGAGAACAACAGCAGTAGCGGCGGAAGTTCCATGGAATTTGGATCAACAGCAATGGACGGTCGCGTACGAAGTCGCGCAACGTAATTAAAAATTGAGCACTTCTAATCGACGTTGTCGGTTGGTTGGCTAATATTAAAATTGGTGGTCTGTTTGAGCATTGCATTGCGCGAAAATGAAGTGAAACAATTAATTTTTCTACGATTTTTATCAAAATTCACTAATTGACTGTCCATTTCTACAACGAATTCGTACGATCGGTACGGTATAAATTTGTGTGCGTGCGTCTTTTTATCGTTTCGCGCTTCTTTCAAACTTGAAAAACGGCTCCCCACACACAGAATCAATCCAATTGAATCGCTTTGCATCCTCTTTGATGCGAGCGATCGTCGCGAATTTTTTAATATAATTTGCATTCGATCTTCAATAGAGCAACGGTAAGGCTTTCAATTTTAATTTATGAGAGAGGTTTCTTTTGTGGCATCTGAGCTGAACATTTAATCAAAAACTTCGCTGAAAATAGAGCTTCAAATATATTAACTGATTGATTTTTGTGCGAAATTTGTTGAGTCAAAAGTTCAATAGAATTTATGATGATGAATGGCTGCTACTTTATGTATACGTTCTTGTCATTTTGGCAGCGACATTTCGCCAACGGTTTGATGGAAACGCGTTGTTTGTCATGGTTTTGTTCGACATTTCTGTAATACAGCTCAATTTGATTAACCTGTTTGACATTTGCGCAGATAATGTAAACTAATCGATGCATCGATTCGTGTTTTCACACAATGCATACACACAGCTTCATTAAATAGTCATTTCAGCGATGACAGCACATTAAGTGTATACGGGTGGTCGCTCGTATTTTTTTTCTTACAATTATTACAATGATCGGCATTTGTTTATGTTTTCAATTTCATTCAAGAGAATTATTGCCGAGACTGGTTTTTCTGAATACTGACTCTTACAAATAAATATTATTCTTTGGTTTGTGAATATTGCTGTGATTTTCTACCATTATTTCACATCAAACCAACCGCTTAATTGACACTTTAATACAAATATGGATACAAATTTCGAATAATTGAAAAAAAAGATTTTATTTATGGTTTCATTCGAATATGATGATGTTCTAGCAACGTGAATTTATAGATTCAAGCAGTACTCAAAGCCATCCTGATTGCCTCAAGCAGTGGAATCGAAAAAAATGCAGCATCTCGAACGCATTTTTGGACATTCAATTGTACATTTTTAACTATTCAAATGACTTTTGTCTCTTAAATTTGACCATTTGTTGAACAAACATGCAAACAATTTGGTTGAAGTTGTAAAGGAAACAATGAGAAAGAAACATGAGCAAAACTGTATTTATTGGAGCAAGATGTATTTATTCAGAACGATTATTTTTAAAAGCACAGCCTTCATCTGGACTAAATATGTGGCAATTTGCTACCAAATTGATTTCGTCATTCACTGTTTGCCGCGAGACAAAGCCACCGTTAATTTATTGTCCTTTTGTGTTCCATGCGACGGCAAGCCTGACCATTTTTTGCGAACAATTGTCGTATTGATTATGTTCAATTGAATTTATTTAAATATATTCATAAGATAAAGTACAATAAAGTTAAAACAAAAGCGACTGTTTTGTCATGGTGGCGAGTCATTTAGTTGAATTGATTTTTATCTAATCGATGGTGTTTCGGCCAAATAAGTCACTTTGATCGATAGAAAATGAAACTATTATTGGCACACGTATGAAGGCAGGCAACGATTTAGATGCTCGAAGTGTTGACAGTCATTTATTGCATGCATGCAGATAGGCATTTTTCGCGCGAAAATGAGACGGATTTCATATTAAATGACAGCCTGTTTGTTGTTTTCGTTTTGCTTCGTCTTTTCCGCTTTGTTTTGCGAATTTGCGCGCATTGCAATTAGAATTACTGTTTTCAAATCGATTTCTGGTTTAATGCAATATGAGTGTGGGCTGGTGTTATTGAACATTTAATCACACTCGCCATTTTTTCTCACTTTATTCGAAATAAAATCAAACAGAGGCCCACCACACCAAATGGCGGAAGAAGTAAGTGCAAAGTGATAAAATAAATGATTGGCGCTATTTTGTCTGTGTTGCTTGCATACAAACTATTTAATCATTATGCATTTTGTTGCATCATAATGCCAATTTTTGCATCCATTCAAATGCACACAGATCCATCTAGCAGCTACACTGCCACAATGAATCGCAGCAATTCGCAACGGTCGTTAATGTAATTCAAGGTAGAGGTTACTTATAATGAATGGCGTAAATATTGTATTGGATGATAATGTGTCCAGCTCATGTTGCTTCGTAATACTGGACAAAAGTCATGTAATTCAGGATTAAAAGATTTCAAGAAATTGATGAAATTCATTTGCAAATGACATGAGATTTCGAAGCGATTCCAAAAATGAATGAATTTGTTCAAAATGAATTTTCAGTTGAAATCGAATTCAAAGATTGTATGTATTTGATTTTGCTGGTGTTTTTCTATTCGATCGGCATTCTTGATGTGCGCATTACTTGGAAGATATTCCGTGGCAAATGTGGAACTGGTTCAATCAAAAGGACAAATTTGGAAGGTAAATCTAATTATTTGTACACTGAAAAAGTGGCCTATCGAGGAGAGTCAAGAGCGTGCACGAAAGCTGAATAAGGAATTATTTAAAAAAAAAAAATCTTGGCAGTTCTTTTCAATGCGATTGCCACAGCGTGAAATACACGCATGATGTTCGAATCTTGTTGAACTCAACAAAAAATCATAAACATACAAACGAATGTCGTTCATCAAGCAAAATAAAGCCCAGATACTTTGCCCACTCTGTTTTCTAATTAATGTGATCGACTCGCTATATTTTTTGCTTCTTGTTTCATCTCTTTTCGATTCAAATGAGAATTGCAATTGAGAAACAAATTCAGCAAAGAAATGCATATTTTGACCAAACTCGTGAACAGCAAATGGACGCGAACTTGGTCGCCAATGCGCAACCAATAGTATTTTAATATGAGTTTGGAAACGCGTTTGCAACATTTAAAATTGCAATTAAAATATGGTGATTTGAACTACTTGTGATTGGCTGCGAATTCGGCGCATATTCGTGAACGCATTGGGCGCTATATTAGCACTTGCTATGAATTATTTTACATATTTCAACGCGTGTCAGTTCAAAAGCAGCAGCATTCGATCAGAAAAGAAGTTCGATTTGCAACAATATTTTTTGTTGTTGTAAAAAAACTAACCTGCATCGGAATAAATGATCTTCAATTAAACGTCGAACAAATAGCTGGTTGACTGGGAGTCGCTTCGAAATTTGATGAGCGCCGTATGAACTCGTTCACATCGGGGGCAGCGCAAATTATAAAATCGTAATAGTTTGAGCTTTAAACATGACGCCAGACAATAATTGTGTACTCCTACAATTAGCCGACAATACTCATACAATAAATACACATTTCATTCGGCCATATAAGGAATTTGATAAATAAATTGCAATTAAAAAACAGCAAAAAAGAATGAATGGAAATAGCTGTGCCGAATGTTCGAGGGAACAATGTAGCGAGTTAAGCATGGCCATTCAATTAGGACTGTAATGTCGCAATTTTAGCGTTGATCTGACGAGATGAGGCAGTAAACAAGATGAGCGATCATCAATATTGACTCATTCCAACAGTTCGATTGATTGCGCGTTTGGCATCATCGAAATTCATTATACCACCCATTTGATCGAACCACTTATTTCAAGATCGTGATCACCATTTCTGTCCACAACCGGAAAGAAGAAACGACCGCTGTCAACATTGGAGGCAGCTCAATCGAACGATATTTACCATTTTTAATTAACAAAATTAATCGCTCACTGCACAGCGCTCACGTACCATATTTCATTCCAGCTAATTATAATTTGTTGTCTCGATTATTCGATTACAAATATGATAATTTCATGCAAATTCACTCTTTTAATATATCTTTTTCTAATTATATTATTTATTAGATATTTATCATGTTTTTAGAGTAAAACTATGTATAATGGAGAAAAAATCTCAGAGCTGAACGAAGTTGACGTGATATAACTAAATCCCCCGCAGCATTTAATTTCAATGCGTTGCGTTTTTGATGTTGCCGATTTACAAATGGAACATAACAATCTAATTAACTCAAATACGTGGTGCTATTACAAGTTGCTCTCTCTCTCTCTCTCTCTCTCTCCCTCGCACTCGTAATGTTTTTTGTCCTTCCTGTACTACATTTTATCCGTATTCAAGTTACAAAGCCTGTTGATGAATGACAATTTGATAATTTTCGGGTGAAATTATAACTAATTCAATGTTGCTCAATGCAAACATTATTATCATCGCCAATTTTGTCTTGTTTTTGCCCTTTTTTATAGCATTTTTGCTCCCATTTCTGACATTTCATCGTCCGTTTTTTTACCAGATGAAAGAGATTAAATTATTTTCCCCGAATTATTTGTCAAATTTTCCATTAAATATAATAAAAAATATTCCCATTTTTTCCCCTGTCGTTTGAATGTTCATGAATTGCGAAAACAGTCGACAACAGCCACATCCCAAGCAATTTCAACGAATCTAATCGAACAAAAGTTGGGTCAATGTGTTTGATATTTGCATGCACTTGTGTCAACATTGGGCTATAAATGAACACAGGTCATGGCGATACTTAAGTTGAACTGAATTTTGCGATTCCGATATTAATTCGCACTTCAAATTAAACTGTTGCCGTGCATCTATTATTGGTGAGCATCTAATTCTTCCCCCAATCGCTGTCACACAGCTCTTATAATGACGAAACGATCAATTTCGCTTTTTTTTGTTCAGACACTGCCTATTTTGCATGTTGATTTTCATTTTTTGTTCGTCTGTTACATCGATTGTGCGTATCTTGTAAAGTGGCCCGGGCAATCACAATAATTTTAATTTGAGAAAAAATTGTATTGATAACCACTATTACGTTCGATTGAATTCATCAATTTACTGTCGCGAAGGTAATTAAGCTCTCTCCTCTTTAATGCTCTTAATAATGTTTTACTGACACAATTTAATGGCATTCTACAATTGCATTCCAACTGAGCTGAATTTTCTCAAAAATTACTCAGGAATCATAATAATAATCTCGCCGGATGCGTATTATTGCCCAAAAATTTATAGTGCCTTGTCAACAATATTGTTATCATGTAAAAAACGCTCAGACAGTACGGCGTTTTTTGTGTGTTGTCGAAATTGTAGAACAACAGACGATCATTGATCGTGCACATTGAACAACAATTATGACCTTTGATCGGCTATCAAATAATATTGATTTTATGTTATATGAATACAGAACAATTCACAACTCACCTCATCAACATTCATGGCTTTGCCATTGGTTTCGTTAATGCTTCCATTGCTGCTGTTGTTGTTCAATTTCATTGAATTATTTATTCCATTTCCATTTCCGTTGGACGTCGGTTTTGTTCCTATATTTGGTATATTTGTGGCATTATCCGTTTGATTAAGGCTGTATGTGTGTGTGTACACGAGAAAGAAAGAAAGAACAAAACCATAATTAGACAAAACATTTCCAAACGGATTGGCGACAATTGCTGCTGAATTGCCAAATATTTGCATACACTTCACACTCTTTTCGCCAATGTCACTCACATTCAATACACAGACACAACAAAATCATTAACAGCCATAATTGAAAATCATTGGAAATCATTCGGAAACGAAAAAAAAAACCATTCAAAATTGGTTAAATAATCAATTAAACCATGATTCAAGCCACCAAAAATCTTTCAAATCATAAAGCGATCACCCAAACTATTCCACGAAACTTTATCGAGCCATTATTTTAGCCACTGAATTGACGAATAAATGTTCCTTCCGATTGAAACCGATCGATTTATTACATTGAATGGACGTATCAAAATGCTCTGCATTATCGGAAAAAACATCTACGATGGTTCAATTGAATTGTCTTAGTTCATATTCACATTTACATTTTGCATATTATAGAAAACGCACCATAAACTATGAAAATCTCTTTCGACGCTGTTTAATCGCCCATTGGTATATGATTGTGAGCGGTATCTTTCCTTGTTGGTCCCATGTTTTTCACTGCATGTACTAGATGAGCGTGCCTTACGATTATCATCGCCGCTAGCATAAAACCCGGAGGCCGATGAGCTGCGCACCCAATCCCTTGCCACCGATTGTGTACGGTTTTTTGCCAGTTGAGCGGCACCGTAACCTTTGCGCAAATATTTCGGCTCCTTATCATCACCGATACCGGGAAATAGATTTGCAATTATTTCGTCAGGTGAATCATAGCATTTGAATGTGACGGTATTATGGAGTTTTCCGGTTGGTTTGCCGCTTTCAGATGCCGTTATTAATGACGAATTCAAGCAAATTGTTGATTTCGATTTTTGCTTTGTATCCGAACTGCTGACCGATTTCAACGATGGCTTCGACGGTGAATCGACCGCATCGCAGAAAAGGCCATTGATTTGATCGAATGTAGTTGAGAATGCACCGACTGAATAGCGTTTGTTTGGCGTGTCATTGGATTGGTATTTCCAATTTTGTGGGGTTGGCGTTCGCGAATGCAGAGCAGAATTGCTGGAAGAAGTTGATTGGGTGCGACACCGTCTTAGATTTGCCAGAGATGATGAACTGCATTGCGATGCTGGTGTACGACTTCGACTTGGCGATTTTGAACTTCGTACACTTGATGTAGATTGCTCTTGCATTTCATGTAACATGCAACCGTGGTGATGTTCACCCGGTTCACATGGTCGACGAGGATGCAAACGCTTATTGTGGATCAACATGTTTGAAAGTCTCAATTAATTTGACTAAACAATTTGACGCTATTTTTAACTTCAAACTTTAATATTGAGTTTCTAATTTGAATTTTGACGATTTTTCTTTTCTTTAGCATACACTATTTGACGCAACCTGACCGACAATGACTAAAACGATTAACAAATAATATTATCTCACTCGATCACTGTATTGCTAACTCACTATGCAAACAAAAATATTGTAATTCCATAAATTCTGCAGTTTCAAAGAAAAGGTTGCCAATTGAGTTGGCTTCGTTGTTTGGTTTCGTTGTTTGGATTCGTTGATTCGATAATCATAAAAGCCGTAAATCCACCCCGAAACAAAAACATATACACGCTCTCGCACACACTGGCCCAGCCAAGATTAGTTGCAGTTACGATAAACGCAAATTAACTAAAGCCTTTGCGGTGCGATCACAATAATTTATATCTATATTGAGGCAAGAATATTTGAATTGCACTTGCGCGCACCAGTACTGATCATCGGCGGACCGCAGCAGATAGATACATGGTGTAGCGTGCGCGCAAAATATACAGAGAATGTTTCTCGCTCTCGACGATCGGATATATGCTATATAGCAAGTTTCTCGCATTTGCTAGTATCATTGTTTGGTGCAAACCTTACGGTTTTGCGTTGAAATACACAGACGAAAGACAGAATACAACAACAACAAAAAGGTTTCGAATTAAATGAATATCTTTTTTGTTGCTTTCTCCGTTGTGCGATCGAAACGTGCTGAGCATTTCATCTCTTTCATATCGCGTGTATTTATCGAATATGTTTGATATATATTTTATATGTATAATGCATGTGATGACTTCAGACGATTTGTACAATTAAATAAATGACAGAAAAAAGGAATTCCTTCATTTGATCACACGGTTTGTTCTTTCTCTTTCTCTCTCTCTCTCTCTCTCTTTCTCTCTCTCTCTGTGTGTGTGTGTGTGTGTGTGTGTGTGTGTGTGTGTGTGTGTGTGAGTGTGTGGGTTTAGGGAACACAGAATATTTACATTTTGCTCAATGAAATTGAGTCGCAATCGTTTCTATAAAATCGATGGCATATGCGACGATATGGAAGAATCGATCACACGCTCACTAAATGGAACGTAAGCAGACAGTTTGTGCGCCGATCGCAAAAGGGCTAGCACAACCGATCGATCGTTTAGCAAAGTTCAACAGCAATACTAAATTCAATTCGTTCATATTAATTGCATTCGACGGACGAATGAAACGAATAGAATGAAAGGAGCGAAAAATTAAGAGTTAATGAATAGCACATCAATCAAATTCCCTGTGTGCTGTAATTACTACAAACGAAAAATAATTATGAATTGAGTTGGGTCAAACTATCAATTACGGTCGCATTTGTATTCACTGGAGCTTAAAATTCTCCACCATTGTCTCTGGCTGTACATACGCCGTCGCTGTTGCCGCTTCTGTTGCTGCCTACATTAGATGAATGCATTTCAATAATGGAGAATATTTAGTTGCTTTTCGCCTGCAATTATATTATACTATGATGCAGCGAATGTGCTTAATGATCGCGCGCTCGCCTGCGATATTCTGTGAATCCTCTCGAGCTCTCGTCACTGTCAAAATGCCGATCGTGCAATGAGAATGACGGTGCCCGCAAAAACCATAAGACAAAATAAAAACAAAAAACATTTTATTTCGCGTTTGGACATTCTTTTCTGCAAACAATACCGCACATTCGCAATGGTAGCCGCCGATGATTGAACTTTTTTTTGCTTTACTTGTCTGACTTCTTGAATTGAACGCCTCAATAAAAATCGATAACAAGTGCCAAAATTGTACACATTCACGAAAACAAACCAAATAGCGAATGCACTAAAAATAATCGCTCATTTATTTCTACTCAATAATGCAAACGGCACAACTTCACTCGCGCTGTATGCATGCATTATCAATTCGATCATTCACCATTCAATTGAATGAAAGAAATTATAAATTATAATTTATAATATATCGTAAAAATTCGAATTGAAAAGTTCAATCCAAATTAGAAAACTCCTTAAAACAAACCATTTTATTTTATGAATGTTGTTGGATTAATTGTTTGAATCAGAAGATAAGATGTTTTAAATCAATTATAATAAATAATTTAATCCCAATAAAAAAAAAAAAACGCCAAATTTATACTGGCTACATAAATTGAAGATTTCGGTTGAAAACGGTGGTGTGCAACGTATATGTCAAGTGATTTTGAGTCTTGTTGATCTATATATTACATAAAGCAATAAGGTTCAAAATTGTCGGAAATTGCACATAGCCCCATTTCGATCCGAATTCCTCGATTCTCAATAGTTTTGACGTTGGCATCCTTTATGGAGAATGAACCTACGCTGTAAAAAATATTAAAACCAATGCCAAAACTGAGCCGCGCTGAAAATAAGGTGCGGAAACAGTGCCAGTTTAGCGTATTATTTTTATCTGGTTATTTTTCAATCTAAATAGAATCAGAGTTGTGTACTTTTCGTAATTAGAACTTTCGTCAGCATTACAATGGCAAATGAAATTGAAAAGATGTCAAAATGGAAATTATGAAATTAGAAATTCCATTACTTTTTGCGGGCAATAACGATCTGCTTGCTATACACATGAGAGTTATCCGCTGATATACAAGTAAAAGACAAGACAATTAAATGACACATACGACAAACGAAAAACGGAAGTAATGGAAATTTTCATCAGTGTTGCAATTCAATATACATCAATATATTGTACCATCCAAAATGTACATACAAGAGAATGTATATCATCATCATCATCATCATCATTCAGTATTTATAGACCGAATTGTGTACCGTTAGGTGTGTTCAGTCTTTTTCGTATTCCATGAATACCACCAGCATGAGAACTATTATTCGAATACATTGGTGAGGGGCTTGCAGGGCACGACTGCACCGCATTCGAATGCTCGGGCCCAAAGGGCTACTACCTTTTTTGCGGTGGTGTATTGAATATTGAAATAACCAATAACACAACCTTAGCGTTAAGGTAGTCAATTTACGTGTGTATGTGCTAATTCAAAATCCTCTTTGTGCACACACACGGGACCGACGGCTTAAAGTGTCCTCCGAAACACTCCGTGAGTCGAACATCACTATTTTATGTGTTAGTTTGTTTCCCATCAATATATCACTGTTGTTAGCTATGATGAAATTGATAGAAAATCAAACGGCCACTAGGAGATTCGAACCCACGTCCCCATGCTTGCAAAGCCGGCACGCTAACCACTACTCTACAGCTGGGTCTAGAGAATGTATATATACATCTCAATATACCATGGTAAAAATAGCAGATCGGTAGATAAGTCTTCGTCCTGACATATAGATGGCGTTAGTAGTATTAAATCCATATGGTTTTCAGTTAGTACCAACCTTCAAACGATTCGTGTCAAAATTTGACAGCAATCGGACGATTAGTTCGTGAGTTATTGCGTTTTGAGTGAAGCCACTTTTGTTATTGAAAAAAACATGGATAAAAACGGATTTCGTGTGTTGATTCATCACTGCTTTTGGATGGGAAAAAATACTGTGCAAACCAAACAATGGCTTGATAAATGTTACCCGGACTCTGCACCAGCAGAATCAACTATAAAATATTGGTTTCGTGAATTTAAACGTGGTCGTGCAGACACAGACGATGCACAACGCAGTGGACGCCCAAAAGAGGTGGTTACACCAGAAAACGTCAAAAAAATCCACAAAATTATTTTGAATGATTAGTGAAGTTGAGCGAGATAGCTGACACTCTGAAGATATCAAAGGAACGTGTACATCATATTATTCACGAATATTTGGACATGCGGAAGCTCTGTGCAAAGTGGGTGCCGCGTGAGCTCACAATCGATCGAATGCACCGTGTCACAAATCAATGAAAAAGATGGCAAAATTGCATGAATTGGGCCTCGAATTGCTTCCCCACCCTCCGTATTCTCCAGGTCTGGCCCCCAACGACTATTCTCTGTTCGCAGACCTCAAGAGAATGCTCTCCGAAAAGAAATTCAACACTAATCGCCGAAACTGAAGCCAATTTCGAGGCAAAACCGAAGGAGTACTACAAAAATGGTATCGAAAAGTTGGAAGATCGCTATAATCACTGTATCGCCCTCGAAGGCTACTATGTTGAATAATGAAAATTAATTTTGCCAAAAACATGTTTTTTTCTTAGTTAGGACAGAAACTTATCTACCAAACTGTTATACCCTTTAAAAATATAAAATTTCATAAAAAATCGTTGAAATAGATTTGAAATGGCCGATTCTAACAATTTCAACAGTTTTGAATATTTTATCACTTTTCAAGATCATGTATATTGACCCTAAAAACATGGTATATTAGATGGTAAAGGATGATTTTTTTGCTGGTATCTTTTTGGCAACACAGTTTTGACAAATCACGCGTGAATCGTTTCTTGTGTCATTGTCAAACTTGTTCAGTTTGGTTTATAATATATCCATGAATCGACTTACGAACGAACAACGCTTGCAAATTATTGAATTTTTCTATCAAAATTCATGCTCGGTTCAGAAAGTGCTGTTATCGAAAAATTGTGTCCAGCGACGAGGCTCATTTCTGGTTGAATAGATCAATTTTTTCAAATTTTTTGTGTTTTTTTTTTTTTTTTTGGAAATCAAATTCTATACCTGTATAATATACAGAATATTTTTCGACACTGATTTTCATATACAATTTCAATCACATTGATGGAAATGGCTTCTATTTAATTATAATTTCCATTACTAAAACATCTGACATGTAATATGTAATGGCAAAAATGTTTCTAAATACTCAATGATTACTTTACAACTCTGAATAGAATATTTTGGAGAGTTTTTCAATTTGGAATATACTGTCCAATCAGGCATGTTTACGATATTTGTATCATTTTTTTGCTTTAACATTCAACGGGCGGTCAATGCACTGCCAAGAATGACAGTTTTCAGCTGGCGTTGGCAGCACAAATAAAACAACATCGAAATTTTCGCCTTCAATTTGCAAAAATAAATCTTTAACATTTTCTTCACTGTGCCGATTTCGTTTTATATTATATTGAAAAATTGGACTTTATCACTTTTGGACATTCGTCATATGACATCAATTTTTTCTATCAATTTCTATTCGGAGCTTCTAAATTACATGCGACAATGCGACCCTGGGCGACCTTTTGATATTATTCTTGAACATTCAATTAAATACATAAAAGTCATGAAATTTCTGATGCGATTTCAGAATAAGGCGACACCAGAATCCACCAATTTGAGAGAACCAAGATGATAAACAGAAAATACAACTTCAGACTTTGACTAAGCTCAAAAGCGATTAGTATCCAAGCAATTTTATTAAACATCACAACATTATTGGTGAGCATAAAATAAATTTTGTTTTTAATAAAGAAAATGGCATACAGAAAAAAATGCAACTTCAGTTCTTCCACAAATAACGAGCTTTTGGTGAGGCCTTCGTAGATTACGCCAAAGATATGCAAATTTTACTTTCCAACGCACAAAAAAAAAAGAATTTCGAAAACAATTGATAGAATAGATAGCACCATTTTACCAATTTGATTGTCCGATTAATTAAATATTCAGAAGAAATTGCGATTGTTCCATTTAAATACATCCAAGGAAAATGCACGAAGACATCCTAGCTGAACCAAATGACAAAAATGTTTGCAAATTTATACGAGACTCACTTTGGGCTTGACAGTGAGCTCACCTGAATTTGCCGATTAGTTTGATATAGCCAACATACATATTTTTCATATACTCTTTTGAAACACAAAAGTACAGAAAAATAAAATTGGCAGTTCTTTTTTTATTGACGCTTGCAATTTCCTCGAAAGCATTTAATTCTTCGTTCAAACGATTATTTAAATTTAAATTCGGAAAAAATCTTCGAAAAAATAGTTATAGATCAATTTGAGCTTTAATTGAATGGATAAGAATAATAATGCAACGTATTCTTGTTTTCAAATGAAGTGTCCTTGAAAAATCTTACAAATGATGTGTCCCTGAAAATTGTTTAAGCAAAAGTGTCCCAACTTTTGAAATTTGATTTTCGCATTACTGATAAGAGAAAAGTGATAAGTGTGTTTTCCAAATATGTAGATCTTAAAATGCCTTATTTGCTACAGACACTTATCACTTATACCTTATCAGTAATGCGAAAATAAAATTTGAAAAGTTGGGACAATTTTACTGAAACAATTATTAGGGACACTTACTGTATTTTTTACACTTCATTTGAAAACCAGAATACGTTGCACTATTATTCTCAGCCATTCAATTCTTCCCTGTATAGAACCGTTTCATGCATAACTTTGATTCGGAAGTGCCTCTAAATTAAACGATGCTCACAAATTGTTGTGAAAAAAGTCACATATGCTTGGCATGCACTTTGGATTCAACGTCAGAATCGGGTATACTTGAGCGGTTTTATCAAAATCAAGTTCATTTTGCCTGAAATTGGCAATTGAAAAGTGATTTTTTATTTCTGACTTTGCCTTTTATATGTTCCGTCTCAATTGAGAATTGAAATAGTCCAATAACCGTTTCAGCTTTACACTGATCACCGATATCAAGTTAAAGGTTTACACTATTCCTGACGCACTCTGAATTCTGAGTTTTGTTCCCATGCCATGATTGAGTGTGAGCGAAGCTTATAGTACAGCATTACATAGTAAATGCATTACAAAGTCAAAAAATTTAATGAATCACAAATAATCACTTCAAAACACGATTAATCGCGTCAATTAGTCAGTTCCAAGTGAACTTTTTGCTCTTTGCGTATCTGCAATTAAAGGAAAAGATTATGGCATGAATATAAAGTAGTTACAATAACGGCGCCAAGACGGAATTCATTTCATTTCGCACAAAAATATAGGCAGATTAAAAAATCATGGTTGGGATTATTGAACGTCACTAGTTTTAGCATTTTTCTAGGCGCACCCCAAGATATGGATTAATAAAGAGAGAGATAGAGAAGGAGTAGCGCGGCAAAGTTCAGTGTTGCAAATGTTCCGCTGAGAATTCGACTGACTGCTTCAACACACTAAGCAATAACAAGAAAAAACAAATCAATAGAATCGAATGCGTTCACAAAATTAAAACAAACAAACGAATGTCCGAAATGGAAATATACATAATTGATTATAGGAACTGTTTACGAAATCATTAAAAGTTATTTTCAATCGTCACATTCAGTCAACGATAATCACTTTTCGTAATGCGCGATTGTCAGCAATTGGAAGATTTGTTTGTTGCCATGCTAATAATTTTCACTCTCGCGCGACATTTTTTTGTGTTGTCATTGTTATACGCAAGCGGGCAAACCATCGAATTTTTTACGAGAACATCAGAAAATCCGATTCGAACACTTGGCCGAACAACTGTTCTGATTGAATTACCGTTATTTCAGACAGGATGAAAATTTCTTCGGAATTAGCAAATTATTCCATTTTCGCAAGACATTTCCCTCTCTTCGCTTATTCAGTCGTTGTTTTGATCATGTTCAGCTAATTAATGTATAGCTATATTCACTCAGTTCGACTAGATTAAAATTTAGCTTGGCTAACTCGTTTCAGGGGAATGAATCAATCAACATTTCATAGGAATGAGTCGATGAAAAAGTGCGTCGAGCTGATTAAAGCCTTACGAAGAGTAGATTGAAAAATTGAAAAAGCTACATCGAGATCTCGCTCTCTCTTTCTCTCTCACTCTCTCTCCTTCTCTCTCTAGATATTTGAATTTGAACACTGATTGTGTCCAGCTGATGGACTCCAGCAGATCAGTTGAATATTCAAAAAACTGATAATACAAAATAACATGATGAGATTTGCCTCTAATTGAGCTCTGGAAAGTTCCTGGTCGTACGATTATGAAATTCGAGTCAAAGGTAACGGACTCAATGATTACTGAGCGCACGCAATAATCAATACATTATAAACATACGAGGCGTGTCGCTTTTGTTTACGGCTCCCGTTTTATTTCGTTGACAATATACTGCTCTCTAATTTTCGGTCATCAACGAATCCAAGCATCCGAACAAATCTCTCATCCCACTTGGCGCTCTTTATTATTAATAAATATAATTTATTTTCGTTGTGTTTTCATTTGAAATTTATTAAATTGTTTTTGGTATAATATTATATGGTATGGATCTTCACGGGTTTGATCAAAATTCTCGAAGAATTCACAGTGCAATTTCACTTTCTCAGGACCAAACCGGACCAAGATCAAAAAATGATAATTTATCATTTTCACTCCTCTTTTACGATGCATAATTTTCATGATAAAGGAATGCCATTTGTCAACTCCTTCTAGTAGTTTTAAGGCCATAAACATGGCAAATTCATCAAAATTTGTATGGAGACTTGTTTATTTCACATTTGTCATCATGAAACTTTCAGAATCTTGCTTCTTTTATGAAAAAAAAACTCATACAGGGTGCGCCATCTCTTATGTCGGTATGTAGACATTGAATAACTTAATAAAAAAACAGCTGATGTGTATATATGAGGTATTTCTATTCAATTTAGTCTTCTGCAATTCATTTGGACTAGTCAATTCAAGCATGTGGTTGTTTTTTTATCAAGTTATTCAATGTCTACATACCGAAGCACCCTGTACAACATTCCAAGTCATTTCGATTATATAAACGAATTCATGCCCTACAAAATATTCGATTTTCCGGGTCGAAATGAATATTTTTTGCTGGAGGTAAACCTAATCTATATCCGACTTACAATCTTGTAAGACCTTTTTTTCTCAAATTGATATATGAACCTACACACACATAATTGTTTGACAGCTGACATACAAATACACTACAATATATGGGAACTGGTTAGTTTCAGTTTGATATTTATAAAGTGGCAGCACGATTCAGGGGATGGCAAAGCCATCAAAATGTCACGCGTATGTTCAGAAATGAAAAGTTAAATTGCATTGTTTTTTCCATTGAATTAAGGGCGCTCGCGTCGATATAGGTCTGATGTTTCCACCCGATGGTACGATTCCTTTGCAAATACATTGATGCATAGCAGTTGCTGAACGCCAAATCACGTACACGCATACAGTTCATATTGTACTGTTTTTGAATTTAAGTAGTCAATTGTTTATGTGTGTGTAGATATGTGGATCTTTTTTAAAAATGTATTACATTTGTAATTAAATATGTGATTTTTTTCCTCGAGAACAAAATTATGGCCACTTCCCTACGAGAAAAACCGTGAGAAATACTTATCTAGCTTTTATTCTCGCAAATTTGTAGCTCACTTTCGCTATCGACTGTATGTATCTCGATTTTGCTAGAACAGAAATGAATGTCTCATTTTTGCCCTTTTTCATTGCGTTTTTGCTCGCGAAACGTGAAAAAAATGAATCGCGGGCAAAAGCGTTGTAAACATTTTGGAGTAAAAAACATGATTCAAAAAATGCCAGAGAAAGATAAAAAAGTAATTCGAAGAAACAACGTGATAATTTTTTTCGAGAGCGGGATTGAGATAAAGTGTTATCCCGCTTTCACTCTCCAGAGGTTTTCGAGAAATCACTAAAATCCGAAATGAGCGTGAAACATTCTATAAAATTGAAGATACTGAAAAAAAAATCGAGCTAATCTCGAAAAACTCAGCTGGGGTTTCACTACAATAAAATATCTTTCATTTGATCTTGTTCCGGTTTAGGCCCGATAAAATTACCCGAAAAAAGTTTGCAGAGATTATCAGTTTGTAGCTGAATTGAAGTGTCTGCTTGTTTTCGACGTGGTCAATTCAATTTATTTTGATGATTGGAATTGATTTGTATAAAGATTTAATTTCACGGAAAATCAGCGCATTATCAATTGACTCACAAACTTTTTCCTCAACTAACTATTCACTTTTTAAGAACTTTGACTCTTTGCCCCATAAAACGATCCGATACATTTTTTACATCGTTTTATTTACATTATTATTATTTACTCGCTTCAAACTTATTGATAATAATCAGACCATTTTTCTCACATTATCAAAGTTGGATTCCAAATGAACAAGAACAATAGTTAAACAAAAAACAATATTTATCAGAAAAGAAACGCTTATTTTGCGATAAACTATACATTTGACTCACACAAATGGTCTGTATACAGACTTCAGTAAACTGAATGCGGCAATTCCAAACATGTGAATCATTATAGAATAAAACCATCAGAACAGCGATGTGACGAAGGGAAATTTGGCGAAACGAACACAATGATATGCATATATCAAACATATTCGAATGATATTCTTGCCCGGAGATCGATTCAAATTCATAACTTTCGTTGAAATAAGAATTCTCCTTTATGAATTCATAGCACTTAGAATTTCGCCGAATTTTGCGTCGGGATAAAATTTCCATGAAAACGAAATTCCACTTGCAATGCTATTTGATACGAGGAGTGTAAAATTTGAAGTTTAATAAACGCGATACTTTGAATAATTGATGTTGAAACTCGAACTCAGGCGCATAACAGAAATACGATAAAAATTATTAAAATAAAATGAAGATTTCAGATCAAAACGGAGCTATGTGCAATGTAAATTTTGAACCTAATTACTTTATGAAATACATATATCAATGAGGCTTAAAATCGCTCGAAATTTACGTTGCACATACCACCGTTTACAACTGAAATCTTCAAATAGTTTAATTCCGTTTTTGGCGTCAAACTTAATGTGAAAAATAAGTAATAACTTTCGAAGGAATTATTAAAATTGGCCCGGAATTCCATGCTTTTGATAAAAAAAAATTCTTCTATTTGTGCAACTTAAGTTCGTTTTATCACAAAATTCATAATAAAACAATGTGATAGTACATTTTATTACATGTGGCCAAAAAGCCCTTGAAATAAATCTTTCATAAATTCATTGCTCAAAATTCCATATATCACCATTTAATATTTTTTTCCGAATCGAGTTCATAAATCCAACTTCAAAAAATCCAGACATTTCAAGGTCACACTATTCAATCCAATGCATCCATTTAATTTTGATGTGTTAATTCTGAAGCCACTTTGCGAAAATTGCGGTGCTTTTTTGTGCAATGTTCACTCGAATTTTTGCGGTAAACCCGATTCAAAAACACACAAATTTATAGAACTTTCAGCCGGAAAGCAAAGGGATGATGACTAAGAATCAACCGCACAATTACACAACCAAATTCCAACTAAATAGATAAATGTTTGAAATTTACAAAACAAATATCTATATTGCGTTTGAAGCGGTAGTAATATCTAAAGAGAAAGCTTGTATTGGGTTATCAAACGGCCAAGAGCTGAAAGGAAAGACAAAAAAAAATAAATAACAACATACAAAAACAAAACCAAACATTTGACACGGCATTGTTGTCATTGTCACATATCCATGTGATGTTCTCTGTTTGTTATCGGTGCGTTATTATGCATATAAATGAAACGCGTGCGCTACAGGCTCGAAAAAAATAATAATTCAGCAATTGTTTGGCAACAACAACGCCACAATTCAACGGCAATGATCTCTCTCTCTCTCTCTCTCTCTTTCTCTCTGTCTCTCTCTCTCTCTCTTTCTGTATGTGTGTGTTTCTCGCTCTACACTCGGCCATGGCTCGTTTGGGCAATTGTTGATATTATAATGCTTTTTAACGAACAAGGCATATTTCGAGCGCTTGCAAAATTTAGCACATCCACGCCAATTTAGTACGTTTCTAAGTATATCCGATAAACATCAAAATAGAACCTTTCGCGAGATGCTGACGCGTGCGTTCAATATATACTGAGAAAATCGAGTTGAATAAGTGGGAGATCGAGTCTAAAACAAAATGAGAAGGAAACGGGCACGTTGTCACGTGACATGCATTTTAAATGTCATCTTTAAGTGTATACTCGATTTTAGTCACATCGACCAACCAATTTATCGTTTAGTTTGGATATTTTTGGTGGTATTCTCTAGTAGCTTGTGCAAATCGCCATATTCCAAACAAATGCGAGAGAATGCGTCGAAGGCTTACAAATTAAGCGTCAAAAAGTGATTAGATATATGCCGTTAAAATAGCAGCGATTTAGCATTTGGCACCGCTGGATGTGCGAATGTGTTTGCGTGACGATGAAATTGTAGACCGTTCCAACTGAAAGAAACGTACAATTAATGATAATAAAAATTTGGATAGAAATCAAACGAAACCAGTCAGCATCAGCCAAGTCATTAATACGATCGAACAGTTTGCACAGTGATTCCCTTATTTACTCCAACAAAATAAAAGCTTTTCTAAATTGTCTATTGAAATTTAAGAGCGAATGGTTCGCATTAGATACCAATGTTGCATAGGAATTCAAATATGCCGATGGAAAATCGATTCGTTGTTTTTTAGAGACCATCCATGATGGCTGTCAAATCGGCATCGATAATGGAATTTATCTTGCAAATATTTCAGCTGCGGCTATTTTCTTTCTCTCCTCTCTCTCTCTCACGCGCATTTTATTTCATCACAATGGCTCCCCCTGACATCATCATCAATCCATGCACATATATCCATATTTTGGTTTCCCGCGATATATCGTTCAGTCGGCACATAGGCCGCTTTATCTCTCTATCATTCGTCTGACTCTGTGATGTGCTATAACTGTGCATTCATTTTCATCACTGAAATAAGGCAAGGATATATTCATAGTCACATGTGCAAAGAGCAATTGAGTAAGAGAAGGAGAAAAAAAAGAAAACCGCATGCACGTCATCGACGAGCGAAACTAAATGCTGTTGATCATTAATACACATTTCAAATGTGTTTACGTGATGCACCATGTTCGCTTTATTCTCTGCTCTCTTTTTTTGGCATTTGTGCAACGGTCACAAGCATACAGAGTGTATACAAGTAGGTGTAATAAATGACCGCGTAAGCGATTCAATGATTGTGTGTTGACTAAATTGCATTTACGCAACGAATTCCAATGGAACTCGACTCGGCCAAACTGTTCGTGTGTGTGAAGGAGAGTGGAAAATTTCTGGTCCAATACTTGGCATGCGACGCAGATAAGCCACAACCAAAACACAACTCATCGGCATTTGTTTTTTTGCATGGGATTTGACAATCTTTTGAAAAATGCGCGCAATTGATTGAGACTTTGGATTATGATCGGTTCCCTATTATTTTGCTGACAATGTTGCTTTTTTTGCGGCCGAATGAAATATATTATATAATATTG
Source organism: Obolodiplosis robiniae (assembly GCA_028476595.1). Classification (NCBI taxonomy): domain Eukaryota; kingdom Metazoa; phylum Arthropoda; class Insecta; order Diptera; family Cecidomyiidae; genus Obolodiplosis; species Obolodiplosis robiniae. Next base: position 8,288,392 of record CM052017.1, on the reverse strand, counting down.
AAAGATACAAATCAGACGTTTAGACTCCCCCCATTCATTTTTTGCCGTTTCTCACCAAGAAATAATTATCATTATCGGTTAGAACAGTTTGTTTGTCGCGCGCAAAGTAATAAACAGAATACACAACAGAACGAAGCAGATAGAAAGACTCGTATCAAATGCGTCTTGGTTCCGTATAAGTGTGCTGTTCCACTTCAATCTGCCCAACACATCCGCCAATCAGATTTGCTTATTTCCTTTGCCCCGAAATTATGTGGCATGTTTATTTTTGTAACTAGTAAACTACCCAAATCGAAGTTTTCTAGAAACAATAGGAACAAAAAGTGAACAAACAAGCTTAATATATTCGCATATTATACGTAAAATGTGTTTTGTTCAAACATTTGCAAATTTTTGGAGCTGATTTATTTTTCGAGCCAGTCGGAAGCTGCAATTGGCTTTTATATTCTTTCAGATCATTTATCGTTCGATTTACATGGCCGAAAATGCATCGGTTTGTCGTACACATGATATTCGTGCGCATCATACTGCCATATATTCAAATTATACGCTTCAAATAGAATATTATTCACATTTAATTAATTGGCGTCAATTTAAAAAAAAAAAAGAAGATGCGACAAATTGTGTTCATTTGCCGCATTTTCATGGCACATTGATGATATCAGAGCGGAACGCACTCAAAGAAATTGAAGATGAGCGAGAGTGCAACAATTTATATACTTAAACATAGTGTTAACTTAGTGTTTATCGTCAGAGATTCAAGAATATCATCCGCCAGCCCAATTGCACATCACAGATAATGTAGCAGATTCAGGGCAATATAGAGCAGCAAAAATATTGAATAATGAAAATATATATAAACAAATACCATCCGTCTGAGACGCAAACAACGAGGAAAAGGAATCAAATACAACGTCAACAACAACAACGACATCAACAACAATCGTGCGAATAACATAAAAGCGCATCAAGAAATGTATTAAAAATGACGATGCCAGCAAGTATTGTGGAATACGGGAAAAACGTGTATAAAATCACACAAATATTGATTAATAATAGAGCGATAGCGCGCAAAGTATTTTTCGTTCTTTAAAAAGGGGCATGATCCCGAAAATCGGAGGCAAAAACTTGCCTTGACAAGATTAGCATTCGTCTATTACAGATTGCGCGCGGGCGCCTTTGTCATATGTTCGACATTTACTTAAAGGAAATGATTAAATTTATTATTGAGAAATAATTATTGCGCTCTTCTTCACACATTCTCAAGTTGCCGATCACTGTGCAAAATATGCTATTGATATTTCATTTGCTTTGTTCTGATTCAAAGACTTGTTATTTGTCTCCGTATCAAGTATCTTTGATTGGTGCACGTTTTATCGACAAGCAGCAATTAATCAAAGCAAAACGTCGATATGTGAAAAAGGGGGGCAAAGTGTTTGCAATTTGTTGCATTTGTTTTAGTTTATTTTCAAGCAGGAGAAAGAGAGAGAGAGAGAGAGAGAGAGGGGGGGGAGTGAGAGCTTTAAATATTTCAAAAGCTAAACAGTTGTTTTCACACAAAATCGAAGAATATTACAACAATCGAATGCTGATTTGCACGAACATTATGAAAATATGCGGTTAAATTTGAACTTGAAATGTGCGCAAATGTCATTCGAGCGGTGTGCTCCTTAGAGTTGGTCGATTCCGAAAATGTGTACCGCACCAAATTGGATTGAAAGTGCGATTTTCTTCGTATTCATCCAAATCGGTATTTTCGATTGAAAGGGAGCGTCACACATTTCGTTCAACGATTTGAATCTGTAATTAGGCATTTTCGGAATTGGTCGCCTAATTATCGGGTAAATGTCACCAATCGCATTGACTTTGACAATGCCTCCTCTCTGTCTCTTACACACACATCGAAATATCAGAGGAAGATTTTTCAGAGTGTGTCATAATTGTACCACTGGCACACAAACATGCATAAAGTACAATGGGCCAGTTGCCGCTTGTGCACGCACGCACACACGAACAATCCACAATATCAAACGGTCTATCCATAAAGCACTCAATGTTGTGATTATGACGTCAATGTCGAGATATCAGACGAGAGTGAGCAACGGCAACACACAATTACAGCGACAGCCAAAACAGTCGGTTCTATATCATATTAAGGAACACACTCAAAATACAGCCAATCAGAAAACGTCTTGCACTTCTGTATTGGTGGCAAAAAGGAACGAATTAAAAAAACAACAGACATGCCGTTGCTAGAGAGTTGGCTGAATGTTTGGCTGTTTGCTTTCTCGTTCTCTATAAATATGTTAATTATCTGTACGTGCATATGTTTTTTTCAGTACGACCGTTCGATCCATCGAACAATGTTATAGCGCGTTGCATATATGTGTGTAATTCTTAAACGTCCAAACTTGAACGATCGCTCACACGCACATTCACACAGAGAGACAGGCAGACACACGCACGCGAGTGCACACACACACACAGACACCTGAACCAGAGTGAATTGAGTGTGAGAGTTTTATGTCAAAGGCGTAAAATGTGTGATACGTGTTATGTTGCGCGTATACCATCTTTATCAATATTGAAATATATGAATGGGCCTAACACGCACAATCACAGAGGCGCGTTCGAGCGGTGTGTCTCACGCGAGAGATATTGGCCGCTGCACAAGCGTATTCCGTTGGATTGTGTGTCATGCCACAATTCAATATGTATATATATATATATATATATATATTTATATATATGAGACCCTCAGAGCATAACCGTGATTAATGCTATGCTTTGCTCAGAGAGTCTCATTTATGCATACAGCTATACTATTGTATATGTTTGTTTGTTTTTTTACGCTGTCTTCATTTCTGCTTCTTTTTTTTTCATTATTCCTATGGTCGTCTTTGTCCCATTCACCTTGCAACGAACGCGCGTTCTTCCTCGTTCACAACTGATACACATATTGAAACGTGAACTGTTTTTAGATTCGCTTCGATTCAAAAGAAGAGCTATGTATATTGATTACAAATTTGAACTTGTGGCTTCAAATACACAAATCCGCACACTGGTGAAACAGCCTGTCGCTCAACACACACCGATATCTCGCGAGAAATTCGGTTTTTTATGAACAAAAAAATAAATATTTGCATGTCTAATTTTTGCGCGATGTTCAAATGCCAATATGTGCGTTAACATGAGCTCCGTTGCACATTCGCTTTTTCGATCGATCGAATTGCTCAATTTTGTTGTGAGATTGCTACATATCAATGCAACCGACCGATCAAAACACACATTGATTTCATTGAAATACTGCTTCTGTTGCTGCTGCTACTTCGAAATGATGCGTGCATTTGTTTTAAATATTTTCTACATTTTCAACAAAAATAAAATCTACTTCCTTTTGAATATATGTTGGAATTGATCAATTTGTGGTGCCCCGCGCTCGGTCTCCGACATCGAACGCTTTAATTCATAGAACTGCAATTTCAAATCATCATTGTGAAACATACAACTGCATGCGCGCACCACATACACCCCGCCAATATGTGTCGTTTCACACGAAAAATCCGATAGACTCCGTCTGAGAGCGACATACACACACAACTCAATCAGCCACATACAATTGTGAGTGAATTTAAGGAGAGAAGAACGTATTTCAATTCCCTTTGTGTCTAATATATATATATAAATATTTATTTTTTGTTCCGCTTTTATGTATATCAGCTTGACTGTTTCGCACACCAGTAGCTTGCCTATGTGCCGTCTCATCATGGATACTGTCATCGTAGTCGTCGTCACCGCCGTCGTGTTAGCTGTTGCTGTGATGTTGATGTTGTTGTCGTCGAACGACAACGTTCAATAAAATTCGTGTTTGCCCGTTCTCGCGCGTAGCGTTTTTCTAGTAAGTATAGTCGATTGTCAAATTGTGGACTGCGCAAAACAACGAAAAACAGTTTGTGCGCTGATAAGCAGCACGAGAATTCCTATTAAATCAAACGAGAAATACAAATTCGTGCCAACGACTGACGGTTTGAGAAGCACTGCCCACTGACGATTACGACTCGCTCTCATTGTGTGTATATTTGGTGTGTGTGTGTGATTTTTCTTTCTTTCTTTTTCATATTGTGAGTATATATAATTAAAGTGCACATGAAGTTGGTTTTTGACATTCACAAAACATTTTTCGAAGCGATAAAAAGAACGTATAACGATCACTCAACGTGAAACATTCGAAACGGGAAGGAAAGACATAAGGAATAACCAAGCGAACAAAATTAAGACAACCAAATTAATACTTAATTGAATATAAATCAAAATACAAACACCCAGAAAATGAAATTATTTTTACATTAAAAAGCAAATCCAAATAAATATCATTCGTAATTCCATCGACATTGAATGTGGTTTGAGTGAGAAATCGAAGAAATTCATTTAGAACTCGCGTTGAAATTTGTAATCGTGTTAAAGCCAATATATATTTGGCCATTTCGACGAAATATTACTATACACTCACTCTGTGAGCACAACACAGTCGAGGTTCGATTCAAGCAAGTGAGAAAGCGAAGCATACAAAGCGTCCAGAGAAAGCACTGTGCATGATTTAGTCCGAAAAATTCGCCAAGTGAAGTCGCATGTTTGAGAGGAAAAACTGAGAGCAAAAGAGGCGAAAAGGAAAGCATACTCCGCAAACAGTGTTTATATAGCAGCATTTTGTGTGTTTCAACGAGCAGTCACCTTTGAGAAAGGTCATTACATAACCAAAAAAAAAAAATAATTGTTCTTATGTGTATGGTGTTCGTTGTTTTAACCGTTACGGGTTGTTTGTGAAGGACATTGCATACAAAAGATATATCAAAAAAAAAGTGCAGGACATTTATTAGTTTTTCTCCGAATTTTGCTGTTTTGACCGTCGAAACAACTGAACGAAATTGATGACAGAGAAAATCATTCGGAAGAAAAATCATAGCGCCAGCCAACCGAATTAAAAATCAGAAATCAAAAGTCGGAGAGGGAGAGAAAAATAAAATATATTAAATTCATTCACACCGTTGAAAATCGAAGACGATAATCAGACTTACTACTACCAGACCGTTTAAATCACGTTTTGAAGATACAAAAAAGTGTTCATTGTTTATTTGTTATTTGCTTTCAATAAACTACGTATAATTCCAATAAAAATAACAATATATAATATTGAATGAAAAAAAAATAAATAAATAAACGAAGCGTATGAAAGGAAGCGACACACAGAGGGAGAGAGAGAGAAATAGAAGAATAAAAAAACAATAACTAACAAAACGTAAGAGATTGACGAAAGCAGTTCAACCGAACGAAATAAAAAACCTACACACAAATTTTAAATACAAGTTTAAACACCGAAATAAAATAAACTTAAGTAGAAAAAAATAGAGAGAAGAATATAAATTAAAAATAAATCACAGACACTCAGACAAAATACAAAGCAAAATGGGTACAAAAAAGGCTGATACAAATTCGCAACGAATCCGCGATGAATGTGAAGAATTGATATTGACCGATGAACACATGCAGGAATTGATGAAACGAATCATTCACGAAATTGAACGCGGTCTAAGCGCTGAAACACACAATGATGCTGATGTCAAATGCTTTATCACATATGTTCAGGATTTGCCAAATGGCAATGAATGCGGCAAATTTTTGGCCTTAGATTTGGGCGGCACAAATTTCCGTGTGCTAATTATTCATTTGAATGGTGAGCACGAGTTTAAGATGCAGTCGAAAATTTATGCCGTGCCACAGAGCATAATGTTGGGCAAAGGCGAAGAGCTATTCGATCACATTGCCGAGTGTTTGGCAAATTTTATGCGAGAAAATAATGTGTATAAGGAGCGTTTGCCGCTAGGTTTTACATTTTCATTTCCACTGCAGCAATTGGGCTTAACGCGCGGTCTTTTATCACAATGGACAAAAGGTTTCGCATGCTCGGGCGTTGTCAGCGAAGATGTGGTGCAATTATTGAAAGATGCCATTGCCCGCCGTGGTGACGTGCAAATTGATGTGTGCGCCATTCTAAACGATACCACCGGCACATTAATGTCGTGTGCATGGAAAAATCATAACTGCCGAATTGGTTTGATTGTTGGCACCGGCAGCAATGCCTGCTATGTGGAAAAGATTGAAAATTGCGGCCTATTCGATGGGAATTCCAATAAATCGCATGTGATTGTCAACACGGAATGGGGAGCATTTGGCGACAATGGTGCATTAGACTTTGTACGAACACAATATGACAGAGAAATTGATGAGCACAGCATAAATCGTGGCAAACAAATCCAAGAGAAAATGATATCCGGCATGTATATGGGAGAATTGGTGCGACTAGCACTTGTTCGTTTCACCAAAGAAGGACTATTGTTCGATGGCCAAAGTACAGATATGCTAAATACTCGAGGCCGTTTCTTCACGAAATTCGTTTCGGAAATTGAAAGTGACAAACCAGGCAGCTACATGTATTGTCGTCAAGTTTTAGAAGAATTGGGTCTCGATCAAGCCACCGACGATGATTGTGCGAATGTTCGATACATCTGCGAATGTGTGTCATCTCGGGCAGCCCATTTAGTATCGGCCGGCATTGCGGCGCTCATCAATCGAATGGACGAAAAAAGTTTGGTGGTTGGCATCGACGGTTCAGTATATCGTTTCCATCCCAAATTTCATGATTTAATGACAGCGAAAATTCGTGAACTCATCAAACCGGATATCAAATTCGAACTAATGCTATCAGAGGACGGTTCGGGGCGTGGTGCTGCGCTGGTAGCAGCGGTCGCGTGTAGAGAAGAAGGTCGATTATAAATACAAATTTTTACGCATATTATAAATTTTAATGAATAAAAATTATTGTTTAAACTAACTAAAAAAACACACACATACACACAACAAAATCTATTGTAGAGAATTAATTGATGATTTATGGACAACAAAAAAAAAAAATAAACAAAAATGAGGAGAAGTCAGAAAATTTAGGGAAAACAAAATGCAAATTCGCAAATGAAATTCATATAGCAATTCAGAATCAACAAAAATACAAAATCAATCAATTGCTTGAAATTTAAAAGATATCGGAATATAAAGCGAACACCACACTCAACAAAAATCCTATTAGTACTACTTATGTACATCAAAACAAAAATGAAGAAGATAAATAAGCAATCACAAATATCAAGTGAAATGGTACATAAGAACCGAGAATATAGATTTGGGTCGAAAGACTTTAAAAATATAGAGAATACAATTGATACATAAATATATATTCAAATGATAGAAAGAAGGCAGCAGATCGCTTAAAAACAATTTCAAACACACAAATTCTACAATAAACTCGATCAGCGAGCACACATTTTCAATAATAATTAAACAAAGAAAATGATGATGATGGAGATATATGATATATGAGAAATTGAATTTAGACATATTTTACTATATTATTACAATTTATTTGTTTATATATATATATATAAATATATATAAATGATGGAGAAAAAACAACAACAGCAACACATTTATGAAAGAATGAAACTCTAAATAACTATATTCAATGTATGTCAAATTGTAAAACCTAAAAGAATATTTGCTTCGAAATTAAATAAAGTTGAGCAATTTGTTGGAATTATTTTAATCTTTCCGTCTGTTTTTTATGAATTGATTAAATGAGCAAACTGCTTGTTGTTTGAAGCTTGAAACGAAATAGATTTGCATGTGCAGAAGAAGAGTAAGTCTCTCATTAGAACACTTGATTGTGAGAGAAGAGTTAAGGGAGGGAACGAATCAAGGGAAATAGCAGCAGTAACACATTGAAAGCGCGAAGAGTATTGAAGTTGAGATGCAAGCGGTCGGATCGGCATGTTTAGCATTCGGGTTTAGTCGTCTTCTGCATGTCTTGCCTCTGGCCCATGTTATTCAAAATATGCGACCACATTGCGAGTATAACAAGACTTGGTGAAAAAACAAAAATAGAGGCAAATTCAAGCTTTGATTCCGGTACGAACCAACTAGTTGCTATGGATAATAAACTCTCTTATTGTGTGTGTCTCTCTCGCATTCGACACACTCACAAGAACTCAGCAAAATCATTAGGAAGAGGTAAATAAATGTAAATGCAACAAATAGACACAGATGGAAAGATAGAGAGAGAAAGACGGAACGAGACGGAGAGAAAAGGTAAAGTAAATCAAAGTAAAAATGCAAAATAATCGCGAAAGCAATAACAACCATTCCGTGTCCCAAGTGACAGCAAAATATGAAAGCAACCCAACAGACCCCCAGAAAAGATATAATTGTGGTCATATTTAAATTTCATGAGGCGACCGGTAATTGAATAGTCATTCCTAAGTTGTAATTGAGCACACACTAATAACAAATAAGCAGCAAAATTAACAGCGATAAATAGATGTGGCTGGGTTGAATACTGGCCAGAGAGCCCGTTTGTTCGCAAAAGGCATTCCAATGTGACGACTGTTACATATCGAATTGCTTAAACTTAGGCGAATGGCTAGTAGGCGATGATGATAAAGAGATCAATATTCCGAGCAAAGACAAGTATTTCGCTACACATACAAGTGAATTATGCAACGCGAACGCGATGTGTGCTGTTATATGGCAATGTAAACCTGTCTCATTGCTCATTTTATTAACTATTTCTAAAGGAATTGCCATTGATATTCGATGTGTGTATGCTTTACGTGTGCTCTTCTCTCTCTCTCTCTCTCTCTCTCTTTTCAATCAACTTTAACTTCTTGCTCTGTAGCGAATCGATATCGAGACGCTGGATCTATTTGACCGCAGGCGATACGTCGACACGATTCAAGATCGTTGGCGCTTGCACCGAGAACAGCCCATTGATATGAAAATAGATGCGTACAACCATCGAAATGAAAATAAAATTCCAAAACTTTAAATAAAATGAATCGAAACGGCCAACAAAATGATAATAATTGATCATTGAACGAAATCAAAGTTAATGATGTCAATTGATAGTGTTTCCCTTTTGTTTCTCATCTTAAGAGAAAGAGAGAGAGAGAGAGAGAGAGAGAGAGTCGGCGGTCGAAAGGAAGCCACATCGAAAAATCGACGAGTATTGGCATAGTCAGAAACATCTACACATTCTTTGAATAAAAAGTATGTGAAATGAAATATTCTATACATTCAGTTTGATTGTTTGCAATAATTTCTGCTATCTGATTTCATTTCGTTGGCAAATTTTTGTGACCTTTCTTCAGAGCGCACGGATCTATAAAAATCGTTCAATTCGCTGTGTTATATTGCTCGTGGCGTTCGTCGCTATGTTCTCAATCCATTCGTGTTCATTATGTATATTTCTTTTGTTCGTATTTGTCGTTCTAGAGCTTTAATAGTTGGCGCTTAGTACACCAATTAAAAAACTCAATATTGTTTTACAGTTTTATTGGACAGTTCCTTATTCTCCTGCTGCATTAATCACCTAATAATTACTGCTGAGGCAGTAAAATGTTCTTTCAGGTGGGGAAAAACTTAAAATGGAAAATCTCAATGAATTTTTGCATTGTCATCGCAATCAAGAAATCGCGCTAATATAATTTGTTTTTGCCAATTTGCCCTTCGATCCACATATTATGCGTATCTGTTAAATTCAAGCAAATAATTATCACGACGACGGTAGAAAAATTGTGATTTCCTCACAGTCATTGCACCAGTCATTAGTGTTAACGCATACGTCTAAGAGGCACACATCGATTCGGTCGGTGTTTGACCGAACATTTGCCGGAAGTGTCCAGATTGCTTCGATCGCCGTTGTCTTTCGATACAATTAGCTGTCTCATTACATTTGAATCGCATGCATGTTTTGTTTGTATCGCTCGTTAGCGATATAAGTAGATCGCCATTTGAGTAAGTGTGTGCGTCGTTAGTACAAAAAATCGTATGTGTCTATCGAAATAAGACAAACGATTACAATGTTAGCACAGCACAAACAACATTGCATGTAGCTCAAAAATTCCATAGAGAAGAGAAGATCGTATATTTTTACAAGAAATCTGTCATATATCACCTAAAGATCATATTTTGATGTATCCATTTCGAACCCATTGTACCATTTGCCGCAAGAGATTGCGTCGATGATAGCGCTATTTTTGCTTTGAATTGGAAGAGCGCAAGGATCGAACATGTGCTGTTTTTCGGTTGTACGCATACAATTTCCATCGAAATCCGGTGCCAAAGAAATTGTTTGTTGGGTATTCTTGTTTTTCACAGATTTAATGAGTTGTCTGTCTTTAAAGTCGTTCAAATATAATCAATGAACCGCGCAAATACCATAAATTGCCAATTCGATTAACAAAATTTCAGAATCATTTCCTTCGCTTTACTGCTTCATCAATTTGATCTTTTATTTTCTAATTGAATAGATAAGAAAATATAAAATAATATATGGCCATAATTTAGATAAACCTTTTCATTTGCAAAATCACGAAAGATGTGTACACATATTGAAATTGTAATATGAGCATTTTTGCGATGGAAAAAAATGTGCGCACACTGCTTAGCCTTATATAATTGTGGAATAAGGAACAATTGATTACAAAAACTGTAAAAAGAGAGTGAGAGAGAGATTGTATGCCGACAATAACAGGCGACAATTTCAAGCGCTATTTTATTGACACTTTCAATAAAAATATCGCTTATAAAACTGACACGCAAACACATCGCACTCGATAGTTACTATGCCTAGAAATTTGATGTACAGATATGAACAAAGAAATCCCCTTATGGAAAAAAAGAAGAAAAAAGACAACGAAAAAGACGTGCAAGCGCTGAAATAGAGAGCAATCCTGAAAATTATCGACAGAAAACCCATTTTTTTTAAATGCAAATAGAACGGAATACGGAATTCGATCAGAAATGAGCATCAAATACACATGGGCAAATAAAGTATATTGTATTGGTTGCGCGCGCAATAAAAAGAGATCCGAACCAACGGCCAGGCAAAAAATTATGAATAAAAGGGAATTAACAAAAAGCATTTTGCTATTCGACATATTTTTAAAATTCTAATTAGACTGAATCACATTGTAATGTAGCCCCTCGCGTGCGAGCTCACGCGCACACTCACGCAGACGGCCAACCAATTCTCAATATTTCAGCGTCTTGTGATGATTATTCACAGCTCCGTATATTGCCTGTCTCAGTTCAATTTTTATTAAATAATTCAGGTTTGTACCGAGCCGATGATTTGCAATGATTGTATAACAGAAACAAGATAGCAGCCGCTATAAAACAATACCTATCAATATGTTTACAAGTAATCCATTTATGTATTCGTCTAAATTTAACATGACCATCTATTTTATGTACAATAAATGATTGGCTTACATAATTTTCGCACACACAACGCTTAACATTCAAAAATAATTTAAAATATACGGGAAAGAATGATGATTAATTTGAATAGATATTGACATTGGGTGACATGACGCGAAAACGAAGAAGACTCGAAGAGAAAAAGCCACTGACGCACATTTTTCATAATTTCATTTCGTCTTTTTCTACTTACGTATCGGTTGAAACGCCTGTATTTACTGATGATTCCCGATTCAGTTTTTGACGCTGAAATTTCTCGAAAAGTTCGCCTCCAACGTTTCCGCCTGTATCGCTGCTATTTATGGGACCCGCATTCATGCTGTTAAAATCGAAACAATTTGAATAATTGTAAATTGGCAATTTAAATGTATTCTCAATTAATGAAATATAAATACCATTTCAATTGTAAAATGAAGTCATTATTTAACAACGCCAATTTCAAAAGCGAGTGTGCATAATAGATTTGTCATTTTACATTTGATATGCTTAACAATAAAAATTGAATTCAATGTGTAAATTTCAAATGGAAATGATGATCTTCTTCAACTATTTATTGAATTTCTTAGTTGATTATTTTCCAGTTGAAAATCGAACTCGAATCAATGCCATTCAATTATATTCACAGGATAAATATAAAAAATGTGAATTTTTGAAAGCTGATCGATTGCACACAGTTTGTCTGGGAAATGTGGAACAAACCTTCGATTTGAATTATTCGGTGGTATTTCGAATGCTGCAGCTCTTGGCACTTGATTGGGTGGCGGATGCATCTGATTTGTAGACTGTTGCTTTTGTTGTAGTTGACTTTGTGTGGGTATGATGACCTTATCCGTTAGAGAATCACGCCGAGAACTCTTTGCCGTGGATGTTGCGGTGCCCGGACTATCACGACCCGAAATACTTGTCGCACTATCCAATTGTTGATTATTTACCATTGAATTTTGCTAAAAATGTCAACAGAAATATATAAAAATATGTTAAAGACTTTTCAAGAATTAATTTGAATTGAGATAAAACCTTTGGAGGTTCAGGTGATTTGGATTGAACTGACGCCGTCTCTTGAATCGCGGGAAGGACCTGGAAATTCAATGTGAAAGCGGGTGAGAAAAAAATTATTTGAAACGAGATGAAAAATATATGAATAACGAAATAACTACGAAAAATGATGGAAGACTCGGGATTGAGGTGACTTTTTCATAATTGACAAGAATTTATACACAGTTTGAAATCAAAACGGAAATATTAATGTTGAAGAAAATCGAAGTACCTTCTTTTCAACATTGAACTGGACTGTGTGAATAAAACACAACGGTTGATTATTCTTCAATATTTATTTTATCCCTTTCAAAATAATCACCATCGGAGGCAATTAACATATGTCAACGTATTTTCAAATCTTCAAAATATTTTTGGTAGGACAATTTCGGAATTCCTTTCTGCTCCCTTTGCGAATCATCATTTATTATGACTTTAATCGTCTCAAATGACGATGCGGCAGTTTGAGTTTGAGTAGCACGGGACCATATCTGGCGAAATGGATATTATGGACGATATTGACTGATATTTTTGGTCAAATACTCGCGTATAAGGCGTGATGTGAGAGCCGGTGCATTATTGCGGTGCAAAAACCATGAATTGTATTTTAATAATTTTGGCCTCTTTCGACGAATATTCTCCCACGAACGCTTTAAAACACTCAAATGATGTTTTGCGTTGACAGATCGAGCTTGCTGAAGGAATTCCGAGAGCACGACACTTTGAGAATCGAAGAAAACAGTCAACATCAACTTCATTTTTATCGACTGTGACGTGACATTTTTCGATCAATTTGTTCCACTCAAGTGCCTGCGTACGTGATGGAACCCCATAGGTTTTCTGCAACATTTTCAATTCATTCAAAAAGGAAATTCCGTTGGTAAAAAAATTTCAAACACAATCTTGGCTCAACTGCTTTTTCCACATTATGAAATTCGCAGAACAGACTCGAGATTGACTTGTTTACAAAGCAAAAACAAAGAAACTGCGTGAGAGATCGCGCTAAAAGTTGACATGTTAGCCAGTTCTACCAACCTTCAGAGAAAATTAAACTATATGTCAACCGCGGTTCGTTTAAATGATACAATTCAGTTCAATTTTGAACAGAAGGTATTCAATTAATTAAAAAGATTTTTTTTACAATGATTGCTGGATTCGCACCTGATTAAAATCATTATAATTTGAACTGATAAAAACATCGCTATCATTTTCAAATAATCGATCTACGCTAGATGTCATTAATTTCCCGGAGCTAGGTTTGATACCAGTTAAATGGAAACTGGCAAAGCTTGATCTTGACATCGGACTTCCTTCGATAACTCGCGCAAATGTTGGATCTAAAAATTAAGAAAAAAATCACAATGAAAACAAACGAACAGCATTTTATTTAGTTGTTTTTCTATATAGAACACAATCATTTGCGATTATTCTCGCGTATATTTGATGGTAAATACGAGATTATTTACTCACTTAGTCCAAAAGTGAGTCCATCTAATGTGGGTAAAAGTGAACGTGTCATAATATCGGCCGCACTGCGTGGTCTTGTAAATGGCATTACTGAATGTGGGAATGTTTTTGGCTGAAATGGAAGATGAATGTCGTAGATTAGCAAGTAATTTCTTGACGAATTGATATTTTGTATTTAATACATTTTTCTTAATTGCTTTCGCTTCATTTTAAAAATTATTCACCTTGATTGGAGTAATAAGCATATGTTCAGTCCAGGATGTTTCCAATGAAGGTCTTTCGAGTCGTTCAACATCAACATTTAATGTTTTCTGTTCGAATGGAACTGAGAATGTTTCCGATGGGATACTTTGAAGCCAACTAAGTAATGATAAATCGGAATCACTAAATCCAACGGAGCCGTCGAGCAGTCTTGAAAATGTCATCTCTTGTTGTGAGCAGTCAGGCGATCCAGTCGCTTTAGCTTAATAAAAAAGAAAAGCAGAACGTTCAGAACTCCTCTTACTGAAACACCGCACATGCAAAATGTTCTATGCCACCAATACATGATCCGCCTGTAAGAATATAATGTTCTTGGTAGCAAAAATTACCTTGACAGTAGCCCACACATGATTCATAGAGAACTCCTTTTATGACTAGTTGTCTAAAATTGGAAGCAACAATAATAATTAGAAACCGTTAAAAATGAATCCATTTCAATTGATGCGATTTTTTTTTTCTGACTCGAATCGTGTGGATGAGGTCATTTGAATAAATTCTTTGCATTAAAATCGTGTGCATACTCACATTAAACGATCATTTTTTGCTGCTGAGATTGCCTGTGATTTTTTGTCACCGGGCAAGAATTTTTCTACCAGCGGAAATACATCGCGAAAGCATTGAACACGGGCCTTGCTTGGATTCCAGTCGCGGTACTGAAGATGATCGGCCAATCGAGGCAGCGTTAATAGTAAACATAACGCTGAATATTCATCTTTGCTTGGGGCGAGTTTTTCTAATTCGCTTAAAATCTGTACGACTTCTTCAACGGCACCTTCGACAGAGTTCATGCCCTGTCCAGCAGCGGCCAATGCTCCGCCCGCCTCCGATTTAATACATAACAATTCAATATATTTGTGTTTTAGTATTGAATAACGAAATTGTTTCATGTTGAATGCCTGAAGCGCTTCTAGCGGCTGAATGAATTCGATGACATCATCCCATTGTCCGTCGAGAATGAGTTGCCGCAAAAATAGAACATCGTCTGAGTATTGACCGTTGATGACACCTGTTTCACGTTCCAAACTTAGTTGCGATATGTGCAGCTCGCGATTATGCAAAAATTCCAATGTCAATCGCACTACATCCTCCTCGCGGAGCGCTAGACGTGCTGACGGCATCACGTACCGAATATTCAATCTGCCAAAAAAAACACATCAACTCAATAGATTTTTCTGTAGACCTAATTTTTTTTCTGCAACAAAATATTCGGTTAAATTCTCTGAAATTTCAATAATCTTGATGATTCTGTACATCATTTCGTGAAAAAAACGCATTCTGGCAATTTTGCTAGCATTGCTGTTATTTATGAGGATGATTGCAATTGAAATGTGAGCTCATTGTACATAATTAGCGAAAATAACTTGTTTGTGATACATCTTAGAATTCACTGGCTTGAAACATCTTATGCAGAAAGATTGCATTTGCGACCATTCATTTCGACCTAAGCATTATATTTCGCGCAATACGAAGGAATTGTGGAGCGCAATTCAATCTCAGCTAATGTATGTTCTGCTCACTTGACAACGGGAACGAGCACGCAAATTTCAGGGAATCATAGCAATTCCAGTTATAATGTGGCTAGTCAAATTGTGGTTTCGGTCTTTTTATCTCATTATGGGTCTGGTGGATGATCGACGGCGCTTGTGTGTGCAGTGCGAACATATAAAAAGGCCAAAATCACGAACAAAAAATCCAGAATGTACGAAATTGACTATAATTTAAAATGCATTGCAACAGACGCGAATGCCGATTCCATTTAACAAATTTGCTTACTCATTCATTCTTGCATCGGTTGTTTCGTTTGTTTCGCGGCGAAAAAGCATTCGGTTTGGTTGAGTAGATAAAAATGCGATCTCATGAAAAACACAGCATTAATTTCGCTCATTCTCTCCAAACAACCGCGTATGGCTATGTAATTCATGAAATCCACATTTTTGCATTTCGTTTTGCCAATTTTTTTTTTTTTTTTTTTTCAGGCGGGCTTCAATGTGCCATGAGAAACTCGTCATGCATTAGATAATTTTTTTGTTCCGATTCTGACTGCAATCATTGTGTTCAAATCATAAATAACAGAAACAGATAAGAGCAAAACGGCTGCGTTCCGACCAGACGCGATAGAAAATTGAAGAGGAAAACTGATTTTGTGCGCATCATTTTCTTATGTCTTGTAGCCAGAATTGAAATTGTGACTCTTAAATGAATCACTCAAATCAATTTCTAGCGGCATTTTTGACATCTCACAACGGAACAATATTAAATAAATGTTGACGACCATAGACACATCGAGTGTATTTTCCATGAAATAGTAAAAAATGAGAAATACAACATAAGAACCGCATTTTTGTTTGAAATCTAATTTATGGGAAACAACAACTGCTTGCAAATCATTTAAATGTTTTCCGAAACATCTAATCCGACTATGGCATTGTCTGGGCACATTTTGCCAAGGAATTTAATTAAATTGCAAATCAAGCGACAGATGAAATATCTCCCATTCTGTCTTTATTGTCATCTCCGAATTCAAATGATTTGCAATGGCATATTTTGGAAGTTTTGTTGATCAATTTTATAGTCAGCGTTGCCGTTGTCATTCACTTTTTCCGAAACGTGTAAAGGAACTTTTCAAGTATATTTCGTCTGATTCATTGGCCGCAGACCGTACAGTGCCCGAATCATTTTGTTCGGTTATTCACCCTCTCTCGCTTTCTGCTCGCAACATGTCAACTGACGTTGAATAGAACATGAATAATGAATAAAATCCATTTCCTTTCTCGATTGTAAACTCCATTTCAAAGGACACAACGCCTGCATGCGTATATATGACACATTCCATTATTCCTTTCATTCACTCGCCTTGAATACTTTTCAAAAGGGAAGCGTTTCGTTAATGTTTCTGCTGAATGATTCAGTATGTTAATAACGGATTCATATTTGAAAATGTGTGTTTAAATGTTTGACTTATTATTTTTTGATTAGTAGGTCAATTAAAGACACTGTGTTTGTGCGATTCTGTGTTACACATTTTCTTGCCGCTAGTAAAATCTACTAAGCACCGTATTCTCAATATGGACTCTCTAAA
This sequence comes from Obolodiplosis robiniae, assembly GCA_028476595.1. NCBI lineage: Eukaryota > Metazoa > Arthropoda > Insecta > Diptera > Cecidomyiidae > Obolodiplosis > Obolodiplosis robiniae. The sequence goes on along the minus strand of CM052017.1, from coordinate 8,271,183 downwards.
CATTTTTAAAAAGTGTTTATTTTGTGAATATTCCACAACTGATACGCTCTGCTTTCCTCTTTATCTCTCTCTCTCTCTCTCTCTCTCTCTTCCTTTCTCTCTTTGCATTTCTACACACAAAAGGCCGCATTATTTTTGAATCAGTTCGTAAATATGATGGCATTCAGCTGGCGGGTAACCATTTTGCATGCATTCAATATCCACACTCGAGGAAAATGCATAAGATATGATATAGCATTTATTCATGCATACCAAAAGTTTGAACCGTCTATGTCCCAAACGAACCAAAAATAATAGCTGAGTAAAATAATTTTACTGTGAATTTTCACAACTATTCACCGCTGCTATAGCGTAGCGTCCTAGGAATAGCGACTATATGAATGCGACTAGTGCGCAACTATCTTTGTTGAACGAAACTTACGCAGCACCGCACACGCCGTATATTCTCATCCACATAGCTCCTATGCAGAAGCCGTTAGGCTATCCTATAGGAGCGGTGTAAAGTAGCGAAAATTCGCTCTTCAGTAAAATGTAAACAAATTGCGCAACGAGTAAGTGTAATGACTCATGTTCGATCAGCAACTCAGTGAATAGTTTGTGAATAAATTGGTGGAGCTGGCTGATTTAAACTAGAGAATTGAGTTGCTGAACGGTGAACGGTATGTCAAGCAAAATGCGATTCGAGTGAACACATTCCGAAATCTTGAGATTGAGTCAATGCTGGAATTCAAAACTGACTGCCTACCGAAATGAAAGCGAAAGAGAGTATCATTCTAGCAAGATTTCCTATTTCAAAGTGACTTTGCGAATTTGAGAAAAGAGCAAAAAGAAATTCTCGTGGCAGATCAAATAATACAGAAAAAACTGCTGTATTTCAATTGGTCTCTTCAAGGTTTTCGTCTGCAAAAAAATCATTTTCACACTCGCAGCAATCGTTTATTCGCATGCCATTCAAACTGTGGGGGATGCGATAAAATCAAATATTTATGAAAACGATTCGTTCTAGCTGATTCAAGGCAATCACTCCAGGGACTCCTCTTCACATTTTTCAAAGTTTGAAGTCGATTGGAAAACTTGTATTGCATTGAAATCGGCAGCAATAGTTAATAATTCACGGATAAAATGGCATATTCTATAAATCGATTATGTTTTTGTATGTTATGCATTTGGGCAAATGTTGAATAATAGCCATTTCATTGAATCATGATGCAAGAAGCATTTTTCAGCATTAGAATCACGTTGCTCTCTACGTGTGCCGTTTCTCTGTCAAAGAAACATCTTCGAATGTTAATAGGGCATTCAAGAAAATGCCCAGAAAAATGTAATTAGTTCGGTTTTCACATAAAAAATGCTGCAGTTCCAGGGAAAACGCAAATTCACTTATGACAATTAAATAAAAACAAATCGACTTCTAAATTACATTTGAAATAATTGGTTGGGTGTGTGTATATCTTATTATGTTGTTTCAGTTTGTATGCTTTATAATCATGATGAGCAGCAGCAGCAACAACAGCAGATGAGTCACGCACACGTGCTCATACGAATGCATATGCATGCGTTTAGCCAGTGTATACTAACTTGCGTATCGTTCAATTTAACCGAATGCTCTACATCCACAAAAACGTGATAAGTCACTTAGAAAATGGATAGCATTCTCTCTGGAAATTAATTAATTAGACAAATGTAAGTGTTAGTTAGTCCATTACAACGTTCGCGCTGTTTCTTTGAAATTTCCATGAAAATCAAAATATTGAGAGATTGGGAGTTTCTTTCATTCTTTCAATTCATTCGTCGATTGCTTATCAATTGGTCTAATAAATTCAGTATTCGATAGTTTGAAAATGTGATAAAGACTAAAAGTACATGATGACATTGTAATAAAATTTAAATAAAAACCATTCAAATTCGATTAATATACATCCGTGAGTTTCATTCATGTGTTAAATGGCTACAGATTGAATATAAAAATGACCTCCCAATCGAAAGGCGATCATTTCGCTTAAATGTGGTTAATCATATTTTATCCATGTAAATGTATCTCTATCGATTTCACTCGGTCGGAGAACATTTACAATTTCAATTTGGGCCTCTTTTGACTAAAGTCAGGCATGAGCTCTTTGAATATTCACCATATTAAATTGGTCTTATTCTACTTGCGTCGTTGTGAAGCCATGTGCAGAACACATTATTTGGGTTGAGAGGGGTGTTAAAAATGATATTTGACAACATGAGCACGTGACCTATGAAAAGTTTCCAACGGATACCGCCGCAATCAACAACGACCTGTTAAGTATATGATCGTGGTTGAGTGTGTATGCAAAAACCACTTTTTAATTGAACGAATGTCTATTCTTTTCCCCCTAATTCCATCGAAAATGAATCTGTGTGTCTTTGATTGGCTTGACTTGACTTGAGAGATCTACCCATCGAAATTTCAGTCCTTTTGATCAGTTGCTTTCACACGAAACAGTTCGCTGCGGACAATTTATATTCATCTATTTTAAAAGAAAGTAGAGATAAATGAAGTTTAAGTTTCGTCAGAAAAAAAAGAACTAATTCCCAAGAAACAGAAAAGACGTATATATATATTTCTTTATGAAAATTGTTTTTATTCTCACAAATAACGCAATAAAACTGTCATTTTCTTTTTTAATTGGTAAGTTTCATTTTAAAACATATTAATAAAATAGATTTTGAGCCTAGGTGAATCATATCGAACGTATGATGATAGATGTACGGTGTATTTGGAATAGCTCGTTTACTCAAACCCAAAATGAGAATTCAATTAATATATTTCGAGAAACGCGATTTCTCGCGTGGAAGAGGTAATTGATAATATGAAGAAATGAAGTGGCACGCCTGTGTTTTTAGCATGATATAGGCACTGTGTCAATGTATGTTGATCAAATGGTGTTGTTATGCTGGAATGCATTTATCTTGGCATTTATTTATGTGTTTGGCAATGACTGCGAATGACGCAAGTGTGATGCTATTGACATAAAGGGCAAGAAGCAAAAGAAAAAGGTAGGTTTTGTGCGCGGACAATTTCATTTGCGATATCGCCCGCAACCCTATGCGATGCAAGTACCCAGCAAGGAAAAGACGAAACACAGACTTAATTGTGTGTTAGCAACAGGCGATAGAAAGAATTCACGCGCGCGTGCCAGTAATCGAGTAGATTGCTTGTTAATTGGTTCTATAAAGCAACCATTCATACACGCTCCATAGCTCAAGGTTTTAAATTGATGTGCTAACTTTATGCTTTTTATTGAACTTGTCTTGAATTTTTTTCTGGTTTACCATTAGATTTTTTTGCTTGCAGCGTCGAAAGGTTAAATGCATCTCATGGACAACAGTCATTTCCGATTTTGGAAGCTCGTTGAAACCAATTCGGATTCAAATCAGTGTCAAAGTTATTTGGAAAAATTTAAATGTCGCTGGTTTCGAATGGCTCAAGCAGCCTTCTTAGCAGTGAAATTTTCTACTGCAACATGCTAAACAGATCGCCAATAATTATTTTCGTTCTCGCGATTATCGTTTGTTGTTCAGTTCAAATCTATACATTCAATATCATAAATGCCTAGAGAGTATCTCTAGTCTGGTTGTCTCTTTTCAAATTCAAATCGAAACAGTTCTCATGCAACGAAACAAGTCGTTTTTGCGTGTACGGTGGAACAAAATCCGAAACCGAACAACAAAAACACAGCACACATATACTCAACAATATTTTGTAATACGGCATTACGAACATGGGTATAAATTTAGTCAAGATCAAGTTTGTAACGTTGTCTATGATATGGCTTGAATCATCTATTACGGATTAGAACGGTGGTTGTTTTTCGATTGACTATGTAAGGTACAGCTTACACAATTTCGTAGTATTTTCTCATTTGGCTTCCCTATTGATCGATTTTGCGCCATTTGATGGCAGAAACAATGGAAAATACACCTTGGCACGAAAGAAAAATGGAAATAGAATGAGCAGCGACGATTTCACTTGGCAATCCAATCGCAAATAAAAGCGAATAAGTTGGCATGAACTAATGCAAGACAAAGTGCAAGTATCGCGGAGCATAACCGTGGAAAAGCGAACCTAAAACATTCCAAGAACTGGTTAACAATGTTGCATTACAACAAGGATTTTCTGATTATTTGATAAAGTCTCTCTCGCGAAGTATTTACCGGTGTCGTTGTAGTATTAACCAGTTCGGATTATAAATCGTTTAATGGAAACAAATCTTAGTTGACATGTTTTCATCAGCTGGTGCGCAATACAGAAAGAGCAGCGTGTTTTTCCACTTTGAAATACCGCTGTTTTATTTGGAATATTGAGAAAGATCTGTCTTAACGCCGCTCCAGCGATTATAAGAAGCCCATCCAAAAAGCATTTTCCAGCATTCATTGGAATTATCAACTGCTTGAATGTTTTTTTTTATAAATTAAACAAAATAAATCTCTCGATAGAATGATTTTCAATGGCTCATTTGTATGCCTAATCAACTTCGAGAATATTAGTTACATTTCATAATATCAGCTCTTTTTTTTCAAATGGCTGATTATCTATGTTTCGTTCCACATTTGTAAACACTTTTCTGATCATGATGCGACTGCTTCCGAGTTCAATTACCCAGTTTCATGTCTCAAGACATTGCTCCACTTGCTACATTATTTTTGTTCTGGTCTATATGCTCAGCGTGGATGAGGCTAATGCTTTTCTTACGCACAAATTCAAATGATTTCGCATATGTGGCAAAAAATGCTTTTGAATCAATCAAAAGCATCAAAATTGATGATAATTTTAGAAGGTATTTTATTTTTGAATTTTCGTTTCAACGGTTCGGTCGAATTTAAACTGATTGATATCTGGTTTTGGAGAGCAGAATTAAAGGTCGAGATTGAGTCGTTAATAATTGAAATTGCGAATTTTTCCGAATTCGATGTTTAACTTTATTTTTAGACTATATCCCAAATTCAATTTTTCAGAGAAATATGTGATTGACCGAACTTTTGTGAAGAAAACCCGTATTTGACCAACAAAAACACCCGAATATGTCACGATGAACCGAAATATTCTTAAAAATTGCGCGATTGAACAAAAAGTGGAAAAAAGATCACTTTTGAAACATTTGCGATTGGTTAGAATTAGCTCCAAAATCTCGCCATCAATAAAAATTTGTAAAGATTCAGTGATGCTAGTCAAACCGACGATGTAAACGATCAAACATAAAGGTGTGCATTTTTCAAATAGCAACATTTGAAATAATCAACAATAAATTATGGCAAACGTCTATTAATTGTAAATATATAAATACACTGCAGTTAGTGCAAGTCAGAGCAAGCAGCGAGTTCATTCTCCCGGGAGCCATGCACTGTATGTACACGGCGTATCGGTTGCTTGTGAATTGTATCTCTCTCTTTTTTTCTTTCTTTCTTTCTTCATTGCTGATGCTTTATTTTGTACAACGTGCATTTGTGCGCACAGCTCAAGCGTGTAGTTTTTAGGTTTATTTCGTTGATTCAGGCTCAAGTAATAGGCAATTGGATGTTTGTTTTTTTAACATCGCGTAACACTTAACTATGCATAGTTTTGTACATTCTCTTGCATCTCTTCTCGCTATGCCCCTTTTACTATTTTCATCACTTCATCCCGTTGTTCGCTTTGTTCACTTAGATCACATGAAATATGATTGTATCATTATCATTGCAAATGAATTGGTTTTTGTTTGGATGCTTGAAATCATGGCCACTTCTTTCGTTGTTGCTGCTTCCAACACATTCTGCGAAATGTGCTCTTGTCTCTCAACAACAACATACATGTCTACTACATTGGAACAACATTAGCCAACGTTTCTCACTCGTACATCTTGATAATGTGTGGCTTGAACTAAAACCTGCATTTTCATTATATTTTTATATTGTTTCTAGTGAGGCAGCTATTTACACTGCTCTTTTGGCCATTTAATTGAAATCTCTACCGTTCTTGGGTGTTGTTGATTCATTTCGTGTGATGATATTTCGCTTGAGTTTGTCATACTTTTGCAAGAGACACAGATTTACAAATGAGCTCTTGAGACGCGGTTTTCCTGTCTCAAGAAAACCACAATTTATGTTGTAGATGATAAACGAGTGAAACTGCTTTTGGCACACATCTTTTGAAAGAATCTCAATAGTGGCCAGCAGGGTTCATGCAGTTCCATTCTTCAAATATTATCTTTCGCGGTTTTTCCATTTGTCTTTTGTTATAATTTTCCTTTTTCGGGAAACTAATTTCTTTTTTATTTGATTTGTTTTTCGTTTTTTCTGTGATTTGACCGATTCGAATTTCCTGATTTGTCTATTCTACTCGTGTTCGCAATCTAATGCTATTTGCTCCAGTTCATTCTTAGATGTTTGTTGTAACTAATTGAATCTTTTTAACTTTGTTTTGGTTAGTTAAGAATTCGAAGAATACGGATTAAGCTAAACAAAAGTTCAATATTGTCGAAAGTTTTGGGTCGAAATTGTTAAAATGGAAATGTTGCAATTGCAAATGCATTGAACAAGACCATGTGCCTCGCAACAATTCAATATTATCGTGTTTGATGTCAATTGCATATATCAAATGATAGGAATCGCGTAGAATGAACGAGGCGAAAAAAATAAAACCGTAAAATGAACTGTACGATTGGCCCGAGATCAAAACAGCAGGTTCTATCGAGAGCCGGGAACAATCGAAATATACACAAGAAAATGTGAATGGTCAATGCTGTTATGACGGCGGAACACAACTTTTATCTTGTCATCATGTCTTTTTGTTGATCATCGTCCTCCATAACACACCACGGCGTATTAATAACTACTTTCATTTGGCAATTTTCAATTAATTTCATTCCAATTTCGTGCTTTTGTGTGTTGCTCGCTTTTTGCGGCGACCGCATAAAGAGAAAGAAATGGTCTTGCATTTGGTGAGAAAACACTATCTTATCTCGATCAGTGCGACAGACGCGGTCATTCTTATCGCAATCAACGAAAGTAAATGTCAATTTTGATATCGTTTTTTTTATTTTACCTGTGATCATTTATTGACACCGATTCGTTGGTGCTTTTTAAGTCTTGGTCCACAACGGAATCTTCTGTTTTTTGAACCATTTTTGGTCACAACGTACACACACAAATACCGATTGTAATTATTTAGTTGATCACTCGGAACTTTTATTCATTTTGTCGAAATGTTCACCAATGAGATTTAGTCGATTGAGAAACTGTCACAAGTTTCATGCAATTTTCTGGATTTTTTTCTTTAAATTGACTTAAATGACACACTGCGTGGAAATGGTGTATGAAAAGAGTACATGAAACCGATTGGTGGAAGACAACTTCAGCGGGAGTGCATCCGAACAGCGCGCACGCGTTGATCAAGAAAAGTGCTGGCGACAAAAACCGCAATGTATGGTCGTCAAACGACAAACTTAAACTGAAAGATTATCGCTGGTAAACTGTGGTGCACGCGAAGCAAACTTGAGAACGAGCGTAAATGCAACGGGTAAATTATATTCGTTCATTTTTATGCTGATATATTCTGTGTATTTCACGGTAGTCTGTGTCGCAAATGTGTAAGTGTGTTGATAAAATTACGCAAAAATACGACAATAACGCGCATCAAACTGGGGCTGGCCGCAGAGAAAGAGGCCGAAGCGCACATTTCATTTACCTTCGAATGCCAATTCATGCGTGGTTTTCTTTTTTTGCTGTCGTTGGTTTTGCTTATTTTTGTAAAATGCCCATCCGGTTTGAATCTTACTGGAACTTTAGTGCGGCATTTTGATTATTGAAAGTTGTCATATGTGTTACAAATTTTGATTACAAGCAGAACGAATCAACAGAAGTATGTAGAATGTGCACGCGGTTTAATCATATGACGGCCAATGGTATAATGAATATCATTTTGAAGCAGTGTGACAGTGATTATTATTGGTCTCGGTTGATCGTAAGCGTTTTTAAAAGCGATAAAATGCATTGTAGCGTAACACTTAGGCCATGCCAACTTTCGTTGAGCCCCAATTATGCGTCAATCTACAGTCACTTTTGATGACACTTATTAAAGTTGTACAAATCACGAAAATACACATAATTTCGTTGAGTTTCCATTTTCCTTTTTGTCATTTACAAGAACTACTCTTCGCGAAACCGTTTCACGCGATTCGAAAATTGAACGGATGGCAAATGGAACGGTGGATGGATCTGATATATAATCGTAGTATTGCACAGATGTTACGTATGGCAGAGCAAAATACAAATATGAAAAATGATGAGCTTTATCTGTCTGAGGCATTACGAAGAAGGCTTAAAAATCCTCACGAAAATATCAAAAGGTTAGTTTGAAGTTCATCTGATGTCAAATGGCGAGTGCATCTCGATTCCAAAGTCGTAGATAAGATTTAAAGTTCGAAGAACATTTTCATTGCACTGATTCAATTTCAAGGCCTATTAATGTGGTCGCGTTTACTATTTCAACTGAAATTCAAGACAATTCAATGAAAAATGGTTGTGGAAGAAAGAAATAAAATTATCAAATTAACAATTCGGAAATCTCAGTTCGAAATTTTTACTCTGCGCGTAGTAGTTTTTGCTGCAAAATGTATTTGAGACTGAATTCGCTGTGCTCATAAATCAAGTGAATCTCACACAATCTTCATTTATATGATGTTCAATAGCACTTGGAGTGAATCTGCGAAATGACAATTACGTCAATAAAATCAGCTGCCGAAATGTTCGCAATTTGTTGAGCTTCAATTTGTCTATGAATCGAACCATTTCGGTCGCAGATGAAGTAATTCTTTTCTGTCCATACAAATAATCGTCATTGTTTATTTGCACACAAAAGATTCAAGCGAATTCGAATTATTTACGGAAACCGAGAGAGAACTGCACAAAAAAAATAAATAGAAAGAAATGTATAGATAAATCGCGAGCGCCGACACGGCACAAATCAAATGAGCCGAAAGGAAAAATAAACAATAAATACAAATCACGAAACATCGAATAATAACAAATGCGATCCATAAACCGCGCGAAAAGTCCAAATAGTACCAAGGTAATGGGTTATAGTGTGTTTGTGTGACACATTTAATTTATTCAAACTGATGAAGTTCAATTCATAACAACCAAGGAAGAATTATGCAAGAAAATTTTAGATGGGAAAATTATATGGCGGCAAGAAACTTATTCGAAATGGTGGCAGCAATAGCACCGATGGCAATTAGTATAAATGAAATTGTATTATAATCGGCATGGAAACGATTTGCATGATTCAAAACATGATTGATAAAATGGATGTGTGTGTTGGCATAATTTTGCACACCCTTCGACAAGAGCGCTTTCGTCGATATGCAATAGTCTGAATGCTGACTGAGGTATGCTATGTGAATGTGCATTGCAAATCGAATCAAGCAGAAAATGATTGGATTGAAATATGATTTGACAAGGTTTCAGCATTCCAACGTTTTTGAGTATTAAAAATTTGTATTTGGCTTGTGAGCAACCACGCTGTTGAATTTTTGCGCGCAGGTGTTTTGTTGAATATAAAACTTACGTTTTGCTTGAGCAAATTTATTTATATCGATCTGAATATGTCCACCGAATTGGCGGATTGAATCATATTCGGCCTTCATTCATTTTTCAAAGACTTTTAATTCAAAGACGAAGTTTAAACAACTCTATTTCACTGCCTCTGCAGATGGCATATAGCTGTTTATTTTGTTGGTTTTTTCACTTCGAATTTTTACTTACTGTCGGCCTAATTGATTTGCGCATTTGCAGTAATTTGTGAAAATCAGCAGCTAGGCAAAAAAATGCAATGAATATAAACGATAACGCAACATTCCTTCGATCTGAACGCTGAGCTTCATGAAAAGCATGGCCTTTACTCTGTTTATCCCGAATAAATTTCATATGATTTCAGAAGCTTAATTGAGCAAACAAGCAAAATGTATATAATCAACGCAAAGTATATCGTCCGTTTTTTAAACAGCAAGTGATGATTCATCTGTGTGAACAGTCATGATGTCGGGATATGGGAACACAACTGTAAATGACAATACGATTCGCATGTATGATTCTCACACATTGCGCATTCCATTCGCATCGTAACATTGGTCTTCGTTATCGAACACAAAGAACTGAGACATTCCCAATGAACGCGTGTCTCGATTACAATATGCAACAGCGTCTCAATTCCACTCGACAATGATTTACTTCATGTGTCATCTTCGATTGAGCAATTCAATTTTCAGAACGTTTTGTAAGGAATGCAGCATATCAAAAAATTGTGGTTATTTTGAAACCGGAAATGTTTTTCAATATAATTTATTACAATTTTTTTTCAACTAAATTCTTTAAACTCTTCATTAAATCAAATTTAAATCAGATTTCACCGAAGGATTTGTATATAACAGGCTTCAGTCAGCGATCACAATTACGTAGAAAAAAACTATGGCAAATGAATGCATAAATTGTCTGTATTTACCTTACACAAACGGTTGTTATCAAACAAGTTGAAAAACGATTAACAATCAACGATATAGATACATATGCAGCCTCGAACGCACTCAAAAACAATCAAAATATGCACTTTTTGTTGGTTACTCTCTCCTCTCTTTATCTCTGTTTCCGTGGCTGGATTCTCTAAAAATCAAATAATGTTTTGGCATGTGGTGCGACCGTAGCAGCGGCTTTATGAAAGGGAAAGCATCAACAAAAAGCCACTGAACGGGAGCAAAATAAATATCACGAATGCAATCTTTTGCTCTCTTAATTATTGTTCTTGTTAATGATTTTTCTCGATCTCTTGCACACTTAATCTGTAGCTCAAACTCTTTGTTTATCGAATGTGTGCGAGGCAACGTTTAGTTGGATTTTTATCATCACAAAAACCATTTTTAGCTTTCACCAAAGCAATTTGCACATAGAACGCTCATAGAGTTTGGTCAATAGCTTGTTGCTGATGTTGATGTTGAATTTTATTGACTTTTCCGCTTTTATAATTATATCACTTTTTTGTGCTTCGGTCGCACAATTCATTCCACAACAAATCGAAATTATTGGTTTATCCAGATATTGGCCAGAACAAGATTGTGGCGACCCGAATGCACGCGTCGATTTTGCAAATTGCTGATTGCACGGTGATTTTATTATCTATTTTATTTTTTCGCCGAAAACTGGGAAATTCTTGGCAATATTTTCTGCGTGTTTATTTCAAACTGTTACACCTTTGTCAGATACACCGAATTGGGAAAATGAGCTGAGGCGACAAGCGCACGTACACCATGAGGCTATTTCTTTTACACTTTCGTCGCTATTTTAATTTCTTTGTGATTTTATTTTATAGATTGTTTGATATTGCTATCGTTGGCTTGCCTTCAATATTTTGAGAATGATTGTTGTTGACTGTCGCCACTTCGATTATATTGTTGTTGCCGTTGTCGTCATTCACAATGTTTGCTGTATTTTGCTTACACACATCATGAACACAAAACGAGTTCTAAGGTGGAAAACTCCGTATTTTTATTCAGTTGGTTGCCAAAACATTATCCAAAGCACTGACACATCCAATACACAAGCAAACATATTTTACGGCCGCGTACGCACACACGAACACATTGCCGTTGCTTTTGACAGCACAAACCATAAAAATGTGCTGGATGAATTTTGCTGATAAAAACAATTCGAATTGTTCAATGCAATTGGCTAAGTTTTTGTGTGAAATTTCATACAGTATATTTTTCGAGAATGTCTTTCATTCATGTGAATTTCTCTGTTTAAAATCTAAATTTGGGAATATGATGATTGTACTTTGATTTCAATTGCTAAAATATGAATCTATGCAATATTAATTCGCTATTGGATCTTCAATTTGGCTGTGTAGACGAGACCGCAGCGCTGCATGTTGCAGTGAACACTGCACACACGTCAATCTGTCAATTCAGCTGAACTCAACACATGAGCAAATGGACTGTCAGTCCGCCCCTCTTCTTTTTCTCTCGTTTCATACGTACAGCTCAGTGAATGTTTTTCCTGCAATCGTAAACGTCAAAACACAAATCGACAAAATTCTAGTTCAACACCATTTTTTTGTAAAATTCATTTGTTTGGTGTCAATAAATGAAAAGAGCTCAATACAAATTTCCATTTCGATATTCCACCACATCAATTTTTACGCTCACATCAATTTTTTCGGGCATTTCCGGTGATTGAATCGCTCTTACTGAATGTGAGGGAAATCGCATTTTTTTTCTTTTGTTCTTAATCTCTCTGTGTTTTGTGTGTGTGATTTTTCGATTTGTTTAATCATTTTTCTAAATGGTACAAATAATGAGTAATTCATAATGTTCGGAACACAATGTGTGCGGTTAAATATACGTTCTGCGCTGCTGGTTGTCGTGTGTTTCTTTCTGAATGGCATCAAATTCACCAGCACAGGTTTGCACATATTTTGAGGCATTTTCGTTTTCCGCAATGACTTATCGAATGGAAACTTTTTTGCAGCATTCAATCATATGGAAAATTCGCCACAAAAGTCAGAGAATCATAAAAATAACGCCAGCTCCAACTCAGATTACCTTACATTCGTACGTATTTTCTTTCGGTTGATATCGCAATTTTTCGCCCCGTTCGCAATTCCACTAAACTGTTTTATACTTTGCAGGACCAAACGGATCTGTCGTCATGTCCAGCCAATATTGAATGTAAACAATTACCATTTCCATGTATAAATTGTATTTATAATAAGTCGTGTATTTATGGCAAAGAGCAAAATGTTACATGCATCGCAAATCAAAATATCGCATGTACTGTAAGTAAACAATGAAATTTTCACCTTAGCAACAGAACAAATTGATCGCTATTCGGCGGAACTTTACGCATTCACAGGGTCCAAAAGAGTTTCAACGTAGTATGATTTGCCGATATTGCTGGCAAACGGAGCATTGGGAGCACACTTGTGTCTTGAAAGATGGCTGCAATTCAGCGAATGTATATTATATGTGAGTTTTGACGATTGGTCTTAGTGCACCGATCAAATGATTCAGATGCGTTCACTGGAATACTTTGGCAATATTTGGAAGGAGACAGAATTTTTTTTTGCACGATGCATGCGTTGTTGCATTAAAAGGAATCTGTTAACTTGCCCTCAAATGTTCCAGTTTTTATTGAGAAAGCAGATTTCATCATATCCAGACGAATATGCTAATTATATAATAAAATGATAAATAACGATGGGATATTTTTTGACAGTTGAGCTCATAACTTCTTATGCAAAGCACGATTCCGTACTAACGATTCAGAATTTTTATTTATCAAAAAAATAATTGCATGAAAAACTGAACATTTATTTCGGAAGCTTTTTCAAGTTGTCATCGTTGGCGAAAAATATTTTATCTTCAAATCCATTTTGAAGCACTTACCGAATTTTTCATTTTCTTCATCCCACTCAAATCAGAACAAATTGTTCAGTGCAGTCCGATTTGCTGTGTTTGGGTGTGCGAACATTTCCAAAACGACTGAGGTGTAATTGGACACATGGCTACAAATGGTCGACTGCTTTATTTATTAGCATCACTTTAGGTGGTTTCGGCGCCGATAGGTAAGACAAAGCTGTGCATTTCATAATTTTCAATTCAATAAAAACTTCTTTTCCGTTGGTTAGATTTTACTTGGGTCATTGGCAAGAGGGAATTGGCAAGCTATTCAGCTTTGGTGGTTTGGGCGTGTGGACGCTGATCGATGTAATTCTCATATCATTGCATTATTTAGGGCCAGCCGATGGATCCCTCTACATTTAAACCGAATTTGAAGTCATCGCACATAACTCAATTCTCTACCGAATACGAATACGAATACGAATACGAATAGATCAATTCTACACAATCAAATGAACACAATCGAATTAATGAATGGTCTAGAAAAATTGATAAATTTCAGTGAATCAACAATGACATCGCATTGCATCGATTTTTGGCGATATCTTAGTTCGATTCCATCTCCACTATGATAGATAAATCAAACAATGTCATTGAACAATTTGAATTGACACCGAAGCAGCAAAACTATAGAAACACTTGTTAACATTGTGTAAATAGGTAAAATGTGATAAAAGAAATGGAAAAATTATGAACAAAATCTAATGTAAAAAGTAACAAAAGCGACACTTTCTATTTATATATAAAGAAGATGTAATTAGTTTAGGATATCAAAATACACATTGGAAATTGTACAGATTTTAAACAAAAATTTAACGATACAAAAATAAAGGCTGAGAGGTGGATTTAAAGACATTAAGCCCCAATTTTGTTCAACTTGCAGGAATCGAATCGGAGTCAAAGATGGATCAATACGAATTCCTGTTCTTGTTTATACAACAACAAAAAACAACAACAACAACAAACATTTATAGACCATTATTGCCTTCCAGCGTCTGGTCAGTTTATCAAATCATTCATATCACCTCGCATTCAAATCATATTTAACGGAATCTAAATAACGTCTACGTGGTATAGATGGCATGTTAATAAAAACTTATTAAGTAAAATCTAAATATTTATTAATTAATAAATTATTAATTAATAAATATTTATTAAGATGCATCTTAATAAAAATTTATTACAATAAATATTTATTAAGATGGCAACTTACTAACGTTATTAAGTTCGGATCTTAATAATTTATTAAGTTCAATCTTTCTAATTATTAAGATGATCTCAATGAAATTTTATTAAAATCCCATCTTAATAAATTGTTTTCTAAGAACATTTCTGGCAGATGGAAAAGTAATAAAAATGCATATTAAGATACGTCTTAATAATTTATTAAGTTCAATCTCACTAATTATTAAGATGGACTTAATAACGTTAGTAAGTTGGCATCTTAATAAATATTTATTATAATAAATTTTTATTAAGATGCATCTTAATAAATATTTATTAATTAATAAATTATTAATTATTAACTTAATTTATTAAGTTCGCGAAAATGCCCATCTATACTACGTGGTCTACCCCTACCTCTCGGCCCATCAGCTTCGGCGAACAGAATTCGTTTCGGTAATCGCTCGTCTCCCATGCGTTTTACATGACCAAACCATCTCAGTCTGGATTTTCTTGCTTGCTCTCCTACCGAATCGATGTTTAAATCCCCCCCGAATCGTCTCATTTCGGATTTTGTTTTCCCACTGATCGCGGCGCGAGACTCCCGAAACCATTCTCAACACTTTCATATCAGACACTTCCAAGCCATGAATCAAATTCTCAGAATCAACCCAGCTCTCGCTACCATAAAGAATAGTTGGTCTGAAGATTGACCCGTGAATCAACATCTTCATTTCTATACTCAATTCACGTCTATTGAAAACGTGTGATCTAAGTTGCGCTACTACTTTATTTCCATTAACCCTACGCTCTTCAAACTCTTTATTTAACTATACATCTTTCGAAAAGATGCAACCCAAATATTTGAATTGGGAAACAATGCATAACTTAAGTTTTTTATCACTAATGGTCATTCCGAAGTTCGTACAAGCCTCTTCCAAATCTTCAATATCTACTATTTGGCAGCTCTTCTTCAGAATACAGTACCAGATCACCTGCGTAAGCGAGTGCAGAGATAATATTGCCCCTGAAAGCTACTCTTCCCCTTAAATTGGCTGATTTGATCTTGTTTATACTTTGATGATATTTGCCGAACATGTTCATTCGAATGCAAATGATGTCACTACTAAATCATACTTTTGTGAACATTTTTTTGTATTTCACCATCGTAAAAGTACTGCAGTCAATACATTGAGCTAATTTAGTTCACGATATTCAATATCTCATACGCCGTATGAGTTAATTCACGCTGAAGAGGAGAGTTGCTCTCTGTGTTATGTGTATACACATAGAGTCGTTCACACGGCGAGCAACTGTCCTCTTTGCAATAATAATGTTAATGATACCTTAATTATTTACAACAGTATTGTGAAGCTGCAGATCCAACTTATTTTTAAATAATAACATTTTGAAATCTTCGCAGTAAAAAGATTCATCAAAACGAAAATGTCCAAATGGTTGATATTCAGGGATGATTTTAAAATCAATTTTATCAATCGTGATTGCTTCTATCTTCTTCGCGCTGGTATCTCGTGAATGTCAAGAACACCTGCTCAAGAGACGTTTGGCTGATTGAATAATTTTCGATGCGCAGTGTTCGCTTTGCCTTTTCCATCAGATCGAATAATGTCGACCATTTCAACGTCTCATCTGGTGTCACGTAGAACTTCAATAATCCTAGATATTCCTCTCTAAAATCATATAAAAATGATTATTGCTATACTTAGAGTATTTATTAAGCGGCCAATTACTTTAAAATCATAGTCATGAAATTCCGATGAATAAAACCCTTGATCTGTCTCGCCGCACATACTTGAGGCACTTGCTCTGAGCCCTGAGCATCATTTTCTCTAGACGTTTTCAGTAATTTATCAGTTTTAGTATTTTATTGTACAAAAGCTCGTAATTTCAAGTAAATTTACCCATCTTCAGCATTTTGCATCACTTTGATTATGAGCACGAATCCTTTGGTGAATTTATATTTTAAATATTGTGTCGATCCAAGACATTTGAATTCGCCATTCACCATGATCGTCAAGCGGGTGCACAATGCCTCACATTCTTCCATGCTATTCGATGTTAAAACGATTGTTGTTCCAGAATCTCGAGCTCTCTTCACGACCTTCCACAGATTTCGTTTTGCCGCCGCATCCATGCCAGTGGTTGGTTCATCTAATGAAAACAAATTGTCAAAATGAAGATCTTTGCATGCGTAAGCCAATGTTAAGTACCTAAATAAACCACCGAAGGACTACCAATAAGAGCGACCGCAACGCTCAGCTTCCTTTTGTCGCCACTATAAAGCTCAAAAACTTTCTTATTAATGTGTTGCGAGAGGCATAAATCTTTTGCCAATTTCCGGATCAAAGCTGGAATGTCACGGCTACGCACACCTTTAATCAGAGCGTACATCTCCAATGTTTGATACGCAGTCAGATCTTCACATAATGCATCAAACTGAGGACAATAGCCCACATTCGTGCACATCCCGTTCATGTTGGAGTTTAATTTGGTGCCTCGCAAGAACGCTCGTCCGCTCGAAATACTTGTGACGCCAGTGAGCATTTTGAAAAGGGAAGTTTTCCCAGCTCCGTTCAATCCGATCAGACCGAAACACTCACCACTGTATAAAAAATGATATAAGTTGATGAGGAGAGAAAATGTTAATGATTATGCTCGAGGTACTAGTGAAGTGTCCGGAATCGTAAGTGAAAAGCGATAATAATTCATTAAACATCGTTTTATTGCTTTCCAAAATATTCGCCATGAGCGTCGATATACGGTCAAATCCGTTCTTCTGTTCTTTATATATCGCAAAATCAGCTGATCATGAGACAACGCTCGTAGTTTTGACCCCGAGAAACCAGTGTTTTGCAAAGATACTTCAAAAATATCTAGATACTTTTGAGATAGTATCTGATTTTTCGAGAAAATATCTAGGTATTTCTCAGATACGTATCTTATCTTTGATATCTTAGATAAAATATCTTCACGATATCTTTCAATTTTTTTCAAGATACTTTCTTTTTCTTAAAAAAAATCAAAATAAATATTCCATTGGTCTCATAATTTTATTCGTGTGATCATATCATTTTGAATTAAACAAAAATAATGAAAAATGTGTAAGAAAGTTTTTTACTGAGCCATAAGTTCATTGGCTATAATGGAAAATTATTGCAACAATGAGCTTGCAAACACCCTGTGTAACCCGCTGGAACTAACACTTTGATTCCGTGAATTTAACTTTCAAGGTTAAAATGAAAATAAATGCATTAATTCAAAAACTAAAAATTGAATTGAAGTCCGCACGAAGACTGGTGCAACATCGATGACTATTTGAAAGTTACGCGTCCCGTTTCATGTGCTTTGGATAAATTACAAGCAGAAACAAACGGGAGTCAGGGCTATATTATGCCGACCTTAGTCGCAATGAGACATTACGTCGCAATGCAATTTGGCTCCGCAACGATTATTGAATTTCGACGGGCTATGCTGGAAGTTATTGACAAAAGAATTTCAAGTTACTTTGAAGTCACCGAAGAAAATCGCGAAATAATTCTTGCAGCAATAAGCTTGCCTCGCTTCAAAGACAGCTGTTTTGAAACCGAAGAGAAGCAACGAGCTGCAAGAAATATGCTTTTCAGTGAATGCTATAAATTTAGTGATGAAATCGACGTTAGTATCACGGCAGATATCGAGCCGGTCAATACAGAAAACGACGATTTTTTTGTTTCATTCAACACTCGTTCTAATCGTCGCAATTCGACGGTAGAAAATCAAATCGAATCACAGGCCTCTTCAGCCAATCTTTGATTATCTTTGCGCCGAGACGGAATAGAATTTCGAGCGCGAAATTTAAAAAAACTCTTTTGTTGAAATACAATCGCAAATTAATAACTCAACAATAAAATTATGTTAAAATGAATGGATGAATATATGAATGTTTTATTGTCTACTTTTTTCAAGATGACATCGACATACTTAGAAGATAAATAAATTTTTTTTATTCCTTATTCACGAAATAGTGCTGGTAAAGTGGCCTAATTTGGACCAAGTCTCTAATTACGATCTAACTGCTAAAATGAGCCTTATTGCACATATAAATAAAGGCTTGGGTCCGAATTTGGTGCCCTTATTTCAATTTGTTTTTATATTAATTGAATCAATTAAATCGATTGATTGATTTCTCGATTGCTTTTCTTGAGTGTCTTTCTATGTTTGGCACAATAGTTCAAATCAAATGATTTTTTTTTTATAAAATCGAAAAATAAATCAATATGAAAAAAATTAATGCAGAAAACCAATCAAAATAGAAAGGTACTCAAGACAAGCAATGGAGAAATCAATCAATCAATGAATATAAAAACAAATTGAAATACTTTTTCGTGAATAAAGAATAAAAAAATTTATTTATCTTCTGAGTCTGCCCCTTCACATGGCGAATAAACACTCACAAATCTATAAATTTCTCCCCCCATTTTAATCGAAATCCACATTAATCTTTCATTGACGAATCTATGACTGACTACCGAACACTCTAAACTTTTGTGAATCAAAAACCCTACGCCCCAATTAGCTCTTCCTCTAGAAACACCCGACAGAAATACGCGATAATTCCCTAACGTATCCTCAAACTGTCCTTTAATACGAACATCACTCAAAGCTAAAATATCTAAACCGAAAACATTCGCTCTATCAACCAATTCGAACTTCTTCAACTCAAAACCTCCTCTCAAATTCAAGGTTCCAAAGGGTGATTTTTTAGCTGGTTTCTTTTTGACGTTTAATTTTTTGACAGATGTCAAATTCCAACTGACGTCTGTCACAGTCAAAAATGCTCAGTATGCTTTGCAATTTCAAGATGGAAAGACTTACAAACGAGCAACGCTTGCAAATCGGGTCCATCCATGGACGAACTGCGCCGTAAGTTCGGCGAACAGCTCATCTCTCGTTTCGGCCCCGTTCATTGGCCGGCCAGATCGTGCGATTTAACGCCCCTGGATTATTTTTTGTGGGGCTACGTTAAGTCTCTCGTCTATGCGGACAAGCCAGCAACGATTGCCGACTTGGAGGACACATCGAACGCGTTATTGGCGATATGTTGGATTCCGGCCGATATGTTGGAGAGAGTGTGCCAAAATTGGACTTCCCGTATGGACCATTTGCGCCGTAGCCGCGGCCAACATTTGCATGAAATTATTTTCAAAAAGTAAATGGCAAGAACCAATTTATCGATTTCAATAAAGATTTGATTCACTTTTCGAAATTTTTTGCGTTTTTTTCGATTTTCAAAAAGAAACCACTTAAAAAATCACCCTTTATATTCAAAACGGTTTTCAACTGTGGAGCTCCGGTCAGGTCCCGAAGAGGGCGAGCTCCGTGGCCTCCCCTCGTCCGAGGCACAATGTTTCGATTTCTAAATGAATTTTAAGGTGAGGGGCGTGCTAAGCCACACTGCACCCGAGAAAAAACACATCGATTTTGCCGGAAGAGACATATTCGCGGAATTTCCATGCTACCGAAATCGGAAGTAGTAAAAATTTGCGAAATTAAACTTGGCCAATTGTATGAAATTGGAACGAACTCACCAAATTACGTGTACACTCGTCACATATGAAAGCAGTATTAGCCGAAAATTTACCGTTATATTGACATAAATAGTGGAGAATATGCGCGGAGAAAACATTAAATTAATTGTAAAATTACTAATAAAATAACACGAAATTGATAATTAATGACAACTTAAAATGACTAAAACTTAAAATGATTAAGCTAATTCGCGGTGCACTTTTCTTGTTTTCACAGCCGCCATTGACGAACCAACGGACACAAGCACTGAAACTAATGGACTATATTGAATGCACAAAAACACTATTTATGAAAATTAAATTCTATGAAAAGTATTAAAATTAACTTCTACTAATATTATCCAAATCAAATTTTTGCGTACAACGTACAACGTACAACGTACAACGGACAACGGACAACGGACAACGGACAACGTACAACGTACCGCACATGGACAAACAATTTCTCCGGGAATGGTTGCAATCGTTTTTTCTAGGTTCAAAACGCATAGAAAACTTATTCCGGACATTTTAAATTTATTGGACCGATCGCAATACCTTTACCTCACACAGTGGTGTGTGCGGAAAAGTAAAAAGTGACTGACTGACTGTAATTAAACAATCTTAAGTCAACTATGACCGGGTAACTGTGATTGAATTTCAAATTTGATTTTGATTAGCCACTCGTTTAATATAGTTGACTATAGCCATCAATATTGTTAGGACTGACTAAGTAGTCAATAAATTTGCACTCCGAATGTGTAGAGCTCGAATTGTCGGCATAAAGAAACATGTTCTTCCTTGGATTATTTTCTCTCTTTCACTGAAGTCTTCTGAATCCCACTCAGGATTGACTGTCTTCTGATTCTATAGAGGCACATTAGCCGCATGACCCGATTTTGAAAAAAAACACGCGACCATTTGCCTCGAAACGCTGCGAGAACGAATAACTGATTTTCGATCATTTTGAAAGACCCATACACGCAATTGGCATTTTCCCGGGCTCATGAGCCTAAATCCACAATTCGTCACCTGTCACGATGATGTAAACGCTTTTTGACACTCCTAGGCCGAATTTCATGATTTCTTTCCGCCATTTTACACTTCGGCGGTTCGTTTTTCTTTCAACCGCCAGCCGATCATGTAATATTCAATGTATGCTGGGGACAGTAATGCCTGGACATGCTTCGATTTTACGGTACGTTGTATTACGTTCTGATTCTATCATTTTTCGCACAGCATCGATGTGTTCTGGTACAACAGCTGTATTTGGACGACCTCTCTTGAACTCGTTATACTAGACATAAACAATTGTTTTGGATGGGGCTTCAGTGAAAAGAGCGGAATGAAGCGATCAATACACTGTTGAGTAGACCCACTCACGTCCACATGAAAAAAACAAAATGGAGACCCGAAAGACTATATCTAATCAATTCAATTCAATTTTGTTGTTATTACCTTTTTATTCTAACCGATATCCCATCAACGGCCAAGAGTTTTCCGTAGAACTTCGACACATTCTGCAAAACCAAATTATAAGATTGCAATCCGTACTGATTCATTTCATCAACTTTTCTCTTTTCTTCATTCACATCGGTATCCTCGTCGGTATTATCATTTTGGGATGGAGACTTCCGTTTGAAATAGCGAAAGGCAAAGTTAAGAATTCTCGTAAATACTCGATGTTCAATCATGAAATGAATAGCAAACAACAAAATGGCACTTGGAATCATCCATTTTTGCACGAATCGGTAGTCGACGTTAGTAAATTTATCTTCAGAAAAACACAAAAAAAAGTTGAATGTCACTTCTAGATATTCATTTGGTATGAATTTATGACTTACGATTTGATAATAATTCAGAAAACATTGCCAGGGAGAATTGTGGAACAGCGAAGTAAAGTAAGATGTCTAATCCATACTTTAAAGCGGGATAAAATACTGAAAAAAATAATTATTGAACATTTAATGGATTGAGAATTGATAAATCATTCAGAATGGGAAAAATAGAGTGATTTTCAAAGAATTTCGTGAATATTTGTACCGAATTGAGTTTTGACAGTTGTCACACGGTTCGATATTTAGTCCTTTTTGTAGAACTTTTTATATACACTAGTACCTGATGGGGAGGTCAATAAGGCCATCCAGATGAATCCGTTTGAAGGCGAGGAAAAGATATACGATATCACATATGTCATAGACAGAACTCCAAATCCAACCGTAATAACAAGAACAACGAATTCTGGTGCTGTCAACACTTTTCCTACCTCATCAAAAAATCCGATCCTAAAGATTATAGCCGACAAAATATATATGACAAAGTCGAATAAAAATGATGCCATCATAAATGTGAATGGACGTAAACCACTGGACAATTGCAAGCTCTTCGCTTTGGAGACCCTTTCTCTGATATAAAACATTATATGAAACAATGGTGTGACGAATGATCCGAAAATGGCTAACAACAAAAACAATATCCAATGATGTTTCCAATAATAATATTTCCTTTTGAACACTGCGAGCCATTGATTTGCATGCAAACGAAAGCCACGCAACAAAATGACTGATTGAATTAATGATTCAACGTCTGGTTCTTCCATTTCCTCATTTCGATTTGGATCCAACACTCCGTTTGCAATTTCGTCTGTACGAACCGAGTTGAACCCAATTTTGAGGAAAACATCTTCCATTGTTGCCAACGAAACGCCGAAACTCTCAAGTTTCAGCTCATTTTGACGATCCTCCAAAGATTTGAACACTTTTCCAAATATATCAATTCGATTCGATGGTAAATTATATGATAATTCGCTCGCGATATCTTCCTGAATCTCGATTTCGGGAATAATTTCACGCAAAATATTCGTCACAGCATTCGATTCGCAGCCATCGTTCTTTGCACAAACCAGGCGATAGCCAGTCTCGAAACGTTTCTTCAAGAAGAAAGAAGATCCGCAACACTTCAGTTCGCCATTCGCCATTATTGCGATTCGATCACCGAGCACATCTGCTTCGTCCATGAAATGCGTTGTGAAGAGAATAGTTCGGCCTCGTTTCTCACTCTGCAGCAAATCCCACAGCGACCGTCGAGCCGATGGATCCATGCCACTAGTCGGTTCATCGCAAAAAATTACTCTTGAGCGGCCGCACAAAGCAAGTGCAACGGAAAGCTTCCTTTTCATTCCGCCCGATAGATATTTTGACAGAGTGTCGAATTTTGACTCCAACTTCAACTGTTTAACATACTTATCTACTTCTTGCTTTAATTCGGCGCTGCTCAAACCTTTAAGTCTGCCAAAGAACTCGATGTGCTCTCGAACTGTTAGTTCATCGAATAAAATGTTGTGTTGCGGACAAAATCCAATTGACGATCTCGCCTCCTGCACATTTTTCCGAATGTCGTATCCATTTATGGTGGCAGTTCCCGCGGTCGGAGTGATCATTCCGGTCAACATTGAAATGAGCGTTGACTTTCCAGCTCCGTTGTGGCCAAGCAAAACGGTTATTTGATCATCGAAAATATTGAGTGTTAAATTACTAACAGCAGTGCTCTTGTAGATTTTACTTAAACAGTCAATTCTAATTCCAGCATGACAATTTGGAGGATATTTTTCGAAATTCAGAGGATTTCCGCCAATCATTCGTGTCATCTCGAAAGTGGCCGCGTTTTCCGTTGTGCCTAACCAAAACGATTTTGTGAATGGAAAATACCATTTTTCAGGCACACCATATCTGCCCGGGAAAATTTTCTCGGTGTAGAGTGCGATCAGGAGAAAGGCGAATGAACTTATAAGCATAACGCAAAATTGAGTTCTCATTGGAAATAAATCACACTTATTTTGGTCGAATATGACGCATCCTGTTCCCAATGCCAATGCACTATTCGGAAATATAATTGCTGCATATTCCCAATCTGTGATCAATGACTCTAAATTCGTAAATAAAGCTGGAATATACGACCCAATCGACACAAACGCAGCTACAATGGATGCTTTATTTGCATTTGTAAAAAACGTACTCATCATGAAACAGAAATTAGTCATCGAAATGCTATAAACGAATAGAAATAACCAAAGCGTTAACCAATCAGTCCCTCCGTGGATCTGAAAGTAAAAATATTCTCAAATTAATTGATTTTGCAAAATGGTTGAAAGTCGAAAAAAAACTTACTTTCGAAATGAATAACACGACCACCGAAATATAAATGGTCATCAAGGACATTGTGCGCACAAACCAGCTGGTCCAATACAGCCAATTTGACAATCCCATGATTTTCATTGCTTCTTTCAACTGCTTCTCCTTTTCCATTGTAATGTACTGAACCGTATTCATCGTTGGGAGAGTAAAACACATAAATATCAGTGCTATCAAAAAATGTTCTTCTTTCCATTCACTCCATTTTTTATCGATCAAAATTGCCAAAGCACCCAAAAGAATATAAACGAAGAAGATAACCGAGCATTCGAGGATGGTCCTGGTTTTATGTCGATACATAATCAAGAAATTCTTCCACATCAGGGCTTTGAATTTATTGAAATTGAGCGCCATTCTGTGACAATATTCGAAGAGCTGTTTCAAATATTTTTAATAATTAAAATCTGTTCATATTTTATTTTGTTTTAGCACTGGATTAACTTATTCCTGAATTCTTGATGTTACAATTAACTGAAGAACGAATAAAATACACAAAATCAAAATGAAGTGAATGCCTCAAAATAAAAGTTTATCTTTATTTTGCAACGTGTATTAGCGATACTCAGACGCGTTGCTTTTAGAAGCGAAACAAAATTTGGTTTGATTTTGTTACTTCATGAAAGCGGTACAAATTGTTGTTGTAATTCCGGCTTAAAAATCAGTGTAGAATATTTATATATTTCACTTTAAAACAGAATTGACATTTTGTGCCGTTTCGAAGAGATTTCTTTTTGGGTTTCACTTTAACTAATAGCAGAACGAAGATTTACTTTTATTCTAAGGCATTCGTAACGAAATATGCACAGAGTTTTATACCAGAATATTTCTGAAAAGTTGAATTTCTAATTGCAAAATATTTTAAATGAAGATTGAAATTCCTAATTTAAAGATCAACTTTAATTCTTGAATTCACAGTAATAAATAAGAGAAGTTTTATATATCTTTTATGTTTGGCTTCTCAAGCATAGAAATTGCCATAGTTCTAATGGATTCGGCTTATTTATGTATGAAAAACGTCACATACTTCCGTTGATAAGATCATATTCATTATGAATGGAGAATGAGAAGAAAGGAGGATGAAATTGATAAGGTATTTTTACTTTTTTAAGTATTATAAAAAATGTGGCCAATACAATTGCAAACAGTATACTTTTTAGTTTATTCTGCCGCGAATGGAAATGGGAAGAGATTATTCGATTTTTGCCAGAGTTCAGATTTAGTTGTAACTAATTCATTCACATGTACTCGTGGGAAAATCCTGGCCAGAATAGAAAATCTCTTCTCGATTACATTATCGTTGAGGCAAGCTTGCGCAAAACAGTTTTAAATACGAGAGTGTATAGAAGTTTTGGTCTAGACTCTGATCACTACTTGGTAGCCAGCAAACTATGCATTAGCAAGAGCGGCTTAAGAAGCTATCAGAAGTCAACAAAAAGAGTGAAAGTGAAAAGATTGCGAGATGTGAATGTAGCGAGGGAGTTTTTAGCAAAATTAGGGGAAAAATTTGCGCAAGTCGAAGTGAACGTAGCGTCTGATATTGAGTATGAATGGAATTTGTTTAAGGAAGTGATTGTAGAAGAAGCAAAAGATTGTTGTGGCATGTTTGTCGTCAAGAATGGGAGAAAGAAGACTGAATGGTGGAATGAAGATATTAGAATTGCTGTGAAGGAAAAGAGAATGACATGGATCCGCTGGTTGCAGAGCCGAACTGATGAAAATCTGGAGTCGTATAGGGAACAAAAGCTGGTAGTGAAAATGATGGTGAAAGGAGCAAAAGAGAGAGAATGGGTGAAATTTGGTCAGGATCTAGAAGTTGCTGGACAACAGAGGAATAAGGTATTCTGGTCAAGGGTTAAGAACATTAGGAATGGAGGCAAGAAACATGCTCCTGGAGCTGTTTTGGACAAGTCTGGCAATGTAGTGATGGGTAGAAAGAATGTGTTGAAACGATGGAAGGAATATTTTGATGAATTGCTGAATGTAGAAAATGCCGATTTGGTGAATGAGAATGTGAATGTAAATGTGAGTGAAGAGAGTTTGGAAGAGATTAGCATGGATGAAATTCAGAGTGCAATTAATAAGTTGAGTTGGTGTGGATGAGATTCGGAATGAATATCTGATTAGTAGTGGTTTGGTAGGTGTTCGCTGGTTACATCGTATCTTCAATTTAGCTTGGGGTTCCTCTTTTGTCCCTGAAGAATGGGGTGGCGCAGTTATTTCGCCACCTAATAAGAAATGCAGTAATAGAGACTGCAACAACTATCGAGGAATTTCTCTACTGAGCGTTGTCGGTAAAGTATATAGTGCAATTTTGGAAAAGAGAACAAGAGCTATTGTCGAATCGCTCTTGGATGAAAATCAATCGGGTTTCCGGCCAATGCGCGGCTGACAAGATCAATTTTTTTGCATGAGACAACTAATGGAGAAATTCCTTGAAAGAAATAGGGAACTGTACTTCTGTTTCGTGGATTTGCAGAAAGCATACGACTGCATTCCCAGATCTAAGTTGTCGTCAGTGTACAATTTCACCTACTCTATTCATTATTTATATGGAAAAGCTGATCAAATCAGCCAATTTAAGGGGAAGAGTAGCTTTGGGGGGCAATATTATCTCTGCACTCGCTTACGCAGATGATCTGGTATTGTTTGGCAATTCTGAAATGGAGCTGCAAAATAGTATCAAAGATTTGGAAGAGGCTTGTACGAACTTCGGAATGACCATTAGCGGCACAAAAACTCAAGTTATGCATGTGGGTAAAACTCGAAAGCCAATTCATTGCACATTGAATGGCAAATTGTTGGAACAAGTTTCCCAATTCAAATATTTGGGTTGCATCTTTTCGGAAGATAAGTGGTAAGTTCAATAAAGAGTTTGAACAGCGTAGGGTTAATGGAAATAAAGTAGTAGCCCAACTTAGATCACACGTTTTCAATAAACGTGAATTGAGTATAGAAACAAAGATGTTGATTCACGGGTCAATCTTCAGACCAACTATTCTATATGGTAGCGAGAGCTGGGTTGATTCTGAGAATTTGATTCATGATTTGGAAGTGTCTGATATGAAAGTATTGAGAATGGTTTCGGGAGTCTCACGCCGCGATCAGTGGGAAAACAGAATCCGAAATGAGACGATTCGGGAGGGCTTAAACGTCGATTCGGTAGGAGAGGAAGCAAGAAAATCCAGACTGAGATGGTTTGGTCATGTAAAACGCATGGGAGAAGAGCGACTACCGAAACGGATTCTGTTCGCTGAAGCTGATGGGCCGAGAGGTAGGGGTAGACCACGTCGACGTTATTTAGATTCGGTCAAATATGATTTGAATGCGAGAGGATATGAATGGTGTGTTGAAACTCAAAACTTGGCTCTCGATCGGGGTTTGTGGAGAGGTATTGTTAGAGGTATATGAGGCAATTTGTTTCGTAAAACAGACCAGACGCTGAAAGACAAAAGCGGTCTATAAATGTTTGTTGTTGTTGTTGTTGTTGTTTCCACAAATGCCTGTTTGGCATCCTTATTCAATTGCTTCAATTCTTTCGACATACTTTACCAATTAAAAAAATATCACATCAATTTCGTTCACTTTCTTACTGCGATGCATCTATTGTTGTTCGGCATAAAAAAAACATTGAGATTATGTTTGTGTTGGAATTTTATCAAAAATCCAGAATCAGATGACAGATTCACATGCAGCTGATTATCGGGCACCACTTGAGAACATACCATTGATTCAAACACAGTTTTTACGGTTTTTAGAATATTTTTCTATTGGTTTAATTGCATCTGTTCTATTTTTTTTTTGCCAAATTTAAATTACAATTTCTTAAATGCAATATTTTAGATGAAAAATTTAAATTTATGGAATCGATCATCAGCAAAACAGAAAGAAGAAGGAAAACGCACCCAAATACATATGCACACTTAAAACGTAATTGGTTAACATTTCAAATTCCATTGGTAGAATTTGATTTAACCAATTTTTATTTTTATTTCACATTTTTAGCCCTAACATTCAAGTATATTGGAAAATTGGAATGGTTTGAATTGGTACCCAATCACTCTTCTTCGTTCGATTATTTATTTTCCTCATAAAAAGGTTCCGTTGGTCAATTACCAATTCTTCTTCACTATCAATTTCTTCCAAAGGCTTCTTTTTATCTTTGCACCATTGTAATAATTCTTCGTCAAGTTTTATTTTGTCCAGTTCGGCCAGTTGTTTTGCAATTTCAAATTCCTTTTTTTGTTTTGCAATTTCAAATTCATATTTTTGTTTTGCAATTTCAAATTCCATTTCAGCTTTTTTCAATTTCAATACAGCGTCTATTTTCGCTTTTTTCAATTTCACTTCAAACCGCTTATATTGAACTTCTGGCTCAAGTTGTGGTTTTCGTTTGCGACTCGACGAGCTGTATTCCAGTCTTTCTATCGCTGTTGTGGGTGGCTTGGATTGGCCCTTTTCTGTTGTGGTTTTGGTGTCCTCCAGTGAAGACGATACCTGCAATCGATCCAAATTCATCAAGACATTACAACTTACAAAAAATATTGAAATAATAAACAAAATGTTCTACATACATCAGGACATTGGATTTCTGGGTTTTTTTCTGCAGCACTATCATTTGGTGTCAACTAAATTTATAACGGAAATGTTGATATTAGATTTTTGGATTATATCAAACCATAATGCATGTGTTTTTATTACCTGGCTTACACTAGGAATCTCTTGATCTGGTTGGCCATCGAAATCAATTACATCTGGTCCGCTATTCAAATGATGCTGTTTTGATGGATTGATGGATATTTGCCCGGTCATGCCATCATTGGGATCTGTCAACTAAAATTAAAGTGAAAAAATGTCATTAGTTCTGAGAATTATCTCAAATCAATATAAATTCATTTACCAAACTATCAGGAGACGAATCGATTCGAATAACTTCATCAACCGCTTCTCTCGCTTCGCTAATTAAGTTACCCTGTGCTGAATTGTTCGTCACTTGCTCTGTTGAACCATGACCTGATGTATTAGCCTGAAAATATAATGTGGATCTTGATATGGATCATTTGCATTAAAAAACATTCACTTGAAAAGGTTTGTCACATACACGTTGATCCGATAAATCGCAGGCAACTGGTTTTTCTGGGGTAATGTTTACGTTTTCGTGACTTAGACCGAATTTGATAGCTGGTTTAGGTAGAGGTGCATAATATGAATGCATCGCATATGAATGATCAGTCTTTAACTCTGTTTCTGGTGACTTTGATTTATCTCTGTAATCCACACTGTCATCTTTTTCTCGTAAATTATAATTCTTTCCATTATTTCCACCGTCCATATTATTTTTTTTAAATTTTACTGAA
The DNA here is from genome assembly GCA_028476595.1 of Obolodiplosis robiniae. Lineage (NCBI taxonomy): Eukaryota > Metazoa > Arthropoda > Insecta > Diptera > Cecidomyiidae > Obolodiplosis > Obolodiplosis robiniae. Next base: position 8,241,454 of record CM052017.1, on the reverse strand, counting down.
ACACAAATAACAATAAACAAAAACAAAATGAAAAAAGATGCTTGTCAAATGTCGCTGTCACTGTACGAACTATGTATGAATACGAGCTTGAAACCAAAGCTTCCAACATTAATCATTCAAAATAATGGATACGTTCAATGTCATCAGACAAAAAATGCCAAAATTCCTATCTGTCAAATGAAACACGGCGTGACAGCTCAACACTATAACTATTGTTGCGAGTTTGGTCATGCTCTTTTGTTTACTATATAAAAATAAAGTTTTCAGAAATAAAAAAAGGCAACATCTCCATCGCTTTCGTACGTGAATGTGTGCACAAATTCAAGCACCAAGTTAAGTGAATCCCACACACTTATTTATTTATTTATTTATTACAAAACCTACATTTATGCCAATACGTGTTCAAAGCAAGCTCTGAACATGCTGGTCAGAGACCCAATACGGCATAAATTCCGCCCATGGTGCGTCTTTTGCAAAGAGAGTACAGTCAGGGGACGGATAGGATTAGAGTGAAGCTTTAAAACTAGTATTGGATCCGGAAAACCATGGCAAAACCGGCCTGGCTCTGGATAGCCAGGGGAAAATACAATAAAAAAATTTTTGCAATTAAAATGCGTTAACATCAATGAATAAGCAAATGAAAATGAAAAATGAAAAATAGTATACTAGTACTAAATTATAATTAATTAATTGGTAAGAAATCTCATGACATCAATCTGAGAATTCGCGATATGAGTAAACTTAATACGATAAATACGATTTATTGACCGGCACGCAACAGATGCTTCAAGCTATTTTTGAACGATATCAAAGATTTCGAATTTCTAATATCAACCGGTAAACTATTCCAAAAATTTATTGCCGAAAATCTGAATGCACGGGTATCAAATGCAGTACGCGGATTGAAATTTACACGAAGGTCATCGGGATACCGCGACGATTCACCGTTTTTTCACGAACATATGATTCAAATACCCGGGTGAACAATTTGACAACTGCTTGAACATCAAGGTCGCCGAATGCAGTTTAGCTCTGCTTTCAGGGGTCAATCCATTCAGACGCTCACGATATTCAGTTACATGAACATTACGTTTTAATCCGTAAATGTATCTGATCTTGTCGTTATCAGCGACGAGATCACGATGTGTTTGATTTTGAGTGCTGTGTGCACCCCAACCATATGTAACTACATCACCATAGTCCATTATGGGATCAATCAGAGCTACAGCCATATCACGTTTGATATAGTTGAGTATAAAATGCTTTGTGTGGCGTATACGATTCAGCACATCATACACTTTTTGCAATTTACACTTGTCATGTTGTTGAAAAGTAAAATTTTCGTCAAAAATAACACCAAGGTTTTTGATTGACTTACAGAATTCGAGTTTTTCATCACCTATTTTCACATCAATGATCATATCAAAATTCAACCGACCCGTTTGATATTTAGAACCGATAACCATCACTTTCGAACCGTTCAATTTCATACCGCGACGTTTAATAAAATCATTCAACTTATTTAGATCGGAGTTTACTTTATCAATCCCGCTATTAATTCGATTGAAATCGACTTCGAGATGTGCTTGACAATCATCCGCGAACAAATGGCCAGTCAAATTTTCAAGCATATTGAGAGTATCGTTAAAATATAGAGAGAAGAAAGTCCGGCCAAAATTACTACCTTGAAGAACTCCATTATTAATTGAAACAAAATCTGACTCGTGATCACCAACTTTAACTTTCTGTTTAATATTACTGTAAATCGATTTAATTAATTCAACCGCGTTATTGGAAAAACCGTATGATTCACAGACTTTTAGAAGAGCATCATGGAAACGCGCTTTTAACATCGAGTGAAACGAAAATTACTACTTTTTTATGACTTAACGAAGATCTGATACTCTCTGATATGTTCAATAGTGAGGTGGTACAACTATGGTTCTTGCGTTCTGTGGTTCTTACCTAAAACGTCATTGGTTAACATTTCAAATTCCATTGGTAGAATTTGATTTAACCGAAATGAAATGTTAACCAATGACGTTTTAAGTGTGTGGGATTCACTAAACTTGGTGCTTGAATTTGTGCACACATTCACGTACGAAAGCGATGGAGATGTTGCCTTTTTTTATTTCTGAAAACTTTATTTTTATATAGTAAACAAAAGAGCATGACCAAACTCGCAACAATAGTTATAGTGTTGAGCTGTCACGCCGTGTTTCATTTGACAGATAGGAATTTTGGCATTTTTTGTCTGATGACATTGAACGTATCCATTATTTTGAATGATTAATGTTGGAAGCTTTGGTTTCAAGCTCGTATTCATACATAGTTCGTACAGTGACAGCGACATTTGACAAGCATCTTTTTTCATTTTGTTTTTGTTTATTGTTATTTGTGTTTCAGTAGAATTTAAAAAAAATAATATGGACGGTGGAAATAATGGAAAGAATTATAATTTACGAGAAAAAGATGACAGTGTGGATTACAGAGATAAATCAAAGTCACCAGAAACAGAGTTAAAGACTGATCATTCATATGCGATGCATTCATATTATGCACCTCTACCTAAACCAGCTATCAAATTCGGTCTAAGTCACGAAAACGTAAACATTACCCCAGAAAAACCAGTTGCCTGCGATTTATCGGATCAACGTGTATGTGACAAACCTTTTCAAGTGAATGTTTTTTAATGCAAATGATCCATATCAAGATCCACATTATATTTTCAGGCTAATACATCAGGTCATGGTTCAACAGAGCAAGTGACGAACAATTCAGCACAGGGTAACTTAATTAGCGAAGCGAGAGAAGCGGTTGATGAAGTTATTCGAATCGATTCGTCTCCTGATAGTTTGGTAAATGAATTTATATTGATTTGAGATAATTCTCAGAACTAATGACATTTTTTCACTTTAATTTTAGTTGACAGATCCCAATGATGGCATGACCGGGCAAATATCCATCAATCCATCAAAACAGCATCATTTGAATAGCGGACCAGATGTAATTGATTTCGATGGCCAACCAGATCAAGAGATTCCTAGTGTAAGCCAGGTAATAAAAACACATGCATTATGGTTTGATATAATCCAAAAATCTAATATCAACATTTCCGTTATAAATTTAGTTGACACCAAATGATAGTGCTGCAGAAAAAAACCCAGAAATCCAATGTCCTGATGTATGTAGAACATTTTGTTTATTATTTCAATATTTTTTGTAAGTTGTAATGTCTTGATGAATTTGGATCGATTGCAGGTATCGTCTTCACTGGAGGACACCAAAACCACAACAGAAAAGGGCCAATCCAAGCCACCCACAACAGCGATAGAAAGACTGGAATACAGCTCGTCGAGTCGCAAACGAAAACCACAACTTGAGCCAGAAGTTCAATATAAGCGGTTTGAAGTGAAATTGAAAAAAGCGAAAATAGACGCTGTATTGAAATTGAAAAAAGCTGAAATGGAATTTGAAATTGCAAAACAAAAATATGAATTTGAAATTGCAAAACAAAAAAAGGAATTTGAAATTGCAAAACAACTGGCCGAACTGGACAAAATAAAACTTGACGAAGAATTATTACAATGGTGCAAAGATAAAAAGAAGCCTTTGGAAGAAATTGATAGTGAAGAAGAATTGGTAATTGACCAACGGAACCTTTTTATGAGGAAAATAAATAATCGAACGAAGAAGAGTGATTGGGTACCAATTCAAACCATTCCAATTTTCCAATATACTTGAATGTTAGGGCTAAAAATGTGAAATAAAAATAAAAATTGGTTAAATCAAATTCTACCAATGGAATTTGAAATGTTAACCAATTACGTTTTAAGTGTGCATATGTATTTGGGTGCGTTTTCCTTCTTCTTTCTGTTTTGCTGATGATCGATTCCATAAATTTAAATTTTTCATCTAAAATATTGCATTTAAGAAATTGTAATTTAAATTTGGCAAAAAAAAAAAATAGAACAGATGCAATTAAACCAATAGAAAAATATTCTAAAAACCGTAAAAACTGTGTTTGAATCAATGGTATGTTCTCAAGTGGTGCCCGATAATCAGCTGCATGTGAATCTGTCATCTGATTCTGGATTTTTGATAAAATTCCAACACAAACATAATCTCAATGTTTTTTTTATGTCGAACAACAATAGATGCATCGCAGTAAGAAAGTGAACGAAATTGATGTGATATTTTTTTAAATGGTAAAGTATGTCGAAAGAATTGAAGCAATTGAATAAGGATGCCAAACAGGCATTTGTCGAAAAGCAATTGAAAATTGCAGAAGAAAAATGCCACGTAAAAGAGTTTATTGTAAGGACTGTCAAAGTAATTTGATTGTTTTTTTAGGAAGTGTTAGAGGAAGATCCAAAGAGTTACTTCGCCAATTTATTGCTGGGAGCCATCTTTCAAGAGGAATGTACATTGCATTGACTGTGTCTCATGTCCTAGAAAGTCTAACTATTTTTTTATATTTATTTTTGCAATTCAAGGCAGTAAAGTTTCTGTACAAAGCAACAAAATGTTCTGGAGATTCAAGTCATGCATATCAAGCACTGAATTGCTCGACTTCTGCAAACAATACCTTGAACGTGTGCCGTAAGCTATTACTTTCCATATTAACCGTGTAATAAAGTTTGCATTCCGACAGTAACAAATAATTCTGTGTGATTTTAATTTCAGTTCGAGCTATGCAAAAGTGCATAAGCAGTTGGAAACGTGTGCGTTGGTGGTAAAAAATACGATCGATTGCATTGAAATCCTCCAGGATGAAGTGAACAATAAGGCCAACGATGCGCAACGGACACAATCGGCGTACAAGAGTTTGGTGGAAATTTATATGACTAAATAATTTAATAATAATAAACATAAACGGTAATAATAGTGTCGGCATTGAACGCATTGCACCATAGCAACTGCTTTTTCGTGCCGCATTCGAATCGGTAATCAATGATCGAACGATTCGCGATCATTGCAAAGTGTGCTTCAAATACCTGAAATTATTAAAAAGAATCAAAGACTATAAGGCACTGTTGAAAAGTACCATGCAAACGTTGGACATTTATCCAAATAAGTACATACCACTGGAGATGATATGCTGAGTTTATGTCAACACTTATGAACAGAAAGACTTTCTGTTTGCGGTGAGTTTGATCTATGAAGATAATGACACTTTTCTTTTATTGAAAAATTGATTAAAATCCGTGATTTAGGAGATCGTTCCTAAGCCAATCAACGCATACGCTGATAAAGTGCTGGAAATTGGTGCCACACATCCGTCGGTCTGTGCTCTTATAGCCAAAGGCATTTACTTGTATCATAATGAAAATTATGTCACTGCCAGAGATTATCTCAATCAAGGTAGGATTTCAGTCGAATTGTTTCTTCTTTCTTTTTGAAAGAAAAAATCTCTCACTTTCGTAGACAAAACCATCAATTCAAAATTCATTCAATGATCATTTTAAATATTTATAGCCAGTAACATTTCCAAAGATGATGTGTTCTGTTTGCAACTTCTTGCCGATACACACCTCAAATTGCACGCATTCACATTGGCCCGAATATTGTTATACGAAGGCAAAAACAATGAATTTGAAATATTTGCAAAGTTTAGAAGAGCAAAACAATGCAGCGAAATGTGTCGAAGCATTGGCGACTGTATCATCTGTGAAGAATGGCAGGATTTAAATACATTTTTCATCATACGCACTATTTCGCATGGATGATTTGGTGTGTGCGCTGTACGAAATCGCCTTGAAAACTTCAACATGCGGTGAATCATTCACGAAAGCAAGAAAAATGATTAATTAAACAACAATTTTGCTTGAAATGTTAATAACAAAAATCATTTTTGTTGCTGATGGTAATGTTGTTATTTCATATGTTTTTCAAAAACAAATGTTTTGTGACAATGAGAACAATAACATCAACAAACAAAAACAACTGAAATAAACAATAATGTAGCATGAAATGAAAACCCATAAACATGCTTTAAAGAAAGAACTGTAGTAAATTTCATGTTGTAAATACATTTTCATGAGAAGTTTTAGCAAAATATGTGCATTTTCTAACGATTTGATACCAAATCATTACAGTAAATGAAAAATGTATTTCTCATTGTTTTTTTTTCAATATCAACCACTAAAATCATTCAGTTTTATATTTTACAATAAAAAAATAAAATGAATACAATAAAATTGATGCACTATTAAAATTACCTATCTTTTTTAACTCACCTTCTTGGGTTTGCAACACCTGCAAAAATAGTGAAATATCTATACTGAAAGTAATGATAAATAAACATAAAGCAATGACATTTGAATTAAAAATGTAAAATAATTCATATTAAAGTAGTGAAGTAAAATTCGATGCAAAAACACTTTTCTTGGTGGTGGTATCGGTACCGGTGTGTAATCTCTAGCTTGGATTGGAACCAATCTATGTATAATTTTTTTCATTGAACAATGTGAAATTGCTCGGTGATTAACCTCCAGTGTTTTTGCAACTTCTTCTTGAGTTTGTGATGAATCTTCATCAAGTGATGTTTCCATTTCTTCGTCTTCCAAATTGAAATTCCCAATTTCAAACCGTGCATACCAAGCCTGACAAATTCGCTTAGTCAGAGCATGTTCACCATAAACTTCTACTAAAATATGATTGCTTATAGAAACGGGTTTCTTCATATTAAAGTAATGAAGTAAAACTCCTCGCAAAAACCCTTTATTTGGCACAAAATTGCACATTTTTGATACCGAAAAAAATATTGTTGTTTACACTTCAACTAAATAGCTCTTAATAAAATTTCTACCTGCAAAAACGTTGATGCACGAAATGAGAGAAAATCAAGAGAAAAACGAAGAAATAACAGCAACGACATCAACGTTTCCACAAAGCGTGTCCATATAAAAACATAGTAAGCAGAGTTGTTTATGTCTTTGTTATCCTTTATTAGTTTCTGCTTTGATCAATATTGATTACGATAAGTACTCACTCGAATGTATGACAAACATGAATGTACATGAATGCACATGTTGTATGCACAGAAAAAACAACATCCTATCACTGTAGAGAGAAACTCCACAGAAACGAAGAAATGAAATAAAAAAATACTACTCATGATGTGAGGTAAAATAAAAAACAAAAAATCAGGTTCGATTTCATGTAAAAACGTTCGATTTGATATTAATTTCATGAAAAAAATAGTTCGATTTAAGTGTTGATTTTATGAAAAACGTTCGATTTGGTGTTATTTTCATGAAAATATTTTGATTTGAGGTTTGATTTTATGAAAAAACGTTCGATTTGAGGTTCAATTTCATGAAAATAATTCGAATTAAGGTTCGAATATATTTAAATAATAAACATCTAGTGATACAAGTTAATGCAAGTTGAAAATTCAAGCAGCATAGTTGATATATATCTTTATAGCTTGGAAACTAGAATTGAAATTTTGTTTTAATTGTATATTTTAACATTCAACATTTTGATAAAGCACAGAGAGAAGTAAAATGATAGAAAATTGAAATAAAGAGAAAAATAAAGAACAGAATACTAAGAGAGAATGTCAATTAAATTGTTATTTATCGTATGTCACACACACATACACCAAATGAGTAAATATTGACACACTTTCGTAAGTTTCGTGCAATATTCATTTTGAGGCGATGAAATGCACTGCTTTGTTGCACATACTAAACTTAATCTATGTCGTTGATTCAAATTAAACTGTTTTCGTTCATATTTAAATTTTTTATTTCAAAAATAATGCATCGTATACATACACAACAAAAGAATAGTAAAGACTTTGTCATTTGCATAGCAATTTGTTTGCAACAAATATCTTAGAAGCAATTAATTTCATGTTTTTCCTTTTTTTCTTCATTTCTTTTACGATTTTTATATGTTTATTCAATATGTTGATAGTAAACAGACATGAGAAACGCTAGAGTGAGCAAGATCACATGAGCTATTGCTGACGTTGTTGTCATTTGAGCTGTGTGTGTGAGAGAGATAGAGAGAGAAAGAAATGTTGATTTTTAAAAAAACAGTTTCGAGAGATGCTTTAATTCAGCTTTTGCATTTGTAATCAAAACAGTTCACGCACAACAGTTCAATTGTTTACATTGTGCGAACGCAACTTATATGCTCGGACAAATCAATCAAATAACAATAGATGACCACCAAAGAATGATTATTATATGAATCATGTTGAGAGGAAGAGAGAGAGAGAGAGAGAGAGAAAAAATGAGAAATAGCTGTTTCATTCATGCGCATGTGTGTTTTTCTCGCTTTACACCTAGTTCGTGTTTTAGAAGTAAATATTGCGGGATGAAACCGGCATAGGTATATCACTGGTAGCCACGGCAAAAACACGCCGAACCCGCTCAATTAAGAGGGAATTCGTTTCCCTTTATCAATTTCAATCATTTAAATATCGCAAGTCACTTGTAGATGCGGCAGGTTTGTCTTCCCATCCATTTAATTAAAAAAAAAAAAAACGATAATAAATAAATAACATTAATTAGATATCAGTAGAGTCGCGATGTAACGTAGCAGAAACTGATACAAGGCACGGAATCAGTTAATTTCCGTATAATCTTTCTATTATTTTCTTGAAATAAAGCGACCCAACAAATAAAACGCACCGTTCAATGAAATATCTGATCGGGGACGATCAGGTTCTTTCGTGGGGGGTGATTAAGTATACATTATGTTAAGTCGCCTTGTGCACAATGGCACGTGCAAAATTTTTGATTTGATAAGCAGCACTTTTGCGCATGAACAAAACGTGCTAATTATTAGTGGCGACTTCAATATTTATCTTTTAAATTACAACAATCCAGCTTCCGTCCTAAATACTAACCGTTTAAATTTTAATTAAGTAAATCACATTTGCCCCACGCATTGGTGCCATCAAAAATTGATTTAATTTTTAAAAACAATATCGCGCGCCTTTAATTTTTTTGGGCATTTTCCATCTGGAATTTCTTTTCATGATCTGCTTTTATGCTCATACAATATCAAAGTTGAAAAAATTAATAATTGTTATCAGTGGTCGACAATTTGATAATATCAATGCCGTCGAAGTAAACGATTGTGTTGAGTCATTAAATTGGAACGTTGACCGTCATCTGCATGTAGATGATATTGTCACAACACTGAATGACAATGTTCTAAATCTCCGTAATCGCTTTGCACCCCTGGAATCACGTGGTGTTCGCCATTCTCCCAAGCATTGGTTTGATAATGCAATTAAACAAGCTATGGATGAAAGTCAAACAATCATAATAATGCAGATACTCAACAAGAGATACTTGACATTTATAAGGCTGAAGCCAATAAAGTGTAGTCACTTATTAATAGAAGCAAGAAGAAGTCCACAGTTGAGAGTTTTAATAGCGCCAATTCCAATCGATCGAAATGGAGTGTTATTGAGTCACTCGGCTGTTGCAAAAATAGCAAAAATGATGACAATGAGTCTGAAATTCTCGATAATTTTGATCTGGATGACATCAATGTTTTCTTTGCTTCTATTCATTCTTCTGATGGGGCTGATCTGAGCAATTTGTCACTTCCTACTGATATAAATTCATCGTTTTCGTTTCGTCAAATAACCATTGATCAATTTCTTATCGCATTTAAACAAATTAAGAGTAATGCAATCGGTGATGATGGTATTCCTCTTAAATTTCTCAATCTAATCATTCCATCACTATTATCTTTCTACAAGTATTACCTCTTGTCCGACAAAATTACTACAAATTATTTGAAAATTCAATACGTGAATTATTAATTACTTTTGATGAAAACATTAAACAGTACAAAAGTGTCAAATATTGAAAAATATAAAAGTAACCACAAACGAGCATAGGATCATAAAATGGAAAACAGATTTTGGGAAATTATTGAAGAATTAATTCGAGTAGGTTTTAATAAGTTTCTACAATGTACATATTTCTCATAATATACTGTTGGAATAATCAAGAATCCATTGAATTATTGATCACATAAATTTCAGTTTGTAGTCGATATTAAAATAAAATTCTCTTCACTTCTATTTCAATCATTATACAATAAACGTCTAAATAAAATTGTTCCGACTCTTATTTCTACATTGGTTATGGGCCATCATTTTTTAAGAGTTAGGGTATTATTGATAATTTATTAAAATGGAAATGAAAGTCCAAGTGATGAAGCTGAACAACAAAAACTATCATAATTGGAAGTTTAAGATGGAGTTATTATTGATCAAGGAGAAAGTTTGGTCTACAGTCTCACAAGAAGTTCCGGACGAAGACTCATCAACTTACTCAACTTGGAGTGAAAATAACAATACTGCACGAGCTTTAATCGGTCTCAACGTTGAAGACAGTCAGCTAAGTTACATTCGTAGTGAAAAGACGGCTAGGGGTGCTTGGAATGCTCTTAAAAGTATTTATGAAAACGATTCTGTCGTCAACCTAGTCACTTTGATACGCGAAATGTATGCAACGAAAATTGATGAAGGAGATGACCTTCAAACGCATTTGGACAAGCTCAGCAATTTGTTCGAAAAAATCAAAGATTTGGGTGAGAAGTTATCCGAAACGATGAAAATCGGGATAATTTTGAGCAGTTTGCCGACAAGCTGGAGTACACTGGTTACTGCGTTGGAAGTAAGAAAGAAGGAAGAATTGAAAATGTTGCTGGTTCTGTCGAATCTATCAGATGAAGAGACACGACGAAAAATCAATCCAACCCAGAAGGACGATAAAATACTCAAAATAAGCGGAAAACATCCATACAATCATGGGAAAACCCAAGCACATCTGGAGAACGAAAGAAAGTGAATATATTTTGTTTTTTCTGCAAGAAACGTAATCACATCATGAAAGATTGAAACAAGTTCAAGGAGTACAGCGAAAGAAATAAAGCAAATTCGATGACTGAACACGATTTAAATGATGAAGAAGACTACCTTTTCACTTTGTCAAACGTGATAAACAAAGAAATTCAATATTCAATTCAATCGAATAATGTCGAATGGACATAAGATTCGGGTGCTACATGTCACATTTCAAACGATGAAAATCAATTTCAAGAAATGATGAGCTTAACAGAGAAGAAAGTCAAAGTTGCCAATGGTGTCAAGGTCGATGCTACAGGAAGAGGCGTTTGCAGACTTCAACTGAAGTCTGCTGATTGCACTGACTGAAGCTACAAAAGAAGCAATTTCGATACAAGGATTACTGAAAGAAATAGGACAACACATTCAAATTCCGACAGTAATTTTTGAAGACAATCAAAGTTGTCTAAAATTGATTGAAAATGTAAAAGCTTCAAACAGAACAAAACACATTGATGTTAGACATTTTTTCATCAGAGATTGTATAGATAAAAATGTAATTTTATTGAATTATTGTCCAACTGATGAAATGATTGCTGATATTATGACTAAACCATTGAACAAAATTAAATTTGAGAAATTTATTTCAATGTTAGGAATTCGTGATTAAGGGGGTAGAATGTTGGAATAATCAAGAATCCATTGAATTATTGATCACATAAATTTCAGTTTGTAGTCGATATTAAAATAAAATTCTCTTCACTTCTATTTCAATCATTATACAATAAACGTCTAAATAAAATTGTTCCGACTCTTATTTCTACATATACCTCATCAAAATTCATAAGAGAGAATATTTTGCAATTATTAAATTCATTGAAGCCAGAAAATAATTTCGGTCCGTTTTTGCAAGAAACTCAAAGAAGAATTGTATTTTTGCCCGGCCAAAGAGTCTTAATCAAAGAGATAATTTCTCATGTAAAAAAAAATCGTTGATCAGCATGGAGAGAATACGCAATAAGCTGCAACTGATGAAGAAAGTATTGAAATACGAATTATGTGTATGCACAAACTAATTTGTTCATTGAACGCACTTTAAAAGTTCTGGCACTTTCTAATTTGATTTTGACAGCTTGCTTTAGTCTTTCAGTAGCCTTCTTGTTAACAACAGCTCAGATACATTTCATTTCATTTTTTATAATAAAACTTTTCCTTTCTTGTTTGAATATAAACGACTGCGTGTTTAACCATTTATTTCATCAGGTTATGGGCCCAGGCTGCATAGAATATTCAATTTGATAGCTGGACGCGAAAAATCAAAAGTGAATTTAGTTTCATTGGAAAAGTGAACCTTTGTAAAGCAATTGAGAGGAACATATAAAAAATGGCGGAAGGCAACAATACTGTGATCAAGATACCTCTGTTTGATGGCACAAATTTCAGCACATGGAAATTTCGTGTAGGTATTTTGTTGGACGAAAAAGGTTTGCGAAAATACATTCAAGAGAGTTTGGCTGATATTTTATCAATCACGGTGGCCGAATCGCGTGAGGCGGTGAGACTCGAGGAAAAGAAATGTATTTCAATCTTGGTGCAAACAATTCACGACACACAATTGGAATACGTGCGAGAGAAAGAGACAGCGAAAGACATGTTCGATACGATGTGCAGTATTTTTGAGCGGAAAACCGTTGCAAGCCGAATATTACTGAGAAAGCAGCTACTGCTTATGAAATACAAGGAAAGCGATGACATAATCGATTACTTTCGACTGTTCGACGCAAAAGTACGTGAATTGAAATCGGCGGGCGCAAAATTGGATGAAGAGGTTATTGTTGAGCATTTGTTCATCACATTGCCAGAAAGTTTTAGCAATTTAGTGGCAATTTTGGAATCAATGAAACCAGAAGAATTAACCTTGAATTATGCGAAGACCCGTTTGATGGACGAGTACAACAGGCGACATATTGGATACAGCTCAAGTAAATCAAATGAGTGCACAGCGATGAATGCCAAGGAAAAAGGCAAGAAGCTCATTTGTTTTGGCTGTGGTAAGCCTGGACATATTAAACTTCGTTGCAAAAATAAGAAGGAAAAATCCAAGAAGAGTGAAGCAGCAAACAATGTATCTCATGATGGAGGTGAAACCGTTATGTGTGCTTTGGAACACAAAATCGTGGTATTACGCAATGATTGCATGTGTGGCGAAACATGTTTAACAAGCGCAAGTACGTTGGCGCCGGCACGAGTGAAGGATGATACGCGAATCAAATTCATTTTGGATTCAGGCGCTACTCGACACATGGTTAACGATCAAAAATATTTTAGCGAATTGATGAACATTGAAGGCATTGAAATCAATGTGGCAAAGCGAAGTCAGAAACTGATTGCCAAGCAGCAAGGAAACATCGAAGTGAAAACTTTTCATGATGGTGAATCGATGACTGGATTGATCAAAGATGTTTTGTTTGTCAAAGATCTTCACTGCAATTTGTTGTCGATATACAGCTTGACTTCAAGAGGCTACAGCATCAAATTCGATGGTGATCGTGCTCATGCATCGATAAATGGAAAAACCAAATTTGTTGCGCATCTGAATGGACGTTTATGGGAAGTGTTCTTCCTGGTGGACCGAAATGAATTTGCTGGTATCACGGGTGAGACAAATTTCAAAAACACTAAACAAAATTTGTGGCATTTTCGTTTAGGTCACCTCAACGTCAATGATATAAAGAAACTGGCTGAGACAAATAGGCTGAATGGTTTAACAAAGGCAAATGTGGAGCATGATTTCTGTGAGCACTGTGTATTGGGAAAACAAACACGTAAACCATTTCCAGTTAACAAAAATGCAAGATCAAAACGCATTTTGGAACTGATTCATACGGACGTATGCAGCATGCCTGAAATAGCTCACGATGGTTCAAAATATTTCGTTTCTTTCATCGACGACTTCTCACGAGCATCGATGGTCTATTGCATTGCACGAAAAAGTGAAGTAATACAGAAATTCAAGGAGTTTGTCGCCATGGCTGAGTCGTTGCACGGATGTAAAATTGCCAAACTACGTGCAGACAATGGCGGTGAATACACTTCGGGTGAATTCAAAGAATTCTGTAAGAAGAAAGGAATTCAGATTATCTTCACTGTTCCATATAATCCAGAAATGAATGCAGTAGCAGAAAGATTGAACCGTACGCTGCAAGATAAGATGACTGCAATGTTATTGGCAGGCAATATTCACAAGAAATTTTGGAACGAAGCCTTGATAACTGCGAATTATATCAAGAATCGTTGTCCGACCAGTGCATTTGGTGAGCAGTTTGTCGATAAAACGCCAGCTGATTTGTGGTTCAAAACCAAACAAGATCTGTCACACTTGAGGATTTTTGGTTCTATTTGCTACAATCACATTCCAGAAGCTAGTCGTTCAAAACTGGAGGCCAAATCCACAAAATGTGTCATGATGGGCTACACTGCATCGATTGGTACTTATCGATTATGGAACACGGAACAAAACAAGATGATTACTGGCAGACATGTTACATTCAACGAAGGATCTGTTCTGAATCGGACGAAAACGGTAGAAATCAGCGATTCAGAGGCGGCATGTGACTTGGGAATCAATGGAAATGTCAAATCATTGGCGAGGGGTGATCGAAACGCATTGCTTGACAACGGTATCAACTTGGATGATACCGATGACGACCAAGATAATTTCCAAAGCATTGACTCGGATGATGCTGGTGACGACCAAGATACTATCAACAGCATCGATTCGGATGATGCTGGTAACGGCCAAGATAAGATCCACAGTATCAACCAGGATGACACTGGTAACAGCCAGAATATCTTAAAAAGAAGTAATCGAGTGCGACGACCACCAGATCGTTATGGTGAATGGGTAATGAATGCACATTATGCGTTGTCAGCAGAGGAATTTGTTGCTGGAGATCCGAGGAGCATTGCAGAAGCGAGGAAGCGAGATGATTGGTTAAGCTGGAAGGCCGCAATTGATTGTGAATACAATGCTTTAATCAAAAACAACACATGGACATTGTGCAAGTTGCCGGCCAACCGTAAGCCAATATCATGCAAATGGGTCTTCAAACTCAAACGAAATGCACAGGGCGATGTTGACAAATATAAAGCTCGTCTTGTTGCGCGTGGGTTCTCGCAACAGCAAGGCTTTGATTACAATGAGACGCATGCTCCAGTAGCAAAGCTGAATACTGTTCGCATTTTGCTGGCAGTGGCGAATCATAAAGACATGGAAATACATCAAATGGACGTCAAAAGTGCATTTCTGAACGGCACATTACATGAAGAAATTTACATGGAACAACCTGAGGGATTTCGAAATGATAATCGAGTAGTCAGGCTAAACAAAGCGATCTATGGACTGAAGCAATCTTCACGTGTTTGGAATGAAAGCTTCAATGATTTTATGATAAAAATCGGCTTCAAAAGATGTGCATCGGATCGTTGTCTATATGTCAAAAACGACAACGGCATGGCGATATATGTGCTATTGTACGTCGATGATTTATTAATCATTGGAAAGGATACGAAAAAGATAACCAAAGTCAAAGGGTTATTTTCGAAACAATTCGAAATGACGGACATAGGTACGGCGGACACGTTCTTGGGAATGCACATTGAACAGAACAAAAAGGAATCGACGATCAGCATAAGCCAAATACAATACTTAAAGAATGTTCTAGTCAAATTCGGCATGAATGAATGCAAGCCGGCAGCGACGCCAATTGAGAAGGGACTTCATTTGGAACCGGGTGATGTGAACAACTGTTCGAAACAACCATATCGAGAACTTATCGGATGTTTAACTTATGCAACATTGACGACAAGACCGGATCTTTGTGCTGCGGTAAATTACTTCAGTGGTTTTCAAAGTTGTTTCAATGAGCAACACTTCACACATGCCAAACGTATACTGCGATACATGAGCGGTTCAATCGATTTGAAGATGGTGTTCAAAAAGCAAGAGGCGGCTGAAACAGTGACTGGATACATTGATGCTGATTGGGGCGGAGATCGAAACGACAGAAAATCGATTTCTGGCTATGTTTTTAAAGTTTTCGGAAACGTAGTCAGCTGGACCTCGAGAAAACAATCAACGATCAGTCAGTCATCGACCGAGGCTGAATACATAGCGCTGGCCCAAGCGACTTGCGAGGCG
The DNA here is from genome assembly GCA_028476595.1 of Obolodiplosis robiniae. Taxonomy (NCBI): domain Eukaryota; kingdom Metazoa; phylum Arthropoda; class Insecta; order Diptera; family Cecidomyiidae; genus Obolodiplosis; species Obolodiplosis robiniae. Next base: position 8,225,426 of record CM052017.1, on the reverse strand, counting down.
ATATGGATAAGAAATCTGTTATCCGAAATTGGAATTGAAATAAATCGGCCAAGTACAATGTATGAAGACAACCAATCATGCATTAAAATCGCTGAAGAGCCGCGGGAACATAAGCGAATGAAACACATCGACATCAAATATTGTTTTGTTCGCGACGAAATTGCCAAAGGTACAATTGAAATGAAGTACAAACCATCAGGAGAGCAAACAGCTGATGTGATGACCAAGGGCTTGGGAAGAAATTTGTTTATTAAACATCGAAATGGATTGAATTTAGTTTAATCTATTCCTTCTGAGCCTGATAAATTTTTTTTTAGTAACATAATTGACTTGAAAATTCGAGTTGTTTAAGTTCAATTTTGATTTTTGGTCATTCAATTCATCAAATTAAGAGGCGGTATTGAAATACGAATTATGTGTATGCACAAACTAATTTGTTCATTGAACGCACTTTAAAAGTTCTGGCACTTTCTAATTTGATTTTGACAGCTTGCTTTAGTCTTTCAGTAGCCTTCTTGTTAACAACAGCTCAGATACATTTCATTTCATTTTTTATAATAAAACTTTTCCTTTCTTGTTTGAATATAAACGACTGCGTGTTTAACCATTTATTTCATCAGAAAGTAATTCAAAATCATATTTCTTGAATAAATTGCTCTCAGCAGCTCACCATTATTCAACTTGCAAAAAAGGTGGTTACCGATATGATTCAGATATTCAACATTTTGCTATGTATTTTCGCATGATAATGCGTGATAATGGGGCCATTAGCATACCAAACTCTCCAAATGAATATGGAAGGAGCGCTTCTTTGCCATCAATGAATCGTGACATTTAATCATCACATTATCACATTACTGAGGGTATTTTGCGAACCGAAGAACTGCGGAATTACTTAAATGAGCGAAATTTGCCAAATGTTGTTTCACTTTCTGAAGATACAACCAGAATAGTTGGTAGAATTCAGTATGACAGTCAAACAAACCAAATTGTTGGCTTTACATTGCCTCTGAATCATAAGATCGGCATGCCGATTCCATTTGTATTTCCAGCCAGAAATGCAAGAGAAATTTTCAATCATTTTACGAATGGAGAAGTATCAGGATTTTTGAATATTGTGATGGCACAGCCAATTGCGACCAATGTTTCACCATTTTGACTTATTCTGTTTGGATCAAACGGAAAATATTCGGCATGGATTGCAGCAGAGCGTATGTGTGGTCCGAAAGTAACTGCACTTTTAGATATTGGAGTTGACGGAAGTGAAGCCACGTCACTGTTTTTGAAAATGGTGAAAAATATCATGTCTGCTTATATCGATCCAAACTTGACACCAATTCAAAGGATTCGATGCAATTGGTATCCACTTTTTGTGTTTCGTATTTGGCGTCAGTATATTGAAGATCACAAAGAATATAAATTGAAGGCCAATTTTCTCTCTATGAATTGCTTAACATGTATTGAATAGAATTCCCATAGCCTGGTTTTACTCATGGTAAATTTGAATGAAATCAATCACAATCAGCCGGAGCTGTTTCTAACAGGGCATATTAATAAGTCAACAATGTGAATCGACATTCAGGCAATTTTGATCTCTATAGTCTACGTATTCAACGGTAGTTAATTGTACATTTAAGAAAGCCGCTTCAAGAATATCGAAAATTCAGTTGCAAAACGAAATTATTCATGCCAATGCGTTTCATCTTTCCACGTTTGAAGAAACAACAATCTAAATCAGATAAAAACAGTAATTTTGATCTGCTTTCGAAAAAAGAGATTTACTTACCTAGAGAAGATTGTCAGAAAGACGCGTTGATTGGTGAACGATGTGCCAAAAATTATGTTTGCAAAATAAAACCACACACAGCAAAACATCAACAAGTACGAAAAACCATATTGGTTTCAACATGTCCCGGAAAATATTACGCAGCTAGACTTTAGCAACATAAAACTAAAAGATTTCAAGGCCGTATGTTGAAATAATGAGAGATTACGCCAAACAAATAATTGTTAAAATGATCTCATTTTGTTGGCTATTGCGACCCGACTGCCGCAAATTGAGTTCGGATCGGTTGATTCGAGTGCGACACACGTCACAAAACCAAAATTCTTCAGATTCAAAAGAAGAAATTAAAGAAGCGATTGTACACACACAAGCAAATGAAACAGAAAATAAAATGATTCACAATTTTTGTGTTTTGATTTTGGCAACATTTGTTTATGCTCTTGGTAAAAATTCAATTGAATAAAAAATGTGAATAATACGTGTTCCTGCTTGCTTCGATTATAATGATTTCGAAAAAAGGACATTGGTAAACTATCACATAAACATATACTTGTAAAGTATATGCATTATTTTTAAAAAAACGCAATTTCGTTACAAACGATAACAAATTTTTGATTCCAGCATAAAATTTGATTGTAATTACTTAAAATATAAAGAACTAAATTTCTTTTCGCTAGATTTGGCAGGCAAAAATAAACACTATGCTAAGAACGAAAAAAAAGGAAGATTTGCCAGCTGTGTGTAAATTCTTGTATCGCCAGGATTGTTGTCGGAAGTTTTATCTTCAGTCTATTCAACTTCTGACTCGTTGTTGTGATTATTGTTGTTATCGGCTACTGTTTTTTACTTTTCCGCTCACACCACTGTGTGTGGTAAAGGTATTGCGATCGGTCCAATAAATTTAAAATGTCCGGAATAAGTTTTCCATGCGTTTTGAACCTAGAAAAAACGATTGCAACCATTCCCGGCCGGGAATGCTCCGGAGCAATTTTTTTGTCCGTGTGTGGTACGTTGTCCGTTATCCGTTGTCCGTTGTCCGTTGTACGCAAAAAATTTTTAACACGATAACTCAAAAAATTGAGATTAGAATTGATCAAAGACTAACACGCGCATTGAACTTTATTAGGAATAGAAACCTATTAATTTTCAGCCTAATCGGATAATTTTATCGGGTAGCTCTAGTGGAGTCGAATCAAAAAATGGGCTGTTTTTCAATATAATTAAGAAAAATTAGTATGGGGACTATGTCTAGTTCGCATTGTATCAATATGAAACTTTCAGAATATTATTCAAGTCATTCTGATGAGATTGAAGACAACCTCCCTCACAAAATGTTCAATTTTCGGGGTCAATATTCAAATTTTGTCATTGAATTGGATGAAGTATTTGTGATTTTCTAATCTGTGTTTTTTCATCAATTTGAATGCTCATTAACTTTTTAACGAAAGTTATACATAACATAAATGTGGAATCATGTCTATCGTTGGCATGATTTGGAAGTTCACATCAGAGTGAACTAATTCGTTATTGTTATTACCAATTCAAAAATAGAGAACGTTGAAGTAAAAGTTAGAAACTGAGATGTTTATTTGTTTTTATATTAAAATTTAAATTTAAATCACATGATGTGTAATGACTCGAAATTCGATCTCATCGTAATGACTTGAACATTTCTGTGATTTATTCTCAAAGTTTCATGATGATTTGATAGAAAATAAACAAAAATCCAATGCAAATGAGATCAATGAAAAATCCGTAAACGCGAACAATTTCGGGAAATGTGCGGAAATGTGCGAAAATGTGCGGAAATGTGCGGAAAAGTTAGTTTTACGTACGTAATACCATTTATTTCGGTGTATTTGACGCTGTCAGTTTTCATTGTTACTCAGATCTTCAATCGATTTCTTGACGAAAACTTGGAAGCCATCGAATGCGTGTATTGAATCTGGTATGCCGTTCACTTTCTAGATGCTGGCGCCAATGGATCTAATCGCCAGATAATGGTTTTACGCTCAGTCACAATTTCACATCCACTCATGCATATGCGTGTGTTGAATTGAATGCACATTGCACATGCCCTGATTAATTTGATAAGAAGACTTCGTACAAACGATCAGCTGGAACTTGTTTGCCGTTCCTCTTTTCAAGCCAACATGAGAGTAGTACTGCCGGTACTGCTATTTATACCAAAATCAATTTTAAACTCAATGAGTTGCTGTGACTGATTGCTCACGTTGAAATAATGAATAAAATTATTCATGATAATAAATACATTTTTTTTCCAAGAACTGAACGAAAATCAAAAGAACTAGAACAGATGCACACTCAAATGTATTTACCAAATGATAAAGAACTGTTAAACAAAATTAAAAGAGAAAAAAGTGATGCATTGAAAGAAAGCAGCGGAATTCGAGATTCAAATCAGTGAAAGCGAAATCGAAATATGGAAGATTGTTGCCTCCGAATCTAGAATAATCTATGGCAACAGGTAACTACAACTCAACTATATTATACAAGAGGGTGAACCGGGAATTTCCTAGGGAATGTCGCCGAAGTCGATCTCGATGGTTCAACGAAAAAAAAAAATCGTAATAGATGGATCAATACAAATTCCTGTTCTTGTTTATACTTTGATGATATTTCAGAACATGTTCATTCAAATGCAAATGATGTCACTACTAAATCATACTTTTGTGAACATTTTTTTGTATTTCACCATCGTAAAAGTACTGCAGTCAATACATTGAGCTAATTTAGTTCACGATATTCAATATCTCATACGCCGTATGAGTTAATTCACGCTGAAGAGGAGAGTTGCTCTCTGTGTTATGTGTATACACATAGAGTCGTTCACACGGCGAGCAACTGTCCTCTTTGCAATAATAATGTTAGTGATACCCCAATTATTCACTACAGTATTGTGAAGCTGCAGATCCAACTTATTTTTTAATAATAACAATTTAAAATCTACAAAGTAAGAAGATTCATCTAAACGAAAATGCCCACACTGTTAAAAATCTAGTACTTCGTTTATTGGCATGTGTCAATGATACGCGTGTTAATTTACATTTGTCAATAAACCGGCTGAAATGCAAATGAACCAACTATCATTCTAGTATTCTCAAATGCAAATGTTTGCGACTTTCACGAGAATGTGAGCATATTTAAGAGCAGAAACATGGAAAAAAGTTTTACGACATATTTGATTCTATCAGAATTTTCAACGACTTGATGCTCTTTCCGCAAATGTATAAAAACATCTTTAATATCAGAAAATAAATTTTCGCAAGAATTGCACTTGAAATCCATTGCAGTGGAAAACTGTTTAAGTTAAAATGTATATTCAAATTGTGGTTATGTTAATTCCACAATTTGGAATGACTTTCAGTTTATTTACATTTTTAGTTGGTTTGTTGCCAACTGTAAATTAATCTCCTTATTATTGGCATATGCCAATAAACGAAGTACTAGAGTTTCGGGAGTGCAACTTTTGATATTCAGGGATGATAATTCGCTCAGTTTCAAATTATTTGCACAAGATAATATCAATGATTTGGAAATGTCTATAAATTCAGAACATAATATTATTGTTGATTGTTTGGATCGCGACCATGCTGAACTCTGTATAGAAATCAAACGACATTTCAATTTATCTATTCATTTGTTTATTACGAAGCCTACATTTATACCAATATGTGTTCACAGCGAGCTGAGAACATGCTGGTCAGAGACCCAATACGGTATAAATTCCGCCCATGGTGCGTCTTTTGTAAAGAGAATACAGTCAGGGGAGGGATGGTATAAAAGTGATGCTTTCATACCAGAGATTGGGTCCGGAAAACCATGGCAAAACCGGCCTGACTCAGGGGAATTACATTATATTATAATTTTTGTCATGCTCTACTTTATACAATGAAAAGCAAAAAAAAAAAAAGAAGATAGAGAAGCAAGAGCAATAGAAGAGATGAAGTTAGTCGAGTTAGTGGAAATAGGTCTTAAACTATGTTAAACTATGTATTAGTAGATTGACGAGATTAAGCATATCAGTCAAACCGAGTATTCAATGGTGAAAATTATTATAGAAGTAAACTGCATTATTGATTGGTTCGTAGAAAGTGCTTCAATTCACTCTTAAAAGACGCCAACGATTTTATTTTTCTAATTTCGACCGGAATACTATTCCAAAAATTTATGGCGGCGAAGCTAAACGCGCGAGTATCAAAAGAGGTACGTGGTGTAAATGAAACGCGAATGTTATCAGGAAATCTGGAGGACGGACCGTTACGAACAAACATATGATTCAGATAGGCTGGCGTTTCATTTGACAATTGCTTATGAATGAGAACGGCTGAATGCAATTTTGTATTGCTTTCCGGAGTCAAACAATTGTGGCGTTCACGATATTCAGTGACATGATCATTACGTTTCAGACCGTAAATGTATCGTATTTTGTCGTTATCTGCGACAAGAATACGATTCTCCTGACTTTGTGTGCTATGTGCACCCCAGCCATAGGTAATCACATCTCCATAACTCAGAATGGGATCGATCAGCGCCGTAGCAATGTCGCGTTTAACATAATTAGGTATAAACCGCTTAGTGTGACGGATCCGATTAAGAACGCCATACACTTTCTGCAGCTTAGCCTTATTATGCTCTTGATAAGATAAATTTTCGTCAAAAATGACGCCGAGATTTTTAATCGATTTACAGAATTTAAGTTTAACACCCCCAATAACAACATCGTTGATCATATCGAAGTTTAAACGACTAGTATGGTGCTTGGAACCAATGATCATGACTTTAGATTTCAATCCATTAAATTTCATACCGCGACTCGTAATAAAATCATTTAGTTTAGAAAGATCGGAGTTAACTTTATCAAATTTCTTCCGGCTCATGAAATAATCATATTGAAATGGCCTGCTCTAATTCCATCGGAGTCAAAATCCAATGAATCCAATCGAATGTTTGCCTTAGATGATCCAGCATTTCCAGCAATTATGCGTGAAATGATTAATTTTGCTCTCAGAAATTTCAACAAAGACACTAAAGGACATAGTTTTTCTGAAAAGTTGTTGAACTTCTCAATTTTCATCTACATACTTGCTGTTGCCAGCAAGCTATGAAGTGATTTGCGGTCATCTTCCCACGCCAAAAGCTGCAACAATCGGTAAGTGATTGATTCACTCCAAAAATCTTCCATGATAATGTATTATTACCATTTTTTTTGTGATACAAATTCACAAAAATAACGGAATATTTAACGAAGGAGAATTAAGGTGCCAAAAACTAGTTAAATATTTGGAAAAAATTAAGTCGACGAAGTCCGCTTTCTTATCCGAAGATGGATCATAAAAAGTGAATAAATAGTGTGCCAACTGGCGGTGAAATTGCAAATTACAGCCAGGACTGCTGCTTGTAATGGTAATTTCTATGGTAAACTGAATCACACAGCTCAGTCTGCTGACAAATGTCAACGATGTGAAGAAGGAAAAATTTCTTTTTGTTTACTTATAAAATTAAACAATATTTTTAGCTCAATTATATTAACGGAAGAAGATCTCCGAAATAATAATCGTTGTCATTTGATAGCGGACTGAACTGCATGATTCAGTTTACCATAGGAATTACCAATACAATCAGCAGTACTGGCTGTAATTTACAGCCTCGGAAAGAAAGCGTATCCTGTAAATTTTTTGAAGAAAACGCTAATACAAAAATATTATACAAGAGACACTAACGAAAAATCGTCGAGAGTAAAAGTCAAACAAAAAAACACTCAGCGTGTATGCCAAACAAACCTACTTGTTTGGTTTTCACTCTTGGCATTTTAGTATTATTGTCTTTGGATGATACATCGAATTTAATTTTTCTAGCACGATTTCAAAACTTTCAAACAATTAGTCACTGTTTCTGCTTTGCACAATTTCTCACTGTCGCCGATAAACTATTTTCAGTTTTTTTTTTATTTCGCTATTGAGCGTGATCTGGGCCCATAACCTATTGGATTAAATTAAAGTTCACCTTTGTCATTATTTTGCTGAAATAAAAAAAATGTTCGTTTCGTGAAGACTTTCTTGAAATTATGTTAGGACGAATTTGCACGTCTTGCTACTGAGAATGTTTAATATGGAGTGAGTAGAAAATGATTCTGACAGTTCGCACATACAGCCGAATCGAAAACGTGTATGTGTGTGTGAGTGTCTGGCTTGAGCAACAACCGTATTGTTTAATACGCAGTACTAAACTCAATAAAAGTACATATCCGACATTTTCATTAAAAATTAAGCCTATCTGCCATACAACAAAAATTGATTTGACCCCATGGCCCCAAATTTGGCTTTGAAGTTGAAAAAATCGCTCCCTTTCTAATTAGAGGGGTTGGAATTAGAGGTCCCACGGGGTGCTTGCGAAAAAGTTTTATTCCCACGGGATGCTTGCGTCACTCGTGTGGTCTACCGTCCACCGTGATAAAAGTAATACCTTTGCCGGCCAATAAAGGCAATACCACATTTGCGCCCAAACCAAATCTTTGTGATTTTCAACGTTTTCTCTCTTTTGATTATATAATAATATCAACGGATAATGTAAGTTCAGCGTGTGTTCATGTATTGTAAATATAAATTAAATGCAATACCTAACATCATTTGACATATTTATGCTTATTCTCACCTTCATACGAGCATTTCGATTGAACTTAATACACGTACTTGATGTTATCCTAAGAGAATACCATCTTAATATTGAACAGGAATATGCACTTATCGATGAGTGGCATTACTAATGGTATTAAACGATACAAAGATGGTTCAGATGGTGCTCATCACGTCGAGGCTGAAATGTCTAAACTCTGTTCATATCTTTCGGCCGGTTAGAACCAAAGAGAGAATTCAATTTCCTGCTTGTTGGTACGCAAATGTATGCAGAACAATAAAAAAAATTACAAATCGGAATATCCAGTACTTGAAATGCGTATGCTCAAATGCATATTGCGGCAAATTTTTTTTGCCGTGCACATTACATAACGTGTGCTTCACGCTCCGCAATCTATTAAAGCGTGCAATACGCACCGAATAAAAATGGGTATTTTCATTCTCGAATATAATTCAGCAACAGTTATTGTTGTGTTGCAGTTGTTAGGTTGGTTAACGCATCGGAGCAACACGAACAGGTGACTTTGCACACAGCCAATGCGAAACCTACGTTGCTCGGTACATACCAACAGCACATTGATGTGCATGTGTTGGCGCCCAAAAATATGACGACTGATATGCATATGCACTGCCGGTGGGAATATCAAAGATGAACTTTTATGCATTGAATATTATTTCTACTACTCCGCAATGATTTTTTTTCCAATTTGTACATCTTTTGTCAAGCATCTGAACTAAAAAAGTCCTTTCAAAACTTCACGCCTTTGCTGTGAGAAAAGTTGTGGTGATTTTGAAACTTCTTCACGTCAGAAAGCTCTTTAAGTAAATAAAGTTGACGATAGATAGCGCACTGTGTTGATGTCGGCATAATTACAGCTGTTCGAGAGATTTTCACTTCATCCACCAGCAATGAATTGAAATTGTAAACAAGAACACATGCACGATGCCGCGCCGCGCACAGTGTCAAACGGATGGAAAATGTTGATGCTAAAGCAACTATAGCTATTTGTACAAGCGATGGACAGTGTTAGTTCATGGAAAACAGTCGATTGAAGAAGTCGTGTTGTGCTTCAGTTACCTAACCATTTCGTGTGCTAGAACATTCCAAAATTACGTATTTTTGAATGTGATTGAGACATTAATGGACTAACTATTTGAAAGCTCGTAATAAAGACACATTAACAAAGACGAATTTATTTTGAAAAATAACCGTTTGAAAAACAGCCAAGCAAAAGTTTTACTAAAACTCAAGTTCAGAGAAAAGAATATATACTGTGAGTGATTTTGAGACTTTTGAATTAGCTTCAGTTGTTTAGCTCGTGCGATAATTTTCATTAGCATGACGAATTCAATTTTATTTACCAATAAATTAATCGGAGAGAATTTGATGTTAGGTCCTTTAAATTGATTGGCTACATTGAACCGAAATCCTTCATCAAATAGAATTCTCTACGCGTCAAATCTAGAAGTCCAATTATGAGTAACTCATATCCATTTCATTTATTGTAGTTATAATTTTATCGCCGGTCGCTGCACTTTGTAAAGCATTTCGACAGCTGATTATGGGGTTTTCCCCCCTGATATAACTTAAAATTAAAAGTCAAATGCATTTACGTTGGTGTTGGCACTTACCACCGATTATCAATGATTTGAATGCGACCTGTCTGTTTCACCAGTAAACCATTTCGCATTTTGGACGCTTTCGTTTGGTTTTTGTCCAAACAATTTATCCAATCGCCCACCGAATTCGTTAAGTGCATTTAACCAGAACTTAAAGTATACACAAAAAACGGGCCCGGGTCGAAGTGAGAGCGTTCAAATGGAATTAAATTATGTGAAAATGTGAAATTAAATGTTTCATCATGATCATACGTAGAAAATGTTCTATATGTGGCATACGGATGGCCACAAATCCATCATGACGTGTGACGCACACCATTCGCTCAGGCAGAAATAATTCGTCTGTCATGTGGAACTTCGTATACAAATCAGGTAAATACCAACCAATCCAACCAATCCATTCATAGTGCCGTATCCATTCAGAATGCCATTTCGCCAATTTTTATGTTTTCCAGAGAATATACGAATTGCGATTCAATGAGATTTGAATCGTAGAATTCTCTTCATTAAAATTGAAATTTCATAAAAACCTTCATTGAATTAAAAACCAAGTTTAACATTTTTTAACCTTCACAAATTTGTTTTCATCATTTTAGATTACATGTTTTGATTTTGTTTGTTGAAATTGTTCATTATTTTTATATGAAAGTGATGAAAATTGCATTCCGCTGAGTAGAAAATCAGACAACCGTATCCACAGTGATATCTACCATGTTTCATGATAGTTGATTTTTTCTAGGGATTACAAAACGATATCGATAGTATAAATATCATTTCCGAAAAAACGCTTATTTCGTATAAAAGCGCATGAGAGTGAAAGAGAAATCAACGCATACACACAGAACATGAATCTCTCTTTCATTCTTATGCGCTTAAATACGAAATAAGCGCTATTTAGGAAAAAATATTAATACTATCCATATCACTTTGTGTTCCCTGATTTTTCTTTCAATTGTTGGAGTTATTCAAGTTCGCAGCGACGTTTTATTTTTGCGAAAAGTTAATAAAAGTACCAGTCAAATTTGTTTCATTCTGATCGCCGTGAATTTTTCGGAAGTCATTTGAGGAAATGAAACAGACTGAAGGAAATGCAAGGAATTTTTAAGGATTGGATGATCAGTTGAAGAGAACAGATTAATATAGAATAAAGATTGTGGTCAAAAGCAACTGACAACACTGCCTTGCTGTGAACAGCTTCCCCTAAATGCTGAACATTGTCGATAATTTAATTTGCAAATTCTTGATAGCTACTTCCGAATCTCGTTCGATTTGCCTCGCATTTCGTTTTGGGACTCGTCGTTCGATTTCGGAAATATCGAGGTGAAAAGGGGTCTTATCCGAAGCCCACATGATTACGGATTTTTGAATTGTGCGCAAAATTGAGAGTGGGCATAAAACTGTGATCCAACCGTTAGATCTTTGCCGTTTTTCGATTGAGTCGAATGAATCGGGTATTCAACTAATAAATCTCTTTTCCAATCTTAATATCGAATTGGTGAAGACAAACCGAAACAGTTTTCTTTAGAGAATAGAAAGCGGAACAGTGGGTTGGGCGCGTTATTGCAACGGAAAATTAATGTCAACAAAGGAACCTTACAGGAAAATCAAATCTGATCGAAATCCTTGGATTTTGAATTGAATCAGCGACAGCCTTTGAATACCTCACAACGGAAGACAACGAAATATCGAGCGAAAGACAACGAACATTAGATAGAGGCCAATAAAGCAACGAATCGAAAAACCGTAAACATTGAACAGTAAAGTAAGTTTATAACAAAATGGATTTCGATTCTTTCAAACTGCCAGGAATTGAACGTCTTTGATTCTGTATAGAAAGTCGAAAAGCCAAGCTATTGTCTATTGCAATCAATTGGCATCTGTATTGTGCGAGCATCAATATTTATTCTGCTTAGCAATTGCAGCATGTATGCCACGGTGGACGAACCTCATCCGATTCATTCGAAATGGTGATAGGTGCGCGCGGCTGGGTGTGCCTACGTAATTTTTTGCCATTTTTACTACTTTCACTCTTACTCCGGGATTTGTGTTTATGCTTTATTATTACACCGCAACCGTTTAAATTTATGTTTATTTATTTGGGAACAAGATTAACATAACGCACTCTCCATTACGCCTTTGCATAAATCTGCAGTAGGAAAGCAAACAATGCTTTCGCAACTCAATCACTAGCTACACATAATTTTGACACGAAATCACCGAATAAAAACAAGTGTACCGTCGAATGGATGCCAGCATCTTATAATCTGAAATATATATATATATATATATATAAATATGTTATGACGGCTAAAGGTGTTGAAATCACTGAATGTGAGATTCTCCAACAAATCAGACTCAAGACACTTTGTCTTCGATGCGGAATCGCTGGAGCGTCCATCTCAACTGTGAAATGTTTGCGTTTGCCAACAAAACGACCAAATGTTAATATTAGCAATAATAATAATCGTACAATGAATTTTAATGAAAGCAAAATGCAGCAAAAAAATCGGAATTCAATTACAACTGAACGGATACGAATGGTATCTGGTATTGATATTGAGGTTGAATGCTCGGGGTCCTTCGAAATTCATTGTCCATTTGATCTAGCGACTTTCTTCCTTATTCATATTCACAAGTGTCCAACAGAAGACCGACTCGGATACAAAACACAACACAAATCACTCAGCAAATGGCCAGTGACGCCTGAAAAAAGGCTAAAAAAAGGTAAACAAGTACGGAAACGTGCGTTTAAGCTTCAATATGTAGCCACCAAGATAAGTGTAATTTATTGTATTTGCTACAATTTTCAATGGAGCCGAACTTGTGCCATGGACAGAATCGGATATGCGGTTTCCCATTGAAATATTTCAATCGATTTACATAAAAGAAAATATAAACGATATATTTTTTCAATTCGGATTACATTCGGCTCTCATCTTCAATAATACTTTCTCTCTCTCTCTTTCGCTTTTCTACTCTCACAGTCATTCGCTTCTTTCGAAGAAAAATGCTTTATTGATTGATTTTCATGGATATCGCTCCACTTATCGTTCTCGGCATCTGCCCAACCGAATGCCATTCCTTTTGCCCAATAGAAAAGAAGTAATAATTTGAATTTTATTGAATGAAAGCAGAAAAAAAACTATGTCATATCATGCATCAGAATTGGGGGAGTCAAGTGTAGCCTGACCAAAATGTTTCCGCTTAAAAGACGAAAAAATTGGAAAATAATTCGGATAACTTGGAGCCAACAATCAATATGAAAAAAAAAATTTGGTGCAAATGGAAAAGAAACACGAAACTTCTCATTGGAATTCCATTTCTATAAATGGTCTTGTGACATTTTGTGCCCATTTCCTAAAGACGCACTAAAAATATCTACCACCCTTTTTTTTGTCTCTCAAAATTATGTTGAAACTATGAATTAGTTGAACCGTAAACTATGAACCAGTATCAATTCAAAACATACACAAGATCAATTTTAATATTTGATGATAAAACGCCCGAATGAAGTATTCACTTTTTCATCGTAGCGAGACATCGAGATGGTCCGTCAATAATTGATTTGAAAAACTCTGAAAATACATTTCGGAATTTTTGAATACGGCGATTACATGACAAGCCACACAAATTGTTTCGGGGACATTTGTTACCATCCACAACTGTGTTTGTAAATAGCCAGACCAATTTTTGAATGGATAAAACAACATAGTTTGAGACGAAGCTCTCGCACAGAGAGTTTTAAATTAGTCGATCTTGGGAAAGAGTGAGTTTCCGTGATTTATTTGAAGGAATTTGTGATTGATCATCAATATAATTTTCCATATTTTTAATTAATCCCATTTCTCATTATAATTATACAACCATTCGATAATCGACGCGGCTTTCCTGGGGCGGATCTGTTTTCTCGACATTTTTTTACGTCGACTGAAATTCAAACGAGGGACCATGGCTCGTATGGATTTACATGTTTTAATAAATGGGCTTTTTCAGTGGCAGAATATGTATAAAAAAATGGAATTAAGTGAATGGGGTGTTTTTTCGTGTCAATAATTCAATAGGTATAGTACATGCATATCCTTTTCGGAGCATTCCATTTTTTTAACATGTCAAGTGCTCGTTTGACATGAACTCGCCTTACATTCAAGTAGTTCGAGAATGTGTTCAACTGAAAATTTTATTTAATATTATTTTTTCTCAATCGGCGTTAATTCAACATTTTCTTTATCGTGACCCACCCACTAATTCACAATTGTTATTACCGTTCGAAGTATATGTTTGCTGCTGTTCGAAATGAATATGGCCAACTTTTTGTTCAAGAAGAAGTAGAAGTCAATTGTTGAAGAAGAACGAGACCAGGGGGGTAGAAACGAGACTCAAGACTTGTTGGGATCTCAAAAGACGCAAATGATTCGTTTAAAATTTCAAGATTCGTTCAGATTCAAAGGGATTTCAAATGATTTCTTGATAGATCTGTCATCTTGATTTGAACAGATTTACAGGGATTCTAAAAGATTCGAATTGATTTGAATCGACTTGAATAATATCCTGGATTTGAGACTCGTAGGGATTCAAAAGATTCAAAATTATTTGAAATGGTTCTAAATTTAAGAGTCTGGTCTACCCCCTAAAACGAGACCAATTACATAAGCGAAGCAAAAACAAAATCCATTTCAAGAACATGTGTTTTCATCATACGAACATCAGGCAATTCGGGAAATGCTCGCGAATGAGTTTTGCAAAACTCTCTTTTTATATGGGAGGAAACGGAATTGCCTCTTTCGAGGCAAACCAAAATATATAAAATTCATTAATCAATTTATTGCCATAACAAAAAAGTCGGGAATTTTTTTCAATACTTGTTTCGATAGCACAGCACAAAAAATTTTCCATGCTAGAAAACTAGAGCGATAGAGAAATGATTGTTTGCAAGGTTTTCCTGGCTGCGCAAGATTATTGTGCGAAAGATATTGATGCATTATTGGCATCGGCAGAATGGAACATGCTGCCGAAATCCGAATCGCTGCCGTTCTATGAATCTTAAATAACCGATATGTAACGACAAGTGCAAAATATTGTTGTGCAGAACAACAATCCGTTCGCACCCTTTCATAATATAGACGATTTCCTGTTTCTTTTAAACAAACACGCAAAACCGGAGGAACAGATCGAATGTGAGGAGAACGAAAAAAAGTTATGTTAACTAAAGGCACATTCAATCAGCAGCACGAACAACAATTCCAATAAGAAGTAGCAATGAAAAAAAAAATGCTCAACAAACTTTGAGAATTATTTTGAAATACTGTGTGCTTTTCCGTTTCGAAGTTGTGAATTTCATTGGAAAGCTGTTGACGAAAGGGAAAGAGAGAGAGAGAGAGAGAGAGAGAGAGAGAGCGAAAGCAAAAAATGTGGATTTGTTTGCGAATATTTGAATTGGCGTGCAGTCATATCCAATATGGATATTCCATTCGCATCGTCCGAAAATGTGTAGGCCTCTTGCCAAGTTGCGAAAATATCGTTAAATGCTAATAAATAAATCAGAGGATGTCTACAAAACACGCACATTCCCACTGAAATCAGTTGAAGTTCAGTGAGCAAACACATGCATTCGGTTCGATACATATTTGTCGATAGATTGACGAGACATTGAGCCCAGTTTCAGGGGTTCGAACTTCTATCATTCAACCGAACCTACAAAGGGATGCGATTGAGGGGCCGTAATTTTGATTGCCAAAGTTTTTTTTTCATCGTATTTCTTTTGTATAAAAAAAAATCATTGAAAATGGTTCAAAACGAACCGTTAGCTGGCGCACTTTTTGTATGCGGATGTGAAAGAGCCGACTAGAATCTGTGTGGGCAATGAATGAAGCAAGCATCATGTACCACACAATAATGTGTCGAGGATTGCAATTTTGCCGCACATTTATTTCGTTTATTGGTTTTATGGTCGATCGTATTGGGATTTGAAAATTGATAAATTGAGCCTTGGAATCGAAAGAATGCTCCCGATGATAAACGCAGACATTTCGTTGGCCATTTAACTTCCTCTTCTATGCGGTCGTGTCGTCGCGCGTTCGCTCATTGTGCCAGTTCTATCCACATAAAGCATGTTTTGTGTGAAATAAAACTCCACCTAAAAACCCATTTTTCCTTTAAAAAAACACCAACCAATTGAGATTTTCATGAATCTAACCCACACTTTGGCCACATTTTCCATTTGCTAATTCGTTCAAGTCAGTGTAATGCAGTGATTATTTATGGTGCGGCTGTTTAGGTGGCACTTAATCCAGTGAAAAGTCAACAATTGAAATGTGTGTCCACTTTATATCAAAATGATGAGATAAAAGGTTCGTCTATTTTGAAGGTCGTTGTTCGACAACATGTAGACTTTTGCTCCGAATGAATGTAATGAACAGGTATTTTTGGCCATTTTTATGAGCATAAAAATGGATGAATAGACGAATTCAATTATCTCAACCCCAAAATTTCGATGGAATTTCATTTATTGGACAATGTTATCCATTTATCTGCAAAGTTATGTTTAGATAATTGTTATATGTGCTCGTACAATCGTGGTTGCGATCGATTTCTTTCTCTCTATGAATAGATATGCCATTCTGATATTTCATTTCGATTTATTGGTCGTTCGCCTCTCGATTCTAAAAGTCAATGTACGATTGCAATGTCAATGGATTTATTTAAATAATTGAAACAAAAGCCTTCCGTTGCTGGCATTTTCTCTCTCTCTCTCTCTCTCTCTCTCTCTCTCTCTCTCTTTATTCATCTTTGTCATTTTTATCCTGTTTGTCTCATTGCCTTTGTTGATCAATCTGTCCATTGTTTCTGTGTATGTGTGTCATTTGAATCATCTATCCTATGTGTTTCTTACTCTCCGTACAGTTTCCCTTGCAATTGCTAACTTTTTGCTCTTCGTCATTCGTCCGCCATTCTCACTCCTCTTTTTCACTCTTTCTGCGCTTTTCCTCCACTCTGTTCATTCTCCTCTTTGGAATGAAAAACGGATGACTTTCAATCGATGTTCAATGCACTTGTGAGCGCAATATAATTGAGTTTATAATGAAATTCAATAGAAAAGTACACTTGCACCGAATGCATTTTGAATTGCATTCATCTTCCGAATGAAACCTGAGTACAAGCCATAATGCAATATCAAAATGATAGGAAAATAACGATTAAACGCCAGTATCGCAGTGACATATCAAGTGTTGCGAAAAGTGGAACAGTTCTTTGTTTTCTCGCCGCATACAATTGTGAGAGTGGTTCTTTCTCTGCCAACTCGGTTTTATCGTGCACTTTTTGCAACTGCATGTATATATATATATAAATGTGTGTCAGAGACATGCACCAACTTTTACAATGCAGCACAAGAGTTAAGCGAGCAATCAAAAACTGTACCGGAAAATTGAAGAACAAAAGTGCCAATCAATGCAACACAGAACTATCTTGTAAAAAATGTATTTATTATTTGTTTGAATGGGATGATGAAAAAGGGGGACGAAGATGTCAATTACAGTGTAATCCAATCGATTGAATTTATTTGCAGCTTTACAAACACGATACGATTTTAAGCAATGTCAAAAGATGGAAATGCAGATTAAAAAACTGCAAATTGAACGAATATCAAAATTGAATGCATAATTTGGCGTTTGAAACCGAGCTTATTTCAATATTGAAATGAACTAGCAATATGATGAATGCGACGAGCCAAAGTCGATATCATATTATCCAATTCAACGAGCAGCGTCCAATCGAATGGCATCAATTAATGCTATATTTCATCAAAGTGACAACGAACCTTCGAACAATCCAAAACCCAATTACGATTTATATCAGTGAAGGATTCATTAATGATTCTCAGTTTCATTCAACGGTATGGAAATGTGGCAAACGAGATAGAGAGAAGAGATATATGAAAAGCAACTGACAAATGAGAAGAAAGGCAAAAAATACTGGAAAATTGCCATAAAATCGAACTGAAATTAACAAATATGGGGTGAAGAATCGATAAATTCGTTGCTGATTATTTTAAATCTGAGTTGGCATAAGGAAAATGCTAAATAACCGTTTGGCAATCTTGTGTTATGGCCAGTTTTGATTACTCGAAATGTACATGAAATCGCTTTTTCGACTGTATTTCATATTTGAATAATTAAACAATCCCAGTTCTGGAGCTAAAAATAAATAGCATCCGCAAAGTCCGTTAACCAAGCGACTCGCATGGATTTCAACCGCGATATATTTCACCCTACAATGAAGTGTGAATATTGAAATGTTGAGCTGAGTACATTGCAAATAATTATATGCAAAATGAAATTGAATCAAGTTTATTAAACAAAATCCGATGAATTTCATCAAATTGTTTACTCAGTTAGAGCAAGCGAGGACGAGCCATGAAGAGTGATAAATGTTGTGTATTGTTGCATTGACACAGCGATTTCAATTTCTTATCACAATTGGTCCGCAGCAGTTTCATTTCATTGTCCATAATAAATGACATCTTATTTATAATGTTGCTATTGAAATGGTGTCCAATTGTTGAGTGGTTCACATGAATTCCAAATTTCGACCGACACACTTCTTATTGGTTCAAAACCAATGAAGCGAATTAATTTGCCATTTTGAATGAACGAATGCGTTCGTTGTCAGTTTAATTCGAGCAAATACTTGGTTATTTGCATTCTGTAAAGATGTTGAATAAGAGTGCGGCTTGTGATGAATTACAGTGGAACAAGCCGTTATTTCTGTCAAAATAATGTATTCAATTCATCGTGAATACAATGACTTATATTTAATTAAAACTTCAATTTCACCAGCAAACATCGGAATAAAAGCGTCATGTTTTTGAAACAATCGATGGATGCAATTAAAATACATAAAATAATTCCATTTGAATGATGAAACTCGTTCGAATTATTTAAATGGAAAATGCTGAAAACAAATATGTCATTGTTTCAATGATAAAATTTAACAATATTTTTGGTCAATAACATCATTCGAATAATTCCAAATTGCATTAATTATATCCAAAGCATTTTTTTGAATTTGAATTTTGAAATGGGTTCACTTCCATATTTAGATGTTTTGGTCTAACGATATACCTATTTCTCTCACTTTGATGTCATTTATTTTCGCACATTTAAAGCGCCGAATTTGGATGCCAGAAAATAACATGAAATAAATTGCGAATGGAGAAGAGGCTCGAAGAAAGAAAAGACAAAAACTCTTTCGGTAGTTATTACTCGGGGGTGGCTTAAGTAAAACACGAGAGATACTTTTGTTATTACCATTTCAATATATGTACGACTCAAACACAAAAGCGCCTTTTCTCTTGTTTGCACTCGCTGCTCTCAATAAACCATCAAATAAGTACGGCATTTGTGTAAATTGTTTGCCGTTGCATTGAGGGGTTTCTTTTAACGATGTCTTTTTGTGTCGCTGTGGCACTTGCCATTTTATTGCATTCCATGTTCATCCGTGTTCTCCGTTAGAAGCGCTACCATATGTGTGTACGGAGCACGTAAGCTCACAAATTAGAATTTAAAACCAACATTTAAATACCTTTGCGTGTTCAAGTGAGCCCAATTGCGTTCACTGCCATTTCTTGAACATAAAACAAAGAAAAACCACTCGACATAGAGCACACGCCGGAATAATTCCAAATGAAATTAACACACAACCGCAAATGAAGAAAAAATGGAATTGCGTTAAACGAATGAAAGTGTCCTTTATACCGACATTCAGCAGAATTGCCCTTTGTTTACACTATCGGAATAAATATTGCAAAATTTGCACATACACACACGCATGCGGAAGAGGTGCGAAAAATTGTCGGTTTTTTAAGCTAACGCTCAAAGTGATCGCATTCTTGTCTCTACCTGTTTGCTTGCGCTTCCGAAAGTACATTTTCGATTCATTTATAAGATGCCCCTGTTCATTATCACCATTTGATATGTGCTTGTGCATGAACGGAAAAATCAATTCACAAAACATTATCTAAATTATTTGCAGCCGGGCCGAAGCACGCACAACTCATATACACGTCGGACTCAATGTAAGATAGAACGGTTTCAATATATTGCATATGCCCGAATAGCACACAATACATAACAAATGGCAATCTCCACACAAACTGACAACTTATTTGTACGTGCATATCTGAAGGAATTGCAATTTAACAATATTATAGACACTGATATCGACGGAGTCGCTTCCTTCAATCTATATCAACTCCAACAAACACCACCATGGAATTGCTCACGGCGAAATTCGACACTGAAAATCCATTTAACAGCATATGCATCGATTAATATACCTGCGCATTCCAATGAAGCCGTCTGGAAAATTCCATTTCTTGAACAAATTGTCAGTTTTATCGATATTATATTGAACAATTGAACATCACACAAAAAATACCAACTCTCATAAAATAGATGGCAAATCATTTAGAATTTGTATTTAGATGGACATGCCATTTAATTCATTTGTTCCCGTTCAAAATTGGCGCATTTATATACATTTTATCTGACGTCCCTCAACATTGCCATAAATCCACAAAATTTGAACGAAATCAAATGAATTAATGGCAAACCACCTAGTTTTGAAGGTCTATATTTTTTGTGTATTGATAGATATTTTTTAAAAATAATCCTGATTCAACCGAATAATTTCTTCAGATGGGAAAATTCAATTCCGAAATGAGAATATTTGAATCAAATTGAATTTTTGTAAGAACTCCAGCAAAACTCTCCATTTGAATTGCATTTTTACAACTTATGATCAAATTTACTTCTGCAATTTTATCTTTTTCCTTTACAAAAGATAGAAATTTGTCACATTTCAAACTTATAAAAAGCCCAGAAACGGAAAGAGAACTTTTGCCCGAAATAATATCAACAGCAAATATTTCGAGAGGCAATTATAATTCGCTTCACGGGGGAAAACTTTTTTTCCATTCAATGTATTTATTATTCTCATCGGTTCGTTTGTGGTGATTCAAATATTCACAGCATTTTATTTACATAAACTATATGATTTATTGCATAAGCTTTGAGGCTGTTCGGAATATAATACCTTGCAGCATATAGTAATAACGTGTTTAAGTCCATCAATCGATAGAATATTGAAGCGGGAGAGTTGCACACGGGAAAATTGTGCGAATATGCACGTTTCAGCTGTGAAAACCATCGGCTGACTTACGAACGACAATGAAATTTTCGTCTGTCATTCAAGTCGGTATTCCGTCACCTGCCAATATAGTATTGCAGTTTGATATGTCTGAAGCGAGGCCCAAAAAATGAAGACCGTTTCGTACTTGTTCTAAGAAGACATGAACCAATTCATTTGTGTCAGCAAATTATATATAGCCGACGTGTAGTACAAGCACACACAGCCACTGAAGTGAAAATCAATTGGCCATAATTTCGGTAAAAGTGTTATATTTTTCACAGGAACAAAAACGATGCACGCAAAAGATTCATCGATCATAGAAACGCCGAAACTTGTTTTGTCACAACTAATACATCCGCATGCATGAAGCGAAATTTTTTGACTCAAGTTCAGTGTAATGATGGCAATTAATTTGCCGCAATTCTCGTGCAATTCAATAAACTTTTGACATTTCCATAATTGATATTGACATTGGCAGTCGTTTTTCATGCAGACGCGTTCAGATGCTGCTTCATGCCATTCCAGCGCGATTTCGATTCAACGCACTAATTTGCAATACCCTTCATCGTGTATAGATGAAAGTGTCGTGTTCGGGTGATGACCACCACCTACGCCACCATCATCCTTCGGGCGAAAAAGCAATCGATATTCATTTGGTGTGCCCAAATGAATCATGTGATTGTATTTGTGCTACACAAAAACTTTCGAATAAATGCTGTTATTCAGCAATGGTTATTGTCTATTTTCGAACGATTTTATGCGGTCGACATCATCACATCCCTGATAATTTTTGAGTTTGTCTGCAATACGTTGATCGATTGATACTATTGAGCAATAGAGATGCGGAGAGAGAATGAGCGGGGGAAAGTCATCAATTTTTATTTACACATGCAATTTTTGGTAAATGTATGCCCACACTTCGTATGTTGAGGGTCAAACAAAAGGCGAGCCACATTCAATGGTTTTCGATAGTTCGAAATTCCGCGTGCATGTGTGTGTGTGTGTCAGTTGAATAGAGTGATATATCATGTGAGCAAATCAACTCGTGTTATTTGTTTTCGGGCGACACCTCCATTCATTTTGGCACCTCTTTTACCGTGTTTCAATCATTTGCTCGACTCTGATAAAGCCATCTCGACGATATATTGCAACTTGATTTGGGAGAGCATAAGATGCAAGTTCGTGTATTTTGCCGTTGGCATTGCATTCCAAGAGACAAATTTCGGAACAAATTACATTTGATAAACTCACATAAAATAAAATCCATGCAATTTCTAGTGTGTGTTTGTTGGTGTTATTTTTCACCCACAAGTCGTTGGCGCTCAAGCAAAATGATTATAACCAAAAGATACGGAAAAAACAACAATGGTGAAAAAATGCAATCGACATGGGATCGAATCAGTTGGTAGCGACGGTGTGTTAACGTCAATGAGCTCACACACATACACAAACAATTTGATTTGGCACTGTGGCTCTGCCAAACAGATCTCTCTGACTGCATTTGAATTATCAAACGGGACAATAAAACGTACGGAAAATGTTGGAAATGCCAACAGGCAAGAAATCTGCTTTCGCGTTGAAAGCCAACTGACGAGAGTCTCATCAAAGGAAATGGAATGAAAATCGAAATTAATCAAATATGGAAATTTTATGTAAATCTTGTTCGGTTCACGTTGGCACACGCGATACGGTGGCGTGATGATCATCATCAGCTCACCGAAATGGAGCTTCATCGGAAAAATTTCTTGTTTCACTTGCAAATAAATAATATTTAGATAATGTTTAAGCTTTTTAAATGGAAATCGTATGGCTAGGTCGTTCATCATTCTTTAATAATCAGACATCTTCGTGAACGCTTGATTACAATCCGAATGTTGTCATTGCCATCAAACGGCAATGGAGCGATTCGAGCCAAATGAAAACGTAAAAAAAGGGTTCGCTTTTGATTCAATGTGAGCGGTTACTTTTTGCCGAATTAGCATTTCTGTGCGCGAGCAAAAGGTAAACATAATCGCGATCAATGACGATTTTTATCATTTATCGCATCGCATTCGAAACGATGCAAACAATGCACGACATATCCATCGTGTACGATTGGCACGAAGCATTCGTACAATGGAAAATTCTGAACGAATATAGGAATCAAATAGCGCGCGCCCGAGACCTGTAATAAAGCCCGCATAAAAATAAAAATAGATTGAGAAGCAGCGAACAAAAAAAGAATGGAAAAATCATTTAACAAATGACAACAGCAAAACGTGAAAAATGATTCGATGCAAATGAAAATGTACCATTCAGTGGTGGAGGAGTGGGAAAAACCGTAGCACCAGCAAGCCAAAAACATCACGATGAACTCTTTGTAGATTGAGATGAGTTTGTGCTACAGATTTCAATTTTCAGTCGTCAATATATTTGTATTATGGCGCAGTACTAACTTTGATTTCGAAAAGACAATTCAATTTTTCGTTCATCCAAAATGAGAATGGATTTTGTTGTAGGCGAACGCGCTTGCCAGCGATGGATAGATAGATGGAGTGTGCACTGATCCTTGTTTCCGGCACAAATGTAACGAAGAAATTTTTCCTGTAAAATTTGCATATCTTTTTCCCTCATCGAATAAATCTCGATGTCGGTATGTGCTGCATCAGTTGGAGTTTTCTGGTTTCTTGTTTTTTTTGGCAAATCAGCGCCTCACACGCAAAATTCAAACAAGGGCAAGTGAAACTTTCTCGCCACACACACTTTCGAGGGTGATAAAGGGAGATAGAGAGTGACTGAACTGCAAATGCACAAAATGTACGAAAGTAATAGCCCTTCGAACACTGTAAACGACGACCGAAACCAAATAGAAACTACTTTATTGCTTTCAATTTCGCTTTTTCCTGAGCTTCTCAGTCTTTGCATCAGCATTATCGTTGACAGCAAATGATAAAAACGGAAACGAAATGTAAATATCAAGTGTGTGAGGATTTTTTTGGATGTTGGCATTGTTTCATTTTGAATCAAACATCATCCAATGACGACGATGGCGACGATGACGATGATCTAACACATTCCACTTCATCTCGGGGCTTCAGTTTCAGTTCAGCTTGTGCATTTCTCCACACAACAAATATGTGTTTTCGTTTTATTGTTATTTTTATTTTTATTATGTCAAGCATTTAGAGTGCGCACATTTGCATATATGAGACGATTGTTGGTTTGAATGAATGAATGCCGAGCTCAGGATATGTGCTGAATGTGTCGCTTTCTTTGCAATGTCTTACTCCGTATCAATAATTCAGTTTTGAAGAATGGCATTCATCTTACACAGAATTGCATATCTGTTTTTACATTTTGTCGCCAATCTTTCTTCCTCTCCATTGCTTTTTTTTCATCGGAACGCTTTTGCAAGGGGTAGTATTTTGGTCAGCTTAAAACAGGAACTAGTTCGAAAATTCATTCCGGAAGTTTTTCAAATATTTATAAATATTTATGCATCGCATGCTTGTTCAAATGCAGAATTTGCTAAAAATTCAGATAAAAGACGAAAATTCAAGGCAAAGTCTATGGCAGAAGGCGTGCAAACCGATAATTTAACCACTAGTAGAAAATTATGCAAAAACAATGGCATTTTTGACTCGAGTTTCATCGTGGGCTCCCGAATGGAAATAAAAAAGATTAAGAAACATCAATGTTTGCATTTCAAATGGTTTTTGGAAAGAGCACTTTCCGCATGGCATATGTCATATCCCATTTAAATGTCAGACACTTAATATTCGAAGTGACACAACAATAATGATGAGAGCGAGCGGAGGAATGATCCGAAGCCAACGCACAGTACATAAGATGCAATGTTAATGACAAGATGGAACTTACCGCCATCTAACCATGTTGTACTCTCTCACCAGAACAAGATGTACTGAATAAATCAAACGAAGAAAAAGATGAAAAGACAATACGATGCTTCATATAGAAACGAGATCGATATAGTTAGATGGCATTATTTGATGTCTCCATATCTGTTATTGTCGCACTAATATAAATGATTGGTATCGCGTTGTTTCAAATTATACACTCCATGCTAGAGATGATACAAATAATTCTAGGGTTATAACATAGTACTGCTAATAATAACTAATAAGATGAGCAATAATATAATTCTAGCACCTAATCAGTAGAGACGCTCAATTTTTTCTTCGTCTTTTTGGAGGAGGCACCCAGTAAAGCGATCCATAAAAGACTGATATATAATGGGCACCTCCACTGAACGACAAAGAATTTTTCGGCATCTCCATCCATTAAGAAAATCTGACTAATAATATGCTAGAGCCTATAGTTACTCCTTCGTGCCAGAAGGTGATAAGCAGACCTTGGCGCAAACTTGCTATTCATATGCTTCTGCCACACAGGCGCTGTCGAAAGCATCTGATTGATACGTGCGCGACTGTGCGTTGTGTGCCCACTGAACTGAAGTTTCGCATCAACAGCTGTATGCACAGTCGCGTACGAACCAATCAGATGCTTTCTACAGCGCCTGTGTGCAGGATATGAAGAGTAAGTTTGCGCTAAGGTCTGCCAATAAGTAATAATATAGTCAATAAGATATATTCCCAACTGTACCATGACAATGGTGATGTGTGCGCACATTGAATTGGTAAATGAAGAGATAAACTCAAGCGCGCATTCAAATTCACGGTAAACTGTGAAAACAATCCGATATATTTGCTCATGTTCAGTGGTGAGCAGAAGTTTGCGATGGTTCAAAAACGAATTCAATGAAATGTCCCAGAAGTAAAATCGAATAATCTGTGTTTGTGGTTGAAACGTCACATAAGTGGTCTCAAAATTGATGCCAAATAAATCCTTCAACATCTGATAGACACTATACTTAAAGGGAATTTTCTGATTGAATGACAAAACTTGTGCAACTCGTCCACATTGAAATCATCCAGTTTTCAAGAGAATCACTGTTCATTCCCGCCAACGTGATGAGTTTCAATGAATAAACATTATAAAAAATGCATCGAATTGTCCCCTTCTTGTGTACAAAAGTGTATCCATTAAAGTGTCTGGTTATTCAAACCGATTCGAATATTATTGACATTGACTAATGCATTATTCGAGAGTGAGCTACTGTTTTTGTTTTTTGTTCAATATGTGCAACGCTGAAATGTTAAATGGATGTTTTCGAATTCATTGGTCCGTGTGAACTGAACTTTACCCAGACAGATAACATTATTGCATACATATAATTATTTTAAAGAATTCACCACTTTCTGAGAGGGCGAACAAGCCGAATACGAATACGGTAGAGCTTTATTGGAGTGAGAAAAAAAGCCATTCGACTTATTGGGGTTCAAACTCAAGAGCGCAAAGAGAGTTGAAATAGTCCGACTAATTGCGTATTTGAAAGTGCCCATAGAATTCGATTCGTTACTAGGCAACTTGCCACAAAATTGGGTTTCCCGTTTGGTCGTCGCAAACCGAGATTCGCTGAAAGTTATGAAAAAAAAGAATGCTAAGACATAGGTCGCAATCAATTTTCAATCGAATGAATGCATGCATAGTTTTACTTATCATACTTTTGTTGAATATGCAACTTACTACAAATTCACCATTAATAATTGAGTAATAGCCCGTTTGCAACAATAAAAACAGCATTTCATCTTTCGCTGAGATGTGTGTACAGCACCAAGTTTAAATGAATATGAAGAGTTCACTTGCAACTGGCAGATGCACAACAACACACAAAACGGTCGCATACGCGCACACACACACACTCACAACGCCACCGAGCGAAAAAGTGAAAAAAATTGCATGGAAAAATGAAGGAAATTGAAACATACAGGAATTAACGTCCTGTTGCACACACGGCGCATGCCCCGCCAATGTTTATCGAAATACACACGAAGAGCAGCAGGAATACCTTGTACATTTCGACGGAATAGCGCTCGTTATCGTCGATGGCACACATACACACATCGTACATAGAGTCAGTATGTATTTGTGGTGCGCTCACTGTGAAATTCATATCGTGTGTATATTTTGTGTGTATAATGTGCAAAGCATCAGTCTCAATAGTACAGAATCGCTGATATATTGTGTATATTGCTTCTTATCATTTTATAATTCGATTTTTTGCTTGTTCCACATAAATTACATAAAATTGCAATCGAAATCCAGAGAAATCAGTGTCAAAAATTGTGAAATTGGTCGATTCAATCGAATTTGCTCACTGTCCCCAAAGTTCGTGTACCAGAGCAGCGATTCAAAAATTCGGTGGTTGTCAGAGCAACCAAATCGGCTACATGTTTGTATTGAACGATACTATTTCTGTTCACTGTCTACAGTGCATTGGCATTTCACGGTGAATGTTGTTGCTGTTGTTGCTGCTGTTGTCATTTCAATTTCGTCAGTGTTATTTTAAAATAAAAAACGTTTTTAATTGGCGAATCCATTTCAATAGACATTAATAGCATTGGAAGTTTATCGGCTAATCAACGGAATTTTCAACAGAGTTCAGCTAGATTCTTTGACCATTTTGCCAGAATTCCAATATTCAATCATAACAATTCTATGAAACTCGCATCCATCCGCACCGTTGAGCTGCTTAGAATATTAGAATTGGATCAATTGCATTTATTTCATTTTATTCAAATCATGTACTTGCGAATTCACAGAAATCAAGAATAAAACTCGAACGTTTCATTGAGAATCGACGGAACAGTTTGTTTATGAGAGAAATGCATGCTTTCTGAGAAAAAATTACGTTGCCGTTGGAATTGACTGCCTTCTAAAACCATCAGAATTGTGATTTTGTAAGAAAATCTGAAAACCGCAAAGCAGCGAAATTTCAGAAATTGCCTGCTTGAACGAATATTCACACAGCATCAACAATAAAGGCAAGCATCGGTGTGTATCGGGCGACGGACGCGAATCAGATGACCAGACAACACATATCACATCAAAAACAACAAAGCGTGAAAGTAATTCGAGAGCTACTGTTGCTTGGATAGGCGATACTTGACGTGATAATTACAAGGGAAAAAAACAACATACGCTTACAACAGCAGCAGCAACCGCAGCAGCCGTAAAAAAATATAGCAAACGCACGAATCAAGCCTCACCGCGACACCGTATATAGAGCGAGCGGGTGCAAAATTGGGGCTATTCAACCGAAAATCTACCGATCGGATTTGAAAGCCGTCATCTCTCTCTCTTTCTCTCTCAGTCAGCGCATTTGCAGAAGCATCGAATCTTTTGCCAATATTCTATATCCAACCACACGGTAAGCGATCTCTTCAAGTGTATTTTAATATTGCAACTAAAAATAGCCAACCGACCAACCACATCAATGTGGATGTATATGGTGTGGGCATTGTATTGTCAAGAAACTGTGTAACGACCGGCACAGTGTTTTTGATGTGTACAATACGTTCGGTTACAGTATGTGTCGAGACAGTGATTGAGTGACATTGTTTCCGAATGTTCGACATTTTATTTTTGCTGCAGTGCAAAGCTCTACTTACTTTTTATTTTTGATTTGTTTTTATTTGTTATTTGTAAGTTTTTTAAGTTATTGTAGTGATTGAGCAACGTGCATGTGTGTGCCATTAAAGTTGGCAATTGAATTGCCGATATTTATTCGGCATGGTGACTGCGTTTATTGTTTTGATGATTTCCCGCATCAACAATATCAGGATTCATTCGGCGTACTTGCCATTAATTGCATGAACATCGATTCGCTGTAGCGTGGCAGCTTGATAATCATAGTTTACTCGCTGCGTTTGATTCGTGCAATTGCAAAAGTTAAATGATGTAGCACAAAATATTGATTCCATTTATTGTATTGCCAAAGTTTGTGCATTTGATTCGTTGTGTTGATTTCTCATCCGCATCTGTCGAATTGAACTTTAATTTTGAATCATTGCAATTGGCATTCCATGCGTTTTCTTTACAGCATATAAATTTCTCTCCCTCTCCCTCTCTCTCTCTCTCTCTCTCTCTCTCTCAAAAGCTCAAAGAATGCACTTGTGTTTTCGTCGCCGCTTCTGTTGTTATTTAGCAATGTTTCAAAGTTTTCCACAATTGCTCTTGCAAGATCGTACGTGTACATAGTTTCTTGTTCGAGATAGCAACAACACTTTTGAAATTTCATTCGTATCTGTTTTTTTATTCTATTTTTGTTTTTCTTTATCTCTAAACACATATTCTGTCTCGTTATCTTACTATGCGAACGTGAAAGAAGGGTGGTTAGTCCGAGGAACACGCTTATACAATTCCAAATTAAGAGCAATGTCTTCACGTTCAAATGGCGCTGCTGAACGCTATCAAACTCAATTGAACTCACATGTGCAGCGGGTACAGACTGCACATAAGCTGTGCGCTTCCATCCGTTCAACACTTTGATTCGGTTTGCTGCTTCACTTTGCCAAAAAAATGCATTTTTCCCGTGTACGTGGATATTTAGTCATTTTCGCGTCTTTCTATCTTCCTCGCGCGCACGTGCGAGAGAAGCGAGTCATGAACAATTCCCTTAGTCGTTTATGTGTCGATGCAACTCGGGATCGAAAGTTTTTATACGGATTTGCTGATGATTCAAACTTACTTGGCAAACTACATTTTATTTAGTTGTTTTGTATTTATCGGAGTTAACAACGAATTGGCCCAACGTGAGAGACACTCTGAGCTATGCCAAGGCTCTATGCCTCTTCTGTTTTGTGCAAGGTGAAATGTTTTGAAAAATGGCTTCCGAAGCTTCTTCCTAATGTTCACTCTTTCTTTTCTCCTTTCTCTCTCTCTCACTCTTTGATTTCTTGTGCATTATCTTTCCCACTCGCTGTCCAATCGCTCTTCTGTGTCATCTCTGTTATACCTTATTCTTTCTCTTTCTTCCCCCTTTCCCTCTCGCTTCTCATCTCCCTGAACCGTTCCAACGGCACTTCCGTCGAACATGTTGCCACTTAATACCTCGAAGAAAACTCAAGAGTATAATTGGTATTTTGGGCAAATAACGGCATTTAATTCGCCGTCAGATTTTATCGGCAGTTTAATCCACGTTCGTTTTACTCTCATTTCATTTGCATGAAACATAATTGTCATTTATTTTCATTTATAAAGATATTGTTGCGTGGCTAATACGCTTTAATCGCACGTCACGTGCTCATATCGAATCGATGGCGGCTGGAATAAAACGATACACAAGCAAAAGTATTTGTCTACAAAAAATAGAAGTCGCATAATAAATCGTTGATATTTACAGCATTAAGCTGGAGCAATTTTTTTGCTGTCAGCGCCAAAGGTATTAAAACGATTAAATCATCTTAAAATTGTCCCCTCTATCATCAAATGCTCGTCCAAATGCTGGCGCCGATGTGTACATTGATCCGGCGCCGAAATCGTTTAAAAGTTCATGTTGTTTTTGTGTCGCGATTTCATGATGATATTCGGTCATTGTTTTGTTCTGTATTTCGTCGGCTGATTCAAGCATAGAGTTTGAAATTTTGATGACTGATGAAAATGATGAGCGGAATTGTCAACACATAAACACACGCGCGTTTGCCAATCTTCCAGGGAAAAGTCCCGTCAAGATATATCAACAATTTGAAATGTATTATTTCATTGGCTGTCAGAAAATTTGCTCGTCCGAGAGAATTTAATTCGAGACTATCATGGAACAATTCCGACAAAGAACGAACTAACGTAATTGCTGAGCTTAATAAAACACACATTTCAAGCGAGCGAGCGAATCAACGAGCAAAGTAGTGGACGTAATATCCAGCAGAGTTCTTCCCATGTGAGTGTGATGTTGACAGTTTTCATGATTCTCATTTTGTTTTTGCCATCTTGCATCGTTCTGTATCATTTAAATGGATTTTGAGATTTGTTATCGCCTGCATTCCTTCTCTTGGCATTTCCTTCAAAAACAGTTTCCTCTTCGGCGCTCGTATGTGTCTGGCTCTAAACTCAACCGAAACGATGCTTCATTCTGCCAGCCGCGTCGAAATCTCCATGAATTACTTCCATATTTCGGTTTTATTTCAAATTCATGGGGCCAATCATCATTGGGTATTTATACACATTTGTCATTTGGATGAATGTATAGGGTATTCGGATTTCCCGCAAAACTTGCAAGTGGAGCGAATTTTGTTGCATCACACAATCCAATAACAGGCATTTAATTTAATTATAAAGTCAAAATCAAAACTATTTGCGGAAGCAAACCGAAAATGCCGATTTAAATCCAATCATCTATTATATTTACCAGCTTGAAATGGCAAGAAAATGCTGTAGTAAGCAAAGTCGCTTGCTCGGCACCGAATAACATTGGCTCAGCAAACTGTGCGACCAAGATTTGCGCCATCTTTTCGAAGCATATATACATATAAATGTCATGTTTTGGAATGAGCTCAAACCAAACACCATTTTCTCATCAAGATTTTAATTAGCTTGCGATAATTCATTTTTCGTGTGGCCGTTTCCATTTCTGCTTATATCAAAAACACTTAAACTTTCCGTTCGCAAAACTTCAAAAAAGTTTGTGGCAACAAGTGACGCACAGTTGCAATAAAAATTGTTGCTCTTCGAATGCATTATTAGTTCATTTGGGAGCGAAAATCGAATGAATTTTCATAAATATTGATTGATTAATGGCGGTTTTCAAGCGCTTCCGATCCATTCATATTTCAATAAGTCCAACACAATTAATTGTTTGTAAATGAAAAGCGGCACGACAAAAACTCGCATTTTCAACTAGTAAAATATTTATGCATGAACATTGTGTGCATTTTGAGCGTACGAAGCACTTCAGCAAATTGAAAAATATCACAATCGTTTGCACACGAGAGGCAAGTTTTTCAGAGTGCTGCCATGTGTAGCCCGCATGATGAAGATGATAGGACAGCCTAAAGGAAAAAAGGGGTAATTATTTTGCGTGTATTGTGCACGACATGCAATGTAAGCAAAACAAAATTGAGCCAGCATCTATCTCATCACAAATGGTGTGCGCCTTAGATCTAGTTATCGCAACATCAGGCGAAAATACATTCGAAACATAAATAAATATTACATTTTAATAAGATGAAAATACGACAGATTGAATGCGCTTAAGGGACATAGCAAAATCAAACGACTCGCATTTGCATTCGACTCGGCTTGAGAGAGTGCGGTGCTCGATTTATTCACGTCTAGTAAAATCTATGCCATCTTTGTCGAATAAAACACGGATGACACGAAACTAAGCAACCGGAATCACTTAATTTTCAAGAATGTACCAGCGCCGACGCGAGATAGAAGTTTTGCAATGATGATTTGCGTAAAATAAAAGCAAAAATCGCAACAATTCCATGATTACATATTACACAATTTTCGTTTAGGACGCATTTGTAATGTGGCGAATTCATTCTGAATTTCGCGGAGTGAAATGGGTTGGCGGTGAGGTGTGAACGAGCGTAGTTCACCTGAGAATGGTGTGCAAAATTCCGGAATGTCGCCTTTAATTTCGTCTGTGTCCTTTCGCACCGTTTTAAATTATTTTTCCCCAAAATCAGCAACATTATAATTGAAAATTGGTATTGTGTAGGTAGATAAGGAAAATAGAAATTCGCTTGGTGACGCCAGATTTTTTATATATTGCTATATCTCGCTCTCACTCATATGATGGGCCAACGTCGAAACCCGAAAATAACAACGAATTCATTGTTTTCGCATTTCGTTCAATTGTTTCTTCTCTGTTTTTTTTTTTTGGTTCGAAGGCTTTCATTACGGCAATTTCAGTAGTCTCAAAGCCAGTGCTGGCAGAGTGTGACAATCCATATAAGACTGGTAAATGGCATCCTTCGCCTCGCTAACGCTCGCACCATTGAAAATTTTTCAATATGTATGGAATATCTCACGTGAATGGCATAGATGGCATAACGATTTGTCATGTATGCTGTGTAAGGGATTCGACGTGATATTTATTATGCTGATATCAAACCGTTTCTGTTCTGCCACCTTACACATTTCACCCCTTTTTTCCGTTAAAAAACGGCCGCCTTCCGGGTTTGATTGCATATATATTCGCTGCAGCCCAAAACGAAATGAAGTAGATTTGAATTTACAATGAAATTTAAAGATGTGTCAAGTTGGTGTCAAGTTTGATATTGGTTGTGCTGCAACAGTAGCCTCTTTCAATCACTCTCCATCTCTCGGAGCCGAACGATATATGTACGCATATCCGAATCTATATGTCAACATGTACGACAATGAAAGTCTCGTTTGTAATTATGTCACAGACACCCAAAATGAATGCTATCCAAATTATTACCGTAATTTGATAAAACCGAAATGCTAGCATTCATTCGACATTTTTCGGTCCGTCGAAAAACTATGCACGCACACACACACATATATAGACACACACTCGCACATTGAAAAAGTAATCGCAGTCATTATTTTCGGTTGGTTTGTTTTATTCATTGCCCTAACAACTGCTCATTTGTATCATTTGATAACAAATTAATGCGCAATCCTAATGAATGGTATGCCACAATCACTTGAACTGGAGCGGCAGCAGCAGCAATCTTTTCTCGCCACTTTTCGGCATTTTCATGGGCATTAGACGCTGGAAATCTGCCGTTGATTCAATCATTTTATTGGCAAACAAATTAATCACTTTGTTCACCGCCTCCATTCATATTATGGCATTCATTTTCTATTGCTAAAATTGCAAATGCATGCATTATTTGTGTAAATTACCGACCTTGATGGATTTTAAAATAGATTTAGTGCATCGCTTATATGCAAAAAGCTATTACGGCCAAACGGACAAACAAAAAACACGAAACGTTCGACAGGAAATTAGATTAATTTTGAAAAATGTATTTTCCATCGACAATTGTCCGCCACATGAGATGAAACACGCGCGACAGATAGAATCCCAATGAAATTACCCAATATTCAATATAAAATTGAATTACGCCGCCGCCTTTTTTCGAAAAAGCAACGAGACTATTTAAAGACTAATCTACGTTTTGCCTCTCACAAATGCAAAGACATTTTCAATTCAATCAGCACAATCTTAAAATGGTGTAATGAAATCTGAAACAATAAATGCTGAAAGAATGCAAAATTTGCTTCGAGAAGACTCAACTAACGCTAAAAATGTTTCAATAATATTTAAAAGTAATGCTGAATAAAGTCGGCAAATTGCTACGGATATGGCAAAGAAATGAAAATGTCGACAGTTTGCGAGTTTGACATAAAAAAGTGAAATTATGGACATGCAATCGAAATGTCCATATCCTGAAATTTCATTACCGCAAAATGTTGTGATTTTTTCATCATAAATTTATACATGGCAGTAATGTCATATTGCAGTATTCAGCGATGTCATACAGGAATTTCGATTCTCCACTTAAAATAGCAATTCTTCACATTTTTGCAGTTGCAGTAATTCTTTTATTTTTGAACCGTATGTTTTTTTAGCAATATCAATTGAATAGCAATATATCTCGATTCCAGCATCGGGTTTTTTTCTTATTTGCGCTGTGGCGCTCGTAAAATATTCTCGATATTATTCTCAAACATTTTGAATTGTGTATTTTTGGTTTTAACATCAGAAACACTGACTGCTGAATGTAAAAAAATTTCTTTCATTTCGATACAAAAGCAAAAAGGGGCGCACATGTAAAATGTGTCTACCATGACAAATAAACCGCGTACGACCAAAAACTGCATGAAACTTCAATCGATACAATGAATTTTGAAGGCGATGTTCATGTATTTGCGACGCGAAGATTGTGTCATCAGTCTTCAGTCAGATTTTGGTTGAGCCATTCACTTATTTCGACATAGTGGTCGATATCATTATTCAAAAAATACACATTGAACGATTGAACAGTTGCTTCGAATGACCGAAATGGAGGGTCTGCGATTAGTGCTCGACTGTTTTTTTGGAAAGCAGCACTGAGCGATGTGGAGTGAGCAAGGAAGTTTTGGCGTGTACCCCAGAGAACCGACGAAGTCGGTTCAGCATCGTGTCAATATTGCGTGCACGAATCGCATTCCCCCAGGCTCATTCTCAATTAATTACAACTACTTGTATAAACATATATTCATTTTTATTCGTCGGGTGCACAAGCTGTGGCATCGCGTATCAGCCCATTCGATCCACGAAAATTTGATTTGAATATTATTATCTAAATTTTGGAGTGAAAATATTAGCATGTTCGACGGAAAGAAAAGACTCGTGCTTTGTTTTTCTTTTCTTCTTGCTTTATCACTCTCTTGCTCTCACTTCATGTTCGAGATAAAGAATGATTGTGTGATAGAGATAATGCGACAACTTGAATCACATCGATGGAACTTCTGGGTCTTTTTTTTGTCATTTAGAATGCCTCATACACTGACTGTGTAAAATTAATGTGATGGCTGTTGTGTGCAATTACATTCTTTTGTTCTCTCGGTATGTGTGTTCGCCTAGGAATTATCATGATTGTGAAGAAGTGAGCAGTCGGTTCGTTGTTTTCAAATCACAAATCTTTTGGGTACTATTATAGCTTCTAACAAGCAATGAATTTAGGCAAAGTGTACCAAATACGAGGCGCGCAATGTGTGTGTTTGTGTGGCACACAAATACACAGTTTTTTTCCCCATCTACGATAGTGAAAACGACGCGGCAACATCGACTCACGACCTCATCATTAAGCGAGCACGGTCGCCGAGGATATTTTCTTCACCATTTTCTGTTTGTACTCAAGATGATTTGACAAAAGGGAGCAGCTATTAACCGTTGTGTTGGCAATGCATTAGATGAATTATTTGTCGGTTGATGACAGTAAATACGCACCGCCACTCTAGAGTTCTTGTAGCGAAATTGTTTACTTTATTTAATTATAGCGTTCACTTTTCATATAAAATTTGTAGCCTCTCTCTCCCGCGCCGCACGCACATTGTTTCTTAGGACAATGTTTTGTTGACGCGATGGTTGTAGGAATGGTCAGAAAATGGACCAGATAAACTAACGCCAACGGAATCATTGAATCGCTAAATTAATTTCCGCATACAGTGCTTCCTCATTGCTGTGTACTTGCCACACCGCACTCATTTTATTTGGATTTAATTATCACAAATGCGGACGAGAGCATAGCTCGTTGAAATATTTGGCCAAAATAATCCATGCAGGAAAATTAGCGATAATTCTCATTCAAAAACCATTTGAGTCCTGTTACACACTCTCAATGGGCTCACTCGTCCAGTGAAATGATGCGCGTTGGCCGTCACGAAATGGGGACGGCAATGGTGGCTAATAAACTAGTGCGTCTAAAAATGTATAACTTGTGACGTATCCCGGAACTTCCCGCTTCGAATATCTACCACAAAATTGTCCAACGGCTCAATTATCTCTTGGTCACGCCTGTTTTCCGCCAACCTGATATGTGATGTGTGCGGTTTTCCGTGAGCATCACACCCAACGAACAAACGAAATTCGACCGATCAAATATCCGCCGAATATCCCGTTTAAAATAATTAAAACTGGCTATTTTTATTCCTGACAGTTTCAGGAACGAGCACACACTCTCTCTCTCTCTCTCTCTCTCTCTCTCCCGCTGTCTCTTCCATCTCTTTCTCCCTTTTGTTCTCGATCAAAATAATTCAGCAGGCAAAGTTCTGATAAACCCTCGGTAGACAAATGGTCATGCAAATGTTTTGACGGCAGACGGGAGCTTCATTCTCGGTGTCTTATTAAAATCACTTATTTTAACGAATTTCACGCACACAATCTCGTTGTTCGGCTTCGGATAATAATAATTTCTAGACTTACCTGGGTGACATAAACTCACTTAAATATATAACAAAGTATTTTGTTGGCATAATAGGCATGACTAGGAGAATTTATTCGCTCGGATCGAATTTTGCGAGCGTCGGTATGAGCAAGCATAACATTAGGACGGGCTCCGATTGCCGGAACATACATACACACGTACGTACGCACAACACTCTCGCTCTGGTTCACATTCTAGCTCATCAAATTGAATGAAAAGCAGAAAATTTATGATGAATTGTATATTTTATAGACTTTTTCGGAATTTCATTTAGTCTTGCTTGTGCTAACTGGCATTTTCAATGGGAAAACAAAACGGCACACGGCACCATATGAAGTGAAATGAGTAATTGCTTCATTTCATTCTCTTTCCTTTCTGCACTTGTGTCTCTTTCTCTCTCGTTCGTCTGCATTCTTCATGTTTCACCAACCTTCTATTCATTTTATTCCATTTGGCTTTCGTTTTTCCGGCCGAAAGTGGATGAAACTTTCTTGCATTGAAACTTGCTAAATCTTCGACAGCACCAAATTGCCCCTTCAATCTGGTTTCCGCTCGATTTCGAACTGAAGAAGCAAAAAAAAAACTTTAAACATTTTTACGAAAATAGAAAGCGCTCCAAGTTTTCGTT
The DNA here is from genome assembly GCA_028476595.1 of Obolodiplosis robiniae. Classification (NCBI taxonomy): domain Eukaryota; kingdom Metazoa; phylum Arthropoda; class Insecta; order Diptera; family Cecidomyiidae; genus Obolodiplosis; species Obolodiplosis robiniae. The sequence goes on along the minus strand of CM052017.1, from coordinate 8,187,761 downwards.
CACTTTAATGAATCGTATTTTCTTTGTCCAATGTTTTCGCCTTGTAGTTGCCACTTTCTTCACTTTTACGGAATGCATTTTTTGTGTCTTCGTTGCTGTCGATTCAATGTTTCAGTTTGGTTTAACTTAGTCAGTAAATGTAGCGTGAACTTGACGCAACATGTAATATATGTCATGGATGTTACATATTTGGTCGCAATGCTGAAGAGAATTCCAAAAGATGGGAAAAAAAATTCATGAAGAATGAAATTGAAGAATGAATTTCAAGAGCAAAGATGCGAGCGTTTTTCGAGGTTTCGCATTGCAGAAAATGTTTTGCTGGATTAATCGGTGGGAAGTGCAAAAGTTACGTCTCATGAAAAACATCGAAAATAAATCAAATTTTGTTGGAAACGTCAAATCGCATGGAGCTGTACAGCAAACGATCGATTTGAGTTTCGGACTATTCTCATTTATTCCAAACAACGCCCAAAACTTACATAATTTTATTGTTCTATGGAATGTGCAGAAGAAAATACGTTATAAATGGCGCGGCGATAGCCGTAGGAGAATGTCAAAGAAGGCGATTAATTCAAATGTGTCGGCAAGCCTAAAATTAATGACTAAATAACCGAACAAATGTGTGAACCGACGACAGCCACCAAGAGAATATGTCATAAAATAGTTGTTGTGAAAAGTTGGCACGTTGGCAGTAAGAAACTTAGTTGGTGAAGAAAAATGGTGGAAAGGATGCAGGTTCACATTAAAATCATTAATAATGAACGCAAGAACGCTTGCTCGCATACAATTGAATGCAATAGAATTTGTTGAGCAGCGGCGGGCTGGATGGCTGGTTGAGTGATGAAGAAATGCGCTCTGCAACCCGACCGATATCAAACGCTTGCAAAATGCAACAAGATTATGAGCGAAAATATTTCGTTTCAATTTGAATAAACGAAATTCATGTGATATTCAGTTGTTTGAAATACCAAAAATAGAGTGGAGTGGGGCGGACTCGAACTTAGCGAACGCAATTCATGTAATGATCAAAATGAGAATGCCGCATTTCACTGCATTGGTAAAATTACATTGCTGTATGGAAATTGTTCCCTTTCTAAGAAGGAAAAAGTGAAAGAGAACACAAAAAAGCGCTCGATACATTGGACAGGCTGAGAAATATGTACAAAATGCTTTTGATACACAAATATATGTGTATTCGTGGCCCATGGGGACCGACAAGCAGCACAAAAAATGAGCTAATATATTTTTATATGAGCACTTTTTTCCATCAATCCCGCTTCTTCTGCCAAACGAAAGGAAGAAATGATGTAAATATGTTCAGCTGATATTTCGCATTCGGAAAAGTAGAAAGTACGCGGAAGAAAATTGTGCAAAAATGGCAGAGAGAGAGAGAGAGGGAGAGAGATAGGGAGAGAAAACGCATCGATTCGATGTGGATGAATGGGAATGAACATAAATAAATAGAAATTTTGTTAAAGTATAACAATTCGTTTTTAGAGGAATGCTTTAGCTTTAGCTTTTTACTTTATGCCACCGTAGGGCAGAACAAAATATAAATTTACTCTTCACATTGCCTTCGAGCTACTGACGATGCCGAAGCTTCTCTCCCACGCTCTTCCTCTCTCTCTCTCCCATTCTTTTGTTCTTTCGCATGGCTTATGTCGATTACAAATTGATGAGTACACTCATTTTAACACGTGAGATAGCTCTTAGCACTGACACGCAAATCCAGCGACCGTTTTCACACATGCCGAACGGCAACAGCAGCAATCGAACTAGAGCAACAACAACAACAAAAATCATTGTCAAAATTATTTGTTGCATATAAATCAAAACGAGCAACATAAAGCAAACGGCACTTAATGCCTGCCGATAAAGAAAACAATATGCGCGCACGCTTACGCGTCGAAGCACACACACACTTCTTATTGTTTCGCGCACTTCCGTTGCTTTTGATCAATTATTTGTTCATTGAACACGGATTGAGCTTAAGCCGGTATCATTGCCATGTGTGAACACGATCATCTCGGCCAAAATCATTTTCTTCCTCGATGATTTCGATTTTCTGATAAAAGCGATTAGAGGTCATAAATGTGGCGATTCCAATCGAAACGCAAATACAATTCACAATGAGCGAGCATCGGCCGCCTGGCATTCCTTTTTTGATGAAACCAAGTCTCAAGTGTGAATTGAACAAAAATGCATAGAATGGAAATGGAATTGTGGCAAATCTGTAATTCAAGCACTTCAAATGACGACGAAGATGAAATATACAGTTAGTTTTCAATGAACACTTGTTTTCTGTTTCGTCGGCTATGTCAAAGGAAATCCTGCCATTTTCGAAATATCTTGTGGCAAAACCGACGAAAATTTATTTATTAACAAAAGCAGTTTTTTATTCGAGCTTCAACAAGAACGGAAAAAACCACTTAGGCTTTCCAAGGCACATAAACAAAAAGTTTCTTCATTAAATGTTCATTAAATTCTTTGGCATTTTGTTATTATTGTTATGATTATTTTTAAATCCGTCACTTTAAAATGCCATCATAATTTTTGTCGGATATCATGATAATTTTATCTTGATTTGAAACGAACGGACTGGCCCGTTTGTCCCGAATGAATGAAACTCAATGGGCTGTGCCAAAAGAATATCCAGAAGAAAGATTGCTCGCAACAAAACAACACACACACAAATTAAATTATTTTCACTTCTTCGTTTATCAAAATTAACGTCATGGGCTTGAAAGCACTCATCACGTGAAGAAAGTCTGGCGAAAAAAAACTTTTGTGGCAAAAGTAAATGTACAGCACAAAACAAGCCACACAGCGCCGAAGAGAAGCGAACAACGAACATTGCGATAACACAGTAGCCGCTTTGATAATGTCGAAGCCTCTTGACCGCATCGCGCACATTGAATAAAACACCGATGGAATCTACCCTTTTATTTTGCACTATACATTTCATTTTTTATATTATTTGGACGTTTACATTTGCGTACTCGCGTATTACCAGCGCATCCATTAAAAGCGAGACGCGCGCGCTCGAATTTTTTCGAAAAAGAAATAAAATGCGTGCACGGAAAACCGGTAACAAAGAGTGCAAAATGAGAGCCACTACTTGAATAGATAGAAGTATGTGCTCCATCCTCGTAAATGATGAACATAAGCCGTATCGTTAGAATGAATAAATAATGATTTCAAAGTTTTCAATGGGATGGCTACAATAAAATAATGTGAATATTGCGCTGGGGCAATCAGTCAAGGGATATGAGAGCTACCCAAATTGTAGCTCACAGCTCACTTTAAGCCATTCGTGATGTGCACGCTTACCGTCTGTGAATGGATAGATAAATGTTTGTACTCGTATCGATCGTAATTTGTTTCGAGGTATACATTGACGGTGAATTGACGCATTTGTGAGGAAGAGAAGCTTGAGTGTTATAATTTCTTCTCGGCACTTGCAACTGTGCGTTTTCGATTACAGGTATATATAACAACATAACAGCATGCTATAACCATTTATTCGCGCATATTTCCATGTCCATCGTCATGCATTGTGCAGCTTCAATTTACCTCAATTGGACTTTGATTGCTATTCATTGGAATGAGAAGCATAGCGTATTGTTCACTGATCCCGCTCACGAATTAAATCAATCGTAAATCGAACCTAATGGCCGAACATATTCGGCTATTGCATTAAAATTGCTTGAAACGAAGTCTCTGCCATTTAGCGATTATAATCCGTAATGAATAAATGAATAAATCACAACACTTCAATTACATATTGAATGGATCGCTTCTCGCATTTCTTATCTGTCTTCAATTCGACGTGCTAATGCAAAGTAATTCAACTTATGTCAATATTACTTACATTGATGGCGAGAGTCGCTTTGGGGCGAGCTATGCTACTGAGCCTATTTGCCAAACAATTTTAGTAGACAGCCAGTTCGATTTTCGGTGCCAGTGCCGTTGTCGAGCAAGAGAAGTACGTCGATTTCTGAAAGAAAACTTGTCGATATTCAAAAGAAACGCCAGATTCCCCATACATCGTTGGAAGCAAATCTCGGTGTGGCGCTTTTCTCTTGATCCTTTACATCAGCTTTGCAACACCATTTGCCATTGAACATTCCAATCGATATTCAGTCTGTTGATCACCTTCACCCCCATGCACCGACATCCAATCGCAAATTGACGATTTCTTTTCCGCATACATGCGATTAGAAAAGTTTTCGCGACCGTGTCGGATGTCCCATGGGGGTAATATTGAAGTTTCCATATCACGCGATTGATGACTACCGACTCAAAAACGACAGACGTTTGTATGTTTTCCGTGACTATTACCAACAGCTGACCGTATGTGTATTTTCATTCAAAGCAGACGGCATCGAAATCAGATCAATCGACTTTCGGGATTGTTCCAAATGCTCACCTTTCAAAAATCAAATCAAATTCCTTTATTCCTAGTCTAATCCATCTTAGCTGGCTGCTTTCATTCCATTTACGTTTTCATATTAAATTTCTTTTTCCTTCTTGTTTTTCGTCTTCCATTCTCTATTCCTCTGCTGTTGTTTTTCTTCCCATTTGGTGTTCACTGCAATTTAGTTCACTCGCTTCCGTCTAAATAAATGTTTTTTATCTGATTTATCGAACTTACATAATTAACGACTTCAACTGGACTTTTTCTATCAGATAGTGAACAAAAACCCGGAGCGAGAACGAGAGTTGTCTAATAAATAATGTATGAAAATGAATAATGTATAAAATTTCAAATGGCATAACATTTTTTCTTGTCAAAAGCGACACACACCAGTGAGTTGCACACACGAAGTTGATGGAGGAAGCCCAAAATATCAATGAAAGGAGAAAAAATACACGAACGAAACACTCAGTCCAATGCTATGGCCAGTAGATTTTGTGAAATCACTCTTTGTTGCAATCAGTATGATTGACTTGATTTTTGAAGGCATTGCTTGATTCCTACCACCACCACCACCATCATTGAGCTGCTTCAAGTCAAATTAAATCAAATCTAGATAGTCGACTAGCATTAGCCCGAAATCAAAACAAACACACAACAATCCAAATGGGTTCTTTGGTTCGTGCATTTTTTCAACTCTCTTTTTTCCTTTTTGGATCCCGTATATTGGCTCCATTAATGTGCAGTGTCTCGATGTTCTTTCAAATCAAAACGACACGCAGCGGAGACGGAATCGAGAGAATGGTTGTGGGAGTGGGGTGAGGTTCTGTCGCTTACACAAAAAAGTCATTGAATAATTAAGAATTATAACAGTTTTAGCAGTATAAAACTTAATTTGTCCGTTATCTTCTCTTGTCTTCATGTTCTCAACGTCGTATGCGCGCTAACAGGTGATATACATTACAGCCGGAATCAAAATACCATTAAAAGTTTTTGTACATTCCTCCTTCGATTGCAGTTCGAGGAAGTGTTGGTAGTGAACAGTTCGGAAATGTGTGTCACACTGTGAATAATAATTAGAATTGCCAACTGTGACAAAATTACGTCGTTTCGCCATCGAAAGCAAATTGTCGCCACCTGAAATGAGCTTGCCAACAAAATGCTTTTTTTCGAGCGCTGCAAAATTGGTTTCGAATGAGAATCAAGAAATTAGAAGTTGTACGACACAATAATGACCATACCGGGATCACTTTTAATTAACTTTGAGATTTAATTGACTTCGTGTGTATCGAAAAATTAAGTGTCAAAGAAACATCGCCTCCGCCTACCAGTCCGAGAACTTTCTCACTTTTCCCGAAATGCTGATGCATACAATAGTTCGATCAATGGAATGAAAGAGTCGATCTGATGGTTACAAAAAGGGTAGCAAATCGCATCATTAAAATGGACGCTCACCGCCTTCGAACCGATTGTATTATACATAGCAAATAGTATTGAAACACAATATTTTTGAATTGGACCTTGAGACTTTTCGGGTGGAATTTACCTGAAATAATGCGAATCAGTCGCTAAACTTTGGCCAATTCACAAATATTTATTTGAGTCTCACGCGAGTAGCGTCATAAAACATAAAATTAAACTCAACTCTGGTTTTAATTTGATTGACAAGGCAGAATATGTCTGTTAAATTGGTAATGGAATGCGTGTGTGTGTTTGTCTGTTAGTTGGGGAAAAAAGCACGCATGAGTGAACCGGCAAATGAACAACGGTGGCGCGATGAATGTAAATCCGTTGGAAAACGAACGCTGGCTCAGCATTATTTCATATGACATATCGCGCATAGGTATTTTGCACGATAGTGAAATGAATGTCTGCAATCAGTTTGCATGTGAAGTGGAATCGTGTGTCAATGTCAAAATTCAATAAGTAACAGCACGGGCATATCAAAACTAGTGCGTGTGTCAATGCACGATTTGTAGCTCAGAATAACTTTAGGATTTCACAAAATATATATGTATTACATATGCTTGGTCTCAAGTTATTTTTTCTCTTGATAAGTTGAAGATTTGCCATAACTTAAATTAGATATTCGTCAGTTGTCCCATCAAAAAATGAAGAATTTGAAGCTGCTTGAACACGTTACGAACGAGAAGAGTTAGTGCATAGTGGAATCAGATTTATCGCTTTCTAGTTCTCAAATAGTTTCCCATTTTCGGATGAAAATTGCATCAGCTCGGTATTTTCAATCAAACTGGATTGCTGGGTTTTCGATTTGATTCTATTTACAAGAAAACCCATTTGTCGAAGAAACAGCAAATCTCAATTGAAATTGGTTGCTACAATTGGATGAAGACGTTTCTGCACAGAACAACAGCATTCGTAGAGCAAAATAGATAAGAAAACAATCCGATTCTCGCAAACGCATGGAAGTGCATAGATACTTCTCTTTATCTTTCTCTCTCATTCGCAATTACTGCTGTGCAACGAATTCTCAAAGGGTTTCACAAGAAGAATGTTACAAAATATTCCAAAAAATAACGAATCATCATTAAATCCACTTGCTAACGATAACATCGTTATTTTAAATTGAATGTTGTTATTGTTAATTCAAATTCATTAATGGCAAATCGATAAGAGGGCAATTGAACTTTGGTCGCATGCTTTTTGCCAATGGCTAGAGCCATTTTTAACGACATACATTCAAATTGAATGAATGATGGGATCGTATATCGTCATTTAATGAATTAAGTTCATTTCGAAATAGAAATATAACATCGAAATATGAAAAAATGTTCAATTGCTTTTATAGTATCATTGAAATAGCGTTCAAATCTCGATAAGTATAGCTGTGCGCTAAAAATGTCGGTTGATGAGTGGAATTCAGCCCTTGGCTATGTTGCGATGCGGAAAACATGCAGCTGAACGGATAATTCACTTAGGCTCATATTTGAATGGTCGGTCATTCATTGCCCGAACAATGAACGCGCTTGACAGTGCTGTTGCTGCTGCTGTTTGCGCTTCTGCCAATTAAGCCCTTTTAAATTTTCATAATTAAATCGATTATGGACCGGTTTGGTGAGATGCCATAACCTATTGATTTTCAATTAATTCGTGAATTTGGTAATCGAGATGTCGATAAAGCGTGCATGCATCATTATAACAGAAACGACCGTCGTCGTCGTCGTCATCGTCGTCTCTTTATATATTATCGTATTGTATTTCTGGTGTAGAATCCATGGATTCAGTGTTGCTGCATCTTAACTGTACTAGGAATATACGTGCCGCATCTGTTCCGAAAAATGTTTTGTGGCCATAAAAAGTGATATAAAACGTAATGACGATGTTCAACACAGAGCTTTTTGCTCGCATACTGAGCTAGCAATATGTGCCAAAGAAATGTGGAATGAACGAAGAAAAAATCGCATATTTCCGAGTCAAAGCCACAAGAATGATGTCGTTTCATCTACGGGGGAAATTCATTACGAATTCCATTGGATTTTGCTCGAGCCCGGTCCTACACCGTAATTCACCAAAATAACAGCCGCTCCCTCTCTCTCTCTCTCATTCTCTTTATCTCTCTCGTCGGTCAGATGCTTATGATTTATTATATCTTCTAAATATAGCTGTATAATAAAATCCCCTTCGAGAAATGAAATTAAATCGTTTTTAATGAAGCTAACACATAAACGGGCATTTAAGGTTGTGGCTTCAACAAACGCAATGCATCACCAGACAAATATTCTAATTTACTATTAAAATGAATTAGATTCATTAATGTTGCATGTCAACAGTTTATGTGTATTTTTTTATTAAGACTATTTCATTATTTTGATGGCGCGGTCGCTCGTGTGAAAGTCTCAGTAGGACGGCAAACGGCAGGCAATTTCGTCTCCAGCATCGAATCGAATTTTTAAATCCATCCACAAATTACAAGATATTTTTCAATGTATATATTATTGTTATTTATCGTGAAAATGAAATGCCAAATGCCGAAATAATGAAAATATGTGGACACAATGGAATATCCATACTTTGCCACACAGAAAAATATAAAACAAATAAAATGAAGCAAAATAGCATATTCTTTCTCATAAGCAACACTCCGGCCGCCGGATGATGACAATGAGGCTATGGTGCTAATTTAATACCCTTGCACACACAGAAATGAGTCAATAAAAAAAATTTAGACAAGCTCCAGCCCACAGAAACGTGTAAATTAAAGCCTATAAGAATTGAACACGTGATTTTTGTCGTTTGTCCATAAATTAAATGGCTGAGAATGGAAAAATGGCCCGAAATTCATATATATGCGCGGGGTTTGGGTTGACGTTCATCAAGCCAAAATGAGCAGCGGTCACACACAGAGCCATTGCCATTTAAATCGAAAGGTCGACTGGATTCAAGTGAATCAACTAATCTATTCGGTAAAATAAATGTATTTAAGAAAATTGATGACGAGAAAGAATATATCGAAGGATCCAGTGTTCTTTTGGTTGTTTGCGCGCGTGCGCGATGGGGTGAGTTGGATTCCAGAATCAACCCAAAGTGTGTATGTATTGTGCGCTATTTGTAAAACAAAATGCTGGCAACGTTTCCGCAATATTTTCTTCTTTCGCACTTGGCTTTCATCGCATACATTGTGGATATAAATTGCTTCACATAAATTCGGTCGGAGTGTGTGGAGTTGTCGGTTTTTGCCGAATGTAATATGCGTGCGTGAGCATTTGCTTAAAAACTGAAATCAAAATTCGACCAGCAACAATTCGTCGGATGTCGACGGCGAGAGCGAACAACAGTTATAAGGAACGGAACTCAAGCCCAACGAGAGAAGAAACACTACCATCAAAAGTAAATATTACAATGAGGAAAAAAATGCCGCTGCTGCTGCTGTGGAATGAGGCGAAGAAAAAATTTATATATTGTATTAGACGCAAGGGTCAGCCAAGCAAAATGAGCATAACGAATAAATTACATTTGCAGGGAACGAAGTGTACTCAAAACACGCATTCGAAAATAAGCAATACTCGGTGTATTTCTCGTGTATTTTTTTCTTCATTTTCGGAGCATGGTTCAAATTTAAAGCGATATTCCACATTTCATTCGGTTTATTTTAATTTATGTAAGGTCATTCGCTTCTATTGGCTTTTGGTTAGTAGATCTCAAACACACACACGCACTCTGTCTCTCCCTCTGTTTATATATCATAGAAAAAGCCCCGGAAAGAATTACGGCATCGCTTAAGCATATTTCATTTACATTCTGACAGCGCAAAGGAATGAAGATTGCTTACAAATTTGGGTCATTTTCCTTTGTCGTCTTTTGCACAATTTATGATTATTTTACACAAAAATTATGGTTAAGCTTGTTGAGCGAGCGAACGAACAATTTTATAAATATTGTGTATTGTAATCTTTGAATGAAACATACGTGTCGCACGCAAATCCTTTGGAAGATCATCAAAGCCAAGAAGTACTTTCGCACCGGAAAAATAAAAACGAAACGCCACTTGAGAGCTGCATTATCCAGCAAATAAATTTACCAGAATCGCACATAAATTTGAGACTATGTTTATTTTAATGACCATTTTATTCAAGTTGCATTCGCCTTGCAGAGAAATTCATATGCGCATTTTTATTTAAATATTAAGTTCAAGTGGAATTCAAATCGAATCTATGGCGGCTTCGAATGTTGCACGAATGCGAACACTGTTAGTTGCAACGGTTGCATAATTTGGTTAATTGTCTTGTGAACTGCATTAAATAAGGACGATGATCTGCAGTGCAGCACTTGAATGTGTGTAGCATGAACGAACAAACGGAAAACGGATTGTGCTTTAAGCAAGTTGCCATCACGCTCTCGACTCTCTACGGCTCGAACTATGTAAATAATGGCTGAGAGATATTTAAAGGCTTTTGCAAACATTTCTGTTCAACCGTTGCAAATGATTTTTCCGTAATTCAACTAATGATAATCACCTTTTGACCTGTATTCATGAAACCGTGAAACAAGCAAATAAATAAAGTTTTTGTTCCGGGCTCAAAGTGAGTTAATCTACATGGGACGGCTCTCCGTTGAGCTGAGATAACAGAAATGGTTCGCGAGAGACCGAGCAAAGACTTCGTCTTCAATTTCATCTTCAGTTTCATCTTCAATTTCATCTCAACTCCTTCACTTGATGGCCCCGTTATTTAGGCAAACAAGTAAATTTTGCGAACTCAGCAAATCATTGATTTTGCATGGAGTAAGTGATGCATTTCATCTCATTTTATTTTCTCTGTTCCTCTAGATTCATTGACAAAACGATTTGAACTGAACTTGATTTGTTTCCTTCTTTATCCCGTCAACGGCAGTTGATTTTCGATGAATTGTCCAACTGTTTTTTGTTTCACCCAACATCAACTACATCCGCTCCACTCCACTATCATTTCCATCAGCCAACTCATCCCATTTTCTGGGAATCGGGACTCACACATTTTCGCACCAGCCGAACTTGCACACACTTGGTGCGCATGAAAAATGATGATAAAATGGTTAATTTATATGCAGGTCATGATCACGTATGATGTGCAAACAAACACATAAAACAGAAAAGAGAGAGAGAGAGAAAGAGAGACGTAAGCAGGGAAATATTGGTTCGTTTTTTTGGCTTGATGAATGTACTAAACCGTTTCAAGTATCGGATTTGTGCTCCGACACTGACGACATATTTTCAGTTATGCGTGGCGCGCGTATGTGACATAGCATTTTGCACAAAACTACAAATTTATACACTTTTAATGAAGATTTGTTTTGTTGTTGCGAATAATTCAGTTGAACTCATTGTGCACTTGCAGCCTTACGAGATCCGATTGGTCACGTGCATCGAGTTCCATAATGATATAGCTGCAAGCACTATCTCTTCGAATTCATGTACATTCAGCATATTCCAACTTTATGAGTTATATTGTAACAAGTGAGTGACGGGGAAGGATAAAAAAGGAAGACACTCGCTTGTTTTTTGTTATTTGGAATGTATAAAAGTGATTTGGCACTCTTTGTTCCTGGAGTTCAATTGCGAAAAATTGCAAACGCTCTTTCTTCTCGGATGTACACACATTTACAAAAATTCAATGTCATTTTGTCGGCCCACGTCTTCTTCTTTTGTGCGATGAGTTTTACGTAATGTTTGTCTATTGTTGGGCGACAACATTGAAATTTCGTTTTCGAAATGAAAATGAGCCAATTTACTCATTTTAACAACTTCCCATTGTTACAGCAGCTTCCATATATTGTTACTGATTGCGAATTTAAAAGCCGAAAAATGCTCTTGATTTCAAACTGTGTTTGGCAACTTAAAAATTTCAACACTGAAATTTTTCGTAAAAACAGTAACACTTTGTGTGATGATGATGATGATTGCTTATTCTCGGCGCATATTCATCATACAAATTTCCATTGCAAACACTTTTCAAATATAAATACAGCAAGAAAAAAATGTGGATTCGTGATATATCCCAACCGAAAATAGGTATTTTTGATTGCTCTAATGCTTTTTATTCCCAACATAACGTCGGGAACTTGGTCCGCGTCTAACCGCACTCACTCCATCAGCCAGCCCAGTATAAGTTATGATGTGTGTTTGTGTGTACTTTTTATCAATAATAAATGCTAATATACAAACCACGCACGCATATTTACATGTCTCATGAATGCATAATAATTTTCTTGGATCCATTTCTTGGCGGAGAGGGATTTAATGGAAATCTCAGTGCACATACACACTCATAACGTCAACATATTCATATCGAAATGCGATAAGTGATTAAATTGATAAGTATGGTTTCAACGAATGACGTACGGTGTTAGAGACATTCCGAACATTTGTACATGATTCATACACAGCATAGCCGCAAACAAAGAGTCAAACGGCGCGAAAGTCACAAAAATCGGAGAAATGGTTTTTTTCGACATTTCTTCCATTTTGAGTTTTTTCCAATTGGAAATTAGCTAATATTTCCTGTTCTTTGATTTATTTGCATATCATGTATTGCATTTCAACAATAAAACGCCACTGAAATATATCAAATGGAATATATCAAATGATTATTTATTTCATATTTCTATCAGTGTTTATGTCTGTGTTATTCTAAATGTACATGCTCACCTCTACATCTCAACCAATGACTTCTGGATTTGCTCTTTCTCTCATGCAATTTGCATAATGTAAATATTATATGATCATTTTTATCACTGTTTTTTCCATCAGTTATACAAACCTTGTCAGGTGGAGGTGCGTATTGAGCCGCTTGAGCTCTCCATTCATATTTACATCTTCATAAATCAGCTTGACATCTGTAACGGCTAACCACAATATCATTTCGCAACTGCCTTTTAGATGTGGTGTGATTGTATTTATATATCGTGGCACATGAAAAACATGCTTTCTCTCCAGTGAATAAATAAAATGTGGAATATTTGTGCTACAGCAATTCCATTTCAAGATGACTTCTTCACATAACACACTCCTTCTCATACACACCAACAATCCACCAAATTTTACATGATTGAGTGAAGGCAGATTTTCCTTTTTTAAAACTCTCGACATAATTTCGTAAACACAACTCTACAGTCGTTTGCTCTTTATTTGGTTCGGGTACATAAAAATGTTTTTAGTGAATCACATTTTCGAGTTCCATATAATGATTTCGTGCCCATTTCTCTATTATTCTGCACGCGAAAAAAAAAATCATTGCGTCGAAGATATTTCTATTGATAAAAGTATGCACATAAAACTGAATTGAATGCCTAATTCTGTAATGGCAGCAAAAAATGAATTAAATTTGGTGACTGCTGAACAAAAAAACCTCACTCGTGCTGCTGAAAATTGAAATTTCCAGTTATGCATTCTGCTTTTTTCAAAGGCTCTCTTGGTCAACTGCTGCTTGGCTGCGACCCACAATTCTATTGCATATTTTGACTCGAAATACCTTCAAATCAATCACACAAATTCCATTGGAATCTCTTTTTTTAAAATGAAAATTCGATTTTTTTTTTTTTGCAAATTCAGACATTTCGCAGCGACCGTCTCGAAAGAATGGTTTGTCAATCAGAAAGGAGCAAAAAAACACCATCTCAAAGGCGAATGCTCTAATGTTGTAATTATGGAAAACCACGTGCATCACGATTCAGTGAGTGCGTGAGACGAAATCGATGAAAACATTGCTCAAGCACATGTTCTATCATCCATTCTACTGAGTATGTTGACAAAATAAAAACAAAGACAAAGAAAAAAAAATGCAAGGTATGACGGTGTCAGGCACTGTGTCTCCCCTTCATTTATTCCAAGTTGAAAAAATGATTTGAAACTAAGGGCAGACAGGGAATTAAAGCAAAATGAAAATCCAGATACACTCATGAGTGTACGAATGCATTAAGTGAAGCATATGGTTGCACATTGCTTACTCATTCTGTGTGCCGTTAGCGCGTGTTCATACCGTGCTCAAAGGAGCATAATAAAAGATGAAGTGAGCGCAAATGAGCAAACACAACGAGCACTTCTTGTAATCGGATCCGCATGCACTTCACTCGTTAAATAATAAACGCAAGGCAGAAAAAAACTATGGTGCCGAAGAAACATAGCCCAACCACATCGAAAGACAAACATCGATGCACAGACATATTGAGGAAGAGTAGAACGTGAACCTCGCACGTTTTTTTTCTTTGTCATGCCGTCGCTATACGTTCGATTTCGAAAAAGATGCACTTGTTCGCAATCCAAACAAAATGATGAAAAATGCATGTTACTTTTGAGATTCGATGGGGATGGGATTTAAATGCAATGAATCAGTTATCATATTCTCACATTCTCACATCCTTTGAATATCGCGTTTTTGCTCTTCGTCTCTCACTTGTGCGCCCGTTGTTTTCCCTTCTTGCCTCCGATCCTCTATTTCATTCCTTCTCTTCCATCGTGTTTCCGTATTTCTCTCAATGTTTATTCGTTCTCTGCACACTTCTCTCGTCAAGTACGTGATTTGCCATGCATCCTACTGTGAAACTAGCGTTTTTTTTCTTTGTTTAACATTTTGCAACTAGAAAAATTGTGGAATGAATCAGAAATGAATGGGCTTTCATTCATATATATGGAGGAATAGAAGAAAAACGTTGACATCTTGCTGCTAAAATGGTATGGTTGTTTCGTTTAATGGCAACCGAAATAGTTTGAACAACATTCAAATTTATTTCCATCTCTATTTATTTGCGTTTCGAATCATTGGCAAATAAGTAAAAGTACATTATTATTTTCAATTCATTGTTCGGATTGGTTGTGCAATCGCAAACTGTATTGAAAAGTGTTTTCTCTTGCCAGCTTTCTTTCTCTCTCTCACTCTCGGCGGGATGTTGTGGACATAAAAAGAGCAATACTATTAAAACAATAACTACCAACAACTGGATAATAAATATAAATGAGTGTTCATAATATATCTTTGTGATATTTTCTTATATGTTGGTTTTTAGGCAATTTGATGCGACATCTGAGACGCACATAACGACGATTTGGCACTAAGTGTGCTCCTCACAATTTCGTTCGAGCTATTCGCTTTGCCATTTGAAAAACAGATAATATTAATTCCAGTTGAATGAATCTGTTCCACTTTCTATTCTTTTCCCGGATGATATTATCATCATCATCATGGTTATTGCCCAAAAGAAAATATCGGACACAAATTCGCGTTGAAAACGCTGACAAACGAATCACAATAATGATGGCAGTGAAACTGACAACTTTTCGTTTTAAATGAATCACTTTGAAGAGGAGTTTTTATAGAGTGGTCGAACGTTGCCCTCGCCTCGAAATCACCATTGGAACATTTTATTGGAGCGAATACTTGAAAATCACATTTGAATGTCGTCAAGTGGCAATGAGACACAATATTTCACTGTTTATCATGTTAATTGTTATTTCATTCAGTGTTTGTTTTTGAACATGCGGAAATTTCTTGTTCCATACGAATTATGAATTGAATATATCCGATATGAGAGGCATCGGGTGAGATAGAATGAAACTTGCCGTTTTCTATGAACCAATTTTATTTAATTTATAGCGATGGATTGCAGCGTTGAAGTCAGTAATTTGACGCACCGTGCGCGCATTTGTCTGAAGTCAATGTGTGTCCAATTAATTAAGAATGGGGGCAAATTACGTTAACCACAAAACTTCGTTATCATCAGGGGTGATTGTGCTTTTGTGTGTGTGTGTGTGTGTGTGTGTGTGTGTGGTGGACATGTGCATGCTCGAGTGTGTCCAGGGCTTATCTCCGTTACTTTCTTGCTCTCTGCTATTTTCTCTTTTTCTCATCCACTCAATCCATGAGCCGGCGGCTTGGCTTTTGGACAATATTTCACTGATGTGAACGATTTTTGAGTTCCGGGGAAAACATTTGCGGTGGAACATGGAAACGACCGAAAGTTTTGCCGTGTCGATGCACTGGTTTGTTGATTATGCGTCTGCCAACCGATGAACGAAATGCATGTTCATTGCTGTGTTTTGTTCACTTCTCTTTTAGTTTTTTTTCCCTCTTTTTTGTTGAGTTCGTGCATCCATTCGTTTACATCTATTTATGTGTGTACGGGTACGCGCTTTGCCGACGGTATAATTTAATTTCAAGTTTACCGCTGCTAAAATGTGCATTTCATCAACTGATGCATTCGCTCATCTCTCTCAAAATTGAAGCGATTTTATTTTGTACGAAGGCGACTGACTACTAAAACGCCCTTTTATTCAGCATTTATTATTCGACATTGACGTGCATTTTGCGGTACAGCAGTCGCCGCACTACAGCAAAGCACTCTGAAAATGTGTCTCACCATCTATCGTTCGACAAATCGATGTGAGATGTTGCTTTGTTCCGTAAACTGTTTGCAATTCACATTGGTATGCGTCCATTTAGCAATTTGATTCCATTGTCGAGGATTAAATTTCTCTGTTTTCATTGTCAGTATCACATTTGGCGTGTTCCTGTGCATTTTATAAAACGTTTAGTCATATTAGAATCAGCCGCTCGATATATCTCTTTCTCTCTCTTTCGCTCAAACTGCTTTTCTGACTTAAATTGCTTTATCAGTGGGACTTGCGTATTTCATTTCAATTTTACAATTTTCCCATTTCATATTGATTTTCAATACAAAACAACGTCATGCATTCAGAAGCAAACAGAAGCACGAGGGAGCCATTCATTCCATAGTGGAGACTCCGTCTGTCTACAATATGATCAGCAGTTGTGAATCCATTCATTTTGATGCATCCAAGTTCGACAGTGTGTTCTACATCTCTAAATCTAATGCCACCAACAACATTATACTCTCGTATCGCCCCCCAAGGGGCTGGCTGCCATTTGCTATACACACCTAATAGAATTTTCAACTTTGTGTAAATTGTGAATCTGTCGCCAATAAAATCTATCAATAATGTATTCAATGAAATATTCTTGTCGACGCTTTGCGTCTCGTGAGTTATTTTTGTGCGTTCCCAAATTATTCACATAAAATTTTCGAAATTCGATTGTCAATCGATTCGGGTATTTTCGTCCATTATTACATCCAATTTCAGAGTAAGCTAACGAGCTGTCATCGATTCACCCGTCGATCGATCTCTCTTTCATTGTTTTTATGCATGTCACATTTTTGATGCGCCTTATTCAAATTGAATCATTTATTTGGTAAATGGCTGGCATTTTGCTTGCGAATTTCGATATATCGGTCAATGGTGAACTCACGACACCTTCATTGCTACCTAAAGATGCTTGAAACTCTCCCAATGAATTTCACTTCGCTTTTTATGCATTGCATGGCTTTGATTTATCGAGTGTTTGATTAACATAATGACTGGCTATTGGTCTTCTTCGAGAGGATAACCCGAAACGAATTGCAAATAATTTGATAAAGTGACTACGAGAACGGCACTTGACTACTTCGAACATTGGGCGATTGCTTTTATCACACACACACACACACACACACACACACACGATGCGGTTGCATAGCAATTCGCTCCGGGTCTGTCTGCATAATGGCATTTTGTGGATCTGAAATTGTCAGTTTGATCCAGAAAATATCGACTGATTGGATAGTTCTAAAGGCGATTGGAAATTTCCGGAGCCCATTGTCTTATCCGTTTGTTTTGCACTAAGCCGATCGCATTACATCAGAGATTACTTGAAGCGGTGCATTTATTCGTGTCATCGGCTACATTTGGTCATTTCGATTGAGGTGTTTAAACAAGACATGGGATTCACATTTTCCCTCCTTTTTTAAAAACCCAAATTGGTATTTTGTGCTTTTCAGCAGACGAAACATTTGCAGATATCTTTTATTTGCATACCGCATTTGATTTTGGTTCTTTGCAATGCGAAAATCGCAATTTGCATTTTGGTCAAGCCGGAAAATGTTATGTATTGTATTTATTTAAATGTTGCGTGTTTATTTGATGCTTCAATTAAAATAGTTCGCATTCTTACACGAACTGAAAAAAAATGAAAAACCTATTTTTGATTGTCAATAGTTAAGTTTGTGGAATATTTGGTAAATAATACATTCCTTTTTTTCCTCCATTCCAGATTTCGTCGACTACTGCTGAAAGCCGCGTAGTTGACAAGCGGCCAGAGCATTTGGAACGAGGGTAAAGCTCAATATCACCGAATCGTGTCCAGTTACAACTCACTAAACTTTTCACCATTGTTAGTAAGCATATTCACAATTCATGTGTTGCTGGTTATCTGACTGTTGGCTGCAAATTGCACACGTGATTGTAGTTTGTTGTACCGCATCATACTAGAAAATATTCACCGAAATTTGAGTGACAGAAAACAATGGATTTAAACCAAAAATAAACTTTATGAAACCCAATTGTTTGTTGTTGTTGTAAATAAGTAGTGGACACACCAGACAGACTTGATTGTGTATGCTTTAAAGACTAAACACGAAAAAAAAAACACAGAGAATTTATTGGAGAAGCACGACGAATAGAAATTTGTGCAGTTGAACAATTGATAAAAAGAGAGATAAAAAAGAGATACTCGATAAATATACATAAGAACACTTGAAACAAAAATCCACGACAAACAATCACAAACAGTGAAGAGCGGCTGAGTGTTTTCCAACGCATAAAGTACAAAGCAATAATGTTCGGTTTGAAAATTCGCTCTTGGATGGAAAATCATATAGTTCGGCCACGCAAAAAAGGAAATAAAAATAAAAATGGAAACAGGTAAACGACAATAAACAACATCTATTTAGTTAAGTGTATATTGTGCGAAGCGCATCAGCTCGAATGTTGCCGTCGTTTCGTGCGCATTGTTTTGTCTATGGCAATTCGTTGGGTGGGAAATTTGGCAAGGGAAGCGGGCAAATAAATGAAGACATAAACGCGTTTGATTTGTGTTTGGTTGTGAATTTTTATCGCTTGGAATTGGTTGCGACATGGCATTGACTCAAGAAAATGACTTTTCTCTCTACTTTACGGTGACTCTTTCAATAATTCATTGTGCCCGATATCAACGAGATTAAGTGATCGTAAAATGCGCCGTTTATTCAATTTACGTGACTATCTTTGATAGCATTTTAACTTTGAACAAAAAAAATGTGATGTGTCGTTATATGCGTACGCATTCTCGGCTTCGAATAGTAGCTGCATTTCATTATATGCTGATAATCGACAAAGAAAAGACTCGATAATCGCCAATTGTCGCATAAACGCATTCATCAACGTACTGATATTTACACATGTCACGCACAGCATACATTACCACAGATTCGGAATGGTGCCACTTTAGCGCTTCTGTAAGATAGCGCGCGAGAGTTTTACATCTTGCCATTCGATTGTCGCGCTTTGTTCGGGCGCTTTGGATTAATTTAATTTTACGACGATTTTATTGATACGCACTCGTGAATACCAACCAAAAAAACAGAATATGCAGACAATTTCATTCATTTGATTTAGATAAGCAACGGCATTTACGGATTACTTTTTCTTTGGAGAATACTTTAAAGAAGATTGTACAAAAGCGCTTCAATTGAAGCGCTGCCAACGTGCAATCCAATCACATGTGAGCGAATTGGAAAAAGACGAAAGTGGGAACAAGTGGGAAAAAATGGGAGAATTAAATGCCACGGAAAATTAATTGAATCAATGCTTTTTTCCATCACTTTCTTATTTTTTTTTTGCGCTAATCCATTTAAAAAAGACGTACTACGGGATTTCCAAAGATTGATTCGTTGCGGGGGCAAATCAAATGCTCTTAGAATTATGAACATAAGATCCGAAAAATCGCTTTTGAAAAAATACACCACGAAACGGTTCAGGGAAAAATGTGCAAACAAAAAATGGATTATTCTGGCAAATCCATGAATGGACTCTCAATTCATTTTCGTTCCCCTTCTGTTGCTTCATTTCATGGAATTGGGCGAAAGGAACCGAGCTCGAACAAAAAAAGAAAAAAAAAAAAAAATGTGGTGATGGCTCACAGGTGAAAAATGTCTGATATTCAAATATTCAAAATTTAACACGTATTCCATCAAACAGTTTTCTGTTGAAGGAGAGAATGAAGTAAATGAGAATGGAAAAAATATTGGTGCTCGAAAAGCATGAAATCCTGGTATAATTTTTCTTTCTTCTTCGTTAATCAACTTAGAAAAACGCCAGCCAAAGCGTTCACTAAGCTACGGTTTTTCTGTTCAATGCCATCATCATAATTCAACAGGCAAACGTAGTCAAAATATTTATGAAAGTAACGAATAATCGCAGAGTGTGAAGGTGAAAAGGGGAGAAAAAAAGACTGGAAAATAAATCAAAGAGATTTGCTTTATAATCGAAGAAGTAAACCGAATGTGTAGAGTGAAACGTGTGAAAGTGGAAAATATGAAATTCAAGTATCGTTTTTTCTCTGGAGTTCTTTTTCCATCGGTTGGATGAGTGTGTATGTGTTCACTTGCCACAATCGAATATAAGATATCTATCTCGCATCATTTACTCGGTTACTTAGAAGCTATTCGAGATGTGTGCAAACAAAAGAAATTGATGGGTAAATGATATTATAATCCGAATGCCAGACTCTGTCTCACATCATTTTTTTTTTTTTTTTTGCAATTTGCACATCTTCCGATTTTATCGCATGAAAAACCATCATCCGCAAATATGGAATGGCATCTGCGTGATCATCGGTCTCGCTTTTGTTGTTTATCATTCGGCGCGATGATGATGGTGGTGATGCTGCTGCTGATGTTTTTCCAATTCGTTATTGCGATGGAATGCCATTTGCTTTTCGTCTATCGGTAATTGCTCATGCACCGGCCGAAAGAAACCACACTTGGGCCCGGAAATATCGGCAAACTTTCATCGGATCCAACATGCATTCATCTTTATCGTCGTCCAAATGTCCATGCTGGGCGACCGGAGTCGAATCTTTGCCCAACATAATTACGAACCATGCTCACGTAATCAGAATACGAGTAAATGTTTTGATTAAATTTTTCCCGTCCAGAATATTTTTGTTGGCCTCTTCACTTCGCCTTCCGTTTCTTCGGTCGCAAACACATTTCCACTGTTGAATTGGTGTGTATAGTATTGCTGTGTATTTTTGGTTGGTGAAAACATTATGTAATTGCTGGTTATCATCGTTGTACCATTTCATTTCGCACCAAAATCCCCCATTTGCACAGAGACGCACCGACTTAAAGAACAAATGAATACATCGGATTGTACACATGCACCCAATTGAACAGACATTCTCCGTTGGGATAATTGTATTACCATGCATTTCGATGTGCACACACTGGAATAAATTCAATGGCGGTAATTCACACTTTTGTGAGCCAGCGCACACATGGTCACGCACACACAAACACACACACAAACATTATTTCGTAAAAATAATATCCATCCATATTGAAAGAGATGCTAAACATTCACAATTACACTTGATTAATACGACGAAATCCGAAACAAAAGGGATGCATCCACACGCAATCGCCCATTCACTTAGGCGTTGCGATGAACATGAATGCATCGCAAAATGAAAATAAATATTGGATCACGGTTCAATTTCTATTTGGCTGAAAAACCAATATTTACACAACAAAGAAAATTGAACAACAGCAAATGACATTTGTAACTGTTGAATCGACACGCAAAATTGTAAAAAGGCGATTGTTCGTCGTTATTTAATGTCAGAGGTGGCGAGGTTTTGTGTTGTTGAGTGAAACGTTCACTGCAAACATATTTGATGGACAAAAAATTAAAAAAAGAATTGGATGAATGGCAAAAATTCCATAACGTTTTGAAATATTGATTCAAAAATTTGCCTGATTATTTCATAAATTGCTGCATAAATGAAATATCTTGTTATATTGTAATAAAAAAACCTCGAAAAAAATGAGAAAAAAATGACTTTGTGTATTCAATTTTTTTCCAAATTTGGATCAAACCAAATAAAATGCATCGAAAAATCATTGAATCGCTAAAAATTCGAGCTATTACACAGAAATTGAAAAAAAAAAAAATTGTTCAAAACATCCAGAATTTTGCTTAAGAGTTGGAAAATTTTTGGAATTGGACCACACTTGAGAACTCTATCTACTTTTCGCTTAACTCTTGCCAAAGAATTGAAATATTATTTTCAACTTTGAATCGAGTTCTTTGCGAATTCTATCACAAATTCATATGTGTGTTTAACTGCTGGAAGCGCTTGAGAAATAAACGCATGGGAATAAACATTTCATACTTTCATTAAGCTGCCCATAAATTTGATATTTTAAATGGAATCCGTTTTGTGTAAACGACAAAAATCCATTTGCTATGAATTCAGCTGAAATGCAATTCAAATGTTGAACTCATTCGTTCGCGAAATTTATTGTATTAATAAAGCAAAACGGTATAAGTCGTTCACTGACTTTTGCCAGCTGAATTTTCAGCATTGTGACTAATCGTGCGTTGGAATTCATTGGAAACGATCCATCCATTTTCACTTAAACTATTTATTGGTCATTCCATGGTATATTTGGTGTGGTGCACAAATAAAAAGGAAACATTTATGCCGCATCTCATTTGAGCGTCATTCCGTCGAATGAATCTGCTAAGTCGTTAGAACGTAATAACAACCGGCAGGCGATGGGCCCGAGAAATGAGAGCGCCCAGAGATAGTCGGCAGACAAGATTAAGTCGCCGATTGACCGTTTCCGTCCGAAAATGTTTCACTTTTATTTGAGTCCACCATTTTATGTGGGTCGGGAACGGGGTGGCCAACGCCAACAATTTCAATATCTTGCTCAATGCTAGCAATAATTCAGAAAACCTTTTGCATCATATCGCAAACTCGGGAACTCGCTGTGGAACGGCTCTCAAAGGCCAAATGGAACGGTTGAGTGTGTATTGTGCGAATTTTGAGGCGTTTTGCCATGCTTGTGTGCTGGCCGTTTCTAGTTGCTGTGGCCAATTGTTGTCTTGGGCAAAATAATTCGTTGATTGTGCGAATCAAGATCAAGTGTTCGGTGTCGGTAGTGCGACCGTATATCTTCAGTGCAAAATGAATAGTGAATTCCCGATGGAATAATCATATAATAAATAAAATATGTCGTAACCATTGCCGCACTACATCTTTCCATCAACGGTCGTTTGGTTCTTTGCTTAACCCCGTCACTACATTGCCGTATGTGATAACTGGTCGATTTCAAAATTATTCGCCTTCATGTTCATTTTTCAAGCAATGAAAAAGAAGTGCGAGAGAAAACGGCTCTTATTTGGGAAGGCACACACACACAAAAAACAGCTGAGAATGTGAAATTACTTGATAGATAAAAACGAACCATAAGATAAAAATAAAATTAAACGACGGAAAAGAGCGTCGCATAGCAAGAAGTGCAAAAAGATAGAGAGAGAGAGAGAGAGAGAACGATAGAGATAATAAAATGTAGGAATAGGAGCATCCCGCATAAGCAGCGCACACACACGCATATTTTCAAAACATATTTTTCCGGTCCTCCGGTTTGATGATTATCATTTCGAGTCATTTACTGTTTTGCCTAAGTTTTTATTTGGCTGGTGCCGGTTTGGTTTTAGTAATGCAACAATCAACGCGCCACTCGAAATGAAAATACAAAAAAAACATCTAGCAACAACTGTTTATAACGAAATGGGCCATTTTGTAGTTTTACGCGTTATCGCTTCCAAAATTGTGAATTGTCGACATTTGCAGACAATATGTAATCCTATGCATCATCGTTGTTGAATATTAGCTCTTTCTCTCTCTCTCTCTCTGTGTGTGTGTGTGTCTCTCTCTGTGTGTGTGTCACTTCGAGTAACATGCTGTATTATTTGTTTATTTATTCATCCGTTGTTGTCCCTTTGTTTACACGAAATATGTCACTCGAACCAAACTGCAGCTTGATGAATGGCGATAGAATTTCGAAAGCGCCAACGATGACTGTGTATGCACTGCACATCACTCAATACAAGCAAAACAAATATATACACACATAAACTTAAAAATGCTTCCGAAAAATAAAATAATGTATTTTTGTGTCTCTTTTTTCTTACTTCGCATATTGATAACTCCACTCTGGCGCCGCGCGCTGTATTATGAAAATTCACTATGAATATATTTTCGTCTGTGCTTCATCTCATTCGCTCTGCTGCGCTCGCAATGCCACCGCATTTTTTTTCCACCATCACACCAGTGGCAATTTGGTAACAAGCATCAACAATACACAAAATGGACATAAAGGGATATCATCAAATCAAGGAGATTCTAGCGTTGTTGGTAGTCCAGCGCGTCGTAGCGAAGTGTCGCCCATACAAAACCATGTAAGTACACATCCCTTTATCATCTAATCAATTTTATTTCACTCTTGAACAACACTTTTTTATTTGCTGCCGCACTTCTCTCTTTTTCTCTCATTCTCTGAATGAACAGCGCTAAACAGGACTGCTCCTGTAAAAACATTAAAGTTCTTTTGGGTATTTTGTTTTGGCTTTTGTGCATTTTACCAACTGCATAAAAATGGGGTTGAATCCATTCCTCTTGCGAGCCGAGCGAGCTGTTTCTGCTTCTCTGTTGAGAAGAAAATGCTCCATTTCAATGTATTCTATTGAGACAACATTCCATTATGTATATTTTGGTGACATTCTGCATTTCTCTGCATTCTGTCATTTTGTCCCGTTTTCCACATTTCATTCAGTTCGCCGCCCTCGCATTCAAAACGTACATTTCCAGTTACTCAATTTCTATCTCTCTGTCTCCTTTTCTTGTAATATCATACATGTTTTTGGAGAAATATTTGCACATGCTCCGTCTCATACGTCAATCTGTCACGGAAATTTATTTAATTTTATTTCTGGTTTTTGCGTTTTTTTTTCCCGAAAAGAATTAACATTCAAATAAAATTCAATTCTATACGGAGAATTGAAAAGATTCGGGGAATTTGTCAAGTGAAGCACATTTATGATGAAAAATGTACAAAATGTTGTTCATATCTCAAAAATGTTCTGACAGTCAATTAAATCGGGTAAAATTTTAACACGTAAAAATTGCAATTGACATAATTTTGAACGAATTTGAACGCACTTTTTCTCGGGCGGAAATTCGGGCGCCTCAAGGAACTATGCGTGTATCTTTTTTTATTTACTATGCGTACATGTTTTCGCACTTGACAAAATATGCAATGATATACGAACAGTGTATAATTTTATTGATTTTGAAGTGTGCAAAATGGCAACCGCGTGTAGTGTTTTTAAACGCTTTTAAAATTTGCTCGACAAGGAATAGCTGTTATGAATATCAACAATGTTTCGTACGCGTTTCGAATGTTGAATTGCAAAATAGGCATGACATCGTGGAACGGCCCACTTACGTGTATGCAATTCTCTACGGATAATATTGGAAAAGTCGAGAATATCTTTATAAGTCGGTTTCAATAGCCATAAAGAGTAACAATAACAACAGTTTCTCTTCGATATTTAAAGAGACAGAAAAGAAATCGGTGTTTACGTTGTGCATTGTCGAATTCTACAATATAAAATTTGATATAATGTCTATTGGACTGCGGGTAATACGACAGCATCCGTTTTATTGGTAATGAGAAATATACCATTTTGTTCGGCTGTTACGAGATCGACAATGCATGCCACGAACGCTAAACATGTCAAAAATAGCAGAACAATGTTCCCCAACAACATAGCCATGCAAAGACGAAACTGAAATTGAAAATCGTGGCACACACACACAAAGAGTGACGGGATAGAAAGCCTGTTTCTTTGCCAGATAGTATCGGTTTTGTATACTTTAACTGATATATAAGTGCTGATTTTATAGCATGTAAACATGCAAAGAACGAGAGCAAAAAGACCGCACAAGCGAGAAATCGAGAGAAAATGGTTTGAATTGCGATATTATTGAATTTTTTTAGCAGCTCAAGAGCTTTGGATCCAGTGTGATGTAGCGTCACATGTAAAATGCACAAAATGTAACCAATTCACGTACATATTGCAAGCATCATTCCCAAGTATTACAGCATGTATCGAGATTTTGTACGTTGCGTACTCGTTCTCTCACTCTCTCTCTCTCTCTTTCTCTGCCATTGTGTTGGCAAATATGAGTGGTGCTTGCGAGTTCATAGCTACATCGCTATACACTTTCGCAAAGAAAGAGAGCGAGAGGAATAAATAATTGATAATTTTTCTTTTTGGTTCCCTATTTTCGGATCATTTTATCAAAATCAACAACAACGTGCATAACCATTTAGATGGAGATTTTTTCTTCCGCACTGTTTTCACCATCCGTACTTTATATAGAAAGAGAGGAGGGAAAAACTCATTGATCCCATTGAAAGATGAGATTACTGAATAAAGCAATTTCGATATCTCCTTTGGATAAGAAAATTGCTTTCCTCATATTTCCCCCGTTACGCTTCTTAGACAATTCCTAATGGCCTCTACTCTCGCAATGCTCATCATCAATTTCTTTATATAATACGTTTGAATTTTAGTTAATGTTTTCCTCTGGATATTCAAAAACAGTTCTGTTGTCAATGCCAATATGTGTCCCAGTTGTTGCTATCGATGAACTTAAGCAAAGCATTCTTCCGCCAAGCGATGTTGATTCTTTGGGTAGAATACATTCCAAATCGATTCCCATGACTTATTCAATGAGGTTTTGATTGCATTGAACTCCTTTTTTAACTCGTTCACTTTTGTTCGATCTCTCTTTCTTTCTCTCTCTTTCAAAAGCTTCGTTCGTGATTCCGATATTTCGATCATCTCTTTGTGAAAGCAAAAAACATGCGACGGTCAACAAAAATCCAATGTACACAAAGTCAACATTGGAAAACGTTTTCGAAAAAATCGATTTGTAGCATTGCTTCCGTTCATCCAAAGCGAAATAACCAGAAAAAGCATCATAAAAGAACCTCAAACTTGTGAAAATTCAATAGATATCCAATAACGTCAGCCAGTCAACTGTAAAACTACTTTGAGATCATTTGTTTTCAATGGGACACCGAAATTATTGCTGGTCAAAAAGAAATGGCCAACTGACGGAGGATTAGCTTCCGAAAACAACATCAAATTTCATCATGTTGTCATATTAAATTTTTCATTATGAAATAAATAGAAAAGCGATCAAATATCGAGAAAAACAAAATGAAATTTTGATGTTAATGCGCTGATTTCGATAGGGACTGTTCTTTCTCCTCATTTTCCTTTTAGTCGATTGCACTGCGATTTGCCTCTCTCAAGCACAACATTTGTTTGTCAAAATTATATCAAAGTTCAATTGATAAGGAAAATCAGATTTTTCAAATTAAATTAGCAATTTTACGCGACACGCAGACAGCGCAAACTTCCAAACTCGTTACCAATTTCCTCAGTGGATGCAAAAAAGCTGTCCGTTACAATGCACAT
The DNA here is from genome assembly GCA_028476595.1 of Obolodiplosis robiniae. Classification (NCBI taxonomy): domain Eukaryota; kingdom Metazoa; phylum Arthropoda; class Insecta; order Diptera; family Cecidomyiidae; genus Obolodiplosis; species Obolodiplosis robiniae. The sequence goes on along the minus strand of CM052017.1, from coordinate 8,160,417 downwards.
AAAATATAGTTGAAAATGAGGGGAAGAAAAATATTATTTTACCTTGTTCTTATGGGCATTTGGCGAATGATAGTGGGAAAATGAAAAGAGACGTTGTTTGGGCTGCAAATTCACTGCGAAATGCATTTTTATCAGCACATTGAATTCACATAAAAGTTGATATTTGGGTGCGGACTTTTTCAGCCATCGGAATTTTTTGTCTGTCTGTGATCATTATTTTATTCGTTTGGTAATTCTATTTGCATAAAACATGGGCCCTCGAAAAGCAAATCGCCGACCCACCAAGCCAAGTCAGGCGACGTCTCCGTGTGCACCAAAAATTTCATGATGACGCCGACTGAGACGTGACTTGCAAACAATATTTTATTAAACGATTTTACATTTGACAAACGCAATAAAATCACATTTTTTACTCGCTCGATGCACAGTTGCAGGTAGTTTTTGGTGAGCGACATGAAAAACAATATTTTATGCAAGAAAAAAAAATGAGCGAGTTCATTTGATATGAACGACCGAGAACAGGCATTTCTCGCGCGCGTTCACTGCAGAAAATCTCTCCATAAACAAAACTGCACCTACCAACAAAGACACACTCTGAAACGTGTCGAGCGCGCATACTTTCGCCTTTGGAAACTTTATTGTGTCGTCATTGCTATCTGCAGCTTTTGATATTTCAATGAACTCCTTGCACGAAAAGCAACGCCACCACCAACAAAGTATATAAAATTACAGATAATCCGGAACGTAATTTATTGCATGGGGCAAAATGAATTTATAATGACTACATGTTTCATGTTTGCAATGTTGTATGTCGTGTTGTGACGCTTTATTATGAACGAAAATGAATCGTAACACTTGATCTATTCGTCTCGGAAATGCGGCCCGATTTATGAGGCTGCACTTCGAATGGAGTGCTCTTGAAAGCTCTCTAGACTCTGGGTCGCCCCCCCATTATGCGACCGATTTTGTGTGACCCCCATTGAGAAAGAATGATAATGAAAGAATTGTCAAGGAAATCATGGAATGCAAAATTGATTACATTGCATACTATTTTGCCGTCGGTCGGTCGTTGTCTTTAAAGCTATCATTTATGGCAAAATTCATTAAACGCACAGATAGTCCCAGCGGCAATGAGAAGACTTGCACTGAAGACAAAATCTGAAGGTGTTCATTTTCGTCTGATACACTTGTGTTCTCTAAATAGACACATTTGACTCGTGCAAATGGCTAGTGAAATTTGTGTTTATGAATTATTCAATGTAAGAAACGGTATGCAAGTTACTCGAAGAGTTTTCCATCGAAAGATCGACACAGCTACTGTTTAGCTGTCAATGAATATGGCATTTTGAACACAATGTTGTTATGAGATGTTCTCAGTATTCTCAGAAAAGTGTTCTGCACAGACAATGCCGTCGACTTGGCAAAGGTGTGTCGAGAGCAGTAGTGCAAACTACTGTACAACAGCATAGTTTTTGCAGAAAATAAAACTTGTGAATGCAAACAATCGATCGGCATTTCGGAAAACGATGAAAAGAAAAATCGGACCAAAGAAGAAGAGGAAAAACGCTTAAAAGTTTTACGTCCATACATTCAATTACTCCACTAGACCATTAAATCGGAAGCAAATGGCGAAAGGCGAATGGCAAAGCCAGTTCAAAGTAAATTTCTTTCTCAATTTGATTTCGTCAGCTGTTGTTGTGTGTGCTGTGGATACAGCGAATTCTTCAAAGTCGAAATAACCATTGGCATCAACAATGATTGCATTTCGAAATGTCATTTGGAAAGCGCAAACAAGAACCGCATTCAGCGACAACTTGAATTAGCTATTAATAACATTGCATAACCGGTGCAGACATACTAATAGGCTACTCTAGGTTTTGGCCATAAAACCATTCGCATAATGCATTTTGCATTCGCTTCGAAAGAGCAAAATGGTAGTTTGAATTACTTGAACATTAGTGTTGGGGGGCCACGGCCATTACTAGATGTTGTTTCCTTACTCCAATTACTATTTGCCATTTTGCTTTACATTCAATGCCAAGCAATTTCATTGTTAAGTGGATTCTATTCACGGCACCAGCTAAAAGGAACATTTTGTACCCATCCCAAATGGAAAATTTATCACAAAATTGCCATAGAAACGAATGTACCTTTTATTAGAATAACGAGTAAAAATTAATATAAAAAAAGGGAATGAAAAGACATTTTAAGAAGCAGACTTTTAGCTTTCCTATCCATTGACAATGCTGGCAAGCCGATGACGACGGCAAATGTGTGCAACAAACAGTACACAAAGAAAATTGAAGTAAAAATACTGATTCATAAAAAAAATGCTAAAAGGCATACGTTTTTACACACATTCATAAACAGAAAATCCGGACTCATCAGTATATAAGAGCGCTAGACGGCGGTAATAAATCAAGATGAACGTTGAAAATGAGATGAGCCGAAACAAAATTGAGCAAAGAAAAATATTTCTTTTTTTGACCGATCAACAAAAAAAAAAAAACCAAGAAAACAGACGATGAAATAGCGAAATGTTTTGAGATGGATAGAAAAATACTCTATAAAGGAACCCAATGCAAAGGAGTTACAGGTTTTATCCACTATTTTGATGTAGAAGTTTGATCGACTTAATGAGAGAGAGAAAAATGCATCGAGACTGACAGAAAAAAACAACGCAAACTATAAAACAATGTATGCGAAATTCGAACTCACACGCGATGCGGAAAAGGAATGTATTGCAAAAGAATGCAAACACCGAGAAACTGAAAATGTTAAATAAAACTTATATTTTCATCCCTCTTTGTGTGTTTGGCTTTATATTGCCAAGCGCCGTTGTTTTTTTCGTGCATATTTTCATTTTCAAATCGGCAATCAAGGACAAGGAGTCGGAAGAATAACAAAATTTATTCTACACTTTTGCGATGCCACTCACAAAAAAGTTGCTCATATAATAGTGATGCTTGCCAGCAACACACACATGGACACATTTGTCTTTTATTTGCGGCAACACGGCACTGCGAATAATCTCGATATTTTCTCTTCTCTTCTCTACCTTTTATACTTTTGTTCGCTTTGTCTATTCGCCAAAATGATATATAGACATTATGTTTCATTATTATTGCTCACAATGGCGACTAACTTTTCCACAATATTATAAAAGTTATAAAATAGTTGTGGGTTGCTCGTGGTTGATGTTCTTTCTGTTCATTCCCTTCTCATCTTGTTCATTTTTTTTTTTTTTCTTATGCTTTTTTCGTTCGCAACAAATATATGAAACAAGAAGCACGCGCGCATCCATCGCTGTGCCAAGACTCGAAATTTCATTTTTTATATATTCATGTGTGTCTGTTTTTTGTGTTGCTCTGTTCAAGTCAGTTCTTGCATTTTAGTTCGCTTGGATCTCAAAGAATAGCAACAACGACATTGAGTGCAAAACGAGTGCACACGCAAAGATGACATCAATTCATTTCGATTTGTATGTTTTTCTCTCTTTCTCTCTCTCGTACTCCATCGCCAATCATTTGAAATGTGTCTTCTTTTCAGTCAATGCAGTACTTTTTCCTCGATTGCCATCGTCACGCCATCATCATTCCCCAACACATCACATCACTGGCAAAATCTACTTTATTTTGATTTTTCGGTTTCTTTACCACTTTTTCTTTTATTACGCTCAACTCGCTAGTTTTGTTTGCATTTATCGTCTGTTCTCCCCATCGCTCAGCTTTTAAATTGCTTAACATTTGGCTAACTGACAACGGATTTCCAAACCGAAATGCACTACACAAAATACATCAACTGCAGTGGATCAGAATGAAGAAAAAACAATACACGAACGGAACAGATGGAACGTTTTAAGCAAATACCAGAAAATAAATATACAAACTCTTAGAGATGTGAGGCCAATGGTTGCGTTTTCTTTCCATTTCATTTGATGGCTTTGACTTGTAATTTTCAAGACAGTCTGTCTCTTCAGTGCTTGTGTAGTTAAACTTCGTGTAATGCTTGAGATCGAAATGATATTGATTTTGTGACGCATTTTACAATCATTGATTTAAGCTTTTTAATATACACAGTGAGAGTATCTCACGATCCATCATTCCCGTATTCGTTATTCCTCTCTCTCTCTCTCTCTCTCTCTCTCTCTCTCTCATCCTTTATATCTAGCTTGCTCTTCTTTTTTCGCATTTTCAACTCTTTTTCGCTCTATTTCTTTATTTACTCCGTTTCGCTCTTTTTGAGTTTTCTTCAATCGATTTTCAGCTTTTTTCTTCTTCATTCCAATTTCACTCAGTTTCGCTGTTTATCACACCTTTCTACTTCTTTTCGATCATTCTCATTCTTTCTTGATCCTTTTCTTCTTTCTTCCACCTTCCTCTTGCTATTTCTGCCTTTCTCTGTCCCTTTGTAATTCTGCCATCTTAAAGCTTTCCATGTTGGTTCTGCTTTTTGACGAGAACGTCATATTCAAGGGAGACAAATCTCCATCGAAAGAATCTCCGCCATTTTGTCAACCACACTATTGTCTCATTGCGGTAGAGCATCGAAAGGTAAACTTGATATCAAATAGAGTTTCATGATCAACGAACGGTCTAGATTCCTCTTTCGTTGAAACTTTTTCTGAAAATGCGGATAAACATTAAGATGGTCGACCATAACTTGATATGCCACTCAAACAAATGTGATAAGCTTTTTACAAACATACTTTACAGCACCCACAAACAAAAAGAAACTGAAATTTTTAACAACAAAAAACAACTTACAAGTGGAAAAAACAACAATAAGCCAGGATGAACACAATTAAAAAACCACTCTGTACAACGACGAATAAAGTAGAAAACAAAACATGGACATTGTCTCGTTTTAATGGAGTCACTTCGTTAACAAAGTGTAAATAATAATGAAACACCATGTTGATTTCAATGCCGGCTCCAACTGCCCGTCACCACTCTGCACATCTTTGTTTATCTTCTGTGTCAGTTAAATTGCATTACGCATACAATAGAATTTGCATTTTCGGTTATTTTTAGTGTGTGTTTTCGTGTTACAGATAGAATAAGCTGTTCAATTTGAATACGCATATTGCTGTCATTCTTTGTCAATATGACCACTTAATGCCAACATCATAATTTTTATAGCTACAATCGCCAATCGGCGTCGACGACCCAATGTGTGTGTCCATCCATAATTAAAGCGAATATTATTGCAAGTGTGATTTTTACAAAAGATTTGAATATACATTTATATTTTTATGGCAACTGGCGTCAAATGAATGAATGGCTGACGCTGTGAATGTATGAAAAATTGCAAAAAGTCTCCGAGCGAACAACGAAAATGCGCTGCATTTCTGTTCAATATCGAAAAAGCTTTGAAAGTCAACGCTTCAGATGTTACACATTCATTTTCTTGCCATTTTCAATGATAGCGCACTTTGTTTTCGCTGTCGTTAGTTTTCTCATGACTTCGCTCATTTCGTGTCGCTTGGTCTTTGTCTCTATCTTTTTCTCTTTTTCATCCTCATCTTGTCATTCGATCTTTCTCTTTGCTTGCTCTTTCTGCCTTTTCTCTTTTTTGTTCACAGTCTCCAGCTTATTCTCTCGTCCTCTTCTCGCCTATTTCTCGTCGTTTTCCCCCCTCTAACATATACATTGCGTTTGAATTCATTTTGTTTTTTGTTCATTTTGTTTGCATTGGTCGACATTTGTGTGTGCCCGCATTTGAGATTCAAATGAATCTTCGAATTATTTTCTTTGTTTCCGTCGGTTTATTGTTGTTTGGTTGTGTTTTATGCCATTTTCCAGTGTGATTGCACTAGACAAATGGTTTGGTTGCTTATTATATGCAATGTGCACTTGAACTTTCATTTCAGTCTATAGTTTCAACTTTTCGCTATAGCAAAACGCACAGTTTGCAACATTTGCATCAGCCAAAGCCGTCAATGTGAATTTCAGCAGCCTTGCTCCTCACTTGTTCCGTGTTTTATTTTCGTCATGGTGGTTTTTGCTTGTGAATTCAACGAACTTTTTTGTCGGCTCAAAATCGTTTCAGTAAATAGCTTGCATATTTAAAATATATTTTAAACCTGTCCATAGACAGAGATCAAGCTTGATTTGTGTATGCATTGCGAATATTCAATCCGGAATACCTTGAACTCTGAAATAAGCTTCAGCTAAATGCGAACGGAATTGCACACAGCAAACAGTGCAGTTTTGCAACAATTGCACAACCAATAAGCTAATGATTCAATTGAAATGTTCATACATTACACAAATTATCTGATTATTTACGATGTCTGGCTGGGAAAAACTTTTAATCCAAATAATACGCATTGATGTTGTCCAAAAGTTTACGTGCAAACTTTTGCTGTTTGATTTCGATCAATGTTACGCATCCAAGTAAATATCTCATTATTCGTTTTGTTTTCGAGTTTTTCAACCACATCTTGTGCGACAAAGAAACCATGTTGCTTCGCCAAATTGCAGTGAGTGACGGCGAGATAGCTTCTATTGGCTTAAACATTGCTGTTAGCTAGATAGCTGTACGTGTTAAACAATCGAAAAATGTAGTGATGAATGCAGCAGCTGCGTCACAGTTTTTGCCTTTCGAAATATGCACACTTATATTTCATACACTTTTTTCGAGATAACTTCAACAGACATTAAATAGCATGTGTATTTTTTCGGGTTTTATTCATTTTGAATACTTTTTGGCATTATTCTTCAAATGTATTTCAATATGTGCGCCTCGGAAGTCAGTAGAAAAAGGCATGCCTGCAACTGGTAACTGTCATTTCTTTCTCATTAAATCCAGCTTTTTCAGCACTTGAGAGATGGATGCAATGAAAAACATTCAAAATTCTAAGCAAATCTATAAAATTCCTCACAATCCACAATCCATTTTATTGAAGATTACTATCATCTCTCTTTCATCATTATCGTTTCATGAGGAATTATCCAAGCCAAACCGGTACCCGAACTTTATGACTGGATCATTTCTTTTGACAGTTAAACTGATCAGCCTTGAAACTTGTGAATGTAATGTTTTGTGAAATTTCACCATTGTGAAAATTTCAGCGGCATTTTCTCATGAGCCATGATAATTCAGAGAATATTTTTTTTTTTAAATTATTTATTGTTGATTTGCACTTGAACATCTCGAAATTAATAACATTTACCAAATATATTTTTTTCTTTTTAAATCTGATTAAATTTCTCTTGGTTTCTTTCATTGTAGACCACGAGCCGTTTTGGATGGCATTCACCAGAAGCTGATGAATTTTGTAAAATTGACCAAAATTTACCGTACATGGTAAAAACATCGACTTGTTCACCGAAAGTGCGTTCAATGAACTCAAAAACGATCAATCGGAACAGTGTTGATAAATCATCGAATTCGACAACTAATACCCCATACTCAAAAAGTGTTGACGCCAAATATTATACACGGGCATTCGACTATACGAATCCAAAACTATCGCCAAGAGACAATTCGGCCATTCTGAGAGCGGTGAGCGCTTCAGCATCGGTCACCACCAATCACCACATCGTAAACATCAAAAATCAGGCTATAAGTTTTGCAACAGCATCGCGTCTGAATCAATACCGTTATCAAAAGCCATCGTACGAATCACACGAAATGTTTGAACAGCAAACGCAACCACAACAAGAATCCAAGCATCATACATTCGGTAAATACGAGACGAAGCATTTTAGCAATGGTATTGTTGCGAACAGCGCGAATCATGCTGACGATGGTGAAAATCATCAAATGGTAGTGATTACGTTAAACGGAGCGACGAGTGCTCAACAAAAGCAGGTAAATAGAACAAATCGAACGGGAAAAAAATCTGCATGAAATTATTCAATTCATTGGAATCGATGGCGAATTTGTATTTCGATTGGTTTCATCTTCTTCTCAATGTCACTCTCGCTCTCTCTCGCTATCTCTCGCTCTCTCTCTCTCTCTCTCTCTCTTTCTCTCTTTTTTTCTTGCGGCTTAGAAAATCATCGATATCAACAAGCAGCAATCGGCAAAAATGTTGAGCTCGGATAAAACGAATAATCATCAGCAATCGACAATGATTTCAAACTATCACAATAATCATTTGGATTATCGAAATGGAAGTCAGATGAGCTTTTATGATAATCAACCGGATGAAGAGTTGCATCGACAGCACTATTTCCCAGACAGACAACAAACGGATATAACGCGAAGTGGCAGCGATACGAGTTCGAAATCTGAACAACAAACCAAAAACTTTTATCATCAGCAAAATGGTTTCGCAGTGAAACAGCAGCAACAATTAGCTAACAACAATGAATGCGATTTACCGCCCGAAGATCATTTGATTCGAAGAAATGTCAAGCAAAAATGCAATCAATATGGGAAAATTCTAAACTGCAATCGCATTGATAAAATAGCAGCGCCAACCACAAAAGATCATCGCAATGGTTCCAGACCAATTCCAATGCTACCCTCACCACCATCCACACCGCCGCCACCGCTGAATGCAAAAATTAAAGACTATCATGAGAAAATCTACAAAGAATATCAATCGAATGTACACTTGAGCAACCAACATCCGAATCGCTTCAACGGCAACCTCAACAGCAACAACAACAACAACAACAACAATGAGGTAACCACTGTGCGCCAATCGTTTCGAAGCAATGCACCGCTTTCAGAAGTATTCCTAATCGTGTTCTTTTTTGGGTGTGTATTCTTTTTGCAGTTGAGCTCAGCGAATAACAACAACACCAATGCCAACGGTTTCGAGTATTATTCGCATGGTTGTTCGCACGCATTGGCCACATCATCAACACTGAATCAACAACAGCTGGCAAACTTGCATGCTAATGGCTGCGATGAAACAGCCGCACACAAGGAACTGGTGCAATCGAGAGCGAAATGTAAACAAGCGCAATCCCGAACAAATAACGTTTATCATCATACTAATGGCATTGGTGCGACGCATTTAACACCAACACCCAGCAATCATCAGTTGGCTCATGTCATAAATAGTTTGTCATCACCAGAAAGTGCATATTCAACTGGCTACTCAACGGATGGCACATCACCGTCAGGTAGACTTCATTTTTTCTCGCTATCAATTTCTATTCAATGAATACGCAATTTTTTGATTGCTTTATCTCGTTTATTGATGAGGTGTGATGAAAAAATAAAAGATTAATAACGAAGAATAAATATGAATCTCTGAACCGGTTCAATTATAAATCCAATATTATTTGCCCGGTGAGATTTTTCTTTATACTCAGTCATGTTAGAGTCTTTTTCAATTCGAAGAATTCATGCGGCAAGAACGCGCACGATAAAACGTGCTCCATTTCAACCAAAAAACCCGACAAACCTCATAAAAATGGCAAAGATACGCGTTACAACCGAATCTTGTGTGACATATAAATTAATCCGTAATGTGCCAGCGCCTAACTACCGCTAGTGAACTACATTCTACATCTCTCTTTTTTTTTGATTCAATATGAAGAAGAAGGAAAGGCTTTTGAGCACATATTGTCACGTATTGCCTGGTATCTGGAGACTCAGTGAGCACGTTACCTCCGATTTAGATCACTTCTCATCTTAACGAAGTTTTCAATGTCAGCCATCATTTGCAATTTACATTTCAAACGGCCGTACACACATTTGATGCATACTAAAGATCTATCTCCTGCTTTCTTCAGGCGGAATAAATAGCATGAATCGCTCAAATCTTGCCAACCATTATCGCATGCTATTCATGCAAATCATGGATATGACTTTTTCAAGTGGCTTTAATCCTTTACACCACCCTAAATATACATTAAGGATTCTTCAGTTTTGCTTCTTTTCACATTTCTTTTTTTCATTTCGCATTTTTCTCTCTGCCTCCTCTTTTCTCTCTCTCTCTCTCTCTCTCTCTTCGTATCGCTATTTCATTCTATCTCAATTTCTCCGTCATCCGGAAATTCTTGGATTCATCTCAATCAGTTCTCGGAGGCTTCTAATTTTTCTGCCTTGTTGTGATTTAATCATCATTCATCGAGGACTTGTCGCATCAAGTGCACGCACACATATACACACATACACGACAGCATGCATCTCATTTCAATGTGGATGAGTGCTGTTGCACAGTTCACACATTGCTCTTGATTATTTCGCATCTTACGTGAATTTTGAACAAAATAAGCATCATCCCAGACGACAGTTTAAAACACAAACGCCGATGTAATGTCATTGCATGTATGCAAAAGACACGTTCAATCCGAATAAAAGATCATAGGAAACCGTGAATTTTAATATGAATATGATTAACATGACGCCGAGAAGATGAATGATAAAATGAGAGCTGCTCACGGAATGACAGCGAAGTGATTTTCCTTAACATTCTTCCATTTTGACGTGATTGTATTCGAAATAACAAACGCCAGCCACAATCCTTCAACTCAAAATTTAATATGCGTGTAAAGGAGCGCTGTGGGTTAATTAAATTCAACGATATGGAAAACTCATGTGTCGTAAAGAAAATATGCGCTGAAAAGGGGGTGAAAATCCTGAGATGAAATGACAAAATATGTGCAAACCTCCAGAGAAACTCAAGGCCTCAAAAACAAACCGCACACTCATCAACGGTTTATTCGTTTCGAAATTATCGCCTACTCACAACTCTTTTGGATTTTCACATCTTTTATTTGCGCTAATTCACAAATTCAATTTTTTTTTTTATTTTATAATAAAGAGTTTCTTTTGTTGAATGTTTATCGTTCGCTTCGAGATGTTTTTATTTCGCGAAATTTATTCTAATTTTGAAAAAAAAAAAGAAGTTTAGCTTTGTTTGAAATTACTGTGTCTCTCGGTTTTCGAGAGAGAGAAAATGTTCGCCGCTTTAAGTGGTTGAATTAACCACGTATACGTGGTACTTTAGCATGCAGTTATATTTCCAAAGCAATCCATGATTTAATTCGTTAATTAAAAGCTCTCATGTAAATCATTCTATGTATTTAATTGCATAATTTATTTTCGGAGCGCACCCCAAACACATTTCAAATGCGCAAAAAATGCACCATTCACACAAGGTGGTGCACAGCGAGACCGAGGAAAAAAAATGGCTTTTGCTGTTTTTATTGTTCTATTTGAATTGGCGGTTGCATTCGGGTATAATGGCACACTGTTTGCTACCCCATATCCCTCACCCCCTTTCGTTCAATACGCCGCATCGCATCGCTTCGCATCCAAATGCATGAGGGTGAGAAACCACGCAGTTTTTATATAGATTAGATATGCATATGCAAAGTATGCGTTGAAATAGAAATGAATGGTAAAATGAACATAAATCGGACGGTCGGAATGGTTGAAGACCACCGCAGCGAAGATAAATAGCCATCTGAGAAGAGCAATACATCTTTGGCTGCATTGATACTTAAATGCATGCAGTGTGGCGTTCAACACACTTGACGTAGCATTATATCTATAATCCCTTGAAGAAAATAATAAAACGTGGTGATGCTGTGATAAGAATATGCCAAAATTTGAAAGATTTTTTTTCGGTCGTTGTATCGACCTTTCGATTCGTCGTCACCGAACTCTTTGCCGATTCCTCATGAATTTTGATTAATTCCCGGATATTCGTTGAATATATATTGAAAATTCAGATTTATTTTTTACATCTTTCGCACCCACACAAAAAAAGGCACAACAAACGCACCCGAATATTACATCAACATGCGTACGGGCACGCATTATTTCCCAAGAGGTGTAAATGCGGTGGCGGCTGTCGAACGAAGTCGTCAAAAATTCGGATTAAATAAAATCGAAGAAACAGTCGGTGAAACGATGTGCACCGCTCCGAACACCAGTGTAACAAGCAGCCATGCAATTATCAGTAATCATCGCCGCACGGAATCATGCGATTTGAGCCAGCGCCGACAAACGGTAGTCAATGTATTGGGCACGAGCAATTGCAATGGGGCTGCTGCACCGAATGTTTCCAAGGAAGTCATCAATTTACTGCAGGCGAATACGCATAGCCGAATGAGCCCCGATTTGCAGCGCCATTTGGCTTACCAAAATTATCGTGGATTCGAATGTAAATCTATCAATCATTCAGATTTCGCTGATCAGATGTGATTTAACAATTCAATTTTTCTTATTGTGTTCTGTTTGCAGCACCGTCACCGAGACAGCGATGCCGGATTAAGACTAATCCATGGCTTTCAACGCCCGAAACGAGCGCCGCTGTGGGAAATTCGATTATGAGGAAAATGGATATTGACACAAGTTCTACATCGTCCGGCATTAAATCAAGCAGCGATGCTGGAACTGATGATAAAAAAAGGTATTTCCGCCAACTTTTAAAAACACACACAAAAAACCAGTGAAATTAATAAATTTCGAGTTTGTTTTCTTATAAAATCAGTAAAAATCATATATCATCGGAGTCGGAGAGCAGTTCGTCGAACACTGAAATTGAGGTGAGCCGAAAATCATTCTCGCCGAATACAATTCGCAAGCGTAAACTTGACAAGCAGCTGTCGGAACGGTTGAGTAATCGTGCGTCGAACGGTTGTGAAAGCGATGATGACGATGCCACATTTAACGAATTGATGGGCAAATTCGATGAAAGCTACATTTATGAAAAAGAAACGGACATTCTGAGCGATGATTCGGATCAAACGGAATGCGCATCAGACTTGGACACTGGTCAAGATGGCGGCGACGAATGTGAATCCGACGAATTGCTCGATATTGACTACATTGATACTGGATCGATACAGGAAGTGACTGATAAGGATATTTACAAAAATACCGGCAGTTGCACGTATTTCCACAATAATCAGGCGATTACGGACAAGCGAGGTGCGAATAAATTGCGAAAAAGCCGAAAGCAGCAAAGTGAAGAGAGCAATGGTTCGAGAGTTCGAAAGCGGTTGACGCGAACACGAAAGCGGAACAGTGAATGTCGTGACAGCAGCCAAACCAGCCAAAAAACCATGTCACCACATCGCTACCGGGAATCTCGCAGTGTTGGCGGCACTCCTGTCTCCCTTAGACGCAACAAATCCAATAATCAATATCAAAGGTTCGTTCCGTCACATAAATGTTCAAGTAATTTTATTCTTTTTCACGTTAATTCGATTCATCTATTAGTTTTTTAACACAATACCAATTCTTGCACATTACCTCCTGTATGTCATTCTCCAGCACACCCAAAATGGTTCCATTGTCTAGTCGATGCAATTCACTTACATTTACCGAAATCCATTCCATTCGTAGTCGATTTTTGGCTATAGCCGAAAGTGAGAAGGCTTTGCTTAAGGCGGATATTGAGGCAGATGTCAAATATAAGCAGCTTATTCATGAGGCAGAAACGATTCTTGTGTCGATGAAAACGACTACATTGAGGTATGCGGCCACAATGCTTTTAATGTTTTCGAAAATAGTTAACTGTTTTTATTTCTTTTGAAACGTTGCAGAGAAACGCCAGTTCCAAGCCCGAGTCGTCGTGTTTGCAGTATGCCAGCCAATAAACGTGTTGAAATGTTGCGAAATTGTGAGGCCGATTTGCGCCGTGAATTATTGAAAACACAAACAAAACCCAGCAATGAAGTCACTGAAAATGTGATCAATCGGAAAGAATCATTTGAAACGCTGGCCGCACCGAATAGCCCAGTGAAAATAACCTATAGTAATGGCAATGGTGGTCGCTTCAGCCCGCGCAAAACACATTTAACGAATTTCATCAATCAAAACATAACACCAGCCGAATTGCTTCGGCGCCTAAATGACACACAAAATACGTCAACACCAACAATCGATGCATATGAAATTAAAATGAAGCGTTCACCATGCTTGCAATTCAATGTTGTCAATAATAATCGCATGAGAGTTACCCCACCAAAATCGCCAATGCCGTCGCGACGTCGCTTCCGCAGCCAGAGCCCTCGGATTTGCATCGAATCCGATTCGGATAGTGATACGCTGAATGGAAATGGCCCAACTTCAAATCCATTGCAAAAGAAAAATGGCGGCTCTGCGAAATGTCGTGGTGAAATCACCAGGAATAAGGAGAATAAATTACGACAGTCATGGCGCAAAAGTCGACCGGCAGCTGTAAAAGATGATATTATCAATCAAAATACGATTCCAGCACCAGAACAGCTCGACACACTTGATGCGACCGATCACCGGCCATTCCGTTCGATTGATATGGCGCATCGCATCACCGAATCATTCTATTGCCCACAAAGTGAGCCGCTCAAACGAAAAATCTATTCGGAAAAAACACTGGATCGATTGCAAAAGAGCTTGGACATGGAATCAGGTACGCAATCCTTTTGAAATATCTCATTTCGAATTTTATTCGAGGACATTCCAATATTTTACCACAGAAATTCCAAAGAAGGCGTTACTGCAGAAGATCTCAAATTTGCGACGTGATCGCCAGCAGCAACAGCACCATCACCGCAATTCGCAGTCGCTCGACCAAAGTGGCAATGAATCAAATCCAATGCTCAACAACGCAAATGACGGCGAAAGTGATTTAGCCATGCTAAACAAGCGCCAGCTCATTCTAAACACCATTGAAGATTTAAAACGCAATCTCGAAGATCAAAGCATTGAATTGTCTGGTCTAAATGACGACGAAGACTAATTTGAATGTAGCAGTTTTTTCTGATTAACCGATTAATTTTGCACATCTAAATCGCATTTTGTTTCTAATTTTTCATGACTCAATCTGTGTTCACTTTTTTCCGTTTAGTGGTCCATATCAAAATAAGTTTGTGCAATGTGAATTTTATTTAAATGTTATATCAAAAAGCGAAACAGAAATGTTTTCATTGTTTATTGTTGTTTAAATGGTTGTATTCGACGGAAAAATATTCAATGCGAACGCGAGTAAAATAGCATAAAATGATAAGATGCTCCGAGTAACAGATCGACAATTTTACCGATGATGATCGATGTCTTTTTCTTTGTAGTGTAATTTATTCGATATTTTATTGTTATTAATACTTCATACATGTAGTGACTCAACTGTGGGGATTTCATATGAAATTTATCAAAAGTCAAACAAACGCATACGTAATTCGCAGACTTGAATGTATGATTTAGTTTAGTTTAGTTTAGTTATAACGAAATGTGCAAGCTCGTAGCATCAGGCAACATGATGATTTTTTAGTCATATAAAATTGTAATACCTAGTTCCTTGAAATAGTTATTAGGAAACAAACCAAAATGAAAATCGGAATGGCAGTGAACTTACGTAGAAGCTGAAATTAAATTGGCATAACTAGTAGCTACATTCCAAACGTGTATTTCAACACATTCAATACGAAATACTCACATTATACAAAATGTACTAGTTTCACAATAACCTCATGCTCATCGTTTATTTTCTTAAATTTAAAATCGTGTAATATGTGAACAGTGACTGATCATGAGAGTAATTTTAGAAGAAATTAGAAAAACAAACAGAAAACATTCAAGTATCTACAATATAATCAATAATAATATACAGAACTGATAATAATGAAATTCTGATCCAACATGATTGATATATTATCAGAAACTATTTTCATAAAGAGAAAACGTATTTCAATAAACAAATTTAGCTGGATTTCGATCCCATGTCATATTGCAAACGACACACACACACAGTTCATGGGACTCAATTTGTGAAATGAAATCCGATTATTTTTGTGTATTTTGACAAATGAAGCTAGTGAAACATTCGATCAGTCGCATTTGTATCGATCAATCGAGGAAACTTACAGAGAACAATAACTAAATCGATTACAAAATACTCAATAATGATAAACAAGTATAATCCTAATTCAAACTTATACAATGTAGTGATAATTAAACGTAGTGACATCCGATAGTTCGGTAGTAATCTCTATTTCATTTTCCTCTTCAATGTCGCTTTGCATTGTCAAGAGCACAATAAATGCGGTGCAATGTGTAATGTGTGGCAAATATCAAATGCAAATCTCACAAAAAGAATTTACCCATTAGTTTGTATGGATTATCCTAATTAATGTCCAAAATTTGTCGTTATGTTTGACCAGTTTGGACGAAACTCATTCACACACATTCACTGTGTTTATTTGTTATTCCAAATTGATTTCTCACCAATTACACTAATCCATCCACTAGTCATAAATGTAATACATTCATTTCAACCACCTAACATTCAATTAGAATAGAAGTCCCCTCTTTCTGTTTCGATATCATAAGAATTCTAAAGTGTCCATCGAATGCCCGACAATTTTTAGTCTCGAGGATTTTTGTTAGAATTTATGTTGCAACCTAATATTCGGGCCGATGATAGATATCATTTGTTTATATACTTTTTTAAACTTAATGAACGATCCAACAAATTTCTACCACAATCGAAACTTGAAGAAATTGATGTAGAATTACTGTTGATGATCAAAATATTGATTTGTTTACCAAAATCTAAATTTCGCTAAGAAAAAAGCCGGAGATTGTGAAATGTTGAAATTTACATTAACAAAAGAATTCATAGAAATAAATTCATATTATGCGTTTATGTGAATGTTTGAGTCTATTGAAATGAAATGCGATTACGTAGCCGTAAGATAAAAGAAAGATAACGAGAAGGAGAGCGTAATCGAATCATTCGGCAACTATCCATTCGAATCAATGCATCAATACACATGCGTGCATTAGTCGCCAATCAGTTCAGAAATTACAACAAATATCGTTGTCAAATCCGTTAAACAAATATTGTAGATTCTGAATTGAAAGAAACACATTTCGTTTCGATAAGTCTCACGCATACACACGCATATAATTTAGGATGAATTCGTAAATTTCCCAAATTCTAGCAAAAACTAAAGAAATGAGCAGTGAATAGAAATTGTACATTTGTTTGACGCAAAATTTTCGTTTGCACAAGTCGTTTTTGGCAAATGTCTTGCGTCATAGAAGAGTGTCCGAGCGCAAGATAAATACACAGATTCAACACGTTCACTGATTAACGTGCGTTTGGAGCACATAACCGAACGTATGTCCATCGGCTAACGTATTGAGTGTGTATTTAACTTGCGCTCGGACACTGTTCTGCGACGCAAGACATTTGCCACGAAAAATTTGCGTCAAACAAAGTTGAAAATCTATTCACTGAAAATTAGTCAGAAAATATATCGATTGTGGTTGAAATGAAATATTATTTTTCAAACTTAATCCCGGTTCATAGATACATAAAATTAGAATCTTTGGTATTCAAAAATGTTTTCTGTAGCTCTGTTTGATTTCGGTAGATTTCATTTAGACGTTCGAAATTCGTTGATAATAATAGTCAAATTGAAAAGGAATGTATTCAAAATTTAGATGTCTTTTAAGTTGATTGGGTAAAGAAATGCAAGATTTGGCCAAAGTTCTGCATTTCCACATTAAACTATGTTCATTTTGAATATTTATTGAACAATCAAATGAGCTTTTCCTAAGTTTCTCCGATGCGTTTCGAAGGCTTTACTTAAAATATCGTATGTAACAAAAGTAAACTGTGATAAAAGCGACGATATAGAGACGTGGAAGCAAACTCAACACTTTTTATGACATTATATAATAAACAACAAATAGCGAAAATTTTCGTTTTAAACGAATCATTCTAAAATGTGCCCGAATTTTCCTAACCTGATTTCTACCTGAATTTTCTAACCAATATTCTTCTTCTGCTGCTGCTGCCTACCAAAAAATCTATTTACATTCAAATAAAAGAAATGCATTGTGAAAAATAGCGAAAATCAAACAGGGTTATTGAAACAGATTCTCAACTAACAACAACAAATATTCCGCATATTTTCAACTCAAATCCATAAGAGGACTATATGAATATAAAATATAATTATCCACAATTAATCATACATATAAGTGAAATGAAATGTACGATTATAAGGGAAACAAGCTGTGTATTCTTGGTTTTTTCGAATCGGTTGTAAGGATTCACTCGAATCGCATAGAATTGGGAACGAAACTCGCATTAAAACGAGATCTTTACACAGATTCGGTCATAGATTAAATTATAACTACAACAACAATAACAACAACACAAAGAAATTTGGAAAGCAAATGAAGTGAACATTATTTAGAAAAAAAACAAACATTTTTGAATGAATTTTTATATTCGATTTAGAAGTAGACGGGCGAATTGTGTAACTTTGCTCGAATACAATGTTAAAGAAGCAAAAATTGAATTTAAAGGGATGAAATTTCATGCAATTTGTCTCATAATGAATTGATGGAAGGCTAAAATATGTGATTGCAGCTGTTTGAAACAGAATTTGATGCGACTTTGGGGCCTATCGTTGGTTTGAATCCCTTTAACATCACCATCACATACACCAAATAGATGGAAATCATCAATGTTACCTAAAATGTATAACTAAGAAAACAAATTATGATTTATTAAACAGTGAATTAGACATTATTCACAAAATAAATATTACAACTCACATGATACATACAAACATTTGCATACAAAGGAAACTCATTACCAAATTACAAATAAATAAATAAATTTATACAAAATAAAATAACAATGGTTTTTGAATTTCTTGAGTTCGATAGCAATTCTTGTCAGGTAGAATATTTCTGGTCTCGATCACTCATTAGTTATTTCATTTGTTACAGCTTTTATTCTAAATTATACGCTGATTGAAATGATTACTGTTTCAAATGAAAGATTTGTTTAAGAACAGCGTAGCTACACGAAAAAAACTGAACGTACCTAAAATTCTTATTTTGTTGTAAATTTTATGCAAATACGCGCTTCTGTGATATTTTTGATGCATTTGGTGACAGACGCTTTCAGGTTCTTTCCTCATTTGCCGTAGAAAAGTGACACAAGATCCATTCAAGAATCTATTACAAATGGATTAGTCAGAACGAATTGGAATGAAATCATCTTTGGTTTTGTTTCCAAAATCTTTTTTTCACATTTCAATTGAATTTGATGAATGCACTTTGAAAGAAAAACCAATGAGTCATTGGTATTATGCGCCTATCCTCATAACAAATCAATCGAGCACGAGTACGTAACGAGCTCCAAAAAAAGTATCAATTTAGAGTGAGAGCACTCTATTTCTAACAACAACAACATTATATTAAAAACCGATGAACGCATTTTTGTTATGAAAACAGAGAAATACAAAAATAAAGAGAATTTATGATTTCTTAAACGGTTCCATGTCTAACAGAAGAATTTCTTACAGAATTCGCTTTGTTCAAAAATATACAAAATGCGTAGTGTGCGTGTATGTAAATCAATAAAGTTTCTAATCACTCCATTCATTACAATGCATTCAATTGAATATCAGAAATATGGACATTATTTTGTCATTTTCATTCGATTATTCATTTTATTAACATTAGATTAATTCGAATGATTTATCAAAATCTAAACATTATTGAAATTTCTTACATATATTTAATTCTTGACTGCTATTAAAATTCATTCTAACATATTTGTGTACTACAACCAACTAGTACGGCCAAATCGGTTACATAAAATTGTTTTTGCTAAGTCCAACAGCTGTGCAAAAACTAGGTTCTGTCCTTTACTTATCTAATATCAGACATTTTGTTCCAAACGCTTATTTCTTATTGAAAAGCATGAGAGTAAAAGAGAAATCTATTGAGTTCACACAGAAAATGGATCTGTCCTTTAAAATCAAGCACTAAAATGTGTACTGAATCCGAATTTTATGTAATCCACTACAGCCAGAAATTTATTCAAAAAGCAAGACACAACCAATCTAATAAGTCAATAAGACGCAATATTGTCTCATCCCAGTAATTTTATATAATTTCTTGAGCAAGTCAAACAGATTGATTAAAAGTCACCCATATGCGAGCTTATCCAATGATATTATTTTCCATTTTTTGTGCGGACTATCAGTGATTCTCATCGTATTGAAAACGAAAATAGGAGGTTGTTCAAGATTTTGGATGCGGGTTTGAGTCAAATATTTGCATGAAATGGATCCTTTTTTCAATGATTGAAGAGAATTCACTTGAATTTTTTCCTTGTTTAAGTTGTTGTATCCGGAAGGTAGGTGAAAATTCCTTTCAATCTTATCAAATCACTTAATCACTTTGCTGTCCTACACACAGATAATAAATGAGAGATTTGTGTCTTGATAAACATCGAATGTCTAATTAGAATGCGATATCGATGAAGTCGGAAAAACGTTTGCTCAAAATTAAAATCCCTTTTTTATTGATTTGTGGAAAAAGTTCACGAATATTTAGAATACACTCAATCACCATCTTTCATCTGAGAGCCGAGTGACTTAGCTAAAGGTAAAATGTGAAATTTAAATTCATAATGCGATCAACCAATCGGTGTTCAATTTATTCACAACGTTTCTGATGGATTACACAGATGAAGAAATCAAAACTGAACTCATATATAGAGGACTCTTTTTTTCGGACTCAAAAGGAAAAGTGGAAATGGGAAAAATGGAAGAAAACGAGAGAAAATAAGGACAAAACTAAGCTTATACTCTTACCAATCAAAAGATAATTAATCAGGAACATCGATAAATGATTTTGGTGACGTGACAAATGACAAAAGTCGTGGGTAACAGCTTGCATCTTACATGCGTAAACGCGGATTATGAGGCATGAAATTTTTGGTGCATATAATGTTTTTCAGTCATGATTTGTGGCTCCACCTAGGAGCGGTGGTCCTCATAAGCTGAGAGCTCAGCTATCGTTGAGCTGGCTCAGTCAATATAAACATAGGTATATAGCCCAACACGAATCACACATAAGTATTCAGTCAATCATCAGAGAAATTTTGAAATTTGGTTTTTATTGTGTCATTTGTTAAGAAATTTTGTAGGTATTTACTGAGGAAGCTCAACAACAGTTTAGCTCTCAGCCTAAGACAACCTTTTTCATTGAGACAAATTCAGAAACATTAATCAAATATGGTATACGTTTGTAATGCTACTAAAATATATTCACGTCAGGGATGGTAAACTCCAAAAATAAAATATCGCTAAAGAACACCAGTATATTATCAGATCATCAAAAAGAAACATTCGGATGCGATGTTTCGAGCGGAAATTGTACTTTTCTGATAGTATCTTTTTACTCGATGTGTAGGGCAGAGAAATCGGCAATTTTTAAAATGAAATTCAATAATACGCTACACACATTGTAAGAAGCTGGCGTGCGTGGCACTAGTGGAAAATAAATTTGGAAAGCAAACAAAAGGGCGCCACTGAGTCTTTCAATCAATGTTTTTACAAAATAAGATTTGAATAATTTCTCATGCAAAAGCAAGAACATCAGTTATATTCGTTTTTCAATGCCAACCAAACAATAAACACCAAATATATACATACACACACACGATCGCACACACAACAAGCATCAGTGCTCTTTTGTGTGAAACTGTTCACTTTGATTTTGATGATCATGTTCCACAATAGGCGCTAGAAAAATTCGTTGACAATAGATGTTCTTTCAAGATATAAGTTCACAGTTAATATGAATGCAAAATGCAAAGCTCATCACAGAAAATATATTCATTCAGGCATATGTACATATTCATTTTTTCCTTGGATTCAAAGTTATCAGTTCAACTTTCATTTTGAGTACGATTTCATCACACATTCAGTTCTACAATCATCACATTCTCTGGTTGAAATGCAAAAGAGAGTCATTTTTTTGTTCGATTACGAATAAGTTGCGTGTAATCTTCTGGCCCAAATTCAAACAGTGAAGCCGGGGGCTAAATTTTGTGATAATTTTTGGCTAAATTCGTTCGCTTTTGTAAGACGATCGTCAAGGACCAAGTGAGGTTGAATTGACTGAAATGTGCTCTCAAATACATAGAAGTACGTTTTAGGCACTTTGATGCGCTAAATGCAATGTTTGAACAAATTTTCAGACAATTTTAAGCTTTACCTCAGGCAAAATACATGTTCGTTAAAATTTGTATTTTAAATCAAAATGTAATCGTTAGCTGATTTTGTCCGATATGTGAGAGCTCAAGTACGGATGTTCCCTCAAAGTAAGTGCAACACCGTATTCAGCTCGTCGAATAACCTACCTAACACGCACTTAAATGATTTGAGTCAAAACATTTTTGAATCAATGCAAAGTACTTTCGTTACCTGATACACACTGCGAATTCAGAATCAGAGCTGGAATATTAACACTGTATGAAAAAGCACCTAGGGATTAAATACAGATAACTTCTGTCTGGGATCAGCATAAATATTTGTTTTGCCAAATTTTGCTTCCCTCATTTGGCTTGTAACTGATTTTGTGCAGAATTTTAGCGTGTTTTGTGTAATCTTCAGGAGAAAAAGATAGAAAAATAGAAGCAAATAAAGGGTGATTTTTTAGCTGGTTTCTTTTTGACGTTTAATTTTTTGACAGATGTCAAATTCCAACTGACGTCTGTCACAGTCAAAAATGCTCAGTATGCTTTGCAATTTCAAGATGGAAAGACTTACAAACGAGCAACGCTTGCGCCTCCAGCCACACAGCGGGTCCATCCATGGACGAACTGCGCCGTAAGTTCGGCGAACAGGTCATCTCTCGTTTCGGCCCCGTTCATTGGCCGGCCAGATCGTGCGATTTAACGCCCCTGGATTATTTTTTGTGGGGCATGAAATTATTTTCAAAAAGTAAATGGCAAGAACCAATTTATCGATTTCAATAAAGATTTGATTCACTTTTCGAAATTTTTTGCGTTTTTTTCGATTTTCAAAAAGAAACCACCTAAAAAATCACCCTTTAGGCATAAAATACAGTAGCTGATTAAGATTTATTGGGCAATAGGAGTGCTAGAATTTGTGCCAAGCATGCACATTCTGCCGAACCCGTTTGTGTGTTTTCTATGTGCGTGCACATTTTCATAAAATTTTGATAATGGCGACTGTCAAAATTGAAATGATTTTCCGCCAATTTCAAAATTCGTATGTTTACTCAAACCTCCCACGTGGTACGGATTTGCTTGGCCGATTTTTTAATTAAATTGTACCAAAAGTGCACTTAAGTGTACCATTTCCGATTTCATAATAATTTGAGGTCAAATTCAGAGCTTAATCAATATACCGACAACGATTGAAATGCTGTTTATTTTGCACATATTTTGGCTCCATAAAAATGTACCTCAATTATACTTTTCGATACCAAAATTCAAAAAATTGTCTAAGAGATTTTGCTTCATTTACTATTTTCTCATTTCAAGTCAGAAAGTACTGAAGTGTGCCACTGATTTTCAGCTGGAACTCGAACTTTTGATGCAAATGTGCACGCAAACTGGAAACACAAAGCGTTGGTGCGACGCATATTTAAGTGTATGCGATTGTCAAAATGTGGGAGTATTCCAGCTCTGTTCAGAACTATGGAAGATGATATGATGGGACGAACGTTCCGATTTCTTATCTCTCGGTGAGTTTAAGCACTTTGTAGTTTTTTTTTTGAGGTGGAACAATCATCCAAAAAAATTCAAAATCCGTACGAAAAATTTCAATAAAGCTCGCAAATACTCATCCAAAATAAGGCTACTATAGTAACTATAGCAAAATTGAATTAAGTGCCAATGATGAAAGCTATAAAATTATTATTGTATTTTCATTAATTGCTCTTAAATCCATGCGGTTTGCGCTAGGAAAGACCACAAATTAGGCTCAACGGTAATAAACAATGTTTTTGGTCTAGGGGCTAGCTCTATCATTCTCAATCTCAATCAATCGAATTTCACATCTTATTTTCCAATTACTTTTTAGCTCGAATAAAGTCGGTTTCATATTATTCATGAAAATTGTAGCCAGAAATGATATTCGATGTGTCTGTGTCTCGAGCAAGCTGGCAACACTTTTTGATTTGTTCCATGTGATAATCGAAAGAAAATCTTCTGTCAATCGAACACTAAAATTAAGAATTTTTTCGTTTTTTTCGAGCACATGATCATCTCAGTTGAATGCTGTCTGTATAAATTCAGTGTCGTCACGAGAAGCACTGAACATGGCACATTTTTGATTGTTGAAATAAAGGTTTTCGGCATACCATCGCACAGCGGTTGATGTCGTTCGCGAACAAAGCTACGGTCACAGACTGCACACGCACAGCCTTAACAATATCGTTTATAAATATGTGTAATGGATGTTGAATTGTAAACATCGACTTGGACACTAGTCAAAATGCCATTTTATATATCAAATTATTTAGTCTCATTGAAAATAATGAATATTTATTTGAATTGTAGTAATTTGCCTACATTTTATGTTTGCAGTAAATATAAAAAAATTAAGTCGATACTGTCATGCAATAGCAATGCTTAAGTCAAAATATCGAATTCCATTTATAGGCATGATTCCCCTAGCATGTTTTGTGCCGTACATGTGTATCACAAATATATCGTTGAGCCAATCAAAGTGTGGTTGCGATTGATAAGCATTCAATACTTCGTATGTTAATGAAACTCACGTTTTGTATATATATTTGAAGGCCTGCTTTTGAATATCATGTCTTCCGTTGAAATGCGTTGCAATTCGAATTTGGAATGGTTCTGTGTGCAGAGATCCATTGTGGTTGCACTTTCAAAGCCAAAAGAGTATGCCACAAGCACAACTGTCTTGATAATTAGAATATGCAGTGATTTGCATTGCAAGTAATTTTGGATAGTTGGTGTCGACACTCGATTAAATACAGATCATGATCTGGAATTAAAACACTGGCATATTCAACAGCAGGAGGGTATTCGAGCAAAACGGGAATGGATTTGCTGCATTTAAATTAATGCATGTTATGCCGTGCCTAACGCACGCCCATTTGCTTGCTGGCTGATGATGCAATTTCAATGTTTTTACAAATTTTTCAAATATTCATCCACTTACAGCGTGTCCAATAACAGAGAAACAATAATTCAATCCATACCGTGGAGTGATGTATCATACAATTTAGTTGTGAATATAAGCACAAAAGATCCAAAAACAAATACAATCAGAAATCCGTTCATTGTTACACTTTCAATGTTCAGTTCATTTTCATTCAGGGTCCTATTTCACCAAATATTTACACGCGAAAACATTCATCCATCGATTTTAAATGGGAGCGACAAAAGATTTGACATTATCGTTTTGACGCAGAGAAACGAAAAATTTGTATTGGGACTATATTTATTTCACTTCATATAACTTTCAGGATCTTATTTTTTTGTAAGAAAAACAAGTTTGGACGCATTGTCAAGTCATTCGTAAATAAAAATTCAAAAAAATGACTTGAAATTCTGTATGATTTATGTTTTTCATAAAAACAAAGATTCTGACAGTTTCATAATGATACAATGTGAACTATACATAGTCCCCATATAAATTTTGATGAGTTTGTCATACCAAAACTGCTATAAGGAGTCGATGGATGGCATTTTTATGTTCGTAAAGCTGTGAATAAGATCATTAGGTACATTTTTGCTGAAGATTGAACGTCTGAATTCACAATCCTTTGTGTGCTAGAAGCCAAAATCCGTAAAAATTAAGTAATCAATTTGCAGATTTTTCAACGTTTTGCCATATTTCTGATACATATAAGATGTAGCTTTTTGGTGTCATAATTTTCAGCAAAGGTTTTGAGGCTATCAAGTAAATCATCATTGTGTGTCGGGTAAATCATCAAAATCTCTTTAAAAATACGATAGTGGTTAAATGTTGAAGTTTGAAAATGATCCTATCTATGGTTGATAAAAACAACTCCCCGAAAATTGTACATATTTGAAATCAGAGCTGCAAAATTTACACTGTGCTCCAGCTCTTGTGTTTAAAGTGCGCCCTCACATTTGTGAATAATTTGAAACAAACCGTCGCGTTTTAGAATCTTCTGGTGATTCCCATTTGAAATAATACATTGATGATTATTTTCACCTGAAAATATATTTTCGTGTGAAAAGGGGCCCAGATTTTTTGTTGTATTTGCTGTACCAGCTTTTGAATCCCCCTCGTGGGACGAGGAAACAAGTTAACAAATGTGTTTTTTTCCTCTATTTGAATTTGCATTAACTGCGTTGTGCTGGATACATATAAATACATATTCAAGATCGTGAACGTCGGATTACATGAGTTTTATGATTAATAATAAAATGCGGTCGCTTGGTCGATTGGCAATCTTCGGTAAAACGGTCTCTGAATTTCTCTTCATCTGAATGTTCCGTTTTCCCTCCTTCTCGGAAATAAATATTTATTGGAAAACATGCTCAACGGATGATAAGCAAGACGATGACATATCTAATATCCTATCCTCCGTTCCGCACATTAAATTGTTTCGAATAGTTTTCATAGTTCTTCTTAGCGGTAATGACAACCATTGTTTGGACACAACAAAACGACAGTTTTATACGGAACTTTTTAATTTTCATATATGCTCTACGGTTTTCATGCATTGTCTGGTTTGTTTTGTGGCACACATACCGCAAAAATTGAAGCTTAAATGTCCACATCAAGAATTCACTGTCACATTTTGAACTATCAGTTGAAATTATAAAGTTTCCAACCATGTTTGAAATATGCATCCAAACCAAGTTTGGATATTTTTAATTTCGGCTTAAAATTTCACAATTTCAACTGTTGCTCTCTACATTTCACTCATTGAGTTGAAAATGTGACAGTAAATTTTTGATGTAAGCACTTAAGATTCAATTGAAGTATTTTATAGCGCGCTCTTTCATTTAAATACGCTTTTGCTTTTGTGTCTCGCATCCAGCATTCGTCCATGCTCTTCACACACATAAAAGACGCACCCTAGAGTCTATGACAATATAGGATAAAGTGCCAATTCCACATTGGCATACGTTTTAGATGCAAAATCATTATTTTGACATTTCAAACATAATACATAAAATGACCGAAATGTCACATTGATTTTCCATCTAAATTTATGCCAAAAAGGAATAAATTAGCACTTGTGATGCTTCCATATGTTTTAAAACTATTTTTTTTTTTCGGTGCGTCATTCTTCAGTGCTCTTTCTCTCTATCAACTCTTCCCTATCCCTTTCTCTATCCCCATCACTTGTCCTTCGCCTTTCCCTCTCACCCTTTCTGTATCCACCTAACTTACTCAATTGCTGTATCGCCCAAATCACAACACATTAAAAAGGCACATATCCGAGTGATAGGCATCTGCACCGGAACATATATTTGATTTTCCATTCCATTTCCTCTATTCCAATGTATATTTAACAGTGAATTCTGCCAATGCCCGTTTTTCAGCTGAAAGTTCTAACCATAACAATCCAAACTGCACAAATTCAACACACACACACACACACACGTACGCGACGAACAATACCCAGAGCAATACACAGCTATGCTGCAGTAGGTGCAAGCATATGGGCGATTGACATGTCTCAAAATGAAATACAAAGAGGAAGTTTATCGGTGGAAATAAAATATGTAGCACACATGACGCATTCACAACATTAAAACTTGTTGATCCAGAACAAAAGCTACGGCTCTCCGGCTCCGCATCGAATCTCATTCACAATTTACGCCTGCCATGCAAATTCTCTATCTACATCGGTTTTACATCGCCCGAAGAATAGTTCGTATTCATATTTTGATTCGAGTGCTACTGAAATACAAATTGTCAACTCCATCCGATGGTCAGTTTTTGAAAAGATACCGACGCCCCAAATTCGGTGTCGCCCATGATGAACCAGTTTTGGAGAACGAACACTTCAATGTTTGAAGGCTATCGAATTGTTGTGCACTGACATCGATTCATCGATCTTTTATATATTCTGGAATTTTGATATCGCTCTGCAATTCTGAATATATCGAAAAGGCAATCAAATATTCACTTTATGACGGTGTCTGACGCATTCATTCACATTTGTTCTCACCCACAATTTTATTTTTTATTAGTCTTACCTTGATATTTGGCTGAAGATGTTAATTCAAGGAGTCGCATCATTTTGATAGAATACAGTTTTAATTTTCTCTTGAAGTCTATTCGAAAGCTCGAAGCATCGTGTCAATTTACGGTACTTACGTGCAACATGTCACAGCAACAAGTTTCGCCAAAAGTTTGTCGGTTTTTGTTCGCTTTTTCTAGCTTTTGTGTTTCAGCTAGCTTTTTTCATTTGTTTCTCCTTGTTTCCTCCAGCTAAATTTATAATATGTACCATGGTTTCTCTACTTTTTAGAAC
The DNA here is from genome assembly GCA_028476595.1 of Obolodiplosis robiniae. Lineage (NCBI taxonomy): Eukaryota > Metazoa > Arthropoda > Insecta > Diptera > Cecidomyiidae > Obolodiplosis > Obolodiplosis robiniae. The sequence goes on along the minus strand of CM052017.1, from coordinate 8,132,226 downwards.
TGTATTAATATTTTGTGCACGGATTAGTGATGAGCGAATGTGATTCAATGTGTCTGCCACATCAAACAAAAGATTCATTTCAACACTTGCCGAGATCCTATTACGAGATCATCGTCTTTCCATGATGACGATTTACGTTCGAAGTTCTGTTGATGACAACGATTTGCTGCGATAACACAACAACTGAAAAATATTCATTAATTGATTGATAAATATGGATGACACAAAGTGGAGAAAAAGGTAAAAATAATCAAAACCATTGATTCAAGATTTAAATAACCATCTTTTCAAGACATTCGTTTTATTTTGTAATGGCGATCAATCGCATACAGTGGATTTTAGCGTAGATTTATGGATTGAGTCTTCTTCATAAGAGTTTCCAATTTTCTTTAAAAAAAATCTTAACATTTATATTACAGATTCACATACACACAAATATATCTGATTATTTTTTTTTTCCATTGTCCGTTTAGTAGGTCGGGCGGGAAAACGCGAGAAAAAAATTAGTACGGATATAAATAATACGGACAAACGGGAATAACACTCATAAAATTCTCAGTTTAGTTGGCTGAACGCGAATATATCGCGAGGTTTGTTTGCTATCGAATGGCAATTTACTATTTGATAATAAAATTTATGTTGAGAAGACAGTTTCGTTTGAATTTCTCTACGCTTTTCTTTGCATATAAATCTACTATCAAGGGAACCCTTCACATTATACACTTCATACAAAAACGAGACTAAATTTTATATTTATACATATATATGTGTGTGTTTGTTTTTCTCTTCTTGTCTTCTCCTCTTATTACAAAAATAACATTAATATTTGTGTTCTTATGCGTTATTCATTGGTTCTCAACAAAGTTGACTTTTGGTTTTGATATTTTTCTTAAATTCGAGTGTTTTTCGTCTCGTTTTGTGGCCAGCAATCGACGATATTTACCATTTCTCGCTTTCATTCTCTTTGAATAACACCTATTCAATTGAATTTTATGTCGAAATCGTTGTTATTGGCTATTCATCAGATAGAATGAGCTAATACAACTCATTGGGCATCGTAGATCACACAAACATTTGTCATTTATTTATAAATATAACGTATTCCTTATTTTTCTCTATCTGAAATGTAATCCATAGTTTTTCGTGTTTACCTTTAGTTTGCTTGTTTTGTTTTCTTACATTCACATCGAAAAAAATGCATTCCTAATCTCAATACATGCTTAATCTATTAAATTCAGCCGGATATTTTTGCAACTAACAACAAAAAATGCATACACGTTTACTAAGCACGTTTCTGAGCAAAATTGATTTCTACAATTTGTCACTCCGGCAAATTGCTATGAAAAATCAGCAATAACTGCAGACATTACTTATTATCATTTAATTGGTCACACAGCTCAGGCTTTAAAATCATTCAGTTTACAAAGTTAATCTCAAACTTAATTTGTTTCGATATTTTCTGATCACCATTCTAAATTCTATCAATTAAAATATTTTCAATGAGAAAAATAATCGTTGCGCTCTTGGATTTAATTAATTTGATGTGTTCAAATTAACATGAAATTATAGATTTAAGATTCAACGGAATCTACTGAAAATGAGATGCGATTAGGAATCTTGTGAGAATGACAAATTATGAAAATTAAATGCCAAGATGTAAAATTGCAGCTAAATAACGTTCACGAAGCTCGCAAATCATAGTAATTTTGTTACGGCCTGAGATATGTATTGACTTAATAAATTCGACACACACAAAAAATACAAAAAGCTATCAAAAACATGAACAAAATCGTTGTGCCTTTTCAAAACGAATTTCTTATGCAGTTTTTTCGGGGAGTGCAGCAAAACGTCCAAGATGGCGAGATTCTGTATTCAAGTGCAACAACAAATGCACGAAAAGAAAACCGTGATAGCGGGCTGTGAGAAACAGCGTCAACAACAACAATAACAACAACAACAAGCATTTATAGACCAAAAATGCCCTTCAGCGGCTGGTCTGTTCTACGCACCGTTTCGGATGGGAATTGAATGCAGCATTTTTATGTAATACCTTCAATGCTTGAACGGTTTCATAGCGAAATATTCATGTTACATTGGATTCACCGATAGAAGCATGGCATTTGTGACCGTTAAAATTATGTTTAGCATTACATCGAGAAAAATTCTCCATAATCATCGCCTAAAATTGATATTTTCGATTTTTCTTAGAATTCTTCCGCAATTTTTCGTCAATATTATTTGTGTTTTTACATTGGCTTGCGACAATTAGATTTTTTTTTTTTTTTTGAAATCGTTGACCTAAATCGAATATAGTCACTTTGATAAATACATACTTTCTGAATGTTATCTGGAATGGATGGTGGTCAATACCCATATCAGGCTGCGAAACTAACCGCATCATTTTTCACACATTTTCGAGAGAAAACTTGCCGACAAGTGATAAACAGTGGAAACGAAGCTGATTGAGAATTTGGAAACTTCTGTCTAGCATTATAACAAATATCGTTTCGATGCAATAACCCCGATTAACAATAGCAAAAATATGAATTTTTCTTTTGAATGAACTGGATTTGACCCAGAATGAATGGAGGAGACTAGCTGGAGCACGCATTGATTGTGTTTTCATGCAGCTCACATCTTTCAGGTTTTTTGTGCTCGCTTATGAATACAAACAAGGCATGGTTTTTCATGCAAAACTTTACGAACCAGCACTTTCACCAAACAAAATCTAATTCAATGTTTGCACTTTTTTCGTTTCGTTTTCTCTCGATTTCTTTTCGATCGTGATTAATAGATTAGCTTTGTGTTTTATTTTGTTACATTATGCATTTGATTCAAGTAGAAATTAGAAAACAATTGGAAAAGAAAGAGTGATGCAGAATGAGAATGAATAAACCATAAGATTTGTATTAATTGGTTCGGCGCGGATTTCATTCGTGTTTCATCAAGTGAAATTGCGTTGATTGAAATTTTCTATACACTTCGCCGTAAAAATCAAGTGCCCAGAAAATGGAATACTTGATTGCAACCGAACTTGATAAGTTTTTGAGCCAAGTGTACGGTCTCTCTTAATTAATCATTTATTTCGCTCAAATTGTGAACAATGGACACACCAATTTTGAATTTCCTTGTATCTTCTCAATCATAATAAAACTAAGACACTTATACTGATTTCAATTTGTACACGCTTAGATATAAAAACAATTCGTTATGCTAGCGCGTCCACCATAGACTAGATTTTGATTATCTCCCTCTTTTTCTTGTCTGTGTCTATTTGTATTTCTATATGAATATTTGACGAAGAGATGCCGTTGAAGCCCACATTTGATTTACTTAATGCTAAAATTCTTATATAATACGAACTGTTTTGACGAAAATTAAAACAGCGATTTCTTTTAAAAATGCTTATTATTTAGGGGTGCTTTTGTGCTGTTTAAGAACATATTGACTTTGTGGCCTCAGATCGACAATGATAACGGGATGCGGCCAGCGGCGCTGCATTGCGACAGTGCATAAATGTCGATGAATAATGTGTGTGTTTGTGTTGTTTTTTCTATAGTTTTCAATCTTATGAGCCGTAAATTTCGTTGCAATGATGCAACAGTGTTCGCACAATCATTAGCCAGTATGATTACGGAGAATGTGTTTTTACAATATATCGTAATCATCATTTGGTTCGGCCGTTTTAGTTTTTGTTCCACTGCGACTGTTCATGTGATGTCCATTCGTGTCACGTCTATTGAAATTATTGATTCGCCTTGAATTCGTGATTTCCAGCATTTCCATCGTCTCGCCCGCATTCACTGTTGGCCAATAGTTACCTTTCACATTTGGTTGTGTATGCGATTTAATGTCATATTCATAGTTGGTGGTTGCATTAATTGTGACATTTATTGGATCGTCATCGCCATCCGTAAGATGATCACGATGTGAACGCAGCAATTTGTCGCGTAGTCAAACTTTCTCTTCCCCTGGCACCGGCGGACCATTTCGAACAAACTACAATCGGAGTGGCTAAATTGAAATTTGCAATTGTATGGGCAACAAATGTGCTGTTTTTACTAACAAACAAGTGACATTTTCATTTGGTAAAAACAAACGACATTATCACTAAATACATTTCGTCAGACACAAACTGGAATGATTGATTGCACGCTCGCTCGCTTACACTTATTGGGGCCGCAGGAGACAGAGATATTGAGATGAAATATCTCAACAACTGCACCAACCGCTGCCAATTGAGTAGCCGCCAACAACAACATCAAGAAAGAAAATTGGAACGGAATATTTCCGCCAGCTAAATTTAATGAGCGCAAACACCAATGTAAACGAGCAAGACATTACAACTTATCACTTAAGAATGTGTATATCTTCGCATTTTATTTTCTTCTGCTTTGCTTTTCGTACGCATTTCTGTACGTATTCGAACCATTTTAAGAGAAATCGATACTTACTGATACTTGCGTTGCTGTATATGAATTCGAACGTGCTCGACTGCTGAAGAAAAACGTTCTCCATTTTCGCTTCACCTGAGCGATGACTTCGCCGTTGAAGAAACAAAATAGCGTCGCCACACACAAGCCCTGCAACAATGAATCACAGTGAGAATGTCATTAGGAAGAAAACGAAGCAAGAGAAAAAACAATCAACCAAAATCAATTCATAATTTGGCACAATAATTAAAAGTAGCGAATGAAGACTTTGCTTTCATTCGTCGGAGTCATGTTGGAAGCTTTTTTTCGGCTCAGTTATTAAGCTCGTTTAAATGGCATTCAAATTGACATCGAGATACTATCATTTCAACTTGGACATCAATATCGTCTTTTTCATCAATATGATTATGGATTGTGGTGGCTGAGCACATTCACATTTCCATTTCGATTCCACGACTAATTTACAATGAAATGAAATGTCTCATCAAATCAGTAGAAACTAATTGATTGAATATCATATATCCGTCTGAAATTCACGTTGTTACAATATTTGCCAAAGGGATCTTGTTTAAACAGTTTCAATGAATATTGAAATGCCTCAATGGCCCCAGAACTACACGATATAGCCGTTATGATTGTCTGGGCCTCAATTATAATACCGTCGTAAATGCAAATGCTGCAAAAAATATTCAGTATCTGTCCAAAATACAGACAGTGGTGTAATATCCAATTTTCCAGATATTTTTTAATGGAGGTTGTGAACTTCGCAACATTTTCTATCAAATTAAATTAACGGCTGTCTGTACTTTTGAAAAATACTTTATTTACGGTTAGCCAATTATCATAAAAAGTGAATGACTCGTCATCAAAATATTGAAATAGGTTTACATCGGCACTAGTTCCGATTCGAAACTTCCGACCAATTAAATTTGGGCTTATGTAATATTGATAACGACAAATCTGGTCGGATAAATCAAAGTGAGTCCTTCAATCGAAGTCCCAATCAAGACTAGCAACGATTTTGATTATAAGAGAATTGCACGCTTTAAAAACATACAAATAATAATGAACAAATCGCATGATTTTACGATTGGCTATTGGTGAGAGGCTTACAGGACCGCACTGCACCACACTCATACATACCAAGGTCTTCGCATCACCGAGATTCGAACCTACGTCCCCATGACTGTGACACAAATAAGCGCAGTGCACTTACCGCTCGGCCACCGCCTGGGTTACAAATAAGAATGAATTCCACTAAATTTTTACGATTCAACAGATATTATGAACCGATAACAATTCTGGCAGATCAAACAGATATTGAAATTTTACTAGATTCCCGACACAATTCCGACAGTGAATCCTCAATATCGATCGGAATTGCTCCCGGTTCTGGAAGTGGGCTTAAGTGGATTCTCAAAATTGAACAATCTAACTCCGGGAATCGGTCTGGCCATTCCTGAAGATCCTTCAAAACCCACATCCAGAACCGAGAGCAGGATTTTGTCCAGAATCTAGTAAAAATGCTCGAATTCACAATTTTTCTTATATTTTATAACTGCTGGTATAAATTTCAAATATTCAGCAGAATAACATACGTGGTGATTATGCCTGAATAATACAGATTTTGTAAATATTTTGATGTATAGTAGATTTCAATTGACATAGATTTTAATAAATTTAAATAATTTGGATAGATTTTTTGACTCAAAAATCGTGCAATTCCCTTAGGTTTAAATAGACACATTCAGTCGGTTGGAATTTAACTTTCATAGGAAGAGCGTCTAGTTATATTTATGTTGAAACTTAAATCGCGAGAAAATAATGAGTTCAGTTTTTTGGCAAAGTTTTTGCTTGTTATACAGATTGAAAACTTTCTTCAACATTCTATTGTTTTATTTATTGTTGTTTTCCCGCAAAATTCTGTTCCTTTCCCCAAAGAGAAAACTGGAGAAGGAAATCACATTGTTTTCTATCAAGAGAATTTACTGGAACCACAAGTGCTGTGCAAATGGCAAGTTTAAAAGTTTTTATTTTGCGATTTCAGTGAAAACAACGCGAAAAACCGTTTGATTCTACCGCTCACCATATGCATAAAGAGGTGCATAATCCGAAGTTAAGTTTTTCTTCCGCTTCGGGTTTTAGTGCTAAGCGACGCAAAGTGAAAGCGATATTGTGGCCGATAAATTATCCATCGATGAATCGTGGCTGTGAATCATAAGCGGGAAACTCGTAAGATTGATGTGATTGGAATGAATTGGATTGGATTGGAGTGGAAAAGAAATGAAATATGATGCTTTTGAACAATGGGGTAAAGTTGCCGAATCAAACAATGGTCAATAGAAAAAATGGCAAGCAAGAGAATGGAAAGTGGAAAAAGCTTTTTGTCGAAATGCATTAACGGTACAATTAAATGAGAGAGAGAGAGAGAGAGAGCACGTGAGGCTCTGAAAGTTCTGACCATGCCTCCAACACTTCTCATTGTTTGCTACAATTAAATTGCAAATATGAAAACATTGAGATGATTTTCATTAGCGTAGGCAAAGCGATCGCAAGCGCATTGCTCGATGGTTGTTTATTTTGAGCGCGCGGCGCGTTAATTACCACGCGCAAACACAATGTTATTATATTACAAGTGAAAAAGCAAAAGAATTCACTCAATGAAAGGAAGAGAGGGAAACCAAAAAAAATTGTTAGAAAAAATACGTACGAAGAGGGAATTTATCCGGTCCTGGTGCATATCGTAATGGAGCGATGGGCTTAAAGAGAATTCCATGGAATTTTTGGAGTGAGCGAGGAAAAACATTGAAATACCCAGCATCAATTTATATAAATTTCCCGGTTGTTGCGAATGAATACCACATTTGTCGCTAACGTCGTTGCCAAGCCACAATTACAGCCAATGAAGAAAAATTCAACGCACAAACTTTTCATCAAATGCCAATTAAAATACAAAAGAAGCTGCACATTCTTATTTTGCGCAGCCTCCCAATTCAACCGCATTTTTACATTTTCACCAACGTTTGCCGAAAGAGAAAGCAGTGGATTCGGAGCTAATTTGTTTTTGTTGTTGTTATTTTTTGTTGGAAAACTTCCCATCCACGAAATTGCATTTCAAATCGAATGACGAAACACTCTAGTGGGCAAGTTTTTCTCATCAATTTCGCGCACACATGATTTTTGATACGATTGGAAAAAGAATAGTTGGGTCGAAATATCTCTTCGATATAAACCTACTCTGAACACCATTGCGTAGGTCTTCAACCCCAATGCGTAACTGATATTTGATTTCAACACAGAATGATGAATTTTTGACAAGATTTTGTTGCTAAACTTTCCGTAAAAATCCATGCGTTTTCATGTTTGCACCACAAATCTGTCAACAATGCATCACTTTGTGGGAGGTTGCAGAACCATACAGAGGTTTTTAGAGTACTTTTTCCAAGCCAATGGAAAAAAAACTAAATATGTTCAAATAATGTAGCTGTGATACAGCAAATGTGCATCTGAGTGAATGCTCGAGATCTATCAATCGATGTATGCCGAAAAAAGCTCAATTGCACAGAGTTTCGTTGTGATTCAGCGAATGGAATTGAACATAATTTTCAAATTTTTTTGTTATTCATATGCAGAAAAAAATGTGCGCCGTTGTTCCGGTTTCTAGTAGAAATCTGTACCACATTGTGATCAAATAGCAGGAGAGCATGTAAAAATATAATATCCGTTGATTTACATTTACTGATAACAACCGAAATAACACATCTTAAATTCATCAATCTGCAGTTACAAGCGATCGAATCTCGATGAATTTATTGTGAACCAGGAGAAAAATAATAATTATGTACATATAAAATCGGGGAACGGCCGAACACTTTGTGGAAAAAAAAGCAGAAAAATTGCCGCTCATATGCAGCGTGTTTCGCGATTACGAATATGATATGCCATTTGGGAGCTTTTAACCGGATTATATTTAATTTTTATTTGCAATTGAATTTGATTTTGACCACGGAGTGAATAAAAAAACATCAACTCGCATTTGCATATACATATACACTGCACCAATTTTTTAGGTCGTTCTCATAAATCACACGAGAGCAGCAAGAAAAATAGTTGGGTCATTTTGAAATATGCTGTTGTGTGTGTTGCTCGATAGCATTTTCGCGTGCACCGCCACGCTACATTCAGCCGCTAACGGTTTAATTAATATTGTAATAGAAGGATTATTATTCAGGTCTTTTAGTGGCTTATCTGCCACACGATTTGAATGCAAAAAGGGTAAATGAGAGAGAGAGAAAGGCCAAGAGATTATTGTTAATTATAAAAGTGCTGATTGTTGGCAGAAGGAATACGATGATTTCAGCTGTTTAATACCAATGTGTTGAAGCGAGAATTTGTTGTTGAGTCCCTTAATTGCAACCCAAATACATTTTCCATTTGATAAACGTGATAATATTCAATTTATTTATATTAATTTAGTTGCCATTCCATTCAACGAATTTTCACGCACTTCGAACAACCGGCGAATTTGAAATTTTCAAAAGCGAAAATAGCAGAGTATTTTTTGCTTTTGACATTTTATTATTTAATTAAAATTCATCAATTTTATTGAATGCATCATCATGCTAATCAATTAAGCGACGGCTAGTTCAACAAAATAATGTTCAGCTAGTGAGGAATTTCGGAAAATATTCCATTAGCCTGGAATTGCGAATAGTTTTAAAATAGCAATTGCGATTTTCAATGAAAATAATTTGCTTCGAAAAATCACATTTCAATCGATTCAATTGAATCAGTCAAGCTGATGATATTTCAATTTATTGCTATTGCTTGAGATCACAACAAATGCTGTTCAGGATATTCAACGAAATTTCCATATTCAATCCGCACAGTTCGATGTTACAATTTATTATTATCTCACGGATTTTTTTCATATCAATGCTGATGATAGTGTCAATGTGTCCTTTACAATCGTGTTCGTTGCAATTAAGAGTGTTTTTGTGTGTTCAGGTTGCATTCGACCTGGTTTTTGGCACCATTCCATTTCGAGAGTGCATTGCAAAACGTTTCAGTTCAATTTTCAATTAAGCCATTTCATTTTATGTACAGCCATAGTACGGTGTATGTGTGTGTATGCGTGCAACCTACCTGAAATGATGTTGTAAATGCTGATACAATTTCATATGTAATCTCCCATGGATGGCCTGGATTCGGTTTGAACGGTGTTAATACATATTGCATACCCAGGAGCGGTACTAACAATAACGTTGCACTGATTTCGCCCCCGGAAGATGAAAAATAGACAAGAGAAAAGAGAAACACAAATAACAATGAGTAAAACAGAGAATGAGAATCTCATTGTGATAGATAGAGAGAGGGTAATCGGGTATCCAAATCAATGATTTTGCATCTATCGCATTTCAGATTGAATACCAGTGATACGCTCTCTCTCGCCCCTCCCTCTTATATAAGTATTGTTCGAAAAACCCCATTGAAATGCACTCAAATATTGCATGCACTCGATTAAAATAGATGCTGATTGAGGATTATTGGGTGAAAATGACAACGTATACACACACTGAATAATTTTTTTTTTCTCCATTACCGAAATGCTTGCAGAATATTTCGTGATGGCGCTCCACCTTGCGGTCCAGCTGGCGCTCTCAATTTCATGAATAACACTCGAACGATATTACAGAGAAACAGCAGATTCAGCATCATTGATAAACACACGGGTGCAACAAGTATGTTATTGTACTCGTTGTCACTCATCCAGCAGCTATACGAATTCGCGAGCGAGCGTCGGGACGGAAGTGAGAGAGAACGAGCAAGCAGTTGCGGTTCGGCAAAGTTTAATCCGTTGTCAAAAGCCATTGAATTGCCACACGATGCACACGTTCAATTCACCAAGCAAAATCCCATTTCATTGAACGTGGAAGCCATACAAGAACGAGACGCAACGCGCATCGACCAATGGTTGACGATCATGCAATGAAAAAGTAATCAACACCGGAAAATTATTTAGAACAAAAGCAGTCTTTCTCTCGCTGTGCATTGCACCATCTTCTTCTCTGGCTTTTTATTACACTGTTGATTTAATTGCACTAACTTTATATATTTACTTGTTTCTTTTTTTTTTGAAATCATTTTCAACGATTATTCGGATGATTATGGTTTCAACCATAAAATGTGTAGCGTGCGTGATATTTCACACCAAATTGAAGACAAACCGTCAATTTGATGCTCACATTTCATGCGAGGAAGAAATAGATTGTGTGGTACGATCCACCGAATGCATGTCGTAATGAAAGTTTCATCATGATTATGGAAATGACAATTGAATGGGTGAGAATAAAAGCCGACCTCTCACTATTGTGTGAATTAAAAAGAGACTAAATTTTTTTTATAGAAACATGTGACCAGAAATTGATGAAGAATAATAATGAGACCGGGAGACTTTTGAATGAGATCAAGAAAATTTTAACATTTGAATTTAGAAATGAGTGCAGAACATGTTGAAAGCAAAAATGGGCCTGGAAAATACGGGGATAAAACTGGAACAACCGGTAAAAAAAGGCTGGCTCTCTCATTTTTTTTCTAGTCTCCCTTTAACTCTCACAATAGTTAGAGGTCGGTTTTCATTCTCACACATTCAATTTTGAGTGTGTGGAATGCAATTTTCACACGATGCACAACGACATTTAACTAATATTCCGAAATATTTTTCATCAAAAACCAATGAATACGGGGTGGGCCATCTAACGTTTGCATTTTGACAAAATTGTTTATTTAGAGAATGACAGCTCAAATGTCAAAATGTCTCAAATGTCAAAATTTAAATGTCAAAATGCAAATTTTATATGGCCCACCCTATATTTTACTTCAATGGAATTTCGAGCAAAAATGAGCTGTGCTTGTTTGTGTTTATCATTTTTAATTATAATATAAAACGAACATATTTTAATGCGAAATCTAAATAAAACATTTCAACGGAACTCAATGTCAGCCCTTTTGAAATTTCAGTTGAATGTGAAGTATTTCACACTTTGCTTCGTTCAGTAATGCGACAAACTGCAATAATCAGCCAACTAGATGATGGCTTATGGGCATCTTCTTCCGAAAGAATGACAAAATTGATTGGAAGAAACTTTGTATCATAGTTTCCACAAATGATCAAGCTTCGTAAAACAGACCAGAAGCTGAAAGGCAATAATGGCCTATAAATGCTTGTTGTGGTTGAAAAGATCATAAAAAAGCAAGAATGCTTAATTCAGAGAAAAACAAAAATCCTGTCTGTTGTTTTCCAGAGGAAATTCTGGTAGTTGAAATCAGTCTTGGAAGGAAAGCTGGATAATTGTTGTTTTTTCAAATAGAATTGGTTCTTTTCATAAATTTTTTCGATTTTTGCTGTTAAAAATGGAGTTTTATCTTAAAAATTCCGTTCACAATCAATCATCCAAAGCTGTGCCCATCGCTAGCCACTGCTTTTCCCCATTTTTCTGGCAATTCGTAGATTCCTTTCCAAACCACTTCGCATCTTTTGAGGCTGTGTACGAATCGACCCATTATTTGACTTCTTCAATAGACTAGAACCGTTTTCCACCCAGGTGATTTAGCATCGACCGGAACAAGTGGTAATCAGAAGGAGCGATGTCTGATTGATTGATTGTGAAAGGAATTTTGAAAATGAAACTTCATTTTCAACAGCAAAAATCGAAAAAATTAATAAAAAATACCAATATATTGGGTAACACCTGAAGATATTGTATTGAATTATTGTTTTTGTTGATGTTTTGTTCGAATCTTATTCAGCATCATCACTTGATGTGTGTGTGTGTGTGTGTGTGTGCGTGTGCGTAGGTGACAACGATCTATTCACACAGCGTAGGTGACAACGATTTATGTGTGGCCTATGCATTTATGAAGCTTAAGCCAGCACACGTACTATGTTGGACAACGATTTGCCAAGACTGATTGAAATAAAAAAAATTCTCTCTGGCAGCAGCCGCAACTTGTTGCTTATTAAAATTTAATGGTCAATTTAATGCGAAGAAATTTTTATTTGTGCTCATTACTCACTGCTGATTTTGCGATTCCGTGCCATAAATGGCGCGAAATGAGCCGTACGATAGTAATATGATAATAGGCGCTGTCCAACCGAATGCCATTAGCCACCTCACCAACCGGTGCTCAGATATGAACGCTGAAACGAGCACGGTGTGCAAATAGAAGCCCTCACACAGCATCCAAGCGTAGTTGCTCAACAGGAAATAATGAAGTACCAAATGCAGAATTATGCAGCCCGGCTGAAAATATATGGAAAAACGCATAGAATGAATCCGCAATATCAATTTTAAAAGCATTGTGACTCAATGAATCGTTCGAAAATCTAGCGAAAATTGTAAATCATTTGAACAAATTTCAATTTAATCTGAAGAATTCCCATTGGAAATTCGAAACCTCACGCAAATAATTCAAATTGATCCGACTTGATCTACAAATTCCGATCCGTATCAACCAATGTGGAGTTTCGGAAATGATCATAATTTATCCGGCATATTATGCGCTCGACTACAAGCACACTTAATGAATCTGCACGGATGCTGCTGAGCCAATAATCGTGTTTGCCATTCTATTTTCATCAATAAGAGTATTTTATTTCGCACGTATAACAAGTTTTGCAGCAAACAATAAATATGATGCGAAAATTCAAGCAAGGCTGATTATTCATTCAATTCCCCAACTTTGAATATTATTGAAGATTACACTTTGATATTTGCAGTGGAATTGCTGTCGGTGGAGAACAAAATACCGACTAGAATACGCAGCCAAAAGCAAAAGTCAGTCACTCTCTCAGAGATCTAAAAAAAAAAACTACGTAATTGATCATACTCTAACACAGAGTGTACATTCGTTGCACATAAAATAGCGATTCTGAAAAACTCTATGTCAATTTGTCTTTGTTACCAAATTATTTGCGGACTCCAACCTCTTATCGATATATTTCCACCTGATTAGACAAATTGAGGTTACAAAAAAAGAACGGCACATCAGATCATTTTTATCGCTTTCTGATGGTTCGCTCGAATTTTTCGGCACACAGACACGCAAAAAAGAAAATTCGATAATTTGATTCCGCACTTAACATTGAAATTGCATGCTTTTGTTCCGCGGTCACAAAGAATCAGCCGCAACAGATGGATGAAGGAAAAAAATGAGTGACTGAGAATAGAAGTGGTTATTCGCATCCCCCTTCTGCTCTTGCAATGAATATATTGCGATTAGCGTAAGCAGGAGGTGTGATGTGTTTGACCATTTTTATTCTCAGAGGCTCAAATGATTTTGGCAGCAATTTATCAGGTCTTTCTCGGTGTTATCATTTATTACGATATCTTGTCCCTCATTGTTGCGACTTTGTTTTTCTACATAAAATTCGTGGAAAGCAGGTTTTATTTGTTTAAATACACTCTTCTGAATAAAATCTGATTCAGCAATCAGACGACAATCAATTGGTTTGGCAGTCGACTTATTTGGGACAAAAATTGATTTCAACTGTATTCTAAATGCGCTAATCAAATAGCTGTTTGGCTGTCTGTTTGCTTTGGCACAGCATGCCTCTAATTGATTTCAATTTTCCAAATCAATGTTTCAAGTAATAACTTTGATCTGGGAATGTTCAAGAGAAATCGATTCAAGTTCAAAAGAAATCGATTCAATTCCATTGATTTATAAACTTGTGATATTTTTCATATAATTTTGAAATATTGGAATATTTTTATGGCCATTTTCATGACCATTTCTTGCTCTCAACTCGCACATTAGTAATTGATATTTCTCAATCAAGAAAACATTAGGCCCTAAATGACTTGGACATTCCAAAGATACAATCTAAAATATATTTTTATTGTGTAGCAGACATCGTCTTTGTGACATACACTCAAACTCAGCAAGCTGAGAGTTCACCTGACCGAATATATGGAGCAAAAATACAATGACTCTAGAGCTCGTCATTTTGGCATCATAAAATGTAACATTCCTTCGGATTGTTTATCATCATGTTATTTCCTTTCTCCCGTGCTTCCTACTTTGTATGATTTTATTCTCTTTTTTTGTCCCTTTGTATTTTTTTGTTTCCCTGTTTTTCATTCCACTCATTTTCTTTTGACATTTTCTTCCTGATTTTATTCTGTTTTCTCGGTTTTTTGTTATTGTTGCTGTTTTTTCCGTATGACTGATTATGTTCACTATTTTTTGGTTAGAAGTTGCGAATAGTTTGCATTGTATATGAAGTTTAAATTAAAAAGTTGTGGAATATCTGTGAAAGTTTGTAGTGCAACTATCTCTTGAGTTCTACAAAAAATATCCGGTTGAACTAAATGCCAACTATTTCAAAAAATTAAAAATTCAAATAAACAATGTTTGCCTGTCATTTTTTTGTTATTTTCCATGTTCCCAATCATACTTCAATGCCATCTAATGGAATTCTTTTGAAATTCACGGTTAATTTGTAAAAATAAGTATTATCACCGCATCGAGATGCCATGTGCATTACATCCGGATGAATGTGTTCCAACTGATAATGGCCATCATTAGTGTGATTGGAAAAGGTGTTCTCATCCATTCAATAACCGAGACAATGGCATTGTTTTCGACATATACTAATACATATTTAATATTGGCGACTGAAATGCTTAACAAAGAGCTTTTTTTCTTCGAGTGTCTCAATGTAGCTATTTTCGAATAAGTAATCTGTTGATATACCAAAGGGCCGTTTCATTGTGAATATAAATAGAGGTATGCGGTAAACTTGTGTGAATGGACATCAATCAGCAAGAGTGCGTACGGCGTTTTTTGTACAGTCAAAGCAGCAAACGCCGATAATTATAGAAAATGATAATGATAATACCACCAATGCGAAAATGCGCCATTGCCGATATAACACGATAAAATAATTAATGAATTACCTCATTTTGCTGAATCACTTCCGGATATGGAACGATCATCCGATACCATATTAACCATAATGAATTATTAGCCGCAAATGAAGCAAATAAGTTCATGTGTATTGTAATTCGGGCACATTTTAATGACCTAAAATTGGAGTAAAAGTAAAATATTAAATAAGATTCGTTCACGGATTCGATTGAAACAACTTGACATCGGCGCGGCAGTTTATCGAGATTGATTTTCGCGATGAAGCATTCATCGCTATTTGTCGCAATTCAAGCATAAAATAAGACATACTATTTGGAATTTGCAGGAAGATTTATGTCGCACACTTTTCCTTGAACATTTTGAGTTGAATTCTAAATACAAAGGCATATTCGAAAAGCGAAAAGAACAAATGTTCGGATTTATGGTGAGATTGGAGCGATTCAGTGAATACTAATGTGTGTTTCGAATTTTGTCTTCTGTTTGCACAAATTCAAATAGTTTTTTAAGCAGTTCAAATTACAATATTCATTTGAGAAGAGGCAGCAGTAGCAGCATTCGTAAAACTTTTATTCAGATGATTCTTATCGGCGCATTTGCAAATGATGAAATTTCAAGCACACATATCAACAATCATCTCCCGCTGACATCATGGAAAAACATTGAACGTACATCTTTTGCTATTTGATTTGTAATGTGAGCCTAGATGAATGCGTTTAATGTTATACGATGTGAGCGAGGGCCTGCCAACAACATTCACAAATCCAAATAAAACTGAAGGGTTACAAGAGAACAAGAGAAAAAGAGGGTGAGAGAGGAAGAGAGCAAACGAGCGAGTGAAAGACAATCAAATGATGCGTCTATAATTTTAGAGCATTCGTAAATATACGGCCCATGTTTTCGGGAATCGAGAGTAGAATGGTATGTTTAAAATGCCCCTAGAGTCGTTGCTATAAAGCAACCAAATGGTTATATTATATTTCACGAATTCGAAGCATAAACAAAATGTGAAACCAAAAATCCGAATTGCGTTTCTGTGCTTTTACTCTTGGGAGTATCCAGGAATAAATAATTTTTTTGTGTATAACAATTATTTGTATGATGTTTGATGAATTGGACCATAAGTTTCGAGTTGATCGGGATTGCCTTTTATTTGGGCTTGAAATGGAAACGGTAAAATATCGATATTCGTAAAGCAATTGTAAATTTTCAACTCAATTGATTTTGCTGCACACAATTTCCCGTACAATACTTGGGCGCAAAAATTACATAACAACAAAATGCTGATGGCAACAGTGAATACGTAAGTGTTTGGGCATTTATCACACTCTCCCGCTCTCTCTCTCTCTCTCTCTCTCTCTCTCTCTCTCTCTTTTTCTCCCTTTCCCTCACTGTTGAGTTTGGTGCAATAAGACACGTTTTAAGTGAGGATCGATTGATATCACTTTCAGTGAGGACAAATAGTCGATTAAAACCCCAACAACAGACGAATTTACAATCACACATTCGATGTTTGTTTTTTATTCAACAATTCCATTTCATCGTCTATTGTGGATCGAGAGAAAATATCTGAAAATGCACGTTTTCCATTTCCGTTGTGTATGTGTTTGTATCACTCTTGCTTCGCCTCGAACGCTTTAATTTTTTTTCTCTTCATGTGTCAAATATTTATCCAGCCATTTCGTTTGAATGAACTGAAAAGAAAGCCTATTTTTGATGACTTGCACATTTCTCGAGGCCACAAATCGATGCCAAATGGCTCTTTGTTTGCGCTCCAGCACTAAACACCCGGAAACTGGAATGTAAAGTGGAACAAAGACAACAAAACGGAAGTATTAAATATTTTGATATCGTATCGCCGAAAATATGTTATTATTTCTGCTGCTACTTCAAAACATTCTGTGCATTTAAAAACAATCGATCGAAGAGTCAATTTGATAAATTGTCGGCAACAAATATTCATGAACTTTCGTGAGCAACAAATGAAATGGAAAATTGCTTGGCATCTTTTGCCCGCTCTCTTCAGAATCCATTTTTTGATTAAATGATTTGTACATTTCCTCAGGAAACTCAGGAAATGTGTATGTGAGCATTGGAGAAAAGAGAGAAAAGCCGACGAAAGCCGCCCCCTTCGTATATTGATAGGAAATTTACTTTGATATATAATGCGTTTGTGCAATATTTACTAATGTTTGCTGTCTACATTTTTCCTTGTCGTTCGTATGTCCTACACCAAAAAAGTCCGTCAGGTTTAGTTGATCGACATAAAAACTTGTGTTCCATTTTCTTTCGTTCAATTTTTGCTATCAACCGAGTTGTATAACCATTTTCACCATTTGCCCATCTCTTTACTTTCTGCGCTGTACACTTGTTAATTTCTTTATGTGCGGCGGCATGTAGCGTTCTTACATCACCATTTTCTTTTCTGGCTGGATTGGAAGTGCCTATGCCAACAATGTTTCGACGAACAATGACGTTTTCGATCACAGAGAAAGCGCCGGAGGATGATTAAAAGAAATGTTTTCCTCCTTCTCTGTCTCTTCCTCTCTGCTTCTCATTTCTTGATATATCATTTGCTTGCTTTGGTTTTTGTTATCTAAAGATTTTCTTGCCTTTTTCCCATGCAAAATCTCAAAGGTTAAGTCTGTAGTCTGTATGTTGTGCAAAACGCTTACAATCAAATTAGATTTGCCAAATTTCAAGAAGACGCTTTCAAACTAGATCAAATTAACTGGATACAATGGATTTCAGCGAAGAATAGATAGCTTCAAAGTTTGTGATATTTTTGTGTGATGAAATCCATTGTATCAGTTATTTTTGACCAATTTAGGATATAAAGGAATTGGGAAACAACTGTTTTATATTGATAAAATTCCTTTGGATATCAAGGTATAAATTAGTGAGATTGTATAGAGAAGAGATGACGCAATAATGATAGCAAATGTCAATAAATAATGTTCGATTCTCTTTCAACTTTCAACAATATAAATGTTCAATGCCTTTCAAATGAAATGAATATAATCAGCGAAACGGATGCAAAAACAAAAACATTTTGTGTCAAAATGATTGAAGCAGCACTGACCCGACTTAAATAAAATTTATTAAATTACTCGAAAACAAATGGAATCCATTGCTAGCATACAAATATCCAATTCGATTAAAGAACGTGAATTTTTACTATTCTAGTATTTTTTTAAGATGAATACATGAATTGAATTCCAAACAATGCGTATGAAACGAAATGTACGAAGGACAGTCACTACCCATAAGAGACAATGTAAATGAATGGAGACCTTACATGAGCTGCCATCTGGTTAATTTTTGGATGATTATAATAGTGAGGGAAAAAAAGGAAGACAGAGATGATACTCCTCCGACGTTTTGGCAAGGAACGAGCGTATCATGCCACAAAGCCACTTGTCTGTAATGCTGTGACTGTCCCTCGTAAATATGTGTTCTATTGACCATTTTACAAAAATCAATGAATGCGGTTGCTAATCAACTCACTTCTAGAACGCAAGGGTAAATTTGTTAAACTTAACACAATGTTGCAGGTTGTTTGTTTTCAAAAATTGTACTCTTTCGATTTGCATCTCTATAAATATTAAGATAAATGAGACTTTTAACTTAATGTTTGATCTTTGCATTTTAACGTCTCTTTTGCTTTAATAAAGGGGTTTTCAATAAGAGCGCTGCAAAAGCTTTTTTAAATGAAACAAAAACGGTTTTGGATATCAATGAAATTCTTTATTCCTGTGAAAGTACATTCGATGCCATTATGTATGGAACTCGATTTCTTTATGACGATGGAAACAAAGATCAGTTGCAATCAATGAGTCTCAAGACGGAGAAAGCTGTGCTGTGCAATCCGTTTAATGAGAACCACTTTGTTTTGGATAGTTCAAACGATTTTATCACTATGGGCACTTCTTTGTCTCACTGGCTCGGGAACATTTTGTACTGTGCCTGTGGATTCAAATTGTTCCACTAGACGCTCAATTGTTGGATCGTTTATCTTTCCATGATGAAATGGTAATTCTTACTGAAGAGAAATGTCAAGAGAGCGGGACAAAATATGGCGTCGTTTGCTGTCCCTATCGGTCTAATTTTGTAGCGTCCCTATTGAAAAACCCTTTATTTCTATAAACCAACAAATTTTAAACAAAAACAAATGAATTAGGTGGCATGTCGATGCAAACAAAGATTTTTTTTGTGTAATTTTTTTAATTGGCAGTGAATTTAAATATAAATTCACCGACAACATAAACAATTTACCAATTTGGCGTAAATTTGAACTATAAGACGTATTGACATTGATTTCACTTAAAATTCATTGAAAACGCATCAATATCAATATTTTGTTTATAAGTAAAGTTACCGGCAAATAAAAACATATTGACATTGGTAAAGTCTATGCGTTTGTGGTGAAATTTAAGTAAAACCAATTTCAATATGTCTTAAACTTTAAATCCATTAACAAATTGGTAAATTTTCAATGTTTATTTATATTTGAATTCACCGGCAATAAAAAAAAATAAACGATAAATTCTCTGTGTGTAAGATAAATCATAAAGTTATGTGCAATGCATGAATTTATACGGAAATGTCATTTAGTATTCGCAAAACTATATGTTTTGTCGTATCGTTCCAAATTTTATGTGCCATGACTAATACGTTTTAGCTGTCAAATTCTTTGTGTGTATTAATTCAATTTCATACGATTTCAATGGCTGTTTTTTGTGTGTGTGCCATCGCTGGTTTTAATCATCGCATATTTTGTCACATAAATCCACCAAAAAGGTTTCATGCGCTTTTGAGTAATTTGAGCAAGCTTAAGTACTTTGAATAATGAATGTTTGCAGGCAAAATGAAAGATGTACAATAATTTCTGTGGCTGTTGCCATTCGAATTTATTTGCCCGCACATTTTATATTTCACCCATTCCATTTTGCCCTTTCATACAAATTTCGTACGCCACATCTCATTGCTCAGAATCATCTTTGTGAACGCCCACATTTTTCGGGTGTTCCGAAATATGTGACATACATTCAATTCGAAATAATCCTTGTTCAAAACGATTTCCATGTATTTTTCACTTGTTACACAGTGGAAGAGGTGAGACATATTACGGTTAATTTATTGCAATTTCATTTTTAGGGGCAATTTAAAAGATTAAATTCCTAGTATTTAGTCGTCAGACACTGTATCAACTGTCTGTGTTCCGGGACGACATCAATCAAGTGAAAAAAAAAATGAATATTTGAATGCACTATTTTCGAAAACAAATAAATGTGCTAAAGTGGTAATCGAGCGCTTAGTGCACTGTATTTATTTGTGTCACAGTCATGGGGACATAGGTTCGAATCTCGGTGATGCAAAATGCTTTTATTTCAAATTACTTTGATTCGAAAACTATGGCCTCGGATGGCACGTAAAGCCGTCGGTTCCGTGCAAAAAAAAAAAAATCTTTTAAGCATGAGTGTGGTGCAATACGGTCCTGCAAACCTCAATAGCCGTAAAATATGTTTGATTTAAAGACTGTTACACTCGGAAGGGTAGAATTTGGTAGAATTTCGATCGATAAACGTAGAATGTTTTTTTTTTTAAATAAATTTTCCTAAAATATGGCACACATTGCGATTCAGGGTATGTATATTGTATTTCTTTGCCTCGCATTTCCCTGTTTCTTCACACCGCGTCCA
The DNA here is from genome assembly GCA_028476595.1 of Obolodiplosis robiniae. Lineage (NCBI taxonomy): Eukaryota > Metazoa > Arthropoda > Insecta > Diptera > Cecidomyiidae > Obolodiplosis > Obolodiplosis robiniae. The sequence goes on along the minus strand of CM052017.1, from coordinate 8,111,162 downwards.
TTTGAAATGCGTTATTTTTCGAACTCAGCGTTCTCTCTTGCCGTTGATGGCCCATGTTGTGTTGTCATCAAACCAGACTTTATTTGTACAATAAAAAAACGACATCAACATTTTTGTGTGTGTGAAAAAGGGAAAAATTTCATCGACGACCAAGGGTTTTTCTATTTTGAAAATGAAATGGAAAAAATCACCTTGGCACTGAAACGTGCGCTTTCAATCTGGCTTGAGATAAAAGAATTATATATATGCATCGATGATGTGGTGATATAGCCCGAAATCATGAGCAATCAACATTATGTGAATGGAATTGGTGTGCGCTTTTTGTTTAAGATTCATTTTAATCGGGGAGCATGCAATCCGTACACACGAACGTATCTGATTGGAAAGTTCGACAGCGATAGAGAGAGATAAAGAGAGGAAGGCAACCCAAAGGTATCCGGTGTTAAGATGTACGATGTGTGATTACAAGACGATTTGCGGTTGTTGAATAGCTAGTCAATCTCTCTGCCGCTCCCTCGACGGAGTGTGCTGAAGTGCCACAATTCAGCGAGAACTAGCGCCAACAAGTTATTTTACGCATAGGTTCTTTTCCGGTATTTGATTTTCGTTTTGCCCACCCTTTTTATCCAATCAAAATATCAAAGGAATAAGCAAACAGGTAAATAGAAAATCGTAAAATCTCGAATAAAACGGCATTGGAATGTGAGCGCGGGAAAAACATTTACGTACAAGAAGCCATGTGAGTTGAATCTGCATATGCACATCTTGTTGATCACTTCAAATGCTTTTTCACCTACGAGACCTCTATCGCGCCATGACACCGCGAACGCCAACGCTTGCTGTGCGATGAATTAGTAGAAGAGCTTCTGGAATGAAGCCAACAATTTGCCAAAGGCATCTAGTCCGTTTGTATTTGGAATACAAACAAAATTTTCTCTATATTTCTGTTAGCGGCTACATCCAGATCTCAATCCTAGCCTGTAAATAAACTAGTACCCAACGTAAAAGCTCAAATATTCATTTCATTATATCGTGTAATCTCATTTCATGAGAATCATGCGCTTTTTTTCTCGTTTTCTCGTGAGATAGCAAAGCGACAGGAAGGCATTTTATTTGCTCGACTTTTCCACTCTTCACATTTCATTGTTCAGCCCGACATGAGAGCATATTTTCGTGAACGAATACGTATGCGTCTTTGCTGTGGAATAAAAAATTCAGTGGAGCAACGGATTATAAATAAACAAGTGGAAAACATCAAAATGCTATGAATTTTCATGCCAAAGGCGACGTTTTCCACTCTCATGCTCTCTTCCTCTCTCTCTTTCTTTTGGACATAACTTGGATGAAACATGGAATTCACTTTTTCAACGATTTAATCAAATTTTCTTTTTTACTGCAGACAATAGCTCAGGTTAGACGCAACGTATGTAATCTGATATGTGCGTATCGTAGCTGTTCGCGTGTGCGGTAAAAAAAGGAATTGAATAAATCTCAAGGTATTTCAAGAAAAACCGATAAGTGAACGAGGTATTTACTCGAGAGCCAATTTCCTCAATGGAATCGACATATCACTGTTGACTCCACTCCAAACAAAATGAATTCATTCATTATCGGTTGAAACCTCTTGACGATTTTCCGCTGTTAACAAAACAACAAGCAATCATGAGAACAAAAATTAATTGGAATTATTAAATTGACTGAACAATATGCTGTTGTATTGCTGGATATTTGATATAATTAGGTGAATTCCATCAAATTATTCGAGCTAATATTGTTGTATTGTTTCAATAATAAGAAATAAAAGGCAGGTTTTGTCTTCCGATCTACATGTTTCGGGCTATTTTAATCGTCTAAAAACAATTTCAAACGATTTATTATTATCAAAAATGGTAATGACAATTTTGAAAATAACATTCAATAAATAAATTATTATCAAATAGTTGAAAGTGTGCATTTACTAAATAACTTTTTGTAGGAACAAAAATCATCTGAATGAATTACATGAAAAAATATTAATAACTGTTCCACATAATTCCCAATGACATTCATAAGAAATTCCAAATTTCATTTATCAATTAGCAAAGTCGTGAGCGTGAGTAAAAATGCTATTCAAAAGCTTAAAGCCACAGATTCAACAATTTAAATAAAACGTTCCGATTCAAAACAGCATTTCTGACAATTTTATTGTATTCATATGAAAATCGAATGCTTTTAATGCCATCTAAAAACATGATGATTATGCACTTTGCAAATTTTTTGAATAGTAACACAGAAATGTTATGCAACTGCACGCGCACTACAGAAATTCGGCTTCAAATAACACCGTAAAGCCGAAGACACGACTTTTCGAACTGTTTTTCACTCGCTTCTTCCGTTTTTTCTCAGTTTTCTTCCCATTTTTTTTCCACTATATGAATGAATGAGAATGAAAGTGAGAACTCATATCTCACCCTTTGCTCTCGCTAACAGAAGATTTAATAAGAAAGAGCAAAAAGATAAATTTGAAGTCTCGTTTTCATTCTCAGTCAATAATATAGTTTATTTGATAATAATATCTCACCTTCTCGTTCTTACTGAACGAATTTTGTTCCCATGTCAATTGCATGCCATCTGGTTCATTCTTTTCCATTATAAAATTCAATAAAATGGTCTCTTATTTCGTTTCAATCCATTTTCAATCTCATGTCACTTTTGATCTCGGTCAAGAATCAAACGAATCACTTCGTTCATCATTCAATGAACGTTTGTATTTGTCAAATAACGAATTGTAGCCGGAAAATTAATGAATCAATAAATATCCCGTTTCGGCCATCGATCAATATCGGGATGGCCCTCATCTCATGTTTGTCTTAATTTCTTATCCATCATTCAAGTTATTTATTGTCACGAAACAATAAATAATTTATCGGCTATGTATTTTTTGTATATATATCTTTGCCAAAGAAATTCGTTCTCTCAATAAATAATGTATATATTTAATTCTTGCCCGGATCAAAACATATTAAGCGAATTGCAGAAGATGGGAGAGAAAGAAACGTTCTGATGTGTTCTATGATGATGACCAATATGTCGAGAGTTGAAAAAAGAAATACGGTTCGATTTTTGGTTTGGCTATGTCATGCCACGAAACGAAACGAAATAAATAACAACAAAGTGTTTCATCTCTCAGTCAAAATGAACGAAAATTTGATTTTGAACTCGATGCAATTATGTAATTGCTCTTGCTAATAGATAAAAAGGAACAATGTTTGTTGATTTGTTTGTGTTTTTTGACGCGGTTGGCAAGGTCAAGTCTTTCTTCAAATGGATTCACTTAAAGGGACATTTTGAGTGGAATGTGGCAATGTCGCGTGTCATTTCATCGATGCTTTTGTTTTTCTATTGAACTTCATCAAAGAGGGTACAAAGTATAATAAAAGCATTATTTGTGCACAACTTTGGCATATATTCATCATTTGCCGAGGGAGAGAGAGATTAATGCACTTGTTGAAAAAAATTCCACTGGATTGGCGAGCCCGCAAATGAATGTGATACTGCCAAAAAGTTGACTTTTGTGTTCGTGTATCCAACAAGTGCAACGGTAATAGTGGCAGAGGGAGGGCGCGAAATGAGATTTGCAAGAACCCTCACAGTTGATCGAGTGAATTTTCACGAGACCTTTTTGACCATGATGGAAAAGCTTCAGTTCAGCTTGCCTCGAATAAATCTTCTTGGCTTTTTTCCTTTCATCGGCGAGCGAAGAAAATTTCGTGTTGGCTCTGATGAACATGTGCGCGCCGCGCCAAAAAAAGACAGGAACATTCTTTTTTCCATCTTGTTTGAGAGCTTTAAATAGCTTTTAGACTCGTCCAATCAACTAATCTAGATTAAATTAATTCTTCTTGAACTACAAGAACGCATGTTTCTAATAATTCGCATATGCAACTTGGCTATATCCTTTTTTTTTGTTCTCGCATCGATGTGACGGTGAAGCACAAGCCTCTTGAAACATGCAAATTCCTAGAACAATGACATAAACGGACCAAAACTTCTCACTTTTGATGCCAAATTTTCCTACAACATTCTTCTCTATTGAACTACGCGGTATTTCCTGCATAAATCTCGTTACAAATTTTTCCTATAAAAAAATATTTTTCTCATTATTATAATATTTTGTCTGATGCTTACTCCATTCACATCACCCGCTTTGTTTATTCTCCACAAAAATGCGGCCCGAACAATTTTTGTTTTTGTTCGACTTTAATGTACGCCGCACCTGACCGCAGTAAGTTACGGTCCAAATGGTGAATTTCTTATGAAAAAATTTGTATTTGGAATGCAAAATAGAAAATGTGACAAAATTGTGAGGGGGACAAGAGTAATATCATCAAAATTCAGATCAGATATTACAAACTTTTAATTCTATTTCGCCTCTCTTTTTAATTTCGATTCTAAAGAGGGAAATGATTTAACCGAAATCATATCAATATGAAAATAATTTGTTGTATTCGGAGTAAAAAGTGTGTCGATGTCGATTATTGGTTAATGAAAAAATGAATGTCGTGAAGACAAGCTGCAAAATTGCAGAACTTGATTCTTCAAATATATTCGCTGAATCAATTTCAAAAGAGATGCTTCTTTTGTGACAGATATGTTGGTGAAATAATTGACATCTTGTGAACTTATAATGAATCACAGTGACTTCAGTTTTAAGACAATCGATTCCGTATTAGAATCAAGGGTACAAGATTTTACCAAAATTCCAATCGTCAATGATTCTCTCCATGAGAAATGTACACAAACAATCTGGATTGTAATCGCCTTGGGAATAGTGGCCCATGAGCGATTTCCTCTCTCTCTATCAATTCTAACCAATGCCGTATGTTTTGCAAAGGAAAAAATAGACGAATTTATGAAGATTAAAGACGACATTGATTCGAGCTCTTCGGTTATTCGGAATTGTGGCGAAAATCAACGTCGAAGGGTTGTACGCAGATATTTCCGTCTACTTGTCAAATAAGATGAATTGTTGATGGAATTTTTGAACCATCCCACAGAAAGACCACATGTCATTTCATGTCATTTGATGGAATTTATGACGAAATTTGGGGCTTGTCAAATCTGCTTTGACACAAAACACGGCATCAATCTTTCACAAGACGAGCGACAATCAACTGCATGACGCTCATTTGCCATTTATTTTGGAATTTTGCCGGAGATTGTTGAAGCCGTTTTCATTTTGTCAATTTTCAATATTAACTCTTACAGAAATGGGTATTGAAGTACTTACCGAAAATAGCCGAGGACCGCTAACGAAAGTAGTATGGCTAACAACGATATTGAATATCCGAATTCATAAATTAAATTTACTTGACGCCGCCACTGTCGAGACAAAGAATGTGAGAAAAAAAATAAAAATAAACAATCTATCAATTATTATTCTAATGCAAATTTGGATCCCATCAATACGTTTTTCTGAATCGAGTTGGGGGAAAAATGGATTCATCGATTGTATGAATATTACATTCGCTTCATTACGCGCTCGTCTCGGTATTTGCATTGAAATATAAGTTGGTGTATGTTTATTTACCTCGAAATCGTCAAAATTTATGCAGGTTGTGTAATTGGACCATATTTTATTTGTAACGGGATGTCGAAACCAATTACCATCTGCGTCACAATCTTTATGTGCGAAACCTTGAAACGAGAAAATCAACATGAAAAAATTAGAAAAACAACAAAATTTGTCTGCAATTCCAGTGGAATATCTATTATATCAATATGTTTGCAAAAGTGTTGCGTCGATTGGTACAGAGCGTGTGCATTTGGAGTGAAGCTATTGTAGCATACTTTCACTTTATGCCGGCTAAGAGTATCAATACAAAAATTATGATTTCGAGCGACATATTTGGCGATCAAATGTTCTCATGTTTGATTTCAATGCGAAGCATATTGAACCATGTTGTGGATCATCCAATTCAAACAAACTCACACACAGACGCACGTTTAAAGTTTTGATTCAACAAAAATACGTGTGAATGTGTTCGATTTGAATCTAGTTCTGTGATACAATTGCTTGAATTTTTTTCCATTTATGAGGCCCTGAGGGCTAGACGTGAAATGATTCAAACACATTCAAACTTTTAAAATCTTTAATGGATCCATAATGATTCGTGAAGTCTCAATTTGATTCATGAATAGTATTTGGAGTGTTTCTTGCAAATATTTGCATTTATTTCTTTCCCCTTGGATTAGTGCCGGTTCAGTAAGTTGTCACACAAAAGATAACTCTTTTTTTCATGTTTGTCACGAAAATCGATGGCACGTTTTTCCACATCACATTTGAGAGTGAAAAATGAAATCCATTGCCAATATTATTAAAAGCAGAAGTATTCAACGAATAAAAATAAGATACCAAACACAATTCGACGCATTCTTTTGACTGCCAATCAATCAATAAAAAAATCCCGAGCAAAATGCAGCTTAAGAATTAGTTAAATATTAAAAAAGAAACATTTTATTTGAATCGATATAGAGCGCGGGAGACGATGTTTTATCTAAAGCTTCCAGAGAAGCGAGACCCACACTTTTCCCGAAAAAATGTAAACTTGAAAATTACGCATTTTTTTGGAGAGACAAAGGCTTTACGTTGAGCGTCCACGAAAATAAAGAGTTTTGCAAGAAAAACATCCAGCTTTTTTACAGAATTTGAATGAAAAAATATTCTTCATTTTTGCAAATGTTTTTTTCGGAAAAAGTGAGGGACATCGAAGAACACGACCTTGCTGCGTTACTTTGTTCATTTCATTGGCTATGTCCCATTGGGAACAAATATTTCGCTTCGTTCATTCGCTACTTTTGCCCAATCACTACGTAAAGCGAGACGAACGAGGTACATGGAGCTAACCGCTTTGCTACTGAAAACATTTTATCGGCGATCTCACAGTGTTGAGTCTCAAATTTTTCGCCTCTGGTCTGGAATGATTTCAATCGTGCGCTCATCCATTTGATTTCCCTCAGCTGTCCATTAGCTTTAATCTCGATGTGATAATATCAAATGACATAATTTATTTTCGATTTTTTTTTTTTTTTTTTTTTTTGGTTTTATACAGTTTTATCTTACCACCCGATGCAGCATAATGAGAATAAAGCGAGTGGAAAATCGAAAGAGGGATAGAGAGAGGTGGGAAAATAGACACAATGAATGAATTTCACAACCGAAAAAAATCAAATCCAGCCCTTGAAAGTGCAAATAAATTCAGTATTAAGGCCTCCATAAAATTCTCTTTGTAGTTAATGTCCTGCAGCTAAATTAGATGACCATGATTGGTTCCACTTGACTTGGTCAGAAAAACCTTGGCTACACAACAATGAGCGTCGAGTTGCCCTTCGTTGTCTGTCACCTCAAAAAGATCAAGAAGCGATATTTTCCCATCGAATTGATACAGCTATTGCAAATTAATATTTTCGATTCCAAAGCGATATATCAATCAATGACAAATGAGATAGTTCTGCCATATCGTCGCGCAAAAAAGTGAATGAACTAGCCCGTCGTCGTCATGTATCGTTTCATTTGAATTGAAAATATTCGTAACAAGTTTTTGATGAAGATATTTTGCTCTACGTATTTTTATTGAATACCACTTCAAAGCTTTCAAATCATTCATTTCGACATATCTGAAGAAAATATTGCATTTTAAATTACTCTTACAACATCGGCGAACAACCATTGCATATCAAGTCTTATCAATATGATAAAATATTCAATCATTTTAAGTATTTTCGTTCCCTCTCCGTCAGTTTCTCTCTCTCTCTCTCTCTCTCTCTCTCTCTGTGTGTGTGTGTGTGTTTCACTCGTTTTTCTCTCAATTCATGGCATAAACATTTTTGAATCATTTTGTGTGTGCCAACGACTTTTTTGCTCGTCTGATTGACTCCACTAAATACCGATATATCGATTCAATTATTGATCATATTGTGGTCGTTAATATGTCGCCGTTACCATCAAAACCATCATCATCCACTCGATACTCAATATAACATCTAGTCGTTGTGCGGCAATATGCAAACAGTTGAAACATATTTGACAAGCATATCTGCCATTGATTCATAAATGAAATGCTTACAACAATAATTCTTCGAAATTAGTACCGAAAAAAATCCATTTGCCGAAACCATCATCGAGAATAGCAGAACAAAATACACACACCATTGATAGAAAACACAAGGGAGAGAGGGAGAGAGAGAAGGAGAGATATAGATGAAAAATTTGTAGCTACATCATCAGCAGATTCCATTGAAACTGCTTCGATGAACACATTTTTCCAAGCCGACATTTTTCTGCGTAAAGTTTATGCGTGCCATTAATGTTTGTTGTCTAGGCGGCTGATTTATTTCGACAGCAAATCATCTCTTTGTTCAGCCCCAAATCCAAAATCAACAAACTATTGTGTTAGTAATTGATAAATCGAAGCCGCGTTCACTGAAATTTCTGACACACACAAAAAATTATTATAGAAAACTTTCTGTATCCCAATGGCTGGGAAAATGCTCAGGGATTAGAGTTGCTCGAATTCTTTCGATCGATGGGATTTTTAGCGAATCTCATGATAAACAGGCTATCTTTTTGTTTGCTTTATTTTGAGCAAATCACTTGATCACAACAACAATTCGATGCAGATTTGGCAAATGAAGATGCCATAATAGATTGCCACGATTACTTTGAGTGTGTGCGGTCGAATGAGTTGCACATGTAACTTCAACCAAAACCAGTGACAACTTCATTCGCCAGAAGGGACCTTTCATTCTCTCTCTCTCTCTCTCTCTCTCTCTCTCTCTCACTCTCTCAGAACAAATCACATTACTATTCTAATCATATCAACAGAACGTTACGTGTGTGTGTTCTTAATTGTCAACACTTTGTATTTTGGATGGACGAACAACTTCCTAGTACGAAGTCACTTTGATTGTGATTTCACAATATAGCTCGTCCGAATGCAATAATGATATTAATTAAAACTGAGGGAAGAGAAAACTGTCGCCACTTCAATTTATTCTCATAAGGGCCGGATCCGTGCAAAAAAAATGCAGATACACGCATTCGGTTTGTTTATTCATTCCTTGATTGGATGGAAAATATCGTGCCCACATTGGATTTCATCGATCTTTTACACTTTTACGGTCAGATAATATTGATTTCGATATTTATGCATTTTTATTCAATTTCATCCATTCGCCAATTCATTTTTCATTCCAATTTTTTCAACAGAATATTTCTTAACCTTTTTTAATTTACATTTCTTAAATTTTCAATTAAAAAAAATTCAGCCATTTTATTTAAATTTTTTAAATTTTCTTTCATTCGTTTCCTCATTTTCTTTTTTATTTATTCCTATTTTCCATTCTGCGAAAAGGGACGCTCTTCACATGCTTTCATCACAGTGTCTCAGTTTCAAGCAAGCTCGTTACCGGCAAGAGGAAGCCTGTCAATTTGCATTATTTATATTTTTTCCACTGTTTTCCCCAAGCAAGAAAATAATAAAAATCATAAAAAAGGCGGCTCCTATGATGTGCTGCTGTTCGAGAGAGAGAGAGAGGGAGAGAGAAGCGTGATGCCAAATATTATCATGCCGTAATCGAATTCATGGAAAGTGTGAAAATATGTGCTTTGGAAATTATTTTCTGAGTTGCTGTTTTGATTTGTCTCTGTCTCTCTATCTTACACACACTCTCTCACGTTTATGTTTTTTATTATTAAATGATTAAATGAAGCGTTTTATTGAGAGCACAGATCGAATATTGCGCATATTTCAACTTACGTGTTGGATCGAATCCGATTTGATATTCCGGGCATGGTAGCTGCGCTGCTGTGCCGGCTGGCGTATCCTCCCAGCATAGCCATCCGTCCCATGTGCCACGGCAGAATTTACCTGTAATCAAAATTAATGGAAATTAGTTGGTGTTTATCGAACAGTATTCAGCTATCGACAAAGTACGTTATTTAATATGGAAATCACTTTAAGCATATTACAATCAATGTGGAAATGGTCGATATTGGCCATCATCCAATGAAGATTAATTTCATGCTTGCTCTCTTACTCGTTATCTCTTTCTTTCTTTCTCTCTACCGCTCTCTTTCCACAAGCAATTCTCTGTTCCCTCTTTTTCGCTCTCTGTCCAAGCGTAAGCTTGCAGTCATGAGAGTGCGAGCTTATTTGATTATACAGCATGTTGCTGTAATAATTCGAAAAATGCCATTTCAAAGTAGTTGGCAGCTCTACTTATCGCCAGGAATTTGAATTAAATTCAATAAAAATTGGTATTGCGCATTCAAATTTGTGTAATTTCTGTTTGGATTGGAAGTTTTTGCATTTATTTGTCATAAATATGCACATCACACATTTTTATCACTGACTCAAAAGAAGACAATGTTGGTCTCAAAGGATCGGCACTGTCAGTGCAAATGAGTTGTGACGCCAGGAAGCTACGACGACGCCATCTGTATAAAACAGAAGTGCTTCAATGAAGAAGCATCTAATACATTGTCTCTCATTGTAGTTATCCTGTTTTATAAAGATGGCGTTATTCAAACTATCTCATAAATGCCAGTCTCTTGATTAGTCTAAGAATTTGCAATGGAAAGAAATTTGCAGAAAGATGAGCATTTTTCCTAGCAATTCAATTTTTAAATAATGTTCAACGAACGTAACATTTGTCGTAAAGAGAGGGAACTGCGATTCCAGGGACACACAAAGCTGAGACAATGTTTTTATCGACAATTTTGTCCGACAACAACCGGATTGCCCAAAAATAATCACAGTTACGCATTACACACAAAAACGTAGAATATAAATTTCATCATAGTACAATATGAAATACAGACTCACCATGGAATGGATATATTTCACCTCGAGTCCCAATTTTATTTGAAAAAAGCTATTCGTTCTGATAACACACAATTATATACAGATTTCGGTTGATCTACGCACCGATTTCCATAATCTGCGACATCATATTACGTTATTGATTCTCTATTGGCACCTTTGCTAGCCGTGCGCACGTGTGTGTGAAGAAATTTTTGATCACAACGATTCGCTGGACTTCGTTGACTTTGACACTCATACATATCACGACTAGCGAAGTTCACAATAAAGAATCAATAATATGATTTCACAGATTTTGAAAATCGGTCTAGCGTGTGTAGCTCAACTGAAAACTGTATATAATTGCATGTTATTAGAAGGAATTGCTTGGTTTAAATACAATTTGAGCTCGAGGTGAAACAGTATCTCATATTTTACTATGATGAAATTCATATTCTACGTTTTTTTGTGTGTATCCGTTTTGTTGGAAAAATGGTATCTGCCATATGTGACGATGCGACAAGATATTTAGAGTGAAACAGATTCAGGCGCTCCAGTAAAATTGCTATCTTTTATGATGCGTGACATTTTGGCGAATCAAAGTGGCTTTACTCCATTTACTAATCTGTAGAAACTTGTTAAAGCTAATCAGATTTCATTTAAAATATTTACAACGTAAACTCGTGTGTTGCCTCTTCATTCTTGAGCATGTTGAAATAGACAGTTGTCTAGTGAAATGAGGATCTCTTACAAATTTTGCTTTTTCGTCTATCACCGGTTTTATTTATGTTCCATTGACACTCGTGCGTTTGTGTGTTTTTCTGCTTCTATTTTTGTTCATTGTTGATTTTCATCTATGTCAAAGTAACATCCGAATGTGACTTGAAATATTCTTTTTTTATATACCTTTTCCAATGTGCACATTTTTGAGACGTTATGCATCATTCTTCGCTTCGAAGACCATTTTTTCTGATGTATTATGTTGTTCCGAGGAAACATGTATTCACGACATTCTTTCTAATATTTACATATGATCTTGTATACCCTAAGGAAATCATTTTTCACCGATGAACGCATAAATGAAGCTCGCATGAAAATTACACGTGCGTATATGCTCTACGTTAATTTATTGAGGAAAGAAGCGAGAAATGTCAGCGAGCCTGTCGTTGGCTAGGGGAATCTAGCACTCATAGGCAAAATTTGGCAAGTCGATGCAAAATAATTTCTAATTGCGTCATACATGAAGTTATAGACGAAAACTCGTGCAAAAAATGTATTTGTAAGCGTTTGCAATAGACACATTTTTATTCATTTTGAAACATTTCAAGTAGCAATATTTTTGATATTATGAACACATTTAAATATTTTTTCCTAATTTCACGGCAAATATATCTGAATAATTCGGTTAAGAACAGGCGCAGAGCTTGAACTCATTTTTGACGAGTTTTTGTTGAATTTTCGAGTAAATTACTAGAGACAACTCACTTAAACATTCAGTTGAATTCCCCTAGTTTGTAAGAAGTTGTGAATATATTCTCGATTACATGCGTATGTCTAACTCTTTGGAGATTGCTACAAACTCACACTCATTGATTGTCGATGACTGGAATTGTGTGCAGATGGGAGAGTCTAGGAAATAAAGCATTTGCCAACATTTAAACTGCTTCATTTTCAGAAGCAGAGTCAATACCTCAAATCAATGTCACGTTCAACCATCACAATTCTGGAAAATAACCGATTGAAAATTGATCCTTACTTTTCACATGCACCTGCGGTTTGAGTCACGCCGAACGATATTTTGAATTAATTTAAATGAATAAAAGATATTTTTATTTTAAATGATTAAGTGTGTGTGTGTGTGTGTGTGTTTTCTTTCGAGCGAATGGAAAATTTAATTATTTTTTGAAACGCTGAGTCAATAAGAGCCACTTGCAGCACCTCTCTTCCCTTTGTCTATTTCATCACCCCTTTCATTTCAGTCTTTCTGTGCGGAGTCCAAGTATGTTGCGGATTCAAAATGACAACATTTGCTGGCGTCGATTTGATTCGGCTTAGCAAAATGATATGATACAATTAGAAAGCTCGATATTTTATTCAATTTAGTTGCTTCCATGCAGCGTGAACGCTCTTTTTTCTAATGACTACTAATTGTAATAAGAAATGGAATATTTCCACCTAAATTAAAAATAAATGTTTTGATCCTGGATTGAATAACAACTAGAAGAGAGAGGGAGTGTGTGTTCTCGTTCGCTGGCGCAAGCTAATGACTGATTTCCATGTGTGTATGTTTCTTTGCATCAAAACGGAAATTCAAGGAGACGCTCCGGATTGAGCACTAATCACTAAGCTTTTCAGAGATTAAAAACCATGTTTTCGAAGAGAATGTATGCGTCAGCATCACCTATTTCTGAAATGAAAGACGTGTTTGCGCCACAAGCAGTCGTTGAGCTGCCATCGCTTTCAATTCAAAGCATGTGTATTGTTGTCGAGTGAATTGTTTTAAATTGTGGCCATTTACGAGAGAGGACGAATGGCATTGGAACCAAGTGTGTGCGAGATAACGGAGCGATTGAAACAAATTCATTTGCTCCGTATAAATTATAGCAATGTCAATAATAAAACGATTTCGAAACACACTTATGATGTTTGTTGCATTTGGCATGGAAAAGAGCCATTCCATTCAAATCAATTTCGCATAAAATTGTGTTCAGCAAAGCTAATTCGAAAGCATCTGGTGAATTTTGGTGTGCGATTTTCATGCATATTACATTAGATGCGAATTTGAATCTTCGATTTGTGTGCCCCCGAAACTCTCGCTCGAATATGAATATTGGAATATGACACCGAGAAGCGCGGCAGCCGCAATGCCGGATGGTGAAACACGGAACATGTTGTGCTGAATTCAATTCGTTTCGCATTTACTTTTTGCATAATTTTTCGGTGCTCATTGTCAATTATCTAGCAGATAATATTCGACGGAAGCAAGTTTGTACATCCTATCTGTTGTGAAACATCGTTCAATTGACATTTCTGTTGTGTTTTTTATTCTTTGTTTGTTACTCCATTGAATTTCATTGTAGTGGCGTGTTTATTTTGTCGAAGAAACTAACGTACTGACATCCAAATACAACACGAGAAAAAATACAATATTCTTTTTTTGTCGAGACAGATTCTTTTCTCGTTTCATTTATAATAAAGTCCATTTGAATGGAAACAAAACGAAATATCAACCGAATTTCGAAACCAGTCGATCACAATTGTTTCCCTTTGGAAACACATATCGGAATATGACAATATGTTGCTTTGCTTCGCCTCTCAGCTAACGTCACAAAAGACGGCAATGTCATCGTGTGGTCATTTTGAATTTAAATTTCTATTAGTGTCAGTTATTTGGTTGGCTCAGAGACGGTGAAAAACTGTGAACCAATGGCGTTCTAAGGAAAATCAAATTTTGCCTCTCGAGAAAAAATCTTGTCTCTTACACTTTTTTGGCGATTTTTGATATGGCACTCGAATAATTGCATTGAATTTTTGGGTTTTTCGAGCGCCGTTTTGAAGAAAAGACTTGAACGCACACAATGCGTGCGCTCTCATGACTAATATGAACATAGACCAATCATGTAGTATGAAACATTGATTTGATATTTCATATAAATTCGATATGAATTACAATCAACACCCACATTATGCTTCCTGAACGAAGCGAAGAAATTCAGAATGGTTATGAGCAGAGCGAATAACATTTATTGTTCCACTAACTGCATCAGCCTAATAAGTCATCTTCTTCCAACATTTCAAGAGTCCAATTCGAGAACGTACGTCGCTTCATATGATCGAGTGGCCTTAGTTCTTGAGTTAACTTGATCTTATAAGGGTGTAGGCTAAGATCCTTTCGCAATATTCGCCATAGTGTGGTCTGAGCGATGCCCAATTCTTGAGAACGCCGTGGAATTGACTGTTTTGGTTCTTCTGCGACGGACGCTTGCACGGCAGCAATATTCTCGGCACTTCGACCAACTCGTAGTCTCACTGGTACGAGAACATCCAACAGCGAATATTTAGACTCGAATTTGTTCACTAGACTATGAATTGCTTGTCTACTGGGACGATTATTACGACCAAAAATTGGCGTTAACGCTCTTAGAGTTGCAGTCACCGACCCGGAACTTTGGTAGTAAATTTTATTTATTTGTAAACATTGTTCGTTCGTGTACTTCGTCATGATGAAAATGTTGACTTTACTGAATATTTTGACATTGACACTTTGGAAATTGGTTTAAGGGTGCGTTCACAGTGAACGTTCAAAGTTGTCAAGTCCCTATTGGAAAACCCTTTATATAGTGGCGCCCTAGGCGAATGCTCAATTTGCCAATATAGACGATGCGCCACCGCATCAGAGATCTCCATATAAGAACAGCCAAATAACCATTGAAAGATCATGGAAGTTCAGTGTATGACTCGCAGCGAGCAAAATAGGTTACAATTTGTAATGTACACTCAGTACCCGTTTTATAAAGTGGCATGAATGGGTGATTGAATTGTGTAAGTGTATTCGCATGTTTTTTCGCATTCGAATCCTCTACGCAAGTGCCATGCATTGTTCTCCAATTTATTAATAGTCACGTCTAGCATCCTGTTCATATCCATTTTGCTTTCTCTCTCTGTTTCTCGATCACTTTATTGTCGTTTTTTTTCTCACTTTCGCTAGCTCGCTCACTTTTTTTGTGCATTTTTCACGTTTATCTACTGTTAATCCATAAACATAAGTTATGCGAGATAAACAGCACTGTGCCAACAGTTAAATGATAGATAAAGAAAAAACCGCTTTCGCTAATTGTTCTCAGCAATTTACTTTATTGTTGTTCTTTACTGCAAATAAAGCGCTTCGTCGCTTTTTTCCACTGTTTTTCTCCTCCTTTATTTGTGTTATTAATTCTTCCGATGTTTCCTTTTCACCGAGCAAGAGAGATAATTTCCGTAAATATGACTTTTGCTACGATACGGCAAGGATTGTGTTGTTTTTCTATCAGTGTCATTGAATACCGGAAGAATACACGAAGAGGAAAAGAGAAAAACACATGGGAAATGAGCAACAATATGCACATTCTGATGACTTGCACATTGTCTATGAAGCGGCAAACTCACCAGCGCCGGTTTTATTTCTTTTTTTCAAATAAAACCGTCAAAGGAAACAATTTGAATAGGCTCATTTGAACGAACACTGTACCAGCTAGCAAATTCACCTTCAGCACGACGTTTATTGCACCCGAGACGCATCCACATTTTTCTCTCAATGACTTTGTGAACTTCCAATGGGACAGAATAGTGGCAAAAAATGTTTCGACTGCTATTTAAAGTACACAAACAACGACACTGTTTACGCATTTTTGAGATATTTTGCATGCGTTTAGTTGTCTAGTGTTTACGTTTTCGAGTGACGGCTCGAGATGAACGACACAACAGGGTTCCAACATGAAATAAATGAGTGCCAAAGCATTCAACAAATAATGTAATACATAGACATTTTTCCTATTTGAAGGAGTGAAATGAAGAGAATAACCTTTTAAGCTTTGTGCGAACGTACAGTTGAAGCTCGATTTTGAAGCCATTCCATTTTATCGGCGAGCTACTGAAACAGGAACACTTTTTCACAAGTCAACCAATTTGTCTATCATACTCAAAAAATAACATGCAAAATCATTAATTCCCATTCAATGCAATCGATTTTGGCATTGTGCGCGATACATTAATCAATTTAAACACATTCAATGGATTTTCGAATATAAATTGATAGATGACCGTATTAATGGCATGTGAAATGGAACAGAAACGTATTTGACTTTCGGAAGATTTGCTCGACAAAGCGCAACGATAACATGACATCTAACAAGCGTGTGCTTGTGCTGAATAGCCTCAGATTCACAAGAGCCAATTATCAAATGGCGATGTTCGAGATTGTTGACGTTTTTTTTTTTTTTTTTGGCAGAAGAAAACACAGTTTACTAAATTAGAATAATGTTATCGCAGAGTTTGCCTTTTTGTCGCAGTGATTTGGGTTTAAGCGATTTACATATACTTTACTATTCAGCGTCCAACAAAAATCCATGTTATTGCCGAAGATCTGCAGATCGGCTCTTCAATGTTTTACCAATGAATAATTTTTGTGCGTTTTTGTATCATGATATCGGTCATCGAAAAGCAAAAATCCGTCGAAGTAATAAAAAAAAGGTTGCGGGAATCTTCATTCAGATGAAAAGGGTTAAGATGGGGACTGGAAGACGAAGAAAAAGGAGATGGAAAATGGAAAACAACAAATTGAATTGCATGAAACTCAAAGAAAATACAAGAAACTAAAGAAACGAAGCTAGAAACAAGAGTGAAAGATTGCGCAAATTAGAGGCAAAGGTGTGATGATGTGAAAGATCTCTGTTTCTTTTAAATAAAAACGAAGCAGTAAACTAGGGAAAAGAAGAGAAATAGTAGAGAAAAAGACGAAAAGGAGTCAAATCAAAACAGGGACAAAAAAAAGGAATAAGTAAAAATGAAATGAAAAGAATGAATAGATTATCAAAAATCAAATTTGGGAAGATTCCAAGGAATGAAGTAACCGAGGACAAGAGCAGTTGGTCCAGATCTCCATCGAACCTCTCGAAAAAGCAACATTACTAATATATAATTGTAGTTTTTATTCAAATTTTTTTTTGTTGTTAATTTTTTTCCCTGAAATCTCCAGTTTTATCAGTTATGATAATGACAATCAATCAGTGTAAGTTTCAGGAAGTTAATTTGTTTTCCTGTTTCATTTGGCGGAAGTATGTGCCAGTCAAACAACCTAATAAAAAACAAAAAACTGAAGTGGCTGTGTATTATTCGTTCCGTTGCTGCTGTTTAGCATGTAAATGCGGATTGAATTAATTGGTATTTCGAATGAGCTTTTTGATTCGGTTATGCAGGGAATTTCAAGTACTAAGACGTGGCCGTATCGAGGCTGAACTATACTGGAAAATATGCTGCACGCATTTCTAATATAGATAAAATCTGAATCGGCACGTAAATTGCTATTTATTTAGCCTTAAGTTACGGACGCATTGTTGACCTACTAAAGTAAGCGACAACAGATTTCGAGGGGAAAAAACGAAGTAGAATAATGTTTATTGTATTCGAATGAATTATGCCAGCAATATATAGAAAAAGTGCCTAACCAATGTCACCATAGCCACACAATTTAACCAAACAAAATTAGTGAACATCTTTTGTTCTTCCTAAAATTATCAATGTTTAAAATGCTGTAGCATTAATTGTAATAATATCGGACCAGAATATTCGATGCGTTTGCTTGTTTGTGGTGGCGAAATCCATTTTAAACACTTCAAATGAATCGGAACTAAATTCGACAAACCAAATGTAATACGCGCAAAACCATAGTGGTACTAAATTGAGATGTCAATTTGGCCAGTAAATCGATATTTATGATGTTTTTTTTCTTGGAATTTCATGCGTGAAATGTCCTTTGTTTCCCAAAGCTTGCAATCAATATTGTTTGTCACACATCAAGCGTATGATTTTGGAGCGCTCAATAAATACAGACCGTGGGCAGGCACGTACAAAATGTGTGGCCGAATTGAAAATAATCTAACATTTGGTACATGCCACAGCTTTTCGAAATTTTATGAACAATCGGCTCTTTGTCCGGTTATCAGCCTTCTGAAATGCTCACAGCGATTGTTCTGATCCTTAAAATTTCTTGCATTTGTTACATAAGAGAGGAGCGCGCTTCAGTAAAATACGTAATATGCAAATATTATCTACCTCAAGAGAAATCGACAATGCCTTTGAACTAACTCACGCAATATCCGAAACGGCGCATTCCAACAGAGGATTCAAACAAATTGCTTTATTTCATGTAGTCTTAACTTTTAAGGGAAATGTTCCGACTTTATTATACCCGTTTTTTGATTTAGTTGAACGCTTCCATTTTATCCAATGTTCGATTTTATTTAATTAGACTTCATTCTTTCTATTCCTATCAAATCAAATAACAAGCTAAACTCGATAGTTCCATCCAAATAATTAACTTTTCGCAATGAATGCCATGAAATTAAAAGTTTTAAATTAGTTTCTTTATTGTTTGAGTGTGTAAAATTGCGATAGACGAGAGGCTGTGATTTAAAACTCACTGTTTTTAATTTGACCTGAGTTAGATTGTCCGGTCACAGTCATCCATTCAAAATAGTTTTCACTTTGTGTTCAGAATAGTTTCATCGGTTTAACAAAGGCGTTCATACGAATTATTTCATCCACAGAATGCTGTTCATTTTCAATCAAGCTATTTATTTATTTAAAATGAGAGACGTGCAAGTGAGCCACTGGAAACGAGAATAAAATATAATTTTTCATTCATGATTAACATATCTTGAGATAAATTTTGACATGTGAAAGTTTGCTCAGGTTCCATCAATCCGGCATTTTTCGACCCGACACAAATTTACATTTTGAGATAATAAATTCAATCTGGTCGGAGCACATATTTCATTGTAAAAATTCAGATATTGTTCATGCTTTGGAAATTTCAAAGATTCCGAATCGTCCGATATAACATATTTTTCTCTCATGATTTTTTTTTTCAAGAAAATGACTTGTTTTTCAAAAAACCAAATAAAAAAAAATTCAGCACAAAATTATAGCATGATGACATGGCATGGCTTTGTGAGCTTCAATCTGCTCCACATATTTTATTTCATTAGTTTCAGATGCATTTTCGATGCATGAGAAAAATACCAGTGGAATATCCGCCACACTTAACCACCGACCAAGCGGACGATGCTTTGTATCTTCTCCTATGTAAAGGGGTAGTGAATGTCGTTGGACCGCGCCATCTCTACCTAAACGATTGTACTAAACGCTTCAACATTTCACACCTTCCCCGCCTTCCCCTTCTTCAAACAGCGAGTTTGGCAGGCTCCGCATCTTTGGTGTCATTGTTTGAAGAAGGGGAAAAAGTGTTTACCATCCATAGACGAATGGTACAGAGGGCGCTGCTGTCAAGCTAAGTGTCAAAATTCAATTCTGCATCGTCCGCTTGACACCGACATAGTGTGATTTTGCGCAAAAGTAAAAAGTTTTTCGGATTTTTCCGTGAGAAATAATTCAAAACAAAATTGATCTAAACAATTATAATCGCCATATTATTGAACAAATTTCATTTCAAATTTAAAAAGTCAGAATGAATTTATGTAGAGGTGGTTGATACTTTCAACATCGTTGCATGTGTGCTGTGTACATTTTTTGCCATTTATAAGTTTAGTGGTATCGTGGCATTTTGACATTTTTCGTCGGAAAATTTAATGAATTTTGAAGGCTATAGAAAGTGATAAATCAACTCACCCGTTAGTAAATGGAAGGTTTCATTATTTTTGCCAAGTCTTTCAAGGCATTCCCGTTCCTTTTGGTTTAAAAATTCTTGGGTTGGTTCGTCTGTTGTCATCATATTTCTACTTTTTTTGTTGTATGTTGAGAGGGCGATGAATGGTGCTGCTTATTTCTATTCCACAAAATGACCTTGCACCGTTCCAATGAAACGGTTCTCACGTGTCAATTTTGGCTAAATTGATGTACAGATGTCTAAAGTTCGCTCAGTGAACACGAAATTCGTTGGCCATGTGTCTGAGATGTGTGATTTGTTATAAACACATTCGTCAAAACGTGAATAAAATCAACAACGTTGATGTGGATCATTGATTACTGATGCTGATCCCGTTCGATTACCTAAAGTAGAAGAATAAGCAGAAAAAAAATGGGTGGTGGTTAGTTCTGAAAACTGCAGAATCAAATTCATCTCAAGGGTCAAACGTTTGACTGTTGTGGTCGAAATGATGCTTTTTGATTGAATGCCAACTGCAATGAATGTAATCCCGAATGAACGCTCCATTTGTCGCCCGCTTATTTTCACGACCTCATGCGAAGTGTGTGAGCGCACAGAGTAAGAGCGACCGAAGTGTGAGACCATTTTAAAAGTAGCAATTGCTTTTGATTTCGATCAATTTATGTAGATAAATGGAGTTCATTTGTTTCCTAGGTAGCCAATTTCAGTTCGTTTTCATGCGAGCAAGCTGGCATTGCGACCAACATGAGCAAGGCACGTGACTAACAAGTATCGTTTGATTTAATTTAGTTAGTCGAACTCAGCTGCGCTTAAGCCACTTTATATAAATTCACTTGAATTGGCAACCAGATCGTTTGCACTAATGTAGAAAAACTGAGCGCCATCCGCCGGGGAGAACGTTAAAACAGATTTTCCAACAGCAATAAAATAAAGTTTTGATTAAATAAAATTTCAACAACCGCGTATAAATATGCGAAAGACTGGTGGAATGGATGGTTAAAAAAAAACGATTTGATGTCGATATTCAGACGGTGTTCGGTTTTCTTCGAAACAAAAGTTGTTAATTATCGTCAATATTCAAAAGTACGCATTGTCCAAGCAACCGTATATTCTGAAAATTACGATGATTCGGGCAAAGCAAAGTTAAAATAAAATAATCATTGGCATTGATTAAAAAGTTTTATGAAAGTTTTACAACAATTTTCTGCTTCATCTTTCGCATTTGCCAAGTAATTGCCATCATTAGTGATGTAGCAAGTGAAATACATCCATCCAATGCTTGATGGGTTACTACATACTTATGAATGATTGTTTGTAAAATAGAACTGAATCCAATTGAACTAGTTATTGCACAATTACATTTAATCGATTGTTCGCGTTTACACAGCCTAAATACCTAATAAGGGCGACTTCCGAGAATACAATTTGAAACTTTCAATGTTTTTGTTGTTATATTGGATTATTGCCGTTCGAACAATTAATATTGAAACATATTAAATTCCGTTAAATGAGTCTTAATCGAAAGTTATGCTAGTATCAATTGTAGTTGAACGCAAATATTCGGAACACAAAAATCACTTGTTAATAAATGATAACAATGTGGATTTGAATGGCCACTGTGCTATCTTATCATCGTGTTTTATATTTGTGCGGGGCAAAACTCATTGAATACACATCGAATGTTTGAAAATGCATTGAACAGCTTTACAATGACTGCTGTGGCTAATGAATTTCTACGAAAGTTCTTATTTAATGTTAGCAATAAGAATTAACATTTGCATCGAAATTCTTCGATTATGCGCTTTTTTGCAATACTCGCTGCAGTTAGATGCCATGAAATTCAGCTGATTTTCTATCTGTTTCTCGCAGTGGATTGCCTTTTAATCTTCAGCTACATAAAACATCTGAGCATTTTAAGGAAAATTTCGTCATTTTTCTTTGCAATATTAACTTATCCGTGGCAATATTTTCGTTTCAATATCACTTTTCGTGTAATATAATTCACTGAATGGAGAAAATGTGAGCGCCCCCGTTTTCGAAAATTAATGTCAAAAATGAAACGGAAATGATTTCATTTAAATACAATGTCGTTGAATCAGGGTAATGAAATAGAACGGTAGAGAGAGAGAAAAATGTGAAAGAGAAAAACGAAAAATAGATTGAACCAATGAAACGTCGACGCTTAAAAGATCCGTAGAACGAGTGTGCGACTGTTAATATTTGTGGATATCATAAGTCAGGCGATTTGAGAAACGCATCGCAACTAAACCAAGCAAATGTTTTCGATTCATCTGCGAAATCGATGAATAATGTGAAGCCATTAATATCTCAGTAAAATGATTAAAAGCTCAACAATTCGAATCATTTGCCTTATCTCTAACCGATTTATACTTTTAATTTGCTTATTTTGTTCTCATTTCAGCATTTAATGCAAATGATTGTAATTACGGTCTTTTGTACTTCTATGTAGATATCGAATTTTATTGCAGTCATTTCCGTTTGTGCTGGCGGCTTGAGAATATTCGATAATTTGTTAAGTGGGCGGTCGATTTGAAGCATTAATGAATGAATATTGGCTAAACCGGGCGCAGAAATAGAGCGCTTTGAATGTATTTTGAGAGTGACGAGCATAAAAATAACAGCTACGACGAACATGAAATTAAACATATGGTTAGATAATGTGCACGCTCGCATCTTGAAACACTTTTTCAGCTGTCAATGAAATGTCGACGCTTGCTGACATTCTCTCGGCAAATATTGGCAGTGGTTTTGTGTCGGTTTGTATACGCGTCAACGATGATGACTGTATTGAGTGGCACAAACCAAGTGAGGCATAATCAAAACAAAAGTTACCGCCTTACTCAACACGAATGCTACTGAGAACGAGTGCGAATTTTCGATGTGCATATTTTTCATTGACGTCATACCGAAAATAATAACGTTGACGGCTGGGCAGTGGTGTGCGTATCGGGACGATAATTCGATAGGACAGTAAAATAAATTAAAATTTCATTTGTAATCGATATGGTCACAGCAATCGTAACTCATTCGTGTTTTTTCGGTTTTCGAAATGGAATATTGTGTCTCCTTTGTTTCAGTAAGAAGCGGAGTGGAATAATGGATATTTGGAGCTTTTTGCCAACAATTCAAGCAAAATCAACCAATTTTAAATTTCTAGATAAATATTTCATCGACAGAAAAGCCTAATCAGTCAACGGAATAATTGTAAAAATTCGAATGAGCCGTCTATCAAGTCCGCTTTTATTTATATTTGAAAATTTTCCGTCTAATTACGAAATACGACTTCAAAAAGACAGCATAAAATTTCAATAGAAAATTTCACAGTGTTTTTGTCTCTCATTCAAAAAGTGCATTATTTCGTCGGACATTGAAATTGAATGCGCATTACGTAATTCAATTTCAAGTGATTCCATTTAAATAACAGCCCGTTTTAAATGAGTAAACACCCATAATGGACTTACAGCTGCAATTAAAATGGCATAAAGAGAAAAGTGGAGACAGCATGAAAATCGCATATTCTTACCCAAAATGCAAACGTTTTTTGGCAAAAATACGCAAAATGAATTCATTCCAAAACACTGCTGAATACAAATTGAACCATTTTTCTTGACACGCACCAATCGTTATTCAGAAGAAATATTACCAGGAGAGCGAGAGCGAGAGGCAAAGAGATAGTATCAGATAAACAAAACGGGGACAAAACGGAAAATATAATTATATGGAACATCGCGGTTCATTGTGATGAAATGGCATCAATTACACCGAATGAAATACATTAGACAGATAGACGGACAGGCAGGCTGGCAGAAAGTGAGAGCGAAAATAAAGGAGAAAAAAATTTGAGAAAATAGAACGAGAGAGATCAAGATCGAGACAAGAATCTGATTGCGAAATAGAAGTAAGATAGCGAAAAAGGAAAAGAAAAGAAGTCTTTCATTAATCGTTGCACGAGCATTTTCGGTTTCTAAGGACGTGAAACGATGATCTGATTTTTCTGCGTTGCACAAGCTACACAGATGATGGCTGCTTTGGCACAAATTTCATATGAAATATGCCAATTTTTGTCCAGCTGTGAAAATGAGTGGAAAAAATAGGAAGATTAATATCAACACTCATTGTTTAGATCGAGCGAAAACAGGAAAAGGGTGAATGAATTGGCCATCGGGCACGGGAACCTGTCACAAATCTTGTCTTGCACGAGCAAATCTAACGAAATTTATTTCTATTTTTACTGAATTCTGCGTCAAATTATACACTCAAAGTGGAATGACTGATTCGGATTAAGTTTTTTCCATGAAATTCGAATTTGCCAATTTGTGTTGACTCATTCCGAGGCGATCAATTTAAATGTCTATATCAACTCTGCCATAAACACAAATACCAAACAGGAAAAAGCATTTTTATTTTGGTGCGCAGATATAATGCTAAACAGAAAAAACGAGCTGATTAATCAGAGCCAAATATTTTTGATGATTTAATCAACATGAAAATGCTTTGATGATATTTTTCACGTACAGTAATTTTCATAAAGATCATTTATGGCTGGCTCATATATCATATGAAATGGGCGATGAAACGTCAAACAGTACAGATCTTTATGGCTATGTGACTTACTGCTATTACGAGGTTGGTGTTGGCCAGATTGTGTGCAAAAATTACAGGCAATGTTTTTGCGCGTTGTGAAAACTGAAATAAACCAAAATTAGTTATTCCGTTCATGTAAACTGAATGGCGGTGCGCGTGTGCGTCTTTCTTTATCTTTCTGTCTCGCTTGCAACCAGTTCACTAAAATGAATGTAAAACATAATTTATGCGATAGATTAATTTCAAATAGAAAGAAAGTGCCGAGAAGAATGTTGTCAGTTTTTAAAACTTCCATTTGATCGGCAACAAATGTGTGCGACGAATGATATCGATATCCATATGAAATGGATACACCGAAATTCATGGCTCTCTCCGGATGCCAGCACTGCCTACATTGTCGCCGACAAACCGCATAACCGATCCAATGCCAGACAATTGGGATGATTACACAGCTCAACTAAAGATGAATGCGATACGTGCTGACAATGCCGGATTTGACTGACACATTTGTATCATTCTTCTCCGAAAAAAAAAACAATACGAAGGCAGTTTTATAATGATCGACACGCAATTTAATAAATATTTATTAATGCATTTGCATTTATGATAAGCCGAATTCAACAAATAGAAGCACAAATAACATTTAAGATGCAGTTCATTTTGAAGATTTCATTTAAGTTTGCGTCAGTGATTCATCAACAACCAATGCTATTCATGGTACAACAGCCATTCGCGTTCGATGTTTTGCCCTTGCATAACCTCAAACTTCATTTTCATGAGATGTAAGACTATTATCGTCATCGTATGTGAAACATCAAATCCTAAATGTAGTTCAAGTAGTATGCCTAGGGCATTCGGTACCGCCGCACTCACTTCATTATAATGGCAAACATATTGTTTTCGTCGTCGACTACACAACTGCTCCATTTCGAAGCGTATAAATTAGTTTTCGAAGAGCTTAAAATCATAATTAGTAATTATTAATTACCAAGTAATAGTTATCAAAAGTATTATCACATCGTTGTAGCACACATTTAATTTATGGTTGTGATGTATATTTTCTGAAGTCAGTCGATTGCAGTTATATTTGCAAGTGAATGGTGAATACAGTATTATTTGCGAAAAACACTTTCACCAACATTCATAAAAAGAGAGGGAGAGAGAGAAAGCAACAGCGTTCAGTATTTTCCAGTGCGTTTCTATGAAAATTCTCACATTCATGCTGCGACTTATTTTGTATCTTAGGCTCGAACTTTAACATATTTTATTGCGTTGTTCTTTCTTATATGAAGCCGTTTCTTTCTGCGTTTCTAAGTGCTCCCCGAAGAATACATGAGACAGTGCCGTCTTTTCACGAAGTTCAAGGCCAAAATCAGCATTGGACCAATGTAAAGTCGCACATGAAAACATGTGTAATGAATATCAATTTATTATAAATATCTCGAGGAAACGCAGCTCAGCACACAGACCATTTCATTTGAAAATTTCATGTACACTTGGGGATAAAAATGAGAAATAGCACGAGAAAGACATAGTGAAAAAAGAGGTAGAAAGTCGTTTACCGCAATGCTTTAAACGGGATCCGTGTTTAAGTAGATGAGCTGCAAGTTTAATTTAAAACAACTGTATGAACTTTCGATGGAATTGAAGCGATTAGATCGAAAAAATTATCGGATTTTTGCATCTGAGATTGCTCTCTCTGCATTATTTTCGCCTATGGGGATCTTACTTTTCACACCAAACATGAAGGCTTAAAACTGGATGGTATGCCGAAAGATATGAACTGAGTTTTGACACTCAGCCTCGCCTGTGCATCGTTTCGTACCACATCATGACCACTCTACAATGCTACATACAGACAGCAGTGACAAGCTACTTGCAATTGCGAGAAGAGCACCATGGATTTGAATGTATTAGATTTCATGTGAAAAACACAAAACGGTTCTGTTACATTCATGCATCATACTTTGTCTCTCAAACAAGAACGGTATAATTAGGGGACCTTGCCTGAAATATATTCTTTGTTTTCATTTTTTTCGTGTGTCAAATGATGAGTGTTATTACGCATTTGCGACGGAGAAATCACATCGCGTGTTTGCTATGATCATTTTTGGTTTTCGAAACTTTTCTGATTTTTCAGCATTATTTTAAAAAATCATAACGGACATTATTGAATCGGCCGAATGTACCCATTTGTATATCTACTCTGAATTATTCAATATTTTTAAAAAAATGCAGCATCACCGTAAAAATACTCAAAATTATTGAAATGTTGGCGAGTTTGAATCGAATAGGTAGAGATGACGCACTTTATTGGCATTCACAACTTCTTAACATAGGACTCTATAAAAAGCAACCAACTCTTGATGATATGTCATTTAAAATTTGTATTCCTATGCACATGCCATTTAATTCATTTGTTTCCAATGAAAATATTGTATTTGGTGTGCAATTCTCTATTGCAATTTCCATTCGAGATGCCATTTATTTTTCAAAGATGATATTTTCTGTGTGTACTTGCGAATAACTCGGAAATTCAATTTCCATTTGCAAAAATTTCGTGTTTAAAACACTCATCCTCGTTCAAATTCACGCAGTCCAACTGAAATAATCGCATTCACTACGAATTCGCAGTCTCTGCGAATGTCTGTCAATATAAAATCTAGGGGTCATACAATGTGACGTTTTCGCTTTTAAAAAAAATGAAATTTTAATCAAATTTAAATTTTCTTTTCGAAAAACGAGCCTTCAAATCTCGTTTGCTTGTCTCACCTCAAATATTGCTTGTTGTACTTAAACTATGGCATATTTTCTCTATTTCGCTGAATTTTCCAAAGAATCATTAGCACAATTTTCCGAATGGCAAAATGCTTGAGGTAAAATGCTTGTTGCTCTCTCGGTGTTTTGCTAAGTGCTAGCGATTTTTTTGTTTATGATTCGGCTATAAATGGTAAATGACAGAAACGTGAATATGAGTCCAAAAGCTGATATGAAGCCTCCCTGAATTAGAACCATCGCACAAGCACACACACACACCTAAACACTGAAAGGAAGTGTGAATGGCATTTTATTCGTGACCGCTTCAGGTATTCGGCACAATATTTTCAGTGGAAATGCACAATGTTGGTTACGATGGTTTATGCAATAAACGTAACAAGATGAATAAAAATGTTGATTTTATTTATTGCCCGGAATGACTCCTCATTATTATAAGTTCCAAAAAACATGTTGTTGCATGGGTTCTTGTCTTGACTGATGTTTTCATTTCGATATAACCTCAGGACAATAAACTGATTTGGGTTATTTTTTGTATGTTGCTGCTCTCGTCCTTTCTCACATCTTTCGCATGTTTCGCAGTATTTCTTTAGTTGAACATTGATGAATATGTGTATGTTGTTTCATTATGGGATACGCCGTTCTATATTCGCGGCTTCCGAGAGAATAAAAACCCAAGTTTTATATATATTCTACTATTTTATATATTACCAGACCTCGCCAGCATACGTGCGAGACAGAAAAGTTTACGTTGCCGCTCGTTCTTAATATGACCATCATAAGCTTTTTGACTTGCAATGCGCGCCATGACAAGGAATTCCAAGCAAACCATAAATAATAATAAAATTGTGGTAAAAATTTCGTTATGGAAGTAATTCACACATAAGAAACTTTGCACCACACTAAAACAGTGTACGCGCGCGCCATGCCGTCCCGCCAACATACAAATTTTGATTTTTTTATTCTTTCGTTTGCGAACTCGTTTGGTCGCACGCTTCTGTTTTTGTGCTCAACAATTATTATTATTATTCTATCCACAAAAATATGCTCAGTGGTGATTTCATAGTAACATAAAAATAACTCTGAAAGTAATAACTGTAAAAGCAATTTTGAATTCAGCTGGCTTTATATTTTCTAGAACAACAGCTCATTTGGTCCAAAAAATTGTCGACGAATCAATCATTCTAAGGATCGGGAAGAATTTAATGAGCGAAAAAAGTGATCGAAAATAAATGACCTGCAAACTAGCACAACCATTCGTTTTCGTGTACTTTAAATGCCGGATTGATGGGCGTCATCCGAAAAAAGACGAGAAAAATGTATAGACATCCGAGCAATTTGAAGAGTTAAAAGTAATTGAAGCATACTGAGCTGGTCGCAACCCTCTCGAATTATTTTCGCTCTACAAGAAAATCAAAACAGCGACAATTACCAGGAGAAACTCGAAAAAAACTCTTGGTTAGCAGAGGAGCGAAAAAATGCACCGCTTTTATGTGTGACATTCTTGATAATTGAGATAATCAAAGATTATTCTCGAGTGTCCCTTAAAGCGCTACCTTAAAGCGTCTTTCAACTGCAGGCAGGTAAACATGTTTTACGCATAATGAAACACTTGTTTTCCCTAAAATGAAAGAAATGCCGAAAATTGTGTAAAAGAAAGAAAACGGACATTATGAAATTGCATTCAACTCAATCTATTCAATGGCTGGTGATGCACGAAGGTTCAGGCACATTCAGCCCGACCCCCGCCAGTTTGCCGTTCACTCATTATGGCGATGTCAATCAACTAACGGAAAATGTTAAACAACTAACGAAATATGTTGAGCCAAGTTTCACATGTATCTCAAGAAAAACATTGTTTACAGTGATGCTGCTGAAATGTGGTTGTTATTAACATTGTTGCTGTTGCTGTTGTCTCTATGTGATTCGAGGCGGATTTGTAAAATAGCAGACATTTCTTGAATAAACGACAAATAAACAGAAACTTAGACAAAGCTCTTAATGTTCAATGACCTTAAGCTTATTTTCAGCATATCAGTTGTGCTAGAAAATCAGAAAGTTAGTTTACGGATGACTCAAGATGGCAGGTTTACGACGTTAAATTGTATCCAAATTTGATCATTTTATTATATCGACCACAAATCTACGTCACTGTAGATGCAATTTCGTTTGACGACAACATTACATGAACATACATATTTGGAGGCCAGATAGTGAGAGAGACGATGCAACACACAAAAGTGGCCTGCTGCTGTTCGAAAATTTGCATTCATTTTGTGTCAGTCATCACCTATGGCGCTCAGCATCAACGGAAATAACAAAATGAAAATCCGTATATTCCGAAGTACACCTCTTCTGTGTCATTCCGAGACAATTTATAAATACATTTCGGAATCAGGGGGATATTGCTTGTGTGTGAATGTGTTCGGAAGCACCTGGAGATTTCACAACAAATGACAAAATGTTATGCATTTTCGAGAAATACCGCACCGGAAACACAATTGCCAATGCACCAATACACTAAAGTGTTCCGTCCGCAATTAAATGGTACGAAATGAAAGGGCAGTGTGTATAAAGCATGTCATTCAACGAGAGAGAGAGAGAGAGAGAGAGAGAGAGAGAGAGAGAGAGAGATAGAGAAAGAGGACCTCGCCATGGTAAACATTTTCATTCAAATTAAACATACTTCGGTAAGAAAGTGCTAATCCGTGTTTGGATAACAGTTTGAGTGCAGCTGATCACGTGCATGCATTACGCTTTTCCCCTCTCCCACTGTCTCTTAAATCATTGCTGCTGTTTGTCCCGGAAATAGAAACAAAAGGATTATACACTTTCATTTGAGTTTATTGTTATTTGTTTATTTGCATTATTTTGATTCGATTGGAGTGAATTCTCATAGAATCGAATAAGATTCTGTCACTGACCATGTTTCTGGCTGAATTTTCCAGTAAAATGGAAATTGAAAAATGGAATATGGACAGAGGTAGTGAGAGGGAAAGACAAGAGAACTATCGTATTTTGATGGTATTCATTGGAAATAACCCAATTCTATGCAGAAGCATTGTAAATTGAAAAGCAAATGCCGGCCTACAAGACGAACTGATTTACGATTTCTTTGCGAATGCTTCAAAGAGGGCAAATTAAATGAACTCCGATTATTTAATTGTTGCTGAAATTATTCTAGATCTGTGCTTGAAATGGAATTAGCTTTTTGTTCGAACCCAATTTAATGTATGCATTACATGTAACAGAATTCATTCTCTTTAATGGGCGTCTGAACACATAAATATTTAGCCAATTTCACCGAAATCCGGATCCTTTATACAGAAGCTTGAATCGAGCGCTGAAGTTCGATAAAATAAAAGGTAACTTTTATGTGTTTTCATTAAAAAGACTCCGAATGATTGTCGACAGCTCAAATTGACAAACAGTTGCCAACTATTTCCAAGTGTTGGATCTTTTATCGGGTCCATTTTATGCCGTTGTGCATTTGAAAGAAAAAAATAAGCTTATAAATACACACAGAAAAATATATTTATAATTTATTATAAAGAGCGCGATCAGACATTTTTTTGTCAAACAGAAGAGTCTTGAACCTTTACGTTATTCTTTCATTTATATATTTGCTTCTTTCAGCATCACATTTCACTTCATTTGCTGCACAGCAAGCGATCAAATGGGTGAAAAAATAAGTATATCGTTGATGCATGCACACGGACAAATGGAATTGAATGTAAGAATTTAGAATATTCTTCTAATTGGAAATTTTATGCAAAGATCTGAACAGCAATATCCTATTTTGTAAACAAAGTATTCTTTAAGAAGCCGTATATAGGACAACGACGGTTGTCTTAAAGGCTAAATATTGTATTTTTCTGAGTGTAGTGAACGCAGCCCTGATTCAATTGATAAATTACATTGGAAACGTTTTATTCCTAGCAAAATGTTAAGTTAAAATGAAGAAGAGATTGACGCAACAAATTTTATTAGCCAAAGAGCGGTTTGGGCAATTGCACCATTCATTTCATATATTTTACGCATCGTAACAATAATGTTGTTAGACACCGGATGTTGCATTTTTCTCAACGGGTGGGCGGCCGAGGTCTCTTTTCGAACACACGACGTTACGAAGTGATGGAAACATGTGCTGAGTTTTATGTGCGAAATTTATGGCGAAGCGAACGCGCTTTCGGTACGTGCGCCCACTATTGCATTCCGAGGAATGGAAAATGAATGCGAACAAAAAATGGACGGGGGAAAGAGACATATAAAAATGCTATACAGAGAAAAAGGTTTCACATGAAATGGACCAAAAGGCGTTCGCTAGACATTAGGATCAATGTTATTATTTTCGTCGTCGCGGGCATAATTAATAGATGATGTTCTAGATCATGATGAATACCGTTACACATTCTGGAAATGGTAGATTAAAGAGGGATGAAGGATTTGTACACATTTCAAGCTCATCGCAAAATTAAAAATTGATTCTGGCTCCAACTGTATTTGGTCACATTCGAACCATTGAATTTGCCCCTACAAAACTGTCCACGTCAAAACTCTGTTTATTTTCGTTCGTGTAAGAGCACCGGTCTCGATTCGAACCCGTTCCCATAATAAGCGCGGCACGTTCAATTGCACTAACGGGGTTAAGATTCGATGGTTGGTGAATTTTTGAAACATTCGGCAACAGTTGCGTTAGAAAAAAACATGAAAATTAAGTTAATTCACAAGAATCTTTTCGCTAATAGCCATACACCGGCAACCGTCATGAAAAATTGTATATCTTCAATACTTCCGCCCTGTTGCTCGTTCTCTCCGTCTATGTGCTCGTTTTCACGCAATTCATCACAACAAGAATAATTGTTTTTAATGAATTCCCAATATATTAAACGAAAGTTGGCGCTCGTTGTCTCAATCCATCCATTTCAAGTGGCGGTGGTATTAAATAGAATGCCATTGTGATTAGATAAACATTGTTCAAGTGGTTCACACTTTCTCTCACACAAAATACCAAGTCTTATGTCAATTTATTTACCCCAGAAGACTTCGAGAGGCGAACGTACTCTCGCACGGCGCTTCACGTCTCTTTTTTTTCAATTAGAACTGTTTTCAAGGGAAATTAAGTGGAAAAATTTGGCTGGTAATGAGAATTCATCAGGGAATTACTGAATTTCTTGTGTGTTGATCAGAACCCGGCCAACCGTTCGGATAATAGCAAAATGAATGGAAACACTCTACCGATAACCGATTTTTATCGTTTGATTATGGACAATGGCAAAGTTTTGGTTCGGCTCACCGAACAAATTACGGCGATACTACAAAGAGATGAACACCATAAACAACATAAAAAGCATCGAAAACATTGTGAAAAGCGTTCATTAACCGAAACTCGAATTGGATACGTTTCGATTTTGACTTGAACGAATACGTTTGTATCATCAGTATGTTGACTTAATATGAAGATGGATTTTCGGGGAACGCATATTTTTTGGCAGCAATTAATCGGAAAATTTGGTCAAAACGTAATGAAGCTTTACTTGCTCACAATGGGCCGGGATTAATTGGCCAGAATATCACTTGTTTTCTCGTTGTGCTGTCGAGTTTGTGCGCTGATAATATGGAAGTCATTGATTGGCACATATGTATATGATGACGCACACCAACCCCAAAGGGCTTCGCTGAACATGAATTCAACACAATGCAGAATTATCGATTTCAACAAGCAAGTAGCGCGGTGAAATCACTGATGGCCATACAAATGTGCAACATTTGTTAAGTTGCATCGTAATTACGGTTGGATTACAACTGAATTTTTGCCCTTTTGAATGACTCACATTCCATCGCAACTCAAGTCACAAAATAAATCGGTCAAAATTGGGTGCAATGCGTGAATGATGTATCTCTCTTCATGCACCATTGCACGTTGAATGCTCTCACATTCTGCGGTGTAATCCAAGTAATTTTTCACTTACATCTTTGCATTCATGTGCACACAATTGCCGGCATTAAACCGAACTTTTATAATATCGAGTTTGGTTCTCTCAATGGAACAACAACGATTCGCTGCATCGACTAAAGATTCATTTCCACTTGACGTTCGAGCATGGCACATTTCGCCAGACATTTTTTCCGAACACGATAGCAAAAAGAAATGTGTTGACGTTTGTAATTTATTGTCACCAACAGTCATCACTGTTCTTATAATTGCTTTGGAAATGACGAGCAAAATTGAATTTGGATACAACCAGAAAATGGGGACGAAAATAATGCAATGGCATGTCATTGTGAAGTTAATCTTGACTTCACGGTCATTTCAAAAAGTTCCATCATCGATTGAAATTCAAAAGTCAATCTTCATTTTCCAGCGACTTTTTGCTCTCATTCGATGTTAGAATTTCCATCCAGTTTGTCTCACGACATTTTCAATGCAGTTTTGCTGATGCTTTCCTCATGCATACTTCTTTCAATGAATAAACTTTTTAGAGATCAATATTTTCGGATGTCGGAAGGAATTCCAGGTGGATTTAGTTGTCATGTGATGTAAAAGAAGTTCTGATTAAGAGTTTTTCATATTTGCATTGCGGTTCTTATGTTTTAGAAGTGAAAATGTGTGAGCTGGAACATATTTGCATTTGTAAAAGTTTGTGAATTGCAGATTTTTATGCTTTAGTCTCTTTGACTTGCAATTTTGATCAGATACCAAAACGCATTGGCTTCTCGCATAACACAGCACAAAGTTGTATGCTTTTTTATACTAGCCCATTAATTGAATATGGGAATGCAAAGCCAATGAGGCAAAATGGATGGGCTCAAGTCTCTGATTTTGTTCATCGACATGCTGAAAATTGTATGTATATTCTTGTCGTCATCCAAAAGAATACGTGTAATCTACTACTAGCCGTTGGCTACATAAGAAAAACAGTTCATTTCCTGTCTTTTTCGCTCCACATCTTTGTCGCTGGACTGTAATTTCAATTGGAATTCAAAATTTTGATTTGATTCTCAGTGACAAAGTCTGTTTCGATTAATTTAATCGAGCAAAGAGATTGGAAATGAGATGCTCATTTTCTGAGATAAGAATGTATACATTTTCGTGTGAATTACGAATAAATCGATAATGTTTAAGCCCTCAGGCACTGTCGCTCCCGCCTAGAAAAAGTGAAACTTTCGGAACAGAAAATCGGCATTGCGTTTAAAATGTTGCGTTTATATTTGTTGTTGTTTGCCTTTTTAAAAGAATTGTCAAGAACTAACAAAACAGTTCTAACAAACTTATTTCAATTCACAGGATGACTTTTCTTTGGCTCGAACTGTTTTAATTATTTCAAAATAGAGAGATAAAGAAAATGAACTGAAGCTGTGCAAAATTTCCGTTCTAACGTCTTTTATGATCGCACCATTGAGTTAAAGTTGCACTAGAAAAACAGACAGAAAGTGAAGTGACATGGATACAGCAAATAGACAGAGAAATTGAGAGACACTACTAAGTTATTTACTTAAGTTGATGATATTTGGAAACGTGATAAGTTTTTGGAAGCGGATAGTATGAAAAGGCATTGCGAAAGTTGCGAGTCGAGTAAAATGTACAAATTCAGTGCGAGAGTGTGACCTCAAGCCATTTTGCAGTGATATCCATGTTAAATAATTCCCCAAATAAATTAGGTGAGTTTGGAAGGGAAAATGAAAAAATATTTACAATGAAAAAATCCTATAATTTTAAAGCAAAGAAGATATAAAACTATTGAACCGCTCGGTAGAAGTTAAATCGAAAATGAAGTGAGTCCTCGATTGAAAATATAAGTGGAAGTTTGTGCGGACGAAATAGATAGCATCTGAAATTGGCTGAAATAAGACAAGCAATGTGAATCGTCTTTTCATTAATGATACACAACAGATGTACGCGTACTTCACGGCACGTATGCGATAATGCTGGCTGTTGTTAGTGTTCGAAAAAGTTTGCGACCAAAAAAAGTTTAGAATTGAATTGAGAGCGGCATGGAATGTGTTTGCCACCACCTTGCTGGTAATTCTCGAAAGTAAACGCACAATAAATCACTGAAGTGTCGACAACAAACAATCAAGTCTTATCGCAATCCTATTTGTTCATGTGAAAACTAAATCTCTTTCAATTTCCATTGCAAACTAGAGAACAACGAATGAAAGAAGACAATTGAAAGCCGGAACAACTAACCGACGTCTGGCGGATAGAGTAAAATATAGTGTGTAGAAGTACTTTCCGGTGGAATGTGTGCATGCTTTGTTAAAAGTTCCATGTCAAGTACTTTTATGGCTATATTCCCTCTCTCCAAAGACAGCAAAAAATATATAGCGCAAGAGAGAGTGAGAGGAGAAGAGAAGAAGAAGAAGAAGAAGAAGAAGAAAAAGAAGAAGAAGAAGAGTGAGAGTAGCAACCGAGATTGAGGAGTTGTGCGATTGAGAGAAAGAGATCAGTGCGGAAAGATCTGTATCTGCAAACTAGAGATATTTGGCTTGCAACTCGAAGCGATATTTGGTTGGGATGTAATAAACTGGCGTATTATTTTTGCGTCATTAAATAAACAAATGAAAAAAAGATTACAAAGCGCCCGTTTTATTGCCTTTTTATAACTTAATGCGTGTCCACAATGCGCAATTGCATTTTGTGACGAAGAAACCATTTGATTTGAATAACTCGCCGTCAAGAATTTTAATGCATTCGCCGGTGACAAATTGTGTATAATCATAAAGACTTGGAAAGATATGATTTTATTTGAGCGTTTGAACAGGCGGACTCTAAATATACATATGAAGCGTCCATTCGAAAAGGCTCTATTTCCAGAATGGCAGCGATTGCAGTCGCCTATGATCGGACACCTTGGAAATAGAGCATCAAACGTAATTTTGAAAAAAATGCATTCAAAGTTCAATACAATAAACAAAAATTAATGCTTATTTTTCCTTTGAAATGGTAGATAAAAGAGAGTGACAAAATTGTTCTTGAGACCTTTCGGTTTACATAAACAGTGTCACAGTATCTAATGCAGTTAATCTTCTAACTCACTTTTATTATTTTTTTTTGTGTGTGAAAGTCATGATTATGTGTCACTGCACACTCAATCGGCACTTTCCATCGAATGTCCATCGCGTTTTCAACGTATAATTTTGGCACGCATTTGCCCATTTTGTATCACAATTTATGTTCACATTCGTAAAAATAATACAGTGAAATGAACTCGTTAATTGCCTTCCTCTATCTCTCGAACGATCTTCCACTTTTTAATATCACTGTCATCGGTTATCTATAAGCTCTGTGGCGATCATAATTTTCGGTGATGGACTGCATTGGGGATTGGGGATTATCGTATTCGCTAATGTTTATTATTATGGCAATCTATAAAAAAATCTGAATAAAATGGAGCCACAGGAAAAGATTGGGAGCTGGAGAGTCAGAGAGGGATTGCAAAAATGTTGCAATCATATTTCGAACGATTGATTTTAAGCGAGGGAGAGTGGGAAGGAAAGTGGTGAAAGATTTCGTATCTCGTATGGCAAATCAGATGAATCAACATCTTTGCAACTTCTTTATGGTTGTGTTGAAGTAAGTGCAGTAAATTTGACCGATTTTCTCTAGAAATTGCTATAGATTTGCTGAACAATAACAACGAAAAATTTAGCGCAAAAGAAATTGACGACGAAGTAGCAACAAAGTCAGCATCTGCAGCAAAAAGAAGCAATTCTTTAAGACATTTCCATTTTTTGTTGCACGCTGTTCGGTGCACAATTGTAAAAACATCCTATCCGGATATTGAACGTGCAATATTTCAAGCAATTTACTTCTTTTGCCATTAAAATCACGATTTGAATCGCACCACTACGTGTTAACATATTCAATTTTGGCATTCCAATTATCTAACGCACCGAGAAAATTCATTCGGGAGTGTGAATCAGCGCTTTTTTTATGGGTTTACCGTGATTTGCATACATTCTCTCCACAAATGAATGAAATTTCCCGATGAATGCGGGATTACGACGAAATAAATAAATAAAATGTCATAAAAGAGAGAGAAAGCGAGAGAGAATCAGCAGAACATTCAAATGAAATCGACATTGACGATCCGATTGAATTTGAATATATGTGTTTTTTTTTGTCTCATTGTCATTATAGCAGGCTGTAGCTCAAACGCTGAGTGCATATTAATTGAGCCGTCAATGCCCCGAACAGCAGCAGTTACTTTCTCATTTTCCAATTTCTCTTTGCGTCTCTCTGAATTTTATTCATTCCAAATATAAAAAAGTCGTTTTATTTGCGGCTCTGTGCATCGAATGTACGATGCATATGTGACGTGATTTGCATCACTACGATGCGACCGTCATTCAATTGAAAATGCGCGCGCGCGTTCGCCAGTTCTCGGTGCGTGTGTTGCACTTTTATTCTGTTTCTACCAAGGAGAATCATTTGAGTATCTGTTCCACATTTTGCAAATAAAACGAACGAAAAATTTAATGGCAAACTGTTTTTTTTTCTCTCGCTCTCTATCTTGTCATAAAATTGCTCACATCTCTGACTTTGGGTTGGCACAATTTAAGCGAATTACATGCTTAATCACACTCCCAAATTATTGGACACGCTTGCTGAATGCGTGCACGCAAAATTCGCCGTTTTTAGATCACTTTTGTTTGTATATTTCGCATAGTGCGCCCACACTCTTGTATGTTGCTGGCCGTTTATCTTTAATTATTTTTCATCTTAAATATAATCAATTGAGGCAAGTGATTGCACTAAACGGCATAATTGCATCCCAAAACGAGATTCCGCTTAGTGATGGACACACTGGATCATTCTATTTACGCTTCGCCTCCGTCGAAATGCAACGGAACGGAGAGTATGGGGATGGAGAGCAAAAGGCAGAACGAGAGCGGAAGAAAAAGCCAAAGTAAGAGAGTGAGAGCGAGAGCGCGAGCGCTAGCAAGAGCGACAGAGCAACAAAAAACCAAACAAGAGCAATCAAAGACGAGAATAAAATAAAGCGCACGAAAATTGCAATTGGAATCGAACAAACATTTTACATTTCGGCT
Organism: Obolodiplosis robiniae; assembly: GCA_028476595.1. Lineage (NCBI taxonomy): Eukaryota > Metazoa > Arthropoda > Insecta > Diptera > Cecidomyiidae > Obolodiplosis > Obolodiplosis robiniae. Next base: position 8,072,504 of record CM052017.1, on the reverse strand, counting down.
ATTCAGTCGAATGGCGGAGATGATATCGATAAATTTGTGTTTTTTTCGGTGCACAAATCCATTTGATTCGTCGTTACGTGCTTTTTATGTCCTTGGCGTGTTGAAAGCGATTGTATTTATTATCCATATTGTTATTGTTACAACAAAAATGGGAGAGAGGGCAATAGGTGGCGAGAGAAAGGAATTGGTGGTTAAGAAGGACAAAGTCAAACAAATCGAATGGATTTATTGCGTAAATGTATGTGTGTGTATTGAGATTTCACTCTCGATTTGTTGAATATTAGTCTGCAGCTCTTGACACTGTTATTTGTGCAGCAAGCAGCAACAGCGACAGAAAAGTATCAGCCAAATCGAGCAGCCATTTTTTGTGTTTTTTATTTATATTCAACATTTGCGGCTATAACTATTTATCTTGGCGCATCGTTTCGATTTGATGTGCTTGACGAAGCTTACGACACCATATAATTGTATTGTACCCGCTGCTATACCAAAAAACGACACAATTCAACCGTTCGAACATTGTTTTGAGACTTTGATGATGACGGCATTCTTCGGTTTTCGTGCACTTTTTTCACAACTCATCCGCTCTCTCTCCCTCACAGAATTTGCACACACACACACACACACACACACACACACACACACACACACACACACACACACACACACTAAATCTGACATAACACCATTATTATCGGTACAAAATGCAAAAGACCCGAACAACAGTAATAGAATGAACATGGAATATTGCAAAATTTAACAGAACAATGGCAAATTACGTTCAAATAAATTATATACGTTGGACTTACAAGAAAATGTTGGACAATTTGCAGCGTCTGAAGTGTACTAAAGACGGGGGTGATCTAACTTTCTCTCTATCTTGCTCGCTTTGTCTCTAACTCGTGCTCGATCTCTTTCTCGCTTTTTTGTTCTCAGTTCTTTTCTTTGTTTGAATTTATGAACTATGTGACAAATGTATAGTACAACAATCTTAAAATGTCAAGCATCCCAACAAATGCAATATTCCACGCTAATTAAAATACGATGGCCACAAAAGAATCGAATTACAACTTTCTCTCTCACTCTCTCTGTGTTTTTTGTTTTTTTTTGTTGTTGCTGTTTTTCCATAATGGTATTTTCTCTCATTGTCTTCGGCGAATGAAAGAAGGATTACACTTCAAAAAGCTTCAGCTCCACCTAAATTCAGAGAAGCCACAATGGTTACTAACCACGACGACTCTAGCACGATCAATTTCGACAACAGCGACGAGAAAAAAACATTTATATTCTGCTGGAAATGTAAGGTTGCTCCTATGATTTTCTACAAAAATTCGTTTGGCAGCAATTTTTTACCATTAACGAACGCAAAATGAAAAGTTGAATAAAGTACACTCAATTCACTTTGATTGAAATCATAAATCTCAGTAACGTGCTGCGTTTTTCGATAGACAGAGCGAGATATATTATGTGCTATTGTGGCCTTTTTTTGCCATTTTTATAGGATATGTTGTTTGGTTTACGCTCTCCACAATTCCAAACGATGATATATAGCATTGTAAACAAGCGGATACAGATAGAGTGCGCCAGCGCTCGCGCTTGTTTGATATGCGTGTAGACATTTCGGGAAACGGAAAAGTAATAGAAATCTGAAATAGCTTAAACACGAGCATACAATATGACACTATCGATGCCGATTTCTAGTGTTGCGCATATTGAATACGTTGCTGTTGAGTGGCGCGCACTTGTTTAAATGTCCAAATACACTGCCGTACTTCAGCTAAATTTTAAATTGAGTTGATAATTGGCCGCATAAAAATGCGCCAATGGCTAATTATCGCTCTGTTTCTATGCAGCACGATTTTTTTCATTGAGACAGGCGCGATAGCTTTTAACCATAATTTTAGGTTTGGCTGAAAAATTTGTTTTCTGCCTGAAATTCAATTGGTATTTTTTCAATCGCTCACCACACAACTGCTTTGTTAGTTCACTCACATAAGAACAATTAAAAAAAAGCAGCAGCAACAACAACTCAGCCAGAGCAATCAAGTCCGTACTCGAATTTTATGGCTTTTGCATGTAGCAAATCTAAATATTTATTAAAAACAAATTATTCAATACAACAAATCACATTCAAATTATAGTTTAAAAATAATTCCAAGTTCACATCAAATCGCTCCGAATTCGTGGAGAGCGGCAAAGAAAAATAATCACAAAATTGTTTGTATGTTGTTATATTGAGGTTTGTTTCGCTATCTGTCGGCGTTGGTTTTTTGCGCTCTTGAAATGTGTAAAGTGATGATCACACACGTCAGCACAAGTACAAAAACAGCAGGTGATTTATATAATAGTTGTGGTGTTCATAACATTTTGGCCAATTCGAGGGAGACCGAACAAATGCAAACTAGCAATGTTTGGTGTAGTTTCGGCAGCCGCTGCGTCAATCGATGCAACAATTTTTTATTTGAACTCTTTCGCATGAGCGTTCATTGTCAAACGCGAAAGAAGCAGCGAAAAAAACCGTGTGCGAACTGCCATAGTTTGTCTCTCTATTTCATTGATCCATCAATTTGAATATATTTTGAAGCGCATTTTACTTTTCATTCTCGAATCTTTCTCTTTCTTTATCTTTCCGCTGTATATTACCATTTCATAATTACTTTGCTTTTAAATGGCACTCGTTACCTTATTCGCGTCGATCTCTCTCTCTCTCTCTCTCTCTCTCTCTCTCTCTCTTTCTCTCGTGTGCACACGACACTTAGTTTTCTTTACGTTACATTTAAGCCAATTAAGTGTTGAAGAGAAGAAAAAACTGAAAACGTCGCCTTAATTTACGTATTAAATTGCAGTTCATTAAAATATTATGTGCATACATGTGTGTCACATGTAACTCACTGGATAACACTTGCTCATTTTCTATTTCTCTGTCGCTCTCGATCTCTGTTCTTTTCGTTCGCTAGCTCGGTCTCTCCCTCTCTCTCTCCATCTCTCTTTCTGAAAGTTCAGTAATATTGTGTGCATATTCGATGCATATTGTAAAGCTTATTATTCATCTGTTTATGAACTAGACACAAATAATAATTTGCGGCAATGTGATATCCATAAACTCAAGTCTTAATGTCATAATATTTTGACCACTTGTGCTTGATTTCCATCCATATATAAAAAGGCGATAGGCAGTTATTTGACTTAACTGGCTGGCTGGCTGGTTGGTTGGTGAGTGACGATGCGAGAGCGTGAGCGGGAGCGCACGCGTTCGAGACACAACATAGTTGGGGCTTAATTACAGTGCTGTCGAAATTCATTTATCTTGCTTTTAGTACTGATTTCAAGGATGAAGAACTTAACAAATAGGCAAACAATACACCAAACAAATTTGAAAACCATATGACATGTCGTTGGCTGTCAATAGTCTGGATAAAAGCGTCTTTTCCGTTCGGTGTGTCTCTCAACTCTTCATGGCAATGCCAATCTCTATGTACTTTGTGTCTTTGTTTTCCATTGGCACATTGACATTAACGTGAATTTTTTTTTGTTCCAGTGATCGATAGAATGTGTTGTATGTTTTACATTCAAGACTCGATTTCTATCTCCTTCCCAAAGCGAATGTCTCTAGTTTCAATTGTGTACAAGAAGGTTTGGAAAAAGGATTTTTGTTTTCATCTCTCTTTTGGACAGTTCCTCACAAAAACACACAAACCATTGCAAATTTCAGCAAAACTACTTCGGTCAATAACTTTGAACACGAATAGTTTAGTGTTTCCCAAAAAAAAAACAAATTCGCAGAACAATTCCACAAATCAAAAGCAGAAAATAAACAATCAAACAAATTCAAACAGCAGCATAAAGGGCGAACACATCCGCATAATTATCATGCGAACTTTGAGCGGCGTCTGACCACTCACAACGCACAAAAAATGAGCGTTGCAAAATTAAATTTATTTATTTCAACCACAAAACGAGAGCATTTAATCGCAAAAACCATGAAATCGTATATCATTTATCTACTCTTAAACTGAGTCGACAAATATAGCCCCAAACGAATATTTCGGCCTTTCATAAAGGCATTAGGTTACATGGGCCGAATATGATAATCATTTTTGGCTTATATTCAAAATAATCGTTCCATCATAATAGACGCCTTTTACCGCAGTCATTTGTTAAACTATTTCAACTTAAACCATCATTGTTTCATGAGCACAACATTTTCGTGTGCTGTTTGTTGCTGTCTTTTATTTCATATACGATATTTAATGTATGTATTGATTCGCTATCAACTTCGTTGAACGGAAAGCGAACGAGAGATCGCTCAAATCATGTTTGTTGCGAAACCAACATGAATTTGACTTTGGATTTAAGCATTCTTCGACCTAATTTTTTCAGTTTGTTTTCACTAATTAATCAATCTGAATTTGAACTTGAAATCATTAATTTTAAATTAATCGTATTTTTTTGTCTAATGCAAATTTCATGTTTTTCTCACTCAATGCACATTGAGCAAATACAAAGAAAGCCGTTTATTCCATTTTACTCAATGAAATACGCGTTTATTGTTCGAAGAACGGTTTTACTAATTGATAATAATCATTATCGAGCGAAGAATTGGTCGGAATTTCATTTGCCTTAATCCGTTGAATAAAATGAAAATAATTTCTCATAAAATTAAATTCCTTCTGAATTTTCCAAGCAAAATGCAATATTTTGACGTAAGCCGCGTTTTTTTGTAGTAATTGTAACTTTTATGCAATTTCTTTCATTCGTTGCGATTAAAATATCATTTATTTGGAAGAATTTGAAATTGCATGGCCGGAAGAGCAAGGAGAAAATCGTTTAAAAGTTTTCAATGGAATTTCAAAGTAAGATATTACATTTTTCAATTACTTGTTGTCTTGCAAATATTTAGAAATTCTCTCGCAATTACTTTTCTATGAAAAAATACTTTTGAGTGATTTCCCCTTCGAGGTCAAGTGACATGACTGTATCTGTTATCACGGCAGACAATTTTCCCATTTTTGTCTGCAGAAAGGTCTCCGATTTATAGGATAAATTATTGAATATGGTTGTACCTTAGCCCTAAGATAACGAATTTCACTGATGCAAAAACACCCGTATTTATTTATCATCTGATAGATTATTGTGCAAATCAAGAACGGAAAAAACAATGCCGTCGTAAATATTTAAACAATCCAAAAATGTATGTGTTTATTCGTTTGCCTGCACCATATCGGGTTGATTATGTTGCTCACTATAAATATTGTATAAAATTACGTGTTTACGACGACCGCATCATTGAATATTGATAATCAGTAAGTGGGAACAAATAAGTGTAATAAAGTTGAAGACGAGACTGGATTTGCTAATTTAATACGGCGAACCTGATTCGATGTCTATTTGTTCATTTGAATGGTTCAGACCTCAGATTTTTTGTAAACTTTCTGATACAAACAAATGGTCAAACCGATATGAATCAGGAATCGATGGGAGATAGAGATAGAGAGATAGAGAGAGAGAGACGACGACGACGTTTAAAAAGGTGTCCGTCAGAATTGCAGAGCGTATCGTAGGGCATCGAATTGAATATAGTCACCATTCGATTCGATATGGCGGCCATTTTCGTTCGAAATCCATATTCGATATAAAATAAACTGTGAGACGGATCGAGAAAGAAAGAAAGAGAGAAATCGGAGAAGAAGAGCGAGAGAGGTTGCTTGCACGTACTCTGGTGTAAGAGTCTAGTCGTTGTCATGCTTCAAGTTTCGAATTATCGTGAATTTCGTAAATTCCAGCAATTTGCTCTCATTGTAATTCGGAATTTTTGAGTGAATGCTTTCGATGACACGGGTACACACGGATGCAAAAGAAAAGAAAAAAAAAGAAAAGTGTAAGCAAATGGCAGGGCAACAGCAAAGTGTTGCCGTGACCATTTATTTCAATGGATTGAAAAAAGATTTATTCGGAAAACAGAATTGAAATTCATGATAATTCTAGAAGCAAAAAATCCCTTTCAAAAAAAGACATACTCTTTTCGTTTTGTTTGTTTTGCTGATGTGACTCGCATGTTTGTATTCAGAAAACCATGAAATTTCGATGTGCAGTGAATGGTCTGTTTTTGAATTGTACACCTTGTGTGGTCCAGATTCAATTGAATCATTTACGAGAATGTGTCACCGAACCTGTTTATCCGTTCCGTTTGGCTTCGTTCCGAATAAAAAACGTGCTGAATGGAATTCATTTGGTCCTAATTAGGCAACCTTAAATGTCGTCCCGATATGGATTCAGCGATTCTCTTCAATTTTCAGTGCATCTTTATTTTTATGGAGTGTTCCACAAATTTATTTCAAATTGGTATTTTACCGTCTCTTAAAATCTATCGGTAATTCTTGTTTGTCGTGGGCTGTGTTTTGCTTCGCTTCATATTCCTTTTTTTATTTTTTCGTGATAAAAAAGATGTACACTTTTGATGGTGATCGCACTACTGTTTTAGAAACATTGATTGCGAGAAACCGAGCAGCCAAGTCACGAATAGACTGTGCAAGCGAGAGGAATTACCGAAAAACAGAATAATTGTGATAAAATCCTGGTATAAATCCTGTTTGATATCATGCGAAATTTATTTATGAATATGTTTTGGCGTGCGTAGATACATGGATTACAATGCATGTATGTTTGGTTGTTTGCACGAAAGCGAGTGACATGAACAGCATCACTCATTTTATATCTTTCTCCACATTGCACTCTGATTTTGTCAGCCGCCATCCGAACACGATCCTGTGCCTGTGTGTGTGACTTGGAATTTGGTAACAAAATGAACATTAACACAAAGCGAATAATATTTTCGACTCTTATTTGAAGATGCTTTCATTTTAGAAAATAGAGAGCGAAAGAGAGAGAGATAGAGAAAGAGAGAGAGATAGAGAGAGAGAGAGAGAGAGAGAGAGAGAGAGAGCGAGAGAGAGGAAGAAAAGTGTGATCAAAGACAAAGGAAAACGTCGGCTGAGCAAGAACAAATGCCAAGATCAACGCCACAATAAAAACAGTAACAGCAGAATAGCGAAAGTGCCCCGGCCATCAAAAGTGTGAAGCATATATTCGACATATTGTTTGCGGTCGTGTTGATGGTGACGAAAAAGATGTGGATTATTGACTCGATAGTCGGAGGAAATAGCAGCAAATCGAGAACCTAAAGCAGAACACCATAGAGAAAAATGAACAAATAATTTGGGGGAAAATAAAAATGACGACGCAAAAAAAGAATGAAATAGCACACGAATGAAATCGAATTCTGTGCAACATAGATTTGAAATGTGAAAAATACAAACACCATTACACATTTTTATTTCGAGTCTTGTTACGTTTTTGTGTGTGTGTGATTGCCCCATTTCCATTACTATTGATATGGTTCGATGGCCCTTCATTGCCCTTTCGATGTATCGCATCTCCTGGAGCGCGTCAGCTAGCGAGAGAGGGTTCTTTCAAATCGACGCTCTCTTCCTCATCCTATTTTCTTATGAATAATGAATGCATATATGGTTTATTGCGAAACAACGAATGGAATTCGCGGAGTGAAATGGAAATGGGAATATCGACAATTTTCGGTATATGAAGCGCAATATTAATGGTCACACCCGAGACAGTGATAAGAACCAGGATAGAGCTTTGGAATTTGATGTCCGATCCAATCAATATAAACCTATATATAGATCGGTGTGTATTGTTTTGCATGATATATTGAAGTTCATTAGCGAACATTTTGCTCTCCTTAATTTTATCATCGCCATCTTATTTTCAGTTTCTTCATATTGTTTTTCAGCTATTGTTCCAGCCTTAGCATCATAGCAACCACAACAAATTTAATGATGTTTGCCTTTTTCCTTGTCGTGTTAATCTGCAATGGAGGAATTGCTCGACATCGAGCGATGCTACTTGAATTACAGCATTGCGTAACACATTTGTTGTGAGTGTGAGTGTCTGCTTTTTTCTCTATTTTGTTGTTGCTGAAATTGAGGCTCTATTTTATATTTGACAATTTGATCCACATTAAATTACCTACTCGAAGCTTAGCTCGATTCACGCGCTTCCCACATTATGAACGCACATTTCAAAAAATGTCGTTTGATAAATATTCCATTGAAATGGCGCGGTTTTGTGGCGATGTACTTAGCACTTGGCTGAAATGGGCATTAATCGGGGTTTGTGTGCAATCTTGTGACAAAGGAGAGTGCTCACCATCAAATTACAATTCCAACACTAACAAAGACTAGAGATAAACATGCGACAACGATGGACGCAGAGAAATTGCAAGTGGATAGAGCGAGGAAAATTAATGATCAAGGCAGAAAGGCGATACTGTGCTGCGAGAAGCGGCGACGACGGCAGCTGAAGCATATATGCACTCAGCGAAAATCAAAAATGACGATATGTCAACACTGAAGAAAAACTAGAAATCCACTAATTAATTTGAATCACTTTTAATTTGATCTGAAAACAGTAATATCAACTTAAGTTTCCGGCATTTCGATAGCTTGCGTCCCATGATATTTCCGCGCACTCTTCATCTCCCTCTCTCGCGTGCTCTGCACCAAGCAAATTTATGTTCATAAATAAAGCTGTCGCCAGCGTGCAGCAAACGCATTCAATTCGATCGAAATCATCGATCGCTCTTCAGAGAGATTTTGGCAATTTCGAGATTAGTTTCGGTCTCTTGGGAGCGGTGGACAAAAATCCCCTCGTTTTACCATTCGAGCAGACATTCGATGCGGGCTATTTGTTGAAAATAGGATGTTGAAGCATAATCGAATCTTTTGAGAGCAAAAAATGGTCTTACATACGTCAAACTAAATTTTCCGTATATTTCCCCTCGTCTACGGGTTTACAGGTTATGTTTATTTCTAATCATATGATCATGTAACTATGAGAATAAGTCACATCAAATTTAAAGTCATTATGATAAGATTTAGGATTGATTTATACAATGTACTACGAATCAGCTGTGCCATATTTGCGAATGTATTGATATTTGGTTCAAACCCACCAATAGCGAGACTGGAACTATTAGCCATTGTTGATGTTCTCTTTGCATTATTACTTTACTGTTAAAAAAAAACGCTACAAAAACTAGTGAAAATATAGATTATTACGAGTAAAATAAAAACACAGATTTTTTTTTTCTCAAATCCCAAAAAACGTTTTCTCAAAGAATCGAGAGAGAGAGAGAGAGAGAGAGAGAATTTGAAGATTATGCGCGAGATTGGTGTTACTTCTTACAAAGATGAACCTTATTACATGTAGAAATAAGATTCAAATTAATTTGACGTTTACGTTGAACCTTGAACTTTACACTGTTTCGTTCGATGAACATAGCTTCCATGAATATATTTCCCAAATTTCATCGGAATGACATGAAATTCGGTATGACTTATTTTTTTCATAAAAATTAATATTCTGAAAGTTTCAATATGATACAATGCGAACTAGACACAGTCCCCATACAAATGTTTCTTAATTATATTGTAAAAAAGCCCATTTATTGATTCGACTCCACTAGAGCTACCCGGAGACATGTTCCGATTGAGCTGAAAATCAATAGGTTCCTATTAATTCCTAATGAATACCAATATGTGCGTTCATTTTCGCTCAATTCTAATCTCAGTTTTTTGAGTTATCGTGTTAACAAATTTTTGCGTACAACGTACAACCGACAACACACACGGACACTAAATTTCACCGGGAATGGTTGCCATCTATTTTTTTATGTTCAAAACATATAGAAAACTTATTCCGGGCGTTTTGAATTTTTAGAACAGATCGCAATACTTTTACTACACTCAGTGGTGTGTGCTGTAAAGTAAAAAGAGAATTGGTTCGATATGTTTTTCTCGTTATGGGAGAAAAACCCGTTAAAATACGCATATTAGCATTTCAACAGCATCCACTTTCGATTCACTTCATTAATTTCACCACTTGTTACTTTTGAAAACTATAGAAAAATTTCTTGAAACATTTATTGGGATTCGCAACATACGAACAGTTCGAACTGCTGTATTTGTAACGGTAGATGTTCGCACGACGATGACGACGTTTGCAGGATTGAATCCAATTATCAAAAAAAGACAGTTAACCCATTTGTCGGGGGTCTCTGTGTGATTCGCCAATCGGACAACGATACACGATGCATTGATATCGAAAGCTTATCTCAATTTCATATTACTCATTTATTTCTTTTCATTTTCTCTAATCTATTTTCAAAAGGCAAAATCTATTCGATCGAAGCAAATAAAGTTAATAGAATTTAGCATTTACACGACCTACAGTAGAAGAAGACTGGGCAAAAAATCCCATTGAAGTTATTCAAAAACGACGCCAAATGTGAAATTATTTAATAAGATTGAAATAACTTTTGAAGAATGTTACAGCAGTCATTTAAACTGAAAAGGACATGGACCACGATTTCAAACAGTTTCCTAGCATTTTCACATGAATTCACTTAATTAACTGAAGAGAGAACTGGAGAGCGAGCTGAAAGCCAGTGCGTGAGCAGCAGATAAAAGGGAGTGGCAACGCCGGGAGATAAGTTTAATTCGGTACTTTTGGTTTGAGAGACTATTGAACCATATTCACTTAACAAGAACAGAAGGAATTTAATTTCAAGCTGGACGGAACCAAGATTATCTGATCTACAGGAATGTGTATACATTTTGATACCAAACAAACCAGCATCAAAATAAAAGTGAGCGCAAAAGAAAAAAAATGGCTGTGTGTTTGTGTGAGTTGTTGTTTTTTTCCGCATTTTCCTGACATTTTCCTTGCAGCCACATGAAAAAGTCTTGACAAATGGAAAATAGCAAGTCTCACGCTTTTTTTTTTTCAGCCAGATCTCCTTCATCTCAAGCATGCGAGCGCACATATTGTCTCCCTATTTACATCAAAATACACGAAATTAAATGAAAATTCATGCGAAATTAAAGCTGCTAGAGCGACGAATAATGCAATCAAAGAACTTATTAGATTTGTGAATCAGTTTTACGTAAACTTGTTGCAAAGTGCCGACAAATGCAAAGATAAGCAGCTTGGCTGTGCGTCGTCCTGTTCCGCAAAAAATCTCTTTTGAATTGGCTGGTGCATGTAATTTGAAAAATATGGTCGTTTCTCTGCTTTGCTGTGACTTCCATCTGATTTGAAATTGTAAGCGCATTATCGGCGAACAAAGCCACGAGATTTGCTCTGACGAGATCGCGAGTATGCGAGTGAAAAAGAGCATAAAGTCCGTGCACAATACACAAAAAAGTGAGTGGATTGTAGGATAACCACGCCGTCAACAGTATAATGCTAGGTATTTGGGTGTCAGAACAAGGCTCAACTTAAAATACCTATAACCACCGCTCAATTTGAAGTGAGTAAAAGAAAATGCTCCATAAATATGCAAAAAAATCATATTTACTTTCTAGCGTTGCACAATTATGGCACATAAGTATTGAATAATAATCAAACGTTAATATTACGCTTAAAAAAAATGCTTTCTCTCTGTCCTCAAAGTCTCAAGTATACACAAAAAAGCGCAAACGTTCATTTTAAGAACATCAAACGTGGCACAGTGTTGCATCCAGGCTCGAGCACACATGCGCTTGCTCTCAGCAGTAATAGCGAGAGTTTAAAGCATAGCATTTAATGCATTAAATTTCTTATTTCATTTATTATAATTATTTCGACAATGAATTTCACAAATCATAAACATGAAGCTGAAAAAAAATGATGGTCACCGAGCATCCAAAAACCAAAACATAAGCTCTTTCACATTTGGCCATCGGGCGAAAAATAGATGTGAAGTGGAACAGGAAAAAACGAAACAAATTCATCAAAATTATAATAAGAGACGATTTTTTTTTTGCCAAAGTGCAGACGAACCAAACTGTATCTTTCGAGATATCGTTTTCATTTCTTTTTGCTCTCATCAAAAGACACTTCTATCTGAATGGTTATATTTCAAACAAATTGCACCTGTATCCAAAAAAAAGCCGGCGTGGAAAATCTTCTGCCGATTGCACATTTAGCATCCGCATTGAATCAGCTTTTCCATGTTCAGCATTCAATGAGATTTATCGTCACAAATGAGGTTTTTCGTAACAAACAGAATAAAAAGAATACAATTCGCATTTCAATTGCCAGGATTCTGTTGCAATGGATTTTCAAACAGTTGGAAAATATTTTTTTTACAAATTTTCCTCTCTTTGAAATTCTCTTTCTTTGAACGATCTTTGTAAACATTTACAATTGGTTTAGTTATTGGCAAACGTTCTGATAATTACTCACATCATTTATTTGGCAGGGATTTTTTGAGCACTTTTTCATTGTTTCAGTTCAAATGAATATAAACGTAAACTAAATGCTATGCCACTATGTACTGTCACAAAAGTTCTTCTTGTTTTTCACACATTTTCTCGCCAACTATCGAGTGTTTTTCATTTTCATTCTTGAATTCATTCAACACTCTTAAATTCTAGACAAAATGAAATTCAAACAGCAAAATGTGCACACAAACTAAATATATAGTTTTTATTTTATTATAATTGTAATTGTTGTTCGCTGTGTAAGATTGTTGCTCTTGAAACTGTGTTGTGGACCGACACAGTGTGGCATTTGGTGTGTTTTCTTGCAACAACCGAAAAAATGCTTTGGCTTTTTTACCGGGCAGAGAAACACATACTCACAGTCAATCAGTTAATGCACGCAAGAATATTCCAACAAAATATAAAAAAAAGAAATGTGGATAAAACCTTTCGTTACGACCGCTCTGTATCGCACGTTAGTACATACTGAATTTGGTGTGCTCGTTGTGTACATTGTCTAGCTCTCTGTTGTTTGATTCCTCAAGCAAGTTGCCGTTGCAATGCTTAGTTAGACAATAAAACTGTGTACTGGGCTGACTCGCTGTTGTGTGTGGATAAGAGCGAATGTTAGCAACTCGCTCGGCTTCAATGTAATTCTCGCTTGTATCGCTTCTCGCCAATTTCAGCGACTGACTCTGTGAATTTCGTGAGTGCGGTTGTCTTCTTTCGGATGTTAACGCAACATAACATCGAGTACGTTCGGGGGCGCTCGAGAAAAAACGGTGTACGTTCTATTTGTGAATAGAATTGAATATTGCACAATTTCAATCTGATTGGCATTTCACTTTGTTCACAATTTTTATTGATAAATTCAATTATAGTTCGTCAATTCTTTCGCCAGCATTTTCCACCTCGCACGTAAGTGGTTAACCGTTCACAATTTTATACAATATCGAAATTCGTGTGTTGTGCTTCTTTTCAAATGCTGAAACAGCAAACCAACGACAAAAATATCAAGAACACAGCCAGCAGCAAGCGTTGATCCGCCCCACGTCCCAGACTCTCTTACGCTCTATCACACTCGCGCTCTTCGTATCTTTTTCGTGTTATGTATTATTTACTTTATCGCTTTTATTAGCATAAATAAAAGAAATTTCCATTGGCATATGAATTAGATTGAAACATTTTTGATGTGGCATCATGATTATGGATAAATGATGTTCAATTTTTACTTCAACACTTTAGAGCGGTCGCCCTTATTCATTTTATCAATGCCTTTTCGCTGGCTGACGAAAATATCAGATCAAAAATCTCATTTTAATTTGATTAGTTTTAAATTAATTCTAAATACGCAAAAAAAAAAAAAAAAATCAAGCTCTATCTATTGAGCCGATGCTATGATCGGCGCATTTCATTTATATTTATGAAACGATATTTCAATTACGATCTCAAATTGTACATATTTATAATGACTGCGTTTGACATGCTACAGTCAGAACTCGTACGCGAATATAAATTTACACGCCGGCCTTTGAATTTCCTTTTAAAATTCAAATTCAAACGCGTAATAACCATTTTAAACAGCATCAAAAGTCCCAAATTCAAATATTTTATCGCAACAAAATTTCGCACCGACTTTTGTTTCATCGTTTATTTAGTGGTTTTACTAAATTACCTTATTGTTTTCAATTGCAATACATTCAATTTATTGATCCTAGTCGTTTAGTGACTTTATGATCAACCACACAGTGGTGGACATTTGTTTTCCATTTTTTGATCATTGATTTTGCAGCTCACTCACTCTCCCCCTCTCTATCTCTTCCTGCAGAAATGTCGCTTCGATGGCCTCCACAAAAAATCTATCGCGTTCATCATACCACCTGCGGTGTGTAACTGTGAAATTGTAAACTTATTAATAGAGCTTAGTGTATTTATAGAAATTTCGGTGAAATTGTTCAATAGCCACCCTCATCGACAACGAAAAACAGACTTAACTGCGACAATTAGTCATTCATGCTGTTTAAGTAGTTTCACCTTAAGTCAATTTGAGTATTGATTCAATCAATTTTTTCATTGGGTGAAATGATATTTTCCATGACAATTCGAACGCTTGCACAGCTAGTGATTTTAAAAGATTCTTCGGAACTCATAACTTCCGAATTAAACACTCAGATTTAAATGTATCGAAATCTTTTCGGTTTTCTTCGAAAATGTGACATTGGACCAAGTGGCGTGGCAACAAAGACACTGCACCACTGTTTCAAAGCGCATTGCAATTTCCACGATTGTTCACCGACCAACAGTCGATTAACACTCAAAATTTAAACGCTTCACACTTGAACTGTTTCGCTCATTCGGGGATCGATAAAATACACTATGTTAACAAGTTAAATGTCGAATGAAATTGACTTTCATATCAACATTACGATTATTTTGAAATTTGATTTTCGGATTCATATTTATTGTCTTCAAAGTTTCTTCTGTCCTTAACCAAAAATCAAACCAGAATTTTGTGGCCATTCAATCGCCACAATTTGGAACAATTTGATTGGGGACCACTTAGGTATATAGTATTGCTTACTGATCACTAGATTATAAAATACTATAAAAGCTTCGTTAAAATGAATCATGGAGTTAGTCTTGAACCAACTTTAAATCAATAAACATTTTGAATTTAATTGCGGGTTTTCACTCTGCAGGCATAATAATTAACACTTCATTAGCCATTTGAGATTTTTATATTCGATTAGAATGTATTCGCCTTGATAAGAACATAGGATTGCTAGAGGCAATCTAGGAACATTAAATAGTATATTTTGAATAGAACATTCAAAATTGATGAAACTCCTTCGAATTGAATTTTGCTTCGATTTTATACAACACCCGAAAATGGTCGTTCCAAAGAACCAAGCATTCAAAGTTTTCGAATGGTTGCTTTGGCGGTTTTATAAGCGGTTCGCCAAGGGTCGACGTTTTATTTTTTTATTGATAAGGAGCAATCAAGTGCAGAACACTTCTCTCAAATGGATTTCACTGAAATAATTCAAATCAATAGATTAATTCAAACCACGGCCAAACAACACATAACATGCCAATTCGGGACATTCATGTACTGAGTAAAAGTTCATAATGCAATTAAAACCTCTAAGACACTCTGTGTGCATTTGAGGGATGAACAACACTTTTTATTGCATTGCAGAACATTTCTCTATTGAATTTGTCAAATTGAACCTCGAGTTTTAAATTCGTTTCTGAAATATTGGCATCCAAGCTTTGTCCGAACTATGCACAATATTGGCCGAAGCAAATAAATCCTCAAGCCAAATTGTTTCGAAATGAGAATTTTCTCTCATAGGAACGTATCTTTGCAAAGATTTTGCTTAAAAATTGTACAAGACAGACTATGACAAAAGTGGCAATACTTTTCTTTATATCATCGCCGTTGCATGTTCAAATACTGGATAACAATTGAATTGACAAATTGTTGATTCAAGATTCTTCTATCAGTTACACGCAATCTTCGAACGAACAATGTTTAAGATACGTAGTGAAAAAACAAGTTTCCCAATTCAAATATTTGGGTTGCACCATTTCGGAAGATGCCAAGCTTAATAAAGAGTTTGATCAGCGTATGGTTAATGGAAATATAGATGTTGATTCACGGCTCAATCTTCAGGCCAACTATTCTACGTATATGGTAGCGAGAGTTGGATTGATTCATGATTTGGAAGTGTCTGAATGCGTTGGGAATAGTTTCGGGAGTCTCGCGCCGCGATCAGTGGGAAAACAGAATCCGAAATGAGACGATTCGTAGGGGATTTAAACATCGATTCGTTAGGAGAGGAAGCAAGAAAATCCAGACTTAGATGGTTTGGTAATGTAAAACGCATGGGAGAGGAGCGATTACCGAAACGGATTCTGTTCACCGAAGCTGATGGGCCGAGAGGTAGAGGTAGACCACGTAGATGTTATTAAGATTCGGTAAAATATGATTTGAATGCGAGGGGATATGAATGGTGTGATGAAACTCAAAACTTGGCTCTCGATCGGGGTTTGTGGAGAGGTATAGTTAGGGGTGTATGAAGCGAATTGTTTTGTAAAACAAACCAGAAGCTGAAAGGAATTAATGGTCTATGAATGCTTGTTGTTGTTGATTTGTTTAGTATTTTAAGCTTATCTCTTATACTTGATAAAGGTCCACCTGATATTGAAGTGGTGAGCAATATCAATTTTCATACTCGGTCCCCCATTTCCTTATTGAAACTTCTTCAAAGGGCAGTTATTTGAATTGGTTGAATAAATCAAAGCTACCGAAAATTTGCGGTTGATCGTGCTTAGAAGCGTATTTTTTCAAAGATCAGCCTTCATTTTCTTTGATTTTTTTATGAGTCTATTTTCTTTATTGCAAATTAGGAAAGTTGAACGCAAGGTTAACCAGCGTTTTTCACAGATCAAAAGCGTTGCATTCGAATGGTGCGCTCAAATGAGTCGATATGTTTATTGGTGCCTATTGGGATAATATTTCATCATCATTTAACTTGACATTCGAATAATGGCGAAAGTGTGAGAATGTAATCAGTGGCTGAGATTGAGATAGTATTCCGTGATGTGAATTATTTGAACTTCGGTTTTTCTTTCGTTAAAAAAATTGTTGCTAAGTGGCACATTATTTAAACTTTGCGTGATATATGATGAGAATAAATTGGACGAAAGTCTTGCAGAATCACGAAAATAAGTTTTGATGTAAGCTTAACGTTGGACTGTGCGATTTCTTTGTCGATTCATATGTTCCAGCCACACAAGTCGATTCACCTTTTAAAAATAAAATGGTAAATGCCAATCAATCGGCGATGAATGATAAAAAAAATGCTAAATTCTGCTTCCATTTGAAGTTTGAGATAAATTTGGTGAGCCAGCATTGTAAGGTTGTGGCGGTGTTATTCATGGCGCACGTTCATGTTCACAGATATTTTGGTGACATCCGTAGCCTCGGTAAAACATGAATCTAACGAACCTATCATTTCGCTGAAAAGACAGATGAAGTCACATTTTATCAGTGTGGTTCAAACTCTATATTGTAATTCAAGCAAAATTTACCAGCATATTATTATTAAGCGCCAGATTGATTGATTTTACCAATGAATTTTCTCCGTCCAGGACTGTAGTTGAGTTGTTTGAAGACGCGCAGCTCGTATATTCAGTAAAAATCTCTGCAAAGTTGCAATATCCATGAAGAAAAGTACTAGTTTCCATTTAAATATTTTTACGCCAACACAATTACGTTATTTCAACCTTTTTCATTCTTTTTATTTTTCCAGAATTCTTCTTCATCACCATTTTCTAAAATAGTCTGAAGTTTGAACAAAAGATTTCGTTTCAAGTTGACGAAAGAATTTGCCCGGCTTTTTGCACAGACTGATCGAGACTTCAAACGATTTTATCTCGGTAGCAATCGAATCATGCACACACGCACAATGCACGAATAAAAATAAACATGATTTTCATCAAATTGGAATATGAGAACAAAAGACGCATAAAAACAGTTTAAATACCAATAAATGTTATAACTCATAATCATTTCTCTCTTCCACAATCTTCCGGAATAAAGTGTTTCGCGGAAATGTTCCACCTAAAAGTATCATCAAACGCCGCTCATTCGCTCGCCCGCACATAGACATATACTTTATTTGACGTGCATTAAAAAATGACGACGAAGCGGGCGAAAGTGCACATCATTCTTCATGCATAAGCTCCATGAAGGATGAAGGAGAATGTCGTTTGAAGAACACATTCGCATGATGTAGATTTGATTCGAAGACAAAACAAACATCGAAACACTTCAATGCCATTGTTAGGTATATTTAAATATGTGTGGACGCGAACTATTCAGAGGCAAAGTGCAAGAAGATAAAGGCAGCGTGTGTGTGGGAGCGAAAGAAAAAGGTTGTCATTCGTGTATGGTATTGTAGAGTATTGCTTTTCTAGACATGTTTCTTGAGCTCAGAGGGAAAGATTCTTGATGCGAACGCATAATGAGAAACAATTTTTGGGGGAAAAAAACGAAACAAAAAATATTGAATTTAAATCTTGCATATGGAATATGGTGTGACTCAAATGAGACATGCAAAATGCTTACGTAAACTCTATCGTTCGATGAAATGTAATGCAGGCAGTCAAGAGAGACAGAGAAATCTATCGCCCGCCCGAATAATGTGTTGCCATTATTTTGAATTGCTTTTTTGGAATAAATATCCATTTATAAATGTAAACAGAAACAGTGAGTGACGTGACTCGCGATCGCGCGAGCAAACATGCTTAAGATTCACACAGAAGAATATGGCAATGTTAATGTGGAAAAAATTTAAGTGAAGTACTCACAATTGAATAACAACGGCCTTGTTTATGGAATCGTACAACAATAATGAATGAATTATGAGATGATTTAATGTGATAAACCTAAATACAAGTTCATCTGCTCATAAATCAACACAATCGCTCCATCCCATTCTCGCATTGGTCGTGTAAATCACGGTCAAAGATTATCCATAATAAACAGCGTTTACAATACAAAAGGAAATCAAATGGCATCGTTCATATCAGTCGAACTATTTAACCCATTATTGCAGAGCATTGGTCTCATGTGTCGCTTTTAAGGTTTGATTTGACTAACCGAATGCGAAAAAGAAATCCGAAAGCAAATCACATCACCACGACGACACACATATATGAGACAATACACAAATTGACACCAAATTGTAACAAATAACTAGATAGAATGCTTAACGGATGCCAAACATCATTGACGACGATGATGAAACGTTTTCGAGCTGATTTTCATTAACTGTGCGTCCAAAGTTACCAATTTGTATGTATGACGAACGAATTTCGGCCAACGGTACGGAAATGCACCACTCTTCACGGCTCACCATTGGAATTTTTGATCAACAAGAAGGATTCACATGCGATATTTTGTGGTTTATATATTATTTATGACCAAGATTCTGATGATGATAATCACACGATTTATTTAAATTTATGTTTTCGATAGATGCAATTAAATCGGAACTCAACGGAATAATAGTTTTGATCTCATGGGGCCACTCGATTATGGCTCGTGGCTGTAAGTCAGAATTATAAAACTTTGTAAGAAATGAAACGGGAGCAAATGAATGACCATTAGCATTCTCTTCTCCCGTTTGTCGCACACAAAGGCAAAAACGATAAAAGCAGAACTTAAAAAAAACGATTAATTTAGAAGATAAAAATGACTTGAATCTTCCGGAAATTGTTATTCAAACATTGCATTTGAGCACGTGATATTGAACTATCAAATGTTTATATTCCGTATTCGGTTGATGACACACTCGACCCGAATTAATCATACGCGAATGCGTTGATTGCGTTGATTTGAAGCGATGAGCGTATGACAAATCAATCACAAGTGACCCCTAAGCCGCTTAAATATTCCATCATTTCAAAATGGCAAACTGTTTGAATTGTAGCATTAGCAATTTGTCCCCGCAAAACGCCTCTTATATTTATGTTGAATTCCATTGTGATTTCAGCAGTATTTTTACGTTTCAACTCTTCAAAATTGAGATGGACAACGATTAATTGGAACCAAAAAGCTGCCGTGATCAATCAAATCCAATGCGAGCGTCCCTTCCATACATAGAAGGAGCCGCAAAGGAAAGATTCAATTAAAAGCTATTTCACACACACACAAACGGGAGAACGAAATAGAAGCGTGCTGGACCTCATTTTCGACCGAAATAGCTTGAATTCGACTGCCGTTAGTCTTATGCTCGTGCAACAAGGGGAAAATTACTTTAGAATCGAAGTTGATGCGAAAATGTATAATTTCTCCTGTAAATATTCCTCTGCTTTAAGTTTGTGTGAGCTGATATTTGTTTTTATTAGTTGCTGTTCGATTCTATTAGTTTGTATTGGGAGGTATTACTTCAAAAATCTAATAGCTAATCATGATAATTCCTCCGAAATCTTCTACCGGAAAACAGAAATTAATAGCAGAAAATCAAAGTAGAAAAATAATATTTAAAGTGATTTTCCCCTTGTCCTAGAAGCTCAATGTGTGTCTCTGATCCAATCTAAACACTCACACATTCTTCAAACGCAAATAAAATCGCTAGGATTATGTGAAAAGAAAATTTTGTGCGTTTTATCGTTTCAAAATTGGACAGCCATAAGCTGCTTTCTATTCAACCGATAGGTTAGATAAATTGATTCTCTGGTGTAAACCTCTGGTATTTACCGTTTGCTCAAATAATCGATTGTTTGCGGTCAGTCTACATAATAAAATTGGGAATGACTTAGTCGTCTTTTATTTCACATGGAATGAAATTCCGCGTGGTTCGGGCACATCGACTAAAGCAACCCCAAGTGCCATTATATCCATAATTTTTAGAATCTTTTCGAAACATTTCTTATTCTAACGCTTTTTTCGTTGTTATAGTTGGCATTTTTCAAGCTCTACATTTTATTGTGACATGAGAGAATTTTTCTATCAGAAAACATCAAGTCAATAATGTTTTTTTTAACGTTTCAAAATACCTGAATTCGGTTGTATGTTGCCCAATACATGCGCCCCAAATTTAAGCAATGAAATATGATTATACGCAACTAAACTAATGGAATTCAACTGAATTTCAGTTAAATGGGGCACTTCCAAGAATGCAATACCATTTGACATCCTATTTGAGCCACCCTCGGCGATTTAACGATGCTGTGAATTATTCAATTTCCACCTACGACTTGAACACTTCAATATGTTTTCGAACGGATTTGTCTGCTCCTTTCGAGGTGGTAATCACTTTCATTTTTTTTTTTTTTTTCGTCCCAGAATCTTTTCAAAGAATGCGCTTTGCCGCATATTCTCGCTTTTCAGGTCTCTGGGGAATCTCTCTTCATATTATTTCATTATGCATACAATGAATCAAGCCATCAAGGGAATTCCCTGGAAAAGCTTCAGTTAACATTCATTTTATCATTAAATTAATAACTGAATAGGAAATTGTGGTGTGTATGGGAAACAACAATGCAAACAGAGATTCTCGACACTTAACTTCATTCAGATAAAAGTAGTCGCTTTGCATGGAATACATTAGCGTTTGCTGGTTTGCGTCAGCTCATAACAGTTGCGCCTCGACTCAAAATCTTCTTTAACATTTCTAATTTTTTTCGCTTTCTCTGAACCTTTGAATTTTTCAGCATTTTAAAAGAGATTCATTCGATGCACCTTCGGCTGTTTTATTTTCGTAGCTTGTTTTCGACTTTGTAGTGGATTTTCCATTATTTCACCGTTTTGTTGTTCCTTTTTGAGAGTTTTTGGCGGTTTCTGCAATATTTTTCCTGGCTTTACATCGCTATCTCCAGGTGTTCGCCCAATTTGAACTTTTCGCTCTTTTCGTCCAATTCAAACATTGTACCCCATTCACCAAATTTTCGCCTTCATCGCTCTTTGCACCTTGTCCGATCCTTTCTTTGCATGTGCTTCGCCAATTTTCATCCTCTTCGCACATGTTGATCCCGTTTCAACTCCTCATCCACCTCTGCAACGCCTCAATTTTCTTCTTATTGGTATCTCTATCAATCCTAATTCTGAAGTTTTCTCATAATTTATATTGATATTGGATATCCCCTCTAAGCAGACATGATTCAATCATATACTAGGAGAATTCATTGTTGAATTTGGAGTTATTCCCCTAGATTAAATGAATATCTGGTACCAGCCCAACTTTCATACATTGGCTGTTCCGCCCAAACATTGTCACATGAAATTTATATTGGAATGTATTTCTGATTGCTTTATATAAAATGAAAATTCAGTCAATTTAATACAGAACAATTTCGATACCGTTGACAGAAATCAAACTTTTCGCTGCATCACCTATTTGGCGTCGAATTATTATAGTTCGGATCTGTTAATTGCTATTTACTCAACCGCCATGATGAACTCAATAAACAAGTGCTGCAGCTTGTAACATTTTCGACTGTTCTCAGTTTGTAATATTAAATGCGGCAACCGAACATTCACTTTGTTTACACACTCACTTTATTTAACTCGGCGTTGTGCTGACGCCAATTGTATGCGAACCAAAACTGCTGTCGGATCTACTATTTAAACATTTGAACGACATCTAATAAATGCAGCATTGCAAGTATTTCACACTGTTTCGATTTAATTTCGATTTTATCGATGTCGAATTGTTTCCCAGAAGCATTTGTCGTTCACGACGAAGAGTTTCGAACGGAAAATTCGGAACGTTCAATCGATATTGCAAGAAAATACTCAAGTAATACCAATGTGCGATATTTTCTTACAAATGACGATTGAGCTTGCGAGAAGTCTTATGTAGTTTTGCTGTTAGGTAAGAACATAAGTTTTGTTAGACTAAATTTCTCCTGCGGCATCGAATCGACTTCTTCAGTCAACGTGTGCTGCATCGACTGGTTTTTTGTGTGATATAAATATTGTCTGCCCACAAATATAGCCTATTGGTGTTTTACATGATGATAAAAACAAAACAATATCAGCTAATTTCCTCCTAGTGACACAATTTATTGTCCATTGAGTAACAATGTTTGTCCTTGCACCGGGAAAATAAATTCGTATTTTATAGCGGAAAAATGTCGTGCACAATATTTTGTGGATTGTACGAATTTTTACATAAGGTACGAAAAAATCGTGGGATTTATCACGGAAAAAATATCTTTCACTAAAATATTTCATGGAAAAGTCACAAAATGTTACGTATTATTATAAAATAATCGTAATTTTCTTCCACGAAAACTTTCGTTTATTTCACGAATCGTTCGTACTTATTTTGTGTTTCGTAATGTACGAATGTAGCGTACAACTACAAAAATTTTCTTAATATAGACTCAAATATTTTTTCAGTGTATGCTAATGCATAGACGTTAAATTTTATGGATCGTGAAATTTTTCATAAAATGCTCGCTGTCATCTTCCAATAAATTTTAGATGTTAATCGGTTGGAAAAGGCAATAAAAATACTTAAATTCATGCATTTAAATAGATAAATATCGTATATTTTGCGGTTGAATTGCATAAATGTTATGAATTTTTATTTTACTTTAAACAGTTTCATGGAGGATAAAACACGAAGAATGAAGGAAATGGGCATTTTATAAGGGAGGACCCCGATTATGTTTCAACAAGAGCTTTAACTTTAGTGAAATTTTTTTGCTCAATATTTTGAGAGAAAATTAGACTAACTGAAGGATGATAAACACCAGGCGAGATACTCTACCTAAAAACATGTTATTTCATTTGCTTTCAATCTGTCGTTTACCCTAAATATGCATTAAGTAATTTTTCTGCGTTGCAAGGAAATTGACAGCGATAACTTGCAGGTGATGCATGAGGTGATGTATTTTCTCAAGAGTAGCTCGCATTGATAAATCAATCTTCCGAAAAGTCAATGTATTAAAAAAAATTGTGTGATGGTATTAGATGTGTAGGATTTACAAATTTGATGTGAATAATTGATTCAATCAATGTGATTGTATTATTCGGGCGCATAGGGGAATTTTAATCAGCTTTATCAGAATGTGGAATCGAAAGAGATCGATCGAGTGCATTGCAAATGTCACTTTTGGTGACCCAGTGATGTGGCCAATCGACAGAATCAATGCAGAAAATATGTTGATGCATTGCAGAAAGTCAGGAATGGCTGCAAATTCCGTGGCGAATTAAATATTTATTTTTTCTCTCTCCGAATTGAGTGTGTGTCGATATTTGAATAGCAAAATCTATTGCACAGAGAGATAGCGTCATTTGGAAAATAGCGCAGCAGCAGCTCATTGTCTTTTGAATGCATTAACTCTTCGTTGAACAAGCATGCTTGAGTGTAACAATTGTGACAATGGCTTATAAGAGCCTTATTTTATCTGAATCAAATGTGAATTTCAAATGCAAGTCGAAAACACAAAGTGGCTATTAGTGCGCTACACTGTATTGGCTGTGCACTTGGAGTACATTGTGTTGTCTCTGGCACGCCGAGAATATACATACTTTTCGACTGCATTGATATTTATATATTCCATTTGTAAACATTATATTGAAAAGATTTGTTTGTAGACCTGAAAACTTTGTCGGAACGCCACGAAGTGGCATACTCCCTTTCAAACCGAGCTCGGAATGATAAATTGCGTTCGATCGTGGGCCCATTCACACTTTGGGCACAGTAAATCTCATGTCATATCTCTAATTAAGATCGCGAACGCTTTAATTACAATTTTTCACATAAATTGCCGGTTTCTTCTTATCTAATCATCTTGGCGGTGCTATCATTCGACTGGCGTAAATGCGCAATTTGCATTTCGCGAGCATTTTACGTCGTCTCTCAAGAAATGCAAGCGAAGAAATTGAAACGAAATCTGGTTCAATTTCCACCAGAAAATGGGCGCATTTCATGAGCGAATTTTCAAGACAAATCGTTTTCGAGGAATTGAATGTTCAGTGAAGCTTATTGCAATTAAGCTTCACGCTCGATTAATATAATCGGCTCAATTTAGCAGCTGCAGATATCTGGAGGCGTCTAGCAGTTCAATTTATCAGTGTCCGGAATTTCTGTGCCACTTTCGATGTGGCAGAAAAGATTATTCACCGCATCCGAGATCATCGCCATTGCCAATGAAATGATAAATTTATTGAATAAAGGCGACATTTAAAATGTGCTTCGAATGAAAGCAAATGCAAACCGAAATGAAATGGGAAGTGCAAATGTTGTGGAATGTGCAACAGTCATTGCTTAATTTGGACTCATATAATATGTGTGAGCGTGTGTGTCATTGCTCCGTTTTCCGACATCAATGCAAATGTAAATTTAACCATTCAAACTACATATGATATTAACTGTTATTCTTAATCTCAATGCGGATTTGTGTCTAATGATCTAATCGCTAAAACAGCAAAACCAAAACCAATTTACAAAGCACTCAGTGTTGTTAATTCCGCGATGAGATAATATTTATTAAGCATTGGTGTTTTGTGTGTGCATCGTTCATGGTTGCAGTCAGGGCAAATGCTTATTTATCGTCGACTGAACGAAATATTTAGCGATTTTTGGAAGGAGTTTCGATAGAGAAACATACGGACAAAAAGAATATATGAGAGGATGAGCAAAAAAGGAAGAAAAGGATAGAAATAAATTTACAGAAAGAAAAGGAACTGAGGGACAGCGTGAAAGGAAAGACAAATTGCTAAATTTGCAACTTAAATAATAAAAATAGAGTTAAACCGTGTATCATGCGGGGATCACGATTATTTCGATGCGAGTCGACTATTAAAAGCACCGCAAAAAAGTTTTTCACGCCATTCCTTTTCATGTTTTACCTGTGAGCAGCAATAAAAAGCGGAGCCTAGTCGATGACGACGGCGACGAAAAATCAGAATCAGATGATGGATACGCGATTTTATCAGGCAAAAGGCGTAAATTCAATATTTTAGCTAGCATTTTATTCAAGACTTTATAGCATATATTCAACAATTCAACATACTGGCTGCATTCAGCCTTGCAGCTGAATATTAAGCGAATTTTAAAAGCCTAAAGTATTGTGAGCAAAATATGTAGCAGACGACGTTAGATGGGAATAAGGCGACTTCAGTATTATGATCAGTATATAAACTGATACGACGACGGTGTGGCATGCTCACACATTCGCGCCACTTATTCTTCAACTCTTTATTCAAGCGCAATTTGCATATTCAAATCAACAAATCTACTTCTATCAACTACTACTGGTGCTGCTGTTGTCGCTGTTGCCGTCTTCATCGTTATCGTCACCGCTGTCGTCGTCTCGGTGCTCATATTTGCGCATTATAACTCTCTCTCTCTCGCTATCTCTTTCTTTCCTTTCCAACTTGTCCAGCTCATCGTGTTTGTTGTTTTCGGTCAATTTCTACCGTAATTCACTGCATTTGTTTGGAAAACCCGATTACATGAAAACCAAATGAAGCATAGTTCAGCCCATATTTCAGTTTTGCAATTCACCTAAGTTTCACAAAACCGCCTTCCTGGCAAAAGCTGAAATAGGGAGACCCATAGAGAGAGAGAGAGAGAGAGAGAGAGAGAGAGAGAGAGAGAGAGAGGGAGTGAGAGAGAGGGAGTGAGAGAGAGGATAAATAAATTTCGAATCTTTCCATCATTTGTTAACACGATAACTCAAAAAATTGAGATTCGAATTCAACGAAAATGAACGCAAATATTGGTATTCATTAGGAATAGAAACCTAATAATTTTCAATCCTGGTCGGATAATTTTTTCGGGTAGCTCTAGTGGAGTCGAATCAATAAATGGTCTGTTTTTCAACATAATTAAGAAACATTTGTATGAGAACTATGTCTTGTTCGCATTGTATCATAATGAAACATTCAGAATATTATTTTTTCATGAAAAAAATAAGTAATACACAATTTCAAGCCATTCCGCTGATTTTTGGAAAATATTTATATGGCAGTTATGTTCTTCGAACGAAACAGTGTAAAGTTCAAGGTTCAACGTAAACGTCTAATTAATTTGAATCTTATTTTTCCATCATTTTTGTAAGAAGTAACACCAATCTCGCGCATAATCTTCAAATTCTCTCTCTCTCTCTCTCTCTCTCTCTCTCTCTCTCTCTCTCTCGATATTCTGAGAAAACGTTTGTAGGGATTTGAGAAAAAAAAAAATGATTTTTTCTATTTCACTACAAGAATCTATATTTTCACGAGTTTTGTAGTGATTTTTTTTCAAAACTAAAGTAATAATTTAAAGTGAACATCAACAATGGCTTATGGCTTATAGTTCCTGTCTCGCTATTGGTACACACAGAGAATTTGTCATTTATTTTTTTATTGTCGGTGAATTTAAATATAAAGAATTTGATATAATTTACCGGTAAATAGAAACATATTGACATTGTTAAAATCTATGCGCTTGCGGTGAAATTTAATATTTAATTAAAACCAATGTCAATAGTCTTAAACTTCAAATCTAAACCAAATTGGTAAATTTTTAATGTTGTCAGTGAATTTAAATATTAATTCACCGAAAATAAAAAAAATACACTTTAAATTCTCTGTGTGTGAGTTTGAACCAAATACCAATACATTTGCAAACATGGCACGGCTGATGCTAAATATCATCAAAATGACTTAAAATTTGGTGTTACATATTCTCATAGTTACATGATCATAATTCGTATTTATAAGAAATCAACCCGTAGACTGTCAGGAAATGTGGGGAAAATTTAGTTTTAACTATGTAAGACCATTTATTGAAGAAGAAATGGGTGCAGGGACAACTGTTTGAGTATTTAAAAAAGCCACGCGAGAATTAAACAACGCAAGATTTAAACGACATTATATGGCAATAATCTAATTGTTTACCATAAAAAAGAAATTAAAATGGATTTTAAAGTTTTTTCTCTTCGGGGTTTAAAGTTATTATTTTCATTGACTATTATTTATTCCCAAATGCAGCAATTTTATTTTGATCAGCAAGCCAATAGATACTCTCACCGCTACACAGCGTTGAGATGATTCCAAAATTATTCTAATCGTGTTGGTTTTTCCCTCGTTCAACCCTTAGACATTTTAATTCGGCAAGGAAAGTTCCATCCAGCATATATTTAATTCCAATTCCGTCCAACGCTCGAACGACAAAAATTAATCTCGTTTACACACTCAACGCACGGTGCGTTAGTATAGTTAATTACAATTGAAGCCTCAATTCAGCAATTCTTGCACGATATCTCTTTTTAAATCATGTTTGTGTCGCCTTTTTCACGCTCTACGAATCTATCTCTTTCTTACTTCTTTTCTTCGTCAAATTGTATAAATAGAAACAATGGAATTGACGTTTTAAAAGAATGAGAAATAAAATTTCAAAAGTTAAACCAACACAGAAATGCCAGTGAATACGTCGCCAATTGCGTTTTGTCATCATTTTAGGTTGTAATTTTCATCTAATTCATAATATAATTTAATTTGCTGGCGTTGGCACACTATTACAATATTTAATGAAACGCTGAAATAAAAAATCGTCAAATAAAATACGGCGATAGAAAAATGAATTAATTACAAAGGGATGGAGCGAAGGTTATCGCGTTTCCATTTGGCGCGCACCATTCAAATCATTCGGAAGGATTTGACGCAATTCGATTTAAATATTGATCCAGAAAAATCCAGAGCGTATTTATGATGAGAAAAGCAAACGCTAAAAGCGGTAAATCAAATTCCACAATAATTGAAAATGAGGAAGAAAAATATTTTCTTCGTTAGCATTGGATTGCTTTTCTTCTTGCGGAGAAAAAGGTGAACAAAATGTTCTTGGGGAACATTTCAATCTAATTTTGTGTGTGGAATTTTCTGTTGCTTCTGCTGCTTTTCCTCCCGATTCGATTGGCAACATTCGAATGAGCCAGATAGTTCTTTTGCGTATGAAAAATGCAATAAACTACCAAGTTTGATTCATTCGTTTAATTGGCATCCGGTTCGTTCTAGCTGGTTACTTGTGAAAAGACGCGGAATACCAAATAGCCGAATGCCATTTAGCCACAGCAAAACCAAGCATTCCACACGCGTTAGCATGTTGCAGTTAGGCATTTTAAGCATCCATCGAACGACCAATTCTACCAATTTTCATGGAATTACATTTGCTGTAACAAAACAAATTTGCATAATCATTCAATCGTCAAATAAAAATTGCACAATATTTTCGAGAGATTCACATTTTTATTTACATGATCCGAAGAATGTGTGTTGGTTGTATTTTTCGCACACGCGAAATTTCCAGATTTTATGGTGAATATATTTTAAACAGTTTGAG
Organism: Obolodiplosis robiniae; assembly: GCA_028476595.1. Taxonomy (NCBI): domain Eukaryota; kingdom Metazoa; phylum Arthropoda; class Insecta; order Diptera; family Cecidomyiidae; genus Obolodiplosis; species Obolodiplosis robiniae. The sequence continues at coordinate 8,043,331 of CM052017.1, read as the reverse complement.
CCACAATGAATTTTTCCAAATCGAATGCTTCTTATATTCAACGGTATGCTTAATCTTATGTGATCCTTATGTCAATGTTGTTGCTTGGCTGACTCGCTCTTAAAGCATTCCAAAGGCTGGAAAGCCTCGCCAATACTTCACCATTATAGCAAACAATTCAATCAAATTCAATTTTCGAACGAAAATGAATCTTGTTTGGAGTTTATTTATGCTGGCAACGATGTTAACAATGTTCCAAATAATGATGATAAATATTTTCCTTATCAAAAAATGTTGATTTTTCAAAGAATAAAGTACACAAAGATTATTCTTGTAATACACGGCGCACTTATTTATCTTTTCATCAACAGAAAGCATGCTTAATTTAAGTATCAGCACACAGAAAGTTTGACATTCGCTAGCCTACAAGCCGTTTTAATTTGTGATACAATTCGATTGCATGGTGCGTTTTATGGAAAATTCATTAAAGAGATTTTTCATTTGTTTGGATTATTCGCCTTTTTCCATTATTATTGTTATTATTATCAATATTGAGGCTCGCATTAACATGTATTTTAATAAATTTTACCATTTAAATAATTCGCAAAACAGATTTGGTGGTTTTAGCACTCGGTTCAATTCTAATAATGTTAAAATGCAAATTTCGACCTTGCATTTGACCGCCAACATTTAAAGCGGCCGATATTGAATTCTCTTCATCATCAGTGCTTGCGATTCTCCATATTTTGTCGCTGGAACTAATGCCGTGCAAGCAATCGTCAAAAAATCATAGATGGCTTGAACATGTAATATGTATTGTGTGTTATCGTTTTGCGCCACCAAACGGAGCTTGCTTGTCAAAACTTCAATTGATAGCATTGAAAGAGTTGGAGTAAATCGTTGATGGCTGGGTGATAAGTGCAAAAAATGCTTTGAAATGCTTTCGCAACGATGTTTTTTTCTACCTGTATGCATTAAACCAGTGGAGCTTATTCATTTGGCAGAGAACGTTTGCACGTGACATTGTCATTTGGTGAATTGTCGCGAGAGAATGGGAAATGTGATAAAAAAAGCTGCAGAAAATTGGCGAAACATTTACACAACAGACCTAATGAGACATCCAGTTCATCGTTTTACTTTTCAATGTCTCTCTGTGCTTGTCTCTGTTTCGTTCTCCCACTTTCTATCGCCCTTTCGCTATGCCGAGTTTTATTAAATCAACTGTGTGCTGGTGGTGAAGTCGAGTGAAACGTTATCGATGGAAAGCATATACTTAACCAAACAATTTGCAAGACACTTTACAGTTTTAAGCGTAAATGGTGAAGATTGTACAGCGAACGGATTGGTACCGAACGGAATAATAGCCACCGATTCGATGGGAGAAGTGTGGGGATGCGCACGCGTTTGCAGATGTTACAGTACACATTTTAAGCTAACACGATTCAATTCAATTACAGCTTGATGAGCACTTCGTTCAGAGCGAGCAGAAAATGATGGCAGTGTCGTCGTTTGTTCAATTGAAATTCAAGCCATCATTTCACATTTTTGATTATTAATTTGATATCGATTTCAATAGCATTTGCAAAGGTGTAAAATCGCATTTTGCAACGACACAACCGAAAGGACCACTTTCACAAGAAATGCTATCACCTGCTACGCAATGTTGGCGTGCGGTTTTTTTCACAAAGATGTGATCGACAAATCGATTATGGAAATCATATCATGAAAATATTATTGAATTTTCAAAGTTTTCAAGGTTCAAAGGAAACCCAGAGCCAAATACAGACGAGAAAATGGCAACATGCTTCATTTTCTCCATTTGAAATTCAAGAGGAAAGCTTTATTTGGAAACCAGAAATGCATAGAAAGAGTTAGAGTGGCATGACGTGCGCTTGTTACTTATGCTTATAAATAAGTTTGGTTAGACCGGTCATCCAGCCCGTGAAAATAGATATGATTTCTTTGATTTCATTTCATCTGCTATCATGGCATCTTCAACTTCATCTGTCCCATCAAATTGGAGCACAGCGAGAGCGCTATGCCGGATAATGCATATAAACCGCTGAATATTTTGGAATCATACACGTCGTTCGACTCGCCAGTTTTGTCTCGTGTAACAAACTTAAGTTCGCATGTGTCGTGCCACCTTTGCCGCCAGCGGGGACAGTCTAGTAATAGCGAATGTATTCTCTATCAAATGTATCGGATAAAAGGGCAAGTGAATATGTAAATTTCGATTGAAAAAAACATAAGCAAGATGCGATGTGGAATTTGGAATGGCTCAAAGGTTTAACGTCTAAAAAATGCACAAAAATGTCTTGAAAAATGCATAAGACTTTCTTTAAATCTCTCGAAGGTGAAAAAAACTCCTGAAATATAGATCAAATATTTTTCTATAGAAAACGCCCAAAATTTAAAGGACAAAAATACCAATTTTTTCATATTATATTCTGTCCAAAAAGATGGAAAAATCTTCTGGATTCGAAATTGATAGAATTTTTAGACGATTTTTAAATGAGCCATGTGGAAATGGTTAACAGCCAGATGGAATGAATTCGATTCTATCGAGATTTGACTGTCGCAAGGATTGAATTGAGCGTTTTTTTTTTTTTTGTTTGTGCATGTCACTTGCCATTACTTAACTGACATCGTTTCCCTCTTCATTCTATTTTTCTGTCTATTTCCAGTGCTGGTTAAATGCAAATTAGAATTACAGACAATTTGCATTGAAAATCGGGAATTTTCCCAGCACCAGCGCCGTCTACGGATTTCACTGCTCACACGTTACCTCGACACATTTTCCTCGCAAACCTCAAACGAATTATTCGGCATCGTTGCGCTCATTGTCATTCAAAAATTCCATCTTTGCTCGGTTGCTGCTATTATGTGTAAACTGCCAGACCGATATTGACCATCTGTTTTGACCAAATGATATGATTATGGCAAACGTGAAAAAAATGAATGCATAGCATTGTGTGAGCAGTAGTTGGTACGATGTTAATTTATTAGAATGGGCAACCTCATGCACTGTAATTAGGACTGAACTGAACATGATAGAGAGAGAGAGAGAGAGAGAGAGAGAGAGAGATGAAGCATCAAGTGTTTTCATTATACAAATGGAAAACATTTCGTTCCTTTTGGCATTTCACTTTTTCTTGTTATTCTATTAGCTCCTTGTGAAACTTGCAGCTCGAAAATTGGATGTAAAAAAGAACAGCACACAAAAATAACCGAGTGAACAGCAAAGCGAACAGACGAAAGCGAACAAACATAAAAAGAACCGATTTTTGAATGCGTTCTGCAAAGGTCCGCATCACATCTTCGGTGCTGCATTTTAACTTCAACTTAAATTCACAAGATTTCTAGCTTAATCTTATTTTTATTGTTACTTTCAAAAGCATCAAGAATTTATTTTCAAATAGAATCAAATCGAAAAGTTCGCTGATATTTTGTGTATATGTTTGTGGCGCCAGTGACAGCAAGAAAATAATCAGAATTCCATTTTTGCATCGCTTATCTCTAACTTCGCTCCAGTTTTATGGCTTGATTCCAATTTCCGCAAGAATTCTTCGAAAATGATGATGCTCTTGTACATGCCGGTTTTTCTGTAAGCCTGTATAGACGAGACAAAAAATATGCATGACATTAAATGTACCATTTGAATTGCACAATTGCAAAATGCAAGCCAACGCTTACCATCGAGATGCGACTTTTTTCGGAGCCATTTCCAGTGTCCTTATCATCGAATTGGTCAATTTCTTTTAATACTTGACGAATCGTTGGGACATTTGTTGGATCAAATTTGGCCACGGCAGCTGGATTAAATGGTACACACACTTTGCCCGTTTTTGGATGTATACAAAATGGTGCTTTAAGCAAATGATTCGCCGTTTTACTGACCGAAATATCCAAACGTGGACACAATATCGACATTTGAATTTCTTCAATTAGAAATTTCAATTTGCGTTGCATATCTTTTTGCGTTCGATTTATTTGGACGAATCGCTTGACCAGATCCCACACTGTTCGCGAGTCACCTGCATCAACGGCCATAATCTTCGGTTCCAAATCTTTGCGCATATTTTCATCGGTTATCAATTCTAGCAACTTTTTTCGACCCTCAGTTGTACCGAAATAATTCTGATCATTTATGCAAATTTCTTCAAAGTGAGCGTCGACGATTCGATGGGCTCGTTTCATGCTGTGATGCATCCGGTCGCCGGGCAACAAAACGCGATTTGACGAATTTTGTTGAGTGAACAAATTCAGATATTCAGCAACTGCATTACGGTTTTTGTTGTCCAAATGTCGAGCTACTTTATCACATACCCAACAATGGATACCCCGACGACCACTGAACACCCACAGAATATGTTCAAAATTAAAATCCTCTGGAATCGGAAAGTGGACATTAATTAAGTGCTATTTTATACCTAAGGAATACCAAACTGCTATTTACTAAAAGTCTCGGAAGTTACAAAAATGTATGTTCAAAGAATTTAGTTGAGAAATCGTTTGCTCCAAATCATAAGTGAATAAAACATATGATAAATAGAATGAACATCGATCGCAGCCAAGTGGAGTCGAAACTTAGCACTTGTTTTGACATTATTGATTCGCAAATGTTTTACAAGTTTATATCAAAAATAATATGCGAGACATTCGAAGGAGAATATCAGTTTGGAACTTCAAAATCGGTTCAAACATCAAAAGTTACTTTTGCAAATAGGATATGAATAATGTTGTTTTAAATTGCTCTGAATCGATCAGAATGTTCAAAATTGTGATCTAATTGTTCGAATTAACATTGAACCCACCTCTCAATGATTCATCAAGAATTCGGCATGCGACTACCATGAATTTCCAGCACTTTTGGCAGACTTCAGCGCCCGAGCAGCATGTACGCACCTCATCATAATCGGTCATATCAATATCAAAGACGAGCTCGCGCTGAGTTGGCTGCACATTGCCCACCCGATGATCTCGTGGCCGAATGGTCATAACCGCACCGATATCGATTTTGAATGGATTTTTCGCAATCAAATCGGTTTTAAATTCGTCGAGATTTTCGTATGACAGGTATCGAATGTAAATATCATCGGCCAAAGTGAAAGAAAATTCGCGATTCTGGAATATTGATGGTTCCGCTGAAACAAAACATATGTTTAGATGTATTATCGCATAGCCTATAGGTTGGAGTCGAAAAAATATCATCTGTAGAAAAAAATTGGCCAACAAATGATTGATTGAATCGATTCGAATCTGAATTTGGTGACTCAAACTAACATTTTTTCAACAAATTTCGAATCAACAACATCAATAAATGGCACCAATTTTGAATCAAATCTAAAAATGTTTTAATTGAGTTGAACATACTGTAACTGTATGTGAGCCATCGATAAAAAACGTTGACAGGAAATAATCGTTTGTAGTAAATTTTCAGCATATCATGAAGGTCCTGCTGGCTCAATTCCTCACACTTATTCTCGACCATTTTAACAATTCCAATTTCAATATCGACAAATAAATCAATGAATTTCAATCGAATGTTTTGTTTTAATGCGCGTTTACGTTCAATCACAACTTTGCTTATTTCAAGCGTTGACGTTTTGTTTTCGCGCCAATTCGAAGTGTCAGTCAACGTTGGTGTTGCCTGTGCTGGTCGCCGGTGTGCAAATGTTAACTCTTACAGTCGCAGTAGCACAGTTCATTTTCTATTATTATTTACACAGAACAAATCGGAATCTTGCAACCAAAAAAGAAAACATGTTTTTGTATTTAGATATATTTTCTTCATGGAACATTTTTTTTTATACATCATTACAATTCTTGAAATACATTTCGACTCGTTCGCTTAATAAATATAATATGTGTATATGTTTATTTTAGCGCCTGCAAAAACTGTAATATTTGAATCACATTTCGCTTCAGGAGGTTAATTGAAAATTGTATATTATAAGTCTCGAATATCCTTCTAAAATGCTATTTCTTGATATTTCCTCTTCTTAATACTTGGTTTAAAAAAAGGAACAAAATCCGATAAATAAAAACGAATTGATATACAAAGTAAAAGTATGTTGTTGTTAGTGCAGTTTTGGGACTACAACGAAAAACATTTTGAGCCGATGCAATCATCAGTTGATACACCAATTTTGTGTGAATCCAAAATGCTCATCGCATGAGTATACGCAATGAGAGATAAATAATGACGCCATTTGCACAGTATGTTTATGGTCGGCTCAATTTGATATAAAACAATTGACCATTTTAATAATATCGGATCATTTAGCGAATATCGTGGCACTTAATGGCTGAAAAAGGCAAGTCAACTAAATCGAATGTCGCCGGAGTCAAAATTGAGTGTGTATCACTAATCAAGTTTTTGAGTTTGGGATTTCCGCTGTTTCTTGAGTTGGGCGATTTTTAGTTTCGACATTAATTGAGTAGAATTGTACAACCAGTTACCCTGAAATAACAGAAATAAAATTAGAAAAGCCTAGAAAACAGGCACTGCAACGCGCTTGTAGTAATAATATGCTTGAGTAAGCCACTATTTGCCGCATCCACACCAACAAAGTGAATGTTCGACGCAAATAGTGGCAATCTCGTTCATATTATTATTACTACCGCTATCGCTTTATATTTTCTGCTAGAAAACTTAAGATTTTTTGAGAAAAATCAATCAGATTTCAATGAAGTTTCAGAAGATTAACTTGTGCAAATTTAGTGTTAAAAAAACTGAAAGCATAAATTAAAGAAAAAAACAAAATAGCAAAAATAAAGATGTTGTTTGGAAATACATACGATCATCAGCATGCAATTTAAAAGAATTGGTATCGAAAACACGGTCGATATGAAGAGCCCATTGCTGTCAAAATACTGTTGACGTGAAAATGTTCTCCAGTTTCTGGCTGCTAATTCATTGATTGTTTCCGAAAAATACACTAACAATACTGAAATACCAAGGCAAATCGATTAATATGGCATTATTTAATATGAAAATGGAAATGTTGAATCATCACTTGAATATTGATATGTTAATAAATTGAAGGTTAAAACAGAAAATGGTGGATTCTTGAAAATTGGCTTACATAAAATTAAGAATAGAACCACTTGAAACAGGGAATGATTCCGTGTGCAAACGGCTGCTGTGGTGGTTCCTATGTGTATTATTATCAATACAATTAACCAGGGATCATACCAGTCAATCTGTGAAATGTCCAAAATCAACATAAACATTGAAAGTTTTCTGAAATTTCAAATGGAAAAATAAAATACAATGCAATTTAAAGCCTTCTTGCGAAATCGCCACCAATAGCCTTTTGTCCATTTGAATTTTAATTGAATTTGCATCGATTGTAAAACCAGTTGCCGTAGTGTAGAACGAGCAAGGAAAAAATGTGAACATTCACAAAAACTTACACTTTTCAAATAACCCCAATAGTCAATGATTTCATCACCATTTACGAATTGTTCTCGATCCATATTCGTGAGAGATCGTTTAGAACTCACCAATCCGGTTGCAATTTAATTAATTGACGTCAACACAAATTGGCGTTTTTGCCCGTTTCAATAAAAATGAAAATCTATTTGTTCAATCCTTTTTCATTGAGCAGCGGTGACGAATTCACCAAATGGTCAAAATATTACGACGTCGATACGTTATACGATCTGGATTGCCCAATTTTGTGATTCGATGGATTCAGGTGTGTTTACAAAACATAAATAACTCATTTACTCCCCGCGATATGACTTTTGTTATCACGTCAAATTCAAATGTCGTTTGCTTGGTTCTTAACGCACGCACACAACCTTTTGGAATATTGCCTTCGTCGAATGATTGTGATTTCTACTCAACATTCGATCGTCTCAAGCTCGAAAATTACAATCGACCTAAAACATTCGATGGACTGTTTTTTTTTCCTTCATTTTGTTTGTGTATTTTGTTCTTCTTTTATTTTTTCCCAAATCATAACTAGGCAGACAGACAGACAGTGTATAGATATAGATATAATAGCATGAAATGACGGCGGGCGTTTGTCAAAGTGTGAACGAGGCATGCATCGAATTGTCAGAATTGAATAATGTCATTTTCGTATTGGTGAATTGGAATAATAATCATAATCATAATCACCACAAGTATATAAAAGAGAGAAACACACGCCAAAGACGAATTTATAGCTTATCAGTAAACAAGTTGATCGATAGGTCTTGATAATCAAATAAAAGGAATCCGATAGCCAACGAGAAATGTCGGACATTAAAGTGAAGGTAAAAGTTTCATTCATGAAAATTCGAGAAATGATGAAATGAAATGTTATTTTATGCATATATTTTCTTTTCGGGCTCTGTTTTTAGGTGGGTATTATTGGCGGCAGCGGTTTGGATGATCCAGAAATCTTGGACGACCGCCGAGAAATCTACCGCGAAACACCATACGGTAAGTGGCTATCACGTGACCATTGTCGAATTTTCCTGAAATACACATGGATTTCAATACGTATTATGTTGCAGGCGCCCCTTCCGATGTTCTTGTTGAAGGTAAAATCAACGGTGTTGAATGCGTTTTATTGGCACGACATGGACGTAAACATTCAATTATGCCATCAAATATTAATTACCGCGCTAATATATGGGCATTGAAAAATGTTGGATGCACTCACATCATTGTATCAACGGCGACTGGTTCACTACAGGAAAATATTAAGCCCGGTGACATCGTCATCATTGATAATTTCATTGATCGCACAACAAAACGGAACCAAACATTCTACGATGGCAAAGAGCTATCGCCATTCGGAGTCTGCCATTTACCAATGGAACCGGCATTCTGCGAACGAACACGCGATGTTGTCATTCAAACGGCCTGTGATTTGGGTAAGCGTGTCTGTGTGCTTTTCAGCACCGATGGCCGTCTTTTCTAGCATCGCAAAAATTGGACTTTGATCTGTGACTTTTTATTACTTTTCCTTCTTCTAGTTTTAATGTGCTACCCCATTTGCTCTCTATTCTTTTTTCTCCTTTTATATTTTCTCTTGATCCGTTCATTTATTAATTCCCTTTTTAATTAAAAACTTTCTAATTTGTTCCCCTTTTTCCTCCATTTTTACCCTTATTTCCCCGTGATTTTCGTTCTATTTTCATTCTTGAATTTACTTAATTTCTTTAATTTAAATCACTACAAATCTTAAGCTAAGAGTTAAAGGCGCTGTATGTGTTGAAGTATTGAATGTGTTTTCCGCAGGTATCCCCGTGAACGACCGTGGAACAGTCGTGACAATTGAAGGTCCCCGATTCTCGAGCAAAGCGGAAAGTCTGATGTTTAAGAAATGGGGTTGCGATCTCGTGAACATGACTACAGTACCCGAAGTAATATTAGCGAAAGAAGCGGGTTTGTGCTATGCGGCCATCGCAATGGCCACCGACTACGATTGCTGGAGGACTCAAGGCAACAAAGTGTGTGTGTCGGACGTATTGGCTATGTTCAAAGCAAACGTGAATAAAGTCACGCAACTGCTGCTCCAGACAGTTGTAAATATCGCAAAGGAAGATTGGACTGAAACCATAAACGAACTGAACAAAACGGTTGTTGAAAGTGTAATGTTACCTCATAACTAAAGCCGAAGAGTCAGACCTGATTGGAGGGCAATCAAAACACACACACACAAACACAACCCAATGAACATAAACGAACCGAAGCCCTTTCTACATAATATATCCTGACTTCAATTTGTAGCTTACAATGATGATCGTCCGCTCGATTGTCACATTCCTAATTTATTAATTAATTTATCCAAAATGGAACAAGCCAAATCTGAGAATTGTATGAATTTTACTGAGAGTAAAATCTGAAAATAGGCAACAGCATTGAATGGTCTTTATGAATAAAGAAAAAATCTGCGGAAAAGATAGTAGAATTTAGATAGATTAGGTGTCAAGGCGAATGGTGAGTGTAAATTGGGCTTAATGTTTCAATCCGTTTTAAGCAACTGTTTGCTCGTACAGCTGTGAGTTAAAAAGAGAAAGGGCCAACATTATTCTGATTCGATTCGGATGTATTCCGAAAGCATGCGGCGCATAAAAGCGAATTTGAAAGCGAGATAAAAGAGGCTTATAAATCTACTATTGCACATGTTCTCGTTATCTCGCCGAATTAATCTAGAAACACACCTTTTTCGAATGTATTGTATTACGCTTACATTGACGCGCCGATACGCGTCTTTCGAAAGAAAAATCATGGTAGAAAATGTTGGCGTGTTTGAGTGTGTGTATTTCTTGAATGTGCTCGGGCTCTCTCTCTCTCTCTGTGTGTGTGTGCGTGTGTGTGTGTTTGTGTCGTGGAACGACTTGATATACTTTTGAAGCAGGCAGCAGCGCTCGCATGTCAAATTCACACATTAAAAGGAAAACTCAACAACAACATATAGCATCAAAATAAGTAATAAATTATGCCAAGTATACGGAAGAACCAAGCGATCATAAGTAGAAAATACGAATACGATAGATAGAATAAGACGGAATAAAAATATAAACGAAAATTAATAAAACAAATAATTTTGTGATAATTTTGCGTGCAAAAATTGCTGCTTTTGTTTCACATAGGAAGTGTGTGTGTGTGTGTGTGTGTGTGTGTGCTCGTACACAGTGTGTTCATCTTACTTAATATATATATATATATATGTACTTTACCTGTATATATGTAAATATATATTCGTTTATTTTTTCTTTTTTCTGATTGAACGCAAAATAAAAGACGTGAGAAGGCACAAAAACAAAAACAAACGCATTTGTATTTTTAAAACCAAAACAAATTACAATATAGAATCGTGGCGATTTTATTGGTCAGTGAACGCGCCAGAATACATTTCGAGTGTGCTTTTTCGGGGACACGCAAACAATTTTCGACACAAAAGAAATTAACTTAATAGAAAAAGTGCAAAGGGTTGAATGCGATTGCACATTTTCGGCACGACATAAATTAGTGCTTGATCGAAATCCAACAAATGTGGTGTGACAACAAATATGAGTACCGACATAACAACGATAACTGTAGCTCATTTACATGGATTGCTTGAAAGTTTCTCGAAAAATGTGTACCGAGCCAAAGACTCGGAGGAGGGAACATTGGTAAGCATTTCTTTTTACTAATTTTTCTGTGAATAATCCGCGAAATTTTGTGTACAATTAATATAACAGAGAGGCCAAATGAGCTGATGAAATAGGTGAAGAAATGATCGATGATGACATTGACTAGTTGAGAAAAATAAAAATTCATTTATTTGCAACGATAAACGGTTTGCTTGAATCATACACACTGAATAACATTTCGATTAAAAATGGTAATCAGCTTTGTGTTTCAAAACCATGTTTTTGCCACAATACCAAACGATTTTTATCAACTATATTCTAACTCACTAGATATTGTTCGACACCGTTTCATTTACACTTACTTACTCTCTTGTCTATCTATCGATACTTGGAATAATTATGTGCATACGCATTTTTTTGTGCTGAAGCTGTTCAATTCACATGATAAAAAGCCAAGAAACAAAGGAAAAATGAAAAGATCTAGCATTAAATTATCGAATGAAAATGATTTTGGATTTGAATTTGATGTGAGCAGTTGCTCAAGATGAATCGGGCATTCTTCAAGTGGCACACATTCATCGAATAACGGATTGGCAAAAATGCCACCTGCTCGAAAAGAAGTGAGGTTATGTTGCATACCAAAATTTGAACATGGACCAAATGGAATCTATTTTGAAATTTTTTTGGTATCATTGAGCATTCCACCTTTGAAAAAACCATTCGATTTTTGAAAACAACTCTACGATGCTCACGTTTTTTATCATTAAATGTTTTATCAATTAAAATGGTTGAGATGAAAAGAAAAATCTGGTTAAAGCAAAACTTTGAATAATTTTGATTTCTAACAAACACATCAAAATCTTCGAAATTTCTGGATTCGCAATGCTTTCTATATTAATCATGATAAAACATTTCAATATCGACATGTTACGAGTCGAATATTTACTCATCCTTATTTTTTTTTTCAATCATTTTTTGCTGTTGACTCATTTTACTTTTCAGCACACACATTGTGTGAAGGTAAAAGTATGTGAATCAATATTACATATAAATATATACAAAAAAAAAATGTGATTCGAATTTTTTGATAAAAAAAACAACATTGTGAAAGTTTCATTAAGATAATGATTTGAATTAAATGTAGTCCCATACACATTTTTCGTTTCCACCCTGAGAAATTGGGAAGAATGCCATAGAATAAAAGCACATCTTCATTCTACTATTAGTAAAAACGAAGCTCAAAAAGAAATCTTATGAAGCGACTAGAAATTTCGATGTTTTTTTTTAAGTGACACATATTGCACACAGATTTGCATTTCTAAGCTGGGATTACAAGTACAATTTGCACCGCTTTCATGCAGTAACAAGATTTTGTTTCGCTCCTCAAAGCAACGCGTCTGAGTGTCGCTAATACGAGTAGCAAAATAAAGATGATTATTTATTCTGAGGTATTCATATTTAGTTCACATTATGTCATTATGGAGCAGATTCTGATTTTCCAATTGGATTTTCCAATTGAATATTTCATTAATGAAAAAAATGAGTCAAAAGAAATAATTCAATGAAACAAACATTATTCAAAAGCGAAGGTTTAAATTGATGAAATGGAAGAAGCTAACATGATTTATAAAAACAATATGCAAGGAATGCATGTCTTGGATTACATTGCGAAAATGTTCATCTTACGGATGTAAGACTTTTTATTTTTAGGTCATTTCTACCGTCTTATTCTCTAAATCGTTCTCTTTCAAATGGCTCATCAAAACCCAAACTTTAAATATTTACTCGAAAAATGTTTGGTTAAAAAGAAAAATGAAATTCTATGCAATTAAATGAAATAGTTGAAATTTTCGTCTGAAAGTTATGACATTTAGGCACATTCTTATTATGGGCTAAAATGATTCAGTTGCATGAAACCAAGTTTCATGATTTTAATGACGCGTTTATTGTGCATTGAACATGTTTCAATGAGTTAATTGTTCAGTGAACCGTTGCTTTAAATATCTTATCGCACGAATATTTCAATATATCATGATTCTCCATCTAGCGAATGTAGAATTACAAATATAAGAAGAAAAGAAAGAAAACAAAAAATGTCCCCCAAAATCAGATGACACAGTATCAATATAAACATTGGGAGTGATTTCCAGTATGCTTTTTTTGAGCCTAACGTGAATATTGCAAAATATAAACAAAATATTTTCATTTTGCGTGACAATGCGGAAATGTTACTACGAAACCGCTCATTGATGTAAATATGAATTGTTTATTGAGTGTAAGCCGATAGGAGCATTCAATAGCAAATATCATCAAGTCATAATATACAAATCTCTCAATTCCGTTTCGCTGAAAACGAAGCGAGCGTCAAGTTAAATAAGATAAACGTTTGAAAATAAAGTGACGAGCAGCCAGCCTGTTATTAACAGCAAACTGTTATTAATTAACTGGGACATTTCGACATTAATTGAGGATGTCAATTTTGCTAAAGACTATAATCAGTCAAAACATATTAGAAATTTGTCGATCGGCTACTTGGTCAAAATACAATATTTACACACGAGTCAGGTTATTCATTCAAATTCATTGCATCAACAAAAACAACATAAAAAGTGAATGTTGCTCATTCCGTCTGCATTAAATAATTTTTTTCATTGATATCAATGACTTTTTTGCTTTATTTATGTTATAAAATTGTAAATAAATTTGTTTTTCTCAAGAATCATGAGGTGATGGAAAGATGCCTGAAACTGTTCCAATTGGATTACAATACGGTTGAAATTGGTAATCAGTCTGGTGAATTGTCTTCGCATTATCCGAGCTTGATTGTGATACCTGAGAATGAGAAGCAAAAACCGAGTGGCCTTAATGCGACAATGCAGTCGCAATCATCGAGCAACGGTTCCGTGACACCACCACCATCCGCAGCCAGCGCTACTTTGGGCTTTGCAAATATCAATGTCGTTACAAATAATCCATCCTCACAGCGGACCCAACAGCAAACCATTTATGAAAATTCCTATGATCCGTCAAAGTTGCGTGATTTGATCCAGAAAGCACGTTTTGCACGTTCGCGCACACGATTCCCAGTGCCGGTCATACTTTACAAGGGCAAATTTGTATGCCGCTCATCGACATTATCCGGCGGACCAGAGCTATACACACGCAGCAGTTTGAATTATTTCTTTAATCCAACTGCGGCGGCTGCTGCGGCTGCAGCCGCCAAACAGTCCGCTTCCGATGAGGTTGATTTATGCAATGAAGGTGTGAATTAAAGCTTTTCATTTTAAAAAACATGGTTTTTTGTCAATCAAGCACATGAAATTTGCATGAAATCATTTTCAGATAATGATGATGCCATCGAAGCGAATGAGAGTTTCACCGATGACCAAGAAGATGTGAATAAGACGAATTCCGACTGGCCTTTGTTCGATCACGTACGAAGTCAAGATATTCGTCTACTAAAAACGCTTAATGTTGGTACAATCGTTGATTTTATGGTGGAAAAGAAAAAAGTGAAATTTGGACTCAAGTATGTTGTAATTTGAAGTGCATCTATTATTTTCATTTGAAATGTGCAAACTAAGCGCTCGATTTGTATTACTTGCAGAGTGACGTCATCCGAGAAGGTGGACAAAGAGAATCGATATTCGGAATTCACAATAATATCGTTGCCGTATCCAGGCTGTGAATTTTTCCGTGAATTTCGTGACAACAATTATTCGCACGAAAAGTTGGTTTTCGATTGGTCACAAACGCACGTCAATGCTGACATTGGCATTCCAAATGACTCAATCACTACACAGTTGCTGCACATCAATTGGGATCAATACAAAGTGTGGGATTTAGTGACAATAACACAAAACTATTTAAAATTGTGCTTAAAGTATTTACAAGATAATAGTTCCGGTCTTCTCATTCACTGCATCAGTGGCTGGGATCGAACGCCGTTATTTGTTTCATTATTACGTTTATCTCTGTGGGCTGACGGGGTTATACATCAATCGCTCAACGCAAACCAAATACTATTTT
Organism: Obolodiplosis robiniae; assembly: GCA_028476595.1. Taxonomy (NCBI): domain Eukaryota; kingdom Metazoa; phylum Arthropoda; class Insecta; order Diptera; family Cecidomyiidae; genus Obolodiplosis; species Obolodiplosis robiniae. Next base: position 8,028,235 of record CM052017.1, on the reverse strand, counting down.
TGACGCTCGCCTACGATTGGCTACTGTTTGGTCACAATCTGCCCGATCGACTCACCAAAGGCGAAGATATATTTGTTTTCTGTTTCTACGCATTGAAATATATTCAAGAGGAAGACTTTAGTGTGATAAGCCACAGGTAGGTTCTCGATTTCTCAGAAAAACTTCGCAAAAGATGATTGAGCTCTTTGAAAGATTCAACTTATAAATATTTGAAAAAAAAAAAACAATCGCATTGGTAAAATGTCAGTCATTTCAGACATAGAAGTAAGCATAGTAGCAGCGGAAGTAGCAGCATCGCCGTTATTTCTCAGGACAATGAATCAAACATAGAAAATCTTCAGTTTGATATTGATAGTCGAGGTTCAAGCATATCACTTAGTTCCGGTGGCAGCCAACAAGATATCTACCAGCAAAAACTATTCAGCAATGACATGCATGAGAATACAAACGGGTAAGAATGGTCAGAAACTTCTGCATTTTTATTATTAGTCGCTGCATTTTTCGAATTTACCGATCAATTTTCAAAAAAAAAAAAAATAAATATTTTCTTCGAATTAATCTATTTTTCAAATTACAGAAACATAGCCAATTTATCGATCAATCAGGATAGCAATAGCAGTATAGAAATATTACCAGAGCCACCAAGTTCAAATAGTTATTCGCCTATTTCAAAACGGTAAGCAATTGGTTCAACGTAAAAGAATTCCAAACTATTACATGCAGTGACCAAAAAGAGTCACACACCATTTTAATTGAGTGTCAATTACCTTGGATTTTTACCCTAATCGGCAAAAAGAAAATGCGACAAAACGCAACAGTTCAAACGATTAGAATGATAGAAGTGTCGCTTTGAATTTTAATTTATTATATAATATTTTCTCTTTGGAAATAGTACTGTGCTCTTTCCAAATTTTCATATTCTACTTCGATATCCCGAGTTTGACGCAGAAATCTTCAATATTTGTATATTATTTGAACCAAAGCAATTGGCATGAATGAGAATATTTTATTTCGGAACTAGAAACATCGGACTAGAGAATGAATCATTTCAACAAATATTTCAATGTCGAGATCGTTTGAAATAGAAAATTTGTGAAATAGTTCAACTTTTCATAAGAATAAACAAAAAAAAAACATTTTTGGATAAACACTTAATGATTGCGATATATTTATTGTTTAAGTTTCATTCGATATGTTCAGTTTAAATAAATGTAATTATTATTTATTTGTTGTATGCAGATCAAATTTTTTTTGGGTTTGGATTATATTAAAATTCTTCTAATTTAAAATTTCATCGAATTTCTAGACGGACCAGCCCAGTCACTGTACCATATTCATCGATATCGCGTCAACGAAATGAATCAACGTCTTCGGTTGGCAGTTGGCAGATGGTGGGTCAGTCGGGCAGTTTGCGCAGTAGTACGGAATCAACCAATTTACTCCAACAGCAACAATTTCGATCATTAAATTCAAATTCACAAGAATCGAGCGCAACACTGGTCGATGACGACATTTTTACCTACAATCAAAATGCTGTTTTCATGTAAAAAAATGACTATTAAAATTGTGTGCAAAAAATAAATAATTCGTTGGTATTTTTAGCCGGCGCCGTGATCGATTGCAGTCCGTGCGAGGTGCTTTCTATGATTGCTATTGTAAGGTAATCGGTTTTAGGTACAAAAATGGAACTGAAGCATCGTCGCTAGGCAGTATGTGGGGCAATATAGCAGAACGCGTAGGATTTTCTCAACGAACTCAAATGTAAACTGAATGACTTTTAGCTGGGAGGCAGAACAAAAAATCAAATAATACTGAACAACAAACGATGATTTGGGGAGCCGTGACAAAGAATAAGATTTTTTTTTACGATTTGGTACATATCGATAAAGACTTGACCATCTCGTGTGAATGTGTTCAATTTCGTTGCTTTTCTTGCGATATTTCAATAAAAACTCATTACCTATCGACCGTTTATAAACCACAAACAAATACAAATGTGCATTGTTTTGATCCTCGTCATTCGAAAATCTATTTAAATTCATTGAAAATGCTAATATTGAAGAAAACAAAATTCAAATGTTTATGCTATGTTTTTAGGTTCGGTAATGCAAGATAAATGCACACACACACACAAAAAAACAAAATTTTCAGTTGTAGAAATTCATGTTACACTGTTTTCAAATCATTGTGGAGCCTTTCATGAGCCCGTCCCAATGCATGAACAAATATTTTTCATACGTCCGCATTATCGGGTACATTCATGAGAACTTGAGCATTTTCTTATGATATGCGTGTTCATATAGAAAATCGGTCACTTGCACTGACAACACATCACACTACACTCTTCATAATTTGTAAATAAGAAATGAATCGCAATTTATTTTAATTGTAATTTAGCGAAAATTTTGTATATTTGATTATTGGAATTGTTTTGCTAAGCCCAACATTAAAAAAAACATTGAAAATCGAACAAAATTCTGTTGTTATCTTATCGATAAATGAGACCTCAATTCTTTTAACAGCTCAACGTTAATAGTAGTAGAAAAATTATCAATAATTCCGTTATGGGTCACGAATACAAAATCTGTCATCGCACTTTGAAAAAATGTTGCGATAAATTATTTGTATCGGCCGTTTCGAAAGTGCATCGAATTTATTACAAATTTCAACACTTTTTAATTACTTTCATTGAAATTTATATACAGGTGCCATATATAGTGGTTGAAGTGCTTTTTCAAGTACATTTCACACTTTATTCCACATTTTGCCTCGAGTACTACTCGACACTCTAGTCTAGAATTACACGGAAACTAAAATTCGATGGTTTGTTTTTTATCATATTCTTTGAGAAGGACATAAACAACATTTTCATAGGAAATATCTTCATAGAAAAAACAATATGTTTTTTTTTTTTTTTCCAAAGAAAATGTCTCAATATGACTTGTTCTTCGTTCGTCACGGTAAACCAATTTTTCAAACCATTTTCAAGAGATCAAACTAGAATTTGAGTTTGCTCATGCAATGCGTAGAATATTCGGACAGATACGTTGATGCAAAGTGACTGAAGCCTTTATTGTCAAGTTTTTTTTTTGCTTTCATAGAATTTTCAAGTGACGCCTTACTGCTCGCATAATTGAAAGATCAAACAAAATAACCTCAGAAATGATGTTAGAATCCCTGTTTTGTGTGTGTTGATATTCATATTTTAAATTGAAAGACAAAACTTATCAATGATGAGAATTGATTTTTCGTCTTTGTATCGATTAAATTCCCAGTATTCGGTCGAAAAAGGGAAAACAGATGGGAGCAGATTTAATAATAAATCCAATACTAGTCTAATATAGCTTCAAAAACTGAATCGAGTTAAACGATTTGAGCTGAAATACATTGCTGGAATTTCATATTCACTTTCCGTAGATCGAAAGCGGAGAAAAACAAGACTTACATTTGATTTTCATTAAAAACACAAGTCGCAAATTGATTTCCCAAATCAGCTAAGTTGCTAGAAATGCATTTGCAAAAAGAGACGGCCAAAAACGCGAATCGTTTTTTTTTCTCAGAAAAGCATCAGATAGAAGTGCCGAATATATTTGAATTGTGTTTATTTGTGGATTTTGTTTGCAGGTGAAGGTAAGTTACATCGGTCTTTAATTATTTTGCTGTTGTATTTTATATATAGAACATGACTTGTTATCCAAGTTTTTCGTTAACAATATTGTAATTTTGCCTTCCCTAATCTGAATTGTATATTTTTGCTTTAAATTGAATGAGACGTTGCACAGTTGAATAATAATTAGCCTATGCCTCATTCTCTGTATGAATAATTTTTGATAAAGAGGTACATTTTCATTTAAATATAATTATCGAAAAATTAAAACGAAAAAAAAAGAAAAAAATTTGATTGAAAAAATAACCGGCAACGATGGAATTTGTTGATGCATTCAATCGAGACATTTTTCCAAAAAAGACAAAAAAAAAAAAAATGAAAACGAAAATTCAAAGTTTTCTATCACAAAATTGTATTAAAAGATGAAAAGCTCGTATGCGTTTCAAATATTTTTTGCAATTCTAAACACCCACATAAAAACTGATCAAAATTTCTGAAGGTTGCCGTTCGTCTGAATATGCATTATAATCTAGAAGGCAGCACAACTGAATTGATTGTTCTCATCCTTTTGCTTAGTTTTGTTCGAAAAATAAGTAATCGTCGGGAAAAGAAGCATCTCGACTCTGTCTCGTTATTCCAATTTCGGCAAGCCCATTAAAATATCCTCGCTGGAAAAATTATAATTAAATGAAAAAAGAGAGAGAAAATGCCTGGTTCCGATTTAAACTCATCTTTCTCATCTGATACAAGATTTCTGATGCAATAATAGTATAATGTAATAAACAATTTTTTTTCCTATTTTCTCACTTTTTATATTTTTTTTTTTTTGTTGATTTTGTCTGCCACGTTTTATGATTTTTTTTTTCTGCCACGTTTTCAAAGATTTTTTAATTTTTTTTTTATTTATTTCAGTATTTTATTTGAGTCACTTTGATAGGACATCTTTAACTCTACTAATGATGTCAAACATTTATAAAGTTTAGTTTCGATGACAATTAAATATGATAAATCGCATTTCTAGATTCAATAGTATTTGTTGTTTTCAATCATTCAAAATGTGCCGTTAATAATTTGTGGTTGGGGGAGGGAGGATAAAATGTGATAAAATGCTGTGTGTATGAAGTGTTCAAGGTTACGAGTTAATATTATTCAATGCTGATCATTTTGCGTTGATGATATTTTAGCTGATAACGTGTCGATGTTGTACCTCGGCAGAAAACAGTTGGCTCCTACCGTCGTATGACGCGCATAATATTACTCTCGTTGATTGATGGTTTGTTGTTGGCCTTCATTTAGTCATCTTCGATTTTGTAGATGAGGAACAGATTGTTTTCTGTGCCACTTGGCGGTGGTGCAAACGGTGATTTTGGTGACAGTGGCTGAAAGCCAAGGAACAAGAATGTGCGTACCAAATTTGGACGATCGATACGATCCTTGCGCATGCATAATACCACAGCATCAACGTCCAATTTCTCTTCGGCGAATTCGAGCAATGTGATGAAAGATTGCTTCGAAGCTTCCGGCAACAGTACCGTTGGCAGTGCCACGTACAAGATGTTGTTTTCCGGATTCAAAACCGTATCCCAAACACTGAATGTTGCCTCTGTCACATGCAACTTCAATGTAATGCGAATTGGCTTCTTTTGATGCAATATACGCTTGACCACTTCGTCGCAGTCGTCCTCAGACACCGAGACTGTGGGACCGTCATTCTTGCCAGCAGCGGCTGGTAATGGGGCAGAAATTTCGTCGTAAGTTTCAGAAAAATCAATATCGGAAAATTGTGATGAACTGGTTGAATCTAGTGATGTTTTGCGATTTATATCTGCAAAAAGACACAGAAAGAATGACATTAGACATTTTTGAAAAGCACCTAATTAACCGAGAAAAATTAAGTAAAAATGCGAGAACTAAAAAAAGTAACGAGTAAAAGTCAAAATGGCGTTATCAAAAGTTGGAAACACATGCAATTTGTCTTTATATAGAATAGCGTAAAATCGTCGTCAATTTTAAGTTTCAATAGTCAGTGATAAATGCTAAAGTTCAAGTCAAAAGATTATTATTCACTCATTTTCTACCCATGCATTTGAAAAGAATAATTTAATTGTTATGCTTCGCGATGCTGTTTTGTCGTTGGTTTGTAGCGAAACATGATTCAAAGGCGTGTAATTGCGTCAGATTCTTGTCTTTCTGAAGTCAAAACATTGATTCGAACAGCTGTTTCAATGGCTACAAACATGTAAATGTTATCTATCTTGCACATTTCAAACAATGACAATAAAAACAACTTTGAACGAACTGCGTCGGAATACGCACAGATGGAACAATCTCAGCAAGCAAAATTCTATTTAAACAATATTCAAATTTTGGCTTGAGCCGCAAATTATTTATGATATTGACATACGACATCACGTGGTGGCGAGTGTGAACAGAACAAAATTAGAATTTATATCATAATGCCAAACGACTGAAAGACAAAGAACTTGCGCTAAAAAAGATAACGGAAATTCCCACAAGTAACGGGAAATATCAATTGCGACACAAAAGATATTCACCAAAATAAAGGTTCAAAGCGACGAATGGAAGAAATACAGACGCTCAAATAATGCAAAATCGATAAAAAAATACAACGAAACTGGTAGTTGATGAAACACTTACCATTTTGTAGAGATGTCCTATCGTGATCTGTTCTGTGGTGGTTAGTGACATCAGGACCACCACAGAGGCCCTACGCCGAGAGAGATGGAGTAGGATTCGTTCGTCATGGTCGAAGAAGTGGAAGTATTACGTTGCTTGCGTTGTTCATTACCCTTTTTACTACTACTACTACTTAACGGGTCACTGAAATAGAAATAAATTCATTCAATAAATTAACTGGACAAAATTCAATTTTGCTTTAAAATATTTGTTTCATTATTTTCTGGTTGCAATTCCGAAGACAAAAGATGGGGCGAACTCGAACCGAAAACACAGTTTACAATAATGAATAATTTATTAATGAATTTGAGATGATGCCGACAATTTTGCAACTTTTTTCGATAATATCCTGCAATGTCAACATGTTTTTGAATTCGATGTCAAGCTATCGGCGGTCGCGTAGAATCAATCGTAAAATTGCTAGAAGTCGATAAGTAAATATTTTGGAAGTTCATTTAAACAAATAAAAGAAAAATTCAATGATGCGCAATAGATTTTATATAAACACGTCCAAACGTAGTTGAAAATTGCCACTCGACAAATTCAAAGGCATAAACACAGATAAGATTCCTGTGTTGATTGACTGGAGATATATTTCCTTCATTCCAGAGACATTGTTTATCTCACTTGAATCAACATTGCATAATGAAAAGGAAATCACTGAGAAGACACTGTTCGCGTGCAATTATCGTGTTTTGAATGGTACTTTATCACACTTGTTTGAAGACATCCAATCGATTCAATAACAATCTGAGCCGCCGCCATTCAATTCACAATTCCAAGATCTATGCGATTAAGAACAATTGATCAATAATAAATCAAAGTAAGTACGATTAACAACAGACAATGTGATTTCTTATCGGACAGCATGCTCAACAACCAACGTATCAATTCTACACGTTTATTCGCAAAAATATGCGAACATTTCAGTTTGATTCGTCTTGAAAATGACGAAATTACAGTAACACAATCATTAGCGTTACATCTGAGATATTGTATTATATGCTCTTTTTCAACATTGGAACACTTGGAATATTTTAAAAATATTCTTTCTCTAGCATTTTCTATAGCAATATCAAAGATTTCCATTCCGTTTATGCATCGATATTGATTCAATGTTTGTATATGATACATTAAGTCTGTTACTGAGCAGCACTCGAAATCACTTTTGTTGGAATTTTATCTGTTTTGGAAGCCGATGACGATTATATGTCCGAGATTGAACAAGATAGAGAAAAATGCATGAATATCGAACAAACAAAAAATCACAGACTTTCCGCTCTTTATATTTAATCTCTGCCTGCAATAATCTCGTCAATTGCTGTGTAAATGCACATTTTTATCTCATTGCAAAAAGAGTGTGAATCCGACGAGCATTGCTTGGGTGAGTTCAACAACGACGAGATAATAATGTTTGTAAGCTTGTCGTCAGCATCAAAACCGGTTATCATTAGTTCAATTGCAAGCTTCTAATCAATTGATGTTGGCCAACACAAACGATCAGAGAAAAATATCGCTGCAATCGCATGACAAATAAGATTAAAATCGTTGGTTGGTCACATGCTTGACTGTCATTAAAATGGCGAAATTGATTAAAATAACTTATAATTGGTTGTAAGCAGTTTGTTTGCCTTTTGCATTCATGGGTTGCTATTATTTAAATGGAAATCACACGAGCTCTGGCATCTATTTCATTTTCTCTGTTTACGGTCATTTAAACGGTTTCTGTTTTATTGACTTTGTCAACTCCGTGCAAGCGAACAGAGCGGAGAGCAAGAAGAGAAAAAAGACAATCGATTCATTTAAAAGCACATTTATTAACAGCAGCGTTTGCTGCTGGGTCGTCGGTCAATCGAAAACCAATCAACGGCTTATTGGTTTGATGAAAGCAATATCAAATATAGATCGACTTTTCAAAAATTGCCGAACATTATTTACATGCTGTTTAAAGAGCAAACAGAGAGAAACGTAAGATAACCGCGAAAAATTAAGGAAAAATGGATGGAATGGAGAAAAACTATAAAGTTTCTATTTAATGGATACATCATATAAAGTGCAGTTTATGATCGTTGCCACCAGATATCTTATGACACATACAATTAAAAAGTCTTAAACTTATGAGCGCTCACGAATGCAACGACTGCATCGAAAGAAGTGGTGGAATGTGACTTGGAAATGTGACAAATGAGCGAATTTTAAAGGATTCTATCAAATGATTAGAGAAATGGTCAAATGAAATTGCGGCGCAATGAATTCTGAGGATCCGATGAAGAAAGAGAAAGACAAAGAGAGAGAGAAAACACCTTAAAATCCGTTAAACGTGAACAATGTGCGCTGCTGTGGAGCTATAATACGTTTTGACCTTGGCCGCAGAAGTACCAATATACACAAGGGGAAAAATCTATATAGAAACGAATCTGAACAATTGGCATGTGAGCCAAACCTGCTGATGTCGGTCATGAAAGCGTACATGTGAGATGAAACATGTAAGTGGTGAAAAGAAAATTACTGCACTTGCGTCAATCAGAGAATATTTCACAAGGTCTTTATGAACTTTGAAAAATCTTTTTGAACTTTGAAATCTCCTTTCAGGTTCTCAGCGACTGACCGATGAACACAATTTTATTTATATTGCTTCGTTCTTTTGAGCTGCTTATATTTCTGCGCAAAAAGTCTTTTGTTACAAACGAGGAGCCAAAGTTCGATTTTTTTTACCATTTAGTCAAACTCTTTAAATTTTCCACATTCATTTCGTAATTCATTATATTTTAACAATATGTCACACACATATTCATATTTTGGTGACGCAAAAATGATAATAAAGATCTTAGTTCAAATAAAAAATAAAGATAATAGTTTATCTTTATTGTTCGCAAGAAGCAAAATCAAAAGAAAAGACAAGATTTCATTGTTCGGTCGTTCCGAACTATTCGGATCATATTGAAAATCAGTTGTATTTATTTGCATTCAATCAAAATAGAGACTCGCTTAAAAACGCCATTGGCCGAAAACGCATGCGAAATGAAGCGCATAAAAACAAAATAATTTATCGCCGTCATAATTGAAACGTGAACAAAAATATTAAATATTCAGGCAGAGACTCGGTCACGTCGTATAGAGTTAAGTTCGTATTATAGATATATTACGCATGTATTTTGGGCCTCTGAAATGTTTGTACATTGTATAGAGCGAATATGGGTTGTACGCACACGACCGGAGGCACGTAGATCGGAGTACAGAGTGCGGGACAAATAATAAAAATTCAAAATGGCCGCCCGATTGTGAAAAACTTGCACGAATTTGTATTTATTTTGTTATCATAAGGAAGTGTGCCTTCGATTTGTGTGTTTTTTACTTTCGTTCATTCGTTTTCATTATATCGTAGTTGAATCAAGAGAACTTTAATGAGAATAATTCCAGTTGAGAAAAATTAAACTAATTACAGACAACCAAATAATATGCACCAAAATATACTTACAGATTACTGTTAATTATCGATGGCATTGTATTTCTCAATGGTTGCAACTTTTAACTGAACTTTCAAAAAAATTAACTGAAATAAAATTTTGCTCGTTTGTAGGTATTTAGCCTGGGGATTGCTTGCGTAGCGCTGTACCAAAGTTCAATTTCCGTGTAACTCGCTTGACAGTTAACGATTAACTGAATTGATACTGTGCATGCTACGTTCCTATTATACAATAGTGCGCAATCAATGCGACGAAGAAAGTGTTCGCGTGTATGTCTATGGTGTCACGTACAGTGAGCACACAACCACATTCACCACACACGTATGTGTATTGATGAAAGCTGAGCAAAATCCAAGTGGATAAAGATATTCGAGTATTGCCTGATGCTAAGCCATTAAATTACTTTCGAATCATAAATCTTAGCATTTCATTTGCTAAAAAATCGATAATCAATGAATATTTTGAATTTTTCGAAGGCATTTTAGAAAAATTTCGGAATTTATCGACTCTAAGGAGTTCATATAATGAATCAAATCGCATGTGCGAATCAATTTTTGTGCTAAATGGTGAAATTGTGTGCGTTGTATAAGAGTTGAGTATTCATCGTCATTGATGTAGACGAATATGGGCAGCCATTTCCGATGGTAACATTGTCTCAAGTAGTCAAAAATGACATTTCTACATCGAACTGTATACCTTCCATCGAAGAGGCCTGCATTGAGAGCTATTTCCATCATGTTTTCCCCGACAATTCCGTCAATCATTGTTGATTCATAAGAATTTCCATCGCATTTTTTTAAATCACTTCGCTTTTTACGAAATTCAATGCATTTTCTATAAATCTATCAACTTCATGAGCCATACAGCTGCTGAATTACCCAGAGATCGAGTGAAAGGTGTTTTTTCCGTAAAAAAATTAGCAATACGCTACCTTCCGACTGCAGTAATAATCGGGTCGAGCGAGTGTCGATCCCCAAAAAGACAACAACCGTTTTCAGTTTAAACAAAACGTTCATGAGAACATCGTTCGAACGCATACATTGGCACAGCACAGTCATTGCAAACGACTTCGTTTGAGACAAGAAATTCCATTAGTAATCATCGACAAAATAAAACAATGGTAAGTAAATTTGCACTGGAAAAAATCTGACTTTTTGAAGAAATCATTTCGAAATTGTTTCGCAAAAATGTGTTAATAATATGATGTGATTTTCCTTATGAAATGTCCAAAATCTAGGCAAACTATACAGAAGATCAGTTGGCCGGTGAGTCATTAAACAATATTTGTATCATGTTTAAGCAATTTTGTGTTCAACTACCATTTAGTTGCTTCCGCAAACGAATCCAAGATCCATTTTAATCGGTTTATGAGTCATTGTAACAACATTTTCAGCATCAATCTTCTAACGCCAAAGAAAAAAAAAAAAACAATCAACCAAAAATATTGTTCAATGAAATTGCTTTATTACTTTGGGTGTGTACTATTCATTTGGGCAAAATTGATTTTCTTTGTCCAGACGATTAAGTTCCGTAAAAATTCAGTGCAAGCCATGTATTGCCATTCATGGAATAGGCTTTATCATGGATGAAATTAATGCTTGATAGAGAAATTTTCGGCCCGTAATCGATTTTGAGTGTTCGAGAATTGGCTAATGATGAAAAAATAGAAAAAAATGAATTGTGATCGATGACACTTGTTGCATTGCGAAAATTTCGGAATTTTCTCAACAATTTCATTTTGAATCGATCAACGGAGAAAACAGTTTTTCGTCACTTGCCAATTTCGTGAAATGCAAAACATTCTCGCATTACAAAAACTGTATCTAACAAATTGAACAAAAAAAATACTGTCCCAGCTGTGCGCATCAATGCTATTTGAAGAACACCAAAATTGTACGTGCTGATTTTTCATTGTTCATAATGAATCAGGAATTTGTTTACCAACACTTTTAATGTGTTGATAATTCCATAATTTGGACCAAAATAAATTCCAAAGTATGATTCAAAATTCTTCGGAAATTAAAAAAAAATTTAATATGAAGCTTCCAAATTATTGAATTCTTCGAAATTCTTTTAAATTGCTTGAAGAAATTCTCGATCTCCCGGAAAAGTTTCGAGCTCCTTCTGCAGTGCTCTAGCGACTGAGAGCAATCGCTGCCGAAAACAGCGTTTTGATCGACATCAAATCAGTTCAACCGACACCTGTAACGCAAATCTATGTCTCGAACAATAGTCAGCATCAGTTGGCGATCGACAACAAATCACCGATCTGTCTCTATTTTGATTATGAGAGAGAACGCATATTTATTGTTCCGTGTACTGTACATGCTCTAAAATATCAGATAGATTATATAATGTGAGTTGAGGGAAGCAGTTGGAATGACTCAACCGCTTCTAAATATTGTGAGAAGCCAAATCAAGTCGCTACCTTAAATAGTAAGAGTTGTGATTTTGTTTTCGCCAACTCTGTCTTGTTTGTTGACAATGGCAAATTGCATATGAGACCCTCATAGCAAAAACGTGATATTTGAAGTAAAAATATATATATATATATATATATATATATATATATATATATATATATATATATATATATATATATATATATATATATATATATATATATATATATATATATATATATATATTTATTTATTTATGTAAGCAAAAGCGTGATAAGAGATGAAAGGTGGACGTGTGATGTGAGACCAACTCCCCGAGAAATGAAGTGTGATGAATGTAAATCTATAAAAATATATCACGTTTTTGCTATGAGGGTCACATATATATGCAACAGAATAAAGCCCATTTAAAGTAAACTCGTGAGCTGTGTGATGCTGTGTGTGTGCGTAGCCGTCTTTCTCGCACATTCATTATGCTTCATGAAAACGATTACCATTTCGTTTTAATGGTTTTCATATTATTACCTTATTTTGTGTGTGCTTTGAACAAAGCACTTTTGTTGCACTTAATTGTAATGTGCTGAGGCAAATATTGTGTGTTATTGACACATAAATAGATCAACACGATTTATGGAAAACACACAAATTTGTTGACGAAGTATGTGGTGAGCAATTGAAAGTATGTTTTGATGTCATACCAAATATTCAAGCTCAAATTGCCATAAGCTAGTCATTTATGATTGAATTGTCTCAAACGCAACATCTGTTCAAGTAGGCGAGTCGCGCGCGCAACGATTTTGATTTGATTACGTTGACGAAAAATGTACATGTACGACCCTCCGACGAAAGGTGTTTTCAATACGGTTGAAGGTAAGAAATTGTGAAATTCAACCAGAATTTTTAGAATTGTTTGCATTTTTCGAAAATCTAGTGAGAAATGTTGAAATGAGAGACAAAAAAGTAGCAAAAAATTCAGAAAAAAAACAACTAGAGCTTCACAAAATAAAGATAAAAGCCAAGAGTCGAATAAAAATTCAAACAAACTCGGATATTCATTTTGAACTGCAACGAAAATGCGAAAATTGATGGTTCTTTCTAGGAAGAGAGCTATTGAATTGTCTGCAAAATTGCTTAAACAATTTAACATTTAAATGATTTTTATTGTAAATTCGAAATATTCATTAAATAAAATGTTTTCAAACGATTTTCTGTTTCAATTTGCAGAGTTCCAAGAAGCCTTCAACTTGTTCGACAATCGAGGCGATGGAAAAATTCAGCTGAATCAGGTACAAATTCCATAAATTGTTTGATGAATGAATTAAAATGGTTTAAATTTGTAAATAATTGCCGAGAAATATCAGAAATTATGCAAAACTGTGCAGATTCATTCAATTCAAATAGAAAACATCAATGACGAAGATGATTAAAATCAGTCCTACGGATTTGCTGAGCTTATAGTGGCTGCTGAATTGAACCAGTAAGCTGAAAAATCACTGCTCTCAGCAGCCACTTGCAGTTCAGCAAACCCAGAGGACTGATTGAAATTCATTTAATTCGATCCGCAGTTTGAGGCAACTTATTTCAAATTGCTATCAGTTTGCATTGGCATCAATAACTCAAACGCTTCCATTCAATTTTAATTATTTTTCTCTGCTAACAGGTTGGCGAATGCTTGCGTGCGCTTGGACAAAACCCAACTGAATCGGACGTGAAAAAGTGTACACACCAACTAAAGCCCGATGAACGCATATCATTCGAAGTATTTTTGCCAATCTATCATGCCATTTCAAAGGCCCGCTCCGGCGACACAGCCGACGATTTCATTGAAGGACTGCGTCACTTCGATAAAGATGCCAGTGGTTTCATTTCAACAGCCGAATTGAGACATCTGCTGACGACATTAGGTGAAAAACTGACCGATGACGAAGTTGAACAATTGCTAGTGAACCAAGAAGACTCACAAGGAAACGTCAATTACGAAGAGTTCGTTCGTGTTATTATGAGTGGTTGAACCAAACTACCGTACTTAAAATTCTAATAATAAAAACAAAAATGAACAATCTTAAGCAATTCAAACACATCAACGGAAAATAACATCCACAAGATGCACATCAACTTATTGTTTTTCTGTCTCAATGTGCTGAAATAATTATATATGCATTTCGAGTGGCAACGGTAACATGAAACCTTCCGATATTCCCGTAATCAATAAGTATTTGCACGAACCCTTTTCTAACATCTAAAAACATATGAAAAGACGATTACCGATTCGTATTTTTGCTCATTTTTATTAAAATTTGTTTTTTTAATAAATATCGGTCCATAATAAATAAATCTAAAAAAAATAATAATAGTCTAGTTGTCATTTATTTGTTGTTGGTTTCTTACATTTGTAGCCCGAAAGCTAGCTTAAGTGCTCTTTTCTCTAAGTGTAACCAATCAAAAAATGAAGTCATTTGCATTAAGAAGTTGGCATTTCATGGAATCGATGTAATTTGGAGTTGGATCAACAAACACGAATTTGCATCTCGAACATTTGGTGGATCTCATAAAGGTGCGATGACCTTTGATGGAACGGCTATTTCATTAGAAATCCCATTCGAAGAAACCGCTGATACTCATGTCAGCCATTTCAAATGATAAACTGATGTCTTCGCCTGAATTTTGTTGAGCCGAAATTAATTTGATATTAGACAAGTTTGCAATATTCAAAAGTATTCAAAATTACGCAAGTTCCAATGAATGACGAATGTAATCATGAAGACGATGAAGAGAAAGTGTAGTGCAGAATGCATAGTTTACCTGAGCTTAGCTTCGTGCAATTGTACTTTTCGATATCGGTTAGAATGAAATTTTCTGCTAGTGTAGTGCGTTTGGCTTGCTTGAAAAACGGATGGTTTTGCAATTCAACGATATTGGGTCGATCATTTGGGTATCTGCAATTCATGCATAATCGTCATTTTTTATTTTTTTATCTATGCTGAATTTCAATGGTTATAAGTATATTTTTGGTTATCTGAACTTTCAAACAATAGTTCGTTAACAAACTACATGTTCAAAAGTTTTTGAAAATGAATTGCTACAATTGAGGACTTTTTCTTGCATTCTGTAGATCGAAAATTTCTATTTTTTATGGATCAGATTATCTTGCTTACCTTTCCATGCATAATTCAGCAAATTTATGAAAATGATCACTGAGTTTACGTTCCCTGAAAATTTGGTGGGTTGGGTATGAACAATTGTTGTCCAGATCTGAGCTGCTGCTGGTAGGAGCTTGAAGATAAAAAATTATAAATAATGAATGTCGTAATGGAAATAAACGCTACTACAAAAACCGGTCTATTAGAGAGTTCACTCATAGGCCACCGAATATGCGACGCAATATCAGCATAAGACGAGCAATTTCGTGTAATTCCACAATTATTTCGGCCAGTTTCATTCAACGGCTATTTTTGTGTGTGAATGTTTTTGAAATGACATAGATCAATTCTGATCTACACATCAAAAGTAGAATATAATGATATCATGTTATAGTGCTTCTATAGTGAACCGAGCACTATGTGTGTTCACCATAATGGCTCAACCAAGTGAGTGACTGCTCACAATGGAGCTATGTATATAGAATGCATATGCAAACATTTTCAGCACTCTGGGCGAGGAACACACATACTCATTATTGTGATCAACATAGCGCTCACTTGGCTGAGCCTCATGGTGAACTGATTTTCTGTCTGTACATGTTGTTACTTGGTCATTGTTTTTATTCAGAATAAAAATGGAGCTACGAGCTCACATACCGGAAATCATTTCGTCGAGATATGTTGAACAATCGAGCAGGACTGGTTGATTGCCGCGCATTTTCTCTGTCAGCATATATGTGGTGGGCATATTGGTGAATGGTTCAAGACCATTGGCCAGTTCGCATGTCGTTATTCCGATGCTGTAAATATCGGATTTTTCCGTGTATCCAGACAAATTCTGTGCGAGCACTTCTGGCGCCAGCCAATTCAAACTTTTTACACTATTTGGCGGTAGGTCGAACAGTTTTTGTGTGCGTTGACCGTTCGTTATGAGTGCGGTTGGCTCACGAAATCCGCAAAGTACTGCTTTTTTCTGATTAATCAGAATGTGGCTGGCTCGAATCGATCGATGAATATAACCTTTTCGATGAATGTATTCCAAGCCCAGCAATACGTCACGCAATATAAGGCAAACGATAATTTCGGGGAAACCTAAAACATAAATCAACGTATTGTTCAGGCGAACCCCAGGCGTACGAATTGCAGTGCTCACCTGTAGTAAAATAGCTATTCATTGCATCTCGGCAAGAATTGTAGCACATCAGCGGTGATATCACGTATACATCTGAATTCTTAACAAATGCTGTATGGAGCGGTAGCACGTGGGCACAATCAAATTGACGCATCGTCAATATCTCCTCCTACTCGTTGGATAAATACAAAAACATATTGGTATAATTGGAAAAGGAGCCAATTTGCTCGATATTTCAGTTCGACATACATCAATTCCGTTCAATTAAGGTAACACTCGCACGCATTGGTTCCAATTAAACGTACTTACTCGAATTAAATTGCTTTCTTCTTTCGCTTTGTCCATTTGGAATTTTTTCATCGCAACAAATTGTTGGGTAGGCATATGTTTAGCCAAGTAAACAATGCCAATTCCAAAGCAGCAGCTCGATAGTTCCGATTTGATTTCATAGTTATTTGGATTTGAGTCCACTGCCACTGTCTCCATTTAATTGGCTATTAATTAATCACCACTTTCTCTCTCTCTCTCTCTCTCTCTCTCTATCTTGCTCTCTTTTCGTTGCTCACTTTCGATAACTTCAAACCGTCCGTAATATTCTCAATGTGCGCCTTTCACGTGCATATTTCATGTAATCAATTCCGTAAATCGTCCAAATAATCGGACATAACGACGACGGTTCAAAATTGATATTGACGCCAAAATGTTTACGCTAGGTAATACAAAAAACAACACAAAATACAAATCATATCAGTTGTGTTTGACACTTGCAAGTGGTTTTAAAATAAAGTGAACAAACAATCGGATGTCAATAATATTGCTAGTTAATTGAATTTCGAGCCGAAAATATTACAAGACTATGAGCCGCATCAGCAGCAGCAACAACAACAACAACAACCGAATCAATCTTAATGATAAGAATTTTTTGCAAAAACCGTTCCGACTTCACACGCAGCGCCTATAATTATTATTTTCCCGATTACGAATTGATTTAAAAGTTAAAAATTTAATAGAATAGTCAACAATCGAATGTCATCGCAAAACGATGAACCAATTCAGAAAGAACTTGTAAATGAAAAGTACATACACATATCACTGGCAATGCTGTTCACGTTCATGCTGTGTTTTTGCTAATTTTTATTCGCGACCTCTCGTTCTCTCTCTCTCTCTCTCTCTCTCTCTTTCCCTCTGTCGTTCGAAAAAATTGTTTAAATCGCGTTAAATTTTGCGAAATTATTCGGTATTCAGCGTACGTTCGCCGATCAAGTAGCTAAAGACGAATGTTTGTTGGTATCAATTTATAAAAATACGTTCGAATATACGTCAAAAGGAGCGCGTCGTGTGTATGAGTAGGCTGTGCTTTCCGAAGCTGTGTCTATGTGTGAGTGCAAGTGAGTGAACATTAAGCTCACATTTTGGTTTACATTCCATGGAACGAGTTTCCGATTCATCGTCGTCAAATAATAATAAAAAAAAACGGTAAATAGAAATAAAGGATTATTTTTGAAAGACCCGGATCGACAAATACATATCCAAGCAATGATTGCAAATTGCCCGATTCTACCTCTTCGAATGAGCCCATATAAATCCTCTTTCAAAAATCATTTCTTTCCTCATTCGTCGAAAAAAAAATCGACGTCGTTAATGTCCTTTTTTCGCATACGAAATTGAGTGGGCCATGGACCATAAAAATACACTTATTCATTTTTCCAACGCGTGCTAATTCACCGAGTGCATGCAAAAAGTTGAAAATACGCGCTAAAAAATATGAAGAATGAAACTTTGAGTGTTCCGACCAAGCCAAATCGGTGCTGAGCGGCAGTCTGGCAAAAGTGTGTGCTGCTGTGTGCAGTGCATATGCATATGCGACGATTTGTTACATGCAAAGCAATGTGCAAAGCGTTAGAACATCGTGTAGAAATGACATATCTACTGCATCACTATAGCTGACTCGCTCTGCACATAGTAATCGGTATATGCTGCATGTGCCGTGGTTGTCAATGTGCTCGCAAGGCATCGCAGCACTGATTGAACCGAATACCAATATACAACACACAACATAACAAAGATGGATTTGTATGAAAAAGACAGCGAAATGAATTTCCAGCACACTCACAAACATCGCGCGCGCACACATACACACACACAGACGACACCAAAGTATTGGTTGTGTATTGTTTTACCGAAGTAGTTCGCACATACACATTACTATGCAATCATATTGTTTTGTTGGTTGTGCGTTTATGTGCGGGCTGAGTGACAGGGATGTTTTTGTGTGTGTGTGTGTGTGTGTGTGCATTGCGAACGAGCTCGAATACGCACATTGACGATAACGATTTTCTTGTTGTGGTTCTGCTCTCATATGTAGCACACATGTAGATCCAAAGACAGAGCGTACTGGCTCTAGTAGTGGCACACAATGTGAATTGCAATACACAGAACCGTAGAGATATCGAAGACTCAAGCCAGTGCCAGTGCCACTGCAAACAATTACAACCGACATAAATCGCATATACGCCGTAGAATACACGGGCCAATTCATACGTACGTACACGTCGATCGACGTACGAACGTGTGCGGGCTACCCAACACAAAGTGTAGCACACAGAATTCCTTATTATTATTGTCTGTTGTTGCTGCTGCTGTTGATATATTTTTCATCTCTAAGTGTGCTGTTTCTCGCTCATTTTTGTGTTTTGAGACACACTGCTGTCTAGTTCGCTGTTATATTTTATTATTATTATTATTTCCATATATATTTGTTGTTTTTTTTTTGTTTGCTTGACATAAAGGCGAATAAGGCGAAGCCAGCAAAATTATCGAGTCTTTATTGAAGAAAACCAAGTGAAAAACAATCAAATGATTGATTAGTTGTGTTTCTGTCGCTGATGTGTTGCAGTCTTTGGTCGTGTGTGCGATATCATTTGCGAATGAATATTTATATACAAAATAACAGCAAAAAACAACAGAATGAAATCCAGCGACAAAAAAGCAGAGCGCAATAATAAGAAGCAGTAAAAGAAAGAGAAATAATATTCAAAATATTGGTGCAAAATAGATTATTTTGAAGGGAATCAAACACAAAGATATCGAAACAAACCACGATTTGTTTCGAAACAAACGAAAAATCGTTTTTTTCTTTCTACTTTTGCTGCACATTAAAAATAATTTTAATTCTAATCGCGCGAAATAGATAGAGATAGTGACTGACAGAGAGTTCAATATTGAAACAAAAAACAATCAAAATAAATATAGACAAAATACAGAAGCAACACTGACAAAAGAGTGGGCAGCGCGATAACAATTCCTCAAAATCAGATTCATCGCCGAACCAAAAACACTGATTGTTCGACACCAAAACAAATTTCAAATCGAAATACATGTAAATACGCATGAGTTTTTCTTTCGTACACTTACAAACGAATGAAAGACGAATAAAACAGCACCGAAAAGTGTAACACACAAAACAATGCTAATCGGCGAGGAGAAACACCAAAAATAGCTGATGTTCAGAACGGTTTATCAGTGCACGATTTTTCCACATCTCACCGAGCAGAGCAGTCCTAAAAGCAAAACACAAAAATTCGTTTCTTGCTCTATCTCTCAGATGTGCGATATTCAACGCATAAAGCTTTTTTTTTGTTTGGGAATTGCGGAAAGCTGTAATCGTCGCCAGATTCTTCTAATTACGCGATCACAACGAATCAATTTCGAGTGAAAGAAGCACACCAGGGACCGTGCTATTCATTCACTTTATTCGTGTAATCATTGCGATTGCATATTGATAGACAAACGGCGATAGATAGTCGCACAGGTTAACGGTGATAGCAATCAATCTCGATAAACGACAACCAACACAAGACGAACAACAAACAAAATATAAACACCATAGAAAGAGCGCACATATCCTCAAGAGATTAATCCAAATCGATTGACGGCCAAGCGAATGAATTAAAATGAACAGACATCTTGGTTGATTGTCATAATCAAATCGGTTTCTGTAAATGATTCTTCGCGTCAATAAAAATCAACGAGCTGACGACCGATTTTAAATTATTATTGGTGGCGTGCCGTGTAGTGTGTGTCTTGTGTTTTTGTGAGCATGAAATGAGCAGAACTTACTAAAATTCAGTTGCAACTAAATGCAAATGATCAATATTTGTTGCAGTTTAATTTGAATATATCGGTGAAAGGCACATCGACTAGCTACAAACGAATTCTCCCGCCTGTTTGTTGATTGTTAAAATGACATTTGTGGAAATTGATTCTGATTTGAATGGCGGATATACATTATGCAGCTGCAGAAAAAAAAATATATAAATAATATTCAGCTTTAATACGCAAGATACATCCATATTGCAAAGGTTGCTGCTGTTGCGCACACTTCATCGTCTAGCAGAGAGAACAAAGAACTTCAGGATTGACAAGTGCATTTTCAAATCTGTTTTGTATGTTATTTTTTTGCTGTTCGTTCACTCGTTCGTTTCCAAAGTACATGTAACTCAGCAAACTATATTTAATTTGTTCTTCACGAAGGCAAAAAAAAAAACAAGTGCATAAATCGTGAAAGTATTGACAGCTATATATTAATATAAATCTATCATAAAAAAAAGCGAGAAATCGGTTTTTGTTGAGATTCCATTTTCAGTAGAATAACCGTTTGTTTTTCGTGTGGTCTTTATGTATGTGTTTGTTTATGTGTGTGTCTGAATCCACTCGCACTTTCAAACACGAAAAATTCTTCGGTTGAAATGGACGCATAAATAAACGCAAATCGCACGGATTTTTTCTGCTTTTTCCGCGCTCATCAAAAGCGCTTTGTTATAAAGAAAAATTATATATATATATATATATATATTTACATATAATCAAATAAAGAAAGCGATCGGCCCAAGCGTGTGTGTGCTTCAGCGATGGACCGAGCTAGTATCGAGCAAGGAATAACGTATCGTATGCAAGTGTAAAGCATTTTTAAGCGTATTTAATATTATAATTGTGTATTTTGTGTTCTTGGTCGCCCAAGCGAGAGCTTGTGTATCGAAGAAACAGAGAGGACTGCTCTCATATTGAAACCGATCACAATCATTCGATAGCTGTGTGCATTCCATTAGTGTGTCGGTAGGTTCTGACCATTCAGAATATCAGCCAATTTTCATCAGAATTTTGTCAACAGTTCGTGATTGCCAATAGCATTTTTTTTCGATCAAACACATACACACAACGACGTCGACGACCCGTGACTGCATTTCGCTCGATACAAATAAATTCAGCGCAAGAGAGAGCAACAGCAAAACAAACCGAAGCAAAAAGAACTGGACGCAAAGTAAACAGCACGGGGAAAAATTGAAAAATAAACAAAATACGGATATCGTCGGCGAACGAGAAAATAACAGCGCTTACCAAGGGCAGACTGAATCAATTCGTTTACTCACAGATAGAAACAGGAAACCATGACAAACTCGGGACGAAATCGGTTCGAAGTATGTTCAGAGAAAATTAATTCTCTCCATTCCACATTTTTATCGATGACGATTCCATGCTAAATCATATGTACTCATCGTGTGCAATCAGCCAGCGGTCAAATATTATCGACTGCACCGCATGCAAAAAAATAAACATAGAAACATTTTGCATGATTTGGAGTGACGACAAGGATGACAATGTTTTGATCCTTTATTGAATAATCCGTTATCGAATCGCAATATTCGATAATTTCCAAAAGCGTTCAAATGATATCGTTTCTCTCGAACCAAAAACAAAATTATAATCTAATCAAATGTTCAACTTGAAAAAATATTGAGGCACCATCATAACGGGCCCGAATAAATTATTAATTAAATTGAAATTTGTCCCACAGAACAATATAATCAGTGATTCATATGTCAGGAAGGGGAGGCTGACTCGGCGCCAGCAATTTTTGATTTAGCATGGATTCGCCGAATTGTTTAATTTGTTTTTCTTTATTTCGCATTTTCCCATGCAAAGTTAATCAAACAAAAGATGACTCTCGATGGTTTTCCCACCCAACAACACTTTATCATATTTTTTATTGCTTTGCGTTGCAATTCATGCAACTTTTCTCTATTCCTTACATTGTCGTTTTCCAAATAGTTATGCATTATTTGAGTTGATTTGCGCGTACTATTTAAAAATAGACTATTTTCAATTGATGAGCTTTTAAACAAAAGGGAACAAAAAAAAAAGATTTTTTTTATATATTGCATTTCATTCTCATTTCAAAACTGTTTCTATTCACCGTTTACGTTGGTATCTAGTTTTTATAGTACAAATATTTCTCAATGATACTGAAAGCAAGCCAATCGAATGAAACAATCCATTTACCTATTAAATGATTGAAATTGATTCGAATTTGCTTGTGTCTTTACAAAGGCGATCGCTCGCACTGTATTGTGAAGCAATTTTTGAATTTGAGAGATTGAGCGACACAGAGGCTCATTTTGCCACTATTAAGTGGAGACACATTTAAACTGATTCGATAACACATGTATTCGCATACGAAAATAGTTCAAAATATTCAACGACAGAGCACAAAGTCGAAGATGGAAATAATAATTCAAACAAAGCAAATTCAATACGTATGCGGGAAAATATTAAAAATCACATTCAATATCTGGATCATCGATTGGCGACGTATCATTTCGAAAAAAAAAAATCAATTTATTGGTTATACACAACTTCTTTTTAGTCGTATTATATTTTTTGATTGGCTCGATGAATGATGACAGTATTTTGCGAATGTTCTGATAATAAATGAAATCATGAAATTTGATTCAGGTCATTATACATACTCATTTGTGGAATGAACGGCGCGACAGACGAGCGCGCACGCAAGGACTATATCTTTCGCAAGCGCACACTTTAATGTTTCTAATAAATTCAATTTGGTTAATTTTGAATATTTCCATGAATCGGCTACCTATTTACACATTCATATGACCAGACTATACTGTCGGAATAATAAAGACGGAATAATTGGTGTGTTGATTTTGTAATTTGTTGTCATGTGTTAAACGCTGTACGGTCGGCGGCGGTTCTAGTTGAGCGTTCATTCTCAATTCACTCGTCAATTGAATGAAGTGCGAAAAAAGGAGCACATTCGCGCTCAATCGACGTATGTGTACAAATAGAAACGAGCTCAATATTATTATTTAGTTTTCTTCTCTTTCCTTTTCGTCATTCTTCACTATTTGTTTCCTTTGAAATGGGGACAAGAGCGGCAGCTATTGATTGATGTGCCGGAGCGCACGTACCGCATATGAAAAGAGAGTGAAAACGAGTGAAGTAATGTGTGACAAAGCAATGATGAAATTTGCACAACTTCCATGTTTTCTTTCAATTGCGCTGTTTATTTCTTGCTTTGTCTTTTCTTTCTTATTTTTGTTTGTTCGTTCGTTTTTCGTCGTTCTGTTGCTGAATGCTTAGATTTAACTTCCTTTATTGCCTCAGTCAATTGGATTTGTTTTTAATTTGGCGTTAGTGTTATTGATATTTGCTCATATTCGAAAGAAGGTGCAATTACAATTGATCCGGATTTCAAAATGTGCAATTGCTTTACAGGAAAAAGACCAAATTCGTGCACTGTGGATGCGACGCAATTGAGGCGACATGATTGTGTATTCTTTGAGTTTGTTTTCTGTATCTATCTGGGCGAGAGTGTGGGTATATTTGTGTGTCCGGTGTGTTTATCGAGTGAAAGAGAAAGAGACTGGACTGAATGTAATATCTTAAATCGACTATTGACTTTTTATTGTGTACTAAACGCAAAATGCGCCCCATCGAAATTTGAATGTTCGTTTGTTTGACGATTGTAGAATATTGCTTATCTCTTTCCCTGCCAAAAAAATGGCCAACGCAACGTATACCGGCAAGAGTAGACGAACCGACCAACGAAAAATCAAGAATTCAGAGTGCGCATTTCATTGTTAGTATCATTTTTCAGCTGTGTGTTAGCCGCTCAGCTATTCTCTCTCTCTCTCTCTCTCTCTCTCTCTCTATTATTGTTTGTGTTTTCATTCAATTTGTATGAGAACAAAGAGACTTGGACGCACTTTAACGCACGTTTGCAAAATACATACAGCTGATCGTGTGCTATTGCACGCTCACGACGTCCGTTTTTACATATTTTGCATTGTTTTTCTGCGTATTATCACTATTTTATTTCTTGGGATTTAATGTTTATTGTCATCGCTGTGGTCTTGGTTGCCGAAGCCGTTCATCGTCGATGTTACACTTTGCTGGTGCACTTGGCTTTTCCATATATTCATTTCGTTCACTTGATTTGCCATCAAATCGACTTCCATTGAGTGTGTACTGTGTAGCCGAAGACAAACCAACCTGCATGTACGTGAGTAATTGTTCATGTGCGCGCCTTAATAAATCCAACGCGAGAGCGAGAACAATGCAAAGATAGTCGAAGATGGAGAGGTAGAAGGCGAACCATGTTTGTGTTCATTCATTTGTTTACGACTTTTCGCTTGTTTCGTGAGTAAGCTTCATAATTTATTGATGCTTGATCCCATTTGGTTGTCTTTTTTTCGTCCCATTGCGCGCAAACCAGATGCACATTCAATTCAATTCGTCGATACAACTTGTCAAATCTATCGAAATTAATTCATGATATCTCAACTGACTGAAGTATCCCAATATCACATTTATTCCCGTGTTCATTTTTTTCGTATTCGGTTGGCATTTTCGGAATTGCTGGAATTGCTGAAATTTTGATATTTATTGGCGTTGAGGTGGAAAATTAACCTACGATCCAAAATGGCATTGAACTGGTGAATGAAGATATGCACGCTTGATTATTTCGATGAAAAAGAAAAGAAAAAAAAGAGAGAAAAAGAGAAAGAGATAGACAGAGAGAGAGAGAAGAAAGAATATACACACTGAAAATGAAAATATATGCATGATAAAATACAATTAACTTTGCAAATAGAGACGCAATTTCAGCAATCGCACGAAATGAACATATTAAATTTGAATGAAATGCAAATTAAGTCGGTCGAAGCTCGCTCGTTCTCTATGGCTTTCTCCATTTCTCTCTCTCTCTCTCTCTCTCTTTTTGTCTCTCTCAACCGAACGGAACGACATGACGGATCACCCACCCGCCGCTGTTTTAACGATTCAAGCACGTTTGAAAGTGTTGAAATTACCAACAAACAATTCATTGACTTCAAAAATCCGATGGATCAATGTCTCTTGCTCTTCATCGTGCTCTACATGAAATCGCAAAAACAATGTGTAGCAATAGTGCTGACATGAATGAAAAAAAGGGTAGCAAGAGAGTGAGAGCGATAGAAAGAGTGAGAGAGAAAGCCAGAAAGTATGAAACACACATGGGTATCAAAAGCATATCTGCAAGCTATTATTGTTGGAATCAAGTGAAACGAAAACAGTCAGTCGGGTGTCAAAACATTCAGCCATGAATTCGTCCGTTAAATGCAGTCTATTGACTTTAAGTTTTTCGCCTGCACCTTTTCATTTCAGATGAACTCATTGGAGTTTAACGCGAATGAGCTTCCAATCCACGTACGAGCACTCACAGGCTGTGAGTCACAGCTGCTCGCTTGACAACAACACTGTCTATATTTGATGTTGTGTTGACTGGCTTTTTTCGACTTTGTTCTTGATGTTTTCTTCTGCCGCCGTCGTCGTAATTAGTCTGTCATGTTCCATCTGAAGGTGGCTTTTAACTAGCATCAAATGTTAACTCTTGAAAAAACCGGATTGAATCGCATTTAAATGACCGCTTGTTCAGAGGCAAATGAGTATTGTCGCGCACAGTTTTTACTGTCGTAAATATTTCATCTATACGGAGGGCGTTTATCGTGATTTCCCTGGTATTTGACTACATGTCCATTTCTTTTCTCGTCGAGGATAAGAACATTTCTATGTAAAAGCCAATGAAAACAAATCATCGATACGGGAACAAGTAAACAATGAATATCTGTAAATTCAATACGGTCAGTGCACTCAAATTCAATACACTGTACATGTGAGTGTGGCCTTATATTTGGCGGTGAAGAGCTCTTCACTGGCTAGTGAATTGACCGCACGCCATTCGTCGCTCACCTCATTCAGCTCCATCGCCGCCACCGTCACTGCTGCTTTTTTCAGACACTTTCCCCTAGTTCTTAAAGTTCAGGGAAAAACGTAGACGAGCGAAGCAGAGCAAAACAAGAAAAACAACCGAACAACTGTGAACATACTTATATAGCCATGGATTGACTGCGCGCATACAGATAATTGATTCAAGAAATCGTTCTCGAGAAATGCTTATGATCAGAGCCCAGCACCGTCATCCTTCTTCTTCTTCTACTAATTCCGCGGTCTTCGCTCTTTTATCCCTTATCATTTTGGTAATATGTGCTTTCGACCAAATATACGATGTTTCACACACACACACACACACACACACACCACGACGAAAGCACATTGCCATCGAACATATATCTTTATTTATGGATGAGTATATTTCTGAAACCAACGCGCATACGACGTATATGGAGAGTTAAGATATCGCTTGCAAGTTCACTAGCACCTCAAAAGCTCCGCTTTATACGCTGTTTAATATATAGGATCAAGAATAATACGGACAAGCATGAACAAGACATGCTAGATGTCAATGTGCTCACTCAATCTCAGTACAACTGAATTCCAACTATTTCAAACTCAGCTAATTGTATGGTTAGCTGTAATATATGCTTCCGAAAACGATATATTGCTTGCTCGCTCGTTCTTCCTCAATATCTATTTATCTGTTTCAATTTACCCCTCGCGCTCCACTTTCATCTGAATCACCCGAAAATTCGCATGCCATTCCAAGCAGAACAAGATAAAACAGCAAGAAATTGAATGACGCGTCAGACCAAATTAATGCTCTCAAGTATTCAACAATATTGAGCAGAACATTTTTCACATCACCGACGCTTTGATCAACTGCGTCAATCGTTGTATATTATACACATAAAAAATGTTCATGAATCGTTCAAGAAAATTTGATTAAACTTGTTTGACTGTCGCCCCTTTTTTCCGTTTGCTCGTTCGTTCGTTTTTCCATTTTCGCTCACATGGCAACTGAAAATGATCCGATCAACCAACAAAAATCTGAATAAAATGCGGTTTATATTATAATAAAACCGATATTCATTTTCGGTTTTTAGAGGGCCAGATAAAGGCATCTTCAATGTTTTGAACAGTTGAACTAGAATAAAGTATGGTTTATTATTTGAGTAAACATTGAAAGTTTGACCTGACAACAACAAAGCTGGATGGCGAGCTCCGAACAAACGCTGAACTCAATGGATGCAAAATTATTTGGAAAACTTCATTAAAATTCAAATTCATTTCTTTCTATTCAAAATATTTGGATGAATAACGAAATTGATTGATTGAAAAATCAATACACAAAAAAGAGCATTCATTTTTTGTAGATTCAACTATTTGAAATAATTTGTTATTTCAACTGATAGGCATGTCTTTATGCGAGCATACTGTTAGCTTGTTTATATTATTATCCGAGTAAAATGGAGTTTTTATTTTGTTTGTCTGCGTCTGACCCTTTTACATAGCACACATTTTTCGAATCGGATGACACAGAAATTACCAAAAATCTACCAAGAGAAATACTTTTGCGGATCTTTTCGTTTTTGGATGTGATTTCACTATGTAGATGCGCACAGGTAGGAACATGTTGCAGTGTACAAACGCCCAGCTATAATTTTCCCTCTGTTTCAATTTAAAATGTATTAGGTTAGCAAATACTGGAATATTCTAGCATTAGACGGTTCAAATTGGCAGAAAATCGATTTATTTGATTTCCAGCGTGACATTGAGGTAACATTTCGACATTTTAATTGGATATTTCATGTTATTTTGTACAATGATGATGATATTTACCTGAAAATGCGCATTGCTTATTTTGCTAGGGCCCTGTCATTGAAAATATTTCACAAAGATGTGGCGGTTTTCTGAAGTATTTGTCTTTGCGAGGATGTCAATCAGTTGGCGATCAATCAATCAGGTAATTACAGACGTTCGACAGAACATTCATTGCACATGTTTGATACAAAAGAGGATTTGATTTGAAAAGAGAACCATTGAAAAGACTTTTGTGAAAGACAATGAAAAAAAAACGGAAGAGTGAAATGGAGAAAAAAGAGAAAAAAAAAATGAGAAAAATCAGAGCGAACAAAAGAGCAAGAAGAATATCACTTTTGAAATGAACATCCTTTCATTCGAAACATGAATTGAATTTTCTAAATAGATTTTTCCAATGATTAATTAGTGTAATGACATTGATGAGCCAAGCTTTCCATATTATTTTCACTGTACATTTGGTTTGGTTGCATTTATTATTGCAGAACACTTGCTCAACACTGCCATAACATCGAACATCTAGACCTTTCCGATTGTAAAAAAATTACCGATCAAGCGATTTATGCAATCAGCAAGCATTGCTCGAAATTGACTGGAATCAATTTGGAATCATGTGTGAATATTACGGACAAAAGCCTAAAAAATGTAGCCGACGGATGCCCGGTAAGAGTCGATTCCTTATTTTCCTTAAGTCGAAACTTCCTCTAAGATTATGATTGAAATTTTTCATCAATATTTTTATGTAAATCTCACAAAAATTCCAATAAATTTGGATTTTCCAAAAAGTTGTCAGCAGCTAGTTGTTGCTTTGCTGCCTACTGTATTCCAACTAAAATTTGCGTTCTAAATACTATCAATTTCAGAATTTATTGGAGATCAATATTTCGTGGTGTGACTCAATCACCGAGAACGGTATCGAGGCGCTTGCACGTGGCTGCAACAAATTGAGGCGATTCAGTAGTAAAGGATGCAAACAAGTGAATAATAATGCGGTTAATTGTTTGGCAACATACTGTAAATCGTTGACAGTACTCAATTTGCACAGTTGTGATGTATGATCGAAATTGCGCTACATTTAATTGCATTTAATTGACTCTTCACAATTTTGCTTCAATTTTACAGAGCATCACTGATGTATCGATCCAGAAAGTATCCGAAACCTGCTTGAATCTACAAAAATTATGCGTCTCGAAATGTGTTGAACTTACAGATCACACACTAACATCACTAGCTCAACATAATCCATATTTGAATACGCTAGAAGTGGCTGGATGTCATCAATTTACCGATTTGGGCTTTCAAGCATTGGGAAAGGTGAGCTTTGATTCAATTCAATTCAACTTTTTCAAATATAATATTATCCTCATCTTGGTTCTTTATTTATTCTTTAAAGAATTGTAAGTATTTAGAACGAATGGATTTAGAAGAGTGCAATCAAATTACGGATTTAACATTGGCGCATTTGGCTACTGGCTGCCCGAGTTTAGAAAAATTGGTGAATATACTTATATATAAAAATAAATCACCGCCGATTTATAGAAAGTTTTGACTAGAAATACAAAATTCTAGAGATGTTAATATTTCACATAGAAAAATATAATTTTTTCGAAAAAAAATTTCATTTCGGTGAATGAATTACTAATTTATGCCTTTGCAATCAGAAGCATCGCTGAAATCCGCGAAAAAATGTTTAATTTGAGTTTTTTTCCTTTCAAACAGACTCTATCACATTGTGAACTCATAACAGACGATGGGATAAGGCAATTGGCGGCCGGCAGTTGTGCGGCTGAGAGTTTATCGGTTCTGGAGCTTGATAATTGTCCTTTGATCACGGATCAGACCCTCGAGCATTTAGTGTCATGTCATAATTTACAAAGAATCGAATTGTATGACTGTCAAATGATTACAAGGGCTGCAATTCGTCGACTTAGGGTACGCTTTTTGAGCAAATTCTTCCCACTCTTTTTCTCAGAATTCAATTCAATGTTCAACGCATTTTTTCCTTTATTCATTCCAAGTTAATTTGATGCGCTTTTCTTTCTCTTTTACCGATAATTTTCATTTCTTTTACTACAACATTATTATTTTTCTCTTTTTCTATTTTTATTTGATTCGAATATTTGTGCTTTTTTTCATGACTCATTGAAAAATGGAGAAAAATAACTTCCAGAAGTTATTTAAGCTTGTGAAGTTGATGTCCGAAATTGTTGTCTAATTTATATTCGCTTGTTTGGCTTTCAATCGTTCGTTTCAGAACCACCTTCCAAATATCAAAGTGCATGCCTACTTTGCTCCAGTCACACCACCGCCAACAACGTCCGGTGCCCGGCCCCGATATTGTCGCTGTTGTGAGATACTATGAGAAGAAGCCGTTGGTTTAGCCAGAAAAATACTGTGTCGAAACCATGAGAATAACGATGGCAATTTGTAAATGTATTATGTTCTTTTCATTATGTTGATGTTTTGAAAATTTTCTGTTCCGATTCCCGTAAAACAGGCATTAATGCTATTGCAACAAAATCTTATGCGAATTCGTTCGTTGCGGCCACATATATTGGACAGTTTTGATCTTAAATAAAGACATTTATTTTCCATATTTGAATAATAAATGTAGAAATCGGCAAATGAACAATAAACGAATGTGTGTATGTAAAGGGCGGACGGGTTGAGTTGAAGGGAATTGTTCTATGAATTGTTATGTTTAACGACGTCACATCAGTCATTCGTAGATTTTATTCAAAAGTTTTTATGTTAGAAAAAAACAGTTAAAATTTTATCGCTTTTCTGCCATATGCCATAAAAAGCACGAATTCCAAGTAACACAAATGACTTGACAACTCATTGAATAATATGAGTGAGATCAGTATCGTTCAAGATGTGTGGTTTCATGTTCACGAAACATATGCATTTGCACTGCATTGTAATTAGCATGCCTGTCCTTTGATACTTTGTTCATAGAGAATGCATATTAAATCACCGTTTTTTGTTCTAAAATTAAAATGTCACGTATTTTCATGCGACTTGTTTTCGATTTATTTCGTTATTTTGTGATCTTTTGAATTTTTGTTCATATTTACAAAGAAAGTGTCTCGCGCCATCAATTTCATGGTTGATCGATTGTGTGAGAACAAATCGACTAGTCCAATTACACCGGCAAAAATACATTCACACAATCGACGATCAGTGATTTATTGCAAACAGATCTGGCTAAACCAAATTGTCATATTTTCATCATATGATAATCAATCAGCAGATAGAAATTGTCTTAAAAAAAAACAAAAACAGCAACAAAATGGAACATTGTTTGGAGTACATGTTAATTGGCATTAACTAAGGCCTAAATACACTCGTTAAGCCGTGCGGCTGATTGATTGTTACGAAACTATACGATGTGCTAATGATTGATTTAAGCTTGTGGTACTGCAAAATAATAGTCAAACAAAAAACGTCATAAAAACCCAAAAAGCGTACTAAAAAACCCTAAAACCATACTAAAATAAAATCGAAAACTGTCCTAAATATTGCCGAAAATTGTAATAGGGGACACTTTTAGAGGGAGCTCAGGCTGATTTTAGGGGATATTTAGGATGATTTTAAAGATTTTTATTACAATTTTTGGGAATATTTAGGACTGTTTTTGATTTTTTTTAGTATGGTTTTAGGGCTGTTTATGTCGATTCTTGTTTGACCAGCAAAATAACATGGGCCCAATAATTTTTATAATTATAATATTAACGTATATGGATCGTACAAAAGCATAAACCATTTTTTATTATATTTTAACAGAAACAAAAACCGAAAAAATAGAAATTACAACAACAACACAGAGAGAGATTAAACAGTTGAGAAAATAAACGAATGTATTTAGGTTTCTTTCGATTGACGTTGAATGGCATTGAAATAGATGTGATTTTCCACGAAAATCCATTACTTTCGCCATTGCAATTTCAATGTTGTCTTTTGCTACCGCGCATTTATGCTTCTATACGATGAATTATAATAATTAATTCGCATTGATGTTTTGTTTTCGACAGTGGATTTCATCATTCAAAATAGCCAATCGATTTCAGTTTTTTTGCATGAATAGAATAGCCACGCAAAAACACATAAACTACATTCACGCCACAAAATGAAAACAAAATTGGTGCAAGTTGGCTACACAATAGGAAGACTGATTTTACAACAAAACGAGCAGATGTTGACGAAATATTGATTTGTTCGTAAATTAACAAAATCAATTCAAACGGAAGTGCTTTTTGAATATTGTTTTGATTGTGTTTCGTGCGATTTAAGGAAATCGGTATTAGTGAAATGAACACAACAAAAGCGATGTGAATCAGAATTCAGAATAGGAACTTTGATGCAAAATTTATTCAAACGAACAAGAATTAAACTACAAAAAACACAATGGAATAATTAAAAGCGCATTGAAACGCATTCGGTAATGTAACAGTCAAGCACCAATGCAAACATCCGTAGAAAACAAAAAACAAACAGTAAATAACATAGATTATATACTCATGTAGGTTCTTCCTTCTCTTTTAAATCATTGATGTTTCGTGCGTATTTGTAGTGCTTGTTGTTAATAGATTCGCTAACTGAAAATTTTGTATTTCTAAACTACAATTAGGGTGTTTCTGGTGAGAAAAAAGAAAAAAATGGTAGCTTTCAAAATTAAGAGCAAAAAATTCTGTATCAATTGATGGTATTCACACAACGTAGCGATTAGTATTCAGACTTCCCGAAGCAAAAAACACTCAAAGACAAACTTGACTGTTACCCAATTCATTTCTATTGCAAGTTTTTAATAAACTAGTTTTTTTTTTGCATTCCTGATTCGAGAAGTTGTCATAAACTCTGAATATCATCCGCGTAGAATACGGAGTGTATATCAAACAATACTTCATTTGGATACTTACAAAAAAACACTCCAAATTAGTACTCCTGGCATAAAGCCTCTACCACACAAATTCAGAAGTAGCGGAAGTAACAAACTGTTACAATATTAATTTTCGAATTAATTATAATGCTC
Source organism: Obolodiplosis robiniae (assembly GCA_028476595.1). Taxonomy (NCBI): domain Eukaryota; kingdom Metazoa; phylum Arthropoda; class Insecta; order Diptera; family Cecidomyiidae; genus Obolodiplosis; species Obolodiplosis robiniae. The sequence continues at coordinate 7,994,863 of CM052017.1, read as the reverse complement.
GATGCTTAGTGCTGATTTACGACTGGTCTCGGTGATCGCTGTAATGTCTCCGGAATCGGCATCCCAAATAGCTCACAATGTCCTTGAAAACACAAATTTATTAATTAAAAGAAGCATTGCCGCATTTGTCATTTAATTAATATAAACCTTTTATGAGAATGCACTTTGCAGCGACTATGTCGCGTTGCCAAACAGTTTTATGTACAATTGGATCTTGAGCGGCAACATCGTCTACAACCATCTCCTCTTGGAATTCGTTTGGTTGCTCAGCGGCATCATTGTCTACTTCCATCTCATCCGGAAACACAATTGGTGGTCCATTGAACACATTTTCCATTTCACCAATCACAGGGTTTACTAGCCAGTTTTTGCGGTATATTATAACCTTTGGCAGTAAAGGTCCTGCATTGCGTTGATTTGGATTGCGATTTCCGAGGTTTGCTCTCAAAAGCTCCATCAATCGTTTGCTTTTCTGAGTTACGATAATCGATGGCAGCAACGCCAGATGGTTTGGATGGCAATCTGGGCACAGTTTGAAGGGATGGCTCCGTGTTCTTCGGTCAAAACGTCGAAAACATTTCGCACAGGTTTGGGAGGTGTAATTTTCATCGGTTGGTATAACGATACAATTGCCACGCTTTTTCAGTGCATTGATGGTTTTTCTCGATCCAGGGCATCTCACGTGCTTCTTGATGCGAATTGGTGAATTAGGTGGTGTCTCAGAAGCTCCAATATAAACAATTGATGGCTCATAATTTACCATCTTGCCTACTGCCTTATCAACGGCTCTAATTGTTTCGATGTACTTGTCGAGTTGGAGTCGTGTATACTTTGCTGTTGCATACACCTCCATTTCTCGTTTCAGCATTTTCAACCTATGCTGAATGTAACACCACCAATGTCTCCCGAGCGGCGATGGCATCACTGGATACAAGTGGCGGTCGTTGCGATCATTGTTTTCTTCGATAGTGAAATATTTCGTCCATCGTTTCGATTTGCAGTTTCGCACTTTTTCCTCGGCATTCCAATGGAAGCGTTTGCTGCTTATATTCAAGTTGACCTATGAAATGAAACAAACAAAATGCAATATTAGTAATAATAAAATAATTTTGAAGATTTACCACCTCTTTAGCGGTGGCGATGTTTCGGCGCACAGCCGCTTGCCACTTTTTTAATCCCGGGTCCACGCCGACTTCATTCACGATCTCACCAGCATTGATTTTATATTTAATCACGGAATTCGGGAATCATAGAGTTTTTGGTGATGTTTTTCTTAAGAACAGCAGAAAAACAACATCGTATGACTTTTTCACCATCTTGATTGAAGAATTCCGTGTTATTTTCGTCAAATGCGCGCTCAACTTTATGCAAGAGCAGAAGCGATGCTAATGAACATATCTTCGTTGCTTGCAGACTTTTGGCGGTGATATCATCGATGACTATTCTTCGAAATTGAGGTCTAAGAATCGAAGGAAGTGCACATTTGATTGTAACTATTCCATTGTCCTCATCATCATCGTCATAGTTTTCATTGTTGGCATTATTTTTCGATGGCTTCTTTCTTTTCCGCATAGTTCACACTTTCGAATACACCTGTTAAAAACACAAACGAAATGAATAAATTTCTGAAAAATTCACTGCTAACACAATATTATCAATATGAATCGAAGCACGTCTTACTTGGTCAAAATTCGCACTATTTCTGAGTTCTCACTCGTTTGAATTCGGCAATGCAATCAAAAATCTCCGGGTGATGAAATTCACTTTATCTCAATTCAGCAATATGTAATCCCGTTCATCGAATTATGCGAAAAATCCTACCACACAAAACAAAAATTGAATAAATGACTCCGTTAAAATGCAGGTGAAGCACACTTACTTGTTCAAACAACAGGATCTTTGTGGATTCTCGCTTGTTTGAATTCGGCAATACAATTCAAAACTGCCGATTGATGAAATTAACTGCATCATTAACATTCTGTATCGATATCCAAACGAAAATCAAAACAAAATCCATCTCTTTTGTTGATTTGTGCCATTTTGTCGGTTAAATCGCTGATATAATAGCAACAATTGAATCCTTTGACAAAATAAAAACGGAATAAAAGGTTCTTTTCCCTTGGCATTTCAATAAAATTTGCTTACGAATGACACAACAAATCTCGATCGCTCAAAATCAAGCTGAAAAACTAATCGTGTTTTTTGCTTCGAGAAGTCTGAATACTAATCGCTACGTTGTGTCGAAGCCATCAGTTGATACAGAATTTGTTGCTCTTTATTTTGAAAGCTACCATTTTTTCAATTTAAAATATGAAAAACACCTTATTCTACATCAAACAACAAATAAATTCGAATCGAATCGTTAAATTCACGTTTGTTGAGCTGTTTCGCCAAAACCACCTATCATTTTTGCTAATCTACACGGAATTTTTTTTTCGGTCAATGACCACAGGAATCTGTGTCGAATAGGCACTTACATGACAAAACTTGTCGTAGTTTTGAGTTCTACAATGCTTTCATGTAGTTTTCATGTGACAAATAAGTTATAACAAAACACCACATTGACAGCCAGTCAAGAGAGCTGCAAAATTTGGATTCTACATGAAAGTCTTGGTGAAAGCACTGTAAAAGCCTAGAAACAGGATTTCCTGTATTAATTTACCGAAATGAATTCTTTGTATATACCAAACCTGTTGAAAGTCTGAATCATAAACGGAGAAAGACAGTATGCGTAGAGCGAATGAACGATAATAAAATGCTTTTACTATTTTACTATATTATTAAAATGAAAATACAAGAAAAACACCTGAAAATGATAATGATAAGTTTGTGATTTTTCTGGAAATGAAATGGATTGAAGATTAACGTGAGATTCAAATTGTGTTAGGAAGAAAGAGAGACAGAGAGTCGCCAATCATTGGTGGCTTAATGGCAGCTTATCGATATTCAAGTATTTTGCAGCGATTCATGAAAATAAAACAAACACACACAAAAATACACACAAAACAAATAATACTTCTATGGCTTTTTAGTACTATACAATAGATTTTTGGATAACATATACAAATAAACACGAACATATTTGAAATCAAAGTATTTATCGAGTTTTGACAGTTTTATTTAGCATTTTTGGTGCCGAACGCAGTTGAGCGGCAGACAATAAAACGAATTTCGACAACAATTGAATTAGCTTTGTGGTCCAGCTCGGAGAAAGGCAACTGTTCCAAAACCATCAGCTCTGAAACAAGGTGAATTGAGAAAGACGATATTTCAGCGAATTATCTACTCAATAAATGCGTGGAGACCATTTGCGTGACTTATAATCCATTTTATGTCTGCAAAGAACAACACATCCTCTGATTCACAGACGAAATATAAAAAAAAAGTTATCTCTGATAACGAGCTTTCCATCTCTTTTGTGAATTGCTCTGGTATTTTCAAATCTCGACGATTCTATGATTTTGTTGAATATAATGGACAATATCCTTTGTAAATGTATAAAAAATGAACAAAGTAAATTTTCGAATCGAAAACGGTTGCTTCTTCCCTTAGTCTCTGGCACCTCATATTGAACTTCATTTCGTCATGACAAAATCTGGCCTTGATCAACCAAGCACAACTTTGCAGTTTTCATAAACCACGTATGAGAAAGCTGAATTGAAATAATACACAAATACTTTATAAATACACAAATTTCTTCGTTGAGCTGTCCAAACTTTTTCGTGCGCTTCAAAAAATTCATCTTAAGAAAGAAGCAAATATCGTTGACAAAAACATTTTGCTGCAAATGGGCAATATAGCAATGGAAGGTAAGGAAAAAAAAATAATCGCTTAATAAAAGATGGAAACAGAAAAAAAGAATGAAAAAATAACAGATGATGTTAAAGAGGAAAAGAGTGAAGCGAGTTGGGTAAGTTGATGGTTCAATGTCCGTGTGCGCGAAAAAATGTGCTGCTGAAATATAATTAATGAAAACAACGCAATTATTTATTTATTTATTAATTTTATAATTAGAATGTGCATTGTGTATAATCGCATCAGTTGCGCATTTCGTAGGGATAAAAATAGCAATTACTGCCGTCCTCAATAGATAGATGATTAATATATTTCTTGTGCGTCGAATATTCTGTTCCTCTTGCATCAGAAAATTTCAAAAATTGCGCGCCTTTGTTTCATCGATTCACATTTAGCTGCGCATTAGAAATACGAAAAACGTGAATTTGAACAAACCTTACTTAGATGAATTGATGCAACACCATGTTGCGCCTTAGACAGAGAGAGAGAGAAAGAGAGAGAGAGAGAGAGAGAGAGAGAGAGAGAGGGAGAAAGGGAGAGACTGAGAGAGCCATAGTGAGGAAATGTAGCGAGTGAGTTTCATTCCAATCAAGTTTTTCGCAGCAAAAATTGTCTTGAATTACGAAAATATACAATCAAACGGACAATTGGATTTTGCCTAAAACGCACATTTATTCAATCAAATTTTTCAATAATAAAATATATTTGAAATTGAATTATTACTTTTTCTATAAAGTCGGACATTCATACGAATTTAGTTGTTAATTATGTGACAAACGCCGTATTTGGTTTGACATAGAGCCGTACAGCTGATTGAAAAAAACACAACACGCACACTTTGAACGTTTCAACCAACCAAAACAAATACATGCGAAGCACAGAGTAAAGCACACACTAGCACATGCTAACCTACGATTTGCAACAAAGGAGGACGTGTCTTAGTGACAGGCGCACACACAAACGTACATTATACACATTCTTCAACGTAAACACTCAAACATGCTTATTGAAAACACATATTGAGTTGGAAATACAAAGTAGCACAAACGACCTAGCAAGACCAGTAACACCATGTACACAAAACCTTCGTCGTCACACGGACACGCACACGTTTGCACCGAACATTTTATTTGCATGCAGTACTTCGCGAGTATGTGTGCGCCCGAGTACATGTATATGTTTGAGAAAAAAAAAATAAAAACACACATTGAATCTTGGTTGGAATAATATAAGTCGTCAGTAGTTCGAAACCAGCAATCAAATGAAAATTTCATATTAAAACGTGAACAATCCCGAATGAGCCGATGAAAAAAAATAATTTTTTTTCGCGATTGGTCATATTAAAGAATGAAATTACATCAGAAAAATTCAAGTGAAATGCTTATAAATTCAATTGATTTTTTCATCGAAACGAAATGTCAGTGTAAAGTACCATTTCGATAGAGAGTGATTATTTTGTATCGGTGCAAAAAATATAATTTGTATATTGAAGAAGAAAAAGAGAAATTTCGTGCACTACTTTATTTTCATGTTTTAGAGAGAATTTTCACATCCATCACCACTATGTCTACTGGTCCCATGCGATAAAAGTGATTACGACGACGAATTTGAGATTTTCTTTCTAATATCATGTTGGTTTCACATTCATTTCCACCATCCGTGTTACATTATTTGGAATTTATGTGAAATTTGCCCGTCGACAGAGACTTTTTGAAAGACTAACAGTGTTTCGAACTAAACTTTGCGATCTTCTTGCAATTTTCTGTTTCATTTGGGAAATGTCACAAGTGTACAAGCTTTTATTTGGCGAAATCTCTGAACAATCGAACTAACCGAGAGAGAGAGAGAGAGAGAGAGAGAGAGAAAATGTTGATTTCAATACGGACCATTTCGAAACTGATTGCGAATCAGTTGTTGGCAAAGCCGAATCAATGCATTCTATGACTGAGATCGATTTTAACCGAAAAACAAATCCAAAAATATGACATAAAACAATCAGATTTTAGCGGAACTCGAAGCAAAAGCGATTACTTATCATATTGAATCAGATCGCGTGAATAGTTGTGAATTTCGGGCGATGGGATCACAAATTAAGAAGAAAACGTTTGCAGTGAATTCAGTGTGTGCGTGTTGTATTGTAATGTAAATTGAGTTTTATTCGGGCTACACAAATAAGTACAGGGGAGGCCAGTATATTCATCAGAAACTAGATTGAACATCATCAATCCGACCAACCAATCGACCGAAATCATGTGGATGTCAACATTTAGAGAGTAACTGAATGTAATGTTGAGAAATCGCCTGAAATTCATCCAACATAAATCAATTTATTGGAACGGGATAGAGCAAATCAGACACACGAAAGAAAATTAAAGCAAAATTAAAAACACGACAGAAATTATCACATCGCAGACGAATTCGAAATAGAGAACAAAGGGCACACACAGAACGAGAGTGCGAGAAAGAGTGAAAAATCCAGTCGAGATCAACCAATTTGATTTCGGTTATTTCCCTTTTATAACAATTAGTTTTCGTGAAATATAAAAGAAAAAACTATTGAGAGACATATCGCATTATATTGGCCAATAGAATATAATATCATATACACAGTAAAAACAAATTGTCACGCACACTCTCACAAATACATAGCATTATAATATGGGCACGAATGCCTAATCCGAATCGAAGAACTACAGTGACTTGAGGAAGGACAGTTGTTGTGCGTGTGTTTGACTCTCCGTTGTTATTGTTGTTGCTAGTTGCTTATATTATTTTTCGTTTTTTTTTTCTTCCTTCGTCGTTGAATTCAATATTTTCCCAATTATTTGTTTCGTTTGAATCCGTTGTTGGTGTATATTACGTTTTGTTTGGCTCAATAGTTCTAGACACACACATCCAGAAAACACAAATTATCATCATAAATTGCTGAATTTGTCCGCGAAATCATTTCCGTTAGTGAAAAAAATCTGCGAATTCTCGGAAATATTCTATTGTGAAACAGCAATTGGCAACGAAACATTGTTAGCGTCAATCCAACATAATCAAAGCAGTTAATAAACGAACGTCAAAAAAAGCAGCCGAAAAATTCTCGCAATCAAGACTAATAGAGCGAGAACAAGGAAAGAGCGAGAGAACGGGATAATCTAATCGAGAACAGCCTTGGACAAGCAAATATTAACAATAACACAACCGAAAAACAGCAGAAGCATAAGTGTTTGGAGTGTGAAAGAAGGAAAAACAACGCATGAGCCACACAATCGTCTGGAAGCTAATAACGATGAGTTTCGAGAACCCCGAACCCAACAACCAAATTCGGAGTGAAATGACACAGTTAGCATAGAGATTTCATTTTCTTCAAACCTTTATTTTTCTCTTAACACTCGCGAAAAATTGTTGTTCTATCCGTTTTGTGTGCTATTCATGTATGTCAGCCCACGTCTATCATCGAGTGTATATGCCAGCTGTGTGGACGTTTGAAGAACATTTTATTCAGGAAAGGTATGTATGAAGTAGTAACATTATTTACGTTTGACCACACACCGTCCAAATGATAAGGATTTTTGACTTTTTTGGCGAAATAGCCACAAACAAACAAGAAAACGAATTTAAATAAAAATCAAAGAGACCGAGACACACACACACACAAACCGAGAAATGTAGAGTATTTATCATCATTGAGATAGAGATAGGAAAACATAACGAAAACACACTCAAACATGATTTTGCATGTCGCCATCATTAGCGACTACTGGCATCGGTCCGTCATTAGATAAAAATGAGAATGGTGTGTTAGTCAAAAATGTCTATGTCCAAAAACCAAGGTAATATGAAAGGAATCGTGCCGTACAGGCGATGATCAGGCTGTGTGTTGATTTGTGTGGTGTTTGCCGAAAAACTTGTTGAATGAGCCGAAAAATAACGATTGATTCATTACCCAATCACTCAATTATTGAGGTCGGGGTTGCTGGTGGTGGTGCTGCTTTTTATGTATTTCTTCATGGTTAATGGACAAATTACCGAAGAAGAAGAAACATAAAACCGAATGAACGCAACCAAACCTGAAAAGATTAAAGCTTAAGTTTCATGTAATTGGCGTTCGTGTGCGAACACTTTCTTGAGGTAGTTGAACAACATTTCAACGAATCCGCTCCGTCGACTCGACACGAATGGGTCGTCTCGCATATTCGCGCTGACCAAATCTCTTATAATATTTGGCTCTTCCACACAGCTATATGTTATACATATAAACGGTATGTACAATGCGCACTAACATCTCCATCTACATTTGACATTTCACTCGGACTCGATTAAGAGGGCCGCTCTCGCGAGTGCGGCCGCGGCGAGTGCATTCTCGAATGGTGAGATAGAGAGACCATCAGAGATCAGAGTGTATATATAAAAATGCGCTGTTAGTATAAGTGCAAATATCAAAACGTTAACAATATATTAATAATGGCGAAATAATACATAAATGCAACGCAATGGAAACAATGTTTATGATGAAGGCTTTTCTTTTTCGTCCGTTTGTTTAATGAATTTCCTCATTTTTTGCGGTACTTCGTGCTCGCTCTTTGTTGCGCGATTTTCGTTGTTGTTGCATTACTCCGCGAAACCAGCTTCTTCGCGAATAATTCACAATACCTAAGTGAGAGTAAGAAAGTGGCACGGAAAAAACCTACAAAATCGCTCGGCATTATATCGCTAATATGAATCGACTTTTTTCACTGTAGATTGAGCATTAGAGTGCTTCACTTTTGTGTGGCATGTGTGTGTGTGTGTGCGTGTGTGTATACAGGCGATAGCAGCTTGGAATCAATGCACTCGGTTTTGTGAGCGTTTTGATTGGTCGCAATCGAGGTGAAATGTAATGGGTCAAATGCCTAAATTAATTTAATCCATGCCCTTTGATCGCGGTACAATCAACTGTTGCCTTTTCCCCTCGACAAATTATTTGCCTTTTTGAGCGATAGAGAGAAAATTACTGCGGCCCAGACGATAGCCATAATGAAAAAAACAAATTTCACCAAATTTATTTCATTTTCAAAGCACTCTACAACAAAATCGGAGTGGATCAGCTGAAGTAGTGCTTTTTTATTTCGACGAACGCAAAATGCGTTAGTATTATTACAAGTTTCCGTGTTTTTGCGTCTTCTTCTTTCAAACCGATGTAAAGATTACTTGAAAGGCACACACAATCTATACGTAGAACGTTGTTGTTGTTTTGTAAACGTCAAAACTTTGGCACCGTTGTAATCGTTCATTTGCCATTCCCATTCATTTTATAGTTGAATTGTCAATTCAACGTCACTTCATTCGACATTTGGCCACTTAATTATAATAGAATGAATATATCATTAACCTTGCCATGAAGCATAACTGAAATTCAACAGTGCGACAGCAGTAGCAACAAAATAAAAGTGGTCGAAATGAAGAAAAGCAAATAACAGAGGCATATTTCGAATAGTTTTCGTCGATGGAAAAATACGGCATCGGGCGGCAACGTAAGACCAAAACCGATGCGAACCGACACGAGCGCTCTCAATTCAATGGACAAATCAAAGAGAATCAACTATTCATTTAGGAACAAATGCATGATGTTTTGATGACATTGCCGCTCCATGAAATACAATGATTGGATCAAGACGAAAATATTTTCATGATTTTCCGCACAATACCCCAACAAAGTAGCAACAGCACCGTTTCTATTATGCCATTCTTCTCTCTCTCTCTCTTCGGTACTCTGTTGCAATGTTCGATCGGCTCACCTATTTTGAATTCACTTCATTTTTGAACAAAATTGCTCGTCATTATGAATCGTCATGTCTGAGCTTAATAGAAATTCATGCTTAAGGCATTGTCACAATGAAAACTCAGAGAGCTCAACTCGGGGTTCTTCTAAATGCGAACACTATACATGGACATGTCGCACACACTTTTACAATAAACTCGCTAAAAATAATAAACACAATTCTCTCTATACATATAGATAGAGAACCGTTTTGTAGGCCTGATGGAGAGCAAACAGACGGTATACATAAACGACATCGACGACAACGATGTCGACGACAGAAAAAAAATATGTGCTGATGGATTTTGAATGGTTCAAATAGTGGAGAGCGCACAGCAACGCCGAAGCAGAAGACCTCCGTCTCATCTTCCCATGTGGGTCGAAAATAAAACGGTCAAAACTGTCTTTTTTTTAACATGATTGAACACGTTTCGTGCATTCTGTAACATTGTTCCATGTAAAGTGTTGATGTTGCTTAGTCGATATTTTTTCTTCTGCTTCTTTGAGGCACAAAAAATATGATTTATTCATTTCGGTCAATTGAAACACTGACTCGGAATTATGACAGGCCAAGAAAAAGGAGCATTTTCACCGTACAATCTTTAGTCGAATATTTTGATAAAATGGAAGGATTTTGTGTGTTTGCAAAATGTTGAGCGCTTGACTGATGGACTTTATACAGGCACACAACATAGATAGCGACACACCGAGAGAGATATTTCAATCATTGATTTGCCCGTATCGAACTCAGTTCGATTTAATTGTATATACCTTTTGTTTGTATATGGCATTTGTTCCATTTGATTCATTTGTATGGGCAGCGTGTGTTGTCGCACTTGATTATGAATGCAAAAATAAATGAAATCAAAGATCGAATTGAGCTTAAATATTTGAGAAAATTGCGCATTATTCAATTCACGCGATTGCTCACTTCCTTAACACCGTCGCGCGCGCGTCTTATGAGTTTCTATGTTGAATTGCGTCGGAGGTTGAAACGAATGACGTTTCTCGTTTCGTACGCTCGGAAAAAAAGAGTAGCACAGCACTTTTCGATATAATTGTCATTCGGGGCAGTAATGATAAACGGGATCGTTCACATTTTCGGTGCACGTTTGGCAGTAACATAAAAAAAAACGAGGAGCATTTGGCAAAATGTCTCTTTGTTCGACATACGGTTGACTTTGAATTGCAGAAATGTAAAACCAGAAATAGCAGCGATGACCGCGAATGAACTTTTCGGTCGGTATTTTGCGTCGATTTTTGAGTTTGAGTCTCGAATGTACGTTTTTATGTAGCCACTGTATGTCTCTCGCTTACTTTGTGCTCTCTTTTCTTCTCTTTGTGATTTTGCTATGTGCACATGGATCGGTTAGGTTCAAAGTATATACTAAATAATCAGAAGTGAATGTAAGCAAGAGACAGATAGAGAGAGAGGGAGCGAAACGGAGAAGCAGACAAGCGCTGCAGGAGAGTTGTATACGTGTGTTTGGTATGTATTCATTTCAGTTGGCACAGCCGAAAAATTGTGAGCGAGAGACGCAATACATTGATTGCATTGAGTTCAAAATGTATGCATAGAAATATCAAATTGGGGGCATCAACCAACCGAACCCCTAATTGATACACTATGTCTTCTCTATTTAAATATATATTTGGAAATAATTTCAGAGAAAAGCTACAAACTCGCAGCCAGATAATCGCTCTCAAAATCCATAATGTCCTCAGATGTGTGCGTTTCGGTGATTGAACACTTTCGTCTAGACTGAAGAGTGTGCGGATCCATTTTATTCATACAGCAAATGTTTGACTTTCTTTATTTTTTCTCTATCTCTCGCTCCATCTCCTTCATTTTACATTGAATAAAATTCACCCGTCTTTATAGATTATTGTACATATTATCTATGTAATGACGGTCGACCATGTGACTGGCAATAAAAATGCATCAAATGCGCATTCATCGCTTTGATTGGCTACACAATATTGCTCTCTTACTCTGTGTATACAATTCAAGCGAGCAATGTAATTAATTATTTATTTCAATATAAAATTCGATTCGACACAGTGCTGGGAATTCGCATGGCAACTTGAGGCGAACAAGAGTTCAACATTGGGAACTCTTCAGTTGATTGCTTACCTGCTGTGGCTACCTTTTTGCGCATGTTTGCATAAAATTCGCTTATCATATACCTGGCGATGGTGCTACACCAAAAGCTTATGCACAATATCGCCATTAACGCAAAACCGATTACACAGGCCTCATTTATACATTTACAAGACAACAGATTATCGCATGATCACCGTGCGCGAACGCTCCACTGCGCACAATGAGATACATTAAAAGTGGGAATGTAATTTTTATTACGAACAATGGATACAGATTTAAATGCGTAGTTTGTAACAAATATCCAGCATATAGGAAATGCTGCGTGCATTTATGTAGGAGAAATAGAAATATTATTGATAATTGTATTAGAAATCGTCGATCAACTGATAAAATGTGCACTTTGCTCCCCAAGCATGCATTTTTTCTTCAAAATCCTTTTTTCGTTTCTTGCCTGATTTTTCCCATTTCAACATCGTTTCAGATTCTGAATAGTCTTTCTCAGCAAAAATAATTTCGAAAGTAACTTTATTTTCCTTATTAAAGGAATTGCCCGAAATGATTATTTTGTTCGTTCTGCTTAATTTTTCAACAATTTTTTTTTCGAAGCTGTTCCTTCTTCGAAATTTCAGTTAAAAACACATACAAGTCGACAGATCAGATCAGATTAGATTTGAAACGAATCTTAAACTTGACTTCAAATGAAATCGAGGAAACAGCTGCTAAAATATAGATTTTCGTCTTCCAACAATCAGTATTCTTAAAAGAATAACGAGCCATGTCAAAGTGCATATCTGAAGCTGCTCGTAGTCGAAGCAGTGTCAACGCTACTTCTGGACTGGCCCCAAACCGTATATAAGCTAACCGCATGGCGCAGCAAAAACTACTTTTTATGACACCATTTTTTTTTTTACATAATATCGTTGCTCATACAAGCGCGTGCAAATGACAACTTTATTTGGATTTTCATCGTATACACACCGTTCAATCAGCGAGTTATGCTGAAAATAACAGTGATAATGGCCGACCGATGGAGTTTTTAACATTTGTTTTCATTGCTATGCTATTTGTGATGTGTTTTGATTAAAAAAATCAATTCACCATTTCCACAATGATTTTTTTTTCGATGGCATCAGTTTTCGTCGCCGTCGTCATCGTCAGTTTTTTTTCGTTTCATTTTCATTCGAATCGGTTTTGTGCTTGACCAATTCTACATATTTGATTATTTCATGAATTTTGAAAGCGATTAAAAATGTTCCGTTAGTGTAAGCGAGTTTATTTTTCATTCAAGTTTTTCCTCCTTTTTCCCCGTCCCTCTAGCTCTCTTACCGAAAGTGTGAGTGTGAATGTGTATGAGAATTTTATGCATTACGAGCATTACTAAAACAGATACCTGAAGTGTAACGAAAAACAGGTCATGAACGTTTGACAAAAAAACACGATGAAAGACACGCACAAAGAGAGAGAACGAGAGCAAGAGAGAGAGAGGGAGAGAGAGAGAGAGAGAGAGAGAGAGAGAAGAAAGAACTGGTGCCGTTACAATGCTTTGCTGGCATAATCTAAAATGACGATTGAAATATCGTTGCAACTTTATCAGCCTATTTTACACACTTCCAAATCGTCACATTAGAGCACATTTTCTCTGGTCTATTAATATAGCGGCATATTCAGTGTGTGTGTGTTTTTTTTTTTTGTTTTTTTTTTACATCGATTATCTTCCCAAGTGATTGTCATGGGTATGGTTATGTGGTTATGATATTGCTGGCTTTGCTATTGATTTGATATAATGTAAAATGAAAAAAAAAAAAAAATCATGGCATAATTTACAAAGGTGCTGAGAGTGAGTGTGTTCGAAAGATATCCCAACCACATTTCCTCCATCTTCATTTCGATGCTCCATCTTTCACACACCATATGAAATCTATGCAGCAAAACCAATCTCGAATGCTTCGGAATAAACGATTTACCCTACACACAGCAAAAATGCAATGTCTTTCGATATGAAAAACTCGATGAAACATACGATTGCGGCCATAAAATCCGCAAAAGCTATATAACTTGTTTTTCATTTTGCATTTGAGCACGAGACATGTTCACCCTATATGCATGTTTATATTGTTGGCTGCTATTGCTGCTACAACACCTTTATAAAGTCGCATCAATGTTGGCCTGACCAACACAGAGCAGGAGAAAAGATACGAAAGCAGATAGACAATGTGTGTTTTTGTGAATGCTCTTGTTGCTGATGTGTTCGCCTTGGCGACTTTCAACTTGCAAGTGTTATATTCCATAAGATTGTGTGTACTTTTTAAATCGTCTTCGAACAATTTCAATAGAAACAATCATTCAAGGCCTTCCATGATGATACTCGAAACGGTATGGATTCGTGGGACGCTCGTAAAGTTCAGATACTTCCGTCTAATTTTGGATGATATCCATTATCACATTTTCTTCGTTCTATTTAGAAAATATCTATTTTTGCAGCTGACAATTGACATTTAACCATTCATAAAAAAAAAATCACAATGTTCAGCTGAATAGAGTACCGAAAAAATATTTTTGTGTATAATATTTTTCCATCTTGAAATCAACTGCCATATTTTCTTAAATAAGTAATCGATGAAAAGGTATCACGAATAAATTGAAGAATAACTTGGACCGACGCAAATCAATGTTTTGATATATAAATATATATTATATTTGCGCGCCGCTCTATCTAAAAAATGGACCTTTTACACGCGCTATATATTCGGTTTATTTTTGACGCTTATTTTGAAATAGGCATTGCTTCATGCATGCTTGAATCGTTCCGAATCTATTCCATGCCATACCATCTGCCTATAAAATGAGATGATTGTTTTGAAAATGAAATATAAAATGTATACAAAAAACAGCGCGAGCGCACACATACCATACGTGATATATGGCGAATCGCTATAAGCGATTGAATTTCATTGTGAATTTTTCAAAACGTGCATTATTCGATTCGAGCACATTTTTATCGCCCATTTCAAACATCGAAGCTTGAACAAAATATGAGATAGAACCATTAAAATGCTGCCAAACCAAAAAAGAAAAAAACAAAACATGAAAATCCACTTCATATTTATATTATTTCACAACATTCGCGTCATCCCATGGATGAGCAGAGAAAGAGAGAAATTCGGAAAGGCATTCCGTTGCAGGAGGCACGAGATTTAAGCTGATGCAAACTAAAGTCCAATTTTGCGATTGAATTATTAGAGTGACACAGATTTTGTTCGAATGATTTAATCGAATTAACCTCTTTAATTTCCTCATGAATCAATTGAAGTAGTAACGTTGCACAATGTTGATCTGTTAGTTTTTCAATATGAAGTTATAAAATATGTATAAAAATGCTGCTCATCATTCACACAAATATGCAACACAAAATAGTTTGTGTTTGCGAAAGATGTTGCATGAAAATGTAGGTGTTTATTCATATAAACGAAATACGTTTCGACACAACAAGTTGTTTTTCATTTATTTTCGTGTGGAACATTTTTGTTCGAGAGTCACACTATTTTCTTTGAATTTTTTATCAAGTGATAGAACAAGTTCAAAATCCCATTTTCCAAAATTAAAATCCAAAATCTTTTTTTTCTATTTTTGCTTGTGTCTGCCACGCAAAATGCACGCATAATTCACCGTGATTTCAATAAATGCGTAGATACTTTTGATTGATGACGGGGCCCTTTACAGCGCACACGAAAGGCGATGACAAGCACGAGCATGATCTCATCAATTACGCGAATGAAACCTAATTTCGCTCATTTTTCATCGCTCCTCGGCTACATATATGCTATCGCATGTGCTATCGCGTATCTCTCCGCTTTCACATGTCAATAAATTCAACGATAACATAAGCTCTTACTGAAAAATAAAAATCGAACGGTGTGAAAATTTAAAACTGTTTACAAAATAAACCATTCAGTTATTCAAATTCCATTTTCATGAATAAATATCTGTCGTGGTATTTTTTGCACATTAATATCAAAATGTATTTGTGTCGCGATGCGCTGTTCTGAAATTGATGAAGTGTGTGTTACATTTATGTTTTGTTAATTGGTGGAAAAATGTAATACGTAAGCAAATGAAGTTGCCATATTTTCTCACGTTCTCTCTCTCTCTCTCTCACACGCACGCCAAATAGCCATATCGCCTCGTCATTATGCATAAACTCGATCATATATACGCTTCGAATCATGTCATTCAACAGCAAAGCACGCTGCCTAAAGTCATTTGAAATTGTAAAGTCATTTGCTTTTGCCTGAGAGTTGAATAAAACCGAATTGAATAAATTGTGTATAAAATAGCCAAGCATTATATAAGTTCACTCTCTCGCTCACACTCTCGCAACGAAAAAGAAAAATAAAATATAAATTGTTCTGTATATGAAAAGCCAAGGGGAGAATATCCGAACGAATGTAAACAAACACAAGCAAAAGCAACAACAACAAGCAACGTCTTTCACATACATCGTGTATTGCCTATTTTTGGACAATCAGCTGTTCATTATGTATCAATGCAGTGCCATCGCTTGGTAAAAAGCAATAGAACGACGTCAAATCTATACACACAAACGGTCACAATGCGCTATCTCGCTCTGCCACTCATTTATCGGGCCATGAAATGCGGTTGACAGCTGATTCTTTGTTGTTTTTTTCTCTCACTTCTCAATGCTCAATACAGTCTATATATATATATATATATATGCATGCAAACATATCAGCGCAGACACGTGTAAAGCTTCGCAGCGCACTGCTCGCAACATCATTTATATAACGTGTCGATACACGCGTCCACAAATGTGTGTTGGATTTCATTTCTCTTTTACCAAGTGTGTTGTATTTATTGAGCAGAACACAGCGACAATTGGGTAGCAGCAACGGCACCAACATTCGCTCGCGTCCAGCAACATAAGCCACAAGCAAAGCTTTCATGCGACAGCAGCAACAGCAGCAATTTTCCATCTGTGCTCAACTGTTCGCATATTTTTCGTATGCTCAAATTTGCGCTGTGCTTGCTCGCTCGCTCGATATACCTTTACGATTATTACGTTGTTTGGATTTCATGGGATTTTCGTACTTGATTCTTATGTAGCTAAACCACACCACTTTTTTTCATTTCATTTCACGAAATATATTCTCTTCAATGCAAATCGTCGTTTTTTTTTTGCTGTTTAATTCATATACATTTTGAAAATTCACAAATGATTCCCAACAAAATAGTCAAATTTATAAAACAGTGATTGTTGCCTCACCGTTTCCCCCCGAACAAATTAAAACGCATAGGTTTCTCTTTGCAACAACAATCACTTTCATTATGCTCGCTAATGATTTGCTTTGTTGCCTGACTTCAAATATTTATAATGTAATATTTTGTTGTATTCAGCTGCGGCTGAATGTTTTAGCATGGAAAAACGGTGTGCAAGCATACATATTGTGGGTTTGTGTGTGTCACCCGATTGCCATGTTTCAATCTCTCAAAAAATGATTGTAATTTTCTCATTGATTAGCTATTGCATAAGCTATTATTTCATATATTATTGAATTATATTTAGTCAGCTGCACAAACAGTAGGCACTTATTTTTCTGTGATTTGTTGCATGCCACGTGCAATTTCAAGCTTTCAAACGCCGTTTTTTTTATGTTTTTGAAATTCACTTGCTGGCTGCACATTTTGCGGATGAGAAAAACACAAAATAACGTCGGTTAATGGGCCAATCAATAGATACGATATAATATGGAATTGGGTTGCGAATGATTATCTTATTTTGATATATTTTTTTCGTTTTTATTTATTATTTTGACGTCATTTATGTTTCCGCCGTTCTCTCTTGCTGTGTGTTTGTTTTTTTCAGTTCTTTAGACAGGATTCGTCGCAGTAAAATTTACTTGATTGTTTTGCGAATGATTCAGCTGAATATCTCTAGTTGAAATAACGAGAAATTCTCCAAATCACACGGAGGCACACAAAGTGACATCACTGAGAAAGAAAATTGCGACTTTGATTTCAATTCAGTTGAGGTGGAAAATTACGAGTGGATGAGCATTTTTCGCCATGTTGAAATGAAATATTTGACTTCCGTTTGACAAATTCAATGACGCTCGCCTCATATTCAATAATTCAAAGCGCAAACTGGACGGACAAAGCCTGCATTTCTAAAGAATGCCGAAATGCATCAATGAATTACAACAACACTGTTTGAAACTGAAAATGGCCGAGTGGAATTGGTGTGTGTGTGTGTGTGTGTGTGTGTGTGTGTGTGAGTGATTATCAAAATAGCATTCTCATTCGCGCTGGAAATGAATTCGGATTGAAATTTTTTGTGTCGATTTCGTCGTTATAATTGTTGTAAGTCGTCAACGCCAAAAAAAGCCAAAGCAAACGATTATGCATTTTGAGTGCAACTTTGAATGTAGTTCACAATCATTTTTTATGCTTGAAAAGTGAATGCATTGGGTACTGCTGCCGATTCCGACGGCCGAGACACACAGTGTTTGTGGCTCGCAGCAACTTATGTAACTAGTTCAATTTTGCAAAGGCCAGATTCAAAGCAGAGCATATTGGAATGCTCGGAGGAATTATGCTAGTTTCACCTAGTGAAAGTTGTTTGAACACATTGTGAAATCAACACACCAGAGCTCGCAAAACTAGCACAAATATACATATGTGCACACCGCGATTTTGCGAATGTCAAGTGAAGTAGAGCGATTGCGCCCATTCTAACATTATTGAAAAAAAAGCCCAGGCAGCTTCTGTTCGGTCGCCGTGTACGACAATTTACGTTCAATCTCGGCTGAATGCGTCATGCATGATATTGGCACCTGCCATGTGTCAGTTTGCTATGCATTTTCAAGCCATCGCATTGAACCAACTTTTCAACAAATTTTACATTTGGAATAAAGAAAACTTTGAATACGCTCGTTGCTCACCCGAAAATGGTTTGAAGAGATCCAATCCAGATCAGATGAAGACCGCACATACATATTTCTCCAAATACATAATAGATGAATGATATTGTCATTTTTTGATTGATTGATGGTTCATTAAACCGTTTTTCATGTGGATGGGTTTTTCAATTTGTCTGGAGGCGGCCAAATTTGCCTAAATTTGCAGGTTTGAAAAAGACGTGTTTCTTTATTCAGAAGAGGATTAACTCAGAAGGTTGCCTTTGGAGATTAAATACTGCTTAGCTTTTTCAAAACGATTTCATTTGCTTAATGTCTTAAGCTGTCCATTAAAATTCTATCATAATTTTGCAATATGTTGTGCTCATGCAAAATGTTTAGCTAGATCAAATGTGAAGCATTCTGGCTCATTTTTACCTGGGCAAACGATTTACAAAAAAAAAGATGCCATTCTACCTGATATTCGAAATTTTTGGGCATGAAATCGTGTCAAACCTTCATTTATTGTTTACCACCGTTCTTGCTGGATTCAGGAAAAAATGTGTGTATATTTCAAATAACAAAATTTAAAATTTCGGTTAGGCCTGTCGCTCGTGCCACTTGAAATGGCAATCTCGTGGCTTATTTGAAATTCATTCTCTGCCTCCCTGTCTCTCTGTTTGTGTTGAAACACTGAGCAATGTTGGCACCAATGCGATTTTCAATACACATGCTCCAATATAGATCATGACATACATTTCTATTCACGTGCATGTGCATTTCAACAAATATGTCACATATATATCTCTCTCTCTCTCCCTCTCTCTTTCTTTTGAATGAAATTTATCGATTTTGTTATTGGACGGTTAATTGGTTGAGCGCAATTGTCGAAATATGATTTGCTTGTTGAATGAATCCATCAAGTCTCCCAAAATCATCATCATTTTTCAGTCAGCTTAGGGATTATTGTGTACAGCTTACATATTTGTTGACGAGAGAATGCATGGCTCGTCATGAATAATTGTTGGAGAATAATTGAATAAGTGTCGGAAATAGTGCGAGCATGATCCATGTGGGCCCGGCACAACGCTTAGACTGATGACTGAGCTCGACTACAGCACACAGATAATTATTCATTTTAAGCGAATGATTTTCACTAAATTGGCATTGGATTCAGGGAAATCTATTCATCAAAATTACATCATACGCATTCTCAGCTGTCACGGCCGCATCGCCTGGGCGATGATAATGGAGCTATCGCTCTTATCAACCATGCACATCGAGACCGATCGATGGTGGAATCATGTGCACTTACTTTTTTCAGCATTATCAACGAGTTTCGGAAAATATAAAAGCAATGTCATCATTTATCGCTGCCGCTTTCTGCAGTTTGATTGTTGCAAAATGTTCAGAGATTCCTTGGTTGTTGCTTTTTGTTGTCAGTGAAATTTGTATATTTCATCAAGTCCAACAAAATCAATTCACATTGAAAAATATATTTTATCATTGGCGAAAAATGTTGTTGTTGGTTGACGAATGAATCGCAAGCAAAATTGCATTTGCATTGCAATGAAATTAGCGGCACAATTTTTTTAAGAATGGGGATCACATTAAATGCTATATTTATTGCTGAAGAAAGAAATGAATATGAAAATGAACAAAGAAATGAATTGGACGGGAAAAAAGTTCATGCATAAAAAACAAACGGGCAAATAAATCAGAGGTCGTTATTTCACAAACTGAACAAATGAGATGAAATGAAATCATGCTGTAAGTGATTCAACACTCAATAGAATATACACACGACTGTGAACAAATAACCGAATTGAATTAAGACAAACACACATACACACATAAAACTCACCAACAACAAAATGGGCAAAAATCAATGTCAGCAACAAATGAAAATGCTCTCGGTTGCTTGTGGTGCGCGCGCGCGCACTGCAATAAGATGTTAATTCGAATAGGTCGTGCTCTGGCACTATGGTCTATACACCCACACATCGATACAGAAATATATCGAGAGTCATATGCCTTTGCCTGCTTTTTTCTCTCTCTTCAAGTTTCTCACATATGAATCTATACTTAGAAAAGTAAATGTACTGCAAAACTGCAGCACGTTTTTAGCCTACATTTTGCGCGCTCGTTCGCGAT
The DNA here is from genome assembly GCA_028476595.1 of Obolodiplosis robiniae. Taxonomy (NCBI): domain Eukaryota; kingdom Metazoa; phylum Arthropoda; class Insecta; order Diptera; family Cecidomyiidae; genus Obolodiplosis; species Obolodiplosis robiniae. Next base: position 7,974,111 of record CM052017.1, on the reverse strand, counting down.
GCAATCAAGTTTGTGCTTCATAAATCATGGCACACCATGAATTAACAGTAAACTAAATCTATCTTTATCTTTTCGTAACGAGTCGACTTAGTGTGCACTCAAAAATTCTTTTGAGCTGAAGCCGATTCGAATAATTAAACGTCATACGGTGTGTTACAATAAAATCAAATACAAAGAGTGAATTTGAGGGAATGCGAATGGCATTGTATAACATTAACACTGACGAGAATCGCACGCGAGACTATGAGTCGCTAAAATGATGTGAAAACGTTGTATTTTCGTAGATCGAGAGCGAAAAGTTGTCGGAAAAGGCTGAAAAAAGCGGATAAATGGTGGAAAAAAATATGTTGAGCTTGAATCAAATCGAATTAAATCAATCGTACAATCTAATGTTTGATTGGTTCACGTTGCCGACACACTGATTGCATGCACATTGAGGAAGGTCACTCGTAATGCCATTTGGCAAAATAGATAAAAAAATACAGCACAGACAGCAATACACAGCAAGCAATAAAAGAATCGGAATTTCCTCATTGGCCCCATTAAAACGCAACTCAATTTTTCTAATTCTGTCTCTTTTTTCGCTTGCAACTCAAAAATTACAATAGACACGATTATACTTTGTTTAATATAATTTTCGTTATGCAGCATACGCATAATACGAAAATAAGTACAAAGGAAAATAGCCAAACGATACTTAAACTGTATTCTAAGTTGCATTCAATGGAAAAATTATCATATTTGACAGCCAACGGTAGCGATAACGACAAATGAATTGCCGTTGTGCTGGTAGATTGTCAGTGTAGTTTTTGGGGTATGAGATTTTATGACACATGCGGCTTACCAAAGATAATAATATGTAGTTGGATATCGAGGCAATTGCCAACATTCATTTTATCGTCACTGTTTATCAGCTATGCGATAAACGTATCGTCCACCGAAGCATTTGGCCGTCACTATTTATTCCTAAATGTAAATGAGATTCGATTCCATATTCCACATATTGTGATAATACGTGTGGATTCGATAGGAAAATTGATAATTGGTCAAAAGTCAACATAAATAATCATATGGTTTTCGAATCGAACATTCAGTTCAATCTTCTAATCAAATATACAAATTTTCACATCATTGCAGTTTTAACTTTGTGGTTTTCGGTTTTTGCTTTTCAGATGCATAGTGGCAGCTCATTAACTCCCGAGAATCCGGCCTTTTCCATTTCAATTGGCATCGCTGCGCTAATTATCGAAGGAAGACCGTTATACGATGACGAATACGGGTTTGACTCTGCTGATAGTATTCAGCGGCGTCAAACCAATCACAGTTGCCCATCATCAACGCTGAAATGCTATCGATCACAGCTAGAATATCCACAAACTCCATTTGGTAAGCCATGAATTCGCATACATATCTCAATTATTACATAAGAAATGTTCAATAGAACAGCGCTGCGAATCTCAACGCATTTCGCTCAAATTATGTAGCCATTTATTTCCTCCATTTTTGTTAAGAGTAAGAACAAAACGACGATGAATGTAAAAAAAAAACACCGTTCTATTCTAATGAAATACTTTGTGTACGTGTATTCAGGTGCGAAATTTAATTTTCGCTCGGAAAAAACACCAGATCATAAACCATCTTCAGTGGGCATAACCGATACGCCGTCTGGATCTTCAGCATTTGCATCAAAAACTGATTCAATCGAACATTTGGAACGATTGCGTCAAAAATTGCATCAATTACGCTCATTACCGAGTACAAGCTGCGATTTTGCTGAACAAAGCATTGCCGTATCCATTGAATCGCCGCCACCAGCAAAAACCGCCGGTGAACCAGACCTTGATCAGGATGAGCTATTGGATATTATTTACGAACGTCGTTCATCATCTTCGACAAATGTTGCGACAGAAAAATCGGCGAACCCACACGAATTGCAATATTTAGGTAAATTTCACTCAGCTACTCCCATTTATTACGTGAAGATCGAGATAGAGCGATAAAAATACAGATACATTGCAGCGATTCAGATAACAACCATACTCAATTATGATTTAATTGTTTTTTTTTTTTTTTTTTATTTTTATTTCGTAGCATCAAGATTAACATCATTGCAACGAACACCTCGTTCGCTTAATGAACACAATGGTCTATTACAAACAGTTACCTCTTGGACAACTAGCAAATTTTCACCCACAAATTTCAGTACACCTTCAACAGCATCATCGTCGGAGCTCATGTCATCTGGCTCATCATCACTTTTGTCATCGGCCACCAGCTACTTAAGCGGCCACGATACAAAAAAACAAGGAAAACGCAGTGGTACAGTGGTTGGGCCGCATTGTGCACAATTCTTGAACAAAATCGGCCTATTGAAAGGTGCCGAAGTTGATGACCATCAATGCTATACGAACAATGAAACGGTAAAGCGACAGTTTCAAACGTTTACACATTTTTTGCATGACAAACAATATGATTTGTTAAAAATCAAATTTTCGATTAAATATGGTTAAACTTTTGAATCAAATTGAGTCGAAAACAGAGTCTTGAGTTAAATTGAATCGAAATGACACAAATTTAATTGAAATTGATTTAAAAGATGATTGACTCCAGTCACTGCAATTTCAAATTGAAAATTCTCTCAAGCAATGCATTTTCATATCTGAGATCTTTCTCTTCACATTTTCAGTGCTATCGTTGGCAACAATGCTACAAACAAACTGTGCCAATCTTTTCGCGAAATGAACCAATCTGTATCGAAGTTTATTTAGGGCCAGAACATCATGTGATTCTATTAGAACAGTGGATAATTCATCAAAATCAAGAGTAAGAAACGGATTCAAAATAAAATATAAACCCGTCATATTCATCAATTTTTTTCTCGATTTACATTTGTATTGCAGTCCGGGACGCTTTTCGATGACAATTCAATCACTGTGCACTGCCATTCGAAGTCAATTACATTTCTCCCAGATAACCGCCTGGTCTGATTTGCTGAAGGCATCAATGCCGCATGATCCCGATTTAAAATCGAATCCCCGGATCAAATCCTCATTGAAAATGCCTTTCAAACCGAAATTGGATATTCTCTATCGCATTCGTCCGTATTCCGATGCGACGTCTGCATGTTTTTCGGCCACACCAATTGTGCACAATTTCCCCGAAACCATCATTTCGGATCACTTATCGATCAAAGTGTCACTGAAAAGTTTGCCGCGCATGAAATCAATACCGCGGCTATATGATTCAACGGATCTGGTATGCACTGATATTGTGAGTGGCAGTCCAACTACACCGCCGTTAATTGTCGACGATCGGCAAGAATTTGATTGCCATGAAAAGGGAAAGCATCGTTGTTCAACATTTGATGAAGAATCACCGACGGACGATGCCATTTCACATCGTGATAAACAACTGCTGAAATACAAGAAACGCATCATGCGCCGTGATAAAAAGAAGCGCAACGATGAATTGGCCAGCAAACAATCAGCCGAATGCAGTCAAACGGTTGATGCTAAACATGAGCAAAAACAATCCATGACATATTTCAGGTCGGTAGCACGCGTGCAATTTTCAATTGTTCTTGTTATTTTCATATTCATTTGTTTTGGTTGTAAAATCGATGCTATGGAATCGTGTAACTAATTGCGAAATGTTGTTTAATTGCCACAGCCCACTCGATCAACACACAATCAATCCGAACAAACCACCATTGTATTCAAGTATGAGCGTCGATGAGTCAGAGCCATTATTGAGCAGAAATTTAGCAATGAGCAGTGCGATCGAATCAACATCCGCATATGAACTGCAACAATCGATGCGCAACATTGCAATGGTTCAAAATACAATGACGTTCACTAAGTCAACACAAACTACTGCCATTACTAAAACATCAATTGGAACTCAAACTGATGAGTAAGTCGAATTGTCCACCTTGTCACCATATTACATTCCGAATAAGATAAAAATCAGTATATTTTTCTTTCTTTCTTTTTCGAAATTAGGAATCAACATTACAACCCACGATCAAACAAAACGTGTAACGGCCAAATCATATTTCATAACTGCGATTTTTGTGGCATCGAAATGCAGTATTTCTGTTGGAATTGTGATAAGCGAATGTTCATGGAGACCGCCGATTCGCAGCACAGCCTCGCTAAAGCTGATTTATTACTGAAAGCAATACAAAGAACACCATCGGTAAAACAGGCGTCAAACACAAAAATGGGCAACGCACGAACAAATATTGCGAACGAAATGGAAGCGTATCACCACGATGTGAATAGCAATAAAATGATCACCACTAAAACGCATACGATCACAAGTGCAGCAGCATCATCCGAACCGGCCACGTCGTTGTGCAATGCAAATTCATTTTCGCACGTTATTCAGGGATGCGCCGTTGCTAGTGATAACGATCATTGTGATAGTCTAATTAATAAGGATGAGCTAGATGTAAGCGATTGTCGTTCATGTTGTAAACGACAAAAAACTATGCATAATTATGATAATGAGCAGCGTACAGCCAACAGTTACATCCATAGTATTCACGTCAGCAGTCATTCGAATAATAACAATTTGCCAAGCCGTACTAATATAAGAGACGATTTCACTGTGATACCAAATGTCACCAGCTATGATGATGCCAGCACCCATTTATTGGCGAAACGTGGAAATGGTGGCGGCATCGGCGAGCTAGCTGAATGCTCATCAGGTAGCTATCGACGCACAATGTCCGAAAGTGTTGTTGGCACCTGCCATACAGCCATCGACAATTGTACACAACCCGGAATTGATTTGCTTCAATGCGATACGATGAATATATTGAGCGATAAAGAGCTGAAATTGTATCGGCGAGCCTATTCAGAAGATGAACTGATTTGCAATTGTGATGACAACCGTCCTAAGCAATTAGATTTAAATACGACGAACAGCCCACCAAGTTCGAATAACTCTTCATTATCAATGAGCTGCAGCGTTTTGATGCACAACAACAATATACCCGATCATACGAAACATTTTAAAACACCAACTTCGAAAGAGCAACAAATATCAACAACAACAGCCGATAATCAAACGAAACCGATCTACATCGATTGCCGGAGTCGCAATGACGATGAATGCTCACAAGAATCGACGAGCCTGAGCACCTCGAAATCGCTGCCCAAAATTAATTTGACGAAACTCTTCACGAAGACAATAGATTCAACCGATATAGGTGATGATTACCGTGCCGAGCTTGATATCAATGTTGAATTGCGAAAAATATCGCAAGTTCCATCGATGCCTATATTTTCGTTTGACTTTGAAAATTTGTCGCCGCCGCTGCCCTCGCCCAACGGCAGCGGCAACGGTTTGGTTCAAAAATCCAATTCAGCACCGTCATTTCAATACTCACCGCCAACATTATCGCCGCGCTTCTTAAAATCGGCAGCTGCCACAAAACGTCGATCTCGGCATTTATCTGATCGTTCCTCCGAACGCTTGTCGATTGGATCGGATGATCATCTATCCGATGAGGAATTCCATCAATATTGCCTCGATCCCGATTCAGGGTATCGACCCGGAATATCACCGACGAAGGCCACATTACGGTTCTTCCCCAAAAATTATGCATATCGAAAACGTGCATTATTAGGTGGGTACTGATTCTATTTAACATTATTCAGTAAGTCATGAAATTTCGAGTTGCGACAATTGAAAAGAGTTTTTTCGCCCACTGCTTCATTCGACTGAACAGTGAACAGTACGTTGTGAAAAATGTTCAAAGTCAAAATTGTAACCGTCATGATACGCTTTTAGTGCGGCCTTCTTTTTTATTTGGAGTGTTCCACTTCAGAAATTGATTGGAATTCGCAATGAAATTGATTGTTTGCTTTTGGATGTCACAATTTGTCTGATTTGCTAATCACTTTTTGCAACCTGCCAAATTATAGGATCATTTGAAGAATCATTGCTGCAACGTCGATTCGAACCGAAGTTTCTAGTACCCGGTTACAAAGTGCTTTTAGGCGCATCTGGTTGCTATTGCACAAATCAAATCACTATACCGGCATATACTTTCTTCTATGAATTGGGCGGTGAAACGCTGAGCACACCGTATGTGGTAAGTGGCTCTCTTGCAATTGATTTCGAAATGTGGCATTTTTCAATTTCAATGTAATTTGCAATTTGATTTAGTGCGAAGTGAGCATGCCACCGAGGAAAGGCTATGTAATACCCCGTACCGGTCACGTTCAAGCAACATTGCTCAATCCAAATGGTATGGTTGTGCGAATGTTTGTCGTCGCTTATGATTTTCGTGATATGCCAGCGATGTGTCAAACATTCGTGCGTCAACGAATATTGTCGTTTGATGAGAATGCCAATCCTGGTCGGAGAGCCGATGATCTCAGTCCTACCGAGCAAATGAAACATTTACGCTATGCAATTCATTTAAGGTAAATTACAATTTTCTTTTCCTGTATCAATTTTTAACCTCTTGAAATGTTCAAGTTGAAAGTGGAGTTTGATTTCTGAATTTTGATGGAGACTATGGAATTTGAAGTAACTCATTTTCAATAGAACTTCAATTTTTTACGTAGTCCACAAAAGTTGTTTTATTTCAATTCATTGAATTCCACTAATTGGATTTTTTTCCGTATATCAGATTTCAGACGACGCGATCGGGGCGCTTGGCATTACATGGCGATATCCGAATGTTGATATCACGTCGAACCGATTGTGATACAGCTGCTGCACATGCAAAAGGTGCTCCAGAATCACCAAGCGAATTGAAAACGGTTACAATTGTTCCAGAGAATCCCAAATTTAGTCCACGATAATTATTTGAAATCATCATTTATTGATTCGATTTGATTTTTTACCTTTAATTGCTATGATTACTCATGAGCTATGCTTAATTTTCAATTCAGACTGCAGCGACTACACAAAATCTGTTGATTGACCATAGATTTTGAAATTAGTGTCAACAGATGAAATCCTACTATTTGTGTGGTTCGGATTGAATTGGCATGAATGAGATAAGTAACGAAACAAGCAATACAACTCAAAACACACAAACAAAATCAAGAACAATGAATTTCAAACATTTAACACCATTCAACTTAAGGCCAATAATCAATTTTTAAGCGAATTTGTTTGAACATAATTGAAGATATAAACTCATATGATTTGCGAATATGAAATGTAGGCATCAAACGTTCGATTGAAACATACGAAATTGAATAGGATTTGTATGAAAAAGCAGGTACAATTGCTATAGAAAAGCAACAAATTTGCATCAATTTTGTATTTTCGTTTATAGTTACGAAACGAATATATTGGATTGAATTTTCAAAATCAGACAAATTAAAGAAAGTTTATGAGTGCTTTAAATACAACACAAAAAAGGGGTCAAGTGCCATAGCTCGGCTTTTTATGAGTTTGTGTTTTATTATCAATTGATTTTTAATTGGGTCCAGAGAATGTATAAAATTTGTTGAGCGTTTAAGCAAACTTGTATCCAAACTTTGAACAGCAAACTTCCAGAAGAAGACAGTACATTCTATTTATTGATGTAGATTACGATTTTTTCGATGACGTCTTGGTCCTTAAGATGGATATTTGAAGAGCGTCTCGTGTATTTGGCTTTTATCTATTTTGACATTTCGATATGTTTTAAATTTGACAATGAGAAAAATCGGGGGTAAAAATCCCTAACTAGGATTATGGAGCTCTCGATAAGAGTAAAGAGTCTGCAGAATGCATTTCATTATAAAATTTGACAGAAATGTAACGTTTTGAACATATGTTATTGAAATTAGTTGATATATTTGGCGCAGCAATCTAGTTCCGCCAAATCTGCTACTAATCTGTTTATTTTGTTGAATGTTTTTTTACACCGTCATTCAAGTGTCTAACTGCATAATGCAGTTTGGTTACTTCTTCTTCTTCAAAGTTTGCCACGATCGCGAAAGTTTTAAACTCATCTGAATATCTGACATCATTCTCTGACGATTCAAGACGAATCTCTTCAAAACTTGTTTTTGGCTAACAGTTTGTGTACCACAAAAAAAGAATTCGCTGAATACTATTCGTTAACAAAGAAAAACCAACAAACAAAAGAGTAAATAGCATCGGTGAAGAGCTTTTTAAGAAGCAACAACCAATTTCAGAAACGAAAACAATTAAGAAACAATGAGAATGGAAAGACAACACAGAAAAATGAATTATTTATTTTGCTGTATATTCACAAGTGATAAAGCCAACTGTAAATAAGCAAATATTTTGTGTGAATAATAATGCATATTCTATATACAAACCATATATTTTATTTGAGAAAAATAAAAAACAATGAAAAAAAAAAATATGAATAAAATAATATACAGAATAATGAAAAAAGAATCGGGACAAAATGCCCATCAAATTATTTTACTGAAAAATGTTATTTGTAGTGAAGAACAACTCAAAATAGAGTCGATCATGCTTTAAAATACAATCTTGAACGAGATTTAAAGAGTGTGTGACTGAAGCCCACGAAAAGCAACACAAATTGCAAATTTTCCAAAATTATTTTTTTTATACATTCAAATTAAGCACGACAAAATGATGATAATTTGATTTTGAATCTATCTCAACTTAAAAACTATACATAAATATATATTTTTGCATACGTCAATCTCGACACAATTTCAACCATTTTCGGCTATTTTATGTGCACTAAATCAAATTTTTGTATTAGAGAAAAAATATGAGAATCATTTATTAGAAAAGATAATCAAACTCAAATGCGTTACGACATTTCTATCATTTTGCTTTTGATATAATTGAAATTTCAGTTAAGAGCTTATTGGGCGTTGCAAAATCATATAATATCTGTTTTCGTTCCAACAAAAAATAAAAATATTAATAAATTATTGGCTTTCGAAAATTCCCACATTTTGATTCTTGCTTGATTCTTTTAGTCAGTGAGTGAGACGTGTCGGTTTTAAATATATTTAAATGGGCAGTAAAAAAATAATAATATTTTAAGCATGACGCAATTATATTAAAGTTAAAATAAAAATTAAATTCAATCAAAATTACCGGAAATTTGTTTTCTTTTTCAGCGACCACAATTTGAAATGGTCTTCCATTGTTTTTCGATTGTCGATGTTATTCTATTTTGAATCTAATTCGTCGATGCCTTGACTCTTGCAACGGTCCGTGGGAATGCTGAAAATTGGTTTGGAATGTCAAAAACCTAACCACAATTTTGACGCATGTTGATTTGTTTATAATTTGCTCGTAGACGTCAAAAACCGCGTTTACATGAAGTAAACACACGCATTTTCATAGTAAATTGGTTATTTTATTGTATTAAGTAGTTCAAAATGTTTGACAATGACTCCGATTACATAGTTGAACAATATATTAAGCCAAGCAAAGTGAGTAAACCATTGATAAATGATGAAAGAGCCGATTTGCTGGGAAATTTCGATGATGATAGTGACAAAACTGCGCGGAAGAAAGCGAAAAAAAGGAAAGTAGCTGTGGATGTTTCGGAAGAAAATCCATTCACCGATCAAGGTCAAGGAAGTGGAGAAGAACATGTGAATAGAAATGAAGATGAAAGCTCAAATGGGGAGGAAATGTCCGAAGAACAAGAGCAAGAAAATGAGGAAGGAGAAGAAAACGACGGAGAAGAGAGTGACTATGCTGTGATGGGCGATAACGAGGATCAGGTAGATGATCAAGAGTGTGATGGAAGTCAAAGTCCCGATGTTGCTTCAATCAAACCGAAAAAAAGTAGTGCAGAATCCGGAAAAGCAGTTCCAAAACCGAAAAAAGTGAGCTCATCAACGAAATGTAAAGATGAGATAGCGCAGACGAATGTGAAGAGTAGAAAAAAACCTCTGAAAAACGAGCAAATGGAAAATACACAACAAAATACGAAGAAAGAAAAGAAGCTGAATCTAACGGATGATCAAATAAAAGCATTGGTTCGTGGTTGCAGTAAAAAAGATCGCTTTGTTCTTTACGTCACCAATATCAACTACTCAACAACACGTGATGGTTTGACGGAATTTTTTGGTGCGGCTGGTGCTGTGAAATCAGTTCGAATTCCCAAGGTTCGGCGAAGTGCTTTCGCATTTGTCGAAATGGACGATATCAATGGATTTAAGGTTTGTACTTCGGCCAATTGAGTTTCCATGTTTATTTTGCAGTTTAAATTCATGAATGTCGATATTTCAGAATGCTTTGGCCCTTCACAACCGGACGTTAGACAACTACACCATCAAAGTACAAATATCGGAAGCGGGTAAAAAGAAGTCGGCCAATAAGAAAAACATTTTGAAGCAGAAGAATCGGAAATTGGCTGAAATGCGGAACGAATCGAAACAATTTCAGCGCAGTGGCAAAGGATACGATAAGACCATCAAAAAGGAGATCAATCAACGGAAAATGCAACAAAATCGGAGACTAGCCAAAAAACAAGCGAAAAAAAAAGCTTGAAAATAAGATATGTTTAAACGCATTCTGTAACAAATGAATGTAAAATAAAAGTGATGGACTTTTTTCGAAAGCAGGCTATGACCATGACTCAATTAATTTATGCTGCGTACGCTGTTTTGACACGGCCAAATTCAATTATTTGCAGCTGTGTGCAATCATTGTAATTTGTTATCGTTTGATAAAACGGAAGAGAATTGATTTCCATGATGCATAATTTTATCAAAGATTTTAATTGAATAATCAAAAAGCCCCATGAAATAATCAATTTGCAGGGCAAGACAACTGTTTCATTAGCGAAACAACCATTCACCATTCGAAATCATGGATGCATTAGGCCCAATTGCGATTCAGTTTAAATGATTTCTTCGCAGAGTCAAACCTCAATACATGATCATCATTTTCCGGGTGAGATGCATTCACGTGCCAGTTTCACAGTTGGAAACACACATTCGCCTACTGTTCGCTCTCCGTTTGAATTGGAATTATGGTGTGATGGTGCCACTTTAGAACAGTCGTTGGTTTTGCTTTGTGCACACAGTTTTACATTTGCTAGGCAATTCAAATAAAAACGAGTTTCAATTTGTGCGGTTGATTTTCGAGACAATGGATTTCGATAAAGTGCTAGAAGATGTTGGCTCATTTGGATTATATCAGAAATTGGTGATAGCTATGCTTATGCCAGCCGTTCTGCCGTGTGCATTTCACGCCTACAGGTGATAACCAGATATTGCCTCAATTTACATCATTATTACATCTTCATTGAGTTTGGTGATTTTTGTAGTTTACACTTTCACATCTTCCACAGTCAATTGTTCGTTGCATCAACACCGAACCATTGGTGTCGAATTCCAGAACTCGATCCATGGTACACCGATGTACCGGAACTACTGAAATCATTGAGGTAATTTTTCGGGGAGCGTAAAATGTCTTTTCATCCATATCGCATTTTCATTGAAACTGATGATGAATTGAATTCAATTGAAATTGATCAAAAAATGTGTTTATTTGAAAGTGAATAATTGTTTTTTCAGTACGAACGAAAATCATATGATTATTATCAAGAGACGTGCATTTATACAAAAGTTTTAATAATGCCATCTTCATTTAACAGGATAAACGAATATTTATTTATTGGAACTTAATACAAAATTTTGGTTAATCAAAAACATTTGAAAATCATGGTCGGGAACAAAAATTCATATGTTTCGCAAAACGATGGGAAACGGATTTTTCATAGAAATACATGGTATTAGAATAAGATAAAAAACAAAACAAATGTTATTAATCATTCACAAATCAATGCACAAAATAAAGCAAAAAAACAGACTAAGTACCGGTATGGTGCAGTAAGATAAATTAACATCGTGACGAACAAATATCTGAAAGGCCAATAAGGGCCATCGAAGGGTAACTTTCCAAATTTGGACCTACAACTTTTTATGCACCAAATTCGGACCCAAACCTTTATTTATATGTGCAACAAGGCTCATTTTAGCAGTTAGATCGTAATTAGAGACTAGGTCCAAATATGGCCACTTTGCCCTTATGGTCTGACAAAAATAATAGATTTTACAACACATACTTACAAAGAATATTTAAATTCTTTTCTTAAAACAAATTTTGGGATAATAATTATCATAAGGGAACCGAAATAATCTGAATTTCCACTTCTTTCAATAAACGGAAAATAATGCAACAATGAAAGTCTGTTAAGAAAGATTGAGTTATCAAAGTAAACATTTAACAAGAGTTAATTGATAATTTTCTGAAAATTGCACAAAATTGTTTTCTTTCACACTGCTAGTTGAAATTTCCTCCATGTAACTTTTAGATTACTTATAAATACTACGTAAATGATAAACTATATGCAGGATTCTTTGATGAACATTTTTTTTATTGAATTTAATTATCTCATTATCGAAATTTGATTACTGAACAAATCGAACCGAACGTTTGGAACTCCCTTACCCATTTTATGATAATCATTGCATGAACGAACGTCGGAGCACCATTACCTCAAGCTTTTCATTGGGTTGTTCAATATTGGCCTAGTAAAGTGGGTACAATGCATGAAAACCTCCAAAAGCTATAACCTTTATAAACTATAGCCTTTCAAAAATTAATCTGATAGACAGAACGAATATTTTGATTTTTTTTATATATATTTCGATATATATTCGATATTCTATATGGTAGCGAGAGCTGGGTTGATTCTGACAATTTGATTCATGATTTGGAAGTGTCTGATATGAAAGTATTGAGAATGGTTTCGGGAGTCTCGCGACGCGATCAGTGGGAAAACAGAATCCGAAATGAGACGATTCGGGGGGGATTTAAACATCGATTCGGTAGGAGAGCAAGCAAGAAAATCCAGACTGAGATGGTTTGGTCATGTAAAACGCATGGGAGAGGAGCGATTACCGAAACGTATTCTGTTCGCCGAAGCTGATGGGCCGAGAGTTGGGGGTAGACCACGTCGACGTTATTTAGATTCGGTTAAATGTGATTTGAATGCGAGGGGATGTGAATGGTGTGTTGAAACTCAAAACTTGGCTCTCGATCGGCGTTTGTGGAGAGGTATTGTTAGGGGTATATGAGGCAGTTTGTTTCGTAAAACAGACCAGACGCTGAAAGGCAAAAATGGTCCATAAATGTTTGTTGTTTTGTTTTTTTTTTTTTTGTATACTTCGATAGAAATCAAAATTAAATTCATTTCGATTCCTTTTGAGATAAAAATTGCTGAACAATAAATTCATATAACTCAAAGTGCTACAATATGAAATAATAAGAAAAATTAAAACGACACCGCGTTTTGTTAAAAGGGATATACCATGAAACAACCAACTTCATTGCGATTTGTTTAAGCGATGCAAGGCCTGTCATCGTTCAAATGTCAAAAGTTAAAACAATAAAAAGAAAAATACATTAACCAAAACAGTAAAAAAAGAAAACCACAAAGATTGTCCAGATATCTATTTAAAGAACAATTAAATACCTCCACAGTCAACAAAAATCGCAGCTATGTCGATGCGTCCAGATAATAAAGATGACCGAAGTAGAATTATAATTCGAATCAGAGGTTTGCCTAATGATGCAACTAAACAAGAAATTTGCGATTTTTTTTATGGTATAAACATTCTGAACGATGAAAATGGCATCCATTTAGTCAATCGAGCCACATACAAAACAAAACCACCTGGCGAAGTATACATTTAACTGGAACTTCATATGACGATTTACAACGTGCAAAAACATTTCATGGTAATAATCTGGGCACTCAATACATAGAAGTGTTGGGGTCGAGCTTCAATGAATTCCAAAGTATAATGAACAAAGAAAGATGCGCCCAGGACGAAAGCCTCTAGAGTACGGAATGTTGCAACAACATTGGCGGCCGAAATTCAAAAAACCGCAATGTTCAGCAAAACGGCAATAATCGAATGCATCCGTACGGTCGCAGTGATGGTAGTAATTTTGTCCGCAGTCTAAAGAAGGGGGACTGTGACCTTGTTGACGCACCAGCATTGCCCAGTGACGAGGAGCCGCTACCATTTCTTCGCATACAAGCATTGGAGTCGTTGACCCAATTTTTACGGATCAACAACCAACATTTAAGAGGCCGGATTACCGCTTTGGAAACCCGGAATACCGCTTTGGAAACCCGGATTACCGCCTTAGAAAACGCGAGCCATCAGTGTAATTGTGGAGCTATGGTGGATGTCATTAATTAATAAATATATTTATCTATAGCTATAGCTGCAGCCTTGCAGTACCAACTGTACTGATTCTTTCAGTACCTCAATGAATTTTGGTCATTTTTTATCATGATAAATCAGTAAATTGAATACTGCTTTTTAGACCTACATATATACGGATTTCCAAACATTGTCTTGGTTTTTCTCATAAAAAATATATAATTTTTAGCAAAATTTCAATGTGTTCAAAGTCATTTTCGAGAAAATCATATACCAAATACATCGCCAAATCACTTCGTAGTAATGCTTGATGTACCTAAACGCAACAGCAACTATAATTATTCGCAGGACAAACAACACCAATTTAGTGTTTGTGCGAATATGTATATACAATGCGATACAATGTACATACTATAATTACATTGCTATGTACTTTAGTAACTCTGTTTCATACAGATGGCGTTGATTTCTTCGTGGCGTCACAACACATTTGCATAGACAACGCCTGTCCTTTGTTTTCCAAATTACAAAAGTCTCGTGCTCTTTGCAGTGCTCTTCTTTTTAAGCAGAATTTTACCTATTTTATGAGTAGCTACCGACGGTTTAAGGTGCCCTCCAAAGCTCGCGTAGTTTCGAATCAAAGCAAATTCATTTATCATCACCGCGATTCGAACATCCCCATGATTGTGTGGCGCAAATAAGCGCAGAGCATTTAACGCTCGGCTACTGCCTGGGATTATAATGATTTGAAGCACCTTTTTCGGTATTTGCAATACTATTTTTGTAAAGTGTAAAAACTTGCTCACTTTTGATCAAATATTTCAAGCAATTAGGAGGTTGGAGACTTGACGAGAAAACTAAATAGTTTCGGTTTGATTCATATATTGGGAGTACAAATTGAAAACCGCGCATTTTTTTCAAAATTTCGATCTTTATTATGGAAAAATGGTTACAAATTGATTATTCAAAGTATTGTCCATCGCTAGCCACAACTTTTTCCCATCTTTCTGGCAAATTACGGATTCCGCGTCGAAAGAAATCTGTGCTTTTTTCGGCTATCCATGAATCGACCCATTTTTTGCATTCCTCGTAAGAATGGAAATGCTGTTCAGCCAGGCCATGTGTCATTGATCGGAAGAGGTGGTAATCGGAAGGGGCAATGTCTGGGCTATACGGCGGGTGGGGTAGGACTTCCCATCGAAGCGTTTCCAAGTAGGTTTTAACGACCTGAGCAACATGTGGCCGAGCGTTGTCATGTTGCAAAATAACTTTATCGTGTCTTGCGACCGTTTCCGACCGTTTTTCCTTCAGTGCTCGGCTCAAACGCATCAATTGAGTTCGGTACAATGCTCCTGTGATGGTTTCGTTTGGTTTCAACAACTCATAATAGATCACGCCGAGCTGATCCCACCAAATACACAGCATTAGCTTCGAGCCATGAATGTTCGGCTTTGGCGTCGATGTTGATGCGTGGCCGGGGTAACCATACGATTTTTTTCGCTTCGGATTATCGTAATGAATCCACTTTTCATCACCAGTCACAATACGATGCAAAAAACCCTTCCGTTTTTGCCTTTGAAGCAGCTGTTCACAAGTGAAAAAACGGCGTTCGATGTCTCTCGGCTTCAATTCGTATGGCACCCAATTTCCTTGCTTTTGAACCATTCCCATGGCTTTTAAACGATAGGAGATGGATTGTTGTGTCACTCCCAATGATTTTGCAAGTTTTTCTTGCGTTTGACACGAGTCTTCATCGAGTAATGCTTCCAACTCCTCGTCTTCAAACTTTTTCACTTGGCCTGGACGCTCTTTGTCTTCCACATCAAAATCACCACTTTTGAACCGCGCAAACCACTCCTGGCACGTTCTAATCGACGGAGCATATTCTGGATATGCTTCGCATAACATACGATGACTCTCGGAAGCATTTTTCTTCAGATTAAACCAATAAAGTAAAACTTCCCGCAAATGCTGTTTTGTAGGCACGTAGCTCGACATTTTCAACGCAATAATAAACTTGTGTATTCAACTGAATGATAAGTTTGACAGATCGTTTTCAATGTATTTTTTTATCCTCTTTAAGATACAATAGCTGTCAAAGTCAAAATAATGCCATCTATGATAGATATGAAGTTAGTAACGAATGCGCGGTTTTCAATTTGTACTCGCAATATATTTTTCAAGATAGTCTGAATTTGCAATAGTATAAGTATATAATGATCAGCCCTCGTTCGGATACATACATTTCATTACAAAATGATAATTCATTGATTGATTAATTAATTAATTAATATGTATACCATTTAATTAATTCAAATTTTTTCTTCTTCAAAAATCATGTGATTTACCCAATATATGAATTGAAGTATACCGTTGATATTCCACGATGGCCAAAGGGTGTATTCGCAGTGTGAGATGTATTCACGAAACTACACGGAAATTGTGTTGATGCTGCACACAATGGACACGCAAAAGCTGAGGAATAAAACGGAATTGTATTTGGATCCATTAAATTCAACTACGCGGAACTATGAAAGTGTGAAATGTAAAGATGGTTGGGTGTATAACCGAACCATGTTCCCAAATACGGTTGTCATGGAGGTGAATCATATCTTTGCTCCTCTCACCCAAAGAAAAACTTTTACTATTTTTGCTCTCTGTTGAAAGGGATTGGAAATTTCAAATGAAACAGATAAAATTTGTATTTTTTAGTGGGACTTAGTGTGCGACAAGAATTTCTATCCAGCGCTAGCCTTGGTGTTATTTGGGATGGGCGGTTTAGTCGGAAATTATTTGTACGGCTTCCTACAGGACTATTGGGGTCGAAGGCCGTCTTTTTTCGTGTATCTCTTTTTGGAAATCGTTGCATGCGCCCTCAGTTCGATGACATGGAATTTCACGTCATGGGTCATATTTCGAATTGTCGTTGGATTCACCGTTCCCGCCATTCTGGCGAGTCCATATGTGCTAGGTAATTGATGACATTTTTTCAATTAAATGATTTATTAATAATGAATTAAATCGTTTTGATTCAAAATTCCTATAAATTTATTATTGTCAACGATAAACAAAAATGATTGATAAAGATTATTGTTTTATTCCAATCGAAATCTAGCGATCGAATTGGTCGGCCCCAAACATCGTGTATTTTGTACAATCGTTTTGAACATTGCCTATTCAATAGGACTAGTCCTATTGGCGGGTATTGTGTACTTTGTTCGGGATTGGCGCTATCTATCACTAGCAGTATCGCTTCCGTTGTTGTTTTTATTTTTCTTCTTTTTTACGTTGCCCGAGAGCCCTCGTTGGCTTGTGGCAACGGGAAAATATCGGCGGGCAGCTCGAATTATGTGTGAAATGGCTCGTCTAAATGAAAAAGAGATTCCCGAAAACTACGAGGAGATACTGCAACAGTATTTCGATCCAAATTCACGAGATACCGTGGCTGAGCCCAAACTGAACGATGCCAAATCGTCGAATATTGGCGTATACGATTTATTTCGCACATCAAATATGCGTGCCAAAACATTGATCATCACATTCATTTGGTTTGCGAATACATGCGTTTATGTTGGACTAAGCTATTACGCACCAGCCCTGGGTGGTGATGAGATTTGGAATTTCTTTTTAGCCGGAGCCGTGGAATTGCCAACATATTTGTTTTTGTGGCCGGGATTGAGTTGCATCGGTCGCCGATGGATTTTATGCGTGTCCATGCTCGTTGGTGGCATAGCATGCCTACTGACATTTTTGGTGCAAGAAGATCAAATTATCATGTTGAGCCTGTATTGCATTGGAAAAATGGGCATATCGTCAGCATTCGTCGTTTTGCCACTGGCCGCCTCTGAACTGTATCCAAC
This sequence comes from Obolodiplosis robiniae, assembly GCA_028476595.1. Taxonomy (NCBI): domain Eukaryota; kingdom Metazoa; phylum Arthropoda; class Insecta; order Diptera; family Cecidomyiidae; genus Obolodiplosis; species Obolodiplosis robiniae. The sequence goes on along the minus strand of CM052017.1, from coordinate 7,956,083 downwards.
CGTTGTACGTGGCCTTGGCATGAGCATTAGCTCAGTGATCGGAATGATTGGACCCATTGTCATACCGGTTATTAATTATATGGTGAGGACATTTTTTGTTAATATTTGGTTGCATCACTTTCTCATTCTCTTATAGCTATGATAATTTTTCAGCTTTTTATCCTTTTAAATCTTCCCCTTATTTTATCAAATGACGTCAATCAATTGAAATGACTCGCTTTTCCCTTTCCTTCTTACTTTGGCTCCATGTAAAATTCATTTCTGTCTTTTCGTCCATAGCTGCTAATGGATACAGTTTGCCAGCTTCATAGACCATTTTATTGATTATTAACTGAGTTTACTTCTAAAAATTCGGATTTTCCATGTTTTAAACATCTAGGGAAGCAACATGTTGGTATTACCTCTGATAATAATGGGATGTTTATTGACGCTCGGTGGCATTGCTAGTCTCTTTCTACCAGAAACAATGAATAAACCGTTACCGCAGACGATCGAAGATGGTGAAAGAGTGCCTCTATCGAATCCATTTTCATATGTATGTTTCCGACGCAAGCATCAAACGACCGAGCTAAAAACTCTCAATAAATAAAGCTGTTCCATTGTCACAAATATTTTATGTGTGTTGAAATAAAGCAGTTAAATATTATTATTTGACTTTATTCAAATATTAGAGCGCACTAGTTCTTTTGTGTGTAATATAATCAACAAAATGTATTTATTCAAATGCATTCAATATTTACGGGGATGGCAGCTCCATCTATTGAATAAATTCCGAATGATTCAAAATATTTGTTTATCCTTTTGTTTGCGTCAAATCCGAATATTTTTGGAATCATCACGTACCGGGTAAGCATACGCTCTATATTCGAAGAGTTGGTGACATTTGTTTCAACGAATTCGATTTACAAACGAAAATTTCTAATGGCATCATCAGTTTAAATTGTTTATCTTGCACATTTCATTTACATTAGCTATTGGCCAATCGAAGAATTATTTCAACAATTCCGATTATTTTGCGGGCCATGCAATAGCGAACGCTCTAGAAAATTGGTTTCAAATAAAGAAAAGTGTAGTGTATTTCAAAAAAAAAAAAAAAAAAAAATGCTCGTCACAAGGGACAAATCATTTGAGAAGTTATTTTTTACTCATTTGACTTTGATCATATGTTGTGTGGCAATTGATGCGGCTATAACGCATAAACACGCACATCATCCAGGTGAACGATTGGAAGATGGCTCATTTCGGCCACGAGATTCAGATCATCATGGCGCCGATGGTGAGCATATTGCCGAATTCGACCATGAAGCAATGCTGGGCAGCGTGAAAGAGGCCGAAGAATTCCACAATTTAGCACCCGAAGAATCAAAAAAGCGATTGCGAATTCTTGTTTCCACAAAAATTGATACAAACAAAGATGGTTTTGTTGATAAACACGAATTGAAGGCACATATTCTGAGATCTTTCAAGTGAGGATAAAATGGATAAGATTTGTTTCTTCAAATGAAAAATACACACGATTTTCACAAATTTTCAGCCATTCAATTTTTAAAATAAAAAATACATTAAAATTGTATCCGTCATATTTTCAATGGTTCAATGAAATTCAACATCAATTTTAAGTTATCTCACACGTAAAATTAAATTTATGTTATTTTGCGATTAATAATACATAAAGGTCATTGTCTGAGGAAGAATCGAACGATCGCTTTGACGAAGTCGACGAAAATAATGACGACATCGTTACATGGGCGGAATATATCAAGGAAATGTACGATATGGATTCAGAAGATGAGCCCGGACTGAAAATGCCCGTCATGGATGACAGATTCGAATCGGAAAATAAGCAGCTCATTGACGATGATAAAGCAATCTTTGAAACGGCAGATTTGAACAAAGATGGCAATTTGAATCGTGAAGAGTTCATCCTATTCATTAGCCCAGAAGAGAATCCGATAATGCTGCCGATCATTTTGAATCAGACGCTGCGTGACAAAGATTCGGACAAAGATGGCATGATTAATTTCCAGGAGTTTCTCGGGGACTCAGCTCGTGACCATAACAAAGAATGGCTAATCACTGAAAAAGAACGCTTCGATAGTGAATACGACAAGGACGGCGATGGCCTGCTGAATGGAAACGAAATCCTTTCATGGATGGTACCAAGCAATGAGTAAGTTTGCTATTGCATATGGCATTGAATAAGACATTGAAAATACCATTCCTCACATTCTTTTGAACGTTTATGAAACGCATTCTCAATGTGCATTCTCATTTCTATAGTGACGTGGCCACGGATGAAGTGAATCATTTGTTTGCTGCAGCTGACGGTGACCAAGATGATCGTTTGAGTTACGAAGAAATCGTTGACAATCATGACTTGTTTGTGGGTAGTGAGGCGACTGACTACGGCGACCATCTTCACAACATCGACAAGTTCCGGGATGAACTTTGAACATTTGAATTGAGTGTTTATTTTGAAACGATAATGAATACGGTTATTTGCACTTGGTTTTATGCTCTTTTTGATTGTATTTTAATGACATGATTCCGTCGTCTAATTCGTTTCATTTCACGGCACCGCCCGATTAGTCCCACTCAGATAATGGCAAACCATCATCAATACGCCATTAATCATGTTGGAATCATCATTCTAACATCATAGCACAAGTGGATAGATCCCAATGGTTAAAATATCGCACAGCATATCTAGAAATCTATTTATTTGACTCATTTTCTCTATATTGAATTTGAAATTTGAAAGACTTTGATGATGTCGAACACAATAATCATACTGACATGAATTCAGTATTTTATTCGTGCAATTTTGCCTTGGAAGGCCCAAATCATTGAGTGAAGGCAGGGCGTCTTGTAATGAAGTCAATTGGACGGGACTACTACGGATTCATCCATCTTATTTATAGGTATTATTAATATCGCAATTTATCGACCCCTCATCAACGACTCATTTGCAAACCGTATTCAACATTCGACGTCATATATTTCTTTTTAATGTGTTGCCATGTCGAAGAATTCGATAAGCGGTTTTCTCATCCATTTTTTCTTAATTTTTATGTCATTTGTGCGTTACCAAATAAATCCATTTGAATAGTGTCTCCATTTTAATTTATTTTCTCATTTTCTATATCATAAAAAAATGTATAAATTGCTATATTTGGATCAGTGAAATAAAGTATTGATAGTATGGATAGATTTTATCAATCGATTTATTGATTTAATTACTTATTTTCTCTCATTAATTTTTGTTCTTTTCTTATCAATAAATCATAATTACGCAGTTGTGCAATTAGGTGAGCTGCAAATGCGACCAAGTGTTGGTATCGATTCTAATTGGTAATTTGCAGATCAGTGCTGCTGCTCTTTAACTCTTTTATTGAATTGAAAACAAAGGAAAAGCTACAAGTCTATAAAATGAGAGTGATTTATTCGAATATGTGACCAGAACAAGCGCTGAATATGTGTATATTGTGTCTCAAACAATTCCAGTCGGAAATTCCATTCTTAAAACAAGGTTGTGAATGAAAATGCAGTTGCAATTATAATTTAAATGCGCTAAGGTCGGAATTTGATCTCATAGTTTGTATGCAGAGAATAGACAAAATGCTTCAAAAAAGATGTGTGTGTTTTTTTTAAATGCAGTTTAATTTTACCCGCTAAATATTGAATGATCTGCATCTCGTGGTTTTCGAAGCGGACACATTTGGAATTGAATTTAGTCCTTGTGATGATGTGTGGCGGTACTTTCTTTTGTGATTGAGAAGTCAAGACGCGTCCAAACGATGACAATCAAAAATAGCGCATACAAAAATCCAATGATCAGCAATGGCTCTTGAATCATCAACGCTTTGCTAAAGTTGTATTTCAAATTGAAGTCAACAATATGGCTTTCAACGAGATTTTCTTTGGTGAATACAATCACCGGCCGACCAACGGTGTCCAAATAGGTGTAATGCACTTGGTTTGGCGAACGTGTTACTGGATATGGTGTTTGCAATTTGATGTTTGTCGATCCTTCGGGCAGAATAATCTTAATAGTTGCCTTTTCAACGACCATGTCGTCGAATACGTGATCGATTACGCGCATTTTCAATGCATATTGATCGCCACTGTTGAACAAGTATTCGAAGCTAGGCACATTGTATCCAATGGTGTAGTGTGTCTTCCAGCCACCGAACAATGGGAAACGTGGTCGCAAATCTAACTCAACTGAATCCTTCAAAATGCGCATGGCCGATGTTGAAATGTTACCATTTGTATCTCTGGAAATGCAAAATTCAGCGGTTATTTTACTGATTTGTTACGGATTTGTTGGGCTTTATTGTTATTTTCAGGATTATGAAATCTCAAAGTGTAAAATTTCGATATCGTAAGCAAGTCTTCCATTCCAGTTGCTATCTCATTTGCATTGAATCGCACTGTTGAAATCTCACTTTGACTTGGTAAATAAATAAATCAAATTACCTATAATAGACTTCAGATGCTGAAGCTGGCAAGATAGTTTTGTATGATTTCACATTTGGTTGATTGTTTCGTGAGTCTTTTTGATAGTCGTAACGTGAGAACGAGCCTTTCAAAATAGCCCCAGAATGGACGATATCAATAGTTTCTTCGACAGCAATATTACCCCAATGCGATACTTCGATTACACGTTCCAAGTTGGTGATGGTAAGGAATGGTGTGAAGTTTTCATAATGCACAGTAATTGGTTCGATGGCATAGGCTAATTTTGAAAATAGAGTGGTTTAAGCGATCGAGCTTAGAGATAAAGATCAAACATGCAAACGGACAAACCTTCGATATTTTCATATGTTCCGTAAATGATTGTGCTATCGGCTTGTGATGATGGTTTCACTGTGGTGTAGCTTTCAACTGACTTTGATGCAAGTTGTATCGTTGTTTTTTGTGCAAGAGTTTTGTACGGACTATAGAAGTAGGCATTTCCAAAGTATCGCACCAATTGTCGCTCGTTTTGTGTGATGTGCGTTGGATATGGAGACAATGCTTTCGTGTAAATCGTTTCGACATGCATAACCGGTGTTTGTGATGAGCTGGTCACCGAAACAGTGAACAATGACCCTTCAGCCGTCTTCTCTTCTGTCGCTTTCAATTCCTTTTTGAGTGCATCGCGAATCGAAATGTATGCCAGATGTTCGCGTTTATCCTTAGAAACGGCAAATGAATAAGCAACACCGGAGAACTCCTTTTTCAATTTTGATTCGATTGTGATTTTGTGCTGGATTTTAACTAATTGCGTAGTCAAATCGATGGTTCGGTCAACATGTTTATTTTGAATATTTGCATCAATAGAAACACTGGCAACATATTGTAGGACCAATGAAATGGTAACTATGGCAAAAACAAAATGATTTCTCATTTTTGTTTCGGAATTCCCAACTATTTACCAGATGGAATATTAAAAAGCCGACAACAAAACCTATCACACTATATCACCGACTGAAAAGAGATGACTTGACACGACACGCATACTAAGTTCTGTCAAATATTATTAGTTGGCACTAGATAACGCCGTACGGTTGGTAACCATGTATGACGAATCTCCCCGTTAACAAACGAACGAACAATATGTCGAATAATCATTTTTGTTTTTTTTTTTTTTTTTTGCTCAGCAATATTATGCTGAAAAGTAATTTGTATTCTATTGCACATTTTCAAAGCAAAGATAGACTTAACAATTGGATACAAATCCGATGAGTCTATCACCGAAATCACTTGCGTATGGAACATTTTATGTTTAAAAGAAGTTTTTCTTTACAGAGATTTCTTCAAGAAAAATCCAATCGAAATAGCAGAAATACCGTTTGAAAATCTCAAATCGTACATGCGTCCACCTTCAAATCTGGCAACAAACACCGATTTCAATCCTTTTCCGATAACTCTTGCCTTAGAGTCTGTCGACTCATTTCTTATTGATTTGTGTTGGAATTGAAATTTTCTTCGTTCTTGCAAGCTATTTGTATTGTGTAATTTCAGAATCAATCAATTTTCTCAACTTTAAGGTTGAAACATAAAACCCAAGCCCTGTCGAATCATTTTTTTATCTTTCGGTTTTGGTAGGATCCGTATATTTGATTGATGAAATCATCAAAAAAATATTTGGCTGAAATTTAAACATAAACCGCCTCATTTTTGATTGATATTCATTTGAATTTCAATATAATAATGGGGGTGTCGGTTAATAATGTCGATGCAGATAACAGATGGCGTAACTAGCGTTATGTGCATCGGGGCACACCGCGGCCATTTTCTTTTTTTTGTCTATCATTAGGCTGAAAATTTGAATATGTGTCATTTCGTTGAAGTGTGAACAACAAAGTTATTTTTTGCTCCGAAAATGTCGAATTTCGTGCCTGAAAAAGTCTTTTTGCGGGGAAGTTTAATAACCCTCTTTCATTTGGAGAAAACGGCCGCTGAAAGTCATCGATTGTTAGTAGAAGCTTACGGCGAACATGCTCCAACTCAAAAAACTTGTGAACGATGGTTTGCACGTTTCAGAAGTGGTGACTTTGACGTGGAAGACAAAGGCCGGCCAGGTCAGCCAAAAAAATTTGAAAACGAAGAATTGCAAGCATTATTGGATGAAAATTCTTGCCGAACGCAAGAAGATCTTGCTTTGGAGCTAGGTGTCGCACGATCAACCATTTCTGAACGTTTACATGCAATGGGAAAGATTCGAAAGCTTGGAAAATGGGTCCCACATCAACTGAAAGGAAATCAACTCAATGCCCGAATCACAGTATGCAGAAAACATCTCGCAGAGCACAAAAAACATAGTTTTTTGAGTCGAATTGTTACTTACGATGAAAAATGGGTTCATTAAGATAACCTCAAACGTAAAGCAGACTATGTTGAACCCGGCCAACCATCAACCTCACGATCAAAACGCGATATTAATTGCCAGAAAGTTATGCTGTGCATTTGGTGGGACCAGAAAGGTGTAGTGTACTACGAGCTGCTAAAACCGAATGAAACGGTCACAGCTGATCGCTACCGACGCCAACTAGGCAAATTGGTCCATGCATTGAACGAAAAACGGCCAGCAACAGCGAGAAAAAGCTTCAAAATTTTGTTCCACGATGACAATGCCAGACCACATTGTGCAAACATCATTAAAGAAAAGATACAAAGGCTCGGTTGGGATCAGCTTGATCAACCTGCGTACTCTCCAGACCTTGCTCCTTCTGATTATCATTTGTTCCGATCAATGCAGGTCAGCCTGGCAGATGAACGCTTTCGAAATGCTGAAGAAGTGGGAAAATGGGTCGATGAATGGATTAGGACAAAAGATGAGGACTTCTTCAAACGAGGAATCAATAAACTTCCCAGAAGATGGGAGGAAGTCATAGCTAACGATGGGCAATATATTGGTTAATGTACTCATTCATTTCGTTATTCAAATAAATGCCATTTTCAAGCCAAAAAATCGACATTATTAACCGACACTCCCAATAGATTATTTAGCCATTGAAAATTTAATCGAAATTGACTTCCAAATCCAATATTTCAAACCGAATATTTGCGTTTTAAATACACCGTAAAAGTACTAAGTTCATTAGCCAAGTACTTAAGAAAGGCGGTGATTCTTTTTGCTGAATAGCAATTGACATTTGGTATGTCATTATTTATGAATGATCGTGCCACTAATACTGGTAATGTGTACTGCGAATTCACTTCAGTATGTGTTATACACTGGCCAATGGAATGACAACAATAATTTTTTTCAATTTTCAGTAGCGAGAATTGCTCGCTATTCTGCAATCGCATTTAGTCACAATTCAAGTCATCTATGTGCGCTGAATTGTTTTGAAATCAATCAAATCATTTATGAAATTTTTGTGTGTAAATTATTGTCGTTATTGTAAAATTAGAGCCATATTTTTAGTAAATATTTACATCGAATGGTAAGCGTAAATTGGTCAATCGATGTCCATTTGGATTTTTGTGATGATGATGTTGTGAAGTGAGTTGAGTTGATGAATACTTTCGCAAGGTGGAGTAAACAATGAAAGTGAGAAAGTGATTTTCATCCAAGAGGCTGCCAAAAATAAAGAAATCGGTTGAACAGCGAAAACAAATGTGTGTTTGTGTGTCGATGGCGATTTTATTTTATGCAATTGGTGTGCAGAAAGATATACAGCATTTTTAATTAGAAATCAAATTGGATCTAGCAACTAGATCGAAATCTATAGAAATTGTCATCGATTGAATGCGATTAGTTGAATAATTGAATTGAATGGATAATCCGTTGTAATAAATGTGCTACCATGCAAATTGAGGTCAATAAAATCCATGCATTGCATTTGAACTGTGAAAAATTCGGCGTGTAATTGACATACTCGCCTCTCCATCTCACTGATAGAAATGTCGTATGAATTATTTGGACGAAATCCTTGGCTTATTCAAGAGTCTCCAACTGCGTTAAGTGCATTTGTGGCGACGGCCATTCAATCGCAATACATAACCGTGACCTAGTTAATGAAAACATATGTGCAACAAACACCATTCACATAAGCCAATTTATGCAATGACAAATAAAGTGCCAGTTTGGAGTTTTGCATATTGCATGATGAATCACAATTTTGACGTAGTTTCAAACGTATGTATGCTCATTATAATCAAATCAGCGATGTTATCCCAAAGACGAGAGAGTGCCTCGTGAATTATTGCGACATTTTTTGGAGTTGAAGAATTTCGCGCGAAGAGAACAAGACTTGTTTCTGTGTTCCACTGTTTTGCACTGCGCAAACACGATCTTATAGAAACCATAGATATATTTACTTATTGGATCGTTGTATGATCTCACTGGATTACATTTTTGAAAAACAAACGGGCACTGGATTCAATAAATAATTATAATAAACATACGACGAAGTTATTGCTGCTGAATAATTTCGATTCAACATTAGAATTCTATTCAAATGCCAATTTCTTAAATAACAAATTTCGTCACATATTATATTGAATGATACGTGAGTTTGCCGTTGAGCGCGCGCTATTTAGCAACCAATTTTTCAAGCTAATGCACTATATCATTCAATGATATCATTTCAATATTTTCATGGCATTGTGTGAACATTAGATGAATGAGATATATGTGATTGCGTATTTTGTAGCGAACTTCAATGAGAGTAATCTAATGGCATTCATTTGTATTTTCTCACATTATCTCAGGCAATAATTTAGCTTAATTGTGGACTGTTATTGCAAATTCTCAACCTGAACAGATATTTATTCCGTTTAACTAAAGTGTACTTCATACAAGATGGCTATTGAATTCAGAAAATGGAAATCACAGTAAGTGTTCAATTCACCAAATGCTAAAATTCGAAATGTCCACTCCGGAAATTGTGAAGAAATTGCAAGATATGATTCTGAATTTACTTTTTATATTATTATATAGATTTGGTTAAGTTTGACTGAGAATATGAAAAATTCACTTAAATGTGTAAAGAAATTAAAAAGTGCTGTGATAAGATGAAAATGAATAAATAAATAAAATAATCAAACAGCAGAGTCATTCTTATCGACTTGTCCCATATCTCTTTCAATAATTTGTTTTTGAAGTAATCTTTTGTTTTTCGCCCCAAAAATAGTTTACATATTTTGACGTGGAATGTTAGTTCAAAATATCCAGAAAACTTGCCCGTTCATTTGCTGTTGGGCTTAGAAAAGAGACCCGAAAATGATACTCATCGGCCGGATTTCTTTGTCGTTGGGTAATTTCCATACTTTATTTTCTTTGATGATTTTTCGCTCTATTTCATGAAAACTATCTGACCGAGATTTTTTGAATGTGATCAAAATTTTGTGGTCGACCGCGTATGAGTTGATGACTTTCAACTTTGGCCTAAAATCGCGGTCAGACAATTTTGATAAAACTATTTGTATTTTTGTCAACAATTTCAAAATGCAAATTTGCCTTCTTCAGATTGCAGGAGATCAACAGCCAGCCACAGAGTATGGTCAAAGGGCTATTCAAAGATGATCCTTGGACCCAAAAATTTAAAGATCTGCTCGGTCAACGAGATTATGTGATGATAAAATCTCTGCAAATGCAAGGTTTACTCTTGGTGCTGTTCACAAAACGACAACATTTACTGCATGTTCGCGAAGTGGAAACTGAATACACCCGAACTGGTTTGGGTGGCATGTGGGTATGCATTGCCATTGCCCTTCCCCTCTCAGATTCACTCAATTAATCAATATTTTTCCCGTTTCTAGGGTAATAAAGGGGCTGTGAGTGTTCGATTCAAATTGTACGGTGTATCTGTGTGTCTGGTAAACTCGCATCTTGCTGCTCATGATCACATGCTTGACGAACGAATCAAAGATTTTGAAAAAATCGTCGACGAACACAAATTCCACATCAAACAAACCCCGGAAATATTTCGACATGAGTACGTATTAATAACAAACAATTCAATGCTTCCTGAAAGAAATAAAAACATTTAAAATGCATTTCAGCTATGTGTTTTGGTTTGGCGATTTAAACTTCCGTCTGACCGATGAGGATGAGCTCTCGCCAGAGACAATCAGAAAAATGGTGGAGCAGGATAAATTGGAAGAGCTCATGCAACTTGATCAATTGGCGATGATTCGTCGCCAAGGACGTGCCTTCACACGACTAGAAGAACGTTTACCAGCTTTCCCACCAACGTTCAAATTTGAACACGGAACATGTGATTACGATATGAAGTAAGTCTGCAAATAAATTATCAACAACTTGTTGACTATTCACAAGCCCGTGTCCACCTTTCATAACTAAACTATTGATGGCGTTTTTCATGAAATCTCACTTTAACTCTGTTTCACAGACGACGGCCAGCTTGGTGCGATCGAATCCTTTACAAAACACCACACACCGAATTCAAAAATATGGAATTAGTTACCGAACAAACATCATATCGTAGCCACCCCGCATTTAACATTAGTGATCACAAACCCGTTTCCAGCGAATTTACAATCAACGTGAGTAATTTTCCAAAAGTTCAACAGATTTGTCAAAATCTCATGAAATGCCTAACAAATCGCGAGATTTATTGAACATCTGAACACATTGAAATGAAATGTCAAAAAAAAAAAAAAAAAAAAAATATTGCAAAAACTGTAGGTTTACGACGATCCAACGGATAAAATGGTTGAATTTGCACCATTCCATACATGGCAAATTGGCGAAGAAAATAAGATTGAGTACTCGTTACCGGCTGGCTTCGAAGAGGCCAGCAGCGATTGGATTGGAATTTACAAGGTGAAAAACAGCAACCCCAACATTATTATGCATTGTTGTTGAATTCAAAAATGTCACTGATTCGAATGGTCTATATTTTTAGAAAGATTTTGTGAGCTTAGACGAATACATCTCGTATGAATACACATCTCGGAGCAAAGCGCCATCGGGCGATTATCCAGCCGACCAAGTGATCTATCATTTAGAATTTCCCGATTCAATTGACCTGGACGAAGATGAGCGGTTCCGTTTCTTGTATTTTCAAAGCACTGGCCGCGGTGTAACCGGTTTGGTTGGTATAAGTGAACCATTCAAAGCTGAAAAGCGATGTCCATCGCCGCGTTTCGATTCGGTGGACTAGATGCATTCGAAGAATTGTGCACAGTATGGCTGTTACAATGGCGACAATTAGGTTTCATTCGACTTACAAAAACGCAAAATTCCAGCAAAAATTGTTCTACATGTCATTTTACCTACACAGTAGGGGTAGAATGAAAACGAAAATTATCAAAGTGAAATTACCAAATTGACCATTTAGACTAGGGTTGTTGGAGGAAATGTCACAAATAGCAATGACAACAATTACCAAGTGCAAGTATTTTTTCAACAAATAAGACAACTAATTGTATAGTTTTTTATGTGCAACAAAATGTGCTTTTTGGAATTTGAATGTTTTGCAATGTTCAAAACATTCTCTAAATACTGCTCGATTGCTTACGAGAGCCAATAATGTTCGCTATTTTTGTCCCTTTTTACTCTATTTATTTTTACAATTAAAATTTGATATTACTTAAAACTCAAGAGCTTTAACAATCCTTAATTTGTTTTTGTTCCAATAAATTCTTAATCATGACAATTTTTGACGACACATTCTTTTAGCGTAATTTATATGACATGTGAAGTGCATTTCAGATTATTTCAAAATATTTTCTTTTAACTTGCTTGGAGAATGAAAATGTGCCATTCGAAAATTGCATGATTAAATCAACGAGAAAAGGGAAAAGTTGACCGAGAGATTCGTTCCAATTTGGAAAAATGCACACAAACTCCAGAGACGCTTTTATTATTGTGCAAAGTTGGCTTGAGGATGAATGAAGATCGACACAAATTAACCCGAATTATCAAAAATAAATGTAATCAACAAGGTTTTCATTAGAAAAAGTCCCTCAAATTAATAATTCAACGATAATCAATAGAATCTTTGCACGTTTAAAAATCTGTTTATAGAAGATAATAACGTGGCTGATTATTTGAGCAAATTCAAAATTTTATCAAAAGTCTAGGGCTCACGTTGATTTTAGGTGATAAAATTTCGCAATGAAAGTAGATGCTTAAGAATGCACATTTATTCTCTGGTGATTTATTTACGTTAGGTGTACACAACATTTAGATTTAAATTACATTTTTATAGATATTTACTGCGTTTTGCTTGTTGAAGAATAAACCTTGATTTATGAAAATAAAAATTGAAAACAAAACTCAAGCGGCACAGAGTTTAATCCTCAATTAATATCAAACGAATGTTTAATCCTTGATTACTGGCCAAATTTTAAACAAACTTGGCCAAACAATTAAAAGCTGAAACGGTGAGTTTCAGACTTTCCGTTGAGCTATCTGCTCATGCCTGCGCTGACAGTGTTCAGAATGAAGTGAGCGCAATGAACTTTGCGTTGAAATAGGCGCTACTCAGCAACGGCTAGCTTTTGCTACTGTCAGCGCAGGCATGAGCAGATAGCTCAACGGAAAGTCTGGTTTTAATGGCTGCAAAAATAAAAAAAAATGATTTTCTACAAAAGAAGGACAAAAACTTTTTCTACTTACAAATATGTATATTTCTCTTCAAATTTCGAAGTTCAAGTGCCATTTAATTGACTGCTGGAGTTTGTATATGTTGGTTATACTCTCGCTGTATTTTATTTGTGAAGTTGGTCAGCGAGAGTATAGCCAACATATACAAACTCCAGAAGTCAATTAGTAGTAGATAGTAATCATTTTTTTTTTATTTTTGCAGCCAATAAAACAGTAAAGGGTGATTTTTTAAGTGGTTTCTTTTTGAAAATCGAAAAAAACGCAAAAAATTTCGAAAAGTGAATCAAATCTTTATTGAAATCGATAAATTGGTTCTTGCCATTTACTTTTGAAAATAATTTCATGCAAATGTTGGCCGCGGCTACGGCGCAAATGGTCCATACGGGAAGTCCAATTTTGGCACACTCTCTCCAACATATCGGCCGGAATCTCGCCAATAACGCGTTCGATGTTGTCCTCCAAGTCGGCAATCGTTGCTGGCTTGTCCGCATAGACGAGAGACTTAACGTAGCCCCACAAAAAATAATCCAGGGGCGTTAAATCGCACGATCTGGCCGGCCAATGAACGGGGCCGAAACGAGAGATGAACTGTTCGCCGAACTTACGGCGCAGTTCGTCCATGGATGGACCCGCTGTGTGGCTGGAGGCGCCATCCTGCTGAAACCACATGTTGTCCGCATCCAATTCATCCAATTTTGGGTAAAAAAAGTCGACCAGCATCTCACGGTATCGATCGCCATTGACGGTAACGTTGCGGCCAAGATCGTTCTTGAAAAAGTAAGGCCCGATGATTCCGCCGGCCCTCAAACCACACCAAACGGTGACTTTTTCGGGGTAAAGTGGTTTCTGAAGAGTTGCATGTGGCTGCTCGTCCGACCAGATGCGGCAATTGTGCTTGTTCACATAACCATTGAGCCAGAAATGGGCTTCATCGCTGAAGATGATTTTGCGATAAAAAAGCGGATCTTCTTCGAGCTTTTCCAACGCCCATTCACTGAAAACACGACGCGATGGAAGGTCGACTGGCTTCAGCTCTTGCACCAATTGAATTTTGTAAGGCTTCAGGCCAAGATTCAGGTCTTCGGCGACACTGGCCGAAACAGCAGCGATGGTCTCTTCGGTGCGTGTCCTACGGACACGATTTGGTGGATTGAGATCCAATAAAGTGAAATTGGTGCGAAGTTTCGTCACAAGCTTCCGAATTGCCACTTCACTTGGCCGATTATGGCGACCGTAAAAAGGCAGCAATTTGCGCCACACGGCCTTCACAGAACACGAATTTTGGTAATAAAATTCAACGATTTGCAAGCGTTGCTCGTTTGTAAGTCTTTCCATCTTGAAATTGCATACTGAGCATTTTTGACTGTGACAGACGTCAGTTGGAATTTGACATCTGTCAAAAAATTAAACGTCAAAAAGAAACCAGCTAAAAAATCACCCTTACATAATGATGACCGGATAGTGTATTCCAAGATCAAAGGAATGATCGATGCACTTGAAAAGAAATCTCAAGAAAATTAAAAGAACTATGAAAGGAGAATCGGAGCTCTCGAAAAAAAATAAATGAAGATGAAGGGAAAATCGGAGCTCTCGAAGAGAAAATAGAAAAGACGCGCTAATGCGCTCGGTGCAAATCTGATCATCAAAGCGACGAAATAAAATTCTACTCACCAAAGTGCATTAAAGAAATGTTAGTCAATAAATAAAATATTTGATATAAAATTTATATTCTAAATCTTCTTCAAAAAATTTCTTTTTCTTTCAATTTGGGGTAAAAAATGTGGTTCCAAAATGGTCCTAAGTATAGCAACCAATGGTATCGATGAATTATCGGAGGGGGAAATGATTTGTTCACTTTGAACTCTTGTTTTGTTGAGCTCTTTTTTCGGAAGTCTGTTGAAAATGTTTTTCAAAGGGATTTTATTTGTGCCCCGAATCAAACATTGATTACAAGATAAAGTTTTTTCAGATTTTTATGCAGTTGATGCTTCTTCATGCATCTCAAACCTGTCTTAGTAACGCACTGAACACTAACACTGCATAAATCGTTCGTTAAGCTGTATTAATGACATATTTGACATTAAAGCCAGTGATTGGTCTCGCCGTAAAATCAAAAAATCTATCAGGGATTAAATTTTCTTTCTGCTATGTTTCAAAAAAAAAAACAAACATTAAAACGACTTTAACCAATCAAAAATGAACACTAGATCTCAATTAATATGACGAAATCCTCGCAAAATAAGAAATTTTGTACAAAATGATCAAAATAAGAATTTATTCAATGACAAGTTCTGATACAATTGTTGTATATTATTTTGAAAAATGGAAGAGATATTCTACTATTTCTAGATCCACGCTTTTAAATGTTACATAAAATATAATTTTTCCAAATAAGAACTTCGAATGAAAACATTCATTTCTTATCAATGTAGTTGAGTTGTTTCAATCAATCAGTGGAGTTTTTATATAAGGCACGATCTGAAAAAACTGCTGTTTAAGTTTTGCATACGAATCGGCATTGCCAGGAAAACGTTGAAATCAATGGACGAGTTATGCACAGGTTTTTTTTAACCTTTTGGTCTATCGATTACATCACTTAAACGTGTATGAAATTTATCCAAAAAATTTGCTTGGGCATTTTCGTCTTCAATCTTATTAACACTATTTCAATTCGAGAACTACAAGGTGCGTTCCAGAATAAACGAGACTGCGCTAAAATAGAAATGACAGGAGCTTTGTTCTGATAAATTCCAGTTTATTTATTCAAAATAGTCCCCTCCGGCCTCGATACACTGTTTTGCGCGATCCAAAAGCTTTTCGAAAGAGTGTTTCAGGCCATTGACCGGAATGTCCTCCAGGATGTCGGTACAAGCCTTTTGGATGGCCTCTATAGACGCAAAACGTTTTCCTTTCATGGCCAAATGTAATTTTCCGAATAGGTAGAAGTCGCAGGGAGCCATATCAGGCGAATACGGTGAGTGGTTCATGGTTAAAATGCGATTTCTAGTCAAAAAATCAGTCACAAGAGTGGATCGATGAGATGGTGCATTACTATCATGCAATAAGCGCCAACTTCCTTCTGAACGATATTCTG
This sequence comes from Obolodiplosis robiniae, assembly GCA_028476595.1. Classification (NCBI taxonomy): domain Eukaryota; kingdom Metazoa; phylum Arthropoda; class Insecta; order Diptera; family Cecidomyiidae; genus Obolodiplosis; species Obolodiplosis robiniae. The sequence goes on along the minus strand of CM052017.1, from coordinate 7,939,917 downwards.
GCCGAATATGACGAATACGATGCACCAAACGCTCCATAACACCAAGGAAAAATGGTCCATTGACCGTTTGGTCCGGTGGAAGGAACTCTTTGTGGATAATGCCTTTGGAATCATAAAAACAAATGAGCATCGACTTGATTTTTGAATTCTCCAAACGCGATCTTTTGGGTGGTGGCTCGTCTGAGGCCTTCCATTCGGCACTTTGACACCACGTTTCATCACCAGTTACAATTTTGTAAAGGAAGTTCTCGTCTTTTCTCGCTTCTTCAATGATGTCTTTCGAATGTTGAATTCTGAACAATTTTTGGTCATCAGTTAACTTGTGCGGAACAAAACGTGCACATACCTTTCGTAAGCCCAAATGATCGGTTAAAATGCGATAAATCGATGTTTTGGGGATATTCAACTCCGATTCCATGAATTTCAAAGATGATTTCGGCTCATTTTTGATAAATTCACGCACAATTTCGATGGAGTTTTCGGTGATCACTGATTTTGGGCGGCCAGTATGTTCATCGTCATTTATTTCCTCACGACCATCTCTGAAACGTGTAAACCACTCATGAACTCTGGCACGAGATAGACAATCATCGCCATACACTATTTTCATTAATTCAAATGTTTCGGTAAAAGTTTTACCGATTTTAAAACAAAATTTGATATTAGCTCTTTGTTCGAAACTCATTTTTGTACCGATGACACAAACATACTGTCACTTTAGACGCAATACGAATGTCACCAAACTTTCACTGGAAGTCAGGGAGGGATGTAAATTTCCAACGCACTATCTCATTTACCAAAAAAAAAAAAAATGACAAAAGTCTCGTTTATTTCAACCTATCGTGAAAAAGCAATAATTTGAATGCCAGAGGAAACATTTCTGTATTTCCCGCTCCTATAACAAATCTGAAGACTTCTATCGCTCCTTTTTTAAATCAGGCCTGAGTTCATTATTGATGTCATTCATCAGATCCTTGATATTAAAGCTCGCCAACTAATTGATTGAGTTGCATTCAAACATTTTAAATTTCACACCTTACTGATGGCGCTGTGAGTCTTTAGTATGAAAATGTACGTAATAATTTTGAGCGCGAAAGTGACACTTCATTGGACTGCTCAGTCGGTGAACATGTAAACAAACTAATCGCGACTACCGTTTTGAAATGCCGTGATTTTGTAGATATTTATTCATTTTCTTAATTAAATGTGGTTATTAATTATCTTTCTGTTAAGTTTTGTTGGCTATATCAAATTGAGAATGAAGTTAATTTGTGATGTTTCCGTACATAATCGCCTGGCACCGCACGTCAAACCAAGACTGCAGCAATCGACGCTAGCACTTGGCTATCATCCACCGGGTGCTTCAAAGGATGCTGAAAATTTATTTCTAATTCATTTCACAGCAACAAATAAAGTGGGCACACGTTACAAACTCCATCGGAATATAGAAAAAGTCTTTACAAAATTTTTGCAAGATGGTAAAACGACGCTTTCATTGAAGCAACCACCACACGATTTGCAGATTCGCTGTGATCCGATTCAATTGAAAGCGTTTCTCCAGACATTCAAAAATGCATTGGAAGGTAAATTCGATCCGACAAAATCCAGTTTGTCCACATTGGCCGTGACTGGGGTGCCGAAAAAATCTGTGCCTGCCAAATCGATGACCATCTCAACACCCAGCGATTATCCAATTAAAGGCTTACCAAAAAGTCTCGTCACATTAAATGTAAGCTCAATATCAATTTACTATACAATTTTCTATACAAACACAAAAATTCGATTTGATTTCAGATAAACGGCATCCGCAAATTCAGTATCGACTCACAGATTTTATCACTGAGCAACTTACAAATATTGAATATGAGTAACAATTGTGTCGAACGTCTGCCAAAGCGATTGGGCGATCTGTCACTAGTTCGATTGGATTTGTCGAGCAATCGGCTCGGAAGAACCAGACTGAATGATTGGGATTGGCTGGACAAATCTTCTATCGCATCATCTTTACAGCAACTTAATTTAAGTAGCAACGAAGTAATTACTGAGTAACATTTCTTAGTACTTTTTCATGATGCAATATTTATTTTTCTCTCAGCTCACATTTTTTCCATATAGATTGGTTAAATTACGCAAATTGATGGTTTTAATACTAAAAAACAATCGATTGACGCGAATACCATTTGCCATTCGCCGGTTGAAATCATTGCGAACATTAAATTTAGCTGACAATCAAATCAAATCACTTCCAAACTCCATTGTACGCCTATCTTTTGAAACGCTGGACGTGTCTGGTGCGAACATGCTGTTGCCACCATTTTATGCTCATGAGCCGCAATCAGAGCGCTTCGCAAAAAATACTGATATTCCACATCAACCACCCGATTTGTGGCAAATAGCCGCTAAGACTGTGATGCAAAAAAAGTAAGCAGTTTGGTTTCATATTTGACGATTGAATATCATTCAGTGAATGACTCACTTAAAGCATCGAACAAGATTAGAAAAACAGTTTAAAAATAAAGAAATAAAATTATGTTGTTTTAAATTGCAGCATTAAATACGGACCATTTGATTTGCCGATGACTGTGATCGATTCGCTAGAGGAGTTCCCGATATGCGATTGCGGACGACTGTGCCGGACGAACAAAATTCATTTTCGAACATGCCAATTACAAATTCGAACTGTTAACTTGATACAATCGAATCGAATATCTATTTATGGAGACTCGGTATATTGCAGTGACAATTGCCGTTTCATTTATCAGAAAAATTAACGAAGAATCGATTGTTAACAACACTTTTTGAAAAAATAAAAATGGTACTTTATTACATTTAAATAATAAATTTATTCAATTCGTTACTTATTATATCAAAAAAATTGTGGCTTTTAGGATCTTCGCATGCTTAACATTGTATTGATTTCCCAAATAATGATGCGAATGCGATCAATAATTTCGCGAAGTTGCTTATTCTTAACTGTTACAGCCTCGGTGAGTTCGCGATTCTCTTGCAGCAGTTTTTTGTATTCTTCATTGTGCACGGGGTCGGGCTTATTGTCAGGCTCATCTTTGAACGGCAAAAGACTCTCGATATTTGTATGCTCGATACCTGTTGTAAAATCGAATTCAAAACCATTCATTTTAGTTCTTATGATAAAAATGTGCATGTCTTTGTTCAGTCTATACACTATATAAATTGATATGATTCAATTCGAATGAATAATAAAGACAATTATTTAGAAATAGCTCACCCAATTGGCATGTATCGTTGCATTTCTCGAAAATCAAGCGTAAACGCCGAAACAGCAATCGAATCGTACGAAATTGTTCCGTTACCTTTTTGTCTGTGGTTGTTGGTGCTGAAAAATATCACACAGTTAAAATACCTTCTTAGTAAACAGTTTGCATAAATCGGGCAGGAAATTTCAGCCAATCGACAACTCACTATTGATTCCAATCGGAGGTTGAACGCTTTTCAAAGTGCTGAATACTTCTTGAAATCGGCTAACGATATCTTGCACAGTCTCCTGCCCATATCGGCACAAATACACTATATTTAGGTTTTGATGCTGTTGCTGTTGCTGCTGCTGTTGTTGCATTTGTTGTTGCTGCTGTTGCTGCTGCTGCTGCTGCTGTTGTTGTTGTTGTTGTTGTTGTTGCTGCTGCTGCTGTTGCTGCACAAACATTCAAATATTGATATTTTCGCAATTGGAAGAATTTCAGAAACGTAAAGCATACCTGATTTGGTTGGATTTGTTGTTGATTAGCTTGTGCAAGGGGGATCATTTGATTATTCGGATTATTAGACAGGTTTGGATTATTTTGTATATTTAAGTTTGGCTGTTGGACACCAGGAACTTGAGCGCCGGGCTGTATTAGCGGTTGTGGTGGTTGTTGGTGTTGCTGAGGCGTCTGAAGTGGCATTTTGGGTTGCATTTGCGGCTGATTTTGATTCATTTGCGGTATCGAATGCATGTGCTAGTGAAATTTAAAAAAATAATGCAAATGACATTTTGACAATTCTGAGGAATGATAAATTATGATTTTAAAATTCGAATGACTTATGAAAGTAAATCTGAGAAAAACCGTGTCTTTCTCAATTGAACTACCTGTTGCAGTGGCATGTGGAACTGCTGAGAATGCTGTTGATCCGGTGTTGGACGATCGTCAGACATCATCTAAGAGAAAATTAATTAAGATTAGTTGCACAAACACAGAATAGACCCAAAAGAAACGAAATGAACTGGACCGAAACAAATCCGATCGAATGCAAGCTCATACCGGCTGTTGGTTCGTATGATGTGGCTGCTGATGAACCATCTGTTGTTGGACCATTTGTTGTTGCATATGATGTTGCTGCTAATTGAAAAGAAAAATATACTCAATTATTTAAAGAGATAGAAACCTAATTTCATTCGCACACAATCGTGAAGGAAAACTTCTATCCAGTAGTACTTTTCGGAAAAGAGAGGTTCTATACAAATTATAGTCTTTCAAGTGGCGGCTACTTACATAAGAATTTGGCGGAGGTGTATTTTGTGACTGTTGCATGTGCATCGGTGGAACATGAACGTTCGACGAGCCTTGCATGTTGATGTGACCTCCCATACCTATAACGAAATTTGTATGTGAAATTCATGCTCCTGAAAGGAAATGGGTCAATAAGAAATGACCGATGAAATTGAATATACCTGGATTGGGCATGCCGGATTGATTGTAGTTCATGGATTGTTGTCCCATCATTGGATTGACCATTTGATTGGACATCGATTGCATATTCATCATTGGCCCCATAACACCGGGAATATTTCGCATTTGTTGGTTAATCATTTGATTTGGATAATTGCCCTGATGATTTGGGCTGGAGAAGCCCGGATAATGGCCAGACATGTTGCTACACAATAAATAATTAGCTTGCAACTAAAAACGATTAACACAAAATGCGATGCGATGATGCCGAATGTATGTGCATTCGTATCAAACAAAATTGACTATAAGAGGATCTGTCAAAATCGGTGTGTATGTGTGTATTTCGAATAAAATCCGCTAGGCGGCTGGAGTTGCTGTCGTCGTCGTCGACGGCACGAAAAGAGACGACCTTTTGCTATAAATGTGAATGATGTTTTTGGATAATGTATTCTCGTGTTCAGAGTGTGGAGATGAGTTCTGATAGGATTGAACAAAAATGAACGATAATTGCGTCGCACACAAATGAAACGGTTGAGACCGAATGCAAAACGTCAAATCGCAATGTCGCATTTGTATTATGACTTTTTACGCTGTATATGCATTCTCCATTCGCATGTATTCTCGGGAACCCCTCGTGTTCTCACATGTGTTTGATATTCTGTTATGTTGTGTTGTTTTTTATCTATCGGGTGTATTGTTGCTACTTCGCACATCACATTCCAATGTTAATAATGTTTGATTCGGTATAATAAGCTTGTTTTCATTCGATTTTCGATTGTATGCAAAGTGTAAAGAAGCAGAGATTTTGAGCATTGCGTGCAATTTTTATGGCTGAATAATAAACATTTTTTTGGTGAATCATCGTTTATCATCCGATTGTGGATTGTCCGTCGATTATTCTCCGGTCGGTGAGATTCTGTGACTCTTATCTTGATTGCGAGCGGTGTGTCGGGCTCAGTTGAAATCTCTGTTTTTTCCCCTACTTTCTTTCGCTCGAACAATTTTAATCGCATAGCGTTTCACGTGTTCGCATTAATTAAAATAAATTTGAAAAGCGGGCAGCGAATTTCGGCTCTTCTCTCTGTCAACCGATCATACTTAGCAGACAAATCAACATGGAACTATTATTACAAGCAATTGAAGAGGTAATTTTGTTTATGATGAACTGGCGCTAAAAATAAACTTGGTGTTTGATTGTCCGTTGAATTCTACAGAAATTGTCGAATGTCGAAGCTGAACGAAATCGATGGTTACAATATCAGGAGGAACATACACAGGCGTTAAATAATTTACGTGAATTTCAGAAGTCTTTCCGCAAGGACATTTTAGTCCCGATCGGATCAAAAGCGTTGATGCCCGGCCAACTCTATCACACAAACGAGATTTTTGTCGGCATGTACCGTGGTTTATTTGTTAAATGTTCTGCTGACAAAGCAATAAGTGTGTGCGAACACCGATTAGGTGAGGCGGCCAAACGACTTGATGCGCTCAATGTCGAACATAAGATGTATAAGTAAGTGATCTCAGATAATATAGCAAGCAAAAATCATCAAAAGTAACAATATCTCTATTAAAAAATGTCAATCAATTTTCAATTTCATTTTTATTTAAACTTCCATTCCAATCTCAACCGCTATATCAGTTCTTTTCTCGTTTTTGTTCTCATTTTTATTCTCTGTAGAGATCGACTGGAGTTGCCCGTAGACGAGCAAATCTTTGGAAATGACAGCGAATCTCAGGAAATTATCGAAGAATACAACGAAGAAGAGGAGCAAAAATGGCGGGAACAACATAAAATTCGAATGCGCGAGCACAAACAGGCCGAAGCTGAAGAAAGGAAGCGCTTCCAAGAATCCGAGGAAATTGATATAAATGCCATTTTGGAACAAGCCGAGCTAATGGAAGAATTGGAAAATGAATTGGAACAACTGAATATCAGCGATGACGAACATTTGCAGCAGCAGCTCCAAGCGTATAGTCAACAGACAGAAGCGTCGCAGTCAGAAAATGTCGATTCTCAATTATCTTTCATGCATGAAAACGAGTCCAACGATTCGGACGACGAGGAAATGGGTTCAAAGGAATTTTTATCGCTCAACAAAGCAGCTGCTAGTCTCAGCACCGAAGATAAGATGAAATTTTTCGAGGTTCATTTACAAAAAACGAGAGATTATTTTTCAAAAAATATCTGCACAATTCACAATTTCGATGAATTCACGGACAAACGGGTAACCGAAGAATGTTTACAAAATGCCATTGAAGAGCTACAAGAAGCGTTGTGTGACGATACCACTGCTGCCGCCAATCATGACAAAAAATCCACCGCCAAATCAAGTAGAAGCGCCCAGGAAAAATTGAAGTGCGCGCCAAAATCGTGCATCAGTACCGGCGAACCTCGCGCCGGCGAACCCCGAAAGTTTCACACGCTCGACGATTACGATGCCATCGAACAAGAATATATGAGTCAAAACAAGGGCAAAAGTGAATTGCTAATTTTCTACAAAAGTCAATTACGGAATATCATGAAATCGATCGCGAGTTGCGTCATTGATTTGAAGGCGCGCCAAGAAAAAAAGGTGCTGTACGAATTTATAGCCGATCGCATTTCCAGTCTACGAGATGATATACAACGAGAAAGGCAAATCCAATTGGAAGAAGAATTCGTGGATGATGACGATATTGATCAATGTGTTAAGCCAATGGGTCGAACATTTCAAGAGTCAACTGCCATCGGTTTCGATTTGGACGATAATAAGGATGATGAACTCTCGGGCAAACGAAAAATTAGTTTCGCCTCACAACCAGTTACTGTTACATTTTTCGAGGATGATGAACCATGTGTTGTGAGTGAAATTCTCGGATTTTTTTTGGACATTTCCAACATTGAATACGATTGCCCATTAGGTTTCACAGGAAAATATGGAAAACATGGAGGATTCGACATTTCAGTTCTTCAACAGCCCCAGCAGTTCGAGTGCCAGCAGTGTTTGTGGCGACGATGAAGACAATGTGAGTGAAAGTGTAATTAAACAATAACAGATTTTTCTCATCTTTAACTTGAGAACAATCGGCTTTTCAGGCCAGTTGTTCTGTGTTTGAATGAGTCACATTATTTTTACTTGATTTCCTTACGACGTCAAACATATAAATCTATTCTCATTTTCACAGCAACCGATTAATAATACAAATGTCTGTGATACAAACTTCCCAATGAACCAAATCAACGAATGCGCTATGAATAAAGTTGAAGAAGCCAGTGTAGATAGCGAAAGCAATAAAATAACAAGTCAAAATGAGCCATCAACATTGCAATTCACTCATTCGTCGAATCCGTGCACGTTGACTGCAGACGTGACGAAGGGTGACGAAATAAATAGTTCATCAGTTGAGGTGAAAGTTGCATTTCAACGGGAGTTGTCGCAAATTAATGATAAAATCAAGGAAAACATCGATAAGGGAAAAGCAATGGGTCAAGATTCATCTTTTTTGCTAACAGATAAGATAATGGAAGTGCCGAATATTGATGCGAAACCGAAAAAGTCGATTCTCAAAAACAGTAATTTAGTGAAAAATGAAACTCGCGAGCCACTGTCACGCGATGAAGGTATATTTCTTGTATTTGAATGTTGTCAATAATAATTTTGGCAATAAAATTATTGAATTTTCTGAATATTCTGCTACATTTAAAACAATAATTCTGATTTTTGATGGATTTCCGATAGATGTACCATGTGCGGACGAGGGCAAATTGGATTTCTCACGTTTCATGCAGGTTAGTCGAAGCAATTCTGTCTAAGAATTGGTCGATTTTAAAACAAAAAAACGTTGTTTGTTTATTTATTTGAAGGTTTTGGGGGATATCGTTGAAAAGCCGATCGATGACAAGCAAGAAGAAATTGGCACATCGAAATTGGGCGGCTTGTCGAAAGAAAGTGACAATCAAATTGATTCCATTCAACCGAGTGGCGACAATGAACCAAAGAAGCGTGTCAGTTTATTCAAACGAAGCCGAATGTCGTGATTCGAAGTGTTGGTGTTCAACGACTAAACCATAGTCGCCCAAAATGTCAAAATGTTTTTAAAAACATCTACATATCGCTTTCCACAAATTAAAATGATGAAGAGGAAAACAATTGCCTTTTTACGGAGCATACAGATTTCAAGGCCGAATCCAACAAAGAAATTTATTTTTATTGAAAAATTAAGAAAAAAAGAAGAAAAAAACATCAATCGAATACAATGTAAACAGCCGCAAAATAAATAAAAGCTGATAAATAAATGAATTCTAAAAATAAATGCATATTTTTCAACGTACATTCAAAATTGTGTGTTGTTTGATTTATTTGATTGTAGATGGCAGCGCCCGCTTTATTCCGTAGCATGTGTAAAATTTGACAAATGATAAAATGCAGTATTTATTTTTATTGTGAATGAAATGAAGCCTCGATAATAACATATTTCAGTGACTAACATTTGTTTAACAGAAATTCTGTTTGTAAGTATTTTTTGAATGTGTTCAAAATGTTAACAACGGAAGGCTTAAAAGATCCATTACTAATGGACACGGTGAAAATTAAGAAAGAAAAAATAACACCACCAACAACACCGAAAAGGGTTTCGACTTTGGCAACAGGCCTGAGCATAACTGATGATTTATTGGACAATATTTTGGGCGAACGCAAACCAATTGCCGAACCAATTAAATCTTCCAATGAAATTTTAGCCGATTTATTCAAAGTGTTTAATGCAGCACCGCCAACGCTTGATGATGAGAATTCAACGAGAGAACACAAGAAGAAAAAGCATAAAAAAGAGAAAAAAGTGAAAAAAGAGAAGAAGAAACGCAGCCGGAGCAAAAGTGAGAGTAAATCAGAAGATGATACACATAAATCGAAAAAGCATAAAGTGAAAAAGTCAAAAAAGGATGAAAATGAATCCGACACCAAGAATCACAAAAAACAAAAAAAGTCGAAGGACCGAGAAATCAAGAGGGAAAAGTCAGATATTATTATTAGGAAAGAGAAAATCGATGCATCGATCAAGCGGGTGGAAAGTGAATTGAAATCTCATGGTGAGGATAAATCAAAGAAATCACGACCGAAAGAGGAGAAAAACCCACCATTGCATATACAAGTGTCGGTGTCGAAAGATAACGATGGCAGCAAACGGAAAATTGTGATTAAAAACCTCGTTGATAGTACAGTTTTTCAAGATACACTGAAAGAAGTCGATGCAAAGCAGATGGAAAAAGAAAGGGAAAGAATAAAAGAACGCGAAAAGCAAAGGGAAAAGGAGAAAGAACGATTCAATGCGCGAACTAGCGATCGAGAAAGGCGAAAAAACTCCTCCAAACGATCCAGATCTAGAGAAAAATCACATCATTGCGGACGATCACGCTCTTCAAGCCTATCTCTATCCGACGAAGAAACATATCTTAGGGAACGAGAACGATATAGAGTAGGTGTTCCACTTAAATTTAAGTCCTTGCTTCGAATAGTTTATGATCATCTAAAATGAGGTCATTCATGCCTTGAGAGTTCGAACCGAACTAAGTTTCAGTCACATTCTCCAAAGCAATGAGTATTGAGGTGATCACTTTAAGGATGCTTTGAATGTTATTTATTTTTGGCACAAATTATAGCAAAAATTGAGTTAAGGCGAATAAAATGAATGAGTGTCATTTGAGTTCTGTGCATCCTTCTTTTCAAATTTTTGATTCTCCTTCACATTTTGTGTTGATTTAATAAAAAATCACTATTTTTTAGGAACGGGATCGTGAGAGGGACAAAGATAAAGAAAAAGATAAGGATGATTTCTATGGTGATTACCGCCGTGAAGTAGATGCAGAGCGTCGAAAATACCGAAGTCGCACCGATTTTTACCGACATGAACACGATCGCAGGTAGCACAAATTTAATGTTCCTCAATTGAACTTCTGGGTTTGTTGTAAAGTCTATTTAATTTATTAAAATAATAATTGTGCTTAATTGAATAGACGATCGAGATCGATATCTCGGCATCGCGGTCAGAGATCTGAGGATCGAATCGATAAGAAGCGTTTACTTGAAATTGCCCGCAAGAATGCCATTAAAATGTTGAAGAATGGCACATTACCAGGCACACACAACTTGGACCCTGAAGCTAAAGAGCGTGTTTTAACGAAGATGAGATATGGCGGTATGTGCAAAAAGATGAATTTTCTGGAAAATAGTTTGGCTTTTTTTCCGAAAATGCATTGAGAAATGTTATCAATGCTTGGGAAAATTTTAATTGGTTTTGGATGTTTAAAATAAACGATTGTTAAATGCCAATGTATTGTGTAATTCTAGGCAAGTCAGTTGACGAGCTAACTGAATTTTGCAAGAAATTATCAAAAGGTGAAACAAATGGTTACCTTTCAAACATATCTGGTGACAGCGATATTGATGCAGATATTGAAAAACCATTCCATCATCCATTCGTAATTAAGGATCGTGGTCCAATTGTGATGAATATAAAGGTAAAAACCCCTCCCCTCAGATATTCACTTTTTTAACGCTTTTTTTGATCATTTTGGTTGTAAATTTGAATTCAATCAAAATACCACATCAAAAATTATTTGAAAAATAACACAAATTGCAAACCGCAATTAAAAGAGAGTTTATTAAAATTAGACAAATTTATCAAAAATTCCCAAAGAATGCGACGCCAATACCACCAAAATCGGCCGAACAGACAAAAGCAATACTAATGCAGTTTCCTGTGTCATCTGGTCAACATCATCGTTTGAACGAGAGCGAATGGGTGCCTGTTGTTCCATCAAAACTACCGAAAAAAGATAAAGAAGTACAAGAGCAAGCAATGGCGGATGTAGCGAGTGAAGAAGCACCAGCAGTCGCATCAGGATCTCAGCTCATACCGTTGCCGACAACAGGTAATAAAAGAGACATTTTATTTTTTCTATCAATTTCAATTCATTCTTTTTGTCAAAATTTAATACGCTCACGAATGATGTTTGTTTGACTCTCACAGATTACGGCTATCAAACAAATGCACCGGTATTTCAACCAGAACCACCGCCAAAACCGCAGCCAGTGCCGATGCCAGTGCCAGTACCAGTGCCAGTGCCAGTGACAGTACCGGTGCCAGTGACAGTATCAGTGCCGGCACCAGTTTCCGAACCGCAGCCACTTAGCTTTACGGCAACGGGAACCATCAAACCAACACCTGTACCAGCTCCGACGGCCGATAACATCTTTGCTGAGCAGGGAACTGGGAAAGATTTGGATGTAACATCGATCATAACTAAGCGACTAAATGCTATGCGTAAACTGCAAGATAATCCATTGGATTCCGAGGCAATCAAGCTGATGTACAAAACACAAAAGGATGTAAGCATTCAAATATTTACCCAGAAAAATCGATGAATTTCTAATTCTATTGTCGTTTCACAGATGTCCGCCTGGGCAAATTCCAAATTTGTTCCTGGTCAATTCACTGGTAGCACCGGTGCAAGCATACTATCAACGAAAGAACTTGCTTCTGGCTTCCAAGCATGGGCTAAACGAGTTAGTTCATTTGTTTTATATTGATTTCATAGATTATGAAACGAAATAGTTGAAGTGCAATCATCCCATCATGTGCAAGTTTCATCAGAAATGAATTAAAATTCCAATTGAAACATAAAAACACATTAAAAAAGATGGAATTATTTTTTGTACGAGAAAATGAGAATAGCTTTGAAAAAATCAGAGCAACAATTTTATTTAAAAGAATGGTGAACGGCCGATTTATTCTGATTCAAATGCACATCGTATGTGATGATAGCATTTATGCGAAAAATTGCACGTGAATGATAAAATCTATCCGTAAATGGTTCCTTTCATACAAAGTGCTAGGAAGCGCCGGCCACTTTGTATAAATCGAATCATTTTGAAATAGATGAAAATATGAACATTTTCAGCACTTCCCAAATATGCTGCGTTGAGCTCATCACGGCTTCCAAAGCTTCTCACCTCATTTTTACAATTGATTTTCATGTGACCAGCTCGCATTTGTGCGCATTGCATGAATATGAACTGTAAAAATGGCCATTACAAACGAACGAACCAAAACCAATGAATAACAATGAATGTCAAATATATTTCGTTTGCATCCGTTGCTATTCATCACCCCAAAAAATTGTAATTTCTGTAGTTGTGTCATTCTTCACCAAAAAGTGAACGAACTTTCGAATAATCTAACATAGAAAAAATCTATGAAATGCTTTTGTAAATAAAACTGCAATTGAGCGCAAGACGAATGCGTAAATCCCCATTCTGGACTCGATCGGTCGTCTACTGAGGACGTGAAATCGCCAGAAATCCACCATTATATTGGTGTCCAATAATCTGGCCATTTCAGAGATAACCGGGAATTTGCAATTCAAAGGGGCGACTCACAAATTGAAAATGCATGGTCAATTGCGCCAACTGCAGCTTTATTCGGTGAAATCAGAGTTAATTTCATAAATTTTATTCCACGCCATTTGTGGCTCACTTTCAAACAGATTTTTATACGCAAAATTTACACAATTAAAAAAATGTGCTTGAACCACCTGCTAAGAACTCATAAAAAATCATTGTCTATCGCGATGGAAGGGCAGTAAGTATAAGTGGATAATCAATAAGCACGTATATCAAAATCGAACGATAATTTATTTAGATAAAAAACGAAAATAGTGGACATTTATTTTTGTAATGAATGAATGAAGACTGATTCTAATTCAATGCTTTCTCATTTATAATTTTCTTCTTATTCGAACGATTGGGTGATTGCAGGATCAGTTGCTTTCTACAACCCCTGTTTCAGGCGGAATGGGCATGCATTTACTCCAGAAAATGGGATGGAAACCGGGAGAAGGTTTGGGCAAAGAGAAAAATGGATCATTGCAACCGCTGCTGCTTGAAGTGAAACTTGACAAAAAAGGTTTAGTTGCTGAAGAAGAGGTACACATTTTGGAGAAGATTTTGAAATATTTCAAATGAATAATTAAATTTGTTTCGTGTTAGAGTCCCCAAGTGCAACGGCAACGAGCTCAAGCTGCGAAAAAGGCAAAGGCAACTACACTGGCGATGGCCAAACATAATTTCGAAAGTAAGCACCCGGTTTCGTTGCTTGGAGAGCTAAGCGCCAAACGCAAATTCGGTGCACCACTTTATGAGTTGGTTATGCAAGAGGGACCATCCCACCAGCGACAATTCTTGTATAAAGTATGTATTAACATTTGTTAAACTCCTTATTGATCGCTATTTTCGGCACATTGACGAGGATCGGCGGTTGCGAATCAGAAATGTGCTCATTAAGTAATACCAATCAAATATAAACTCAGAAATTAAATTAATTATATGATTTGATTTTAGGTAACAATCAATGGTCAAGTGTATCAGCCCAACACTACAAGTCTGAATAAAAAGGAGGCGAAAGCATCTGCAGCTAAGTTTGCTCTTCAGAGAATGGGATTTTTGCCCGATGTACCGACACAGCCGCCGCCACTACAACCAAATTTAGCTGCTCAGGAGCCGCAGCAATACGCTATGCCGGGACAATTTGCGCCACCAAACGAATACCCTCAATAGCAACTCTCCCAATAGAGATGTACATTATTATGCGAGCATTGCACTATTTTTAGCCATGGAGAATATTGGAATCATTCGAAGGATGCATAATTTCTTGATGAAGTTGATTCAAAACTGCAGAAAATCACTATTTGCCGATAAATTTAAGCAAAATTTCATTGGAACCATTTGTAATTTAAAAACAATATGTAAATTTCAAAAATAAAATCAAAACCTTTATTAAATTAACGAATATTGTAGCATTTCGAAAATAAACTCTCCAAATATGCGGCAAGCGCCACCACTCGACCAAGCTGAGAACCATCACAATTTCAGCCATTTACGTTGGTAAAAGATATCAACAGTTTTTTCTCTCATTTTGGTATGTTGTTGTGTCGCGTCGTACGCATTTCAGTTTCGCAGCAGTGCATTCATTTTCCGAAATAAATTCAACGGTGTAAATTATTAACTAAAAATAGCGGCCGACTGTTGTAGATTCGGTGTAGTTGACTGTGAATTGAATTGTTTAATTGAAGTTTCGAGTATTTGGCGCAGTTTCAAGTTATTGTGCCCGTTCGAAAAATTTCACCGCTAAAAACGGACGCGTCAGTCATATAAAAGGTAATTGACGTGTGTCAGTGTGTGTGTATGTTTTTGTTTTCGCCCGTAATTTTAACCTTATTTCTCTGGTTTAACTCGATTTTCTCGCTCGCATCATATTTCGAAAAGTTGCCACAAATCCGTGTAGCACATGAAAAATCGATGCGAAATGATCGGCGGGCAAACGAATTGAAAACCGAACGACATACGAATTGTACGACACCGTAATGTGACGAGTTTTCAAACCAGTAATTAAGGTTACACGCCGCCAATTCGATGATAAGCTGCGATTGTGCCGGAGTTTTTTTATACTCGAAAATTGTTCTATTTTTTCTGCTTTTTTCTTGCACATTGTGATTTCATGATTATTTAAAATCCATTTGCTAAAATTCGATAAAAATAACACTTTGCACTCGCTAGATTTTGTCAATTTGCAAGGGGTGTGTGTATTGGAGCCCGAAATGGACCGTCGCAAGAGAGGAGCAGCAGTAGCTGCAGCTGCATCAATTGTTGAGACAACAAAAACAGCACAAGCCTCGAGTAAATCACCGTCCAGACGTTCATCTAGAAATCGATCGCCGGCGCGTACATCTTCGCCAGCTCGCACAAAGTCATCGGCATCACAACGCCGCAGTGGACGAAATAAACTCACAGACAATGACACCGCATCCGAAACTGACGAATCAAAATCGGATGTGATTAACAATAAAGTGACGATTCGAATGTCTCCTTTGAAGCTCGACAAGGAAGGCATCCAGAAGTTGGTGGCGAAAAATCGCGCAATCAATAACAAAGTGTCCACCATTTCGGCAAATAATGACGGCGATGACGAGGTGGCTAGTCTAACGGCCAAGTACTTGAATGATAAGCAAAATGCCGAAAATCCAACGCCATCGGATTTTAGTGCGAAACGCAGCTACAGCCGCTCGATGAGCCGCAGTTTGATCGATGAAGAGTGGAGCCAATCGGATACATCGGAAAAGAATGACGATCCCATTTATGGGAATCGCATCACGCGCAGCCGCAGCAAAACCGCTCAAAATGTATTCTGTCGCGAGCAAAGCCTCAACAAAGATGCGGCAGCCGAATTTGGCGGGAGCATTGGTGCATCAGTGCTCATCGTTCTACTTCCACTTTTGTGCTTCTTCACTCAGGTAACCAGGTCGATCCGATTCTATTTGCCACCAAAAATGTGTTATCTATTAATTTTTCATTTAAACGAAGAAAAACAATCAATGATTTCATATTGATTAACATTTGGCATTTTTTTTTTCTCGACGACAGTATGTGTGCAGCAGGAATGAGTGTAGCTTAAAAGCCGTGCGAATTGAGAGATTGAAATTGATTTCAAGTTATTTTACACTTGAAGCCGGCTATGCATATTTGGGTTTCACGTGGTTCGTTTGCTTATTGTCGGTGATTCCTTATCTTGGCGTGACGCATCAACTAGCACAATCGACACCAGGTAATGAATCGAACGATCCACGCTATTTCAACGGTTTTGCCTCGGCCGTAATCATAGTCACTGGCCTCTCCATCGCCGAACATTACAAAGAATACACAATAAATTCATTTGTATACAGAAACTATCAGCAATTCTGTTTTGTTGGCATTTTCTATGCGTTGATCATTTCGATATGGCTGTTCTTGCGATCGGCCTACGTTCCGACGACTGCATGGAATCCTTTTGCTAAATCGGGCCGTTTGGTCAGCGACCTCTTCATCGGTCGCCAAATCAATCCACGCTGGTGGAATGTGCTTGATATTAAATTGATCCATCGTCGCGTCGCTCTGATCTCAACATTGATCTTCAACATCGCCTTTTTGTCGAAATGTATTAGATTAGATCCAATTGCAGCTGTCGAATCACCATTGACAACAAAAGAAATTATTGCTGAATTCTTGCAAAGCATCAAATTCGAGCCGGTTCCCACCACTGTCTCGCTGTTGATCATCATCTATGTCATCGATGCCCTTCTCTTTGAACACCATATGATCAGCTCATTCGAACTGCAAAATGAGGGTGTTGGCGCCAGTTTGTTGCTCCAATATGCCGCATTTCCCGTTTGGACATCGCTTTTTGCCAAATTCGTCCTGCAACATAAAATGATCCACGTTCCCGCCTGGCTTTTGGTCGTGACCAGCCTCGTCTTTCTCAGCGGCTTGATCTTGAAACGACTTTCCAATGAATTGAAATACCATTATCGCGTCTATCCAAACAGTGCTCGCTCAATGAGTAAGTAAACACTGCAATTATTTCTATAAATGCAATCAGTATGTATCCTATGTATCCGCAGAACTTTTAACAATTATTCCTATTTTATGTTTGAAAACATTACATTTGCGCTGAAAGGCTGACAGATGCTTTTTAAAATGCTCATGACTAAAAATTGTTGTTTTTTTTTTTTTTTTTTGCTCTTCTAGATTTGAAAACATTGCCGACATTCCAAGGACATCGTCTATTGATCGCCAACTACTGGTCATTGATTCGTCATCCGAACTTGTTGGGCGAAATCATCACATCGCTGTCATTGCTTCCGCTGCTTTATTTCCGCTTTGCCTGGCCTCCCCTAATCGCTGTGTTGTATACCGTGGTGCTTTTGGTGCACCGAGCCCGTCGCATCGACAATCGCATGGCCCAATACTACAATTCAGCCTGGACAAGATACAAGACCCAAGTACCAAATTCATTCATTCCACGCGTTTATTAGGTTGCGCCGCAATTTCACCAAAATCTAACCCATTTCATCAATCCCATGACATTCAATTAGTACACCCATTCACCGACGCAGCAAATTCAAGAAAGGTAAAACAGAGTAATCTTGAGAATTTTACTAGGAATACCGACTCGTTTGCGTAATAGTGTATCACGAAAAGAGTTTTCAGAATACGCATAATGAAAAAGGGTTAAATATTTAAAAACGCAACATGAGCTACCATAAGGAGCGAGGCGAAATTTTGATTCGTTTTAAGAAAACTCTTCCCATACACTTCTTCTCAAACGATTCTGTACTCCGAGTATGATTGTCATGCACAAAAATCTACATATGAGATTGATTATACACAAACACACACACACACACACACACACACACACACAAATTTCATCTAAAAAACACTTATTCGTAAAAAAATCCAAGGAAATGGTAAAAAAAAATTATAAAAATAATCGATAAAATGGAACAAAAACAGACAAATTATAGCGTAAGACAAGACAACTTTTTTTTTAATTTACATCAAAAGAAAAAACAAATATTGTATTGAGATTGAACGCCGTAAAATGAGGGCACGAAGTGTGAGAATTGTAAAAAATGACTCTAAGACGCCGTCAGCTTTTTTAGAGATCACATTCATGTTTAAGTAAATTTATCGATTCGTGAATGAATTCAAGTTCGATTATTTCTCAAATGAAAAAATAAAAGCATGGTAATAGATTTAAATGAAGAAGAACAAACAGTTTTCGGACTATTTTAAAAGTACAAAAATGTGTAATAGCTGTAGGATGTAATTGACTACATCGAAGTGCGTTTTGATTTCATTCTCTCCCCCACCCCACCTTTCTTTCATCTCAAAATGTGTTTAAATTAAAGAAACCTCAAAAATTGTTTCAATTGAATATCCACCGTCCGATCCTCAATCCGATTGGTTTATAGCTGAAATTCGTACGAGATTGTCAATGCAAAGATTTTCATCGTTTTTTTTTTATTGAAATTGCATGTGTGTTTTTCTTTTATACTCTCTTTTTCAAAATAATTCATTTTTAACTTAGATTCATACGCAGGGAGAATTGGAACATCAAGTAAAACTATGAATTAAAATAATCAAATGAAAGAAAAAGTCATAGAAAATCAAATTATGGACCCAGTTGTGTTGGCCTGAGAAAAATAAAAGGAATGTAAAACCGTCCCCGTAAGAGTGTATCATAAAAAGGATTTGCGAATCATGAAAAAGTGTTTTTTTTTTAAACTCCGCAAGAATTGACCATTGCCTCTTACCGCAAATTCTTTTTTAGAACCGTCTAACGGGATGGTTCCGTATTCCCATTATTTTTCTCAGGCACACATATATAGAATTGTAAGATGAAAAAATAGCTAACAGAAAATGAAAATAATGAGATATATAAATGAATCCAAATGAGAGAAGTCAATTAGGCTTGCAATTGAGCTAGCAATTGATTGTAAAATAAGTGAGCTAGTGCTAGATAAATGCACAATGCAATTCAATGATAGTTTGTAATTTGTATTCAGTAGATCTTTTTTTTAATTCTGTCAAATATTTTTAAATAAAGAGATTCAAAGGACAGTTTGTTGTGTGTTTTTCCCTCTTCGTTTGTTTATAAGCAATTGAAGCAAGCAGAAAACACCGTTTCAAGGTGTGCGCGCCAAAGAGAAGTGAAAAATGTTTCTGAAACAACACATCAAATATTAATGTGAGTGAACTGTATGTGTTGATGGACAGAGAGCTCGGCTTAAGTGTATGCTCGACACACATGTTCACCGTTTTACAGTGTGAACGATGCGTGATCGGCGAAGGTAAGAGAAAGGCAAAAAGATTTGTAAGCACTCAGTACGATCAAAGCCACAACACACTTTTTATGTTGGTTTTGGTAAGTTTTCTTTCAACTGCGTTCGTATCTCTCTCTTGCGTGCATGCCAATTGTCATGCGCTGTCTCGGCGTGTTCTTTCCTGGTACTTCGATTGTACTTAACTGTTTTCAACATTATCAACCAAAACAGAAAGACAATCGCGGCCCGTACCGACCAACACATGTGCGCCGACCACATTCATACGCCAAACTTGATATTTTTGCGCGCACACACATCGATAATTCCATGGAACTACTTACTGATGTCTTGTACAGCATTCGCGCGGATTGGCACAGACCAACAATTTTAGTTTCACTTGTGAAGGCATCGAATAGTAAGTATATTGCACGTCTGTCCACCAACAACGCGAGAATCAACTCTCTTTTTGTTTTATTTACATCGAATTCTGGGCTCAAGAATATCAGAAATACATTCAAACGCAAGTTTTTGAATGAAAGAAAACGTGAAGTGTTTATTTGAACAGAAAAAGAATAGAACAAGTGTTTATTTCAACCATAGGTGTTCAATTTTGTTTGAACGGTTGACGATCTTTTCCATTTTCGTCCATAGACAGTTGATCTATATAAAAACTGTGTGCATGTTCAATGATCGTGGATGATCTGTGTGCATTACGTTCGAACGTATATTATATAAAAAAAAACATATAAAATGCCAAAATCAACTAAATTGATTGACTTATCGAATTTTCATGAGTGAATTCGTAACGTAAGTTGAAATAGGAGTACGACATGGTCCATCAAGTGCGTTCATACAAAATGTGCTTATGAATTTTTCGTTTTTCTTTTTTGAAACAAGCAATGCAAAAAAAATAATAAGTTGTTCATACCAAATTCGAGTGATTACACAATATTCCAAAATATAACCGATGGATATAATCAAAGCAACATTCGGCGACACACATTAAATAATTTTCTGTTGTTTTTATGGCGTTTAGATAATCGAGAGTGAGAGAGAAAATGGAAAATCCGTCGAAAAGTCGCATGGACAATTCGGCAAAACAATTTAGGTGAAAATTGTTCAGGAAATTGAGACTAGGTCATCTGAAAAGGTTTCGGGAAGCAGCTGAAATGGACTTGAAGTTGGTAGATATTTCGCCAAAAATTGGCTGCCAATATTTGAACTTTCAAGTGAAAATTCTGAAAATCGAAAAATCTTACTGAAGTTGGCTAAAGATTTGATGAAAAAAGTGTCAAGTTTAATAAAGAGACAAGCGAATGGCTTGGCGTTTTATGCGTCAAAGATGAGTGGGTTGAAGAACCATTTATATTAACTGCAGAATGAGACTTAGAAAAGCAAACGTTATGAATCGCTAGCTAAATATCATGAAAAAAAGAATCATTCAGTAGAAGCACTGAGGCTTTCCCACTGTGAATCAGTGACCAATGGGTAAATTGTGGGTTATGATTTGTACGGCCATTGAAATTGAGTGATGACTTCATCAAACCGCTAATTTACCTTGTTCCACAAACAACGAAAACCAATTTCCACTCATCGAATATTGCTAATCAATTGAAAAATGTCGCTCATGATTTCTTTTTTAGTTTGCGATTCGGTTCGATTCGATCGCAATGAAAATGAAGCGATCGAAATGAAATTAACATGAAAAAGAAAATGTGTTACATGGATAAAGCACGGCCGATGCGTGATTGGTATATTTAATTAAGACGCATCGCTCAATTTTATTTTCGCTTATCAATTCGTGGGGCCAATAATAGAGCATAGTGTTCACAACACAGAGCCGTAGCCGTAGCAGCAACGAGGAAAGCAGCTACGTGCAACATTTCGACACATTAGAAAATTAAAATAACAGCAGAAAAATACACAACACACTCAATCTAACTATTAACGTAACAACAAATATTTGCACGCGTCTGATATTAATTACCAACAAAAAAGAGTCAGAAATCAATTTGATGTGCTATAAATTAAGTTTGATGTGTGTTGGATTTTTTGGGCTGTCATTTTATGCTTTCAAAGTCATTTGCAATGCACCATTTTTTTTCGTTAGCCCCGCGCAAAAGCGAATTGCATCGAGAGCGAGCGAACAGTCAGAAAAGCAGCTAAAATCGAGCAAAGTGCGCATGCAATTTGCGTAAGTTAGCGTGTAAACCTGCACTTCAACATTTCAACAGCAAAAAAAGCACAGCACATCGCTTCGCCCAGCACTGTCAAGACTGAGAGACGAGTATTTGGCGGGTACTTCGTTCATTCACTCATTAAAGTCTTTTTTCAGGCATTCAATAGCGCTGCATGCGAACAAATCTCAGCTGAAGAATTCATTTCAATTCGTTCAAATATTTTTCGGAGTATTTCTTATGTATTTGAAATGGTATTTCACGAAAGTTATACAGCTAGCTAGCGCCCGCTCGTTCAATTGAAAAAAAAACAGATCGGTAACGTTCATGCACTCGTACGATTGAGTGAGTGGTCGATCAGCACGTAATTTCAAGTGAATTTTGTAGCTGTTCCATTTTCAACGGCTATGTAGTTGTAAATAAAACTTCAGATCAATCCGAAATGAAACTTCAACAAAAACAAAAAAGTCGACATTTAACAAACACAGGTCATTTTTAAGTATGTTTTTTTGTCTGTTCATTCAAGCATGTTTTGCATAAATAAACTCTGACATAGAAATAAAGCAGTTGAAGGTGTGTGTATGTATATTATTATAACCCATGAATACTCGCTCTTAAATGTCAATCGTTTAATGCCGCCATGCAACACGTTCCCACATTGCTGTCTCGGGCCACTCAAAATTACAGTCAAAATTAGCGAACAACTTGAAACGAGCATTAAAGCCGATTTTGCTAGCAACAAGTTGTTCTACCATCAAACATTCCATCGATATGTTTCATTTTCGCTTAAAATATCAAATGATTCGCTTCGAAACTAACAGCTCACCATCAAACAGCATTTTGTGAAAAAAAGAAACCTATACCATCATGTGCAAGATGTTATACTCTCAAACTAAAACACTTTACGGCGTTGTCGTACATTAAATGATACAAAGCGAAATGCATTCAATTACATTTTCACGACATAATTAGGTAGCGTGCAAATAAAGTAACACGAAAATCTTCCACTTAGCCATTTTATTGTTCATCGTTTAAACAACGTTTTATAGAGATGAAAACATGAAATTAGTCACATTCTTATCATTTTCCATTTTGTTGATTAAAATGTTGTATTTTTCACGAAATGTGTATGCTAGGTTGGATGTCGAATGGATTATTAGAAATCGAGATTCTGTTCAAAGAAATGTAATATCATTCTGACCTCGATTTTCTCGACAAATCCACGAATTGGAGCATACTCTTTCCGATATGCATGCATCAGTGCATTTTGCCCGTCCATGTCCGGCGACTTTTAGACGAGAAAATAGACTTCCTCTTCAGATTTTGATTGGCGCATATATTAACGCTTTCATTTTTTCCTTTTCTTTTTTGTGAAGTGTCTTTTGTATTTTTACATTTTCTCATCGAAATTTGGTCGATTAAAGTTTCTTTCAACGCGGCCACTCGTATTCTTTGGCTCGATTTTGTGCGCTATAGATTACGAGTCTGAAAATGTATGAGCCAAATTTAGCGAGTTAAATTTCGTGAGCCAAATGTTGTGTGTCAGATGATTGTGTGCGATTCGAATTTGGTGAGTTATGATTATCTATTTCAGTCATCGAGAATTGAGTTTTGAGCGGCGATTTAAAAATGAACGGTTGTTTTTGGACTTAAGCCTCAAGTCAGGAAATAGAAAGGCCGGAAAGCGAAATTGAGTGAATGAAAGAGAAAATTTTTTATTCAAAGACCCAATGACATTATCAACAGTGATTATAGAGTGTTCGACGTGAATTTATGTAAATCGCCAAGTGAAATAGTGCGTATGCCGACTACCGAAAACCAGCCACCTTATTCGAATTGGGAAAAATGGTGATAATGGCTATGCTGATAAAATCCAATGTGCACACCGTCATTTTCTCAATTATCCTAATTGTATTGGGCAACAAGTGGGGAACAGCAACCGCACAACAGCAGCAACAATCGAAAGGTAAGAAAAATTTCGTACACCGCATTTAAATGATACGTTAGGATTATTGCTATCATAACTTATGCAAATTTGCATTTCTGTTTCTTCTTCAAAATACAATATTAACTGATCGACGAACTCTCTTTCATGCTTCATTCACTTTCCATTTTGCACAACACAGAATGCGCTTAGTTTACTGGATGAAATGCCTATAAAAACAAAATAATAAATAAATGCATTTTACAGCGGTTACGAAATTAAAAAAAAAAAACGAAATATTTTTATTTAAAAAAGTGCATTTCAAATTAGCGCGCAATTTGAAGGTAGTGCGTAAACCAACAAACATTTGAGAACAAATGCAATGAACAACAAAATCGAGCAGTTTCGAAGTCGCTGTTGAATTCAATGGATTTTTGAGAATAAAATAAGCAGCACACATCGCACAGCTCAAAAAGGGCGCTTGCGAACTCGCACAATGATTTGAAATGTATGCATCAATCGACGCCCTGTGAATTGATGCTGTAACCGTTCGTCAGTTTGAGGAATGAGATGGAAAAATGCACAGATTATCGCCACAAACCATCTGAATAGAGATCTAAAGAAACCGCGCTCTGAAATTCCGAAACAAATATTGTTAATTTCTTTTAATGAAAAATGCCTTTCATAAAATTGTTTCTTCTTTTCATTATTATTGTCAATACAACTAACTTTTTGCTGGCAAATCACAATGATCATTCGCTTTGAATATTTCTGTTTTGTATAATATGTGATTTGAAATCAACATTTTTCCAATTCGATGTTATCAACAATAAAAATGAAGAGTAAAACAAAATTGCCAATTTTGAAATGGAAATGACGAATTTTATTTTGTAGATATCATGAATGATTTTTGGACAGGTATTTTGTTTGTTTGAATCCATCGTTTTATCAAAAAATGGATGAATTTATCCGAAAAACCGTGGTCATTTACCGAATACAATGCTCAATTAGTGATTTTCATAATTTTCATCAAACAAATGAATCTTTGTTGCGAATACTTTGCATTATTCAACTGGTAAAGATGCACCGAGATCTTTCCATCTTTGTTTCATCGATTAATTAAACTTAAACCAAAAAACAATGGCGATAATTTGGAGGCAAAACAGCGAGCGAGAGAACAAAATCACGATTGGGATTTCATTTAGTAAAATATTTATAGATTGAATAGAAAAACAAAGCTCATGATTAAGTAAGTAGACCGAAACGTCAGCGTGATTGAATTTGGTTCTCACTTGTATTTGGCTCAATCTTGTATACTTTTGAGCGGCGCATTTTTTTGTGGTTGCACATTCCGGATTCCGGGGCTAAGAGCTCAACGTTGGCATAGGCAAAACAGAGATGGCTAGAAGCAGAAAATGAGATAATGCAGCAACCAAAGTGGCAGTGCAAAGACTCTGAACTGTGCATTTACACAAAATGTTGTATGAAATGTTATTAAAAGAATTCTCACACACAAAACGAGAAGCAACTCAAATGAGTGCCTGGGAGTCAAAGCTCTTTCGTTCGTTCGTGTGTGTGTGTGTGTGTCGGTTCGGATATGCGTGTAGGTGTCAGTGTGGATAATACATTTTTGGTGTTTCGTACTTGTTCGAACCATGACTCGGCCTGACGCTATATGGAGTCTTACGATCTCAACAAATGCCATTTCACACAGTTTCATATTATTCTCGTCCACTGAGCGTTTTTTCGCTCGATTTGTTTGTGCATTTGACAAAATGCTATGCAAACAAAAAGCCAAAATATGTGTACTTCTAAGAGCTAAAATTGTATTGATTTTTGTGGGCGTCTCACATAAAACAAACGCTAAAAAATGCAATCATTTAAATAATCTCGACAGATGCCGTGTTTTTGCAACAAAACTTTGTACACACACACCGAGCGAGAGAAAAAGCAAACCATTGCTCAATGGCAAACAAAATTCACATACATGTTATTTGGCTGGCTTTTTGGCTCAATTGGCGAGCAAGATAGAGAAGATCGGAACGTTGACGTGGCCGTTTACAGCAGTCCAGCAACAGACGGCACTCAAAGCAAACACAGAATGCGAAGCAAACACTCATTCCATCGTATCTAGTATTCGAATCAGAAAAATACTTTCATTTTGCTACTTTTCTCAAGGTCTACTGGTTACCTCCAAATCGCTTTGCGATTTTTTAGCTAAAGCTGAATGTGTTCGCTTTAATATGTTTCCAACAGTCAGCCAGCCAGCTATATGACACGCTCTCTTCGCTTGCTCTCAAAGCTGGGCTCGAGCAACATCAGCATAGCAGTTTGATCAACTTTTTTCGCACAAAAACTTGTTTTGTTTATCGGTGATAATATCGGAAGCCACCTTAAATATATTATGCGTCTACTGTGTTTTTTTTCCTATTGCAAGAATTTCGTACTGACCATAAGTGATAGGAAAGGAACCAGTCCGAAGCAGCCGATTGAATGAGGCCATTATTTGTTTCGTTTTCTTTGGTTTTCTCAGAAATACTTTTCTAGCTTCCAATATCTAACATGAGCATAAATTCATACAAATCAAAACGACTTTATTTTTAAACATGTGAAACAACTTCGTTGGGCCAATCCAGTCTCACCGGAAGATTGAGCAGTATCGGTGTCGAAACTTAATTATCTTTTGTCTTTTTCTCCTTCTCATTTTGCTGTTGAAAAATGAAAGCTTTTACTATCAATGTTCAACATCGATTTGATATGCACTTGATCAGCTGAAGACGAGCTCGCAACCGCGATGATTGATTTGAAATCGATATGGTGGGATTATTGGTTTTGCGAGCTCGATCAAGAGAAAGCATGCAGATCGATAAAATTCGTTCTCATCGCGTGCGTTGAATGATTTTTTTGCGATTAACTTTTCTTTTCTTTTCGAAACACATAAAATTTCATTGAAATGCTAAGCATTCCTTTCAAATGGCTCGCACTTTGGTGCGCTCAGCATTTCACTCCAATTTTTTTCCTATAAACTTTCGAAAACTTTTATGACATCGGATGGATCCGGCACATCCGATAAATAGATGAAAAACCATCGGTTGAAAAACAAAAAAACAAAGTCTCTACTTGAAAATAAATCCTTTCACGAAAATGAAAACTCTCTCGTCAGACGCTCGATTCAATTAAACAAAATCATCCAAATTGATCAGATCGAAATCTCTTAGTGTTCAATAACAATTTTCCTTCAAAGTCAATAGAAGGCAACAAATTGGTTCTTTACATTCGATTTACGAAATGGTTCACTCGAAGCGCATGCATATTTGCGTAATGAACGAATCGCCATCGTTAGCCAATCATATTGTACTTACACTGTTCACTTTGGTGCTGTGTGCATTCCAATCTACATGACTCACATACAAGTTTTCAAGAAATGTGGTGTATTGTGCGATGGAGTTGTCTTACAATGCCACGCCACTCCACTCCAATTTTATGATTATTCAATCGCGTGCGTGCGTGCGCGCAATGAGATAATGGGAGAATCCATTATAATTTCAGGTATTGGCCAAAAAATCATTTGCAATGATAAAAATCGCTTCATGATTGCTTTTCGTTGCGGGCGCACCCTAAAAAATGGTCAAAAATCGTGCTTTTTGTTGTGCAGAAATTATCAGCCAAAAATCGCTCCATTGTGGCTATAAATGATTTAATTTTTGCTCTCATTGCGTCTTTTTCGCTGTCAGACAGAAAAACACACATTGTAATTTGGTAATTATTTATTCGAGACACATTCCTGTCCGCCAACTGCTGTTTTTCTCAGCCAAAGTGATTCGACCAATGCTATTTTCACGGTGTTCCCACTGTTGTTTTATTAATCTTGATTTTAATTTCATCTCGAGCGAGAGAACAAGAGATATAAAAAAAGTGAGCGAGAAATGAAAACAGAGAGCATTGTTTGTGCTACATGTTAAATATATATTGCATATAGTTTATTCGTGCGACGGTTTATGCGCCATTGTCTCGTGCGCGTATTTTGTTTCTCTTTCGTTTATAATGGTTTGTGGTTCCCGACAAATCTCTATAAGCTTTACTTATTTAGATGATTTTCCGTGCGAACGGGCGAATGAAAAACGAGTAAAATCGGTTTTGTTTTCATCTATCGTTGCGTTACAATTTTGACATTGCTTTTTCCCGCTCTCAAGATGGAAACACACAAACTTACACAAATGCACGACCAAATATGTGAAAAGTGTGACGTTAAGATTACGAAATGTGGACCTATTAAAATGCGTTCGCGTGCAAATTGTGTGGCTAATGTCTTTTGTTTTACAATGATACAAAGCAATTATACAGAACCACGCTCGTCGTATCAACTGCTCGAGTTTCGTTGCAATCGAGTTTTTGCACTGCGTATGCTTAAATTAAAATCTAAAGTTGAGTTTACGACATAAAATAGCAACAATAGCAGCAGCAGCAACAAGTAAACAACAATCCAGAGAACGCCACTAGTTGAACTAGTTTTCTTTTCCTATCTCATGCTTTGCCATTTTTATACCGCAATGAAATCGAATTGGCGTACGGAGAAAACACAAAACTCACTTATATGGAACATATGTAAATAGCTTATAAATGAATTTTCCAATGGTTACAAATACAGTTGTGTGCGAGCAAGCGAGCGAGCGCGGGGCCAATAAGCCATAAATGGGGCCACGACGTGCTTGAGTTGCATGCACATAACGTGCAATCATTAATTTACACATTTGATTTCTCTGTCATTAGTCGGCCAGCGACGACGTTTGGTTGCCCTGCTCCACAGTTAACGGCCAAATGACCGCAGCAGCAAAGAAAAATCATCTCCGCCAATGGAACCAATATAAGTCATTTGCTCGCTCCAAAAAATTTTGCGGTGATTTCCCAACAATTTTTGTGTGGCATTGACGCCTTTAATATAGCGGAAAATTGAAACGAGTTCCGCAAAAAAGAAAGAAGGAAAACAGAAAATTTGAAATAGAAATCCGACCAGTTTTGATAACTTCTTACAGGGCAAAACCGCAACATTTTGTAATGATACGGAAGAAGGCGTCGCCAAACAATAAAAAAATTCAATCCATACGAATTGAATTTTGATTGCATACTTTTTTTCTTCTCTTCTCTCTCTTTCTCACTCTCTATCTATCTATCCATCTTCCTCTTTATTTGATTTTCGACCGAACAAAAAAATCAAGTTCGATTTGTCATAGTCGTTTTGGCATCAACAACTATTTTATTATGGTCCAATGAACGCCGCTACGAACGCGCGCGCGCACTCCATTTCGGCCCGATTCACGGACAAAATCAATTCAGACCGATTTTCTGTCAATTACAAACAATAAAAGCACTTTTATTGCTAGAAAAGTGATAATTTGGTTTTATTTTAAATAAAAAAACAACTTATCTATTTTCATGTGGAAAATCAAGTTTTTCTGCCCCGACACACTCTCACACAGCCACGATCGACTTGCTGTCGGTCAAGTTGCTGGCGCTAGTTTTTAGATGGCGAAATGTCGTCATTATAAACAACTATTACTCAGGCCATTTTTTTGTTTTATGTTTATTTATTTTTTATATTTCGCTTAGCTAACCTTTTGCATTTTATTCTGAGATATTTACATTAGAAGAAAAAAAATGTTCATGATTGTGTATCTGTGTGAAATATACTCGATTAATGGATATCAAATAAACTGCTCGATCATGTTTGACCATTTCGCGCCACAATAACATTTTATCGACACATTTTGCGTAACTAAATGGCTTAGGAATTAGTTTCGATAAATCAATTCAGCATGATAGGATTCTCATCCATTGGATGTGAACACTGCTTGTTAATTTTGACTTTTATTCTTTCAGTAGATTCTCTCAAACTCAAAAATTCCGTTGGCGGATTAAGAGATGAAATCCCATCAAATGCGATTGCACAGTGGGAACAAAATTGTGATTTCAAGTCATGTGTTGATAAACGATAGATTGTAGGTAAATTTGGCATGAATTATCACAGTTTGGTTTATATTTTGGTTTTAACATAAATTTACCAGCATTGAATTACCATTTTGAACTATCAGATGGCACAGAAACTAGTTTTGGTAAAATTAAGCCAAGCTGCTGGTGAAGTTATGTTAGAATCGAAATTTATGTCAAAGTCCGTGCAATTCAAGCAAAATTTACCAACAATCTTTAATTCACCAACGCATGCCTCGAAATCAAAAATTTCTTTTTCTCTGTGTGTGACAGTCAATACATTGGACAGCACGACAAGGGAGAACCATATAAAACACAAGACCGATGTGTTGACATTATTACAAATTTTGAATTAGATGCATACACATCATTTTATGTAAACAAATTCAAAAAAAAATAATCTAATGAATGAGCCCCTTTTTTGGACAAGATCTATATGTTCTAGAAGAACTTGTTACCATCCAAATTTATTTATTCTGTTTTTCTGTTATTGTTTGAAGCATTGCACAGTAAAAGCATTACGTCTTTGTTTTTAATGTCATTCAATAAATTTTCTATTCAAATCAATTCATTTGTGAAACTCACAGAGGGAAATGCTTCCAAATGCGTAAATGAGTAAAAGAAATGAGAAAAAATGTATAATTTGTTGATATTAAAAATTGAATGTCGTTTTTCATGACGATCTTCAAAAGCAAACAAAAATAAAAAAAACTGCGAGGAATTTGCGACAAACTAGGCGAAAAATTTCAATGCGATACGACAGCATGACAAGGGAGAACCATATAATAAACACAGAAACGATGTGTTGACTTTATTACACAGAGTAAATAATTATTCTGAGTTAGATGTATATGCATCATTTTATGTAAACAAATTCAAAAATGATAATCTGATGAATGAGAATCTATGCTCAATGTAATGACTGATTACATGTGCATCAATATAAATCCCTCGGAAATTCGAACCAAACGGCTCAAGTTTTGGAATGTACATTTAAGAAGTCGGTCCTGATTTCCGCAGAATTCGAATTTCGATGAGCTCAAATTTTTGAGTGTCTACTTTATCACGAAAATATAGATAAAAGCAGCCGAAATCGAAATCTTCAATTAAGAAAAATTGAAAATGATAGTAAAAAAATCGACCGTAAAAAACATCGAAAAGAAAAAAATCGATTATTTTTGCTTGGATAGCGATCACGGAAGTAAATCCGCGTGTAGTATGTATTTTTCGGAATGACGTCAAAGTAAGTAATATGGAAAATAAGTTCAAGTTTTGCGAAGAATGTTATATTCAAATAAGTTCGAAGCTTTGGAAATTCATTATAACCAAATTCGATTAAATAACGAATAGCTGTGGATTTATGTAACGTTTGAAGATGGCACTGATGGTTCGATGTATGATGAAGAGCTCGAATTGCGGTTGTATAAACCTGACCTGCGGAACAATAGTTTACTATGTCATCTAAAACATTTGACTTAAATTTGCGCATATTTATTCGATTTTAATTTGAATGTGCTCGAATCAGCGATTACCAAGAATGTTCCTTTTGCCTACTCTAAAATTGTAGAAAAAAATAATGAGGAATCTAAAACAGCAGTAAATAATATGAAAAATCCAAAGAACAGAGGAAAAAAAAATCGAAAATAGTTCTTCCATTGGGCGCCGCCTAAAGCGACATTCTCAAACTTTGAATTTCAGTACAAAGAACTTATCGGTTGATGGTTAAAATAACAAACGGAAAATCGTCGTTCTTCATATGCGATAATGCATAACAGCTTTGCGTGCCAATTATGACCTTCTACATAAATCAAATGAACAAAAGAAGCGAAAAATAGCCGTGCGCTCGCGCAAATTCTTTTGTGTTTGCGCAGAGAGATCCATGGATATGGGCACATGGAATGCACACCATTTAAAGTCATTTATGTGATTCAAGAACGTTGCACATTTGATGAATTCTTTTACAAAAACTCATTTCCATATTGATGTTTTTCGGTTGTTCAAAACGATTTCAAAACCGTTGAATCGGCAAATGGATCTCAAATCAATCCGTTTGGCTTCGGTAAATTTGTTTGAATTTGCAATTGGTTCAAGAATATCAAAACCTAAATAACTGAATTCATACTTATGATTGTTTATGTGTGTGTGTTTAATTTAATGAAATTCTAAATTATCCACTTCTCTTTCCATGTAATTCTTTGCAATCCTACTTTGACGCCATTTATTGGTTAGGAAAACAGCTGCAAAAGTATTTATCAAAACTTCCATTACAAAAAATAACAGAACAATACACGAAAAGCCGTTACAATAACACCACATTTCATACATGATCGACTTATTGGCAATATATCGACTTGTTGCAAAGATCACGTTACAATCCATTCCATTCATATACTTTTGACGTTGGGCCCTTAAAATGACCATTCATCCATTCATTCATTATTCACATTAGGGTATTTTTATACATTCTAAGAAACACACTGACCAATTAATGTGTGTTCTTTGACCATTTAATCGAACTTTAATAATATTCATGTGAAAAAAAGCATGCAATGGTTATTCAAGTTCAAATTTAATGATACATCAACCACAATGATGGTAGAAAAAAACCACACCTCATTCAGCAGCCACTGAGTAAACGTTGAAGGGAGACGCAATCAAAGCGACGAAATTCCAAACTAACGCCAATGTAAACCGCATACTACATAGACACAATTCCAAGCATTCATCGAGATTGTTCAAGGAAAACGGATTTGTGAACGTTCCCTCGCGCAAAACAAATGTATTCCAACGCCAAAAAATTTACTGGCCATCAAAACCTACATATAATTAAATCTCTATCTTGAATAGTAAATCAGCTACGGTTATTATCCACAAAGCCATTTTAATAAGCGCGAATAATGCGTAAAATATAGGTAATTTGTCAGTGTATCGCTCTGTGACGCGTTTTATTGACATATTTTTCAATTGATCTTCTCGCTGTCGACGGTCTCGAAAATGAAAAAAACGGAAATCGATTCTAATATGACGGAACTGGATGTCGCCGCGAAACAATACCAAAAATTAAACATTGCACATTCATGCTCGCGATCTTCGCGT
The DNA here is from genome assembly GCA_028476595.1 of Obolodiplosis robiniae. NCBI lineage: Eukaryota > Metazoa > Arthropoda > Insecta > Diptera > Cecidomyiidae > Obolodiplosis > Obolodiplosis robiniae. The sequence continues at coordinate 7,907,370 of CM052017.1, read as the reverse complement.
GTTTCAGCCGGAAAACACACATAGCTAGAGGCCACTTGGGTTGATTCTTTCGCTCAAGCAACAAGCAAAAGGTTGTGCTAGTTTTTTTTTCTTTTCTCTATTTGCCATTATGCGGGAATTTCCAGTATAATGAGACGAAAGCACGACATCGTCGTCATTTAACATCATTTCGACAGTTGCTTGATGGACTCACTCATTAGTGAGTTTGTGTTATAGAATAGAGCCATAGCAAAATATGATCAATATGGCTGTCGAAAATCAAAATACTTTCGATTTCAACGTGATGACCGCTCATTCAGTAACGCCAATATTTCAATTAATCTTCGGACCATTGATCTTGATGCTTTCCAATCTTTTTCACCCATTGTTATATTCAATTGCACCAAATTTTAGCGATTCATCGGACCGAGTCAATACTTCTAATTGAATTACTACAATACAAAAGGTAGATTATGGTGTAAAAAGCGAAATGGCCCCGCACCGTGTTTGCAGTCGAGAGCTTGCAGCGAAGAGAAACACAAACACGCACAAAACATACACACAGAGGAGAGAGAATTAAGCATAATGATAATTAGATCTAAATGAGCATTTTTTTTCGCCAACTTGTATAGATGATTCGAGGACAAAAACTTATTATATTCGATTGGTTTTTAGCATACATATGCAATTAGATTGGAAAGTGAAGACAAAATGAAAATTAGGTCAATTGAAACATTTTTAATACTGCAATGGATTGCTCGAGCTGAGCCCGTGTATCGATATATTTGATAGTGGAAAATTTCAATGCACAAAACTAATTGCTAAAAACATACAAAACTACTAAAAAAATTGAGGCGATAGCTTCTGAACAACAAAAGTTGATGAGATAGCCTTTGAATTAACCCTTCAGTTAGTATTTCAATTTCAAATTTTGCATTAATTTGGTTAAATTCTGTGCGAGAGATGAGCAAACTATAGCCGGGACTAAAAAAATCAAATAAAAAAATATCTTATCACTTATAACAATTGTTGATGTAATTATATTACATATTACATCTAATTAATATAATGAGATTGTAATAAGAAATATTTATTACAATCTCATTAAATAATAAGATCCAAAAACTTATTAAATATTTCGTATCAAATTATTATTTCATCTTGTTACTTCTGAAATTTTTCATAAAAATCACTGAGAATTTGCTTTTCATAGCTCTACTTGAATTTAAACAATAAAGTTGGCTATTTTTTAACGTTTTTTTTTCTATCACTTTGTATAATTTCCAATATCAATTCAAAAAATTCAAAGTAATAAGATTGGCGATGTTATTGCAACTGTTTCCATAGTAAAGACATTTCATAGAAGTGGAAATTATACAGTGTGATAGAAAAAAAGCGTCAAAATATATCCTATTTTATTGTTTAAATTCAAGCAGAGATACGAAAAGCAAATTCTCGGTGATTTTTATGAAAAATTTCAAAAGTAATAAGATGAAATAATAATTTGATATGAAATATCTAATAAGTTTTTGGATCTTATCATTTGATAAGATTGTAATCTTATCTAATTTTTTTACGTCTTAATGACTGAATTAAATAGATGCAATTGCTCTAAAACTGAATTTTTGGAATAAATGCAATCTTTTTTTGAATGGCCTCATTTCTCTTCAACTCTATCAAATCACGCCTGCCCTTGGCGGCTACTTAAATATAAATATTAAAGGGAATATCATTTCCATTGCTAATGATAATGTTTGATGACTATATTTAGCATAATAACAACTCCTATTTCAAGTCAATGTTTCGCACTTATTGATTGGAATTCCAAATGTAAATTAATAATGTATCAACAGTTGAATGGAAATATTCGCAGACTTGATGAGTATTTAGTCGCATGTTTTCGCAATATACATTGTTATCTAAAAATCGCACTCAAAACAGCAAGTACATTTTATAAAATTAACGTTAATATTGAGGAAGTGTTGTGATTCATATTGTAGACGAAAAGAATATTGCTTATACAAAAAAAAAAATCCAATATAATTCAGATTTGTTTGTTTTCAATGCAATCCATTAGCAATATCATTCTGTTGATCGTTTGTACTGGATACGTTTTAGCTTTCCCAGGTGATCAAGAAAAACAGAAAATTGAAAGATGCGGAAGTTTTCGGCGGCTTGGAGAAAAAGTTACATTTCCAGATTTTACTGAGCACGATGGAGTAGTCTCGAAAAATAAAAATGAATATCAGCCAATAATTAAGCAAAGATTGACTGCAATAGCTGAAGACCTCGATCTAAATCTTCCCTCCGGTTTGGAAGAAGCTCGTAGACGCACTAAATTGGCACCTGAATACGCAGAAATGCTCCAACCAATTGATTTTCGGGTTGTGAATGATGTAAATAGCGAATATAATTGTGTTTACTGTACCGTGGCAGCATTGACACACCAAACTGTATCTGAATTATCAAAGCAGTTGCAGATCGGAATATCGGACCAGTACAGATTAGTTGGTTCCACTGGAGAGCTTATCGAAATATTTATAAGAGCAGGTTTCCCAAAAACTCATATAGTTTTCAGAGGCACACCCGACGAGTTTCAAAATTTCTTAAAAAGGAAGTTGAGGCGACAGAACAAGTTGGCACTTCCAGTTCTATTCCAAGATATCTACAAAAACTGTCATGTTGTATATGGTCGCGTATCGAAATCTAGAATGGGAACGATAAGAATTCTTTTGACTGACTTCCAAAAGGGACCTTTGGAATCACGATTCATGACATCTTTTCCGGATACCGTATACAGAGTTTATGCTCTTGGTACAGACGGGCATTATCCGCAATTGGTTGATTTGGATGAATCAAGTCTCGATAACGATCATCAGAACACACCATTATATCAAAACAAATATCCTGAAGGTCGAGTTCATTGATAAAAATCGTTAGCCACGCAATTGACAAATTAAATTAAAAAGAAATGTATGAATAACTGGAAATAAAATGAAACAATATTTTATCATAATTCCTTCAGCATTTGAATGAGTTTGTATCGATAAATTAAGGTTTGCTAGAGGTACGATGGAAAAGAGTGTAAATCTTTTAGATATTTGCTCTGATTACTGAAACGTATATTCAAAAGTGAAAATACGCTTCTATTAGGAGGTTATATTCACAAGTGCACATCCCTTTCAGCTATTTGAAAATGCGATCTAAAGTGCTATGCCACCGGTAAACTGTTCATTGTGTCCAAAGCGCCACATCTTTTGTTATGACGCATTGATTCATGGCTTAAGTCATTTGATAGCTAAGAATTATGGACGTTAATTTCCAAGTTGAAAGTTATTCTTTCTCCCTTACAATCAACTCAAAGGTTGGTTATTGCATATTATTTTCATAGATTCGGCGTCATTTGATTCATCATCATTAGTGAATCTTTTATATTTCAATTCGGGTTTCTCTGTCGAGAGAAAAAGCGAATAAATTTAGAAAATGATGTATCATTAGCATCTATCAATAGTGAGAGCATAATGGTTCCCAAAATTCCGTCCATAATTGTTTGATTGACTGTGTGTGCGAAGCGCACGGTCAAACAATAGAAACCATTTGCGCAAGCAAAATGATGTCTAACGAATTTTGGCGGAAGAAAAGCCAAATCGTCTAATCAATCATAGCGAAACTTTCGCTTTCGCACAATTTTAAACAGTGTACTTCCCGTAAAGATTAGCTTCTAGTCGCCCGGAATCGCACATCATAATTTTTCCTTTCATTGTACCTTTGATATTGTTTGGCATATCGAATTTCAATGAAATGTAATTTAGTGAAAATCTTTTGTTCTTGTACGGATTTGTTACATCAATTTTCATTGTTTTCTCCATCTTTCACTTCAACAGATCAAAACTTTTATTTTCAATCACCGCAACGATTTCAGTCACCATTCCCAGCATCGCGCAATGGATTCTTTCCGTCAAATGGACTGTCAAATCTAGTGCAAAATCTGCCACATACATTGCCGCGTAGTCAATTAGCGGGACCTATTCAACAGCCACAACAACAGCAAGATCATTCACCATTTTTTGGCACCATACCAGCAAAAAATGACGGTTCGACGAACGATTTCTTTCAATATTCAGCGTTTCCGGTGAGTCTAGTTTTTCTTCATTACAACTTTTTTGCGGCTACGCTGATGATCATGCAAACATTACTGATCTATCGTGTTTCTCCTTCTGAAAACATCTCTCTGATCAATATCGAGAAAGAGATACATGTACGATATGGACAGCAGCCTATGTATAGCTTAATTAGCCGAAATATTCCGGCCGAAAATCAATGCTACACATTTGTTATATAATATACACAATTTCAATACTGACGCAATCCAAATGGATTTTACCAGCAATACATTTATTTCAAAAGCGAACAAATGCAGGTCATATGCTAAGAGATTTACATTTTGCGTAAATAAAAAAATTGTGATTGATATCGATGCTAACATAATTTTTCAATAACATCGGATTGCAATAAATTCATGTTATTAAGATAAACACTGAAAAAAAATCTATGATTATGTCACCATTAGGCATGTTTTCGGCTTTTGCAAACTGTTTTTGTATTAAAGTTGGCTAAGTGTCAGCAAAAGTTGAAAAAATCCTTCACATAAAAAGACCAGTCATAGTTTGTAAGCGTCAAAAACCAAGATAGCAATAAAATTTTGGAACAATATTCCGGTTGATATTAGAAATTCGAAATATTTACTCGCGTTCAAAAATAACTTAAAGCATTTGTTACGTTCTTCGCAATAAATTTTCTTTTCATCATTTTAATATTTTTACGTGATTTTTGCTGGATGAGGTTCATGAGGGTTCTTAACCAATTAGTTCTAAGTTCATTTCAGAGGGGCGCAACGACCATACAAACGCGGCAGGGCGCGTAGTAGACTACGTCATGTATTTTGCATAGCGTAGTTAGGGCACGTAATATTGTCGCTGCGCTCCCTTGGTTCATTTTGTTTTTCTGTTATGATGTTAACATAACGTAATTTAACTGCAAATTATTATTGTATTTCCCCTAGTTCTCCAGAACTAGGTTGGTTTTACCATGGTTTTCCTTGATTGTATTCTCATTGTTAAAGACGCACCATGGGCGGAATTTATGTCGCATTGGGTCTCTTGACCAGCATGTTCACAGCTTACTGTGGACACGTACTGACATAAATGTAGGCTTCGTAATAAATAAATAATAAATAAATAAATAAATAAAGAGATAATGCACGGGACAGACACTTATGGTGTGCCAAAAGAAATAGCAAGTGAGGAATTCTAATATTAAGTCAAAGCAAAGCGCCGAAATCAATCGGACGGAAAGACCAGGCCAATATCGACGAGAGCGCCCTCAATTCAATGTAGAAATCAATGCAACTTAACTATTCGTAGCGAAGTACTTACTATTATATTTCATCATTTGCTATTTGTTTCTGGCACACTTCTAGTGTTTGCCTCGTGTTTTGTTCAGTGTGTATTTTGAAATCATCCTAATTTCGATATTAAAATCGGTCGGATCTTAAATGAATGTTGCTATTATTCCAAAAAAAAATTATTTTTCTAAATTCCAGATTCTATTTTTTCCGGGAAATATAATGAGTTCTGTTCTTTAGTTGCAAAAAATCCGATATTAAGATCCGATCCTAATAAAAATAATGTTAGCATCAATATTATCAAGATTTGTTTGAAAAAATGTGTCGCATGTAAACCTGAACCTTAGATGAAGCAACTTTTATGTAAAAAACTATCAAAACAATTTCATGCAATTTAAAAATTGCTACCTACCAAATGTGATCCGCGGACAGGGATCTTATTTGATATTATATCGCAATAAAACGATCTGTTAACTTCAAACAAAAGTGATTGAATGGAAAACAAAAGCAGCACGTGAAATCTGTATATTCATTCATCAAGTTTGAGAGGTGAGCATATGAATCGTTGGTCGATATATCTGATTGGATGTTGAACACACCGGGTGGAACTCACGCGCTCTGCGTGGGTCTCGAACATCGAATTTTCGTTAACCATTCAAATGAAACCAAACATCAAACGAAACTATGCCGTAAACAAAACCGAATTTCTAAGAATCATCACTGAATTGTTTATTGACATGATTGGAAGCGAAACGCTGTTCGGAATCAGATTTAGCTCTATCATTGTAGAGAAATTGTAAAAATATCATTAAAATCGTATTTCAAGATTGAATGACCAAGCCTTTGCAATCATAGGACTGTGAGTGGCTATTTACTCAATTCATCTGAGCAGCCAAAAAAATATGTGAAGGTCAACTTTGAAATTATGTCGTACAACTTTTAATTTTTCTAATAAAGACCTCATGCCTTATTTATATGCCCAATAACGTTCATTTTATCAGTTTGGTCACATTAGGCAGTAGACTTCAATGTTCAATTAGACGGTTTAGTAGTTTAATAGTTCAAAAACATTAAAACAACCTTCAAGATATCGATTTCTGTTGCAAAATGTTTGATAAAAAACAAAACAAGTCATGTCATTCGATCCATATTTTAGCAACAACCGCCACGCCAGCAAGACAATTTTTTCCAAGTTTCACCGAGACCGTTTGCAATCCAACCGAATGGAAATCACGGTCTTCAATTTGTGAGGCCGCCGATCGTGCCACAGTCACAACAATACACAGCTGATCCAAACAGCAACCAATTTCCATTCCAACAACATCTTCATCCACGCCCGCAACATTCACATCCAAATGCAGAAAGCTTAGAACAGCGTCAACCATCATCACTTCAGGTGAGATTTTGATATCGATTTTTCGAAGAGTTCAATTGCTTTTTCGGAATTTATGATAATTTTTTTCATTGGATTGAATTCAGAATTGTTTGCATCAAAATTGATCAATTGAATTATTGAATGGCAAAAATCCTCTATTAACACATTCACGGTTAATTTATAAATAGAAAAATCATGGCAGCTAGAAAATGATACAAAAATTCTCAACTCTTTTCTTTCAACAGCAACCAGTCGCACAACAAAACAATGCATTCAGTCAAACACCAACGCTGACTATATACGACGCGACAAAATTTGTGAAGGAAAGTCAGGGAAGGCGTGTACCGAATGATTCATCGTCGAATCGAAGTAGTAATAGCAATTCAATTAGAAATAGTGTAAGAAAGTCAAATGAATCAGCAACTAGTCAAGAAAATAGCAACAATAGCAATGAAAATAATCGATTTCCGAACTCTCGAAATCGTTTCCATCCATTGAGCACAACCAAGCAACCAGCAAACAGTCGAATTGCATCACAATCAACGACGCTTGCGACAATAGCATCAACCAGAGCAGCAGTAACAACGACAAAAACAACGAATGAGCCAAATATATCGAATGCGTTGGACCATCGTCAAAATCGTATACCGATTTCTTCAAGGTTAACAACATCACGAGAAAACACTAGCGTTCGAATAAATAAATTTTTGCGACAACCGTTGTACACAAGCCGCGAGAGCACCGAGCAAACGCTCAAACGTATCAATGTTACACATAATGGTAGCGCAAATCGTGATGCAGGCAGCCAAGAGGTATATCTCTAAAGTATATTTTAATTTATTTCGCAATTTTTTACCAAAATGAGTTTTTCCAATCAATGATTTTCGTTTGTAATTCAATTTATAGTTGATTAAGATCAAGGGGACCGTGCTAGTTGACACATTTGAATCATATCTATTCTCCAGCGCCATCTATTGGGCAGTAGTATTGATGTGATATTTCAATCGTTTCAATGACTCATTTGTTTTTATTATTTGTGTCAATAAAAATTTTGTTCGTATTACAATTCATCTAAATTGAGTTCACCCATGTAAAATAGGATGGCGCGGTCAATTGGCATACTCTCGAATAGCTCTGCAATCCCATACAAGCACGGTCCGCTTGATTTAGATCATAAATTAAATATTTCAATATCATTTATTATAATTTCTGATATGAAATGTTGTGATTTGGTAACAGGTTTCGAATCGAACACATCAATTACAATTGCTGCAGCAAGCACGCCAAAAAATACGTCAATCATCGAGTGAAACGGTGTTTAGGGCTCCGATTATAAATCCAGCAACAACAGCGAAACCGCCACAGAAACCAAACATCGCGATTCAACCGTCGGCTGAAACGGACAATGAAGAAGAGGAAGAATTTTATTACGATGACGAAGAGGAAATTGATGCAAAAGATGAAGAGAATCAGGATCGTGGGGAATTAAAAATGACACCAAAACCAACACCAATCGATGAAAATAAACCAGTAATTTTGACATCGAATTTCTTTTTGCCGGGTAAACCAGTACCGAAATTGCAGCCGCAAGAGTTCGAGAATCAAGAGCCAAATGATTTATCTAGTGAAATTGGTGAAAACAATGGACAATCAAAAGATAATGCGGAAGATGTTATCGACGCACTCTCCGAAGATGAGGAGATCGCAGAGAAAGAAGAAGAAGCAAAATTGATTGACAAGGAAGAAATGAACACGGTTAAAATGACAAAAAAAGTGGTCGAATACACAACAAAAGCGCAGAGTACAGTGCAAGTGATGCCGGTCACTGAAGATCCAAATGTGGAATATGTAGACGAATATGTAGATTACATAGATGAGCCAACGACGATAGAACCGAAAAGTTCCCCCAAACCAGTCATCGAAAATGAGGAGGAAACTACAATGAATGCGGCCGATGAGGTGCATTCCCTCGATGAAGCTGAGGAACCGGAGGTCACCACAAAAATGGATGTGAAATCGGTGAAAACAAGCGTTGAACATATTGAAACAAGCGTGGAACCAATGGAAATTGCACCAGTTAGTACAACCGAAACACCAGAACGGGTCGGCGAATCAACTGAAGGCTATGTTGTTGTAGCTTCTGTTCAAACGAGCCGAAGTATATCTGGCGCACGATTCTTGACATTCCCTCAAGTCGAACAAGATGAAAAGAAACAATCGCTAAGCGAATCGACGAAGGATCAAAAACCAAACCATGATGAAAATTACAATAATGAAAATATCAGTGATGATTTGCATAAAGACGATGAATTGGTGGTGACACAAGAAAAATTTGATAGCGAGATTGATTCAAAGACGAGAGAAATAGAATCGCCCGAAGAAAATGTGACGCTATCGACAAATGACACCGAAACGCCTCGTCCAGATGTAACGAAAGCCAAAACTCACAAGCTTTCGTCGATCAGCGAGAAATTAGCTCATTTACATGAATTAAATGAACCTAAAGCAGAGGTAACGACAAAAAGCATTCCTGTAGTCATACGGAAATTCACACCACGTACAACAACCAAAGCACCGACCCGCAAATCGACCCCTAAAAAGCTACCATTCGATATAGACAGTGAATTGGCCACTTTGCTACCGCCCGGATACAAATACCGGCCACTGAGCGAATCTACGACGCCAAAGGTTGAGACAACAACGGCCACTGAAAAGGATGAGACAATCGAAAAGGGCCTGAAAACAATTCAATTCAAAGAGATTTCAATCGAAAGCTTATTGCCGAAAGATTATAAGGTGCCCAGCGAAAGTTTGCTACCGAAAGACTACAAGCCGCCAAAGGAAACCAAAACAAAATATGAGAATTCCACGACGAATGAAAGAGTGGATTTGTTGGCGAAACTTAAATTCGATGATAATATTTCAGCTCTTTTGCCAAAACATTACAAACCATCAAACGAACCACTAACAACAGAAGCACCATCCCGATTGAGCACCGTAACGGAAGATATAAGCCAATTTTTGCCACCTGGATATAAATTGGCGAAAGAAAGTCCAACAACCAAACGAGCAATGTTGAAAACCACAATGGATGATGTTGGAAAATTCCTACCGCCGGGATACAAATTGAAAACGACCACCACCAAAAAACCAGAAACATCCACAGAAAGCAGCTCCTCCGAAAACTTCGATCATGTCTTGAATAAATTGTCATTCAACACAGATATTGGCAGCTTATTGCCGCCAGGATTCAAAGATAATATTCCAGCCAATGATTCAAACACAAAGCAAAACTCCGAAGATAAACCAGAAGTGAGAACACCATCGAGTGCCAACAATTCGAATCCAAGCTTTAAATTAGTTTTCCCGAAAGGCATTGCCAAACGGCCGGGCGTCCGAATCACAACAGCAAAACCAAACAATAATGAAGGACCACCACCACCAGGAGTCACCATTCGAAAGGGATTGCCAACAAGGTATGAACTGATTCATAGTGACATTTTCATCAATTTTATCATTTTGTTTATTAACTATTTTGTGTAAATACGCAGAGCAACGACTGAATTCACTGGATGGCCCACCGTATCAACTACACCGTTGAGCATTGAAAAGATATTCGAACAGCAAGGCGCACAAGCAATTGATATTTCCGAGATTTTGAGTAGAACATCATCGAGCACTTCGACTACGGTTGTTACAACGACCACCACAACAACGACAACCGTTCGACCCACGCAGCCAGGTCTGTGTCGCGATCAATGCGATTTGGCTGGCACTATTAAAATTGTGGATGGTGTCAAATGGAAACCTGAACTATTGGATCACAACACGGTGGAATACAAAAATCTAGCGCAAGAGATCGAAACGCAGGTAATTTTTCTTTTGTCATTGTTCAACTCAAGAAAAACGTTCACTGACAAAGAATTTGATTGAGTAGCTGAACGATGTATACAGCAAAGCCGATTGTCTGGAGAAATGGTTTAAGAAGATTCGCATCGATAGTTTCAGTCAGGGCAGCGTTCTTGTTGATTATTTTGTTGAACTGGCCGATGTATCGCATGATATAAATACCCAAGAAATTAAGCAAATGTTCCACAATGCGCTGATCGAGGTGCCAATGACTGTTGTACCATTAAAAAATAATGCAAATACATCGTCGAACATAGATCAAAACATTTCCGATGTTCCTGAAAACAACAAACCAGCCAAAAGCAATTATTTAATGGGCAATTTCATATTAGATCCGTTCGCCACTGATTTTATTGGTATGCCTCCTTATGGAAATGTAAATATTAACTAATGCATTCGTTCCTAACAATTGATTTTATTTACCAATAGTTATTCCGAAACAACGTGTTATATTGCCACCAATAAATGAAATTGAACAAAATTCATTGATTCCACAATGGGCAATCGCAGTTATTGTAATTGGCGCAGGCTCCCTCCTTTTCGTTGTTATATTTGGCGCAGCGGTGGTAAGGGGCAGTCATTTATTTTTGCTTAGAAATTCAGTTAAGTTTTGGATGCAACAATCTTTTTGTTCCTCACTGAATAGCTTATGAATCGTCAAAAGCGGTCGAAGAAGAAGGCGCCGGTTCCACTCACCGCCGATATGTTGAATGAGTTGAACAAAAATCACATGGGTGGCTTTGAAAACTATGGTCACGAAGAGCTGTACATCGAAGATACATGGGATGACGTGAAGCCAGATTTCAAACCAAAAGTAAGTCGAAATAAGCTGAATATCGTACAAATTTCGTACTCCCATACTGGTTTTATCGATTTTTTTTTTCTGAAGCGTTTTGCCAACTCAAACAGCGACCGTGATGAGCGGTTCGACAGTTGGCGAACACAGCAAAAGTACCAAGCAAACGCCGACTATTTCTATGATACGAAACCAACGAAGCCGCATTACTCACAGAAGTCGTATTATCCACAAAATGAACCATACATGGAAAATTTCCAACCGCACTACCATCCATCATATTCCAACCATCAACATCCACCCCATCACAATGCGATGGGACTTTATACTTACAGTTCACGGCGGTATAATCCAGATTATGATCCAGATTTTTGAGAAAATCACAATTTTCCGATTTTTTAATTTAGTTCAATTATATTTATTAAACGAGTGAATATGAATGTGTGTACATGGGCGTGACTGAATTAATGAAACTGGAAACAACAGAAAACCTTCTTGATATTTAAGAATTCGAAATCTTCAACAAACATATTAGCAATCGAACAATGAAATTACAGGAATTTTTTATGTAAAACTAACTGGAAATTAGAACAAATAAAAAATATATTTTTTTCTGAAGAAATCAGTAGTTTCAATGGCAAAAATTGAAATTCTGTTTCCAATGGATTTTCCAAAATGAACAACCAAAGCTAGTTCCATCCGTATAAAATTGACATTGAATTTTCAATTCCACGAATTTTCGCCTCATTGACTGAAACTATTACAGAGATTTGCTCATACCAAATATTTACCGGGCAATGAATATACAACATAAAGCGTTTGCAGATCTTAAATGCCTTTCAATGTCTGTCCTCGGCCTTCTACACCTCTAACAATACCTCTCTAAAAACCCCGATCGAGAGCCAAATTTTGAGTTCCATCACAGCGAATCTCAATAACGCCTAAGTGGTCTATCCCCGCTAGAGATGTTTTTTTTTTAAATATGATTAGTAAATTATTTGATAAGTATTTATTAAATTGTGTCTGATTTAAAATGTTATTAAATAAATAAGATGTAATAAAATAAAGTATTAAATCAGCTTATTAATTTATTTCTAAAATAAAGTTCTGAAAGTGTGCTTTAGTTGATCTTCTGGATAGACCAGACCTGTTCCCGGGGGTAGTTTGATGAATCTCGAACAGGGAGCAGCTCTGATCGATTTTGAGGATCCACTAAAACCCACTTCCAGAACTTTTATATATAATTAAAATGAGATGATTTAATACTACAGGGCTTTCCAATAAGAGGTTTCGTTTCGAAGAGCCCGCTGGAAGCTGTAATCTGTTGACACTTGACAAGTATAAATTACGCCATTACTAAAAATGGAACGATACATGCTTCATCAACGCATTGAAATTATTATAATTCACTACAAAAATGATGAAAATTTTGCAGTCACCGTCGTTCCATTTTTAGTAATGGCGTAATTTTTAATTGTCAAATGTCAAAAGATGACAGCTTCGAAAGTGACAGCTGCCCAAATAGCGGGCAATTCAAAACGAAACCTCTTATTGGAAAACCCTTTATATTCTATTGAATTCTTATCAATCTAATAATTATAATAATATTTTGATAATATTAATATACTAAACCCATCTGTACTCTCAGCTCATCAGCTTCGACAAACAGGATCTATTTCGGTAATCGCTCATCTTCATTGCGTTAAACATGCCAAAAACATCTCAGTCAGGATTTCCTTGCTTCCTTTCCTTCCGAATCGACGTTTAAATCTCCTCGAATCGCCTTATTTCAGATTCCGTTTTCCTACTTATCCCGACGGTTATTACGAACTACAAATTACAAACTATTTTCAAACTATTAACACATGTCAATAAACATCGGTCAACGAATGCGTGTTTTTGCAATTATCCAAATATCATTTGACTGTTGAGTTTTCAAACCCCTTAAAATTGAGATATAAAAGACACTGCGATTGATTGTGTACATTTTTAGTCGTTTATGAACGAATGTCGACTAGCTTTCGTGTTATTGACATATGAATCGGTAACAATATTCAAGACCCTCAAAAAAAGTTGTAATTTATGCATAGTAAAATGTTGAATAAAAAGCACAATGAAGAAAAATGCAATTTCCAGGACAATTCTAAGAGTACACTTTCAGCATGTTCTACAAATCTGTAGCCCAATAAAAGCGCACCCCCAAAATTTGTGGAACATTTCAAAACTGTACTCACACTTCTTACTAGTTCCTCGGATATTTCTTTTCTGTTGGTGGTTTTTTTTTTATTCTAATTTCAAAACATTTATTTATCCACTCAGAATCAAGTATAATTTCATTATAAATGATAAACTCAATTTTGCTTTTTACAAACTTCATCCACAATTTTTTTCTTTGAAAATAGCTTCTTAACCAAATAATAAATTGTGTAAAAGAGCACAAACATCATCAGCAAATTAGCAGCCATCACGTCGAGTGAAAGATATGTAAACCATGACATATTGACGGCGTGCGATTTCAAATGTTTTGCGCCCTTGAATTTAGCGACGTACTCAATCCAGAACATCGCTTCTTCCATCGGGTGAACGAGATTCTCTCTGAAAATGTCAGAAGTTTGCTTCGCTTTGTCACTAAAAGATTTGTCCGATAAAATATCTGCGACATTGTCCGATAGAGAATCTTTTGAGACTTCGGAAAACATGAGGAATTTTCCAAATCCAGCCATTGAGACTCTGTTTGCATTACGAAGCTGATCTCCGAAAAATGGAATGCAAAGCAAAGGCACACCATGATACAAAGACTCGGACGTTCCAAATAAACCGCCGTGACTAATGAATAGCACGACGTTTGGATGAGCCAGAATGTCGTTTTGAGGCATCCACTTGCGGATCATCACGTTTGGCGGAATATCGGCGAGTGAATCGTCTTCAAATTTCCACAAAACACGTTGTTTGATATTTTTGAATGTATCTAAATTGAGGAAATCAACAATTCTAATTTACTGTTCCAAAAAAAAAAAGAAACATGTATTTATGTATTGAATAGGAATTACCCAAGAAGGCTTGGACTTTTTCCTTGGGCAGTTTGGAAGCTTGTATAACTGTGCCTAAACTGAAATAAATGACACCATTCGTCGATTCGTCCAAAAATGTTTGTAGGTCTTTCGGCAAAGGTTTTGCCGGTTTCACGTGAGCACCTCCGATGCTTATCGTTCCTAAAAACAATCAAACGACATTAAATGAATAAATTCGACACAAATTCATGAATCATTTGACAGGGTTTTCTATACTTATTAATAAATTTGCAGTTAATAAATAATTGGAATAGCAGTTAAAGAGGATACCTGGCATCGCTGGTCTTGGAGGTGAAAGAGCCCGATGACTGTTCACCAATGTAACGGAAATATTGCGCAATAGTTCATCTATTGATGGCAAAGGCTCTAGATGAGCGAAGAATTGTTTCGCTATTTCTTCTTCCGAAGGAAGGTACACGTATTTGTGCACTAACCAATCATAAATCGAAACAGTTAAGCTATTCCATCGTTCCCAAAATGACATATTATCTGAATATGGCAACATCTAGAGAGGAATAATTGAAATCATCACTTATGTTTATGTTTAGAATGAATATTCCTCATTACCCAATGCGGTGCAATGCTTAAAGGTGTGAGTAATCCAGCTCTGAAGTCCATGAAGTTTGTCATGCCAAACGCACCTAATTGAAATAAGATTTATAGCCACATTTTTGTTTTTTCGTTCATGATACTTGAGTTTTTAGTAAAAACTGTTATGCTCTATAAACTTCGCGTGCGACTTACAAATTGAAACGATTGGTGCTTTGAACTTGTGCGCAAACATAAGGAAACTATCGTCATAGAAATCTTCATGGACAATTACATCAAAATGTAATCCTGTGCTGCGGATGAACTTTTGTACGTTCGCACTTTGGAATGCGTAAATATTTGCTGTTTTTGTGAAGGACGCCATCATTTTTATATTCGAAAAGTGGGAATTCCTTGCTACATTGAGCATTCTATCCTGTGAAACTGAGAGAAGGTTCATATTGGATGTACAAGTAGAAACAAGATTCTTAATGTAATAAGTTTATGAAGAGTACGGCAACATAGCACAAACAAATTCGTTTGAAGGTATGCACTCTCATGTCTGCCACAGAAATGTATTTGAAGTGCATCCAAAATCAGACTTAGTTCGAAATAATTTCATAAAATGATTTTTTTACTCACAACTATCCTCTAACATAAATGGTGGTTCGATCAGTACTTCGGAATAATTGGCTAGTTTCATGTGTCTCATTGTGTTGCTGGTGAGAAATGTCACTTCATGTCCACGATCAAGAAGAGCTCGCACGAATGATTGCATGTACAAAAAGTGACTTTTTCCATTGAACGGACCGAGAACTACGATCATTTTAAAAGAGATTATTGCAACAAAACTAAACTGTTATATATGTTAAACGCGTTTATTAAAAGAATTCAATATGTTTTTTTCATTCATAAAACGTTACAAAATAATTTTGACTGCAAGAACTAGACAATTCCAAAACATTAAGTAGATACGTTGAAACAAAAACTTACCCAGGACTTTATATCCATTCGAAATTGTAGCAAAGATTGACAACAACAAAAAAAGTTGGAAATTCTTCGAAATGTAAGGAATAATATATCAGATGATTTGAAGGAAGATATATTTGTCAAAAAACTGATCGCATCATTTTTAAATTTATCAATATTTCTTACCATTTTTTCACGTTTTAGGCACCAGTTCAGACCTAAATGCACATATTCCGTCTGTTAACTAGCATTTACTAACTGAGATGACATGATATTCCGATATTTGTACCAAACGTTTATCTAATATATGTATCACAGTAAATAGTCTGTATGGATTGACAGATAAGACAAACTGCACCACTGATAAGGCATGCCCGACATCAAAATTGGATTGTTCTCTCTCTATCTCTCTCTGTAACGGCTGTAATGCAATTTAAATCAACAAATAAATAAATCTATTTTTGTTTTAAGTTTTGCACAATCATATCAATACGACGGCAATGTTAATTCTGATTTAATTATTGTAAGAACTATGTATGATTCATGTTGGGCTATGTATTTGTATATTGACTGAGCCAGCCAATAACAGCTGAGCATTCCACTTACAAGGCGCCCGCTCCCAAACGCATTCCTATTGATTTTGTCAAACCTTATATTAATATCACCAATAAGAGAGTCGCAATACAAATATGTATATTGATTGACCTTGATAAAATGACGCGACAAATTGTAACGATGATTCCGCATTACTTCACGATTGTGTGCAGTCACCATGATTGTTTCATGCAGACCCGTAGCTAGGCACGAATGCGAGCAGAATGATTATGCATAAAAACCTGATCAGAAATTCTTGAAATATTGATCAATTGATCAAATGTGTTTTGCATGAGAAATCCTTGCATGAAACAACATTTTCAAATGTAGATTTGGCTCCATATTCGCACTCACTTTTTACATTTCCGGACACTGTAGTAAAAGTATTGCGATCTATCCATAAAATTCAAAACGCCCCGAATGAGTTTTCTATGCGTTTTAAACTTAAAAAAAAACAATTGCAGCCATTCTTGGAGAAATTTTGTGTCCGTGTCTTAACTCAAATTAGAATTGAACGAAAATGAACGCACAAATCGGTCTTCATTTGGAATAGAAACCTATTAATTTCCAGCCTAATCGGATCATGTCTAATCAATAAATGGGCTGTTTTTCAACATAATTAAGAAACATTTGTATGGGGACTATGTCTATTGCATTGTATCATATTGAAACTTTCAGAATATTTTTTTTCAAGAAAAAAATCATACAAAATGTCAAGTCAATCCGATGAGATTTGAGATATATATCTATGGCAGCTATGTTCTTCGAACGAAACAGTGAAAAGTTCAAGGTTGAACGTAAACGTCAAAAGAAATTGAATCTTGTTGCTCCATGTAATAATTTTCATTTCTGAAACCAATAGCACCAATCTCACGCGAAATCTTCAAATTTTCTCTCTCTCTCTCTCTCTCTCTCTCTCTCTCTCTCTCTTACTCTCTCTCGATACTCTGAGAAATAGTGTGTAGGGATTTGAGAAAAAAAGTTGATGTCTTTTATTTCACTACAAGAATCTATATTTTCACGAGTTTTTGTAGTGTTTTTTTTTTTCAATACTAAAGTAATAATTCAAAGTGAACATCAAAAATGGCGAATAGCTCCCGTCTCGCTATTGGTTCACACAAAGAATTTATTGTGTATTTTTCTATTGTCGGTGACATTGAATAAAAATTTACCGAAAAAATACACGTTAAATTCTCTGTGTGTGAGTTTGAACCAAATACATTCGCAAACATGGCATAGCAGATTCGTCGCATTAATTGATCCTAAATCTCATCGTAACAGAGTCCGGCAGCAAAATTGACAGCTATTAAATAAGTCGTAATTTTGTAATTGAATTAATGTAATCCCATTGAGTAATTCCGGGATTACTTTATGCGTTATTTAATACCAATTGTAATCCTTAATTCCGGAATTGCACGGCTGGATTACATTTCGCCATATTTATTATTAGAACATCATTTTTACAGAAAAATATATGTCGATTTGTTTTGCGAATAAGTAAGCTGTCAGAATTTGACACTTTTTGTATTTAGCGTAACAATTTATTTGTGAATCACAATTATCGGGTTCAATTGTGTCTCAACATAACAGAGTGTAAACGCACCCCGAAATGTAATGCAGCCGTGTAATCCCAAATAAGAAATTTGCCGGACTCTACATTGTAATGACTTAAAATTTGGTGTGACATATTCTCATAGTTATATGATGATACGATAAGAAATAAGCATAACCTGTGAACCCGTAGACTGTCGGGAAATGTGAAGAAAAGTTAGGTTTACGTATGTCAGACCATTTATTATATAGACGATTGAGTTCAATATGAAGTTGAATATCAGGAATAAGTGTCGGCATGTTTCTAGACTTAGGAGATTGGAAGTATTTGTGCAATGATTTCCATTGATCATATTTACAATGTGCACAGAATTTATCAAATAATTTCCATATTTGTCACATTTGCTGTTGCAAATACTTACAAATGCGAATAAATGTGGCAAATATGGCGAATATTACATGAATTTGTCAACATTCATCTATTCAAGAGACAATTGCATTCATCAAGATGATGTTAAGAATGCAATTTGGTTTTCATATTTTTGACAACTGCTCGTTGCACAATGCATTAAGTTTAGTTTTACGAAACTATTATTCACATTGAAGAAAATACAAAATAACACATCACTCAATAAGTCTTTGATCTGACATACAAAAAAACATTTTTTTGGCAAAATTCCACTTTATTCATCAACATAGTTTCCTTCGAAGGTTATACATTGATTCCAACGATCCTCCAACTTTTCGATGCCTCTTTTATAGAACGATTTCGGAAGTCCCTCAAAATAGGCCTCAGTTTCGGCGATCACCTCCTCATCAGAGCGAAATCTCTTGCCCTGGAGCATCTTTTTGAGATCTGAAAAGAGCCAGTAGTCGCTGGGGGCCAGATCTGGTGCGGAAGCAATTCGAAGTGTAAATCGTGTATTTTTTCCATCGTTTTCCACGACTTTGAATCATCGATACGATGTTGTTTTTGGTCCGGTGAGAGCAATCGCGGTACCCACTTCGAATGAAGCTTCTTGAAGCCCAAATGCTCATGCAAAATGGTGCAAACACTTCCAACCGACAACTTTAAAGTGTCAGCTATCTCCTGCATTTTCACTTTGCGATTGGAAAACACGATTTTGTGGACTTTTTTGATGTTTTCGTCGGTGACAGCCTCATTTGGGCGTCCAGAGCGTGCAGCGTCATCGGTGCTTGTACGACCGCATTTGAATTCATTAAACCAATATACCACGCTTCCTTTCGACGGTGCAGAGTCCGGGTAACACTTATCAAGCCAAGTTTTGGCTGTGGCGGTATTTTTTCCCATCAATGATAAATCAACACACGAAATTGCTTTGAATCCATTTTTTTTTAAATGACAAAAGTAGCTTCACCCAAATGACTGTAACTCGCAAACTAATCGGTCGATTTGGCTCAAATTTTGACAAACGTCATCTTAAGGTTTTAGCTGTCAGCTGATGTGGGCAATTCGGTACTAGTGGCGCCATCTATGTGTCAGATCAAAGACTTATTGGGTGATGTGTTAAGTTCCAAACTGCGAATTTATTAAATGACGTATATCCTCGCGTTCATTCTCAATATTCACAGAGGTTTACACATTCATTACTCAAGTTTCTTGAAATGTTTCACAATAAAACTCACTTACTTCCTAATGTTTTGTGTTCAATTTTATAATGGTTTTCAAGTCACAGAAATGTTTGAAGGCAGTTTTAAAACCGTACACATTTATTTGAAGTGATAAAGGTAATTATGAATTTCTAACTTCATTCTCACAATTCGTCCACTCTAAGCGAATTGGCTGCATTGAAGATGAGCTTGTTGCCAAACCTCTAACATTTCAGTTGAATTTTAAATGATATAAAACAAAAAAGCCAAACAGAATTCAACGGGTTAAGTAGTAATAGTCGTTCTTTATTTAGAAAATTTCCATTTGAAACATCATTTAGAATAAGATTTTCAGTATTTCTCACTAGGAGCGAGTTATACAATTTTATGCCTTTATAAAATGACGCATGTTGGCTACATGATTTGGTTGCTTTCATTAATAAAGTAATAATAGTACACACTGACTCTAAAGCCGCAATCTTATTTCTGTTTTTTGCGTACATCACCGACAATTTTTTTCTTTGAAAATAGCTTCCTAACCAAATAATAAATTGTGTAAAAGAGCACAAACATCATCAGCAAATTAGCAGCCATCACGTCGAGCGAAAGATATGTAAACCATGACATATTGACGGCGTGCGATTTCAAATGTTTTGCGCCCTTGAATTTAGCGACGTACTCAATCCAGAACATCGCTTCTTCCATCGGGTGAACGAGATTCTCTCTGAAAATGTCAGAAGTTTGCTTCGCTTTGTCACTAAAAGATTTGTCCGATAAAATATCTGCGACATTGTCCGATAGAGAATCTTTTGAGACTTCGGAAAACATGAGGAATTTTCCAAATCCAGCCATTGAGACTCTGTTTGCATTACGAAGCTGATCTCCGAATAATGGAATGCAAAGCAAAGGCACACCATGATACAAAGACTCGGACGTTCCAAATAAACCGCCGTGACTAATGAATAGCACGACGTTTGGATGAGCCAGAATGTCGTTTTGAGGCATCCACTTGCGGATCATCACGTTTGGCGGAATATCGGCGAGTGAATCGTCTTCAAATTTCCACAAAACACGTTGTTTGATATTTTTGAATGTATCTAAATTGAGGAAATCAACAATTCTAATTTACTGTTCCAAAAAAAAAAAAGAAACATGTATTTATGTATTGAATAGGAATTACCCAAGAAGGCTTGGACTTTTTCCTTGGGCAGTTTGGAAGCTTGTATAACTGTGCCTAAACTGAAATAAATGACACCATTCGTCGATTCGTCCAAAAATGTTTGTAGGTCTTTCGGCAAAGGTTTTGCCGGTTTCACGTGAGCACCTCCGATGCTTATCGTTCCTAAAAACAATCAAACGACATTAAATGAATAAATTCGACACAAATTCATGAATCATTTGACAGGGTTTTCTATACTTATTAATAAATTTGCAGTTAATAAATAATTGGAATAGCAGTTAAAGAGGATACCTGGCATCGCTGGTCTTGGAGGTGAAAGAGCCCGATGACTGTTCACCAATGTAACGGAAATATTGCGCAATAGTTCATCTATTGATGGCAAAGGCTCTAGATGAGCGAAGAATTGTTTCGCTATTTCTTCTTCCGAAGGAAGGTACACGTATTTGTGCACTAACCAATCATAAATCGAAACAGTTAAGCTATTCCATCGTTCCCAAAATGACATATTATCTGAATATGGCAAGATCTAGAGAGGAATAATTCAACTCATCACTTATGTTTATGTTTAGAATGAATATTCCTCATTACCCAATGCGGTGCAATGCTTAAAGGAGTGAGTAATCCAGCTCTGAAGTCCATGAAGTTTTTCATGCCAAACGCACCTAATTGAAATAAGATTTATAGCAACATTTTTGTTTTTTCGTTCATGATACTTGAGTTTTTAGTAAAAACTGTTATGCTCTATAAACTTCGCGTGCGACTTACAAATTGAAACGATTGGTGCTTTGAACTTGTGCGCAAACATAAGGAAACTATCGTCATAGAAATCTTCATGGACAATTACATCAAAATGTAATCCTGTGCTGCGGATGAAGTTTTGCACGTTTTCACTTTTAAATGCGTGAGTATTCACCATTTTAGAGAAGGATGCCATTAACTTAATATGGGAAAACATAGAACCCTCTGCCATTCCAGTCAAATCTTTTGGATCTGAGAAAATTTTCGATCATTTAAAGTGTTTGAAGTGGACTCAAAATTCCAGTTTAATCCATTCAAATATTATGTTACCTTCGAAGGCAAATAGTGGTTCGATCAGTACTTCGGAATAATTGGCTAGTTTCATGTGTCTCATTGTGTTGCTGGTGAGAAATGTCACTTCATGTCCACGATCAAGAAGAGCTCGCACGAATGATTGCATGTACAAAAAGTGGCTTTTTCCAAAGAACGGACTGAGAACTGAAATAAATTGAGACATTTAATCTGTTCATAAATTTATTCATTCGGAAGAAATGGGTACAGGTATAATGCCCTGACCTCATGATTACAAAATTACCTAAGATTTTATATCCATTTGAAATAGAAACCAAAATCGTGAGCACCAGGCACAGTCGTAGATTCTTGAAAAATTGAACAGAAATTGTGTGAATTGTTACAAAAAAGATTTTTTGAAGTGTCTTAATGAAATCTACAAATATATCAATGCTATCTTGAAAATTATGATTGCGACTTGAAGTTCTAAGTTATTTTTTGTTCGTTTTCTCTTGAGTGCTTAATAAAATATTTACATATCATATAAATAAACACGGTTCAATTTGTTTTTTTAAAATTATAGGCATGAAATTTTTTGAATTATTGATTTGTAGAGTACGAATTTGTTTGGAGCTTGAATTAAAAAATTGGAGAATTGCGATTTTCGTGTCAAAATTGAGCATAATAAAATACCTGTTTAAATGTATATGCATTTCGAGTAAGAAACAGAACTTGGAAACCAAATTTTTATCAATCTTTTCACCATTTTATATGTATTTCCCAAAATTGTATTGATCAAAATTACCATTTTGCACTTTTCACTCTGCAGTTTTAACTCAATCGTATTTGGTTTCCGCGGAGCACTGATATTCCGGTTATCGCAATGAAACATCCACTTAATTAAACCGGTTCCGGCTGATGATGATGGAATGTGATAGCATAAATCACTTATAATACCAGATAACGCCAAATTAGATTATTTGTTGACACAAATTATTTGATTATGGTCAATAATATTGTTTATTACATTACTAATGTTGTTTTATGTATAGCAAGTCGAATCAATGTTGATAATAAACTTTTCATATGCTTTCACATTCACATGCACATTTTCATCTCGTTTCTCTCAACGGAACAAACGAAACTAAATATATTCAGACTTCAAAGAGCATTTAAATCGCTCAGCAAACGACGATGAGATAAAGAGACGTGTTTCTTCTTTTTCTTGAACTATTTCATTCGGTTGAACTGTCAAAATAAAAAGGAAACAGCTTTTGTTTCCAAGCGAGTTTTTTTTTGTGTTGAGCATCAAACGACTTATTTATTAAGATATGAGAGACTGAAGAACTTTTAATAAGCTATGAATTCGTTGCTCCGCATCAATTGGAACCACTTATAAAGGCCCAGATTATTGAAGGTTGTCAAATCTATCATCTTCTCCATCTCACCAATGTATGTGTGCATCGCAATACAAATAATAAAACAACAAAATGACACAACAGATTGAAATGATGATTTGGCAATAATTCATCAAATGTGTGAAGGCTTCATGGTGTGTTAATATATAATATATGACAGAGAGCAATGACTGGGTGAATATTTTAATAGCAGGCAACGAATGATTAAATATTTCATATGAGAAACAAAAATATCTTATTGAAAACATTAACATTTAGGTTCTTGGTTCGAAGAATTAGCTATAGAGAATATATATCTATGTGGCTGAGAAAAATAATGAGATTAGCCAAAACCGCCCCAAAAATACGAATCATTTGTGAATTTCTGCAAAGAGATAGAAGACAAGTGTCTTCAGTTAAGGTAAAGATCTTGATATAGTCCAAAGCTTTGCTGGATACATTTGAAACCAATCTCTTTTCAGAAGCATGCAAACGATTCGTACTTAAGTATTTGCGCGGTTTCGGCTAAACCCATTAATAATAATCTCAAACACTCATATGTAACACATCACTCAAAAAGTCTCCGGACTAACTGAGGAAAACATTTTTTTTTCTCAAAATTCAATTTTATTTATTTACATAGTTTCTATCTGAGGCCATACAGTCGGTCCAGCGTTTCTCTTACTTCTCAATTCCCTTATTGAAAATGATGAATCTTTGGCCTCAAAATGGGCTTCAGTTACGGCAATCACTTCTTCATTGGAGCGAAATCTCTTTCCCTGGAGTATCTTTTTGAGATCTGCAAAAAGCCAGTAGTCACTGAGGGCCAGATCTGGCAAAGACGGTGGGTGCGGAAGCAATTCGAATCGTAATTCGTTCAATTCGAGCATTGTTTTCATCGACTTGTGAACCAGTGCATTGTCTTGATGGAACAGTGGTTTCTTCTTTGCCATATGGGGCCGTGTTTCCTTGATTTTTTCAGCAAATTGATCCAACAACGCATAATAGTCGCTTTTGATTGTTTTTTTTTTCATTTTCGAGATAGTCTATCAACGAAATTCCGTGAGCATCCTTAAATATTGAGGACATAACCCTACCAGCTTCGGACGACTTTCACCGGTTGCTGTCCATTCAGCTGACTGCCGATTTGTATCCATGTTTCATCCATAGTGATGTAGCGGCGCAGAAAATTCACTTTATTTTGCTTAAAAAGCCCAAACGGAAGCAAAAGAGGCACCCATTCTGAATAAAATAATTCAAAATTTGATTGAAAACTCGAAACGCATTTATTATCAGATATATTGACTTTAATTTTAGTGGGTGAAATTGTGAAGCTGAAATTCATGAGTTGAAACTTACATGTTTAATTGTTCTGTTCGTCAATTTGAGAGTGCAACACATTTTCAATATAAAATTCTCTTTAAAGCCCTAGACTTTATATTTTTTTTGATATTCAAAACAAAGTTTACCAACGTTTTGCGTGTAAAGAGAAATAGTTTTGCTTCTTTACTTCAAAATGTTTGTTTTGGTTCTTTGAACATAACTGTTTGAATACTGGGAGCGCAAATTAAAACTTGACCATTTGTGCCTAACTTTGTATGTATTCACTCGTCATATAATTTGACAGTGACAGCTATTCTATGTTAAAGAGCGTCAAAAAATCTGGTAAATTCCGCCTCTCAAAGTGAACACAAGATTTTATACACAACAATTACGTTGAAAATGTCTAAATACAGTACGTGCCAACAAAACAGCATTTGCGGTAAGCAATGCTTTTGTACTTTAACCAAAAGAAGATTGCTGCTGAATGTCATCGTTTGTTGTCAGAAACCTATCCCGAATATTCCATTTCGAATAGTGTGTTTAAGAAGTGGTTTGCACGTTTAAAAAGTGGTGATTATGACGTGAATGACAAAGAACGACCTGGACAGCCGAAAAAGTTTGAAGATGCTGAATTAGAGGCAATACTCGATGAAGACTCATGTCAAACACAAGAAGAACTTGCGAAGTCATTAGGAGTTACACGCCAAGCGATTGCCCATCGTTTAAAAGCATTGGGAATGATTCAAAAGCAAGGGAATTGGGTGCCATACGAGTTGAAGCCGAGAGACGTTGAAAGGCGATTTTTCACCTTGGAACAGCTGCTCCAACGTCAAAAAAGAAAGGGTTTTCTTCATCGTATCGTCACTGGCGATGAAAAATGGATCCATTACGACAATCCAAAGCGAAAAAAATCGTATAATTACAAACCGAATATTCATGGTTCGAAGCTTATGCTCTGTATTTGGTGGGATCAGAAGGGTGTGGTGCACTATGAGCTGCTCCCACCCAAACAAACCATCAATGCTGATTTCTACCAAGAACAATTGGGCCGTTTGAGCGATGCACTGAAGGCAAAACGGCCAGAATATGAGCAGAGGCACGATAAAGTGATTTTGCAACATAACAATGCTCGACCACATGTTGCAAGATCGGTCAAAGAGTACTTGCCAACATTGAAATGGGAGGTCCTACCCCACCCGCCGTATTCTCCAGACCTGGCCTCTTCCAATTACCACTTGTTCCGATCAATGACTCATGGCCTGGCTGACCAGCACTTCCGTCCTTACGAAGAAGCTAAAATATGGATCGATTCTTGGATTGCCTCTAAAGACGCACCGTTTTTCAAACGTGGCATAACAATGCTGCCAACAAGATGGGAAAATGTTGTAGATTCCGATGGACAATACTTTGAATAAAATATATTGTACCAATTTGTCATAATAAAACGGTATTTTTGCACCAAAATGGTCACGTTTTAATTTGCGCTCCCAATAAATTGAGAATAGCAAATATAACTATCGATATTCCCAGAGAAGTTAAGCGACGAGACCATACCGCGTTTGTGTGGTCGTTTCTCCTCTTTGGATATTCTGATTATATTAACATCTATCACGTCGAGCGAAAGGTATGTAAGCCATGACATATTAATGATTGCTTGTGATTTCAAATGTTTGACGCTCTTGAGTTTAGTGACGTATCCAATCCAGAACATTGCTTCCTCCATCCGATGTACGAGATTCTCTATGAAAATTGCAGAAGTTTCCGGATCGTTTGGCGGAATATCGGCGAGTGAATCGTCTTCATGTACATTTGAAATAGCACAGACATGCTCGCCTTTCCTACTCAATGGTAGACATTGCAAAGCTATGCGTTTACGTCAAAGAACGACCAAACGAAACGGAAGTTTCGATGCGAATTTTGTACTGTTACTTAAGCACCAGCTCACTTACGCAGCGCACTAAATTATTAATGTTAGTCAGACAAATACTGCAGATCAATTGCTTTAATCGTTCTTTAAAGAGAAGAAAATATGTATTGTGATCGCTGAAGTTTGTTTTTGAAAAATCGCTAAACAAACAGCTTGATACATTTGCTTGAACATTCCCTAAAAAATATGCTAGTTTTCTATTCAAAGTCGGCGACTCAACAACCTGTCAAATATCATTTTTATTGTATTCGAGATATCAATTACGAAACAAAATATTTCTATGCAACTGTTAATTGAATCCTATATTATGTTGATCATATTTCCAAAAATTGGCGTACATTTTAGTCTACACTCAAAGTGTGGTGATGGTAATATTTTCCTAAGGCATCAAATGTCAGTGCAGATAATCTTTAACACATCACATCAATTCCAGTCGATAGATAAGATAATTGTAAAGTTGTAAAAAAGGCCATTAGCGATACCATTTTCAAACTTATCAGAGATGCTACTGTATTCACTGCCTCCTGCTGATAAATATTTGTCTGGCAAGACCTATCGATCATAGTACAATATATTGATTGATCACAAGTCCAAATATGGAAGTTATTAGAATCTTAAATCTTGGAGTTTATGAAAACATTTTTGAATGATAGCACGAGTAATTAATGGATGGAATAAAAAATGGGACCGCATTTCATGCTCTTGGGTACAAATTAATTGGCTGCCGTTGGAGTATACATTACGAATTCATTATGACAGAGCTATTTTAGTACATTGGATTCACTTTATCTTTTCTTTAATCCATTTCATAGATTCTCTTTTACACATAAATTTATAAAATTGTTAGTGCATTCGGATTTTTTTCAAACTTACCTTCAATTTCAGAAGCAATTCCAACCCAATTTCTATTTTTCACACAAACAGTCTACATTCCGGCACCATTCCTTTCAACAAATACGCCTGAGCTAAGATGATCTCTTAATTGAAAAGTTCAATATTATGAATTTCTCTTGTGTGTCTACATCTTTATTCAAACGCTGTTTGTGTATTTTGGTCAGAGAACAATTAATTGCAAGGGCCTTACGATGTAATTCAAAAACTTTTACTTGAATAGTTAATTTTAGATTTTATTATCAATTATGATGATGTTAATAAGAAAATAAAATATTATAATATATTAATTACGAATACCTAGATTTTTACACGATTTTTGTAAGTTCTACGAATCAACTGCATAAATCCAAAAAGAAAAAAAAATATTTACAACAGCGGTAATTTGTATATTTTATTTGTGTGTATTAAAATTTTATTAATATGTTTAATTTAATGAATGTTTCTCCTGATTGTGAATGCTTCCATCTTTGAAATAAAGATTTCATTCGTAAACCATTCAAGGTGTAATATTAAGAGCGTTCAATAATCTCATCATAAATCTTCCGGCAATTTATTTTAACATTTAATTTTGAGCACAGAGATACAATGCCGGATATTTTGCGGTTTATCGAATAGATCTCTTCGGGCGGTGGAGTTATTCGATATTCGATCACTTTGGTTGCTTCAGCAGAAAAGCGTTCGGTTAAATTTTCGTGGGCAAAGTCGAATTCATCGTCGCTACGAAATATTTCACCAAACATAGTGGCCGCATTCAGATGAGCTTCTTCCAACACTTTGTTTCCCCCTTCAGTTAGGAATTTCATTTTGATTGACAACATCAGCACTTTTTTACGATCATTCGCAACTGATGCGCGAAGATAGTCTCTGTAATTGTGAATGAATTCGTCGCTATAAAATCGTGTAGCACCGAAATCGAGGAGCATAATTCGTTTGGTTTGGGTCTCGTATAGGAAGTTTGACCAGTTTGAATCGGATTGCATGCATTTCATTTCGAACAATTCCAGGAAAACGAGCTTGAGCAACGATGTTCCGATGAATTTGCGATGTTCGTATCTGAACAAACAGAAATATAACAGAACAAACACGATATTCAATGTATAATATAAACTTTAAATCAAATGATTGCGTTGCTTTGTACACAGATATCGCCACTAGCTGTCAACAAGCGTAGGCGGTTAAACTAAAGCAACAGTTTTACTCTATTTGTGGTACAATCGATCTTCTTAAATGTATGAATCGAGAGAATATCAACTTACTCAAGCTCAAAGCACTTATCGATGGGTATACCAGGCACCAATTCGGATGTAAGCACACTTTTTGTAGTCAACTCATCATACACTTTCGGTACATAATATTCATTATGTTCTGCGATCATTTTGCTATACACTTGTTGAAAGTGGCCTTCGCGCAAATAGTCGACTTCCCATGCCAGTTCAATTTTCATTTTTTCAATAAGATCATCGATGAAAGCGCCCGGTGGAAAGAGTTTAAAAAATCTCAACATTCCAACTAAATTGTTTACATCACTTTCAATACTCTGCGAAACATCCATATACTGGATTTTAATAGCAACTTCACTGTCATCATGCAAAACGGCTCGATGAACTTGACCTATGCTGGCGGCTGCAAATGGCTTGTCATTAAATGACTTGAATTTCGATTGCCAATCTTTGCCGAATTGATCAAACATAATTTTTTTCACTTGATAATCAGGCATATAGTCAGCCGATTGACGTACACGCTCGAATAGTTCTATAAGCTGCGGCGAAACAGTCTTTGGATCTTGAATACTGATAATTTGGCCCAGCTTTAAGGCTGCTCCACGAAGATGACAAAATTTATCGACAATTTTTTCAATATTTTTTTGACTAAGCATTGCTGACCTCAAGTCAGTTGATTCACTCTTGCCCAAAGCACCTTTTGCCAATTCATTTACGGTACCCAAGCCAAGGCTCGCGAACAATCCGCTAAATTGTACGAATCGACCAATTCGGGATGATGGCAACGATTCTCGTTGCTTGCAATTTCGGTTCAATTCAGGCAACCGAATTTTGTCTCCTTCACTCGCATCCATTTTTTAATTGTATTTTATCTAATTTTGATCAGCACAAAAATCTTTTTTTACTCTCAATGAAATATCGAATGATGGAAAATCAAATAGATGTACACAAACGAAAACTGTAATTTTGATTGCAGACATCTATGAATCGATTTCACAAAATAAAAATTCAAATGTCTTTTCGGAGCGATTTCGTTCCGTTGAACCTGTGCACACTAACGTCAACCACACAACGTCTATAAACAAAAAGAATCGCGTGATTCATATTATTCCACAAAAGGAAATCCAATGAAATCTTGATCATGACAGATGCAAGCTGATCGCTTGTTTTGACAGACTCAGGTGTCAGTATTGCGCTGAATTCTCTTTACATTCAGCAGCTAGCTGACATTTGTTTGGATCCGACTTTGAATAAAAATAGAACAGTTATTCGACAGGCCTTTGCTAAACACGCAACGGTAGTCGTTTCACAACCACATGCCAGCCCACATACAAACAGATTAAATGTTTCCCAATAAGAGCTTCTAATCTTTTAATTTAAACAAAGCACACCTAAATTTGACCGAAAAATGTTCCTGAGGTTTGCCACTTATGATTCGAATAAAATATCGATCAAAATATCGGCTATTGCGTGATGGATGTTGGTTTCGTGAGTATGAAGAGTCGTGTGCTTGATTTAGCGTGATCCAATAAAAAATAGTCCAGGGTCGTTGAATCACACCATTTTGGCGGCCAAGCGACAGAGCCATTCTATAAATGATTGACTCACCAGATTAATCGGGAAATAAGATCATGGTTACGGTCGACATTTTCGGGAATGTATTACCTTAAATATCAATAAGTGCACATGGAGATCTTTATCCATATTCATTCTCGATTGTTCAGCTTAAATGTAGTTGATCGTAGAATATGTTATACAAATGAAAAGCGCAATACGTAGACTGGTGCTGAATTTGTGAATTATGATGACGACACTCAGAGAAAAAGTTGTAGAACAGAAAGCAGTATTTGGTGGCTTATTTAGAAAAGAATCTTCTGGAACAATGATTTTTGCAAACATTGTATCACAAAGAGTTTTTTGTTCGGAATACAAATCTTCTTTCTAATAAAGAATCGATAAGCTGTCAGATAACACACAAATTGTACATAAAGTGAAAAGCCAAACGTAATTGTGCTTCAATCTGGCAGACTATCCAAATGAGTTGTTCGGAATGTTTGATTTGACTATTCAACGTAGTTTTAGATCGTTAGAACAATGCGCATGAAAGTCATAATTCAAATTGCGTTCAGTCAAAACGAATCGAGCAAACATTCGTGTTCGTGTATACGGAAAAAAAAATTACAAAAAAGGATGAATAGAATATGACGCGCTTAAAATAACAAGCTATTATAGATCAAATTTTATCGTATTAATTAAGAAGATAATCAATAACAAATCATCTTATTACGCACCGTGTGCACGTGAAGGGTCAAGTCGAATGTCAAACAACCAGAGCCACCTGAAACACAACAACAAAATAACACACAAATCCACATTTACACAGACTCTCTTCGCAATGAGCGTATTAAATGATATGAAGTATCGAGACGCTTGATTTTTTGGGATCAGTTTGTTCATTTATATGTTATATTGTTGTTGTGGCATTCAAGATATGTTATTTGAGATTCGAGCACGGATATTTTTATTACTGTAATAAAATTTTAGATCATATTACCGCCAACATTAAATGAAAAACAAAAAAAATGATTTGGAAATCACCTTAAAATGGCTATAAACCTGATTCTCAAAGGGTACCTTCTTCGAGAAAAAAATTGTAAGGAATACTCAATTTTATTTGCCCCAAAAGAGAAAATGTATTGATATGAATGAATAACACCCAATTGAAATTTGATTGAATAAGCTGTACATTAAGCAAGAAGCGTACATTTACTGATTTTTGCTTGGTAATAATAAACTTGGTCGGTTTATTGTTCACATTTTACATAGAATATTTGAATTTAATCTCCTGGTTCTCCATTTGCCACTCTCTGATTGATGGATTCACATCGTCTGGATGATTTCTTGTACAAAACTATTCAAGCGGTTCGGGGCAATCCTTTACACTAAATGACAAGACTCTTAGATACATATCGAATGGATCACCATCTAAATATTTATTTTTCAAAATAATATAAGTAGATTTCAAAATATTCGAAAAACCTACAATATGGATTTTATCTCTATTTCGTCATGATTGATGATGATCTTAATTGAATCATTGGTTTGGCATACAAAATCGAGGCTAGTATCAACCAATAGTTCCATCATCAATATTTTCCTTTTTCAGTAAAATCAAGCCAATATCGTTGGTAGAGTAATATGCTTAAAAACTATCAGTCACCGTTGAGTTGATAATATAATTTAATGATAAATATCTTCAGAGAATATTCATTTTTTTCTTTTTCTTTTGACTTGAAACATACAATATTAAGTACTTGGATCTTTCTTGTATTTGCCAAAAAAATTAATAGCTCCAAATAATTTATTATTCGCAGCGTATACGATGTTCCTGTTCCAGCGCAGGTATTGAAGAGCACTTCCGGATTTCAATCTCCTCCAGTCTCGATCAACGAAACATGCCATAAAATGCTTTGGTTTTTTCTTCCTATATGTTTTCCATTGAACTGAATGTTCTAAAAAGGAATAATCGGAGACGTGGCTTCATCATATATTCAAATCTATACGCGATATCTTGAAAATGCGCTCAGGAGAGTGAAGCGACTAACTTGCTGCATCACAAAAGTGAGGCGGCAAGACTACGCGCCTATCCGCGTTCGTATGGTCGTTTCGCCCCTTTGTTCAGCGAGGGATGATAACATGGCGCGACAATGCCATCAAAATATCATGCGTTAGTTCCGAAATGAAAAGTTAAATTGCATTGCATTTTCTATTGAATTGAGGGCACTCGCATTGATGTTGGTTTAATATTTCTACCCGATATATGATAATTAACTGATAGGGAGACATTGGCGATTAAAGCAATGCATAGATCGGAATTTTTTAATTTTTTACTAAAACATAGATCCGTTTTATAAATAATTGGTTATTAGTATTTTTTACAAATAATTACTAGTTAGGAATCGTTTGTAATTATTGAATTTTTATCAGAATTTTAATAGATTTTGCTCCCGGTCCATCTTGAGAATCCACTAAACCCACTTATAGAACCGGGAGCAGTTCCGATCGATCTTGAGAATCCAGAATTTTGTCAGGAATCTAGTAAAAATTAAATAAAATTCTTATAACTACCATCTAGTAATTATTGGTTGATATACGTTTAAAGACAGTGAATTATCATCTGTGTCTCACTCAAGGGAAAATCTTTCTTAAAACCATTCCACCTTTGTGATTTTCTCTGTTTCTATTCTTTTTCTCAATCTCAAACCCGCATGTTTTGAACTTACTGAAATCGTTTGAAATAATATTCTTACTAACGCCAACAAGATATCTCATTTTAATAACATATCGCAAAAAGGAAAACTGTAATGCATAATGCAAATATGTTTCCCCCAAATATCTCACTTAAGATTTATCTATATTAGGATTAATTTCACTTACTTGGAATTTATGATATTTCGGCTAGCGATTGTATGATTTTTTTTCCAGTTTTTTTGATCGCTTTAAAACGTCGAAATGAAAGAAAAAATAATACATTTCTAATTTTTTCTAATTTGCCTTGCCATTCGGAGTCGGAATACAATCGAATTGAAACCAGAAATAGTCTGAAAATTAATTGCATTGCAACCACATAGATACCATTAATGTACATGGCAGCTTAATAGTATGTGCCAAATACAACTTCACTAGCTATATTTGGTATCATTATTCCAAGCAAATAGTATATTATATATTCTGTAGAACTGTTGAAGTCAGTCTGCCCATGAATTGTTCCATGATTTGATGAAAAATAATAGTTGAGCTCACTTTATTCACACTAACACATGCACGGCGAACGATTGCGACGAGTTACGAGTTTGTAGTGTAGTTTCGGATAAATGCGCCAAACAATATATCAGTTTTCAATCTTATGTGTATTCTACGTTGAAAATGCTCCATCAGAAAGAATAGAAAAGCTTGGGCTTAGATTTAGTTGAAGCTGATCTATTGAAACGCAAACACAACAATGGCGCAAGAAGACGAACAACAAATGCGTAAAGGTATAAAAAAAAAATCTGTTGAAACTTTGGACTTTGTTAAATTGCTCATTTTCATTCGATTTTGATAGAGTCGATAGTTATGCCATGGTATGACGACTTCAAATTGTTTAAAGTTCAATTTTACCATAACAGTTTTGCTATTTCTTTCATTCGTTATTGTTAATTAACCGTTTTTTTAATGAAGTTAATCGTGATTTCAATCTCGTGTATTAGTGAGTGAGTGAATTTATTTCAACAAAAATTCATTCAAATGTAAAAAAACAATGGTTTTCATGGTTATAATTTCAACTATCGACATAAATTTCAACTCCAATGGACTTACAATTTTAACAGAATTCCGTTCCCGATGAATTTCTCAGAAGATAAGTGATCGTTGGACGCGGAACAGCGCTTCGAAGCGTGTTTCATACATAAAGTTGTAAAACATGAATTACTCCGAGTTTTACTCAGATTTTATGGCGAATTCATATAACAATTTCAATGTGAAAATAAACTGACTGACTGGGGAACTTGGAACTTTTCTATGTAAACCAATCACTTTCGATCAAATATAATTCAGTCGTCCAATTCGGGATAATATATAAAGACAGAATTTTGATTGTAAAAAAAGGTTGTCGGTCATACAAATTTCAAATCGTCGGAATATTGTCCGATACGGTAATTATACCGATCTAATCTCTAGCGAAATCTTATTGAAGTTTTGACCGTTTGATTCCGGACAATACGATACCGATTCGACAGCGGACTAAATTTCTATTATAATTGCTTATAGACACATTTTTAAGGAAATTAAGTTGGTTTTAAGCAAATAGAAGCAGTTGGGATCGATAGATATCATATTTTCAATCAAAATTTAGTAATTCTGTCCCAAAATAGCCGATCTAAAATATATCATTTTATCACACGGGCTGAGATAATTCTTGATTGAGTTCGATTGACCTAATATTGAACTGAAGCTGAACTGTAAATCATATTTTTAAGTGCATCAATTGATACGATCTACAATCTCATGTGAATATTTCAGATGCAGCGACTTATATTAATCGATTACAAACAGATGGTGTCAACTATCCAGTAGATATAGATGTAAACAGTTACACGATGGAGCTGCCGGAATGGTATGATAAAAATTTAGCTAAAAGGTCGGTTTGTTTGTTGTGGACATTCGATATTTCAGAATATTTTATTGCTACTCCATCTGCGCACTTCATTCCTTATGCATCAATGCAAAATTCTTACGAAAATCGCAGTCATTCATTTTTAATACTAAAAACATAATTGATTTTGTTTGCAGAGCTCAAAAATTCTACTTTGAAAACATCTTTGCTATCTCCGCTGGAAATTTATTTGGATTAATAGCAGTTTTAGCCATTCCAAGCATTCTAAAAGTGTTGATTTGCACTAAAGCATCATCCGTTCCAGTCACAGCATATAAACGCTACGTCGAAACAATTTTACATACATTGTGTTGGTATGAGCACGAACTAAAACCGGGCTCACGGTGAGTGAGTTTATTCGAATCAGTTTCGCTTTAATTTCGAGTTTGAATTGAAATTTAAATGGATATAATTGCAAATTTTTCATACTTATTAGCATTTCTGAGCTTAAACTCCAACAACTCGTTTGTTATTGAAAAAAAACATCAATTATTCATTTGAATATTGCATTAACTATTATTATATTTGAATCGATTAGATCATGGAAATCGCTGGAAACTGTGCGCAAACGTCATATAACATCGAGCAAATACACAGAAAAGAAACATGCAGGCTTCGTATCACAGCGCGATATGGCGTTAACACAATTTGGGTTCATTGGATATATAATTTTAAAGCCACATAAATTGGGAGTGCACGTGAGCAGAGAGGATTTCGAAGCATTCATTCATTTTTGGCGTGTTATTGGACATCTTATCGGCATCCGAGATGAATTTAACGTTTGCACCGATTCTTATGTGCAAACAAAAATGCGATTGGAATTGATGCTCAACGACTTCTATCGACCATATTTGGAAAAGCCTTCTGACGATTTCAATGTCATGACGAAAGCATTGATTGAAGGCCTTTGGTGCTTCAATCCCATGCTTGATTTTGATGCAGCCATGTTCTTCGTAAAGTGGGTATCGGAATGCGAGAATTATGTATATTTTGAAAGTGATCCACGAACAGAAGATGCCAATTTGAATGAAAGTCGACAGAGAATCAAATCATACAGTTGGTTTACGCGATGGAGTATCTTCTTCGGAATTACTGTACACACTTACCTCGTTAATTTTGCAATATTTCGATGGTTTTTCAACGCACAGGTGTGGCTATTAAAATATATTAATTATTGGCTCCCATTCTTTGCATTCTGTAAATTTGGTATTAGAAAATCGTATGTTCACATACTAAAGGAAAATTGATGATTAAGATAATTCAACTAAGACTTAGTAGCTGTACTCACACTGTAATATTTTCTGTAAGTACAATTCAATTGGAATGGCAGTTGAACACATTTATATAGAATTGAGATATTTCACTTGTGATTGGTTTTGAATAGTAATGGGATTGGCCGATGCCGCGCATATAAATACGGATCTTTTGTATGTTTCTGGAAAGAAATTGGTGTCAAGTGTTCTCAGAAAAGTTAAAGACACTGAAACTTTGCTGATGACACTTGACTCATAACTCTTTTCAGAAACACACGAACGATTCGTATTGATCCGAGTGGTTTCGCATTTGACACTATTTTTGCGAAGAAGTGAATTTCGTGAAAAAAAAAAAAAAACAAAATTCTTAATAAATGAATCCCATGCATCAGGGAACATGTTAAATGGTTTCACTTTTGATCTTTTATTTTAAATCAATGAATGTATTTGATTAGACAGATAGTTCGGCTGTCGAGTAAATACAGTAACCAATTTTATGAATATCTTACGTACAACAGACTCAAAATATCTAACGATTGACCTTTGGTTCTGATAAATTGAACATATTCAATAGAAAGTGAAGGGAATTCCTTCGATTGAAATTGAATAAAGTTCTCAATCTGAAAAAATGCTCTGAATTTGGATGATGCCTAAGCATTATCATTGAACGAATATTGTTCACATTCATTTCTTTATATGCAATAGTCCTTTATGTGTTATAAACTGCTTCACCTTCTTTACTCACCGAAACTAAGTGAAGAAACCGTTCTATTTGACAAACACGAATTTGAATTGAAAGGTCAATCATTTGAATAACTATTTGGATGTTTGATTCAAAACCAACAACAACAAAAACAACAAGCATTTATAGACCATAATGCTGTCTATATTTTTCGAAACGATCAGCCTCCTACACATCTAACAATACTTCACCGCAAGCCCCGATCGAGAGCCAAGTTTTGAGTTTCATCACATTATTCATATCTTCTCTCAGTCAAATCACATTAATCGAATATAAATAACGTCTACGTTGTAAACTTCTACCTCTCGGCTCAGAATCCGTTTCGGTAATCGCACTTCTACAATGCGTTTATCATGGCCAAACCACCTCAGTCTGGATTTTCTTGCTTCCTCTCTTACCGAATGGACGTTTAAATCCTCTGAATCGCCCCATTTCGAATTCTGTTTATCCACAGATCGCAGTGTTTGGTCAGAGATAATTATCTTAAATTAACTTCGAAAAAGATAAGATAAGATAACATCTTTTATCTTATCTAGATACATTATTGAAATTCAAACAAATATCTTATCTTTATCTACTTTTTTCTACTTATCTTATCTTTTTTGAAGATAATTTGAGATAATGATTAAAAAAAAATAGGGGAAAAAACAAAATAAATATTTCTCTTCGATAAACAAATATTTATTGTATAAGCTCTCTGTTGTATTTGAGTAATAGGGTTTTTTCGAAATTTTCGGGTAAAATGCGGTTTCTGCGAGGGGTAAAAATTAATATGGATTGACTAAACAATCGTTCAACGACTGCGGATGCCGAAAGAGTCGTGTTGTGTTTATAGAAAACATCTCAAATCGTTGGGTAATCATCGAAAATTTCATAATAAAAATCGTTACAATCATTTCATAAATAAACGATGCGATTAAAATGCGATTTTAAATTTTTTTAATGAAATTAAATATTATCAAATTTATCTAATTTTATCTGAAGAAAGATAAGATAATTATCTTATCTTTTTGGGAAAGATAAGATAATTATCTTATCTTTATCTAGATAAAATCTGAAAAATTGCAAATTATCTCATCTTTATCTAGATAAAATCTCGTTATCTAAACTAAACACTGACAGATCCAAAAAATAAACGATTTTCAACACTTTCATATCAGACACTTCCAAATTATGAATTAAAATCTCTGAATCAACCCATCTCTCATTATCATACAATCAACATATTTGTTTTGATAAATTTCCAGTCTTCTGGTTTTGCTGAGCTAGTAGTGGTTGCTGAAGGCAGCCAGTTGGTCAGCCATGGCTGGTTTATAAATAAATAACGACACTTTGATGAATTCCATAAGAAATATATTAACAGCGGCTGACAAGCCATAGCTGAACAGCTACTGCTCTCAGCAGCCGCTTACAGCTCAGCAAAACCATAGGACTGATTAACTCTCGTTTCATGAAAAAAAAAAATGATTTTAACAGCTGCGCATTGGGCGGAAACTCAATTGACTTTTATTCAGAGCGATTCGACAATAGCTCTTGTTCTCTTTTCCAAAATTGCACTATATACTTTACCGATAACGCTCAATAGAGAAATTCCCCGATAGTTATTTCAGTCTTTATTACTTTCTTTCTTATGAAGTGGTGAAATGACTGCGCCACCCCACTCTTCAGAGACAACAGATGAGCCCTAGGCTTAATTGAAGATACGATCAAAACACTTACTAAATCTTAAGCAAACTCGGATCAATAGATTTCACATGTTAGAGTAGCAATTTGAAAGCTTTAGTAATTTATTGATATATGGAAGTGTTATAAAATGCATTCAGATATTTGCAGCGGCGAACTCGCACTTATAACCGATTTTGAACTTGTCAAATAGATAGCGACTTGTATACTAAAAAATTGTTTCAGCATGCAATT
The DNA here is from genome assembly GCA_028476595.1 of Obolodiplosis robiniae. Classification (NCBI taxonomy): domain Eukaryota; kingdom Metazoa; phylum Arthropoda; class Insecta; order Diptera; family Cecidomyiidae; genus Obolodiplosis; species Obolodiplosis robiniae. Next base: position 7,868,508 of record CM052017.1, on the reverse strand, counting down.
TAAAATCTGTTCTAATCTACACATTCTCTTGGTGACCACAGAATAATCACAAAAATGTATGTTATTAGTGACCTTCATTCACTCGTTGAAAAATTTTATCAGGAACATTTTACGAATCGCATAAAATTATGATTTGGTCGCCGCAGTTTGTCGAATGTTACATTTCGGCTCAGTGTGTTTCTGTTTGGTTCAAGTGATTTGCATATTTTATTTGTGTTCAAAAAAGAATTCTAATAAAAACTGCAATTTTTAAAACACTTGTTGTGCTTCGTGCGTCTTTTACTGGATTGTAAGTAAAAAAATTAATAAAGAACCGCTTCTTCTCAAAGAATTTTATGAATTGTGTCATCAAAAGTGATAATGAATATGTTATAATTATACACTGTGACGAATTTTGTAAGACAAAATCGAAATTACGCTTCAAGGTCGTTTGCAATATAATATTAAGGAACTGCGAATGATAGTGTAAATTGGCATATTATTGAAAAGTGTGAAGAATTATCAATTTTGAACAAATTCATTTTTGCTATTTACACAATTTTTCGTTAGGGTTTACCCAAATTGTATTTGTTTATTATATTCAGCACCGTGTATTTCTTCGCCAGAGGTGGTTTGTTTGAAATTTCTTATTCATATCAACAATATTTACAGTGAAAAAATGAAATTCGGTTTGGCTTGAAGTGCTCGGACAATCTTTTCTCAATTGTGTTCACATTCAAATTGATATCAACAATAAATTCATTAGCTTTTGGATTTAAAATATTGCTAAATTCGTTGTAAGTTTTTAACATAAAATATGTATATTGGTTTAGTATAATCTCTCATTTGCACTGGTGTTTGAAGTTATTGTACATTGCGTTGGTTGTGATTGGGCAATTTCAGTTTAATTCGACTGAGAATCCGATCGATGTAATTTCTCCTCACATACACTTTTAAATGAAAGCGATTTTGCTATGGCAACAATATATTCAACATGGGACTTTAAGTCCATTTTTGTGTCGAGTATGATGCCCAGGTCTTAAATTTCCGAAACTCGTTCAAGAGTTTCGCCTTTCATTGCATAGTTAATCTCGACGATTTTTCCCCTCCGATGAAATGATAACACTTCGGTTTTCTTCGTGTTCGGTTTTAGTTGATTTCGACCACAAGATTTCACAAGGCAATCAAGGTCTTGTTTTAGCTAAGCACCCGTCATGGCTTCAGTTTGCAATCATCAGCAAATGAGTGTGACGATCGCATTGATCCACTCAAGAGATTTGTGATAGGCGAGAAATGTGAGTTCAATCGTTGCTCATTCTAAATTTGGCTATTGTAATATATCAGGGCTTGGCTTTGTACATATGGATGCAAAAATTTCATGGCGATTAATAGGTGTGCTGTGTGCGTATTGTATTTCAACTTGTTTTCTAGCGTCGTTTACATATTCAAAAACAAAAAACGCATTTACTCAGCGTAAAACTTATGCTATCAGGTGAGAAATTGGTTTCAAATTCAATGACAAAGTTTATGAATGAAAACACTGATATTGGATTTGTTGCATTTAAATTCATAATAAGCCACACATCGGCTGCAACACTGATTTCTAGTCGTGATATCTAGGTATGCCGTATATGGTCATTTTTTTTCAAAATGAAACCCAATCGACTGGTTTCATGAAAATCCCTGAAGTTCATGACGAACATCCAGATGTTATTCCTCATAATTCCATTTAATGCAACTTCGCATTCTCAGTTGTTTTGACAAAGAACAGGAGCAAAAGAGATTTTGAATTGTAGTAGTATACTACATTATGTGGCATTAGATGAAATTATATGGTATTACTGTTGTTTTGCTATTACTCTAGTAATGCTCTTCCCCTTGGTTTGAGTGTCCGACCACTTTTGCGATTCGTTGGAAAAGGAAGATTCCGAGACGCGATTTTATATTTACATTATTTACATTTAACTATCGTAAATATGCCTGACTTAAAAGCATATTGCAATTTGATTATGAGCTGATTACTTTGCAATTAGAATAGAATATTTTGAATAGTAGATAATTAGTTTTAATTTAAAAAAAATGTATTCATTTTAGATTTGGATGTAGATGATAGCAAAAGAAAATGAAGCCTTCCATTATACTGGGTCTTTGTGTTGGTTTTATTCTTGTTGAGGCTCTTGAAGGTATATATTTTCGATATTTTGAAGAATATACAAATAATAACAAGCAATTGCTTTTGTTTCACAGTTGAGCAGGGTGAAGGGTTAGTACTAAAAATAATAAAAAACCACATTGAATTTTATTGAACAGTCGTCATTACTTTTTTGTGATGCATAAATTATTTTCTCTCTCTATCTCTCTCTCTCTATGTGTGTGTGTGTAACAAATTTATTTAGTCGCATCAACGGAAACCTTCACAACGCTCTGTCTTATCGTAAGATTCATTTGAATACCCAATAATACGTTTCATCTCAAATGAATAACTAACTTTGCATGCAAAATAAAAATCATTTTTGTCAGGCTTGGCTGATTCTGTGGGAAGACTGATCGCTAACAATGCGGATATGAACTTTAAAAATGAATTTGGAAGAACGGTTCTTCATATTGCCGTTGAACAAGGTATGCTGTGAAATTATTTGGATACTGAAATTGAATATGATTGCTTGAAAAAGACAAGTTTCTTATACAAAATGTTTGAAAACACATCAGATGTACTAAAATGCAATTGCTAGAAACTGTTTATGATTCCAGGTTATGGAGATATCGTGAAACTCTTGCTTGAAAATGGTGCAAATGTTGCAATCAAAGACTACGATGGATATTCACCATTTGCACGCGCTCTTGAAAAAGGTTTATGATTAATCTCATTTTGCGAATTCTGCATTAAAAGTAAATTTATCTATATTTTTTTCAGATGATGAGCAAATATTGAGGTTGTTCATAGAAAATGTTAGGGTTGAGGATTTGGAACTTGAAAAATGGGGACAAATGCTCAAGTGTATTGGTAATTTGATTAATTTAATACACCTCTCGAAAATTGTCTACGGCCCGTGTGTGCCGTACAACGGAAGGAAGAGAAATGGCTGCAAAATTCGAATATTTTTCAGACAATGGCAATATGATTGAAGCGTTTGTTCACAAACCAGATGCCTCAAATGAGAGTAGAATTGAATGGGAACAGGCACTCAAGACTTCTATACAGAAGGGTAATTAAAACTTAAAATACAGATATTAAGAGCAAATACAAATATTTTAAGTATTCAGGTGACAGAGTACTCACCGAGCTGTTAGTCAAGAAATGTGTTAAAGACGTCACAAAGATCGGATGGGCTCTCCTTTTGGCCGCTCAAAGAGGTAATTCCCATCCATATAATGGTAACAAATTAAATAAATGGTCTTACATACATAAAACTAACTTTTCCGCACATTTCCCGATAATGTAAGGGTTCACAAGTCACGTTTATTTCTTTTACCGTACCATCATGTTACTTTGCGAATAAGTAACACAAAATTTCAAGTCATTTCGATGAGATTTAGGATTGATAAATACTACGAATCAGCCGTGCCATGTTTGCGAATTTGGTTCAAACTCACCAAAAGCAAATTGAAAAGCACTACAACAATTCGTGAAAATATAGATTCTTGTAGTGAAATAAAAGACAGCACAATATGTGCGTTCATTTTCGCTCAATTCTTATCTCAATTTTTTGGGTTTTCGTGTTTACAAATTTTTGCGTACAATGTACAATCGACAACGGACAACGGACAACGTACCACACATGGATAAAAAAAATTGTTCGGGAATGGTTGCAATCATTTTTTCTAGGTTCAAAACGGATAGAAAACTCATTCCGGGCGTTTTGAGCAGCATTTTTGGGCTGATCGCAATACTTTTACTACACACAGTGGTGTGTGCGGAAAAGTGAAAATGGTAAAAATCAGGTATTTTATCAGTAGATTAATGGTTGATATATTCAGGTCATAGGGAAATCGTTGCGATCTTCATCGATAAAGAAACAATTGATGAAAATGCCAATGAAGAATATTTACCATTCTATCGAAAATCGGGACGTGGTAAATTTCAAATTCAAACAAATCAAAAATACTACCAGTCAAAGTACTTTCAACAGATTTTTCTGAATATTCACAATTTAGAGCGTAAAAATATCATTAAAACACTGATTGAAGTCAAAGGAAATGTTAAAACGAAAGATGTATACGGATATAGCGCGCTCTATGTAGCTGTTTGGCAAGGTAAGATTCTGATCAAACCAAAAATACAACCAACAATTCGGTTAATTATCAGGCTGTACGAATGTCGTGCGAATGCTGATTAACAACAAGGCCGATGTAAACACAAGTGATGGATGGGGGATTACACCGCTGCATCGTGCCGCTGAAAATGGTAATGCCAGAATTTGTTAGCCATTTTCTATACAGCTAAATTTGATGAAATTATGCAAATGATATTGAAATTCGGAGTCCAAAATCCGAACTTCGCAATAAGTATTCTGTAAAAGTAAGAAAATTTGCTAGTTAAATTCCATCCTTTGATATCCATGATGATTTTTACATGCATTGATAATTTGTTCGGAAAATATTCTGGTATTACAACATGATTTTCATATGAAAAGGGTTGCGTTTTTTGTACCTAAAGAACTGGTAAACGAAATCAATCGAACATTATTCTTCTCGATTTCTAATTTCTAGGTAACTACAAAATTGCCAAGGTTTTGATTGAGAACAAAGCCGTAATAAATGCAAAAGACGCATACCATCGCTTGGCAATTCATGATGCAGTTAGAAGCCGTAAATTTTTAAGAAATTTCTCAAAGCATGAGTATGAGGCACTTTTTCATGACATTTAAACGATTCTCCAGGTCATAAGGACATCGTCAAGCTTTTATTTGAAAATCAAGCGGAGTTAGAAGCAAGAGATAGTCTCGAAAATACTCCAATTCACGACGCCGCAGCATTCAGTAAGTCGCATACATTATTTATTTGTTTAACGTTTAAATTTCGATCCTCCTTTTACCCCGTTAAATTAGGTCATGCGGATATTGTTCGTATGCTTATTGATAATGGGGTTGATGTAAACGCAAGAGGAGAGCACAGAAGAACGCCACTCCATTTGGCTGCTAAGCATGGTAGTGACCGGTTTTTCCGCATCGATTAAATCAATAATTTGATTAATATCAGTTGCTATTCCCTTTTTTAGGCAATCTTGGAACCGTTGAAGTACTCCTTGGCAACAAACCTGATGTGAATGCGAAGGACAATCAGGAAGAGACGCCCCTCCATAAAGCGGCCGAAAATGGTAACTCAGTATTTTAAATGCAAATGTTCTATTGAAATTAGTGAATAATACTCATTGTGTTAAACTGATCAGGTTTCGCAGATATCGTCAAAATCCTTGTTGATAGTGGATCAGATGTAAATGCAAAACGCAAGGGTGGAACCACGCCTCTCTTCTGGCCTGTCTACTACGGTAATCAACGCAATTAAAATAGCGCATCACATTCACAATATTTTATTACTGTCATTTAGGATATATGGATGTTGTTAAAATACTCATACAAAATGGAGCTTGCGCAAACGTGATGAACAAAATTGGAGAAACGCCTCTGTTTTGGGCTACCAAAAATGGTAGGTTTCACACTCGCCTTGGAATTTGGATATTTTTTAAACACACAAATACGAAAGCAATAAACGGAATCATTCTTCATTTAGGCAATGTAAATATGACTCGGTTGTTGATTGAAAATGGAGCTGATGTCAATGTTAAGAATGATCTTGGAAGAACACCAATTTATGATCCGATATACTATGGTAAACTGAAATGTCACGCATTAAAAGATACAAAATGTGTTCAATTTGATTAAATCTTTTTAAAATTCTGAAGGTGAATTGAGTATAGTAAAGCTGCTCATCAAGAACAACATTGATGTCGATTCAAAAGACGATGATGGAGAAACAGCACTTCATTGGACAGCCCGATATGGTAGGCTCGAACAATTAAAAGAATAATCACTTGAAATTGTTAACATAAACAAATCTGTTTGATTTATCCAGATCAAAGAAATATGACTGAGTGGCTCATTGAAAATAATGCAAATGTCCACGCGAAGAACAATTTCGGGCGATCCGCACTTCACTTAGCCGCCGCTTCAGGTCATTTCCATAGAAATTCAAGAGCAAAATTGTACAAACGAATTTGAATTTAATTACATATTTTGTTTCTCCAATCATTCAGATTCTTGGGAGGTTGCAGATGTTCTGATCAAAAACGAAGCCGATATCGATGTCAAAGATAGTTCCGGAAATACACCAATTCATCTGGCAGCCAGAAATCGTGATAATTTTTAATGTTGGATTGAAAAGGCAACATTATTCATTTATTATTTATTATTTTCAGTACGAGAGAATGCGGTTAAAGCGTTTGTTCACTACAAAGCTGATGTAAATAGTGAAAATAATAGAGGAAAAACTCCGTGCGATCTGATTCGCGAGGCAGATAAATATGAGAGAGAAGATACCGCCTCTGAAATACAAAGCCTGCGACTTAAAATAAGCATCATGATAATCTTGGACTGTAAGTTTGAACTTGGCGATGATCTTGAATACAATTCTAAAGAAGCAAGAAAATTAACATTTACTTTGGAAACGCAAGAAAAATTTACTGGTTCCTGGAAATTATTTTAAAGAATGGCTGTAAATCTCAATTTCTCATACGGAGAATCTCAATTATTGTGCATGAAATAAAATGTCAATTGGAAGATATGTCTTATTTCATTACATATATTTAAATCAATGATATGTTTTTCCAAGTTAATCAATATGGAGGCTTTGATTATAACACGTGTGAAGTTGCTAATTCCAAAACGATTTTTATTTTCACAAACCAAATTTCACAGTCTTTGAAATGTAACTCAATATGATATTGATATTATTATTTAGTGTAACAAAATGTTTTGGCAAACAGTTTTTTATTTAATTCAAACAATGTTCATAAAACCAAAACCATAATCACCGCAAAAGAATGTAAACAAGGTAGTTCAAATGTCAGAAATGTCACATGTTGAGTGTTCATGATTGAAACGATCAACTCTTACTAAAACGGTCATTCACGTGTAAATTGAAAGCTTCAATGTTGAACCCGTAGACTGTCGGGAAATGTGCGGAAAAGTTAGTTTTACGTATGTAAGACCATTGGTTTTTTTTAATATACACAAGTTTTTTGAGAAATATTCAGGAGTGCGGATATTGCTGAGGGACACAATTTTATGTTGCTCTCCAGAATACTTTGACTAAATCATTTTATTAGCACTATGATTCAGGAATTAAATGACGTGATCATAATATTCACTGGTCCTTAGTTTACTAGCTTGAGAGTTTATAGCACATTAAAAAAAATCCTGAATAGATTTGACTTTGAATTATTGACTTTAATTTAATTTCTATTGCTTTAAAGCTTAATATCTATTTGTTGGTAGTTTTGACATTTTTTCATGATAGTTGATAAACTTATTTATTGGAAGATGCCTATTGATATTAATTGAATTTTACTTGTCTGACTGGTAGACATTGTAAAACACCAAAGGTTTTAAGCAGAGACTGACAATTCGTTGACATTTACTCAAGTACATACATCTAGCGGTATGTACCTCGATGAACCTTTGACATACATATTTGTTTAGAATGGGTACATCTAATAACTTCCGTTTTTTTCTTATATCCGTAATATTCTTATAAGTGGAGCATAATCCAGAAGTGTGGTTTGGATCATTATCCTGCTGGAAAATAAATCCACGACCAATCAATTGCTTTCCAGATGGAATCGCATGGCGTTGAAGAATGCTGCGGTATGATTCTTTTGTCATTTTTCCATCAATTTACTTGAGTTGGCCGACTCCATCATACGAAAAACAGACCCAAACCATCACAAAACCGCTGCCGTGTTTTATAGTTGGCGCAATACAATCGGAATTGAGCCATTCACCTGGTTTTCTACGGACGAATTGACGCCGATTACTGCCAAAAAGTTGAAATTTTAACTCATCTGACCAAAGCACTGATTTCCATTGCGCAATCGACCAATCTTTGTGTTCTTTGACAAATTTTAATCGTTTCCATTTGTTTATCAGTCGCAAGAGTGGTTTTTTAGCAGCTATTCGTCCAATCATTCCATTTTCTCGCAGTCGCCGTTTGACAGTATTCAAGGAAATTGGAGCGGCCAATATTTGATTGATTTCAGCTCGAATATCTGACGCTGATTTGAATCGGTTTGCCTTGGAAATCAATAAAATATATACTGCCAGTTTCAATGAATCTTTGCCAACATTTCTGCACACCACTCCTCGAAATTTTTAATATTTTGGCGATTTCGGCGTATGATTTGCCAGTTTTTTTTAATATTTCAATTTGTGAGCGTTTTTCTGGACTTATTTCATTTTTTCTTGCCATTTTGCAGCACAGAAACTTATTTACCACTGATATTTTGATCGTTATTGACGTTTGATTGATAGCTTTTTCATCTAAATACATTTCATGAAATTTACCGTTATTCAGGTGGTGTGATGCAGACCATGTCGTAGCAAATCATTCAAAATCATATCAATTGTCGAAGAAAAACGTGGCAAATTCAAAACAAGCAGAAATATTCGTTGGAATCAACGAGAAAAATGATATTTTTAATTGCCACAAATTCGCAATAATCTTATTGCGCATGGAAAAAGACAATTAGAAGTAATTATTTCATTTTATTGCCATAGATTTTGTTCAGAATGATTCAAAAATCTCAGATTCACATTAAAGAACAAAAATAAAGCGAAACAATATCAATTGATTATGAAAATATGATGACAAAGTTGGAAAAACGAAATATCTGTTGCTGTATCCATATATTTGGCCTGTACTGTATTTGTTTAGAATGGGTGCATCTAATAACTTTCGTTAATTCAGTTGAATTTCAAATGATAGAAATGTAATATTCTTATAATGTTAGGATGATAATATCATTAAATTTAAATATATGAGTGAAGCTAGACTTTAATTAAAACAAACACAAGAAATCACGATTTGTTTTCAATTTATTTATTTGACACTGACATTTACATTGTCATTCATTTACTTTAACGTTAGACGCACCCATTCTTTGGACTATAGAGGTTAATCGAAAGTACATACTAGTTAGCGCAAAGTCTATACGAACCGAGTAAATTAACCGGTCAATTATCAAACTCTGATTTTAGGTACAGCTTATTTTTTGTTATTCTACGATAACTTAACTATTTTGCAGAGACCCGATCGCAATGGGCCGCAAAGCCCATAGGCATGCTATCTGGGGCGTGCATTGTTCAAATATTTTATATTCTATTGCTTTTATAACGCATAACCAATGTACATTGACTTTGAAAATATTGTTTTATATGAATTATACGTGTCTTTTACCTTGAACATTTTTCGTGAATGGTACACACATTTTCTGACGGTAAACTATATCGTGAGACTATTGAATGATCTTAAGGTTTTCTCATTCAATTGAACTGGAACTATTAACAGTTGCTCGGAAGAAATGCGGTCAAAAAATAACCTTATTATATCATAGTCAAAATCACATAGTGAAGTGGACGATGCAAAATTGAACTTTGACACTTAGCTTGACAGCAGCGCCCTCTGTACCATTCGTCTATGGGTGGTAAACACCTTTTCCCCTTCTTCAAACAATGATAGCAAAGATGCGGAGCCTGTCAAACTCGCTGTTTGAAGAGGGGGAAGGCGGGGAAGGTGTGAAATGTTGAGGCGTTTAGTACAATCGTTTGGATAGAGATGGCGCGGTCCAACGACATTCACTACCCCTTTACATAGGAGAAGATACAAAGCATCGTACGCTTGCACATAGTCTAGCTGAAATATCAGTCATTGAAAAAGAATGTTTTAATATTGTGTTTACAGGAATCTGACATTTTGTTGGATTTATTGAATGTAGAACTGCGTGAGTGTGTGTGCTTGCAAGTTCATTAGATTTGTTTAGATCGTTTCCAATTTGCCCTTTCTTGGAGAACTTTTTTGCCCAGCATGTTCAAATTTGAAGTGAAGGATGATTGATTCAGTTTTGATTAATTTCTTCGCAAATTTGAAACATTGTTTCATTGTAATGTATTCAAATAAAAATAAACTGCACCGCACGCACTGTTCCGAAAAGAGGGGAAGGAAATGCTTACCTTTTTCACTTCTTCCAAAGTACTTAAGTACTTTTACTGATCCGTACTTAAGATTGTTTTTTATATTAACTACATAAGAATAATAACTTAAGTAAAAACGTCAGCGAGCAAAATTTTTCAATTGCGAGACACCAAGCTCCTTTCAAATAATCTACCCTTGGGTTTAACGCTAACATTTGCTCAAAAGTAGTGCCTGATTTACTTTTTCACCCAATAAAGCCCGATTTCTCGGATCTTCCATCATTGACACATGATCACCTTCTACAGGAATAACATGAAAATCTGTTGCCAAATTGTAATTTTCCCAACCCAGTTTATGAAAACTGAAAAATTTCTTTGATTGCTCAGAAATGCCCTGAAAATGATCATCCAAGTACTTATTATTATATGGTTGCCCATTGTATTCCATTGCCTTAAATAAATGCACTTTAACAGGTATTGAATTGATCTTGTACGCTGCGCACATATTTTGGTAATGGTGGCGCTGTTTTGACAATAACGCTTCCCATTCGATATCTGTATTTTCAATATCTACATCAATTATTTTCATTTCTTCAGTTGCTTCATTGAGAGACAATTTGTTGATGTTGGTCCACCAAATTGGGTCATTTAACGTTTTGAAAAATGGTTTTTTTTTATTTAAATACACCAAAAGGAAATCAGTTTCGGTGAATGTAATGCTGTTGGGTGGATATGTATCGATTAAGCCCAGGAACAAAACATGGTGGTGGCTGTTTATAAGCTGTTTGGATATTTCATATGCTAGAATACCCCCAGAAGAGTAACCGATGATTGCGCATGGGCCATTTGACTGAACCTGTTTAACCAGGGGGATCAATGTACTTGCCATTTCCTCTATGGATAGTGGCTGTTTCTCCTCTGGCGATAACCACGGTAGCACATAGACGGGATATTGTTTATTTATCTCATACGCAATTGCGTAAGCATAGGATATATCACCCCCGCCAGTTGGCAACAAAAATATAGGTGCCTGATTCCCACACTGACGAATTGGAATTGCAACGTGACGATGCATCTTAATGGAACCGATAGATAGTTGTTCTGCTAAAGCTTTTAGTATTGGGAAGGAAAATAAATCACGAGTGTCAATGTGTATATTACAGAGCTTGGCTCTATGAGTAAGCTGCATCGCAAGCAAAGAGTGCCCGCCCAGCTCGAAAAAACTGTTATATCGACATATACGATCAACGCCTAGCAGCTCACGCCAGAGAGCGGCCAGTTTTTCTTCCATTTCCCCTTGAGGAGCTTCATACAATTGACAGGCAAAAGACTCATCATCTGGGACTGGCAGTGCCCGTCGATCCAGTTTGCCATTTGGAGTGAGAGGCAAAGCCGATAAACACACATAAGCTGCTGGAACCATATATTCAGGCAATAGAGTCAACAGATAGGTACGCAGCTTCTGGGCCAGCAATGGATCCCGATCGGCCACCACATAAGCTACCAGACGAGCATCTGTCCCATCGCCCTGGGACACAACCACCGCTTCCCGCACGTCAGAATATTCAACCAAACGGGCTTCAACTTCACCCGGTTCAATCCGAAAACCACGGATTTTGATCTGTTGATCGATACGTCCCAAATAAATCAGATTGCCATTGGGCAAATAGCGCGCTCGGTCACCAGTACGATACATGCGTGCCCCTGATATTTCACTGAATGGGTCATCCAAAAAACGTTCCGCTGTTAGTTCAGGACGGTTCAGGTAGCCGCGAGCCACTCCCGCGCCACCAATATACAGCTCTCCCTCGGCTCCCAAAGACACTGGTTCACCCTGTGCATCCAGCAAATAGGCACGAAGGTCTGAAAGTGGGCGTCCAATCGAATGAAGGTTTTCCGAAATTTCCAGACGTTGGAATGTGGCAATTACGGCTGTTTCTGTGGGTCCATACATATTGACTAGCACCGTGTGACTTTTAGTATACATTTCATACCAGTTAGTAACAACCAATGGATCTAACGCTTCACCGCCGAAGATCACATAACGCAGTTGATCGGACCGCGAACTGAAGCTTTTCGCTCGCATAAACATTTTAAAAGCCGAGGGTGTTTGATTTAGAACGCTGATACCAGAGGCACAGATCCAATCATAGAAATCGTCAGCAGAACGGCTAGTATTGTAGAGCACAATCGCCAGCTGACTTCCACTAAACAACGCACCCCATATCTCCCACACGGAAAAGTCAAAAGAGAATGAATGGAATAAACACCACTTGTCCTGTTTATTGAAATCGAATTTATCGTTCATAGCCCCGAGGAGTCGTACCACCTGTCGATGTTCAACCATAACACCTTTCGGTGTCCCCGTCGAGCCAGATGTATAAATCACGTAGGCTAGATGATCGGGAGTGAGCCCGAGCTTGGCCGGGTCTGGGTTATCTTCTGACAGCCCAGTGGGCAAATACTGGTCCAAGTCCACGATTGGCACTTGATGGGATCCGAGTGCCGCCTGGCCAGTGGCATCTGCCAACAGATACAGTGGATCGGCATCCTTCAGAATATCGGTCAGCCGGTGGCTCGGGTAGGCTGGATCGAGTGGTACGTATGCTCCACCGGCTTTCAGAATGCCCAGAATAGCTACGAGCATGTTCGTGCTGCGCTCAACACAAAGTGCGATGCGATCATCTGGTTTCACGCCTTGTGCGATCAGGTAATGTGCCAAACGGTTGGCCTTTGCGTTGAGGGATCCGTAGCTGAGCTGCTGCTCTTCGTGTATGACGGCGATGGCCGAACTGTCGCGCTTGACTTGTGCCTCAAATAACTGATGAAGACAGCAGGCAGATGGATATGTGACCGCTGTCTGGTTCCAGTTGTTCAACAGCAGTTTGCGCTCTTCCGGCGGCATCACTGTCAATGTCCGCACTGGTTGTTGCGGTGTTTGCGTTAGCGCGTCGGCCAGCGATTCCAGAGCCTGTTGCATATAGGCACAGATTCGAGCTGCTGAAACTGGTGAAACCACCTGGGCAGTGAGACTTATTGCATCGTTGTCATCGTCCATCGACAGGGTTAATGGGTAATTAGTACGTCCCTCAATACTGAGAATACTCATCCCAGGAAGCGACGCAGTGACCTGTTCGGTCTGTTGATTATGACGGTAGTTCAGCAACGCGCTGAACAGTGGCAGATCAGCTGGTACACCACTGCAACGCTGTGCCAGTGCCAGCGATGCGTGTTCGTGTGCTAGCAATGAACTCAACCGTGCATGGGTATGGCGTACTGCGGTCTCCACAGCTGTCTCGTCAATATCTAGCCGAAGTGGTAAAGTGTTTATCAAAAGACCCATAGCACTGTCACTTCCCTCTCCGGCTTGTAAACGGCCAAGTAGCACTGTGCCGAAAACCACCGACTCGCATCCACTAGCACGGGCAATAACCTGTGCCCAGGCCAGATGACAAAGACTTGCCAGGCTGACCCGTAATTGTCGGGCCTGCGCCCTTAACCGATTGGTGAGTTCCCGTGGAAGTTTCAACTGTGCTTCACAGAAATCAATCCCGATCCGGTCAACATCTCTCAATCCATATGGCAGAGTTGGTGTATCAATATCTTTGAGCATTTCACTGAAGAAACGGGTGTGCTCGGCAGAACTAACACCCTGGCGTGCTTGCGCCACTATTTGTCGGAATGGTGTGGGTGTTGGCAGCTGATCACCTTGTCCATTGAGTATGACATGGACTTCTGTCTGCAGTCTCTGCAAAGTAACATTGTCACCAATTATGTGGTGCATCAGTTGCAGTGCTACCCAGCCGCCCTCAGATGTTGGCGCGGTCAGTAGACGCAACAGCGGTGGTTGTGTCAAGTCTAGTCGGTATTGACGCGGATTAAAGCGGTGGTCCAGCTGAACTAGTGCTGACATTTCGGTATCATCCAGGGTAACTTCAGTGAGTAACGAAGGAGCCTGGCGCCAGACAACTTGTGCCGGTTCATTGAGTCCTTCCCAGATGAAGGCGGTGCGCAGTATATCATGTCGCGAAATTGTCTGTTGCAACGCGGCCGCATAACTTTCAAGGGCCGTCCGATCAGTAAATTGCAGACGAGTAACTGTCAGGTATGGGTCGCCCTGCTCGGCAATCAGATGGTGGAACAAAATACCTTGTTGTAATGGCGCCAACCCGTAGATATCTTGGATATTGGCTACTCCACCCATTACCTGTGTGACCAGTATATCAATCTCGGCTTGAGAAAGGTTGATGAGCGGCAACATGTCCGGAGTGATCACGGTACTGTCTGCGGTAATCATATTGGGTGGGGTGGTGTTTGTCTTGTGATGGTCGAGGGTTACGGCAAATGCAGCCAGAGTTGGTGAATCAAATACTGCCCGGACGCTTGTGTCTAGCCCGCGCTGTCGCAACTGTGCCAGCATTCGTACGACCAGGAGAGAATGGCCGCCTAGAGCAAAGAAATTATCATGACGGCTGACTCGATCAACAACCAGCAGCTCACGCCAGATAGCGGCAAGTTTTTCTTCCATTTCCCCTTGAGGAGCTTCATATATTTGACAGGCAAAAGACTCATCATCTGGTACTGGCAGTGCCCGTCGATCCAGTTTGCCATTTGGCATGAGAGGCAAAGCCGATAAACACACATAAGCTGCTGGAACCATATATTCAGGCAATAGAGTCAACAGATAGGTACGCAGCTTCTGGGCCAGCAATGGATCCCGATCGGCCACCACATAAGCTACCAGACGAGCATCTGTCCCATCGCCCTGGGACACAACAACCGCTTCCCGCACGTCAGAATATTCAACCAAACGGGCTTCAACTTCGCCCGGTTCAATACGAAAACCACGGATTTTGATCTGTTGATCGATGCGTCCCAAATAAATCAGATTGCCATTGGGCAAATAGCGCGCTCGGTCACCAGTACGATACATGCGTGCCCCTGATATTTCACTGAATGGGTCATCCAAAAAACGTTCCGCTGTTAGTTCAGGACGGTTCAGGTAGCCGCGAGCCACTCCCGCGCCACCAATATACAGCTCTCCCTCGGCTCCCAAAGACACTGGTTCACCCTGTGCATCCAGCAAATAGGCACGAAGGTCTGAAAGTGGGCGTCCAATCGAATGAAGGTTTTCCGAAATTTCCAGACGTTGGAATGTGGCAATTACGGCTGTTTCTGTGGGTCCATACATATTGACTAGCACCGTGTGACTTTTAGTATACATTTCATACCAGTTAGTAACAACCAATGGATCTAACGCTTCACCGCCGAAGATCACATAACGCAGTTGATCGGACCGCGAACTGAAGCTTTTCGCTCGCATAAACATTTTAAAAGCCGAGGGTGTTTGATTTAGAACGCTGATACCAGAGGCACAGATCCAATCATAGAAATCGTCAGCAGAACGGCTAGTATTGTAGGGCACAATCGCCAGCTGACTTCCACTAAACAACGCACCCCATATCTCCCACACGGAAAAGTCAAAAGAGAATGAATGGAATAAACACCACTTGTCCTGTTTATTGAAATCGAATTTATCGTTCATAGCCCCGAGGAGTCGTACCACCTGTCGATGTTCAACCATAACACCTTTCGGTGTCCCCGTCGAGCCAGATGTATAAATCACGTAGGCTAGATGATCGGGAGTGAGCCCGAGCTTGGCCGGGTCTGGGTTATCTTCTGACAGCCCAGTGGGCAAATACTGGTCCAAGTCCACGATTGGCACTTGATGGGATCCGAGTGCCGCCTGGCCAGTGGCATCTGCCAACAGATATAGTGGATCGGCATCCTTCAGAATATTGGTCAGCCGTTGGCTTGGGTAGGCTGAATCGAGTGGTACGTATGCTCCGCCGGCTTTCAGAATGCCCAGAATAGCTACGAGCATGTTCGTGCTGCGCTCAACACAAAGTGCGATGCGATCATCTGGTTTCACGCCTTGTGCGATCAGGTAATGTGCCAAACGGTTGGCCTTTGCGTTGAGGGATCCGTAGCTGAGCTGCTGCTCTTCGTGTATGACGGCGATGGCCGAACTGTCGCGCTTGACTTGTGCCTCAAATAACTGATGAAGACAGCAGGCAGATGGATATGTGACCGCTGTCTGGTTCCAGTTGTTCAACAGCAGTTTGCGCTCTTCCGGCGGCATCACTGTCAATGTCCGCACTGGTTGTTGCGGTGTTTGCGTTAGCGCGTCGGCCAGCGATTCCAGAGCCTGTTGCATATAGGCACAGATTCGAGCTGCTGAAACTGGTGAAACCACCTGGGCAGTGAGACTTATTGCATCGTTGTCATCGTCCATCGACAGGGTTAATGGGTAATTAGTACGTACCTCAATACTGAGAATACTCATCCCAGGAAGCGACGCAGTGACCTGTTCGGTCTGTTGATTATGACGGTAGTTCAGCAATGCGCTGAACAACGGCAGGTTAGCTGGCACACCACTGCAACGCTGTGCCAGTGCCAGCGATGCGTTTTCGTGTGCTAGCAATGAACTCAACCGTGCATGGGTATGGCGTACTGCGGTCTCCACAGCTGTCTCGTCAATATCTAGCCGAAGTGGTAAAGTGTTTATCAAAAGACCCATAGCACTGTCACTTCCTTCTCCGGCTTGTAAACGGCCAAGTAGCACTGTGCCGAAAACCACCGACTCGCATCCACTAGCACGGGCAATAACCTGTGCCCAGGCCAGATGGCACAAACTGGCCAGGCTGACACGCAAATGCCGGGCCTGTGCTCTCAATCGATCTGTGAGTTCCTGTGGCAACTTAAGCTCTGCTTCATCGATATCAATTCCGCTCTGATCAACGGCACTTAATCCAAATGGCAGGGTTGGTGCATCAATATCGTTGAGCATTTCACTGAAGAAACGGGTGTGCTCGGCAGAGCTAACACCCTGACGTGCTTGCGCCACTATGTGTCGGAATGGTGTGGGCGTTGGCAGCTGATCACCTTGTCCATTGAGTATGACATGGACTTCTGTCTGCAGTCTCTGCAAAGTAACATTGTCACCAATTATGTGGTGCATCAGTTGCAGTGCTACCCAGCCGCCCTCAGATGTTGGCGCGGTCAGTAGACGCAACAGCGGTGGTTGTGTCAAGTCTAGTCGGTATTGACGCGGATTAAAGCGGTGGTCCAGCTGAACTAGTGCTGACATTTCGGTATCATCCAGGGTAACTTCAGTGAGTAACGAAGGAGCCTGGCGCCAGACAACTTGTGCCGGTTCATTGAGTCCTTCCCAGATGAAGGCGGTGCGCAGTATATCGTGTCGCGCAATCGACTGTTGCAACGCGGCCGCATAACTTTCAAGGGCCGTCCGATCAGTAAAGAACAGACGACTAACTATTAAGTATGGATCGCCCTGCTCGGCCATCAGATGGTGGAACAAAATACCTTGTTGTAATGGCGCCAACCCGTAGATATCTTGGATATTGGCTACTCCACCCATTACCTGTGTGACCAGTATATCAATCTCGGCTTGAGAAAGGTTGATGAGCGGCAACATGTCCGGAGTGATCACGGTATTGTCTGCGGCAATCAGATTGGGTGGGGTGGTGTTTGTCTTGTGATGGTCGAGGGTTACGGCAAATGCAGCCAGAGTTGGTGAATCAAATACTGCCCGGACGCTTGTGTCTAGCCCGCGCTGTCGCAACTGTGCCAGCATTCGTACGACCAGGAGAGAATGGCCGCCTAGAGCAAAGAAATTATCATGACGGCTGACTCGATCAACAACCAGCAGCTCACGCCAGATAGCGGCAAGTTTTTCTTCCATTTCCCCTTGAGGAGCTTCATATATTTGACAGGCAAAAGACTCATCATCTGGTACTGGCAGTGCCCGTCGATCCAGTTTGCCATTTGGCATGAGAGGCAAAGCCGATAAACACACATAAGCTGCTGGAACCATATATTCAGGCAATAGAGTCAACAGATAGGTACGCAGCTTCTGGGCCAGCAATGGATCCCGATCGGCCACCACATAAGCTACCAGACGAGCATCTGTCCCATCGCCCTGGGACACAACAACCGCTTCCCGCACGTCAGAATATTCAACCAAACGGGCTTCAACTTCGCCCGGTTCAATACGAAAACCACGGATTTTGATCTGTTGATCGATGCGTCCCAAATAAATCAGATTGCCATTGGGCAAATAGCGCGCTCGGTCACCAGTACGATACATGCGTGCCCCTGATATTTCACTGAATGGGTCATCCAAAAAACGTTCCGCTGTTAGTTCAGGACGGTTCAGGTAGCCGCGAGCCACTCCAGTGCCACCAATATACAGCTCACCCTCGGCTCCCAAAGGCACTGGCTCACCCTGTGCATCCAGCAGGTATATCCGAGTGTTGGCAATGGGTCGCCCTATCGTTTCAATAATTGCATCACCTGGCTTATACCTATGCAAAGTTGAGTACATAGTCGTTTCCGTCAGGCCATATGAATTACAGAGTTTTGTAACTTTTGTGTGCGTGAAAATGCGGTTGATCAATTTGGTATATAGCGGCTCGCCCACTAAATGAAGATTATTAGGAAATAACGATGAAGCATTCTCATTGAGTAACGCAGTTATTGCAGAAGGCACCGTATCTAGCAAAGAGATTTTTGATGATGTTCGTGTAAGACTAATTGCATTTTCTACAAGATGTATTGTTGTTCCCATTGACAGTGGAACGAAACATTCGTAAAGAGACATATCAAAATTGACAGAAGTTGAAAACAAGGTATGCTCAAAGTCTTTCGTTGTGAATGCCTCTTTACTCCAGTAAAAGAAGTAAGTTGCGTTTTTGTGCTCAACCATCACACCTTTCGGTGTTCCGGTCGAGCCAGATGTATAAATCACGTAGGCTAGATGATCGGGAGTGAGCCCGAGCTTGGCCGGGTCTGGGTTATCTTCTGACAGCCCAGTGGGCAAATACTGGTCCAAGTCCACGATTGGCACTTGATGGGATCCGAGTGCCGCCTGGCCAGTGGCATCTGCCAACAGATATAGTGGATCGGCATCCTTCAGAATATTGGTCAGCCGTTGGCTTGGGTAGGCTGAATCGAGTGGTACGTATGCTCCGCCGGCTTTCAGAATGCCCAGAATAGCTACGAGTATGTTCGTGCTGCGCTCAACACAAAGTGCGATGCGATCATCTGGTTTCACGCCTTGTGCGATCAGGTAATGTGCCAAACGGTTGGCCTTTGCGTTGAGGGATCCGTAGCTGAGCTGCTGCTCTTCGTGTATGACGGCGATGGCCGAACTGTCGCGCTTGACTTGTGCCTCAAATAACTGATGAAGACAGCAGGCAGATGGATATGTGACCGCTGTCTGGTTCCAGTTGTTCAACAGCAGTTTTCGCTCTTCCGGCGGCATCACTGTCAATGTCCGCACTGGTTGTTGCGGTGTTTGCGTTAGCGCGTCGGCCAGCGATTCCAGAGCCTGTTGCATATAGGCACAGATTCGAGCTGCTGAAACTGGTGAAACCACCTGGGCAGTGAGACTTATTGCATCGTTATCATCGTCCATCGACAGGGTTAATGGGTAATTAGTACGTCCCTCAATACTGAGAATACTCATCCCAGGAAGCGACGCAGTGACCTGTTCGGTCTGTTGATTATGACGGTAGTTCAGCAATGCGCTGAACAACGGCAGGTTAGCTGGCACACCACTGCAACGCTGTGCCAGTGCCAGCGATGCGTGTTCGTGTGCTAGCAATGAACTCAACCGTGCATGGGTATGGCGTACTGCGGTCTCCACAGCTGTCTCGTCAATATCTAGCCGAAGTGGTAAAGTGTTTATCAAAAGACCCATAGCACTGTCACTTCCTTCTCCGGCTTGTAAACGGCCAAGTAGCACTGTGCCGAAAACCACCGACTCGCATCCACTAGCACGGGCAATAACCTGTGCCCAGGCCAGATGGCACAAACTGGCCAGGCTGACACGCAAATGCCGGGCCTGTGCTCTCAATCGATCTGTGAGTTCCTGTGGCAACTTAAGCTCTGCTTCATCGATATCAATTCCGCTCTGATCAACGGCACTTAATCCAAATGGCAGGGTTGGTGCATCAATATCGTTGAGCATTTCACTGAAGAAACGGGTGTGCTCGGCAGAGCTAACACCCTGACGTGCTTGCGCCACTATGTGTCGGAATGGTGTGGGCGTTGGCAGCTGATCACCTTGTCCATTGAGTATGACATGGACTTCTGTTTGCAGTCTCTGCATAGAAACATTGTCACCAATTATGTGGTGCATCAATTGCAGTGCCACCCAGCTGCCCTCAGATGTTGGCGCGGCCAGAAGACGCAACAGCGGTGGTTGTGTCAAGTCTAGTCGGTATTGACGCGGATTAAAGCGGTGGTCCAGCTGAACTAGTGCTGACATTTCGGTATCATCCAGGGTAACTTCAGTGAGTAACGAAGGAGCCTGGCGCCAGACAACTTGTGCCGGTTCATTGAGTCCTTCCCAGATGAAGGCGGTGCGCAGAATATCGTGTCGCGCAATCGACTGTTGCAACGCGGCCGCATAACTTTCAAGGGCCGTCCGATCAGTAAAGAACAGACGACTAACTATTAAGTATGGATCGCCCTGCTCGGCCATCAGATGGTGGAACAAAATACCTTGTTGTAATGGCGCCAACCCGTAGATATCTTGGATATTGGCTACTCCACCCATTACCTGTGTGACCAGTATATCAATCTCGGCTTGAGAAAGGTTGATGAGCGGCAACATGTCCGGAGTGATCACGGTATTGTCTGCGGCAATCAGATTGGGTGGGGTGGTGTTTGTCTTGTGATGGTCGAGGGTTACGGCAAGTGCAGCCAGAGTTGGTGAATCAAATACTGCCCGGACGCTTGTGTCTAGCCCGCACTGTCGCAACTGTGCCAGCAGTCGTACGACCAGGAGAGAATGGCCGCCTAGCGAAAAAAAATTATCATGCCGGCTGACTCGATCAATAACCAGCAGCTCACTCCAGATAGCGGCAAGTTTTTCTTCCATTTCCCCTTGAGGAGCTTCATATATTTCACAGGCAAAAGACTCATCATCTGGGACTGGCAGTGCCCGTCGATCCAGTTTGCCATTTGGCATGAGAGGCAAAGCCGATAAACACACATAAGCTGCTGGAACCATATATTCAGGCAATAGAGTCAACAGATAGGTACGCAGCTTCTGGGCCAGCAATGGATCCCGATCGGCCACCACATAAGCTACCAGACGAGCATCTGTCCCATCGCCCTGGGACACAACAACCGCTTCCCGCACGTCAGAATATTCAACCAAACGGGCTTCAACTTCGCCCGGTTCAATCCGAAAACCACGGATTTTGATCTGTTGATCGATACGTCCCAAATAAATCAGATTGCCATTGGGCAAATAGCGCGCTCGGTCACCAGTACGATACATGCGTGCCCCTGATATTTCACTGAATGGGTCATCCAAAAAACGTTCCGCTGTTAGTTCAGGACGGTTCAGGTAGCCGCGAGCCACTCCCGCGCCACCAATATACAGCTCTCCCTCAGACCCCATTGGAACCGGTTCACCTTCTGCATCCAGCAAATAGGCACGAAGGTCTGAAAGTAGGCGTCCAATCGAATGAAGGTTTTCCGAAATTTCCAGTCGTTGGAATGTGGCAATTACGGCTGTTTCTGTGGGTCCATACATATTGACTAGCACCGTGTGACTCCTAGCATACATTTCATACCAGTTAGTTCCAACCAATGGATCTAACGCTTCACCGCCGAAGATCACATAACGCAGTTGATCGGACCGCGAACTGAAGCTTTTCGCTCGCATAAACATTTTAAAAGCCGAGGGTGTTTGATTTAGAACGCTGATACCAGAGGCACAGATCCAATCATAGAAATCGTCAGCAGAACGGCTAGTATTGTAGGGCACAATCGCCAGCTGACTTCCACTAAACAACGCACCCCATATCTCCCACACGGAAAAGTCAAAAGAGAATGAATGGAATAAACACCACTTGTCCTGTTTATTGAAATCGAATTTATCGTTCATAGCCCCGAGGAGTCGTACCACCTGTCGATGTTCAACCATAACACCTTTCGGTGTCCCCGTCGAGCCAGATGTATAAATCACGTAGGCTAGATGATCGGGAGTGAGCCCGAGCTTGGCCGGGTCTGGGTTATCTTCTGACAGCCCAGTGGGCAAATACTGGTCCAAGTCCACGATTGGCACTTGATGGGATCCGAGTGCCACCTGGCCAGTGGCATCTGCCAACAGATACAGTGGATCGGCATCCTTCAGAATATCGGTCAGCCGGTGGCTCGGGTAGGCTGGATCGAGTGGTACGTATGCTCCACCGGCTTTCAGAATGCCCAGAATAGCTACGAGCATGTTCGTGCTGCGTTCAACACAAAGTGCGATGCGATCATCTGGTTTCAAGCCTTGTGAGATAAGATGATGTGCCAAACGGTTGGCCTTGGTGTTAAGGGCGCCGTAGCTGAGCTGCTGCTCTTCGTGTATGACGGCGATGGCCGAACTGTCGCGCTTGACTTGTGCCTCAAATAACTGATGAAGACAGCAGGCAGATGGATATGTGACCGCTGTCTGGTTCCAGTTGTTCAACAGCAGTTTGCGCTCTTCCGGCGGCATCACTGTCAATGTTCGCACTGGTTGTTGCGGAGTATTCATCAGCGCGTCGGCCAGCGATTCCAGAGCCTGTTGCATATAGGCACAGATTCGAGCTGCTGAAACTGGTGAAACCACCTGGGCAGTGAGACTTATTGCATCGTCGTCATCGTCCATCGACAGGGTTAATGGGTAATTAGTACGTACCTCAATACTGAGAATACTCATCCCAGGAAGCGACGCAGTGACCTGTTCGGTCTGTTGATTATGACGGTAGTTCAGCAATGCGCTGAACAACGGCAGGTTAGCTGGCACACCACTGCAACGCTGTGCCAGTGCCAGCGATGCGTTTTCGTGTGCTAGCAATGAACTCAACCGTGCATGGGTATGGCGTACTGCGGTCTCCACAGCTGTCTCGTCAATATCTAGCCGAAGTGGTAAAGTGTTTATCAAAAGACCCATAGCACTGTCACTTCCTTCTCCGGCTTGTAAACGGCCAAGTAGCACTGTGCCGAAAACCACCGACTCGCATCCACTAGCACGGGCAATAACCTGTGCCCAGGCCAGATGGCACAAACTGGCCAGGCTGACACGCAAATGCCGGGCCTGTGCTCTCAATCGATCTGTGAGTTCCTGTGGCAACTTAAGCTCTGCTTCATCGATATCAATTCCGCTCTGATCAACGGCACTTAATCCAAATGGCAGGGTTGGTGCATCAATATCGTTGAGCATTTCACTGAAGAAACGGGTGTGCTCGGCAGAGCTAACACCCTGACGTGCTTGCGCCACTATGTGTCGGAATGGTGTGGGCGTTGGCAGCTGATCACCTTGTCCATTGAGTATGACATGGACTTCTGTTTGCAGTCTCTGCATAGAAACATTGTCACCAATTATGTGGTGCATCAATTGCAGTGCCACCCAGCTGCCCTCAGATGTTGGCGCGGCCAGAAGACGCAACAGCGGTGGTTGTGTCAAGTCTAGTCGGTATTGACGCGGATTAAAGCGGTGGTCCAGCTGAACTAGTGCTGACATTTCGGTATCATCCAGGGTAACTTCAGTGAGTAACGAAGGAGCCTGGCGCCAGACAACTTGTGCCGGTTCATTGAGTCCTTCCCAGATGAAGGCGGTGCGCAGAATATCGTGTCGCGCAATCGACTGTTGCAACGCGGCCGCATAACTTTCAAGGGCCGTCCGATCAGTAAAGAACAGACGACTAACTATTAAGTATGGATCGCCCTGCTCGGCCATCAGATGGTGGAACAAAATACCTTGTTGTAATGGCGCCAACCCGTAGATATCTTGGATATTGGCTACTCCACCCATTACCTGTGTGACCAGTATATCAATCTCGGCTTGAGAAAGGTTGATGAGCGGCAACATGTCCGGAGTGATCACGGTATTGTCTGCGGCAATCAGATTGGGTGGGGTGGTGTTTGTCTTGTGATGGTCGAGGGTTACGGCAAGTGCAGCCAGAGTTGGTGAATCAAATACTGCCCGGACGCTTGTGTCTAGCCCGCACTGTCGCAACTGTGCCAGCAGTCGTACGACCAGGAGAGAATGGCCGCCTAGCGAAAAAAAATTATCATGCCGGCTGACTCGATCAATAACCAGCAGCTCACTCCAGATAGCGGCAAGTTTTTCTTCCATTTCCCCTTGAGGAGCTTCATATATTTCACAGGCAAAAGACTCATCATCTGGGACTGGCAGTGCCCGTCGATCCAGTTTCCCATTTGGAGTGAGAGGCAAAGCCGATAAACACACATAAGCTGTTGGAACCATATATTCAGGCAATAGAGTCAACAGATAGGTACGCAGCTTCTGGGCCAGCAATGGATCCCGATCGGCCACCACATAAGCTACCAGACGAGCATCTGTCCCATCGCCCTGGGACACAACCACCGCTTCCCGCACGTCAGAATATTCAACCAAACGGGCTTCAACTTCACCCGGTTCAATCCGAAAACCACGGATTTTGATCTGTTGATCGATACGTCCCAAATAAATCAGATTGCCATTGGGCAAATAGCGCGCTCGGTCACCAGTACGATACATGCGTGCCCCTGATATTTCACTGAATGGGTCATCCAAAAAACGTTCCGCTGTTAGTTCAGGACGGTTCAGGTAGCCGCGAGCCACTCCCGCGCCACCAATATACAGCTCTCCCTCGGCTCCCAAAGACACTGGTTCACCCTGTGCATCCAGCAAATAGGCACGAAGGTCTGAAAGTGGGCGTCCAATCGAATGAAGGTTTTCCGAAATTTCCAGTCGTTGGAATGTGGCAATTACGGCTGTTTCTGTGGGTCCATACATATTGACTAGCACCGTGTGACTCCTAGCATACATTTCATACCAGTTAGTTACAACCAATGGATCTAACGCTTCACCGCCGAAGATCACATAACGCAGTTGATCGGAACGCGAACTGAAGCTTTTCGCTCTCATAAACATTTTAAAAGCCGAGGGTGTTTGATTTAGAACGCTGATACCAGAGGCACAGATCCAATCATAAAAATCGTCAGCAGAACGGCTAGTATTGTAGGGCACAATCGCCAACTGACTTCCACTAAACAACGCACCCCATATCTCCCACACGGAAAAGTCAAAAGAGAATGAATGGAATAAACACCACTTGTCCTGTTTATTGAAATCGAATTTATCGTTCATAGCCCCGAGGAGTCGTACCACCTGTCGATGTTCAACCATAACACCTTTCGGTGTCCCCGTCGAGCCAGATGTATAAATCACGTAGGCTAGATGATCGGGAGTGAGCCCGAGCTTGGCCGGGTCTGGGTTATCTTCTGACAGCCCAGTGGGCAAATACTGGTCCAAGTCCACGATTGGCACTTGATGGGATCCGAGTGCCACCTGGCCAGTGGCATCTGCCAACAGATACAGTGGATCGGCATCCTTCAGAATATCGGTCAGCCGGTGGCTCGGGTAGGCTGGATCGAGTGGTACGTATGCTCCACCGGCTTTCAGAATGCCCAGAATAGCTACGAGCATGTTCGTGCTGCGCTCAACACAAAGTGCGATGCGATCATCTGGTTTCACGCCTTGTGCGATCAGGTAATGTGCCAAACGGTTGGCCTTTGCG
Source organism: Obolodiplosis robiniae (assembly GCA_028476595.1). Lineage (NCBI taxonomy): Eukaryota > Metazoa > Arthropoda > Insecta > Diptera > Cecidomyiidae > Obolodiplosis > Obolodiplosis robiniae. The sequence goes on along the minus strand of CM052017.1, from coordinate 7,842,692 downwards.
TTGAGGGATCCGTAGCTGAGCTGCTGCTCTTCGTGTATGACGGCGATGGCCGAACTGTCGCGCTTGACTTGTGCCTCAAATAACTGATGAAGACAGCAGGCAGATGGATATGTGACCACTGTCTGGTTCCAGTTGTTCAACAGCAGTTTGCGCTCTTCCGGCGGCATCACTGTCAATGTTCGCACTGGTTGTTGCGGAGTATTCATCAGCGCGTCGGCCAGCGATTCCAGAGCCTGTTGCATATAGGCACAGATTCGAGCTGCTGAAACTGGTGAAACCACCTGGGCAGTGAGACTTATTGCATCGTCGTCATCGTCCATCGACAGGGTTAATGGGTAATTAGTACGTCCCTCAATACTGAGAATACTCATCCCAGGAAGCGACGCAGTGACCTGTTCGGTCTGTTGATTATGACGGTAGTTCAGCAACGCGCTGAACAACGGCAGGTTAGCTGGCACACCACTGCAACGCTGTGCCAGTGCCAGCGATGCGTTTTCGTGTGCTAGCAATGAACTCAACCGTGCATGGGTATGGCGTACTGCGGTCTCCACAGCTGTCTCGTCAATATCTAGCCGAAGTGGTAAAGTGTTTATCAAAAGACCCATAGCACTGTCACTTCCCTCTCCGGCCTGTAAACGACCAAGTAGCACTGTGCCGAACACCACTGACTCACGTCCGCTGGCACGAGCAATTACCTGTGCCCAGGCTAGATGGCACAGACTGGCAAAGCTGACTCTCATTTGTCGGGCTTGTTGCTTTAATCCATCTTTGAGTGCCTGTGGTAGCTTCAGTTGGGCTTCGTTAGCGCCAGCACCATTCTGGCCCACGTCGTTCAAACCGAACGGTATGGTTGGCTCATTAATGTCGGCAAGCATTCCACTGAAGAAACGGGTGTGCTCGGCAGAACTAACACCCTGGCGTGCTTGCGCCACTATGTGTCGGAATGGTGTGGGTGTTGGCAGCTGATCACCTTGTCCATTGAGTATGACATGGACTTCTGTCTGCAGTCTCTGCAAAGTAACATTGTCACCAATTATGTGGTGCATCAGTTGCAGTGCTACCCAGCCGCCCTCAGATGTTGGCGCGGTCAGTAGACGCAACAACGGTGCTTGTGTCAGGTCTAGTTGGTAGTGACGCGGGTTGAAGCGGTGATCCAGCTGAACTAGTGCTGACATTTCGGTATCATCCAGGGTAACTTCAGTGAGTAACGAAGGAGCCTGGCGCCAGACAACTTGTGCCGGTTCATTGAGTCCTTCCCAGATGAAGGCGGTGCGCAGTATATCGTGTCGTGCAATCGACTGTTGCAAAGCGGCTACATAATGTTCAAGGGCCATCCGATCAGTAAATTGCAGACGAGTAACTGTCAGGTATGGGTCGCCCTGCTCGGCAATCAGATGGTGGAACAAAATACCTTGTTGTAATGGCGCCAACCCGTAGATATCTTGGATATTGGCTACTCCACCCATTACCTGTGTGACCAGTATATCAATCTCGGCTTGAGAAAGGTTGATGAGCGGCAACATGTCCGGAGTGATCACGGTACTGTTTGCGGTAATCAGATTGGGTGGGGTGGTGTTTGTCTTGTGATGGTCGAGGGTTACGGCAAATGCAGCCAGAGTTGGTGAATCAAATACTGCCCGGACGCTTGTGTCTAGCCCGCACTGTCGCAACTGTGCCAGCATTCGTACGACCAGGAGAGAATGGCCGCCTAGCGAAAAAAAATTATCATGCCGGCTGACTCGATCAATAACCAGCAGCTCACGCCAGATAGCGGCAAGTTTTTCTTCCATTTCCCCTTGAGGAGCTTCATATATTTGACAGGCAAAAGACTCATCATCTGGGACTGGCAGTGCCCGTCGATCCAGTTTCCCATTTGGAGTGAGAGGCAACGCTGATAAACAAACATAGGCTGCTGGAACCATATATTCAGGCAGTAGAGTCAAAAGATAGGTACGCAGCTTCTGGGCCAGCAATGGATCCCGATCGGCCACCACATAAGCTACCAGACGAGCATCTGTCCCATCGCCCTGGGACACAACCACCGCTTCCCGCACGTCAGAATATTCAACCAAACGGGCTTCAACTTCACCCGGTTCAATCCGAAAACCACGGATTTTGATCTGTTGATCGATACGTCCCAAATAAATCAGATTGCCATTGGGCAAATAGCGCGCTCGGTCGCCGGTTCGATACATGTGTGCCCCTGATGTTCCACTGAACGGGTCATCCAAAAAACGTTCCGCTGTGAGTTCAGGACGGTTCAGGTAGCCGCGAGCCACTCCCGCACCACCAATATACAGCTCTCCTTCAGACCCTATTGGAACCGGTTCACCTTCTGCATCCAGCAAATAGGCACGAAGGTCTGAAAGAGGACGTCCAATTGATATGACATTTTCTGATGCTCCCAGTCGGTGGTAGGTAGCATGCACAGTTGTTTCAGTGATGCCGTACATATTGACTAGCACCGTGTGACTTTTAGCATACATTTTATACCAGTTAGTTACAACCAATGGATCTAACGCTTCACCACCGAAGATCACATAGCGCAGTTGATCGGACCGCGAACTGAAGCTTTTCGCTCGCATAAACATTTTAAAAGCCGAGGGTGTTTGATTTAGAACGCTGATACCAGAGGCACAGATCCAATCATAAAAATCGTCAGCAGAACGGCTAGTATTGTAGGGCACAATCGCCAGCTGACTTCCACTAAACAACGCACCCCATATCTCCCACACGGAAAAGTCAAAAGAGAATGAATGGAATAAACACCACTTGTCCTGTTTATTGAAATCGAATTTATCGTTCATAGCCCCGAGGAGTCGTACCACCTGTCGATGTTCAACCATAACACCTTTCGGTGTCCCCGTCGAGCCAGATGTATAAATCACGTAGGCTAGATGATCGGGAGTGAGCCCGAGCTTGGCCGGGTCTGGGTTATCTTCTGACAGCCCAGTGGGCAAATACTGGTCCAAGTCCACGATTGGCACTTGATGGGATCCGAGTGCCGCCTGGCCAGTGGCATCTGCCAACAGATACAGTGGATCGGCATCCTTCAGAATATTGGTCAGCCGTTGGCTTGGGTAGGCTGGATCGAGTGGTACGTATGCTCCGCCGGCTTTCAGAATGCCCAGAATAGCTACGAGCATGTTCGTGCTGCGCTCAACGCAAAGTGCGATGCGATCATCTGGTTTCACGCCTTGTGCGATCAGGTAATGTGCCAAACGGTTGGCCTTTGCGTTGAGGGCGCCGTAGCTGTTCTGATGTTCCTCGTGTACCACGGCGATGGCCGAACTGTCACGCTTGACTTGTGTTTCAAATAAATGTTGCAGGCAGGAGTCGGATGGATATGTGACCGCTGTTTGGTTCCAGGTATAAAGTAACATTTCACGTTCGGCTTTGGGTAAGAGATCCAGTTTACCAACAGGAGTTTGTACTTGATCGGGATTGCGAGCAGATGCAAGCAAAACTATCAAACGTGATGAAATGCGGGAAACCTCTTCAGCAGTTATCTGGTTAGTGTCATAAATCCACCGAAATGTGCTCTTATTTTTGTTGATTTGAAGAGTCAGTAAGCTCCCGTGTGCATCCAGGGTAGATCCATATGCGTCGGTTGGGGGAAAATCATGCATACTTTGCGTGTCGATAAGAGACACAGCCAGCGCCCAGGGTTTATCGGTACTACAATTGGTCGCAGAAAATAAGGCATGTCGAACAATTAAATCGGACAAGCAAGGCAAGTGGTTAACCAATTGCCTGCACTCTTCATCTAAACTGGCCATGACGTTCGAAAACGTATCATGCATGTTTATGGATGGTGCAAATGGCACAGTCTTGGCAAATATACGAGCTGCTAATGAATCATTAAATTTGTGTTGATGCTCAGTTGCATCCCAACCGATCTGTACTTGTGACGTTTGAGTATCTCTTGCAATGTAAATAAGCCATGCAACAATTATATCAATCGCATTGGCCTCTGTCGATGTTTGAAATACAGTTGTGGCCCATGCAGGTGGATTTTTGGGAGAGCTTCGCACCAGGGAAAGTTGAGACGGCTTAAATCTAGTGAGGCGTTGAGACCAGTATGGCTCTGAGTGCATGGCCTGGGAACGTGTCTCGCCAAACCACTTGGCCTGTTTTAATGTGATAATTGGGAGTTGTTTACCTTTGAGGAGATGACATTGCTTAGCAAGTGCTCGACCTGAGATGGGCTTTCCAATTTCATTGAAAAAATTTTGTATCCTTACAACACCATCTGCCACAGCCACATCCCAAGCGTTTTCATGAATTGCGAGCACTGTACTCGGTACTTTTTCACGTGCAGAACCCATCTTATTTTTGACTATGCGTTCGAGCTTACTGATGCTTACAACTCGGTCAGAAAGAAGTACTTTTGAGATTGCAAAAGGACTGGGACCACTGCCCACCCATGTGTTGGAAAGCACGAGACGTACTAGATAATCGGCATTATGACTCCACTGCAAAAATCCGGCTGCAACTGCTGTGCGCCGATTGGCATAAAAGCTCTCGCACAGCTCGACAGTTGTACCGGACCGACACAATTTATCAAGTGTTGCAACTGTATTGTTTGGGGCACGTGCAACCAGATCCAACATACAAGTTAAGCTGTTCCCTAAGGCAGCAAGTTGTTCCTCAGAATGTCCTTCCTCAATGTCATCAAGGATGATATCCAGGCGCCCATTTGGACGGTCTGTCCAAAATGTTATTTGCATTTCATTGATATCAATGTTTCCGCCCAAATGAGATGAACAGCTACAGCCTTCAAGTTCCTCTCCATGATCAAAGAGCATAACATTGACGTAGGGACCAAAGCTGCTATTTGAGCTGAAGTTAGCGAGACGTACAATTTCTTCAATCCGATAGCGCTGATGTTTCAGAATTAATTTAGTTTCTTGAGTAACTTGAAGTAGGACTTCGTTGAGCTTGGCGTGCTCAGGGATATGCAACAATAATGGCAAGAGGTTAGATGTCATGCCTAGCTCTTCGGTCAAATACGTGCCGCGCACAGGCAGACTGAGACTCACGTACTCTTGGCCGAGAAGGCATCTGAGCCATAGTGCCGAAACGCCAATGTAGAGAAAAGATTCTGAAATATTCAGCGCTGCTGCTACCTGTTTCATTTGTTGGCGTTTGCTGCCATTAAATGTCTCAGTGTGACGAAAAGTGATCTTCTTTCCCAGATAATTTATGCTTCGTTGTGTGAAAGCAAAACGCTTGAAGGATTGAACATAAAACTGCCAAAATTCCTCATCTTTTTTATGATCATTGGAAGCATGATAGGTGTCGTTTTCATGTGCGAGCGTATCAAAATGAAAATTCTGTATAGTGATTTGCTTGCCTTGCTTCAAATTGTTATAAGCAGTAGCGAGTAAAGATTCGAACTTTGCCCAAGATCTACCATCGATGATGCTGTGGTGAAACCAGGAATGCATTATGTACGTGCTATTGCTTACGATGTAGTAAGTGAACTCGTAGAGTTTTTCGGCGGTCATGACGCATGGTTGATTTACGGCTTCTCGTATCCTTCTCAACGCCTCTTCGAACGGTTCAGATTCAGTGCTGACATCAATCCTTCTTGGTTTGGGATGAATGCTGCGATCGTGAATTTGCCAGAGCTCACCATCTGAGAATTCGAACTGAGTCTGCAGCAATGGAACACTCGAAGTAAGCTCTTTGATCACATTGTCTAGAATCTCTAGATCTAATGCACCACGGATAATCTGATAAAACCAAATGTTGCATCTGGACTCAGGGTGCGTCTGTTCAATGAGAAAGATCTCACGCTGAGCTTGCGTTGTGATATTTCTCGCGAATGAGGAAGTGACGGAATCAGTGATTGCGCCATTAGTAGAGTTAGGTGCCATGATCGCCCAACTGCAGAAGAAAACACAATTAAAATTATTTTATTTATTTGATTTGATCCAATTATACCTAAAATTGTACTACTCACATATGTTTTGAGATATTTTAAACACGAAACCTGTAGTTTCGGCAATATAAGTGTTGACCGATGCGATTATGTTAATGTCAGTTCAAGTAAAAAATGTGCGACCAATGAGACTATATGTGTCATGTATATCAATATGTATGGCGAATGCCTCTAGTATACGCCTTTTGTGGTGTTCTGCATGAATCTATTCTTGTAAAATATTGTCGTTAAATTTAAATTTTAAAAACTGAAAGATTTTGTGGTCGTTTATCAACATATTATTTATTTGATTTCCTCATTGACCACAAAAATCGATAAAATAAATACATAAAGCTATTTTTATTCTCATTTTATTTATCAGATGCATTTCGCATAAACTATTGTACATCCATCTTCAGCAAGCCCTCAGAACTCAAAGAATACAGAATAAAAATGTAAGTAAATATAAAAAGAGTTCGCCAAAATTGAAATAGAAAAGAGAAACTGATAAGCGGTGGACATTTTAAGAGAGAAAAGAAGTATATGATGTTTCTATGAGTCTATCAGTTTCAACTTCGAGAATGATTTGGACCACAATCTTGTTTAATTTGATTACTTCTTCAACGGGACTTGATTTGACTGTAGTGATTTCTAAATTCTTACAATCTCAAATGAGTAACGGCAAATGATGATTGTCGAAAAACTTTTACAAACGTCTTCTTTGAAAACTATTTCCGCCTACTTTTGTTCCATTTTCTGAAATCATCAATGAATTAAATAAGTCTTTCTACATCAAGAAAATCATAGAGTTTGTTTCGCTTTTGATATCAAATAATTCTGTAATTTAACAGTACCTATTGTTTAATGCATATCAATTTTTCTTCGCTTCGATTGAAACAGGATTTGGCTGAATTGTTTATAAAACTTCCAAAGGAAAACACGTTTCTGGCTCGAAATTTACATAATTTACTATTTTCTCGTGTAACTCATGTCGAACATAGTGTTGTACGTAAGCAATATCTTCATTCGCATTTGTTTCGAAGACCAACGCGTTGTTTAATTGCTAAATGAGCATAAGCTTAAGAAATATGTTGAATTGTTTTTGTTTCCAAAGCTAATCAAAAACCAAACTGTTCTACTGTTCAATTCTAGATTTAGATTTCGGCACTTTCATTATTCAAAACGATAGACCCATATTTGGGGCCTTATCAATTTTAGTTGATTTGAGATTCTTTTTTCGATGTGATTTTGATCGGAGAATTTTTTTCTCCTTTCGACTTACGCTCTGTTTTAATGGTGTGATGAAACTCAACATTTGGCTCTCGATCGGGGCTTGTTTAGAGGTATTGTTAGGGGTGTATGAGGCTAATTGTTTCGTTAAACAGACCAGACGATGAAGGGCATTATTGGTTAACGATTTTGTAACTTGTATCAGACATTTTCGTCATTTTGAATCGGATTAGACAGGAAAAATACTGAAGCTATAAACATTTTCGGCACATTATTTTGCCCAAAAAAAGTTGGAAATAATTATAAAACGAGAATTTATTCGGAATAATTGTGAAACATAAGCTATATGAAAATACAATTCAAATCATGTTTCACTTTTATTTACAAGATTACCTTGATGCATTATTTCTCTCAAATTGTTTTAGTTTCAATATTTGCCACATCTAATCTGAAGGTTAGTTTTCCTCCACCGATTCATTTATCCAGTCATTGATACTCATTTCTTGCAGAAGTGTATGCTTCTGTGTGTTGTGCAAACGTATGACTCCTTAACATGTAAGAAGTAGGCCGTAACCGTCTTTAGTTGCTAAATTTGTGACAGTCGGCTAACTTTGATTGGTTTCCATACAAAATCAACATTCATCGTTTAACATGGAGAGCAAGTCAATTTTGATGATAATGATAATACAGCATTGAAACACGCAAGCGAGCCTCTTTTAATGACAAGAGCGAATAGAAGGAAGACCAGAGAGATAAGAATAAAACATTAACCAACACGCGCTCATAGAATATAATGAGTGGACCAAGCGGACGATGCTTTGCATCTTCTCCTTTGTAAAGGGATAGTGAATGTCGTTGGACCGCGCCATTTCTACCTAAACGATTGTACTAAACACTTCAACATTTCACACCTTCCCCGCCTTCCCCTTTTTCAAGCAGCGAGTTTGACAGGCTCCGCATCTTTGCTGTCATTGTTTGAAGAAGGGGAAAAAGTGTTTACCATCCATAGACGAATGGTACAGAGGGCGCTGCTGTCAAGCTAAGTGTCAAAATTCAATTTTGCATCGTCCGCTTGGAGTGGACCTTTTACGATTATAAGAATAGAAATAATGAATTGAGATTGGAAACATAAGAACAAAACATACATTTTCAGATTATCTTACATTGATTTGAATTGTTTGAGTTTCTCGTACTGATACGGATAATGCGAGAATTCTCTTTATTGATTAAGTATAATAATTAACAAATGGAATAATTGAATAATAAAACCATAGTTTTTTATATTCGAGTGCATCAATATTGAAATAGTAATTGAATTTTTATTTCGTCACAAATACACTAAAATTATTTAAATGTATAATTTTAGATGTATTACATATTGCAATGCATGATGTACTTTGATTGAATAAATGATGGTTTAAACACCAAACCTAAGGTTAATCGTTCAGTTTTAATTTAAAATTGTCAATAAACTAAGATTGAAATTGTGAAGAAATATGATTTCGCTCCAAAATTATTTATTTATTTATTATCACCACCAAGAACTGACTAATATATGGTACGTACAGGGAACAGGTGCCGAAGCCCCAGTTAAAAACTGATTTTTTTTCGAAAGTTGTCAATCACGAATATGATTTTCACAGTTTAATTTCGGGTAGGTTTCACAAAATTAAATTTAATATTAAAGCTATATCACATCATTGCAAGAGTATATAATCGGATAAAAATATCAAATAGACATTAAAAAAATGTCGCTTAAGACTAGGAGCACAGTTCTATTGTTGAGATGCAGAGGCGAGTATGTCTATATTATTTTAAATTAACATATTCACCTCTCCATTTCACTGATATAGATTGTAGAGATTTCATGTTCCTCGTTAGGTATGATCGGTGCTTTCGTCAGATCAGTTGAGTCGTCTCACGAACACATGTAACATAATTTGTTTATTAATTTGGTAATATTCGAATCTCACGAGCAAGAACATATGCAAAGGTATTACCTGGACACAAATTGGTCCGAATTGGCCAGGTTTTTTGAAAGTAGCAGCAGATCAATCTAGATGATTGCATGAAATATACTCTCTTAGCTGTAATATGGATGGAGTTCATGAGCGATGCCCTACTCGTCGTAGTCAAAAGTTGCTCAGGGGCTTTATTTGCATATTGGCATCTTCAAATCGTTGATTTTGATCGTTTCAATCCTTCTCAAGACTTCTTACATCGTATTGCCGTTCAGAATATCATACAGGAATATTACAGAAGCGTTGATTCTTTGACAATGCAGGCTCGTTATGTTCAAAGCAGTGAGACGAGTGAGACAACCTGTATACTGTGATTCGGTAGTTTTTTGCCTCCTAGCATAAATCGTGATTTGCTTTAGGATAGATTCAATCTTCTTTTTATGTGATCCATAGGAAGACTGTCATATGTCGATACAGTATTCCAAGTGAGGTTAAACCAAGGCATAGTAAAGTGACTTCAGAGACATCCGCACAGAATCTCTTCACGAAACCGAATGCTGCCAACGCCTTTGAACAGATAGAATCAATATGATTATTAAATTTCAACTTACTATCAATCAATACGCCCAGATCTCTGAGTTTTTTGTTGGAATGACATTTCTTCCTCTATTGATTGATAGAACTGCACACTTGTTTTCTTCGCACGCTGCAAGGTGGCGCTGTCATCATGAGTCTTCACTATTTTTGCGAATTTAATGTTATCAGCAAACAGAGCGACGAAAACATCAGACATAGCTTCTACGATGTCGTTGATGAATAGCAGTAACAGTCTTGGGCCCAAGTGACTTCTTGTGGGACACCAGTTGTTCGTGTCGTTGATTCGATGCTCGTTTTTTGACTGTCGGTTGTGGCAAGTCGCCGATTGTGCATCCGGATTTCGACGAGATCTAACTGGATTTTTTTCGTTGAAAAGCGTTTGATGAATGATGTTTCTGGGAAGATGGAGGCTTTTCAGTCGAAACAGTCTCTTTTCACAAACTCGTTGATCAAGAGCTGTGCTGGCCAAACGCGCTACCGACAGCTTAAAATTCAGCTTGATCTACACACAGAGTTTGATTTAAATTTTGACTTTTACATCAATTCACCAGCATTGAACTACCAGCTTGAACTACCAGATGGCGCAGAAACCATTTTTGGTAAAATTAAGCCAAACAGCTGGTGAATTCTTGTTAGAACCGAAATGTATGTCAAAGTCCGTGGCAAAATTTACCAACAATCCCCAATTATTTTTTCTCTGTGCAGGAAGTGCATCGTCGTCATGAATTGATATATGGGATACATCCATGTCGTCGTTTGGAGAATCGAATGTTTGCCCACCAGGTGTCGATTTGGAATTATTTCCCACAAAAATATCGTCAAAAATATCTGGCTACGCAAGAGAAATAAAAATGGCCATTACAAGAGCCTTAGCACGTAATCAAATAATTTTTGTGACTGATTTCATTGTCACTGGCTTGAAAAATTATTTCAATTTTGAATTGGTTAAAATTTGATCGATAACCAATTTAAAAGCCTCTCTCCCATTGAATTGAGTTGTCCCCTATGTAAGCACTATCCCCTAATTTTAACACTTGACGTTTACACTCACACAGAGGAAAAGAGCACCGTGTGAACACAACAACACGAAATGTATTTTTCGGTAAATTTACGGAAAATTAGCACAGAAATTTACGAACTTTAATGGATTTCAAAGCGAGCATCATTTGAACCATCTGTGTATGTAATATGACATACTTTTCAAATGATGACAGCAAATATGTTGAGACTCATTTTCACGTCATTGTTTAAATCATTTGAAATTTCATTTTAACACACAATCTCTAACTCTGCCATTTTAAACATAAAATTTTGTTAATGGATATTTTTTATAAGCTGTACATTCGGCCGATATAAAGATGCTGAAAAATAAGAACAGCATTGAAAACCAAACAATGGGTACACATTTTTATATCTACTCTGAATTATTCAATATTTTTCACAGTGGAAAAAAATCAGCATAAACATAAAAATACTAAAAATCATTGAAATGTTGAAGAGTTTGTTGAATCGAATAGGTAGAGATGGCGCGCTTCATTGGCAACCTCCGCTTGGATGATCGATCCACAGTACATACCGATTTTGAGCCGGTAGTGCCGCGTACTTTTGACTTTTCTACGAGTCATTTGTTAATCGGTGGCCACTTGATATAACTCAAAAAAATAATAAATATTGGAGATGAATAATTTTATTTTTACTTTCCCGCATACACCACTGAGTGTGTTCAAAAGATTTAAAACTCTCGGAATGATTAGTCGCATACAATTTAAATTCGATCCGATGAGGTTTGGGAAATATTTATATGAAAGCCGTGTTCGCAGAACGAAACAGTGTTATGTTCAAGGTTCAACGTAAATGACAAGTAAATACGAATCTTATTCGCGAAAGCGTTTGTAGGGATTCAAGAAAAAAAGTGTTGCCGTTTTTTATTCAACTAATAATAATAATTTCCACGAGTTTTTGATGTCTTCTTCAATTCTTAAATAACTATATATTTCAAAGTTGACATCAACAATGGCTAAAAGTTCCTTTCTCTCTTTTGGTGAGTTAAAACCAAATTCCAATACATTTGCCAATATGGCACGGCTGATTCGTAGCATTAATGAATAATCAATTCGATCGTAATGACTTGAAATATTTTGTGACTTAATCAAGAAATTATATGATGATATGATACGATAAGAACATAACTCCAATGCAAATATGAAGTTATCAATGAAATGTGCGGAAAAGTTAGTTTAACGTATGTGCGGCCATATATTATGACAAGCACCTATTTCTTGGGTCCCAGTTTGATATGCATAAAAGGCAATTTGAAGTTTCAATGATTATTGAAAGTTAATGGCAAAATATGCGTGAGATTGTAAGGAATGGTCGATTTATGTACATTTTTAAATCAGGAAATCAGAATAACTTCTTCAACGTATTCCCGATAGAGTACGATAAATAAGATAAGTAAAACATCATACCTTAACCAGCCTCGTGGGTAGAACAAATTATCACAAAATTTGATAACAAACAATTCAAATGAATAAAGTGCAAATTAAACTTTATGTTCCTATTGCTGGAGAAAGACTATTCAAATTTGTAGTATTCTCATGTGTTTTATTGCCATTACCACATTGAAAAAAGTAATATTAAAAAGTGCAAATCCGATTCTGTGTGAGTGAAGAAATACTTCAAAATTGCTTAAAGAATTTATATAGGTGTTTATCAGCAAAAACGCATGCTGAGTTTGATATGCACTTGACCAGGGACACTATCCACGGTCTGTATTACGGACGTTTGGGTAGACTAAACGTTGTGGATGGACTTTGCGTTCGCCTTGCGATACGACTGTTGCCCGAGTTGTTGGTATTTTTGAGAATATCAATTTGGCATTAATTTCTTTTTTACATAATTGTGAGCATATGAATAAAATATGCTGCCAAAAGTTACATTGAAAACTCAGCATGCGTTTTTAAAAATATAATTTTTCGTTATACATTTCACGAAAACGCTCTTATTGGTACGAATCTGTATTTCCACTAATTTGTTGATGACAAACACATGCGCAAATTCTACTTTCATATCTGAGCAGACGCTGCGCAAGCGACAATAATCTCATGCATGTATGCGTCCATTTGGGTTCAGTGGAACGTATATTTAATATTGTTTTTCATTATTTACTGCACTTCCGTCATTCTTTTCGAAATAAATCGAATATGACACATTCTTTCGCTGAAATGCTAAAATACTGAAAATATTTGCACATTTGTGTGCTACTTTGAATGCTCAAAACACTAATAAGAGTAAATGTAGCAAACTCAAAAATCTTATCGGCGGATCTAAGAATAGAACTGAAACTCACAATCAATCGAACAATTATTCATGGCACACGTATGATACGTTCACTTGCGCAATTACCAAAACGGATTCTGTTTGCCGAAGCTGGGACGAGAGGCAGGGATTCGGTTAAATGTGATTTGAATGCGAGGGGATTTGAATGGTGAAATGAAACTTAAAATTTGGCTTTCAATGGGGGTTTGTGGAGAAGTATTGTTAGGCTATGAAAACCGACCAGTGGTTGAAAGGTACTAATGGTCTATGAATACGTGTTGCTGTTGTTGTTGTTGTTGTCACTCGATTAATCAAAAAACGACAACGACATCATAGCAAAAGTACGTGGAAATGTGACCGATAGTGTTCGCAAGAAAGCACACATTTAATTTCTTCATTTTTCTTCTTCGTTTTAAATCCGTTAGATTTGAATTGCATGAAATGTCACACAGCGAGTTTGACAGGCTCCGTATCTTTGCTGTCATTGTTCGAAGAAGGAAAAGAAGTGTTTACCATTCATAGTCGAATGGTACTGAGGGCGCTGCTGTCAAACTTAGTGTCAAAATTTAATTTTGCATCTATAGGATGATGCAAAGTGAATGGCAATTCAAGGGGAAATTAGTACTAAAGGGTTTTCCAATAAGAGGTTTCAATTTGAATAGCCCACTATTTGGGCAGCTGTCATTTTTAAAAATGTCATCTTTTGACATTTGACAAGTAAAAACTACGCCATTACTAAAAATGGAACGATACACGCTTCAACAACGCATTGAAATTGTTATAATTCACTACAAAAATGGTGAAAATTTTGCAGTCACAGTCGTTCCATTTTTAGTTATGGCGTAGTTTTTACTTGTAAAATGTCAAAAGATGACAGCTTCAAAAGTGACAGCTGCTCAAATAGTGGGCTATTCAAAATGAAACCTCTTATTGGAAACCCTGTAGATTAATGAATCTTTTACTGCTTCGATGCTTCATTTCGATACTTGACTCCACTCAATTAAATTTAATGCTGCATAATTACGAAATAATTCCGAAATATTTCTTCTCTGCATGTTTACTACAGAAGCGTTGGCAACATTTCTTCATTTCATCTCTTCACAATTTGTGTGCGCGCACATGTATTAAGTTTACTTGATGCGCTGCGCGTCTTTATATTGATTTTATTCTCAAGCAGACCGTGCTTGTATGGGATTGGAGAGCTATTCGAGAGTATGTCAATTGACCGCGCCATCTTATTTTGCATCGGTGAACTCAATTAAGATGAATTGTAATAAGAACAAAATTTTTATTGACACAAATAATAAAAACAAATGAGTCATTGAAACGATTGAAAAATCACATCAATACTACTGCCCAATAGATGGCGCTGGAGAATAGATATGATTAAAATGTCTCAAATAGCACGGTCCCCTTGTTTATTCTCATTGCGTTTTCAACATATTCATTCTTATCAACAATGCGACCGATCTTGTATACACTCACGAATTTGAATTTCGAGAAAAAAGACCGAAAAATCAACTTGCACCCAACTAATTTCTATTTTCTCTATTTCTTTCTAATCCTTTTATCTCATACGGCTGATTTTCATCCATTCTATTCATTTCTTCTTCATATTCCTATTCTCTTAGATTCCTTTCAGTCATATTTTTTTCGGTTAGTTTTCATATTCTTTTTTCCAATCTCATTCGGCAGCAGTGTTTGCGATATCGCTACTCAGTCTCCATAGAATAGCTGAACGGGATGATGTTAGCTGCCTGAAAAACGCAACCGACCACACACGAACTCACGCGTACATCCGTTGCTGTTGCATCCGCATTTACGTTCAAGGGCAATCCGATCAGAGAAGTACAGACGACTAACTATCAGATTTTGATCGCCCTGCTCGATCATCAGATGGTGGAACAAAATACCCTGCTGTAATGGCGCCAACCCGTTGATATCTTGGATATTGGCTGCTTCACCTGTGTGACCAGCGAATAATCTCGGCTTGAGAAAGGTTAATGAGCGGCAACATGTCCGAAGTAATCACCGTAGTATCGGCAGTGATCCGATTTGGTAGAATATTGGTTGCCTCGTGATGGTCGAAGGTTACGGCAAGCGCTGTCCTAGTGGGAGTATCAAACACTGCCCGGGCAGCAAGTTGTGCTTGTCATTATGCATTCATGTTGCATATCATTGCATACGTGTTAGAATGCGTGTGACTCTATAAATGCGTCCAAATATCGAAATAAAGTTACTCTATGTGCGTTTAAATACGTAAAATAGATCCGGATATTGCAACAACAAAAAAAACGTTTGAAGTGCGATTTTCTTATTTTCAGCAAAAAAACGTTATTTGGTCAATTCCAATAATTATTACGATCCAATATTGATAGTTATTAAGATTGAATTTAATCTGAAATCACAATGAACTTTATTTCACAATAAAATATTATATCATAATATAATATCCAATTTTTAGCCAAGATTCATCGGTATTATGATCGAATCTCAACAACCTTTCAAAATCAACGTTATCAACTTTGCACAAATCGCACAGCTTTAGATTGTCACAAGTTTCAACCGTGTTTCTACTGCTAAGTGAATAGTTGATCAATTTGCGGAACTCAGCGATTGATAACAAACCGAATTAAATATTTGATAATGTTAAAGAGCTGCTGTTGAGTTGTTAAAACTTGAAAAGACCTTTGACCTCAACTTATCAACGCAATTTTGGCATCAAAATGTTCAGGATTAAGACCAGGTTGGTCTAGTAAAACATAGAGAAAACATTGCGATGAGTTACAACAGACAATTAATAAAATGTTCGACAACCATTCCCGTAACGATTTGTTGTCCGTGTGTGATACGTTGTCCGTTGTACGCAAAAGTTAACACGATAACTCAAATCATAGACCAAAATTAATTGTAAATGAGCGTATAGAAACCTATCAATTTTCAGCTCATTCGGATAATGTCTTCGAATAGCTCAATGTCTAATCATTAAATGGGGGTTGTATGGAGACTACCTTTATTTCACATCGTATTGTTTTGAAAATTCCGTAATCTCATCTTTTCACGCAAAGAATTAAGCGCATACAATTTTAAGTCAATCCGATAAAATTTGGGAAAAATTTGTATGGCAGTTTTGTTATCAGAACGAAACAGTGTTATGTTTAAAGAAAGTATGAAATGAATTCTCTCGCTCTCTCTCTCCCGATCTTTCTCTCGATCTCTCTCTCGATCTCCCTCTCGATACTCCGAGAAAACATTTGCAAGGTTTTGAGTCAAAAAATCTGCCGTTTTATTTTTTCAATAGAGTTTTTACTGTTTTTGAATGCTTAGATAAAGTTTCAAAGTGAACATCAACAATGGCTAATCGTTCCCGTGTCGCTATCGATGAGTTAGAACCAAATACCAATCAATCCATAAACGTTGCGTGCCATCATGATTCCTAGTATTAATCTTAAATATCATCGTAATGTCTTTTTATTTTGTGATTTTTTTTTCAAGAAAAAATGGAATTCTCAAAGATACATGATGATATGATAAGAAATAAACATAACCCATGAACCCGTAGACTTTTGGGAAAGATTATTTCAATACTGTTTTCATTTTTTCAAAAATGTTGCTGAAACTCAAATTTCGAAAACCTAACAAACATTTTCGTTACACTATATCCCGAATTGAGCTACTAACGCAGACGCACATCCCTAATTACTGGATCTCACCTCATCATCATCATCATCATCATTCAGTATTTATAGACCGAATCGTGTACCGTTAGGTGTGTTCAGTCTTTTTCGTATTCCATGAATACCACCAGCATGAGAACTATTATCCGAATACATTGGTGAGGGGCTTGCAGGGCACGACTGCACCGCATTCGAATGCTCGGGCCCATGAATGGCTACTACCTTTTTTGCGGTGGTGTATTGAATATTGAAAATATCCAATAACACAACCTTAGCGTTAAGGTAGTCAATTTACGTGTGTCTGTGCTAATTCAAAATCCTCTTTGTGCACACACACGGGACCGACGGCTTAAAGTGTCCTCCGAAACACTCCGTGAGTCGAACATCACTATTTTATGTGTTAGTTTGTTTCCCTTCAATATATCACTGTTGTTAGCAATGATGAAATTGATAGAAAATCAAACGGCCACTAGGAGATTCGAACCCACGTCCCCATGCTTGCAAAGCCGGCACGCTAACCACTACTCTACAGCTGGGATCTCACCTGCAGTTCAAAATACAAATTGACGTTTATGTGAATGAAGCTTCAGTTTTCGTATCTAATTCAATTTGTCAAAAATATAAAAGGCCAAAAATCTATTGAAACTAGAATCATTTCGCCACATTTGGTTCGAAGAATGTTCTTGAAATGAAATATAGAATATGTGCAGTGAATTACCATAAAAGTTTCATGAATATTGTAGTTTTATTTAAATTACGATGAAACAAAAGATGAACGCTCCGTGTAAGTGTTTTCCATACAAAAATTTCAAAGCAATTATTAAATGTTTAAATTTATGTTAGTATTTTGTTTTTTTCACAAATAATAATATCAATCGAAAGATATGCAGTTAATTTTTATTATTTAAAATTTAAAAACATAAAAAAAAAAAATCTGGAGTTTGGGCAAACGTCTAATCCTACAGAAAATTTGTTATTTTTTTAAGTGGGCGGCAATTTATATAGTTTCTAAATGTTCATCATCTAAAACAAGCGGATAAAAATCTTGACTTAAGATTCTGGACCGGCCCTGATAATTATCATGAAGACTAGGCTCATCCAAATCACGTAATTGAGGATACGTTTTTTCTGTACCAAAAGCAAAAATCAAATGGATGCCTTCTGGAAATGAGGTCTTGAATCGTGATTCCAATGGTCCCTTTTGAAAGTCAGTGAATAACATTTTGATGTTTCCACATTTATTTTTCGACACCCGAATATATACCATATGGCCGTTGCCACGAAAATTCATATATATAAGTGGAAGCGCTATTTTGTTGAGATTTTTCAATTTTCTTCTCAAGAACATTTGAAATTGTACAGGATTGCCTTGGAAAATTATGCGTGCATGCGGGAATCCGGTTCTTCTTAATAAACTGATAGTTTCATCTATACTAGTGACTCTGTGCAAATCTGAAATCTGGATGTTCAGCTGCTTTGTTAATTCAGATACAGTTCGGTGTGTCAATGCAGCCACAGTACAGAAAACACAATTTTTCTCACCATTTATATCGTTAACGACCCGAAAATCGATTGGTTGAAGCATATTTGCGTATTCTGGTGCCAAATGAGTACGTTCACGAGCTTTTTCCAAATCAGCGGGGTTACTTAAGTCAAGACCTTCAGTTATTGCACTCAATTTTCGCTTAAGTATTGGCTGACTTGGATTATAATTCATCGACACTATTCCATCGTGTTCAGTGAGCTCCGAAAAACTCACTTTGTCCCGTAACTGCCGCCCATTACCACCATCGATTGTTGATTTTTCCTTAGTGCCAGCTGAAACCGTCCGTTGTGTCAAATCTGCTGTACATTCAATAAGACTCTGGCCACTATTTACATCATTCACGACCTGAAAATCTATTGGCTGAAGCATATTGTCGCCTTGAGGAGCCAAATGAGTGCGAGTACAAGATTCGTCCGAATTGATGGGATTATTTAAATTGAGACCTTCAGCAGTTGCGGTCAGTCTTTGCTTACGTATTGGCTGAAATTCATTTTTATTTTTCGACACTATTCCATCGTGTTCAGTAAGCTTCGAAAAAGTAACTTTGTCCCGTAACTGCCTACCCTTACCGCCATCGATTTTTGAATTTTCCGTATTTAGAACTGAATCCGTTCGTTGTGTCAATACTGCCGCTGTACAGTCAACACAATTCTGGTCTCTATTTACATCATTCACGAACTGGAAATCCATTGGCTGAAGCATATTTTCGTCTTGAGGTGCCAAATGAGTGCGAGCACACGATTCGTCCAAATTGATGGGACTGTTCAAATTGAGACCTTCAGTAGTTGCAGTCAGTTTTTGCTTACGTATTGGCTGATATTCATTTTTATTTTTCGACACTATTCCATCGTGTTCAGTAAGCTTAGAAAAAGTAACTTTGTCCCGTAACTGCCGCCCATTACCGCCATCGATTGTTGATTTTTCCTTAAAGCCAGCTGAAACCATCCGTTGTATCAAATCTGCTGTACATTCAATAAGACTCTGGCCGCTATTTACATCATTCACGACCTGAAAATCTATTGGCTGAAGCACATTGTCGCCTTGACGTGCCAAATGAGTGCGAATGCAAGATTCGTCCAAATTGATGGGACTATTTAAATTGAGACCTTCAGTAGTTGCAGTCAGTTTTTGCTTACGTATTGGCTGAAATTCATTTTTATTTTTCGACACTATTCCATCGTGTTCAGTGAGCTTCGAAAAAGTAACTTTGTCCCGTAACTGCCTACCCTTACCGCCATCAATTCTTCCATTTTCCTTATTATGAACTGAAATCGATTCAGTACAGATGATCAGCAGGATAAAATAGCTTATGAGTTGCATTGAAAACAGATAGATCTGAATTAAAATGGAACATTTTTGTTTTAGCATATTTTTTTCCGCTATATTCTGAATCAAAGCACTCTATAGTTACCTTGCTTTGAGTTTTGATAATTTTTCTGATGCAATGTAATATTTTGGAAGCAATGCCTTTAAAACACGCGAAAGCTTGCCACTATATTTTCTTGAGTTGTTAAAAATTTTGACCTGAAATTATCGTACGAAATGTTGTTTTCTTGGATTTCTTTATCGTATTGTTATACTGATAAGAATGTGGGGAAATATGAAATATTCTCATTAATATTTATGTCACCTTCGAAAATTGGAAGAATTTAATAAGTAAACAGTGGTCTTATTCATAAATGTGCCGAACGTGTCAATCTTGACTCTAAATTTTAATGACTCCAATATTTTGACTAACATTGTGACTAAATGTGTATCTAATGTCGTATTAGGTTTTATAAACACACCTAATGTGTCATTTTCACACCCAGCTGTGTAGCGATGACAGTTCTGTTTCAGTTTTGAATTATGACAGAAACAAAACCCATTCACAAACTTAAATTAAATTGTGTAGAAGGTACGTGTCTGCCAATTTATTGCCAATTGCATGTATTGAAAAGGGGCGCAACGACCACAAAAACACGGTATGGCACTACCTACGCCATGTATTTTGCAAAGCGTAGTTAGGGCACGTAGTATCATCGTTGCGCTCCCTTGATGTACTGTATAGCTCAAAGAGTCCCTATTATTTTAAGGACAAATAACCTTTGGGGAAATCCGACTTTATTCAACATAGCCCCCATCAGAAGAAACGCACATTTTTCTAACATTGATCACCTTTCGAAAAATGTTTCTTATCAAATCCTTCGAATTATAATCTGTTTCGCGTAAAACTTCTCCATTAGAGAAACACAAATTCTTTGGAGCCAGCTCTTGAAGTTTGGAAACAGCCAATAGTCACTCCACCAGATGTGGAAAATAAGATGGATGGGAAAGCAATTCATAGTTCAATTTATCTGTAGCTTTCTTCGATGTGCGAGCCGGTGCACTGCATTATCATGATGAAATCAAATTTTTTCTTCGCCAACTGAGGCCGTTTTTCCTTGATTCGATCGCTCAAACGGTCCAATAAGCTATACTCTCCTGTGAGTGTTTTTCAAGAATTTCGATGAAGAAGATCCCCAGCTGGTTATTGCGTCTTTTCACGCTTTTATCTCTTCTCATGCGGATCTAACCACACCCTGCCAATTGGACTCCGGAGTGTAGTGATAGATCCAAGTTTCTTTCATTGCTATGAATCGACGGAATCGATGCAAAAATTCCTTTTCATTGTGCTTGAAGATGGTCTCACTGGCCTTAGAATAAGCGACGTTGCTCTTTTTGCTCAGTTAGGAAATCGCGACACCCATCTCGAAAATAGCTTTCACATGAATAATCACGTAGGATGTATACCATACGTCCAATTGAAATTCCAATGAGATCATCTATCTCACATTCCATGTCCGTTCGGTCAGCATCATTTTGCGGACATTTCCGATTTAGCCTCGCAGTGGACATCCTCAACGCAGTGCATCATCTGTGCTCATATGAAAGAATCTGAATTAAGCAAACCAATCTCTGTAAGTTCTTTCCGATGGGGCAGATTGCCAGTACTGCTTATCAAGCCATTCCTTTGGTTGTATTTTTTTCGATAAATTGTTTATTTAACAAAAAATATTCATCTTTTTTTTCATTGGTTTTGAAAAAACTGAAAGTAGCGTCACTTCAAAAGATGTATCTCACAAGCTAATCGATGGAATGTCATTTACATTTTATAAACGTTTAGTTTGATATTGTTCTTTACTATTTTGGTCAGAGGTGCCATCTAAGTTTGTCTCAAAAAAGCTAACAACCTGAGAATACTCAGTCACAACCAACGAAACATGCGATTTCTAGAAGTCGGTTCTAGTTAGAGACTATTATAAATATCAACTGATCAATTTTGTGCGGGAAACTTTCAACGAATTTTGCAATATTAGTAGTCCAATTAGTAATCTCAATTTGAATGTGAACACAATTAAGAAAGGATTCTCCGGACATTTTAAGCTGAACCGAAATTAATTTATTTACTGTAAATTTAAGTAAATTGAAAATTGTTTAACTCAAATAAACAGCTCTGGCGAAGCAACGCTAAACGGTGCACAAAATAATAATAATCATAAGAGCCGAAGCAGATCTGTTATTACATTATTATACAGCTGCGTATAATATTGAGGATTCTACCTAGGATTCTACTTAGCAAGCACCAACTGAGTATGAAAATTTTTTCTGACGAGCTGTAACTTCAAATCGATTGAAATCAACCATAATTGTGTAACTGTGAATAATAATGGACATACGAAATCGTTGCCGTATGAATGTATCATAAAAAGAATTTGCTTTGATTTATAAAATCGCATCATGAATCCAACATTGCCTCTTATGGCAAATCATGTTGCAAAGAAAAAAAAAGTAATCATACGACGATTAACCATCTGACGATTCAGTCAAACAATTTTCACTCGAGAACTATTCACAAGGATGAAAAAATGAATTGAATGAATACAAATTTTTGAATAGGCAATATGAAGCATGTCTCAGCGCTCATTGAACTCTTGAAGTGGCACTGGTACACAAAAATTGCAAGTAACTTGTGGAATCATATGAATTACGAAAGAATTTGTCATTAAAAAATAAAAACATCTTCAGTTAAGATGAAAATAGAATCGCATCACTATTCTAATGTATTTAAATATATTTAAAAAATTTGAATATTCTAGAACAATCAATATTATTATTATTATTCATTATTATTTATAACGAATTCTAAATTTATGTCAATATGTTTTCACAGTGAACTGTGAACATGCTAGTCAGAGACTCAATACGACATAAATTCCGCCCATGGTATGTCTTGAAAAAGAAAATACAGTCTGGAGTGGGGTGATATTAGAGAGAAGCTCTTATGTCAAATTGGATCCGGAAAAGTAGAAAAATTATCTGTATTGATCCCGCTCGTACATTAGATTTGCCTATAAGTAGACGTTAGAAAATGCATTTTGAAAGTGAATACACATGTGCATTCGTTCTCTATTTAAGATGTAGCAAGGAATGTTGTGGTATTTTTGCAGTTAAGAACGGAAGGAAAAAGACTGAATGGTGGAATGAAAAAATTAGAAATGCTGTGAAAGAAAAGATTTTGAGATGGATCCGCTGATTGCAGAACCGATCTGAGGAAAATCTGGTGTCGTATAGGGAACAGAAGCGTGTGATGAAAATGATGGTGAAAGAAGCAAAATAGAGCGAATGGGTGAAGTTTGGTCAGGGCTAAGAACCAGAGACGACGCAATGGTCCACGTTTTTTGGCCGGTTTGCTTAGCCGGCTAATGCCTATCCATTAGCCGTAGATGTGCATAAGTGTTACGCTTACTCATAAAGAGTAGTGCGGTTGCCGCAAGCACACAGACGCATGCGCTCTCTCTCTCTCAATCTTTGCGAATTTTCCTAATTTTGTGTACTTACAATTGTAAATGTTTCTACATATCATAGAAAGGTTTGAAATCGAATAAATAGGCGTTATAATAATAACAGCGTTATAAATGATTATTTATGATCAGAAAATGGAATTATGAATGTATTTTTGCATTGTTTGACTTGCAAAAATTAACAATATTTAAATGTCACAAATCACAAGAACTAATGATAAAAAATATAAGCAGAACATATTCGCACAAAGTGATTTTGCATAATGCGGTTTTGAAATATGAGTTGACTGAGTTTAATGGCATGCGCTACATGCAAAAGATGAAGTGACGGTGTTTGTGGCGGTTGCGAAAGCGCAACGTATGATGCGGAACATGCCCACTTGTGTGCAGTTGGCCGGCTAATTAGCATGCCTATGGGCTTTGCGGTCCATGCGATCGGGTCTCTGCTAAGAACATTAGGAATGGTGGGAAGAAACATGCTCCTGGAGCTGTTTTGGACACAACGGGCAATGTAGTGGTCGACACAAAGAATGTGTTGACACGATGGAGGGAATATTTTGGCAATTGACGAATTGCTGAATGTCGAAAATGCCGATTTGGTGAATGAGAATGTGACTTAAGTTTAGATGAGATTAGTATGAATGAAATTCAGATTGCAATTAATAAAATGAGTCGATGTAAGGCTGAGGGTGTGGATGAGATTCGGAATGAAAATTTAATTAGTATCGGTTTAGTACACAAAGGAAGAAACCTATCATTTATGTTACTCCAAACACCATACAAAATAAAACTGGAACATAAAGTTGGATCAACATAAAAGTAAAACAAGGATAGTTTGAAAATAAATATAAAACATAAATTGTGTTCCACTTGTATCCCCATTAAGTGCATTATCAGTTTTTTAAGTGATTCATAATAATGTTTAACTTTACAACAAGTTAGGATCCATTTTTTCAGGTAGAAATTATTTATTTCAGTTCGTGACTCGGTCCATATGTTTTTTATCCGTTGGAAATCTGCGCTAATGAGACGTAGACAGCGAAATCACTCACTTATTTGAATTTCTGTTTGAATGGTGAACTTCTTCATGATTTCTTTCCTAAAATATTTCATTATCAGCAAAGAATTGATAGTTATTATTTTCCAAAACTGATTCAAAATGTAATCAATTTGAAATGAAAAAAATGATTCAATTTATTTTCAAATTTCAACTTTATTTCCATTTTATACCTTATAATATATTTTGGAAAGTAAATTTGGATTTTCTAAAAGTCTACATAATTGTTCAAAATCATGATGTTTCAAACCAATTACAACCTTGAAATAATTTCGTAAATTAGTGACAACATTTTATATAGATTGTCTGTTGGTCATACAGTTGGGAATTTTCAGCATATTTATTAGAATCTCATCATCTAATTCACTAATAGTTATTACTTTTTTTATTTTACACACTAATCAAAAGTTTAGCAGGTATAGTTACTTGCATCTTTTTAGACAGATTTTCGAATAAGTAGGAGACACTTTTGAAAAATCATATTAGTAGTAGGAAAAAGACAGTTTTGGACGGATGGATAGCAGAAATACAGTCTCAAATATATATTGCAAATAAATATACAGTACACAAAACCTTTGCTACCGCTGCAGCCGACGTTCGGCTCAAACTGGAAAAGTCATGTCCATTGGGTCTATTCCAATAATTCGTATTATTACAATTATCGCTCGCGTATGTATGTTGAATTAGCGAATGAATGAATGAATATAGGAAAAAAGTGTGTGAGATAGAGAGAGATTTTGGTAAAATGAACTATGAAATTTCATTATATTATGAAATATGTATGTTTTGGTGTAATTAAACAAGTTGGAACGGAAGCGAACGGCAGCAACACACATCTCCGTTCATGCTTATGTGTATTTATATGGGAATCGATTGTACGGGAAGCGAGTGTAAAGAGAGAAACAGAAAATGTATGTACGGCAAAGCATTGTATCAGTTTATATGTGAATACTTTACCTTGTTTCCATGTGTCAAAATGCACGGAATGAAAAACATTATGGTTGCGTTTACAACACATTTCGTGAATATATTTTCAACTTATTTAACATAGGAGAGAGGAAGACTCAACACTAGAGTCGAAACAATAACACACCAGAGCTTTGGCTTCGCTTAGTTTTACCTCTCTGCAAAACCGAAATTTGAAAAAACTTCGGACTTTTCGTCATTGATCGCTTCGACATTCATTTTAGTCGGTCAAATGTCGACCGATTTTGATGAAATTTCAGTATGATGAAGAGAAAACATGGAACTATAATATTCGACAAACAAAATTCATATTGAAGTTCATGAATGAAGACAAAAAATTATTAATATTTCACACACATACACACACAATATTTCAGCAAATCACTCGCTCGTTCGCTATATGTATTGATGTGATTAACTTATTGTCTTTTTCATCTAGACTAGCTTTTTTTCACGCATGAACCCAATCATTGACCATGAACTTGCCCATCGGTCATGATGTGGAAGAAAACAAAAGAACAATTGTATACAAATGTGTACAAAATAGATATCTCAATCTCAGTATGCGCAAGGTATTTTTCTCAAACTACGGCGATTGAAAAAAATCTGTAAATCTGAAAAAAAAAAACTGAAACAGATCTAACAAATACAAGCTGAAAAACACATAGACACACGCACAAAAAAAGAACAGGTTTATTCGCTTTAAACGAATCGGTTTGGAATTTTTATTTTTTCGAATGTATATATACATCTATAGGTGTTAATAACAGAATATTTATGGGATTATTTCACCGAGCTTGTTATAGCAGTTGTCGCAAATGTAACAACGAATGCCGCAAAAAGATTCCTTCATCAAAAACAATTCAGTACATTCTGGATGCTTCCAAAAAAATTAGTTCGGAACACACTGACCATGACTACATATAAAGGTGGTTTTTACAAAACTCACAAAATGTAAAGTAATCATGGAACCCTTGTGTCAAACGGCGGCGATATATTTTATACATAGCTTTTCTGATCAATTTATTTGCAGCACTGAAACAAAATGATTTGCCAAGTTGTAAATCTCGTTAATTATTGTGTGACGTAGAGCTAGATGTTGAACAGCAAGCACTCAAAAAAAAAAACATCCGAGTCATAAATTTCCTTCTCTGACTCTTTTGTCAGCATTTTTTGACAAATTAATATCTTTAACGACACTTTCTATTATTGCAATAGAATACAAAAAATCTGTTGGAAAAACTCGATCCTACAGAACCAAACGTAAAACTTCAACTGAGCGCCTGAATGAGTTAATGTGCATATCCAATTTTTCAAGCTAATGTTTATGCTTCTCATCTATTTTTTTATTTTGATGTACACGTATGTAAGTATCGAGTGCATTGATATGCGTTTTCGCGGGAAGAAAGATAAAAGAGAATGAAGAAAAAAGAACGAACGAACGAGCGAGTGAGTGCTTTGCTTCCAATGCAACCGATCGTTTGTGTGATCTTATCTCTCTCTTTCTCACACATGAATACCGAAGTTTGCAGAAAATAAACGAAACAGGACCACAAAGAATTGCCACAAAACACACATCGCTTCTAATTCTAACTTTTGTTCTTTCATTAAGACCATAGAGACAATGGGTGGGGGTAATGTGCATGGACGTGCATGCTTGTGCCTGCATACCGTTGCCATTCAGTCCGAAAACATGAGAAAGGGAGAGAATAAACAGAAAAAAAAACCAACATGAATATTCACATAGCAGCGACGTAAATTACCAAATCATATTTTGTCGGTGGTAATTTTGATTGTATTTAAAAAAAAAATTGTGTATATAAAATAAAACTATATTGTCTGTGTAAAGTTCTTCACATCGGAATTGTAATTTTCGTTTGGTGCGTTCCGAAAGGAACAGTCCATATTGATATACCAAACGGAATATTGTACACCGATCATTATTTGGTTTACGCTGTTTAACAAGGTGAACTTTAGCAAAAAAGCAAGCGAATTTTAATTTCATTCAAGCAAGATAAGGAAACTACGGCATCATCATACATTGACTTGCCGAAATTTATCAAAACCAAGCATGCTATTATAAACGTGAACAATGACGATGAAATGTGTTTCAAATGGGCTATATTATCAGCCTTACACCCAGCAAAAGATCACGTGGGAGATTTATATCATTACTACGGATATTCCGATGAATTGAATTTTAATGAAATCGATTTTCCGGTGCATATAAACCAAATCGACAAATTCGAACGGCAGAATAGTAAAAAGGAAATATCGGTAAACGTTTATTATTATGATCACGATAAAAAGCGCGTGTGTCCATTGCGAATGACTTCTTTTTTTGGGTCTTTTGTGGCTGCTTAGCCGATGATTTTGTATCCGAAGAAGGATGCCTAAAATTGGAAAACAAAAATTAAAATATTATAAGAATGCGTATATGGGCTTAACATCACATTTTGAGGTTATGAAATTATTTTGATACAAAAAAATCCATTATTTTAACAAATATTTTAGATTTATGCAATTTCAAATATGATTATTTTCCTTTATCCTAATTTTGAATTCACTTAAAAATCATTTAATTGCAAAATAATCTCATAGATTATTTTATTTAATATATATTAAGAAGTTACTACAACAAATTAAACTGGTTTTAATCCAGAATATTAATTTTCAAAAGGAAAATCAACACTACTTTTGAATTTGATTTAAATCAAATCACATTTCAAAAACGTTTTATCTATTTTTTGAGAAAAATTCGCACAATTTAATCGAAAAAAGAATGATATTTTTAAAGCCACTGAAGAGCGACCGTACTCACCATGTTAAAGTTTACATGGAAAGGAAAGAGGCTATTACCAACTTGACAATAGCCAACTCTAATCTTTTACACATGAGAATGGCTATAGCCCTCTATACAATAGTAATAACTAGAGCCTCTAAAAATTGTTAAACCAAATGGGCAAAAATTGTTGTTAAATTGTTAACAAAAAACACGGAAAATTGTTAAGAAAATTGTTAGACGAAAACCTGAAAAATTGTTAAATTCAACGAAAAAAACACAAACAATTGTCTTTTAGAAAGTAAATTAAACTACTAGTTTTACTGCTGCGAAATTAGGTTGAAATTTTATCGTCCTTCTTAAACACTACGCAGTTTAATCGACTATTATTATTATTAAAATGAAGTGTTTGTGTACTAGGTACATGACGTTTGAAACTACACAAAAACACATTATGAAGGCATAAAAATGGTGATTATTTTTCACGATCAATGTCAGCATCGTCGTTAATGAAATTGTTGAATTGAATCACATTCAATTTGGATATGTTTGATTCCGTTAAAGATTGGCGCCGATCACTCAAAATATATTTATATATGGAGATTTCTGTGAACTCTTTTTTTGCCGAGCGTAATAGAAATTTGCACATCGTCATTGTTAGTGTTGCTTCAAACTGAAGTGTGGCTCAGAATTCAACGTATATAACTGATTCATAATCACGTGATCAGTACTAATATATGAGCACATTCATTCACATCTATATATAAATACGGCAACAAAAAAAAGTTTGTGATCCCTTTTTACCTACTATGCCGTAAATATATCTAGGAGAGTTATACATCAATGGAAAGGGAATGTCGACTATATGTGCACAAACTATGTGTTTTGGATGTGGGCTTGTGTTATAATTCAAAAAACGGGGAAATAACAGGCGGGTCAAAAAGTCTTTGGCCTAACTTAGAAAAACACAACTTTTTGCAGTAATTCTTATTAATTCATCAACATAGTTCCATTTGGCGGAGATAAAATCATTCCAACGCTTCTGTAACTTTTCAATACCGGTTTTGTAGAACGATGTGTCGAGGCCTTCAAAATACGCTTCAGTTTCGGCGATCACTTCCTCATCAGAGCGAAATCTCTTGCCTCGGAGCATCTTTTTGAGTTCTGAGAAAAGGTGGTAATCGCTGGGGGCCAGATCTGGACTATACAGTGGATACGAAAACAATTTTATGCCCAATTCAACTATTTTTTCCATGGTTCTTTCGAGTTGTGACACGGTGCATTGTCTTGGTGAAACAACACTTTTTTCTTCGCCAAATGTGGCCTTTTTTTGATGATTTCGGTCTTTAAACGCACCAACAAATCAATGTAGTAGTCGCTGTTGATTTTTTTCCCATGTTCCAAGTAGTCAATGAATATAATTCCATGCGCATCCCAAAAAACAGAGGCCATGACCTTACCAGCTGTTTGTTGCGTCTTTGGACGCTTTGGTGCACCGGGCGCTCTCCACTCAGCTGCCTCGCAACTGGTCTCCAGAGTGTAATGATGGATCCATGTTTCATCCATCGTGATGTACCGACGCAAAAATTCCGACTTTTTACGCGTAAACATCGCCAAACAGCTCTCGGAAGTGTCGATTCGTTGTTGTTTTAATTCTGGTTTAAGGAAAAGCGGCACCCACTTTGAAAACAGCTTTTTCATGCCCAAATGTCCGTGTGATATTATGGTGAAAACACTACCTTTTGATAACTTTAAGGCATCAGCTATCTCTTGCAAGTTCACTTTGCGGTTCGAAATTGTAATTTTCTCGACTTTCTCGACGTTTTCTGCCGTAACTGCCTCATTTGGACAACCAGAGCGTTCAGCATCATCGGTGCCTGTACGACCACGTCTAAGCTCAGCGAACCAGTATTTGACGCTTGATTTCGTTGGTTCAGATTCTATAGAACACATTTCAAGCCATCCGTGGGCTGTAACGGTATTTTTTCCCATAAAAAAAAAAATGATAAATCAACCTGTTCATATAGAGCGCGATACCTTCTCATATAGATTGGAAAAAACCTAATACACACAGTTACATTCTTTCATTCGTCGCATCACACACAGTGGATAACATTCAACCGTACGCACACAACTAAACTATTGAAATGCCTGCATGAAAAAACGATACGACTATAATGTTTTGTGATCATGTTTGGAAATTGGAATTTTGACACCGAAAATTGAAAATTTCGTAGGGTAAGGTAGTCCTCCTCAGAATGACTTGAAAATTTGAATGTCTAAATTTTTTCATAAAAAAAAATATCTTGAAAGTTTCAATTCTTTACAATGTGAACTTGAGATAGCCGACCTACATATTTTTCGTTTCGAACCCGAGAAGACCCCGAAAATCGAAAATTTTGCAGGGGAGGTAGTCCTTAATCTAATCGGAATAACTTGAAATTTTGCATGACTCATTCTTTTCATGAAAAAATAATATCCTGAAAGTTTCAATAGGAAACAATGTGAATTTGAGATAGCCAAATGTTTAAATATCTTATTCAACTTCCCTGTAGTATACTATTCAATTTCCCTGTAGGATATATAACCACTATAGTGAAATGCTATAAAGCCGATTACTATAGGGCATTTTAATAATAAATGGCAATGTATTTCGGTGTGTGCAGGTTCTATCCAAAACCAGAAGAAGACAATTAACTCTTTTCATCACTTCAAATAAGAATTTTACATTAACCTTGATTCCAATTTGATTTGTCAATAATTTTCAATTAAAAAATAAGATGAGATCATTAATTTTGAATTTCATGAATAAAATATGCATTTTGCTTGATTTTCAATAAATTTAAATGTGTTATATTCTTTGAGTTTTCACTTTTTGTTTGGATCGTCCAATCTTGGACGACGGGGCGAACTCTAGTTTTTATAAATACTTCTTTTCGAATTTACTGTACCAGCAGCAAAAAAAATTGTGAGAAATATAAAGCAGAGTAAAAGAAAAAATATTGTACCATGTCGACAAAAGCACCGAAATTGTTAAATTTTCCAAAAAATTGTTACAAAATGTCGGAAAAACAATAAAAATTGTTAGATTTTCTCAAAAATGACAAAAATTGTTGTTTTTCTCAAAATGTGGGAACATTTGTTAAAATTGTTTGTTTTAACAATTTTAACAATTTCTAGAGGCTCTAGTAATAACTATATAAATTACAAAGATTTCAAAGAGAAGAGTATAAATATTTTATTATTATGTAAATGAAACATAAAAGCTATCTAATTTCGTAGCGCAAAAAAATCAATTTAGCCATGCTTGCAAAAAGCGGATTTGATCAAAATTCATTTGACTTTGTTCCATTTGAACCATTTTATAGTCGTTTGAATATAGATGATTAAAGGCAATGGAACGATTCTGTTCAAGATGCACTCACACAATTGCTATATGTCATTTTCATTGAGTTGATGTTCCGACCAAGCAGTAGTAACAAAGCACGAAATACATGCAAACAGCTGTTTTGTCACGTTGAGCATTTGAAACTGGTTGCAAGTGTTTGGTTTTCATTTTTATATTGATCAATTCATCATTAATGATATCGTCGCCTGCAAATACACGCAAACAATCGTCACACTTAAGATGGAAATACCATTTACCTTTTATGATGTTATCTTGTAGAATTTTCATCATAAATGATTACAAAAAACTGTTCAATAACATTCAAACCGATTCAATCACTGTGTTTGAATATGACAGATCATTGTAGTTTCCATGTGCTCCATGCTACAGCGCGGCGCTAACTATAAGAAATTTCGTGTTAAAACTCACGTTACTACTGCTGTGTTCCGACTGTCAAGCTAAAACTAAAAGTACGGTTTATTTTATGCATTTTTATTTCCATATTTCAATTATTTTCAAATTGATATTTTTCTTCATTTAACGTTAATTTAAGTGAAACAAAAAATATGTCTAATGGTAAGTTTGATTTAATTAAATCAATGTAAAATCATGTAAAAATTTTATTTTTAAAAATTCATCAACATGAACATGTTTGTGATTTGGTTTTTGACATTTCAACTTATTGACTCTTTAATTTTTACTGTCTTGTACTACGCGTTGCGTAGATATTTCTATTGTTCAATCTGAAATAAAGAATTTTTTTTTTGAAATTAGGTGTAAAAACTATATCATTTGATTGATTCAAAATGGTAGCACATCATATTCTGAAAATAAGTAAAGTCTTTCGATCAAATTTTATTATTTTCAATAATTTTTTTTGACATTTTTATCCTCGTTATGTAGGAAATCCGCTGGATCCATATATGCAAGCAGAATTGGAAAGTATTCGTCAAAATATTGAGAATCTCTCAAAGCGTATGTCCCATAGAGAAAATGAAGAGAATCTATGGTTTGGACAAATTGCTTTGCAATTTGATAAAATTGAATCACGATTTGATAAAATTGAATCACAATTTGATAAAATTGATTCGGAATTCCATCAAATCAAAGATATGCTCCAACAAATATATAGCCAAATGCGACCACAAGATCAATTAATTGCTGAAATAATTGTTCCAACATTCAAATGTGTTCTCGTTGGTGATCCTGGTACTGGCAAAACAACCTTCATCAATCGTCACAAATTCAGTGAATTGGAAAAACGCTACGTAGCCACACTCAGTGCCGATGTATATCCGTTAGTATTTCACACAAATCGTGGTCCAATTCGATTCAACGTATGGGATACTGGTAAGTTTCATTTGTCTTAATCTAACCACAGTTGATTCAGCCGCGATGTAAGCCAACAATGTTTGCCTTGTCCATGATAAATTCACACGTGTTTTTTATCAATTTTTTTTTTTTGCAGTAAATCAGCAAAAATTCGGTAGTCTTTATGAAGGGTATCTAATCCAAAGTCAATGTGCAGTCATTATGTCTGATGTAACATCCAGCAATACCTTCAAAAATGTACGAAACTGGAAAGGAGAATTGGTGAGAGTATGCGGAAACATCCCAATCGTTTTGTGCGGCAACAAAATTGACATCAAAAAACCAAAATTGATGGCCAATAGCATCCCAATAGAGGAAAATATTCAAGTAAGTGATTCAGAAATATGACTTCAAAGCATCTGCTGGCATTTTAATATGAACAATTGTTTATTTTCAATACAGTACTATGATATCTCAGCCGAATCGAGTTACAACATTGAAAATCCATTCTTGTATTTGGCCCGTAAATTGGTTGGTGATCCAATTCTTGAATTTGTCATACATGAATCCGCTTAACCAGAAGTGGATGAAGACTACAAAATGAAGCAAATAAAATAAGAGAAAAAATACACTACTCATATTTTAAAACCAAAACAAATATTGCCTCCATTCACTACAACGATCTGAGTGATGAGATGCTAAGTAAAGTGGCACTTACAAGACCTCTTACTATTGGATTAAAAAGATACCATCTTGCATTTGGTTATTAGTCAGCGTGGAAAAAAGCCCATGTGCAAAAAAAGTGACTGACATAAATTACTAACCGTGATCAATTTTAAAATATTCATGAAATATAATCACATTTAGCCATTAGTCAGTTAGTTGATTAATTTGAGACGTGTTTGAATTGACGTGCTCGAAGTCCAAAATTACCGACTGACTACTCAGCCAAACAATTTGCACTCGGATAAAGGGAGTTTTTGATAATAAAGTAGTGACTGCATCATTAGTTCCAGTTTATTAGTCCCAACTGTAGTTCATCCACGTTTCGTATACATTCTTTAAAAAAAACATTTTCATCAAGTTGATATCAGTTTGATGCACTTTTATTCAATAGATGCAAATCAATTGAGGTTTTTATGTGCGGCCCATTCGGTCCACGAGCCTTGATACACTTTGCTTTGCTCGAAACCCAATGATTTAGCAATTTCAGCTGCTTTTGTTGCACGGCCGCCCAATTTACAGGAGAATATCACTTCCGACTCGTTGGTTGGCTTGTCGCGGCCGAAGCGCGCATTAAATTCATCTTCTGGCAACTTTAGAGTTTCTTCTAACGTACCCACTGAACACAAACAAACCGAATTCATTAATGTTATTGTTATTAGCTGCATATATATTCATTATTTCTGACTAATCTAAGTAATTCAGCCAGAATAGCCGAACAATTGAATTGCTTAGAATAAGAATGAGCTCAAATGTTGGTGCAAATAAAAGATCAACATAAAGTTTTTTCAATTCAGATTTGTTATTGCAATTAAAAAAACAAATCTATGCGAAAAAAATGTTCTGTTTCTCTTGTATTTGCACTAACATTTGTGGACATTCTTATTCTAAGCCATCCAAATGTGCATGCACCTCGTAATTAATCGTTTTATCATGTACTTACATGGAATGTTGATGCTGGTTGGAATTGAACCACTTGCTTTGATTTCGGGTGGATCACGAACATCGATCAACAACACCTCTGGGTTATTTGGTAGATTTTCAATTTCTTCAATCGTTGCGAAGCTCATTGTTACTATTCCTCGACGAGTAAATAGGTTTAAATGCAAAAGAAACTTTTTTTGATTATGAATTCATCTGTCAAAACATGGGTAAAAAATGCTATTGTCAATTCGTCTCTATAGTGACGTCGAAGCATACGCCACAAATCATGGCGGCAAACTACTGAACTTATTTTAAAACAGTGAATTGTGCCAGCGCGTCATTCAAATTCGTGAGTTAAATCTCATTATTATTCATGTGAGTGTTTCTGCATTTCTACTTTTCTCCACATAATGCAATTATCGTTGAAAACGAATGGTGATTTCAGCTATTTATTTCATTTATCATTGGGTCAAATCATCTTTACCAAACGTTAAATATTGATTTTCGAGCTAACAGCTGGAATCGGGCTCGCATTAACATATAGCCTTTCATCTCCTATGCCTTCCGACTATGCCACTTCATGCACTTGAATGGGTAAATTTTGACTGAAATAAAACTGTCACAAAATATTTCCAACGCTTCTTCGCATCTGTTCATTTTTCTTTATTTTTTCTTAGCAATTGGTATTTCAAATTGATTTATTCATTTGTATTTTATTGAAAACATGAAAACAAGCATACAAATTTTATTCTTTTGTTAAAACCGAGTGATTCATTTATATAGAATTGGTAAACTAAATCGTTTGTTTTTCTTCTCTCTGAAAAAGATTTAATATGCAAACAAAAATGAAAGGATGAAACCGTCGATAGCGATAACTAATTGACTGATGCGTGATTATCGTTTAAAATTGGTTCATTTAATTGAGAATGCATACCGAAATAGAAACAAAAAATCTATAATAGTTTTCATAAAGCAAAACAGATCAATAAATTATTCATTTTTCTTATCGATATGAGTTTTAACACTTTCACTGGATTCGTCGTCCTTATCATCATTGGTTTGGTTCATTGCTTCATCCGAGTTTGCAACCGGCTCGGCTATTGTTTCGACTGCATTTTCACTTGATTCTACCGGCTCCGATTCCTTTCGTTTCCGAAGCTCACTTGCTACCGCATCCGATTCAGAACCTGCAAAAGGAATGAACACATTGCACACACAATATTGCCAAGGTATAAAAAATGAATCAAGCACATAAAATCAAGCCTCACTCAAGCCTCGAATGTCTTTTTCTAAATATCCAAATTTACTTTTAGTAAATTACTCCATTTTAGTTTGAACCATAATAGCTTTGAATTTTGACAGATTTATGAATTATTTTCATTGCATTTGCTTTGGACAAAATTGTTTCATGCAATTTCATCCGCAAGACTTTGTGGTAAATATTCATTATTTTCTATTAATTTGGTAGCAATCATACGGCTTCAAGCTTCACAATTTTTGTAAATACAAGAGAATACAGTCCATTTGACATTTAAAAAAAGTGTAGTAATTCCCAAAAGATTTTAATTGAAAATTTAAATGAATTCGAAATCTTTAAGGGCCAGCAGGTGTGCTACTTTGTCTTTCCCTTAATATACATGAAAAATCATTGTGAGTTTTTCACTTAATAAAAGCTTCAATTGAATATTAAATTATATATTTAACTGTATTACAATAAAACACATTCTATATATTCATGTTAACACGTGGAAAAAATAATATAACAAACGCTTTATGTTTTTAGTTTCTGGATGAGAATAAAATAAATGCAAAATTGAAACTATTTCCAACGAGATGATTATCTGCATTTTATGCTGAAAACATACCAGATGTCACTCAAAATGGGGCTTGAGAACTGAAGCTGGTCCTGAGACTTGAAGTGAGGTTTTACAATTTGTGGCAACTGAAATTCCACTATTGAAGGGTGCATTCTGGCTAACATACTTTACAGAAGAGTGATTTTTCTTTGCAATTACCTGAATCCTTGTCCGTAACTGGCGCAGAAGAGCTCGGCTGCTGAGTCTGACTTGGCAGAGGCTTATTAGAAGTCTCGCCAGTACTTTTTTCTGTAAATAACTATATAAATTACAAAGATTTCAAAGAGAAGAGTATAAATATTTTATTATTATGTAAATGAAACATAAAAGCTATCTAATTTCGTAGCGCAAAAAAATCAATTTAGCCATGCTTGCAAAAAGCGGATTTGATCAAAATTCATTTGACTTTGTTCCATTTGAACCATTTTATAGTCGTTTGAATATAGATGATTAAAGGCAATGGAACGATTCTGTTCAAGATGCACTCACACAATTGCTATATGTCATTTTCATTGAGTTGATGTTCCGACCAAGCAGTAGTAACAAAGCACGAAATACATGCAAACAGCTGTTTTGTCACGTTGAGCATTTGAAACTGGTTGCAAGTGTTTGGTTTTCATTTTTATATTGATCAATTCATCATTAATGATATCGTCGCCTGCAAATACACGCAAACAATCGTCACACTTAAGATGGAAATACCATTTACCTTTTATGATGTTATCTTGTAGAATTTTCATCATAAATGATTACAAAAAACTGTTCAATAACATTCAAACCGATTCAATCACTGTGTTTGAATATGACAGATCATTGTAGTTTCCATGTGCTCCATGCTACAGCGCGGCGCTAACTATAAGAAATTTCGTGTTAAAACTCACGTTACTACTGCTGTGTTCCGACTGTCAAGCTAAAACTAAAAGTACGGTTTATTTTATGCATTTTTATTTCCATATTTCAATTATTTTCAAATTGATATTTTTCTTCATTTAACGTTAATTTAAGTGAAACAAAAAATATGTCTAATGGTAAGTTTGATTTAATTAAATCAATGTAAAATCATGTAAAAATTTTATTTTTAAAAATTCATCAACATGAACATGTTTGTGATTTGGTTTTTGACATTTCAACTTATTGACTCTTTAATTTTTACTGTCTTGTACTACGCGTTGCGTAGATATTTCTATTGTTCAATCTGAAATAAAGAATTTTTTTTTTGAAATTAGGTGTAAAAACTATATCATTTGATTGATTCAAAATGGTAGCACATCATATTCTGAAAATAAGTAAAGTCTTTCGATCAAATTTTATTATTTTCAATAATTTTTTTTGACATTTTTATCCTCGTTATGTAGGAAATCCGCTGGATCCATATATGCAAGCAGAATTGGAAAGTATTCGTCAAAATATTGAGAATCTCTCAAAGCGTATGTCCCATAGAGAAAATGAAGAGAATCTATGGTTTGGACAAATTGCTTTGCAATTTGATAAAATTGAATCACGATTTGATAAAATTGAATCACAATTTGATAAAATTGAATCACAATTTGATAAAATTGAATCACAATTTGATAAAATTGAATCACAATTTGATAAAATTGATTCGGAATTCCATCAAATCAAAGATATGCTCCAACAAATATATAGCCAAATGCGACCACAAGATCAATTAATTGCTGAAATAATTGTTCCAACATTCAAATGTGTTCTCGTTGGTGATCCTGGTACTGGCAAAACAACCTTCATCAATCGTCACAAATTCAGTGAATTGGAAAAACGCTACGTAGCCACACTCAGTGCCGATGTATATCCGTTAGTATTTCACACAAATCGTGGTCCAATTCGATTCAACGTATGGGATACTGGTAAGTTTCATTTGTCTTAATCTAACCACAGTTGATTCAGCCGCGATGTAAGCCAACAATGTTTGCCTTGTCCATGATAAATTCACACGTGTTTTTTATCAATTTTTTTTTTTTGCAGTAAATCAGCAAAAATTCGGTAGTCTTTATGAAGGGTATCTAATCCAAAGTCAATGTGCAGTCATTATGTCTGATGTAACATCCAGCAATACCTTCAAAAATGTACGAAACTGGAAAGGAGAATTGGTGAGAGTATGCGGAAACATCCCAATCGTTTTGTGCGGCAACAAAATTGACATCAAAAAACCAAAATTGATGGCCAATAGCATCCCAATAGAGGAAAATATTCAAGTAAGTGATTCAGAAATATGACTTCAAAGCATCTGCTGGCATTTTAATATGAACAATTGTTTATTTTCAATACAGTACTATGATATCTCAGCCGAATCGAGTTACAACATTGAAAATCCATTCTTGTATTTGGCCCGTAAATTGGTTGGTGATCCAATTCTTGAATTTGTCATACATGAATCCGCTTAACCAGAAGTGGATGAAGACTACAAAATGAAGCAAATAAAATAAGAGAAAAAATACACTACTCATATTTTAAAACCAAAACAAATATTGCCTCCATTCACTACAACGATCTGAGTGATGAGATGCTAAGTAAAGTGGCACTTACAAGACCTCTTACTATTGGATTAAAAAGATACCATCTTGCATTTGGTTGTTAGTCAGCGTGGAAAAAAGCCCATGTGCAAAAAAAGTGACTGACATAAATTACTAACCGTGATCAATTTTAAAATATTCATGAAATATAATCACATTTAGTCATTAGTCAGTTAGTTGATTAATTTGAGACGTGTTTGAATTGACGTGCTCGAAGTCCAAAATTACCGACTGACTACTCAGCCAAACAATTTGCACTCGGATAAAGGGAGTTTTTGATAATAAAGTAGTGACTGCATCATTAGTTCCAGTTTATTAGTCCCAACTGTAGTTCATCCACGTTTCGTATACATTCTTTAAAAAAAACATTTTCATCAAGTTGATATCAGTTTGATGCACTTTTATTCAATAGATGCAAATCAATTGAGGTTTTTATGTGCGGCCCATTCGGTCCACGAGCCTTGATACACTTTGCTTTGCTCGAAACCCAATGATTTAGCAATTTCAGCTGCTTTTGTTGCACGGCCGCCCAATTTACAGGAGAATATCACTTCCGACTCGTTGGTTGGCTTGTCGCGGCCGAAGCGCGCATTAAATTCATCTTCTGGCAACTTTAGAGTTTCTTCTAACGTACCCACTGAACACAAACAAACCGAATTCATTAATGTTATTGTTATTAGCTGCATATATATTCATTATTTCTGACTAATCTAAGTAATTCAGCCAGAATAGCCGAACAATTGAATTGCTTAGAATAAGAATGAGCTCAAATGTTGGTGCAAATAAAAGATCAACATAAAGTTTTTTCAATTCAGATTTGTTATTGCAATTAAAAAAACAAATCTATGCGAAAAAAATGTTCTGTTTCTCTTGTATTTGCACTAACATTTGTGGACATTCTTATTCTAAGCCATCCAAATGTGCATGCACCTCGTAATTAATCGTTTTATCATGTACTTACATGGAATGTTGATGCTGGTTGGAATTGAACCACTTGCTTTGATTTCGGGTGGATCACGAACATCGATCAACAACACCTCTGGGTTATTTGGTAGATTTTCAATTTCTTCAATCGTTGCGAAGCTCATTGTTACTATTCCTCGACGAGTAAATAGGTTTAAATGCAAAAGAAACTTTTTTTGATTATGAATTCATCTGTCAAAACATGGGTAAAAAATGCTATTGTCAATTCGTCTCTATAGTGACGTCGAAGCATACGCCACAAATCATGGCGGCAAACTACTGAACT
Organism: Obolodiplosis robiniae; assembly: GCA_028476595.1. Lineage (NCBI taxonomy): Eukaryota > Metazoa > Arthropoda > Insecta > Diptera > Cecidomyiidae > Obolodiplosis > Obolodiplosis robiniae. The sequence goes on along the minus strand of CM052017.1, from coordinate 7,802,827 downwards.
TATTTTAAAACAGTGAATTGTGCCAGCGCGTCATTCAAATTCGTGAGTTAAATCTCATTATTATTCATGTGAGTGTTTCTGCATTTCTACTTTTCTCCACATAATGCAATTATCGTTGAAAACGAATGGTGATTTCAGCTATTTATTTCATTTATCATTGGGTCAAATCATCTTTACCAAACGTTAAATATTGATTTTCGAGCTAACAGCTGGAATCGGGCTCGCATTAACATATAGCCTTTCATCTCCTATGCCTTCCGACTATGCCACTTCATGCACTTGAATGGGTAAATTTTGACTGAAATAAAACTGTCACAAAATATTTCCAACGCTTCTTCGCATCTGTTCATTTTTCTTTATTTTTTCTTAGCAATTGGTATTTCAAATTGATTTATTCATTTGTATTTTATTGAAAACATGAAAACAAGCATACAAATTTTATTCTTTTGTTAAAACCGAGTGATTCATTTATATAGAATTGGTAAACTAAATCGTTTGTTTTTCTTCTCTCTGAAAAAGATTTAATATGCAAACAAAAATGAAAGGATGAAACCGTCGATAGCGATAACTAATTGACTGATGCGTGATTATCGTTTAAAATTGGTTCATTTAATTGAGAATGAATACCGAAATAGAAACAAAAAATCTATAATAGTTTTCATAAAGCAAAACAGATCAATAAATTATTCATTTTTCTTATCGATATGAGTTTTAACACTTTCACTGGATTCGTCGTCCTTATCATCATTGGTTTGGTTCATTGCTTCATCCGAGTTTGCAACCGGCTCGGCTATTGTTTCGACTGCATTTTCACTTGATTCTACCGGCTCCGATTCCTTTCGTTTCCGAAGCTCACTTGCTACCGCATCCGATTCAGAACCTGCAAAAGGAATGAACACATTGCACACACAATATTGCCAAGGTATAAAAAATGAATCAAGCACATAAAATCAAGCCTCACTCAAGCCTCGAATGTCTTTTTCTAAATATCCAAATTTACTTTTAGTAAATTACTCCATTTTAGTTTGAACCATAATAGCTTTGAATTTTGACAGATTTATGAATTATTTTCATTGCATTTGCTTTGGACAAAATTGTTTCATGCAATTTCATCCGCAAGACTTTGTGGTAAATATTCATTATTTTCTATTAATTTGGTAGCAATCATACGGCTTCAAGCTTCACAATTTTTGTAAATACAAGAGAATACAGTCCATTTGACATTTAAAAAAAGTGTAGTAATTCCCAAAAGATTTTAATTGAAAATTTAAATGAATTCGAAATCTTTAAGGGCCAGCAGGTGTGCTACTTTGTCTTTCCCTTAATATACATGAAAAATCATTGTGAGTTTTTCACTTAATAAAAGCTTCAATTGAATATTAAATTATATATTTAACTGTATTACAATAAGACACATTCTATATATTCATGTTAACACGTGGAAAAAATAATATAACAAACGCTTTATGTTTTTAGTTTCTGGATGAGAATAAAATAAATGCAAAATTGAAACTATTTCCAACGAGATGATTATCTGCATTTTATGCTGAAAACATACCAGATGTCACTCAAAATGGGGCTTGAGAACTGAAGCTGGTCCTGAGACTTGAAGTGAGGTTTTACAATTTGTGGCAACTGAAATTCCACTATTGAAGGGTGCATTCTGGCTAACATACTTTACAGAAGAGTGATTTTTCTTTGCAATTACCTGAATCCTTGTCCGTAACTGGCGCAGAAGAGCTCGGCTGCTGAGTCTGACTTGGCAGAGGCTTATTAGAAGTCTCGCCAGTACTTTTTTCTGTAAATAACTATATAAATTACAAAGATTTCAAAGAGAAGAGTATAAATATTTTATTATTATGTAAATGAAACATAAAAGCTATCTAATTTCGTAGCGCAAAAAAATCAATTTAGCCATGCTTGCAAAAAGCGGATTTGATCAAAATTCATTTGACTTTGTTCCATTTGAACCATTTTATAGTCGTTTGAATATAGATGATTAAAGGCAATGGAACGATTCTGTTCAAGATGCACTCACACAATTGCTATATGTCATTTTCATTGAGTTGATGTTCCGACCAAGCAGTAGTAACAAAGCACGAAATACATGCAAACAGCTGTTTTGTCACGTTGAGCATTTGAAACTGGTTGCAAGTGTTTGGTTTTCATTTTTATATTGATCAATTCATCATTAATGATATCGTCGCCTGCAAATACACGCAAACAATCGTCACACTTAAGATGGAAATACCATTTACCTTTTATGATGTTATCTTGTAGAATTTTCATCATAAATGATTACAAAAAACTGTTCAATAACATTCAAACCGATTCAATCGCTGTGTTTGAATATGACAGATCATTGTAGTTTCCATGTGCTCCATGCTACAGCGCGGCGCTAACTATAAGAAATTTCGTGTTAAAACTCACGTTACTACTGCTGTGTTCCGACTGTCAAGCTAAAACTAAAAGTACGGTTTATTTTATGCATTTTTATTTCCATATTTCAATTATTTTCAAATTGATATTTTTCTTCATTTAACGTTAATTTAAGTGAAACAAAAAATATGTCTAATGGTAAGTTTGATTTAATTAAATCAATGTAAAATCATGTAAAAATTTTATTTTTAAAAATTCATCAACATGAACATGTTTGTGATTTGGTTTTTGACATTTCAACTTATTGACTCTTTAATTTTTACTGTCTTGTACTACGCGTTGCGTAGATATTTCTATTGTTCAATCTGAAATAAAGAATTTTTTTTTTGAAATTAGGTGTAAAAACTATATCATTTGATTGATTCAAAATGGTAGCACATCATATTCTGAAAATAAGTAAAGTCTTTCGATCAAATTTTATTATTTTCAATAATTTTTTTTGACATTTTTATCCTCGTTATGTAGGAAATCCGCTGGATCCATATATGCAAGCAGAATTGGAAAGTATTCGTCAAAATATTGAGAATCTCTCAAAGCGTATGTCCCATAGAGAAAATGAAGAGAATCTATGGTTTGGACAAATTGCTTTGCAATTTGATAAAATTGAATCACGATTTGATAAAATTGAATCACAATTTGATAAAATTGAATCACAATTTGATAAAATTGATTCGGAATTCCATCAAATCAAAGATATGCTCCAACAAATATATAGCCAAATGCGACCACAAGATCAATTAATTGCTGAAATAATTGTTCCAACATTCAAATGTGTTCTCGTTGGTGATCCTGGTACTGGCAAAACAACCTTCATCAATCGTCACAAATTCAGTGAATTGGAAAAACGCTACGTAGCCACACTCAGTGCCGATGTATATCCGTTAGTATTTCACACAAATCGTGGTCCAATTCGATTCAACGTATGGGATACTGGTAAGTTTCATTTGTCTTAATCTAACCACAGTTGATTCAGCCGCGATGTAAGCCAACAATGTTTGCCTTGTCCATGATAAATTCACACGTGTTTTTTATCAATTTTTTTTTTTTGCAGTAAATCAGCAAAAATTCGGTAGTCTTTATGAAGGGTATCTAATCCAAAGTCAATGTGCAGTCATTATGTCTGATGTAACATCCAGCAATACCTTCAAAAATGTACGAAACTGGAAAGGAGAATTGGTGAGAGTATGCGGAAACATCCCAATCGTTTTGTGCGGCAACAAAATTGACATCAAAAAACCAAAATTGATGGCCAATAGCATCCCAATAGAGGAAAATATTCAAGTAAGTGATTCAGAAATATGACTTCAAAGCATCTGCTGGCATTTTAATATGAACAATTGTTTATTTTCAATACAGTACTATGATATCTCAGCCGAATCGAGTTACAACATTGAAAATCCATTCTTGTATTTGGCCCGTAAATTGGTTGGTGATCCAATTCTTGAATTTGTCATACATGAATCCGCTTAACCAGAAGTGGATGAAGACTACAAAATGAAGCAAATAAAATAAGAGAAAAAATACACTACTCATATTTTAAAACCAAAACAAATATTGCCTCCATTCACTACAACGATCTGAGTGATGAGATGCTAAGTAAAGTGGCACTTACAAGACCTCTTACTATTGGATTAAAAAGATACCATCTTGCATTTGGTTGTTAGTCAGCGTGGAAAAAAGCCCATGTGCAAAAAAAGTGACTGACATAAATTACTAACCGTGATCAATTTTAAAATATTCATGAAATATAATCACATTTAGTCATTAGTCAGTTAGTTGATTAATTTGAGACGTGTTTGAATTGACGTGCTCGAAGTCCAAAATTACCGACTGACTACTCAGCCAAACAATTTGCACTCGGATAAAGGGAGTTTTTGATAATAAAGTAGTGACTGCATCATTAGTTCCAGTTTATTAGTCCCAACTGTAGTTCATCCACGTTTCGTATACATTCTTTAAAAAAAACATTTTCATCAAGTTGATATCAGTTTGATGCACTTTTATTCAATAGATGCAAATCAATTGAGGTTTTTATGTGCGGCCCATTCGGTCCACGAGCCTTGATACACTTTGCTTTGCTCGAAACCCAATGATTTAGCAATTTCAGCTGCTTTTGTTGCACGGCCGCCCAATTTACAGGAGAATATCACTTCCGACTCGTTGGTTGGCTTGTCGCGGCCGAAGCGCGCATTAAATTCATCTTCTGGCAACTTTAGAGTTTCTTCTAACGTACCCACTGAACACAAACAAACCGAATTCATTAATGTTATTGTTATTAGCTGCATATATATTCATTATTTCTGACTAATCTAAGTAATTCAGCCAGAATAGCCGAACAATTGAATTGCTTAGAATAAGAATGAGCTCAAATGTTGGTGCAAATAAAAGATCAACATAAAGTTTTTTCAATTCAGATTTGTTATTGCAATTAAAAAAACAAATCTATGCGAAAAAAATGTTCTGTTTCTCTTGTATTTGCACTAACATTTGTGGACATTCTTATTCTAAGCCATCCAAATGTGCATGCACCTCGTAATTAATCGTTTTATCATGTACTTACATGGAATGTTGATGCTGGTTGGAATTGAACCACTTGCTTTGATTTCGGGTGGATCACGAACATCGATCAACAACACCTCTGGGTTATTTGGTAGATTTTCAATTTCTTCAATCGTTGCGAAGCTCATTGTTACTATTCCTCGACGAGTAAATAGGTTTAAATGCAAAAGAAACTTTTTTTGATTATGAATTCATCTGTCAAAACATGGGTAAAAAATGCTATTGTCAATTCGTCTCTATAGTGACGTCGAAGCATACGCCACAAATCATGGCGGCAAACTACTGAACTTATTTTAAAACAGTGAATTGTGCCAGCGCGTCATTCAAATTCGTGAGTTAAATCTCATTATTATTCATGTGAGTGTTTCTGCATTTCTACTTTTCTCCACATAATGCAATTATCGTTGAAAACGAATGGTGATTTCAGCTATTTATTTCATTTATCATTGGGTCAAATCATCTTTACCAAACGTTAAATATTGATTTTCGAGCTAACAGCTGGAATCGGGCTCGCATTAACATATAGCCTTTCATCTCCTATGCCTTCCGACTATGCCACTTCATGCACTTGAATGGGTAAATTTTGACTGAAATAAAACTGTCACAAAATATTTCCAACGCTTCTTCGCATCTGTTCATTTTTCTTTATTTTTTCTTAGCAATTGGTATTTCAAATTGATTTATTCATTTGTATTTTATTGAAAACATGAAAACAAGCATACAAATTTTATTCTTTTGTTAAAACCGAGTGATTCATTTATATAGAATTGGTAAACTAAATCGTTTGTTTTTCTTCTCTCTGAAAAAGATTTAATATGCAAACAAAAATGAAAGGATGAAACCGTCGATAGCGATAACTAATTGACTGATGCGTGATTATCGTTTAAAATTGGTTCATTTAATTGAGAATGAATACCGAAATAGAAACAAAAAATCTATAATAGTTTTCATAAAGCAAAACAGATCAATAAATTATTCATTTTTCTTATCGATATGAGTTTTAACACTTTCACTGGATTCGTCGTCCTTATCATCATTGGTTTGGTTCATTGCTTCATCCGAGTTTGCAACCGGCTCGGCTATTGTTTCGACTGCATTTTCACTTGATTCTACCGGCTCCGATTCCTTTCGTTTCCGAAGCTCACTTGCTACCGCATCCGATTCAGAACCTGCAAAAGGAATGAACACATTGCACACACAATATTGCCAAGGTATAAAAAATGAATCAAGCACATAAAATCAAGCCTCACTCAAGCCTCGAATGTCTTTTTCTAAATATCCAAATTTACTTTTAGTAAATTACTCCATTTTAGTTTGAACCATAATAGCTTTGAATTTTGACAGATTTATGAATTATTTTCATTGCATTTGCTTTGGACAAAATTGTTTCATGCAATTTCATCCGCAAGACTTTGTGGTAAATATTCATTATTTTCTATTAATTTGGTAGCAATCATACGGCTTCAAGCTTCACAATTTTTGTAAATACAAGAGAATACAGTCCATTTGACATTTAAAAAAAGTGTAGTAATTCCCAAAAGATTTTAATTGAAAATTTAAATGAATTCGAAATCTTTAAGGGCCAGCAGGTGTGCTACTTTGTCTTTCCCTTAATATACATGAAAAATCATTGTGAGTTTTTCACTTAATAAAAGCTTCAATTGAATATTAAATTATATATTTAACTGTATTACAATAAGACACATTCTATATATTCATGTTAACACGTGGAAAAAATAATATAACAAACGCTTTATGTTTTTAGTTTCTGGATGAGAATAAAATAAATGCAAAATTGAAACTATTTCCAACGAGATGATTATCTGCATTTTATGCTGAAAACATACCAGATGTCACTCAAAATGGGGCTTGAGAACTGAAGCTGGTCCTGAGACTTGAAGTGAGGTTTTACAATTTGTGGCAACTGAAATTCCACTATTGAAGGGTGCATTCTGGCTAACATACTTTACAGAAGAGTGATTTTTCTTTGCAATTACCTGAATCCTTGTCCGTAACTGGCGCAGAAGAGCTCGGCTGCTGAGTCTGACTGGGCAGAGGCTTATTAGAAGTCTCGCCAGTACTTTTTTCTGGTAAAACCAGTCGAGGCGCAATCGGTCGAATCTTTTTGGCTGGATTTAAAGCTTTACAAAACGCACACTTGAATGCTGAATATTCATACTCCTCTTGCGATACCATTCCTACAAATTTTATCATACAGTTTGAAATTTGTGGCTCATCAAACTTATATAAATCATCAATTTTAAATATAACATGACGTTTAGACATTTGAATATTCAGAAAGTGTCACAAGCAGTTCAGCGTTGTTTACATTTTTCAAGACTTTAATATCTCATAAAATGTAAAATTTTCAAAACATTTTATCGTCAATATTGAGCTCTGTGTATAATGGTGAAACTCGCTTCGTTTTTTCTAGCATAGAAATTTTCCCATTTTCGTTGAACGACAATTGATTCATGTCTTTTGATATTTTAAAATTTTGGGGTTTTAACTGCCAATCATTGTGATATTCATTTGTAATTAATTTTTTGTGTGTTTGAGTTCATTTGCAATTTTTTTCTCTATTCCAGTTCATTTTTAATATTTTTTAAAAAAAATAGACAAGATATTTTGGATTGAATGGGAAAAATGATATAAATCATATTACCATTGTGTCCGTAGCATTCTTTGCATATCATTCCATAGCGGCTGCTCGGACCGTCGTTTATCAAATAGTCAACAATTTTTTCAAACAATCCTTTTTGGCTTTGGTTAATAATCGGAAATGGTGTTCCAAACTGTTGCTTAGCTGTGGATATGCGAAAATTTGTGATGTTACATTTTGATATCTTGAAGATTTAAAAAACCTTGTGAAAATAAAGTATCTGATTGATTGGAATTTTAGTCTTTTTGTTCATAATATGTGTGAGTTTGCCATGGCTAACTGTAAACTGAGTAGATGAATAATTTATTAACAGTTCATTCGTTCATTGAAAATATATTATCAATTTCCATTGACCCGTTTTTCAATGTTTAAAATCATGGAATGAGATATACAAAAGCCAAAAAAAATAAAAATTATGGCTTATGAAATTCCAAGCCACAGTGCATGATCATTCTATAGTTCTTCAGAATTTTGAATGTCGGTCACTCTCGCCTTGCTATATACTTCCAGCATATATTATTTTCCAACACAAACACTTTTAAATCATCCAAGCAAGGTGATCAATTGGGATTTGTTATTTAACATACCTACAATCGGTGTAGGAGAGTAAATTCTATATTGACCATATGATGGTGTTTGTAGTGATGGCTGCATATTTCGTGCATTAATTGGTGTACGAGCGGTTGGCATTTGCATTAATGCTTGTTGTCTGGGTTGTGTTTGTGGTGTGGTTCCAACTTTCATTGGCTGCTGTGGCTTTTGTGGTGTTGATAAACTAGATCCCACCAAACTTTGATTCGGCGACGCAATTGCTAATTGAATGAAAACAAGACAAACAAACCATAGTGGAAATTATAATCAGCGGTTGCAAAAGTCAATAGCGGTGAATAAAAAGCGACATACCGCTAGCAACAGGTTGATGTTGTGCGCGTGTCGACGCATCGCCGAAACGATTCAAAATTTCACAAGCCACTTTGTAGGTTTCCTTGTCCATGACCTGTTCAATAATTTTCTTCTTTTCAGCACGTAGGATTTTAAGTTGATTCGCATTTCGATTTATTTTTCTTTGGAAAAACCATGCAACTAATCGCTTCAATAAGAGTATCCTAAAAATACACAAATGGTTGAAATATCCTTAATTAGGATTACATTTTTTTTTTTAAATCATTCCTTAAATTTTGCAAATTGGTCAAACAATTTCCGAAATTGAACAATCTGTTTTCCAAAGTTGAATTGTTTTCGGAAATTTTATCATGAATATTGGCAAAAATTGACTTACAAAATGGGAAATATGAGCAACGGTGTCGAGTATATAATCCGTTTGGACCATGTTGATGGGAAAAATGCAAAATAGAATACGATAGATGCGATGACATACAGTCCAACTGAAAACACTAGAAAATTGCCGACAAAGCGCTTTTGTCGTGCTTGTGTGCTAATTGAAAAACCTTCAATATCTTTTATTTTAGTCTCTAGCTCCTCCAGTATTTCAAACGTAGTTTTTTCTTTCTGCAACAGAAATCAGCAATGGAAACGGCATTAAAATGTTGCTCATTCATTTTCTTTGAGTCGGAGAAAAAAAATCCCGTGTGAGTTTCTTGTTGACTAACAAGCCAGTCAACAAATTTTGCTGTGTTTTGACTGGCTAACCATGATTATGTCACACAATGAAGACATCATCATTTAACTATATAGTCCATTTTCAGTCAAAACATCTCAAACTAATCGACTGACTACAACATAATAGAAAGTGACTATTTTCCATACAAAATGAAAAATTAGCCGCTTATAATAATTAATCATCAATAGTAGTTGGCTGACTGTTAGTCTCTTTACTTTCACACGGGGGATGATTATGTAGCAGTCGAAAATATGTACTACATCGAAAAAAGTGAATAAATGGTTATTTATTATCATTGTTTGCAAATGAATGTGTTATTTTAAATTTTATCTTCATGTTTTGAGCCTAACGCTTTGCAATAAAATTGCGTTTAATAAAAAAAATCATTCATTTAAAACGAAAAACATGAAAATATCATGTCAAACTGCAATATGGTATTGCAAAAGATAGGTGAACCATTTATAGAATGTGAAATTGATGTGAATGACGTGGCATTAATAGCATTCGATTGAAAGCTTACTCTAAATTTTGCTAAAATGATCCCCATATCGATGCGCTGGGATTTGATTCGTCGATTATTTCACTGGGTCTGCAATTGTGTGTTTGTGTTCGGTTGTATGCTTTGGACGACCTTTCTCAACAGCCGCCGCAAAGATGTCAGATGCTCAGAGATGATTTAAACCGCACTGCTACTTTTGATGCTTTTTTATACATTTGATTCACTCGAAAATGCTCATTAAACACCGACAACCAAGCATTTATAACCCACCCGAATAGTTTTGTCAGCTGCTGCTCAATCAGATCAAAATAAAAGAAAAGAAAAGCGCAATTGGAATTGCATCAATCTCATTAATCAATAAGATATCTATATAAACAATAATATGAATGAAAATATGAAAAATTTCGCTTGAAAATGAGAAGTTCGTTTTGAAAACGCTACGCCACACACACAAGTGATGATCAGTGCGTGGCTATATTTATAAAAAATCGCACAAGTGCCGTATGAGTTCTTTTGAGGGTTTTCGGAGTACAGAATTCATTTTCGGATTGCCAGTGGCAAAAATACATTGGACATCGAGTTCGTTGTTGTGGTTCAGTTTTGTGTACGTAGGCAACCAAATATAAATATAGAATGTCAGTCGACTATTAACTGTTTTGCATAATCACATGATCTCATACGCATCGCGGACAAAATTGTATGCATTGGCTTGAGAAACATGCTTTTGGCCCGTAATAATTTCCATCTGTTTAGAACATATGATTTGATCGATTAAATATTATTGCCGATGAAGGATGACAAATGATTCAGCTGCACTTATACTGTCGAATAATTTAGATCTCGCGAGTACATTTGTTCCACAGAACGGCACTCTCACATTCAATGACCGTCAACTTGAACCATTCCGCGCAACAACAACAATAAAAAAAAAAAACAGTGAAAAAAGTCCATTTTGTTTACTATTCAACATATTTGAATTTAAATCCTTATGTTAAATCTGTTAACATTTCATTGTCAATTGGTCGATGATTTTTTGCACAAAAAGTACATGAGCTAACCGATAATGGAGACTGTGCAAGTACATCAATAAGGATTTCACTCTTCACAAAAAAAAAGTGAAATGAAAATACACAAATCATTATCTTTAGCAACGGTTGAATGCACATTTTGATTCGGTTCAGTGCATTTTTCATACATTCAACGATTGCGTTCGTGTATGCGCTTGATTCTCATAATATTTTGTTTTTGTCAAAAACCATAAATAATTGATGAGTTGTGTGACATTACCGTTCAACGGTTATGGTTTGATGGAATGTTGTTGTAGACCCTGACTTGACACCAACAAATACACCACTTAGAATCAAACAATAACTTTTGCGAAAGATCTCTATGAATTGTTTACTTTCTACTTCAAAATTCATGAAATGCTATGAATCGTTATTATTCAAGTTCATTATTGAAATTTGAATCCATTCTTATCGCTAGTTGATAAAAAATATAACTATTGAAAAATCCAAGTCTTTCGCTATCGTTTATTTGATAAAGATCTACGTTTTTGAGAATAATTTTATCGCCCGGTGCACCTTTTGCACTGTGTGTATTGTGAAATCCATATGCATGACGTTTCAAATTTCGTTTTCGCTATAAATTTTTTGCATATTATTTATATTATTTGCAATTTCCGTTGATTCGCCAGAGATTTTATGGCTTTAGTCTAAGTTCAAAGATGAGAATTTACACATTTGTACACATTATTTTAACCAAAATTCATACTCACAACCACTACTATATGCGCGACTATTTGTTCGTTTGTTTTCCTTCGCTTGGTTTTTGTTGAATCACTCACCGATTATGCTAAAAATCGCTTGAAAGTGATAATGAACAGGCTTTAACAAACTGATTCCCTTTCTGTAAGTCTTTTCTATTTTATAATTCAAATTGACGATGAAATCAGATCTGGTGGTAAAGTTGCCGTTTCTTTTGACATGGAATCTCTTGTGGGTTTTTGCCAATATTTTGCTGGCTTTCGTCGGACACCGTCGTCGATGTTGTATTCTTTTTTTTCGGTTTCACGATAACTTTATGCACTGACATTTACACATTCACTTTCGATTCGACGGTTGTCTGCCAATATTTTATTCGCATAAGATTTACGTTAATAATATACGCGGCAATTAATGAACCGCTCGCAATCAATTCTTAATCCTTTTTAATAAGAAACTCACATAATTCGAATTTCTGAGTCAGAAAGTTATGAGGATATCAGTTTCTAGATTGTAACTTGAATTGAATACGTATAAACGAATGGACGTTTCTCTATTTGATGATGGCATAACCTTATTTGCGTTGAGTTCTAATGTGAACACTCTATTATGTGTACAACTTCAATGTTTGACATGTTCAAAAGAAAACATAACCTCATTTCTCGCTCTGCAACCACGAATGACCAAATTCCGTTGTTTAGTTTTGAATTTTTATTCCAGATAAGAAGAAAGTGAATCTTATTTGCAAAAGTATCGACATTTATCAATGTGATTTTATTTAACTAATAAAACGTAAGTTTATTTTAATTAAATAGTAGAAGAAAATAGCCGTATCTAATAATGAATCTGAGCTAGTTGTAGTTGAGTGCTGTTAGAACTCAATCGCATGAAATTGATAAAAACATATTTGGAATTCCATGATCCAATTTTCACAGGAAAACATAGTTAATTTTATCTGAACGCAGCTCAAACAAATATGACCAAATTGATTTTGGGAAGACTTTCCAGAGCACGCAGCATCCATCCGCTGCGTAGCCGAACATTCAACATGCAAACTCCAGTCCCATTTGAATAGGTGTCTATAAACGGTATATTTTTGAGTCAATTCTTATTTGATGTTCGAATATTTCGGTTTGCAGGCATAGAAATGGAAATTGACGTTTGAATCAAGATAATGCGATCAAGCAAGTGGTTGGAATGCATTCCAATATCAGAAGGAGACTCCCTTGCATCAGCAAATTCTATCTAAATGTATCACAAATTAGCGAATTTTTGTCTATAAAATTCGATATTTGCGAGAGAGAGAGAGAGAGAGAGAGAGAGATAGCGAGATTCATACAAAATTGTAAGCTGTGATTCCTTTAAGATGCAACTATATCGCAAAACTCATAAGATAGATTTTTTTATCCAATTCGTTTCTGCAGCTGTCTTAGTATTATTTTGTTACTTTTCCCAACAGGAATGTGAACAGTATAATTTAACATCGATTAAGTGTGAGAAGCCTTTCGATAAAGCGTGGCGAGCGATTGTTCCCTTGACGAAGGTACTTCTAAAATGATGACAGTCGCACGATGAGAATCAGCAAACCAACAAGGAAATCTATTCTGAACCGGCAATCAAAGAATTTGTACCAATTTCCAACTATTGATAAAATCGTACCAATTTATTCTACTTAATGTAAAAACAAATAAAATGCAACTGTGATTGTGAGAACCCATATGTGTGTTAAAGATCTATGATTGCGATTAGCGTAATTCAAAGGTTTGAAAAGGGACACATCTTCCATATTTGAATTCCAGCCGATGAAATCGTGGCGATTTTGTTGCTCCAGCCAAGCTTTCAGCGGATTAAAGTAGTTTATTAAGGCTTCTGCTGAAAGCCGATTCGTTTTTCCCCTTGTCATTATTTTCAGTATCTGCGACGGTGTAAGAGACGCACCATGCTGCATTACTTCACTGAAATTTGTTTTTTTTTTAATAAGAATTATATATATCATATTATTTATCACGTTCATGAGAAATAAAAAAATTAGAGAAATTTAAAAAATCCTTATTTGAAATACAATTTTTGTACTGACCTTAAAATGCGTCCGGCTTCTCTGGATCGATAGAAATCGCATGTATGCAATGGTCCAGAGTGATTCACCGTTCCGCAAAGCTCGGCAAAAATTTGGAATTGCAAAACGGTCCCCACAAAATATTTGATGTAATCTTGATCGGCGATGATGTGATATTTGGCGCCAGCATCAAAATCATCGATGTGACGTGGATTAGGTGGTACAATGCCTTGATATCGCAGGCGAAGTTCCCACCAGCGCGAATTCATCGCGGCAGGCCCTTTCTCAAAAACGGTCCAACGCCATTTTTCAACTGCCAAACTGAATGCAAGAAACGGCAGCTTTTCCAAAGCTAATGCTAGCAAATATTCAATGTTGATCACTGAATTTCCGTTTGCAGTTTGAATCGGCGTTGTTAGTAGACCGATGCGTTGCAAATGAACTGGTCCACCGACAGACAATCCGATTGCATGAGCTATATGAATGCAATTTATAGTGAATTCGAATATTATCATATTAATTTTTTTTTTCGGAAAACAGTTTGTATAATCATTCGATTTGGTAAATAATTATTTTTAAATAAGAAAATATCAGTTTTTTTTTATATAATCAATTGGCTAAAACTTACCAATGGCTTCATGGAAAGCGGGATTGGGCCCTTCTCGATAGACAAACGGTTGATTTGCATACAGCATGTAATATTGTACGTGCGATATTTCAAAATGCGTATTTATAAAGTCATCCAAAGTGATTTGAGTGCATTGCTTCACGCGAAAATCGAAATTATTGCAAAAATCCCATGCGGACGCAGTGCATTTGGCTGTTCCCTCATTGGTCGGCTGCTGCAAAATGGAATTTCGCCAAAATTCGGGTGACATCGGTGCCATTCCGAGTGATGTGAAAAATTCCTCGGCTTTTTGGAAAATGCGCAACGGAGTGTAGCCCTGTCGCACCATTTCGGCCGTAACGTCTGGGGTTTCGGAATATCGATGTTTCACAATATCCATGATATGTTTCCAATTCTGCGCATACATATTGCCAAATAGATGTGCCTGTATAGGTCCATCATGCCGTATAAGTTTGTCGCCGTATTGTCGAATTAATCCTTTTCGAACGAACGAAAACAATTGTTTGTACAACGGTTGAATATCCGACCACAAATCTTGGACGGTGAAATACATTTCTCGGTCTTCGTAAAGTGCTCGCATCTGCTCGCCAGCGTCGGAAAAACCATGGGCAATAGCAGCCTGATTGGCCAAATCAATATAGCGCATAAAATTGTTTCGATTCGGTGGTCCAGTTTTTTCATGCCATGCTGACCAAATGTACTTGAGTTCAGCTTCATTTCGACTTTGCTGCATGATACGAGGTATATCATTATCGAAACTGAGATCGCAATAGCCCGTGTACGTGTGCGTTACATAGTTTTCCAAGCCAATTGACTGATTGTGAGCGATCGGAATGATGCCCAAATTGTCATGCATTTGCGTCGATTGATTGACAATTTCGCTCTGAGTGCCGCGATATGGACAAATTCTTGCATGCTTGTAGTTATCTTTCATTAGCTGAACCAGATTAATGATTTCGGCATATTTTTCATCACTCAACCCACATTTACCCTGTCTAATGATTCGCTGCAATTGCCGCTTAACATTCGAATTTGAAATTGGATAGTTCATGAACGATTCAGCTCGCTTCCAACTTAAACATTCGAATTTCGTGGCAACGGATTGCTGCTCTTTGACCCGACGCTTGTTGTACTCGCTGGCATTTGTCGCATATTTCCATTCATTGTTCGCCACTCGATTACACATCTCAGCCGCTTCGATGTTGAATTCCTTCAAGAAATTCAATACTTCTTCCAAATTCTCCGATGCAGGCGTCGATGGATTGTATACCTAAAATTCGATGGATTTTTTTTAAGATGAAAAAATATTATGTGAATGGGAAAAAAATGCTTAAATTTAGACTGTATTTAGCTATTGTTGCAAAACATTTGAAATTATTCACCGAAAAATTGGTATCATTCAACATGCCCATTTGGAAATATCAAACTCTATCATTTTTCCAAAAATGATTCAATTGTCACCCGCAATTCCATTCCTTCTCCATCACATTTAAAAGTGATTTTTTTCCGTTTCATTTTCGAACCATTGATAAATTGAAACGGAAATTGCGGAACCGAATTGGATCGGTTCGATTCAATAATTCGGTTGATGGTGATTGTTTTCTTTATGTCGTATTGTGTGTGTCAATGACACGCGAATCTTGTATAAAAAACTGTTGTGCGCATCTTTGCGAGTCGAATTTGTCATTTTAGAGTGTTTGTTACACATTTCGTTGATGTCGTTGCAGATAGAGAATCTAGCAACAAAATATGGAACATGTCAAAAGATGCTATTAATTTCGGAATACAGAGCGCAGATACACACAAAAATCCATTTACATCGGATGAAATTGAACTTCATTTACCGCCTACGCTATGAAAATGCATCCATGTGGAACCATTTTCTTTTCTTTATTTCGGTTAATGTATCCCAATTGATTCCGTTGTTTCTCTGTTCCGCGCATATGAATTTGTATGCTGTTTTGGTTGTTGTTGTTACAAAAGCGACAATCCCATCTGTTGTTCTCTGTCGCAAAAAAAACTGTCATCAAAAGAGATGTATTGTATGATTTTGAAAGTTCTCGAATGAATGTACGGCTCGAGGGTTAACTGTTGATCTGCTTGAAATCGAATCACGATTAATGATCATGTGAATAGCAACGTAATCATGTTTTCAATAGAATCAACTCATTCAAATATTTTTGAAAAGAAAAAATCCGCCAATATTCATGTTCTCGTTCCTTACAACAAATCTCAAGCACTCACGTTTTTGATGGCATACAATTGCGGTCAATATGTACTCATGAAAGTTTTTGGCGGTGAATGGAGTTTTCGATGTAAGGAATTCTTTGATTCAAGATATGGAATTTTCAATGAAGAGATTTTTTGTTCGAAAACTTTGATTAATTTATTGCCACAGCATTTCAATTTAATCAAGCACTTTGCATGAATTTCAAACGTTGGCTTCAGATTCAGATCAGAAGCTTTATAGTCTCTTATTTTCAGCAATGATACACAAATTGTCGAAAAAACAAACGAATTTGGTGCTTCAATTGAGTTTTTAAACGGAAAAACAAATGAATTTTCAACAAAAGAACAAATGAAATTTTTATGAAGTGGTGAATTTTCTTTCAAATGAACGAAAAAAAAATAACGGAAAAAAAGAACAGAAAAAAACAAAATCTGTACAAAAAAAAAAGGTTCAAAACTGGATCGAATTCATAAAAAAGCATAGAAACGTAAGGCAACATGACAAAACTAGTGGATAAAGAGCATAGGATTTTTTGTTCAATAAAAGCGGCACATCAATAAATTGATTGCTAATACTTGTGTGTCTCACTTATACCGATCAACACAGTTTTGGGTCGTTTTTTTAAAAAACGTTTTTCTCTTGTCGCGTTTTTTACTGAAAATTATTATAGAAATAATTATTAATCTCACCGAATCATATGCAAAATTGGCCAAAATTTCAAACAAACCTGATACTGTTCCATTGGCTCAAATCCAAAAGGTGATTCATTTTCACAATGGACACAATTTAAAGCTACCATTAAACCTAAAATTATGACACTCTGCATGGTTGATTTTGTACTGGTAATCGCCAGATTCGGAAAATCACTTGTTTCGTATACAAGCAAAAAGAATGGTTCTACTGCTTGGTTCAATTGCTTCTTTTGGTTTTTTTATAGGTGGAATCACATATTTATGTTGACTTTTCGTTCGCCATTCCAAAATTCAATTGGGAACTAATCTTCAAAATTCGTCTAAAACACTCTGCACATTCAAATGTTTGCCAAAAATTTTCACTTTCTTTTCACAGCACCGCGAGCAGCGAGCATAGCGCTATGCGTCCGCAATTCAATGGATGAAACACAAAAGAAACGTTTTCAAGAAAAACCGTCGAAAAATTAATTTTAAAGATTGTTGTGCGTCATGCGTGTATGTATATTTCTGGGTGTTTATACTTTCTATTGCGTGAATTGTGTGATCCAAACGGTGCGTTTGTTGCCAATCTCTTCCTCTAATACCACGTTGTTGCAAATGCTGTTGTTATTTCACACCTTACTCGCAAGCATCCACAATTTTCTTGCACATAATTAGATTATTGCGTTGATTTTTCGCTTTAAGTAGTCAGGTTTCGTGGCTGTTTTTGTGCAATCGAAGGAAGCATCAAGTTGTTTGTGTTGCTTTGCTCTTTTATTTTTTTGCACTGTTCAATGCTCGACATTGATTTGGAAATAGTTTATGTTTTCACATAGGAATTGCGTAAAATCGAAATTTAATATCGACTGGTCATTGATTCAAATCGCACCGTGCAAACAACAAATCGTTCGACCTACTCGAGAGTATGTGAACGAAAGTTTCGATTACACTCAGAAAAAGATCCACACTGATTCCGTATACATCAATCGGTAGACTGAAAGAAAAATGATTTGATGATTCAAATTTGGCCCCTTGAGCCATCCATACAATTATTTTTACAGCGTGAGTGTTGTGTGTGTTTATTTTTTTTTTGCGTTTTCGTTTTTCATTTGGTTGTTGTTGTCTCACTTCATGAATTCGCTTTCGGCTTTTCTTAAATGGGAGCTTCGCATATTTTTTTTTTCGCTCATGTGCTGTATGAGCGCCCGTTACCGCAACTACTGTGCATTGTTTTGGGAGCTCTCATCAAAAGCCGAACTAGGGACGGAGTGGCTAGACAGAGATAGATCAATCTGTGGATCGTGAGCGCTCGTCATACCGACTGGAAGACACTCTTATTATATTATTATTGCTTCATTTTATTTTTTTTGTGGGTGTTCAAACACCGAAACGAAGACAATATGGAAAATTTACTTCTGTTTGCGTTGTGGTATTGTTGTTGCTGTTGGTGGTGTTTCTACTGTTTCGTTACACTCGCACACTGTGCATCTAAATGAATTGCACCCGAGACACCGTCAAAATCTAGAACAATCACACCGTGCAAATAAATCTCTTCCGATGTGCATGTTCAGCATATTTGTGTGTTCGCCTCTTGTTCAATATGCGCGATTCCTTAAGATCATTACAATGTTTAATAGACATATCCACATAAACTGCTCATATGAATTATTAACTGTTTCTAATGCGACGACGCTGCACACGATAATTGCTCTTCACTGAATCAAAATCGAAATGATTTTGACGATAATCTTTCGGTAGTAACGCTTTTTAACATTCAAAGATTCCCGTTTTCTCTATCTATCTCTTCTCTTTCGCTCTATCAAATATTGAACTATGAATAATGTGCTTAGCTGAACGTTACGTTTAGCATTCATTTTTCAACGAAATCGAAAATGTTTGATTGAATGTGCAGATTTCGGGGCAAAAGGTGGGGACAAATCAATCGAACCATCAAATTGCAGGCAGCGACCCAATTTCCGAATATTTCTCGTTTAAGCAATTATGCACACAAATCATACATATTGCTTCTGATTTGTTTCTTTCTTCCTCTATTTTTTATGCGTATGTTTTTGCCATGCGAACCCAAAGAAAAACAACGTAATTAACCCAACATAATTTATCTGTAAGTTTAACATCGACAAGATCTTCTCTTCGAATAATTACACAGTTCAGATGAGATTCACGCTAGATATAGATCGGCGCTTAGGTTTTAATTACTATGAAAACAAACAAACAAAGAACGAAATGTATACCACGTTCTGTAATTGCTTAAAAACGATCATATTTTTACTTTAAACTTTGAAACAATTCCAACTTCGGCTAGGTCATAACAAATACTTTTTTGATTACAATTAAATATAACATCCGAAATATTTACCTGTTCTTGTTGTCGCACAGCATTCTTCAAAATCATATGGCATTTTAAAAAGTATTCAGACGTCGTTTCTAAACTATGTCGTCTTGGATAGGACTCTGATGTTTTCTGAACATAAAAATGGGAATGAGAATCGTCACTGTTGCACGACAATATGGAACCATTATTCGCCAGCAAAATTTGTTCGTCGAATAAATCCAAGTGTAAGTACCATCAAGAAGCATCAATTGAATGTATTACCCACTTTCGAAAGTTTTCTATAGAAATTAAGCATTTGGGCACTTCTTTTGATAGAATTTTTGATAAATCAAACATATGATTTTGTGAATCACTTTAATTCGTACCAATGATTAAATTTTTAAAGCTGTGCAAAGCGAAAAAAGGTCCAGAAAACGATGCATTTTGAGAGTCAAAAGGAGACAAAAGAAAAAAAATAATGAACAGCTAGCAGTTGTGTACGTATTTTCTATTGCAGTTATCTCGAAAATTGAAAATTGAAGGGGTCAAATAATTGCTGCAAGGTTGACATCATATCAGGGAAAAACATATTTCCATTGCTCAGCAGTCAATTTGAGTTTCACTCATTGCTGAGCTTGGAAATAGAATGCAGAGATAATGGGATTTATATTTATATGTTGCAGGCATAGCAACCAAATTGGCATATCAAACTGAAGATTTTTTTCTTCAATTCAATCGAAATGTATTGTATTCCAGTATGTTTATAATGCGATAACACAATAATAGAACGCTTGTTTGCTCCAAGCAATACCAAAGCCGATTATTCTTGTTTCAAAATAAGACGCGAGTAAGAGAAACATTTTTTTTGAATTCAAACGAAACATTTCCAAATGAAAATCAGCAGCTGAAACCTGTAAGTTTATGAACATCACGTGATTAAATGAGCTTTAAAAATCAATTTGACATCCAGTTAAGGGCAGTTTTCCAAATTAGAATTTCAACTTTTTGTGTGTCTAATTTTAATTCAAGACTCTATTCATATGTGAAATAAAATTGAGCTCAGTTTTGCAACAACATCATTATGTTTTTTTTGTATAATAGACTGTGTGTCGGTGTCTATTTCGCGTTATAGTTGTAACTCATAATACTGCAGTATTAAAACACCGAATACTTAATACTACTTTTATGTTAGTATTATCATGAGTGATAATACCTAATACTCAGTATTATATCAGTATTAAGTATTAACAATACTTCAAAATACTCTAGTATTATCATTGGTTATAATACCAGTATTATGAAAATCCAAGACTGGTATTATGATCGGTTATAATATTCGCTATGGCGAAGTATAATCATAGCGAATATTATGATTGATTAAAATAACAGCATTTGGGTTTTCATAATACCGGAATTATGATAAATCATAATACTCGAGTATTTTGAAGTACTATAAATATTTAATACTAATACTTAATACTCAGTATTATGTTGTTTATAATAATAAAACATGTTAAAAACATTAAGTATTATAAATTGTATTACAATACCAAAACGGCACAACTACAATATATTTCGCGTGAAAATTTAGCAAAGATTTACATCTAATTGTCAATAAAAAATATTGTTTGTAATATATGTGTTCATTTGCGAATAAATAATTAAAATCAGCCACCGTCATATGCAAGGAAAAAAATGAATTTTATGAAGGCATTCTGAATTTTTCAAATACTTACCGTTATCACAGAGTGAAGTGGGTACTTCCTTCTCAAATGCCGAAAATATCACTCCAATCCATTGTTAAATTCAGATTTTCTGTGTATGACATACACATATCACCTCTTTCTTGCCGATATGCGAAGTTTTACTTCTCTCTACTGGTGGCAACATACTTTACTTCTCTCTAGTGGTGGTCCATATTTGGTCAAATAGCTCAAAGCATGAACTGATGTAGTAAATCTTTTCCTTTTACAGTAAATTCGCCATTCTAATGTAACAAAAGATTTGACAAATGGATCAACATCACATTAAGCTATTCAATGAATATGAACTTTGAATCATATGACATCTCAATTTTATTCTGCTTACTGGCTACAGAAGTACTTGAAGTAGCGACTTCGTTCTTCGCGAATATATTGCGAGAGTTTAGAATATCCTAACTAGTAAGTAGTACGTATTGATTCCAAAATGGAATTAAAACGAAAGAGAAGCTACCGTCGATATATTCAATCGGAGTGAAAATCAAATCGTGATATTATGTAATTGGTCGAGAAGGGCTATATGGTCTTTATATAATTCCAATGTATAGAAACTTCAGTAGTGTAGGTTGCTTGAAGGTTCAAATTCTTTTCATTTTTGCATGTTTTTGGTTTACACAATGAAGAAATCTGTCAGCCTGAATTCTGCTTGAATCTTTCTGTTGAAAACTTGGAAATTTTGCGTTTTCTTGTATTGATTTGACGTTTTGACACAATTAATAAATTCCCTTAGTTGTATGTAGTTATTTCGAAAAATCATGAAGCATTGTTTGATTAGATGATTTCATAACGAGCGGATAAAAAATATATAGAAAAGCTGACATTCAACCAATTAGCCAAATAAGTATCACATGTTCAAATCAATCATTGTCATGAGCGGCTATCAAATTAAATCGGTACTGTACATGTATTGGTAAATCCATGCAATGGCTTGAAAATTGCAACAAACTTGAAACCAGCGAATCAATGGGAATAAATTGGGAACAGGAGACGATAAATTCAATGATTATTAAATTACCTGTTCATTCGCATGACACAAGCCATTAAATTAATTTATTTTACGGTCGCCGTCTCGTGCTAGTAGTGTTTTTATACACAAAAATAGACTCAATCATGTCTAAGAATAGCGCCGACAATGAATGTAATCAGGTAAATGTCAAATTAGATATTTCTTTCCAATCTAAACAAAAATATTATATTTCAAATGTTGTAAAGTGTTGTATATTTGTTTATTTCAGCGTTCAGCACAATTAGGTCAGAAGCAGAAATTGAAAGTGATCATAAGACACCTGAAATTGTTGTGAATAATGCACTAATTACAAGCTCGGAACCGTGGATAAAAAATGGATAAAATTCTAGTGGAAACATCAAATGAATGTTTGCAAATTCAAGCTTCAACAAATCTCACATGGTGAACGCGTTATTTTATGTAATGGCCGCAAGAGTAATTACTGCACAGATTTGATAAAAATGTATCTGAATGAAGCAGGAAAAGTACAATGTGCAACCGCAATGGAGTCAAATAGGCGCACACTTTCAATAGCGCGCTCGTGAATTAGAGCGCATTTTGAAATTTATTGAATGCTAGAATCGGAGCAACCGAATAAAAATCAATATTTAAATGAATGGCTCGTGCATGTAGATCACCGTCGCTGTTTTTGTTGTCAGCTCACACACATTGTGGCTGTGATTCATGTGCAAGATAATAAATAAATTAATCAGCAGAATTGCAATTTACCTCTGATAACACATGAACAGTCGTTTCGGTAACTGGTAACTCACATATTTAAGCGTAGAGAAAATTGCGCGCGAGCTGTTCTTGCGCTATTTAAGCGAAATAAAGAAAATGATCGCAAACTTACTAACACACACGTTTCTCTTTATTTTTCTTTTATCGATAATCGGTGCGCACGAGTGTATTTCGCTTATGTGCTCACATTTGTGCCATCATTTGTTTTTTTCAATGGAAACTGATGCAATCAGAGCCCCAATAATTACATGAATATTTGAAAACTCTTTTTATTTAATTCTTTCATTCGTACATATACACCATCAATCGTATGTTAACATTACTTAATTTTGCTTGGCATATTTTTTTCGCATCAGACAAAAGAGATTGTGACTGCGCTATATTCAATCACCAAAAATGTGAAATAAATAAGATCATTTTTGAAAGCATCTTTTTCTGGTCGTCATGTTTGAAGATCTCATTATGCGTCGCCCATTTCGCTTTATTAGGGTCGAATAAAATCGAATATCTTCAGTCCAGCGACAATTTTTTGCTTCATCCGTTGATGAAATCATAATTTTTCACCTACATCCGTTCCATATTCATTTTCTTGATTCCACCTTTCCGATGCGATTTACCTCTCAAACGTGTTTTTTTATTCCATTTTTTCAGCTGATTTTCTGTTTCCCTATGTGCGATTTTGTGGTTGCGTTGAGATTTCCAACGAATGAAATCGAATCTTTTGTTTGTTTCGTTGAATTTGAATTCTAAGCTCAAAATGGTGTTCTAATTTACTGTAGTTCAATTTCGATCGATGCCCGGTAATTTTCAAGAAAAATGTGCTTTTGTTGCTTCTGTTGCTACTGCTTTTACGTTCAAATACAATTACAAGGTGTATTATTTGATATTGTTTTGTTGATTACATCAGGTAAACACCGCATATATTATATGAAGTTGAATATTTTTTGAGCAACGCAAAAAAAGAGAGCTGCTATTATCAAACATCAATTGATATGTAAGAGGTAAATAAGTCGAAAGAGCTTGGTGATTGAATACATATATTATTTATATAGAAGTCCGTTCCAAATCGATTGTCAAATAAAAACAACATTTTTTTAAAGGTAAATCGTACGTATATTTTGAGTATTTTCGTTGCAAACAATCTTTGCACATATTTTTTTTTTGTCAATGAAATCTCTATTTAGCTGATCTGTATTTTCTCAATTTTCCGCTGACACTCTTTTTTGGAATATATTGATGTGTTGAAATGTTTTAAATAATATGATTCAATGTTACTAACATATAATTTATTAGAAAATCTATTTCATTTCAGAATCTTCTCAAGAGCATATATAGATAGAATCAAGTGATAAAGCAATAATGGTTGAATTTTCGAAGAGAGAAAAAAAAAAGCATAAAATCAACAGTAGTGTGAAATAGTGAAGACTATTTTTGAGCATACTCAATTGGATATGTTAGTAAGAATGTCATGTCGATTCTACCCAAAAAAAGTAGACACATTGGTCACTCCTAAGTTTTGTTTCTTCGTTGTACATTTTCTGCCGAAATACAGTTGTGACCGATCTATCTACTTTTTTAAATAGCGTTGACATAACATTTTTATTAAAATTTTAAACTGAGTGGCCATGAGTATTAACTTAGAACGCGTCCAGATCGATATACAGCTTACTTTCCCCAGTAGTGGGCTGCACCAGTGTTACAATATGGATAGTTTGGACAAGCAGCTGGATTTACACCTGCAATTTAAATCAAACGAAAAATTAATACGTTTTCGTTTGAAATGATTAAATCATTGCAAATAGAAACTCACCTGCTGGATACCTAGAAAAAGAAAACCAAACCATTTTTTATTAATATTATAAAATATTATTCAACCCGAGCGCAAATTTGTTGACTGAGTCACACAGACAAAACAAAATGGGTAACTTAAATGTGTAAAAGGTAAATTTAATATTAATTTTACCATTTACCGTATGATTTTATCCATTTGAAATTTATGCGGCATATTTTTCAAAAGATATACATTAATGAATAAAAGTAACCACAGCACACATTAAATTTACCAATTGCCGCTTCACTCTATAAACGTTACTCATTTCCAAAATATGCCGCATAAATGTCAAATGGTAAAAATCATACGGTAAATGGTAAAATTAATATTAAATTTATCTATTACACATTTGAATTACCAATTTTTTTTGTTTGTACAGTCGGATATTTTGGGAAGTTTTTGGCTGATTAACTACTATATGATTACTCCAAATAAAATTGATGGCTAAAATCACCCATAATTATCAACTGACTGACTAGTGGCTAAAGGTGATCACTTTTCATGTAAATTTGAAATTCAATCACGATACGCCAGTTAAATTTGACTCAAGACAATATGACAACTTATCAGTCAGTCAATTTTTTGCACACGGGAATGTATGAAGAAAAGTTTAACACTTAGTTTGATGCATTCATAAAATATTAAGACTTTTCACAAATTTGAATTGAAAAAAAATATTGGTACGATATTTTACAATAGATTTTAAGAATAATAAAAAGCTGGAATCGTGCAAATAAATTCGAATGGTTTGTGTGTTTCTGAAAAAAGATAGGAGTCAAAAGCTCTCGGCAAAGTTTTCACGTATATCAAAGTCTCTTTTCAGAAACACACAAATAATTCGTATTCATTTGCGCGCTTAAGGCTAATTTCTTTTTTCTTCAACCAATCATATTTAGTTTATAGTTTGAGTAGATGATGCATACTTGTCTCCTCCTGGTCCGTTGATTTCGTTGTCGCTGTAGTCATACCATCCGTTGTAACCTAGATCTCCGTTGTAAGCACCATTCCATGCACCATGATTCCATGCACCATGATTCCAGGCTGGGTTCCAGGCTGGACCAGCTGCTGGAACTGGTGCAGTGCCATGGAGCAAGCTGTTATCGCAGATTGGGAATCCTTCGAAAGATACGCACACATTTCAATACGAATTTCAGTTATTTTTTCAATGAAACTGTTTCAATTCATCGTAAAATTGCAAAGAAGAATCAAAATTCAAACACTTGATAATTAAAATGCATGTCAAAATAGCAATACTAATATCTTTGGAAGCGTATCTTCTTAGAAAAATTGAAATTGCATTTCCAATTTCAAATTATTTGAATTTACTAACTGAAGAAATAAATAAATAAATCCATAACAACAAAGTCATAACAAATTAAAAAAATACAAACGAAAGATAAATAATAGAAAGGCAAATAGACAAAATTGAAATAACTGTTGCAAAAAATTCAAGAGACCAAAAGATAGGAAGAATAAAATCGAAATTTTTGGAAAAACAAGGAATTGGCTTTTTTTTATATGAAAAATGTACTCATTACGAAATGCCTATAGATTTTCTAGAATCTAAACAGCTTTTTGAGGCTCATTTTTCTTTCGAACTTCTTGAAACTGATAAAATTATCGAATTCATAAATTATAAATAAACTCAGATAAAAAGGAGTGAAATGAACGACTTAATATCTTGTTGAAAAAAGAATTTGAAGAAAAGCACGAATTTCTGATGTTTAAGATGTATTTACCTGGGCATAGCGCTGGATTGACACCTGCTGGATAGCGAGCTGGTTCTAGTGGAGCTGAATGGATAGCAGCAATAAGAACAAACAAGCAAATCTACAACAGAAAAACAATTATAATTAAATAACAGAGTGTGATTCCGTCGTCACTTGTTGAGCGTATTAATTTTATTGAACCATTACTATCACGCATGGATCAATTCACTTGCTCAATGACTGTAATTCATTAAATTTCTCTTCGGGTCAATATATATTGTCACAATTTCTCTGGCTAATTCGCACACAGTAGATGTGATGTTTTATATATAATTTTCTTGGATTGACAATTGTTACTTCTTACCACTATTGAATTCATTGTGTATATCTATTTTGTTTTGAAAATTATGAAAAACAAAAAACTATATATCACGGCTAACAAAAACAAGTATTTGTTGCGTGCCACAAACAAATTTTCCAATATTGCTTCGATTGGAACTGAATGGTTCTACTGATTCGATCGTGTCGGAATCGACGGCTTAAATACAGAAATACCGCACCTTTTTTCCATCACCCGTACCGTGAAATCCCATACCCCGGCACATGTTTACCACACACAATATGGCTCATTGGATTTCGCATAGTTCCAAATATTTATAAATGCTTTCACACATATTATATTGAACTTTTGTTTCATGCTTTCCCTTTCTATTGCCAGTTCTTTATGTTGGCTGGCCGTACTTGTTTTGCCATCTTTGTTGCAGTTTATAGATAAATGCGCCAAATGCTTTTCCAAAATGCGCTTGCGCGCAATATTTCAATGTGGCTTTAAGCCATACAATGTTCCATACACATTGAAGAACTATGAGTGAACTGCAAAACAACAACAAATGTGCAGTTATGCATCGAGCTGGTCAGTAGCGAGCATGAAATAATACAGATGTAGCAACTGTATGTGGGATAATGTTACCATTTTGCACATTTTTGAAGCATTGTCAATTTAAGAACCCAACGAACTTGTCATGCTCGCCAGTCATTGTAACGTTTACACGGAAATTACCTTTGGTATCATTTATGTTTTTTCTCTCTTCTCTCAATTGAGCCAAAACCAGTTTACACATTCGATTCAGTTGCGAAATGTACGCTATTTGGAAATCAGTGTACGATTTTATTGAGTGGATGCCGTTCACATACATTCGCTGCTTTCATTCATTGCATCCAAAAAATCGATTATGAATTTTTCTAATTTTGGTTTTTTCAATTGAACCACAAAATGCTATTTTTTTGCCAACTCTCAGCTATCTGAACGTAAATTCATGTGTGATTCGCATAATTTAAATCTTGATCCTTGAATTGAATGAATGAATTCTCTCACCCAAAGCTTTGATTGGATAGGAATTTAAGACAATTTCTCCTCTAAAAATAGTCATCATTCAATGGAATTTCTTCATTTTGCGAAAGAAACATCAATGCTAACCAATAAGATGCGATTTCACTGTAATTGGTAAAGAAGTCAATATCAAACTTTCCTATTCTTACTCCACTTGTGCAAATAGAGATTCCTGGTAGTGAAATAGTAAAATAGTACAACTTATTTCTCTCAATCCTTACAAATTTTTTCTCAGAGAGAAAGAGGGAGAGAATCCATTTGAAATTAATTTATTTTATATATTTCATTTACATCAACAAATGGCGATACCGATATTGATGGATAACTTTAACGGTGGTACAAGTAACATTTTGAATAACGGATCAACACTTGAATCAAGAAACATGGCACCAATTTGAAACTCTGTCTTTACTGTCACGAACAATTCATAACAATTATAGTGGTGATTCAAATGAGCTCAACGCATTCATTTCCTAAATTGAACTGGTTAAATAGACCGTCGAAAATGAACATATGCAGATCTTCAAAAAAGTTGCAATGACACAACTTTCAGGCAAAACAAGTGAATGTGTTAACCCTGACAACGGAATTGATGATAAAATTAATGACTTGAAAAGTGAAATCAAACCAGACAATTCAAGAGTTATCGAGGGAACCCTTATGACTCTGAATATTAATAAATTGACATCTCAAGATTTTTCAATAAAAGCAGAGCAATGAGTCGAATATTTGCAACATTCATTCATAATCGAAGGCATTTCACGAGCGAAAAATACAAAACTGCCATATAATAATAATACTTTTTTCAGTGAAAAGATGAAATTATGGAATTTTCTTAACTATACGACGTGAAATAAACCCCACACAATGTTTATTGTTTCGACCCCCGATTTTTAGCAAAACAACCTAAAATACAACAAAACCAACAAATCCTTCAAAAATTTACAATTGAAGAGTCTCTTTTGTTTCAGTAAACGTGTTTCAACGTTTCAAATTTGATTTTCGCGTAGATCAGCAATAGGTGTTTCCGGAAAATATATAAAGTTTTTTGAGATCTACATATTTGACGACAACTTTCACTTATCTCTTATCACTAATGTGAAAATCAAATTTATAAAGTTACTTTTGCTGAAACAATTTTTACGGACACTTCAATTGTAAATTTTTTGAGGGACACTTCATTTGAAATCAAAAATACTTTGCATTATTATTCTCATCCATTCATATTTATTTCACATAATTTCGTTATGAAACTTTCAGGATCTTTTTAAGGTTGTTCAAATTAAGGTTGTTCAGAGTTCCAAGCCATTCGGACAACGGTGTGCCGATCAATCCGAGTGTTTTGGACCGATCGCAATACTTTTAAGCACACAATAGAGTTGGTGTGTATAGATGGTGTTTCTTGAGGCATTTCATACTTGAAACTGTAGTGTGAAGTATCTCAAAAAAGAATTTTTCTTTGCAAATTATCATTCAGAAGATTATCTGTGAATGATTGTTGCTAATACAATGCTGCGGGATTATGTCTATTTCTTATTGGTTTTGCACAAATTCACCTATGAAATACGTGAATACTGGAATGCGTTGCAGTATGTGTATATGTTTTATCTGATGAGATTGTGCGATTCAGCGCGGGTATGAGAAAGAGGGAAGAGTTGTCCGTGGTCGTTTGCCAGGAAAAGTTGGTAAACTCGTATTTCCTTGTATATTTTCAATGGTGTTTTTTGAATGACTTTGTCTTATGCAGGAATCCGTATTTTTCAAAGAAAGTCGGAAGGAAATTGACGTTTACTCATTAGACTTTAATAAAGTGTGCAATCAATTACTGAAATAATTGGCTTTCCTTGATATTTAGAGCAAGTTTCGAATTATACCTACTTCCTTCCTTCGCCTAATATCGTTCTCACTCAAAGCTGTATTCGCAATTAATAATAAAAGGTCAATATTTTAATTAAAAAAAGGTAAATGTTGTTTTAATTGTTTGTTCAATTTTATTCTAGGCTCAAAAATTGTTCTAATCTATTTTATCTTAACCATAATTTTACAAAAGGAATGTGAAATGGCCGGAAAGCTTGGAATGAACATTCGGCTCACAATTGATGTTTTAACATTTACAGAGAATTCGGCAGTTTTTATTGTTAGTTACACGGGGAGGAGTGAAAAGTGTAAAGATTGTGTGTATGTGTGTGAGTTTGTATGGTAAAACGAATATAATACATAAGATAGCGGAAAGACATATGGATAACATGCGTTATTGAATTGGCGAGAGGAAAGAATGAACGTATATCCGGTAGAATACATCGTTGGTTATCTTAAAATTTTGTGTGTTCGTCCAAATCACTTGTCCTAATTAAAATTGAGCGTCGATTTTGAGTAAATATTCCTTGAGTATTCTCGTTGCCAACAATTGTTGCTTGGCTCCAATGATTTCTCCATTTAGCTGATGTCTAAGTTTAAGTCGTTCTTCCAACAAAAAAATTGGATTGGCACTTTTCGAAAAACAAAATAACAAATTCGTCAAATAGTGTAAAGTGAGCACATTGAATGGTGAAACACATAAAATAATTTTGAATTGAAAGAATGTTAGTTACACGGGGAAATCACAATAGAAATAGTTGGATATTTGAAGAAAAGGCAGGGGCATTGATTAACCGCAAAACAAAGAAGAAGTGTGTGCGTTGAAATGAGCGAGAAAGAGAGAAAGAGAACTATTTTTGAAAATAGAAATGCTCAGATGGTTGGATAATAACTTAGAAGCAGTTTGGATAATTTGGGCATGAAGCTGGCGACACGCCAGCTGGATATTGACGTGAAGTGTAGCCAGGCAATGGGGCGACTTGTGGTGCAAGTGCTGATCCATGAACTCCAGTGTTGCAGTATGGGTAGTTTGGACAAGCAGCTGGATTTACACCTTAAATTTGAACATTTAAAAAACAAAAATGTTAAAATCAAACGTGGTTCCAATCAAACATGTAATTGTGTGCCGAATGATTTTTACCTGCTGGGTATCTGTGGAAAAGTAATGATAAAAAAGGTCGAAGTTAATTTATTGGTATATGATTCTAAATATTCTGAAAATAATTGTTCTAAGCTAAAATTCCGCCTGAGAAGCTTATGTTTAAGCTTAAATTTCCAAAACTTCAAAGTAATGGCATTGAACTGTATTATCAGGCTGTAAAGTGATCACAGCAACATGTAAAAATGTTCAAATATTCAGCTTTGTTGTTAAATGAATCATTTTAAATGATTGAAACTGCTTACTTGTCACCGCCTGCACCTTGGATGTCATTGGTTGCATAGTCGTGGACAGCTGGGACAGCATCATAGTGTGCGTAGTTGGCGGCGAGTGGGCCGTTCCATGCGTTTGGACCATTCCATGCTGGTGCTGATTGGTAGGCATACGATTGAGCACCATGATTCCAGGCTGGGGCAGCAGCGTAAGCAGCAGCGTGTGGAGCTGCTGGGACTGGTGCTTGACCGTGGAGCAAGCTGTTATCGCAGATTGGGAAACCTTCAGATTGAAAAGATCGAATTTCAAATATTTGTACAATATATATTGTTGACCAATAGACAATTGTAAAAGAACATGCTTTGCAAAACTTTGACCGATACAAACGCAAACCAAGAGAAATGCATCTAAAAAGGAACCAACATTTTCTCCTGAATATTCTAATTCTTTTACAACCTTTTCTAAGTGGATCACAAAATGATTGATAACAAAAGAATGCAATTTTTAAATAATTACCTGGGCACAATGCAGGGTTAACACCTAATTCAGGAACCGAATTTGCAGGAATATTCAAAATAAGAAATGTTTTAAATTGAAATTTTTTTTTCGAAAAATTAAAAAGAATTCAAATAAATCTTGGCAGAAATGTCTCAAACGAAAAGTAATGCAGATTCGCACCTGCTGGATAACGGGCTGGTTCTTGTGGAGCTGAGTTTACAGCGGCAATGAGAACGAAGAAGGCGATCTACGTCGAAACAGAAAAAAAACCAATTAATAAATCTCTGGCGCCATCAGATGCAGCTGCATCAAATCATCTCAACAGGTGGAATATTCAAAGGCAATAAAGCACGATGAAGAGTTGTCTTTTGGCTAAAACAGTTCACTATTCAAAACGATTGACTCTCAAATTGATTATTCACTGACCATTGAATGATCACTCAATATATCGCTTGTAACTCCCGCACATTGCACTTGCATTGCAATGATTTGCCGCCGATTGATGATATAAATTTGCTGTTGATTGAATCACTTACCACTTTCGAATTCATATTGGACTATTATGTGTATATCTAATTTGTTTGCAAACAAAAAACTATATGTCACGTGTAAAAATATCGGTTGCGTGCTACACACAAAGCTTCCAATATTGTTCCGATTCGAAATGAATGGTTGAACTGATTCAATCGAACTGAATGTTGCGGTTTAAATACAAAATACAGCACCTTTGCCATAACATATACAACGATAAACAGCTCTCATAACCCGGCGTATTGTCATTGTCTCTCTTATGCGCTCTCGCATGTGAGTTACTTGCCGCATATATTTTATTTCGTTTTTGCATAGTACTCAACTACATTTTATATGCTTTCGTACTCATTATGCTGAGTTTTTTCTTTTGTTTGGGTGCTTTCCTTTTCTTTTGGCACTCGATCTCCAGGAAGCTGCAATAGTTTAACCATCGCCGAAGCTTTTCTGACATCCATTCTAGATTGTGAATTTCGATGCATCTCTCGATTATAATTCTTTCTTCAACAAAATGGCATCGGAAACTTTCGTTTTTCAAGAACGTATGAAAGTATAGGCGTTTGGCTTCATTTGCTTACTGGCTGACAGTATCTATATAGCTACAGATCGAATTTCCATTTTTTCGGAATTTTGTTGGCATTTTGAATTCTTTTTGAATTTTATTCAAGTTTTGATTGGTAAATGAATCAAATTTATCGATTGAGTCATTTCATCAAATTCAATTCGATTTGGTCAGCAGTTGTAAGTTTCATAAACATCACAAATGTACTGGTTATTGATGACAATGAAGCCAAATTACGGTTGCATTTTGGCAGTGAAGTAAAATCTTGGTCTCAGGAACTGTGTCTCATGGTTCAAATAATTTATTTCCAAAGATCTGGGTTCGGTTTTGCACCAATTCACTCAAGAAATATGTTGAATATTGAAATTTGCGTTGCGACAATGCGAACCGCTGCTGCTGTTGTTGTTGTCTTTTGTTGGTTTTTGTTGTATCCGGTGAGATTGTGAGATTAAACGCAGATAGATACAAATGTGGCACCGCAACAAGAAACACTCGTTGCCCTTGATCATTGGTACGGAAAAGTGAGTAAATTCTTACCAATTTTTTTGTTTCGTTCGTGTATATGAATACATATTTCCCTGATTGTTGACTTTTGCAAGAACCAATTTTAATCATAGCATGAAATCGGTAGGCGCGCGCATACTTTCAACCATTTTTATACTTATTGGAGATTTAATTCACATTTTCGTATTATTTTTACATCGAACGGAATGCAAATGATTCTTATTCCTCGGGCTGTTCCTATTTTATCTTATCTACTGAAACAAAGTGACCATTAGCTTTTCTTGGAGCTTGCGCAAATTCACACCTATTTAATCACACAACATGTTTCGTTCACTTCAAAAACATTCCAGCAAAGTGACCGGCGAATGATTCAATCAGAAATAGAAAGAATTAATTACTTGAAAATTTGAATGAGAACTTAATTAAGAGATCGCAGAAATGGTTTGTGATTTTCATTTACGAGACATTGTCTCAAAACAAGCCAATTCCGTTCTTTTATACTTTAATTATTGCATCAGTGTTATAAAAGTAGCACATAAAATCAATCCCCACTGAAGCCTTGAATCTAATTTTAAATGATTTAATCGAAATTAAATCAACTTCAGCTTGGAACACAATTATTTTAAATTTTTTCAGATTCATCAATTATCCTTTGAAATTTTTGAAAATATTTATCAAGCTATTTTTCATACGTTGAATTGCTCTAGATCCTACCATATTAAATTAAGAATGTAAATTGAAAACGATACCCAATCGTGAAAATTTTGAGCAATAAGCATTATTCGTATTTCTTCCGAAAATTTATTGATTAGCGCAAGCTATTGGGTGTGTTCCTAGAAAGACGCGCATCGTTACTAACTTCGTTTCGATTCACTCGCGCCATTTTTTTGACAGTGACAGCTATTCTATCTTAAAGAGCATCAAAAAATCTATTGAATTACAAGTGTCAAAGTGAACAGTCGTATTTTTGCAGAAGTTTTTATCATAATCGAAAATGTCTAAT
This sequence comes from Obolodiplosis robiniae, assembly GCA_028476595.1. Classification (NCBI taxonomy): domain Eukaryota; kingdom Metazoa; phylum Arthropoda; class Insecta; order Diptera; family Cecidomyiidae; genus Obolodiplosis; species Obolodiplosis robiniae. The sequence goes on along the minus strand of CM052017.1, from coordinate 7,768,606 downwards.
TTCGTGCCTTCAAAACAACATTTGCGGGAAGTTTTGATACACTACTTTCATTTGAAGAAAAGTGCAACAGAAGCGCAACGTTTACTCATTGAAGCTTACCCTGAATATTCTGTAAGCATTAGAATGTGTCAGGAGTGGTTTGTACGGTTTAGAAGTGGTGATTTCGATACAGAAGACAAAGAGCGACCAGGTCCATCAAAAAAGTTTGAAGACGACGAATTGGAGGCATTACTTGATGAAGATCCATGTCAAACTCAAGAAGAACTTGCAAAATCATTGGGAGTCACTCACTCAGCCATTTCCAAACGCTTGAAAGCAGCTGGATACATTCAAAAGCAAGGAAATTGGGTGCCATATGAATTGAAGCCGAGAGACGTTGAAAGGCGATTTTTCACTTGTGAACAGCTGCTTCAAAGGCAAAAACGGAAGGGTTTTTTGCATCGTATTGTGACTGATGATGAAAAGTGGATTCATTACGATAATCCGAGGGGGACCGCTACCGACAACAATTGATCAAATTGAATGCAGCAATTAAGCGAAAACGGCCGGAATATGCGACTAGACATGAGTCAATAATTTTCCATCATGACAATGCTCGGCCACATGTTGCGGTGCCTGTTAAAAATTATTTGGAAAACGTCGGATGGGAAATTCTGCCTCACCCGCCTTATAGCCCAGACTTGGCCCCTTCCGATTACCACTTGTTTCGGTCGATGCAGAATCACCTCTCCGGAATACGGTTCACTTCAGTTGAAGGTATCAAAAAATGGCTCGATTCGTTCTTCGCTCTGAAAAATGAGCAATTCTTTTGGGATGGAATCCATAAATTGCCTGAAAGATGGGAAAAAGTCGTAGCTTCCGATGGACAATATTTTGAATGACATGTATTTTCATTTTCATACATAAATAAATGGTTTTTTGAACAAAAAAAGCGCGTCTTTCTAGGAACACACCCAATAATATCTAGTTATTAGTTTAAAGATAATCAGACCTTGCGAATCGCTACTGGATTCTTGAGTCAATCATTCGAATATTCCTTTTATTTCAATCTATTTGGAGCATATGATCACCGAATTGTAAAGTTCAAATTCAATTTTGCGTATGATTTGATTGATCTTTGATCAATGTATTAAATCCCGCTATTTCTTATGATCAATTCAGGTAATATTTTCCGTTTTTTCCAAATTGTTGAAATGTTTCAATGCATTTATGTTGAGTTTAAAATCCAATTTTATAACTATTATAATCCAAATTGAGTTATAATTAACTTTCAATTAGAGTGCATAAGTTTTTCTTCGCCCTGGTTGAAAAACGGCTTCGCTCAAAACAACCTAACCGAAAAAACAGTGCTTTCCAATCACATGGAAAAAGTTAGTAGCAATTTCAGACTCTAATATTTGCATTGATACTTACCGAAGTCGGTCTTAATCGAGTTATATACTTTCGAAGAATTGCAGCAAATGTTTTGAAAATTTGTTTTAATTAATTTAATTACAAAAATAGCATTGGACACCTTTGTTTCGGTCTGATTCCCATTATCGACGAAAGAACGGCTGGCTTTTCGAGCATTTGAATATGTTTTGTGGCAAAAAAAGTTCAGCTTATTTGGTGAATTTCTTGAATTCTATCTGATGGAACCGATTTATTCAAACTCCTCTCGCCAATTAGCAATGGCGACGATTCTCTAAGTCAACAGTACAGCGCTGCAATCAGTTTTGCGTATTAGTTTTTTACACCTAACTTCTATGGCCATTTCATTATCTAGGCGAACAATGCGTGAAAAGATGTTGCCTGATCACCGCTCCCTTTCTTATTCCTTCTATTTGAATTATGAAGATATGAAGAATTAAAATCGCATTTTATTCAAAGAATTCAAATTTTTTGTGCATAATAAACGTGATAATAATGAAAAGAGTTGATGAAAAGAGTTGAAGGATCCGAGTAATGGCTTGATAAATATAAAAAAAATGCGTTGATTTAGCGAAAAATGGCTTCAATTTAAATTTTTATAAGTAGAATAAATTCACTGCAACCTGAATATCATATAATTTCCTTGTGATTGACAATAGCAGCAGCAGATCTATAATTCCAGTTTTTTCTGGACAATTGTGCGAGCGTCAATGTAGTCCTGAGCATGAACATTGAGCGAAAATCAGGAAAAAGATAAAAAAAAGAGACCCAAATGCTGGTTGTGAGTTCGGGCGATTGAAAAGCAAGTGAGATTAACTAGCTCTAAGCCAAGTGATTAAGCGATATTGTTCCGCTGATATTGAATAAATGTGGTAAGAATCAAGCGAATATATTGCGAGCGCGCCACTGATGTTATGATAACTGGTTAATTATTATGATCTCATTAAGCATTTCAATATATATTGGTTAAGCTGTCGGGTTTTGTGTATGCAATTTATTATTTTTCTATTTTTTTAATTGCTCGGGCCATTGGCATAGACGCGATATGTATGCCCGTATTTCATGTGCAATTTTTTCTGCGCTGCTTTTTTCTATTTTCGAATGGCATTCCAAATTTACTGCATTTGGCATTTTTAGCGAATGTGCGCGCTCGTCGACTTTATCGCTAGTGTTTATATTTGTTAAACCGACTGGTGCGAGCCCAATGGGTGAATTCGTTTAATTACACTTGAGTGATTAAAGCAACCTGATTATTTGGGGTTTTCTGTCAGAAAATTCACTTCCTCCTTACTTTTTTCACATTCGTTCTTGTTACATGCGGCGTGCCATTTCGTTTCAAAATATAATTCACGTAAATCAAATATCTGGTTTCATGGATTTCAATGTCAAAATAACAGGAAAGGAAAAAGTGCGAATAATGCGAACGGTGTTGAGTAAATTGCTTGCAATTGACCTCGAATCGAAAGAAAACGCTGAACAGAGATGCAAAACAAGTTCATGCTGCACGCACTATTCAAACGACCAAATGAAAAACTGGTTGGGGTTAGTATCTAGAATCCATATATCATAATGCTGGCAAATACCTTCGCTTTTTAAGCGCCACAAGTTACGCCTGACTTTGAAATATTATTTACCGAACAACAAAATCGAATTTTGCCATACATTTGTATGGCACTTTTTATGGACAAAAAATGTTAAAACACTCCGTGATACAGTGCGATGAATAGATTGAGGAAGATTTATATTTGAAGTCGAACAGATTGATCATTATTCAACAAATCAATAACAATAGTTTGTGCGTAATTGACTGGTTGAGTCCTTTGAAATCATTACTTTTGTGTAGTTAAAAAATCGAACCATGATTAAATCACCACAAGAGTTTTGTTCTTTCAAATTTGATCATCTCGAATCATATTGAATCACCTTGAGTGATTTTCGGTTCTATTCGAATTGAGCTGATGATGACAACTATGAAATGATGGTAGATCATTTTAATTGAAAGATAAGGTCAAATAAAAATTGCTAAAATAAGCAAATTCAGATTTTGAAATTAATTTATAAAAGAAGACCTTACTTATTACAACAAAGTATTGACATGAAATGTTGACAGTTCAATGTGACTTAATTGTTTGACGCTGCCACCCACTCGTCCAACACGGCTGTCATGTCTAAATTCGTCGCCTGTCATGCCTATCCACAGGTGACTTGAGAGCCCGAAATCAACATTTCCTTAACTATGCATGAGGCCGTCTTCCTGGTGTGTGTTTGTCATTGCAGCCAGCGCATAGCAACGGAGTCGTCCAAACGAATCGAAATAGTGTCAAAATGACTCTCATATTCTCATGTTTTTTCTTACACTTCAGTGAATGAAAGTGGTCACGCCATCGGTTCTCGTTGCTTGATATGGCCTGTCCATAATGAAACGTGCTCGCGCGCCGCATATTTATATCCTTTCTCTTCAAGTCCTTGAATTTAAATGTGTATCACTTTCAAATCCAAACACGAGTTTTATTATAAAATCATTTGCACATTGTGAATGAATGATTCGACAGCTACAGATACCCAGCACAATCATTCACGTAACAAATGTACAAGAAAAAGAATGTTTTTTTAGTTCATGATTGTTGTTGCTATTATCGACAATATTCTACAAATTGTTCTTTTATATCGCTGCATGGCTGGTTTGTCGATTTGGAGAATGCAATTGTTTGCAGTGTGTTCTCGCGCCGTTGATTAGGCGGCGCATGCGTGATATTCGCAATACAATCGCGCAATTTGTAAATGAATTGGTTTCATTTTGAGATTTATCAGCTTGAAAATCGGAATATTGCCGTAATTGACGTTAACTGTCATCAATCGTCTTGTGAATATATTTATATATCGATTGAATTCGGCTAACGCAAAACAATATACAGCTCACATCATTGATATACAGAACATAACAATTGAAGTATTGCCCCAATGCAGAAATCGCGCAAAACTTGACAGCTGAAGCTGATTGCGCGAAAATTTGCATTTTGCTGGCCAACAACGAAAACGACAGCAACAGCGAAACAAAGATAGAGAATTTGTAATTTCGACGTTTTGGCTAATGTCAGCGGTGTTGCAGCAATAATATATTTCAATTTCCTTTGTTGTCAACAATACGTTGTTCATTTCAAATAGAATAATTTTTCGATTTCTTAAAAATTAAACACTTAAAATGATTTTGTCGATTGGTTAAATGTCCATGATCAGTCATTATTTGTTTCTGTTGTTGTTTGCTTTTTGCCAAACATATTTCCATATTGAATTTTTACACAGAGCACCACAACCGGCTGATTTCGTGAGAAAATATGTTGAAATTAAACGGTCGACTGAAGGAAATTGGCGGAATTAACAGACTTTGGAATTAGAATTTTTCGATTTAGCGATAAAGAAAAGATACAACAAGTGGTAAAGTCTCTTAATGATTAGCATTTCCAATGAGTTTTGGAGTCATTCGACAGAGTAACAATTATCGCAACAGTAAAATTGACTTTATTGACGGACATACAAATTGTGATAACGTTTTTGAAAATGTAAGAATGAAAAAATAAAAAGGAATGAAAAAAATCAACAATTATTGATTATCAAATGGAATTGAGTTCAATTAAGACGCCCACAATTCTCTCTGAACAATTGAATGCGGATACAATTGGCGATTTTGCGAGCATCACCGATTTTTTTATGCTTTCAATCTCAATTTTTATCGTTCGGATAATTTGGATTCATTTTGTTGATTTAAATGTATTTTATTTCATTTTGTCAATCTTCATTTTCATTTTGAAGTGGAGTCAGATCCACGATGTTGAGTTGTTCATTCATATTTGATCAAACGTGTATTCAATCAATTAATTTTTTCGTATAAGACGGATTTTTGGTGGTTAAGTAATGTGCTTTGAACCGCATTTCATCTTGTGAATTAATTTATGATGTCGATTATTGTCTTTCAATTTGTGTTCTTTCCTTTCACACAGTCTGAATATTCCGCGCTCGCGCGTTCATTATAACATTATCATCTACGGAAAATACGCTTTCTGACTAGTAGAAGCAGTAATTTCATAAAAATTACCGTGATTTGTGTGCCCGAATTGATTTGATTGAGAAACCGAAAAATGAAACGTGTGGGTACAATGGTCAGATGTTGTGGCAAATGCACTTTTGTGCTCGTGAAAGTACTTGGGTTTGGTGGTAAAGTTGCATATTTATGAGAGATCTTTGGCGTACACATTGCCATTGTAAAGGTTTGCCAAAGAAAACTGGTTCAATACAAATATAAATCGCGCGCGCATGGTTTCGATTGGCATTGCACATAGTTTTGGCACTTCGCTCGACTCCGGGGTTTCTGCTAAGTGCATACATACTGCGTCTCTCTCTCTCTCTCTCTCTCTCTCTATCTGTCGCTTTGTTTCCTTAATATATACGATTTCTTTAAAATTAAACAATACGTTCGTTCGCTAATATAGAATGAATTCTTATTGGATACTTTGTGTCGACAAGAAAGTGAAATATGGGAGCAGTATCTCTACATGGAATATCATATCCATCTGCAACATCGACAAATTCACAAGCCAAAGCGCCGTGTAGCGAAATTCGTTTCAGATTTTTTTTCTAACTGGATGATTAAAAGTAATACCATCCAAATGTATCTGTGCATTTTTTTATGCCAAATATAGTGTGTGTATCCATATCGAAATCCAATCCGAATCCAACACTCTGCAAATGAGCCCGCGCGCCCACAATTGCAAAAGAATGTTGGTGCGCGCACGCTCGCACGAAAAAAAAACAATCAATAAATGAACATGCATGGCAATATATACTGTAAAATATGCACTCGCAAGTGTCGTAAGCGCACAGGCCTGTGCCCCAAGTTAGTAAAATTGCAAATCAAATTACATACCAATTGCTATTGTCCGGCCGCATATAATATAATAACCATCCATATGGCAATTTTCTATTCCAAATTATTTGCGCGCGTTCGTTTGCGACTTTTTTCATTCTTCTTTGGATATTAGCTCTCTTTCTTCTCGCTTAGCCCACACAGCCAACGCATTCTTCGGTGTGCACACACACAAAAATACCGACAGGAAAAATCGAATGGAAGCATTCAAATTATTTGTATGTGCGCGCGCGTGCGGTGCAACAGGAAAACAAAAAAATCACACAGCCGAATGAAAAATGTGTACGTTATTACATGAAATACCTCGTTAATTTTTATTAGTATTTATCTGTCGCAGTATATTTTCGGGGTCTTTTTGTTTCTTCACACCTCTGCCATGGGCCTAGTCACGGTTGCCCTGTCCAGTTCGACCCAATCCAATTCATTACATTGTATAATGAATGATTGAAATGCACAATTTTCGCCATCCAAAATAAAGACTCTTTAATTTGTCATACGGTTCTGTTCCTGCTAGTTGCGAATTTATTGCATTCATATTTTGAATGCACACACAGCGCGCACACATTCTGAACGCCAGATGAGGAAACAATTTTTGCATTTCGACTCATGCTCAATTTTAGTCGATATCGAAATTCTTTTGGAGCGACCAGGCATAGCCAAACGGCGATCTATACCTGTGGTTCATTCCATCGGAATTTCAATCGTTCTCTTTTGCTCATTCAATCGAAACGTGCCAATGCTTACCAATCTCGATATAAATTATTTGATTGCTGGAAACTCGAATTTCCAACCGAACTTATGATTCGAATGGCATTGGATCGTAAGACAAGCGATAAATTGCTATGAATAATTTAATTGATACGAAGTTACATGTTGTATTTACACACAGGTTGTTCAAACTGGCCGCCGCTAAATCGCAATGAGAACGAAAATTCTCAACTTGGTTAATGCGATTTTTGGCCGGGTAAAAAAAATATTTTGACACTGGACAATGCATTCTTTGTGCCGCAGATTCTATCTCATTCTTCTTCAATCAATATGTGATGGACGTAAATTTGTTGATGTCAAGATTGAAAAAGATTCATGGAGTGGTGCATTAGAGAAACTTCCACTTCAGTTGAAATTCCTAGATATTTTCTTCAGGAATTCACAATTTTGCTCTATACAAATCAATATTCAGATTTGTACACATTTTATATTGAAATATATAAGCCGAAATCGGATTAAAATTCCTAAAAATTTAGTAGGCATTAAACATACACGATTTTTTTTATGAAATACTTGATAACTGAATGTGACTAGGTATTAAATCAATAAATAGTACGATTAGTAAAAACATAAATAATAAAACACTTTTAATTGTAACATAAAATCCGATCTAATAAGCTGGTAAAGATAGTTCCATTTCGTAATTTATAACGGTTTGATGATTGTTTTTAGTTTTTGAAATGACTTAGAATCCCATTTAAAAATAATATATACATTTAATCAAAGACCAGTCAACATTCTCCGTTGTCTTTGGTCAATCAACCTCAATTCAAAAAATAAAGTCGCAACTAGCCACTAATGTCCCAAATAGCAACGAGAACTGTAAAATTTCAAATATTGAACTTCAAAAAAATTTCATTTTATTTCTTGCTACATTTTAAAAATTTCAGTACTATAAACTATTACCATCTGTCAATAGCACGGAGGTTAATTGACATCAGTTAATAAATGCATCATATTTGCAACAATTTTAATTTCATTTGAATTTTGAGTATTCTAACCCCAAAATTGAGAACTCAAAAAGGTCAAAAGTTAAAATAAAAAAAAAAAAAAATCAAATTTGAACGAAATGGGCCGCGCCTAACAGCAGGATTGAGTTAGAATAACGTAATCTCGATACAATCTGTTGTGTAGGACAGTTTAGTTTCAAATAAAAAAATAAATGTATATTAATCAAAGAAGTTAAATAAGTAGATGATAGCATTTTTAAATTCACAAATACCAAATGGCTCCTGTGAACTTGGATGTAATTGCATTCACCTCATGCAAATAATTTATAGAACAAAACATAATTGGGGAATGAGTAAAAAAAACGATGCTGTTGATATAATTCAGCTGACACAAGTAGTCAGATTTAAATTGATGCCAATTCTTAACGAGTTTTATAATAAATGGAGGATTAATCAACAAAAAAAGTTGAGTTAGCTATTCAAAGAGGGTAAATAAAACACCGATACGATTATTCTGAGTTTCACAATTCCATATTGTAAAAAGTACGCAATTTACTCAAAAACATCAATGTAATTTTAAACAAAAATAATATGTTCACCAAAAATATCAAATAATATAATGTTATTTTCATCCAATTCAAAAGATAATTCCAAGTTGCTTAAAATAAATCTTAGCTCAAATTTGGTTTAATTGCTTATGTTCGACATTAGATTACAATCTAATTATTGTGACACTTTTCATCGTCTTGATATGTTAGAATTGAATTATTCTTTGTTATTCGTGTGCAGATTTGTCAACTTCAATTATTATTGTGCATTTTTCCTATACATTTTTTTTTTTTTGCTCAGCTTGTTCAATGTCTTATTCTTCAAAACATTCTTCTGTATTTTTTTTTTTTGTTCTTTAATGATTCTTTTTTTTCTTATTTTTTCTATTATTTTTTCAAAATTATATAATTCAATTTTGGTACAAATTCCATGAAATTTTGAATCAAATAGTTTAGCTTAAATAAATTTCTAATTAAGTTGTTTGAATTTTTTTTTTGTTCTGGATCGTTAGAAATGTCGTTGATATTGCATGCATATTGAGCCATAATAATAGTATTTTCGTTCACATTTTCGATATTTCGATGGATCAATTGTTCATATTCTTGATTGGTTATGTGAAACAATCCGTCCAAAGGGGGTGCACCTCAAGGGGAATTCTTAAATAAAATGTACACGCGCTTGTTGAATTAAAATCAATTTCACGGTTTCGTTTGAGCGTAAATTTATTTAAAAGCCAAACATTAAAACGCCACTAGGACGTTGAAATTATTATTATTGGTCTCACCACTAAATTGGCACTCACACGATAACGTAATAAATAATATAACGTAGTTTAAGAGCGTTCAAACAGAATGGAATTGATTTTAATTTGAAGAGTGCATAGATTTCATTTTAGAATTTGCCTTGAAATGTTTTAAAGTTTGCCTTCTCATAGAAATAACAATTTCATTTTCTTAGCAATGGGATAGAAATGTGAAAATTTTGAATGCTTGCCGCAATAATATCAACGTCACTTGGATGGACTGCCGCCCACTGTCATTTCGGCTTAAAAACAAAATTAAAGGCAAATATGATCAGTTCAAAAAATGTTTAACATGGAATTGTTGCATAATACTTTTTTCTCTAATTTAACTTAAGTTAATACATTGTGTTACAAATAAATGTTTTAAAAAAAGTTCTTTGAATGCAATAGTAGGTTTTCATAAGGGCGCGAGTGTTCTCACAGAAGTGCATTGAATGAATAGGTCATTAATGTTCTCAGCGCCACCAAAACACCGAAACAGGATGATTTCCTGTCAAGAACTCATCGAAATGTACATAATTTAAATTATAATAATCAATGATATTAAGTTTTAACACTATCTGTGAATTTTGTGCGAAATTCATAAAAATTGAACGAAATTGAGTAAAATCTATGATATTACATATCGATTTTTGTCTGTGAAATTATGAATGTTTGGCCCATAAAAATATGCACATCAGACACTTGTTACAAAAAAACTGGCTTAAATTCAATCGCTTCAGGAATCGGTTTAATTAAGTTGAATGAAAATTGGTGATTTATTCTAAGTCCATGGCCGGTTTTTGGTTGCTGAACTATGAGACGAGCCGCATCACCCCGCCCCCCTCCCGGTTGGCGCATGACATTCACCTAAACAAAATGTTGGCTAGAAAGTAGCTACCAATAAATAAATCTCATATATTTCGGACTCCATACGGCTTGTGTACGGAACTCTTGCCTACAATTACATAAAAGAAATCGATCTTTTTCTGGATGTACATTCCATTTTCATGCGATTATATTTTTATTGCAGATCCCGTTAAATTTCCTTCATTTGTTTATATGCAATGAATTTGCCTAGCTACTTAAAATTAGTGAAAAACTCTTAGATTGCAATTTTATGTAAATGATTAGCATTAATACGAGCATTCTGGTTTCCAGCACCGCCATTATTGCCAATTATTGGTGATATTGAAGTTTTGATTTTTCGCACGTTACGCTTTCCCGGCCCAGGTTTCGTGCTCATTTGACGCGCTTGCTCGATTAAGCGGTCCGGCACTGTCCACAAATGGTCGCAACGTGTTATCATAACATCAGTCAAATTGCAACATTGCGCCGCCATTCGCACCTGAGCCGCAATATCATTCTTATCAGCCGGATGAACAAATCTGAAAAATGAAAGTCAAAAATCATTGCAATCAAATAATAATGTTAACGTAAGCAAAAATTGCCAGATGCACGCATCTATTTACCTCGGTGAAAATAACGACGGTGCCATGATTGTAGCAACATTGTGTTTGGACATTTTATTGTATTGTTGATTATCGATTACACATCTTAGAAATTGTAGGAACGCACGCAGTGTATTTCGATTCTCATGGGGTAACAGCAGACATAGTATGGACATAGCCTTGAATTGATCAGGCGCCGGGACTTCTGTAAAATGCAAATGATTGAAATATTCAGTCGATGAATTAAAAAATTATCCTTCTATCCTAGACGTCACAAAAGAGATGCGTGAATTCAATTAAGAGAATTCGCGAAATTCCAATTAACTCAAATTTAGTGATTTACGCTTGAATTTCCAAACTATTGGTCTAAGGCGACTTTTGGGCTAGGTCTAGTTTGCAACTTCCATGTTGACTGAATGACAATTTTCATCATTTTCAAAGAATTCAGGGCATTTTCGGTAAAAATGTCTTGAATAAACTTGTATCTCACCTGCTGTTTGATAGAACAAATGCACCAAATCATTAGCTAGCAACGGTGTTGGCAATTCGCGTAGCCATCGTTTCAATAGAGCACTCAAATCGTGAACGCCAGTTTTTTTCAGGATACCGCTGACTTTCTCATGCTTAGAATAAAAGTTTTGTTCGAGTTCGTTGTAAAGAATTTCGGTCTTCTGCTTATTACCAGCAACACGTAAAATGCCCTCCTCTCGAGTACCTCGAGCACGTAGATTATCTGAACATTTGGAGAAGAAAATTGAAAATTATTAGTCACATGATCGATACAACTTGTCATTGAGGAATCCAAAATTGTGGAAGCTTAAGAGCTCATTTTTAGGGAGCTTAGTTTGAAAAATCATGCTTGATTCAAGTCGAATCTCTCGAAAGCTTTTTCCACCAATCGAATTAATCAATGAAATTTACCAATAATTCCTTGTAGCAATAATGGAACCAATGTCGAATCCTCTCCAGTGACCTGTTGATCCCGTCGAATCAATGCATTCAGTGAAACGCCAAAAACGTTGCCCTCCTCCTTTCGTTTTCTTTTGAATGGTTTGCGTTTGTCGAACGCAACATTGTGACGATCAAAAATCGATGCCAATTCCAGCCATAGCAATGGTTGCAATTTTTTCAATTCATTCTCATTTAATTCACCAATATCACAACCGCATTCATTGTATTCGGGTTCGCACCAATCCGTTTGGTCGATGCCATTGTCGCGGCATAAATTCTCAAAACTAACTGGTTCGGATAGATTTCGAATGCTTCTCACTGGGTCTGGACTAGATTGATGTAGATGATGATGACGTGGTGTTGATGTTGCATTGCTGCTCAACAGACTGTGACGCAGCGGTGAATTGGATGGGCTGTGTTCAGGCGTAGACGGTTGCGATGATGATGATGTATTATCGGGCGAATTGCTGTTATACAAATTGTTGTGACTATGTGCATTCGTCATGTGCGTTGAACGACGTCTAAAAATATAAAAATTGCAGTGAAATTAGTATTTGGTGGGTTCTGCAATTACTAGTAAAAAGTCGAACAAATTACCCAAGTGAACACGATGGATCCGAACCAGAGCGGATCCGTGGCAAATGAATCGTTCCAAGACGTTGAAAGCCCAAAAGCTCAATACCATCGGCCGTGTAAAATGGAATGTCGCATCGAATATGGGAGCCTCGGAAAAGGTCAGCACTCACACGCAACGGCTCGCTTGGTGTCCGTCGCAAATTCTGCTTGATCCGGGCATTTGTAATGGCTGCAGTCGGATTGTCAAAAATCGACACGAAACTTGGTCTAAATTGAAATAAAAATGGCACACATTATTAAATGTCTTTGTTGTAGGAATATTTGAAATCATATTCAAGGTGATGGAAAGGTTTGATTTAAAAGTGTATCCAAATATATATAAATCACCCAAAACTATTTTTAAATGACTTTCAAAAAATTCCCTCAAATCAACGTCATCCTCACGAAAACAATCGAAAATTCAATTCGGCAAATGTCATGGACTCTGAGTGACAACCGATCTTTGTTTTGTGAATTTCGATTTGAACGGTAATTTATAAATTTTATGTGTAAGTTTAAGCTCATATAATACGGCAAGAGTATTTGATTGAACTTGAATGCAACGATAAGAAACAGAGCATGACGCAGGCTAATGGGTCAGAATGTGTCTCGCTTCGCTCAATAGCTTCTTTTGAATTGAAAATGGTAAAATTTTTAAAAATGCAATGCAATTTGCTTACATTTGATGGCTGTTCCAGTGATCGGTGTCGGCTGGTAAGGAATCTAGTGAATCAGGTGTAGCGCTGCGCGATCGAGTGCCGGTGCTTGAAGTGTCCACATCACGGAAAACATCACGAATGTCTGGCTTCCGAGAATGGCGTGATCTGGCTCGGCCGCGAACTGTTCGATTTAGTGCTTTAACACGCTGTTTAACCGCTTCAGCGTGTGATCGTGGCAAACCAGCGATGCTCGATTTCAATTCACTCGTCGGCAATTCTCGGCCCTGCAAACATAAACAACAACAATCAATATTAATAAAGCACTGAGTCAATTATAAATTAACACCATTAAATTCTGAATTTTGTGCATTTATTCGATTTGTACCAGCAATGCCGTCGTTCATTTTTCGTGCATTTTTAACGGGACAGTAGCACTGTGCCCTCGACATACTTTGTGCACACGATGAAAAATGATTCTGGCATCGAATCGGTGCACACTTGGAATTTGCACATTGAAACAATTGAATTAAATGGGACAGAAAAAAACAAAGCAACAACAACAACAAAAAACAAATACCTCCTGAAAAGCCTTCGTTAATTGTGGAAAACCAGCCGCAACTAACCATTCTGCCTCCAATTCGCCATCTGCAAATTAATGAAATACATTTATTGGTCATGGTGTTGAAAATAAACGGAATGATTTTCACAACGTGCGTACGCTCGTGCGATCAAGAAAAATTCAGAGATTCATCCAATTGAAAGTGAAGTGTTTGCCTGCAGGAACAAATCAACAACAACAGCAAAAAAAAAACACACACACACACACAAACAAACCCAAATCGCAAGTGTCAAAGGTGATCAAGCGCAATTTAGCTGAACATAAACGAAATCAAAAGCTTCTATGATTATATGTTTCGCGTTGGAAGAATTGCTCAAGGCATTAGCGAGTGCAACCGTGAGTTCCGCTTAAGAAATTCATGGCTTTTGATTTTATCACGTACGAACAAAAAAAAACAGGCAAAATACACCGAATTGTATGAGCCGAAAAACAAAAATGTTGAAATCAATGAAAGTGACGCTCGAATGCGTCTATTGTGTGCAGTTCGCAGAACATGTGGACGTAACTTAACGATGATAAATTGTAAATAGAAACGTTTGGATAATTCGTATGGCCGTTCTGTTGGTAAAAATTAGTCAAAACGCTTGGGTTCAATAAACACTTGCACAAAACAAAAACCCCGCAGAAAAAACTGCGCACAAATTAAATTATAGATTGAACAAAAGTCTTGCACAAACACTCATTGAATATCAGCTAATGTAATCAATTTTGAAAATTCGATTCGAAATATTCTCTCTCGTGCGCGCTAAACTCCAGGTGAAATGGAATTCGTTGAAACTGCGATAGCATTCTGTAATGTTTGTTTCATGTTTCTATTTTTTGTTTCATTCGCCGTGTGTTCATTTATCGTATTTGTTTCAAATATTGCGAAAAGTGCTTATGTTAAGTTATGTGTGTGTGCGTATTTTGTTCGTTTCGTTCGTGCTCCATTGCTTTCGACACACATATATTTCACAAAAGAAGTAGAAGCAATGATTTATTGACCCAGTCGAAACAGTAGCTGAATTAGTATTTGTTTGGAATTATTTATGGCTTGAAAATATATGTCGAATTTGGCCCAATTTGCGTTCGCCATTCAAAATTGCAGCCGTTGCACCATTATTGACACCGTTGTCTGATTACACCAAACTCAAACTGCTTTTCATACATAAATCTGGGTTAGTTTTCCAACTCGTAGTCTCTTTCATTCCCTCCATTTTGTGTTCGTCGATTATTCAGTTAGCATTAGATTAAGTAGAGCACTTTGTGGCTAATTGATCAAGCGCCATTTAATTGAGCCATTATGAGAAATTCAAATCGACGATGAAAGAACGACGATGGAAAATAAAGCACTGTGATAAGCGATGCAAAGAAGTGCTGAACAGCAACAGCGCACACAAACGACGAAAAAAACATCTTCTCACAGCGCTGCACGATGCATTTGATAAGTAAACAAAGTGATTATATTTGACAATATAGATATCACATGAAGAGGTGCTAATTATGAGTAAATATGCGAGCAAATTGATGCCATGCAATTATTATTAGGCATATTTGCAAATCAACACGGCCTTGCCATATAGTGTGCGCGGGCAATGAAGATTTTAGCACGTCTCTCTAGATCGAGTTGAAGGTCTGCAGTACATTTCACTCACTCACTCTTTCCAAAAATGGATTTCTGTACCTAATTGACGTGATCCAAATATGCGAATATCAGAATTTGCTCAAATTGAATACCTTCGTAATGGCTGATTGGTTCGGCTGGCGCTTGTAGTCGATATTCCGTTAAATATTCATCCAAATCGGGATCCAACATAATTACTCAATATGTGGCCGGTCACTTTTCAAACTCGCTTGAGCTATCAAGTAAAGTGTTGAAAGTTTTAGCGGAAATGTAGAATCACTGTCTCTCTTCCAGCTATCGTACTTGGTGGACGGCTGATTGTCGGTTTTCGTTGTTGTTTTCAAGAACAACGTTTTGTTCTCTCTCTTTCTTTTAATTGCTCACGAGCACATATTCAATCAGCTGGATAGTTGTTGCCTTGCTCTTTTAGTCTTAACTTAATTAAATGCCTTCATTTCACCGCAAATCTGCAAAATAAAAACACACAGAGGTAAAAATAAGAGAATTAAGTGGTAAGTCAAGAAGTGGGTTAAGATCGAAAACGATCAACAAATATAAATCGAAAATTTTATGTTTTGCTCGATTGAATCAAATATAAATTCTGAGCTTTCCCATTGCCTATAGCATACAAACTGGATGGGAAAGAAACCTTCAAATCTGGACAAAATATCAATTCAAGGTTGACTTTAAAAAATCGAACACACCGTTTAGTAAAAAGTTCATTTGAAATGACTAATAGAGAACGAAGACGCTGCATAGAATTGCGATTGAGAGTGAATGGTTTGACACACACATTCATTTACATTTCGAGTCGTTTTTCATGACTAACCAGCCCATAAAAGTGCGTTTGCTTCTATCGTTCAACGATTTCTATCTCATCATTTTTGCATAAATTCATTTTTTTTTTCATTTGTGGTTACAACTCAATGAAATTCCGTGCACAATATGATGCTGATGCAAATGAAACGAACTCATTTCGATGAAAGAACCGGTGAACGAATGGGCGTGCGTGCGCACACAGCGCGTTATGTATATCGCATGTGTTGATCTTGATGGCTTATGTTTCGTTGAGCGGAAGAAAGCGATCGTGTGTACTTTAGAGTAAGTTTTTGAGGCCAGTCGCATTTTCAAATATGATAGGATCAAGCCATTTTCAAGATGATCAAATAATCGCTAGCTTTTTTTTTTGATGAGCGACAAAATTGGCTGGTTTTCTTTAAGAATGGAGAAAGCAGCACATCACGATCGTAATTATGTAGCTATGAAATATGCGTGCTCACTAGTTATAGCAGGCAACTCAGTTCTGATGAAGATAGATCAGCTTAACATTGCTGAAAAAAAATAAATAAATGTCAAAATCTATGTTGCCACTGTTGAAGCGGTTAATTAAAGCTGAAAAGCTTGTGAAAAATGCTAATTTGTGATATGAATAATGATTGTTGAGAAGCATTACCGATATTCATAAGGGCCTGTACAAGACAATTGCTGGTCGCTCGAAAAGAAAATACCGTTCGCAGATTTGTGCGTCTTCTGCTGGCCGCGGCACTTGCATACCAAGAGAGTCGGCCGTACCTGTCGACTCCCATTGTCATCCAATTGACATTGGCTACAAGAATGTTTCTTGTAGACCAAGAACATAACCGGTCTCTGCGTTTTTGTCGTTTCATTTCATTACAACAACAACAATAACAACGAAAAACGAGCTTGAGTGACCAAGAGAAATTCAATGAAATCCAAAGCAAAACAAAGATTTATCTATTGATATCGGCTCACGGGCAAAATGTTCCACATTATATACACTTGATGATTATGTATGCAAGGTAAAACAGATTGGATGCTATTTTAAATGTGGTGAATTAAACGATTATAATCAATGTTGCTATGCTATTCCGTGCTCTGTCTAACGAAATGCATGGCGACTGGAAGCGAAAATAATGAATGTTTGCTTTAACTTCCGCACTAAATGAATTGCATTTCGGCCGTATTATGTTTTGTGCTGGCGGCAAAACAACAAAAAGCACACTTGCAAGCAACTAAATCCAACTCTTACAATGTTTTTAGCGATTTAATAACCGCATGCCGTGCGCCTGGGATATTCAAACCGATCAAATGAAAGAAACAGCGAAATGAGTGAATGGAATGCGGCAAAAGAATATTACGCGGCAAGGTCATCGATGCATGAGTTTCTCACATATTTCTCACTCTATCTTTATCTTTCGCGCACGCTCACATTTTCGAGAGCACGTTCAATGCATTTCATTGCTCTATTGATGTGGTGAAAATAACCAAAAATCATGACTCGGAGATTTATCTTATCGAAAAAAAGCATCAATAAACTATTAATCAACATCTAGATTCAACTGCATTAATTGTTTTACTTCAAAAATGCAGTCGTGCGCTTGGTCGAGTGTGTGCGCGCGCGTGCATGCTTTCGAATTCATATGTGAATACCAGTCACACAAGTCATGACTTCGATCAATTCCACATTCTCATCGGCACCAAAATCCAACAAATTCAAATATGTCGATTCGAATATGAAGTTGAACAAATCGACATTTATCACCCAGTTTTGAATTTTTAATGCTCGAAAACAACAACATCGACTAGACGGCACACAAATCGGCCAAAATTATTATTACCATACCAACGTCTAGTTTTTACTCAATAAACTAGTTTAATAATAATTTGAATTTTTGTGTGTGCAGATTTTTGGCTGTTTTGGTCTGTTTTCGATCGTCCAAAATGAATTGCCACTAGAACGTGCACGAGCTTGAACTTTGGCGAATATCGGAATGATGTGATAGCACGCTTCCAAAAAAAACCAAATCAAATTTTGAACCGAAACAAATCGAATGACTCAATCGAATTCGGTTAGTTTTTCATTAAAAATGACACCATTGTTTATGTCATCAATCGGAATGGAACTTTCAGTCACCGATGTTGCTGCTGCTGCGGCTGCTGATTTAATATCATAACATTTTCATAATTGAATAGCTTGGAATTGTTTTCGATTCCCATATTTTACTATTACAAATTTGTTTTTTTTTTTTCGTACAAATGAAATCTTCGCCTTGATTATGAATTGACCGGTTGAAGTGTATCGTTCTGAAGTGCACATCGTTTTTATTCGAGAAAGAATTAACAATTTCTCATAATGGAAAATAAACGTTCGGAAAAGCACTAGTGAGAATTAAGAATGAAGACGGAAAAAAATCGTGCAACATGAGAAAAGCGAAGAAAAAGATAATGAGTAGAGCAACAGTTGCCAAGTGCCAGTTATGCTTTCTTATTTGCACATCGTTCGCATTTCGTATTTACATTTGCTCATTCAAAAAAAGTATTAACGATGTTGACGCGCTACGACTTCTAAAATGCGCAGAAAACAAACGTAAATAAAACAGCAAACAGAATTATAATTTACACGCGTGCAAAAGGCGATGGTTGGCTTCAAACCCATTGCCAAACAAAAGTTCTAATGAGAGAGAGAAGCTAAAGATGAGCGCGCGCGCGTGCGTACGATCGCTCACCTACGTTTGTTGTCGCCTTTTGTTTGTTTTTCATATGAGCATGCGAAATATCGAGAGAAAAATCACGAATAAGTGGCTTTAATCAATGAACATATTTACTAAATTCATCCAATTATTTATTGTTGTGAACGACCATCCACTTAATACCTTATAATAACGTTGATATTGTATGTTAGAACATGTTTATTTCGCAATCGCATTTAAATGCAAATACACTCAATTCCTCTCTTTCTTTCTCGTTGTGCACACAGAACCATTCTTTGTACACTTGCGATAAATAAACGGAGAATCGAATGAGCAAAAATTGCGACTTTGACATGAGAAACGGAGGGACTGTGGTAGAGAGAAAAGCATGTTCATTTTGTGCTCAGCTAATTTACAACTTTGGTGACATTTTTTCCTCTCTTCATTATTTTATACATCACCATTTTTTTTACGCTAAAATTGCACATATTCAGAAATTCTATTGGTTCTTAGACACACTGATATATTGTAGCTGCTATATTGCACGCTGACCAGATTCGAAAAGCTCGAAGCAAAGCTCCAAACATGATGATGAACAAAGAGTAAATAATTGAAAAAATTTCTAACATTTTATTGAAATGATGTATTTGTCTCTCTCTCTCTCTCTCTTTCTCTCTCTCTCTCTCTCTCTCTCTCTCTCTCTCTGTGTGTGTGTGTGTTTGTGAAAGAATGAGAGACAGAGAGATAATTGAAATCAAATGCGGAAAGGTGTTACGCTGACGCAATTTTCAACGTATTCCATTTCTAATTTAGCACTTTCGCGACGAAAATCAACAAGCAATAGAAATGTGAGCTGTCGCAATAATTGCATGCAATTATAATTCAAATGAATTGTAATGAATAACGGTCGATGTGTGTCCATGTGTCCATTGAAGTGATAGCGTACGCTCATAATTGTGCGATGGTAATGAATTTTTGAGCAGCCCGGCTGAATAAGGAAAATTTGATTGGGTTTACACACGGCGCGAACATTGTCCTCATTCAACAGACTGAGTGTTTAACAGAGCGGCATTTGTAGGCCTTTATAATAAATCGCCAATTCACTTGTCATGCATATTATGTGTGAAAGTCCACAAACACCGCCAAAATAGAAATGGTACGCGCGCCTGACAGAAATAGAGAAGAGAGAAAAAAGTACCCTCCATTTGAGAGGTTGTAAGATTAAATTCAATTACGTGCTTTTCTGTACGTCGTTGTTTTATTACGACGCAATAGTTAGTGGCTGGCTTTCATTTTAAGTCTTCTTTATTATATATCATGGTTTATATCTTATATTTCTTCTCGTTTCCTTTTTTTATGTTCCTCAATCTTCCAATTAGGCTCGAATGAGTCGACCATTGTTCGGCGGCGGCTTTCCGACGGATATATCTGTTTCTATATCAGTGCACGGCGGACTCGTGAAATTATGTGTGACCTCTGTTGGAGGCAGGTACGCAATTTCGAAAAACAAATTTAAGTGTAGAATTTTAGCATCCGTTGACGATAGACATGACATTAACATTGAAATAATTGCTGAGCACCGTATCTACTGTTATGTTACCGTCTCAACGTTGTTTTTTCTCTCCCTATTTATCGGCTTCTTTCGAACTTGCGAAAGATATTTTCAAGCACCTAGATCATAGTTAGCGTATCTCATGATTGTGAACATTTCGTGCTCAACAGATTCTAGAGTGTCTTGGGTTAGTTAGTTTGTTTGTTTACTCCAGCTGATTGTTGGCCTGTGTGTGAATTAAATTCATAACAATAGCGCTTAAATTGGAGTTTTTATTCATCTAAATACCTGCATTATTTGTATACTGAATGTGAGAATGTGAGAATGTTGTCTTGTCGAAGCTAGAAAGATGAAAAGGAGTGCTCTTGTGAGAGACCGAGGGAAAGACATCGGTTTTGCGGATGTTGAATAACCTGCACACACACACACAATATTGAGTTCGCATCAAGAGGATCTCTGGTCGTGTCCCTCAACTCATTCTGTCTTGATTTCTCTCTCTTTCGCCCTCTCCCTCTCTCTGTGTTTGAATTCTATACCGGCTTCTTTCTTTTGATGAGAATACAATCAAATAATACGAAACAAACGCATATTATTCTAGAATTGTTTGCAATTTCCGCTTCCACATTTCAATTACAAATACAATCGTCGCCGTCATCGCGCTAGAAATCACGATTACACAGCTATTTTTCTCCTCTGTGCTTTGTTAACTTTTTAATAATCTGATTTATTTGCCATCATATTATTGGCGTGTCTGATGAACGTTTTCACGCATTTCATTTCATTTGCAACAATGTTTTATTATATTTCTGCAGCACAATTGTTCCAATGCTCTCCCCACCCCCAAAAATGTGGAAGCAGACAAATAAATTGCCAAATTGCAAATGGCATGGAGAAAATGAATTGCACACTCGGAATGCACACGCAATTTTCGTGGAGAGATTTTCGAAGATTTCGAATGATTCAATAGCTCATTGATTATATCATATAATGGAAATCAATGATCTTTTAACATGATTTCACATTCATTTGTTTAAACGGATTGACTATTTTTTATTGTGCGCGCGTGCGCGAGTAATGTGATCATTTTGCCTTAGTCACAAAATACGCACGCGAAGAAATCGAAAGTGATGATGATTTGTTATTTTCCGAAATCGCTGTAGCACACGCTGTTTTCAGAAGCTAGCCTTTTAGCGTGTACATTCTTTTTATTTAATTAATTTATTGATGTTGAAAAAAAAAAACCATACAACGGCAAAGTGACCAGTTAAATGGGATGATTAACCAAAAATGGCCGGCGCAAATGATTACGATGAGTCGAATATCAGAGGTTATGCATTACCAAAATCAACCGACCAGTCCATCGAAATCGAATATGCGATGGATTGGATTTCATCTCAATGAATTAGAAAAGCGTTACATAGTCGAACCAACGAAAAAAAATGTATAATAAATCGATTGAGGGTTAAAATAATGGAGGATAATTATGATTTCAGTGTGAGAAATCGTGCGCAGAATCGTTTCAATTGGTGGAATAAATCGATAAAATGTCAATGGAATCGACGACTGACATAATGTCAATCACATTATTCATCGATGGCCGTTTGATTAGTGGCATTCACCGTTATCAGCATTAACTTTTGGTCAGACAATAGTCAGCCATATTATGATGCGAAGGCTTGTGCTGCATCGACACTTTCCCTCCTGCATAATACGGGCTCATTCACTCTTGATTGGGGCGAGAAAACAAAGAGAGAAATTTTACGATCTGCGATATATGTATATAGATTGTGAACAATGGAAATCATTGCTTGCGAGCCCAATGTTTTGTTAAGCGCACAATTTTTCATGTTAACAGTGTGTCCCAATTTTCTGTATTAAACATCGTGTAATAAACCACACAAAGCGAAATATCAGAAAACAAACACTTTCGCTTTGTAGCCGCTGCGCGTTGTTGTGTTTATCTTTGTCGTCTGTTTTTTTCTACACTGTGTATTCGATGCCGACTCTACCGAAATATTGTTTTTTCTTCATCTTCCTCTTGTTTCTGTAAGTTCCATTCATTGGACGCGCTGTTAATCATATCTGTAAACATCAGACGATCATTTGAAACCGGTTCCATGTGACATTGTTACAAACAGACACGTTGTATTTTTTCGATGGAGATTCTTTGTACATAAATACTATTTTGCGAAAAAACGGCGATTGAATACGTTTTGGAATATCAATTTTTGCAATGCGCGCGAGCACAGTGTGTGGTTTGTTGTCTGTCTAAAGGACAAATACTTGCGATTTTTGGCCGAAATTCAGCTGTAAATTAGTGTTTTCCTTTCTCGTTTCATTTCGTTTCGTTTTTCAGTGCGGTCGCATAAAAGTGATTTTGAATAGGCCGATCATCGATTGCAATAACTGCATTCATTCAACCGAAAACATTGAACTGACCAAGCCCGATGACAGTAAAAATCGGCCAAATAATTGCGGTTGCTTTTTAAAAGCACACACACGTGAAAAAAAAGAGAAACTAATTGAAAGTTCATATGCTCTCAACAGCTCACTGCACTAATATAATTCGCATAGAATATGAAGTGAATGAGCCGTTCAATGTTTGTGGCTGGCTGGCAACAAAACAAAACCGAACTTTGATAATTCGAGCGCGCGCTCGATTCCATAAACGCATTTGGCTCGAAGGAAACGTATTATCAAAACTCACAACTTCCATATCATATTATTTATGGTAATTGACATAAAACACATAAACACTAAACGCAAATGATCGAACGTCGATCATTCGCAAAGAGTCTGAGCTGTACCGCTGCTACTGCTGTGCTGTCCGTTTTGAACATTTTTAAATGGCGTCAATGCTGTGAATCGACATTTCTGCTTTTCCACACACTTTATCATTAGCTGTTCTTTGTTCCATTTGTGGCCAAAGTATTTTCATTTTTCTGTTTCTTTTTGTCTCATTTCAAATGCTCTCAAACTCTCGAGAAGAAATGAAGAGCTTGTTCAATTGGCAATGGAAAAAGTAGTCATTCAGACATGCATTTGATCGATTTCAATGACTTCGTTGCTGCGTTCGTTCGATTTTCTTTTCATTTCATGTAAACATGAATGAAGTGGCATTGTCTGTTCTTTATGATTATTATATATATAATTTTAATGCCATTTGTTACTCATCGTTTCTCGGCAAAATTTCGAATGAAGAATTTCACTCATTAACCGCATACACCACATTCCATACGATAGTTCAACGAAAGCAGGCAAGCAACAACAACAACATTAACAGCAGCAACAGAAATATGTTTTCAGTGTGCTATACCGGATTGCCGGTGAATGCACCGTTTTCTCGGCCAATCGAATCAGCACCCCGTAAACCACACGTCATAATAGCCGACCATTTGCATGAACTACATTTCATTAAGAATCAAATGAAAATATGCTTTCGCGCAAACAACGCTGAACTTTGAACACACCAAATCTTTTCGACATTCAACATTCACTCACGCACACAGCTCTTATTCTTCGTCGTTGTTGAGTCAGCGGCTCTCATCACACTTCGGTTTTGACTTCACTCATCCCCACCATCGCACAAAAGACACAATTATTTTACGTTCAATTTATCTTAATATTTTTTTTTTCTTGTATTTTCATAAAAATACACGATTTTGTTAGCCATTTGTGGGGAAATGACGAACCATTTTCTGCCAATTGACTCGTAGGTGAATCAAACAATGTATCGACACAGCGTCTGATATGATACACGGATGCTGAAAATGTTGTTTCGATTATTTTTTTTTTGATCGATTCAAGTTGAATTCATTCAATGAGCAAGTCATTAATCAGTACTTCATAAGTCAATTTCTCTTTGGTTGTCGAGGGTAATAATCATGTTTTTTCTGTTCAAATCTTCGATTCTATTCATGTTCAATTCATTTTTGGATTTGTGTTTTAATTTCCCGCACTTATTTCATAGACAGCGCACCATTTTTGAATATCACCGTGTTTGAATCATCCTTCCTTATTGCTGCGCGGTGTCACTGTGTCCCACAAATTCAGTGAAAATCCGCTAAAAGTAAAAAAACTACACCAAATCGAGCTGAATGAATCAACTAAATTGGAAATGTTTTCCAATTCTCTATCTGCTTTCGGTTGCTGTTGCGATTGTTGTGCTCTTTCTGCTAAAAGTCACCTGATCGTCCAATGTGATTGCAGATCATTTAAATTCCATCAAGTCTAAACGTTAATCGAATTGTCTGTTTATTTTTCATATGACCGATTGAAATGTGGCTCCCATAGAATTGTCATAAGGCATCATAAGAAGGTAAAATCCGGTGAAGGTTAGACAATAACAAATAACTGAATGATTTGCAAGTTGAAAACTATTTGACATTGAAATTTGGGTTAAACAGAAACAGTCATGCGATATATCGCATTGGCAAAGAGCGCACAGGTAAAATTATAATTATGCGATGGATTAGATATTTTGAAAGTTGAAGTGTGCAGCCTTTTGCTTTTTTTCCATGTGTCTGTGTTAAGTCTCGATTGGACCCTTTTTCGCATTCTATTTCGGCCAGCGTGCATTGTAAAATGCGCCGCTTACTTTGCCATCATCATTCAATCAAGTTGTTTGGAAAGCACGATGTAGATAAATCTATTGCCAAGATAATTTCTCGCATTTTCTTATTGAGAATATTCAAATTGGGCGGCGAGCAAGAGAACGAGAGAACGAATAAAAGAACACTAGATTCTACAATAATTATTTGAATGCCGGTCATTTAAATTGCGGCCACATTTAACAAGGCGCTATTTCTGCAATACAAACTCTAAACAACTAAACACTGCATTATTATATGCAGCTATTTCTATACATATTTCCTAAAACAATTTGGAAATGATGGGATTCAAACCAAGCGTCAAATATTCATTCGTTATGCACTATATTTTGTTTTCCTTCGTTGCTTTCTTCAAATGCGAAGATATGAATGAGCGTGTAACATATTTCGTGCTATTAGTATTTGCAAAACAGGTAAACAATACGAATGTGTCGAGTAATTAGCAGGTGCATAATTTATTCCAAGTAAATTATAAATGAACGTTCCCATAGATAAAACTGATCTAAAAATTAAACAGATCTATTACAGTGAATTTCCTTGTTCAAATGTATTCGATGCTATCGCGTGAAATTCAATTTTGGCGAAAACATACTGGCTCTCGTACCGTTTGTTGAAAAATTTGCATCATATTCTAAATCAGTTTCAGATTGATTGAGATTTGAGGCCCTGAGAATACAGTGCAAATTGAAATGGAAACTGGATCACAGAGAACCATTCTGTCAAATACACACACATATTCAAATTTTCACCTGTTCCAAAGCAACAACATTTGTTGTATTATAATTCATGCGAATACGGGCTTTTGTTGCTTCGATTTTGTGGTTGTTGTTTTATTCAACGGCTTGAAAATCGGATTTCTATTTGGAACAGGTCAAATGAACAAATAGACGAAATTTAGCGATGCCATCGTTTCGATCAAAATATTAAAGAAAAAATCTATACAGAAATCCGCCACGCCAAATCCACAAAAAAAAAAAAATATGAATTACAACGGAGAATGATTTTAGAAACTAGTTCTGTGACGTGGAAAATTCAAATCTTATGAATGTATGTCTCATAAACAAGCCCACTTTGACGATGAATTCAAAAGATTAGCGCATGATTTGACATTTGAGACACTTTGAAAAAAAAAAATCGAGAGAGAATAAGAAGAAAAAAGAAAAACACACAGGCGACCTGTAGAAAGGCGTTGATACCAATTCACGCTCCCGTTGCTCAGTCCATTATCAATGGACTTGAACCAACGACAGCTTTTATTTATGGTCGTTTGAAGAAATGCTCAATTCATCTGGAGAAAAAAAAAACTGCTGGATATTTTCTATTGATTGCTCTCGCTCGTTCGTTTGTTCGCTGTGTGTGGCTCGAGTTCATCGATTCAACTAGTCGTTCAAAGATCATTTGCAAAAAACATGTAGATTATCTTTGTCAATAACAAAAGTCATTCGATGTCAACTGAACAGCATAATATTGCATCGCTCAACACACGTTCATCATATTGAAGAACTTTGTTGCACTTATAAAGATCGAGAGAAAAAAAGTGAAAGTCAGTCAACAAAGTCCGAAGTACACTTGAAATGGCAACACGAGCCTTTTAAAATTGCACACGTTCCTTTGGAAATAACTACAAATGTATCATTTCTTATCATAATTGATATAAAATGCAATTTGGCATCAGCAAGATTCACGCGCACATTCACAAAAGCCCAAGCAAATGTGCTCTAGAGTGGATAGGCAAATAGAAGTGCGAAGAATTTGCAATACAGGTTTTGCACGTTCAATAAATTCTCTCCCTCTTTTTGTGTGTTCGGCCACTAACTTTGAATCGAACTTATACATAATATTCAAAGAGCTTGCATTGCATATACAACTCCATGAATGAGCTGAGTTCGAATAACAAATACTTAGGTCCATTGCTTGATTTACTATGTTTTCGGTTGATTTCTTTAAAAAGTATAACATTTTTTCGCTTCTTTTGCTGTGTTGTTATCTTGTCCAGCTTCTTTGCCGTTGCTTCTCTCTCTGTGTCTCAAGTTATTCGATCCACCTCCATGAGGTGAATTTTGATATCTTCAAGCCCCAAAACATCAATTTCCTTTTCCGACTAGCCAAATCGGAATTTTTGAGCAATTTAGGCTTGAATTTGACTCAAAATTAGTTTAAATATGATTTTTAAATGCCTCTTCACTTCAACTTGATCAAAGCTTGATTTTTATTTGATATTTTTTTTATTTTTTGATTGGCTAAATTTTATTTTGACTTAATATTGCCACGATAACTCGATTACGACTCGAATCTGATTTAATTTTGTTTTGATTTTGTTTTTTTTTCCATTTTGCCTCGATTTTGAATAGAACTGCCTCAAATTTGAATTCTTAAATTCGATTGCGAGACGTTGGCTTGTGATTTTTCGCATTTAAATGTTTAACTTGAGGCAAACACATTTTAATCTGAGCACAAGGTAGCACGTTAATTTAAAATAGACCTGGTCGTACGTGCTTGACCCTGTCTCTTTCGATTGCTCGTTCGCCATTCGACTCTGCCAATTGTTTCGAGTTGATTAAGTGAGTTTCTGGTTTCTCAATTCGAAACTGGAATGCAAGCATTCCGGATACACGCAATCATCGAACAAAGTATGCAATTCGCTAGCACCAATAGATTGAAAATGGTTTCAACAAACTTTGCACATACTCCGTTCGTTGATGCACACAACATTTTGTTTTACTTTCTTCACCGCAATGATTAGCATAAGAATTTTCACATCAGATCATTCGACGGAATATATTTAAAGTAAATATTTTCTGAAATGCGTATTGGAAATATAAAATAAGAAATCTGGTTTTCGGGTTCGTCCATTTTCGGATGCAAACAAACAACAAATCAATCCGATTGAATACCGACTAGTGATTTTCCAAAATAGTTTTCCATTTTTTTATCATTCTTTTGGATGTGTTTATTGTGAAATATACGATTATTTTATGTATATTTGCTCATTATCGAAGCGATTTTTCTTTCGTTTTGAGTTCGGCTCTTTTTTTTCTCTTTCGCTTTATCTCATCAGTTTATCTCAGATGAATTACAACCTGTATTATGGATCGAATGTGTTATGTAAACAATTCAGATTAGCGGTCTATTCGGCATCGAATGTGGAAATGCAATCGGATCTTTGAATTACGCTTTGTTTGGTTCCTCTCGAAAGCAAGAGAGAGAAAGGAAAAACCGACTATTTCAAACTGTTTTGCATAAATGAAATAACTTCTGGCTTTTCATGGATATATTCCATATGATGGATAAAGTTGTAACGAAATGCGCGCGCACACAAGCTGATATTCGCGATGAGAATTCTTCAATTTCATTGCATTCTCGCTGCGCGCGCGTAAGGATCAAGTTCGCACTGCAATGCGATGCAGTGAATGAAATTCGAAGAAAGACCTATCATTTAGATATCATAGATTCAATCTGTGGCCATTGTTAAAATATAATGATGGCTATTTTGACAGGTTGCAACAAAGCACATTCGTTATTCAATTAAGTGTGAATGTGAGACATTTATAATCAACTCATTCTTTTTATGTTGGGAAATGAATTTTCATGTTGAAATACCGTGCCTCGGTAAATCAACGGGCCTCGAGTGTTGATTTCAAATGTTCAGCCGCTGACTCCAAATAAAGCTGAGGAAAAAAAGGTATTAATTACCATATTCACGGTAAAATCACGAGGCAGAGTCATCGAAATAGAGACAGAGAGCTTTGTTTACTGAAGTAATCCGCCTACATATACGTTTGACTCAACCGAACGCCTGTTTGTTTTACATTTGTCGATTTCGTATTGATTTCAACCTAATTAACTTCCCCACAAAATCAATGAACTTCAACAGAATGCATATATTGAGCCGTGTTCCCCCCTCTCTCTCTCTCTCTCTCTCTCTCTAAAAGACTTAAGTGGTTCTGTTTCACAAGAAAACAAATCGGACACGACGCTGATAAACCAATTAAAAGGCAAATATGAAAATTGACACACGCTTGTTATTCTCATATACACACAAATCGCGAATTGTCTTAAGAAATGCGAAGTGAAACGATGCCGGATGACCATCATTTGCATACTAAACTTGTTCTCTTTCTACGGCGTGTTTTGAGTTAATGACACAAATTGTTCCGCTTCCTATATCTCACACGGCAATGCATAAAACGGAAAAGTATGCGTTGCGTGTCATTTAAATTTAACAGACATCTATCACACATACACGGCACCGCACGGCACAGGCAGCGCCTGTATGTGCAATTGATTCACTGACCCATACCTCATTTGTCTGATTATTTTCGCATGCACGTAACATCTCAATGATTTTTCGCACCAATTTGAATTTATTGTTTTATTCCCGTACGCACACACAAATGGAGAGAAAGAGAGTGAGAGAGAGAGAGAGAGAAATAGACAGCTACCTTATACTCCATGCCCCATAATAAATATTGATTCACATTTTGAACGCAACTTCTTAATTACATATCGCAAATAATAAGCACTTTACACAAATTGAACGGCATTGCTACTACAAAAGTGATCTGCAATAGACGGGGAAATAGAGAACCGAGCTCTGCCCCAGTCGATCTCTCTTCCTCTCGCGCACAATCGAATGGAAAAAACGCATCAAGTTAGTAAGGTCTTAACACGGAATATTAGATAATAACCATTTCAATTACTATGATCGTGTGCTTTTTATTTTCTTCATCTGTTTCACTTTCTCACATAATAGGCTCTCAATCGTTCGCTTCATTGTGTGGAGATTTTGAATACTATTTATTCCCATAGTAAATCGAATCGGTTACAGTGCATTTCCGTTGTTTCTTTTTTATTTGAGCACGGCGATATATATTTTTCACGTGAAATTCGATGCAGACAATCGACGGCAAAATGTTAGCGCCAGCAATAAATATGCCAAATGCTACCCATTTTACGATATTTTCATTGGCGCATATTTTTTCGAGTGTTTTTGTGGTGTTTAAAAACAGCCATCTACAAAGTAAATTGACATTGTCTGGCCTTCTTTTAAATATAGACTCACTATATTTTAAAGTCTCGACTAAATAACGATTTTTATTTTAAACATTAAAGTATTCCTTTTTTGAAATTGATTTGTGCCTCCAAGTCAAAATTGAAGGTGTATTTTCGTCTGAATGTAAGAATTTCGAGCATAATTCTTGTTGCTACAGCTAATTATTCGAAAGAAAATTAAATTGAAGATTTTTCGGCCATATGTGCCAAAAATGAATCACTTTCTTAAAGAATGATCAATCAAATAAAAAACTCTTTGATAAACTGGCTGGCCCTTACTGTCGTCTGCTTTAGAATCGCACAAATGTCGTGGGCCACTGACAAATGATTGTCCATCAATGGGAAAAAATCGCAATTAAAATGACATTATTAATATTAATAAATGGAATTACATTCATGAAATTGGCGTATCGCCATTTGTTTTTCTCTT
This sequence comes from Obolodiplosis robiniae, assembly GCA_028476595.1. NCBI lineage: Eukaryota > Metazoa > Arthropoda > Insecta > Diptera > Cecidomyiidae > Obolodiplosis > Obolodiplosis robiniae. Next base: position 7,738,194 of record CM052017.1, on the reverse strand, counting down.
TGTTGAAAGATATACGAGGAGAAAGTGGCAAATTCGGCACCTCATAATTGCGACACACGATATGATTACATATTTGGTATAAAGTAGATGAACAATTAAAAGTATATGAAAGAAATTCCAAACTAGAAATGCGAACTCTCTTACACATGCGCGCACACACACACTCATATCTGTTTCGAGTCGATTCAATAGCAAAGACAAAATGACAATACATGACACATTTTGACGAGCAAAACTGTACAAACTTTCTTGTCGCATTGTAATTACTACAGACACGGCTGTTGTCGTTGCTGCTGCTGCTACTTTTTTAATTATCTTTATTATTCATATGAATTTTTGTGAGTTGCGCGTGCGTTCACCAACTAGAAAAAGGTACTTTTCCGATTTTAAAAATGAGCAGTGAATAGATGCTTGTAGGCTTTAGATTCATATAATATATGTAAATGGTTTTTTTGCAACAGTCAAAACTTTCTTTGCGTATGCTTTTACTCATTCAGATTTGCCACTTATTCGCGAGCGGTACGAGCATTAAACCAGATAATGATCTAACCAAAGTGTGGAAAATTTCGCAATTTATTCTTTACACTATGGTAAAGGCTCTTATTAAATATTCCGATTTGTCAAATTTTGCATTCACGTAATGAGGAACATGCAATTTGCACGTGTGACTCTGGATTCCATGTTTTGGTAATTACACAGTTTGAGAATGAATTCGTACTAAAAAATACACGTCTATTCATCATTCGCAAACACATACACAATTATTTGTGAATGTGCAAAAGATGTCCGTAATGATAGTGATGTACAACTCAAATGATTTCAGCGCATGTTAATCGCGTTCAGATGTAATTTCCTCTTTTTTCCGCGAAATTATTTGATCACTTTGGGGGCAATATCATGCTTCATATTACAGCTGACTCTGGAATTATCAGTGATAAATTACCGGCAATTGACGAGAGGCCCATCGACGAAAGTAATCAAAAATTGTATATCATTTTTGGGAACACAGTCCCTAAATAAATATAATTGAGGATGCAATAGAATGTCTTTTGATGTGGGGAATAGCAGGTAGGGCTGCACAAGTTCGATTCAAGCAAGCACGAACCGAACAAATACAGAGACAGAGAAAGAAAAAACTACATTTTACGACTTGATTGCTACGCGGAAAGTTCAAAAAGGGAATTGTTCAAATTCCAAAATCATTCAGTTTTAAATTCAGTGTGTTGTTGTGCTGGGCGCGAGATGCGATACATCAAACTTTATCATTACAAGAAACCCATCAGCTTCGGTTAAATTGAAATAATTCTTGGCTCTTTGTTCTTGGTTTTTTTTTCACAGTCGGTTAAAAAAAACGAAAATCTGGATAATTTACGATCACATATAAATATATCGGTTGGTTGATGCAATGAAGAACGAACAAAGAATCAACAAATTCACGGTAATAACGGAACCTTCCGTTAAATAAGAGAATCCAAATTGTTTACGAGCGAAGTCAGCAGCTTGCACATATGATTTTTCATGGAATGACGCGGTGCGGCTCATTGCGAGCGAGTTTCATGAGTGTTATGCCTGGATTTTCTTCTCTCTCTCTCTCTCTCTCTCTCTCTCTCTCTCTCTTTCGGTGCTTTCTTATTTCGTGTATCAAACGAAAACGATTTAAACACTTCGCTGGATCTGAAGATTTTTGATGTGCATCTTCCAAATCTTCCATGTATAATATTTTGCGTTGATTTGTGTTTATCTGCTGGTGTTTGCTTTTATTATTACAATTTTTCCAAATGAGGTGAAACAACCATGCCGAGAATGCGCGCGCGAGCGTTGCATTTCGGCGCACGAGAGATCGACAGATTTTTTTTTTTGTGGACTACATGATTGAGATTGATTACGAGCATCAGGTCATTTCAAAAGCTGTTCATTTTGATTGTTTTACTTGTGTTATGCATTGAATTGAAATATAATGCAAGCATTTATCGTGGCCTTTGTCTTGCATGCGTGATGCTGCTGAAATCACGGATTTTAATTGTTTCATTTCGCTGCACTTTGTTGTTCGTTCATAATGGAATTGTGGATCGAACGCATCATCGGATGAAAGAATTTCTCTTGAAGGACAACCAAGAATGATTGGTCGAGTAAGAACAGCAGTTACATCGCTCTGTTTTAGAAATGCAATTGTTCGGAATTCTTTCATTGAATTGAACGCAGTTGGTTTTTTTTTGTATTAGAAAAAGTGCCCATGTTAACGGGGCCATAAAAAGTCCATGAAAGTGCTCTGCCACTTAGATGTTTAGCTCATTTGGCCGATTATGTGTGTTTGGGTGTGTATGTGCATTTAAAATACTTCGGGTTAATATTAAAGGACGGTTTCATTTCACATTCCATTCAACTTGTTTCTTTTTTTCTATTCCATCGACTGGTAATTCGCCTCTTGATTCCATTCAAGTAGCCAAACGCGCGCGGATTTTCTAACGACATCCAAATGGCATGCAGCGAAATTCCTCACGGTAAATGAGATGGAGCATTAAAAAAAGAATTAGATCTTTCACTATAAACACTTTCGTCATAACGGCATAAATAATACGTTCGCCTTAAATTGCAATTATATCAATATAATTGCACAGACCCAGTGAAACGTGTACATTTCGCCTGGGCACACAATTAACGTTCAGTTTTGATAATATCGAATGGAAATAGCAACAGCAGCCGCAGTGGCAGCAGTAAAAAAGCGCGAAAGAGGCGAGAGCAAGATGCTTGATGTGGCACATATGGTGGCGCGCGAATTCCAAACTCTATCGCCATCAGCAACTTGAAGTACCAACGAACAAAAAATTTTGTGTGTGAATAGTTAAAAAATTGAGTGAGCCAGTGCCATTGATCATTAATTTTTCTCTCTTATATTGTGCGCTTGATCCGCGAAGGTGACTAACGCGAAATCATCATGCTGCAAAAATGTGTGCTCACATTGATATCTTGTGAGTGTGTGTGAGAGAGAGAGAGAGAGAGAGAGAGAGAGAGAAAGAGAGAGTTGTGGGTATATTTCCGCTGAGCCCGTATACGTATTGCTGCTGTTTACAATTTTCAAATCGCCAAGTGCAAACGTTAAATTTCTCTCTTTGTCTCTCTCTCTCGTCGCTTGTCTCCTCGCTCATTCTTGCCGCACAATAATTTCAAGTGATTTCTATTTTATAGTTTATTTTCTCGAAATGTCAAAGAGTTTACAATACACAATACTTACCATTCATCAAATCAGTATGCGCGCACGCTCACACGATCAGAGAAGAAAAAACTGCTTAGATTGATTGGTGAAGCTCGTTCGGCCAAACACGTTCGAAACTGAACCAAAAGCGATGAACGTCAAGTACCAATATCGAAATTTATAGTGCAAACCGATTTGCGTCTAAACGATAGATGGGCGCCCTGCAAAAATCAAGATAGAAAGCGATTTTCAGTTTCATTTTTATTTTTGTTCATTTCTCTCGAAATCGATGCGAAATATAAGGCTATATAATGTCGAAGCGATTATGCACACAGCTGAAAAATGTGATCGAAGGCTTGTGCGGCTTGGAGTTTTGCTACCGGCATCTCTTTCGGCTATGCAATAACGATTTAATAACTACTAATGTTGTACTCGTGAATAAATGGCGGAGAGAAAAAAGAGCCGCAGAAAAACCAACTAGAAAATATCGAGAATAAGGCAAAACGAAATGATTATTAGATGAGAAGAAGGAATTGATCAATTGCTATTGAAATGCTATTTCGATTGATGCTCGAACAATTTTCCAATGCGCGGTTGAGTCACACTCTCCCCGACACTTTGATTCGTTAGGCAAGAGAAATTGTCGACACATTCATGCACATGCCAAACACTTCTGGAATTGAGAAAGTCTCAATTGTAGAACTTACGACGGCGAAATTGCACTTGTCATTTGTGTCTCGAAACACACGATACACGCGCACACAAAAAAAAACACCACTGTCATTCCAAAATTTAGCTTACATAAAGAGTCAGAGAATGGGAGAGACCATTCCAACAATGAATGAAATGACTCAAGTGTTTATCGTAACATGACGAATGAAATATCAAGTGATGCTGAACTAAGTATTTCGTCCCGAAGTAATATCAAACGACAACGGAATATTTTTTAATCAAATTTTGCTGTTTTTTCTTTCATTTAACATTCACAAACTATTTTGCGACGCAAAACTTCTTGACTAGCATGTTGGATTGTTGATTCTTGTCGTTTTGCGAGTAACAGCAATTATAAAAGACGTAGAAAGGAGGAGGCGAACGAGCGCGACGAAAAATCCTTGACTTTGACTTGATATTAAACACGAGTGTGCTATTAAATAGAGAGTGCTCCGATATTATTTGTGTGGGCCTGCTATCGTCAGCTGTATGAAGTATTTATTTTTCTGTTTAAACAAGTGTTTTGATTGCGCGTAATGTGCAGTTGGTCAATTAAGATGAGCGCGTGCAAAAAAAGAATCAAGTTTGCGCAAGCATCGCCCGCCCTCACGCATTTTTTTTACAACATTTTTTCATTACGAAATTGCTTTGTGATTGTGTGTGTGTGTGTGACCGATCAATAAAATAAGATCGAAATATTGGCGCCGGCCGTTAGAAATGTGCCTCGCCCCAGCGCAACACTGAGACAAAACATGCTTAACTCACTAGAATAGACTCATAGATTATTCTTTTTAAGATTCTATTTTCGTTGCGCGATTAGTTTTGTGAACAGTTAAATCAATAAACAAAACGATGAAGCGATCTGCTTACTGAAATGTAAACAAAGACAAAAAAAAAACAACAAAAACATGATAAACAAAGAAACGCGCATGCCCGTCGAACGATTTAGCCAGATGCTGTTTTTATGTGCCATCATTTCTCACTCTCTATGCTTGTATATTTCTCACCAGCATCATTTGGCCACTCATCAAGTTACCTCATTGAATTGAATTGTCTCTTCAAACATTCCATTTGCTATTTCATTTTGATCGATTCACATAAAAAGAAATGTTTCACTGAATTTCAAATCTGCTGATCGAATTTATATTCATAAAATCGCTTAGATAATATTCTTTGTGAATGTGTTATCGTGTTTTGACGCTGCGTGCACGATGGTGATATCTTTTTCGGAAGACTTCAATGGCATGATGAGAGAAACCCATTGCCACGCAACTTCTTGCATACTTATTCCACCGTGCACCAACAGGACAATGATTGACCATAAATTATATTATCAACTTTCATTATTGGATCGCAAGATTAAAAGCTTTCCACTAAAAGTTATGAAACTATCAATAATCGCTTTTGATACATATACAACTATCTGATCGCAAGCCATTTTAAATGCTTGGGAAATAATTATGTTGGAATATATGTGTGCGTTTGTTTTCTTCTTTCCATCAAAAACTTGGGAATTAATGAACTCTCAAAATATTCTGGTATTGAAATACAAAACCATCATAAAAATATTCAATTTTGCTTGAGATTAAGAAGTCAATCTTTTTCGGCCATGAATCAAAATTCAAGTGAGATGCAATAACGGTCAATCGGATCAACTGTTGTTTTGCCCGATAAAAAAACAACTCATTTCATGCTGAATGATGCTGAATGTCAAATTCATTTCTTGATTGGTAAATAGAACATTGTTTGAAAATGTAAAATAAGTTTAGTTCCTGGAAATGGCACAAAAAAAGCATTCTCTCATTGTTCAGAGTAAAAAATGTTGGCCAATCACACAAAAGAAGAAATCGCTGCTAATTATTTTCGCACAAACAAAAACCGTATTTTTGTTGCTTATTTGTTTATTTTTAGTTCAATCTCTCGTAATTGAGAAAATTATCGTTATAAATGAAGGTCCTTAACACCAAAAAAAGCAGATCAATTGAAACAAAGCAAAATGAAGCTAAATTAATATATGCATTTTGAACTTCATTCGTGAAGGAGAACATTGTAATTGGAATGCATTTCACTTGTGCTCACTTTTTCTCGACCGAACCCATTATTTTTTATGCTCGCCCAATCTTTCCTTCACTCTTTCGATCACACGCTCTTTCAATTATCGTTCTCTATCGAACGCAACCTTTCAACTGATGTCATAAAATCATATCAATAGCACTGTGGAACGAATGTGCGCGATGCACTTCATGGCTGCAAATGCAAAAAACAAAGTGCGTATGCGTGTACAAGTAAAAAGGTGCTACTTAAACAAGGCAAGTGACACAATTGTTTCATATTTCAATGTGTATTCACATTGCACAAGTTCTTTTTTCTCTATCATATGATTATTTTCACTTAATTCATTCTCATTCTCGGTGAGCGTTCGAAATGAAAAGGAAAGAAACTGTAAATACAACTTGCACATTGGCAAACAATAAATACACCATCGCTTATTATCGAAAAGGTAAAACATGCAAGATGAAAATGGAGAGAAATAAAAATTAACGCAATATTGGTCGCTCTTATTGGAATCGACTTTTTCTTCGAAATGGCGATTAGTCATCGCATTTAAACGTGGAACTTGTTGTTTTCTTTCGCCGTGCAAAGGCAAAATAAAGAAAAATCAAGTCATGAATTGTGTTGACGATAGCTTTGATTTATTTAAATGCGCTTTTTTCTCTACCTCTTGCTCGCTCGCTCGTTTGTTAATTTATCTGGATGACGCAATGCCTTACAGGAACCTATGTGCAGTTTTCTGTATTCTTTAACGTCTTTCACGCATACAATTTATATGGATTATGCCAAATTGCGAATGCCATTTTCAATTGCCTTTTTAATGTGCGCGTTTGAGTTAAATTCAATGAGTTGTGGCGAATCCAAATCATATTCATCAAATTTTGTGCAAGCATGAATTTCGAAAAGCGCGTGCTTCTGCATGTGGCAGTTGCGGAGGCGACCACGCACAATTTTTTCGAATAATTCAAGCCCCGAATAAAAATGCTTGTTTACACTTTTTGACATGTTCCATTTACAAATAAATTCTTTATTTGGGTTTGGCACACCGTTTTCGTTCATTTGCGTGCACACCTCACTCCATGTTTGCTGTCCAAAACACAACACAACCCAATTGACGTCAAAGCAAATGCAAAATCCGATCAGTAATGCGTGTTTTGCCAAATAACTCGCAATTCCTCACACTAATCCCAAGCATCGACCAACTTCTAACTATTAAAAATGTTGTTTATTCTTTAAACAAAACACTTTTTTCCTGTTTAATGTTTACTTTGGCTGGAATGGAACATACGAAATGAGCGATTGTTTTTCTTCTCGTTATATAAATACTTATTATTTGCACACATATCTGTGTGTAATCACGAAATTGGTCTGAAGGTGGCATTGAAATGCCCGATATTCGATTCATTCATTTGCAAAACGGACATTGTCATTCTATCTCCACCAGACGGATAATTGAATGGAGTATGAATTCGTATATCGTTGATCATCTTTAAAAAAAACAGTGGTCAATCATTAATTCGGGAGGATGAAAAAAATGAGCAAATGGCTACAAATTACAAGTATTTTATGGGGACATTGTAAAAACGAATGCATTGGCAGTCTTAGTTATAATCTCGCAGTTTCGAACATTGATTTTAAGCACATGGTTTTTAAAGGCACAATTTTTAACTCTGCAGCAGCCAGAATCAACTTAAATCTCACGATATTTTGCGAAGTTCCCCTTCTTTGGGCATTATCAAGATATAAATTGCGACTGCGAATACACATTGTTAACATTGTCAAATGTCCGTGCCCCGACATCTTTTGAATTATGAATTTCTTCATGATAATAATATTTTTTAGAATGATGCTAATTATATGATGGCTGGTGAACAGCTGAATGTATATTCTCGCAACTTTTTTTTTTCTATACTTGCAGTCTGTGTGTACAGGCTGTGTACACGTTGTGTTTTCTCTCTCTCTCTCTCTCTCTCTCTCTCTCTATGTGTGTGTTTCAATCAATAATTGATTGATGCGTTTCAGGGCAGTATATCCGTTGTGGGACTAGCTCTGCGCTGAATGATATGCACCGAACATCAAGAATATGTTGGAATTGTCAAGAGGTCCGATAATTTATTTATTTCAGAATCGATTATTATCAAGTCTTGAATGGCTTTGACGTACAATTTTTTTCGTTCGTTCGTTTTTCATTGAAAAGAATTTTTTTAAGTTCAATCTATCTTTGGCTGGTTAGCCGTTGTCACTTCTAGTTTATCCTGAATACCTATTATTAAGCAATGTGAGTTTTTTTGTTGCGATAAAGCGACGGGCCGAGTGAATATCGAGCGGGCCAGGAAAATCCGAGTGAACGATTTGTGAAGATGCTATTGGAGCAGGCAGTTCATTTTGAGTCAACTGCAAGAATTGATGGGAACGGAAAATTTATGACTAGAAAGCGATGAACACAATAAATCTCCGAACTTTGATTGAATTCCGTCTTTGCCCCTGCAAACATCGAACTTTAAAATCGATTTACGCCATCGCAAAAAAAAATTGTCCACTTTATAAAGATTATCTGCAAGGAAGACTCTCTTGGTGGGCAATCGACATGATTTGCGGATGGTTGCGCCCATCTCTGGTTTTCCTCACACAAAAAGTGTGTCGTTTACTCTCGTGAAGTACTTCTCTCTCTCTCTCTCTCTCTTACTTTTTGTGTGTTGTTGAGCGCTCTGCTCGTTGTTGTTGTTGCTAAGCATAAAATCCTCGCTTCAATGCATACCAATAACTAAACAATTAACACGATAAAAATTATGAAAACACAATCGAGCGCTAGTTTGTTATACACCAGCACTAACGATGTTTTATGGTCATTGCAAAAAGATGTACTAAAGTTTACCATAAATTTACTAATTTAAATTCATTCGTTCGTTCATTTTCCTTTCGAATGTTATTCGAATGCATAGCACACATTCATGCAAACGGGAGCGCACATGGTAACAAATACAAATAAAATGCATTGGCAACGGTTACAATAATATTTTCATGCTTGGGGCGAATATATATTCGCTCTATTAAAATGTTCAAGGCAAATAATCAATCAGATGCATGGGAAGTGCTATGTGATAATTGCAACAAGTAACAAATAAAAATGTCATCAATTTTTGTATCAATGTAACAACTGATGAGTGAATGATTCAAAATGTCGTCAGATTGAAATGAGCGCGCAGGGAAAGAGAGCGAGCAGGTTTGCGACGAGGCCAGATCAGGCCAAATTCATCTTTTATCGGCAAAAAAGCGAGCGTTTGCGCGGCGGGCGCGCACACAGACAATTGCTACGCCAAACCCGAGATGCCTTCTAAATAGATGAGAAATGAGGACGAAAGTAAAAACGGGCAAAACCATTTGTAAACGTGCTTGGCTTCTATTTTTGGTTTGGAACTTACTTTTCGCTCGTTAAATGCGCTCTCTCACTTAAGATGCATATCAACGTGTCAGTTTAGGCGATGTATACACTTGAAAATTGATATAAAATTGGCTTGCTGTTGAACTTAATTAGCATGCGCGATGTTAAAAAATGGCTTCATTCTAGAGCTTGTCTTAATTTTCGTGCAGATGTTTTTTTGTTGCTGAATTGACGTCGAATCATTGCGTTGTGACTTGTGTTCGATCAGTGATAAGTTGTGGCAAACAGAGAGAGAAACAGATAATCGAGACGGTATAGGCCTTTGAACATCAATCGCTTTGAGCCATACTTTGGTAGCTAACCAACAATTGAATTCGAAAACGATTCAAACAATTTCTGGTGAAGAGCGGTAAACATGACACGAAATAAAAAAGAGCGAAAGAGAAGTAAAAATCGTGTTGCCAAATGTGAATGAATGTTAAACCTGTTTTTCTAGATATTCAAAGTATGGCAGCAAGTGTCGTTTCCATTTTGGTTCTCTCGATATGTCGATATTAAATTGGTGGTATTTCTTATGTTGATATTTCTATTTTTGCTGATCGCTCACTTTTTTTTCCACGCTGAGTGGCAATGTGTAGTGCATAAGCCGCGTGAATGTGTGTGTTTGCTTTGGCCCAATAATTATGGAAAAGTCAGCATTTGCTTGCGAGCAACACCTAATTTGGGCGCGCATTTAAAGGACAAACGGCAAATCGGTAAGAAATCATGTTCTATCCCCCACAATATTTAAATGTGAACGATAATTTCTCACGAACACAATCGAAATATCAGCCGGATTCTGGTTGTGCTTGTTTGCTTGGTGAACAATGTTTGTCAAACATTCGCGCACCAATTTTATTCCAGCCAAATTCGTGTGTACACTAAATTACCGACAGCTTTTTGTCGAAATTCATTTTTAGCTGCATTCAATGGACATACATTAAACTATCAGCTATCATACGTTGATATCGCTTGGCTTGAGAAATCGATTCTCACAATTTAAGATGTAATGCAACGGAATTAGTGGATTGAACGAATATAATAAACAGATTTAAACAGGTATCAATAAGAACAAAAACCGAAATGGGTCGGCAAAAAAGGCTTAACACAATTGAAACTCAACACAAATAAATCGCTGAACATTTGAAAGGATTGAATGCAGCCAACTGAAATACCACCGATTTATTAGATCCTATTGAAAATAAATGTGGCTGAAGGATGCCATCGGCCGTTTGTCGAAAAATATTATAGTCAAAGGGAATGACGTCTTCACTTGTTGGATTATCGTGTAGCGCTATTTATCATGCTCTTCGTTTATTCAATTCACTACACGGATGCATTGAAGAACGCGGAGTTGTTGCCGCGCGATCGACTAAATTAATTGAAAAGTACTCTAGACTTCAATAGAATACTCCATTTTATCATCTCAATGCGCTCTGAGAGAGCGATCAATAAGTATCAATGGGATGAACTGATATGAAAAAATGATGCCACACACACGCTTAATACAACCCAAAATGGTTCGGCACTACAGTACAAATCCATATGAAGAGTTATTGTGTCGCGTCTCTCTCTCTCTCTCTTTCACTCTCTTTCTCTCTCTCGTCTGATCTCTTTATTATGCAGACAAGGTAACCGGGCCAGGCTGCCTCTTCCTTTTAATTAAACACACAAGAGCCACAGTTTATTGAACAAATAGCAAGATTTTTACTCTCTGAACTCCAATTTGAGCTCTTTAAAAGGCAGTAATCATAATTGAGAGATATAAGTACGATAATCAGAGGGTTTGCTTCTTTTCATCGGAAACACAAGAAGAACCGAATGCGAAACACAGGGAAAGAGAGAGAGAGAGAGAGAGAGAGAGAGAGAGAGAGAGAGAGAAGGTGACAGAGTGGGAGAACGAGTGAAGGAAAAAATACACAACGAAGAAATAGCATCGAGTGTGCTTTCGAGTTAAATTTCAACATTGTAAGTTTTATGGATGTAATTGCATGTGACGTTCGTGCATTGATTAGTTGATGCCGCAAAACAAGAACATATTTTAAAAGTGCAGAGAATGGATTTCTCACCAAAGCGAGCGAACCAACATTCGAATGCACATTTTTGTTTCGAGTGAGAGCAGAATATCTACTTCTTTTGGTTTTTTATTGCTTTACAATGTGATGCAATTGAGAAGTGCAAGTCATTGTTGTTGTGTTAGTGTGTGTTCATCGAAATTGGATTAGATTGGACGGGGCCTGTTTCACTGCACGCAATATCTAGGTTTGAAAGACGACCGATTCCCTGAAGTGAATTTGAAAAGTCAGAGCGCAAACATGGAATTAAATTCCATGTTTTCCACTTATCGGGCTGCTTTTTTATCAGTTCTGTTCTAAATTCTGTTGACTGACAACAAAGGAAAACGATTGCTCAACAAAATATGGATGTGATATTTATTGAATAAGAACGATGTGAATGAAAACTTCTTCGTTCAAGTGGGAACAACAAAAAGATGCATTGAAAGATTTTTATCCAACTGCACATGGGATGCAAGCGCGAGAGAGAGAGAGAGAGAGAGAGAGAGAGAGAGCTTTGCGGCTGAAGAAGGTAAATTGCCCATTCATATCGGCCGCCACAGCATCGGCGATGGCGTGCAATGTAACGGAAGTGACAATGAAATGTCATATCAAGTCGATTCGGAGAGGAAGAGAGAAACAGATTGAAATTGATAAATAACTCGTTAAATATTTATCGCAATTCAATATACTGGGACAAGAGCGCGCTGCCATTTCAATGGAAAATGACAACAGGTTTCATCTACACAATGTGCTCACTCACACAATTGCACAATGCTCTTGGCACTCTTGATTGCGCATACAATGCGAACACAAAGTTATGTTATCAAAATGCAGATGTTGTGTGTGCAAAAAAATTGCTTTAGTGACAATAAAAACTTTCGTCTGTATGCAGCAAAAAGGAAATTGTCCGGGCTCTCTGTCTGTTTGATTGATGGCAAAATTAAAGTGATGCAGTGCAATCACGATTGGAGCAAGCAAAAATGATGTCATCTCCATCTGATGAATGACTTTTGGTGTCATATGATTATATTTGTTTATCTCTCGCACATGTGTGTTTGAGGGGATTTGGCAAAGTAGTAAATCGAAAATGTTCGTTAAAGTTATAACTCATGTAGATTTGTGGTTAAGCCGGATTCCAGCATGACAACCTCCTCGTCTTTCTGTCGCGCACACGCACAAATGAGTCAACCTGATCGAAGATGTTTCACTGCTAAAAAACCGTTACAAATAATTGTTTGGCATACGCCTCTATTTCTATTTCTATTTCATGAACATAATCAATGCTTTTTCTGCTTTATTCGCGCATGAATGAAACAAAACGGCAGAAGAAATTTATTGGCAAACAGCGCGAAAAATATGAATTAAAGATTAATGAAGAATTATTGATCTCTTGTGGCGTTTTTTTTTTTTTTTGGTGTTGCACATATCATGCGTGTGAGCCAGCGAATGTTTTTCACTTTTCGCCTTCTCATATTTTGTGTGACCCGCCTTCCACTTCTTCCATAATTTTTGTCACATTTCAAGCGATTTGATATCAATGCGTATGTGTAATTTTAATTGGATGCCATCGTGCACTGAGAGCGCATCACACACTTACACGCTCACACGCTCTCCGTGAAACATGGCTTAAGATCATCCTCATTAATAACTATCATTATTTGTCGTTTATTTTGCTTGTGCTGCAGATTGCCATGTTATCGCCATTCAGTCTCAAAAGCAACAAAAGAGAAAATATATGATAATGTTTACATGTACAACTGGTCGTTCGTGCGCTCTCGCGCGTTGGCTCTCGAACCATTTTGTGTATGGCAGATCACTAGCTAATATTTTTTTTTTTTTTTTTCCATCTGATCACGTGTTTTGTTATCGGTGACGTTCATCGTTCGGCAATCGTCCACTAAAATGTAGCATTTTATGTTGACTAAGCGCATCGCCAACTATCGACTCAACTTTCGTACATTATGCATTTAAATTACATATTGAGAGTGATAAGCTCGCCGTGATACGGCGTGAGGCATACATTCTTGAAACTCAATACTCGACCTGACCTCTAACAACCTTGAACAATATATCAACGGCTCTTTTCGCAAATTTTTGTTTTATTAATTTTCATGCGCGTTCTTCGCTCGTGGCTAAACATTAACGTTGCCAATTTCGGTATGAATTGGGTTTTCGGTTGAAATCACCAATCAACGCGTGATGGCAGCAACAATGCAATAGCTCTAGGAATATTAATCATCATTTGCATATTTGGCACACCTGTTAATATGCCCAAACAGATTTTTATATTAATATACAGCAAAGATACATCTTTAACTGTGTATGCTCTTCTTTATGTGATCTCCTCTGCTCTGCAATCGTCTCAATGCGTCTCAGATGAAGAGGTACATCAAGTTAAACAGATGCACCGAATAGCTCAACAAATGCATAATAAATGTCGTGACTCATTTAACATGATGACATGATTTAAAGGCAAATGCTTTCATGAATCGACTCTATTCGATACATGTATCGGATGCCTGACCAATTTTTGTATGTTTGTAAATATTCGCTCTTCAGGCACTCGAGATTTCATGCATTTAAAGTGCATAATCATCACGGGCATTAGTTCGTTCGTTCGGCCGTTTTAGTTTCGTTCGTGTTATGGATTATGTTGATGATTTTTGATACGTGCAAATATGTTAGTTCGGTCAATTTAGTACAATTTTGCGATTGTCGGTAAATGGTGCGCTCGCAAGCTCTTGAGCGTCCACAATCGCACCTACTTGCATCACTTGCAAATAATGCAAAAAACATTCCTTACAGTTTGTCACGAATGTAACCGCGATAAATAATATTCACAATCAAACAAAATATCCAACAACTGTTTTCATTGAATGATGATTGCATGACTAAATCTTCGTATTTCTGGACCTTTAAACTGTTTGCATATGATATCTGGGTCAGTTAATTTTTATTGCTTTTTAAATAGTGTGTGATTCAATTATATTTATTTATTCATTTGCTTCGCGCGATCGCAACCGTAAAACTAAGGGGAAATAACGTAATTGAAGTGTAAAGCATATTCTTAAATATAATGTAGTTTCACGTTAATATTGAGCAATGGATTGATTACTACACAAATGTTCGAACGTTAAGCGCAAATATTTACAAGAGAGTGCAAATGAGAGTCACAATTCTGCAAAATATCAAGTTTTTGATTCGATGCGGTTCTGCCATATAGCAAAGCCTATCTAATTATTTGAAGTTTTGAGCTGTCATAATTTTATGTTTCAATACATCTTTTACAATACAAATTCAAATATTTCGAACAAAAAGACGCGGTTGCAATGATAAGTACTACATTACTCCTGTTGATAAAACAAACATTCGCTCCATTCAATGGAACATTTTTTTAAAAATGTGCATATTTAAACGTATTTATGGAAAATGTGTGATTAAGTTTAGCTAAAAAATGTTAGTCAATGTGTTCAGATATGTTGGAAATCACAGATTTCATCTCAATCAGAGTGTTTCTACCGAATGTTTCCAATATTGTGGTATTTACCCCTAGCCGTTAACCATTGGTGGTCATTATTCATGTGCACAAAATCCGCATTAAAATTGGATT
Source organism: Obolodiplosis robiniae (assembly GCA_028476595.1). NCBI lineage: Eukaryota > Metazoa > Arthropoda > Insecta > Diptera > Cecidomyiidae > Obolodiplosis > Obolodiplosis robiniae. Next base: position 7,723,150 of record CM052017.1, on the reverse strand, counting down.
TGGGCGATGGATGATATCATCCCATGAAAATACGAAACCACAATTAAATACCATATTCTTAGCCGTTTGTCGTCAGAGAAAAAGAGAGGCGGCAGCAAATCGATTATGCTTTTTCTCTTTATTTCCAATGATGAGGGCAAATTACGAATCACAGTTTGCTTTCTCGCAAATATGTTTGCGCGCACGAAATGGAAATTCCTTAAAGTTATGCAATTACCTGAATAGCAAATTAATGAGAATCTCGATGTCTTGAGATGGAAGCATACGAAACAGATAGAACTTTAATTGTAATTAGACACATTAATTGAACCTTCGGCTATTCGCGAATCGCGCATATTTTCCGTAATTTTGCTCTTGGGTCTTGGCAGTAAATCGCACAAACCTCATATACAGATAATATAATTAGCGATACCGTTACACATCACAAAACAACGTACTAGCTAGATGCTGTTTTGTTGCTTTCAAAAGGATTCATTTTCGAATAAAATACACTGACTTAAGAGAGCTGAGATATGTTCTGTTGAGGTATGATGTTGCAAGAGCAAAGTGAAAGGGGATGAATGCTGCTGCTGCTGCTGATGCTGCATTCCACCGTTAATTGGTGCAAGATAAGTTTTGTTCAACTTATGCGATGCGAAAAATGCATCAAGCGGCACCCGTTTGTCAACATCGCCGTTTCGCAAACCATTCAAACACACGCGCACACTTAAATATTTCACGAATGTCATTTCGGAAAACTAATAAAAATTAATCAGGCCAATGTTTTCGAAAATGTACATTTTTCCACAATTAATTCTAACTTGCCCGGAATTCTAGAAGCTTTAAAATTATTATTTTATGTTTCTAATTGGCATATAGACATATTTGACGGGCTCTAAACTCTTATTTAATCTGCAAAATATTCCAATTTTGAAACGTTACATTTAAATTTGGCGAGCATTTTTGAATTCAAATTGGCTGCAAATCGCACGGAACTCCGCTTTAAGCAGTGTGATTTGTGTCCGTAAATAGTGTTCGTCCGGTGCAAACAAACGTTCAAATGTGCTGCCGCAAAACGTAACGACCAACCACATTCGCCTTCGATGGAATACTCGTTTTGTGGGTGGCCCATTCAGTTCACAATTAAATATGCAAGAGTTCTTGATGTTCTTTTAATGGCCAACGCACATTTCGATTATAATATTTAATTCATCATTTCATTCGATGATTTATCATTTGTAATTGTTTGTGTGTGTTTTGCCCGTGTTTCCCCATTGATTTGCTCGTAATATCATTTAATTTCATCGGTGCAGAAAAACGATGTTCGCTCCTTTCTGATAACATGCGCAAGAAAAAACCCAAAAGTAAAGAAAGATGAAATCCAACGGGTTTTTCGACGCAACACACAATCGTTTCGCTCACTACAAACTGATTATTTTATTGAAAATAGCCTTTTATTGAGCTTTTACGTGATTCGCAGCGATTTTCAACACGATTGCCATTTTAAGAAGTAACTTAATGAGCGCGTGCGTGCGCAGACACACGTTCACACGGCGCATCAAAGAAGAATCAATTGCCAAACCACCACACACTTGTTACATAGATTCGTTCATTTTATTCAATTCACTTTAAGGTGTTCTTATTTACGCAATAACTCGATAGAAACAGATTAAATCGTTAGATCATTAGCCAGTACTTGTGTTTATTTCATGTTCTCTATTATATTTTCTCTTTCTTCTCAATAACGTAATTCAGGTTTCATGCATTTTGTCTGTACACATTCGAATTGGTATACGATTAAACGAATGTACATAGAATCTCTTTAAGCTAGTGCGCGTGGGTAATTTCATGATTAATTGCGTATGACAAGAACCAAAGAGGGAAGCATAGTGAAGCGAGCTTAAGCTCGATAATTAAATTGTCAAAATCGAACTGATTTGTGTCAAACTGCACACTCTCTGGCGCGCGCTCACACACTCGCTCTTCTCTTTTCGGCAGGTAGATTATTTCAAACTATGGCTTTTTATGCTTTTGTTCTGTCTGGTAGATTTGTCGCAGTTTACCATGATTTTGAGTGAGCTCAATGATCGTATTATGGGCGTGATTGTGATTTCTTTGTCAAGAGCGCAAATTTCTGACTTGATGAAATAGAATCCGTTATAATTTGGCTGTTACTTTGCCGTTCTAGCATTTCAGCGGTGCGCGCACGTTTGATCGCCCGTCCAGCCGCGAACACATCTTGTTTGCCTTTAAATGTTCCAAATTGAAGTGTTTTTGGTCGTTCTCTCTCTTTTACTGCCCATTGTTGTTCATCGTGCATTTCAAATGAGATGCTCAAACGGGACAGTTCCATAATCTAATCTATATCATTATGCAAAGAATCTCGATTTTATGCAGGTAAAAAAATCTATGACCAAAACCGGCGATTACCGCGAGTAGACGGCGGAGTTCCGTTCGTAATATCAACAGCAAACGGAAATTTGCCGTCGTTCTAATAAATCTCTCGAGAGCAATTTGTCAAACGGATGGGAAAAAAATAGACTTAATTGGCGGTCTACTAAGATCACCATTTGAACACCTTAATCTTAATCGCTGCACATGAAAAAATAGAATGAAGCATGTCCCGGTTCCTCAATGAAATTTTGGTGATCATGTATGTGCACGTGTTTTCTATTAAATGGCAATCTGCGCTATTTAGAATGTATTGTGTTTGTTTTGCAACAGCGATCGGTGTTTGTGCGACGACAATCTTTTCTTGTATGTCATGATCTCAACATGTTCTTTGCTGTGTGTGATCAATGTTCACTTTGTGATTGTTGCCATATTTGTTTAGGCGCGTTGCTTGGGGTATTTCACTCTTTCAAATAATCGACACTCGATTCCGTGTCCACCACAAGTTCTGATTCAAAACGCATTTTGTTCTAGCGTGAATATAAAGATGAGATCTCATTTTGTACCTCAAGATGAGCTTCCATTCTATCAAATGATTTCCATTCATTTACTGGGAATAAGACACAGATTCTAGAATAGTAATGACGGAGTAAATTTAATTGTACTCAATACAGGGAAATACATTGAAAAGACCAAAATAAAGACTACTTTTTGACAACGCAAATATTGACTAAAGGTCAATTTTCAACAGACACTAAAAAATTGCAATCTTGTTGATCTTTTTAAGTAGTTTTCAGACTTTCAGTAGAAATTTGCCCCTTGATTGTAGCACATTGTTGGGCATAATGCGAATGCAATCAATGAATCAACATAAAATAACATTATATATCAATGACACCAGGAAGAATAGCATTTTCCGCAAATCATTCGCATGACTAATATACATTGAACTCAATTTCTATTGCACATTATTACAAAAACATTTATTGAATAAAATGTATTGAATAAAAGAAATTCCAATGAATTTTAAAACTTCTTTTCAAATTTTCTAATATTCCAATTTTGCCAACCATGCTTTTCTTCCATTAGTTCATATTTTTCTTTATTTTTTCCTATTCTCAAGAGTTATTTTACTCTCCCTTCATTCACTCACTCGCTCGAAAGAAAGAAAACCATTTATATCTCAAACATCATAAATATCTGATAGGGAAAATGGTAACAACAGCCGACGAAATCGTTCAACAATCCCAAAAAATGTGTGTGTTTTATGTTTAAAATTTATGTAGAAAATTGTAGAAAATATCGCATACTATGAAAGCTCATGTTCGAGCAACAGAATTCGACTATCGCTTAGTCAGACGCTGTTTTGAAAATTGATACGCGGTTTTCTACAAATCGATCGAAAGAAAGAAATAAATAAGCAGTTTTCAAATCACCATAAACAATGATCGTGCGCGTTTTGCATATGGAATTCCCATCAGCAGCACTTCTTCACCATCATCATCATTCGTCAATCTGAATGCTCAATGTATCAGCTTTTACTTGGAAATCGATATATTCATTTTAACGTCCAAATGGCAATTCAATTAACTTTACATTATAATAAATGGTGATTTCTCTCTCTCTCTCTCTCGCTTTCGGATCTGCGCGTCGAATCACACACGCTTTGATGTTCTGAAAGGAATGTGTTCTGTGAAAACAGCGCACGCGATGTAATGTGTGTCTTTCATATCTATAAAATTCAATTTAAAATTCAAACCATAAAACTTACAATAATAACTAAGCGCGCCCGCAACAATTGTGTTTCTCTGTCGCATTATTATTTTGCGTTGATTCAAATGCGACACCAAATGCAATCAATTCAAATGCCGACTTAGACGCAGAAAATGAAGAATTATTCAATTTGAAGAATTACAAGCGAAGACGACGAGAGAAACAAAGATTCAAATCACCTTGATTCGAAGGAGTTGAAACATATTTATTCGTTCGACTAATTTATAGAAGAAAAAAAATCGCGGCGCACACATCACCGATATGTAAAATATCCACATTAATTCCAAAAACCGATTCCAAGTACAACAATTCAGTTTTTGGAATTGTTTCGTATTTTGCACTGTGTCGTGCCGTGTTTTGTGATTGATTATCCATTCGTGATAGTTGTCGTTGTCATTGGTATTTTGCGCAAACGCGTTTCAATATACGAGAATGCGCGTGCGCGCACGCGATTAGTTGATCAACATTTTTCGCCATATATTTTTTCATCATTCGTTTATTTGTTCATTTCGTGTATGTGTAAATAATACACCAGTCAGAATGTGATGTGTTTTGTTGTTTTTATTCATTCTAGCTGATATTTAGCTCTTTTTCGCTTGCTTTTGCTTTCTTGCGCACAACAGCGTTTCATTCAAAGATCTCTCACTCATAGAATGAATCTTTATAATTATAGCAACAATTTATTCCAAAAATCAAAACGTCTTATAAATATTAGAATTGAAATTCCGGATGGAATCAATGTGCTGTGTGCACAGACACAGGCTGGATGATGCGAACGCGTCACAGCCATTCATTGTTTTTCAAACACAAAAATGTGTCTCGTCATTTTAATTCGCTCTCATTTTAGACGACGCATTAGCATTTTGTATTTGCTGCTCTTCAAAGCGTTCATCTCATTCTGTGGCAATTTTCAGATTTGATCAATCAGCGATTTTGAGTTTTACAGGCTTGACTCTTTGCATGCCATTATTTCGAGAAATATTTACACGAGTCAATGATATAAGTACAGGTATTTTTGCACATTCCATCGTTCGACACACCAATGTGTGATTTATTGGCTGAACCATTGTTCTGATTGTTCAACAGACTATTCTCTCGCCTTGAATGTTTCATTAAGTAATGCTTTCAACCGCATCGCACCATTTCAAAGCAATGCTCTGAAATCATATATCAGCGCCAGCAGTCATCAAAAATAGAAAGAATATTTCAACCACTTGATGGCAAGAAGAAGAAAATAAATCAAAAAATTTGTTTTTTTTTGTGTGTGCGAAAATCGAAAATCTTTTGTTTGTTCACAGATTTTGTAATGGCCCGAAATTCCAATCAATGGTCCGAAATTAAGATTTTATTCACCTAATTGAATAAATACGATTGTTGTATACGTTTGTATTCGACCGTAGACCGAACTAGAAATAGCAATATTTATTCAAGAAGAACGAGCCACGTTGATTTGCGTGCACAGTTCTCTGGAAAGCCGGTTGAAATTTAGCCAGGCGAAAATTGTTCGTTTAATTGCTTCAATTCGTTCAAGGCCACACACACACACACACACACACACACACACACATCTGCGCTTCTCCAAAGATCAATAACTTTTTCACTCGAAATCGATTCAATTTTCAACCGCTCTCAAGTCATGCGTCCATTTTCCCGCTTAATTATCGTCACAAGCAGTCACTATTTTTTGCAAAAAAGAAAAAATATGCGTATTTGTGTTTCATTTCATAGTGTTTATCTTTGAATTGTGTGCAAAGAATGACGTCTTGGTTCTCAATGACTTATATTTACAGCTAAAACAAACTATATTTGGGTCTATTCAGAACGGAAATCACCTCTCAAAAAATTTGATAGACATTTCTGTTCGGTGGAAAAAAACTGTTTTTGTCTTCGTAGAACGAAAGCGAATTCATCGGAAGTGATTCTCTTGATCGATTTTTGTCGACCGAATTTTAGACAAAAATCAGTTACGTGAGCATAACAAAACTATATGGAAAATCACACTGCACAGCAAATATTCGAAGGCAGAAAACACTGAAAATGGGGCGAAAGAAGTTGGCAAAGAAAGTGGTGTGAACGTGCAAAATAATAGAAAACACAAAAGAAAAACAAAGATTGAGTATAAATGATGTGTTGCACGACAGCACCGACGAAGATCCAGCCCGAACATGCGTGAGAAGTAAAGTGTACTCACTCTCTAGCGCAAGCATCGATGGGATCGATTCGGACGACACACACCAAAATGACTTTTCTACCTGCTGTTTTCGTCACTTATTTCTTCTGTTTTTCAACCTTTCTCAATTTATTTGTCTATTTTTTCTCATCTTCTCATGGCTACTTCTAGCTAACATATCATGATTTTACAGCTCTTTGATTCATTTATTTTGTTTCATTGTACACATTTTAAACATTGAAAGTTTTTTTCCGTTGCTCAGCCCCGGCTTTTTCTATCACGAAATGGTTTCTTCTCTTCTGAAATCAATGTTCTCTGTGTGTATGCGTGTGTGTGTATGCGTGTGTGTGTGTGTGTGCATTGACCGACAATCGATTAACCAATTGTTCGTAGGTGCATGTGAAGTTCGGGCTCCCACAATTTTTTGCACCGTTTTCTTCACACTCTGATTCCATCATCTTCTACTTCTTCACCAGAAGAATCTTCACAATAAAATGTATTCGCTTCTTTTCAATTATACGCGTATAATTTATATTTCAATGTAATAAATGCCTCTTTTTTTAATCTGGAGATGAAAAAATGACTTGTATATTCTTCATGAAATTCTCGACAAAGATCCTTTTTTGAAGCGTGTTGGGATAACGAGTTTAAATGAACACATAGCGAGAGCGTAAACAGACAGCCACAAAGAGAAATTGGGAGGTAGAGAGAGGGAAAGAGAGATGAGAAATATTGGTTCGGCCAGGCACACAAACGAGCCTCAAATCGAATTCGAAATTAATGATTTCTTGTTGAACGCATCACTATTGATATTCCAGTTGAGATTGTGGCTAATAAACACGTTTGCAGCTCACTGAAATCCTGACTGCTCCAGCTCATATTCAAACGAATCATGTTACTATTTTATCACTCCTTAATTATTGTAATATTTCAACTTAATTAATGGACTTTTCAGATCATAACTACAAATCTCTACATATCAACGTAATCATCTTCGGCCCATCAAGAATTGGACGATTGAAATGTCGGAAAGCTGCGGGCATCAAACAATAACTCGAAAATATACATTTTTCATTGTAAATTATGATGATCGACCAGTTAAAACACGAATTGGAACTATGCCAATGTTCGATTCGATCTAGAAAAGAAACAGTTTTGCAATTGGAGGCTCAGAGCCAGTCGATCAACGAAAGTAGTCTTTTGACGCGAACGCCTTCAGTTGAAATTCATTTGAGATCAGAAACGACATTTTGAAAAACAATATTTCCGTTGTTTTTCTTTATTTGGATTTTCGCAATTGAATTAGTAGGTCGGTAATAGGCTAGCTAATAGCGATGCCCTTTAAGAACAGCGCAGCCAAAAATCAGGTGCAAAAACGTCGATTACCAGTTCGGCTAATCGATTGGATATTCGTTCCGCTAAAGATTCTGTTCTTTTTTTTCCCACATTCAATGACATACTAAATAGATGGTGAATCGATCGACGCGTTGCACGTTGTAACAAATGGTCAGGAAAAGAACGATTTAAGAATAAAAAAAACTCGCTAGAAGTCTAAACGGTACGCTATGCTTTCGGAAAACACAAACAGAGATAGGAGCGAAAAAATGGTGACTCTCGCATTCATTTATCGCACGTCTCACATTTTATGCATTTGCTTAAATGTGGCTGTGGAATAGAAGCGTCCGCCAATTTCACGAGACACACACACACACGCAGAGAGAGAGAGATAGAGAGAGAGCGAGCGAGCGCGAAGAGTTATAAAAGGCATACTGACTGACGTGCTTCGCATACTTCTAGCCAATCGCAATCGCGCCGTTCAACGTTCTCTTTTATTGACTGTTATTAATTATGATATATCCATATGCATTCAGCAAACACTACTTGCGTGTACAATAGTCAATCGCAGTTATTATTGCTATGTTTCTGGTCTGCTGATCATTTCAAATTCGTTCGTTTGCTCGGTGCTGCTGATGTGTTTTCCTAATCGATTACTTGAGAGATCGAGAGACATGGGTGGTGATTGGTGTGCTGCTGAAATTGTAATTGTTCAGGGTGCATGGGAAAGAAGATGAGATTTACAATATATTTTGAACATATCGAAAATGAATGAATTCCGTTTGAAAATATAATGCATTCATCTCTTAAAATTGTGATTTTCAGCCGGGAAAAGCAACAATTGGAAGATTTTTGGAAATTGCAACATTTCAAACAACGGAAATTCATCAATGCTGCGCACAAATTATCGGATCTGTTTTCTATGCTGTGAATTCATGTGTTGCGAAAAATTCGTGAGAAAATTAATTTTCAAGAAATGAAAATCAGTTTTAACACCAAAAGTGTGTGTATGTGTGAGCGACCTGCTGCATGTGTGTTTACTGCCGAAAGTATGTACCTAATCGAATGTATTTGCACTCATTTTTGTGTGTATAAATCCGCATGTGTGCCGCTATTTGATCGAAGGGAACGCGAATTCCCTCTAAAGTCACAACACCGAATCAAACCGAACCAAACCAAAAAAGAAGTGTCGGTGCACCTTCTCTCGTTAGTGCGTAGTCGAATTAATTTGCACAAAATGTTTATGTAAGCCTTCAATCTCGATCACACCAAAAGCACACACATCACAACCTAATACGACGAGGTAAGCAAGCCAAATTCAAGTAAATGATCATGTCCGCGATCGCATATGCTCTTTTCTACTCAATCAACGAAAGACTGTGTACATTTTGTTTGATTTTTGGCCATTGGTAATGTAAAAATGTGTATTTTGCTATTTGGTGACATACTTGCATGTTTGTGCGAAGAAATCAAGGCTTAGCAAAGTTGGCTTTGGTTGAGCGTATTCTGTGCGCGTGTGTTCGGGCGCTCGCAAGGTATTCGGAAACATTATTGATTCAATCAACGATTGCTGGGCAACGTTTCGAGCGAGATATTTACATTCTGTTGTTTATCATTTCCATATAGATGCGTGGCGCGCACGCATTGCATATAAAAATGGTGTGTACGATCAACGATATGTGTCGATTTATGCGAACGAGAGAGCTAATCGAGTCGAGACAGTGGCCAGCGTACGATTAATAAACATGCACATTGCCGACATTGTGCTGCTGCTGATGCTGATCGAATACCGATTTGCATTCATCGGAATGCCGTTGTGTGAACACAATTTTTATGTGTGCTGCAGCAGCAGCATGAAACTAAAAAATGGCTAACCAGCGCAAAATCAAATCACAATATACACACATTTGTGTGAAAAGAGAGAAAAAATATAAATAAAAATGGCATGGGCTGGTAATAGAGTGTCACGACAAGCATTCACCATTAAAAGAATCGCTTTGAATAACACATAATAGTCACCACTAAGCAGTAAAACTGAAGAAAACACGAAAATCAACCGAATATAAAGAGAGATAGAGCGAGAGAAAAAAACGCTTTCACAATTTATTATTATTATTTTGATTTCTTGCATCTGTTTTGTTGTTGTTGTTGTATGTTATATGTGTGTATTTCATTTATCCGTTTTGGTTACTCTCTCCATAGATTATTGTCACATTTGATCGTATTCGTGTATGCGTTTCAGCTCGTCTCTGTCTGGTCGCATTTATCGTTCGGTGATAGTATCGGTCTTGTTTTGGTTTGTACCGTATTTTTATTTGGTCAAATATGTTGTCTTTTTCTTCTGTTTTCGTGTGTGACCCAAGAAAAAAAGCACACACACATTATGTGTTCAACACAAAATTCATTTTATTAACTTTGACACTTTTGCGTACACGATTATACGGATCGGCATGAAAGTCACATGTTTTTGTTGGAATTGTCGTTCATTTCACGAGATTTTCGTATTGAGATAATATTCGCACATATTTGTTTGTATTTTGACTTGTCCAGTATGTGTGCTTTCTCAAATTTGAAAGACTTAAAAAAATATGCTAAAATATTTACCTTTGTTGGAAACAAGTGCAACGGTATTTCTGTGTTGTTTTGTTTTCTCTCTCGCTTGTTTCTTTTTGCAATCGTCGGACAAGAATTTGGATCTTGTTAAGAATCGTTTAAAGTTGCTCGTTGAGGTATTCACGTTGCTCCCCCGCAAGCAGTTTTTTATCGGCATGTATCAATTTTACAAATTTATTCCATTTGGTTTAGATCAATCAATCAACAACAACAACAAATTGTCTGTCATTTTTGCACGCACACATTATAATTTATAACCACTTGAACTGATAAAATTGTGTGATCAATGACGTGATCAATTGTCAAGTATTTAGTTCAAAATGCAGCATTAAGTTACACAACTAATCAGAATTTAATCGCACCGCGAAAACTGCAAGTTCCACGGCTTTTTCAAAACTTCAAAACGAGGTCCGTTGATTTTTAGCTGAACACGAAAATTCAATTGTTTATTTTGCAAACGGCCAACGTTTTTCGTCGATTTCAATTTATTCACATTTAATCATCACTAGCACTAATACTTAACTCAACAAGAGTTGTTTTTGTTTTTCGTCGATAATTAGTCAATGTTTCAATTGATTGAATGTCACTATGTTATTGGCGATAACAAAACTAATAAGCGAATGTATCGGAATAAAAATTTGTGTAGAGTCAGACACGTCCGACCGTTCGAAAAGTCATATTCCAACTGAAATACACAACATTCAAAATTTCGGTGTGCGTACTCAATCCCCACGTTCGACAACAACGACGACGGCACCGCCGCCGCAACAACAACTATCGAACATATACGACACAGAGACTTAAGGTAAACACAACAACAACAAGCCAGACCGTCAATGGAATGCTGTACAATGCGGTCGGTCGGGCCGATCGCTTCGTTTCTTTTCGCTTCTTTCTCCTCTCAGATATATATTGAATCGTCATTTTTGTTTTGTGTTCAACGTGTTATCTTACTTTCCGTAAAATAGAGAATATGCGGCGATAGAGTGAACGATTTTTTCGAATCGAAGCGCCGACATCTATCTAAGAGATAAACAAGGTACATTTTTGCTTGCCGAAGACAAGATAAGAGACTTCATTGAAATTCAGGCGGTTTCGTGATTTTTTTGGAGAATTGTTGGACATTCTGTCTGAGCACTAACACGCACAAAGTTCTATTCCCTCTGAAAGACACAGAAAAAACGAAATTTTGGCTAACAATTTAGAAATTCGCAACGAAAACGCGTTCCACTCTAAACTCCGTCTATCTTTCGATTCAATTTCAATGTGTGCATATAGATTTGATAGCTGTATGTGTTGCTGCGATTCGATGTGACTTACAAAAACGCATGTAGACGTCGCGTCGAATACCTGTTGCTGACTGCATACAACACGTATTGGACTTACTTAACAAGAAGACGCCGATGTGCAACGAACGGTGTTCCGATTATCTACACAAGTGAACAAATGATGCATAAGCGCGCACCGCACTCTCAATTGGAACTCAAGCGAATAGAATACAGTGAGGCATTTCGATTGATTCGCTTGCATATAACTTCTTTTTTTCGTGTGTCTCTTTGCGTATTGCATTTTAATTTATGTACATTACAAATCGGTGCATATTTGCGCTAGCGATGTGCGCATGCAATTCCAATAATGTGTGAAATCTAGCTAAAGATGAGCAATGACTAAATTAAAACTGAACCTCAATCTGTGGAATTGAATTCTCGCATGAACAGCAAGCTTTTAAAATTAATGGCTTTAGAATAGTTGGGCGAGCGAGCAAATATTTGCCACATTGTATTGAGTTGAATCATACCTGTGCACTTGACGCAAGTGCAGATCAAATTGAAAACGAACATTGCATTTCACATAATATAATTTACAAATTGCAATTCTCAAATAATTAAATTATGTTCACATGAGCTGTTTGTAATCAGCTTGAATAATACTCAAATCAAATCGTAACAATGTTCTCAGAGCAGCGAAAATCAATGAGAATCGTTCCAACCGATTTAGTGTCATGGTTACTCCATTTGAGAATAATCCATGAACCAAATTACTGGACCTTTTTTTCAGATGATCAGGCGCTGTGATCTGCGTAGTACATACAGTATGACTGAGGACAATAAATACTTCATGAGAAACTGATGACATCCGTACTGATACTATTAAATCGATATTTTATCTATATTTCGTGCCAAAATTGTCATCACTTATTCTGAGGTTTGCTCGTGGACTTGACTTGCTCGAAACACTACTATGGGACAAGTTGAGCAAAGGCCGGCTAAGAAGGAGCTCGTGACCAATAATCAATTTCGGCTGGCTGAACGTCTTGATTATGAATAGTTACGGATGAAATTGAATTGGCCGTGCAGCAATAGATAGCCGCTATTATCTCAATTGACGCTTATCATTTTACCAAATTCTCTGACAGCGATTTTTAAATGCGCTCGAAATTTTGCCGATCGATCATAACTTTTGATTGGTATTTTTTTCAGCATTCCAGATTAACGTCAATTTGAAACTCTTGAACGCGAAATTTATATCAAAAAACATATATCGAAAATGATTTTGGACCGCTCAGGACACTGACATTTGAGGTGCAGAAGATATTTCTTCTTGATAAATATATTGATTACTATTGAATTCTGCGCTAAGACTGTACCTATCAGCCTCGAACCGAGCATACATTCATATTCCTTCAGAAAAATAAGCCTTAGTCTTTGCATATCAAATGTTCCATAAATTGTGAATGTTAAAAAGATGTGTGATGATTGTATGTTGAAAATCTCGCACCGCACTAAAGACAAACATTCACACTTCCGAACAATATGAATGAGCTTCGAATAGTTTGTGTTTATTCATTCATCTATATGAAAGTGTGATCACAAAATGAGCGAAACGTCGAAAGTGCGATTGCTGCAATTCTCTTTACAAAAGCGAGAAAAACAGCACAAAAAGCAGCACACCACATACATACAATGAACAAGAATCGTCGCTCAAGTGAACAAGAAACGACAAAATCATTTTACAGATGAAACAAATTTATCTATATATAGATATATATATATGCACGAAACAAGTTGACTTATTCAGTCATTCCAAGGTACTCCACTCCACGATTATTGTTATTATTGAATGATAACTGCACCAAATGCCATATACACTTTTCACCTTGGTACTATTCGCCATCGTCCACGACGCGCACGGTTTTCAGCTCTCGGCGCGCACTTGCCATAAATCATAACAATTCCGATTTTTCTGGCCATTTTCTCGTGTTCTCGTCCCCGTCGCTGTTCAATTTCGCAAACATTCTTCAGTCAGCACAGATTAAGTAACTTCAAATAGTTGCATATTTTTGTACGTATTTGGCAGTCATTTATTTCGAAATCGCATCGACAACTGAAGATATGAAAGCGAAAATTCAGTTGATTGAAACATTTGAATCGCAAAACAATTCGCACAACAAGTTTTCTAAGCAAAACGCGGGTTTCTGCGGGGAAAATGCCATTTGTGAACGATACGAGTTGAATTTGTTGAACGAAAACAACGGTCAGAACCAATGATATTTCATTTGGATTTTCTGAATATATTCGCTAAATATATATTACAAAGTAGTACCCACGCATGACGACCAGGGCTAATGAATAGAACCTTTCATAATTTTTTAAAATACATTATCCAATTTATTTGAGCTCGTTAAAGTTGAAACATTCGATTATGGGAATCTCGATGCGACCACAATTTGCTCCATTTCGTGCTCGTCCAACAGATCTTTGCTTTCACATTTTTCGGAAGTATGATTCAATTTTTCATTGAATGGCAATTATTTCAAATCACACAGAACGAGCACATTTCGTTTGCCATTTGTCTTCCTTGTAATACTCAGAACGGGTTAAATTGCATAATTTCGGAAAAGTTAGTCAAATAAATGTGCGCACATAAAATTTGCTTTTTTTTTTCAATTTACCGTTATGAAATCATCAGTGTTTTTTCAAATCAAGCAGAATCAACCTTTTTGTGCTTCTATTTTTGAAGCGTTAAAAAAGATAGTTGAATGAATCTTGAAAAGTTCTTTGATACAACGAACACAAACCGTGGACTTTTGATGAATGCACTTCGAAAAATTGGCACAATGGCTCATAAACGAAACGAAACGCCGGTCGAATTGCCACAATGAATCTTCGTTAGCATTTGTTATGTTAGTTTATGCTCATTTCGCAAACGAGCCAACCAATTTTCATTGTGCACGCCGAACCACTTCAGCAGTGTGAATTCAATCGAACCAATTTACATTGATGATGCGGTTGAAAAACTGGCCATTTGCAATTGACATTATGAATTATTGGAATAGATTTTTGTGTGTCGGAACATGTATGGAAATTTATTAAAAACGTTTCTTATTTCCTGGCTCATTTCGTTTCCTACATCGTCGTGATTTAATTTTTTTCGTAGAATGTAATTGGTGATTTGCGGAGCATAGACCGAAACATTATTCATTCGGAGAGTCGTGAGAGCAACGAGCGAACATTGAACGAGCTGAAATGCCAACGGTTCTTCGTTGACCGAAAATATGTGTGTGTGTGTGATTTTTCTTTATCGATTTGTCGGAAGGAACGTAGATTCAATATAGCCGCTGCATCGTCAAATATGTGAACGCACATTTTTCTCATCTTTTGGTTGCTCTGCGCTCACTCGTTCGCGCTCATCTGCATGCATGCGAAAAACAAAACCAGTTCAACGCAAATTTTGTAATCAATATCTGCGTACGCGCACGATTAAAATTAAAAAAAATTGAAGCGAAAATATTGAACGGCCAGAGCTGTGCCTGCAATTGCACGATAAATGGTAAAAAAAGGGTTTGAGTGCCAAACTCTCTGAAGTGTATTCCGAAAAAAATGCTTAAACCTGATTCCATTGATCGCGAACGCGCGCACTGTTTCTATTTATTTTCTTGCCATTTTCGTTTCAGTTATGGCCCGATTATGAAATAAACTACCGGATAATTGTGATAGGCCCAATGGGATGAAGTATAACATCTCCGTCTCTTTTTAAATCTCTTCATCTCTCACTCGAGCTCACAGCGCCGAGTCCACGATCGTTCGGTATGCACGTAGCATGTACCGAAAATAAACCTGTTATTTTTCTGCGCTCAGCTCAGTTTAAATCGAACACACACACACACACACATTTTAATGTCTTTCCAATTTTTGCATCCAATACGCAATACAGCTGTTCCGCAATGTCCGCAATCCACAAATCAATGAGACAGAAAGGCGCACAGAAATTCGAAACAAACTTTGTCATTACATAATATATTTACAATCAAATCGAACAGAGAAACATACAATAATACACATACCATCATCTAAATCAATAGAGTTGCTGTGCGCTGCCCAAAATGCAATCTCGCGCTGTTCACGCACGCTCGCACGCTGCTTTTATTGCGCGCACTTTGCGGTTCAATCGGTATAACTGTAATTGAACTATTGGATGTTTCATCCAAATTATATTCACGGCATGGAATTTCTATAGCCCAAACAAGGTTATTTTTGCACAGTGCATAGCAGGTAGATATTACACCTTACAATAAATATATGAATATCTCTCGCTCGGTATGATTTTTTTTTTTTTCTTCGTTTTTCACATCGATTTCATTTTGATTGCCATATGCTTCGGCTGTTGCTGTCACAGTCGTCGCCATCACTGCTGCCACTGCGCGATCTCCATGTAAATTTCGCAGTTGAATTCATTCGTCTGAAGGTCAGAACGATTTGTTTTTCAACCACAATTCATTATTTAATATGTAATAATTTTAAACAATTTATGAACGTTGAGCGAAAAGTTGATTTGAATTTTTCAATTGTATATATTTCGCGCAGGTTAGCATTTGACTTTTTATTTGGTTTTTTTTTTACTGGAAATGGACAAATCAAACAATTTCCTTGCTTCACGCTATTTCGATTCTCAAGAGCAATTGGTAGCGCCAATGGCCCCTGTTACATTGAACGCTAGCTCTTATATGTATTTTATCGCAAAATAATTGGCTTGACGATTTGTTTGCTTCAACTCTCTCAATGATTCGAAAAAACTCACTCGCAAATGGTGGACAATTCAATTCATAGCATAGTGTTCTACTTATTATCGCACTCCGCTTGACTTTTTATGTAATAAACTCGATTTAATGGGCCGAAATTTGTCTATTATAATTTACAGCTCAAACTCCTATCACGGAATACGGATATGTATATAACTAAACTTTTAGGTGGCCACTTGTCTATTTTGGAGTGTTTGAAAATAATTGAAAATTCTGAAGTACTTTGAGAATTCAATCACATGGCCATTGCTTGACCAGGAAAAAAACAACAAAATAGGTACTGAAATGTCGACCATTTCAATGAACATTCCACCCAAAAATAATCAGTCGAGCAAAAAAACAAAGCGGACACCCGAAAATGATTGATTCTCAACGAACATTTCAAATCCGATTATTCATTCAATCACTTTTTTTGCAACAAGGCAGCCTAATCAAGCGGCTGGATTTCGCTGTCGGCCAGAGCGAATAAATCTTGCCAAAATGAATATGTATGACAATGATTATGACTGATTAATATAAATTTACGTTTATTTGTGGAATTCACCGCAGTTCTAATTTCTAATGTGTTTATTTTAAAACAGTTTCGAATATGTGAAAGTTTTAACATTATAAATAATGTAAAAAGAAATTTGGCTTCGATTTCAATTATTGTCATCGTTTCTTTTATTTGGCTTAGTTTGAATTTTGATATTCGCTTGTCTTCTTTTTTCTTTCTGCACACATGCAAATAATTTAACACCATTTTGGCGCCTTTAATCGATTTGTCTCTCTTTCTTTACTTCAAAATTCTTTCTGTGGGTTAATTTTGGCTCTTCTTCAATCCATTTCTTTCTGTCTTTCTTGCAGAAATCTTGATTCTGAACACCTCCGATATATGTAAATCCGTGAATGTACTTATAAATAGACAGAAGAATCCGAAATAAATGTTTATTCCTCTTGCTCAACATCATTCGCTTGATGATAAAAATTATTGATAAATCGATCGTTTCTCAAATGAGACTGAGCACTTACCTTTGAAATCACCTAACGCAACAAAATTAATGCATTTAAAAATCAGTTGAAAATCTGTCAATCCCTGCAGCAAACAACAACATTCATGAATTTTTTTTTTTTACTGAATGTATTGAAATACAATACCTTTTATTATTTCTGATGGAATGTTATCTAAGGTTATCAATAGTCACTTTATCACACAAGCAATATTACTTGTTGAATTTGATTCTGAATTATGTGGCTGAGACATGAACAGGCCAAGAATGAAAAGGCCGAGACCTCACTCACGTCGCATGTCAGCCGTGATGAGCAACATCAATGAATTCAATTTTCAATTCTCTACCCGATTATTTTTTTAGCCAACATGGTAAATACAAGAAAAGAATAAATGATGGAGGCAGTAAGTAATACGATACAACCAAATGACTGTGTCATAAAAAATATCACAGAAAAGAAAATGAGACAAATAACACAAAAAACACACCACACAGAAAATATTCAGACTGCCGTTCTTCAAAGTTTATTTATGATAATCTGTAATTCAAGCTACGCAGCGTCCGATAAAAAAAAAACTTTGATGAAAACAACATATTGAAAAGAAATGCGCAAATGAAAAATGATCATTTGCATAAATTACCGTTCATATGGTGAAAACAGCGACGAAAACTTTCAAGCAAACAGGCAGCACAGCCAGAAGAACAACGAAAGTAAGAAAGTATGCACACATTAGTCGCATCACGGAAGAAATAATATAATTGCTCCGAAAAAATGATCCTCAGACCAATATATAACTAGTAATTCTAGCGCATTCAGTGTTTTTCACATCTGAAAAAATCGAAACATTTCATTTGTGTTATTTTTCGCATTCTTGCATATTTATTTTGCCAAATTTTAGTGTTTTTTTACGTTTTATGATCCATTTTCCTCCGTCCTGCACTTTGTTCGACTCATTGTCATTTCATTGCCCCATTCCTCGTTATTTTACCATAGACGAAACTATCTTTATCAGTGTTTTATCTTTTGTACTTTCCTTTCGTCAATTCTGTAAAATTTAGATCTTTTTCGTGCCAACAAATCTGAACACTTGTTTTGTTGGTTTTTTCATTTTCATTCCTTAACAATACGCTTTTAATTTGCTCTAACTGTATTATATAGATCGCTCTTTCATTGCCATACTTTTTTCTTGCTCTTTTCTCGCTCTTTATTGGATCTTCTTCTGCTCTTTTTCAGTTTTCCTTTGGCTATATCAGCTGCGCATTGCTTTGTACAACTTTCATTTACATTTTTCCGATGTTTTCGCTCTTTTTCCCTCTTTTCCTTGTTTTTTTCTTAGGAAAAAAGAAGTTTTTTCGCTAATTCAATTTCGCGTTTAATTGAAAAATATTGGCAAAGTGTTACAAAATTATCTGTCAAAATTGTGTTCGTCAAACGGTGAAAATCTGATGAACATGAACAATGTCCTTGTGAGATTATTCGATTGTTCCTTTGATGACCACCAGATTGCGTGTTTTTGGCTTATTTTCAAGTAAATATCTCAAATTCAGCACAAATAAAGTAAATATTGAATATTCTACGTAAACATTGTAAATATTCTTCCAACATTTGAATATGGTGCTTTCCCCTAGGTTTTTGGTGCCTTTCGTACACAACTTTAACAGGTAATTTTGTAAGTGTCAAATGCAAATGAAAATGAACTGTGTAATAAAACTCAGTGGCCATTAAAAAAACACAAAATCATGGTGAAAAAACATGGCCAGGTTTCATGAATGAACGGAACTGATTCATTATGCACAGCAAATAAGAATTGCGTAAAACTGGATTGAATGTCACATTGACATTGATTCTAGCGCTTAGATTCTGACGCAAACATGAATACAATACAAATTATGAATATTTTTTTTCAATTTCATTTTCAAGAAATTGCTGATTGAAAAATTGCTTCCATATTTGATGAGATAAATGAGCGGAACGGACTGAGCAAATAGACTTTAGGTTGGATGGTAAATCTATCATAATCCATGTGACGTTTTCATGAAATTTAATTCAGAGAGAGAATATCAAATGAATATTGGAATATCTCTCAGTTCTTGGCCAAACGCACATTTTGAATAACATTCCTGATTTTCTTCTAAGAATCATTCAGTGGCTCTTTTCTTTCCTCATCATCGACGGGGAAACCAATGTCTGTTGTATATTCGATTCGTGAAACACTATAAAATCGATGGTGATCGATGGAAATGACACTAAACGCTCGGAAGAGAAATGGGCGCGAAGAAAGAGAGTGCGACGAGTTAAAATGGTATTACATGCGGAATGAAAACAAATGCTAATGAAAGAGTATATGACATACTTTGGCGTTAATAATATTCCGCGAAAATTCACATATGAATATTGGCTGAGAAGAAAGAGCACGAATACTAATGATAAAGTCGAGTCGATGCTGAATTCCAAATTAATGTTTGTCTCTCTTTCTCTCTCTGTGTGTGTTTCTTTCTTTCAACAGTTTAGCAGCTTGAGCATTGACTGCGCAAATGTGTTGTTTAAATTGGATGGGTGCATTTGCTGTGCGTTGTTTTGCAGTTTTAAATTTCAAAACACATTTTCGCCGAATTGCTATGATTATTTTGAATGCCTCAATTTATTGGTGTACCAACACAAATCAAAGGTGCATGGAGTGGGCATGCATGCGACAGCGAACGCAGGGAGAGAGATAAAGAGAGATCGACCAAAGAAAAAACATGCCTCAAAAATAAGAGAAAATTGATGAAGGTGTGTGCCAATGCTTTTATTTTCATTCTTTTCAGAAGAGATTTGTTGTTTTTTCGTGGCGAACAATCGTAAACGATAAAGAAATATAATTCTCGATTGATTGAATATGAATGTTTTTATGGTTTAGACATTTCGATTCGTGCTTAATTCGGATTTACCACTTATCCGTCTCATTTAAGAATTACCTTACTTCGGATTCGTGTGTTTTTGTGTGTTTTTGTGTCTGTGTGCAGCTAGCAACTTGGGCGTCTTCTTCATCATTATCGTTACAATTTTGCAAAATCACGACGCTAGACAATCCAAAAAGGTCTGAAATTGTCTCTCTTACTAAGAAATGCAGACGCGTGATGTTATCGTTTCAAAATTCCAAAATATTTTATGCACGACTCAATTCGAAACAAAGATCCCTTTCGTCGGCGAATTTTTGGTGAATACAAATTGACACTTTGCTAATTTTAGCATGTTTCTTTTCGGGATTCTTAATCTGACGGGCAACATTTAAGCACATGCTAATTTCCATTGCCAACAATTTGTTTAGCAACAAAGCACCCGCGTGCTTTTCGACAAAAATCCTTTTGCCATGACGCATGTTGTCATGTTTAAAACTACCTAATCTTTGAATAGCCTGTTGCATTACCAATATCTTGTTTGTCGCACGTATGAATGCTCAGCTTGAGTTTTGCTGAGAAGTTTTCATGGGAAAACGGAAATATGGGGAAAATGGATGTGAGAAGATACGTAAATCTCTGACAAAAATACAAACGGAATTCAAAAGAAGAGTTATTTCTGGGAGCAACAGGGAAGCTGTAAGGACAATGCAAAGGACATTTTTACGAAGCACCAAACTGTACTGTTACAATACAAATGTCACAGTTAGAATTGGTCGGTACATAGAGAACAGTTTATATTATATAATGCTAAGTGAAATTACCAAAATACCCTGAACAAATCCAGAGGAAGTAATTAAAAATACTTTTTTTTTTCTCGAAAAAACGGAGATTTTATTATTCAATTCATTTTTTTCACTAAATCGAAATGAAAAAATATGAAAAAATACTAAAGAAACACCTTCCGAACGGTCAAGACGGTGATAATCTGAAGTGATGATAAGCTTCTGTTAAATATTGTATTCTGTGCGTTTTCTAATTCTATTTCAATCCTATTTTATGATTTGACTAATCACATTAAAGTGCTGCGATCGTAAAATTTAATTACGCGCGCGCAACGGCAAATGCAGGGACGAATGCATTGATTGGTCTATCACATCATTAGTCCTCCGCATCAATTGATTATAGAATTCTTTTCGCTTGTGTCGTTTTATTGCCGCCTCATTTTCATTTCTCGATAAAAAAGAACATTCCTTTAATTCTACCGAATTTTCAAATCCATTGGCTGTACGGCGTGTACACACATGAAACACATTTGTTTTTTTGTTTTGTTTTATGAATTTTATTCTTATTGTAGCGAATGACTTGGCGTGGATAGCAATCGTATCGAAAGAACTTGGGAGTCATATAATTTTCCAACTCATTCTTAGCTTAATGCCATTATTTATATCAATTCCATGCTTACTATACAATTATTTTGATGTCATTCGACATTGACTAATAAGTTGACAAACAGGTATCAAACACCGCATACTCGATTTTTCAATGGATCTCGATTCATATTTTTTATAGCTACATAAAACTATGCGGTTTCCAATTAAAATCCCTCGATTCAAATTGAATTCTGGATTCAGAGGTCATAATGCTGGGAAAAAAAAGTATCATCGGAATTTTTCGTGACATCGAATTATTTGAAGAATCTTAATCGTTAGAGCGAACGACACGAGGAAGAGAGCGATGAAATCGAGGAAAAAATGAATCTAAAATATATAAATTTGTTGTTGTTTGTTAGAAACAAGTGTAGAACGGTCAAAAGTACATTCCTTCACACATAAACAACAAAGGGTCCAAAAACAGAAGTCGAAATTTGATCGATTATAAAAAAGTGCCTAAAAAAATTTGAATTTTAAACGAATTCAGCATCGATATTCATTCGGTTAAAAGGATTGATGCTGACAAAATTCGAAGTAGATAGATGCAATGGAATCGAACAGAACAGAAGCGGACATAAACTGGCTCGCACCATGTGCATTGAATTGACGAAACAAAGAACAATCAAACAGACAAATGAACGCACGAAAACAATTGGTTGTGACCTTTGTTAAGTTTTGTGACGTCCAGCCCGAAAGCAAGCGACGAGCAAAAAGGAATAATGAATGCTGAAGGAATCGATCGACTCACACTGAATAAAGAATGATTAACCGAAAAATTCGGTTAGGGAAAGAGAGAGAGAGAGAGAGAGAGAGAGAGAGATAGGGGGGAAACAGATAGAAAAACAACGAGCTAAAAGATGAATTGTCTGGCAGCAATCGGCTTTTGTTCTCTTTCATCAGGGCTATACACATTTTTTTCTCTATAAAAATATCGCCGCAATAAAGTGGAATAAATAAAAAAAAAACGCACACACAAATTAATGCGATCAATGAGAACCTAAGCCCAAATAAGAACCTATTCTACACTAACACATGCGTGAACACAAATGCGTTGATTTTTCTGTTAGTGATTCAACGTAATACATTTCTCTGTGTTCATATTTTTCTTTAGGCTTTAAATTGTGCGTTGATATTGATGGACTTAACTAAATAATATGGGTCTTTAATTCCTTTTCTTTTTACGGCGTAATTTCAAATAAAAATGAAAAACTAGAAAAGTCGTGCATGAATGAAGAAGACACAGGGGAATACATCAAATAGTAGTGAGTATTTGCTTTGCTCAATGTTTCTCATAAAACACTGATGACAAACACAGAGAGTTCAAGATAGAAAAAGGCAGCCAACAAGTTGAAGTAAATGGAGAGCGAATAAGGCGATGTACAAAGATAGAAGGCAACAAATATAAATTATTCGGTTGATTTTTTTCAGCGGCGCAACAACAAAAACATCACCCCATGATGTTGTTCCACATGCGCACCAATGATCAATTTGAATGCATTTTTCCAAATGAGAATATTTTTCTTCTTCATATTTTTTTTTAAGTTTTACTTGATCTGTACACCATATTTTAAATTGAACATGACACAGACCCCATGCGCATATTTGACGTTCTTGTTAATTGTGTGCTTCTCTCGTGCGCTCTTTGAACATGAAATGCTTTTCGGCATGTCTAGGTTCGTTCTGAATGGACGATCACGCGGTAAAGTGTTCACCTAACACACTCGATCCCATGCATTTCCATCGCTCGCTCGCTACTCAAATCCCAATTCATTTTTTGACATTGAATATTTTCGACTCAATAAATGCATTAATACACACAAACACTTAGAAAATGATACAATAAACAGGTTCCCAATTGATTTCGTTTCGTTTCGTTTTCTTTTTGTTTTCGAAATTTCTCTTCTGGACGAATGCACACCAAGATGACGAAAAATGATATGAATATGAGAAAAAAACAAATACCTGATCATTTGATGGTTGCACCAAGCGCACGATACCACACCATCTCTGCACTTTGGATCTTTTTTTCATGCATCACAGAGTTTCTCTTCCAAAATTTGATAAATACTTTTACGGTAAATTTCTTATTTATTGAATGTTTCATGGCGCGACTGCTCGAATTTCACATATCCAATTGGTTTTATTTGTGAATCGCAGAACATTTCCCGTGGGTTCTATCGCCCATTGAAATTCTAATTATCCAAAATAATGATAAATTTTATAATTTCCGCCAGACTCAACAAAGTGGCAAACGAAAGTAAGAAGAGACACAATTAAAAAGGGCATAATAAAAAGAAAACTATTTGTAGATAAAGAAATGACAAATGCGATAGATGTAGGAATCTAGAGGAATATTCATAGTGGTTTTACCTCGGAAAAAAGACCAAGTACGTTTTGTTGGGTTTATCAGTGAACGAAGGAACCTTGAGTTGTGCGACGCAAAGTAAATCGGTTGACAAACGAGCGAACGAAAAAACAACAAGAAAATGCAATCTCGGTCAGGTGTATTTGATGGGGCCAAAAGTTAGAAGCGTTTGTGTTTTTTAGTTTTACTTTCAGATCATCGAAGCATGGCTCAAGTGAATGCAACCTAATACTTCGCAAAGCAAGTGAACATTCGAATTGAGCACATTCTTGTTTGAACGTTAACGATTACTTTGGCTGTTAACATTTATCAAGGTTGGTCGAGAATCAGATTCTTTATTATTGCAATTCATGGAAACGTTCAAATAACATCGTTTGCACGCGTACGGACGCCCGCACCGACAAATTCGATTGGAATCGTTAATTTGAAATCATCGGTGGAAAATCATATCCCTGAAATCGATTGCTCGTTTTTTCATTTTCTTTTGTGCGGCCGCTTGCTCCAATAAAATTCACTTTTTTTGCGTTGGAATTACTGCTATTTTTCGTTGGGCAAATTGTTCATAACATTCTCTATCGATCGACTCTCTCGATCGAATTTGAAATTGCTGTTGTTCCTCTATGGAATCAATGCGATCAATTGCGTATTAACATAAATAATCAATTAGAAACGCACAATAAACTACACTCCAGCGCATCTATAAATGACGCGCGATTTGGATTCAAAAGGAAAGTAGCGACCGAGCGCATCGCATTTGTATGCATAAAGAATTCGGTGATTTAGCTGTATTCCGCCTTTGTGTTTTGAGGGAAGAAATCAAGTAAAGCGAAGAGAATGAGACAGCACAACAGCGATACCGCTCTCTCTCTCTCTCTCTCTCTCTCTCTCTTGCAAATCGAGTAATGCAATGAAATCAATACAATTGTTTCGAATAGCCATAATTTGGACGTAAACGCACATTCAATTAATGATAGTTTTGCTTAATTTCTCCATTCCCATATATGATTTTCCGCTCATCCACTTCAAGTCATTGCGATTGTTCGGAACAACCTTTACTCCAAACCATTGACCATAATATTCACACGCCATGTGAGTGAGTGAGTGACTGTGTGCGAGCGTTGCACCGTTATGGCATGCCACATTGTGGCTTTCTATACAATTCTAAGCGATACCAACTGTGGCAAAATATCAATTCGAATTGCAAGCACATCCATCATCCGGTGGGAGCTACGAATAATATGTGCTGACCGGCAAATTACACCAAATCAACAACAACAAATCGCTGATTGCGTTCCATTTTCAGTTGCATGATTTATTATTTTTTCTGCTTCGATTCGATTTAAATCAATCAGCTCAGTGAAAACAATGATTTACCCGAGTTAGAAACCCAAAGAGAGAGCTATTTCAATCGATTTACTTCGCTTTACATCTTGTTTATTTGTTGCCATGTATCTTTAACAAATTGTCAATGAAAACCATTGGCGGTTTCGATCGATTTTATTGTCAATTTTACGACGTCAATTGCGCGCTCGCAACGAATCACGCGTATAAACGCAGACGCACATCAAAATCACATACAAAACAAAAAACGCATAGAAACAATAACCAGCGATTAGCGATTATCGCTGTCGCTGCCTAATAATAAACGAGCGAGGTTGAGTTGATTGAACGCATTTGAACCGTTGTGCGATGGAATTATGGAATTATCTGTTTGCGATGGAAGCGCGAATGTGTTTGAGTAGCAATTAATAGTTATGATTGAATCAATGGAGTGAAATAGGATTGATCATTTATTAAAATTTGATAGAAACCATTTAAGGAAAAAAAATATGACGAATGGCAAAGTTCATCCAATCACAGCACAGGCAACGCAAAATATGATGACAACAACAGATAAATGAAAGGTAAATTGTTTCATTGCGATTATTGGTTCCATTCGATAAATTTTGGGGACATCCATTTTTTTATGAGTGTTTTTTGCAAAGAATGGAATTGTCTTGTCATGATCAATCGATTGGTGTGACACACACAACGAGCGCACTCTCCCATTATCGGTAATTTATATCCGGTGCCCATAACTATTCGGCCTCATCACCATTAAGAAATATTTTTCCACCAAAAACGCATTTTACCATGACCATAAAAAACAGCCCGATATCCGTAACAAGGCCACACAGTTTTATCTCGATAGGCCGTTAAAAACTAAGTGTGTCTATCGAAAGTGCTCATGTTTTTTTTTGGTAGTAAAAATATTGATGGAAAATTGTCTTGTGATAAAATACCTTTTTCCAAGCAAACTGTTTATTCTTTCAAGTTGTGTATGAAGCAGATTGTACTATCATGAACTTGATATTGACTCAGAAGATTACTAAATGGCACTTATTTTCTTTTTGCAATCAGTTGAGTTTAAGGTGAATTTGGGATTTCATTATCATCACCAAGGATTCGGAAAAGTGATCTTTTTGAATTTGCCGCCGTCTATCAATAAAACGGAAACATTTTTATCCAACTTCAATGATATCAGCCGCACATTCATCAGCACTGAAAATACGCAGAAAACTGAATAAACGATAACACCGTTAAAAGTCAAGTGAGTGCACTTACGTTTGCTTAAAACATGACTCAATTTCTGGTTTGTGCATTCGAATACTTCGGCCGAATTCATTTTGCAAACCAAATCGTTGAATAACGTACGTCTGGAAGCACTGCAATGAAATTCTGAATTTGTTTTGTATAAATGTATCTTGAGCATTTAAAAAAAGTAAGAATCAATCGGTATACATCGAATGTGATGGCGTTGCAAATTGATTTGTCAAATAGGAAATGATGATTTTTGTATGCTTACACCCATGGCTCGTGTGGAGGCGACGACACCGTGTTTGGTTGCGTTGTAAACGAGTGCGAACAAAATCAATAACAGCCACTGATGTTGTTGACAATTAATCCCGCATTAAATCCATTGGCCGTAAGCCCTAATGTGATTTTGTTGGTGTGAGTCAGCAAAAATCAGAATATTCGATCTACGCATGATCGAAATTATTGTGGTTTAATCGAGAAACACACAGACACACACGAATATTACAAAATCAATCTTACCAAATTAGCCTCGGCTCTTCTTTATCCATAACACCTGCGCAAGCAATAAAACAATTGATTGAATGTAAGTTGGACAGTACTTCGTTTAATGCAGGCAACATTTTCGTGTCGCACACATCCATCAAATGGATTATGATCATTTTGCCTGGAAACGCTTTACGAACCACTGTCTCGGCTTGATAAATAAGCAATGTGATTCTATCGCTTTATAAAAAACAAAAGTTTTCGGTTTCTGTTTAAAAAAAAACTACTCTGTCACTAAAACTATCTGGCCACTTTGATTTTATCTATAAAATTTCCTTACATCGGTGCCAATAAATCCTCGGTTATCACCACACTCTTTCCTTCCAGCTGTATTGTTCACGACACTTTTAAGTTTTTAAACGAGTTAATTTTGCAATTTTGTCTCAGAATATTTTGATGCGTAATAATCCGTCTGCTGCCAAGCTCGTTTGTCTTATCAACGTGACACATATTCAATTCCAAACAAACATACTTTTCTTTTGAAACGTTTGTACTTTGTTCTAATCAAAAATAAATTCGAGCGTTCAGCAAATGTGATCGTAGATGATTTTGATCACCGCGATTTTCTAGCCGAATATTTGTGGAATTTATTTTTATGGTTTTTGTTAATGCTCATGGTCTTTTTGCATTTTTAATAAAAATGCGTGTCGTAAAGGCTGCTGAAAAATTCGAAATTCATTTCTAAAATAAAGAGCTGAAATGGGAAAAAAGTAGCAACACAAATCAGTTATGAGGCCAAACATTAAGCTCGATCACGAAGGAAAAATAGCCGATGGCTTGTCTGCATACTTCCGTGAATGGATCTATTCCAGATCTTCGACTAGATTACTGGTAATCTATCTAAACTCAATACGTATTATTTGTGTTAGGATCAATTAAACTTAACCTTAAACCTCAATTTATCGTAAGTCGGATGTGATTCATCATTTTCAGAATCTTTTTCCATGTTTCAAGCGAAACAATTGACATAAAAAATGAGGGTCTTTTCAAGAGTCATTGCTTTCGATAAACACCATTTCATTGACACTCCCTTCGAAATCTGATGTGTCAAATGTATTTTGATGTAGAATTTTTTATAAAATGTTTGAACTTTATAATTATACATGATTTTATGTACTGTCAATTGAGAATGAGTGCGTTTATTTGTGTTTGGTTGAAAAAGTATCGCAATTGTAATTCAGAGCAATCATTCAGAATATGTTTGTGCATAAAAATCACCTTCGATGTAACACTGTGCGCTTCAGAATTGCCCATACAGTAAACGCGAGAAATTGATCCGGATTTTTTAATTACATACATTTTTCTCATTGCTCTACTCATTCTTATTAAACAGTCGTTTTTCATCATGTTCGTCGTATTGTGTGTTATCACCCATGCCACACGCAAACAAACAGATGTGCTCGTTCGTTGCATGAAGTATTGAAAATAAACAAATCAATGTTTATGATTTGTTTTGTGATTCATCTTTGCAATTTTATGAGAATGAGCTGTACATGGCAATATGAAATGTAGCCGGTTGAAAATTGGCGATGGTTTCTCTCTTCAAAAGCAACTCCATCTTCGGGTTTTGTGCACGCAGAAATTTGCTTTCTCCCTCTCTCCCTCTCTCTCTCTCTCTCTCTCTCTCTCTCTCTCCCTCTCTCTCTCTTTCTCTCTTGATGAAGTGAAAATGTGGCATTTGTCAGCTCAAATATTTTCATCCTGCCCTTTTCCGATAGCCGACTGATCAATAGGATTTCATGCTTGGAAAAACTCCGGAATTATAACCTAAAACTTTTCAATCGTCTCATTATAATGCAATGACTTATTTATATGCGCAATAAAGTTAATTTTCGCTGTTGGGTCATAATTAACTAGTAAATCATAATATGGCCATTACCCTTGGTGTTTTAAATTTTTACATGACTTTTCTTGTTTTCTGTAAAAAGTGAATTTTGCACAAAACTGACAACGCGAATAATCCAACTATCAAAGTCTATATCATTTACATGCATTTTATGAGGAAGAAATCACCGTAGAAATATAAAATCTTACGAAGATTGGTCAAACACGTTCGCTCTTCATGACTTTCTTGTGGCCAGCAAAAAACTTTTCTGTGTTGACTGAAAAAATATAAAAATTTCGCTTCAGAAATAGCCTATAACAAACATCGGTTAGCCTATAAAAAAATGGTCTGTTATGTTTTTAGCTGAAAAAGTGTAATTTGACCAATTGCTTCTTTTTGCGATTGTTAAACACAGAAAATATAAGTGATTAAGGCATTTTTGATCAGATCATTATAAAAAAAAGATCCATCGATATTTCGAACGGCGAATCGATGGCCTGACACAAAATCTCAACACTCGAAATCATTGTGCAATTATTTTATTGATTCACTGCGATTACAGATTGAAATATTGTTATTTTCATTTTTGTTTCGATATGGACTGGTGAGCCCTTGACGACACACACACACACACACAAACACTCTAGTTGCAGTGCATTCGCTTTACTGTACGCGCTTGCATAAGGCATTTCAGATTGAATATATGTTTGGAATTGGTCACGCGTCGTAAATTCTACTACAGAAAAACAAAAAAATCGATGTTTCGGTAAACAAGTGGCTGTGATTTCAAAGCGAGCCTACGGAATGAGCCGTATCGATTAGGCCACTTTCAGACCGTTTACGAGAAGAA
The DNA here is from genome assembly GCA_028476595.1 of Obolodiplosis robiniae. NCBI lineage: Eukaryota > Metazoa > Arthropoda > Insecta > Diptera > Cecidomyiidae > Obolodiplosis > Obolodiplosis robiniae. The sequence goes on along the minus strand of CM052017.1, from coordinate 7,693,348 downwards.
TTCATGTAATTGAGCCGGTGACAAAAAGTGAACGAACCAAAACGCGGTATTAAATATTTTGATAGGTTAATACGAGAATGGTGGCTTTTAGGTAATGCCGTCCGGCACAATCGTTCGTTGTTGTTTTTGTGCATTCACTTCAGCAACACTTCTTTTATGCTGTTTGGAAATGCGGCATGGAACGCGCTCGATTTTAAAGCGCTTCACTGTTTACGAAAATTACAACATAATTTTCTGATGATAATGCAATCCATTCAACATGATATTTTGTATCGCCCAGCATTTAATAATTATTGTAGTGAATCATTTACGGAAAAAAACGTTAGCATTTCGATATGGTGCTTACATATTTGCGATAATCCGGTTACAACTCATACGCACTTGAATTTTGTAATAGCTTTTTCGGCATGACAACCATTTTCTCACGTAATCACATATCAAACTTCAATTTATGATTTATAATTCAATTTCTAAGAAAGTCGTTGCAATCGATTTACAGTGAAAACTGTATCAAAACATATCAAAACTGCATTTCAGACATCAGAATGCGGGATATTATTTATTCAAAATTCAAAAAACTTGATACACATTGAATGTACTCGCTTTCTTTTGCTGAAGATTATATATAAATAATTGTTCCAAAAAAAAAACAAGAAATTGAACAATATTTAAGATAAAAAGGATGAGGTTCTGAAAGGCAAAAAAACATTTACTTCAAAGGATGAAAAAAAATGAGATGAAAAAACTTGAGCATAGTTGGAAAATACAATATTGGAGCTGAATCATCTTCTTAATCCTCTCGAACTAACTTTTTTGGGTCTGAATTTATTTTTCCGTTCGATTTGTCTTACTGTCATAAGTGAATTTGGAAACAAGTGACTGGTAAAATATCCATCACCGCCGCGTAAAATAATGTCTAGACTCAATTGTAAAATAATCCGCTCTTTATTCTGTCGGTTTTTGTGTATGTTCAGCGTTGCACAAAAACGTCAATGCATTCCCAAGGCGAGTGCACTCAACTGAATCTTTCGAAGCACTTGCATAATGTTTCCATTGAATAGCCTAACAATATCTGGTATTCAATTTTTGGAAGACAAATTCGTTATTATTTCATATACTGAAACCGGAACAAAAATAAACACTTAGACGAGGCTATATACCATATATAAAACTGAACATTCCAATTCCAAAAATGGCACATTTTATGTAGTTTTTCTCAAGTTTCAGCAAGTATTCTTAATTGTGTTCAATTCATTTATGAAGCGAAATATCTAGCATAATAACAGAATCGTATCTTAAAAAAAATTGTTACATCCATTTCTATACAAGGTAATTGGATCATTCGTTAAAATGCAATTCGATAAAGTGAATTCAATAAAACAATATATTAACTGAAATTCATTTCATCTTCAGATGGTTGATTCAATCGTGCTCAATTTAAGTTGAATTGTCCAATATATCCCAAACACACCATGAAACATCTTGCTTTTGTTTAAGCAAAATTATGGCCAAATTTGTCATTAAAGCCCATTCAATGATTTTAAAATAAAATTTTTGAAGCATTTTTAACGCAAAGGTTCATTCGTCCGTATCCACATTTTGTTTGCAGACTGTTAAAAATGTGCAGAAAAATGGTCACAAATAAAAGTTTTGGGTGTTAAAAATTGACAAGTGCTGATTCAAACAGACGAACTCTATTTAGTAAATATAACAATCTCACACACGTTTATCTATATTTTCCGTTGTTGTTAGAAATTATTCAGTAAAAAGTAACGCTTTAAGCGTATACGCAAGTAATTTACTTAAGAAAACAATTGAAAGCTTCAAATTAGCTTTATAAAGTGCGACATAGTCTTGAAGTACCTTAACAATTTTCAATAGATGGCGATAAACTTTGAAGTTTCGATTGAAGAAAACAAGTAATCAATTAATGTTTACAAGGCGCTTTCCTCCAGAACAGAAATTGGCGCATTAAAACCAAGCAGACTTATCAAACGTTGCACTATATCCTTGAATTTTACACTTTCAAATTGCTCATGAGTAATTGTTTGAGTTATCGTTCTTAGCTCATCTATATCTTGTAGATATTCTTCCAAAAGAAAGTCTATGATATGGATCGAAGGCGTTTGTCATTTCTTACCTGCCTCATTTCGATTTTTTAGCGAATATATATTAAAATAATAGAAACGTTTCTTAAAATGTGATTCACAATTAAAAAAAACACTTCTTCGCACAACATATTACGTACTTCTAAAATGTTTTTAATTCTTTCGATCAATTTTCGACATAAAAAAACTGTGTTTCACACCAAGTATGATGCAGAAAAATTCACGAAATGACTGAAAAAAACGATGTATTTCTTGTCCCATTTTTAATTAAACACATATTTGAACATTTTTGTCGATTGATACGAGTGTTCGATAGATACAACAAACGAAAATTGAATATATAAGTCTATGAGAAATGTGCCTTTCATCATTCAATAAGATAAGTTGGAATCTGTAACATTTCATTGTTTCGAAACCTGCTAATCTCAAGTTTAACACATTTTCAAAATGAGTTTCATTTCACTTGTGCTTAAATTGGTGGCCATTTCAATGGTTTTCTTGGTAAGCTTATCAAAATAATATTGGGGCAAAGAGTTTCATATTCTTGAATAATAATTGAGGTTGTGTAGAAACAAATTCTTACTTTTGTGATATACAAACATATTTCATGACGATTTTCTATCAACGAGTTTATATTTTGAAGCGCTCGAGTGAAGTTGGTAAATTTAATTCTATTATGCAGAGAGCTTCATGTAATTTGAATAGAAAATGTGATGAATATTCAAACAAGGAACATTTTTTTGAGTTATTTTAAAATTTTAGGCACTGACTGGAAACATTGCTGGTGTGAATGCTCAAGAAGCAAAAGATGGAATTGCAAATGAACAAATTGAAGTTAAAAAAGTAGATGCAAATGAAGGAGGATTCGGGGGACTTGTTAAATCAATTGGTGGCAGAATAAAGGGCTTATTCGGAGGATTATTTTCAAGAGACACCCCGAAAGAAGAGAATAAAAAAGATGGAAAAGTTATAGCCAAACCAGTAGAAAGTGCTCCAGCAGCAGTGGGAGCGGCCAAACCAGCAGGAAGTGTTCCAGCAGCAGCGGAACCGGCAAAACCAGTAGAAAGTGCTCCAGCAGCAGCAGAAGTGGCCAAACCAGCATCAACTTAGTCCCTTCCTAACTAAAGAATGTCTCTGTCAAATCTTTAAAGATTGCAATAAAACACTTTCATAGAGCAATCATATATTTCTTTTCATTTGACACGTGACGTTTTTACACCTGAATTTCAAATTTACTGAAACAAATTCAACTGCGAACTGTCATGCGAACCAAATAATTGGAATTTCAGTTTTCTTGACAATGAAGTCAATTTGATGTTTTTTGAATTGATAGTATCGCATCACGACACATATTTGTCCGGAAAATTGGTGAATTATCATTTTATTTTATTCTCTGATTCAATTTTTAAAACGTTAAATTCTAGATTATGGAAGATTGTGGTATAGATTTCACTAGTTTCGCTGGTTTTTTTACTGAACATTTCTGACTGATTCTAATAGCTGTGTGTGATTTACATTTTTGAAGCGTGTTCAAGTTCTTCTCCCAAAAAATTACGAAGAATAGCAATTGAAAGTGAGAAATAACAACAATCACAGCAAAAAATAACTAGAATAATTCCATTGGATTTTCTTAAAATAACGATAATAATTGATATTATAAATCATTTATTGGTTATCAAATTCTCTCCGCCCTTCAATATAATCCGTATTCCATACAGAATCCCGATGCTACTGAAATTGAATGTGAGTAAGTAAGCAAATCGAAATTATTCAGCAGAAGATCAAAGACAGATTCAATGTATTGAGAAAAAATTTTGTGGTCGAAATATTTTTTGTTATACTTTTGTATGTCAGTGTAACAGCTGTTTTTTTTTATCGAAAAAACTATGTCAACGTTTCTAACTGATCAACTTAGATTGATAAAATGTAATGAAACTCATTCAAACGTGGGCCACTTTTGGCATGGTATCACTTTGAAAAATGAATCTTTGTTCCTCCTTACCACATTCCCTTCTCTGTACTATAATATAAAATAGTATAGTAATGTTCCATTGTCCATAATGAAATTCCAAAACTCTCAACTTTCAATTGATCTTCTTGCATATTTTGTGTGTATTTTCCCAGATGAAACATGTTTTTTTGCTAAATATATTGAAATTGATTACATTCCAAACAAACTCTCGAGCAATCCGACCTCCAGAGCTTCCTCTTCTTTGGCATGAGCGCTCTAAAATGAATAAAATTCTAAAAATGACTGCCAATTCAATCCAGAATTTTAAACACTTACAATTTGATTATTGATCCAATTGAGATGTGGAATGATTTTCGTATGTCTCATATATTTGGCATGTTTTTTCCCATTATCCAATAATTCCTTCTTTATTCCAGTATGAACGCCGACCAATATGAGTTTGTGGGGGCTTGCACGCGTATCGGAATATAAAATTGCGCCTTTAATAATTGACACCTATAATTTATTTTATGAATTGGGAAAACATATTTTAAATCAACCTCCTGAGTCTCCTCTTCCGGATCTTCTTTGTAGCGCTGATTCAATTTGTTTTCCCTCATCCTCTGGATGAATTGGATAAATCTTAGTGCAGAACACGTCGATTGCTTCAATGCACCCCTGTACAGTTAATGAAAGATATCGCAGATAAAGGGGAAGTTCGTCCGTTTCTATTAGACCAAATCCGGTGAGAATAAGCGGAACTGTGTCAGTTTTTGAGTAAACAAATTTATAGTCGGTATTAGCCAATTCTATCGCCTCGATAATGTCGCTATCAATGATATGCTCTAGTAGTATCATCACGGCGATATCGTTGCGAGGGATTTTGAAATAATATTTTTCGTGATGGATAATATCCACAACCCCTAGCCGCCTTCCTTCTCCTCCGAAATTGTGCAATTTGTTTGAACCAACTTGCACTTTCCAAATAGAAGGATCGCCTACATATTTGTACATATCCATAATTTCATTTTGCTCGTAGAAACAATGAGCTGCTGTCAATATGACGTTCGAGCTGACTACGGTTCCACCGCAGAAATATGTATCACTCTTAAACAGTGCAGCATGATATAAGGCTGGTTCCAGAGCAATTTCTCCGTTCATAATTTGTGCTCGCTATTTTATTTTGTAAAAGAAAGAAAGGGACAATCATAAAATTGCTTTAAATGAATATTTTCTTCTCGAAACAGATAAATAAAATACGTCGCAATACTCACGAAATATTCGGTCTGTAATAATACAGCTAAAAATCCCCACAAAATCTGCATTTTTCTCACAATACAAAATATTGCGGCCAGGTATTTTTGTATTATTAACAATTGTATTGCCACAAATTAAACTATATTTCACTTTTTCACTTTGTCACTATTAGAATTATGGAAGAGTACTGGCTATCATTTCTCTTCACTTTCGATTTATTTATTGGTGGTGTTATGTATTCTTTTGCTCTTGCTAAGTTATAATTCATAGCGTTTTTTTTTAAATAGATCAGAAAGAAGAATATTTCAAAAAATTAAGAATTTTGGTAAAAAAACATTTGGAATGAAATTTGTAATGGAATATTTTAATATTCAAACATCCAAAAAATTGATCAATATTGCCGAATTAAGCGAAAAACCTCGTGATGTTATGAAAGAGAAAGAGAGAGACGATGACATTATAGCAACCGTTGTGCAGAATAAGTAACAAGTGACTGTAATTTTAAATTGACTAAAGTCAACTGTAACTGGCTAACCAAGATCGAATTTCAAATTTGTATGAAGAATAGTTACTTTTAGTCGATTGATTATTTTGGGAGTTTCTGACTACAATTGACTATAGCCACCGGAGCACCAGTTTTGTTCGGAGTAATCATAGTAAGCCAAACAAAAACGTCCCAAAATAGTCGACTGACTACTCAGTCAACTCATTTTAAATGGCATCATCAGAACGAAGAGTAGACTTTATAGTTTCCAAAAATTATAAACAAATTGTATATGCCAATGAACAGGTGCAAACGTATTGTATTGTATTGCATTGTATTTATTTTATGGGAAATGTTTAACATGAACGCCCTTAAATTCTAGAGTTTCGATCTCATTATTTTTTTCTTTTTGTATAAGTATGTTTTTTTTGTTCTGTTTAATTTTGCTTTCTGTTTACTTCGATTGTAATTTTAGGGTTGATTTCTTAATATACTTTTTGAACGTTCTTATTTTTTTTATATTTCTAATTGGAGATGGAATTAAATTGTATGCATTTATGCCTCTGTTTATAATTGAGAGTTTACTAAAGTAGTTTTACGTTTGAATTTCGCATCCTTTTTGCTTGTCTCGTTTCGTGCCAATGTATTTTGTTATCATAACAGTTTTAATATCAGATTTCAGTGTGTTGTTTATGATATTGTGTAAATTCAATTTAAGTTCGACCTCTATCATATTTTCTAATTTTATAATTTCATGTTCACTATAAAGATCATTCATTTTTATATTGCCTCCTTTGTATTTTTTGTAAAACAGATTTCGGCTGCATTTATTTTGAAGTATTTTTATTTTGTCAATATTTTTTACATTTGCTCAACTCCATGCTGTTAAGAGATGGATGACCCTTGAATGGAAATATACATAGTATAACATTTTCTTCACCCTGTAACCGCAGAGGAATGAGATTCTTCTGAACACACCAATGTATGTGTTGTGACGCCACGAAACCTACACATCAACGTCATCTGTATAAAACGGAGTGTGTAGTACATGAAAAATTGGTTTAGAATATTTAAACCGTGATTTAAGATCACTAAATTTAAACGTTTTTCCCGACTTTTACTACAGAAGTTTTCCTGTACATAAAAAAAATTAATTTGAATATTGCATATTAATCCAAATATTGGAGTGTCAAAATGATATAGAAATGCACACTTCCAGTTGAAATGTCAAAATTCAGTTGCGCATGGATTTGCATTGTGGTCCGAACGTCATGAAGCGTGCAAAGTATCATACAATGCGCGACAGTTTCAACGTTGCATTATTTTTCGACCACAATATAAACAGGCGCACAACTGAATTTTGACATTTCGACTGGAAGTGCACATTTCTACACAACTTTGGCACTCCAATATTTTGATTGCTACGCTATATTCAAATTGGGTTATTTTTATGTAAAATTTTTTTTTAGTAAAATTCTGGAAAAACGTTTAAATTAAGTGATTTTAATGAGTGTATTACAAAGCAACGTAGAACGAGAGAATAAGAAGAAGAGGAAGACAATGAAGAAGAATCTAATACATTGTCTCACGTTGAAGATGACGTTATTCAAACTTTCCCATAAATCTTTGTCTTTTGGTATATGCATAAAAGCACAGCAAGAGCTTATGCAAATGAACTTTAGACAATGTCTCTTTTAGAATGACGAAGATTTTCACAATACAGTGCAAAAACTGTCTTTCATTCAGACTCAGGTTATTATTTTGCAAAATTTAAATTTAATGAAATATGTCAGAAAATTTGTTCGCATATTTGGTGTCGAAAATTGGATAATGATGCAACAACTTGAAATTCGATCTCATAAACATATAAGAATGCGAAATCTTAAGTTGGCGAAATCTTATCTGCATCAATAAATTTTTTATCTTTATATATAACATAATCATCGGATGTATTTTTCATTGCTCAATGTCATCATGTTGACTCACTTAATTTTCTATTCACGTGATCTGGTTGTGAAGTCGATAGTAGCTAAGATATATGACTGGAAATCCCAACTGTATTGGGTTTTTATTGCACATACATTTTTTCTCGCTTTGTATTTTTCTCTATAAAGTTCCATCGTTGTTATATCTTAGTCTCAGTATGAAAAACACCGTGATTAAAGTCAGCAAAATGTATTATTTGAAGACGTATGTTGCGATTCTTTCGTTGAATTTCGTAATTTCTGTTGAAAGTTATGAAGACCAAACATTTTTCAATCCCACAGCCCAAGAAATGTGCGATTTCTCGACGGTAATCTCACAATGTTTTTTGAAGAATATTTTGATTGAATAATAATATATATTATATTGATTCCGTTTATCAGGATAAATTCATTAGGCATTATGGTTATGAATCTGAGAATCACACAATCATAACTGAGGACGAATATATTTTAACCGTGTTTCGCGCCAACTCCAAAAAATGTGCATCACATCAAAGACAACCCGTTTTGGTAGTACATGGCTCTACTTTGACTTCTGACGTATATGTGACGAATCCGGGCAATCAGAGCCTAGGTGAGTATATGTTGCATATTTTTGATTTCTTCGAATCCTTTTTTTTATTTCTTCACGAATTTTTGGGCGTCCAGCTTTCTTCTTGGCTGATTTATGCTACGATGTATGGTTGACAAACTGCAGAGGAAATCTCTATTCACGCAAACACACCTCTAAAAATCCTGATGATGCTTCAAGCGGATTCTGGAATTTCACATGGTACGAAATGGCTATATACGATCACCCAGCTGTAATTGACTACATATTGGATCAAACCCATTCCTCGCAATTATATTATATTGGACATTCGCAAAGCACAACAACTTTACTAGCTCTTCTATCGGAGAAGCCCGAATACAACCACAAAATAATTGTTGCAAGTTTAATGGCTCCAATCGGATCATTTGCTTATACGGACGACAGCACAACAGTGGCGAATGAAGTAATATTTTATTATCTTTGGGTAAATATTATTTATTTGAAGCACATGGAACATTTTAATTAGCATTTTAAATTTCATTTAAGCCATATAGATATACGGAGCATCAAATGTTCTCTCCCGAGCAAAAAGAATTGATAAAGAATGATTGCGCGGCCAATAATATTTTCGGTTATTGTATGCGCGCAAGTGAGGGACAACGAAATAGGGTAATGAAATCCTTTTGCTTTGGTTGATGTTGGCAAGCTCACAGCTGCTTTTTTTTCAGTCAATGGAATTGGTGTTTGAATGTCGTAAATCGCGACAAGCGGTAAAAGAGACTCTTCACTACAGTCAATGTACCAAATACAAGTACTTTGGAAAGTTCATGGAAAATCTCATACCAAATCCCGAAATTCCCGATGAATTTTCACTTCAGAAAATTAAAACAAATATAACAATTCATTATGCAGCTGCTGATAATGATCCTGATCCACAAGATGTCATGTTACTTCAATCAAAATTGCCAAATGTTTGCTTTTCGAAGGAAGTGGAGCTTAAAACTTTTAATCATGCCGATTTTATAATGGCTATCGATGCCAACAAATTGGTTTATGCGGATATTGTCAATGCTTGGAACAAACACTGTTGATTTGAATGGAAATTAGGCCAATGAAATTTCATTGCTGAATATTGGCGAGAAACAATCCAATAGAACAATGTTATAATATAAAGAAAAAAATCAAAGTCGCTTGATCGTTTCAGCCATTGCAAATGTTGCAAGTTAACGAGTCAATTGTAATTTAATTTATTTTTAATAATTTATGGAAAATAGAGTGTATTTTACAAAACTTAAAAAAAAATTCAATAAAATCACGAAAATGGTATAGATTTGACAATAAAAACCACTACAATAATTGTAAATCGAAATAATATTTCTATGAGTGTTTAAATACCAAATTATAAAATTTCAGCATTAACGGGATGTATAAGAATTGTGAACTTATCATAAATTTTAAACGACTCGCTTCCATATTGATTTTTTTTGAATTTTACCATATGTAAAAATGAAGCGAATGCATATAATTGGTTGTTAATATTCATATAATTTCATGACATTGATCAGAGGAATTAAAAATTCAGGAAATATATCAAAGGACACAAGCTGAATTTTCAATGAAGTTTAAGCGGTAATGGAATAGAAATGTACAATTGTTCGTTCGGTCGTTCATTTGATAAAAGTTTTTTTTTTTTGCGGAAAAGTTGTAAGCAATTACTTCAGATCCAATGTGTATTCCGGGAATCCTTGCGTGCACTTGTTGCAAGTAACAGTTCGTTGGTATGTTTGAAAAAGTCCGAAATCTGGCCAAGACTAACAATTTGTCTTTCGGCAAAAATAGCTTCATTTTCATTATGGAGTTCGGAAATTAAGCCTCATTAATTGGCTCCTAGAAATTGGATATTTTGTGAAGACAAGAAAGAGACAAAAACCCTTCTGCTTTTCCTTTGAATCGTTCATATCTCTTTCTGTCTTCCACAGAATATGCAATTTCTAGGAGTTTAAATATTTTTCAGCAACAAATACATTAAATATAGATTTTTTTTCTATTTCTTTCATTCATTTACTTTAATATGAATGAACAAACAAATATGTAGTATTATAACGAACGAACACACGATTGTTCACTGTTCATTGACACCAAAAATACTAAGTAAAGAAAAAAAAACACAATAAAAGTCTGGAAAGCTTCATATATGGGGATTTCCAAATTTAGACATCGAAGACAAACAATCCGTTCAAAAGTCATGACATTTTAAAATGTCCCCTTCTAGACCTTTATGTGTTATTGCTATCCGACTCTTACTCTTAGGATTGAACGTCACTCAAGAAATAAGAACTTTTGTTTCGACGACCTTCCGAACTGATGGTCTGTATCAAATTAAAGTTCGGGCCGAAAAATTTCCATTTTCAAACGGCAATTGTACTTGTATTACGGCAATATTACTTGTACTCATGAGTGTGGTGATTCAATAGTATTTGAATGCTAACCACTCGCTAATATTTATTAATATGAATGTTCAAGTTTCGATATACTATAACAAATAAATAAATACACAAATGAACCACAACGCTGCTGCAAAATAGATTTTTTGTGTAATGTCCCGATGTTGCCAGCTGAAACTTCATAAACTCCAACTGATTTGAATTGTAGCACTCTTCTAATACGTATATGTCGCTAATACATCACTGTTGCAGCAACCGAATGAAATAAACATATGGAATCCCACAAACTTCAAATGCTTTGATGATACTATAAGATCAGAAAGCATATTTTTACTAATAAAACCATTCGAGTCGTCCGAATTGAATTTTTCAAGACTTCATTGTGAAGCTGGCATTAAAACATTTAACTTTGTGTCTTCTTACATTTTTGAGCATACTAAATTTTTTATTGACGTCTCCACTTAGTTGTTTAAACGTAAGTGTTTGAATAAAATGAACCAAAATTGAAATACATATATATTTGAATACCCGCCCAACCGCCTGAAAATTGGGGGCCCTAGGTTTGTACGTTCAGTCAGCAAGTCTTCTAGTCAAACTGAAGAATATTCTCTAGATTAAGAAAATTATTGAATCAGTATATATATCTTCTTCAAACTTTTTGGAAATGGTGTATGAAATATAGTCAATATCGAAAGCTAACGAAAGGCAAGGTTAAATATAAAATTAGCGTATCTGTGATAATGAAACTCGTGTATTTGTGGAATCAATGTAACAAAAACACAACAATATAATGCTGCAAACCTATCAAAATTTTCTGCTCGAGTCGACAGCTCTTGTATGGAAATAGGATGTCGGCTTTCATCAAAATCTCACCATATCTCATCGCAATGGCAAATAAGTCAAGGACACCGAGTGTTTGTAGATTTACGGTCAGATGTTATAAAGTGCCCAAATAAGCAATATTGTTTTCAAATAGTCTGGAATTTCGATTACATAAACATTAAACATTGTCACGGTATTTTTGGATGCCAAAGCGATGAATCATCCTTGTTCAAAAACTCATTCGTTCATTTGGAATAGTATTACTGCCGCAATCTAAATACAACAATTCAATGTAAAGATACCATTTTTTACTGTCGTTCCATTCGATAGTGTTGGATGAGTGAAGTGACGTGCTATATTTAAAATATTTTGGTAGTGTCCAACAAATATTGATAATGTAGTGACGCGTTTCGTTGACATACTGTTAAATTTGATCCTTAAAAGAGTGTTTAAACATTGTTTTTTTATAGTTTTGAACGTTTAAATGCGAAAATATTATTTAAAATCAGTTTAAAATTTAATCAATGTTGTACTGAGCAAAATAAACAATTAATTGGCGAAACATTTCAATTCCGTTAAGTTTAAATGGAAGTGTAAAAGAACATTTTATTTTATATTTTTAGTGGAATACTGATATTTTGAGCTTAAAAGATGAAAGCTGCCGTTGTTCTGGTGTGTTTGAGTTCAGTTTTAGCGTACGCGCAAAAAGGTAGATACTCTCGTCATTACAAAATATTCTTCGTCTGAAAAGAACCATATCTTGAAATGAATAAAAATGATTTGTTTTCCAACATTTCTTAAGTGAACCATGGAAATCGGTGAGTGCGAATGGCAAAGAATTTTAATTTTATGCAGTTTCATTGAAAATCCACGGTGATTTATAATTGTTGCGCGGGCCGTAGACTTTTGAATGTTCAACACATTCCTGTTTTATTTTTAGGCACACAAATGAAAGCTTGCACGAAGCCGCTGCAAAAGGTAGGCCCTTCATTTTTGTTGAATTAGTTTTTAGCCGAATTTCGTGTCCCGATGCATGACAAATATTGAATCTTTTTTTTCAAAATCGAAACCAATGACTGTCTCTTAGCCTGATACAATTCATACAATTCTTTATTGCTCCAGGACATGAAGATATCGTGAAAATATATATTGACAACAAAACGGATCTTAATTCCAAGAATGAAAACGCACAAACGCCACTGTTTTTAGCCTCCAGAGAAGGTGAACATTTGTATTTAACGCACTGATCGGATTTATTAGAATTCAAATATCTCGTAAGCTTCGGCCATTTGCAACAGTTTTGTTTTTGTTTTTTTTTTATTAATGATATTTCCAGGCCATTCAAATCTAGTGAAACTACTCATTGATAGCAAAGCCGATGTTAATTTAAGAAGCATAATTGGATATACAGCGCTCCATGCGGCATGCGCCAATGGTAATATTAAATGAATATAATTGCAAAATTACAAAGAGAATACTAAGTAAATTCTATTTAAAAAGGTCATGAGGATATCGTGAAAATGCTCATAGAGAACAAAGCTGACGTGGATGCAAGGGATATCTTCAGATTAACATCGCTTCATCGAGCTGCTCGGGATGGTAAATTGAACTATAATACAATATAACAAAGGTTCCATTGAAATGAGGAATATGACCAAGATAAAATTCGTAGGTTATGATAATATCGTCAGCATTCTCATTGATAGCGCGGCCAATATCGATGCGGAAGATGTTGAAGGCAGAACACCACTTTATTGGACCGTTTTCAATCGTAATAGCCAAATTTTATGGATTAAAAATATGCTGATAAATAAAATATTATATGCACTTTTCAGTACCGTGGATCGATAATTTTGTCCATGACCCTAGACATTTTTCTAATTCGACTCAAGCAGCAAGGTAAAAACCAATGTGCATTTTAAAGTTAAATGATATTACTGCCAATATTGGCTCAAATTGATCATCTACTTTATACGATGAATCCAATTAATTCATTCAGGAAAGGAGAATGTTGCAAAAATTCTCATTTCCCACAGAGCCGATGTGAATGTGAGGGGCGAGCATGGATACACACCACTTCATCAGGCTGCTGGTCAAGGTAACAGTTCCTGAATTACAAAAAACAAGTTTGCAATTTGCCATTTTCTATTGTTCAGATGTCAAGAATATGATTAAAATTCTCATCGATAGCGGTGCTAACGTTAATGCAAAGAGCGATGCCGGATTCACGCCACTCCAAATTGCAGCGAAATATGGTCGTATTTAATTTGTCGTCGCATGAAATGTACTTAAAAATGTAATGTTGTTTATTTGCTAGGTCATGAAAATAATGTAGAAATTCTTATTAATGCAACGGCCGTTGTTGATGCAAAAGATGAGGATGGCTTAACAGCACTTCACTGGGCTGCAATAAGTGGTGATTACTGTCGCTCAAAACAATTCGAAATGCAGAGCGATGTTTTGAATGTATTTATTCGTTATTAGGACATGTTGAAATTATGAAAACGCTGATCGATAACAGGGCTAACATTAATGCACGAAATAATACGGGGAGTCACCATTGCATCGAGCTGCCCTACATCGTAAGTTCCAAATGCAAAATACAGCATTTATATTCATATTAAGCATTTATCAATATGTGCATTTTGGATTTAGAATATGCGGCTGCAGTTAAAATTTTAATTGATAATCATGCGGATGTTGGGGCAAAAGACAAACTCGGAAATACTCCGCTTCATGCGACTATTCATGCTATCAATGGTGGGAACATTTTTATTGATTTATATTTTGATATGAATAAACATTTAGCACTCAAAGTCGGTATCAAATTGATGCTGTCCTGATAATATTGTCATCGGATTATCATGGAGCAAAATATGATAAACATATTCACTAAAAAAGAAAAATAGGAATGTGAAGAGACAAATCTGCCATCAGATCAATTCTACTAACTAACTAATGATTCTCATCAATTGAACGAGAGCAGATCGTGTGGATGTGGCTAAAATGCTAATCGACAGTCATGCTGATATTAATGCGAGAGACAAGCATGGTAATACTCCGCTTCATCGGGCCTCCTCACTTGGTATTCCAAAAATCATTAAATTGGTCGAAGTAAAGTTTTGATGTTATTTTATTCACTAATTTAGATCGTGTGGACTTGGCTAGAATGCTGATTGACAGTAAAGCTGATGTGAATGCAAAAAACAATCGAGGAAATACTGCGCTGCATTTAGCGGCGAGAGAAGGTAATTCTAAGGTTGCTATTTAAGATTTTAGTTAATTGATCTGCAATTATGAATAAATTCAGGTAGAGGTGGCGTTGCTAAACTTCTTATTGACAACAGAGCCGATGTCAATATCAAAAACAATGATAACAAAAGTCCATGCAATTTGATTAAAAAGAAAGGTACCAAAAAAAAAAATTCTATTTAAAAAATAACATCAAATTAATATACCTTGCAACATTTTTCAGATCGAGATTCCTTATTCCCTATTCTCGAGTGTGCGTCATAAAACACGATCAGAAGCTAAATTCTTTTTCTATTGTCCGTTTCTTTCAAGGGTACAATTAAAGTCGTGTGAAACATTTTGACATATCAATAAATCAACGAACAGCCTCACAATAATCTTTTATTTAATGGTAATTCAAGCGAAAAAATAAATGTAATGAGAATTTAAGCGAACAAAAAATAACTATATTGGAATTTGAGCGACCAAAACAGATGTATTTCTCCTTATGGTTTACTATAGTAAATACTGTATCCTTTCCTCCTCTTGACAATCCACAGCGCGTAGCAATTTTAACCTGCAGTTATAGATAACATTGTGTGACACAAGCTACTCGTTTATGTGTTTTTATCAATTCTAACGTATTGTTCGACTCTAATTTATAGCCTCCTTGTGCCAGTTAGTAGATCTTTCTAGAGTGAAGATACTTCAGCAACTTTTAACTGTTACAATGTTCAATTCACACAGGAGTTTGATCGAATATTTTTGTTTCTTCAAAATAAAGTTCAAAACGGATATTCTTTTTTGAATTGATTTAATTTTATCTAGGATGGCAGAGAAATTTACAAAACTAAAACACATAAAAATGGCGTCCGACACAAAACTGCACTAAATCCTGACTCGAGTCTTCTTTTAAATGTTTCTAAATTTGCCATGTGAGGCATATTACGTTCATTGCAGTTGTTTTTCGTCTCATTTTTTTCAATTATAAGATATGAGTAAATAACAATTATTGTGCGCGTGAACAGTCTAATTGATATCTTTCTTCGTTATGAATATTGTGGCCTAGTGTAAATAAAAATTGTTCGACTCTGCTTCGATTCAATGGTATTTTTCAATGTTCGTCAGCTTCAAATGTCTCGAAAAAAAAATCGTCAACAAAAATCCAGCTTTCATCTCTGAACATATTTATTATTTACATTTACATTTAATCCATTATCACACTCATTAAAAAAATGGAAGAATCATTTTTATCAGCACTGGCGGCTGTTCATAATTGAATTAGTCGAACATTGTGATCACGATGTGCAGTTTTAATTCTTTACGTGTGTCTTTTTCAATAATTACAAAATTTATTTGAGTATTGTTTCAAATTGATATTCGATATTCTTGTCTTGTTTTGCCAAAATGTGAGCATAAAAAGTTAATTATGCTTTAAAGCATGCAGAAAGTGTACTGATAACAATTATACTTTTACATAATATTCTTCCTTTTTTCAACTTGTATTTCTTAAAATCATTTTGGCAAATGAAATGTTCTGTTCATACTCATTTCCCTTTGCAACTCGCAAAAAAGTATTCGAATATTTTTCTCCCTCATAGAAAAAGAGCTCAGCGGTCCATAGTTATAGCAGTAGACATGACGAAACAACATTCTAAATCGGAAAAATTAATCTTATTTCTACCACTTTGATTATTAGCCCGACCACTGAGTTCTCCTCCTTAGACGGAAAAAAATGCTCGAATACTTTTTTGAGAGTGAAATTTTAGCTCAATCAAGATCATAATATTTCCAATTGCGAAATTATAATCAAACGTGATTATAGGAGGTCAGTGTAAAGCGCGTTTTTAATTTAGTGATAGGGCAATTCATTTATTCGATAGAAAAATATCATGCGTTATAAAACTTAATGTAATGGTGCGGTTCGCGTGAATATTTTTTTTTTTTTTATTATTTGGCATAATAAACTTTTTTGACGGTGTATATTCATTGAATTGTTTCATACAGCTGCGCAGAATATCGACTGACTGAATGGTTCATTCTACTGAATACAATGAATTCGTCTCCGCGTTTCAATTTTTCGGCGACAACTGATTCGAATTATTTTTGAATTGTTAAAAAGTTCAATATTTTCTTATAAACGTTTACTTTATTTGAACTAGATTTGATTCTGTTCGAAACGAACAAATGAAGTCTTCGATTTTATTGGTTCTATGTCTTTGTTCGGCATCCAGAGCTTATGTTGAAGGTAAAAGTTTGTGATGCATTGAAAATCCTTTTTTAGTCTCAAAGTGAAAACCTTGAACATTTAAAACCGCATTTGATTTTTGTTTTTTCGATTTTTGTTTTAAATTTAGATGGAGCTGGGTACACAGATCGGTAAGCTGTTGGGAAGATCTGATTTGGATGTGTCATTAAAAATTGCATCTTATTTCCGTTTTCTATTAAGGCTAGTCTCTTTTATGCTGGCTCTTGAAAAAGGTAATCTTTGCATTCTTAATCGATTCTTGTTTTGGGAATGCACATATTCTCAAGTGAAGAGTTACAACATAATTTCGTTCTAATTGAAACATAACGGAATTTTTTATATTTATTTTCGACACAATATTCAGGTGACGATCAGAGTATTGTACTGATGATCAAGAACAGGTGGATTAGTAATGAAATTATTGAAAAATGGGGTCGAGTGCTTCATTGCCTTAGTAATTGATAAAATACTTAGCGAATGCTCCAACAATACAATGAAACTATTTAATATTATTATTTAGATAGCGAAAATGTCGGAGCCATAGTTGGCAAACTTGGTCTTTCAAATTACTTGAGCGATCAGTGGTATAGAGAATTGCAGACAGCGGTTGGAAAGGGTATTCATATAAACAAAAACTTTACCTGATGGGAAAATATGCTGAAATTCTTCCAATTTACAATCCAGATGATGCATTGGCTGCCAAGTTAATAGCCAAAAGATGCTATAATCGCACAGAAGATTTGGAATGGATACTTTTTGAGGCGGCTGAAATGGGTAAATAATTGAATTCGATGTGCTATTAAATGCATGGCAATCACATTTCTCCACTAACATCCAAAGGCAAAGAGAATGTCGCTAAAATGCTGCTTGAAAATCGAGTTAATGTGATTGCAAGAGATGGTGCGAAAAATACTCCCATCCATTTTGCTGCTGAAAACGGTAGTTTCCAAGTCTTAAGTTGAATAAGAAATTGAAATTATTCCATTGATTTCAGGCCATGAGAATTTAGTTAGACTGTTTATTGATAACAATGCAAATATCAATGCAAGAGGTAGAAACGGAGCGTCACCACTCCATTTAGCTTCATATGCGGGTAATTTTCGAATGTCCAAGAGTGAAAATACAAGCGATTCATGTTGAAAAAATTCTATTCATTTCTCTTAGGTCATAGAAATATCGTTAAAATGCTCATTGATGAAGAGGTGTATATTCATGCGAAGGATATATTTGGAAATTCACCGCTACATTATGCTGTCACATCAGGTATTTATAGAAATAAAATCAGTCGAATCAAAAATAATATTTTATGTTTACATTTAAGGTCACGAAAATGTTGCCCAGTTGTTGATTGACAACAAAGCTGATGTTAATTTCAGAAACTATGGAGGCGATACGCCACTCCATTCAGTGTCTGTTTGTGGTAAATAGTGTGTTCAAATAAAATTAAAAAAAAAAATATCATACAAATGCGAAAGATTTAATTGATTTGTTAAGGTAATGGTACAATCGCTCGATTTCTAATCGATAACAAGGCGGACATAAGCATAAAAAATAACGACGGTCTTTCTGCATATGATTTGGCTAAAGATAAAGGCAAGGAATCAATCACATTCCACTCTTTATGAAGTGCTCAAATTACTTCAATTATTCGCAGGCCATTGGCAAATTCTTCCTATATTAGATGGGAAATCAGAGCCAATCGAGAATTGGGTGGAAGAGTTTTGGAGCTGGTTATTCCAACCCAAATAAGTGCAATATCTATTATAATATAAAATCATGCTCAAATTATGTTTTCTTTAAATCAAAATGGTCACAATATTCATTAAAAATATTTTTTTTTCCTGTATTTTTTTTTTATTTCTTGCCTTTTTTTCAATCAACCATGGGAAATTTCAATTATTCATGGGTGTTGCTGGATTTTAATGCCTTGAATGTGCTACCGAAGATGTATGAAGAGGACATCTATCCACGTGCGCTTCTAGGGTTGGTTCGAGGTTGTACAGCTCACGTAGTACAGATTCATGACTCTGCTTCCAGTTGCGCTCTTGTATAATACATTCCTTAAACCGGAACGCTGTGATGCGTGCCTAGGCTTGAATGTAAATATCAAGTGATGGTATGTTGCGGATCGTTTCTAATGCCAATTGTGGTGCAGATTTGGCTGCACCTGTAACTCCCATGCATACAGCACGCTGCAAATTGTTCATTTGTGTTGTACAATCATTTGTAATCGCCATTTGGATGACGTAAGACTCCTGGTGAATTCAGGTTGTCTTTTGCCGTCAGTTTGTGAACTCTCGACATGGCGTTTGTGCTTTCGATTTCGTTATCCATGAAACTGCTAAGATGCCTCGTAAATATGGCCCAGTTTGTGTTTCTTGTTCAATGTTTGCATATCGACGCAAAAGATGGCACATTCTGTACAATTTTAAAACCATTGAAAGTAAACTAAATATCTTTGTGCAGATAGAATGGGGAATAATTTGGTGCGCAATCGTCGGTCAGGGTCATTTTTTTATCAAAAAATTGGTTTGAACGGAAGTTCAAGTCATGTTCATAAAATCGAAATGTTTGTAGGGGAGGCAGTCCCAAATCTCATCTGAATGACTTGAAATATTGTATGACTTATTTTTTCGTAAAAAAATATAATCTGAAAGTGTCATAATGATATTATGTGAATTAAATATAGTCCCCATGTGTCGTAATTGTACTGTAAAACCCTCTATTTAATGACTAGAACCCAATTGAATCATCCGAAGGCATTATCGGAATGAACTGAAAATTAATTTGTTTTTATTCCTAATGAAGATCTACTTGCGTGTTCATATCAATTGATTTTAGACCTAAACTCTTTATAGTGTTAACAAATTTTCTTTGCATACGTACAGCGTACCACGCACCCTAGCACGCACCTATATTCCGACACAGAAAAAACAGTTCCATCGTGTTTTTATGTGCTCAAAATGGATGAGAACACAGTTTTTAGGGGTCCTAATTTTTTGATCGATTATTAATACTTATGTCTTCACACTATGTGTGTGCAGACTGGTAAAAACTGCTGCACAGCAATGGTAACTTGGTTTTGAACCTGAAATTGATATTGATAATTCTATCCATAATTTAGAGACGACTGCTTGAAGTTATTGAGATTTCTACGTTTTGAGATTACCGGCAAAATATTTAATTAAAATATTACACACGCCACCAGTGTTTGGTAGAGATACAGATACCAGATAAGATGCTATCTTTATCTTATCATTCGTTGATAAGATAGAATTTTATTTTATCTATTGTAGAATTAATATGATCTAAGACTCTATTTATATATGAAATATGGTTCATTTTCGCCGTTAGGTTAGGTTTTAAGAGTGTAGATCAAAATTAGAGCAAATCACCGCTACTGGAAAACAATCCACTATCTTTGAACGTTGTCTCAGGTGCATTTGAGATAATCTGGGAAAATCATCCAACCAAACACAAATTCAAAAAAAAAAAAATGAAAATACTGAAATAGCGGATAATTCATCACAAAAAAATGTGTAAATTCTAAATACGCACCAAATTTCATAACGAAATTCGATTTTTTGAAAAATAAATAACTTCTGTGAGATAATTAAAATTTTAATTGAACTTACTTTCTTACGAAAGATCTGAGATACTATCTTATCTTCGATGTATTTTTAGATTGGATAATGTAGCTTAGATACTTTTTTTGAAAATTGTCAAATCTCATCTCATCTAACATGGATACTAAAATTTTGCCAATTACCAAACACTTCCCATTTCAAGATTTTAAATCAAACAAATTTGAGAATTTTTGTTGGGCGTCTTGCATTTGTGTGCTGTTTTGAACTCTTATATTAGTGCGTTGACAGTTACTGCCATGATGTTTGTATGTGTTTTAACGGCGATCCGGTTAAGTCGTATTAATTCACGGATACTCAGCGCATTTCATATTTTCCCGCTAATATTTACCAACATAAACATATCAAAACCTTCTAGCATCGTACTTATTTATATATCTACCCAAAGGCCACGAGGTAACGCAAAAAAGCGTGGAATATGTTACAAAATGTAAGCGCTTTTAGGGCACCAAATAGAGTTAAAATTCAGATTTCATGCGCTTAATTAGTGCATATTTGAGGCATAATATATAGTTAAATCAATTACATTGTAAGCACATATTAGACACAAATTGGGCATATTTTTATTGAATCAAAAGAACGATTCAAAGGCATCAATACATAACCTATCTTGAAAAATTGAGTTCGAATTCGGAGTTCATGCGCCTAATTTGTGCATATTTCAGGCATAATATATACGTAAATAAACTACATTATATGCATATATTAAACACAAATTGGGCATATTTTGATTTAATCGAAAGAATGATGTAAGGGTATCAATACATGACCTATCTTACAGCTTAGATTCAATAATTTGTATTTTACGGATTGAATCGGGTAGTATTTAGCGTGCTGTTTCTCGCAGTCAGATAAACTTATGTTGAGATATTGTGACGAGAATGGCCGAGTAAAGACATTCCATTTGTTTTTCAAAGAATGCCCGAAAATCATAAAACTGTCGTTATATTTAATTACATGATATCAACAATTTCATTGATATGCTTATAGCATTCGATATTTGGTTTTCTCGGAATGTTGAATGGATATTGAACTGTGGGATTGAACTCAGTTTCGTTTAAATTGATTTTCAATAGAAAATAACTCTGAAATTCGCCTTGCTATTTGTTCAAGTGGTTTATCACAACGGCGTAGCTCATTCAAATTGCCAAAACAATTCAAATTCTCAACAACGTGACTTAAATTATGAACATTACTTCCTATTGCGTCGTCTCCATAAATTTGTATGTAATTTTCTATGTATTAGTCAAATAATTTTTTCGCGATAGCCCGATACTTTTGATATTCGTCACAATAACAAATTGACACAGCGCAAAAGAGTTCTAAAAAATGCTCGTATTTTTCTTCAGATAAAACATCTTTCAAAACTACGATTCCTATATACAATAAAAAAAGACGGAAATTCGGTGCCTTTCCAATATCTTATATGCTTAAGGGTACAAACAGCGCGATGGATTTCTGATGGCATTTCTCTGTTCAGTTGAATCAAATGTTGATTAATTTGCTCTTGCTGCTCTACCGACCACCAACATACTCGTCTTCTTTGGTTTGTTTTCTTCGAGCTATATAACCACAGAAAAATCAATCATCAAATCGCATTAGAATACCGCTTCATCACTCCCAGTTCTAATAAATGGAGCGGATCGAAAGTAGGAAAATCAGCAATCATTTTGATTTCCAATTGTTCCAGCAACGAATCTTTTTTATGGTGCTCTGGTTTCAAGCGATTGCGAAAAATACGGTCTGTTCTGGGCATGTCATTAATCCTAGGGAAGCTCATTCGATGTGCACTAAGCGAATATTCTCCAGTCACCAAGCATTTTTGACAGCCAAATGTATGATTGAACTGCACAATGCCCTTGATGAAGGATCGCGCCCCCGAATCACAGATCCAACATCGTAAGAAATGATATCCATTTATAGTCATACCATTTTTCATCATGCCATTTTTCATCTCAGCGACGAATTCACGCAAATAATCGTTTAGAGTTGAAGGCTTCCCGTCGCCGCACCAAATCGCCACTACAAACGGTTTAATGTATTTCATTTCTACAAAAGTTATCCATTTTTTAGTAACAAAATTGAATCTACGAACAAATCGTCATCATCACATAGCAATTTACCGTGAATTGAAGCTGAGATCGGCCAAAATGTCAGCTTCGAGCTGTTAAACAGCGGAAGTTCGTCTATATTGAGCTTGAGTGACACGACTGTACCCCGATTTATAGTGAACATTATCGATTGCTCGGTCCACGCGAACGCATCTGGGAAAATCACGACTCTTTCGATTTTGAGTGTGGATTTTAATTAGACGATACTAGGCATTTACATATGTTACTTGGAATGTCGGTAGCTATGGCATCATTTATGGAGAATGAAAACGTACGTTTAAACGAATTTCACTAAATACACATAAAATTGTATTTCAAGAATATAATATGTTCTACGTCATTTAAATAGGAACACGATTTAAATTACATTGGGGACGTTCATCGCGCATTGATGCAGGAAATTACAAATGAAAAAACCATAGACAGTTGGTTGGATGATCACTATGGGCAGGTGTTTTTCTACAAGAGAGGCCGAGTTGTTGCAATTGCCATCGCGACCCCGATGTGCTGGTTCCGCCGATGTACTTGGTTACACGAGTACAAAAATGGAATTTTTTTTCAGTGGTCAGCAGCTGAATGGATTCCAAAAAAAGCAGTATCCGCAAATCCCAACGCATTACAATTTACTAAACACACTTATCATTTTATTTTTTGAAAATTTATTGTCAATTTAATAAAAAAAATTATTTTATTTTTATGATACATAGTCCTGCGGAGCAAAAATTAAAAAAAAAACTCATACCGTGGACGCAGGATCGAGCGACTGCCGATTTAGTTTTAACACATTTTGAACCCGACGATACAATTTCCTTCTTTGATGCGATTGTACGCGTGATACCATACGTTCGTTTCGAACACCGTTTTGTATTGGTCGGCCAGAAATACGAGAGAATAGGCCAATTTCGCGGTTTGAAAGAGTCCTCGTCGGTCCTCCGTGAAAAATTCGTTTCGTAGACGCAAATACTCTCGATCGATGATTTGTGGGAATTGTGGCACAAGGAATTGAAATAATGCATCAAGTCTATTTTGTTCGTTTTAATTGTGGTGGCAGGGAATTGACTCGCGCTCCAGTCTTTGTTCAATTTGAAGTGTATGTAAATGGCTGCCTCGACAGCTAACTTGGACATGAGTTCCACGTTATTTTGTATTTGTAGCCAAACGAGCTGCCCTACTCCATTGTTTGGTTTTATTTTTTTACGAAGTGCAAATTTTATCGAATTACTCCGATAAATTGGTTCGATGTCGCCGTCGTCCTCTTCTTTCTGTTGGAAGCTCCCGCGTCTTTTCCTTTTTCTCATCTTTCCTCTTATATTGTAAAATCTATTGTTTAATCTCAACACTTAATTTGTAAGTTTCATATATTTTTATTGTTCAATTAAAGTAATACACAATAAAATGTAGAACACTCGATCAACGCGACTGATCTCGCCGATTACTAAGCAGCGAACGAAAAGAAAAATATAGGTTTTTGTTTGCTGGTTATTCGGTGAATTCATCAATTTGTTCTGAATGAAGCGATTGATTCGAGTTTTTCTCTTCAAACGCATTAATGTTGATCGTTGAAAATGCTGGAATAAATGGATATTGTTTTTGCTGTGTTTGGGAACCAACTGAATCCCTTTTTGTCTCGTTTCGGTTCCACCGCGGTGCATCTTGATTTTGTACTGGATCCAGATTAGATTCATTAATTTCAATTATTTCAACGTTGCGTGTTTCGGTACTTTTTTCGATCTGGATAGAGATTTAGGTGAACGGTTATTTGGCTGGGTTGTTGATTCGTTGGAGAATCAATTGGCGATGTTTGAGGTGATTTGAAAATCGCTGACCTATAATTAATTGCGTTCATGCGCGGTGCTTTAGAATTCTGGAGATTGCGAAGCAATCGGAAGATGGGGTGGGGGCTGTTGAGCGAAGCGAGCAGGGGGCAAAGCCCCATAGTCTTACAATAAAATGAAACGGCGTTCAAATGCAAAAACAAAGCATAACGCTCAACAAAATCGTCGTCGAGATCGAAAAACGTTGTAGCCTATCGTTTTTTTGTTTTTAAAGCTTTTTAATTTTTTTCATTGATAAACAAGTGTTATACGTATTTCGTGTTACATACAAAATATTTTAACAAACGAGAATTACAGAGTAAAATGGTTAGTAATTCAGAGAGAATAAAACAGTTAATCAAATTCAGACTATACAAACTATACCAAAAAATGTGAATAATGTGTAAAAATGTTCAGAGCCTTCGATTTCTGCGTGGACTATCTCTCAACCAAGTTCGATTACCACCTATTGGTTTAGCAAGCTCTGCTTTGGTTGACCAATTTTTGGGTGTAGTTTGCGGATTGGCTTGTAAAAGACCTTTTCGTTCAAGTTCTAATGTTACAGTGTTGAGTTGTTGACGTGCAGCTTCATTATTTGGCAATTTATTGATTAAATATTCACCAACATTTAATAATCCTCTGTAGTTAAAATTTGTTGGACGTGTTGAAAATACATTCATCTGATGATTGATTTTGAAGAAAACATAATCCAAAGGTGTTCGTTGTCGATCGTCCTTATTATCAATGACAACATTCAAATCTAACAAATATTTTACGATTTCGATCTGTCCTTCAACTGCAGCATAATGTAATGGGTTACGCCCATTTCCATCGGTTGTATTTGGATTTGCTCCTTGTGATATTAATACTTTAACTAAATTTAAATCACCAAACGATGCTCTCAGTAGATCTTTATCCAGTTTAATTTGATTTATTGAGTTATCGCCTGGCGATAAATCGAATGGTAAATTCCCATCTTTATCTTTTATGTTAATGTCAGACATAATTGAAGTTAAATATAAAGAGAGTTCCGTCTGTTGAAATTCCATGGAATAATGTAGCGGTATGCGACCTCTATTATCTTTTTCGTATGCAAGTAGCTGAGTAAAGATGTCTTGAATAAAGGAAAAAAAAAAAAACAAAAATATGACAAATTAAATATTTTTTCAGGTTGTATTTTTCTCGTTCGAACAAAAATTCAAATTTTCCAAAATTCTCAAACTATGCCCGAAGCTCGATCCAAGCTTACAGAGTTCTTTCAGTGCAGTGGTGGATCGGATTTCGGCCATAGGTCAGGATTGCGAACACTGATAAATGCAATAAATTGTTTACCTGGAGTAAAGAGTTTTGCCACTTCCGTTTTTCCGAATTTTGCCGCCCAATGAAGAGGAGTACAACCATCATAATCTCGTTCTTTGTTAGTGTAGTTGGAAAATAAAGATGAAATCATACTAAGATTGCCTTCTTTCACAGCCATATAATATAGATTTTTAGCAAAATTAACTTGATAGTCTGTTTTTGCAGCACCACCACCCCCAATAGTATCTGATTTACTTCCGTCATCGTATTGATAATATTTATTGTTGCAATACAATTGTTCGGATTGTTCAGAGTAGCCATTTAACGCTGCCTCAATAATCAATGAATTCATAGCATTCATTGATTGTTTTAGATTTGCATTTTCACGAAATTTACGGATCCCTTCGATGCTACATTCTCTTTCAATAAAATCAATTTGATCGTATAATGACAAAAAGCCAGCACAAAAGTATGCATCTTCGTCATATCGCAAAGTATCAAGTGATATGACACATTTGACACCGACTTCAGTGCTCTTTGTAATTTCTTGGCATATTTCATGTTTTTTATTTACTTTTTCGAACAATTCTTGAATTTTTCCAATATCTTGTGTTGTAAAACGATCCAAATTACGAATGGTAACCGGTTCAAAAGCATTCAATTCAAATTCAATGTTTGATATTCGATAGGATTTATCGATATTCCAGTTTTCAATAAAAACTTTGTGATTAGTTTGTTTGTGAATTAAAATTAAATCATTACCATCACGTTCAACTTTGATTTGATTTGGTAAAATGTTTGTAATAATTAAAAGTCCAATACGTTTTTGATTATTGTTGTCCCGTTTATGAATAGTTTGTGAGGTATTTGCAAAATTAGATGTATATTCAGCAAAAAGTTTTTCGTAATCGTTTGTTATTTTTGTTTTATATTCCATAATTTCATTATCGTTAATATTCAAACCATGCCACTGTGAAATGCAGCCATTGTTGTACAGCATTATATCCATTTGTTGCCATTTATTTTTATTCCAATAAAAATCTTGAATTTGTATCATAAGCGGCATTTTTTCGTTATTCTCTCGAAAAAGTAATAAATCGTCGTTGTCTTTATATAAATGTAAATCAGTAGCAACAGCATCGATCATAATTTTATCGCTCATATAATTGGTGGTGAGTAAAAAGGAATTTTGTGTCGGAGTTGAATGAATAAATCGTACAAAATTACCGCTTTGTGGCAACGCATGAGTCCTTTGTAAACAATTTGAATCAATAAACTTTTCATTAAAAATGTTTGGAATAAATACTTCATTTGCATCATTTATAAATATTATATGTCTGTGCCATTTATCCTGAAAATAATTCACAAGTTGTACAGCAATTTTATCATTTACATTTACACGTAGATCACACTTATCAATTTCATAAGTATTTGGTACATTAGCAATTGTTACAGCATCAATACTATAATCATCGGCCATGTTATCAATTCGATAGATTTTCATGCTAGTACTAACAGAGTCCGGATTGTTGATTACATAAACATCACTTCCATCTTGACCTCGAGCATACAATGTTAATTCATTCATATAAATAACATCGTTCATAAATGAACCCAATATAAATGTTTCATCATTTTCCACATTTTTGATCACGCTTAATACCGATTTTCTGGAATTTTTTTGAGCCAACGTTAATCTATCAACGATTTCCATACAATTCTTCGTACATCCAATATGTGATTCAAATGATTGAATGTCGATTGTATCATTCTGTGTTTGTTCCATTCGTGGTAAGATATAATTACCAAATTTATCAATTAATGAAAACATTGAGACTTGCGATGCACCCAGTTTCATATAACGTTTCAACTCTATAGTAAATACACTTTTCTTCGGATATTGAATACTTAATTTAATGAACAATGTATTGCTATTCCGTTGATATGTAAATGATACGGAATTATTAAGCAATTCAAATCGTTGAAATACAATGTACACTTGAGATCCCACCGGAATATCAATTACTGAGTGTATATCGACGCCAGCGTATTTATCTATTTCAGTTAGATACACCATATAATTCTCAGTTCCGCCCGTAATATTTGTAAATGGTGTTAAAATAACAGTTTGACAATTGCTCACCACATCCATATTATTTCGATCTATTCCACCGCCGCTATTAATAATAAGCGTCGGACTATCACATACTGTAGAACATAAAATTGAATCTAACATTTTTGTTCGCCCAATATAGGTATAACTTTGGGATTTGAATCGATCACTTAGCACTTCCATTTCATTTAATTTCAATGTAAATTGGCTAATGTTACACAATCGCTGCTGGAAACTAGCATCTAATGTACGAGTATAATTGGTCATTTGGCTTACATCGATGGTATTCATTGAATTTGCTCCACTAACCAAACGATATAAAAAAAGCGGACTGAATAGCATAAATTTGTTATGTTTAAAATTTCCACCAATAATTTCCATATGACCTTCGTAGATTAAAAACACATTATTGTATTCATTACTACCAACTATTTGACCATCGTTGACATCTTTTAGATAATATAATATCGAATTAGCAGTTTTAATACGGCGATTATCGGCTATAACCATTGCATTTTCACAATAATATTCGGCCGTTGATAATTGTCCACGAATTCCATTTTCAAAACTTGCATCTGTATAATGTGGTAGACATAACATTGCTGCATGGGCAATTTCATTTGGTATTGTTCGAGTTAATTGTTGGCTATAAATTGGATTTTTAACATTTAAAATGATTTTCGCTTTATCGGGTAGTAATTTTTTAGTTGAATATGAATAACCAAGTCCCATTCCACAAGCATATATATTAATTGATGAATTATTTAAAATATTCCAAATTGAGTTTGCTATAGCATTTATTCGTTCCTGACGCATTGCCAATTCCCAATAATTATCATCAATGGGATTATTCAAAAATGCATCCCAAAAAATGTCCAAATTTTCCGAATCGATTGTATGATATTTTTCTTTGAATTCGATAACGGTGCTAACACCATTGTAAACACCCTGTGTAACCATTATGACAGTCGAAACAGCAAGTCCAACAACAGGCGTTGCCGAAACCGCAATTAATGCAATTCCAGATGCAAATGATACACCGGAAATCGATACAGCGGCTATATTATCACGAAATTCTTTATCCGAGCACGGATTAGCCGTATCTTTACGGTTTATACAATCAATTAAACTTTTCGATGCCATTGCAACATTGAAAACATCTAACGCCATACCAACAGCAACTAATGAACCACGTGCTATTTGTGTACTAAGGTGAATATTTCTAGCATTCGCCGTTAGTATTGCACTGTTGGAAAATATTGGAAATCTCGATACAATGAGACCGCGAACATTTGAAATTCCAATTGTGGCTATCGTTGGTCCATATTTAATTATGGCATGATCAATTGGTCGCAACATTACTGACCATGCTGTACCGGCGGCACTTAAACTGCAACCTAACGTGAAATTTCCATTGGCGCAAATAGCTACAACGTTCCCAATTGAATACGCGAGCATTAGGTTACCATAAACCGAAACCAACTGATTTTTAAAATTAAAATCCTTTAATAAGTGTCTGTTTGGTTCGTTGTTCAAGAAATCACTGCCGAGCTGATTTAAACGTTGTATTATTTGATGTTGATTGTTACCGTGATCTACTTGATTAACATCTCGACGAATACGATTCTGTTCACTATAAATTGGTATTTTTTTATTATGTTTTACAGTTGTTATTTCAATCTGTGACAATGCTTCTGTTTTATTTTGAAATTCAGTAGAAATGATAAAATCATCATCATTGTCTACACTTTGATAGTAAATATTCCACTTATTTTGCTCAAAAACCATAAACACTGTTCCATAAATATTCACTTCTCTTGGATAATGAGCATCGTAGATTTTATGTTTCATGGCCGCGTCCCTTTCATATTGATTTTTTTCAATATTGTCGAATGTTACAGCTTCATTTCCGTTCGATACATGATATACTCTGAACCATTTTTCCATACGATCTACGATCAATGAGAATCCAGAAAATGACTGTGTAAAAAGATATTGAGGTTCCGATGGTTTTGGTTCAATTGGAATGTCCACGTATTTAATCATTGGTACATAATAGGCCGTTATGTCTTTTGATGTACGTTCATTCTTCGATATCGGTTGAATAAAATAATACGATTTATTATTCATTCTAGGATCAACAAATTCAGACAATCGAAAATCCAGAATTTTTTCAAATGTTCCATTTTGTTGTTTCACATTTTTATTGATTTCGAATGTTTTTATTGGTTTTGATTTTAAGTAAAAATCTTCAGCCACACCTTTAAAATCAATGTGATTTAATGGTACGGTAAATGTATTTACTTCGGTGTTCGTTAATTTTTCGTTTTTTATTATTTTATCCGTAGACACAATAAATTGCTGTATGTGCAATAAATATAACAAAATAAAAATATTCATCGCTAAGTGAGTGTGTTCATTTCAAGATTAAGTGCAGCTAACATTCCGAATGATTATTCGGCGCTTAAATACCCCAGACACTATAATTTTTATGACACGCTGTCACGCCATGTTACGCTGATTTGGAATTGAATTGATTAACGAAATTTTAAAGGTCAAGTTGGGTTAAGTGATGATGATTATTCTTTTCACATTATGAAATAAAAATACAAATATATATACATTGCGTGACACATATGAAGGGTTGGGAGTAAAAGTGTCCAAAGTAATCCCACCTCCTTTTCTCGCTGATGGAAATGTTCATGAACAAGAGCAGGAGGTGAGATCACTTTGGTCACTTTCACTCTCAACCCTTCATATGTGCTAGAAGTGTTGGAAAACAACATACAAACGTACGGTTCTAAAATAGACGTTGTTTCACATTTTAACAAAACAAGTTAAGTGATAACGATTATTCTTTTCACATTCTGAAATAAATACGGTTAGTAATGAACGTCTATAATTCAGTATTTGTTGGCATTTAACCAGCCTATGTTGAATCACAGTTCAATTTTTAACCATAGACGAAGATAAAGATCTCTTGCCAATAAACAATTCGGTAAAAAAACGCAAAACTTTTTGTAATTTTGAAGTGAGTCAATTCGTTTTGTGTTATATTTAGCCCAAAGAATTATTGAAAATTCATTTTAATGTGTTATACGATGATTAATCCGTTAATATTTTTTTGTGAATAGTTGAATTAAAAAAGGAAATTTTCTGTCCCAATGACTAAATCAAAAAGATTGTGCAATTCAAAATTGTACATTTCAACATGGCTACTACTATGGTGCGCTGCAGATTACTCACTTGTAAGTCCAAATTTCCCGACATTTTCAATTAAGTTTTTTCGAGCTTTTTTCGTTTTGTTGCTTTTGTTCTTCGTTGTTTTGCTTAGAAAATGTCTTTTATATTTTTTGTAGAGCGTTCCAATTGGCGGTGGCGGTGGCGGCGGTGGCGGTGGTGGCGGTTCGCTTATTCCTTATAATGTACCGCAACTTCCAACAGGTTCCAGAACAGTAAATATTTTTAACAATATTAATTATTGTGAAGAATTGTTACTTTATAAAGAATTTAAAATAAACTGGATTCTTAATGTCGAACAAATTTTCATTTACAGAGTGGAACGATTTTTAATATACCACCTCATCCTCTTAACATTCCTCAAGTTTCTGTACCTGTGAGCATTGATATTTGACATTTGGGTACAAAATTAGAACATTTGAATTTTTGAAACATTACTTTTTTCGACAATACACATGCATGTGCAATCATGTTTTTTTTCTTGTTTGATTTATTTTTCAATCGTAGCTGATTATGATTTTTTTATTGTTCCTTATAGAATGTTCCAATTCTTCAATCTAATCCGGATTTAACCAGTTCACATGGCTCTGTAAGTAACCTCAATATGAATCAATGCATAATATGACATCTTGATAGCAAAAGAATAGCTGTTGAAAAAATAATATTTAAAGCAAAGGAGATGTACATGTCTAATGTTTTTCTTGTCTGTGTGTTGAGTTTTTTTTTCATAACTTATTCTTTTGCTTTCAGTGTGTCATATTCATGTGTGTGTATGTCACACAATCTTTGTTA
Source organism: Obolodiplosis robiniae (assembly GCA_028476595.1). Classification (NCBI taxonomy): domain Eukaryota; kingdom Metazoa; phylum Arthropoda; class Insecta; order Diptera; family Cecidomyiidae; genus Obolodiplosis; species Obolodiplosis robiniae. Next base: position 7,661,273 of record CM052017.1, on the reverse strand, counting down.
TTTTCATATTTTCAATGTTTATATTGCCAACTGATACTTAAACGTAATAAATTATTCTAGTCTATGTATGATTGGGGAAATCGACCTGCCGCACGGTTTTCTGTAAGTATTGTTACTGTTTGCCAGAGGTCACAATGGAGCAAAGATATTTTTATCATTATTATACAATGGCCAATTGAAACGTATGGCGTTGTTTTTCTCTTGTTTTTTATTATTCGTCGTAGAATAGGAAATTTTATTGATTTTGGTTCGGAGTCCACATTTTACAACAACTAAATTCGTAGATTCGATGTCATCTCGTGATAAATTTAATCTTCTTTTTTTTCGGTCTTGCTTTCGTCGTATTCGTTTCACATACTCCCTCGCTATATTGCCTTGCCATATATATATATACACGTTTACCCTGATCGCTATAATGAATACGGAATTTTAGTATTTGGTTCTTTTACAGAAGTTTCTCTGTATTTTTATACGCGTTTCAAATCAAAAAGAACGAAAAAAAAAATCATCGTATTTGGCGAGAAAGCATCAGCAGATTGAATATTCTCATTTATTGAAATGATTTTGTTTATTGCAGGAAATATTGCAGGCATCCCAAGCACAGCCATTTTCTCCTAGAGATTTAGTAGAGAGTCGAAGAAATGTTCAGGTAAATATGATTTTAGTGATATTTAATGCTCCCAGCAAATAAAATTTGAGATAATTCCACGCGAAAAAAGCACAGAGGTTGAGAACCGTCGGGTGGCTCTCGTCGCGCGGGCGCCCTCAAAAGGTGTCGCTGGGAAAGTCCTCTATGGGACCCAGACTACGCCAATCATTTTACTGAAGTGTAGTCATTTTTGTTGTTTGTGTTTTTTTACTCGTTCCAACGAGCAAACAATCCGCACACTCCGACCAACAAAATATTTTTGCCAGCGGCGCAATCGCGATTCATAGTTGTTCCACATTTTGGGCAAAATTGGAATCTATGCATTCGCGTTTGTTGCATCTCCCTGGTGCGCCGATTGAAGGTCGAATATTTTTTATTGGTCGATCGAGAGTGATGATGGCAATTGCTGCAAGCCTGTGTCGTCATGTACTCGTCGATCTCGAGAACGGCGCAGTTTGTTTTTTGTCGCAAAAGTTTCACCAATTTGGATTGGGTGTTCGCGTGTAGCCACGTACGCTCGAATTTTTTTCCGTTTTCGTCGATCCCACACAGATCAGAGTTTTTTTATTTCAATAATTTTTTTGCGGGACCAAATTTTTAGCCATGCGATGAAGCTCCCGTTCCACGCATATGTACTTCTTCAATTTCAGCCGAGCCAATTGCGAGCTCTGGTAGACGTTCGTTCGAAAACTTTCAGGCGATGTCTCGTGTAGGCTACAAAGTCCGAGCTATTCGGCGATATTTGGCTTTTGCTTTCTTCGTCTATTCGCCTCGTCAATTTCTTTTGTAATCTCTTTCTCGAATGCGCGCCACTTTTCAGCGGGAATGTTGAATTTTTCACTTTGATGTTTTCCATGAAGAAAAATATACGTATAATACTAGCGCCGACGGTTCTCAACTTCTGGACTTTTTTCGCGTGGAATTATCTCAATTTTTGTTTGCTGGGCTATTACGTTAAAAAATAAAAGTTTTTTTCCAGACTCCGAAAGAACATTACAATCTTCCGCCTCCTCAAAGATCTCAATTGAATGCCAATGGTTTATATGAACGAAGATTGCTTACTGGTGAATCAAGGAATTTACCAGTGCGTGAGGGTGAACTAGGGGTTGTAAGGCATGTTAATATGAAATTTACATCACACCCCGAAGTTGCACATAAAATATTTAAGTTAATGGAAACAGCTCCAGTTACAATGGATTTAATATCTGGTGATAGAGCATGGCTAACTTCCGACAAAGAACTAAGAGAAATCAGGCAAAATGGTGGTGAAGCCTATTTTCGTCTTTCAAAAATCGAAAGGGGCGATATTTTCTTCTTTGCTCTAGAGATGATCAAAGAAGCTGACGTCGATTTAATGCACGATGTTAAAGCATATTGGTTGCCTGCACATAAAGATAAAGTTCTTCCAATTGAAATTCCACTTGTACCTGGAGTGAATGATCCGAAATATGTATTTACAGAACCATTTTCTGGTTGTTCATTAACCGTTGATTTTGTTGAGAAACCAAATGGTGCTACATTAGAAGTACGTCATGTCTATGCAAATCAAGAAGATATTCAATATAATCATGATAATATACCTAATAGTCAGGGTATGGTTGATTCAATGCAAATGAGAGAATATTTATATAGGAAAACGCCTGATGGAAATGTACACAATGAGCGTGGATTTGCTATTTTGCACTTTTCAACTGAGCTCAACCAGTGGCTATTACGATATCAAGGCAGTGTCGGCAATCCAACTATACGAAACATAGATAGAAGTAAACCTTTGGAAAATGTAGATGTGTCGGTTCATCCAAATGGGATTGGCAATTCTCATGTTGAAACTAAAGTTTTAGATGTAAACGATAAAAGTAAGCCACTCATAGCAAGTATTCCAATCAGTAGTTCATCAAACATAGATGAAAAAACTGTAAGGCAAATGTTGAGAATGAAACAACAACAACAACAACAAAAACAATAAAGACCAATCCACTGAAAATCATTTTGAACATTAAGAATCAGCAATTGCTGCTAAATATTTTATCTAATGCAAATGACATGATTTGACATTTTTTACATTCTAAAATTTTTATACTGGTTTTTTATATTTAAACGGTTTTCGAAACAGCTGTTATACACACTGATTTTAGACTCTAATAATTCAGCGAATAAATCAACTTACAGCTCGATTCAGATGATTATATCATCTTGTAGCTAATAAACCTCCAAAATTTGTCTTGAACTTTACTTTTTGCATTCTTTTCTTTGTGGATATTCTCCAGCTCTACACAGAAAAAATGTGACAGTTGAATTTCACCCAAATGATTCAAGTTCTACCGAAGCTACGGATAGATTTCGCCAAAGGTTTGATGGATGTTTACAATTATCTCGGTGAAATTCATCATAATTTGGATAAATTCTCATCAAGATCTTGGTGACATCTATCCGTAGACTCGTTAAAACATAAATCTAATCCATTTTGGTGAGATTCAACGATTTTCGGAGATTTTTTGGCTACTATATGATAAAATCAGCTGAATTGAGCTACAAGATTTTCCATATTACTTGATTATTGCTGTTATATTTCTGTTTGTTATAAGAATATTTTGGTTGAGTAATAAATCCAAAGAGGATTGCAAGAGACCCTTGGTTATACAATTGGAATCAATCAACTACGCATTGTTAATTAATCAGTCATTGACATTAAACATAAAAATCGATAAACAAAGTAACATTCAGTTATAATTTGATAATTATTTAACATTAAAAATTACTTTGTTACACAAATTCACCTGCAATAAATTCAATTTATTAAATTAATTCACACGTTTGTTGTATCTTTATTCAAATGAATGGGTGAAAACTAGGGGAATATAACGCAATGAAATGCATAGCCAATTCTCCGAAAATATTTCAATTTCACGTAAATTTGGCACTAGAAATGTTGTGTACAAATTCTGCAAAAATTATTGAAATGTATCACCAATGTAAGCAAATGCGAATAAATGTGTTTAGATGCATTTGGATTTAAGATAACAACAACAACAACAACAACAAACATTTATAGACCATTTTTGCCTTTCGGCGTCGGGTCTATTTTACGAAACAAACTGCCTCATATACCCCTAACGATACCTCTCCACAAACTCCGATCGAGAGCCAAGTTTTGAGATTCAACACACCATTCATATCCCCTCGCATTCAAATCACATTTAACCGAATCCAAATAACGTCTACGTGGTCTGCCCCTACCTCTCGGCCCATCAGCTTCGGCGAACAGAATCTGTTTTGGTAATCGCTCTTCTCCCATGCGTTTAACATGACCAAACCACCTCAGTATGGATTTTCTTGCTTGCTCTCCTAACGAATCGATGTTTAAATCCCCCCGAATCGTCTCATTTCGGATTCTGTTTTCCCACTGATCGCGGCGCGAGACTCCCGAAACCATTCTCAACACTTTCATATCAGACACTTCCAGATCATGAATTAAATTTTCAGAATCAACCCAGCTCTCGCTACCATATGGAATAGTTGGTCTGAAGATTGACCCGTGAATCAACATCTTTGTTTCTGTACTCAATTCACGTTTATTGAAAACGTGTGATCTAAGTTGCGCTACTACTTTATTTCCATTAACCCTACGCTGTTCAAACTCTTTATTAAACTTGCCATCTTCCGAGAATATGCAACCCAAATATTTGAATTGGGAAACTTGTTCCAACAAGTTGCCATTCAATGTGCAATGAATTGGCTTTCGAGTTTTACCCACATGCATAACTTGAGTTTTGGTGCCGCTAATGGTCATTCCGAAGTTCGTACAAGCCTCTTCCAAATCTTTGATACTATTTTGCAGCTCCCGTTCAGAATTGCCAAACAGTACCAGATCATCTGCGTAAGCGAGTGCAGAGATATTATTGCCCCCCAAAGCTACTCTACCTCCTAAATTGGCTGATTTGATCAGCTTGTCCATATAAATAATGAATAGAAGAAGTGAAATTGTACAGCCCTGTAGCAGACCATTACGTACTTCAAACCATTCACTCAAATCTCCATCCACTCTTACTGCTGCTTTACTGTTTGCGTACAAACTTTGAATCGCGTTGAGAAGATAACCATTCACACCATATTCGGCCAAGACTGACCACAACTTAGATCTGGGAATGCAGTCGTATGCTTTCTTCAAATCCACGAAACAGAAGTACAGTTCCCTATTTCTTTCAAGGAATTTCTCCATTAGTTGTCTCATGCAAAAAATTTGATCTTGACAGCCGCGCATTGGGCGGAAACCCGATTTAATTTTCATCCAAGAGCGATTCGACAATAGCTCTTGTTCTCTTTTCCAAAATTGCACTATATACTTTACCGACAACGCTCAGTAGAGAAATTCCTCGATAGTTGTTGCAGTCTCTATTACTGCATTTCTTATTAGGTGGCGAAATGACTGCGCCACCCCATTCTTCAGGGACAACAGAGGAACCCCAAGCTAAATTAAAGATGCGATATAACCAGCGAACACCAAACTCTACTAATCAGATAATCATTCCGAATCTCATCCACACCCGCAGCCTTATCCCGACTCAACTTATTAATTGCAATCTGAAATTCATCCATGCTAATCTCTTTCAAACTCTCTTCACTCACATTTACATTCACATTTTCATTCATCAAATCGGCATTTTCTACATTCAGCAATTCATCAAAATATTCCTTCCATCGTTTCAACACATTCTTTCTACCCATCACTACATTGCCAGACTTGTCCAAAACAGCTCCAGGAGCATGTTTCTTGCCTCCATTCCTAATGTTCTTAACCCTTGACCAGAATACCTTATTCCTCTGTTATCCAGCAACTTCTAGATCCTGACCAAATTTCACCCATTCTCTCTCTTTTGCTCCTTTCACCATCATTTTCACTACCAGCTTTTGTTCCCTATACGACTCCAGATTTTCATCAGTTCGGTTCTGCAACCAGCGGATCCATGTCATTCTCTTTTCCTTCACAGCAATTCTAATATCTTCATTCCACATTCAGTCTTCTTTCTCCCATTCTTGACGACAAACATGCCACAACAATCTTTTGCTTCTTCTACAATCACTTCCTTAAACAAATTCCATTCATACTCAATATCAGACGCTTCGTTCACTTCGACTTGCGCAAATTTTTCCCCTAATTTTGCTAAAAACTCCCTCGCTACATTCACATCTCGCAATCTTTTCACTTTCACTCTTTTTGTTGACTTCTGATAGCTTCTTAAGCCGCTCTTGCTAATGCATAGTTTGCTGGCTACCAAGTAGTGATCAGAGTCTAGACCAAAACTTCTATACACTCTCGTATTTAAAACTGTTTTGCGCAAGCTTGCTTCAACGATAATGTAATCGAGAAGAGATTTTTGATTCTGACCAGGAATTTCCCACGAATACATGTGAATTTGCTTATGTTTGAAAAATGAATTAGTTATAACTAAATCTGAACTCTGGCACAAATCAAGTAATCTCTTTCCATTTCCATTTGCGGCAGACTCTTCACCAAATCTTCCCAGTACAGCGGAGAAATTTGGATCATTTCTACCCACTCTCGCATTAAAGTCGCCTAATAGAATCACTCTTTCACTGCCCTTTCTATCGACTACGTCATTCAGATCAATGTAGAAATCATTCAAACGGTCTGAATTTGCCCCTTCACATGGCGAATAAACACTCACAAATCTATAAACACAATGTTTCGATTTCGAACTAAATGAATTTTAAGGTGAGGGGCGTGCTAAGCCACACTGCACCCGAGAAAAAACACATCGATTTTGCCGAAAGAGACATATTCGCGGAATTTCCATGCTACCGAAATCGGAATTAGTACAAATTTGCGAGATTAAACTTGGCCAAATGTGTGAAATTGGAACGAACTCACCAAATTACGTGTCACATGTGAAAGCAGTATTAACCGAACATTTACCGTTATATTGAAATAGATAGTTGAGAAATAGTTGGATTTAAGATTTATCTAGAAAATGTTTGAAATGGCAGCACACAATTTTTACATCAATTATTCCCCCCTAGAATGAACATGATGAGACCTTTCCTCACAACAGACATAATAAAAAAAAAACACAATTTTAAGTGAAATGTTTTTTAAAGTGAATTTTAGAGAAAAAACATTTCAGAATAAAACATCAAAATAAAAATATACAACGTGGAACAGGACAATTTTTCTTTAGTTAGAATCACTGCAAAGTAAAGAAATACCGTATGATGTTTTACTTCAAAAAAATTGTGAGTTCTCACTTCAAAAATATTTGTATTTTTCTAGCACTTATAAGATGTGTTGTGAGAAAAGGACTTATGGTCGGAATAATAATCTCACCAAATCAAAAAAAAAAAAAAAAAAAAAATGGGTTGGGTGCATAAATTTGTGTTGGAAATTTTAGCCAAAGTCTTATCAAAATCGTTAAAAAACAATTTACTTTAGAAATTCATGAACGGCTGGATTATTGAATTCATGTATGGCGGTTTTGCCGAGAATGGTTCCCGTGTTGTCTGTGCTTGATCCAAATATTGAAGGTCGCATTCGATGCCATTTCGGGTGCCGCTCAAATTGCTGATACGCTTTTAAGTTGTGTAAAAATGGTTTTGGATTGATTTCCACCGTTTTAACATTGTTGCTTATGCTGACGCGCTTCGAATCACCATGCCTCGAATTCGTACCGCGATTGATGATTACACTGTACAAACGAAGTGTGAAGAAATAGAACAACTCAACCAAACTGATGACCGAACCACCCAGACACAATCCGAATATCCCGCCAAATGAGGCTGTACACGTGCAAATTGGTAATTTGGTTAAATTAAATAATTATTAGCTACTTAATCAAGTGTACATACCAAATAAGCCGTCCCATGTCATGTACATGTCACGTCTATATTTGATGCAAGTGAGATCCTTAAAATGAACCTTGAGAGTCGTTGAATCGTCCAAATCTTCACTGTTATCACTAACATTGAAACGCATGTAATGATTTGATAGGAATTTATTGATAATTAATAAAAGATTCCCAAAATTTAATGCGAATCAATTGTAATAAAAATTGAGATATGTTAAATGTTTAAGACCTTGAATAAATTTTTATATAATAGGTCTACCGGTTGAAAATGTCGTTATTCCAGACAACTTCATCTGTATTACTCTGAGGCGAATTTTGGCTATGACAGCTGTCACATCAGAAACTTCATGTCATTGTCTAATTATTTCAGTCTAGGTTATTGGTCATTAGTGAAAATACAATTTTTTTTGTGAAGTCGTAAAATGTCTAAATTCGTGCCATCAAAACAACATTTGCGGGAAGTTTTAATATGCTTCTTCCATTTAATGAAAAAAGCAACCCAAGCGCATCAATTGCTCACCGAAGCTTACCTAGGCTATACTATAGACGTTTGAATGTGTCAGCGGTGGTTTAAGCGGTTCAAAGATGGTGATTTCGACACCGAAGACAAGGAACGCCCCGGCCAGGTGGAATAGTTTGAAGACCATGAATTGGAGGCATTGATCGATCAAGATCCGTCACAAACGCAAGAAGAACTTGCAAAATCACTTGGCGTCGCTCAGCAAACCATTTTCGATCGTTTGAAAGCAATGGGAATGATCCGAAGGGTAGGCCACACGAGTTTTCACGTGCGAACAACTGCTTCAACGGCACAAAAGAAAAAGTTTTTTCGAATTATTACTGGCGATGAAAGGTGGGTGCATTACGATAATCCAAAACGTCGGGCAACGTATGGATACCCCGACCATGCATCATCACCGACGGCCGCGCAGAATATTCATGGCCTGAAGGTTATGCTGTGTATTTGGTGGGACCAGCAGGGTGTGGTGTACTATGAGCTGTTGCAACCGAATGAAACAATCACAGGCGAGGTCTACCAACGACAATTGATGCGTTTGAGCCGAGCACTGAAGGAAAAACGGTCGGAAACGGTCGCAAGACACGATAAAGTGATCAATGACACATGACAACGCTCGGCCACATGTTGCTCAGGTCGTCAAAACCTACCTTGAAACGCTCAAATGGGATGTCCTACCCCACCCGCCGTATAGTCCAGACCTTGCGCCATCCGATTACTATCTCTTCCGATCGATGCAACATGGCCTGGCTGACCAGCACTTCCGTAATTACGATGAAGTCAAAAAATGGTTCGATTCGTGGATTGCGGCCAAACCGGTCGAATTTTTCAGAAAGGGTATCCGTGAGTTGCCAGAAAAATGGGAAAAATGTGTGGCTAGCGATGGGCAATACTTTGAATATTAAATTTGTATCCATTTATCTTCAATAAAGCATTGAATTTTATGAGAAAAAACGACATTTTCAACCGGTAGACCTATTACATAAATGTTCAATTCATTTAAGCATTAAAAAAATCATAGTTCATTATACCCTGAAGTAGTCGTATTCAATTTATCCTCTGGATATCGACGTGATAGAATTGCTTGTACTTCATAACGCTGACAAATTTGAAATTGTTTACAAAATTCATTGTTAAATATCAGTTTATCCAGCTTTCCGTTTTCAATTTACCAATTCCGAGCACGTTGGGGGGCAAACACATTCCATTCCAATGCTACTTTCGTTGAGTGCAGCTATGTTGTCTGGCGGCTTCAAACTCGAAAACACATCTTAAATACAACAAACATACATTTGTATATACAAAATTTCGTTTTGAATAGAAATATTGGACATTTCTCTCCTTTTCGTAAATTGAACTTACGGCGATTATCTCGCAGACATTTGACGTCATGCAACGAACATTGTCGGTATTTCTTTGAATACGCTTTCATATCTACAGGGAAAATGATCAAATTAAGATTTTTAGTTGACTTTGTCGAATGAATTATTGCAACTGTACTTGATTCCGGATAGTAGAAAGGCAAACAATCGCATTTATTCAATATTGTATCCACCGTACACTCCGTCATGCACGATTGAAAAGAGTATTTATTTGTTGTTCTCAATTTTTTCTGAAAAAAAAAGAAATATGGCTGAATTGAAATAAAAAATGTTTATGAAAAATTCCCGAATGACAAAATTGATTGGCACCACAGTTCGGAATCATTGAAGCAACAATGCTGGAGCGTCATCGGAAACAATGCAGCTGTGGCCAACTGAACGAACAGTTTCATTATATATGCAGCTAGTTTCATGAAACTAGATGCATGGTAGAGATGAGCCCAACGCAGTATGAATAGTGTTCTTTTTTTATTGGCGAAAGGTTAACATTTAAATACTATTAAACATCACCACACTTATGAGTGCAAGTACGGGACCGACTGCTTAACTTGCCCTCCTAAACATGCCGCAGATTCGAGATTGCAGATGCCTCGAAATATTTGAAATAAAAACATTTCGCAGTACCAAGAAATCGAACCCACGTCCCCATAAACAATGGTAATAATCAGCGCAGTATGCTAACCACTAGGCCATTGTGAATATGTCGAATTTCGTTCCAAATAATTATTAAGTGCTTTTGCGGGGAGTTTTACTTCATTATTTTAATATGAAGAAAAAAGCAGCCGAAAGTCATCGCATTTTGGTCGAAGTCTATGGTGACCATGCTCTAGCTGAGCGAACGTGTCAGAAAGTGGTAATTGTGACTTCGAAGACGAAGAACGTCCCGGACAGCCAACAACTTTCCGATTTTTAAAAAGCAATGGGAATGATCCGAAAGGTAGGACATTGCGAGCCGTGCGAAATGAAGCCGAGAGACTTGATAGACGATTTTTACGTGCGAACAACTGCTCCAACGGCACAAAAGAAAAGTTTTTTTGCATCAAATTGTCACTGGTGGTGTAAATTGGATCCATAACGATAATCCAAAGCGCAAAAAATCATAATGTTACGCCGGCCATGCCACAAAATCGACGGCAAGGTCGAATATTCATGGTTCCAAGCTCATGCTCTGTATTTGGTGGGATCAGCTTGGTGTTATTTATTATGAGCTGCTCCAATCTAACGAAACAATCAAATGGGATTGCTACCGATTACAATTGATGCGTTTGAGCTCAGCATTGAAAGAAAACGGCCAGAATACGAGCATATACACGATAAAGTTATTTTGCAGCGCAACAATACTCGGCCACATGTTGCACAGCCAGTAAAAACATACTCAGGAATGCTGAAATGGAAAGTCCTACCCCACCCACCGTAAAGCCCAGTTATTGCTTCTTCCGGAAACCATCTCTTCTCATGTTGGACTCAAAAATTCAATTGATTCGTGAATATTCACAAATCAGACCGATTTTTTCTCTTGCTAGAAAGATGGGAGAAAGTTGTGGCCAACGATAGGCAATACTTTAAACATTAAATTTGTAATTATTTTTCGCAATAAAGAATCGATTTTTGAATAAAAAACCAAATGAATTAACTGGTACACATATTAAAACTTCTGCACAATACAGTTAACAGAATTAAAAGAACAATTGTAAAGTTTACCTCATCAACGAATAGGCAATTTCGTTGTTTTTGCGATAATGATCGAATGCCCGGCTCACCAACGATGACCGACGGAAGCACGGCTATTGTCAAATCATAGCCGGGCTGTCCGATTGTAGTGGTTGTGACGGACGTTTGAGGGAAATTCTCTGCATCGTGTATCAAGATTTTTGCTCCATAAAATGATTTGCTGTATGCAACGTACGATTCCTTTTCGATTTCAATACGAATATTCAGGCCCACATTTTCGCCAGCACCAGACACTCGATATATCGGATTGTTGATTTGCTCGACTGTGTTTTTCGATGGATCACTGAGGAAAAGTAAAAATCACTTTTGTTGGTACTTTCCATATGCAAAACGCTATTTTTTGGATAAAAAATATCCTGTCTTACATTTCCAAATCGCCTTTAAGGGCTTTGTAGTTAAACGAGCAGCAGAATCCCTCGGAGCTTCGAGCAACGCGAAATAGAGTGTCACACGGAACAATTTTGCCAAGCCATGCGCAATTTTTGATCATATTATTGCATGGTTGCATCAGTTCTAACATCAATTTATCAGTTGTATAGCCCATTTCCAAGAGATATTGATACGTTTTCAAATATAGTGCGTCAATGTATTCGGGCGTGATCAATTTGGCTAAATTTTCCAAAAATTCAATAATCGATTCTTTTTTCAATCCCTTTTCAATTCTGAAAAATATGAAATGTGTTTTCAAAAACAATGCTTTTCATTGCATTCGATATTAATTACACTGAACCACTCCAAAATGAGTTTAATTTTTTATTGAAATGGAAGCGAATGCGGGTACAATTTTTTGACTGAATTCAACTTTACGTACAATTTATCGGTGATATTTTTGGTGGCCGGCGCATACACTTTGTTGATATTGCAAATGGTGACGGCTGGGAATGGGACATTCCAAATAGGATAATTATTTGTCTCGACTGTTGTTATGGTGGGTGTCGTCTGGAATCGATCCCACACCAGTCCCATTAAAACAATTGCAAAAACTGCACCCATCACACAAGCGCTCGACCAAATAATCAAACTCAGCAGCTTGTTCAATCGTTTCCGTCTGTTTGAAAATCAGAAATTAAATGTAAAAAATCGATCAATATTGAGACCCTAGATCAATGCATTTCTCAACTTAATTCATGTGAATTCTCACCGGCTGTAGCTTGAGCCGAGCTCTTGAATATCAACCACAATGTGCTTGATGCCGTGAAGTGTTGAGTCTCGACAAAAATCCATGGTCGTTTGTGCAAGAGCCTGCACACAGTAATTATCGCGTACATCTTGCATGCTGGTCGGAATGTGCAACGTTATGTTCGATTTCTTTCGGGTTTTTTTCTTGTTTAGTGCCGCAGCAGCCGCCGGAATTGTGATCGATGTTGACATTTTCCTCTGTTAATTTGCAGAACATAAATCAAACGTTGAACATTCAAATTTGTTTTAAACAATTTCCGAAATATTTTATTGTTTCATTTGAATTCATTTTAATGTTGATTTTCAACAACGCCAATTCTTTCAAAAATAAAATTTGTTGTTTCTATTTCTAAACTGCTTCTGAAAACAAGCAGTTTTGAATGTTAAGCAGCACACTTGAAGTTTCAAAACATTGCAATAGATGGCGCGCGCGGTCATATGGACCATTTAAATGCACAAATGGTTTGAATACATTTTTTGCGGCAAAAAAAGAAAATAAATCGAACGATGATAAAAATATCACACTTTGTGGCATTAACAAAATTCAAATCGAAATGCACACAATTATAGTGGTATACGCTGCAGCCAAATCAGGTTGGTCAATTGCATGGAAATGCACATCTGAGAGTCGGAGTGTATTGAATGTTGACAGTTTTGAAGCATCGCTAGTGGTGCCCGCGCTCACCAAATTCCCCGACATATTCCCTATATGTATATATACATATGTATGTGTGTATCTGACCTTAGTGACAAACCAAACGCAGTTTTTAGTTTGCTTTGAGACGTGCAATCAAAAACTTTTCGAAAAATTACCGAGCAAGTCCACGAAAACGCGAAGAATCAACAGCAATTTAAGGAAAAAATACGAACGGCACAGTGAAACAGAACAGCAACGAAAGAATTTCGATATCCACGATTCGACACATGAAGAGAAGAAAATCGTAAATGGGCTGCAAAAATTAGGTGAGTAAACGTGTACTATGAAAGTCACATCATATTTTTGTATATGATTGGATTATTTTATGGTGCCTCTACTGTATTTAGTTGCTGTTTCTGCACCTTAAATTTTCTGATGTGTGCTCATTTGGTTCGTAAACTTATGCACATTCAATATCAATATATTCATCTGAATTTGATGATTATCTCTGAGAGTCGATTGTGCTTTGTTTTTATGACGACGACGATGAAAGCGCGAAATATCGCAAAAGCAAGAAGAAAAAAAGAAGAAGAAGAAGAAGAAGGAAAAATATGATAAATAATCATAATATACATGGCATGCAAAAAACTACTAAAAACAACAGTGAAAATACGGGGCCACAAACATAGCAAGCAGCTAGAGATGTACGCGCGCGTTGACATAATGCTGTCGTTTGCATGCCGAGCAACAAATTAGAGCCGCGCTAAATCATATTGCTGCATTTTGCAGCAGTGAAAACAAAAATTTCAAAGCAACAACTAGCAAAAAACCATTTCAGTATTCAAGAATTGTGCATTTTCAGTTAAAATGTGGAAGAGTCGTATGGTCGCAACAACACCCCATCGAGCGATTTGTTGATGGCGCACAGAATTCGACTCATTTTTCGTGTTTGTGTTTGTGTGTGTGTTGGTTTTTTTTTCGTCGTTCATTCGCTTCGTTTGCCATATTTGCCATGAATGTGTGAGTGTATCGAAAAAAGGCGCACAACTAACGTATGTGAAACTGTGTGTATGGAAAAAAAAAAGCATTTTTATATGAACTTTTAGCGCGTGTAAACAAACGAATAAACAAAGCGGGAGAAAAAAAGGCTCTATGATGCATTCGATTTAATTTTATGGCCGATTTTCAGACGTTGACTTGGAAGAGTTCTTGAGCGACTGAGAGGAAAAGAGGGCAAACGGGCGAGAGAGCGAGACATAGTGCGCATCTTATTTTTTGATGTGATGCTAGAAATGTAAGCGTGTGTACATTAATTTCGCATTGAATTCCGTGTTTATGCCAACAGTTGGGCAGCACATGAAGAAAAATGTGCAAATTTGTTCTCTTTTCCCAAAATACTCGAGTTTGTTTTCTCTTTCTTTCTGTCTTCGTGTGCTATTTTTCATGTGCGCTTCAAGGAAATAGCGTCATTCGAAATCAGATGCGTCTATCTTACATTTCAATCTGGATCATAATTTTGTTGTTGTTGCACGGAATGATGTACTATCGTGAAGATTGTGGGGACAGTTTACCGTTGCATCACCTTCCTTTTCCTATCTCGTCATATGGTCTAGCACCGATTTGGCGAAAAAAAAAACTTATTTTTGTGTGTATGTTTGAATCGGTAATGAGTCGAGGTATTTAACGCTGACGCTCCATTGCTCTACAAAGTACATGCACGCACACAAACCAATGCAAACAAATTCGCCGTACCGATACACGCTAAGTAGACAAAACAGCCGAACAATTAGTCGTTTTAAGAGTTTTTGCGCCAATTTCCCGCTTATCGGATTGGTCGAATTGTTCAATACTTCCCACCACAGACACACAAAGCAAACAAATATTATGCATAAGCGGCGAGTCAGTGTCGCCGAAAAACTGTGTGTGTGCTCTTTGCGATACCCATTCTGCTTGACCGTAGATATTGAGATCACATTCGGTTTCCATCCGATTACCGTGCCATCAGTCGCAATTTGAATGTGAAGCATACGGTTGTTCATAACAATTAAAACCGAACAAACCAAATCAGAATCAGAACTTCCAACATTTCATGCAGTGCTCAGACAAGAAAGAAATTTTTCAGTCACTGGACTGAGTTGCATGTTTCATCAAGCAAATTGTAAGTAATTTGTTTTTTTTTCTCTTCCATTTTCTTCGCTTATTGGCGTGCAAAAACTGCGAGAACATATTTTCCATGTTATTTTTCGGCGATTTTTTCATTTTTTTGCCATATATTTTATGGCTTTGTTTCCATGGTTATTCCAGCAAATCGTTTCTTCGAGGCCAATTTTTATCCGCGCCATAAAATGTATTGCAAAAGATGAAAAAAAATCGTTTGTGGAAATCAAATGCTATCGAAACGAGAATCATGCCAAATATTTGATGCCCTTCGTTTATTTAACAATCAATTAACAAGTGCGTGTAAACAAAATAATTCTTTAAATCGTTTGTTTGTCGCAACTGGATCGTGACCAGAAAATGTGCGTAGCTCAAGTTTGGTCTGATAGGATTCATTAAAATTTATCCGGCGGCTTTAATTTAAGAGTTTCATAGATTTATTTTTATGATCTCGACTCGAGTAAACTAAAATAACCGTTAATAACCCGGCTTAACAATTGAATCCACATTTCCCGCGCATATTCACGAGCTGGGCTTTAACTTATTTTCACCATATTGACGATTTATTTTTTCCTTCTCTCATTCTCTCTCTCTCTCTCTCTCTCTCTCTCTCTCTCTCTCTCTCTCTGTCTCTCTGACATAACTGTATGCTGTTCGCAACTTGCCCCACAGACTCATCGCAAATTTTCAAATTTTCATACAATTTTCCAATGTTTAATTCAAAAGTTATTTTTGGAAAAATCGACAAAATGATGTGCGATATATATGAATTTATTTTCGATGAACTTTACAGTGCTCAGGTGTTCTTGCGTAGTTATATTTTGTTCAAATAACCGTTAGATACTTGCAGCAGCACATTTCTATGATAAGACATTTTGTATGTGCGTCACAGTGAAGGCGAATTTAGTCGCTTTGTAGTTTGCCACCAACGGTTCGCACACCTAACGGCTGGCTTCAGTGCATTCAAACACCCAATACAATCTCTACCTCGTTGTCTTCTTCGAATATTAAAAAAAAATGTTGCTCAAATTTCGCTTAAGGATTCTCAATACACAATTAGCAGGTAAAATCTTTTGAATGCTGGGCCAAGTTTTTTTCTCGCCAATTGTCGTCGTCTGAATGTGTAGTGAATGTGGTCGCAAGAAATAGCGGGAAACCACGAAAGAATGCAATCGATGGAATCACGATGGAAATTGTATTCCGTTGCACTTTGAGTGTGCGAGCACCACACAATAGTTCCGTTCGCCGTTCGCACCTCGTCGTTTGTACTTTTGACCTTTTTCACAAAATTGTGCCTGTGGCTAACGGTATCGTTTTTTTGCCATTCCGACTAATTGCTTTTCGATCGCTTCTCTTTTGCAGGTGCACTTTAACGTTTCCGCATTAGGATAAAATTGACTTTCTGGTGAAGATATTCAGCAGAATAGAAACAACAGCTACAACAACAAAAACTCAGTAAAATCTCCACAGGGACTGAAAAGGACTTAGCGCGCGCATTTAGCGATTTTCATCGATCACAGAAAGTGCGGCTTATTCGAGAACAATAACCACTACCGTTGGATCCATTGGCTGTCTGTGTGTGTGAAAGAGACCGACACCAATATTCATTTTACAGAACTGATCAAATCAGTTGCATCATGACATTCCCATCAAACGGCTCTGTATTTGATGAAGAATTGCAAGAGGTAAAACGTTATTTCGAGAAATGGTCACATTGCGAACGAGCTATTGCCGTTTGTTCAATGCTCAAGCAATTCCAGCATCCAACGCTACGTTTTATACATTCAAAAATCGAAGCCACATATGCCCAAAGCACAGACTGTGACAAAAACAAATGGATGGAACAAAAATCGAACGACAAAGCTTACATAAATGAGCTCTGTGATTCATATAAATGTTTGACAAACACAAGTGATGTGCAATTTAACAATAACAACAAGGATTCAATTTATTTCGAATCGGATAGATTTATAATCGGTGACAAAAATTCAACAACCAATCTAATAAATAGTAATAATTATAATAACAACAATAACTATAGTTATAATAATGCGAACAGCACTAGCGTAAAAGTAAATTCAATAGCTGACAAATTCAGTACAAAAGAGGAACTCCTAACGGAAATTCTCAACTGTATTCTAATGATGAAAATTGGAAACGACGATGTGATCCAAGAATATTTAGCGCTAATACCATTTTTGGTTGATGAAACCCATCGTAGCCTCAAAAATGTCGAAGTTGTTATGCAGACGCTATCCATTTTGGTTGCTCATCCGGCACTCTCGTCCGAAGATTTGCGGTAAGTTGATGTATTAAAATGATATATTGTTCGGTCTCATCACGGCCACACTAATTTACTGCTTTTGATTGGATAGTTTAATTGTTTTCGAGCGTTTCCAAATTTCAAAAGCCCGCCGCACCGATGTTTGCTTTTTGTATTTCTTTTAAGCGATCACGTGTCACATTAAATTCTTAATCATGACACATTGACGCAAATGCATCGGAGATTTTTGGCATTTTGAAAGAGGTAGAAAACAACAACGAAAATTCGCATTCGACCAAACATTTAAAGAATGGTCTGTGAATGTGTCATTCGTTTTTTTACGACATCATATATGTTTGAACGTATAACACTAAACCGTTTGTGGCTGTGTAGACAATTAGAGCCTAAGTCATTACAATGGCTGTCGATTGTTTGCCTGTATATTTACGATTTTTCGCACTCGCGTGCATTCCGTTCGAGATTTAAAACCAAATCAAACACAATTTCAATTACAATCGCATCGAAGGAACTCTTTAACTCGAACGATTTGTTAGAGAGACTCATTCAAGATTACAACTTCAGCTTGGCGTACATGTTAAAATCGACAATTGTGTGTACTTACCATTCAAACTAGATTTGGGTGGGATATTCTCTTGAAATTTTCCGATTCACATTCAATACTCGACCGATTTGAAAGAACTGAAGTGACTTACTGAAGTCAATCCAATATTCTCGAACTTATTTAACTGCTTCGAATCTTCAAAATGCATTAAAGTAAAACATTCTCATTGAATGTCCATATTTAACCCACATACCTTGAATTGATTGAACATGTACGCTTTTCTTGTTATTATCTAGATAATAATTCTTGAAAATGTGAGGGAAAATGCTGTCTTTTATCACGCGAAACCGTTTCCATTGAAATATTTTGAATATTAACATTGATTCACAACGCGATGACAGCTATCAACTTTTAAAATACATGCCATCGTCGTGTGGTCGCAATTCATCATTTCATGCACTTTCTCGTGCTACATTTTTAATCAATTCCTTTCAATTAACATTTATCGGATCGCAAAGAAGACAATTAAAGCTGGGGTGAGGCAGTTTTATTGTCATCCATATCAATTCATTCATTTGGAAGTTACGAATAGATTAAGGCTGAGCTGATGTGCGAGGAAATGTGGATTGCATGTTAAAGTGTTTGTGTACCAAACATTGGAAACATGCATGATAAATTTGGGTGACCGCAATCCTTAAATCAAATCGCCTTCCACTAAAAGCAAACCATTTAATTTTCATCTAGAAAATTAATTAGGTCAAATAATCGAAAAAAAATGAAGCGTGTTTGCTAATAAAAATGCTAATAACATTTTCCGTTTCGGTTAATTTTGTGTCACAGGACGGTGAAGGAGCACATCGAGCGGCTCAAGTGCATCATTCAAAATGGTCAATATCCATATGATTGGCAGGCGATTGCTCCACCGTTGCATGCGTATCACTACAGGACACCATCGAATAACATTTTCTCATCCCTGTCATCGGTTGGTTCGTCGCAAATTCAAAACGACAAACCATACGATTCCCAGAGCGAGAGTGGCAGTGCTGGCCGAAGTAGCGGCGGTGCCAGTGATTTTTTCATTCCACACTTAAGTGATCCATATAGTTTTCTCAATGTATCAGATGATCAAAATATTTCGTTTTCCAAAAATGGCACGGAAATCCATGATTTCAATCCGGAACAGGAACCTGCACCCAGTCAATTCATCAAAAAGTAAGTTTCAACCAAGTGGTTCATTGCATTCAAGCGATGTTTAATGCATGCATATAGATCGATTGATTTATACTAATTATGGGTGTTTTGTTTTTGTCTCAGTTTGACGTGGGATCCATGGACTGATAGCATTAGTTGGAAAACGCGCCGTTCTAATAGCTTAACCACGGGCGGTATTAAACACAATGATCAGTTTCTTGAGGCAAATTTTACGTCATCAACCGAAAATCTATCGCATTTACACAAACCGCGCAGCTGTTCGCTATCGATCGAAAATCCACGCATGATGAAAACGGCCAGCGGTTCTGAAACACGTTTGGATGACTTAAAGCCCACATATCAGGCGTTCCAAACGCAAAATCCGGGCATGAAATACATTGGAATTTGGTTGAAAAGGCAACGATTGCACAAGTATACGTATATTTTTGAGAAATTAACATTCGAAGAAATGATGGATATAACCGATGAATTTCTGGAGAAATTGGAGATCACGAAAGGCGCTCGCGACAAAATTGGTAATCTACTGCAAAAGCTGAAGGCACGCCACGTTCGACTCACACAAGCTGAACAAGATTTGGATAATGGCAAAATGACAATGGATGCTGCAATCCAACTACTCTTGGAAACTGTCGAGACACCAATGAAACCCATTGATATCTACGACCAGACCGATGTGGCCGCCCAATTCCTGAAATTGCTCAGTGCTGGTAAGTTGGTGGATATTTTGTGTCTGTTTTTTTTTATTTTTTTTTTGAGATGTGACGATAAATAGAGTTCTTGATTTGAAATAAAATTTCCTGTTCGATCTGGGCCCTATTTTGACAACAAATGAGAATTTCTTTTCAATGCTCAGCATTGTGTGCAAGAGAAATATGAATATAGAAACGGAAGAAGCACAAAAATACATGATAACTTCTCATTTTAGCATTGAAGAGAATTTTTAGAGAAAAAGATTTTAAGTTTTGTGAAATAGGGGCCTGATTTTGAAATTATAAAACAGTGATTTTGAAGCAATTGACAGGAATGTTCGCCGTTTTCGAAATAAATGTTGTAGTTAATAAAATATATTGTGATTCACATTCTTGTCTAGTTCATAAAATATTGATCAACAAACAAATTGGGCCGCAAGATGAGGAATCAATCAACCAACTGATCAAAATCTTCGATACCGCTCAGTTGGCCAATTCGGAACCATTCCTATCGCATGCAAACCAACTT
Source organism: Obolodiplosis robiniae (assembly GCA_028476595.1). Lineage (NCBI taxonomy): Eukaryota > Metazoa > Arthropoda > Insecta > Diptera > Cecidomyiidae > Obolodiplosis > Obolodiplosis robiniae. Next base: position 7,640,906 of record CM052017.1, on the reverse strand, counting down.
AAGGAGCAACGCTACAATATCGACGTCATCAAAATGAAATTCCCACCAAAAAGTCATTATCACAAAAACGGAAATGGAAACGGAAACGGATCAGTCAATGGAAACTCCAATAAATCTAGGTCAGCATTATATGAAATATGAATATATTTATATTATCAAATGAAATCATTTTCAAATATCTTGAAAATTGTTTCACAAAAATGTGCGCCAAGCGAAAAGAAATTTTCAAGAATTTGAAGGAAAGAACTCCGCTTCTCTACATTTATCAACTTCAATTTAATTCGATTGATATAATTCGGATTTTCCTTTCGATAATATTATTGCGAATAATGATTTCTATCGCAGATGGTCGTCGGCAGCGAAGCTACACAATAAAAATGGAAGTGATATTAAGCCTCGTAGAAAAAATTCCAACCCAATATCAAACTTCAACTATGTTTCCATGCAACAGGTAAATAGTTTCAGCGTTCGTTATGGACCAGCAATATTTTTTCATTATATAACAGCCGACTATTGTTCTGATTTCTGTCGCATAACAGTTGCATTGTGCGGCGCTACGTAGATTAACTTGTCTGTGAACGAATGCAAGTCAAAACACAGCAAATAGCGAATGGCGCTGCTATTTGACGAAATTAATCTCAGTATATAGTTTTATTCGGCTGGAGATAAGGATGATATAAGCTATAAATAGTTGATTGTGTTTTTTTTTTATTTTTAAATAAAAAAAGGCTATTTAGATTGCCTGAAATCAATTGTTTTTGGTGAAATTTCATTGCTAAATTGAGCCTTAATGCATTCTTTTTTTTATGTATTGTTACAAAAAACATAGAAACCACAACACCTAGTTGCAAAATCAAAACAAACACAGTTACGCCCATCTCGACAATCCGAATCTAACAATAGTTATCATCCAACGCCGACGAGCAGCTACAGTAAATCATCGTCTTATCCAAATTTCAGCAGTAACAGTAGCATTACGAACAGTTCAAATGGAAGTGGTACACAATATGCTAGTGTCGCGAATCAAAATACAAATCAACAGGTATGGTCGACAACATGTTTAAATATTATCGATTATTACTAAATTTTCATGCATTTTAAAAATTGATTTCAATTTATTTTGTTGCAGTTTCACCATTCGTATCACCGACATTCGGTAAGCAACTTAATCACAATAACACCAGCCAAAACGACGGTAACCATAACACCAACTGCACCGATAACTCAGCACCAGAAGACATCTAGTTGCATTGGTTTGCATTTATCACCTCAATCCACGCCATTTTCACCGATGAGTACGTGTAGTTCTGGCAGTGCGACAACATCCATCACGTCATCGTTAATACTGCCACCAATGAATTACTGTAAGTACAGCTTCAATCCACATTTCAACAATGCTAAACCAAACTTAATTTACTAATCTGAGCAATTGTCAATATTCAATTGAAGGTTCACATCAGTGTTCGACGGAAGTGACTCCTGTGAGTACGATTGGACGGTCGAGTTCAACAGGTGGCAGTTACCCGAAACAAGCGGCTAACAAAAATTTACTCGGTGATATTAGTCCGTACAGAGACTTAGAATTTTTAAGTTTGCAAATGACCGAACAGGCGATAAATTGAGAATCCATCACCTCACCTCATGAATCAAAGCAGCTGTAATTGACGTTACGCGCATCACATGCTGGCGCTGTAGAAATGAAAAATGTTTTTGCTTTGCTCCAAAATTGTATATAGATATGTACATAAGAGAATCCACAATTGTTCCAACCGAAAGTAAAGGCATATGTGCATACACACACACACACACATTACGTCGAATGCAACAGATTACGCGCCCACATTTTTCGGGTGATTGAGAAAAAGAAAATTCTGAACAAATTATCATCGACTATTTGACTGAGGTCTCGAAGGGTCTCTATTTGCAACCACAGCAACAACAAATGAATGAATTGTTTATATTTCAACTATTTTTTTACCTTACTATTCCTAATTATTAACGTGTTTTTGTTAAATCATTGATAAGTTACGGTAGGCATTGTCATTTCCTGCGAGCGAGCGAGCATGCATTTTCAATGAGCTATATTTTTTCTGATTGTATGTTATTTGTTTGACGATTCAAGTGACGTTGATGTTGTATTTAAATTGCTATAAAGCATTGTGTTCATATTCATCGTATTAAATACCAAAAAAAAAAAAAAAGAAGAGAAGAAGAAAAAAATAACTAATCGACAAAAATTAAGATAAAAAAATGGGAAAAGTGTAGAAGCAAAGCGAACATTTTTAATTTGTATAATGTGAAAACTTGCGTATATCGTGACTGAGTACATGTGCACCCAATACACCAAGTTTCGTTTTTGAACAAGCGAATTAAAAGAAATTCAAAAAGAAAATTGTTGAAATTTTTTGTTGTTTCCCACTATAACTTACTGAACAAACGATTATAAAATCTATCCCAAAGCCAAAGTGATCGAATGATTAGAAGAAATTTAAAACTGTACACCATCGCAACAAAACAAACATATTCAAAGAATTCTTGTATATTTTTTTTTTTGGAAATCACAACTTTTTTTTCATTTAACTATATTATTATTATTTTGTGCTGCTTACCGACCGACTCAGCTTTATTTGCCAACATTGCATTTGTTATTTGTTAGTACGGTGAATGTGTGATTGTATTTGTATTTTTTTAACATTTTGTTTATTTTTTTTTTTTTTGTTTATGATCGTTTGATCGGCATGCATTCAACCAAATCAATTGAACGATTTTTTTCTTCAATAGTTGTATGGCTTATCTCTATTATCATTGCGTGTACGTTTACCCCACACCCCAAAATGGATTTAATTTTTGAAAATATAAAATTATTTCTCAAAATCAACGTTTACCAAATAAAATATGCAACAAATATGCAACACATTTACGAAATTGACATGCAAAAGACAGACCTCACTCACACACACATAAACACATACACACAGAGAGAGACACACACAATTTGTAAAAATCCATTACTTTAAAACAAACAAAAAAAAAACTGTAAGATTCAAAAGTGAAATGTTTGAAAAAATCAAGCTAAAACATGAAATGCTGTATGTTTTATATTAAAAGACTGACTGATGTAAAGAAAATTGAGAAAATAAATAAATGAAAAGAATCTATGAAATGTGAAAATAAATAAATTTGGACCCAGTTTACTGGACTCCTATCAAACACACTCTTTCGTTTTTTCATTGATCTTTTTTTATGCAATATAAATTGGGGACTCTCCTTGGAGATGTGTTAGCATTCGATGAATTTGTGTTGTCCTGCTTTCATCCAAGCACATGCTTCATTTGAAGAACATTTGTAAATTAGTTGAGTAAATCTTATCAATAATGTTTGATATGACATAATAATCGTATTTGATTTCTTCAAAATAAATTCAGCAATTTCAATGATTTAAATGACATGACAATGCGAGCGAGAAAGCGCGTGAGCTCTTTGGAACACGAGAACGTGGATTAGTATGAGATGAACTGAATTTTATATTGCAGAGAATTCTTTTTAAGGAAGTCTCGGTGTAAACAAGCAAATAATGAAGCCTCACTGAAACCACGAGCTCTTTTACAACATGTTTTTTGAATGATCGAAATTTAATCCACTTTTTATTAAATTACAATTCATTTCAATATTGTCAACGTTTCATTCTTTAGTAATTTTCCGGAATAAGATAACATTTCATGTGATTGATTTCACATGACAATGCGATAATTGTGATAAAGAATGGGAAATGAAAAAATGTCGCCACTCTCGGATTTAAACCAAAGCCGTACAAATTGTGGAAAGGCATTGTTGGGGCTGATCGTTCTGCAAAACAGACCAGATGCTGAAAGCATTAATGTTGTTGTATTTGATGTATGTATCGAACCTTCTTCACCATACTCTGGTAGACCGATTTGTCGACTTCCTTAACTTCGTCTAGATCCTTCCAACTAATTGTTGATAGTTTCGAGCTTCCCAACCCATCTCGTGCACTATATGCCTGAGAACAGAAATTTTCGAATGGGCGTGTCTGTGGGTTGTTTGGTGGCTTTTTTTATTTTGTTCATTAAGGCAATTCAATGTTTTTTTTCGCATAATGGCTACTTGCAAGATCCGGCCAAAACATGATTTCATCTTGATCGTGGTGGTTTGCAATGAATTGCTTCATTATAAGTAACAAAATAAAATTTAGAAATGAATGTAGTCATAGAAAACTAAGAAACGGAAACCAAATTGAATTAGTATCGGCAACTAAAGCCTGCGCTCAAAATGCACTGTCCTATAAAGGTGTAAAATTATTTAATTACCTTCTAATGGATATTACAAATGAAAATAACCAAAACAAATTTGAAAAACAACTTTAAATGTATATCAAAGAAAAACTCAAGGGTTAACTCACAACATTAAATGTGATGAAATTGCTGTATTAATGGATATAATCTAAATAAATAAATCAATCAATCAATTTAATTTTGGCAAGCATTGACCGATATAAGTGTCAGAATTGATTGCTTGAACGCCATATCTATGAGTGAGATCAACGAAGAAGCATGTTTTTTTTTCTTCTTAAATTATAAAAAAGGAATGTTAGTTTTTTAAGAGCTCAGTCCACGAAATTAAGGAGCATGTATTTTCTTATGCAAAAATAAGGAAAAGAGATTATGTGTTTTGAAATGAATGAAATAAAGGGTTTCTGATTGAAGGGTGATATGATTTTGAATGTCCCTATCGGGCTAATTTGAACTGACATTTTTGACGTCTACTGTCAGTTGTCATCAGTAAGGTTTGCCATTTAATCATGAGTAGTTTCACGCTTCCACAACGAATATAGCCGCCGTACAGGCCAGTATCGAGGAAAACCGTGAATTGTCCGTTTCACGCCGATCTCAGGAATTGGGCCTGTCCAGGATGACTACCTGGCGTATTTTGCAGTTGGATCTTGGCCTACATCTCTATAAGATGATTCTGGCCCAAGAACTGAAGCCTAATGACCATCGTTTGCGTCGGGAGCTCGCGGATTGGGCTCTGGAATCAATTGAAAATGATCCCAATTTTCACCAAAAAATCATCAAGCTTGAACGCATTCGGGTTTGCAAGAAGAGTCGCAGGAGCCATTTGGCCAATATACTGTTTAAATCATAAATGGCATAGAATATCCAATATTATAAAACAGATTTCGATCAATTCCGTATGAATATTCAGTGTTTTTTTTCATTTTCAAAACATATCATTTACCCTTGTTGGGAAACCCTTTACGAGAGCACGCTTTTCGTTATTAAAATTTCGAAACCGGAGTGCATGTTATTAAATGTCATCATTGTAATAATAAAGAAGTGCATGTTTCACTGATTTTGCTTTAAAATAAAAGAGAGCATGTCTAAAGGAGAACTTCTTGTAACAGGTTCGCATAAATAAGGAAACATTGATATTTCAATAAATTGAGCGATTGCCATTCCATTTTGTATTTGAAACAAAAACAAGTAAATTGTAAATTCTATTAAAATCCATAGATTTCAAGAAACAGGCGCACAGAAGCCAATGAATATGAAGTGTTCGTTGCATATTTTGAATCTCTACAACTTGTTGCTCTCGCCATTTATACAGAGTCAATGTCCATTGTCCATACAATCATAAATGAGAATTGCAATTTGATATCTTTGGGCAGTATCATTTCTAACAGATTGGTAGTGTTGATTGCATCATAGACCTTTTGTTGTATATTTTTTTGTATGGAATTCGCTTGTTATCATTCTGTTTAATTGTTAACCCAAATCACGAACACTGTCGACCCAGTCTAATTTTTGATTATTTGCTATGTAATTTGGTAGTTCAACTTATCCGTGGATGAGATAACAATTGCCTTGGGTTTCAACGGATTTATTTCAATGACGTAATCAACATGAAATTGTTCAATATCTTTCAACTCTTTATTCATAAAAAAAATTCATTTCCGTTTACATTCCCCTTCATTTTGCCCACATTTGCATTCATTATAAATGTGAACGTCATCGGCCAACATGAAAACATTACATTTTTTGATATATGGTTCAAAGATTGAAAATAATAGCAGTGAAATCTACTTGATATCGTTTGTGGTATAGTTGAAAACGTAAATATGTTTCCAGGCTTGTAATGGTATAAACGTTTGACAAAATGATTAAATTTCGTTTCATTATTTGAAATAAAATGAAAAAATGGTGAAGTTTGAGAGGAAACAAATGTTGGAATTCAGATACAAGCCTAGAAAACATATTTACAAAGTAAAGGATGAGTTGAAATTTCATACGAAATATCTAATAAGATTTTAGATCTAATTACTTGATAAGAATTTAATGAATAATATTATTTTATTCAGCCGTAATAAATTATTGATTCGCATTTTACTAACAATTCCAAAATTGATCATATTTGTAATGTATAAATATTACAAAATGACCTAAAATTTTGAAGTGACCCACATTGTTTCATCAAAAGTGAAAAACGGAAGCTAAATTTTAAGGCGGGAGTAATCCCACAAACAGTTGCAAAGTCTGTTATAAAATAGTTATTTCTACTGTTTTTACGCAGTACCAGAATTGTGTGTAGCTTCTGAGTGTTGCTTAAGCGTGGATCAAAACAAAGATGTTCTTTTATACGGAAGCATTCATATACCCATGTGACAGGCTGATTTGGGACAGCCGGAAAACACTGATTGTTTTTCATACAAAATTAAAAATATAATTACTTTAATTTTTTCACAACGGCAGTTACGAAATCAAATCCCATTTTCCGTTCGCACCACAAAACTCGATATCATAAATTGTGTGTTCTGTATTCAGCACAAGAATTCACCTTGGCAAGAGGTTTTCGGTTAATTTTATAATCGATAAAGATTCGGAAATTCTTTTTAAAATTGTTAAATCAAGAACAATACCCATTGGAAAATCTTAATTCATAATTTCGCCTTGTATACGCTACAAAAAAGAGCGTCAACTCAGTGCCGCTCACATTCAAGACACATCCAATTATGAACAGCATACGACATCGAAGTGACATGAATCTTGCGACGCTGGATTATTTCTCCGACTTAGCTGAAGCGACTTCTTACTCGTAAATAAATTCTGCCTTAAAATTGGGAAAAAGTCATGAAAAATGTGCACAAGATGTAGAAGGATTGCCTAAGTAAGTTCTCTTGTTCCAGATAGATGTCGCTTCATGCAGTGTCATTTACGTTTACTATGGAAAACATCATAAAGAGTCGAGCCTCGGAGACTTGATTAGATTGGAGTAGCCTTCATTTTATACTTTCCTCTGTTAAGTGGTGGTGAATGCCAATGTAACGCGTCATCTTTACCTATTAATTTGACAGAGAGACGAAATGAGAGGAAAACATAAAGGGCGTTTTATAATAGTTTTTGATTCTTCGCTGTAGCCTCTCGGTCATTTTGCGGTTGCGTTTGATTTTTCGGTACTTATTTCCCCCTCGGCCTTTGAGTATACCGTTCATGTTTTTGAGACATAGTGAGATGAATGAATGTAAACAAACGGGCGTTGTGTTTCATATGAAAAGCAATACATTCAAACTCATGGTTGGATTCTCACAATCGTAAGTTGCTTGTCACTGATGTCGGTATTTCTGTATTCAGACTATATGGTATGAAACGTGTATTGTAAATCAATTGTAAAAATGGATGTTATTAAAACGGCCAAATGTCCAACTAATAAACAATATTTATTAACCACAATTTCTGTTTTGAAAATGGCATTAGAATCAGAGAATGTGGGTCAAAATGGATTTGAGGGAAATTTAAACAGATATAAACGTTAACAAGTGTGTAAACCTAATCTGTTCGTTTCAAATGTATGTTATACTTACACAGGTCGTTCAGATGGCGCTCGCGTCGAGCTGCATGGCTAAACAATGGTCTTGTATCTTCCGCTCGCACGACGCTGAGTTGACGCTCTTTTTTTCGTATGCAATTCAACATCACCAGCGTAGATTTTGAAGAAAAACAACTTCAATTGCGTATACAAGACGCCATTATTAATTTTTCCTATGGCTATTCAATTGAGGGACATGTTTGGAAAAGTGTTTTTCATCCCACGGTGAGCTGCAAATCAAACATTTTCGACGTATTATATTTTAATAAGAGCACGTAGTACACCTTAACCAGCAAGTTTTAATTTTTTTTCTAATTAAATGTAATTAAATGAAAGAAAAATCGATTTAAAGACAAGCTTTCGTACAGATTATGGCAATGTACAACTTTTAGTCTTAGCCCAGAACTTGGAGTTGGCAATTGTAAATAAAAAAAAAAAAAAAGTACTGAACAAATATTTAAAGAAATAATGTGTTATATTTGATTTTTGTGAATTTCTTAGAAAACAGGCACAGTACCAGAATGGCACAATATAAAAAACTTGATATCCCGAGAACGCGTGCTATTTTAACAGGTTTGCCAAGTATTTTGCGCGAATGGAAAGTCAAAACACCACTTCAGAAGTTCTGTTATTTATATGGCCATGGACGAATGGCGTTCATTCTGGTTGGACCCCCATTGTTCAAAAAAAATCAGAAGCTCAATTGGTCTTCTTATGTTATGTTTTATGTTGTAACAATATATGTAGGGCTCGGAGTTTTTACATTAGCCGATTATTGTAGAAAAGGCGAATACGTTAAGTGCTTACCATGCACTTGTTTCCTGTTTGGACCAGTTTTATCAGTGAGTAGATGCTTTTGATTTGAAGTTCTCTATGAACTAACAAATAAGAGGATTGAGCAATCGAAGAAATGAAACTTTCTTTAAGAAATATTATTCAAAATCCACATCAGTATGTCTAATGCTTGAGTTTTCTGAATGTTGCAGACTTATTCAGTTATACTTTCTTTGATATCTGAAAATCGTTCGAAATATCACAGTTTGGTTGAATTCGGAGGTCAATACATATATGATGACGGCGGTGAAAATGAGGAATACAATCGAATTTGCTCCGAACAAATGGATTCAAGCGTGAGAAAATGGGTAAACAGCTTGATTTTATTGAATCTTGGCGGAACCGCTGCTGCCGGTGGGGCATTATATGCTTACCTTGTGAACGGCCAACGAACGACGACAACAGAACTCAGAATTCCTTTCACTGAGGAGAAATCAATTGCCGAGTATCTTGGAAATTTGATATATCAATTCGTCGTATATTCCACTGGCGGATTGTATTACTATGGAACAGAAACAGCAATAGCATTGATATGTAGCATCATAGCTATTGGACCAACCATTATTGAATACGAACTCAAGCAAATCGATGAGAAGATTGAGAGAAATGAATTATCTGGAGCGAAAACACGTGTTGCCATTATAAATGCAGCATTGCAAGCCATCGACTTTGACACGTATATTTCTAAGAAATTATTTCTATATAACTTTTTTAATTTATTAGGAAATATCCAAAAAACAATTAAGTGTGCAAATTTCCTCTAGATATAAAGGCGAGATTAGAGATTGGTTGTACGCGCGAAACTTGATAACTCCAATTTTATTCATGTATTCAATCGGCATGTCCATCTTCTGTCACTACGCGGTATATTATGTATTGCCAATCATTGATTTGATTAAAACTTCTGAAATGTATGATTCTCATTTCAGAAAGGATATGGTGCTGGCTACGGAATGGCGGTCATGACCTACTCTCATTTATTTATTATTTGCGAGATTGGTGAAGATGTCGAAGTATATTATTTTTTTTTTTTGTTCAAGAAATTCAAGGCGCATTTACATTACTATCATACTTGTTAGGACAATGTTTTACCCGAAATTCTCTATAACAGCAACTGGTATGCTTTGCCTCCGAAGCTTCAGTTGGTTATCTGTCTCCTTATCAATCGAAATCAAAATGGAGTAACGCTCAGTGTTGGACCCTTAGCCAGCATTAATCGCGCACTATTCAGTGTGGTATTATTCCTCTGCTATAGAAGTAAAGATTATCGTGTATTTCTTATTTTTATTTGCTTCCAGATATCAAGAAATATCTACAATTTTCTCATGTTTTTGATGAACTTCACAAATTAGATGACAAAAACTGGCAAATTGCATAAAATGCTACGAGTTCGCATGGATCCATCCCATTTAAATTCGGATTTGTATTGTCGAACAGAAGAATTCAATGTATTTTAAGTGCAAGTTTTTTTTTTATTTCATTTTCAATAGCATTTAAGCTTTGATCAGCATTTTTTATTCCAATCTTGCGAAAATTCTATTTTAGGTGTTGTCTTTTAAAATCTCTAGAGAACAATTTTACAAAACAGATGCAAACTTTATAATGCAGGCGAGGTTTCATGACGTCTCACTTGCTTCAAATGTTCGTACTTTTTGCACTTATTCAAAAACCAAATACAAAAACAGCTCTTGATATAATTTGAGGCACAGAATTTGAAAGAGAACTCATCTCGGTAAGAGGTTTTAATTTGATATTATGATCGATAAGTGCCTAAATAAACTTATAATAATGTTGATAATACTGAAACGTAATTCAATCGAAGGATATATAGCTTATTCAATGTTCTAGTATTCAGCGTTTTGCGCTGATTATTTTCATTGTGTATGAGTACGCGGGTTCGGTTTCTTGGCAGTGTGAAGTGTTTTTATTCAAAATATTTTGAGCTGCATGTTTTCGAAACTGCGGCGTGCTTTTCGATAATACACGTTAAGCAGTCGGTCTCGTACTTGCACGTATGAGTGGGTGATGTTTAGTAGTATTTAAATTTTAACTTCTCGTCAATAAAAACACATTTCATGCAGAATTTGGCTCACTGTTAGCATGCATATAGTTTTATAAAATTAGTTAAACATATTAGCATGAATGCTCTAGTTTCAATAGCCCGTAACAATGAATAAATAAAAATATTTATTAGAACACAAATTTCCACCTCGAAGCAAGACTAAAGTATTATCGGAAAACAATTTTGAGAGCGGAAATAGCAGATATGCATGCAATAGTGCCATTTAACTATAACGAGCTTATTTATTCATCACGCATCTGCTTTCTTCCTTCTCTTCTTCGTTTTATTTATTCAGAACATGTTGTTATGGTTAGAGAGGGAAATATGGTTAGATAGTTCTCATCTTAACATTTACATTGCTTCCTCTGTACTGTGTACTCGTTTCATAATTTTGATTTCAGGAGCAAACCACAATATACTAACAGGTGGATGCATCGAAAGAGTACATTTTCACATGACAAACGCATTCAACCCAGTTGAATTTAATTTGTAGCGAAGGACAGTCAGATCCATAAGGAAAACAAATGAATTATTGGTAATTTTTCTCTTGAGAGAAAAAAGGAAATAGAAGAAAACACACCAAAGATTTTCAAAGGAGCGAGCATTCTATAGACAGCGATACGTGGATACTGTCCCTCAATTTTAGTAATCAAATATAATTCATTAATGATTTGAATTGATTCACACAGATTAAAATATGTTTCATTCCTGCAACTAAAATATCTAGTATTCTTGGGATTTGTTCCGAAAACTAGAGAATTTGTATGGACTGATTCCAATTTCTTTTTATGGTTTAAATTCCAAACTGTAGGTTGTACTTTTTTTGCTAATCAGTTTGCATTGGAAAATCTTTGGTAATCTCAAAACTTAAATACCCGTGATTTTTCCGAAATTCTTTATAAAAGTGATTGGCATACTTTGCCTGCGAAGCTTCAGATGGACACCATTGTTTTCTGCTGTAGAAATAAGCCTCACAAGGAATGATTTTCAAATAACTTTCTTCTCGTTTCCAGATGTCAAAAAGGTTTATTCTTTGGCAATTTTTTTGAAGAACTTATCTACTTAAAGAGGCGCATGTGATTTCCCTCACAAATCTTTTTCTGCAAACAAACCCTATTTAGTACCTATAAAAATAGAAAATGTAACTGTTAAAAGTAAATTTTGCTAAATACAAGTTCCGGCTTCTTACTGTTAGTGAAAGGCGAACCACTCATTGAAATCCGATTGATTTTTGTGCACTTACATGTATTTTGCTTTCTTAATACTCAGTATACACTTGCATTCGCAGCTTTAAACAGTCATTCGGCTGTTTACCGAATTCAGTTGACATTCATATGCATCCGCGAATGTTTGGTTCTACTAACATATACTCTCAAATCCATAAAAGTACGCGTTAGGTACGTTGAGGTGCTATGTACGGTGTTGCACATACTTTCAGTTCTTACTTTTTGTTCTATATATCGTGCAAAATCAGATGATCATGACATTCCAAGTGAGAATTCAAATTTTAACGAACTTTTGATTGTCATACGTACGATGCTCGACGTATCCAACCAAAAGGTTGTATTGACACCATACTTGAGTCAGAAGCACTTGGATTTTCATTTTTCCAGTATTTTCTGAACAATATTCATTCAAGAAAATAAAGAGATAACATTTCGATGTTTCGTACTGACTTGAATTGAAAAAAGAAAACCAATTATCTGGGGTACTATTGCGTATGAACTATCACATCCCGCATTTGAGGATTTTTATATGTAAACTTTCGTTCAGAGCAATTCAAGTATTTTTTTTTTTTTTTTTTGATTCAGTCACAATATACAATTATCGGAGATGACAATAAATTTTGAAAAAATAATGAAACTGCATTTTGTTTATTATTAAAATGTTTATTTTTGCACGTTAAAATACAGTATTATTCTCTTATACGTGACGCAAATAGCACTTAATGTGAAAATATCGTTTATTTATTGGTTGCATGGACGGACAAAACCGGACGAGATAAAAATGTCCAAATCGTAATTATTGACATCTGAATGTTTAAAACCAAGCTCATTGTCATAATAAATAAACTACTGATAAATTATAGTGTCAACATTTTTTCAAGGAATGGAGATTACGTCACATATAAAAAGGCTTGTTACATCAAATCAATTAAATTAAAAAAAAAAAATCTAAATTATTTTATTGATATTAATCCAAATCATTCTTATCGATTGTTTCCTTACGGTCTAATTGATTTTCAAGCTGGATGGTGTGCATCCTTAATTCTCATCTCCTGTATCTTATTGGTTAAACTAAAATTCTATGTTTGCTGATGAAAATTCACTTAACGATCATTTCGATAGCAAGTGTATTCTATCAAAACACCAATGGTTTTCGGTATAATTGTTTCCCTTAAAATTCTACAATTATTCTTAAATTTCTCCTAGAAATATCTACTTAAAACAAAAATGGGGAATCTATAGATTATAATCTAAGTATTGCCGACTGTGTATTTGCAGATTATTGCTTCCAAGTTGAGGAAATTCGAAACACCGTTCTGATAGACAACGTTGCTTCAGGATGATGAGATGTTATTCCGATAGATTTGTAATCGGTTTAAGCGGACGCTGATTGTAATCGGTGTCAGAGAATTTGTCACATATATTGTTCAGATCAATTTATGCTGATTAAAATTTAGTTAAAAACGAATGCCTTATGCCTAATTGTTCATGTTTTGCTTCGAACCGTCCAAAGTTCAAGTCATATTATATCTCAATATCATATTTTTTGTGATGAGCTGTATTCAATTTGCTTTTCGCCATGGTTACAAAATGTTTTAAAAATCTTATGTTTCGATGGCCACCACCAAATTTGTTTGTTTTTTTTTTGTTTTTTTTTGTTTTTTTTTTTTTTTTTTGCCATTAAAGAGGCACGTCTGCTTTCGTTTGCCTAGAGTGGGCCTGCCGAAGTACCAATTATTAAAAAATCCATTTCAAACAGTGCAATTCAGCTCTCTCTCTCTCTCTCTCTCTCTCTCTCTTTCATAGTTTCGTCAAGCTTTCTTCCTTTGGCCACTAATTTTTTCTTCATATAATCCATTAAAATTATTAAATGCTAATTAAAACATTAAAATCCGTATGATAATCACTGTGCGTGCAATCGATTAGGCTGTTCACAAATGCATACGCAATCAAATGGTTGTTTCAAACCTAAATGTCCAAGGAAAAGTGTAAGACGATTGAATCAGTGTATTGAATTGCGAAAAATATGTGTTGAACTTTGGGATGTTTGCTGTGAAAAGAATGTCTGACATTGATTGACTTTCATTGGAGATTGATTTAGCAGCTATCGATTCCCTAAACTTACTCATCTTAATAAAATACGTTACGTAAAAAAATTTCTCTCGATAAGAATTTATTTGAAGCTGAGAAAATATTATGAAATTAAATGTGCTTCTGCATGACGAATAGTTAAAGTTTGAAAGAAACTTTAGTAGGTGTACACTGTACACGTACAAAGTTACTCAAATTCTACTTCGAATAATGAAGATTCTCAGCGGTAATTCGAATCTAGGCTAGTGAAAAAAATAGTGATAAGTACTAAAAATTAATTGGCTTTATTACTAAATAGAAGGTTTTACGGCTTAACATTGTGTCTAATTCAAAATTCATTGTGTATGTCAAGTGGAAAGGTGCTGTGGAGCGAACAAATCGCCGGCAGTTTGTGTGGTTGGTGCTGGTGGATTCAGTCGATTTGTCCTTTATGGTTAATGTAGGCATTGTAAAGACCCGAGTCTTTGTTGCGGTAGCGTAGCTTGCTGCATGTCATCCATAGTGATACGATTAAAATGGCGAATAGAATAAATGTGGCTAACATGAATGAAGATAGTACAGTTGTTTTCATGCATGTTTCACTCGGCTCTTTTACACCTATTTTTGTTTTGTGCAAATCAAAATGTCCAATCAATTCACGCAATAATTTATGTGCAACAATGACATGTTATTTTGTCTTGAGCTCATTCTTTGATTCGACGAGTTTCTGTTGATTGTGTCGATTGATAAAGGCCGAAGCGAGTGTCACTCGAAGCTATGCAACCGAATATTTGTATATTCACATTAATTCGTAACGCACACGCAATCGAATCGCAAAATCGCTCAAAACACAAACAATATTGTTAAAATTCTATGAATCTTCAACAATTCGAGGAAAACCCAAAATTGAATAGAAAAAAATTGTGTAATATTTACTCTGGACCGCCGAGCCAAATTCTTCGCCTTCGCCCTCTTGCAGCACTCGCAGCGATTGAAATAGGCTAATATTGTCGGAAACGCTTTTTTCCTTTTTACCATTCTCGGCTAAATCGTTTGCAATTGTTTTATTCACATCGGATACATCACGCTTGGTCACCGACTTCATGTTACGCCAATGACACGGTTGACTCTATACACAGAAAATCACAATCCAGAAAAACAAATTACATTTAATGTAGTATATCGGCGATCGACATAATAAACATTGCCTCAAATCGATCTCATTGTTAAAAAACAAAGACAAAAAAGTGTTACAGAGGAACATTGTTTCATTCTCCCAGAATGTGTGTGTGTTTGTGTGTGTGTGTCGCTGGAGCATTTTTCGCAAAGCAATGAAACCACGCACACACATCCATGCATTGTCATACAATTGTTTCTCGCGAAGGAGAAGCACAACAGAGAACAGGTGATCCAAACTTACCGGACATCTGCCATGGCACATGCGAACGTCGCATTCAATATACAGTGCTGGTGATCCAGTGAATCGGAATGTCTTCATATATGCATACACTTGAGTTTCGTACACGGCAGTCTCAGACCATGAACCGCGGAAGCGTGAAATCAGTTTATCGTCGACGGGACAACTATAATTTGTTCGATGCCAATGAAATGATAGTGAAAATTTGGACAAATTATTGAAGATTTTTCGTGTCGAATGCTTACAATTGCATAATAATGTCAATTTCACTACATGAAATAATAAACATTGCAAAAAGCCCTTACCCGTATTCATCGATCAATTGAATTCGTTTATTGGCTCCATTATGCGCAAAACAATCGTTTACTACGATATCGAAGCCATCATATTTGCTACGCATGTAGATCATCAAAGTCAGTGGATCGCCGACGCGGACAGGTCCAGTTACGCGTGTACCACCAATGCCATAACCATTGTGAATTTCCATATGACATTCGGGTGGGCTCAATGTGAATACAACGGGATTTCCGGTCGCAACTCTGCAGACGAACACAAATAAAATGATTGTACAATTGGATGTAAATCGATCCATCTAGTCAAAACAATGCTACTTACTCAACATCCAAGAAGGGAAATGAGACCGTCCTCCAGAAATCGTAGCCATATTCACAGGTGACTTTGAAATGCTCGTCAAATTCCTCTTCGATCAATGGATTGTACTGTACGGTGATTGTGTTCCACATGAAGTTCTGATAACAAAAAATATGCATATTGAAATCGAATCAGAAAATATGTAATAACCGAGTAAGAATTTTCACATTGATTTAATCTAAAATGATTACCGTTGGATTTTCGCGTGATTTTTCACTAATTGCATTTTTTCCCAATGTTCCGCAACGATTTAATTGAATGAAAAACTCGTAATAATCGCGACCTGAACCGTTGATATACATACAGTCTGGATCATATGCATAACCTGAATTTCAAAAAAGCACACATATTTATCATTTATCACTGTTCCTTCGATTAAAATCAAAATCAGTCGCGAGTGATTTGGGCATCTGGCCAGTGCCATCAATTAAATGTTGAACAAATTCGATTTGCAGTTTGAATATCATCGTGTCAAAATTAACCGTATTTGTTGAACTCTGGCCCGAATCATTTTTGGCACAATCAAAAATCAGTCATTTGTTTGTGCAATTCATTGCAGTACATACCAGCTGAGTATAGAAGACCGGTGAATGAACCGTTGAAACCGACACGAATCTTCATGTAATCATCCTGGCATTCAGCTTCAATGTCTGCGGGCATAAATTGTGAAAATCATCACATTCGTTATCGATCCACAAAATCCGTTATAATTGATGGTGATCGCGATATGTTTCAAATGTGTTAAATGATCAAGAAATGGCCAAGAATATAGTACTTACGTTGTACTCGAGTGTTATTGAGGCGATTTCGTTGGCTGTAGTCTCGGTCCCATGTTTCATGACGCCATCCATCAATATCGCCATCAATATGATAGCCCGCGTTGATTCCAGTGGGCCGATTGCGTAACGATGTGACTGGAATATAGCCGGCCGTCTCAGATAAATAAACCACCTGCAACCAATAATCAATGATCCTCCGATTAATTAAACATTTTTATTGCCACTGTCACTATCTATCGAACTGATTCATTCGACGAAGCGCAAGCGATTCGAAAAAGCAAAACACACACGAACAAACTTATTAAAATCAGTGGAGCGAACACGGTAAATGTGAAAAATAAAAGTGAAAAATATGTAAAACATGCGGATTGACCATCAACAGTGGAACGAATAGTTGCGCAATACTCAGATGACAATGCTTCATTTCTCGTGTGTCTTTTTCGTTGATTCAACTGGTGGCGATTGCCTTTGATTGTTGTTGTCGTCGTCTCGGTCGTCACCCGCCCCAATGTTCTCAAGAAAAATCGAATTGCGGTTGGTTTTTCGGACACAATAAGTGGACG
This sequence comes from Obolodiplosis robiniae, assembly GCA_028476595.1. Classification (NCBI taxonomy): domain Eukaryota; kingdom Metazoa; phylum Arthropoda; class Insecta; order Diptera; family Cecidomyiidae; genus Obolodiplosis; species Obolodiplosis robiniae. The sequence continues at coordinate 7,623,423 of CM052017.1, read as the reverse complement.
ATGCGTGAACAATAAGTGAATTATTGAAATTGAAATGCATTGGCGTTGGAATTGCATTATTTTGTAGGATCATATGTTCGATTCACACCACTTACTGTCCGCCACTCAAAGCACATTCACACTCACACTCACACATGCTCATCATACAGTCGAAAACCAATAAACGATCATCGATATTGCGTTGAAAGAAAAACCACAAACATGAACAGCTTTTGTGTGTGCGTATTGAAAAAATTGACAAGAAAAATTTATGAATGTTCATCGCAAAATAAAGCGGCAAGAAAAATAATTTTTGTCAGGTTGTTCGACCTCACGAGCTGAAGGTCATTCTGTGCATTTGTGTAAATAGATCTGATCATTTGATGCGATTGCAATACATAACGTTATTTCATTATGCTCATTCGCCGCACACGTTGAATTTCTGAATGGAGAATAGTCCGGATTTGATGGTGCTCTCCTTTGTATTTGTTTTTACCCGTTTTGAAAAGTAAATGTTGAAAATTGGACACAAGTTGGCGATTAATGTGACTTACGCTCATTTGTATCGCATTCGCTCGCTCGTACATTCGATCACTCATCGAGCATTCGCAACGAGCGAGCTTCAATTTTGCCTAGTCAGCCCTGATACACACTGCACAAATGAATGAACTTGCATGAACAATTTTCCATAATCCATACAGCACATAACAGATTTCGACTTAACGAGTGAGGTCGAAGTGTTCGACTGATTGGAAAGATAAGATTTTTATTTTTATTACCGACGTTTTGCTTTTTATTGAATTTTTCTTTTGCGTTTAGTTTGTTTTGCCGTTTCTGCCACAAAGAACAGTTAACCAATTTAGTATTAGTAGTTTCAATGTTGGCCATCTATACGCCAAGTGATTTGAATGCTTTTCGAAATACTGAAACAGGGTTAAGCGGAGAGATAGAGTGAGAGATCTGAGCGTGCACGAATTAGCTCACATGTGGCATTCTGATTTTGTTCCAACGATAGCTTTGTTGAACTTCTGAATATGCAATGCACACGCTGATTCAATTGAAAACATAGAAAAATTAGATTTTTGACATCCATTTGTCGATCGTGTACGCGATTTGGCCTCTTATTTCTTTTCTTTGGAGAATTAGGTGAAAATATGATTCTTCAATGGTTTGCAGCGGCAATATCGTTGTTTGGGGGTGCAACGTGTTTTTAAAACGAAGCTTTTTAGAAGGCTTTGATATTACATATTTACTAAAAGATTACATAAAACTGCATTTTCAACTCAATATTTCGTATGAAGCCATCAAAGTTAAACCTTGAGGTAGCAAAAGCCTGATAATAAAAATTGAGTGTAAAAGTGTGATGATTTTCTTTGGAAAGCAAAAGTGAGACCAGGAATCAAAAGCGGGATAAAAAGAAGAAAACTGTTTCACCTTTGCTGTCGCAAAAAAATATAATACTTTTACTCAAAGCAAAATCGCGAGCAAGAACGAGAAGCAAAAGTGGGTTATAATTTGTTTTTGCGGTCCAAATTCATTCGTGGACATTTGAAAAAAAAAATCGAATAAACAACACTATAAATTTTTATCAGGTGTAAAAGTAAGGCAAAACTTGATCCCGTTTCCACTCTCATAAAAAAATATCATGATTTCGTTCCCAGAATTAATTTTACATAAGAAAGAAAGAAATATTGGTGAATCCATTTGAAAATGGTAGACAAACTCGTGCACACTGCAGCCAACGAATTACATAATCTGCGTTGCATTTCCAACGTTGCATTTTTTAATGTTGTTCAACCATAAAAGTACAAAGAAAGCAGCAAAACAATGGAATATTATAGATGATGAGCTCATTTCCGCAACAGAATGTAGATTTTGAATGTCAAAAATATGAGTTGATGCCCAAGCTCGTGGGCCAGTGTTTGGTGGCAACGATTTCACGCAAAATGTCATTTCAGTATGCAAATGCACATTAAATGGTAGTGCGTTCCAATGTTAATGTCACGTGACAAACCGAATAATGAGACAAAAGGAATATTGACTATTGACACGCCACATGATATCGCATTCCCTCTCCTTCTCACACTCAGACACATGCACACAGCAAGTGGATGCGCATAATGTTCGTCTTCTTATTAAAACATTATGGCCATTGCATAATCTTTATAAGTGAACGAGTGCAAAACAAACGACCCATGCGGAATTTCATACTGTATTTTTCGTTTTCAATCGCTTGTTTATGACGGGCCGCTAACGGTGCGAACTGAGTTTGGTGTAATGTAAGGCCATCAAAAGTATCAACCTTAGCGATGACGACATAGCCAATCGGAGCAGGAGATCCATATGCATTCACAGACACACATCTGTTGTGGATCGTCATTTTCCCCGACTCTGTCCGTGTACTCTACCGAATATGTACAAAGAAGCAGAGGGCTCACATCCATAAACCACATAAACTATTCACAACAAATGTTCGCAATTTTTCCAAAAAAAAAAAAAATTGTATTTGTTTGTTTCGCTGCAGCACAACAAAGATGAGCAATCGATCCAATGGAATGCTTCAACGCCGATAAAGCACGACCGAATGAAGAAGAGTCATTTCATAATCGTTTGAAAAAGCCAAATACCGAGGAGAAAAATATGAGGAAAATGCCACATTCAGTTTGTCAGAGACAATTCGTGTGTGTGAGTGCAAGAATACACGCCGAAACATGACCGAACGAAAATGAAATAAAATAAAAAATGTTTTATTTTGGTCATGCCCTAGTGAGTTGACGTATTCTGCACATTTAATGCGGGCGAGTGCCGCTTGTAAACGCTTGTGGTGTATTTTTGCAATTACATGTGGCCGCGTTGGCGGTAAACTATACACACTTTGCAAATATATGATGACACCGCACATTTGCGTATAACAATATTTTTTTTCGGGTTTTCACTGTTTCGACAAAAACCAAGCCATTGGCTCATTTTCATTCAGATTTTCTATCGACGGAACCTATTTTTTCGTCATCGTAGCCTTGTACGTTTGTGCGGACGTCAAGTGACTTCATCCACTCGATCTTAACCTACGATACATTTAATTTCGACTTTATTTAAATGTATTTCTCCGACTTTTATTTTGGAATCGACTACTGGCAAATTGATGGCTAATGGTGGCTTGTAAATGTGGACAAAACGCAGATAAAGTTTAATTGCCGACTCATTGCATCCTTCGAACCGATTGTCTAATTCGGGAAATGTTGAAAGTGCTACCGAAATCTTCATTTATTGCTGCATAAAATGGCGAATTTGCATATAAAGTAGTTTGGATGCCATAAAAAGAAGCATGAATTGAGAATTCATGTTTGGACTGGGATATTGAATTGATGAGATCGGCAACAACATAAACAAATCTCATTCATAAACATTTCAATGGGCATTGTGCGGTATCTGAAAGCACGCGGTTGAGCATTGAGCATTTTTCAGTGGATCGTTTTGTGATTTGAGCAATTGGTAATTGCGAGCATGAGAGCTCTTCTCATTAGAATACAGAATCGTGTGTTTATGTGTACGATCTCACATCGGAACTGTTGGCGTGAACATAACATTCTTATGCCTTTTCTCTCGCTCTGTCGCGTGTGTCTCTATTTGCCGAGCTACAGCAATTTTTTAATGATCATTTATGTGTGTTTTTTGCTGGCGGCGGCAAACAATAACAGAAATGATTCTCATTGACGATTTACAAATATGTTGATGCGCAGACAGCTTCATCCTCCAGCCGCTCTCGATCATTATATTGATGTCATAAACGAAGGCATAAATTTGTTCTGACGCGATTGCTCATCTAAACAAGCACAAAATTCATTTGAATGGAAAAGTGTTCAAAGCGGCCAAAATCAATCCGTTGTCGAAATTAAGAGATTCTAAGCATTAAACTGTTTGTTATGTTCTGCTCTTCTTTTTTTCTCTTCTTTTGGCTTGCTCTCGCCCTCCATCTATCTTGCGCCTTTCATCGCTTCGATCAGCCGTTTCAATAGTTCATTGTTTCTATGTGTGTCAATTTATCAAACATGCTGAAAAATTGGCCGGCGCTTTGTTTTTATTATGGTAATATGGAGTGGATAGGTTATGCACAACAGACAGACACGCATCATGATCATTTGAAATATGAATGTGTGGACTTATTTTGCGACTCGGCCTCGTCGCGTTCGTCTCGCACATACACACACACAAGACGCAACACTCGAACACATTCAGACTGCCTGTAATGCGTTTCGGATCGACAGCTTCGATGATTTGTCTTTTATTCATCCATTCTATCGATGGCTCTTCTCCGCATATTTTGTGTGTACGCGCGGGTTCGCTCTCGTATTTTGGGATATGTGTGTTCGTTTAATCATTTCGGTCGATTTTCATCATTGAACAGTTATTCTTTTGCTGTGTTCGCTGTTGCGTTGTTTGCAAACGGTTTCAAGTGATTATTATATTAATGTTTGAATGCGCATCTATACGAATTCAAATCATGTTGCGCGCACATTGTACTACATACGAGTAAATACATATTATTATGATATTTTTTTCTTAAATGATTGCTGCGCCGGCCACAATTTATTTATTTGTCTAGGCCCATTTCGAATAGGGCATCTTAATCACAATGCCGCTGAATGGAATGTGTATGTTTGTGTATGTGAATACGCGTGAAAGAGCTTACGAATCACCAAAAAATTGTTTTCACGATACCGCCTATTTAATGTAGAATTCATATTCATCGTAATATACATTCAGAATGAATTCTCAACAACACCAACAACCAATTGAAAGAAAATTATAGATTTTAACGTGTCAACTGTCTTCTTGATTTCATTGTACGAAGTGGTACCGCTCTAATCAAACGGACACATGCTCGGAAATCACATGAACCGAAATTGTATTCAAGCAATTGAATCTGAAATAATTGTATACGTACCGGTTCTTTCTGGCTGCCATCTTGGGAAAGCGCTTCCGTGGAATGGTTCTGACTGCTGTCCGTTATTGTTATTGTTTTCTAAATAGGCGTGAGAGCGAAAAAGGAGGAGAATTCAATTTAGAAAAGGAACAGACAAACGAAACGGAACAAAACGAAAAGAACATTATTATGAACAAATTAGCTTATTCATTGATCAAAATGCAGTGCCTGGAATAACGCTGCCGAATAGCGCTCAACCGAACTAAGTTAGCTGACTCAGCTGGTTGAGCATCGTTGTGTGCGTTCATTCCAATAGTAGACTCACCGTATTTCACCGTGGACACAACAACGATGCTCAGCCAGCTGAATCAGTCAACTCGGCTAAGTGATATTACAAGCATTGTTTATAATATGACCTACCTCAACATCAATCGATTCCGGTTTCAATGGTCCCTTTCGTTTGATTATTGACGATTGAGTTACAGCAATATATTGTCGAGTTGATGGTGATGTTTCAAGACTTGGCATCCCTTCAACTGTAATGCCACTGCTCGCATTACTATCATTTGTACTTGGATTACTGTTATTTTCACTGTCATTTCCTAGGAAACAAAACCAATTTAGACTTTTTCTATCACGCCACCAAATGTCGTTATTAATAAAGCATGATTTTATTATTAACTAGCATGATTATGATTCTCTTAACTAAAGAGAACCTTTAATATTACTGAGGGTTTCGATAACAATAGATTTTCTCCAGCATTCCGAAGCGCATACAAAGGAGATTGAATCTTTTTTTTAAATTAAGAAAACAAAACTTGTATTGAAACCGCGAGAGTAAACCTTTATTTCCTACTTTTCATATGGTGAATATTTTCGCGCAGAAAATCGGATTTGTACATTTTCGAAATTATGAAGAAAATTTAGCTAGTTTATTTGGAATCTGTTCGTTGAAAATGTCAGTTTTTCAAAAAGTACGAAAGCAGAAAGCTGAATGTTTTTTGGGAATCATTATCGTTTAAATGCAGAGGCGAATATAACTGTGTAATTTTAAATGGTTCGCCTCTCCATCTCACCGATAGAATTATGATCATTTATTTGTTAAAAATGCTTTTTGAAAATATTTGGTCGACGAAAGAAGTATTGAAATCGGGGAAACGAACGAACGAACTTTAAAATTGAATCGGGAAGAATTCAAAAGATCTCCAATATTTTGGATTTTATAAAGCAACATAAATGTTCAATGTGAAAATAAAAGTGCAACATAATAATTTTCCAGGAAAACAATGAGATATATGAAATCATAATATCTACATCATCAGTCCTTAAAATATCGTAGAAAATTGTGATTCCGTATCCCTTTTAGTTTTCCCGGAAAATGCGAAAATATTTATGTTGCACTTTTATTTTCACATTGATTCATGTTGCTTTGCTAAAACAAAAATATTGGAGGATTTTTTTATTCATACCGTTTCAATTGTGGTTCAATGTCATCATCGTTTACTGTGTCAGTTCTTAAAATTCACCAGTGTTTCTATAGTTTTGAAAGAAAAGGGGGCTGTACACGACTAAGATTGTCTTAACAAGGTCTATTTCACTTGGACAAAACAAATAAATATGTTTCAAAAGATTTCATTTGGATAAATTAACAATGATCGGTCGCAGTGATTTCGGAATAGATTCTGGTTATCAAATGCTATTCTGTATATCCAATCTCGGTTTGGCAACTTACCATTTTCGACGCTGCTACTTCCCGTGCTCGATCCTCCATCAAAGCCACTTGCAGTGGAGCTGGCTCCAATCGTACTTGCACCATTATTCGTTTGTCCAATTATACTGAATTCTGTTACTAACAAATCTTCTTCCTGCGCATAAGCCGTTAGATTCGATGATATCTGTACACACAACACAAGTTGAAAATAAAAAAATCAGTCAATATGCTACAATGTAACGCGGAAAAACCGAGGACAAGAAAAACGAAGCAAAAAATCTTGAACAGTCAGATGCAAAGGAAATGAAGCGATAGTCATTCGTTGATAATCTCAACTCAAAGACCAACCGAAAAATCGCTTCAAATGCACCAATGTTCAACGGCAAAAAACACCAAATTGGTTGAACAACAGAAAAAAAATACGAACAGCTAATAAATCACCAATTAACTTACCAGCGATAAAACTAAAAGATTCAGTAAAACTCGCGTGGCTACCATATTGCTCCACGATATCCTGCGCCAGTCAGCCACATGAAATGAAATAAAAACAACACATAAACACACAATTAATTCAGATTAAACAAGTCGAATAAATTAACAGCGAAAAAATAGGCAACAGTTTTTGGTCAATTTTATCTGTAGGCACAAATCAAAACACACATTAACCTACATGCACTTGTCTGCAAAAGCAAATTACGTAAATTAAGACGATGTGTCTATGGTTGGAGTAGCGTGAAAAAAGAATCTCGTGTAATTTGTTTGTGTATTTTTTCTGTCGTTGTTTTGGAATGTTGCAATTGAATTGATTTGCATTGGCTGTGCAGAAAATGTTGGACTGTGTGCGGCTTTAATTGGACTGCATATTCAATGGTTACAATCTAATCATATTCGATTTTCACTGAAAAACGGCTAAAAAAACGTCACACTATTACACAATAAGTCAATCACCGAACAAATCATTAATTAGATGCTCAGAGGAAACAACAACAAAGATCGACAGGATAAGTCAATTGCACTTGGTTCGGTTTGAATTTTCTATTCACTGATTTTGCGCATCACATTTCATTTTGACAAGTAAATCCGTTAGTTGTTGAGCATTAATGAATATCCAACACACACACGCACGCACACACACATGTTGAAAGCACTACATCATTTAATTTTTGCAAACTATTACCGAACTAATTTTTTAACCAAAAACGGCGCTGCTGAATAAAGAACATTCAATTGAAATTCGGCTTGTAAATTTTAATTAGATTTTCTTAATTTCGTTCGTGTTGGCACTTTTTTTGCAAAAAAAGCCGCGGCGTTCTTTTTGTTATAATCCCACAAAAAATTGTTTACAATTTGTCGTTCTCATTAAATTATTTGATTGAGAGGAAAATATGATGAGTCTCTGATGTTGCGTGCGCGAATGTTCTGGTTGCGAGAACCATTCTGTTGCTATCATCGGAAATCACTGACTGAATATCAAGTGCTTCTATGAAATGATGTGGCGCGCCAAGAGAGAGAGAGAGAGAGAGAGAGAGAGAGGGAAAGGGAGCAACTGAACGGTTTTTCTCCTCACTTCTTTTTCGATGCTTTGGCTCACTTCATTAACCCCGTCGTCCAACTGTAGTTTATGTCAACCATGAAGCCAGAAAAATAGAGGAAATAAAGGGCAGCAAAAAAATCACACCGGCTCATCAAAATCACACAAAAAAAATGTGATGCATTAATATGAAGCGATACGCGCACACTCGCGGCAACAACAAATATGCGTGAAGCTTGTGGAAGAGTGTGTTTTGTCGAAGTGCCAGAACAATTGGTAAAAACCGTTGAAAGTTTGGTTCGATGAGCGCGCACACACTTGCTCATATGCCCCAAAGGTTCGTTCGCTTTCGAAAGCTAGAACCGTTCATCGCGAATTTGTCACGTAAATGCGGGTCATAGCAGCACATCGCATAAAAAAGCACATCGTTGCTGAAGCCCGAAACTTAAGTCGTTGCCTCTTTGATTCGCAATCGATTATTTCGAAAGCCAATGCGAATCGCTGCCCGTTGAGCGAGTTGGCACTTGGCATGAATATCTCTTAAGTGCACGCTTTATAGTTATAATTGTGTGCGTCAACAACTAGAACATCGCCGAATCAATCGATTGACCATGTAATTCAGCATATTTCCCATTTTATGTAATAATATGCGCGCGAAAATTATTCTGCATTTTATTGCTGCGCCGAATAGCTGCTCTCTTTCTATCGCGCGAATCGTATCCATTTCACAGTCGATTCCATTGAATTCCATAACTTATTTTTAGTGTAGCTGCTGAAATATGAACCATTTAGAATCGGAACGTGAAAATCGGCAGTGATTTTATGAATGGACAACTGCACGGGACGCACAACAACGAAAAATGAAACCTCACTTCGATTTCGTGGATTTGGATTCTGATAAACGAGAAAGAAAAGTGAACGATTCAATTACAGAGATGATATGCTCTTATTCTATTAAGAAGCCTGAAACAAATTAACGGCAACTTGGCCGCAACTCGTTTTCGTCTGTTAGTCATTTTTGGCTCGCAATGCATTGCATAATATTTCCCACAATTTTTCTTTGAACAAGCGGACGATGCTTTGTATCTTGTCGTTGGACCGCGCCATTTCTACCTAAACGATTGTACTAAACACTTCAACATTTCACACCTTCCCCGCCTTCCCCTTTTTCAAGCAGCGAGTTTGACAGGCTCCGCATCTTTGCTGTCATTGTTTGAAGAAGGGGAAAAAGCGTTTACCATCCATAGACGAATGGTACAGAGGGCGCTGCTGTCAAGCTAAGTGTCAAAATTCAATTTTGCATCGTCCGCTTGTCTTTGAATAAATTAAATTGTGTCATTTGAACGAAACGAATTCGAACGAACGGAATGAGGAAAATCGAAAAAAAATAAACAACCGAAACATCTATAGAAATATCGGCAATATTGCAAATTGAATCGGGTTCAGCACCAAAAAATGATTTCAAAAGACCACAAAACAACCATTCATATCAATAACGTATCGAATGAGAGAGGTAAAAATAGAAGCGGCGAGAGATCTGTTATCTGGGTGTTACGATCTCGCACCGATCGGACCGCATTATGCACAAGAAAACAGCAGAAATGATCGTAAGTTTCGATCACCTATTTGAAAACGGCGAAACGCTAAAATGGTGCACTCCATTCACACTATCGCACTATTCAAATCAAGACGATGCACAGAACATTTCAATCGGGAATTATATAACATTTTTTTTGCATTTGCTGCACTCATCCCGCATTCGAATGAAATGAATTGATAGAACATGCATTGCAATTGAGCGATGCATGCTTAGAAAAACAGCCAATGATGAGCAAATCGGTGGCGAATCTACTTCGATTGCACGTCGATCGCCAGATGCACGTGAGCTGTACGTTGGACTATCTACGCTTTTCCATTCATCAATTCCACCTTTTCTCTACGACGCGCGTCTTTTTCAATTTGCGTAAGCGTCGATACAGATTTCATTCATTCAAAATGAGCTGAAGCAATTTATTTTCAATCGAAAGTTTTTTGTTTCGAATCTGCGTTGCATGATATAATCACGTCGCATCCTTCGTATTTTACGATACATGTGTTTTTCAGTGTGAATTTCAGTTTTTCGGTTGTTTTCTGTTTGCATTCCGATTGCAAATTCGCTTTCGCTCCAAATGATAAGCAAAATCCGATGAAACTGTTTCGAAATATACTATTCGTGGCTTTCATCGGTCACAAACGATTGCGTTGAGTTTAAATAACATTTTTCTCGATTTGAGATCTTTTTTTGGTCGGTTTTTTGCCTCTTTTCTTCTCCGTAAAGATCGAATTTCCGCGCTTTTGCCATCGAACGCAAGTAATCGTATCGCAAAGGTGCTGATTCAGCCAACTCACATTGATTCAGTGTGCTGATTTAATTCGATCGATGCCTATTGCATTGATCGCAGAACTGCCACTCTTCAATCACGCTGAATAATCACGGCAATTGTATCGATTTGACGATCAAATCATTTGAAATCGCAACAGTATTAACTACTGTTTGCATGACGATACGATAAATCTGTGCCTCTGTTTTTCTGTCGCATAATGATTATTCCATACTTTCTCTCTCTCTTTCAAAATTTCCTTAAAATTCAATTCATTTCTATGCTTTTGAAATGTTCGTGAAAAAAGGAAGAGAAAATAACTAGAAAATGAATCGATTTAATTCTTTTCACATCTTTTACATTTAGTTGTTGTTTTTATGTGTTGTGTGTTGTGATTTTATTTGATTTCACTGTTATTGCGTTAAACGTGCGATACTGAAAAGAGAATTGGTGAGTGTTTTCTATTTCTATTGTGCGAGAAGATTTCCGCATCGTACTTTTCTTTCCATTCTGGATGGGAACAAACAGCCTAGCTACCATAATTTCAATTGATTATTCAATTCTTAACGAAGCATGTAACTTCGAAGAAATGCCAATTCTGCAAAAATATGTATTCTAATCGGTCAGTACTGGTTCTTTTGGATCAGTCAAATGAAAAGAGGTATTTTCAATGGGATGCTATTTACTTAGCGTTCGGCTTTCATTTCTTTTCATTTCAATTGAATGCGGTTCAGCTGTAAACATGTCAAACATTATTGTCCACTTGAAGCGCGCGTGAACTGCGTTATCAATTAAACGGCTGAATTTTACAAGTGTAATTTCAATCGAGCAATCGTTGATTTCAACATTATTTGGAAGTAACAGTAACAAAACCATTTGAACACACATTTCGTGAACAAAGATATGAAATACAAACTGTGATCGTTCAGAGAGTAATCGACGGAACATAAGAGAATGAATAGTGTCCACTGGACGTGTACAAGCTTCGAAAAGTGATCATTCAAAAATGAATTCTAACCATTTATTATTGGAATTATCGGATGTTGCAAGCTCTAAACGAATGAAACTGAATGATTCTGAACTCTATAGAATGTTTAAATGAATTTAATTGAGCCAAAGTAAATAATGTGCCGGCCATTTGTTGAGCATATGTGAACTCGGTGGATTTTTTGGAGAACGAAAGAAAAATTGAAATAATTTGTTTTGAACGTTTTTCATTCGATGAGAGGGAGAAAAGTGGCGAACGATGTTAAGACAATGTTTCAAGTTTGATTCAAAAAATGTCTTGTTGTAATTTGGTGCTTTTACATTTCCGAACGCGAACACCCAACTGATTTATGAGCATTTCGCACACGAAATTTTACTCGGAACCCAAATTTTAGTTGTTGTATAACTTCTGTTGTGGAAAATCTTCTTGCCGAATCGAAATTTAACTGCTACACTAATCGTCTGATTTTCGATCGACTGTCGGATTTGTAAGCAATTTGAAGTGCGGTGCGCATAACGTGCAATTCATTATTACATTAACTGTGTTTTAGTCCGCTCTCCGTCTCTCATTCTATCGCTCGCCTTGTTTCTGGTTAAAAAAAAAATGGTTGTTGAAACAAGTAAAATCGAATCGATTTATAGACAAAGAATCAAATTTAGACAGATCTTATATTGAATTTAATACCGATTTACCGTTTTGGAAAAAATCGCTTTAAAATTTATAGCAACATTTAATTCGATCATTAATGGACCGAATTTGAACGGTGCACATCGATTTTTTTCTCATTCATACGCGCCGAGTCGGCTCGAACATCCAGAAATCAATTTTGATTTGTTGATCGCTGCCTTCAATATTGAGCACCTGTGCAACTAACGATGTCACTGTAACGATCCGATTTGATTGTGGCTTAATCATTTTGCCAGATTAAAAAATGAATATACGGAAAATGCGATGGCGATAACGTAACTTTCCGCCGATAGAAATGCGAAGCGTAAGCATCGAAATGTTGAATGAATGCGTGTGTGTTTGAGTGTGAGTTGAGCGCGCAATTGCGTATGACCTGAAAATTCTGTGTATATCACCGAACCGATGATGACAACAATCACGACCGTGCAACTGTAATTTTGTGCGCATTTCATGGGATTGTGATTCTCTTCTACGCTCCATCTTCTCGCTCTTTCTCACATATACACACAATTCGGCTGTTTTTCGGTGTTTAATTTTTCCATTTGTTTATGGGTCAACCCACGGCATCGTTTTCCATTCATTTTTCAATATTCCCCCCGGTTTGCTTAATCGAGAACCAAAAATGGGTCATATTGAAATTCATTGAATCAAAATACTAGTTGTGTGTGAAAATGATAGCATCTCCCACGAAATATATCGAAAGCATTGAACAAGCTCGAGCAATTTTCAGGAAGCAGACACATCGCTTAGTGCAAATCGTTGATCGCGCACGAACGATAACATTCAATTGCGAATACTTGAATTGGCTTTCAGATGAAACGCGTTAGAAAATCTTTTTGAAAGACACCGTTGACCACAGGAAGTGTCAAATTTAAGAACCATTTCTTCCAATTTTCACTTTGATTCTTATTTAGACACGAAGATTCCCATTTTTTTTTTCTCGACTGAACCTCATTGGGAATGAAGAACGGTTTATTTTCTCTCTTCAGAATTCAATTAATGATGAGATGGACACAGAAGTGATACAATTCAAATCTCGCAAATCTCAATAAAGGCAAAAAGTGACACAATTCAAATTGGATTTAGCACATTTTTTGGGATGAAGCCATCGCTTGCAGCCTTCATTAAATTCGAATTCAATTCGCCCGAAAAATCATTGTTGTAACTTGTGAATAGGCCATGATCTATTCTTGCCCATCGGCAGCTTACATTGCAATTTTTTCCCATGTCAAATATTTTTGCGATGCTGACATATTCTCCACTTTGTTCCTTCTATTTTTATACTGCTTAAGAAAGCAAAGCTTTGAAGAACTTAAAGGTTCTTGTACTCGTTCATTCGCATAAGGTTCGGTTGGGTTCGGTTCGGTTCGTTTTGGTCGGAAATGATTTTGTCATTGCGCAAAATTCTGTTTTCCATTTTGCGTAAAAATTTCGTCTCATTGCGTAAAATTCATTTTGCCTACTTTTAATTAAGTTCATTCTCGACAAGCTTAGGCATAATTGTCGTTTTACATTTATTTTGAACGATGTTTTGCTTCGATTTGTTGGTTTTTGCATTGAATGCTTGACGAATTTGTAGCAAGTTTCATGGTCCATTCTCGAAACGAACGAACGAAAAAAATTATGCATGTAAAACACAGAACGATAATCGTTCTTTCGTTTTACATAATTAGTGTCTGGAGCTCTCTGTTGTTCTGGTACACAATAATATACATTTTGATACACTGACAGCAGTGGCATTGTGGCATACATAATAAATTTGATTATAATTTGTATTGTGATAAATGGAAATACTACACACAGATGGAATAATAGAATGTGGCGTCTCGAATTCGTTTATTCCGTGAATAATGAATCTCTGAGAAATATATATGTAGAATAGGGGAAAAACGACAGCAGAGAACAACAAATGCGCCCATAATTTGTTGTTTATTTGTTGGCCGCTCGGGCAGCTAGATGGTGTCTGTGCGATATCGGGTAAGTTTTTCTCTTCGGCTACCGCAATAAAGAGAACCGCATGCGAAATTGATGGTAAGATATCGCTGATCTAGAGTGAAAGAGTGAAAAGTACGCATAATTTTGCAAATAAATCAAAAACATTTTCTTTTTGTAACGACCGCCAAAAATAAACACAAATGAATTGGAATACTGTTGTTTTTCATTTTCATCATTTGGATGGATGGATAAGTGCGATGTGGCATCCCGCTAATGCGTTTCGGCCACTTGAAATCGGCATGTTTTGGTGGATAGTAATTGTGTCATGGAATGTCGTTAAGATGACGCGATGAGATATATCAATTCAATTCGTTTCCAACACGTAGATGAAGCAAATATGAATTTAAATGCGAAAATAACGAGCCACAAATATCGGTCAGCACACACCGGCAAACACAAAAACTATGCCAACTGCTGGAATGATTGGAATGAAACGAAAAAAATTCATATCATGGCAAAATAATAATAAATAAATAAAAGCGATGGAAGAATCAGCATTGTGTTATTGGAAATATTCTTCGAATCAGTTCTATTCGATTTTTTGTTGGCAATTTTTCGTGATGATCATTGCATCATGTAATGGGACACACACACATACACTCTCAAGATTCAGCCAACAAGATAAATAATTCGAGAAATTGGTGCGTAAACACAACCTGTTGCGATTTGACCAATTGGAAAACTGCATGAATGCTTTTGAATAAATGGCATTCGCCAGGCGATAGAAAAATATCGTGAAGCTGCCGATCGTTTTGTGCCCCAAACTATTATCACGATTTTGGCTGGCCAAATTCACATATGCGAGTGAAACACACATGAAATGAGCATAACAACAAACATTCTAACGAGTCGTGAGATTGAGAATTTTATTCACAAGATAAACATGACATTTCACTCAGCGCGTGAAGCTTCGCAATCAAATCCGAAGTAGCATATCAGCGAATAGAGTTACGCGATGCGATGAACTTGTTGATGAACTGCGATTATTTGATGCGATGTGATGAATTAACGTGTGCGCTCGCGATGTTAGGTGACATCTTTATCGATGGAAATTGACATCTCCTCATTTGACTTCAATCGAAATGTACGGTACAGTGTATCTACCCTCAGGTAATTCACATTTCAACAGCAAATTTTGGCTGATGATTTTCGACGTACCAAAGCGCAAGGCGCGCGATTATTATATTAGAACGTTTGTTTACGTCTACAATCGATCAGTACTCGTAATAGTTGAGAGAGAGAGAGAGAGGTTCGATGACCGTAGCCAACTCGAGAAAATCGGTTATTTCGATTTTTTTATGTATTTTTTCGAGAATTTTTCAATTGAACTGACTCTAGTCACAACATGACCAAAAAGAAATGGAAAAAGCCAACAAATTTTGTCTGTACGCGGTATGATTTGTTGTTCTTTTTGTTATTGTTGTTGTTGTTATTTCATATTCGGTGGAAGTTGTTCTTCAAAGTAAATCGATTGGTTGCGTTGAAATCACATGACGATTCGAGCGAATGATAGAACAGGCTCACCGAATTCATACTTGACCGATGATATTCATTGAAATATTCGAAATCTTCTTGGAAATATTCTTGTTGTTTTTTTCTCCACATGCACACTAAACGTCGACAGCACGTCAATTCGTATTCTTTTTATGCGGCGACAGATCATGTCGATTTTTTCCACCAAAAACGTTGAATTTCTATTATTCACGGAAACACAATTCTTCGGAGCAGCAACGCCAAAAACATCATCGGCAAAATAAAATTCCGGAATGTTTTGAAACAAAGAAAAGTGTCGATAGCTTTTCATAGCCGATTTATTAACGGTAAATGACCGGAGTTGAAATCATATAATTACTCGGCAATTTGACATCGATTAAAAGAAGATCATAATGTCCGCCGGCCAGGTCAAAATACTCAAAATGAATGTTCATAAGCCAATAAACCGTGTATTACAGAACACATTACGGTGTCTAAATGCCTATTTGGCTCGCACATTTTGGGTGCGCGCAACCATTGAGTAATATTCGAACTCGCCAGTCATTAGATTTTCAATACTTTTCTACTTAAAATGCTCTGCAATTTTTCAATTACAAATCGGTACGAATATCAAGAAAACCAACACTGTTCTTAAATTCTGGTGAGATGATTTAAACAATCACACATGAAATGTTCGCCGAATATTCGCGTGTAGATATCCGAGTTCTTTTTTTTTGTTCAAAGTTGAGCAGCAAGTTAATACATCAACGTTAAATGCCATATTAAGTTAAAAATTGATTAATAATTATTGGTCGGATCGTTTCTTTTTGTCTATTTCATATTTGTTTGGTAGGTTGCTGTGTGGCGCATCGCTTGCAAGAGGCCAACAAACGACGATGAATTAATTGGGTATCAGTCCAAAAGAAAGAGAGAGAGAGAGAGAGAGAGAGAGAGAGAGAGAGAAATGAGTGAACCAAAAACAATTCGAATTTTCACATAATTCTATCAAACGGCTTCAAACTAATCATTGGCAATGTGTATTTTGCAATCGACGCGCGAGTTCATTGGAACTCCTTATGGATTCTTCAGTCAGTTTGCATGCTTCTCACTCGTTTTCGATGTCGAAACGCACACAGATTAAATCATTTATCGATTTAAACTAATCGCTTAAAGTGATTTTTTGACTGTTTGCACAACAAATGTTCTAAATGCTCAGATTGGAATCGAAATCAATCGTATTTTTTTCTACCTATTGATTAGTCAAACGGGTGTGCTAGCAACAATTCAATATTTAGCAGCGAAGCATTTATTTAGAGCACCGAAAAAAATGGGAGAAATGAGATAAAAGCCGACCATAATATCTGTTTGGCAAATGTTCGAGAATTAGACACTGATCATAAACCAATAATTTTGCAATTTCTGCCCATTTTCAATCTGTTGCGTGCGCAATTATTCGGCTGCACATTTCGACTGATGTGTTTATTAAATTTAAATCAATGCTTTTGTAATGTGGTTGATCGTATTGCTGGCTCGCATAAAGATTGGTACAAGAATTTGGAAACGATGAATTTATGAAATTAACAAACTGGCAATTATTTACTATTTGGAAAAATCGGAATGCCGCTTGATTTAGTGGTTGTTATTAAGGATACAATGAACTTTGCCATTTCAATGAACGATAATCTGATCAGGCTCGAAATTAAAACATCTCAAGTACACAGCACCGACAACGATAGCACGTGTGTGTAACGTAAAACATTAACACTGCCTATGTTGTCTAATTACGATGAACGCCTTTTGTTTGTTCTAAACAGATTAATTTCAATCAGATGAGTTTTGATTGCAATGATGAATGGTTTTTAAATGTCGGACATGTGTGTGTGTGTGTGTGTGTTGGCTGGACGCACGCGGCCGAAATCAGTGTGTGCCGATCGAATGTCTAATGAACGAACATGATGTACCATTTGATCAAGCATCTGAAAAAGACACGGAGAACAATTTTCGATAGAGGAACACGAATATATACGCAAAAATCATCAATATAATCAAATCTGTTGTTCTAGCGAATGCGCGATGAGATGAGAGATTTTTTCAAAGTGGAAATTTCATGAAATTTCGTAGTATTTGGTTATAAATAACCGTTACGGCTTTTCTTGACGATTCTGAGAATCATTCTAAACATGAAACATTCTGAGAGCAGAACTTCCAGAAAAATTACAGCTTCTTCACTCGACGCTCAAATTCTTCCTTGAAGATGTGCGCCAATATTCTATCTGTGTGAATGTCTTCTTCGGCAGCTGTGAATGGTCAAAAATTCACGGGAAAAACGCGTTTCGTGTCTAAAGCTTGAAATTATTTTTATGCTTTAAAAATCCAATGATACACTTTATTTTTTCTTAATGCTTAAATGCGATTCATTTCTTATGGTTAGGCTCGAGTTGACATTTTCTCATCTTTTTTTCCAATTTGCTCTTGCGCATGTGTAAAGAGTAGCGAAATGAGAATAAACAGTTTTGGATTGACAAACGTTTGGTTTGAATAGAATTTATATGGAAAATGCGGAAAATGTGAATGACACTTCACAAAATCGAGAAGATGCGAGAGCGATAGAGCGATAGAGAAATAGCGGCAGCACCACCATCTGACATTTTGCCCAAGTAAAATGAGAGAAAGACAAGAAAATAAAAAAGTGACACGATATTTGATTAATTAATTCATTGGACACAGTTCGATTGAACGAGAGGTGAGCGTGCAAGATCCGATCGCCCGAACATAGCGAAATAAAAACAAAAACAATGTCATCCATAAAACATTTGCAGAAACGAACAGTGCGCTATTAACAGTAGAATCATTTCATGAAAATCTACGCTCATTAGGCAACATTTCTTTTGACTGCAAAAACAATCATTTCAATTTGAAAATGCGCGCAAACTATGGGCTTCATTTCGGTTCATGCCTCGTTTGGAATGCTGAAAAATTAAATTTTTCCGGCTGAGCTAAATAGCAAGCGTAGTGTTGGATCGTGTGTCACATTCCGCATTTTACATAATCATTAAGCTTTAAAGACTGCGGCTTCAAAATTTATGGCATACATTTCAATAAAAGTTATTATTAAAATTGCAATCAATTGAGGCATTCCGTGGTGCGGCGTCAGTAAAAAGGTGACGACGAAGATGAAAACGCGTGAATGACGATGTAGAATAAACAATGCATGTTACAGAATCATTGGACGACACACGAAGAAAGAAGTAAAAACAAAATAAGAGAAATGATCGTGTGCATAGACGTTTGACAGCGTAATAATGAGCATAAGGTGAGTGCGTGAGGTGTGCGAGTGTTAAATTGAAAATCATTGTGCCGAGCTCGGCTGGCATGGATTGGATCAAGTGCCGACTAGTTGGGAACAAAACGCATAATTGATCGAAATGAAAATTTGTTGGCAATAATACTATGTGTTTAAGAATAAATCATATATGTATATATGCCGATGTCTTATTTTTCGTGCGTTTTCTGATACGAACACTCGCATATTATATGAACGGACCCAATATATCGCTGAATAGAATGAATGACTGAATGTGCGCAACCATACTGAGAGATCCAAACACACCTTCGGGTGGCAAAGAGATCAATTCAAGCGCAAACCATCTGACTGGTAAACAACGCACACAGCGAGAGAGCTATACATCAACACAACACCCAACACAGTTTGTTTTGGTGCGCTTTGTTTGGACATTTCAATCACTAGACTGTCAAAACAGAATAGACGACGAACCGAACAGTAATGCCACTGAGTACCTCATAAAATGCTCGTCGATTATACCGATTCATTCAGTGCGAAGCGCTCGCAATTCATATCGAGCGCGTTGATTCGTTTCGTGTGCACGTCGGCCAAAATAACCATAACAAACTTATCCAAATCTAGTATCGATTACATGATTGCGCCGATGGATTCGATTCGATTCGGCCACCAAGCCATTCAAATTATCCCATATCGCTTAATTATGTCAATTATATATGATTCGATCGAATGACTGATGCTACAATCCATATGTCTTTTCCATTCACACTCACTTCAATGTGCAGTTGTTTTTCAGTAGCTGCTATTTATTGGGCTTTCGATGGCTGTTTTTTATGTTTTTTTCTCAAATAAAAGGTGAAATATTGGCTTCTATATCGAACAAAATGTGATAATTTCATATTCTCTCATGGTCCAAAGTCCGTTTACAGACAATTGATGTCAATTTCATTCATCTTCGTAACGAGTCTTGTTTCCATCATGCTCGCACCATTTTCAGGTCAGATAAAGCTGATAAAACATTGATTATTAACTTTTCAATGTGAATGATTATATTCGCCGAAAAAAAAAAAAAAAAATCGGCCAATCACTGGTGTATTTCGATAAAATGCCTCGTGTTAAATGCTGATGATTCAATTGAATCTAATATTGTGCCATATCTTGCGGGCAAAAAGTGTCTTTTTAATTGGCATCATTTTTTTAATATTTTCCTATCTGTTTTTCTTTCCACTTGTGCTTTCGCCACTGTTTTCGGTTCTTCTATCTTTGATCATTTCAATTAATTGGCCACAGTTGCTTCGTTGAAGAAAGAATTTCGCCGGCTGAAAAAAGGTGATGCTTCATTCTGATTTCTATTTCTTTTTCACTCGAATTCCTTATTTATTTGACCGAAATGCACAACAAATTGGATTGAACTATTTAATTAGTATTCTAAAAATAAATAAATTTTCTCCAAATTCAATTTCATAATAAGGGCACCGATTGAATGCCGCAATGTTCAGCAGCACAGAAGTGATCGATGTTGATCGCTCAAAGCATAACGATATTTTACTTAACCGCTATGAAAATTTTGTTTTGACAAATTTTGCTGGGCTTTTTGTGCTTGACGTTCTCCGTTGCTCGTCTTGATGACATAATGCAGATAGTTCAGCCAATCAACACTTGCGATGTACCGAAAAGAGGCTGATTTCTGTGTCACCGGTAATATTTCCGTCGAGTTATATTTTTTTTTTTTTTGATTTCCAGTTCTTATGCCATAATGACTGTGTCACGTGGTTTTTCTTTGTGTGTCACAGAATCAGTAAAAGAAAGGCAAAAGAGAGTCAATTAAAATTAGCGAATTTATTCGCCTTGTGTTGAGGCTGACGATTTCCTGCTCTCTGTCTTTCAATGTTCATTTTGCTATGATTTGCTATATGAGCATTTCATTTTGTTGACGAAAACCAACATTTGCAATTTTTGATTGCTATTTTTGCATTGTTCTCTCATCTGGCATTCGTACACATTTTGCAAACAATTTATTTGAGTCGTTGTGTGATATCACAAAGAACCCATCGAAGTGGTTTAAAGTGTTTCTTTTGAGCGAGTCGTTTGGATGTGACTCCTAAGAACGACACGCGAAAACAGTAAATGGTGTAATTTCACCAAAAAGAAAATGATTCATGAAAAGAATAGATGGTACAACATTTTCTGTTCAATCTAATCGAATTAAGTATACATAAAAATGATCCGCAAACACTGCGCCAGAGAAGAGCCGAGCTAAACTGTGCTACGTAAGTCCTATTCAAGTCTATGTTGCCCTGCGCTTTTTTCCGCCGTTGCTGTTGTTCGTTCAAAATTCCGCGTTCGGTGCGTACGAGCAAAATGCCGCGCCAATCGCGCGCGTGATTTGCGCAGTACACGATGGAAAAAGAACATTCTAATTTGATTTTCAACTGCGACTAATTTTTAATGTTGCATCTCAGAGTATTTAGGTTCTGTTGCCAACATGCGCGCGCGCGCTCACGGCTAACAAAAATAGTACCATTTTATTGTTATTATTAATAATAAATGGTTTTGAGAAAAAGTATTTTCACTTCGATTCTTTTGTTGGCTTTTTTCTTGGCGTTTTGAGCGAGCGTGCGAGTCTACACAGCTCTTGAGTGTGTAACTGTATCTTTTCGGCAATGTGTTACGTATGGCTTGAATTTGGATTCTCCGGGATGTTTGCTCTAATTTTAAATTCCATAGGTCTCTTTTATCGCGGCTCATTCGAAGTCTTTTCTCGTTTTTTACACTTTAATGCTTCACACATTATGGCATTTTAAATGCGAACAATTCCCGGACAAACGTCTAGGGGCTTGACGAGCCAAACAAACACACACAAACTCAATGCGGTCGTTTGCAATCGTCAACCAATTACCTTTTATCGTTGAATTTCGATAATATTGCATGATATCAGCAGAAGCGTCTAATGAGTTTTCATATAATTGTGGAAAAATATTTAATGATATTTCCGATACTATGCCTATTATTATCTGCTAACATTTCGAACTCTATTCTATACGAGTAATTTAATATCGAGTGCCCCTAGATGATCGCATCTTAACTGATGTAATGGATAGTGTTTTGACGTTAATGGTAAATAATTGTTGTATTCAGTTAGTTTAATTGTGGTTTAGTGGAATTGATGGGCTCGTGGACAAACACGCATCACACCGCACTGGCCACTGAGATGGCCATTGGGCGACGAACAGCAACGTAGAATTCATTCCAACAAATTACAGTCCGTGTTTTTGTTTATAATTTCCGAACGAAGTGATGATTTCGTCTGTAATTCTGTTTGTGTGTTCGCGCGGAATTGAATTATTTTACGGGCAAACAAAAGGAGAAAAAATCGCCAGATTTACCAACAAATATCGAAACGATCAGAACAAATTGCTGTCAGTTTATTGAATTTGTGTGTGTGTGCAACCAATTGATGGCCTCAATGAGAAAAAAAACGTAAATGCGGTTTGGTAAAAGCATGACAGCTCAATCAATTTGCAAAATTCAGAAACACACAATCGAACTAGCTTCTGCTGAATGAGGGATGAGGGCGGCCGATTTTCTCTTCAGCAGTTTTCTATCTTTCAGCCATTCGAATGAATGATCAAATATTTGCCATTGGCCTCGTTTTTTTGGCAGCCATTCGCGTTATTTCGGCCATTTGATTTCGAAGAATACCGCCGATGTTGTTGTTGTTGATTCATTCGCCTTTATCGTGTTTGAATATAAAAACAGCCGTTTGAACGGCTCTGTGTATTTGTGTTACATAAACAAAAGTCGATCGGTACCGTTATATCAAAGACTGACGATGGCCTATTAATATGTTTTTAATCATTTTAATTTTTTTCACTTGTTGCCCGTTTTCGCGGCTCAACAAGCGGCTCGATTCTGTGGTCCGGTGTATGAGAGTGTGACTTGCTTTTGCACTCTATCGCTATAATGTAATTGAACTTCATTAGTGCGTATGTTACGTGTATTAAATCATTTGTTCTTTTCGATGGTTGAATGTTGTTCCATCTTTTCACAAATGCGCGTTTCATGTTCGGATCTCGTTCTTTTTATATTTGCCCCCTCATTTATTTATCCGATGTACATATATACGCTACGACAATTAAACGTTCTACATTCTACAGAGTCTGGACTATGAAAAAAGCGAGAGAGTGGAATGCGTTCGGTCGTTTTTCATTGCGCCGTCACTTTTTTCGGGGATTCAGGCTTTTTTCCATCTCTTTCTTCATCTCTCTCTTGTTTCTCTCTATATCAACCACACAGCATTTGCTCGGTGGTTCGATTCAGTTGCATATTGTAGCCGCATATTTATTTGATTTATTGATTGTCGAAGCGTGCGTTTGCTTTGATGCACACTCGCAGCATACACAATAAAGTGTTAACTTATTTTATTGCTCGTCGTTTTCGATTCTCTGTCGCTCTCCCGCGTTTCCTATGTATGTGTGTGCGAGTGATGTAATTTCGTTCCGGCTAATTAAGCTTACGTCTCTTATTGCATATAAACAACAGTACACATTGTACAGTTTGGAATTTTCGGATTCGATAATACACAATGAGGCTGGCGAATGAAAAATGTAAAGCCACTGACAGAAGAACAAAGACTTTCGATCTATGCATTTCCATTTTAGAATTGCTTCGCTTTTTTCTTCTTCTTTGCTACCTTTTTGTATGGCACACACGGCAGCAGCACGGTGTTTGTATCGATGCATTTGCGGTTTTGCTGCTGCTACACAGCGACCGTTTTGTTGCTGTGAGTGTGAAAAAACGATGCAATCTAATAGAACTTTTTACTTGTACAAACAATTTAATGTGTATGTTTTATGAGTTTATTACGGGATTAAACCGAATGCATTTTAGCGCTTTGATCTTAGAATGGTTCTAATAAAGCAGACGATTTGATGTATTTCGAGCATTGGATATGGTGATGCCGGTTTCGTTCTCACCTCATCTCTCTCGTTTTGATTGCATTTCGAGTGAGAATTTGAACTTTTGGGCTATTTAATTTCCAACAATTCGTGGTGGCTCAGTTTAATGAGCCAACGGCATATGCATTTTATGAGCGCATCAACAATGAGATAGATTTTTACACGAAGAACACACATTTTTGGGGTGCTCGATTAGCTTCGGTGTGAATTGATGGAATTAAGATAGAAATGTGAAATAAACAACATACGTCCATTCCATTTATTAAATCGATTGCCGCGCAAAATACACACACATAAACATTTTCCAGTATGTTAACGACACTTCGGATGAGTTGCTGAACAACAACAACAAATATTCATAGATCATTATTGCCTTTAGCGTCTGGTTTGTTTTTCGAAACAAAATGCCTCATATACCACTAACAATACCTCTCCACAAATCCCGATCGAGAGCCAGGTTTTGAGTTTCAACACACCATTCATATCCCCTCGCATTCAAATCATATTTAACCAAATCTAAATAACGTCGACGTGGTCTACCCCTACCTCTCGGTCCATCAGCTTCGGGGAACTGAATCCGTTTCGGTAATCGCTCCTCTCCCATGCGTTTAACATGACCAAACCATCTCAGTCTGGATTTTCTTGCTTGCTCTCCTATCGATTTGACGTTTGAATCCCCCCGAATCGTCTCATTTCGGATTCTGTTTTCCCACTGATCGCGGCGCGAGACTCCCGAAACCATTCTCAACACTTTCATATCAGACACTTCCAAATCATGAATTAAATTTTCAGAATCAACCCAGCTCTCGCTACCATATAGAATAGTTGGTCTGAATATTGACCCGTGAATCAACATCTTTGTTTCTATACTCAATTCACGTTTATTGAAAACGTGTGATCTAAGTTGCGCTAATACTTTATTTCTATTAACCCTACGCTGTTCAAACTCTTTATCGAACTTGCCATCTTCCGAAAAGATGCAACCCAAATATTTGAATTGAGAAACTTGTTCCAACAAGTTGCCATTCAATGTGCAATGAATTGGCTTTCGAGTTTTGCCCACATGCATAACTTGAGTTTTGTTGCCGCTAATGGTCATTCCGAAGTTCGTACAAGCCTCTTCCAAATCTTTGATACTATTTTGCAGCTCCAGTTCAGAATTGCCAAACAGTACCAGATCATCTGATACTACTCTATCCTTTAAATTGGCTGATTTGATCAGCTTGTCCGTATAAATAATGAATAGAAGAGGCAAATTATACATCCCTGTCTAGACCATTACGTACTTCAAACCATTCACTCAAATCTCCATCCACTCTTACTGCTGCTTTACTGTTTGCGTACAAACTTTTAATTGCGCTGAGAAGATAACCATTCACACCATATTCGGCCAAGACAGACCTTAACTTAATTCTGGGAATGCAGTCATATGCTTTCTGCAAATCCACGAAACAAAAGTACAGTCTCATGCAAAAAATGTGATCTTGACAACTGCGCATTGGACGGAAACCAGATTGATTTTCATCCAGGAGCATTTCGACAATAGCTCTTGTTCTCTTTTCCAAAATTGCACTATATACTTTACCGACAACGCTCAATAGAGAAATTCCCCGATAGATGTTGCAGTCTCTTTTACTGCCTTTCTTATGTCTGACTGCGCTACGCCACTCTTCAGGGACAACAGATGAACCCCAAGCTAAATTAAAGATGCGATGCAACCAGCGAACACCTACCATACCACTACTAATCAGATATTCAACAATTACAATAACAATAATTCATTTCGTTGAAGGCCGGGGCGAATCGTGTAAATAAGCATCCGATTACTAAGCACATGTGCGAAATTCGCCGCCACCGCTGCTGTTGTTGTTGTTATTGCGTGGGAAGCTTTCTGCCACTGTGAAATTTTCAGCACTATTCAATTTGATAAGGTGATAATGACGATGACGGCACGATCTATGACCGCTTCGCAAATCGTGCTACTACGCAATCTGACTTCTGTCGGCTCATCATGAATTTTTATGGGCCCACGTGAAGTGTGCTTCTTCATTTCGAAAGCAAACACCCAACCAACATCTTATATATCGTCGGGAATCATTCATAATGACTTTTTTTTCTTTCTGCGTCGATTTATGATTTTTGATTGTTCGCTCGTGAATGCAGTTCGCCTTCATGCTGGCACAATGCACAGTTAAACTCAATTAAAATCCGAACAAAGTGCACAAAGATGCATCAAATTATGTGTTGTTTGAGAATAGTAATTTTATTACATTTGTTCAGTTTTTTTATTAATAATTTTTCTCGCTCGACATTCGGAAGTTTGTGTATTCAATTCTTCATCATTCTCCAATCTCACATTTTCGCCAGGTCAATTCTAAGAGCAATTTGTGTGCGATCATTCCATCACATTCGTTTTGTGTGTGAAAACAAATCGGAACGAATACGTGCATTGTTGCTACGCTTTGATAGAAATTATGTGGAAAATGAAATTGTATTTGCACGGACAAATGCAACAATACCAAATGAAAATGCAATGCAATGCAAACGAAATAATCGGAATATGATTCATGATAAGCATACGGTATAAATAAGACATCTACTTCTATTTCAATTCCAATAAAGATTGTTTGAGCAAGATTTTGCCACGCTTCGGCGACGAGTGTATGCATTGCGAAATAATATCTACGTGATATGTTTGTGATGCTCCCGGAATGTGATGTACACATAATTAATTCGGCGTGGAAGAATATAGGAAATTGAAAATGAGTGAAAAAAAACCACATAACCAGCAGCGACTGCTCTTTATACAGCACCGATATTTTCAATCAGTTCACAATACATTGTCATGACAAGGTGTGTGTGATTCACATGCGATGTGTTTCGCTTTTTTCCCCGTAATTGATTGTTAAGTAAATATTTAGCTTTAAAAGCGATCGACTCCGGATCGTGTGGAGAGTGAAAAAAAAACAACAACAACAATCGCATATTGAAGAGAGCACTGACTGGGGGCCATCTCAATTTCTATCCGCATGAATCTTGTTCGTCATTAGAATTTAGTTAAACAGAAGTTTGATGGACCATAATTTCAATTACGATTTCTATTTGCATGTTGGTTTTGTGCTGATGCCGCGGCTTATAAGCGAGTGAGTGTCGCTGACTGCGATCGATAGTCTGCCATGCATCGCCTTGCTTTCGTGCGCGCACAACCGCCCAATATCCAATCGATTGGATAAATTGATTTTTTCCCTTTTGGCACAGCTGCTGCTGCTTCGTCGAATCAGGTGGACCTCGGACAAATGACGTCACAATCGTTTTCTGAGTACGTTCGCTTTTCAATCCATTTCAAATGACTTTAGATTAATCTCGCCCGTGTGGCGTAAGTAACAGAAGAAAAAAACTTGAACAACATTTGCAGAACAATGAATAAAAAAGCCAGCGCAATAAAATTAATGTTCGATTTGTGAACGCTAATTTGTAAATCGCGCGTCTCAGAGATTCTGTCAGCTACATTTAGTACATCACTTGAACAAACGAACCGAACGAAAAAAGTGACAGCGAGCAACATGTAAAACAAATAGTCAGTGAAATTGAAAAAAAAAAAAAAAAAAAAAACCAGCGAAATGATTTTGGACGACGCATTGGGGATTTGGCTCTTTTTTCCGCATTTTATTGTCTTTTCGTTGTGCTTCTTCAGTTTAACAATTAAAACAATGGC
Organism: Obolodiplosis robiniae; assembly: GCA_028476595.1. Lineage (NCBI taxonomy): Eukaryota > Metazoa > Arthropoda > Insecta > Diptera > Cecidomyiidae > Obolodiplosis > Obolodiplosis robiniae. The sequence continues at coordinate 7,595,801 of CM052017.1, read as the reverse complement.
AACGCATTGCTCGGTTCAGAGGTGATGATTTATTTTTCTTTCATTGTTGGCAATTTTTTTGGTTGGCATCGAGCTATTGCCGCCGCCATATTTAATGATTCAGCGATTTATCAATTCCGCCGAAACGCCGGCCAAATGATTACCAAATGAGTTTCGATTAGAACGATTTCGATTCACTGCCGGCTTCGCTCGTTTTCTCTCTCTCTCGAGCCAAAACTAATTTTTCCCCGAAAACGAATTTTATCACATATGCGAACGAATTAAAAGGGAAAACAATCAAATTCTAATTGATTTGATTCGCAATCAGGTCAAGTGTAAAATGTTCGATTTCGTCAGAGTTCAATGGGCGTGCGAGTTCGTGTGAGCGGTCAATTCTTCATATTTGCCCCATCAGTGAATTGGCAACGCGCTCATTTAAAATTCAGTGTAAATTTTTCATCTCAATGGGAAATTTTCAAGTATTGTCTTTGAATTCTAAGTACCCGAGCCACCTGTATGTACCTGCCGCCAGATTGACATGTCTATTTATGATCTTACTTACATATAATGTCAACTGTACTGTGCCATTAAAAATCCATTCATCCTCCATATTTTCCATTATTGCTGCCCGCTGAAGACGGGATGAATGTGTGTGTTTTTCCGACACAAATTTAAATATCAACAAAATCCATTGTATATTGCGGAGTTGTTGAATTCAAATTGCTTTAATTGCACATCGTGAAGAAAGTTGAGAAATGAATTTTACTTACATTTTTCCGCGATTGTGCCACATTTCTTGGGACTTGAAGGTGAGTTTTGTTCCGGTGTCGGCCTGAGAATTCGTCGAGTTGTTATCAATTGAATATCGTCTAATACGCGAATCAACCAGAATGAGCGAATTGAATTGTGTCTCTTTCTGAGGGTGAAATTTCTTCTTGCTGCTTCTGTTGAGCTCTCAACAAACACGCACACAACAACAACAAAAAGAATAGAATGTCAGCGAGTACTTGAGAATTGTGTCTTTCTTCGACAATTCGATCGCTTTGTTTGGTCTTTTTCAGCACATTCAATGATCTGCACACTGATTAAGTACTTATATTTCTTGTTAAATGCTTTTTTTATGACTCCGTTTTCCCTATCGCCTGCCGTTTCGTTTCTCTAAATTGTTCTATTGAAATGTCACTTGGAACTTCAAAATATTGCTTCGCAAAGAAAAAGAAATGATTTTATGATCGATCGCTGAGTAAAAACACTGAATTATTCGGTGTGCACTTGAAGTTTGTTCTGTAGGTATTCACGTTTGTGTATCAATTTGAATCTTCAATCACTTGAGTTGGATTGAAATGAGTGGTACAGGGGCCGGAATCCAATCTCTGGATGATTGTGTTAATGTTGTCACATTCGCACACAAAATTCTTTGCAACAATGAAGAAACTGGTGTCTTGTTACTGGTGCGCGATCGTCAGCAATGGTTCCGTTTCGCCTTTTTTCTGCTCGATGAAATACCGTCGAATGTTGTCGTACGTTCTAGCTAGCGTTTTATTACACCCAAATCGCTGCAACGCTGCAAAATGCTACAATTCGAATTAAAAATATGGGAAAAAAAACAGAATAAACATAAAATAAGGTGCATATTACAGTTTTGGATTCATGCGTAAACATCTATATCTATCTGTTGCAATGAGTATGTTCTTTCTGTTGTTTTTCTTGCTTTAATTCTGGCAACAAAAGAGAAATTGCTACTTGTTGTTTTGGTGATTAAAATGTGTGCTTTGGCGGTCGCCTCTCTGCAATTGTGTTTCCAGTGTGCATTTAACACACAGACACACACCAAATGTGCAGTTACACACTAAATGAATGAATGAAATTATAACGCGAACACACATCGCGCTCACTCACGGAATATCTGCGTGAATTAGAGTCATATGAGTGCGATTTTGAATTCTTGAGAGACCGGAAAATTTACAATTCGCTCACACACAAACGCACCATCACTCGCACGGCAGGAACTAAATGATCGAGTTGCAGCACATTTAACAGTTAGACAAATTAATGGAGTCAGTACGTTTTGAATATGATCCCGCCACACATTCCGTGCGATATAAATTTATTTTCACGCACACACACACAACATCTCATATATTGACAGATTTTTTTTTCAGTTATATCAGCCGTTTTCGCTGCCTGTCTCAACTCCCTCGAAAATCGTTTTCGCTTGCATAATTTTGCATGTAGTGTTATTCATCATCTCTGTCGCGGCATGAGCGTGAATTCGCGATATGAAATTATAAATATTTGATCAAAGTGGCGTTTTATTGTTCTTTCGGCACGCAAATTTCAAAAGAAAAGAGCGCCGATCCAAACCGGTATCAACACATATGGATGGAAATTGTGTGTTGGAAGGTGCCACTGAACATCAATTCTAACAAATCCATATCACATTGAATCAGAATAAAACACACGCAAGAGAGGAACCGCGAGATGCAGCTAAAAGAAGCCAAATCACATTACCAGCAAATAATTAAATTATGCAGTTTCGGTGCAATTTTCTCTCGTAACTTGTTTCATCTTTATGATATTTTAATGTTTTCATTGTCATCGTTGTATAATCAATTCGATGGTATGCGCTCATTTGTTTCGGTTAGTTTGTTGGAACGAAGCTATGTAATGCACCGGCATTCGAATGAAAATAAAATCGAACCGTTTGTTTTTTTCTTTCCCAGTTTTCATCGTGTGATTGCTTCGGAAAAAGTGCGAAACTGCTGCCGAAGTAAACGAGACTCAAACATGCCCATGATAAGCGCAAATTGGTGAAATCTCTCTATCTCCCGCACACTTTGCAATCTCAGAACAAAAGAAAGCATTAAAAAATCATTTGAGACGAATTTGCATCGGAATCGTTGCCAAGATTTATGACTTTTCCCCGTTAAACTTTACCCCAGTCTCGATAAAATGTCACCATAAGCGACCACATTTTTCTCGCGTACAGACATGCATTCTCTCAATTTGTTTTGTCATTTCCGGTATTTTATGCCGTGATTCGACTGCATCTTTATTTGCTGCAGCTCACAGCATTTAAAGCGCTCAATAGTTTGTGTGTGTGTGTGTGTATGATCACGATGAATTCCCGTCATAATCATTATTTGTTCGCGTTTTTTTAATGCCATTTTGGCTTCCCATAAGTGCAAGTAATTCCCAACTTTTAAGTACCACACAAAACATGTTGTTGATGCGTTATTTTTTTCATTTACTGTCTCATTGTTGAAAGCAATGATCGCGTTGTTTGAATTTACCGCGATATTATTTTCATTCTCTAGCTCATTTCTAATTATCACATTATTAAATTCTTTATGGATTTTGTTTTATTTTCATGTGCGCCCATTAAACTTACAGATTGCGGTTTAATATGTGATTTAGTTTATTGGAAATGATATAAATCAAAATTGAACTTTTGCATAATTTTATGTGTTTGCATGAACAATCTGTTCGTTGTGAACCTACAATTTTGCATTTTTAACCTTTCAATTCTAAAATTCACAAGCCCATAAATGTCCCATTGAATTCTCGTGAATGGCGTTGTGCGTTGAGAATTTTGCTTCAGAATAGGTATCGTTGATGAAAATAAAGTGGTGTCTTGGAAAATCAAATGGAAAAACGCTCATACGCATAAATTAGAGTTGGAAGACGAATTCATGCTGAGAGCAGCAGCGAATCGAGACTTTGGTTACTCACGCATGTAACTCGGTCAGAAAGATAAGAATCACAATTGCAAAGTGGAAACTACTTTTCTTTTTGCCTCATAACAATCCGCAATCGACACGAAATGTGTCCGAACATTTATTTTTAGAACTTTTTTACAATTTGTCGATCTTTCAAAATAATTTTATTTTCTAAAATGTTCCAAAACGTTGCTGAATTAACCAAAATTATGCTATACATTTTTTAAATATTCTGGACCAAATTGAAAATAAACTTTGTAGACTTTGGAAAATATAAAATCATTCAATATTTTTGCCACTCACATTTTTGTGTATTTGCCAAAAAATCCAAAATCATCCCAACAATTAATTCAGCTAAATGACGATCTTCGGTAAGCCGTTACCATTTTGATTGGAAACGTACAAATTAAATGGACATCAAAAAAAATTGTTTCACTTTGATTCACTTGAAACTGATGATCGCTGATACTTGAAAAAATCGAATTTCGAATCAAGAAAAAAAAAACAAAAACAAAATTTTGATGAACTTTGTACAAATTCTCTGATGTAATTCAATTTAACGGATATAAAAATGTAGTCGGTTGATGAAAATTGTGGAAAACGAAAATGATTCGTGCGATTGTGGCGATGGACACAGTACAACTGAATGAAATCGTTGGCTGAACGAAAAGTCACACTCTCTTCGGATCGGTGGTATACGCGTATATGGTTGAGGTGTCGGTTCGAGTTGTCTGTATGGATTTTGTTGATTTGACGATGACGACGACGATGACGACAGTGGTGTAATAATAACAATACCGCGAAGAAGAGTAGCGGGCTCCGTGGAGTATATGGCCAAAGAGAGTCGGTTACGCGATCGCATGTGAACACGATCCAAGTCGGGGAAAAGCGTTACACACACTATGGTTTCACTTGGCTCACGGTGTCGGAGAGCGCGCGAAAAGAAAACGGGGAAAATGAAAAAGTCGAAAACGGAAAACGTTTAAGAAAATACAGAAAATGAAGAAGAAGAAGAAGAAGAAGAAGAAGAAGAAGAAGGTGCGCGCAAGTATTCGTTACCGTTCTCGCAGCAATCGGGGCAAAGAAAAAAAACCGAAGCATTTGATGTGATGTCAAATGAATGTTGGCTGCGCGCTTAAGATGGCCCGGAATTCAGAGTATTTTGCTTACGCTGATGAACGCTCGAATCGCTATGCGCGATCGAGAGTAGTATGCACGCGGCCCGTGCAGGCGATGAAGTAATGCCGTGTAATATGGCATTTGGTGTATCAAACCGATATTATTGTTAGATCATAGCGGATCGTAATGCGTCTCTCACTCTCTGCACTCGTATTGCGATCGGTGCTCGCTCGCTGTGCAATGGAATTGGCTTGTGAAATATTCGAAACTTACAAGTCGATCCCATTTTACACGCATATTGATATCAATCTAATATATTCGAGCGGCGAGCATCTGCGAAAAAAAACATCTCACTGCCTGCTACGGTGCCATTTTTTTTATTCACTTCGTACGACGACGACAAAATTCGTGAATGGAAATGCGTTGTTGCGGAACACATCTTTCATAGCGTTTACGTTTTCATTTGGAAAAAAAAAAATATGTTTTTATTGTTTGTGTTTGGTTTTCTTTTGTCAAATCATTTTTTCGGGTAAAACGTCTTCAGTTTCAGAATGCCAGAATGCACATGTGAGGAAGATATCGGTGCATCTCTCTTTCTCTTTCTCTCTCTCTCTCTCTCTCTCTCTCTCTCTCTCTCAAATCAGTTCTCGATTAAATGCTGATGCGAATCGCGCGGACTGTTTCTTCTCTATTGAAAAGTCGAAGTGTTAAGTGACCGGTAATTTGTTGGAAGACCGTACCTTCTACAACTACGAGAAAACACCTTCTTCGACGCGCACCTTTAACATTGCTCTCTCGACAGTACAAAACATCCCTGAATTGTTAGATTGGCCAACCGGAATATGCGTAAACTAGAATAATGAATCATCAAAAGAATCGATTAAACTGCGTGCACAATCTATTTATTATGCTAATTTGACCCAAACCATATGTAAAGTGAATGTTTTGCATTGTTTGCGATCCGCCAAGGTTTGAACGGCCACATCAGCAAATAAACAATTTACTTTTGATCTTCAAGAGCACGGAAAACAAAGAAGATGGAATTGGTTGAGCAGTCATACGACGATTTTAATGTGCCATTTCGCGATGCAACACATTAAATCCAATTCTATGAGCCTTCATTTTTTTTCATTCTCCGCCCAGCCGCAGACAATCGATTTCAAATCACAACATTTTCACAAAAAAAAGAAGTCTTCTAAATCAACCGATCTTTTTCAATCTTAATTACTTTTTCAATTAAAACGCCACATTTATGTAATCAAATTATATTTTTTTCTTAATTCAATTCTTCTTTCAAATGTGATCCATGTGCGGAAATAAAAACCACACTCAATTTGACCTCAACGTTTTTTCTAAATATTCAATTTTCCGAACATTACATATTTCGTTATGCAAATCTGTCAAAGCGCAAATCAATTTGTTATGGGCAGATTTCCATCAATTTTGCATTAATATGATTATGTCGTTGCTACTTATGTTCATCGGCCTTTTGTTGGCCTAGATGCACCGTGGGTGGTTTTTGTCTTGTGAGGAATACTAGAGATATCTTTGGAGCTCTTCAGACGATCGCCGATTAGACGAAGTTCATCTGTCGATCATCAGAAGTTTTGGTACGGATTCAAACGTAACTGAGCTTTCATCAACACAATGACATCTATTTAATGAAAGAAATAAAATTATATAAAGAACGAATTTAATCCATGCAGAATTTTTTGCCATAAGTTCGTTTTGAAATCTTGGCGTCGTTCAAACCTAATTTAAAACATTAAAAAAAAATTTAAATTGTTTATCATAGAATGAACGATCAAAATGCACCAGAAAAATATCAAATACTCGTTTGTATTTATTTTCGTTCTGAACACACCAATTTTTGGAAATCATTTTGTATAACTGAGAGATGCAATGTGGATACAAAAAAGACGCCTATCAATGCACAGATTCGGTGCGAAAGAACGAAAAATTGTGAGCGAGATGAAGCATGGCCATTAACAAATTCACGCATAATAAGTGCATTCGTTTTACTTACGCCAATAATGGGACAATAAAATGCAGCTCAAAGCATTCGATTTGCGTCCGTGTCTAATGAGAATTGTGTGCGTTCTTTTTTGTGAGCTGGTTTTTTTTTCAATGTGTTTTGACAAGGTATAAAGAGCGATTAAAAGAAACAGAAATCAACGCACAAGAATTGGTGTTACATTGGACGAGAAAAGTGTTCTAAATTCGAATGTTTCAATTTAAAATCGATTTTTATATGTTTGTTGGTATGTGTGTGGTTATAAAAAAGCGATTTAAATAGAGTCATCGTTATTTGTCGATTATGGCAGCAGCTCCCATCGCTGACCGATCTCGACAGCAATCATCGATAATTTATTGAAATCTTTTCAATTTGAAATGAGGCAATACCGGTAATTTTAACCGTAATGATGATGCACGTTCTCTCTCGTCATTCGAGCACTGACTTTTTTCCGTCAATCCACCGAATTCGGCTGACAATTGAAAAGGGCGGAAAACTGATTTACAAAATGATAGATAGATAGGCTAGTAAAGAACGAATGCGTTTTTCATTTTGCTTTTCAGCTGCTCTTCCTCTCTCCCGCTCTCGAAAATGCAGTTAATGTTGCTAGAATTGTCGAACTTTCATTAAAGACACATTCTCGAACGAGGTTTCTACCCATGGCGTCTATTTCATTTTGATTTCGGTTGAGGTTTTTGTTACGGTTTCTTCACTTCTATACTTAAAATATCATTTTCTCGCTTGCTGTCGTGCAAATGTGTGTACGTGTTGCATTTAGAATACCATCAAAATGCATTTTCAACGTAATGGGTGAGAACTGATGAAAGGTGAATGCATTGTTTGTGTTTCGTGCTGCGCTGCTTCTTTTTTCCACTTCTGCATTCTAGAAAACGGTGAAATTTTAATTTGATTTGATTTTGATGAGATTCAACTGAAAATAAATCTCGACGGAAAACAAGCGCTGCCATTAAAATAGAAATGTCCAAAAACAATAGAGCACATGATGAACGCTGCTCAACTACTTTCATTTGACCAAAATCCACGATTCTTTCCGAACATAAACATTGTTCTACGGAGCAAAAGTGCAATTCACGAAAGAAACAATAATTGACAGAAAAAAAACATATTTTTTCATAGATTTTACTCTCCATAGCAAGCCTTTGCCATGTAATAATCGTAATTAACAGCAAATATTGGATTGAGACAAATTTTGAAGAAAGTTCTTAAGAACAAGCGAATTAGAACGATGTTATGGACGTGCAATTCTTAAGAAGACTGTCCTTTTCGAAAGATCCCTCAGTTGAGGAAATCGAAAGGTGAGCGCCAAAGAACGCTAGCACTCACATGTAGACTTATGATGAAGAAAGTGCAAATATTTTATAAGGATTGTCGAACAAAACGAAATTTAAGTGATTTGGATTAAAAGATTATTCAAATTCATCAAAAAGGTCATTCAATGAAGATTTAACGCGGGAAATTCAAAGCGAGTGCAACTGAAAATTCAATTTCTTTCTCAATTTCACTATCAGACGTAATGTTCCGATTGTTCAGAGATTTTATTTTCTGACAAAAGGAAAGTCATTTGAAGAAATTGTTTTGTTTGCTTTCGTTTTGGTGAATGCAAATTGCGAAACGGTGAAATCATCGAGCCAATGCTTTTGTCGATTCGACCGCAATTACAGAATGATAATAATAATATTAATAATTGACGGACAAATGTGAAAATGGAAACTGAATGAGCGATGGGGAAAGACAACACAGAGCTAGAAAAAATCATCCGTTCGATTGCTCGTTCGCTCGCGCACGCGTACAATTGATGGCCGATGCTCTGAAAGAAATAATCTGAACGGAAAACTGTACGACAACACAAAGGAAAAACAAATGGTCGATGAAATGAAAAATATCTAGCAAAGTTCATAGAACTTCATTCTGCTAGATATTGTGTATGTTTGGAGTAAGTTCGGTCAACGTCGATTAAATAGCTTCAAGTGTTTCGCGGATCGTTTGTTATTCTCGTTCAGCTTACACTCTCCGGTTGACAGATGTGTATTTGCCATTTTCATTGAGTTGAAAAATGCCTTTTATTTGTCGAATGTTGCGTTTGCCAAGTCGTTGGTGTGGAAAAATCCATGGTAAATCTTGTCGATGGGCCGCGATTTTTTTGCCTTGGCGGCACGGTCAATCTCGTGTTCCACTGCTACTGCTATTATTTGCCATTTTCAGTTATTCCGGTCGGCTGTACCATTTCGATCCATAGGTCTTTTATTTTTGTTCACTTCCCGATTCCGATGATGATGATCTGAAGAATGGTGGCCCGATGGAACGACGACCGGCAACAGTAGTTCACTCTCGTGCGCGCGCACACACAAACCGAAACCGAAACCGAATGAACAATAAGGAACAACAATCCAGAACAGATAAAAGAAAATATTTCGAACATAACTGCGCACACAAATCACGAAGTGCAAAACGGTATTTAAGCGTGACAATGGATTTATTAACGATATGGATTTAGAATACGGTGAGTGTGTGTGATGAAAGAAAGAACGAACGAGCGAGCGAGCGAAAAAAAAAATGTCGATTGAGAGGAAATGAGAGAGTGAGCGCGACGTGACGATAGAGTGATCAAAACACAGATTCTTTAGATCGCATCAATCTTCTACGAATCCCAAATATATTCATCAATTTTTTTCTTCCTATCTCTCGGCACCGGGTGTGTGTTATGTTGAATGTGATTTATACGCGTGCGATTTTCTATTTCATTAGATATGTTTTTTACGACTATTGTTTGTAATTGTCATGTGTTGAAAACAACCGTTTTGCTCTCCCGTCAAGTCCAAGCACCTCGATCTCTGTCGATTCATGGGAACCATTTGTCGCCTGCCATGCTTGACGTTTTTTCTGCGCAAGTTAATATCGATAACGATATCAAGCTTCAATTCTGAAATCGTTTGCATTTCATTCATCAAAAAATCAACTAACACACATAATCTCGAATCTCATTTGTAATCTTGAATTCAAAATAACTAGCGATAGGACCTCCAATTATTTGCATTTGATTTGCTAAAACGTTTAAGAATCCGATTACTCCAATTATTGCACCGGGTTATAACGAATGGTTTTTGATGAAAAATATCGAATCAATTATTATACTACTTTATCACCTATTGATAAGAACTATTGTACATTTCGCACATATAAATTATCAACAGCGGCACAGAGCCTTTAGTTCAGTCTTGTACGAGAAACAATAAGGCCACACAATGTCTCTCTGCAGCTGTCTCACTTGTTTTATTCAATCTTAAAATATTTTACTGTTCATGAAACCAAACGGTTTCTAAACTCACGCAAGCATTCACTATTGGAACTTGATTCTTTCCTCTGGACACATGTTTGAACTTTATTTCGCTTTTATTGAACTTTTATCACTTATCAAGGGAACGGAAATTAAACGGCAAAGCGAAACGTCGTCGCAATCACAGCGAAAGAGAATGACGCCGACAAAAACTGCCGCAGCAACAATCACCGTAAATTTAATTATTATATTGTTCGAAAGTATCCAATTTGTTGACGGGGCACGTTGTCATCTTAAACAGTATCTCTCTCTCCCTCTCGCTCTCTATATCTCATCTAATTAAACTGCACATTTGATTTCGCGTCATTCGAATATTTAATGAGAGTGTTTGCGGAATGCTTTGTTTTCGTGTGTCGTCAAATAGAACCAATCAATTTCAATTTCGGTTTTTCAACGGCTTTTTTGCTTTGCAGTTGCGCGGGGTTCACCGCGACATCATGGAACTTGCCATTTTTCCATTCAGCCCATTTATCAGTGAGCGCGCGATAGACGAGTTGTGTCATTTGGAAAAAAAAAAATCGAACCGGTTTCGTCACCGTTTTTGCCAAATCTTTCCATAGCAATTGAAACGAATTTGATTGAGTTAACGAGGTTTACACATTTAAAAACCGATTGAAATGACAAACTTTTTTTTGTCAGTTATCACACCAATTCCGGGTATTGTTGAGAAAAACGGTTTTAATTGAGTAAGTCGCCGATGTAGTACCGTTTAGAAGCGCTATGTGACAATGCGTAGCCGTTGTCGCCGAGCTCTACGCATTTCTCGTACGGTTTTAAGTTGGCCAGAAAAATGACGATAAATTTATATGATGATTTTTGAATTTGAGTGCGAAACATTGGTCATTCGCCGAACATTCTCACAGCATTTCAATAAACATTCAGTGGTTTTTTAACTGTTCAATAAATTGATGACTGTATGAAATTCATACGATGAATCGCTCCAAAGTGAATAATTCGGCATAAAAATGACAGGTTGACTGCACAAAATGGTCGTTTCTCACCAAGTTTCCAAGCATTATCAGGTCATTGTTGATTCGTTGACAGTCCGTTAGCTTCATGAAATCGATGCCACAAACCAGATTTACATACCAAATTTCATCAAGATTCATGCATTGTTGTACTTAAATTTGTGGCATGATAATGCTTCGCTTGACGTATCACGATATCGATCTGGCACAGAGCTAGTTCAATGTCGAACGGTTGTGAAATTTTTAGTGCGCACCTCTTCGAGGACGATGAGCTCTCGCATGTAAGTTTCGCGCAATTGAGCCCGAATTCTCTACTTGAAGCGGCCACGCTGAACTAGGTGTGCTCAGGAGACCATTGTTCAACTTCGCTTATAAAATACGTTGATTTTATAAAGGATGATCGTCGGAGCATGTGTCAGCCGCACGTGCTTTTCTGATCGCTTCTCCTTCTGGACATCGCCTCAATGAGTCGCTATTAGAAAACAATACATCCATTTTGGTTGTTATTCTTTATTGTTTCAGTTAATTTTCAAAATGGAATTACCAAACGATGCGATTGTCACATTTCAGTAGGATTTTTGTTTTTGTAGTCTGTTTTAATGATTGAATCGATGAGCTAATGCAGTGTGTAATTAAAAAAGCTCCGCACAAATGTGAATATAAGAAACGAGATCGGTAGCACGGTGCGGACGGCGAGAAGCAGTGATGTGCGTCGAAAATTTGACGTGAAAATGAAGGTCTCGATCAACAGTCCGAGGAAATGAGAATTCATTTAAATGACAACGTCTCAATATCTATGGATCTGTCTTCGTTTAAAAACCAACAAACATGTACAAAAGAACTCAGATTATTAAATTTGAAGAGGGAAAACGAAAACAAAACCGCAATGTTGAAATTTTGTTGACGATTCATTTTTTTCAAAGTGCCTCAATGCAAAGGATGGAACACACTTAATCAAGAAACGAAGTTCTCGATGAGTAACGATTTGCCCAATTTAAAAAAATTTATTCTAATTTATTTATTATAAAAGCCCTCATTTTTGTCGATTCGATCAGACAAGATGTTATCACTGATCTTTGATATGTTCAATTTTCATGCTTTTTTGCTTTTCCAAAATGTATGCACAGCTTGCAAATTTTTCGCACGGAACATTGACCATGTAAAAATCTGTGACAATTTTGATTATCGCTGATAATTTGCGGAAAAATGTAATTAATTCGAATTGTGTTGGTTTATTGACTTGATCTTGACAGATATACGAACGGTTATCGACTTGTATTCTGTCAAATTATTGAGAATTCAATTAGATTTCAACCTCGAAACCGTCAAATCAGCACTTTGTCTTTTACAGCATCAAATTGTCTGTTTTATACCGTCATTCGCTCGGTCGAATTTGAATCCCGTTGTTCGAAGGGAAAGGTTTTGTAAATGGAAACATTTTCATGAAAACAAAAGTACAGAACAATAGAGAAAAAGTTTTGACACTATCGAAATCAAATCAAATGAAAATGAACATTACTTGCATTCAATGTGATGAGAGTGAAGATAAATCTAAATGGATAAATGGAAGAATGTTCATTGAATGAAATAATCAAGCGATTGCAAGTGATTTTTCCGATGAAATTTCATTCATAAGAGTGGCCCTTCAAGTGATTTAAAACAATGCAATACTCGTGAATTGGAAATTGCCGTGAAATATCGGTAAGAACATTGCTTACCGATGTACAAGTCTTATTCATCCGTAAATTTGGAAATACAACTGCAAATATTCTATCGCATGCTCTTAGCACATTTTGAGAGCAACAATGACTTGATTTACTGCTGCAATTTCTGGGAACTATACGAATGTAATTACCTCTTGATTTTGCAAGTAGCTAGAGTTTATGAAGGTTTTTAAAAACTGAAATCGACAGATAGAAAGGAAAATACAATCATTCGGCATCACTCCAACAGATTTATAATCATAAAAATACTTTCTTTGTTCAATAAAGTCGCTGACGAACAACCGTTTTATAAGTGCTCAATGCCCAAATCACAGTTAACGTTTGCAGAAATCAATATGAATTGAATGTTGTATTACAGAAACTTGAAAAATAATACTAAAGTCGTTCGAATTCGGTTTAAAAGCATAGATGATCCAAAGCGTTGCGCATATTTAAAGCTTTTCATTGTTTTTTGTTTAATACAGACGAATATTCATTGTTTCATGTCAAATGTGCGGGACAAAGATAACGCGGCTGCTCCACTCGTACCATTTCGACGGCAGATGACGCTGTGGCGTTCCGTGTTTGTAGCAGCCCTCTTGCTCGCATTTCAAAATACCATGTGTTTCGCGTGTGTCACACACAGCGGCTCCATCGTGCACATTGACATTTCACCATTATGTTCTTTCAAAAATAAGACCTCGTGTGTGTTGTTCGTTTGGATCAGCATACTGTCTTATATTTTTTTTTAATCTCGTGAAAATTTAGCTTTAATAAACAAATCAACATGAGTTTGTACAACTTTAAAAAGATAATGGTGGTTCCGCCAGCAAAGGTAATCTAGTTTTCCATCAATTACTTTGATTAATTGTAAATTATTTGGTTTTCAAATGGACAAACTTAACCTAAAAGGACCATTGAATGCACACAAAAACCTGCTGAACAATTAAATCATTCGAACGCATCATATTGCATTGTGTGAAATTGGAATTTTTCTTAATCAAAATGCATTTAATATTTGATTTTAGGACTTCATCGATATTATGTTATCGAAAACACAACGAAAAACGCCGACTGTTGTGCACAAAGGCTATAAAATATCGAGAATTCGGGCGTTTTACACGCGCAAAGTGAAATTTACACAACAAAATTTCCATGATCGACTCACGCAAATTATTCAAGACTTTCCCAAATTGGATGATGTGCATCCATTCTATGCAGATTTGATGAATGTTTTGTACGATAAAGATCATTACAAATTGGCGTTGGGCCAATTGAATACGGCCAGACACTTGATTGACAAGTAAGTTTCCATCTTCCCTACAGATTCCGCTGAGTAGAAAGAATTTGTCACAAATTTTAAGTAATTTCTTGAAAGAATTTTTAGACTGGCTTCTCAATCGACTGACTTGGAACAATTTTGACTGACTATTCTTGGCTTACTGTGATTATCCTTAACAAAAGAGACATATAATCGACTTTAGTTACAGTTAATGTTGTTCCAAGTTATTCGACTGGCAAAAAAGTGATTATCCATAGAAAATATAAAAATATTAAGCTAAAATTCATTTGATTGCTATTCACTTTGTGGCACAAGGGATATCGTTCATTCGAAAAAGTTCCTATTAAATCCTGAACGTAGTTTTGTTGAATATTCTTAAACAAGCAGCTTAATGAACAAGAAACATTCTGGCACACGAGAAGTTCAATTGAATAAATTGGTTCAGCTGAAGCTGACCTACCGCAATATTTACCATTTCATTGAATTTTGAATATTTACCTTTTCCAGTGTTGCCAAGGATTACGTGCGTTTGATCAAGTATGGTGATTCATTGTATCGTTGTAAACAATTGAAGAAAGCGGCATTGGGTCGTATGGCAACAATAATGAAGCGTCAAGGTTCTAATTTGGCCTATCTGGAGCAAGTGCGTCAACATTTATCGCGTTTACCATCGATCGATCCATATACACGTACGATTATTGTGTGCGGCTTTCCGAATGTTGGCAAATCGAGTTTCATCAATAAAATCACTAGAGCCGATGTTGAAGTGCAACCGTATGCATTCACAACGAAAAGTTTATTCGTTGGACACACCGATTACAAGTATTTGCGTTGGCAAGTGATTGACACACCCGGAATTTTGGATCACCCATTGGAAGAGCGTAATGTTATTGAAATGCAGGCTGTTACTGCATTGGCTCACTTGCGTGCCTGTGTACTCTACGTGATGGACGTTTCCGAGCAATGCGGCCATTCACTCGATGAACAAGTCAAATTGTTCGAATCAATAAAACCATTGTTCACAAACAAACCGTTGATTACCGTTGTCAATAAAATCGATGTAATGGAATTGAATGATTTGCCAGCTGATCGTCGGGCAGCACTTGCACGCCTTGAAAATGATGCAAATATTCCATTAATGCAAATGTCAACTGTCACTGAATTAGGTGTAAACGATGTCAAAGTTGAGGCTTGCGAACGCTTGCTCAGCTATCGTGTCGACCAGAAGATGCGCACCAAAAAGGTCGATGGTATTTTGAACAGATTACATGTGGCTGTACCACAAGAGCGCGACAATGTTGAACGACCAGCATGCATACCAGACAGCGTATTGGAAAAGAAATTCAAGGAATCTATTACAAAATCAAAGCGAAAACTGGAAAAAGATTTGGAAATCGAATTGGGCGACGATTATTCGCTCGATTTCAAAAAAAATTATACAGAAATTGCCGAAGACGAACGTTACGACGACATACCCGAATTTTTCGAAGGCAAAAATATTGCCGATTACATTGATTTGGATATATTTGAAAAACTCGAAGAATTGGAGCGTGATGAAGGGTTGCGCGAAGAGAATGGCCTATACAATCCACCTGATATGACATTAGATCAAACGATGAAAGAAATTCGTGAAATGGCCAAACAAATTCGCACAAAACGTTTCACACTGCGCGATGAACGGCGGCTGTCAAGCAACAAAAATTCATCGGCCATCCCAAGACACAAAATGCCGAAAATCAAAGAGCGTCATGTGGATCAGCTTAAAAATACATTGGAAAATTTGGGCGTTGATATGTCTGGCACGGAAAAGGCCAATTTCACAAAGAAAGTCATCGATACGAGACGCACACTTGTGCCGCTCAGCACCAAAAAGACACCGAAATTGGATCATGAATCATCGGCAATCGTTCGAAGTACTGGCATGCCGATCAAACGAGCTGCTGCTCGCCATGAACTTGGCATTAAAAATCCAATTGTAAGTTTTACATCAACATCTTTCGTTCTTATTTTGCTCTATCGATTATATTCTTCATCAAGTGAAGAACCAAAAACTTGTCTTCTTCTTTTGTGAGCCTCGAAATTAACAGCCATTTTTTTTCCATAATTTTTTCACAGATGAAACGAAAATTGAATATAATGGCCAAGAAGGACATTGCCAGCAAGTTCAAGAAATATTGCATGAAAGGTGAAGCCGACCGATTCATTGGCACGAAAATGCCAAAACATCTGTTCTCCGGCAAACGTGGAACTGGTAAAACTGATCGACGCTAAACGATTATCGAGCATAAATTCATCACTTTTATCAATATTTTTTGAAGTTGTACACATTTTATGTAAAACGCCGAATAAATTAAACTTTAAGATTTGTTTATTAAAAACGCCGTTGTTTCATCATTTATAGCCACTTCTTATTCTAAAAATTGGCATTTAAATTTGCCACAGTCTCTTTCAAAATGTATGAATGTAAATTGTATTGGAAAAAACTAATTATCACGATAATGCACACGTGTATGTGTGTGTCTGTATGTCAAGTTTAAGAACCAAACGAATAATTAGGTTGGGTTGAGTTTGAATGGTTCAACCGGATCGATCTGGTCTGTGCGCATGCCTCGACATGCACAACAGCTAGCTATAAACGACGCAATCATTTGTTGATATAATTGAATGACATTCTGCACTTTGTCAAGTGCCAAGGGCGATCAAACACTCTTTTCATTCGTTGTTAAATTCAAATGCCTTTTCATCTATTTCGAAGTAACCGATCGCATAATTTTCATATGCTCAACACATTCGGATTATGGATCGATTATTTAATCGAGCTCAAAGAGGAAGTACGTGGAAAACGATTTAGCGGGATTTTGAACGGGTTTTTCAAGCTCAAATTCAATTGAACTTTGAACGTCTGCTGTCTGGTTATAGCGTTCTACTGTGCGTTGTGGGATCGTTTGGGAAAACGAAAAATAGTGGAGAAAAAAACTATTAAAAAAAAACAATGAAAAACATAATTTAATTGATGTTCATTGATTTCCTAGAACATTCTTTTTACCAGCCACTCCGGCCGTTCGATTACTAAAGATTTGACATCTTCAGCACGGATTGGCCACGTCGAAATTCTAACAATAACAAACAAAATGATTGGTGCAATTGGATGAGACAATAATTCAATGGAAAGATGTTAAATTTAAAATCCAAGTCAAAATTATATTTTTAGATTGATAAGATTCGTATCCGATCGTCGAATGTGGAAGCGGCTTATTGAAACAGGAATGCACAAAGCGCAAAGCAACGGTCGATATTGACGTCATTCGCATGACGATGGACTGCATACAGTTTTCTCGCCATAACTGCAGTATATGTAGTAATTTGTTTGACCATAATACCATCATCGACTCTTCGCCGCAGTGCGCATTCGGTCTATTCGTTGTAGTTTATTACATATTATTCATTTGGTTTAAGTATTGCAAATTTGTTAAGGTTTCTCGCTTCTTGGCCATTATCTGAAAGCCGATTTCTAGTTTGTTGCGCTGGAATGACGTCAAAGCGTTGCCAATGGTTGTTTAACATGCACCAAGAGTTTATTGACTCATTTTTGTTTTGTCGCTTTATATGACCAAACTCCTACAGCTTCTGGCAAGTACACTCAAACCGTTCTGCATGGCACATGAAATACGATCGCGCTGATTAACTCGGTTCGCTTTAAAGATAGCCACCATAAAAAAATTCCAGCTTTGAACATCTTTCAGCAACAAATCAGCCCATAATACTTTTTAATAATAAACGAGATAATTTTAGAAAAATAGCTATTGTTCAAAAATACCATTCCATGCGGTGCTAATAATACAAAATGTGTAACAATTAAAATCATGTTTCGTTAAAAATACATGATTTTCTGTGCGTCTGCAAAAATAATGAATGCGTAATTACCGTTGAGAACTCGCTAAGAATATGACGCTCATTTTCTCGCTGCCATTTGAAAATTTGTTGAGCGCTTAAACTTATTTATTCATTTTGACATCACTCTCAAGCGCGCTTCCATCGCGCTCCCGTTCATGCTACTAGTTTTATTCTGATCTGAATATTTAATTGAGATGTCACTGTGTGATTGTGACGCTCGGGTTTTCTTGATCCTTACAAGTCTGTTGCAAAAAGATGTTGCAAAAAAAAGTTAATTTATGTAATTAATGCATTCTGATCTGATATAAAATGTGTCTCGCTAAGTCTTCTATCAGTTGGCGAATATATATATTGTTTGATTTGTTTTGTTTCATCGTAGCGATTGCAGCTATTAGATTCAGAATGAAAGCCACAAAAGTCACTCTTCTCTAATTGAATGAATTTTTCTAGTGTTTCATCGAAACAAAAATGCTAGGTATTGGCCATAATATTGTTATCTCTTCTCATCGAAAAAATCAACTATTGTTGTGATAAAGCGAGTATACGCATGATTTGGAAAAGATAAGCCGGATGGGAACAAAAATTAAAAGTCATTTTCGGGTATTTCGCATCATTTGTAAGTAGGAAAAGGCGGGTTTTGGGTAAACTCTTACGTCAACCATGCGGCAGCACTGCGAACGCATGAGTCAGCTTAAGAGCGAAGCTTGCGTCAATTTCGTGAAAATAATTCGATTTTCGATTCGATTTCATGCAAGTTAGTTCGATTTTAGGTTCGATTTAATGAAAATGGTTCAATTCGAGGTTCGATTCCACGCAAATAGTTCGATTTTTAGGTTCGATTTCATGAAAATGGTTCGATTTGAGGTTCGATCATATTTAAATAACAAAACATCTAGTGATGCAAGTTACAATTGAGACAGTTTGAATACAATGCAAAAGGCTGAAATTTTAGCTAAATTGAATGGTGGAGTGAATGCTAACCGCTTAGCAAAATAATATGGTGTTGCAAAATTTACAATATCATTATTTAAAAAGCGTAATTATGATGAAATGCTACAACCCGGCAAAAGAAGTGGGACTTTTAATCGATTATCGAGTGCAAGCGAGAGCGATAATACATCAAATCAATCGAACAATGCATCTAATGAGGATGAGACTGCTGATGGAGTCGATGACGGGAGAGTTGAGAAGAAATCACGCACATTACCAATGTTCCACCAGCTCAAACTCTATAAACAATCATATGACATGAATGAGAGTCAATATAATTACGATGATACTGCTAGCGAGTATGAGGATGATGAGGAAGAAGAAGATGAGAGCGATGGAGAAGAAGAGCCCAATGAAATATTTCTTAGCAATTTTTTTCTGTTAAATTGTGAATATTTGATGTGATCTCGAGCGAGTGTTATGCTGTTCATGTTAAATATTACAATTTTTCTCGATAGAGTCAACATAATCGCTAAATGCAATTTTACGTTTCACTATATTCTTTTTGATACCTTAAGACTTTTTGATAATTTTGGATTTTTTATCGATGTTACAGTTCTTTTCTATGCAGATTCACATTTTTCCATTTTAGCTGTAAACGGTAGAACAGCGTAGCATTTTGCACGTAGGCCGACAAATTCTGCTAAAATCTCTCCGTTTAATTCGTCTTTAAAAAGACCGGGCACTTTTTTATTCCTTTGAGGCATTTTGAGAGTATTCTTCTTCAGATAATCGCTTGTATCGTACCGATTCATGTGTTGCTTCATATCATCGTAGAAATCATCCGTTCCAATGGAAAGTATTTAAGGAGTCGGTGTCTGTATAGGCATCATTTTTTTCCATATTTATGTTTTAAAAAGTCGTACAGAAAACTGTACATCGTTATTTTCGATATGTCTAAGATAGACTTACCGATAATTATTGGTTTATTCATTTTAATATGTGTTTTTTATAACTCAATTACCGCTAAATCTTCATCGAGAATTTTACATTTCTTAAAATTTGGTCGAGAAATTAACATGCCTGCAGCACATCGCCCATCCCACTTGTTGACAAGTTTGATATCTGCACGTAAACGCAGATTCCCCATCGTTTTACCAAAAACGGAGTTTATCATATATTTAAAAGATGACTTTTCAAAGTCGTTGGTGGCTTGCGTACGTAGCTGTGTGTTGATATCGACGTAGGGCTTTAACCAGCAACTTTGTTCGAATTGAAGTACTCGATGTACTTTTTTCAATACAAGACCGGGCTGTTATGCTAATTTAAGCATGCGGTAATGAATGATATATTTTTCTTTATCATATAGCGTAAACAATAATTAATCGATTTTATTCGGTTTTATGCCGGTAATATCAAACACTTCTTGCGGAAACGTTCGCTTTTCAGCACAAAATGGAAAATCATTATGTGTAGCATGTAAATTTTTTGGATATTGTAGATCCACCTCGAATATATAGCCATATTCCGAATCGTCAGATAATTAAGCTATTTCATCTGCATTCGAAAAAGATGTCTTCACAATGTTGTCATCGATCCATTTGAAATCTCTCAGCGGTAATGGTTGCGACATTGCGTGTCCTTACAGATTATTTGCTATCAATGTGGATGAAAAAAAAAACAAAAATAAATTCTAAAATATTATGAAATTGAATAAAGATAGATTGAACGAAATTTACCATCGTCTGATAAGTCTCCGGCCTAACAAAGAAAAACACATTTTTTTGGGTAGAAATCAATATGTTCATTCAACATATTCTCCGTCGAGCTCAATACACTTGGTCCAACGATCTTTTAACATTTCGATGCCTTTCGAATAGTGGTTCGCATCAAGGCCTCCAAAATACGCTTCCGTTTCCCATTCAACCGCTTCATTTGAGTAAAATCTCTTTCCTTGAAGCCATTTTTTTAAGTCCGCGAACAGGAAAAAGTTACTCGGGGCCAGATCTGGAAAATACTGTGGGTGGGGAAGCAATTCCCATCCCAATTCGTTGAATTTTTCCATTGTAACAGCGGCTTTGTGAGATGGTGCATTGTCTTGGTGAAATAAGATTTTTTTCTTCGCTAAATGCGGACGTTTACGTTTTATTTCAGCACTCAGACGGTCCAGTTCGGCCATATAATATTCCTTATTCACTCTCTGGCCTTTCTGTAGGTAATCGATGAATAAAATACCACGTGAATCCCAAAAAACACTAGCAAAAACCTTTCCGGCCCATCGACTCGTCTTCACACGCTTTGAACGGCTTTGACCGGCTTCTACCCACTCAGCAGACGATCGATTTGATTCCGGAGTGTAGTAATGGATCCATGTTTCGTCCATCGTGATGTATCGACGCAAAAACTCCTTCGGATTGCGGTTATACAGGGCCAAACAAGACTTAGAAGCGGTGATACGTTGCTCTTTTTGTTCAATATCAAGAAAATGCGGCACCCATTTAACGTTGAGCTTTTTCATGTGTAAATGTTCATGCAAAATCTTTCCAACTGAGAATGTTGATATGCCTACGGCCTCTGCTATCTCGCGCACTTTCACTCTTCGATCTAACATTACGATTTGACGGACTTGTCGAATGATTTCTGGTATAACTGCTTCATTTGGCCTTCCACTTCGTTCAGCATCATCTGTCGTCGTACGACCACGTCGAAACTCAGCAAACCAATATTTGACGGTGGTAGCGGATGGAGCAGAGTCCCGGTAATGTTTGTCAATCCATGCTTTTGCCTCGACAGTGTTTTTTCCTTTCAAAAAGCAGTGTTTTATCAACACACGAAATTCACTTTTTTCCATGATTTTAAAAAACACAAAAGTTGATTGACACCAATGACTGTTAACTTGTTTAATATTCGTCAGAATGGGCTCAAATTCGACAGTAGACTAGAGACAGATGGTACTTGTTAACCATAGAAGGATTCTTGATTAGAGGTGCCCTCTGTTGGTTAGGCCGGAGACTTATCAGACGATCTGAATAATTTGACGATTTCTCATCATTGTATACATCTTCCATGTATTTATTGTTGGCTTTGTCTTGACGTTTACTGCACTGACCTATGCCACCGCGAATTCCACGTTCGATGAACAGCAACATTTCCACATCAGATAATAGTTCAATTCTCACTCCGGTATATTTGAGCATGGGATCCCACGAAAGACCTGGAGCTGTATAGTAGTGTGCCGGATCCAAACTTGATGGCACGTATATCGGAAATTTTCAAATACGTCGGCCAACAGAAGTACATCTGCCTTTAGATATAGTTCAGAAAAGTCTTCGAGCGTTTTAAAGTTTGCTGTAAAAAGCTGCTTTTGATGGTAGATTTGTCTCCTTCAACTGCTCCATACTGCTCACATATGCATAAGGAAAAACGCCTTTACGTTCAAGCATTTGTTTTTTATTTGAGGGCAACAGAGATGCTAATTCAGCAAAAGATGCAGGCATGAATCGATATTTAAATTTTACGTTTTCTCTCATATTGAGCCCGCGCGTGCTCCCTGTCACTACTTTCGTGAAAGCTATGTATTATTCCGCATTAGCTGGAATAATTGAAACATCTCCATCCATAATATTATTTGCAGCCAACTCCTTTATAAATAAATGTGAGTCGTAACCCGACAAATTTTTCATAATAACGGGTACAACGTGGCTATCCTGGAACTGTAAGTTACTTGGTTGATGGGCTGGACCTCTATATCGGCCGGTGAGATGACAGTGATCATGTACTCTAATATTATTTGCTTCAAATATATCACCACAAATTGTACATAATGCATTTGGATCGTGAAATGAATATTTCTCATCTTCAGTTAACGGTAGGATTGGTGTGTTTTTATCAAATAACATTGCAACTCCCTGAGCAATTTCCTTCAATTCTGTGATGAAACATTCGACGACTGTTTCGGTAATATGAAAATGAATCGTCAAATTCACATTTAAAGTAATATCCAACGCTGTACATATGATGCTGCTGATATGCACATTCCTCTCTAAATATACGTTTCTGATCTTCCATACTGAGCTCCTTCAGATACGCTTCAGTATCAGCGTATACAACAAATGGTGCTTTCAACTGATATTTTTAGTTGAGAAATTTCATCCATTTCCATGTTTGATTTGGCATTTCAATGCTACACTCGTTTGTACACTCTACAGTATGTTTCATTAATTTTTCATTTGTATCATAATATGTTAGACATCGATCGCAAATGAAATATCGAGATCTATGATTACTCAGCTGATTGCTGACGATACGGCTCAAATTATTTATCCAACAATAATGGGTACGAATTGAATCATTATCGCAGATCTACTTAATCATGTTGGAAGTGCTAGCTGTTTTAACATTGAGTTTTAACTTTCCACAGTTTTATTAACAATTTCTCCATCTTTGATTAGCAGCAAATGAATGTCATGCTGCTTAACTTCATTACTCACACGTAATGGACATATACGACCCTCATTGTCTTCATCGTAATAGTATACATTTATTGATATATTGTCATTTTGTCGAACAAATTTATCAATCTGATTCAAGCGAACGGGAAAATCGATTCCATCAAAATTCAGTTCGTTTTCATATTGATAGTAATGACGAATTCGCTCTGGGTGATCAGTTATCAGGTGTAAAGCAGATAAAATAGTCCATTTGAAGCACATTTCGTCAAGTTGATTTTGTAAAGGATAAAGATAATTGTTTTAGTTGACGAACTCTCTTTCATATTCATATTCTGTCTTTTACTGACATACTTCCCCTCTTTTTTCTGTCTTTTTCTCCCTTTTACTCACATACTTTCACTATTTTACACTTACACTTCCCCTCTTTTACGTTCACTTTCGAACATGCACGTTCGCTATCACGACAGCAACGTATGAGTTCAATAAACTCGTTCAAGGTTAAAAATTGCAACTATTCACACATTTTCTGTTTCATTATGTGATGAAATTTGAAGCAAATGTACGAGATGATGATTCATGTGTTTCTTCGTGTATCGAATGCACTCATGAAATCGAACATTCTAGAAGAAACAATTGTATGCATGTTAGAGAGAGAGGGAGAAACTAGAAGAAACAATTGTATGTGTGTGTGTGTGTGCAAAAATGGTGAATTTTGGTTTCATATTCGATTTTTAATGTGATGAAATTCAAAAATGAGGATTTTTTTCTTGTTTATTGAAGTTCAATGCTTCCGCTTCAACATACTCAAATTTCATCTAAATCGATTTATTATTTCTATTTTAAAACGATTGCAAAACGAAACGCATGCTAAAACCCCAGAAATCTTTCCAAAACGCATTTTTCCTAGTGTGTACAACTAACACAGATGAAAGCTTCGTTGTTTACATCGCATATCGTAGTACTGAATCTCCCTCTCTCCCATGTTAAAAAATAAAGTATACCGAGCCGTCTGAAATACATTGCTAAAGCCATCTTTCCGCATTTTCTTTTCACTTCAACTGCTTTTCAGATTGCTTACAGTCAAATAAGATTAAATACAATACTTTTCTGATACATACTTTTTCATTCTCTCTCTTTCCATTCTGTATATAGAACTGTTGCCATATAAAAATACATTACAAGCAGAGACGTTGATTCATTGTCTCTCTCTCCATTTTGCATTCTCTTTGCAACGAATAAGAAAAACCGCTGAAATGAAGAGAGAGACGACACGGCAGCGAACAAATGTTGTCCACCTAACTTATTGTTAAATGGTAGATGTATACCAAATGGAATTGAGTAACAAAGAATGCAATCGCATATTTTTGAAGTCATATGTGGGTGGTCGAGTGTGAAATAAACAAACCATTGTCATCAATAAAGCAAAACTGACATGCAAAAATCATGTTTGTGCATGTCGTTGACTTTTCTTTGCCTCTTCTTCATATAATTAGATAGGTATGTGAACAAAAACCAACCTGTTTTGTGATCCTAAACTGTGTTCGATGAACTTGGTTCATAGCGACAAAAACCGATTGTGTGTATGTAATGAAATGTTATTGAGAATGAATTCGTCAGTAGTATATGAATGGCACACAAAATTATTGAAATGGAATTACATACTGAAGTGGCTTAACAGTTAGTAACATGTTTTTATATCATCTGCGCGACAAAGATCAATTGACTTTTTAAAGTATTGCACACATAATTCCATTTAACTGATTTTCACCTTAATCTCTTCCAATTTCTCTGTTGATTATTGTACCAATCAAATCAATTTGTCAACCGTATGGAGATTCCCATCTTCATTTTTTCTTGCAATTCGGCTGTGCCTATCAAAAATAAAAACAAATTTATTTAGAATTTTAGACAAAACAATTTTTTATTTGAAAAAAAAAAAACGTGTGAACAAACAGATGCATATGACAAGTACACAGTACGTACTACATACTTTATTACGAATGTTCATTTTCAAATATCTCAAAACTTATTCAATTGAGTTTTGACAATAATACTTTCCACATTGAAGCTGAAATTCATTTTTCAAATTACGAAAATCACTTTTTCAACATTTTATTTCATGCTGCAGCATGACGCATGTGTCTATATATTTTCTATGTCAATTCAGACATTCGTCGGTTCAAATGGCATATGGATTAGTACGGGAATTCATAACGATAATTTAATATGTAAATCCGTTTCACTGGTTTGACTGATTTAAATTGAAGATAGGTAGCTCTAATTTATTTACTTCATTTTCCTGCGGGATAGACACGCGCCCAAACGACATTTCTTTATAAATCTATAAAAATTGTATTTATTAATTAATAGTAACAAAGGTAACGGAAGGGGAAAAAAATTCAATCAATTAGGTCTAAACAGTCAAATATAATCTGGCCTAATCTCCAGATCCTTTTGAATATTGTTCCACATCCCAGCTTCCCTATTATTTGGATAGTATTCAAATCAATGCAATAAATTAGTCAAATTGACGTAGAGGTTTAATTGAGAAAAATGAAAAATATTTAATCAAAAAGTTATTACTGACTCAATCGAAAACAATGTGATTGCACTAGCAGCGCGACAATGAGCCACAAGGTTCACATACGTTTGCGAATCTTCTGGAACATCGAAATTTATCAAAATATCAGCGTGTTCACTAATACATTTGGTAACGACCAAGACGCGCTGCGAACAAAAAAAACAACAATGATTTTAAGAAAATTGGAGCGAAAAAAATCTACAAAATTTGGAACGGAATATATTGGAGAAATATTTACCTTTTTGCCAAAAAAAGCCTCAATCGCTGATATAGTGTTAGCTTCTCGGCCTCAGTTTGTATTATAACATTTAATTTATTTTTTTTTAGCCATTCTACCACTTGAACGCATACTTCTGGGTCATTTACAAAAACAACCGCGTGGTTGAATTCAGACACGGCCAGCAAATGGCATAATTTCTTGAACTTCTCATGCTCTTCCACTTCGGAAGTGAAATGTTTCACAGCGGGCAAAACCAATTCAGGATCAGTGACTATCGCAACCTAATTGTCATGATTATTATGAAAAAGGAGATAGAAAAAAAAGAAAAACGTTCAATTACTTGAAACCAAAATTGTGGAACTTATTTAATCATTAAATTTTAATGTTAAAGTAATACATACATTATGATAACGATATATATCACAGAACTCTTGAGAATATTCATTTGGTGTAGCCGAAAACATCATGATTTGTTTTATTTGGTTAGTTTGATGTGCAATTATTTTTATTTTGGCCATGGTTTCTGTTTTGTGTTTGAAAGAGAGAGAGAGAGAGAGAGAGGAAGAAAGAAAATTAATGAATCTGGTTAATTTCCTTTCAAATCAAACTTGAATGGTAGTTTATCATCATGTTTATCTGTAAAAATATGGTTTGTTCATGATTCTAATTACCTGCGGTACTCAGCATTTCGTCACATTCATCTAGAATGAAATATTCCAAATTGTCAAAGTCGAATTCGTCGATGAATCTGAAAATAAATTTGGGTGTGCCAACAACGATTCGCTTTCCCGATCTCACACCGATTCCTGATGACATCCCATCGCAAAATACGCTGAATTTATCTGGCAAATGTTTGAACACATTTATATATTTAATTATATCGCTCTCTTGGCAAAGGACTAGTGCAAAAATATGATCTTCTGTTGTTTGCCATTCCGACAAACAAGCAAGAGCAACTACACCAGTTTTTCCCATTCCTGAAAGAAAACGATAAAACAACATTTATTAAAGCACGCACAACGATATCAACAAAAGAAACACCTAACCTGGTTTCGTTCGGAACCACACGTTTCTCCCTGCTAAAGCATATTGAATGCAGTTCATTAAATCTGAAAAAATTAGGGGGAAAATACACAGGATTTAAAATGATTAAAATCCATTTTTTTTTTTTTTCAATATAATGCATAAAATAAGGCTACCGATACTGAAATTTTTCATCAAATCTTGACAAATAACGAAAGATTTTTTCTTGTAATTTGTTTACCTTCTGATGCGGCTCTAAAACCCAAACGTGATATTAATTCATGAGTTTCGAAATCCAATGATTTTGGATGATCGCTTCCAGCCAGAATGGAGACAAGATCATTATTGTCTTCAAATGTGGCATGGGATTGTGCTTTTTTGTCGTGCGTTTTGACTGCAGTGTCACATGCAATACCCGATACGCTTGTTACAACTTCGCCAATATTTTGAGCTTTGTCTAGCACATCATTATTCTCATCAACACCACCGCCGCTATCAACTGTGACTCTTGTTTGTATAACATTTACTGTTTCAATTATCGGTGTGTCTATTTGGTCGTCTGTTTTTGTGGGTGTGATTTCATCCGATTCCGATTTTTCAACTGCAAAATTAAGAAATTTTTTTTAATATTTAATTTGATTATTGATTTGAAATATAAAATATAAAATATTGGGAGTACAAATTGAAAACCGCGCATTCGTTACTAACTTCATATCTATCATAGATGTCATTATTTTGACTTTGACAGCTATTGTATCTTAGTGACACAACAATCCATCTCCTATCGTTCAAAAGCCATGGGAATGGTTCAAAAGCAAGGAAATTGGGTGCCATACGAATTGAAGCCGAGAGACATCGAACGCCGTTTTTTCACTTGTGAACAGCTGCATCAAAGGCAAAAACGGAAGGGTTTTGTGCATCGTATTGTGACTGGTGATGAAAAGTGGATTCATTACGATAATCCGAAGCGAAAAAAATCGTATGGTTACCCCGGCCACGCATCAACATCGACGCCAAAGCCGAACATTCATGGCTCGAAGCTAATGCTGTGTATTTGGTGGGATCAGCTCGGCGTGATCTATTATGAGTTGTTGAAACCAAACGAAACCATCACAGGAGCATTGTACCGAACTCAATTGATGCGTTTGAGCCGAGCACTGAAGGAAAAACGGTCGGAAACGGTCGCAAGACACGATAAAGTTATTTTGCAACATGACAACGCTCGGCCACATGTTGCTCAGGTCGTTAAAACCTACTTGGAAACGCTTCGATGGGAAGTCCTACCCCACCCGCCGTATAGCCCAGACATTGCCCCTTCCGATTACCACCTCTTCCGATCAATGACACATGGCCTGGCTGAACAGCATTTCCATTCTTACGAGGAATGAAAAAAATGGGTCGATTCATGGATAGCCGGAAAAAGCACAGATTTCTTTCGACGCGGAATCCGTAATTTGCCAGAAAGATGGGAAAAAGTTGTGGCTAGCGATGGACAATACTTTGAATAATCAATTTGTAACCATTTTTCCATAATAAAGATCGAAATTTTGAGATAAATGCGCGGTTTTCAATTTGTTCTCCCAATAATTATTCGATTTCTTATTCATTTATTACTTTCGCCATGTTTATTCATTTATTCGTTATTCATTCTTATCCACGAATAAGTTGTAATAATTATTCATTTATTCGCGAATAAGATGTAATAATTATTACTTCTTATTCAATTTTTATTCGTTTCTTATTCGTTTTGTTATTCATTTCTTATTCATTTTCTTATTCACTTCTTATTCACTTCTTATTCGTCTTCTTATTCACTTTCTATTCAATTCTTCTATATATATACATATATTATATATATGTAAATGTCCTTCTAATAATTCTCCACTGAAGAAGAGTATAATAACATTTGAATGAAGAATTGAATAGAAAGTGAATAAGAAAACGAATAAGAAGTGAATAAGAAAACGAATAAGAAATATTCATATTTACATGCAAAATACCTTTCGTGGTAGCAACTGGTGCTGTTGCTGTTGCTGCCGCCGCTGTACCATTCTCGTTATCCATTTTGGATTCGGTTTTCTTCTTCAAAATTTTCAATGCTTGTCGATTGACAATTATTCGAAAGATTAATTTTTTTCTTTCGATTTCTTTTTCTACGGAATGGATTTACCGGTTCTGATGCGCGTTGACGACCGATTTTTCCGAATTAGATTTATTCGACGCACACAATTTATTTTTCCCGTCTACAAAACGCCGCACAATTCCGCCACGTTTCTTTACCACCAATCAAGGCACTACGGTATTTGTGTATTTAAATACTTGCTTGACATTGCCCCAAACGGATCCCGGTATAAGCATGCTGAGATTTGCTGACACAAGCGCTGAAATGAATGTCATGTCTTATCTTGGGATCCGCTTGGGGCACTGTTGTACTATTACATTGCCGCAGTGCCTTGCCACCAATCGATTAAATTGCTTTTTACGATGCAAATATGATTTCTTTTTATGAATTTTGACGATTTCTTTGGTTTTTTTTCTCTGCACCCATTTTGCAGTTGTTGCCGTTGTGGGTGTCGTCAAAATGAGGTTCAGTTCGGTTCACAGTATGTAATGAATGTAGAAACGGCATCGATCTTACTTAGAATGATTCGGAGAATCACCAAAATAAACAGGCCGTCAAAGCACATTAAGCAAAATAAAGTTGAAGATTCATACCACTTCGTATAACAATTTAAACATGCTGTCTTCAAACGGTTATATCATATTCAGAGCATCCAGTACTTTTTTACTGGTTTGAGAAGAAAACATTTATTTCATGGATGAATATGCATGATTTTAATTAATTTTTTTAAATGTACAGAATATTCGTACATTACACATGTGGAAAAAAAGACATTTAGTCTATTTTCATAATGTTATTCTTAAGCGTAATAGATAGCGGCATGTTTGTAAAATCTCGTTGTTAGTATTTTGAAGAACATTTGAACCAATATAATAGCACAATTGCATATGAGATTTTGACCAACAGTTTCTGCAGCATGTATACTCTCTTCGGAAAGTAATTGCCGTATTCACATTTAGAAAAAACACTGAAAAATGTATTCAGTTTTGTCAATCAAACAAGATTTATAACAAAATCACATTAATCTTATGTAGTAAGAGTAAGACGCCATGCTATTCGCATATATAGCTGTCGTCAAGGCGGTGAAGCGATTTGACTACGTGTACTGACTACGCTATGCAAACTACATAGCGTAGTCTACTACGTGTAGCAGTGATTTTGTATGGCGTTTCACTGGCCTGGCTGTCGCGTTCAAGTTTATTTCTCCATCGTTATGGCTGCACAAAGACACAAACAATCAAGTATCAAAATAAATGCGCAATATACTCAACAGCCGTCAACACAGACACACATACAGTGAAATATAAGGCACAAAAATCAACATAAATATCGTTCCATTACAAATGTTATTCATATGATCGAGCATGAATGCTAGTGAGTGAGGGAGACATACGCAACTTAATAGAATTGTATTGAAAGTTGAGTCTTTTCGCACTCGCCGTTCACTTGCTCATTATTCCATTTCCTTGTAATGACAAATGTTTATACTGTATTAGAGTGAATAGTCAGACTATATGAAACCAAATTAGCATTGCCAACCTAATGTAAAAACAGCAAATACTTTCCAAAGAGATTGTACTTTACGCACAATATTCAGTTTCAAATATAATGGGCATAAACATATTTATTTGGCGTGAAAATATGTCACACTTTATAGAAAAGATGGAAATGGCACCAACAATACGTAGCAATCAATATATTATGAAAAAGAAGTAAAATTTTAATGTTCAAAATAAAGAAATATGGGAAATATTTTGTTATGTGTAAATGTATAATAAAAAAAAAAAAAAAAAAAAAATATACGCCAATTAATCCAATTTATATTTATTTTCAATTCAAACATGCATGAATTCCATATGAATTCTGTTTAGTTGTAAATGAAAATGCATAGCATGTGGATATATTTTGTCGTTGCTTTCAACATATGTGTAAATGCATACAAATTGGTAAGAAGAGCTATTGATGTCACTCACACAATAGTTCAAAACCAGTAGATACATCACATATGAGTTATACTACTTTTAGTTGCATCTGATTGTGCATAGCGTTCAGATGTGTTTCCATATTCTTTAGATGCATCGTATATTTTTCTTTTCGAAGAGAGAGAGAGAGAGAGAGAGAGAGAACTATTCACATGTATATGATGCATCGTATGAATTTCTTACTTTTTCCTATATGTATGCTACTTGATATTCACACACACAGAGAGACTTTATGTGTAAACGTGTACACTAATACTTAAAAACGTGGACCAATCCGCCATTCATATACCACTTTCGTCTACATGTTCGAGCGACCTAGTGAGTATGAATTCTTTAGTTATCAATTGAGTGAGAGAGTGGGGTGTAGTATACAATCGAGCGAACGAGTGAATGTGTGAGCGAGTGAGCGGATGATGTGTGTCCAAGGGCTTCGCTTCAAGCTGACGCATGCGTTCGCAGTGCTGCCGTATGGATGACGCAAGGGTCCTTGCGTCAACCGTGCGGTTGACGCAAGAGTTGGCCCAGAATCCGCGTTTTCCTACTACTATTTGTCATGTGAAGATATTGTAAATTTTTCCAATGTGTGTCACAATTTACATATTTCACCAATATTCATTCAAACCGGCAAAGTAATGCGAATGTTCTGATGTATGGTGTGAGCTGTCGGGACAATCTGTAGAAGAACCAGGATACATCGCAATTCGTTTCATCGCACTTCTTCGAAATTCTTGCTTCGATTTGATTGAAGACTTGAATATCCAGACCAAAAAATCAATTTCATCCGAATGAATAAAATTAGGAAACTACTATTTAGCTCTTCTTATGCTTCGAATTCATGCTAAACTGGTTATTGAATGCTTGAGGATCATATTAGGAGTACACATTGAAAACCGCGCATTTTTTCAAAATTTCGACCTTTTTTATGGAAAAATGGTTACAAATTGATTATTCAAAGTATTGTCCATCGCTAGCCACAACTTTTTCCCATCTTTCTGGCAAATTACGGATTCCGCGTCGAAAGAAATCTGTGCTTTTTCCGGCTATCCATGAATCGACCCATTTTTTTCATTCCTCGTAAGAATGGAAATGCTGTTCAGCCAGGCCATGTGTCATTGATCGGAAGAGGTGGTAATCGGAAGGGGCAATGTCTGGGCTATACGGCGGGTGGGGTAGGACTTCCCATCGAAGCGTTTCCAAGTAGGTTTTAACGACCTGAGCAACATGTGGCCGAGCGTTGTCATGTTGCAAAATAACTTTATCGTGTCTTGCGACCGTTTCCGACCGTTTTTCCTTCAGTGCTCGGCTCAAACGCATCAATTGAGTTCGGTACAATGCTCCTGTGATGGTTTCGTTTGGTTTCAACAACTCATAATAGATCACGCCGAGCTGATCCCACCAAATACACAGCATTAGCTTCGAGCCATGAATGTTCGGCTTTGGCGTCGATGTTGATGCGTGGCCGGGGTAACCATACGATTTTTTTCGCTTCGGATTATCGTAATGAATCCACTTTTCATCACCAGTCACAATACGATGCAAAAAACCCTTCCGTTTTTGCCTTTGATGCAGCTGTTCACAAGTGAAAAAACGGCGTTCGATGTCTCTCGGCTTCAATTCGTATGGCACCCAATTTCCTTGCTTTTGAACCATTCCCATGGCTTTTAAACGATAGGAGATGGATTGTTGTGTCACTCCCAATGATTTTGCAAGTTTTTCTTGCGTTTGACACGAGTCTTCATCGAGTAATGCTTCCAACTCCTCGTCTTCAAACTTTTTCACTTGGCCTGGACGCTCTTTGTCTTCCACATCAAAATCACCACTTTTGAACCGCGCAAACCACTCCTGGCACGTTCTAATCGACGGAGCATATTCTGGATATGCTTCGCATAACAAACGATGACTCTCGGAAGCATTTTTCTTCAGATTAAACCAATAAAGTAAAACTTCCCGCAAATGCTGTTTTGTAGGCACGTAGCTCGACATTTTCAACGCAATAATAAACTTGTGTATTCAACTGAATGATAAGTTTGACAGATCGTTTTCAATGTATTTTTTTATCCTCTTTAAGATACAATAGCTGTCAAAGTCAAAATAATGACATCTATGATAGATATGAAGTTAGTAACGAATGCGCGGTTTTCAATTTGTTCTCCCAATAATTTTATATTTTTTAAGATTAGAGTTAAGTGTAGATTTTCTAATCATTTTTTGCCATGCTCCATCTCAATGGTTTAATATGTACTTGGTGTCGATATTTCAATGGAACTAATCTAACAAATAGACCGATATTAATACATAAATGGATCATTGACCTGTCCGTTATGAACTTACAGTGTTACATCTACATGCTTTATCATTTATATACATCAGCATCATGCATGCTACTTGTGTATACTTGCACCCATCGACAAATGGGGCTCATGTGAATCCTAACAAAATACTATTTCGAAAATAGAAACGGGCAATATATATGGATATCAAAAATGTAAGTGTTAAAAATATTTCCGAAATAGCGGCTATTTCGTATTGAAGTCGATGATAGAAAATATCATTTTCATTGAAGAAGTTCCTCTTATGTATATCGATATCACAAATTATTGCCTGAAAAAAAGGCATCGCGGAAATTGCCTCACCGAAAGTGGAGACATGTTTAAATCGAGGGGAAGATATTACCTGAATTTGTCTACACACAGAATCAAAACAATATACGTCACCGGTCGGTTTCTGTTATATATTGATGTATTTTATTGTTAAGCTGGCAAATATTGCTAAGCAGACGTCCAAAACATGTATACGCATTGGGCTAAGTTGTCGCAGAGCGACAATCACATGCGTATATGTGTATTGGTCTTAATTTAGTAAAACCACTCTTCGCAGATACTAAAAGTTGACACTTTCTCTCGCATCTATCACAATAGAATAGAGCACCCATCCTTTTGTGTGACATCTTCAGTTCAAATAAGAAAAAGTTATCACATATTGCGACTAACTTCTAATCGCAAAAAGTAATAATATTTTTTCCATTTGTTCTGAATTTGTTGTCAAATAAAGTGATGCCGCTGAGTCTATAACAAAATGTGACAAAAAGGTCAACTTTTAAATTAAAATATTCCCAAAACAAATTTTATTGACCGGAAATTTTGCAGAATTGAGTTTTCGAAGGTTTTGATTTATCAACAATTAAAAGATCGTTTTAATCAATTATTGAACGACATCTCAGCGTAAGTTCTTATTAAGAGCTAAAATAAAGATAAATTCAAATGGAATTTGACAAAAAGTTAACTTGATTGTATTTTAGAAACTCAACATATTTCAGAAGGCAAGCGTTCGTCCTATTATCGACAAACGACACATTCAATTTGTTTGCGGCGGTGGCAAAAACATGAAGAAGAATTAGCGCGCACATAAACTATTTCGTTCTGAATATCAAATTTGTGCCAAAACTTGTTGTGTTAGAAGTATGTTTTTGTCTACTGTATTAGTGAGATTCGTTGAATATTGTGTTTTAAGTCACAGTAATGCGCATTGAATGATTTGAAAACAGCCGGAAAATTGAAACCAGTTGATATTTTTTGTTTGATAATTGAAAAAAAAAAACATCGCGATACCGGTATTCGAACAGTTCCGCATATATCCAAACAAAAAGCGGCGCCATTTTTCGCATGCCCAATTTCACCACAGACGATTGCTTTCAGGTTTGATTCCAAATCAGATATCAACCGTCTGAATGCAACGAATGGTATGATCAAAATCCATCAGCCAAAATAAAGAATGAAAACGCTACAGCTCATTCTTATGCCAATCAGTACAGCCAACAAATGTGACAAATCAGTAAGAATAATGAATCAAAACTCGTATGATTATCAGAAATGAAATGATAAGCTGTGAATCAATGCGTGCGACATTTCAGCAAAGCAAACCAGTTCAAGGTTCATCAGAGATCTCACTCATGAAATCTATTGTGAGCCTCAACGGCAACAAAAAAAAATAATAAAAATAAAGCGTTGTGTAGGCACGTGCCACATTTTCAAACTTTTTTTTTCAAAATTTATGTTCATAAATGGGCAGACTTATTGGAATATCGTCGATCGGAAGTCCATCTTTTTCCTCGGTAGAACTGATTAATGAATACATGCTGGTCCTCAGCAAACGTGAAACATTTTCTTTATTATTATTTGAATATCATTTTGTCGAATGTTTCTAGGTTCCGTTAGGCATTTTGATTAATAAAAATGTGTTTTTTTTTTGTTCATTTGGCATTAAAAATGCGCATAAATTGACAAAGTGAAATAATTTGGAAAAAGTGCAAAAGTTGGATTTCCCTTTTAATGTTTAATTCTTTGTTTATTTGAACGTGCGCTAAAGGACACAATGCCAATTTACATTGATTTATGCGTGGTGCATATGTATTTGGAGCAAAAATTAAGAATTCAAACGGGAAAATTAGCATTGGAATCGGACAGTTGAGAGGTGATATTGACAATTTACGCGCGCGCACACGTTGAAATTGAAAATATAACCGTCGGAATAAATAATTGCCTGATTTAATTGGACTTTTCCAGTTTTGCATTTCTTCGGTTTGAATAGCTTTGCTCGAAATAACGAAAAGTGTTGACGCCTCCCAGTTTTACGAAAAGTTCTTGGACCATTTGACAGCCAATTAGAATGTGAGCTCCAAATTCATTTTCATCTACAGCAATCATTCAAATGAACTATTTAAAATGGCGACACCGATTCCTCTATCAAACAAACAAATAACATCGCGTCAGAATCATTTCACTTGTTCTTCATTTTTTTCTGATAAAAATATGTTGATATTTTGCGCGCGGTTAGTAAAAACACGCAGGCGTAAACAATGACATCGGCAAAAATTTCCATCCCATCTTTTCAACAACAGATCTCACGCCCGTATCATTTGATTTTATGTGAAATTGTGCAAAACTCCTGTCGAGCAATTGATGCACTATACATTACAAACGGCAGATTATATGTTAGCTCGTTATGGCTATAAATTTTTATTAAGTCTGCGGTCGCTTAGTTTGTTAATTTAGTGCCGACATTTACTAGCTCATTTGAAGCACAAAATGATGGGCCATGGCGGTCTTCGCTGTTGTTTATTCATTCTTGTTTGATTCCATGAGGGAAAAATATGAAATAATATGAGAATCAGGCCGCCTGTTAGAAGACGATCTAATTGTCGGATTATTTGTTCCATCCACAATTTGAATCAGTTATGATCAAAACATTCATTCGGCAATCTAATCGTTGTCTCCGCAACCGGCAGCATTATCACAAATATGAAAAAGAAAACATACAAGCATGAACTGTAGGTGAATTGCCTTCCAATCAATATCTTTCACTGAGATACACAAATGATGACGCATATTTGTGTGTGTGTTTTTTGTTGTTGCGCCAATCTTTGCGAGGGCACGCGTTAAGAATTAATCGGCCGGTTAATGAATATTGATAACCTTTTGCATTCGATATTCGTGATCAGCGAACTTACTATACGCTTGCACACAATCTTTACATTGTCGTATCTATAATTTCATGTGAAAGATGTTGCTTATGGATGCAAATTAATACAATCAGCTCACATCACTAAAAGGCTTCATGAAAAATCTCTATTGTAAGCTTCGCTTCAAAATATTCTTCGTCACGCATTATTTTTTAGAAATTGAGAAATTTAAAAAGAGATGAAATATGAAGCAATTCGAAGGTGCATTTGAAATCAGCAACACTTTTTGATCGATTCGAATGCATGTTTATCGCACAATTTGCACGAATCCGATGAAAATTAAAGTGTTGCGATGATGTTCACGGAAATTTTTCCGACATTTATCAAATAATCGTTTGATGCGTTGAGGCGCAAACAGATTGTCATGTTCAGTGTCCTACTAAAATTGTTATGAACATAGAATTATTGACTGAATTATCAGGCCGTCCAATTATGTCCATGAAAATTCCGAAGTGTGATCATCCAGCATTCACATGGAATGGAATTTCTTGTGACACAGAAAATGGCGCGTTCTGGAACGGGTCAATTGAATGAAACAAACGAGCCGATATTTTCCATACACTAGCCGTATGATCATGAATTGAAATTTCAAGTGCCGTGATAAGATTAATGAGAGCTGTTGTAATGTGCACATTGTTAAGTAATGTACTCTTTCAAAGAAGCACATGTTTTTTTTTTTTGTTTCTTGTTAAATTTAACAATGACAAATTGCGTCTCCGCACCAAAAAATTCGGTGTGGTCAAGTGGCGTGTCATGCCATTAGTAATTTGCGAAGGGGGAGGTGGCAAAGTGCACATGAAACGTGATTGCAAGTAAACAAAATTCTTGTTCTAAAATCTAGAATTTGATGTCAATTTTCTTGAATCTTTTGCGTCGCACCGAGTCAATTGTCACGAAGAATGCTCAAAAATCTGGTTGGTGACGTATTGGAAGAATCGTTATAAGTTTCGGTCCACAGACATTTTAAAACGTGAAATTGGTGGAATGGCCAGTTACAACCACGCGTCAAATACGCGTGCAGTATACACACAAAAAACAATTCTCAAAAATGGATTGCATGCCATTTCAATTTTTTTTTCAGATGGATATGCTATTAAATTCAAATGTTTTCGTTTAAAATTGGTTCATTTCTGTAAATCTTAAGTCGGAAAAGTTGTCAAACTTGATGTTGCCTTAACTTTTCTAGAAGAATGCACAAATTTTGAACGAAAAAAATGAATCAAATAGCTAGTCCATCTGAATACCAACAAGTAATGAGAGTCTATATTTTTATTAATCTAGCTGCTTGCTTCAAAATAATAAAGCTATATATTATCTAATGCGTTATATTGAATGAACGAATGGCACATGATCTTTTTAACAAAGATTTTGTTTTCAAAAAAAAAAAAAAAAACAGTCCTACGGAATTTACGTTTGCGTAAAATGTTCATTTATGTGTTTGTGTGAAATTTATTTCGGGAAGCGGTTTGCTACGATGCAGACAAAACCGAACCGCTGGCACAATGAATCAGCACGCACACTTGACAATTTTAATGACCATGATTCGACTCATTTTACACCATTTAGACTTTGTCATCTGCCTTCAATTGTTATTTGTTTTTCAAAAAATGCACGTGCTATCAAGATAATAGATGGTTTGCAAACAGAACATTTAGAGCTTGGAATTTGTGTTCATTATGTTTGTCTGTAAAAATGAGAGGAAGGATGACACCGAAAACAAATGTCCGAAGAAATGCACTTGAATCGTGTACTATTCATAATTGCGGTGGGCAATCACATCCGAAACGATAATATCAACGCTTAGTAATTTTTCCGAACGCATTGTCACTTGCAAACCGGAAGGTTGATCGCATCGATTAATTGAGTGAATCAAAAATTCCCTAAAATAAATTATTTATCGCCGTCGCTTGTGGTTGATTCATAACAATCATAAATACAACTGGCCATCGCATCGTTTCGAATGTTTTGGTTTTTTTTCTTCTTCTCCTTCTGCCAAACAGGTTTTCGACAAAGTATCAACAGAAATAAACCGACAAATCACGCGTAATTTAATCAACAGATTCTATGGAAACATTTCAAATGGATTCATTAAAGCTTGAAACGATTTGATGTTTTTTTTTTTTTTTGGTTTAACCATTTGATTGTGAGCTGTGATGCATTTCTAGATGCCGATTTTCGAGGGCTGATCAAAAAATGCGAAGTTGCGCACGCTCACGCAAAAAGGTCACACTCGAAACTTTATGATAGCAAAACAAAAACGAAGCAAATGATTTATTGGTAAATAATTTGAAAACGTTCGAAATTAATGTAAATTGAAGCAACGCGTGAACTTCATCAAGTATTTACCATTTCAATGCATATTCAACGGAATGGTAATACACAAACGATGGAACATTAAATCAACACACAATTTTCAATTCAACAAATACAATGATTCCTTCGATTAAATGGAATATTCTGTCGCATTAAAAATGATCCGGGATCAAGGCAATTCCATGCAAAACACTGCGATTTTCAAACGATTTTTCCATTCGACAACAACTGTTGATATGGCCATTTCAAAACAAACCAATAACTTTTCTATGAATTTTGGTTTGCAGTCTTTAATGAGCTACTGATCCGTCCTCAACGACTTTTCATCTTAAGAACTTTCGATAAATGGTTCGGTAAGAAAGAAAATGCGGAATAAAATGCAAAGAATTGAATGAAAAACGAATGCAAATCGATGCAAATGAACGCTAGATGGCGCTGATAGCCCATTGAATCGATATTTTCCTCCAAACCAAATGACTCCAATAGAAATAAGTTTTACATCAGAATCTCTAAGGCAACCGATTGTTCAGTAATTTCTTAAAATGATATCGCATTCGAATCTTTTGTCTGGCGCCAAATGCAAAAATGTGTGCACGAAACAATGTCGTTATCATCGGCCGCTTTCTTCGAATCGTCGCTTTGGAAAAACAGTCTGTTTGCATCGGTGCTAGGTGAATTTGATAATTTGCAATTCGATTCGAAGAAAATCCGCGCCAATCAAATCAAACATCCGTGAAAAATAGTTGTGTTTGTAGATTCTTGCGTCAGTTGCACAAATGCAAGTAACAACACAACAGAAAAATGCTAACCGCAACCGTAGAATGAATTCGAATGTTATTTGTGTGCTTGTGTGTGTTTTTTGATTCACTGTTTACATTGATTGAAACGAACGCCACAAAGTTAAAGGCACACACGCGAGTCAAGTGAAAAAATATCGTACGATATTCATCGATGCACGCATACAGTCGAACGGACAGCACTTAATCGGTTCGCCGCTTTGTCGCTTCACCGTGCTCAACGCATACACGCGCTGCCAGCGCACTTATACACTGCTGTCGCTCAAATCCATGACATCATTATACAAGCCCCATATATATTTTGCGCATTCTGTCAAATCGTAACATTTTGTTTAAAACATTTACACGTGAAGGTTGTTTCTTTAGTCGCAATCGAAACTAATTTTTTGTCTTCTTTTCGAAACATCCAAATAGGAACGCGAGTCAAACTCATAGTTTGACATTTATTTGCTGTTTCTATTTGATCAAACGTTAATGCTGTTAAAGCCTTCGATTTTTTCGAGGAATGTAAATTACAAAGGCAACCGGATCAACAGTAAACAATCGCGGGCGATCATATTTCACAAAACGAACGCACAGTGTTAGAGAAAGAGAGAGAGTGGAAAAGGGAGAGAGAGAATTTTGATCCCCGATTTTTCCGTTTTCATTCACAAATTACAACAGTCGTCATTGAATCATTTGTTTTATTTTTCGTTTGAGACTGAGTTTGACAACAGTTTAAGAGAGACAAGTGGACAAAGTGAAAAGTGACTGGAAACTAAGCGAGGGCAAGAAAATCATCTGGACCACTCACAAAACGGGGGTGTTGTTCTGCTAAAACAAATACAGCTCAAACTAAATTGAAACGTACAGAAAAAGGAGAAAAGAAAATTCACGGTTCGAGAGATGCAAGAAGAATTCGCCGAAAAACAAACACACATATAAATTGAGGCGGCTATCTGTGCTCTGTCAAAAATTTACTGTGAAACAATAAAAACACAACGAGATAGACAAACGACAAAATCGAAATTTTATGGTGAATATCAATGAGAGTGACAAACGATAATACGGAATCGCTGTAATTATAGCGAAAAAAGAGTAAAAAAAAACATTGACATCGAATCAAAAATCAAACGTGTTTTAAATAGAGCAAATTTTCGTGTTAGTCCTACAAAATCAATTCACTTTTGTGCGGAATCATTTGTATTGTGGGTGTGTTTTGTGGTCGTCCAACCGAGTTGAAAAAGGAGAAAAATACAGAAATTTCAAGCAACGAAACATTGATTCATTCCGTATCTGAATCGGGTTCTATTTGGTGGGAACGAATCAATATATATAAATCACTTCAACATATATGTATATAAATATATATATAAATCAGACAGCGGCAGCATTCTTGTGAGAGAAAAAAAATAGAACATTACTCATTCGAGCTGAACAAGTTAGTGATATCGCCATTAGTAAAAAGCTAAACCTTTCGTGTACGTGTATGTTTTAAAAGAAAATTCCGAAAAATTCTAAATTCCAAGCATTCAACTTGAGAAAGAAAAAAAACGGAATTTTTGCTGCATTTTATGTGCTGAACTTGCATTCTTCTTTCGTATGTGCATTGAAAACTTTCAGTTTCCATTGAGTTTGTGAAGGAAGACAAAAACATACAAACAAAGCGGCCAGAAAGAGGAGAAACGGTTCCGAAAGACACCAGCAAGTGAATCAGAATTGGCTTCATAGCCAAGAAAAACAATTAGTGCACGGTCGCATAATTATCACAATCCGTGTGTACGCACGCACACACAACGAGAAAGAGCGAAACGAGAAAGAGCGAGAGAGACATCAAGAGAAGCAAGAGAGACGAGCTGAAAGACATTTCCAACTTATATACATATAAAGAGAGCGAGAAAGAAAGACACGCATAAAACTGACAGACACCCAAAACAATAGTAAAAATTGTAATATAAAATCGCAAGCAAACGTTATTAACTCATGCTAAAAGAGCGACAACAAGCAAAAATTGCAGAGCCGAAGCATATCACGAGAACTCTATAATCACATTTGACACTTGCTTGTTAGATATCAAGTGAGTCGGGCCTTATGCAAGACCATTCAAACAATAAACATTGAAAATTCATACAAACACACGAATTCACGCCAGAGATTATCGAGAAAAAAGATAGAAAAATTCAGTTTATTTGTTAATCAAATTAAATATCAAATCTAAGCAAAATGAGTGGATATCATCAGGAAGTATCAACGAACATCGAGAACAGCCGGTATGTAAAATGATCGTATCTTTTATCATAACTTTTATAGAAGTTGAATTCAATTTCAAAGTTTAATGGAGATAAATTGAATGAGAGTGGAGAAGAAGAAAAATGGTGTTGAATCGCTTGTGACATTTGCCGTGCTGTGCGAATAATTTTTTCAACAGTGAAGTCAAATTGGTTATCAAAAAATAATAGACACATTTATTTAGAATTTGTTTGCCCAAACGTTCTTTGGTATAATCAATCTGTATGTGTTCTGCACTTCGAATGTGCATAAGATGTGATGAATGAAAGTGTTTATATGGGCAGCGAATTTATGCTGCATTCGGTCGGTGATGAGGTGTCGGCATGCCAGGAAATGAGAGAAAGAGAATAAACGGGTCCATTCCATTGTATATGTATGCGAATCGGTTTCTGTACATAAAGAACAGCTACCATCCGACGTTCGTAATGCTCATGTTCTCTCTCTTCCCCCATGGAGGCGCAACGCACACATAACCCAACAAATAGTCAATTTTTTTCGATTATATGAAGCATTCTTGAAGTCTCTCTCTCTCGCCGCAAATTCCATCATAATTTCGGAAATATGATGGCGAAAAAAATAAGGTTCCGTCAAATAGTCATCGTTTTTGTTTTCTGAAAATATGAGATAAATTAAAAGTGCAATTGTGTGGATATGAATCGAAGCGGCTCACTAGCAACAGTGCCATTTGAAAATGTCATGTTTTCATCTATCGCTAAAATGGTCGCGAGCGCTTGAGCATACATTTTATTCAATAAAATTCAATTTAAGACAAGATAAAATCAGTAAAAAAAAAAACTGTTTCTGTAGCATTTGTATTCGGATTGAATGAATAAGTGAAGCGTTAGAAGCGAAAACCCTCGTTTTATCGTGTAAAGTGTTTAATAAATTCTGTCTTTCAATTTTTACACGATTCCGACAGCTGATACGAGAGAGTGAAAGATGTGACAAATACAAACACAATTGCCTGTAAACGTCACAATGTATGAGCCCAACAAATACACATGCACAAGCAATTTTATTGTGTAGTTGCCCGCACACACCAATCATTCGTTCACACGGAAAACATTAGTTAATGTCATTTTTGTCGTAGTCATTTCAATATTTGCCGCGATATCATACTAAATCTCTCTCATCTGCCCCTTTCTCTGTCGCACCTAATTGACTTCTTCACACCGAAATGCCATTTACTGTAATTATTATATAATGTTGGTTAAATGTGTCACAATATTAGTCGTTTTCTGCTGAATCGAATATTTCGAATCGACAAACGTTGTTTCAATGTGTGCATATCGGATGATTTTTAGCATGCTTGCTCATTGCGGCATTTTATCTCAAGTGGTGAAATAAGAGAAGCCGCCATTGACCCCTGAGTACTCAAAAAAATAGCTTGAGAGCAAAAACGTTAAAATCATACGATACCGAACGACGGAAGTCACCTCATTTTTATAAATTTCCCGAAGAAATGTGATGATGTTATCAAAAGCGAAGCTTAAATGCTTGTATGTACGCACAAAAGCTCTTGTTATAAAAAATAACACTTAGAATGTCACGGCTCGATCATCAGTTTACATACGTCATTTGTCCATACATTTTTGTATCGTATCCAATCACAATTTTTTTTAATATGCAAATTTGCACAAGTTTTGATATTTGCAAGCATAAAATGTGCGAGAGCGCCATAAAAAGACGGTCTAGTTATAAATATGCGCGGCTGAGAATGAAAATGACTTTAGCAAAACTAAACTAATTGAAGTGTTTCGTGAATTTTTGTATTTTTGTAGCGGTACAAAAATTGTGTGTTTAATATTTCGGTCCAACAACTCCATGATACATTTGATGTAATGAAAATTAATTAATTGCATCAAAAGGAATAGAAATTCACGAGTCACTTTGATTGGTTTAGTTTTGCTAAAGTCGTTTTTATTTTCAGCTACACAAATATACATCACCATATCAAGTGGCCCATGAAGGCAACACCCGAACATATTTATACTTGTATTTTTACCGTTTTCACTTCACATGATGGAGATCATTTCTTAATCGTTGCATCTACTTGCGAATTTGCTTTTGCAAACAATGGCTTGCAATTTTGAGAGAGAGGGAGAGAAAGAGAGAGAGAAATAGAAAAAGAAAGAGTTACACAGAAATGATTGCTC
This sequence comes from Obolodiplosis robiniae, assembly GCA_028476595.1. Lineage (NCBI taxonomy): Eukaryota > Metazoa > Arthropoda > Insecta > Diptera > Cecidomyiidae > Obolodiplosis > Obolodiplosis robiniae. The sequence goes on along the minus strand of CM052017.1, from coordinate 7,551,407 downwards.
CGTCATTGAAAGCGCTAGATTTTAATTTCTTTTCAAATTATTGACAACAACGTAATTCTTGTAGATTTGCATAATGATTACATTTCCTTCCGTTTCTTATTTCTGTCTCTATGTGCACTTCAAGGCGAACAAATATTGCAACATTTTACAAAATGATTTGTCATTTCCTTTAGACCTACAAACTGCACATTGAAATATGTTGGTGTGAATTTACAAAATATAAATATGAATTGTACATGAAATTCGAGTGAAATTCTGAGAAATTCTTGCGCGCTAGCCTTTCCACTTTCTGGTTCTGCGAGATGGTATGGTGGCTGACCACACAAGCGCGGCCGCACTCACTTTGCTCCCATCATCAATTTCGTTGCTATTCGGCAGCGCTTTAAATTTTTCGAACTCTCTCATCCAGCTATCGCTTTAGTCGCGCGCGCAAGCACAACCGATCGTTATGTAAAAACATTAAAACTGATAGATTCGATAGTCGATTGCTTGCATCGTTCATATTCAATCCAATAAAGAATACAAACAAATGGCAAATAATGGTGTCGACTTTGAACAGCGTGACCAGTTTGTGTTGATGTTACATGTTATTTTCTCAAAATGGTTTTTTGCTCATTTTGTTTTCTTTTGGTATTCGATTGGCCAGTCTGTCAGCCAGCCACCCAGCCAGCCATCGCACTGCGCGCAGTCTTTCATTCATTTCATTGTTTTTTTTTTTGTGTTCAAATTTTTGCTGTCATGTATATCTGTGTTTGTGTGTTTGCACGCGAGCGATGTGCTTTGCGATTACATGTTCAGTTTTTGTGTGGCCTACTTTTTCGGGAATGAACAACAGCGACCGATGATCGTGCATACTTAATTACCAAATTCATTTAAATGTCTTTGTCTTTTTTCGTACATCGTCAGCGGCGGCGTCGTACACAGGTGCATGTGTGTAACTGGTGTGTATGTGCATCGGCTGGTAATTGGTTGTTTATATTTTTGCAAAAACCAAGTACAGAAGAAAACAGCAGCACAATTTATTGTATACTTTCGGGGACACACACATGCAGCCGAAATGAAAACGAATACTCACACTGCGACGACTATTGAAAGTGCAATTTCACAAAGCCATATCAAATTCATGTTGCTGCTGTTTTTTTCTCTATTGCACACATTTCTCTTTTGGAGTATAAATTACATTTTCAATGTCGAAAGAGTAGCGGGAGAGTGCAGACTTACAACTGAACCGACAAACCAGCGGAAATTCTGGAATATTGTTGTTGTCGCTCCAAAGGCCACACATCGAAAAAAGAGACAAGCATTTGCCCTAGTATCGATTTGATTTCGGTCATTTCACTTTATTTGTACGTTCGTTTGGATTCACATCGAATCCATGGCAGACAATGGCTTTGGAATGTTTTAGATATATATAAATCGAGGTGTATGAAGTTTGAATTAAATCGACTTGCAGCTAATTAATGGAAGCATAACATGTGTAACGATACTGGCAGAACCACCAATACACACACGCACACAAACTCCCTATTCGAATAAATAGCAAATTTTCATTGAATGAATACACACGCAAATTATGCTTTACCGATGCCAGCCACGCTATTCCCGAGAGCTATTGTTGAGGGCCAGTCAACAAGGCGACCGCTCTAGCAAGACCATCGATAACGTTAACATTAATCGTGTGATCGTACGATTTTTCCGTTTCAGCAATTTACTTCGGTATTGCTAATAATTGCTCGCATCGTATGATTCTCAGATTTTCTGTTACAGATTGTTTTTCTTTCTTTTACGTTTGTATTCATTCGTTCGTTCGTCCGTTCGGTTGCCATTTGGTTTGTTTTAATTTCATTTGGTGAAGTCTAAGTAAGAAAGAGGCCATAACAAGTGAAACAAAGGCGTGAAACAAAGGCACTTGCAATGTTAGCATGAATGCACACGTTTGTATTTGCGTTCGCTCTCTCTCTCTCTCTCTCTCTCTCTCTCTCTCTCTCTCTTTAATCTTTTCACCTTCAATTTTGCATTTTTTTTTTATCACAAAATGCAATTTCGGAATTGTGCAATTCATTTTCCTCGTTGAAAGTTCATTATTGCCGTCTTATTAACTAACGGTTTTCTTAAGATTTCAAATTCCGCCTGTTCATCATTCTTAAATGGTGTTGCCATTTATGTTCGCGGAGAATTTATTTCGCTGAATGACTACAGGCATCCCCTTAGAATGGGTATATAACGTTTGCATTTTGACAAAATTGTTTATTTAGAGAATGACAGCTCAAATGTCAAAATTTAAATGTCAAAATGAAAATTTTATATGGCCCAACCTATAGTAGTTTAGATTTCTACGGTGTTTCAATATAACAATACAAGAAACTTCATTGAAAGTGTCAATTTGACAGCGTCTTAATTATGACGTTTGGTTCCTAAATGAAAGTTTAGGTGAAGACACTGCAGAAACTTGCCATGTATTAAGCGCATATTCTACAGCTGTAGAATCCTTGGGTGAACTGTAGTAATTTCACCGAATAAATTCTCTGTTCTGAACACACACAAAAACAAGTTGAAAAATGTGGGAAAATCATGTATTGGCTCAGGCGCACGCACGCCCGATCCCAAAACTCAGACAAAAGGAAATATTTGAGGCCTGAATATATGCATGCATGTTCCAAATCAAATTTGTTGATTAAATGCAGTTTTTTGGTTAAGTGATCGCTTCCTCACTTCATCATTCACAATACTGCCGCCTTCGTCGCCCGGAATCCTAAAGAATCATCTGTGCGTACGTGTGACGCAAAATCCGGTGACGCTGTATTTTCTCACATTCTTTCACATTGTTTCAATGCAAATCACGTTGTTGTTTCGTATTTAATTGATATGCCTCATTGTAATTGCCAGTTGGACTTTGTAGTGTGTCACTGTGAATATTTTGCATGCGTAGATCGCTTTGTTCGTAACATTGTTCTAAGGAAGTCTATTTTTTGCGCCGATTTGTTGATTTCGCATGAAATGATTCGTATGATGTACATCATTCAAGTGCCTTTGTTTCAACGAATGTAAAAAAAAATATTGTTTGAAATTGAAAAGAGGTCTTGCGGATGATGCCGCACAAGGTCAAACGCACGTTATGATGACTCACGCATATATATTATCAATAGTTCTGAAGCAAATGGCGTTCATAGGCCACAATCAATTATTAAGTGATTGTCATTAATTTTGAGTTATTCGGATGATTAACGAGAAACGCACGTATAAATGGCACCGAAACAAATCAAACAAAAATGGCTGATTGCTTATTTAACGGCGGAAAACAGGTGATTTCCGACAACTTAATTGCAATGTCAGAATATCAGTAATGTTTGTGATTGAATGTTTCGGAGCCGCATTATTCTAATTTTGGCGTTTGTGAATTTCGTTTTGGGGAGATGTTCATTTTTGGAATGGCCAAAAACCCATACACCTGCTTGCGAAGATGCAATAAGAGAGCCACCCACCTAAATATGAGGCCAACTAGTAGAATCAAGTGACCACGAAAATAATTCGGTGGCTCTCTCTCTCTTTCTCTCTCTCTGAACCAATGTGTATGTCGTTCGAAAACCGCGGCTCTATCAAATAAAATATGAATAATATATATATATATATATATATATATATGCCACCTGAATTGAGAAATGATACATCTGCTCCAATGTCACACTGAACCTAGCGAATTCGATGGGATATGTGTTGCACATCACGTATCAAGTAATTTATGTCTCTCTATCTTATAGCCGCCGACCGTCGCGCTCGAATGCACTTGTTTCAGCTTTTTTGACATAATACCAACGATTTGGATCAACTTTAACAAAACCGTGTAATATGCAGGTAATTTAATCGCTGAATTAGGTGAGCGGTTCAATTGTGCTCTTCAAACTCGAGTTTTTCGTCGATCAGATGGGTCCGCAGCTCGTACACATGCGTGCCGTGGCGCATTCGCATCGACAGAATTCAAATAATTTTCACACGAAACAATTCTCACATAATTTTAATGCATTCGAACTCGACTTTTCTTCTCTGACACAAACGCGACCGCACCACAACACATTGCTACTTTTCTCTTTGTCGATCAATCGATCGAACGAACACACCAAGACTACGAAAAAAACCTACAGCGCGCGACTGAGAAAAGGCGGTCAGCGAATGCAAGGTACACATTCGAATTCACACACTATTGGAGAGTTAACTTTTGTGATGCATGTGTAATAAATGAACTTTTATATAATAACATGCTCAATGAATTCGATGTTTGATTTTGAATGAACATTTCTAATGCTGTTTTTTGTGTGTGTTGAGCAGAAAAGCAAATTAACGGCAAGAGAAAAAAAACGCAGGTTAATTAGAAAAAAAATGCGATTCGATGCGAATCACTGGTATGTGTGCCCATTTTTCGATAGACACAATATAATCTCATGGAGAGCGCGCGCGGATATCATGATAAACAGGCATCCCATTTAATGCCTTCAATCGTAATGCGTTACGAAAAAATCAATAAAATATTCATCGAAAAATGTGGGCCAGATTATTTGTGCACTGATTTCAAACGGCATACAAGTCATTTCATACGTTCGTTTTTATTGTGATTGTTCTAGCACAAAAATCCATGTTAAAACAATAATAAATACATTCTGATGTCATTTCATTTGGTGAAAACAATGCCAAGGGCCGGCTATAATGTCTAAGCCACTGATTAACGAACAGGTGATCCGAATTGACTTGCTCTCTTTCTATCCCCTTTGTCATTGCAAATGTGGCACTTTAACTTTCCATTGCGACAACCTGGGCCGGTGCGGAAAGAATCCGAGTTGGACGAAAAAGTTGTTGGCGGCAACAACACCTTTTTATTCGATTATTATTATCTGGAACGAGTTCACCTATAGTATGATGCAATCAAATCGATTGTTATACAATTTCATTCTGTGAGCTATTTCAGTGCAATCTGATCAACTCGCACTCTTTCCATTTGAGTGTTTTTAATTGCATCAAATAATTATATTTGTAATTGTTTCAGCCATTGGTTTCGATGAATCAGAGAAAATGCAATCATGTTACTTCAAAAAGTGGCAATTCCATCAGTTCAAGTTGAAAGCCAAAAATATTCTCGCGGAAGATAAAGTTTTTTTTTAATTAATTTATTCGAGTCGATATCAGTTACATAATCTATAATAGGATCGATCATCGAAAATAGAATTTTGTTTTCACGTCGTTCGAATTTTGATACTAGAATATATACTTACAAATTTGCTGTGTGTTTGCCCAATTAGTGCCTTCTTAAAATGAGCCAATGCATGATGAACTTTAACCGATCGGAATATTATGTCGATGCCTTGATGTTGTTTGCACAAATATTCCGGAACTCAATTCAATCGAAGAATTCCAAAAATGCCACGGGAATTCTTTGATGTAAATGGCCATGGACGCGAGAGAGAGATTGACACGAGACAGAGATAGGAAAATATTACATCATTTTATGGAATTATATGAGTTCATCCAAACATAGTCGCTTGAGGCCATGAGAAAAGAACAAAGCGAGAGGGAAAATGTGCGTAACAATATCATCGAGCTTTAATTAGTAGTAAAATTTGGATATCGGATTGTGTGCCCGTTTTTGTATCATATTATTGCCTTTTCCTTCTCATTTTTTGACGCGAAAGACAGTGAAATTTTAATTGCGTTACTGAAATATGCGATTTGAAATGAACCAGATGAAAAACATACATTCGTTCGACGGAAAGAGTTGAAATGTGCCAATTAGTGCCAAAACGCGCGCGCGCCAATTTCAAAAGGTAGTTCATTCATAATTAAGCCGAGATTCGAAATCTCTGCTTCTCTCAATCTCGCTGTCGGCAGACAAAATACAAAAAAGAAGCGAAGAAAGACACAAAGGCCAGATTATGTTATGCAATTTCTTTTTCAATGAATTTCGCACTGAACATTGTTCGAATGGCCTAACTTCGATGGCAACAATAAGAACGAATACATTCGAATCTCTGGCCATTTTCAACGTTAACAAAATTTTCAACGCTTTTGCAGACAACTGAAATGGTTGACATTCAACAAATTGACATCGAATTAATGGGGAAGATTCGTGGAACAAGGTCTTTGGAAAGTGATCGATATTCGATGCGAGTTCTGATGAACTTGAACAGTTTTCACACGACACTTTTCGACGTTCAAGGATCAGCAAAGTGAAATCGAATCATCATTTTTCATTTTCTTCATGACTCTTTTTCGTAAATAAATGCCCAAATGGTTTGAATGGTTTGGTTTGTTATCAACCGTGCTGGTTTGCGAGGGGCACAAACTCCGTGCGTGTTGACTCTCTCTCTCTCTCTCTCTCTCTCTCTCTCTCTCTGAAATGAATTTTCTCATCATATGTTTCGATGATGCAGGCGTTGTTTTTCCGTCAACAAATGGCGGTTCACTCTGGTCGCGCTCTGTACTTGTCGAGATCATAATTTGAATTCATATTAATTTGAGCTCACCTAAACTGACATTACGTGCGAAAATTGTGTTCGGCTAAAGCGCGCTTGCGCATGCTCGCTCATTCGCGATTGAGTCCAATTGAATTCAGTAAAATGTTATTCAAATCTATCTCGTGGTGTGCGATCATTGTGCGTATTTTAAAATGCGTCAAATCATACAAATTTAAATGTGGGTTATACCGACTCGAGAAAAGTGGTATATGTGTGTGAGTGCGTTGCGTTGTGTTTTTTGCAACTCCAATTCTAACGCATGAGCGCTGACAGATCAACGCGTGATTTTAAGGCTGACGTAAAATATCATCTGTCAAAATGTCGACCAGAAAGAGATTAAATATGTGTGTGACGCTGCAAAATCATCGCAAATGTGTGTTCTTTGTGCATCCTCAGCCAGTCTTCCTACTGTATTGCTACTCTATCGCTGTAAAGATAATGACACTTATCTCGAAGATTTTTTGCGAGAAACCAAGCGATTAACAGCCAGTTAATTTCATAGTTGTTTTTTTCGTATGGAAAATGAGAAATGATTGTGACTTGAAGCTGATAAAGAGAATTGATGAAAAAAAAAAACACACAATTTATTTACGTTTTTCTAATTAACATTAATTTGTTTTTGAATTTGTATGTGATTTTATTAACCAAACAGAATAATTTGCTCTATGTTACAGTTTTATGAATTGGCAGTAAAAAACAAAATGTACAAATAATGGGATTGGTTGCAAAAGCACGCGATCTGGAATGAAACCGCCGATCCTAACGATCGCGGAGCGAGAACCTCCATATCAACCAATTGCCCACTTAGCACTATACAATTATCAAATTTATCACAAACATTTTAAATTTGAGAGGCAATTAAAATAGAAAATTCCACAGGTTTTTGGAGTAGTCCAGGGCCGCTTATCGAATCATGTCGATGATTCTATTTAGTTTGGAAATAGACAACTAAACGTAATCCTTTGTGTCAATCGCTCGATTTCGGAGTGTCATTTACAGTTAGGTTAATGAACAAGAGAGAAAAAAGGTACACGCCTAATGGGCCCATTTCTTATCGAAAATGTTTCAGTGAAAGATTAAAATAGCGGAGCCAAAGAAACGATAATTTATGTAAATGCATGCGATATATCAGAATGTTCGATATAGAATTTGAAGACGGGCAATGGAAAGAAACCGAAATGACATTGGTATTAAAAGCAGTGACTCGGTCCAATCGCATTCATTTAAATCTATCAAAACCTATAAATATTAATCTAAATGCTATGACAACGGCAAGAGGGAATAAACTCGCATTCGGATAATGATGGAAAAATCCCCGTGAAAGCGCACGCTTCATTACGATTTGATACGGCTTTTTTCCACTGTGCTAGAGAGATCCGAAGTATTACATCACCGATTGCTGCGGGAAAAATCCAATAAGAATTAGAAATACGCCGATCGAAAATAATATTCACGTCAGAGAATCGAAGAGAGAGAGAGAGAGAGAGAGAGAGAGGGAGAAATCGAAATGATAGACAGAAACAGTTGTTGCGACAAAAACCAATCGTATTCATGGCAAATTATGTGGCACGAGAAAAGCGATTCATTGTGGCACCCAACATAAAAATCTTATTGGCATTAGGAGATTTTTTTTGTCGTCTCTTCACATTTGTTTCTACCTCTCTCTCTTGCGCCCAATCTTAGCCACCTCATTCGAACCTCATTAGCATCAATCGAATCGCATCGAGTACCAATCGATATGTTAATTTTTTGTACTAGCACAACGCGACCGATTTTTCGTATGCAAAAATAAGTAACAGAATTCGGTTATGACCGGTTTAAAATTGATCAACACATTGAATAAATTCAGAAATAAGACGTTGCAATTTTCTGATTGGTCATACGGCCAGATGTCGTGTGAATTACACGATTTCGCGAACCATCGTCCGATTTGAACTATTTTGCAAATGGAAAAAAAGAGAGAGACTTCGAAATGAATTAGCATAAAGAAAGGTCTACTTTTGCCACTCGAATTTTATTTCACTTTTCTTTCATTCATATATAGAAAGATTGCCGGCAATATTTGAATAAAAAGAGGAATTAAATGTCGTAGCCATGCGACATGGAGAATCGCGATCACCGCAACTTTTAGCGATGATTTCATCGTTGCCGTTATGTGTGTCAAATGTGTTAGTAGATTTTTAGTGAAAAAAATTAGTGTGAGAATTAAGATCAACATTATGACCCGAAATATATGCAAATATGGCGCGGCTTACTATTGTTTTGGATGTGGTGCATTTCATGTCATCGAAGAACGGCTTCGCAACGTCGCTCAATTAGATTCATAAGAAAGTGTTCATATTGAAATCGGTCGATGCTGGGCACATCAAATACGAATGCCATTCGTGCATTCAACACAATATGTACTATTTGGACAGATTTCAATACGAATGAAATGATTTAATGCGCGATCCATGCAAGAAAATACATTTGCCACCGGCAAAACTAAGTCAAAAAAATGTGGAAGAAACTGCAAATAGTTGGCACACAAGAGCCGAGGAATCGTAGGTTGTTGGAGATTCATGTTATTTAATGTATTGGAAGCCGTGCGGCAGAGGTGTGTCGCTGTGTAATGAAGGAAAGTCACGAGAAATACGCTCCGCACTATCTGGGACAGAACACAATCGATTGATGTTCGTATGCGCGAATCGCACTTAATATAACAATTGAGCACTAATATCGCGCAATTTTATAGTTACGCTCATTATGATAATAATCGATATCGATTTACAATGATGAATAACCGATTCAACACTCGCAAATCCACATTTGCCAATTGCCATTTCTTTAAGCCACATATTTATTATCATGGTGCATAAAGCGCTGGCACGCTCACGCTGTCTGCGTATCGTAGTTGTGTGTGTTTGTTGAGAAATATAGAAACATTCGCCATTAATTTCATATGTTTTTTATAAAAATGTTTCGAGCGCTCGCTAGTTGCGCGAATTCGTCTGCGCTGTTGTAATATGCTAATCAGGCGAAATATGAGAGAATGGAGAAATAATTAGTTCGGAACTTGTGGATATTTGAATGCGATGCAATTTGAACAGCACAAATTATGAGCATGAGTTTTGGCAACATTTGGGCACGAAAAGGCCCCGAAATTGAAATGCTCATTTCATTGCCACGAAATTTTAAAACCAGCGACCGAGCAAAAGAAGGACAATCACGCGCTCAAAATATTTGCCAATAAAAAACAGCGGGTTTTTGTAGTTAAATTTTGAAAAATGTTAGAAAATTTATCGTATCGGCGCAATTGAAGGGGAAATTGGAAATGCTGAAGTATATTGAAACACTGAATGAGGAATGCGGTATGACTCAGAGAAAAGTTTCCCACTATAAAATCCCAGATTAAACTATGATCTCAATGTTTTCGTTGTTCTGGAGACAAAGCAACGACCTTCTGTACATGATAATGATCTCACCGCGGCTGTGTGCGAAAGACGTTGAATACGTGAAGTTGCTGTTTTGTTTTTGTGCACCCGCTCATTTGCATGTGAATTTCGTTCCCTAGAAAATATTCATAATAAAGAGAAAGAAAATATCGTTGTGCGTACACACAACGAGCGTGTGCTTGCGCACTCAGCAAATTGTTGCAACAATCAGCTGGTGATCGGTGTTCATTTATGATCACGTACGGGGTCCATTCATTGTTTTATTTAGTCACAATTTGCACAATTGCAATATGTGCGCGCTCATGATTTACCGCTGTTTTGTCATTATTTTTCAATTTCAGTTGATTGGCTGCGCATTTTCATGAAGTATATGTGTTTCGCAAAACTTGTTTATTGTATTTGGGTTTGATGCCATTTCATATCAATGCCACATTCAAAATAATGCATTGAATTAGACGACAAATTCTTCTGGTCACATGGAATTGATTTGAAAATGCTCGGCCAAGCATCGAAACGGATGCAGAGTATTGAGCAACGAATCCAAATCTCAACGACAAATCTATGACTCAAGCGGCGACTCAATGTGTTCAACTTAAATTAATGGAAATGAGAGAAAATAAATCAAGAATGAAGCACGCGGTGGAAGAAAAAATAAACAACAACGATATGTGAAGATGTTAACCTTGGCTATAAAAAATTTCATTCGAAGTCGCGAGATCGCATGCTCAACAGCTTTTGGCGCGCATTCATATTTGTATTTACGTTTGTGTGATGCATATATTTTGTCAAATATTGTACCTTTTTCTCTCTCATTCAACACACCGTAAATCATTCGACGGAATGTCCAAATAAGTAAATAAACACAAAAGGAACTGGCTGCTGGTGTGTACAAAAACCAATAACGAGTGAACGAGTGAGAGAGAAAGAGAGAGAGAAAAAGTGGTGTTGCCACATTGCAACGTAACAGCCAGGATACATGCGATTGGCCGGAGTACATACTGATAGCGTTCATTGAGTATGAATCGGTGGTGCGTGCAATTTGCAATGTGTGCACCCATAAATTCTGCGAAAATGTTCAAATGATTTGTTGGTTTGCCACGATAGGCTGCAACAGCAGTGCAAACGCTTCTATGGTGCGACAAGTCTTTTTTCGCTCAGCTATTCCAGTGCATTTATAATGGGCAGAACATGGTAAATATTTGATGATGGATGATATATGATTGCGACATTCAGCACGTAGTGCTCGACAATATATAAATCGCGTGAAGCGCATGATTGCGTCATAATGTGTGATTGTAATGCATTATTCGATGCATTTTTTATTCTATCCATTTTAATTATCGGTCAATTATTATCAACAATTCTTCTCGCTGTCGGTTCTCGCCGTTTTCTTCCTTGCGAACGAAGTTATCTCACTCTTTCCCTCTTTTCTCACGCTTTCTTCTGAATCAAAGAATGAACATCGAAGCTAAACGATCAGAGCGAAAGAGCAATCAATGAACTCATCACCCTTTTGGGTAATAATTGATAGTTGCGCGCAATATGCGGGCACTTTATTTAATAAAATGCGCATACGTTGAAGCGAATATTATTTATGTCACAGAGAACAGCTTACGTCAAAATCATCCACTAAGAATATTTATTGTGATGATTGAATGAATAAGAATTTACAATAGAATTTCTGTGATTAAATTGCTGTTTGAGTTTTTGCTGGAGAAAAACTTAACGATTTACAAAATTAGTTGTCGAGATGAGTTGTTGTTATCAGCGATGTGAAAAATGCTGCATTGAGTGGCCATTCCAGAATTATGATATAGATCGTTGGTGTTCAGCTGTATGAACACTCCTTAGTATTTTAATAATTGGACAGAAAATATCATGACATTTCTAACATCAATCGCATTTTAATGAAAATTCATGCTTTCAGCCTTGAAACGAATTCATTGCAACGAATTCCGCACATTCAAATAATCTGCGTGTTTTCAATAAAATTATGACTGGATCTGGTTTGTGCTACTTTGAACAGCCACAAAGGTTCATGCATACGGTTCAAGTCAAAGAGTTTTTCTTCTGTTTGCGGTCGCACTTTAGATCGATCCATTGTTTAGATCCTGGTCTACGGAACGCACTTGCTTTCGATTCTTCTGCGACGTATTTTTTATATTCAATCGTGACCGCACCGATCGAATCGTGAGGTAGTACATGTGATAATTTTACAAATTAACTCATTTTTACGGAATGAGAAAGAGACACCGAAGCTCGACTTTGGCCAGTTTTAATAAGTGAAAAAGCTGCTCCCATTGATAAGGCAGCGGAGAAACAACTACATGACGTTAACCGAAATTATTGCTTGGCATCATTCGAAAAATGTGACAAATTAACCATTCAAGAGTCAGTGTGAGTATTCAAGATGAGATCTTGAACAATTTCAATGGCACTCGAACAGCGAACGATTCGAAGTGCAGGACACAATCAATGAATCACGCTTCCTAACCCGCGCGTTCACCAAGTGAATTTATTTAAATTTCATTCGCTTCGATATCGGATTGTGAGCGGTGGATATGCATGCGTCTCGTTCCATACGTACTTATTTCCGTATTTTGGTTTCATTGTGTTTTTAGTGCAACTGAAGTCGTACAGCGATCGAGCGAGAGTGAGCGCGCGCTCACTTTCCTCCGTCGGATCACTTGCAAAATTCAAAAACACAGTGCTGTTTTTGTCTATCTAAACTCAAACAAAACGGTCTTGGACGCGAAGTAGAGAAAAACGCGCAATGTTTACGAACTACTGTGACCGGCTTTAAAATGATAAACATACCAGACAGTTTGATTCGATTTCGATATCGACATTTTCGGTCATGTTATGTCAAACATGGCGATTACGACTGCACAATGGAAAAAAAACGTTGACAGAACTGGAAAGTAGAATATCGTCGCTCGGAAACTTGATCGCATTCATTGCGTCAACAGTTGAATTCGTGAATGATATGCAGGGACGCTGAACCGTTTCTCACTTATGGTTTTCAATGCAATGAGTAGAATTCATCTATTGAAATTCAAAATAGATGATTGGGAAATTATCTTGAGACCGTCTCTGAAGTCCAAAGTCACAGACAGCCTATTGTCGTTTAATCCAGTAATTCCAAACATTTATTCTTGATTTCAATTGATGGTGTGAGTTCAATGGTGTTTACATTTTAATTGTCTGATATCATCAAAGGCGGTTTTGTTTTTTTTTCATGCTCTTTCACTGCGATTGCAAAGGATAAAAATAGCGTAAACCAATGTCGATGATTGTGTGTCTAAACTGGTTTTCGATACAATCGCATTCCGTTGGTTTTTTTTCCTTTTAATATTTTTTGATTGTTTGTCGCAAAGTGGTTTTCCAATTACGATTTAACTTCCTTCTTTTCGTTTTCATCGAACAAATTTTTACGCACATGACCAACATCAAAATACAATCGCAGTGGCACAGTAAACCACCGTAACAGACGGCGGCAACGACAGCTCTCATTAGCAGCAAACGACATAATTGAATCCAGTTCACAATATATCGAAATATAATTAAACGTGTGCGTACTTCGTTCAATAAAGTCCGAATATCCGGATTTTATGATCAAAAATCCTGTTAATTTCCATGCATATTTCGAACAAAACACCAACCAAAACGCATTCAGCCAATGATCGGTGGTTGATGCTGTTAATTGAACGAGGATGTTGTCCTGCAAATCCACTCTTTCTCCATTCAACGTTGTTTTATTATCATATTTACCAAACGATGGCATGTGCGAACTGAATGCTGGTTTGTTGGTCACCTCAGTCGCCACAATACACAACCATTGCACTCATGAAAACACTCTGTTTACGCATCATTCATTTATTGTATAATAATGGAGACACAAAGTCAAAGAGTAAGTGGAAAAATGATGAAACAAAATCCAAACTAGTTATACTGACCTTAGAAAATACACATTATTAACATGATTGTGTGTGAATTCCATACGGTGAGCTGGAAAATGCATACGCAAACAAGAAGAATGCGTTCATGCAATGTGTCAACAACAAATTCACAATCAAATGCGAAAAAAAAAATATGTGCAGCAGCAGCAAAAACGAGATTTTGAGCGACGGACTCTAATGAATGTTTCGGTGCCAGTTCCTTTCAAAAAATTTGCCCCATTGCCAGTCGAGCATTTCAACCGGATCATCAGTCATTGTCGCGTGAGAAGCGCACACAGTTGCCGCGTACAGAATATGATAACCCTAACAAATTCAATTTAATAATGGCTAATTGAAAATTTACAATTAATTTCAATGACTTTCAATTGATGGTTTTTGCATAATAAAAAAATTATCAGCACTGGAAAAATAAAGCTGGATAGTTTTGATCGATAGTTTATGATAATCCAACATAATCGGGAGCGCGCGCGCAACAATAAATCATCACATTGATTATATTTGAAAAAAAAAATTTGAGTCAGTGCAATGGAATTTTGTGGAGGCCCAAGGGGCGCTGCTCACTCGATTGATAATTGTTTTGAGGCTGTTGCAATCGAAAACAAATAATTTGGAAAATGTGTGGTCGCACGGCGAGCGCCGCGATATCAAATGAAATAATTATAGATAGTTTATAGATTCATTAGCAAATTACACTGAAATTTGTGGCATGCGACCCTCTGATATCACATTTATGGATTACTTTCTCTCGCAAATTAGATTGCATGTATTAACCGCAGTCAGCACTTTGTCTGTCGAAATCAGAAACTTATACACATTAATCGAATAACTAAATGCTATTTTTAAAAGCGGAACTTTTGCTTCATTCCCACACCAACTAAAACGGACTTATTCGACAAAGATTTTCTTTTCATATTCTATCGAACGGTGACTTGAATTCGACACACATTTAAATCCGATGCCAAATTTATTTTAATAACTGAATGTAAATTAACTGTTAGATAGCATGTGTTTGGATCGTGATTTTAACGTCAATTCCGCCTAAAATTGCCTTTCGATGCCACACAGCAAATGTTAAGAACATTTTATTTATAGCCTCTCAGTTTTACTATACAAGACATTAATTACTTTTCAATCAAACAATCGAATTGCGCATATTCTGAAGAGGAAAAAAAACCGCACAAATAACTTATTAAATTAAAAGACAAATATAATTAAAGTCCAATAGGCAATAATGATTGCAATTTAAATGCAATATGTCCGTCGATATTTGGACATAACTGCATGCTAATCAAGGCAGCGCTGCAAATATATGCCGTTATGGAAAAAATACAATTATTTGCAAAATCGATGAACAATTGTACGCAATTAACGTTGAAGATTCAGCAAGTGTGTTTGAAAAATTCTTTCTGTCAATTACTCGTGCAATAGCATGCGGAAAAGATTTGATTCATGGGCAGAAGCGAGCTCTCAATATCAATAATTTATCTATTTATGTAAAATGACATGATGGATGGTTTCAAAACAGTCATGGTCATTGCTGTGTATGGCGATTGAGGCTTACACACTGTGTCCATTTTTTTTTTCTCAAATGTGCACTTGAATCAATGAGTCGATTCATTTCTGCCGATTTTCGGTATATCTATATCGTTTTTGGCCGTCAGAAGAAGAAAAAAAAACACACACACACATACATATCTTGATATAATCTCTTGACACACAACAGTTTCAATTGGCCTGGCGCAAAGAAGAAGTTCATCGACCTAATCTAAGACCATTTTTAAGCGACATAATCGGTTTATGACTAATGGGTTCATGAAGAAATGTTGATACATTGAAGGTTTTTCTTTATTAATTAAGTGATTCTTCAAAAACACAACAACCAGCCAAAAATCCCACGTGAATCAGATTTAATTCCATCGAAAAAACAAGAAATAGTTTCACTGCCGATCAAAACCTTGTTTGTATCGAACGGAGATCAATAGTTTGTAATTTACAAGGCAAAATGGAGCCATTGCCATTTTCAAGTGATTCATAGACAGTAAATTCATTCAGAAAATCGAATGGAAAACTTGCGTTGGATTTTGTGCATTGTATTCTTTCAGGTGCAGTTAATATGCCTTGACTCTTGCCAAGCTGAACTGGACGTCACAGTTCCCATACGCGATACAACAGTTAACATGCAAATGCCACAATTTCTTTCTACAAAACGAGTTGTCAATTTGTTGTACGACGACGCGCCGATGCAAATCGGCCATTTTCAGATTGCTTTTTCTAGAGATAAATCGAAACACACACTGACGACACACAGTTCACCGGGACTTTGGCTGCTGCTGTTTGCATCCCAAACGACAGACACGAGAGAAGCACACAAGTGCACGCACACTGTCGCGCCATCAACCATTACTTACATGGCAAATTATTCACGCGATTTACGTCAATCATTCGAAACGACATTAATTCTACATGTATATTTTATCTCTCGGTGCACTGTGGTACATCAATGATCTGATTATTTACAATGTTGTTAGTGATTGAAAAATGCTCTGAGCTTGACGTAATGAACGACTCATCCGATATATTTTATCTCTTCACTCATTTCATCTGGCAATCAATTGGCCAATGTGAAAAAACAGAACATCGCAAATTATTTTAATCGTACGACAATCACTATTTCTCTCAATTTTATCTTATTTTTTTTTCAATTTCTCTCTCTATGTCTTTCGTTGTCTGCTTTTGTTGTTACTGTTCTAAGAAGCAACGATGTAAATTCAAGCGATTTTCACGTTCATTCGCCTCAGGCTCACCCAATCCATTTCGAATGAACATTTCCATAAAAAAGCGAAATTCTTTCGTTCTTTCTGTATATATAAACCAGTTGTCATGCATGCACTTCGTGTCGTTTCATTTATTGAGAATGGCAACGTAGTGCGCGTTCAATCGTCCGTTCGTTCCCTCGTTCGTTCGCTTACTTGTTCGGATGAATATGTGGTTGGGCCGTACCGCGACCGCTTGCTCTCAATACAAATTCTGATCAATTCAAATTTCAATGGAATTTTACCAATTTCAAATAGCATTTTCTCTGGTCTCGTTGTGGCCAGCGGCAATCTCTCTCGCTCTCTCTCTCATTCCCGCACTATTCGGGAGCGCAGGCTAAACTTGACATTTCTTATATGCACTTTGTTATCGATAAACAGCCCGATACACACAATATCACGCCATTAGACTATGAAATGAAAAATCTTTTGCTGAGGTGAATTCTCGTGCTGCAAGCGAATACATGACACAACATTTATGATAAAAAATTTAGTGACGCTCACATTGAACGTTTATTTTAATTTGGTAGGAAACGTGACGTTTCTAACTCTACATTTTTATAGACCATGTATGATCTGATTCATGAATCAAGTTTACATATAGACCCTGAAACTGTCACTTTGAGGGAAACTTTGCCCCATGAATGATCGTTTGGATCGATAAACTGGATTTTGGGTAAATTTTTCAAACCCCCATTACTAAGATCTATATAGATCAATATCCAAACTCCTGTGGATTGTCTGTTCTCATGACCCAATTTCATCGATGTCGAATACTTGCTGTTTGTATATTATACATATAATTTTTCCACTTGGTGTGCTTGCGTCACGTTAGGAAAGAGCAATTAAATTCCAGTGATAAAAACCACAACATAAAATACACACATGAAATAAGATAAAAAAAACACATCACACGAAGTATTAACAACCAGTTTACCTTTTTTCTGCTCTCTACTTTGTCTGTTTCATGCCGTTTTGCGTGTTTGTTTATCGTTGCATATGTCGATCGAATTTTTTGGTATGAAATTTTCCGCTCTCACTGTGATTGGCACTGGTGCGGGAATGTGCATGCGACCTGACAACATCCAACCGCAATCTTACGTCGGACAAACCATCTTTACTGCACCGATCACAACAAGTGCAACCAAATCAGATGTAATAACTCAGTCACACTCGCAAACACTCGATTAACATTGACTTATGAATGCAATTCTAAAAGGTGTTATAAGTCTAGGAAGAAATTACAATTCGCTGTTTAGTTTGAAAAAGGTCAACGAAATCGATTGCCTGAATGAACGAACGGACCGAACCGCACAGTCATTTTGCAATGCAGCATGATTATGCGGCCGATAATTTAGAAGAGAAGCGAAATCTAATTGATACACATTTCATTAACTAATAACGAGCGATCACTTCCTAAGTGGCACTATCAATATCAAGCCGACAAATCGTATTATAAATGCCGAAGCTGAAGTAGCACTTCAAACAACACAGCTAATTTTTTAATTGAATGATTGAAGCGTTGCTTCTTTATCATGTTGCTATTTTTAACTGACCAATCACAAATTTACAATTTCTCTGTGCCTCAACTTTTTTCGGAGCGTCATCTTCTTCATATAAAAGAAAGAAAAAAGAAGAAAACAATTTGACGAGTTGACATTATCTGTTAATTTATGAAAGATTATGCGCCAAATGATGAGTGAGATTACCGCATGAATCAAGTGAATCGCGTAATATTTGCTCTCTCTATCGATCAGCAAATACTATTTGTCGATAATTGCTTTTTGCTAGTGGTTATTTCATCAAACGATCAAATCGCCTTTTTGAATTGCAATCATGCGCATGCTGAAACGATGCAAAAATGCAACATACTTTGAGCTCTGACTAGAATTCGCAGCGGATATTCAGTCGTTCTCTGGTTAATTGCTGTCAAAGTTAATGAAACACCAAGAGAACTGGAATTTAATTCGTTCAATTGCAAAATTTTGTGCAATCAAGCAAAAATTGTGTGCTGCGAATTTGTGGCCAGTATTTTGTGTGTGTTAATAACAACATCAAAGGCACTTTCAGTAGCCTTCACCTGGCGAAAATGAACTGCGAAGACAGTAAATGAAGTATAGATTAGCAACATTGTTGGTGTTGTTTGCCCTTTTTTCTGCAATTTCATTGCATTGGCCGCGACGGATGGACTCATGTATACCGTTTCATTTTTTCAATGATTTTTTTTTTTGCGCTAAAACGGTGTATGTTGCAATAATGAACACGCATCACATTGCTTAGCGAAAAAATGCCAAAAAAGTGTGGTGAAGAAAATCAAAACGAAACAAAATATATAAAAAAACTGTCAGTAAGCCAATCAGAAAGCGCTGCATTCAAAAACATTGGATAATGATTGATAAGGCTTGGTTTTTGCCCACATTCCATGTGTTTTAGTGCATTAAAAGGAATTCATCGACTGATTAACATGCACGAACCATGCGAATTTGATCAATTAGAATAGATGAAATTCAAGCAAAACAAAGAAGCAACAGAATCAATGTGTTAAACATTTATTATTTATTCGGATTGCGCTGGGCAAATCGCGATTGGTATTATTAGCAAAAGATCCAATATCAAAACGATTATTAAGCTTATTTGCACACACGCACACAAACCCACGAAATCGACAAGCAATATGAAACAAGTGAAGAGAAAGAGAAAAAACATGCATAACTAAATACCATGTCCCAATTATGCAATGCGTGCATTCGAATATCGATAATAATCGAAATGCGAAAACAACTTACAAGGCAACACACATACACATCGACACCTGTCCGCAAATCAGCCGATCACACATTACACACACAAACACTCCGATCGCTATTTTGTGTGGCATACGCACACACGCATCCAAATTCAATCGTAGTCATATGTTGAGATAGTAACTGTGATCGCTTCGTCTTTTCTGTTCAACTTATTTACGGCGATCGGAAGAGATCGAAATCTCTCGACTTTTGGCAGATTGACGATCGTTGCGAATTCACTTTCACACATTGTTTGTCTGAGCATAAGTATTTGAAAAAAATGCCAGTTTGCGGTTGTCTTTGTTGATTTGCCTCAGAGAATAGCCAAATGTCATGCTCACTAACATACGCCGAACGCATTTCGAACTCAACGAAGAGACACACATGTATATTCACATAATTCACGAAGAATTACTAGGCCACATTTTAAATATGATACTTTTTCTTGCAGAATTGCAATAGAAAATGCGATAATTACGTTAATTTAAGCCAATCAAACATTCTAATCTCGACATTAATTTTGAAAAAAATCAAAGCGAAATTCACATTTTGCTAACTTCTTTTGGAAAAATGCGAGTGGAAAAATGTTGTATGAAAATTGAAAATGTTTTTATTGAATTCGAACTTTTGACTCTTCTGTTCACAACATTTCGCTGCAGTCTTTCTGCACATCTGCCAATCTGGATCAAAACTAATGAAATTCGTACAAAAAAGCAACATTTAAAATGGTGTGCAAGTCCACAATTCGGGTCCATTTATCATTGCAGCGTCAAAAATTGCGACTGTCACAAGTAACGAGCTGGAAATTAGTTGATGTACGGTGCGGTTATTTCTGCGATGTCGGTCCAGCATTTAGCATATATACAGAAAAATATTTCGAATTTGCCTGGCGCATTGTTGTTGCCTTTTTGTTGGATTATTGGTGTTGAATTATCTGGCCTTCACAATTCAAAGCATATACACAGACACTGTGTGTTGATGAGGTAGACAACAACATGTCAGACGCAGCAACAACAACAAAAACTGAATAAATAAATGAATAAAATTCCGTTGTTTCAATTTTCGTTAAACAAAAAATGAAAAATATGAGGCGAAAATTGGTTGAATGATTACTGAACCTTCCACAGTTACAAACACACACACAGAGAGAGAGAGAAATAGTGCCACCGACACACACACACACACACACACACACACACACACTGCTGCTGCTCTGCTGCTGCTGTGTTGCTTTTGTCGTGTGTGTCTTTCGGTCAGTTTCTTCTTTTCTTCAAGTTTTTGGATGAAACGTACGGAATATGTATATGTAATCAAAACAAACATAAATAATAACGATTAAACTATTATAATGTGATGTTTTCGATGTCGCACTGAATCAATCATATAGCCTCATTGAAGAAGGGAAACTCGCTGCTTTCGTGCTTGAGTAAGAATAGAGATCTTAGTCATCTTTCTGGATACATTGTGTGATCGTGCGTCGATATCAAACCGTATTTTCGTTTGATATTTCATGGTAACTGTTCTGCGTTCAATGATTGTTATGTGAATGTCTTGCGTCTCTTTTCGTTCGTTCGGTTGGCACCGATTGGCCGATTCACATTGGCACTGGTAAATCATTTATAATGATCGTATATCATATAGTAAATGGCATCCATTTTGTGAACATCGCATGAATTGGCTGGTTGTCGGTGACGCGCGCGCGAGAGACCCCATACACAACACACATTCACCTGAAAAGAAACAAACAAACGAAAAGAAAATCAGAAACATTGCAAATCCGTGCTTGATTTTCCAGTGCTGTTGTTTATAAACAATTGAAGAAAAAGGGAAACAATTTGAAGTGAATAGAATCAGTTCATAGATTTAAACATAATGAGCCGAATATTTCCAACATTAACTGTGAGGTAATTATGCAATGCGCTATGGTGTACTCTCAACACTCATATAAAGGCAAATTTTGGCATTTCTGTTGCAACAACTACAACGACCAACTTGAAGGATACACACGCAACATGATTTACCGTTTGCCCACTGTTTCAATCAAACGAAAGTGATTTCGATGTGCAAATATCAGCTGCGTATATTGTTATGGTAACCGCTGAGATACCGTTACACGGCAAACATCACGTAGTGGTTTCTTTTCGAAATCGATGTTTGCTTCAAGGAAACAATCGGTTGGTTGTTCGGTCAATCGATTTGTGTTGAACGAGTAATCTGGTTTTGAATTTTCGGTTTTTGCACTATCTTACGTCAAATCTATTAATCGCCCGTTTGATTTAAATGGAGCAGAAGGACGCTTTCATCGCACTACATATCAGTTTATCAAATGGCAATGAAATCATTGACTTAATTATAGCCACGATTGGATTTGAAGATACATTTGGTGCTCTTTTTCAACGAAATTCAATCAAATTTACGTAAATTTCAGTAAATAAGCCGAAAATTCCGAAAAAAATGAGCTAATTTCATGAATCAACAATCATGTGAGAATAGTCGTAAGCACTGAATTCATGGCAAATCTTTATCAAGAAATTTGTTGGATCTAGAGTCGCTAATTCGTCTATTGTCCGCTTTCAATTGAGCAGGCATATTTGCTGCAAAATTCTTGTGAACATTTCCTTTGTGAGATATTAAAATGAACGAGTGAAGACTACCACTAAAAAACAGAAGAAAATTGAATATATCATAGAAACTTCGAGGGTAAGAAAAAAAGAAGTCACAACAAAGTGTTGCTGATATTTCGAATGTTCCAGTGCACGTGTGTATTATTCTGTAATTGTTTGGCCCGTTTAAGTGAGCATGTTTCAATAAAAAATAAATATTTAATAACTAGCCTACGACATCATGTCCACGACGTGCACATTTACAGCTTTTCTTTGACATTTTGTTTTATCGGAATGCACTCATTTTAGAGCGCGAGAAACGGGTGATTTGGTTTTAATCTTGGGATCGATCAAAACAATTCTCCACATTTTATCGCATAAAAAGCACGTGATCTTGAAATGTTAATTGACTCGGAATTGCTGCTATCGGTTAGGCTATTAAAATAAATTAAAAAGCAAATATTGTCGCTGCTGGGTCATCGATACGATCGATGCATCGATTTCCTCATAATGCGGAAAATGCATACCCATTTTTCTGATTTATATATCCACAAAAATTTGCCCGCAATCGATTTTTTGTCCCTTTTATTTCATTTTGATAGCAATCGACAAAACTTTTCACGCAATAGCACACGGATGTGTTCTTGATCACGACCATTTCATTTGTAATAAATCGAATCGTGCTCCAACAATTCAGAAATATATGCAAAAATTGTTGAAATATCTCTCGATGAGATTCATCTGATTACGTATCATTACGTCGACAATATTATACTGAAAGCGATTGCATCAGACGATAAATAAATATTCAAAATGTCTCTGGCAAATAAAAAGCGGCATGCAACTGACAAAAGAGCTCTGAATCTGGAACTCGAGAATTATTATTTGCAGTTGTTGTTGATATTGTTCGTTCGTTGGTTCAGACGTATTAAATAATTACGTACACACATGTAGTAAGCATTCTGAATTTTCTTTTACTCTCCAAAAAATGCGGAAACATTCGATTGCATAAGCACGCACACATCGACCAGTTTTGCTTTAGGTCGGGAATGGGTGAAGCAGCAATCCATTTCGAATTTATGAAAATAGCCAGCGATTTCAATTGAGACATGCATTTATGCCGGCGATTAAATCATCTATTGGGAATGAATTTGTTCTTGAATTGTGCATTTTTGTGTATATTAAATTAGAGAATGTGACCTCCTGATTTTCATCAATTAATATTTATCTCGTTTCTTATTATTGCAGAAACTCATTGCGGCGCATCGCAACAAATGATGACACAGAATTTTCCCGCGAGAGCATTGTTAATCTAATGGAAAAGTTCGTAAAAACTGTGAATGTAATGGATGAAACGATATTGGTACCATGCCGATTGATGGACAGAACGGTTCGTATTTTGGTTTTTCTTTTTCTGTTGTCGTTTTAAAAATTTGATTTAGATTTTGGAAACAAAAACAAAAAATAATAAGAAGATGAGTGTCGCTGCGAGATCAAATACCAAGATCACATATCAAACATACACGGAAGAATTAGTTTTGCCGTAAGAGCATTGCGATAAAAAGACACATCTAAATTTTACGATCATTCAAAGATATGCAAACCAGTATTTCACGCAATCGGAATATCACATACACACAGCTCGAAAAAAAATATTTTATTCCGAAAATGTTATACCTTGTCTGCATTCGCGCATTATAATACTAAAAATAGATACGTTGTGATTATCCACGCGACCGCAATAGAAGCAACACCTTGCTAAACTACAGACAACCACACATATACGCACAATATAAGGAATTAACAATATTTCAGGGCTAACCAATTATGATATCATAACCATTGTTAAATCTCTAGCACAATTTACCCGAAAAATGATCCATACCAACAACTGTCAGAAAATAGACGCGTGGCCTACGACACAAAGCTGGAAATGATTCAATCATTTATCGGACTAGCTACTGTGTTTGTGGTGTGTGTTTACTTTAAATTTGTGTCCTTATCATCGTTCATTCACCAGCAAGATTAAAGCAGAGATTTCACACGTGAGACCACAACACACGCATTCCGCAGTGCGAGCGTACACAACTGTTTTACTCATTTGGCTTTCATTGAATGATCGCCACGCCACGTCAAAAGTGAATGTTAATCACAGTCGAAGAGAGTGGAAAACGCATTTTCGTAGGCAATTACTTCAGAATGAATTCTGATAATGGACATACAAATTTGAATATTGAAAATGTTGAAAATCATCTCAAATGGACTTTGTTCCGGTAGTTTTTGTCAGCTTTCTGCATTATGTGTGTGACCAAAAATGACCAATTTGACATTGAAAACTAACAAGTTTTTGCATATATATTTTTTCTGCTTCATTCGGTTCCGTTCGCTGTTGTTGTCCACTTGTTTGTCACCAAAACTATTTGCGCCATTTTAATGCCAAAAACCTTTTGAAATCATCATTCAAATTTATTGAAAACATTTTTTGATTATCTCGTCATTGTTAAACAATTATAAATCTGACCGAAGTTGCAAAACTAAGAATGTAAAGAAAAAGACGTCTTACAAAATAGGCAATAAACAATCGAATTCAATTGATAAAAGGTGAAATTTATGCAAAATACTGTGGCGGAAATAAGATCTATACATAAATTTGGCGCCTTCTTCGCATCACGAAATGTGCTCAACTCGTTACACACATCTATCCGGGATCGACCACTTCATGAATTCCCGATTATTTCCTCCAATCAACTCGTGAATCTACAAGAATGCAATTTTTTTCCTCCTTTTGCTAAATTTTAATCAGAACAGAAACACAAATCAAGTCGACTGTCACGCAATTCTCATTTCACATGATTTTAATATGCTTTCGACTCTTTCACAACCATCTTTGGTAATAAATTGGTGTTGCCGCACAGCTCACGTTCTACCAGGCAATTAATTTAGCTCGTAAAATGTGAAATGGTCGATTCTTATTGACTTGAGCCGTTTTATTGGCCACGACAACGTTCGGCGAAATTCCTAAAAATGCGGC
This sequence comes from Obolodiplosis robiniae, assembly GCA_028476595.1. Classification (NCBI taxonomy): domain Eukaryota; kingdom Metazoa; phylum Arthropoda; class Insecta; order Diptera; family Cecidomyiidae; genus Obolodiplosis; species Obolodiplosis robiniae. The sequence goes on along the minus strand of CM052017.1, from coordinate 7,526,281 downwards.
AAAGCATAAAAAACCAAACAATACAAAAGAATATCGATGAATTTTGCCGGTTCCAAGATCTCAACATGTCTGACGAAACATTTCACAAAAACTATCGTTCCGGCAATACACAAACAAGTTCTAATGAAATTTTCGATGAAATTGATTCGAGTTCGCCGTTTGACTGATCGATTCGCTGTAAAGAATCGATGGGAATGTGAGAAAACGTGACATTTCTTGCATTCAAGTTGCCGGTGTTTGAATAAATTATTGATGTTATGTTTCAAACCGGACAGCATATTTGGCCCGATCTGCTTCAGAGAATTTTACATGAGAATGATGAAGTCGATTAAATATTCCGAAATTCTAAGCAACGAATGGAATAGCATTCTAAACAACCTATTATAATGTTGATTCAATTGCAGAATTCTCAATCGATTGCAGTAAATCACCGCTGAGTTTCGAATGGAACTCCAATGTTTGACTGACGTTTTTATCGAAAAACAAAACTTGTCTTTTCTTCAGAAGAGTATATGATTAGTCAATGCATAATTATGCAAATGGCATGGACTTGATCTTTGCTCGGCGATAATATGTCTGGAACATTTGGTTTGAACTTTGATATCACATAGAATTGTTGAATTGATGTTGAATGCTGTGATCCGTCAGTGAATCAATAGATCTGTGTGTTTCGTTATTTTCTGCATCTCAATTTGCGGTCATTGGTTCTATTCGTAATCATACTTAGATCAAACAAATCATGTTCGTCAAGAAAAAAAAAATGAAATGAACCGAGAATGAGCGGCGAGCAGAAAAAAACAATCCGTGCATAAAGAATGGTCGCGTTCACTGGTCCAACTCACTTATATAAGACCAATAAACCTAAATGGCAAAAGTATTAAGAAGGCAACCGCCATACGCCTTTGATTTTTAAAACGAGAATGGTAAATTATTGTCTCTGTTCATACTCAGTGCTTGAGTGTTGACTATTTGAAATTGGTTTGGGTGTGAGTTTGTTTGCCAGAGAGAAAAAAAGGGAGATATTGACGTGTTCAACGTCTTCGATTCACAAAGCAAATGCTTCGAATCAGCTTGGCCTTGACGCTACCGCTTTGCTAATCAATTTCCAACTTTTTCTTTTTCTCTCTCTCTCTCCCTCTGTCTGCGTCTTGCACTGTGTCGGAATGCGTTCCACGTACACTGTATGCAATCAATATAAATGGATGCCGTCGGTCCGTCTATCGTTCTGTGCTCCTCTGTTTTCAATATCTCTTTATACATACAATGTTGCCGCTGCCGCTGGATTATTTACTTGAAATTATTGTGCAATAATTTGTTTTTGACATGCTGTACGGTGTACAGCTTGAATATATTGAAAAAAACTCGTCGAAATCACTGTTATTATGCAGATTTGATGAGGAGAGGGTGCTAAAATATGAATATTTCTATACAAGACGATTGTGTGGCATGCGTTCACCGCACCATTTGCATAATTCAAATAGTATTGGAATGGACAAGTGAACGATTGATTTTCACAATTTTTCACACAATTGTAATTCATTTTGTAAATGAATGTGGCGATCTCGATCGAAATTGTCGATCGGCCGTTAATCTTGAAATCCAATTTACAATTCGAATTCCAACGGAATCGCGGAAATATCGATTAGTGAGACATGATATGTTCTATCACAACAGCTGGATTAAACCTTTTTTTGGTCACACGAAAATATGTCCATAAAAAGATGCGGTTCATTCCATAATTCCAGTTTGGTGATTTCACAATTATTTTATCGATGTCACATAAATATTTCAATTTTTAAATGGAATCTTTTTCGAATACGATCATAAATATAATCACGGTTTTTGAAACTAGGAAGAGAATTCCATTCGATTCACAAGTTTTTGTATTCTAAGTGACCTCATCGCTTTCCGAGTGATAATTAGAAGACAAGCTTAAGAATTTGCTAATATTTTAAATCGAAGTAGACAGAAAAATTGCCGTTGATTTAGTAAAAATATGGTCAAAATTAGAATCATCGTGACTCGGCGCAAAAATTGATGACATTTTGACAAACGCAATGTTCCAATTTGCCTGATCCATCTCGTTTTATCGGGTTCTGGGACAATTTTCCATCGACCCTAATCAAATTCAATCAAGAAGAATGAAAAAAATAAACTGTATATGTGCACGCCATTGTACGGCAATCAGCGAAATTTCAACTAATTACTTCCGCTCATTTTGCACAGTTTGAACTAAATTGCATTTGATGTGGCTTTGACTTGTGGGTGTCGCTCTTTTGAAATAAACGATCATTTTTATTGAATTGATGCTGGGAACATTAGGCTCGCATCTAAATATAACCCGATCTATAAACTATTGTAGTTCAACGATCATTTTCACAATGTATGTGCTTCCGACTCCAATTTTAATTCTTTCGCCACTTGAATGATCTCATATGATTAATTCTTAATTCCAATTTAAAGACACTGGTCTGATAGTTCAGTTTCGACGTGAACAAATTACTGTATTAACTAAATATTCGTAGAATTTCATTTTTTTAATTGGACTTTGAGTTTAAGTTAAAACAACAACAAGCATTTATAGACCATTAGTGCCCCACGGATCGCGGCGCGAGACTCCTGAAACCATTCTCAACACTTTCATATCAGACACTTCCAGATCATGAACTGAATTCTCTGATTCAACCCAGCTTTCGCTACCATAAAGACTAGTTGGTCTGAAGATTGTCCCGTGAATCAACATCTTTTTTTCTGTTGTCTGTTCAAGTTCAAAGTATTTCATAAAAAAACATGTTTTTTTGATGCAAAATGATCAAAAGTAGTTATTCAAAATTAATGTGTGTCTGTTTCATTGCAGGTTGGTGATGCCACTGATACAATTGTACCAGAAATTATTGGTTCATCGCCATCAAAGCACCATCATCATCATGGGCATCATTCCGCAAATGGCAAAAAGAAGCGTGCACCAGTGCATGAAAGTCTCAGTTCGGCTGAATTATTTACCTTATACAATATGTTAAACGGTGTCAAAGTAGATTTATTGTGGGGCCGAAACAGCGAAGAGCAGCCCGAGGAAATGCAAAATGAAATAGACGATGATAAACAATCGAGCTCAACCATTGTGCCATCCGCCGATAGCAATGCCAACACAAATACTAGCAGTACAAAAGATGTAAAAGGCCATGCCCGTCGTCCAAGCACCGCATCGGTTGCCTCATCCAATTCAGCTACCACATTAAGCGATTCCGACAGCGAAATTTCCACCGAAAATGATTCGGGCATCGAATCCGAATGCAAACACGAAACCGACAAATCACGTGATTTAGCCAAACAATATCGTAAACATTTATTAGGTTTATACCGTTGTCTGGAACAAATGACTGATGCAGCCAACTATTTAACTGCACGGTATCAAAGTGATATCGGACCAGTTTAACACATACGCACATCGATAGACACCATCGCTGTGCAGCGCACCAATTTTACAACACATAGCCACAGCCACAGAAAAACAATTCTATCAACAATAAACAAAGCGAGAAGAAAAATGCAACAAATCATTTCTTTTGGCGGTGTTCAAAACATTCACAGTAAAATAGAGAGCAATTAGAGATCGTGAGAGGGAAATGCTCAAATCCAATCATCCATTATCAGAAAATCACGTTGAATATTTGAGAGGGACTTGAAAAAAAAGAATGCGTATCATTAAGAGGCAATTTTTTTTTCATAGAAAAATGGTTTAGTTCTACTTTTCCTCATTTTTTCGGTACACACTATAATGCAAATGGATGTCAGGCAAATCAAGATGGAAATCCTATTTTTTGTCGTGCAATTTTGTCCTCGTTGAAACTAATTCCAAACAATATCATTGATTTAATTGGGTGAACTGTCTGAATTTGAATATCAGAAAATCCTTCGGGTCGGAATCCATTCAATCCATTTGCTAAGCAATGGATGGAAGGAGACAAAAGATATATTTTTGAAATTTCAATTACGATTCGGCACATATATTCAATCGGTGATTTGCAGTTTGTGTTTTTCAGACAAAAAAAAACAGCAACATTCTAAAATGTGTTTGTCCATTCGCCGGGGTACAAAATTTAAGAAATCACAAACCAGAGCGTTTATATCAGTCAAGTCATATATCCCTAAATTTAGTTTTATTTATTTAAAAAAAAAAAAAAAACACGAAACTGTTTCGTAAAAGAAATTGGAAACCAAATGCAAAAAAAAAGTGAAAAAAAAAATAATTCATAAGAAAATGCGAAAAAATATCATTTAATTGGTATGCCCAAAATGAAAGCAATCAATTACTTTTGAGAAGATCATATTTTGTTCATAACGATATTAATTTATTGATTAGTTCTGTTCTTCTACTTCGATGGGCATTTTAATAAACTTGGTTTAAAAACCGTCGTGGAAATTTTTTTCAATTAATTACTTACTGCGCTCATTAATTTTCACTATTTCCTCCACACCGAAACAAATAAACCAAAACATTTGCTCTTTTCTTCATTCAGTTCAGTTGCGATATAAACCAAGTGATGTGCAATCAAACCCAAAATAGACATGTGTAATCATGGATCTATTCATTATGCTCGTAGAACGACCCGATTCGTAATGAGAAAACTCGTGACTTTTTTTGTTGGCTCTATTTTCACCATTTCATTCATATGGAGACAGGATGTATTTGTTTCATATTTTTATTTTCTTTGTCTGTTATTTAAGAAATAAACACACATTAAAAACTAAAACGATCATCTAGAAGTGCATGGTTTTTTTATTGCAGAATTTACATGTTGAATGTGGATTTGAAACAGTGCAAGCAACAAAATACAATGATGAACACGCACAAATGTGATGCAATGCTAGTTGCCCATGCAAATTGGTACTGAAAAGCATTTCGATGACTGAAATTCAGCTGAAATGATTGAATCAGCAGGATTGCAAGATGGCTGATATGTTGCAGCGCTTGAATCATTGAAATTTTGCGCTTGCATTCAACTCAATCCCATTTTGACAATCAATTTCAAGCGAACACATGGGTGAAATGGAATGCAAAATATGAAAAGTGAATCTTCAATTTGGTTAAAACAAAATACGCATAAAACATAATTTTAATAGGAATCTAACATAATGAAGAAAATGGAAGAACTTTTTATATAAATTATTTTATAAGAATCAAATAGGACGATAGATAAGAATTGTGGTTGGTGCGGACAAAGGAAAAGTAAAACAATAACAAAAATCAACAAAAAAATGGGAAAATAATGAAAAAAGTGAGTTTAATTCAGAACGAACAAAAAAAAATTTATTCAAATAATATATGTAACGGAAGTGCATGGAAATTCATGAAATGAATATAAATATAAGTGTGTGTGAAACATATAGAAATTATTTGCATGAATGTGAAGAGCAAGAAAGAGAGAGAGAGAGAGAGAGAGAGAGAAAAAGAGAGAGAGAGCGTGAAAGAAAACCCGTTGCTTTTGTTCTTATTCAATTTGAATGAAATGACGAATTTCGAATGGAATGAAGGCAGCATTGCTGCACGCTTTGTGAGATGCTTTCGGAAGACCAAAATGCAATTGTTTAAAATGAAATGTGTCGTCGTAGAAGCGTGTTACTTTCGCTTAAAATGCCTTTATACTTTTGAAGCCCATTCAGCGTTCATGTTAAGAAAACCACTTGTTTTCCGACACTCTGGTCAGTTTTAGAGTAGGTTCTTAGATAATATCATTTTTTTCCTTTAATTTTAACATTCAAAATACCAAAAAATGCGATTTACTAAACAAACAACAACAACAACAACAAACAATTGATAAGAAAATTTGAGAGACGAAAGAAAAAATATTTAAATCGAACAAAGAGAAACAATTGACACTGAAAACAACGGCGAAGAGCGCCCAATAATGCAGAAAAGGTGTCAACTCCAGAAAAAAAAAGAAGAAAAAGGAAAAAAAAAGAGAATTCTTTGCAAATATTTGCAACGGAAACAAACGGAATTTCGTGGAAAAAATATTTCGCTTGATTTCTCAACACATCTTAAGTAAAAGGGAACGATTTTTAGAAGAAAAATTGTTGAAAAAATTATGAAAACAGTTAGATAATGAATTAATACTGTATTCCCTCAAAATGACTTTTCGTGCCAAGAAAGTGATGAGGGGGGAAAATGCATATTGTGAAACCTTTAGGCGGGACCTAATTAAAAATGAAAAATAAACACAGAAAATAAAAAAAAAAAAATATTATTGAGATCACATGCGAAAAGATTCAAATTGACCGCAAGATTTGTTACCGTTGCTTTTGTTTCCTTTGGACCAAAGGAATTGAATCCACTTTATATTTGATACAATTTTATTGATTGAATATTCGCGAGTTTTTTTATTCAAATTAAAAATGAGAAAAACAACCGAAATGTAAAATGAAAAATGGAGTTCAGTTTCAGTTCATCGTCCGCTCTCAAATCAGCCACAATTTATTTGCATTCTGAACATTCCTGCTTCAGTCATCATAGTGAGACGAATAGAATAATGCATTCAGGTACATTGGAACCACTCATGGCTTTGAAGCTGAATCGACACAAACATGTTATAAACGATTATCCAAAACCAAATTTTGTAAAGAGATTTTGTTTTACGTTGTAATTTTTAGAATTTAACCGATAAATAAACAATAACAACAAAAAAACACATAGCAACAAACCCAATAATTATTTAGTCGATATGAATGTATAGAAATGCTTTAGCTCAAGCTTATATACGTCATCGCAATTACAGAACAAACAAGAAAATAATTTGTGTACGATTTGTGAACCACCACAATATTTAACAATAATAACAGAATAAGTAAATCAAACTGTTATTTTGATTCAAAAAGTAACTGATGTTAAAACTATATTAGCTAAATTCAATACATGCAAATAAAATTACTATGGAAAATTAATAAAAATTAAAATATCGCGATTGTTACTTTTCCTCGGCTTATCATGTGTCGGCTTATCATGCATGATTTTTATTTCGGGTTTAGAGACACTTGGAATTTTTTTCAGACTTTGATTTTCAAATTTGGATTTATAGGTGCGGATTTCTCGGCTTGATTTCTTAAGTTTTGGATAATTCAGGTTTATATTTTTTGGTCTGAATTTCTAGGTTTGGTTTTCTAGACGCAGCGTTTCAGTCTCAGATTTGAATTTCAACCCTTGATCAGACTCTACCCTTCTAAAGACAGATCATTGACTGTTCTAGAGAAAGTCACACTTTAAATATAGCATCAAATGAAGAATATAAGACTCTGGAGCACTTTTCTTTTAATGGGGCTGCGCCTCGAGTCAAGATTCTCGACAATCAATTCGATGTAAGTTGAACCAAGGCGAAAGCATTTCAACAGTTTGATTCTTCAGATTCAATGATCTGAACTGGATTAAACGATTATCTTTGATTTTGACACATTTCTGTGCCAAACTGTGTGATACAGCATTGTATATTCATGGCGGAAAGACTCGTTTTGCCATAGTGTCATTGTCCTATTATTTTTCTGCGCACAAACTTAACTTATTTGTCGAAGATTTGTTTATTTGTAAAAATTGAGAAGATCACCTGAGGCCACCATTTGGATTGAAACAATTTCGAAGTTTTACGTATTTTCAGGCGTAAATGTGAAATAGGTAGAAAAAAATTTGCATTGACTTGCTGAGTCTATGGCGATAATACGGATTCAAATGTGCGTGCCTGTTTCAGTTCTAATTAAGATTATGAATTTTAGCAAAGAAAATCTTATCACAAGAAAAACAACTCAATCATATTCAGATGTTAATCTCCGAAATGACAAGTTCATCATTTTTTTTATTTATTCATGGCAAATGTTAGATAATATGAACGCCCTTTATAAAGTATATAATTATTATTTGTATATAATTTGAGTCGTATCTGAATTGCCTATATATTTCGAATGCTTCAATTTTTCTGAATATTCTTAATTGATGAACCCGAAACAAATTCCGGATTTGACTAGCGTTCGTTTTTGAAGGCCATTTTTCAATTTGCAGAATTAACGTGACATATGAATCGCTAAGAATATTCATGTCCCTCCAAGCAAAGTTTAAATGCTGTCCCATGAAAAGAAATAAGATTAAAAAGTAAAATAGTAAGAGATACCGTTTTCCCTCAAAACTCAAAAATTTACTACGGGTTGTTTGCGAAACGTCCTCAATCTACGCGACGATTTCATGTTCGAATTGAGATCCCCCTTCTAATACATACAAACATACCAATTTCCCGAAAAATTCATTTTTCTTCATGGAGCTTCTTCATTTCAACTTTTTTCATGGGAGATAATCAAAATCTTTTTTCTTTATTGTCATGAATATTCTTACCGTTTCAAATGAACAGAGCATAGCAGAGGCCAAGCAAGTCTCTCTTTCACGCTTGAACTCACTTGCTCCAATTGAGCAACGCCGAACAAATCTGCGCATTCCAAATGAGGAACGTGATGATTTTAATCAATTCGGTCACGAGATATGATTTTCGTTAGGCAAAGAGCTTTTGTACGTTTCTGGTTTCATATTGCTTTGAATTGAAGATACTGAAAGAAGATAAATCACCAAGTTATTGACCTGTTTAACGAAGTCATGAACAATACAACGACCAATCTAAGAAAATCACTGGAATAATTTCAATTTTTCGAGGAAACAACAAAAATTGTAATTTGAATATCACCGAAAAGTTCCATGAAAACAATGTGATTTCCAATGAGCCGCATATATTCCGTCGAATCGATGTCGGTTCAGAATTAACACGAGCAATCAATAACAAAAGAATGGTTTTAATCGCATTGACATTCGCACAGAAAATTAAAAAGATAATCAATGTCCATTTTGCATGCGATTTGATTCCTTTTGCTTTTATTTATTTATTGAAATTGCCAGATATTGACACACCAGTTGTCATATTGCAGAATAAAGGAACTTCAATGAAATTTATACGTTCGTTATTATTATTGTTCGATTACTTCATGATAGAGAGACACAGGAAAGTACCCTGCAAACAGCGATTTAATTGAATGCGCAGAATAACGCGCAGTGAACTCTATATTGCAAATGAATTAGCTTGAGTAAATTGACAAAATTGATCCTATGTGTGAATGTGCTGCACACCGCAAAGCTAGGAGTGGTTGAGAAGGAATCCCTCGAGGATTTATCATTTCAAATGAGTTAATCCTCTTCACTGTCATTGAATTTTATATGCAATGTATGGGATTTATTTGGTGAATTTACCCAAGTTAATTCATTTACAATATTGAGTTCACCGCGCAGTATTCCTCGATAAAAAGCTTGACACTGAATAAAAAATCATTTAAATTCGTTTGGTATTACGAGTGCCATGACACCACCAGCTTGAAATGCCAACGCCAGTTTGGTGCCAGTATATTATTGTTCCTCTTTTGTTCTTATTTTTCCACAATATTCATTGAATCTAACTTCTGAACTTTCAAATTACCATTTCAATTTGATCGAATCCGTCGAAAGGGACCCCGTCAATGGTTCTCAAACTAGCATTCATTTTCCATTCAGTTGGCCCAATTCGGCCGATCGTTTCGTGAACAAATGATATAGTTGTGCCGTTTTGGTATTGTAATACAATTTATAATACTTAATACTCAGTATTATGACATGTTATATTATTATAAACAACATAATACTGAGTATTGAGTATTAGTATTAAATATTTATAATACCTCAAAATACTCGAGTATTATGATTTATCATAATACCGGTATTATGAAAACCCAAATGCTGTTATTATAACCGATCATAACACCAGTCTTGGATTTTCATAATACTGGTATTATAACCAATGATAATACTCGAGTATTTTGAAGTATTGTTAATACTTAATACTGATATAATACTGAGTATTAGATATTATCATTCATGATAATACTAACAAAAAAGTAGTATTAAGTATTCGGTATTTTAATACTGCAGTATTATGAGTTACAACTATAACAAATGATAGTTACCCTAAAAACTGCACACACGAAATATTCTTTATTTGTTGATCGACGAATTTTGAAATTTCATTCAATAAATAATTCATCAAAAGCAAGCGTTGCTGCCACAATTTAATTTAACTAATGCTAATTTTGATTGCTCGAATAAACAAATTGTAAGGGAAACAATTTAATATCGTTGCGGTGTTGCAATTACATTGATCTAATATAATGGCGGTGCTCACAATAATTTGAATAATTGAAATTGAAAACATCCCCGCTTCCAGAAATAATTGAAAACAAAAATATGTTCTATTACTTTTAGCTGCATACTTCAATAAAATCCAAGTACAAATGCGCTTCATCGGAAAACATTGCTTGAATGCACTCAATTTTTGCGGTCATTTTCGTTGATGTGCGAGCAAGTTTTTTTCTCGTTTTTGAAGCAATTGCCCATAGAATTTATGAAAATCAGCACATTGAATTGCAAGCAGCTTTGTATGGGTGCACATTAACAATCAACACATATGTGCACAATAATTCACCTTAGAAGACCGCAAACAAGTAGTTTTTTTGTGTGCTGGAAAAAAAAATGAGATCATAATTATATTTGCTGCAACACCGAAATTGTCGATGGCAACAGAAAGCCAAAACATTTTCTATGCATTCATTCCACGAAGCATTTATGTGGTTTTTGCACGAGATTGTACGATGAAGCTCAATTGAGTTTCTTTTTTTTCTTCTGCGCTGGTATTTTACACATTTTGGTCAATAACAAATATGTTTATAGAAGCAGGTATATTTCCGCTGTTTAACGCGGTGACGCTCGCGATAAAAACCGAATCGCAAGTCTATGCAGCAAAATCTGGTGTCAAGCAATTATGCAATATTTGCGCTTGTTTTTGGCGTTTTAATGGGATTAGCGCAAGCCATGATAGAACCTAAACACAATTTTTACTGCCTCGATTCCATTTTTTATAATCAAATTTCAATTTATTGACCATAACAGAGACGATAATTATTCGCACCGTGAATCATGCGCACACAATAAAAATGAGTTTTATAGAATTAAGTCCATAAAAACAAAAAATTCCGAATTTTATTGAAATGTAAGAAAAAAATGATTAAGGCTTACTTATTTACCCGTTCAAGCAAAAATCAGCGTAGACTGTCGTCGATTTTGCATTAAATAAACGAATCACATCAAAAGTCCATCGCGGCATGAGCTTATATAATACAATTGATCTATAAAAATGTGGAATCCCCCAAAATTCAGCGCCTCATTTACATTTATCGCTGACCAAACAACCCAAATATGACATTCCGAAGGTTGGAAATTTTATTTTTAGATGCAAATTTCAAGAACCACTTTTTTCTAACCATTAACAAATGTCAAATCAAATAGAATTCTAACAAAACTTAAGTTTAGAATCAAAATTTGGCAAACTATCAATTTTATCTATCATTTGGTTGATCATATCGCGTTTTTCATACAACAAAATGTCCGTGTGCTCATCACGTTTTTGACCGATTTCAAAGGTGTTGAATGGTCTGGATTAATGGACCGGTCCAGTACACGCGCATTCCCAACATTCGCATATTCAAGTGACAGACAGATATACAACCAACAGCACATGACATCACATCAATATTAGATGTCAAATAGAAAAGAAAGTTCCAAGCAAAACTTCAAGATCATGCCTAATTAAGCATGCGACATAGATTACAGAAAATTCATTTGCGTGGCAAGCTCTTTTGATAAAAACGTTTGACGGCACAGATTGAAGCCGAAGCAATTTACGCAGTATATAATTCGGGTGAAACCCTAGAAATTGACACTCATTTCATGGGTCATGATATTCGACTTTGCACGCAATTCATGGCTGCTAAGAATTTACCAAATAAAAACCAATCATTACTATGAACAATACGCAACAATTGCCGCCAATTGTGTTTGTGTGTGTGGTTATTTGTTTATTTGTGCGTCATATGCTAATTTGTGTCGTACGAATTGAAAGATTTCTAGAAACTGCTGCTTTTTATATAAGAATTTGTGAGCCACACGCTGTGTTCCACAAATTTCCATTTATTTCATTGATGTCATCCGGAAAGATCTGACTTCTGCTACGTGTCACCCCATAATTATTTCTTTAGAGAAGTTTTCGAACGTACACACACTACTTCCTGTGCGGTTTCTATTATTTGAATAAATAAAAACGAAAAAACAAATAAACAAATAAAGTGCAAAGAAACGGAATGAGAAATTTCTCGAACGAAAATAGATAAAGAAACTCAAGAGAGAGAGAGAGAGAGAGAGAGAGAGAAAGAGAATTCCATTGCACCGCATCGAGTCACAATATCCGATCAATCTACTTGATCTAACTGTCGAAATATGGAGAATACCATAGAAGTTCGTTTTTTTTTCTGTATGCCAAAATTTTTTATATGCACACACGCAATATCTATGCCATTATCGTTAAAATCAATTAAAATGCAAATTTAAAGCACCGCATTAAAATTAATATCAGATGAATTAATTTCCACCGCTATAGTGATGATATACACAAATTATATCTTCTTAGGTCAGTTCAAATTTATTATAATTTTTTAGCTACGACTAAAAATAGATTTCGCACTTTAGTGCTAGGCCAAACGCGCAAATATATTAGTGGTCAATCAATAACACGTAGTTTTCATACAGTTTAGCCCCTTTATTACTTCTTTGTCGTTCGCTGATTTGCGCAGGTCATACGGTTTAGCCTCTTTTTTTTGCATGTAAGCGATTGTGACGTCAAAAGCTGTAACTTTAAAAATATTCGCAATATATTACATTTGCTATTTCTTATTCGCATTTACTATGTTTCAAGTGGTTTAATTAATGCACATTTATTAATAATAATTTATTGGCGATCGTGATAAAATCGCATGAATGTGAATTTTTTTTCTGAATTCGAATTTATTAACCAAACAAATAAATCCTACAGGTTACAATTTGTTCTTAAGTTTAAAAATACAAAAAAGGTTTAAGGCACTGAGAGAAGCAACCGTTCTGAATAGCGGATACCGCCGGTCCTAATGACCTCGGAGCGGGACGCTATCTCCGCATTCAGCTCAGATGCATATCCAACCACAACATTGCAGCATTTAAATATATAGTTCTATGTTATTTCCAAAGAAATTAGCAGCTGCTATATTTACACTTGAGATGCTCATATTGAAATCAATCACGTGACATAAATGAAATTTGATTGAGTCCGCCTTCTGATTCGAATATTAAAATTAATCATGGAAAGAAGTGAACTTTGTCAAAAGCTTTGCTGAAGTCATTGTTAATTATGTCGAATTGTCTTCCCGCCTCTAATTCACCTAATGAGAAAGTCGAGAACAACAACAGATTCGTGACGGATTTGCATGGAAAGCAATATAATTGCAAACAATTGCTTCGAAACATTTTGGCAAGAAAGATAGCAATGCATTCATAAATTTTTCATCATTTCGAAAAACCCTTTTTGAAGATTGGCCTTACATTGGATAATTTCCATGCACTCGCAATAGAGGAGGTTTCCAGCGATCGATTGAAAATAGTGTGCATAGGCAATGTTAATTCACATGCGCATCCTTTTGACAGCCGTGATGAGGAGACCATCAGGCCCAGTATCCAATTAATCAGGAAGTTTGGCCGCCAGTTTTGCGCATTTCATTGACATACTTAAAAAAATATTTTGGTTTGCTGCGCATATTGTTTTCAATTTGAGCCGTATAGTTAGCATGTGCGACCCAAGTATGTTTCACTTTGCTGCGAATTTAAAAACATTGTATGCTTCATCCGAACGGCCGGATTTAATGTAGTCCGAGTGAGCCTTTTTTGCCAATTCATCAGGTTAATATTGGTTAACACAGCCTTTGTCATCCATGGGGGTGCGATGACTCCTTATTTCTGCGTATGAGTGGAGAAAACATGTTCAGTCCATTTCCAACCTGGTCATAGAAGGCCTGGACCATTTCGTCGGGCGACAAATTAGCTAGTACACTCGGCCAGTCGATCTCATGGAGGAAAATGGCAAGTCCCTCATAGTCCGTTCTTCTGAAATCGAATGAATAGTCATTTGACTTAAAACAATTTAGTGGCGCTTTGTCCGTTGTAGTGGAGAACTTGGCTCAAGAGCAGGATGATAAGATTCCATGCTCAGAATTGGGCTCGTTGATTACCATACTTTCGTATCGCTGTAGTTGTTGGTGAATTTTAAATCCAGAATGCGAGTGTTTGCGTTTGTGATCGCATTAACTTGCAGCATATCCAACGAATAAAGGCTATCGATCACATGTGATTCAGCCTCACTTCTCACGTTAAGTGGCAGCATAAAGTTGCCAGTATCATCGTCTGATGTCCATGTAATAGAAGGCATATTGAAATCACCAAATAAATAATAGCTGGAGTCGAAATCGGCTAAATTTCCAATTGAATTCACATATGCTGACGAAGTAGATTCTTTGTCATCCTTACGGTTTCTCTGGTTCAATCTTGCTTATTTCGTTGTTCTCTTGGATTCGGTACATGCTTTGGTGTTTTCATTCAAATGTGATGGGAAATCGTCATATAAATAGTGTGAAATAGCATGAAATATAATCGTGTCGATCTGGATAAAGATGGGATCGACTCGGGGAGGCTGGAATCCGCTGGATTATTGGCGACTACTTTGATTGGATGATAATGATGCAACTACTTTTATTGTTGGCGCCGAATTTTTTCAAGAACAATATAATGACAAATCGGATGTAAAAGCAGGAAACAATCGTCTCAATTTGTTTGGTTTCAATTGGCATTGTTTCTGCCGTAGTCAGAGGCAAACCATATGAAATGTAATTAATTGACTCCACAAACAGGCTTCATTTGACCGAATAAAAATAAAACGAAATTACTTCTTGCCGACCTTGTGTGTGTGTGTGTGTACTGGATAAAATGTTATTTGCTTATATTGTTCTAACTTTGTCGGTTTTAACAAGAGGTATCGATTCAGAGAACGATTTAGAGATGTCCAGAATGATCGCGAAAAAATGTATTGTCCTCAAACTGTACAGCAGTCGCTGACTTGTATCAGTGTCAATTGAAGCTTTTTTCCATCGATGCTGATGCCCGAAAATTTCAACTTCAATGAACAATTGTTTTAAAAACACGAATTCCATTTTGACCACAATGAACTATTATGATGTTGTCAAATTGATATAATCATTTTGGCATGAAGTTAAACAAATTAAATGTTGTCAACGTGAAAGAATTACAACAATGTGTTTGCATTGGAGATGATTGACCAGTTATGGAATCACTCCCAGCTCGACCAAGAACGATTGTTGCCGAAAGTTGCGAACCAAGAAGCCATACTAAATTTGATTCATGCACTGTTGCTGCTGATGATTTTTCTTCTAATTACTAGGATTTGAAGTAAATAATTTCGATCACATTAAATGGGGTCAATATATAGAGATCGAAGGTTTCAATTATTTGGAAAGTGATTTGTTTGACTTTGTGATGAAATGTGCAGACACACGGGCAAGCACGTCAGATAGACAAACAGCGAAACAGATATAGCTATTTACTGTGGAAAAAAAGGCGTCATCGATTGCATCATATTCGATTTTAGTGTTAAAATGGCATAGAGAATGCGAATTTAAATGGAATGTTTTGTGTGTGATTGCACAACTCATCTCAGATTTCGCAGTAAAACCGATCGACTGACCGTCAAAGTGTTGATATAGTTCAAAAGCGATTCGAAAATTATCACAAGGATAATCGCCATATATTTGTATCAATTGGTCAACACCGTATCAATTCGAATATTTACCAGAAATCAATGGTTAATTCGGCGGACCACATTATGGGTCCCCGGGTCATAGAACATTCTACCATCACGACAAAAATTGGGAACATAAATAAACAGACAAATAATATTACGTAAAGCTCGTGTGAATGCATAATACAATCAAGTTGCTTCCAAATTGTGGTCTTAATTAGCAATATTTCTGGTAATGCTGTTTGCGGTTGGCTCGCCTAAAATTCCCAATGGGTTTTTTAATCGCTGTCTTTCACTCTTGATTGTTGTAAACAAGTCATCACGAGATAAATTACTGATGACACCGTACATTTTCAGCGATGCCTCTTCTTTGTAGCCGTTCAATGATGACAGATTGTTGAAGTTCTTTTTGTTTCACGTTGAAATCTTGAAATATTATCATTATGATTAATATCATATAACATATTTGAATCGGACGACGCATATTGTTTTGATTCATTTATCCTGAGTCATGTTTTATCCTGAATCATGTGAAAATAGTAGAAATCAGCAGCGATTCGGGGCGAATTCAAAAATCCCGAATTTTTTTTTCATGATTATTCCATTATAATTATTTTCAAATCGTCGAACCAGGTCAGATCATTTTTGCAACATATTGCAAACGTTTAGGTGAAAGAAGTGCCATCTTCCGATCATTATTCCAACCAGAGCCAAAGCATGGCTAACAGCAAAGCTGCCAATCAGCTTGGATCGAGGCAATAAGTACGTATGCGACGAAAAAGCTTGAAAAAACTAGTTTATCAATGGACCATCGTGAACGAGCCCGATAAGAATCAATTCAAACAAAAACAAATATGCCGTTTTTAGCGAAAGGTGTTTGCATGAGTATGGCAACTTATTTGATTTATATTTTCTCAATATTTGTAAATAATTCATAAACTCACAAGTCGGTTTAAATGTTTTTCAATACCTGTTCTGTTGAAATGTAAATTGGCGTCTTGTCATTTGTAATGGCGAGTAGTAGTGACTTGTTCGAATTATTACATGAAACGCTTCGTGTGAATGTTCGCCATAAACCATTTATGAAAACACAAATGAAATAGCATCATACATCTGAATCATATTCTTATTTGTTGGACGGATTTAATTCAAAATAATTCCAAATTTGCGACGAATAAGGCCGTATTCGGCAGCCTCCAGTTGTTACACAGATTTGATAGAGTGTCTTTATCAACGAGCAGAAAAGAAAAGAATCATTTTAAATAAATAAAACTGCTTTATTCATTATCACTACGACTAGTAAGGCATCATTCTTGATATACATATATTATATATATATTATTAACGTCAGGATAATGTCATTTTCTGTCAACCTACGAATATGGATAACATTGTTTTCATAAAACGGCACTTAATTTGCAATATCTTTTAAATATAACGAATATTTCAGTTTTCAACTCCCACTAAATAATTTCTATGTGACTATTAATAATTGTCTAATTTGGATTAACTGGATTAATTGGAACTAAGTTCAACTGGCTCTTGATTAGAGTGTTTTTGATACGTTTTAAGCATTTCAGCCGTCACAGTTTTGAATTCATCATCGAATAATGTTGATTGGAAATATTGTGTGAAGAGGCGTGCCATGTATTCGTCGCTGGTTTTGGGCCAAAGTCCCTCCATGAATCCGATATGTCCACCGCGAGCCGTCACAACAATAGCCACATGACTTGATTCTTCAGCAGCTCGAGTTGGAATCGCTGCAGTCAATGAGTAATATGTTAAGTTATTATAAAAACAAAATTGTCACGTTACAAGATTCATATCATGCAAAAGTTGATTGAATGGAAATTCAAATCGGAATGAGACCTGAATCATTAAGAGACTAATTTACCTTCCAATGGTTGGAATGGATCATCGGCAGCGCTCAAGCAAAGCAATGGAACCGAGATTTTGTGCAATTTATTATGAAGCGATGCATCGCTGTAGTAATGATCGACATCTTTGTAGCCGAAATGCTTCGATGTGAAGCTACTATCGAATTCTTTGATTGTTTTGCTCTTGAGAATTACATCAAAATCGATGTCGTGGCGACTTTTGTTGAGGATATCGTATTTACTGAGCGTGTCACACAGCCGCGCTGTCAAATGTTTGCCCAACATACTGTTCAAGTAGGGTTTTTCAATGCTGACCGTTCCCTTTTGCACATCCCACGGCACTGATATGATTTTACAAGCGGTAAATATCTTGCGAGCTTCTTCACTGTGTCTTTGTAAGTAGCTGCCAAGTACCAAGCCACCCATTGAAATTCCCGTTGCGCCAATTTTTGAATTTGGATAAGATTTTGACAAATGCTGCAGCACCTCCGATAAATCCTCGACATTTGCTGCTGAATAAAGTCGCGGAGTCTAGATTCAAAAATATATCAATGAACATTTTACCATAATGAAATAAAAATTATGAGATTCAGATTGAAATCGAATGGCTGGGAATAATAATGCAACGTATTCTGGTTTTCAAATGAAGTGATTTTCGAATTACTGATAAGGTATAAGTGATAAGGTATAAGAGTGTCTTCAGCAAATATTATAAGGCATTTTTAGATCTACATATTTGGTGAACACACTTATCATTTTTCTCTTATAAGAAATGCGAAAATAAAATTTAAAAAGTTGGGACACTTTTACTTAAACAATTTCCAGGGACACTTCAATCGTAAGATTTTTGAAGGACACTTCATTTGAAAACAAGAATACGTTGCATTCAAATAAATAAATATAAGATTTCAAGAATTTATGAGTTATACACGTACAAATTCGAAGATATGAAATGAAAAAATTGAAACAAAAAGATTCGAATGAAATTGAAATCAAAATAAAAATGTCTACCTTCAATGCAACACCGCCCAGGCCACGATTATTGAACACAACCACTCTTGCGCCGATATTGTTAGCGGCCGTCACAAGGCATTTGATATATTCTGACTGCGACGCTCCAGTCAAACCGGGTAAAATTAAGATCACAGGCGAATCATCATCATTGCAATTATGCTCGCTCCAATCCAACGCAATTTCACCGCCATCCTTCAATGTGAGCAATTCACGGCGATAACTCAGCCTCGGTAGCACTTTTTGCCGCAGCAAACTTGCAAATACTGTTTGAGCACGGCTTTCAACACACCAAAATGTTGGCCAAAATTTTAACTGTAGCTGCGGTACATTCTGCAGTAAATATTTCTTGAATGGTCCTTCTTCTTTTACAGCCAAAATTGGTCGCTGAAAATAAAAAGAAGCTCATTTAATTACGACATTGCGTGGTGGATTATAAGGCGTTAGTGTGCAATTTCATAGGCGCACGATTACGACCGTTTTTACGATTCACACGAGAATGTACTCACTTTAACGACTTCGATAAGATAATACACGAAATATCCAACTAAAAACACCGCAAAGATATGCCAGCGCGGCAAATCCGATAAGTAAAAGTACAAATCATACAGCAACATTGTGTTCAGAAATGTATTCAAGCGAGATAACTGAAAGTAAAGATAACCAATCAGAACTATTATCAACACATTTGTGTCGATTTTGAGGTTTTTATTCGAGAAATTCCCCTCAAAAATAGTTTTTTAATCGATTGAATCACGTTTAGTATTCGAACTATTGCGCAACAACAGCGTGGGAATCAAATGAACCACATTTAAAATAAAATAATTTTTTCTAATCAGTTCGAAGTCTATTTAGAGCGAAGAAACGCTTCAAATGAAATTCAAAGCACTAATAGTTTTCAACTAATTGAATCACGCTATCAAAATAAACACTAAGAATCATTCGGTAGATATAACGAATCGTTTCGTTGAAAGTGCATTTTCATGTGATGCAAGCACGTTTACGGCATACCATGAACCGCACGCGTTGCTGATAAGCAGATCGCTGCTGTGTATCTCATTCACACTGTGGCTAGGATTCGCAATGCAATTCAAAATAATGATAGGGTTTTGTGAAAGATGAAAAAAAAAACAAAATGCTAGCAACCGCAAGGGCATTTGAATATTTAAAAGCACGAAATATATTTTTCTTAAACGAACGAACACAAAAAAAACATCCTTAGATCCGGTTTGATTTTTTAATGACGGTTAATAATAGAAATATTTGAGAATTGAAATAAAAAAAAACATGCATTTGCAAGAAACACGTCTACACACGGAATGTAAATGAATTGTGATGGAGGGTTGGGACGGGATGCAACGATGGCAGTGCCATTCCAAAGAAAATCAATAGAGAGTGAGAGAGAACACTTTCATTGCATTTGAATAACAGCCAAACCATTAGCCGCCGTTCTCCGTTCACATTTGTTCCCATAGCCAAGTGTTTAATTGGTGCACCACAAATGGATAACATGAAGTGAACACATCAACTTACAAGGAGTCAGCCAATTCATCAAACGCTCCGACCGTATTTTCTACTTGTATTTGTATCTTTCTATGTACGAAATCATACAAATATATCATGATTAATTTTTTTTCAAATTCATGCAGTTGATATCGATTATACAATTATTTTTATTTTCTTCTCTCTCCACCTCTTTTGTGAGCTAAATGCTCGATACTAATGGTGCCGATTCTCGTTCTCGTGGCCTGAACGCTAAGTATCGAACGTTTCTTTTTGACAAAACCACACACTCGGTCGCACTTCTGACCCTAAATCCAGGCAAAATGCAGTTTTTTCCAAAACTTTATATGAATTTGGTTTTCTTCTGAAAACAGTCCAATGACCATCATTTTGAAATTCTTGTTTGAATTGCAAGTAATTTGGTACAAATATATGACGTGAACGATGACGCGATGTTTACTCTTTTTTATTTCACACTTCAATTGACTTAACGCGGATATTTGTGTGTGACATATCCAACTGTCTAGCGATTTTTGTAATATCTTCTTCTATTTAACGATATAATTTATTTCTGTAGCGAAAAAAAACATGAAGACACTTAGATTGATAGCCGAATGGTGTCACCTCGAAAATAAGAAATGAACATTTAACGTGTACAAACTATATTTCGATTTGTGGAGGATGAAGCCGGTTACGCTATTTCTATTGGCTCCGACAATCGCTGTTTTTCAACGAAAAAAAAAATCGATGCGTTTCAAAGTACACGCGAGTCACAAAAATCTGATCTAATGCTGTATTCTGACTCAACAATCGAAATTGTGTGTTCTAATGCAACGGTATAAAGCGAAAGAGCTCGTTGATGATGTCGCATATTTAATTTGAAATGATGTAATACCTTTTGAGGTGCACAATTATCTCTCAGTGAACTGTGGTCGTAGAGAACAAGCGAGCGCTCGTTCAACACTTGTGCACAGAATTAAATTGAATGTGATCGAAGCAGCTTCAATTGAAATAATTTTAATAACTGAAGCAACTTTGTTGATTATTCAAAAATAGAATCCACTTTTGCCTAAATTCTCAGTAGATGGATATGTTCTCGCTTCGTTTGAAGCTTACTTGTCATTTCTATTTCAGGCAACAAAACTTCAGTCGTCGAATTTTAAACGCGCAACAAAATAATATACAGCGGTTATGGAAGAAAATATGAGATAGAGTCTCTAGCCGGTATGTAGTCACACTGAAAGCGTCGTCGTATTTTAATTCACTTGTTTCGCAGTAGCACACGTTAGACGAGTGCTCGCACGCGATAGCACTCACTAAATCGATGCTAGTCGATATCCCACATAAAATACACTGAAATCAACAATATTCGGGCAGCCAGTCGCTCTCTCACATTCTTATTCTCTCTTTCTTTGCCCGAGAAGGAAAACGCGCATCGAAGCGCGAACGTGCAGCGATAATACTTCAATCACATTGTAAATCCATTGACAAACACATAAAAGTCCATGTGGAACGAAGTGTGTGCGGGGAGCACGAGATGTTTTCCGTGTATGCGTTTGCATACATTCAATCATAATAGTAAAAAAAAAAAACCGAAACGCTATTTTTTTTCGCAGTAGTATCGTTTCATTTGTATCCACGCATGGATTTGTGTATAAGCAATTATTTTATACGTGTTT
This sequence comes from Obolodiplosis robiniae, assembly GCA_028476595.1. Lineage (NCBI taxonomy): Eukaryota > Metazoa > Arthropoda > Insecta > Diptera > Cecidomyiidae > Obolodiplosis > Obolodiplosis robiniae. The sequence goes on along the minus strand of CM052017.1, from coordinate 7,504,435 downwards.
GACCAAAATGGCACGATACTAACTACCAACTCAGTCTGAATGAACAACAATAACGAATAAAAAGGCTTCTGCTGATAAATACAGATACAGAAATTAAGTTGTTGAATTTACACGCTATTTGTAGCTCGTTTGAGTAACCCTAGTCATTGTTGTTTCGCACAACCATACTTTAATGGATAAAAACCACCGACAGTTTGAGTGACACATTTATGTTTCTTTTTCATTCTAGCACATCCATTTCATTGGCTGTCATCTTTCTAATCGTAGTCAACAATTTATTTTTCGTATTGAAGAGATACATCACGCTGATTGTTATGTGTCATCGTTATTCTGCACATGATTCGTTATTATATTTTTTGTTTGCTCTTGGAAATTGAATTACGCAGCAACGGCCATCCGATACATTTATAAATCATTTGTATGAAAGAGGAATGAGGAATAAATTGCTCGACATTCATATTGATTGCAATTGCCGATGAACGCTATTTGATGTATTAGATTGGTCTATATTTTCCATCATATTTTTCGCTCAACTGCGCATGAAGTTCATACTTCTCTCTTTGCTCGTTTAGTTTTTCTGTTTGCTTTTTTTGGAATTCAATACAGTGCCACTGTTTGAAGACAGCTCAAGTATTTTTCAAGGAATTGTTGTTGGTGGGCGCTAGTTTGTCGATATACGAAATATATAATTCTTCTTCACTTTGTTTGGATTCTGTCGAAATAATTTCGGTTTTTTTTCCATTTCAATCTAGAATTTCATCAATTCAAGTTATTCATTATTAGATTTTTAATGCTCCATTAAATATGTTTACAAAAAAAAGAGATTTTTTTGTCCATATCATTCAATGGAACGGATTTCCCCCAGAGAATATTTCAAATTTTTCATTTATTCACATGAAATTCAGGCAAAATGGCCTTAATTTTTTATCGAATAACTTGTTACAATTCTTTATCGAAAAAATCTACAAATATATTTTTATAAAAGCATTTACTTTTTGCTCAAATGGCAATTCTTCGGATATTAATGAGGAATTGAATACGACATTCCGTCCCCGACTGCCCTCAACAATATCCAAACGATAAATAATTGCGATAGATCGTAATCACTTAAATATTATCACACTATTTACTCTATTTTATAATTTTTTTCTTATCACATTTCACCCTTATCATGACGGACACGCAGTTCCACTAGAAGTTAAATAATGCACAAACTTCTGAGAATGAGATTTTTGGCCGAATGAAATGTTACGAAAGAGCTGTGTGAAATGACAGACACAGTACTTGTCAAATCGTCGCATTGTTTGGCTCTGCATACACCGAGTCGGTGTGTGCAGAGCGCATACCAGAAGGAGCGCATTTGGAAAGAGTTTAGAATATACTCAAGGGTGTGTTGGTGATTGCAGTATATTTGATAGAACAATTATATGGCGATTGACAGATGTTTTATTGGTCGATTGGCTGTGTGATTCGATTCGCTTACTTATTGCCAATTGACCGCTTCGATAGCTTTCAAAATAATTTCGACGCAGTGCACCACACAAGTCCATGCATGTGCCAAGTTGAATTCTCAACAAGAAATCCAATGCCGCTGCATGAATAACCGCGCCATAACGTGAATGCAATTGAATTTTTTCACATGCTGGATCGCATGCTTTAAGCAAAATGACGAAAAATGCACGCAACATACGACCGATGCAAATGTTTAAAAAAACATTACAAATAAGGAGATAACATTTTGACTTAGTTTTCAACTGTATTTTCTTGTCGTTTAGAAGCTCCATTTTTCAAGTGAGCTGCTCCAAAATTCAGCTCGAAGTATTACTCAAACAAATTGGCGAGTAATGCTGATAATTTTTACATAAGCATGTCTTGGAATATCTTGGAAATCAAATGATTTTGTACTTAGAACCAGGGGCTATTTTCAAGCAAATTAAGGTATCTCTTTCAGGACCCATTTTCACTTCATGGATAATCGTTATGAACTATATTGTTTTCGCGTAACAAATGTTTCTCGTCAGTGTAAAGCATACCTTGAAACCAAACCAAAGTGCCGGTATTGGTGCTGTGTGCACAGAGATCACAACAAAAACAACGGTATCTGTTCGTTCTCTGTTGCTTTGATGACCTACAATTTTCCTGATCTCTAAATTGGCAAGTGTCCAAAAAAACTGATTGTATAGAAACCATTTATTTGAAACAGAAGAGAAAGAAAAAAATACACACACAAAATCCGCATTTTGATAAAACAATGAAGATGAAATATTCAACACACAATCATTGAATCAATATTCAAATTGGTTGAATCAGTTCGTGCTCGTGTTGTAATTGTTCACTGATAATGAAATTCTTATATCAATCAAATATTTCTATCTTCAAATTGAAAATGAAGTTCGATGATGCTTCCAGATGATGTTTCAACAAAATCACATTCAAATATGATTTAGTCAGCGCTGAAATTGCTTCTGTAGGCATTTAGCGGCAAAGGAATGAAGAAACTAATGCTCTGGAGCTTCGAACAAATTCTTAATCAACTTACGTTGATTTGAGAAAAATAGATTGAAACATTTTTGATTTTATTGGTGTTCATCAATCATAATTGGTGGTGCATTTAATCAATTGCAAAATTTTATTCATCGATCGTATACAAATCTAATTCCTTATTTTTATATCAAATAAAAGACAATGCCACTCTGATGAATGATACAAAGGATTCAAATTAAAAAAATGATTGAAAATAATCTTTATGAATAATGATATCAAAAATGCGTTGCAAGCCAGCTCGAAACAACACTCAAACTTATTGATTGATTTTCACAAATGTGTGAACGAAGTCTAAACGTATGCATAGGGGACGCATTGCACACAATCATAAGGTAAAGCGATGTGTGCCTGTGTATTTTTCGATATTTTCCTGGTCATGTTCATATGTAACTATGGGCACACACGCAAACAAACATGCATGCATTCCCTTTTGTGTTTACCCGCGTTTTGTTTATGTTTCCAAAAATCGTTATTTGGTTGCCAATCCCGTGCATTTCAAGAATTTTTTTCAAACTTAGGAATATTCGAACCAAACTATAGACTCGAATTGGAATATTTTATCTATTTAATGGAAACAAAAATATCAACATTTCTTCTCTAGTGACTAAAAATTCGAATTAATCAACTACTTTGATTTGCTGGGCTTTTGAAACAGAGAGTTACTTGAGAAAAATCCATCGTCAGAAGATATTCATTCACTGCTAAATCCACTAAACGCCGGTTGTGTTTGAAACTAACAAACTGACAACTCAGAACATTCTTCATAAAAAAAAAAAAAAAAAAAATTGAGCTGAAATGAAAAGATTGAAAACGAATGATTTGATTTGAAGAGGAGGCATCAACGGGATATTTGGTAATTTTTGTTGTTTATTGTGAGTCATTTTCCGCACTCTACCTGACCGCTCTCACGAGCTAGATCTAATCAAGGTGGCGAGTTGCCATATGGTGCATGCAAAGAAACCGAATAGGGTGGATGTGATATTGAATACTAACGTATAGAATATGTTGAACTGGAATATAAGTTGCATGATTGTGCGTAAACAGTGTGTAAAATGCATAAGTCTGTATTGGTTTCCATGACAGTTCTGAAGCCACATTGCCGCCCCTCGCATTTTAATATGATTAAACAAGGTTTTTGACTCAATGAATCCGTACATTACATTCTGAATGTTGTATGTGAGTTCATTGTTTTACACCGACTTTATTTTATTCACAGAATTGTTTCCATTCCATTTAAAGGATACAACGATAAAATTTGTGTTGAATATATTTTTTTTGTTGTAAAGTGAAAAGAAAATTTGTAAACAAAACACACACTTCGACGTGAATTTGCAGGTTTTTTTGGCACGACCATTCAATTGTATATCAATCATGAAAAGCTGCCTGATAATGTGTGCATTTGTGTTCTGCAGTTTCATCAAAATTGGTAGGTTTTTGCGCGTGATTTTTTTTTCAATTCAGATTTTTTGAACTTTCGAAAATTGACAATCGAACGACCCAGATCAGTTCCTGTGATGAAATATTATTTTGAATAACTAGCTAGTCGACTTTTGTGGGATGTTTAAGAAGTGTTTTGACTGGCTAACAATGATTATCTCAAACTAAATAGACATCATCAAACAATAAAAGTCATAGTTATTGTTCAGAACACATTAATCGACTGACTCAAACATAACAGAAATTGACTATTTTCCACAAAAAGTAAAAAATTCGCCGCTTATAATCGTTATAATCGATAGCAGTTGGCTGACTCTTAGTCAGTGTAAAAACAATTTGAATGCTTTGGAGGTAAATGTAAGTATCCGCGTATCGTTGTGTGCCCGAATGGAAAGTTAAAAATATTGATCTTATTGTTTTTAATTCTTGGATATTCGAGGGGTCGATTATAACTTTTTCAAATTGTTATACGGGAAAAATGAAAGTTGTTTGGCCAAAATATATTTTATTCAAATTTGTGTCCGAGTACATTTTATAATTGTTAATTATTATTGTTAATTTTTTAATTTATTTGTAGTTTCGAAGAGCTCAGAAGTTAAATGTTACAACTTCGGCTTCGAATCGCAGAGAGACTTCTTCCAATCCTTAAAAACTTCTCTTATTCCAAATATCTAAACATATTTAGACTAAATTTGAAAGGAAATATATTGTCAGTTTATTTTGGAGTGGGAAACAAAACTATAGAAATCTATGCGCACGTGATCATATGCAATGTTGATAAAATAGTAATGACTACATTTGACCGTTCACATAATTCAATGGACATGTTCACTGCATATTGCATCGTATCATTTCTTAATAAGTTATATTGAGCAAGAGAAATTCAAACAATTCTTTTTTACATCTATTGTTCAGGGATAATCTTTTAACAGAATTTGATTAGCGAATTCGTTGCGTTTAAAAATATACAAAATGTGTAAAACACATATTATCTTGACATGTTTGAAATTTGAATATAAAAGAATTCAGTTTTTATCACACCATTGAATTGTTTTATCATTTTGTGAGATTGAATAACTTGGAAAGTTCCCAAAATTCAAATATAAAAGAAATGATAAGAATGCAGCATTTGAACATTATCTGAATATAATGATAAGATAACAGAACATTGAAATATCAAAGAAATTTTATATAATTTTCTATTAAAGAATGTGAGACGACGAATGTATGACGAGACTTTGAATTATATTATTATATGGAATTACAATGATTTCAGGGGCTGTGAGCTATTAGACATTTATATCGATAAGTGATTGATTGGGAAAGATGCTGGCATGAATTAACATAAAGATCGCAATAATAAACTAGTGATTAAGCTCAAAATCAACACTTTAACTCACTAAACATCTAAACTATTTTCCAATTCGTAGCCAATTCGATCAAATGCTATCAATGTTCGTCGGCTGATACGATTAATTGCTCGGAGTGGATGCTTGCACAACCTGATTCGCCACTACAACCAGAAGATTGTAGCCATGTGATCAATGCGAAATTTTGCATCAAATCAACGGCACTAAACGGTTGAACAATTTTCTAATTCCATTTTTAAATTATTTTCATAATTTTGTTCTTATGATTGCGTTCGACAGTTTTCCAGTTGATTTATGAAAACTTGAGTTGAAATTTTTATTTGGTATGAAACTGCATCAATATTTGACTTTACTTCCAAATTTCGTACATTTTTTTTCTCATTCCTAAAAATTATGCAGACATTATTTTTTCGTTTTTTCTTTTGAAAAAAGTATTCGTAAGAGAAATACCATTATCTTATTAAATTTGGTATGCATATACATATTAGATGGAGTCGGTGTGAAGCGCTACTGTTCGTCCAAAGACATGGGCAATTACTGTAATTACGTAATGCAAAAAGGCGATCGCGACTATGAATACCGGGCATGCTATTTCACTTGTGATACAGATGGCTGCAATCATTCCAATCGCGTTCAACTCAATCAAATATTATTCATCGGTATCTCTTTGACCTCGTTGGCAATACTGAAATTAATCGCATAAACTCTATCAAGGAATTTAACTTTAAACATCCGTCCAACATTTTTGTACAAATTTTTGAAGATTTAATAAATGTAACATGAAATGTGAATTGTATGGTTTATTCTCTTTTTTATGGTGGCCAGTTCAATGAAGATTCTTGACCATTCATTGAAATCAAACCAAACCAAAGCGCCGATATTGGTGCTGTGTGCACAGAGATCATAACAAAAATAACGTTATCTGAACGTCCCCTGTTGCCATGATCATCAAATTCCACATTTTTTTGTCCGGCCTTCTTACTAGTGGAATGATCCAGATAAATTTATTTCTGTTTTGATCTCTACGATTTAACTGTGGAAAAATATACCGGTATGTGATTGAACATCTATAACGTTATGAATGCATGAATGTTGCTAACTGGCTTATTTTTCACTTTATATGGAAAATATCCAGTTTCTGCTATGTTCAAGTCAGTAGATAAATTTGGGACATTTTGGCTGTAAATTGACTTTGGCTATATTTGATTGAAGATTACTTTTTTGTTCGAGATGATGAGCTGTTTGTTCTCTCTCTCAAATCTTCATTGAATAGATTCGTCTTCGTAAAAAATAATTACTTTAAATGGAAACACGGATTTGTTTGTATAATTTGCAATATTTTCAAAGTTAATAATTTGCATAATGTATTTTTCTGTTTTCATTTGGATGTTACATACATGCAAAGAGGAAAACAGAAAGAATTCGGACGACGAATCAATGTAGAAAAACTAAAAACGAATGTTCCAAATGATCATTATGTGTTAATTCTGGTGTAATTTCGCATATTTATTAGTCATGTCCAAATTCAATCCATTTTCTCATAAATAATCATACGAAAAAAGAAAATTCATTTCAATTTGTGTTGCGGTGTATATTTGCTTGTTGCATATTCTGTAATCTGCACGTATTAGTATAATGGAAAAATTGATTAAAATCGGTTCTAAGCCGTTTTCGCACGGATAGCAGCACGTTTGCTGGTCACAGCTTGGAAACCAGATTTGATACTAGCCACCGAACATCGTGATCCACATGATTCGCATTGCAAGAAGAACAAACGTGTATCCTTTTGAAGAATAGTTTCGGGTGAGCGGCAGGTGTGACAGGTGACATATTCTTTGATGTATCTGAGAAAAAATGACGAAAAGAAATATGTTTGATGTTAGTTTGGGAATTTCGAATTCTCTAGATTTAGCTTGTGCAGGATATACCTCCTTAAGACGTTTTCAATTTGTTTCGATTGGAAACGGCCTTTGATAATCAACTGTTGGTTACCGTCCATCGAACCACTCGTACCCAATTCGGCCAGCAAAAAGTCCAATAAATGTTTCGGTAGTCTAAATAAAAGAACAATAAATATTCCGACCAACGCATTCTTTTTCCACAATTTTTTCGAATAAGATTTTCTTCTTTCTTAATCCAAAGGTCCAAATAAATTGCCATAAATTGTTACATTTAAGAGTAAGAAAGTGTTTCGAATAAAATCTTTTCAAAAAATTTGGTTGCTCATGAATAGAATATGTTTGTGTACCTGTGCAATGTTTTGCAAATATCTGTAAAGTTGGCGAACGATGTCTTTTTTGTGCCGACACGCAACACTTGCGGCGGTCTCATGACGAACTTTGGCTTTCGACCGGCAGCCATGTCCGGATTTTTGTCCAAAATAATTTCAAATACACGCGACAAGAGTTCATCGTAAGTGTAATCTCGATCGGAGCCAAACCAAGTTGTGCTGCTTACTTCGACTGCAAAAACAAAGTGCAACTCATTATTATTGGGAATAATTCAAGGGGATGGCGCCAGAAAATTTAAAATGAAGGGAGAACATAAAAAGAGTAAAATCGAGTAAATACCAGTTACAAGGAGGGTTCCTTCCTCGACTGTGTATGCATGAAGTTGAAGAGATACACATTTAAACATTACAGTTAGATTTTAATTTGTCATAAATTTGTATCAATCAATTAGAGAGAAATACGACGATTGAATTCGGGTGTAAACTATGAAATACAAAAAATAAATTGTGAACTGTACCATTTTCGGATTGGACTTGTTCTTGTTCTTCCGTTTTTTCAGCAACCAAATCATCGAGCGTCTCCTTCTTCTTTTTCTTCTTCTTTTTGGTTTTTGAAAAGTCAAGCTCGACGTCATAATCGTTTTCGACATTTCCACCCTCATCACCGGCAACATCATTCACCGCATCCTCTTTTTTTTCATCACCGTCGCCAGACGGTAAATTGTTCTCTTGATCATCCATATTGAACGGCTTCTTCTTCTTTTTCTTCTTTTTACCGAAATTTTCCAGATCTAAGTTCTTATCGAATTCGCTAGTGCCGCTTTCGTTTTCCTTGCCTAAACAAAAATAAACCGATTGAAAATTGCGAACGATTATTAAAGGATTCGAGAATGGATACATTTTTCAATTGTGATTGATGGACGAACGAACCTTCATCATTTTCAGCATTATCGGCATTAATTTCTCCAAGAGCCGCACTCAATTCGATGGGTACCTTCTTCTTCTTTTTCTTCTTCAACAAAGTTGGATCTAAATCAAGATTTGTTGGATCTAAAGTCTGTAGAAAAATAAATAGAGTCATTTGATAAATTTCTAGGAGAAAAAACCATCGATCAAAGGGCACTTTGTAGGAACGACGCAAATTTGCGCTCCGATCAAATCACATCAATGTGCATGTGTAAAACAAATATCGAAATGCATGTATATTGAGGTTAGGTTTGTGAAACCATTTCGAATTGATTATTCAATATCATTGAGCATTGGTAAAATTGCAGCAAAGAACATGGATGTTACTGTTTTTTCGCGTGTAAACATACGACGCGAGCTGATTGTTTTGCTCGATAGGTGTTTGTGCAGTAACAATTGCGAACTGTTTGAAATACTCATGACGAAACAATCTCAAAATGTTTGAAATACTCGTGATGAATGCAGTTTCGGTTGTTTTCAGTTTCGCCACGCACAAGGCTCTGATAGTTTTATTTGCTCTTGTATCTGTTCATTCATTTTTGCAACACTTTGAAAATATTGGGCATTTTTGAATCCGTATTTCATTCCATCTGACTGATGCAATCTGTTCCACGAATTGATAATTCACATTTTGCCCCACTAATTACAACTTTCACGCACAAAAAAACATTTGAAAATCCATATTTCCAATGCTCACACCAAAAAATTGAATAGCTTTCGAATTATGCCATGCAACTTTATCCATTTCATCGTTAAAATTTACTTACTGCTCCTTCCTCCGTCATTTTTTCCGATAAATTAATATGAAAAATGGTTCACCAAAATTTGTATAGGACTGCAAAAGACAAGTACTGGATTTATTATGAGAGTGACGTTCAGTCGATTCTCACACGTTGTGAAAATGGATGCGTTTAGTGCCGGCGATTACTCCCTCTCTTCACACATTCGGCTCGTCTAATGACTCCATTAGCTTCGATTGAACGCAAATGACTTTTTCGATTTATTTCGGCTTGAAAACACATAATGAGCAAAAGAAATAAAAAAATCGGTTATCTTTCAAGCAGACGTGTAATAAGTATTTGGAACAAAAAAGCTTTCAAGTGAGAAGTGGAAGAATGGAATGACTTAAAAGCAATTGATCGACGGTAATTGATTTGATTGGATGAAAGAGAATAAAGTTTTCTCTCCATGTCTCCATAATATTGGGATCAATAAAAATATCTGTTCAGAATTCGATTCAGGTTTAGGCCAAAAAATACCAGTTTCAAAAAAAGAAAGATAATCATTTTTGATGGAGATGAACTGATAAAATGCTTTTCAAAAGAAACATCTTCTTTTGAAAGAGATTTTTCAAAATTGGTTTAAATACGATTTAAACACGGCTCGGATCCGTATTTCAAAATTGCCATTTCAAAATGCATTTTCTAACTATCCACACATGAGATGAATTACACTTCAGAGAAATGCATTTCTCGAAATTCAATGAGAGTATTTGAACTTAATTTTTTGGACATAATCGAATGTCAATAATGCGCTGTACTTCGTAACATGGCATTAGTATAACAGAAACACATTCCGAAATTTATGGATAACTTGGACATCAATTTTAAATGTGGAGAATGCAAAACCAGAGGAAAAGAATAAAGAAAAATTTAGGACACAAAAGGAAAACGTAGGCAATATTGATTATAATATGTGAAGAAAGAAAGGAAAACCGGAAACATCTGAAAAAAGATCTCTATTTCTATTGACGAGATCGAGAGGATTGTATGAACATTTAAAATAACACGCATATCGATATAGTCAATAGCTTTTGTGTGTGTTGAAAAATCGAAAGATATTTTCAAACATTTTTATGGTCTACAATTTAAAATTTCTTTTTGCTACTAGATGGCGTTACTATTGGGAGTTAACTTAAAACGTGGCCATCTGTATCTAACTTCATATCTATCACGGATGTAATTTTTTTGACAGTAACAGCTAACAAAAGATATAAATCTTAAAGAGCGCCAAAAATTCTATTAGAAAAATCAGTACCACATAAACAACACACGTGAAAATAATTTTGTTTTTTTCAAGAAAAAAAAAATGTCAAACTTCGAGCCATCAAAACAGCATTTGCGGGAAGCTAAAATTTTTTGTTTTAATTTGAAGAAAACCGTGACTGAAAGTCATCAAATGATCAGAAGCTTACCCTGAGATAGTTTTCGACAGAAAAACGTGTCAGCGTTGGTTTGCACGCTTTAAAAGTGGTGATTTTGACGTTGAAGACAAGGAACGTCCTGGCCAAGTGAAAAAGTTTAAAGATCATGAATTGGAGGCGTTACTCAAAGAATATCCATGTAAAACGCAAGGAGAACTTGCAGAATCATTGGGAGTTAATCAAATAACCATTTGCAGACGATTAAAAGTATTGGGAATGATTCAAAAGCAAGGAAATTGGGTGCCGTATGAATTGAAGCCAAGAGACGTCGAACGCCGATTTAGCATGTCCGAAATGCCGCTTGAACGCCACAAAAAGAAGTCTTTTTTGCATCGCATTGTTACTGGTGATGAAAAATGCATCCATTAAGATAACCCCAAGCGCAAAGTAATGCTCTGTATTTGGTGTGATCAGAACGGCGTGATCTATTATGAGCTGTTGAAATCGGGCCAGACGATCACAAGGGACCTCTACCGAACACAATTGATTCGATTGAAGAGAGCGATCAACGAAAAACGACCAGAATATGCGACCAGACACGAGGCCATAATCTTCCATCATGATAACGTTCGGCCCGATGTTGCTCAACCGGTTAAAAACTATTTGGAAAACAGTGGCTGGGAGGTTTTACCTCACCTCACCTTCTGAGTACCATTTGTTCCGGTCGATGCAGAACGCCCTCACTGGAATACGCTTCACTTCAGAACAAGGTATCAAAAATTGGATCGATTCATTGTTGGCCGCAAAAAGCGAGCAGTTCTTTTTGCACGGAATCCATATGCTGCCAAAGAGATGGGAAAAAGTAGTGGCTTCCGATAGCCAATACTTTGAATGATGTATCAATTCATTTTGTTGTCGAAATACAATAAATGCATATTTTCAATATCATTTTTGCATTTTATTTTCATTCTCATTTCAATGTTCACGTCTATTTAACTTTCATTCATCGTCGAACGTTGGAAAAAACAATTTCTTCATTCGTATGGCTAAAAAAGCTAGTCCAAAAGATCGAGATTTAGTGGAATTTGTGCGAAAAATGTGAATTTGAAGAGCAACAAATATTTCGCTTTTTTCTCGATTAAGCTGCTTGGAGGACAACAATTTAACAGTTCATCTTAGACATATTTGCATTTTGTTATCTTCTTTGTTTGCAAGCTATAGAATGATAATATTAATCAATACTTAATCAATATGCAAAAAGGTATTTGTGGAGATGCTTTGAATGTTGCTTTCGGTATTTCGAATTACCTATCCATTTCTTAGGCTAGAAAAAATTTACTTGTAAATTCCCTATAAACGAACAAAAATTCCCACAAAAGTTGTACGCTTCATTTTCCCTTTTTTCTTTCTTTCTTTCTCTGTTTATCTCTCTCTCTCTCCCTCTCTCTCTCTCTCTCTCTCTATATTGTAACACACAATATGTTTTTGTATAATTTACTACATGTATAAAATTTGAAAATTATAAAAAAACACCATCGAAAACAATATAATAATACAAGTTTTGTATAAATCTGGAATTAATTTAGTACTCTGTCGTTATGATTAAGTGTGTGCGCTGTGTGGCTTGATTTGATTTGGATGGATGTGCGCTGTCTCTCAGCCAGGCGACTGATGATGATGCAGATTTAAGTAGATGTTACACCTTTTCTGGCCACCAATAGATTTAAAACGGGATGCTTTCGAATGTAGCTGACGGCTTTTTTGTGTGTTACCATTGTGAAATCGTATCCATTGCACTGCAAAATTTTATCGTGCATACGCAAACCGGCTCGTGAAGCAGGGCTGCCTTCATGCACATCCGTCACATAAATGCCCTAATCGAAAAAAAATGGGTAAGTCACAATTTGACATTGAATTTGTATCACATTCAATTGGATTTTTATGGTATTTTAGTAAACATACATTGTCCGTGTATCCTTGTGGGCTTTTCTTGTAATTTTGGTCGATTCCGCCTCCAATTTTGAAGCCACACTTCAGCACTTCTCTGCCTTCAGCATCGTAATCCATTTCCTTATGGACCACAATTGGAATCTACAAATTGCACAAAATTCCATTATTTATTGCACACAATTTCAATTGACGATTACTAAATTCAATGGCAAATTGCCAATGGTCACTCAGTGGCAGCAACAACTATTGTTGTCATTAAAATGATCTGGAAAAATCGACAATAGCTCAAAAACAATGAACAAAATTCGCATAAATGCACTTACACTGAGGCACTCCATGGCAGTGCCCGCCTGATGTTGAAAAGCCATTTTAGCCATTTTGATCGTGTTTTAAATCAATTTTCTCCGTCACAATCGATAATTTTTTTCCAATGATTCAATTAAGAATTTCAATAATTTGATCGCACTGATGGAAACAGTAAACAAATGAACTCACACAGACGGAGCGTATGTCAGACGAACGAATTACCTCACATTTATTTATTGAAGAATGAATATTGGTGTGTAATTCAGTGTCAAGTGCCTACATCGCGAATCAAATACGAAATACACAACAGACAGACACGGAAATTTAATGAATGAATCAAAATTGGAGAGAATGAGTGTTCGGCGATGAGAGAGAGCGAGAGAGAACGAACAATGATAATCGTAATGGTGCTGCTCACTAGCGCCATCTCGTCTGTCTCAAAACGAACGCATTCAAAGACTTGATTCGAATTTATGACATTTTATTGATTTGAGTCTTGATATTCGATATAACTTTTTTATATATTTACAAAACACAATTTTCAATTAGAATCCTTTTTGCAGCCGCATCAAATATTCCTTACGAACTTCCATGTCATCAGCTGGCCGATTGTATGGCAGCCACACCGGCTCACCGACGAAATATCGCTTTGCTTTTATGTAATTCTAAAAATTTAACAATCGATTTTATAAATATCCATTTAAATATGATGCAATAAAATTCAATTCAAAATTATCTTGCATTTTCACCTTCGAATCCAATGTAAAACGATGGTAAATTCCTTTTGGAATGACTATTAAATCGCCTCGAACGACTTCAATACGGATCCATTCATCGGTCCCACTAGAAATTCGATTAATTAGATTAAAAAAAAAAAAAAAACATCGATGAATTTTACTCACTCTCGTACATCGAAGTAACCGGATCCGTCAACAACGAATCGAATCTCCTCGTCCGAATGCAAATGCTCCGTGAAAAACGTTTTTAGTTTATTCGCATAGTCTGGAAGGCAAGCTTCTGAACAAGTTATCTAAGTAAAAATGTTGCCAAAAGATTCGATTGATTTTTTTTTAACTGAGACTGCTGCATAGATGCTAATTGTACCTCATCTTCATAAGAATATCCACGATCCCTGCGTATTTTCTCCAATTTACCATCGGCTTGGTAAGTGTCAGCGTTCAACTGAATAAGTAGCAACAACGAATGGAATTAGAAAATAAAACAATGGGAAAAAATTAAAAGGCAGACAATATTCGATTCACTTGAAAATATTCAACGCCCGTTTTTTTTAACAATTCATCGAGATCGAGGAATTTTGGCGGATCGCGCTGATGCTCCAATCGCTGATCAGTTTCCGCATTGTCCATATACCAAGCGCGAACCATGTCTACTCTATTTCTGCCACATCTAATGGAAAACTGAAGCACTTTAATTTCAAGATAAGGAAGCAATATTTACTCGCGCGAATTGCGCTTCTGTAACATACCTATTTATCGAAGCACTTCACTGCAATTGATAAGCGGACGACATATGATTGCAGCAATTGTTTCATCTTGAACTCGACCGAAATCAGTTGATGTTTGTGTATTGTTTTTATTCACTCATATTAATGAACTTAGCTCGCATGATCGTACTAGAGCTGCTTTTGTAGTACTGTATCGCAGGCGAAAAATCCAATTTGAAATTTTCTGCACTTTCTGATGTGGACCGCAAAATTACGAAAGGAATAAAGAAAGAAATAAATCAGAAAAATAATTATGCTAATTTCGCGTCAAAAAAACTATGTTTACTCACATTAATTTGTTTGATGATACTCAATATCAATTGTCAAAAGATGGCGTTCGCCACAATTACAATGGCTCTTTTGCCCATTCATTTTCATCTTTCAACTAAATATTCAAACTCACCGGCAATTGTTCTCTATACAGTTGCTAGGTAATATATTGATAATCATATATGATTTTGAATCAAAATATATCTCATGCAAAAGCATAATAACAAAGAAATAGCATACAATTCACCAAATTAAATTGAAAATTGAGATTAAAAGTCTTGAATAATGTAATTGAACGATCAAAAAACAAATTTACAGTTTTTGAGATTCTAATAAAATCTTTGATGTCTTTGGCGAAATTTTGGATCACTCAATTTAATACTTACCTGTGCTCTGCCTCTAACCGTGGAGATGGAAAAAGGACATTGGAAGATTTCCTGAGGGCTATTGCTTATTGACACAAATGGGCACAGGAGAATTTTAGTAAAAAATGAGAAGCACAGAAGATTTGCCACTAATTATGACAGCCTAATGAGAATTAGAGCTAAAAGTGAAGAATTTATCAGCTACAGAAGAATATTACAGGGGAGACAAAGAAAAATTGTTGGAGGAAAAGAAGAAATTGAAAAAAAAAAAAAAAAAATAAATAGAATGAAGGAACAAATTATTCAATAAATAAATAATTACAGCATTAATGCGGAAACTGTGCGTTTTTCCACCATTTGAGTTTGAAAGTTTGCATTTCTTTTCCCACGAATACGTATATGAATTTTACTCAAATCTTCACCTATGTAAATGCGTCACATAACAAGCTTACTAATTACATCAAGAGTCAAAATTCAAATGAATAATTCAAAATTAATACGACATTTTCAAGCAGTTATCTTTGCAAGAAAGTCGGCTTTTCGAGATGACTCTAAATCTCTACTATATTTGATGATTTATATAATTCAGCTACAAAGTGATCGAAATAAGCTCAACAAATAATTTGATAGCTTCCGAATTCTGCAGTGAATATCATATAGCAATTTCAAATCACAATGTTATTCTTGAAAATCACAATTTATATTGTTTTTGAAAGAAATTGAGAAAGCACAAACCATTTGATTTAACTGATACGTTTCAGTTCAGTTAAATTTGACTGAAAATATCGTTTTTTTATGAAAAATAAATCAGCTGTTAATTATTAAGTGTTGAGTTTACAAAACACAATTTCTCAGACGGCAAAAATACGATAATTTCCATTTTGTGATAGTATTTTGGATAAATGATATTCTCGAATTGAATATATGAGATCGTGCTTTTGTTCGCAGAAATGCTCTGTGGATTTTTAGGATTTTTGATTTTTTTAATCCGTTCATATGAATGTATCATGAAACAAAGCATTTAAAAAATGAATCACATGAATGACGCTGTGATATTTAAGAATGTGGTTAATAATAATCTTTTGAATATCGATAAAGAAGTACTTTTGTAAAAAAAAAAGTTTATAGCAATCATTTGACTCTAAACAAAATCAAACGGTTTAAACTGTCCATTTTTTATATTTTCTATGGAAAATATACACTTCCAGTACCCTATTGTCAGTCAAATGACCCATTCTTTAAGAGCAAGTCATATTAAATTAACAAGTTTTTTGTTGAAATGATCACCGAAATTTTTTTGTGCTAATGCAAGCCGTTCTGTATTTCTAAATCATCCAAAGGATGTGTTTTCATTTTCAGCTTTATTGTGCAAATATTCAAGTCAATGCGTTACCGATAAAAACTTTGGGAAGTGCAATCTGAAAGAACGAATATTCATGTATGCCGGATTTTCTTTTAGAGAAATATAAAGTAGCGATATATTTTCGATGTGCTACATTGCATCAGGTTTCAGCGATTCGTTCCATTTGTTTGCTAATAAAATGTGGATAATCGATTTTCATTTCGGTGTGGAAATAATGTAAGTAATCGGGTTCAATGCGAAATAACAACGTCATCGTGAAACGATATATTCTCCAATGAAGAACCTTCTTTTTAACTAATCTATTTCAATTCATTCAGTTTAATATCAAATCGGAAACTCTTTCTTTTGGCCATGAAAAAACAATTAAATGAAAATACCATGTCGTAAATATTTGTCTTTCTGACAGACATAAATATGCATTCGATTTGCATGTCAACGAAATCCGATTGCATTTCAAGAAGACATCGATTTGAAATCGGTGCTCAAACGTGTACGAGTGCTTTCAAGAACGATTACATAAAACCGGTAGCAAAAGTGATTTGGCAGGAGCGAGCACCATTTATCGATTTCGTTATGTTGAAGGTCACATTTATATATGTGATACAAAATAAAATGGGATATTGATAATTTTGTTTTGAAAATGTCGTTATGTGGACATCAAACATAAGGATATATCTATGATGCTTTGATGGTGGATATCGGCTTGCCATACGTATGTCGCAGCGAGGTTTTTGCGCATTTTCTGTATTTTATGTAACAGCTGTGCGATGATCATATTTCTAATGAATTTTCTACACTCTGCCCGTGTTTTTTTTATCTATTTTCGTCGCGCGCATTTTTATTTGTCTCTCATTCTGGCCACCGTGAATTCCGTGTAAACAAAACGGACCTAAAAATATCTGTACAAATGCGCGAGAAATCAACTGTTTCCAAGAGAAAGAGAGGAATTTCTCTCGACACAACAAACACACATGAGATACGTATAGTCGGAGAAAGTGAATTTTAATTTCTTGAAGAAAAAAGATTTATTCGTTTGTTTTGCCGTGTACAGAAAAAATGACGCCCTCGGCTTATTTCGATTATTTAACATCAGGTTTTGTGCTTGAAATAAAGCAATCGTGCACGAGCATTAGATGATTCGCCGGGATTTGAAACTCAATGCGGCGGTCATCATTTTTCATTTGTTCGCTCGCTAGATTTCGCTTTGGTCAAATTCACCAAATATATTTCATTTAAACGACCGAACCCATAAAACTGCTATTGCATATTGCTGCCTGCGAATTTCAGGGGAAATGATAGCAAATTTAAAACAAAAGCGAAAAAAGCGCACATACACAACCGAGCACACAAAATAAAGCGCAGTCACAACGCAATCTCTCACTTGAAACCGAATCCACCCGCTGTCGCACGGCGGACAGCCACAGCCACAGCTTTAAACCGATTATTATTATTATTATTATTATTGAAAGCAGAGCACTAAAAAAAATCTCTCTCCCAACTAAAATCCATTAATAACAACGGAATACATTTATGAACAAAACAACAACAAAATCAATTTAAAATATGAAAAAAAAGATGCGACATGCGGAGCGCGACAAATTGAATAATGTAACGGTTAACGCTGCTAGAAGCGCGCGTTCAATCGACTTTGTCATGTATTTTGAGGAGAGTTATGCTTTAATCAATCTGGACGATTCAGTCAACTCCCTCGTAATTATCATATCATTCATTTGAAGCATCCAAGTAATCATTACATTTTGAACAACTAAATTCTCAACCGGTTCGAATTTCAAGCATTCGAATCTTAGCTATCGCGAAAATTAAAACGATTGAAAATCAAACGGCTTAAGAAAATAAAAAAAGGATTGCAAGAAGAAGAAGAAGAGAAAGAGTGAAAAGAGTAAGGAATCCATCACACTCACATACATTTATACATATTCACGGGAACGCGCCAACTTAGCATGCACACAATTAGAGAAATCTATAGCAGCATATTTATAGTTAGCTGGTGCTTGGGCTATTAAAGTATAATTGTTGTTGTAATCCCTTGGCAACCACTGTGTATGCTACGTGCACTGTGTATTCGGCTCTCTACAACGAACGTCGCTGACGATGTTCATATTTTGAACGGCGCACATATAAGCATACTGAGAGAATCGAATCCGAGCTAGCCACGAAAAGAACAAATATTAACTAGCAACATTTTCCAACTGTGCATCAGTTCAGTATTGATATCAGTGCGCGTCTGATCGCTTGTGAATACACATTTCTGTCGCTACACACAATTTACTTGAAGTCATTTTTTAACCTGAAATAACGGTTGAATAAATTTGTGCAAAAACCAAATTCATCAAATTTAAAGGTGAGCCATTAGCAATATTTTATTCTCAATGCTGTTTTTTTTTTTTTTTTTTTTTTTTTTTTTTTTTTCAAAATATCTGCTAGTTTTTCTTAAACCATACTTTTGATTCGGATGTTTTCTCGATATGAATTTCGGTTGTCTTTTCATGTTTCTTAACTCTCCCGGAGGAACCGAAAGAATTGATTTTGATTTTCAAATTTAACCGGCTGAATGAATTGGCTGACATTTTTGTTTTCTTTATTTAAGTTTGAATGCGATTTGTAGTGTTAGCAAATATTGATTGAATTTTTTGTTCGGGTTAGATGATGGAAGGCCATTTTTATGTCGAATTTGCTTTGCTCACGTTAAAAAATGAGTTACGTAACAATAGGAGACCTTGCTATGACCATGAATACAATGATTATCGGATTTTGGGCTGTGATTATTATTCAAATAGTGTTGAAGAATGATTGTTTGTGTCGAATTGCGATTGGATAAAAATGTGATATTTTTATTCTAAAATTTTTTCATCGTCATTCAAATTGTGGGGTAATCGTTTGGAGGGGAGTGCTGAAACCGAATTCAGTTTGTCTTCAATTAGCGTGTTTCGAAACAATTAATTCAATTTTGGTCACAAGCGGTTCCAGAGCATTTAATTACATTTTCAAAAAAAAAAATCACAACGAAATGACTAGTTTTTGTTTAGTAATAACAGAATAAGAGTTGCCTTTGGATCGATGGAATTTCCATAGTTAACTTACACCCAAATACAATTCGATTTTCTTCTCTTCTCTTCTAATGTCGTGAACCCGTCAGTCTTTTATTATACAGTCATAGCTTTGTTGCGTATCGTTGCGTCGCATGATGATTATATGCAGTTAAGCAAAATTAAGATACAAAAAAAAAAAAAAAAAAAAAAATGAAATACATGAACACGAAGAAGAATGAAAAATTATAGGAACATGCAAATTGAGTGGCAGCAGCAGCGCGTTTAAGTGCAACATCAAAGATATTTTGTGTACGAAAGAAGATGTATTGAGCACGTGTTGGTGATTGGATTTTGGTGTGCGTGCTCGAGTACAAAAATGTTGTGGTTAAATACCGTGTATACGGTGTTCCGACAGTCGCTAGTTGGTTGCACATATAATTCTTTCGCTCATTTCATCGTGTTGCCTGTCTAACAGCGTGCATTGCATGCAAACTCTCTCTTATATAATATGATGATGGTAACGGTTCTTGACCTATGTTCTATCTCATTGTACGTTCTTTTTCTCTCTTTTGCCGTTATACCAACCATTTGCGAGAGTGCATTTCGTCAGCGGATACACACAACTACATCTTTTCTGAATGATCAAATTCCAATTGGCCCGCACACAAACACTCATTCGCACAATTCATGAATCATTGTTAGTTGTTTGAATAGCATTCGCGAGCTGCCTGCATTCATGCGGTTTCAATTTGCTCAAATAATGGCCACATTATTGAAGCATAGTGTCTGGCATAAAAATTTAATACGCTGCCTTCAAACGATGCAACCATTTCGTGTGAAAACAATAGAAGCAACAATGTCACTAGCAAAATCTCATCCAATCGCTAAATTTACGCGCATACAAACGCCTTTGTTGATGAGCCATACAATATTCGTGCCATCAAAATGTCACTACAGGCAAGTACAACAATACACTCACTCGCATCTAGCTAATGCGATTCTATTTCCAGTTTTCAATGCAATTGACATTTTTCCATTTAATCACTTATTGTACGGTGTTTTTACTTTGCCTGTCTTTCACAGTTGACGTGTACACAATTTTTTCTTTGTTCTTTTAACACCAATCACACATAGAAACATTTTCGTACTTTTTTCGCATTCACTCGTTCGTCTGTATCGAAATTGAATAAAACAGATAGAGATATGTGTCAGTTGCACTCAAAATAATTAAATTTACAAAATTTAGTTGGCTTGAGCGCGACAAAAAAGCACACACATACACACACAAACACGAATTGTTTGTGCACGGTTGAATTGGAATTGTGCATTGTTGAGATACAGGGTTGCTGACTGTTTCAATTTAAGCCCATATTTTTGATTCAAAAGATTAAATCAAATAAACCAACTATATAGAGTGGTCGTGTGTTTATGTAAACAACGATTGATTTTGTGCCGTATTGTTTGATCGGTTACATCGTTGTTTATTTAAAAAATCTTCATTAATTTACTCTCTTCTGCCCTGTGTACAAAATCAATTACAATCGTTGGAATTGCACAGCGCAAGTACTCGATGTCAACCTACATTAATTGATTGTCGCGCAGCATTTTCTCGGAAAAATCGAGAAATCGTCCAAACAATCATTATCCACGATTTTCTGTCTCCAGCAACAGCTCACAATTAACATTTAAAGCTATTCGTAAACAATGTGATTCCTGCGAAGTATATCGTGAACGTCAAAATTCCGGAAATCTTTGATTTAGATAATTTGTTTAATGTTTGAATGCAACTTTCTGCAGTTATCAAATGGAATATCAGAATATCTATTGCAAAATCAACATATCTCTGCATTTGCAATGGAATTTCAATGATAATTTCCGGAATTTGAATGCTATTCCGGAATATGGATCGGCCACGATACTGCAGACTCAACCATCGTTATTGATTCACTAATATTCGCTCTCTCACTCTTTTTCATTATGCACGCCGTGCAAGCAATGCAATCAATGTGCAGAATCTGCAAAATCACTTCTATGAAACGCTTTATTGATCGCGTTTGGAAAAAAATGTGGAGTTTTTTCAAATTGCTGTAAAAAAATGCAGATGATTGATGCGAATCGATCGGATCATCGTGAATTGTTGTGAATTACATGCACACCTTAAAACCGATCAGATCATGCATAAGCGACATTATTCAATTCAAACCGTTGTTATATAAGCAATTTGTTTTTTTTTTCTCCGCGCTGAAAAAGTGAAAATCAATGTTTTTTAACCTCATGCACGGACACAAACAACAAATTAAAGTAACGAACGATATGCTGGAGCGGCTGTCACTCGATGAATGTAACAGTTATTGTTATTGTTTTTGCTATAACAATTTACGTCACATGATAGTGCTACACACTCTCGTTTGCTCACACATCGAACGCTTGCCGAAGTGTTGGAAAAACAGCCGCAGCGATTATGCTAGAGCCGGCGTCGGCGCATTTCTTCTCAGCTGTTCAAAAACCAGATCCAGCGCGCGCACGAAAAACACAATTCTCGATGCAAGCTGTAGATTCTGCGGCACAGATCTTTGTCAAGGCAATTCTAACTTTTCGAAATGGGCATATGATATAATCGGGTGCGATGCGGAGCAATTAATGAGAGTGCAACAAGGTTGAATTGCAATTTCGATTGTTGTTTTTGACTTTTTACCACTCTTCAATCATTTTGAGGGGCCTATTATCAATTGAATATGAATATACCAATCATAGCTGCAATTCATTCAACCATATGGAACAATGAGCGTTAAAAAAAACACCGAACCATATTCAAGGCCGTGCTGCAGTTTGTGCTGAGAGATGGAAACTGTATGCATGAAAGCGGTGCGCACTTCAATCGATTCCACTCGTAGCAAAAGAGGGACTCATGGAGCACCTCATTATGTAATATTGCATAATAAACGAGGCAACTACAACCATTTGCATTTCAAGTACCAAGAGAGAATAAAAGAAATCAAGAGAGATGAATACATGAATAATGACGAAAATTCTCTTTGAAGTATTTTTTTTTTTCCTAATTCTCAACATAATATTACATACATGTATTGAAGTTGCAGCCGTGTTATTGTTTGTCAAAGAAAGAAATGATTATGTAACATTTAGATTGTTCCGATTTTCACACTCTCGGTGTGGCACGCGTGAGAATCTTTCTCTCTCGGGGAAAAATAAGTGCCAAAATATAGCATAATTGTCGATATTTTCGTCACCTGCTTTTTCCGGTTTGGCAAGATGACAAACCTGTCACCGATGATGGATCGTTCGCATTTTGAAAATGAAAATCATTGATAAAACCAACTAAAAATGGATATAAAATCAAGAGAGAGCAAATCCATCAGCATATTTATGTCGTCAGCCGAGACAAACTCTGAAATCTTTTGTTCTGTTGAACAATATTTTGATTATCTATACAAAAAAAAACATAGCAATGGGAAAATCAGTTTATTTTACGTAATAAATAAACAAAATCAAGACGCCTACGCTCAACGATAATCAGTGAATGTTTTCGAGCACCAGCCGCCAAGCGCACGAACAGCACTCTCATTTTTTCACTTGGACATAGCACAGTTTTCCATTTGGAACATTTCCAACGAGATTTTTTCTTGATAACAAACAAACTTTTCTTTTAATTTTATTTACAAAAGAAAAGCACAAATCATTGTGTGTTATGTAATGTAAAGAATGAAAGGAAGAATATAGGGACCGTCTTCGATCCGAAAAAATTTAGCCTGAAAATGCCAACATATGATATACCAAAGTTACAAATGGATATTGCATATAATTCTGAATATTTTATAAATTTGTCTATTCACTGCGGCTTTCTCTCTCTATATCTCTCTTCCAATCCAAAACTCGGAATGATATGGCTTTTGATGCTACAAAATTGCGTAATTTGAGAAAAATGAGCATGAAAAAAGGAAATATTGAATAACATTTTCTCTTAAAAGTTTGAAGAATATGATTTTAAATTGTCTCTTTTAGAAAGAGTCCGTTCACTTGAAAATGTTGGAGAGAAAATATCTATGTTTAAATAAATCATCGGTTTGAATGAGCGGTTTCCCAACAAGTGATTGCTATTTGAAGGTTTCTTGAATGAACTTGAACTCACAACTTGCATTGCCAAAATTTAAAGTTGTCAATCGATATAGCAATGGTCAACGCCATTAGCTCATACCGCATCAAAAAAATGAGCCCCACATTACAGAAATTCGAAAAAAAAAAATGTCATGAGCGATTATTTCCTGCCAATTCTTTGTAAAATGAATACTCGAGTGGGTCTCTAAAAATAAACACCAATAAATGGGTTCTAAGATAGAAAAAAGTGTCGGAAAAATGAAACATTCTCTCAATTATACCATCAAAAGTATCATTTTCAGGTAGAGTTTTTGTGAAATGTTTGAAACCGAACGTTTCGCAACTAATGACCGGGCCAACAAAACTGAAATCGACTCAAACTGAATTTAAATATACACACTTTGGTGATGTTCGCGTGTGGATTCGTGCGCGCTAGTCTGTCTAGCGGCGATTCGTATTGCACCGTACATTTATGGCACTTTAATGATCCAACCGAAAATAGTTAAAAGCTGGGTATCTGAAACGGCGTTCATTAAAAACACATTTTCGATTTGTCGCTTCTTCTCGTTTATCACGCTCATTTCTTCGTCATTTGACACCTCTTATTAGACTTTCTTTTGAATTAAATAATTCGACAATTAATGTAGATTTTACTGAATTATTTAGTTATGTTCATCAAATACTCCTTTCGATATGTTTACCCTTATTCAGTTAATTGTTTTCCTATTTTGCCATTGATTCACTTTTCTAACAACAAAAACAACAACCACAACAACAACAACAAGCTGTTTAATCAATCAATTAAATTAATCGATGAAAATTTTGGAAAATTAAAAGTGTATTTTTGAACATTTTTTTCCCCTACAATTTGAGTGAAAAGGTGTGCTGTGAGCATGCTCAAAAATGATAACAACATAAATTGCTGCAACAAATTTTGTGTAACGAAAGTAAAAACGACAAAGTCTAGTAAATTTAAATCGCGTCTACATAGCGAATGCATTTATTTATAGCTATCTCGTCGCTCATTTAACTTGGTCCATTCCGTCAGTTGAGAGAAAATATCGCCGAATAAACATCTAATGACGATTTGAAATACTGAAAATTTTAGCGTGAAGTATGTTGAATGTTACATGGTTGATTGCTTTATAGCCAAAGCCCCGAAATATTGCAATAAAGAATAATATTAAATAACATGTTCATACCTGAAACATGATACATGCGAACAATTTTCTTTTGATGAACAATACTGACTCAATGTCACGTCATTCGTCAATTCACGTCGCAACTCAAGAGTGGCTCGTTAAATAAAAACAATTCAATCTGGCATCACAATTGAAGCTAATAATTCAAGCCGTTCGAACAAAAACATTGTACGGCCCAACGCAACGCTTTTCGATGCGGATATTTTTAGCTAACAAATAATCATCGTTACTGCACGGGATGCACAGTTTGATTGCAACCGAGAAATGAGATCAGCGCTCTATATAAAAAATCAATAACAATTCAACAGCGCACAGTTGCACAATATTTGAAGATTTCAGAAGAAAACAGTGTTTTATGCGGCGCAGATAGTTTGAATTTCATAACTTTATGTAATAAGATGTAGCACATAGCACATATTTTTAAACAAAACCTTCATTTGTTTTGTTACTCCATCAAAAAACATGTGATTTCACAATTGAAGGTTATTTAGCATTATTCTACAACAATCGATTGGATAAAATCGCCGGCATACATTTGATGAGCTGTATTTTGCATGAATCATGCGTTCGTACTCACGAGATAGTGAGCTCGAGTAGATAAAAATGATTTTGATGAATTGAAAGACAGACCCCGATACGCCGTTTGCATCATGAAATTAATGGGTAAATTATATTAATAATGATCGCAATTATGGCGATTTGAAATATGTGGACGAGAAAATTTAAAAAGCATGCAGTCAAATGAGATGGAGAGAAGATTCGGCGTCTATCATAAATGACGATTCGAGAGAGAGAGAGAGAGAGAGAGAGAGAGAGAGAGAAAGAGAGGGAAGATTTGACAGATCTAACCCAAGCCGAGCGAGATCACTTCAACAAAAACACATCGAAGGAAGAATTTCATTGAAATTAATTGAGCAATTTGGATGATTTTGTTGTTGTTTTTGTAGGCGCGTTTTCAACGCTTACGACGTAGGGCCTAGTATGTATTTTAGCCGAAATGGACATCATTTTTAATTAATGAAATCCGAAATTGGTTGAAACTCCCGTCTCGAATTAACCGTAAATTGCATGAATCCAAGTCACATGTCCGCCGCATGGCTGCGGAAGATAGCGTACAACTAAAAAATATTGAGCGATATATTTTAATTCAAGTGGGTGAAAATAAATCCTGTGGGATTTTTTCTGACATTGAAAACGATTGAGAGAGAGAGAGATCATTTAATTTATTCATTGTCTGTGCAAATTTTCTATTGCATCCATAGCTAACGAGTGACTTCCGTTTGCCATTCTCAATTTCAAATTTCGCCGCATAGCCGCGCACACACACTGAAAGAAATATATGACCTCTGACAAGTAAAAACGGCCAAGCAAACTCAATGAAAGAGAAAAAGAAAACACCAATAAAGTTAAAAGAATGGTCAATATCGTTTATCTTGAGGTCCTATCATTGATTTTATTGCGTGGCCCATCAAAACTGTCGGGCTCAGTGGCATTTTGTGTGTTGCTCGTAAATTACACACATTTGAAATCGGTTCGTTTGAGCGGAAAATTCGATTTTCCGTGACCAATTTGCGTGATTATGGCAGATGCAATTAAAAAATCGGTAACGTTTTTCACATTTCACGATTGGCCAATAATTCATGGTGGCGTAGTTAAGTTTTTATGTGGCGCTTTTTGCAAAACAAAATCGATGATTGCTTATGTTTAGCGGCTAAAAATGTGGCCATCATTTTGCTGTGAGCAAACATCTGAAACAGGCCATAATTTTGCTCATTTTTCATTATTTTAACGATTGATTTCTTTAATTTTACATGAAAAAAAGCCCATTTGTTTCCTTGTCATTGGGACAGTTTGGAAGTGTGGCTGCATTGTGATAAATCATGAACCGGAAAATACATTTGTATAGCATTTAAGTAGCAATGGGGAATATTGTTAACTTAAAATAATGTTATCGTTACAATATTGACAAACAGACGCGTGGCCCCAACGCAGTAAATCACATTTATCGATTCCCACTAGAATTCAATCGCAGAGAGAGAGAGAGAGAAATCGCAAGAGAGAGAAAGAAAGAGAGAAAGAGAGAGAGAGAGAGAAAGACAGAGACACACGGAAGAAGAATCTGCAGACGGATGGATCGAATCATGTAAGAGTTCACGAAACAAGTGTGAATTGTTTGTTACATGAGTAAACTACGCGGCGCTGAAAAATTCAAATTCATTTCCAGCTTTAATCGAAATTATTCATGCAGACAGCAGCACATTTGTGCACTATACAGGCATTGATGGTTAATTTCATGTTGGAATAGTGCATTTTTTCTTTCGTGTATGATTTTCATCTGCTGCTACCAACGCAATCACGTACCGCATATATGGAAACTGGCGCGGCATGGTATTCTATATTTTTCTGCATGTTCCCTGGTGTTTCGGTTTAAAGGCGGTTGGTAGCTCTGTCTTAGTTATTCTGATGCAAAAATGCAGTGTACTTTGCTGTTTCTTCTGACGCTTCCCCTGCACAGTTCCGCGCCGTGACAATGACAAATGCACCGAAAACCGGCTGAGCTCTCAATAATTAAATTCAAATGAAAATTGCTTATTAGCAAATCTGTCGCTTTAAAGGTAAGAGGGTTTCGTTCCGAGGCTTTCCATATTCCGCAATATCCACGACAAATGCCAGTCGAACGGTGTGCGCTCGTGGTCTATGTGTTTGTGAAACGTTCATGTACATATATATTCTGTTAGATATCGAATAGTTTACTTTTGGGCGCGGTTCAAATCACTTGGCATTGGCATAGATACATAAATATATGCATGTTTACTTCCAGTGATGACTACATAAATAGGCAGACGTTACACCGATAATCGGGCGAAATTTCCAAGCAGTACCACTAATTGCTCGTTCACTCGATGGATAATATGAAAATAATATTTGAACAAACAGAAAAACAGAAACTTTTTTTCCATGCTCTCTTTCAACAATGTGTTCGGTTTCGGTTTTTCTCGTGAGTGACTCACATTCAGTGCAAATCTATGTTACATGCCGTGCGCGCATTCCAAACACATTCTCGCTCTATCTCGCTCTCGTTCAAGCGCGCTCCCCACAGCACGGACTACGCACACATCGAAAGAAAATATTTGGAAAAACGCAACAACAGCAGCAGTAGCAAAAAAAACAGCAACAACAACGAAACGAAAGGAATAGAAAAGCCTGAATCGTATCGTTGGCTCGCACCTTCTCTGTTACCATACATTACAAGCCCGTTGTTGTTACCGCTATCGGCGGTTAATACCGAATTCAGTTTTCGATTTGTTATAGAACGAAACGAACGCACAATAGGCTATTAGGATTGCAAATTTGCTTCGATTCGAGAGTTTGGCTGAGTGCTTATAGTGTTTGCGCCCAATTCAAAATAGTGTGTGGATCTTTCGAAAGTGCGAGAGCTAAACGTAAAACGCTTTTCTGAAACAAAAGCGGAATTATCGACGTGTGAGCTGGAATATTTTTTCGGTTGGTAAATGAAGAAGAATTGTGACAGAAATAGGAAATCAACACGGACGAGCCTATTCACATGAAAATCTTCAAAAGAGACTCACCTTTCAAATGAACAGTATTTGAAAAAAGAAAGGAATGCAAACAAAGGAATACGTTTGGGTTGCATTCAGACAGATCACCATTGTCCCTTGCCGAATTTAAAATAAGCACGACGAAAAACACAAAGAAAAATAAAGAACTTAAACAATAATCGAATAATAAAAGAAGATTTAGATCTAGATTCGGAGAATTTTGTCTAAGTTTCGATTACTTTCCGACGAGTATGAGTTCGGTTTTATTTGACCAATTCCATTCACTGGATTGAAGCCAAAGTGGACTGAATTTAAATGTTTAAAATATTATTCAATGGGAGAACATTTTGAAACGTCAAATTATAGCCTGAGCCGAAATATCGCAGCAATTCGAAATATTTCATAATACTCTAATGAAATCGTTGCGCTGTACATTCGAATTTTCAAATCGTTCAAACAAAAATCACAGTATCTTAAATATAATCCATACACCGTTGATTGGCTGTAATTATTGATGATATGCAAGAATGCACATGACTCTGTTCACTTTCTTTCTCACTCAAAAATTATTCATCCAATTGGCGCGTAAAACGATGAGTCAGCCGCGTCAATACACACATTTATGAAGGTAGCCATAATAAATAATGGACGCCGCCGCTGCTGCTTTTGCTACTGCTGCTGCAAACAACAAATTCAATTCCGATATGATTGTCAAAATCAATAAGTGTTGCAAATCAATCGGCCAAAAGTCATGGCTAAATAAAAAAACATTCGTGTCCGCCAACAACAGTAACAGCACTGCCAAGCAGCAATTGCTGAAAGAAATTGTGCAAAACAACCTATAAATATGCGCTGGCTGATTGTTTTTCTTTTTGAGCTGCTACAATAACGGTTGGAAGTGAATCGTCAAGCTCGATTTCAGCTACGTATGCAAACATCAAATCACAATCGTGTGTGTATATGCTCTTTTTTGCGTAACAATGCATATATTCGATGGATCGCTGTTTTTTCTTCAGTTTGTTCATTCATCGAACGACTGCATTTTATTGATACACAGTAAAATTGTGCTTAATCAAGCTATCAACCCGATGGTTTTATATTTCATGTCATGCACACTCATCGTTTAAATGTAATGTAACAAAAAACAATAATAATTGTAATTTGAAATAAATTTGTCGAACCTCAGTATGTACGGAGAGCGTGCATACAAGCATTAGACACGGAGCAAATGACGGTTTTAGATGAAAAAAACACGAACAACATCAAATGGATATGTGTTTGTTTGTACGTGTCTGCGCGCCCAAAAAACATTAGTTTCCCTTTCATCCAATCCATACTCGTTTCGGCCGATTGAAAATGTATGCTTTTTGTCGGCTCCCGATTATTAGACAGACTGAAATTTCGAAATGAAAATTGATGCGAAGCAAACATACACAGACATACGCCAGATGAAATAAGTGTGGCTAGATATTTGAATTCGAGATTCGAATACGTACGGTGCGCATACATGCGGGCACTACCCTCGGAGAGGAAGAACGCGCGCGCTTACAGCACACACCACATATATCGCCAGTTGTATCAACCCAATACGAAATACACGAATATTCAATTCGAATGGAATAAAACTAAATAAATAAATAAATAAACAGAGAGAGAGAGAGAGAGAGAGAGTGGAAAATGTAAGCGGAAAAATACAAGCCGTATTGCACGTAGGCTCTGCTGTTTGAGGCGCGGTGAGACGAGCTGCAAGCATGAATGCGACAGACAAATAAGGGAAAGAGCAATCACTTTCATTCGAGTTTTCATGTATTCGTACATGCTTTGTATGCGGTGTGCGTGTGCGTACGCTTCGTATTTCGTTACGTTCCCGATGTCAATTCTTCTTCTTTCTGTGCTCTTTTTCCTTTCACCCTGTTGTTAATGCTGCTGCTGTCACTCTGTTGCTCTTGTGCCGCGCGCTAACTGTGTGTGCTGTTTCCAATCAAATATATACAAATAGAGAAAGAGAAAGAGCAGAGAAGCACACTAAAGGGGCCAAAATTATCAACCCGAGTCCAGTGCAAATTTGTGTATAGTTGGATGCGTGCGAAAACGTTAGATTGTGTGTGCGTGCTCGTCCTGTCCCTTCCAATTTCACCACCGAATATTCATATTTGAATTTGATTTTTTGCAATCGCACAGTGTGTGAACAACATTTCTACTCATTTTTCTACAGAATTTAGCGAAAAAATATTATACCATCTCGACAATCGAAGGTGTTTTTTTATACAACTAGCCAAAACTTACATTTGATAAGCGTTAAGTTTTTTTCTACTTTAATACTACTCTATTTGAAACAACAAAAGAATAAGAACCAAAACTAAGCAACGAACAGCGCGAAAACGATTTTTTTAAAACAACAATTAGTGAATTAAAAAATAAATATTTAAAGAAAGAACGAAACATTTTCTAAACACAAAAAAAAGTTTCATTAAAAATGGGTGGTTGTGCATCAAAAGATAAAAAGGATAAAACAGTTGAAGAAGATGGTACAGCTGGTGGTATCGAAGGGTGTGTATCAAACTCGATGGTATTCTTAGCGAGGTAACTGTGAGCAGTAGCGGCTTTACCGATTGTCGCTCTTTTCAGCCGATTGCGTGTTGCATTTTATTTTGGTATAGGCGTTTATAGTATGCGTGAAAACGATTTTCGTTCACTCTCACTTCTCATCTTTATGTTGCGGTTTTTAATTCAGCTGAAACACACTTTTGATTTAGAGATATTATTCGATCGAGCACGTTTTCTTTTTTCCGCTGGTCGAAGGCTTGGCGGCCCATTCCACAAAAATGTTGCAATAAAATATGTTTGTTGGTTGATGTCATTTCCGAGTGGATGATGAAATAGAGAGAGAGAGAGAGAGAGAGAGAGAGAGAGAGATTATATGTCTCTTATTAAAATTGCAGTGCTACATGAAAATGCTAGTCGCATATATACAACGTACAACGGCGAGGTGGATGAATGTTGCTAAGTCGAGTGCCATTTGAATGTTTCAGTAGTGCATGCTAGTATGATCCGTTTTATGTCGAAGCCGATGTGGCTGGTTTGCATTTGTGTTGGGGTGTATGAGTGTGAGTGTGAGTGCACGCCTAAGCGCTCCTGTGTCTATGAGTTTGAATACGTTCGTTTTCATGTAACTGTATTCGTATGCGACTTTTGCTGTTTTTATTGGGTTACTGCTTTGATTGCATACATATACAGTCAATGAAGCCAAAATAGAATAGCTGAGAATGAAAATATAATGGTTTTTGGCGCTGATCTCTGAACGTTGTCGCCGCGATGATGTAAGACGGCGCGGCTTGTCATCTAAAAATACGATCTCTCTCGCATATTCACGCAATACTGAATTGAAATGTGTCATACTTTCGTTTATGATTATTTTTATGTCTCATACTTTCGATTTAATCGTGCTGATATAACCTTTCAAGGATAAAATCAACTACATTTTCCGATTCCGAAGAATTACGTCAGTCACACTATTTGCAGAATTCTGTTTTTAATCATTTTCTTTCATTATTCCACTGATTTGTAGCGCGACTCTTTTCCAAATAACGCAAAAACCACCAAAGCGCAATCGTTTGCCTGCCTTCTTAAGAGCAAATTTCCGTAGATATTTATTCTCAATGTGAATCATGTTTTTAATTATTTTACTTTCTCAATTTCGTTGCAGCAATAAATCCGAAGCCATGGTTGATGCTGCTGTCTTGGAAAAATTGGAAGCTGGTTTCACCAAGCTCGCCAGCTCCGACTCGAAATCCTTGTTGAAGAAGAATTTGACCCGTGAAATCTTCGACAAGTTGAAGAATAAGAAGACCGCATCGTTCGGCTCAACTTTGTTGGACTGCATCCAATCCGGTGTTGAAAATTTGGACTCCGGCTTTGGTATCTATGCTCCAGATGCTGAAGCCTATACAGTGTTCGCCGACATTTTCGATCCAATGATTGAAGATTACCATGGTTTGCCAAAGGATGGAAAGCACCCACCACGTGACTTCGGCGACCTCGATTCATTCAAGGATCTTGACCCAGCTGGTGAATTCATCGTTTCAACCCGTGTACGTTGCGGTCGCTCAATGGACGGCTATCCATTCAACCCATGCTTGACCGAAGCTCAATATAAAGAAATGGAAGAAAAAGTCAAGTCAACATTGAGCGGCTTGGAAGGCGAATTGAAGGGTACATTCTATCCATTGACTGGCATGGACAAGGCCGTTCAACAACAATTGATCGACGACCATTTCTTGTTTAAAGAAGGAGATCGTTTCCTTCAAGCCGCCAACGCATGGTAATTTTCCAAAAAACAGCACTCCACTTTATGAATTGCCACTAATGATTGTTCTATTCTTTTTTGGTGTATTTGTGTGTGTACAGCCGCTTCTGGCCAACTGGACGTGGTATCTATCACAATGACGCCAAAACTTTCTTGGTCTGGTGCAATGAAGAAGATCATTTGCGTATCATTTCTATGCAGAAGGGTGGTGACTTGGGTCAAGTCTACAAACGTTTGGTAACTGCTATCAATGAAATTGAAAAGCGCATCCCATTCTCACATCACGATCGTCTTGGTTTCCTCACCTTCTGCCCAACCAACTTGGGTACTACAATCCGTGCTTCTGTGCACATTAAAGTCCCAAAATTGGCAAAGGTAAATAGAATTATTTCAAACAATTTCGTTCATTTCATTGTTCAAGGAATTCATTTTGTTTTTTTTTTTTTTTGAATTACTTTTTGTTACAAAAACTGCCTGTAAAACATTCGTTTGTCAAGAACTTTTTTTTTCTGAAAAAAAGGAATCATCTTTAAATCAGTTAAACTAACAAATGTTCTCGTTCAATTGTACACAGGACTACGCCAAATTGGAAGAAATTGCTGGCAAATACAATTTGCAAG
Source organism: Obolodiplosis robiniae (assembly GCA_028476595.1). Lineage (NCBI taxonomy): Eukaryota > Metazoa > Arthropoda > Insecta > Diptera > Cecidomyiidae > Obolodiplosis > Obolodiplosis robiniae. The sequence continues at coordinate 7,471,136 of CM052017.1, read as the reverse complement.
TTCGCGGTACATCCGGTGAACACTCTGAATCCATTGGAGGAATCTACGATATCTCTAACAAGCGCCGTTTGGGTTTGACTGAATACCAAGCCGTCAAAGAGATGTACGACGGTATCGGCGAACTCATTAAGATCGAAAAAAGCTTGTAAACTGGCTTAACACGCGCCTGTCCCCCAAACCCGTTCGATTGATTCGAATTGTTTTTTCTTTTCACTCAAACACTCATACAATTGGCAATAAATGGAATAGACAAACTACAAACTAACATCCACCATCGTAGTTAAAACTAACGGATAAAGAGCCAAAAGCATTGCTTTTTGAGCATCGAACAATTTAATTATTATTATCTCATAATTTATGCTTTAATGGAAAAATGATGGTGAATTAACAAAAACAAACAATCTATCTAATGTAAAGACGAATTTCATGAGTAACAACCAAACAAAAAAGTTTACGAACAAAACCAAAATTTGAATGTAATCACTGTATTCGTTTTATTTTGATGGATTCAAGAGCAGCAAAAATTCAAATGGAACATGAAACAGCATTACCAAAAAAGTGAATTAATTAATAAAAAATCTAAATAAAAACACAATTTATTTAAAAACAAAAAACCAAAACAACACATTTATTTCGATTTTGTTCTTTCAATCCCCAATTTTCATTTGGCATTGTCCCTTTTCAACCTTAAAAGCGCGATGAATCACAAAGTGTGCTCTTTTCACTTCAACACACTGCAAGTCTGCTCAGTTCACTTCAGTTCACTTCAGTTCATGGTAAAATCATAGCAAATGTTTCATTTTCAATTTCTAGAATAGAAGCACTGCAAATGCAAGTGAAATGTATGGTACATCCGTTGATAGGTTTTCTCTCATTCGACTTGCGGCGCAGCTAAAAGCTCTTCAAACTTTAAAAAAGCACTGATCCAAAGCTGCATCTCGGACTTATTCACTACGACGACATTGTTTTGGATCCACTGGAATTGAGAAAAATATTCAAAATATCAAATGGCACAGTTGTAAAGGCCGCAAACATTTCACTTCAATCTTCAAAGAATTTCAGTTTATTTTGTGCGACATTCGATAAAGTTTCTAAAATGCTCAACATCAAAGGCAATTGCAAACGTTGAAAGTTTTTGACAGTCAAATATCTTTTTTAGACACACATAGACGTAATCGAGATCGAATTGGAAGATTCTCCACACGAGTGTTCGGAATAAGACTTGAACAGCAAAATTATGAGATAGATAGAGAGAGAGAGAGAGAGAGAGAGAGAAAGATTTTGGCACACACATAGACGGAAATCACAAATACGGATGACTGTGTGCGAATATAGAGCATGTTCAACTCTTTGCTGTGTTCGTATTTATGGCTTTTGTCCCCGTAGTAATCACGTCTTGTGAGTGTGCGTGTGTGTTTCGTTTTTTGTATCCCATTATTCGTAGTCTTCACGGTGTAGTATTGTATACATTGAAATGTTCACACCGACACAATACAACAAATCGACACATAAAGCACACACAAGAGAGAGAGAACGAAAGAAAAAGAGAACGATTTGAGCTTTTTTCCACACACGTATTCAGTGAGTCTCTTTTGCAGGCCAGTACATTTTCAGTTGTTCGATCTGAACAATTTTTGACAGATTGAAGAAAATAGTCAAATCGAATAGGTTATTTTTGCACAACAATCGACGTGTTTTTCTTTCATTTTTTAATTTTTACGTTTTTTCATCGGAGCTAAAACAGTAAAATACATTCAAAATAGAATCAACAACAACCACAGCGAATCAATTCCAGACTCATCGAAAAACACTGCCACACCGAATTCTATTCAAAGCTAGATTTTGTGGTGACAGCCGAAGCAGCAGCAGCAGCAGCAAAGAAATCATGCAAATTTAGATGAAGAAAAGCAACCACCAACCAACCAACTGAACAATAAATCAGCGAAAAAATCACATAATACGAAGATATTTGTGCCAATTTATTTGTTCGTTGGCTCTTGCGTTTCCAGTTCACCATTCCTGACACATACTTTATGCATGTTGTGTATATTCCGATGCAATTGATTCGATTCTCGAGTTTTGTGTTATTCATCTATATCTGTGTGTGATTGTGTAGTTAATGTATGCACTTACTTCCGAACTCGTGTAATTCGCGTGTATGCTCCTAATTTGTTTTGTTATTTAAAATAAATGAATAGGCAAATTGCACATAAAATTCAAATCGTTAATGCCATATAAAGGAAATTAAATAGTGAACAAAGGAACATAAGCAGCAGGCAAACAGCAGGCGACGACTTCAATCAACACAAAAAAAAGGCAAGAGCGGGCTAACGAGCGACAAAAGAAGACAGAAAATAGCAGCAGCAGCAGCAGCAGAAGAGTAAAATTGACTGAATTTGGATCTTTGGACTGTATATTATTGCAATTGGATTAAACATTGGCAATAACTAAAAGGCTCGAAAACAAATCAATGATATGACTCAAATGCTATAACGAAGACGAAGTGACGAATCCAAAGGAAAGTTGAAGCCTGGTGCCACTCACAACGCTACGCCAAATACATTTACTGCAATCGCATAACAAAATAACGCAACACGAAAGAGCAAGATATATTTATTTTTGTCTCTCTGTGTACATGCAAAGTTCAGCTGTGATAAAATAGAATAAAAATTTGTTGAATTTGACATTGGATATCTTATGTGCGGGAGGTGATCGGAACAGAAGAGTTCGAAATTCGCAACAATCTTCTCAATATACAACGTAGCAATTGATAATAATCGATTCCAAGCATTCATTCAAAGTCAACTCACTAGCAAGTCTGGGACGCAGAACATTAACTTCTGCACAACTGATCGAAAGGCAACGCTAAATCATCATATAAAACAACATCAGCCGAAATCAAAGGGTTTATGATAATACAGAAGCCTTCACAAAACAAACTGTGTGTGTTCTTGTACTTTTTTGTGCCACTTACTGACGTACGTACCAGCTCACACCTGTAACATAAGAATAAAGAGCAAGTGCCAGAACAACAGCAGGATTCACCACATTACTCCAAACTCACTTAAAACATCGTCAGTCAGGCCGAACGAACAGAGAGAGGAAAAGCAGTTCGACGTTACTTTGAAATCATTTATTCGTTACTTTGGGGTTATTCAAATAGAAAAGGTAGGTCATATTTGTTTGTAATCAAGAAAGTACCGTGCAATCCACATGTCTCTCTGTATGTCTCGGGTGTACTCTCAGCACTCATCCATCTGTGATTCGAGCAGAAGAGAAGGAAAAAAACAATGGTCGAAAAAAGTGTCATACTTAAGTACAAAGCAATTTAATTTATCCGTTCAAAAGGAATATTTACAAATTTCATTCCGTTGTCATTATTCAATTAACTTCCAATGCAAACGAGTTCGACTGGGAAAAAGTATTCGTTATATAAACAATTATGACATGAATCCGTGAACGACACACGCATATCGTCACAATTGGCGCTATAATTTTGTCTTTTCACCCCGACACAAACAGAACCAACAAACCACTCAAACAGCAATTGATGATTGACAAGACAGTTTATTAATAGAGCAAATCAAGCAAATGGGATTGATTCGATTGCTAATGCTCTTTCCAACGACACATACACACACATTATACTAATCAAATCAATATGCAACCGATACTTTTCAGTCAATGACATTTTTTGTTGGTCACACAGGTTTTTAATTAAAACACAGGTGATTTTTAATGAATGCTTATGTGTCTCTGGAGACGTATTCATATTCTTCTTTTTTTCGTCGTGCATCTGTGAGCGTCGTCATGTGAATCTTTTGAAACGCAACATTTCAATTATCAACAATGAACTCAAGAATATAGCCACACAAACAGAGAATAATTATCGACTAACTTCATGGATGCTATTTGATGTCATCCATTCGAGCTCTACCTCGCACGGCATCGTTTTGCATCGCGATTTCATTTAAATTTCAATGCGCGCACAATGATTAATAATATCTTAATTAAAGAAACATGAATACGGCATGCATCGTGACTTAAACAATAATTCATCGAACACTTTATCGCACGCAAAAAAAAGAAGAATGAGAGAAAAACAATAAGAGAAACGTACAGGAGCAATCAGTATTCAACCGCTTCCGAAGAGAACATATAGGCCAATCAGAATATGTGAACAAACATGCATGCTTGTATGTCATTGCAGTGATTTCTACAATTCATATAAAATGTGTGGAATATTCCGACCGATATATTTTGCCAGACAGGCAAAATGAATAATACAAATTAGGATTACATTTTAAGTGAATACATCAGTTATGACTCGTTGCTCCGCCTGTGAGCCGGCTCCTCATAAGCTGAGCACTCAACTGTTATTGAGCTGGCTTAATAACATAACAGAAATCAAATGTCAAGTGTATTTTGTATGTTTTTATTGAATGAGCCAACTCAATAGCAGCTGAGCTCTCAGCTTATGAAGACTCCACTCTCAGGTGGAGCCACGAGTCATGGCTGGATACATATTGTTTGTGTTTGTGTGCGCCATCAATAACAACATTTGCTATTGAAAGATATTTTCAATGAGAAGAGCCTCTATCTGTGCTGTTTATGTGATTTATTGATTGCTATTTTGGTTCTATTTAGAAGCAATCGACCGATAGATTAGATATGAATCTCAATATCATTCATAATGCCAGCTCCGTTAATCTTGACGATGTCTTGGAAAAATGAAAAGGCCACAGTTTTGTGTTGAAATAGCACGCAGCAAAACATAAGCGATTTGTCATTCAAAAACGAATTTCAGATTCCACTTTTGGGCGGCCGGGGATTTTACAGAAGAAAAAAACACCAAAGAACATAAATGCCTAAACTACGTTTGTGTGTATTAAAAACAACGAAAATTTGTGTGTTTTTTTTTTTTTTTTTTGGTTCTTGTTTTATACTCAAAAAATTCATTGCAATGTTGACTCGCGGGTCGGCCTAGTTTCCGGTTTGATGACCTGAACGAGAACATTCATTCATTTTAATTTCATTTTGTTATTTCACACTCGGTTGTTGTTAATTTTGCAGTGAAAATTTAAGCCGAAATATGGGAAAAAAACCGTTACAAAACGAAATCTTACCAAAATGAGTGAGAACTAATAAGAGAAGCCACAAAGGGGTGGAAAATGAGAATGAAGCATTAAAAAAACAACAACGAATGCGCCCGAACGGTGGTGCTAAGCCGACCATCGAACACTCCAACCAAATGTGCGCGCATTTCAGCACATAGCGTTCTTTATTTATTGCCTTTTTTCGGCTTTCTGGCTCGACTTTAGAAATATCATTACGTAGTGTTGGTAATCTATAGATGTCAAAATGAAACGAAATTGAAGCAAATACAGAATACGAACGAGCAAGAGAGAGAACGGACATTGAGTAATAGCGACATCAGAAAAAAGAAAGAATAAAATTGAATAATTTGCCACGTCATTTCGAAAGTGAGTGAATGAGTGTCAACCCATCAGTGTTGTTGATGATGCTTACGAGTGCTCTTGAGTTGCCGAGTTTTATGATTGTTTTTCTCTTTGGATCAAATTATTTCAACAAAAGAGGCAGAAAGGAAATATACACAGAAACAGCAACGAAAGCAGCAACACAGCAACAAAAAATGGAGCTGAAAATAAGCATATTTTGCTCATGACTTCACTCATATTAAATTTCAAATAATCTCATTAAATATAGGAAGACAACATCAAAACCCCGACAACCACATTTATATTATGGGCAAAAATGATCATTAATTTATGTATAAGTGAGTTGTTGACGACGACGATGAAGAAAAAAGCAACGGCGTCATAACGAGTTTGCTTTGTTTTATATTCGCCGTTGCTTTTGTTTTTCACTCGACTGTTTCAATTTTTGTTAGTTGCCTGCCGCTGCTATTGCCTCTCTCGCATGTATTGTCCAAGTGTTTATAATAGCACATAAATATGTACGCATCGAGAATGTGACTCACGTAATGTGTAATAATGCTATTTATGGCAACAAGTTTGAGTGATGAGTGAATCTTATCCTAGCAGCCTTGAAGCAGTTACCGAAAATCAAAGTAACACCAACACTTCAAACAACTCATAAATGACATTTTAATGCTATGCATTTTTCGCAAATGCATTTGTTTGAGTTGTGCGTCAAATGGCAGTCCAGATAACCAAATAAAATAAGAAATTCTGGTTGTAACGGGCTTCTAATTGCAGCTTACTGTCGCGCGTACGCTATCCTTATTTCACACATTTGCCTGATGTCTTCATACATTTTCCAAACGCTTGGAAAATTCATTGGTCACTTTCACACTGAATTTGAGTTGAGTTTATTTTGGAGCGCATGGATTTCAATTGATGCGGCTACCAAACAGTCATACTCTGCAAATTGCCAAATCTATTCGATTATAAAATTCTTTCGGCGCTCAGATACAAAATGAAAATTTGGTATTTTACAGAATTAATGCTGCTTAAATGAGAAAAACAGTGTTTGTTTTGCCACGACTTCATTTGGTTTTATTTTGGTGTTCCTTTGTTGCTTTCCTCTGTCGTCATCAATGCAACTGACGATCCGGTAAGTGTTTTTCCGAAACAAACCGCTTCAAGTATAAAAAAGTGGCTGATAACAGCATTTCAGCAAAAAAAAAAAAAAACTAGTTTGCGTCATCGACAACATTTCATGAGAGTGTCAATAATGTGGGAAAGTGCTATTTCTCTACGTTCCAGTGAGGTTTATGCTGAAAAGTCGTGCGTGAACAATGAAATCTGGTTGCGATTGAAAAATGTTGTGCTGCATTCCTCAAAACATGCACTAAATGTATCAATTGTCGACTGTTCGTTGAGCTTCATTAAAATCTTAGCTGTTTTGATACGTTCCATTTTTTATGCATATTTTGTTAAGTGCCTGGGTGCATGTATTGTGTTTGATTTCACAAGCGTAAATAGCTTTCTACAGGCCATTTTGATGTCACCAGATAAAGTGAACGGAAAAATGAGAGAAAAAATTGGCAAAATGAAAATGAGTGCGGCAGCAGTGCACCGACTGTACAAATTTCCTTTAAAATGGGAATTCACCTTGAGAGAACGCATTAAATGTAGTGAATGAATATGAATTCAAGTTATTGCAAAATAATGTTGGCCGCATTCAGTGCACATGAATCGCACGAAAAATATGTGTTATCTATATGAAAAAAGAGAGTGAATAGCAACTGCGGAGAGAAAGAAGGAGCGGGTGAGCGTTTGATGGCAGCACAAGATGAGCGCCTGGAATATGTTAGTAAAAATGTAACAAAGATCTAAAAAGCTTGCCATAAGCACATTGAGAGTGAGAATTTGCGATTAATTTTAGCATGGAACGGCAAGCGCGCACGCACACACATACAGTTCGAATGATGATGAAAACATTCGTCGAACGTAAACACACATGCAGGAAACAGCGAAATAGGACTCCGGATAATAAAACATAAGGCAGAAGAAAACGCATACAGAAAAAAATGCAGACGGCAAAAAGAATGCCACGTTGAAGATAAGCTGCTGACAAAAGGGTCTTTATTCACTTTTATTTTTTACGCTGCTGTTATTTGCTTGTGTGTCACAATAATGAACGGTGAGCACAATGATTACACTCCATTGTGTGCGTGTGTGTTGTGTGCATCGTGGGAAAAGTCAGACCAATGTATCGCATTTATTCGGAAAAATGGAATGCAAAAAGGATATAAAATGCGTTTTTGCGAGTGTCTCAGACTCTTGCTGAAATATTGAAATGATGGTCCGTAAGTGCTCAGACACTTCATGTTCATTTCCACCGAAAAAAAGCGAAAAGGATGAAAGCGCACGCGATGCATCAAAGAGCAGCGAAAGCAAAACACACGATACACTGACGAAAGTAAAAGCATTGAAGATTTAATAAATATTAAATGATCGTGTGTGCTATTTCGCTGCAAAGTAAAAAGGCGAAATGCTTTTAGCAGCACTGAGACGAAAGAGGATTTTAGAGCTGAGAAAATGTGACACGATCGTTTCAAGTGCGAACCACCAGGAAGCTGAGTGCCTCATTCTCTCTCTCTCTCTCTCTCTCTCTCACGAATTTTCTCCAAACGGTCGCTGTGTGTGTATGTGACCTTTTTTCACAGCAGATTACGCTTGGTATCGACCAAAGTTCGCCACTTTTCGCGTCATTTTCCCAAACGAAGTTCTTGCCGTGAGTTCTCGATTGTCGCGAACATTGGAGATGGGTTTGATATCAAAAGATGTTGAAATTCAGATTTTAATTGAATTTGTCACAGTTACTTCAAATTACAATCACCACAGAAACTTATTTCTATCGCATGTCAAACACAAACTGTTACCGATTTTCCGCTCAATTTTGGAATATTGCCGACTGTTACTGGTGTCGATAAAATTCTAAACATACACAGAGCAGGCTAAGCTTTGGGTGAGTTTAAAAGCGAACATGAGCGAGAGAATGAACCAGTGTTAACAATGAATCCATCATTGAAATATTGAAGCGAATAATGTTTTTCGAGATAATTTGATGTAATGAAGAGAAATTTTCTATAAATAACACATTTTATCATCAATCCTTCATTTTATTTGTTCGACGATGGTAAAATACGCTCTAGGGCCTCGCTCTCTGTCTCTTTCTCACCCGTGTTCTCTCTCTCTCTCTATATATCTCTCTTCCGCAATCATCTGCTGTCAAACCAATCTTTTTGTGCTATTCAACATGATTATGTGTATATTTAACTTCTGGTCTCAGTCTATCTATCGTTCCCTCCTTCTCTTTGTCTCTCTCTATCACATATTCTCTATGTGTTTGCACATTCAAAAGAATGAAATTCCGATTAATGAACGCATTTGGGATGTCATTGGTCGTTGATGGATTGCAAACCGAAAATGCGGTGTACCATTTTATTTGTGAGGGATTTGTGTATGTGCGGCACACATTCGAATCACGATAATTGTCGTTGTCATGTTAAATATTGGACTACAAGCAAATCGAATGGCCTAGGTTAAATCAGAAAAACGTTAAAATGAAAAATATGTGGAGTCTATAGCTCTTGTACCAAATTCCCATCCCATGTTCACCACGGTTTATGAGACCATTAAATTGAACGGATTTCGGTTTTTCTGTGGTTTATGTGGTGGGTGTTCAACTAATTTTGAAGCTGAACCAATTTTTCATCGGAATTTTCCATTCCGCGGTCGTAGCTTCTTAATCACCGAAAAAAGAATAGCACAAGCATACATAACATCGCACGTCGCTTGCAAGCATACACACTCTCTGAATGTTGCCAAGTGCGGCTTACCTAGATGTCGCCACTAATAAATCAATGTTGCAGCCGACGGTGTATAACATATTTTGCAGTCGATTGACTTACAACCTAAGGCCGACTTATTTAATTGTATTCGAATATAAATATTCATAATTTCGTATATTTTTGTTCAATTTGTTGAGCAAAAAATAATATTTTTCCGTTATTTGGTTTCCGTTCCGCTGTCATTGCATAAATTGAATATATGTTTGGGAACGAGTCTTGGCGACGATGACGAGCAGGGCGATGGTGGTCAGTAGCGCTACAAAAAAAGAGAGAAAAAATCACACAAAACGAATCGCTGACATCATTAATATTAAATCACTTTAACACTAGTCGTACAAATGTGCTTTCACATACACAGCAGAAATAACGAGCCCGCTAGCATTGCATGTACCTTGGCGTGAACCGACTCTAAAAATGTGCTTCGCACACAGCCAATTGATGTGATCAAGTCAAAATGACGAAAACCAAGTGCCGGCTATGCAGGAAAAGAGAGCGAAAAAAGGAGAAAATCAGAAACTGTTTGGCCCGATAGAGCATAGTCATCGATATTTTATGGTTGAAGCTATTCAACACGAAATCAGTGCCTCTCTTTCCCTCTTTTATTCTCTCGTGGTCGTTCGGGTTGGTAACGCTTCTCCACTGAATGCCATAGTCCATCATCATGGTTTAGCCAATTCGATCGCACAAATATTAGAAATAATTGGTAGATTTTCAACGAAAAATCTGGATATGTTGTTTGTTAGTTCGAAGGTCTCTCACACACGCCAAAACAATAACCAATGTTGCAAAATCGAACCGTTTGACATAACAATTGAGAGAATGTGTATAACATAAATTTACTTTTCATTCCACCCACACTCCCTCAAACTCTTTGCCGCAACTCAACCCCTCCGGTCTTCGCTTCGAAGCAGCTTTCACACAGTCACTAACGCTCGCTTCACAATGATGTAATTCGCGCTGTTTTTGGTGCGTGTGTTCTCTTCAGCATTTCTATATAGTGAACACTCACGCGGAAGATCGGCTCAAGAATGGAATTTAGGCTTTACAATCAGCACTTCATCTGCATTATTTTTAATTTTACTTTAAACACCGTTAGCAGCAGTTTTCTCTCTAATTTTTGGCTTCAGCTAGCTCAAAATGGAAATAAATATTACACAGGCGAATACCAACAACAAATTGCAAATTGAATTAGACGTTTCCCCCCTTTACAAATGCCTTTAGCCTTTACACATGAACACGCTCGGTCGGTGTTTTCGAGTGCAGGAGGTAGATTATTATGTGAAAATTCATATCAATGTGCGAATATTGTAAACGGGCGCTTTAAATGAAATCATTTGGAACCATTTCAAGTGAAAATAATGAGGAAAATTGAGACGAATTCACATGAAATTGAAGCTGTATTACGACCGAGCATGCCGAATAGGAGCTCTCGAGCGATATTCGATATTTAGTTGTGTGTGTGTGTGCGCGGAATTTAATTAGAATTTACACTTTCTAGTCGATGCGATTGACATTCGTACAATAAGAATTGCTTCTGCTGTGCGCCACTCCATCGTGCTCTTAGCTAGCAAATGTATGCGAGTGGTGAAATTCTTCAATGTCATAACAAAATCAAATAAATGTTTTCTTTTGTTCAAATATTGAGAATAGTGGAAACCATATTTTTGCGTAGAAAACGTGTTGAATTTCGGCACATGCACCGCTCAGATCCGATTTTATCATATCTCTATATTGTTGATTGACTACAAAGCTCAAAACAATCGGCAAAAATATCAAACAAAGATCAGATAATATCGAACTAATTGCATTGCATCCAAAGCAAGCCAATTGAAAATATCGATTGATCGCAATGGATCTAAGCTCAATAAACCACTCTCTTTTGAAATGTCAACATCACACGTTTTGGCTTGGTTTCTCCCCTTCTTGCTTTCATTGACTGTATTCATGTTCGTGTTGTTCAAATTTCCGTTTTTCTTATATTACATTTTACTTTTTGCTTCAACTTCACCGTCAGACCTCTAGCTTTATCTGGGTTTTTTTCTGTGCTTTTTATGTCGATCGCAATTTATTTCCAAATTAACTTTGTTTTACCTTCACCCGAGTAAGCAAGTGTTTCCGGGATGTTCATTTTTGTTTGTCGCATTTCTTTGTGTCATTTTCATGTCAACATTTTTTTTAACAATAATTACAAATAGTCTGGGCTGATATTGATTGAGCCCTAGGATATGCTGTCAGGGATGTTGCAATTATATATCTTGTTTTAGTTTGTGATTTTTCCTGGGGATTTTCCACTGAAATAGCAACAAAATCAAAGAACTGAAAAGAAACGTATCGAAATGAATGTTTGTCTGTTTCAAACATGCTCCACTTTGTACCAGCGACTGTTCCTCAGATGAAGGTTCTTCGATAATACTGGTGAGGAGGAATAGACTGAGGGAAAATCTCCTTCCTCAAAGAGAGAGAACGACATTTTACATGATGTGCGGCAACAAACTAATGCGTGTATTAGTCATCTTCAATCCAGTGAAACGTATATTTGTGTTGTTCTTCCTCACCAATTGTATTTCTATAATGTTTAAAGAAAAAAATCAAATATGAAACTTAACCAACAAGAAATGTTGTAAGTAATTCTTAACAATTTTCTCTTCAGTACGTTCCTCTTCCCTAGTTAAACTCTTCCTCTTAAGAACAATCCCTGCTCTATATACACAGTTAAGTGCTCTTATAATTTGTGTTTGGTTCCCTCTTGAAACCAAATCGACAAAGCTGCAAACACGAAAATGAAATGTATTGCACAAAATTACAAAAATATCCACCATTAAAACTCATATTTATTTCGAAAATGGACTGTATTGTTCAGTATTCTGTATGCTTTTTTTCTGTGCCATTTCAGAGAAATGAGACTTGTTTCAAATACGCAAAATGAATGTTATGAACCGTTGATCATTCCACCAATTTCGATTCAATCGCTTTCGCGTTGGGGCAAACAAAATGATATGCACGTTAAGCCAACCGATTATTCGGCATTAGAAGGACCAAGACATCGTGCAAGCCCCTTTCCACGTTCGGATCAAATCAATCGTCGATTCATTATATGGTAAGATTGAGACCCACCACCACCAATACCCGCACGATGTTCTGTTTTCGTATCACATTTTATCTCTCGCTCTCTCTGCAGAGATACTTGTCTCTGTCTCTTTGTCAATGTCGTTCATTATTTTTATTATTGTTGTTGTTCTTGTTTTTGTTGTTGTTTTTATTGTTGCTGTTGCTGTTATTTTAATTTTATGGTCAAAACATCAAGCAACCAGATGATGCTGTATATAATTTGTGTTGCTATGTTTCGAAAATTTTACGTTCGCATTCTATTTATATCACTTTTTTAGGCCCCTTGTTAATTATTATGGGTTTTTGTTGTTATTTTTGTGATGTAACTGTGTGTGTGCATTGTGTATCATCTCAATCATTTGCCATTGGATTCGGATGAAAGCTCAGTTTGCATAGCATTTTCTTTTGTTGTCCACCCGTTTTGCCCTGTTCTTTTGTTTTTGTATTTTTGTTCTTTCGTTTCATCTCTCGGCATATAAGTTTTGCGATGCCTTACTCTTGTTCGGTTATCATTATCCGTGTTTCTTTGATTCCGTAATGAAGATTTAATTATAATTCACAATGAAAATCACGTAGATGCTCATAATTGCCTTTTAGCTTCAAGTTAAAGTTATCGATGAGATCTTTTCGATGTAATTCGACTAACGTTTGATGAAACAGTCATGTTCCGAATCTCGTGATCTAATTGAAGTGAAATCGATTGTTTCTGGATGCCGAACGCGAGAGAGGGAAAGTATCATGGTTACGACCAAATCGATAATTACATACCCACGAAAAGAATGCAATGCAGCGAGAAAAGCAAAATGGGCGGGATGCTTTTAATCTCGAAATGGCAAATAGATTGCTCGTCCGATAGTCGTATCCAGTGCATTGGGCTTAACTACTTCAAAGTGAATGATACATACTTATGACACTCACAGCGGAATTAAATGAAGGATGATTTTGAGAATCTCACTAACAACATATTGATTTGAAACAGAATTAAAACATCCATTAGCGTGTCAAGTGTCTGGCAATCTTTTAAAAACTCAAGCATCGATAAGATTGACATAAAAAAAAGTGTTGAATTTGCACTTTGTAATATTTTTACGTTTCAATGATTTAACATCAAGAAATTTTGCTGTGGTGGTGCAATTCAAAAATATTGTTCTTATTCAATGTGAAATTTATGTCTCTTCATGCGAACAAATTCGCGCTTCAATAAATTCTTTATTGTCGTTTCAAGTCAATATGTGGTGAACAGACGTCCCATTCTTAACCATTCAATTAATTCGACAATATCGCATGTACTTCATATATAATGATTATCCGATTACTAGCTCTGGCTATGACGTTGTCATATCTCGTTTGGTTGGATGTGTATGCTGCTGCTGCTGATGACGATGATGACGACGACGATGACGCGCGCATTCGTTCGTTCACTTGACTCGATTCTACTTCGCACCAAAATAGGTCAACACTAAATCGCTTACGGAAACAAATGTGTTCAATACAACAAGCATCAAAAAATAGAAATAGAGAAAGAGAGATTGAGAGAGCAAAGAGATGGCACTGTTTCTATCGCTCGACTATTCAATAACGAAAAATACAAAATGCGTACAGAGAGTTGCTTTATAATTCGTTGTTAACGGAAAGACAAACGGCCATTTGTTTTGCTTTGAAAAAGACTGTTTTTGAAAAATATCCATTGAAATTCAATTTCAATGCCAAGCCAAGAATTTGAGCGCTTATTTTTCTATGAAAGCTCATATTCCAAAGCGAAAAAATTCCGAAAAGGGATCAGGAGATGCCAAAAAAAATGCTAATGTCAACGAAACTGTATAAATAGAAAGAAGCAGAAAAATAAAGGAGTAAGGGCAGAAAAATGTCAAATAGCGCCCACTTTTGGGCAATAACATTGGATTTGGTTGCTATTTCGAGAATATTCTTATTTTGTGCGCTTTGATGGAACTCTGGCTCGAAATATTGACCAATTCCAATGAGCTGGACTATTTTGATATGTAACCTATGAAATTTTTGACAATATATTTGAAATCATCCGGATCTTCCGTCCTTCACATTTGAATTGGTAATGATTTTCAATCAATGATATCAAATAAATTTTATCATTCAATCGAATTCAGGAATGGTTAAACTCGAATATTTGTCTCCGAAAGGGGTCGAACAAATAAAATATGAGTGCATCACACTGAACTTTTATGGATCCATTCCACAGCAAACCAACCAACAGCAACTATGTGATAATTCCGTTTTATTTCCATCATGTCAAAGATTTTTACGGCGGTTATTTATATATAGATTTTGGATGGACACTATATATAGCACTTGACGATGTTCATCAACATTTTCAACATGTCTATCGTGTTTGGCCAACGCTGTATTTTATACGAGCCATACCAAATCAATTGAAGTGAGTGAGCCAATGGATATGAATTCGATATGGATGGATTACATAAAAACGTCCTAAACTGCAACCGGGTACGAGAAAAAGAGTTGGCTCTTTCTCTCTCTCTCTCTCTCTCTCTCTCTCTCTCTCCAGAGAAAAAATTACACATTTTCCATTTTTTATCTTCCATTTTTCGCAATCGAACGTTTCAATTCGATCATTTATCTCGAGTTTCAGTGCTATTCAATTACTAATTCTTCTTCGATGCAAATGACATTTTATGGTCACATTTTAATTTCATGGAATGTTCCTGTCACACCAAAAAAAAAAAAAAAAAAAAAAAAAGCCAAATTAATTTCAACCGCTGTTGATTTCATGAGATTTGAACAAAAAATGTGTATCACGCAGTGAATTTAATTTGTGCGTTTCAGTTTTGACCCGAAAGTAAACCATATTTTTCATTAGATAAAGTTGAATATTACATAAATAATGGCGGCAAAAAATGTGTTGATGCAAACAATCATCGTGCAGATGCGTCAGCAGCCCTCTATCTTTTCTCTTTCCAGCTGCACTCATTGGCATGGTCCTTTTTACGTCATCAATCATGTAGCTCGAAATTCCACATTTTAAAAATAAAAAAAAATAGGGCTCAATATCAATGCACTCGTGTATTTCGCTTATTACTTCGAGTGTTCGCTATTTCTTTGGTATTTTATTCGTTTTTTTCATCAGCATGTGGATAAAACGCGAGCAAACCGTTTCAGTAAATGTTATATTCCCAACATAATAGAGAGAGGGTTCCAAAAAAAAAAATTGACATAAAACTATAAATGGTGCGAATGCAAACATTTTCACATTTGGCCCACCTAATGAATAGATGGCGCTATGGATAATAACGACGTGGTACGAGCAACTGTGGAAAATGGCCGGAAATATGTCTTCAGAGGAATATCCAATCGATTACTAAATTGCTCTAAAATAACACACAGCCGGAATAAATAGCACTAAAACAGTCAATTTTCAAAAGCCATGTCATGATATCAAATCACGTTGATGCGGACACAATTTGAGCGCGCGCACACGCGTTTGGCTATTCAGGGCTATTTTTGAACATCGAAATGCCAACAAAATAACCAAAATCTGCATTCAAATCAATCGGGGTATTACTGAAGCGGATACGATTGCACTTCAACCAAATCAAACGAAGCCATTCCATCGCATTTTATGAATGTTTAATGATTGCAATTAATTTTTTTCTCTTTCGCTCTCTGTGGTTTTCTCTTCTACCATTTTTTTTCGTGTGCTTCTCGCTTTAGTCTGTCGTTTTTTTTTCTTCTTCTAGTTTTTCGTTTGTTCATCCGTTTCGATGTGTGTACACAGCGCTTCCTTATTTGATTTGCTGTACAAATTAGGTGGATTTAGTTAGATTCGATTTTCTTGTATAAGACGAATTTAATAGCCCTAAATAACTGCATGTCGATGGCGAACGCGACTTTCCTCGGAGTTCTTCGAGTTATTGGCTTTTAATGCATTTGCATGCAACTTTTACACTCACTCCCGCTCTATCCCTCTCTCGCTGGCCGCACAAGTGGTCATTTTATTTTTGGCTTAACTAAATCGGTATATTATTGGTTCCGTTTAATATTACTTTGACCGTATATTTCTGTGTGTTCCTTTGGTGTTCGTAATATTAATTTATTTGAAAGAGACAAAATAAATTCTACGCGAATCTTTCGAAAATTACTGGCGTTCGAGCTTATATGAATGTTTGCACTTTGTATCTGGAGAGAGTTCAAAGGACCTCCGATAGAAAGCGGTCTCATTCCGATGCCGAAATTCCAGTGGCCCGACAATTTTCGATTGATCAAATTTATCTTGTGACATTTTAAATTGATTTTGATTGAATTTTGTTTTATCCAATTTCATTTCGGTTTCGCTTTGAATTTCAATCCAAGGCACCCGTCCAACAATACCGTACTGCTTTTTTACAGCACAAAAAATAGTGGCAATCATAATGATTTTACCAAAGTACCACGATGAAATCGTATTTATGTTTTTACAGAGAGCGTTTTTGTTAAACGAAAAGAGCGCCTTTATCTCTCTCAAAATAGAGATTTTATGCGATGATCTGATTATTTTTTCAGACAAAGTGTTTTATTTACGGAAACAACTGCATTTTTCCATACTATTATTCGCTTTTTCAAATAGATTTTCCGTTGAAAATTATATTCAATTCTCGTTCAATTATAATTTAATAGTAATTGAACTTTAAATTTTGTCATTTACTTGCATTTTTATTTCATGCACGCACATTTTGTTGAATGTATTTTAATGACATTGTTAATTTTGTGTGTCCGCAGGGAGGGTGATATATCGCTGATTGGATCTGATGCCATTACAAACACCACCGACGAAACGCTAACGGAGAAAAATACAATATCGAACAGGATATTTCAACGTGCTGGACCTGATTTATATGATGAGATTCTAAATGATAACCGAGGTATGTGTTTGTATCGATCAAACTCATGTCATAAGTGCACAAAATTCATTGCCATTTTCTCTCTATCTCAATTTTTTCTGCTCGTGCCCCCACATGACTGCCGGCGGGCAATCAGAGTGCAAAACTGGTGAAGTTCGTGTGACCAAAGGCTATAATTTACCGGCAAAATATATTATCCATACAGTTGGTCCTATTTACAGTGAACGCTACAAAACAGCTGCCGAACAAACCCTCTACTCGTGCTACAGGTGAGATGGCCAACGAAAATCTCGGGGAATTGATACATTCGGCTGCAAAGATGGAGGCACCATATAGAAAGAAAACTTTAACTTTCAATGCATTGAAATATAGAACTGCCGCTGCAGCTTATTATCATAAATTATTATGTCGAATATCTCACATTTCAATATGGCGTCTCCACCAAGGAAGTTCTGAAGCTGCCCGCTTGTGGCAATTCGGTCCGGCAGTCTCCACATATTAGTCCCCTTGGAAATGGAGAAGCAAAGAAGACTGCTTGGATTGTAAACCACACCAAACACTAATACACTCTTCAATTCTAATTATTTCCTGTTTTATTCACCTTCTTCCTATGCTTGGCTTGTGCCCTACCAAAATTGTTATTTTCTCTTTTTAATATTGCAGAAATATTTTGTGTAAAAGCCGTGAACTTGGTGCAAAGTCCCTAGCGATTTGTGTCGTATCAACGGTTCAAAAGAATTTCCCACCGGACATTGGTGCTCACATTGCATTGCGTAAGCTGCATATGTATATGCTTTGTTTTTTGTTTTGTTGCGCCGTTGTTTAGATTTGCTTAATGAAACGACTGCACTAATTTATCCGGCACATTTCTAATTAGTTTTTTTTTTCTTTCTTTCTCTCTCTGCCTTTGTTTCGGGGGTATTGCAGGTACCATTCGCCGGTTTTTGGATAAATTTCGAAACGAAACAATTATACTTTGCCTTGAACCCCACGAACGTGGCATTTATGAAGTGCTAGCACCATTATATTTCCCACGTGATATTTTAGAAGAGAGCAGTGCATTGTGGCAGCTACCGCGCGATATTGGAGGCACATTTGGCGAACCACAAGTTTTTGATCGACAAATCCGCATCATTCATAATCCACAGCACTCCGTCATGATCCACGGTATGTGGTGCTGTTTATGTTTGGGTATAGCCGGGCAAAATAGCGTATTTCAGTCACAATGTTAATTATATTTGACTTGAAGTATGTTTCAATCTTAACCACAATCCATCTTAGTTACGAGTGATTAAGATTTCTAAAAAGATTTAAATCCTCATCAAAATCGCCATATCTTAACAATGATTAAGATCAGATAACAGTTATGATTGTGATTGAATTCCAGTGTTCCGAACACTTAAATCGAATCTGGATCGAAAAAAATGGATTGCACTCATGATTATGGTGAAACTGGCCATTGAGTAAGATTTGATAGAGAATATTGCGATTGTGATGACGATTTAAATCGTTTCGAAAATCTTATTCACTTGTGATTAAGATTCAATCCTTATACCCGAGAATCCCATAAACTCGTGGCTAACCAACAGGCCAGTGAAACGCCGTACAAAATCAATGGTAGTTTGCAAAGCGTAGTCAGTACACTTTGTCAAATCACTTCACCGCCTTTTTAACCAATGATTGTGATTTTTGGGATATGGGCTATACGTTTGGGGGGTGATCTGTTTGTCGCAACTGAAGAATATCATCATTAAACAAATCAAATTGGGAGGGGGTTTCGTGTTGACAGAGCGAAAATGAATCGAATAATGCACCAGACCCATAGAATATAGAATATGCAGGCTTTTTCATCATTCGCGCAGATAATCACTCTGATTCGGTATCGAGTGAACGAACACACGATGGAAATGACACGCGTGTGTGTGTGCAGTTCAACGATTTATATCTTATCATCCAAAAATAATTTAGTTTTTGGAATAATCAGCACGTGAAACCGACACACACAGAGCACTCTGAAGCTGTTCAACTTGTTGACTTTCACTTTTTTCTCTCTAGTTGCATTGGATCATCAGTAGGGCCGCGCGCTGCTAGAAAATTAATCTCTTAAATTGGAATTTTTGGCATACGAACGAAATATCGATGTGTAATTTTCAGTGTGTGTATGTTGGGCAGGCACGTTCATCGGTCTTTATGGCCAAATTACTTGGTTATCGATCGATAAACTGTTGATATCATATCTTATAGATTACACTTTGAACAATTTGTGCAATTTCACACCACAAATAAATTATAATGCTATTGGATTCCGTTTGAAGTTATCTGTACCAGCATTTTAGCTGTGCTGAAATTGGAAAATTCAGTCGACCGCCGTTTGATACGCAACTAGCCGATTTAGAGATATAAACACAGTTAACGTGGCGAATTCACAGTGAATCTAAAGTGCAACACAGCTTAGCGTTATGTTTCCAATCGTTCCGCATTATTTACACAAAGGTGCTCCATTCCGTTGATGTAGATTTAAGAATGAATATGTGAACGATCGAACGCGGTTTAGTTAAGTCAATTTAGCATTTAGAACCAAATGTGTTCTCCACATTAATCCATAAATTGGAAAAAAATCAATAAGTTTCTTCGATGAAATGTAAGTAATGTGAGTGTGCAATAATTCTGAGCGCAGTACAGCGAGTGCATCTAGTCAGAGAGAAAGTTCATTATCCACATTACCCCATGCAAATTTTATGCCCGTTTCATATCGTAGTTATTCGCATGGGGGGCTTGTTCAAGAGATGCAACGTCGTCACTGTCGCTACCACTGGCGGCAGCTCATACGCGCGTAATTCAATCACATAAAATATAAACTGAGCCACCATTAAATGATTTCAATTGTGTGAAATTTGAATCATCATCACAATACAAATATGATCACCATTCTGTTGTATAGACGAGATGAAACAATGCAAATAAATCGAGACTCAGATTCTACTCCATCCATTACCTGTAACCACAGCCGGGTTGAACGTTGTTTATTGCACTAATACAAAACATTTTAGAGCAATTCAAATTATATTACGAAAGTTATTGGCAAAATGATAAATGATTCATTTGAGTTTTCATGTAAATGTCTCACCGCCTTTCTCTTTTCTTTATTCAAATTACATTAATTTTAAAATAGTGATTAGGTTTTTGCTGAATTTTCGTTGGAATTTTAATGGTTTTGTTTTTTAATCGAATTTTGTTGAGTCCAAATTTGACTGACATTTCTATTGAACATTTCTAGCCGACGACGACTCGGATGTCAATCAACATGATTTTGACAGTGTCGATCTTGAATATGGCTTGAGCTCACACCAAAATATCGGACAGCATTCATTCTCCCAAATGCAGGTTAGTACTTGAGAGCCATCGATGAATTCGCAATATAATTGGATTTTTTTTTTTTTTTTTTTTGCTTTGACAGGGTGATCTGGATCGCCAACGTTTGCTTGGTAATCGTCAACGCGTAGGCCTTTATGAAAGTAATACTGATGATGGAGACTGCGAGGGACTGGAGCATCAAGAGCGGTAAGTAGCTGCCGGCTTAAATTATCGGAGCCACACATTACCGCACTTTCTTCTATCATCTTTGTCAGCAAATAAATAGCAACCACTGATTTCTGAGCCATTTTAGTACAAGTCACATTTAAGCATTGTCTCACAGTGTGTGTGTGTGTGTGTGTATGTTTCCATCATTTTCTTTGAGTCGTTAGGTCCAGTTTCTTTGTATTTAATCATGATCATTGTTCTTCGTAATTACTTGAGTGAATCATTTTCACTTTGAATTTCAACTTGAATCAAAGTTTGTACTTTATTCACTGGACGGACAGAGAATTCACTTATTTAAATTCTAAGCTTCATTTCACCTGAAATCATTTTTATCGCAATCAATTGCACGGCTAAATTACCCACAAATTCATGTTGGATTTTCATGAAATGATTATAATAATATAATTTGTCATTCAATTGCATGCGCCAAACTAACGAATTTTATGGTGGCCAATAAAATGAGTGAATTGAGTGAATTCGTGCTTTGATTCATTCCCATGATAGTTGTCATTGGCGCTGACCGTTGAACTACTTGAACCCAACAACTTCATTTAGTTTCCGAATTATATACGAACAAGTCCGCAAACGTAAATGGATCAATTCAGGCTCACGCCTCTCATTTTCTTAAATAATATGATACCAATTAATAATTTTATATTCAATTTTTCGTGCAAATATCATATATTTTTCACAGAAAAAAATGCGATAAGTGACCACTTCGAATCGGCCCCACTCAGCGTGCATTATCGCTGTGCACAGTAAGCATTTAACAGATGTGGTCAAGGAATTTCGACTGTTTTCTGTTTGGACACGGCATTTAATCATAAATTCCGAAAGGACAATGTCACATTGCTGGCACATAAATAAACACAAACATACAGAAATTGTTCTTTTTTTATTCCATATGTTTTGAAATCGCACACTCGACATATATATTACAAAACGATGACAAATTATTCCCAAAGCTGTAGTTAGAGAGTGCAAACAAATGCACATATCGTACGCATATGTTTGATTGTGTGACCTTTGTAAAAGCGGAACCAACATTTATGTTCACCGTGAAATTGGTTTAGTTTGAACTGGCGCTATTTTCTCATCGCGGTGTGTGTGTGTGTGTGTGTCGTATTCGGAAACCATGTCACATTGTGTTTGCATCTGTGTATAACCAAATACGCATTAATTGCTCATGGTATACTTTTGGATCGCCTATAATTCTATGATTTCGATTACCTTATGAATAATAATAGAATAACACGTGGGTGCTGCTACAAAGTAGCGCGCTCATGCACGGACGCTGACGTATCTTCCTTATTCTAAGCCGTGTTTTTTTGTTTGCACTATTATTATCAAAAGGATTTGATTTCATTGTACAATAACGTCATTCTTGATTCTTTTGTTTTTGAATTGCGAAGGAAGTTTCAATTGCGGAGAAAACGGTAGAATTGATATAATATGAGATAAAAGTGTTGAAATGTATATGTTTGGCAAAAGTGCAATGCGATTTAAGCGAATTGTCACACGTGATATGTGACATGATTACAATGCAGTGAATATCTGCATCTTTTATCTCACTGATGCACAGCAGTTGCCTTAAATGAGCTGTTTCAATATTGACAATGAGCAAATTGATTTGAGTGACTTTGGGTTGATATTTGTTGCACGTGTCATCAAGCGAGATCACTGAATTTTGTTAGGCGCGTATCGTTGTTACGCATGAGTTAGCAGCCAATGACATGTTATTCACCTAAGCAATCAAACAGCTTGATAGAAGAAAACTATTGAAAAATTCCATTAATTCGAACATCAATAAATAATTATTGCAATTGGATGAACGACGACGCACCGTTTGTAATGGAAAATTCAATTTAGTATATTTAGACAGTGGCTGGTTCTTAGTTTCACATTTATCGCGTTATTTTTGTAATTTCAATTAAAATTGGAATCGTTTATTATTTCAAATCAGTCCAGCCCACATTTGCTTAGGAATTTGTCATGACTCATGAGTGTTGTCGAAAGACGAGATATTAAACTTCAAAGATGTTTTCGACAATAATTTTTTGTTTTCATTTTAGAACGATAAAGATATTCAATAGATAAAACACAATTAAAATATCTTATCTTGTGTTCGCAAATATGAGATGATATCTTATATTTATCTGAATATTTTCAATGAATTTTCAAAAAAATCCCAATTTCATCTTTTCTATTTAAAATTATCTGACGACTGACACCAAATATACATTTCATAAAGCTTAATCACGTCCCCAAAAAATAGTTTTTGAAAAACAATGAATTTGTAAATAAATTAAATGATTATTATCGTCGACGAATGTGGCGTTACTTACACAAAACCCAAGAGAGAGATTGAGGGGGAGATATAGAGAGAGAGAGAGAGAGAAAGAGAGGAAGCTGAAAAAATAAATGGTATTTGATCGGCATTTTGAACGCACTTAATTAAAATGACCAATCGATTGATAAGTGACACACTCATATTATCGAAAGACATATTTTTCAGCCATCACACCAGTAAATTATTCAGTATTTTATCCTATTTGTTTAATCTTCAATTGGAATAAGCAAGAGAACGTGCGAAAGCGCGAATTGGGTTTGCATTTTAAATGTTTGCCACAAATAAGGAAAAAATATTGACACACAGAACGTCAATCATCGCTTTTTATGCATTCATTTAGATATTTGTGTCAACGATGGCTCTGCAGTTTATATAATAATTTATCGATGGACAAGCGCACTCGCTCGTAATTGGAACACGAATTCATTTGTAATGGCAGAACAGCAGAACAAAAGTGAAATAACAGATCGGTAGATAAGTCTTTGTCCTGACATATAGATGGCGTTAGTAGTATTACATCCATATGGTTTTCAGTTAGTACCAACCTTCAAACGATTCGTGTCAAAATTTGACAGCAATCGGACGATTAGTTCGTGAGTTATTGCGTTTTGAGTGAAGCCACTTTTGTTATTGAAAAAAACATGGATAAAAACGGATTTCGTGTGTTGATTCATCACTGCTTTTTGATGGGAAAAAATACTGTGCAAACCAAACAATGGCTTGATAAATGTTACCCGGACTCTGCACCAGCAGAATCAACTATAAAATATTGGTTTCGTGAATTTATACGTGGTCGTGCAGACCCAGACGATGCATAACGCAGTGGACGCCCAAAAGAGGTGGTTACACCAGAAAACGTCAAAAAAATCCACAAAATAATTTTGAATGACCGTAAAGTGAAGTTGAGCGAGACAACTGACACTCTGAAGATATCAAAGGAACGTGTACATCATATTATTCACGAATATTTGGACATGCGGAAGCTCTGTGCAAAGTGGGTGCCGCGTGAGCTCACAATCGATCGAATGCACCGTGTCACAAATCAATGAAAACGATGGCAAAATTGCATGAATTGGGCTTCGAATTGCTTCCCCACCCACCGTATTCTCCAGGTCTGGCCCCCAACGACTATTTTCTGTTCGCAGACCTCAAATGAATGCTCTCCGAAAAGAAATTCAACACTAATCGCCGAAACGGAGGCCTATTTTGAGGCAAAACCGAAAGAGTACTACAAAAATCGAAAAGTTGGAAGATCGCTATAATCGCTGTATCGCCCTCGAAGGCAACTATGTCGAATAATAAAAATGAATTTTGCCAAAAACATGTTTTTTTCTCAGTTAGGACAAAGACTTATCTACCAAACTGTTACCATATAGCGACCGATTAATCCTTCAAACACACGAAGGCGCGTTCATTTGCGCTCACTGTAATATCTAACCACTCATCTTATTCTATTTCGCGTTCACTGCTTGAATGTCGATATTCATTGGCCAGTTAATCGCTTTGTTAAGTCCCACAAATATGTTTTAAATGGACAGCTTCCAACCATAGTACACAGCTCTCAATGTTTATTTCCATTCTATCGACATAAACTAATTTTAAGAAATGCAAAAGGCAAAATTTCCATGTCACATGTGGCCTAATGCTCTTGACACACTTATTAATTGTTAACATTTTGCTCTCGACTGTATTAAATATCGACGGCGACAGCAATGATCATTTACAAATATTCATAAATGCTGTCATTCTCACTCGTGAATGACGTCGATCAATAAACGAGTCATGCGAAAATGTTATCATTTCGGAAAAATATCACCCCGTTCAGTCGAACACACAGAGCGAAATCGCCTTCAATGAACAAACATTGAAAGCATTCAATATTGGAAATGTTCATTGAACATCGGAATATGAAAGTAGGCATTTTTTTAGAACGAATGAATAATTCAAAGGGCGAAGGCATAATTCGTGACCGAGAAAATAGCTTTTGAGCGACGTCGAATTGATTGTTCCCCTTATACGATGAATTGAAATCGTTTTTATTTGGGCAATTTTGCGACATTGCCATTTTTCCATGCACACATTTTGCAAATAATAATGATTTTATCGTGTATGGAGGAAAATTAAAGATGGCTTTTTTACCGTTGTCGTCGAAAATCGTCGTCGGTTCTTGTTTATTTTTCTTTTACAAAATTAATGGGCATTTGAATGATTAACAAGCGATTTCCGCGGGAAAAAAAAACACACACACAAACTCAGTGGCACTGTCTCGCCGCGTTTGCTTGTTGTGTCGTGGAAACGCAGAGCGTGCCTGAAGATTGTGCATTTATTTGTAAAAGCGCAATTATCCTTGATTCAAGGTTCAATTTGCTATTATTTTAAAATTTCGATCAGAATTTCGCCTTATTTGATTCGAGTGGGTAAACGAGCGATCGCGTCCATGGGAAAAAGCGCCGGTATTGGATTTTATGACACAAAACGAATTTTATGTGATGTTGGCGTCTATAAATATATATAAATGTCGCATAAAAATAAATGGAATATAGAACCGAGCAGTCGTGACAACTGGCTCCGGCTGAGAGTGGGCTTTTCTTAAGCTGAGAGCTCAGCTGCTATTGAGATGGCTCAGTCAATATTAACGTACATATCTCAAATATGTTATGTCATTTCAGTTTGTATTTAGTGAGCAACTATCATTTAAAAAGGAGCCAGCTCCTAGACAGAGCCACGAATCATGACTGGAAGCGGGGGAGTGAAAATTTGACGTTCCCAAATATTATCGCCTCTGAAAACAGGATTTTTCCATTTTAATCAACAGCTTCCGTTTGTAAACATTAAGTTTTTCTGATTCTCTGTGTCTCTCTTACTTTTTTTCTATCGATGTTTTCATTTTCAAGATTAAATAACAAGCGATACCCGAACGCAAACAAGGAACGCACACACATTGCGTAAAAATATGAGAAAACAAATGTGCATGATCAAAAAAATGGTGGCAATGGTTCGATATTCACTCGATGACACGCGCGCGATGAACCTCGTGTTTTTCCATTTCTATTTCGATTTCATCTTTTCCTGCGTATGTCCTTGCGATAATTACTACATTTATTATTCATTCAATCAATTAGACATTTTCCATATCAAATTTAAATATTGTATTTTCAACCTGCGTGTTTCTTTAAAGAATCTACTTCCTTTTTTATTCGCTCCGTTTTCGTTTTCGCTTATTATTAAAGGTCTTGTTTAGGTAGAAAATGTGTGCGATTTGATTGTGCCGATATCGACCACTCGAACAGTTGCCGTATACGAGACCAATTGATATCAATGTGTGCGCTATGATGTAGTCATTTAGCCATAGTAGAACAAATAGTGCTGCAATCCGTGTTAGTACGGCTATTTACAAGAGCTGTATAATTTGAAGAATGAATAGAAAGAAAATGAGTGTGACGTCATTAGAGAGAAAAGTAATCACAATCTCTAGTGCATTCGACAATTGCCGATGTAATATGATTAAAGTAGTCGTAGAGTAACGTTCACACAAATATGACGTAATCGTATTACTCACGCACTTGTTAGCCGTTCGATCGTAATGGGATCCAGTTATTCATTATGAACCAACACGATTCTCTCTTTCTCTCTTTTCGAATGATTATTATGTCGAGTGCGCTGAGCCTAGAAAACCACCGGGGAATTGCCTTCGAGAATTCGCAGCGTTTGAAGTGCCTTTCGAAGAAATTTGATGTTGATATTTTTGGCTGTGAAATGAAATAGTAGATTGTGTGTTGTTGTCGATGGATGACTTTTGTGGCTTTTGAGAGAGTAACAAACAGAGCAATGCAAAAAACACAGCGGGGCATTGATTTTGATTTGCGGATGATGATGAAGATCGTTTGCCCAATCAAACAGGCATTTGTAACGAACTAATTGTGTGTTTGTTTGTGTATGACAGCGAATGTAAACGAACGATACGAAATCCAACTGCATTCAGTTACAGCTATGTCACACTCAATCTCCATAATTTTTTCTTGCATTCGACGCCATTGTCTTAAATGTCACTTGCACTAGACAACTTTGTTTAAGTCTTGTATTCTCTCGATTATAATCGATCCAATTACATTTTCAATTAAGAACTTGAGTTTCATTTTGTTGCAATCGACATTATAGTTGCAATTGGAAAGCAAACAATCAATCGCATTTTGTATATTGGTCGTGAATTGTAATCAAATGTAGAGAAGCGATTACATTTCCGAAAAGTTTCTACACTGCGTACAAATTGCGCAATATCTTGGTAAAATAAATCGTGGTGAAGTCGCGTTTTGATTTTACTTCATGTATTCATAGAATTAAATGAGTGAGATGGATGATGTGGGAAGAAAATATGTTTGTTTGCCTCCCGAATGATGCCAATCAACAATGTATGCTGTAGTGCAATAAATTGACTGAATTGCACCATATATTGTAGTGAAGCTGCCAATAATATACGTGCCGAAAGTGGCGAGGGAGTGCAAAGCAGACAATAACGAAAAAAGCAGTTGATGTTGTCGACACATCGACGACGCGATATTATTGATATGGAATTTTTTTTATTATTCACATGATTTCCTTTGCGACAAGCTGTGTACTTTTGTTGCCCTACCGGAAAATGAAACGCTGCTCAAACAAAAAAGTTTTCAAGCAAAACGATGATAATATCCATGTCACATTTTGTTTTCTTGTCAACCGCTTAAAACATTGAATTCTTATCGAATGGTAAATCTATGTATCCTGCTCTCGTCATTCCATCCGTCTAGTCATTTGAAAGACACGAAATGACGATTTAGAAGCATAAGGAAAGAGAGAGAGAGAGTGGCGACACACGCCATTTCAAATGATGACAATTTTAATTATATTGGAACGTATCAAAGGAATGACGTAAATAATGCGTTAATGAAGCGTAAATAAAAGTATATGTTTGTGCGTTGTCATTGAAATTTTGACATGTGCAAATGAGCCGGGCCGAGCCGAGCATCAACTTTCAGCAAAGTTCAAAACGACAACAAAGTAAAAGCAAATAACAGAAGGTTCTAGCGCTTGAATCTAGAAAATGTGTCACTTCGGAAAAACAACCATCTAAATAAATCGTTGAAAATAGTTTACAAATTATTATTGATTTGAATTGTGACACACGCTGAATGGGATGCCATAAATAGACTGAAAGCCGCTAAAAATAGAGTCTTTTGGTGCTTTCTCTCTCCCTCTCACACACTTCAATTCGATTTCGTTTTTATAGACGTAATCGACAGAGGCTCGAACGAAATATTTGAAAACGCCGCACGCGACTGTCACTATTTCCATCATGCAACTTGTCGACAATACGCCGTTTTCCAAAGAAAATGATAACAGAATTTTCCACAACCGCCTCAATTGATAATGGATTTAACGAATTGCTAATTGAAATATAAAGACCAACAGTAACTTTATTGTCGTCATTCATTTCAATTTTCATAACTCACTTACAAACAAACGACATGTGGATCGTAACAAGTGAAATATATTTAATTTAGCTTACCACTTCTAATGGAAACCGAGTAAGTACAAATTGTTTGAAGTTTGTGCTGCGGCTAAAGCCCACTCTTATTCAGTAACTAGGCTAGCGGTGTCGCCGCCGAGTGTAACGCTTGTTTGTGTATCGCTGCTCATTTATTTAACTGAAGTCATTTCACTATCTCAATGATTATTATATGCGATTGGCCTTCGATGTCCATTTACATACATCATGAGTTGAAAGGCTATACGTCCTTAGAATATGCTTTTTAGTTGAAACGCAGCCAGCTAGCGGCGCATTGAATCACATTAACCGATCGGTATAAATCAATCCTGAATCAGTAGTCAATTCTTTAATGAGATTGGCCAATCGCATGCATCTAATCCAATTGATTACATGCTTTTAATTCATTTTCTCGCTTCCATGCGCTCTCATTCTCTCAATCACTCCTTCTCCCTCTCTTTCTCACTCCCGCAATCGCTCTTCACAATTTGTGTGCGTTCATGAGATTTATGCAGAAGATTGAGCACACAAAAATCAACAACATTTTTGTAACTAACTATAAACAGATTGAATGGTGTAGATCATTAAGAAAGAAAAATGATGAGCTTTTACAATTTGTGTCGATGAACTCAATCGGAAAATACTCTCTTTAGTCAGTATTATTTATGAAAGATCGGCATGTGATCAGGGAGGACTCACCACTTTTCGCAGTACCACGTTTGATTTTTCATCTTGTTGGCTTGTGCTACTCAATAATATTAGATTTAGATCTACCAATTTTACAAAGAATCGACGCTGAATGATTCCCATTCAATGAATGATATATAATTCGAAAAATATTAATGTATCTGACTATTTGGTGTCAGAAATCTAGGGTAATTTTAAATGATTGCAAGCCGAAAAAGAACTCAAAACAACAACAACAACAACAACAAAAACAACACAGAAGAAGAAAATTCCGTTGCATTCATTAAATTGGCGAATTTTTTATTTTGAATAAATCAACAATCTAAGATGCGAGTAGCACTTATGAACAAGAAAATCGCGACGAACATGAAAATGTATTTCGTTTGAGCACGCATAATAATAAGAAAAAAAAATTGTACGTTCGGTGCCAAATCATTCGGCAAAACAGAGTTTGCCTTGTTTGGTTGCGTGCGCGCGTGCGAGAATGTTGTGCAAACGCTTTCCCGCCGGATCAACAAACAAATCCGAAAATAACAACTCGTCACTTGCGGTGCGTCTTTACATAAAGCAGAAACAGTGAATGCGGGAGGCTTTTGGCAACAATCAAAACAATTGAACTTTCACTCGCTCGCGTTCTCTTTTTCGGTTTTATTTTGTCGGTTTGCTTTGCGCAGCACGCAATTCGAAAACACTCTAATGAAAATTTATTTGAAAAATGCGAATGCCAAAAATTGGCGTTCACTGCTGCAACCGAAATAAAGTTAGAATAACTGAAGGGACAGAGATACCGATAAAAACGCCACTCTACAGGACTAGATATAGTGACCATCAGTCAAAATATATAAATGATTTTGCCTCCTGTCACATATGTGCGGTGATTGTCCTACTTCTGCCAATTGTTGGCAATGTTTTCTATTCGGTTTTGTTGTTTCGCTAAAGTTTATGCGGGCTTTATTGCATTCGAATTGCATTCAATTTTCTCTCACTCTTAAATGCAATGTGTTAATAAGTCAAGAATCAGACGAGATCGCACTGAGTCATATTGCAGAGCAAAAATCATTCATGATACAAATGTGGACTGATAATGCTACAAAACAACATCGCCACGATCGAAATCATGTTCATTTTAATGGGGGAGAAAACATTGCTATTTTTTTTTTTTTAGTATTTGTGCCAAATGTTCGCGCCAAAGTGTCCGGATTCAGTTCAAAAGCCCATCAATTTACGCATTTCATCCGAACGCAAACTATTCACGTCAAAGCTTCCTTATTTTCACACGCCATCGAGCACCTTCTACAAAGTTCCAAATTCTGGTGTGTTTTGTCGAAATGTCCTTAAATAGATTCTATTCATTGACTTCATTTTACTCCCACGTTCTTTCTTCGCCTTCATTATTGATCATCAAACATGCTGATATTCTTGTTCATGTCGATTCAATGACGTTGTGTAAATCGACAATGGCTCTTGTTTTTAATGATTCAATTTACTGTTGCTGTTGATTGTTTCCTTTCACATCGCAATTCTCAATGTCCAATGTTGTGTAGAGAGCCCATTCTTAGGTATATCATCGGTATGTAGTTGCTCGTAAAAGCCCTTTAACAACTGAACAAGTGGTAAATATATCAAGAACTATCTATAGATGGACAGTATTTTATAATCAGGAACATTCTTTTTTCGCTCGCTTTCTCATCTTCTTATGCGGGAAATGAAAACATGTTGAACGATATTGATGTCATTCTATGGAAAAGCGTCTTTTATAATGATTTCCATTCATTTTTCTGCCACAAGGACTGCTGCTTCTCTGTTCAGTATATG
This sequence comes from Obolodiplosis robiniae, assembly GCA_028476595.1. NCBI lineage: Eukaryota > Metazoa > Arthropoda > Insecta > Diptera > Cecidomyiidae > Obolodiplosis > Obolodiplosis robiniae. Next base: position 7,439,862 of record CM052017.1, on the reverse strand, counting down.
CACACATTTCCATCCATCTGTTGGAGCACTCTTTCTCTCTCTCTCTCTTTCCCTTGCCGTTCACTCATCCTTCAGCATGCCATCGATTGGAGCACACACTCATGTATATTGTCGTCATACATTTTTCGATGTCAATGTAGTTGTTTGTGTGTACATGTAAAAAGCGTTCATAGATAATGTTTTCTGTGGTCCCGCTTTTTTCTGTAGCAAAAATGATATTTGTCAATGTTTCTTTTTTATTGTTTTCAAACTGAAAAACTAGAGTAGCATCTACACATAGGGATCTATTCAAAATAATAAGAGAAAAAATGAATCAAAACTCTGATTCAACGCGAACACACTCACATATCGCCTGACTGCCGTGCTCGTTTTCATGCAATAAAGGCGATGGACATGTATTCCAACACATACAATCTCATTGACAGTGAGCTGTGTATTGCCAGCTCAAAAGCATACACGACTGTATATAAACACATGCCATACACAAAAACGGTTACATTCATTCGTTTGTTCTATTCATGTACGTTGTATGTATCACATTTACAGTCACTGAGTCAGTCGAAAATCGAGCGAGAAATATGTGAATGGAAACGCGATTTCAATTTTCCATTTGAGAGCTTCTTCAGTTTCATTACGAACGTTCGATAAACTAGACATTAAAAACGTTGTGAGGGATTTACATTGTGAGAGCGAATTTCAAATCGCATTCAAACTCCATCGCAATCTATTGAAAAATTAATATAACAATCTGAATTCTTATACACAAGTTAAAACGCCAGACGACTCAAGCTCTTTTCAAATATTGCGAAAAATATTCAAAATTTAAATCATCATAACCACGAATTCAATCGGCCCGATTCGACGAGGTACAAAGAGTGCCGTGTGGTTTCATTGAAAGGATCAGTTTACGAAAATGCACAATTGAAATATTGTTCGCATTCATCAATCAAATCGCGCAATAAAAAACGAAACAAACTCAAATAAAATTCAAATCTACAAATAAAAATTCATGTGTTTATATTTATAAGAAATAATATCAATTTATATTTTTGATATTATTTTCCGGGTTTTACTTTTGATAGACATATATTTTCGACGCATTATATAAATATAAATATCAATAACCGTGATTTTCACATGAACCAACGAGAATTGAGAGGAAATTTATTGTAAATGTGACAATTAATGCGAACATTGCTCCAAACATTAAGGCAATCGACAAATATTCAGAGTTTCAAGGAAATCATTCGCCGCACATACAGAACAATAATTGGTCGGTTTTTGTACGTTGGTGAGTGCGTGTGTGTTCGGGACATCCAGCCCCGTGGTGCATTTTGAACGATAGACATTTGTTGCGGCAATCATTTTGTACACACGGAATTTCAAAACAACTAAAAGCTTTTCGGAACCAAAGACTGCACTACGTATTCTACGCACACCGAACTATTGTCTCAATGTTCTAAGTCATTTACGATTTATACAAATTGATATTTACTTCAGTTCAACTACAACAATTGGTTTAGTTGATGATATTTGAGGAAGAGGAAGTGAGTGTGTGCTCGAATCAACTGGTAAAATACAACACGGAAATAAGGGCGCGTGTCACACTAAAATGATGACAATGATGGAATCGACGACAACAATCGATTTAACCGAAACCGCTGCACCGCAAGCAACGTCAATTGACGAAATTCACATTGAAACAGTAGAAGAAAGGTTAAATCAAAACTATTTTATTTTCTCTATTAATGTCGTTGTTGCTTAGAGTTATAAATGGGTGAATATTAAAATGCAAATAATCACGTTTCCTGCGCGGAACGAGGAAGAAATGAATCCGAATGAATTGAATGAATGTGCATGAAAATAAAGAGACCGATTCGGGCGCTCAAGAAAATGGGAGAGTATTTATTTGAGAGACGAATGTTGCTTTTTGGAGTTAAAAAAGAAGCAACTTCAAGAACACAAGTGATGAAATGTAAAATAGACTCGCTAAACATTCAATTGAATGACCAGGCAAAGAACGGGTCTACAAAATTAAATAGATCGTTTGGAATTGCATCAATTAAAATAACTTGCATTTTCACGAACGGTCATTTGCAATTGGTGTCTGATTTCGTGACCTTTTACACGCCGCTTGAATTCACCAGAAAGTCAAAACAGAGAGAAAATAGAACTTACACACAGACAAAATGAGAAAGAAAATGAATATAGAGGAAATTGTTCTAAAATCACATGCAAAATTTGAACGAAGAAATGTTACCGTGCCATTTTTTAAATGTATCGGCAGAATGATTGGTTCTTGTGATTCCGATACGTTGTTCGATACATCTTTATACATCGGTACAGACTTGTCGTGCTTTTATTTTTTTAGATCTTGTGCGCTCGTGCACCGACAATCCGTAGTTCGATAGGAGCGAAATAGAAATAGAATCTATTGTTAAAATATTGATTCACACGGTATATTTTTGACAATCACATGAGGAATAAATATCCATAAATTTCTTATTTTCGAACACATTATTTTTGTTGTTGAGGCGATCAAAGTGAGTGAGTCAATACATCGAGCTAACCTTGATGAATTCTGCTTGTCGAGAGCAACACATTTCAGCGTCTGTCCAGATCCATTTTTGCGATAGTGCCGTTTATTCAAATCATTGCATAATAAAGTTATGGTTTCAAATAGATAAACACAAATTATCACCTGACTGCAATAGCAAGTAGCGCATTCACTCTCTGATAAAGTGTGTCTATGGGCATTTTGAGATTGTATTAAGATACCTGAATGAATGGTTTCGTGCGCGGCAGGAAATTGAAAATTACATTAAATTTTAAGACGTAGCATTCAAACTGATTGCCCTCCAAGGTGATCCAGTAAGTGTATACAACAAGCAGATTGGACCAGCGCCAATTTTCATCTTCACCTTTCAACACCAACGAAACAAGAGATTGAATAATAATAATCAGCGAGATTTGCACACAATTCATCATTTCGTGGCGCGGGTTCAATTCCAAATAATATTCGTCCAGAAATCCAACAAATATTCTCTCTCGACATGGTTTACACCAAAATACACTTCGTGAACGCGTTGCATCGTACTCGTCGCTCGAAATATGACATCAACGATTTTTCGGGTGGTTTGCGCTTCGCTTGCATGAAGAGAGGTGATGTGCCACACAAAATTTCGTGCAGATTTGAATGTATTGTACACGTAATTTGGTGTGGCGCATCACTTCTCTTCGTGCAAGTGAACCACACGATAAATCGTGTACTACGTATTTGAGTACACGCCAGATTTAATCATCATAATGAAATGCATTAAATAATAATGTACTTTATTTACTTAATATTTTGTACGTTTGGAAAATGTGTTGATTCGGTGCCTCAACTCAAACGTTGGAACATGACATGGGCAGCCGGAAAATTTGGATTTATAAACATTTCCAAGTTTGTTTAGCAAAGTGTTATTGTTGTCTGATCAAAAGTGTGTGGCGTTCGATTGGTGGACTTCATTACTCGGAAGGTTGATGATGAGAGCGGGTCAGCGCGAAATTGATTGACCAAGGTGCGGTGATGTTAATGTTCGCAAGTAAACTCGATATTTTTCCATCCAATTGCTATACTTACGCGAATCGATTGGTTCTGATCGAATGGATTTGCAAACAAACCACACCTAAATCATTGCGGCGCACACCAATTTTTTTCCATAATTGTTGCTTTCAACAATAATTGCGAACAACAGCGTCGACACAATGCACATCGCAACCTCACAACCAAAATCAACAAAAAATTGTTAGGTTCTAGAGACCTGAATATTCTCACACAATTCACATTCTTGTGTGTTCACATTGTTCGTGCCATATTCTGGTCTCTCTTCCTCACTCTGCTTCAAAATGGATTTAATCATGAATCGTTGTTATTTCAACCGGCATTTGTTATGCACAGCAACAAACATCAAATAACGCATCGCAAACTAAGATTTAATGTGTTATCAATGTTTAGAATCATATAACTAGCCACAATTAATATTATTCTCAATTAAAATATAGAATTTTAGCCAGTTTCATAGAAATTATGTTGGCACGAAATTGATTTAATGGAATCGATTAGAATTCGAAATGAGGGTAGAAATGTTTTCGGTCGGAGCTTACGACTGCAATTCGCCAACAGTGCCAAATCAATGCGAACGCAATGAATTTCAACCGCAAGAATGGTATGAGAAGGAAGCAAGCGAGTTGAACGTGGCAAAACATTTATACGGACATTGTACTGATAAATATTGAATTGTTTGTGCTGCAATTTGAAACCTTTCACTTCTTCAAAACAAAGCAAATATTGCACTTACATATGTTTGCAAGAAAGCAACGCGTTTGTTTGATGAATTTCCATCGGAAGCTTTATAAATCGCTGAGAATGTACGACATTGGCCTAATTTTTGTTCACTCGTAGCTCACCCTCTCACCATCCCCTTCCCATTCACGCGTGCATTGTTTCGAAAAACCGAAGCAAAGAACCACAACAAACAGCAAATGATTACGCGCTGCATATTCTGCATGGTATTATTTTAATGTGTGCGATTTATAAGTTTTTTTTTTAATGAAATGAAAATGAAAAAAGAATGGAAGGAGAGAAAGAGAAAGAGAGAGTGAGAGTACGTGACTCACACTTGTGGTGTATGTGCGGTTGAAGGAAATCTATTCACGATTAGATTAGAACCTTATTCTGCGAAAAGCAGGCCGCTGAAATGGATGCAAGTAAAATGACAAGAAAATCGATACGACGCTTCCAAACTCACAGACTTGCTTCACCATGAGTCAATTTTTCTAATGAATCCAAAGCCCATTGAGTGACAAAAGGCCGCTCAAAATCATTCTATTGTCACATATTCAAGCGATCCATGAGCACTGTGAGTGATGCACGTGCTAACTATTTCACAAAAAAAAAAAAAAAAAAATGCGCGGCACTGTTATTACGACATTCAATTCGCAAGATCGTTCGATGAATTTGAGTTGAATTATGAGCTGTTGATATAAGCTCACTCACGACTAGAATTACGTTTTTCTTTCTCCCAATTTAATTTCCCGCTGCGTTGTGGTAAATTGATTTTTGTTTCATTCCTAGCTCGATCTCTCATTTTGGTCTTTTTTCATGTTTTCTTGTGGTGTTTCCTTGTTATGCTCGCAATCCTCATCATTTCTGGTTTTGCTCGCATTATTTCACATGCAATCAGAACGATCTCTTTTTAGCGATTGATGATGATGATGTTTAAATCGACTACATTTGTTTTCTTATTTGCTACAAATTTCAGTTTATTTGCTTGCATATTCAAATGAAGGGCATTGATTCTACTGCCAACGGAATTTGTTTACACAGTTTGCGAAGAAAAGATTGTATTGCGTATTTAGAGCGCACAATGTATGTTTTTGGAATTGATGAAACGCAAACACTCCCTCGAATTTAAGATAAAATAGACTGGCATAGAGAAATTTCGCTCATTATATTTTCTGCAGATTTATTACGTTGGATAACCCCAAAACTAATTACATATTTGTAATTGCATGTGTGTATTTGTGTCTGTAATTCTATATACATTGTAATTGTATGTGACGACCTATCTGCGCGGCGCTGTGCATTTTATTACTGTTGGCACAAATATGGCTATCTTTTTTAGTGATTGATTACATTAACTAATGGCTTTGATTGAAGTGCTCATTAGGTGGCGTTGCGTTCTTGCTCTGCTTTTCTTCTGATAACTAAGAAGTTAGTATGAAGATGTTGTGTTTCATGTAAATACCTTGCGACGCACAATTACGAGGAGAATAATCCGACTCCAACACACAAACAAACGAAATAAATCAACGTCCATCGATCGATCGAACTTATTTATAATTCCGAATCATCATAACGGCAATAACATTTTCAAAAGCACAAACTTGTAATCATCACATCGAAATGAAATCCCGCCAAAAAATGTATCTATGTTTATTGCCCTTTGAATGTCGCTCCGAAATAGTCTGAAACTCAGTGTTTGAAAATGACGCAAGGTAACGGAATAAATCAGTTTTATAAGAAGATTTGAAAGATAATATAATTGGATTTATTATGCTTGTGATAAGTTTGCGAAAAATGAACTTTATTTTGTTTTTGGTATCAAAATCTTGAAAAAGAATTGTGGAAATTGCGGCAACGCGCACGACAGACAGAAACATGATCCAAGCGTCATAAAACAAATAGAGAGGTGCGCATCGGTGTGCATTTAGTTAATTTTTATTTGGCGTTCGGACAAATTATTGCGCCAATAGGAAATGTGTATGGCTGCTTTGTAAGCGCAAATATTATGTAAACAATCTTTTTATTGTGTGACTTGCAATAAAGAAGCAATTCAATTGAATTCACTTGATTCGTTACCACAGGCACGATGTTACTTTTTTTCTTCATTCCATTCTCGGCTTAGTAATAAAATTGAACACGTGCTACGCAAAGTTCCTATCAGACACGGGCAGATAAATTAGACGCCAACAAACGTAATTCGTTTAATTAAATCATATGCCAGCTGCAAATGGATATCCATGGATAAACAGTTTCTATATCCGATGAGAATGCATTGCCAATGTCACGGCCACTTAATTTCTGGAGCAAACTCGGTTTGGTGTCTATTTGATTATCCCGAATAATTATCTAAACAGGCAATAAAAAAAAAAATACCGTGTCTTTCCTGTCGATGGTATTTCATTAATTACATGTAGCAATATTGTCCTCCTCCGCTAACAACTTAAATGAAATATGATGATCAATGATAATTGCCAAAGTGTAAAAAGAGCTCGATGTCATTGAGGCCCACATGCCATTCATGAGTTTCGTCGTCGGCAATCACATGCGTGCTTTCACATGTGAAATGAAAATCCTTTCGTTGTTATTGCATGTTAATTGGTAACATCAATCACACAATGTAATAAAGTTAATTGAAGAACGCATCAATGCCATTTTCATTGGCATCAGTCAGAGCATAGATGTAATGGGTAACAACGATAGTAGCGCTGCCACTTGACCTGCAGTCGCTGCCAGCGAAACCATTACTGTCATATGATTAATGTTTGCTGTGTGACCGAGCTGTCGTCACTTCCATACCCTAGCAGAACTCAATTTTGCTTGTAGCTGCTGTTCATTACTGTTACACGGACTGTTTTCGCTATAAAAACGTTACGCTTTTGCCTTTAGACAAAGGTCAAAATAGATTTCATGTTAGACTTATTCGAACACCATCGATATCTTTTGATACAAAATTATAGAAAATTACAAGAATGAAGTATAATTTGATAAAATAAAAAGATATTGCATACATGCATTTAGCTTCCTTGAAATTCATTCATCCAAACAATCATTATTTGTACAATGTATGGACAAATCGAAGGAAATATTCTCGGTTTGACCTTTCAAACACGCATTTTCGATTCACTGACAAATAAATAATTTGAACTTTTCTTTTATCTTTTTCTCTCATTTTTCTCTTGCACCTGCGGAATTTCCGGCATTGCTTTGTAACTGCGGCAGATATGAGCGTTTATTGAGACGTGCACGCACAGAGGATTTAAGCGAAGTATCGGGTATTGGATGCTTGTATCAGAGTGGTGTCGATCGTTTGGGTCGTCCAGTTGTTGTATTTTGTGGAAAATGGTTTCCAGCACACAATATCGATTTAGAAAAAGCGCTTCTATACTTAATTTACTTACTTGATCCAATTGTTAAGGGCGACTATGTTATTGCATATTTTCACACGTTAACCAACTCCAACAATTATCCATCGCTTCATTGGCTTAAAGAAGTCTACAGCATACTTCCATACAAGTACGTATATTATATTTCAAGTTTCATTCGACACACTATGCATGTGTCGAATGATGTTCGAAGTGTATAAAATGTGGATACCCGAGTGCAAATTTGTTGACTGAGTAGTCAGTCGACTGTTTTGGGACGTTTTTGATTACTCCGAACAAAATCGATGGCTATAATCAACTGTAGTTAAACTAAAAAACGTCCCAAATTAATCAACTGACTAAATTTGACATTCAATCATGGTTAGCCAGTCAAATTGCTTTTTTTGCACACGGGTAGTTTATGTTCCCATGCGATGTATTATTCCATCAAACTGAATCGATTCACGTTTTAATTAAATATGTTTTCTCTTTATTTATTCGTTCTGCCACAGGTATAAGAAAAATTTGAAAGCCTTCTACATTGTACATCCAACAATATGGACTAAGGTAACTTTTGAGACTGCTATGTTCGATATTCGAATATTTTTCGCGAAAGCGGCTAAGCCGCCCCGACAATTTCATCGATTCGAATTTTTAATTCGTACGGTTTTTTTCTCTCCATACAATTCAGATGGTAACATGGTGGTTCCTGACATGGATGGCTCCAGCGATCAAATCAAAAGTTCACCAATTACCTGGCGTCGAGCATTTGTATGCAGTTATGACCCGAGATCAATTAGAAATTCCAGCTTATATTACTGAATATGATATGGCGGTAAATATCGTGCAAAAGATTGAACCAAATATATTTGCATCTCAAATTTATAACGACTGTATTTGCGTTCGAACATTATATGACCACCGATTCGGTTAAATCGAGTTAATTTTACCTGCATTTTGCATGGTATTATTTTTATTCTTACAAAATACTGTCATCAATTTTATTATGGAAGAATTGGATGATCAAATCGACTGTGATTTCATCGGATATACAGATTCAATGGAAATTTTAATATTTGTAATTTGATGTTATTTTTGTTGGGTAATATTTATGAATTTTATTCAATTTTATTAGACAAATGGCCTTCATTACTTCCAACCGGTGGCATCACGTCAAACACCCGAACTCTAAGCGCCCATGGAGACAACAACCAACCATCACCAAGAAAAAAACTAGCAGCAACAGCAGCAACAACATACACACCAACTGGAAATCACAAATCATCTTCATTGAATTCAATTTATCACGCAGTTTGGCGAAAATAACACGAATTATTTTTCATACCGAAAACCAAATGAGCGCGTTAACAAAACCAACTAATAGAACAAGTCAAATGAAAAATAAAAACCGAATCCAAAAACAATGCAAATGCCAACAAAGAAGAAAATTCATAAAATTTCAATGTACGTAAAATTTCGACGGTATTAGAAAAATATATGATAATTATATTAAAAGTTCACAAGAAAGGCTAGAGAAAATAGTTTTGATTGATGCGATTTGAATTTCTTTCTATGATTTGTTGGCCCTATAAATCGTTGATTTGGGAAGCGACGATGGCGGTGTAAATACAAGTGCTGGTGCGGCACACATTAAGTCTATGTGCGGCTGTCGAGATTCGCACGCATACATAATGTGTAAATTCCAAACCTGCTCTATGTCTAAGCCGCCGTCTTGAATCCGAGCACTATTGATCTTTGATTGATCACCAGTACCTTTAAACATGCATCAAAGCACTGTCATAGTTAACTGAAATTAGATCTAAATTTTCGTCTCTGTGGGAAAATGAACAAACTAATAACCACAACAATAACAAACAAACAGAATGAGCGGAAACCGAACAATTCAAATGTTGCTTCAATATAAGCGACGAGGAGCTCAGAAACAACCACCAGATAATCTAAATATAAGCAAAACAGAAAATGTTAAATTGGAATTTAGGTATTTAGATCCCGTTGAATTGCAACCACTGCATTTTTCTTGAACTTTGCTAATTTCAATCACATAGAAACCCATATTTATGTATAGAGAGCTTGAAGCAGTAGTTGTTGAACATGTATTCGCCAAACCGAACAATGGAAAAAGTATATAAATGTCAAACCAGCATCGTTACTTAGCCACACTTGGTGTTTCCTATGCGATTAAAAATTTAATGAAAACAAATTTAGTTGAGTTTTGACCTAACGTTGTCACAACTATTTATTGAAAAAAATTAAAAGCATTAAAAAATATTAACCATTATTTAATCAAATCGTATTCCAATTAGTATTCCAATTTTGTTTCTGTTTCACGCGCCTTGTTTTGGTCGATGAGAGCGGTGAAATCTCTCGCTCATGGCAACCAAAAAAATATATATATTTAATAAAATGTTAATGGAAAAATACCATGTTGAAATATCACTGATCGCCAATTAAACCAATTTATATCAAGCTGTTGGTTTGATGCGTTTATTCATTGTTTTTATCTGAAAGCGAATTGGAACAATTAATGAAGCATTAATCGCATAAAAGAAAAACAAATTGAATTCTTTTTCTAGTTCTTTAATTTCATTTTTTTGGAAATTGGGCTGTTCATCCTGAATGTTAAAGGGATTTATATTTTAAAGAAATAAAAAAATTAACAAAAAATGTTTATAATATATATTTAAAGAAATTAAGCAAAACAAAAAAAAAAATTAACTAATTTTTAAAAATTCTAATGACCTTTTTGAATATTCTTAAATTAAGCGACTTGGAGAAACATTGTTGTGTGCCTGTGCGCATGCACACATCAATCATGATTTTAAACAACAACAAGCTATCGCCTAAATGTTGTTTATGAACTGTTTCGCTTATAATATTAATGATTATGATTTTAAATCAATTTTGAGCAATCGAATATAACAAAACAAAAAGCATAACACAAATCAAATGTTTAAGAGGAAAAACAACAAGTGAAAACACTCACGAACACACACACACACACACAACGTTAAAGCTAAAAAAAGTTTAGAACTCATATGATAATGTATTAGGGAATGATGCGGTAAAGTATTCTTCTCGTCCATGAATCGATCCATTCAAATTCTAACACATCAGTCTTCAGCGTTCATCGTCGATCCTCGTTCATCTCTTCACTTAGATTTTTTCTTTTTTGTTGTTGTCGTCTCGGAACTAACCGATCCACGGTTACAGAATTATTTTTCCCTTTACGTCGAAAAGAGACCGAGAAACCATGTTTACCAGAACAAACAAAAAACAGAGAGAGATAGAGCATTATTTGAACCCAATTTATAGGCCTTTGAGTTTGAACGGAAACAACAACCGAATTACATAATACAAAGTGATCGACGATTGTGAAGATACTTACACTGTACTTCCACCATTATTAGATTTATTCTTATGAAAGAAATTTATAAAGGGATTACCAATGGTTACAACTTTTTAATTAAGAACAATAAAAACCAAAAAAAAAAAAAAAAAACATTTAAGAGAAAAACAAAATCATTTCGAAAGAAATAAAAAAAAATATCTAAAACAAAACATGTAATTGAATAATATTAACTAATTTACTATTTCCTTTTTGGTTATGTTTTATCAATCGATGAAAATCATCCATTTCTTTTGATCAAAATAACTTCTAAATAAATATATTTACATAAAAAAGTGAAAGTGACAACAAAAATACTACAAAAATGGTGAAAAAAATTAAATTATTTAGGCTGACTACATTTATCTTTTTTTTTCAAAGCATATAAAATCCGTTGAACATTCCGTTTAACGACGGAATAATCAAACAATCCACTAATTTGAATGAATTAAATTGTTTCAATATTATAAAAATAGCAAAATGACGTGAAATTTGTTTATCATTTGATGGTTAAGATGTTGCAGCAATTTGATCGAATTTCAATAATTATTGCATATAAGTTCATTGCAACCGAAAGCCCCCCATCAAAGCCGTTTCTTCGTGGTGGTCCGCCTATTCCTTTCTATTTGAACATTTTATTCGCTAAAAATCTCACTATTCAATTGATATTTCAGTTGAACGTGGATGAGAAATTGAGTGGAAGAATGAAATTACGTTATTTAATAGTTAAGATTGAAAATTATATTGAACTATTATAATATTTACAACAATTGCAAATAAAATGAATCAGTAAATTAAAAGTAAAAATCAATCAACAATTAAGCAGCTCTCACTCACGCACATATTTCAATCATCCGGTTTGATTTACTTCAGTGCAATTGGAACTATCGATATTTTCGTGCACCTCCTGAACATTCATTGATTATTTATTGAGATTATACGAAAACGGTAATTTTTGACAAACAAAATACATATTTTCTTATTTTGTTGCTAAATACATACGAAATAAACAAAACAAATATCCAAGCTTTATACACCGAGTTTTAGAAATTCCTATCTTGCACATTCAAGCTTCATTCAATACAAACAGACACACACTCACACTCAAAACAATCAATTTTAAAATTGCTTTTATTGAAAATTGAAATCGTATTTATTCGAGCAAGAAGGCATACACGCACGGTTTAAACAGAAGTAGTTCAAAACGTAGATAATTTTTATAATGCACTATTTTCATCAATATCTCGAGCAAAGATTTTCTTCAACAAATTCTTCAGCTACTGAACAATATAGAAAAGTCCATCCCCCCTTAAAATACATTTGTTGTAGTTTCTGTACATAAACGAAGAAGAAGAAGAAGAATTGTCGAAAACTTCATACACCTGAAGTAAATCGCAAGTGCATCTAATAAATGAATTGTTGAATCCAATACAAAAAATTCAATCAAAGAAAATTTTGATTGACATGGCGTGACCAAGATACAATAAATAAATTAGATTGCAATGGAAAAAAAACATTAATGATACAGTTGAGAGCCACTTTTGATTTTCCTTCTTGTAATCCTTACGGCTTATGATTTTCGCAAGATGTCCTCAGTTTGACCGTACTTCAAAAAAATCATTTGAATTAACCAATTTGTTGTTTTTAGCTCAGGGAATATTTGACATGAGTTAAAAAAAATGAAGCCTCGTTGTAGATAAACTCACTCAATTGAATCCAATCCAAAGGAAAACCAGAATCACCCAGCGTTCAGTCAAATGGTCAGCTACTCAAACCAAATCCAAATAGATTTGAATGACTTGATATGAATTATATACCAACCAGTTTCAGATTCATGTGTAATATTGCTGAATGAGCTTTGAATTAACCACAAAAAAAATTGAAAATCACGTAGTTGCATCGAGATCTTATAGAGAAAATACCTCTTGGCCTAAAATAAACTGAATAAAAAGAGGCAGAATCCCAAGTGTAATGAAAGTGACTAATTTGTTGACTGTGTTGAATGAGCAACTAATCCTTTAAGCCGATTTCATTTAACTGCAGTCAACTTTAATCGATTATTATCTATTCTTTGTACTGAAAAAAGTCAATCATAGTCGGTGGGCTACGTCCCAAATTAGTCAGCAAAGCATACTATTTGCTTGCTTGCAAAGCGCTTGCTCTCACGAGCTGCTTTGAAAGGATGGCTTGCAATACGAAAAAGCAGCTTCTTGATATTGCAAAGCAGCTATTTCAAAGCAGCTCTGTGAGTCGGTCAGTTTATTTCCAGACGGGATTGATGCCAGTTATTGAAACACTCAATTGCTCTCTCAATTTCGATCGGTTGACAATTACTGATATCTAAACGCTTTGTCAGATAATGCCATATATCTTCGATCATACCATTCGCCATCGCCATCTTTCGCTCGCCTTTTTCCAAACGTCACCTAAAAAATACCAATTTTTCCGTTCTATTTCACCCAGTGTTTGTATGAGCCATTCATAGTTGAATATAATTTCTGTGTACGACATCTAACTTTAGATTCATTCAATTTTCAACCCATTATTCTATCGAAGTGAAAAACCAACGACAACAAATCAAATCAAATAAGAGCGTTCTAAAGAAAAAAAAACCTAAATACAATCCTTACACTTTCTCACTAATATTTCACTTACACTTGTTAGTTAGTGTCTAAAAAATGTATATGTAAAACGGCTTTTTAACACACTTAGTAGCAGTTCATCCATTTACGAATGTTTTAAATTTGCAATTTATGCTATGTAAAGTATCACGGACACACAAACTCACTCACACAATGCTCACATTTACACAGGTGTTGTACATTTCCAAAATGAAAATAAAACATTGTTTATTTTAACTGGATTATCTGCTATGGTATGTAAAGAAAAATGGAAGCAAATAAAATGATGATGATAACAAAATATGAAGCATGAGATGACGACTCAAACAATGGGCATACATAACTAACTTTACACAAATAAACATTGTTTTAGATTTATTCTCAATTTGAACAAATTATGATTGTTTTTATTAAAATGGAAAAAAATGAAATAAATTACTCTATGAAAATTATCGATTTGTTTCGAATTAATTGCGGCTGTAGCGTTGCGATAACAGATCCACTTGATCAAGGAAATCAAATTGAAATCTTATCTCGTGTACCAATGCCACCTGATTAAGAATTTCCTGTATTTCGTGTTTTAAAATTGTTTTCAGACGATTCAGTATCAGTTATGTTTTGGTGCAACAGCTGCCGGCTGTGTTCGTTAAACTCACTATTTCTGTCTAATCTTCAGCTTCTTGCTTCGGTTCAAATTCGTTGTTTTTTAAGCCTATTTCTTCAAGTCTGAAGTTATTTTGGGCACACTTCTGATACACGGTCATTTTGATTCTGTCAGTTCAGTTCGTTTTGGTTTGTTTACAGTAATTTTAGTTTCATCAAAATGGGAATTCAATGGACGCCATGGAATGTTCCAGCGCATCGAAGATATGAAGTGTTTTCGGCCGCATTCGCGATATTTGTGGCACTTCTACTGGGGCCCTTGAGTGGTTTAATAATGATCTACTTGGTGGTAATTTTATTGAACATTTCGAAACTGTTTAATCTCCAAGTGAATAAAACTTGTGAAATATTGTGTTGAAAATAAACATTTAATTTGGACTTTAGTACGCCGGAAATATTTATTTGAAAGTCATCTGTTTGCTGTACGCGGCATTCATCTATTATGATCGTGATACGGGCGTGACTGGAGGCCGTGGAGCCGGGTAGGTCAGTCAATTGCATACAATCCAATCGAAAACGATTAACGCATTCGCATTATCAGTTCGAAATGGGCCAGGGAATGGATCATTTGGAAGCACTATCTCAATTATTTTCCCATCGATTTAGTGAAAACAGTCGATTTGCCGGCCGATCGAAATTACTTAATATGCTTGTTCCCCCATGGTGTCATATGGCAAGTGTCATTTTATATTTAATTTCTTATGCGAAAGTACAAAAGTTGGGTCTTAATATTTGTAGAATTATGATGTACAGTACTTATTGTTTGTTTGTTTGTTTGTTTGTTACGGGTTATCGAAAATTGCACATTCATACTTATAATATGTGCAACTAGTTTCATGAAACTAGATGCATGCTGGCGATGAGCCTAATGCAGTATGAATAGATTGTTTTTGCTATTGACGAGATGTTAACATTTAAATACTTCTAGAACATATGATACCAATTGATTTCAATTACAGTGTTGTAATTAATCAATTGTAGGGAACAGTTGTTGCATTTTTTTGCATATGGCGACATCAAGCATCACGATCATACTGTGCATTTCGATTAATTCCATCTGAAGCTGTATATTATTAGTACGTTGGATCTGAGCCAATAAAACTTCTTCCACACGATTGATCCGTTGAATCACTGACATGTACCATCCTTTCGAAGCTATTACAAGAAAACGATAAACATTTAGAGACGGCCAAATGAAAATTGAAAAAAAAAAATGTATAACAAAATTGTTGCAAAATCGAAAGAAATACATATAAATCAATAATGGAAACGTTTCCGTGGGATTTGGCCGAAAATCGAATGAGCTTTCATAGTCATTAACGAGGTGCCGTAGAATTTTTTTCGTTTTAAATATTTATTTGCTCCAAGCGGACCGTGCTTGTATGGGATTGGAGAGCTATTCGAGAGTATGCCAATTGACCGCGCCATCTTATTTTACATAGGTGAACTCAATTTAGATCCATTGTTATACGAACAAAATTTTTATTGACACAAATAATGAAAAAAAATGAGTCACTGAAACGATTGAAATATCACATCAATACTACTGCCCAATAGATGGCGCTGGAGAATAGATATGATTAAAATGTCTCAAATAGCACGGTTCCCTTGGTTTGCTCCATTGCAAAAAATGCTTCGGAGTTGTACTGGCTTCGAGAGTTGTCATTAGAGAACCAATGTGTATGTTCACATAATAAATTTTCATTTGAAAGTAACCTGGTGTACGTTTGAATTGACATTACAAAAAATTTCGTAAGTTTTAATTTAAAAAAAAAATAAATGGTCTTACGTACGTAAAACTAACTTTTCCGCACATTTCCCGAAATTGTTCGGGCTAACGCATTTTTCATTGATTGCTACGCATTTGTATTGGATTTATTTTTATTTCTTATCGATTCATCATGCAACTTTGAGAATAAATCACAGAAAATTTCAAGTCATTACGATGAGATCGAATTTCGAGTCATTACACATCATGTGATTTAAATTTAAATTTTAATATAAAAACCAATAAACATCAGTAGTTTATGAATGGCGGTTTAATCACGATTCTCAATTGACCTAATTAAATTGATGCGTGACTAATTAATCAAATTTGACCTAATTTCAAATGACCTTGACCACGCCCTTACACACCTACAAAATAAATGTTGCGTTTTTTTCAACAAAACGTTTTTATTAGAATTTTCTTTTTTTCGCGCGTCATAAATATTGCGTTTTTTTAAATTTTTGCAAGAGCACTGGGCATGAGCATTGAGCATCATTAATTACAATTGAAATAAATATCGCCATATATATAATATATAAATAATATATATATATGAATATCGAATGAATATCGCCAATATTATATATATATTATTTATATATTATATATATGACGATATTTATTCCAATTGTAATTAATGATGCTCAATGCTCAATGCTCATGCCCAGTGCTCTTGCAAAAATTTAAAAAAACGCAATATTTATGACGCGCGAAAAAAAGAAAATTCTAATAAAAACTCTACTATAAATCTAATGAAAACTCTACTAACAGCCACTAATAATGTAGAATCTACTAACATTCTACTAACATTCTACTAATAAATCTACTAACATTCTAATAAAAATCTACTAAGACTCACTTATTAGTTAGATGTTAGTCGCTAATAAAATAATAATTATTACTTCTTAGTGGCTACTAAGGCCTACTAACTAATAAAATACTAATGGAAAAAAACTACTAACTAATAAAATATTTTATTATTTATTATTTATTAGTTACCCCAATGATTATTTCTTTTTGTAAAGCAAAGAGTTTTACAGTAAATATGATAAAGTTCGAATTGCAAAGAAATATTGAGTCTCCACGCTGCCAGACCCACACATATTTAAAACAATTTATTGTACATTTGAAAGCGTACATATATCGATAACATCGCATGTCTAGAAGTATGACATTGATCCAAACACATTTCGTATATGAATTTTTCACATTCTATAATCACCAAAATAATAAAACAGCAAGCGAATAAGTTGTTGAAATTTTATTCATAGAATTTAAATTTAATAATAATGATCAATTTTTCATTGAATTTGCATAAATTTAGACGTTTTTCTTCAACTATTGTTTGCTGCATGTTGATGTTCAATATTGATTTCGAATATTTATTTATTTGTACTGTATGTGTGTGTGTGTGTGTGTGTGTGTGTTTTTCTTAAGTGAGAATAAAATCAGAATTTTGTTGCGTTGGTTGTTTTGTTTAGTTTTGTTTTGTTTTGTTTTTCAATTAATTTCTAAACTTATTCGCAAAGCCACATTTATTCAACTCTAGATTGAGGAAAGTAAATAATGTAATTTGCGTTCAATTTGGATGATTCTTCGACAAAACTTGAAAGTAAAGATTTTTTTCTTTTCTTTTTCTCACTTGCTTCTCTTTCATTATACGCCGTATCCAATATTCGATCTCTTTTGCGACAGTATGTTCAATCAGTAGCCGTTCCAAAGTAGCATTGGTGGCTGGGTGTGCTACTAACCAGCTGATTGCGGCTTCCCGATTGTCTGCATCTGCTACCAAACGTGTGCCCTCTGCGATTAAACGTGTGCCCTCTGCAGTTAAACGTGTGCTCTCCGCTCGTTGAACTGCCGTTTCTGCTCTTTGCGCTTGTATAAATTCGTTATATATTTCTTCGGGTGTTAGTGGTCGATGGACTGTTGAACGTTGATCGTCTGACCCACCAAACAACCCAACGCGAATGCGTTTTCGGATCATTGCTCCAGCTACGCCTGGGGATCCGCCTGGCATACCAACTGGCATACCGCCGAGAGTACCCGTTGCATCATAATCACTAGTTCCAATCTTTGTTACTTTTCCAGATGCTTTGTCGATTGATATCACATTGCCGACTTGGATTTTCTCTTCCAAAAAGCATTCAATGATTTTATTTCCTAACGGTGAATGAATTAGAGAAAATGTTATAAAATTAAATATTCGAGAGATGTGTGAATAATGAGTGAATTTTTTTATTATCCAAATCGTAATTTGCCTCCATTTCAGTGGTTTTCAATGTGACTTTGCCAACTTTTTGACCAATACCCGTAACTGGTTGATCAATTTGAATTTTAACCACTTCACCATCTATGATTCCTGCCTCTTCTTTAATGCGAACACCAATACTCTTCCGTAGGGAATGTGATAATGCTTCTGTTTTACTCATTTCCAATGAGTACAAATCTGAACCGGAAATACTTGTGAATAGAATTCACTTCCAATTGCCTATTTTTGTAAATAAATTCAAAATTCAAATTAGACTTTCGACCATTTCAATTTGCTAAATAAGTTTGAAGCTTACCTATTCCATACAAACTGCATTAGCTGTTTTATCAGTACTAGGCTCTCCTGCGATAAGAATACAACGTCCAGCGATTTTATCTTCGCATACATTTAAAACAGTTCCAGCTGCACTTCGAGCATCTTTTTGTCTAACCATACCTTGTGACATCGCTCTAGCTTCGAGAACATCATCCAAGCCCAAACCACGGATATGTGAATGTGCACAAATTCGTTCGATGCGTGACATATCACGAATTTTATTTTCATCACTTTCTGTCATTTTGTAAAAATGTTTATTCTGAAACAAATTCAATGTTATTTTCTATTCTTAATTATGTACAAATTCTGAATGGTAGAGAAATGGATTTAATCTTGATCTCTAGACATTTTCAATGGAAAAAAACATCACCACAACAACAACTGTTTATTGAATGTTGTCAGGGTAAACCGGCCAATAGCTTTGATTTTTAGTTTATGTTTCTACTAACAAAAACCACTCAATTGGTTTTTTTAATAGTAAAATCGAATTTTATGGTGACAATTGTACGAAAAATGATAGAAATCGATAAAATTCATTGTGGGAGTCCATTACAGGATTTTTATCGTTACTATTTTAATTATTTTAGTTTTTGTATGAGATATGGAATTGAAAAACCGCACTAAATTCACACATTTTCATAAAAATTCTCAAATTGATTACCTTTTAAGTGACTGTTCCGAATAAAAATTCAATATCTGAAAGATTTACTCACAAAATTGTATTTATATGCAAATGATGAATATAAAAATCAAATGCAACTTGGATTGAATTGATGTGAACGCGATTCTTTTTTTATGTAAGATTACTGCAAACAACAAAATCGAATTTTCAAATGTCACAACGACGCTTTTGCCGAAGTACACTCACACCAGCATACGGATGTGTGCATGCATGTGTATCAGTCAGTATAAATCAATGCGGTGAATGAGCAGTAGTAGATTTTCATTTGAATTGTTGCAATGAATTCGTTACACGTTTGTGTTATGATTGTATACACTCGGTATAAACAAACAAAAATATGATAAAGAACTGACGGACTTTACTCAGTCTCGTTATGATCTTCTATTTCTTTTTTCTCTTCTCTATAGTTTTTATTTTCTCTCTTCTCTGACATTCACAAAACATATCCAAACGATGTAACAATTTAGAGTTTGGGAAAGAAAAAAAAATTAATTTTTGATGAAATAATACTTTATACACCAATCAAATGGAATGAATTTTGGTTCTTTATATTCATGCATTTTTATTTCGCTATATTATCGTGAGAATCGTTTCAAATATGAAAAATTTGATTAAAACAATGCCATCTATTTATGAACAGGTCGATTAATTTGAATTGCAGTTGTTTTTGTTGTTTTTGTTCGGCAGATTTTCCTGTAGATTTTTTTTTTATCATTTTTGGTAATTTGATCTTATAAGGCATAACTGATGCTTGAATCATCATAGAATTTGAAGCGAAAATTCCGCAAAAATATCGCAAAGAATTATTTTAAATTGAATAAGAAAAATAGAGGTGAAATGTAATCTTAAAGTTCGATGCTTATTCATGAGGTGAAATGTCAACTGAACAATTGAATGGGTTGACATAGATATTGATCCGACATGAGATCGTATGATCAATTCAATATAATAATTCAATATAATTTTTTTGATATGTTTTTTTCCGACAATCATTTTGAAACATAAACATTTTATGATATTTTGTTGATTAAGTTTGTATTAGAAAAGAATTCAAAATATTTTGTGAATGGATTAAAAAATAATAATAATGTGAAAATTCCTTTACCTTTTAGATCACATTCATTAGAAGATTCATGCATTTTAATGCTAATGCTATAGCAAGTGCAACTTTAAAAGAATATTTTCAAAATGAAAACAAAAATATTTGTCTTTGTGAAGAATAATTTTTGTTTTTAGAATTTTGCTTAATCAAAAATATACATAGTAAGCATAGATGTTGATGTCGATAACAGAAACGCATATATACCAACTTCTTTCATATGGTTAGTAAAGGTTGATGTAGCTCAGCGGTTAAAGCATTGGTGTTTAGAATACAGAGGTTTCGAGTTCGATTCTCACATATCACAAGAATTCTTCTATCCATTTCAATATTCGCAAATAATTCTATTTCTTTCTGGACAAGAAAAAAATACAAAAGGTACACTCAAAACGAATCCGACAACAAAATACATGATAAGCAGGTCTGTTACCATATTAGTAACGGTTGATGTGTGTGTGAGAGAGAGAGAGAGAGAGAGAGAGAGATGCAAAGAGAAAGTATGTGTGTTTTTGTGTTGTAAAAACATATGCAATCGTGTGAAAAAAAAATACAAAAATGTTAATTGTTCGTGGGTGGTCTCCCTCTTGGATGTGTGGGTGGTCTCTTCTCTCTCTTTCTCTCTTTCTGTGTGTGTGTGAGGGCGTGGTCAAGGTCATTTGAAATTAATTATTTGATTAATTAGTCACGCATCAATTTAATTAGGTCAATTAAGAATCGTGATTAAACCGCCATTCATAAACTACTAACATCTCAGTTCCTAATTCTTACTTCAACGTTCTCTATTTTTGGATTGGTGATAATAATTACGAATTAGTTCACTCTGATGTATAACAGTATAACTTTCGGTAACAGCATGAGCATTCAAACTGATGAAAAAACACAGATTAGAAAATCACAAATACTTCATCCAATTTATTGATTTGAATATTGACCCCGAAAATTTAAAATTTTGTGAGGGAGCTGATTTAAATCTCATCAGAATGACTTGAAAAACATAGAAAATAATATTCTGACAGTTCCAATAGGAAACAATGCGAACTTAAGATAGCCGCCATACAATTTTTCAGTTTTGACCTCGAAAAGGACCCAAAAAACGAAAATTTTACAGGGAAGGTAGTCCTAAATCCCATTTAAATGACTTGAAATTTTGCACAACTCATTTTTTTCATAAAAAAATTATATTCTGAAAGTTTCATAATAATACAATGCGAAATAGTCATAGTATCCATACAAATTTTTCGTAATTATATTGAAAAACAGCCCATTTTTTGATTCCACTCCACTAGAGCTACCCGAAAAAAGTATCCGATTAGGCTGAAAATTAATAGGTTTCTATTCCTAATTTGATCAATTTGAATATCAATTTTTTGAGTTATCGTATTAACAAATTTTTGCGTACAACGTACAACGGACAACGGACAACGGACAACGGACAACGGACAACGGACACCGGACAAAAAATTGCTCCGGGAATGGTTGCAATCGATTTTTCTAGGTTCAAAACGCAAAGAAAACTTATTCCGAGCATTTTGAATTTTTAGGACCGATCGCAATACTTTTACCATACACAGTGGTGTGTGCGGAAAAGTAAAAAAACAATAAAACAATACACAGAATAAATGTACTGACGAATAGAAACCCCAACCTTTTCTTCGTGCTCTTCTTACTTCGGTTCGATTTTCAAAACCGACAACCCATTCTCTAAAATTGAACAAGAAAATATTTCAAATAATCTATATAAATAAAACCAAAACCAAGCAAATAACTTATCTCATTACCCATTAGAGACGAATCGTTAGACAAAAAGAGGTTATTTGGATTTTTAGCCATTTTAGAAGATTCGAACTCACGTCCCCATGCTTGCAAAGCCGGCACGGTAACCACTACTCTACAGCTGGGTTGCGTCAAAGTTAAATGTCAAAATTAAATGTCAGATTAGTTTAGGCCTTAATATTTTTCCAACCCTGCGTGTGTGGTGCATGATTTGATAAAATTCAATTTACTTGGTACATAAAATAAGAAGAAAATTTGGATACAAATAAATGAAGTGCACGTGTATCAACATTATTAAAATGCGTTCCATCTGAATTGCTTGATCTCAAAGAATTAATATCATATACATTGTTAGTGATACATTGAAACGGCAATTTTTGCAACAACTTTATTTGAATATACCGCCAATAAAATTTCTCGTACTTGATTTGGATGATTTTTATTTTTGGCAAATTCAGCAACATTGACCAATTGTGAATCGGATAAAATTACAAATAATATGATGACAGCAATGTCATCATTAACAACACCTAGAGATTTTCAATCAATGTCACAGCACATGGAATTATTATTACGTAAATTGGTAAACATCACCACACTCATGAGTATAAGTACAAGACCGACTGCTTAACGTGCTCTCCGAAGCACGCCGTAATTTCGAAAACTGATAAACCCCGAAATATTTGAAATAAAAACATTGACCAAGAAATCGAACCCGCGTACCCATAAACAATGAAAATAATCAGTACAGTACTTATGAAAAATACTAATCACCGATCTTACCCAACCGCTCTATTTTTAGTCAAGGCGCATTCGCAAATTTCGGCACAAATTTTTCAAAATTTCCAAAACTTTTTCCTGGAATTCGATCAAAATGCACAACGCTGAGCTATCACATGTATATGCCGATTATGCGTGAGCTGGTCATGAGTTGGGGCATGTGTGCAGCAACATCAAAATCACTGTGTACTCTTCTACGGCAGTCAAATGATCCGAATCATAAATCGAATCGCGATGGATATACATCAAATGCGCCGGTTTTAATGGTGATATATTCTCAGTTTTTCGACGAGATAGAATTCAATAAATGTTGAATTGTGTTCGCTCAGGTTGGTGGTGCTCAGGAGGCATTTTCTGCCTTTCCAAATCAATACAAGTTTGTTTTGAAAAACCGCAAGGGATTTGTGAGGATTGCGTTGAAATGTGGTTCATCACTGGTGCCAGCCATTTCATTTGGGGAGAACAATGTTTTCGAGCAAATTCATTTCCCGCCCGGTTCAATCATTCGCCGCCTTCAAGACACCTTCAAAAGGAAAACTAGATTTGCACCAGTTTTGTTGAAGGGACGAGGTTTGTAGCATCTCATCGCCGATCTAATAATCATATATTTAGCGATAATTCATTAAACAATTTTGAATTTCTTCAGGATTTCTTCAGTATAATTTCGGTATTATTCCAAGGCGGCATAAAATAACAACTGTCATTGGGGCGCCCATTCATCTTAAGAGAAACATTGAGCCAACCGATGCTGAAATTGACGAAGTTCATGAACTCTTTTGCCAACGGCTAATCAATCTCTTTGAAATGCATAAAAGCAAATATGTTGAACATCCCGAAAATCTTCACATCGAAATTATTTGATAAAAAAAAATTTGGAATAAGTCATTTCATTGCTTTAAAAAATGATGAATTCATTCTTAAATGTAGAGAGCGCATAAAACCACTAAACATAAAGATTAAAGAGCTCACTTATGAAATAATATGTTGTTTTTTTCCACATTTTTTCGACGATGGACTGAGAATTGCCATTCACGTGTGACAACGTTCAACGTTCTGACATCTTATCGCAGCACATCTAGATAAATCATGTCGACGTCCGAAATGCAAGAAAACCGTTTGATTACATTTATTTCTTATCGTTTGTTCACTTTGTGCGGTGATGTTTCAAATGGAAACGTCGTTACAAGCACACTGTACACTGTACAGCATATTCCAAATATCTAACTATTAGACTTCAAACATCTAAAAAAGGAATGCACATCAATAAATTCAGGTGAATTTTGAATTTACCAGTCGCACCGTGTCAAATTCGAATATTTGAGTTTAATGAGCGAAATACAAACATGCGGCTGCCGACACCAACATTGTATGCATATTTTGACGTTATGATCAAGAGAGCAAGCCGAGAACTTTTCGAGAGCAAGAGTGGAAGAAAGAGATGAACAATCTGTGAGCTGCACACGGTTTGTTGCTGTTCAACCGTCAAAATTCCGTCACCGGCTGAATAGTTTGAAGACAACGTGGTATATGCTAGGTCGTCTTGCTTCAAACTCATTGCGTCGATAAAAGAGCCATTCGTTACGTTGATATATTCTAAGAGCGCACCCTCTTGACGCATCCAATATTTTACGATAGATAAATCGATTGTTGATTAGTTTTTGTTGATTTTCAAGTGTGAATTTTGGTGTTGATAGCCTAAATAAATAAAGTTTGTTGTCATGATAAACGAATGGTCGTCGAATGTTCCAGTGCAGCGTCGATATGAGCTAGTGTCAATCGGAGCTCTCATTATATTCATACTATTCGGCGGATTTATATTGACAGCTCTTCTGACTTACTTGCTCGTAAACCAATTTCCAATTCGTTTTTTAAAATTATGTTGACACAAATTGCAATGATTTGATAATCAAGAGTTTGCTTTCCATTCATCTTTCTTTGTATTTGTATTTTTATCCCCATCCAAATTTTCAAAAAGAAATCAATTTTTCCTATTTCATTCTTTGATTTCTCCCAATTTTCTTCGTTACTTTTCATTGAATTATGACATTAATTCAAATTTTAATTGTTGTTTCTAGATTTTCGGTAATATATATGTGCAAATCCTGTGCGTTTCATATTTGGTATTTTATTATATCGACTTTGATACGCCGAGCAGAGGTGGACGAGGTGCTGGGTAAGCATTTTAAAGATAAATTTCGTCGGAATTGTTCGACAACAGCGCCGTTTTGCATGTATTAATTTTAATGCGTTACAGTAATTAACAAATAACTTCAAACTGGCTTTCTTTTCATTTTTGCGATGGGAAAATGGTGATAAAGATGTGAATGGGTGCGAAATTGGCGCATTTGGAAGTATGTCATCGATTATTTTCCAATTGACTTGGTGAAAACGGTCGATTTACCAGCCGATCGTCATTATTTAATTGGAGCATGTCCCCACGGAATCCTCTGGTAAGAATTGAATTTTTTATTCTTCAATTTTCCATTGAATGTTAATTATGTTTTCTTTGTACAGTTTTGGAGCTCTTACCAATGGAATGACAAACCATTCAAAGTGGCGCGAACTTTTTCCATTGATTCGATCGAAAGTGTTGACATTAAGTATCAATATGATATTTCCGATATTTCGTGAAATCATTCTCGCATGGGGCCTTTCAGATTCATCGCCCGAGAATATAAATACATTGGTGAGTCCCAAATGGATTATGTCAAACCGAGCGATTCATTGAAATCAGATTTAAAAACAAATCAAACAATTTTTTGACACTGCAATTCAATATTCACTTGCATCATAATTATAATACCAAACTTTAATGAAATGAACTCGTTTCTGATTAATTTAAGCTGTCGCAATCGCACGATTCATTGGATCCATCGAATAAAGATGGATTTACATCGAATGGAGTTATCGTAATGTTTGGTGGGGCTCGTGAAGCATTTCTAAGTGCGCCAAATAGGTACAAAGTCTTTTTGAATTCACGCAAGGGATTTGTTCGACTGGCAATTCAGAATGGAGCGGGTCTTGTGCCGGCCATTGCATTTGGTGAGACAAACGTTTACGACACAACGCAAAATGAGAATGGTTCACTCGTCCGCAAAATCCAAGAAATTATCAAAAAGTATACGAGTCTGGCGCCAGTGATGTTTAGTGGACGCGGGTAAATCGATTTACTTATTTTTTTTCTAATTTTCATGACTTGTTTCATTCTAACACTATCGGAAATCATCATTAGATTCTTTCAGCAAAGTTTCGGTTTAATTCCACGACGTCATCCGATTACTCTTGTCGTCGGCGAGCCCATCGATTGCGATCGAAATGCAACACCATCGAATGAGCAAATTGACGACACACATACATTATTCCGAAAACGATTGATCGAACTCTTCGAAGCGCACAAGAGTAAATATTTAGAAAATTACGAAAAAATTCATTTAGAAATAGCGTGATATCTACAGAGTCACAAAATAGCCAAATGCTCAACAAAAAGATCACTCAGGTTGATTTACAGACTGTTATTTTTTTGGAATGTTCCAAGAATTGCATGAATTTATTCAAGTTGTTATACTATATATATTTTGTTGTTATTTATAAGCGAATCTCGATACAAATAGTTCGAACTACAAAATTGTTTCATTAATAAAGTGAAGAGAAGAAAAACCGTTTGTGTGCGATTTTGTATTGTATATTAATTGCGAGATCGTCCCAAACGCTGAATGAAACATCCCTTGAATGAATTCAGTCGCACATCAATTTCGCCCTCTTCAAGCTTAAAAAAAATTGTGAACAAATTAGTTGATGTAGAAAAATTGGCACGGAGCTGCAACTACCTCGTCAAATTCGTAAATCTCTTGGTAACAGGACGGCGATATGCACTCGCGAACACATCGAACTCGCGCAATTCTCGCTAAGTGTTCACACCTTTTGCTCTGCTCACAAGCCGACTCAAACTCACGATATGAAAGCTCCTGCAAAATAAATGTCAATTTATTTTCACGCAATCTAATCATTTGCCCCTCAACTAATCAATATGTTTGGAAAAACCGATACATTTTTGCTCGTCTCCTTGTAATCGTATTCGGGAAACTGAAAAACAACATCGCCATTTCGATCGGCTATTATAATCACAATGCAACCAATGACGACAAGCAACGAAATTAATGGGAATCTTTTGAAATGTTTGATATTTTGAAATTGAAACATTCCGAATTACATTCAATTGTTTGTTTTCGTTCTCGTTGTGTGTCAAACTGAGAGCCATGACTCAATGACAGATTTATCGTCCACGCACTGCGCATGACACAAAATGATTCAACAGGATCCATGGGCAACATAAAAATCCATTTCAAAGAAAATAATACCGTTAATTTTGGACTTCCTAAATATCATTAAATAAATGAAAATAGAGGATTAACGTTTCCTACTTGTATTTGACAAACATTCGAATTCCTCGCGTGGTTTAGTGTTGTATAGCCAATTTGCACCATCTGCAGTCACCTATTTTGAGGCGATTTCTCTATTCATCCATTCATTATTGTTTTAAAACGATTCTTTGCTTCGAATTTCGACATTTTTGGGTTATTTTATGGACGGGAATCGTTACCCCTTTAAACAAAAACGTTCAAATGTTCCACAATGTATTTATTCATAAAATCCGTGATATAAACAAAACAAAAAACATGGCGTGATGTTGAATTCATAGTAATTTGGAATGATATTTTCGTAAAATCGAAATGTATTCATTGTGTTCAATGATAATCGCTTGAAACCTTCAGCATGTGATTTGGATGATTGATATACAAGGTCTATGCTGATATTGTACATAATTGATTTTTCAATGTTCAGAAGCAAACGAATCCAATCCATTTTATAACCAAGAAACAAAAGTAAACAATACCACTAACGCAATCAAAATGAAACCAAAAGTAATAGTTCGAGATAAAACCTACAAAAAATGAGAGTCAATTATTATATTTTCATAAGTTGAAGCTGAGTGGTTTTTGTTTTGTGAAATATCAAACCTTATCCTGCCATTTCCGGTTTTCGATGCATTGCTTGTACGGCATATGACTGAACGATACTGAGTTGTATAATGGTATCCAATATTTCGGGAAATTGCGATACAAAAAATCATCAAGCAATTTACGCAAACGAAATGACTTGCACCGGACTAAATCTCGCATCTAGAAGTTTTCAATCAACACATTTGATTGCTTAGAATTTGATATGCTTTTATGAATTGAATATTGAAACAAACCTCAATGTAATTGTACATGGCCAAGTCACATATAGCATGAGCATCTTGCCACCGCGAATCGCTAAACTCTTTCATTGCAACATGAAATCGATTGTTATGCCGGTCAAGAATTTCACTGAGAATTGTGCAATCTTCGAATCCGGCGTTCATTCCTTGACCGTAAAATGGAACCATAGCGTGCGCTGCATCACCCAACAGCAACACATTTGGATCGATGTAGGTTGGACGGCACTGAAATGCAAATTCATTTAAACTTGAATTATTTTCAAATTGACCATACCGAAAACAAGCAATTTGTTTCTCATTACTGCCGGAAATACGTGCTTGCAGCTGTGCATTCAGTTTAAGTTTGGAAGAATAGAAATAAAGTAGGTGTACCTTAATCGACACCAAATATTGAGGTGTTGCGTTAAAAAAGTCTTCAAACAATCGCTTCCTGCCAATTAAATCGATGGCATCCGGGAAATATTCCGAGAAAAATTCGAGTAGCTCATCAAATGTTTTGATCTGCTCAAAGTTTGCGAAGGGCATAAATAGTGTGACAGTCCAGGATTTATCTTGATTCGGCAGTGCAATCATCATAAATTTTCCGCGTGGCCAAATATGTAGATAATTCACCTCCATTTGAAACTGAAATGCAAAACGAGGTCAGACAATATTCAAATGGACGAATCGAATACGGTAATCACTTGTCCATTGAGCGGCGGTATGCATAATTCAATGTAGCCGTGGTCGATGTACGTTTGGCTGAAGTCAAATCCAGGTGTTTGCATCATATGACGGCGCACAGCACTGAATGCTCCATCGCAACCAACTATTAAGTCACCCGATGCATCCTCGTTTGCGTTCACTATTTCACTGTTTGACACAAATCCATTGAAAAATTGTTGATAATTTTTGATCGTAAAAAAATCTAAACTTACTCATGGAAAGTCAGTTTTTGTCGTCGCAGCTGAGCTGACACCAATTTTTTATTGAAATGAAGGTGTATGTTTGGGTATCGTTCGGCCTCTGAAACAAGTATTTTCAAGAAAATGAACATTTATCATTGAGAAAACTATGTGATTAGCAGCTACTCATAAGCGTCTAACACACAACATAAGTCATTTTATGTTCACTGTATCTCTCATTCTATAATAGCATTAGGATTGAGAGGGGAAATAATACTTTGGCACAAAAGCTGGTATAAATCTACCGTTATACTATTGTTGCCATTCGGTAATTTGAGAGGATAAATGCGTAAAATAATATTATATGAAATAAAACACAAATTTGACGTAAAGCGACGTATAGCGTCGATATTAATGGCATACTCAATCAAATAAAAACGATTCGAAGTCATTTTTCGTTACGCAATCGATTACAGAACACACAAATTTTGATAACAAATTTCGTGTCGAAAATACATGGACCGTTTTGGAGCTTATAAACAAATCGACAAATATCAGAATTGAAAACGTCACGAAATCACAATTGTGTTGTATTTGAATACGTATAAGTTACAAGCGTGTTTTCGTGACGTTCTGAATTGTTATATTTGTCGTTCATTTTGCGTTTGTTTACAAAATCCTTAGGGGTAATTTTACCACCATATCTTGTGAACCAGAATTTGCCGATATATGACATTTTTCCCATAGCTTGCGTTGGGCTAGTTTTCAAGATTTTTGACCAAATGTGTCTGGCCATGAAGTCATTCTTCTAGTCTTTCTCTCATATCACCCATCGTTAGAGTCAAATAACTGGGGTCAAGGAAGGTCGATTTCAAGGGCTTTTCAACGATACTCCACTTTCATCGATCGGACGTTCGGATCTCCAAGTCGGAAATTTGCTGTATATCAAAGGCTTGTGAATTTTTCATTGGGAACGTTTGCGTCATTCGCGTGATCAACCGTTCGCCGTGATAAATACGGAATGTTACGTGCTATCTAAACTGAGAATTTACATCAGAAATTTACAAGAATCTTTCTACTCACCATTTAGTAAAATTTCATTTAAGTGTTTGCGCCCAACAGAGTAAATACACTAGAAAAACGCAGATTTTATTATCATTTCAATTGAAAGATTTAATTAAATTGCAATTGATCGAATGGCTTTGAACCTGGTTTGTGTTGGGATCATACGGAACGGCCTGTGTTTTGCCGTTGTAGTCATGTAACATTCGACCACGCATTGGTATGCCGTGTTCCAGTAGTTTTGCCTCTAGGCCAACTAGAGCCAGCGCCTTCCGACCGCGTGCTGATAATGCCAAATTGATGCTTCGCCCCTGAACCGATTCGGATTTTCGAATATCTGATGAGTAAAATATATGAATAATCAATCGCTAGTTATTTTTAGTGGTTGAATAGCTGTTATTATGTTGTTATTTTCAATACTTATAATATCGCCGCCGAATAGAGCTGAATTAGTTGACTCAGCTATAGCTGAGAATCGTTGTGCGTGTCGTGGTGAAAAAAAATTACAGTCCATTGTTGGCATGTACGCGCAAAACGAACACTAGCTGATTCAGCTAACTCAGTTCGACACTATTCAGCGGCGCTATCCCAAGCACTACTCATGTAAAAAGTTGTGTCAAATCCTGATTCTGGAAAAAGGCCAAAAATATTTCAGGATCGCTCACGAAATATCATTGGACAAAAATGTTTTGAACATACAATTTTCCCAGTAACTCACCTTCTCTATACTCGTACAAATGAACATTATGACCCTTTTTCGCTAAATGCAAAGCAGCCAGCGATCCAACCTAATAAAAGAAAACCCAATTTTAAAACAAAATCTATCCAATAATAGAACATAATAAAATGACTTGATCGAAATGTTATCTGACCCAGAAGCTATCCGATAGCTTGAGATTTCATCAAAAATAATCGAGATTGTCTGAATCAAAGTGTAATCAACACATGACGCATAATTGTGGTGTAAGCAACAATAAAAGAAAAGATATCTATTTGTAAACCTGGAACACTTTGCTTGCGATTTTTCGTTTGTTTTAACTGAAACAAGGAATAACTTCGATTGTTCGTCTCCCCAAAACACGTGCCGCTAGATAGAATTGCTCTTAAAGTTAGTATGAGACGTCTTATTTTGACAAATTACCAATTGGATTTTTACGCAGATTTCAAATCCTTTGAAAACCGTCGGCAGAAATTAGTCATCAATATTGAAACAAAATGTTCAGCAGTTTTTAATTGTTTCGTCTAATTCTAAATGGATCTTTATTCATTCGAAATATATTATGTATTAGAATTGTTTAGCTTCATACAAACAATTCAATTTTCATTTATCAAACTTTTTACTCCATACAATTGAATCGGTTTGAATATTCTTACCGATTCAATTATAAAGTTTTCTCGCAAATGAAAGCTTGATATTTGAATACAGAATCGTTTGAGTGTTAAAAACTATTTAATTGTTCGATTATCAGTGGGTAATTTTGTTGATAGAAAATAACTTCTGTGGGTTTACATTTTAAACATTTCGTGCCGATTTAATTTTTCGCTTTTCAATGTCGATTTTGTGTATGCTAATATTCTGTATCTGAAATAGTATACATTTTATTTTAATTATTGCATTTATAACATGCTATTTTGCGTAAAACTCATTGCACCAACTTCAAGGTTTTTTTTTTAACTGATCAAACTTAAGTTTTGACATACAACTAATGACAATATTGCACATTCACTCTTCATATTTATGACATATCAAAATCACAAAAAATATGCTCAAATAAAATCATTTGAATCAATTTACCAAACCACCGCCAACTACAATGATTTTGAAATGATGTTGTCCATTCGTGAATGTTTCTTGAAATTGCCTTGACATTTTGCTGAAGTTACAAGCCTATCTTTTATTCGTATGTCAAATAAATTTTTGGATGAATAAATCAGTTGGAATGATATTTTTCTTGATGATATGAAGAGCGTGTATTTTTCTGTCCGTACTATAGCTCACGTAGAATGATAATGAACGAATGATTATTGTTGTCTCGCATTCAGTGAAATTCGTTATTCCCAAACTGCCAAATGAAGTTTGAATACACGCTCTAGTGCTGCATTGATTACTTTTTCCATTGTTGAAAAACTGAATACGAAGCGCTCAGTATCTACACACGAATGCCACCGTATGCGTCCACAATACAAATCTATGTACCCGACCAACAATTCCTTCAATCTATAACAGCTGAATATGGCCTTCTTGTCTCACACGAATTTCAGTAGAAATAAATGGTCTTACGTACGTAAAAATAAATTTTCCGCACATTTCTCGAAATTGTTCGGGTTAACGCGTTTTTCATTGATTGCTACGCACTTGTATTGGATTTATGTTGATTTCTTATCGAATCATCATGCAACTTTGAGAATTAATCACAGAAAATGTCAAGTTATTACCATGAGATCGAATTTCAAGTCATTACACATCATGTGATTCAAATTTAAATGTTAATAAAAAAACGAATAAACATCTCAATTCCTAATTTTTACTTCAACGTTCTCTATTTTTGAATTGGTAATAAAAATCACGAATTAGTTCACTCTTCTGTGAACTTTCAATTCATGACAACGAATAATATGATTCTACATTTATGTTATGTATAACTTTCGTTAAAAAGTTAATGAGCCAAGGGGACCGTGCTATTTGAGACATTTTAATCATATCTATTCTCCAGCGCCATCTATTGGGCAAAAGTATTGATGTGTTATTTCAATCGTTTCAATGACTCATTTGTTTTTATTATTTGTGTCAATAAAAATTTTGTTCGTATTACAATGGATCTAAATTGAGTTCACCTATGTAAAATAAGATGGCGCGGTTAATTGGCATACTCTCGAATAGCTCTCCAATTCCATACAAGCACGGACCACTTGTAATGAGCATTCAAATTGATGAAAAAACACAGATTAGAAAATCTAGAATAACTTGAAATTTTGTGTGACTTATTTATTTCATAAAAAAATAATATCCTGAAAGTTCCAATTCGTTACAATGTGAACTTAAGATAGCCGCCATACAAATCTTTCGTTTTGACCTCGAAAAGACCCCGAAAATCGAAAATTTTGCAGGGGAGGTAGTCCTTAATCTAATCGGAATGACTTGAAATTTTGCATGACTCATTTTTGTCATAAAAAATAATATATCCAAAGTTTCAATTCGTTACAATGTGAACTTGAGAAAGTCGCCATACAAATGTTCAGTTTTGACCTCGAAATGAGTCGACCGGAATAAAAGTGAGAATACACCGGCTCTAGATCAGTACTGCGACTAGATAATCTAAAACGCTGAAGTGAACCATGAATATTGTTGAGTGGCAGCAGCGGTCCATAATTTTCGCTATCAATGTTTATTTTTAGTGTAAAATGAACATTGATAGCGAAAATTAAGAACCGCTGCTGCCACTCAACAATATTCATGGTTCACTTCAGCGTTTTTGATTATCTAGTCGCAGTACTGATCTAGAGCCGGTGTATTCTCACTTTTATTCCGGTCGACTCAAATGGTCCCAAAAAACGAAAATTGTACAGTGGAGGTAGTCCTAAATCTCATCGGAGTGACTTGAAATTTTACATGACTTATTTTTTTCATAAAAAATTAATATTCTGAAAGTTTCATAATGATACAATGCGAACTAGACATAGTCCCCATACAATTTTTTCTTAATTATATTGAAAAACAGCCCATTTTTCCATTCGACTCCACTAGAGCTATCCGAAAAAAGTATCCGATTAGGCTGAAAATGAATAGGTTTCTATTCCTAATGAAGACCAATGTGTGTGTAAATTTTTGATCAATTTGAATATCAATTTTTTGAGTTATCGTGTTAACAAATTTTTGCGTACAACGGACAACGGACAACGTACCACACACGGATACATACGGCAAATACGGAATGATTAAAGGACCAGCAGCATTGATGTAGCGAAATCGAACTTTTTCTGGGTGGTGAATTCATTGCAAAATGTCATTCCCAATTTTAACTTCGTTTCGTAAACAAAATATATATATTTTCGAATTTTTATGCACACTGAATCTGCATCGATTCGATCGTTTGCCTAGGAATACGCAAAAGCATTTGTTCAAGATGAATTTACTTCAAATAGGCCCAGCTTATAATATGTCTTGATAAATTGGAAAAATGTTTGTTGGGTCGAAGTAGGTCTACTTAATTACACATGAAAATATTCAGTAAAGACGCTTGCTTATTGAATCGGTTCGTGTGTAACATGAAGAAACCATAAAAATTCTGGCACACTAGATTTATGACCATAAATATAAACATAATCTACCGTACAATTGTTCAAATAAAGTGTCAACAACAGAAACGTGTCATATTTCCGAGTTGCAGGTGAATGCCAAAGCGAGCTTGATATTCATTCATCAAAAATCGACTTTTTGAAAGAAAATATCACAACTCAGAATTAAATTACACGGAATGATGGTCGTTCATCAGCCGAAAAGACCATATTTTCCAACTACTCATCAAACGTCGCGGGAAAATGTGTGGATCTACTGTAAATTGCATTTAAAATTGCCAGGTTGAGCATGTTCAATTTGGAAATCGTACACAAATCTACTAACAGATGTCGATGGTTGCCATTTCAAAAACTCATGAACACCCCCAAAAGAAAACAATGCGAAGCTTTTCCTTGTGATCACAAAATTTGTTTTTACAGTTGAAAATTATCATTTTCGCCATTTAGCCTCCAAAAAAAGGTTATTGTAGAATTTTTATGCCGTGTCGGTTGGTTTAGGATCATCGATCGTGCGTCAAATATCACGTTTGTCTGGCCCACGATGGGCCGATTAACATATGCAAAAAGGCCATACGAAAATCGTGTGTATTGCTGGTGTTGTTTTTTATCTCTGTCTCGCGCGAGCGCGCACCAGAAGAAAAAATCAACCGCTCACTGAAATTGACGAAAAATAGAGAGTGATTTTCAAAATTCACACATTGCTCGGAAAATGTGAGTTCGTATTGAATCGATCAGTTACGAGCGGGCCATCGAAGTGTACGGTTCGGTTAAATATAGTGTGAGAAAGAGTCGAATCCCGCGACGACCGATAGTTTTAATCAACATTTAGCCTTTCTTCATTTCCATTTTTTGTTTTTTTGTTGAAATTTCGGTTTTTATTTTTTTGCATTTTCTAAATTTTTGTTTCGTTTCGTTTTAATTCGATCATCGTTCAACCAAAATCAGAAAAAAAAGAGAAAAAAAAAGAAATCAAATAAAAAAAGAAAGAGGGAGAGGGATCAAAAGTCTCGCGTGTTGTTGTCTGAGGATTCAATGTCCTTTTTCTAAGTGGAACTCGATTCGACGAATTGCAAACGGAATAGGAAAATAGAAACAAGGAGCAAATTAATTCATTAATTTCTCCTAGCGCACATTTTTTTTTCATTGAAAAAGAATTCGGTGCTGAATAATATTCAATTTATTCAAATTTTATTTAGCTTTTTCCGACAATCTGATAACAGAAGATCGTTATGAACATTAGTTCGTTTTTGAAATTTTTCGCGGCTCTTGTGTGCGTTCTATTGGCATTTGTCTCACTTCCGGTAACGGTAGAATGTGCGAAAAAAGCCTCAGCACCAACCTCACCACCAGCATCGGCAAACGAGCCCGTCATTGAAGAAGTGACCCAGAAGCAGCTTGAACGAATCTTGCAGGACAAGGATTATGTGGCCGTTTACTGGTGTAAGTGAACAGACAAACAAATGAACAAACAAGAAAGAAATAAATGATTGATTGAATACAAACAAAGCGAACCAAACGCGATCGACACCTGGCTTTGGAGTTTCGATTCAACTGAGAAGACTGAATCAAGTTAAACATGTATTTTAAATTCGATCCGAAATGGGAAATGGTGATTTCATGGAATTGTGTGAAAATGAACGACCGTTCTGTGCAGCTTATGATATTGTGTTGAACTAAAAAAAATGGAAAAGAAAATCAAAGAAGAGAAAGAACCTGTGCGAAACAGAAAGGAGTTCGCTTTTTTGCATTCGATTTTATTCTTATGCTCTCTCTCTCTCTCTCTCTCGGCTACTACTTTGTTTCAATAGAACAGGAGAATGGGTGAAAATCTATTTTCATCGTTTGTTGTTCAAAGAGAAATAAAATAAAATTCGAAAGCAAAAGAAGAAACCAAATATTTTAAGCAGAAGCTTATACCCGACACAAAAAATGCGGTATAGAGACTAGAAGGAAAATCAGCAAGACGTTTTTTAACAGGCTGATTTTTTTTTAATTTCACATTCTTTATCTCGCTCGCTTACTCTCTTTCTTACTCGGTGCGAGTGTGTGTTTGTATCTTTGCGTGTGTGTAAACTAAAACCATCCGTTTGATTATATAATTCTATCTTCTTTGAAATGGCAACGAAATAGAATAAAAAGAAAAGCAGCAGCAAAAAAAAAACGCGAAATAAATAAACAGACGAAAAACGAAACTAAAAAAAGAAGTGTCAGATTCGAAGGAAATGAGAGACAGAGCCGATAAATGGGCAATGAATTCTAGTGTGTGGTATGGTTGTGGTATGAGTGAGCATGGCTGTGTCAATGGCGAACGTTGCGAGCAGGAAAAAGCCAGCGATATGGAAATTTGATCACCAACCAAATCAAATGAAGTGCTTTCATTCTGAATTTAAACATCTTTTGTGAAAAATAACAACCACTAGCTACACATAGACGGCAATGTGCTCTCCCATTTGTGACCGCTACAGTTCTTTCTGTTCCGTGTTTGTGATAGTCTTGGATATTGCATTTCGAGTGTGATCAATTGAACGTATCGCACCAAAGATTTACCAACGATTACGCTCCTTTATTCGGGAATTGTGCCGTATAAGTCTATTTATTAAGAAGAATTCTGCCACATAACAGCGCCATTCACTACACATATATAATCAAATATTATTTACAGACACGTTAGTATCTAAGTTGTGCTACACGATGCAACTGTGGCGCTGTTATGCGACAGAAATCGGGACAGTCACTATTTAGGTGCTTGTCAAAATTCAGCCATTTGAAATATTTATGTAATGATTGGAAAATGGATACTGCTCAATGATTCTAATATTGTGGTCGTTTCGAAAGACAAAAAGAGAACAAATGATTTCATGATCGTTTATATTGAGCGCAGATGCCATGTGTACGCGCCTCTCGAACTCGGTCAAATGGCTACATCGCTCGATGGGATTACGAAAAAGTTCAGCGCTATTTCAAGGTCAAATAGCATCTCGTTCAGAATAATTTTAGTTGAATCACTACAACTATTCGGGTGTCACAATATCGAATTCGTTTACCCAGATTCGAAATCGCTCA
Organism: Obolodiplosis robiniae; assembly: GCA_028476595.1. Taxonomy (NCBI): domain Eukaryota; kingdom Metazoa; phylum Arthropoda; class Insecta; order Diptera; family Cecidomyiidae; genus Obolodiplosis; species Obolodiplosis robiniae. The sequence goes on along the minus strand of CM052017.1, from coordinate 7,402,226 downwards.
ATTCTCTTTCAAACTAATTGCCAATGTAGAGTTGTAATTGATACGCGCTGCAAGCGAGCAAAGATACAAAAGAGATGACAGCGAGAGCGAATGAGAAAGAGAGACGATCAAAAGCGCCATAGTACGTTTTTTGTTAGGCCTTCGCATATTAAAATTAACCTATGCGACGGCAACAACAAGAAACAGGAAAGTGTCTGAAATGTGCGACGAAAATAACACGTCATCAGAATTTAGTGCGTAAGCGGTGCGCAACATATCTATAGATTCACGCTTACACTGCCTCACACACAGTATCACAATATACACGCTATTTCTTGTTGTCTTCATCTGTGCCGAATTTTCCGATGCTCCCATCTTTTTCCGCGTGTGTACGTGAATCGAATCGTCGCCACCGTCGTCATCGTCGTACACTCTTTCACATTGGAAACGAAATAAATTTATGCATCACATGCAAAATGACAAAATTCGCCAAACTCAGCAACAGATCAAAGTGGGAACGGATCGGGAAATGTACGAAAATATGGAATAATTCATCGGATATGCTTGAACTTATTGAAATTGTCTGTATCATTTAATGAGCGCCGTTCTGTGTATATTTATCGCGCATCACTACTGATTTGCCGATTGTTGCTAGTCGAACGGTGTTTTTTTTTTCGTTTTATCTTTGACTCTTTTCATTTATTTTTAGAATATTTTCTCGAGAAAATCTTGAAAAACTGGTACAGACATGTTTGCTCCAATTGGATTGAATTTGCCACGTAATGTGGTGAGGCAAGTTGTAGATCGTTGCCAATATACGGGAAAAAAACTATCGACATTTTTACAATATACGTTTTGATATTTTGGATGTTCAGTTTATGATCGAAATGGGCAGAGAAGGCGGTAACTAGATCAAACGAGCCATTTCGTCATCAATTGCTTTGGCCACAGAGCCTTGAAACTATTGAATCACTAGCCACTGACTCATTTGAAACAACTTAATTTTGTTTCATTCATATTATTCCACAATTTCATGAAGGCTAAAAGCCGCAAAAGAAACCTTCAATTGTTGACTTTGTCTCGCAATCGATTTTATTTCTCTCTTATGTCAACCATCATTTTTCCTCGAAAAGTCACGATTCAATCCTTAAAAGCTTTGGATATTGGATAAGAGAAAGAGTTTGACAGAGGATAAATTGGAGAAAAGATGAGGAAAACGAAAAGAAAACGTAAAAGCGGCAACAAGTATAAGAAAAGACAGAAAACAAAAAAATACAAATTCACAATGCTATGATATCAATGAAAATGAAATGGACCAAAATTGAATCGGTTTTTCAATGTTATCCGTTTTTCTATTTTAAACAATTTCAAAGTCGAAGAATCAATGGTTGTTTTGTATGCGCTTACCAATCCATCCAAATATTTTTTGCATGCAATAAAGCTAAACAGTTGTGATCAATTTTGCAATGGCCGTGCAACTGAGTTTCTCGGAAGTTGTAACAAATTGCTCAAAAACGTTCACTGTCTCGTCGTTATATATTTCTGTCGAACGTCAGACCAAATGAACTCACATCGTGAGCTAAACTAATGCGCTCCCTCTCTTTCTCTTTCTCTCTCTTACTCCTTCAGTCCCTTTGTGCGTGTTGCACTGTGAAGCGAGAGAATACCCAAGTGGAAAATACTGAAGAGTATCTATGCAGGTTCATCCGTTCTATGTGAGCATGTTGCATTTTTCATCGGTTTGTTTTTCAACACAGTTTCGTTTATCTTGGGAGTGCTTCAAAAGGGCTAAAACAACGGCAAAGACAAAAGCTGAACGCATTGGCCTTTTCATTGGCTCAATCGCCAATTTTGCCATCTTGATGTCTCGAAACTCAACATGATTCATATGAAAATTAAATATCAATGTCATTTTTCGAATGATTCACGGCAAAGTAAACATCATTGTGCACATATTCTCTGTGTCGAATGAATCCAATGTTCGAATGTTGATCTTTCACGTTCTTATCATTCTGACCTGCGATATTATTTGATTCAAAGTATTTGTTGGTCTTCAGTTTTATTTCAAGCTATTCGTTCTGTGCCGAATCTTTCATTAATGGTTGACAGTCAAAGCTCTGTTGGATCATTTGATTATATCTTAAGTGATTGAGCAACATCCTTTCAGAATGTGCACCTTATTTCGACAGATTTTACGGCCGGATTCGCATAGTTTTGATTGACAAAAGCAAGATATTCACAAATGCCTGTGCGAAATATCAAGAATCATCAGCTCGAAGAAAGTTCGGCAAACAAATCCAATAATACAACAGTTGAATCATCAGCGCTAAAATAAACATTGAAATGTTCAGTTTCATGGGAAGGAACGGCAACAATTCCGAGCATTCTGCGATAATTTATGAATTCAGTTGTTTTACGGAGCAAGCAAATAATTATAATTGTGAAATGAAGTAAGAGCGATTTCACAAATATTTTACTGTTTAATGGCCAAATTAGAAATCAATTTTCGAATAAAAAAGCAACCGATTTAATGTATACTATTAGACATATTGGCCTACGCTTCAACGACTACAAAAAAGCTCTTTCTCTCTCTCTCTCTCTCTCTCTCTCTCGTTGTTTGTGACCGAGACAGAATTCGCGTGCATCTAAGCGACCTCGAATAATCAAGCGCAATGCATTCGACGCATCTCAACCAACAATCTCTCACTTTCCGATGTATCATTCTGTCAAATATTGCGAGAATATTCGAGTGTTTTGATGCGACTGAAAATGTAAGCCGATGATGCTGAATTGATCGGGTTGATAAGAACCGGAGAATATTAAAAATACAATAGAGAGCAAGAAAAAAAGTAGGTTGATTCGGGTTCGGTGTGTTTGTCGCCGAACATGCCCACACTCGATATATTTTTTGGAAATGGCAAAACATTCGTGAGCCATATTCATCCAAAACGAAACAGCAAAATCGAAAAGAATTCGAGAGTCGAGCAGCGCTAAAAAGATTAATAAAATGAGTAATAATGAAAGAAAATAGAAGAATTATGTGAAAATAACAATAATAAAGCAAACAAAAAGACAAAAAAAAACTCGAAAGAATACATGTCTAATGATTTCTCCTTGTAATCCAAAAATAACCATCGAATGACATATTCGATTCTATATACGTTGAGTGTGCGGCTGAATGTGTATGTTGCTCAGGGCGATGAATACTCTGCGAGCCTGTCGATCAACTCAACAACGTCTTCAAAGCGATAGCCTCTAATGTGCGAAAAAAAGCACACGAAAAGAAGAAACGTGCGACGAACACACCAAAATTCATGCAAAATGAATGGGTGATAAAAATTTCAGAAGGCGACCGTGCAAAATAACAGCTCTATATATTCCTAGTGCGAGAACGCTTCAACTTTTTTGTCTATTTTGACAACGCGGTTGCAAGCAAAAGGGAGCAAGAGAGAAAAAGAGAGTGAGAACACACACAAATTCAGCAGCCAAAATGAAGAGAAAAGCGACAGAGAGAATTAGAGAGAGAAAGAGGGAGAGTGCCATCGAAGACAACAACAATTTCAACAGCCACACTAACAGTGACGATAAAAAGGAGATATGAAATAAGACTGACATCGCTTATGCCCTAGCAGCACCGCACGATGATTTTCAATAAATGTAGGCGGCCACGGCGAACAATTTCGCAAACATTTTCAAATAGATTCGTAAAGAGCTTGACATTTAATACGCGCGTATAGAGTGCACGCCGTTTCACTTGTGTTTACAACAACGAACGTGGGCTATTCCTATGATCGATGGAATGATCAACTCAATATAAACAAATTTATAAATTCATCACACGAAATCACTTTTCCCTTTTTATGATTTGAAAATGAAAATGCCGGCCTTGAATGTCCAAACCACCTAGTCTTTATTCAGTTGACACAGCTTCGAGATGTTTCATTGTACCGAATTGTACTTAGATTTTTTATATTTTTTCAAAATGGAACCAATGCACTTCGCTGAAAACTTCAATTCATCAATCATTCTACATGCTACACTCAAAAACAAAAACTAATTTTGAGACCGAATTCTTGCTTGAACTGGCATTGTTGTATTCGCAGATGCAAGAAGCTGTTTAACTTGTGATAAAGTACTGGCCGAACTCGAGAAAATAGACGATGACACTGATTCGTTTGGTGTTGATTTTGTGAAAATAAACGACAAACGACTGGCCAAACAGTATGGCATCAAGACCTTCCCAGCCCTTACTTACTTCAGGTACGAATTCTAGAATTAAACGCCAATTACCTGTACCTACTATTTATTAATTTGACTTGAAAATGCGTCATGTAGTTTTGCTTTAGAAATCGATGGAAAATTGCCTATTAAAAAATCCGCATAAACAAAAAGCAATAATCATTAGTCTATATAAAAAAATACTCCACAAAAAAACCGAATTCCAAAAATTTTAATTCGAATTGAACAAAAACACCAAATTGAGAGTATCAAAAATCGATTTGAAAAAAAAAATATTGCTTAGAATTTTGAAAAAAAATCCATCAAAATTATTAAAAAAACTTGCTTTTCTCGTCAAACTTCTAGTTAGGCCTTCGCTTCAATTATTTTGACTATTTTAAAACTAATGTTTTTTGTTTTTGTTAATTGGCCTCTATAAAAATCGCTGTGACTAAATCATTATTTGAACGAAAATGTTGGCGTAAGAGCTTCGGATATTATATGTCATATTGTAATGTTTGCAGAGAGAAGGAGCCGATCATTTATGAAGGCGATCTTATGGATGAAGAAGGTGTCCTTGATTTCCTCACATCATTAGAAGCTATGGATCTACCCGATCGTATCGAAGAGGTGAATGCGAAAATCCTTTCGAAAATAATCGAAGAAACTGACTACGTTGCTGTATTGTTTTGTAAGTAAACTATTGGTCAATCGTCAAATTGAGCCTTTGTTGCTGTACCTTTGCTAGAAAGCGCAAATCATATGGACGAACAAACAAATATGATTTCCGTTCAAAGTTGACAAAAGTGATTTTTTTGTGATTTTGTTTTCTTTTATTTTGGTGAGATACATTTTTTGTTTCAATTGGTCTGATATTTTCGATTTTTTTTTTTCTTCATTAGTTAGTGAAATTTTTTTTTTATTTGAATTGGCACCAGATTTTCTCCGATAATTTGTAAATTTTCTCTCTTTCTCTCAACTGAACAACCAGAAATTTTTCTTTATAACAAAAAATGATTTGTTATTTCTTCTTTTACTATTATTGTACATCTAATTTATGCACATACACACACACATATTTATCAAATCAACTGATGCAAACATTGCATAACAATGGGATACTTCAAATCACACGCACAAATCTATTTGAAATGTCAAATACCAAATCAAAACCAAACAAAACGTGCACACACACAATGAATCGACGGAGATTTCGATAATTCAATTTTAATTATATTTTGTATTTGCATCAAAATGCATAAAAATGTAAAAATATGAAACCTAGGTCCTGATCATAGCACATGTGAAACACGAGGAAAAGCGATCACGGAAAGTAAGTTTACGTTTCAAAATTATTCTCTTCTCTATCACTATCTCTGTCTAATCCAAACAAACAACAACAACAACAAAGTCAGCTAGCCCAAAATACCCAAGCCGTCTGTCAAATAATCCCAAATTCACACGAAAAACTGAGTTAATAAGCTAAAATACCTGATTGCTGCTTCACACAAACCATATCAAACCAAAACAAAATCAATCAAGCAAACAATTTTCAATTGGTATGAAATGTCAAGGACCCAATGTCTCTCTTTCATTAAAAAAATTCCAGCCATTGCTGTTAGATATTGGAAATCAAAATGAAATATCTAAAGTGAAATGGCTTGCCCTTTCCTAAGCAATAATCAATTGACTGTACTAAAATCAAACTAAGAGAATCATTGAACGTCGCCGGAATTTTTGGATGTGCTGAATGTCTCAATCGCATCATGTAATCGCAAGTTTACTTCCCTTGTTTACTGTTTACCTGTCGTTGTTTCTCTCGCTGTCTCCACTTTACAAAATTCTCTCTTTATCTGTTTTGCTCTGTCTGCTATGTCTGTCTGTTTGTCTTTCTCCTTCAATCACTTGATGATTCGGATCAATAGCCATCCAAACAACAAATGACCTGGTCCATTAGATGCTTGCTGTATATTACCTCAGACCATCGCGAACAGACCAGCCGATTAGCTTGCTAGTCGCTAACTCAATGGCAATGGCCATTTCGCACGATTGCAAAATGTCTAAATTGGTTTCGATCTAGCACCCAGATGGGATGCATTGCATGCGAAAGAATGTGTGGTGCTCATTTTGCAGCATGCCCAACAGAACTACATTCCGTTCGTACTATCGTTCGCCACTTGATAGTTATTGCATGTAATTTTTCGCTTTTTTACTCCTTTGGTTTTTACTTTTAATTTACTTCACAATATATTTTCCACCTATCATTTTTGCTGTCTACATGCCGCACATATCGATCCGTTTTTATCTTTCTCTCTATAAACACCCATCTCTCTCTCACTCTCTATATATAGAGATCCGTTTTGTTTTTCGTGTAACTAGAATACTTTTCAGTTTTTTGTTAATGTAAATGATATGTTGTTGTTTTCACTACAATTCAAGTAGCTTAAAATAGGTTGCTTCAAAATAGACGAAATTTTTAATGGCACATATGTAATTGTGTTGCGATGATCGATTTGCACGATGAGTGTACAAACCTATGTTGCGCTGGGCAATTCGGACCAGTCAGTATGACCGAACGAAAATGAACGAAAAGACAAGAAATGAATGATTTTTGTAATTGAATCGACAATGTGCGCTCAGTTGAATTGTCTTTGCCACCACTGCTGCACTTTGAAATGTGATTCAATTAAATACGCTCGGCTGAAATGGACAACCACTGAGCCGACGGAGAGAGAAATACAGTGTCGTGAATTGAGCACGAAAGCACACACACGCACACGCACACGCACGCACACACACCAGCCCAACACAGTAAAGAAAACTACGCGAATCATGAAATTAATGAATGAATGAAATCGTATTAATCGCGATCGGAAAGACTTTTCTTAACATTTTCTTGGTGAAGCGACCGATTTTGTGAATCGATATGACAGAACGATGATGAAAACAACAACTTATATAATTCAATTTACTAAATTTCATTGCATGAGCAATTAAGCGTTGTCTTGTAATAAAAATATTTTGTTTTCGTTGTGTTGTATTGCATTAATATGTAGAAATTGTTGATGGTTCTCCATTACAGACAGGTCTTATATCGATATTGTTGTAATAACATTCGACCATCAATATTGACCGAAATGACAACAACATAAAAAATGAGTCTGACTGCTGAATAGATTAACATTAAAATTTCAATTAATATATGTCCTATATTACCCCAATCATTTTGAGCTGGGTGTTTTCTGCAACACACATACAAGTAAACACATAGCAGCACCTCGATGATTGATTGAATAATAATTTTGTTTGACAGTAGAAAGATGAAATAAAAAAATCTGTTTTCAAATCGATCCAATTGAGCTATTGCCAACATAAAACAAACATTTTTTTTTCGTTTTGTTGTTTCTTTTGTTTTTTGTACACCAACAAAAAACAAATTTTCCGAACGGGCATGCTCGCGATTTTGTCTCGATACATTTGGCCGCTTAGATAAACCAGAGTGTAAACGATGCACAAAAGCACTGCAAGAGCTTGAAAACATCGATGATGAAGCTGATCAATTGGACATCGGTTTTGTTAAAATACACGATGAAGCACTAGCCGATGAATACAATCTTGGAACGTTGCCCGCATTGGTCTATTATCGTCATCAAATTCCGATTTTGTACGAAGGTTGTAAAATTTGTACATTTGCAATAGATTCAACTTATTGAATGAGTGGGGCTTGATTTCTTCATTTGTTTGTTTGTTGGCATCAAATAGGAGAGTTATCAAAAGAGGAAGATGTCTTAGAATGGTTAATTGAAAATAAATCAACTGGCGATGATGAAGAGGTTATTGAAGACGTGACTGCTAAGACTTTGAACACTTTAATTGGCAACGTGGATAACTTAGTTGTGCTATTTTGTAAGTGAATGAATGAATTAAGAAGCGCCGTAGCTACTTCACGAGAATTACGAGGCACACCACTTAGCTCAAATCCCTCATTACAAAAGCTGTTCGAAAAGACACAGGATTTTTGCATTTTAACCACATAGAAATGGATGTGATCCCAGTTGACTATTTTGGGACACAATGACAGCTCAGTGAGTTACTCAAACTGACCGTCTATCGTCTGATTTCCTTTTAAAAATCGCTTGATTCAGTTGATAGTCCGCCGGTTCGAGTTGCTTCCAAGGAAAATTTTCTTGAGATTTTCGTTGAGTTGTTATCAATTTCATCTTATTTTTGACACTTTCAATTAAAATTGGCTGACTATCAAAATAATTGGTAAAATTCAAATCATTTTGAACCAACTGCGTTAATTGTATCAATGACTAAATAAAAAATTCATTAGATTTCAGTCATAAAGTCAATATTTCTTCAACGTATTTACTTAAAAGAGCCGTTTTTACATTTCGAATGAAAAATTTCATCTGAAAAATTCAAAATGTATATCAATTTTGAGGTAAGGATTTTAAATGTTGACGAATATGTTTTCTCCATTTTTTAAAAAATCAAGAAGAGATTGAAGAATGACATTCAAGTTTACACATATTTATTAAAAAAGCCACCAAACATTGCCTGATGTTTACTTTCTCCATTCTATGTTCTATTATTACTAACAAAAACATAAAAAAAACTCAGATTGTTTTCATTAAAACAACAACGAAATTTTAAGTCTCAAAATTGATATATAGCATACGTATTTGTGGAATGTTGGATTTCTGAGCCTTGAACAACGTAAAGTCCAATATTCATGATGAAATTGTTTTTGTTCGTCAAAGAGTTTTGCATTTCGTGTAAAATCCCATTTCAAAATCGTTTGTTTTCGAATCGAAAATTCGACCTGATGTTCATTTTTCATCGTTTGGTTGAGCTACCTCGCAAAACTGTTGATCATGCTACGGCGCAGTCTCAAAGACTGACGGAATATAGGAGCTTTAAGGCGTTTTTAAATTTTATTTTAGATGATCATGGAATTGATGATTCAATGACTGTGCTTGAAGAGCTTGAGAAAATTGATGATGATTGTGACAAGCATGGCATTCAATTTGTGAAAATCGACGATGATCGTACATCGCGTGGATTTGGCATTGAAAGTGTGCCAGCCATTGTATATTTTGAAAAGCAAGTGCCAAATATTTACAGCGGTGATTTGTTGAACGAAGAAGAGATTTTGCATTGGCTCGTCTCGCAATTGGAGCGAGATGAAATCGAAGATGTCACCGACGAAATTCTTGACAAAATGGTCAAGGAAGGCAGAACATTGGCCGTGCTCTTCTGTACGTACACAAACACATACACCCCACCTCACCCACAAAATGAAATGAATGGCTTTAAAACACCTAGCTTTTTCAATCTTTCTTTTAGATGATAACAATGATGACAAATCACAAAAAGTGCTCGAGGAGCTGGAGAATATTGACGATGAATGTGACACATTGGGAATAACATTTGTGAAAATTGATAATATTGACGAAGCGAAAGAGTATGGCATTGATTCCGTACCTTCGCTGTTGTACTTTGAAAAAGGTATACCGACCGTTTACGAAGGCCGCCTGGAAGATGAGGAATCCGTATTGAAATGGTTGGAACAACAAACAACATCCGATGAAATTGAAGACATTACCGACGAAATGTTGGATTTGATTCTCGAAAAAATGCCCTACGTCGCCGTTCTATTTTGTAAGCTCTCATTTCTCTACATTCAATTCTTGTATCTCTGTGTCTGTCTGTCTCTTGCTGTTTCACAACCTCTGTCCTGTATTCTGAATCGCTCCCTGTTGCCCCACGTTTATCTGTTTGCATTCAGCACGAAATGGTTTTCCACAAGCGATTCGAACAAAAACACTGCTTGAAAGCACCGTCAAAATCAAATCAATTGATTCTATCCCATTCTTCTACTATTTCAAACATCCCCTTTGTTTCCCCATAAACGATATATTGTGTGTGCGTGTGCGAACTACTTCCTTTTTCCGTACTATTCCATTTCGCTATTTGTTTACAACTTTGATCACAATATGTAATTTAGATTTTAAGCAATTATTGGAAACAGTCAGATCAATTTCATTAGCATTAAGAGAGTTCCTATTCTTTTTTATGATTTTAGTGTTTAAGTGTTGCTTTTCATTTTATTTCAGACGATTTTCGTTTTAGGTGTAATTTTTTATTTTTGCAGCCAACAAAAATCGTTTAAAAATATCTATTGTCTTTCAGTTGAAACTTGGAATAACACATTTCAATAGCCCTAATATTGATCCATCTAATGAGTTTTGGTTCTGCTATCTTTTTTCTTTCTTTCGGCTCGAATAGATGATAAGGATCAGAAAAAATCACAAAAAGTACTCGCTGAATTAGAGAACATTGATGATGAATGTGATCAAAATGACATCGCTTTTGTTAAGATCGATGATGACAAAGAAGCCGAGGAATGGGGCATTGAAGAGATTCCAACAATCGTAAATATTGCCGAACACTCAAAAATGTTGAGCTTTTTCAAGTGATTTTCTGATTGAATTGCAGGTATTCTATGAGCGCGGCATTCCAAACATCTATGAAGGCGATTTAATGAAAGAAGATGATTTGCTTGGCTGGCTCATCCACCAAAAACGCCATTCAGAAATTCCAGAAATCACCGACGAAATGAAAGATAAACTCATCGAAAACACCAAATATTTAGCCGTTATTTTCTGTAAGTGATCTTAAATGAACAAGAAACGAGAAAAGAAGACTAATTTTCGATTTTGTAATCGCAGACGATAAGGATGACAAACAAGATATCCGTGTGCTTAATGAATTGGAAAATATCGATGATGAATTGGAAAAGGAAGGAATTGTTATCGTGCGCATTGACAATACCGACGAGGCCAAGGAATACGGTTTGGACCATTTGCCAGCTTTGATTTACTTCGAAGACAAAATTCCAGCTTTGTACGAAGGCGATTTGATGAATGAAGACGAAGTATTGGAATGGCTAGTGCTGCAAAAGGATACCTCCACCATTGAAGAAGTGACCGATGAAATTTTAAAAGAATTGATCGATGATCATGAATATGTTGTTGCCTATTTCACTGGCCCATGCGAAGAAGGCGAAAAATGTGACAGTATTTTGGGTGAGCTTCTCTCTCGAAATTTCTTGGGCACTTGCACACTATCTTCTTCTAACGTGCGACAATCCACTAATTAATCAATAATTCGTTCAAAATTGCAGATGATTTGGAAAATATTGATGATGAGCTTGACGAAGCGGGCATCATTTTTGTCACCACCGAAGATACCGTTATGGCAAAGAAATTGAACATTAAGAATTTCCCACAATTGGTATTCTTCCGAAATCGTGATCCAATGTTCTATAAAGGCGATCTAGACGATGAAGATGAAGTGTTGTCATGGCTTACGGACGAAAATACACTCGAAATCCCTGGCAAAATCGAAGAAGTCAACAGCAAAATGTTGGAGAAAATTCTGGCCGAAAATAATCATGTGGTCGTTTTCTTTTGTAAGTATTAAAATCTGTTCCGGTTTTGTACGAAATGATAAAAGAAATAATATGTGATAATTGATTTTTCGCTTCAACAGACCGAGAAGGTGACAAAAAAGCCCAAAAGATTTTGAATGAATTGGAAAACATTGACGATGAATGCGAAGAGAAGAATATTGACTTTGTGAAGACATCGGACGAAGGCATTGACAAGGAATACGATTTGGCCGATTTGCCAGCTCTTGCATTCTATCGCCACAAATTCCGTACCATTTACAAGGGCGATTTGATGAAGGAAGACGAGATTTTGGAATGGGTTTTGGAGTTGTACGAATCAAATCCAGATGTTATCGAATCGGTCGATCGCAAGACATTGCAAGTTCTCATCAATGACGTTGAACATTTGGCCGTATTTTTCTGTAAGTTGAATTTCAACTGGATTCTTGCAATGTGCAATTTCCATTTCAATTCTGAAATTGAACATTCTCTGGATTAAATGTTATGAATTTAGAATTCAGAATTCCGCATGTGAAACGGAAAAAGTATATTTAGAACGGAAAACTTTGGTGTTCGAAGTGTTAATGGAGTGCAATTCAATGAAAATTTCTGTGTAATCTTTTTCAGATGATGAAAAATGTGAGTCATGCCCTGGCATTTTGGAAGAGCTCGAAACAATTGACGATGATACCGATGAGCATGGAATTCAATTTGTGAAATCAAACGACGTCAAGCTCGCCCATGAGATTGGTATTTTCTCATTCCCGGCTCTAGTGTACTATGAAACCGGCGTTCCAATCATGTATGATGGTGAGTGTGCGATTCGAACGTGACTGGCTCATGCAATGTCGTATTTCATGTGATTTTTTTTGCTTTGCAGGTAATCTCAAAAACGAAAAACGCGTTCTGCAGTGGCTAATAGATCAGAAAAGTAAGGACGTTCCATATTGCTTATTGTCACACATACACACACTAACCAAGTTAATAACCAACAATATTGATAAAAAGAAAGGCATTCATCAAAAAATTCCGTTTCTGATTAACTTTTCGTAAAACCATCTGTTCATTATGGTGTGTTCATCGAACATGGCTAGTTCATTGGAAGCGCCCTCGCAAAATTGGTAGATCGGCTGCCTTGTAATTGGCTAGTCATGTTCCGTTGAACGGTAATTGGTTTGCATGCATATGTCATTTAATTATTTCTCTCACATTTTCTCAACGAGAAAAAAAAACACACGAAAAGAAAAAGATTGTTAGGTTCAAAAATGATAGCAACAAAAAAATGCGTGTTACATTAATGACCACATTAATCTCACCAATTTAAAACTATAAACTCAAAGCAGGTGCTACGGATGCTGACGCTGATTCTGATAAAGTTGATGATTGTGATACCGATGCAACAGCCAATAAATATGTGTTTGAACGCATTCGCACGGCAAATAAAAAATTAAATCGTGGCGCGAAGAAGCGAAGAACGATAAGTAATAAATTAGGGCCTGATCATACCTATTCAACTGCTAATAATGACGATAATTTTAGTCGCTATGGCTCAGACTTCGATGCAATAGTCGAATCGCGCACAGCTACCACAACCGCACAACACATTGACATACATTATATGTGGATCTTTTTGAGAGATCTGCTCACAAGTCTCGTAGGCACAAACGACATCGATACCAATGATAATACAGACACAATTTTCGATTTGAACGCAAGTAGTAGTGATTGTGCGCACCTCGATGATAGCAATTATCTAACCATTATCGATGGTGAACTGAACGATGACGAGTATTATGAAAACCAAAAATTTCTTAGGCAAAAACTTTTAGGTAAATGTTCAATCGATTTTTCTTGATCACAAAAAAAAAATCCCACAAAAAATATAAACCAAATTATGTTCCACAATTTTGCACCAAATCAAATCAAACCCAGCCACACATTGGTTGAATTTATCTCCTTTATGGTCATTGGAACGAATCTCCCGCCAATCACACACACACACACACATACTCAATCTCTCTCTCGCTCTGTCCACACACATTCAGTATTACAACTACCAAAACTCTGACCACGAAACTCTCTTTCGTCTCATCACAAACCACTCGTCTGCAACCAATCAATATCTTTGTCCTATTCCCATACGTGCACTTAGCACAAAACATTCAATTGAAATTTGCACGGCTGCACAATATCACTTGCATCTCTCTATCAATTATTTCTATCCTTCAGAATGAATGTTTTGGTGAACAAAAAAAACACACACACCTACAATAAAAAAGAATCAAGAAAACGGCATTGCATTGACACAACTAACTCCAACTACAGCTACTCACTCTTGATAGCGCTATAGAGAACAGAAACAATCGGAAATTACATAATAAAGCTGACACAATGTTTGATACAACGTCTGATTCATAATGGGATTCGTGTAAATGGTAATCATGACAAAAATAAAACTTTGATTTTGCAATCTTTCCGCCAAAGTGAAACACACAAAAAACAAGAACAGACCAAATTTCTTCTGGCCGCATATGAAATAATTGTAGATATTTAAGTGGAATGATGGGTAATCGATTACCCTCGCCCGGGTAAAACCGAACATAATTTTAAGTGAAATCACATGTTCTATTTTATGTATAATGACACAAATTCAACACAAGATTCATCTCTCATCTGTTAAATAAAAAAATGTGTTTGTGAAGTGAAAATATTTGATAATCAACAAACAACCAAAAACAATTTGTCAATTGGGAGATAGAACTTAAAAATTGGAGAGAAATAAAATGAGCCTGAGTGCAAAAGAGTTCGACATCTTGAACGATCTGCAACATTCTAAGCAACAGGCGTCAGATTTCCATCCAATTTTCATGTCCTTATTCTCTTTGCATAAAAAATGCATTACGTTCCTGTTGTCAGCATCAAAAACATTTTGTCAGTTAATATTTTATTTAGTTTTCAATTGATTTGGAAATTTTCTTTTCAAGAAAAAAAAACACATTTGTTTTGTTTTGTTTTAAGGCTTTTGTCACCGCTACTTTTTTAAATTGGTTCTACTGAATGTTCAATAATAAATGAAAAAGAAGAAAATTATTATTTAAAAAACAACTCCTTTCAAAAGTCGATTTTGCTCTATTTCTCGGATAGAACCATGACCATGAGCCATGCCCACATAATACATTGAAAATAATTAATCGAATTATTTTCAATCGGTTTGATGAAATCACTAACCAAAACGAAAGAATGATTAAAAAAAAATATAATGTCACGTTTGAAAAAGTATATCGAACGACAACTGCAAGCATATCTCGCCATATCGTCATAAAATGATTTGTATTTTTATTCTCTTTTGTTTTTGGGTTTGCGAATGTTTCTGTTTCTAAAGAGAACAAAAACTACAAACCGTTAACATTTTTTCATATCTCTCTAATCAAATTTAAACAGCAACAATTTGATTTAAAAAAAAATGTTTAATTTCTAATTCATTGAAACAAAAAATATTAAACAAAGACCAAACAAATCTGACAAAATGTTTTTGTATGTTATATCACAGATGACGAATGTTTCTATGTTGGAATGGCTCATCCAGCGCAATCAGCTCGCAAAGGCAATAATTATGTACCGAACGATTATCGACCATTTCAATGCTGTCCAACGAAATTGGAGCGTCAAACACGCGTCCCGAAAATGTCAGCCCAAAAATTAAGCCACAAAAAGGATACCGATGAAAAAACGCACGGCTCACAATTCGAATTCAGTTCGTCGAGTGATAGCGGCAAAAGCAGCAGCAGCAACAGCAAAGCCAGCCCGAAGAAAGCGGAAGCTAAGGTCAAATTTGATAACGAACCAAAACCCAGCAGCTCGAGCAGCACCGCCAGCAAAAAGTCAAATAGCAAAAAGCCCAAAGTCGATGATGACGAAGAACATGTTGTCAAGGAGATCAAGAAGGTAGCCGCCAAAAGCAAAGACACAAACAAAGCTAAACCAGGTCAGAAGGGTTTGTTAGGTATCGCTAAAATTGTTAATTGGTTTTAAACCACTAGATCAAATCAACTAGAATTGCACAAATTGTTTAAATAACCAACGAGAGAATAATACACACACAAACAAACTACTACTTCAACATCAGTAGTCTTTTGACCTGTCAATCAAATTGAATGGACCTCTCGCCAATTGCACACATCACATCACCATCTAGTGCACACAGTCCATTCGATACATTTAATTTACTTAATTGATTTTTTTGTACTATAAACTTCAAAAGCGATCCATTTGTTCATTGTCGCTCGACATTTTTTCAATTGAATTTTTAAAATTCCGCTGCATACATCAATTTCTCCATTTCATGTACATTTCTCCCACATGGATCTGCTGAGCACCCTCTTCATCAGTTTGTTGTTTTTTTTTTCTTCTTAAAATTTGAGTTGTTTTATTTCATTTTTGTCGGCTTTTTTTTAAATATCCTAACGAAATCAGATCCACTTTCAAAAAAAAATCTCAAAATCGGTCATGGATGAATGCAGACACACACCAACGCCGGTTTTTCATGTATATATAAAATCTACAAATTGTTGTAATTTTTCCGATTGCGTAGAAATTGCACACACGAAGAATCTAATAATATAATTTCAATTGTTAATTTCACAAACACAAAACAAATGCTGTCCAACCACAAAACCAATTTCATTTTTTATATTGATGTTATAGGATCTAACTTAGACAATCTATTACGAGCTGTAAAGAGTCAAATAAAGGTTCTGTTTGGTGCCGAAATCCTATAAGCGCGCTTAATGTAATTATCATTACAAACCCAAAATTTTTAACTAAACTGAATTCATTCAAATTTCAACTGAGTCAAATATAAATCAAAATCAAAAAACAAATCATAATGAAATTCATTCAAAAATGTCCATTAAGCAGAAGCAAGTTTCGTCAAAAACAATTTTTGTGCAAGTTATAAAATATTTTTTTGATGTTGTAAAATGTTCAAGGAGCTAGAGACTTTACATTTTAATTTGAAAAAAAATCGCCTTAAAAACTCAATAATTTTTTTTTATTCGGCCATAAAAAACAGTAGAATTCATACAATCATTGTTAAGTAGAATCGAAAAATGTTGTCACACAAATCAATGTCATCCAATGTCTCATTTAATCAAAAAAATGTACAAATAATCGCATCGAAATTGTCCTTTTTTGGAGACGCAATTTGTACAAAACAAAGCAAAGAATAAATAATTATAAAGTCAGTGAAAAAAATTAATCATAAAATCATGAATCAATAAAATCAATTTAGATAAAACGCATTTCTTTTATCAACCAGATGCATTGACAGAATTTGCCCTTTTCAATTGGCAATGCCATTTTTGTTTTTGTTTTTACCATTATTTTTGTCTGTGCCTTTTTCGCTCGCATTCTCGACAATTATCGTTTTGTTTTGCTGACACATTTCTAAAGTTCGCCATTACAAAAGTTCTCCTTGTCATTTTTGATTTTGCTCTTGCTATTCAGTCAGCTAATTATTCGTGTGTTTGCAATATTCATGTACTATTATAAATGGATGCACGAAAACAATAAACGATGATCATTTTGTTGAAAGCGTTAGTGTAATCAAAAAAGCAAATACGATCTTATAGCTTGTCGATTGACCGGGCCATTAATTATTGTACTTGAATCTTTAAATATGAACAGGGTCAACTTATGTACAATTGAAAAATTGAGAATATATCAATAGCTTTGTAATCGACAAGATGGGCAAGGATTTAAAGGATTATGACGATTTCCCATCAATAGTTCAATCGAAATCGGTTGTGCAAACATTTATGGCACGGTCATCAATGTTAAAGACTTGGATTGAATTCATTATATTTCTATTCGTTTTTTTCTGTTTTCTTCTTCTTTATTGTTATTTGTTACGAGAAGAAGAAAAAACATTTAATAAACGCGAATCTGATTTATCTTTTTTTATTAAGTTGTGTAAATAAATGTACATAGAAAATTAAAAGACTATTTCAAAGAGAAATGATTGATACAAAAACACACGAACTATTTAAAAAAATTATAGACAATTGAGAGATTATATCGAGATGTGTTACATTTATTATGAATGAAAATGGATAATTCTTAAAATAAATCAGATTGTTAAAGCTTGTTTTTTTAAAAAAACGTTGATTAACAAATAAACATCGATTTTGATTTTGTCAAAAAAAATCACACACACACTACACCTTACACATCAAAGAACTGAAAGATTGCAAGATTTTAGCGGTTTTTTGAAACAAAAATGCGGTCTACAGAAAAGTTCATTGGATCAGACATTCCCATGCAAAAGCCCTGAGTTCATCCATTCTTCTCTTCCTTTAGCTTGATATCATCCAAATCAATTGAAATCCCTCTGCAAATGTCTCATTATTACCTCAAGGCTTAAAGATTATGTTTCTGGTGCAACAAATTGTGGAAATTTACAGTGACAATTATTTGGCGAATTCACTTTTTTGGGGTGAAAAAAATATGAGAAACGCATTCATTTTAGATACGCAGAGTTTTCAGTAATAAATTATACTTGCTAATAGCGAATCGCTCTAAGTTCAAGGTAATCTAATGGTATCGCAGGAATCGAGGCTTTCTCGCTGCATTACATCGTTTTATATTATTCGATATATGTTCTTGCCGCAATGCTCGTAAGAATTATGGCAGTTCGGTTTTGGATATCTTTCAACACAATTCTCATCACATTCACACATTCATATCGAAATGGAGCACGGTTTTTCATTTTTATTTTATTTCTTTTTTCTGATAATTAATTTACTTCGAGATTAACTAAAGCCTTTGATATTAGTTTTGTTTGGTATTTATTATGATGGAAATTCACCTCATTCTTTGACAATCATTTTGGTGCCGGCCGAAATGATAATTTTATTTCATAGGAAGAATCGGCCCAAACCGACCAAATGTTTTTAATAGTCTCCTGATCGAGAGGCCAAATCTGTTGAAAAAATTGTGCTTTTTTTTTAACAAAAATCACGATCAAATGTCTATCAGACACGATTTAACTTGAAAACGATTCCCTCTTTCATGCCATTCTATCAAAAAATTATATTCAACCGATCATTTACTAACCCATCCGTCGACTGTATTTAGAAAGATGATGAAAAATTAGCGACTGCAGATCGTAAGTACTCCGGTTTGCAATCCGGAATGACCGTTGAAAATGTTGATTTCTGTGAATTTTTCTTGTTTGTTGGTTGGTAATTTTTAGGTAATTTGGAAAATGAAACAGATGTACTGGATTGGATGATTGATCAAAAGACCGATGAAAGTATTGAGGAAATTGATCGTGACACATTATTTGACTACATCAGTTCGAAAGATTTCTTGGCTGTTGTGTTTTGTAAGTAAATGTTTCGCAATATTTTGATGGTGAGATTTTGATATCGAATGGGGTTTGTGGGGGTATTAAAGATGATCCAGATGATCCAGATTCTCGGCGAATTTTACGTCACATTGAATTGATTGATGATGAAGCATCCGAATACGGTATTACGATTGTTAAAACAACCGACAAATTGATGGCCAAGAAATACGGTTATAGAAAATTACCAGGACTTACATACTTCCGAAAAGGTTTGCACATCTCTCACTTCATAACTTACCCAAAATCAAATCGCAATCATATAATGTACAGACCATTTCAGGCAAGAACATTAATTATGACGGTGATATCGACGATGAAGAAGAAATCCTGGATTGGCTCACACTGCCGGATAATATGGAAATGACCGATCATATCGAGCGCGTCAATCGTAAAATGTTTCAAAAAATTCGACAGACATCTGATTACTTGGCAGTTTTTTTCTGTAAATGTCATCGACATTTATTTCTGTTAAATTTTTCTTGACTTTAGATATATTGACAAATTTTATGTGTTCCATGGGCAAATGAGATAGATCATATAAAATCGGATTGAAAATTAAATTTTATGAATTCGATGAACATTTTGATTGCAGACAGTGATGATTGCAAACAGTGTCCCCGAGTTTTGGCAGAGATTGAACACATTGATGACGAGGCCGATGGTGCGGGCATTAATTTTGTGAAAATCGACGACAAGGCGATGGCCAAGGAATTTGGTGTCTTTGCCCTGCCGGCCATTCTTTTTTTCCGCCAACACTCGAAAGAGCCTGTGATTTATGCCGGTTGGTTGGCCTTGATACGATCTTAGTCCAGGCTTTTTATTAACTGAACATATTTTGCAAACAGGTGATTTGTATGAGGAAGATCAAATTCTCAATTGGCTGATGACACAAAAAGATCCGGGCGGTGATGTGATCGAAGATTTGGAAGGGCAACGTCTCATCGATTTGATTGAGGAGTCCGGTTCGATGGCAGTTTACTTTTGTAAGTTTAGAAATATCCATTTATCATGCGGCCACGAAATCATGACGCCCACGATCGAAATTATAATCACTTTCCAAAACGTCCGCCGTGATTATCGATCCAACAATATTTAGAATAGGCAAAATCTGGACCATAATAACTCTCACTCTCTCTCTCTCTCTCTCTTTCTCTCAATTAACCACCGTGAAATACACATTGAAATTCTTTAGGAAAAATATAGAAAAATATCTGGCCAACACATATTCACTCCATGTCCCTCTTCTCTCTCACTCTCTCCTAATCTGAAACTATCACTGAAACTCTCTTCTAAACATATTTGAATAATTTAAATCGTTGATATATGATATAAAATGCTAGGGAACAAGACTCTTTGTGACATATGCAGCTCAAAAGCAATGCGAAAAGCGCGATTGAAAAAGGATAAAGATTCACCACAGGCAAGCACCGAGCCAACAACTGAAAATCTTGACGAAATGGCTGCGAGTTCAGCACTGCCGCCCCCAACAACGCAACATCATCACGATGAGGGTATTTTCGAAATTCTGGTTAAATCCAATCCAAAAAAACCCACACTCAATTCATTCAATCGGAGCGAATCTGAAAACAATAACGAAATTATATGATAAAATATTACTTTATGTACACAAACACAAACAAATTCCGCTATCCCCCAACAAATCCATTGAGATATTAAATGAGTGAAAGCGATTGCACGCACTTAACCGGATGTTTCTCTCACTCTCTTTCTAAATCAACAACAAATGCAACAAAACACCCTGAAAATGAATGCACAAGAATGCCCTTTGTAATGTTGCAAAGTGAGAATGACGTTTGCTTTAGACTGTCATAGAGTCACCTAGTAGTGTGTAGTGTCGTTGCGAAGCGCATTTTTTTTTCTATCCCCTCAAGCCTCCCCCTTGTCCCGACACTGAACGATGACCCAGTTTTTGTGTTGACTACATTCGAATTCCGAACTCAAATTCTTTCAGATGATTGGCTCCCATGGTGTTTGGACGAAGTCCAATTCATGTATTATACACATTCGAAATGAAAAACACGAATGTCGTTTTCCTGTTTTTAAGTATAGCATTTAAGATGAAATTTATATAAATGTGTGTATTGTACCGACTTTGATCATGTCGATCATCCAATGAGGTTTCTAGAGATAGCAAGTTGCTGGTATTTTATTTTTATCCTAATTCACGACTTGACTCGCACCCGTTTCTTGGTTTGTTTCTCTCGTTTCGATTTGTATCATAATCGCTATTTTAGATACCGACGATTGTGAACAATGCACGAGAACATTGGATGAATTAGAAAATATCGACGATGATTGCGATCGGCATGGCATCACCTTTGTCAAAACAAAAGATTTTTCCGTTGCCGAACAATTCGGTGTGCATGATTTTCCAGCGCTCGTTTATTTTGAAAGCAGTATTCCAAATGTGTTCGAAGGTGAGTGAATTGTGATTATTGAATTTTCGATTCGACTGTTAACATCAAAAAATGGCCTTATCAACATGAAAATGCTATTGCAGGTCAACTCGACGAAGAGGAAGAAGTGCTTCAGTGGCTAATTACTCAAAAGACTGAAGACCGTATCGAATTGATCACTCGGCAAATGTTAGAGCAAATGGTTGAAGACACACAGTATTTAGCCGTTTATTTCTGTAAGTCAACCAAATTAAATGCATCTCTACAATATGAATTGTTAAAATGTGTCCTCAAAATGGTCATACACTTGTGAAGAAATGTGTGTGAATTTACCCCATTTTCCGAGAAGAAAGAAATATTTTCGCACAGTTTCGACACAATGCGTTGCACAGTACAAATCTCTTGTTGGCACATTGATTAATTTTCCACTTTTTAAATGTTTTATTTTTCGTCCCACTTTTCCAAATTAATTCGTCACTCATCATTCCCAAACCAAAATCAATTCAAACCAAATGCAATAAATAAATATTAGCACCCGATCGTTATCGAAATCAACCAGCTTATTGCCGAAGTCTTTGTTCTCCACTTCCAAAAAAACTCAAAATCAGGGACTCACAGAATCCGTTACTTCTAGAGTATTTGGAACGTAAAAAGAAAATGGTGGAAAAGCAAGGTGGGGTTAGGGTTAGCACTCAACAAACAGCGAATCATTAAAGGAAACTCAATGTAGCTTCTCGACAGCCAAATACATATTGCTTTTTTATCCATATTTCTAATTATATTTTTAACGCTTTGTTTTTTTTTTTTTTTTTTTTTGGTTTATGCACCGTTTTCGACACTAACAAAACTACTTTTTCGCTCGAACGCGATCATGAACCGCCAATCCATTGAATTGAAGCATTGAACTTTGGTATTCGGCATGAGTTGATTGATATAATAAATTGCCAAGCAAATCCTCAAAATTATTTCGATAACATGCTCATTCGAATCGTTCGAAGAAATCGTTGAGAATGTTTGAAAGCATTTTGCTTCATTCACTTTACTCACTGTCTAATGCCTTGTTTTCATTTTGTTCAATTTTATAAGCAAACTCATGCATTTTCAGCGATGGCTTTTGTTTAGTGGCTTTTGGTGTAAATGCACCCCGTCCAAACACATATTTCGAAACAAATTGCTGAAAATTACATATTATATTTGGCTCACAGATAAAATCAATTGCAATATTTGCGATCAAATTCTCGAGGGTCTCGAGTTGATCGACGATGAATGCGATGTGTTCGGTATTCATATGGTCAAGATTCAAGATCCACAACTGGCAAAACGGTATTCAATTAAAACGTTCCCGGCTCTCGTCTACTTCCGCAATGGAAATCCATTGTTATTCGAAGGTGACATGCAAAACGAACAATCGGTCTTGGAATGGCTAATCGATGACGACAATCGCGAACTGGCCGATGAAATCGAAGAAGTCAACGATCGCATGTTGGAACGTTTGCTCGAAGAATCATCACTTTTAGTTGTGTTCTTCTGTAAGTAAGACTCTAACTGTTAGAGCAAATCAACAACATTTATTGCAATTTTTTATTGCGAAACATCACAAAAATATCGGTTAACCAACTTTAGATGACGAAGATTGTGCAGAATGTGAGGAGATCCTGGAGGAGCTCGAACAAATCGATGGAGAGGCTGATATGTTTGGCATCGATTTCGTCAAAATCGCAAGTCATGAAGCAGCACAAAAGTATGAAGTGACTAGTATCCCAGCTTTAGTTTATTTCCGGTAAGCTTTTTCATCACAACAAATTGTCGTTAAACTGATGGACTTTTTTTGTTTTGATTGGAATTTAAACCTTTATTAAATTATGAATATCACTCGAAAAGGAAACAAGTGCCCATGTTGTACGATGGCGATTTGCATCAACATGATCGTATTCTCACTTGGCTTACTTCGCAAGATGTATTTGAAATAAAAAACGAAATCGAAGAAGTCAATAGAAAGATGTTGGATAAACTTCTCGAAGAAAATGAATTCTTAGCTGTCTATTTCTGTAAGTTCGAATGTCTTTTTTTTGAACTGAACACTTAAATGGATTTCTTTGGAATAATCTACAATTTTTTGAAACGACAGATGAAGTCGATCATCCCGACAGTACGTTGGTAATGGAAAAATTGGAGAATATCGACAGCGAAACAGATAACTTGGACATAACATTTGTGAAAATGTCCGATTCGAGATATGCGCGCAAATGGGGCGTCACAAAGCTGCCGGCAATCGTGTACTTTAGAAAACGATTTCCTAGCATATATCGAGGTAAATACTGTTTCAATAAAATTTTAATTTGAAATTTTCTGTAATTTGAAATATTTAAAGTTTTTACCTACATTCACAAAAACATTGGAAAAAGAAATTAATTTTGAGCGACGCACGAAGAGCTTTTTTCATGGGATTAATGTAGTATTTTCATGTGGCAAAGACGCGCAGAAATTTAATTGACTGAAAATGAAAACGAGATTCACATCTTGCCTCCTGCCCTTGCGTATCAAATTTTCTGTAGGCGAGAGCAAGAGGAGAGGTGTGAAGTTCCATTTTCATTCCCACTCATTCATTTCATGTGGTGCTTTGAATTCCCACATGATTTCCCTGCAATAATTTAGTTTTACACCAGATTGACAATGAAAGCTTTAAAGTTTCATTTATACATGAAATCGCTTTAGAAATATAACATGCTACGAAAAGTTGCTGTTCACTTTTGCTCTAAGATTGACTATTTTGGCCGCCTCCGATCTATAACTGTCATGATTCAAGGCTGCCATTTGATTTGAATGATCATTTCGATATAAATAAAGCGTAAATGTATATTAAAAACATCTATTGCTCGTCAAAATCTGTAGATAGGGGATATTGCTTCTAAATATTGTCCATTTTATACATTCCAATCGAGAACTGACATTATGTAACCTTCAAATGTAATTTTTTCTATTCATAGTTGTTTGATCTAATAGATTGAAATGATTTTTGAGATTTATCGTATTTGTCATGATTTACAAATTATTCTCAAGATCGTTTTCATTGCAAATTTTAAAGTTAAAATGCATTCAGTCTGAATCTAAAAACAAATATCATTTTCATTCGCAGGTGACTTGCTATCGGAAGACGAGGTGCTCGAGTGGTTGCGGAAGAATCGTTTCCGTCAGCCCGAACTGAATATCTTTATGTACGCTTTAATTGCCATATCAATTGCATTCGTACTGTATACAGCGTTCTTATTGCAATGTTTCAAGCCACCTCCCACACCACCCCCGGTCCACGTTAAGCAGCAATAGATGGATGAGCAAGCTCACCAGGTCAACCACAGTCAAAAGAATTTATTTAAATTTTAATCAAACAAGTATCAAGCAAAGAATAAACGTAACAAACGCAACAACAACAAATCTAGCTACAGCAGTCGCAGAATAGACTCAAACTCACACAATCCCCACTCTCTCTCGCAAGCCAAATATTCAACTTTCTTCGATTTTGTTATTCGTCGAGGGAGAAATTGAAATTGGTAGCCTGTCGGACACGCTGTATGATCTCCAGTCAATCACCAATAATAATGGTTAAGCTCAATGTTTTTGAATGGTTTGTTGTTCGGGTGTCATAAATCGAGGTGACGTTGTGTGCAGATGCTATGACACGCAAATGTTTCACTTAATAATAATAAATAGCATTAAAAACACTTTCTGTAATAGTTTATTTTTTAAAACAAACGTTGTATATTTTCAATTGACGCCGTGTTGAATATCCTTTCCATATTTTTATAGAATATCAATTCAAGCAAGCCAAAACAAAATTGTATATGTAATAAAAATGGGGAAACAGTGAAAAGCATGTATCCGAAATGTAATCGAACCGAGTGTCGAATTGGATGTTTAGTTGAACGTATTCTATTGCCATTTTATGTTCAACGAGCTCTCTTTTTGTGTGTCATTTTTTAAGAAAACATATAAAATATCAAGCGAATTTTCTAGATCTTAAGTCGACCACTGTACAGTACGCAAATGCGCCCTCACACATACATTATTGTTAAAATCGAAATAAAACTGAAATCAAGCGAAAAAAAAAACAAGAAGGAGAGAATGGAATGAAGAAGGAAAACGACACCAAAGACCTCCAAATAAATTAATTCAATGAATTTTACTGTTACAGAATAAAAAAATAAATAAAAAAAATTGTATTTAAAAGCAAACAATTGAGCAAAATCGTTTCGAAAGCGGTAGTGCGAATGGCGAACAAGAGATGTCGTCGCTAGTCGCTAAAATTCAGATGAGGATTCATTGACAAAATGCGAATGTCACTTGCATTGACAATTGTATTTGTTTAGCTGTGTCTTGGCCATATCATCGCGATTGTCATACAGATTGTAATTGAGTTGAACAATTTAACCCAGTTCCATTTAGATTGAACGAGTTCAAAGCACAACGTCCGCGAACACGTACGAGATAGCTCTTAAAAATGGCAAATGAATCTGTCGACATTTCAGAATGGTCTTTTGCTGATATATTATTGCAGCGTGTAAATTGATTCAATTATAAGTGAGAAGAAAGAAGAGAGAATGAGAGAAAGAGTGTGGTGTGTGCATTTGTTTGGCTAGAACGGAATTCCGCTTGAAACTACAAGTAGTTGGCAAGGAGCAGATTTAGCACTTTATTGAAGCCAACATATGAATTTTTAAAGATGTTGTGAGTGTTTGTACGTCAAAAGGCTGGCAAATTTAAAAACGAATCGATTCGCAAGAGAGACAGATGAAGAAACCGACAAATATAGCTAGAATGGCATGCTTTTGCCAAGTATTTTCGACGATTGTGCCTGTGATGGTGTGCGTACAAAGGCCAAACAGGCTGTTGTGGTCGTTGTCTTCGTTCGTTACAATGAAACACACAAAACAGAACAAAAAATACACAACTATTCGCCTTTATCAACTCGAGCAAGCTTACGTTGTTTTAAGAAATTACACCTCTCGATCTATCGCACCAATACATGAAGCTATTCTATATATACAAGCGCAACCCGCACATTGTGAGTCTGAGCGCGAGATAACTAAAATGAACCGAACAAACATATACACTAAATGCAACTGCCAAATCAGTCTTTAATGAGCAACGATCCAAATGATCAGCTGTGTGTACACATTGAGTGTGTGTCGTTTATTTCGTTGTTTCAATCTCACCGAAATTTTGTTCAAGTGAAGCTAAAACATTTTTGTTATGAGCTAGAAATTGATTGGCCAAAGCTGAAGATTGCTAACCTGATTGCTGTTTATTCAGTTTTTAAAATTGTGTAGTAAAAGTATAATAATTATATGCCGAGTTTTGGCAGAATCCTTGAGTGAATTGTTGTTGTTGTGTGAAGACCCATGATATACGACCGAGTATATTTTTTGGTGTGTGTTTTTCCTTAAAAAAAAAAACCAAATGCTCGTTTACATATTTTCTGTCACAATTCTTTGACGAATGTTCGGTGCTAGCACTATTGATTCGAAAATAGATCAAATCGTTCTAAAGAAGGTGAAACGGATCAGTTCGAGATGCCTTTAGTTCTGGATTTGCATTTTATCTGCACGACAACGACTTCCTTTGTGATGCCTGTGATTACAATAAATCCGTTTGCATATTGACGTCTTGTTGTTGTTGTTGCGACGTTGGTTTTTTGTGTGTGCAAATGCCTTCGGTCTAATAAAACAATGGGAGCGATGTGCTCGTAAAACCGAAACAAGATAAAAAAAAACTCAGAAATTCCCCTTTCTTATAATCCATCGCGTGAATATATACAGATTCGCAACACTTTCGACTCGACAAATTTACGCAATCAATGAACTTGTGCGGAAATTTGCAGAATGAGTTCATAAGACGATAGCAAACATCACAATTTTCTCAAGATTCCATGCCAACCAGCGAACTCTTACTTTCTCTTTTTTTCGGCAAACGCGCGCTCCACTTGTTGCTGCAATTTCAGTTTTCGGCGAATTCTTACCGGATATTTAACACACATCAGCGTGTAAATATGAACAAAAGTTGTTTGTTTGTTTGCAAACTGTGCGAAATAAATGAGGATCATGCAAATGAGGTGCTGAAACAGTTGTTTTGGTGCGGGAAAATGCTGTAAATATTTATGGAATTGCTTGACCATCGCCAATAAACAATTATCAAATTTTTCATTGACATTATTTTTTCACACGTCATCATTTGACAATAATAGTGTCGATATATCAATATTTTTACTATCGGCAGCCTTTTTGTCATTATGTATTGTTATGTGACCATATGCATCATTAGTAATTAATCATTCCATTTGGTTCAATGATTAAAAATTGTTTCTGTTAGGAATATTGGATTGTGTGTGATATTTATCATATTCAGATTTCAATTCGAATGGCCCAGCAGCCTGTGATTTTTCGAACTTATATCTTCAACAAGATTATTGCTATTGCAAACAAAATTTATATATTTTCCAAACACTTTTACTTGGAGTTGCAAGTGAATTTCTCAGTAATTGCGGTAAATAATAATAGAATTATCAATGTAATTGCAAAAGTAGAATAAAGAAAAGAAACTAAACAAAATCTGAAATAAGTGCATGTGTTTTCGAATGCATATTGATCACATTTCAAAACCGAATAATGAATCAACAATTGTATTGGGAATATTGAGAATTATTTTATCGTCGAATTCCAAAAATAGATCACTTATTGTTTTTTAAATGTGTCAAATTCAAATTTAGGTCTTTGATAAGAAAACTTAGGAGAATTACTCAGTAAAAAGCAAATTTTTCATCATTTTTATATGTAGAAATGATTATATTTCTCAATTTTTCTTCGGAAATCTAGAATCTGTGATTTGTAAGTTTTCACGCACTTGTCATGGGCCAAATTGTAGCGAATTGAAAATTTTCCGTTCAATCATTTTGTCAAAACTGTTCGTGTTTTAACCTCTTCAACTTTTTATTGAGCAACAAAAATGGAAAATCAAAAGGCCCTGACATGAACGAATTCATTTCAAATAACAAAGACTGGCGGATAGAAATCACAAGACCCAAAGAAAAAATCCAATAGAAAACCCAGAAGAGAAAAAATAGACTAGCCTCTTTCCAAAAAGCTCTTAAAAACAACAGCTTCAAATCTTCAACAATGATCATTTTGATTCGTTCAGAATTCTGGCAAACTAAAAACATTATTACATTTCGATATTAAGCATAAATATTATCTATTCGGTTGCACTTGCTTAACTGAATAATAAAAATTTAATTGCATCGACGACAATTCCGCCAGGTACGACTGCAAGATATCGCTAATGAAACAGAGAGAAAAAAAACGAAGAAGAAGAAAAACGACTTCAAATTATCCATTCTTCCATTTCAATGTTTCAAACGTATTTTTCAATTTGTAAGCCTAATGAATGGTTCGTATGCAAATGTAGCGAACGCCGAGAAACCGAAACACAAATTCACGATTTGTTGATGAGTTGATATGGAATCGCAGCAAACGCATGAACATGTTATGTGCGCGTTTTGTCTCTTTCTCTCATTCATAAACTTGAAATGGAACCTTCAAAAGAATTGTATGTTCGCATGACGCTTGAACTCGCGCTTCGAGAAATTGGATTGTAATAATCTCGTGATTCCAATTTCACAGTACATGTTCAGCAGTCATGCTAGCCGCTGCAATCTGGAAAATCGCGAACACAATGTGAGAAACGAAATATACAAATATTTATATGAAACTCATATATTTTGACGTGTGAAATTGGAATTTTTGCAACTGTTGTGGTTGGTGTGCGCAAACGCACAGCACGGAAAAAGCGAGCACGAATTGGATACCAAAAATAACATATTTCATTGTGTGTTGTTGAAAACTATGTGTATTTAAATTTCGATGCATTTCACCGTTCGCACGCTAGCCATCAAACGATTTTCTGCAAACACAAACGCACGCACTCATTTTCCACGGCGCTCAGTTCTTACATCAGTTGACACTTGATTGTGATTGGAATAACACATGAAAATGATAAACATTTTAGTTTGAGCGGCGAATTTCTTGGAAATTTCGTTTTGGTTCGTTTTGCCTGGAGATTTTTCGAATTTATTTGGATTTAATGGTTTCCAATAATCAAATAAAATCAATATTCAAGCGGAAAGCGAAAGCGTTACAACTTTTATGTTCATTCTAATCAGTCGTGAGTAATGGCATTCTTATGTAAAACAAAGTGTTTTGTTTGAATAATTTTCGTGTGCGTGGAGTTTTCGAAAGTGACAACCAAAACACAACACAAATGATTAGATAAAAAATGAAAAGCAAATTGGTATTGGAATCAAGAAAAATTTCCGAGATAAGAGAATAGGCAACAAAATTCGAGCTTTGAATTATATACAAAAATTGACATAATAAATTATTCAAATGATTCGTGGAAAAATGTGTGCCAATCAGGAGGTAAAAAACATTATTTTCACCTTAAATTCATCCAAGGCTGCCAAAATACTTTGCGAAATGCAAAAGCAAAAGGAATCAAAGTCATTCTTTTTGCTTGTCCATCGACTTATCGCTTGTGTGCGTATCCTTGACCTTAATGGCGACCTTGAACATGAAAGTCTCTACGATTTACGTAACATCAATTTTTCCAACAAATAATCTATGATTTGTGCATCTCCCGCATGTTTACTTCATCACTTATTTATCGCATACAACCAATCGCCCTTCGAGTTGATAAAAAAACGACAAATTTGTCCACGAATTTTCCCATTTTAGAGACATTAATGTTCACCTT
Source organism: Obolodiplosis robiniae (assembly GCA_028476595.1). Taxonomy (NCBI): domain Eukaryota; kingdom Metazoa; phylum Arthropoda; class Insecta; order Diptera; family Cecidomyiidae; genus Obolodiplosis; species Obolodiplosis robiniae. The sequence goes on along the minus strand of CM052017.1, from coordinate 7,371,946 downwards.
TTAATGATAATTCTTAACAACGGTTCTTTATTTTTCCAGAACAACATGTGCATAACGGTGATTTGGTAAAAAAATCGTCATTCTCTCAAACACACAGACTTTGACACAGACATAAAAAACACACACACACACAGAGAGAGAGAGAGAGAGAGAGAGAGAGAGAGAGAGAGAGAGAAAGAGAGAGACACGCAACAATCTGAAACCATATGATTTCCGTGCAAACGGCTTCCAAATTGATTCCACAATTGTCCATAAAAAACGTTGTTCATAAATGATAAATTATGAAACTGGGTGAAATCGTCGCTTGGTACGTACACATTTTGAATTTATTGATATTTCGACAATCGACGCGTGATTTTCCATTAATGGTGCGCTGTTTCCGTTAAGGTATCAAAAGAAAATCGGTACTTATGACAAACAGCCATGGGAGCAGACGGTTGAACATCGGATACTAAGCGGATTTGTGAACACACCGTCGAAAAATGTGGCTACACGAACCGAATACATCGACGTTGATTTAGTAAGAGGTACGTAAGCAAAATGCTACGCCGAGAGTTTTTAATGATAATTACACTTGCGGCAGCGCATCCGGAGCATGCCATTCATCTTTCATCGAATCAAACAAAATTCTCATTCCTTCCAGGTTCCACATTTCCGAAAGCCAAGCCGAAGCAAAGTCTTTTGACGGTGCTACGTTTGGCGGTAGTGCGTTACCTGTTTTTACCATTGTATGCAAAATGGTGGGTGGCACAAACATCATCCCGAATATTTGCGTTTTTATTCCTTTTGTATGGTATGCAAATGCTGAATTGGGCCATTTATAGTTATAATGTGAACAGGCCGCAAATTGAAACCAACGATACGTGCAGTGTTGGCCAGCAAGATGGCAAAACGAATGATTTTATTTCGATAACGGATTTGGTTGCGCCGATGCTGCTGAGTTTGTTGCTTAGTTTGATTCATTCACAGATCGTGGCCACATCATCGGCAAATTTATCGACGGCAGATAAGCATAGCAGAGGCCCAATTCAACCGCATCGCAAAAAGCGTGAACGCAAAAAGCGCAAGAAAACCACTCGTTCGCGGTCAACGCTCAATGTTTTAGTATCTGATGCGAAATCGCGAACCAATAATTTGGCCGACGAAAAAGATGCGATCGAAGCCAATGTACAAATTGCACGCCGATTAAATAGTCAAAAGCAAAATGAGGCGATCGACTCAAATTGCTCGCCGTCACGCATACGTAAACGGAATGTGAATTGGCGATCGCCAATTAAAAGTAATTCGCAGGAATTCGAAGAAGAAGAAGAAGAAGAAATGGCTCAAATTCAAGACACTGACTATGGCAATGATCAAACCGTTGGTGCGGATGATGATGGCTTCGAAAGCTTGAATGGCAAAAGCTCCAGTGGCGAAGAGATGAATGCACTTAATAATGGGCTCAGCCAAATAAACGATGCGAATGCTGAAAATGAATCGACGATGTGCAGCAATAGTGCCTATTTAATGGGATCATTCGATGATAATGATGTAAACAATAACAGTGATAATGATCTGATTAATGGAACCAATGGAATTTCAGAAAATGTAAGACGAACCAACAACAAAATTATTTATATAACGCCAAACGCTATTCACAATTAATTCAATTTGGATTTCAGAATTGTGATAAATTAAATATGCGTCATTTATTGACATTGAAACGGACACGAGCTGCGCCCGTTTATAGTAATAGAGATAATTTAAAGAGATATACTAGTGATGAAGAGGATGAGGAAGATGAGGTTGATGGGGGATCCCAACCATCGTCACCGATTCTAACGCATAAGCCAATCGGAGAGGGAACATCTTCGGCAGCTGAATGGATCGGCATCACCACCAACAGCGAAGAATGCAGCTACAGTTCAGCCGACAATTCTGAATCGCAGATAGAGTACTCAGAAAATAATGGTTACGAATGGAATGACTATGCTACACCAACAGTTATTTTAAATTCAAATTGTGCCATCGGCGATCGAAGTAAGTTGTTTAGCTTAATCTTCTTCATTCTTAAATAGAATTTTAGATTTGTCAACCGTTCTGATTCAATTATAACGCAATTTTGCAGTAAATTGTACCATTTGGGATGGGCGAGATGTGAAAAAAGCAGAAATGTCGGTTCTTGATATCTCATCAGCCATAATAAAACGAGTAGAAGCTATTCCAGAGACATGTGATTATGTTTATATTGGCCTTGTTTTTAGTCTAGTCTTGTCGCTGGTTCCCGCATTCTGTCGCCTATGCGAAGTAAGCTTCTTATTAAATTTAAGAGTGACAAAAAAAAATATTTAAAAAAATTATAATTGAATAAATTTATTTAATACAAATATAATATAAAAGAAATTAATTGAAGAAAATATATTCAAAAACTCGATATCAAAATTTAACAAGATATTTTTTAATTTCTCAGGCCGTGATCAATTCATCTGAGTCAAATGAAATAAACTTTTTGGATATGCCAGCTTTGCTCCTTGAAAAAACTTCATTCTCATATGAGCAAACCTTGAGATTGACATTCGGCGAAACAAATTGGCAGAAAACGGTGCTGTTCATCGACTTTTTGATACGGTTCTCATTAACATTTCTGTTTTTCTTTCTATTGGCGGTGGCTGAACGCACTTTTAAGCAAAGATTTTTGTATGCCAAATTATTTTCGCATTTGACATCATCGCGACGAGCCAGAAAGTCTGAATTGCCTCACTTTCGATTGAACAAAGTTCGTAATATTAAGACATGGTTAAGTGTTCGTTCCTATCTCAAGGTAGGTTTTTCAAATGTCTCCTTTCATTTGCTTAACGTTTTCTTGTAGCTTTAATGCATCATATTTTGTTCACGACCCAACAATTTCTTTCATTTACTACAGAGACGTGGACCACAGCGATCAGTTGACGTCATCGTGTCCGGTGCATTCATTTTAACACTCCTTCTCTTGGCATTTTTAAGTGTCGAATGGCTAAAAGTAAGCTCTTACATTTTTTATTATTATAGATAAGTTACTTGAAAATTAATGTAAATGTCTAATGAATTAATATCGAAACCTAGGACTCAGTACAATTACAATCGCAACACACGCTAGAAGCATTGATTTGGTCTTGTGCTTTGGGTTGTTTTCTCTTAAGATTCATGACGCTCGGCACCAAGATCAACCGAAAATATCGAAGTATTTCAGTTTTGATAACTGAACAAATCAATTTGTACCTTCAGGTAATAAATTATATAGAAAAAATACATGAATGAAAATTGCGTATAAGAATATCTAAAGAATAAACTTCTTTTTTTAGATTGAACAAAAGCCACATAATAAAGATGAGTTAATGGTCTCCAATAGTGTTTTAAAATTAGCCGCAGATCTACTTAAGGTGAATGTCATCTTCTATAGTTGCACTCATAGAGCGTTTCTACAAACGAAAATAAACTATTGATATTATTTCTTTCCACCAACAGGAATTAGAATCGCCATTTAAAATATCTGGTCTCAGTGCAAATCCATATTTGTATACAACAATAAAAGTGGTCATATTATCGGCATTATCTGGTGTATTGTCCGAAATGTTGGGCTTTAAATTGAAATTGCATAAGATAAAAATTAAGTAGAGCGAATTGAGAGTGTGACGAAAGTCATGTTTTTCGATTTGGTGCTTCCCGGTTTATTGGCATACCAATAAATGCGTAGAATTGTTATGCTTTCAATTGTAATTTCACTATTTTCGATATTTTCGCACTGATTGTGTATAAAAATGTAGCACAATACAAATTGATAGAATTTTAGAATGAAAATAGAGCAATGCAAATAGAGCAATGCAAATTAGCTTGAAGCACGTTATTTACATCAAATATAAGCAGAATAATTGCAATATCTTCAAATGCAACGGAACAATTTCAAGCATCACAAAATACGACAGAGTAAAAAGTTATCTATCAAATAAATATATAAAGTGATGAATTATTTTCCAAAATATTTATTATTGTGTTCTTTCAACCCAATAATTTAAATATCCAAATTTTTGTGTGATTTTAGAAAAAAGAATGTCAATCATTTTACATGCAAAAAATAACATTTAATTAGGATAAATGACCAATAAATCAGTTGATTTAACCTAGAAAATAGAAACTCAATCATAAATTAGTGATTATTAAATAATATGGCAGACGAAATTGGATGCAGAATGATCGAAACTCAATTAGAATGTTCGTCGCGAAACTTCTCTAGTACAAATATTCGTTTATCGAATACTTTTGGAATTCATTTCGTTTGTGATAAGTTTCTCGAACGTAAATAAAACAAAGCATATGTGAAAGAGCTTGAAAACTATTGTAATTGAATGAATGTTCAGTATTATCACAGATTATGTGAATTGTTGAGTTGCGTTGCAAATGATTGTATTTAGTTGAATTGCCAGACGAATATACAATCGCGCGACGGTGAGCAAAAGATGTCTCCTGGATTGTTCGGATCATCGTAAATAATTCTTATTTTTTTACCCAATCAATACAGTGTGAAAACAATCTTCTGAACAACCAGTAATTGAAAGTTCCGTTTTTTTAAGTTGCAGTCAAAAATATATTACAAATCATATATCAAACTAAATCGAAACGTATTTTTTATTACTATTTTTTTTTCTTCTTCTTCTTTTTACACAAAATGCTACAAGTTGCGACATAGGCATAATTATGTCCATTAATGATTCTATTTTGAATTGATTGAAACACATTAACTCACTCACAGATTTATTTTACAAAATTCAGGCTGCATTTTTGAATAAACGCAATTGAGCGAATATTTTTTTGCACCGAATTTACGTAATAAAAATAATAAATTTGAATTAGAAACATCTTGAGTCAATGAAAATTAAAAGAAGGCCATCAAATACCTTCATATTATCTGTCTTAGGTCTTTGCCCAAACACCAGTAGAAGTTTTCATTTATTGTGACCAAAAAATATTTGAACAATAAAATAAAATTGAGAAATAAAAAGTTTTCAATGAAATTGTTTGAAAGTCATTTGGAAGAAATGAAGACAAAGGTCATGTGCAGTGAATCTTGGACAGCCCTAGGGCTCAGATGGCTATGCCGATGTTGAAATGGTGTTGTTTGGATAACCACCGAAATACCAATGGTAACAACAAATTGTTGCTTTAGCTTAAATACAAAGCCGCCGTTCGAGTGAAAAGGACAGACTGGGTGTGCTTGCATATTGTGGACACGTTGGAAACGTCGGAGTCGCACGATGCCGTGCGAGTAAGGGCCAGTTGCACGGAAAATAATATAAACATCGAACGATTTTGTGCATATTCGATGCTCTCAACTGGATTTGTAGTAGAACAGAGCGAGACAAATCTAAATGAATGCCTTCAATATACACACACGCCCTGCCATCGACGTCGTGCCGAATACGTGCGGTCTCCGTGCGAGCTAATGTATGTGTTTGTGGGCACGCGAATGCGAGTATCGCCTGATATTTTGATATTCTCTTTCTCCTTTACTCGCAGTGTTGTTTGTCATTTCGTTGTGTAGCACTTCGACTATATAAAGCCCATGCATGAGTAATATGGAGAGTCCACATTTAGTTTACAACGAATAGTCATGAGAGATGCTTGTCAAAAACGGTTAGTTGTATATTGAATTCGTTGTTTGCTGTGTTAAATATTCGTATTTTTTTGTTAATAATTGATGTTGTTGCAATACTCTATTTACTTTTTGATTTTCCAATTAAAATCCCATTAACCAAATGTGTTGCAATCGGTGCGGTATTCGATTCGGTTCTCTGAGTTTTTTGGGAAATATCGGTGAAAATGTTGATCGCATTTTTTTTCTACTTGTGATGAAATTATCACATGAAAGATTTAAATCAATGCAAGAAATTAAAAAATGCTATTCAATTCATTGTGCAGATTTCGTAAATTTGTTTTTGACCGAACTCTTTCATGTGATAACACAGTAGAATTGACAGAATGCCTTTGAATCATCTGCACACAATTCAATGAGAATCAATTTTAGATTGAGTTTGCGAGAAATTTGCGTGATTCTCGAAGAGACATTCTGATCTCTAGATTTGTCTATTAATATCGTGGCTCGCGGAAAGCACTTCAAATTGCTAGGACATGGATCCAATCACATTAACAAATTATTTTATTCATTTTGTTGGATAAGCCTACAAGATGTTTGCTGTTCAGTATAATTTTGAATTTTGTGTTTATTCTGTTCTGCTTTGTTTATTTCCAGAGTGATTCGAAAGCCGATTCGACTCAAGTTCAATTCCTAAATTGAGATCGTAGAACTTTTCTCCGGCCGCAAAAACGCAGAAAGAGAAAGACAGTGAAAGAAACAGCGACATTTAAATGACCACATTGTTCGCCGAGCATAGATTTCATATGATTTGATGAATGGAGCAGTGAACGTATGTGATCCGATCCGTACACAAAAACGAACTGCTATTTTATGTTAAAATATAAAGAGATAAATAATTGGAAAGATACAGAGAAGAGAAAGAAGAACAAGAAGAGAGTGATAGAATATAGTGAATGTACAAAAAGAACTACTTGATTATTACTCGTGCGTTGTGAATAACCGTCGAACATGTATGAAATACCAAAACTCGGTGATGAGGACAGCCAGTATGATGGCAGCCGAATGTTCACTTGGTTTGCCGATATATGCGGACTATCAGTTGACCTTGTAAGTATGTGCATGTGCACAGTGCAACTAGCATAAAAACAATAACAACAGTGCAGTTCATATTCGATTATTAACATTACCATCTCTTGGCTTACTTATGCTGCGTATACGCATATAGTGTGTGAGCCCCGTAAAAGGGGTGAATGAATGAATGAATAAAGGTACTCATGGGGTAATTCGGTCGCTCGCCCACACACTGTTGCTGTTGCTAAAAACAGTCATTTTCGCGCGCCGAGCACATGGACGGTGTAATAAGCACTTGCTTTTGTGTGCCTCCACGAAAAAGAGCGTTACAAGTAGAACATGCATACGCACAGAATGTGTAAACGGAACGAAGAGACGCACCAAATGAATGAATTTGTAAGATAGTATGTCGAAGTGAGTACGCCGCGTGTATCAATGATCGAGATGAGTATAATGAGATACGGAGAGGAAGAATGCATGACTTTGAAAAAAAAAAGAATTATCGCAACACTTGTGTGCGTGACATTAAATTCGCATCAGCTCATCACAATTTGTTCAATGCGTGAGAATGTGATCAGTCAATCAGAACATCGATGAGATAGTTCTATTTTAACTGAATCACGCATTGATGCAAACACAAATACACTTGCGCACCGTCATGACCTGCATCAACTGGTCCAAATTTCAATACAAGATTTCGCACCAATCCAATAATCGTAAAACTGCTTGTTTGGATCGACCTTCCGTCTTTTGTAATTGAAATTCTTGTTGTTTACACATTTTCCCGTTTCTTCTCATCGAGCTCCATTGTATTCTCTGGGTGATATTTCAGTTGAGCGAGTCAATATTTCATTTTATCCTGTCCATAATATCAACAATGACATTCCATTTCAATGCGATGCTTCAACTTTTAACGCTTCTGACCACCACAATAAAGCTACTGATCACAAACAAAACTCAATTGCTTTCATTTGAATTGATAATCGTTTGGTGACTGGAATCATTGTCAGGTCACCGTGAAGTTCGTGCTTAATTTAAATAGTCCATGCCATCATCATTCAAAAGTTGGCATGTCAGAAATAAAATTGCATATTTTAATGCATATTTTGCCATTGTATCATGCCATTTAAGCGACGATATTTTCTTGCAATTTGATTTAACAAATTTAAACAGAAAAGATAGCATAAAATTCATCGGTGATTTAAATCCATTAGGAATTTTTATGCTCAAAATCCAGATAAAATAGTTTTTTGCAAAAAGCAAACCAATTGAATATTCATTGCATTCAGACTGCTAGTATAATATTGTGAAAGATTTGAATTATTGCTCATTTAGTTGATTGGGCATGGTTTTGACCACCGAGACACACACGCACACTTGTTTCACCTTACTTTCTATTCGAATCGAATACAAAGCGAAATCAAGAGAAGGAGCTTAAAAAAACACATAATATATAGAAACGGGGCGACCTGTTTTCAGGTCGATACCATCATCGATAGCAATCGAACAAATAAATACGCACCCTTTCACTGAGCCACACATCAGAATTGTATAAAGGGCGTGCGTTTGGTGCTAACCTTTTATTATCAGCACACACATAAAATGCAACCAAACGATTCAAAAGTCAATTGAATGAAGTGGAAAGAATGAAGTTTGCAATAAAATTACATTCGAGGGAATAAATCAAGAGCGCGCGCGTGCTCTCGCCACTGCAGTAGTTCAAAAAGTTAAATGTTAACTCAATTCTAATTTGTGGTGACTCTTATTATCAGGTAAAAATAATAAAATACGAAGACAAAGACGTTGCGGCCCCAACCGCAATGGCCACGGTAGATTGACTTAATTGAAAGCGCTAAAATTTGGTCACATTTGTTTGGAATAATGGGCAATTTCAATGCCATTTACGTTGGCACAATTCATCCAACGGTTTCCATTTTTTCATAACGAAACAGCAACAAGTATCCGCTATTCACTTGTTTATGTTTAGAGTGTTTGTGTGCTTCTATTTCCTTCAAATATGATTGATTTGCGCATTCGTTCCGCAACATTACGACGCATAACTCAGCTCATTTTATTCGTTTACTCGTTGTTTCTCTTCTGCCTACCATTTTCATACAAATAGTAAAGTTGAACAGTTTTTTCTCTCTCTATTCTAATAAATGAAAATTTATATTCATAGAAAATGGCTCTAAATGCACACAATTATCACTTAATGTAAAGTAATTATTTGTTATAAATTGAAAAGAACGAAACTAAAATAAATACGAAAGAAACAATGTGTAGGAATGAAAGCGACACAGAATAACTCCAACCTTTGTTAGTTTATTTACATTGAAAACTGATAAGCTACGACAAGTATAATCTTAAGAATGTCGAATTTCAAAATTACCGCTCCTATAGTTCTTAACTTCATCCCTGGTCACAAAATGGACACGACCAAACTTGCCAAAAGTGATTTTGCAAAATTCAATATTCTTTGTAGTGTTTTTTTCCCGTCTTAAATGACGCGATACTTCCTGATCACTCAATGCATACCGAATTCCGGGTCAATCCACATAAATAACATAAAAATAGTCGCAACTTACCGTTTATATACAAACGAGTTTCGTCTCTGCCATTCCATTTTCATAAGGGACAGAGTTGACAATGAAATTCACACTACCCCCGTAAATTCGTACACGCAATCGGTTTTGCGTATCTATGATGTCATTCTCGTTCCTCTCACTCATTGTGCCCCGTTGCCTTCGTTCATTCAATATTGCGTTTTATTTCGTGTATGACTCATTGGGTTTATTTAAAAAGCTGTATTTTGTTGTTATTCATGTTCCCCAAACGAAAAATAGGATGACTTTATTTGCGATTGATGTATGATTGTTGGCACAATACTGAATCATTTTGATTTCAATAGCGAACAATAATATCGAACAATCATCGTATCGCTGAATTGCACGTTGTAAGCGACACGTAAAAATGGAAACGAACTCGTTGAATGTCTTTCAACACTAAATGGAAGCGAATTTGAGCGCGCAAAACAGTACAATGTCTCGTCTGTTATTCAAAGTTTATAGTTCTCTCTGTTTTTGTTTTCTTTTTGCATCATCATATTTTGCCCGAGACCGGCGGCGCTCAGCTGCGACAGTTCTCTTCTTCACAATATATCGCTTTTTCCGTTTTTTGAAAGCAAACAATGAAATCGAGGTGAATGGAGTATCAACCAAGAATGATACACAAACACACATACACACATCGAAGCGATTGAATTGCCGTTTGTTTTGCTCCGTGGCATCATTTTCGTCAAACTCTTGATATTGACCTTATTTTGCGCACAGTTGTTTTGATCGCAATTTCGCACGCAAAAGACGCAAGACAACAGGAGTATGGTAGAGAAACAAATACCAGGGAATGAGAGATAGAACAGTGTCGATGCAATTACAAACAATGGGATGCATTATTGGTATCAAGTGATTTATCCATAGTTGGCAATCATTATTGCATAAAAAAGAACAAAATAATTTTGGAAGATTGGAAAAAACGTACTGATTCGAGTCTTGGTGAGCGGAGGAGCGAGAGCAACCGCGATCTCTTTGTCTTACGTACATCCGATTTCAAGTTTCATTACGCGACGCAACGTTGAAATAACTGTATTTTTGCATTCTTTGTTCATAAATACCAAAATGATTAAGAACAGTATTGTTTTTGCCCGGTGCAGAGCAGCAGCAGCATCCGGAGAGATTCTATTGTTAGCTTCTCGACTCTAATTCGAACTCGAACATACAATCGAAGAAAATTGAATGTAATCATCAAAAGCAGCAGCACAATTCTAGTCGTTTTGCAACTTTGATTGTTCTATTTCATGAACGGTAATTCATTTCGGAATTTCCTTATTCCCTCTCACGCCCAATTTCTCTATGCATATTATTTGTATCTACCGAGTTTTTAGATGCGCGGTGCTATATGTTCAACTTGGCAGTAAAACAGAGCTTGTATTTTTTTATATTAAATGTAAAACTATTTCTCAACGATCGGTTGACGCAAAGGCCCATTCTCTATACCACATAAATGATTATACATAATATAAATTACGGTTTCGCACGTAAATGCTTACTCATCCAGCTAAGTGATTACAACGTCACAAGAACAATGAATAAGCCGCATGCCGCCGCACAAATGTGTGTGTTTGTGACAGTCTGAATTTTGTGTCAAAAATCACACGATTGAATCAGAAGAACACCACCATGAAATCATCTGACTTGGACAACGATTTCGATTTAGCGATGGTTCAATATGCGAATATCATGTGATATATTGTTGATTATTTATTCATGTGATTCGCTAATAAAAACGCCAATTTTGACATTGAATAACCGCTTTCCAATTTCGTGTACCGTCATATTCTGTGTATCAATTATATGTGCCACTCTTCTTTTTGCACCTTTATAGGCCTCGAGTTTTCACTTTCTGCACGTAGTATTTTTGCATTCCTGAATTTCGATCATGCTATGCATCTAGGTGTATTTCTTTCGACTGTGGACCAGGTGCTATTTACTTAGAATGTTGTTATGTACTTGCTCGATATGTTTCTTTTATTTGGATCTTGCCATTCAATCATGCCATATGGTCTATCCCTAACTAAAAACCAACATTTCAACGTCACAGCCAATTAATGCATAGTAATGAGATTTACACAAACCCTCATAATTCTTTGTGTTTCTTTGTCTCATGCGGCAACATTCGCTTTGCTCATTTTCTTTCATTGCTCCTCTTACTCTCTGCTTAACCCTAAGATAGAAGCCCATTCTCTTTGACTCTCAACATGCCATCAAGAAATCTCCACCCGTATATACAGTTAATACCACAACAATCGACGACGTTTGTAATGAATTGTAAAGCAGTTTCTTTCTGAACTTTATTACATTGTTTGGTTTTAAGTGTATTTGGAGCGAATAAAAGCGAGAGTAATCATTTTGATGAAATTTACTCACATATTTCACGATTTTTGGAACTTTATCTCTCTTTACTCTTTATTTGATTATTTGTTATTATCGGCTCTTACGATATGCCTTTTCTCTCGAAAATTTTTGATTTTATAATGTATGGATTTTACGCCTGATTTTCCATTAAACAAAATTTATGTGATTATGAATGTTCGAATCATAAGATATGTTCTTTTGCGCGAGCAAATGCAATTTTATAGACGCGAAGAAAAGCAATCTATGGATGGAAATCTATAAAAAACCACCGGAACATTTTTCAATAAAAAAGAATGGATATTATGCACGAAATTCGGTTGAATCTTCGCTTTTGTCAGCTAAACAAACAAAGCATTTTCGAAATGAGTGTTAAAGGAAGGTCTTTTGCGTGCTAACTGGATAGCTCAGAAAAAAAAGTTTCTCCAGAGTTTTGAGAAGATATTTGTATTCACCAAACAAAGGTAGCTTTTGATAACACTCGAAAAATATTGTATAAAATTTTCACGTTTAACTCACATACACCCGCTCGATTTGACCCGGAAAACCAACTCTGAAAATATCGCCACGATTTTTCGAGTAATTTCAGGAAAACCACAAATTACCACCATTTACTTTTTGTTTACGGCAAATTGATGAATGTATACATTGTTCTGGCATTGTGGGCAAATTTTCATTGCAACAACAACAATGCAAATTTATATCTATCCAACAATATCAAATCAAAGGTGGCAATCTGGCATTTCATCACAAACAAAAAGTAAATTGTGGTAATTCGTAGTTTTCCTGCATTTACTCGAAAATTCATAGTCGCGGTATTATGATATCCTTATTATGATGAATGTCCCAATCAATTGGCCTATATTGTGCTGTAGTTAAACAACTTGAAAGTAATTCAATATTTCAGCGATGTACTCCTTTTAACCGTGCAACTGTAAGCAATATATTTTTTATTGTTGGCTTCTCAAGCATAGAAATTGCCATAGTTGTAATCGATTCGACAAACTATATTTTTGTTTGAAACCCGTCACATACTTCCGTTGATAAGATCATATTCAATATGAATGGAGAATGAGAAGAATGGAGCATAAAATTGATAAGGTATTTTTGCTTTAAATCTTATCAAAAATGTGGCCAATACAATTGCAAACAGTATAGTTTTAAGTGAGCGTTTTCGCAAATGATAAATATTTTATCTAATATTGTACAATATTTATGTTGAAAGAGAGATAACCGCCTCTTCCGGAAACTGGCAGGTCTGAATTGAAATTCGGTTTCCTTTGAATTATTTTTAGAGCGAATGCTTCCCTTGTGATAAAAAGTCGACCGGCTACACCGAGGGGAAAAGCAGTTCTAGATTCAATGAACATTTCTCACGTCTTGATCCTCCAGCACCCTGTGAACAACTCAAGATTCGACTCATTGAAAAGATATTGCAGCACCGTTCACATACAGAAACACTCCATCAGAAGATATCAAAATGCCGTTCGTTTCATTTATTTTCCGCAGTTTATGAGCGAATAAAATATTGAATTGACTGCGCTAAATGGAAAGAAAAACCAATTAAATAGAACAGGATGAATATCATTTAACGCGTTTAGTTCCACTTTGCAAAAATATCATCCAATTAAACGAGGTTTAATTTGCAGAAGCGCAAGTATATTGAATTTCGTGCACGAGTGTATCACAAATATTTGTCGCGGAAAAATAATTATGAATACGCACACTTGGAAGATGTGGGATAAGGAAGAGAGAGTGAAAGGGCAAGAGAAAGCGATAAAAAATTGAGATAATGTGAGAACGGAAGAAGTCACGACATTTTTCAAGTGTACATGACATTCGCGTTATTTTTTTATTTGAAAAGGCATCGGTTTCGTAACAAATCGGCATATTTACCAAATCGAAAGCTGACTAAATGACGGCATGATTGAGATAAGTGTTTTATTGGAATGCGATAAGGGACGTGTTTTGCACGTGTTTTTGCACATTTTGAAAAAAAAAATATGAATTTATTAGTCCTTTAAATGATGACAGAGTGTCTCTAATAGTTTAAAAGTTTGCATATTGTTCAATGGTTCGCTCATTACTTGTGCGAGAAACCACAGCTAACCATTCAGAAATATTTAACATAAAAGTGAATGTTCCCAAACCACCTTCGTGGTTCGAGCACGGCTCACACAATTTTGCTAAACTTCTAATTAGTGATGCCTTCCAATCGGTCAGCTAGCGGCACTTTGAATACCATCACATATCAATCCAAATCACTTATTAAAAATCCGCGAATGGTATCGCTAAATAGCATACAATTGATTTAAAAATTGAGTTTTGCCTCAACGTTGCCATGGGATGTCTGAGTGTTCGCTTTCAAATTAAATTGTTTGTGAAAGAGAGTGATAATAATATATTATCACACACTTCCAATATCTCATTTGTTCGATGATTGCTCTAGATTTGCAGATGAAAATGAAATCAGGCGATATGTTTGCCAATGATAATCGTATCATTGGCTCCGAATGACATCGAGAATTATGACGAAATACAAGCGAGAAAATTAGAGATTATGATTGTGTGCATCGAAGCATAAAATCCATTTAATATGTTCAAATCGTATTTTTAACTATCATTAAACCAGGCAGCGACGAAAAATGTAGCCACATACAAACACGGCTTATATAATGCTGAAAGCTGTCAAAAAGCGCATGCTCTCGTCAAAATCCCTACGCAATTTCATAATACAATACAACTTTACGAACTGAGTCATTTGCTCAAATAGCATTTAGTAGCCAATAATTTCAGCTTATCCATCGTAAACAAGTGTCAGTTGAGAAAAAAAATCGGAAGATAAATCCAAATATTCGAATTTACAAACAACGGCGAAATGAATGAGAGAAAGACAGTATTTCAGAGAATTTGTGCAGTTCAAAACCGTGATATGCATCCATTACACTAAGAGACAGTGAATATTACATTATGATCGCGTCATATAATTCCTGAATCATGGTGCTAAAAATGATTTGGGCAAAATATTCTGTCAAAAAAACTTTTTAATTTATATTTTATTTTTGCCATTAGCTTATCTGGATCATTTGCTTGAAATGTCAACGTACATTGATGCGATGAGTGCGTTCAATGCAATTTTCAAAAGCAAACGAAGTCCTGAGATGAAATTTACATGCAAAAAAAATGCGGATGTTTTGAATTTTAGTCTTTTTGGCCTCAATATAATTGTGGTTTTCATATCATAAGTGATTTTTTTGGGAAATATTGAGGAGTTTTATGGCGTGAACATAATATTCACTGGCTCTTTGTCTATAAGCTAAATAAAACAATAATTTGCAAATTCGGCAATAAATACCTCCTAATTCTCGGGACATTTTGATTAGGCGCATATAAACGTTTGATTATTGTAAATTTAAAGTCTTACATCACAATGCTGACACAAGGAATTGAGAGAGAGTGAGATGGAGCGACAAAGAGTGCGGTGGGTTAGCACTATACCGGGCTCGGTATTAAATATAAACACCATGAATTGCAAAAAAAGCGAAAATATGAAGTCAGTGGCAGGCAGAAAATTAAAAGAAAACAAACGAATAAAGATGCAGAGCGAGCAAAAAAAACATAATGAAATTGAATCGTAGTTGTAATGAGCTTCGTCGTCCGAAGTGCCCATATCACTGCAAATAAGGGTAAAGTGGCCATATTTGGACCTACAACTTTTTATGCACCAAATTCGGACCCAAGCCTTTATTTATATGTGCAATAAGGCTCATTTTAGCAGTTAGATCGTAATTAGAGACTAGGTCCAATTTAGGCCACTTTACCAGCACATGTTTTAATCATTCAGAATTGCCCAAATGTAGTTGGAATGAATATGATTATGCTTTTACGGCGCCCAATCGATGTTGACTGAAATTCCTTTCCGATTAATTCACCAAAAAGCTATTGTGTAGTTGCGGGAACGCGCACAGATAATTCTAACAAGATCATGAGAGTTGGAGATGTTCTGTGTGACAAATGAGTTTCTTTTTCACTCTTGTGCATTTTAATTTACTCAAGTAAATTCATGGAGTGAGCTCACCTACTATATTGAATTCAACGCGCAGTATTCCTTGCGAAATTAAGACTGAATCTTGCGCGCATGCAAGCTTGCGCAAATCCTTGAACGTATTTATGCTGAGATAAACACACAAAATGCTCAATAACAAAATCTCTCGTCCATTCTACCATATTCAACAACGTACAACACATTTTCAGTCGAATAAATAAATAACATTTTTATTCTGGTTGTGTTCACGCTGGATAAATTTAGCCGAATGAATGTTTTGCGTACGAATGATGAATTTGCTCCTTGTTCATATAGTCTATCGTGTTTCGCGCTGAAAATTCATACATTTTACTGTGGCGTATTACTACTCCTTTACTTACAAAATGCGCATTTAAAACTATCGAGTAGCAACACATTGAAATCAACCCGATTCAATTTCTGAATCTATTTCTCGATGCTGCAAATTGACACGTTTTGTCTTACAATATTTTGAATAAATCGTGTTTAGTGTATGCAAGCAAAAACGCATTAGCTTTAATTGAAGGTCAATTTGTATTGGTCGCCTCATTGAAGGTGATTCAGCTTTTGGCTCATATCGCTCGGTCAATGAAATGGTTACTACAAAATTGCTGATGCTCAAGTACGTGCATGGACTGTGATCTTCCGATCATACGATGCTATTCTACGTTCCTTCTCACTCTCTCTTTTTCTCTCTCTCTCTCTCTCTCTCTCTCTCTCTCTCGAGATGATAATCACACCGCAGCGAGATGATAATCACATGGAATGATCGGTCAAACGGCATATCATCTAGAAGCTAGCTTTTTCCTACTGATGATGTTGCACGAGTTTGACACCGTGCTGACATCAAAATCTATGATTAATTCACTATTCCAGCTAGGATCATCAAACTCGAAATCTGTTGTTTCTAAATCGAGCATCATTCACATGCAAAATGAAACACTTCTAAAAAAGTATCAAATGCGGTGACAAAAAAGGATAGTTGCAGTAAATAGTAGGTTTAATGCAATTGTGAAAAAATCCTTATCATCAATTCGATTGCTTCACTTTCTCCTGACGCTTCAGTCACATTTTGCAATTTCTTAAATAGAAAAAAACAGTTATCACTGATAAAAGTTTTTATTTCATTATCATTCGCGATTTGATAATGGAATATTTATTCGATGGGTCAACAGAATATCATTTTCTTCTCATTTTTTCATTTTTGTCGATGACATAATATATGACTGCTTATTATTTTTCATATTTTTTATATTTTTTCTGCTTCATATTTATTCAATTGATTGTGAACACATTGTTATTTCTCTTTGCAGATAAACTTCCTTGTGTGTCAAGTTCTTGCATTGTTTTTTGCATCATTCTTCCGTTCGTATTTACACACGTCGAAAGTAACGACCAATATTCGCCATGCATTCGGACTCATATTGGGCTTGAGTTTCGGGTACTTTTGCTTCGGTCAACAGGCAATTCATATTGTCGGTCTTCCAGCCGTATGCTACATCATCATTCGCACACAAAATCCACAAATTGTGCAACGGTAAGCTAATTTTTTCCAGCTTTTATTATTGTTCTCTGGTTTTCTCACGCGGCGGGAAATTTTGGATGTATTCCATTTTTTCGCGGATTCATGGTAGCATGAATGAAACCGAAAAGCAGCAAACAATGAATATCTTATCATTTGGATATAATATGAAATGGAATCTGTGTTGTGAATTCCGCGAAACGGGCTGCCTGATTTTTGCTTTCTTATTCGAATTAACTGCTCCCTAGAGAAGGTCCATAGAATTACCTTGCAATGATTAATTCTTTCTTAAATAGTATAAATGAACTACCAAGAATAAATGCACGACCTTATCAAAGTGCTAGTAAAAGTTGGATTCGAATCCGATGTACGCAAAAAAGGCATTTTGAAAAGTTAGTATGCGAATATGAATCTTTATTATGTCGTACTTCTAGATTTGAGCCATGATTTCAACAGCACTTCGATCTCTCTTTTGGAAGTGCCTTTTTCGCGTGAAATGGATTCAAGTCTCACTTTTAATGTTTACATAATTGGAATGTCTTTTGCAGATTGGTGATGGTTGTGTCGCTAATTTATTTGTCGCTGGTACATCTGCATCGGATCTACTACGACTTTGGTTCATACACTTTGGACATAACCGGCCCGTTGATGATAATTACACAAAAAGTCACATTATTGACATTCAGCATTCATGATGGATTCACGCGCAAAGAAAGTGAATTGACCAAATCACAAAAATTTCATGCTATTCAGAAATTACCATCGGCACTGGAGTATTTCTCATACATGTTGCATTTCCAAGGTTTGATGGCTGGCCCATTGGTGTTCTACAAGGATTATATTGATTTCATCGAAGGCACACACTTCTTGAAGCACAGCAATGGCAATGTAAGTACTGCTGACCCAGACTTTCTACTTTTTTGAACTTTTTCAACATTTTTGTATTTGCACATATGATTCGCTCATTTTTACACCAATCCTAACAACAATATTCAATTGTTGCGTTCTTTCTTTGTAGTTCACGCTCGACAAAAGCGGTAATAAAATTATTGTTGAGCCATCACCAACGAAAGCAGTTATTAAAAAGGTCATCGGCAGCATTGTTTGCGCATACATATTCATGAACTGGATTACAATTTACCCCATAAAACGACTCAGTGGTAAACAACTGCGCTTTCGGAGCTTCTTCGTTTCATTTTTCGTGTTCACGTTCGAAAATAACAATAATTTTTGTTTTTTTTCTTTCGCTTATAGACGACGACTTCTTGCAGAACTCGACGTTCTTGTATAAAATGTGGTACATGATGATATCCACCACAATAATGCGTTTCAAATACTATCACGCATGGCTGTTGGCTGACGCAATCTGCAATAATTCGGGACTCGGTTTCAATGGATATGAGAAGGATGGTAATCCGAAATGGGATCTCATATCAAACATTAATGTCATTTCGTTTGAAGTGAGTGCGGCTACAATTATTTTCATTGATTCGGTTTAAATTTTAGTGATTCATTTCAACATTTACATTCGATTTATTGGAATTATATATATATTTTGTTGCAGGGCTACTAATTCTTGAGTTGAAAAATTGCAATTAAAATCGATAACAATAATAAAAAAAAAAAATGTTATTTTCTACAGTTGGCCACGAATCTAAGAGACGCAATCAACAATTGGAATATGGGAACCAATCAATGGTTACGCTTGGTCGTCTATGAACGTGTACCAAAAAAATATGGAACCTTTTTAACATTCAGTTTGAGTGCTCTGTGGCATGGATTCTATGCTGGCTATTATCTAACATTTACATCGGGAGCACTTACAGTAACTGCAGCTCGAACAGTGAGTGTTCATCGTTCTTCCTTAATATGGGCACAACTTTTTAGAGAATTACTTCAAGATCTAATTACAATTTTTGCAGGCAAGAAAACTCTTCCGCTATCGATTCCAACAAAGCGAACATTCTCGCATATTTTATGATATTTTGACTGTTTTGACGACACGTGTATTCATGGGCTATCTTACATTCCCATTCATTTTACTTGAATTAAATGTAAGCAAAGTCGTATTGTTTTATTACATGCTCTTGAGGACGTTCGGGTGTGTTTCAGTTTCTTCGAATAAGCATTCTTGAATTCTCCCATTAAAACCAATCGGTTTGTTAGAACAAATCAAAACACTTGACAGTTCGTAAGAGCATGGGAAGAATCATGAAATTCAATTAAAAAAAAAAAAAAAAACATACTGAATACTTCTTTCGCACTCTGTAATGACTCGATTGTTTTTCCTCAAATTCAACAGGCCAGTCTTCGTGTGTACCTGAACATTTACATGTGCCTTCATATAGTTGGCTTAGTAACTATTTATGTATTGCCGCGATTCATTCGAGGTGAGCGATCGCAACAATCTTCGAATGCAGCAACTGTAACAACCACAAATGGGATCCATCACAATAGTGTAGGCACTGTGGCATTGGGCGCTACAATACTGAACGGCGTTCAATCAAATGGAGTGAAAAGCCACACAAAAACCAAAATAGAATCAAATAATGTGCACAATGAGCAATTCGACGATGATGTACAGAATAGTAGTAATCAATGTGATATTAATGTTAATTCTGTAAATAAATTAGGGGCCATTGCTGGTGCGAACGGTTTGCGTAGCAATGAACCGACTGACGTTGCTACTTGTGGTAGTAATTTAAGTAATGAAGATTATCGGAGAGCCAACACAATTTCCACCGACAATCAGCACCTTTCGATGAAGATACGCGAGCGCATTGACAGCGAAACGCGTAATATTGAAGAGTTTATTGATAAAACGGTAACGGGTATAGTTGAGCTTAAAGATTCATTAAAAGATGATTTGATGCGGGTAAACCAGGACGAAATGTATGCGAGCAAAATAGAAATCGGCAATGGTGTTGCTGGCACAAGCGATGATGGCCTACGTAAACGTAATATAACCGATTTAACCAATGGAAAGGAGATTGAAACCTTTTTACGCAAAGAAATCAATAATGGAAACGTTTTACCGGCCGTTCTAAGCAATGGCAATGCTGATTGAACGACACCACCACATCCACATTCACCACAACTTGATGTATCATCAAAGCAGAAGAAACATTCAGTTGCAAATCCAGTCGTCAGGCCGCCGTCTTACATACCGATGATATTTGCTACATTGATATATTTAGGTAGATTCTTATCACCAGTACAAATGAAAAATAGAAACAGAAACATTTAGATGGCAATTGCAAACCATAGCAAAGGAACAAAAGCAAACATTCAAAGCCTATTATTTTTAAATTTGTACAATGTTTTCCAATCATTTTGTTTGTATACTTATAGAACACAAAACTTGATGGTTCCTTAGCAATTAATTTATTTAAATTGAACAATGCGACATCGAAATCTTAATCTTAGCTAAATTGAATTCTTAATTTTTTTTTTTTTTTTTTGAAATGTCGATTGATTGTGCGAAAAAGTTTTTTCAAAGCGAAAAAAATGATCTATGTTTAGCTATAAACGAGAGACTAAAAATCTAATAGTGAAATTAATTGAAATTTTTTGCGGCAGATAAAAAATGATGGACTAAGTCTTGCTGTATGATAAATAACAATTTCAAAAAATATTGAATTTAATGAACTATTTTCTCATGAATTTGTTAATTCTTTAATTTTTCTCGCTTTTGCCTTCCGCTTTATGTGTAGGTGTGGCTTGAACAAAAAAAAAAATGCAACATTGTACTCAACGAAGTTTTTGTAAAACAAAAATATGCTTCAATATTTAAATTCAATGATTAAATTTGTCGAAGTTTAAATACATATATTTTATTGAACGTCGGGAATTTTGTTACTTCAAACAAAAAACATGAAATGTATGCCATTTTATGTAAGCATGATAAGTCATTTATATTGTTAAAATTTGGACGAAAAAAAACTTAATACATCAATGTCAAATGTGTGAACACCGAGTTTCTTTTTTTCGTATTTTACGCTTTATGAAAGCGTTCATACTTATTCAGAAGCTGCTCTTTAGCTTTAATTTGATCTTCAGCGTACTGTCTATATGAAATGAAGAAAAATTTCTTGTTTGTAATTAGATCTTTGTTCGACTATGAAGTCGAGTACAGAACCTCAGCATCCATTTTCACTAACTTTCGCATGAATGAGCAGATTGGAATGACTTTTATGTTTTTATTCTCGAGGATTTCGACGTTTTTTGATTGCGTCCAAATGTCATCAATAATGTTGGCAATTATTTGAACCAGTGGATTTTCATGAATTCACTGACATCATAATCAACATAGCAACAATATGTTGCGCTACTTTCTTATTTCCGTTAACCCTTCGCTGTTCAAACTCTTTATCAAACTTGCCACCTTCCGAAAAGATGCAACCAAAATATTTAAATTGTGTATCTTGTTCCAACAAGTTGCCATTCAATGTGCAATGAATCGGCTTTCGAGTTTTGCCTACATGCATAACTTAAGTTTTTGTACCGCCTATGGTCATTCCAAATCTCTAATACTATTTTGCAGCTCCCCTTCAGAATTACCAAACAGCACTACGCAAGCAAGTGCTGAGATAATATTACCCTCTAAAATTACTCTACCTCTTTTTTAAGATTCCATCGAAATACGAGAATAGAAATACGCGGACTGCGCTGTTATTATTACTTTTGAAAATATATACATGAAACCGGATTGTTTCTTACAAGCAAATTGCACAACAGAAATTTTACTCTTAACCATAAACTAGGCGAACTCTCAATTTCGCCAAATATTTATAAAAAATTCTGAACGGTTATATTTACAATTCCGTAGCAAAGAAACACATTCACAATTATATAGTTTTATGTATATCTTCCGGTCAAGACTCGTAATTATACTTTTTTAATGCAGAATCTGTGAAAAACCCCTGCGCTTGAATCGTTATTTGAAAGATACGATCACCAATTTTTGAATATTTTCTATGAAAAAATAAATTATAATGATATTTTGCTTTTATTTTGGTAGGCATTATTTTTTTAAGGCCAATTTTTATTTTTATTAAAATGATCTATTTCATATTTGCTTCTTCTTTCTCGAGGTTTATTCTAATTTCTAGGCACAGCCGGAGTTAAAATGCAATGTTGGCAATGCATTTATAGAAACCATCAGAGTCTTTTTGCTTCATTGCCGCCAAGTGGATGTGGTTAATTTGTTGTGAACCGAATTCGAATTCCGCATAATTCTCTAAAATTTGCTTCGCATCAAAAGTTCTCTTGTTATCTTTGCTGTATTTAATATTCATAAGCGTCATATGCAATTTCACATCGTGACTTCCAGTTTCCCTTTTCGCTAAACCTAATCAAACATTCTTTTTTTTTTAATTTTCAATGGAATTTGAAATGAATTCAGATTTTGCTGACCTGCATCGATGAAGGCTTTCACAATCCCATTCGCAATATTTTGTAAGGCTTCCGATTCAACTTTTGCATAAAGTACTCTTGCTTTACCCGGATCTCCTTTCATTATGGCTAGTCCCTTCACTCTCATCTCGATTCTGTCATACTGACTTTTGATTGGACTGGAAAAGATTAATTTTATTTTTTTTTTAAAAAGAAAATTTTTTCGTTTTTTTCAACCCAATTTTCGTTGAACAAATTACAAATAACAAGATAATTTGGAAATACAAAAATCGTTTCACACATTATTTGGTGAATATCAATTGGGCAAATCTTACTTCACAACATTCTCCAAACAATCATTTAGAAGCTGCTCGGCTTGTGAACGATCACCATCCTCGGTTAAACACATCACACCGAGAGTGATATGTAATTTCTCTGGTTTCATAAAAATGGTTTCATGCAAATCTGATGTTGGCCGATTCAAATTTTCCTCCTACAAATAGTATATTGCATCAAAAATAAATTATTATTCATTCGTTTGCAGTCACAGCAACATATTTGATACCTTGAACTTCAGGAAATTCTCTTTGATGATTGAATCTGTGATTTTGATGCACGTTAAATGTGTTGGTAGCGGTCGCTTTTGGAAATTGCTTTGTTTTGTTCTCGTTTCACCAGAGATTGCTTTAATCTGTTGGCGAGCGGAATGAACATTAGGTTGTTCCTCGTTCCTTTCCATATCTTTTTTATACAGCGAAAAAAAAAAGAATGCAGTTACAAGAAAAAAATAATTTCCTCTCGTTGTTTTGGTTCCGAGACATTCAAAGTCAAGAGATAAAAACAAAGTTGACGTTTCGCCATGAGGCGAATAATATCCAGCGCCATCTGTGGCATAGTTCAAGAAGCCTGCATCAATTACTTTGCAAATAGAAGTACGTAACATAGACAATGCATGCAGATTTCGATTAAATCGGATGTTTTTTTCTTATTTTCCATTCATTTATTCCAAAAAAATAAAATTCTTTTAAAAATCACCTCAAATGGAAATCACATTCATACAATTGTGTTTTATTCAAAATTTTATGCTCGTTGTACATTTATAGAAGCTGTCGGCATCCTCCGTCTTCAAAATAGCAAGGTGGATTTCATTGATTTCCTGCGATCCAAAATCATAATCAGCATATTTTTCCAGAATTTGACGAGCATCAAATGTTTTTGATCTGAATTTTTGCAGCTTCAGTTCATCATCGTTTTCAATGTTGTTAATATGCTTGACATTGATTAATGTCATGTGCAACTTGACGGTGTTTCGGTTGAATTCGCGTTTTGCCAAACCTGGATTTAAAATGATATCAAAATAATGATTCTATTGAAGAAAATCATTTTTCTATTCCAGGGTCATTTGGGCTTCAAGCTACGGATTTTAATTTTAACCAAAACTTTATTTGAATCGGTGGGAAGAAAACATACTTCCAGATTATATATCGGAAAAATAATGAAGCTTGAAACTGTTTCGGCAAAATAATGCACTCAATATGAGTTGGAAATAAGTGTGAAACATAAGAGTACAATGTAAATTTCCTTGATACATTATTTCATTCAAAAATTTTCAATATAATTTGAAGATAAGATGTTTGAGCTCACCTGAGTGGACAAAACGGTTCAAAATGCCGTCGCCAATTTTTTGCAGTGCATCTGATTCAACTTTTGCATACAAAATGTTCGTGCTGCTTGGATCATCGTTCATAATGTCCGTGCCGCGAACCGAAACCTCAATTTTCCCAAATTCATTTTTGACCGGACTGAAAAACAATATGATTAGAATTCTAAAAGCAATAAATTTAAATAAAACGTACTTGACAATTGATTCGTTACATTCATTCAGTAGATTCACAGCAGCCGTCCGATCAACATCATCCATGAGAACCATTACACCAATGGTGATGTGCAGTTTTTCTGGATTATTAAACATTCCTTCTTGTAATCCTAACGTAGGTCCACTTTTCATGATCTCCTCCTGAATTTAAAACCAAGTAATTTATGATGAAGGCAAAATATGAATTTCCTTAGAAATCATCACAGATATTACCTTAAACTTTATGAAATTATTTCTGATGTTCGGCTCAAAAAGTCTGACGCATGTGAAATGCGTTGGACGTTGTTTATGGCGGCAATTGAGCACAATCAATTCGATGCGACGACGGGCTGAGCAAACTGATTCTCGTTTCGTGCCCAACACTCGGATATCACCGGTTGTGCCATGCCTTGGAATGGTGATTTCAGTGCGTGTATCGCTTTCAATGCGCTTTCTAACTGAACCCTTTGCACCGATAATCGCACCATAAAAATCCCTAAATGAATTGCACAATTGGTGTTCATTGAATATTTGATTCGGTTTATGTTTGAAGCAATAATTTCGCATGATGGACTAAGTCTGTATGATAAATAACAATTTCAAAAAATATTGAATTTAATGAACTATTTTCTCATGAATTTGTTAATTCTTTAATTTTTCTCGCTTTTGCCTTCCGCTTTATGTGTAGGTGTGGCTTGAACAAAAAAAAAAATGCAACATTGCACTCAACGAAGTTTTTGTTAAACAAAAATATGCTTCAATATTTAAATTCAATGATTAAATTTGTCGAAGTTTAAATACATATATTTTATTGAACGTCGGGAATTTTGTTACTTCAAACAAAAAACATGAAATGTATGCCATTTTATGTAAGCATGATAAGTCATTTATATTGTTAAAATTTGGACGAAAAAAAACTTAATACATCAATGTCAAATGTGTGAACACCGAGTTTCTTTTTTTCGTATTTTACGCTTTATGAAAGCGTTCATACTTATTCAGAAGCTGCTCTTTAGCTTTAATTTGATCTTCAGCGTACTGTCTATATGAAATGAAGAAAAATTTCTTGTTTGTAATTAGATCTTTGTTCGACTATGAAGTCGAGTACAGAACCTCAGCATCCATTTTCACTAACTTTCGCATGAATGAGCAGATTGGAATGACTTTTATGTTTTTATTCTCGAGGATTTCGACGTTTTTTGATTGCGTCCAAATGTCATCAATAATGTTGGCAATTATTTGAACCAGTGGATTTTCATGAATTCACTGACATCATAATCAACATAGCAACAATATGTTGCGCTACTTTCTTATTTCCGTTAACCCTTCGCTGTTCAAACTCTTTATCAAACTTGCCACCTTCCGAAAAGATGCAACCAAAATATTTAAATTGTGTATCTTGTTCCAACAAGTTGCCATTCAATGTGCAATGAATCGGCTTTCGAGTTTTGCCTACATGCATAACTTAAGTTTTTGTACCGCCTATGGTCATTCCAAATCTCTAATACTATTTTGCAGCTCCCCTTCAGAATTACCAAACAGCACTACGCAAGCAAGTGCTGAGATAATATTACCCTCTAAAATTACTCTACCTCTTTTTTAAGATTCCATCGAAATACGAGAATAGAAATACGCGGACTGCGCTGTTATTATTACTTTTGAAAATATATACATGAAACCGGATTGTTTCTTACAAGCAAATTGCACAACAGAAATTTTACTCTTAACCATAAACTAGGCGAACTCTCAATTTCGCCAAATATTTATAAAAAATTCTGAACGGTTATATTTACAATTCCGTAGCAAAGAAACACATTCACAATTATATAGTTTTATGTATATCTTCCGGTCAAGACTCGTAATTATACTTTTTAATGCAGAATCTGTGAAAAACCCCTGCGCTTGAATCGTTATTTGAAAGATACGATCACCAATTTTTGAATATTTTCTATGAAAAAATAAATTATAATGATATTTTGCTTTTATTTTGGTAGGCATTATTTTTTTAAGGCCAATTTTTATTTTTATTAAAATGATCTATTTCATATTTGCTTCTTCTTTCTCGAGGTTTATTCTAATTTCTAGGCACAGCCGGAGTTAAAATGCAATGTTGGCAATGCATTTATAGAAACCATCAGAGTCTTTTTGCTTCATTGCCGCCAAGTGGATGTGGTTAATTTGTTGTGAACCGAATTCGAATTCCGCATAATTCTCTAAAATTTGCTTCGCATCAAAAGTTCTCTTGTTATCTTTGCTGTATTTAATATTCATAAGCGTCATATGCAATTTCACATCGTGACTTCCAGTTTCCCTTTTCGCTAAACCTAATCAAACATTCTTTTTTTTTTAATTTTCAATGGAATTTGAAATGAATTCAGATTTTGCTGACCTGCATCGATGAAGGCTTTCACAATCCCATTCGCAATATTTTGTAAGGCTTCCGATTCAACTTTTGCATAAAGTACTCTTGCTTTACCCGGATCTCCTTTCATTATGGCTAGTCCCTTCACTCTCATCTCGATTCTGTCATACTGACTTTTGATTGGACTGGAAAAGATTAATTTTATTTTTTTTTTAAAAAGAAAATTTTTTCGTTTTTTTCAACCCAATTTTCGTTGAACAAATTACAAATAACAAGATAATTTGGAAATACAAAAATCGTTTCACACATTATTTGGTGAATATCAATTGGGCAAATCTTACTTCACAACATTCTCCAAACAATCATTTAGAAGCTGCTCGGCTTGTGAACGATCACCATCCTCGGTTAAACACATCACACCGAGAGTGATATGTAATTTCTCTGGTTTCATAAAAATGGTTTCATGCAAATCTGATGTTGGCCGATTCAAATTTTCCTCCTACAAATAGTATATTGCATCAAAAATAAATTATTATTCATTCGTTTGCAGTCACAGCAACATATTTGATACCTTGAACTTCAGGAAATTCTCTTTGATGATTGAATCTGTGATTTTGATGCACGTTAAATGTGTTGGTAGCGGTCGCTTTTGGAAATTGCTTTGTTTTGTTCTCGTTTCACCAGAGATTGCTTTAATCTGTTGGCGAGCGGAATGAACATTAGGTTGTTCCTCGTTCCTTTCCATATCTTTTTTATACAGCGAAAAAAAAAAGAATGCAGTTACAAGAAAAAAATAATTTCCTCTCGTTGTTTTGGTTCCGAGACATTCAAAGTCAAGAGATAAAAACAAAGTTGACGTTTCGCCATGAGGCGAATAATATCCAGCGCCATCTGTGGCATAGTTCAAGAAGCCTGCATCAATTACTTTGCAAATAGAAGTACGTAACATAGACAATGCATGCAGATTTCGATTAAATCGGATGTTTTTTTCTTATTTTCCATTCATTTATTCCAAAAAAATAAAATTCTTTTAAAAATCACCTCAAATGGAAATCACATTCATACAATTGTGTTTTATTCAAAATTTTATGCTCGTTGTACATTTATAGAAGCTGTCGGCATCCTCCGTCTTCAAAATAGCAAGGTGGATTTCATTGATTTCCTGCGATCCAAAATCATAATCAGCATATTTTTCCAGAATTTGACGAGCATCAAATGTTTTTGATCTGAATTTTTGCAGCTTCAGTTCATCATCGTTTTCAATGTTGTTAATATGCTTGACATTGATTAATGTCATGTGCAACTTGACGGTGTTTCGGTTGAATTCGCGTTTTGCCAAACCTGGATTTAAAATGATATCAAAATAATGATTCTATTGAAGAAAATCATTTTTCTATTCCAGGGTCATTTGGGCTTCAAGCTACGGATTTTAATTTTAACCAAAACTTTATTTGAATCGGTGGGAAGAAAACATACTTCCAGATTATATATCGGAAAAATAATGAAGCTTGAAACTGTTTCGGCAAAATAATGCACTCAATATGAGTTGGAAATAAGTGTGAAACATAAGAGTACAATGTAAATTTCCTTGATACATTATTTCATTCAAAAATTTTCAATATAATTTGAAGATAAGATGTTTGAGCTCACCTGAGTGGACAAAACGGTTCAAAATGCCGTCGCCAATTTTTTGCAGTGCATCTGATTCAACTTTTGCATACAAAATGTTCGTGCTGCTTGGATCATCGTTCATAATGTCCGTGCCGCGAACCGAAACCTCAATTTTCCCAAATTCATTTTTGACCGGACTGAAAAACAATATGATTAGAATTCTAAAAGCAATAAATTTAAATAAAACGTACTTGACAATTGATTCGTTACATTCATTCAGTAGATTCACAGCAGCCGTCCGATCAACATCATCCATGAGAACCATTACACCAATGGTGATGTGCAGTTTTTCTGGATTATTAAACATTCCTTCTTGTAATCCTAACGTAGGTCCACTTTTCATGATCTCCTCCTGAATTTAAAACCAAGTAATTTATGATGAAGGCAAAATATGAATTTCCTTAGAAATCATCACAGATATTACCTTAAACTTTATGAAATTATTTCTGATGTTCGGCTCAAAAAGTCTGACGCATGTGAAATGCGTTGGACGTTGTTTATGGCGGCAATTGAGCACAATCAATTCGATGCGACGACGGGCTGAGCAAACTGATTCTCGTTTCGTGCCCAACACTCGGATATCACCGGTTGTGCCATGCCTTGGAATGGTGATTTCAGTGCGTGTATCGCTTTCAATGCGCTTTCTAACTGAACCCTTTGCACCGATAATCGCACCATAAAAATCCCTAAATGAATTGCACAATTGGTGTTCATTGAATATTTGATTCGGTTTATGTTTGAAGCAATAATTTCGCATGATGGACTAAGTCTGTATGATAAATAACAATTTCAAAAAATATTGAATTTAATGAACTTTTTTCTCATGAATTTGTTAATTCTTTAATTTTTCTCGCTTTTGCCTTCCGCTTTATGTGTAGGTGTGGCTTGAACAAAAAAAAAAAATGCAACATTGCACTCAACGAAGTTTTTGTTAAACAAAAATATGCTTCAATATTTAAATTCAATGATTAAATTTGTCGAAGTTTAAATACATATATTTTATTGAACGTCGGGAATTTTGTTACTTCAAACAAAAAACATGAAATGTATGCCATTTTATGTAAGCATGATAAGTCATTTATATTGTTAAAATTTGGACGAAAAAAAACTTAATACATCAATGTCAAATGTGTGAACACCGAGTTTCTTTTTTTCGTATTTTACGCTTTATCAAAGCGTTCATACTTATTCAGAAGCTGCTCTTTAGCTTTAATTTGATCTTCAGCGTACTGTCTATATGAAATGAAGAAAAATTTCTTGTTTGTAATTAGATCTTTGTTCGACTATGAAGTCGAGTACAGAACCTCAGCATCCATTTTCACTAACTTTCGCATGAATGAGCAGATTGGAATGACTTTTATGTTTTTATTCTCGAGGATTTCGACGTTTTTTGATTGCGTCCAAATGTCATCAATAATGTTGGCAATTATTTGAACCAGTGGATTTTCATGAATTCACTGACATCATAATCAACATAGCAACAATATGTTGCGCTACTTTCTTATTTCCGTTAACCCTTCGCTGTTCAAACTCTTTATCAAACTTGCCACCTTCCGAAAAGATGCAACCAAAATATTTAAATTGTGTATCTTGTTCCAACAAGTTGCCATTCAATGTGCAATGAATCGGCTTTCGAGTTTTGCCTACATGCATAACTTAAGTTTTTGTACCGCCTATGGTCATTCCAAATCTCTAATACTATTTTGCAGCTCCCCTTCAGAATTACCAAACAGCACTACGCAAGCAAGTGCTGAGATAATATTACCCTCTAAAATTACTCTACCTCTTTTTTAAGATTCCATCGAAATACGAGAATAGAAATACGCGGACTGCGCTGTTATTATTACTTTTGAAAATATATACATGAAACCGGATTGTTTCTTACAAGCAAATTGCACAACAGAAATTTTACTCTTAACCATAAACTAGGCGAACTCTCAATTTCGCCAAATATTTATAAAAAATTCTGAACGGTTATATTTACAATTCCGTAGCAAAGAAACACATTCACAATTATATAGTTTTATGTATATCTTCCGGTCAAGACTCGTAATTATACTTTTTTAATGCAGAATCTGTGAAAAACCCCTGCGCTTGAATCGTTATTTGAAAGATACGATCACCAAATTTTGAATATTTTCTATGAAAAAATAAATTATAATGATATTTTGCTTTTATTTTGGTAGGCATTATTTTTTTAAGGCCAATTTTTATTTTTATTAAAATGATCTATTTCATATTTGCTTCTTCTTTCTCGAGGTTTATTCTAATTTCTAGGCACAGCCGGAGTTAAAATGCAATGTTGGCAATGCATTTATAGAAACCATCAGAGTCTTTTTGCTTCATTGCCGCCAAGTGGATGTGGTTAATTTGTTGTGAACCGAATTCGAATTCCGCATAATTCTCTAAAATTTGCTTCGCATCAAAAGTTCTCTTGTTATCTTTGCTGTATTTAATATTCATAAGCGTCATATGCAATTTCACATCGTGACTTCCAGTTTCCCTTTTCGCTAAACCTAATCAAACATTCTTTTTTTTTTAATTTTCAATGGAATTTGAAATGAATTCAGATTTTGCTGACCTGCATCGATGAAGGCTTTCACAATCCCATTCGCAATATTTTGTAAGGCTTCCGATTCAACTTTTGCATAAAGTACTCTTGCTTTACCCGGATCTCCTTTCATTATGGCTAGTCCCTTCACTCTCATCTCGATTCTGTCATACTGACTTTTGATTGGACTGGAAAAGATTAATTTTATTTTTTTTTTAAAAAGAAAATTTTTTCGTTTTTTTCAACCCAATTTTCGTTGAACAAATTACAAATAACAAGATAATTTGGAAATACAAAAATCGTTTCACACATTATTTGGTGAATATCAATCGGGCAAATCTTACTTCACAACATTCTGCAAACAATCATTTAGAAGCTGCTCGGCTTGTGAACGATCACCATCCTCGGTTAAACACATCACACCGAGAGTGATATGTAATTTCTCTGGTTTCATAAAAATGGTTTCATGCAAATCCGATGTTGGCCGATTCAAATTTTCCTCCTACAAATAGTATATTGCATCAAAAATAAATTATTATTCATTCGTTTGCAGTCACAGCAACATATTTGATACCTTGAACTTCAGGAAATTCTCTTTGATGATTGAATCTGTGATTTTGATGCACGTTAAATGTGTTGGTAGCGGTCGCTTTTGGAAATTGCTTTGTTTTGTTCTCGTTTCACCAGAGATTGCTTTAATCTGTTGGCGAGCGGAATGAACATTAGGTTGTTCCTCGTTCCTTTCCATATCTTTTTTATACAGCGAAAAAAAAAAGAATGCAGTTACAAGAAAAAAATAATTTCCTCTCGTTGTTTTGGTTCCGAGACATTCAAAGTCAAGAGATAAAAACAAAGTTGACGTTTCGCCATGAGGCGAATAATATCCAGCGCCATCTGTGGCATAGTTCAAGAAGCCTGCATCAATTACTTTGCAAATAGAAGTACGTAACATAGACAATGCATGCAGATTTCGATTAAATCGGATGTTTTTTTCTTATTTTCCATTCATTTATTCCAAAAAAATAAAATTCTTTTAAAAATCACCTCAAATGGAAATCACATTCATACAATTGTGTTTTATTCAAAATTTTATGCTCGTTGTACATTTATAGAAGCTGTCGGCATCCTCCGTCTTCAAAATAGCAAGGTGGATTTCATTGATTTCCTGCGATCCAAAATCATAATCAGCATATTTTTCCAGAATTTGACGAGCATCAAATGTTTTTGATCTGAATTTTTGCAGCTTCAGTTCATCATCGTTTTCAATGTTGTTAATATGCTTGACATTGATTAATGTCATGTGCAACTTGACGGTGTTTCGGTTGAATTCGCGTTTTGCCAAACCTGGATTTAAAATGATATCAAAATAATGATTCTATTGAAGAAAATCATTTTTCTATTCCAGGGTCATTTGGGCTTCAAGCTACGGATTTTAATTTTAACCAAAACTTTATTTGAATCGGTGGGAAGAAAACATACTTCCAGATTATATATCGGAAAAATAATGAAGCTTGAAACTGTTTCGGCAAAATAATGCACTCAATATGAGTTGGAAATAAGTGTGAAACATAAGAGTACAATGTAAATTTCCTTGATACATTATTTCATTCAAAAATTTTCAATATAATTTGAAGATAAGATGTTTGAGCTCACCTGAGTGGACAAAACGGTTCAAAATGCCGTCGCCAATTTTTTGCAGTGCATCTGATTCAACTTTTGCATACAAAATGTTCGTGCTGCTTGGATCATCGTTCATAATGTCCGTGCCGCGAACCGAAACCTCAATTTTCCCAAATTCATTTTTGACCGGACTGAAAAACAATATGATTAGAATTCTAAAAGCAATAAATTTAAATAAAACGTACTTGACAATTGATTCGTTACATTCATTCAGTAGATTCACAGCAGCCGTCCGATCAACATCATCCATGAGAACCATTACACCAATGGTGATGTGCAGTTTTTCTGGATTATTAAACATTCCTTCTTGTAATCCTAACGTAGGTCCACTTTTCATGATCTCCTCCTGAATTTAAAACCAAGTAATTTATGATGAAGGCAAAATATGAATTTCCTTAGAAATCATCACAGATATTACCTTAAACTTTATGAAATTATTTCTGATGTTCGGCTCAAAAAGTCTGACGCATGTGAAATGCGTTGGACGTTGTTTATGGCGGCAATTGAGCACAATCAATTCGATGCGACGACGGGCTGAGCAAACTGATTCTCGTTTCGTGCCCAACACTCGGATATCACCGGTTGTGCCATGCCTTGGAATGGTGATTTCAGTGCGTGTATCGCTTTCAATGCGCTTTCTAACTGAACCCTTTGCACCGATAATCGCACCATAAAAATCCCTAAATGAATTGCACAATTGGTGTTCATTGAATATTTGATTCGGTTTATGTTTGAAGCAATAATTTCGCCAAATATTTGTAATTTTCGCTAATTGTAACATACTGTGGGACATGAAATGTGGTTTTGAATCGCAACGGCGATATTTCTATGACTTCAAAATCCTCTTGGGCTTCGATTTCGTCATCATCACCGTACAAATCTGTGAATAATATAAAGTTTTGGTAAATTTTCATATCTCGATGGATTTAATACAAATATTTTTAGAGGCAGATGACTTATACATAAATATTATACAAAAACCAACTGGTGATATTGTACTGATTCTGTAATAGAATTTTCGAATAATTATTACAGTGCACTTGTATTCAATTCCATCAGTTAAAATATAAAACTAAATAGCAAACCATCTTCGATGTATTGATTATTGGGCGGAAGTTGTGGTTCAAATTTATTGTCATTTGCGACAGAATCTACACGATAACAACGCTTTCCAATCCAGTATAACTGTGGCTTCAAAATATCCATTTTCAAATATTTTCTCTAAATTTCAAATATTTTTACAACCAAATATAGAAAAACAATCTTTAAAATCTCGTAAAACACGACTAAATGTCACCGAATACTTACAGTCAACCTTTTCTCATACTTAAGATAAAATACTTAAGCACTGACAGCCCATATGTCAAACCCACGTTGTTGTAGCTGAGATTGAAAGGCCCCGAAATCGCAAACACCTCTCAATTGTGTTGTTTGTTGTTGGTGTTAAAGTTGTTGTTTCATCGGAATCAACATAACAGTCATTAAAATAAAACTGTAACATTAAAATATCGGGTCAATAACACTGCACTTCCGCATCACTTGCTCATACACTAATAGAGATAAGCGTTTTAGAATTGACACTCGCATTACCGTATTAATGTTTGTCAACAAAGTGTGTGCCGTGCTGTAATCATCATTTGTTTTTGCGTTGTCGTCAAAAGTTATCAGAATGAATCCGAATTTCACGGACACAATTAAATTGGAAGCGACGGATGAATGGCAAACGCATTTTGGCAATGGTGATGTCAATTTTGATGCATTCGATGCGGGTCATATGTTTTCGGAGCCGCTCAATGGCGAACCAGATGATACCGAAATTATTTATGTCTACATGGACATTCAGTCACCGATTGAAACACTGAAAGTATTATTACAAGAGAAGACAAAAAAAGATTTATCGAATTATGAAGTGTGGCTTCAAAATGTCCAAATGCTCGAACCATTCAAGACTCTGGTTGATCAGTGTGTGAAAGGTGAAGGTCTGGTACAAGTGAATGCACAGATTCTTGATGGCCCGAAACGCATTAATATCGCCGATGTCGTCAAACCAACCGAAGAAGTGGTCAACGCTATGAAAACTGAACAAAGCCTTAATATCGACTCGGATATTGTTATGCATGAGGGAGCCAACAGCAATGATTCGTCTGACGGTAAGTTCGAGGATTTTATGGCGTTTATGCGAGATTTTTAATCGGTTTTCATCAACTTTTAAGAATTTTTTGGCCATATTTCATGTTTTCTTTCATTCGAATGAGTGAATTTCCCGTAATTTGAAGCAAATCTGACAAACAATGCCGAATAAAAGAAACAATTCACAGCTTAATAAAATATAACTAGTCAAATGCAGGCGAAGCGCACAAATGCACCGTTAATCTTTTTAATTCAACTGAAATTTTCTTCAATTTAACAGAATAAATTTCCAATTATATGAAGAATTTATCCTACAATGATTGATTAACAGATATCACCGTTTCGAATGGTCAAGCAGCGATGAAATCGGCTTCGATGGATGATGACGAGGAGACAAGCCAGGAATTCGTTAATTGGGTAGTTGATAAAAAATTTCTTAGTGTGAAAAAACATCACAATATCCCCGATGATCCGAATAACTGGGCTGAAGAGCACGTTCAAGTCTGGTTGAAATGGGCAATAAATCAGTTTGGCTTGCGATTACAAGAATGCGATTGGAATATAAATGGTAAACAATTGTGTGAGCTCTCGTTGCATGAATTCCAGAAGAAAATTCCCCGCGACCCGGGCAATAAATTCTGGACGCACTTAGAATTATTGCGGAAATGCCAGTTCATTGCCATTCCGGGCGATCCAAAAACCACAAACGACGATGACGACGATTTAAGCAGCAATGAAAATGTGCGCGAAAAGAATGCTATATTCAAGAGGAATGGCCGCGTCATCGGAAAGCCAATCAAAACAACAAAAGTCATTGGAATGATCGACACCATGAATGTGGACACACTTTCGCCGTCAAATCAAGGCAATCGCACGGGAAATAATGGACAAATTCAATTGTGGTAAGAACGAAAATATAGCAATTTTAAATCAACTAGAAATTATCGGAAATGTTGACAAAATCTTTTAAATTTCTGGTTATTTTCCGCAGGCAATTTTTGCTTGAAATTTTGACCGATAAAGAGCACCGAAACATCATCCAGTGGCATGGTAACCAGGGAGAGTTCAAATTGGTGGAGCCGGATCGCGTGGCCGCTCTTTGGGGAAGCCGTAAAAATAAGCCCACGATGAATTATGAGAAGCTATCCCGTGCCTTACGCTACTATTATGATGGCGATATGATTTCGAAAGTGAGCGGCAAAAGATTCGTTTATAAATTTATCTGCGATCTGAAGCAATTGATTGGCTATAGCGCTCAGCAGCTATCTGACCTCGTCAATGGCGTGCCGCGACAGCCACGGCCCCGTCGCTTCCCAGAAAGTTTTTCAATCTGAATGAGTCAACTTACAGAAAAAAAATACAAGTTCAGATGAAATTAGTCTAATGTACGTTTTTACATACATTTCATTTTAAATTCAGATTTGACCATCTTATTCCGAACAGTTGCTCATTCTATTCTCATTGAATAATGGTGAATTTTTGATCCCAAGAATCATTTTGTTGATTAGATTTTATTTGTTGAAGTGTGACAATGATGATGGCAATAATTTATCAAAAAGTGTAGAAAATACCACCAAATTGATGCGAAATGCGTTAGAATAGTTAGCTCAATCGAATTTTTTCATTAAATACAATATTGCACACTCATTTCTTTTAAACAACACACAAAAAACATAATTTTGGATTTGTGATAATCCTCGATTTTAATTTAGTATCATTTTAAACTTCGGTTTAATTATTAGATTAAGAGCAAAGGCAAACCAATCCCATAAAATATTTTTAAAACATCCCATATATTTTATTAACGATTTTATACATATTTATTTATAAACCTAAAGAAATTTAAATAAAAAATAATGTTTCGCTTGCATGAAAACTCTTTGAAAAAGTCAATTGTGTAATAAAATTTTTGATTATGTTTGAAACGGCCTCTGAGTTTTGAATTGATTCATAACCTCAATTTTCGGACGTTCATTGCGTTGACATTGGAGCAAATATCTTGTTTGACATTTGGTTGAACGTTCAAATGCATTGTTGTTCATATTAACAAAAATCCGTGGGACAAAGCGAGAGAAAAAATCAAAAGCCCATATTTATTGAGAGGAATCTGTGAAAATGAATTTGCTAAAACGGAGTTTACTGCAACAGGTAAATAAAATGTGAATTTTAGTCTTTTCTATTGCCTATTGACTACCTCGGTATTTCAAAATAGATAACCTTAAAAAGTGAAGTTGCAATGGGAGTCTATCGAATGAAACGTCTTCAAATCCACTATTCTCATCATGCGAACAGTTTATTCAATTTGGCCAAAATGACGTGCATTTGTTCACCTAGTCGAAAACAATTAAATTTCAGCGAATCGGGACGATGGTTTTCAGATGCAACAACGGTGCAGCCCACTTCATTATTAAGCAAAATTTTTGGATATTTGAAAACAACGAAGTCGGTAAGTAGCACTATTCAACTATTTCACTTCAA
Source organism: Obolodiplosis robiniae (assembly GCA_028476595.1). Taxonomy (NCBI): domain Eukaryota; kingdom Metazoa; phylum Arthropoda; class Insecta; order Diptera; family Cecidomyiidae; genus Obolodiplosis; species Obolodiplosis robiniae. Next base: position 7,334,594 of record CM052017.1, on the reverse strand, counting down.
AATTGTACTTTATTTCAATGCGAAATCCTATTAAAATGCAGAATTCTGCTTCAATTTGCAGGTAGTTCAAGGCAAATCCTTGTTACTGTACGGCAAAACAGTGGATACATTGAATCACAGTGAATTTGTATCGAAATTTCAAATGCCAAACACATTTAATTCTTGGTTCCTGATCACCGAAGTACACGTTTGGATGTTGATGGTGCGTGCTATGGCCGAAAGGGAACTAGGCCAAGAGATTCGAAACGGCATCGTTGCTGCAATGTGGACAGATGTACTTTTGCGTTCAAAAGAAATGGGACCTGAAAATGATCGAGTTATAAAAAAGCAAATCGAAGAATTATCTGAACAATTCCAATATGCAATCGTTGCTTACGATGAGGGACTCACGAAAGATGACAAACAATTGGCAAGTGCCTTGTGGAAACGATTCTTTGCATCGAATTGCGATAACTATGAACACATCGAATTCCTTGTCAAATATGTACGGATTAATGTGCGTACACAATGAATTATATCACAAATCCGAAACATCAGAATTAATCAAACTTCACAGAATTAATAAAACTCTGTTTTTCTGCATTCACAGATTTCCAGATTAGATGAAATGAACACCGAAGATTTCCTTACGAAACGAATATACACTTGGACTTCGCTCAAAGATCTCGAAACTGGGAAATATTAATTAATAGGATTATATATGCATAAGCGATTTGAATAAAGTAGGACACAACATTATTTCAAGTGAAAATTGACTTCAATCAATATTTTATGTCACAACAATTATTTATTTCGTTTCGAAAAAGTTCGACTAACTTAGTCAACTTATTTTGGACGTTTTGGCCGTGTTTTGTTTGGCTAACTATGATTATCCCGATAAAAAATAACATCAATAAATTGAAGCTTTAGTCAATTTCAGTCATAATTTCCAAAATCAATCGTATGACTTAAACATAAAAGAAACTGACTACTTTCTTACAGATTCAATTTCTGGTTAACTTTCAAAGATTTAGTCAGCTATAATCGTTTGTAATCAATCAGAAGTTGGCTGACTTATAGTCAATTCATTTTCACATTGGATTTCAGACATTCGTATCAATTTCTTGCGATATTTGAATTCTAAAAAAGTCATCCATTACTAAATCTCGCCCACTCAACGTCAAATAAATGTAAATTACACTATAGCAATAACATGAATGATATTTAACTTTGAATTTACAAAGCAATTTTGAGTTCGACTTGGATGTTTTTGGTTATTTGATTCGAAATTTGCATTGCCGCTGACGCCAAACACTTTGTTCAAAAACAATGGAACTCCGTAAGCATCAGGACTTTCAATATTGAGTTTGATCGAAATCAATAATTTATTAAAACGGACACGTGGCCATCAGAAGAACGCCGTCAGTAGAAGTAAGCCACAGTGCGGGTGTCTCTCGTGGCAAAAGTCGTCGTTTGTCAATAGATTGCCATCTCAATTCCAAATTTTCCAACATTCATTAGGAAGTTATATAACATTCATGATATTTACTTTGTAGTAAAAAAAAACAACGATCAATTAAAAACAAATCTTCGAAAATTGTAATACCATTAAGACCATATCCTCTAATTGAATTCCGATATTTGATACACAAATATTTGGAGGAATTTCTTGTTTCTATTCTGATTGAACTCAAATGGGCGTGAAAAATTCTTGTGTTTCTATCCGAATATTTCTGATGTAAGAGCACGATGAGATTTCACGAAAGTCCAAGGCTATAGAAATGATTCATGTAATTATATATTTAACCTTTTGGATGCGAGTGCATGTTCAGACTCACAGATGTACGTAATGCATTATTGTCTGAAATTAGTCGCATAAAACGGCATTCGAGAGTATCAAAAATCCGTTTAATATCATCACTAACCTCGGCTACGTAAACATAGTGTAGACACAATTACCGCATGCTTTGGCACCAAACACACAGCTTGCGATGGGCCCACGAAAAAAGGATTACAAAAACACAACATATGACTGAGTGTATTCAAAAGCTTGCTCGCGTCGAAGGGGCATCGAAAAGCTGACGCGTTTCACGTGATTTGGATGCCGTTGGATTAGAGTGTGCGCAAACTCATGCCTCGACTTTTCACTTCATAAATGAATGAGCTCTCTTCCATCTGATGGAGCACTGAAAAAGAAATTTACTTCATCGCTGGAAAAGCCCGTCCTAGTTCTTTCGTAAACGTGAGAATAAAAAGGATTGTTTCCATATTTTTTCACCATTCGAAGCTTTGCGATTCCCCTTAAGCTCGTCCGTATGATGCCGTAGATGTGAAAGAACATTCAACGTTCTATTGTCTATTCAATGTATTCGTCAAACATGATGTTATTCACTGTTTGTTTATTTTTTGCTACATTTTCCACATGCTGTTTTATAATAAATTCAAATGACAAACCATTCGTGCAGTCAGTTGCCTGAGAAGCGTGCACGTTGAAGGACACACTTACACACGATTTCTTTCACAATTGGCCGTCGTGTTTTCGGTGTTTTGGCACGATTTTTCCAGAGAATCTGTGTAGAGAAAATGTGTGGGCAATAAAGTTGATACTTGGTCTCGATTTTCCTCTTTTTGTAGGGTTCGAAGCGCGGATTTTCATTTTTAATGTTGAGCATTCTTGGGACATAGTAATTATATTTCGGCTGCATTCTTCCTCCAAGTGATATCTTGATATTGGTAAAATTCCATGCGGTAATAAATAATCGTGTCCGATATTTTTTTGGAGATTTATCTTATTATTTTCAAGTGCCTCTAAATACTCTCGAAGAATGTGCGGATGAGCGAGGAAGAAGCGGAAGATTATTTCTTCTCAGTGTAGTAATAAGAGAGTGCTGTTTCCCTTTTTCCGTCAGTTCAAAGCTTATAAACTAAAAAAATCGCCGCAATAAAACATGTGAAACTGAATTGAGCATTTTTTTTTGCGTGGCTTTATACATTTTTTCCTTTCTCGACATTAAACTTTTTCAAAGACCATAAAAGAAGCTTCTGGCTGTCGAATAAGAAAAAAAAAGATGGTTTGAAAATTGGAGTTGCATTTATTTGACTTGAAATAAAGTGTAAGTAAGGCATACAGGGAGAGCTATATATCTGGAGTAAGATATTTGGTTGTCCTTGTCCCATAAGTTTTCAATAGCCTACATCGGGGCCGCGCAAAGTCAGCCGCTTGGCTGTTATGTGAAAACAACACATTGCTTGATTGTGTTCCATCATTCACCAGAGATCCTGACATCCAAACCAAATTGCAAGTAAGTGTGAAGCTAGCAAAGTTAATGCTGTATTATTATATTGAGTGCGAGAGAGGTAACAGATCGAGACAGATTCGAAGAGGAATTGCTCCCGCAACAAAAATTCAATAGTGAAATTTGTGTAATAAAATGATGCATTGCTTTTATCTAATGCTGTTGTTTGATTGACGGTGATGAAATTCATGTGCAATAACGATTGATGCATTGAAAAGAAACTCTTGCTATTATTTTACTTTGCACATATTTGCGTTTACAGAAGAATCGATTTGGGATGCTGTCGAGCCACATCAGAAGCAGTGACAATGGTGGCGGCCGAATGCATTTGCTGAGCAACCGAACAAATGGAATGCAACTTATAGAAAATACAAATATAAATACAAAATGAAAACCAAGTAAACAAGCAAATGAACAAATACAAGCGGTGGCGTTTCAAAGTTTTCCAAGCGGAATTGCTTCTGGCTGCCGGCGATTTTCCATTGTTTGTTCTCATGTGTTCGAATGTTCAATGTTTCATATGAATGATGTTGTGTGGAGATGAGAGCGAGAGAGGGGGAGAAAAAGTGCATATAAACGCAAGAACTCGACATTCCTTTGCAACATTTATTTAGTACAGCCAGCCAGTTCGATGGCATTTGGTGATGCAGCTGAGGCAAAAATGTGTTGTACACCCCCGAAACACTCGACGCGATGTTGCTGGATCAAATTAAGATAAATTTACATGTAAACATTTGCCACAAAACTCTCTTTTTCACACCGAATGCTTTCGGTGTGCATACCTTATTTTCATTTATTTTATGCTCACCGCAAAACATTCCAATTAAAACTTAAATAACAAAATCACTGGGGCTGGTTTAATCGTGAATTTTATTTTTTTTTGAGAATTGTGCATTTTCGATGTTCGCTGAATATCTTTCATCAGCATGCATAAACACTTTAATATTGATTAAAAAACAGAGAGAAATGGCGCGATCAATTTGAACGCACACATTATTTTTGTGGCACAGTAGCATTTTTTTCACCGTCCCTTTTTCTCATCCAGTTAGACTATTTATCTCAACGGCACTTCGATACTTGTGCATGCTTCTGTTCATCTGTTATTCGATACAGTGAATTGATTATCTATTGTAAATTGTCTCAACATCACTTCATCCTCCAACGTTTTCCCATTATCACATCTCAGCTCGACATTGTCGTTGTCGGTCGTCGATGTCAACGTCGCTCAATGCATTCGTCGTAGATTCCCTGAATGAAACTCTTTAATAAAGTCGAACCGAATCGAATTGAATCGATATAGTTAGTTATTCAGCCCTCACGCAGAGCTAGGCAGCTTTCAATTGAATTACAATTTAACACAAACTCAAGTAACTCACCAATTGCCAGCCAGCGCTCTCGCAAAAGAATAAAATAAACGAACGAAGCGAATGAAATCAGTAGCAGGAAGCTGCCAGCAGCAACAACAGCAACAGCCGAGATACAGTTTATTAGAGAAGTTGAAAATTAAAAGGAAACGAAACGGATGACGTCAAATAATGGAAGAAGGAATAAAAATGGAGACAAGCTTAAAAAAATCGAAACGAAGGAGGCAGATTTTACCTCCCATTCCTGGATAACAAGTCATGCTCTATTTGGTTGCTTCAGAAAAGGATACGCTGTGTGTGACTCCGCCGACAACATGAAAGACAAACGATTGGTAATTGTTCTATTCGACCGACAAGAAAAACACAAACACAACAGCAATAAAAGCAAAACTTTGTTCGAGAAAATCGGGATAGCATAGAAGAAACGTTTTGTCATCATTTCTGTGCAATATTTTTTAGCTGCAGTTGTCCCACTCGTTTTCAGCTGTATCGCATCGCTTTCTATCGCGAACACATTTATTAAATTCACTCAATTTTCCATCATGTCAAATTGTTAGACAATTTTTGTGCACCGGCCGACACGTACATTCTTCAATGAAGATTCTATGTAGTTGTTTTGGTTGGTGCTGTTGAACCATAACCCTGATCACGTGGTTATTGATGGTGTGTCATTAAATAACGTTCAATGAGTAATATCACTCACATCCACTCAATTTTTATTGCTCACCGGCTTGCCGACGATTTCGAATTTGTATGGACGTTAAAGTACCTTTTTGAACATTGCTATAAGATGAAATGTTCGCGCTATTACACACGCTCTTAGTCGCCATCAATTTCTTCTCGATGCAACCGCCCATCATGTTGCCATACGCACTCGGCGCTAATGTTTCACACATTATAAGTAGTAATTTGGAATTATTTAAAAGCTGACAAGCAAATAAAACAGTTCGCACTAACGACTCGACCCAACGACAGAAATATACAAACCTCGTCGCTATAAATGATTGATGGACAACAACAAAATATGATGGTTTTTTATGTGAATGAGAAACAGTGTAAACATATAAAAATCACAATTTGCGAAGCATGTCGAGGATTTTGATTGATGTCAATCCGAAAATTCATTTTGAAATACGCATCAAATTATTTTTCTAACATTTTCATTAGGAATCACACCTAGATCGTCATTATTGATTAAAATGTACGAATTGTTTTTGTGAATTGATTGAAAATATGTCGAAATTCTTAACAAAATTAATTATCGATAAACAGATATTTTTGGATTGACTGGCACAATTTATCATCATTTATGGTAAAAAAAGCATCTTGAAAAGACAGGGAATGGCTCTAAGTTGCCCGAAATCGACCAATATGTTGTAAAACCATATTATTAGAAATGAACGAAAATTATTGAAAAAGGTTGAAGATGAACTGAAATAACTCGACATAAACGGAAATGAGTTAAAAGAAGCTACAACCGATTAGGCGTTAAAGCCAAATCAAAATTAAGCTTTGAAAACACTAGCCCATGTTCATACATGCTTAAATAAAACATAAATTGAATATTTAATATAATCATTGATGATTTTTCAAAATATTCGTAATTTGATGTTGTGTGTAACATTTATTTGGAATAACTTGCATTAGCCGGTTGAATAGGCTGATTGGTTGGGCCAAATCCATTTGATCTGGTATAAATAATAATTTTTGCGGTGTCATTGAATGTTCGATAAGACGCTTGGTCATTTTCGGCCTGCACACGATGACAGCTGGCACCGACCTCCTATCGCAGCTGAATCAACACCGATAATCTAACTTAAATATTTGCTATTTCACACCAATTCCATTTGTCATTACCATTCAAATCCACATATAAATGGTGCCTTATATTGATTTTCAATTTGGGCGAGTGCTTCGAGCGCGCTCTTTCATTTATAACGCATATATCATTCAATAAATGAATTAAAACTGCCTGCGAAATGAGCTTCGGGTTTCTCCTTATCATTCAACAAAAGCCTGACTTTTTAATGTCTACCTTAAGGATATTGTGAGTATTTTTTCGTGTGTTGTTTGCAAGGAAGTGAAATAGAGAGGAGCATATAAGCTCAGGGAAAAAGAAGTGTTAATAAACACGAATAAAGAGCTATGTGTGTCATTTCACATATTGAATAGAGTTTGATGCATACACGCACTCTGCCACACAAACACGCAATCCTCTAAGATAGAATTGAAGACATTGAGAAATGTGAAATTATTGCAGAGCCCTCACGAGTTTATCATGGTCGACTTCTTCTCTCTTCTACATGTTTTGTGCATTGTTTTCTCTGGCAATGATAATATAGTTTGTGAAAGAAGACGAACGAACACGCAACACAAGGAAAGCTATTGATTTAGTGGGGAAAATACACGTTACATGCGTTTGCAGCGATGGAGTGAGAAATAGGATTTACTTCGCTATTTTTTCCGCAGATCAAATATCTCAGCTGGGTCATGATTTGTTTCTCGGTGCAAGATCGTTTCCGTCCACCAATGCATACTCGTCTGCCCACATGCAATATATCCACTATTGTCGAATCAGTTTCGGAAAATGATTGCCACTGCTAAAGCCATGTTATAATCCGTTTGAAATTTTCAATTTTCTAAGCTTACGATTACAAACCGCTTCAATTCGCCGAATGAAGCTTACCCACAATAATAATAAGAAGCGAGACACACAAAAGGTCATCCGAAAACCCGATGAAATCACAAGAGAGGAGGATAAAATGAAAGAAACGAAAATGTACGGCGATTGAATAAGAATCGCGGGGGTCGTGCACGCGTAAACGGAGAGGATAATACGCAAAAATGTTATAAAAGAAGAATAACAAAAAAGGCATCAAGAAGTTGAATCTATTCGCGGCAAATGTTTGCGCTGGAAATTTCGTTCATCTCATCGTTTTGATTGAATAAACTGAAAAACAGCAGTGCGATCGCGTTCCATTCCTTGCATGATTGAAATATTTGTTTCCCCTGAACAAAACATCAATATACAGCGAATCAACTTCGAAGTATATAAACAGAGAGACAATTGAATTTTTTTCGTTTTTTTTTTTTACTTATTGCGCTTTTGCTTGTAAAGTCTTTTAGGTTTTCTTAATCGCATTGGCTTCCGTAGCTTTTGCAATTGTTTCACATCGATTCGCTTATATTTTTTCCCTTTTTACCGTTCTCTCTCTGTGTGTATCTGTCCACTCGTGCTAATGGAGCGAGACGAAGGCAAGCGGGTGTTTCTTGTCGATTTTAGCTACAATCGATTTTCAAACCACTATGAAAATTAACTGAAATCTCATAAGATTATTTATTCAGCTTTTCTGTTTTTCCGCTGCCGCATTTTTTGGCCCCGGCAGCATTCAAAAATGGCTCAATCTATCACAATTTACACTTGCTGTCGCATGGGGCCAGAAAAAAGAGGAAACGACAATGTGTTTGGATGGGATTGCCAATATTTGCTTCAACTTTCATTCATTTGATTTATAGACGTTAAACGGAAAAGTTGAAAAAAAACGAGATATGGTTCGGGAGCTCTTTGCGTTCGCTCTCCTTGATGGCTAAGAGCGAAATGCGAGCGCACAAAACAGCAACACTCCAGCAAAAGATAATGATATCTTAAAATGTTTTGATGAGAAAATATGCTACTCTTCATATTATAGGCAATCAATCAAATTTCAGAATGAATAAAGCGGAAAGATTCTATTAACTTTGCTGTAAGCATTTGATATACACGGAAGGCGTCGCAATTTGCGAAACGAAGAAAAATGATTATGAGGCACTCATCGATTGCTGTTCATTGCGTTAGCCCATGGATTATTTACTATGGAGATAATATTAATATATTTCAAAGTTTTTAATTCAGTTGGGCTGTTACGGGTTTCCGGTTGAACTTTCCCATGCGACCCAATTCCCAAATATTTGGTAATGGCATTCTTCGTTGTGACGCAAATGATAATCAAGCAAACTGATACAGAAAAACGGTTTAGAAATACATACTAAAGAGAGAAGTTAAAAGAGGTAAATTATTTTTCCGCTTTGTATTCCCACCGCGTGCTCACAAAACAGTGTTTGTCATCATTTTGTCGCAATTACCGTTGGTTGAAATCAGTCAAAGATAATTAATTGATTAGTAAGTTATTTTTATTCTTTTCATTTGATTTTACAAAAACTATGACGAGGACAATGAATGGCAAAATAAAAATAGCACGACCCAGCGCCTGTTGGGCGCAGGAGCACAATATGATTTCGTTGCGAGATAATGTATTCGCTTACTGTGTCTTATGGAATTTTCTGAACCAACCACGAAATGTCTGGGTAACAGATAAATTTGTAATTTCGTGAATCAACTGTGATCCATCAAAGACCATTGCAGAATTACATCTAATTTCACACAGATTATTTATCTCCCTTTACTTTCTTGGTGGTGGTTTTATTGTTTGTTGCCATGTTATTGTGTATGGCATGGCATTTCTGGTTATGCTCTTATTGCTGTTTGATGCGTTGATAATGTTAAAACAATCAACTTATTTGCCGCACGAAATTTCAACCACTTAAGTATCATTTACATAAAACTTTTGGAAAATGATGATGCCATCACACGAAAGCCCGTATGAACTGATAATTTAGTGTGGTGCGGCGACAACGGATGATGTAAAAGTGGGTGTCATATGTGAAAATATGTCAAAACAGAAAAATCGTAACAAAAACTGTTAAGAAGCACATTGAATGCTGGATGCTTCTTGTTGAAATTCCATTCAACTTTTGAACCAATATTGTGCTCACGCTATGCCTTATACGCAAGGCCGTGCCAGACAAGAGATCTCGAAAAACGATAAATTACCCTTTAGTTCGAAAAGCTTTTAAGACGACTTTGAATGCCTTTACTCTGCTCATTGTGGCGCTCTGCATGTTCTCTGCATAATTCACTCGATCACCCTTTCTCTCTCTCTCTCTCACTCTTCACTTTCGCATTTCGCAGTTTTAACCCCTGGGTCTCTCTTTCTCTTTCTCTAATGGTTTCATCTATCAGTTTTTATCACACACAACCGAAAGTATGAACATGAAGAGAAGAAGAACAATTGGAATCGTACATCCAAATGCATATCCTGTGAATGAGAGACATTTGCTTTTGACCCCTCCCCCCCTCTCACTCTTTCTCTCATTCTCTCTCTTTCTGCGTGCTCCGTAAAGAGCTGAATAGTTGTATGTATTTACTAGCGGAAAAAATAATCAAACAAATAAGCGTAAAAACGGGAAAGAAGAGAAAAGAAATTAACACAAGTGGTTTTGTGTTGAGAAATGACTACAATTTTCACTGTAATAGCATTTCGTGTCTCGTTCGTTGCTTCCAGTTACATATTTTCACTTGATCACCATGACTTGGCTGTGCACGTCTTCATCCTGGTTCATTTAGTCGCTCTCTCTTTCTCTCTTTCATTCGGCTATTGTTTGTGTGTTGTATCGCCTTTTGGCGATATTTTAAATGTGAACCCCGATTCTTCGTGGCAAAAATCCATTCGTTTCTATTCACTAGTGCGGCGCTAGCAGCGTCCGCTCTCCGGTTTTTCGCTCAATGAACGAACATTTCGCCTATAATTTTGCTTTTACACACATTAAACCCGAAAAATGATTAATACTAAATGCATCCATTCAGCAAATAGCAAACAAATATACAAACAAATAAGCAAAAATCTTCGGATTTCCTACCGACAAATTCAGTTGTGATAAATAAAATATAATTACTGTTTTGGTGGTATGTAATAAAAGGTTATTTTTGTCATTCATAAATTTATATGTGCAAATTGTGTTGAGCGATAATTGCCTGCATTCGGTCGACCGTCTACGTCTAGTTGTCGTGAGCAAAAAGCGCCTGGGTGTATTTTCTTATGCGGAATTGTGCTGAAATCAACCCAAGATCAAATATTGGACAATGTTGTTTTTCGCTTGCCGCGACTTCATTCACTGTCAGTAGCGAAATACAGGCAATTTCAACGGCTCTCTACAACCCACATGTTTTATTATGTGAGAATCGCGTAGGTTCGTATTTAATTTATTGCCGACTGAATCTCTTGTGTGATATTCATTATAGTTCAGCAACTATCCTTGTGCCTCGTCACGGCACCTTTTGTACGTAACTTCTCTTAAGTGATTACATTTCTATTGAATTTTATATGATTATGAAAATATACGAAACCCAAATGAAAATTATGTAATAGCCGGAGTTGGCTTCAGAAAGCCAAACAAAAGACACATTCATGTAACGCATGGCTGCTGGCAAAAACATTGGAAAGTGAGTGTGCCAAAGTGGACAGCGAGAAGGAGAGAGAGAGAGAAAAAGCGACTCACTTATGTTATAACATAAATGTGTATGGAAATGCACATGGTGAAGTGAATTCGAAGTCGCAAAGAATGATGAAATAGGCATATTCAGTTTCCATACGGGGTGCCATTCATCGTTGCTCATAAGCTTTTCGAAATATACACATATTTTAACCATTTTTTGGTGTGAAAAGGCAATAAAAAAACGACTTGAGTTCAAAGTCTCTCTCCCTCCCTCACTTTTTCTTACTTCTCGCATTGTAATGCGCCAACTCATAGGCAAGTAGCATGTTTTTATATGTAGATTCGCCGAGAAGAAGAAGCGAGGGTATTTGGTTTCGCACCAACGCATACAAAAACAATTTCTCGTTTGATTTATGTTGGTTTTGGAAACAATGTTTCATGAGTAATTTCTATATATTCACGTCATACGAACGCTTATTCCCAATCGGCATAACTTCAATTTTACTATGAGCTGTGCGTACACGGCACCGAAAGAACGAACAATTCCGCATTTTTTTCTTCGTTCCGTCCATCGGTAGACACTTGGCTGTTGTTTTTCCGTAAAAAGAAACTTTTTCACATTCAACTAACTCGCGTCCAATTATGCGGACTCATTGTTGGGCTCTCTCATGTATTCATGCAATTAGAATTCATCACTCAATCTCGCCACATTATAAATGGTAATTTTCTTTATTTTGAGGATGGAGTCGGATAAAATTGAAAATTCACCCTGGGGGAATTGCATGATTTTTTTAGTCACAAAATCCATTTCAATTATTTTTATCTATTAAAATCTACGTCAATTCAAATCTAGATCCAAATATTTCACAAAATCTGTATTGTTCGGTGATAATCACAACGTATGGATATTTCGGATTCTGTTGTATATTTGACATTAACAGAATATAACAAATAATGGCAAATTTGTGCAATTTTCACTTGATTCTGGACAAAATTCTGCTCCCGATTCTGGAAGTGGCTTTTACCTGTTCCCGGTGGTAGTCTAATCAATATTGAGAATCCACTAAAAACCCACTTGCAGAACCGGGGGCAGTTCCGATTGTTCTTGACGACCCACTTCCAGAATTTGGTCAGGAATCAACTAAAATTATAAAAATCAGATCTGCATATCTGTAATTTCTGTCAGAAGTGTTCACATCAGTTCATGTCTGTTAAATCGTCTAAGTATTCATTGGAATTCATTCTTATTAGTAAGTTTTTAAAGCGTGCAATTCCCCTAGATTTCAACCTCCTAATCAAATATTACCGAAATAAAAGTCAGAACTTTTGCTAACTTGACGCAACTCAAGATGAAATCGGAGAACTGCCGCAAAAAATGCGAGTGTAAACCAGTTCGAACCGCTGCTATTAACCATTTCCAGATTTTTGGTGAGCCAAAAGCTTCAGAATTTATTTTCTCTCCGAACATCTATTTTAATTGAACTTATCATTGTCACAATCACAGCTCAATGTCGGCGGTGTGTCGTTTTCCGTATTGTCGATTTCCGAAATATCACGTTTGTATTTAATTCCTATTTTGATAAAATACACTTTATCAAATAGTTAAGAGTAAACAATTTGTGTGTATAATCAAAGCACGCGCGAATCACATGCGATGAAACACAATTGAAAATGTTTGTATGAATTATGTTCATAGATTTGGGAGAAAATGCACAAATGATTGTGCGATGCAATACCATTGATTTGCAAACGAGCGCATAAACAATTGGCAAATCGGTAAATAGCCTGAAATGCAAACAAAAGTGACGAGGCTCAGGATGGTCCCAAAGATAGACTGCGATTCTAACACCGAATAATGCAGCACAATGGCAACCGAAACAGTATATTACGATGTGATAACAAAAGCTCCGGCACATTTGAATAACATTAAAATAACAATGATAATGATAACAATGGGCTGGCGATAGCAAATGGGAAACGCACCAAATTTACGAACAAATCACACGGAGGGAGCGACCAACATGTCAAATACGGCACCATTCTACAGAGCACACCGTAAAGTTTGTGGAAAGTAAATGCAAAGCAACTTGCTCCTTCGTCATCGTAGCAATGGAGAGCGAGCGAGAGCGAGCATAAGAGAAAGAGAGAGAGAGAGAGAGAGAGAAATTGATGGGGAAAAAGATGAAGAGGCGACTACCTTTGCTATCAACTCGCTGTATTCATTATGAGCGTATCAATTTGCATTGTTTGTACTCATTACACAAAGAAGAGATGCAATACATTCTGTGCACCGCCGCCTGATACATACAAATTCAAATGCACACACATATACAGACAGATAGACAAAGAGAGAGAGGTAGAGAGTTACTAACAGATGAATTCACGTTGGGACAATGCAGATCGAAGTAACCGAATAATAAGCATCCCTTATTATATTGTGGAAGTGCACTGAAACACATGAATTTCTATTACAGTATCGATTTGAATGCCATTTAGATTATGTACATGACATGCACGTGCAAGTATACACTTTGCGCGAAATTATTTAATGAAAAATTGGCTGTTGTCTTTTTGGTGAGGTGCGTGTGATTAGCTTAACGGATTGGACTATCTGCAGTTTTCGAACGAATACATGCTTCCATGCATTTGCATTCTCACTCTATACTCAACTATCGCTCATTGTCGCTCTATATCTTATTTCAATCGACACAATATTTCAAATATGCGGCGCATTGAGATGCAATCATTTCAACCATTGAACAGTGCCAGGTGTAAAGACACACGCAGATTTATGTGCGCTGGCTAGAGCAGAGAAGGTTGCGTTCGATGCGATTCGCCAAGTTTGGCTACAATCCATCCACTTAAATTAGCCAAAGTACATTCAATCAATGCCATTTGAACAAAATAACGTACACTCGCACAATGATGTTTGCATCTAATCATCACACGGATGCATTTTGCAATTCTTCTCGATGTCGCGACGCAAATTGGCCATGGATTGGGTGCGACGGTGCATGCACATTCCAATTCAATGTGTATGCGATGCAAAGCAACCAAGAGAGACAGACAGAGAGAGAGAGAGAGAGAGAGAGAGAGAGAGGACGAACAAAAGGGATTCCTTCATCGAATACATAAATTATTTGCTTTATGATACGGTACGAAAAGACTTCGGTTGGAATTGCTATCGCATCGCCCGTTTGCCAACATCATTTGTTCCTCATTCCGTATAATTGATTGATATGCGCAATCAATAAAATGTTTACTCGATTTTAAAATATATTCCGTGGGGAAGCGTTTAGATGCAGCATTCCTCCCATTCATCTTGCATTTGAATCTATAAACATTCAAAGGTTCCGTTTCGATGCATTTGATGATAGACAAGCGTCGGCGGCGGCGGCGACAGCAAAGACAAAACTTTCTTTCACGGTTTCATTCGATTTGAATGTTGGATGAGGAGTTTATGTTTGATTCAATGTCAGTCACATACAAATTTCCACGAATTCCGTACACGAAGCGCTCTCAAAACAAACTGAAAGACGTACAATCTGATTGGCAAAGACAACGGTTTGAATTTGACGATCATTACCGTCATAAAATTGCGTTTGGTAAGGGTTTTTGTTTAATTTTGCAATATTTCTAACAAAAGATGACGTTCGTTATCGCGTAACATGCTCTCTCATTCGGAAACTCTTTCTCTCTGCGAAAATTGCCTAGTTTCAATAGCAGTCGCACAACAAACGAGAGCATACTCACACAATGGAAACAGTTACAAATCAAAATTCAAAAGCTCTTAGCATTTATTCCTGCACAGTGATTTTTAATCAAATAACCAGAAACAAGAACAATAATAGAAAAATGGTAGCGACGAAGTTCGAAAGCACAACCAGTATTCCGCTGTGTTTGAAATTCATTTTGTGTCAGTAATTTTTTGTTATGGCTGCTTAATGGAGAGCTCGAGAAACGAGAGAGTAGAAAAAAAAATTATCGGTTTGCTGATATCGAAGAAAATTTTGATTCACAGCCTTCGTTTTCGTCGTCCCTGATGCATAAACAAAGACGATTTTGTCAAATAAAATGTTCATCGTTTCCCCCTCACTTCATTTATGCGAGAATATATTATTTTATTGTGAACAATCATTGCTCAATCACGCGATAAGAACGGGGCGATAAGAAAAAGGGCAACGAGAAATGAAAAGATGGGAATTTTCGGTCGGAAATTTGGCTTTTTTTATGCCAATAAGTGTTTTTATATTTATTTGGTTCACAATGCTTGGGTGCAAATCTGATGCCCCATCAAAAAAGACCACTCAATATCTCGATCTGCGATAAGATAATCAACAACAATTTTATGCCGATTTGAGATAAATGTTGCCCACTGAAATGGAATACATTACAAATATGAATGAAATGCATATGATTTTCCATGCTTGCGATATTTCATAGCATAGCAAAACCTTCTTCCGTCGCATATTGCCTCATGTCAAATGTTCTAACTAGCTTACGGCTTTGAATCCACCAAAGTACATACATGGACACAGCAAATGCCAGCAAACTTCGAATAATCACACAAAATAGAAGTCGTCGCACAAAGTTTTGATTGTCAAATGTATCTGAATGTGACTTGACCGTTATATGTTATTTTATTTCGCTTGTGCTGCTTTTTTGCCAGAGCTCTGTTTCACACTCGGTTTCGAAAAGGACGAGCCGATGCGAGTTTGATTTTTTTTTTTTAAAATCAAAACTTTATGACAATAGACGCTGTTGGACAGTTTATCTGTACTAAAAAGTGTTTCGCTACGCTTTTGACCTATTCATACATTTGAGATATCTTCAATCTGGATAATTCTGTTAAACATCAGAGTATTTCTCTATCTACACCTCAGACTGTGCCACTTCTCCACCCCTTCACTCCCTCTTTTCCGGTGCGAACATGAAACATGGGTAAATATGATGAAAATGTCTATTGAATGACGATATGGAAGCAGTTAAAGTTAGTCATTCGATAAAAACTTTCCTCAACATATTCATTTCCGGTGCCCGTGTCAAGGCGTTGACAATCGCTCTTTCTCTCTTGCTAACTCTCCCTCTCTTTCTCTCTCTCTCTTTCTCTCTCTCTCTCTTTCTCTCTCTCTCTCTTTCCCTCGCTCTTCTTAGTATTGTCAGTATGTTTTCTCTTCACACATTATTCACAAACTGTGGAAAATATTAAGTTAAAATTTGGTCGATGCCAAAAAACACACACAAACTGAATGTAGCTTTGTTATGTCGAGCATAGGATAGACACGAAAAATGGGATTTTCCCTTCAATAGCGACATTTACATTCCATTTTAATGCATCACGGATATCTTTTTGAAAAAATTGAAAAGTTTCTGAAGATCTTCCAAATAATTTCCTCTCTCTTTCGGTGTGTGTACTAATTTCGATGATTTTTTTTCGATTCCTTTTAAAAGTTTGTAATTTAAAAAAAAAAATATTTACTTTTTATTCGATGCATGACCAAACGAAGGATGCTTTATATATAAAGGGTTTTCCAACAGGGACTTGACAACTTTGCACGTGAACGTGAAGAAAGTGTCAAGTCCTTAATGGAAAACCCTTTATATACATATATATATATATAATGTCATATAGTCTCCAACTATGTTAAGGGATGGTGAATGTCAATAAAGCGCGTCATCTCTAACTATTCGATTCAATGGAATGGAATGGAATGGAATGGAAAGATGGTTCAGATGGTGCTAGCGTCGATGCGGAATGTCAAAACTCAGAATATATCTTCCCTCTAAAAGAAAATATGTAAAATTCCATTTTCCGTTCCATTGAAAAACGAAAATATCGGGGGCACATTTACATCGTTCGCCGTAACGAAATGCTTTACTTGTTTGATTGGAATCCAATGTCGAGAGAGAGAGAATGAGAGAGAGAGACTGAGAGAGAGAGAGAGAGTTTAATATATAAATATATCGAATATGATGATAACAACGTGCAACAATAAAACGCCAGAGCGTTTATATCCTACAAGAAAAACACTGGTTATCGAACTAAAACAACAAACTATAGTTTGTTTTATAGCATTGTATATACAATGTTTTCCAATTGTTAAATTCGGCGGAGAATGAGAAAAATATTTTGTGGTATTGTCCGCAATTGTTTTACCGCATACAATTTAAATCAATGCAACAGTTTTAAGTCCGTCTAAATGGTAGATGCATGTTCTCTTGGTTAACCTTCTGGATTGCATTTGTTCCTCTACTAAATATTGGATCTCGTGCCAAAAACACATTTCATGCGGTGCGACAAAGAGCGTCAAAAGAGTGAGACGAGGAAGAAAAGAGTAACAGCAACAGCAACACACTAACTACATGAATGGTAGAATTAATATTTAAATTGTGTTCTGTTGGGTTCATTAGATGATAGCTGAGAAAAAACCAACATTTCCGAATCCACTCCCCACTACCAATATTGTTTCACACGTGTAAATTAGCTTTATTTATTATGGATTGCGTTTGCAAACCAAACAGTACGACAAAATGGAGATAAAGCGGCAAGCGCACGCAATTCGGAGGCAGGCGAGGAACAAGTAGGACCAAAATAAAACAGGGTCAATCGATATTGAAAACTGAACTAAAAATAGAATTAAAATGACTACAGCCACCCCATCGATTATAATTTATTGGCTATCGATTGAATTTATTTCTAGGGAGAATCAACATGTTTGTCATCATTCAATGGACTCTGAATGGTTTGGAGTGTGCAATCATTCGAATGATTTGTTTCATTCCATTTTTGTCGAGTCTTTCTGTATTACTCTTCATTGAACGACAATTCATTGAAAGCGAATCAGTTCGGTTCAATTCAATTCAGTTTAAGTTTCAGGTGAGCTTCAAAAGAAGAAACTTTTTGGTGGTTAAATTTGGTGTGAAAATTTAATTTGAGTATTTGAAAAATGGACTTGGCCATCCACTTGGGTTTTGCCTTACCGTTCTCAAGACAACTTCATTTTGTTTTCGCTACAATAAATACGTTAACCGCTTATGGCAAAATGAATTATTAGCCAAAAATAAATTTCGTGAGAGAGCGAGAGGAAGTAAGAGAGAGCACATTCAACTGAAGACTGAGTTGTCACAATTCTAATAATATATCAGCCAAAGAATGAGATTGTGGTACAGAAATCGTACACACTTTAAGCGAATTATTTTTTTCGTTTCTGCGAATTTGTAAGACACAGCATTCTCTGTCACATTCCCTATGCATTTTCTAATAAAAGTGTTCAATGATGATAATTGGTGAGAAAAATGGTCCGAAGTGGAGCTCACAAAAAAGATGCGTTTATTTCGTGCAAGCATGACAAATTCGGATGAAATGTGGGCCTTTTCCGATGGAATTTTCCGTGCAGATAGCCGAAGCCAACGAGAGAATTTATTTGCTCACTTTATCGCTCTAGATCACTCAATACTTCGCTCTCGATGAGATTAAATCAGATTAAAATTGTATCTGACAATGGCCGGAGTGTGAGTTTGTTTCCGTTTGCCAATGAGAAATGGTAAATAGAAAGTGCGCTAAGGCGCACCTCACTGAGCAAGACTGGCATTGCCTGCCGAATAATACAACAAATAGATAGAAAGCAGAGTAAAGAATGGGACTAGGTGCGCTTGTTATACAAACCAAGTAATTAACAGAGCAGTAACATGCTTGCTGTCAGAGCAATTTCTACTGATATTTTGTCGTTAATTTTTTCCATAGAGAGAGAGAGAGAGAGAGAGAGAGAGAGAGAGAGAGAGAGAGAGAGAGAGAGGAGAGAGAAACAGGCTGTGTGTGTTCATTTTGCCCAGAGTCATCATAGTTGTTCCTGTTTTTCTTCTTTTTTTCTCGAGGGCATGTCATGTGTGTCGCATTAACAAGAGCCACACGAGCCACAAGCACGCGTTCAATTTATTGTCTGTCTGAACATCACTCATAATGAAAGACTTGAACGTTGATGAGTTTGCTACACATCGTTGGCTTTGTTTGTTTCTGTTTTATACGCTGTCTGTTTGTATTTTGGGTGATGTTCCTTGTGTACAATTCTAGTCCATATACCATGTTATGCCCCATACACGCGCTCTCTCTCTCTCTCTCACACACACACACACACACACACACACACACACACATCACTTATTATTATTATTATTGATGTTGGTCTTCAATTACGTACAAAGCTTTTAGCGTGTTTTTGTGAATGGGCAAGATTATGGTTAATAGTTGCAGCCCCTGTGCTCGCATCGCAGCGGAGTCGGTGGCAAAAGTTTTCGGACAATTACTTGTGACACGGATACATTGTTATAAAATCGGTCCGATTAACTTGGATGGTGTGCGCGAGCACTTGAGGTTGATGTTCGTGTATGCATGCCAAAAATGATGACAAAACCGACCAGCTATTTCATTCGGTTAATGATCCAATAGTGAGATTTATTATACTCAACCACCAAGGAACAATCACTGAACTCAACTGAACCGAATGAACATTTCATATGTCCGACCAAGTGGAATGAACACTTTTGCCGAAGAGTAAGATAGAGAGGGAGACAGAGAGACGGCGAAAGATTTATGCCGTGCATGCTAGTTACGAGCTACGAATAATGAACTCGTTGACTGTGTGTAGCCTTTCATTCTTACTGATTTACATAAAAATTAAACGAAAATAATGACGAATGATAGGGCTTGTAACAGGCCCCAAAGCGATAACGGGACACAACAACTGACAATCTTCCATAGAACATGTTGTCACAGTTAAATTGAACCAAAATATCATATATACAATAGCGTGCATGGAAATATTGAAAAGTAATTTAGTTTTAATGAAAACACTGGGTTTTAATTAACGGGCCTCAAGCAATAATAATTGAAGGGCTGTCGTTCTTTTTAACACACATGACATTTTCTAAGCTAAAGACGTTGTTCTGAACACTGGCAAACAAAGTTCTTTGAGCTTTCAAGCAGGGCATTTGAATGAAAGTATGTTTCATTGAATGTGAATGCACCGGATTATGAAATGTTTGATAATGAATTTTAACAAATGAAATGGGTATAGAAAAATGGGTGTCGAAAATGCACAAAATACATTAACAATACTCCAACGTTCAATGAAAAACGCATTCCATGCAGTGAGTCACAACTCCAGTGAAGTTAAATTGCTGCATTTAGGATGGAAATGAGAACGAAAAATGTAAAATGTAGCGAGAATGACAAAGTAGCAAACAGCATATCGTGGCACATTTTTGCAATTGAAAATGAAGCGAAATCATTTCTAATTATATATCTAAGATAAAATGTGATTATAGTGTTACAGGACAATGCGATGCGTTGGTCGGGCAATTTACTTGCATTCACATGCACATTTATAATGTAAATTGCGAGTAGTCGTGCTGAAGATTGTGCGCTTTGTAATAGTTTGAAATGATAATTCAAACATTTAAATTGTGGAGGCAGAGAAAATGCATTTAAAAACGACCACCAAATAAAAACTGCATTATCCCGATTCATGTTGTCTCTACTCTGTGCAAATTTCTGAAAATTATCAAACTCACTTCGCCAACGTCATAAGAATGGCTTTTTAATTCCCAGCACATGCCTGAACCGCGCTTTCAATAAAATGATGTCGCTTGTTTGTGCTTGCGTTTACAAAATCAGGTGCAATTTCATAACATTGATGGCCAAAACGTGATTCAGCACCAGAAATGACGGACAATTAATCGATGTTTGACTAACATCTATTTACAATTTCATCCATCGCTTTATTATAGAATGATGACGATGATGAGAGCAGCCGAGTGGGAGAGAATGAGCACGAAGAATTCAATAAACGGACTAACTTTTAATTTATACAATTTAGTGTGCACCATGAGGCTAAAATGCCGCAA
The DNA here is from genome assembly GCA_028476595.1 of Obolodiplosis robiniae. Taxonomy (NCBI): domain Eukaryota; kingdom Metazoa; phylum Arthropoda; class Insecta; order Diptera; family Cecidomyiidae; genus Obolodiplosis; species Obolodiplosis robiniae. The sequence goes on along the minus strand of CM052017.1, from coordinate 7,313,740 downwards.
TCAAACAATACACAATTTCCTCAGTTTTATCACTTTTCTGGCCACAAACTTCGACTTTTACTACATACAATTTTCCATTTGTGATGAAGATGAAAATTGAGAAGCGCTACCTGAACCTCAAATATCTCGTTTACGGCATATTTTGCTATAACTTTTTCATCGAGTGAGGAATACCTGTTTGTTCTGCGTTAATATTTCCTTTTTCCAACTAAATTAAAATTTCCTATGCATAATTTTGCATGAAGATGGCAAAAAAAAATGCCGAGAAAAGTCAAGGCGACAGATTGTGAATATATTAAGGGACCATTGTGTCGCAGTACATTATCGACGACTGAACCGATGACCCAACAAGAACGGTTGTTGAAACGTTGCCTTTTGTCAAGCATTTCATTTGCTGAGTTCAACCCATTTCATGTCGCACATGCCCAAATATCATGCTAGAAACTGATTCGAATGTGGAGAAAGTTTAACAAGCACTTGACAACACAACAATTTGCACATCGCAACCAGAAGCGAATATAAGACGCATAGCCAGTCACTTCAAAGCGGCCATTGTATTTTGATGCAAATTTGATAGATTTGATGCATCAACAAACAAAAATGTTATTGAATCGGCAAAAATGCGATTTTTCCACAATACCGTTTGAAAGTGGGAAATTCGAAAAGGTTCTTATCCATTCAATCTAATGAATGAGCAAAAATCTTGCGCAAAGCCAATTATTATGCCATTTGAAATAAAAAGTGTGGGAAAATTTGCAATCTCAGTGCAGGTGATTTTTCTATTTGTGCACTCGCAATGAAAGCATTACCGATTGATTGACATTCTCTAGCCAATTTTCGATCACTTTTATGTTACGTCTCTATTTCTTGCACGTATATTCACAGCGATTTAGCCAAATTATGTATGCAATTCACATGGCTATATGGAAAAATACACTAACGTAAGCTTCGTTGCTGCGGAGACACGTACCCGAATTCACCCAAATTGCTCTTGTATTTGCCGAGAACATTTCCTTATGCACGTGTAAAATGTGTCTGCTTCTTAAATATTTATTTGCTTTTATTATAACTGTTAGCATTTTTTATGTTTGTATTCAGCTGTGTGAAGATTCTATCGTGATTTTTACTCCTCGTATCAATGCGCTGCTCCATGACCATCATCTTTCGTATTTATTTCTAAAAATTTTTTTGCACATTACATCAAAAATAGACGAGCCATGACGAGGCGAACACGAAGAGAGAGAGAACTTTCATTTCGTTTGCCCAACATGTTTTAAGTCCAATGGCATTTTCACATTGCCGCATACGTGATTTTTTTACAGTTTCGATTCACGTAATTTTTTTTGCACGATATCTCATTGGAACTGAAATTGAAATTGAAGTTGGTGCTGAATTTGATTCCATTTCAAAGACTTTTTAAATAGCACCAAAAATATACTAGCACATATCAAAATAATGATGATAAACGCAAATGCCTCTGAAAGGTGCAGTTTTTCTGAAAAAAAGGAACCAGAGTGAACTAAAGAGCGATTGACAGAGAGAGAGAGGGAGAGAACGCAGAGCCTCTCTCTCTCTCTCTCGAAACATGATAAGACTTATAAATTCCAAGGAATGAAAGAATAGATGTGACCGAAGGTCTGAACGCTACCGGCAGAAAGGTGAAATAACTCTTCTTTCAGTTCCGATATCAATGATATAAAACGAAGCGTATCAACTTTCATGAATCGAATACGAATCAAATGTTCTTCTTTTCCATGATAAACCAATAAAACCAGCAATTTGAGCATAAATTGTCGTCAACTCGTTCGATATAAATGTTTATATGTACAAATATCTGTCTACCCTCATTTTGGAGAATTTGATTATACGTGAAATAATATGCTTAAATTATCGAATTTCCTCGTATATTTGTAAAATAATGGAAACAGGCAAATTGATGGTATCTATGTGTCGAAATTCGACCAATGAGAAGAATATAAAATCGGATGGCCAAGGGTTCTGAGTTGATGGGTGAATTTTGTATGTTTGTCCATGATATAGCAAAGTGAAATTAATTGGATAAAATCCGAGATGAATGATGATTAATACTATCATTACAATTTCGTAAGCGATAATTTCAAAGTGTTAATTTGTCTTTGTCTTCTGGAAAAAATCAATTGCTCGCGAAGAGAACCTGTAATTTGAGAAAGAAATCCGATTTTTTCATTTTTTTTTTTTTTGAAATAACGAATTCTATGCATTTTTTATGATTAATGATTTCATCCCTATCTCTGTCGATCCGAAGCGATTCGTTTGCTATGTCGTTTCATGTGTTGTTGAATGATGTTGATGTTATTTGACGTGATGCCGGCAAATGTGCGTACCTTTGAAAATGAATGCGAATAGAAATCCTTTTAGACTGTCAATGTTTCTTGAAAATTAAAAAGCTGCAAAATTCGATGTCAAGGTATTTGCTAAATCCACAAAAATGTCACTCAACAATTCAAAAAAAAGCGAGGGCAAAAGAATAAACACTGCCGTCAACGTCGTCACCAATGCGGATATCAAAGTTGCCTCTCGTGAGGAATTGGCAACATTCATTTCTCATTGCTCTATGATTGTGTCACGTGTCTCACATCAAAGCCTTCGACACCTTTGTGAATAAATTCACAGCACATTTCAACGCAAACACACACACATTTGGTCCGGAGCGAAAGAATGAAAAAGTCATACGGTAAATGGAGTGTTGACTAGCGTATTTCGCATTTCGCATTTCCGATACCGTAAAAGCATAATTGTAACATTTAAATTCATCGAATTGATTTCGATAAATTTTTTCTCCTTCGGCAAGTGAAATGAATAAAGAATTATGCTGGTGTTATGGGATCCGTGATTATATTGAGTTGATATGAAAATGGAAATCAAGAGAGCTGGTTGTTGCCGTTGGAGATAATGAATGTCGTATTTTATGCACATCTTTTGTAAACTTGTTTTAGTTCTCGAGCGCGCTCATCCTATTCGAGAGCATTACATCTGTATTCTGCCATCTTTTTCCATCATTTTTTCCTTCTTGCTCGACATTTATTGTGAATTTTTCGTTCAATGTGCGCGCGCGCTATGTTGCTAGGGCATAAGCAGTTCGTAATGAACGGCATTTGTTTGATAGCAAAATTCGCGAGCAACGGAACGAAAAAAGTCAACAATAGTTGCAGATAAATGAGGAGCGGCAAAGTAAGAAACAGTGAAATGAAGAAGTAACCCAACGAATACGAAATGAAACAAAACATAATGCTTAAATATAAAGCTTATGCTCGCGCTCTTTGTCTAAAAACATTGGATTAAAATGGATCAAAGGTTCAAACGGCAGTGTGGCATCAGCGGAAGGCTTTTTGTCTTAGTGGTGACACGCATTTGTGGAAATGGTGAACATGATCTTTAGAATCACTCTCCCGCTCTGGATTGAGCCAAAGTGCACATAAACACACACAGTGGCAGCAGAAAAAAAAGGAAAATTTTATATGTTAGCTACAGATGAAACTCAATCGAGCACTATGTTTACGTATTATGTCATATATTTAATTCAATGGACTCGCTGTGTAATTGCATTAGATCAAGCGCAAAATAAAATACTGAGATAGAGAATGAACGGACTTAATGGGCGGTGTGGGCGTATTATGCCCTTTGAACAACTAATTTTTTTAATGAATACACAGTGCGGCCGGATGAAATATTGAAATGGAAATGGAAATGGAAATGTAATAATATGCTCTGATGAAGAGAATTGCATTTCATTTGAGAGCGATTGGCAACGGCTACATTAAAAAATAAATCCCAGCCGAAAAGACGATTAACAGCGAAATGAAAAATATCGGTTGGTTGGTTGTTTCAACTCGCTGAAAATATCCAATAAATCTCTGCTCTGCTCACAATTAAGATTTTAGTTGAGCACCTGCTCGGAGCAAAAACACACACACACGCACGCACAGCTTGCAAGTTCCTTTTCAATATGGTATGTTTATGGCAACCGAAATGCAAACCAAAACAATATAACAAATCCATTCTGAATGGTGTTATTCATGTATTAATCTTCTACAGCATTTTCTCTCTTTCTCTCTCTCTCTCTCTCTCGCTCTCTGCTTTTACGATCTATCAATCAGTTGAGTTTATCTACTTCTGAATGTGTTGAAATATGAATCGAACGATTCGCATCCTTGATTTTGATAAGTTTACGTATAACCGCTATTTCCATCTCTTCCGATCCAAGTTTTCATAAGGGGAACTCAATTCGTTTGCAATTTAAGACAATGCGTTGGCATTTGAATTGTGATTTACAAAGATTCGATTGAATAAACGGACAAGATGAAGCATCTACCAACTTTGCTTTGCTTCGGTATTTTTGTCAAATTGAGTGTATGTCACTTATTGGAGTAATGAAGTAGTAACATTTCCCTACGATTTTGGATTTATATTCCAATTTGATTTTATTGTGCGACGGCATTGCATTGTAGGGACACACATTCCCTTAATCCATTGGCCAGATCAATATAAGCCAATGGAGACGAGACCAAATGAGGGGCTCAGAGTAAAAATGTTACTTCAGATCTTAGCTCCTGCTCTTACTTATGGGCCGTCTCATAAGTAAGAGCAGGAGTTAAGATCTGAAGTAACATTTTTACTCTGAACCCCTCAAATTTCATGTGCCAATCGAAGCGAGCGAAACACAAATATTCTGGTCGAATAAAGAAATCATGCTGAAAGCATATTTCCAATGTGTATGGATTTCCTTTGCGGATTATTTGATCTTATCCAATATTTGCTTGATATTTACCGATGTCTTTACATCACATCATTTTGCATGGGACTTGCAGTAGTGTTTTGAGTTAAAATCATACCGCCAGTAAATTGACGAAAATTCAAATGGCTAACTATTTCTATCTACTCCTTTTTGTCACTCGTCGCACTCTTAATAAATTTGTCTCTCGGTATCCCTTGCTTCATCTTCGACTCTTTACATCGCTTTATCTCTTTCTCCATTTTTCCATTTATTCAAATCTCTCACTATCATTCGATCTTTTGCTATCTGTCTCATTCTCCCTCTCTCTCTCTCTTTCCATCTGTCTTCCATTACATATTGCATATTTGCATATTTGCCCACATTGACTGGCCATTTTCCGTCGCTGGAACAAGACGAGTATGAATCGAATCGGTGTAAGAGTTTATAAGAATGCTCTGACTATTCCATAACTGTTCATGAACACAAAAATTTCATAATTTTGAATAAATATGACATTGATATTCTGTGGTCGCTTGAACAATTCTCTGTTGCTCTATCGAGTGCGTGTTAGCATTTACCGAAGCGCAATGAAGTCATTCGAACATATATCCAGGGGCCAAGCGGAAGATATTGTCGGAATAGTTGGACTCATATATTCAGTTCGTAGCTCATTTTTTTTTTCATCCCTCATTCACTTCCTTTTCATCGATATTCCATCCGTAAATTTTGCTCTTGGCCCCGTCGACTCTTTCGTCGAAGTATTGCACCATTACTGATGATTATCGAATATTTCTTGTCATTTAATGGCTGCAGCCAATGAAAATGCGACTATTTTTATTAATCAGAACAAATTCCGGGTTTTTAAAAGCAGCTACAACTTTTTCGATGATGCAAAAATCACAATAAATCTGTAAGTGCAGATTATTTTTTTGATGATTCGTTTTTTTATCGATAAAAAAGGCCAATTTTCATACATGAAATATTTTTTATCAAAGCAAAGCTGAATTAAAAGTAATGACTAATTGACGGAATGTGCCTTCAATTCCGATTCGTTTCGGCTGTATTTTAGTGGCGTTGTTGTGGCTTTTTCCCACATTTTCCAAATACAATAAATGTAACGCCGATTACACAGATCATTTCGTTAGCAATTCAATTGTTATGGCATATAAACGAATGGATTTAACTACAAGACTCCTGACTTTGTGCTCGTGTTTCGTTTCGCATGTCAATCCATTTCTGATGTCAGTCCGTTGATCTTCTTCCAGTCGAGCCATTCTTGCAATCCAAAATCAAATATTTTGTGACAAATGGAAAATTTTGACTCGTCGATAACAATAGTTACGATGAACGCATGCCATTGTTGAATACTACTAAAGAAAAATGGAACGGACCAAATCATATGGCTTTTGTATTCTCATCTTAAACAGGTGCCACATAAATTTAAATATTGATAAAACCCGAGTGAACCGGCTAGCTCACCTTCAACGCACATCAAAAACTGAAACTGATTTTGTGGAGACATAAAAGTATCGGAATTTCTCTTTAAATCACTTTCATTAAATTGTTAAATTACAAAGTTTTTGTTCTGGTTTTACCATCTGAAATATATATTCCATTCCATTGGCACTGAACTGAGAACACCCACGTATTAAATCAAGTTTCCTAAGAAACTGATATGGCTGCAATGTTCGAACAGTTGAAAATCATTAACGAACTGCTGATTAATTCATTTAATTTTGACGATGTAAGTGATTCTACGCACAAATGCACAAATATTTCGAGTTTCCGTGCCAATATCACCGCATTAATAATACTTCTTTATTGCTGGCAGCCATATCAGTTCAAAATCAAATTAATATTGAAAGGCAAAACGAAACGAGGTACATGATTGCAGGAATAGTTCAGGAGATGGAAGAAGCCGTGCGTGACAAACGTATTTGCATTGTAGCAACGCGTAAGCATAAGACTCACACGAATAAATTGCGGAGCAACTGAGGAATTCAAGATTGTGGATGAGAATATTTGGGCATATCGAAAGTACGAAATATTATTATTCCAAGAAATATCCAAAAATGAATGAAAACTGGTCAGTGCCAAAAACGTTTAAAAGGTTCTCGAAATATTAAGAATCGAAGCGCAAGTGAAATGGTCCGGAGAAAAGTCATAAGAGAAGCTTTGTGCAATGAACTCTTTGTCCATACCAAGCAAATCTCACAATGAATGTAGAAAAGAAATATTAAGTGCAAGGAAAATCGGGAGACGAAGTGAAAATGTATCATACCATTTCGTTAAAATTAAAGCTCGGGAAAACTAAATTTATTTTAATTGAGCAAATTGAAGAGGAAAATACGACTTGAAACATGGCCAAAGGTTAAATATGCAAATGCGTACACACAAATAAGTAGTCAAACAAAATGTCGAATGTGATTGAATATCAGAATACGACAGTTGATTAAAAAAAGTTAATTAAGTACAAAAAATACAACGGTAAATGTGAACTATTTGAAAGAACGGCGAAGCGTTGAATGCAAAGTTTGGGGTGTGCAGCGAATTCATTTCGTGAAACGTTTATGTTGAAAGGAAGTTTCTTGTTCATTTTAATTATTTTCTTGTTGAACTAATTCAATTAGACTGCTTTGTCGTTCTAAAATAGGGAAAAAATACTTCCGTTTTACTTCCGGATTTTGAGCGCTCCATGCACGCAATGCCGATCAAAAGCTGGCGAAACTTTCGCGTGTGAATGGCGGAGAGTGTTTGACGAATCGTATATTGGGAAAATCAGATGAATCGAAATCATTCATTGGCATTGAAGTGTGTTTGTCGTTGACAGCAAATTATCTATTTATTTGATTCAAAATCATTAAATGTGATGTCTAACAAATTGATTTCGCCGCTCGTTTCGCCCTTTTTTCCCATGTATGCAATTTGAGTGTGTATTTTTCGATCTTCAAATGCTGCTATTTGTGTATTCAAACGTTCTTTCATCATGGTTGAAGCAATACATTTGATATCAATTTATTTTCCAATCGACAAAATGAAGATCTCACGCTAAAACAACGTGATCTGGTTCTGGTCTGCATTCGAGTCATCTCTTTCTCTCTTTCTCTTTTGAAATTCTCTTCAAACTTCAATCAACTGATTGATTTATTTCGCTTTTTCGTATTTGCGATTCTTTATTTATTTGTTTGCGATGTCTGTTCAGTTTTTTTCCACTTTCTCAGTGATCATGAATGTGTCGTTTCGGATTTGACCGGCGATCTTTTATCCACTCTGTTGATTGGATGTGCATGTCTATGTTGATAAAGTATTGCGAACAAACATTAAATATTTGTATTGATTTGGGAAAAAAAGCTCTCATCAGCTGAAGCACATAATGCAACCTCGAATTTCATCTTGGTGTGACCATGAAACCAAATACGAACAGACCAAAAAGAACACAACAAAACCTAAGAAATATAACAAGTTCCACTTACTTATACTGTCTGCGTTGCGATGGCAAAACTGTATCGATTTTGATAATAAAAACCAACACCCGAACTCTCAAAATCATTTATCTGTTTTGAAGCATAGGAGCAGACAGACAAAGAGAAAGAGAGAGGCGAAAATGAGCAGTCTAGAAATAGAAAATTAAATGGAATTCAATTTGTTGTGAACATGCAGAGCGACACCAAGATGTCATCACAAATTGGATTGAAAATGAAAAACGATGAACACAAACTGCCTAAAATGGAAATAAAGATTGATTGCGGTGCCAATTCAATTTTCAATGAAACGGCCAAACACAAAACGTGGTGTGTAACTGATAAACAACATATGCACCAGCTGAACGATTTTACTGCCAAAAGACATCAACAATTGATTAGAGCTGAATGATTTTATTCGGTCGTTCTAAAACTGAATAATTGAAGAAGAGCGCATGAAAAATGGATAGAAATAACTAAATATAAGCCAAATTTGTTTCGAATCGACTTAAAAATTCAGAAAGTGATTTGTTTGACATTTTTTGTTTGAGGAGTTTGCATTATTCGGTGGTTCTTTCAATTCGGATGTGATTTTAAAATAACCTTATTGAAATTAGTGTTGAGAATGGTTTCGGGAGTCTCACGCCGCGATCAGTGGGAAAACAGAATCCGAAATGAGACGATTCGGGGGGATTTAAACGTCGATTCGGTAGGAGAGGAAGCAAGAAAATCCAGACTGAGATTGTTTTGGTCATGTAAAACGCATGGGAGAGGAGCGATTACCGAAACGGATTCTGTTCGCCGAAGCTGATGGGCCGAGAGGTAGGGGTAGACCACGTCGACGTTATTTAGATTCGGTTAAATATCATTTGAATGCGAGGGGATATGAATGGTGTGTTGAAACTCAAAACTTGGCTCTCGATCGGGGTTTGTGGAGAGGTATAGTTAGGGGTGTATGAGGCAATTTGTTTCGTAAAACAGACCAGACGCTGAAAGGCATAAATGGTCTATAAACGCTTGTTGTTGTTGTTGTTGTTGAAATTAGTGCTCGAATTTCCTACTTTCAAATCTGAAAATTCGCGAAAAATGAATGTAAAAACGAAAGAGTTTTGCTCAATCAATAATAATGCGAAAAAGAAATGCCTTAGTTTTTGTTATCATAGGATTTATGAATCGGAATGAAGTCAGCGAAAGTATGGAGACCGAAACGAATGAATTGCCGGATAACGTTTAATCTCGTCTCGAGAGTGTGACAGATAGGGAAATGAGCCGTGAACAATGTGATTTGATTGTGGCAAATGACAAGTCGATCTATTTAGTTCGCATCTAATGCCGAATCGCTGTTCAGATAAATCGAACCATAAAATGATATGTATTACAATGGTGTGGCGAACGAGCGAATGCGAAACACTTCGATAAGTCGAATGCCAATTTCGCTTTATAGCTAATAAAATTCATGCCATTTTTATGTATCCTTGTTTTCAATATTTGTAGCTCGCATAAGCTGCGGGCGTGTGTCTGTGTAGGTCGGTTCGGATGTGTGTGGCACACACATACATGCCACCATTCCATTTGCCCATAAAATCAACTGCAATAACAAACGCGATAAAAAGCTCATCTCTCTCGTTACTCGCGCTCAAACACGCAATAAAAACAATACACAACGGGAATGTCTCATTTGCAATCGTCTGTCAAAGGATATATATTAAGCGAACGCAAAGCGAATGAGCGATGTTTTAAATGCAATGGTGGCGATTGTTTTCGGTGGCAAAGTAACACACTGTCTTTATTTTCTGTTCGCCTGTGAACACAATTTACAAAAATATCGAAACTGCGCAACGTGACACAATTTCATCTATTTCATGAGAGACATGCTCATGTACAGGTATGAAAACGAAGCACCGACGGCATAACGCAACTACGATCGAGTGACACGAAGAGCGCTTACAATGTCAAGTAATCAATCGAATTCGAGGAAATTTCGCTTTGGCGAATACAAAAGACTGCATTGGGAATGGATAAAAAGCAATGTTCTGTTGGAATGGAAAAAGAAAAATGTGCACGTAAAACTCGGTACAAATCGTTCGAACTGCTTAATTCATTTGAATCTCTCGCTCTTTTCTCGTTCATATGCTCACTACCATCGTTCATTGTTGCATATTTGTTTCTGTTCCTGAGAATCGCTGGTTTTTTTTCTCGCTGCTTTTCTTTTTGATTACCTTTTTGCACTTGTGTTGCTTCATTGGAAGCTTTTTCTCGCTCTCTCCCGTACTAGTTCTCCCTCTCATTGCTAATATTTTTCGATGCAAGATTTATTCGCTTGCCGCAATGTGCACAAAGCATCGACACTCGATACATTTTCCCAGTTCAACTCATTCACTCACCCGCTTGCTTGCTCGCTCGCTCACTCATGCAATGTGCATGCGCTCCGTTTTGTTCGCTTTTGTGAATGAGAACCGGCAATTCATCAATATTAAATTTTGTAGTGCTTTGTTTTTTGTTTGACTGCTGCTCTCGCACTATTTCGTTTTGATTTTGTATGTTGTTATTGGGTTCTTTTGTGTGTGTTTGTCTTCGCTCTCTTATAGATGCGGCTATTGCTCATTGCATATAAATTATTTGTCAGTGATGTGTGGAGATCCGACTCGGAGGCTCTAAAAGGACAGAAATTATGTTGGGAAACGAACATCAGTAACAGTGCGAAAAAAAAACACAAAAACAACAAAACAAATCAAACGAAGAGAAAGAGAGAGCAGGCAATGAAAAAGAACGGATCGAGAAAATTGCCGTCCATAGGGAAAATAGACGAAATTGTATAAAATATGTTCAGCCAAATGTTATCCTGCATAATTTTAGAAGCACGTTCTTTCTAGATCTATCCTCTCTCTTTCTCTCCTTCTCTTTCGCTTTTACCCGGCACTCGTACCGCTTCACCATTTACATACCGTTCCTATGCCATAAACAATATCGACTCGGGATTTGATCAAGAGTGAGAATATTTCTTATTCGCTTTCACACTTGCTCGTTCGTTCGTTGCATTCTGGTTCGTTGTACATTGAGAGAGGGCCTATCAACGTCAGATGCTTCTGAATATCTTAACGAATGAAAAATAGACGAAACATCCGAGCATTTGCTTCGTTCACCTGTTTTTGCCTGATTAAACCGGAACAACAGTACTTTGATCGTTCAACTGAAATGTTAAATTCATTCCAGCTACTCGTCCCGACAGCTCACCTCTTTTTGGTCTGTGCACAGAAAAAAAAAGAAAGAAATCTGAAGCGCTGCAACTAGGAAGTACCGTTTGTTCTGGTGCATTTCATTCACCGATTCGAATACTTGACTAATTTGTGATAAATAAAGAACAAAACATGACCAAACCACCGTTTCATCAATCGAATATATTTGACATTTATTTTTTTACGAACTCGTTTCGTTTGTACATTTTCAACGTTACTTTTTTTTCCTGGTGGAATATCGTTTATTTTTAACAATTTCAAACGATGAATAATTTTTTTGTGATTTATGATGTAAAATATGAGCTGCACTGCAGCTATAAAAATGGCATGGATATTTCTTCTTCGATTTTATTTCGAAATTAATGATTAGTAGCGACTGCACGAGGTGACAACTTCAAATCGTATCCTGTGCGAAATTAGACGCATTACCAATTTGGCGAGATTATTTGCATCTTCAAGTCCCGAATGTTTGTCCGAATTTTGTTGAATGCCTGCCCATGTGAGAGCTGTTGTGAATGTGCATCGATTCGGATACAGATGCTGTAAAAATGAGATATGACACGTTTTGATGCTAACAAAACGTTTTGAATGACGCAGAAAAAATTATTACTTACATCAAATGCACGCCGTATATCGATCCACGCTTTCAAGCATTCAAAGCGTGAAATTCCGTTTCGTATACATTCACGGTACAGATATTGGCCGAGATCCCAATCGGACCATGTGCAAAATGTGGCATTCAAACCATTCGGCGAGCTCATATTGTGTGGCATTGCAAAGAATAAATTCCATTTTACAATGTTTTGGCGCAACCAAGATATGAATTTGTTGTGAACGTCGGCAAACGGCCCCTCCTGGTCAATGAACGATTGCGTAATTCCAGTGCAATTTATGCAATATTCGCTGAGCACGGGAAAAAACACGGGCCGAACAAAATGATGGAATATCGACTCTACGAGGCCACTTGCTGTGTTTAGCAACAATGCCGAAAATTCTGACAGTTTGACATATAGAAGAAACAACAACAACAAAATAGTACACATTAAAAAACACAACATCTAGTGAATCATGTTAGCGCAATTTAGTGCGGCATGCTTTATAGCAAAAACAAACACACAACGGGTTTTACCTATGATTTCAACATCATTCCTACGTGTACCGTATGCATCCCAGCTGGTTGTCTGAAAATGCACACAAATCAAATACTGAAAAGGCATTTTTGGATCAAACAATTCAGGTCGACTGAATCGTTGCAAGTTATTTTTAGTGTTCTTTATTTTTTTTAATATTCGATGTCTAATACTGATGCTATCTGATCCACTACTTTTTATAAAGTGTATGTTCCAATGAATTAACTGATACTTTTCAATTGCAACCAATATCAAGGTCGTTTAGAATCGAAAATGGAAACATTGTCATATTGTAACGTTTGCTTATCAACTCAGTCATCTTCATTAAGTGTTCGGATCGAACTGCACAAAAAGCAGGCGAATTAACCAACGAAATGCGTTCTTCTTGATGAGTGAGAAAGAGAGGATGTGCACGGCACGGCATAGAATACAAAAAGAGAGCGCCTGTCAGAAGAGACTGAGCGAGACAGTGAAACAGTGTTGAAAGCAAAGTAATAAAACGATTTGTTCATTTTCTCTCAAATGAATGGATAGGTTGTTTGGCAGCTCCATTTCAAATGGTGCTTTGATTTTGTTTTACGCTATCATTTACCTAGTCAAAGCAAGTCGTGCAAATTTATGTTTCACGCGCACACAACTCATCATATATTATTGGCGCATTTCTCGTCTTCATCCAAACACGGATTAAAATAATGTCAACTAATACAAAATTCCGACGGTTTTCGGTTGATTGTAATTTTCTTCGAAAAAATACATGGCAAAAGTATTCAATTTGATTTGCCATGTATTCAAGTATTATTTTGCTCATTATGACAAAATGCATCATCTTTCGTTGGAATCGTTGCCATGACAATTCGGCGACGAGGAGATATTTTCCAATCAAAGTTAGCTGCTGTCATTTGGATTGTCAATAGTGTTCGCATTCGTGGAGTGAGTTGATTTTAGTTTGAGTTCCGTTTATCTGGTCGAAGCAGCATTTCTTCTGCCAAATTTCGAAAATGGATCCAAATAAAGCGCATCAAGAGCAAAATTCCATTCTTGCCAAAGCGGTCAATTATTTTAGAGTAGAATTGAGAAAGTCAAAGCAAGAAGTACTCGCGCTACGTCATCAGTTGCAATTGTCCCGTGAAAATAACGTACATTTGACTGAACAGCAAACGGATCTGTTTCAACAGATTGGACAGTTCGAGCATCGATTGGACGAAGTGTTTGCAAACAATTCATTTGGATACACTTTGCTATCAGACCACATCGAGCAAATTGTTGCAAGGAATCCACAGAAATTGGAGAACCATCAGACGGACGATGCATCGCGTCGGACGGTGTTGAATGAACCAAGGAATGATCCTCAATCGGCTCCAATCGGAAAACTTTATCAAAGCACTCCGCAGCCATTCACTGCAAGATCCAACGAAGATAATATTTTGAACACTGCTTTTCTCAATGATTCTGATTATGGTTCCGAAGACTCAATTCCACCGCAAAATAGTGGCAGTACAAGTGAACCCCAACAAACGATTACATCAATGCGAAGTGCCGAAATGTCAGTCAAACCGTTGAGAGACGATGTCATGGACCAACAAATAATTAGGAAACCTTCTCGCTTACCCGTTCCACACTCTCGTCGATTGAAAGCTAAACAAGATAATGATGATTTTGTAGGCCATCGCTGTGACTTGAAACGAGGTGGCGATGACGGTAATCGCAGAAATGCACAGGAAAATGAATCAATCCGAATGATGTCAACTCTACGCAAGAGGCGGACTATCGCAAGCATCAACTACCGAGAAAAAGCGATAAATCGAAAAATGCGACGCAGTAATTAGGCTAATTTTCAACAACATTTTTTTTGATTACATACCGATTTTTTTCAATTATATTTTGGTGCTAAAAATCGAATAAATATAAAAGGAAAAAACTGCATTTCATTTATAAAAAGTGTTTCAATTTTAGTTTCTCTTCCTTAAGATTTGAATGTGAATTTCCAGTTGCTGTGATTGAAAACATTTGCGATTGCAACGTAGTAATTACATGTGTATACTCACGGCATAATATTCGTTAATTTCCTTTTTCTTCTTTGTACCGCAAAATCCATGTACAGAAAGCATAAAAAAATCGAAGCAGACTCGCAAATAACCGCTTTGAATAAATAATAATCATAATTATTCAACACAGAATTCATTTATTTTTTGCCATTCCTTTGTATTTTATCAACAAAAAGAGTAGAAGCAGTACATTATGCGCATAAATAGATTTCATGTTTGTTACTCGTGCTTTTTTAAATCCCGTATTTCATTTTGCGGCTCATATTTATATCATCAGAGCAAAAAAAAAAAAAAAAAAACAAAATTAAATTTCATGTTGAGCACACTTTGATGAGGATAGCCGAATTTTTAACTCTATTTTCGATTTGATGTTGTTGCAAATTTTGTCATTTAATTATTAAAGCACAAATGATCTGCAATCCAATTGAATAGAACGATGACGAAGAAGATTGTTAAATGTAACAGATAGAACCGAGAAAAAGGAAAACAAATACTTAAAGGAACAATTAATGGAATTTGATTAATTTAAATTTCTTGTCATCTGACCCATTGATATCCATTGTTATTATTCCAATTTTGTTTGATTTCCATCATCGTTGCTGTTGCTGTTGCTGCTGTTGAAGTATTTAAGTTCAGCAAAATGATTGAATTTGCTATGGATTGATTAGTATTTTGGATATTGTTTGATATAAATCGTTTGCGATTTCCTAATTCCCGCTCTTTATTGGCTCTGGCGATGAATCATTGCTCGGCGGCCATAAATAAACTGCAAAAAAGAGAAAAAAAGGCGTAAGATTGACATAAATTTGTGTTGATGAATGTGTATTGAATAGAAATTAATTAAATAGACCAATTCAAAGTTTGGCTTGAAAAGATGGAGTGTGCAGAATGTTTATGAACGACATTTTTTCGAGGTAGGGGTAGAGCGCGCGAGAAACAGAGCATACTGCAAATAATTTGCCTGAGTGCCAATTTAATATTGATTTGGTTATTGAATTTTTGGTGTACTTTGACATTCCTTTCAAATTGCTGGAATCTAAGAAACATAATTATTTGTACAAAGTATTTTGTACTACAAATTGCAACCATAACACAATATTCACGAGCTCTCGTCACAAACATCACTACAATATATCGAGAACATTGAATTTGCAATGTAATAAATAATTTTGTATCTGGATGATATGTGCAATGGGGAATGGAAACACTTGTTTTTGGGATGGTCAGGAAGAGTGTGTGCGTGTGCAAAAATCGCAATATGTGACGAGTCAGACAATTCACAATTTTGCCAAACATAAACTGCATACATTAAAAACGAGGATTGTGTATTTTGCAATGCATGCGATCGGCAAATATTGTACAAAGCCTTTTTGGACTCGGCCACGACCGACTGTAGTGCACCATAGTGTTTTTGGTGCATATGCATAAATTTGGTGCTGTTTTTGTTGTCACAAAATCTGTGCATTTCGGTCGGCATTTGTACAGTTCAAAAATACAATGTGTGCACAATAAAAAAATGTTTAGATTTTATTTGTCATTAATATTCGTCTATTTCCGCCATTTCCGGCAATTCAATGGAATTCGTTGAAATTGTGCGAAATTATTTGTGTAGGAAGGAGGGACAAACAAGGTGCTGTTGATATTGACACATTCCCGTCTGACCTTTCGAATTGGACAAAATTTGACCAGCATACTCACTGATTATGATGATGAGCAGAAAGAGGCCGATAGTGCCCATTACTACCATCATTTTCATATTGGCCCAAAAATGTTTTCGCTTCAATTTGCCGGCCTGTTGTTCAAATTGCGATGCACCGTCCTGCAAGGCGTTGGCTCGCTGATCCAGTTCCGATAGCTTTTGATCACGTTCCAAGACTTTCTCCACATTCACACGCATTATACCGACGACTTCATCGACCTGGGCCTGTGTTTGTTGCAATCGCGTCTGTGCTGGATTTTGACCGCCGATTGTGCTACTATTCGGTGGTGGTGGCAATGTGGGAATACTGATTCGATTAATTTTATTTATAGACGATTGTTCGATGTACGCGATTTTCATGAAATGGGTTAGTTGGATTAATATGTGCAATCGACAATAACATAAAGCATTTTTTTTATCGTAATACAAATTGACAAACTCTCAGGATTAAGACAATCGCTTTCGCTTCAAAATCAATCTTTCGCAATTTAATATTTTTCTCGCAATCAACCAACCAATGCACAAAACTATCAACGCGTTGTTCTCTATGAAAGAGTTTTTTTTTAAGATTTTGCTCAAATATTAATTATGCTTTTGAACACTAGCTTTCATTTTGCATTCGAAAATGTGTGAAAAGAATCGAAAAAATTCAGGAAATTGTTATATCGTAAAACTTTCGTTTCGTGTTCTCCGCCGAAAATATAGCCCTTTATAAAAAAAATCCTCTCAAAAACCAAATGTGTGCATTAGGCGGTTAATTGATCGAACGCGTGCTCTCATTTTGTTGAGGATTCGTTTACGTTTATTCTCATAATCATGGCTTTCGTTTGTAGCAGAAACAATCATTCAAAGGCGAACGAAATTATATTACATAAGGAGCAAGACGCATTTGAAGATTAATGCCACCGGGAACAAATACCAAACCATTCCAAATGGACAGGTACACAAGTAAGAAATTACGCAGCACAGTTGTATGTATGCCAAGAAAATCAGGCAAGGATATTACAAACTATTGCGAATATTCACCGAACTACAAAGTGACAACGGGGTGAAAAGAAAACGAAAAATCTGTTTAATTTAGACGAAGAGATTGAGGGGAGAGAAAGTTACAACGAATAAAGAGAAAAACAACGAAATTTGAAATCACGACAGCAGCACTAAAAAACCAGCACTGAGTGGATCGGGCAAAAATGATGACGACAACGGCAATGGCAATTCGCTAGGATCGGATTGAATATAAAAAGTAAAGCGACCGAGAGAGAAGGAATGCTGTGCGAAAGACACATACACGCAAAAAAAATGCAACGGCAAGTGTGAAAGACATCACGATGACAAAATAACGGAAAAGAGCTGCTCCGAACTATTGCTGAGAGTTTCAAATGCGAATAATAACAATGTCGGCAATGGCAACAGTCGTCGGAAATATTAATAGGAGCGAGTGAACAGTAGAAAAAAGTGCGCGCACACACAAAAAAACACACACAAACAAGAGCGAACAAGCGGGCGATCAGCAGAAAAAGCATGAAATGCTGGAGACGATGGGAAAAAACTGCAAAATATCAACGGCCGCAGCGAAGGATAAAATTACATAAAATTTTAATCTGCATAATACTGGAAAAGACAACTATCTCTCCAGTTATTTTTCTGTTTGGATGTTCTTATTGCCATTGCTGGGCAATTTTTCCCATTCTCTCGATAATGCTCGTATTGGTGTGTGGGGTGGCTGACTTGTTCTTTCCAACTTCTACTCTCGTTCTGTACATTTGTCGTCGAAAGGCTGCATCTTGTTAGTTTGGCTGCGTGTTTTGTGTGTGTGTGTGTGTGTGTGTGTGTGTGTGTGTGTGCCATCATCAATGTGCAATTGTTGCGCAGAACAGCCGGGAATGATGCACTTTCAAGTGTGTGTATGTGACGTTTTGCATGCTGGTGCCGTCGCTTTCAGACAATTTTCAATGTGTGTTTGTTTTAACTTGCCATTGAGAAGAAGTAATGTGTCCGATGCAAAAAAGCTATGCAGTAATTTGTTTTTCTTTCCTCTTTTAACGTGTTTTCTTCTTACATCGAAGGAACATGAAAATGAATAGCTGGGAAAAAAACGTCAGCAGCGATTTTTTCTTGATGGCTCTGCAGCCGAGCGGCTGTTTTCCACTGCAGCCGTGCTTGTTTCCCTCGCTCTCGATTTATTGAAAGAAGAATGAATGAGCGTAAGACAAAAAGGATTTCGTTAATTGACGGTTGTGCGCAAAATGCATTACTGCGACATGGTACACAAAATTAGCAAACGGCCAATTTTGCTTTCTGGTTTGTTTGTTTGTTGATGTGTCGCAGCGCATGGTTTTTTTTCAGCAATTCCATTGCATTCAAGAGTCTAAATATTATTTAATGATAAAGTTTTTTTGAGGATGGCGCTACCACCAGACCGAAGCGTTACCGTAAATCTATTGCCGTTCCACATTAAATGCCATTTCAAATTCCATCTCTTAAATGTAGATGAATTTAATTTCAGTGCTCGCCATTCTCTTGCCACGCGTTATTCGCGCTCCGCCATTGTCGCCACATTGTATATTTTTCTTTTCCGGAAATTATACAAGCATTGCAATCGCCATTGGATTATTGACCGAGTTCGTCAATCATATTTGATTCTTGTGATAAAAGATTAGTGACGAAAAATATGATAGCATGCATATTAATCAACGATGGTATACAGTATGGAAATAGTGTAGAAAATCTGAGGACGAAAAAAACAAAAAAATATGATAAAAAATTGAATGCGACTACTTACTTGTTTTCATGTGATCCAGAGGGTTTCGACATTGTGTTGGATTCTGGTGAAGAAACAAAAACACTTTGTTATAAATGAGCTCTTTTTTCTACAATTTAGGTCTCGCTTTTGAAACAAAAGAATGCGCGCATTCTAAGAACGAAAAGAATATAGGCTCTCTAAAGATCCATGGACAGTATCGAGTGCTTAATAAACATATCTCATTTGGTATCGAAATGTGATGACACAGTCTGTTCCCTTCATTTCATTTTTTACAGACAATGTGATATGTATGGAGTTTATCTTGTTTTTGTTGGATTTCATGTGCAAGCATTTGGCGTTAACCTCGAATGCGCTAAATGCATTTTCCTTGTTGAGAATTCGGGCGGAACAATCAGTTGCAGTGTAGTGACAAATGCGAGCAATATACGTCGTCAAACCGGCTGTTTATTACGTTATTGTGAGTGTAACAACGAATTACTTATAATTTGAGTCGGCCAGTATGATTAATTCTGAGCAAAAATTGAATAATTTGCAGTGAACAGTATCTCAAGACTCAATTTGATATCGCTAATGCGAATGCGATTCATATATTTATTATATTTTTAGAGTGTTTTCATTCTCTGTTTGCTTCAATATAATCCAGATTAATTCATTACTATGGAACATTTATTCATTCTGATTTGATTATTTGTTGCTCTCTTTGCAGAATGTTGTGTCGATTTCATGCGGTATTCAGAACAGAACCAGTTTATTGAAAAAGGTATTAGCATTTTCCTTTATTCCTGCCCTATTTGCTCATTCGTTTATGGGTTAATTAGTATATATTTTCCTTGATGCGATAATGGAAATGAAAAAAAAACCATTCCAGCCCAAAGTGCATGTATCTGCATCAAATTATTGCTTATCTTCTATTTATATAAAACGATAAGGAGACAAATGGCACATCGACAAAACAAAATCAATGTGAATCTCGTGTACATAAACAATGACACATAACAGTTTTACTATGAGGACGATGTATTCACGTTGACAAAGAGGCGATTCTTTCTCGAATAAATAATCTATTTCATTTAAAATTCAATTCATAATTGTCCAGCAACTTTCATCAAATTATCAACTAAATTAAATATTAACTGACAGATAAACAATTTATGCCGCTTCGTCATCAAAAAATCATGAACAAGAAACATCATGCGGTTTTTATTCAACATAAACTAATTTATCAATTGGTCATCGATTCTCCAGCAACTTTCAATGTATTCACCGCTGAGTATACAGATATGGAGTTGCTGTTGCTGTTGTTGAGATTTCGGAAGAATGATGACGACTATCGCGACAATGAGACCCACATGAATCTATTTATCGATAAAGAGTCTTCTCAATACTCGGCCAAAAGTCGGTGTGAAACAATCACCCTTATTCATTGTTTGACATTGATTGAATTCATTTCTGGGCGGTACAATTCATGGTTTTCTTGAAATGTTTCCACTTATATGCGCGTTTGGCATTGTTGTGTGATGTGATTTTTTTTGACAGATGACGCGATATGTACAACACATATTCCTATATCAAATACCAAAGCGATATAATAATTCACGAAACATAACTATGCACACGCATAATACGCAATCACCCCATTGAGAACGCAGCACGCATGAAGTAATTGTCAGAACAATAATAGGAAAATTGTCTCGGTTGGCATATTATTCACTTTGACACACCATTATATTCACATTCACCGATACAGTCAAATATCGCACGACACGAAAGATAAAAGGGAAAAATATTAGTCCAACAATGCTTTCTAGTTCAACGCAATAACTAACTTGTTGCATTCACAACTGTAAATTCCTCTACACATTTTTCTACGCGTGACCTTTTCGATGAGTACTTTTGTACGTTCACCGTAACTTGTTTAATTTCATTATGAAAAAAAGTGTTTACTCACCTTTTTAATATACTTGTTTTATGTGCGAATATGAAATTTCTCAACTATTTTTTTTTTTCCTTGCTACACTTTCACTAAAATCAAAATTCGTCTCCGATTTCTTTCTGCTGAAGTATTTTGGTCGCCCCTTTTTTTTGTGATGCTTTAAAATTTTCGGAAATATTTCGTGTATGCTTTTTCAAATAAAAAAACAAAAGAAGGATCCACAATGATTCACTCAAATCGTACGATTAAATTGAATTTAACTGGAGCTGTTCACAGCCTATGATCAATCGAACGACAAGCAACTTATAAACGCCATTTGCAATATGTGGTCTTTTTTTACTCTCCAATCGCTCTTTCAAACTATATACTCACTTTTGTATGTTGACAGCTCACTCGTTCAAATACTCGACTTTGCGTTTTGATTCAGTATGCGATACTCAGTTGGTTCGTTCCCTTTGAGCTTACGACTCATTCAATTCACAAAATGTGCATGAATTTTTTTTTGCATTTATTTTATCGGATGGAAAATTGTTTTGAAAATACAAAAACCAGCAAAAAAAGGTTCTTAGACGAAATTTGACAGACGATTTGTTGATGGTTGCGATCTGTCATTTGTTGAATAAACAAAAAAATCACTGGATACGATCAGCGCCACTGAACGACGTTTATCGCTCAACACTGAATTGCATACTTTTAGGCGTTTTTGATTGCTTCCTCAATAAAATAACAGCAGGCGTGATAATAATTATATATTATTAAAATTGTGTATAAATGACTCAGTGTGATAATACTTAAATGATGTTTAAGCAAGAATAAAAGACGCAAACTTTGATTGGATGTATAGAATAAGTCGTGACACCATTTTAAGCATTAAAGTTATCTATTTTACAAAGTTGATATTTTGTGTGTGCAAGGCATTATTGAAGAGAACGCAATATATTAATCCAGCCGTAGATTGATTTGAAGAGCTAAAAAAAGTATGGAAAATATTCGGAAAATTACAAGCATTTTGACTTCTGCTGTAGTTCCAATACCTGAACACATGTCGGCCAATTCAGTGGTGCTAATCCGCCAATTGTGAGGGAGCGCGGATTCTGTACGTTGATCAATAAGTGGCCGTACAATCTTTGCTCCGCAATGCCCAGAAAATACCAATTGATTTCAAGGCTCGCTTCCTCAACAATGTCATTCTTTGGAGAAACATGCAAATTGAAAGCAAGAGATAAAGTAAAGTCACTCTCAGTCGAATGTGTAGTGGGGCATTCACGCACCGTTCCAGTAATGATATTTCCAAAGGTACAGAAGATAAATATCGATACCAACGTGAATAAAGCAAACGTATAGTCAGGCCAGTAGTTTGTCTGAAGAATTTTTTCAAATCTTACTAAAACATTTTCTGAAGATTGATTAAGAATCAAATTTTACCGTAATTATGATGTAGCACGATAAGATCGAAATCAGCATGCAACTGGCGATTTGTACGAAACAAATTTTGAAAAATATCCCATCCAATTCCGTCAAATATCTGGAAAAATGTTTAATCTTCATTTGTCTAACAAATATGATGAAATTGACAATAATATAAATATCAAACACACAAAAAGACGTTGAATACAATTGAAAGAAGATTTACTCACGTGAACAATTCCTGTTGCATCATTAAAATGTTGCGGAATTGGCATTTCCATCCTGCTGATTTCATAGAATCTTTTTCCAACAGCAACTCATTCAATTGGATGATTTCATCTTCGATCAATCGAGCCATGATTGGCACATTGCAGAGGATAAGTGCGTAGAAAACATCCGTACACCCCATTCCGACTGTTCCGAGCAAAAGTAGAATGATCTGTACTACTATTAGAATACAGTAGCCAATCGTGGTGTTTTCGTCAACACCGGGAATGAAGAGCAAATATATGAATAATCTTTGATTTTTAAATATGTACATGTAAACGGGATATGCCAAAATCACGCATCCAGATCCCAAATACATGAGATTTCCAAGTATCACAATCAATTTCGTATAAAAAGCAAATTGTTTGAATAGACTTAAGCGCATTGGGGATTTCGTCTTGATATGCAGCTTGAACAAATCTTCAATGAAAGAGATCATTTTCAAAAATTCTCGACTGTAGCGGGCGTTGTATATTTTAAAACCTCCCTATCAGTAATAAGTGTGACTTTTAAGTACTCGAACAACATACAAGACCATCGACTTTTCAAGAGAAAGAAAGAGAAAGAGAGAGGGAGAAATAGAAAGGTTTGCTCACCTGTATAACCATAGAAATTAGAATAATGCCATTTAGACGCGTAAAATTGTCATAACTAATTATTGTATAAATTATGAAACTCGATGTACTTATCAAAAAAGCGTAAATGATGTAACTGAGTAGATGCGGCTTAAAATTTATGTCGTAAATGTCGTGGCCGCATGCGGTAAGCATTCTGCGATTCCAAACGAAAGTTGCGTTATGAAATCTTTGATATGATTCCATAGCTATTAAAAGAATCAGCTGGACAGAATGAGAAGTTTCACTAAACTGTCTCGATGAAACAAATACAGTTTGCTTTGAATGAAATGTAATCGAACAAATCACTAGGCAATCATTAGGTAGTCAATAAAATCCTTGAATATGCTATCGATTTAAATGCAATGCACATGTAAAAACGGACATCGAGTGAGTCGTTTAGAATAATTATTACATTATTATAAACCTATATGAAAATCCGTTCACAGCCTATGATCAACGTCTGAGTGAGATAAGCACAAAGTCAAATAGCTGTAACAATGTTCAATGTTTTTTTTTTTATCAATTATATATTTCATAGTTGCTTAATAATTTAAATTGAACATTGACCAGCAATTTTTCTTTCACCTTCTGATTTTTCTTTTTTTTTCATTTCAAACAAAACTTTCTAAATTGGTTGTTTTTCCGATTTCGCTATCATTTCAATAAATAATTGAAAAAGCAAATAATTTACTTCTTATTCCGATACTGAAACGCCTTTATTTAGCAACCGTTTTCGAGGACAGTTGTTCTCATAATGAGACTAAATGAAAAACTGAAAATCATACACTAAAAAATATGAAAACATTCAATCAATGGTAACTATTTGAATTTAAATTCAAATTGACAAAAAAATGTGTTCCTATCTTTTCGAATGTCCCACAAATTTACGTGGCCATTGCTTTAAGATAACGAAAGAATATTACGTGAACTTTCCTCCTTCTATTCAATTGGATAACCTCGTCTTCGATCAATCGAGCGGTAAACTAAATATTGAATAACAGCAACTATCATAAGAGAATTAAAGTATGATCAAGACCTAGGACTTCCCAGTTTTGCTCCTATCGTTTCACAATAAAAATGAAAGAAACGACATTTAAACATCAGATTATCACTTTCACTCTACCGTTTTTTCGGAATTCTTTTATTCTATACAAAATACATTCATTTTCAGATAATTACAAGATGTTGGCTAAAATTCGTAAAATCCATTACATAGATATTTTGATTGAATTTGTGCGTTTCGTTGAAATCTTCGTGGTTTCTTCGAAAAACAAAAGTTTAGGAAAAATAGTTTAAAATGGATGAGCTCTCTATGTCAGGGTCTTCTTCGAAGAATTCTGAAGCTTTTCCAAGTCCTTATAGTATATACTTTTCACCAATTAGAGAAATAAAAATATTATTTATTTGCGGGACTATCAACATTTAATTGGATTTATCTACCGGCCCTCGTCGTCTGATTCGTTGCCACAGAAACATTTGGAGAGTTCCTCCTTTCCCTTTTTAACACCTTTCGTGATGACATTCTTCTTATTCCTTTAACAATGCAAAATTTAGTTTTTTATCTATCAAAATAAAAATCTAAATTCAATATATTTACATCTGAATATTCATATCTACAGAGGAGCAACAAAAGTATTTGGACGCACTTCTGTACAGTTTCTTCATTGATTTGCTACGGTTAAACCTAATTTTGAAAAGAATGTTTCATCTTTAATCGATTTTTAAGCATACAAATAATGATAAGCGCGTATCAATTACGAGGTGCAACAGGTTACAGTGTTGTCATCATTTTTTTCCTTCTTTTTGTTTTTTTTATTCTTTTTTAACTCAACATTTACACATTCAGGAGGATTAACAGTTTCAGGAACATTTTCTGCACTGGAAATTTCCCCAACACTATTTCCGCAAAGAAATCATTAAAATTTAGTTTGAAATTAAATAAAATTGTAGAAATTGTTTCGGTATAATTTACGCTTGAGTAGCTGGAGTGATGGAAGTTCGTAGGTTGTTTAACGTGCTTGCTGCATCTAAAACCTGCTTCGCTGTGCTTCCACACGGAATCAACTTAGGTCCGCTTAAAATGAATCAAAAAATTATTCGTTCCATGGATTTATCAAAATAAAATCAGAAATTTTTCTTACTGCTTGAGGACAGATTCTGCAACGTTTTCGCCATTGTACATGTCTGTCAGGATATTACCACCAGCTGCGATAACATTACCTCCAGGCAATGTACTAACTACACTTTGTCCGCTAAATTGATTGTAAAAAATACAGCCTTTAAGCAAATAAATGATGTAAATTATTTTTTAATACAAACTGTTTCAATGTTGAATTGACAGCCACTTTACTAGCTTCAGCTATACTGCCAGATTCATACAGCTTTGATCCAACATCTATTGCACTGTGAAATTGAAAATAATCGATTATAGCCTCATTCAGAATAACGAATACTCAAAGTAAAATTACACTTTTGCCGCTGCATAGCCAGCCTTCACTTCGGCTGGCATAAATTGGCTGTCCATTGCAGTGTCGACCAAAACCTTTGCATTATCAACACTCAAATATGATGTTATTCCACCTGATTCCTGCGTAGCAGCAGGAGATGGAACAGCCGCTGCTGATATTAGGCTCGGGACACTCAAACATAATATCAATTCCACAAAGAAGATCGCCATTTTTCAACTTGATATTGGTACGAAGCTTTTCGAACTGTAAAATTCGCAAATATAATACGCATGAATAGGTTTCAGTTGAACTTGTGCTTTTATATCAAATTTTCTGAAGATATTCAAACAAAAAAATTCATTATAATTCCATTGTTCAAAATACACAAAAAGTTATTTAGAAAATTCAAATCATATTTAAAGAATAGCTATCGACCTTCAGTCACTTCGAAAAGTGAACTCAATTTGAATATGATATGCAAACACACGCCAATGTTGTGTAAGTACATGTTTTTCACATCGTTTCCATAATATCTTCAAAATATTTTGAACGAATTGAATAAATCATGCCTCGCAAATATCATGAAGAAACACCGTGTACAAAATTGGACGTATTTTTTTTTGCATTTGATGTTATAAGATGTAAGCGAAGCCTGGCATAGAATGAATTAGTCGATAATGGCTCCTGACTCATTTTCATGATCAATTATAAATTGGATTTATGTATTATATGATGCAAAAAAAACTGACTCAATGACTCTTTATTATTCACATGAAAAACAATTCAAGCTAATAAATCAACTGAAGTTAAATATGAAAGTTGATTATATTCGATTCACAAGAATTGTTACTTTTTTTCAATCAAATTCAGCCAATTTCGTCCCAAAATAGTCGACTGACTAGCTCAGTTACTTATTTTCGACATGGCTATAGATTCAAATATTCACATTAAAACTTTGAATTCATTTCACAAGGAGTTCACAAGAAAAAATCTTACCTGTATGTATTTCGGAGCATTTTATGAACCATGATTGACAATCACGATTAATATGAGGATTTCATTTGGACAATGGCCATTTTATTATCGGTTGATTTCGGCAAATTCAGAAATGTCATTAAAACAATCGAAGTCTTCCCTAGGCTTTTCAATTAAATATGTTTACGATAGTGGAGAAACGAAATAACTGCGCAACCAGTCGACTATTTTGGGACATTTTGGCTGAAATTATACATGGAGAGTTGCTGAGCATTCAATCAATAACTAATAGATAGTTGTAACATATGATTCTCAATTATTTACGGTTGTTTAACGCTCACATAAAAAAAACATTCATCAAATTAGCCAAATACCCCAAAATATTCAACGATTCAGTCACAGTTAGCCACGGTAAACGCATATAAATAATTGTTAGTAAATAAAGTGCTGTAAAACACTGTTGATGTAACACCATCAACTCCTTCATCAGTGCCAAACAGTTAGTTTCGAGTGCACTCATTCTCCCCTTATCCATGTTCAATCACACTTTGAACACAATCAGTAATCATTACTGACATTACCAAAATGTTATCTAGCAAACAAGAATTCTGTATATTTTTCCGTTTATTCGAGCAATTTGACAAATCAAGTGGAGTGAAGAGATATATTCGTGTTGGTTCCATTAAACCTCCTACTCCGCAAAATTAAGTTCAAAACCAGATTTGCTAGTTACATGAAAAACAATAAAAGAACTTATTATCAAACATTTTGTTTTATTCAATTTGAAATGAAATCTCAAAAAGCAAATGATATTGTGTTTTCAATCCATGAATCGTATCAAAGCTCTGATCTCAGCGCCAAAAAATTTCACGGCTGTGTTCGCCGAAAGAACTAAATTTTCAAAGATTTTGTTGTTTTAAATGCCATCGAGTCGTCTTTGCTTCACAGCTCTGGTTTAAGCTTCAATCGATCAAGCTACGATTTTAGGCGTATTTATCATTTCATCTAAGGACTTCAGTCATTAGTTAGAAAAGATATGTCATTTTTAAGCGTCAAAATTAACCAAAATCATCAAATATAAGTAGAGCGATTATAGATCTGAAGCTAAAAAATGTGCAATTGTCAGTAAAATATTGATAATTAGTACAGCAGAGCTATTCAAATCTAACAATATGATGAGAAATGACAAACAATTTATGCAATTCTCCTAAACAATTAACACGAATATTTTAAATTCAAATGCAGAATTTAAAACTTTATAGCAAATGTTTCAGGAATACGCGTGAATATGCTAATGTTTCCTGTGAATATGAAGCGATGGAGCTATTACTGCTCTAATGTTCGAACGTTTCACGCGTAAGCACAAATGAATCGCTGGGAATAAACTACCGACTTTATTGCGTCGCATTTTTTAGTTGTATGAACAGAACTATTATCTATCTTGCGACGTAAGTCGGTCTTTTATTTCCAGTGGTTCAAATGTACTATTGAGACAAGTTATCTCATTTCTTTCAGCTTTATACATTTTTTACCATCAAAACCAATAACAAAAGGGCACAAAGTGCCATTACGCTTGAGGCGATTTGGACGAGGCAAATCCTACAAAAACCTTGTGTCCAACGAATCGAAAAATCTAAAAAAAAAATTCAATAACTTTAAATTCTTCAAGCAGTTTCGGGATGATTTTGCTCTAGAATATTGTTTAAGTCTTTGATATTGTCGCCCAGCACTGGCACATTTACGATTATCATAGTGAAACTGGAGTCATAACATGCATTTCCCAACACTCCAAGCACAATAATATGCAGATGAACAACAGTTAAAATGACTAGACCGACATTGGTATTTTCATCGATGGCCGGCAAAAATGCGGCCATCAATGGAACGATTTCCTCGCGTTCATTATATATATGTAAGCAGGATAAGCGAAATAGATGATAGGCGTCGATGCGTACAAACCGTTTAAATCGATATTCGGTGAATATTAAATATCGATCCAACATTTCTCGACGCTTGTGTATTTTCACATTCGTATTCACTTCGAAAATATGATCAAATTTTCTCACCAGCTCAACGACAAGTGGAGCATAATTAATGGAGTACATCTTAATCGCCAACTGCAATACGAATATACGAATTCAATGACTTTAAAAATTCCAATGTCTGCTTAAGAGCAATGCCCAATGCCCATAAAGCTGCTCATATTCAATTGGGTAAACCAATCGTAGAAAGTCAATGTGTAAATTGCCGAGACCACGAATACGAACAGAACAAAAGACATGTAAAAAGCGTGAAAATTTCACATAAAACCACCATCGAAATGGATATCATGGCCCAACATAATGAACAAATTGCGAGTTCAAATATAAAAACAATTGCTCATTCTCTCGTAGCTATTCATTATGAGTAGAAATAATTTTCGATTCTAGAAATGAAACGCTCGTGCTGAAAAAGTTGGAACTTTTCCTGAACT
The DNA here is from genome assembly GCA_028476595.1 of Obolodiplosis robiniae. Lineage (NCBI taxonomy): Eukaryota > Metazoa > Arthropoda > Insecta > Diptera > Cecidomyiidae > Obolodiplosis > Obolodiplosis robiniae. Next base: position 7,284,533 of record CM052017.1, on the reverse strand, counting down.
CCCACCAAAAGCTGTGCATTAAATATGCAATACCGAGACAAAACATTTGTAATCGAATATCAAGTGCATTTAATCGAGGATATACTTTATCCATGAACAATTATTCATTGTTTTTCTGAAGAAATTCCCAGAGGCGTATTGAATGTTGTTATAACATTTTAATTGACGTCATGCCTATACGCGAAAGCTCAAACCTAGCATCTGCTACTCGATCATTTTGAAGGTATAAACAAATTCACAGACATTTATTTGAGAGCAATTTATAATTCATGATATAGGACAGCTACGTGTTAATAGTGGGATAAATAGTAATTTCTAAAAAAGTTATAGTTTTCTAGAATTAAATAGAAAATAATAGCAACATCTACGATTTCAAGGTTCTGCTTCGTTAGTGTTCAACCAGAATCGATAAAGCGGACCGATCCGAAAAGGGCGCCCTCAAATCAATAAACAAATCATTGCATTTTAACCATTCATTTCTGAACTATCGCTTGATATTTTGATGGTATTGCCACCCCCTGGCAGCAATTGACGTCACACATGTGCAAAATCAACTGAGAATGACAATCTTTCTAAAAAACAGAAATATTAAAAACTGTTTAAAAATCTTCACATATTTTAAACATATTTCAAAAATTATTATGAGCAGGAGCAAACTATTCAATGAAATTCGCGAATCCATCACATTCAAGAATAATTTGGAAATATTTGTATTTTTTGCAGGGTTTTAAAGCATTGGTCATTCGTCGAATCAATCGTGTTATTTGTAGAATTCAAATGTGCAACAATGATTCGAATGGCAGGCTCCAAATTGCTGGCCCGATTATTATTGCTGATATCATCAATAACGCTGGTCTCGTTGCTGGCCCTCACTCGTTGCGGAATTGGCGGTCTTGTTGATAATAACATATTAATTACAGATGATGGTACAGTGCATTATTAATCCATTATTAGTTGTTATCTCGGAAATGTATGTGAATACTTTGTGTTCCGATACAGATGGGGGAGCGTTGCAACAGACGCATGCCGAAGCGCTCAATCGCGATCAACAAAATAATTACATGATTTTATTGCAACAGCGTGAAGAAGAGAATCGTCAAGAGATTGCCAAATTAACGGCGGAAATAAAAGCGCTCAAAGTACAATTACTGCAGCATCGAAGTAAGTATGAACAATCAAATCAGTGCAATGTTGCAGTTTCATGTTTATTTTTGAATTTGAAGCGATTTTTTTTGCAATTTGAACACTAAGTCATGATTTATGTATTAAATGATCAAACTTGTGCATTAAATGTTTGAACTTTTGAATAATGTTCGCGATTTTAGATAAAAATACAGTGTCTTTTGAATCACATATCCAAGATATATCATCATCGTCGCTTCCATCGCAGGCCACGCCGGTTACAATTCAACAGCATCAGCATCATCAGCAGCAGCAGCAATCTTCAGTGACAGTCGCACCGGCATCGGAACGGGGCGAATGCACGAATTACATTCGCAAGCAAGTCGGTGCGGCGGAGATTTTGCATGGTCTTCCTTTAAACAATGAATACGAATTGATACCCTTCAATCATTTCACATATAGTCGAGTGTATCCGATTGAATTGGGCTTGGGGAAGCGTGTTGTTGAGAAGCCCATTGGATTCAAGAGAAAAGATTTATTGGATGCCCTGGGCAGAGCACTTGATAGTCTCAATAAAAACGCAACGCATCCATCAAATCGTTATACATTGGATGATTTTTCCGAAGGCATTTATCGGATTGATCCAACGACCGGCACACAATACGAATTATATTTTCGAACAAAGGAAATTCGAAAATACACATCGACCACTAGCCATCATGAACGGTCGAATAGCCACAGTAATGATGGTACCACGAAATTGATAGTAATGCGACCATTTGCACCGTTGCAAACCATTCAAATCGAAACATTTCCCCGGCAACGTGAAAAAGAAAAGGAAATCATTCACATAATATTACCATTATCGGGCCGAACAGCCACATTTCAAAGTTTCATGGATAAATTTGTAAAAATTGCATTGAAAAATGATCGACGCGTGCATTTAACCGTTGTCTATTTTGGCGAAGATGGTTTATCAGAGACGCGCTCGATTATGAGCCGAGTGCTGGGCATGAAAAATAGCGGCGGAAATTCATCGAATTTAAAATTGTTGGCTCTCAATGAAACGTTCTCAAGAGGTAAATAGACGTTCACATTCGTTACATTTTTTAAGGTACCTGTTCAATGTTGTTTATGAACGACATGAGCACTTGTACATACAATACGATGATCCTTCAACACATCATTTTTCAGCCAAAGGTCTGCGAGTTGGAGCCGAACGAGTATCGGACAGAAATAATAAAAATAAAGATGTTTTACTGTTTATGTGTGACGTTGATGTAGCTTTTAGTGCCAAATTCTTGGACCGCTGCCGATGGAACTCAAAACCAAATAAAAAAGTAAGCCAGAAAAAAGCGAAATCACATTTTCCAATAACAAACATTTATCACATGTTTATGAACGTACAATTCAAACCATTTCTCGATACGTGCTCTCTCTACCTCTCTCTCTCTTCTGCCTCACGAAATCCAGGTTTATTATCCAGTTGTGTTCAGTTTGTACAACCCTCATGTTGTCTATACGCTTCAAGGCAAAGAAGTGCCGCCGGAAACAGATCAGTTGTTAATTTCGCGTGACACCGGCTTTTGGAGAGATTTCGGTTACGGCATGACGTGTCAATATCGGTAAGTACTTTGGCAATTTTCAATTTAATCTTTGGAAAGGAATCCAAACTCAAGATAAAAAAAAAGATCGAAAAGAAAAAACGACAATGCTTTTGAGAAGCAAAATCGGAGAAAAGTGACAAAAAAGATTAAGAAGAAGAATCGGAGCTAAGATTGAGAGAGCGAAGAAAACAATAAGAAAAACGTGGAAAAAATTCTAGGAAAATGATAAAAACAAGACAAAAGTGAGAAAATACAAGAAAATTGATTTCAAAAGAACCAAATTCACTCGCAAAAATCCAATTTGATCCAGAAGAAAACCGAAATCAATTAAAGATAGTCAATGAAACGCTTCATGATGAATTTCATATTTCTTTCAAATTTATGCAGATCGGACTTTATGAAAGTGCGTGATTTCGAGGAGATTGTCGGTTGGGGTGGCGAAGACGTGATGTTGTATAGAAAATATGTGCGCTCAAATATGAAAGTGATTCGTGCCACCGATCCGGGTATTTTTCATATTTGGCATCCGAAAGTATGTACTGGAGTGACAAACGGCCAACGCCTGACCGCCGACCAATATCGCGCATGTATTCGTAGCAGAGCGCTCAACGAAGCATCACATGCTCAACTTGGATTTCTAGCATTCCGCGATGATATAGCCGCACATTATCAAGACAACGGTGTTACAAATTCGAAAAATGTAAGCAAAGGTAGCATAAATGTCAAGGCATTCCCGATAAAAACCATCAAAATCAACAATAAATTGAATCACTTGAATAGTTCATCGCCGAACAATAACACAAACAATCACAACAGCTCGATTGCAAACAAACCAAGTAAAAACAAAACTGTAAACGGTGTTTCAAAGAATACTTGATCGTATGAGGATCCAGAAGATGCTAAACGTTCCATTAAATTCAAGCCACAATCACAATTGCAACCTGAAAGCATTTGGAAAATTGAATTTTAAGCATCACTCAAGTTCATTCGTTTATTTTGGTTGAAAGACTGAATTCAAGACTATTGATCATTTTCAATACACATCAATTTTCATCCAATCGACTCGAAATTGACAATGAGAGACAGTGATTTATAACCTTCAGAAGGTTTCAATAGTTACAATAATAAGTTTGCTCCGTTGCATTGTTGGTAGTACTTCAGAAATGAGAAAAAGAGAGAGAAAAGATGCTGTTTAATATGTACCCAGGCAAATTAATCACAAATCATAACATTTTTCTTGTGATAGTTTATTTAAATTCAAATTCATTAGGTCAAATCGAATGGGAAAACGGATAATAAAAATTTTCACATATTTTTTTTTTTTCGTTTAGTCAATGAAATTATGTATTATACTCTTTTAATTGTATTTTATGAAATAAGCATAAATAAATTAGAGCAAAACAATACAATTTGATCGATGATGTAAATACGACTTCTAAGTAGAAACAATATCTACTAGATACTATCATCATTTTATAGCAAATTGCAAAATATCCAGTTTTAATGACATTTGAATGAACTGCAACATATTTCATTTTCGATTTTTTTTTCTCTTCTAATCTTTGGTTTTGAACTAGTTTCAGCTAAAGTTAGCAAAGGTGTTAATGATTTGTTATTTAAAAATCTGAGTTATAATTGTGTGCCTGAGAAAAATAATGGGAATACGAAACCTTCCCCGTAAGAGTTATCATAAAACGAATTTGCGGTGGACACATTATGATTTTTTTTTTAAAAACAAAACGCAACATAATTTGCCATAAGAGGAAATGTTAAATTCATGATGTATTTTACGAAAATTCTTTTAATGATACACTCTAACGGGGACGGTTTCGTATTCCCATTATTTTTCTCAGGCACACAATTGGGTACTAATTTTGTTTCATAGACATTTTTAACCAGAATTTGTGAAATTGAACCAATTCGATACACATTGTGTGTGCCCACAGTGAAATATTGACGACTTGGAATCAATCAATGGTCAGAAATAGCGACGGATCTTTCAGTTTCATTCAATTCTTTGTCACTTTTTCTATAGTTCAGATTAATCAATACTTTCATCTTTGTGTTTTTCATATATTCCATTTTGTCTTATTTGAAAAGCTTCGTGCCGATCTTTATTTGAATAAGAATAATCACCTAGTTGTTATATCTTATTGTTTTATAACACAAGTTTATTGGTAAATTGCACCAACTCAACTTAAAGAGATTGACAAATGAATAGGAGTAAAGCATATACAATAAATATAATCGAAATCGCAACATACGCTCATCAAACTGCGACTGAAATTCATTCAATAGATTATTAATAAGAATTGTCTCTTATATGGAGAGCACTGCAAATATGATAAACGAGAACACACATGTTTTTAATACGCATTAAATGCATATAAAATACAACCAAATCCAACTTCTATTATGCATTAAAATTACGATAAAACGCAGAAATACAAAAATAAAAAAAATGTAATGAAAATATATCGAGATATTTGTGAGTTGGCATTATTTTTATTCCAGGCGATGCGATAAGCTTTTTAGCAATGATTGGGTTCATTTGTTTTTTGGACATTACAGCGAGAGCCGTGCAACATGGTTTCTGAAGTCGATTTGAGGTAAGTAATCTTGGAAATTGAAGTATTGCCATTTTACTTCAAACACACAGCTGTTTCATGCGTTTTTCATTAAGCTCTCGACATCGATGCAATCATTTCCAAATGCTGATGGTTTTTCCACTGATGACATAACTTGTATGTCATTACATTCTTAAGTCATGCCCAACTTTTTATATAATTCGATTCCAATTTCACACACATTTAACAACAATTTGGTGAAATTCATCATAAAAAGAGGCTGAGCATTCTAATCGTCGAAAGTGTAGAGATCCGAGCGACACAGTTTGCCTTATAAAGCTTCCAATAGCGTTATAAACACGTTTGACTCTTATAAAAGTGTGTTTATAACCACCTTTAAAAGCGTACTAAAACCATAAAATGCGCCTTATCGTTAAAATATCGAATCCATTCGTTGTATTTTCATCAATATACGGGCAATACAGCGGAAATATAGGGATAACTTCATGGTAGGTTTATTATGATGCGCATAAGCTGAATTTATACGTTCTACATTCACATTTGAGCAAAACTTCAGAGAAAAAGGGATATTTTTCCGTGACTATTATTCGTTCGAGAAATCCTTCTGCATTTGCTCCGTATACTTCGACAAATTTGTGGATTAAATTGACCACCGGTTCGCCGTATTTAAACGAAACCATCTTATAGTAGTGGTTTCAACGAACGTTCGTTCATTTGTTCGTTATTTCGTTCGGTCGAACAATAAATAATGTTCGTTTGTTCGTACATTTCAAAGATTTGCTTGCAATACAGTATTAGCAACTACCAAATAATCAATGCGTATACTGGAATTAGCGCGTGTGCGCACAAGAAATATGTGGTTAAGAAATTTATCATTGAGATAGAGAGCTAGTTTGTACATTTAAATTAAAAAAGGGATACTTTCCTCTTCATATCAACGATAGATATATACAAACATTCGCGCGAAATGTCATTTATTTTTGCAATAATTGCTACATCGCGATCACAAAAAACGTGCATTTTTAGGAAACATTTGTCATTAGCTTGAGCAAAATAGTTCATTTGGCCAGAGGATACTATTTGCTTGCTTCCAAAATGCTTGCTCTAACGAGATGCTTTGAAAGAGCGGCTTGCAATACCAAAAAGCGGCTTTTTTGTATTAAAATGCAACAGAGTGAAAGAGAAATTGATGTTCGGTTTTTCGGATGAACTTTAATACGAAAAAGACGCTTTTGAATGGGTAAGAATGAAAACCGACCTCTAACTGTTATTAGAATTAAAATGAGACAAGAACAATTTGTAAATAAAAATGGAATCGGGAAAATTTAAAAACAAAAATGTGACCTAGAATTTTTGAAAAGTAAAAATGACACTAGAAAAATTTCGAGAATAAAAATGAGATCAAGAAACTTTTGAAATTTAAATGTAGAAATAAGACCGGAAAATGTTGAGAGCAAAAATGAGCCCGGAAAATTTGAAGATAAAAATGAGACAACCGGTTAAACAATTCTGTGCCACAAGCAAGCAAATAGTATGCTCTGCATTTGGCACAGAACATTGTGTGTATTCTGCACGAATTGAAAAAATATAATACCAATGTTGGCAAATGATGGCAATTGTGAGTAAATGTAAGTAAATGTGTTAAAATGCATTTGAATTTGAAATTTTACTAGTAAATGCTCAGAATAGTTGCACACATTTTTTATTTATTTTCCCCTAGATTTAGGCACAGTAACAGCTCATGCAAGCTGAAGCACTTATTTCAAGCTTCGAAAATTATTTTCCCATTAAAATCTGTTATTGTTATTCATTGGAAATGACCAATCGATATTTTATGAATCGCTTTGAACTAGTTTATGAAACATAGTTCTGTAATGATCGCATTTATCATCAAAATCATTATTTCTATCAATGAGATGGAGAGGAGAGTATGTACATTCGAAATAACTCGCCTCTCCATCTCAACGATAGATTTCTGAAGTGACCATGATTTTTAAGACCATGCGTAGGACATACTTTGATATGACAATATCGATGGCAACTCGGATTCGATAACTCTACATACAAAATATACCGAACCTAGATTTTTTTAGAACTGTCACAAACGACGCTTTAAACAACTTTTGGATGTATTTCGTATAAATTGCTTCAATACATTTGATTGCACATTTGATGTTCGGATATCAACTGACCATTAATATGGAACTCATGGAACTCAAATGTTATTCTATAATTGTAAGAATGAATGCAATTGTTTTGGAACAGTTTATACGAAATACATCCAAAATTTGCATAGCCCGTCATTTGTGATAGTTCATCACGCGACGCAAAGAATATTAACATGCAACATGTAATGCTATGGACATCGTCTTGTATTCATTTTATTCTTTTTGAATATTGCTTACGGTTCTCTTGAATGGTTTTTCCACTAACATATGACTTTTTAAAAATCTATCGATTCAAATTTTTCCGTTCATCAAACATATTTGATATTTGAAGAATCTTTTATTATTAAATTCTATCCTCTTACCCTTGTGAAAATAGAATGACTGAGCAGTTAATGAGTGATTGGAATTTCAGCCAAGTCAAATAACCGTGACTGAGCAGTTAACTCATTCGGGACATTTTGACTAACTTGTATGAGCGTTGAATAAAGAAAAAAGGCTTTAACCAAACGAAACCAATCTTTATAATAAATTTCAGTCAAAATATTCGACTGGTTTAATTTTCACAAGGGTACTCTTTCTCCAAATAGCTGAGCGGAGCGAAGTTCATGCTGAATATTTCTTACATTTCTTAAATAATTTGTAACGAATTGGCGTATTAGTTGTCGATAATAAAAAAGCCAAAGGCATATGAAGGATATGGAAAATGTGATTGATTCAGGACATCTTCCTTAATTCTCAGCAAATGTAGGCACTACACAGTTATTGACTTGTGCTGAACAATGATATGTTATAATATATTGTGAATTCCTTCCGTTGAACGTTAAAGATCTTCAGGTCGACTTCGCGACAAAGTTGTATAAAAGCATTAGATACGAATAAATTGTTTTAAAGATCTGTGGAAAAATCGTTTATTATTAAATTTGTTGCAATTATTAGACCAAACGCTGTTTTTTTCTAGCGATGTATTCGTAGGGTTGTACAGCTCAAGCTTTCCAACGCATTTGGTATTGGAGTGTTTCACACACAGAACATGGATTTCTCTCATTCTATTTGAGCTTGAATTAAACAAAAATAGCAATATATTGAATGAATGGCATATTTACCGCGACACAAGACACCATATTGAGGGGAGCAACACCACCAATGGTCAGAGATTTTGTCCCCTGAGAATTCATCATCAAAAACTGGTACATGATTTGTTCAGAGTGCGGCATTAAGAACCAATTAGTGGAAATAATGCTGTAATAAACCTGGCCATTCTTGAATAAGAAAAGAACATAAAAAACGCATGAAGCATAAAACACCACAAAATCCGTGACAAATTCCAGATACACATTTGGAAAGAATCAAATAGGAACGAGCCATTGACTTTCATGCCATGGATTCATTGCTTCATTTTGAAGGTTATTTCGCGAAAAAAGTGACTAGCAATCATTTCACCGCAATCAAAATCAAAGAATTTTAGCTGATTATTTTTCTATTTTCAAAGAAAAATGATAACTTTCAGTCACTTTTTTGCCTGTCGATTAATTTGGAACAAAATTGCCTATAGTTGACATTAAGTATTGTTGGTTTTAGTCGTCTTTTTCGTTCGAGATAATCATAGTGAGTCAGAAATAGTCAGTCAATAATGTCCCAAATTAGTCGAAAATGTTTCACTAGGGTTTCTGATTGTATTGTTTAGTATAAAACTCACGCAAAGTTCAACAACGGTTCCAATTGCACAGAAACAAATGATTTGGAATAAAAAGACGACCGTCAGTCCAATGGCGGGGAAAAATTGTATCTACGGTTGAAAATTGAAATGATTTAAAATCAAAGATGGATTTCCATGGTAAAGTAGGTTTTACCTTTAAGCAGATAAATAGTTGAATAGCCGCTGATCCTGCAGCAGATGCAATCTGAACGAAGCATATTTTGAAGAAAGATGTGTTCATGTCGTTGATCAAACTTCATTGCATAGAAGCAAATGCATCAGCAACACATATATTTTTTATTTGGAGACGAAATTGATCATTCTATGACATCAAAACCGAACGATGCTCTTGTGTTCGCTTTACATCACACGGTCCGATTGTGTGGAGTACAGCGAACACAAGATAATGAACGAATACTTACTCCCAGATTTCCCGACGCATTAACAAAATATTTCGAAATTTTCCCACCACATTCAATCGATTTATCTTTTTTTTATGCAACATTTCATTCAGTTCCACTATATCATCGTTCAATATCGCCGAAAGAGCAGGTGCGTTGACGATCATCATTATGAACATGAAATCGCTACAAGCGCACGATACCGTTCCATAAATCATCAAAATGATATGAATGACTGTTAAAACCGTGAAGCCCGTACTTGTATTCTCATCAATAAATGGTAAATATAACGGAAATAAGGGCACAATTTCATTGCGAATAAAATACGAGTAGAATGGATTTATAGCATAAAAACATGCCGCAAAAATATACATCGCACATCCACAATAAAACGCAATTTCCGTGTATAGCGCAAATTTTTGGATGATCTGCAGTCGATTATTGCGTTTACTTTTTGCATTTGCCGCGAACATTTCAATTAGCTTATCTATTTGACGAACTATCATTTCATTATATCTTGCCGAATATATTTTCGTTATAAGCTGTTGAATGATTAAAAAAGGAATTGATTTTATTTTCCATAGAAAACGAAAGAATAATTGAATGCGTGTGAACTCAAATATTCTCGATAAAGGAGACTGACATATGAATAGACAATAACGTCACAAAATCTTCATAATTGAAAAAATAAATCGCGAAAGTGAAACATACAGAAAGATAAGAGATTATGATTATTCCAAGTTTTAGTTTAGGCACTTTATTGTTATTGTTTCAGTCTCTATGAGGAGAAAAAAAAAATTTTAAGATAAAAAAACTTTTTTTTTCAGAAGTGAGATTTTTATAAAATTTAAATTTTCTCCTCCTTGAAGAGGAGATAATTTTCTCGGTATATTCCTCCTCCTTATTGTGCTCCTCAGACATATTTCACCTCGGTGAAACAGTTTCTTGTCGCTCAATAAAAATCTACCATCTAGAATTGTACACTTTTGGTTTGAAAATAGCCAGAATTGTTTTAGAAATCACCTCAAATGCAAGTCCAAAATAAGCGATCATGTTTAATATGGTTGCAAGGTCGTAGAACACAATAGTGTTCCCCGCAGCGATGAAGAAGAGTGAAAAAATTGCATAAATAAAGTATGTATATGCATACGGTATAAATGGTCCAGGACGAAAAATGTCGTGACCGATGACAATGAAAAGCTTGCGAAGTAAATTGTGAAATAAATAATGTAACTTTTCATGCGGTTTCATTGTCGAAATCAAGTTTCAATTTGGTTAATTTAGTACTTCAGATCGAATTTAATTCTAAACTAAAGTTTTCTTGACTTTGATCGAGCAGGGAATGCAACGAGCAACTGAAATACGTGCCTCAACGGTATTGTAATTTATACATTGTTTCCGTTCATCGAAATTGATTTGTTTACGTTCAATGTACAAATGATTATACATTATTCCGTTTTTTTAATGGCCATGGTGTTTGATGGGATAATCTTTAAGTATAATTGCTATTACACAGAACCAATTTTGCATAGCAATGAAGCCCGTAGAATCGTGGTTTCGACGCGCCACCTGCAATACGTCAACTACTCCTCCTGAATTAATCTATATTATGTGTGTATCGCCCATTTCGACTACTTCGACCAAACCCAGCGACATCTTTTGTAGGTGTTTGCTTCGTATAATTAACACAAATCCGCGTACAGACTTCATTGCTTTGCAATATTGCGCCATGGGAGCAAATATTGTAATAAGTTGATTCACTACAATCAATTCGAAATTTATAGCTGTGTTAAAGTTAGAAAAGTTCCCTCATAAAAATGACATCATAATCAATCAATCGCTGTGCATTTCAAATCACATTATTTGGTTGAATAACACAATCAATGGACAATTAAATCAATAGAAAATTATAACATCATGCCTTCCATAAGGAATCCATTGCCGGCGGGTGGCAAGCCATAGCCGAGCAGTCACTGCTCGCCGCAGCCGCTACCACAACACAACAAGTGCCCTGATACAAAGTCAAAGCCAAAGCCAAAGCTTTTGCGGTGTAGATGCCATGCGTTGCGCATTAGAATGCATGAGAGCGAAAGAGATTGCATGTGCCACTGTCAGTGGCTCACATAATACACAAGTTGATAATGTTTTCTTCAAATGGAGTTTCCAAATGCAAAAACCCGATAACAATTACTCAAACAAACCCCAAATGACGTCATACATTATGAAACGCAATAAAAAATGTAATTTTATGCAACAGCAATTTCTCTTTTGCCGTGAATACAATCGATAAAATGGGAAATCGGATCAATTACTATCTGAGTATTGCCAAAATGGAGGTTCAAAAAACTTATTTTTTCTCCATCTTTATTTACTATTTCTTTGTTGTATTTAAACATTCCTAAAGAAGATGAAAAGAATGCTAATGTTAGCGCACAAGATAACGAAGGATACACACCACTTTGCAAGTCTTAAATAGTTATTTCCATGTTTTTATAAACTGAATAACAGTAAATGTAGTTTTCATTTCCGACCGAAGAAGAAATATTTTCAAAATTACACCATTATTTATTTGGCTTTTGTTTTGGATTTTTTTTTTATTTTCAGAAAAACCAGAGCTCGTTAAGAATCTAATAAAAAACAAATCAAACGTTAAAGTAAAGCAGGCTACACTAGGCCACACGCCACTTCATTACGCCGTTCAAACACATAATTTGAAAATATCCAAATAAAACGCTCATACAGTTTGAATATTTATATCTTTGTTAAATTCATTAGCAAACAGGGATATACTCAAAATGCTTTATGAAAACATAGCTGACAAACAATCAGATGACGGACAAACTCCATGTGCTCGTATCGATCATTCGCATACAATTAATTCTTGGGAAATCAAGTGCATAAAAATAAAATTCATTTGATTGTTTCATTTAGCAACAATTCCTGGATTCGGGACTTTTTCTCCAAGTAATTTGGAGTCTATTCTTGCTCAAGCTAATCAAAATTGTCACAGGTCAGATCATATTTTCTGGCCGTTTTGAATATCTCGCCTAAAGGCAGTTTCATGCAGGAGATACATAAAAATAATTACGATCCATGGAAAATGTTGAAGTAAAATAGACCGTTTTTTGTATTCATCTGAGGATAAAATAACAATACCGTGAATGAGAGGGATTGCGTTGTAGATGTCATTACATCATTCATCATTATCGTCACCTTGATATTACATTTCTTGCGATGCAAGCTATCGAATAATGAGCGCAGTTTGGATCGATGTAGCTTGAGGTTTTATTTGATGATGTAACGGCCAAGACATTTGAAATATGCGACACATTTGATGTAACCAAAATGTACGACATTGCACGCGATTGTGAAAATTGGGAGAATAAATCTTTGCACTTGCCTGTTAAGGAACATACATAATGCAATTAATTGACCTGAAATATCGTTCATTCCAATTTTTCCGATGTCTATAGAATGAACTTTGATAAAAAAAGAAAAAAAAAAATGGAAGTGAAATAATGGTGTGTGATTCAAACAAAACTCAATTTACAACGCGTGACTAATAGCACTTGCGCATACGAAACATCTTTGAAGCCCAACGTCTTGCTTTATAGCTCAGCGAGCCGTGTCGACCATAATTCGTCCGTGGCTTAAGTTGCAGTGAGTTAAGATTTAAATCAAAATAGAATTATATTCAGTAACGTGCCAAAATATGAATTTGAATGTTGATTCGACAGATAATTAGGCGATTCACGTTGTATTGCGTTTCAATTCCGAGATATTTGCTTATTTTAGCTTCCTCAATTGAGCTCTTTTCTTGTTGACGTGTGTTAATTCTTGTTGTTCATCGCTCCATTGAAATTGGAATTCTGGCACCTAAAAGTCTAATCCACATCAAAAGAGGACGATATTTCGTTTTTATCTTTGATTGAAATGCAGATTTTCGCTTGAATTTGGGTGTGACCGCTTTAATAAATCGATTGAATAAATAAATAAATATTGATTATAAGACTAATGGCTTTATCGAATTGAGTCCGGACCCGAAATCTCTTGAATAATAATGACAATCAATAATTGATTGACCAAAAATCAGTCACTTCACGCCGATTTATTCGAATGTTTTACATAAAATTCAATAGGTTTTGAGTTGATCGGTCGACTCGGAGATAAGCCTCACCTTTGATGCCGCTTGTGACAGAGATATAGATTCGTTCGCTGCAAATTCCATTGATCAAATGCTATAATATGGGTTTAAGTTTCGGTTTTTGCGTGATAAATAAAGTGGCCGAATGGTTCAGGTAGAACAAAGAGTTCGAAAAACGAATCGGTTTTTAATCTGGTTTGGCCGCTTCACATCGAAATGCCCGATCATATGATTTCATTTCATATTTGGATACAATCATAATCGATCGAATAAATTTCAAATTCGTAGACACAGCGACGACGACCACATTAAATCCGAAACATTCCATTCGAAACAACTTCATTTTTCACGTCTCAATGAGGTTTTGTATAATTAATGTGCACATTTTAAATGAGCAGAAAGGAAATGGACGAGCCACGTAGAATAACTTCACATTAAAAATGGTCTTGAAACCACTACAAAATATAGGCATTAAATAACCTTTTTTGAACGGTTGCTGCGCTCGGCGCTCTTTCATTTCCAAATAGGAACAAACACTGTATTTGCTTATGTATACACTTTGTATGAGCAAATGAAAGTGTCATTAATTGTAAGAGTAGATGCAAAGAACTGATGCGACGACGAAAAAAAAGGAAGAAGAACGAATGGCCGAACGCGCAAAAAAAATCCATCAGCAATGAAACCGAGTGGAAATGTGAATGGCCATTTCGCACATTGCCCGACCAATACCAAGAATCCTGCTGTATTGCAGCAGAACAGAGCGTACCGCTTGACTTCCGATAAGGTGTTTGTTCTTTAAAATATTCTTAATTCATGCAATTTTTGCAGTGCGAACACAATCTTCAGGTTTTTTGTTCGGCCAGAGACTTTTAATGATCTTTTGTGTGCGCCCGAGGCGAGACAGGGAACTCCAGGCAATGGCTTCGGCCAATTGTCATACATGAGTCATAATACACAGTTGATTCACAAATCTATTGTTCTGAAGAAATGAATGAATTTACTAACTTAAGAGCATGGTGACTCTTCTTAATTGGACAAAAGTTAATGACATCTAATTATGCGCAAGTAAAATTCCGTTAGCTCGCTCGCTCACCTTTTTTTTTCTGTCTTCAACTTGAATATTACCAAAGAAAAACTTATTAGCACGTGTCAACGGCGACACAAAAAATTCCAGCAAAAGGTGAATCATGACCAAAAAAAAAAACGAGTAAAAAATTAAATGGTTTATAAAATTACTTTCAAATAGTTAAAAACCGTCGCTTCGAATGACCTTCAATTTGGAAATTCGAGGGGAAGCAATGATCAGTGTAATTGTACGGTGTTGTGTAAAATCAGTATTTTGGTTAAATGTTGACACATTAGAATTGGTTGAACCACTTGACTTCTGCACATATTTGGCATTTCATCGTTCGGCTTGTGACGACAGAGTGGCTACTGTTTGTAAACAAGCTGATTTTTTTTTCAACTCACGCCCATTGCCGAATCATTGGGCGAGCGGAGCGGAAAATCAATGCCTGCCAAACTCGAAAATAATCTAAATTCCATCCATTATTTGACAATCGGCCGCTGACGCAACACGCATATATGCAATAGGTCAGATGTTGTCTTTCTAGTGCAATACAATCAAATTGGAATTCTGCATTGGATATTCCTTCGCTCACTTTCATCATACATATTTCATCTACATGCCGTGTACAAAACGAAATGAAAGGAAGAAAATGAGGCGAGTCAGCAAAACCGTCACAAACAGCCACCGGAAAATGCGAATGAAATCTGCTGAATGTAACGAAATGACTGAGACTGAGACTGAAGCCGAGCGAGAACTAAAGAGAAAAAGCGAGCGAGCAAAAAAACAGTAAACACAACAAAATTATTCAATAAGAAATTTGTTAATATAACACACATCATTTTCAGACTATTTAATTCATGTCAAGGTCTTTGGTCGATGCTGGACATACAGTGCTGAATGCAGAAATGATTAGCAACAAAAAATGCGGTCGCACGCATATAAAAACACACACAATGTTGCAAATAAAACGCAGCCGAAGCAAAAATCATCCGAAAATAGAGTGGTGCGGGCGTTCAGATCTCTGTTGGACAACAAAAAGAAAAATGAACAACATTAGATTTAAGACAATTTCGAAATGGCATTTTCAAATGCCGTTTGCCGGCATATCTTGACGCTTGTTTATTTTGGTTTTTTGTTTGGTTGTTGTTTGTTGTTCATGAACGTTTGGTCGTATTTTAATATGCTGGCCCGTTGTTTTTCGTACGGATGCTTTCCATTGTGCAATGAGACTAGCTTTTTCCCAAATTTATGGCCATCATTTTGGCGGGCGGGCGGAAAATGCTATGCTCAATATGTGTGTTATGAACATCCGAACAGTGCGTTAGATTTGTTACTCTTCAAACAACGCATAGTTGTTGGCTGGTCATGCTGGCAAAAGCAGGGCAACCAACGATACATCATTTTCTATGATTCATTGTCTTTTGCAACTGACACAGTTCAAACGGCAAAGTCACTATATACCATTGTAAGACGAGATAATACACACTCTTCTTTCATCCGACAACAACAACAATACATATTTGAAATTGTTCAATAAAAAAGGAACGTTTCAATTAATTTCCGGCAGAAACAATTTTTGGCCAGCAGATTTACGTCTACACATATGACACAAAATTATACAACGGAACACAGGTGAATCGGTTATTTGTATTTCTATCCAATTAAGTCTCTCTGAATCTCGCTTGTATGTGATTCGTTCATTAGATATGGCGCGTTTGTTCGGTTAATTCTCTTGAACTAAGGTCATCTCATTGCAGATTCTATCTCGGAAAATGCCGCGTGTGTTTATTCTTCTCTCGTTTGCTAAATTTTGTGACGATATGAAGCATGAATAAATTCTATATCTGTAAATAGATCTGCTAAGCAAAATTCTTGGCAACACTTGTTTCGATGGAGCCGCAAACAACGAATAATGACATAACAATCACGAATAATACCAATTATTGCTATGTGAAAATCAATGAAAAACTCATCGATGCTGAAAGTTGAAATTAGACAACGACGAGGAGAGAAAAGAAAATCAAGTCAAACTGCGATGAGACGAAAATAGTGCGTTCTGGTTTATATTTAAATGTTTGGCTCAAAACCTTGATTCAATTAGCCGATACGATTATTCTTAAGTTATATTTGTGGCGAAAGTTCATAATCAACTTAAATGCGCCAATATCTTATGGCGTCTGTTGCGATAGAGAGAGAGAGAGAGATTCGCGCAAATAAAACCGACCGAATGAACAGCAAATTGGTATGACGATGCGTGTATCTCACGCGCCCGTCTGAGGGCGATCATGAGAGACAACTATGTTGTTGTTCATGATCATGAGAGACAGCTATGTTACGATGATGACGAATGAGCTAATTCATATTTTTGGTCACACCAACTCTTGCCATCCAACATATAGCCAAACAACAACAACAATGAAGCAAACCAAATCAAAGGTAATCAATTCTGTCTGTTACAGCAACAGCAGCAGCAGCGAAATGGAAATGAGAAAAAAAAGAGTGACGTACAACTACAAAGAAGCACGGATGTGAATTAAAGTGTGGCCGGGCTGAAGTGAATACGTGTTGTGTATGGAAATTGGCTGCGGGAGTACCTTCGCACTGGAGCGAAGAAGAAAGAATGAACACCGATGCTGCACAAAGAGATATACTCTACACTTCAAAACAAACAAACAAACAACGGCACAGCAAATATCTCTCTTTTTTCTGCTGCTGCCGTTGTTGTTAATCGAATCAACGAAAATGTTATAAAAGTCATGAGTGAGAACATTTTTATTTCACTGTTGTTTGGATGTTCACATCTATCGAAAGGCATAGCAGCGCTTTTTCAATAAACCAACGCGCACGAAATCACTCTTCGACTAATCGCTAAGAACTCATTATATTTTTTTGTCATTTAAACGATGACTGGTTCATTTTAACATTTTAAATGCATTCGATGATAAACGCTTTCATTTTTGTAACAATAAAAAGGCAATGAAGCGGTGGAATAAAATTCAACGAAATTGATTCGGAAAACTGTTGAATGTTGTTTTAAATTCGGTGCGACAAAATTGTGTTCAAGTGTGATTAAGGGGTTTTAAATCAAAATTACATCGATTTTGAATTAGAAATAATTCAATAAAATACTTCAAAGCGCGCGGAGTACATAAAATATCGTACTGCAGCAAATAAAGTGCAATTTAGTAGCAGAATAAGTGAGATTTTAAGGATGCCTAAACCAATTCTCATGAAGGTAAGAGGCTCATTTCTCTTTTGAATTGAAATTGTTGTTTTGCGAACCAAGTGAAAATGGGGATTCTGACAAGTTTTCCCGAACTTTTCAAGTACTCATTGTAAATTCGATTGGCACTCGTTATAAGAGTATTGAATTATCAACAACTTTGCGATTTGGCTACTAACTAATAACAAAAGTATTGTTCGATCATGATGCCTGGGCAATGCTGTGCGTGCCCAGGGGGAAATTGTTTCATCGGAATCTCGTAAAATCCAATAACTGACAGAATAATGCAAACTTTTCAGGAAAATTGCACTGCAATGGACACTTAATGTATATAAAGTAGTATGTGCACTGCCACTCACCACAGACAGCTTTCAAGCATATTCCAACTATTAACACTACTTTTGAACAACAAATTTGTCAACATTGTGTTTTAATTCATACACATGAGCAAAATTAAAGTGTAAAGTTGCTGGGGGAAAAAAGTGCATGAGACGGTTGCTGGTGTGACCTCAAACTTTCGAAACTTCAGTGGCGCAACGTAAACATGTCGGCCATTCTTTCCGGCAAACTGAGTGCAAATTTGATGTTTGCCAAAATTCAATTCATATGAATTTAACCAGCAATTTACCCATTTTATTCTATTTTTTTGGGGTTTCGTTCTATTTTACCTCGAGCTTTATTGCCGAAATTTTCGAGTTGTTCTGTTTCGTTCTCTAAATAGTTTCTCGAAAATGTTGATAATTGTTTCAAGTGGATCGAATAATAGAATCATTTATTCCACTACGCTTTACTTTCTTCAAACTAAACAGCCGGAAAATTATGGAGCTATTCACAAATAGAATAGAACAGCCGCAAATAAGAATAAACAACGAAAAAAAATCTTTGGAAAGCTAACAAAAAACATCTCGATGAAACGCTACATACTTCAAGAGATTGATTTGCATTGAAATTATAGTGTTCAACGTTTGTGAGAGTGATAAAAACTAGGCAGCACCGCGCAAATAATTACCGAAAATTGGCAAATAAGTGGCAAACATGGCAATTATACGAATAAGTAATAATATTCATGAGGAAGATTGCATGCAAAAGAGACACAAAATCACCGACTGAAAACGAAATAACCATCCAAATTGTGGCGAACAAACAATGGCGATATACCATAATTACCTGGGCTTAATTCTCAAATGGCCAATTCAATGTCTTGTGGTTTTATTTTTAGTTGCGCATTGATGCATAGATTTATTTTCTTTGGCACTAGCTTTTTTGGGATGCGCGATCCCACTCACCTGTTCGATCAAAAAAACCGAACAGAATTGATAAAGACAAACCGCAAATGGCATTGCACACATTTCTGTCTGACGAACATGCTGCTCATACAAAATGTTAATAAAACGGAACGGTGGGCAAAAAACACACGGCCAAATTGATTGATTAACAGCACACAATCGGTTTTGTGTATCATTACATGCGGCAAACATAACGCAATTTAAATAATTAAAATGCGTAAAAATGGTGTTTCGAGGAGGGAAGTAAGCTCTCGCTGAATATCATAGAGGTTGAGGCTTTTTTACAAACACGTGCGTAGGTGCCAACGGAAGTCATATTCTCGTGATCATCATCTGTGTGTATATTCAGAAGCTGAAACAGAAGTGATAAAAATTACGATAAAATCCATTATTTTATCATCAAAATAAATTTTAATACGATTCATTTAATCATTTGCACCACGTACGTGAAATACCACCGCGCACGCTGTTTTTTCTTTCTTGTCGCTTAAAAATACCCATGTGCGATACGGAAGTTGCAATCGAAAACAATTTATTACGAGGAAATAAAAATTCCGGAAAATATGGTGTTTACAATATTGCGGGCTTTGTAGCCAATATAATTCATCGCGCATCGTATAATAGCTCATAGCAAATTATGTACTCACTTAAATTACCCTTTTGGCATATCACCAAACCGAGCGATACCAAGTCACTTTGCACATTTTAATTAAATGTGCATTCGGTGACATTTGCTATTTTTAACATTCGATGGAGAAAAACCGACACTCACGGAAAAAACTCAACTCGCAAATAATTGGCATCGTTGAAATTCTCAAAGAATAAAAAAAAATCGGTATTGACAAGGTGCTTTTGTTGAAATTTTAAAATAGCCACTAAAACTGAACGGACGCTTTTTTCAAAATGATGTAATTATTTCAGCCTATTAGCATCGATAACGAATACCAGCGATACAAATCGACGAAATTTAGTGGAACGTTGCCTTGCATTTTCGGTCATTACTTTTAATGATTCGGATTATGTGTTGACATGCATCGACCAACGATGGCTTTATACGTGCTACTTATATGAAATGGTCCGGTGAAAAAAAATACTGCATTCTCGACATCGTACGAAATGAATATTTCCAACATAATTCAACTAGCGCATTATTTTGTCAGTATGAAAGCTTCTCTCGCTATTTCCATCCTTCATTCTTTCGTACTATAACTATCTCTCTCTCTCATCCTCATCCCTCGTTGAATCCTCCTCTTCGTCCTCCTCTGTCACTGGACAGTTCTTTCTTCGCGAATCGCTTTTCCCTTCGGTTTTATATTTGCATCGCATTGGCACGTTGCATTATTGGCGGCCAACTAAAAAGCCATGCCGTACAAAAACTGGTGAATTATTTATTGATAGTGGCATGGCTATCGCAAAAATAGCTTTGATCGTTACAACAATCGATTGCACTCGATGTACATGCGACACATGTGCTTAAGGTTGCACGATGATTTTATTTTAAGCTGCAACATGAACCACCAATAAAGTTGATTCCAAAAATTCATTAAATTTGTTCAAAATATTTACTAAAATGCTGAACGTATTTACTATTTATGCATTTTCGTGGCATTCTCATATATATATATTTTTCATAGCTGCACAAAAAAAAAAAAAAATTTACAACAAACATTTCCAAGCTATTTTTTCATTCATTTCGCTATTTTGCCATCACTCCAACATTTTTTCGCTGAGATTTTGTTTTCACCGATAAAAAGCGCTGCATATACACATTTTGCCTGCAGCGCGAAAAACGGATGTACATAAAAAGCTGGCTGCATATTGTGGATAAGCTGGGGCACATTCTGCGCGTTATCTGAGCTTTGATAATTTACCTGTGATGGAGAGAAAATGTAGCAATACAACGCCCTGTAATCTGATATATTGTATATTTTCTGTTACTATATTAGATACGTTAATGATGATGAATGGGCCAGCGAAGCATTGCAAAACAGCGAATCACATTAAAGACAATCGTTTATAATAATTATTCAATGTTGAAACTCAATTTGTACAACGATGACATTATCAGTGTGTGTTTTGAACCTTGCCCGCACGGAACAGATTAAAGAGACGCGTATCATGTTCAGCATCAATAAAATGCCAACATTAGCCAATTGAATAGATCGGAAGTAAAACTCGCACGATTATTATCGGTCATTGCGATCATGGTTCGACGTTTCCAGCTGCCGATCATTTGGCGTTGGATTTTTCGCAACAAAAAAAAAAAAAACATTGAGGAAATTTGGGAATTGAAAATGGCTTTAGACAAATCTTGATAGCGCAAAAATATCTTTACCGATGCTAGTGCTGGTGCTGGTGCTGCACTCGAATTAAATTGGATTAGCCTTGAACTCGAATAGTTCAATTAACCACTCATTTGGAATACCTTCAAACTTATTTCAGGCGATAAAAATACATAAAACATAGTCTCTTTGAATTGAATCGATTCGCATTGAATCTCGGAGGTGATAGATAAACGTATCACATTTCGATTAAATATTTTCATTGCAATGCGCTCACAGAATTACAAAAATGTAATAGCAGAAACGACAATGTCTTTGTTTGTATTGAAGAGAGGAAAAATAGCGAAGCAATATAATTGTTGCACGTTAAATGCAAAGTTTTGCCCGGCACATGCACTCGAATTCAAACGCAGCCCACTGTTGGGAATACACACACGTAAATCTTAGATTGTTTATTTACCAAAATGTGACATTTCAACAAACCATACCAGTTTTGGCTTGGAATTGCTCTAAAGTGTACTGGTATTAGTGTATTCTGCCATGCTTCCTTGCATGTTGACTTTAAATCGTTTGCACGCCTTTACACAATGACGGCATGGCAGAATACACCAATACTAGTACAAATTTGAGCAATTACAAGCCAAAACTGGCATGGATTTTTAAAATGTCACATTTTGCTACAAATTAAATCTAAGATTTACGTGTGTGTAGTATAAAATTACAAATTAAACATTATTTTCGAGTTGATGTTGCATAATGTGGCTTCTGCATTCGAATCGGAATCGACTGCTCCCATGACTTCATCCCATTTCCAATTATTTTATTTTTCACGGCGAAACTGAAACCACTTTCTCAACAAACTGCATATTTTGGATCGTAAGCTTATTTTCGACTAGCACTGCGCTGTGTGTGTGTGTGTGAGAGAGAAAGATAGAGCTCCGCATGTGTGTTTTTAGTTGGTTTTGTGCTCTTGCTTATTGCTGAGTTTACCTAGATGATGCAGCGTTCTGGTTGTTATTTCAAGCTAAAATTCTATCCTACTTAATTATTACGTTGAATTCAACTTTGTCTACAGATTTTCCACGATTATTTGCCGGTGAATTCAGCACTGTTCTCGTCAATACAACAGGGAAAAAGGGTGACCAACAAAAATAGCTACAAATCTCTGATTATTATCACTTTTAACACTTTAATTTTTCATTAAACACTTCAAAAAGTAGTTTTTCATGAATTTTATGGTATGTCTAAATGCTATGAAAGTTTGATGAAGATCTTTGGGTACGATAGGTCCTAGGCCGGACTGCAATCGTCAAAGATTTCCTTCATAAGAATTGTACAGATGAAATTAGAGATCCAACTGGCAAAGCACATGTTATTATATATTCACCGCCAAAATGAATTCAATTGTACTAGAATCAATTTTAAAAAAATATTACTTAATAATCAAGCACTCGAATATAAAACAAAACCAAAATCAAAGTCAAAGACCAACAAAAAACAAAGCTCAACTAAATATTAGCAAATAAGCAAAAATGTATTCCTATTTTTAAGGGCGTTCATGTATTTACATTTGCCATCATCAATAAACAAACAAACAAACACGAAAATCGTAACATGTCACTTTGTTACGCAAACGTTTGGACTACATTTAAATGGAATTTGGAAAATTAATGAAATTCATGAAAATATAAGAAAATTCAAGAAAATTGGAGAAAAAAATCAATAATTTTAAGAAAATAGGAAATTGAATAAAAATGGTAAAAATACAGAAGCATCGGCCACATTGAAAATGGCGTACCCTGTTTTTTCGTGCCTCCCGGTGGAAAGCAACAAAACAAGCAAAGAAACCATTTGAAGAAGAAATTAATAATTGAACATTAAATAATAAAAAATTATGTATAGGAATATCGTTTCAAGCATAGTTAAACCGGATGCTATATTGACAGAGAATATGTGCGAGGTTGTGCTGAACAGCCATAAAGGGAGACAATTTTATCGCTGAAATTTCGTGAACGGTTATCAAGCATAAGAATGTTATAGAATGTTATAGCACATCTGATGGCACGAACTATTTTCCAAATCGATAATGAACCATTAAAAGCCACAAACATTTGTTCGATAATGACGACCATTTTCACATGCGAAATGAGAATGAAGGAGTCATCATGGAAATTTTCATGCAAAATACAGGTGATTTCGTAACAAACTCGATGATTCTATATCGAAATCATTTATTCAGGTGCCACGATAGATGTGGTTCGTAGGAGCTATTTTGAGAACAAATGGTACAAATGGAAACGTTATCGCGTTATCTACCCATGTGATGTTGTCAAACATTAAATCGATACCATTTACCGTCGGCTAAAATTTTGATAAAATTCTGATTTACAATGGCAACTGAACCTTCTTTCCAATGCCTCGATGTCAAAACCGAAAATCGCCGTATTCTTGCTATTATTGCTCTTCGGTAAATTATGCACATTTCTTTTGCAGCAACAGTATTGATTGCATGCCATAGTCGAAAAATTAGTTTCACTCATTTTAACACGAATAAAGGTAAAAATGTTCGTCTTGAAAATCCATTATCTGGAATGATGAATCAACATTATTTATAATGATAAGTGAAAATGTGGCGGCTCGAGATTGGGAACACGTCATTTGTCAAACCAAAAAAAGCAAATGAATTAGAAAAATGCTTGGTCAAAAAAAATGAGCACGCGCAATTGATAATTATTTTTTCAACCAGAGCATATCATGAATATGACACATTTCAACAAATGATAACGAGCGGTGCACATTGTAAAGCGTGCGCGAAAGAAAGAGCGAGAGAGTCAGATGCTGTGACCATTCCAGTGATTATCCAACTTTATTTTGCAATTCTGTAGCATCGAAAAATGCGCTCGCATTTTGGATATAGCAGAAACTGATTATTTTTAATGATGGTCTGGACTGAAGTGTGTTCTATATCAGAGTTGCCCTTAACCGTTTATTTAAAATGACCATAATGAATTCGATGGGATATGAATTGACACAATAGCACAGCAACAGGTTAATGAACGAATTCTATATTTATCATTTTCATCAAAAATGAAGCGCAAATTAAAGACATTTTCTGCTGTAGTTTTCTCGTTCTTACCCAATTATACCGTTATGATCGTTCGTGTCGATGACAGCATTTGACAAAACATTTATGTTTTGTATTTTCTGCCATTTTATTTCATAGAAGATCAATTTCTTCTGGATAGATTGATATAGCGTCATTAACATACCACAAATTCGATTTCATTGAGATTATCGCACTGGGAGAAACAACGGTAGTTTGACGCTTTGTGAAATATAACTAATATTACGCGCCGATTATTAAAAAAGTTCAAAATGTTGAACTTTAGAAGTGCATGCACACAAATCTCTTCACCGGCGCGAAACACACAATGAATTACATCGTAAGATAACAATCGATTTGCACAAACAGCCAATGCGAACGAAAAATGAAAACAAAAACAACAACAATAATCCGGCATTTGGTTGAATGGAACTTTGCATGGTTAACAATGCGTGTCAGCCCGTGGATATGCTGTTAGCCGCATACACATATTTCATACCGAAAAATATTTGCCGAGATCGAAAATGGCTAACGAACGAGACGAACATATAAAAAAATCTCCCATAGTAACGAGGTAACGATGCCGTTTTAAAAAAACCAAATGCATTGTGTGTTCTACTTGCGTATGCGAGAGCTCAATCGTCTGATTGTTGTTGTTGTTTTTGTTGTTTCATTCGGTATTGGTGCTGCCAAAGTATCGTCTCTCATGTTACAAAATTCAGCGTCTCTTCTCCATTGTGTGAAGTTACTTAATATTAGCAACACCTCGCTGACTTTTGATTTTCGTA
Organism: Obolodiplosis robiniae; assembly: GCA_028476595.1. Taxonomy (NCBI): domain Eukaryota; kingdom Metazoa; phylum Arthropoda; class Insecta; order Diptera; family Cecidomyiidae; genus Obolodiplosis; species Obolodiplosis robiniae. The sequence continues at coordinate 7,259,056 of CM052017.1, read as the reverse complement.
TAGTTTTTCTTCACTGGCATTTGAAATCAATTGGTGAATAAATTACCCGAATCAAGACGGAATTTCGCATGCGACCGAAGCGATGTCAAACGACAGATACTTCACGGCGCTCAAGTCAATGCAAAAACCAACTAGAATCAAGATCATGTGAAAATATAATGATTACGATAAGCGGCCAATTAGAATTTTTAATCTTTTTTTTGTTTTCTCTTGTATCCGTTTTCTTTGCAGTTCGTTGGATTGTGGTTGGCGTTATCTGTTGGTAGTTTGGCAGCCACTGTCAATCCATCGGTATCCAGCACTGAAAATACCAAATTGGCGCCAGCCTTCTCTGCAACATTGGGCTCTGCTGTGTATCGCGAAGCACGCGATTACAACTCACAGGACAGTAGTGTTGGTGGTGGCAGCGGTGGCTACAACTACCGGCCATATGAGCGACCTCAAACTAGATGCATCAGTTGCTTATATGCAGCAATGGCCGGCAATCAAGATAGAGACAGGTAAAACTCTATGCTAATGTCGTCACAACTATTTATTTGCTGTGAAGGCTTTGTTTTACAATATTCCCCTTGAATTGAATTTCACAAAAACAAATTCAGCTAAATTGAGAGAGATAGAGAGAGAGAGAGAGAGAGAGAGAGAGAAAATATAAGTTAATCACAACAGCGTCACGCATCGGGACATTCGCAGGAGCTCACTACCAATTTATAATTGTCCATTAATCGCCATAATATTTCTTTGTTATTGCTGTTGCCGAAATGATTAAAAATGATTTTGTGATTTCTTTTTCTCGTTTTTTGGGTGATACATATCAAATTCGCCATTTGTTTTGCTTTTCATTTGAATTGAATGCGTTCGTTTTGCAATCGAAAAAGATTTGGCTCACTCATTTGAAATGCACAGATTTCGTTTACAAAACACCAAGTTACACTTGCTGATTCTCTGTATTCTCTCTACATTTTAATTTTTTGTTTTGTTTTTGCGACATCTTTCCAGGTATTATGACCAATTTTATTATAATTATAGACCGGGATATTCGGCACAAGGCTATGCCTATGGGCCACAACGTGAAAACGAAGATCGCAACTGGTACTATCAATCAGATGAACGCAACAGATACAATTCACCAAACGAAAATCGGTACATAGTTTTGAATGTTTACGAGTTTAACGAGTACATAATTATTTCAATTTTGTTGAATTTAGTTATTACCAACAACAAAATAAATATGAATATCGACCAACTGGTGGAGCCGCGGCGTATGATCGCAATGATTACAGACAAAACTATCAAGATTACAGAGGAAATGGATATGACAATCGCGACCCAATGTACTTCAACTCAATGAAAGGCAGCAATCCAATGAGAGGAAGCGGATATGGAAATCGAGAGGGCGGCTATGAATCATACCCCGATGGTAAGAGACTTCAAAGAAATGAGTAAATTGCTGATATTAGAAGGAATCTGGAAGAATTTGAAAGAATTGAAAATCGTTTTTTTTTCGAGATCTATCAAAAATATTGAAAATCTGAGAAATAGCAAAGAAATCTTGAAATAATTTAACCAATTTGGTGAAAATTTAAAAAGAAACTGAGAAAAAACAACAAACTCAGAAAAAATAACTCTATAAAGATAAAAATTCAACCGAAAAAATTACCCGTTCTCAACCGAATTTTGAAATGATCGGAAAAATGGATAGATTTGTGTAGTTCAAAATGAGAGTTTGATTATAAAATGCTTCTAGATCGTATGTCGAATCGAGGATACAGCTACGGTTATCAACCTCAGAATTATTATATGCGCCCAAGCTATCACAGCAATGCCTATGATCAAGATGTTCGATATGGACAGGGACAGGGGCAAGGACAAGGACAGGGATATTATGGCCAAGGAAACGGCCAAGTATACGGCCAAGGGCGGCCATACGATCGACCTGAACGACCATACGAAAGACCAGAAAGACCCGAAAGACCCGAAAGACCCGAATACTACAACAAAAACAGTGGCTATCGAGGTGGAAGTGGCAACATTGGATATGGTGGTGATGATTGGAGCTTCCGTCCATGGGACCAAACTTATCGGTAAGCCCAAATTGAAACGGATAATGCGAACATTTAACGAACCAATCTTTTGAGCCGTGATAATAAAAAGCGCATTGTTTGTGTGAATATTTAATGCCTAGTAAATGATATTCCAAATGCCATTTTTCTGAAAACGTAATGTGTCTAACTCAAAATGTGTCGAACTGATTCGGGAAGAATATCCTCAATAAAAAGTGGAAAAATGTGCATAAATTGCAACTTGATTGCTTGCATTCATGATTGCTGTTTCAATGGATTTTCTCATAAAGTTTCGATGTAAAAAATCCTCTTTGTTTGTTTTTTCCGTTCTGCGTTTAAATTGTTTTCATATGAACGTATATGCCGAAGCTGTAAGTGTCTACGAGTTCGCGGAATTCCACAATTAATGTTTGTTCTAATTATGAGTTTTCCAACGCCACTTTTATTCGTTTGGTCTATAAGTTTGGCCTTTGCTTCTACATAATTGATTATGAGAAGTGTATTACGAGGCAATATGCACAATCTGGAAGCTTTTTTATGTTATTTATACGCATATATGCGGCGACAAAGCCAATGACAATCGCAATCGTACGAATAAATCGATTACAAGAAAAACTTTGATTTGTCATAAAATTATACACTCACTTCAGCGCTTTTTCACAATTTATTTTCCACACTTTATTCATTCGGAAGCGTTAAAGACGAAGTCCGCCATGGATATATTGAATTTGTTTGAAGAGAAATTGATTTTATATTTATTTCTTTCATTGGACGCCAATGTGCATTTTATTCTGCACCCATTTATCGGGTGCCACTATGCCATAGTTGACCTAGCTCGTAGCGCTGTGAACTCTTCAGAAATTTTTGTATTTATATAGAAATACGATGCAATCGATGAAAAAGCAATAACAGTAAATGCGAATAAGAAAAAAAGTAACCCAAGCTACATGGCAACAGCCATCAATGTCGCTATCAAAAGCGCAAATATCGTGGGAAGCTTTTGTTTGTCGTTTTATTGATGTCATTAATGAATGCTCATTTTAGGAGTGGATTTTTTTCTTCGTTATTTTTCTCTGGCCACTTTTTCCGTTGAATCATTGTTCATTGCCTGTTAATTATTATTAGCAACGATTATGAGCGAATTTTCCGCGATATCGGCTAAGTTTTCAATAAAATGGCGATTTAATTGGTTTTATGCGTTCATTCTTACACTCACTTGCGCCAGTCACATTGCTGATTTTTCATCATACCAATCGCATTTACGAGCAATAGCAAGCAATTAATTTATATAGTCGATTTGGACTGTAATTTTTTGCATAAGAATGAGATGATGCTGTGCGAAATGAGCAAAACATTGGTAGCAGTAGCAAGCGGATGCGAACATCCCATCAAAGATAGAAAAATAGAACAATATTAAATCTCGGCGTCTCAATATCAATTGACATCAATCGCGTGATGAAATTCAATTTGAAATGGATAAAAAACTAACAAACTATCAATTTGCCTGAAGTGGCGACAACTCCTTCGAAGATTTCATGGCAAATTGAATTGAGTTCAATCTTTTCACATTTATTTTCCATTGCAATGAATGCTTTTCATCAATTACATTGTCAATTTCAGAAAGCTAAATGCGTGCTGCATCATTTATTTTGAACTAGCTTGAAGAAATGCATCAATTCGATCGAACCATTCAGAAAAATTCAAATGTTTCATCATATTTTTTATTTCTTTCCATATTTTCACTGTCTGTGTGTGTTTGAACTGCACTTGTTTTCGCACGAATAAACAAATCGCACTGGTTTCCTGTGGACCAACAGAGGCGTTTCAGGATTCGATAACAATGGCCATGGCCATTATTTCGCCAGTTATCCAAATAGTCATAATAATGCTGCTGCTGCTCAACAGCCGTCGTTATCACAAAATACTCCTCATCAGCAAGCGCCACCGCGGCCATTCCAGCATCAAAGTGGCCAACATGAATCTTCGCATCATCATTTGCAGCAAAATGCATACGATTCATCGGATAGTGGCCAAAGCGGCGGCGCACATGGTGGCTCACATGGCAGCAATAGCAACAGTGGCAAAGGATCATATGACACTAATTGGCATTACTTAAATAATAACGATCGGAACAGTGTGCATCACGGGCAACCGAGCTACAGCCAGTCACAAGACAAAGACACCACACAACAAAGGTAAGTTGGGCTTTGCTTGCATCCGTTTGAATCGTTCTGTAAATATTGTGTGCGGTTCACCTATTTCTCTAATGCACTTCTTCATGCTTTCTACGGGGTATTATTTCAAGCCTTTTGTAAATACTTCAGCTCTTAGCACTGCTATCTGAGACTCCGAAATAGCACTCTCAACCACCAAACGGGATGTGGTTTTAATTAATCGTTTTTACTCGTTGGGTCCATATCTTAAGTCGTCATAAGCAGCCGAGTATCAAATATAAATCGATGACAGCAAAATGTTATAAATAATAGAAATCGTGTTTTCAGGGTATTACAATTACGGGTAATTCCATATTGAGTGATGTTGTGTTCATGCCATATGTTGGGCATTATATTAAATCAACAATGATGAAACCCGGTGCATTCTTGGAGCAAATTTGGTTTTGGGTCATTTATGCTTTAATTGCACCTTGGCGTGATTCATTCGGTTTTTCGGGGATACATTTATCAGTTGTAAGCCAAATTGCAATCTAAAATAATTTCAACAGCTTTGCTGGTTCACCTCAGCCTCTTGCAAATGGAAGCTTAGAGAAAATTCTTTTAGCCGCTCGGTGCAATTGCAATGAATGAAAACAGCGGAGGGGGCGGGATTTAAAAGCAATTTCGTATTTGCTCATATTGAGGTGATGTGCAATTCTGGCAATTTGAAACGTAATCTATGTGCAGGTGAAGTCTAACATTGCTCACTAAACGAAAGCATTTAAGAATTCATATGGTTTCAGCCATTTTATCGAAATTTCATTTGAACGCAGCAAGAAACCCGCGCTCTATCTCGCCCGGCCAATTGTTATTTTATTTATTTTAACGAATGCAATTCATCAAGATAGCGAAAGAGAAAATAATTTGTGGCTTTTCGGCCATTTTCTCTGCGAATAACGCTGTGCATTTTGGGCCCATGACGATATAATTTTCCGTTGAGATGCAGAAGCAGCCATAGCTATTGCAGTTCATGTTCACAAGACATAGCCAGCTTTAGCCGATTATGGTTTCGGTTATATTTATGGCAAGAAGATATTCGTTCTTTCATACTGTTCTATCCCATGCAATGCAACAACCATTCGGGAGCCATCATTTGAAATAGGTCATGGTGTGGTTTCGAGTTTTATCGGACCAAAAAAAACGTCCATTTAATGTATATTTGATGTAATTTGAGTTGAAGTTTTATTATCCAATTCAGTGTTCGGTGTGTCGGTGTGTGCATAAGACTTGAACAGCACTCGATTTACACTGTCGAAAATAAACATGTTTCGCATGATAACCAACGAGAAAACCAGCTTCCAAGAAAAATAATAAAATTCATTGACGAAATAGATGGTTTTATCGTAAAATGAATTGTTGCAGCTAGAGTTTGAAAATTGCAATGAAACTTAATCCCGATCTCTCCCTTTCTCCTTTTACCATTTCCAATTTCCTTCTCTTTTCATCATTTCCTCGCTTCCTCTGCTTTTGCTCTCTTACGAGATCTCTTTCCTTCTCAATCTCTGTTTAATTTGTTGGACTTTCTTCATTTCGAAGAGGATCTATAATTTCCCTTTCATTGTTATCAGCCGAATTCAATTTTGAGCCCGAAAAATAATTTTGGTGAAAAAAGCTTTCAGATTTCATCTATTTCTTTGGATTTGCGGAAAACTCAATTGAATGTTATCTCTCTCATTTGAAATTACCGGACTGTGAAGTGGATCGTTAAGATATGCAATTTATTCGAATGTTTTTAGCAGAAATTGTGTCATTCAATGATAATTCCGAACAAATCTAGCATCAAGACAGAACACAGCAATTTATTTTGCCGGAGCAACAAATTTTTGATTCAATTTTAAGCATGCGGAATGTTCGTTGATGCACGCCAAAAGCTCATGCGGTCGAAGCAATGGAGAATAATTCTTGCATTCAAAATAAACGCAAACTAAAAAATAAATACGGGATAAATGCCTGGCTGTTTCAATATCAAAGGGAAAGTGATTTTAATTGAAATGATCACACAAAGAGCATCCATCATTCAAACTGCAATAAACGAAACTGCATAATATTTGGAAGAACATCAAAGATTCCACTTGAATTGTTATGCGAATGCGGTGCCGAAAGTACCAAATTTATTCGGCTAAAACCATTTCAATTGCTTTGTATTTACTATTTAATTAATAAAATCTGGAGAAAATGGTTGCAAATGAATGGCACAGACGAAATAATTAGAGGTTTTTTGGTTGATTCTCGATATATGTATAAAATTATATATGTTTGCGTCACGTGATTGGGGCAGCGTTTATTAGAATCCCAGCGCTTGACAACATTTCAAAGAAGAGGACGAAGAGAATAAGTGGAGAAAATGTCGACAAAAACTGATGCATGTTGAACATGTGCGGTGTGACTTTATATGTATGTAATGAATATGGAAATTAAAGTTGCCAATGGAAAAACTTTACCAATTTTAATTTAAACAAATAAAATTTCGTTTTTTATTTACTTGGTGTTGAGAGGAAAGGCAAAGAAGTTGCCCAGCTACCGTTATCCATCACAATATATGTGTAAATTCCCAATACAAAAATGTATATATGAATTGCTATTTACTTGGCTATTTTCCCTGCACAAATCCAACCACCATGTAATCAATGAGTAGCTAGCATACTAGTTTTTGCTTGCTATTTTTGAAGTGTTGAGAAAAACATCGAAAGGAATATAAAGGCCGGCCTTAACATATGGCTGAGACTTGAAATACAAAATCATGTTCATTTCCAAGTTAAAGCTTTTCTTTTCACCATTTCGCTCACTGAAACTACCCGAAAAGACGCGGGATGTTCACCATATATTTTGTTTTTAAATCAAAGAATATAACAAAAATATTTTATCAAAGAAAAAAAAAAATACTTGAGCCAAACTTCCGCATTCGCGTTCAGTCATCTAGAAAGATAGAAAGAGACAGAATGAATAGTGGAGCGGTTGTGAAAATGCGCTCGACTTTATGAAGTAGATGAAGAATGGGCTTTGCATATGTTTAACTTTCGTTGAACTTACAACTGTTTATCATTACTTGGTCGCTACTGTATTTCGGCTCTCCCTCTCTCTCTCTCCTTTTTTAAATACCCGCCTCATTCCATCAAAAGCGGCAGTGTTACTAAGTATAAGCTCGTTTGAGATTCGTATGCATGGCAGCCATTCAACATAACTTCAGTGTTTTCTTCATCAAGAAATTGAGACAAAATCGTTGGGAACCCGCGAGATTTGCAAAAAATTAGTTGCATTGTGAAATTGTGAGAAATCAACTTTCCATAAAGCACTTTGCTTTAGCATTTATTTTCAACAATCCAATTCATTCACGTTCGAAGAAAATGGGAGACAGTGAAAAACGCGCTGTTTTTGCAACATCTTTTGTATGAACTCTGTGATTTTGCGATTGAACGTTTTCGTTTGTTCTGTACCAATTTCAAATAAGCTCAATTTGGTTGCGATCTCAAAGGAGATCGATTTCAATATGTGCGTCATTGCAATGATATGCTTGAGATCGCAATTGCTATAACAAATTCTTCTTGACAGATTCTCGAGATAACGACATTATATTTCTATTTCAAATGGAAAAACATGGCATGTCTATGGAATGTCGCTACGATACGATGATATCATTATTTTCTATACGCCTCAAGTAAACGCAATTACAAATGGTATATGGTATATGATTATAGATGGCTGAACGAAACCAACATCAGTTGAAAATGCATGCACTCCAACCGGAGTATCGATAGTAATTTACATGGTTTTTTCTTGTTGCTGTTTGACCATGTAGAATTTATTTATGCAATTTAATGGCAGAAATCATTCGTGCCGGGGCCGAAATTGGATTGCGCGCGCAAGAATGACTGAAGCGAAAGCTTGAGCCCATTGAAATGGAGAGCGCACTGTCGAGATGACTTCAGCTCACCCTTAAATTGAATCTATTGAGCAATTTATTTTATGTGCCCATTAGTATCCAGCCAAAACAATCGAATGCAATTCTTATGATGTCATCGTGAGCCTTTAGTGAGCTCACAGCAGCAGCCGCAGCAGCATTTCTCCATGTGGAAAATTTATGCGTGACGATGTGTAAATTGTCGCTAGATGCTCGCATTTGGTGAAGTAGATGCATGCGCCGGCCGCTTATTCTTTTGTACGTGTATGCATGAAAATTGCAGATTGTGTGTGCGCTCACTTTGTATATGCATTATCTGTACATCAACATGAGCATTATTATTGTTGGAGCCAGCCACTCACCGATGATGTCAGGCAAAACATATCGCCCTCATCATCGGTACACTTTGCAAAATGAAGAATATGAAAACGAAATAGCGGAGTGCTGATAGACACACCGACTGGCAGAACAAAAAACACATTCAGACCGAAAATGATGATAACGAACGAAAAAAAGCAGCTTCAGCTATGACTTTTATGAGCTGCCATCTCGTGCACTAATATTTTTTATCGTGTTGCATGAATAAATTGGAGCCGGAGACTGGTTGGCAAAATTAGATGCAGATCTCGTTAGATTCCATTATACTTTGGTAAACTGAAGCGAAGCTCGTATTCACGAACTTAAAACTAACAATGTCTTCATATTGCCGTTGAATGTGTGCGTACAACGATGTGTTCTTCTGTTCGGTTCACAGCATCCCAATGTAAATTGGCAAGTTATGTGTACGTGAATCTTTCGAAACATCTTCACAACATACACATATATGTTATGTGGTCTGATGGACGTGGCACAAGATGTTTGAGCAATTTTATGTGCCTTCCGATTACAGTGAGCGTAAAAACTTTCGCATATCCCGTTCCCGTGCGTAGAGAATGTATGGTGCTACACTAGACATTATATGGGACTTTGTGCTCTGCACAATGTGCGTCTCTGTTTATGGTGAAACCACTTGTTTTTCAGGCGTTCGAATTCAATATTGATGACTGTCTGAAATGGAGAATGATACACACATTTTCCCATGTACACAAAACTACACAGATACAAAAAAATTGTAAAAATCTGTCACATGATGTGTCAAAATACCAGTCTCGTCTTGAATACGATAACTTTCACATTTTTACAAGTGAAGTTGTCCACATATCTCGATCAAATTGTGTCACTTTTGCAGACGACTTCATTGTTAATTATGTGGCAGTAATCGCATTTTAGGTTAGAGTCGCATTTTGACACATAATGTGGCAGAGTTTTTCCCTTTTTTTGCCTCTGTGTACGACTTTCTTTAGATGTGAACTAAGAAATGTGGGAGTGCGTCTGTTTTGTAGTGATGCCATTATGTGGCAAGAGTAATACGAAAGCATTTGGGACACCGCACCATCGAATCTTATCTCGGCTTCTTCGAACCGCCAATGCAAAAGCCTGTATAGCTTCAAATGAACACAATTTGTTTGAACAAAAACCATTTGTTTGTTGTGCTTTGTTCTTGATGTTAGAGAAAATGCTATTGGTTTTCCCTCTCTCTCACTCTATTCTTTTTTCTCCAGCTCTTTCTCTGTTCATTGCTCTCGTTGGCACACTTTCTCCCCTCCTCTCTCTCTCTCTCTCTCTCTCTCTCTCTCTCTCTCTCTCTCTCTTTCTGTGTGTGTGTGTGTGTATTATACATATTTACTTTGAACCTATGATATTCTTATGAATTTTCCAAATGTTTTTCTCTTTCTATATATATATATATATATATATCTTGAATCGATGCGTATGTGCTCAACGCCATCATTTTACTCTTCATTTAAATAACGATCACACAATGTTTGAGCTTGAACATGCAAAAACTATCATCTTTCAGTTGAGTTTGTACAAAATTCTATGTTGGATTTGCTCAAGCCTCTCATTTCTCGACTTAATTCGCGAAGCTATTGACGCACGGCACCGTTACAAGCGTGTCTGTCGGCTTTATTCTATGTTTATGCATTAGCTCCGCCATAAAACCGGCCATTCAAATGATATACAACAGTGACATAAGCGAAAATAAACATGCGGAATTAGGCAAAAAGTGAAATTCCAAAATGACCTCGACACATGGCCATTTGCATAGACAATGACCAATTATGTCAGAAGATATAAATAACAAAAGGAACTCATAGCTCTCAAAATTCCCATGCGAGAAAATGGTGCGCACCACCAACTGAGATAAATACCGGGCGAATGAACGAGCCCAGACTGTCCTTGGTCGCTTTTGTGATTTTCCATTTGATACAATTCAATGGAATAATGGAAGCGTCGGCTCGATTATTTCATGCTATCAAATTAATATAGGATAACATTTTGGCCATTAATTTATTGATAAATGCATCGAGCGTTACTAATTAAAATGGCTGCATTTCGTTGGAAATGTTGAGCAATGCTTACGGGCGCTTTGTAATTTTCACGCTCTTTGTCGCATCCGACGTTTTGTCGACGATATCTGATCTGATGGCGTATCTCTTCGCGTACCGTCGCTTTTGTTCCAGGCATTACTATGCGATGGATCCATCAACTTATTTGAATCCATCGCTTAAATTTATCTACCAAATGCAATTCGACTGACGTATTCATGCTTGTCTGCTACAGCGTAAGCAGTGATACAGTGAACGCGTGTTCGTGTTCGCTGCGAAGCTTTCTGTGTTACAATAATGACTGAGAGTTGCACTAACGCGTCCACTGTACCACTGCTTACGCTGTAGCAGACAAGCATGAATACGTCAGTCGCATTGCATTTAGTAGATAAATTTAAGCGATGGATTCAAATAAGTTGATGGATCCATCGCATAGTAATGCCTGTTTTGTTCTCGACACGCTTTATAATTTAATCACAGTTTAACAATCGCAACTCACAATAATGATTTCAAAATATGCTTATGTTTCCGAAATATTTAATTTATGTTTGACATCGATCAATCAAAACTCGATTCAAATTCCTTGATTTGAATATCAAATTGTGCGGCTGCTCACAACAATTCGGTTAAGTGGTGAAATTATTGTTTTCCTTGAGTTGCATGCAATCAACTGAGATTGCCGACTCATTTTCCAATACATAATTTTCTATGTGTTGAAAATTTTCATCGGGGGAATTTTCGTGCAGTAATTCGATCACGTTCAACAATGATGGAAGCTCTCAATTATTTGAGAAACAATCCAAATGTGAAGATAAGATGTATGCGAATCTGCGTTTATTCGCAATATGAAGTTTGAGCAATTGGAAAATGTCAAACAAATTACCCAGCAACCGACGATGCATCATGATTCAGCTTAACAGAATTAATTTGATACGTTTCAGTAGTTACTGGTAGCTTAATTTTATACCATCAATATTCTTCATGTTGTCGTGAACTATTCATGCGAAACCAAATCTATTCAAATGGAGTGACAAATGTTTCATATATCCATAAGCCAAATCTTTTTCCAGAGACTAGCGGGATTTCGGCGACCGTGCCAATGCCGATTTCTAAATAAAAACAATGCCACTTCGCAGGTCGCACTAAATCGGTTTGAACCATTTTTTAGAAGAAGGAGAAAAAGGAGAACCAATACTGGCCATTTTTTATCACCTTAACCAAGCGTTAACGAATCGTAAACAAAACCGGTTCGAAGAAGAGACCAAACCTTTACAGAACTTTACCTGTAAAGCTATTTAAAACCCTTGATCACACGAACTCGTTCCAACGCACCAAACTGAGAATGGTATTAAGAAGAACTTAAAGCTTATCAAAGACGGAACAAATAGTTGCATTTCGGAAAATTATCATTATAGTTAGTGTTTCTGTTTTGTGAGCGTGAAAATGAGACCGAGTAAGATCTGTTGGTCTTTCTTTTCCTTCTCTCTCTCCCTCTCTCTCTATGTCTAAAACCAAGTGGATGAAAGAGAGATTGAGAAAGTGGAAATAAGAAGGCGACTATGCATCGCACTGAAACGCGATCGTTTGGAACATTCGTGCATAAATCTTTCGATTGCAAGTCGTTCTTTCTTCCACAAGAGCTCTAATGCACAATTGGCGTAACGTTAACTGCTGCCGCTTAAAACGAAACCAAATGTGAAAAGTCAGATGGATAAATGCCATCAATTTACGTAAGAGATTGCTACAGCGACTGATTTGTTTGCGTAGAGTGTGCAGCGACAGCATTGTTTCGCCCAACAACTCATTCATCCATTATTTGTTATAACAAAAGCATTTTTATGACTTTTTTCTCTCAGTTTTTCTGAAAAACTTTTAATCGGAAATCGAACCAATTTTTGACAATTCATTTATTTTTGGTAAAACAATTTCATTTGCTTCTCGAATCGAATTGAGTCGTGGAATTCTTCAATCGAAATCATTCAAATGAAAATATGTTAATGTGATTTCAAAGGAAATGAACGTTATTAGTTAGCAACGATAGCTTAGCACTTAGTTTACAGTTGCCTGCTAGATCAGTTGTCTAACTCTTCAATCAATTCAATCAGTTTACAAGTTGCAAAAAAGAAGCACTTTAAAATCGTTTTCTTCTGACATGGTTGAGACTACTGCTAATTTCTAATATCATTTGCCCCATTCCACATCTTCCATTTCATTAATGTACTTAAATCAGCATGCAATTTCACCGAATATATATTGTGCTTGAGAATTTGCAAATAAATTGGGGAACGGAAATTGAATGAAAAGAGCACAGAAAAGATTAATCTTTCACTCTTTCGCTTTTGCCCGATCACGTGTATGATGAATGTGAAAATGTGTCGAGCAATCGAGTAAATATGGAGCTTGAGACATAGACTCATTTGCTTAAATTGAAAATCTTTGCACATTTCTAAATAAGCCAAAAATAAATGCTTGTATGCCAACATAGAGACAATCAAAATTGGAGTGCATTGCCGGGTTTGCGCCGTTTTGCGTTGTAAACTGCCGTGCACCTTGCGCATTTCAATTCAACGCAACTGTAGCCAGAATGGATGAATTATAAATTATGTGCTTCACGCACCGAGTAAAATATAGCACAATCGTACCATTCATTTGTATACATACCATTATTTCGTGCTAACTATATCATTACCGCAAATGTTTTGCCAGCACATTTGCGCTCTCGCTCTGGCTCAACCGCCCGTCGATTCGCTTCATCGTGATCACAAAGCAAAACAAACCACAACTGGATATACAATTAGAATCGTTATATCGCTAGTCTGCAAAATGCTTTGGCTATTCACAACAACAAAGAGGAAAAAGCATCTTCCAATTCATACTTTAGGAATTCAATAGAAATTCAATTCAATGCGACGACTTGAAGAAATTATAAAAGCTTTCGCAATTTATTCGGGATATTTTCAATAGCATCTCACAAATCCAATGCATAAATAATGTTCCGAAGACAAATATTTTGCAAGTTTTACCCACTTTCTATTTCTTGCCTCATCTCACATTTGCTCACTCTCTCACTCTTCATCGTTCGGTCTATCGTTTACCATCTTTTGAATTTTTCTCGGTTCGATTTCATCGTCACATTGCCTGCAGTAAGAAAGCATGGGCTCGAAATAAAGAGATACAAATAACTTTTCATTTCAACATTTTCAATATTCGTTTTTTTTTTTTCGAATTGAAATATGTCGATATTTATTTTGTATCTTTTCCGTGTGAATAGAATTTGCAGTGCAAATTTTGCACTCTAACAAACACGAGCAAGGTGTGTTGGTGCGAAATAAACGGTAAAAGCAACATAAACATAACAAGCTCCCTGCATATTTCGCATCGCACATTGAAGAAAAATACAGAACGAGCACGAGAGAGAGCGAGAGAGAGAGAGAGGGAAAAAAAGGCGACCAAAAGAGAAAATAGGAAAAATTTTACCAATTTAAGTTTTCTTTAGTGACAATAGCATGAAACAAGAAACTTTCCACATTTTTCTTTTCAAGCCAACAAAATAAAAAAGGAATATGACGGAAAAAGATGGAATTTTTTGCTTAAAAATATGGTTTCATGTGAATAAAATGACTTTTCATTGCATTTCTTGTGTGCATTCACACCAGTCGAGAGTCGTTTTACTGTCATTTGAATCATACATTGCATCAATGGGCAACAGCTTTTATTCTCGATCTCTATTTTGATGGCTGTGTCGCATAATGGTGAAATGGCAATTCGAATGTGTACGCTGTTTAGCCCAGATAACATTTTAATAAAATCAGGAAACACACTAAATGTTGATGTTCTGAAAACGATATTCATAATTCTTTTATGGCACATTGCATATTGTTGCAACATAAAAGCGAATCGAGAAAAATTGCGAATGTTTTTATTTTTTCTTTTGAACAAAATATCCGAAAACAAACTATTTGCAGAAAAATACAAAGCATTCGCTCTATGAGGTTTTAATGATTTTCGCTTTTTTCCGCCAACGAATTCAATTCAAGTAACAGTCGTTTAAATAAGTTTCCGGCAAACTTTTCCGGAATATTATTATAACGGTTTAGAGAGATGCATTTTGCAAGAGATAATATCGCCGCATTGTAAGACAAGCAATGCGAAAAATCGAAACGGTTTCGATTAATAGCATTTTTCTCTAGCATTTTCACTCCGTATTTCGATCAATCAGGCGGAAAGCGTTTTTCTGACACGGATTTTTTTTTCACTGCATTCGTACAGAATATGTGTGTGTCAATACGAAATAAACACACTAAGACGGAAATCTCAAAAACAATATGCAGACGGGAAATGAGAGATCGTGAACAAAAAAGCACTTTTCCGCTGGGAATGAGCTGAACTCGCGTTATCACTGCATCAAGACTCGCGCACATTCCATCAAATGTAAACCACTTCCAAAATCCGCAAACTGCCATTTTTCCCTTCGTTCAAATGCATTTTGTGCTTTTGAATTATGCACATGCATTTCCATATGTAATGATTTTTGTATTCTATTTTGAAATTTCTGCAAATCGCAAGAATTGCACACACAAAATGCAGTACACCGCGAATAGGAATTCACTCAATGAACAGGAATGGTTATGTCGCACATTTTGAGTTTGCTGTTGATCGTGCATGTTTTAGTGCTTTTTTCCGATGTTCTCTCATCCCATTTCAGTTGCACACTGATTTTTCTCATTTTCATTGTTGCATTTTCACAGTCGATTATTTCAGTCGATGATTCACTTTGGGCACCATTACGAATTCATATGAACTATATTCATGGAAACACTTTTTATTGTCGAAATGAATGCGATATGGACGGCATTTTCTGATGCAATTTTCAAGCCATTCCGTCCAATTCGCTGACTTAATCAGATTTCGTGATATTTCATTATGACAATCAAATGTCGGTCGTTTTTCTACTCGAAGTGGTTCTGTTTCATTTTATTTTTTCGGAAAAATTAGTGCAAGAACGTTATATTACCATTATTGCCTTGATTGCCGTGGCATGTTTTGCCTTGAAAAACCATGCGAATGGTGAGTTCGAAGGGTCAAGGCAGTTTAGTGCTCGAGCTAAAAGTACAAACTTTGACTTTGTATTTGGTTGAATCGATGCTCAAATTATTGTATGTTTCATTTAAATGAATACCATCGAATGGATGTTGGAAATAATCAGAGAACCTGGCGCAAGGGGAATTTGCCACTTTTTATATCATTAAAATCAATATTTATTTACATTTATCTGATTTAATTCAAATAAAAGACTGTATCTTCAATATTTTTAAATATCTGGACAAATCGGTATATTCTATGTGGATCAATAAATACGAATTTGGCACAAATTGACCCGATTTCGCTGATATTGAAAGATATTTTAAATCTTCACTACCTCAGTTGATATATTTTTCATTTGGCCTTCTATGTATTGAAGACTTTTCTGGTCTTTCAGTTCCAACGCAATGTCTCTGCGAAATGTGTTCGGCCGATTAGAAGGTTTCAATGGCAAAAACTATCCAAAATGTATTAAGAACATTTTAAAACAGATTAAGAAATTAACAGTTGTGCATTTGATTTTGGCAGATCGGAAATGCAGACTGAAATTCTACTCAAATACATACGCAAACCCAAAATATCTTCATAATCTGTAAAAAATTACAAAGCATGCGTAAATTCAAAAAAATTACGTTATTTTGAAATTTGACAGATTCCCCTAGACCCGGCGCATGGAATACATTTAGCATGAATATGCCATCATTATTCTTGACTTGGAACATTTGAGTGACACATTTATGATATTACGCTATTTATAGAAAATGCGATGGAGTGTCGCTTCCGAACAAGTTTCGGGCTGAAAGCATTACAATTTCATACGATTATTGCCATTGTAGTCATTTTAGATTTACAAATGGCATGAATAAATTGAGTGTGGTAATCGCTGTAGTCGAAGATGTACTTGAACTCGCACTTCCTCTCTGTCTTTTTTTCTTTCTCTCTCTCTCTCTCTCTCTCTCTCTCTCTCACACACACACACACACAAAAACGCTCAATTCATGTCGAGTGCGAGAAATGGTTTTCATTTTACCACATTGAATGACAAAAAGGATAATTTTATATGGCTGTTGCTGGAAACGAAAGATATGAAACGAGAAAGAGAGAGAAATGAAGTGAGAAACGTAAAAAGAGGAAAATTAAGCGAAATATTATCAAGGAAGAATATGAACTAGTGCACAAAGTGTATGACTGAAGTGGAAAACTGAGAGTCACAAAAAAGGCGAGAATAGAATCTCGTGTAAAATATGCGGTTGGCAGAGTTTAAGTGGATAAACGGTGAAATAAATACAAAACAACTCGTTTGCCATTTACTTAATTAACAATTATATTTTCGTTGAAAATCAGGTCTCTTAAAGTCTATTCGCACTTTGGCAAGTCGACTGTCTCACATTTTGCTGTATCCGTTTGAACTATAGCTTCATTGCATTTGGCAGTGTTTGCATGCAATTTGTTGGCTTGCATATTTTCCTCTTTAGCGCGTCAACACTTGCATTAAGTACCTACATAATAGTCTTTGGAAGTCCTCGAATTAATGCCATTTGACTGTAGCCGAGTGTGTAGAGTGATTTATGATTTAGGCAAAATGGTCGAAATATCATGCACACAATTGCATTTGTCGTTAAGCTCCCAAGCACAGCTCGTTTATTGTGCTAAAGACCCAATGGCAAAAACATGATGAACATTGCGAGATCAATGAATCATTGAGACATACAACATTTCCTTGCCACCTTCTCTGAATAGTGAAACCACATACAAAATTACAAGCGTCTTTTATATTATTTAAAAATCCTCCAGCATTTTTTAACATTAAAGAATAGTTTCTTTTTATCTCCGTTGCTAGCTCTCCGTACGGTGACCGACCAGGACAAAGGCCCTTAGGAACAACGAGCTACTTGCACGAAAGAGAAACGCCAACGATTATTTCCGGTGATATTGCGTCCGACGCCAACACTAATCAAACAAAGGAATCAAAAACGACTAGCAGCAGCAATTACAGAAGCAATATCGACAGCACTGATAAAACCAACACCATCGACACACTCAAAAATCCCATCGATGAATCAAACACTGTGTCCAGCACACCGGACACCACCAACCCATAATGTTTGGGCCACTGCAACATCATTACTGTGAATGTGGAACACGATTTTAGCGAACAAGTGATGCACCATAATCATCAAATCAGCGACTCTAGTGGACACACGATTTGACTTAAAACTTTTTATTTAAATCCAAAATAGTGAACTGACTATAAAAAAAAAAATAAATTTTAAGCACCAGACAAAGATGCATCTCCAAATTTCCAAATCTTTTCCCATTATTTTCTTTCAATCAGGTATTTAAAACTACATTTCGATTTTTCTATTTATTTGTATGAGCTCGAAAAGTAAAATACCTGAAAAAGTAAACACCAAAATGTTAGTAGCAACTTATGTTGTATAATCAGTTAATCAAGAAATTGTTTCATTGAAATGAAATTGCTTTGGTGATTCTTTTCCCCTTTCGTCCCGTTTTCGCCCGGAAATAATTTGTTTGATACAATAATCGTAAGATAGCTATTAAAAATTATGATTTAAATTAATCGATATAATAAAGACGAGAATTTACATTTATTGCATAAGCAATGCTGTTTTAATCGATGTTCCAGCAAAAATATACTAAAAAGGATGTGCTGTGTATTATATATTCTATTATCACATTTGGGCAAAGATTTGTTTTCTTGGAGCGAAGATTGCGCTCCCTATATAAAATATAAGAATGTGACTATTGTTGGCCATTTGTGTTTTTGGCATTTCCATTTATTTTTTGAAGCTGATCACAAAGGTGAGTACATCAAAATATTCAGCGGTGAATAACCTTTCGACACACAAAAAGAATTTTGCATATACATTCGTGTCGATGTCCGGGTTACCTTTGCGAATATGTAACATATGGGAAGTCGTGGGGAAGCAACCTCACTTGTCGAGGAGGCATCATGGAGTATTGAATTTCCATGTACTTTGACAGTTACATCAGCGCCTTTTTCAATTATTGTGCTGATTACTTCAAAAAGTATACTAAATAATTTAATAAAATAAATGTGATGAACACAATTTCACATTTCAAAATTCAACAAAAATTACCATTCATTGTTTTTTATCATCTTTTTTCTTCGCAATTACGTCAGCGCCGTTCTCTAGGACGGTCTTGACACCATCATTGAGTCCTGTGAAATAATGTTACAAACATGCAGACACTTTAGCCTTTCAATGCGTGTGATCTACCTCAAGAGCAGCTGCGTTTCCATTGTTGTAAATATTTCGCATTAACATTTTGTTTGTTTGCCACTATCTTCATGGAAGATTACATAGGAACTACACAAAATTATGCAAATATTATGCATTGAAACCAAACCTAAGCGCCTGTATTGTCACTGTATGCAGCACTTCCAAGTAGAACGATCAATTCTGAACGTTATTTCTGTTTTTTTCTCTACGTTAAATGATGTAATAGTGTACAGATACCGGCAAATATTTTCCTTGTCCTTTTTCATCAATGCAACGCAAGAGTACAAACACCAATGAACGCATAGGCAAAATGTAATGAATTAGGCTTCGACTGGAACCCACATCAACCTTTTTCTTCAAATTTGGCCCTCTGTGACTTTTACATCGTTTCTGGCCCGTCTGCCTGTTTTTGAACCTAAGAATGGAATTTTGCACCATTAAAAAATGGGAATCTGCGTATTTTGGAGGGTTTAATAAGAAGTTAATATAAAACCGGCTTAGAGAAGTTAGAAAATGAAATAATAAAGTCGGATTTTGCCCCCCGAAAAAAAAAACGATTTTACATCCAATTTTCACGGACTTATTGAACCGCTCAGTACAACATATGTGTCAAATACGGGGCGAATATTGTAAAAATTGTAAATATGTTCAATAACAAATGCCATATTCACCATTCAGAATATGGCAAATGGAAATGGCTGTGCAAATATTTCCGAGCCTTCCGAAAATAACCGTTTGGAATATTGAAATTTTGTGCCGCATCTTTTATTCGCAATCCTGTCAAATATTTGATTTGAAATCGAAATGAATTTGTTAACCAAACAAAATAGTCTATGCCTATAGTTATTCGAATACCTACAAATGGAATGGAATCAATTTTGAAAGTTTCACACATTTCACATGATTATGTGACACTAATTATTTACTAAGTTCCATATTCGGTATAAAAACATATTTTATGGGCGGTCGTTTTGGCGATGGCCACACGACTACAATGTACTCAAACTTTTATTTCATAGTCAGTCATTTGATGGAAACGGGATTGAACAGCACAATCACTGAGAAGTGAGCCGACAATTTGCGATGGTAATAAAATTTTGAACCATCGTTGTTGGGTGGTGAGTGCGCGCGAGCGTTTTTCAGTTTGCAAAGCATTCACATTTCATGACAATCATAAATTTTATAACACTGATATTCCCGGTGGCCCGGGCAATTTTTCCTGTCGCTTGGATGATGCTCTCTTTATCACACCATTTCATTTTATTGCCACTTCCATGTGCATAGCTCCCGACTTTTGCACGCAATCATCACACGTCCATTGATTGTGAATGGCAATTCAACAATAGACACACACAAAAGCATGAAATCGCTACATTTGCCACATCGACCCCTGAACCGCGATGAACTCGCTTGTTCGCTATTTATCGTCGGTTGAGCTCAAAAATTATATTGCATCATTAGGTGTTTACATAAATCTGCGTGCATAAAAAATGGTGTGTGATCCAAATCGCATGCATGCATGTAAACTGAGAGATAAAATAAAATAGCAAATGGCAAAACGATAAATATTACACATTTTTCTCGCATACGGCCACCACCAATTTTCGGACCGTTTCATAGATTTTAAGTGAAGTTTTTCTATTGAACAAAGTCACATCTACAAAAGCTGCTGCTGCCTTTCACATCAATTCCAGTGCAATGGAAGAGCAATGATTTTGTGTGGTTTTTTTTCAGTATATATGTTGATACGGTTGCGTGCAACAGTACGAAACAAATCCAAATATATTTCCATATACGACGTACCGCTTCAACGATTCAAAAGTGAAAATATTTATTGGAAACTATTTATTTTGGGCCCTCGTCTACCGCACGAGATTGCATGCTGCACTTGTCGATGCACATTCGCAATGGCAATGGCAATGGCAATAAATGTGTACAAATGGAAATGACTTGAAAAATATGGAATTTCATGACGAAAATGTTTCGGAAAATGTCAGGAAAAGTAGTTTGAAGCTGTTGTCAAAATTATTCGAGTGCGCTTGTTCAGCTTTTAATTGTTCAATTTTCATTGAATTCAGAATACGATAATTTTAAGTTCCAATTGCTGTTCACTCAACATCATAATGATCGTCAATTGCAATAACTATTTCCATATTCTTTCATAATTCTACTGCCAATTTTGAGTTGAGCCTAAAATTGACTGAAACGTTTGGTTTACATCTAAAATGCACACATTTTGAGCATGCATTTGCACAGGCACATAATCATTTTTTGGTCGTACTGATTCATTGCTAAATATTACGGAGGTCACAATCTAATGAGATTTATTGCTCACGAATATCCATATAGTCGACGACGACGATCTTTTCGTTTACAAACCGCGATAATTGTTCAAATTATCAACTTATCGTACTTGTGCCATCGAGACTGAATGTGGATTACCGTCACATCATCGAATTATAATTTTTCTAAATTTGAGTTTTTCAGAAAATTCTGACATCTTCGAAAAAACAATGTCGGAACAAAACAAAAAACTAGAAGAGCAACAAGTTATATACTAAAACACTTCGATTCCGTCGATAATCGATGATTCCGTTTCTAAGAATCCATCGGAATATTTGTATTTTGCAACAAAAATCCGATGAAAATGAAAGTAATATTCCCCCGGCAAAAAAATATACACCAATTGCACTGTCACCGATTCGTCTATCCTATCGGATAAAATATGTTTTCACACTATTAGAATTTATTTGCTATATTACGATTTGCTTCATCTCGTTGACTCCATATATGTTGCTGAGGGCATTCACTGATGCAATGCAAACGGCTTCTCCCCGGAAAAACACTGAAGTCGAACTAAGTGTGGTGATTTCGATTTGAATTTAAAATTGAAATAAATTCTATGTGAAAGTTGAGCAATTTGCGGATAATGTTTGTTGCGACGACTGACATTCAGTGCCTGCTCAATGTGACTTTGATCAAATGCAATATTCATTCAATCCATGCACTGGTAAAAATTCGTTTCATCAACTAAACGCAATCAAATGCATACGAATAAAAGCATTTCATATATTAAACAGAATCAGTGAAAATGCATTCCCATAATATTTTACCTAGCAATTAAATTTGCTTTCATTCGACCTGTGCATAATTAATATTTATTCGTACAGGTGTTCATTGATACATGAACCGGAACAAAGCTAATATCATTTTTGATGAAATAGTTCAAACGAATTCTATTTTAACTTTTCTAATATTTGCAATGGAAACGGTCAAAATGTATAAAAAATTGATGTATGTAACAATCTACTTTCGTTCAACATTTATATTTCAATAAAATTGAGTGTGTGTCTTTAACTGACAAGAAGAAAGTTTCTTCTCGTATTCTATAAATAAACAATTATCTCTGGAAAAATCAAGAGAAAAATACTGTAGATGATTTGTAGTGATCAATGTGCATTCGAAATATAGAATTGCATTACCTTTTCATTTCCTTTGTTGCCTTTAGCATCGAAATAATAGAATTTCAGCATTATTCCTGCAGCAAGTCGGACGGTGATCACAATTCAAAGGTTTTATGCCATAATTAAATTTGTTCATTATCGCCTGTTCACTATTACTCGAGACCCAGCTCGAGACACTGCAAAACATATTTTTTCATTTTGAAAATTA
Source organism: Obolodiplosis robiniae (assembly GCA_028476595.1). NCBI lineage: Eukaryota > Metazoa > Arthropoda > Insecta > Diptera > Cecidomyiidae > Obolodiplosis > Obolodiplosis robiniae. Next base: position 7,236,436 of record CM052017.1, on the reverse strand, counting down.
CTGAAACAATTGTCGAGCATATGTAGCAAGCGGTACATTTGGCAGCACAGTGAGTTTAAGCCGCATTAGAGAAATCGAATAAAAAGAAACGAGAATAGAGGTTCAAATGCATATGAAATGTTCTCTACTGCAACGTTAACTATCGTCGGACAGGTTCATGCTGTACCTTCAGAGCACATTGTGCTGTTGCAAAGTGCACATGTAAAATACAATGGTTCATACGTTCGTACATGAACCAAAACACAATATCAATATTTCAGGAAATAAAAGCGGTAGAATCAATGAAGCGACTAGAGCCGTTGGTATGGGTTGTTTCTCTCGAACCACGTCAATTGTCACAAGATGTAGTCGAAGTACTTTCAACTGGTAATTCATATCATTCAATGATATTTCAAGTGGTTTTACAGTGCTTGTATGTGTGTGTGTGTGTTGGCGCGCATTCGTTGCAGCACATCGTTTTCAAAAAAATAAAACGTTATTTTACTGTAAATAATGCACATAATGGAAGAACATGCGAGAGAAAGAGAAAGGTAGGGACTGGGAACAGCTGTATAGATTTTAAAGACGAGTGAAGCATCACAAAATCAAGAATTCGAACGTGAGCTTTGTTGATTGTGTATCCCAATGTACTGCGCGCGTTTGATTGATTCCGAGTAACTTTTCAATAGCATTTAAAATGGAAGTCTCGGCGCGGTGTGGGTGCAGCATAAATTGATCGAAATTTGTTTCAATCGATTCCACATTTTTTTCATTATTTTCTCTCTCATTTTCGTGTGTGTTCGGATTGCCCACATTTTTTCATCGAAGCTGCATTTCTAAGTGGCATTTTATTTACGGAATCTCGAGGTCGCACGAGAACAAACAACAAATCGCATTGTGCAAAATTGAGCATTCAAAGAGCGTTCTTGCTGCTTGCAATTTATAATTCATGTTGAACTGAAAGTACCCACATAAATGGATAATACGCAAGAAATTTAACCAAGTTTCGAGGAAGTTTTGCCGCAAAATGCACCTCGACGTGGCTCGACCATAATCTATATTCGCTCGTTGTTTCGATTCACTTGGCCGATTCCGCTTAAACGAATCTAGTGACCCGCTTCAATAGAATTGCTTTTTTATTTAAAAAATATTTTCCGTTTCAGAATTTGTCACGAAATTTGAAGACGAAGTGGAATCTATGCGGGGAAAAACGTGCAAAAATTGAGCTCGGGCGAGCATTTGCCAACAACAACTAAAATCATTGTTTCCCAAATCCAGCGCTAGTTAATTCGTTTCAAATAATATAAAGTTTACTTGCACGGCAAATCAGGTGTAAATGGACGAAAGTACGAAATAGTTGCGGAAAGAACTTTTCTATTGTGTTCAAATACATCAACACAGCGCGCACATTCCCGGGTTATGAGCTTAAGTTCTTTTAGCAGCCCCAATACGTCACATTGAAAAATCGCTGCATTCGCTCCGCTCCCGATCATTCTTCACGTTGCGTGCGTGATAAAAAAAACACACACGAACGCAGTGTAAACTGTGACCAAAAATTCTTTTTTTGAAAGATTCATTTTAAGGCATTATTGTCCTTTTTGCCCTGCAAATACTTTGAAATTTCCTTGCAATTACTTTTTTGCAATTTTGGTCTTGAAAAATGAACATAATCATTCGCAGTATCTTTTTTTCCCAATTGTGTTGTATAAATCTTAAATACTCAAAAGTCAAACGACATTCAAGCTATTGCTAAAAGAATGCATTTATTAACTGATATTAATTAACCTGATGTGAGCAATTTGTAGTACTGAATTTTTTAGAGGACAGCAGATTTCACAAACATAAACGATTCTCAAACAAAAATTTTTAAACATAATGTATCCTTTTTATGGTGAAATTTTAGTTGCCATACATTTTCAAGCTTCTGAACAAGTCCATCCATTTTTGTGTTTATTAATTGTTTAGATAAAATGTTTGAAAATGGGAAAAAAAATCCAGAACATCCAATTTGTCAGTCCCATGATTTTAATTGCTTTAAGTTGTTTCTCTTTTTCCATACTTATGTATTGCACCGTATTTATCGTTGATAGAGCAAAACATATCAATATAAAAAAAAAATTCCATGTTTATGATATAGATTTCAATGATGTATATTATAGATCAACCAATTTGAATGAGTTCGTTGATAGACTGTATGATTTTCTTTATGAAGGTTTTGAATTGTTTGTACCGAAAACCATAGTTAAAAATAAAAATCATCCACCATGGTTCAACCGTAACTTACTGAAACCAATAAATAGAAAGAACAAACTTCACAAGAAAATCAAGGCGTCTATTGCAAATTCGAATCAAATAGCATTTCAGAATTCCTATTATGAATATGATGTTGTAAAACAAGAATTTGAAGCTTTGCAAAACTTTTTGTACCAGAACCACTTGCTAGAGATTGAATCTAAACTAAAAACCGATCCGAAGCAATTTTGGAACTATATATCGCTCAAAAGAATAAATAAATCGCTTCCAACAAAAATGATTTTCAATGAACTGTCATCTTCAACCGATTCGGGGAAAGCTGAACTGTTTGCGAGCTTTTTCAGGAGTGTTTTCATTGAAAATAATAATGAAGTTTCTATTGAGGAATTATTGTTACAATACAATTCTGATGCGCAAAGTTTGAGTTTTTCCATTGAGGAAATTTTTGAAGCCTTATTGGAGATCAATACCAAAAAGGGCATGGGTCCAGACAACGTTCATCCAATCATTCTGAAAAACTGCGCGCATTCACTTGCATTGCCTTTGTCATTAGCATTTAATAAATCTCTTGAGATTTGTGAGTTTCCTGTTAGATGGAAAAAATCACAAATTATACCATTATTCAAATCGGGATCGAAAACATCGATTACAAATTATAGGGGCATAACTAAGCTTCCGACCATTGGCAAATTTTTTGAATCGTTGGTTAATAAAGCCATTAAAAATTTCATTCATTCAAGCATAACCCCCAGTCAACATGGATTTATTAACAAGCGTTCAACGACTACCAATATTATGGAATTTACAGATTTTGCGATTAATAATATTGAAAGGGGTCATCAAATTGATGTCCTTTATACACTTTTTGAAAGCATTCGACAGAGTAAATCACGCAGTTCTGATTGAAAAAATTAAGAAGTTAAATGTTAATTTCAATGTTATTAAATGGATCATATTTGAGATGGTCATATTTGAGATGTAGAAAACTTGAGGTGAAAATCGGCTGTTTCAAATCATTTATAACAAATTCAGGCGTTCCTCAAGGCAGCCATTTAGGTCCAACATTATTTACTATTTTTATAAATGATTTGGCCGAATGTTTTGATTCCAATAACATTTTATTGTTTGCTGACGATATCAAAATATTCTCTATAGTAAATAATGTCAATGACGCTGCATGTTTCCAATCTAGAATAAACAAATTTAATAATTGGTGCTTGGTGAACAAACTATCACTCAATGTGGAGAAATGTGAGATTTTGTCATTCTTTAGAAAACACCAGCCATTCATTGCCGAATACTTAATTGATGATTATAAAATAGAAAGGGTTTCAGTAATAAGGGATCTTGGAATCATGCTTGACACAAAACTAACGTTCATTGCCCACATTGATTCAATAATCGCCAAGGCGTTTGCTATGTTGGGTTTTCTTAAAAGAATTTGTTCGAATAAATATGATCCATACACGTTGAAGACATTATACGTCGCACACATCAGGTCTGTGCTTGAGTATGCATGTATAATCTGGCACCCATTTGGTAGAAATCATATTGATAAGATTGAAAGGATTCAAAGGAAATTTACCAGATTCGCATTACGTTATCTTGATTGGAATGACTTTGATAATCCTATCCCATCATATTGTACAAGATGTGATATGATTGCATTAAAAACATTAGAGCGAAGAAGAACAAACACAAACTTGTTCTTTATCTATGATCTGATGAATGGACATATAGATGCACCGAATTTGTCTGATCAAATTGTGTTAAACGAACCCACGAGATCTCTCCGTAATAATGGAAATGAAATCATTAGAATTTCGACGCATCGCACAAGCTACGGATTAAACGCTCCTATAATTCGCATGAGTATTCTTTTCAATAAGGTTGATGATAACATAAGAAATTTAGTAAATCGCTATTCTTTTCGCACTCAGATTAAATCGATTCAAGTGACTCCTGGTCGCAATTTAACAAATTTTACGGAAGGGTATTAAGTCATGAATCTAAATTTTTAGCATGTAAGAAAATTGTTTGAAGCATTTAAATAGTAAATTGTAAGTTTTGATCGAAAATATGCGGGTTTAATGGTGGTATTCAAAGAAAGATTGAATAAAAACAGCCAGTCCTTGGCGGTGATATATAAATTAAAGATCGAATTTACTCTTTCAAGAGTAACAGTTTTTTTTTTAAATCTATCAGAATTTCGCTTGATTAACGAGTGGCTATTGGCGAGAGGCTTGCAGGACCGTACTGCAACATACTCAAACGTACAACGGCCTTTTTGTCGTAGGGGACCGATGGTTTAACACGCCCTCCGAAGCACACAATAGTTTCGAATCATAGCAATTTGAAATAAAATCATTTCGCATCACCGAGACTCGAAACTATGTTCTCATGACTGTAACACATATAGGCGCGGTGCACTTACCGTTCGGCCACCGCCTGGGTTTATACGTATAAAGGGTGATTTTTTATGTGGTTTCTTTTTGAAAATCGAAAAAAAAGCAAAAAATTTCGAAAAGTGAATCAAATCTTTATTGAAATCGATAAATTGGTTCTTGCCATTTACTTTTTGAAAATAATTTCATGCCCCACAAAAAATAATCCAGGGGCGTTAAATCGCACGATCTGGCCGGCCAATGAACGGGGCCGAAACGAGAGATGAACTGTTCGCCGAACTTACGGCGCAGTTCGTCCATGGATGGACCCGCTGTGTGGCTGGAGGCGCAAGCGTTGCTCGTTTGTAAGTCTTTTTATCTTGAAATTGCAAAGCATACTGAGCATTTTTGACTGTGACAGACGTCAGTTGGAATTTGACATCTGTCAAAAAATTAAACGTCAAAAAGAAACCAGCTAAAAAATCATCCTTTATATCAATATCAGTGTTCCCTAAATGAGTCCTTTATTCAATTCATCCAATTATCATCGATCCTAAATTCCAGAACAATCAAAAGAATATCAACGACGAAGACTAAGGTGCATTCGGGGATGGTCCTGGTTTTATGTCGATACTGTATCAAGAAATTCTTCGAAATAAAAGCTTTATCGAAATTTTGCGTTATTCTGTGACAATAGTCGAATCCCTTTTCCATATAGTTTGAATAATTTAAATCTGTTTTTTTTTTTTTTTTAAATGTATATTGTTTTAGCACTGGTTTGTCTTATTCCTCGATTTTTGTTGTAGAAATTAACTGAAGAACGAACGAGATACAAAAAATTAACATGAAGATCAATTTCTCAATAAAAAAATTCAACTTTCATCTTTGAATTAACATGTAAATTATGACTGCAGTCATAAATGAGAGAAGTTTTACTTTTTATTGTTTCTCAAGCATAGAAATGGCTAACATTGAAATTGATTATATTAGATATCATATTTAAATATAGAAAACCGCAAATACTTCCTTCGATAATTTTATTTCCTTCAATAGTTCGTTCAAAATAAGAATGGACCAAAAAATGAGTAGTTCAAAGTTTCAAAATCTCTTCCGTTCAAAATTGATAATGCAATTTTACTTCATATATAAATAAATAACTTACAATTCCCTTTTATATTATGAGCGTTTTCAAAACTATATGAACATTTGATCTAATATTGTACAAAATGTTACAAGACTTTTGCGGTTTGCTTTTTCCAATGTATCCGAAACGCGTATTTTCAGTATCGCATAGTGCAATATTATCGTGAGCACAGGATACCCGTGTGGCTTGCGTTCGTAATACAGTGTACTTTGTATTTTATTCGATTAGGTTACGTTTTCTGATTGGCAATATTCACTCAGGAATTTGAGGCGATCATCGCAATTAAGATCGTTGGAACTTTTGCCAACGGATATCGCTGTGCTAACGGCATTATGCGATGATGAAATATGCGTTTCGGATACATTGGAATGTTCATATAGTTTTGAAAACGCTCATAATATAAAAGGCAATTGTAAGTTATTTATTAAGATATGAAGTAAAAATGCATTATCAATTTTGAACGGAAGTGATATTGAAACTTTGAACTACTTATTTTTTGGTCCATTCTTATTTTGAACGAACTATTGAAGGAAATAAAATTATCAAAGGAAGTATTAGCGGTTTTCTATATTCAAATATATTTTCCAATATAAAGCCGAATCATTTTCAATTTTGACTTTTTCTTTGCTTGAGAAAGAATAGCAGGTAAAACCTCTCTCATTTATGACTGTGAATTCAAGAATGAAAGTTGAAGTTTTTTATTTAGAAATTGCTCTTCTTGTCAATTTTTTGTATCGCGTTTTTCAGTTAATTGCAACATCAAGAATTGAAGAATAAAGACAAACCAGTGCTAAAACAAAATAAATTAAAACAGATTTTAATTTATCAAAATATTTGAAACAGCTTTTCGACTATTGTCACAGAATGGCGCTCAAATTTAATAAATTCAAAGCTCTGATGTGGAAAAATTTCTTGATTCAGTATCGACATAAAACCAGGACAATCCTTGAATGCTCGGTTATCTTTTTCGTTTATATCCTTTCGAATGCTTTCGGAATTATGATCGATGATAATTGGAATGAATGGAAAAAAAAACCTGATTTAAAAGCATTGATCATGTTTGTATGTTTTACTTTACCTGCGATGAATACGGTTCAGTACATTACTATGGAAAAGGAGAAGCATCTGAAAGAAGCAATGCAAATCATGGGACTATCAAATTGGCTGTATTGGACAAGTTGGTTTGTGCGCACAATGGCCTTGATGGCCATTTATATTTTGGTGGTCGTGTTTACAATATCGGTAGTAATTTATTTATTATTCGTCTCAATTTCAACTAAGATCATAAAAAATTGGAGTTTTTTTTTTTATTTCAGATCAACGAAGAAGCTGATTGGTTTACGCTTTGGATATTTCTATTCGTTTGTAGCATTTCAATGACTATTTTCTGCTTAATGATGAGTACGTTTTTTACAAATGCAAATAAAGCATCCATGTTTGCTGCATTCGTGTCGATTGTGTCGTATATTCCAGCTTATATGACGTATTCAAAATCATTCAATTGGGAAATAAAAGAATGTTTATTTCCAAATGCAATTATAATGCGATTTGATTGCGCGTTAGGCCATGATTATCGGTGTTTTCCATTGTGTATTCAACTTTGCGTTATGCTTATAAGCTCATTCATTTTTCTACTGCTCAAAATCTGCATCAAGAAAAATTCCCTGGACAGATATAGTGTGCCTGAAAAATGGTATTCAAAATTCACAAAAGCGTTTTGGTTCGATGCACCGGAAAAAGAAAGCATCTTCGGAATGGCACAAAAAATTGGCGCAAATATACTTTATTTCGAAAAAGATCCTAAAAATTGCCATGCTGGAATCAGAATTGACCATTTAAGTAAAATTTATGCCAACAAAAGCATTGCTGTTAGTGATTTAACACTCAATATATTCGATGATCAAATAACCGTTTTGCTTGGCCACAATGGAGCTGGAAAATCAACGCTCATTTCAATGTTGACCGGCATGATTACTCCGACCGCGGGAACTGCCATCATAAATGGAAACGACATTCGGAAAAATGTTCAGAAGGCGAGATCGTCAATTGGATTTTGTCCGCAACACAACATTTTATTCGATGAACTAACTGTTCGAGAGCACATCGAGTTCTTTGCCAAACTGAAAGGTTTGAATAGCGCCGAAGCACAGCAAGAAGTAGATAAGTATGTCAAAAAGTTGAAGTTGGAATCGAAAATCGACACTCTGTCAAAATATCTATCGGGCGGAATGAAAAGGAAGCTTTCCGTTGCACTTGCTCTTTGTGGCCGCTCAAGAGTGATTTTTTGCGATGAACCGACTAGTGGCATGGATCCATCGTCTCGACGGTCGCTGTGGGATTTGCTGCAGAGTGAGAAACGAGGCCGAACTATTCTCTTCACAACGCATTTCATGGACGAAGCAGATGTGCTCGGTGATCGAATCGCAATAATTGCGAATGGCGAACTGAAGTGTTGCGGATCTTCTTTCTTCTTGAAGAAACGTTTCGAAACTGGCTATCGCTTGGTTTGTGTCAAGAAAGATGGCTGCGAATCGAATGCTGTGACGAATATTTTGCGTGAAATTATTCCCGAAATCGAGATTCAGGAAGATATCGCGAGCGAACTATCATATGATTTACCATCGAATCGAATTGAAATATTTGGAAAAGTGTTCAAATGTTTGGAAGATCGTCAAAATGAGCTGAAGATTGAGAGTTTCGGTGTTTCGTTGGCAACAATGGAAGATGTTTTCCTCAAAAGTGGTTTCAACCCGGTTAATGCCAGCGAAATTGCAAACGGATTAGTGGATCCAAATGATGCCTCATATCGCAAGGGAGATATGGCAGAACCAGACGTTGAATCATTAATTGAATCAGTTATTTTTTTTCGTGGATTTCGTCTGCATGCGAATCAATGGATCGCAGTGTTCAAAAGAAAATATTATTATTGGAAACATCATTGGGTTTTGTTTTTGTTGCTAATTATTTTTGGATCATTCGTCGCACCATTGTTTCATATTATTTTTTATGTTCGCGAAAGAGTCTCCAAAGCAAAGAGCTTGCAATTTTCCAGTGGTTTACGTCCATTCACATTTATGACGGCATCATTTTTATTCGACTTTACCATTTATATTTTGTCGGCTATAATCTTTACTATCGCATATGTAAATCTGGGAGGGGGAGTGTTGATAGCACCATTGTATGCTGTCCTTGTCATAGCACTCGGATTTGCGGTTCTGTCCATGACATATGTGATATCGTTTATCTTTTCCACGCCTTCAAACGGATTCATCTGGATGGCCCTACTAACCCTCTTATCAGGTATTAGTTAATTTAAGTTATTCAAAGAGCATTGAATATTGTACCGTTCGCCAAATTTCAAAACTCTTTTGATGAAGTAATAATATTCACAACTTCTTTAAAGATAACTTTTCTCCTCACACATTCTGAGGGATCCATCTATTCTCGATTCATTCAATGTTCATTTCTTTTGTATCTTTTCAGCATTATATTCCCTTTTAATGATTGAATATCGACACATCGTTCCACAATTCTCCCTGGCCGTGTTTATTATAACTTTTTTCAGATGTAAGCATTAAATTTACATCCAATATATAGACGTGACATTCAATTTTTTTTTCATTAAAGATGATAAGACTTCTGACGACTACATATTCGTGCAACTATGGTTTATTCTAAGTGCTATTCTGTGGTTAGCAATTTATTTCATGATTGAACATCGAGTATTTGCAAGAATTCGTAGCTTCACGTTTCACCGTTTTGGACGAAACCGTCCATCCAAAAATAAGAACATCGACGAGGATGCTGATGTCAATGAAGAAAAGAGAAAAGTCAACGAAATGCATCAGTACGAGTTGCTCTTTTATAATTTGGTTTTGCATAATTTATCGAAGTTCTACGGTAAATTTTTAGCCGTTGATGAGATATCGGTTAGAATAAAAAGGTACAAAAATCAAAATTGAATTTACTTGATTAGATATAATTCTTCACCTTTTATCTTCTCACGATATTACTACAATTGTTTATACAGTGGGGAGTGTTTCGGTCTTCTCGGTTTGAACGGAGCTGGGAAAACTTCCATTTTCAAAATGCTTACTGGCGTCACAAGCATTTCGAGCGGACGTGTGTTTTTGCGAGGCATTAATCTAAAAACTAATATGAACGGGATGCGCATGAGTGTGGGCTATTGTCCTCAGTTTGATGCATTATGTGAAGATCTAACTGCGTATCAAACATTGGAGATGTACGCTCTGATAAAAGGTGTGCGGAGCCGTGACATTCCAGCATTGATCAAGCGATTGGCATATGACTTATGCTTCGTGCAACAAATTAATAAGAAAGTTTTCGAACTTTATAGTGGCTACAAGAGGAAACTGAGCGTTGCTGTCGCTCTTATTGGTAGTCCTTCGGTGGTTTATTTAGGTACTCGGCATTGGCTTACGCATGCAAAGATCTTCATTTTGACAATTTGTTTTCATTAGATGAACCAACCGCTGGCATGGATGCGGTAGCAAAACGAAATCTGTGGAAGGTCGTGAAGAGAGCTCGAGATTCTGGAACAACAATCGTTTTAACATCGAATAGCATGGAAGAATGTGAGGCATTGTGCACCCGCTTGACGATCATGGTGAATGGCGAATTCAAATGCCTTGGATCGACACAACATTTGAAAAATAAATTCACCAAAGGATTCTTGCTCATAATCAAAGTGCTGGAAAATGCTGAAGATGGGTAAGTTCACTTGATATTCGCGGTTTGGTGCAAAAAAATACTGATTTTGAAATATAATTGAAAATGTTTAGAGAAAACGATGTTCAGGGCTCAGAGGAAGTGCCTCAAGTACGTGCGACGAGACAGATCAAGGATTTTATTCATCAGCATTTTCCGACAATGCTTATGAAGTAAGCAGCCAATAAATAAATTTTATGAAGCAATAATCATTTTTAAATATTTTTAGAGAGGAATTCCAAGGATTATTGAAGTACTACGTGCCACCAGATGAGACATTGAAATGGTCGACATTGTTCGATCTGATGGAAAAGGCAAAGCGAACACTGCGCATCGAAAATTATTCAATCAGCCAAACGTCTCTTGAGCAGGTGTTCTTGTCATTCACTAGATACCAATGCGAAGAAGATAGAAGCAATCACGATTGATATAATTGAATTTGAACTTACCTCTGAATGTCAACAGTTGGTCATTTTGGTTTTAAGAATCCAAGCGGACGATGCTTTGTATCTTCTCCTATGTAAAGGGATAGTGAATGTCGTTGGACCGCGCCATCTCTACCTAAACGATTGTACTAAACGCTTCAACATTTCACACCTTCCCCGCCTTCCCCTTCTTCAAACATCGAGTTTGACAGGCTCCGCATCTTTGCTGTCATTGTTTGAAGAAGGGGAAAAAGTGTTAACCATCCATAGACGAATGGTACAGAGGGCGCTGCTGTTAAGCTAAGTGTCAAAATTCAATTTTGCATCGTCCGCTTGTAAGAATCTCCTTATTTTTTTAAATTTTATTATTCACAAATTAGTTAAGTCCGAAAATGCTTAGATGTGGCTATTGAATGCCCAATGATTGTTCTCAAATGCATGATTTAGGTTGATCATTTTCATTTGATTCATTTTGGTTTGTATGGAATAGATTTGGATATATCGGGCTGAGAGTTAAAACGGTTCGATACATCTTACGTCATGCTCACGCTTACGAGAATTTTCCTAGGTGTGAGCAGGAGATAAAATGTTTTGAGACGTTTTAACTCTCAGCCCTACATAATAAAGTCAAATTAAATGTAAAACAATGTTTTCCGGCTGGTTTTGCCATGGTTTTCCGGACACATATTGGCATAAGGGGATTCGTAACAAATAAAAGAAATAAATGTCAACAAATTTTGTTTAGTCTTTTTTGATAGATTGAATTTCTTTCTGGTACTTTATGGATTTCATTTTAGTCGTTTGATAGCAAAAAAAAACCATTTACTCGATTTATAATTTCAGGGAGATCAAAGGGACTATTTCACGGAAATTTCCGTTAAAGAATCGAAAAATCTTTTTCTTTCATTTCATTCATTAGAAAGCGAAATGAGTTCTTTTCGGTAGAAATGTTTGGCTCGGATTATCTTCGGCAAAATCGCGAATATTCGCTAATCGCCAGAAAACGAATAAAGATTTTGATTATCAAATTTGTTATTCAAGCGAAAAAAGTATAATTTCTGCGATTCCCCTATGAAGTTTGCTCGAGGCGCTTTCTGTTTCTCGCAATAAAAGAACACATTGTGTTGAATTAAATGTGTTTGTTAATATATTTTTGTGAGTGTGAAAAAACTGGAGCTCGTACAATTTTCAGCGGCAATGTTTTTGATGGTAACGGTCGATACAGAAGAACATATCATTTATTCGTATTATTAAGAAAACGGTTCGCAAAAAATGCAATGAATGCAATCGGTTGCGAAATTCGAAAGCAATTTCACTTCCATCGTGAATTCTTCCAATTCTTGTTGAATTTTAAATTTCCGCAATGAAAAGCGTGCTGAATCGAAAGACTTCAGCTCGAATACTTTGGTGAAGAAGCGATTGAGAGACTTCAAAATGGGTTGATAGTGAAGAAGCTCCGTTGGGCTTGATGAGAATTCTTCAAATATTTGATCTTTTGCAAATAGAACATAAGCGCATTCAAAAGTATATGTTCAGTTTAGTTTGGAATGGCAGGCGTTTTAACGCGTTTGGCTAACACATACATTTTAATATGTTGACACGAAATCAGTGGCTGCCGAAAATTATATTGCAAACGACGCGAAAAGGCGAACTTTCTCTCTCTCTCGCAAAAAAAAATGTCGACATAATCTCATCGAGTTTGAATAATTTGAATGTGAAAATTGGTTTTTTGTACAAATGAACAAGAAAGAGAGAGAGAAAGAGAGAGAGAGAGAGAGAGAGGGAAAGAGACTTTCTGTTCAGCAATTTCTTTTTTTTTGGTTTTGCAAACGCTAATTTCGTAACCTCTTGACTGCTGTAAATAATGTCTCAGATTATTTTAATGTGCTCATTTCAGTTTTGCGCGCTTCTGCAAAATGCTTTTACAACATATATCTTTCAGTTTGATAATGCATGTGCAAAAGGTGGCTCTATTTATTTTAATGTACATGCAAATTAATGAAAACAAGCCAGTTTGAGTTGGTATGACGGCGGTTCTCTTAAGTGAACAAAACCTTACATGATTTTCTAGCAGCCCCGGCACCATTCCTCAAGCGTTCGCAATGCAGAAAGCTCGAGTGTCATTGAAAATTGATATGAAACCGACTGAAACATGCAGAGACATTGACAACGCGTTAAAGGATGAGTGCCAATTGGTTGAACAACCGAATAGCATACTGGTTGAAATGTATACACAAACTTGCACACACACCAACTGAACCAAATCCAACATCCACACACAGCCAAAATGTGAACATCGAGTGAGAGACTCACATCTTCTCCGCCGAATGCAAATGGAGAGACAAAGTGAGAGAGAGTGACAAAAAAGCCCGAGCCGAACACCAAAGCGATAACTGGTGCGCTTGAATTGACTAGGTGCCGGTGTACGGCATTCAGCATGAACACGAACTGCTAGATTATAACATGTATTTGCTAAAGCACTCAAATGAATCTAGGATGCATGCGATAGAGACAAATACAGAAACACACAGAGAGAGTAAGAGAGAGAGAGAGCGATTTTGAGTAGTGCATAGACTCATCTCATCGCAAAGTGCACCTTTATCCTGCATAGCTAAATAAATGACGCTGTTCATTAAAATCTAAATTTAGCATCAGTTTAAAAAGTGTCATTTTTTACTCGGATGCTTCTCTATTTTCATTTACCGTGCACTTCTCTCTGCATGCATGCAAATTATGCTCTGTTGACTTTGGCTCAACCGAAATGCCAGCACACAAACAATCAGTGTGTGCATGTGCTTTCATATCTCAATGGCATGTTGTGCGGGATCGCTTTTGATCTCATCCAAGAAGAACCACCCAATCCCTCTTTGCACTGGTGAATATTTTCTAAACTTCGGCCTCTCACTTCTCTCTCTCTTTCTCCTTCTCTTTCTTGCTCTTTCCATTTCACTTTCATCCGCTCTATTCGCATCAGCAATGTTCAAAAAGACAATATTCAAAACTATTTCAGCAACAAAACCGAACGATAAAATGAAACAAACGACAAAATCAACTTACACATAGTGGTGGTGCGGCGGATGATACATTTTATCTTTCATTTTACACGCAAAATGGTTTCGATGTCGAGCATTTAGGTGCAATTCTTCTGACAATTTAATCGGTTGAGTTATTCGGCACATTGTCATGCGTCTGACATGAAATTCGCTTTCGAAAAAGGCTAAACTTTGGAGCATTTTCTCGCATCCACTTGCTGTCATAATCTCTCTACAACTCATTCCTGTACTCCATTTCCAGCCTTCGCTTTCTGCCTGTGTTGCATCCTGTGCGGCACATTATTGACTCATGTTAACGATGGTAAGAGTGTGGCAGTCAGCGCAAAAAAATAATGTTGTAGCCATGAAATCAATGGCATATGGTGTAACACAAATCAAATGCAATCCACTCGCACACACACACACACACACACCTTTACTTAGCGCTCTGAGTGTTCCTTCCTAGGTTACATCATTTGTTTTACATTTTTTGTCTTAGCTTTTTACATAAAAGCTTTTCGCGTTGTTTTAGCATCAGCACATTTCTATTATTTAAACGAGCCATTCTGAAAGTTTTTACAGCCACAAATTGCTAAATTTCTTAATTATTTGGAAATTTTGCCACTTTCGGCGAACGGATTTCATAGAAATGTCGGTAGTGTGCTTTTTTGTTGTAGATTGGACATGAATGTGTCAAAAATGGGGCATTTGAAACAATTTTAACGCGGAATACGGCCAGGAAATGGCTACCATCAATGGCAAATCACTTTAAAAATTGAATTTACTCTGCATTCGAACAAATTTCGCATTTCGGACACAATGCGAACTTATGCCAGGTGAAACGAAAAAAAAAACACTACAAAATATGTTTTGCCAAAAGGCATCAACGCTATAGACCATTTCCGCCCAAAGGGATTTCGGCAGTCATGAAATAAAGCGATGTGAGACAGAGCGGGAGAGAGTGAAGGAGAAGATGAAGGAAGAGAAAAAATGTTAATGAAAGTTAGAGTGAGAAAATTGGCGAGAAAAATGAGCTTCACTCTTTCGAAATGCAATGTTGAAACATTGATCTGTCATTTGGAGGCATTACCTAAAGGATAACGGAACACACACACACGCACGAATATGCTGAAGCTTATCCATGGACCAGAAACTACTTCTAAAGCGCATTTACAGTTAATGCATTTTCGTCGTTGTAACGGTGGTTAACAGCTCTTTGTCTTCATTTTGAAAATGCGAAATTCGAAAACTTCTTAGCATTGAAACAAAAGATACGCTCGGTTAAGCGGTGAAACGAAAACGAACCACGTGCAAATTGTACAAATTGTGCATGTCTGAGGATTTTTGTGAGCTACTTGCGAGAGAGAGAGAGAGAGAGAGAGAGAGAGAGAGGGAGAAAGAGAGAGAGAGGGAGAGATGAATGCAGCCAATAAACAGATGATGTAGAATCGAAATCACTCTATATTTGAAAGAATATCGTCGATTGTTCGAGCAAGTTCTATAACAAAGTATCAAACCATTATGTAATTTTGCATGAAAAGAGCCTTTTTGCGTATATCTCCAGGATGAATCGTTGGTCACTGTCTACATTCTGTTTTAAATCTAGTTTACACATTCCAATCTTATCCTTGCTGCGATTACGGTGCATCGAAATTCTGCAAGGTGGCGAGAATACAGCTCCGAAAACTTAAAAAGTGAGTTAAATTGAGAAAGGGCATTTAATTTACTTTGCCCAGTCATAGTGGAAATATTGGCAATCTTGGTATTTCGGTATTTGCGACGGAACAAATTAGAAACTGCCATTCCCAAATGTGACCCGCAAATATTTTGGCACAGCGAATGGGCAGTTTAAAATGGAGAAATAAATAGGATTTCACAGCAACACCAATACATTTTTATTGGCCGTGAATGATGTTTTAATCATAAAGCCATCGTATACATTTCCTCCGTCTGTGTCCGTTGTTTTGTGTCGCAAACAGCACGCTCTCTGCTCAATTCCTGTCTTTTTTGTTCGATACAGAAATATCCGCTCCATAATTTCTATTTAGAAACAAATGTTTTTTTTTGTGTGTCAAGTGAGAATGACAGATATTTTCTTCATATGCTGTTGTTCGTGTAAAAAGGAGATAAATAAAATGCTGTATATTTTCCGGTTAGCACTTTGAAGTAGCTCAGTTGCCATCAGCTTCAGTGCTGCATCGACCATTATTCTGTGGCTGAGAATTGAAAACAAAACAACAGTAGAACAAGTCGAGTGTTAAGCTCAGTGGCTGTGAAAACTTCAGTTTTGTTACAAGCACCAAACACAACCATTTCGACACACCCACACACAGATGATAAGTTCCAGTTTTATAGCTATTGTAGCCCACTTGACATCCGCATATAGCTTCACTTCAGATTTTCCACTCGACATCATGGATCGTAGCTTTTGCTATACGGGCGGACAGGCTGAAAATTAACAACATATGACAAAGTATATGAACGATTGTGTGAGCTCAATGAAAATTCGGAAAACCAAACCAAAAAAAAGACCGAAATATTCGACATCTAAAATAATGGTTGGGAGTTTGAGAGATACTTTATATAATCGAAGCGCAGGTGAAATTCGAATGTGAATTACATTATTTTGTTCTCAAGAAATGTAAAGAATTTCTGTGTTTTTTCAGGTGTTTTCAGGAGTTTTGACGAATATAATAGGCGAGGTATTCTCTAGATTACAATTTCCCACACAACTTTTTTTTTTCATAGGAATTTCTTTGGATTTATTCCTTTCCAAAATGTTCGGTTGTTTACGCAATCATAAGAACTCTCAACATTTTAAAAACAATTTGGCGTTGAAAACAAAAATGCGCCTGAATGAATGCTATTTTTGAATGGTTCATGAAGTGAATAAAATAAAACGACTGCATGTATTCAGAGTGGTTGTTGGTTTGGTTGAAGTTCGTCGTATCGACGATTTGTCTTTAATCTTGGTGCGTAGTTTCGAAAAGGGGAATATTGTTATTGCTGTTCTCACTCAGTATGTTCACCACAGTATAAACGCAAGGAAATTTTGTTTAACGATGTAAATAAATTTAAGGAGGAACATCTGTTGTGTTCATCATAACGCATAAACTAGAAGCAACCGTGCATATCATAAACATTTTTTCTTCAGTAAACCCGTCTCAACACTTTCCGTCTATATTTCCTATTATTTCAGCAGTGATGCGGTGTCTTTTGGCGAAAACAAAAAGGGAACGCATCGTGACGGGAAATTGCGACTTAAAAAATGCTGAGCAGTCGTGAAAATGGGCACAACTGCAAATCGCATCGCTTTTATTGCTAATTCGAAGTGATTGTACATGGTAGTTGTCTAGACCCCAATCTAAAGATATATATATATATATAGCAAATTGGTACGCAACTGAACCGGAATTTTTCGCGCCAAATTTTCAAATTGCCACTTCCATTTCAGTGAATTTGCATCTGCTTCGACGCTTAAGTTGGTTAGTTAGTAAATCTCAACAAAAGAAGAAGATGATGAACAAAAAGAAGAAGAAGGACACCTCTTTCGTTGTAATTTCTTTGGTTTAAACATTAATAACATGTTAAAATTACATGCAATGAATGTTTACAAAAGAACCCCTTTCATTTGAGATCGAGTGCACTTTCTCAATTGTGTGTAGTAAGTCACAGCATGCGATTTGTGTGCGTGCACTCTCCTCAACTTACTTCGGTTTCTTCTGTTCCACTCTCTTCAGGCAGTTTTAAATGAATGTTGAGAGTATGTTTTTCGTTTTTATTTTCGAATAACAGCAATCCCGATCACTTCTAGTTATTCTGGCATTATAAAAACACAATTGGCTTGAGCTCTCGAACGAATGAATCAAACTGTCATTAATCAACGGGCCATAATCTAATAAGATCTCAACTGCGCTGCAATTCTTTTTCTGCTTGCCCTTTCCATTCCCTTCTCATTCAAATTCCTTCATTCGTTCCTATCGTCATTAAAATTGAATTGTTCCGTACAACAACAAAATAGTCTTTAATTTGCAATGTGTTGCATTCATTTTACATCACCTTGTTAAGCGCAAAAGGTGCGCAGCGATACAAAAGAAAGTGGAACGGGCCTTGTGCCCATACCATCCGCTTTCTTTCAAGTATATCTTCGAATTCATTTAACGCTTTGTTTGTGCGTCCTTTTTTTAATGTTTGTTACTTGAACTATTCTTACGGCGAACGTTTGTCGAAAGAAAACGACGGCCGTGAACATAAGCAGAGAAAACGAAGGGAATACCTAATTACTATGCATGCGTTTGTTATTTGATGAAGGCATCGACTCGATGGCAATAGCATCAATATGGCTCAAATTTTTGTGAAAGGAAAGAAAACATATTCCATTTGATTAATCTGTCGTTCACGATGAATTGTGACACATCCATTTCGGTGGCTCGATACATTTTTCAAGATGGTTTTTGCCCATTCCAGTACACGCGTTCGTATGCTGGAATGGTGGCAGCAGATCTGCAATGGCAGAAATCTTCGACGTTCCGATGCGTAATGAATTTTGATCAAAACCGAAATTACATGTTGAAAATCCATTTGGAGCAACCAAAGAGAATTCATTTGGATTTCAATCGCGAAGAAACAATTCGTTATCGTTGGCACTACAAACGCGATTCCCCTATTTAATCAGAACATTTTCCATATTTTCATGTTTCGCAAATAATGATAAATCTTTGATTCGATTTCAATGTCTCGTGCATTTGGCCCATCAGAAAAGCACGTTTTCAAAGTTGTTGCGTGACTTGGTTCCAGCCGTGCGCGTCTATTCGTTCCATTCCAATAACAACACTCTTTGCAACGATGACTTTGCAACGATGACTTTACAATCTAGTAATATATTCAATTATGACATCGCGTTTCAACGTTGAAAACTATTGTGTCAATGATTTGTTAACAAGCTAGCGAAAATTCATTTCCCAACAACTAATCCAATGCATCAAACCAAATATTTTCTCATAACGATCTTATTTATTTAGTGTTTATCGATACAAAATTCAATAATTTAGTTATACTTTGAACGTCAAATATTCGACACAGCACAACATTGGGGCTGTGTTTTTTTGCTATATGGCAGCATGTTGATTTCTCTTCGTTTTATTCATATCAAATGTGAATTGCGTGTGAACAATTCGATGAATGGATCAAATTCAATTTCAACCCGCATTCGAATTGATTTGCGCGAGGCGAGGCGAGGCGAAGCAATGCAGTTGCAACGATGCATTCATCTCATGCACCAAACAACTAACCACTTTAGCATCAAGATAGAATCGTATATATAATCGAAATGACTGTGCAGCAGCACCGAAATGGAATCGACGGAAATCGACTCGTGAGTGAGTATGCCAAAAAAATTCTTCGAGTGAATTTGCAGCAACGAATGGATATGAGCAAGGGCATATAAATAAAAATATGTGTGTGTGTGTGTTGCCAACCCGCTTGAGCATGATAAAGTCACACATTCGCCGTTAGAAAATGAATGGAAACGATGTGAACATGTATTTAATTGCCATTTTACCGTTATGGATGTGTCAGATCAGCTCAAGCATGGAAAAGGAAAAACACATCAAATCACACCGACCATGCAAAGACTCCCGTACCCGAAATCGACTAGTGTGCTTGTTGTTTTTGATTCATTTCGTTTGCAATGAGAAAAGTAGTAATCGAAAACAAGCGCAGTTTTTGCTGTCGCACATCAATTGCTTCTTATGTGTGTGTGTGTGTGTGTGAAGTGGATGCATTGCGCGATTGTT
Organism: Obolodiplosis robiniae; assembly: GCA_028476595.1. Classification (NCBI taxonomy): domain Eukaryota; kingdom Metazoa; phylum Arthropoda; class Insecta; order Diptera; family Cecidomyiidae; genus Obolodiplosis; species Obolodiplosis robiniae. The sequence goes on along the minus strand of CM052017.1, from coordinate 7,216,696 downwards.
CACATGAAAATATTTTCATTCACAGTTGCAGCGCAGTGTTAACATTCCATTAATATAATATAGACAACCCGTATGCATTTAATTCGTTGAGAATTTTTATTCAATGTAAGTCTTGTGGACATTTTCCATCACTGTCTCTCTTGAATTTCCCACCGTCTGATTGGTAATCGTAAGTCACCGAATTTGAACAAATGCTCTTCATTGTAATGGGATTTAGTCGCAAATAGTGTAGCAATTTTGTTGGAAAACAAAAATTAAAGAAAAAATTGAATAAAATAGGAAGGATTTAAAAAAGGAAACAATTCAAAAGAGATGGTGAAACATTGAAAAAAATGTGGCAAAAAGGAGAAACACAAAAATAGATGAAAAAATTAACAGAAAGAAAAACTGATTAGGAAAAAAATTGAGTGAAGCCAAAAAAATCGATTAAAAAGTATTCATATGGTACGATGTGTGTCTGGCACGAGCTCTCAACCGAAGCCAATGCAAAAAAAGCCGATCCATTGTATTTTTAATTCCGTCGTTATTCTGTAAAGAAGGTTCCATGTTTTTTTTTTGTATGGCCCAAAATCTTCAATCAAATGGTATTAGATGCCCCTCTCTTCGTTCTATTTTCTCCAATATTTTAACAACAATCGATCGTTAAGAAGAATAGAGCAAAGAAAAAACTTTCGTTGCTTGCACAAACCCATTTTAATTTTCTAAAGACTCTGCTGTGACACACAAATATATTAGATCGCTGCAAGAAAACAGTCGGAAGAGAAAGGAATTGCACCATACAAAGCGCAATCACAAATGAAAAATCAATTGCAGAGAAGAACTTAAGACAGGAATAGTATGCTGGTTTTAAAAAACATCTATTTTTTAATGTCGAAACATGTCTGAATGCGGAAGATAATATGTGCAGAAGAAATCAAACGATAACCTAAAAACGCAAACGAACAAAAGCCATCTAATAAAAGTAAATGATGAAAAAGTAAAATACTTTATCCTAAGCCAACAAAAACTGCAAAAATTTGGAAAGGGGGAAATGGCGTACTTGTGTGAATAGCAAAGGTAAAAGATTATTCTCTAACTCGATATCTTTAATACGAACAACGAATACGTTACAACGGTAAGAAATCTCCGTATTCGATGCAAAGGAGTTGAATGGTTTTCGAAAGGAAATGTGATTACTTATCAGTCAGCTGAAATTGACAAGTTACTTGATATTTTTGCTGCAAATATTCGTCGAAATTTAATTAAACTCTTGCAATGGCAACGGAACATGGCCGCGACAATGTTGCTTGAAATGTGAAAAAGTTCGTTGCATGAAAGGAATTTCATACGCAAAGTGATTGGAATATTGAACAGCAGTGCAGGCGACAATGTTTTCGGAATACCGAATATACTAAATGCGCATTGCATTCGTCAGCGCCAAACAATGACCGCCATTTGATCGACAGAATCGTGTTTATGTAATGATGAGTAAAAGGAAGAGGAAAGTGACCGTCCAAAATGTGAAACAAAGTGGAAACGACAACAAGCCAAAAACCAACCGAAAAAAAGGCAGAATTGTTTTTATTTCATCTTCTTCTGTGTCCAAGATACAGTATATAATTCGAACTTATAAAACACATTAGCCGACAAACCATCTGCTCAAACAGATTAGGTAAGTTTATTTTATCAGTTTCCACTTTCGAATTCGCTCCTTGTTGTCTACGCGCTCGCTCTTTGTTTTTGGTGTTTTTGTTTATTTCTCCATCTCTCCGTTTGTCGTCATTCTTCACGTTAAGTTTGGATCCTTTTGTAATTCGTTCCATATTTTTGCTTTGTGTGTGTTTTTTTCTCGTTCTTTCGTTCTTTTTTCTTTCAATTTCTTTAGTTTTGATGTAACGATGTCCTGAGTGCATATGCGCTAAGAGTTTTGCGGTACCTATTGTAATTCTACTTTGCACGCGCCTTTGTAGTACGTATCCGTTGCAATTTAGTGCCGTTGAATCACTCTGTGTGTATTATTGTTTCTTTGATACATTTTTTGTGTGCATTGTTTCGTTTCTTCGCATCTTTTCCATTTTATTTAATGCTTTCTGCTTCCATATACGAGCAAGCGGTTGTAACGGAGATGGACGGTTAAGTCCGTGTGAGTGTCACCATGGAATGGCGCAATGACTGCATTGTCATCAAATTCTCTCTGTCTCTTCTCTCTTTTACATTCAACAAATAAAATGACAATCGAAAATCGAATAGTAAATTTGTGCAATCACATGTGCTCTATATTTCGTTGCGGATAATGCTTTTGTGCATTACCTTTTATGACTTGCATTATACACGCGTGCATTTCGATACAACACACATACAGACAGAGAGTGAGCGAACAAAACGATGTGAATTTATCTTCGGGCCGAGACAGTTTGTTCTTTGTACAAAGATGGTGAAGGTTCAATTCTCAATGTTAGTATTTAAGATGCGAATGAAATGGGAAGCAGAAGGGAGCAAAGAAAAATATTACCGCAAATCATAATGAAAATCATGAGGAACAAATGCCAAAGCAGCACACACGTTCCCTTGGTGGTTTTCTTCTCGTCTTCATCTTGCAGCTCGTAAAATTCATTTAAGCACATGTACTGTTGTATTGTACAAGCGATAAATTCACAATTGATTTTAGAGTTCTATTGATTTCGTTGTCATAAAATCCTCAAGCAACGATTTTTTTATCGAACATTTCTTCATTTGCCATTTTCACTGAAGCCAGACGGAATACACGTAGCGAATTCATTTTTGACTCGTGCATCGTTGACAATGTCAGTGGTGGAATGGCAATGGTGTGCCGTTGACACTGATTAAAACATTCTGTGAGTATGTGCGTGTTATTGTTTCTTCTTTCTTCCTTCGCCAGCGTCTTATTAAACGCGGCAAATTACAGCTCGTAAAATCCAACCATCTGCCATGTCGTCCATATTATATATTTTCTTTATTGGCTAGTTTTGAACATAACTTTATAATTTATAGTTATGAAATTCCAATAGAATTTTAATGCACCTTTCGATTACATTCGACGCAATTGGACGAACTTGGGCTGTAATATGAGTCGATACCTTGATTCTCCGAGCCCCCAGCTTCTAAACTCTTTGAATTTATGTGGTCATATAAAGAAGAATCGCAGGCGAATGCGGATAAAATAATTGATTGTGCCGTCAGTTGGGCCGAGGCTCATTGTTTTTGTGTTCATTCGGTAGCGATTTTCCGGTGTGGAAAAAGGAATCGCTTACAATACAATGCTACCATGAATATAATTGATTATGGAAATTTTAGCTCGCTCTCTTACTCTCTCTCTCCTTCGCTCTCTGTTTGTCTGCATCAGTAATTTGTTGAAATAAATTTTTTCGCATCTCTTTGTTGTTTGCGATGAATTATTTTCACCGCTCCACATCGAATCATTCCGTTGAAAGTCCTCAAAGGGAAAAAACGATAGAAACACCAACTTAGTACTGAAAATACTTTTAACAATTAAATAGAGTAGAAAAAAGCGGAAATGCACGCGCACACACGAACCGAATCGAACCGCACGAAAAACATTCCAATCAAACAAATATGCGGTAAATTTAATTGAACGCAAGACATACTTACCTATAGATTAATTTGCGGGAATACAATATGGAGCGAATGAGATGACAAGTTGCGGGGCGACACTTCGACGGGGCAACGAACGTAACAAACAAGTATTCGATAAATAGCATAACTTTAATTAAAAAGTTTTTAATGAATTTTCTGTGCAGTTTGTTTGGCATTTTCTTTCGCGGCCGCTGGCGCGAGCACATTCAATTCTCCACATTTTTCGTCATGAATATTGGTACTTGGTAATTTTTCATTGTTAGTGTTCGATAAACGGCAACGGTGTATGTGCATTATCGGTGTGACCATAAAGTTGGATGGTTGGGAGTAGAACCGTAGCGTGTGCTCATCGGTAAGTTCGATGGAAAAGTATCGGCCACCGTACCGGCTTATCTGCAGCCTTTACACAAACTTCAACCAATTGATTAAATAAATTGTTGTTATCAAACATTGCCTACAGCAACAGCAATCAATTAGCTTAACTGGATTGAGCTTCAAATCAAAACCATACCGTTTCAATATAAAACCACAAAATAATGTTAATATAAAACGACTTTTGACCTGATTGATCTACAGAATACATCAAAAGTTTTCAGCCTGAATTCTCTCTATTTCTTTGTTTCTCTCTCTCTCTCTCTATCTCTCTCTTGCAGCCGTTCGACCCATCCTTTTTCGCCATTTTCAACTTTTCGTGCTGGTTTCACACAATGTAATACCTAAATGAAACTGGCAAATACAGCTTTGCAATAACGATTATTCAATCTTTACACACAAACGCAGAGAGATAGAGAGAGAACTTGTTTTGGTAAAAAGTTTTAATTTCCAATCAAATAGCGATAGCGATTGCTATAATTGTTTCACGTCATTTACCGCAAATTCAATGCCCTCGAATTGGTTAAAATTACGTTTATAAATTATTTATGACCCACTTTTTCTTAAATACACATATTTGGTCAACATGTTTACAATCGGAATCATGAAATTGGCAAATGGAACAAATCAATTTTTGCATAAAACGAATAGCGGCGATGAGAGAAATTTGCTTTTATTAGAAGTAACGAATCGGAAGTTAGGCAAATACTGATGAAAATACAGAGCAATGGAATGAGAGGCATTGAATCAATTTGACGGATCAAACCGTAATAAAACGGATAATATTTCATGCCTCCGAAAATTGTGCCGAAATCACACGACATTATCATTTAAACACATTGAAACTCCACTCAAAAGGCTTAAAATGGAATACGACAACAAAAATTGAGAATCAGATACGACATTTCGATGGAAAATGAAATTGAAATTTTGCTTTATGGAATATGTAATATGAAAGCCATTCAATGAATTTGATGTGGTGAACATATGCAAAGAATGTCCTTTTCGGTCTGATTGCAAAGGATTTTAAAACGACTCCTTTTCAATCATTTGTCCGAAATAGTAATTGGCCAAGGCCCGGTTTTGCCTGTTTTAGTGTGAAGTCGTTACATAAATTAAGTGAAATTCATTAAAAAAAACCTTTTCTCATGCTTTACAATTCTAGTTTTTAAATGATGTCATGCTGTATGAGGAGCGTCTCTTTTAATCTTAACAACCTTAATCTGAATAGCAACGTAGTTTTTTAATATGATCGTTTTGCCAGTTTAAGTCGATTTTTTCCACAAAACTAGTTTGCGCGACGCTATTTTCGGTTGCAGTGCTTTGGTGAGTTACTTAATGCGTATTTCATGTGCTAAAGTTTGTTTCCCTTTTTTTCTTGTAAGTAGTTTCTTATTGGATGCCAAACGTTTTACTTAATTTTCATGCAAATTATGAATTTTCAACACAATACATTGCATGGTTCTAAATGAGTGTGTATGGAGCGAGCACCAATTTCAAGGGATTTCCATCGTCATCTTCCTGCTTTGACTTGGTAATCCGTTTGGCAATATAATACTGAGATTGGCAATCAGGCACTTATTTTGATGTGAAGAAAAAATAAGTGAAAAAAGCCGTCGAGAGCGAGAGAGAGAGAAAGAGAGAGAAAGCAACCAATTTAAATATTCGGCTGAATAAATTACATCCTGTTGACGCATTAAAATGGAAAAAAAATCTTTCATATATAACGACAACAATAACCGACGAAAAAGTATCTTGCACCGTGAGAAATTCGGTGGAAAGATAGTAAGTTACCTATGCAGACAATATATAGAAAGGTAAACCCCTTTGCCTGTGTGTGAATGCATGAAATCACCGGTAACCTTTTTCACAAGCATTGGCTTTGACGCTGATTGTCACCTACAGAATACCAAATTCATAGGAACATATAGCGCTCGATTTATGTTCTACGAGAGTGTGAGGGAATTACAATATTTGTAACGATGTCAGTATCACCACACACATTCCTTCCCTTCCTCTCTTTTTCTCTCTCTCTCTGTTTTCTTTTTCCCGGTTCAAGAGATTCGTTTATTTTTCGCAAAGAAAATTGGAACATTATGGAAATTTAACAAGTCCTTTTTACACCATAAATTGTTTGCTGTTGTCCTGGATGTTGACATAAACACACTCACACACATACAGTGTGTCGTTTTTGCACAAATCTGTCACAAATTTTCGGGAATAATGGCCCAAGTTAAGCGAGCGTCCAACTCGAAATTTATGAATTCTAATCGAAAATGAAAAAAATCTCATCAAAATACGCTCTCGCCACTTTATTTATGCATGATTTTTTGGTCATTGTGTGTTGAGTTTTAAATTATGTTTACTGTAATGTTCGGTTTAGTTTGGGTTGCGTTGCGCTTGTGCTGGCATTCGAAATCAGTTCACACGAATCACCATAAATCCACCCGTTCGCAATGCAAACCAACATTTCTCATTCATCGCACATGCATACATACGATTTCTATGAATATTCATGAAATAATTAGCATTAATTTGTTTTGTTTGGTTTAAACAATTTATTTTTTCTCCACTCTTTAGTTAGATATATTCAACAACATTTTCACAAGATTTTGCTGTTTAAAGCTTTATTTGGATTATATGAGCTGGGTATTTGTTTCCGTTCACAAAATACTGCACGGGTCGAAAATTGAACGTATCAAATAAACGTTCGTGAGAAAGTGAGCGCGAAAGAGAAAAAGGTTGTTTACGTTGAATTTGAATACCAAACGGATTTCATTAAAAGAAAAAACCGTTCCGAAAACAAACGCGCGGTTTTTTTTCGATTTAAATGGTTTGCATCGATTAATTTCGGTGAATTTGCACGGTAAATGTACGAAACTTTGTTTCAGTGGCTCAATCAAAGTGCATATGGCTTCCAAAAAACCATCGAATTCAATTTATTTGAGCAATGGTTTCATTCCGAATATTCCGTTAAAAAACCATGATTGCGACGCCATTTATCACATTTAATTAGAAAACAAATGATTGTTTGTGTACGTTTTTTGCTGGCTTTCGTCTGGTAATGGCATCAAATGATGCGAATATGCGAGCTCCTTCAAAAACAACAACAAAAACATTACTGGTGAGGGATGCAATCGACTTTAATTAACGCATTGAGTGCTCCCGTGTATTTAATGCATAATTCTCTGGCAATTTAGAGTTCATACACTAATAAGTGCTCGCGCACGCCGAAAAATTAAAAACGTGATGGCAGTTTGGCATTATATCATGGTGTTTACATAGGGGTAGCGTGTGCCACCGTCAAAATTGTAACTGTTGATTGAATAACAAAAAAAAAAATAACTCAAAATATTGTTCATGCCCGTATCATTCTGCAAGAATGCAACAGTTCCACTCACACGCACACCGAAAATTCAATTAGATCTATTGCAATCGCAAATGTAACACAAGTTCGATTGATCATATCGAAATGATTATACCCCCCCCCCCCCCTCTCTCTCTCTCTCTCTCTCATTCATTCAAAATGTCTATTAATTTATTTAAATAGTTGCCCATTTAAGCGTGTCAATGGTGATTTTTGTTGAATCGTGTAAAACTATGGCATGTGAGTTGCCCACCAAAATGACTGTGCCTTCGAATTGTCGTGTGAATTTAGTTCGGTATGTCAATTTGCGTTGATTTTGTTTAGTGTCTTGTTGAATACGGGAACATTGAATTTCAACAAAAACTGAATATTGCATCGGGATGAAAAACTGAGCATTCAATCCAAAATTGATGAACATTTAATCATCTACGTCTCCGATGCATTTCTAAGTTAAAAAAACATCTCTCAATTTATATGTATCATTCCAAATTGTGTTCTTATCGATCGGGCACATTTCACATGATTGGAATACAGAAAGAAATCGGTGTGAATTCGAAACGATTCAAACTGAAATGTATATTTGAAAATTGCAATATTTGGTGAGAAAATATTTTAAATCAACAAAGAGAGTTGGACGGCATGGATTTTCTCAAAGTTCATGATTTATGCTAGAATTGAATTTCATGTCAAATGCGAACGACTTTCTCACAATTCCATCGGCATGTGATTTAGAACAAAATGCTCCCTATGCGAATGCAGTCGTTTTCGTTGCAGCGGTATTCGCTTATGTTTCTCTTGAATTTATTTTCTCATGACGCAATTTCAAATCCGAACAATGAATGATTTCCAACGATAGAAGAGAAGAAGAACAAAAAACACGTAACTGAATTGGACGTAGTTCAAAATTATACGTTTGCTACGGTGTGTGAATGAAGGGAGCCAAATGTTTCGAGACGCATATTTAAGAAATCATATCGACCCTTAATCAAGTGGTATTTTGATTCAATTTTATGTCGACTTATTATTGAATTTTGCATGTTCGTTCATGCTTACCTGATGGTTCAAAGGTGAATTCATACGTTCAGCCAAATAACTAGTACCCGTCGGCTATGGCCGCAGCACTCCTTTTCGAACGCCGTTTCCCAGAGCACACCAAAGCTTCGATTCCTTCCCTTAAATTTAATGCGAGCGCAACGCACATCTCTCACCCTGTTCATCTTCATAACAATGACGTTGCTTTTCCCATTTATTTGGCCCGTTACAAGTTTGCGTACGCATCTTAAGTCACATTGCATTTTGGGTGATTGCTTGAAACTGCGCATTACTAACGATCAGCATTTTTACTTGAAATGCATTCATTGCAGATTATTCAGAGATTCCTTGTGATTGAGCCGAATGGAAATGAACAAAAAGAAATGAATGTGCAATGTTTTGTGTTCCTTTTTGCTCGTTTCATTCTTAAAGACGAAGGGTTCTTTTTGTGCATTTCGTATCTTTCACATTGTCGGGCACAACCGGTCTCAATACACACACACACACACACGTAAACAATAGTTACAAAAGGGAATGCCATCAAATGAAATTCGGTGGTTTTTACAAATGAATTTCGTTAGGAAGAGGGGGAATGATTGTTTTGCTTTTTAGCATATGGGAATGTACGTGCATAAGCGTTTCAATGTTACTCAGAAAACAGGATCTCTGCCCAACACATACACGCACATTTGTATCGTGTGGCAGAGAGTCCAAGTGGGACTATAAAAGACGTGCACAGTTTGAGATCAACGATCATTGATAGTAAGTTTGTGCAACGGATAACATCGTCGTTGTCATCGAGATTCGATGGCGATGTCACACATGAGCAATGTGTGCACATTTCGACCATAAATCCGAATTGAATCGAATTATTCAATCAACCCAACCAATAAATTCAAACCGCTTCTAGTGATAATTCAGTTTGTGAAATAGTTGTGATAAACATTCCAATCCTTGTCGGATGGAAACATTTCGATCGACTCCAAAAATCATCATCATTTAAATTCAATCGTTCGCTGTGACCGCAACGACGCATCATTCAAATGGTGAGTGCAAAATAATTGCTCGATTCTAATTGTCATCCACCTCAGTTGCAAGCGGATATTCGTTTCTGCTATGAACGTTGTAGTAAGCAGTTCGTACATATGAACTCTCAACTCAAAAATATTTGAATTGCAGCAATACCGAATAAAATCCGCTTGAAACCACATGGTATTCAGTTTTTTGTTGTTATTCTAACCGCAAACGTTGTCCAAGTGTTCGCCACGATGATGCATTTTCCGAGCTTGCGGGCCAATGCACGACACCATCTGGCCATGAACAATTGTTGAAGTCATATAATTAAATATCAACGTGGCGTATTCGTGGCATTCAGCTACTGCTTTTCCTTCGTTCCATAAACAGTTTATATCATGTAATGCGTTGAATGATTCTTATCACGAATTTCTTGCATTTGAAATTCTAAAAAATAATTAAAATTTTCTTTTCAATTTTATATGCATGATTTCCTTCTGAAAATCCGTCCAAAATGATAGAAAAAATCGTGGAATTGTTTAGTTCAGCCAGCAACTTGCTGATGATCATCAATAATCATGATTAAACATCGTCATTCACCTGTCAATAATATATTAAATTTCAAAATCGATTCTCAGTTAGTTCATATGATTATTGCGCTCCAATTAGGCCGCCCATCTTTGTTTTTTTTTTACTATAACTGGCAGCATTCGTCGACCAACTGCGAGAGTAAGTAGAAGCGAATGCCTTCAATCATTTATTCAATGACCATTTAGTCAGTTGTTTTATGTGCGCAAGTCACAATAACATATTACATCCTAATGATTTTCGGCCTTTCTCTATCGTGCCAGTCTTTTTTGCTGTTGATTTGTCTTTCCACATATCAAACCTCTCATCATCTTCCTATGAATTCGTGAGATCATTCTCTATAATGCATTACTCCAGGTGTTAAGTCGCTCTGTAATAAAGAGCAGAAGTGTTATTAGGATATGACGATAAAAACCGCATCAACCGTAACAAATCGAGACTGTAACAATAAAAAAATTATGATTGCTACGTGCATTATTTGCAACTTCTCGAATTCATGTGTTGTTCCTCACACTTCACTGTCTCGTAAATTTCTTTAGTTTGAAATCGCCTAACAAACACTCTTGAAATTGGCCAAGAAACAAAAAATGTAATTTGATTATCCATGTTGAACTTCATTGGAATAGACGAAGGTCCGATTTGATATCTTTAACATGAGGTAGACACACTGTTTTACTGCTTTACCGTGATCATGAGAGAAAGCCGGATTTTAAATACCTAAATGAAGTTTTTGCACCGTTCGAATGGCTGATTTTGTACATTTAATGTCCAAACTCGTGCGGGCCGTGATTCGGATTCTGAACGGAATGAAGGAAAGGCTAAAGAGAGAGAGAGAGAGAGAGAGAGAGAATGAGATAAAATGGATGAGATTAAGATTGAAATTATGTTAATTAAGGCAATCACAAAATCCAACCCGATTTATTGTGTCACACAATGAATCTGAGGACGTATATATTGCTGCACTAATGACCCTTTTGTTATCGCTGTGCACGCTGTCTCCGCTTTTCTCGTGCCTCGATTTATCCTCTTGATCTCCTGAGGGAGCCTGCAACGACAGGAGAAAGTGAAAGAGAAAACTGAACTGCATAAAATCACTTGAAACGCATCGCCAGCACCAAAGCAATGCAGAGGAAATATAGAAAGAATCACACCAAGACACCAAGTGCTCGGACAAATCCACATTTGCATTTTGTGTCCCACTTCTGACTGTCGTCATCGTTTTCTTCATTTTATTTTCGCAGCTCGTAAATTTTATGCTGCGCAATGTTACCTGTTCTACATAAAAATTATGATTTTATTTCAATTTTACGTTTTTGTTGGATGCCGAATGCATTCATTTTTCTGCTCGGTCTCGGAGATAAGCAGATAAAAAGCGTTAGAATCTGGATTAATGCATGAGCTTGAGCACACACAGACACACAACTCACAACCAAACAACGTTCGTTCGTTATTGTCTCCACTTATGTATTCAGTGAAGATGCCATCGAATAAAACTTATCAAAAGATAGCCATTATCGTTCTATCCACTGTAAAATATCATTGCACTGTCTCTCGCCTTTTTATTCGGCATCATCTTCGACACTCCAATTTGAGCAAATGGAAGCGCAGATACGTCGATATAATGGTGTTCATCAACTATGATTTGGCTGTCGATTCAATTCAGTGCTACCGATTGAATTGAACTTGAAAGGTGTATGCAATAAATATGAGATTATCTTTTCAAATGTACTCGGCGAAATGAGGTCATGAGATAATATGATAGGGAAAGAGGGCCGATATTCAAATGTGCCACTGGCAATAGCCATTACGTGCTCATCGAAATTGTATATCGAGAGCACACAATTACAGACAGCGAGTGAATATGATAACGAACGGATGAAAATGTCAGAGTTTCACTCCCATCATCTCCGTTTCGAAAACGAAATGTTGCATTTTATCAAACAGATTTCGGATGTGCGTAGAGAAAAAACACACAAATTTTCCGATTTTCCGGCAGATCACATAACCATAATCATTAAATGATACCGTTGAGCAAAAATATGATTCTGTAATATATTTAGTCTGCAATTACAGATGGATAGCATGGCGAAAGTTATGGTCGGCCGCATCCAAATTGATGTTGTCATTTAAAACGATACAGAACGTCGAATTCTCAATATTTTCATGATGTTAACAGACTTACTTATTTTCAATGTTTTTACATTTCGCCAGAGAGCCAAAATGTTGTGATCGAAATTTTCTCGCATTTCTGCTACGTAAGTTCCTCCCACGAGCTCGATTTGCTTTCAGCCCAGCCTTATTTTGGCTCAGTTAGTCTCACTCATTTTCGGTGGTGATTTTTCACCAAAACGAAATGTTCTTTTGAAGTCCAATCTACTAAAATCCTTGCTGTACTGCATTTCAAACAAAAAAAAAATATTTCTCAGCCGATCCTAATAAACATTCCATTCCATGTACCATGGAGAAATCTACAGAGAATAGTGAAATATTAATATGTTCGGAAGCAAGCAAACAAACAAGCATAGCGCCGAGAGATCAATGAATCCCAAGCAAGTCTCTGTCGGCCCTTTCAGCTCTCTCTCTCTCTCTCTCTCTCTCTCTCTTTCTCCCCGTCCATCTTCGACCATGTCTTTTGCTTTCTCGTGTGTGCTACGAAATCGCTGCCATCTCCCAATTTAGTGAACATTTATTTTCATTTTTCTAAAAAATACTGAGATTTTTTATTCAAATTTGCAACGATAACAACACATACACAATGAGTCGTGTGGAGTCAAACATACATGCATGCTTCGAAATTACACTTTTCCAATAGCCTTCAGCTAAAGCATTTTGATATGTCATGCGTGTTTTTGTTGTTTTTGCGGTCGGTTGATTCTTCATTGCGAATGTTTAGCTCAACGATCATTCTATGGTATATTTGGCGTTTCGAGAATACTCCCGCTCACACCCTCCGCATTTTTTCACTTCTCAATGAATGGTAACACTCAAACTATTTGCGTGATGGAAACAAAAACAACACCACCTTCAATGCCGCGGGACATTTTATCGAGAAGCGATGAAAGTATGATGACCGTCTCCGCCTCTTTAGCCCCTCGCACTTTTTTCCTTTTTTTATTGCGTGTCACGATCAGAGCCAATTCGCATTGCTGAATAATCCCATTTCTACTACCAAAATATGCAATCATTTTTACATGAAACTCTTTTCAAATTTTTGGTCGGCACCAATTGATTCGATTTCTGTTGTTAGATTAGTGAATTATACCATTTTAATTCAACTTTTGCTGAGCCCCAACAAAGTTGCATATGAAAAATGATGATGAAAAAAACAACAACACACACTGCGAGTGCATTGCAGCTGATAAATCGTAAATAATTTATTGCGAGTTTATTGGAACCTCTAGCAAATTAGTCAGATTAAAAGAGTTGCCATTGGCGAATCGAGAACATTTGGCACACGTGCGCCAAATGCAAGTCCATCTATAATCTGCACTATAATAAATGCCATAAGACACCCAGATTCAATTCGATTTATTGTTTGTGCGCGGATTATTGCCACTCCATTTAAAATCCACTTTTTGCTTCGATATTTTGCTTTCGAAATCTTCATTTTTTTGGCTCCGACAAACTTGCACTCTTTTTTTTTTTTTATTTAGTATTGAAACATGAAATCGTTGGCTTTATTTCCTAATCTCTAGCTATTGCTTCGTTTATATTTCGTTTTCAGGCGAACTGAGGGAAGAACGCGTCACCAAATTGGACCATCAAAATTATTCGCAGCATCGGAAAGTTGATGATTTCAGAACATATTGACAAAATATTTTGACAGCCAGCATTTTCCAATGGAATCACTAGCATTTGTTATTCAAAATCGATGAACAGCGCTGTTCAATGTGGCGAAACTTCAATGACAATGTTTTCTCTTTCACTCTGTGTGTTTCTTGGTTTTGCTTTCGAACTTCTTTACAAAGGTAATTTCTGCAACTTTTTTGCACGGACCGAATCGACGGAGTGAGTTAGAGAGAGAAACACAATATGGTACCGAACAACGAATCCGGCAACAAAAAAGCACACCAACGACGGCGACGCAAAAATGATAAATCAAAACAAATGAAACATCAAAAGATCAAGTAAAACTCACTTTATTCATATGGATTCGTCTTCTTCGAATGCGAAACGAGAGAGAGACATGGCATAGAATGAATTTGTCTTTGATGCTGAAATTAAACTGAAAATGAAATTGACGAAGCAGAAAAAACGAGAAAGACAGAGCGATGATCAGATTTCGGCAGAAAAAGCGAGCATTCCGACAGCAACCCACACCCGAAAAACTGCGTATAATGCCCAATAAATCAAAATCCAGCGAATTCCGTTTTTCTACACCAACTCGAATATCTCACAAAAATGGCGAGGAATGCGAAAAAATCGATCGAAGAAGAAGAGAAAGCCAATAAAAGAAACAACACTGGAACATTCCTCATACGATCGCATCAATCTAAAGCAAATCAGCACATTGATGCTCTTGACATTGCGTTGGGCGGGTGCATATCGGCTACAGCGTTGGCTAGAAATTTCGTTACACGGATACGTAGAGCGAGTGCAGTATCAAATCGTGATCTCTCGTCTATGTAGTCAGCAACAATAACATTCATTCAGTCGCACACTCACCAACTGCATTCGAACAAACAGCCAAAGTACCATTCGTATAAGCTTCCTTCGAATCCAAAGGAACAACAATAAAAAATGAACACATTTTTTCGCCAGCAAACAAGGAGACGAGTCATTATCTTACAAAGCATCAGGAACCATATTTAGTCGGTCTAAGTAATATCAACATTTGCACCCAGCATACTTCGTTACCAATTTGAGCAATGCAACCAAGCCGAAGGTTGCAAAGTGAAAAAATCGCAACCGTTGAGATAGAAACAAACCTCAACCCAGCCGTAACAATCGTACAATCCAAAAGAAAATCACAAAATAAAGACAAGGACCGCGACTTTTTTCGAAGACATTCAACAAAAATCTCATCACGGACACACACACACACACACACAAAAGACAACGAACGGAGAACTGCACATACATCCAAGGAAATCGCGTTTATATTGTTATGATTACCCGCAGTGCGACACTGTCAAAAAATACGCCAGACTAAATGACGAATAGATTTTTTGCTCTTTCGACTGAGTTGATTTGATATGCATACGTTACGTTTGTTCCCTCTTTCCGATCGCATTTTGGAATATATTGCGAAAAGCTTGTGTGCCCGCCGCCAGCCCGACTCAATGTGAGAATGCATTTCCGCAGCGACATACAAACAGCAATGAACACCATCAAAACCAACAACAGCAACAGCAGCCAAAGCATAGCTTGGAAAAAGAATGACAAACAAACATAGAATTAATAAACTTGCGAGCGAGAACAAAATAAGCATGTTGCTCTGATGCTGTGCCGCCACCAAACGAAAACATGGAACGAGAGACGAACATCGGGCGAAAATTGTTTGTGATTTTTTGTCCGAAAAACACAATTTAACACCAGCATCAACCGTTCAAATAGAACTGAAAGTGAACAACGCAATGCAACGCAGATCAAATGAAAATGCATTTGTACATCCGGTACGAAGGGAATGAGCGCGCGTGAAAACACACACCACATAACCGCAACCGACGAAAACTGTTTTCCGGCCTTTAGCGGCAAACAAGTGACAGAGCAAAAACAAAAAGATAAACTGATTAAAAGAAAGCACTAGGCAAATTTACATCGATAGCAACTTCAATTTGGGCAAAGCGAAGACTCAGATCGTGGAAATGAGCGCGTACATAGAACATGACAGCACACATTTGGCCATGTTTTGTGCAAATTTTGATATCCACATTATTCGAATTGCAAAATGCACGGCTGCTTAGTCCCTGGAACACCATCTAAATTGGAGAGGCGGACTGTCCAAAATCTTGAAGTTTTTTTTGCGCATTTTGAAAATATTGAAATAAAATTAAAATCAAGTCACAACTTTCGCAATCACGGCACCTAGCATCGTTCACAGCACGGTTTGTTATTTCATTCCAACATTTGTTTAAATTTTATTTCATTTCGATCAAGATTTTATCATTTGTTTCTCGTTCCTCGGCCTTTGATTCATTTGAATTGCAAAATTTTTCGTTATTGTTTGGCCGATTTTTTTGTTCTCACCTCTTTTGGCGCGCACGTATTCGAACTGTGAAAAAGGTAAAAAAATCAATGAATTTGCCAAAATTGTTGTTTGTTTGAAAAGAAAAAAAGAAAAGAAAGAAGGATGTTTGAAATTGGGTTTGCATTCGCTACACCACCAACTAATATCTCGATACAACCAAAAATGAGCATTTTTTGACCGATGATCGTCGAATCACTGAGCTTATCTCAATTATCATTTTGGCATTCCATTTTCACGAGGATCGTTCGTTTAATTAGATTAAGACATTTCTTTTTTTGCTTCATCTTTACTATATTAGATTTAGGCATTTTTCTTCTATTTGTTCTTAAGTGTAATTAGGATTAGGGCATTTTCGTTTCACAACTAACCGAAGAAAATAGATTTTAAGCAAATAGAAACATGGGCAATTGATGAGAATCTCCAAGTGTGAAAGAGGAAGCGAAAAAGAGAATGCATGTTCATTAGGCAAGGTTGAATGAACGTTGAAAATTGCATGGTCCACACTACACTTCATTCAATCACGATACAATTTTAAAAATAACCCGTTTTTGGCTTGAAAAAAAAAAAACGAATAATGGAGCGTGCATTCGAAATGCCAAGCACGCATTTGATTGGAAATCAATGATGGTCAGTTGTTATTGTTAATTCATGTTGTTAAGCTGTTGTCATTTGTTGAATCAATCTGTTATCGAATTTATTGTTACTTCCACCTCCCCTGTTTTGCATTGTTCTTTGTTACGAAAAAAGCCTTGTTTTGCATGTGTTAATTGTTGATGCCGTTACAATTGAAATCGACACTGTTTCTGTTTAATTCGGTTATTGTTGAAGTTCATTGTTAAAATTCCAATTGTTGATGTTCTTGTTAACGTTTTGTTGTTAATTGTTACATTCGCATTATGATGTCGCCCAAAAGACAATTGCAAAAATTTCGCACAACCAAATTGTTATCAATTATTTGTTCTTTGTTTTGTTATTGTTTGCCTGTTTACAATCATCGTTTTAATTACACATTTATCTAATAATTGAGCTTTAATTTCCAAATTATCATTTAACTCCTAATTTTAGTTTTGGCCCTTTCACCTCTTTCATTAATTTACTGTCACATAGTTTGTATCGAAATTTACCCAACAACACTGAAGCAACCCAATCTCCTAGCAACGTAAATTAATCATAACCCTAAATTAAGGTTAATCATAATGCTAACTTGAATAAAATTTGTGTCTTCAAATTGGCTGTTTCTAACCATTCCATAGATTAGTTCGAGAATAGATTTTTTCCCATAGACATTTGCGCAACTCAATTAAACGAATAACGTTCAGCATAACATTTACAGCATCTAAATTTTTAAGTTTCAAAATTCCTACAAATTCATTAGAAACTCGTTAGTTTTTCTCTTTCCTTGCTTCGGTTTTAACATTGAGGCTTTCGGTAAATTAGGCTTTACTTTCGGTCAAAAAATTAAATTTCGTTGTTTTTGTTACAATTTTCCGTTAAGTTTTCTTTATCCGTTTTTGTTATGTTTTGTTTGAATCCATGAAAAATGAGCTTTTTCGTAATACTGATGATTCCATTGTGCGTGCACTTTCGATAGGTGCTGCATTTACAGTTAATTGTTTCGTAAAAAAAGTACACACCTGCGCATCGAAAGCGTTCAAATTAAATGCGATTCATATTACGAGAGACTTCATTTGATTGTTAATCGTTGATTTTGTGTTATTATTTCTTTTTTTCTGTTTCTGTTTGACTTTCGTTACAATTATCTCCTTCCGTTGAAGATAAAATATCACTATGAAATTTTTGCAATTGTTTTTATCAGTGCACCACTCGGATGTTACTGTTGAAGAGAGGGTTTGCCTGCGTCTACATCATAATCATTTCTGTTAAAATCGATTTCAATTGCTAATCATCGATATTGTTAATTCATTCGTTATGTTTGTTCCATTCATTTGTTGAATTATTTGAATTTGGTTAAATTTGTATTGTTTTTGTTGCGCTCTGTTTCCCGCCAAAAGAACATTCGAAAATTCCATTTTCACGTGACCAAACAGAGCATTTGTTCCCAAAAAAAAATTGAAAATCAAAAAAAATAATCATAAAATATTCGACTAAAAAATCTTTGCTTTTGAAGCAACCTTCAGTTGAAACAGGAAAAATATATCCGTTCACATTTTGTTGAAATTCGAAATCTCGAAAATGATCCAGCATTTGGCTCAAAAAGCTTGAGCTAAACTGCCAACGAATGTTAACGATTTGAAATAAAAGGATAAACTTTAAGTAGTGTTTTTTTTCGTGAGATGCACGGCGAATTAACCGACAATTCGAAGTTCATTTCATCGTCGCACATTTCATGCAACACAAACAACAAGAAAACAGCTCACTCGCTTCGTGAGAGCAATTTCTTTTTTGCATCCGATGTGTACGCGGGGGTTTAGCTGGCAAAATGTTTTGAGAGAAAATTCGCTCGTGAGTTTTAATGAGTTAAGATGTGTCATAGTTTTAGTTTTCTATCTTTCATTATCCAATTTTATATCTTGATTGCTTAAGTTAGGTCTTCGTTCTTTAAGTTAGGTTTTCTTATCACTCTACTTCTATATATTCTTTTGATATTTCTTATTTAGCTGTTAATTTTGAGTGTGCGTGTGAGTGTGTTTTATTCTACCGTTTGATATTTTACGAGTTTTAAGAGTTCTTTCATTATATTTTTGCTCATTTTCTTCGCCTAAGTTTAGTTATCTTTCTATCGTTTGAATTTTCACTTTAATCACCCGAGTTTTAAGCGTATACAATGAAATTAGCCGTAAGCAAATCGATGTGATCCTCGTTGAAAATGAGATTTTCGTTCTTTGGATAGTAAAACTCTTTCGTTTCGAAACAAACATTTGAGTTCATTGGATTGAAATAAGCGAACACAAAAGGTTCCGAGCAACAGCTCCAAAAGAGTAAAAAATTAGAATAAAACATCTAAAAATTGGCAAACCCAAACCAAACGGATTGCTTCACCCGAAATTTTCGCTCTTTTATTCCGCTCATTCATCAAATGAGAAATGCTCATTCAAAAAGTTCCGTGTACAGTAAACAATTGGGTAGAAAGAGATTCATTCGATTCCACATACACACACACACAACCAATCTAAGAATTCAAAAGCACCATTTTACACAGTCGATGCAAATGTGCGCCGCGAGGATGAAGAGGACAATAGCTCCAAAGTGAGTATAAAAGAGAAAGTTTTTTCTATGTTGGAAATGAAAAAAACAATCGGAATGAACCGTTTCGTGGGCTGAATGCCACTGAATACCAAATATCAATTCACTAGTTTTTCTTTTACCAAACAATGGTCAATGAATGAAATTCAATGATTCGATCCATTTATTTCGAGAAACAATTGGCGTTTTATAAATAATTGGCAACCAAAAACCAAAATATACCAAAAATTAATGAATAAGACCAACTAACCAAAAAAAAAAAAAAAATAATGAATTGTATAAATTTCAAACCAAATATGTACAAAGTTTTGAACGAATTTCGGCTAGAACTAACCCAAAAAGACAACGAAACCAAACAAAATTCAGGCAAAATCCGAAGTCCAACCAGGAATCACATAAAAAAAGAAGAAAAAACACGGATTTGAATTACGTTACGAAAATAATCCAAACACATTATATTGTGTGTTGCACCAACTTACTCATTGTAAATTTCGAACGAATTGAGAAATGGATGCAACCATTTAATCGTTATTTAGTTTTTGTAAGTGTTAAATTTGTTGGCTGTTGACTAGTTTGTAAGCACGGAGCCAGCTCTGTACCAACATTTGTTATTTAGTTTAGTAAGAATTGTACATGAAAATCATCCGCATTCGAAGCTATCAAGTACCAACCCGATTATCACGATTTTCTCTTTATCATTTAAGGTTTCGTTTTTATTTTACTTTTCATTTCTTTCTGTTTTGCAACGAACAAAATGTATCATTTTCAAATTGATTTTTGTTTTCAGTTCGATTCAAATCAAGACACAATTTCAGTTTAATTTGAGAAAAAAACCTTCATTTCAATTGTAAAAGTCTCTTTTTGACAGTAAAAGAAATTTCAGTTCGATCACATTCTAATTTTTGGCATAAATTATTATGATTTATATATCGGATTTGACTTATGAAAGGCACAAACGGTGATTTTCGTTAATGTTATTATTGTTGTTGTTAAGTTTTCTCTTCGTTCTTGTTGAAATTGCATTTTGTTATTTGTTATAAAGATCGTTAAAAATTTGTTAAGTTTTCGAAATTGAAAAGCAGCATGCCGGTTGTGCGATTGAAACATTCGACCAAATGTATTCAATGCAACTGCAGCGGCTGCACATCTATGACGAACATCAAGCCAAAATCGGGACCCAACCATTGCACACCGCGTGCAACGAACCACATGAAACATCACCAAATTGGACCGTCTTTAAGTCGTTCGTTGGCGCAGACAGCAATCAAGTCCATAATTACCATCCGATTGATTTCCACCATTATTTTTTTTTATTAAGCAAACAAACAAATGCTTACACAACAATCAAATAATGAAAAAAAAAAACCAAATCCAGAAAATGGATAATATATACGAGCCCAACTGCGAGAGTGAATACAACACACAATTTACGAGAACGAAATAACCACTGTGCTATTTTCACAGCATCGCAGCTAATCTGAAGATACATTCTCCACACAAACCCACACACAATGAAGCGAACAAACCACCAAAGTGCCTTTGTTAACAATTTCATTGGAAATTTCACATTTCTTCACAAAACAACGGGATCGAATACACGAGTTAAGATTACATTTCGGAAGCGAACACCGCCAGAAAAAGCAGCAACAACAAAAAGAAACGCACAGGAAGAAAATGAAATGAAATTTTAAAAACAAAACGTGGAAAAAAGTAAAAGCAACAAATGAAAGGAGTCTTTTGAAAGCCTCGGCATCGCCCTGGGACGACATAAAAGAAGACACTTTCGCAGTTATGAAAACTTCAAAACAAAACATACATCATCAAAGTGAAAGTATAACCAGCAATTACACGATTCAATCGATCACACAATTCGAATTGGTCGCTTTATGAAAATAGCAATTTAAATAGTAATGAAATTGCTCTCAAAGCTCTTGAAAAATTCTTCTAGAGTTCCCGGTCATTTAGTAAACATGATTTCGGCTTGCCGTGCAAGCGTTTCCTTGTGAAATATCGATGAACTTTGGCATAGACCGTCTCCATAGATGAGAACGCCAATCTAAACACATACGGCACAAAACACATTGTACAGCTAGAATTTGACTGAACAATGTAACAAAAAAAAGAACAAAAAAAAAAAAAAAAATATGTCCTACAAAACACGACATCGAAATGTTTTGGCTCGATGCCAAATTTCAACAAAAAATCTACATGCGATTTTCACGACAAAACCACACATACTCCAAATTCCATCGCATTGATAAAATTATTGTTTCGTTTGAGCATAAACTATTTGGACTGAATCTCAGCAGCAACTCAATCTTAGCCACCGAAATCAAGATACAATTCAAAAACCGGCCATTTCCACATTTGAAATGGGGATAAGGTCACAAACGAATTGACACATTAACATCAGAACGTAGAATAACTTAGTTTTTAATTGAAAGAATTGTCGCAAGCATGCGAAATACACAATTTGTAATTATTTTTTAAGGCCCCTCTTCCGCTTAAACACTGTAAAATATAAAATAGATGAACATTTGACGACCATTTTTCACTACTGACAATTCCAATAAATTATAAATGCGAAAACGAACGAAAATTGTCCTCGAGTTTGGATTTCATTTGTAGTTTTCAGGCTAACAGCAGCAGCAGCATCGAATCGATGGGGAAAATGCTAATTAAAATCAATTAGAGACCGAGGCATTTCCTTTTCGCTTTCACTCCATTCAAAAGGTAATACATTCACTGAAGATTAGCTTAAATCTTCCGTTTTATTACATAATGTGACATTCGTCTGGCTGGAAATTGACCAAATAACCGAAACGCCAGCAATCAATGTGATTATTTGTGGTCTCGATGGTATCATCAGCATTCTCTCGGTTCAACATTTATCTCTATTTCAAAGTTTGTGTGTGTCAATTAGACTGCGGTATGACGAAATGTTTTTGCACATTTTCAACGAATTGAATCGATATTGAAGGTGAGTGAGTGAGAGAATAGTAAAGTGAATTCGTCGTCAACCGTAAAACGAGTTTGCAAGAAAGCAGCAGCAGCAAAAAGAAATATTGATTTTTTCTTGACTTGCTGAGAATGTGACTGAAATGCGAAAATCGGTTTTTCGTCCGAGAGTCAGATATTTTCATGAGGCATTTGTATGGTTTTAACGCATTTGTATGTTAATGGGTCGGATCCGGTTGCCACCGATCTGATACCAAATGATTTGACTCAGTAAAAAAATTGGGCAAAACGTACACGCAGATTTTCCACATTTTTTTTATTAACCATGGCCAAAAACACACGATAACGGCAAAAACCGATCGGTTGAATGTGATGCGAATATTCTCGATTCAATTGATTTTTTCCTTATACGCACATTAAATAGATTGGAGTAATGCTCAGTGAACATTGTTCATTGGACGGCCATCATGAGCAATTAGATGCGCCATCGTTCATTCGAATTGATATAAACGTATTGAATGTGACGGCGTTATTTTTTCTCGTCTCCAATCGAACCATCAATAATCATTTAATCGAATTCTATTAATCTAATGTTTTTGAAATGAAAATTAGCACTATAAAGTGTACATACGGTTGGGACGGTCGGCCCCTCATCAACTCGACATGCTTTTGTCATCAGAGGAGCTTGTGACGGAACGTATAAAAAAGAAATATAAATTCGGAAAAATGCTTACACAGTGCTGAAGGACAAGAAAAAGTAGAAAGAAGTCGGTGCACGTTTCGAACGAATGGGGAAGAAGCGAGCAGCAATTGCTTATCGTAATCATTATGTGTACACACACCCGGTCACAACAACGACATTTTCGTTTGCCTCTCTGTCCCTCTGTTCCCCGCAATTCCGTAAGCGGTGCGTTGGATCTATCGCCCGAGCATTTTTCCAACCGTCTTCTTCGTCTACAATTTTTATTTTTCAAACACAAGGCGATTGTATGCCTTGCGTCCGTATTCGAGCACATTTTACTTTCTGAGTTTGCTGCTCGCCTGTTACCTTCGTCTATCAAGCGAATGACCATCTCTCCATGCACATTTTCCATTTTCTTGATGAGATTTTTTCGACTCGCTCCACCGTCTCTCTCGCTTCTTTTTTCAGTGGCACGTTTGTCGCTTTCGATACGCTGCCTTTTTCCACCGACTCTCAATTTCATTGCTCGCTATATGCAATACAGATCCAATGATGACCGGCACACGTACAACCGCATTTGGGTTGCTTTTTACTCATTTTTTTCAGCTCAATCTTCTCTCTACCTACAAAAACTCTCTCTCTCTCTCTCTCTCTCTCTCGCTCTTCCTCAACGAAATACATATTTGTATATATCAACTATGAATGGTCGGTGTGTGTTTCTCGAAAATGATCCGGTAATAGAAGCCGGTTCGAATCAGATAATTGCACAGGGGCTACTAAAGAGATTAGTGCATTGAATTATTTTCTGTCAGCGAACGCACACATAAAGCAACATTAAACTAATAACAGAATTAGGCTAAATGACATCACGGAATATCTATGCACTTACACACATATCTAGGCCAAAATGCAAACGCGCACTTGCTTTTGCGCACCGGACAATTCAACGGAAGACCGATGAATGAAAATATAACGAAGCAAAGACAGCACATCAATAAACACCTCAACGGTCGCCGCTTATTTGGCATTCCGATTTCGTGACATTGTTTACTTTGTGAAAAGGTTAGAGTTTAGTCTTACCTCGTTGTTGCCCATTCACATGTGTGTTCCGGTGTATTCATATTATATTTCCGTCGCACCATTGTTTTGTATTGATTTGTATCAATCGCTTCATTTCGATGAAAAAATATTCGAGTGAATCTTTGTTGTGATACACACAAAAACAGGATTAGCTGAGATATTTGTTGGTCGATAGAATAGAATAATTTCGTCCCAAATTACAGCCATACACCGTCTGGTAAGTAATTCAATTACTAGCACACAAACGAAAACACAGAAACTTTTGCTCTTAATATGATTGCCTACGAACGGGCGATTTATTGCGACAATCTACTAAATGACATGAAAAAAACGAGGCCATTCGCAGGATCGATATAAATGTAATCGCAAATGGTTTGGATTTTTTGCACATATTCAATGATCTCATATTCGAAACAGTGTTGTATTAAAATTTAACACGAATTCAGGCAATTCCCAATGAATTCATTAGGAATGGTAAATTGGGACACACCAAAAATCAATATTTGAAATATTTTAACATCTAAATTCTCTCTCTCTCTTTCTCTGACAATTCGAAACTATGCGAATGCAATTTAATTTATTCGCAATCCGAAAATAATTCGCATATATGCGAAATGGGAATGCGGGAATGGGGCGAAGGAAATCAAGTTCCGGCTGTGGTTCGACTCGTGGAAACTGAATAGGTCGAAGAATATGTGCACACAATCGCGATGCGATGCATTGTCAAACAATAACTTCGCATTCGGCCGATATACATATGAGGGCTAACATGCAGTGCAGAAAAATCGCTGAATGTACGAGAAGAATGGCAGAGAACAAATAGAACTCGAACGCTACCGGAATGTGCTCGTACGATATATGGAATGTAAGTAATGACCAGGGCTGCCGCTGCTGCTACAACGAAACTAGGGTGCCAATAGTGAAAATTATCTTGGCGTGCGCGAAGAAATGGAACACATAACACATGCATAAACTTTCGCATTATTTAATATTCATTTTTGAATAAAACAACCCATATGCCATCCAGAATAGCAAAAAAGTGAACGAACTTTGCAAACTATTGTATATTCGTACCGAGGGACAGTTACAGCTGCATATGTGCCGCTCTCCCGCAAAATCAAATTTGTTCCAATGCAAAACGTTGGAGTGTTTTCTTCTCCTTCCGTTCCTCCTCTGTTTATTATGAAATTTAACAAAAATTGACCAGATGGCAGCATCTGCATGGTCTCCGTTTATTTATATTGTGTATTATGTGAAGTGACTGCCTCTCGGTTTGTGCACACACTCACACGTTCGATGTTCTCCAAATTTTACATGTGCAACGGTTGACTATGCAAAATCCATATGCTTGGCACACACCCGAACCGACCAAAAAACGAGAAGTTTAAATTGATGAACGACCATTTGTTATTCGAAAGAGCGAGCGATCGAGATGGTGTGTCTAGGAAGTGGGGCAAAAGTGCAGGAAATTTAAGCAACCGGCTAAAACGTTCCGTAGTCTATTTTTTCAAAATGCTGAATTAATGATAATTTATCGACTGCTTTATTGTGTACATATGAAACTGCGCCATCGTTTTTTTCTTCGATGGAAGCAGCACCTTTTCGTTAATGCGAGCATTCGAACTGCAGCATATAAACTACCCAAAAATTAATTTCTAGAACGCAATTCTTTGGACGCTTGTTCTGAAAATAGATACCATGAAGACGATTCAATGGCGTTCAGTATCAATTCATGCGATTCTAAGCATGGCAACAATCAGAATTGAACAACTTTTTCCACAAAATAGAGAGAGGGAGTCTATGCGATTATTGCGAAAACGCCCCATAATTCAACTCCAGTTTCGATCACACTATCATATTCTCTCTTGATTTGCACTGGACTTACCAAATAAGATTCAATTGTTGATGACGCACACATTCCACATCGAACATTATCTCCCTGCTTTTTTTGTTTCACTGTCAGTAAAACGATAATGAGAACAGTATTGTAATTTGGCTGATTATACGTTGTTTTGCTTGCCACAATGAATTTGCAGCCGAAAAGTTTTGTATGCAACTGGCAATCCATTCAAGTTATATTTTTTGATGATGTTGTAAACGTTTGGCTTTTAAGCACGCAGCTCACTCCTTCTTTTGCTGCTGTCAAATTTTTTTCGTGCTCGTTCAATTATTTATACCAGGTTTGGCGCGAAACGTGCGACATATAGTGTGTGTTGGTTTGGTTGGAGTTGAGGAAAAAAAGTGGCTGTTAGAATTGGCAAAGAAGCAAGCGTTTAACCAGAAAAACGCGTTCAAGGATTAACAGAATCGTTCAAGTCATTTTTGTGTACAGTTCAAAGATGAAAGCTGGCTTACAATCAGCCAATGGCCACGATCAAATACAGGCACCAAAAAAAGCGACGACGATGTGAAAAGTGACTCGAATAGATTGCAAGTTTCATAACTTTAAACAAGAAAAACGTTCGAGTCTTCTCAATTCACAGCCTCATATTGATTAAAGTTTAAGTGAACCGACCGATGTACAAGATTTTAATAAAAAAGCCAACCAAACGAAGGTACAAAAAATCAACCAGAGCAATCAAATTCAAAGCACAACCCTCACACACATAAGAGATATATATTTGTTTTCAGTTTGTGCTGAGATGAAGTGTGAGCGCAACGAGTGGATGCATAGAAACGGACAATCGGAGTGCAAAAAAACGTACGGCCACATCAACACACTTTCAAAGCAATTTCATAAACACACCACTTTGAAATCCACACCACTTTGAAAATGTTGAAGTTTTGCACAAAAACAAAACCACCGCAAAGAAATCACGTCAGTTTGGTCAGTATCATAAGCGCTTATACACGCCGCTAATTTTCACTTTGTTGCCAATTTGCCATTTGCTCAGCAATAACAGCAATCACGGCATTAGCAAACGGTTAATAGATGACATGACCTTTTTGCTAGGGGCGAAGAGCGTCACTAGCCAGTCACAGCTATGTGTGCAAACACACAACTGTCCGTGTTTTATTTTATATCATTGTCAGTGTGCTTGACTCTGCCCAAATCCGTTCAATTGCTGACAAATATTCACGAATTAATAGTTATTTAGTTGCAATGAGCTGAGTTACTCACGCACACATTAGCATACACAGACACACGCAAACGCGTACACATTAACATCAAGTTTTCAATTCTGCATTATCGACCTCGTTCACCAAAATAATATACTAGTGTTGGAAAAATGTAGAACACAGTATACACCTATTCATGAACTCACGCACACGCATACAAACACTACGTGTTTATGAAATTTATCAATAGAAGAAGTTTAAACCAGGTTTTAAAAGATCATAGAGCTAGAGAATCATTTAAAAAACTGAAATTATCTCTTTGAAATGGTGAATAAAATTGTTTGGACTGAAATTGAAAATAAATTGAGTCAAGAAATTCCAATATGCATAAAAACTATCTTGGAAGGGAGTGGGTTCGAGACCGAAATTAGTCTTTATTCATTGAATGAAAAAAGTTTATTACACACCGAAAAATATGTTCAAGATTCTCTCAGGGAAATCATTCAAAATCTAAGCTGCTGCCATTCACAAACGTACCAAAGACAGCAAATATTCCAATTTATCCCTGTTCATAGCTAGGAAGAAACCGCATTACCGACCTTTGAGGTTTCGTCATGTTTGTGTAGTGCAAATATTTGCTATTGTGCATGCTACAATATGTACGCAACAGTTCAAATGTTGGCGATTTTTTGTAAATGTTCCAAGATTCAATAGAGATGTGGTGATTTGATTGGTGTTGTCAGAATTGCGACGAATTGAAGTCCGCCCCTAGCCTTTTTGAGGGAGAGGCCGAGCAAAATACAAGAATTCACAAGTTTGTGCACTTGTTTTTGTTTCAACATTATAGAAACATTAACACCTAGAACGTTGGAAAAGGGAAAAAAAGAAAAAGAAAATTATGAGTCTAAGTTGGGCCCAAAATAGAAAAGAAAAATCCTTTCTCATTGATAAGGAAATCGGAGAAAAAGTGTGAAGAAAAAATTAGGAAAAATCGGCAGGCAAAAAATGAATTAAATGGAAAAAAGACAAATGCAGTAAAGTATAGAGATAAAACTAGACAGAAATTAACAAGAGGAATTGGAAAACGGTTGAGTGAGAGAGATTCTTTCATGGCGACAGAGCGACTTCGTGGGGATTACAATACATGCAAACAGCGACAAATCGCATCTTTGTGATTTGATTAGCAATGTTTGCGCATGTATTGTTTATTCAGCTCAGCTCAGCTCATCCCACTACATCACGTTACATTCAAGACAGAGACAAGAAATGAAAAAGAAGCGTTAGGTGTGCAAGTTTATGCATGTATTGGAAATATCGAAGTCGCTACTGCTCTGCTGCACTGATGAAAGAATTCTCACGTGCTCAGTCCTGCGCTTTGTATTTATCATTGATTTAGTTTAACAATTAGTTATTATTCCTTCCAAAATTCGGTTATATTTGAGTTGTTGACTCTCAAAAGTCGAAAATTGTATAAAAGTATTCCGAAATTTCAAACTGATTTGTTATCAATTATCTAATGCCTTAATTGAAATTTAAATGATGCGACCGAATTCATTGATTTTTTCCCGCGGGTATTCTATTCCAAGAATAAATCGCCGAGAAACCGAACGCGTGCTTATAGAACTCAATTCGCGGACGAATTAACACACGCATTTCATCCTGAGGCTTTTCATTTGAGTAAGCAGGAGCTTGCGTGTCGAATATAATAAAAAAAATATTGTTTATTATATAATGAACAAATTTCCTTCACTCTAATGAGCACACGCTTATTGTGCCCATTTTTGGGCTCGATAAATGTTTGCATTGGAAGGTAACAAAGAAATAGCATATTCAAAAGCCACATCTTGAATTCAATACGGAGCATGCCGATGCTGTGATGCTAGATAACAGCAAAACTTTAAAGTCAGGTGAAAACATCCAGGTTGTAGAAATTAAAATCTACCTGAAATGTTCACCAACGATTAGAATTAATTGCGTTTTACCTAAACTCTGTTTATGGATAAACCGTATAAACAATGTTTCAACATGCACAACACATGTATCAACATATGTTTAGATGCTCGTATCTCGGCATAATTTGTAGCATTCGAAAAGTTGTATGGTTGTGCGCGTGAGAGCGAGAGAGAGAGAGAGAGAGAGAGAATAAATGCTGCTGTGAAGTGATGGCATGCGCGTCTCATTTTCAGCTAATGGGTAAAAGTTTCGGTAGCTGGTCGAATATGGGGAGTAGTTTACTCGCGAGAAAAAAGGGCACTGATAATATAATTAAAATAAATTTCGGGCTAAGAATACGAATTGCTTGAGTATGAACTCGGAGAACGACGTCGAGACGGAGCACAGTTGAAGAAACAGTGGAACGACAGCAAATTGAAATTTTAATAGTTTGACTTCTTGCAATTGTTCTTAATTATATCGTTTTTTTTTTTTTTATTTTATCTGCTGTTGTTGTTGAGTGTTTGTTGTTTCTTCAGATGTTTTCCGTGTTGTAAAGCCATTCTTTTTTTGTTCGTTTTGACGTTTTTGCATCTGGTGCAAATGTTTACTGAAGTAAAAAGTCTTTCTTTAATGTTTGCATTTGTGCAATGAAGGCGCACAAAAAAGCGACAAAATGAGGCGAAAAAACTCGAGTAGAACAGCAATCTCTCATATTATTAGGGGAAAAACATGCGAGAAATATTGCATTTGCCACGAAAACGTTTGTAATGCAGATAAGATAAATTGCATATAAGTTTTTAACGAAAGCCCGAAATGTGCGTGCCATAGCAAGCGCACAGAAACACAAAACAAATGATGAGCTGAGAGCTTTAACTTGTGTGATATTGAAGTTAAGCGATTTCGCTATTTTTAATGCCGAATAATACGCGCCACGTGCTTTCCCATGGCAGCGCAGACATTTCCAACCTTCTATCTCCCTCGCATTTTAAGCGTTTTGGCATTTACTTTTAATTTGTTTGCTCCATTTTATGCAGTCTGCCGATGGAATTTCATTTTCAAAAGATTTAAATTATATTTTTTTCTTTCTCGGTGTGTGTGTGTCTTCTATCTTTCGTTTCTTCACTTCTGTTATTTGTTTTCTTTTGCAACGTTAGCTGGCAACGGAAGCTAATATATCGGACAAAACACGAGCGGTTCTCGGAGCGGAAAAATCAAATATATATAAGCGAATCGAGTAAGTATTTCAAAAAGTCTCGTGTATGCAAACACATTGTGCACTATTTCAATTTTATCGTGTCCGTGAGCATTCGGTTCGCCGCAAACATATCGCACTTAATCGTAATCATCAAATGCAACTGGATAAAGGCTGCGCCGGGGGACAGCCCGAATGGCGATAACAGCGGCGGAGACATGGGTAGCGACGCTAATTCACATCACTTCGAAAGCAATTGAGTGTAAACAGTTCGAGCAGAGGAATGTTTGTTATGCGAACATGCAAATGGCACACGCGCGTCTCGAAATTCCATTCGAAATTATCTATAATTTCAATAAGACCGACGAAATAGAAAAATACCGAGACGAAATCATAATACGCCGAGAGAAAAAAAGAGAGATGATTCCAAAGAAAAGCTAACAATAATCGCATTTATATATATTTTAATATCGTATGTATAGTTGAATGGTGGCCGATTGTCATTATTCTTTGCTGTTCAGCTGGCATTTCATATCAACGCATCAACATATTTCACTTGTTATTTCGATGGCCGTATGCATGGTGTGTGCATTAGAGATCAAAATGTGGACAGGGAGAGAGAGAAAGAAGCAGCCGGACGCAAAAATGCCACACGACAGCAAAGCGAAAATTGCTCTGATGTTGATGGAAATGGAAGCAAGACAACGATCACAAGAACAACAACCAAAAATGGTGATTTCCGTTGACAATAAACGCCATCTCGACAGTTGTTGACTTTTGCGTGCAATAACCGTTTCAGCTTGTCAATATTGAACGAACAAATACATATGTCGATGACCTAAATTCGATAGAGTGTCTTGTTCGGTTGATCTTCTATTGAAGTTTTTGCAGCAGTGACGCAGCACAGATATAGGCAGAACACATTGGGGTGAGAAAGAGTGCATGAAACAATAATCATCATCACACATTCTCATGTGCCCCTTCGTCGATGTATAGTCAAAACGCCAGCGGAAGTCACTTGTATGCATGTCGAATCTTCAATTGCTTATGTAATTCTATGATCAAAATAGAAACTCCCATCCGAACAAATCGATTTGAATCTAGATCATCGATTTCCATTTCAGCAGATTCAGCATAATGACTAAAAATGACATGCTGCTCAACGAGACCGAACGTTTTTGATGAACAATAGTCGGTCGATTTTATATCAACAAAAGCAATCAAAGCATTCGAGTCGCGTTGAATGGCAATAATAATAGCAATAAAAAAAAGTACTGATGAGTGCGAAACGTCTACATCGAGTCATTGAAAGCAATTTGGAAGCAAAGTTTCGCTGCACTGCAATTCTATACGAGCGACTATTTTTTTGACTCTTCAGCAAGAATCTGGCGTAAAAGTTCCACACCAAAGCTATCACTATAATTTCACAATATACTTTGACAGTTTCAAAAGCCACATCCAAAAGCTGAAGCTGTAGAACGCGTTATCCATTTCAAGCGCTACAGAGCTATTCTTCTCGTTTAATATGAGCCCATGAGAGTTAAATAAGATTTTGAAGATAATGTTGCGATTGTAAAACGCCGATTCCCATTAGATGAAATAGAAATAAAATCTAAATAACCATGGCTGTTTTTACGAAACGAATTTTTACTGATGAATTTTCTCGTTAATTTAATGAAAAGATTTTAATGACATCAATTTAAGCAATGCATGACCATAGCTACTGATATTGAACTTCGGATTTTTGGAGTTCTTGTAGCTCATTTGCAAATTGGTCACTTCACTCGGCGGTTCCTTATTCCAAAAACAGGGAATCGTGAATGTACATAAAATTAACTTGAATCTCGCTAAAGCTTTGGATAATAAATTTGTGTGAATAATTTGAAAAGCGGCCTTTCCTGTGAAATATCACGGTGATAAGACAGCGACTAAAAGCGAACGAAATCTAAATAATAAATAACAGTTTTAACGTTTATCAGAAAACATAGATTACATTAATCAAAATTAAAGATAGAATCGATCGTTAATTGAAGAAACTGAAGCGAATTCAGGTTTTGGCAAAACAAAAATCCTCATAAAAATCCAAGAGGTGTACTGAAAAAATCGGAAACAGTCTTGAATATTCCCGAAAAAACTAATAAAAAATCCTTGAATTTCCCCTAAAATCAGTCTCAACCCCCTTCTGATAGTGCCTGAAACTTTCCCCAAAAATCACGCTAAGAAAAACCAAAAGAGTCCTAATTATTCTCGAAAATTGAACTAAAATTCTAAAATCATCCTAAATCAAAGTTGATCTAAACCTTTACTAAAAATGTCTCAAAATCGTCCCAAAATCTATTTTTTTTTTTCGAAAACGTCAAAAAATGATAAAAAATAAAAAAAAACAATACACGGGAACATCATTAATTTCCATCTGATTTTCAAATGTTCAATTATTAAAAATTAAAAACTAGTTTATTATTTAGTCTTCGAATTAGATTCGAAATAAATATTTGAAAAGCTCATTCAATTTATAGTATCATGCAATAAATATTTGCACAAAATTAATACGCGATCAAAGTGGTGAAAGAAATTAAATATGCCATTTGACAGGTTTCAAGAAAATCCAATGAACGATTGTATTATGAACGAGTAAAAACTAAATATGGAAGTTGTATCATTCCTAACGACAGTAATTTATCAACTGAGCATGAAGTTAAATTTATTTAAAAAGAAAATCCAAAATGTGTATGTGATGAAAGATGAATATTCATATATTTCCGGTCAATTTCTGTCGAAACGATTAAATTTATTAATAAATTACGACGTTATTTTAATTTTTCAAACGAAATGAACGTTAATAGGCATTTTTCAATGTTAAATCTAAGCTCAATTCGAAATGAACGCCTCATAAACGTGAGGTCGTATTCTCGACTAATTCATAAACGAGTTTTTCCAGTAAATGCTGCTCTATTTTCAAAATAATTGGCTGATAATTCCCAATTTTCGACTATCTCAATAAAATTCTTTTAGTCAATCTTTTTACATCGTTCGTTTTATGATCTTTTTTTTTGGAATTTCGTTATTTTTCGCAAGATTATATTGCACTTTCGTAACTTGAAATTGGCTGCGACAACTGCTAATGCAACTAAATGCATGCCATTGAATCAATGTCAATTAATTTTGACAATCGATTCTGATGAATCACAATTTCATCTGTCAAAACTGAACTGATTTTACCAACGGGACCGTACTATTTGAGACATTTTAATGATATCTATTCTTCAGCGCCATCTATTGGGCAGTAGTATTGATGTGATATTTCAATCGTTTCAATGACTCATTTGTTTTTATTATTTGTGTCAATAAAAATTTTTGCTCGTACTTCAATGGATCTAAATTGAGTTCACCTATGTAAAATAAGATGGCGCGGTCAATTGGCATACTCTCAATTTCCATATAAGCACGGTCCGCTTGGATTTTACACGGCGAAGAAGATTTGTAAAATCTTCATACATTCTACGTCAATTTTCCAATCGATGTTTCTCAGTACGACAGCTGTGGCCGATTGAATATATGCAATGGGACGACTTTTATTTCGGTTTGCTGCCTTTGTTCCATCGAGTTCTGCCGATGGCAAGAATAAATTCAAGCATATTCACACTGAATCCTTCGGACGGCCGCGTTTTAGTTGTCGATTATGTGTTACCATAAATAAACATCCAGCGAGCGCCCCGATACAATCTCAAGTTCCATTGACTGCAAAAAATCCAGCTCCAGAATTGTTAAATTTTTGCATTTTGCATATTTCAAATAAGTCTACTGCTGCTGCATTCAATACAAACGAAAAGTTTCAAGTCTTTTCGTACTCGACATAAGAAATCGAGATTTTCGATCGAATGTTCGCTTTTGCCGCAAGGCGAACGATAGAAGAGTAGAAATGGAGGTAGAATTAGAAAGAGAGAAAGTAAATGGTGGCAAAAGATAGAGAAAGGGAGGGGAGAAGAGGAAGAAGGTCAAAGAGGAAGGGAATGAGTTGAAACTTTAACGGCAATTTAACAAAGCATATAAGTGCGCTGCAGGCACATTTGAAAGTGCCAAAGTGAAGTCGTTTCAGCAACATCTTTGCTCCACGCGTATACATATATAAAAAATGTGTGAATGACAGAAAAAAGTACTCGAGTCCAAAAACCATCCACAAAAACGATTAGTCTTTTGAAATAACAAATTTTGTGTAACACTGGCGAAATGATGGGAGAAAATTGGATGAGTTGTTGTGTGTGTCTTCTTATATCTCTCCTCATTACCTATCCTCTTGCGTTTCCATTCAATGATGGTCTCCAAACCGCTGCTTACATTTGGCTTTGTGTTCCCCTTTGGCGTTGCTGTTTTCTTGATGCCATTTTATCTTTCCAGTGAATAGCAAAAACTTTGTTAACTCATTAGTTTGAGAAGATCTATACAATGGCTCAGTTTGCACTCCGCCAAACAACCGTCCATAATTTTTGTCATTCGCATGGATTTCATCTGGTTCGCATATTATTTGTTTAAACTAATTGATAACACATGCTATGGTAAGCGCTTTCGCGATGAGATCTCTCACTTGCGCTCGATCTTAGCTTATTTCATTCATTTCTTCAATCCGAGAACTTTGTTCGGGGCATCCAACAAACGAACATTTGTCATCAAGCGACTTGATAGATGTTCAAGCCCACAGCCAAAAATTATATGTGTGCCACTGTCGATTTAAATTTTTCAATAAATTCTATTAAAACTTACTGAATTCGATTAGAAAAGTTATTTAGCATCGCTTCAACAGCATGACAAGAGCTCCGTTGAGAAATCATGTTGATTTTAGAAATCACAAATTAACTTAACGTTCGTTGTTCTTATCACACAAAAAGATGACAATTTCTTACGGGTTGCCAGTGCAACATGCGCGCGCTGCGCTGCAGGCTGGCAAGCAATTGCTAGCTGATTTGGCTCGTACTCTTGGGAAATTACTGGCATGAATTGCAAAGCTGCAATCTCTCTGTGTGACGAATGATGGCGATGCATTTGTGCGAAGAAAGTGTTTAAATCGACATTCAGTGTGAAATGGGCGCCAAGACGTGGATTGTTTCGATGTTCAAATTGCTTGTCTCAGTATTTTAATGTTTCAATGCATTGAAAGTGTCCTAATCACTCTATTGAGAATGATACTTGTCTTCTCAAGCTGAGGAAGTTTCATCTCTGACATCTGATTCAGCATTGCATCTGGGTGAAATGACAAATTTATGGGTATCACGCGTCGTGAGCAAAAACCACTTCACAATGCAGGTAAAACGTGGAATTGAATTTGTATGCCACTCGAAAGGCTGCTAAATTAAACTATTTCGAAGACTGACATTTGATTGAATTTGATAGCATTCCGATATTAGCGAATAGCCAAATAAACAGAGTACAAGTGCGACTAGCTCGAAGCGGTTTGTGCATCGCAATCGATTGATTTTAGCCGCCATCGCTATAAATAAAATCAACTGATTAATTTCCGCCGCTGCATTTCGTTCGCATGGAAACATGTAAAAACTTTTAAGTTTTTCCGCAACCAAGAAGTTTCAACAAAAA
This sequence comes from Obolodiplosis robiniae, assembly GCA_028476595.1. Taxonomy (NCBI): domain Eukaryota; kingdom Metazoa; phylum Arthropoda; class Insecta; order Diptera; family Cecidomyiidae; genus Obolodiplosis; species Obolodiplosis robiniae. The sequence goes on along the minus strand of CM052017.1, from coordinate 7,180,842 downwards.
TAACAAATAACGGAGCTTTTCCGTTTTTCTTCGCCAATGAATCGCTGGAAAGAAATCGATTGATCGATTGAGAAAATAAAACATGTTCAACTTGTTCGAATTTTATCTGTTTATTCTATTCGTTGTGTGATAATTTTATTGGTTCGCTTCCTTTATTTGCACAATGCTGTTTTTTGTGTGGTGTCGCGAAGATTTTTTTTTTCTGTTCTGATCGTTTGATTTGTTGTAGAAAATCAATTGAACCTTCGATTTTCCTGCGTGGCACGGGTGTTCGATATAAGAAGACAAGAAGTGCGCCCACGACGGCTTCTGACAAAGTTGCGCGCTGTGATAACGACGACGACGACGACAGCATCACAGTCAAAAATAATAAGGGAATCAAATCAACGACAACATCATCGCAGACACAATCGCGGCAAACATCATCATTTTTCACAAGTAAGTTCATGTTCAGCACACAACTAACTTGGTCTGAGTCGTTGAGAGTTCGTATCTCGTTTCGATGGTGCTCTACTTTTCAGCGGGGAAGGGTGGGGAGGTGCTGATTTTCAGTTGACTGTAATTTTTACTAACCTTTTTTTCCTACCGAATGTACACTGAAAAAAATATTGAACGAAAACAAAGAAAATTCGTACTATGAATCATAGTATGAAGTAAGTTTTGGCATCGGAATGATTCGTGCATTCTACAAATGTTTAGTGAATTTCACGAATGGTTGAAAAAATATTCATGATGTGCCTTCATCTTTCTTTTTCTTTCATGTTAATACATAAAAAAATTGTATTATACACCCTTGTGAAAAAAAAGGATCGTAAGATCGTAATCAAAATCAAACGATTTGAGATGACTATATAATTTCTATGGAAAATAATCAGTTTTAGTCACTTTTTTGCCAGTCGATTAATTTGGGACAAAATTGACTATACCCATGATCAAATGTGAATTTAACATAAACGTTTTTAGATAAATTGCGCTTCTTCTACATTTGCTTCAAATGGACTGTACATGTATTTACGCCAAGTTATGTTCTTTTGTGGCGTTCATACATGAACAGTCATTGTGAGTCTAGTGCGGAGAGCACCAAAATGTAAGTGCCATATAAACTGGCGCTGATTTGTTCGTCGGTAGTTGACTGCAACTAGAGTTGATTTTAGTTGTCTTTTTTGTTCGAAAAAATCATGGTCCCAATTAAGTGGACTAACTGAACAAATTTCACAACTTCATAAGTTCAAGTCGACTTTTGTCAAACGAAGGTGAACAATTTTAACAAGCCATTGTTTTATTGAATGGAAAAATATTGGACATGAAACATTGATTTGCTGATTTTTCTGTCGAAAGAATGAAATTGCATATGCTTACTCCCTCAAAATGTACGTCTCATGAAAAAATCACCGAACAAATGAAATTTCGTAAATTCTAAGAGTTATTCCTGTATAATACGAATGGGTATGTTGCATAGAAACTATTTCGTGATATAAGAAACATGTGCTCATTTGTGTATTTAAGAATTAATTCGTATATTTTACGAAGAAAACTTGTAAATAGTAGTTACGAGTACACTAAATGCTAACGAATTGATGGCTTTCAATGTAGCCATTTTGTGAAATGCACGAAATCGTTTTCAATTAAGTATATTTTAAGAATAAGTGTTCGGCTTCCGTGTATTTTACGTCATCATGAATAATGAGCAAAATGTTGTGTCCACTTCTCCTCATGAATGAACAAAGTTACGAATATAATTCGAAACGATTTGATGGAATATTTTTCTGAGTGTACGCACGATGCTAGAGCTGTGCTCTTCACAACAATAAAACTTTGCGTGAATGGCAGAAACCCTATTCAAACGAACTCAAGAGGAAATCAGCACGAGCAAAGCGTATAGATCTTAGGATGGAATAGTGGAAACATCAAACAAACACATGCACCCGAAAAAAGAGAGTGAGAGAGATGTGAAAGTAGAATAGACGAAAAATATCCGCATCAAACAAAAAAGCGAGTAAGGGAGAGAGAAAATGATTCGAAGAAAATGCGAATTTACAGAAGAAAATAGAGCTTAAACTTGAAAACGACGAAGCGAATGTAACCGCCAAATAGTATTTCAACAACTTACTCCAACTGAATCGACAAACTATCCGTGTATTATATTCGGAACGAGAGGTTATAAGAATACGGACCGTACGGTGTGCCACAGAACATCATACAATATTTGTCTAGTTGGCGATGCCTGGCCCGGTAGCCATCGCCCGCCCCTCTCCATTTTTCCGTGTGTTTTCGAAAAATATTACTTTTATTGTTATAATCCCATTGCCGGTATGTGTTTGAGTATGAAGATGTACATGGACAAGATAAATTTTCGACGGCGCGACCGAGAATGGAGATGAAGTGGGTGCCAGAGAGGATGCTAGCGAGGATCAGAGAGGGTCGCAACGGGAAAGAAAACAACTGAAACGCCAGCGCAAACGTATTTATTTGCCATTCGTAATGCTTGGCAATTTCTTATATTATTTTACATCAATTGTGCACACAACTTTTGCAGTATCTTCAAATGCACATAATGTGCAGAAACCAACTCTAAAAAGATAGAACACCAAGATTTCTGCAACTGTTTCCCACTTTCCCGTTTCACATTTTTCATTAGCATCTATATATTCGCTGCACTGTGCATCGGCGGCAAACGACTGCTCAAGAGGCAAATTCATGCGACACTCTCACACATACACACACACACACCACCGAAATACTGACAAAATACTGGATGTCAAGGTGATTTATGCGGTTTCTGACTAGATGCGAGTAATTTTCTTGTTTTTGTCCAGCTCGTTAAGTTTGTCGTTTCCATGGCCAACATGAGAGAGTGAGAGCAAAAACACAAACGCATTCGCATTGTTCGACATTCAAGTGCATAAAGAGACAAATATGAACTCACATTATTTTCACCGCAATTTCAACCGAAAACTGACTGCAACTACATAAAAAAAATTGGAGAATAGAAATGAAAATATGAGCATCGTGCACGGACACACACACTCTCTCTCTCTCTCTCTCTCTCTTTCCGAGAGAGAGACTCTCGGGGAATATAGTCAATTTGCAGATCTTTTTAAGCATTTGCAGGACATTGACTTCAAATGTAATTGATTAGAAAAAAGCACGTTAATTTAATATCTTTTATTTCACAAACATCGATTGCCATTTCAAATATGTTCAACGATATAAAAGGAGAGCGTAGATTTTAAATAACTAAAACATAGAGATTCAAAAGAAGTTATAAAAAAAAAAATCAAATTTCTCCGGATATATCAATTTTAGTTTGAATAAATTGTGTCACTGTTGTCATATCTGTACATGTTTCATAAGTCATAACATTCATGAATATTTTATATTAACATTTATTGTTATATTGTTTATGTTTTGTTATTAACATTTATTGAATATTTGAATATAAATAAGCAGCGTAACGACTACGTGTGCCACTACGTTCAGTGAATTATTACGCGTAGTCGTCACGCTGCACAGCCTTGGGAACATGAAAACTGTTCAATAATCTAGAATATTTGATCTGTTAGATTATATCTGTTAGCCCCATCGAATTTATGCGATTATTTGACAAACTTTCGACAGAGATTATTAGTTGTAGCTGTTGTTGTTGGCGTTTTCCCCGAAATTCGCTTCCTTTGTGCTTATTTGTAATGCGGAAACACCAACATCAATGCATCCGAATTCTCTGGGAATTTCATCGAGTTCTCAAATGGCATTTTGTTGTGCTGGCTCTTTTGATCGACAACTTGGAAGAAAAACAATTTTATTTGATAGCCGAATCGAACAAAACTTCTTAAATTTGATGTAGCTATAAATAGTTATTATGGAAATTTCGTGATTTTCGCAAGTTGATGGAATGGAATATTGTTTTGTGGCAAATTTCGATGATTCAACGAAAGCAAATGCAACAAAAAAGATTATTTACGAGCATTACAGTGTGGATTGATTGAACGATGTGCTTTTTGTACTAAATAAATAACGAGAATCACTCCAGTCAATTGAATCACCGGTGGTTGAGGCAAAAATGGCGTGGTTCATTCAATGAATGAAATCATTCATAAAAATCATAGCAAATTAAATTTCCAAGCATACAAATACTGGATTTTTAAACGAATTGTTTGTTCAAAATTAAACTTTAAAAAACTCGGAATTCAGAAAATCTAAGCCAAGTCCAACACATTTTTAAGCGAACAAAATATATGAATATGCCAATTAACAATTGTGAGCATATAATATGGTATAGCGAAAGAGCGATGAGCACAAAAAACGAATTTCAAATATGCACACTGCAAAATGGCCGATTCATTGAAACAAAATTGTTGCGCTTGTGAATCGAAGCGCAAAATTTTAAATAGAATACAGATTCTGTTTATTATTGAGCGATCTCATAGACAAAGACAAAATATTTAGAACATAGCACACCTTAAATTCAGACGGCATTTGTGGTAAATAACAAGTAGATTTGTTTCCAATTTGAATTGTTTTTGTATGAATTTGATTTGCATTGTTCTTCGAAACGCACATCTTTTGAGCGCTTGCCTTGGGACTACGTACAAATTTGAGCAAAAAAAAAACAGGCAAATTTGATCTATATCAATGGTTTATGGTATCGATCAATTTAGCGTGAAGTTGCAAAAGATGTTTAAAGTTCCCAGCGAATTGAATTGAGACAGTAGTCTTTTGCCATCGCTTCGATAGAAAGTATCGAAAATGTGTGTGATCATTGCCAATTTGTGCGAATGATAAAGTTATCCATGCAAATGTGAGTGTTAAATGATTGGCATTGTTCGCTGGTGCTGCGAGTTTACGTAATCGTTTTTAATATTCACTGCAGGTCAATTTGTCGGACCAATTAAATAGAGCATTTCCAAATCCAAAAATAGTAGTTCTCAAATCAAGCGCGAGTTCTAATTCAATGGACAATAGAAAAGAATACGCGCCAGGAAAATCAATAAAACATTAAACGGAACACATTGACATGCATAAAAAACAATATCCAAATAGTTTTGAGAACAATGAATAGAACAGAATAAAGTATTTCTGAAGCATGAAAAACAAAGCGGAAAACAAACAAATACACAACAAAAATTCCGCATTCAAAGCTTATGAAAACTAAAAATGCGTTTTATAAATTGCCCCAATTGTTTGTCCTCGCATCCAGATGATTACTTGGAAAGGGAATCGAATGGATCGCACCCATTGAACGATCGGAAACGTAGTCGCTTGCACAGTTTAACAAAAGCCATATTTTCTCCAGCACGTATGTCGTTCGGTGTCACCAAATCAAAAGAATTTGCGTGCTGCCCTCGCAGCACCATCGCCACCGGCAAGCGTCATCTCTCATCGGACGAGTCGGAGTCAGGGTGGCCGACTGTCTCCTCAAAATATCGCCTCGAACGAAAGCACAAAATCAAAAAGCGCGATTTGGTGAAGCAAAAAAATCAGTGTACTGCCATCACAAACAAAGGTAATAATTCAGTGTTAGCCATATTTTTAAACATGTCCAAACATCTTTTGTTTTTATTTTCTTACATAACTTAAAAAACCAAATAAAAACGCCATATCAATTTTTCTGAAATGAAATTGGCATGCGGACGTGTGTATGTGTGATGAAATGAAAACCCAACTGGTGAATCCGATCGATATTTCCCGTTCAGCTTCAATTATTTCATTGAAACACACAAAGCGCCCAGCAGCCGATTCCATTTTGTTTTATTACCAATTTCGATTTTAATATCCGGTTATCTGTATTGTTTCACGAAACGGCGGACCAATGAAAAAATAAAAAAATTCTGGAAAAAAGTGTGGTGCATGAGTTTGTGTTTTTTTCATTTGGCCCTTTGTGTTCGTTTCCAGCTAAACAAAGATTCAAGCGAGCTCAAAGCCAAAAGTGCTGTCGTTAAAACACGAAACGTTCGATTATTGCTTTTATATTTTGCTCTTTTTTTCGCCATTTGACAATATTCATTCACTTATTATTTGTATTAGATAATTATCGAGCAATTGTTTTTTAGTGACATCGATAGTCGATACTCCACTTGCAAATTGTTTGCTTTTCAAAAAAGCGCAAAAATAATTGGCTTGTTAACCCAAAAAATACGGCATACACAAAATTGTACGTTCTGAATTAAAAAAAAAATAGTCGTCTATAAATTGGCTGTGTTTCACAACCGATTCAATGCTTCCAGTTCTTTGTAGTCGTTTGTTGTGTGTTTGTGTGTGTAATGACTAATAAACTGAAATCATTGTCTCCATCATTGCTCATTTCTTTTTCACCGTCGATGAGCATAAAACCAAGCCCATCCTGTTTCCAAACACGGTTGCTGTTTCGTTATTGATGCTTTTGGCGCACAAACAAGCGCTTACACATTCAAATGAAATAGTACACAGTCTGATCGATTCAACAATTAAATTGATTTGAAATGCGATTTTTCTCATTTGTTTCTGCGCAAAAAAACAAGTTGTGTATTGCCAGCAATTGCACTTTCAATATGCATTCTGCAATTAGCCTGCATAACATGAATTCCGTGTGCTGCGACACATATTTTTTGATTAATTCGAAAATATTTTGATTGGCAGAGCATAAAGTTGTTGGACTGAACTTTGTTACGCTTCACATCACATCAGATCAAGTGGATGGACTCTGGAAATGATTTGGACACCATGACAAAATCACTTAGAATTTCATTTGTACCGACAAAACACACCAAAATGACTAATGGGAAATGCAGAAGGAGGAAGAGGGAAATAAAACAGAAAGCAATTTGATCGGGGGAGAGAATGAGACTGAGAATGAGACAGAAATAGAACGAGAAAGAGAAATTGAATGAGCTGGAGCTGTGTGCGTGAGTCGAGGGTTTTTCCAAGCGCTTCAAATGTTAGTTTAAATTATATAACACATCAAGTGCGACATGCATAATTTTGATTAAAGTAAATTGCATGAAACACAAAAATGTGATAAATAGATTAGAGCTCGGCCGATGAATGATGGAGTGATGCTTGGACATTGCGAACGGTCGTTGCGTTTTGTCCCTAGGTATGCTCGCACAATTGGAACAATCTCACCGTACAAACCAACACGAAAACCTTTTCGTTTTGTGCGAACGTAAATCGGGCCAAATGACTTAATATTCATGCTGAAATGAGTGGACAAAACACACACACATATACATATATATAGAGGCGCCTAGTTGAAGGTGGCATGTAGAAATGTTATGTCGTTTGTCGGTTGGTGCTGAGAAGATGCAAACTTTGAATGTATTTCGAGAAAGCATACACCTTACAGCTGAAATTTCGTATCGTTCCACGATTTAAATTGCATGCATATTGAAATCCAGGCATTTCTGACAGAAATCAGTACCTATTGCACGTGCCCGTGTGTGTATGTGTGTTCTGACAACGTGCAGACCAGACAGAGAAATTCTTTTCGTAAGGTTTTGCGAAATGTTCAAATGCTGGTGTCAAGTCCAAAACACTTGGCCCTCGAATATATCTCAATGGTCGGTCCATTTAATTTGTGCGACCTGGAATGCGGTAACGATATGCTTGACGATCACTTTGATATGATTGCATGCATGAGTATGGGAGAGAGCTATTTTGGAAGCTGTGTGTGACCTTTTACACGACACAAACCAAATACAGAAAATGCAAATTTTATTCAAATTCAAATAGCCAACCACAAAGACATGCAAATACTGGACGAATGAGCAGCACACAATGACGATGACCAAATCAACGAATTTAATTCGTAAACATTTGGGAATCGAGCGCTTGCTCGTGTTTCAATTTAATTTTTCTCGATATTTTAGTCGCATTTTGACTGCTCGGTGAAACAGTGCGACAGAGGGAGAGAGAGAGAAAAAAATGAAGAGCGAGAGCCAAGATAAAATTCGTAAAAGATTTGATTTTATGTTATCAGCATAGCTAATTCATTGCTGAATGAAATTACCAAAGAGATGTGTATGCTCTTTGAATGCAATTTCAGCAGTGTGCTGCTGCTGTTGCATGTGAGAAGTCGTCGTTTGCCACCATGAAAAACACAGAATAATACTTTTGGTTTGCAAGTGGACAGCAATGGATTTGCTGGCCATTGATAATGCCATTCAACAATTCAAAGCATTCACATTGGTTGGTCAACATATTTCAAGCTGAGATATGCAATCGAAATAGCATTCAAATGATGTACATTTTTGGCCATACGAGATGGATAATTTTGCGAAATAGTAACGGGAACAGGAAATAAGGACAGCCAAAAGAAAGATGTAACAGCCAAAACGAATCGAAGCAGTATGTTGCTGTTCCAATGCATGGCCACATGCTTCCCCTCTCTCTCGTCTGAGGAGGCGATGGCATCAGCTAAACTACGCCAAAGAAATGCTACGACAAAGTCAACGATCGCATAAAACAAACCGTTTCTTTTTCCGTATTCGATTAGAATCAAAGATCCGCAATCCTACGATATAATTGTGATTAGCTTATGAGGCTTTCGATTTGTTTCCAAAATTAGACGTTTTTTCAAAAGAAAACAAACGGTCGGTTCTTTTGGAAATGAATACGGCCAATAAATAGTTTCAATTTGCCACCTACATAATGCGATGCACGCCGAATGTGAACCATCATCATCATCGTTGTCGCCGTTGTCATATGTCTGGAGTTGAACTGTGAGCTCGAGCCAAGTGGAGTCTGAAAAAGAGCTTCGACTGAGTTCGACAAAGACTAAAATGGCACGAGACCAACTCAAATAGCTCAAGAGAGAAAGAGAAAGACATCGTGAAGAATAAACCGATTCGGTAACAGAAACTTGGACGTCTTATAAAAGATTTTGAATGGGCAAAAAGAGCGTGACATCGAAATAAACACAATAAACTTCGAACAAATGTTAACCAATGATTGAACATATTTTCGTCATTAACTGAATGGCATATTTCCAAGTTGGTTGTAGAGCTATTCATGATGGACAGAAGCGCACGAAGAACTCGCACAGTAATCGGTACAAAGAGACAAATTAATCGAAAATCAACAAATATTTTTTGTCGATTGTTCTATTTAGTTGGAGCAAGCACGAGAACAAAAGAAGAGTCAGTTTCTACAAATCCCATTCGGATAAATTAGTCAGTCAGTCGGAATCGAATCGAAAAGAATATGAGCGAAATAAATTGAATGCTAATGTCAAGCAGCGAATGAGCGAGCGTGCGCGCACCAAAAAGAAATTATTTAATTGAATAAAAGTGGGTAGGGTCGCGACGAATAGTGAACAGATCTTTTATGGATGTAACGATTCTTTTATATCTATTTTATTTTTTGTGTATTGGATTTGAGCCCTGCTTTAAAATTCATATATGAAAATATGCCACGCATTCACTTGCATGCTCAATTGTTTGCATTGTACGCGGCATACGTCGCAACAAAAATAAATGACAAAAACGCTAATCAACATCGATCCGCCTCAATGAAATCGAAAATTATTTTGTGCAAATTTATATTTTTGGTAAATTGCTGCTTTCACACGCAGCATTTACAACGCAAACGAGCGCTCACGCACTCACTCATTTGTCGCTTCGTAAATTGTCAGTTTGCCCAAATATTCCTCTCTTTTTTTCGGCTACATTCATAATTGTATTATTTCGCGGAAGCGCAGTTTTGTGTTGTACTGTATTTTGGGCGGAAAAAGTGACATACAAACCCATGAAAAATTGGGAATGAAAAATTTCAGAGTTTCGCGCGCACATTTGAAATGCAAAAGTATCATTTAATCGCACCAGCTGGCATTCGATATAGGCAAAACAGGCGTGAAAAAATGACACAGCACAGCATTTATTGTTGCAAAATTGCTTGGCATTTTGAAGCCGACACACAGAGCGAGCGAATTAATTCAGAAGAAAAAAACAGCCGAGCCGAGTAAAAAGTCGCTGAAACGAAATTAACATCATAACGTGGCTGTTTTTTGCCTTTAACATTCATTAAATGATTGTATACATTGTATTGAATATCGAACACATCGCCTGCGCAATTTTTATATTTCACACATGATCTCTAATTATGAAATTTTATTTATCATTACTTCTTGTCGATTGGAGTGGTTCTGTTGCTGGAGATGCTCGTCCAACCAACCAATCGAGTTCAACCATATAAAATCGTGTATTTATCGCGCTTGTTCTCGATGACAATATGTTTATGGCAATAGAATGCAAAATTCAAAATATACTTTGGATTAAACACGATAGAATTTGCATCTGATAAATTGAACGACTTGGTGTATGACTTGGTATAAATAAAATTTAAATTGAGCAGCGATTAACTTTGTGCTCTGACAATTTAGAAGCTTATTTGTTTGAAAGGACCCACCGATAAACGAAGTCAAACACACCGAAAATTATATATGGATTAAGTTGTTTTGCATATGCAATCGATTATAATAGAAACTTCCTTTGTTAAAGGCCGGGCGATCGTTGCACCTCCGGCTCGAACGGGAACGCAGCACAAAGCAAAAGCAAAAGCGAAAGAAAGCGAGACACCAAATAAATTCGAATTTAAATGGAAATCCAGTGAATTTTTAATTCTCAATTTAAAACGAGCTGAGTGACGATGCAAGACATTTTTCATTCATACCGAAAACTAAGCGAATGAATGTTAAGCCTTTCGGCGTGCTACCCAAAAAAACCAAAATAAAAGAACCATGCGAGCGAGTAGCGAACATTTTATATGTGCGTAACCGAATCGTATGCACACAATATTATAATAGATATTTATTGAGCGCACAAATGCGATACACAAACAAACATTATTTATTCCATCTTCATAAGCGCATAATGGAACCAGCACTAGTAACCATCACAATGTTCTACAAACGGCACAATAAATGCGCTTCTGCACAACACATAGAGCCGATATGGTGTCTTTTTCCCATTTTGGCCGGGCGGCGTAGGGGGAAAACCATGAAGGAAGAATTTCATTTTTGTTCGCTTTCTTCACTCTGGCTCTCGATGAGAAAAACAACAACCGTTACCATGTTTATATGTACCATGCAACGATACGCCACAAAAAATGTTTATGTTTATGTGCTAATGGTTTTAAACAAAGCCGAGAGTTTGCCGGAACGAGCAAATGCAAGCGAAACGAAATCGAGATGGAAAAACAAGCGAATTGCATGAATGAAAAACGGGTGATACCGAATAATCATAAGGAAAGAAACATTAAGAGTAAAAGCGAGAGAAATAAAATATAAAAACGCATATCATTCACAACTCACAATTGTTTGTGCCGCTTACTGCTTCCCTCCCCCTCTCTCTCTCTCTCTGTCTTTCTTTATGTGTGTGTGCTTATTGTCTGTATAAATTGTTTTAACGTCGACTTTGGAACATTAACAAATTTTTGTGTTTTCAACCAGACGCACACAGTGCACATGCATTGCATGGATTGGCGTGGTTGAGCATTGGGATGCTACACGGAACAGCGAGCAAAATAGTCATTTTCGTGGAATTGAGCGCAAGTGTGTGAGTATGTGGCGAGAGAAGAAGAGAGTAGGCTCGGTGCATTAGTGCTTCGAGCTACATGTTTCAATGTCATTCAAGTTTTCAAATCATCAGTGGTAGATGAGCTCGAGCGGGCGCACACGCGATCATATTTCTGCGCCCAATTCGATTTGTTTTCGGGATTGAAACGGTTTTTTTCGCTGTTGTTGTTGCATTTTCTTTGTATCATATGCACCAAGCTACCGATTTTCTCTCTGTTCCATTTCTCATGCATACAAATCGTGCATATTTATGTAGAAATTTTCTAATTTTAGTTAATGCAACGACTGGGCTAGCCCGTCAGACACTCACTATTCCATACAATTTGTGCAAGAGCGAGCAACCTTTATCATCATTGCTTCGTTCAGACTGAATGTTGTTCATATTTTGGGCCCCGATGTATAAGCGAACACATTTTACGACTTAAGTCATTCTCAGGCCCTATAAACCATATGTTCGATTTACACCGTCTCGTTCTCGAACTCATTGCACAGCGGCACATCAATAGCAAAAATTTTCAATTCGAATTCGATTGCGATTCGCGCTCCCACAAATCGAATCAGTTATGCGTACGCTTTTGAACTTACACATCCAAGCAAAACGGTCATGAAACATTATTATCGCATTCTCTCAGGTCTATACAGTTTATAGTTTTGTGTATGGTTTGTGTTTATTGTTGTCGTTGTTGCTGTTTTATTTGTGTGTGTCTACAATCATTCATTCACTCTTTCTTTCGTTTTAACTGGATTTCATTAAATTATATAATTCTTTATTCCGTATTCGTTCATTTGCGGTGTGTGCTTGGAATTCAATGTGTATTTGGGTATGTTGCTGTGTATACATTTTCCATGTTGTTCCCTCAATCTATCTGTACGGGCTGAGCGTTCTCTGTGATCAAGCACTGCTCGCACGCCGTTCCTTGCATGTGTTTGTTTATCAAAAATAAAAATGTACGGAAAACGAATGGGTAAACAAAAAGTTTCTCTCTTTCTCTTGATACTGGAAATTGAACGAGTGTGAGAATGCCGAAAACCACAATAATCATTTATGTTTTGTTCAAGTATCATTTTGATGGCGAGAGAGACGACCAGATAGGGCAAAAAAGACGCGGCAAACGACAAACTATACTCTTTGTAGTATATATACATATGAGCGAGGAATACACAACCGCTGTGTTTAGTGCTTCAAACGAATGAGCCGTAATAGAAGCAGCGTGACAATAACAACCATAACAAGAACAACAACGATCACACCGGCGCGTCTATTTATATATATATATATATATATATATATATACATATATATATATCGTGATATTTTTCCTACGAAATACTACTTGCTTGGATAACAGAGATTAGTCTTTACACAGCTCAGTTATGCCGCGTTATTAAATGAGTGCGCATGTGTTCTTGATTCCTCCACGCAGTCAAATCTCTGTGCATTTGCAGTATCGTCTCATTATCGATCATAATTGTATTTGATTTGTTTTCGTTTACTTTCGCGCTCTGTCTCGTTTGGTGTATGTATTCGGGGATTTTGGAATTCTAATTTATCAGGTAGCGAGAGCGCTGGCTCGAGATATCTACTATCACCGACTTTTTTTTTGTATGTCAATTTTGCAATCATGTGTGGAACGTGTTATTTGAATTGTTGTATTGAATTGACATAGAGAAAAATATTCCGAAAAATTAAACCTGGAAATCTAGTCGACAGGGAGAGAAAAAAAAAAAACAAGATTCGTGGCTATTATTTGAAACCGCTGGCATGTTAATGGTGCAGTTTTTGTGTTTGATGTGAAAAAACCATGGCGAGTGTATAAACCAACCGAAAAAAACGTACAGAGATTTCAAATTCCAATTCAGCCAGTTCTTTATATCGTTTAGAACGTTTTACACAATTGTGTCATTTTCGTGTGTGAGTGTCTTTTTTTCTCGGTTTGTTTGTGTGCCTGTGAGAACGTGTTCAACGAGACCAAAACATATAATTCCTGGGTCCCATTGATACAGCCCATCGCGCGCACACCAAACGGCGCAAAATTATCCTTCACAAAATACGCAGCGCCAAATAGGATTTTTGGATCACATTTCAAGCGGATTTCGGCGCGGTCCCCGTGTGTATGCAGAGGTGCAGTAGAATGTTTAAATTTTAACATCAATTTAACCGTAGACAAGTTTCCACTTGAACTAGCATTCTTTGGATGTTCAGTATTTGTGACAGATTATCTCGATCACACTGAACACATACATATTTATCGAGTGAATTCGCTGGCTCGGAAATTTTACGCGAATCGTTCAGAGATGGGCATCATATCGTTCGAAGAAAAACGTCGAACGCAGCGCATAGATTTGATTGTTTTTTGCATGTTTGTTTTTACAGCATCGGAACAGAGGCTGATACAGGGCTTTCATTTTCACTTTATCTCGGTTTGACACGCGCACATTTTCCACGCAATGATGTCATTCACCTGAAAAGAGGAAGGGTGGCCGGGAAAAAAGCACGCGCCGTGAAATATTGGATACACGAAGCGAGTGAAGGAATGAATATCGGTCTAATTCAATTGCGTTTCGATTTACTGACGGCGATTATCGTATGTTTTGTGCTCATTGAAGTGAGCTTGATTATATACTCGGTTTACTTTGGTCGCAGCGAGCTCTCAGAGGCGTCTGTGAGTGCTTTTCCATCAATTTTCTTCGATTTTTTTTTTGCACTCAGGACGCACACTATCGTATTTCTGCAATGAAACGATATGGCACCAAACCCAACTATTCATTCGGCAAAATCGCAATTTCAATGTTGATTTTCCAATGCACCCACGCACGCATTCATCAATTTTATTATCATAATCACTTACATTACCCGATGATCTTTTCCTTTTGATGATCTCCCGCGGCAAAGAACAGATTATCTTAAAACTGAAATTAAATATAAACAAATGCGAAATAATTAACATTTCTTTTGATGACCCAATGCCAGATGTTCGCTTAAATTGAATATTACGCGTGGAACGAGAGAAAAACTGCTCATTGAACAGCACACAATTTTCTGATTGAAAATATCTCGCGAATACACAATTGTATTATTGATTTAAGTTTAAAATCTCGGCCCGAGGCGAACACTCACACAAAAAACATTCATCCGAATCAAATAAATGGATCCGGGAAAATATTGGATATTGTTTGCCTGATATAAATTCAATTGAATTCTCTTGTTTGATTATTTTTTTTTATCCATCTCAATTGTTGTTTTCGGATGACAAAAGTCTGTTTGCTTTCATTTTATTTGCTTGCTCCGGTTGACGCATTCAAATTTACAGAATATTTATTTAATTATAGATTGGCATGGGGATGGAATAATAGTGATGGCGAATCATATTTGGTGGCGATTCGGTTGACATTTCATGTAATCGATTCGGGTTTCTTAATATATCAAGCGGCCGATGTTGTTGGCATATTTTTACCAGATGATGAAATTGATAATGATTGCACAATCCGGCAATGAGAATTTGCGACATGATTGTAATATTATTTTTTTTTCAATTTGCGTCGTTTGTTTCTGATGCTGCTGCATTCATTATTTTTCGAATTTTTACTATATCAAATTAAATGAAAATAATTAAAAATAAAATCGCGTTTAAACACAACGAATACAACAACAACAATAATAATGACAGAACAAGAAAAATAGCATGAATGAAAGAGAATCTGATGCAAAATGTACCAATGAAAGTGAGCAAAAGAATAATAATTGAATTTCATGTATGGCGAGTTTATTCAATGAATAATTACAGCTTGTTTTGTGTTATGTTACGGTCCTGTTCTGCCTATATCCCTTGCTCTTTTGCCTCTACAACGATTTCTCTCTCACTCCCTCACTTATTTTGCGAAAATGCGCACATTCCGAACTTCATTTATTTAAATTTTAATTTAATAGCGAGCGAGAGAATGAAAAAAGCAGTCCGCCTGCTATTAACTCGCTTTACGTCTCTTTTACATATTTCCAAATCGTTTTATCATCGTTCGTTGTCGGGCTATATTGTTGTTGGCTGCCAATTTTTCCAACCATTGGATTGTATTCCAGGCCGCAAACTCTCAGTCCCATTAAAAAAATATTGTTTGGGTTCATTTTCGGATATCGCAGTTCTTTCATTCATTTCGAAAAATTGGGAAACAAATGAAAACACATGACGGACCGAAAAACAAATGCGTTCGGAGAAAAAGTAACATAAACATGGAAATTGTGGCCACGACAACAATGGGCCCGAAAATGATTCGGGATGGGATTTTGACTGATATGGCAATGGTTTCACCATTTTTTTTTTTGTTGATGTTTTCTGGTGGGTGCGACACCACACGTCATTGTCAATAGAATGTAGAATGTATTATATCGTAAACATCGAGTATTAAAGAAACAGGCCGAACATATGTGCACACGAGGCACCGTAACTGAGTGTGTTTTTGTCTTGTCAAATGTTAGTTATACCGCTTCCTCGTCTTCGACGATGCACGCGTGAATGCCAACCTCATTTGGTCTTGTGAAATATGACACTAAGGCCATCCACGGCGTATGCGGCGAGGCAATCGATCGGCTGGCACGAAATGCGAGAGTCAAGAGGCGAAAAGAAGCTAAACAAGAGCCTACATAACTTCAAAATGCCTCACTTGCATACCAAATACCGGTTGTTATGCTAAGAACATTTGATGGTTATTATCCATCAAATATCACAGCTAAAGCCAAATACGTGAATGCATTTGAATAGAATGAGTCAAGCGAGAGCGAGAGAAACCAAACTCAGTTCCAAAGGCGTTCAAATCATAATGATCATCTAATTCAAATTCAATGCACTCAACACATGCTAAGCCACACAAAATACCGCGATGAAGAATTTCAAGTATTTGAAACAACTAGATATTTGGGATATTCTTCCACCTAAGCTACTACCAAAACCGTCATTTCTAGGAATAAAAAAACAGATCATCAGCAATAGAAAAAGTATATGACATCGTTTACGTGCATCTATATCATTTTCAGTTCTTTTGATGCCGCGCGCCTTCAACATCGCCCGCTCTGTCGCGCTTTCACTCTTTCATCGCGTTCTTTTTGAACACGGAAATGTTATGGTCACCGTTGTTGAGTGCAAGTTTCATTTATTTCACCATTAATTATGGTATCGTTTATATTTCTCTCAAGATTCACAGCAAATACATTTTCAAGACACACTCTAAAATGTTCTGTTTAGCATCATCATCATTGGTCGTCATTTAAAATAATTTCGAGCGACTTTATCTAAAACAAAGCAAACCCATTTATTTTCGCTTCAAAATACAATTTAATTACGTTTTAGTTAATGGCCAAAACAACGGAGATGTGTGTATTTCTGTTTTAATCGAAACAAAGGAGGCGTTTGTATAAACAAATTGCCACACTAATGATGATTTTCGCGGAAAATATGCGCACAAGAGCTAGAAATGAGATTGAAAGCGGGCATTCATTGCAGCGCACAAACAAGCTGATTATTGATAAAAAAATTCAGCCTTGTTTCACTCTGTCTGGCACTGGCATTCACCACTGGTGGAGGTCTGCGCATTGTTTTTGCCATACTCAATGCCTGTTTAATATTTATTAGATTTCAGTTGTGTGTGAATGAGAGCCAAGACAAGCCGCATATTATTGTCAAAATTAGCGCCTAATAGAATTAACGCCGTCTGTTTGCGAACCAAACAATAAACAAATGAACGAACGAGATGCTATCTTCAAGAAATAATCATTTCAAATGCTCTTGCTGTTTGACATACAAATTGTCTAGCTCTTGAGTGGTACAGTTTTCGAATATGCTTGTTCACTGATATGCACATTTTGACATGACATAATGCGCACGGCGGCTCCCTCAATTCCGAAAAATGCGATATCGAGTATTTCTGGTTTGATTATCAATTTGTTTAATCGAATTAATCGCATGCTCATCACTGGGCTATGTTCCGAGCAAAGTTAAGCGATTCACTAATCTTATGTTGCACATTTTCAAACTGTTTAGATTGTCAGTGAGCAAAAAATAGTCCTCATTATACTCGACTTAGCCGGATTAACCGTAATGTGATAATGAATCGTGGTAATTGTGGGCGCTCGACAGCTTTATAAAACGAATGTTGGGAATATTTTGGATTAGAGCGCAGCGCGTAGATGCGGAATGGAACTAGTTGTAGCGGATTATTGCTGACCACAAAAACCGACGAGTCAATGTGCAGCTGTGCACTCGGTTTCATGAGAATATTTTCGAAAAATATTGATTTTGTGATAAAAATGCATATTTATGGTATTGGCCACAAATCCACTGAAGTTCAATAACATTTTAACCAAATGCCGTGCCATAAACACATTATGAAACTATAAATCGATATCAAGATATGATGCGCGGCAAAGATGCGGTGAATGGAATTGCAGCGACTGAGAGAGAGATAGAAAGAGAGAAAATGACGAAATGTAGAAAAACCGAATAGTTGTGGTATTTACTAGTGACATTTGATTGGGCTCATTTGTTATCACAGTACATAATCTCATATTTCCATAATGCGAAGGACTCGGCAAACGCTCGTTCGCTTGCTCATCCGCATACACTAAAACGATTGATGAAAGAGCCATGACTCGATGTGAATAAACCAAAAAAAAAGTGTTTCGCTTAACCTTTTTCCATTCCGAATGCTCGTTCATTAGCTTCATGTTGTTCCTGACGAAGAAGCAGATGATATTCAACACGCTCAAAACTATTCAATTTGAAATATTCAAAGCATTTTCGAATTTCAATTTTAAAGCAACGAAAAAAAATGAAATATACCATGGCTTTGTTCTGTTCAATATTTGATAAATGTTATTCACTTGATCTCTTATTCGAATGAAGAGCTAACTCTTCTCTATCCCTCTGGCTCACTCTCTTCGTCTCGAAGCAGCATGAACATTCCTCGTGCACATTGACAAGCGTGTCAACTTTTCTTTACTGGGTGACTTTGCAGCGTGCAACACATTTAAGTGACGTTGTGAATTGCGCCACGGTGAATATTGACATTCGTGATGGTGCAGTACTGATTCAATCAAATATTCATAGCGGTCGTAAAAGTTCTGCTGTTCAATGAAAATATCTTGAATAAAATCAATACTCAATCTGTTTGCTTTGCGAGTCAACATAAAATTTTTATTATTGGTTTTTTGGTAACGGGTTTCATTCTGGAGAAGACAAAAATATACACATTCAATGATTGATCTTTCACGACAATGCGTTAATCCATTGACAGCCTTTCGTGCGGTGGCAACTCAGTGGTAATGAAGAACAGCATGCACTTAGTGAAAGAGTTCAACCACCATACGATTGTCATTGTCAATCAATGGTTAAATGCATTTTGACAGTTGACTGAATAATAAGCTTGCAGTTTGATGCCGAATGATTTGATAATCAGCTATTTTAAGTAGAAACTTGATCGGCACGGTCTTGACATTGGGTTTAATTCAATTCGAAAAAAGTGGTCGCCGTCTCAACGGGATGGCCTGGATGAGATCTGCAATCTCTGATGAGTGAAGGTTGATGCAAATACGCCAAAAGTGACCTCAATCCGTCGAAATCCGAATGAATATTGGGAAAAGCACACAAATCACATCCAAATTAATGAGCAATGGCATTAAAAACCTTGATATGAAAATTACCGGAACCAAATTCGACCAACTAAAAAACCTTCGATTGAAAAGCGACGAAGCCCAAAATGTTGGAAAAAACGGCGACGAAACAAATGCAGAATCTGGTAGTCAAAAATAGTACAATTTGAAATAAAATACCAAAGAAGCGGTTTAAATCTTCAATGGAAATCAAATACAAAGGACAAACAACACTGCGCCTTTCCTTGTTACTTTCTTCGAGCAAAGCCACGCAAAATAGAATGTTTGCGAACTGAGAAAACCCGGACGTGCCGCTCACTCATATACGCCATAAAATTGGCCTCAAAAACAAGAAATTGATGTTGATTGAATGGAAAAGCAGCATAAAACAGAAATGCAACCGAAAGAATGAATGGGCTAAATATTTATCTGGCTGTTAATATGTGTCTATGATATTTTGAAAATAGATATGGGGACGCATTATATTCGCAAATGCTCACATAATTCACATCTCTCTCTCTCTCTCTCTCGGTCTGTGGTTTACGATGGCACTTCGCTCACAACACTCAGCTCTCGGGTGTCAATGTATTTATATAAACTGCAGTGACTCGCTGACTGAATTCACGCTCAAATCCAAATGCATGTTGTGCACCGATGGAAACAAAAATAAGGCGCGAGCGCGAACACAGACACACATCATTCGCGAATTTTGATACATCTTTTGGTTTTCATTTTGCATTCGTTGCTTTTTCTTCTTCTTTTCAATTCCAACGATTGTCGTGTGCTCAATAGTCTGAATGAAGACAGATAGATTGGAACAAAACGTTCACTGAGGCGCGCGTTCATCCGCAAAAATATTTCAAGTAACTTTAAAGCATAATTTATTCGTATAATATAATCGTTTTTAATGCCTCTCGAAGAAAATGGGCAGAAATGGAAGAAAGAATGAATAAAAAGAAAAGAATCAAATCGAGCGGGTTTGCTGGTATATATAATCATTGCACAAATATACCCAACCACATTTTGTATATTGACAAATGTGCGCTGCACGGCAAAACACAATCGAAACTCGGCGCTTTTACAAAAGTGCGCGCGCGCCCGAATGCAACAATCGGAAACTCTGGCGCGCACAACAAAGTGCATTCTCTCTCTCTTGTTGTCATGGCAGTTGTAAAATTCAATTCAAAACGGTTAATTCGTGTAAGTGCACCCGGTGTTATTGCGGTTGACACACAAGGTAACGGTGTCGCGGTTTTCAAGACATAAACCACAAAATGTATTATTGCTAGAGATGACACATTCATCATTAAAATTTGTGTGCTAGCTCTCTTTCTCTCTATTTCTCTCTATGTTCTTGTCGCACTTTACGTCGCCAAAGCAAATCCATGCGATTTCCAATTTAATTTATGCAACCATCGCGGTGCGTTCATGTGCAAACTATTTTCGTTTAATGTAGTGCGTTTGTTTATGGAATATCAGAAGCAAACTTTCTGAAGGTCAATCGAGCTACCGCCATTTAGTAGCTGAATCGAATTCCTCGATTCTTACGCTCCGGATAAATTCGATTTAATTGCGGATAAACATTCATTTCAATAGAGACTTTCAACGAAAATTCAAAATTTGGACAAAAAGAGAAAAAAATGGAAAAAGTGACAAAAGAATGAAAAACTGTTGAAAATAAAAGCGGAAAAAAAAGAAAACAATTGACAACAGAGAAAAATTGGAAATAATGAGAGAAAAAAACCGTATAGAATCGATGAAAAACGCAAAAAGTTCAATGGTATTTTGTGTCAAGTGTTCCGATAATATTGAGTTGAGCTCGAAATACAGTTTCAACCGAAATATTTCCAGGAACTGCAGATATTGAGAGAATCATTTATTCAAATATTGAAATATTCCGGCAATCTTTCACATAAGTGAGAGTGGGCAAATATTGCGGCTGATTATCATTTGAATTACAGTAAAATGCTGCGTCCAACACCGTTGGCGGCACCGAATGAATGTTTTATTTAGTATTTTTTTGGAAATTGGTTTAAATACGAATCCAATTAAAATTGAATAATTGAGATTGCAATCTAATTCGACCATAATTAATCTCCGCATAAATTACACCCAAATATAATGAAATTATCATTGAAATATGATTACATATTGCATTGGTGAATGGATTGAAAGCAGCAACAAAGCGCGACTATTGAATTTTAGCCGTATTTTTTTAGGTGGAAACTGGAATGCATTTAACTATCGGATATACATTTTGTAGTTCCGTATTGAAAGCCCAATAAAGATGTTATGGAAATTGAAATCCAATCAAAAGATCAATAACAGGATCTAATCGCAAAGGGTATTTATATGGCTATTTCACACAAACCAACAATAAAATGTCGATTCGGTCAATGAAAGAGGTCATCAAACTCTATTATCGTGCAACGCTCAATTAAACGCCGATATTTAATTATAGTTTTCGATTGGATGTTTCCATATACCACTTAAAAGTCCCTATCAATCGATACATCAGCCAACAATTAATATTTGAAAACTTCGAAAAAAACTGTCATGATTTTCAATATGCCTGCGATCTTCGGTTGAAACATGAATATTTATTTTGTCAAACGGAAACGAGTCATGTTTTTAAGTCGTGCTTTTCTCATCGATGAGTAAAATCGATGACCGATTACAAAAGAATGTATGTGATTTTTGTGCGATTGAATTGAAAAAGTCGTTGACGCCCACCGAAATATCTGTTCGATGAATCGATAGACAAGCGCGCCACAAAACCTAATGACAATTGAGCGCTCAAGGCAAATAAATGTATTACACGCATTCTTCTCAGAAATCCATTGGCAGGCGCGAGCCCAAAAGGTGAGCCATCTCTTTTTCGATGACGACAATTGGCCTAATGAATTTTATGCGAAACTTTAAATGCAACGCAATTGCGAGGACGTTTTAAAAATACTCGAGATTTTTCTATAGAATCTTGTTGAGTGCGTTTTTGTCTGTGATCAAATAGACTGTAACTACAATCAATTATGTATCACGTGAATGTAAATTGTGTCCGCATCACTTGATTGACACGACCACATTATTCCGTTCATCGAACTCTTTCTCTCTCTTTCTCTCTTCCTCCGTTTCTCTCTGTGTAATCGAAATTCTGATTGAGTATAATTCGAATTTTTGAATTCTCCATTGACGTAAATCAGATTGGCAATATCTCTCTATTTGTCTTCTTGTTCTCCTCTGTAAGCGTTTCTCTCAACGGTCCATTGTATTCCAATTTCAAATGAATTTGACACTTTTCGGCATTGTTCGCCGACTGTTTTCAATGGCGATATTTTCTCTTGTGATATCATTCGAACTAATACGCTATGTACACACACGATTATCTCGAAAAATATCAATTTGTAAATATTTGGCAGCTAAATCGTGCATAGACACACTGTTTTCTCTATTCCACTGGCTCAGAGAGATAGAGAGAGAGAGAGAGATAGATAGAGAGAGCGAAAGAGAGAGCGAGAGTGTGTGTATGTGTAATAATAAAACTGGTGGTGAATGGCATCGACACAGAACAAGAGTGGTGAAGCCGCTTTCCACAATGTCATGCATTGTTTGTATAGTCATAGATCATGGGAATAATCTGTCAATGTTGACCCCCTTTATATTATTGGTGGAGTGTTGTGCGGGGGCCACATGATGCCCAACATTCCTTCAAACTAGCACATGCTGTGTGGTTCCAGTGTATAACTACGAAACCATATTCTCAAGTGAATTCTCAATAAATTCAGTTAACTATCTCTCGGCATGTTCAATATTTTATAAGATGCCCATTTTTGGTTTTGTCAACAACGAACACCGATCGATGAGTCGGCTCTTTTGTTTTGTGTGCTTCGGTTGTTTCAACTGTCCAAGACATAATTGATCGTAGAGCTTTGTGTTAATTGATCGATTTAGTCGATTCGAATCCATTCCATTCTTATTTTAACATCTTCTATTCAATGCTAATCATTCCAATTTGCATTCCCCAAATTTAATATGTGATATGCACACAATATTTGAGACGATAAAATTTGATTGGTTTATTTTACAGGAAAGCAACGGGACATCAACTTATCGGCCGCAGTGAAATCGAACGCAGACATTCAACGTACAGGTACATTTTTGGCTCCTGCTTCAATTAAACATCCGTTATCGAATTAAATTTTTGCATTTTAAATTTTATAAAAGAGAAAATGAGCATTTTCAGAAGCTTAACATCAATTTGATCGGTATTTATTGAACATAAAACAACGCGAATGTTCTTTCTTGGATTGGAATTTGATAAAGAACACAAGTAATTTTGGGACCAAGAAATTGAATCAAATTCATTGCAACCGATTATACTTTGTTCGTTAAGAAAATGGCTTTCGAAAAAGCACCAATCGTGCAGCAGAATGTTGAAATGTTTCAGTGACAAGAAAACGAATCGCAAAAAATTTTTCAGCAAAAAAGAAACTTTTGAATTCCGTTCAGATGCATATTTTGCTTTCAAACTCAAATACGGCGCATTTTTTGTTGAAAGTTGAGCTACAAAAATGGGCATCGAATTTTGGAATTTAATTATAAATGTCTATTAGGCGCATGCAGAGAGGAAGATGTTTGTTTGTTTATTTTCATTGTGCGATGCAGCCTGAAATGTGATAGCATACAAGCTAAAATTTCCGGAAAAAAGACTTTGCACACAGACGATAGCACAACCGACAGAGTAAAGTGCGTTTCTCATGCGGTGGAAAAACCATGAAATTCCAAGTAGTAAACTTCCAGTGAATCCCTTTGTGTTTTATTATTAATTTTGCAAATGCGAACAGGCAGAGAGCACGCAACTAGTCCAGATGTAGACTGGTTGCACTTACATCACTCGATTTTGAGCAGCGGCTAGTTATACTAAAATGTTATTGCCGATGCTTGTTCCGGTGGTTAGCTGTGTGCACTTATTGTTTGCCTTATCGTCGTAGAATTTTCAAAGGGCGCAGTGCAGCTTTCGAACATGGCCGATAGCATCGTCGTCGGCGGCTGGGATATGCACGCACCACCCACACCCAAACTCCCGACACACAAATCCCATTCGGATTTCCCATATATGTATGTATAGTGAGCTGGAAAATTTGACACGAATCTGCAATTGTAAGGTGTGTATTCGTGTGCTGTTCCGGTTTCGTTCTCATCTGTATCTATCTCAATTCCATTATTTAATCCGTTATGATGCTTTTAATGGACATGAAATTTCCGGTGAATCCATTAGAAATGATTCTTCGACACGTATTCAACACAAATACGAATTCTGGCATTCGCTCACAGACAAATACGAATTGAGTATCTAGTTCGCTCATTTGATTCAGGTAGATTCATTAAAAATCCATATAAACATATTGCTGAAATGCCAAATTGCAGCTGCACGAACGCCCAGCCACTGGCAAAATGAGCGAAACGCACGCCAAATAAGTGCGCAATTGTCTATATATCCCGTCGTCCAATGGAATTTCAAACGATATGAAAATGCGTAATAAAATTGTCGAATAAATTATGTCGTTTGCATCATCGAGTGACGTTAAAAGTGTGTTTCGAATGCAGCTAACATTGCTGATTACTACACATTTTCCCAAATAAATGCATATTATAACGCAGAATCAAAATGCACACACATTTTATAATATGCATATGGAATGATGAGCTCTGCTCTCGAACATAGTGCTGATCAAGATGGGATGAGAGTGAGAATGAGGTAGAGAGGCAGAGATAGCATGAATCAGCATCCATAAATATCAAAAATATATGCATAAATTTCGCACAATTTCGCCCAGTCTGTCTGCAAACTAATTTTTGTTGTTCACATCATGACACTGCAATATGCATTTGCAACTGGGCAAATTGGTAAAACAACCGAAACGAACACCACAATGGCAATAATAAAATGAGATAGAGAGATAGAGCGAATGAGAAAAAATAACTTGCAAACCAAATGAGAGAAGCAATTTGGATGTTGTCTGTATGCAGTGAATACTTCAGTATGTGCGAAAGACTCTAGCTTCAAATTCTCCGTCACATTTACGCAAAACACCTCTCTCTCTCTCTCACACACACACTCGCTCTTCGGCCATATCGTGTGTATTTTGGCTCTAATTTCAATTTGTATGCATTACAAACAACAATATACGATAATGATGGTTTGGAAATGCCGACCAAACAAACGATAATATTGTTCGCATCTCGAATTTTCAAAGTGCGCGCGCTTGTTTGCATCAGAATCAAATGAATATTTTATGTTTACTCAAGTAAATGATCGAACGTGTTGTCAATATATTTAATAATAAAACAATAACGGGCTGCCGATTGGTAACATACATTTTGAAATGCAAACAATCCCTATAAACACATATGATATCTCTCTCTAGTTTTTAATCTCTCGCCGACTCCTCACATTTTTTTTTTATTCTTTGTCGCTTATTCCCTTTTTTAATTCTATCCCTACATCGCGATCTATCTGTCTCTCTATCTTGCTCTTGCTCTTTCTCCTGTTCTCTCCCTATTGCTGCCTCTCTTCGTCTCTGTTTGTCTCTTTCAATCGCCAGTTGAGTTAATATTTGCGTTAGCACCTCGGGAAAAAGGTTCGCCGATTCGAAACGGCACGCATATCATTTAGCACAAATGATGTGATGCACTGGTCAGCTGTTCGCTGTTTATTGGCTGGTCGCAATGCAAGTGTGAATTATATGTGCTAATTATTAAAAATAAATGCTAATTGCTTTAACAGCAGATAAATGCGTCACATGAAAAACAAAAAACCTGCCAGCAATATTAATATTCGTGTTTGATCAAAGTAAAAGGATTGGGTGTCTCAGAACCGAGTCGACCAATATACGAATTTTTATCATTGAAGCACTTCAACAGCATTCTAAAATCGCGATAATGTATAAGTTTCCGGTTTATCATACTGATATGAATATTTCTAAAACCAGCATCTATATAATGGCTCTAAAAGAGCGTCCGTTAAATTTAATTTCCCTACATAAACACACACACACACACACTTGAGCTCATTAAATTTCCGAAAAATAAACTAAATGATAATAAATTTAGAGCACAAAGCCAACGTCGATTAATCGTGCAAGGCCGTTGATTTTGTAGAGATACCTTCCAAAAGGTATAATTGAAAGCGGTTGTTGAGCGCGGGAGCGCAAGCTTTTATTACATATTTTTGTTTCAAATTATAGAATAATATAATCAAATGAGATTACTGTTGCGATTACAATGGTTCTGATTCAATGTTATATTCAAAACTGTGTATAATTGGTATTCATTTGGGTTGAGTGACAGAGGCCGCAGAATTTCACATAAAAAAGCAATAAACAAAAGCAATATTACAATGATTCAACACGATGGCCATTCGAAAGAGAGAAATGAAGAAAAAAATAGTTGAATAAAAAGGAACATGAATTAATATCGTGCATATTGTGGCAATTTTATATGATTTCGCTTGGCTCTCTCTCTCTCTCTCTCTCGTCACATTGATTACGTTCAACGATAAATAGACACATGGGTAACAACGAGTGCATTTGTGTGTTATTGTTTTTTTTTTTTACACGACAACAGTGAACACTCAAGGTCGAACACATCTGATTTCAACGACATGTGGATGTATCAAACACGAAGGACAGAATGAATAAAAACATGAAATGACGAAGAAGAATGAATAGAATAACAGGAGCTAAAAATGTTTTCTAAAAATTGTGATAGAGCAGAAAATCATCAAACGTTGGCACATCGCATTTGACAGAACAAAAAATAAAGAATAAAATATAATGACAAACTATTATTCTGAATGATCCAATCATAACGAGTATCTAAGCGCTACACAGTTTGCCGTTCTATTTGGCATAGATCAAATAATTAAATTGGTGCTGCAAAAACCGAATCGGCGCGGTTCTGGTACGGTTGGCGCATATTAACAAATCAATCACACACATTCCCAATGCAGACATCTGTCAGAGAATTAGCTATATCTATGCGACACGATACACTGTAACGTATTATGCATGAGAAGAAATAAATTGCATACAATTACTCGATCGCATTAAACTTCGTTGTCTGTTTTTATTGCAGCGCACGAATTCATTGCGCATACTTTTTTTTAAACTACTTTAATGGAAGCATAAATGAATTGAATTGATGATCTTATCGTCGGTACTTGAAATTGAAATGTTGACCGTGCCGTAAGAATATGCCGTCCGAATGAGTTAATTTATGAGCAATAGCAAAACAAAGTAAGCGCTGATCATGTGAGATTCAATGGAATTCAGTTCCAGGCTGCAGTGAGGCGATGCAATTCAATGGTCAAGGCTGTAATTTGCTCTTTCATTGCTTGCAATTTAGAGTAAATCACTGATGATAAATTTTTCACATGGTCTGGATGAGCGTGTGCGCGCTCGCGATGGCGGATTTCATTTCATATCAGTACCATCAGAAAGTTTTAATACAATACAACTATTTTATGAGCATTTAAGTATGTTGTCAAAAGGAAATGGGCGTATTTGTATTGTACGCATTATGGTTAAGAAATGTTTTGAATCAACGTGTGGAAATGTTAGACTAAAAGCAACGCGAACCGACGCGAGCGCCCTCAATTCAATGAACAATTCAATACATTTTAACTACAATTCAGAAATTAGCGCATTATATTTTGATAGAAATGCCGCAGCATGTTCTGAATGGCTTGGCTGAGAACAAAATTGGGTGTTAGACATAGATTCTAGTGTAGCTAATTATGGACTATATTTTATTTGGTTTCAAATTTTCCTATTCTTGACATTTGTTCTAATAATTACACAAAATACGATAAAAGAATAAAAAAGATGCTTGCTTATCTTGAAATCAAACACAAGCAAATTGCGTTCAAATCCTTTATCGTTTCATTATGAACGCAACATGATTCCAAATAAGGAAAAACAAGAGATCGGCGATTCTGCTTATTATATAGCGCAGAGCGGACTAATTATTATGATTACATCTTCGATGTACTGTCATCCGGAAAACAAAGTGTTCAATTGTCATCAACACATCCATTGACTGTAGATTGCTCTTGTGAACCGGGTGGGCAGATAAAACAGTCTATCCCCCTTCCGCTCGGTCCATGTTGTCTGTCGATTTTACATGCGATGGATATTTGCACTGACATCTGAAATTAGTTTGAATTCGAAATATTAGCACGACAATGAAAGAAAATGAGAAAAAAATTGGCGACGCGCGTGTGACATAAAAAATATATAAAATGCGTTCATCACATATACGCTCATCGCGCACAGATGGTTTCGTTAGAAATGAGCTTCAAATGAAATATATACAATTGATTGTGGAAAAAATAGCACACGTAAAAATAAAGCATTGAGTGTATGTTTGTCGTCGTCGTTGTCGTCATTGCTTTTTTTGTATGCGTCGAAAATATCGACCACCGATCGAAGTATGCGTACATATTTGAAAAATTGTGCCAAATACTTCAAAATATTGCGGCTTTTTTTTCAAATCAACGATGACACGAAACGCGTTTCTGGTTTTCCGGCGATTGACGATGACAAAAGCCGTGCGAAACAAAAGGCATAATAATGGAAAGCGAAAAACTGACACGACCGATATAAGTATCTATAGTACCCATACGGCCCACCAAATGAATAAAAGCGGCAATATATTGTGAATTTTGGTTTTGTTTGGGGCGTCAAGAAAAATGTTCAAATGGGATTAGAGGATTGCGATGACAAAAATAGCGCGCCTCGTGAGTCGAATATCGCATGTCAGAAAACATATCGACTAGTGCATTGCCAGCCATTTGGATAAGCATTATTGGAATGGTTGGTTCACGATTTGATTGAATTTATAGCTCGTCTTCCCCGCGGCACTCCTGTAAGATTTCTCTTTTAATGTCTTCTCGTCTCATCTTCCAAATGCCTATTTGCATCGCATCGATCATTCATCCTCTCGCATAACGTCGCAAATCCTCTCTCTATGAATAAATAATCAAAAGCAACACCATGACTTCGGTTGAATTTAGAAAAGATATACGAATGAATCGACACATAGCAGAGTCACTACAGCCTTCGAACTCCACAACGAGTGTGTGTGATCAGTGTGTGGCACAAAGACAAAAGAGAATGTCAACCGTGGAAGAATGAGTCGCAGACGCATTGTGGCTCTTCTCGACGACGACGACCCAAATGTATTTCATATCGAGACATATCATCGTTGCCGGCTCGCATCTACATGCACACAAAACGGCAAATACGCGCGGTGCAAAACTACTTGACATTCAATACGCCGAAAGTGTACGTGTAATTAGGAATGAAGACGAGAGCAAGAAAAAAAAGAATAAGCGACCGAACACCAAGCTAAAGCTCCGACCGGACTGAGAGTCAGTTAAATGCAGCGATCGTTGATGACAAAAAAAAGGAACGAATAATTGAGACAGAGACAGAGGAACTGACAAAGAAGAAAAAGGAAATACGAAATATTAAAATGTAATAAAAATTGCGCGCACAAAGACAACGAAGACGAGCGCGTATATAGTGAGAAACGCAAGAAATTAGCTAGAATACAATAGCGCGAAGGCAATGAAAAAGGAAACACTTACCAATACACATTCGAGACGATTCGTTCGTTCGTTTGCGTTGGCAAGCGAATGTGTAAGAGAGCCACAAGAAAGAGATAAAACGAAAATATCACCGTGAAACAACCGAAAAATTGATGTTTTTCTAGGCATTCAAAGCACATTCAGTCCACGTTCACGCATTGAACGCAGAAAATTCATATCTACTTCTTCTTTTTTTTTTAACTCGGGAAAATTTTTCGATTGCTCGATTATTGCGTTTTAGATTTTTGTTGTTTATGTTATCAGAACTTTATCAAAAATATTCAGTCGGCTTCTTTGTGAAGCGATTGAAGCAAAAAACGTGCTGTTTTGGAGTGCTTGTGTAAATTGTCTGCTTATAAGTTCAAACTATCGAGTATCTTTCGATTCTGTGTGAATTGCGTTGAATTGAATTGATTTTATTTAAGTGTATAAGTTTAAAAATACAATTCATTTCAATTGTGATTATTAATTTGTTCCCTCATCGAATACATTTCTCAGTCGATCAATTTGTGATTTTGAATCGACAACCGATTAGATAGCGCAAAAAATATCGCCGCGCTCGCGACAAACCATACTGATAAAATTGCACACAGTTCGCGATTATGCCACGTAAAAATCAAAGACGTAAAAATGGCAATAGTCAGAGTGGACGACGCAAAACGAAACCAATTAAATTTAATCCGAGTGATATAGAAAACGAGCAGAAACAGCTAGTCTGTGCGGTGATTGAGAATGATTCAGTTGATGGCGAGGACCAGGAGATGGAGCCGATCAACGGAAGTGTAGCGATTCAAGAGGGTAATAAAGACATTCAAACCATTGAGAATTCAGCATCACCATCACCACCATCGCCATCACCAACACAGGATGCAAGCGACAACGTGTGTACCAATCAAACGGATAAAGTTGATGATGTGCAAAATAATGTGAACCTTACAATTCCAGGTGCATACAGCAAATCACTAGCTAACCGTACGTTCCAATTGCATTTTAAGATGATGGAATTGTTTTACTTCACTCTTTAATTCCCGCATCAAGTTTTTTTTTCTTGCATTCACTTACATTGAGTTAATTTTCTTTTTTTTTAAGTTGAAAAAAAGAAATACTTAATTCGCGATTTGAGTCTCGTTCTCTATCAGTTTTTTTTCCATTGCCTTCGGCTACAATTATATCGAATGAACGATTTTAATTTGCATTTGCCATATTTAATTGCGTCGTTCCAGATGATTTAGATGAATCGATGGCTCAAGTCGAACAAAACAATTCGCATCGAAACAAAGACGACGACGACACCAACAACAACGACGATCGAACAATTGCCACGGATTTCGTGGAAATTAGCAGCGATTCGGATGAAACTGAAAATATAGCTGAATCAAATAACGCCCGATCGCTAATCATAACACAAACGCTACCAGAATCAACAAACGCTTATGTCGCGCACAATGATATTAATAGAAACCGCAGCGGCATCAGTATTGATGCTAGTTGTGATATAATTGGTTTTGTGCCAGCGACAGATGCACCATTTATTTCGGATACGTGCGCAACCGAAAATATGATTCCCATGTTAGATAACTTGACCGACACTGAAATCATAGTTGCAGTGGCACAATCGAACACCGAATCATGCCAGCCAAATGCAGATAATGTCCATTCAACCGAATCATCAGCTCTGGATAATACGAATCCAGCTGAAATGAATCAAATGAGCAATTATAACGATGATATAAACATAAATTACGCACAAATTGATCAATCATTTACAGAATCAGCAGAAGACCAGACGGCGTCATCAATTCATGCTCCACTCGATCAAAACGAACCAAATTATTCGCTGAATGGCATTGGCATCGAAAATAGCGCACGAACTACGCAGCAAGCAGCCCGCCCAGAAAATGCCGATAATTTTGAGAAAGAAACGCAATCGAATAATAGCGACGATAATTCCAATAGCATAAATCAAGAGCAACCACAAAACAATCAAATCAAAGTGGAATGCCAAGACGTAAATAGAACGAGTGCTATTGAAGTTGAGGCAGTGATGGAAAGCACAGACGTTGTTTCCGAAAATAAAGTCGATTCGAATCCAGTTGTTGTTACAGCAGCACTCAGTCAAAAGCAATCGTATCGTGTCGAATCGCCCAAACCAAACAAAACCACATTGAACGCTTCGTCGACGATTAAAAAGAGCCGTTCATTGAATGACAAAAGTGAGTTTGGCATCCAGGAACTAAGCGATGGAGGATCGTCAGCTTATGAAAATGACAATACACCTTTAGTGTCGGAAGTTGAATCTGAACCGGAAGCAACGGAGAATATGGAGCCAAAATTGCAATTTCCCAATCGATTGATTTGTGTCGAAACATTGCCATTGGATCATCAATCGTTGGATGAAAATATACCCGTAAACAAATCGCAGCTATGTCCACAGCTCGAAGAAGATTTACGAAATGCAATAGCCGAACAATTGGTGGAAAAAGAGCGTGAACCGTCTCCGCCGCAACAATCACCGCCGATGGCCAAAAGGCAAAAGCGCACGCCACAACAGCTTCCACCTTTGAACACACCATTTTTACATCCAGGGTTTTTGCAGGCAATAAGCGAAGAAAATAGCGATGTCAGTGACGTTGAACATGGTAAATCGGAGGAAATAAACAATGAATTGGACAGTAGCCCGACTAGTTCGAAACCGAGCAAAATTGATGCAGTCTATCCGCGCAGCAGTTTTGACTTTTCCCGCATTGGACGGCACACAAATCTCGTTGCACCATCAACTGAAGCCATCCGAGAAGAGCCACAATGCATTCTCGTTGATACGAAACTCATTGATTCCAATAAAATTTCTGAAAATACTCAATATCTGACAACCACGGTGGCTGGTGAAAAATGCCACGCCGAAGTCGTGTACTTGGATTCAAGCTCAAGCAATGCCAGCTTGAGTGATGTCGATTCAATCGATAGCAGTTCAATGACTGGCATTGATGGTGATGTGGAAGATTTGAATTCAGACATGGATGTACGTATCGAAACACCGACAATTGGTAGCAATTCTTATTCTGCATTCACACCGATTATTAAGAAATCATCGCCCGACCCATTGTCCGAGGTAGAGCGCATTTTAAGCAATGATTCAAACTTGGGTGGACCAGGTCCCGACAATAGTAACAGCATGCCAATGGTTTTTAATAATGGATCAAACCCCTTTTCACACATTGAATTTAACAAAGTTCCAAATCCATCGCCCATTGACAACTCTTATAAGCCAATCAATGACGAACAAGGTTCAATTCGTTCACTATTGGAAAATATTGCGGCCGTTTCGACCGAATCATTCAATGACGACGTTGATCAAAATAGTATAATTGAATCGAGACTGGCGTTTTGCAATGATAGCGCCATCAATAAAATTGATACAAATTGTACACAACGTATTGAGCCAAACAATATTCCTGGTAATATCGAAAATCAATGCGCACAAACAACAAACATATCACAAACACAATTCGCACACAATCAACTAAATGACACAAAACACGAGCAATTGCCAAGTCCAAAGTTTCAAATTGGTGAACTCTGTTCGTATCAAATGTTTTTGGCAGGCTCAACAAATGTACACTCAAATATTTTACTTGATTCAACAGCCAATAATAAAGACCTTAATCGACAGGACTCCGAGGCATCGAGCCATTGTTCATCGCAAGCGACCAGCAGCACTTCGCATAGTCAATGTACTGCTAAATATTTGGCTAGCCAGTCGCCCAAAGAATTCACGGATTTTGCTGAGCACACAAATGTGAAAACATTACGTCAGCTGTCTATAGATTGTTTAGTATTGCTGCCATATGGCGATGTTGTTTTAGACGAATTAGCAAAAGTATCACAAGAATTCAGCGATACAATAATGCCATATCCGCCGCCAAAATTGCCATGCATCGATGATTTGGAGATTCATTCAAAATTAATGCAACGGCCACAACCACCGCCACGAACGTGTCAATCAAGAATCAAATTTCTACCAAATTACAGTGCAAAATTGTCACCGTCACCGCCTCCAGTGCCAAGCCGTCCATGGCTCGCTGTGCCAACCGCCGAAAATCCAAATGTTCTTGTTTGCCTGTCGCCGGCACAGCGTGAACTCTATCAAGAAAGCAGCACAAGTGCACCCGATCATCTCTTAGATTTGCACAATAAGTTCGTCGATCGTCGTGGCTACCATGAGTATACGGACGATGAAGTAATGGCAATAAATTTCCGAGACTCGGTCACATCATCGACATCGCCGAAACAAGCGATGACAACAACGTTTGCACCCGATGAAATAATATCGAATATGAAAACCAAGGACGATAACAGATTGTTGGCACTCATCCGAGAAATAAATCACCTCACAAATACATCGAATAGTGCCGTTGAAAAAGACACACCGACGGCCGGACCACTAACAATCGCCGATACTACTCTCACTCAGTCTCCGGCAGCAACCAACCAAAGTGAACACGATACGCTAAAAATGTCCACATCGCGTACCGCATCGCACGCAAATTTCAACAATAAACGCTTCTCAACGTATTTCGATGAATTAAACCGATTGCATCCGATAGTTGAGGAGACACCCAAGATATTTACAAATATCGAAACAACGAACTATCAGGCACGCAAATGCATTGAAAACGATAAAATTGTTTATGAATTTTCCGATTCGAGCCACGAAAAAAGAACCAATGTAACGAATAATATTAGTGACAGTGGCAACGGCAGCGGCGATAGTGCAACGAATTACAGCGCTCAGATTGCATGCAATAAAAGTCCATTTGATGTGAATATTGACAAAGCATTCAGTCGCGGTGAACGAACATTTAGTGAAAATCCAACTGAACAACGCTATTGCAAATACGGTGAGAGTAAAAATAGCCCGGCCGATGACTCAGTGCATCATCGAACAAGTGAACAACAGCAACAGCCACCAACCAACGTAAACGATGAATCATTGAAAAAAAGTACGGCACAAAGTAGCACCAATTCAAGTCGATTTTCCTTCAGAGAGTTCGATTTTGTGCCGAAAATATTTTCGAATCTCTTCCGTTCGAATAAAACGGAAGAGAACAGTGGTGGGAGTTCGGTAATTGCACATGAAACAAGTGAACAAACATTACAAACAAATATTGAGCGAACACACGGAACGAGTAACCAGCGAATTGTCGAGAGCCGACATTCTGTGTCACCACTGTCGCTGGCCAAATCGGAACGATATTCAAGCACGCACAGCCTGTACGATTGGTTCAGTGACGAACGTGAAGTGGTAGCTCCATCAACGGGTCCAAGATCACCATCAGCGCTCAGTTTGGGTGTAAAAGGTGTAAATCGAGGTCGAATTTCGCCGAATCCAATTCGAGCGCCACGCATTACCGAAACACCAAATCCGCCCAGTACACCGGAACGGCGGCACTACGATTGGATGGCTACAAAACAAAGCCGCAATTTCGAAAGTCGCCAGTCAATGATCGACGAAACGCCAATCACACGGCAAGTCACACATAGCCAAAGACGCATGTCATTGCCCAAAGCTATGGCCGACAATCAATTGGCATATATTTTGGAGAAAGAACGACAAATTACCAATGAGTTCGATAAATTGGAAAAAGATCGGCAGCGATTGCTGCAAGAACTTGAAGAAATGCAGGTTAATCAAAGCTTTGAGGATTTTTGTAAGCAACACAAAAAACGGAATAGCATGTTGCCAACTTTGGGGCCACTGTCCGAAGAGGAACTTATGAAAAAGCGCATGCAAGACGAATGGCTGAGTAAAGTGGCCGAACGGGAAGAACGGCGTTTGCAGAAAATCATTAAAGTTACACATAGTATAAGTGAAAGTGCACCCACCTATAAATCACTAACGAACCGTGATTTGGGCGATGAATTCCTGGATCGTGTGAAAGAGCGTCGCTCAAAATTGCAAATATCATCGGATAGTGAGTGGGAATGTGGTGCTGAATCGCAGCCCATCAAACGCGATCAAATCTCCCCAAAAATCGATCCAACCGTTAAAGTAATTGATGATGGCCGCGAAGCTGATCTAAAAAATCTACCGAAACACCTGAAAGAATTTGCTGAACTCACTGGAGACAAAATTCAAACGGGGACAAAAAGTGGCAGAACTGATTTTGATACAAATGCAACAAGCACATTTGCAACTCAATCCAAAGAAATCATACACAAAATTGAGCGATGCGATAATGAAGACGGTGAGTCAAGCAATGCAATATCTGTGCGCCTAACAGTGATCAGCTTGTGTTTAGCCATTAGCTTACTATGTTGGTCATATATGCGAGTGTAAAGCAACAACAACAAATATTCTCAATCTAACCAAACATTTTCAACGACATCAATACCAAAACTACACATACATTTTTATGTTTACTTTTGTTTTTGTTTTGTCTTTTTTTGTCGTTTATATTTATGTTTGCAATAATACAGTAGCAATAATGATCGTGAAATAAAATCTGTTGTTAAATTTATAATGGCTGTTAAGTATATTCTGCTAATGGAACTGATGTTGTCAACTTTTCGAGCCAAAATCATGCGAACAGCAAAAAAAAATGAGAAATAATAAAAAGGTTGCTGCTGAATGAAATATTCAATGCACATCGGCTTTAGTAAACATACATGCTCGTTATAAATTGATTCGAATGATCGCGCGCGAACGTTTTTTTTTTGTCATTACTGCCATTCATTCATTCATGAATATAATAAATCAATTAATAAATTTGATTAATTTAGAATGATACGGTCTTTGTGCTTTGTGGTTTTATTCATTTTAGCGTAATTGTTATTTAATGTACGAGTCATGACACGTACAGAAAATTTATTCAATATTCGATTGGATGCGTTGCTCATGTCTTTCGTCGCTGTCGCTGCCACCGCAACATTTGATTTAAGAGGATAGACAAAATGTCAAATGCTGTCAATGTATAATTCTCTGTCTGTTTGTGCAGCTGGAAATTCGAAAGTCATTTGCACCGTTGCATTTAAATCGCAGCCTTACTGATGTTTTATTATAAGTTAATGGAATTTAATTGATAACATTTTCAGAATATGCGCGCATGCACAACGAGTGCTTGAAATATGGTTTAAGCAAATATTGTGTGCATGCATAAATGCGGAAACTCTTTTGGTGCGCCGATTGTTAGTTAAATATTCTTTTTCGGCTGTACCACAAATGAGCTTTTCGTATTGATATTTGGCTGTGTGCTAATTAACTGCATTGTGTGCAGTGGTGTCATGTTTTTTTTGTGTCTGTATTTTACTCTTCTTCGTTTGCTCTCGTATAATTTTTGGTACATTCAGTACGTGACCTCGGTTAATTTGCTGTTATTTGTGTGTGTGTGTCTGGGTTTTGACGTTGATGGTGGTGAGGGCGCGTAAGCACTCACTGCATATCAGGCATTTCCACCACATAAATACATACGTGATTTTCGGTGTTTTCATGTCTTGAAAATGTAACAAATATTGCTTATCCGTTCGTTATGAAATGAAATGATTGCTCTGAAAACGTGGCATGCAGTTTTTGTGTTTGTGCATGCCTGAAATACAGTATCGTGTTTGCTCCGCTTGGTTGGAGCTCGCTTCCAGCGCACAAAAAGAAATAAGGCAATTATTATTCTGTTTGTTGTATGGCATCATTAAATACGAGAGCTTCCGAACAAATCTCAACATTTCCATTGATATTTTTCATTGTAATCGTATAAATTGTGCACCGCAATCCTCAATAATCTCTCTCGGTGTCCATGTGTGTAAGCCAGTGTAAGCCATCCCAATGATGGCCCAATTTTTCCGCTCTCTCCTTTCCCCCCATTCAGTGTCATTCGGTCTTTTTTCTGATTATTTGTTTGTTTCGTATACCGAAATAAAATACGTGCATTAAAATGCTTTCTATTATTCAATCTCAGATGCGTCACATTCAAATGCTTGTGCTGTCACTTGTGAGTCGCAACATCTAATTGCTGATGCTGATATTTTTGCTGATGCCGCTGCTTTAGCTAACAATTTGGATGCAAACAACCCAACGATTAATGCAGATGATATCGATAGTAGCTGCGATTTTATCACACTATCGCCAATAATTCGGCTACGCAGTAAAAAAACGGATGGCTATTCGGGGGACGATAGTCCGGCGACAAGAAAACAAACACGTACCAAACTGGCGCAACATCGCAAAAGTTTGTCCGAAAACGATTTGCTGAATGAAATTGATAGTGCATTAGTTTTTTCAAAGGGCTTCCTATACTCGCACGGTAAATAAACCGATGCAATTTCCGGCGCTTTTCAACCCATCTCGCATGCAAAAAACACTCTAACTCATTCTAGAACATTTTTGTGTGCGTTTGTGTCGGTGTGATCAACATTCGTGCGCAAACTTTGAGAGAGAGAGAGAGAGAGAAAGAGACGAGCACAACAACAATGTTTCGACTTACAAAAAATATTTATATTCCACAGACAACTGACTATCCAGCTGCAATTCAAAATGCTAAAAAATGGCTACAGAAATAATAATTAAATCTCTATGTTCAGCTAGTGCATAGTGGGCTCTTTCTCTCTCTCTCTCTCTCTCGCTCTCTCACACTCTTTTTCGCTCGGATGATGCTGATCTATTCGACTATTTTGCTCTGTTTTCATTCGATGTCCCCTTCTCATACTGGCCGTTGTATTTTATTTGAAAATATTCCTTGAATCATTTGCATTTTGTATTTGTTCAATTAGCGTTGGCTTGCTCGCATCTCGTATCTCGTGTATTTGTTTGTTTAACCATTGTGATAGCCGCTGTTGTCCATTTGCTACTTTATTGTTGTTCGTCCTGTGCATGTGTCACGTGTGTCCACCACACATTGTTTTATATTTGTAACACTCGGTGTGTGTGTATCATTTTGTACAGACAATTCCACACCATCCGAACTCTTTGGTTAAAGTTCAATCGCATGATTAATCCATTCTCGTTCGTATTTTTTCACATTGCATTTCCTTAAGTTAAGTGAATTTTTTCCATTCAAAACGTTACATATCTTTTGATTGTTTGCTGTTGCATTCGCCCCGTATTTGTCCTTTCCTTGCCATTACAAATGCATAAAAACGCGTGCTCGCGCGCATAAAATCGATGAATTCATTGTAAATTATGACCAATCTGGTCCAACGCATCCCTCCATCGCATATCCCATGATGAAATATTGAAAATTGAAAAATGCCCATGTTGAAAAGTACACAACAAAAAGCCTCGTAATGAAACGTTTATACATTTCCAAGCACGCCCAATACAATTTTCAAGCATTTTGAATACTTTTCGTTAGGTGCTTTTGCTGATGCGTTCTTTTCCAAAACGAATGAATGTTTCATAAATATATACATATTTGGTTATGGGGTAATCGAACAATGCGAAATTATTTTAAATTAATTGCGGTCTCTCTCTATCTCTTTCGCTCTCACTCAATCTTATACGCAACAATCATTTATTAAAACCAGGTATTTTTTGAAATGCGCATTCAAACAATCATTTCAACTGCTTGGTTTTCATTTTCACGTTTGATCGGAGCTTTTGTGTGATTCCAACATGTAGGCAAGTTAAGTCGAGAGCCATTTAAAACGCCTATAAGTATACTATTATGCGCGCGGCTTCTGTTTTTTCATAAATTTAAAACATGTTTCTCTCACACGCGCTCTCTTTCTTTCCGTCTCTTCTGTTGTACGTGTGTCTCCCAGCTGAAATTCACTTTGGAATCGACTGCAACAACACTGATTTAATCAAATAAAATATGCAATATCATTTTTTATCAAATATTCACAGACAAATGAGCCCCTCAAGCACTCTTCTACAAAGTGAAATTAAAAATTCCACGTGTGCAGGATTTTCAACGAACGTCCTTCAAAGCATTCGCGTTCGTTCGGCAACTTCCTTCAGTATTTGAGCTCATTCCCGTTCGTCAAATTTTGATCGCATTCGTTCGTGTTCGTTCGCGTCCTTAAAATTATTTGTCGTGTTCGCTGGCAACCATGGTGTGCATCAAGTTTTATTGAATTTCATCACTATTTACGAAATATGACACGGTGCCCGTGGTGTGGGCTCCCGCAGAGCATTGCCAATTGTGTACACCTTGCAATTGTCAGAATGAAATGGCACGAGTTTATGTCAAAATGGTGCAACTCTTTTGTATAGTGCAAAATATATATTAATCGAGACTTATGAGAAAGATAAATTGGATGCATAAGAATTAACAAAGCGACTCTCGAATGAACTTTTCACTTTGATGTGTTAATTTCCCCTCTCAAATTTCGATGTACTTGATTTTTTGTGGAAAGAAAAAGTACATTAGTTTACACAAAGGAAAAAATCCATTGACATTGTATCATCAGCTGATTTATTCTTTTATTTCTTATTGAATAGTTTGTGTTCATTCAATGATTAAACTTATATCATTTCATCAAATTCTTATTTAAAAATGAACGAAAATGGCAGCCATTCTTTTGAAATAGAATAAAGCGCGAAAAATCAAATAATCCATTAAGAAACGTTGTAATTAACGTCATTGGGTGGAAATCCCCAGTGTATTGCGTATGTAAGTGTCTGGTTTCATTCAATTCGAATTGAAATAGTGTTCGCTGAACTGAACATGTCTCGCTACCAGTATGCCACTGGATTTATAGCCGATTGGTGTCGCCACAAAAACCATGTGCTCCCCAGAGTATCGAGACTGGTGTTTTATTTCGCCACGTGGATAATAAACTTGACTATCATTTGAATAGCCATGAAAAACGATTGCGCAAAACACTGACAATGGCAAATGTAGCCCGCTCTTCTGTTTCACATGGAAATAATTGAATTTGATTCGGGTTTGTCACAAACAAACCGATAGAATTTAGCCCAAAAATGCGAGTGGCACAATTTGCATGTGATGTCAAAATAAGCATTCAATCCCAACGGGAGCCGCACTGCGCCGTGAATATGACTTTGAAATATTTCAAGTTTGATGTAAAATAGTCGACCTTTATTGTTGCCAGTCAATGAGCTAATTTCATTGGCATGGATTTGAAAAGTCAAAAAGAATTATTTAGATTAGTGAATCTATTTTAAGCTTCAAATAATTGACGGCCATATTCTAAATACAAGAATCTAAATTAATGGATTGCTTAACTTTAGCAATAAATTCTCGATAAATGCTCACAATTTCTCTCGCATCGAAAAACGCTAAGTCATTTATAATCGGCGTAGAATGTAATCCATTGCAATTTCTGGAATTCACTCTGCCAATGCCGATGTGCAATTTCCAATTATTGCAAAATGTTCCGATTGAATTGAGTGTTGCGACCTGTTTGGTGTTGTGTTCATGATTGTATTTTGTATGCATTCATCGAAATGCCAGTTAAATGTTTATTTTTCTACAGTTCTTTTCTGTGCATATTTCAATTTCCTTTCATCTAAAGCCACGATATTGGAGAAGTTATTTAATGGTTTCGTGCAGTGATTAGATTTGTATTTGACGCAAGCAATTTTCATTTGGTGGAAACTTTTTTTTTCATTCATCATTTGTATCATTGAATCGATATTGTTAAATCAGGCATTTCATCGCATGCATGTTAAATCAGGCATTTCATTCATTTTGAAATTGTTTTTGCACTAAACACATGCATGCACGGGGAAAACTTGTTTTTCTTCGGAATTTGGCAAAACCCAGCGAGAGATCGTAAAACCAACATGTGCTACAAATGATTTTCATTTTAGTGTTCTACCCTCACTAAAGTGCGGCTGCAATTCTTCCCCGATCTTGCCATTTCATTCTTATTTATTCGCTGGTTTATCTTGCAGAACTACAAGTAAAACGGGGGGAAAATAGTGAAGAAGGAACATCGAGAGAAAGAAAGAGAGAATAGGAACACAAAAAATCTACGAATAAAAAATGAATATTGTGCGAACATACGAATGCGAATTCGGTGGTTTGTTCCACACCAAAGAAAAAACAAACAAACTAAAACCAACAACCAGAGCAGTGGTGTTGAATTCACACGTGTTACCGCGAATATGTGTAGGTTTTTCTAAAACGCTCGCTTTGTAACGATTTCGAGGATGTATTGAGGCATCGAGGCCCAAGCATATTTGTGCTGAAATCCAATCGACTTTTATGTGCGATTCGGTGAAAATGCTCGTTCTGACAAATGGAAAATGGTGAAGATTTTTTTTCTTCGTCTTTAATTTTATATGGTGTTGCTGCTGCTGCTGCTGCTGCTGCTGAAGAGAGAACATTTTGCAAAATTTAACAAGAAAAACAGAGCCATTGATTCTTTCAGTTTGAAATTTTTGTGAACGGGCCACAGCTAACATGAAAACCATGGAAAATTTATTGAGAAACGATCTAGTTACTGAGAAATCGAACGATGAATTGAAATGAAAATATAAAGTAAACGAAAAGTCTTTTTCTTAGTTCATGGAGTACGTGAATGTTCATTTTTAGCGTAATATGAAAGCTACCGAAATGCGAATCTGAATGAAAAAAATAAAATGTGTGGCATTGACTGAAGTTTCGCTGGTGAAAAAGCGGCATATGTGAAAAATTATATTATGTAAAGCACATGATGCATACACGGAACATCTATTTCAAATAATTTATTGAAATTGCATGGTATTATGTCTCCTTTATCAATGCATATATCACTAATGCAATTGTGATTTTTATAAAGCTGCGCACATTCACACGAATAGCACTGCTTCAATCGAACTAAAATTCGTGTTGTTCCAAATGAAAATGGCTGAATCGAAATGTTGGTGTTTGTTTTGACACAAAGCTGATTTTAACGAATCATTGACAGAAATGTCTGTTTAAAAATATATCAAACTGCTAATTTTCTATTGGCGCTTGAGTTTTGAGATTTGATGAGCTCTAGAATGAGTCGCACTTACACAGAGAGAAAAAAATTGGTGGATTCGAGTCAGTCGATGGTAAACAACAAATTGCTGGTACATAATGCTTGAAAAAGAATTGAATTTAGCTTGAATTTATCGCAGACTGATTTAATATTAGCAGTTACAGTTTAATACTGATAAAACTAAGTCAGACTGGGATAAATAAAAGTTAAAATAATTTTTTTTTATCAAACTCTGTATGGCAAAATGTACTTGATTTCACAATTTTGTGTCTCCTTGTGTAAGCAATAGCATCATGAACACCACCAGCCAGGCGGATGGCCATCATTTATCATTTTTAATTAATACTCAGGTGATTGAGTAAATATTCCGATTCAATGATATCTGTCATCGCGCTAAATGTGGTTGGTCGAAGGAGTGAACAGTTTTAGAATGTGTTTGTGTGTTCCTTCGACGATATTCAC
This sequence comes from Obolodiplosis robiniae, assembly GCA_028476595.1. Lineage (NCBI taxonomy): Eukaryota > Metazoa > Arthropoda > Insecta > Diptera > Cecidomyiidae > Obolodiplosis > Obolodiplosis robiniae. The sequence continues at coordinate 7,137,642 of CM052017.1, read as the reverse complement.
ACCTGCAAATTTACTATATAAATTGCATAAAAATCATTCATCATTTGCTTGACACTTGCTTAGGTCTACATAATAGATCCAAGGCAATCCTCAGTTTACTCGAAAGACACAAACAGCTCAAACGGCGCACACGCGGGATCGCGGGGATCAAGTCGAAGTGTTGCGGTTTTTATTCGAGAAAAATGACGAAATCCAATCCATCTAATTAAATCGAGCGTTTTGTATTCTTTCAAGAAAAATTTACATCAACCAAACGCTCAATCGCTCTTCATTTCGGTTCAGCAAAGGAAAACGAAACACTCTCCCTCTCTCGCTCTCATTCGAATTGCCGCCATCGACTTCTACGCCATGAATGATTGGAGTAGGCAAATAACAAGAGTGAAACTTTATTTATGGGCTATATAGAGCAGTCGGTATGGGTGACGAGTCCACATCATCGTTTATATATGTTTTAAGCTAGGTTTTGAATGTTTCGCACACAGAATCGGCCTTTCAACATCGGCCGATGCTGTTTGAGGCTATTTTTAACATATTGTTATTCAAGAAACGCGATTAAAATGCGCGCCATTCGAGTTAAATCGGCATTCACGCGAGCGTCTCGTCTTTATTCTTGAGTTGTCTTGTTCGTGCGCTTCTGTGCCCGAACACTCATACACATTCTTGATCACTTGCTCACTTACATACACACACACCACAGCGAAAATTTTCAGATGCAATCCTGCTATTTTCATTTCAATTGTTGATCTCGAGTGGTTTTTGTGTTTGCGTGCATATTTTTATGGTCGATTCGATTTGTATTAGCGTACTATAGAATGTTTCAGGAATACCGAAAAATACACATTTTACAACAGCTCGCATTTATGCGTATGATGATGTTTGTGTGTTGGTCTCTCTTTCGAGCACGTTGAATTGCACTGTTGTTATTTTATTTAAGGAAAATCTTCGATTCTAAATATTTCACCATTTTCATTTTCGAAAAACCAACACAAATGCGAATAACAACTCCTCGATATTTCGTTGTCCGAATAAAGATGAGGCGACCGATTCGATGCATGTGAACATCAACAAAAATCAAACATTTCATTCTCTTTCTCTCTTGAGAGTGAATAGGCTCGCGCGTGCGACCGATTCGAAACGAATACAATTGAAAGGAAAGCGGCACAAAATTACATATGTTTCAGTCGACTTGAAATCATCGTTGCGCGCACGCGACCCCAAATGCTATGTGTCGAATTGAAGTGAGAGCAGCACACGCGTGAGCGCACGAAAAGGATAGCAATTATAATCATTATGATGATACACAGCAAACCCGAAACAGCCAACGGACATATATTGAATAATATGTTATTTTGAATTTTCAATTTTGGGTTTTCAGTTTTCGAGACGGACATGAAGTCAGCCGACGCGATAATTTTACACTGCTGCGTATGTTATTCCCATCGCATTTTCCATTCGTTATATAGATATATTTTTTTGTCACTTTGTTCACATTCTCGCGTCAAATTTTCCCCGTACACCAAGAGTAAAAAATATTTTTGAGTTTCATTCAATTTGTTGATTGTTTACTCGAGATCCGGGTACAAAAAAAATGCACTAGTTTGATTGCGCAATTCAAAAACAAAACGTTATCGTTTCGGAATGGGGAAACGATTTAATAAATCGTTGCTTGGAATTCCGTTGACTTTTTACGCGACACATCAAATTCGCAAAATATCTCGGTGTGTTAGTTTATGTGCATAGTAAGTTTTCCATGGATGCAACATCATTTGGATAATTTCGAGTGGCGTGATCAAAGTAAAAAGAAAAGCCGTGTGCCATCAACAACGATTCCAATCATATTTGAATGGGCGAAAGTTGAAGCGACAAAAAGCACCATTATACATAGCACACGACATTTTAAAAAAATTCAAAATTGTGCTTCGAAAATTTTAAATAATTTAATTAAGCGTGTATTTCGATGGAGTATCGTATTTTCTGTGCAAATTTCATTTAGGTCACCACTCAATTTCTCTCCCTCTTACTTCCTTTTTCATCCCTTCCGAAATGAAATACATTTTTTGCCCGCCAATGAATTGGGCGGCATATTCGGGGTGCGAGATCCACCATTATCGACGAGAGGGTGAATTATATAGAAGACAACACACACAAAAAAGTATCAAATCGAAAGCAATTCATTAATCGAACGAATCAATAACTTTTTTTATCAAGTGCAGATTGTTGATATAAATTATTGTTGAACAACAAAAAGTTGAGCTCAATCGAATCGCCATCGAATGAATAGAACGACAGAAAATGGCCATTACGATGCAATCTATTCAAGGTGATGTTCAACTGAGGCAATTCAAGTGCTTCACTGAATGGATTTTTTGTTAACCCTAAGTAGATCCGTCTAGTCTTGCAATCAACCGCGTGCAATTCCAATCGAAAAGTTTGAAAATTGATAAATTTCATTCGTTCACTTCCTTCCCTTTTCAATTCGATTTATACTCGAAATGACAATGAAAACATAAAATTTTTATCTTTTTTCATCGTTTTCTTTCTGCCGTTGAATCGTCGGACCGGTCCATTCAATTTACTTGGACAAGAATTTCATTTCGATTGCTTGAGAAGCATGAACACTCACACACTCAACTAAAAATCCCATCCCATAAAATTTTCAAATAGAATGATCGATGAAAAGAAGCGGTGATTTATACCAATCGAAATGTTGCTGCGGCTACAAAATGCGACAACTATTAAGAGCAAATGAAACTGTTTGCTGTTGTTTTTATCTTTGTTCTACGGGGTTTTGCTTCACTTTCAATATTGGCGGAATCGAGACCAATCCATTGAGACATACGGAACGAGCACAAGAGTTTGGCGAAAATTAAAGGCATTGCAAACACCAACGCCAAATTAACTTCAGTCGCCGTAAACCGATAAATAGTGTGCCAACAACAATAAAAAATGCTTAAGCAAATGATTATGCTAGCCGAGTCGAGCGAGCGACAGGACATCCATTGCCCGATAATATTCTTCAGTGTTTTTCTTACACTCATTCACTCGCTCCCATTTTCACTCTCTCTCTCTCACACTCTCTCTCACTCTCTCTCTCACTCTCTCTCTCTCACTCTCTCTCTCACTCTCTCTCTCTCTCTCTCTCTCTCTCACTCTCTCTCTACTTCTCTCTGTCTTCTCGCCGAACAATTTTCACGTTTTTTCTGGCCGCCGCCTCATGCTCTGTTGCAAAAACAAATGAAATTAATGATGCTGAAACGAAATTAAGCAGCGAAAAAAACTCGTATGAATTTAATTGGAAGTGATGCAATTCCTTTTAATTTGGTTTTATTTCTCCGTTATTCTTTCGGTGAAATCATTCGTTCACCTCATGCAATTCATATAAATATTGAATCGCTCGTTCGTTCTCTTTTCCGTTCAGTGCCATTGCGATGCTTCAGAATTTACAGTCCCCAGTCATATTCTATTCTGAAAGATGATCTGATGTACACACGCCGTCGAACAAATTCAAAAGAAACCGTTTGAATTGTACGTTTTTTGATTTGGTTGCCCGCGAACGGTTGCAAAAGCGCGTGCCAGAAACCATTCGCATTCGCGCAACTGTCTACATTTCACTTCTTATGCACACGCATCCGTTTCTACTGCTCGATTTGATCAGGAAAACTGAACTCATTCAATTTATCGCATACAAAAGGAAAACACGAGTTTATTGTATTTCTGTTCATTTTTCAGTATATTGTGTTGTTTTTATTTCGCTTTCTGCCAGTTTTCTTTGTGAATTTGATTTTCTCGCCGAAATGTTCCTTCACAAAATGAGCGCGGGCGCTAGCGAACGCGTACTACCAGAAGCATATTTATAACTGTGCTCGTAGCCACCCATTTGACTTGATTTTTTCTTTGTACTCTGCTCATTTTGATGTGCTGCCGCTGCTGCTGCTAAAGCTGCGTTCCGATTTTCTCTCTGTTAATGTGCATTTTTCATTTTGCTACATCTTTCGTTGTGCAAGTCCCGGTTGATTTTGACCTAAAGAAAAATCATCGTAATTGCTTGTGAGCGAGAATGAAGCCATTTAGCAGTCGAAATGTGCTCACAATTCGTGTTTCATGCAGTAGCAGCAGTAATGGCAGCCGCTGTCACCGCCGCTGCCGTCCTCACTTCAAACAAAGCCGTTCCTAACCTAGCACAATGTCACGAATTCAACAATCCATCGAAAGCGGCCCCCATTTCGGCAACAATACCTCTCCAACGGACCTTTTTTCAGTTCCTCTCCATTTCAGTTGCTGCCGATTTTTCGATTCCATTTTACTATTTCCAATTTTGTTTTCTATCTCGTTCGAATCCGCCCGATGTGGACAGTTCCTCTGAACATTCACGAATTGAGCAAACTTAATTAATTTAGCGGCGCTTATGTTTTGTTTATTACATCCATCTCGTTCTCGCTCTCTTTCTTTCTGGACGCTTCATTTCTTTAATTTATTACAATCCATTACATTTCTTTCAGTTATTGGTTCTAAATGGCAACACAAAATTCACCATTTGATTCGTCTTCTATTTCTGACTGAAAACTCAATAAAAAAAGAGATGTTGACGATTTTATTTGTCGTACTTTGAAAAAAATTCTCTATTTTATATAAATTTTTCTACGGTTGCTGTTGTTGTTCTTGCTTCCATACACTTCGATTTTGTGTGTGTTTCTCTTGTTTGTTGATACAATCTCGTTGGCGTCTTGGCGCCATTCGAATTGAAATCCATCGAAATACACGTGTTTTTTTAAGCCCTCGGTCCTATTAATTTCGTTCCGCGCAGAGAACGCAAAGAAGAGAATCCAAATTAATTGATTGTATGGATTGGATGATGCTTTTTGTCCTTCCCCAATCAAAACAAGTGCATTTTTTCTTGTGTTGTTCGATGAATAAACATCGACAATTGAATATGCGCGCGCGCGCATTCGTAAATGGAAGATTCGGTGAATATTATCTGAATTTCAGAATAGAGTGAAAAACGTATTGTGCTTGTCTGAAGAACTCAATAAATAGAAACATCAAAATTAAAGTATGTGCAAATGTAATTTCAGAACTTGCTGAAAACGATAAGAAAAAAAGACTAAAGTAGCCGTCGATTTTGTTGAGCATTTTGTGAGAGAAAGAATAAACGGAATTTTTTCGGAATAGATTTCTGTTTGTTAGTGGATCAGCGAAATTGCAATTGCAAAAATGGTACATGGTTAGTAAAGAAAATTCCAGTGAAAAACCGAACATCGACTGAATTGATTCACAATGAATATGGCAAATTTATGTTTGACAGATAATAAGCAACCCATCGTATTTGGACCAAAATTCAAAGCAACCGCTCCAAAAGGTATTTTCTCATGAAAGCATTTTTTGTTCTTTTCCCGTTCTGTTGCAACTGTTTCGATTCTATTCGCATGATACATCAAAAAACGAAGACAAAGAAATGAATTGTGAATGTCTTTCATAAAATGGCAAACTCAATTTGAGATAATCGTATTTTTAGTGCTTGAACAAGTTTTTGCCGCTCTTGATGTACATTAATTAAGGGCCATCCGGCTGCTTCAATTGAGATTGCATAATAAAATTCAACACTCAAACCAGATGCAGATGTTACAATTTTGTGCTCGCTCTTTCGCTCGTTGCACTCGTCGTCATTATAATTTCTTTTTTTTTGCATACGCGGCGCGCCATGAGAACGCATTCAATTTGACCATGTTGACGCCATTGGCAGCAAGTTCCATTTCAAACGCGACGCACATTCAGTTGCTGACACTAATTTCTTTTCTTTTTCGGGATTTTTATCACTTGCATTTCGAAATGATAAGTATTTAATTGGCCACGAAATTGAAATTAAAATTAACTGTGCGCAAACGGTTCAACTCAAAATTGTAAACAAATGAAAATCGCGTATAGCATTGCAACGAATCGACGGAAGAGATCGCCCAGAGTGCAAGAAAAATAAGAGCTCTGCCGATGCAGCGTCGAGAGACGAGAGAAAAAAAATGCCGAAGAGAATTTACTGTGTACAAAGAACAACAAAAAAGTTGTAAGGAAACAAACGAAAAATGTGACACAATAATGGCACAAGCCAAAAGAGTGCACATCCAACGGTTTGCGATGAGTCATTCGATAAAAAAATATCGTCATTTTCGATTCAAAGAGATTCAAGTATGCAAACAACATCTCGAATATAAATAGTAGTAGTGCAGGAAGAAGACGAGTTGAACGAGAATGAATGCGACAGAATGCGAGAGTGTTGTGAACAAACGAATCAAGGAAAAATGTTCATGAACTGGTCTCGCGCGGGGCACGCGCTTCTACCTCACAATACACTCGCTCTTCTCGCTTGGCTCTTTTTTGCTGTACCATTTGTTGTTGCCAGCAAAACATTCTTTAAATATTTCGAGCACTTCATTGAATGCTTAGTCACGCGTATTGGCACCATTTATTTTCCGATTCGTTCGATTTTCATCACCTAGCTGCTGCGGTGACACACAGCCACGGCGGCTTTTTCAAGTCAATTAATGATTTTGCAGTCATGGTTCTCATCAATAATTGGTTCAAGAACGCCTTCTCTCTACCAATAAATATTTCGGTTGGAATCGACAGCTAAATTGCAACTGTCTAATATTTGAACACGTTCGCTCGTTCCGACTGAATGATTCATCATGTTGCATCATCACCGACGAATGTTTGATTCATCATGTCAAAATAGACTAATTATTATGCAGAGGTTGATTGTTTTGTTGTGTGAAATAATTGCACGCAGCAATTTCTGATGATTAAAATTTCGCGCACATTTCCAGCTTTTCGACAATAATTGAATGGAATTAACAGCGGTTCCAATTCTAATCATTTGATTTAAGCTTGAACTTCTACATATGGAACAAGTGCCACTTTCACAGTAAAATCTGACTCTCTCCGTTCTGACTCTTTTCCATTTCAACATTAATCGCACCATTTGAAATTGGTATAAATACCGGTGAATCCCTGGGCAAACGGCCACAAAGGCCATTTTAATCAGTGTTTTGTGCGAGTTGACTTGTCGACGGTAGTCATCGTGGCCATGAACGCATTCTCCGGCTGCCAAATATAAACTCGTTGCGGTAAAATTAGTAAATTTTCCAAGTTTTAATTGATTAAATCTGTAACAAAAAAGCCATTGCAGTATTCTACTAATGCAATTATGACGTCCGTTTATTAGAATCAAACTGTGACTCTCGCACAGGCATTAATGCATTTTGCGAAGGCTGCGGTTTAAAGCACTTCAGAATTCAGCACATTTTCGGAGTAACAATGCACGCACACACAGAGAAAGAGCACATTTGTGTACAAAAAAGGAAACCGAAACCAAATCACATTGACGAAGTGGTCGTAAAGCCAAAAGCAAAAGCTCGGCTGAATTGCAATTTGTAATTTTGTGAGTGTTTGTGACTATATAGAATAATTTTTCAAATGAAAATAGAGGAAACATCAGCAAAAAGGGAAAAAAAATACGCCCCAGTTCGAAAGAACAGAGCCTCGCCTGAGGTGCTCTCATAGCGCAAATTCCAAACACAACCAACAAATGAGCATCACAAAGCTTATCGCTTGCAACAAAGCTTATCGCTGATCAAATGCATATTAATGCAATATTTTTGTGCACACAAAATGTGTGGTGACATTTTAAGTGAACACGTTTTTTCTTTCGGTTCCAATTAATTGAAGCTGTCACGGCAGCACACGCAATTATATTTTTTGCTGAAATTATCTAAATAGTTGTCAAATTTATTGGCGCTGCATCGGACAATATAAATTGGTGAAATAATAGTAAATATTTTCCCGGGTTCAAATAGATTCCGGCTGACACAGCGACTAATTAACGGATAAACATTTTTCACGCAATTTGCATTTTAACACGTGAATCATGGCGACCGGAAAAAAGCGTGATTCGTATATTATTTGTTTGCATTTGGCTAATTTGGTGTAGAATTCCCATTCCAACTAGATGTGTCATGGTCAGTTTAATTGAAAATGCTCGATTTCCATTTTGGCAAAACAACGCAAACGTTCATCTATGTGATAGGGAACTAACGCTCCTTCTTATCACTGTATATTTGAAATGATTGATTGGAAGGGCGCTTCGAATAATACAAAATTAATCGGATAACTTTTTTCATCAAATGGATTTGTTTCTTAAATAAATTCGTCGATGCCAATCTACTCCCATGCAAAAAATATGACTGCATTCGAGTGAAAAACTGTATTCAATGATTTTATGAAGTAGCTGTTTCGAATCGCATGAATTATGGAATTTGATTTACATCGCATTTATTGGCGCTGTTTTTTATTCTATCGATTGAAAGTGAATAATATTATTTCGTTTCGAGAGAATCGATAGACATTCACAAATTATAGCTTCAACTGTGTGCCCAAATCACCAGTTGTAAGCAAAATGATTTTTTTTTTCAAAACAACACATTTTTGGGCTGAACAAACGTCACCTCATTAATTCAATGAAAAGGACTAAACAAATTCAGACGAATTAATATAAAACCACACATCGGGTCATCTAATTATGTTTGAATTGATTGTCATCATTATCATAATATTTATTCGCACTGCATTTAATGAATATGCAATGGAATTCAATTGATTGTAATTTCACAGCACACATTATGGTTGAGTGTGGAATATTTTCGATGACCTAATCATAAATCCCATCAACCGCCATAGTTAATCGAATGAAAAATAACTATTGAAAAAAGAAATCGAACCCTTTGACCTCTTTCCCTTTTCATTCTTGAAAAAGAGCGTTGTCTTTCCGCGAAAAGAATTCATTTTTTTCATTTACATAGATTTATAGAAATGATTATTTATCAACAAATTTGCAAGAGTTTACAATATTACTCATGCTAGAGCGATAAATAATTGGCATGGTTGGATTTTTCGAACGTTCTCCGTCACCGAGACTGAAGCTGAAAAGCAGCACATTTTGTTATGCCAAACAACAATGCACAATATTTATTTGACAAGGCAAAATGAGCGGATGTTGATACGTTAATTGTTTCGAATCAATGAAAAAAAAACGCGGAGCGCACAAAAAATCTCCATCAAATATTTTCAATGCAAATTTATTTGCATCATTAAACGTGCTCTAAATAACCCGCTTTTTCCACCATTCAGTCGATTTTTTTATTTTTTTTTGATTTTCAGACTTTTGTTCATGCCACATGTAGAGATTTCCGATTCATTGGTTGATGAAACATTGTTGAATCTCTCTGTATGTGTGAGAGAGAGAGAGAGAGAGAGAGAGAGAGAGAGAGAGAGAAGATTCATTGTTCTTATTTCCGGCAATCGGAAATGATTGTGCCAATATTTCGATCCACATTCAACGTTCCATCACATTCAATAGATAAATTCAATCAATTGTTTGGCAATTAACTGGATACGTAAGCGACAAAAGCAGCTCTTATGCATGAGCATATATTTTTCCAAAGGAAATTCTATTGTTAAACAGCGCAAGTCATTCCTTAAACATGTTCATCGATTTTTGTTCTCGAAATAATTGGAACATTGGCATCGTACAATTTTTGAAAATTTAAAGGATTTTTGATGGCAATTCGAACTGGCTGACCAAATATTTATCGGATCGATTGACACGTATATTAAAATGTGTTGAACATGCTTTTGGTAACACAGTTTGTGAGGGTGGAGAGATTTATGCTTGCTGCATTGAATGTAACAAGGTCGCAAACAAATACCTAAAATGATGAACAATTCTACGCAATATGTTAATCTATTGTCTGTGATATTGAACGTACATACCAAATTACCAAACAAAGAACCATTCTCTCTCTCTCTCTCTCTCTCTCTCAATCTCTCTCTCTTCATATTCCTTTCGCCGGCTGTGCGGATATCGATAACTGAAAGCAATCAAACATATTCTGCTTCAAGACATTTCATTATTTGTCAATATGCGGAGTTATGCTGGATATGCTCGACATCCGTACGTTTTGAATAACATCAGGATTGAATGCAGCAGAATTCAAATCAAGTGATTTCATTGTAAATAGATCATTAGAATGCATCATATAAACTCGACTGTTCAATTGATTGTTAATTTAATTTGCCCATTCCGATATATATGATACAATTGCAATCGAACAAAGCGAATGTGCGCACATTCCATCTGGTTGGCTATTCACTTTTATTCATCAGCCGGCCAACTGACTAATTTATCAGCTCATGAATTCATTAATATCAAATGTTGAACAAACACACGCATATTGTGAACAAAAGTGCATTTTCATGTGATGAGGGGTTCATAGACAGAATATTGGATTTTCCATTTCGTTAATTTGTTGATTCGTTGAAGGTCTAGTTTGACACCTGAAATCTCGATTCACGATGGCAATAACCTGTCCATGTCCTTTCAATGTTTACTCTCGCTCGCACTGAATTTTCCATTGATTTGATTGAACTTCGTTTTTTGTGAATTGTCCACACTTTTATTTTTAGCCATCAGATTGTTGATTCTTAGATTTTAACATGTGTTACGTTTATAATGCCGTTGAAAAACACATCGGCGACGGATCGATTTTTTTTTCTCCGCATCTGACGTAAAACATGGTTCTTTGTCACTTTTGAATTAATCAGTGTTTGTTTTAGCGCGTGTGCGCAGATTGTGAGATGTGTTTTACTCGTGAAAAATAAACAAATCGAGCTAAAATCTAACATTTTTTTTTTGCTTTGTTTTTCTTTTTTTTTTTTTGATCCGCCCGCTTGGTCTTTGTACCTTATTCTAAAAATATATTTTATTTTTGTATACATCGCTTTGCCATTCTATATTTACCTACCGCTGGCCACTTTCATGAACCCACAATAAATTTTATATTGCTTATTCGTGATAATGATTGTTGTGTATCGAATCGTTGTGTATTATTGAATAAAATTTTTGAACCACTATCATGATTTCAAATGCCCCCGACATTTTATGAAGGATTAACCGCTCATTTCATGCTCAACCTTCTAACTCATAATCGCTCAAGATCATCATAGGCATGCTAAACTATCTTGATCGATTTAATCAAAAGATACGTTTTTTCTAAACCACATTTTATTTTGGGTATTGGAATAGGAATTTGGTCACCGAGCGGCACACCGAGTGGCACACCTCAGCCAATACGACGTGAATTTTCATCAGGAACGCAATCACAATCTGGCCAATTTAAATCGGAACCATTACTCGTGCAGTCAACACCAAATACACCAATCCTTGAACGTCGAGAGTTCCGTTCGGTTAAGTTTGAATCACCGCAGTTGCCGAGAAAAACTCTGGTAAATATCGCACCATCATGTTGTTCCAATTTGTCAGCTGAGTGATTCTAAGTTAAATTTGTTTTACCAATATCTTGAACACATGTTAATTTATTTAAATCACACATTTGATTTCGTTCGATATGTTCAGACGCAGCAGATGCATTCAAGTAGTACACAGTGTTTGAGGCAACCAACTATCACTGTACAACCGCCGCCACCATCGCCAAAACCGAAAGGTCTGCGAATTCATCAAATGGCCGAACAAGAGCAAGAAAATCATAAATAATCGTTTCAATCTAATTGCAGAACATTCAACATCCGAACACGGTGCCGACCATTCGAAAATTCGATCTTATTATCCAGCTGGTGTTCGGCAAACACATGATGCAAGTAAGTCTCACACACCTTTCTTCCAGCTGAGAGATTGCGAATGCCATGAACATGAGAGATTGCGAATGCTTTTTCCCATCGATTGCAATGCTTTTCATTTTCGAAGTGGCAATTCTAATTCGGATTGTCGCTTTCCTCTCTTTCTCTCTCTCTCTCACTCTCTCTCTTGCATTGTTGTCTTTCATAACTACTTTTACTCTTAAACTGAATTCAATTCTCTGTCTTTTTTTCTCTCTTATTCGAACGAATTTGTGTTCGTTTTTTTGCAGATTACTCGCATAACGAGTACATAACTCAGCGACAAAATTTGGAAAACGAGCGCCACAGAAAAATGGCATCTGATCGACGAAACGATGGCATCGATGTAACATCCAGATCGGTAAGATAAATTTGGCTATAATTTCTCTCTCTTTCACTTCCATCTTCGAATCACGGTGAAATCGGCAACCATTTGTTCATTTCTCATTCTCTAATTCAATGTTTGAAACTTTATTCAATTTGATATGAATATTAATGTGAACGATGTTAGTAAACTAACTGGCTGCTTAACAAAATGACACCGTCAAAGAAACACATAAACGATATTTCATTGCAGGAAGCGCACGACACCAGCCAACACGATTGGTATAAAAGAATGTACAACACAATTCATAAAGTTAGCGATGGCGGTAAGTAATTTGCATACAAAATACTTTTCTTACAATTGTTATGAGGGCGATTCTCCTTTTTTTTTTGTTACTCTGCGATTTTTTTTTTGTTACTACCCCGAAATTGTTCTTTCACACCACCACGAGCTCTGAACACACAATAAAACCGAGTTTTGCCAAAAAAGAGAAGGAAGGAAATTACTTCGAATGAAAAGGTTTTCGAGAAGAATGAAAAGCAAAGCTTTAATCAAGGGGGAAATCACTCTGAAAAAGTAATTGTCAAAATTACTTTCACAATTTTTTTTCAAAAAAAATTACTTTGGCAATTACTTTTTTTCTTGCAATTAATTTTCATTTTGCAATTACTTTTGCATATAAAACGACAAAAGTTATTGCAAAATGAAAAGTAGTTGCAAGAAAAAAGTAATTGCCAAAGTAATTTTTTCTGAAAAAATAATTGTGGGAGTAATTTTGACAATTAATTTTTCAGAGTGATTTTCCCCTTGGCTTAAATGCAAACTGCCATTTTTTATTGATTGTGTCGAGTTTTTCTTCCATACATTTGTTACCGTTAGCCTCGGCAACCTCGTTTGTCTGCCAATATTTGTTTAGTGACCATGTGTATATTCTCTTGCCATTTGTTTTCTATGTCTATATTTTTATTTCAATCGCCATTCCGAAATGCTTATTGCAATTTTTGGGGAAAAAAATCGACTGGTTTCTCAGTCCACTAATTTGGGACATTTTGGCTGTATATTCGCTGGTTCACTATGATTATTGCGAACAAATCAGACGACTCAAATCAAGTATACAAAAAGCTAACAATAGTCAATATTGTCCCAAATTAACCAACTGAAAAGAAAATAATAATTTTTCATAGAAATCATAAAATAGCTTCAATCATTTATTTTCGTTTGTCACTTTTTTTCAACAAGGGTAGGCTAGATATATGTAGATTTTAACATACCTAAAACCCATCCGTTTTCCCTCATGTTTCTTCTTGTTTGCTTTTTCTATTTTTTTAACAGATGGTTATGTGACTGTCCGCTACAAAACTCGCCGAGGTGATAATCAATTTTTGTATATTTACTTTTTTTTTTGTTAAATTTTTTTCTCTCGCTCATTAAAGCAAAGCACTCATCAATCAAAGCAATTTCTTTTTTGGGGTTGGTACGAATACACATACTTGGCGTACGCAACACATTTCCATCGAATGACATTCATTTAAATGGAAATTTCAAATCATAAAAAAACACAGGAACCCCTCCATACACACACACTCTGCTCTTAAATGATTTAAAGTTAAATCAAAATTTATTCGCACAAAAATGTTGAAACATCAACCTCTTCAGTGTCATGCTTATGTCAAGATGAAACAGTATTCAGAGCGGAACATCTCACATTTGCTTTTCATGTGCGTGCCATGCCATTCATTCATTTTTGAAACTCATTTCATTTGGATCCAATGAAAAAACATAAGCAAACATTTCTTAACGCAATTTATATTGTTTCTCTCTCGCAACATTCAATTCCTAACATTTTGTCGCTCTCAATAAAGCTAATATTTTGTGAGAGTTGTCAGAAGGCGGAAAAAAGCAAGCGATAAGATTGTCACGCGTATGCAACATAAAGACGACGAGCCAAATAAGCAAATTGTTCTTCAACATTATTAGAATTATTCACCAAACAAATAATAGCATTACCATTTCATAAAGGCATCATCAACAAAAGCAATAATAGCGGCGCTTCATAAATATTTGCTCCATTTTTCGCGTATCCGTGCTCGAGCACTTGCCGTGTTCAAATTCAAATTAATTTCTCTTTATGTAATCGAATTTATCTTCATATGCTTAGCATATATACACATATGGAACGAGTGGTTGAAAAATGTGAAAAATATGGATGAAAATGTAATGGAATTAACATGTACTCTTGTTGCTCAAGCGATGCCAGGCATTTATAAAATAAATATAATATCTAAAATTTTGTAATGCATCTAAATGTCATTTGTTTTCTTCCGCTTGATCCATTCAAAGCTCAAACAATACAATCAACGATCGAAAATCACAATGAACACAACGGAAATGTAATGCCGCAAATGGAAACATTAGCATAAATAATCCGATTAAAGCGAAACAATTTTTCCGGTCGTCTTTCAGTGCATTCGTCAAGAGTTAACTAAGATATATATTTATTCTTGAATATTTGATTTCAATACATCTTATTTTGAAATCCGGTCGAATTCAACGTTTCAAATCAACATCGCCCGTTGAGATGTGTTCAACGTTTTTTGATGCTCTTTTCGTCTTAGCACTCAATCGCCTTGATGACAATCGCCTTTGTCATCATTCTTATCACAATTAAACAGCATCGACGACACATTAGGTCGAATTTCACTTCAGAAAATGTAGCTATTGTATACGTGTGTGTGCATAATGTAATGGTTCGAAATCGAAATCAGCATAATTGCCGCATCAAAAGTGATTAATGTCAATTTTCCAACCAACTCTATCGCTGCAACTTTTGCAGCGCATTTGCGCGCAAACACACGCCAACAATTATGAATGCTTGGCGATGAAGAACATTTACTTTCGACATAATGGAACATTGCGTATGTGGAGATTAAGCAAATGTATCGCAATCATGCTTTTTCGGTTGAGCTTGAAATCGAGTTTTATCAAGTGAAAGATGTTGTATCATTAGCAATGTGTTCTTTTTTTCTGTAATTCGATAGTATTATTCAAAGCGTGTATTCAAATGAATAAATAGTCAAATTTTGATTGAAATATATATTGCTTAAAAATGTTGTACAGCAAGAAATATTTAATCACACTATCACATTTTTACAAATAGGGATTTATTTATTCTCTAAAGAAGGATTAACATTTGTCAGTGGAAAAGTGGCGAATGAAAAATGCAAACAACCGATTGAACTCCATGCAAAATTGTATGCGGATTTATATTTCACGTACTTTTTCACCGGTGGCCGTTTTTTATGCAGGATTTACTCGCATTATAATTTAATGCATACTTTTTCACAAATATATTCACCTCATTTCAAATGTGTATATTTTCATCGGCCGACTCCATTTGTATTGCGCTTTTCTCTCTTTCTCTCTTTGAAAGATAAAACTGTATAATTGATTGTCTACGAGACACTCAGAGATTTAACCTTCAATATGCTCCTAATGGTAGCTCGTGAAAGTGTATTATTCATATTCGCCCAGAAAATGATTTGTTTTTATTACCGCTTCAACTGAAGCACAAGAGCAGAACATTTCACGGCAACAGCACGTGTAAGGCGTTCGAAAATATCAGGCGGCAGTGCAAAAAAAATATATATAAAAAATACCTACCTCATTTGTGTATATCACTTTAATGTTTTCCTCTGCGTGCGATCCATGTCTAACAGAAATCCATATTTAAACTCCTTATTGAAAGGACACAATTCGTGCCAGCTCTCTTGCTTGCTTCGATACTTTTCATGCATCATACATCTCTTAGCTATGCCATTTACTTTTTGGGGGAAAAGAAGTATCCTTCAAAATCCACACCGCACATTCTCCTTCCTTTTTGCCATGGCATATAAATGTACTTTGCGCTGTAGAATTTGTGCAATGTTGTTAAATCAGTCTTTTTTTCTCTTTTTCTCTCTGTGTCGATTTCATTTTCCTTTTATGCATTCATATTCTTTATGGACGTCTGGCTAAAACACATCGGACCCACTTGCTTTTGAATGACTTTGAAATATTATGTGACACACACATGTTAACACACACCGTCACCATCAGGCCAATACCCATACAAATCATCATCCAATGGATACGCTTCGGAACCGGAACGGAATTACAATTCGGACTATTCAATCAAATACAAAACGTTAGACCGACGACGCAACCCATCATCCGAAAAGTACGTAACCAGCTTATGGTTTGCAATTTACATATAACTCGCTCGCTGACTGTCTTACTCGTTCACCGAAAGCCTTAAACGACATTTATGTATTTATGATTATGAGAATATGCTGAACAACCGTTTAACAAGAAAAATGGACGACACGACAGCGCAACAAAACTTATAAAATGTCTTTCGATTGTTTATTACATTCATTGAAAGTTATACATATATGCACCAAGTTTGCACTTTCGCTCGCCCCACTCAATCATCGGAATAATGGAAAATATGCATATAGAACATGAAGTTAGTGAGAAACGAGCTATTTTTATCGATAGTGTATCCATTACGGAGTAAATACATAAGAAAGTGCATAAATCATAGACAAACTACTGCATTTTGCGCACATTTTTACCGTTTCGAGCCATTTGCATCATTTTATTACTCTTTTTACATTGTTGTGTTTGTGTTTCTTTCTTTTCGACATTTGTTTTTGCAGTGTATACAGTACGTTGCCAAATTCGATAAGATCAACAAATTTTGCATGCAGAAATCAACCCGGAAAAATTGAGAATTTTACTCCTGGCCATTCGTCCGTCATCGACAAAGAACGCAGAGAAGTAAGTGCTTTCAACAATTTTTCACTTGTATTTTCTACACTGAAAATAAGATTTGTCAAAACTTGTTATGAAAAGTAACAAACTCAATATTTTTTCACATCACCGAATATGAAATTCATCGTATATTTGATGAAAATTTTCACATAAAATGTGAGGGATTTCGATTCTGACACATGGAGATTATGGAAGTCCATTATTTTCAATGAACTTGTTTTACGACAGTCAAACTCATCGAATTGAAGGCTTTTCTCTGCCGTTAATATTCAATGAGAAAATACATAGAACTCTCGTTGTATTTTAAAAATCACATCGTTTTTGTGTCCAAAATGCAACACCTTCTCATTGGTGGGGATAAATTCTTATCATTGGGATTATACGATGTAATAATAAACTTCATTTTCGGCATAATTAACAATCGAACTTTAGAAAATATGAAAGAAGCTTTTGCTTTGAACAATCAGAAAACGGATTAAGTGTTAAAATGGATACGAGCTCATGAATCGAAATCAATTGCACCATTTTTTATGGTCTACATCAACTATTTCATTGTTTCTTTCATTATTTGCAGTGGTGGGACGAAGTAATGGATATTTTTAATGTGGTACGAATTTCATATGAATATTTCATTTCATTCGTTATCATAATTAACTTTCGTTGAATGTGAAAGCCTCTAAAAGCTGCTTTGCCATTTAAGTGTTGTTTATTCAGTTTCTTTTGCATTTTAGTGATTTTCTGAGAAAAAAAAAAACGATTTCAATTATTGTTTTATTGATCTTTTGTTATCAAATATTAGCTTCCTTCAAAATTGAAAAACTTTCTAAATTCTCTTCCTTTATTCTTATGTTCATTTTTTGATGTAATGACAATATTCCGTTCCATACGTTAAGTTCAGTTACATGTTGTTAATTAATGATTTGATTGGTTAATGAATTTTTATTTTGATTCGATCTTTGACATGCGGCTTTCCAAATTAATTGGACTTGATACTGTAAAATGGCACAAATTGTCAATATTGAACATTTCATTGAATGCATCAAATCCGTATGAATAATTTTAGTGGCGTATCGATCATTCCCCAAATGAATTTTATTACAAGATTATTAGAGATTTACAGGATTTCGTAAGTTGAATGTTGTTGTTGCTGTTGTTAATTATTTTCATTTGTTGAATGTAATCGGATTTAGTTGATGTTGTCTTGTGCTTGTTGTACGTTCTGTCCTTGATGTATAACTTGAATCCGATTTCGCTCTATCCACTTCCTCGCACAAATACATTTTTATCGAGCACGTGCATAAAATGAATTTTTCTCTCTTTCTCTTTCTCCTTCTTTCCATTCTTTGTATGATTACATTCGCTGGCATTTCTATGGCATATACATCGGATGCACTCAATCAATTTGATGTTGAATTGTACTCGCTTGAAATGCTAGCAGATTCCTTTGGCCAACTGTTGTTGTTTTTTTCGCTCCCTTGCCCATTTTCCAATGTTATTGACTAAATGTTGCATTTTCTCAACAGGATCAGATCAAGGCGAGAAATGAGATTAACAAAGTTTGTGAAGGCAATCTCTCAAGGTGAGCATGGATTTGATCGATCAAAAAAATTAAAACATTCAACTCATTGCATATTAAAAAAGCTTACGAACTCAGCAGAATGTTTTTTTCCCATAATTCTTTGTTTTTCCATCAACTCGAAATTAAACCTGTATTTTTTTTCTCGTGCAATTCAAATGCAGAGCGCTGAAGGATCAAGGCTATGAAAGTGATTCAACGTTAGTATTTCGTAAGAAGGAAAATTCACAAATCGCACCGCTAAGTCCAGTCGAACAAAAACAAGCCTACCTCAACATGCAAGCTGGTGGTGAAGCACCGATGCAAGGATTCAGAAAACCAGCACCTGAAAAACCAAGAGGTATGTTCTCATTAGCCACACTCTCTCTCTCTCTCTCTCTCTCTATTTCATTCCCAAATCCATTTTTTATTGTTTAATAAATGAGCAAATACTTACTAACCGCCGAGAGCAACATCTCTGTATTGGTTTGTGTTCTCTCTGGGTTAATTTCGCTTTGGTAGAAGTAAGTTTTTTTAAAAGTTTGCAGAAGCCATAGAGGTATTGTGCCAAATGCAGGATGTCTCTCAAACAAAAACTGATTAATTTTTTGCTTTTGGTCTAGACTGGGTCGAATAATACGCTAAGGGGCTTTTCTTTGAAATAACAAGTCTTTCAAATAACAGGGTTTTTCTGCCAGTTTTTGTGGTGACGGTATTTTGTTTGTTTGTGGGAAACTAATTTCACTCGAGAAAATTAAACACTCTTTCATATTCATTGTACAAAGATACTCATCATTTAGCTCGATGCGAGTGTGACCTAACCACGACTAAAAGCCAAATTCTCAATTGCAATCAACTGTTGAAGCGATTTTTTTTTCTCAACTTCGTCAATTTCTTTTATTCAAATGCACGTGTGTACAAATGCAAAGTAATTCAAATGAAAAATAATAATTTCTCACCGTCGACACATAAATCACCTGTGTGCTGCAAATATTCCGAGGGGACAGATGATAATTAAGACAACCAGTGTGCTCGCAATGCAAAGTGAAACTACGCACACAAATCACCATGTCGCATCACCCATGCAATTATTAACGGTATCGACGTCATCACATCCATTCCGTCCGAAATTTGAATTTTTTTTTTCTCTTTTTTTTTTCTTTCTCTTCCCAATGTTTGCGCTTTGCTTGCCTGCAGATCATGTCGAAATTGAATATTTGCCAATAACCTCAACGCTTACCAAAATCCGTGTGCATAGCAAAAATCTTTTGCCGCCCGTGCAAAATGAAATTCTTTGTTATCCGATAACAAATGTAACAAAACCGATCGATTTGTTTGCGCCATTTCCCAAGCATAGCCAGCCATTTGTGCCGGTAAGTCCGCCAAATCCACCGTTGCGTGTGTCGTCGAAAGACAGTTCGACATTGCGTGATTACGTTGAGGGTCGTCAGGTGAATGGTGACGGAATCGGTGAAAGAAAAACTGATCCGGAAACGATTACAGTGCGGAATCGCAATCGCTTGCCAGCTTCAGTTCGAAGCCGTTCAGCAAGCAGCATTACAACATCGTTTACATCACTAAAAGATGAGAAGAATTTGGCGAATAGTGGTGCTCGCGTGGGACGGCAACATGTACCTCGCGTCAGCTCGCTCAGTCCAGTCAGTCGCAAGATCGAAAAACGCAAATCAAACACGAGCCCAATTGCGTTTGGCCGAAGTATTTCGAAGGAACGGACATTTGCGGAAGAAAAGAAAAAACAAGAAGATCAATTGCCATTATGCCGACGCGCTTGGACAGCTAGCACAAACATTCTTCGCGATCCATTCGTTCAATCGCCAAGAGATGTACGAGAAGCCGTTCGAACCACATACAAAAGTCCACATACCCGAGAACGACTAACCACCACAACCTCGACACGCAAAACACCATCGGGAAATACAATTAAAACATCGGCCGTCACCTATGCAAAGGACAAACTAACGAAAGATTCTGTGAAGAATGATGAGAAAACCATTCGAATGACAACAGTTGAAACGAAACCGAGCCGTGTTGCCACACCAATTGTCGTCAAATCGAATTTGTCCAAATCGTCGGTGAGCACCGAAACCAAGCTAAGTCCACCTTCAAAGCAAACCATAAAAACTTCATCGAATGTTAGCCTCGCCCGGACAAACTCCACTTATTCGATTGATTCGAGCTCGTCGAAACGTCACATTCGCAATCGCCCGTTCACTATAAAATCGGTGGCGAAAGCTACCGCACCGCCGGTTACCATTTCAAATAAGCCACGAAAGAAGAAAATCGACACGAAAGCGACTCCGATTACGAAATCTGTGCCCGAAGAAAAAAACGAAACGAACGAAATGAAAACTCGAACGATTAGTCCGGCACGCAATGGCTACGAACGAAGCAACAGCTTCATTTTGATTAATGATGGCGCAAATAAGAAAGGCGAACGCAATGAAAAACAAGAACGAATCGGACGAAAATCTCATACATTTTTTCAGAACTTATTTCTGCGAGACATCGCCACGACGAATGTGTTATCCGGCGCTGGCGATGAAACCCTGTATCAAAACACTGCCGTCCAAGAAAAAGCACAATTTTGGAATACGATTCCGCGACGAGCCAATAGTGCTAAGAAAAAGCCGCCCAGCGTTTATTTAGCGCAAAAGCAACCGGTCACCGGATCGAAATTCAAGGAATTGGAAAAAGTGCACGTGCGTCAAACTCGTAGCTTGAGTCCGCGACGCTCACTAGCCAAATCGCCGAAAACCATTTACTTTGATCAAATCAACAAGTATAATTCGTTTTGTCAGCTGTCCGACGAAGATGAAGGAGAGTTTGGCTTTGATTATCACTTTCACGAGCGCAGCAAAAGTGAGCCACGTTCAATTGCTCATGTGCAACATGTTAAACCGGATGTGAAGTTAAAAAATTCGTCGGCTAAGGAAAATGAGCGTCCATTTTCACCGACACGTGAAATTCGATCGCCATCTAGTCGACGAATTCAAAGCTTCCGTGCGCAATACAAAACTGAGCAAAGAGCACAAAGTGCTGATTCACATCACCGCTATCATTCGCTTGATTTGCATTTGAGCAGACGGTATTCGTGCTGCGACGAGGCCACCGATTATGAAAGCCACTTGGATCTGTGCAAGCATCGTCGATCTGAGAAGTTCAAAGATTTGAATCGATTCTATTCGAAGGTCGAACGCGTTGGTGAGCTCGAAAGAACCACATCAAACATTGACTTGCATCCGATTCGAAAAGAAAATGAACTCATTGATTTCGATGTGTGGAAACGAGTGCGAGACTACGAACGGGCTGAACGAGAATTGAATTCACTGGTTGGAAAATTGAAGCGCGAGGAAAAAGAAAAAGATTTCCTCTTCCGTCCGAAATATGTGGAGGACATCAAATGGGATCGGCGCCATGAAAGTGGCTTGCGAGTTAAGGAAAAATCGGTTGAAGATTTGAAAGGAATTTTCATAGAAAAATTGGATTTGGACGAATCAAGACGGAAAACCGTTGAAACTCTTAATGATCAGTATCGATCGTTGTGGAAAGGAAACTCTGTGCTTGATCTGGCATCAAGTATGGTTGTTAAATACAATACACCGGGCAAACAGAGCAGCGGCCCAACCGATGTTACCGATGACAAATGTGAAAAGCACCGTTTGGGCATCAGCCGCAACTTGATCAGCACTCTGTCGAAGGATCAAGTGTGCAAAATCAAAAATCAACTCACCGAAATCTATAGCAACAGCACAAAAACAACTAACAAAGCTGAATTACCATCGGAAGAGTACGTGATTAATGTGAGTGAAGAGCGGAACTTACGGCCAACATCGCTTTTGGTTCGCAGTAATTCGCTGGTTGGCGAAAAGGAATTGCTGCGGCCAGTTTTGCAGCGACAGGAAAATCGTTTGAAAGGCAAAATTAAAGCTGATTCAAAAGGCGCGGTGCACGAGACCCGCGTCACTAGAAGTGTTGATCGGTATGATTCGGTTGTTCGACGACAAGCCTACACGGAAGATGAAAAGAAAAAACTATTGCAACAATTGGGGAATGAAATTCGAGATAAACTGAGGGAGCGCCGTGAAAAGGTTTTGCAACCGCGCGAAACGCGTGGAGCGATTGCTGCCGAAAAAACAAATATTGCGAGTAAAGCAAATGTACCGAGCGAGTCCATATTTCATCCTGCCGAGCAAAAATCGACTGGCAGCGAATCGTTTGTATCGAAACTAACCAGCGAAATAAAGGCACAGTCAAAACATAATAAAATAGCTGGTGAGAGAAAGCGTGAAAAACCGCCTTCATGCATTGAAAAGAGACCCACTGAAAATGATGATGCGAACGCTAAAGAATTTTTCGTGACCGTTGAACCGTCAAGTGAAAAGATCAAAGGGAAAATTGAGTATTTTGAGAAGAAAAAGGATGAAGAAGCGCCAAAAACGATATATTTACCGCGCGATGACTCATCACCGGATGAAGATGAAGTGATTCGTGTGGTCGAGGAGAATATCAAAGCGCGACAGGCCATAAAAAATCAATCGGCCCGAAGTCGTTTGCATGCCAATGGCATGAGCACATCGGAATCCGACTTAAAGGAAATTTTCGGTGAAAAAGAAAGTGTTCGCAATCTCATTGAATTTCGTACACCATCGCCGGTCAACACTGATGCTCAGTCAAAAAACGACTGGGATGCTGCGAGTACCGAGAGCTATTTTCGGTCCCGCAGCATATCACCCATCTATAATTCAATGCAGTCGACTTTAAAAAAGATCCATTTCAATGGCAATGGAAAATCCGGCGATGAACAATTCCGTTACGAAAGCTCCACATACAAACCGCCACGGTCTCATCCAATTTTTGCCGTCCCGCCTCGTCGCTTCAAAAGTGATCCAACTCTCAATGAAACGACATTTCGCAATCAAGGCCCATCGAAGGTGGTGGTAAAAAGTCATGAAGCTGGCGATGTCTCTTACATCACACACAAATTTGAATTGAAAAAAGAGGCTGCGTTGGCAGCCGGAGTACGGGGCCGATCGCGCACTCGACGCGTTTCATCGCCCATCCAACGTGTTGCATTCAAAAAAGAGAATCGTCTAATGCCGCACATTGATATAATCAGCAAGACAATTGCGTTGAAGGAAGCGATGAGCCGAAGTGTGACACCAAGATCATCCGCAAATATTGAAGTATCCGCAGGTGAGGTTGACAAAATTCGACATAAATTCGAAACAAAATCGTCACCCGAGCGAGTTTCATTGATTGGACAAATGTATACTTCATCACCAGACTTCAGTGAATTGAAGGATATTTCTAACTATCTTTCATCAACATGGATAGCGCACAAATACTCCAAACCGAATGATAATGCTCGTTCGGCTACCGAACCAGAGAAGGGGCCCGCCAACCAAGAGATCAAGCGCAAGCAAGTGTCTCGATCGAGTTCAACATCACCACTTCGTCAACAAAATTTCAATGAAATGCTAAAGCCGCTGTACGATATATTCGCTGATCAAAATTATGATCCGGTGAAGCATCGTCCAACTCATCGCTATGTTCCAGTTGACAAACGCATTGAGGCCGAATATCTGTGGCGTCGATTGAAAAAACAAAATGGCACCAGTAAAAAAACACCAAAAACATCTATAAAAACTGAAGGTTAGATTGATGAATTACATGCACAAAAAAACCGACTTATTCGTGCACAAAAATACACACACGTGTCATTCGAACAATTTAGACACTCGTCTTTTAGCATTTCGATAACTATGCTGGATCGAGGGAATTATTCTAAGGTGTTGCACTTGAAAATATAAAAATTGAAATGTGACTTTTTGGGATTTCGGAATTCATTTCTTGCAACGACGATTCTATCAATCGCCGCTTTCATTGATCTTTTCTTTGAGACTGGTATTCGATTGCATGCATTTTTCTACTCTCATTTTTCTGGCATGGACAAATCGTTTTTCGTTGGATTTTCGCAAAAGAATTTTTTCTAGAAGATTTCATTAAAAATTGCGCCAAAAAAGCATAACATTAACGACGCTACGCCTAACACAAAACAAGGAATTTAATGCTCTTCGTTTCATTCATATTGGCAAAAGAACATTATTCGTTAATTAAAGCGCATATTCTTCTCTTTCTCTCTATCTCTTTTATATATATTTGTGTATACATTTTGTGTGTTGTACCTGTAATTGGCATGTGTGTAGATTGCGACACAGCTCCACCACCACCTCCTCCACCAGGTGCATACTATTATAACACTGAACAACCCGATTTAGGTGAGTGACTTAAACATTCTATCTTCTAGTCGATCGTAGCTCTCGTTATTAACCCCCTTCTAAACAACGAATTGTTCACACTTAAAATTCTTTCAATAATATCCGGTCCTAACCATTTCTCTCAACTTCTCTTGACTAGAAGATATTGGTATTTGAATGAAAGTAATACGATAATATCAACGATTTCAATATCGTATTCGACGAAAAGTGACTCGACTTTTGATTGTGAACAAAAAATACTCGTAAACTTTATATGAATTTTCTTCTTCTTCAAGAAAAGTTAAGATGATTGAGCATATTTTTGGTTTGCCTCTGATCTTAACTTTATATTGTGCGAGAAAACGCCACACTTCCATAATTAAAAGAAAAATAATTAATTTTCATTCGTGTCCTCTGTTTCGATTTGGGTTTTATAACACTTTTTGATATCGCGGTTTGTTGGCGTTCGGGATTGGCATTTTTTGCATGACCATTATGTATTCAGCCATTTGACGTGTAAATGCCTTCGTACCTGGTTTGCTAAAAGTTATCATAGAAATTCAACGAATGAACGAATAACGAGAAGAAAAAAAAATGAAATAAAACCGACCGAAATTACAAAAACGTGAACTGTTGGGTAGTCCAGCATTTCAATTACGACATCGTTTTCGGATTCCGAATAATGGTTCAAATTAACCGCAGACACCGGCCCCCATTTCTCATTAGCATGGAAAATATGAATGTTACACGAAATTGTTCTGCATTATTTCGTCTTTTCATTTGGTGAATCGAGCGTTTGCCGCACGGACAGTTTGCTACGACGTCAGAAAAAAAATACAGCCAATGTAACAAAAGAGCCCGTCATTTTGCATTTTATAATAGTTGGACTTTTCTTGCCCAATTGAAAACTTTACCGAAATGTGAAAACAATTTTGCGATGTTACGAAAAGAATGGTGGTCGACTGAGGCTACATAAAAAACACACTATGAAGGCAGATGGTTGAAAAACCGTCGAATCAAATTAAATAAAATTTATGCGGAAAAAGTGCAAATTTAGTAGTCAGAAGTCAGTTGTTACTTAAGCACGGGTGCGCCAGAAATAGAACTGAAGACTGCAACATTTTTTTGGTTTTGAGGAAAATCATAGACGAAAATTGGCCGAATGATTCGAGCGATGGTCGCGTCAGCCCAAGGAAATGCATCATGAAATCGTCAAGATGTGTAAAGAAGTTCGTCAGTGTAGAGCAGAAACAGTGAAAAACGAGAACAACACACAAAAACCATCTTCATTCAAACGAAAAATTCCCCGGCAACAGACGGAAATTCATTCAGCAACAAACAATAAAAATGTTCTCGAAACTTGAAAAATACCGTGGCATTTGGCATAAGAAACAGCCGGAATTTAATCATTTTCCGCTAGAACATTTGGTTATTTTTATTGATTGAAATCGAATGGATCGCACACAATTTGTTTCTCTCTCGTTCGTCGTAACAAAAGCGGTCTATTTAAAATGTCGAAAGTGAATTGTTGGCTGCGTATAAGTTTTGCTTGTTTGGCGCAGAAGATCTCGATCAAAAGTCGACGAAAAATCGTGTTAACACTGCGAACACATTTGTGCGTCAATATATTTGCATTTAAATTAAAGACTCACTTTCAATGCCGTATAACAAAAAAATAAGTCAGCAAATTCATGGCACAACAATAGAGCGCACATCTTTTGTTCAGTATGTTTACTCTATTTGTTATGGTCATAAAATATTTCTCTTGCAATTTTTTCCCGTTTCGTACACAGTCTCGCTTTTTTTTTTGCTCACTCTGCCATTCTTCAATTACCGACTCTATTGCCCGGTGCACATTGAAACGGAGAACAATAGCTCTGTCGAGAGTGAAACAACAACAACAAATTAGAAAGAAAACGCGTCAAACATGCAGAGAGTAAAAATTACAATTGCAATATTTTGCATTGTTTAATTTTTCTCCGGTTTTTCTTGATCAAAATAACATTGCAGCGGACGACGACAGCAGCAACAGCAGCAACATCACAAATCATATGAGCCGATGAGAAGTCGTAAGCTGTACTGCACTGAACAAATAAAACAAAATAAATATGACAAAGAAAATATTTCGTGTTCCCTTATTTAAGTACTTAGATTGTATGCTTGCATATTGACATTAAATATGTGTTTGAAACCGCCAACCAGATAGAGCATTATCATTTAAGTTTGCCAATGCGTCTTATATGGCTGCCGCGTCATTTCAATGGCATTTTGATATCACAATGTAGACAATGAAGCGTCTCAAATTCGTCTCTTTTGAATGCAACAAACCGAACTAACAATCATCATGTACAATTTCATCCGAAACCCCATTTCGATTACAATGAAAAAATATATTTGTTTAGAAATAAAAATCTCTGTCGTTTACACAAAAATTTACGAAGAAATGTGTAAAATGCCGCACACTCCTCAAAACGAACCAAAGTTTTTTACATATGAAAATATTTTATGATTGCACACGCGTGCGCTTCATTCAATGCAGACAGCCGCTGAAAATTGGAAAAATCGAATATGCTTGGGCACTTTGTGCGTGCGTGTGAAACACTAAATGAACCAATTATTTCATTGTTTTCACTTCAACCAATTCATAATGGCCAACCATAATATCTTCATCCATCTTTAAAATGAATAGAAACGAATCGCTTCACATGAAATGTGATCGGTTCGAATAACCAACTCTCAAGCATTCGCAAATGCATGAGACAATATGAAAGAAGGTATCGAACTGCAAGAATAATTGCCAATCCAAGAGACCGAGAGAGAAAGAGAAAAAGGCAAGTGTATGAAGATGAGAGAAGGAGCGTTTAGCTTGCGGTTTCTTTTCACGTTGCTCAAAAATGCTCATTTTTATTACATCACTGCCATTTCAATCAATTCATGAAAAGTCGTTAAAAACATTGATGAGAGAGTTTGTTAATGGCGAGAAATTAGTCTTCGAATGATTGCTGTTCACGTTTTCAATATTTCAGTCAGTTCGGGCTGTTCGCCGTGCACTGAAAGGTTGCCGAACAGAGACAGAAGAAAGGAGAGCCGAAATCAAATCAATATCGGTGAAAAAGTATTAAAATGAATTGGCTGCACGGCGCAGATAAAAAACGCCGTTGAATATTTGTAATCCATAAACTATGCTAATTTGCAGTGATTACAATGCGATACCTATTTATTTTTCTCAATTCCAGAATTAATGAGTGATAACAGACAAATTATTCTTTCGTTAAGATGATTTTTCCATGGAATTCATAGAGGAACAGCAAAACGTTTTAAACGAGTCGAGGTCGGTTTGGATTTCCTCTGAATGTAATTGCTGCTTGCGTCTTGCCGCTTTTTTTTGCGTCGAAACTGATGAAATCTAATTTTTGCATAGACACGACGTTCGATCAATCATTAATTGGTCTGATATTTTTAGTAAATAGTAGCTCAATAAATCCAAATCAATCCAGTCAATTTCGAAGATGCGCATAGCATATATTCAGTTCAATGCGCTCCCAACGCTTTAGCCACTCAAAGAAGCATCATTGAAAGGTCGACGCCACTTATCCATAGATATTTCTAGATTATGAAACACGCGAAACATTTCGTTTATTGGGTAGATGACAGATTTACTGTTCCTTTTTAAAATTTTGTTTAATCATCGTACACTTTTTTCCATTTCGATATGATCTGGTCACAACAGTTGTTCAGGGAAAAGTTAATTCCTTCGAAATGCAAATTTAGGAGTAAATTATTTTATGCATAGAATATGATGTCATATTAAATGAATTTTTATTCAGGAATTTGAATTTAAATATCTAGTTAAAATATAAATATTCATTCATTATCAAGTTTAAACACATTCCCAAGGATACTTAAATATCAGTATATTGTAACACACTGTTGTTTTCAATTTATCGCGATGCGTCTCTTGATCCTTATCACATTTTCTGTGGCTTTTTCATCGGCCGTAAGTAGTAATTTTTCTAAATCGTTACCTGTATTTGAGTGAAAAACAGAAGTATTTTCAAAAGTTTTTCTTACCAATGAAATTAGATCATTCTGTCTACTACTCAACAACAGCATGATAGGCAAATTCAAGACTTGCAAGATCAGTTTACATTTGATTGTATTCTACTTTACGAAGATCCATTTCTTATTATTGGAACGGTTGATTCTTTCAAAGCGGAGTTGAAATCACAAAAAGATCGTTTTCTGGAAAGTAGCTCGAAAGTGACTGAATTGGATCAGAAGAAACTCAACGATTTCGCTGAAATGGTCGAAGAAAATATTCGCTTGATATCACCCCTTCCGCAATTTTACACGAGGGAAAGATATTGTTGTAATTACCTCAACGATCTCTTCCGCTCATATATTGCAGACAGTGATGCGGAAGTAGTCGAAGATATATTTGCGGTCTGGAAATCTAGACGAGAGAATGTATTCAATAAATTTGTTCGAGTAGCACAAATGTTCAGAAACATGAAATCAAAATATTCTGAAGCTTTTCCAATGCTCCAAAAATCACTTTCTGATGTAGAGACTTTGAGAGCGAAAAGGAAAGGAAAGGTAGAGAAACTGATTCCAAAAATCGATTCGGCTTTAAAAGGTATCATTGACAGTGAAGCAACTAGCATTAAAGAGCTTAGAGAAGAAATGTCTTTCATGTTTCATGAAAGTAACTCAATATGCCCAGGACATGTGAAAATAGGCATCAATCAATTGCGTTGGGGGTTAGGGCTACAACCGAACAACGAACCAACCCCATCTCCAGCACTCATACATTTTTAGGCGAGCACATATTTTTATAGCTGTGCGTAAGATATTTTTTTTATGAAGATATAGTAATAAAGTAAAAATATCGTTCAAGATCGTTATTTTATTTGTTTATTTATTTATTACAAGACCTAAATTTATACCAATATGTGTACCTAGATATTTACATTGTACATGCTGGCAAGAGTGCTCAATACGGTATAAATTCCGCCTATGGTACGACTTAGAACAAAGAGACAATGATAGGGGTAGGATGATATTTGTGAGTGACTATAAATACCAATTAGGTCCGGAAAACCATGGCAAAACCGGTCTGATTCAGGAGAATCAGAGGAATCTTTATAATGCTATCAATTTGTTATTAAGATATCAACTATATTCATTATCAAGATTCATCCGATAAAATTATCGTTGAATCTAGTTGATATACCAATAACAAGTTGATAACGTTATTAAGATTTATCGTTATAATAATCGGATTCTGATAATCTCTTAAAATCATTAGGATGGCAATCAACTATATGAATTTTGCCGGACTTTCCAATAATTTTTTTTTAAATTTTGTTTGCTTCATCGGAAGGGGCACATGAGACTTAAAAATATGTGTATCGATATGAAACCGCTGTTTTTCGCATGAAATTTTGCAACCGTTTCTCAGTTTGTGTGCTATCTTCATCCAATAATGCTTCAAATTGTGTATCTTCAAATTTTTAGAGGTCTTTGTTACCTAGGTCGAAATCACCACTTTTTAATCGTCGAAACAAATCTCTGCATACTGTTTCTGATTGAGCACGTTCACTATAAACTTCCTGCAAATGATGAGAATTTGATTCAAAATTCGACATTTTTAGAGCGATAAAATACTTTTTTGTTGCATGAACATGGGTATTTCTTACACTGAACATGATTGACAGAAGTCTAATTAGAAAAAAATCATCGACAACAATCTACAGCCACTACTCCAGTATATGGAGCTAGCTCGCGGTTTCATATCGATACACCTATTACATTAAATAAAAATAAAATAGAATTATATCAAGAAAGAAAGCGGATTCGGGGGATCTAACTTATTCGAATGTTCCGCTAATGTATGTACGAATTTGATACGAATGGCCTTGCATTTACGCAAATGCTGTGAATATCCCATACAAATCTTGCAAATGCGTGCTAATTCCTGCGAATTCGTGCGCATGCAAACGTTAAATTTTTGGAAAACTGCGAATAATTTTCAATGCGAGTATGTTACATATTTAAAAATATTCAAAAGAAATTAACAAAAATTTATGACATATAATTACCATATAAATTGTTGAGGTTTGTTATTCCTTAATAAATAAATTCATGAAGAATACAAATAATTCTAATTTCGGTTAGGTTTAAAAAGCGATAACTTGTGATGTGTAATTCACAATGTGCATAAGTCAGATTCTGTGTGCATAGACATTCACAGTACCTGCGAATTCTTGCGAATTCCTCCCTTGTTTTTGTTATGGTGATGAAGCGAATGCGACACTTCGAGTGAATTTTCAACACAAATTTTTTGCAAATGCATTGGAAATATCCTTGAGTCCACCTAGTTTGCAAGTGCTACGGCAACGTGCAAAAATAATAAAATGTCTTCGCTAAATTTTTCACAAAACTTGAGAGAAACTCATTCTCAAAATATCTCACCAATGCAAAGCATTATTTGCAAGAGAAATATAAATAAAGAAAAAATATGAAGAATTCTCCCGAATTCTTGAGGCAGACTGATCAAATAACTTCAAGCGATGAGATCTCAGTGAATGATGAATTCATTGGTGCTATATCCGTCGATATATTCATCGATATTGCGTAGCGCAAGCTTAATCAAAATCGGGAATGCCGTTCAAAAATTGTGGCAGTTGAAATTTTTCTCTTATAAGTTCCCATGATAAGAATTTTGTATCTTTGTTTGTTTGTCTGCCCGGACGAATATTGAATATATCCAGCTGATGAAAGTAGGAATTTGTTCAGCCACATTCTGATCTGATGGCCATTTTGGCCTGGGCCGTAAACAAGGTCACTTGGATGAGGTAAATATTCGAAATTAAAATGGGTGTAGGAGATTAAGTTAAGTCACATCTAGACACTGTCAATTCTTTTCCAAACACTTCAAGACATCGGTGAAAAGCTTTCAGACCACTCAAAAATCTCTATATTGTTGAGCAGCCATCCAAAATGTTCGAACAGATGATGAATTGACCCTCTATCTCTTGTTCATTCGAATTAGAAGAAAACAATTTTCGAACAACAGAGTGGAACAACCAGAAAACTTAGAATTTCAACAACCAGAGACTCTACGAAAATCAAACTTAAAAGCCCACAAATCCAGAAAACGATAGCAAAAAGACGAAATACAATCTCTTTCGCTATTTTTGGAATAAGCGCAATATCATCATGAAAGACTGCCGCAATTACAAAGACTCCTCCAACAAAAACACAGCGAAGTCTTATTCGAAACCGAAACAAGTGTCGAAAATGCCTGGATAGTCGATTTTCCTGCAACAAGCCAAACATGACAAACATGTTTTCAAATGACAAACATGTTTTCACTGAAATGGCTCTAATCCAGTTTTGGTCCGTTGTATTTTTTTTAAATAAAAATGAATTCAACGTGATATGAATGGAATGAATTTAGACATTCATTCGCATTTTGAAGCTTATTTTGAACAAAAATTATTGGGAGAACAAATTGAAAACCGCGCATTTTTTTCAAAATTTCAATCTTTATTATGGAAAAATGGTTACAAATTGATTATTCAAAGTATTGTCCATCGCTAGCCACAACTTTTTCCCATCTTTCTGGCAAATTACGGATTCCGCGTCGAAAGAAATCTGTGCTTTTTTCGGCTATCCATGAATCGACCCATTTTTTGCATTCCTCGTAAGAATGGAAATGCTGTTCAGCCAGGCCATGTGGTAATCGGAAGGGGCAATGTCTGGGCTATACGGCGGGTGGGGTAGGACTTCCCATCGAAGCGTTTCCAAGTAGGTTTTAACGACCTGAGCAACATGTGGCCGAGCGTTGTCATGTTGCAAAATAACTTTATCGTGTCTTGCGACCGTTTCCGACCGTTTTTCCTTCAGTGCTCGGCTCAAACGCATCAATTGAGTTCGGTACAATGCTCCTGTGATGGTTTCGTTTGGTTTCAACAACTCATAATAGATCACGCCGAGCTGATCCCACCAAATACACAGCATTAGCTTCGAGCCATGAATGTTCGGCTTTGGCGTCGATGTTGATGCGTGGCCGGGGTAACCATACGATTTTTTTCGCTTCGGATTATCGTAATGAATCCACTTTTCATCACCAGTCACAATACGATGCAAAAAACCCTTCCGTTTTTGCCTTTGAAGCAGCTGTTCACAAGTGAAAAAACGGCGTTCGATGTCTCTCGGCTTCAATTCGTATGGCACACAATTTCCTTGCTTTTGAACCATTCCCATGGCTTTCAAACGATAGGAGATGGATTGTTGTGTCACTCCCAATGATTTTGCAAGTTTTTCTTGCGTTTGACACGAGTCTTCATCGAGTAATGCTTCCAACTCCTCGTCTTCAAACTTTTTCACTTGGCCTGGACGCTCTTTGTCTTCCACATCAAAATCACCACTTTTGAACCGCGCAAACCACTCCTGGCACGTTCTAATCGACGGAGCATATTCTGGATATGCTTCGCATAACAAACGATGACTCTCGGAAGCATTTTTCTTCAGATTAAACCAATAAAGTAAAACTTCCCGCAAATGCTGTTTTGTAGGCACGTAGCTCGACATTTTCAACGCAATAATAAACTTGTGTATTCAACTGAATGATAAGTTTGACAGATCGTTTTCAATGTATTTTTTTATCCTCTTTAAGATACAATTAGCTGTCAAAGTCAAAATAATGACATCTATATATCGATAGATATGAAGTTAGTAACGAATGCGCGGTTTTCAATTTGTACTACTAATATAATTATTGTGTATATTTTTTATGTGATCGGGCTTTATAAATTTCAATGTTTTGCTATGAAACTTACTATGAAACAATAGCTCTTTCTATGATGCGCAAACTTGTTGCTTCAAATTGACTCACAAATAAGGATACGTGCTGCAAAATATGCTGTATTTGACATGCATGTGTCAATTTTTATGAAGAAAGAAAAATTCTCATGAATAATTGTTATAATAATTTAAAGGGCAATATATTTTGTGTCGTGTATGGTTCCTGATTGATGAGAGATTGAACACTGAAACGAAATGACATCACAAATTGTGCGTTCGATTGACGAATCGAAATGAAAACGTTCATGCTTGAATTCGGAGAATTCTTCGACAGAGTGAATTTCGCACATTGCGACATTACTATGAATAGCAAGAATTGAATCCAATACAATTCATCCAATGTTTGTTTTTTACTTTCTCTCTCAAATTCGTTGATTGGGAATTTGCCGTGACCATGGAATCATGGCTTTATGCTTTAGCATATCAGTTTTCGCACTCTGATGATTTACGATTTATGCGAAAAACGTCGATTGATCTTAATTATTTCTTGTTGTACAGCTAACACATTTTGGATAAAATCGAGCTTAGCATCGCATTGAATGCAACTTTTCAATCAAATTCCAAGCTGCCATTCGCTGAAAATTGCTGAAATTTAAAATGAGTCTGTATTTTATTTCAACATTCGCTCAAACTAAACTCCATTCATTTAGAAATGAAGTAGCTGTACTCGTTATTACTTATTTCAATCTTATCATTTCAGCAGTAGTTAGAAGATAATAATTATTAATGCAAAAATTGTAAGATCTCTTATTATTCGTTCTCAAATAAATAAAAACGCGGCAAAACATGCCAAGCGAAAAGAGTGGTTATTCTTGATGAAATTGAAAAATTCGATGAGCGTGAGCGTTGGAGCGTTGGAACGTATACACTAGCCAACGCTATCAATAATTCATCCATTTTCATTTGATTGCCATTTTCAATGCTCCATTCTTTTATCCTTTTGATCTTGTTGGCTCTCTGCTTTCGCCAGCATTGTTGATGTCATGACGTTTGCCGTCGCTTTTTCAATTCTGTGTTCTTCCTTTATTCACTTTTATTACGATGTCTTTTTGAATGGGCGACAACACCGCCAACGGGAGAAAAGGCGCATCGCTTCTGGATTACATAAGCATTATACTGGCTTAGTGGAGGAGGATGTTGTTTGTTGACATTGTATGACGAATTAGTGAGATCGTGTGATTGTTCATAAATCTCATGCTGTGCATTCTGACTACGACCGAGCGATAGAGAAATGACTTTGAATTAATCTATCTTCTCAGTTCAAAGCTGCTGTTCGTCAATAATTATTTAAAGATAGGGCAAAATTGAATGCTTTGTTTAGATAAGAAGCCCATCTCATTGCTATTGGAATGAACGGTATACATTTACATTGGAAATTGAAAAATCGATAAACTTAATTATTTAGTTTGCGAATTTCACATAAACTTCGTGCGCACAAGCCCATACACAAACACCATAAGAAGCCGGTTCCGTTGTTCGCTGCTGATTTGATTGCTCTTGTGTGTAGTCAGATACTAGAATATTGACTTATGGAGGCGTAGAAAAGAAAAGTTATGAAGCGCATCCGACTCAATGGCTGGTGAATTGAGCAAATGCAGCAACAGCACCTATCAACTTCAATGGAACACTTCGAATGGCGAAAGCATAAATCTCGTACAAAAAACAAAATAAAATAAATAATAGACGAAAAAAACAGCAACAAAGCGCGAAGAAAAACGAAATAAAAGTATAGAGCTCAATCGGAGCAGGCGGGAGCACATCGAAGCAAAGAGCCATTGCACAATGAAAATGATAATAACGGCAACTATATCATCATTGTGCAGATTCGACGAGTGCGGAGAAAGAAATAAAGAACGTGCACTTACACTCCAAAGCGAATGAACGAACGAACGAACAACAACACAACACAATAAATGAAAATGAAAAATTTAATAACTAGCTACTGTTGCATCAAGCGAAAACTTTCAGCGATTATATAATCGGATTTGGATTGCATGACATAATTGATGATTATATGCTATGAAGAACGTTGCAGAAATGAATGAAATAGTCTCATCACTGACGTCCGCCTTGTATGTTGGGTGAGTGCGCGCTTTCGACAACACTCAACTCATTAAGACTTTTCTCAGCAGCAGATAATTCGTTGGCTGTTCTTTATTTTTGGCTGTATTGTATTGTCTTGTCGCAGTGTCCACACGTATATACTGTTGGCGTGTTTTTTGTGCAAAAAGGAAAATAAACTTTATTCGGTGCAAATTGAATTGCATCAAAGTGGACGTGAGCTGCGTTGACATCATTAACGTTGTCGTGCATAAGTAAAGTGCTCCGACTTTTATCACAGTTCAGCATCATGTTAACTTGATTGTGCAATTTATATTTAAAATAAATCAAGAAAAAAGCGATTTTGAACATTCTTTGGTGATGATTAGCCGATCATTCTGCTTTTTTTATCACTCCACTAGTGTAGAGCTGGAATTTGTTTGAATTAAAAAGAGAAATTCAATGGAGTCGTTGAATAGAATAGTTCGGTAAATTTGAATAAAAATAGTTCGGAGAAATATGAAAAATAGGAAAAATTGGAAAGAAAGAGAAATACATCTCTAGAAAACAGTGAAAAAAAATATCGAACAAAAAACTCGGAAATAAACAGTTTGGCGACGTTTTCAACACAACCTTATGCTATTCTAATTAATAATGGCGAGTAAAAAAATCTATTAAATTTTTCATATTTTCCTGTGTGATGCTGCGCAATTTGCACAAAAACAAAAGCGGACGTGACAAAACGTCAGAAGTGAAAATATGTTGAACCGACGAAACTCAATGTCATTGCAACAACCAATAATGCCGTTCAAATGGCGACCATTCGATTTGTACAACGATATTCAAATAAATTGTGCGAACGGTTGTGATAGCACAAGTGGCGCAACTGTGATACCGGCGTCAGCATCGGCTAATTGCATGCGGTGTCAAAGCAATTGTGATCATTTGATGGCTTGGGGCAACTCCAGAAAACATCGACAAAGTAGTCGTGGCAGTAGCAGCGGAAGCAGTTGCACCAGCCAGTCGACAACATGCCATTTCTATGGTGATGGTGACAGCGCATCTGACATGAGCACCATTCGATCCATTGGATCATTTGAATATAATCAAAAATTTCTTAGACACAGCGATTCAAATCGGGATAAATTGAATTGTGTCCATCATTATCAACATCAACCGCAGCAGCATCAGCATCAGCAGCGTCCAAATGGTTGTCTTGCGTACACTATTAAATGCTGTCATAGTGCAAACTGTCGAAATATGACTAGAAATCGCACGGCCATGCATCGAGAAGGTGTGAATTGGCGGTGTAAAAATAATATGTATTCGCAACGAACTGAGCAATTACAGAAAAGTTGTCAGTTCAAGTGTTCGCAGAATGCTAGCAAAGGTCCGCCGAAAATCACCAGATCAAGAGCAAACGATTCAAGAAAATGCTATTGTAAAAGTGGTCATTTCAGTGATTTGGAATCCATTGATATTATTGGAACCCTGCTCAATCAAGCATTGGCCAATAGTAAGTATTTCCAGTTTGAAATAAATGAAATGAACTGTAAATCACCAAAATAATTCAATGCAGATCTAATGATCGAAACAATGATTTGAAAAATGACGCATATTCATTGGTTAGCTCGCTACAAAGCGCTCAAAATTCTCGAAGTCTGTATATTGTGTTATTTGGGCATAATTCAATAATGACCCATACTCACAAATTTTTAAAATGGATCAAACGAAAAAAAATCGACAGCCACAACATAAAAACACATGCGAAAAATGAGATCCGAATGAAAAGAAAATCAAATAAAACTTTATTGATGTGTGAATTGTTTCTCGTGCGTATGTGGTTTTTTTCGCTCTCGTCACTTCGAATATCTCAAATTGATTAACTGAATGGGCTGCTCTGTCAAATTGAACGATGTGCGAATAAAAGCCATCATTTGTGCACATTGAATGGAGATGGGAAGAGGAAAAAATGGAGAATTTTTCAGTGATACCTCAGCCTCTGACTTCGGCTACTTTCTATGCATTAATCCACAACATGAACTACAAATGCCAATGAATAGAATTGAATTGTGCTCATTCATTTGTCTTGGACACTGCTTACGAGTAATTGGGATCTATAAAAGAAACCATTCAACGCCGAAGCAGCAAAAAAGCAGCAGCAGCGACACACAGACAGTAACCCAACGAAGTGAAGCACAGAGAAAAAAAGATCCACCGTTGAAATATCAAGCTGAAAAAACCGCACGCTATTTTCGTGTTCGCGCGCAGTCAAATGAACGAAACACGACGGAAAAGAAATATATGACCACTACAATAACCTATGTGTAGAAAACGAAGCATGACAGTCGGGAATTGTTTGTGACAATGCCCAGTACATATAATCTAACGGCATCGGCCGAAACATCGTAAGCATTTATGAGTAGCAAGCACACTGCGGTGCTTAAATTTAATTTACAAGAATGTGGTGTGCTTCTTGTTTTCCCCAATTCAATCGATTCCATGCGGTTTAACAGGTAAAAAGGCGCGCAGGTTAAATCATATTCCGAATTACCAGGCATTTTCTGTAATTTTTTTGGTGCTCAAATGTTTAACTTTTTTTTTGTCGTGTGATGTGTGAATGCATGTCGCTAGCCCTGAGACAGAGCTAAGCAAGTTCGGCCTTTCAGGCGGTCATATGCTGTCTGCAACATGTTGTTTCCGAAGAAATACCGTATTTGACTCGCTCTCAAAGCATTTATTAGCTCATTATGAATAACCATCGATCGCTCCATGCCCAAGCCAATTTTATCCACTTAGATCCAAATTAGATGTATCAAGTGACGATATGCCAATCATTACGTACATTCATTGAATTTTTGTGATGAATCATGTTTCGCGGACTTCTTTTTTGCCCCCCGTAGACCGAATTCTATTTAAATTAATTAACCAAAACCATGAATTTCATAATAAAGAAGGCAAATGCATAAGATAGTCGCGCGGCACGGTTGCCCCCACTTTGCGTTTAAATTGGAAAATCATACTCAACAAACAATGTTAAAAAAAATTAGATGAACGCAAATTGAATTAAACGGACAACAACGACAATGACGACGATGTGGACGACCCGAAAATGCGCTTAGCAAAGATTTTTAATGAAATTGCTGGCATTTTTCGGCTTTCTAATCGTTCTCATTCGAATTGCGCGAAAATGTCGACTGTTTTCGGTACAGCGACAATTTCGATGACTCCGCGCAAAAAAAAGCCGCGGCAATGAAAAACGGCAATCGATAAAGTGAAACTCGCACACCGTTGAAATCATAATATTTGGCGCAAAACCAATGGACAGAATAGCACACACACAAAAAACACATCAAATCGCTTTCAATAAAAATCTTCAAATCAAACCAAATCAAACACGTCGGAGGTCGATGCAGATTGAAAAAAAGAAATCAATAGAACACAAAACATTAGTGGATCGAATTTTCAATTCATTCATTTCATCAATGGACAAAATAAAGTTCAATTCACCCGAACAGTGTTTACATTTCGGAATGGTAGACATTTTTCTCGCTGTGTTATTGTACAGTTGTAAACACACACAGGAAATTAATTGTGCTCTATATGAAAATGCAATTTACTGTTTGTTGCTGTGTGCAGCATCAAGCTCTTTTATTTTTTTGTTTTTTCTTCAACTCGATACTTGTTGTGAAGTAAATGTGTCACAAAATGCATCGACAATGTTCACAATTTTCGTCAATTAAATTGTTTTCTTCTAAAGAACTGCCATAATCTACTTACAATTTGGCTTTCGATTTTTCGCAAATATGAAAGTTCTGGCAAAAATGAATAGGACGAATGATGGCTGTTTTCCAGTTAGTTCTTTCAGAAGCAATCGATTCAGGAAAAATTAATCAAACTTGAATCATAACGTATTTACATTGGCAAGTTTGACCGTAAGGGAAATGGCAAGGGGAACATCATTTGAAAAGAATTGCAGTTGCCTCCAAATTGGGCGGAATGTTGGCTCAATCTTTAGCGATCAACAATCTTTGGGGTTCGAGCAGAAAGACAGAGACAAAACTGTAAAAAGGAACAACCTGCTATTTATCTTGCAGTTTGCATAACATCTGAAATACACGCGAGATGGTAGTCGCGAGTGTTTGAACACATATCTGCACTGCGTTCAGAAAGGAAGTATTTGTGCTTGCTGCATCCAAAACAAACATGTCAGAATATTTAAGGGCAATCGCAAGTGAGATCCAAACCGAAACCAGAGGCACATCTACATATGCATATCAGGAGAGAGAGAGAGAGAGAGAGAAAGAGAAAGAGAATCGTGAAAATGTTTGTTGGCTTAGTCGAGAAAACTTACAGCAAATAATGTGTTGTCTTGCGGAAAAATGAAAGCAATGGAAAAGTTCTTTGTATAGTTTTATTTTGTTTCAACGCCACACATTTCTCTTTGGGTGTGCATTAGAGTGAACGCCGAATTTTGAACATACGATGAACATACCATTTTGGAAAAGCCTGTTGAAAGTCAAACATAATTAAATTAACATTTGAGAGTAGTGTTTGTTTTTCGAATTTCGTATGATTATTCTGAAACCTGTCAAAAATCATTTTTATTTAATGATTTTGATTATGAAATCGAATATTTGTATGCAAATGTTAATTGAGATATATTCTTTTTTCAATAGGATTTTCAAAATATATTTTTGTTGATCCTATGTTCAAAAATTGGCGTACACTCTAGTGTGCATTCAAATTGATGTGCCACAAAATCTGAGAATATTGTTGCAGAAGCCCGAACACTTTTTCCAATAAGCCCTATGTTACTTTTTCCAGCAGCCAAATAAAAATTTGTGTACTCGAACAAACGAGAAAACAAATGTACGTTGGCCGTGCAGTAGCTGAAACATGTTTCCATAAAACACATTGCTTGGCACCGAAAAATTGAGGATTTCTTCATTTCGATTGCGTTTTATTGCACATAGCTCTTGTGGCTACATGCGTTTTCTATCTCTCTTGTTGTTTGCCTGCCAAAACATACACACAAAAACACACTTGTCGAGCATCGTTTTCCACCGAAAGCGTTCCATTCAAGTGCCGCTCCAAAATATATCAAGCATCATCTTACAGAAAACGAAAACACGCAATCAAAATTGTGTTTATCCAGAAATGAGATGGACGAAACGGGAACAAGAGCGAGAGTTACATAATTGCAGGAAAAGAGATTCAGCTATGCACATATTTAAAGAAGATTCCAATTTATAGCTCTCAATAATTCTTACCGGATAACCGGATATGAATTTGCCATATGAGAAATAGTGTTTGAGAACGATAAAAAGCATTCGGAGAATTGGTTGTTTGATGTGTTGAGTTTGTATATGATTGACAGAGAGAAAGGGATAGATCTGATGTTTCACGTGAAATCGATTGAGTTTTTTTATTTCGTACGATACAGATTAGGATTTGATTCCTGTAGCTTGTTGCTGTATTTCGGCAAATCAATTGAAAATGCTTGTAATCGCTGGGGTCGATCGAAATGTTGACATTTCGAACGAATAGAGAGATTCAAAGCGCGTGCTGTTAATCATACCGAGATTAATCAATTGACGAAAATCCGAAATTCAGCACCAGTGAGCACTGAGACTAGACGACGAATTAAAATGAAATTTTACCGAAAAGAGAAAGCATGCAGACCTAATGCTATTTTG
The DNA here is from genome assembly GCA_028476595.1 of Obolodiplosis robiniae. Classification (NCBI taxonomy): domain Eukaryota; kingdom Metazoa; phylum Arthropoda; class Insecta; order Diptera; family Cecidomyiidae; genus Obolodiplosis; species Obolodiplosis robiniae. The sequence continues at coordinate 7,096,344 of CM052017.1, read as the reverse complement.
ATTTGGCGAATGGAAAAAAATTCATTCTCCGAATGAATCCGTTGATAGCCCAAATTGTGTATATGTCGGTGGTTCATTTAAGAGCTGGATGCAGGTGAGCGTAAGCGCGTACGCGAATTTGAATTCATGACAATTGCATCAGAGCCTTATCGTTCAACGTGTTACTTTTAATACAACGTTTATTTAACGGTTGATTGCTTTGTCTGGATTGTGAAACAAATATTTCGGAACAAGATTTGTAGTACTTTGAAATTCGAATATCGTGAAATGTTTGAAAGAGTCAGAACCGTGTAAATGACAGAAATATAAAAAGCACTCACATGTACATTTACGAAAATGAGAATGAACGGTCAATGGCTGAGTACAAAAACAACTCCTCACATGCATATTTTCATGTGGTCACGGCGCGCAAACAATGTATCTCTATCTATTGTTGAATTTCACTTCTTTTCACTTATTCCCGTCGCGATCGGCATGTTGCAATGACGCTACTTGAACATTGGACTAGCGCTAGCTCTCTGAAGCACTCGTTCCTCCGAGATTTTAAAAGCATCACCATTTTCGAGCGGTTCGGTATTTTGGGTTCTGACGATTTCTTTGAAAAACCCATTGAAAAACAACAATTCTGTTTACACAATTCGAATGCACAGCATGTGTGTGTTCAAGTGTTTAGTAGAGCGCGTGGTATAATTGTCAAGTTTCAATGTTGATACCGATGATGTTGGTTCATTTGTCACCCAAAACAATAAACGTATAGGAAGCGTAATCGATGAAATCTGAACAAACATATTTTAAGCATATCTCATTCTCTCTCTCTCTCTCTCTCTCTCTCTCTCTATGTGCGTGTGTATCACGCCACTTGAATTGCATTATATTGATTCCAGCGACGAGCAGCGTTTGCACATACGGGCAAAGTGCATGAGAAAGGAGAAAAGCACGTGAAATTTACGAAAGAAAGTGTTCGCTTTAGACAAGTGCGGTCGATAAACAAAAACAAGTGCATTTATGCATTTAATGTTCGAATTCAAGTTGATTTTCGTTTTCGATTATTGACTCATTTTGAATGGTGTCGATGTGACCGGAGAAATATATATATGTATAGAGAGAGAGGAAGAAATGGCATGTGCTAGGCTTTATAAAGTCGCACGTATTATTTCATGCATTTCTCGTTGCTGACGAACAAGTTTATTCATGATCGTTATGATCAATATTTTCGATGTAGCTAAACATATGCCAAACATGTAGCATCTCGACAACGGTATCCTTCAGCCATTTCATTCGAATTTCGATTGTTCCAATGTGAGCAATTCTTGTTTTCGGCTTCATAGAAATAATGATAACGACTGCGATACATTGAGCTAAGGCCATAGAGGGGAGGACACATTTCTCGAAACACGCTTATCCATTAAACTGTCGAAAAGTGACGGAAAAATATAGGCCCGAAGTCATGGGCTTACTTGAATATAGACAAACAATATAACGATTTAACGATTTTACAATTTACATTCGAGCATTGGGCCAATGTACAGCCGAACTTTTTTTTCTGATATCTTTCGCAGAATGTATACGTTCATTACGCTTCTCTTATCTCACACTTGTTTTGATAGACACCATATAATCTCTATCATAAAATCGAATAAACTTGGCCATGTCTTGCTCGATAAGCGAAAGAGCGCGCTCACACCTTTTGCACATGACACGCATTTATATATATATATTTATATCACACTTGAAAATGGCTTTTCTATGGATCATTTTCCATTCCATAAATTGATTGGTTGTTTCATTTAGCGAATAATATTCGCTCGGGTTTCTTCATTTATTGTTATTAAATCTATTTGTTTATTATTGAAATGATTGCACCGACGACAAGAAAGATATAAAGAACCAACAATAACGGCGAACAACAGCATGCCGAGCGATGTCATATTCATGTGTTTTGTATTTTATCATTTTTCTGTGATTTCATTCACAGACGTTCGCCGTTTTCCCTACTCTCAAGTGTCTCTCTTGCTCGATCGTGTAATCGTTTGAAGGTTCCAGAAGCGATAAGAGACAATCTCATACATACGAAACACACAGGGAGAGAGAGAGAGGGAGAGAGAGAGCAAAAGACATACACATTGAGTCGCATGCTCACAGTCAGCCGCTACTAATATTTACACTCGTTGTATGAAGTTTGCAATAAATTTACTTCACGCGCACACGCCAGTCTCGGCGAGTAGCTCATCTGAGACGCGCCAAGCAATACAGACCGCGCTAAAAACCGACCGACGAAATAAAGGGCCCGAATCAAACGCTGCACGATCCAAACAAAACAATTGTAAACCGTATTTTTTTTTCCAAACTGAAATAAAATCGACTTCTGAACTGAATGTGAAAATATGATTGGTGTGTAATATTTTGTTGTTGTCCAGTGATGCGTTTGGTCGTGGAGCGCTCATAGAGTGATACAGTGTGCTAGCTGAATTTAAATTGTTTGCACATGCCTGAAAATTCACGGTAGCTTTTTTTTCATTTGAATACGCAATTGAAAGAAAAACAGCACAGATTTTCAGTCCCGATCTTCGATGATTACACACAAGTTCGGACTGATCGGTGTGTTTTGTGATTGTAATCGGCAAACCGACAAGTTCCGAACAACGGAACAACGGAATGTCAATGTTGATTTTGTTTACAAGTGTTTACGGCATTAATTATGGACCATTTCGTGTTGAAGACTAATGGAGCGGATATAATCTGTTGAAATGAATCACGGTGTTTATATTTTTATTACACCTAGAAATTTCTGAAATTTTATTGAGTGATAAAACTGGTGCGCGAAACTAATTTGAATACTCTATACATACACTCACCCATTTCAGATTCCCGCATTTAGAATATAAATCGATGTTGCACGGCCTATACATTATATAAGTTGACATTTCATTGGATGAATCATGTGATTTTGATTATCAATTTGATTTCTTTTGTGCACGACATTCAAAGAACAAAAACAAGTTCCATTAACAGTGAATTTCAATAAAAACTGAATTGTGGTGATTTTCATTCTATTTCAATTGAGATATTTTGAATAGTTCGCGAACGAAGTCATACATTTTCTGAGAAAGAACGCCGAATCATACACATTTTGGTTTTCAATTATGGGTAAGATATTCCAATATGTGACAGTTTTTGTACATTGTCAAACCGCTTGTTCGATTCGATTCGTTTCGAATAAGTCACATTCACATAAGAAACCGAACCCAATAAAAGATGAACAATTTTATATTTATTCAATCGTTTATAAAGATCATCATAATCCGATGGAATGCCAGCAAAGTCACATTCAGTGTCGGGGTATGTGTTTTGGCAATTTATCATCGGTCCGACCTTCATGAAATATTTACCAGTTTTATTGAGTTTGAGACTTGTTGCAGGGCATGCAAATGCATTGTTTCTCTACCTGCTGTCCGTTCGTTTCAAAGTTCGATATTTTTCAATTGTTCAATTAAAAAAGTCGTTGATCGTAGTTTTTTGTGTGCGGGTCGGTGTTCAGGCGTGAATAGATGGAGAGCGCAAGCAACAAGTGATTTGATTGGAATTTTTTACTTTGGCTTACAACAAACTGTGAACAAAACGCTTTACATGACATTTATGCTGTGCGCATAACTTTGTATATACGGGGCAAATGGATTCGAGCTATGAAATCTAAAATTTAAATTTTCGCCATAGCCGTTGTGGTTGTAAATATTGATGCAAGGCAACATTTGTTCGCACTCATCAATCGTTCATTCTTGCCGCTGTAAAAATATGAATTCATTATTTATAACTTATTTGTATTTATCACATTTTGGCGGCTGGATAAATTGTGTATGTGTTTATGTTGCAAATTGCTTTTGTTTATACAGAAAAAAGCAAATGTGCTCGAAATAGAGGTTGTTGTTTTTTTTCAAATGATACCATTTTGTATTCGAGAAACGAAAACCAAAACACAGAGAATTTGGTTCACAAAAAAATTATATTGCAAGTGACATTTATCTGCGCCGCATTTATGCGATCATATCGATTGGTGTTTGTAAATGATACACGACCCAAAAAAAACCGCCATTGTCATATTTGCTTATTGATTTATGTCTATTAGCACAGATGTAAAAGTGGGTCCGTGTCAAGATTTTTCGGCTTCGAATATCAAAGAAATTTGGAATTACCTCAAAGACAACATCAATCAATCTCTCTCTCTCTCTCTCTCTCTCTCTCTCTCTACCTCTTTCTGTGTGTGTCTCGTTTCGCCAATCACTGAACATCACGGGATGATGGCAGTAAGTCAATGTTGAAAGCGATAAATTGTGACCAATGTTATACTCCAATTCACGTTACAACACAGCTAGCAATAAATTCAACGCGATTGGCGATCTTCTTCGATGATCTGCTCTCTGTCCATCTCGAAAGATTTTTCCATACAGCGATCATCATTCTGATTGACAACGATATTTTCTTCGCTTCATCTTTCCTCGTTTAGTTCATTTGAAGAGATTTCCCAACTAAATATCATACAACAAATACGGCGATTATTATACGATGTGTTCTCTTTGATTTGTACTCTAATCAAGTCCGTTTCATGGACAAACGAACCATGAAACAGTGAAAAAAAAACACACAACACAAATAATAATCTAACATAAATTAAGTCATGTGCTTAAATATGCAGACGAACATAGATATCATGAATGATAAAGACATGATAATGCATAATGATGATTATACATCAAACATTATATATAATTCAAAAAATATACAATAAGCACACACAAACACTTCGGTGGAATTAAAAACATCGTACGATGTTGCATCAAATGTAGAGCAAATGCGAGAGCACTCGGCAATGCAATGTGATATCGGTTGCTTTGCTGCGGTTTGTTTTTCCGCCATCAGAGAGATGCTTAACGTGGTCTCAGACGAATCGGTCAGCCAGATAAAGAGAGAAAGAATGGAGAAGAAAAAATATGGGAGAAAACAATCAATGAAAAGGCATATATGATAAATCTCAACACTTTCCGGACGGATTACGGTAACATGAGTGAATGAGCTCGTATTCGAATGCGATATGCCTGTGCATGGTATAACAAACCATTCAGCCATCATCAAAGCAGTGGATTAAACACTAAATCACAATAACAATAGCGGAACGTGCCATTTTCTATCCGATTGAACCATCATAAATAGATTTTTATGAAAATCAATGCATTGCTTGGATCGATTTCATTGCATATTAATCTCGCGCGCTTAGCACGGGCCCCCGATATGGTATGCATTCATTCAATCTTATTTGCCATTTTGCAGAGAGAACATCAAACACACATTCAGCAGAAACAGCAAAATGAATTAATTACTAATTGATAAAAGAAATTGCAATTCGAATTGAATGATTCGTTGAAATAGGAACTATTTGCTCGGCTCAAGAGTATTTTGTTGCGAACAAGAGAAAAAGATGCCGTTGAATACATCGTTAGAAATCATTTCAATTACTGCGAAATCATTTGAATAATTTTCACGAGAATGGTAATCGTCGCGCAATTGAGCCGACCTCATCAAATACGGGCTGGCATGTGGAAAGTTGGCAGAATACTTGGTGTATGCATTTTGATTTTCCATGCGATTCAATTGCGGCTCCTATCGATACGTGGAAAAATCAATTAAGGCTATGAGAGAAGGCCACATAACCATAAAGCATATTTTACATTTGAGCACCTCGTAACAAATGAACTGAGATACCCAAAACCGTCAATAAATATCGGTCTATCGGTGATTTAGTTTGCGGTTTGTATCGCACGCTCTCTTGCATACATTTCCCATGACGTGTTCTACAAGAGTGTTTAATTCGTGAAATGCTCCTTGTCTTCAATGGGATGAAAAGCAGCAGTTTCGCTTAGCCTTTTTCTCCGGCACAAGCTTCTTCCCGTGTCTCTGTGATGAATTTTCGCGCCAAAATCACAGTACTTCCAAACCTAAGACTAAACTGCATGCTCAATCGCACCTCTCCAAAGTGATTGCCGGTTTGCATGCACTGCACATTTCAACCACAATATTGAAAAAGTAGCAGAACAAAAGCGGTAGAGAATCGTGGAACATTCATCAAACCATGAGCTGACCTCGTTCAAATCATTATTGTACGGAAACCCAGAGCGATAGAGTTGGCAAAAGGCACTTCTTATAATTTAAGTGGAGTAACCAAAGTACGTCTCTATGCATTGTGTGCGGTATTTGTGGCATGGAGAAAATATTCAGCCTTTTCACATACCATTTTTGGTTTTTCTTCGTATCATTTTGTTGTTGTTGTTTTATTATTATTTTCATTTGTTGTTGCTGTTGTTTTTGATGTTGTGGCCGTATCGTACGTTGCAACACACGCTTTCCTCGTGCGCGCGCTCCCTCTCTCTCTCTCTATCTCTCCTTTTGCCATGTTTCGAATTCCTTTGTTTGACCACAAAAAAAAATTCGGTTTGCTTTCTTGATAACAATCTTTGGAGCATTAAGAAGGTGCATTGTGCTCATATAGACACACATCCACGGCTGTATGAGAGCGCGCGCGGTGCGAGAGAAGGTAAAGCATTTAATAACATACGAAATGTTGTATGCCTGGAATAAAATTTGTGGCCGCTGAAATTGTGTACTTTCGATTCGATATTTAAATGTACGTGCATCACCATGCACATACATTCACGAAAGTGCTGCTGCTGCTTTTTTTGCAGAATTGCCGAGGCGAGAGTGAACGAGAGCACGGTGCCAGAAAAATGTGTGTTCGAATGAAATAGGCGCGATTCATATGTATTCAATTACCTATATCAAATCCTCGCCTGGAATTAGCAATATGCACCTCATGTACCCGACCATTTAAAGTGAAAGCATCCAAAAGTCGTTGAATTTTCTCCGAGTCATCTGTTTCGATGATGAAGAAGAAAAAAAAAAATCCTAACATTTTTGCCCGAAAAAAACGCGCGGTGATGCCAATGAATTGTTGAAACACACGCAAAATGCCCATACGACAGCTGATATAGTTGATGGCGGCTTTTTTGAATCGATTCGCAATTTCAATTGTTGGACGCCGCTGGCTTCAAATTAACGTTTCGAAACGCAAGCACGTCTTTTCTATTTCATCATTTCTTTTTTTCCCATTTTTGACATTGCGACTGCAAGCAAAATTTGCACTGACTCAAGCTATACTGTTGTGTCAGCCATAAAACATGCCAACTTGCAATATTATTATCGATTCATCGTTGTCATATTGATTTTTGCGCTCTCACACTCGTTCGCATACGGTCTTTCTCTCGAAGCCTCACTACAAATATTCCCATGGAAATTAAAAAACGCTCGTCTTTTTTTCACCATCGATTTCATTAAAATAACAGTTTAATTGAGTAGGATTTAGCGTTCAATTTTTAACACACACGATGCAAGATTTGACAGCATAGAAAAATATGAATCTTGCCGCCGCTTTTCTCGTGTTCGGCGGAACATTTCAAGAAATTTGAAAGACAAGGTACATGCACCTGTTTGTATGTTTCTGTAGCAACGCTTACGCGCAACGAATTTTTAATTACATGCACTTTTAAATCTTCAATCATCGCGCTTATTTCAATTCATCATAGTTTTTGAGTTAGCTTGAAAATCATCAACGGCATCAGCAATATGTAAGTCACAAGAAAATGCGCACGAAAATTGCTGCGTAGATCGTGCGCCGTAATCAGTTGCATTATCTACTCGAAGCTCCTCGTTGCAGTGATTCCAATCTTCTCGTAATTATGTGATTTGTGCATCGGCCGATTAGCTACAAATGGCACATATATTCATCAAAACGTGCACAAGCAAACCAGCGAAAATGACGGCAAATTCCCAACGATGAAATTGACTTCAAAAGAAACACACAGAATCACTTATAAAATCCAAAACTTTATACAGTCTACACCTGTATATTTAGATTAGTTTTCATTGCCGCTAAACGAACTTTATACAGCGAAACCACTGCTACTTCTCGCTTTGTCGCTGGTTACTCACTTTTTTCCGTGGAGAAGGCATCTCTTTTTACTACAACCAATGTGGTGCGGTGGTGACGGAGAAAGCGGCGAATCAGTTAAATCGCGCGCGGTCCATGTTTAGTTTATAAGATACAGAGAAAATTCTTGTTTTGTACATTTTTTTTCCTTCTTCACTCAATGTTTAATGAATATGCCATTACACTAACATATATATACATATATATAGTGTGTGCATGTTTTTTTTCTCTTTATTTCATTTCTTATTAACAAAATAAAGAAAGAAATTACATCGGTTTTTGCTTCTTTCCACTTGAATTTTTCCAACACACACTCGCATCGGCTCGGTTTTTCCTTCATTTATTGCAGCATTTTGAATCATTTTGTAATTGTTAAATACCTGAAACATAATTTAATATGCGAGCGCACGTATAAAAAACATCTCTCACGTTCATAGACACAAATGTGCAAGAATTGCTGGAGAGTGAGATGCAGTGAGCCAGCGAATGATCGAGAGAGAGAGAGAGAGAAAGATGTAAAAAAGAGAGAATACGTAAATAATAATTGATAATTTCAACTGAATTCAAGAGTAATTTACATGATATTATACCATGTTTTTTCGAAACGTTGCATTTTGTGTGCTGGCCGCTTCGATTATTGTCAGTTTATAGTTACTTCCATTAAATTCAGAGATACTGCTTCTTGATCGAGATATTCCGCGATAAGCTCTTTTTCTTTCTAGTCATGGAATTATGGCGACAAATCAAACGGGCCAGCAGTAAGTGTGCGATGTTGCATTCCACTAATAATCAATGAGTGTTTTTGTTACAAAACTTAATGTGCGCTCTCTATTTTTCCACCCAATATTCTTCTCAGCTACTTGCTGAATTGATTGAGAACGACCCATGAACACACGACTTATATTACTTGCTCAGACACATAATTAACGAACAAAATGTATATACGTGTTTTTAATTGCTGTTGACTGAATTGCTGTGAGAATGAGTGCACTAGTGACTGAAAAAGTGAACATTTTGATTAGAAAATAATTACCATCCCGGTAGCCATTTGGATTAGCACACACGGAGCAGCACCAGCACCAGCAAAATACACCCAGAATGCATATATGTTGCATAAATGGTTGCGTACTTGTTTACTCCGTGTTTACAGTCAATATTCAAAGTGATAAAAAAATGACGAACGATCGTTGTGCGTTGTGTGGCATCGTCGGCAAATGTGATAATTAGTTGAAACTGACACTGACGCTCAAAAGATTAGAATCAATTTTGTATCGCTGCAAATCGCATTCTGTTTACAATTTATATCGGTGATAAGCAAAACAATTGTTTATCCAGCAGATAAAATGCAAAATAATGGTACCTTTTACACTCCGGGCAAATATTGTGTCAACTACTCTCATGATTTTTCATATTTATATTATTAGAACTTTCATATTGTCCTTACATTTCTTCGAAGGAATTTAAAAAAAAAAAAATATTCAAGAGAATTTTGGTTTTAAATAGAAATTCAGATTGTTTGGTCTGAATTTTCCATTTTTCGTTTACATTTTCGAAATAATCGATGAAAATCTCTAAATAAATTCCATACGCAATCTCGGCATTCGAATTTTATTGATGCAATTATTTTGCTCATCCGACCAAAAATTTCAAGCGATATAATATTTCAAAAAACTTCTGTTTAATATATGACTTCAACTAAATGTATTTAGATCGGAAATCTTTTGTCGTAAAAACGTTGTTTGCCTTATCAATGTGAAGCAAATGGCCAGAGAATGTAATGAAAATGTTGTTTGTTTTGTTATTCGGTTACAACTTTTCTACTATTGAAAGCCGATTGTGTTAGAAATGCATTGTTCGTTCGTTCGTTTGTGTTTGGAAGTTAGAAAATTTAATGGTCGTTTTGTGAATCAACATGAAAATGAGAATACTTTACAAAGAAGCTTAGAAATTTCCTTCCGCTTGACTAACACTCGGATCCGTTAGCAATTTTGCTCTGTTTTGTATTGCATATTCAATATAAGTGCATTTGCATCAATTGCTGTGTCCATTGGCCCGTCTATCGGCTGGAATGATTTTTGGCGGGGTGCTTTAAATGTTTGTTCTTTGATAAATATTAATTTCCATAAAATATGTGACGAACAAGAAAGTCAGACCTTTGGCTCTAAGCTTTGTCCGTTCAGTTTTCTGCCTACCATCAGCAAACAATTAGACCCGGTATGTGGAACATCAAATTAGTTATGAATAATTTCGATGAAACTATGTATTTGCAGAGCAACGTGCATTTTTTGTTTGTGCATAGTTATAGATCTGCAAAAAAAAAAAAAAACTCGATGCAGATTCTCGGCAAATTTCATGGTTTGCAGAACGAAATAAACAACCGTTTCGTCCGCAATCGCATCGATTTTTTCTGCAAGTTTTGCAACGAATGGTCAACGTAAAAACTGACGTAGAACATTATTCTGAAATCACAATATTATATTGTGTGTTGCTGTCTGTTGTGTCATCCGTCGTGTTAAATTGTTCCTCATCATTCGTGCCTTTTGTTTTTTTCTGCATTTTGTTTCACTACATCATTTTAATAACAATAATATGCGATGTGCATATAATATGCACGTAATGAGTGTGTTTTATGTTCGCTTGCACAATATCGCCACTAAACACGGGCAACATTGTACAATGTCGTAGTCACAATGTTTTTATATGCAAAAACTAATTGCTTCGAAAGACGGATCTGATTTTCTGGTGTTCGGTCGTAGTCTGTGTCTCGGCTAGCAGCACAGCGCAATCAATCGATTGATACAATGTATTCAGCAAAAATTCTCTCTGCGCTGTGCTTGATTTGTAATTTTCTTCGAAAAAATCCTGGTCATTGAACATCGACGATTTTTGTCTTACATTGTTTCTCGTCTATTGTGTACAGTTTCTTCTTTGTCTCGTCTGTTGCCATCGAAGTTTTTTTTTCACTTTTTCAAGCAATTGGTTGAATCTCACGAAGAATGAAGTTCCATTTATGATATTGAATGTTGATTGAATACTCGATGCTGGGTGGTGGTATTAAATTATATTATCAAGTTACTAACAGAATTGTTCAATTTGTATTCAGCCATTTTAAATCCAAATTTCGCATTTTGTTTCGTTTTTAGAGGCGACACGTCGATACGTTGAAGGTGATGTGAATATTCATTACAAAACACCTGTTCGTTATGAGATTAAAGATCCGATCTCTGATTCTGAGCTCGTGCATCGGCAAGAACATATGAAGAAATTGTACCAAGAAGAACGAAGACGTAAATATTTGCAAGAACTTCAAGATTTGAATAATCGACGACACACCGACAATTTCACGCCATCGCAAAAATCGCCAATCTCTTTAAATCGCTACGACGACTTCGGTACAATTTATGATTATGCACCAAAATCACCAAATTATCCAAAAACAGTTGGACGCGCTCTATACAATTTCCAAGGGCAAACATCCAGGTTTGTGCTGAAATTATTTTATTTTACATTTGAAGAAAAAAAACGTGTTTGACTATAGTTTCTGCTTGATTTTTTAAGTGTTTTTTTTTTTTAATTTTTCGTAATATTTGCAATTTTGCTAAATTGTTTATTTTATTTTTTGTTCCTGCAGAGAACTGAGTTTCAAAAAGGGCGACATCATTTACATTCGACGTGAAATCGATAAAAATTGGTATGAAGGTGAATTCAATGCCACCATTGGCCTTTTACCCGCAAACTATGTTGAGGTAATTCGAACATTTTGAGCAGATCTGCAACAAGTTTTTGCTTTGATTCGTTTGTTCTTACAAATGTTCATATTCCAATCAAGAATTCCCCAGCTTTCGAAATATCCTTCATATTTATTCAAGTTATAAGTTTTGAAAATTTTGAATTTTCGAATCTAAAGCATGAACGAATTTTCAATGCGAATTTGATTCCTTATTTTGACTAATTAAAATGTATCATAATTTCTCAAACAGATTATATCCAAGGATGGTGTAAGGTTGCCAACAAAAAAGCCATCTGAAGGTCAAGCTCGTGCCAAGTTCAATTTCCAAGCGCAATCGGCCATTGAGCTATCATTGCACAAGGGTGAATTGGTGGTGCTAACACGGCGAGTAGACGACAATTGGTTTGAGGGTCGGATTGCAAATCGAAAGGGTATTTTTCCCGTTTCATATGTTGAAGTGAGTATTTTCAATGTGATGCTGAAATTGTGTGCGATTTTCAACAAAAAATGTCATACTTCCAGGTTTTGACGGACATTGGAAGCGATGTATTGCCGATTGTTCCAAGTAAACCAGTTGGTTCGCCGGCCGCCCATTCATTGATCACATCGCCAAATAATCAATTATCGCCTCGATCGAATTATACAACAGACGTTACAACAACAACAAATATCTTGTCGAATGGCCACCATTCACCTGTTGTTCGCGAGACGGCCAAATCCGTGCAAAAAACCGAGGTGTTGCATGTGGACACAAATTCGGAACCAGTACCGTAAGTAGAAAAAAGCGCGCACACTTTATTTTCACATCAAAGTGAATTGCGACCGCTGCCAAGAAGATAATTCCGAGGAAAAAAAACTTGTCAACGCATTCGTGATGAATCGGTTTGATATGAAACTATTGACTCTCATAAATCCAAAATCGCACTTTGATTGAATTGGTCTGATCGATCTCACACGGCATGGATCTCGTGTCGAGCGTTGTTGTTGAATTTTCCATCGATGTTGTACGTAAATTTAATTGGTTCAGTAACCCGATTCAATATTTCCATGGCAATAGAAAGCATGCATGCAAATTATCAAATTAGTAAAGGTTTGTCGTTCGTGTTGTTGAAATTGAGAAATGCTTACTCTCTCCCCATTTCAGCACAATTTTACATTCCGAATAACATGAATCGGCGCGAAATTATTGACATTCACATATCGTATCGTGTACGGTAACTGTTGACACGATGTCTACTCGTAATGTCCAATTTTGATTGCGACTGATGTCGATAATCACATCAAAAGTCTCAATAAAACCTTTGCCATATCTCTCTCGGTCTTGCTTGTTTGTGCGATCGCGCGCACATATTATCGCAATTTGAAATCGTGCGCCCGACCACGGTGGTTATGTAGCCGCTTTTCCGTTCCGATTTCAAGCATCCCATGAAAATAGACCGCAGGAACCTTTCACAAAATTATATTCGAAAATCTGTTTCAAATCGACTTTCGCATATATGCTAAACATTTACGAACCATTTGCTCTATGATTCCATTACGCACGTCGGCCGATGCGATCGTGAATGGGAACATGAGCGTGCTCGCGTTGCGTGTAGAAATCAATTAAAATACCAATTCGCATATCTCATTAAATGTAGCTGAAATGGAAAGAGAAAAAAAACCTCAAGCGTTTTATTTTGAATTTTCGTACACAGATATCGAGCCATTTACAAATATCGACCACAAAATTCCGATGAATTGGAGCTTCAGGAAGGTGACACGGTGTTTGTACTGGAAAAATGCGACGACGGCTGGTTTGTGGGTACTTCACAACGGACAGGGTTTTTCGGCACTTTCCCCGGCAACTACGTGGAACGTATCTAAATCCTTCAGCAAAGATACAAGCTCCTAGAATGCTTTGGTGTCAAATGAATAAGTAACATCAAAAACAACCAAAAAACCTATACAAAATGCCCGAAAATATCGATTCAATTGAAAATATGCTAAAAATATGGAAATGCATTACACACACAAACACACAAGCAAGATTTACTAATGCAAAAGTTATTTTATTTTTATTGAAGAATGATTTAATTTAATTGAACAGATACAGAAAGAGAGAGAAGCATATTTTTGTTAACTTTAATTAATTAATGGAATGTATCATGTAATCATTATTGGTTTTGATTTTTCTATATTTCCTATATTTTGTTGATTTTGTTTTCGTTTAGATTCTCTCCTATTTAATATTTGTTTTTTTCTTGTCTTCTTCGTCTTCTTCTTCTTTTAATTGTGTAATTTAATTTTATCACCGGAAATGTGTTTTTTTCGATTTGGTGTACACACTTTTTGAGCTAACAACTTCTTTCACCGAATGTGTGTTCTAAAAATATTTGCATTCAGCTTTTTCCCCAAGTTGAATGAGTTAATGGAGAAGAAAACACATGTGACCATCACTATTTATGATGCAAACGCGAAAACATATCCACTTGGCGATAAATTCGCATATGATTGGCGTCTCCACTCGAAACACATACACACACACACATACACACACATTTGGCCCACTTACAAAGCAACTAATAAGCTTGGAATGAAAGTAAAAACTCGTTAAAATACAAAATGTTCAAATTCACCGAGACGCGTTGACCTTCGAAGATACTTTGATCTGAAGAAAGTCGATGCGCGGCTATCGAAATGCCTTTGATCATATGATGCAAATTATTTCAGAATATAAGGGAACCAATTATTGCAAAAGGAAAAAATATGTAAAAAAAATACAATTAATTCGTTGAAAAAATGTTAAATCAAATTATATATATACTAGTCACTAATTAATGTCACTTTTATGTTCAGAACAAATTAAATAATGCGATAAAATCTGATGATGACAATTCTGGAAGAATGTACTCTCCATTTGCCCAAAACTCTCAATATCAAGTATTTGAGAGAATATCGATAAAAACCGAACCGTTTAATCAAATAAACAAATGTGCCTTCAAACGATCACAATATCTGAAATTCAAAATTTATATAAACAAATATATTCAATACCGAATGAATTCACATAATCACGTATTTCTGATGTACTTAATTACTAATCATGTTTTTTTTGTGTTGAAAATGATGTACCAATTATTTATTGACCAAGTGAGAATGAAAATCTCATCGAGAGACAAAAAAAAAAAAATGTTTAAAAAAAGTCTATAATTATAATTGTAACAAATTCACGCAGTGTATTTTGCCAAAAATAAACTTTAAAAATGAAAATAAAAAAAAAAATCACAAGCAACACTGAAATTGGCTTTTTCTCCATTCCAAAGCTTGCACATGGAAATTGTGGAATGGCGGAAATGTAAGTATTTGGCGGAGAGAAAAGTTTGCAATGCGACAAAAATGGAAGATTATGCTAAACAGCTTTTGTACTTTATGCGTATGCATTCGATACAAACCTCATTTGAACGGAATTTTTGCTGGTACTTTTGCTCTTTCGCCCCAGCATTTTCCGGAATCTATGGTTAAATTTATGAATTTTAATAGGTAAATAATTCACTACTGATATCAAGAGGCAGTTATATTTTTGCAGTTCTATTCTTAAGTGAAATATCAGCCTTCGCTCATTCACCATGCATTGGTCAGTTATGAGGTTCATTTGAAATAGTAAACAGCTTTTACTCTCGGACTGATTTTCCATGAAGTTGACGCTTTTAACTATAATTCAAACAATAATTTTATTTCATGAAAAAACTCACTCGCGCAAAATTCAAAACGAATCAAAATCTTGTTGATTTCAAACCAACACGTAAGTGCAGCCCAAAGAAAATTGTCTGAATTTGGCCAAAGCAAATTCAAATATTGACCAGAGAATCGAACCACATTGAAATTAAGTACAGCCCAGCAAAATTGTTGATGGTTGTGCTCTTTGCTGAGATCGATATTGTTTTCGGCGCAGCGCATAATTCGCAAAACATGCATTCTGCCTGTCATTTTGAAAGCATCGAGCTTCGTCATAATATGTCAGTGAAATTCCAATTTTCAAACGATAACAAAAACTAAAAAATTTTCTCTTTTCGAAATAATGCATAAAAATTGCATTTTTCGGTTTTATTGTTCATTGAAAGTATTAAAACCCCTAAAATTATGCAATTTGCCGAAAAATGGATCGGAAAGTATGTATTCTAACGTCAACGGTTCAAATGACATTCAATGTCAAACGAGCAGTTGACTTAAGTTAAAAATAAAATTAACATCATGCAGTTCACTACCACATTGACAATCGTTTGCACACATGTTAGCGTCGATACGCAAGCAGCAATAGAAGATGTTGATGAGGGACCGCATCACTACCTATTGGCAGAAAAACACTTGGAAAGAATAAACAACTCAACACCAACACATATGTACATGCATATATCGACTGGCTGACGACTTAGTCTCGCTCTCTCACGTACACACACACACGCATACAGACAGAGAGAAAGAGAGACGCGTGCATACATATGCAATGGAATATCACAAGCCTTTGAATTAGATTTCGAAAGAAGCAAGAAACCAAAGCACGCAGAAGAAGCGACACGACAGCGATAGAGAATCGATGAGACACAGAGAGCGAAAGAGAATCAAGTTGAATATTCGTGTGTAAACACGAAAATAAATATGGCAACTCACATATATTCGGGTCGACATCAATGGTTTTGATCGTAAGCTTTACGGTCTGTCATTCAACGCCAGTCGTAAAACGCATAACATCTCAAACACACGTCTTGGTCTTGGGCTATTTGGAATCTGTCGACTTAAATATTAAACACATAGAAACGCGTACAAAGACTAGCAGAGTGCTCTCTCGCACCGCAAGTTTAGATGAGCGAGAACTCAAGAGGTGAAACGAGATTTAGATATTTTTAATTCCAGACATTACAATGATATTATCATTATTTATTTCGATACACCAGTCTGTGTTTTAATTAAGTAAACTTGTCGCATTTGTGTGTTCAGTTTTGTGTTACTGCTGCTGCTGCAATTCAATGTCGTTCTAGCCGTGTGTCGTTTATGTCTTTCGCATTTTATATTGTTATCAAAGCAAAAACCCGAAATCAAAAATATTCTTTTGAAAACAATTGTGCGAGGAAACAGATGAACATTTGTTTTACAAAGAGACAAAAAAGTGATCAATTACATTGAATTATGCAGTTTATTGGGTGCACGAGCTTGAGGAATTGAATGTTCAGGCGAGTTTTGTTTGAATGTGAAAAGTTTGTGTTAAGATTTCATGCCATTGCGTCCATCATCATCGCACACCATACCATTCACCCGATAAGATGAATTGTGCGTTTCCATAGATGCAATTCAATTATAGTTCGCGTGTATGTACGAGTGAGTGTGTGTGTGTGTGTGTGTGTGTGTGTGCGTAAGAGCTGAAATCAAACGGTGAACATGTTCGGTCAAAATTCCAGCCAAATCGCAGCTGAATAGTGTTTTGGCCAATTACCATAAGTGAAACAGTGCTGCAAATGAAAATACGAAACAAAAAAATGAATGAAGCCTGTTATGGTAGTGCTAGCTCAGAGTTGAATAAACGTGAATGCCATAAAAGGAAATATTAAAAAGTAAACAGCGGACATCGGATATATGTCGGAAACGATTTGAATAGCCAGAAAATTCATTCTCTGAATCCGTTTCGTTTTTTTCACGTTTCGATTTCTAAAATCTATGCTGTACTATACGGAAAGTACGAGATAGAATTAGCATTGTTTGTTAGCTGCTGTTGCTGCTGCCATAGCCAGTGTGGTGCGTTCTTTTGAGTGTTTCAAAGAGGGCGGAGACGCCATCAATGCAAACAAATAAAGAGGCATAGAAACGAACGCAAAAAAGACGTACAATAAATAAATATGGGTAAGTTAAAGACGTACAACGATTCAATGCATGATTTTTATTGTAAGAAAATAAAACAATTTTGCGAATCGTTTATTACCGAAATGACGATTTTCTTTTAATAGAATAGAAACATTTTCTCACTCGCGCGCTCACTGCTTTATGTATTTCATTCAATCGGTAGGAAACAATGCCAGACGCAAATTTATGAATCGCTCAAACAAGCTTAAGATTTGTTATTGTTTGTGATTTCATTCCCAATGAACCAACCTAGAGGAGAGATTTGGACGAGCGAAGAATAAAACAATAACACTTTTAAACACACTGTGAACAATTATCGATTGAAAAAATGCATGAAATGTTCGAAACACATGCATATTTGATAATAAATGTATGTGCGGAAAATGTGCAATATTAGTTGCTGCAGCCATTACTCTATGCCACATATTAAATATTCAAAATATTCCGAAACAAAATGCGACATGGCATTTGCAAATGGCCAACTGGGTCGACATTGACTGATGAATTATTTTGACATTATTACGCTACCTTTCTCTCTCAATCTCTCTCTCTCTCTCTCTCTCTCTCTCTCTCTCTCTTTATCTTGATGCTAGTCTTCATGTGTATGTCATTCTCTTGGATCGCATCAATCAAATCCAACTTGTTGTAACAAGATTTTATTATGTTTATGAATGTGATACATTCAAGTGGTGCCCAGAGTTAATGTAATATTTTAAGGAGAAACAAGTGGATAGCCAGATAACTTGAACCGAGAAGAGCTGTTAACCAAATAAAGATGATCGTCAGACAATTCTCGGAAATTGAAACAAGACTTCAAGTCAAAGCAAAATACACATAATTTTCAAGTGATACGACACATCGGCACCGCAAAATAAAGCAAACGCCCGTTGTACATGTCTATCATCGGCCAAAGCAATTCAAATCACAAACAAAACCGACTTTAGCTATGTGCAATGATAACACCGAATAGATAACACGCACAGACACACAATCATGGATAAAGATGAAAAATAACATAGACAACCGTCTGCCAACGATTGCTTCTTCGTTCAAATCAAAATACAGGAAGTGCTTCCCATGCTTGTATTGCCTTTCAATCGCATTTTCATTTTCGAGATACGCATTTTCTAGGAATTTAAAATGAGGGGAAAGAAACAGAAATAGACAAAGAAGGTGATGGAAATAAATGTAGTTCGCATATTTAATTTCGTAATCGTATGTGATTTGAGCGGTGTGCGCGCACGAAGAGACTACCGTTCTCATGTAGAAATGTTGACATGTTTATGGAATTTACGTGCATTTACTACAAATGACCATTTTGCCATGTGTTTGTTGGTTCTTTCTCTCTCTCTCTCTCTCTCTCTCTCACCAGAGTTGATCAATTTTTGATACTGGTTTGTTATTTGATCGGATTTATCACTCAAATCTGGTTTGATTATTTTCGTCACATGACGATTTTCACCGAACCGCTACGCATGTTCGCGCGTTTGCTCTCGCTCTCACACAATTATTAAGATCAAGAATTCCAAGAATCGAAATTGCTGTTGATTGATGTTGAACCTAAACTGTACAAACATCGTATAACTGAATTTATAATTTTTTCATGTGTTTGTTTAAGGAATTATTTCATTTGATTTCGCCGAGATGAATGCATCATCGTGTCACACGCCCGCGATGATTCAAATTCGATTTACTGCATACGAAACGGAAAAAGTATCAAGATCGAACGTATAAAAGATTCAAAACGGATGAGCACAATAGCAAAAGCAACAGCAACAGCAACAGCAACAGCAACAAAAACATGAATGTTACTTTGAAGTTCCCATTCACAAGTGCATATGTTGTTTTATGTCGGTTGTTTACTATTTCAGTTATTTGATGCAAAGAGATCTTAAATTTCGATACTTTTTCCGCCGTCTCCCTCTTTGTTTCGATGGGAGCGAATGATCGCTCTTTCGCTCGTACACATGCCGTAGAAAAAAATGCGAGCAACACATCCGAGTCAGACAGTCTCAAAAGAAATGCTCAAAATAGCAATGGATGTATGAATAAATAAGATTTGTGTGTTTGAATAGGGAATCGAATCGAATTCGATCGAAATAAAAACACCTTTTTCCATCGCCTTTTCTATTCAAATTTATCGCTGTTCATTTTGAACTCGTATTCATATTTCAAACAAACGAAACAACAACAAGCAAGAAAAAAATGCATACAAAGTCTTCTCGAAAGTTGACACCGAACTAATGAGTGCGGGGCCCGAAAATGTGCCATTCCAAAAAAGTCAATGCAGCATAAATTCAATACTCAGCGGCAAAGTAGTAGCATTTTTCAAACGAATTTTCGTAGCTCAGAAGCATATGTTTTGCAATAATTTTACACTGTTTTATATTTATACACACTCAAATTAGATGGATATTTCACTTTCTTTTGTGCTTCACGATGATGATCTGTATCATTCAGATATATTTCCTCCTTTCTCTGAATGAATATTGCGTGAGATTCTCACTTTCTTTTCTGAAAATCTTTGCAGCTCGTTCGTTTTGTATGCATCTTGCAGGCCAAATATAGCACGTTCCGACACATTGCCCCCTTTTTCTTGCGTTCTTTTTTATCCAATTTTATTTAAGTTGAACGATATAAATATTTATTGCATTCCAATAAATTTGCATTTGCATTCCAACGGTTCACATCACACAAATATATGTGCATGCATTCGATGGAAAAATAATCATTTATTCGATGAGAGAGAGTTCGTGACGTTGAATACTTTGCTAGTGTGCCGATTGACTTGATAAAATACCGTTCAATGCCATCGAAATGCCGTGCGATTGCATTTTTTTTTATTCAAATTGATGAACAAAGAAGTACGTCGGGTTTTTCGCTCAAAACTGTAAATTATTTGAAAATTATCGTCATCTATTGATCGAATGACACGAAATGAAATGAAACGAAACAGAAGCTTAGCAATGCCATTGAATGTTCAGCATATTTGCAGCTTTTAATTGAAATTGAAAATTGTTTTATAATCGACACACAGTATCACAGTGATAATGGCAAAATAGTCGCTCAATTCTGAAATAGAACCAATGCTGCCTACATCTTAATACAATCCAGTTTGATGTGATGCTGATCATAATTCAAGCTGACAAGCATAAAAATTGATATAAGATGGATACAAAACAATTAATATGCCGAAATATGTCTCTTGCAGTATGCGTTAGCAAGACGGCACACGAATGCTCTGTCAGTCCGATTCATTATCGTTTCGAACCGCTGAATGTTCTTTGAAATTGGATCATATTACCAAGTTGTATACGGCGATGAAATTGTGATTTGGATTTTAAATTGCGCTGCAAAGATAGATAGAGAATATAATTGTGGGACACGGTCACAAACATTCAAGAAAATCATAATTTCCGGTTCATTGTTGATTCGAGTCTATTGTATGCCTATTCAACTGCACTTCTCTCCCTTTGCCGCCACCGCCTTCTTCTCCGCTTCCTTACATTTCTCTATTACATGGGCTCGATGTTTGTGCAACATATTGTGCCGTGTATCGGCACATAAACAAACAAATAATAATAAATGAACTGGCTGATGCAACAGCACCCAGCGACCTAGAATGTGTGTGCCAAACGGAAGGCCAACAAATCGATGGCAAATAGACTCCCATAGATTCGTGTGATGCTGATTTTGGCTCATGAACTTTTCACTCGGAAAATAATTGCATTGGCGATTTGAAAAATGACGACCATTTGAATCGTTTCATATCCGGCAGCCCTGTGCCATAAAATGAAATTCAATTAAAAATGTTTGGCCATCATTTTCAAAATTCCGTCCTAAATCAGAACTCCTGATTCATTCTGGACCCGTACGAGTTTCAATGTCATATGAAACATTTGTCGCGCTCGCACGTGTCAGCACAATTTCACTGAAATTAGTTTTTATTGAAACGAATGGAATGCATGGTTCATCGAAAACCATGTGCACGGTGCATTGCACATGTGTCAGTTGGAAATATCGTTGGCTCCGCTTCAAAGATAGTCAACGACATCTTCTTCTTTTGCATTGTTTTCGGTTCAATCGAACTATTCGAAACATCGGGTCAATTTAATAGAATGCCACTAAATTGAAATTACATCGAAGTCAATTTCGTATAACGGATCCCGCTTTCTCCCGCTCACTCATCCAAATATTTACTTATTGAACAGAATATATATATTTTTTATTGAAATCTATCTATATGGAGATGTAGTCATTCACCAATAGTTGAGCTAAATTGAATTTAAGTGCCAAGATTAATTTATATGCCCACATATCAGGCAATCTATTCACATGAAATTGCTGGAGGTTGTTGGTGAGCGCTGCGCTGTGAACGCATGTCACACATAAATAGCTCACACACAAAAATGCCTCCTTCGCAATAACCGTTCAGTTTCTTCGCAGTTGATTTTATTGTAGATGTTGTTCGATTTTTGTTGTTGCATTGAAAATCGATGAACAATGAATGCGAGTTTTTCGTGGGCCAACTTCGAACAAGCTGCCCTGTATTCGTTAGAGCAGTTTTCAAAAATAAAAATATGATATGCATAAAATGAAAACCTTCAAGTTTGCCTGTCAACATTTTTCCGTATGTTGTTCGTTATTGTGTATGCCGATTCTTGTTCTACATTAAATATGCATATTGTCGCTGTTTCGGAATAGCAAAACACATCATTGCCTCATTCGATGAGTCGTTTGATGCGAATTCAATGCAATTTTTAAATGAAACCGAGACGAACAAATAGTGAATGAAGTTTGAAACAATATCTCATTTATCTCGCACATATTCAGAGTTCTAGAAATGGCAATAGAACAATAGTAACAGCCCGTATATCACGGCGGGGAATTGAAGGATTTTGAAGGATGGCATGTGAAGTGAGCGGAGGGCACATCCAATGCAAAAAAAGGGTTGATGATTCATTTCCATTGCATTGAAAGCACTGCGGTAGGTTATTGAACACAACACGTGAGACTTCCATATCATCGCCATCCACAAGCCTCATTTGTTGTTGTTGTTTCTGTATTGTAGGACGGTGCCACACAAGAATGAGCAAATAGAACGATCGATGATTTAAAATTTTTGTTTGGATTCCATGAGTACACCAAATCCAATGATGATTCAATTTTGCAAACAATTTGTCGAACGATTATGTATGATATCGAAAATATTCGAACGAAAAAGGTTGTTTTTCTTGCAAAAATAATAAAAGCCGAATATCACGCTATGTCACAAAACGTTGCGCATAAGCAATTTTTCGCAATATCGAGTTTCCATCGTCATGTACATACTTTATATCGAATATAAAAAAGCACATGCGAAATAACAAAGATTTTTGGCATTTTTGAAGCACGGAAATAGAATCGGCAAAAGAAAAGCGGATGAAAACAAGGCGAAAAAGGAGGGCAAATTCGATTGAATTCGAAACATGTAGCTGCGTGGCCAATCTCAATTTCGAAACGGATGCCTAAAAATAGAGCAATTCCGTAATTTTCAAATCGAATGAACACACAAAATATACACATTTCTTTGGCTTGCATTAAAAAAGGAACATTGTGCGGCCATTACATGGCAATTAAAAGAGCAACGGTGTCGATTCATTGCGATATGAATGGCCAAAATTCGCATTCAATTAATATCCCATTGATCCAAATAGAAAGCTGACCGGAACAAACGAGATGCAAGATTCGACCCGACATTGTGTAATGAAACCAGTTTTCGTGGTTTTGTCAGCACAGGGCCCAATTTCACAAAATATTTGCACTCGAAATGAGAGCGTTCAGAAAAATTGAACATATCTCCAAAATTCGTAGGATGTACAATTATGTATGAGACTTTGACACTTTACAGCACTTCAAAGCCGCATGCATAATTGTACACATCACAACAAACATTTTGAAAATCTTTTCAAACCTTTGGTTGCTTCCATTTCAAATACGTTGAGAAATATGTTTGCTTAGAAATATTTAACGGAATAGGTCCCTGAGCTGACGTGTCCTTTGAGCAAGCATTCCATGCATTTTTCTGGCAATTGTGCTACATCACCATATCTTTTACCGACCTGTATTTATATGGGTCACTGGCTAAAGCAAGATTGATCGCATAGCACGAGCATTGCTGCTGCTGCTGGGTCTGGTGGTGATGGTGCTTTTTCCGCAAACCATCCATCTATCCATCCGTCCGTGCAGCTATTTATTGATGGAACAGTGACAAAGAAGATTGAGGTGAATCATGATGACTGCTTACCTTGAGAAGAATAAAAGGATAGAGAGATGTTCAAAATTTAAGTGCATCTAATTATGACCCAGCTGTGAAAATGAACCATATTGCGCATATGAATAAGACATTTGGTTATAGTTAGACACGTAAAAAGTTGTAGGTCAAAATTCCAGAGTTTGCCTTTAGTAATTCGGAACCAAGTGAAAGCAAGCGGCTACAATCAGTGGCATTTCAATTTGTTTTCTCGTCATATAAAAGATTTGGTGCGTGGTTTTGTGTACACAATCACCGATTGCAAGTGACTGATTGTAAACATTTTTCATGGGGCATTTCATTCGAAACGGTATTGCCGGTATACAAATTCTATCTACTTTTTATTCAATTTATGATTAGTGATGAGAGTGAAAAACTCCGCAGTTCAGATCAACTGAAAAAAAATTAATTCCATGTGCATAAATATCCCTGTAGTTTGCACATTCACTGTATAAACAGAAAAAGGATCGTTTCAAAATGGCCAAGCGTTCATCGTCAATTTAATCGATATTTTGCTGGGAACTGATTGCCGTGTTTGATTCTCTCGAAATCAATTTAAGTAATAGCATTTTGCAAGTGGCGGCGACCGTTTAACCTTAGTGTGCATCGTTCATTACAAATTAATGGTCATCAGACTTTCTTCAAGCAAACGAGTTTTAATTACATCTATAAATCCGATATATTTCATTAAACTAATCGATTTTTCTTGTTTATTCTGTTTCATTGTGTTTGCGTGCGCTTCGTTTCAAGCAGAGCCGAAGCCTGTGATTGAACTATACGATTTTCTGGTTGAGTCAGAGCTACAGCAGTATTACAACGCCATCAAGTAAGTAGTATCAAAGTGGTTCGCAACAATGCATACCATTACAATTAAGGACTATCATTTTGCGGACACATTGTGTTCGCATTGGTATTCCTATCACAGCCGCTCTTTTTCATTTGTTCGCTGTTTTCTCATTCTTTTTATCGTTGTCGTTACTTAGGAATGAATTGAAAATCACATTGGTACCACATTTGAAATATGCCAGCGATGAGGATTTGAAGCAAGTCGGTCTGTCGAAGCCGGAAATACGTCGATTACGAAAATTCTATGAAAAGTATTATCCACACGGATACCTCAGTAAAATCAAGCGTTTATTGCAGAATCCAGCCGGCAAAAGGGAGGAAGTTGGCGTAAGTTGTTTCCACTTGTTCTTGTTGCTTTTTTGTTGTTTTTTCTTGTCTTGCATTCTATTCCATGTTGATCGCACGATTTAGCATTGCCATTTAAAAGAGAAGTAAAATGTTCATTGAGTTTTAATGAAGATGTTAATCGCACGTTCGCACTTTAATCATCCGCATCTTTTTCTATGTGCAACATTAATTGCCAATGTTGATGCGACACACACAAACAAAAAAACGGTACGGTATAAATAACTTGTATTTCTTTCTTTGTAGACTTTGAATAATGCATCGTCAACCGAAACGCTCAAGATAATCAGTTCACCCAGTAAATTGCCCAGCAATAAACATATTATTCCAGCCGATTCGATATGCGTCAACAAGCAATTGGGTGTTGGTGAATTTGGCATCGTTCAACAAGGAGTTTGGACCAACGGAAATGAACGAGTTAGTTTTTTCTCTTGCAGCAGCGTTTTCAACGCTATTTCATTACTGTGATTTGTTTCCGTAGATTCAAGTGGCTATAAAATGTCTGTGCCGCGAACGCATGCAGTCCAATCCGATGGAATTTCTCAAGGAAGCAGCCATCATGCATTCCATTGAGCATGAGAATATTGTTCGACTGTATGGGGTTGTTCTGGACACCGATTCCCTAATGCTAGTCACTGAACTGGCACATCTCCGATCGCTACTCGAATGCCTCAAAGATTCGGGACTTCGTGTCAGCTTCCTCACCGTACCAACACTTTGCGAATTTGCACAACAAATCTGCAGCGGAATGATGTATTTAGAGAATAAACGACTCATTCATCGGTAAGTTGTCACAATATATTTCTCTGTTAGAAAAGGAAAAAAGTAGTAAAATTGTGATTGAACTCGATTTTTGAAATGTATATGAAAAAATATGTGTGTTTTCAGTGATTTGGCGGCCAGAAATATTCTAGTGTTTAGCAAAAGCAAAGTAAAAATCTCTGATTTTGGGCTGTCCAGAGCGCTGGGTGTCGGTAAAGATTATTATCAAACAAATTTCAATGTGAACTTGAAACTGCCAATCGCATGGTAAGAATCTAGATTAAAGATAAATTAATTTTTTATGAGTAAAACACAGTTTCCACAATGTAAAATGCAATGCCATTTCAATAGGTGCGCTCCGGAATGCATAAACTTTTTGCGCTTTACGAATGCGTCCGATGTATGGGCATATGCGGTTTGTTTATGGGAAATGTTCTCGTACGGTTTCCAGCCATGGGCAGCATTAACCGGCCATCAAATCTTAGAGGCTATCGACGAACCGCATTATCAGGTAATTTTAAATTTCGAACTTGTCTAAATTCAAACGATGATTCATGTTTGAGTTTTTCGTTAGTTCAGCCCGTAAATGACACATTAATTGCTTAGTCATTCATTTTTGTTATTTTATCGAAATGTATTCATAAAATTCGTCGATTTTGTTTTTTGTTGCCCTCTTTCAATAGCGTCTCGAGCAACCTGAATGCTGTCCAAAGGAATATTATACGTTGATGTTGAAATGTTGGCAACACGATCCGTCCAAGCGGCCAAAATTCTGTGACATTCATTCGATGCTACCCGAAATGAAGCCGGAA
The DNA here is from genome assembly GCA_028476595.1 of Obolodiplosis robiniae. Taxonomy (NCBI): domain Eukaryota; kingdom Metazoa; phylum Arthropoda; class Insecta; order Diptera; family Cecidomyiidae; genus Obolodiplosis; species Obolodiplosis robiniae. The sequence continues at coordinate 7,069,654 of CM052017.1, read as the reverse complement.
CAATTGAAAACAATAAGTGCGAACAGCGAGGCCAAAAAAGAGCACCTGATGTACCGACAAAATGATATAATCACTGTGCTAGATAAACCAAATAGCTCAACATATTGGAAGGGCGTCTTGAATTCCGGCAAAACGGGCATGTTTAACCCAAGCAATACGGTCACGTATTTGGGCAATAGTTTGCCATCGTCGGTGAATCGAGATTCATTTGTGCGTGGTAGTGAGCGAACGAGCAGCAGACGCAAGCTCTGTCCCGAAATGATTTCCGGGCCACAGAATGATTTGAAACACACCGGACACGTTGGTTTAGATGGGGCTTATTTTGGCGATGTCGCTTTCTTATCATCGTCATCCAATTCACAATCGGTAAGCAATTCAATTGATTCACACAATATCGGTTTTTCATTCAAAACACACACACACATAATCGATTTGCTGGTTCTTCCCAACCCAAGTACAATCATGTGCCAAGACAAATCGTCACACCATACAAACCATCGGAAGATATCGAGCAAACACCATTGTTACCATCAACGCCAACAAGTCCCGATTCACTGCAAACGGCTAGCGGCTACTTTGCCGAAAACAATCACACATTTTTAAATGCACACTCCGCACAAACCAACGACGGTTTCAATTCATCGTTCGATTTTTCCAATCAAAATTCATCGACACCAGTCACAACAGCCGCTACCAATTCCGGCTTCACATCATCCAATCCGTTTGTTAATTTAGATAATTCAACGCACAATAAAATTCTCAATGAAGGTGGTGGTTTCACAAATATTTTGGAAGAGGAAAACCTTTCAAAGGTAAACGCTAAAAGAAATAAGAAACGAATTATGAATGGATTGTAAAGGTCTCGTGTGATTTCTTGCAGGAACGAAGTCGCAAGAATAGCGCAATATGGATGGCGGACAATGCAACTGCATCGGCAACGCACGAGTACCACGAAATCTCTGACGACGAAATGCCTGGCGAGAAATTCGATTTGGGGCCATCTCTGCTGGACGAAATGGATTTCATGTTTCGTTCGATGAGTGCCAATAGTGAACACGGTGAACTGAAGTCACCCGATTTCGAAAATAATAATAAAAAGAATGAAATTGCCGAATTAGCTGCAAAATTTCAGCGAAAAAATAGTGGCGGTTTGTTGCCCGGTTCAATCACCTCATTGAAATCAAAAAAGAAAAACGCAAATGCAACAGCTGCCGGGGCGGGTAATGTGAAGCCGATCTCAATGAAAGACGAGAAAATTCTAAATCAGGCCATCGATTTTGCCAATGAAATGAGCGCAAGGTAACGACACTTTCTTGTAATTTGAAGGTTTTTTATTGTTTTTTCTTCATTTCGACAACTGTTTATTTCTTAATTGATAAATTTGTTTGTTTTCTTTTTTTTTTCTTTTTGTTTAATGAATAAACCGAATGAATTATTCTAATCTTGCATTTCGATTCCATTGTTAACTCAATTTTGTCAGGTCGATGACTGATTTAGTGAATGATTCATCAAGTGCTCAAAGTCCAAAGCGAAAGTTCAGTTTTCGTTTTCCGCATTTGGCTCATCATTCGAGCGGTGACAAGGATTCTTCGTCTACACCGACCAACAGCCAACATCACAAAGGCATTCATGGTCTAGGAAAATCTCGCAATTTCTCCGAAGAAGCGAAAAATGTGCCCGATTTACAGGTAAATAATCCAACATCCTGCACAAAATGCACTCAAAATTAGATTTTGATTAGATCTTATAATTTCCGTTGGATTTCTATCTTATGTAGAAATGGAAAATATTCCATTCAATTTCAATTCACCTGTTGTGGAATAGATGTTGTGAGCCAATTTGTGTCTTTTTTTGTTATTTATGTCTCCCTGTATTAATTTATTTCTGTACATTTTTCTCATTTTCCACTTTTTTTTCTCTTGAATAAACAAAAAAAAAAAAAAAAAAAAAAAATACGAACCAAATCCGAAACGTTTTTCGTTCGATTCCTTTAAAATGCACCCAAACTAACAATCACAACTAATATTTGACACGTTGGCCATCGATACCTTATCTTTTCTCTGCTGTTATTTGATTTGTTGTTGTTGTATTGGTTTTTTTTTATTTTGTGGCCACTTTCGTTTTTGCATTTACAACAAAAAAAAACTCACAAATATACATACAGTTTATTGATTATGTTACCAAAGCTTTTGATTTGTAGTTAATTATGTTTAGCTGTACTTTGTTGATTTGTTTTAATTACAAGAAAGAATAAGAAATTCAAACACCAAACTAATATAAATTTTTGTTCATTGTATACTTTCTTCCGGAATCTGAATTGCATCCTTATTTGATATCATGGATAATCATCGGAACCATACAAATGTGCTATTACAATATTTGTTATTTCCGCTTATTTTCTGTTTCACAAATAAACTCAACAAATTCTCTTATTTGTTATAATTTTCATTTTTGATCGGTTCTTTTGAATTTTGTTCATCCAATTTTCGATAATTTGGATTGTTTTGCTTTGAAAACAAAAAGCGTTTTCGTTCATTATCCGAAATTGAGAAATTTCATTCGATCGACATGCGATATCCGCATGCCGACCCGTCATTTGCGTATCGCTATCGTAAAATGCGTGAATTTTCGTCACGCCCATTTAAATTTGACATATCAGCACCCGGAATGGAAACTGATGGCGGCATCAGTACTGTTAATTATGATCGCCTCACGGTTGGATTTGAAAATAATCCATCCAAAGTATGCACATTGAGTCAAAAGACGAAAGATTTTATCGGTGAAAATTTGATTGATATTGAAAATACGTTGAAAGCATTGAATTTGGACTTTTTGCAAACGTTCAATGACTTGGAAAAGAATGATTCGGCCGAAACGCTGTTCGGAGAGAATTGCGCATATGACACGAATATCAATTCGAAACTTCTCAATACGGCGTTGAAATTGAATAAGCTTCCAACAAACTATAGTAGTATTGAGGTGAGCCCAAAGTCAACGAAGAGTTCACAATACAGTCCGTTGGACAAGCAATCGGCTCAACAGCAATTCAACGGAAGCTTGCATTATTTGAACGAAAGCGGTTCAACCGACAAACTATTGGATGGCAAGCGATCGAGTACGCCAGATACGGGATTCGCATCGCGCGAAACCAATACTTCATCACGGCGCGGAAGCCAGAAGAGTAGCTACAGTCCGCAGGATACACATTTTAGTCCAAGCTATTCGACGCAAATCGAAGAGGCACGCGCTGCTTACGCACATCTCAAGGCGAATGGCTCGTTTCCAAGTCGTCAACGCTCGATGTCATTCACCGAAAATTACGATTTGAAATCGCCTATTTTGTCGGAGCCACAGTTTGGCAAGATGCACCATTCGGCCATCGTTGGACGACCAAATAGTAGCGACGGACAGGCAGTGCGACGGCGCCAACGGAACACCATTTCGCATAAGCCGAAAAGTATTCGAGCACGAAATTTGCGCCGACTCAGCTATAATCCAATCATTCTCAACTCCAGCTCATCATCGAGTAGTGAAAATGAGCTAATCAATCGTCGAAGTGTGGAAAATTTCCGAGCAATCGACGGCCGGCGGAATAGTGGCTATCGATCGCATCGCCATTCCACCGTTTCGCCCACAAAATCGAATGATGATGCATATGATTTCAAAAACTGGCACACCAACTCCGAGTCCGACATTCGACTGCGGAATCGTAAATCTCAGGCACATTTCCAAAGCAATATTTCTTTCACACCAAATCAGGATAAATTGTATGGCTCAAATGCTAGTATAAAAAGTGCACCGCAGTACAATAATTTTGTTAGTGATCGTCAAAATTATTTAGGGCGAAAAATGCAATATTCGCAATACGTTGCTGGTTACGAGGAGCAACAGAATGCGAACAATCCCAATCAAACGCCGACCAATTTTGAACGCAACATCCAGCGCAGCAGCTCACGACGTCGGCAACAGCAGCAGCAATTGCGAAACAGCTATGTGTTGCCACCTCCACCGCCGCCTCCAGCCACCACCAATCGAACATACGATTTAAACGCCTACAGCATGTACTCACAGTTTGATGTGAGCAAACTAACGGGCAAAAGTCCGACCACACAAAATTTTTTGCAAGATGTGCAAAGCCCGAGCAAATTTGAAACGAAACAAGCAGACACAATGCAAACAAAGCATGTGCCAGGTGGCAGTAGCCAAGCGCCCAATGCATTTCAATGGCCAGAAAAAATTCATGTATCAGCCGTTGCGCCACCGAATACCAGTTCAATGTGGCCACAAAAGCAATCCGTTCATTCGTTGCACACGGTAAACGAAACTAACCGCACTAAATCCAAAACCGATTCAATTCTTAACTTTTTTTCGTTTAACATGTTCAATTTGTTTGATTGATTAGGTTCGACATGATTTTTCAAGTGATAGTTCTTCCAGCACTGAAACAGAGTTTCCAACTGCCGATTTCAATCCACGTTTACCCCCAAGTCCAGCGCCATAATAAAAACAAAATAAGAAAAATGTCTCTCGATATCTCTGTCTGTCTCTCTATATCTTATTCATGAAATCTTGCCATGGAAAAAAAGAGAACCGAACATTCACTCATTCATTTTTAGATAGTTTGACCGTGTTATGTTCTATTTTGAGATTAGGCAAAACCAAATCAATGCAATTATAGAGAGAAAACAAATATTTTCTGTCTTAATAGAAATAGACAGAGTTAAATTTAACAAAAACCAAAACTATTTATAAAACAAAATTTATTCATTGCTAAAAGCAAAAAAAAAAAAAAAAAATGCTATCCAAATGACAACATTCTAAACGTATATTATCTTAATGTGAAAACTAAAAAAACAAAATTTACTCATAATATTAATATTGTTATTCGATTAAAAATGGGCTGTTTTTGCTCGCCTATAACAATCAACATAATTTATACTATTTGCTGCGCCACTTTTCTCACCCTATTCATATACAAATTTATAAAACTGAAAAACATAAAAATATTGTAGCGCAACTTTGCATTCACGTTCATTGTTAAACATCAAAAACCAAATTTATTCAGCCAGCAGCAGAAGAAAAAAAAAGAAAAAATAAAGAGAAAAGTATTTTTCGAAAAAATAAGGAAATATAAATAGAACGACTGAGAGAAATCAATGAAATTCAAGTTCTTTCTCCGCTCGACACAGTTTATTAACTTATATTTGATGTGAGACAATTTTTTTACTCTCTTTTTCTTCCGATAAGAATGCAAGCGGTTGTGGGCCTTAGTTATCATAATCCCTTCGTATAACATTTGAAATGAATGCAAATACAGTCGATTTCCGTTCGAAATGTAAATAAGACCGGCACCCCGAAAGAAATTATACGTATTTTCAAAAACTATATTGACTTTTATCGATCTCATGAGCAATCACAATCATCTGATTAACAAGCAAATAGTTTTTAATTGAAATGCACACTAATTCATTTCAATTTTCGCCTTTCGTTGTTATGGCCAAAATGGCATCGAGCACAAGTGCCCCGCTATCAATCTCTATGCTAAATCTCCAAAGCAATTGAATGGCTTCTTTTAAGATAACATGATGGATTTGACATGAAATAATAATGAGACACTTTTCAATACAAATTTGCTCGATGCTATTTGCGACCAATTTATACAAAAAAAAAAAACTATGGGCTTTTTTTCGATAGGATATGAATATGATCGATATCCGATAAATGTTATCATAACAATAAAAAAAGGGATAATTTAAAAATACAAAATATTTCCAAGGTTTTATTCATATTAGCCGGATTTCAAAGAAGTCTGATATTCGATGAAATTTTGAATTTGACATCAATTGAATAAACATGAAAATCTGAATATATTCGTTATAATAAGGATAATGTAGAGAACGAAAGCAATTCCTCGTTTGAAAAAAAGGAAAAAAAAAAAACAAATTTACAATGAACAAAGAAACAAGCAAATATAAAAATTCGTTAACACCACCTGAATCTATGGATTTGTTTGTTGTTTCTTATCGTTGTCTGCACTCTATCTACTTGTACATACTAACCGCTAACAATCCACATAGAACGATCGCTCTTGTTGAATTCTCCATTTCACACTTCCGTTCGAATGCGCATTTTGCTAAAATTTCATTTTTGATTTTGCGTTTTGTTTTTCTTTCATTTTTACACGTTTCGTTTAAGTTTTTGATTTAAAATTGTTATTTTTTTTTCTTCATTTGACTTATCAAATCATCCTTGCTCCGAATCCGATCTAATCCGTCCGAATCATCCGATCATCGCAAAAAATCCTTTAAAATTTTTAACAACATTTCTGCTGACATTTAATCTCCATCACAAAACACACATACACAAACGAAAAAAAAAATCCAACCTGAATCATAACACCACCCCCATACGCACACCATCAAATCAACCCCCCATAGGATTTCATAACAGATGAATGTCGCGAGGCATACAATAGCCTCGTAGAGAAGCCGGCCATATCCACATTGCAACGATTTAATTATGAAATAGCCAATTTGAAAAATTCCCTGCAGCTATCATCGTCAATGTCCGCGCTACAAAATGTACCTGCTAGCAAAACGATCGAAGAGCGTGAACACACACCGATTCCAGATCATCCCCTGTCAACTGTTACACAGCCATCAATTACGCAAAATTGTAAGAGCCATTTTTGATTTGTTTTTTTTTTTTTTTCTTTATTTTATTGTAATATTCCAATTTTATTGATATTCAAAATGTAATTTGCAGGTACAAGCGAATTAAGAGTACCAAATAAGCCCGCACCACGCCCAAACACGCTTCCAAATCGTGGCCTTAACAAACCGAATCGCGATCGGTCCGATGACGATACAAATCCATTGCATATTTTGCGCGACAAAAACTATCGAATCATTCGGCCCCGCATGAAAGTCAATTCGATTGGGATGGATTCATCCATCGATCCGACCGCACCGATCGATGCAAGTGGTAATCAGGATGATACATGCGAAAGCCCCAGTTACCTGACCAATACACAATATACATTCTCCGAACGCGATGTTAATATTCATCATAATGACAATCAGAAATTTATTGGGAATAAGGAAATTGAAAACTTGAATCCAATTCCATTGCCACCGCGCGATCGCAACAAAGTCTTGTTGACAAATGTCAAGAGGCATGTTCGAAAACATCCGCTTATCATACCAGCTTCCGGTCTCCAAAGGACACTTAGCAAAGTCACAACGCCAATTGAAGGGAAAAATCCGTTGTCAGCGGTCATGAACCAAGATGAAATCGATGGCAACGCCAAGTCACTATCGAGTTCAAATAAAATCAATTACAATATGCCAAGAACATCAACAAAACCAGCCGAATCGATGAAATTGAAGCAGTACACATCTTCATGGTTCGTATTCACATCGACTATTCCTCATAAAAATCAATTCAAATGGTTTAAAACTAATTTGAAATTGAAACTAATTGAACATAATTTCAAAATATTTTCATGTCAACAGGAAAAAGTTCATTGAAAATAATTTTGCGGAAGATGCATGTCGAACCTATGAAAACTTGGATGCGCTACGAATGCAAGTGGACACCGACTCGGCATCACTGCATTTTGAGTCGATACTTGAAGGCGATATTAATCATGTGGGCGATGTGACGAGCAGTGAAAGCACCGGTAACGCATTTCTATACGATATTCAACGTGAAAATTATGATATTCCTCGGATAAACGCGAATCCAGCCCCATCAAGCATTGAAATGGCATCGTACGAAAATACTATTGTAAATAATGATATTGAACGTAGAACACATGAATTCTCTCATAAGTATTCGCCAAATTATACTCAATCAAAGAACGAACTCTCTGACAATGCGCTGTTCAATAAATTCCGTGAGTCAGCAATGTCATCCGATGGATGCTCTGTATCGGCCAACGAGTGCCAAGATAAAATCGCTCATCGGCTAATCGATGATGTTGAAGATATTAATGCCGATGACGAATCAAATGACGAACCTCCTGAAGGAAAATTGAAAGATTCAAATGCTGTTAGCTGCGAAGATTTGCTGGAATTTGCCAACAAAAAACCAAAAGGCAAAGAACGAGGCATCGAATCCGATGAAGTGCGAATTATGACCAAAGTATTGGGCACAAATGTAAGCTCTCACAGATTTTGTATCATTTTCCGATTGAGCTTAAACTTATGAATTTCTTTTCAAACAAAGTTTTTTTTTCTGTTCAAGCGGAAAAATATTCACTTTTTCTACAAACTTAGACATTTTAATCTTATTATTTGTTGATTTTTCCAGACAACACCCGAACATTGCATCATTGCGTTAGACTTCATCGAATGGAACGTTCATAAAGCGATAAAAATAATCTCACTTCAAAATGCATTGAAATCAAAACGAAATATTACGTTTGAGGATTGCGTTGAAGCTCTTCAAAAATACGATTGGGATCTGCATGCGACATCAATCAAATTGAATATGTAACCAGCAACGAATCATTCTGTACCACAGTATTAAAACAACAGTTCTATTCAAAATAGACAGAAAGATGTTGGAAACTATTTTTTTACTGTAAAATACTGCAATAAACTAAGTGCCAAAATCGATATTTTTATTTCTACGAAGAACTTTTTAATTGAATGATATTGCAAATTTTAAACGAAACTTGGAGCGATTTTAGCGAAAAAACCAACAAAATATTTTATCTACTCGAATAATCTCTCGAATTCTATCAATTTGTTATTTTTATGTTTATTTTAAGGAATGGTTATTACACTTTTTAGACTTTTGGAACATTTCAATGTTTATCTTTTTTTTATCTTGTCCACTTAGTTGTATATCTTAAATGGTACACTTCAAAAGCTCAAGTGGATGATAGTGATTCAGAGTGCGTTGTTCTTTTTTGGGTTGGAAGGAAACATTAAATTTAAAGTGATGGCAAGATAATTGCTTCAAATTCCTTTGCATTAATCTTTCAATACCTTTAATTATAAGGAAAAAAAATGTACTTACTTCTTGGTATTTCTTCAAATGCAGCATGGTGATTTTTCGTCTGCTTTTAATAGCTGTTTTATAAATGAACTATTAGGACATTTGTTAGATGAGTTTATTATGAAATAAATGAAGGCAAATGCCGAATCGGAATAAAAATAAAACTTATTGTTTCAATTTAATTCCTGATCGATGACGAAAGATTGACGAACATTGTTCTAACATTCCGTGTACAATCTACATTTTCGGTTATTTTCTACATTTCATTTCCATGAGATTTTAAATGGGAGCTATGGAGAAGAGGAAAGAGAATGATGAGTAAGTGGTTGAAATCTGTCGTAATGCATGAGTGCTCGACAACCTTCTTATTATTTCAGATTTTATATTTTCTTTTAAGAATCTATGAAACAAGAGTCCAAACTTACAATAATATAATATGTACCAATAAAAAAGTGTGTCAAAATTGTATTTTCTAGGCGATATGAACAAGGTCATTAGTGACGAACGCGAAAAAAATACTTTTTGTCGATAAATTAATGGCTGATATTGAATTAAAGTGCGACATATTTCATCGATCTGAAAGCAAAACATCAAAAATCAAATTCATATATGTGTGCCTGAGAATAATAATGCGAATACGAAACCGTCACCGTGAGAGTGGTTTGCCATAAGAGGCAATGTTGAAATCATGATGCGTTTTTAATCAATTCTTTTTTCGTGATGCATTCTACGCAATTTTTACTTTTCCGCACACACCACTGTGTGTGGTAAAAGTATTGCGATCGGTCCAAAAAATTCAAAACGCCCGGAATAAGTTTTCTATGCGTTTTGAACCTAGAAAAAACGATTGCAACCATTCCCGGAGCAATTTTTTGTCCGTGTGTGGTACGTTGTCCGTTGTCCGTTGTACGTTGTACGTTGTACGCAAAAATTTGTTAACACGATAACTCAAAAAATTGATATTCAAATTGATCAAAAATTTACACACTCATTGGTCTTCATTAGGAATAGAAACCTAATAATTTTCAGCCTAATCGGATAATTTTTTCGGATAGCTCTAGTGGAGTCGAATGGAAAATGGGCTGTTTTTCAATATATTTACGAAAAATTTGTATGGCAGCTATCTCAAGTTTACATTATAACGAATTGAAACTTTCAGAATATTATTTTTTCACAAAAAAAATGAGTCGTTCAAAATTTCAAGTCATTTCAATGGGATTTAGGACTACCTCCCCTGTAAAATTTTCGTTTTTTGGGACCTTTTCGAGGTCAAAACTGAACATTTGTATGCCGACTTTCTGAAGTTCATATTGTAACGAATTGAAACTTTGAATATATTATTTTTTTATGAATAAAATGAGTCATGCAAAATTTCAAGTCATTCTGACTGGATTTAGGACTACCTCCCCTGAAAAATTTCGGATTTTTGGAGTCTTTTCGGGGTCAAAACTGGAAAATTGTGTGGCGGCTATCTTAAGTTCACATTGTTTCCTATTGGAACTTTCAGAATATTATTTTCTATGTTTTTCTAAGTCATTCTGATGAGATTTAAGACCAGATCCTTCACAAAATTTTCAATTTTCGGGGTCAATATTCAAATCAATAAATTGGATGAAGTATTTGTGATTTTCTAATCTGTGTTTTTTCATCAGTTTGAATGCTCATGCTGTTACCGAAAGTTATACTGTTATACATAACATAAATGTAGAACCATATCTATCGTTGGCATGAATCGAAAGTTCACATCAGAGTGAACTAATTCGTAATTGTTATTACCAATTCAAAAATAGAGTACGTTGAAGTAAGAATTAGGAACTGAGATGTTTATTTGTTTTCATATTAAAATTTAAATTTAAATCACATGATGACTCGAAATTCGATCTCATCGTAATGACTTCAGATTTTCTGTGATTTATTCTCAAAGTTGCATGATGATTCGATAAGAAATAAACATAAATCCAATACAAATGAGTAGCAATCAATGAAAAATGCGTAAGCCCGAACAATTTCGGGAAATTTGCGGAAAAGTTAATATAGTTTTACGTACGTAAGACCATTTATTTTATATGATACACTCTTACGGGCACGGTCTCGTATTCATATTATTTTTCTCAGCCACACATATGTGATCCATGTAGCTTATGTCACGATTTACCGATTATTGATTAAAATGAGTGCCTCATAAGTAGAGCCTCCAAATATTGTTAAAATTGTTAAAACAACAATTTTAACAATTTTTGATTAAATTTTGGAAAAACAACAATTTTTGCACATTTTTATGTGTTTCAAAAAAAAATTTACAATTTCCCTTTAAATTGGCTTCAAAAATATATCAAATGAAATTCATATTTTTTTTTGGTTTCGCTTCAACTGAGATTCATAAATGCATAGCATTATTTACATACAGCTCTGTGAGACGAACACTGTGCAAAAACATAGTAGTAGTATGTTAAATATCATTCAGTTCAATAATTTTATCGACGATGAAATCGAAAAAGAAAATTAATGTATGTTCATCGCTTGATTTTATCTTCACACACACAAATGTGCAATTTCGACTTAAACAGAAATCTATGAATAAAAGTTAACAATTTTTTATATTTTTCTTAGCAAAATAACAATTTCAGGCCGTTTTATTTAACAATTTTCCTAACAATGTTTAGCATTTTTATCTAACAATTTAACAACAATTTTTGCCGATTTCATTTAACAATTTTTGGAGGCTCTGCTTGCTTATAAGAAATAATTTTTTGGCCCAGGCACATAACTCTTATTTTTTATCAAAAACGTGGAAATCACGGGAAAATACAAGTTTGACATTTATCAATTTCATTTTTGATGATTCTTCGCCGCCACACATTACCATTCGGAATCTTTTTTTCAGCAGAGTTGCAATAAATAACATAAAAAAACTTAAAGCGAATTAATTCAAGAAAATAAGATTGTTCGCCATTGATACGATTGGGTCATCAACGATCATTAATATCAAACATTGTGGTCTTCACTAATGACATTCGTTCCTGATAAGACTGCGTTTGCCTTGAATGCTCAATGCGCATCAATCAATTTATTCGTAAATGAAATGTTTTTTCATTGATAAGAAACTAATGGGTATGCAGATATGGGTAATCAATATTTGTATTGAAGTGCAACACATTGCACTTATATTTGCTCAATAGCCACAGGGCATGGACTGATTGGAAAAATATTCCATAAATATGCTGAATCTCAAAACTCGAGTACAAAAATCGATTTAATTGATAATTTCAAGAAACTCCACATCTCAGTAATCAGAGGATTGAATCATGACGCTTTTTTTCATTCCCTTATCAATGTTCATGCACAGACACAAAGAAGCACCACTTAAAATGCCAATTATTTTAAAATATCAAATGTGAAGTTCAACAGAACATCTTCAATATGCTGCTAGTAAAAGCGAAGCTCAAAAAGAAATCTCATCAAAGCGGCACAAAATTTGCACCGCTTTCATGCAGTAACAGAATTTGTTCATTGTCTATTGTGGATAGTGACTGTTCTTTCATAGGAACAGCCCAAGTGAAACTGATTATACAATCGAACAAATATATATGATTTCAGGACAAATAATTTTATTGCTTGAATAAAGTATAGCAAACAGAAACATCTATTATATTTCATTTAAAGTTGCTGCACTGTTGTTTGTTTTCGATGTGTTGATACTCGTCCAATGGATTGCCATCCATTTACACCTGCTTCGATCGATGTCTTTTCCGATATTCGGTGCATTGTCCCACTAATTTATTAATATTCTCTTCGAGTATATCGAGGATCAAGTGACCAATTGGAATAAAGTCCTTGGTGACTGTGGTTTGACTCCTCATATCTCCAATAAGTATGACCTCTTGCTTGAGCTTGACCCTGGCATCTTCAATCGTCTCGAGTCCTAGATTGACTTGTTTTCTCACTTCAACATAAAACGCTTTCACTTGTTCCAAGTTCTTTTTTAGATCGGGTATAGTTTTTACTTCGTTGTAAATGGTGACAGCTATTCCAGCTATGGGACTAGCAAACGCCATCCATTGCCCATCTCTAACCCGTTTCACTTCTTCTGCATATTTTTTGCTATCTTCCCTGAAATCAATATTCAATTGATTGCTCAGCGATTCTAATTTGCCGGACGCATCATTCAAACTCAAAGAACTCGAATTGAGCAGAGAGATTGCATTGTCCATTTTCTCAATTCCGCTGTCTAGCAGCTTCAGTAAGATGGTTTTTTGTGCACGAGATTTCTCTTCATTGTAATCCTTGCACAACGCCAAATATGCTTGAAGGTATGGTATTGATTCACCGCACCAATTGTAAATGTCTTGCGTCGCAGAAAAATAATGGTACTCGCTGTTCATCAACATTGTTTTCACTTCGCCTACAAGTTGGCCGCTCGCCGCCGAATATCTACCCTGGTGCTTTTTCAAACTATCGATCACATCGTGGAAAACTTGCCATGGAATAACAGTGTCAAGTGTTTTATTATAGATGTCTAGAGCGTGGTTCGCAGCCTCGAACGCTTTAGCTGCCGTTGTATGTTGGTTCTCGCCTGAAGGAACACCAAATGCCACACCGATTATACAAAAGAGAACGAAAATCTTCATGATTGTTGAGTTTAAGGGAAATGCAATGTACGAAATCAAATGACTTTTCACATTGGAATTCTATGCTTTTATATTCGGCCCATTTTCTGTATTTGAAATAATCTACCATACTGACCTCAGCGTAATCAAATGGCTCTTGATAATTAAACAATAAAGCAACTTTTTGTTTTTCTGAAGCAATGCTACGGTTTCTTTTGTTATAAATATTAAATCATTTTCGTTTAGATTGTCCTGAATTCAATGAGAGTATATAAGTCAATGCGTGTTGCAAGCAAATAATCAGTGCAGTTCAAATCCTAGTAAGCGAATATTACTTTGTTGCTTTGCTCAGATTTGCTTTGTTTGCCTCTTTGAAAATACAAAAATATGTACAGACTGGTGCTTTTGTGTTCGATTGGTTTGATAGTAGCCACATCCAAAGGTGATCCAACAAGTAATCATTCAATTCAATCAGAGCAGAAAGCAATAGAAGGACTCGACAAAATCCTAACCTTATACGATGCGACATTGAGTAGGCTCGTACCTTGGGACTCTTTGAAACAAAAAATACGCCAATTATCCAATCATCAAGAATCAATTTCTCTATCGGCCATTCCATCAATTGGTGATATCAAAACATCACTCTTGAACAGTGAAAGCCATTTTTTTACTGTGACGCAAAACATGTACAACTTGTGCGGTGAGACTACACCACTCTTCCAAGCATATTCGCGTTTATTCGATGGAAATACACAATCACATGCGGATGGTCGAATTGCTATGTTAAAAAGTATACTTGAGAAGGGAATTGCAAAATCGCGGGGTGCATTAGGAATGCTCAGTGCAACTTCTGGGGACTTCGTAACAGCTTCCAAAAAATTAGAATCATTGAATAACCAATTCATCACTGATTTTGCCGAAGAAAGTGCATTTTTCAAAAATAAAATCTACGAAGCTGTATTGCAAGAAGCGATTAACCGAGATCCAGCCGGCATAATTGCAAAACAAATAGAAGCAGCAACAAGAGAAGCTATTAAGCTTATCCCCGTCGGGACAAATCCAACACTCCTTGTGCTTCTTCAACTATTCCCAGAGCTCAAACCGCAGAACGTAACAGCCGTCGACCCAAAAATTGTTCCAAAATTGAAAGCCCAATTCGCAGAAACCAAACGATTTTTCGGTGGCTTGAAAAATCAAACTGATGAAGCGATAAATCAAATCAACAATAGTGAAGCATCGCTTGAAGATGAGATCAAAACTATTCAACATTTGAGAGATCAATTTGGTTCGAGCTTTGTTCCTGCCATCCAAATTGGAGCTACACCAGCAATCTCGAGTGCTGTTAGTAAATTCAACGTTAATTGCAAAAGGATTCGGACGAATTATGGCAGAGTTTAAATGAAGGGCAGCCTATTAACAACCACCCGAGGACTACGGCAACTTGCGAAGAGATGAACTAATATTTCAATAGCATTTTAAACTCGAACAAATTAAATCCTGTTCTTAGAACCCAATCCAAATATTTGTAAACAGAAATTCAGAGAAATAAAATCAAAATATCAGATGAATTATGCAGAACAAGTTGCATCAGAATGTTAGATGGAAAAGTACCAAAATTGACAAATGTTTTGAAAAAATTGAAGACAAATGAAAGATAACGTACTTTTTATAGAATTGATTTGAGTTTCACACATAATTTGCTTCTTTTATTTACATTTTGTGTGATGAATTCCAAGACATTTCATTTATTCTTCATTTATTAGCTCTCGTCATGTGCGGTATGATGCGATGGACCATTACGCGCATGTAGACAGGTATTTGGTGTCTTTGATATGGAGCAATTCTACTCCATTGCCTATTGAATTCACTCCGTGTTATTTCATTGCTCATGAGTGTATGCACAAACATATCCTCTACCCAATTGATGATATGTTTGTTGTTAATCAATCAAAGCGCACGGAAACTGAGCCAGTTTATTGTCAAAGCGCTTTCATATCGTTGAAATAAAGGCCAACTAACATAACCGAATATCATTAATCTCAAAAGATGCTCAAGTGTGTAACTAAGGATTTTGCAAGTACGATATAATTTGAGATTTAGTGGAACTAATTTGTGTGCATTGAAGCATTCGGAAGTGGAGTCCATGTTTATCTTTAGTGATTAACATCACTTCAAGCTTGTGATCAAAAGTTTTTAACCAGATCTTCCAAGACTGAACTGTCAATATTAAACAGAGAGACATAATATGATATATTATTTCCGTGATTTCGATCATTACTTCAGATTGCTTGAAATCGAAACTAATGCTCGGCTTCTTCCAAGCCTTGCAAAATATGAAAACATGAGCTTCTTTTCTCGTTCGTCAATTCGAACAATATAATTTCCTTTTGCTTGTACAACGTTCATAAGGACAGGCAGCTGAACCATTCGAGACTGATTTTGACACTAATCTCGACGCGAGCCTCATCGATAACCATCTGAGGTTCACTACAAACTTCTAAAACCATGACAGTGGAGAATAAAAGAAATAATTTAAATGAACATCCGTAATCATTATTGCTTAGTTTCATAAATTGTAATACACAGAATATTCGATTTGTTATGTTCGTCACTATGATACGCACATTTATTTCCGATATTTTTTATTGATTATTATTTTCATTGCCAAACAAAACGCTGGAGAGAAGGTAAATAAATCTGTGAATTATCAGTGACGCTTCAAATGTCAGCAAAAGAGTCCAAATGATTCACACATACTTTCAATGGACGTAGAATGTAGAGAAAATATTTAGAACGCGATTTCAGAGTAAAATTCAATAATGACAAAAAAAATATTCAATTACAAACAAAAAAATTGTCATTGATATGATTTTATTTGTATATTGTAACAGCACTTCGAAATATTTTATGACCTGAAATATCAAAAAAAAATCATGTTTTAAGCTTAAGTTGGCGTATACTGGCGACAAATCTCATTACAATGCACGGATTCTGTATAAAATGAGACAACGTTGAAGCCTTTGTATTTGAAATGCGTGCATTCTTTCAACAGTTATCGATATAAAATGGACGATATTTGATAAATGAGCCTCATTTCTAGAACGTTATCTACCGAAAAACAAAGGCTCTTCTTTTAAAATTTGTGAGGAAAGTTTAACATGGGCTGATCTGAATCTCATCGACAGTTATATGATTGGGTTAATTTAAATATTTTTTTTTGTATTAATGATAGTTCTCAGTACAGGGATTTACTCCCAATAATCCAATCAATTTATTCGTAAATGAAATGTTTTTTCATTGATAAGAAACTAATGAGTATGCAGCTATGGGTAATCAATATTTGTATTGAAGTGCAACACATTGCACTTATATTTGCTCAATAGCCACAGGGCATGGACTAATTGGAAAAATATTCCATAAATATGCTGAATCTCAAAACTCGAGTACAAAAATCGATTTAATTGATAATTTCAAGAAACTCCACATCTCAGTAATCAGAGGATTGAATCATGACGCTTTTTTTCATTCCCTTATCAATGTTCATGCACAGACACAAAGAAGCACCACTTAAAATGCCAATTATTTTAAAATATCAAATGTGAAGTTCAACAGAACATCTTCAATATGCTGCTAGTAAAAGCGAAGCTCAAAAAGAAATCTCATCAAAGCGGCACAAAATTTGCACCGCTTTCATGCAGTAACAGAATTTGTTCATTGTCTATTGTGGATAGTGACTGTTCTTTCATAGGAACAGCCCAAGTGAAACTGATTATACAATCGAACAAATATATATGATTTCAGGACAAATAATTTTATTGTTTGAATAAAGTATAGCAAACAGAAACATCTATTATATTTCATTTAAAGTTGCTGCACTGTTGTTTGTTTTCGATGTGTTGATACTCGTCCAATGGATTGCCATCCATTTACACCTGCTTCGATCGATGTCTTTTCCGATATTCGGTGCATTGTCCCACTAATTTATTAATATTCTCTTCGAGTATATCGAGGATCAAGTGACCAATTGGAATAAAGTCCTTGGTGACTGTGGTTTGACTCCTCATATCTCCAATAAGTATGACCTCTTGCTTGAGCTTGACCCTGGCATCTTCAATCGTCTCGAGTCCTAGATTGACTTGTTTTCTCACTTCAACATAAAACGCTTTCACTTGTTCCAAGTTCTTTTTTAGATCGGGTATAGTTTTTACTTCGTTGTAAATGGTGACAGCTAGTCCAACTATGGGACTAGCAAACGCTTGCCATTGCCCATCTCTAACCCGTTTCACTTCTTCTTCATATTTTTTGCTATCTTCCCTGAAATCAATATTCAATTGATTGCTCAGCGATTCTAATTTGCCAGACGCATCATTCAAACTCAAAGAACTCGAATTGAGCAGAGAGATTGCATTGTCCATTTTCTCAATTCCGCTGTCTAGCAGCTTCAGTAAGATGGTTTTTTGTGCACGAGATTTCTCTTCATTGTAATCCTTGCACAACGCCAAATATGCTTGAAGGTATGGTATTGATTCACCGCACCAATTGTAAATGTCTTGCGTCGCAGAAAAATAATGGTACTCGCTGTTCATCAACATTGTTTTCACTTCGCCTACAAGTTGGCCGCTCGCCGCCGAATATCTACCCTGGTGCTTTTTCAAACTATCGATCACATCGTGGAAAACTTGCCATGGAATAACAGTGTCAAGTGTTTTATTATAGATGTCTAGAGCGTGGTTCGCAGCCTCGAACGCTTTAGCTGCCGTTGTATGTTGGTTCTCGCCTGAAGGAACACCAAATGCCACACCGATTATACAAAAGAGAACGAAAATCTTCATGATTGTTGAGTTTAAGGGAAATGCAATGTACGAAATCAAATGACTTTTCACATTGGAATTCTATGCTTTTATATTCGGCCCATTTTCTGTATTTGAAATAATCTACCATACTGACCGCAGTGTAATCAGATTTCTTGCTGATTTTGCATAAATGTCATCATAAATATCAAACGAAGTAGTTTTCTGATAAAGTGTATGAATAAAATTGTGCGTTGAATTGCACAAATGTCTCTTGATAATTATACAATAAAACAACAAAATAAGATTGTTTTTCTGAAGCAATGCTACGGTTCCTTTCGTTATCAATATCAAAGATTCGTTTAGATTGTCCTGAATTCAATGAGAGTATATAAGTCAATGCGTGTTGCAATCAAATAATCAGTGCAGTTCAAATCCTAGTAAGCGAATATTACTTTGTTGCTTTGCTCAGATTTGCTTTGTTTGCCTCTTTGAAAATACAAAAATATGTACAGACTGGTGCTTTTGTGTTCGATTGGTTTGATAGTAGCCACATCCAAAGGTGATCCAACAAGTAATCATTCAATTGAATCAGAGCAGGAAGCAATAGAAGGACTCGACAAAATCCTAACCTTATACGATGCGACATTGAGTAGGCTCGTACCTTGGGACTCTTTGAAACAAAAAATACGCCAATTATCCAATCATCAAGAATCAATTTCTCTATCGGCCATTCCATCAATTGGTGATATCAAAACATCACTCTTGAACAGTGAAAGCCATTTTTTTACTGTGACGCAAAACATGTACAACTTGTGCGGTGAGACTACACCACTCTTCCAAGCATATTCGCGTTTATTCGATGGAAATACACAATCACATGCGGATGGTCGAATTGCTATGTTAAAAAGTATACTTGAGAAGGGAATTGCAAAATCGCGGGGTGCATTAGGAATGCTCAGTGCAACTTCTGGGGACTTCGTAACAGCTTCCAAAAAATTAGAATCATTGAATAACCAATTCACCACTGATTTTGCCGAAGAAAGTGCATTTTTCAAAAATAAAATCTACGAAGCTGTATTGCAAGAAGCGATTAACCGAGATCCAGCCGGCATAATTGCAAAACAAATAGAAGCAGCAACAATAGAAGCTATTAAGCTTATCCCTGCCGGGATAAATCCAACACTCCTTGTGCTTCTTCAACTATTCCCAGAGCTCAAACCGCAGAACGTAACAGCCGTCGACCCAAAAATTGTTCCAAAATTGAAAGCCCAATTCGCAGAAACCAAACGATTTTTCGGTGGCTTGAAAAATCAAACTGATGAAGCGATAAATCAAATCAACAATAGTGAAGCATCGCTTGAAGATGAGATCAAAACTATTCAACATTTGAGAGATCAATTTGGTTCGAGCTTTGTTCCTGCCATCCAAATTGGAGCTACACCAGCAATCTCGAGTGCTGTTAGTAAATTCAACGTTAATTGCAAAAGGATTCGGACGAATTATGGCAGAGTTTAAATGAAGGGCAGCCTATTAACAACCACCCGAGGACTACGGCAACTTGCGAAGAGATGAACTAATATTTCAATAGCATTTTAAACTCGAACAAATTAAATCCTGTTCTTAGAACCCAATCCGAATATTTGTAAACAGAAATTCAGAGAAATAAAATCAAAATATCAGATGAATTATGCAGAACAAGTTGCATCAGAATGTTAGATGGAAAAGTACCAAAATTGACAAATGTTTTGAAAAAATTGAAGACAAATGAAAGATAACGTACTTTTTATAGAATTGATTTGAGTTTCACACATAATTTGCTTCTTTTATTTACATTTTGTGTGATGAATTCCAAGACATTTCATTTATTCTTCATTTATTAGCTCTCGTCATGTGCGGTATGATGCGATGGACCATTACGCGCATGTAGACAGGTATTTGGTGTCTTTGATATGGAGCAATTCTACTCCATTGCCTATTGAATTCACTCCGTGTTATTTCATTGCTCATGAGTGTATGCACAAACATATCCTCTACCCAATTGATGATATGTTTGTTGTTAATCAATCAAAGCGCACGGAAACTGAGCCAGTTTAATGTCAAAGCGCTTTCATATCGTTGAAATAAAGGCCAACTAACATAACCGAATATCATTAATCTCAAAAGATGCTCAAGTGTGTAACTAAGGATTTTGCAAGTACGATATAATTTGAGATTTAGTGGAACTAATTTGTGTGCATTGAAGCATTCGGAAGTGGAGTCCATGTTTATCTTTAGTGATTAACATCACTTCAAGCTTGTGATCAAAAGTTTTTAACCAGATCTTCCAAGACTGAACTGTCAATATTAAACAGAGAGACATAATATGATATATTATTTCCGTGATTTCGATCATTACTTCAGATTGCTTGAAATCGAAACTAATGCTCGGCTTCTTCCAAGCCTTGCAAAATATGAAAACATGAGCTTCTTTTCTCGTTCGTCAATTCGAACAATATAATTTCCTTTTGCTTGTACAACGTTCATAAGGACAGGCAGCTGAACCATTCGAGACTGATTTTGACACTAATCTCGACGCGAGCCTCATCGATAACCATCTGAGGTTCACTACAAACTTCTAAAACCATGACAGTGGAGATTAAAAGAAATATATTAAATGAACATTCGTAATCATTATTTTATTTATTTATTTATTACGAATCTTAATTCATAGCAATATGTACAAGAGCTACGCAGTAACTCATGTATGCTGGCAAAGTGCCCAATACGGTGTAAATTCCGCCCATGGAACGACAATTACAGGGATGGGGGACATCTACGAGTGACTATAGATACCAAATTGAATCCGGGAAACCATGGAAAACTGGCCTGACCCAGGAGAGTCAGGAGAAAAACTTTAATAACTTAAAAACAAAATGATGATAGTGATGGAGAAACGTTGGCAAGAGCACAAATTCATCAACTAAGCAACGAAGATTGAACGAAACTAAAATTATTGCTGGTTGTTGCGCAACCAGATTTTGAGCTGAAATTTAAATGAACCGATATTGTTACATTTCTTGATGTCAACTGAAAATGTTTTAAAAAAGGTGATTGCCGCGAAACCAAATGCAAGTTTATCGAACTCAGAGCGATGTTCGACCTAAACTCGCAATTTACCAACTTCATTAAACACGACCATATCATTCAAATAAGCAGGAGAGCGCATTTTCAGTAGCTTAAAAATCAAAGTAGCTGAATGAAGCATTGCCTTGGACTCAAGGGTAAGGCCATTGATTCGCTCACGATACTCGCTTATGTGCTCGGAACTTTTCAAGCCATAAATATAACGGATTTTAACGTTATCAGTCATTGCTTAGTTTCATAAATTGTAATACACAGAATATTCGATTTGTTATGTTCGTCACTATGATACGCACATTTATTTCCGATATTTTTTATTGATTATTATTTTCATTGCCAAACAAAACGCTGGAGAGAAGGTAAATAAATCTGTGAATTATCAGTGACGCTTCAAATGTCAGCAAAAGAGTCCAAATGATTCACACATACTTTCAATGGACGTAGAATGTAGAGAAAATATTTAGAACGCGATTTCAGAGTGAAATTCAATAATGACAAAAAAAATATTCAATTACAAACAAGAAAATTGTCATTGATATGATTTTATTTGTATATTGTAACAGCACTTCGAAATATTTTATGACCTGAAATATCAAAAAAAAATCATGTTTTAAGCTTAAGTTGGCGTATACTGGCGACAAATCTCATTACAATGCACGGATTCTGTATAAAATGAGACAACGTTGAAGCCTTTGTATTTGAAATGCGTGCATTCTTTCAACAGTTATCGATATAAAATGGACGATATTTGATAAATGAGCCTCATTTCTAGAACGTTATCTACCGAAAAACAAAGGCTCTTCTTTTAAAATTTGTGAGGAAAGTTTAACATGGGCTGATCTGAATCTCATCGACAGTTATATGATTGGGTTAATTTAAATATTTTTTTTTGTATTAATGATAGTTCTCAGTACAGGGATTTACTCCCAATAATCCAATCAATTTATTCGTAAATGAAATGTTTTTTCATTGATAAGAAACTAATGAGTATGCAGCTATGGGTAATCAATATTTGTATTGAAGTGCAACACATTGCACTTATATTTGCTCAATAGCCACAGGGCATGGACTAATTGGAAAAATATTCCATAAATATGCTGAATCTCAAAACTCGAGTACAAAAATCGATTTAATTGATAATTTCAAGAAACTCCACATCTCAGTAATCAGAGGATTGAATCATGACGCTTTTTTTCATTCCCTTATCAATGTTCATGCACAGACACAAAGAAGCACCACTTAAAATGCCAATTATTTTAAAATATCAAATGTGAAGTTCAACAGAACATCTTCAATATGCTGCTAGTAAAAGCGAAGCTCAAAAAGAAATCTCATCAAAGCGGCACAAAATTTGCACCGCTTTCATGCAGTAACAGAATTTGTTCATTGTCTATTGTGGATAGTGACTGTTCTTTCATAGGAACAGCCCAAGTGAAACTGATTATACAATCGAACAAATATATATGATTTCAGGACAAATAATTTTATTGCTTGAATAAAGTATAGCAAACAGAAACATCTATTATATTTCATTTAAAGTTGCTGCACTGTTGTTTGTTTTCGATGTGTTGATGCTCGTCCAATGGATTGCCATCCATTTACACCTGCTTCGATCGATGTCTTTTCCGATATTCGGTGCATTGTCCCACTAATTTATTAATATTCTCTTCGAGTATATCGAGGATCAAGTGACCAATTGGAATAAAGTCCTTGGTGACTGTGGTTTGACTCCTCATATCTCCAATAAGTATGACCTCTTGCTTGAGCTTGACCCTGGCATCTTCAATCGTCTCGAGTCCTAGATTGACTTGTTTTCTCACTTCAACATAAAACGCTTTCACTTGTTCCAAGTTCTTTTTTAGATCGGGTATAGTTTTTACTTCGTTGTAAATGGTGACAGCTATTCCAACTATGGGACTAACAAACGCCTTCCATTGCCCATCTCTAACCCGTTTCACTTCTTCTTCATATTTTTTGCTATCTTCCCTGAAATCAATATTCAATTGATTGCTCAGCGATTCTAATTTGCCGGACGCATCATTCAAACTCAAAGAACTCGAATTGAGCAGAGAGATTGCATTGTCCATTTTCTCAATTCCGCTGTCTAGCAGCTTCAGTAAGATGGTTTTTTGTGCACGAGATTTCTCTTCATTGTAATCCTTGCACAACGCCAAATATGCTTGAAGGTATGGTATTGATTCACCGCACCAATTGTAAATGTCTTGCGTCGCAGAAAAATAATGGTACTCGCTGTTCATCAACATTGTTTTCACTTCGCCTACAAGTTGGCCGCTCGCCGCCGAGTAACTGCCCTGGTGCTTTTTCAAACTATCGATCACATCGTGGAAAACTTGCCATGGAATAACAGTGTCAAGTGTTTTATTATAGATGTCTAGAGCGTGGTTCGCAGCCTCGAACGCTTTAGCTGCCGTTGTATGTTGGTTCTCGCCTGAAGGAACACCAAATGCCACACCGATTATACAAAAGAGAACGAAAATCTTCATGATTGTTGAGTTTAAGGGAAATGCAATGTACGAAATCAAATGACTTCTCACATTGGAATTCTATGCTTTTATATTCGGCCCATTTTCTGTATTTGAAATAATCTAACATACTGACCTCAGCGTAATCAGATTTCTTGCTGATTTTGCATATATGTCATCATAAATATCAAACGAAATAATTTTCTGATAAAGTGTATGAATAAAATTGTGCGTTGAATTGCACAAATGGCTCTTGATAATTATACAATAAAACAACAAAATAAGATTGTTTTTCTGAAGCAATGCTACGGTTCCTTTCGTTATCAATATCAAAGATTCGTTTAGATTGTCCTGAATTCAATGAGAGTATATAAGTCAATGCGCGTTGCAAGCAAATAATCAGTGCAGTTCAAATCCTAGTAAGCGAATATTACTTTGTTGCTTTGCTCAGATTTGCTTTGTTTGACTTTTTGAAAATATAAAAAGATGTACAGACTGGTGCTTTTGTGTTCGATTGGTTTGATAGTAGCCACATCCATAAGTGATCCCACAACTGATCCCACAACTGATCCCACAACTGATCCCACAACTGATCCCACAACTGATCCCACAACTGATCCCACAACTGATCCCACAAGTGATCATTCAATTGAATCAGAGCAGGAAGCAATAGAAGGACTCGACAAAATCCTAACCTTATACGATGCGACATTGAGTAGGCTCGTACCTTGGGACTCTTTGAAACAAAAAATACGCCAATTATCCAATCATCAAGAATCAATTTCTCTATCGGCCATTCCATCAATTGGTGATATCAAAACATCACTCTTGAACAGTGAAAGCCATTTTTTTACTGTGACGCAAAACATGTACAACTTGTGCGGTGAGACTACACCACTCTTCCAAGCATATTCGCGTTTATTCGATGGAAATACACAATCACATGCGGATGGTCGAATTTATATGTTAAAAAGTATACTTGAGAAGGGAATTAAAAGATCACGGGGTGCATTAGGAATGCTCAGTGCAACTTCTGGGGAATTCGTAACAGCTTCCAAAAAATTAGAATCATTGAATAACCAATTCATCACTGATTTTGCCGAAGAAAGTGCATTTTTCAAAAATAAAATCTACGAAGCTGTATTGCAAGAAGCGATTAACCGAGATCCAGCCGGCATAATTGCAAAACAAATAGAAGCAGCAACAAGAGAAGCTATTAAGCTTATCCCCGTCGGGACAAATCCAACACTCCTTGTGCTTCTTCAACTATTCCCAGAGCTCAAACCGCAGAACGTAACAGCCGTCGACCCAAAAATTGTTCCAAAATTGAAAGCCCAATTCGCAGAAACCAAACGATTTTTCGGTGGCTTGAAAAATCAAACTGATGAAGCGATAAATCAAATCAACAATAGTGAAGCATCGCTTGAAGATGAGATCAAAACTATTCAACATTTGAGAGATCAATTTGGTTCGAGCTTTGTTCCTGCCATCCAAATTGGAGCTACACCAGCAATCTCGAGTGCTGTTAGTAAATTCAACGTTAATTGCAAAAGGATTCGGACGAATTATGGCAGAGGTTAAATGAAGGGCAGCCTATTAACAACCACCCGAGGACTACGGCAACTTGCGAAGAGATGAACTAATATTTCAATAGCATTTTAAACTCGAACAAATTAAATCCTGTTCTTAGAACCCAATCCGAATATTTGTAAACAGAAATTCAGAGAAATAAAATCAAAATATCAGATGAATTATGCAGAACAAGTTGCATCAGAATGTTAGATGGAAAAGTACCAAAATTGACAAATGTTTTGAAAAAATTGAAGACAAATGAAAGATAACGTACTTTTTATAGAATTGATTTGAGTTTCACACATAATTTGCTTCTTTTATTTACATTTTGTGTGATGAATTCCAAGACATTTCATTTATTCTTCATTTATTAGCTCTCGTCATGTGCGGTATGATGCGATGGACCATTACGCGCATGTAGACAGGTATTTGGTGTCTTTGATATGGAGCAATTCTACTCCATTGCCTATTGAATTCACTCCGTGTTATTTCATTGCTCATGAGTGTATGCACAAACATATCCTCTACCCAATTGATGATATGTTTGTTGTTAATCAATCAAAGCGCACGGAAACTGAGCCAGTTTAATGTCAAAGCGCTTTCATATCGTTGAAATAAAGGCCAACTAACATAACCGAATATCATTAATCTCAAAAGATGCTCAAGTGTGTAACTAAGGATTTTGCAAGTACGATATAATTTGAGATTTAGTGGAACTAATTTGTGTGCATTGAAGCATTCGGAAGTGGAGTCCATGTTTATCTTTAGTGATTAACATCACTTCAAGCTTGTGATCAAAAGTTTTTAACCAGATCTTCCAAGACTGAACTGTCAATATTAAACAGAGAGACATAATATGATATATTATTTCCGTGATTTCGATCATTACTTCAGATTGCTTGAAATCGAAACTAATGCTCGGCTTCTTCCAAGCCTTGCAAAATATGAAAACATGAGCTTCTTTTCTCGTTCGTCAATTCGAACAATATAATTTCCTTTTGCTTGTACAACGTTCATAAGGACAGGCAGCTGAACCATTCGAGACTGATTTTGACACTAATCTCGACGCGAGCCTCATCGATAACCATCTGAGGTTCACTACAAACTTCTAAAACCATGACAGTGGAGATTAAAAGAAATATATTAAATGAACATTCGTAATCATTATTTTATTTATTTATTTATTACGAATCTTAATTCATAGCAATATGTACAAGAGCTACGCAGTAACTCATGTATGCTGGCAAAGTGCCCAATACGGTGTAAATTCCGCCCATGGAACGACAATTACAGGGATGGGGGACATCTACGAGTGACTATAGATACCAAATTGAATCCGGGAAACCATGGAAAACTGGCCTGACCCAGGAGAGTCAGGAGAAAAACTTTAATAACTTAAAAACAAAATGATGATAGTGATGGAGAAACGTTGGCAAGAGCACAAATTCATCAACTAAGCAACGAAGATTGAACGAAACTAAAATTATTGCTGGTTGTTGCGCAACCAGATTTTGAGCTGAAATTTAAATGAACCGATATTGTTACATTTCTTGATGTCAACTGAAAATGTTTTAAAAAAGGTGATTGCCGCGAAACCAAATGCAAGTTTATCGAACTCAGAGCGATGTTCGACCTAAACTCGCAATTTACCAACTTCATTAAACACGACCATATCATTCAAATAAGCAGGAGAGCGCATTTTCAGTAGCTTAAAAATCAAAGTAGCTGAATGAAGCATTGCCTTGGACTCAAGGGTAAGGCCATTGATTCGCTCACGATACTCGCTTATGTGCTCGGAACTTTTCAAGCCATAAATATAACGGATTTTAACGTTATCAGTCATTGCTTAGTTTCATAAATTGTAATACACAGAATATTCGATTTGTTATGTTCGTCACTATGATACGCACATTTATTTCCGATATTTTTTATTGATTATTATTTTCATTGCCAAACAAAACGCTGGAGAGAAGGTAAATAAATCTGTGAATTATCAGTGACGCTTCAAATGTCAGCAAAAGAGTCCAAATGATTCACACATACTTTCAATGGACGTAGAATGTAGAGAAAATATTTAGAACGCGATTTCAGAGTGAAATTCAATAATGACAAAAAAAATATTCAATTACAAACAAGAAAATTGTCATTGATATGATTTTATTTGTATATTGTAACAGCACTTCGAAATATTTTATGACCTGAAATATCAAAAAAAAATCATGTTTTAAGCTTAAGTTGGCGTATACTGGCGACAAATCTCATTACAATGCACGGATTCTGTATAAAATGAGACAACGTTGAAGCCTTTGTATTTGAAATGCGTGCATTCTTTCAACAGTTATCGATATAAAATGGACGATATTTGATAAATGAGCCTCATTTCTAGAACGTTATCTACCGAAAAACAAAGGCTCTTCTTTTAAAATTTGTGAGGAAAGTTTAACATGGGCTGATCTGAATCTCATCGACAGTTATATGATTGGGTTAATTTAAATATTTTTTTTTGTATTAATGATAGTTCTCAGTACAGGGATTCATTCGATTTACGTTCTTTGTCGAAACGAGGAAGTTACATCTATGAATCACAAGTGCTCTCTCTGTGTGTCTATCTAATTGCTTCATTTTGGAACGACTCGTGATGCTTTCGCTACAATCCCATTGCTAGAATGTCATCGGTGTTATTGAATAAATGGCCTTTCCTCATATTTTAATCAATTGTTTGTCAAGCGTTGTTTTTTCCGAATCACGCCTCAAAATAAATCCGTCTTCATTTCATCTAACGATAGGAGACACAATTAAAGTTAGAGACGACTCAGGACACAAATTGAAACCAGTTTACAAGGGACCATACAACTCCAAATTCAACTGATTAACATACTTATCTACTTCTTGCTGTGCTTCGGCGTTATTCAAACCTTTCAGTTTGGCAAAGAACTCGATGTGCTCTCAAACAGTTAGTTCATCGAATAAAATGTTGTGTTGCGGACAAAATCCAATTGACGATCTCGCCTTCTGAACATTTTTCCGAATGTCGTTTCCATTTATGATGGCAGTTCCCGCGGTCGGAGTAATCATGCCGGTCAACATTGAAATGAGCGTTGATTTTCCAGCTCCATTGTGGCCAAGCAAAACGGTTATTTGATCATCGAACAAATTGAGTGTTAAATTTCTAACAGTAGTGCTATTGTTGCCGTAGATTTTACTTAAACAGTCAATTCTAATTCTAGCATGACAATTCGGAGGATCTTTTCCGAAATTCAGATGATTTCCGCTAACCGTTGGCGACATCTCGAAATTGGCTGC
The DNA here is from genome assembly GCA_028476595.1 of Obolodiplosis robiniae. NCBI lineage: Eukaryota > Metazoa > Arthropoda > Insecta > Diptera > Cecidomyiidae > Obolodiplosis > Obolodiplosis robiniae. Next base: position 7,040,770 of record CM052017.1, on the reverse strand, counting down.
ATTTTCCGTTGTGCATAACCAAAATCCTTGTGCGAATGGAAAAAACCATTTTTCAGGCACATCATATCTGCCCGGGAAAATTTTCTCGATATATATTGCGATCGGGAGAAAGACGAATGAACTTGATATATATACTTATATTTAAATTAATATTGTACAATAGTTATGTTGAAAGAGAGCTAACCGCCTCTTCCTGAAACTGGCAGGTCTGAATTGAAATTCGGTTTCTTTTGAATGATTTTTAAAATCTTCCCTTGTCAAAAAATGTCGACTTGCTACACCGAGGGGAAAATCAGTTCTAGATTCAATGAATGAAGTGCCGCGTTATTGTCATTTCTTAGCTTTTATTGCAATGGTTACAAGGTAAACAGCTTTGTATGAACGCACAAAAAGAAATCTGTTTGGTTTTATTGAACATCGATTCGGTTTTGACATTTCTCTCCTAATATTTAGAATCCTTCCATTATAACGCTCGAAGTAAGAAAATATTAATAATACTTGATACTCATTTCAATATTCGGTATTATAATCGATCTAAATGCTTATTCTCACCTTGATATGAGCTTTACGATTGAACTTAATTAACACGTACTTGATGTTATCCCAAGAGAATACCATCATCATACAAAAATATAAACTTATTGGATAAGGCACATCTATGAAAAGCCGTTGTCTGCGTGCGCGCCCAACATGATGTAACTTCAAAAAATGCAAGCTCTCAAGTTTTTTTCGGGAAAAGTGAGGTCCTCACTGTGAGGATAGGAAAACTGCTTAACCAATTTTAAAATTAAAGATATAAAGGGTGATTTTTTAGCTGGTTTCTTTTTGACGTTTAATTTTTTGACAGATGTCAAATTCCAACTGACGTCTGTCACAGTCAAAAATGCTCAGTATGCTTTGCAATTTCAAGGTGGAAAGACTTACAAACGAGCAACGCTTGCGCCTCCAGCCACACAGCGGGTCCATCCATGGACGAACTGCGCCGTAAGTTCGGCGAACAGTTCATCTCTCGTTTCGGCCCCGTTCATTGGCCGGCCAGATCGTGCGATTTAACGCCCCTGGATTATTTTTTGTGGGGCATGAAATTATTTTCAAAAAGTAAATGGCAAGAACCAATTTATCGATTTCAATAAAGATTTGATTCACTTTTCGAATTTTTTTGCGTTTTTTTCGATTTTCAAAAAGAAACCACTTAAAAAATCACCCTTTATTGAATAATGGACGAACAATTAAATATCAAATGTACGTCATGTATAAAATTGGGATTTCATTTTAAATTATCAAATTTTTTTCATCTTTTATTTGAAACTAGCAACATCATGGTTCTGACCAAATTGTCGAAGCGAATCATTTGATTCTTCGATTACAATATACCATTCAACGAATTTATCGCTTATAAGCTCACATCTTAGAGCTGTAACATTCATGTTCGTACGTGATTTTGTCATCTGCTTCTTACAATATTTGTATAAAAAGAGAGCGGTCAAACAATTTTGAGTGTGTCATTTTACTATTTTTTCACAGGACACAGCAAAGGAAAGTTCATCAGAAAATCTATCGCGATAACTTAAATCCAGACATGTATTTATGTTTATTCTATTGAAAACATAAACTAATAATCGTTGCTCTCATTTAAAAGAAATTGAAACTTCAAAGTTGAATTCGCACTCGTTTATTTTCTACTTCGAACGATCTTGACACTAATATTTGGTTCATTCACTCGATATTTCTTTTTTCGGAGTGGAATATTTTGTATGAAAATTACTTTGGTTCGATAGGATCAATCACGGTGGACGATAGTCCGCGCGAGTGACGCAAGCATTGTGACACAATAAGTCACATGCCTATTATACAGCAAATTTACAGCTATGAGATGCATGGGTCCGATCAAGGAAAGTGAGGTATCGTTGGAAAACCCTTGTTTGGAAATCCATCTCGCTATACCCTAGTTATGGAGGTTTGAATATTACGCTGTAGGATTTAATTCACGAAAGTTAATTCACGTTAGGAGTTAATTCACGTTAAAGAGGAGAGTTGCTCTCTGTGTTATGTGTATACACATAGAGTCGTTCACACGGCGAGCAACTTTCCTCTGTAGCGTAAAGAAACTCCTACAGCGTATGAGATATTGAAAAGTGTGAACTGATATCTTAGCTCAATTTATTGACTGCAGTATTGTGATGCTTCAGATTTTACTAATTTTTGAATAATAAAATTTAAAAGCTAAAAAATAAGAAGATTCATCGAAATGAAAATGCCCAAATGTTGATATTCAGGGATGATTTTAAAATCAATTTTATCAATCGCAATTGCTCCTATCTTCTTCGCGCTGGTATCTCGTGAATGACAAGAACACCTGCTCAAGAGACGTTTGGCTGATTGAATAATTTTCGATGCGCAGTGTTCGCTTTGCCTTTTCCATCAGATCGAACAATGTCGACCATTTCAATGTGTCATCTGGTGGCACGTAGTACTTCAGTAATCCTTGATATTCCTCTCTGAAATCATGTACAAATGACTATTGCTTCACAGTATTTATTATGATGTCACTTACTTTAAAATCATAGTCGGGAAATTCTGATGAATAAAATCCTTGATCTGTCTCGCCGCACTCACTTGAGGCACTTGCTCTGAGCTCTGAACATCGTTTTCTCTAGATATTTCAGTGATTTTTATTTCACAAAAGCGTGTAATTTCAAGTAAACTTACCCATCTTCTGCATTTTCCAGCACTTTGATTATGAGCAAGAATCCTTTGGTGAATTTATTTTTCAAATACTGTGTCGATCCAAGACATTTGAATTCGCCATTCACCATGATCGTCAAGCGGGTGCACAATGCCTCACATTCTTCCATGCTATTCGATGTTAAAACGATTGTTGTTCCAGAATCTCGAGCTCTCTTCACGACCTTCCACAGATTTCGTTTTGCTACCGCATCCATGCCAGCGGTTGGTTCATCTAATGAAAACAAATTGTCAAAATGTAGATCTTTGCATGTGTAAGCCAATGCCGAGTACCTAAATAAACCATCGAAGTACTACCAATAAGAGCGACAGCAACGCTCAGTTTCCTCTTATCGCCACCATAAAGCTCGAAAACTTTCTTATTAATTTGTTGCACGAAGCATAAGTCATATGCCAATCGCTTGATCAATGCTGGAATGTCACGGCTCCGCACACCTTTTATCAGAGCGTACATCTCCAATGTTTGATACGCAGTCAAATCTTCACATAATGCATCAAACTGAGGACAATAGCCCACATTCGTGCACATCCCGTTCATATTAGATTGTATATTGGTTCCTCGCAAGAAGGCACGACCGCTCGAAATGCTTGTGAAGCCAGTGAGCATTTTTAAAATGGAAGTTTTCCCAGCTCCGTTCAAACCGAGCAGACCGAAACACTCACCACTGCCATGAAATGAGTAAATTTTTGTGAAAGCAATTTCGAACGATTATTTCTACTCTTGTTTCCAATTTGATTTTGTTGTTTGTACCTTTTTATTCTAACCGATATCTCATCAACGGCCAATTTACCGTAGAATTTTGACACGTTCTGCAAGACCAAATTATAAGATTGCAATTCGTACTGATTCATTTCGTTGACTTTTCTCTTTTCTTCATTGACATCAGCATCCTCATCGATATTCTCATTTTGTGGTGGACGCTTTAATTCACGATTAAGGGCGAAATCACAAATTCTTCTGAATACTCGATGTTCGACCATGAGAAGAATAGCAAACCACAGAATGGCATTAGAAATAACCCATAGTTGCACGAATCTGTAGTCGATATTATTCTTATAATCTTCTGGAAAATACAACAAAAAATGTTGAATATCGCGTCTTCATATTTGTTATAAATTTATTACGTACATGTTGAATATAATATAACAAACAGTGCCAGCGAGAATTGTGGAACCCCAAAGTAAAATTCGTAGGAGATGTGTAGAAATCCATACACAAAAACGGGATAAAATACTGTGAAAATAAAAAATTAATGAACATTTAATGAATTGAGAATAATGGATCACTCAGAATGTGAAAAGAAAGTGATTTTCAAGCGTATTCACTAGAGGCCTGCATCAATATTACAACTGAACCCAACCCGAATTCAATTTTTCATACCCAAAAAACCCCAAACCGATACGAATAAATGATCTTACGTACGTAAAACTAACTTTTCCGCAAATTTCCCGAAATTGTTCGGGCTTACGCATTTTTCATTGATTGCTACTCATTTGTATTGGATTTATGTTTATTTCTTATCGAATCATCATGCAACTTTGAGAATAAATCACAGAAAATCTGAAGTCATTCGATGAGATCGAATTTCGAGTCATCATGTGATTTAAATTTAAATTTTAATATGAAAACAAATAAACATCTCAGTTCCTAATTCTTACTTCAACGTTCTCTATTTTTGAATTGGTAATAACAATTACGAATTAGTTCACTCTGATGTGAACTTTCGATTCATGCCAACGATAGATATGGTTCTACATTTATGTTATGTATAACAGTATAACTTTCGGTAACAGCATGAGCATTCAAACTGATGAAAAAACACAAATCAGAAAATCACAAATACTTCATCCAATTTAATGATTTGAATATTGACCCCAAAAATCCGAAATTTTGCAGGGGAGGTAAATTTTGAATGACTTATTTTTTCATAAAAAAATAATGTCCTAGAAGTTTCAATAGGATACAAAGTGAACTTAACATATTCGCCACACAAATTTTCAGTTTTGACCTCGAAAAGACCGCGAAAATCGAAAATTTTACAGGGGAGGTAGTCCTAAATCTCATTGGAATGACTTGAAATTTTGCATGACTCATTTTTTTCATATAAAAATAATATTCATAATGATACAATTCGAACTAGACATAGTTCCCATACAAATTTTTCTTAATTATATTGAAAAACAGCCCATTTTTTGATTCGACTCCACTAGAGCTACCCGATAAAATTATCCGATTAGGCTGAAAATTAATAGGTTTCTATTCCTAATAAAGTTGAATGCGTTTGTAAATTTTTGATCAACAACGTACCACACACGGACAAAAAATTGCTCCGGGAATGGTTGCAATCGTTTTTTCTAGGTTCAAAACGCATAGAAAACTTATTCCGGGCGTTTTGAATTTTTTGGACCGATCGCAATACTTTTACCACACACAGTGGTGTGTGCGGAAAAGTAAAAATATGCAACCCGAACCGAGTCCGATCTTGACCGATTTTGAGTACCCGTAACCGAGCCCGAACCCGAACCCGAACACACGATTCACAAATATTTCAAAAAAATAATTTACTCTCATTTTTAAATGCGTTCAAATATAAAAAAACACAGACTTTACTCATCACATTTACACGAAAAAATTTAATTGAACTATTAATTTTTTGATCAGTCTTCGAATTCGTCGAATGTTTTTTCTGCGCTTTTTCCGAAAATACAAGATTTTCTACTGGAGTAGAACACACATGTGATCCGAACCGACATTAAGATAAGTGACCTGAGACCGATTCGAAACCGACAATTGAAAATAATACCCGACTCGACAACGAAAAAATCCGTCCGGTTTCGATTTATTTTCGGTTCGGTTAACCTGTGCAGGCCTCTAGTATTTACTGCTCAATTATCTATTATGACGTCAACCCAAATAAAAAATCAAGAATTGTTCGGGAAAAGTTGTGAAAAGTAATTCGAATATTTTTCTGTTTCACTCATTATGTCGATAATGTCAAGGCGGTGCAGCGATTTGAATACGTGTACTGACTACGCTATGCAAACTATATAGCGTAGTCTACTACGTGTACCATTGATTTTGTATGGCGTTGCACTGGCCTGGATAATGTTTCAAGTTTCAGTATTTTTCTTATTTAATCTGAAAGTAAGTTTTCTTCCGATTTATATACAAGTACCCGATAAGAAGGTCAATAGAGCCATCCAGACGAATCCGTTTGAAGGCGTGGAAAAAACAAACGATATCACATATGTCATAGACAGAACCGCAAATCCAAACGTAATAACAAGGACAACGAATTCTGGTGCTGTAACCACTTCTTGTCCCAGCTTGTAAAAAGTGATAGTAAAGATTAAAGACGACAAAATATATATGACAAAGTCGAATAAAAATGATGTCATCATAAATGTAAATGGACGTAAACCACTGGAAAATTGCAAGTACTTCGCTTTGGAGACTCTTTCTCGAACATAGAATATTATATGAAACGGTGACACGGCCAATGATCCAAAAATGGTAAACAACAAAAAAAAAGCCCAATGATATTTCCAATAATAATATTTCCTTTTGAACACTGCGAGCCATTGATTTGCATACAGACGAAAGCCATTCAACAATATGACTGATTCAATTGATGATTCAACGTCTGGTTCTGCCATATCTCCCTTGCGATATGAGGCATCATTTGGATCCACTAATCCGTTTGCAATTTCGCTGGCATTAGCCGGGTTGAAACCAATTTTGAGGAAAACATCTTCCATTGTTGCCAACGAAACACCGAAACTCTCAATCTTCAGCTCATTTTGACGATCTTCCAAACATTTGAACACTTTTCCAAATATTTCAATTCGATTCGATGGTAAATCATATGATAGTTCGCTCGCGATATCTTCCTGAATCTCGATTTCGGGAATAATTTCACGCAAAATATTCGTCACAGCATTCGATTCGCAGACATCATTCTTGACACAAACCAAGCGATAGCCAGTTTCGAAACGTTTCTTCAAGAAGAAAGAAGATCCGCAACACTTCAGTTCGCCATTCGCCATTATTGCGATTCGATCACCGAGCACATCTGCTTCGTCCATGAAATGCGTTGTGAAGAGAATAGTTCGGCCTCGTTTCTCACTCTGCAGCAAATCCCACAGCGACCGTCGAGACGATGGATCCATGCCACTAGTCGGTTCATCGCAAAAAATCACTCTTGAGCGGCCACAAAGAGCAAGTGCAACGGAAAGCTTCCTTTTCATTCCGCCCGATAGATATTTTGACAGAGTGTCGATTTTCGATTCCAACTTCAACTTTTTGACATACTTATCTACTTCTTGCTGTGCTTCGGCGCTATTCAAACCTTTCAGTTTGGCAAAGAACTCGATGTGCTCTCGAACAGTTAGTTCATCGAATAAAATGTTGTGTTGCGGACAAAATCCAATTGACGATCTCGCCTTCTGAACATTTTTCCGAATGTCGTTTCCATTTATGATGGCAGTTCCCGCGGTCGGAGTAATCATGCCGGTCAACATTGAAATGAGCGTTGATTTTCCAGCTCCATTGTGGCCAAGCAAAACGGTTATTTGATCATCGAATATATTGAGTGTTAAATCACTAACAGCAATGCTTTTTTTGGCATAAATTTTACTTAAATGGTCAATTTTGATTCCAGCATGACAATTCGGAGGATCTTTTTCGAAATTCAGATGATTTCCGCCAATCGTTGGTGTCATCTCGAAAGTGCCCGCATTGTCCGGTGCTTCAAACCAAACCGATTTTGTGAATGGAAAATACCATTTTTCAGGCACACCATATCTGCCCGGGAAAATTTTCTCGATGTAGAGTGCGATCAAGAAAAAGACGAATGAACTTATTAGCATAACACAAAATAGAATGCTCAATTGAAATTTATCACAACGATGTCTTTGACTATAATCAAAGATGCATTCAATTCCAATTAACAATGCACTATTCGGAAATATACTTGCTGTTAGTTTCCAATTGAATGATTTTGAATACGTCTCATAAGCTGGAATATACGATACAATCGACACAATTGCAGTTGCTATGGATGCTCTAATTGAATTGGTAAAAGACGTACTCATCATTAAACAGAAATTAGTCATCGAAATGCTATAAACGAATAGAAATAACCAAAGCGTTAACCGATCGACTCCTGAGTTGTCCTGAAAGTAAAAATATTTTCATATTAATTGATTAGGCAAAATGGTTGAAATTAGAAAAAAAAACGTACATTAGGTATGATTAACACGACCATCGAAATATAAATGGTCATCAAGGCCATGGTACGCATAAACCAGCTGATCCAATACAGCCAATTTGACAATCCCATGATTTTCATTGCTTCTTTCAGCTGCTTCTCCTTTTCCATTGCAATGTATTGAACCGTATTCATAGTTGGAAGAGTAAAACACACCAATATCAGTGCTCCCACAATTTTTTTTTTTTCCCATTTGCTCAAATTTTTTTCTATCATAATTATCAAAGCACCCAAAAGAATATAAACGAAGAAGATAATCGAGAATTCGAGGATTGTCCTGGTTTTATGTCGATACTGAATCAAGAAATTCTTCCACATCAGGGCTTTGAATTTATCGAAATTGAGCGCCATTCTGTGATAATAGTCGAATCGCTGTTTCAAATATTTTGATTATTAAAAATCTGTTTGGATTTATTTTGTTTGAGCACTAGTCAAATTTTTTCCTCGATTCTTGATGTTGCAATTAATTTTTGAACGAACGAGATACATAAAAATTGACATGAAGATTTAATTATCAATTACAAACATCAACTTTCGTTAATTACAACAATTTACAGTTATAAATGTGAAAGATTTTATATTTCTTTTATTGTTGGCTTCTCAAGCAAAGAAATGATCATAATTGTAAACGATTCGGCTTTATATAGGTCAACATACATAATTATATAAAGAAAAGTCACATACTTCCTATGATAAGATGATGTGCTAGATATTTCCGCTGAGTTGAGCTCTCAGCTACCTGGGTTTGAATGTGTGTCACACAGACACTGTCTGCTACATAATACAAATACATTACACAAATACAGCGTTCAGCTCAGCGGATATATCTTGCGTAAATACAATTACTGGTTCCTCTAAGAAGAAAAGCAATGTGTCTTTTAATGTTATCAGAACGAGTAGCCAAAATTATAATATTTCCGCATACACGTAGGAAAAAATACTGTACTATTCTTTTAAGTCGGCCTTTTCGAAAATGATGATAAATATGTTATCTTATATTGCAAAGTATTTTTGTTGAAAGACTTTTGCAGTTAGCTCTTCCAGAAACTAGAAGGTCTGAATCGAAAGTTAGGTTGAATGGGTGAGAATGAAACCGACTTCTGAATATTGTGAGACTGGAATGTGAGACTGGAAAAATTTGAAAACAAAAATGAAACCGTGAACATTTTGAGGATAAAAATGAGCCCGGAGAATTTGGAGATTCAAATAAGATGACAGGCTCTGGGTCTCATTTTTATGCTCACCTTTTTTCTGGTCTCATTTTAATTCTCACAATAGTTAGAGTTTTTAGTGATTTATCACCCATTCGTTCTTGAAATGATTTGATGCATGCTAAAAATTGACTACTGATATGACTGGGATAAAATAAAAACTTCTTCTCGCAAAATTGCCAATAATAGTCGATTTTGCTACAGAATAATTCAGTCGAGTGATTAGAAGGTAGGTAGAGTTTTCACAATACTCAATTGTGATGTGTATTTTAACTGTGGATTGTACGTGTCTTGCGTGAACATAAGTTATACGTGTGAAACTGGAACGAGGAGCAGCGGAACTTTTCTGCAAAAACGCTTCCCGTCAACCACTCGGTTCTCATGTTGATCTCGCAGCCAGTGTAGTGAAACAGTGCCAGGGAGTGTGCTTCAATTGCGACCAGGTTTCAAATGTCATTTCGATTAATGTGACGCAATTTACCCTAAGTCTACATATTATTTAAATTATATGTTCGTGTTTAATAAAGGTTCAACTCGCGCAAATGGTCAATTGCGGGTTTTGGTCGAACATCGCTCTGATTTCGATAAACGTTCATTTGGTTTCGCGGCAATCACCTTTCTTAATACAATTCCAGTTGACATCAAGAAATGTAGCAATATCGGTTCATTTTAATTTCAGCTCAAAATCTGGTTGCGCAACAACCAGCAATAGTTTTAGTTTCGTTCAATCTTCGTTGCTTAGTTGATGAATTTGTGCTCTTGCCAACGTTTCTCCATCACTATCATCATTTTGTTTTTAAGTTATTTAAGTTTTTCTCCTGACTCTCCTGGTTTCTCTTCAATTTGGTATCTATAGTCACTCGTAGATATCCCCCATCCCTGTAATTGTCTTTGTTAAAGTCGTTCCATGGGCGGAATTTATACCGTATTGGGCACTTTCTTAGCATACATGAGTTACTGCGTAGCATGTAAATATTGGTATGACTTTAGGATTCGTAATAAATAAATAAAATATTTCGTATATCAGGTGATATTGATATAGTAGCCGCAATGGGGGACTCATTGGAACAGCTGGAACGGGATCGAATGCATTATTATGTCTGGAAGGAGGTCTGTTTGGAATTCGTCTCATGGGTGAATTCTGAGACATTTTATGATGAAACAGAAAACAAAGGAACGTTGGGAAAAGAATTCCGTTTTATTCCATTATTTTTGAAGATTTAATGAATGTATTTCAAGTTAAATTGAAGTGGAAATTTGGTGTTTGTTTTGGGTCCAGGAACATTTCGAACTCATCTTACGCTTCCAAATATTTTGAAAGAATTAAATCCGAATTTAATTGGGTAAGTTTTTCAATGTTGGATATACGAACGAATTAAGTGTGAGGTAAGGCGGATGACATTTTTTTTTATTAGAGTAGACAATGATTTTCTTGCATAATAAAATAGTGTGAATATGATGTCGCTTTGGAAAGTAGTGAGGATAATTATTGGTCGCAATGATTTTTGTTCTTATATTTGCTATCGGAAAGGGATTTGGATGAATAATAATATCGAGAAAAACATCATCGAAACAACAAATTCTACGTGACGTAATGCCAAGGGCGACAGTCATCAATTTCCATGCGGGAAAACATGGAACATTCATTTTATATCAATTATAGATGATTTTATTGTTTTACTACTATATTTTCATTTTAGAACATTTGTTAATTTGCTGACTGAGCCGGTGGTGAGTTTAGTAGAGTCTATGGATCGTATGCAGAATCTATCGTTTCTTTGTGAAGTTGATAGGCTTTGTTGTGAATGTTTCGAGTGTACAAAATATGTACGAAATCGCGAACTCTATGTGACTCTATAGCAGCAATATAGAAGCATTTTCCAGCATGTAGCTCATCGCCCGGAATTTCATGGAAAGGATTTCCGGGTGGTTTTCCAGCCATTTGGAGTGAATGTAACGGTTCGCCTAGACAATGGCAGATCAGATATAAACATTATGGCACACGATTGCATTCATTTAAGCCAAAAGGGGCATGCTGTCGCGGCAAAAACAACTGGTTTTGAGCCACTATTCAAAGAATTTAAGTGTCCCACCAAATCTAATCCGTACATACGGACTTATTTCAATAGTTTTGAACAACAAGAAGCTAGAATTTGGTGAATATTTTGAAATTTACAAGCAATGACTTTCATATTCTCATTGTTTTAGTACAAATTATCAGCAAAAAGTCTTTTTCCATGCTTATGTGTAAATCAGCTCTCCGAAATGAATAGGATTGAAGGTTTATATTTCTTTTGTGTTCTTTTATTGTGGTTTTTTCATAATCTTTAGAATTATTCAGCTCCCAAGAAGAAATTAATATTTATGGAAAAAACCAAAATATGTATTATTGTATGCATTGTTATCTTACGATAACACGATAAAAATCCATATACTTCCGGCAAATTTTAATGAAATTGTTGACATTTTTAGTTTTCCTTGAACTCTTGAAACACTAAATGATAAGAATATGTGCTATTTCAGTCGAACGATTACAATATTTCATTTTGTCAAAAACTAAACTCGTTTCGAAATGTATAATTGAACAACTGAAATTGAAAGGGAAAATAATGATGTTTCCGCGTATTATTTTAGTAAGAAAAAATCTACATTCTCATGAGGTTAGATTTCGATATTCAAAATACCATAAGGAACGTCTTGATAAGCAGGTTGATAATAATTTAACTTAAGGGGAAATAAGCTCGACAAAGCGGAGTTCCACCAAATTATCGAACCTTCATAGCTACAGTTATATACCCCCTATAGGGTGAGAGGAGTTCAATTTCCAAAATTTCATGGTTTTTTGGACCTATAGCCCAAAGGTTTTCCACCGATCTTCCATTTTCATCGATCGAACTCCTGCATCCACTCATAACCAAACATTTGCTATATATACAAGATCGTGACTTTTGCACTGCTTGCGTCAATAACGTGGACATTTATTTTATCTGATTTTTGAAATTGTTTTAGCTGATCTCACAGGACAAATCACTAAAAGTGTGCCAAAAAGAAATATCATATAATATATTCTATTCGCCAGTAGTATCGAAGTATCAAAATAAATTTTCTTGTTGCTTCAGAAAAAGAGTTAAGTGTCTTCAACATGAAGAGTTCACTCTGAAGCGAAATATAGAAAACATCGAGGAGAAATGAGTGTGAGTGATATTAGCATTCATTATTTGCTATTCCTTCCTAAAACACTGTTTGTGAATCGCTTCATGGCTAATCTTCGATATCTGTATCTTTGTTGATTTTTCAATTAGGTTTTGGGAACCAGTATTGTATTAGATCACACAAAAAGTATCTAGGCCAAAATCAGATATTTTGAGCAAATTGCCAAAAATATCTAGATCATAGATCAGATAATATCTCATCTGAACATGTTAAGATCTGATCTGATCTGATCTTTTTTCGAAAAACAAGATAAAAAAAGATCATTGAAAAAAATTAAAATTGTTTGGCAACATTAGAATTTAACAACTATATATTTTTTTTTCAGGTTAATCAAGCAAGTAAGTTGATATTGTATTTTAAGAAGTTTGTAACATCTCAATGAAATTTATAGAATCTTATTCATTTAAACCTTTTTATGAAATATATTCAATTTACTCCTTCGATGAAATTGACAATGCTTCTTTAAACATTGTATATTTTACTATGCTTTCATAAAAATCTTTGGATAATGAGTATACGATTATGTTTAGGATGATATTATTATAATATTTAGATATTCTTGTAACAATAGACGTATTGTCAAGAGCGACTGACGAGAAAGAATGCCTGTATCCTTCGTAGTGGATATTGATGAATACAGATGAATATAAAGAAATGACGTATATATGAGCGAATTCGTTCATGTCGCAATATCGACAGTGTCGCTATTATTATTCCGACGGTGTTGTATCAATTCTTCAGATTAAAGCATCATTTACATAAATGACAGCTAAACAACCATATTTAAATCAAGTTGTAGTCATTCATTGTCACTTTCATTCATGTTTAGAATATTTAAGAGAATATTAATTATATTTATATTTATACATAATATTTTAGATCAGATTGAATGCTTTATCAAATGTTCAGTGACAAGTTTGAACGACATTTCAGATAGAAAAGTCAAACGATATTGAAATATTCGTCGTGATTCAACAAAATTCGTTCAAATTAAGACGTTTAGTCTAATGTTCAATTTGATCGTTTATTTTCAAGATAATTCATTACTTTAGGATTTGAATGAACCCCCTAGATGAGAGAATGAGAAAATGAAAAAAACAAGTCAAAACCAGCTAAATTTGTACCCCTTAGAACACATACAATCAAGCCTCACGGTAGTCTCGAATGTCTTATATAATCAATTGCATCACCTGATCGATTTCAATCTGAGCATAAATCAAATTAGGAAGCTAGCCTACGAATACTATAAAAACTTGTGATTACAATATGTTGTTTTGTTTCATTAGAGTTTAAGCAATTATTAAGGCTATTCTGAGTTGAGTAGTCAGCTGAAGAGGGTTAGAGGCTCATTCCGAATGCGTTAGGCACGATATCTTTTTCGGCTCACGTGTTAATAGACTTTCTCACTCATGTTGTTACTCTATTGTCATATGTACATTTTGTTATATGAAATCACTGTAACCTTTAGGAGAAATCTGTTTCAAAGAAATTCAAATTCTTTTTCTAAGATAAAAAAAAAAAAAAAAAAAAAAACAAATTATTAATTTTTACTAAACTTTGGTTTAAATTACGGTAATTTTTTATTTTGTCAGAGTCATTCATTATTTTTATTGCATTTTCCTAAGCAAAAATAATATGTCATGCAATTTAATTCACAAGACTTTTCCGTAATAAAGTTAGTGAGGCTTCAAGCCTCAAGCTTCAAAACCTTCGTAATAACGAAAAGTACGACACTTTTGTGCAGTGTAATAAAAGCAAATTGATTTCAACTGAAAATTTATACACATTCGATATTTTTACAGCAAAACGATATTGACTGTAGTTTCTCAAAAATATCACGCGAACTTCAAATATACATGAGAAATCATTGTAATTAGTTCACTCGCTTAATCACTCAGCTTCAATACACAAACTATTCAACAAGACACACTTTATGTATTTATGTAAACACGCGAAAAAAACATTATTGAATAAACAGTTTATGTGTGCTAAAGTTTCTAGATGAGACCCAAATAAATGCAAAATTAAAGCTACTTTCGACGAGATATTTGTTTCCACTCTATGGCATAAACATTTATGGCAACCAAAATTAGATTATAAACAGATTACATTTTGGGCCGGCATTCTATTACAATCTTACAATGTTTTGATGTGTAATGTGAATCTTTGAACAATCAATTGCATTGTATTTTTTTTTCTTGTTGTGGATTTTTCTCATGCTGCGATATCGAACTGTTAAAAGAGTTACAAGTCGCATTTTGATAGAAAATACAATAATTTTCGAAAATTGTTAGAAAAGTCCCATTCCACAACGAAAAATTGTGAGATTAAAACAGAAATCCGGCCCTGTTTACAATTCTTTCGTTCGATTTAATTCAATTGTTCGCTTGTTTGCTTTGCACTCCGCAAAAAACAAAAATATTCTGCCTACTAATTAAAACTTACTTAAATAAATGGACGAAACAAGTGATCAATTCAACATCAAATGCATTGAAAATGTACAACCGAAGCGCGCGAATATGATATTTTGTGTTCGCAACAATCATAAATTGAATATGGATTCATTTTTTTAAACAAAACAAATGTATTCGGAGGGGAGGGATAATTTAATTCTGTTGATAATGCACTCTATTTATTGACATCACTCATTACGGAAATCAAATGAATAACGGCTTTATGAATTCGAATCATAATTAAAAACCCAATGAGTATCGCTCCAAATGTGATATATGTGGCAATTCCTTCGTATATGAAACGCGGCGCAAATATCTTCCATACCATCAAATGGCGACAGTGAATCGTGCATGCGATCATCGAACTGAAGATCTAAAATTCAAAATTCATGAAAAACGATGTCCAAATACGAAAAAAAAATTATATATTAATATTTTTTTTTTTTGCTCGATTTCTGAGAACAAAACAAATACAATATTCATTCAATGTTTACCCGTATTGCCTGCAATATGATCAATTGAATGCCAGTTTTGTAGAGTTGGCCAAAGAATAGATCTTCATTTTCGTACAGCGCCAGTTCACCGTGAGGAATGTCGAGGTGCTCATTTTCACTGTCGAGCCCGCCAAATGTCGTTACATTCACACTGCCATTGTCCAGATTTTCGATGATTTTCTTATAAATCTCGCGATGTTTTGTGCCGTTCTGATTTTTAATGACCATTTTTGCGGTTCGTCTTGGTTCCAGAGATGGATAAACGGTATACAATGAGTTTGGAGCGATCACCAACAATGGATATAAAACGAAAATTAACAGATGGCCACCGAATGTGTTGAGCAACACCAAAGTGGCGGAGATCACGTTATTGTGGTCATGAAAAGCGGTGCGACCAACAAATGCTGCATGCCAATTGATTTGCGATAATGTTGGCTGATGTGCGGTTGCATAGAAACTATAGTGAGCTAATAAATGCCATGAGACTAAGGCGATCACTTCCGGTTGCAAACAGAAAGCTGTGAATGATATAACAAGAGAATTTTGATTTGAATGGTGTGAATCTTTTGGGAAAAAAACAAAATGGACTGAATCTCTTACCTAATCGTGTGCAACGTTGGTATCGATGGATTGAGTTTAAAACCACAATCAATGCGGCTGCAATAATTACGATAAAAATGCCATTTGCAGCGATTGGGCCCAATAAAAGTGCCAACATAAATGTTAAACCAACGCAAATTGAGCAGAGTATCGAGGAATATACCGTGGCCAGGCCATAGACAATCGGAATATCATCATTGCCGCGATCGTCTTCGGCGCTTCCGATATTGTCGTACATTTGCTTCATTCTCATGACAATTTGTGGAACAACGCAGCCGAACGGTGACACATTGAACGAGGTGCGATTTGATTTTTGCAAAATGAACAACATTAATGGTCGGATCACGACAATCACCACTTGCAAAATGAATACAATGTAAACAATCCAAGCCAACGCATCGATGCGCACTTGATGAATGCCTCCCACCGATTTCATCGCGTAATTCGTGAGTGAGGTGAAAAAGTGTAAACTACATGCAACAGCAGCAACAATTGGTCCATATCTAGCTAAAACAACATGTGGCGAGAAACCGCTTAGATTGCCACATTTACGTAGAAATAGGCGCGAAGAGGCGGCAAAGATCGCTAAAATTAATATTGGTAACAAATCGATCCAGTTCATTGTACTTGCTCTCAGCGCTTTGTGCCGTTGAACATTTAGATTAGCCTCTACATTGAAATCACTGCAATTTCCTTGCTCCTCGCGACATCGATGGAAATTGTGCGATGATCTCAGCAGTACAATTGCCACAATTGTGAATGTAACCAATTTGAAAAATGACGAATCAAAAATAAATTCGGGTCGGAGCTTGCGCAGTCGTGCCATGCATGCATATTCCTTGCGAATTTTGTACAAAAATACGACCAACACACCGCACAGCAAAGAGCACAAGACTTTCTGCTCATTCACGATGAAGCTGTTCGAAAAGAATGTGCCGACGGAGATAAGGAAGACTGAGCGCGTGAAAATATTACAAAAATGCGGTTGCTTACTCCAGTTGTCTGCAATGAAATCCCAATTTTGAATTAACAAAAATACGAGCAGTGCAATACTATAAATGCTCGTGTACCGAAGAATATCGGTAATGCTCCATTGCCATTCAAACATGGAATAGATTATTGGCGTTCCGATCATCAGCAAAATATTTGTCACGTAAATTATTGCCAAATTCGAATGCGTGAAAATCAATTCAAATTGATTGAACTTGAGATGGGTGGTGAGTAGAAACACAAAGAATATGGTCACTGCCGTAAAAATCAGACCAAGCGATATCAAATTCGCATCGAATTGAGCCCAAATTTTCCGACAATCGTCTGCAATGCTTTTCAAATAGCTTTGGACGTCCAGATTGAAACTATCCACGGCATCTTCTTTGTACAAGCCGGCGATTTGCAGGAAAAACATTTTGAATTGCGATAAATAGGCTTCAATGGTTTTCGCCGGGATTCCATCGTCATTTGTTGCTTGATAGCTATAGAAATATCGTTGTATTTGTTTTGTATTTTGCCATGTGTGTAGGATTTGTGTTTGTCTTTTGCTCAAATTCGGCATCGATGATACATCCGGCACAAGGTCAAAATTAATTGTTCCCAAATTCGAAAATGGAATTGGTACGCCCAAAATTGTGGCTATGGTTGGCGTCAAATCAATCTGAAATAGAATATGTTATTAAAATACATTTTATTGGAGAGGTTGTTTGAAATTTGCACCTGATCCATTGTGTCGTTTCCGCTTTCGCCAAGAAATTCGAATTTCTTTGAGTATGCAAAAAGCATGGAATTTACTTCATCCTGTGTGTCGCCGCCATGATCGCCTGTATTTGTCATGCCATGGTCGCCAATAACAAATAATGTCGTTTCATCATCCATTTGACCAATGACTTTTTGAATCATCGCATTCATTTCGCCCAATTTTCGTGTCATTTCTGAATGCATCGGACCAAATTTGTGGCCACAGTGATCGACGCCCAAATAATGTGCGACCAACAATGACCAGTCGCTTTGTTTCAACTCATCCGGTAGCACCTGATTAATGGCCGTATCAACGGTGTCCAAATCGAATATATCAAAACTTGGATAAGAATATTGGCGTAGGAATCGTTTCGGATACAAATCAGTCCATGTACTATCGCCGAGAAACACTGCTGACAAACCGTTTCGATTGATCTGAATGAACGAATCTTCGTTTAGCCTCCATTCAATGTTGTGTATGAACACTTGTCACTTACCTGATCGATGATGTTGTCTTCGTTGATTTCTGCTGTCGCGAAATTCGATCCAATATCGATGAACGTTGGCAGACTGCCCGTTGTGATGCCTTTCAAGCGTTGCAATGTCGTTGTCGGTGCATCGGCAACCAATTTCATGAATCGAGCATTCTGCGGATATTTTTTCAGTATTTGATGGAATACCGGCAATTTGTTTGCGTAAGGAAGCGTATTTGTTTTTTCTTTGACAAAGAGAAACAACATATTTATTCGAACAAATGAAAAATGAAATATTCTTAATTTGAAACTATGAGCTTATGAAATGCGAAGAGTCATTTCATCAAGTTGCTCAGCAAGAACTTACCGTTATCAAATAAGCCAAATTCATATTTCAATGCATCGATGACAATTAGAATGATGCGAGACTTTCGTGGCAAACAGTAGTCGGTAGCATTTATATTTGCAAAGATATCATCAACTTTGGTTTGACTCAAGCAATTTGGATCCTGTGTATCAAAAAATCATGATTCATCAAATTAATAAGAAATATTTGGGAATTGGTTGTCAAAATCTCACCTCCGGCCCATTCGAATCGCACACCTTCAATTTGATGCATTCATTGTGCTGAGTGCGAACGCGTCGTGATAGCAAAAATCCTCGCGAAAACAAGTAAATACCGCTCGAAATGATGTACAATATCCAAAGCATAACGAAGAAATACGACCACACTTTTGCCATTCTAAATTCTTTTTCGTGTCACTCTAATCTCATACAAATGTGTCACACATTCACGTTGCAATAGATAAATTTCACGCACAGCCGTGGTTTTGATTAAAGTAGGCCCAGTGTAACGTTTCCTGTTTTTTATCAATCAACTTAACGCTCCAAAATATTCAAGTCAAAACAAAATTCAAGAACCGACGCTCCGAATCTGTTCCGATTGACGAAGGCTGTTGAGAATATTGCACCATTGAAGAAAATCTGAAGTGAATAAAACACGCTGAATTCTATTTTCACGCAAACAAATCGACTAAATTCTAGATAAAGAGATTTGTTTGAAACACATTCATATTGTTCGGCTCAGCAACAATTTTGATAACAGTTGATGGTAGGATCGACAAATATTTCCCCAATTTTGCCGTCCCCCTGCGATTTTAAACCTTTTGATTTCCTTCCAATGCGATACAATGAAAATCAGATTGTTAATGGTAGTTCGCACACCTTTCCTATATCAAATAAACATTCGAAAATGAATTTCTGCGGAAATTTCTTAAAACTTCATCGCAAAAATGAGAATGAAAGCGAAGAAAATTGTGCACTAGCTCATCAGTTAGAAAACTGACATTCAGGTTACACCGAATGTATTGTTCTTTCTATTGTTCAGTGTTCTTTTTTCTGACAAATGTCGATGACAGCCTTTCTGCTCACATCTGTTCCGTCGGTTTCTTTCGAATAATCGTCATGTCACTGTCAATCTAGTACGATCTAATTGAAGTTCAAAATATATTTTCGAGAACTGCTTTGCATTTGAATAAAACGAAATTTTTGTGAGACATGTCTAAACTCATTCTTGTTAACTCTACACAATCAAAATCACTTCAGATTCGACATGTTCTACGTGGAGAAACAATGACATATTTTTGCCGGCATGAATAAGATGTGGATGACTAACGAAATTGCTGTTTTGTTGGGCATATCGTAGTCTTAGATTTTTTTTAAAGAACTTTCGAGAAATGATACATTTCGACTAACCGTTCAACATGAGTTGTATTTAAAAGGGCAACCTTGTTTTTTTTCAACAACGAATACATTGTAGAACTTATTTGAATAGTTTTACTTGATTTGTAGCTCAGTTAGCTCATGCAATTCGGCTTTCGATTATAAAACGATGATGTAATGCAGTGGCACATATGCATAAGTATGAGGTCCATATAAGGTGATGATTTCGCGTATGCGATACAAGAAATTATTTTTGAAACCATTAAAGAAACAAAATAATGTTATTCAAATAGAACCACGTATGCCCCCTAGCTTTCTACAGCCAGCATATTGGTTAATAACCATAATCATAAAAACGAAATAATCAAAAATGATAACTCCAGATAGCTCGAAATAATTTGTCTAAGAGATAAAATATTTCTCAAATGATCTTTACCGAAGTCCTCATGCCGCAGGAGAGTAAAAATGCACATATAATCTGATTTGTTCAAGTCAAATTCATTTTCAAATTGTGGTTGTCCATTTGAAAAGTGTGTTTCATGTAAAACTGAAAAAACCTGCTGATTTGAACAAACATACAAAGCGAAACGTCATCAAAATACGATATTTGTTTGTAAAATTCCTTTGCGGTGTCACTTAAGTCATGGCTTGTGGCGAGTTGGTTACACTGGTTTTCGTTTATGGGACGTTAAAAACCAATCAGCCGAATCATCATTGGCTAACAAATAGTGCGAATGGGAAATCATGTTTGATCACGAATGGAACAACGAGCGTGCGATATCCCATGGTTATTGGGACACGATATAATATTCCATTTTTAGTGAAAATGGATGGCGTTGGGAATGAAATATGTGGGGAAATATATGATGTAGACGAAGAGATGTTGACGAAATTAGATGAGTTGGAACGTCATCCACATTTCTATTTGCGGCAGCAGATCACTATCAACGGCGATGATGGGTATCAATTCAAATTGTGTGTATTAAAATATAGTTTACTCATCAATTATTCATTTTTTTCAAAGATCCAGTTATCTTTGTTGGACGTACTTCTTGAACAAATATCCGACCGACTTCTTGAAGGATCGCCAATTGATCAGTAGCTACGCGGATTCAGTGGCAAAGCCTTACACAAAACCATCAGATAGACCGATTACAACGAAACCCGAAGATGATTTAGATTACCGAGAGACATAAGAAAAATAACATATATATGAATTGATTTTTTTTTTGTATTTTAAATAAAGAAAACGCAGAAACTAGATACACACATAATGTTTTTATTGTAACATGATATTGTTGAATGGGTTTTGAATAACATTAAAATGTACGATCTCAAAAGGCAAAATTGAAATTGAATTTCGTTGTGCGCTTTCTAGTGTCCCAGGATTGTCACCCTTTGATAGGCGCTGCGATTTGCTGTTCAAAATAAGTTTGACTTGTTTATCATTCAGTGAATATTTCTAGCGTAGCTATTCTTTTATTCATTATCAGCTTATCTCTTGAATAATTACAACATTATTGCTCACTACGTGCCAGCTTGTTCGTTCTTCAATTCAAAATATTTGTGTGTGTGTTTTTTTATTTGTTCTTTTTTAAAAAAAGTTTTCTTACAATTCAAATTGATATTTAAATTAAATGTATTTTTTATTTCTTATCTCTGTGCTCGATTTAGATTTTGTTTTATATCGGATGATTTGCATTCTCTCCCGCTCTCAGCTCTAATAATTTACAATTCGGTTTTGTCGGCCTTCTTGGGTTTTCCGTCACGATTGAAGCCCTTCAATTCGTTTGTGGCGTGCTTGGCAACATAGTTAACGAAATCGTCCACCTCTCGGCCACCTTCGTATTTAACTGGCTTTGATTTTGAGTCTTTTGGCAACCAGAAGAGCGTTGGGAAACCGCGAACTTCAAATTCTGGTGGCACATCGTTGGCTGTGGCGTCGAATTTGGCAATCACAACCTCTTCATTGCTCAATTTTTCACCGAGCTCATCAAAGACTGGAGCCAATTTCTTGCAGTGACCGCACCTGTCATAAAAACACATATACGAATTATTTGAGAATGATTCTAACAAAACAAAAGATTTGTCAAAGACTCAAGTGTTACGAAATGTTTGTGTGGGCAAGTATTTGGATTAGAGTCATTGTACGTACCATGGGGCATAAAATTCAATGAGTGTGTCTTTGCCATTGTTGGTGATGACATCTTCGAAGTTCTTCGCGACGGCAACAGTAACAGGTCCATTGTTATCGGTTGGGATTGGCTCTGATTTAAGGTATGGCTCGAGATTACCAGCTTCCAAGTCCTTCACGAATGCTTCCAAGTTCTCAATTCTGCAATTCAAAAATGTAAATTCGTTAAATGAAAATTGATTTAGAAGGAAAAATATCGCAAAAACTCTTATCGAAAAGCAAAACTAACGAGAATTCTTCCTTCATGATGAATTTCTGGTTACGTTCATCGCGTGCCAACACGACTGGTTTGTCACCGGTGTAGTCATATCCGTATTCATTGAGTTCGTGTTGGAATTCGTCTTTGCTGCTGATGGCGAAGCGGTATTGTCCCTTGTATGGTTTGACCACCTTCAAAATACGGTTGCGCCAGTAGTTGGTGCCCTTTGGATTTTTTGTGTAGTCAACAGCATAGTATGCAACAACGAATGGTGCTTTGAAATCAGCGGCGTTATCACGTGTGCGGTGTCCAACCAAACCGTGGTAGTTTTCTTTGACGAAAGTGATCAATTCATCGAGGCTGGAGCCAGTGAATTTCACGTGGCTGTCTTCGAATTTGTTGCTGTACTGTGGAGCACGGAACAAAATGATTGCGTCGGTGACATCGTATTTTTTCAATGCATCTGCAGCGCTGGTATGGCCAAAGCGTTGCTTTTCACGGTTTTTATCGGCATATTTCTGGAATGTTGATTTCAATGCGCTATCTTCTTTGAAGAATCCAACCAGCGTTGTCTCTTGGGCTTGCAAGTATTTCTCCAATTCAGCCAATGAGTTCAATTCCTTTGATGCTGGACCAGTTTGGGCACGCATATATTTAGCAATTCCGGCTAAAACAAAAACAAAAATCGAAACACAACATTAATTCATGACATATTTCGGCTGGCGATTGCTATTTCAATGGTATAATGAGAAAAACCGTCCCCAAAAATCGATTCATACATTCTCTCTCGGTCTCTTGACAATTGTAATTCTAATTGGTGGCGTGTAATGCAAATATGTATTGCGTGTGTTCGTACGTACCTGCTTCTCTTGGACCGTTATATTCAGTAGAAAATTCACCATTTTTGAAGATTTTCAATGTTGGATAACCGCTAACAGAGAATTTATTACAGGTTTCTTTGCCAGCTTCGGTACAATCAATGGCTGCCAAAGCAATTGCTGGATCATTGCCACGCAACAGTTCCGATGCATGAGCATATTCGGGTTTAAGACGTTTACAATGACCGCACCTGATTGGAATATCGACAGGAAATGAGAAAAAGTGAGTGGAAAAACCATCACGAAAAATTTAGAATTCGGGCGAATTGATGAAAAAATAATCCACTGACTGAATAGACTAACGGATATTGTTAATCTAATTATGCTACGTTGATCCGTTCAACTTGACCATCTACGACGATGTCGACAACGACAACGACAACGTCAAATTAAGCAATGATTTTTTTCACATTTAAAAAATTCGAATGGCCTTCATGAAATTCATAAAATGCCACTGATAAGCGATTCTTTCACCTACAAATAGGGTTAATACGTACCATGGTGCATAGAACATGACTAATGTGGTCTCGGTTTCAGCAACTCTTGTGTTGAAATCATCATCGGTAAGGTCTATAACGTCGCTGGCTAATGAAAACGCAAATAGCGTCACACATACAAATACCGACTTAAAAAACATTTTTTGTTTGCCTTTTTTTTTACTAATTCAATTATTCACAGTCGTTTAATGGAATTTGAACAACGTTAATTAACTAAATTTCCATGAAAAAATTGATATAAAACTACTCAGCGTTGGTTTCCGATAAATTGAAATGTGAACGATCACTTCGAGACGTGGCTCTGGAATAAGGTTGTTTTTCCCCGTTTTCGATGCGCTGCGATTGATGTGAATTAATGCCGGCACACAGTAAAGCTGTAGTCCACTATATGAACAAAACACAAAGCAGAAAAATTATGCTTATTGGTGTTGGCTTTCTTGGATTGGTTATCATTTCGATATTCGTTTCGTAAACGCTTCTGATTGGCTTAACACGATTTTCGCACAAATCTTCTTCGAATTTCGATGTGGTCATCTGCCGAATTTTCGAAACTGTCATTTTGCCGCCAATTTTGTATTTTCGAACGACAAAAATTGGCTGAAAAGTACAATTTTCATGGGAACATTTCACATATTCACTCGAATCAATTTAAATCATTGAGACGTTGATATAAAAATACAATGTTCATTGTTTTCAAAACATTGAAAGACTCAAATATCACTGATAATTTCTTTCCATTTATTCAAGCGACAATTGAAGTGTCATAAAAATATATAAAGGATGCAAATATTTGGTCTTTTAAGTGGAAAAATGCGATGAATGATGATTGATGTAATATTGGATGAAAATGATGATAAAATTCAGAGATGCAGAAGCAAAGCACCTGCAGTAATGCAAAACGATTTCATTCACGGCCAGAAGTCTCAGCATTCTCCAAAAAGGCTAAAAAACTGAGCATAAGCCATTGAACTGAATATGAAAAGATTTTCTACGGTTGACAGCTTGGTGCGACCAACTTCATTTTGGTCAACATTTGAATTGAGTAAATAGAATCTTCAATGGGCAGTATTTCGTGGCCAAGTGTTGCATTAAAAAGAGTTGATTTTGAATCATCTACATCAAAGAAAGATGCTGCAAAAATCGCAAATTCACCATGAGAAATGCGTTGATAGAATTTTGTTTGAATTCTTCTGAATGGATGATCTGTGATTGAATGCGTAAAAGAGACTAGACAGCTTTGGGAATGTCAGATTGTTTTGTCTACACATGAATGTCTCGTTCGCATGTATTCCGTATACGTATATGCGCATCGGTGTGGAAATGGTGTGCTATTGGTGTTGTTGTGTTGCCTTTTAACAATGCAACACAAATCATTTCAATGATTTGTACAGCTTAAAATTCAATGGCCGCCATTTGTAGAATCGCCATTAAAGGTGTTTAGTGTGTTTGTTTTAGATAAATTTTGTAACATCAAAATAATCGTTGAATTGCGCATCCAAAATGTGTGAATCAGTGTAGTAAAATTCCATTTAGTAAAATGCTGAACAATTTTATTTTCAAAATTGTGGCTGAAACACATTCAATAGGATAATCTTCACCCAAATGTATAAATTCACACAGAAATAACAACAACAACAAGCAGAGAGCAAAGAATCTTGAAAAAATATACAATTTGGGAAACGCGACGACGACAAAGAAGAAATAAATTGCTGGGGAAAAATACATGACATATATACACGTCCCTCCATATATGTGCATATTCAAAGTGAGTGCGAGAATCAAGCTGAGAAGGAAACTAGAGAGCGTAAGGCGCTGTGGAAATCGACGGAAATTCATCGGAATCAATCATTGACACCGATCAAGATGATGAATCCTCCCGTTATATCGAACAGTGGCAGCTTAGAAGATTGTCATACGAACTTTTTTGCATTGGTAAACATTTGTAATTTTGTTTAGCCTTTTCAGTGAATTCAATTCGATTTTTGTTGCTGCTCGATATGATTTGCGTGTGGTGTTGCAGCCAAAGAGAATTATTTGATTAAACGCGGCCGTCGAGCCGAACCGTGTGTGTATGTATAATATATCTATACGACGAGATGAAGCGTTCGGATTGAGAGAGCGAACGAGCTCATTTAATTTTTGTTTGTTGTGGCATTTTAGTTTTGCATTCGAAAGTCGTTTACCTCTTCAGATCAAACAATTTCGTGAAATGAAAGAAAATGTTTGTGTCGTACACAAAAGAAGAAAAAAACCATATAGCCAGCGAAAAAAGAGAAAAGAGAAAAAAATGGAAGGCTATTTTCGTGATACGCATAGTTATGTGGATATTATTTTACATTCATATAAGTGAGAGAATCAAACATGTTATTGCTGTTCCGTGGCTATCCAGAATAGTGTGTGTATTCGTGATTTGTTGTGTGTGGTGCTCTGGTAATTTGGTGCAATCATCAAATCCATTCATTAAATACGAAAAACCATGTATGTGAATGTGTGTCAAGCAAACAGCAACAGCAACAACATATGCTCTCTCCTTATACACGATTTTTTTTACAAATACCATTGTCGTTCCATTGTAAACAAGACACACAACTCGCATACACACACCGTGCTGTTCTTTTTTTTATTGTATTATTTTCTAGATGTGGATTTGGGCTGAAGCGCTCTCTTTTAATTTGAATTCTCGATTGTTGTTGAGTTTGTTTGTTTGTTTTTGGTTGAGTTCGCCTCTTCTTCTTAATTTAAATTCGCTTAAGCCAATCGCAACATGGTAAGCGATCAAGCTCGTTGTATTCGTTGTCTCTCTCCTACGTTAGCTCTGGTTATAACACAACGAGCTCCAGAAAGAAACGAAATGAAAGAAATACGGCTTTCATTTTGATTGTTTTTGTGCTGGCCACGCAATGTTTTTTCTCGTCGGCATTTTCTCATTGTAATTTTAAATGATTTTCGTATGTATTTGAATTTCACCCATTGTTACACGATTTGTCTTTATTTAGACTGACTTGTGCGGCATTCGATGGCGGAAATTCGTGTTCGTCGACCCCACAAATGAACCGCTCAAAGATCCCATTTTGCGATCGTACGCAAGATGCTTACGTGAAAATATTCTATGCGTTTGGCGGCGCATTTCATCGAAAAAATGCGATTCATTTTCCGGCAATCTGTATGATGCACGCGCACAAAATTCCATAACATTTCCACCATTGTCACTGAAAACGTCCAAAGAATTGTGGATATTTTGGTACGGAGAAGAACCAGACCTTAATGAATTGCTCGTACCTGAACTAATGAGACCAACCGTCGAAACGGCCGAAGGCTCCTATGAAAATGGCATTAGCTACGAATGTCGATCTCTGTTATTCAAAGCATTGCATAATCTAATTGAACGGTAATTAATGAAAAACTCGGAAAATATACAAACATTCTCAGTGCAATTTGTCAAGTTATAATTGAGTATTTTGTACAATTTTAGATGTTTGCTATCGAGGGGTGTGATGCGACTAGGAAAATGGTTTGTGCAGCCGTGCACGAGGCAAAATTGCTCCATCGAAAATGGGTAAATATGAATTTGTGTTTTTTTATTAGAGTGCTCACATCAATAAATTGTTCAAATGGGGAATTCGATCTTAATTTAAAGCACATTCATCAGAAATTAATGTCGCTTTTAACACGAAATCCTAGATAAAATTCGAGAATTTCTCAGGGACAATTACGCTTAGAATACGTAAAAGTCTTCGTTCTTCTTCGAACATTTCTCAGCTATTCAAATGAGCCGAAGCAAATTAATAACATTGGTCGACGTTAAGGGAAATGAATATTTTATTGTTTCGTATCATTCTAGCTATCACCATATGTCGTTTTCGTTTGGATTTTTCGTGCACGGCGAAAGTACGGTGTGCACATCAATCGATTTGCGTAATCATCCGAATGTGCGGCGCCTAACATTAGACCATGTGAAAGAGGCTGCGCTAAATAGTGATTTTAATCAACATCCAGTCATTCTGGCGCCGTATGGTTTGGCTGGCACACTCACCGGCAAATATTACAAACCATCGGATCCAATTACAAAGAAAACATTAAAAGAATGGTCAACATTTTATCCATTGCTTCGCAAGACTGAATACCACTATCCACCCGTAGTTGAAGTAATTGCCGGTGGTGTAAAAATGTGTTATCCTGCCAAATATGTGCTCGTCACAGACATTGATGATGAAGATTTTTCGTTTAGCTCAGTACCGAAACAGTATCAGCAAGACGATATGAATGAAATTGAAAATGAAAATAAAATTCAAACGCCGTTCGGCGTCGAGAACATAATTGGGGAGCGAGTGTGGCAAGAGTGCGTCATTAGTTCACAGATTTTGACAGCAAATCAACAGGAAGGTGAACATAGCAATGAAAATACAAACGAAAAAGAACCGTATTTCGAACATCCAACAAACAAATCGGTTTGCAATTGCACGATGTAAGTTGATTTCTAATCTGTTTTCTTTCTATTCTCGACCTCATTTATGCCATCCTAATCGTGGTCCAAATTCTCTCTTTACTCCTCCAATACTTCGTCCTTTCTTTGATTTAAATATTTCATTTCTTGTCACCTCCTTCCTTTCTTAGACGGAAAAATCCAGACAAATCATCGAACTGTGGTTTAAGTCAAAGTAATCTAATGGCTGATATTTCATCTGCCATCACATCGATGGGCACACCATCGAGCCCCGAGCTATCGCCGTATTTTCAGTACCCACCATCAGTATCACCGCCCGAATATGAATCGCAAGCACTGCCGATACCATCGCCAAATCAGTTGTCTTCGCAGTACGAGCTGCGACATTTCCTAAATTCGTCCAGCGACTACGATGACACCCATTCACCGTTTGTACTTACATCGGAGCAGCCGCAAAACAATACGCTCACACCAAATCCATCGCCCGACAGTATAATAGATAAAGTGAATACAAACGAACAAATATCGCCCGGTGAAAGTGTCAAAGAGGGCGGCAAATCGATTAGTGACGATGAAATGAAAGAGAAAATCCTTCAAATGAAGACTGATCCCGACAAAGGCATAGCACTACCATCAACGGATTCAGCAGCTATCGATAATGCAAATGCGTTAGATATTAGCATTAAAAGTGAACATCTTTCGGACGAAATGGATATGGTCCTTGAAAGTAATCCACTGAATGATAGCAACTTCTTGAATAGTGCACTAGAAAATATCTTTGGCGAGGGCGAAAGTGAGCTCAACGAAAACGAAACAAAAATGTCTTTCGAATCAAACGATCAACACAAAAAATCGGATAATGATCGGAAGCAAGAGAAGAGTCTCAACGAAAGCAGTGACAGTGACAGCGATGACACAGATGATGATTCCGATGATTCAGATGATTCGGATGATGATGAAAGGTGAGTTTTGTATTCTTTGTATTTTGCAATTTAAAATGATAAATTGATATACCGTCGAAAAAAAATGCATAAAAACTTCGATCAAAATTAATTTGATTGAAAATTTCGTTCATTGATTGATTGACAATTCGAAATTTGTAATGCAATAAAATTAAATTAAGAACAACAAGCATTTATATACCATTACTCGGCGAACAGAATCCGTTTCGGTAATCGCTCTTGTCCCATGCGTTTAACATGACCAAACCATCTCATTCTGGATTTTCTTGCTTCCTCTCCTACCGAATCGACGTTTAAATCCCCCCGAATCGTCTCATTTCGGATTCTGTTTTCCCACTGATCGCGGCGTGAGACTCCCGAAACCATTCTCAACACTTTCATATCAGACACCTCCAAATTATCAATTAAATTCTCTGAATCAACCCAGCTCTCGTTACCATATAGAATTCTCTCTATTAACTTGCCATCTTTCAATATATGCAAATATTTGAATTTGGAATTGGCTTTTGAGTTTTGCTCAAATGCATATCTCGATTTGTTGTACCGCTTTTGATCATTCTGAAGTTCGTACAAGTCACTTCTGCATCTCTGATACTGTTTTGCAGCTGCCAAACCGTATCAGATCGTCTGCGTAAGCAAGTGCAGAGATAATATTAGCCCCCAAAGCTACTCTGCCTCTTAATTTGGCTGATTCAATCAGCTTTTCCATATAAATAATGAATAGGAGTGGCGAAATAAACTTGAATAAACGAAAAAAAATCCTTTTCTTCCGATTTGCAGCACAGAGAATTCGGAAAACGAAGAGGAGGAAGATGATACTTCTGACGTTGAGCAGAAAAAGCATTCGCCAAATAAAAATAACGATGGGAAAAGCAAGAAATCGTCAAACATGACCGAATACGATGATGATGTGGATCGTTCGAAATGTGCCGATTCAAGGGAAAGCCTCGAGAAAATCTTATCGGATGACTTGAGGGCAGAAATGACAAGTGACCCAACCAAAAGCGGTGAGAATGAGAAAGGCTCTGGGGCCAACAACACACGGCTAAGCCCGAAAAATAGTGATAGATTAGGCTGTATCGGTTTCGAAAATATAGAAGGTATTCAAGCATTTGGGCTGCAACGTTCTAGTGACAACAGCCGTAACGACATTTTGGCAAACGACAGCAATATGGTGAGTTCGGACTTGGTCAATGACAACCATAGCAATATCAGTGATTCGGATGTGGGCGATTTTGCCGATGATATTGATGATTCATCGAATGACAGTGCCAAAAGTGGCCATTCACATGATTTTGTAACGCGTTTAACCAATAAATCAAATGATGTTCCTATAAAATTGGATGGATCAAACATTGATGGCAGCAACAAAACCGAATTGAAAAGTAGCAACAACGATCAATTGCCATATTCGATGAACTTTCTAGACGATCTAAACACTAGTGATACAAGCGATTCGAATAGTAGCGAAAAAGATATGAAAAATACATTTAGTCTCATGCGCGATTGCGGTTCGAAAGGTATGGACTCGAATTCGGCACAAAGAGAGCACGATGGCCAATTGAAATCATCACCGAACTCGGATACGAAATTGAAAAGCGTTTCATCGTGTATTGGTCTCAGTCTGGATAGTGCAATTGGCTCGAAAAGTGTTGAAGATGACAATGCAATGTCCGATTTGCATACAGACAACATTTCCGATGATGAATATGACATCAAACCAGACAGTATAACGGCGCGCAAAGCTGAAAATATTTCCATTCGGAATAATGAGAATTTCGAAAGTATCGCCAATTATATAAGCCCAGCACCGATCAGCCTCAATGCAATCATTTCGGCTGATTATTCTAATCTTAGCGACAATAACGACACGAACAGCAACGACAATCGCGACAACAGTGATAATAAGCGAAACGAAAGCTCGCCAAACATCAGCAAGTCAGATCTATTAGAAGGTTCCCGAATTACGGATAAAGATATTATGGAGCCCGGCGAATTTTTAGGTAAAAATCTGCTCGAATCGCAAGATTCAAATTTGACGAGCGAATCCATGACAGGCGAAAATTCCAGTAAAATAATCGGGAAAAGCCCATTCGCCACAGACGGCAACAAGAAAGATAAATCCGATAGTACCGCCATCGCTGCCGGTGGTGATACTGAAGGGGTGAAAAAGGGTGATAATTTTGGCTCGATCGAAACGGCTAGTGTAAAAAGCGAATTTGGTTCGTTGCACTCAATTGGCCCAAACGAGAGTGGAGATGTGTCTGAAGGTGGGAAAAACACTGGCAGCGGCCGAGAAAGCAGGAATCAAAGTGACCAGAAAACGGACGATGAAATGGTGTTTTCATTGAATTTTTTAGACGATCCCAGTATGCATGACTCAAATCAAAGCGGAATTTTAGGTAATTTTAAATTACTAATCTATCACACACTTCCAATATTATTTCATTGCATGGTTTTCATTCGGAATTTATTTCAGCAGATATTTTAATTGATCCAAGTAAAAGTAAGGATGAAACGGGCCTTGGTCAAATGTTACCAACCACATCGACTAGTATAGTTGGCTTGGATTTGGATTCAGAGAGCCTATCGCAAATCATGGATTCCATCAAATCACCGAATCCATCAGAAAGTGAGCAAAAGCGTGGTAACAGTCCTGGCAGTAGTAGTGCGAATACTGACAATGTGAGGGGTGATAATCGTTATAGTAAATCAGCCACTCCATACATTAGTCCCGCGAGGGATCACTTGAATGTGGCTCACTGCATGGACGGCTCGACCGCTTCGTCCAGTGAAAAGCATTCATTGGGCTTGGATAATTCGAAGTCTATCGATACTGGTACTACATTCGGCGAAGGAGTTCGTATCAAAGACAGCTTAGGCACAATGGACTTGATGAAAAATCGACCATCCGACATGACACGAGAGATTGAGATCAAAATTGAAAATCCTACCGAATTTCTGCCCGATCAAATCACTCAGAGTTCGATGCACGACGATATTGATGTGATGCCAACGAGTGTTGACAAAAAATCAAGCACATCCAAAAGCAGCGGGGAAAGCAGTAAAAAATCGAGAAGTTCCGATGGTGATCCGAATACCAATAAATCTTCGAGTAGCTCTCGAAGTTCATCGAAAAGTAGCAAAAAATCAAAGCATGGCAAAGTGGAGTCGTCGAAAAAGTCCAGCAAATCGAGCAGCAAAACAGATAAAAATAGAAGCGGCGATGTGGAGAATGTGAAAAATAGTAATGCAAATGCATTAGTAAATTCGGCATCATCCAGCAAAAAGACAAAAGACAGCTCCAGCCGAAAGGGCATTTCAAAGCCAACGAAACGTCCACATCGAACATTTTACAGCAATAGCATCCACCTGGCCAAACGAAATATGCTAAATTTGGAAACTCTCGCTTCATTAATGAAAACGCCCAGTTTGAGCGTTCGCAATCATGACATAATCGCTGAGTGCACTGAAACGCCACAGTCTTTGTACGATTTTTCAGAGTGGGAAGCCTGGATGAATCACCTTGTGAAAAGATTCAAACCAGACGACACATATACTTCACGAGCCATTTTCAAAGAGCTCCAGGAAATGTATTCGAAGCAGAATGTTCGGTTGGCCGATTTCAAAAGCAATCCACCAAACAGCGTTGAGAGTAAATCGGTGTCCGACGGCCTTCATACATCGGATGAAGACGTCGACCAGGACTATTATAATGACAGCGAATCGGTAAGTGCATTGAGATTGACGTTTGTAATAAGGCTTATTTAACTTTTTTATTAACTTTTTCTTGAATTGATTCTGCAGAATTCGAATTTGTCCGATTACGATTTGAATAGCCCGGATATTTTGTGCAGTCCAACAAATTTCACTGACATCTACTTCGGAGGCGCACGAAATCTGTCTCTTCTCTCCGATCTGAGTGGTGTTGCCGAACCAGATTGCTCGGACAATTCGAATGAAGGATCAATGCAGGTAAGATGCGATTTGAAATCTTTTATCCCAAAGTTTAAGTATAGTTTAAATTGAGGAACATGACTGGAAAAAGAAATATTTTCAAAAATGTATAAAGAAAGTTTTCAATAAAACAGCTAAAAAAATTGCAATTTTCGATTGTTGAAAATAGGACTGGACCTACAATTTATCATCATCGTCAACATCAACATCGAGACTATTCATTTCATCAAAATACGCACCATTGACTAATATTACACCGACCCAAGCATACTTGCAGCACAATTTCATCTACCGGCCATCTTGGGAGGTTTCAAACAGCCAATTGGGAAAATCTGCAAACAAAAAGAGCAAATACGGCAACGCTTTGAATACCAAAGGCGGCATAAGTTTCAGTAAAAGTAAGAACAAAAATAAGCATCGAAATGTTGCAATCACATCGTCATCGGCGAACAAATCGGATGGCAGTAATTCGAAGCAATCGGCCATTGGTTATGGTTATACGGTCAAAAAGGAGGGCGGCGAGCCAAGAAGCGGCCAAAGTTCATTGAATAAGTATAACAATCGAAATATGAATATCAAAGAAGAGCCAATTAGTGATACGGAAATTCGGAATGAAAGCGAAAGTGATACGGACAGTGACACGGACAAAAAGAAGACGGGCAAAAAATCCCATGATAAAAGCAATTCAAAGAAACTTGATAAATGCCAAAAATCGCGTAAGTCGGACAAAAATAGTGGAGGTCGGATAGACGATTGCTCACTATACGATAACAATGGCAACAGTGATGATAACAGTAATGATTCCGGTCACAATTTTGCATCCGCGAAGTCGGAATCGTATCGAAAAGTGAATATTAAATTGGAAGCATGTAGTACTAATGATAATGTGATACAGCGAGATAATGCCGAAGGCCAAACAACGAACAATACCAATTTGGATAAGAGTAGCAGCAGTGTGGAAGAATTCGACAATGACAAACCAACGAAAGTGGTCAAAGTCAACATTAATTTGGACTATGATAGTGAAGTTTACAATGAAGAAATGCATATTCGCAAATTTCATAAGTATCAAAGAAATATTGAGGTGGCAAATAATTTGCAAATTCCACCATTCGATGCGGCTGCCGAATCATTTCCATTCGAATCAAATGCAGTGGCTTTGCTTGAAAGTGGACAGCAAATTAGTTATAGCTCAAGCGATTCAGATTCCGACGATTCAGATCCAAATGATCTAGACGATTCGGATAATTCATCGTGCGATGAATGTGCCGTCGGCCCATGCAGTTCATCGGTTTTGCCACCAATTCAAAACGGTAGCAGCGCACCCAGCCCGTCTATGTCAATTTCATCATATTATAATAAAACCGGTGAGTTGATTTTATCATTGAAAAATGAAAACAATGTTATAAAATGTACCTAAAAACTTTCAGCGTTTTTGGCACTTTATCCGCAAATCTTTCTTTGAGAAGACAAATTCAAAAATATTGGATTTATTCGTTTGAAAAATTAAAAACTTCTATTTTCTTTATCATGGAAAATCGTGATGGATTTACTCATTATATTCATGAATCTTACATTTCAGAAAATTATTTGGAAAACATTGCTCAGCCGGTGCAGCGATTGCCCGAAACGAATGCATTGATTTTGAATTTGCTATTGTACGATACATCGCTGAATGTGTTCAGGGACCACAATTTCAACAGCTGTTCGCTGTGCGTGTGCCACACGGCCGGCGATGGAACATTTGGTAATATTCGTGGTTTGGATTCCGGTCGATATTTGCCATTGAATGGTCACAGCTTTTCGGACATTGTGCCGGACATATCGCTCACAATGAATCCGATTGGCCAATTCGAGACTGAAACTGATCGCAACATGCGCGTTAAAAATGCCCACCTAATGGGCTATATGGATTCGGATCCAATTCATTGTACATGCGGCTATAGTGCAATAGTTAACCGTAGATTATCGCATAAATCCGGTTTATTCTTCGATGATGAAAATGAAATCACCGGTATGGCTGAAGATCCGCAAGATCAGAAGGCGCGTGAAAAGCGATCACTATTGATGAAAAGTGCAGTAAGCAACAATGATTTTCTGTTTGGCATGGAGAAAATGTGCGGTTCCATTTCTCAAGTAATTATCGATTACATTCAAGAACAATGCACTTGTGTACAAAACTCAACCAATTCCGTACAGCGTTCGATACGTTTTGTCAATAATTCAAGTTACTACAGTTTCGAAGATTCTTTCATAAATGTAGTGGAATTCTGTGATGCACAAGATGTCATTCGGTTGGCATTGGAAAATAGTAATCTCGAAAGTCAGCCAAAATCACGCAAAAATAATGCGGTTATGAAATCAAATGAGAATTATACGAATGTGCACAAGTGGCCATACATCAAAGCCAGCGTTCCGACAAACAACAAAGATGTGCTGAAATTCATGCAAATGCTGATGCCCGTGTTACAAGGATCGTTCAATAAAAAGTACATGACTCGAATGTGGGAAGCTCCGTATGCCATTCAGGGTCCGTTGACATGGCGCCAGTTCCATCGTCTGGCATCCACGCATTCGGGACAATGTGAACCGCAGCCAATTCCATCGATTATCGTCGGCCATGAAAAAGAATGGCTCTCTGTTTCACCGTTTGCAATTCAATATTGGGATCAATTGATGCTGGAACCGTATTCATATACTCGCGACGTGGCATACATCGTTGTCACACCCGACAATGATTACATCGTCGATGAAGCAAAGCAGTTTTTCAAAGAGCTCAGTACCATGTATGAAATGTGCAAGCTTGGTCGACATTGCCCAATCAAAGGCTGTGATGGAATTTTGAGATCGAGTAAAAGCCAAAACGATATTGTCAATGATGAATTTGAAGATTTGTATGGATTATTCGAAGACAATAAAACCATTGAGGTCATCAAATCGTATGTGCAAACATGTCAACAGCATCTGGTGCCGTATCTAACGAACATTTCATCGGACAAAAGCATTTTGGATCCAGAGCCAGAAGGTTTCAATATAAAAGATGTGTACAAAGATAAATCGATGTCGAGCCCGATGTTCCAACCGGATACACCCGAATTCTCGTATAGTGGTGGCGACAATAAAGAGCAAAATTCGTCATTCGAAAATGAATGCGATTCGAATGCATCGTACAACAACGCTCAAACACCAACACCAGCGGCTACACCACAAGAACCGATCGTATTGACCAACCAGAATGAAGATGAAATTCAACCATGCATTATTATTTACGTGGTCAATCCGTTGTCATTTGGGCATGAATCGGAGGATTTGCAACGAATTTCCTGCATCGTATTGCTTCGCAGCTACTCAAAGATTCTAAATGCCGTCCCCGATTCGATTCGTAACAATATCAAATTGCAAATCATTTCGATGGAGAGCATTTTGGAAATGGGTCAAAATTGCGATATGCTACGGGCAGCCGACCAAATGCGATGCTTGGCGTTGAGCATCTTCTCACAGTGCCGCCGCAATTTGACACATGATGTCACCGCCAAGGTTTTAACCGGTTTTGGCACTGCCGCCAATTTGCAAATGGTTATTAAAAATAAAGATAACAATAATCGAACACCGTACAAATTGTATGCACCGCCATACATACTGTCTGGCCGCGAAGAAACCATCGAAAGCAGCGAAGTATTTGGCGCTAGCACAGTTGACACACCGTCATCTGTGTTGTATTGTAATTATTGCCTATCCGAAGATCAAAAATGGCTGCTAGCGGTTGCGACCGACGAACGAGGTGAACTGTTGGAAACGATCACGATCAATATTGAAGTCTTGAATTCCGAACAAAATCCAAATAATCGTGCCGATTCGGTGAGACGGCAAAGCCTACAGAAGCTTATGGATTTCATTATCGGCATCATTTCGCAGACCTCGCAGCAATGGCGAATTGTAATTGGCCGCGTCGGACGAATCGGTCACGGCGAATTGAAAGCATGGAGTTGGCTTTTGTGCAAATCAAGTTTAGTGAAAATTTCGAAACAGCTAAAAGATGTTTGTGATCAGTGTTCAATGATGTATCTACATAGTTGCCCAAGCATTGTAAGCGCTTGCCTGCTTACATTGGAACCAGACACCAGCTTCCGTATACTCTCCGATCAATTTACACCCGATGAACGCTTCAGCCAAATCGCGATGCAATCGACCCTTTCAACGCCCAGTGATCTGTCGTGCACACACATTTTGGTACTGCCCATTAATGCAGCGGCACAGGTAATTGTGTTTTTCCTTTACCTTGCCTTCAGAATATAAAAATGCAAAAGGAATGTGGCAATTGTATCAATTAAAACATTCGACTTTTATATTCCAAACCAATAAAATGTCTCATTTTTTTCGAAGGCGGTTCAAACGTATCCAGAACACCACATAACCGATTTCAGTGAAGAAGAGCTGTTTGTGAGCCTCGGAAGTAATGCACAAGGTATGGCCGGTATAAGTGCATTGGGCGGCATTAACAACATGACCTCAATCAACAACATGAATATGAATATGAATGGCATGAATTCAATGAATAGCATCAATGGCATTGGCGGACTCAACAATATAAACGGCATGAACATTAACACCGGCATGAATATGAATAATGCGGGAATGAACGCCTTGAATGCACTTAACAACATGAACAACATCAACAACTTGGCGGGTGTCAACAATATCAACGGTTTAAGCGGGTTAGTTTCAATAACAATCGGATGCCATCCTCTAATTCAAGTTTCTTAAATTCGTGGTCTGATGTTTTCTAATCAAAATTGTATTTTTTGAAACAGATTAAATGGCATAGACAGTATAAACGGGATCGATAATCTGAATGGCATCGATAGCATGGATGGAATTGAAGTAATCGATTTGAATATGGACGGAATGGACGATGTTAATATGAATAATATCGAAGATTTCCTTAGCAACGATTGGGAAAGTGAGTTAAGTCGCATTTTTCTGAACAGCTGCCAGATGAAATTAATTTTTTAGACCATTTCACAGATGAGATTCAACTGCCAACGGACAACCCGCAAGATGATCCAACGCTCGATGTCAAACTGGAAAATGTCAATCCAAACGATGACCATCAACTGCTAAACCAGAAAGTTGAAATGGCTCAAGTCTCAAAACAGGATCATGATCAAAAGCCAAATGCCAATTTGATGCTATCGGTGAATATGGGCAATCTTGCGCATCAAGTTAAACTCGAATCAGACTGTGATACTGGCAATATGCAAATGCAATTGCATAATACATCCGATGAAGTAAGTGCGATTGATGATCGAATCACTCGATCGAATATTTTCATTGCATTTATTTTAAAGCGCCTGACGTTTTAAACGTTTTTCCGCCTCGAAATTTCGATTGCATTTCTTGCTTGCCAAAAATTGCAAATATTTTTTTAAACATTCCCTTAACCAAAATACCCTTTCAAATCTCATTCCAATTGTTTTTTCTAATGCAGTTTGGTCAAATGATGGCACAGCCGTTAGCAATTGGATTTATGGTTTCAACTGCACCAATCAACCGTATGCCGCCGTGGTTCTGGGTCAATTGTCCCCAACTCGAGAATGTGAATCCAGTTTTTTTGAAGAGTTCGCTGCACATTCACAGCCCGCTCATCCATCAAAATTCCAATGAATACATTAATCAGCGATTTTCACATGCCGGCATACATCCATTAGATTCACCATACACTGCCGATACAATGCGCTACATACTAGAAAGCTACAATTTCCTATCATGGCTCGCTATCGATCCCAACACAAACGATCGAATCTCTTGCTTACCAGCTCATATTCAAGTGCTTATGCAATTATACAATATGATTGCAGCATTCACATAAATCAAATCCAAAACTTCACGAATAAAAAAAAAACAATCAAAAAAACAAAATAGAACGAAAAACTCAATGTTGAAGTTTCGATTCAAAAATTCACACACACACACAAAACTAAAACCAAAACTGATGCGAACATTTTAATGATTACAAATATATATATATGAATTAAATGAGTTGCGGCGATGAATAATTCCGAATGATTCAATTTATTTTAAAATTTAAGTCGATTTAAGTTAAAAAGATAATATTCTATATGAATGGAAGAAAGAAAAAAACCAACACAAAAAAAATATTGGTGTACCGATAACTATCATAATTGTATCACGTAGTCCAATCAGGCTATTTATTTATTTTAAACAAAATATACAAATAAACAGAGAAAATTGAATGTTCTGCCTTTATTTGAAGCCATCGCATCGCCAAAATGCTTCTTGTTGGGATGTGCAATTTGTGTGTATTCATGAGCGACCGTTCAGTTGATGATAAAAAGAAAACAACGAACGATGCGATAAGTGTTTTGAGTTGAAGGCTAGACACACAAACAAGCGATTGACGACTGAAAAGAATAACGGTAAAATAAGAATAGAGCACTAGCCTGACACATATTTGCAACACAACAGCAGACTGATTTGTTCGAAAGAATGAAATGTGTGAAAGAAGTTTGGTGTTTGTTTTGATACTCGTAGAATTAGAATAATGGCGCGCATGACAAGAAGTGGAAAGAAAACTGGCATTCGTAAATCACAAAGAAATCGAAAGCAGCAAAATAATAACGGCAAGCTGCAGAGAATATCAAATAAATCACAGACAAAAGTGGCCCAGAAAAATAGTTCAGATGTTGAAAATAAAGAAGCGCCAAAGATAAAATCACAAGCAACGCCAAAGTCGAAGTTTGTCAAATCAAATGATACGCATCTTTCGCGATCGCCGAGCATTTTCTCTGGACAACTATTAGCAATGTACAAGATGCTTGATTACGGTAACCAGCGAAATTCAGACTCATTGGATAAAATTGAAGCCGCTGAATCGCCAAATTTGTTTGAAACCGAATCGAACGACGAGCAAGTTTTGCCGGTGCAAATGATTTCAGTTGGTGTTCAGTGTTCACCAGTAATTGAAACTCAAGAAACTGGAATTGGCACCAATGAGCGTATAGTGCATAGCATAGCCATACAAACAAGTCCAATGCCAAGCCCAATAGTTGATGAATCGGATGACGACAGTTTCGAGAGTTTCGATGAAACTGGTACAGAAGTAGGGAGTCATAGCAGCTGTTCAATTAGTTCGATGGATTGCCTGGACGACTTTGACATGCTTGAAGACATCAATGAGACCAACGATCAAACTTTGTGCACAGCAAATTTCGAACAATTTCGTGACAAAATCGACGATTCGAACTCAGCAATTTGTGAATCTCCACCGCACAATAAAATCTACATTAACGAGAACTTCCATTCACCAGACAGCATTCGAATAAAGGCTCAAACTTTGCATTCCAAAGAAATCAATGCCTAGAAAGATCCATCTTCAGAGAACTACGAACACATGTAATTTCTCATAATGAAAACTGTTTATTTTTACAAATTGTACTTGATTTGAAAGATTTTTTTATAAATGCGTTATTTTTTTGCTGTTGAAATAAAGCTTTGTCAATGGCAGGGACTCCATGCATTTGAATATCAGTACAATGAGAAATAGCTTGGAATAAAGATGAAATGTGTCCCGCTTTGAAAATATGTGTGCGAGTGAATGTCTCATTTTTTGCCTGATTTCTTGATACCACCGCCAGTTAGCGGGCCTTTTTGTCCTGCCTTCGCTTTTAACGCATCCATAGCCTTCTTCTCTGCTTGTTGCTTTGCCTTGAATTCCTTGTCTTCGTCGGTAAGATCTTTGGATTCTTTTTTTGGTGCTTTCAATGGTTTCTTTTTACCTCCTTCACGGCCAGACATCTTTCGAAATTTTGTATATAACAACCAAATTTCAACACTGCCAAATC
Source organism: Obolodiplosis robiniae (assembly GCA_028476595.1). Taxonomy (NCBI): domain Eukaryota; kingdom Metazoa; phylum Arthropoda; class Insecta; order Diptera; family Cecidomyiidae; genus Obolodiplosis; species Obolodiplosis robiniae. The sequence goes on along the minus strand of CM052017.1, from coordinate 6,999,865 downwards.
AAACAAAACGTTTGAACAATGTGACTGTTTTTGTTCCTCCTTTGATTTTCGATTCCGAAATCCACGTCAATATAGTTGATTTTCGAAAATTATTGCATTTATAAAAAACAAACAAAAACAAAACAAAATGTGAGGAAAATATATTCAATATGAAAACATAAAACGTGAATATACCTTTCTCAGTTAGCGTGGATTCTCGATTTTCGCTCTCGGTGCGATGTTCTAAGTTTTTGTGAGTTTGTCTTGGTTATATACTCGAGCATTTCAGACATCGGATCAGTTTGAATCGAAATGTCAAGCCAATTCAAGTGTATAGATGATGAATGCGTTCCATCCCAAAATGGCTCACGCGCCAGCTTAAATTTTTTTTCGACAATAATGCTTGAATTATCATTAAAAATTACGAATAAACCGAAATATATGGATGAGCTTCTAACATCTAATGAGGATTTTGCACTTACATCATCGGTGGAATCGGTTATTTTGTTCATATGTTTTTAACATTTTCAATTAAAAATCGAATTACTTTAATTTTTCGTCGTAATTTCAACCGGATTTCTTCTCTGTGATCAGATTTTTGGCCAAATAATTTCATTCAAATTTTGTTCAATTAAATTTCAATCTAAATGCTATCAATGAAATCTAAACAGAAACAGTTGCAATTTCAATTGTTAAGCATTCTTATTGGAGTACTTTAGGATTTGGAGCTAATTTTCCGCCAATTCTATCATTGTTTATATATTTTTTTTCATTTTGTTTACTTTTTTGGTAGCAAAAAACGGAACTGAATCAATGAAAACAACTGTCAAAATTTAGAAACTGATTTTGCAACAAAAACAATCGGTATCATTGAATTGTGTGCTTGCACACTCAGCATCATGCTCGGTACCAACCATTTTTAGAGCCCGAACTGTTTCTATTGCATTTTTAATGACTTCTTTAAAGCATCCAAAACGAAGCATTGTGTTTGTGTCTGTAATTGCATTGATTTTTTTTTCTCTCTCTCTTCTTCAGATTGTGGACAGAACGAAATCCAAAAAATACAGTGTTTTTTTCTATGGAACTGGCGAAACGTAAGTGATTTATTCTTCTATCGTCCGCTATTTATTCATTCAATGGATCAACGGATCAGAAATTGTTTCTGGAAATTGGCGTGAAATGATTGAGCTCTGAGTTTCACCACTATTTATTTGATCCAATAGAAAATTTGAGAGTCTGCCGATGGAGCTATTTTAGCCTATAAACTCCATGCGATTATCCCTCACAGTTTATATACAATGTTTATCCATGTAGAACGAAATATAAATTCGCATTTGAAATGATTGATTTTGCTCGTACTAGGGCCAACATAGTGGGAAAAGACATCTCACTTTATATCAATACAAAGCAAAAATTTGCCACCAGTAGCTCGATGAAAAAGCAAGACTTCGAGGCAGCCATTTCAATTTGATCACATCCGTGCATTTCAATCGATTCATCAATTATCATGCATCGATACTAATCTGTGTGTAATTTGTAGGAAATTCCTGAACCAGTCACATCCGAAGCAGTTGCAGCAGATCCCATCCATCGTACAACACCGCTCAAACACCAACACCAGCGGCTACACCACAAGAACCGATCGTATTGACCAACCAGAATGAAGATGAAATTCAACCATGCATTATTATTTACGTGGTCAATCCGTTGTCATTTGGGCATGAATCGGAGGATTTGCAACGAATTTCCTGTATCGTATTGCTTCGCAGCTACTCAAAGATTCTAAATGCCGTCCCCGATTCGATTCGTAACAATATCAAATTGCAAATCATTTCGATGGAGAGCATTTTGGAAATGGGTCAAAATTGCGATATGCTACGGGCAGCCGACCAAATGCGATGCTTGGCGTTGAGCATCTTCTCACAGTGCCGCCGCAATTTGACACATGATGTCACCGCCAAGGTTTTAACCGGTTTTGGCACTGCCGCCAATTTGCAAATGGTTATTAAAAATAAAGATAACAATAATCGAACACCGTACAAATTGTATGCACCGCCATACATACTGTCTGGCCGCGAAGAAACCATCGAAAGCAGCGAAGTATTTGGCGCTAGCACAGTTGACACACCGTCATCTGTGTTGTATTGTAATTATTGCCTATCCGAAGATCAAAAATGGCTGCTAGCGGTTGCGACCGACGAACGAGGTGAACTGTTGGAAACGATCACGATCAATATTGAAGTCTTGAATTCCGAACAAAATCCAAATAATCGTGCCGATTCGGTGAGACGGCAAAGCCTACAGAAGCTTATGGATTTCATTATCGGCATCATTTCGCAGACCTCGCAGCAATGGCGAATTGTAATTGGCCGCGTCGGACGAATCGGTCACGGCGAATTGAAAGCATGGAGTTGGCTTTTGTGCAAATCAAGTTTAGTGAAAATTTCGAAACAGCTAAAAGATGTTTGTGATCAGTGTTCAATGATGTATCTACATAGTTGCCCAAGCATTGTAAGCGCTTGCCTGCTTACAGATAAAAGGGGCCCAGAAAAATAGTTCAGATGTTGAAAATAAAGAAGCGCCAAAGATGAAATCACAAGCAACGCCAAAGTCGAAGTTTGTCAAATCAAATGATATGCATCTTTGGCGATCGCCGAGCATTTTCTCTGGACAACTATTAGCAATGTACAAGATGCTTGATTACGGTAACCAGCGAAATTCAGACTCATTGGATAAAATTGAAGCCGCTGAATCGCCAAATTTGTTTGAAACCGAATCGAACGACGAGCAAGTTTTGCCGGTGCAAATGATTTCAGTTGGTGTTCAGTGTTCACCAGTAATTGAAACTCAAGAAACTGAAATTGGCACCAATGAGCGTATAGTGCATAGCATAGCCATACAAACAAGTCCAATGCCAAGCACAATAGTTGATGAATCGGATGACGACAGTTTCGAGAGTTTCGATGAAACTGGTACAGAAGTAGGGAGTCATAGCAGCTGTTCAATTAGTTCGATGGATTGCCTGGACGACTTTGACATGCTTGAAGACATCAATGAGACCAACGATCAAACTTTGTGCACAGCAAATTTCGAACAATTTCGTGACAAAATCGACGATTCGAACTCAGCAATTTGTGAATCTCCACCGCACAATAAAATCTACATTAACGAGAACTTCCATTCACCAGACAGCATTCGAATAAAGGCTCAAACTTTGCATTCCAAAGAAATCAATGCCTAGAAAGATCCATCTTCAGAGAACTACGAACACATGTAATTTCTCATAATGAAAACTGTTTATTTTTACAAATTGTACTTGATTTGAAAGATTTTTTTATAAATGCGTTATTTTTTTGCTGTTGAAATAAAGCTTTGTCAATGGCAGGGACTCCATGCATTTGAATATCAGTACAATGAGAAATAGCTTGGAATAAAGATGAAATGTGTCCCGCTTTGAAAATATGTGTGCGAGTGAATGTCTCATTTTTTGCCTGATTTCTTGATACCACCGCCAGTTAGCGGGCCTTTTTGTCCTGCCTTCGCTTTTAAAGCAACCATAGCCTTCTTCTCTGCTTGTTACTTTGCCTTGAATTCCTTGTCTTCGTCGGTAAGATCTTTGGATTCTTTTTTTGGTGCTTTCAATGGCTTCTTTTTACCTCCTTCACGGCCAGACATCTTTCGAAGTTTTATTTTAGGCACCCATTTTCCTTGCTTTTGAATCATTCCCAATGCTTTTAATCTTCTGCAAATGGTTGTTTGATTAACTCCCAATGATTCTGCAAGTTCTTCTTGCGTTTGACATGGATATTCTTTGAGTAACGCCTCCAATTCATGATCTTTAAACTTTTTCACTTGGCCAGGACGTTCCTTGTCTTCAACGTCAAAATCTCCACTTTTAAAGCGTGCAAACCAACGCTGACACGTTTTCCTGTCGAAAACTATCTCAGGGTAAGCTTCTGAGATCATTTGATGACTTTCAGTCACGGTTTTCTTCAAATTAAAACAAAAAAGCAAAGCTTCCCGCAAATGCTGTTTCGATGGCTCGAAGTTTGACATTTTTTTTCTTAACAAAAAAACAAAGTTACTTTCACGTGTACTGTTTATGTGGTACTGAATTATTATTTAGGTATTGACGTATACTTTAAGATGAAATAGCTGTCAATGTCAAAATATTTTCCAGAATGATGAGTATGAAGTTGGATGCGAGTTGGACAAATTTTAACACTGCTAAATCGAACAAAACTTTTGAATAATGTGACTGTTTTTGTTCCTCCTTTGATTTTCGATTCCGAAATCCACGTCAATATAGTTGATTTTCGAAAATTATTGCATTTATAAAAAACAAACAAAAACAAAACAAAATGTGAGGAAAATATATTTAATATGAAAACATAAAACGTGAATATACCTTTCTCAGTTAGCGTGGATTCTCGATTTTCGCTCTCGGTGCGATGTTCTAAGTTTTTGTGAGTTTGTCTTGGTTATATACTCGAGCATTTCAGACATCGGATCAGTTTGAATCGAAATGTCAAGACAATTCAAGTGTATAGATGATGAATGCGTTCCATCCCAAAATGGCTCACGCGCCAGCTTAAATTTTTTTTCGACAATAATGCTGGAATTATCATTAAAAATTACGAATAAACCGAAATATATGGATGAGCTTCTAACATCTAATGAGGATTTTGCACTTACATCATCGGTGGAATCGGTTATTTTGCTCATATGTTTTTAACATTTTCAATTAAAAATCGAATTACTTTAATTTTTCGTCGTAATTTCAACCGGATTTCTTCTCTGTGATCAGATTTTTGGCCAAATAATTTCATTCAAATTTTGTTAAATAAAATTTCAATCAAAATGCTATCAATGAAATCTAAACAGAAACAGTTGCAATTTCAATTGTTAAGCATTCTTATTGGAGTACTTTATGATTTGGAGCTAATTTTCCGCCAATTCTATCATTGTTTATATTTTTTTCATTTTGTTTACATTTTCAATGAAAACAACTTTCAAAATTTCGAAACTGATAACGTTAACATTGATAAATGAAATAACAATTTGAAATTTCTTAAAATCAATTTTGTATGCCATACTGATTTTTAACTTGAAGATGAAAATGGTCAGATAAAAATCTAACCTGTATTCAAGAATTCGCTCAATTCATTGTGATTTTAAGAATAGTGTCATATCAAATGTGACTGCAAAAATGAATTAGAATTGTTAACACACACGAACACACATACACTCACACACACAAAATACGCTTTGATAAATACTTTGGATCGCTTTACTGCACACAGTATCGGTAGAAATGTCACGCCAACACAAACTGATAATGAATACGTCTTATTCGCTTGATAGATGCATTCACCTTAGCGTTAAGCGCTTTATTTTCCAAACAAAGAAAAGCGATAAAAATAATTCCATTAAAATATAAAATAATTTGCATGTTTTTTCGACGATCAATCGTATATTTCAAAAAATTGCGTGAGTTGTTGCATTGGGAATCCGATTCGGATCAGATTCGTATGCATCGCAATTTTTGGTGGAATATTGTGTCATATGCTGACATCTGGAATCATAGTAGAACACATATACAACTGACGATCGTACCGCTTTTTTTACGACAAGTTTTTTTTGTATTTCGTTTCATCAGTGTATTTGGCAAAGTATTTTTTTCCTCCTCACATCTTTTTCAATGAAGTAACAGCCTTTGGCGTGTGATTTGCAAGCAATAAAAAGACACCTCACAGTTTGTATTTACTGTATTTTATCTTCGATATACCGAACCGATTGCGATTTATTTTTGTGGTTAGAATTTGTGGGTGACGAAAAAAGTCTGAAAAATGGGCAAAAAGGATTCGTTCAACATTGGCGATTATGTTTTTGCCAAAGTCAAAGGATACCCGGCTTGGCCAGCAAAGGTGGGTTCAACGTTTTTCTTTTTGCATCATCGATGAAATGCATTTTTTTGCTTTGTTGTTGTCATCAGTGTTGTTGTTGCTTTATGGTGGCAACGTCTCATCCGCGCTAACAAGGAGAAAAAAAACACAAAAATATTTTGTGTAGATTCTTCTGTTGAAAAGCCTATTTTATGTGAATGCGCGATTGTTTTGCAACAAAAACAATCGGTATCATTGAATTGTGTGCTTGCACACGCGGCATCATGCCCGGCACCAACCATTTTAAGAGTCCGAACTGTTTCTATTGCATTTTTAATGACTTCTTTAAAGCATCCAAAACGAAGAATTGTGTTTGTGTCTGTAATTGCATTGATTTTTTTTTTCTCTCTCTCATCTTCAGATTGTGGACAGAACGAAATCCAAAAAATACAGTGTTTTTTTCTATGGAACTGGCGAAACGTAAGTGATTTATTCTTCTATCGTCCGCTATTTATTCATTCAATGGATCAACGGATCAGAAATTGTTTCTGGAAATTGGCGTGAAATGATTGAGCTCTGAGTTTCACCGCTATTTATTTGATCCAATAGAAAATTTGAGAGTCTGCCGATGGAGCTATTTTAGCCTATAAACTCCATGCGATTATCCCTCACAGTTCATAAACAATGTTTATCCATGTAGAACGAAATATAAATTCGCATTTGAAATGATTGATTTTGCTCGTACTAGGGCCAACATAGTGGGAAAAGACATCTCACTTTATATCAATACAAAGCAAAAATTTGCCACCAGTAGCTCGATGAAAAAGCAAGACTTCAAGGCAGCCATTGACCAAATTGAAGCTGCGTTACAAGGAAACGATCCCGCACCAAATGCCTATGAGGTACTTTTCAATCTTTTCCAACCCATTCTACTTCGAATTGTTTGATATTTTCAAGTAATAACCTGGCCTAAGATATTTTCAAAAACTCAATGAAAGTCAATTTCATTTATGAACTAGTATCTTTTCAATTCAAATCACTATTAAATATTTGTGTTCTTTTATTTTATGTCAAAATAATCATGCCAAATCTTTTTTATCGGTTCATTTAGATTCCATTGGACAAATCAAATGCCACTTTCGATGCCACACTAAATAGCACACTTAATACGACTGATGTCGATACGACTGATGTCGATACGACTATCGATACAACTGGAGTCGATATGACTGGAATCATTGCAAATAGTACAAAAATCTATGAGCCACAAATTGAAGATGAATATGATGAAGCTGAAGCTGAAGCAGAAGCCGAGGTCGAAGCTGAAGGTGAAGCTGAAGCTGAGGGTGGAGCTGAAGCTGAGGGTGAAACTGAATCGCATTGCAAAGAAGAATCAACTGCCGAAATCACTTCAGAAATTGAAGCTGTGCCCGAAACCGTTAAAGTATGGCATCAAAATCGATTTCAATTTGATCACCTCCGTGCATTTCAATCGATTCATTGATTATCATGCATCAATGCTAATGTGTGTGTAATTCATAGGAAATTCCTGAACCAGTCACATCCGAAGCAGTTGCAGCAGATCCCGAGATGGTTGCCACACCAGTCACAAAAGAAGCGCCCAAAGTTGCGGAGGCGCAGTCTGAAACAGAGCACGAATCCAAATCAGACGATAAAAACAAAAGCCGAAGTGGACGTGTCATCAAAAAGAAAAAGTATGTGGTGTTGTGGAGCTTATTAAAAAAAGCATTTCAATAAAACAAAATCTACTCTTTTGTGTAAGGTATCTCCTTGATGAAATCGAAGATTCGCCACAAATTCCAGTTAAACGGAAACGGCCTTCCGAAAGTCAGGCGCCAACTGCAAAATTCTCTCGAAAGGTGAGAAAAACGAGTGATCCGATTAATAAACACTCATTTACTTTCCATTCTTAAAATTGAAACCTTTTGCAATTCTATTCTTTTTTTAATTATTTCTGATCGCCAGGCGGACGATTCGACTACATTGGAAGAAGGCAGTAAGTGTTTTGATATCATTTGAACCATATTTACACATCAATATTCCATTGACCCCAAAAAAATCGCATTTTAAGATGAAACTGAAATGAAACAAGTGTCGCAAATCATCGCGAGCGAAATGAACTTGCTGCAATATGATGTAGACATCAAGTCCAGCTTGCAATTATCATCAGCCGACACAACACGATGTATTGCCATACTGGAGAAGTACAAAGCCCTTGAAGTGACTGCATTGATGCTCAAAAAAAATCCACATGTTGCCGAAACTATTAAACGCTTGCGTCGCTACGTTGGCAACACAAAAGAGTGGAACTTCACCGAAGAGCAACAAAAAGAATTCAATGAAAAGGCAGCTAAAATTCGCAAATTGGCCGAAAACATCTACAAAATGTTTAAGGTACAATTATGCGAAATATTTGTATTATTATGGAATATTCATCAAAATTTTATGAGCAAATTTACAATTCAAAATTAAATTTGAATGTAAATATGTATATTTGATTGTAGAAACTCTTCAATTTCCCGTCAAACGTGCCGTTTTGGCAAGGATTCGTGGATGAAGTGGAAAGTTTCAAAGAGCAAACCAAATCACTGAGCCATGAAGAATTGGTAACATTGACAGAAGATGTGCATCAAGGTAAATATATTCCTTGTATAACATTTCAAGCATTTGAAGACTTTGAAAATTTCTCTTATTGGCCATTCTTTTTTGTGAAATTGCAGCGGCGAATCAAAACGTTGAAGTAAAGAATAGTATTAGAGTTTAAAGTCGTGTTTGCTGCTGGAAAGCGGATGTCGTCCTGGCTTTCTCCCACCCATGTTGTCCTTCGATAGTGATTGTTTGAATGCAGTGAAAGAAAAATGCATACATAATATTAATTTATTTGCATTGAAATAAACGCATTTAATCAAACTTACGAGGGAAACGTATAAAAGAATCAGACAAACGCAGATCCACACAATCATCATACATATATCATTTATTATATATTTTATGAATGAATTGCTATTTTATGTAATATTTCTTATCTCATTAACAAAAAGAAGGATGAGTAAAAACAAGCATGAAAGTAGAATTAGAGTTAGTCGCGACATTTTCAGATCATTTGAAAAATTGTAAGCATCAATAGCCGATTCAGAGCAGTTATTAGACATAAAAAACTAATTGATTGGCAGATAGGTTTAAAACAGTCAGTTGGAATCGAATGTTTTTTCTTTTCTTTCTCTCGATGTATTCCATTTTCAAGCAATACACAAATGAAATCAACTTTATTATAATTCCGGTTTAATTTCTTTTTAAATTGTCTTATTCTAAACAACATTCTATTTTCGTTGTTGTAATTTTCATAGTATAAGTGAACAAACAAGAAATCTGCCAAATAATAATAGAAAATATTAACAGACACAAAAATGAAACAGATTATTTGTGACGCAAGGCAAAATAGACATAAAAAAACATATACGATTCTTAAAAAATTCGTTTACAACCGAGATCGTACATAAATAAAATTAATCAAATAAATAAATAAATATATTCTCCTTTGCGCAATTTCAAACGGATAATAAATTCAAAACATAAGATAAATGTTGGCTTTTTATGTGTGTATTTTAATGGGAGCCAAAGACAATATGGCCGCTGTTTTGCTCGGCTGCATACTGATTAACTTCGGTCACTTGCTGCGATTGCGGTGAGATATGGTCAGAATCGGGGGTCGCTTCCTCTGTGGCATTTGGCTCGATGCCAAGCCAATTGGTAATTAAGGCGATACCTTGTTCGGCCGATTCATTTACGACGGCTAAAATATCTGCAGCTGAGTATCCTGCCAAAGAATCGGGGCCTTCGCCGTCTTCCGACGTACTATTTGCATCTTTGTCGGCTACCGCTAGGACAGCAGGCACTTCGAGCGGTGATTGAATTATCTCCATTCCTCTCGGTGACATTCGGAAACATCCAATCGGTAAATCCAATTGCGGCTCACCCAAAAGCATTGGCTCCAAACTCACGCAACCTTTTAATCCATCGTCGGTTGGCACCAAACCCTTGAATCGGGCACACATTTGAGCCAATTTTGCGAAGATATTCAAACAGGATGGTGGTGGATCTGGGCCCCTGACCACTTCATTGTGCAGAAGACTGTCGCCGTACGAAACATTTATTGCAACACCATCTTCGGGCGACAAGTAATGCAAACGAACACAACCTAGAGAAAATTGAAAAAAGAAATTGAGCATCAATTCATTCAATTTTGATGATTTTGTCTTAGATTTTTCGTTTTATCTCCTATCTTGTGACCAATAATTTTGTCTCAAGATATTTTTTTTGGATCAACATTTGCTAGAATCATTGAAAATATATGAAATCATGAACAATTCTGGTAAATTTTTGATACAAGTTAAAGTCTTCATGAGGATTTCAGAATAAACAATTATATTCGTAGTTCACATAATAAAGTTCATCTGGTTTATCAGATTCGAATCTCACTCACCTGGTCCACCAAGATCGACGAAGGATATGTTGAAATCGAGACAACAAATGCACGACAGCTCTCTGCAAATGCAATTCTTTGATCCAGCATCGTTTTGTCGACTTCCTTCGGTACCGGATATTAATTCTAACGACAATTTGAAATCACACACCAATTAGATTTGATGAAATTATTTGGTTTTTATTCCAAGCTTACAAAAAATGTTCACTTTTTGTGCAAAATATTTTTTCCTATTTGTTTGCAAGATATTCATTCTTTTTCTCTTTAAATATAATCGGTACAACTTTTATTTGCACATTTATGTCTGGAGAATTGTACAAATGATCGAATCATTACTGATATGATTGGTGAAGCGAAACGACAGCATAAAAGTTCTGTTATGTATCGATTCTAAATTTGCAATTGTAACGGATCGACCTGCACTTACCGAGTATACTAGCTGACATACATAGCGCAATAACATTCATGACAACGATAATAGCGAGTATTTTCTTCATGTTTTTTCTAAAAAAAACTCTTCCAAGCTAACTTTTTAACTGATTTAATAAAACACACAAAAAACTGAATATCAAAATAGTTTGATCGGAACTGGAAATTTTTTTTGAATGAGAGCGTGTCTATGTTATATCAAAAATTCACAAATTTTGTGCGTGCGATGTACTTGTGAATCGTTTCAACTGTGCTCGACTACCACAACTTACTAAAGCTCTCTGGGCAACGCGCATGAAAACACCGAACTCGTTTTAATCTTTCACTTATGTCTTGTACTACTTATAAGTGACAAATGAAGGTATTATGTGAATCGTCCAAGTATTTTATAATATCAATACATGGCTGGGTTTGGCTCACGCGTCTCTCTCCGCCGTATCAGCGGCCAACCTTTCCATTTTATTTTCATTCTTTTTTTTATCGTGTCGCTCTCATTACATCTCGTTCTTTCATCTCATTTCTTTTGTTGGCTTTCTTCATTCCTCAATTGATCTATTGGAGAAGAGAGTATCAGATCGTGCTGGGTTAATGCAACACGACCGTGCATCGTCAACATTTCACCAGAAATACATCTAAACAGAAAGAAGAGCAGTAGCAATGAATCAGTTACAGTTCCACTTATACATGCTCGCAAAAGCGCATATTTATGCCGCACATCTCTTAGGCCTGTTTGTATGGCAATAAATTATTTGGCATCGGGTCCACATTGGCAATGAATGTTCAATGCGGAATAATACACAATCTTGCAAAAGAAATGTTTTTTGAACTCTCACGCAAAAAAAGCAACAATATCTGTGCAAAATCACAGCCGCTCTCTTACCTCATCCTCAAATCTACACCATTTTTATTTTTTCGTATGCCGTCGTCGGCGTCGCCGTGAAAACGGAATGCATATGCAAATGCAGCGAGAGAAACCAATAGTGAATGCTTTCGACTATCAATTGTTCTCTTTACGATAAAAAAAAAGAGCGATGGAGAAAGGTATGATGAATTTAACAACGCATTTTTTTCTAAAAGATACAAAATATTTTATTTTTATTCAAGTTTTTATCGTGATTTATTTATCTTCAGTTTTTTGTTAGTAAATTGAACGAGATTTATATCGGCAATCATCTTAAATCCTATAGTTGCAGCAGCAACTTGAAATGAATAGAATGCGAGATTTGATCGGGAAGTGAATGATAGATGGGCAAATGATGCACCGTTAATCGATACAAATCGACTTGTACGTACGCTGCCAGACAAAAGCGTGGATTTTTAATGCATCTTGTTTTATGATCAGAACTTGTAGCGTCGGTGAATGAATAAATGTGAAAAATAAAAGCAGCACAAATATTGCGAACGCATGCATTGGATTGCCCGTGAGCTTGTGAGTTGGCAGAGTAGCGAGCTCTCGCGAAAAAATGCACACGATTTGGAGTGTGAAACACTTGAATTACTTGTTGTTCCATTCAGAACCATAAGTTACTCACTTAAATCGATTGCAATTTCGATGAACACATACAAATTCTTTGCGGGAAAAATGTCAACCTAATAAACTTCAAAAAAGAGCAGGAGTGAACATTTGCATTGACGCGCGTTACGCCGAGAATTTGAATAGAGGCGCAGCGGCGCGAAGAAAGTGACCGAAACGAAACAAAAAAGATCAACAAAATATCGTTATAACGATTCGTAGAAATGTGAGTGTTGAAATGAAAGGGAAATCGTTTGTATAGCGGTTGATTGATTATTGATGAGTGTTCTCCGAAGTGTGATATTTATCTCTCTCTCCCTCTCTCTCTCTCCCTCTCTCTCTCCCTCTCTCTCCCTCTCTCTCTCCATTGTTTTCGTTGGGATCGATAAAAAATAATTTCACTTTTGCATTTATTCAAATTTGATTTGAGATTTTGGTGTTGGGCTCTCTTCTGCTTTTCATATTTGGCCATCGGATTATCGGCTTGTCGCGACCATTTCACCAAAACCAGATCGTTGCGCGCATAAAGAAAAGAAAAAGTGAAACGAATGGAAAATAATGAGAAATATGTTAAGTAAATAACAATAAAAGCGTAGTAAATAAGCCGAAATAAAATTCGTTCAGTTATGGGCGCTACATTTCTATTTGTGTTTCCATTCATTTATGAGCGAGCGGGGAATCTTCGTTTTGAGCTACTTCGCTCGAATAATGAACCATTTTTCTTCCGTTCCATGCATTGTTGCCGCTTTGTGTGTAAAGTAAACAAACTTTGGTGATGAATTTTATTCACTTTATTGCTTTATCCAGTAAATTCATAATTGTATACAGTTGTTGTTCTTCAATAATTCGAATGATTTTCAATCATTGTTTTGCTATATTCAAATTTCAGATATAATATTTATATAATATTTCTCTTTGTTTTCGTCACTTAGCTGCAAATCTACTTTCTCTTATGAAGAACATGATGATTTGACTGAGGATTTCAATTGAATCTGCTCAATGAGCAGAATAAGGGAGAAATAGTAATTTAATTTGAAGTTTAAGATATAATTATGGCATGAAACTAAACTATATACAACAATTGAATAGCGATTAATGTGTGTGATTGATTTTAGCACAATTTAATCTAATATAGTTTTTTTTCTTCTCAAAACATAACAATCAAATGCGTTGCTTTCGTGTATGAATTAGAGCAATTTTCTAAAGAAAACAGAAACAAAATCAACAATGACTGCTGTGCGCATATTGACCACAATAAAAAGAGACAGTGACAATAATAAATTCAACAAAATAAATATGCGCTAACGAAATGAAGAGAGAAAAGTTCTTTGAACTCTCTCAAAACACTGTGTAACGATCTGATTGTATTTCCCATTTTTTAACATTATTCAAAGTCGAATCATAATAAACAACGATTAAATTATGTAAGTGGAGAGATTAGACATTAAATCGTGTTTCGGAACCGTCGGCCAGCATCAGCGTTACCGTTCGGTTATTGATCCAAATCAATTTGGCCAAACGCATCGGATTTAGACGTGTCACATCTGGTATTGGAGCTGTTGAATAACCTTTTATGCAGCGCGTTTGCGATTGACCCAAACCAAACATGCCTGAAAAATGGAAATTCGACGATTAGCTTTTGATGTTCCGATCAATGTTGAAATGAATGCATTACCAGTGCTGGTTTGCCAGAAAGACAATCGATTCTCTCCGCATGAGTAGCTTACTAGGAATTTGCCGTCCGGACTGAATGCCAACGCTGTTATCGAATTCGAATGGGCCGGAATCATTTGACATTTATTCTGCCGGAGTTCGTAGATCGCCAAATGTCCATTACTCGCACCAACTGATTGATAAATTATTAGGAATTAGAAGAAATTTAAAAAATGGGTATTGATTAACATTCAACGTTTGTTCTAAGTGGACCGCTCGAGCCTCCTTATGGCGAATTAGATGAGCCTCCGCATTTACCATCATTTCAAGAAACATTATATAACTAACCTGAAATGCGTCGCGTTGCCGAGCAATGTGAAATTTGATTGAATTTGCAAATGGATGGACAAACTTCGTTGAGGCCTTTGTTTTTCAAATCACTTGCATCGACACAATGTAACGTAATATCCATGACTTCAACAAGCAACGTTGCCATTTCGGTTTGCATTTTATCAATCAGCATTTCGACGCATTGTAGAATCTCTTTTTTGGCTCGATACAAAACGGACTGTGTCAATGGGACGCTGATTGTTTGCGCATTTTGCTGCAATGTATTGTACCGGGCCACTTCACGTGCCATTGTTGTAATGAATGCGGCCGGTCGAGCGGTTGCAATGAGACGTAGCGCATGCCGAGCTGTTCGACAAGCATCCGCTTGTGGTGTTAATGGTAGTTTGTAATTGAGACTGGGCACCAATCGGCTGGAATCACAGCACGTTTCGAGCAATCCCAATAAAACTTTGCTGACATCCAAATATGGTTCCCACACAGTGAAGCCGCGGCCAATCAAATCGATTGCGGCACGTCGCAACGCTGTATGCGCCGGCAATTTAACTGTTGGCGGCGCAAGCAATAAATGTGTTAGTGCCATTGAGGTAAGGCGGGCAAGATTATTGTTGCCAATTCCAAAACCTTCCACCACTGAACTCTTGCGCCTTTGATCTGAATGACGTTTCGTGCTGTTATTGGCTGTTCGAGAGAAGAAACAAACCCAGACAAATTCGATTGATTTCATTGACAAAATGGATGATTTGATTCTGATGACTTACAATCGGTAGAAATATCTTGACCAAATTCTGCACCTATAACACCAAGTAACACGACCGCTGTCGTTTGTTTGCGTTTTAATTCGGCCAAACTAGATGGTTTTCGGACAATTTCCTCTTCTTCGTCTTCAAAGTCATCGGGCTATGGAATAATTATATGTGATTAGTCGAAATTCGGACATATTAAGAATTGTTTCTCTAACGTTTGGCTCCTGCACTTGAGTTGTGCCCGGTGCTCCGGAAATGCTTTGTTGTGACGAACTCTGAGGTAGCTGTTGGACAATTGGTTCGGTGTGAGTGTACAGAGGCAAAAATTGTGCCCAACTTTCGACCAATTGTTTGCGGCCTTTCTTTCCCATTCGGCCCAATTCACCCAATAGAATCTGTTGTGCCGCCTCACGAATCTCAATGCAATGATGTTGCCAACGTCTTGCCATCATTTCAACCTGTGGACGTTTGAAATTGTGCGGTTCTACGAAAAACGATTTATTTTTTTATTTAGTATTGAGAATTGCAATCCAAAAACAGTTTTTTCAAAAAATTCCAAAGACCGTTCCTATCGACTTAACTCACCCAATTGATCGATTTTGTCGGGCAACAAGAAGCAATGGTGTGTCGATAATAAGCTCCATCCTTGTTTGATTTGGGCCTGCTGTTGCGTGAACAGCTCTTCGTGTTCCTCATTTGTCCATGCAGCCGCGCCTGGCCGAGTCGAATGACGATGCAATCGCTTGTTGCGCTCATGTTCCGGTATGAACGTGGCCATTTGCATGGACATCAATGTATTGGACATTGCAACCATTGCAAGTAGATGGTTTGATGTGATCGTTGTACTTAATTCCCAATGCAAACGCGCCGAAAATATTCGTGTTAAATTCTCTTGACGAATCAGTTCGGGCGTCAGTTCCTTGTTTATCTGAATATCATCTGGAATTTTCGTTTTATCGACGACCAAATCATTTTGCCAGGTCGGTAACAATAACGACATGTAGCCACCTTTCGATAAAACGCCAAATGATACGGGTATCTACGACAAAAAAAAAAAAATAAATAATCGATTCAATTTCTAAAATTATGTTAAAAAATAATGGCAATTACCATTGGCCGCAGCAATCCCAATTGTGTTTCGCAAACTTTATCCAAATGCAAATCGATGCCCCATGAATGGATCAACGATAGTAAAAGCTGCGCCACCTCCATAACATGTGTGGCTTCCATTCGGGGCGATTGCTTCTTGAATGCATCAACACCATCTGCCAAACAAAAAACAACATTGAACTGTAAAAATTCGGTCGATCCAAATAATTCTCATGTGTTCCAAACATCGAAAGTTCCAATCAAATGGTTTCCTTCAAATATTTAGATTTAAGTAAACTATTATTCAATCGATGCTTATTTGTATCAATGTGAGCGAACCGAAAAACAAAGAGTTTAATTGGCAGTCGATATAGAAACAAGCTGCGTCCATTGTTTTCTTTTTCGTTTACTTCAAGTCGAAATGTAACGAACCAGTTTCAAAATGATTAATGACAATAAATGGCGAATAAAAAGATAAACAGATAAAATCGGAATAATTAATTATTATTAAGTGATTTTAAAGCGAACGAAAATGCAATCAATTGGCATTCTGATTGGTGGCACCGGCGACGACGTCAACAACCAAATCTACCAGAATCATCTCTTTATTGTTTGACTATGAATCAATAGGCTCACAATCATCGATTATTTTTCTCGTTTTCATTCACTAAGGATTTCCTGAAATAAATGATTGATGAGATATCAAATTGAGGAAAATCAAGACACCAAAAGTGACCGCCCGAAGGCGCGAATCATATCAAACATAAAGCGGGAATTCAAGAATCATAACAGACATTCCCAATCGACACACACACACAACCGATTATATGATCTGATTTGGAGTATAAATTTTCCGCATTTATTTGTTATCGTTTAGCGTGAAATGAGATGGGCAAAAACTCGTTTTGCATATACACGTTTTGTATATATTGCGATCACATTGAAGTGCCTAATAATCGACGTTTTAAAACCGAACGAATTGGTTATATTTTAATGCCTAGTCTTATTGCAATGGTTGAGATTTACCTTGCCAGTGTATGTGAAAAATTGGGGTTATTAACTTCATAGCAGCAAGAATTTAATGCAGTCCATGCAATCAGCATGATTTCCAATATTATTTTCTTCGGAATTGAGTTTAATTTCCGCTAGAAACAGACAAAAGCCGGGATCAGATTCCATCAGACGCAATTCATGTTTCATAAATGCACACAATTATTTATCGATTGTTTTCATTCAATAATAATTAGAAAAACCGCGATAAGCAATAACCAACGTATTTAACACGAGTGTGTGCATCGGAAGTGGCCAGCTAGTGTTGCTCGCCGCAGATGTGCGACTACAAACAAATGGCAAAATAAATGATAAGAAGAATGATGACAATTGATCAAGTATCGGCTAAGTGACAGTTAATTTGCGCGGAGCGCAAGTTTGATGCGCTTTGCCCATCGTTCGTGTGTGCGGCGGCGTTTCTTTCGATCGATGTGAAGCCACAATAAATAACAAAACGGAACATTTTGTATAGCAATGTTTTGGATTCACCTTGAACTTTCCAGCGAACAAAAATAATTCCATAGCTAAAGTAATGACAGTAATGGAGCACAACATAACTATTCATCGTGCATTAACGCATTTCGACCATTTAAATGGATTTTTATCGATAGCGCAATTTTATTGCGATCGCGTTGAAAACAACAAACAAGAACATTAAAAGAGAGATCATATGTTATTGCATTCCTTGTTGTTTTTTGTTGTTGTATTTGTTGCATGCGAACGCAACTTTTGAATTCCTTCTAGTTGCTCCATTTACTGTGTTCATGGCTGGAATTATCACCATGAAACTAGCCATAAACAAACCGCTTTTTGCACAGCAAAAATTTGAACAAAATGTTGCATCCTTTCCGTCGTTGCGAAGATGCCATTGCAACTATAGCCATCGATACAGTTTTTTTCGTTTAATAAATTGCTTTGATCCCATGGCAAAGCCCTAGCGCGCGCAATAGCGCTCAATGTCCACACATAAAACATCGCCAGAATGATGCGATGCGAAGATTTATCGAAAAGGAAATAACAAATGGAACGTAATGAAAATAAGAGCATGTTAAATGTTAGCGAAATGTAACGCGAAACTAGTATTTGTTGCCATGTTTCACACACAAAAAGGCGAAACGACATAAACGACGCACCAAAAATAACCATAAGCTGTATTCTGAACACGCAATGGACGATGCAAAATGTAAGAATGGAAAAGAAGACGATCGTTCGAAGATGATCTGCACCGTTGAAGATCCAACTAAATGGCCGATGTGAATTGACTATATAAGCTTCTAGACATCTCGACAATCTACACAGTTTCATTCTTAAGCTCGTGCTGAATTGTTCATTTCGACTATTTCGTTTTTCATTTTCACGTTCAACATGAGAGTTTTGGTAAATTTGAAATTATTTCGAATTCATTCCTTCGTTTGAGGCTAGACGAAGGAATAAAAAAATATAAATCTGAAATTCGGGATTTTTAAAAACAAGGAAAAATCGAATTTTCAAGAAAAACTTAAGACACTTGAAAAATCATCCTCTCAAGAGACAAAAAAATAATTATATTGAATAATTTTTTGTTGAGTTTAGATTGTATTAGCATTGATTGGTGCGACATATGCCGGCGATGCATTTTTGGCTGCAGCCTCAATAACACCATTGGCCTATTCGTCGTATTTAGTGGATGAACCGAAGCCAAGCTACGAATACAGCTCCGCAGTGCAAACGCCGACCTACAATAACTATGTAAACGTTCGCTCTGGCGACAATACCGAACGAAAAATCTACAATTTAGCTAGTCCAATTGCGGCTCCAGTCATTGCCCAAGCTCCAATCATTGCCGAAGCGAAAATTTTGCAACCCGTACGTTTTGTTTTTTTATCAATTCTTCCTAAATACGCCCGAAGTATCTGGTTTGGACGAAAATCGTTCCTTTGAAATTTTAATTGTTTTGATTACAGACTTTGACAGCACAGCCAATATTGAAGGCAGCAGCACCTCCAGCTTTTACTCAAATCCCAATCGCAGCAGCGCAAGCTTATGCTCTCCCAACCACCAAACTATTACCAATTGCCTATGAAACGAAATCAGCATACCGATTTGCAGCTCCAGCCCCAACTTTAATTGCCGGTAAATTGGTTTTAATGAATATACGAGACATTAGATATTTTTGAACGTTATTTGAATGTAAAATGTTGATGATTTTAGCTGCACCAGCTGCAGCTCAAATTTTCAACGTTCAAAATAAATTGTTAACTGAGGGAAAATCGCAATATTATTCACAAAACACTTTGGGTGAAGCTACCTATGGACATCGTGAACCATTCCAATCGCATGATGCCGTTCAAGACTCCCAAGGCAATAAGGCCGGATCATTCTCATACGTAGCACCCGATGGTCGATTGTTGACTACTGAATATATTGCCGACGCTGCCGGATATCGTGTTGCATCAAATGCATTGCCAAAAGCCGGAAGCCCAGTGCAATTTGCCGTTCAACCAATCATTGCTGCTGTCGAACAACCAATCGAAAATGGCGACTCAGCTATTGTAGTCGAGGTAGGCTGATCAAATAGATCTGATAGAATATTGGTTTTTGTTTGAACCATTTTTGATCGGATAGTATTTGAAATTCCATTTAATTTAAATTCTTAGGCAAAATCACGCAGTCGCCGTTCAGTTGCCGCTCAAGAAGTTCGACCAAAACGGCAATTGTTGTACTCCAACCCAACGGCCTACTCATCGTTGCCTTATTCACCAATCAGTTACTCATACGCACCATCATATGCACCAACTTACGCACCATCATACTCCCCATACTACTCATACAATGCACCACTCTATCGGTCATACCCATACATCTCATCATACTACAAAGGCTTCGCAATCTAAAAATAGAAAAACCGCGACGTGTAGCTCAACAGATGCATCATCCGCAGCTTATCTTTCCAACGAAATTCACATGCTCATTGACAAAACCATGAATAAACTCAATTTTTGTGTGCTTTTAAGACAATTGAAATGGAAATAAACAAATAATTGAAACCAGAAAAAAAAAATTGTTGAATTGCGTTTTTGTTCCCTGGTGAAGCACCATAAAAGAGACCATCGTTTGCGTACCTTTTTCACCTTCATTGGCGTGCTTCAAACTTTCAACTTTGGCTTGAATTTTCAGTTCAACCTTTTCGGCACCTTCCTTCATTTTTTGCAAAATACCTGGAAATCATCAACGTTTTCACATGATTAACAACATTTCAGAGCCAATGAACTCTACGCAAAATCAAACGCTAATGCAAAAAATGGAGAGCGTCAATTATTTCAAACTACAACCAAAACAGTCACGGCAAGCAATTCAAATCAATGCGAACAAATAAATTGCAAACATAATATTTTCAGAGCTAATGCTGCCAAAGTTTTGAACATATTTTAACTTTTAAATTTAATGTTTTCTCCTTTTGTTATTTTTTTCATTTTTTTTTTTTTTTTTTTTATTTTGCACATGCCGAGAAAAATAAAATTGCTCGGAAGGTGTAAGAAATTCTCATTCATTTGAATGAAAAAATAAATCATTGCATTCGATAAGTGCAGAGGAAAAAGGTGATTTGGTGTATTCCATCAACAAACCACACAAGCCTTGGGTGCTTAAAAACTGTGTTCAGATGGAAAAATGCTCTACCAAACATCAAATAGCAAACCAAAAAAAAACAAATAAACCATTCAATTTAAGAAACAAAAAACAAAAGATGCGACCAGAATGGGTTTTAACTGAAAAAATGGGCAGGTCATAAATAAACAAACCAATTACAACAAGTCCGAACGAAAGCTACTCATTGTCAAATTTGAGGTAAAACCAAATTGCATAATCATGATTTTTCAGCCAAATGAAAATATGAGGAATGAGCAATCAAACACAAAAATCAAAATAAATTATTCCAAAGATCTGGAAATAAAACCGAAAACCCAATGAAGAAGTAAGTGCCAGCTAAATTGCCAATTTGCAATAATAAGAAATTAACATGATTGATGCTTTTTTAAGAAATTTGAAATTTGATATGCAACAAACCATGTTTGTCTTTCTCTTTGAGGATTTTCTCCATGTCACCGGCTTTGTTTTTGACTCGTCCAAAGAAATCTTCCAATTGAAATGGATGTTAAGAAAAAAGAACATACAATTCAATCAATTGTTGGGTCATTTTGTGATTATTCACTGTGTGTGAGCTAATGAAATTGAGTTATTGTCCGGTCAGAGGGACAAAAGGTTGCGTTATTCATGTTTTGCAAAAGTTAACACACAGTATTCAAAACGACATGTTATCAGTAACAACAGATCATTCACAACATATATCAATGCATCTTTTTTAGTTTATTTATTGGCATTGAACAGGTTGCTCCCATTAAATTGAAACAATTTCACAAGTGCTTGTCTCATTTTGTACTGTGAACTGATGGGCAACCTTTTATTAGTTACATCGAGTTTTTAGTGTCGATGCCATTAGTCTTCGTTCGCCCAATAATGGATCATTGTACTCACCGGATATCTTTTGTTTTGTTGCATCATGTTGAGATGGTCCAGCAGTTGAGGTTATCAATCCCTGTGCCTGTATTTAAATGCGTTTGAATTCAAAACAATTATAAATATTTTTTTTTCAATGTTCACTATTTCAAACATTCATTGTTCAATTAGATCAGTACCTCCAATGTAGTGGGGCTCATAGCAGCATATTCTTCGCTGTGTAATTCAAATATCAGGCCTTCAATGTCGAAGAATAAAATGTGGCTTTCGGCATCTAAAACCGGAATTTGTGTTTATTTTGATAAATTTCTGATAAAATGCTTATTTATCACATTCAAATGAATTATAATTAACCTTTTGGATTGGTGCGTAGACCTTGAATTGTCAGCGGGCTGCTGCGATTCTTCATTAGGAAAATGTTATCGGAATTATTATGAGCGTGAAGCTGTTGTAATTGATTGATGCCTCTTTGTGTTGCATGCCGAATGGCATTCATATTGCGATGGCGAAGACCACGGAAGAAATGAACAGCCGGATTAGCCAGCCCCATTTCTGATGTCGATCCATGCGGCGATGCATCTGTTGCATTTTCATCACACGCCGATAGCACTTCTTCAGCGAGCATGCCTACATTCCAACAAACAAATTAAAAAAACTTAAATATTCAAGAAATTCGCTTTTGATTACGGAATTTGTTCCAAGAATAATAATTCCATCCCCAATATGAATTTATTTCGTTGAAATTACCGTGTAAAACGCGATCCAAGTGTCCAGTTTCCATTTGCCAAACATAAACTGTTCCGTCGGAACAACCAACGATTAGGAAATCATCTAAAGGGCGCCATTTGATACTGACCACCGGAAAGAGATGCCTGATCAAGAAATAATAATTTAATTAAAATTTAGAATTATTTCGTTTTTGAAGATTATAGAGAATCAAATGCACTCACCTGCTTGCTAAGCATATGCACTTGCGTTCAGTCAAACTCAACAGAGTTACTGAATGATCGGAAGCAACCGAACAGATACTTTTCTGGGTGCGAGGCTACAAATCCAATGATTTTTGTTTTAGGTTTGGTTGTAATATTCATATCATTTCAATATTTTCATAATTCAAACGATTTATTCGCGATATTTGGAGATGAATTCACACTACTTACACTGCATGAATTGGGCGGAACAAGCAATTGTGTGATTTCGCCAGCATGAACACAGAAACGATGTAACAAAGTGCCACTGTTCAAATCCCAGAGACACACAGCAAAATCGACGCCTCCGGATAACAAATGCGATTTGTCATATCTAAACAATGGGTAAAATATCAAATGACAACACCTCAAAATCATGGATAAAAATACAACACTACCGCGGATGGGCTAGAGATGGACACAGCAGACAGTTGACCCGTCCTCGATGCGCTGACAAAATTTGATGTGATGGCCAATCTACGAGTTATGCACGAATATTTCAGATTATTTTGCCGAAATTATGTCTAGTAATGTTTGAAATATTTCATGGCCTTACCAGTATAATTCTGTTGACTAACGTGCAACAGTTGCAACATGACGGTTTGAGTTGCAGGAACAATAATGATAGTACCATCTTGGCGTCCAACAACCAAACGACTTTGCTGCGGTAAATAAATGCTTGCAGTCAACTTGATTGAGGGCTCATTCGGAGTATTTAGTTGGTCGAGAATTCCAACTGGCGGCGGATTCATCAAACTCCATGCGTCACTTAGACTTGTGCAAATCGTTGGTGTTAACGCTATCATTAAAAGAATCAGATATGGATTGAGAATTAATTACAAATTGATATTTTTAAAATCAAAATGTCGATTAATTTCGTTGTGATCGATGAAAATTGATTTAAAATTTAATTCAATCTAGCTTAAATAAAAATAATGGCATTTAATTTAACTGAAAACTAAAATTTCTTTCAAATTTTGGTGAAAAAAATTGAGAAAAAGATTGCTTGAATACTCACTTTTGATGGTGTTTCTATCCTGAATTTGTTTGATTTCTTCAATTGTGATGTCTGGTACATTCCAGAGAGTGACATAGCCTTCGGAGTCACCTCTCAATAGGAACCGTTGTGTTTTTGAATTTCGACTTGTAACTACGATTTTCATCGCGGGTGGACATGATAATGGCTAGAATGATGTTTTGAAATGAATTTCAGGAAAACTGTTAATCAAAATCGATAAAAATTGGTTGGCACTTACGCGATCGACTGAATGCGGTAAGATGCAGTACAAAAACGGTTGATCCTTGGCTTGTGATGGCGAATGGAATTCTTTATTATCAGGTATGCAGCTAAAAATAACATAATTAAAGTAGCCAATAAAAAGACTGAATATGTTCAGAAAATTCGGAAATATTGAAGAAGATTCTTTTTCTCGAGTGCTCGAAAGTGAATGAAATATGAGGAAAATGGTGCAAAGGATCGAAAGACAAGCAGGCGAATCCAAAAATAACACTTTTTTAGACTAATTCCGAGAAAAGTAAAAGAATATAGTCAAATGAATATGGTGAATTGATGATGAAAATAATAAAATGGTTAAAATTAAGCTGATATAAAGAACATAAAGCATTATTTGTAAATTGAAATGTGTTTGTTTCGTTCTCAAATTCAAATCAAGCGTTAGATTGCCAATTGAAGCTTAATATTTGCACATAAAAATATGTCAAATTCAAAGTAAATTTTGAAGTAAAGAAAAAAAATACAGTATCAATAGAGTTGACAACATCAATATCATGAAACGAATCAATGTATGCTAACCTAACATTTGGGTTTTTTCCAGGCAGTGCGCTAAAAAATTTTGTAGAAAAATAAGACCATTCAAAAAACACAGATTTCTTTGTTTGTATTTCAAACAAATCACAGTCAAATGAAAACAGTGTCAAAATCATTTTTTTTTTTCGTAAAATTACTTTAAATTCTAAAAATTGCAGCAACAAAAATCGATTTTTTCCATTTTCTGGTGAAATGTAAGAGTTTTAAAGCAAAATTTATTTCTCTGAAATCATTCAAGATCTGCTTTCTTAAGCCGAAAGCTGCACTCAACAATTAATAATAAATGAATAAATAAATAGATTTTTCGAATTGAAATAAATTATCATTAATTAATGATGAATTAATTTAATCGTTCATTCAGCAGAAAATGATCATCAGTCGAAAATTCAAATTCAAGTCGGAAAATCTGAACAAAATAGGAATGCAACTGGACAAAAGCAGCGAACGATTTGGGGAAAATATGACACAAAACTAATGGGTATTGCTGAATTGGCATAAGTAACTTACTTTGCGGGAAGTCTATACAAATACCCTTTGCCCTCGTCTGACCACAGAATGACGCGATCGTGTGCTAGAAAATCGCCGCCGAGCCATCGTTCGCCAGATGGAGCAATTATGCTGCAGAGTACAGTAAAATCACCCGCATCATAGATTTGACAGTATTTCGTGCAAACGATCAGAACAGTTCGTTGATTTTGTGTGCAACAATTCAAACTGATGGCATTCAAGCATCGGATTTGCTTCGATTCATTCTCGTAAATGGGGTCCGAGTATTTGTTTTCGTTACCCAGTAATGTCCACACTTTCACGGTGCCCGTTGTGGTGATGGCAAGAACCACGTCATCCTTGCGCTTTGATGGCCGAAGCACCTGCAATCCACCAATAAGATTCAAAATATACAAACCGATTGTTTTCGATGTGATAGCAAATTTCCAGTCAATTCCAAATTGAATGAGAATACTTTCCAGAAAACGAAGCAACAAAACACAATTCTTAACAATATGCAAATACGTATGCAACTCACATGCAGAGCGGATATCCAATCTGGCTTCACTTTCGAGTTCAATGAAAATATAATTTCCAAACTGAATGGGTCCATAACCAGGATTTCTGCATAATAACCGTTACAAAACAGCCGAATGTCGTCACAGCTTGACATGTGGTAAGCCTAATTATTTTTAAATAGATTGAGGATTTAAGAAGTTCAGTATTTTTTTTAGGTAATTAATCAAGAAGTTGAATGAATTTCGAATAGAGATTCTAGTGAATGCTAATAATTTTTAATGCTTTAATATTTCTGTTGATTTTTGTCAATTTCTCGCGCGTGTATCGTAACAGGCTCTGGATAACCCACAAATCGCTAGTTTTATTTAGATTCAATTGGATGAATATTTGTAATAAAATCAGACGTACTTGAATGCTTGTATGCACTTGTGGTAGTTTGACATTTTCCTTGCATTTTCCGTCGACCAAATCCCATGTGCACATTTCACCGTTTTCCGACGAGCTCACCAAGAAATTGTTATCCAATATAATGGATGCTCGCGATAAACACAACACTGGAGCCGTGTGTCCGACGAGCAAGCAGCGCGGCGTCATTTTCAAAGTATCTGGATTCACTTTCCTACGAAATACACGCGCAAACCATATAAATTTGTCTTAAAATAATTAACATCATTCCATTTAATAACATTTCACTCGATCAAGTGATTCAATAATTTGTGAATCGAATTAAGAGAGCTAAAGCGTTGCCTTGACCTTGTATATCACTCAAAACAAAGCACATAATTACCATAAGCAAATTTGGCCATCATAACATCCTGTGGCCAATGTTTTCAGATCTCTCGATAGGAATACACTGGATACGCAATGGGTTGGCTCGTACGGGCCCCACAGCACAACTGGCACAACCAAATTCGTGCTAGCCATGTTCGATTATGTGATATGCAACTATCACGTTCGAATAAAATCGATAATTGTTTTGATTTCAATTGAAATGCTAATTCACAGAAACACAAACAGGTCGGTGTTCAGTTTGGATCGTTCCCAAAGTCTCGTGATCACAATAATCAATTATTACTCATGGTTATTAGTATTGAGTTGATGCAAACACTGGATTTGTCTCGATACTGACTGTGCGAATCAACTCTGTGTGTTTTTTTTTTGCTAGTAAACAATTAACTTCAAGATATAGTCATGATAACGAATCTATGCTCAAATTTTGTTGAATGCATACATATAATATGCTGAAAATTGAACGACAGATTGATTACTTTCGTTCGAAGCAACTTAAAACTTGCATTCGCGAATTCAAATGCCCCGTGCGATATTCAATCACAATTTGCACATCTATTTTGATTCTTGATTCACATACAATTATTTTGCCATATTGAATTTTCTCATTCTCTCGTTCATATGATTTTGACAGTAACTGTCATGCGAAAAAAAAGAATTACGTTTCGTCATTCAAGTCTATGTATGCGTTCGCGTGTGTATTTGTTTCGCATATATCAAATATTGTGCACTTCAGTCAGAACGCAGATCGCAGTGTTATCTGATGGATTATTTTGAAATCAAATAACCAAGGTGAAAACTGTCACAGTCCGTTTAGTTTGTTCCATTGTTTATTTTAAGTGTAATATCATATTCACATTCACTGGACGCTCATTTTACGTTCAACAATACCAACAAGTGAATTGTTTTATTTTCCTTGTTCAAATACGATTTGTGGTACAAATTGATTGCAAAATGTCGTCGACAGGATACGACCTACGCCTGGATGAACAAACACGCAATCTTCTTATTGAATTGGTACGTGAACATCACATTTTGTACAATGATTGTTCAGATCGTTCGTCAGATGCGCGCGAAGAACGCCAGAAACTATGGGACGTCATTGGCCAAAAACTCGCTTTGCCCGGTAACTAAACAACGGATTTACCAATAGAAAATTGGAAATTTCTTTGCACAAAATCCATGAGTTTCGTCTGGTATTTTATGATTTAGGCGAAGTCTGCAAGGTAAAATTCACGAACATGAAAAACAACTACTTCAAAAATTTAAAGAATGACTCAGTCGGTCCAGATATGCGTCGCCGATTGGAATTCCTCGATGAAGTGAGTGCTTTGTTTGTTTTGATCTCAAATTGAGAATGAATTTATGCATTTCAATGGAAATGAAACATAGGGAAAACCATGGAAAATACGTAAAAATAATTCCAATTTATGAAAATTGATGCACATATTTATTCATATTGTCTTTTGTAATTAAAAGTTGGCGCCTTGGAATCGGCTTCAAAATGAAAAACCCGCGCGGATTACGCAGCGTCGCGCAACCAAACGTTTTCGTCCGGACTACAATGAGTGAGTAATAATTGAACATCTAGTTATAATAATAGCTTCAACTGAAGCCAAATGATAAATTCATATAACTCTTGAACTCTTCGTATGCAGAGATTTTGATGCAAGTACAATCATGATGAACACATCAAATGTGCAACTAGAATCACATACGACGGGTGCTATTACCGCAACAGCTCACAATTCATCGGCAAATGGTATAAAATTTCAGCCACCAACTGCAAGATCCACTCCGGTCAGTGATAACACGGCCAATAATGCGGAAACATATCTAAATGGACATAGCGCTGAAAAATCCACGTACCAGCCAAAACAGTCGACTGGACACGATTGTACAGATGATTTGACGTCATTTTTCGAAAGCATGGAACAAACAGCTCGCAAATTTCATCCGCGACTTCAACTCAAAATCAAGCGAATGATTTCCGACATCATCTACGATGCCGAAGAGCAATGGCTCAATACCCATGTAAATTAGGAAAATTTCCAATTTAATCCAAATCGAAAACCATTTTTCGCTTAGGCTAAAGAATTAATTTTTGAAAGACATTTTATTAATTTAAACTTAAAACTACGAAAGTCACATTGTTCATTCTTACAAATAATGCCAATGCAATAATCTCGTAAAGTTTTGTACGCGAAAACTATAATTTGTGTATTTAGAATGTCATGAGAGCTGTCAAACATTGCTAGCAGTTGGCATTGTAGTTTTTGCGTACATTTATGCTTACCATCTATACGTGATTCTTACACGTGAGACTTTCGTATTTTCATTTTAAATGTGTTTTATCGATGTATTTCGATGTATTGTGTCATCAAATGTTTATGTCATATAAATTATTATATCTTATTGTTTATAATTATCAGTCAGTCACATTCGTATATCAACATAATTCTTTAAATTATGTTTATTATAATATTACTGATTAATAAATGATTATCGATTCGTATCGATATGAAGAATAAAGCAAAATCAATTGTGTTGTTTTGATAATTATGCCGCGAATTGGTTTTTTGTATGTGAAGTTGGCCACGATTCAGCCAGAGCTCTCATTTTGACACAACATAAGTGTCAAACAACACATGTAGTTTTAGTGCTTTCCATCCGACATAAATTGGCAATAAGTTTCAAAAACTATTTCAAGGGTGTACAATAACTAATGGTTTTTCTAATATGTACTGTTTGCTGAACGCGTTTAGCAAAACCAGAAATAATGTATTGAAATTGAATTGTGTAGAATATGTGTTTCATTGTCGCTACCGCGTGAAACCAGAGCGTTCAAATTTAATAAAAGTTGCGGTGATCGGCTCCGGTTCATTCGGTGATCCAGCATCTTTAATTGTGAAAACATGCGATGGTTTCATGTATGTTAAATAATTTGATATAAAATACTGTTACATTTATCGAACGACAACAACTGACTGATTTCGATTAATTAATACCTAAAATGAATTTTAATTTCAGTAATTTATTCAATTGCGGCGAAGGTACGTTTCGTTTGATGTACGCTAGAGCGCATCGCTTCAGATTTCTATCGAATATATTTTGTACGGGTGTTAGTTGGGATCGTGTCGGTGGAATACCATCATTAGCTCGAGCAGTTTTCGATCGAAATTCACAGTTTCCCGTGTTTTATGGGCCACCGTTGCTGGAAAGTTGTCTGCACAAATTTGCCGAACTCACGGATCTTGATCCCGATTCAGCGATTACAGAACGAACATGGAGCACAAAATCGTTCTACGAAGATTCCTATATGCAAGTGGATTCAGTGCATTTGTATCGAACAAATGATCCAAGCTCGGAAGTGCCGTCAGTCACCGCATATTTCTGCCGGTTGCGACCGCGCAAAGGATCAGTAATTTTATCGAAATTCACAGAAAAAAACATCCCACTTGAACATATAAAGTCAATTAACCAGGGCCTAGACGTTACCTTAGACGATGGCACCATTCTCTTAGCCAAGGAATTTTTATCCCACGGTTTTTCAGGCGGCAATTTTCTGAGTAATTTACAATGTTTATTTATTTCGATTTTATCTTTTTTTACACCGTATTGATTTTGATGTAAATTCCATAATTTTCGGTTGGTTTTTCTAGTAATAGATATTCCGACGCGGGAGTATTTGCCGGAATTGGAGCGAAATGAACTATTAAATGGCAATTTAGCAGAGATAAACTCGAATATTGGAATGGAATTTGTAGCACATTTCACCTCATCGGACATCATTGAAACACCTGAATATCAACAATTCATGCGACGCATCAATGCCAAAAGGCATATTGCTCTTAATGATACTAATATGTAGGTATTCGAACAACACATTTCAATGCCGTTTATTCAATCTATTCAATCTGACGTTTTATGTTTTTTTGTCTGCAAAATTCAATTCGAATTCTGCTTTATTTAGATATTCTGGATTAAAACATGTGCATCTTATGCAAAAATCTTTAAATCAACTAGACACCGATATTTATCCTCATCTTCGGTAAGACTTCATATTTTCAGGCCTGTGACTTTTAAAAGGCCAACGTAATTCTTTTTTGATCGATCAATTTGAATGGTTGATACACTTTCCAGAAACAGTCCAATTTAATCTATTAGAAAGTTTTTATTAAAAATGAATAATAAAATCCATGTGCCAAAAAATCATTCCGACGACATTTCTCATAAAGTGAAGCAACAGTATACACATAAAAAAGCATTTGAATGTAGTGTTCACTCTATTATAGAGCTGCTGCTAGCGTGAGCTGTTGTATTGTCTTTAAATTGTCGTTTGAGCATTCGAAACGTTGGAAGCTTGTATTGTGTGATTTTATGCGAAAATTCGACTTGATAACTTTTTGGCGATGGGTTTTTTCCCTATTGTGTGGGATCAACTGTAAATACTTCTGGATTTTCTTACTGAAACAACTTCTTTAACTCACTGTCTAATCAAAAAACAATTTCAGTTCAAAATTTGTAGGAACGCGACAGACGTTTACGAGTTTGGATGAAGTGATCCAAGAGGTCAGTACAAGTGAGCCAATTCCAATTGAACCATCGTCTTCTGGAACACGATATATATTCCCATTGTATGGGAAGATAAGCAAAAAGGAGCTAGATAGTGCAGCTGATGATGACGATGATGAGGACACCGAGAGCAGTTGTGAGGATGTCGACACTGATGAAGACACCGAAACCCACTCTACGATAGCACGAGCTAATGCCTTTCCAAAAATTGTATTCTTCGGCACGGGCTCATCTTTTCCAGGTGTCACAAAAACTGTCACCGCTATTTTAGTTCACACATCGTAAGGCATTTTTCAATATCACAGTGGATTGATGTTTGGTCTTTTCTTATTTGCATTTTTGATTAATTATTAATTAATTGGTTACTAGATTTAGTCTCGAATAATCCTAAGAAAATATTAGTGCAAAAATTGGCAATGCATTTCTTATTGTAGATTTATGTATTATGACAGTTTTGTTGCTAACATTCAAATTGTCTGTAAGAAACACTTTGCCACCGGCTAATCAACTGCACCAGCCTCCATGCCATTTACTGATTAGACTTTTTAGATATTTTTTTTTGTCTGAAATGAAGGAAATTCAATGCTTTCTCGATTCACAGGCCCGCTTCATCGATATTACTCGATTGTGGAGAGGGAACGGTTGGTCAGATTTGTCGATTCTATGGCAGTCGAACGGAAGATGTGATAAAAAATATCAAAGCTTTACACATTACTCACATGCACGGTGATCATCATATGGGAGTTATGGATTTGATTCGAATTCGGAAAAAGTATATGCCAGAGAATCGGCCATCGTTACTTCTGATGGCACCAAAAATACCATTCGGAGAACTACTCAACTTCTATGAAGAGAAATTTGGCAATATTCTGAACGAATTTACAATGATTGACAATGAAGATCTGGTAAGCGAGTGATGCATTTGCAAATAACTGAAAATAATATAGCGATATTTGATTAACTCCGTTTTTCCCACAGATAAATTCCGGATTAAGTACTGAACAGAAGTCACTATTGAAAGTGAATGACCTGAAAACGTGTCGAGTTCCACATATGGACTTATCATATGCAATCAGTATGCACTTAAATGTCGAGCCAGGCAGCAAAGAGGAATTCAAATTGACATTCAGCGGTGATACGATTCCATGCGATGAATTAGTTGAGATGGGACGCAATTCAACATTACTGATACATGAGGCGACTCTTGAAGATACGCTAGCTGCGAGTGCGGCGTTGAAAATGCACAGTACAATATCACAGGCCATTGAACAAAGCCAAAAAATGCAAGCAAAACACACATTGCTGACGCATTTCAGCCAGCGGTATCGCGTTTTACCGCCAATCAAAGACGAACTCATGATTGGAAATATCGGAATTGCATTCGATAATATGGAAATTGTGCCAGACGATTTAAGCAAATTGAATGGTTTATATTTTAAATTGAAGGAAACGTACGCTGAAGAATTGCGCAGAGTAGAAAAAAGATCGCAAAGATATGCATTGAGAAATGACGTTAGCATGGTATAAATAAGTCAGCATTTTATCATTAAATAAAGTATGTAAATAATTTCGAAAGATTTTTTATTGATTTTTATAATGGAAATAATATCATTTAATTGCTGAGTGTTCAGTCAGCTGAGCTGTGGCAACTTGAAGAGGTTGGAGATGATTATAATATCAGTGTATTGGATCAAATCACTTCCAACATTATTAATCACTTCCATATTTAGGCTCAATTTAACAACATCGAAATCCCTTAGATTAAAAATATCGAAGTCAATCTGTTCATTCATGCGAAAGTCAGTGAAAAAGGATGCTGGTGTTCTCTACCATTTGGTGGATATTGTTTGAGTCAACGTGGGTCATATTTGCCGAACACTTAAACGAGATTTTCGACATGCTAAAGATCAACAAATTACTGAAGACCAGCAAACAATTGCACAATCATATTGTCAGCGACAGTCCTATGGTTTTGCTGAGCTGGTAGCGGCTGCTGAGAGCAGTAGCTGCTCAGCTATGGCTGGCCAGCCGCTGGTCATGTGTTTCTTATGGAAGACATAATGATATCGTTTGGATATAACACAATAAGAAATGTATTGCAAGCCATATATGACCAGCTGGCTGCTCTCAGCAGTCACTACCAGCTCAGCAAAACCAGAAGTCTGGTCAACGATTCGGAACGAAGTGACGAAATGTCAACTAGATCAGTTGGCAAATAATAAAATCTTGAGGTAGCGATAAAAATGAAATAAAAAAATCATAAGACAGAAACTTACAAAAAATCTGTATTACTGAAACTGACCAAAAAAAATAAAAACACAAGAGTAAACATACGGAAAAAAGTTTTCGACCAAAAAAATGTTCGACACCTATATGTACTGTTATCACTGAGAGTTTCTTGCAAACTTGCAAGCATTGATAAGATCTACAACTCACCGAACATTCGCAATATGATAAACTTTCAGTGGATTGGCCTAACGCAAAATGTTTACGTTGAATATACGCGTTCATAACCATTACGGACTTGCAGTCATCGTAAATACATATTTCGTTGAGATTTAGAAAATTTTCGGTGAGTATTGCGGATTGTGGCTAATTTCTTGTCGGGCTATATTCTATCAGTTAGTTGCAAATCAAAAAAAAAAAGTTTGTCGGAAACGGATTTTACGTTTGATTCATTGCGATATTCAACAGCTCACACCAAGCGGACCGTGCTTGTATTGGATTGGAGAGCTATTCGAGAGTATGCCAATTGACCGCGCCATCCTATTTTACATCGGTGAACTCAATTTAGATCCATTGTAATACGAACAAAATTTTTATTGACACAAATAATAAAAACAAATGAGTCATTGAAACGATTGAAATATCACATCAATACTACTGCCCAATGGATGGCGCTGGAGAATGATTAAAATGTCTCAAATAGCACGGTCCCATTGATTCACACATTCATAGTTGACTTACAAAGTAGGCTTAAGGCTCACTGATCTATAGCCAGAATCTTAATCACCAAAATCTTAATCATTGATGTTAATGGCTGGTGATTAAGATTATCTGCGAGTAAAATCGAATATTAATCACTAGTGATTAAGATTCCTTAAAAGATTTAAATCTTAATCTTAATCGCAACATCTTAATCATGATTAAGATAGAATGTTAATCATGATTAAGATCGAAACTTAATCAATGATTAAGATTTTCACCTCACTCCCAAATTTATGCTTTTTTAAAGATTAGGATCAAATCTTAATCATTGATTAAGATTCGATTTAATCATGAATAAGATTATAATATAATCATGAGTAGGATCCAATCATAATCGCAATTAAGATTCGATCTTAATCATGAGTAAGATCCAATCTAAATCGCCATCGTTCAATTTTCTTTGAATTGTTCAATGAATGTGCCAAAGAAGAATTGATTCGGCACATTCATTGAACAATTCAATGAATTTTGAACGATGGCGATTTAGATTGGATCTTACTCATGATTAAGATCGAATCTTAATTGCGATTATAATAGGATCGTACTCATGATTATGTTATAATATTATTCATAATTAAGATCGAATCTTAATCAATGATTAAGATTTGATCCTAATCTTTAAAAAAGTATAAATTTGGGAGTAAGGTGAAAATCTTTATCATTGATTAAGTCTCGATCTTAATCATGATTAGCATTCTATTAAGATAGATTAAGATCATGATTAAGATGTTGCGATTAAGATGAAGATTTAAATCTTTTAAGGAATCTCAATCACTAGTGATTAATATTCGATTTTACTCACAGATAATCTTAATCAGGAATGGAAATGATTAACATTGTGAATAAGATACGCTGTTTCGACTGGCTATACACTGATTTGGGCCGGTCAGCATTATTTGATTATTTTTCATGTAAATAAAAAATACTCGTTCAAACAATTTTAAGGCTGGTCTTTAAGAAGGTATCCTCACTTGTTGAACATTTTCTTCAACTGACCATGTCTGCCAATACTGAGAATTTGGGCCACTCCTTTTGAGCTTGACATTAAAATTGCCTCCGTTCACCTGAAAATGTATGTAAAATCAAACAAACGCATTTGAATTGCGGAAATGATAATTCCATGTTACAAAATAGTGTTTTTATTGTTATTTGAGAATGATATAAAAAAATGAAACGTTAAGATTAACAGTTCACGAGACAAGCAAAAAATCGAGAGAATACTAACGGTGCCGATCGAATTGGTCTGCAATTGAATGGTTTTGTCTATCAAATGAATCGTTATTAGATGGTAATAATTAATCTTAAAAGTAAAAATGCCATCAGAATTTTGCGTCGTGTTTGTGTATTTTACTCTGTTTCCCCTTAAAATTGGCCCTTATCCAAGAACAGCATGTCTAAGTCTAAAAATATCTTCGGTTCATCAATTTCATCTATACGAAACACTCAAATGGGGGAGGGGGTAGACTAGGCATACTTAAACTGATTTCGATTTGGTAAGAGCATGCCATTTTCTATGCAATTTTTTCTTGTTAACAAACTTCATAATTAAATATTTAGGACCTATAACTACATGTCTTTTCTTTATTTGTCTATTTGTAAACAAAGTTACATTCATTTTACTCTCTTTCACTCAATCTCTCTCTCCCCCTCTCTTTCTTCAGAAGAAGCCATAAGAAAGAAGTGATACGCTGGTGACTGATGATCTTTATTTACGTTGTTCCCAATTTTCAGGCTTATGCATCATTTCTATGGCCATAAGAGTCGACTTTGAATCAGTGAATTTGTAGGATCTTGTGGAGATCGTTCAGTGACATTGATCTTCGTGCGCTCCCTGTCACTCATGTCATGTATCATTATCATCACTTTTAAATAGTCTAAACCATTTATTGCATGATGATTTCATATCATTTGCCAGAAACTAAGCTCAAGCCCAAATATTATAATTACATTTAAGTGTACAAAGAAATAAAAAGAGAGAGAGAGAGAGAGCGAGAGAGTTTTGCGATCAATCAATAAAAATCATTAACAGTGGCCACATTTAACGATTACAGATGTATCATTCCAAACGTTTTTTTTTCATTTGTGTCAAAAATTTACATCATCTTCAGCACTTCAGATCGATCAATATTCAAGCAGAAAAAATACTTTGTAACTGTTAAAAAACTACAATTTTCATTTTGTTAGCTTTGTAATTTGTGTGTGTTGGTTTTTGCTTAGTTCTCACACATATTTAGGTACTGTAATGTATATAAGCTTGTTTATTTTCTCTGAATTGTGGATTCAGGTTGATTTTGATTTTGTTTATTAATATTTTTTCATCTTAACGCATCTATGATCAACTTTATTTCCCAATGTAGATTGAAGATTACAATTCATGCAAGTAAAATAAATAATGTGTTTGTGTGTTTTTGATGACTTAAAAATAAACTTTCGTCATTTTTCTTCACACTCTCACTAATATATCATCAATTTTTCTAAAAGTATTTCGTTTGTTTTGCTCACATCTTCTCCATTTTCTTTTATTGATATCATTCGCGACCTATGTGGTGGCGATCACAAATTTGTTTTCTTCTTGTTGACACATCAGATTTTTGTCTTCATTTTATTTTGATTAGCATTGATTTGAGTAAAGCAACTATTTTGCAAGCAATGTGTATGTGGGAATTTTTTTGTGGCAAAAACTAGCATTTTCATTTCGAGAACTAACGACACATCTCTGAAGCATTATTCTGCAATTGCCGTTGCTCTAATTTTGTGGTGTATAAATATTGTTAAATTAGAGGCTCAGTTTGAGTCGTCAGTTCGAAAATGTGAATGGCTAGTTTTTGATAGGCAAAATCATCTATCGGTTTCATTTTCGATGCTATTCTCATCGTGATTTGTTTGATTTGTGGAATTTTCGGGTGTTTGGTCAATTATCATGTCTTCAGTGTTTGAATTGACGGCAGCTGTCATTGCTATTTTATTTTTACGTCTCATTTCTATTAGTTGTTTGCGTTGAGCTTCACGCTTTTGTGCAGCTGCAATCGCACTAGCTGATTTCTTTGTCGTTCCGGATGCAGATTGGAAGGCCGTTGACGATGCACCACCCTTTGATGCAGTGATCGGTCGCTTCGTTAGTCTGGCTCCTTGTGCTTGCTTTGGTTTTACTTGGGTAGGTTTCTAAGAAAGACAAACAAAAAGGTGTACCGTTAATCTTATTCGAAACGTGCCAAAATATGCACACCCACTAGATTTTGAAAATCACTTTGATGCCAAATCAAAATCCAATGGATTCCATGACCTTACCTTCCAGTCGTTAGCGCGAATTTGATCCAAATCAGCAAAAAGTGAATCAACGTTTTCTACTTGAAGTAATACCATCTCCCAAAAGCCTTGCAGATCTGCGGTTGTCGGTGGTGGCATATCACGTGCTACTTGGTTAATGCTATCGTTACACAATCCTACGCAATTAAACATAGTACACATTTCAAATCGGAATAAAAAATAAATCAAATGTTAACGGAAAATTCCGTTTGATTCGTTTGCTCACCTTCGAACTGTTTGAATTTTTTTGTTGCTAAAAGTCTTGCCTTGCCAGCTGCTGATCGTATATGGCCGAGAACATCCTCTTCAACGTCACCTTTCTGCAATTGAAATCCGCAATAAAATTGCAATTTTTCTTTATGAGTTTATTAATAACACATTATGTCACATAATGACGTTTCATACTTTGCTACATTTTTCAATGTCAGTGAAAATCGGATGAGCGAATGTAATATGAAAAATGCATTACGTACCTTTAACAATTCGTCGAGCTCAGTTTCAGCATTGATGGCCAAATTAATCAACCGATCCCGTTCAGCTTGGACTGCCTGTAAAAAGTGAAGGGCATCTTTCTTTTGATCAGTCTTATGATTTCCATTTGCATCCATTGTCTCGACCGATGTAGCTGTATTCGCTGTTGTTAGCTTCGTTGGTTCGTCGACGTTGTTTCCACTGCTGACGCTGCTATCACCTCCACCGCTATTCAGTTCAATCGCTGTTGATGATAATGTACAATTGTTTGCTGCATTTTGTGATTCAATGAAACAATTCGGTTGTTCAGCTGCCATTTCTGTCTTATTTTTATCCTGTTTATCAGTTGCTTGCAATATATTCAGTGTATTTTGTGTATCTAAATGTGTCATAGTCGTATTGCTATAGTTCGTAGGTGACTCGATCTGATTCTGGCGGCAATCTATTTCAATGTCATGACTTATATTTGAGGTTAGACAGCCATTTGTATCATTCAATGCATTGAATGATGCCGATGCTGTTGACAACGATTGCTGTTGCTGTTGTTGTTTGTGTGATTGGATGTCAAGTGTGCTCCGATTCGATTCACCGTTGTTATTTGATGGCGTTGCTACACCATTTGTCACTTGCTTGTTACTACTGCCGCCGTTGCTCACATTATTTAGAATATTTGTGCTGATATTTAGTTGACCGTTGATCGATGTACCATTTGTGTATGATGGCGTTTGTGTTGACGGCGGTGACAGTGATGATGAGGCTAACTTCGATATTGCAATGGTTCGTTTTGGCGAAAGTGTTGGTAATTGAGCGCGAAATTCGGGCCGCAAATGACGTAGAACTGGTAATGCTTCATTTAGCGTCTCCAAATTGATATTTTCATCATCATCATGCGCGCCACGATTGCCATTCATATGACCATTTCGTTGTGCCTCCAATACGTACTTGGTCGATTGAAATGTGGTAGAGTTGGTGGAATTTTGTGATTTTTCCACAAGCACCGATGAAATTGTGGTTGTTGTTGCTGCTGTTCGTGCTGTTGCATCTTGATTTTCATCGCTTGATTTTGGTTTTTTTGGACTATACAAGCCTTGTGTAACTGCCGTTGGCCCATACAATCGTTCAACACGTTGTTGAATAAAACTTTTCGATGCACCTTTTGCTTGTGCATCAAACTCTTGGTTTACGTCACGAACCAGCGCAAACGATGTATTCCCACTGCCATTGGTTGTCGTCGTTGTGGCCGTCGTATGCAGCATCGAATGCGTATAAAATTTGGCACACCCATTGCTATTCACATTGTCGGTCAAATCATGACTGGTGCCATTGATTTCAATGGTCTTCTGTTGCGATTGTGTGGAAAAATACCGCTTTTCGGGTGTTAAAATCGAATGTGTGTCCATCGTAAATGTTTTGGTGTTATCATTAATTGGAACTACAGTCGGTATGCTGAGGTAATTGTTATCACCGTTGCGATTGTATTGAACTGAGTAGGTGATCGGTCGAATTGGTGATACTTCGCGCGATTTATTAATGCTTTGACGAAATTTCGAATCGTACGTGGTTAAATTTGAATAGCCGTTGACGCAGCAAGCCAAATTCAAATAGCTCGGCTTCTTCGCTGGAGATACTGGCGAATGAATGGTCGATGGAACGTTTTGCGAAAGAATCGTTGAAATTTTACCTGAATTTGGATCTAAAACGGTTTTCGTTTGCTTCTGTCCGCTTAATTGATGATTGGGAAATTGGCAACGCTCGTGGATTCTCGACGTAAATTCACGTGTGAAGTCTTTTCCCGACAATGGTGTACACACATTCAAACTACCGCTCGTATCTGTGAGAAATGAAAATAAACGCAAAAACACCGATTAGTTTTCGAACGGGCACAGAGAATATGTTGGAGAAAATATCATTTTGTGCTTTTCGGCTGCACCAAATCTAAGAATAACATCCATAAAGAATAAAGTAATTAAGTTGGCTCAAAGCGCAATTTAGACTGGAATTTCATGACCAAATCATCTAATAGAAAGCGTTTTGAAAACAAACAAATGCAACTCAAACGAAATTGGTGGGCTCCATTCAATAGGAAGACCAAAGAAACATAAAGCCAATCATTCTTCCTTGAGTAAATTGGACTCGATTTATATATATGTATCCTTTTCGCTTCAGGATATTTCATTATCTTTCTTTTTTCCTCCACAAAAAAAGATCGATCGAAGAGATCCACCAAGAAGAGATCGAGAGGCAGTGGAGAGAAATCAGAACACAAAACAGCATTGGAACGAAACAAAAAAAAAAAAAATTAAGGAAAAAAAAAACAAACGATCTTAATTGAGAAAAATCAAAATGGGTCCGAACCATATGAATCAAATTGGCACGATACAGTCACAACGTAATACATGAACAGAAAACAAACCGCAAACGAACAAAAGTGTACACATTCAATAAAAAGCACATCGCAATTGAAACTCGAAACTGAGTTTCATTTTTTCTGAATAATTCGTTTCATCTTTTTTTGATTGTTTTTATCTTTAAGTAAATGGGGGATACCTGAGAAATCAGTTGATTCTGCATCGACATCAAGTGAACAGCTGCCTATCGAATCAACGCTTCTGTCCATAATGTTTAAATTATTAAATAAACTACAGTTATTGTTATGATTGTTGTCGATGTTTTTACTCGGGCTACAATGCTTATTAGATTTACAATGGGAGTGCATTAAACAGTCATTGGATGATGGTAAACGAAGAGGTCGACGCTGTTGATGCTGCTGCTTCTGATCGCTTGATGCTAAACTATTGCCGCTACGTTTCTTGCGATAATCACTGTACCGTTGGCTTGACGCTAATGAATAGCCAGTGATTGAATCATTACGTGTTGGAGCCACACAATATGGAATACAGCTACTGAAACGTGACGCTGGCTTTGTGGATTTTTTGGTGGTCGCCACTTTTCGTCGTATGCTATTTGATTTGAATGAGCATGTTCGTATCACAGGTGTGCGCGCCGTTTGCCGTTCTGCATCCGCATTGTCCACACGTTCCAATCGTGTATTTTGACTTATGTTAAGCCAACGATAGAATGCTTTCTGTTCAATGCTGCTGTGGCCGTGGCGCTTTGCTTGGCTCACACCCAAATTCTGTGCCGCCGCGGTTCGTTTTGGTTGAAAACGATCAAATAATCGATCGAAATGCGTTCGATGCAATTGCTGGTCAATTAATTGTATATCATGTGGTTCGTGCAATGCCGAAATTGCATCTCTAGCTACAACGCTTGTTGTTCTCGCCCGATTTTTATTAGCGAATGCTTGTTTCACTTTGTACCGGTCAAGTGGAAAGCATCCGGTGGTTTTGTTTAATTGTTCAATCGATGGATATATTCCAATATCGATGGATGAATCAATTGAAGAGCTATACAATGCATTCAATTCATCGTCCTTACGCTTCGTGATTTCATGCTTATTGATGTTGTCACCGGAGGTTGTCGATTTTCTTGCGGGCGCCGGCGAAGGCGTTGTTTCAAAACGAGTTATTCCAAGCAATAACACTTGCGTATTGATGTCTTCGCTATCGGGCAGCTCACTAAATATACATAGATACACACGTTTAGGCAATCGGTTGGTTAATTATTTACGAACAACATGTTTGTTTATTATTTTTCAATTTCGAACAAAAAATATATTGTTTTCCAGTGTGTTTTGTTTGAAATGGTTTAGCGAGAGATGCTCCATTGGCTTATGAGCATGGACATAAATTTTGATGAGAGATATGTGGTGTGATCTGGTGTATGTGTATGTGTGAGTGCTGAAAATGTGAGTGAATTTGTTGGTTGTTGGCTGTTGTTGCTGTTGTTTTGTTGGTTTGAGGTGACTTGAATGGACATAACACAATGGACATGATGCAAAAAATTAAATATTATTTATAAATAGTTAAAAAAACATCCAATGAAGAGGAAAAAGGATGGATTGGAGCTTAAACGTCAAATACGATCCAAATTCCCTTGGAATAGAAGGTTGCGGGCACCGTGCAAATATACAGAAAAAGAAAGAAAATGACAAAGGTGTTTTCATAGGTTCCCCAGAGTTCCTTCGTTTGCTTTGACCGTGCACATTAAATACACATTTATACAATGTTATAAACGATAATGAAAAAACAGTATTTACAGACATGGAATTTGTACAATTTGTACACTGTGCAGCGCTTCAGATGTGCTCCACTTTCAGCAAGATCAATATTCATTTCATTCTCAATAATTCTTTTGTTTTTGTTGAAAATAGGTTCACGGCCTTCTTCGATCAATTTGAAAAAAAAACCAACTATGAAATATTTCTTTGAATGCAAACTATTGAATCGAGAGAATGTAAAGTTAACAGCATAAACAGTGTCTTTTCAGACATGTTCGACGGCTATTCACACAATTCGGATGCTGTTGCAATCGAAACTATCTTATAATGTTTGCTTTTACGATGTTCAGCGATACATTCATCTTCTGAATATTTTCCATGTCGACGACATTAGACGAGAGAATTTCAACAATGTTGAATCAACTCACTTCATCTCAGTATTTTGGCATTTTACAGAGAAAGAATGTGTGTTTGACAGATCATAATTCATTCAGTCAGACAAATAAAGTAGAAATATTTGCAATTGGTTGCCGGTTGTTAACACCCTTGACTCGTTTTACAAGAAACACATCAATTGCATGCGCGCTTGTTTTCGGCCACACAAACACCGGTTCATGAGAAAAACAGTGCCGATTCTCCGTTTTCGTTTCGTCGTGTGGCTAAAAATAAATGAGTACTTTTTTTTTTGTTTATTAAAAAATCATAAAGTTTATGCCACAGTGAATGTGATGTTTCGCTCAGTGCTTTTTATGTCGCGCACATCGTAAAAACCGGGTGAAAAATTGCGAGTGTAAAATACAACGGAGTTGTTGTTTTTTATGCTCGCGCACAACGATTGCGATCATTGAGATTAATAATCGTTTTATTGCTAGTTGAAAAGTCTTTAAGTGGCCATTTTTCGAAGTGTGCATGTTAAGTGAGCGCAAAGCGAAGACCGCACCTCACATAAGAGTTTGCACCGCAGCGCTACTCAAATGCACTTAATGTGTATTGTACATCGAAGCGGTGATAATTTACTACTGAGAGGCTCAGTCTTCGGCACAAGGCAGCTGCACACAGGTTTCCTTTCCTCGTTCCATGGATACGGCGATCGTGCGTACCCGCGCCCTATACACTTTGTTATTGCGCTCAATTTATCAATTCAATTTGAATCGATGTATAAAGCAGGCATTTTATCGTCATAACGGCGGCGCATTTTACAGAATTCTTTGTATAGTCAATTGGATGATAAAATGTGCTTCGTATGGCGTTGCCGGAAATGTGTGTTAGAATTGTAAATATGTTTAAGCTCATTTCTTGAGTCGGATAGAAAGCTGTGTGCAAATAACAGAGAATATTTCAATGATTCGAGAGAGATTCTCGCGAATGAAATTCAGTTTGGTAAAAAAAGTTCGATTCGATTATGATGATGCATGTTCAAAGAGGCTACCGTATTTGAATTGTAAGATTTCGGTCGTTGTGGTCGCGATATGAGCGTAACAATTGATAGATGAATGATTTTGAGATGGGCAACATTGATTCCCAGGGGTAAATTAATGAGTGAGAAGAAAAAACAACCGAAAAATATGTTCAATACCTTTTACTCCATCGAAATGAGAAGCGGTCGCGTTTGTACAGAGCCATTGCTTTTTATA
The DNA here is from genome assembly GCA_028476595.1 of Obolodiplosis robiniae. Classification (NCBI taxonomy): domain Eukaryota; kingdom Metazoa; phylum Arthropoda; class Insecta; order Diptera; family Cecidomyiidae; genus Obolodiplosis; species Obolodiplosis robiniae. The sequence continues at coordinate 6,956,491 of CM052017.1, read as the reverse complement.
TCGTTACTCACAATGCCCAAAATGACTTTCTTTTTCAACTGATTCACTATATGGTTTGTTCGAATTCGATTGTTATAATTAATTCATTTCATCCCTTCGATTTTTTTGTCCAACATTCTTTGTAAATTATTCTTATTCATGATTTATGAATCACTCTGTCAATTAAATTTTCCAAACGCACGCGACAGATGAACGTTGATCCAAATGGTTGTGTAATTATCGAAATAACAGAAACCGTTTCTAGGCTTATGCTCTAAAAACGGTGAGAGGGCACGCGCAATCCAATCTGATTGTTTTGTGATATGCTTGATTTCATTAGCTAACTTTTACACTAGTTCTTGCGGCTTATTGAGTTGGCCCATCAAAATAACAGAAAACCAAACTCGATTGTAGAACGAGCCTTCCTATCGATTCGTCGGAATATGTTCGCGGGAAGTAATCGGAGATCTATGAATAATATGCGGGTGCTGTAGTAAAAATGTTATTTTTATCTGTTTCGAGAAAATTATTCCTTTTTTGAAAGATGTTTTTCACTCTGTCTCATTCGCGCACACTCTTGCATCGACCGATTTTCAGTCTTGCCGTGTGTTTGTTTTTTCGAACCAACAGATAGAGATGATCGGCAATGTTATTACTGCTGTTGTGCGTATATTTTTCACATAGACGCAATCGAATTGTAATCAACACAATATCTAGACATAATATAGTGACATGAATTTTGAATTGCATATCATATTTCACGTATCACAACGGAACACTTATTCGAATATACTGTGCGCGCTCTGTTAAATTTTGTCGAATATTACTCACTCGAACGGGCACACTCACAATCTCTTTCTATTCCCTTTATCGAACGACTATGCGAAGAATGTAGCCGATGTTTAACCTGCTATGATCACCATTTGAATTACTTCAAGACTCTAATTATCTTTTCACTATGAAGCGTCAATGCAATTATTTACGAATCGTAGGCGATTTTCTTATTGACTTTTCAATTAAGTTTAATCAATGAAATTTGTTAGTTGCAAAGGCGCACAAAGTCATGTTACCATGATAAAGACCGCGAAAAAGAGAAAGATCATTTCACATTGTGATCGGAGAAAAAACGATAAACGGCTCACACAAAGTGTTAAGGAATCACAAAAACGAGGGCCACCACGAACTGAACAGCAGAGACAAAATTGTTGTACACTGACTGTTGCTTTCGTACTGAGGAACGAATGAAAAAAAAAAAGAGGCACACATACACACACATGCGAAATGATTTTTAGTCTAGGAGCCGTATTGCACACGGCAGAGGAAAACGCAAACTGCTGGGGCTCACACCACATATTCTTTTATACGCAATTTATAAATAAAACACACACGTATTAACATTCGGCTCAGGTTCGATCGTTCTCTCTCGCGCGCGCGTACACACAATTTTTGCTTTGGCTTTCGTGTTCTGTTCTGTTTCGCACACACACACATATACCGACGAAAATTTATCACATTTATCATAACAAAAGCACAAAGCCGAATATGAAACATACAGAATTCGAGTCAAATGCTCGCACAGTCTCTCTCGCAATTAGAACTAAATAAAGACATACTGATAAAAACCGAATTAGCGCTTGACAAAATCATACCGAAAGACGATAAAAAGCAGTAACAGCAACTCACCCACTTTCAATTGTATGCACTTTATATATAATCGTAACCGCATGGCTTCACGTCAATATGTAAAATGCAATCGCGACATTATTTTTCTTTTTTTGCTGTTGCTGTTTTTGTTATGGAAATACACATTGTAATCCATTTCCATCAGATTTGCTGGTTCATGTGTTGCGTGTATTTGCATTTCAATATAAATAATACAATTTACATGGAAAATGTATATCCATTTTCAGGGTAACACTCTGGAATTTTCGTTTTTCTATTAAATTAACTGTATTCGTTTGGAGGACTCACATACAATGCCGATTGCAATGCATGCGATTCACATGTTCGCTCTACACAAGCAAGAATCTGTACGCGACGGCGTTCCTGTTCAAACTTTTCGCGATTATTTACTTTGGATGCATCCGAAATGATTCGGTTTCAAAGACACAATTCGAAAAATCTAATTAACAATCACGACGAAATGCTCACATAAGATTCAATCTAGTCGCTAAAACATGTTCTCACTAAAAATATCGCAGCTTCTGTTGTTATTTTTTTCCTTTACGAATCAAAATTGAGGTTACCGTGATTCCGGTGAATGAGTCACATTTTGATATCACCATCTAATTTCGGATGCATTTCAGTGAAATCGATTGAAAAAATGTACTCTCCCCAGCATCTTGACCTTTGTCATTGGTGTTGAGTCACCGTTTTTTTTTTCTCGTTTTCACTCAGAAACATGCATATTCATATACACTTATTTATCGTCAATGTTCATTGGCGAAATGAAACGACACACACAATTTCAAAGTGAAATATTTTATCGTTGTGTGGTCGTGAACTTTTATCAAGGATAAAATGAGATTGAAAAGAGACCGTCCGGAATGCGATGCGCTCTTCTTCGGAGTAAATCGATAGATATTGCCACGAGGATGATGGAAGTGTAGCGTATTTTAAAATCGTAGTTACAGCTTATTTCTGGAAATGTACGTTGAATGCGATGAATTGAATTTGAATAAAAAATTTAAACCATCTCCAAAAACCAAATGAGATGTGTAGTTAAAAATAGCAAAATGAATTGCGGCTTAAAAGGAGTATCATTTACCCGAAAAAAATAGCATCCAAAAATAGAATACAACTGCATTTTCGATTATTTTCTGTGAGTGTGCGTGCATGCTGTCTTTTTTCATCGTTTGTTTGTTTGGATTTATTCATTCTGAGAGGCTTAGTTTTATAAGACTAAATTTTTGAAATGATTCGTGTGTGCTGTTGCATCCATCTCTAACGACAAATACCATAGACTTTTTATTTATACATTTGTTGTTTATTTCTTCCTCATTCGAAAAACATAAGCCAAAGTGCGCGCGAGAGCACGATCGCGACCCAACACATGTCGCTTTTCATCTTAAAATACCGTTTCTCTCTAGATTCGACGAAAATTTATGGAAGTATTTGTCCGTGCGTTTGGGTAGAAGATACTTTTAATGCAAGCACTCACCCAAAAATAGACATATCTAATAGCAGAGTGTCCATCGTGAAAGGCGCCGAAACGTAACCGACAGAGCGCAAACAACAAAGCAATTATGCGTTTTTCTCGAACACTCCACATGGTTACAATCAATGAAATTGAATAGATAGAAACTGTGCTGTGTCTGTGGTCTGATGGATATCTTGGCTGACCGACGCACCGATAAAATATAGGGGCTTGGCCACATAGAGATCATATTCAGAAAAAAGCATATTCAAATGAAACTACATGCAATTTCACACTGTGTCTCGATCGATTGATTTCTTTCTCAAAAATATGCGGCTGAAAAGCGAATCGATGAACAACTCCAGCGTTTTTTTCTGTTGTTTGCTGCTGTCAATGCAAAGAGGCGCTTCAGGCATCAGCAGTTAACGTGGAATTATCGTATGTTTCATGTAGAGAGAAAAGTCTTATCGATCGCATATATATTGCGGCGCTTTTCTTGGGTGACCTGCTGGAGAAAGTTCTGATTGCACATGCACAATACAATTCACTGCAGTGCACTGAGCATATACAATAGAGGAAGAGAGAGAGAGTGAACGTTGAGGTTTTTTTATAGAAAAAACCGGAGAAGAAGAAGAAGTAGAAAAATTACAGCTACAAGCTTTGATTATTGATAATTGGGGCGAAAACTTTAATGGGTAATTCTTAGCGGCAAACCCCAAAGATACAATTCATCAGCTGACTTTTTTCGTGTTAATTTAATTTGAAAAAATTCCATGTCAAAATATACCCTTCAAGCGACTGATATTCCGTTTAATTGCTACTAATTTGTTCCATCATTTATTTCGAAAAACCAGTTGCTTCATTTTACGCTTAACAGTGTCAGTGATGAATGGTTTCTATACTGAGATTTGATTCGGGTCGTTGAACGGCTGCACTGCGAATTCAGCGCGGATTTCGATACCGTTCGATAAACGCAATATGCATACAAATCATAATCGAAATTGATTTGGTTTTTCATTTGGCCGACCAAAGAAATCACAAATCGGCAACTACCATTTTCAATCTTCAATTCAATATTTGAATCATCAACTCAACCGAATAATTTTGATATGAAGCCCATAATTAGAATTTCTGTTTGATTCGATTTAAAGTCAATCAACAATTATACAGTCAATAAATGGTTCGGTGAATTCCTCGAAAAAAAGTGGACACAAATCTCATTGGAATGAAATTTGTGAATAGGAACAATGTCATAAAGCAAGCAGACATGTTTGTGTGCACACACACAGCGCAGATAGAGATTGCATCCAGCGAACGGGCAAACGAAAAAGAGAGAAATACATAGAGAGATCATTAACAATAAACAATCAAATTGTGCAATGGCTTGGAAAAATGATTAAATCGATGTCATTTAGGTATTTTGCCGTTTCTTTTCAATTGGCTTAACTCTGCCATTAGAATCAATGACATTGTTATTTCCTCTTATTTAATCGATTTGCAAGAAGAAAAAAGAAAAATAAGCGATCACCATATCGTAACTGCTAACCAATACGATTGAGAAGACGGAAATCGATTGAGTCCTTGTTGCGCGACAGACGAAATTGAATCATTAACCTTGAAGTCAATTAGCTTGATAATTATTTAATTGGATCGCTTAAAAAAAAAACTAATAAATTACATTTTGCACCTCAAATTTTCGGAAACTATATCAAAAATTGGTGAAGAATATCCAATCAATGAACAATAAAATATCGCCAGTTATGAGTTGCGTTTCAAAATTGAACGACATCGAAGTAACTTTATATCAATTGAATATGGTGAATTACCGAAAACACTGCAATTATAGCAGCGGTGGCCTAATTATAGTAGCTTTAGTTCCACAATGATCCACCATACAGAATAATATTAAACAAATGCCAGAAAGTGTTCAGTGCCAACGAGTGAGAACGTTCGTGCACACATATTTTGACTTTGCATCACCATGAAAGCTTTTCATGTCATATGAAGCAAATCGCATAGGTATTATATTTGCGGAAACACTCGGTAAACCGAAATTACATTAAATTGAATGTCAAAAGAAAAAAGCATTTAGATCGATGAATATCTGAGTATTCGAGTAAGAGCTGAAAAAATAAGTATATTTTGTCGAAATGATATTTTTCCCTTTTTCGAGCGAACTCCCTTCTATTTTCGGAGCCGCTTTATTCTAGAACTGGTGAAATGCAAGAGTTCGTGATCACCATGGTATTTTTTAACCGCAATTGCTTCCATTAATTCTTCCAGCCTTTGAAAGATTGTGCACTGATCATCGGTCGAGACTCGAGAGCAAAAGCAATGAAAGGAGCGCACACAAAAGAAACACCATATACAATTCAGTTTATCTTCTGCGGCTTAAATCTTTTGGAAGTAATTTATGGCCATTCTGTGGCCGTCACCATTCTCACGTATTCACGAGCGTGCTATTCGTCATGACTGAGACTGTAGGCGTGCGATTCGAATATAGACTCATACGAAGAATCAAAAAACTGGATCAACGCAATTTTTAAGCCATTTTTTTCCTAACAATAATTCCGTGTGACTTTTCAAAAAAGCTATGCATTTTTTTAAGCGCTCCTCAAAAAGTCAAACAATGTGACCGATAATTTGAGCATTCAGGTGCATGGAGAGAGTTTGACATTTACATTCGTTCTCAAGACTTTATCCGGAGAGTTCGAAATTAGAAGATAACTGGACGGTTCAACATGGGAAATAGAATCGCATTCGAAACTGATCGGTAAGAAATTTATATTGAAAATTAAAGAGACATACAATGATGTTTAACACGTTGGATCGTATAACCGGCCTTATGAATCAATAAAAATCAGTTGCTATTCAAAAAACAAAACTTCCCACACACACATGTACAATTGTACCTGATGGTTTGGTATCCGTTCACAATTTTTTTCAGGTTTGTTTTTGTTGCGAATGGCTGAAGTTCGATTGCGGATCGGAGAAAGAACGAACGATCGAGCGCAGGCAGTTGACGTTAAATAATTCGATCTGATTCAATGTTCGTCGCTATTCAATTTCGCCCATTATTAATATTATTCAAAATATATATTCTCTCAATGAATGACCTCGATTCCATGCCTTGTTTGTTTTTCGCCTTTGTCTGAGTTGTATCACAAAATGATTTGATGAATTCTCTGCTGAAAAAATATCACATTCTTTCGATTGGCACACGTTGTTTCTCTGATCCACACTTTTAATTACTAATGACTTGAATTAGTTAAACGAGTGCAAAATCATTCATCATTTGGTGGAACTAGAAGAGGCACAAAGGAAATATAACAAAATAGAAGTGAAATTGAATTACCAAATTGAAGCCACTCATAAACATTCTTTTCACATGCGATACGTGTCATTTCTTTCACTTTTATGTGCATATATATTGTTCATATTGCTCGTCGACAACGACATAATTCCAAACAATTGGCTTCAATTCATTCGCATCTGGCACATTATTAGCAAATCGCGCCCAAGCAGACGACCTAACGCAACAACAGCAACAACCAAAAATGAGAAATAGACACAATTTAAAAAGCTAACAGAGGACGAGAGCAAAATAAATAGAGAGACACAACCGAAAACACATTCAGAGTAAGTAACATTTGTTGCGTGGGAGACATTTAATTTTAATAATGCAACTATTCATCTGAGGTCAACCAGCACAAAGTAATAACGAGTGAAAATCCGTATGAAATTTCTTTATTTGCGGCGTGAGCCAAATCCAAAATGAAATTCAAATAGAAAATATAACTCATAATAATAAAACCTACTCTTCGTTAATAGTTTTCTTCTTTCGGTCGATATAGTTTCGATTATCTTGCACATCTTAGGTGATGTTATGCTCATTTGAAAGAGAGAAATTGATCGAAATTGTGGGCGTATCAGTGAATTTAATGAAAAAATCTGCTCTCAGTTTTTATGCATGACAACCACAATAAATGTATATTAATAATAACGCCGCTTTTACTTCTTCTTTCTGCCCATCATCTTTCCAAGTCTTCATCATTCTATGCGTAAGCCATTGTCTGTGTAAATCGTGACCGAAACACGAAATCTAATAGATATTCCGATTTAGCAACAAATAACAGAAAACAAAAAATCCGATTCAAATAAAAACACAAACTCATCCGCACTACTCAATTGAACAAATTCAAGAGGGGAAAATCGTTTAATCTCCAAAGGAAATTGTCAGTTCCTAGTAGTTTTTAAAATGCAATCAATTGAAAGCCAAAGATAAAACACTGCAAACGCTTCGCATAAAGTCATAACGCATTTCCAACGCATTAGATAATGCGCATTAATTTGAATCAGTTGGATTTTGGTGCCGTATTCCTGCTGTGCGACCATATCAGCGATTGCTGAATAGTGATAGACATTCAACTCGCACACACGACATAGAGAAGAATGTCAATTTGGACGACAAATATCAAGAATGTGTGCAAATTTAGGCAGTGCTTGTTTACGCTAGCTTTCAAACAGATTAGCTAAATTATTCATTCAAACTACCAATGCTTGCACATTCTCCAACTAATGTTGAAAGTGACGTAACAATTGGCCGATGAACGCATAAAAACGACACAAAGAAAAACAAAAAACAAGGCGAAAATCTCATTCCAGGGGAAAAACAACACTGATGATAATTCCATAACAACTTCGAAAAGGAGTCACTCCATGTAATTTTTTGCGTGTGACACGCGAATGAACGAAAATCTCAATCAAGGTTCCGCCAGCGATATCGATGGAGGAGCAACTAAAAGTATTTGTTTACATGAAATGTGGCGCGTCTGCGCTTTGGCCCAACATTGTGTTCTGTTGTGTGTTTAGCATAAAACCAAGAATATAGCTTTTGGTTTCTTGGTTTGAATGTAAACAAACATCAGTGCAACCAAACAATAGTGCACAGTGCACACCACAGAAACCGAACGCTCTATTTTCCCGAAACCAAACAAAATTGGTATTCGATTTTCCAGACAGAAAAACATGTCTCTATAATGTATTGCGTACCGGAAATATCCTAAGCAAATATAGATATATAGATAAAATAGTCCAGATAAAACCCGTTGGGCGACACATAGAACAAACGAAAACCAGTGCACACTGCATACACTAAAAAAAAAGATTTGGCACAATCAATTTGCTGGCCACAAAGAGACACGGAATGCATCGTTGATGTGACGCCTGCTTTTTTACAATATAGTTTTCTTGCAATCTCTTATTTCTGGTAATTTCATATTGATTGAATTTCGCTTTACAGATAAATATAAACTACCGTACAATGTTTCATTCATGATGTTTCAAGCAAGGAAACCGCCACAAACTAATATATACACTTAAATCGATCGAATGAATGGACAGGTACCAATAGAAACACCAATTTGCCATTAGGAATGTTTCTTTGATTAAGGTGTTAATTTGCGGAGAGAATGAAGAAATCGACAATTTTAAATTAATGAAGCCGACTTTCGAGACAGAAACAGTGGTGGCGAGAGGAAAGTGGATGAAGAGATATGAGCGAAGCAAGTTGTGACGGTGAATAAACGCAGTTTCAAATTTACGGAAACTGAAATAAGATAGTTGTGGAACCCGAATAATACCCAGGCCCAGGCAAAAAACCAACGAAATGCATAGAGAGTCGGAATCGTGTACATATGTTTGTTTGTTTGTTAGTGCGATTGTTATTTGTGTGAGTGAGTTTGTGTGGTCAAATTTGGTTGATTGATTATTTTGAGAACACAATTATACAACAATTCTCTACAAAATATAGTATATTTTTCGTTGTTGTTGTCGTTGTTTTATCTGTTAGTTCTTGTTGTATGGCTTGGTTAGAATAGTATGTGAATAGAGTGTGAAATAAGTGGCTATTTTGAGGTTAAATCGATAAACAGCTTTACGATAGCATGCCAATGGAATTGAAAGATGTTTTTGTAAGCAAGAGACAGAAGCAGACGCAAAATCATTGGTAGTGTGAGTTATTTTGTGCATTATAATTTTTGTGGAAAATACATTGTATATATTCTGTACCTGATTTGGCTGCAACGGTTGCTAAAGTGGACAAATGGAAATTTATCAATTAATTGGAAATCACTGGGTTTTAATTCGGTGCAATTTTCTCTCTGTCACTCTGTCTTTCTCTCGCAGCAGTCGACACGATCCCACTACAGTGGCGATGTGATGACGAGGTTTCGATGGTGAATGCACTTGAATGTCGGTCAGCACCGTGAATGAAATGCCAGGCGATTCACTGTGTGGTGGTTGTTTTTTTTTATTGTTTTGTTTGCACAGGAAATAAATGTAGGCGTCACATCACCAATTAAATGCACTTTTAGAGGCAGCTTGTGTGCTTGTTTGTGAATGTGTATGTTCGTGTGTATGTCTTCGTGAATTGCAAATAGTTTCGTTGCTTCTCGTTGTTTCGGTTGAAATGATTTCTTTTTTATTCCAGCTAATTTGGCTGAAACAGATTTCTTTTCCACTTTTTAATCGCTTTTAATAACTGCACATTTATGATGATTGTTTTTCTTTTGTTTTTTTTTTTCCGTATGTTGATGAACGAAAGAGTCGCACTTGTTTTGGTCACTTTGCCCCGAACGTATCACACACGAAGAAAGTGAATGAGCGAACAAATTTATTTTGGTGGGTTTTTACATTAGATATTTTAATCGCTTGACTCGAATGACAGTTTCAACGCAACAATATCGTAATTCTTTTTTACGTCTTTTAAATTCACTGTGGTGGAATAAATGAAAGTTGAATCATTTCGGCCAATATACAAAACGGCTTCAAGCGAAATGAATAACATCAATGGACTTTATTCATATAGACCGATATTCTTATTCACGTTTAAATGATCAAATTGTTTTCCTGTTTTTGTTCGTTTTACTCACGCTTAGTTTGTCGCTATTGGTCACTTTTATATTATTTTTTTTATGTGTGTCTTCACTCTTTGAACTTGTCCGCCGACCAGAAAGAATAAAACTATACAAAAACACAATATTAAGATGCGAAAGAAAAAAAGAACGCACAGCAGCACAAGCAGTAGCTAAAAGAAAAGAAATGTGCGTTGTAACTTATGTATGTTCCGCGTTCATCTCAAATGGTATGATATTCTGCACACGTTTTGCGCTTTGGTACTTGCCAACTTAATCTCACACTCTCCAATTCAATTCGGATGATGTGTTTTTCGATGATTCGCAATTGTTTTGCAAAACTAACGCGCTTCTTAAATTCAACTAATTGAGTTTACAGTGGATATAAGATTCTGATGTAAATGTTTATTTGTTGCTCTGATCGCTTTACTCAAACTCAAACACGTCAAACTTGAATTGAATACAACGAGTGAACTGAAACAAATTTGGACTAACCGAATCGTTGAAGTGATTCAAAACGCTATGGATTATTACGTATTGTGTACGTGTGTTGTGTATACCATTTGACATGCAGCCTCGTGTGCACGTTGTCTCTCTCCCTCCCGCTAGCTTTCAGCCCAAACACAAACACAACGGCACATCGAAAATGAATCCCACAGTCAAAATGACGTTTCCACATTGTGTCGTTGTGTGGATATGAATGTGTGTGTGTCGCTGTATATTTTGAATTATTTGGACATATAGCGTGAGTTAGCAAAGACTAAGAATATCCATGAACAAAATATGGCGTTCGCAATCGCACATACATTTCATATTACCATTTACACACACAATCAAATATGAAACGAGTGAGAAAGCATGGCTGGAATCACCATGAACAATGCAAACAATCGAACATTCATCGACTTTGACAGACGGAACACGTAAGCACATACTGACCATCATCTGGTGAATTTTTCCCGGCTATGGTGGAAATGATCGAGTAAATCTAATTGTGGATTTGAAATTTTTAGAGTTGGCACAACAAATTATCAATTAATATTTATATTTGTTATTGTTTGAAATCTTTTTTCAGAATTCAAAAGCCTTGTGTTTTTCTTTCGTTTTCCAACTTCAATAATAAAATTGAACCACATTTACTTGAATTGCAAAAGGTTCATTTTTTTCGATCAACTTGGTCGATATTCTTCGATTCTCTTTCAAAATATCTTGGATGTACAAATGAATCAGCTCAAATAAATGCCTCGTATTTCTTATGATCGCCCGCATTGAATTTCGATGTATTATCGAACAGCTAGAAAGATGATATGCAATAATTCATTGTAATAAAATATTCATTGTAACATATAGCAATTGCAGGAATAATCAACACTATCTTTTTGTCGACAGGGCACAAACGGTACAAATCCTTTTACGTAGGTCGGTCGATAGGTCTATAAATGCAGGTTCCCCTAGTATTTTCCGATGTAAATCTGTGTGTCAATCGAAAAGTTTGACATTTTTCAGAGTAACTTTCTTCATGTCATCTGTTCATGTCACAAGGTGTGGGAAAAGTATTGTAATTGGTCAAAATAAAAATCCATCAAAAATGTGATATCTTTGCGTTTTGAGCGTCCATAAGCTCAAAAAATGGATTTTTGTCATCGTAATGTAACTGTGTGGTACGCAAAAACTGTTAACACGATAGCTTATTCTGTACCAACTTAATTTGAAATTTGATTGCACAGTTTGGTAATATTGATGAATAGAAACCATTAAATTTTGGCCCAGATTGGACCAGTGAATCATGGACCTTAAGCATTTGTAATTTCAACCGAAGAGGACCCTTGGCAACATTTTCCCATTTTATTTTCATCATAATAGGTGAAGAATCCTGGAAACACGCGTGTGAGCCCGAAAGTAAACAGAAATCGGCTGTATGGGTATTTTAATTCTAAAACCTTTGAACGAAAGTTGTGCTCAAAGCGTTGCGAAAAAAATGGTCGCTTGTTTTTTCTCAACATCCGGACATGTGGCAGCATCGGCTTTAGAAAATCAAAGGGCAGTCAATTCTGAGTGGTAAACAACCATTCTCTTTTCAGAAGAATTCGGTGTGAGACAAAAGAACAACGAAAAGACAATTTTTTTCTTTATCACGATAATGTAAATCAACACATCGAATTGATGGGGCAATCTCCGTACAGTCCCGATTTGACAACTAATGATTTCAATTTGTTCCCATCCTGAAGAATTACTATGATGCCGCATAAAATAGTGAATTGAAAAATATAAGAAAAAAGATGTTGGGAAAAATTCTTCCTGAGTTGGAAAATATATTTTCTGCGTTCATATTTAAAATGTTTTTTCGAGTAAAAGAAAGATGCACACTATTTGACCTCAAGGATTTTCTTTTCGAATTTTTTCAGAATATATTGTTTGTTTGTAGTAAACAAGTGAATGTCAAATTTTGCATCATACGTACGCATATATATATATATATATATATATATATATAGATTAAAGATATGTAAACGAACGTATAACAGTATAACGCAATGCAACACAACCCATAAAACGTAAATATAAGCTAACATCTACATATGTATTATACATTTGACATATGCTAGTTTTCAACAATATTTGCACAATTTGTTGTTTGACAACGCAAAATTCTTAATTCTAAATAATGTGTTCAAATCAAATTTTCTCGAATCCCCGCCTTTGTGTATTATGTTTAGAGGATAAAAGAGGCATACAAATTTTCAGCGAATCGGCCAAATTACTGAATATTGTTCAAATATTGGCGAAACATTTTTGGTTCATGGCAAGTGGTGTCCGTGTTTGGCTACAAATTTCAGCCTGTGAATTGAATTTGTTATTGACATTTTAGGTAGTTCCTCAGAGCAGTGAATCTCATTATATTTGCAATGATTGCTGGCATCGAGTGCATTCGTTCCACGTATATTATCAAATGGTCGAAAACATTCATAAAGATGCATTGTTGTCATCATCCATAGAAACATACAAAGAAACCGAATCGTTTTCAAGCCGACTTGCTCTGAAAATCGAATCACTACACAATTCCGATAGAAATGTGTATCCCGAGGAAGAAAATATCATTGAAATTAAGTCTGAACCAAACGATGCGGTTTTTCTTACAGAAAACGATGTTTTTGAATGCGCCGAAGAAAGTATTGCTTGGTATAATGGAAATATTGAGGCCAGCGATAAATCGGAAAATCCCTTGATATTGCCAAAAATTACCGTTCATGACGGAATTTGGGAAATGGCTAGAACTGAAACATTTATGTGAGCGATATTTTTTAATTTAATCTAATTAAAAAAATTACTGGAACTCAACAAATTCGGACTTTTGCTGGTAGTTTCAATTTTAAAGGCCAAAAAAAAGGCATTCACACTATTCCAAGCCATACATAAAACTTGAAAATTGTCTGAACGAAATAAATTTCATCTCATCTTAGATTACTGATCCAACGATATACAATAAATATATATTTTTTTCGAAGATGTGATATTTGCAATGGAATTTTTGATAAAATGTCCAGACTGAAACGTCATATGTATGCAGCTCATGCGAGGAAACCTATGGCAAAACCTGTAAAAACGAAAAAACCGGATCCAAAACGAAGTGAGCCGATGCAATGTGAAATCTGCCACAAATGGTATGTATGACCGATACCAAAGATGTGACAATATCTTAAAGTCTGTCTGTTTTGAGAATTCCACTCTTTTGACACGTATAAATGTTATTTTTCATCATTGCTTTGCTGCGATAATGAGATAAACTCTATTCTGCATTCAATTCGTTAAAATTACTAATAATATATATTTAAGGTTAAAGAGTGCGGATTGTTTGAGGAAACACATTCGCCGAGTTCACGATGGTGTCGTTCCCAAAAAGGAAGAATCGCTGCACATGTGCGAAGTGTGTGCAAAAGTATTTTATTCGAAGTCAGGATTCGGCAAACATTTGAAATCGCATAATGATATTCAAGAGACTCGCGCCCAGTGCAATGTTTGCAAAAAATGGTTTGTTCATCCCATAAATATATTAATCAAATACGTATTTTTTGCTTGAGCATCAGTGACCCATAACCGTATATTCACTCACGCATACGCTTAATTGTTATGCTCCAGGTTTAAAAATGAAGCATATGTGAAACAACACAATAAACGGCATCACGAGTCTGTGAATGAGCCGATCGCCTGTCCGCATTGCGGCAAAATGAAACCACATGCACGATCTCTAAAACGTCACATTCTTGAAGTACATACCGCACCCACATTTCAGTGCAATCTCTGCGACAAATCATTCATCTATGCAAATTTTTTGAAGGTGTCATTCGTTTTGTATAGAGATTCAATTGTCCGATTTATTCAGCTAGATGGTTTTTTATTTCAGGAACACATTGCAACGCATACAGGAGAAAATCTATATAAATGCTGGTATTGTCCATTCCCATTCAAAAATAAGTCAAACATGTATAAGCATATGAAGCGACGGCACAATGAAGCATACAGAAATGATCAAACCGAAAAAATGCTCAAGAAACGTGAATAAATGCAATATACTAAACAATGAAGTCTTGGTTTTTCTTTTGTTTCACAGTTTTTCGTGTATTTTCTGCTTTTAGATCATTCATTAATCACATATGACACAGGCAAACAAATACTACAGCTCACTTAATTATAAAATATAAGCTTCAAAAATATATAAAATATCTTATTTAGAAAAGTTTTTTCAGTTTTCAAAACATAGCAGATCATGGGTTGAGGTATAATCACGGAGTACCTTCAATGATATTTTTATTTTGGAATCCAGCACCTCTCCCCCGGTCACCACTTTTACATTTCTGAGTTCAAAGACAATTCCTCTATTCGTCTTGCTAAAAAGATGAATTAGTACAGTTGAGGAACTTTTTTAAGATCATCATTTGTTTACTTATTAAACTTATTCTTCGGGCGTGCATCGCTATGATTCAAAATCATTTAGCTAAGCCTGTCAGATTACCCGTGCTGAGCCGGGTTCGCCGGGATTGCCCGGCTTGGATACCCCGATATCATGGAAAATTCCGGCATTCGTCCAGATTTTGAACTTAATTTCGTAAAAAAATACTATACTTTTTAAGCAATTTTTTAACAATATTTTATTACAAATATAGAAAATCTCAAATCACAATTTCTCAGAAATTATTTCCCATTTATATCAACGTAATAAATTTATGTATTTTTTCACTAAACAGTTGTTCAGTTTTTAATCAATGAAGGTGAACAAACTTTTTGGTCGTATTGATGTGAGTTTCTTATAGTTTACAGAATTCCTTTATTGACCGCAAGTAATCGATGAAATAGAATGAACAAAACAATTGTCGTATATTTAAAAAATCTTCTTTATATCATTTTCTTTTAAAGTTCTGAATGCATTTCGAACGTCATTCCGTATGTTTTCATACTTATCATTTAATATTTTTTTAAATATATGAGTTTTTTGGGAATCCCCGGATTTTGCCCTGATTTCTGGTTCAAGCGTGCAAGGATTTTTCTAGAATTTTGAAAACAAAAAACCGAATTTGCCTGGCTGGATCAACGCAAGAAAACATTTGGGCCCCATTTCACAAAACTTTAGAAAATCTTTTCATATATTTGTCTCCTTCCTTTTTATATACATCTTTCTCTTTTCCATAATGTTTTGGATTGGTGAGATATTTTGAAATGAGATTTTCTCAAGTTTTGTTAAAATGGCCTTGGCACGCTTATATTAGGCTCTCAATTTGTTTATGGCAACTATGGTTTTGGCGGCAGTATCTCGCCTTCTCATTGTTCTTGAGGTAATGTCGTTTGTTATTAACAAAATATAGATAAAAATTAACAATTCGGGCCGTTCGACACTGTGATTATGCCAAATATATGTACGTATCAAAATGTTTCGGATCACGTTTTAGATACTCTTTTTCGATCATCACATGAATGCGTTTCTACAAAAAAAAAAAAATTAAATAAGCAGTTCATCCAACATTCAAAAAAAATGATTGTTACGCATTGTAACCTTGATAGAATGAATTTTCGGTTTGAATTTTGAGGACAGATTTTGCAATACTTCAATGATCAAGGCTTCATGTTGGAGCATTTTGCGCGACTTCATGATCCGAACGATGGCTGCATCCAACATACACATGCGATCTGCTTCAATATGCTTGTGAGCTGCATCCTGTTCAGCTTTCTTCTCAAGCTTCAGCTTCAACGGAATCAAGTCCAAAACGAATTTCGGTCTGAAATAACATATTTCGTTAGAAAATAAAAACAAATACCAAATCCACATGGGAAAGTTACTCTTTGTATTCCGTATTGATTTCGATTGTTGATTCTTTGGTTAAATTGACTATGTCCGAACATTTAAATAGTTTTGTCTTAACCAACAAAGGTTTCAGCAGTTGAATAATGTGTTCCGAATCTAAATCGATGTGTGCTTGTATTTGTTCAATGGTCAGTGTTGTCTGCTGACAGTATTGCAACAAAATTGCCATTTGCAATGTATTTGCCTACGAAAATTGGCGCGTAAATTAGTCGGTTTTCATCTAAAGTTTTACATCAAATCTATTGCAATTCACCTTAATCATGTAGCTTTTGGAGCCAACATGCATGGCCAATTCACCTTTTGATCTATTGTGCAGCCAATTCAGATTGCGGCCGTCTTTATACAGGTTCTTGTAATACAATTTGAAGCGATCTAGAGGTGTAACCAATTCAGGCGGAAGTCTGATATTCATGACTGTATTAAAGTGCCAAAATTGTGGTGTTAGAATGCGAAAATCCATCGATAACTTTTCAGATGTTGAAATTTGTTGACGGAATTTTTCACTGAGATCTTTTGACATCGTGATATCCTAAAATCCAAATAGAGAACCTTGGTTTTATCTAAAATTCAGACCTAACTTCTGTGTCGCACTAACTCTTAACATATTTTCAAGTGATCTCGTGAATTCATGTCCAACTGTATACTTCATTTTCGAAATCATCGATTCTTCTGCATCATCTGAGGCGGAGAGCTGTTCGACCTTTTGGACAGAACATTCATTATTTAATCATCTGTTGCGTGAAAAATTGCTCGTTAGCGGCGATTGCTTACCAAACGTTCAGCCAACTTTCGTTTGTAAAATGTTTCAAAAACGTCAATATTTTCGATGTATTCGAAAACAGTCAGAATATCATTCAGTGCTTCTTCAAGTTCATCCGCGGAAAGATGTTTTTTGGATTTCTTCAGAAATTTGTGACTGTACAGCGCCAATAATTCGGGACTTTTGTCACTGCTTTTGCTCTTCCTCGTGACAGCATTTTCATTGACAAATTTTTTAAACGCCTTATCCAGTGCGGCCACAAATCCGATCTCATTGTTGAAATGTTTGGTTACGAGCAGATGATATTTCTTGTGAATGCCTAATATTGTGTCGATATATAGCTGCGGATCCTAATGAAAAATGTCTTGAAAATGTCCAAAAATGGAAAATTGCCAGGAGATAAAAAAACAAATTACTCACTGTAATGGCTTCATCAGCGCATTTTTCGATTGCATCATTTCCCTGTTTCAGAACATATTCCTCAAAAATTGTATTTAATCTTTTTATCACATTATCCGCTTTGATTGCCAACAAATACATCAATTCCATGTCTTCATAGCTATCGGAGCTCAGTGATTTCTAGCGAAACAAATTGAATTAGGAAATCAAACTCGAATTAATCCGAAATATCAACAAAAATGAATCATTGCTATTCGAGATTGTACCTGAAATTCTGCAGCGAAAATGCTCTCGTGTTTCTTAATGAATGCATTGCTGCAGACTTTGACGAGAGCCGCTTGTGTCATCTCATGCATTACGCGCACCCGTTTGATTTCATCATTTATGCGATTTCGCACATATTTCATGTAATCGACAAACGACTTCTGTTCGATGAACATTTCCAACTTCCCTTCACTTTCCTTGCTATAATATTCTTCAGATCCTTCGATTAACCGCTTTTCGAGCTCTTTGTACACCTGTTTGGTATATTAGCATAGCAACATTTTAAATTTGTTCTGACAATGTTCGGCATACCTAGCCACTAATGAGTGAAGTGTTCCAGCCAATATTTGGGCCTAAATGTTTGGGTTGAATAAAGTTTTTGATGAAGAAAATGGGAGAAGAATTACCGTTAAATGTCCATAGGCATCAATCTCGTCGGCTTGGTCCATGCCCAGCATAATATATGAATCCGTAACACCTTTTATCCATTTCGTGTCAATTGATTCATCATTACGACTTCGTTCGAACATTCTTAGCATAGCCGCTGACACTTTCTCATTCAGATGATTGAACAAATGCTTTTTCCACGTGTTAAATGCGATTTGTTGCACTGTTAGTCCATTGGCACTCTTTTTGTGATTCTGTTTGTTTAAATAGTTGGCTACGGCGTTCAACACTCTGCTCGAACGCTGAAAGTCTACCCACGCCGTGTCATAATATTTAAGACACACCTCGTCTGAATCCGAATCTGCTGCTTTCTATACCAGTACAATGGTTTTTTCATTAGATTTTTCGAAATTTCGCGTTATCGGATTGAATTGTAGTAAAAAAAATGAATCTTCAATATTGAATTAGAAATAAATGTTGTTTTGACAAATTATGAATCTCACCTTGGACACATCTCGAAGATGCTTATCAAGAAAATTGTAAATATATTCGAAAACTAGTTCATTTCCGCACTTGACATTTTTGTTTCCATTCAAAGAATTCCGTACGAACACATCCACTTCTCTGTCCTGTATGCAGTAATTCATAATCCTATCGAGAGCAAAAATGCATTTAATCAGAAATATTTTCAATAATTCTATTGAGTGCTAACAGATCTGCTAACTATACACAAATGATGGTTCTTCAACTAAAAAAATAGTATCACTGTGTGTGGAGATGTTAAATTGAGATCAATGTTCAATACAATTGTTAATTATTGTCGTTCAAGCAAACCTCGTAGTGAAATTAAAAGCAAAGATGAAATTGCTTGCTGCAATCATAGCAACACTTAGTCTTCTGTTGATATGCATACCGATTTCTTTTACATGTCTGTTCATTTGTGAGTGTTTGACCTATTTACGAATCCTCTATGAACACGCATCGTTCATATTATCGTCGATAATAACAACATAAAAGTAAAAACATTGTAAGGTATTGATAGAAACAGTTCACAGAATTCAAGCAGAAATCGTTGCAGTTCTAGTCAGTTTATGGAGAGTGAATGGAGATAGAGCCTTCTAATACGAGAATTTAAGAGACGTTGACCAATGCAACTAGTTCTCAACAAGTCGGACTGAGAGTAAAAACGATTAAAAACATCTTACGTCATGCTCACGCTTACGAGAATTATCCTTGGTGTGAGCAGGAGATAAAATGTTTTAACCGTTTTTATCTCAGCCGTACACGAATGTGATATGCATGAATAGCAACGTATCAGCAAGCTATGACAAATTGAAAACTTACATGAAACTCAGAAATTGTGAATCCACAACGTAAAATTATTCATCGATTATGAAAATACAGTATGAAAAGTGTTGATGACACATACTCAAAATTCAACCACACATTGAGAAACAGAAGAATCATTGAAATGGCAATGGAACAAATGCCATTGTCAAAATTTATTGAATTATAGGTATATATTGCTAGAAATCTGCTAAATTCTAGAAAAATATGTATTTACTTGGAATACAAGTCCATGTATTCGGGTTTTGTCATCTTTTGATGGATGAAGATTTGTTTGAATGGCTCCAAGAAAAGCAGATCCATCTAAAACCAAAATTCATTATAAACAGACGAATTATCGGCATATTCTATGAACATTCGTGAAATATATACCTCTTTGGTATAGTCTTCTGGCGGCCGGTTCGCCATTGTTGATAACAACTATTGATGCTTGAATGATGAAATTCAAATCCGCTAATTGAATACTGTCAATCCGGATGAATCACTCGCGACTAATTATAATCTGAAGGATTTTTCGAACAAACTCACACGCAAGTTCAATACGAGCTTAGTTCATAGCAAATTTAGCTTAAAGTTTCAGTTCACCATAAACAAATTATGTGCTGTCTACTGGTTTTGTTTGCTGATTCACTGATTTTTTTTTTTTAATTATGTTTACATTTAACTTTTACATGCGAAAGCACAGTGCTGCTCGTTTGACGTTCGAAAATTGACTGACACTTTATTTTCTGCGATTTTGAACGTGACGTACACGGTGAATCACTTTTCATAGATAGACAAACACAGTCAAATGCTAACTAAACCGGTTGGAATAGAACCGATCATCTGATTACCGCAACATTTAATTAAATCCTAGATTAAATCGCGAATCACCAGAATTTAAAAAAAAAATCATGTCAAACACGTATTTTTTGTACAATTTGTAATTAAATTTATTTTCCACTGTTTCTTTTTTCCACTGCTTTTTTAACATTGATTTGTTTATATTTGTAAAATAT
The DNA here is from genome assembly GCA_028476595.1 of Obolodiplosis robiniae. NCBI lineage: Eukaryota > Metazoa > Arthropoda > Insecta > Diptera > Cecidomyiidae > Obolodiplosis > Obolodiplosis robiniae. The sequence continues at coordinate 6,935,952 of CM052017.1, read as the reverse complement.
TCAACTAAAAATTGATTTTTTTTTTTTAATTTAACTCATAGGTGAAAATTGTAATAAACAACAAATGGCGATGGAAAATAATATGCTTGCCCTCTTTGTCCCAACCTTTTTTTTCTTCAAATAATATTTAACAAAAAAATTGAATTGAAGGAATAAAAAAACTGTTAAAAATCGAGTATTAGCGGACATCTAACCCGATTTTGGTCAATTTCATTGTTGTTGAAATAGTGGATTGAAGTTAAATCATTTTTTTTTTGGCTTTCAGATGCGGATGAAGAGTTAGCAGCATTTGTTAACGTCGAAAATTGGAAACATCTATTATCATTGTTGCTGCTGCTGTTGTTGTTGTTGTTGTTTTGTATGAAAAATTAAACTAAAATCAGAGTAATCTGATTGAAACGCATAGATGAAATATTGAGTGAAATCATGCCAAGTAGCTGTAAGTGTCCTTTTGGCCCTCCTTCCGTTCCAAATATTCTTTTTCAATCAGAATATCGATACATTTCTGCAATTTTGATCAATAAGAAAATGTGGCATTGAAGAAGGAATTTGAATTGATATTTCTATTATTTTGAATTCAGGATCAGAGATTGAACAAGAAATAAATACCTTAATGACGGGTACTTTTGGCTTGAAACGTGTTGACAACTGTGTCAGCACTTCGCCAACCAAATTCTGGTGGTTCAGGATCTTACGCATTTTCATGATACGGACGATAGCTGCCTGTATCAAAAGTTTGCGGTCTTCTTCAATGTGCTTATGTGTGGCTTCCTGCTCGATCTTCAGTTCAGTTTTCAATGGGATGTTAATGTTGATGCGGAATTTCTTACTGTAAGAAATATTAAGATTTTTTTTTCATTCCAACTTTAAATAATAGCATAAAATTGTCGGGTGAATGTTAAAAATGGTGAAAATTACAAAAAGTACGAAAATGGAATGTTTTAGTCAACCAATAGACGAGAAATAATATAAAATAAAAATGAATAGTGTCAATCCTGCGTTTCTGACTAACTTACTTTTTGTATGCTAGGAAAAGCTCTATGACTGAAGCTCCATTCAAACTATTTTCTTCATCTGAGCATGTCAGCAATTTTGCCTTCAACAAAATTTGCAGAACTTGTAACAAATTTTCTTGAGCGATTCCTGTAATTCATAAAATGTCAATCGTTGTCCAAAAATGAGCTGGCTAGAGTTATTTTTCAGATTTGCATATTCCAATTAGTGCCAGCGCTTACCAGTATTTTCACCAAGTTGTTGAACCGTTAAGCTTGTTTGTTCGTTGAATTGTAGCAACACAGCCATTTGAAATGTGCTCGCCTGCAATCGGAAGAATGTGATGTATTATGAAATATGTCTCATTCAATGTGATATTTGAATTCAGCTCACCTGAAGTGTGTACCGATTTTTGAAGCAATTTGTGACAATTTCACCTTTGCACATGTTATATAGCCAAATCAATTTGCGTCCTGAATGTACGTCAGCATAAAAATGGTTGAAACGTTGCACAGATCTTTCTAACTCGGATGGCAATGAAAAGTTAAAGCTTTGACTAAATGGCCATGAGCCACTCGACAGAACTTGAATGCTGAAATCAATTTCGCTTGGCACATCGGATGCTTTGATTCGCTGACGAAATTTATCATTAAGATCCTTCGAAATGCCAATATCCTGGAACATTCGTTGTAATTTGATTGTATATTCATAACCGCAGGCTTGTTTCAATTTCGAAATCATTGATGCCTCAGCATCATCCGACGCTGAAGTGTGATTCACTAAGCGCTTCGCCAACATTTTGCTGTAGAATTTCTGGAATACATCCTTATCTTCAATGTATTTGAATACAACCATCACTTGATTCAGTGTATCTTCGAGTTCAGCTTCTTCGGGATTTTTGCTAGATTTTTTCAAAAGAAGATCACAATACTTTGCCAAAAGTTCGGGACTTTTGCTCGTATTTTTGCTGGTCGTCGTAACTGCATTTGTGTTTATGAATTTACCACAAGCCTTGTCGAGAGCTGCCACAAAGCCGGAATCATTTTTGAACGAGACCAGCACAAGAGCATTGTATTTCTTATGAACTTCGAGTATGGTTTGGACGTATACTTTTGGATCCTGGAATGAAATAAGAACCAGAAAGCCGGTCACTTATGATGGCTTCATCGCAATTTTCGAATGTGAAACTTACATTTATTGCAGCATCACCACATTGGGCAATCACTTCCACGCCTTGTTTATGGATGTGCTCTTCCAAAACAGTTTTCAGTTCTTTTAATCCTTCAATAATGCGAGAAACCAATGAATACATGCGACCCAAATCGACATTTTTGTTTGAATCCAACAAATTCTGCGGCAAAAAATATTGAAAATCAATTAATAATTGATAGTTTGCATTTAGTTGAATTGTTGATCAAAGAAGCTGTAATTTTGACGCTATTTCACGCGGAAATTGTCTGCTGTGCGTTTTTTTTTACTTGGAATGCAGTTGATGGCGTTCGATACTCACCTGAAACTCGGTACGGAATATGTCTAAATGTTTTTCGATCAGGACACGTTCGCAGGTTTTTGCTAGGCTGGCCAGTGTATTTTCATTCAAATACACTTGGACACGTTTTGATTCTTCGTTTAGACGTTGTTCGACGCGTTTCAGGTATTCGGTCACTGGATTTTGTCGTAAGAATTCAGCACTTTCGGCCGAATAAAATCGTTCCGTATCTTGCAAAAAGACATCCTCGAAACTTTCCTTGTACACCGACAAATTTTGTCCGCGCGCGTTCGGCGCATCTTCATCAACGCCCAATTCAACATAGCAACTGATTACACCAGATATCAAACGGGAGTCAATTGTTTCACCATTTCGCTCGCGTTCGATCAGTTTAAGTACGGCATTTGTCACTTGCTTATTGAGATGCTTGAAGAGATTTTCGCGCCATGTCACCAATGCCAACTGATACACCTCGTACACATCTTTGTGACCTTCTTCGCATTCACGGCGCACCCACTGTCGATTGATGTAGCCGAACACACCATTCAGTACACGACTCGAAAAGCGATATTCAACCCATTTTGTGGTGTAAAATGTCAGCACCTCTTCATCAATTAAATTGGAACCACTCTGCAAGCGAAATGAAACGACACAATTGTGCGTTCGAGGAAAAAAGGTGTTAAATGGGAAAACGCATCAAACACACTTGGAAACGAAAGTTTACCTCCAACAAATCAATAAGATAATTTTCCAAAAAATTCTTTAAGCGTTTGTAGAGCTCTTGGCCAATCAGTTCTGCGCCGCCACTTTTAGCCGTGCCCGTATTCATATTTGTCGTTGTTTTCTTACTATTTTTCGACACGGTTGTGCAGTAATTGTACACCAATCTGCAGATGAAGGGAGACAAAATTTAAGAAGATTTCCCTCATGCAATATGAGATGAGACTTACGTATAAAGATCCATGTATTGGGCCATGGTGAGGGGGGGTTCACGTTTGTAAATCTGCGTAATACCTTCTTTCAGTGTCGCCCATATCTGCAAGCATCACAAAAAAAAACGTAAATTTTGCACATCATTTGGCAAGTGCAATGTCAAATAATACGCACTTTGTCCAGGTCCACGGTTCGGTTATTCGAATTCGCCGACATGATGTGTTATAACTTCAATTTTTTCCCAACTGCAGAAAAAAAAAAATAAAATGCAAATTATGAATTGACGCTGAAATGAATTAATTGTATTTCCTGTCAATGAAATTTGTGTGTTCGCGCGACAATTGCTGAAACCGTCAATACACGCGATGAATCGATAACGGTTGACTTCGATTGACTCCTTGAACTTGCATAAAATTTAAGTGTGAGCTATAATAAAATGTTGGCCAACAATTGAGCAATTATTGGGAATTAATCGTTTGTGTGGTCAATTGGCCGATATGTGGATTGCACAGAGCCACACAATGAGCGAAACCCAACTGAATGTAACACAAACAAAAAAATTGCAAAAACTGACATTGTGACAATTTGATATCGTTGTTGATTGTTTTTTGTTCACTCTGTGTTTCGTGTTGTTCGGAGCCAAGCACTAATCAACTTATAATAATCACATTCAATTGATTTTAAATATTTTTCGATCGAACCAAAAAAACACGCATTTGAGAGCAAGTTATGAATTATCATTTCAGAGCAAAAAGTAAGAAAAAAAAGTAATTTTATAAACACAAAACAGGTAAAACATCAATACTCTTAAACAATTGTGTGTCATGCACACACGAGAGCTAAAAAAGACGTGGTAACTGGTCACAGTGTTATTATTTTTTCGTTTCTGTTTTGGAAATTGTGGCTGAAACACAGAATAAGGCCCAATTTTAATTCTTCTTGCGTTATCCGTTTCTCCAAATAAAGTAGATTTATTGTTCGAGCAAATCAAAAACGCTGCTGAAGCCATCTTTCAGGAATAAATCACATCGTCACGTTGCAAACGTGGACTGGCAAATAATCGAGTCGTTTGTTTTTCATCTTGAATTCACACATTTGTTTCTTATAATATTCCATTGAAATGAAAATCTCTTTGTCTGCACAGTTCTGGCGCAGCATGGTTTCATTGCAAACGATAAGAATCACATCACAAACAAAATATATATCTTTTCTTTTCTCAGACAATGCGATGCAATCAACGCAAAATCTCAAAAATGCGCGAAATGTTAATCGAAATATTCAATTGATTATACGTACGGGGGGGTTCGATTATTATGCGAATGGAATCAAATGGATTTGGATTTTCTTCGAAAATTTGCACGCCTTGACAGGCAATAAATGTACAGTAGCTTACACCAGACGCAATTCAAAACTTTTCGAATGAGAAAAAAAAAACTGTATCGAAAGGAATCGTTCAATAAACTTAGTGCACAATATAATAAATGGCAGCCATTAAATACACAAGACACAATCATGACACCACTCACACAACCGTGCGAACCATTCACGTACGACAATGTTTCGATACGTACATTCGCACACACTGAACGCTCATGCTGATGCTTTCCATAAATACAGTGTGACTTAGGTTTGACGTCGTTGATTTTGTGCCGATGTATTTGTGGTCTACGAAGCATCGAATGGAGAGCGAAATGTCAAAAGCGACACTTACACTGAACTTTCCATCGAAATTAAATACAGCAACGGAATTCGAATTCCGTGCAGTTGTGAATTTGATAGAAATCACAATTGATTGGCAAAAATTCAATTCTCATGCACTTGATGAAGCATTCATAATTCAGACTCTAACATGCAACTCAAATCAAATGTCAAATGTCATTTTATTTGAAATGTTTACATAATATTGCAACTGGTCCGATGTTAATTTTGTTGTGGTCCCATTTAAAACATCTAGTCAAACAAAGACTTGTGCACATTGTTCAAACATACGCTTTAAGTCCGAACCGTTTGAATGGCCAAAAGCGGACAATTTCAAGCTATTTTTTGGTTAATTTCATCGAGCTTTTTAAAGCATCGAAAATTTTAGAATGAAAATACGGCTCTTTTGGATTATTTTCGAAAGATTATTTTCAGTTGAATTTCAAATGTTGCGATAAAAAGCAAGGTTTCTCCTGAATGTGCTGTTTTTCGATGTAATCGCCCCTTTGGACGTAATTGTTCAAGGATCTGTCAACATTCCATGTGTTAATTGTGATTGAAATGAATTGTATACATAGAAAGGAGTACATTATTATCTCTCTCTCTCTCCCTAATTTCCATTTATTCCGCAAAGTTGGAACAGTGTGTTCGCTCGAATACGGCGAAATTATGAAAAGGACCACACACACAATATTTCGATCGTTTACCATTGATATTCGATCGTCGAATAAAATAGCGTGAGCTTAAATATATTCATTTCGAATTATTTTTATTGAGCGAGTATTGTTTTATATCATTCGCAAACGACGATAGAAAAGCAAACAAACTGACAACACCGAAGCGTACACAAAGGAAATAAACAGATTTTCGAAAGAGATTGTATTTCCTGAATTCTATATTTCGGTTTATTCGCGCGATATATTCGCACGATATTGGCAATTAGATGAGTTGTTTTGAATTTGTTTAAAACGCAATAAACTGTCTTTCTGTGTGCCGGATTTTTTTTTCGGCGGATCAATGCGCGCTGCTTTGACTGAGTTGAAGGCTATAGCAAATTTACACATATATTCAGCTGTGTAGCACATTTTTTTTGCCCTCTCGTTCCTATCGCTCGTTTGCTCATGCAATTTAGAAGTGCGAATTGTCGTTATTGCGTATCGCAACTTGCAAATGCACAATTCAAAGTCGAATATTAGCATCAAGTCATTGGATTTTTTGAATGGTTTGTTCGAAAAAGAATGTACGTTGTTCGTTTGATCGGTTCTTCGCACATCGTTCACGTGAAGCACAGAAGAGCGCACTTAATTCATTTTCTGTTACGTTTTTTTTTAATCGTTGTTGTATGAAATTGGTGCTCTCTTTTTCGACATCGTCGTCATCGTCATCATCACAATCAAGCGGAGAGATAGTGAAGCGATACACACATTTATGTGTGTAAACATATAGATAGATGAAAACGTTTGGTCGCCATCGTCATATTGGCATTGTCGCGCTCTCTCATTTTCTATATATGTATGAACATCTTGAACCACACTGAATGGTCGTATCTACGTCGTCGCCGCCGTCATCGTCGTTGTCGTCGCCGTCAACGCCGTCTCTCTCTCCTATCCGAGCACCACTACTGTGTGCATGTGTTAAATGTATATCAGCTTATTTCATTTCATTCTGTTATTATGATGTGCATGCGAGAATAAATAATGTGTCTATAGTGCTGGCAGTGTAAAGACCAAACGGCGAATGTCTTGGTCCGTTTTTTTTTATATTTTGTTGGTATATATCTCTCTCTTTGAATTGTGGGTACTTCATTTGGTTGCGATTATTCTGCCGATATTTAATTTGATTTCAATTTTTTTTTTCTTCTTTATCCATTCTCGTAATTCGGTTCGTTCGGTTGGTTCATATCGAGTAGAACCGTTTGAGTTTAGTTCTTTTGATCGCGCGACCCTCGCCTCTATATAAACACGCACATTTTGATAATTTTCTGAATTTGCGACGAATTAAGTTTGATAGAAACGATTGAAGGCAAATTGATAAAACGAAAAATAACGAATAAAAATACCGAATTCGAAATAAATACGCCGCACATTTTCAATGGACAACGGATTTTCTCGCCGCTGCAGACGCACACCGAAAAAAAAAGGCTAGTAATTATAGAGTGGTGACAAAGGTGCAGTAAAGAAACTACAGGAACACGAGAAAAAAGGCAGTTTTTCATTTCGATACGAAAAAATATTTTTATTCGGATTTCAATCTTCAACTCTGTGAGTGCTTTTGGTGTGTTTGTTTATATTTGTCTCGGATTCGCGAATTAATTTTCATTTGCAAATGAAACGAGAGTAAGAGAGCCAGAGACCGAGCTAGAGAATCCGAGAAAGAGAGACAATCCGCGCGCGCGAGTATATATCGCATGAGTTACATGTGTTTCAATTTTATGAACGTTTTGATTATACGTATGTAAATATAGATAGGATTTCCTTTGTTTTTGTTGTTGTTGTCGCCGTCGTCTCGTGTGTGTTCAAACGAAATCAGTAATAGACAGCGACCCGACTACATAATAATCACATAGCCAAAGTAGATCTGATACTAAATGGTTAAAAAGTAGAACTCTCGAATTGAATCGTTGAGATATTTTTTTTATATTGACAAACGCAAAATAAATAAATAAATATATATTTAAATTTAAATTTTGCCCAGTTTCAAACAAAAGTGATTTTGAAAAAAAACCGGAAAGAAATATACACATAGACCGTGACAAAGTGCAGAGAGGGCCGAACGGAACAAGTGTACTCCGACCATTCACATTAATTACCAGGACTTCGGTGTGATTTCAACCAATACTATAACAACAACAACAGCCATACATTATCGAAATTATGTTGCCGTTTACGCCGCCAATTGTGAAACGTTTATTGGCATGGAAGAAGGGCAACGATGACTCCTCGATCGAGGGTAAATGGTCTGAGAAAGCCGTCAAAAGTCTGGTCAAGAAATTGAAAAAGTCCAGCGCACTCGAAGAACTGGAAAAAGCGATCTCAACGCAAAACCCGTACACTAAATGCGTCACAATACCCAGGTAAAGTATATATATTAACACACATTCATTTCAGTAGTTTTTAGCTGCTGATTACGAAAATGGAAAAGAAAAGAAAATGATAAAAATATATATCAATTTATATAAATATATAACAATATTGTCTGTCAGCTCGCACACATTTTATTTGCAATGGAAAAATTTGCCATCGTTCTGCAAAATGTGTAATACAGATCTAATTGGAGTGCTTTCTGTCCATTTTCATTGTGTGCGCAGTCTTCTAACAAGAATCGTAGAAAATAGAGAGACGCGCGACACATTTGATCAAATCACATCTATTATGCACAATGCAGAAAATTGTATAAGAGCAAGCCAAAACATGAGACAAACATTTCCGGAGTCTCTTTATTCGATTTGTTCTCTCTTTTTCTCTGTGTGTGTCGCTCGCTCCGCAGATGCAATTTTGAAACAGATGTGCACACATTACCGAGCCGCTAATGAAAAACAAACCCAACAAAAAGGCTTTAAGTTTCTCAGTGTCTGTGTGTCGCGTTCGGTCGCTCGTGCACGCACATTTTCAATCGAACTGCAAAAATAAATCATTTCATTGGATTGAAAATTCCGTTTTAAATCGACACGCTGTGGCAATTGCCTGAAAACAATAATTTCAAAGAGACAAATCAAGCGTGCCAATTTGATAAATATGTCATTTGTCACTATCGATATGTTGACTGACCTCCCCTCCCCCCTTCGGCTCTCTGCTCTCTACTCGGTCGAACAAATACCGCACGATCATTTGACATTTAGATGCTTTTTCAAACCGATTCGATTAGAATTCGACGTTAAAAAATGTCAAACATTCCTTCATTCCGAGAAGAACAGATTGAGCTTCAGCAGCTCGCATATTAGTCAAGGATGATTCCGTTGAATGTGCAAACTGGCAGCACAATATTTCGATAGGAAACGAGCGAGAGGAACATTCAAACGCCACAGAATCGAAGAAAAAACCTCCGTCATCGTTTTCTGCATATTAACGAAGTCATCATTTATGCCGCAGGGAGAGAGAAGAAAATCAATCTATCTACCGCACGCTTATATGCAAATCGCAAAAACATACATTCACGGGTCTAAAATTATTTTGCAAGAATAAGATTTAGTTTTTGTTGTTGTTATTTTGAATGCGTATTGAGCTCTCGCTCGCACACATGGCGAAACACATTGAAAAAAAATAACAATTATGATCACAATGCTTATAAAATGGATTGAGCTGAACACATGAAAAAAGGAGCCAATGGGAGAACAAGAGGTATTGAGAGCGTGCATGGCGCACCAAATAACAAACAGCACGATAATACATATGTTTACCAAGTTTTCAATTTGGTGCCTCTTCCATATTATATGTGTCCGTCCGTCTCCTTTACCGAATCCGCTCCCGCGAGCGCTCGCACACATTTCAAGATGCCAATTAAATTCTCTGCATTTCACACATTCAAAACGATCGGATGTTTGTGTATGTGTCCGAATGCTATGTTTAATTTTGCATTTTGTTTTGTTCGTTGTGTGTCATTTTTTTTTCGACTGTACATTCAGATGTGTCGTCGTTGGTGTTTCCCGTTGCTTTTATTGGATTTCGCTGTCTCTGTGTGTCGAACAGTGTGTCAAAAATGTAAAACGGATTCGTTCGAACGACCAATCTGATCGAATCGAACATCGTGAGACGCCAATCAACGACTGCGGACCGCACATACATGTTTCTGGCTTTTCTACCTGCATTTGTTCAGCGATCGATTGTTTTGACGATTTTAGCACTCATTATTGAATTATTTCCGCGTTCGTACTTTCGCGTGCTCCAGCACACTCGACCACATGTGAGTCGAAGTAAGCATGAGCTCTATGACTAATCGAAACAATTACATAGTTTACTAATGGATATGACTTCACAGGAAACCGCTCAAATAAAAGCGGATTGCAGACCCAACCATAGATTTTGCCTTTTGTGCGGCTGGATAGCGTGAACAAAGAAGTCATATAATGACCGTAAAGTGTACTATTGACTCGCTCGTAAGCACTTTTCAGAGAGATTTGTAACGGAAAAAACAAACAAACAATAACAGCACAATTACCATGAACTTGACAACAACAACGTTTTAGAGGTGAATAGTCTGACATTCATGCGAAAGTAAAATTGGTGTGACCATAATTCGCTATGAACAAAGAAATTCAACTTGATTTTTTTCTAATTCGAATCGATAGGATAAATATGATCGCTATCAGCACTTCCGTGCGAATGTTTGCAAATTCGGAATTAAATTGAGAAAAATTCCCAGAGGTTTCGTTGTTGCGGCTATGCACTCGGATTGTTCAAGTTCAAGTCACGATTCTTGGGCGAAACATTGCGACATTTCATGTTCTGTCGATAGAAAATAGGCTTTAAAGGGCAAATGTCGCTGTTCGTTTTTTGCTAGTCGCTAGGCAATATTTGATATTCAGTGTCAATAACTTGAACAAACGAGCACTAATTAAGCTCTAAAGAAATAGAGGAGATAATAAATGACAATATCGATGGAATTTTTCTATTTGGCATCGATTCGTTGCTTGAATTTTGGGAATGTTTCCGATTGCGTAGCAACAACAGATGCCGCAATTTCTTTTGGATTCGTGTCATTAATGAATAGTTATTGAGTATAATTCAAGGGGCAATTCGCCGCTGAATATCAGTTTTCATTACTTTTCAGCACATTTTTTATCTATCATTGATATTGACATACTCGCCGCTCAATCTCACTGATATATATATATATATATATATATATATATATATATATATAGCAACACTATTTTTAAGTTCACATCTTGTCGCGTATTGTTCTGTTTTGGCAGCGACTTAAAGTTTCCAATCCCCTCGGTCCTTTTCAGTCTTAATCAGTATTTCATAAGTATTGTGCCCCTTGGTTTAAATCGATCGCATATCGATCGCAAATGTCGGACTATTGCTCTATCGAACCCGTATAGAAAATGATCTGCGAGCAATCGCATTATCCTCGTTTGCTCAAAAATATAAAAATATGCAAATTCTCAAACGATGAAGTCAGCAATAACACTTGCTGGAAAGTAATTTTGGTGTGTGATGAATTCATAATCCTATTCCACGATTATTAGCATATTGTCGACACGAAAGGTTTTTTTTTTTGTTGACTAACCGAACAACGAACAAGGAGAACAACAACAAAAAATCCCCAATGCATAACCCAATAATAAAAACGATGCGGCGTATATTACTCCATTCATGTGCTCGAGACTGATTGGTACGCATACCATTGAACATTGCGTTATAGTCAAAGAATTCCACACATGCACACTCTCGCTCTTTCTTAATCCGTTTGTGTGTGCTCTGAATACATTTGCAACGGTGGAAAAACGCAAAAAAAACATATTCGTACACAGGCGCAATGAAGATCGTCTGTACGATGACGCGCACGCTGACCACCGTTGAATTGGTGTAAAAGAAGTTAACATACGGACTATGCATAAAAATGAGAAGCCCCGTACGCTAATCGAACACCGCATCATGATGCCGCAACAGCAGCAGCGGCAGCAACAACAGCAGCGGCAGTGGCGACAGCAGCACATATCGTCTAAGCAACAAACATACGGAATAATGATGTCCTACCCCAATAAGTAAAAGTTAAATTCATCAAGAATGTGCAGACACAACGCACACAAACCGTGCCACAGATGCATTGTCGCACGCACATTCAGGAAGAAAGAAAGAGAGAGAGAGCGCACGGCACAGCCAGCAAACTGTTAAATTGCAAAATTCAATGAATGTATGTGAAGAAGTAATAAGCTGAGTTGGCCGCACCAGCACGCACACACACACACGCGGCCAGGACGCATATTTAACCTAGCGTTTATAATAATCGGCGTACATTCTTGATTAGTGTCTACTGCATTACAACAACAACAAAACGAACCAAAAAACAAGAAGAAAAAGAAGAAGAGGAGAAGAATTCAAGTGATTCATACACAGACAAGTAAAGGAAACCGATATTACTGAGTCGCAAAGTGAGAAAATAACGCCAAACTTAAAACGGCACAACAACAACATCGGCCAAAATAGATTTATAATATTTAACCGAAAACATCAAGACAAAACGAAGAGAGAAAAAAGCGAAGAACAAACGATCAAGAGCAAACGAAAGAGACAAACGTGAAGAGAGGAGTAGATAGATAGAGAGAGAGAGAGAGAGAGAGAGAATATATACACAACAATTCACAGCGCACGAGAGACGAATACGCAGAAGAAGAGACGATAGGAAGAAGTGCAGCCAAAGAGAACACAACGAATAGAGTAAAGTACACAATAAAAAAATATAAATCAGCAACAAGGAACTGTACAACAGTAAAAAAGTGAGTCGATTGAAACTAAGAACATTCTATAGAAACTCGATGAACAATCTAAAATGGCGTATTTGTGAGAGTTAAGAGAGCACACGGAACCAATTCTATATATCGACTAACCAAACAGGCAAAAGAAGCAGCAGCTACATTAACAGCAGCAGCAGAAAAAAAAAACACAAATCACACAGCCATTGTGTGTACTTGTTTCTTGACATTTTATTTGGGATTTTCCTTTGGTTTATTGTGTGTGATGTGCATTTTTGGCATCGTTATTGCGACGTTAAAACCGTTTTAAAATCTATATCCATTTATTGTGGCGCTGAAAATATCGCTGTCTGAAATTGAAATATCAAAGTTGATTCTAGCAGAAAGTGCAGACAAACCTGATTCATTATCTCGGCTCGATGTGTGTGTTGTGTGTGCTATTTTTTATTCTGTTGTTTCATTAGCTGCAACAAAGGAAATCAAATACGTAATCGTCCGCGTTTTTTTTTTAGTGTGTAATTTTCTACGCACGATTCAGTATCCCATGTGGCCACAGCAAAATGACCAATGTCTTGAGGTGGTTTTCTCGATTTAACTGTGTATTTTTGTGCGTGAGTATTCATTGAAACTGTTCCTTTTTATGTGTTTCATGAAAATAAAAAATCAACGAAAAAATTTATTTTGAATTTATCAACACTGTCAAAATAGTGTGTCGTGGAATAAGGCAACACAACGGCAATGCCCTCCAATCGAATCGAGATGGTGTTGTTGCCTGAAAAGAAGATGTAAATTGTAAATTCGTGCGTTTTGTGCATGGCCTGCTTGCGAGACTTGAATGCAGCACATGCAGACGGTTTATATTTTATATATCTTGCGTCAATCATATTTGCATTTGTACTCTTTCTTTTCTGTGTGGATATCGGTTGCGTTCGAGGTACGATAAAAGTGAAAGCGTCTCTTCGTCGTAACTGGGCCTCACACATTGCCAATTATGTGCAATTTTGTCATCACAAAAATAAATTCGCATGCACGCTTTGCTCTTGCTCTCACTTTCGATCACGCTCTCGCCGGACAAAGACCCACGAAAAAGAACAATACACATCCATTTGCGTAGAGACACACCGCAACATTCTCTTTCTCTCTTTGCATGTGCTACATCGGAAATTATCTCTGAAACATAAACAAACAATAAAAAAGCAGCCGATTTACCGAAAGTGACATCACTGACTAGGAACAACTGTAGCAAAACAAATAAATGACAAAACCTTAACGGTTGTTCCGTTTCCATTTCACTTCGTGACAATTCGTAATGTGTGTGTCTGTGTGCTTTGTGTTGAGTGCGTTTGTTTATTGGAATTTTTATTTTCGATACGCATCACCATTATTATCAATTAATTATTTGTATTGATGCTGTTCTTCGTAACCAATCGGTATGACATATGTGTAACACCAGCAATAAAGTTCGCTTATCTCCGAAATTCCTGTATTCGTGCCATCGATTATGCAATTGGTCACAAAGTGTGTAGGGATTCTCGCAGATTCCAATCTTGCGCAAAATGCAAGGAAACTTATATGATCGACACACAGCAGCCAACGAAATGCGAGTAAACAAAAATCACACACAATCATTCTTTTCTCCCGCCGCCGCCGCCGTCATCGTTGTCGTCGTCGTCGTCGCCTGTCGAACGGATTTATATTGTAATAAGATGGTGTATAGATATAAAATATTGTATGCATGCGCCTAGTGTGTGCACGCACAACAAAACAAATATTAGACAGCGACCGACGGTTGAATGCCATTGCTCGTATAATCGAACAACTGTTTGGCTATGTCGCCTTCATTTGCCTATATATGTGTACCGAGATTTGGGGTGCTCCCACAATGCGCTAGAAAGAGATATGATTATATAAAATCGATAATTTATTTTTGGCATTTGGCGTGTGTATGTGTGCGCAAATGTATTTGTAAGCAGTTCCTATCAACCGCACGCAGAAGACACAAATCTACACCAAACTGTACGCGGAACAGAAAAATAAAGACCAAAAAAGAGCATACCAAATTCATTTTGGCGAGCAAAAAACGGCGAAGTCGACAACAAAAAAATCCAATTCATATATATCGTGAATATTTGCGCAGACATACAAATACATAGAAGCATTTGGGCGAATATAATAAACATATTTTGTCTATCTAAATATAAAGTTCTAGAAATGACCTTTAAAATATACTTGATAGACAGTCAGTTGCAGAATAGATGAATTCAATTGTCATCATATTTGAATTTGTGAGTGAGAAGATGTATGGCAATTTTATCGTGATTCTGTTCTTCGGCATTTATAAAAGCGACACATTATTGTAAATTAAATGGAATTGAGATGTAACGGTGCAAATGCACGCACTCAAAATGATGCTACCGACTTTTGTATATTTAATCGCATTCAATTTGTTCCGTTCGTCAAAACAGGCCACATGTCTCGATAACAATTTCCCATACATTTAACATGCAAATTCAAATGTGCCAAATTTTTGAAGACTGATTTGTTTGTTTATTTGCAGAGTGCGTCCAACAAATGGTGAAAACGGTGTAGCTTTGCGTAAAGGATTGCCGCATGTGATTTATTGCCGTTTATGGCGTTGGCCCGATTTACAAAGTCAAAATGAATTAAAAGCATTGGACAATTGCGAGAATGCGTTCCATTTGAAGAAGGACGAAGTATGCATAAATCCATATCATTACATGAAAATTGAGCAGCCGTTAGCATACGTGTTAGTACCAAAGAATTTACCACAACAATCGCAACAACAATTTGGCTCACTCAACAACGGTCACTCATCGAATTCGGCCGTTGTTGGTAGCGGTTTTGGTGGTAGCGCTAGTGATTCCATTTCACAACAATATCCAAATCAATTAGGTAAGGTCATTGACACCCCTTCAGCAACAACCATGAACCATTTATTCCGGTCCGTTCGTTTATTTTCTTTCAATTTTCCATTGATTAAAATTGGATTTGCTTTGGCTAAACAGGATTAAGTTTACAGCAGCAACAGCAACAACACATACCATATATGGAGGCAACATTGAATCAACAAATACCCGGAAACACGACCATCATGGATTCCACAAATGTGAGCATCGGTTCGGTGGGCAGCATCCCAAGCACAGAAACACCGCCACCGGGCTATATGTCCGAGGATGGCGATCCAATGGATCAAAATGATAACATGAGTGAGTTGGTATCTCTCAAGTGATTTTTGTATTCAGTTTTCGTTTTATAATTTGTGATTTCCTGCGGTTTTGCTAAAACAACTCTTTCACATCAAACAAATAACATGATATTTATGTGCAATTCGAAGGTATGACGAGAATATCGCCGAGTCCTCAGCTTGATGCGCAGCCCGTTCTGTACCATGAACCAGCATTTTGGTGCTCAATCGGATATTATGAGCTGAATACACGTGTTGGCGAAACATTTCACGCTTCACAACCATCGATCACTGTTGATGGATTCACTGATCCATCCAATTCCGAAAGGTAAAAGATTCATTTCACGTGGTTTTCACCACAGGTGTCAATTTAATGGTTTCAATGAATTGTTCATTGAACTAATTGGCCGATCAAAATCGGTGTCATCCAAAATGACCCACAAATGAGAGTACAGTCGAATGTCGTGCAATCCTTCTAGTTCATTCTTAATGATAATGTTTATATTCTTTTCAGATTTTGCTTGGGTCTTCTGTCAAATGTCAACCGAAATGAGGTGGTGGAACAGACCCGGCGTCATATCGGAAAAGGTGTTCGCCTCTACTACATCGGCGGTGAAGTGTTTGCTGAATGCTTGAGTGATTCAAGTATATTTGTTCAAAGTCCGAATTGCAATCAAAGATATGGCTGGCATCCAGCTACTGTTTGCAAAATTCCACCAGGTACGTCACATCGGAACCACATTAATTTGTCACATTTCAACTCAACAATGTCAATCTAATCGCATTTTAAATTTTTGTGTCTAATATTCGTTGCAGGTTGCAATCTTAAAATATTCAACAATCAAGAGTTTGCAGCTCTTTTATCTCAATCTGTGTCACAAGGCTTTGAAGCCGTTTACCAGTTGACGCGAATGTGCACGATTCGGATGTCATTTGTAAAAGGATGGGGTGCCGAATACAGGTAATGCCCGTTCATTTCGTACAGTTTTTATAGATCCAATTCGTTTTTATGTGCTCACGAAAATCATAGGGCGGCAATGCCATCAAAATTTTATGCATTAACTCCGAAATGACATAGTTTAATTGCATTTGATTTTTCCATTTAATTGAAAGTTTTCAGTTTTCGTCTCACGTTTCCCGCACGATGCGAAAAACAAATGAAAACGAATTTATATTGTTCATTTATGTTTTGAAAACTGATACATTTATTCCAAGAAAATTCATTAACCAATTAATTTCGATCGTATGCTATCAGACGACAAACAGTGACATCGACACCATGCTGGATTGAATTACATTTGAATGGGCCTCTACAATGGCTTGATCGTGTGCTAACACAAATGGGATCGCCGCGCTTACCATGCAGCTCTATGTCTTAAATAAATTGTTTTATTTTTATTATAATTCTCTTTTTCAAATTTGAAAAAAAAAAACATAAAACAACAACAAACTCATTAGACAAAAACGGCAACAACAGCACAAAATCACTCAAATACACATCAAACAATCTAAATTTCAGAAGAATATTTTTTTACCACGTTTTTATACCGGTAAGCGAAAGAAGAAGAGAAAAACGAGCAATCACTACTGCACCGTCATTACCAATTCTCAATGAAGAACTTTTGACATTTTCCGGTTTCGTTGCTCATTTTTGACTGGATAAAAACCAATCAAACAATTTACACCGAGATAAATAGCAATCAATTTTAAGAGTCACATTGACCAAATAGCAATTTTCGTTAAACAAAAACAAACAAACACCATATGCATCCATAAAAAAACCAATTGTAATGATTATAAATAACAAAAAACAAACTTAATGATAAATAATATTTTTAAAATAACAATTGAATTTCAAGCCAAACCAAGTCATAGCCATATTTAATTTTTTAATGAAGAAAACGTATACATAATAGGACCAATAACAAACCAACATTATCCGATTAGTCAGCAAATCAAATCTGTACAGAGATTTTTTTTACACGAAATACAAGTCAACGCCATCATTTGTCAAGTGATGGAAACGATAAAAACATCAATGAAAACTGAGAAACAACACACAGTTTTATTGACAAACGACACATGATACACAAATCTAGCCAACTGTTAATACTTTTTGTAACGTTAAAATATATAACAAATGAAATGAAAACACATCAATAAACCACACGGTACCGAAGACATTGAAAACCAAGTCAAAAGCCGCATTTAAAATGAGATTAAGCAGATGAAAAACAATGTTCAAGACACAAATGTTATTCGGTTATTTAATTGGGCAAAATACATTTGTATCCCCAATCATAGAGCTAATGTTGAAGCAAGCCATCCCGGAAAATGCTTGAGGAAATAGAAAGAAAGAATAAAAAAAGAGAAAAACCGATAAATATAAAAACAGGAACTCTTGTTTGTGTTAGATATTGAGAGGATCTTTTTTTTTTTTTTGATAAGCAAATTTGATGAAAATTTGAACAAATCAAACTTGTGAAACTCATAATTTGCCTGTTTTTGTTTCGCCTTTCAACTTATTATTTTTATGTGTAAAAAAATGGATTTAATGTGGAAAAACAAAAAAATCTTGAGGAAAATGTTAAGTTTTGCATTTAAGATTTAATTCAATTTTGGAATTCGATTGAACCGTTGTTATGCTGATGATGGCATGTTGTGAGTCAATTGATACACACAAATGGAATCGTAAACGCTCGCGCCTAGCCAAACGGCCAGAAGGTATGTGCTGATCAATCCATACCGCAACTCATTTGGCAAAATGAATTTACAACACTTTTTGGAAGCGAAATAAAAAAAAAAAAAACAATTTGTGATTTTATTTTTAAATAAGATGGAAAATTGAAAGGGAACATAAACTGAAATATGGAATGAACATAATAAGAATCGTGATAGCAGTTTTTAAGTCAATGGACAATGAAGTGAAACGAAACATATATAAAAACTGATGATATTTTTTTGGAATTCGATATTTAATCATTAGATTTTATTTGTACGTTATTTGGTTTTCAAAATTTTATTTCACACAAAATATTGAAATTATTTTTATGTAAACAAAAAAAAAAATATTTTTTCAAAAAAATCGGCATATTAAATTCGCTCGTCCCGAAATTTATACTTTTAAATTGGCTTTATATATATTGAAGCAAAAAAAAAAAAAAACAAATCAACCCACATACTATTAGAAAATCATATTCGTGGCTATGAAATTATTTGAGATATTATGATTATAGAAATTTTGCATTAAATATTCACAATTTAATTAAAATGGGTTTTAATTTTTAAATTGAGAAAATTTGCTGAAATTGCATCTAAAAATTGCATAAGTAACCTTAAAAATGTATCCTTTATGCGGTATGAAAAAAATTAGCATCTAAATCACTTACATAAATCACACGAGCGATACGACATGAAAGTTAGAGAGAATGAATGAATATGTGAAGTATGAACATTGTTTGGCAGTCGATGTGTTTAAAAGCACTCTTCCCTTCAATTGTTTTTTTTTTCTTTGTAATTTTCAAACTTTTATTTGTTTATGCCGCTCACCGAGAAATATGGAGCCGACATACAATTGTTCTTTTGTGGAATTTGTTTATTTTTTTATTGGTTGAAAACACTGTTATCCGCGTTTAAAATATCCAAAGATTGCCATCAGCAAAAGGATCTCCAACACAATTTACTTCTTTTATCTGTAAACTTGGATATTATTGTAACGTTCAGATTTTCTGAACGCTTGATTTTTTGCTGTAACGATCATTTGCAATGTGAGAAATGAGAAAACATTTCATATGCTATTCGCCCCACTAAATTTAGCTATTCACCAGAAGATTGTGAAAACAAAATTTACACAAAGAAAAACACAAATCAGTTTCAACATCATTTGACTCAACTAAAAACAGAAAGATGAAAATAAATTGCTAGATATTCGAATGAAGCAAAACAAAAATGAATCAAGGATATTCATTAGACAATGATGGTAATAATTTTAAGCAAAATTAGTACGTAACTCTGTAATATCAATGCAAATAAACGTTGTGTTTTTACTTACAAAAATGGAACTATTTATCTTCATTGAAAACAGCCCCAAAAATGACACAAACGTTAATGGAACTACCAGATTTTGGTAGCGCTAGCCGCAATTAGGCCTCCAACATAAAACAGTGAGTATCTCACAGCTAAAAACATGTCATTCTCGAATTTCATTTTGAGCTAAGAACATTTTTCTTCGAATATTCATGCTTGTGATTAATTTTCTCATGTATCAATCTTAAATATCGAGAATATTTGAGTCATATTTAGCGTCTATAATAAATTTTGTAGCATTCGTTTCATTTCTTTCTCCTTCAACCGATTCCGCATTAGCAATGCTCAAAATTGCGGCAGTCATCAGAAAATGATTCATTCTAGTACTCATTTCAGTTTTCTCGATCATTTTTATCAGCTGGAAGAATTCTTCAATTGTGATTTTTGAGTGAGCTTATTATAAAAGTTGAGCGTTAATGGACCGAAACGATTAGCCCCTAATAAAAATTCTCCACAAACCTCTATGAAGAGCCAAGATTCAAGTTTCATCACACTATTCATATACAATTTAAAAATAAAATATCTCCCACTTTCGATGAATAATTTAATCTAATCAAAGATTAACAACGGACAGTATTCCGAATTTCGACGATTAAATGGTCACAATTGCGCAAGATTTTGCAATTTGATCTCGTCGAAATGATGTCTCTATATCGACAGTGTTTTGGGCATAATTTTGATTTACAATTTGTATGGGCGAAGTTATGACCGTCAGAGTTGTGTCCGGCCACTCAATTTTGGTACTCACAAATTTTCAATAAAAAAGCCAAATTTAATCGTTGCAGTCGATTTTTGGACAGAATCTATCATTTCTATCGAGCTAAAGCTCGAAGCTACCCATGGCTCTCGAACCTCCATTTTAATGAAAATCAAAAATAAGATCGATCTTAGCACACGAGAATTGCTAGAACAACGTTACATTAATTGCATTTTCTTACACTTGTAGTCCCTGTTCTTTACTTGGTTTCCTGGCAGAACAAAGTCGAAGAAGCAAATTTAATTCAAAGGTACTTAAAACATATGTTTATAAAAATGGTTCCTATTTGACCTTCAAGCGCAACAATAAATTCATAGTTCGAATGACATTTACGTCGCACGTTACACTATTCTATGACATTTTCATTTTCGTATTAAATTTTTTGTTGAATTTTTCAATATTCCGACAGCCGTGTATTATACAGGTACAATTGAAGTAATGCTGAATAAAAATCACAATTAGAAAAATGTTTAAAGAACTGATTTGAAGAAAAAAAAATCTAAAAACTTTCACGTTTGAAAAATTATTTACACCATTTTTTAATATAAAAATTTGTTTTAATCGCCATCTATCGAAGTATTCAGTTCATAAAGTGAAACACAGGAAATCGTTTCTATGAAAATCCTTTATTTAAATTTGTGTAAAGAGAAGAACAAAATAGTGATACATTTATATAGAGATGATTTTCATGAAAATACAAATATCCAATAAAGATTTGATTCGAGTTCGGCTAAAAGCTACTTGTACTAAAGTAATCTTTATTTCTGCGTGATATCCCGAAGTCAAATTTGTTCGAGTCGGGTATTTTTGGACGCTCCGAACAAAATTGATGGCTGCAGTCAACTGTAGCTAAAGTCAGAAACGTCCAAATATAATCAACTAGTAGCTTAAGGTGATAATTTTTCATAAACATTTGAAATTCAATCGCGGTTAGCCGATTATAGTTGACTTAAGACAATTTGAAGTTGCAGTTAGTCAGTCACTGTATTTGCACACGGGGTGTCAAATTGTTGGATTTTATTTTCAGTCTTTTTTTAGCGAAATGCTAAAATATCACATAAATTAAAATGCTTTTGCGTCTTTGTAGTCAGTTGGATCCATGGTGAAGAAATCTTCCAGTATCCATTGTAATGTTTCGAACGTTGGTCGTCTCATCGGGTCTTTGTGCCAACACTTGAGCATGATTTCATACAATGGTAGGGTGCAATTTGGCGGGCATTCCATTCGATAGCCGTGCTCCACTTGACTCAAAACTTCAGCATTTGTCATTCCTTAATCAAAGAAAAAAATGGATTTTGGTTGATTATCATTTGAGTTGGGGTTAGTTACAACAAGGATGATGCAAATAAATATTTCACCTGGATATGGAACGCGACCGAATGTTACCAATTCGGAAAGCAGAATACCGAAACTCCATACGTCCGATTTTGTTGTGAATTTATTATAAATAGCAGCCTCTGGCGCCGTCCATTTGATCGGAAATCGAGCTCCAAATCTTGCCGTATATTCATTTTCTATGATTAATCTGCATAGAACAGTTTATATTATTATTCCTTTCATTTATTGATGAAGAAACGTGTTTTAAAGGAAGCAAGTCATTGATTTTTCCTGAACAGCCAACTGATTCAGCTGGTTAAGGCAAAGAAAATACTCGTGTTGCTTACCTAGCCAAGCCAAAGTCGGCAATTTTAACTACGTTTTCATCGGCCACGAGCACATTACGGGCAGCCAAGTCGCGATGAATGAAATTGTATGATTCTGCAATCGAATGATAAGTGAGTTATATTAAAAACAAATCATTCGATACTAAACTCCATACCTAAATATGCCATTCCGGAGGCAATTTGCGCAGCCATATCGATTTGTTGAGGAAATTTCATTTGCTTTCCCTTGCCTATGATAGAATTTATCAATTTTTAATACCATTTCTTTTTCGTACACATTATTTACACTGAACGAAAAGTTACCTTGAAGGTACTCCAAAAGAGATCCATTTTTCATTAATTCGGTAATTATGAAGATTGGCTCATCAACCGTACAAACAGCATACAACTGAATTAATTTTGGATGACACAGTTTTTTCATCGTGTGTGCTTCATCCAAGAAGTCCTTTGGTTCCATTGTGCCTATAAAAGAATCATCAGTTGGCATCAGATCGTAAGCGTCAGGCAGAATTTACTTACCCAATTTTAGAGTTTTGATCGCAACTGGTGTTGTATTCTTCCAGATCCCTTCCCAGACTTCACCAAATTGGCCTGAGCCCAGTTTTCGTATAAATTTTAGAGATCTCCGCTCGATTTCCCATTGATCGCGAATTCGAAGCGGTAAGGCCTCTTCGATTCGATTTTCAATCTAATTGGCAGTCGTGCATCATTTGATCATTTATCAAATTCCATGGAAAAGAAACATATTTTCGATGAGTAAAAATCATTATACGAGAAAACAAAATGGTATTATTTTGGCAATTGGTGAGACATAAAGATTTATGAAGTTCATTTGACTACCTGTTTGCATATCGATCGTAGATTAACGCACAGTCCATCTCGCTCTATTGAATAATGTTCAACTAGCTCTTGCATCGTTCTATGATTGAAATGGTCATTGACTTTATTAGATGTTCTTTCAAAACATGACATTTCCATTACCTAAATGGTGAACGGCGCGCAATAAAGAATCCACCTTCTTCAAATTGACGAATGCGATAGTGCTTGACAGTATCACCCTCACGGACTGAAGTGAAATTCAGCATTTGATTGACATACGAAATATTAAATTAAGCAAATGAAATTCTTACCTGAAAGTGAGTGTTCATTTTGAAGACTTTCTGAGTCACGGATCAAAAATGCCCCGTGCTCATTCTCTGGGAGAAGTAACTTCTTTTCAGCTTCTTTGCGTTTGATCTTTCGGAAATACCATCTGAAAATTGATCGTTTTTAAGAATGTGTAAACTTATTATAATAACAATTCAATTTAATCAAAACTGTGGAAGATACAGATCTGAATATTTATTGAATTATTCTGCAGATGGCTTCCTATTTAACTCTAAAAGATCAAATGAATTCCAAGAATGTGCGAATATTCTACAAACGTGGTTTAATAATTCTATGAATGATATTGAATCGGGTCGATTTGAACGTTTCACCGTTAAAATGATTACTTTTTATCACTGAACGGATATCAAATAAATATATTAGTGCAGGGGAATTTAATATTTGCTTGCTTCTAATTATCACGTATTTAAATGGGAATTTTGTTATTTTTGCATTATCTATCCGATGCACCACAAACATTCACATACACAAACTACAAAGCTATGTGTATTACAACCAAAGTAGCGTGGAAGATATGTTATTGTTGCGGTCCGCAAATTGGGTTTCATTTATCCGGCATACGCCTTGGTGACGTGCGGACTCTATCTATGGCGGCGTGCGGGCAGTGATACATACTTTTGGAAGAAGCATTCGTCACCACTTGCTAATATTGCTTATGATGATTTCTATTTACTTCGAAAGTCGCTAATGAATTGACAAATAAGAAAAAGGTATTGAATTCATCGAAATTTCAAATTGAAGAGAATTTTGCTTGAAAATCTGCCCTGTATGGAATCAATTAATTGTTTTGGATGAATTACTATTTGCAGCATTTATGCGCACATACTAATAGGTTAGGTAGAATCATTCATGCTGTCGCCACCATTTAGATTGTAATTCAACCGGATATCACAATTTTGATCATTTTTATGATGTTCCAGAGTTTTGGGTGGAGAAATGATTGTTCAATATCAATTTGTAAATTATTTTTTTCAACTAGTTTACGTGCTAAATACATGTTATTAAAGTAATTGAAATGTTCAGCCATTCCTTGGGGGTTTTAAAAGAAACAATAACAATTTGTTGAGCACAGTTTTTTCTTTTTTTTGTGTGGAAATATGGACTTTCAAGACTTCCGTAAATTGATTGAAATGTATTTTCTCTGGTTGAGGTGTACTTACGGCTCGGCTTCAATAGATCTGATTCTGGCCACGTAGTTCGATGGAATGTAACCTTCTTGGCGAGTTTTTTTGTGGCGAGCAACCCACCAATCGCCCTAAAAATAATGATTTATCATTATATATTACGCTCATTTCTCATTTGATTGTCATCTTTCGCTTCAATTTGTGTTAGATAAAATAGAAATGATGTGGCTACCTGCGTGTCATTTAGCACTTCCAAGTGATCGCCTTTGCGGAAGCTAAGATCTTCTTCGGTGGGCGGATCGTAATCATACAACGCCACGAACACATTTGAGTTTAATGGAACGGTTTCATGCTCACTATTTACTGAAATCGATGAGGTTATTGATGTTGGTTGTGGCACAATAGCCACAAGTGAATGATCATTTTCCAGCGATTGCATTTTTAGTTCTCTCACTGCAAACTCTGCTATTATATTTTGTCTGCTAAAACAATTACCCATATTGTTAACTGGCTGCTCATTCAATCGGAAAATGTAAAACGAATTGAATTCGTGGGGCGCTTCAATTCAACTAATCGTCGTCTCTTCTTCACTTATGGACCAGCCAATAACCGTATCTGTGCGATGAATTTTATTTTAAATTCAATTTTGTTCCCAAATATTGTCTCAATTACACCGGATGTAAACTATTGATGGGAATAAACAAAGCTTGGCTCTTTTTGTTGCTGCTGTTCTTTGTGCACTCCATTGATTTCACATAAAAAACAATTGCAAACTGCAACAAAGTTTAAAAATGTTTGTTCGCCAAAATCGATCATAACAAGTTGATGCGTTCCCTTTATTCGACTCAACGAATTGATTAGACACGAAATATTTGTGTAAAAAGGCTACTTTCTCATACAATGTTGATATTTGCTTTTGCGAAATTAATCTGTATACGATTTAGAAATAGTCTGGGAAATTCGTGTGTTTTCCCTTTAATTTCATTGATTTTTCTATTAACATTTCTATTTTAATGCATAAAAAATGCATAAGTTATTAAAGCCGCGATTGAATTCTTGAATTAGCACCATTACACAGACAATAGGTGTTAAGCAATTATTTCATTTGGCTTGACCGAAATTCAAGCAATACTGATGATTTCAAAACACAAAGACACACTATTTAAGGGCTTGAACTCTGAATTTTATTTGAATTTGCATTCAAAACATACAATAATTAGGATTTGTTGAACAATTGCAAAAGAATGTTCACTAAATGAATGAGGTCCACTATGTAAAATCATCAATCACAACACCAAAACGTTCTTCTTAAATGAAAATGCACTTTAGAATTTGCACCCTAATTGTCTCTATCTTACAAACACTCAACATTAATGTCGTGCTGAATTTTTCTCTCCATTCACTTTATTCCTGTTCCAAGAGAAAACTTTCCTTCGAAATATTTAATGATCGATTTAAAATGTTTTAAACTACTTGTCAAAATGAATGGGCTTAAAATATTTGAAAATAAAAACAAACAAAAACAATGGAAATATTTCAAAATAAAGCACGAACAGCGTCACATTTTAACTATTGACAGATGTTGACACACATTGTATATTAAGATGTGTGCATGAGAGTCTCATCAAATTACCAAATTACAAATAACCAAACTTTGACAACATCAACACGAATACCAACCACTGGTGGGATCAATCGAAATATTCCATAGAATCGTTCTTATTTTTTGTTTGTTTTTTTTATTGGAAATTACATTTTTGATTTATAATGAAATCGCACGCGTTTCTTATATAAATTTTGAGTATATTTTTCGATTCCAGTTCCATTTAATGCGCACAAAATGAAACCGTTCTCCATTTTATGGGATCTTCAAATGGTATTTGTTATGCTACGTGATTTATTCCATCTAATACTGTCAAATTCCGTAACACTCCGAGAGATTCAGCCAATTTATGTATTCGTCGCTAATGGAGATTTTTTGAATGTGAATAGACAGTTTTTTTGACACAAAGTCTATCAAATTGTGGAGTTCAATTATCCTGAAGCAGAACTATTGCTCGTAAAAATCCAAAAAATAACTTTCAATTTCAAAAATAATCGTATATGTTTGAAACTGAAAATATTTTAGAGAAAACTGCGAAACATGTAAAAATAAAATTTTGAATTTGTCAACAATATATTTTTGTACTGGAATTTTCGGAATCTATTTAATCTTTTTTCTTCTTCGATTCTATTATAATTCAAATGTTGAGCAATGGCATTTTTAGAGGCAAATAAAACACAATATATATGGAACGACACAATTGATCCGTTGAACATAACTCACGAACTTGTATGAATTGCATTTATTAGAGAAATATGAGTGAAAACCGCCAAGAAGGAAAGAACTAAACAAATACTGTGTTGTTGGCTGGATAATTATTCCAACATATCTGATATGCATTTATGTCCGAAAATTTATTCGATTTTTATTCCTACCGTTGACTTTGAACAAAAAATGAATAATCACAATGAATCAATTAAATAATCACAATTTTGTTTATCGCCAATTTTTATTTATCATCTTCTTTTTTTCATACAATGTTTGAGCACAGCTACATGAGGTTCGTCTATTCGCCCAGAATTTGTAGTGAGTCACATTGAATAAAGTCGTTTTATCTAATAATAATGTTCATTTGACCAAAGTAAAATGAAATCTTTTCGTTTTGAAAATAAATTCATTCAAAAAATGTCCAACAAAGAAGTTAAATCTAATGTATTAAAACTCAAATTAAATTTTTTAATCACACCAATTCACACAGAGAAAACAAAATTGGTAAATTCGTGTCAATCGCTGATAAATCATTGTGCTTGAATTGTTATTTCGAAAAAAAAAAATATTTCATCTTAGATTTACCGCTGACTGTAACAGTTTAATTGTTAGATAGCGCAGTTTTGGCCAAATTTGGTCAGTTTGCGGCATGGTAATTCAAGAAAAAACATACGTCGTTTACATGGTTATTTTTCTCACTCCCAAACAATATCGCCATCTAATCAGTATGGTTTCTTGTTATTTATGTTAGCTGCATTTTGCGGCTATAAAAAAACTATAAACAATGGCGAATAGACGGCGGTAGTGTTGAGCAGTGGGCAAAGCGACCTTGCACTCGATGTATATGGAAAATTTACCGGCAATATATTGTTTACTTGACTCGAATTAACAAAAACAAAAAAATATCTGTGGATTCGTAATTGTTGCTTATATTATAATAACATATCGTTACTAACTTCTCATCTTCAAGCTTAATAAGTAAAGTAATAGACATAAATGATTTTAAATAAAACAATTTTCCAAAATATGTACGTGATAGTCATTCTCGTGTCATTCTAACTTTAATTAATTCAATTGTTTAACTCAAGTGGTTTCATATCTATTTTAAACTCATTTTAATTACATAGTCCATGCAAACTGTAAAAAAACATATTTCTTGAATTGTTCGTCAATCAAATAATTGTTAAAACAAATTGAATCCGGAGGAATTGATGATATTTCTGATGAAATCGATAGCTTTGAGCGTTGCCTGACGCACGAATTGCCTCAAATTGTATCCGTGTCGACTGTTCGAAGCTCCAATTATTAATAATATTGCTGCATATGTGATCATTGCTGCCACCCATTTGTGTCGATTAATCCATTTGAGCATTGTATTGTCGTAGATATTGCATTCAGCCAAATCAACCCGTTCTGCATTTATCATTCCAAATCCATACACAACTAAGTAGCGCACACGAACAATTTCGTTATTGGTTATCACAAAATAATTTTCAGGGATACCGTTTTTATTGCTTTTTTCTGCACACAAAGAAGAAAATGGAAATCAGTTTTTTTGTTGTTGCAAAAATCGAACCGATTAAGCTGAACACTTCTTATTCGGACCCAATAAATCGGATCGACGTTGCTTACCTTTGGAATGGGATATCAAATGATACGGGTGATCGATAAACTCACAAATGGCCAAACAGGAACTACGTTTACCGCATCGAGAGCTCTTCCATCCAAAACTTATCGGACTGAACATGAGGCTAACATGTAATTCAGATGATAAATAAATACCTTCGCCGTACAGTGCTTCCTCCTGAAAATCAAAAGAACCATAAAGAATTTTCAATACAAACACACTACCACTAATGCGATCTTCTTTTCTTCAAAATAATATATACTCACCCTGCATAAATGCTGCTGTAGTCCGTAATTCAAAATGGAATGGAAACTTTCTAGTTTGCTGCCATGATAGCCAAACAAACTGTTGGAATAGTTTGTTTGATACTTGCGAAATTTTTGCTCAGGAACGGAGTTATCTGGCGTCAGTACTTGGAATATGTGTGTTGGCCTCGGACCAGGTACAACAGAGATCACATTTTGTAAAACGCTATCAAACTGAACGTAATATGAATTAAATAAACAAACAAACAAAAAACGTTAACATCGAAATGATTTTAATTTGATTTGGCTTTGGCTTGAACGATTTTATACGTTTTATCTTTTGAATGGTAGAAAATGAATGCGACAAAATCCTAATTCGTATCCTATAGCATACAATTTTTGGTGTGATTCATTTGGATTGATTGCGATGCGTGTGATTCGAGCATATGGATGTTGTTCGACTAATGGAATTCTGGAGTGCATTTTCGATACAATTTCGGTTCCATCGAAGTCTTTGAATAAAATCTTAATGCACTCATTCTGTTCACTGTTTGCCGGTGCATTTTCTTCTAAATACACGTCGGTTGAGCTGATGATTTTTTGGTCTGAACTTTCATCAAATCGATTGTAAAGTAGAAGCTGTTGGAAATTGATCATGAATAGATCGCCAACTTCATTGCCAAAAATGCCGGTGTTTAGCCAATCGCTGAAGGCCAAATTGCTGGGTTCACAGTCACTGTATAGATTCGAACTTCTTGTTTGATTATTCGTATAAAGAATTGGTTTGATGTGAAGACCGCCGTTCATACGAAACAGCGATGCATCTATGATGGTTAGATAAATGGGCCAATGGAGAGGCCAAGCGCCTGAAATTATTCGACTTTTAAATATCGGTGATGTGAATGGAGTGAGTTGCGGGTCCAATAGATCGTACAGTCTAATGCGACGGTCGAGAGCACCGACGAGCAGCCAACGAGCGCTACCATCGATATCTGTATGCAAATCGAGTTGAGTAATGCAGGACAACGCGCCCATGAATGTGTACTGTGGCAGTAAAACTGGAATTGCATCGGCCGCATCTTTCTGACACATGTACGATGAATTTAAGTGATCGAAATTCCAAACGGCGATCAAACCTGTGTTGTAGCCAGCGCACAGAACTTTGTGACCTTTTGTCCGAGACCACACAAGTTGTGTTACAGATTGCGATGCAAATTCGTCCTTTTTGAAGCATGGCTGCAGTCTTATCTCTGGCTTCAATTTGATCACAGTTGGCACACAACTTCTTTCTTTCGATACATTATCTGGGAAGGAAACGATATTGATGCTACCAGTTGTGTCTGGTATAGCCACGATTGCTAGACGCTTCGATGCAATGTAAGCATCGCTCGGACAAAATGACATCGTACATAATGGTCCATCTTCATATGCAATCCCATACATAAAATGCGCTAACTCAATTTCCGTCTCTGACTTCGTTGAAATGCTCCACAATTGAATTAAATTTTTGCACTTTTCCGGTGAATAAAAGTTTGTTGCGTTTATGGAATTGGCACCTTTATTTTGTGTCGAAACCACTAGCACCTGGCTGCCATTGTACTCTTTCGGAAATGGAATCCAATCGGCCGTCGTGATTTTACCACCACAGAATATGATATTTGTTTCGGCTTCAATGTGTTTACTATTTACACTTTCAAAAAGATTCAAGTGTTTCCAATTTTCATCGATTATTTCGGCCTTTGCGATTTTATATTCCTTTTGTTTTTGGCATAAAAATTTTGCTGATTTAGAATGCAAAAGGCCAATAAATTTATTCACTTCCCGTTGGGGCAGGCGAACGTGCTCGAAATTAATTTTCATATGACTTTTCAAAGTCAATGCATCAAGATCATAATTTTGTTCGACAAATTCTTTCGTCCAGTGATTGGATTTTCGGTGATATCCAGGTCTTGAGTTCAGGATGCGCGTATAGAATGCAGATAGCATTTCCCAATAGGCCGGTGAATCTTCTTCCATTATTCTCTCCAACGGAATGGCTTTTTTGCGTTTCACTGACTTTCTTTTAAAAGATCGTTCACTATGACCATCCAAACTGTCATCATCGCCCAAATCTCCCTCACTGCTACTCGACGATTGACTGCCAGCCTTGAAATCATCATCATCCGAATTATCAGCTTCATTGCCCGATTCATGGCCCACTTTCAATTCTTCGGGATGTACACTTTCAATGTGCTGCACACATTCATCACGCGATGGCGCCGTTTCAAAGCAAATTTTGCATTGATGTATCGACACTCTGCATTGCTTAAAATGCGTTCGCATCGTATTGACATCCGTTGCCGTAAATGGACAATCATTTGAGCACCGGATTATGTTCTCTTCGCGCAATTGATTGGTCCATCCTTTGAATGTTCCGCCAGTGATTTTCAATCCAACTTTGATAAATTCATCAATGGGCTTCGAAACGGGCATTGTTTTTTTGATAATTCTCTTTGGGCGACCACTTTCAGAAAAAACTACTTTAACTGGCTCCTCGACTGTGCCAATTTCGCATACATCTTTGATCATTTGATCGGCTTGCTGCTGGGCGGCTTCCAAACGACGAACGGGGCAAAATGATTGCTGATGCGATGCCAAGCTCACTCTGCGATATAGTTTCTTGCAATATTCACATTCGGCTTTCAGCGAAT
This sequence comes from Obolodiplosis robiniae, assembly GCA_028476595.1. Taxonomy (NCBI): domain Eukaryota; kingdom Metazoa; phylum Arthropoda; class Insecta; order Diptera; family Cecidomyiidae; genus Obolodiplosis; species Obolodiplosis robiniae. The sequence goes on along the minus strand of CM052017.1, from coordinate 6,904,546 downwards.
CAATTTCTTCAGCCGTCAATCCGCACAATTCAATGTGACTAATGTAGCCAACCGCTGATTTTTTCTTCTCATCACATTTTGGACATCTCAAATACAATATTTTATTTAGTTTCATGTATTTAATCATGATGCGTGCTATTGTTGATGTGTCTGTGACATCGATTGGCTCGTCAATTCCAACACGATATGTTACACCATAATGCGTGGCCACATGCGCTGTCCACTTATTCTCGGCCACTTCACTTTGGCAGTTGCCACACGTAAAGTATTTTGTATTAGTATTTTCTGGTGATTGTTTATGTGCATTCTTGGGAGGTCGCCCAGGGCGTTTTTTTATTGGTGTTTTAACATTATCTTCGATTGTGACTTCGACTGAATTTGATTTATGCTCTTCATTTAGTGTCATTTGAGGAGCTGCATTCCTGGAAGATCGATGCCGTTTTGGAATCACTTCGGTTGGAGTTTCTTTAAGCTCCTCTTTTATGTCAACAGATACGTTGTCTCGGGCTGAAACCATCGATGAAGCTAGACCAATTTGATTTATTATGTCATTTGAATTCACAACCAAGGCATTTTTCGGACGTCGCCCACGACGCTTTGGAACCACTTCGACAACTGTTACAGGGCTCTCCTTTCTAATGGATGTGTTCGAATGTTGCTCTGTTGATATTTCGCCATCAGAAAATTCGAGATTATGCGCGTTGAATGGTGAGGTTAATGTTGTTGTGGTTTTTATTTCTTCAGCATCCTTTTCACAGGTGGGTGTTGATGTCCCATAGGTTATCTCTGAATATACAGTAGGCGCCTTATCATTTGATGAAATGTCAACCATCGCAATACAATCAGACTTTCTATCTCTTCCACGCTTTTTCAATGGCATTGAAGACACAGAGGTTTCAATTTTTACTACATTTGTTTCACTGTCGATATGTTGTAACGATGGCAAATCAACGACCTCTTTGCGGGATTTGCGTCCTTGTTTCAATTTTGGCTCCAGCTTGGCATTTGGAGTTGGCTCAAAATCGTATGGCTTTGGCCTAATGACACGTCCATATCGACTGCTTTTCATAAATGTGCTATTGGTATTGTTTGGACTTTCACCGAGTGGTTCCGGTACTTTTGTATTAGAATTTTGCAAGGAGAAATAATCGTTGAGCAGCGTTTGTTTCGGTTTTCTGCCTCTTTTGGCCACCACTGGCTGTGTTGTGGTTGGCATATCATCTCGTGCTGCCGCTGAGACAGTGTTTGGCTTTACATTTGGGCTTTCTTCTAAATTCAAAGTTTCAACAATCAATGTCAATCTGTACATAATTTTAGATGTTCTACAATATTTACCTTCAACAAGTGATTGGTCCATTGTCTTGTCATTGGAAATGTCAATTTCAGGATTTGCTGTTGATTCACTGGCCGGAATTGAAGTAGATTCGTCAGACTCGCCCGTTGAGCGTTTTTTCTTACGCTTTCCACCAGATCCAAATTTTATGCTAGTTTTTCGTGATATTCGATTTGGTTCCGGATTATTAAGTGAAGGTTCCAATTTGATTTCTGGCATATGTTGTTGTGGTTCTGGGACCGGTTCTGTTTCTTCTACTATTTCTAATTTCCCTACAGCTGTCTCATTCATTGCAATATCATTCAATTTCATCGCACTTTTGTGAATGTCATCGAATGCTTGATCATCATCAATCATAGTTGAGCTAGTCTCAGATTTAATTTGCGTGATCTCCTCGCACTGGAATTCCTGATTGGAATCCATATCTATGTCCACATCCGCATCATCAGCGCTTGAATCACTTACGGAGGGCGATCCACATTCGATACGAAAGCTTTTTCTAGTTGAATCCAGAAAATCATCAATCAATCTGTCCTTGTCAACATGTTCAGCTAGCAAATCAATCAATTCCTTTTGAACGAGTCTCGGCTTTTTGACCGCAGCTGGCTGTTTTACTTCGCTCACATCATCGATCAGCTCGATTTCGTGGTTTTGAATTGTCAGCTGCGCTTCTTTGATTAATTCATCCAAATCAGATTCTGTTTCAATCGATTCATCCGACGAAAAAAATTCTGGTGATGAAATTGTTCTGGACAACTGTGTGCTTGAATTGATTGCCGCCTTGGCATTTATTTCAATCGCAAATTCTGGTTCTTCGATTTCCATGCGGAGATTCGGGCCGATTTCATTTCGGAATTCATCGAATTGATGTTGTGAGCATTTGAATTCTGGCAATGAAAAACCTTTCAGGTCATCTGATACATTAACTGCTGAGCTCAATTCAAGACAAGTGGGATTTATCGGTGATTTTGTTTGAGAATTCACGAGTAATTTAAATGGTGATGGGGATTTGACTGGAGTTTCTATTGCTGGTGCCTCATGAGACTTCGGCTCGATAAGTTTCTGCTCGAAAACGTTTGGCTGTAGCTCAGCCACATCTGCATCACTGTATTCGATTTTTCCTTTATTCGTTTCCACTCGTTGGATTGGTTTAATTTTGCTGGGTCTTGTTACTTGCGGAACATATGAGATATTTCCACTATTAACGGCCGGTGCCGATGATGCAATGGCCGTAAATCCTTTCAAATCCAATTTGTTTTCACTCAACAAAACATTTGATAAAACGTGAATTTTTTTCGTTGAATGCGTTTGTGGTGGATTACTTTGTGACGATGCGGTGCCACTTATTGGAATCGTTGGCTTGACTGGTGAAATATTAATCGACGGTTTTTGTACTAAAGATTCATTATTTGTTGCTAACGATGATGTTTGCGACGAGGTAGACGGTGCGGCACTTTTCACTGTCGTCTGCTTTTTAACAAATGTTTTTCCTTTGCCGTTGAATTTCGTGAGCGCTGATAAAATATTTGATTCGATGCCCAATTCTTTTAATTTTTTCGAATCTAACGAAATGATTTGGCGTATGACTCGTTGTTTTGGTTCAGTCGAACCAACATTTTGCTTACTATCACGGATTGGGTCCATTATTAACTGCGTTTTTTCACAACATTACGAATTTTCACACAAATATTCCAATTTTCTGCATTCATCTCCAATGGGAAAATCACAATGAAACCAATTCTTTCCGAAATTTATGCGGTGAAAATGCACATGCACAGAAATCCAATGTTTCTAAACTATTTCGCTTTATTTTCTGCCAGAGTTTGACAGATATGATGTGTGCGTGTGTGAGTGTGTGTGTGTGTATGCTTCATGTGAAATAAACAACATTTGGCTTCTAGTAGTGGCAGCACTGTGCTCATTCATTGTAATTCATTTGATAGCGTAGAACTTATCATTTGAATAAACAGCAATTTAATAAAAAAAGATTTGTCCTAAATTATTACGAAATGTCCTCCAAAGCCATTTTATGTCAATTTGATTCAATTTAAATTAAAAGTTGACCAATCAAACGTTTCAATGAATCCACTGGTTTTCATACAAATTGATGTTTTACAAGCTTCGGGAAAGATTGCTGTAAAATAATTTTGAAGGTACTTTTCCTTGCGCCACTTGCTGTATTCTCCTTAGCAAAATCTAAAGAACATGCCAATTACTCACAAAAGTCTACGTTCACATTTTGCGAAATAGAAATTATTCAACACAAAAGCACAAATTTGCATGAGAACAAATCGAAAATCGAATTGATGCATTCAGCCGATTGCAATAATACTTACATCTGAGCGATTGATGCTTTTCAATGCTGGATCTTTGCCGCTTAAAAGGCACCAATACAGCAAATCGATGGTTTCTTCACATATCGAATTGTCCGTGCTACTTGGATGTTCCACAAATTGATGCAGTTTTTGCAATACAATTGAAAACTGTGGAACACTTGCGATTGTATCTCGAAGACGCTTTATATTCAATATTTTGTTGTTAACATATGCACTAGGAAATGGTTTGAGTAAGGAATCGTATTTGTAGTTGCTTGCTGCTGCAACAAACAATGTCCATTTGAAATCACATGCGTCCAAGTCATTTTCAAGTGCTTTAACAAGAGCCTTTGCTTTATTCACCAGATCAAATGACTTTTCCGATTTCATTTTGCTCGTTTCACACCCCAAATTGCTTTGCATGTTTTTCAGCTTTTCCAGCACAGGCACTTACAACTGATGTGGCGATATGTTGTCAAAACAAAGATCACACGTCAGTTTGTTTACATTTATCACTGTTGAAAATCATCAAAAATATCAAAAGTGTATTCAATTCGATATAATTATTTAATCTTTAATCAATAAAAATGTGCACAGTTTCAAAAAAATCTACAAATAAACCACTTTCAATTCACAATTCTCAACTCAAATTGGCGCTTTTCTTTCAAATAGTTTGCAATGATAATTCGATTGAAATCATTTCAATGCTAGATGTTGTTTACTCTGTCAGAAGGAGCTGTATATGTGTAACAATTACTTCAACTGCTGACAATCGACATAACCTATTAAATGATGGCGAATGATTTCAAATGGAACTACAATGTTACGTTATTATTGAAATCAGATCTAGTAATTTTATTAATATATATTCGGCTAAAAAACTTATATCCTCGAAAACTTTTTGTATTTTATCTAGACATATCCTTAAGAAATCGATGACTTCGAGTATCACTTATTGCTGAGTTGATGTGCGAAATGAATGCATTTCTTGGCTTATGAAATCAATGCTATCCACATCCATGCAGTCATAATCGTTCGGTGGCACATCTGGGTATGTATTGATGCACTGTCGATTATTCATTCTTTTGACACTTGGTGTTGGCAAGACATTGAGCTCACTGGAGCCGATTTGTGGAGTCTCACATTCAAATTCATCAGATTCATCTTGAACTGAAGACGTTACAATGCTCTCGGAGAGATCATCGATAAATTTTTCATCAACCATCAACATGCAATCACTATCATATGCAGACAGTTCCTCCTCATGGTTCGTTTCCACTTGAATCGTTTGCAGTACAGTTTTTTCAATAGTTTTAATTTCCGCTGCTTCTGATTGACTTTCCTTCGATAGCAATTGCATTGGACTGTCAGAGATTGAGTCGGATTCGTCATCTTCGGCGTTACTCGCAGGACTTTCATTATATTCAATTTCAACATTGCTCGCGACATTTTCATCACTTGTAATGGCATTATTGTAATTAACATCAATCTTGGCATTTTTACTCAGATCACGACCTGTACTTCTTGTGCTTCTACGTGTTCGGAAAGTTCTTGTGTTAATCACTGTTTGCATCGAATTTCCCTCCGCTTCACTTTCACTATCAGTCACAATGATTGCATCGAAGCCAGGTTTCGGCTGAGCCAATAATTTCAGTCGTTTCAATTGCCGTTTAAAATAGATATTTTCACAATAAAACGTAAGTAATGCACTATTTGTAGATTTTATTTGACGTCGTTTTAAGCGATCTTCATTAACATATGTATTATAAAGAAAACACGCTTTCCGCTCCATTTGCCTCCATAGCTGTTGTTTCTGCTTTGAAGTCAATTTTTTAAAGTCGTGTTCATTAAAGACGCGTTTCGACCAACCCTTTTCGATGCCGAAACAAACATTTGAATGTCCCAACTCGACGCGGCACGGTACTTTCAAGCATAATTGTATTTGTTCTTCTTCCGTTAATTTCAGCAGAATTTTTCCATTGTGCGTTTCTTCTACATCATCCTGGGAAAATAAAACATATTTCAATGTTTTGGATAACTGTGTAGTAATACTTATTATCTTCATACATCAAGTTCAAAAAGTGCTTCTTTTTGTGCGTCATTGAGCTCGCCAAGCTGTCGAATATCCCACTGTTTGTAATGCGGATCGTTCCAATCGACGTGCATGATCCACGATGTTTTGCTTGCATCACGTTCGTCACTCATTTTTCTATAAATTTCGTAACAATTAATGGATAAATAATGGCACGTAATTATAACAACTGATGTAAACAAGCACTCACGAATCGGTTAGACATTTTGAAACTCGTGTACTAAACTAAATACAGATCTGTCAAATAATTTAGTACAGTTGTTCCTATCAGATCTCGGTGTGTTTGCGATGATGGAGAGAGAGACAGCGAAATCAATCTATGCTTTTGGCAAATACATATTTCCATTTACAGATTTTCTCAATTTTCTCAAAAAACTATTTTGCCAATGTTCTTTCATACACAAAGCATGAAATTTGTTCAAATGAGAGGTAAATAGCTCAATTTAAAAAAAAAAAAACAAAAGGTATGCCAATAACAGTGTATAGCCCGAGATGATGAAGTGGAAAGCTTTTATTCAAGGCATACCTATGCACATAATGCTGAATGAATGCTTGAATTGAACGGCGAACTGCGCAATGTATGGGACGGTACTCACACAAATACCATCGCACACTGGAGTGAACTATGATGACGATGGTGGGAGAAACCATTTTCATATGCACAGATACATCGCGATGTTTGTGTGTGTTGAATTGAGATTTAGACACAAACAGCATACACACATGACATTCATCCAGCAAAGAGAAGACCAACATTTCGTTCATAAAAATCGTGATATCAATTGAAAAAGGTGTCCAAACAGAGCTACAAGTGAATAACACAACCGAGCAGCAGAGTGAAGAAAGAAAATGTAACAGGCCGAACTAAATTTCGAATTATCTGAAACGTACGTGTACACACACGTGAAATAGTTCCATTAACCGTTCAAACAGTTTTATCTCAATTCCTTACTTTTTATCTGGAAAATTACAAAATCTCACATTAATTTAAGTAGCAAACGAGTTTTGGTGCTGTTTTTGTCTGTATTCAGTGTAAATATTTGAGTTTCAGTGCAAATATTTGCGAATGAAAAGAATTTCCCTTTATGTTAAGACTGAAATATATTATTCAAAATTCAGTGAAATATCGTTCCTTTTTCCAAGTGGCATTAAAAAAATCTCATTAAAAATGTTTAATGACAGTTTATGCAAAACATATGTTTTTATATGTATGCAAAAATTCATACCCACCTGTTAAGTGAAACTCGAAATGGGGCTGAGATCAGTAAACATCATGTCAAAATATTCGGTAGAACTTTTAAAATACTTAAATAAGGTTGACAAATTCATTGGCCTGAGACTGATTTCAGCCATACGTGATCGCAACTACGTTCTTTGTTAGCGACATATTATTGAGGTGGTAATTAGTTGTTTGACGGTCATCGACAAGAACAGGTAGATGAACGAGTTGCGAACACAGAAATATTGGGAAATTGAGTTTATCGCGAAAAGTCGCATTCACAAATGTTCACGTATCACGATGTGATAATGAACAGAAAACTGCTGCTTTAACTCATGCTGGGTGTTGTTGTTGTTGTTGTTTATTGATTGTGCGATGTCCACGGTGACGAGTCCAATGAGCAACAAATATACGAAAGAAAAATTCAGCCGTATGACGTCATTTGTAACAGAGTATATGCATACGCATTCAAAAACTTGGAGAAAATAACAAGCCTTTTTGCTCGTCCCTGGGTTTCGCGCAGACCGTATTTGAGACCGTGCGGCATTCGTAGAAGTGGGCTTTTCCCATCCACCTTATATTTTCAAATAATTTTTATGCCAGTACACAATATTTCAACGATAATATTTATCGCTCAATGGTTGAGCTTGGATCAGTCAAATGAGTTTTATTCAGTAAATGTGTTTATCAGGTTTAGTATTCAAAATGTGATATAAAATGAATGAACTGCTGAATATTATTATCGGTATTTTATGGCTTTTCCTGTTCAGCTTGTTTAATTCATTCATTTGTGTGTTATCTGGTTGCCGTCTCGCGAACACAGTACCCAACATTTGCATTTAAATTACATCAGATATCATGTTCCTAGTCATGTTCGTTCTTTGATATCCAACAATCAGCACGAATGCCTAGGAATATCCTTATCAATAACCGCATCACTGATTTTAATGATTTGTTTGTTTTTTCTTGTTTGAAAAAGAAAAATGTTACGTTCTCTTACAAAGTAACGGCTGATCATGTTTTTCCGAACGATGTTTTTGGAAGATTAAGATAGAAGGGTTGACGAATTTGACCTAAGCCGCGATAAGAGATCGAAATGAGATCAAAGTCGTAGTTTTATCCATATTTTCCATTTTTAACGAATACCGTGACATTTTCGCATGAGAGTGCTTCTGATTACTGAAGCCTTTGCTTCAGACTCATATCAATTCGATGTTGGTATTAAATGGGTTGCTTTTTATTGATACTTTCAGTTTTTGTCATGAACATTATGTTGTGCTGTTAAAAAGGTTCGACGTATCGAGTGTAACAGATACAATAACGAGTGCCCTTTTCTTCACATTAAAATCGGTTATCAAATTTCAATTGCGTCACATCAAACATGATCGAGGCATACCAAATGATGTCGTTCGCAAGCATACTGCTTATTGTCATATTTGTGCATTCATCACGAGCTCTGATTGCAAATTCCGTCGGCCGATTCCCGTTTTTAATGCCCAATGTCCATCCATATCGCGTGAGTATACAATATTTTTTCACAATATCTTAATCGTTTAGCTACTGAATTCTGGGAATAAGCAGAAGTATTTGAAGATCAGAGTGAAAAGATATTTTTACTACTTTGGCACTACTTGCGAAGTTCACGAATGTGCTCAAAAACTTGCACCTTTTATTCGAACGCGATCATCAATTTGAATTATTTCGAAATTGTTAAAACAAATAAATTCAATTTGAAATAACTACCGTTAGAAAACTCTGCTGATTGTTTCCAAAATTATTGTCTGCCGCCGAATAGTGATGATTTTATAGGTATATTTTAAAATTGCTATTGCGTTTTTTCGCGCCGGCTCATGCTACCAGAAAATGGTCCAAAACGATTTCATTTTCAAAAATTTTTCAAATATGTTGTTTTTGAGTTGGCATGGATATTGATTGAATCAAACAAGCGTAGTGACGCGGTGTCACCATTTTATTACTTATAGCGAAAAATTAATTCATTTTGGCAGAAAAATGACCGTAATTATTTCCGAATGTATTATAATTGAATGTAAAAATAGAGAATTAAGTGAATGCAGTCATTTTCCAAATATTTCCTCACGTCAAATCGATTTTAAATCACATCATTCGTTTTAAAATACGATTCAACATTTGTGGAGGGAAAATAATCTTCAGAATGAAATGTTGAAGTGTAAACAGTAAATGATCCATGAAATGTGGTGAATCGGCTTGTGTTCAAAATCGTTAAAAAGATTTTACTGGTTTCTGATAAGAATATCGATTAAAATTGTAAAAATTTGTTCATGTGTTTCGATAGATTTCCCATATTTTTTTGCGTTAACATTTCGAATTACTAAATTCCAAAGTTGATCATTTTAATTTTATATTTGAACTAATTGTGCTGATGTTTGAGTATTGTTTGTAAACTGGAAATTCCCATGATGCAATCTACTCGAACAAATAATAGCTTGAGGTCACAGCGAATAATAATTCAAAATGTTCTTTTTATTTCAGCCTGAGCTTTACTTATGTACACCCATTCGAGTCGATTATACCGACAATTATTTCATTGGTACGTAAAGCTCTCTGCATATATCACTTGAATTGGTGTAATTCTTTTGTTGCAAACCTACGCAAGATTTATTTGCGGCACTTGTTTACTGGGTAAAAAAAAAATTGATTGTTTTCTTCATGTATTCAGTTGGTTTCGAGCCGAACGCAACGATGAATACGGCACATCACATGCTATTATACGGATGCGGGGAGCCGGGCTCGGGAAAGCCCGTATGGTAAGAAGTGATGACGCCATTTAAATGCAACCTTGTTTACAAACGTTCGCTTTTGATAGGAATTGCGGTGAGATGGCCTCTCGCGATGAAGACGACATGCACGAAGTGGCTAGTCCATGCATGCAAGGCTCTCATTCACAGGTAATTTGCACGAGAATATCTGCAAATAGATGAGCCTTTAAACGAATTTATCATTTCGAAATCAGATCATTTATGCGTGGGCGAGAGACGCTCCAAAGTTGGAGTTGCCGGAAGGTGTTGGTTTCAAAGTGGGCAAATCATCACCCATCAAATACTTAGTGTTGCAGGTGCACTACGCACATATTCATATGTTCGAAGGTATAAAGAAATTTTGCTACAAATTAAAGCGATTTGTCAGAAGGACGAAAACGATTAATCTTTATTTTGGCTTTGCTTTGTTTTCTAGACGGAAGTGTAGACGATTCAGGCGTTTTCCTTCACTACACTAAACGAGTGTAAGTGTTCTGTTGTTGCTGTACAATATGATTAAATGCTGCCAATTTTTTGTTTTTCATTTTCTGACATTCCCCCTTTTCAGGTTATACAAACAGGCTGGAGTGCTATTGTTGGGGACAGCTGGTGTGGTGCCGCCGATGAAAGCGGAACCGAGAGTCGAACATATGGAAACATCGTGCGTGATTGAAGAAGATAAAGTAGTTCATCCGTTCGCATTCCGTGTGCACACACATTCACTTGGTAAAGTTGTATCTGGTTATCGCATTCGCGACGGAAAATGGACATTGCTGGGTAAACGCGACCCAATGAAACCACAAATGTTCTATCCGGTGAATAATACCGACCCCATCGTCGCCGGTGACATAATGGCGGCTCGCTGTACTATGGTTAGCAATCGAAGACGGCCCACGTTCATTGGGTAAGCACTCTCAATTGAGATATTTATTCAATTTGTCTCTATTCACCTTAATTTTCATCTCGATATCCGACATTTTCTTAACAGCGCAACGAATGAAGATGAAATGTGTAATTTCTATTTGATGTATTATGTGGAATATGATGAGCCATTGACACAAAAATATTGTTTTGGCTATGGACCGCCGAAATACTACTGGAGGAATGATGAACTCTTACAAAATATTCCAGACGAAGAAGCAAGTCAAATAGACGAATAAACCGATTATCCAGAGCAGCACACACAATTCCAAAAAAATATGCACAAACCACGTACAAATTTTTGTTTTGTTTTGGAACAAAAATATTGTAAATAATTGAAACGTTAAATTGAATGTTTCCGATAAAATCGAGTTTATTTTATACCAACAAAGACCTATTTTATTTTTATGGCATAGCTAAAACGGCTGAAATATCATCGAAATTGTTCGAACATTGCCATTTGAACATAAAAAGAAAAAAGAAGAATTCGTGAGACGAAATTCAACTATACACACAAAGGAAAACTGACAAATGTATAGTATTTATTTTCAATTGTTTTTGTAACTGTTTATTCAATTACTCCATCGCATGTAAAATATGCTTGATTTTTCTTTACAAACAATCACACATTTTATTATATGCAAAAATATCATGTTTTCCCTAATTCGAACATTCCATTGTTTTGGACAAACACAAATCTATTTGAAAAGTAGCCAAAATATAGATATTTATGAAAAGATGGATTAGAAAATATAGTTATTTTTATAAGAGAGGAAGAAAATGAATAATTGCCAACTTTAAACTATTTATATACATGGAATGTCTAGTCAAAAAATAAATATTATAAAGAGTTGGTAAATTGTGACCAAATCGCAAAGTACAAAACTTGCAGAAATAGAAATGATGACGCATTTTGCACAACAGAATTAATCTGGAAGGAGGAAAGAACGATTGAACATGAAGAATCGAATAGAGGCCAAACGAAAACTGAAACAAAATGTTTATTTTTTTAACGAGCACATATTTATGTCGACAACGGTACTGAAATCAAATATTAATTTCTTACGGGTAAAAGTGAAAATACACAAGACACTTTTCGGCACACATTCATATATTCTTTATTGCCTCTTGATTTTTAACCAAACATCGCACAGTTTGACTCTTATTTGCTTCTTGACACATTTGTCTGAAGACAGCTGGGCAATAAATATGTATATTTTTTAATTGAATGTCCGAATTGAACACTCAACATCCAATTCATTGAGATAAATCAGGGGGCGGCAATGCCATCATATTATCATGATCAATTCAGAAATGTATAGTTAAATTGCATTTGTCCATTAAATTAGGAGCGCTCGCGTCGTTATTGGTCTGATGTTTACACCCGATGGGATAAATACCTGCGCATATGAATAAAAATTACTGTCGTACTCACATATCCAAATTGAGAAACATTTCACAATCTATGTATCATATACAAGAACGTTTATTGATGATTTTATTGGTTCATATATGTATGTCCCAGCTAAAGATTGTCCTCATTATTCAATGGACTCACACATCTTGATAATCAAAGCATTTTTCCATGTTCATCAAAATGAATCTGATATATTAATTACAACATTTAATAAATATACGTGAAAAAGATATGAAGCAAATTTGTCTTTCAATTCCATTCAAGCAGCTCAAAGATGCCCGATGACCGATTGATGCCAAGTTTTAAGCTAGTGTTTAAGGTAGAAACGGTTTGAAGGGCGTCTACATCGTTTTCGAAAATATGACTGTGAGGACGCTAGTATTTTGGTAATTAGTGGTATTATTAAGCTAAAAGGGATCATCTTACTACTTGTTATTAGTAAACGCCGGTTTTCGCAAAGAACAGAAACCGAAATTGAAATGGTATTCATTGTATTTTTTTTTTTTACTTATTCGATTCACACTTAATGGAAAATGACACTATTTGACATTTTTGTTCGCTGCTTGCAATATAAACAAGTCAAAAATTCTTGTTTCTGTTTCTGTTGCTAATGACAATCCTCTATTTATCTATTATCTTTTTAGTCACAAATGTGCTGCGTTGAATCTGGACTCACCACCGAAAATTCCGAGCTCAACGTCGATTTTTGTTGATGAAAATTCGAATTGTTATTGTCATTTGTCACCGAAAGGAGTTGCATTTATTTGGGCATACATTTTACCGCATTCATCAGAAAATAATTTTAACTTTTCTTGGTATTAAAATATTAAGAGTAAATTACCAATTCGATATCGATATTTACCGAAAGAAAACAACCACTGATAGATGTATTCCGATCACTTCAAACCACTTACAACAAACAAAATTCATTATCTCTAATTGTTTTGATTCCGAGCGATTAGTTTACCTCTAAACGAAGTTCACGACAAAAAAGAAGTAGAAAAGATCTATGCAATTGCTCATATGATTCATCAAAGCTTCAATCAGAAAATTGTTGACATTTCATTAAAAAAAAATAAATAAAAGAAAGAAATATCCCCTATAAGTTCTAACGAGAAAGAAACCTTTCGTTACTCGGGTGGTGTATCTGTGAATGGTCTGACAAAGATTTGTGTTGATGAATGGTGTGAAGATTTTACGAAACCACTCGATTATTTTGTCCCCAATTAGTGCGGGCTTTAAACTTAAAACTCATTTGGGCAATACCAAGATAATCTAATTTTTATTTTTTTCTTCGTCAGAATTGTGATTCGGTTTATAACGGTCAAACTTGTAGAGCATTTTTTAAACTTTATTCCGAGCACTATAAATTTTACCATCGGAAGCAACTCAATAAGTCAACACCTGCTGAACATATGCTTGAAAATTATCACGAATTCGCCGGTTTTTATTCGCCAAAAGAGATACAGATTCATCATCCATGTAATTCAGATGGATGGAAGAATATTTATACCAATAAAACCAAAGGGAAAATATGAACATTCAAAATACACAATTATAGATACCTCTATACAATTCAACATCTCCACTTAGTACAAGGAACGTATAAGTATATCTATAATAAATATAATGATCATTAAACATTGGGTCAAGTCTCGTTATTCCTCTAAATAAAACAACTTTGTTTCAAAATAAGAAATATTTTGATTTTCAATTCGATATTCCAAATCACTGGTGCAGTATGTGACATTTTAATCAATTAAATATTTAGAAAAAATTATTGTAATTCACTGCACATAATTATTGTGAATATATTTTTAATGTCTGGCATCAATGTCAGGAACTAATCATCTTCCACATAAGGTATTGGTTCTCCTGAATACCACGAGTAAAGTGGCTCCTGATCCGGCAAATTTTCGTGCGCGTATTTCGCCTTAAATAAACAAATATAATTTGAATGTCCATTGAAAAAATCGGAAAAGTATTCCTAATATTATTACGATTGTAATATGTACACTAAGGTGTTTTTCATATTTTAAATTGAAAAAATGGTAGCTTTCAAAATAAAGAGCAAAAAATTCTGTATCATTTGATGGCTTCCACACAACGTAGCGATTAGTATTCAGACTTCCCGAAGCAAAAAACACGATTATTTTTTCAGCTTGATTTTGAGCGATCGAGATTTGTTGTGTCATTCGTAAGCAAATTTTATTGAAATGCCAAGGGAAAAGAACATTTTATTCTGTTTGTATTTTGTCAAAGGATTCAATTGTTGCTATGACATCAGCGATTTAACCGACAAAATGGCACAAATCAACAAAAGAGATGGATTTTGTTTTGATTTTCGTTTGGATATCGATACAGAATGTCAATGATGCGGTTAATTTCATCAATCGGCAGTTTTGAATTGTATTGCCGAATTCAAACAAGCGAGAATCCACAAAGATTCTGTTGTTTGAACAAGTAAGTGTGCTTCATCGATAACGGTGCATTTTAACGGAGTCATTTATTCAATTTTTGTTTTGTGTTTTAGGATTTTTCGCATCATTCGATTAACGGGATTACATATTGCTGACTTAAGATAAAGTGAATTTCATCACCCGCAGATTTTCGATTGCATTGCCGAACTCAGAAATAGTGCGAATTTCGACCAAGTAAGACGTGCTTCGATTCATATTGATAATATTGTGTTAACAGTGAATTTTTTACAAATTTATTCATTTCGTTTGTGTTTTTAATAGGTGTATTCGAAAGTGTGAACTATGCGGAAAAGAAAGAAGCCATCGAACAATAATGCCAACAATGAAAACAACGATGGTGATGATGAGGAAAATGGAATCGTTACAATCAAATGTGCACTTCCTTCGATTCTTAGACCTCAATTTCGAAGAATAGTCATCGATGATATCACCGCCAAAAGTCTGCAAGCAACGAAGATATGTTCATTAGCATCGCTTCTGCTCTTGCATATGACGAAAATAACACGGAATTCTTCTATCAAGATGGTGAAAAAGTCATACGAGATTGTTTTTTTGCTGTTCTTAAGAAAAACATCACCAAAAACTCTATGATTCCCGAATTCCGTGATTTTGTGACAAATCTCCATGACGAACATCGTTTTGAATGGCCAAATAACGATTATTTTTAGAATGCTTTCAACGATTTGATTGAAACATACAAAACGAATGTCACGACGAACTTACATACGCATCGGAAGAAACGCGTCTACAAATATCTGGAATTGAAAGTGCACGAACACAACTTGAATGAGGACCAACAATTGGATAAGATCGATATCAAAAATGCTGTCAATTTAGCAGTAAATGGACGAGACGACATTCCTCAAACTATTAACGGTGCATTGAGAAGAGCAAGTCGTGATATCCTTCTTCAAATGTTACGTGATATTAGTTGGTGGGAAATGGACAACATTTCGACATTCACGAAGATGCATTGGTACAAATCGCTGCCAATGTGGATTGCAATGCAACGTGAGATCGATGAATTCAACATCAATCAGCGACAACGAGAAGAACATGAACAGCCAGAGCAAAATGATAACTTAAACAGTCCACCGAAAATCAAAAATTTTGCCGTCATACCAATTTGCAATCTAAGGCGAACGCACTATCCAACTGACAACTACACGCTTTATAAACTACTTTGTGGACAGAAGATCATCGCAAGGAATGTAAACGGCAATCAAATTACATTCAACGAGTTTATGAATGATAAAGCATGGTGTTGGAATCAAATCTTCTATTTGCGTAAAATCAACCGCGAATTTGGCAAACTAAAGAAGCAATTCCACTTTCGCATTCTATCTGATGGCGTGGCGGTGTCGATATTGTTCGACGTGAAAAAGTCGGAGTTCAAGCCAGTCGATATGCAGGAGTTCATTCGCAAAATCAATGCTGGTGAGATCGTGAATGAAGTCGGCGTGGACCCGGAATTAAAAAAGTGGCAAGCGGCTGTGCGCCGAAACATCGCCACCGGTAAAGAGGTGGGTAAATCTTAAAAATTATTTGATTAATACTAATATTACATTTTGTTTCTTTCATTTCATAGGTCAACTTGAATATAAGCAGCAAACGCTTCCATTGGAATGCTTAGAAATATATGCGAAAATGCAAATCGAAACGATGGACGAAACATTTCACTATCGAAGAAAACAATGACCGCAACGACCGCCACTTGTATCCAGTGATGCCATCGCCGCTCGGGAGACATTGGTGGTGTTACATTCAGCATAGGTTGAAAATGCTGAAACGAAGAATGGAGGTGTATGCAACAGCAAAGTATACACGACTCCAACTCGACAAGTACATCGAAACAATTAGAGCCGTTGATGGCAGTAGGCAAGATGGTAAATTATGAGCCATCAATTGTTTATTTTGGAGCTTCTGAGACACCACCTAATTCACCAATTCGCATCAAGAAACACGTGAGATGCCCATCAATGCACTGAAAAAGCGTGGCAATTGTATCGTTATACCAACCGATGAATATTACACCTCCCAAACCTGTGCGAAATGTTTTCGACGTTTTGACCGAAGAAAACGGAGCCATACCTTCAAACTGTGCCCAGATTGCCATCCAAACCATCTGGCGTTGCTGCCATCGATTATCGTAACTCAGAAATGCAAACGATTGATGAAGCTTTTGAGAGCAAACCTCGGAAATCGCATTCCAAATTAACGCAACGCAGGACCTTTACTGCCAAAGGTTATAATATATCGCAAAAACTGGCTAGTAAACCCTGTGATTGGTGAAATGGAAAATGTTTTCGATGGACCACCAATTGTATTTCCGGATGAGATGGAAGTAGACGATGATACCGCTGAGCAACCAAACGAATTCCAAGAGACGAAGTTGTAGACGAAGTTGTCGCTGAACATCCAAGTGTACATAAAACTGTTTGGCAACGCGACATAGTCGCTGCAAAGTGCATTCTCATAAAAGGTATATATTAATTAAATGACAAGTGAGGCAATGCTTCTTTTAACTACTAAATTTGTGTTTTCAAGGACACTGTAAGCTATTTGGGATTCCGATTCCGGAGACATTACAGCGACCACCAAGCCCAGTCGTAAATCAGCACTAAGCATCGAGCATTATAATTAATTCGAAAATTAATATTGTAACAGTTTGTTACTTCCGCTACTTCTGAATTTGTGTGGTAGAGGCTTTATGCCAGGAGTACTTATTTGGAGTGTTTTTTTGTAAGTATCCAAATGAGGTACTGTTTGATATACACTCCGTATTCTACGCGATTGATATTCAGAATCTATAGAAATGAATTGGGTAACAGTCAAGTTTGTCTTTGAGTGTTTTTTGCTTCGGGAAGTCTGAATACTAATCGCTACGTTGTGTGAATACCATCAATTGATACAGAATTTATTGCTCTTAATTTTGAAAGCTGCCATTTTTTTCTTTTTTCTCACCAGAAACACCCTAATGTACACACAACAAAAAACGGTTGAGGAATATAAAGACAACCCTTCAAATAAGGTTGGAACATTTCCAGCTTCGGTTGGAGACTCGATATGAGATATAATTTTTGGTGTGTGTATTCACGCTTTCTAGTTATAATCTATCGCTATAGAGTTTTTGATCTTCATGCAATCCATCTAATCTAATAGAGCCACACGGAGCCTCTGTTTATTCACACTCGAGAAAAACCTATGAACTACCTTAATGCTTCCGTAAAAATTATATTTAAATTTTAAATTATTGCAGATGAATTTCAAGGCAATTGATAGATTTTTTTGGATGTGTTCGACTGCATCTGTATTCTGGAGACTGTATGCGTCATTACCTATGATAAACACAGAGCTGAAGTATGTTTATTTTTTAGTTTTGTTTATTATTTAGTCAGCAGCTGAAATATGTTTATTTAACGGGAAAACACAGTCGACAGATGACAATTAATCGCTTCATATTGACGCCTCAATATGGTTAGCTGAACTACAAAACAAAATTCTTTTGAACAGACGCACAAGTGTTTTAGATTTCATGTACACATGAAATCCATGAGTCATTACAATATAGGATATATTTGGATCCGAAGTTTTTGCCAACGTGGGATAAAAACTAGCTCTTCGTGTGTAATACATAAGCTTAACACAGAAATTTTATGATTGACAGTTATTGCTTTAACGAATGAAAAGTTTGTTTTTTAAAAACAATCAACAGCACACTAAAGAATTAAACTTCTTTTCCACAAAAATTCCTTGAATTATTCACGGTAGAACATTCTTTGGGGACTTACAATTTTACTGTGGAGCCAATCAAGATGTTCGATGACTTTAACATGCACCATGTATTCGAAATGAATTTTCCCGTTTTTCAATTTTTTGTCTTCTGCTCCCATATGAACCCCGACCAATATGAGTTTATTAGATGGTGTTCTATATACAATCGGTGCTTCAAAAAATATAAGTTGGTTTGAATTATGAAATTATTTCAATATACTAAAAATATTCCAAACTAACCCCCTGAGTCTCCGATTGCAGTTGCTCTTTGTCGCGATGATTCAGTTCGTCTATTGCTGTTTGTATGATCTGGGTTGACTGCATCGGCATTACTACAAAAGTAGTCAGGTACTCGATTTCTGTTCGTACAACTTCTCACTCTCAATGGAAGGAATCGAAGTACAGTGGATGCTTCATCATTTTCCATTCGTCCAAATCCAGTAAGAGCGAGAGGAACTGGATTAATGTCTGAGTATACAAAATTCTGGGTTCTATCAACCAATTCTATTGCTTCGATCTTTTCACCATCAATAATATTTCCTTCGAGTAAAGCCAGCCCGACATCATTACCAGGAATTTTATGTTTATACTTGGGGCTGACGATGGTCTTGGAAATCCGAAACAATTTTCCATGAGGAAGTTCTCCTTCTTCTATAGTTTTCATGTATTCATTTGACCCAGCGTGAATCCCCCAAACTTCACCATCATCATCTATACGTTTGGGAGGCTTCTCATCATCGAAGAAGCAATGTCCCGACGTCAGAACGATGTTTTTTGCTATCAAACATCCACTGCATGTAAACTCTCCGTACAAAAATAATCCAACCATATATTTTGCGTCCTTTTTTTCAACTTTCCCGTTTAAAACTTGAGCATTCTACATTTCAGCCGGATAAATAATGAATAATTTAATAAAATATGTTTTCAATCATTCACTAAAAATGTTATCCCTTTGAAAATAACAAACTATTTACATAATATTCGGTCTGCAATAATAGCATCAAAAATCCCCACAAAATTTTCATTTTTCCCTTTCGACTTTAAAATATTAAGTTCAAGTGTTCTACTAAATCTATCTCAACTAAAAAATTGCCCAAAAAAAGACTATCTCCGAACAACAGACTTGTTTGTGTTACGAGTTCCCGAAATGTGGCTTTTATATCACCATAAAAGTATATTCAAAAAATTCAGAATTCTAAAGAGAAATATTTTATTTTCCTATGAATAATGGCAATGGAATATATTAAAATAAAAATTATCACGTGATAATTTATTTCGAACTCTGGATATTTTAAAAGTTCAGATAGCAACACCCAATCTTACAAATTACGGCAGCTTCACGCATATGCAACTGAACTAAAAAATCCAGATAATCTGAATCCAATTGAATAATAATCCCCACAAAATCTGCATTTTTTTTTAGAGCAAACAATATTAAGTTGAGTTGCTTTATTATTGACTTATCTCGAAGATAAAACAAAGATATGCATTTGCTTTGGATATATACCAATTGGAGTTCACAGGTTATGTTTATTTCTGATCGTATCGTCATGTAACTCTGAGAATCTCATTTAAAGTGATATCAAGTAATTTGTATGATTCAAATGATTTTTTGACAGATCTTAATTTGAGCATATTTCCAGATATACTAAAAGATTCGAATTCATTTGAATCGATTTGAATTTTTTTGAGTTTAAGAATCGTAAGGGATTCTAAAAGATTCAAAATGATTTGAAATGATTCGAAATATGAAAGCCGTGCATAACATTCGCGGTGAATATAACACTGTTTCGTTCAAAGAAGCTATCCAAATAAATGTACTCCAAATCTCATCGGATTGACTTGAAATTTTGTGAGACTTATCTTTGTCATAAAAAAAATAATATTCTGAATGTTTCATTAAGATACAATGCGAACTAGACATAGTCTCCATACAAATGTTTCGTAATAATATTGAAAAACAACCCATTTATTGATTCGACTCCACTAGAGCTACCCGAAGACATGAATCGATTGAGCTGAAAATAATTGGTTTCTATTCCTAATGAATTCCAATATGTGCGTTAATTTTCGTTCAATTCTAATCTCAATTTTTTGTCAACGTACAACGTACCACACGGACAAAAAATATCATCGAGAATGGTTTCATTCGAGGGTCAAAACGCATAGAAAATTCATTCCGGGCGTTTTGAATTTTTTGGACCGATCGCAATACTTTTACTACACACAGTGGTGCGTGTGAAAAAGTAAATTTATAAGCAAGTTAAGAACGTTGTCTTATGCTGAAATCTAGATTACTTCGAACTTAACTCTTGAAATATGTATTCTTTGTGTAATTTGTAATGGGCCGCATCCCAATAAATATTTCACACACAAAATATCAAAATGCTTCTTGCTGCTCTGGTCGACACTCACTCAGGGAACCGCATTCTGTGATCATGTTTCAGCATGTTCACTATTTGTTATTGTATTTTATAGAATACAGTTTAGCATTTAATCGATAAAATAAGGAAAGTATAATATATTGGTTGAACAAAGAATACAATCAAATGAGTCGACCGGAATAAAAGTGAGAATACACCGGCTCTAGATCAGTACTGCGACTAGATAATCAAAAACGCTGAAGTGAACCATGAATATTGTTGAGTGGCAGCAGCGGTTCTTAATTTTCGCTATCAATGTTCATTTTACACTAAAAATAAACATTGATAGCGAAAATTATGGACCGCTGCTGCCACTCAACAATATTCATGGTTCACTTCAGCGTTTTTGATTATCTAGTCGCAGTACTGATCTAGAGCCGGTGTATTCTCACTTTTATTCCGGTCGACTCAAATATAATACGAATAAGTGCTCTGAAAACAACAGGTACGCGGAGCTCTATGTGCGTTTTTTTGCGACGATTCTTTTTCTAAGACTGGACTAAGCAAAGAATATAATAAAACATTCGTAAAGACAATTTATGCAGGAACTCTGCATATTTCGACAACGCAGAGAACAATATTTATTCATTTGTTTTTCAATTGATTGAAATTTTTGACATGTTTATTATTTGAAATTAACAGATCACGAAACGAACATAAGATTTGACATTGTGCTTAAGACCACGGTGAAACTTCCGATGCCTGCGGCAAATTGTCCACAGATAATTCCGCCTTAAATAAATGAACAAAATTTGCAATTAGAAATGGGAAAATCACACAAATCTTAAAAATGAAAGTTATGTTTTGTCTTAAAAATCGTCAAAATGTATGCATGATTGAAACGTCAGAACAAATACACAACAGAATTTGACTGACAGCATTAAAGATTCTAATAAAATTGTTCAGTTAACTTACAATTTGCCTGTTGATCCAATCAAGATGTGGGATGACCTTTATATGTGTCATATAAGCGAAATGTTTTTGCCCATTATTTAATTCATATTCACATGTACCCTGTTGCATCGCGACCAATACGAGTTTGTTTGATGGTGTCTTATATACAATTGGTCCTTTAACAATTATAAATATGTGTAATTTAACGAAATATTATCATTGTTATTATTCAGTAATACCTCCTGAGTCCCCCACTCCTGACCCTCTTTGTTGCGAAGATTCAATTCGTCTAACGCTATTGGCAAGATCTGGATTAACTGCAGTGGCACCAGTACAGAACATGTCAGATGGTAGGCCGCACTCAACGCATTGCTTCGATCTTAAGGAAAGGAATCGAAGTTCAGTGGAAAATTCGTTATTCTCCATTTTTCCGAAACCTAAAAGACTGAGAGGAAGTGGATTGATCGTAGAATATAAAAAATTCTGGGTGTTGTCGGCCAAATCTATCGTATCGATCGTTTCACCATCCACGATACTGCCATCAATTACAGCAATTCCAACATCGTTGGGCCTTTCCGACTCAAAGTCATCGTGGTATATGGTTTTATGAATCTGAAACCATTTTCCCTTTGGCATTCCTTTAGCTTTATGTCCGGGTGGAATCAATTCAGATGAACCAGCTTGAATTTTCCATTTTGAATAATCATTTAAAAATACGAATTTCTCCGATTCTTTATCATAACCGAAAAAACAATGTGCGGCAGTCAATATGAGATTATTTCTTATCAAGGATCCACCACAGGGACATTGATTTTTCCAAATCAAAGAAATAAAATATTTGGCGCCATTCTTTTTAACTGCTCCATTTAAAACACGTTCCTTCAAATGCAGTTTTGCTATTGGAATGGAAGAAATTTATTGATGCTATTTAAAACACTACCCGCGGGCAAAAAATTTGGAACAATTGTGGAAATATTCCGAAATGTTTTGGTAAATATGCCAAATATATAAGGAAAAAATCATGGATTTCCAAATATTTTTCATATGAAAAGGTGGCGTTTTTATTCCACCTTCAAAACGTTGATTTGACAGTTCGGAAATACTTTGAATATATCCAATAGATTTTCCATATGTTTCTTCCGCACAAAATTCCAAACGTTCATGGATTTCGAGTCGAAAAGAATCTGAACATTTTTCCCAACATTGAACGCTTTGAACGTATATGACTTAGTGTATAGATAATAGCGCACTCAGTGCACTTACGCTTTTCGAATCAATGGCTACTCATTCAAATTTCAGTTTTGTTTTGTTAAATTTATTTGAGGAAAAACACAAAATATTAGAAGTCATCAACATTCAAAGCGTTCAATGTTGGGAAAAATGTGTTGATTCTTTTCGACTTGAAGTCAATGAACGTTTGGATTTTTGTGCGGAAGAAACATTTGGAAAATCCATTGGATATATTCAAAGTATTTCCGAACTGTCAAATCAATGTTTGGAAGGTGGAATAAAAACGCCACCTTTTCATATGAAAAATATTTGGAAATCCATGTAACTTTTCTTAGATTCTAGGTTTGGAAAATCCGAACAATTTGCCTGCAGGGTACTCACACAAAAATAATGACAGTTCAAATTTACATATCAGAGATAACTTTTGTATTACCTGTTCCATTTGCATGCTAAATAAAATTGGAAATTGAAATAATAAGAAATAATTACTTATTTGAATGAAAGTTCTCTACTGAAATGATGATCTATTAGAATGAGTATTCAAACAAATATCTACCAAATACTCCGTCTGCAATAATAACATCAAAAATCCCCACAAAATTTTCATTTTTTCCTTTCGACTTTAAAATATTAAGTTCAAGTGCTCTACTAAATCTATCTCAACTAAAAAATTGCCCAAAAAAGACTATCTCCGAACAACAGACTTGTTTGTGTTACGAGTTCTCAAAACGTGGCTTTTATATCACATTTGTCATAAAAATATATCCAAAAATTTCAGAATTCAAAAGAGAAATATTTTTTTTCCCTTGAATAATTGAAATGGAATATATTAAAATAAAAATTATCACGTGATAATTTATTTCGAACTCTGGATATTTTAAAAGTTCAGATAGCAACACCCAATCTTACAAATTACGGCAGCTTCACGTATATCCAACTGAACCAAACAATCCGGATAGTACGAATCCGATTAAAAATAATACCCCCCAAGCCTAAGATCCTCAATATTTTTAAGACAGCCATAATAATTCGAATACTTCATCAAAGATTCATCTTAAAGAGAGAATAATGAATATCAATAGCATTGAATAACGTGCAGTTCTATATTTACAAACTAAAATATTGAACAATATAGTATTTTTCCATAAAAAATAGCAATATATTTTCAGTTCTATTACTGTAAAATGCATGCGTCTTCATATACAGAATTATCACCGGCCTCTTGACAAAAAAAATTGCAATTGTTCATGAGAGGTCTTGAGACGAGCTTTCAAATGCCATTTAGGGATTTTAAAATTTCAAATTTTAGGACCACAAAGACCAAAAAACCAAAAAGTGGTGGGACCGCCTAACACATTGGCCATTTTCTCGAAAACTTCTTCGAAGAGATTCTTCAACATTTCTTTGAATGTAGCCTCATGAGGCTTGCAAGCTTAAGCTGAAATTATAACAAGCTGCACTAATCAAAAATGCTTTAGAATATTTAAACCGTAGTTTAAAATCACTAGATTTAAACGTTATTCTCGATTTATATTTTTTCTTTTTGCATTAAAATAATCCAATTTGAATATTACAACAACAAGCATATTTTGATCATTAATGCCTTTCAGCGGCTAGTCTGTTCTACGTAGTAATCACACCATCCTTATCCCCTCGCATGTGTTTAAAATGTGTGCGTTAACTTATTTATTAGATTGTATCAGAATTTGATTTAATCTAATTTTCGATGGAAAGGAATGAAAACTGCCTAACTCGAAACTAATAAAACTGCGATTGTATTAGATTTATTCTGCAATGGCGTGTTCATTGGATACGTTATGGATAATGCCAATACACATCATCGAATGTGCTTATCAACAAGACCAATTGTGCATGAATTTTTCGAGCATTTCTGATGAACTGATTGAACAGATAACCAAACTTCCAATTGGTAATGTTTATTCTAGAACACATTGGACCAAAAACCAGCTCGGAAGTACCTATTCGCCAGTAATCCGACCAGGTCGATTCTGTGGAATAGGTACTTCCGAGCTGGTGGATTTTTGATCCAATGTGTTCTAGAACGAAGAAGAATATTGGGGTTTGGGGAGATTTTTTTTTAGTCTTTCGATCAGACCATCAGAAATGCCCGCAAAAATCATGCTAAGACTAGCCATATCATTTCACTTGATCTTATGTGTTTTGGATCCATATTATACTCTACATGGGAACTTTGCATGAAACTCTCAGAAACTAGCAAATACAACGGTCGAAATAGCGATTTCGAACGAATGTGAATTTGTATGTACATGGAAGTTTGCTATGAAATCGACCGAAAAGATAAACCATTTCCTTTCCAAAAACATTGATAGGCAATAGTTTGTCTCTCCAGTCGGTTTCATAGCAAACTTTCATGTACAGAAAAATTCACATTCGGCCGAAATCGCCATTTCGACCGTTGTATTTGCTAGTTTCTGAGAGTTTCAAGCAGAGTTAGGATAAGATAGGAAATGATATGGCTAATCTTAGCGTGGATTTTCCGGGCATTTCTGATCGAAAAAAATGAAAAAAAACCACCCCAAACCCCAATACTTTATTTCGTTCTAGAACACATTGGACCAAAAATACGGTTGGGACTAACGAAAAACCACATGGAAATGAATATGGTAGCGTCCTCTCTTAAAAAAGTCCGGGAAATTATCAGCCGGCTGTTATTCAATGATTTATTGAATTAAAATGTCGATATCATTATTTATTCCATCACATTCAACATGAATTATCGGAATAATCGCAACATCAATTTTATCGATCGAATAACTCAAATATTTTTTTTGGCCGCAAAATCAATTTTTTTTGCACAGGGCGGCATGAGGTCCAGGCTCGGCACCGTTTTTATGTAAACAATTCTCACGAAAATGTCGGTTCTCAAGCTGCAGGGACCTCTCCTCAGGAAAGGTAAACCAGCTCCACAAGCTAAACGAAATTCATATCCTACAAGAGCTTGATGTCGTAGGCGTAGCTAGCGATAAACAATAATATGAATGAGAAAATCTTCACCAATCAAGCGGACCGTGCTTGTATGGGATTGGAGAGCTATTCGAGAGTATGCCAATTGACCGCGCCATCTTATTTTACATCGGTGAACTCAATTTAGATCCATTGTAATACGAACAAAATATTTATTGACACAAATAATAAAAACAAATAAGTCATTGAAACGATTGAAATATCACATCAATACTATTGCCCAATAGATGGCGCTGGAGAATAGATATGATTAAAATGTCTCAAATAGCACGGTCCCCTTGCCAATCATCCTAAAACAAAACTTTTTTTTGCATAAATTCAATATATGTCGTCATGTCTGGGAAAATTCTGGTTTGCAGAAGCGTTTCTGGTTTATTTTTTTTAACACTAAAAAATGGCGAAGAATACGCATTTATCGAATAAAAAGAAAAAAACAAATTCAAAATAGAGAAAGGCCAAATCAAAGGGTCAGGCCTGATAACCAAAAACCAGAACATTTTTATCCTATAACTATTCAATCTGACAGCAATTTCGACTGAAGTTCACCTACAGAACCAGTTCTTTTTTTGTCTGACGTTCACTATGGCCTAACCGCTCAACTTATAGAAGGCAGAATTCAGAGTTGATATTATTATTGAATGACTTTGATTTAAGCTTCACAATCTTGAAAAATGCAATTTGAACGACTCAGACGGTGGTATATAAAACTCCTTTTTTGAT
Source organism: Obolodiplosis robiniae (assembly GCA_028476595.1). NCBI lineage: Eukaryota > Metazoa > Arthropoda > Insecta > Diptera > Cecidomyiidae > Obolodiplosis > Obolodiplosis robiniae. Next base: position 6,877,945 of record CM052017.1, on the reverse strand, counting down.
CAAAATTTTCCCTTGTGAAAATAAAATGACTGAGTGTTTGGAATTACAGTTTTTTCTGACATAATTTGAACACTTTGACTAACATGACCAATCATAACTTATGATTATATGCATAAATGACTGAATCTGATTGAATTTTCAGTCACTCTCCATGCAAAATTCCAGTCAAAATGTCTCAATATCGACTGGCTGCTCAGTTATTTTTGTTTCCCAGGGATGCCATCTGGTCATAAATGTCTGGCAATTTTGCAAATTGGGCATCGGTTTCATAGGCGGATTAAATTTTTTAGTTCAAAGGAAAATGCAATCATTTTTTGCTTTATTTTTATTTGAAATGATGTATTGAACAATTCTCGAAACGAACAACAGATTTGACATTATGCATAAGACCACGGTGGAATTTCCGATGCTTGCGGCAAATCGTCTACAGTCAACTCCTCCTTAAATAAACAAACAAAATTTGCAATTAGAAATGGGAAAAAAACACAAGAATTAAATATGAAATTTACATTTTGTCTTAAAAAATCGTCAAAATGTATGTATGATTGAAACGTCAGAACAAATACAAAACAGAACTTACAATTTGCTCGTTGATCCAATCAAGATGTGGGGTGACCTTTATATGTGTCATATAACCGAAATGCATCGCCCCATTATTTAATTCAAAGTCACCTATTCCATAATGAATCCCGACCAATATGAGTTTTTCAGAGAGTGTCTTATATACAATTGATCCTTGAATAATAGTAAATTGGTGTTATTTATTGAAGTATTATCACTATTATTATTTTATTAAGTAATACCCCCAGAGTCCCCACCGCCTGCTGCTCTTTGTTGCGACGATTCGATTCGTCTAACGCTGTTGGCAAGATCTGGATTAACGGCATCAACAAAACTACAGAACATGTCAGATGGTGTGACTTTTTCTACACATTCCCTCGCTCTCAATGGAAGCATTCGCAGCTTAGTGGGAAATTCGTTATTCTCAATTTTTCCGAATCCAGAAAGAATGAGATAAACTGGATTGATTGTGGAATATACAAAATTCTGTGTTTCGTCGGCCAACTCTATTGTATCGATCGTTTCACCATCAACGATACTGCCATCGATTACAACTATCCCAACATCGTTGGGCAATGAATCTGGCTCAAAGTCTTCGGGGTGAATCATTTTATGAACCGGAAACCATTTTCCTATTGCCATTTCTTTAGCTTCCCCTCCGGGTCGAATCAATTCAGTTGAACCAGCTTGAATTCTAAATTTTGTTAAATTAGTTAAATGTATATGTTTTTCACCGTCAAACAGGTAAAAACAATGTGCGCAAGTCAAAACGAGGTTTTTTCTTATCAAGGATCCACCACAGTCATATTGATTTTCCCACAATAAAGCAACAAAGTGTTTAGCGCCATCTTTTTGAACTGCTCCATTTAAAACACGTTCCTTCAAATGCAGTTTTGCTATTGGAATGAAAGAAATTTATTGATGCTATTTAAAAGACTACTCACACCAAAATAATTTTCAAATTCACATATCAGTGATAACTTTTGTATTACCTGTTCCATCTGCATGCTAAATAAAATTGGAAATTGAAATAATAAGAAATAATTACTTATTTGAATGAAAGTTCTCTACTGAAATGATGATCTATTAGAATGAGTATTCAAACAAATATCTACCAAATACTCCGTCTGCAATAATAGCATCAAAAATCCCCACAAAATTTTCATTTTTTCTTTTCGACTTTAAAATATTAAGTTCAAGTGTTCTACTAAATCTATCTCAACTAAAAAAATTGCCCAAAAAAAGACTATCTCCGAACAACAGACTTGTTTATGTTACGAGTTCCCGAAATGTGGCTTTTATATCACCATAAAAATATATTCAAAAAATTCAGAATTCTAAAGAGAAATATTTTATTTTCCTATGAATAATTGCAATGGAATATATTAAAATAAAAATTATCACGTGATAATGTTTTAACAGTTCAGATAGCAACACTCAAACTTTCAAATTACATGGAAATCTAACAACCTCAACCGAATATTTTGAATCATTCAAATCCGATTCAAAAATCATCCCCATCTATTTTCTTCAGACCACAAAATTAGGACCAAAGCTTGATACACTACTGCTGAAATACGTAAAAATAAATTCTGAAAATATATTCTAACGTTTCGAAGGCTCCCATTAAAAATACATTGACATTTGCGTGGAATATTTAATGGAATAAGCTCAGAGAATCGGAGTCCAGTCGTTGTGGAAACACGACGAAAGCGCGATGTACACCCATGGCGGAAATATTAATTTCTTGCTGCTCGATGTGTCTTTAGGTTATTGGCTATTTTCTGTTCTCTCTGGTCGACACTCACTCAGGGAACCGCATTCTGCGATCATGTTTTAGCATGTTCACTATTTGTTATTGTATTTTATGCTAGATGTAGCAGTTGATTCCAAACATTTTGGACATATTTGCGTTTTTAACGCCGTCACTAGCTACAGCCTTTGCCCACAAATCTGGCAATTTTCGGATTCCGGTTTTGAAAAAATCTGGCTTTTTTGAAGCTATACACGAATCGACCCATTTTTTGTATTCTCGTAAGAATAGAAGCGTTGCCCAGTCATGTCAAGCTGCATCTGCTGAAACAAGTAGTAATCGGAAGGAGCAATGTCTGGACTAAACGGCGGGTTGGGCAGCACCAGATCTGATTAACAATGACAACTGACAGCGTCAAAACACACCGAAAAAAATCAGTGTCGCCATCGTGTTGCCTATGTCAGTTTGACATTGAATTTTATTTTTATTATTGATGACCCAGCTGTAGAGTAGTGGTTAGCGTGCCGGCTTTGCAAGCATGGGGACGTGGGTTCGAATCTCCTAGTGGCCATTTGATTTTCTATCAATTTCATCATTGCTAACAACAGTGATATATTGATGAGAGACAAACCAACACGTGATTTTCGTCTCACGGAGTGTTTCGGAGGACACTTTAAGCCGTCGGTCCCGTGTGTGTGCAAAAAGAGGATTTTGAGTTAGCACAGACACACGTAAATTGACTACCTTAACGCTAAGGTTGTGTTATTGGGTATTTCAATATTCAATACACCACCGCAAAAAAGGTAGTAGCCGTTCATGGGCCCGAGCATTCGAATGCGGTGCAGTCGTGCCCTGCAAGCCCGTCACCAATGTATTCGAATAATAGTTCTCATGCTGGTGGTATTCATGGAATACGAAAAAGACTGAACACACCTAACGGTAGACAATTCGGTCTATAAATACTGAATGATGATGATGATGATGATTGATGACCGTTCGCCATAATGATTTCAGTTCGCCGGTATTTCTGACATGAGTCGCATGGAGGCACACCGACGAATAATCGCCCTTATTCGAATTGTCATCAATGTTAAAGAATATACTGATATTCTCATCTGGGTAGCACTTCCCATTTCAGCGTTTCGAGGGATGTTTTGACTACCTTTACAACATGCGGCCGAGCGTTATCATATTGCAAAATAATTTTGTCGTGTCTTTCGATAGTTTCCGGCCGTTTTTCACGCAATGCCCGGCTCAAACGTATCAATTGAAGTCGGTAGCGATCCCCCGTGTATGTTTCGTTGGGTTTAAGCAGCTCATATTACAAGACACCCTTCTAGTCCCACCAAATACAGAGCATGAGCTTTGAACCATGAATATTCCACTTTTTTGTCGGTTGTGAACAAGTGGACCGTGCTTGTATGGGATTGGAGAGCTATTCGAGAGTATGCCAACTGACCGCGCCATCTTATTTTACATCGGTGAACTCAATTTAGATCCATTGTAATACGAACAAAATATTTATTGACACAAATAATAAAAACAAATGAGTCATTGAAACGATTGAAATATCACATCAATACTACTGCCCAATAGATGGCGCTGGAGAATAGATATGATTAAAATGTCTCAAATAGCACGGTCCCCTTGGTTGTGAAGCATGACCGGGCCTACCCAGTGATTTTTTTTCGCTTTGGATTGTCATAATAGATCCATTTTTCATCGCCCGTGCGAATACGATGCAAAAAACCATTTCGAATTTATTTTTCGGCCAGCAATTCGCACGAGAAAAAACGCCGTTCGACATCTCTCGGCTTCAATTCGTGTGGCATCCAAAATACCATTTTTTGGATCATTCATAATTGTTCCAAGCGATTGAAAATGGTTGATAAACACTCCCAACGATTCGCCGAGCTCTTCTTGCGTTTGGCATGGATCTTGATCGAGCAATGCCTCCAATTACCCGTCCTCAAACTTTTTTGGATGACCTGGACGCTCTTTGCCTTCCGTGTCAAAATCATTAGTAGAATACAGTTTAGCATTTAATAGATAAAAGAAGGAATATCTATCTATATATATGAAAATGAATGTTCGTTTGTGTGTCTCCACTTTTTGCTTGAACCACTGAACCGATCTGAACTATCCGGGTATCATTACGAAGGTCTTGGAGAGAAGATGGTTGTAGGCACCATGGTCGGTTCTTCATGGTCAGCCATTGTGGTGAGAATGGTAAAAATGTTGATTATGGTCGATATGGGTATTGTTGGAAATCTCTTGAGCTGTAAATGCTAATGCGAATCATCATGGTACATTCCGAGCCATCGTGGTCATGTTAACACGACTTAACACAGAAATTGTGGAATATATTTGCATGTATACATAGAGTAACTTCGTATTAATTGTCAATGCATGTTCTATAAGGGTTCAAGTAGTCTATTATTTTTATTTCGCGTGAAATATTGCGCAATATTGGCTGCTAAAAATGTTGACGTAAATGATATCAATATGACCAATCAAAATATGTTGCCTGGCGAAATTGCAACTTTTAGATCAATCGACAGTGTTTTGAGTCAAGACCAAGCGGACGATGCAAAATTGAATTTTGACACTTAGCTTGGCAGCAGGGCCCTCTGTACCATTCGTCTATGGATGGTAAACACTTTTTCACCTTCTTCAAACAATGACAGCAAAAATGCGGAGCCTGTCAAACTCGCTGTTTGAAAAAGGGGAAGGCGGGGAAGGTGTGAAATGTTGAAGCGTTTAGTACAATCGTTTAGGTAGAGATGGCGCGGTCCAACGACATTCACTACCCCTTTACATAGGAGAAGATACAAAGCATCATTCGCTTGGTCAAGATGAAGCAGTGAATTCTTGAATTCACTTGATTTATCAGGATTAGCACCACACGTTTTCAATTTAAAAATTGGTGTTCCTGTAAATCTTATTAGGAATATCAACTCACCACGCCTTTGCAAGGGCACTCGCAACAGGACAGTTATACGTTGGCTGTTCGCGCGTAAGAAAATTATCAAATCTTCATGTTTATAACTAAAAATGTTGTGTATCAATCCACATTACAATAAATTGACAACAAATTATCAATATTCAATAAAATTTATTAACATTTTCAACCATAAATCTATTGAATATATCGATAGGAGGGTATGTTTTTATTCAGCCGTTACTCAGCCATAAGTGCTGAATAGCATACTCTCCTATCGATATATTCAATAGATATAGCCTGTTCACAATTTGGCACACGGTTTGTGTACGCTCTAAATGAAAAAAAAAATAAATGTAAAATGAGAAATGCAAAATCATAAACACAACAAATATGTGATTTCAATACACAATACTTCTTTTGCATAGGTTGATAAAGGTCAGTTTGTTCGTTAATTCATACCAACATTTCTTATTTCCGACATAGAATAATAAAAGCAAACATCAATGCATACATACAAAACATGCTCAAAATAAGTCAAAAAGTAATCAAGTTGGCTTTCTATAATGTATCAACACACCGTGTGAACGTTGTAATGGTTTTTATTTAGCTGAATCTCGATTGAAAAAATCAATTATAGTCTGTTTAAATGAGTTTAATTATATGTTTTTCTCACGTAACTGTATTGTGGAAGCTAGGTTTAACAGTATTTAAGGAATGTGAGCTTTGATGTTTATTGCAACAAAATGCCTTAAAATTACATCAGAAAATAGAAAAGAAAATCCCCTGCCAAAACTCATTGTTTCATGAACATGTAATTTTGATTGTTTGATACCACATTTATCTCCTGCGACGTGCATTTCCGTTTTTTTTTTTTTTCATTTCTACACAATTCAATCCGTTGGAACTACTGCCGACACCCGTCTTTTCATCTTCAATTGCAATGTTATCCATAGATTTGTCCAAATGGGTGAACAACTCTCCTTCAATTTTCATTCGTTTAATCCCAGAATTGTCACCTTCATTCTCATTAGTCTCTCTCTTCCTTTATCTCCGTCAATAGTATCCTCTTTGATCGTGCTCGACCCTAACCGTCTGGGAGATACCTCCTTAGCTTCGATCTTGATACGTTTTGATGGTAACAAAACGACACTTCCTTTCCTTTTTGGTGATGATTTAAACATTGATTCAACTGCACTTGTAGAATTTAGTGGATACACTCATATTTCGGCATTGTTGTTCGAAAATTATATATCACACAACCGATATATTTGATAAATCAATGAAGGACGGAGAGGTTTTTCAAACGGACATATATTCATGTTCAAAGTGACATGAAGATATGATTAAATTTATTTAAACAAACAAAAATTAAGTTTCAGTCAAATAAAAAGCGTAGCAACGCACGCCGGGTTCTGTCAGTAAATATCAGGTTGAAAAAGGAAGACAAAAATTGAATTTCAACAATGGATCAAATAGAATACGAGTAAGTGCTCTGAAAACTGCAGGTACGTGGCGCTGCATCTGCGTTTTTTTTTGCGAAGATTCTTCTTAAGACAATTTATACAGGAAATCAATTATTTGAAATTTTTAATATGATTTTTATTGGAAATTAACAGATCACGAAACGAACATAAGATTTGACATTATGCTTAAGACCACGGTGGAACTTCCGATGCCTGCGGCAAATTGTCCACAGAAAATTCCTCCTTAAATAAATAAACAAAATTTGCAATTAGAAATAGGAAATATTAAAAATGAAGGTTATGTTTTGTCTTAAAAATCGTCAAAATGTATGCATGATTGAAACGTCAGAACAAATACACATCAGAATTTGACTGACAGCATTAAAGATTCTAATAAAATTGTTCTGTTAACTTACAATTTGCTTGTTGATCCAATCAAGATGTGGGATGACCTTTATATGTGTAATATAAGCGGCATGTGGTTGCCCATTATTTAATTCATATTCACATGCTCCCCTTTGAATCGCAACCAATACGAGTTTATTTGATGGTGTCTTATATACAATTGATCCTTGAACAATAATAAATTGGTGTTATTTATTGAAAAAATTTCATTGTTATTGTTTAGTAATACCCCCTGAATCCCCAAAGCCTGTCGCTCTTTGCTGCGTTTTTTCAATTCGTCTAACCCTGTTGGCATGATCTGGATTAACTGCATTGACACCACTGCAGAACATGTCAGATGATAGGCCGCACTCAACGCATTCCTTCGCTCTTAAAGAAAGGAATCGAAGTTTAGTGGAAATTTCGTTATTCTCCATTCTTCCAAATCCAGAAAGTCTGAGAGGAAGTGGATTGATCGTGGAATATACAAAATTCTGTGTTTCGTCGGCCAAATCTATTGTATCGATCGTTTCACCATCAACGATACTGCCATCAATTACAATCATCCCAACATCGTTGGGCATTGTCCCTGACTCATAATCTTCGTGATGAATTATTCTATGAACCGCAAACCATTTTCCCTTTGGCATTTCTTCAGCTCCCTCTCCGGGTCGAATCAATTCAGTTGAACCAGCTTGAATTCTAAATTGTGTAACATTAGTTAAATGTATGTATTTTTCCCCGTTATACAGGTAAAAACAATGTGCGCCAGTCAAAACGAGGTTTTTTCTTATCAAGGATCCACCACAGTCATATTGATTTTCCCACAATAAAGCAACAAAGTGTTTAGCGCCATCTTTTTGAACTGCTCCATTTAAAACACGTTCCTTCAAATGCAGTTTTGCTATTGGAATGAAAGAAATTTATTGATGCTATTTAAAAGACTACTCACACCAAAATAATTTTCAAATTCACATATCAGTGATAACTTTTGTATTACCTGTTCCATCTGCATGCTAAATAAAATTGGAAATTGAAATAATAAGAAATAATTACTTATTTGAATGAAAGTTCTCTACTGAAATGATGATCTATTAGAATGAGTATTCAAACAAATATCTACCAAATACTCCGTCTGCAATAATAGCATCAAAAATCCCCACAAAATTTTCATTTTTTCTTTTCGACTTTAAAATATTAAGTTCAAGTGTTCTACTAAATCTATCTCAACTAAAAAAATTGCCCAAAAAAAGACTATCTCCGAACAACAGACTTGTTTATGTTACGAGTTCCCGAAATGTGGCTTTTATATCACCATAAAAATATATTCAAAAAATTCAGAATTCTAAAGAGAAATATTTTATTTTCCTATGAATAATTGCAATGGAATATATTAAAATAAAAATTATCACGTGATAATGTTTTAACAGTTCAGATAGCAACACTCAAACTTTCAAATTACATGGAAATCTAACAACCTCAACCGAATATTTTGAATCATTCAAATCCGATTCAAAAATCATCCCCATCTATTTTCTTCAGACCACAAAATTAGGACCAAAGCTTGATACACTACTGCTGAAATACGTAAAAATAAATTCTGAAAATATATTCTAACGTTTCGAAGGCTCCCATTAAAAATACATTGACATTTGCGTGGAATATTTAATGGAATAAGCTCAGAGAATCGGAGTCCAGTCGTTGTGGAAACACGACGAAAGCGCGATGTACACCCATGGCGGAAATATTAATTTCTTGCTGCTCGATGTGTCTTTAGGTTATTGGCTATTTTCTGTTCTCTCTGGTCGACACTCACTCAGGGAACCGCATTCTGCGATCATGTTTTAGCATGTTCACTATTTGTTATTGTATTTTATGCTAGATGTAGCAGTTGATTCCAAACATTTTGGACATATTTGCGTTTTTAACGCCGTCACTAGCTACAGCCTTTGCCCACAAATCTGGCAATTTTCGGATTCCGGTTTTGAAAAAATCTGGCTTTTTTGAAGCTATACACGAATCGACCCATTTTTTGTATTCTCGTAAGAATAGAAGCGTTGCCCAGTCATGTCAAGCTGCATCTGCTGAAACAAGTAGTAATCGGAAGGAGCAATGTCTGGACTAAACGGCGGGTTGGGCAGCACCAGATCTGATTAACAATGACAACTGACAGCGTCAAAACACACCGAAAAAAATCAGTGTCGCCATCGTGTTGCCTATGTCAGTTTGACATTGAATTTTATTTTTATTATTGATGACCCAGCTGTAGAGTAGTGGTTAGCGTGCCGGCTTTGCAAGCATGGGGACGTGGGTTCGAATCTCCTAGTGGCCATTTGATTTTCTATCAATTTCATCATTGCTAACAACAGTGATATATTGATGGGAGACAAACCAACACGTGATTTTCGTCTCACGGAGTGTTTCGGAGGACACTTTAAGCCGTCGGTCCCGTGTGTGTGCAAAAAGAGGATTTTGAGTTAGCACAGACACACGTAAATTGACTACCTTAACGCTAAGGTTGTGTTATTGGGTATTTCAATATTCAATACACCACCGCAAAAAAGGTAGTAGCCGTTCATGGGCCCGAGCATTCGAATGCGGTGCAGTCGTGCCCTGCAAGCCCGTCACCAATGTATTCGAATAATAGTTCTCATGCTGGTGGTATTCATGGAATACGAAAAAGACTGAACACACCTAACGGTAGACAATTCGGTCTATAAATACTGAATGATGATGATGATGATGATTGATGACCGTTCGCCATAATGATTTCAGTTCGCCGGTATTTCTGACATGAGTCGCATGGAGGCACACCGACGAATAATCGCCCTTATTCGAATTGTCATCAATGTTAAAGAATATACTGATATTCTCATCTGGGTAGCACTTCCCATTTCAGCGTTTCGAGGGATGTTTTGACTACCTTTACAACATGCGGCCGAGCGTTATCATATTGCAAAATAATTTTGTCGTGTCTTTCGATAGTTTCCGGCCGTTTTTCACGCAATGCCCGGCTCAAACGTATCAATTGAAGTCGGTAGCGATCCCCCGTGTATGTTTCGTTGGGTTTAAGCAGCTCATATTACAAGACACCCTTCTAGTCCCACCAAATACAGAGCATGAGCTTTGAACCATGAATATTCCACTTTTTTGTCGGTTGTGAACAAGTGGACCGTGCTTGTATGGGATTGGAGAGCTATTCGAGAGTATGCCAACTGACCGCGCCATCTTATTTTACATCGGTGAACTCAATTTAGATCCATTGTAATACGAACAAAATATTTATTGACACAAATAATAAAAACAAATGAGTCATTGAAACGATTGAAATATCACATCAATACTACTGCCCAATAGATGGCGCTGGAGAATAGATATGATTAAAATGTCTCAAATAGCACGGTCCCCTTGGTTGTGAAGCATGACCGGGCCTACCCAGTGATTTTTTTTCGCTTTGGATTGTCATAATAGATCCATTTTTCATCGCCCGTGCGAATACGATGCAAAAAACCATTTCGAATTTATTTTTCGGCCAGCAATTCGCACGAGAAAAAACGCCGTTCGACATCTCTCGGCTTCAATTCGTGTGGCATCCAAAATACCATTTTTTGGATCATTCATAATTGTTCCAAGCGATTGAAAATGGTTGATAAACACTCCCAACGATTCGCCGAGCTCTTCTTGCGTTTGGCATGGATCTTGATCGAGCAATGCCTCCAATTACCCGTCCTCAAACTTTTTTGGATGACCTGGACGCTCTTTGCCTTCCGTGTCAAAATCATTAGTAGAATACAGTTTAGCATTTAATAGATAAAAGAAGGAATATCTATCTATATATATGAAAATGAATGTTCGTTTGTGTGTCTCCACTTTTTGCTTGAACCACTGAACCGATCTGAACTATCCGGGTATCATTACGAAGGTCTTGGAGAGAAGATGGTTGTAGGCACCATGGTCGGTTCTTCATGGTCAGCCATTGTGGTGAGAATGGTAAAAATGTTGATTATGGTCGATATGGGTATTGTTGGAAATCTCTTGAGCTGTAAATGCTAATGCGAATCATCATGGTACATTCCGAGCCATCGTGGTCATGTTAACACGACTTAACACAGAAATTGTGGAATATATTTGCATGTATACATAGAGTAACTTCGTATTAATTGTCAATGCATGTTCTATAAGGGTTCAAGTAGTCTATTATTTTTATTTCGCGTGAAATATTGCGCAATATTGGCTGCTAAAAATGTTGACGTAAATGATATCAATATGACCAATCAAAATATGTTGCCTGGCGAAATTGCAACTTTTAGATCAATCGACAGTGTTTTGAGTCAAGACCAAGCGGACGATGCAAAATTGAATTTTGACACTTAGCTTGGCAGCAGGGCCCTCTGTACCATTCGTCTATGGATGGTAAACACTTTTTCACCTTCTTCAAACAATGACAGCAAAAATGCGGAGCCTGTCAAACTCGCTGTTTGAAAAAGGGGAAGGCGGGGAAGGTGTGAAATGTTGAAGCGTTTAGTACAATCGTTTAGGTAGAGATGGCGCGGTCCAACGACATTCACTACCCCTTTACATAGGAGAAGATACAAAGCATCATTCGCTTGGTCAAGATGAAGCAGTGAATTCTTGAATTCACTTGATTTATCAGGATTAGCACCACACGTTTTCAATTTAAAAATTGGTGTTCCTGTAAATCTTATTAGGAATATCAACTCACCACGCCTTTGCAAGGGCACTCGCAACAGGACAGTTATACGTTGGCTGTTCGCGCGTAAGAAAATTATCAAATCTTCATGTTTATAACTAAAAATGTTGTGTATCAATCCACATTACAATAAATTGACAACAAATTATCAATATTCAATAAAATTTATTAACATTTTCAACCATAAATCTATTGAATATATCGATAGGAGGGTATGTTTTTATTCAGCCGTTACTCAGCCATAAGTGCTGAATAGCATACTCTCCTATCGATATATTCAATAGATATAGCCTGTTCACAATTTGGCACACGGTTTGTGTACGCTCTAAATGAAAAAAAAAAATAAATGTAAAATGAAAAATGCAAAATCATAAACACAACAAATATGTGATTTCAATACACAATACTTCTTTTGCATAGGTTGATAAAGGTCAGTTTGTTCGTTAATTCATACCAAAATTTCTTATTTCCGACATAGAATAATAAAAGCAAACATCAATGCATACATACAAAACATGCTCAAAATAAGTCAAAAAGTAATCAAGTTGGCTTTCTATAATGTATCAACACACCGTGTGAACGTTGTAATGGTTTTTATTTAGCTGAATCTCGATTGAAAAAATCAATTATAGTCTGTTTAAATGAGTTTAATTATATGTTTATCTCACGTAACTGTATTGTGGAAGCTAGGTTTAACAGTATTTAAGGAATGTGAGCTTTGATGTTTATTGCAACAAAATGCCTTAAAATTACATCAGAAAATAGAAAAGAAAATCCCCTGCCAAAACTCATTGTTTCATGAACATGTAATTTTGATTGTTTGATACCACATTTATCTCCTGCGACGTGCATTTCCGTTTTTTTTTTTTTCATTTCTACACAATTCAATCCGTTGGAACTACTGCCGACACCCGTCTTTTCATCTTCAATTGCAATGTTATCCATAGATTTGTCCAAATGGGTGAACAACTCTCCTTCAATTTTCATTCGTTTAATCCCAGAATTGTCACCTTCATTCTCATTAGTCTCTCTCTTCCTTTATCTCCGTCAATAGTATCCTCTTTGATCGTGCTCGACCCTAACCGTCTGGGAGATACCTCCTTAGCTTCGATCTTGATACGTTTTGATGGTAACAAAACGACACTTCCTTTCCTTTTTGGTGATGATTTAAACATTGATTCAACTGCACTTGTAGAATTTAGTGGATACACTCATATTTCGGCATTGTTGTTCGAAAATTATATATCACACAACCGATATATTTGATAAATCAATGAAGGACGGAGAGGTTTTTCAAACGGACATATATTCATGTTTAAAGTGACATGAAGATATGATTAAATTTATTTAAACAAACAAAAATTAAGTTTCAGTCAAATAAAAAGCGTAGCAACGCACGCCGGGTTCTGTCAGTAAATATCAGGTTGAAAAAGGAAGACAAAAATTGAATTTCAACAATGGATCAAATAGAATACGAGTAAGTGCTCTGAAAACTGCAGGTACGTGGCGCTGCATCTGCGTTTTTTTTTGCGAAGATTCTTCTTAAGACAATTTATACAGGAAATCAATTATTTGAAATTTTTAATATGATTTTTATTGGAAATTAACAGATCACGAAACGAACATAAGATTTGACATTATGCTTAAGACCACGGTGGAACTTCCGATGCCTGCGGCAAATTGTCCACAGAAAATTCCTCCTTAAATAAATAAACAAAATTTGCAATTAGAAATAGGAAATATTAAAAATGAAGGTTATGTTTTGTCTTAAAAATCGTCAAAATGTATGCATGATTGAAACGTCAGAACAAATACACATCAGAATTTGACTGACAGCATTAAAGATTCTAATAAAATTGTTCTGTTAACTTACAATTTGCTTGTTGATCCAATCAAGATGTGGGATGACCTTTATATGTGTAATATAAGCGGCATGTGGTTGCCCATTATTTAATTCATATTCACATGCTCCCCTTTGAATCGCAACCAATACGAGTTTATTTGATGGTGTCTTATATACAATTGATCCTTGAACAATAATAAATTGGTGTTATTTATTGAAAAAATTTCATTGTTATTGTTTAGTAATACCCCCTGAATCCCCAAAGCCTGTCGCTCTTTGCTGCGTTTTTTCAATTCGTCTAACCCTGTTGGCATGATCTGGATTAACTGCATTGACACCACTGCAGAACATGTCAGATGATAGGCCGCACTCAACGCATTCCTTCGCTCTTAAAGAAAGGAATCGAAGTTTAGTGGAAAATTCGTTATTCTCCATTCTTCCAAATCCAGAAAGTCTGAGAGGAAGTGGATTGATCGTGGAATATACAAAATTCTGTGTTTCGTCGGCCAAATCTATTGTATCGATCGTTTCACCATCAACGATACTGCCATCAATTACAATCATCCCAACATCGTTGGGCATTGTCCCTGACTCATAATCTTCGTGATGAATTATTCTATGAACCGCAAACCATTTTCCCTTTGGCATTTCTTCAGCTCCCTCTCCGGGTCGAATCAATTCAGTTGAACCAGCTTGAATTCTAAATTGTGTAACATTAGTTAAATGTATGTATTTTTCCCCGTTATACAGGTAAAAACAATGTGCGCCAGTCAAAACGAGGTTTTTTCTTATCAAGGATCCACCACAGTCATATTGATTTTCCCACAATAAAGCAACAAAGTGTTTAGCGCCATCTTTTTGAACTGCTCCATTTAAAACACGTTCCTTCAAATGCAGTTTTGCTATTGGAATGAAAGAAATTTATTGATGCTATTTAAAAGACTACTCACACCAAAATAATTTTCAAATTCACATATCAGTGATAACTTTTGTATTACCTGTTCCATCTGCATGCTAAATAAAATTGGAAATTGAAATTATAAGAAATAATTACTTATTTGAATGAAAGTTCTCTACTGAAATGATGATCTATTAGAATGAGTATTCAAACAAATATCTACCGAATACTCCGTCTGCAATAAAAGCATCAAAAATCCCCACAAAATTTTCATTTTTTCCTTTCGACTTTAAAATATTAAGTTCAAGTGTTCTACTAAATCTATCTCAACTAAAAAAATTCCCCAAAAAGACTATCTGCGAACAATTGACTTTTTTGTGTTACGAGTTCCCAAAACGTGGCTTTTATATCACATTTGTCATAAAAATATATCCAAAAAATTCAGAATTCAAAAGAGAATTTTTTTTCCCTGTGAATAATTGCAATGGAATATATTAAAATAAAAATTATCACGTGATAATTTATTTCGAACTCTGGATGTTTTAATAGTTCAGATAGCAACACTCAAACTTTCAAATTACACGAAAATCCAACATTCTGAACCGAATATTTCGAATCATTCAAATCGATTTAAAAATCATCTCCACAAGTTCATCTATTTTATTCAGACAACAAAATAAGAAATTGATTTGCTTTATTAAAGATTTTTCCGAACTTACGAATGTAAATGAAACCCAAAGCTTGATCCACTCTTTTCCAATTATATGCAATAATAGAAATTAATCAGAACGGATGATACATTATAATAGTTTACGCGGAAATAATGCAAAATAAATGAAAATTATTTCTCAATATTTGCTATTCTGAAACATCGGGCACATGCATTTCAACCAAATTCAATTTTTCAAGCCCGAAAAATCCCGAATAATGTACAACCGGAATCGAATCCGATCTTGACAGATTTTGAATACCCGAACCCAACCCGACCTCTCAGTTTCAAATGCGTTCAAATATCAATGAATAATTTCCCGAGACGATAAGTGACCCGAGCCCAACCCAAAACTGACAATTGGAAATAATAACCAAATCGATCAACCGATGCAGGCCGCTCTTTGTAAATCACTCCTTGATAAAAATAGAATCCGATCACATTTTTCAACTTCGTAGTCCCAAATATTCATAATGCCATTTTATTTTTCTGGAAAATCAATCAATTATTCTCTCATTTTAGGTCATAAAAGTGAGTCTCTTTGGGAGAATGAGTCGCTGGAATTGAATGGGAAAGTCGTTTATATCGGACTAAAGATCCTACATTTTTATTAATTGAATAGGTAAATTTAGGAATGAGCTGATACCTTTAGATGAGAAATTCGCTTATTTTGAACGAAATATTCACATATTTTGAATGGAAGAGCGTTGTGTTTCGTGCAATGTGTAGGCAAATCTATAAGTGTATCTTTGATCACGCGCAAATGTCAATTGAATTATTTTGTTCCTCAAAAGGCCATTTCGAAAATATTCTATTTTCAATAAACAGCGTACGCAGTATTCTACCAACATTTTCAATCACACGTTCGAGCAAGAAATGAAATGATGAAATAACTAAACATAAAATAAAAAATTGAAATTGAATTAGCCGGTGAGAAGAAACGAAAAAAATAATATACATTAACAAATCAATCGAAATGAAACGGAAATGATAAGTATTTCATATTCAAGAATTGACTAAGAATCGTCTAACTTCGTTCGTTTTTTCATGCACCATAAAAAATGATATTTTTTTATAATTATTTCATGTGAAATCAAATTATTGCAAATGGATGACACGACATTGTGAAACAATTACGTGAATTTCATCGAATTGCTTGAGCACACAGATGACTGACGACCGAATGAGGTTTGTGTCTGAATACACTCTGAAATTGCATATGAAAAAATGTCAAGGTGAAAAGAAAGTATGCCGAAAATGAAAATAACGTTAGAATTTAAATATTCAACTGTTCTGATTCATATTATTAAGCAATCAATTCTCTTGCCGTACATTTCATAAAATTCGGCTGATTCAATATTTTTTTATGCACTTTTTCTCCCAAATGTGTGTTAAAACAACAAGAACCAAGTTAATAAATTGGGATTCATGAAAAAAGCTGTTGATTTCAAAATATCGAAATGAGCTGAGCTCATGTATTATTATTGTTATCAAATGAAAAACCTCTTTTCGAGATGAGTTCTTGTGCCGCAAGCGAAAACAAAACAAATATTTTTTTATATCGAATCTATGAAATTCTTTTGATTTGGTAACGTAATCATTCAATGAATATGATCTAAAAATGGACAATCAAGAAAGCAATTCCCAAATTTGTACATAATTTCATTTTTCATTCTTATATATTTCAATGTCAAATATTTGCTGCATATATATGCTTGTTACTTCTTCACTAGAGGTGTTTGCGTCACTCGCTTGAACTACCATTCACTGTGTTCTAAATGTCGAAATAAATACATGTTACATGCAAAATTTATAGCTTGGAGCGTATAAATTTATTGTAAGGTGAAAATATTCATTCGCCAAACCCGAAAAGATCACTCGTGAGTGTGCAAATGAGCAGTCTATCGTTTGAGAGGTGTAAGTGAAATTAATTGAAGTCATTGTTTCGTTGGCGGACAATTTTAATCGTCGATATTAGAAAACTGTAAGGTATTTGACGATTGAGGACAAACATTGTGTTGCTTGTCATGAGCAAAATCGCATCACAGTGATGAAGAAAATTTGAGCCAAAATAAATGTGCGAAAGACCACGGATATCATTTTCATAACATCTGCTATAGAATTTCCATAACACCAAATATGATCGCAGCGCTGGAATTATTAATATTCATTTTTGTGCATTTATCGCGAGCTCAGATATCAAACAGCAACGAAACAATTTCACTTTTGATGCCAAAAGTAGTTCCACATCGTGTAAGTAAACAAATTCTCATTCTAAAAACTTTGGTCACATTTTGTCGTTTGCAAGTAAATTTTAGAAATTCATTTAAAATTATGTGACTTGAAATACAATACACAGGATAAAATAGAACTGCAAAATGTTGAAAATTCGTGCAGTTTAAAAAAAAAAGAAAATCTTACGAAAAATTCGTACAATAAACGAATAATTCAAAGAATAATTCATTATTTTTTCCATTCCGTGCATTTTACGAATAATGCTTCTTAAAAATAAAGTCGCACGAATAAAGTCGTTCAGTGTAAGTGTACTTAACTACAATATACACAAATTTATTCTTCCTATGCAAGAATCTTCGTAATACACACACAGAAAAAAAGAGGTAAAAAAATTGCTTTGGTGGTAAATGAGTTTAAATTTACCCCCAATGACATTATTTTACACCCAATGTCAATGATTGAAAACCTATTTGTGTCATATTTACCACAGCGAGCTGAAATTTACCTCATTTCAAGACGATGCGCGAATATCTGACTGAGCAAATGGTAGATTTTAGCTCGTAGAGGTAAATATGATACAAATAGGTTTCAGTAATTGAAATAGGGTGTAAAATATCGTCGTTGGGTGTCAATTTAGACTAATTTACCACCAAAGCAATTTTTTCACCTCTTTTTTTTGTGTGTGTATGCATAATTATTCGTGGTGGAAAATGCAAACGATGCGTGAATTTGAGTGTATAAACATGTCCAACACTTTCCTCTGAAATCATTTTCAATGATTGACAAAAACATACTAGCTCTTGCTGGTTAATCATGAAAAATTATTTTCACAAATCTATTGAACCAAATTTAATGTGAACAACGGAAGTTTATTGCGTCCAAGCACCCGGTGCATGCGTATAAAAAAAATATGCCTCTGATAATGAGTAATCGAGATCCTAACAATGTTAGTATAAAGTTAAGGAATACATTATGTCATCAAGCAAATTTCGAACGCGATGAATGATTTCATAGGCGCATTTCATGAAACGCACAAATGCGGAAAATAATCCAAAATTGAGCATATTACCAATATTTGGCGTAAATTTACTTTTGCTTGCGTGATTTTTACTGGCAACGAATAAACCGTTTTTGCATTGACGGTTACAGAAATGAGCACATTGTCGTAGCCGTTCACGCGTGTCGAATATTATAAACGTTTAGTGGCGATGTGATTATAGTCACTTTCTAAATGTGTCTCCATTCCAGACAAATGAAATCATCTCATTTGATTTAGAATGTACTCCAAAATTCAATTATAAAAAAAGAAATGACATTATTGAAAAAAAAACTTTTGAATGGAATATGTAAATATTGTCAGTTAACTTGAATTTTAATCAAAAATTGGAAACACAAAGCTCATGGAGCCAGAATTAATCATGCGTTTTGTTTGACTTTCATTCCAGCCTGAGCTCTACTTATGCACATCCGTTACAGTCGATTATCCAGACAACCATTTCATCGGTTAGTAAAATGATTATATAAAACATGTTATCTTGTTTTGGATCTAACAATTGAGGTGAAAATCGCAAGACATAAATCCACTTTCCTCCAATTCGTAACGCATAATAATTCATGAAACATCTCGAATGAAAACGCATTATTTATATGGAACTTTGAAGAGGTTTTTATTTAGAAATATTTCTGGTGGATTCAAATAAAAAACACTCTTGCTGAAGTGAATTCTCTTCCCGCAATTTATTACTGATATAATGGGTCGCTGAGAATAGTCATGACTCAAATCTGTCTGAATAAACAATTCTGAAACGTGAAATAAATGAATTAAGACTGAAACTCGAAAAAATATTTCTACACAAGTGAAAAATAACGATTGGCCACACGTTCTAGTTTTTCGTATTTTATATTTAAATTCCATTTCATCGCGTTTTTTAAATTTTCTTGTGCAAGAATAATTCACGTGACGGTCTCCAAAATTTTTTGTTCCAGCTTCAGTTTTAAGAATCACAAATTACATGCTTGCGTCATATGAGACGAATATGCACACCTGCAGGTGCGCGCTTTGACTTTATCAATAAAAATCAATTTTCTCTATGAATTCAGTTGGATTCGAACCGAATGCAACGATGAGCACCGTTCATCACATGTTAATTTATGGATGCAGTGAGCCGGGATCGCAAAATCCCACATGGTAGGTCATACTGTTTCGCTTTACGTAGTTAATTAGGATGAAAAATAAATAAACAAATCTGTTTATAGGAATTGCGGAGGAATGTCTGCTCAGGAAAATGACGGCAAATACGAAGCAGCGGGTCCATGTAAATCAAATTCACAAGTAATTTGGAAGACTAAAATCAGTGTTCTTTTAGGCATTGATAGCAAATTTATTTCGAAACCAGATCATTTATGCGTGGGCGAGAGACGCTCCAAAGTTGGAGTTGCCGGAAGGTGTTGGTTTCAAAGTGGGCAAATCATCACCCATCAAATACTTAGTGTTGCAGGTGCACTACGCACATTTTCGTAAATTCGAAGGTATACGGAATTTTTATTGCAAACCTAACATGCGAACCGAACCAATTCACTCTTATTGTATCACTGTTTTGTAACTTTAGATGGAAGCGCAGATGATTCAGGCATTTTCCTTAACTACACTACACAAATGTATGCTCTTCTATTGTTACAATATATAAGACAATGAACAAAATTTACTGTTTTTTTTTTTTCTCAAATCAGGTTGAACAAACAGGCTGGAGTTTTATTGATGGGTACGGGTGGCATTGTACCACCGATGACAATCGAACATCTGGAAACATCATGTATGATTGAAAAAGATAAAGTAATTCATCCGTTCGCATTCCGTGTGCACACACATTCACTTGGTAAAGTTGTGTCCGGCTATCGCATTCGCGACGGAAAATGGACATTGCTGGGTAAACGCGACCCAATGAAACCACAAATGTTCTATCCGGTGAATAATACCGACCCCATCGTCGCCGGTGACATAATGGCGGCTCGCTGTACAATGGTCAGCAACCGAAGACGGGCCACTTTCATCGGGTAAGCACACATTCATAAAAAATATACATTTGTCACTTTTCCTCGAATTTCTTCTCGATTTTCCAACTGCTCTCATTCAACTTACAGTGCAACAAATGAACATGAAATGTGCAATTTCTATTTGATGTATTATACCGAAAATGTCGATGTCTTGAACAGAAAGTTCTGTTTCAGTTCTGGACCACCAAAATATTACTGGAACAGGGATAAACTCATTCGAAATATTCCGAAAGATGTCAGCCAGCTAGACTTATGAATACCGACCAATCATCAATAAGCCACGCAATTCTAACAAAATGTGCATATTATTCGGAAAAATTATGTTGTAAATTAATTTTATTGATGTCGAAATAGAAAGATTTCCTTATAACTCCATTTTGTTTAAATGATCGAAAAGCTTTATTATAAATATAAAAAGGAATTTGTCGTTGCAGCCGCGAATATATGCGATTTCTGACAAAGACCGTACACAATTATCTAGAATTCCTTTAAAAAATTGTTTATTCCTTAACGTGTCATACAACCATTCGTATCTATAAAAATTGGACTCCTTAACGAATTAAGACTAATGTTTAAAAGAGACAATTATCACAAATTTCGTTAGTTTTCTTTATTTGTCCATAAAAACCGCACAAAATTTCGAATATGAATGTGCCAGTTTTTGCATTACACTCGTCTCGAAATCCCTTTTAAGGGGCGCTTCATCTCTAATAAACATCGAAATTTGGTGCGATTTTGTTTGAAGGAAAACTTTTCCTGTGCTTTTCTCTCTTATCAACTAATAAGTACTAAGTTCTGTTCGTTGACGTAATTCGTTGTTTGGTGAAATATTCACTGCTATGCAGCAAAGTTTACATCTGGTTTATCCTTAAAGACAAAACTCTTATCTCCATTTCGAATGAAATCGATATCCAAACAAATTGTTAGCCCACAGAAAAGGTGCCAACAACAGAAAAATGAAGCGCTGAAAGAAAAATTAGCGATAGAAATCTACATTTTTATCAACAATTTGTTGTTGTTGTCGTTTGTTCATTTTTCTTACGTAATCAGTTAAGAGCTTGCTTACGAAACTAAATAATGCTTAAACGAAACCATTTCAAGAATAAAACAATTCGAAAATTGCTTGCAATTCCTAATATCGGCGAAAATTAAATTTTTGTTACAAAAATTTTTCACTTATCATAGATGTGGATTGAGCCAATGTCTTGAGCGCACGTGGCGCGTGCAAGACGCGAGCTGGAAGCATTTCGCAGTTTGTTTGTCGTAGTTGACGAGAGTGTGTATGGATGTAAGTGTGTGTGTGTGTGTGTGTGTGTGTGTGTTTGTGTGTGAAATAACGTTCTATGAACTTCATATGGGATGACGTAAAATTATGTTTCTCTTTAAATGCATACAGAGTTCGCATTTGACAATCGAAAAAAAATCATTTGATGTGCGCGCGCCATGGCAAATTAATGTGATGTTTGGCGATGTGCCGATCATTCTTGGTGCCGCGATCATAATTTGCAATCATCATAAAAAACGGACGATCCACGATTCGCGATATCGGCATATTCACGCTTCGGTGCACACAATCTATGAGAAAACTCCGTGTTTCGTTTTCTGTAAAATCAAACAAAACATTGGAATTCAATGCACGAACACAAACTATTTCATATTTACTTACTCTCTCGATGGCATCTGCATTGTTTCGACTATGATCGATTTTACATATAAGTGATCATTACACCAGAATAAACAGAGTGAACGCGGCTCCAGTACGTTCATTTCGTGTGTCCAATTCAATTCGACTCTACGGATATTATCGCCTAAATCATGCGGATTTGGTATGACAATTTGATATTTGGAGCCATGTTCGAGACGGGCCGTTCCTTTTGTTAGATCGATTCCACGCAATGCACCACGATCCGAATAAATTGATGCTGTCATATAGCCTTGCACCCATCGTTCGGCCTGACGCGGTCTTGCCAATTCAATTGTGAATCTATAATGACGCTCTGCAACACAAAACACACACGCAAAATTAGTAAATTAATTTGAAATGCAATAAATCGTTGAATTTATTTTTAGAGATTAAAAAATGTGTAAACTTACGGCAAAATGGATACTCCTTTCCAGTAGCCAGGAAGTATTTACCCGGTGCAACTGATACGTTGTCTGGTTGATCGCGCTCCGATGGAATCACCTCATTTTCGGACGAATTGAATGACTGAATCTTTGGTAATGTTGCATGGTAGCCCATAATTGCACAATTTCCGGTATTGCATTTGAAACAGCGGCCAAGCAAAAAGTGCTGATACGATGGACATCGATGCGCTAAATGACGCAAATAAATCAATATGTTTCTTTTTTTTCTTAGATTATTTTGAATTTTTTTGGATTTTCACAAGCATTATGCATTTTCTATGATACTTTTTCGGATGTACTTGAATTTTTTCCAAATTTTCTTGGAGTTTTTATCAAATTTATACTTTGTTCTTGGAATTCGCTCCAATTTTATTCTATTTCAATTTTTTTCTAAAAGAAATTGAGACCAAATGGAAAACTTTTGTGAATCTCACCGACATAGGGACATTTGCCATTGATGCTGTCAATGAACAATTTGATTGCTCTGACATGGTTGCATGCCAAAAGTACTCGTGAGGCCTCTTCGATACCGTCTTTAATTAGAGTCAATGGTATAAGTGTGCCGCCTTCTTGAGACAATGCACAACCTGGTTGCTCTTTACCATTGTTTGGATAGAAATCGATGTGACCGCAGGCTTGTGACATTCCATATCCGGGAATTTCCAGTAGGAAAAAGCTTCTTGCGTCCGTATGAATGACATCAACGAATGTGGCGTCTATATTAAGAAACAGGTATTTTTGTCAGCTTACAACCGCTCTATTGAAAATGTCAAACAAATTCTATTGATTGTGTCTTGTGAAGTTTCTTTACCTGATGGATCAAGTCGGACATTTGGTCCCATTCCTTGGAAATAGGGTTCGGCTGGATCCAAGCCAGTGATTCGGCCGATGCCTGGTATTCGTTCAGCAGCATATCCAGCTATTTGAAAGCAATGCACAAAAAATTATCTTGCCGAATACGATTACAACATTTATGCGCCGTACCTGTGTGTGCGCCCAAAGAATGTCCAATCAAATGTACATCTTCTGGCCGTAAATCATGCTCTTGTTGCAATTTTTTAATCAAGTATGCTATCTCCAAGCCGACCAAGCGTGTGTTTGCCGTGGCCTAAATCATACAAATGAATGTCACAAACGTGCATTTAATTTTCAGTCACGTAAAATGTGCTAAATAGAAAAAATATTGTTTGTACAAGAACTACAATATAGAAAAAATAATCACCTGTGTATACAATGGAAGCGAACCGCCAGCCCAATCGACGACAATCACATTCAAGTTCTTTCGTACAATGAGTTCGTCGCGCATTTCGGACACCCAATTCGATAGTGGCGTATCAATAAATCCGTGAATGATGAACTTTGTTGCCCATTTTGGATTGAAATTGGTTTTTTTTATGGCCTCTTTGTCATCGGCTACCAAAAGTTGACCTTCAATTGGATTTTTCTCCGTATACAAAATGAATCGAGTGTTAATGACACTGCGTGGCAATGGAAACACGTTAAAAGGACGATGTATCAAATGGTACCATTCGCGCGTTATATTCAAACATCCAATTTCACCATAACATCTGGTTTCGTTTTCAACTGCAACAATAAAAAAAAACAGACCCACCGATTGAGATTAAACGGAAAGTTTGCGCGTTTTGCGTGTGAAAAATGGTTGATGTCACCGACGGAATGCCATAAAAATGCGTTAAAATTGTAAGTAGCATTTAATTAATACCAGTTCTCTCATTAATATGCGTGCATCATACAATAATCGCTTCGTGCAAAGTACTTCAAAATGTACCACAGAGGAGTGATCGGATGGAAAAGATGGAGAAGATGACTTTGAATCTGTCCCTTAAAGCATATTACTGAATATCAAGGACTGAATTACACCGAAACTAAAATTCTAGTTCAAGATAGACCGATAATGCGGCGGATGCATTGAGCTGATTGATAATGAAACGAAAACTATATGAGTTCTGGCTTCGGTTCATAACGGATCTTTGGCGGTGTATTGGCATTGCACATTCGGCCTCAATTCGAATCAACATTGACTCTGGACCTCTGGTACTGGCAGTCCCTTGCTGTGAAATACTTCGACCAAGTCATTTTTTTCACTGCATTTTATGCACACTTGAACGTTGACAATGCCATTTCGGTTCGCACAGAATTGCGGATGAAGTGGTATCATTTTTTAAAATAATTGTTAAGAAATTCATTGAAAGACAAAAAAAACAACTATCCGAAATCATTCAATTGGCGTCGACGTATTATGAGTGTGACCCCTGTCACTAAGCATTTACATAATTGAACATGGAATGGCGATTTTGCATAATTGATTCCTTGAAATTGTTATTTAGTGCGTCTGATTTGAGAGAAATCTCATGCAATAAATAACTTGAGAGTTTATTGAAAGATGTTGAACGACCTTTAATTGTACATGATACAATTCGAACTGCGTATTTTTTTACTCTTTCTAATTTAAATTTTTTTATTTTTATTCATACTTTCGATAAATTTTTGCGGCCGCACATATTATGTACTCGCGACACTCACGCAAGGTCAATGTCTAATTTATCACATTCAATCGTAGAATAATTATCAATTATCATTTGATAAAAAAGAACAAAAATTGAAATGTTTGCAGATTACAAGTTATAGACATTTGGAAAAATGCGAACGATCGTAAGAGTGTGACTGTGTATCCGTTTAGATTAAGCACATCCAGTTGATTGGTGTTTAATACAAATGTTGTATTTGATGATGTGGTGCCCTTGATCGATCTATTATTGATATCATCGATGGATTCGGCACATTGATTGAAACAGATAGGATTTCGACAAGAAATTTAATAATCCATCAATAGCCATATTTCTAGTGTTTTCGTCTCTTTCCAGTTTTCAGTGAACGTAGCGTTTGTAATTTGAGGTAATATGTGTAAGTGTGTTTCATTCTAGTTTCCGAGTATTTTTCGTGTTGTTTTTCTCTCTTTCTCTCTCTCTCTCTCTCCGTTGCTTCTATTTTATCACAATATTTTGATCATAAATTGTTTGCTCGTGATTCACGTGAGAGACATTTTGAGATGTCGATGATTTATTGGGCAATCGCCCAGGCATATTTAAGTAGCGCTCGCAAACAAAAACGTGAATCAGCAACCAATTGCAAATGAAATCAGGTTTGTTTGGCTTGTTATAGCTGACTTCAAAGTAGGAGTTGAACCGTGTTGAACGTCAAAAACCAATGAAAAATGCGTGTCTATCGAATTTATATCGAGTGAAACTTGACACATTATTTATGATTATACTATATGTTTTATTTTTTTTAAGGTGATTGACCCGAACACTTGCAATCGTATGAATTTTCTTGTTTTTTGACTTTTTCAACTGGAAGTCAGCACATTTCATGTGTTTGTTTTGGAACAATTTTCCCGACTCGAACCGTGTTCAGTTTCATGTTTAACCATTTTATTTCGGTAGAACTTCCTGCTAAATCCTGTAGAGCCGCTTTTTTTCCAGTCAAAGAAATGTTGTCTCATTTTGGAGATGAACTTCGAATCGCATTCACTCGATTTTTTTTATATTATCATAATGAATCCACAATAATGAATAGACACACACCAAAGAGATCGCCAACAAAAATCAAATATGCGACTAGCGCAATATATTGATTCCGAAATGAGAACAATGTCAACTTGTTGCTCATTAGCCGTGTGTGACATTTTTCAGTGTTTTTCGTTGAGAAAAAAGTGCGGGAGAGAGAGAGGGATAGAAAAAATCTTCGGAATAATGAGAAAATTTAGCATATATTCGATGCACAGCAACATATTTCCATGCACGTAAATTGCACAAAAGCACATTATTGTATATATTTTTAATAGTTTTTCGAAATCGTGCGCACTCGGTCCAAGCTTGAGTTACAAAATATTGAGCAATAAAAAAAAATAAAGATCGCAAACAAATCTATCATGACTGACGCATGTGGCGTATACATTTTGTGCATTGAATTGTCATGAAAAAAAGAAAAATAAATGAAAAAATTAGAGAACTTACATGGCAGCCACGGTAAATTCACATCAATTTCGATCGGAAGTTTGTCAGCGCGAGCCCAATTCAATGCCGCATCTATCGGTCCAGCGCACACAAAGTGCACCAAACCGACTAAGCAGTAACATACAACTAGACCAGCATTAAATTTCATCGTCAAGACTGCGTCTGCGGAGAAAAAAAAGATCAAAATAGAGAAAAAAAAAAACAAAACAAAATTGTGGTAAAAAATGAATCGGTTCGAGCAGGGACTACTTGTGAAATCAAGGGAATTAAAAATTAAATTCCATTGCCGCCATTGGGAATTGTAAAACAAATTGTTGTTGTTGTTGTTCAATTTTATTCGCAATTTTCATAATTTGCGTTCGCCGAACAAACTTCCAGAAAGTGAGAAAACTGAGAAATGAATCGTGGCCGTACCTTGACCGTTCGTGATGCCGATCGCTGAATACATTTTCTTTTCTCACCTTTTTTTCTTTTTGAAAGTCATTGGACGCATTTCAAAGCAAACACACGCAAAAAAACACATTACTTATATATTGAAGATTAAGCTGTCACATACACATGGTTTTTGGCACGCGTCCAATTCATATCCAATAAATAATAAAATGATAATGAAATTCAACCATGCGGTTACTGTGTATTATTCCACTTAATCAATTCATGGGATGGAATGTCTTGATCTGATGCTGTCGAATGTAGGACACATTTTCAATGTGTAATTGCTCGCGGTATTTGTTTAAGTGTTCTCGAAACTGAAACTATGAGGCAATTGTTCCACAATTAGAATGGCGATTGAATTGTTTCAACGATTAGAATGATCAACATTCAAATACCGACTCTTGTCTCCAGCGGAATGTTGATGTGAGAGTTAAAAAAATGAACAAACAAACATTCGTTAGTCAAGCGTCATTTGAAAAATGGGAATCCGCCAAGACACCTTTCAAAGGCATTTATCAGCTGTAACGTGTATCGCCTTTTCATATATTCACACATTCCAAAAGCAGCAAATATTTGTTCAACTAAATTTCAAGAGCAAAAATCATTCCAAAGTCCAAGAGATGTCCGAAAATATGGCACTACACAATACAGCATCATCATCATCGCTATTATGCAAAGGAATGGAAATTGACGGCAAGAAATCCGCACAAATTGATAGCGATCTATGCTTAAAAATCACTTTAGAATGATGTAAATGATCGCTTCAAATCACTTGAAAATCGCTCCATTTCGTTTGAAATCCGGAAAAACGTGAAATGCTTTTTTTTATGTTCGTGTGAATGATGTGAAAATTGGTGTATTCATGTAAAGTATAATATAAGTGGTCGGCAATTGATTAAATAATTCGTCATTTATTGCACATTTCACACGATGACTGGAGAGACAATGCGGCTTAATTATCCCGAAACTTCCGTTTTTTACGAAAATAATCTGTTGCTTGTCATTTCTTGCGTTGGCAATTGTTTCAATTTTTTCTGTTACTGCTGCCACTTAATGGTTTTTGGTCGGATATCGCATCAAATTGGCGTATGTGCGTGACAGCTACTCGAAAATCATAATATAAATAAAATACGAGACGTAATGATGATAGTTGTAAAATGAAACCGGCATTTCTTTGGCTAAACAACAACCAATCAAACCAATTGAAAACTAAACCAAAAAAAAAAAAAACGTTTCTGTAATGCTTCCCGTTGATGGTGAATTAATTATAATAGTACAACATGTCGAATAAAATCGCTACTTCTATTGGATTGATGAAAATGCGGTACCGTGAAATGACTACGAATCGACAGCCAAAGCTGAACCGAACCGATTTTTGTGGCGTTGTGCACGTGTGTAGTAAGTCCATTTCATTCAGATTAAAGTGCTGTATTTTTCGGTATTTTTTACGTGTCATGCACGAAAACCACATCGAAAGAAAGAGAGGAGGAATTTAATTTAGTTTTCTATCCTCTCAAATCTCAGCTGGCTACTATCCATTCGCAGACAACAGCTTCAGCTTAATTTATGGAATGAAATGGCACGTAATGGACAAAAAAAAGAGAGTAAAAACAACATTAAACTGAAATGTACACACAAAGAATAATGAAAATATACGTAATATTTGTGTATATATTCTGGTGTACATTTTTTCGGCCATTCGATGAAAATATCGCGCACAACATAAAAACATTTCAACAAAAAATATTTAGAAAGTTTTTTCGGATAATTTTCTTTAAATGAATGATCAAAATCGTAATCACCCATAAAAATGATTACGGAACAATTTCTTTGCATCTAATTTGATATACTGTTCAACTTTAACTGTAAGCAGCGGACGAAAAAATTAGCGCGTACGCACATACACTCGGCCGATGCACAAAGAGCATTGAACGGATAAACAGGTATGGGGAATAGGTCAAAGATTATGCTGTAGGTTATAACAGCGATCAACCCAAAATTAAATGGGAAAGCAGAAGCACATGCATCAGACACGCGGCGACATCTCTTTCAATATTTATGGTTATACATATGTGTATATAATGAGATTATCAAATTTATACTTTTCGCAAATCAAACAAGACCTGCCATTTCCATGTGACTGGAGAATAAAATCAGATAAAGTGATGGCGATTGCTGCAGTCGTGATTCAATGTGTGTTAGAAAGTTTCAGTTACTCCGTGATCGGCCTATTGAAAGGGACACCTCTGCAATAAAAACAATTAATTGATCCGGAAAACTTCCGATGGTCTAACAAAAGCATAGTTTTAAATGAAACAATGCCTTAAACTGTATAGACAAATGAGCGTTTGGTTTATGTTCCAGATAGGGAAGTCATTTAATTCGAGCAGCACAACTTGCATACATGGTCCAGCGACTTCGAAACGAACAAATATTTTTCGATGAAAAGCAAAAATGAGTCATTTTATGAAATAATTTGTAAATTGCGTTTGAGTTGGAAATTATTGTGCCATATATTCAGAAGAAACGCACATAAAATCGTAGCAGAAGTCGCACGGAAAAGCACTGATGCGTGAGTTGGTAACAATTCTACCGGTTCTAAAATATTATTTACTCAGTTAAATCCCACAATTCTTTGTTTGAATAAATTATTAATGACGCATCCCGATTGAAATCAGCGCTCTTGCCAATCTCGTCGCAATTAGTGATGGTTTCCGTAGAATAAAGAAGACATAGAACCGGTATGGAACTATCCAAAGTTATTCATAATTCTAGCATTATGTCTATACATAATTTCATCTGTGATTCAATTCTGGGGTCTATTTCAATCGTGCAGCAAAATAAAAGACTCGTCAATCATTCACGAGGTTTGAAATCTAAGTATCCGTAAATGGTGGTCTGTTTTCAGAAAAATGGGGAAAAAATTGTAATTAATGAAAATGCAACGGAACGTGATTCTGAAATGATGTCGATTATATTAAGAAATGTGACATTTATTGTATGTTTCTTGAATTATCTGGTCTTGTTTAGATTTTGAGTGGTCTCGAAATGATTATGGAACCATCAAGAAAAAAGGAATGTCTGCAATGAGATGTTGAAAAATATTCTCAAGCAATAAACTTCTTCAATCTAAACGCTATAGAAAATTTCCATGGAATTAGTATTGTACCTTTCCATCAATGCTATCCAAACGCATGCTCGGCGACAAATGCTGGCGCAACGATTTACAACTTAAGCATAAAAGCGGTTTATCTTCTACTCGATAATAAAAGTAACCGTTGTGATCTTGCAACATCCAATCCACTATAAACATTCGAAATGGGTAAGTACAGAAAATTCTAGAAATAAGCGTGAAAAAAAAAATATCATAGAAACAAACCATAAATTCGAGTTTGTACCGTTTTTTTGCTCTTTCTAGTTTAGATAAATGCGCGAGCGGCGTGGCAAATACTCTTGCTTAATACACGTTGAATCGATTTGCTATTGATTTCTGATGAAGTACACTGAGCTTACTGAATTGCTCAAGTTAGTGGCCCGAATCAAGCATTTGTTGTGTATATGGTTGTTTTTTTTGTATTTTGTTTTTCTGTGCAGTCAGAAAAATCACATGAGCTATTAAAACGCTGGCTCGAGTCACACGAAGAATGAATGATGTTCGACTGCGTTTAACAAATTTTCGAACATTTGATAATACATTTTTAGGCCTTATGTAATGTGAGCGAAAATGTTTTTATCGCTTACATCGAGTATACCGTACAAGAATTGCTAAATTAGCCAATATTTTCGATATTGTTGTTGTTTTTAGTTGGATTTGGAATTCACTGAGCCGCGATCAATGGAAGATCGAGTAAAAATTGTATGTTTCGTGCGCGAGTGTGTCTGTGAACTCTCGAAATCCAAAATAAGCGTTTGCTCCGTCGATTTGGTCAACTGCAATGATGTGTCTCTCTGACGAGGCACCGTTCAATTGTTCTGCGAAAATTACAGTAATTTTCAGCCAAAGTCTATTTTTTGCACGCTTTCGCTCATTTCGACCGCTTCGTCACATTAATGTCACTGCACGTAAAGTCAAACACATAACGGGTTGCAGCAAATCAATTATTATTACGCACCACACATCGCCACTACTCTGATCATATTTATTTAACTAGTGGTCGATTATTCTAGAAGAAATGATTATCCATTTTTCCAGGCGGTGGTTCCCGTGCAACACAGCACAATGCCACCGATTGGATGTGTGCGTGTGAGCGCAAGCAACATGCAATTGAGTATGCGAAGTACTAAAATATGCCCAGGCCGATTGCATTACGAACAATTCGAACAAAAATAGAGTGTTATGTATGTGGTGCGCGAGAGCGAGTGCATTTGCGCACGCATTTCTCAGCCAATTTAAAACAAGATAAACGAGTAGTAAATAGCTATTTGTATGGGCATTGGAATTTCTGTTGTATACAGCCTGAGAACGGAGCCGAGCGGATTGTAGTTTTGTCGCCAGAAGTTCAGAGGCTGCACAAATCAAGAGAAAATCCAAATAGAAACTTAAAAAAAACATACACCAGCCAAAAGAGAAGGAGATGAAGAAAACCAGAAAAAAATGCGAGTGAAAAGAGAAAAACTATATAAACAAATCGATTACTGTACACACACTATATTGCGGTCGATGTGTGGCAGGGGAACTGTCTTCAGCGCACCGCATGCACCCGACCGATACAAAATGTGCACGAGCTCGCGATCACATAAACACAATTCCCATTTTAAATGTGAATGAATAGAAGGAAATTTTCCAAATTTGTCTAAAGTAGTTCATCATTTGGCAATAAAAAAAACAGATTCCATTCCATTCTCGATTGGATGAATTGCGAAAATACGAGATTGAAGGGAAATTCGATCATCGATCTCTCGAATCCACAAATAATTCGCTTAACAGTGCATCAGCACGTCGCATTCGTATCGTATTAGAGGATTATTCTCGCGAGTGCATGGAACAATATGCATTTCCACGAGACACTTTCGTGCGCTTTCTCGATTGCGATGATTCAACCAATATTCTGTCAACTAATTCCGCAGAAAGTGAATTGAACTATGTTAATCGCTTTGCCATGTTTTCATCGGCATTCCATGCGGTTACACTCTCATTTTCGATTCAATGAATTCGTTGCCAGAAGAGCTGCTTGTAGTACGATCGGATATCAATAGAAACAACGCTCCAAAATATGTGCATTTCGAAAACTCATGCCAAAAAAATCAGTATCGGCTGTGTTGTTACACATTCTGAGCAAAAAATTGGAACATATTACACACACACACACACACACACACACACACACAGAGAGAGAGAGAGAGAGAGAGAGAAAGACAAAAATCGCTCCGAAGAAATGCATAACAAGAGATCCAATCGTTGCATATAAATAATGTATGATCATAACTGAATCTAATCTAAATTTCAATATTTAAATATTGTCACAGTTTAGCTGTATTTTGACTGGATTTTGCCTCTATTAAAACTCGACTTTGGAGCCAAGCATTTGCTATGAGTTCACGCCAACGAAAGTGATCGTACGAGTCACAGGCAGGCTGATATCATTATTATAATAAAATATTTTCTGTTGATCGAAATTAAACAAAGCGACATAATCTAATGTCAAACTAATACCTCAATGATGACGATTATCTAATATAATGCGGCATTTGTATTGCATCACACACAAATGCTGTTGTTACCATTTGATGGCTTATTTCTGCCTCTTCGCCTCTTTTTCTTCTTCTTCTTCTACTGTGTTTGTGTTGTGGCTTTTTCTCTATGTGTGACCGAGTATGTGTTGCTATGTTTCTTTCTTTTATCTATCAGACATCATTTCATCTTCAACAACAGTTTTCAGCTATATTCCTAAATTACAAATGCTGAGATTCATGACGGCAAAACAAGAAGACAACAAAATCTATTCTTCTCTATGAAAGAAATGCACCAGAGTCAGGAGAGGTGCAAACAAATCATGATGCTTGCTCGCCTCAAACCATTCCAATGCAGCTGGTTCTCATCGTGCTGCAAATGTGAATAACATAATTTCAACTATATTGAATTTCTCGATAGAAGCCAGTCAAATGAGCATATTTAAATATTAGCATAGATTTTGTACGATGTCGGATACTCTCCGGCCACAACTTCTGTTTGACATAGGCACAAGCACACGTACAGATTCACGAAAACCGTATTGGTAGTCGGGCGTCTGAACGTATCAATGATTTTTTTAATAAAATATGCACGCAAACCCGAACAATAAAAAAGGTAAATCTAATACATTTATTGGCTTTTTGTTTCATAATGGTTTCTTTCCTCTCATTCTTTCCCGATGGACTTTGACTCTAACCGACGTGTTTATTCTTTTGTCGTGCAGGTATCGATTGGATATTGTCTGATTGGAATGCATCGTGAGTATGGCGAGCGAGTCGATTGCACGTGCAAGCTCAGTCATACCGTTTTTGGTCAGTCGCCATTTATATGTATGTCAATACATCAGCTTAAATCGTTCCCATCGGTTTTAAGAATTTAACGGGGCCGATGCCGAATAGTCGATTAACGTTTTTCAGGTTTAAATGCCGAAAAATTGATTGTGAACGCCAGAGAAAGAGAGTGAGGCGGGTATTTCCGCTTTAAAAAATGAATGCCGCTCGAAACACACAAAAATTGTAATCCATCCAAATGAAAGTACCGTAATGATAATAATGAGTGTTGCCATCGTTTATTCAATTATGCCGAATTTTCGTAACATGCAGCGAACACAATACAACACACGAAAGCTATTTATAAAACAATTAAATGGTGTTTCACAACCAAAATACAGCGTATCGACAATAATATGGGCGCAAACCCAACATGATTTAACAATCATGCAAAAGTGCCGAGCGTTAACGCATTGCTCATAGTTTTGACTCACAAAAAAATACGAAAGACACTTTGATAAGAGACCTGCCACCATAAAATTATTAATTATGACAATGATGTGGCTCAATCGTATAATATTTCAATGCTACGCTGGCCAACTGCAAGGCAATGTCGGGTAAATACCATTTCAATTCATAGCTCGCATTGATTCCCATCGATAAGTCGTATTCGAACCCGCATGAATGTTTGGAGGCGCGCTTAAATACAAAACGAAATAATCGTTCAACAATTGCTCAAATGATGGCCATTAACACTACCAATAAACAAATACTTCTGCATTTTCAGTGCTACCGAATCACGATGTTTGAATATTCTGTAATTTTTCCTCTTGCGCGTGTGCGTGCGTGCAAATTCAACGGTATTGTTCATCTTTTATTTAAATTTTGATTGGGATTTGTTCAACATCAACTTGCTGCCTTCTTTACCCCTCCCTCCAATGCACAAATGTAATTCAATTACAGCTATTTATGCGAATTTTCTTGGTTTCGTTTTCTGTTCGTTTTCGATTAATTCCCTAAATCAGTTTGTACAGAAATAATGTAGTTGGTATTTCTTTTACACCATTATTTCCTTTTAGCTAAAATTAAATATAGATCGATGATGTTTGGCTGCAAGCGACCAGCCAGCAAATGTGTTTATCGGTGTAATTTTAATCGAAATTTATTAATAATATCGTGCGTACACACGCATTTTCAACTACTTTCGAATCGGTTGAATGGTCTTGTGTGATTTGTTTGTGTACGTGAGATATTGATTTTTTTTTCTCACTTTTGTTGCATCGGAACATCGATGAACGCGGCCACATTTCGAAATGTTTTAAGTGATGATGAGGTCGCAAAGGTGAAGAATCAATGGTACACGTTCTGAAAGGTTTCATTAACATCCAAATGGTACACAGTGGAAAAAGAGAGAGTTCATTTGCCGGCAATACAAATATTTGTCCGAAGAAAGTGCCACTTTGACAGCCACACATATCACATTGAATAGCCACTCAATATCGAATTCAATTGCGATTTGAATTGATGAATTTTCTTAAATCTCTTCATCTCTAACGAGTCAGTTCATTTAATCTTATTCATCGTTCCTCTTCGGCTAATCACATGCAATTGGCCATAATCATTTAGCTACGCTCTATTGACCATATGTTCATTCAGCTGAATCCATTTAGTCACACTCATATGGCTAATTAACGAATATAATTGTCTCTCGATCGAGGTAAAATCCGTTTGAAATGCATTTTGATCATCGTTTTTTTGTTTTTTTCGTATATGCCCGACGATGATTACGCATTCAACGTGCTAAATCAACCGAAAATTACACGATAATGCGCTCGAAAAGATGAAGAAAGAGATGCAATGAGTTCAAAGCCAAACCACATTGAAACCTCTCGAATTCAACAATACACACACAATTTTGGACGAAAGAAAAGAGAAGAGAAAAAATCAGCGCAACCAAACATATGACCACATGATCGTTAACACTGTGTTTGCACTGGTAACGATGGCTGTAGCGTTATTTTATTCGGGTGATTTTTCATTTCAGTGTGCTTGTGTTGCTTTTTTTCACGTGAAATCATGCTGGCATTTGGAGTTGAATACTCGTGTGCAATCTGCGGAAAGCACATATTTGGATATACAGAAGCATATGAAATATATATTTTTTTACAAGCTAAAGATCCATCGTGCTTCGTATTCCTTTCTTTTTCATTTTCCAATTGGCCGTGCGCAACTGCTTCTTTCAAACGAAAATCAATTGGAAAAAAAACAAACAACGCAAGACAATTAAAACTTAAGTCAATATTCGCATATTGAAAAAAACAATCGAATGCAATTTTATCGGTATCAATGATTGTGAAAACCATTTCAAATGCATATCTCGAACGATTATTTTCATTCGGGAGCTAGAAGGATTGTGGAGAATGCAAATAACGGAATGCTTTTACGGTTTGAATCTTGGCAAGCGCGCAAATTTCACAGAGACTGCTCAAAAAGATCGAATTTCAACCGGAAGAAACTAATCATAACAACAACAACAACAACAACTGCAAACAATTGTTAACTTATTCAATTCACAATAATTTAGAACGAAACCCGATTCCTTTTATTTATTAACACTCTCCGAAACGGATAAAGACAAAAAAAAAAAAAAAAAAAAAAATATTGAAGAAAAGAAAGAAAGATCACACCTTTTTATTTCAATGTATTTAACATAACAATATTTGTTTGGGAACAATAAATCTTGTTCGATGTGTCGCGTTAAATAAATTTCACTTTTTAACGAATCGAATAACCGTTTTTAAAGCCAGTCTATGCGATTTTCTCAGCGCTAAAGCAAATGCAATTCAAAAAATAAAGACTAATGACAATTTTTATAAAAATGATTTTAATTTCGGTTTCTGCGAGCAAAGAGAGATATACGCCCGTTGTTATTAGTAACTCATTCACCGTTCAACTGATTACGAAATCAACGGAAACATAACGTTTTCTTTTAAACTAAACGCGAGCGCGAGCAATCGATCCGTTTTAACCGTTTGTGAAAATTTTCAATGATTCACTGATAATATTTAATATTTCGTTGATAAAAACTTTATTGATTCACACACATATATGTTCAGCAACAAAACTTGAGAATTGGTAAATTCTTCGCACCGTTGCTCTTATTTGAGTGTGGCGAGAGTGAAGCGGTGTGGTTATTTCTTGCGTGCGATTAGCGTAACAACCTTGCAAGGACTAAATACAGAAATTTGTGTAAACAACGATATATACGACAGCACGGCACACGACAATGGAATCAACACACAACGAACCATGTCACAGCAACAGGTACACACACCGATGTGTATGAGACAATGTAAAAGTAGCAGCAACAATCGCCGCATACATGCTCATTATTTTCGATACACACAATTCGGAAAAAATGGCTTATGCTGCGCGAATACTCCGAAAGCCGCCAAGCTTCATCATCAGCCCGTTTGATGGCTATGAACATCTATAGCTTTTGCTGTTGTTGCTATGACAGAATCTTTACATGTATTTCGAATGAAAAAGCACCAAATAACACAACCACTCCATTTCTCTTCATCGCAAACGATTTCAGTTTCAGTTGAAATACATTTCATGCATATTCAATATGCTTTATTAACACTTGTGCGTGCTTACAGAAACCAAATTCATAAGAAATATGTATCTCAACTTATCATTTCATATTCGAACCAACTGATCGCGATGTCTCCACATCATCGATTCAACGTGATTTCGATGTTTAATCAACATTTGGAGTTGATGACGGAATACTCGCCGTTTACAGAATGCTGATTAACTCGTTTTGACGCACTTCGCATTTAGTTAGAATTTTATTTCAAAAACAACGCAATTATTGGGTTATCCCATTGATCCAACTATATCAAGAAATATTTTTAAAGCAATTTAGAGATTACGATTTGAGCTATCTTTCAGCATCCTTTCTCAAAGAATGTGACTTTTCTGGCGAAAGTTCAACAGCGTTACGCATTTCATGCGAAAGAAACGCACGCTAAATTGATTGCATACGAGAAAAGGACAAATATTTGTACGTTTGATACAAAAATATTTTCCATTTGATACTTTTGCGCGCAAATTAGTATTCTGAAATTGCTGAAAACAAAATAATAACAAAAAATCATCCGCGCGAAATCACATGGGTTCTTTCTTGGTATAGAAATCGGTATGCCACTTTCGTTCATTGTTTAACTAAATTTCACATTTTTGACCATGCTTCATTCTATGAACTTGAAAAATGCAAATAAAAAAATACAAGTCATAACATTCTGACCATGTTAATTGACAAGAATTTGAATACATTCGACAGTGCAAAGTGCCATTTTTCGAGAGTAGTAAAATGATGTTAATCGGTTTATTACGACCGGTAACCGAACTGTCATGACTGTTTAGTCTAGACGCGTGTCTTATTATTTATTTCATTCACTATTGTTCTACTGAACCGAATAAGTTAAATGCACCGTTTTGAACCAATATGTCGAAGTTTTTGGTGAGCGTCGTCAATTCGGCTCAACCGGCTTGTTAGTGTTACAGAAAAGATCGTTTGAATATGTATGAGTGCAGAGAGCGCATTTCCAATGCGTTCATCCACCAAACGAATAAGCGATACGATGGCGCTTTGAGCTTTGTTAAGTGGCTTATCCGTTGTCCATTTGATACATATAGAAATAGAAAGGCATACAAACCAAAATCAACCAGTAAACAGACCGAACATCATCGACGTAGAGTGATGAGATGGTGTGCATTCGATTCAAGTCTATATTTTACAGTTGTAACGGCTGTGATGGTGTCTGTTCGCCATCGTGTGTATGCGTTTCGATGATTGTATGCTAAACAAGATTTTTGCATATTTTCAATGAGAAAAAAAAAACGATATGAATCAAATGCAATCAACAGTCGGTGGTGTCAGCCATCATCATCATTGTTGGATATCGAAAGAACGTAACATTCCATCGAAGCGAATGGTCTTATCACATTCGTTCAATATTTCATAAGATTGATTTGATTTTGGACTTCAAACCGTCAATTCGATTCTGTATCGCTGAAATTCTGTGCGAATCCGTCGCTTTTAATAAATAAGTGCATCGCGGCCCCACTCCTCGATCCGGCGGAGATCGTGCCGTGCACCAGACACCCCACGTTTATTTTTTTCTCTCTCCTTTCATGCATCACATATATATTATTTGTTTATTACGCTCGGGCTATAATCAGGCAATTGATTTCTTCCGTGAGCAAAGAGACCATTGCCATTCGTTTTTTTCTTGCAGATGCAAACGAAGAAGAAAAACCCGAAACAATCTTAATTTACGCTCGAGAGCTGATTCTCTTACATTTAACAAGCATACACATAATTTTATATCATCCATTTGTGCATAGTAAAAATGTTTGAATGTTTTTCATCTATGTTTGCCAATCATCATTTGCCATTGGTCGAAAAATAGACGAACGGTAGCCATGCAATGCGTTCTCACAATATGCTTAATTTATGCAATGTGACTAAATATGTGTTTAGCCACACTGACAGTCAATCGAAACAATGTCAACGCGACAACGTGTTCAAATCAGTATCAACATATCGAATTTTCATATCAAAACGGTAAATGAACAAAAAAAATAATCGAATCGCTTCGAATAATTTAAAGCGCAGAACACGAATGGATCAAATGAAGACGCTTCATTCGTTAGAAATGTGAAAATGAAGGTTTTTCTTCACACATGCCGTTCAGAGGAACATGAACCACCATTGAATTTATCATCGTTTATTGACAAATACATGCGCACACGCGCACGCACACGATAGCCTACCGTTTCCATCTTGTACAGTTTATTGATCAAAAGATTGCGTTCAATGTGTCATTTGATGTGTCTTGTGGTAATCGTACGTGTTTCGAATGCATTACCATTGAGCGCTTGTAAGCGCGCGCGCTTTCAGATATTCACACTGCGCTTCAAATGGATTTAAGACAATATCATTGACATTGTTTTTCCATGTTTCATGCTCTCTCTCTCTCTCTCTCTCACTGTGCATTTTTTTCACTCTTCATTCGCTAATCTGTCTTCGTTTTTGTTTTGTTTTTATTGCATATCATTTCGCGAGTGTGATGTTTTGTTGTTCGATTTTGGCATTAGCTATAAGTTTCTTGTCGATTATCATATGGTCACCGTCTAGGGGGAAATAGCATTTCTTTCAGTAAAAAGAATGTCATTTATTTGAAATTATTTTACTTAATTCTCGTATTTCAAGATTTCAATATATTTTGGAGATCTTTTTGACGAAAATAATCGCAAATCCATAGAAATATGGAAATTGACAGAAATATATGGAGAATTGAAAAATAAATAAATTGATTACGTATGAACTGTATTACCGACCGATATGATTTGCATTTTTTCATTTCATTTCAAGTCATTTTCTCTTGGCGTCTTCTTTATGTTTTCGCACGGCAAACAATTTTGAGCCAAATTTGAGAAAAATACGCCAATAAATCCTTAGAGAACGAGCTTGAAATGAATTAGTGAGAATGAAAGTGAGACTTCACATCTCACCTCTTGTTCTCGCTTACAGAAAATTCGATAAGCAAGATAAGGATTCATTCTCAATCAATCAAATGAAACTATGATTATTTGTGAGATCCAGATTATGCGCAGGGGGAAATTAAATTGTTTCCGTTGATAGCTCTCTTTATGACGGCACTTGTTTTTATCCAGAATCTCCCTATTTTGATTTATGATTCCACTCGTTGGATTGTTGATTCGTTCATCTACAAAAAAATTAAACCATTATAAAAGTCACACTAGCAAGAGGGGAATGTTTCTCTAAGCATTTTCATTATGAAACACAATTTTATTTATTTCTCAAAAATGATATTTTTCAAGGTCAAATCGAATTTCTCACCACTGAACTTTAAAAAAAAACGAAATTGATTTGAAATGATCGCATATAGATATGTAAATAATGTTTTTGAAAAGGCAGATGTCAAAATCAAATGAATTCTTCATTGGTATTACCAATATTTTTTAATAAATTATAAGAAAATGTCTTATTTTCATTCATTTGAACCTTAAAAACCGAGCTATAATCCCCTAGGTCGCCGTCATTCGAAATGTGATTTTACATAAATTATCAATGAATAAGTTGTAGTCATTGATGAGGTGCTCTTTCAACAATATTTATGAAGAATAGAGAATTTTCGAGATGGAAAACAATGCCACCTTCTTTATAAAGAAATAATGTCATCGAAAGAAATAACATCATTCACAGCCATAAAATTCAATTTATAGATGAATTCCGAATAGCGAGAGAGAGAGAGAGTTTGAGTGGCGTGACTTTGATTTGGTCCTTTGGACTTTGGTATGACTTTGGTGTTTCAAACGTCAATTCATCAATTTTTTCAATGGTCGATTGGTCTATTTTTAATGTGAAATTTGTTGGTAATACCTTCCGCAATGCAAAACAATGCGCCACCTCGATTACGATCACTATACTCTATATCACTTTTCGGTTTATTTTTGGCGCATTTATTCTGATTATCTAAACCAGCCTATTTATAAACGGTAACCGCTAAAGATCATATAATTTATGTTGGCAAACACCAAAATAACACCGTTTGAAAATCATGACTAAACTAAAAACTGTGAGTGTGTGTGTGTGTGTGTGTGTGTGTGTGTGTGTGTGTGTGTGTGTGTGTGTGTGTGTGTGTGTGTGTGTGTGTGTGTGTGTGTGTGTGTGTGTGTTGCAACGATGTCACCAATCTCGTTCCATACCCTATCGGCCATATTCCGATCGTTGCTCGACCTGATACCGGCAATTCGATCTGAAGTTTCAAATAATTTGTTGCTTTGTGTTGGGAACTATTATACGTGTCAGCAATACGACACATGCACCATAACTCAGTTTTCACAGTTCTCACTCTTTTTCCGCCTGCCAATTTTTCACTACGATCAATCCGGATAAATGAATCTCTATCTAGTATTCCAAACGCACTACATATCTCTATACCTCTCTATCTCTCTATCTCTTTTTCTTTCTGAAACTCTTTCTGCATTGCACAGATCCTATCCACACTTAGGTTGCATTTTGCACTTATTATCTCGTCAACGTATATTCAAATGCATTTAAACCGCAAACCAGCGCAAACAATTACGCTGAGAATGAGAAAAAGAGAAAGAGTGAAGAATAGAGAATGAAAGGTGGAAAGAGAAAGAAAGATAAAGAAGAGAAAAAAAGTGACGAAGAATTGTGTGTGTGTGTGTGTGTGTGTGTGTGTGTAGTGAAAGTTGTGTGCATGCAAAGTTTAATGCAATTATGAAAAATACGGTAAATTCAACCTCATTCAAACGACTCCCACATTTCACTGAATCTTTTCTTAATTTTTTCTGACAAGTTGCCGCAATTCCAATAAATTCGGTTTTTGATTCACCAGCATCGCCATTTTGGACGAAAAGAAACAACAATATGCATAAAAACCGGCAATATTTTGCATGAAAAGAATGCGATTTTGAGCGAATTATTTAACAGTTTTTATTTGATCGATGCATTGCAAGCGCTCAGTTCAAATGTAGGATTTCATCCATTTGTTGTCGAAACGCAATTAATATAAATGGAACTGTTACCATCACAGCAATTCATGAAAAATGAGATATTTTCAGATGAAACGCATCGTATGCCACAAATAATTGACAATTGAATGCTTAAGCTCATTTGTATGTTCGCGTAACTCCATAACAATTCGATCGAATAAATTATGAATTTCATGGTGCGCATTTTCGCATCTGCTTTTTTTTAATTGGGAAGCAAGACCTATACATTTTATAGTGATGACGCAGTTCTGCAAGCAATACGATCGATTATCGCGCTTGCACTATGCAATGCATTTTGTAAACAAAAGATTCAGACGAGGAACACAAAACACAATTTTGTGACGGAAAATGTACTTTGAGCCGCCTAGCCATTTGGAATGCATATGATCCGCCTATATTTGTGTTATAATTTACTGTCATTTAACATTTCAATTCGATTGAATGTTTTCAGATTGGTTCTGTTTGCCAAAGGCGTTACTCAATCAGCAATCACTCATTTCAGAGAATCAAATCGATGCTTACACAAATCCGTCCAATTTGTCAATTTTAATGAAATAATTGTCATGATTTGCGATCAACTTATTTGTACACTTTTTGATATTCTGAGCCCATTACCATGCTTTTTAATAGCCGCTATAATTACGTGCTACTCGCTATTCCATGCACCAACATTCAATTGCGCACACAACATGAATTAGTAGATATTTGACATTCGATCATTTTACGCGCAACTTCGTGCCATCATTATTATAATTGGTTGAAAGACTCGTAGATGTTTCGTTAGATTTCAGCGACAGCGTAAATTTTCATGCATAAACCATAATATTGTGTGGTCACCAATGTGGACCCGTTTGGCGTTTATAAAGACACTGAATGTGACTTTTGAATCGGCGTTCGAACATTCTATTTCTTCTTTTAATTTGCATTTGTTATCATTCAAGCGAAGAATATTAAAATGAGGCGAATTTTTCTGTTGACCGCTAATATATCGATGAAAACAAAAAGCGATGTCAAGGTTACTCGATCGAATACCGTTCACTCAGTGAATCTCAGTCACAGTCAACATCTGCGTATATCGACGAAACAAATCGAAAATGAAGTATAAAAAAACCAATTCGATAGATTTTGTTGTGCGCCAGCTGATTTTGAAAGTAAATTGAAATGGCGCAGCGAGGTGCAGCGGAATATCAATTGGAGCCTAAATAGCGTAAAGTACGCCCATTTGCAATTGGCGGAACCGAAATTGTGTGGCGAAAAGAAACTCTGTCTGGCAGACAAGCCGAGATGGAGAGATGATATAATCAATAGCAAGCATTTTTATCTTTTTTTTTGTGTGCGGTATTATTTATTTTCTCTCTCTCCATTCATAGTAAGAATAAGATAACCTAATTTTCTGAGCCGCCGCATTTTGGTTTTGTTTTGTTTTGCTCTCTGTCTCACTCGGCGCTCGCTATTTAAATATGTGCAATGCTTTTAAATCGGTATTCGATTAGATAATAAACGACTTGGTGCACACATAATTTCCAAATATGCAAAAAAGCAGCAGCAGCAACAAATCAAAATATGTATTTTGTAAACAATATTTACAATCTTCGTCTGAATACGAGGGGCCACAAGATTTGGCTGTTCATTATCGCACATTTATTCGAGACAAATGGGGAATTGGACTGAAGTGGCTTGTGTTTTGGAGCATTAACTTTATCTTTTTTTCTCACATAATTATGCAAAGAATCAGAGCGAGCGAGCGTCTCAGTCAGAGTTGCAAATAACACGACAACAACAACATCGCAATCGCAAATGTTATGTGTCATTTCGATAGCTGGTGTAATGCAAATGTAAACAGTTCGATATTTTTTCATACGCAATCAATATTTGGTGGCACTTTTCCCTGTACGAAATGTGATGGCTGAGCAATCAAGATTGGCGCCTTCCTTTCGACGGCCCACCGAATTCCTGTTTATTGATTGTCTTTCTTGGATGTTTGTCTCACCATTGATCCAGTACATTTGGCATATGTATATAATTGTGATTTTCATCAGTTTAATCTTTCAGGTGCGCGCGAACGCGAATGCCAGCATAATGACGGCGACAATTTGCGCCGAAATTGCATCATTCAATAAAAAAATTAAAATTGTTTTTAATTTGCTGAAGCAAAACGAAATGGAAAAACACCACAAAAGAAAGATGTGTGTACGCAATATTTTGTGGCAATTGAAAGAGGCGATTATCGCATTATCTATTTGAGCCGTGTGTTTGGTTCGTATGCAGTTGAAGGCATCATTTGCTCAACGAGCAAATGAACATTTTCGAATAATGTAGTCATGCAAGCGCCCAAATAAGTCACATTTGAATCTTTGTCCTGGCTATTTAAATGGTTTACAAATTATTACATCATAAATCATACAATCACCGTATTTTACTTATCACTTCTCATCGTCATTAATAATGGTGATGGATAAACCGTAT
Source organism: Obolodiplosis robiniae (assembly GCA_028476595.1). Classification (NCBI taxonomy): domain Eukaryota; kingdom Metazoa; phylum Arthropoda; class Insecta; order Diptera; family Cecidomyiidae; genus Obolodiplosis; species Obolodiplosis robiniae. Next base: position 6,833,265 of record CM052017.1, on the reverse strand, counting down.
TTGCTGCTCGATAAATCCGATCATTAGCTATATGGATTTTATTGTCGTGTTTGATTGCAGAACTAACAAATAAGAACCAAAGCACGCATTGAAGTTAGTGTGTGTTCGCGCGCAATTGCCGCAGAGGAATTCATATACCTGCACATATGATAATGACAGGTTTTCAGTTGACGACTCTCTCGTGTACAATTTCTTATTTCAAAATGCAAAACATACCGTTTATAGTGTTGAATTGATGTAATTTAATGGCTCAACATATCCCAATCGCACTTTCGCGATATATATAAATGCATTTGAACGCGTTTTCACCGTGTGTGATTGAATAACAGCGACAGGTGCAGCTAGGGTGACTCTGAACAGCTCAATGAAAGCAATCATCTAGCGAAAGTTTTCGGTAGAATTTGCCTAACTGTTATGACTTGCCAATGTTTATGTTGTTTTCTAAATTTTATGCACATTATTTAACTGCCATTATGATTTGTTGTGCGACAGAAGAAAAAATGTGTACATTTGTTCCCCACTTGTGGAACCATGTGATATTGATAAAGATTGGGGTCGTGGATGAGGAATTTCAGCTCATATTGCGATACCGTTATGAATTCGCGGCAATTTCGTTGATATCGATGTTCCTATTGTTTTGTTCGAGCAATCCGATATGCATTTCTCTCGAACGAAAAGTGTTCGCATTTCTTATCAGCCATTAGAAATTACATGATCTCTATCGATATTCGGGCTCTTTTAGAGTGGGCCGGCGTCACTGTCATAATGCGTTCTAATTAAATGAAAGTCTTAATTTGGTAAACGTTTCCGCATTTTAATCCATTTTTATGGGTGCATGCGCGCAAACGTTGGCTCATATTTGCAAACACTTTCGCAACATTTCTTTGATGTTTGACAATCGCATTATCTTTTTGTTTTATCGCTGTAAATGCGATTCTTTAACTTCACACACACTTTTTAATCGTGAAAATTCGTTTCCAATTGTTATACAAACCATAAACCCTCGTTTGAATACAGTTTTCCTTCAATATGTTTTGCCCCCCAAATTCAGTATGACGAAAATGGCGCCAAAGCCAAGAAAACCATTGAAATTCAATGGTCTCATTTTTTTTTCTCTGCACATATACATATTTGTATATAAATAAAATCAATGGCTTATGGGCAATCGAAGTCTATCGCAACCATGATGACGTTTTGTCTGTCAACAATCCGTTCGGTGAACGAACATTTGGTTTGACCTTGAAAACCGACGCAAACCATCATCAATAATAAATATTAATGTTAAAATACTCACTCGTTTTCATTACCGATTTTATTTCGTTATCGAAATTTTGATAAGCGATTTTGAGTTCCTAGGTTGGCGGAAATATGATCGACTTTATTATAGACCATTTGCACGATGATCTAATCATCACCAACACTTAACAACGGAAGTTACACCAAGCAAATGATAAAGCAGCATTTGATCAATTCTGCTAGCCACCTCATTTCACGAAGAACGAAATTTTCAATCATAATTGAAATTCGAAGTTCGGAATTTGACATTATATATTTGATCATATTCAAAACGACTGAATATGTATATAACATTTCTTCATCTTCACATAACAAACGTTCAAATGTCATTCAAAAATAGCTGAGAGATCAACGCACAATAGGTTCCAATGTAATTAATTTATGTTTCGGATTTAAATGGAGCGAACAAAATCAAGAAATCATTGAAAATCAGTAAATTGATTGAAAGTCTAAATTGTAGTATTCTTTAGAAAACTAAAATGAGAAATAAACTTCCATTTCTGGACAAGACTAGGAATTGATTTCGAGATACAATTTCTTAGTTCAACGTCATCAAACCAGCGAATGCAGTCGTCAACGATTAAGCTCAATCAACGTCATACAGATATCGAATATCAACTATTATAGCCTAAGCATGAGATCCTGAAGTGATTATCATATAGAATCGTAACTAATTGCAAGACACAAAAATCAAATCAAACATAAATAATAGTAATAACAACACGAAATAATCCGAATTAGAAATATCTACGTTTTCAATTAATTATTGAACTAATATTGTATATTCCGCAGAACAACCAATTATAAATTTCCTTTCATTTAAACAGTCGGAAACGTTTTGAATTTCAAACAAGTCTCATCAAATTAAACCAATTTTATATTTAAGATTTCAGCGCAGAACATTTAACTCTTGCTATTACGCAGTGATTCCATTAATTCATTGTGTTGTTATTTCCTGTAAAACCAAAATATCACACAAAGTTGATTTGTCATTGTCGAACATTGCTGCAATTTTGTACGTCCTATTGAGATGGAGCTTATGATTAGGTACAGTCATTGTGGCTTTCAATTTCATGCGGAAAAGGAAGCTGTTGCTAATCGAGTAATTTCACGGTAAATTTGAATTTCAACGGTCTCAAACGATTCGGAAGCGGAACCGAATTCCAAGCAACCTACGAAGAATACTCAGCTCACTTGCGCCATCTATTGAAAACCAGACAAAATCACTTCCGACACACTTTTTTTCCGAGTACTAAAAATTGCATCAGATCACACTGCATCGAAAACGTTTAAAGTCATCGTTTGACACATAGTTTGTTATTGAAAACTCCAGCAAATCGTGTAATAATCTTTGTTATTATGCACGAATCTATACGTTTCGCGCTTGAATTCTGAAATTTTTATTGTTTTGGTGAAGATTAATTTTATAATATGTCGGAAGAGGTCAAATTCAAACCACGGAAAGTAAAAAACCTTCGAGCACGAAAGAATTCTTCAGATGATGAAGATGAAAAAAGTGAAGAAGACAAAGAGGTGTTGTAAGTCGATCGAAATATTCAATCAAAAAGATTGAACACTACATAAAAAAGTAGATAAAATTAATGAAAATTGAATGATTGCATTTCAGGGCAAAATTGGAGGAGGCAAAATTGGCACAAAAACTTCGTATTAAACCAAAAGGTGTGAACGCAATTGCGCTAGCAATCGGACAGAAATTTACTACCGAAGATTTGGTTTTAAAGGTAAACGAAATGTTGGAAATATTTTTTTTTTCAATCCTCAATTAAGTTAAACTGTTGTAGATCAGTTTTACCTCTATTCTTTTGACTTGAATGTCTTTTCCAGAGTGACTCATTCAAAGTCAAATCCGGTGGCATGGTCAATATGAAAAATTTGAAAGCTGGCAAATCCCAACAGGTGGAAGATGCATACGATGTTGGCATTGGCACGCAGTTTTCGGCTGAAACAAATAAGCGTGATGAGGATGAAGAAATGATGAAGTAATTATCAATGATGATAAATAGCCTCTTTATTTGTTCAATTAAATTAATTTAAAAAAAAAATGCAGGTATATCGAAGAGCAATTGAACAAGCGGAAGAATTCAAAGCTGCAAAGTGGTGAAGGCGATAATGAAAATGAATCTTATAATGATGAAAAATATCTATCACCCGAAGAAGCAGCACTTCTATCCTTACCCGAACACCTCCGAGTCAGCTCGACACATCGGTCGGAAGAAATGTTATCAAATCAGATGTTAAACGGTATTCCAGAAGTAGATTTAGGAATTGAGTTGAAAATTAAAAATATTGAAGCAACTGAAGCCGCCAAAGAGAAATTGCTATGGGAACAGAAAAATAAAAAGGTAAAACTAAACATTTTTTTATTTTGTTGTGAAAAAAATCATCAACATCCATTGTAATTTTGTATTATTCAAAATTGTAAATTCAAACCTAAATATTTTCATTTGATTTCCATTTCAGTCAACACCATCACAATTCGTGCCGACCAATATGGCTGTAAATTTCGTACAACACAATCGATGTACATATTTTTGTATTTATTTATTTTCGAATATTCATTCATTCGATTCTAGTGCTCATAATTTTTTCTATTTGTATTCAAAATCTTGTTTGCAGTCAATATCGACGATTCAGCCAATAGGAGAAGGCAAAGAGCGCACGAGGAACGAGAGCGACAGGGCGAGGGTAGTCAGAAAACGGGTCTAAAACGTGCCACTGACGATTATCATTATGATAAATTTAGAAAACAATTCCGCCGATATTAGGTTTTTATTAGGAAGGAATATATTTTTTAAATGTTCTTTTAGTTGCAACGAATGATTGGAAAACGAAAAATAAAGTTTTAATTCCGTTTTTTTATGCAAAGAAAAGAAAAATTTCTTCTTACATCAGATTTACAATTCTACATTCGTGTCGATTTCTAAGCTACAATTTTCCAAGTTACTTGTTAGACCATTCATATCAATCAAGTTGAATTCGCCAGGTGGAATTCGTAAGAGATCGTTGGTGTTTGCTTGTCCCAAATCTGAAATTGGTTCATTTGCGTCGAGTTCATTGTTCATCGATCGCAAATTGTTGCCATTGCCGTTGATGTGATGGTCCATTGGAACGTTGTTCGTGCCATCATTGTAAATTAGAGACATACAATTCATGGTCGAATTCAGATTCATCGTACTCGTGCCATATCCACCGAGAGCACCGTTCCCACACATATTCGATTGCTGTTGCTGTTGCTGGTGCTGTTGCTGTTGTTGGTGCCGTTGCTGTTGCTGTTGCTGTTGATACGCGTTTTCGTAGTTATACACAGTCATCGATTGATTGTAGGACATCTGCTGCACATGAGACGCATCGACAAAATGATCGTTCCCATTCTGATGCTGTGAATATGATGGAAAGTAGTATGGTGGGTATTCATTTGGACGCGATGCAATGGGAATCTGTGTACAGTGCGCTTCAAATTGCTTTTGGGGACGAGCATTTGTTGATGTTTGGCTTGTATTTTCCATTCGGTTGCTGCGCATAGAATGTGAACCATTAACAATCTCCTTGTCATCTGTAATACGATACAAGGAATGATTAAATATGCATCGATCAAAAACTAAAATATATCACCAATTCATCAATTAACTCTAATTATGTTCGACCATTGCGTGTCAGCCACTTAAAGGCTTCAATCAATTGTTAGGACAAAACAAATATATAAATTCATTCACCTATATCAATGAGTGGATACGATGGAAAGTAGCATGGCGGGAATTCATTTGGACGCGATGAATTATTGGGAATCTGTACACAGTGAGCTTCTAATTGCTTTCGGAGACGAAGATGTACCGATGTTTGGTTTGTATTCTCAACTCGATTGCTGCGCATAGATTGTGATTCAGGAATATTCTCCTTGTCACCTGCAATTCGGAAAAAAGGATCGATTTAACATGAATTGTTCGAAGGATGAAAATAAAAGATTAAGACCAATGAATTTCAATCACAACCCAACAAAAATATGTAAATTTATTTACCTATATCAATTAGTGGTTGCAAAGTATTCACCGTGGGAAGATTATCTCGATGTGAATCAGCCAGAACGTTTTCGCTGAGTATGTTTGGCCGAAATTTCGATTTGTCAGGTTTGACATCTTGATTTTTGGTGTAGCCGGCATAGACATTGAGAGGCGGTTCAACTGTTTCGTTAATTTTCTTTTGCCGCTTCCGCCTCAATTGGATACCTTTAAAATAATGGGCCAAAGCATGAAAAATCCAGACGGAAAGAAGAGATGTTACAATACAAATTGCAAATAATTGACGAAAATTTACTAACTTTGTTCATTTGGCACGAATTCAAATGAAAGTGGTTCGCTGGTTTCTCGATCGGATGGTCGGAACAATTGCAGCCACACTTTTCGCGGCTCCATAATATCATGGTCCCTGTAGGCTGGTGTCTGAAATGAAATCGCATATTGATGGTGCACCCGGAGGTTAGTCGAGTTTCTAGAATTGATCTCTTTGCGCCAATTGCCTCTTCGGTCGGTATATTCCTCATTTTCCTCATAAAATACAATTGCAATATCCTCACGCTTGACTTTGTCACATAATAAAATAATGCGTTCGCCACCCGTAACTGATGACGAGGAAGCGCTCAATTCAACGACTTTCAGCGAACCATTTGATTTTTTGTCCATGATTGAATTTGAAATGGCATATCCCAATTCGGATAGAACTTTTTTTCCAGTTTCATCTACGACCAGCACTTGAAAACACAATCTAACAGAATGTAAGTTGATAATTTGAGGACGCTTCATATGTGTCCATTCCCCTAAAATGACAAGCAACAACATTTTAGTTGGAAATCCGATTTTTTTTTTGCGGAAATTCTGAAACCTTATCACTTACCTTTCGTTGGATCGATGTTTGCTTTTCGTCGATCGGTCAAGGAAGCTTCGATATTTTGCTTTTTCACAAATTGAATTCCAATGTCTTTGAATTCGATGACTTTTGAATGTTCCACTTTTATATTGTCTATATAATAAATGCCGCTTTTGGACGTTCTCTCTTTTGATGACAGCTTGTGCGGATGTTGTCTTACAATTTTCATCAAATTGGATACAAAATAAATGAATTAATAGAAGACAAAAAATAAAACGAAGCATAAAATTTGGTTGAAAAATAAAAAAATGCAAATTTTTGTTTGGATGTTGACATTTCCGTCGATGAGATTCAAATTGAATTTCGCAAGTCTCGATATTCCGTAACAAACAAAAAAAAAATGATCTGAACTTGCCAAATATCGAAGTTGCTGTGCATTTGGCGCTGAGAGAAAGAGGGAGGGAGTAAAAGATCTTTAGATTGGTGTAGATATGCCAATTACTCTAACACATGGGGTGTATTTACTCTTGTGTGTATTATCGCCCGTTATTTCAATTTCAGTAGCATTGACTTTTAAAAATTATAAATGATTGAAATTCCTTTTTTTTCTCAAAACTTATTGTATTCACACCAGGATCCCTGAAATATTATTTATTGATTCGATGTTTTTGGACGCCTGTTACCTCTAAAACCGATAAAATGACAACGGAAGTTCCTTTCAAACATAAATTGTTTACTTGCGAAACCTGTATCTGCCAAAACACAAACTCCTTCAACTATTTTCAATTAATGAGAAACTTGTGCTCTTTTATCACAAATAAACACTCTCATTTTCAATTATAGATGAACATATGCTTTTTCCAGTAACTTGTCGAAAAACATAAACACATCTGAATCTCACCGATAGATTTGTGTGTGTTCTTTTTGACATGACAACACTTTGAGAAATACAAATATTCTATAAAATACTCACTTATACGATCCTTCCATTTTCTCATTAGTAACACATGAAACAATCACTGCAACATTGACCGGTTTTAAAACATTTATTTCGATTTTTGGATACGATGCTTGTTTGTCATTTGCTTTGGCACCCAGCAAATAGCCATTTGTTCGTCCTTCACTCTCATATCGAAATCGAGAAGATTTCTCAGCTGGCTGTTCAATAATTCGCACATATTTATTTTCCATCGTCACAAATAAATACTATTTCACTCGCGTGTCTTGTTATTTACTTTTGCTATGTGATGTTTGTTCACTTGAAGATGTCACAAAAGACTAACGGTAAAACTCAATTGCAGCCGAATGACATTCAAAATACAAACTTCTAATGATTTTAACCCATTTGAAGCTGTCTCGTTCACGAATACAATTGCAACTTGAACAGGTAGTTCCTGTTGCCAATAACTTATTAATGAATTGGTACCGAAGGTGTAAGTTCTAAATCGACACGCCTATTTCGACTGGATTATCATGGAGAAATTTGTTGCGACCGATTAAGGATTCGTTGTAAAATGAAAATCTCACATAAATATTTGTACAGAATATTTTGAGGTATTGTCATTTAAAATCTGTTCAAGTAATAAAAATAAGAGGTATTTCTTCATATCAAAGACATTTTAAACAAAAAAGAGCATTAGCATCAAAAGGCTGCAGGGGCAATTAAAAAATATATGCATTTCTAATGATAGGCTCATTCGGCGAAATTTATCGTCGGTGGCACGTATGAAATCTGAATTTTGGCCGTTCTCGCCCTGTTTCCTATGATCTCTTTGCTTTCTCTTTTTGGCTAAATCAATATTGATGATTGCAAATTAGAAAATTACACAAATTAGCGATAGCTAAAATTTCATTCAATTCAATTTAACAAATAATGAGAAGAGATTTTTTAAATCAATTATATTTACTGCATCATTTCTCAATCTTCATCACGCTTATTTGTTTCAACCGAAAACTGCGTGCCAACGTCGCATATATACCAAAAATGTGCAACAAAGTGCGTTGCGAAATAATGATTAGATGAAGTAAAAGAAGTTTCTGTCGCGCACCCCATGAATACATAAAATGATTCAGAGAATTTTCAATCCGGGTGAAGCAAAATATTGATTATAACTTTCATATTTGGAAATACAATTTCTCAATATGATGTTCATTGGGACATCTCCTCGTAGTGAAGGATAATCGATTGTATCTAAAACGGCATCTGAAAAGAATCTACGCATTTGATAAGCACTTTGTAAAAATATAATTAACTTGATCTCACGAATCATATAGCATTCCAATGCGTAAAATTCAGACAGTGATGAAATTTGATTTTAATAACAAAATATGAATAATTGACAAATGTTTGTTATTTGAACTTCATTTATTTCATAGTGCTTTTTGCGCGTTTTAATGTTACGATTAACGAGCTAATGGTATTCTTTTGAGATTTTTTTGTATCAATAAATCTCACGTAATCTCTATTGCCACAGCAAACTGAAAAGAAACAACAACACCACAAATTAAATTAATTATTGACTGTAACGAAATTTGCGGTTCAGCAAGCCGATATTCACCTAAAAACACCTAATGGGGGATGTCCATGTTCAGCTCCTTTTTTGAATCCTTCATCGAGATATCATTAACAAAGAAAAGCGCCGGTAATAAATCGGTAAACACACAAATTGCGCGCGAAGAGTTAAATTGCACGAGTGATAACGAATGCCCGGTAGTAGTTACGGAATTGATTTAAAGTTACAAATCTATTGATCAATTAAATCAATTTCAAAATTGTTCGGCACAAAAGCGGAGTGCGAACGAGAGCGAAAAAGGCAGCGCGTTTTCCCAATGTGCATCTACTATGTTTTGATTGATTGTTATCGCAATTTATTTATTCTTTCCTTCCTTGTACTCCGCACATGCAGTAAATTGATTGGAATCGCTTTGAATTACTATTCACTTAGATACCCGGTAATTCGTTACAGTTTGTCGGTTTCAAGCTGATAAGCAGCGAAAAAAAATATTTACGACGTAATTGCAACGATTTAATAAAATGACAAAACTGGATTGAAACAAAAATACACTTTGAATACTGCGTCATTATGTGAATGTATTTAAATAAATGGGAATAACGTTAAGTCGATGTCGCTGCGACACTGTTGCGGTCAAAGCCACAGTTGCAGTCTTACTTTGCGCACAGCATCGAATGCAGTCGTTTGAAAGCCATTCAGCAGATACATATTTTTTCATAAATATCAAGAGATTTCTTTTTTTTTATAACACGAGAGAACAAAAAACAATGTTTTCCAAGGCTGCTAAAAATGTTGCAATCAAAACGTTTTCACAACAAAATGTAAATATCTAAAAATTGATATGCGGCAGCAAACGACAACATTTATTTTATCTTTAGAAAATATTGAAAAAGCATTTATTAATTTGAAAAATGGATTTTTCGTTGCAGGTCTCCAGTTTTTCTGGCCAAGCCGAGCGGGCCGTTTCTAGATCGGCAGCGTTGATGGCCGTCTTCGGAATTGGTGTCTCATCATTCAGTGTCAAACAGATGATGAACAGCGGTCCCCGACGATTTTAAGCACAAACAAATCGAATATTCAAACTTTATTACATAGCGAGCAAGCTTGGAGAAAGCGGGATGAATGATAGTTGAAGATTGGGCGAGAAATCGATTTTTTTAATGGGAACTATTATTTAATTTTCCCTTGTTAGACACATGCGCCATAACGTACGCATCAGATGAAATAGAGTTGCGCACTTTATGTTGCTTTCACCGACTGAAAATCGAGACAAGAAGATACAAACGATTCCAGGGCGTTTACACTTACCCACACATCTTCAGTATATGATCATTAATTTTCATAAGTTATTTTTTATCCTGCACATTTTCCTCGCAATGATCCGACTTTTCGTTATGTATGTGACACGTCCAAGTGCTGCTTAGCTATACGTTAATTTTCAATTACGTTCTTTTTTTGTGATGATATTTATTTTTAAATCAATTTCTTCTTACATCAGATTTACAATTCTACATTCGTGTCGATTTCTAAGCTACAATTTTCCAAGTTACTTGTTAGACCATTCATATCAATCAAGTTGAATTCGCCAGGTGGAATTCGTAAGAGATCGTTGGTGTTTGCTTGTCCCAAATCTGAAATTGGTTCATTTGCGTCGAGTTCATTGTTCATCGATCGCAAATTGTTGCCATTGCCGTTGATGTGATGGTCCATTGGAACGTTGTTCGTGCCATCATTGTAAATTAGAGACATACAATTCATGGTCGAATTCAGATTCATCGTACTCGTGCCATATCCACCGAGAGCACCGTTCCCACACATATTCGATTGCTGTTGCTGTTGCTGGTGCTGTTGCTGTTGTTGGTGCCGTTGCTGTTGCTGTTGCTGTTGATACGCGTTTTCGTAGTTATACACAGTCATCGATTGATTGTAGGACATCTGCTGCACATGAGACGCATCGACAAAATGATCGTTCCCATTCTGATGCTGTGAATATGATGGAAAGTAGTATGGTGGGTATTCATTTGGACGCGATGCAATGGGAATCTGTGTACAGTGCGCTTCAAATTGCTTTTGGGGACGAGCATTTGTTGATGTTTGGCTTGTATTTTCCATTCGGTTGCTGCGCATAGAATGTGAACCATTAACAATCTCCTTGTCATCTGTAATACGATACAAGGAATGATTAAATATGCATCGATCAAAAACTAAAATATATCACCAATTCATCAATTAACTCTAATTATGTTCGACCATTGCGTGTCAGCCACTTAAAGGCTTCAATCAATTGTTAGGACAAAACAAATATATAAATTCATTCACCTATATCAATGAGTGGATACGATGGAAAGTAGCATGGCGGGAATTCATTTGGACGCGATGAATTATTGGGAATCTGTACACAGTGAGCTTCTAATTGCTTTCGGAGACGAAGATGTACCGATGTTTGGTTTGTATTCTCAACTCGATTGCTGCGCATAGATTGTGATTCAGGAATATTCTCCTTGTCACCTGCAATTCGGAAAAAAGGATCGATTTAACATGAATTGTTCGAAGGATGAAAATAAAAGATTAAGACCAATGAATTTCAATCACAACCCAACAAAAATATGTAAATTTATTTACCTATATCAATTAGTGGTTGCAAAGTATTCACCGTGGGAAGATTATCTCGATGTGAATCAGCCAGAACGTTTTCGCTGAGTATGTTTGGCCGAAATTTCGATTTGTCAGGTTTGACATCTTGATTTTTGGTGTAGCCGGCATAGACATTGAGAGGCGGTTCAACTGTTTCGTTAATTTTCTTTTGCCGCTTCCGCCTCAATTGGATACCTTTAAAATAATGGGCCAAAGCATGAAAAATCCAGACGGAAAGAAGAGATGTTACAATACAAATTGCAAATAATTGACGAAAATTTACTAACTTTGTTCATTTGGCACGAATTCAAATGAAAGTGGTTCGCTGGTTTCTCGATCGGATGGTCGGAACAATTGCAGCCACACTTTTCGCGGCTCCATAATATCATGGTCCCTGTAGGCTGGTGTCTGAAATGAAATTGCATATTGATGGTGCACCCGGAGGTTAGTCGAGTTTCTAGAATTGATCTCTTTGCGCCAATTGCCTCTTCGGTCGGTATATTCCTCATTTTCCTCATAAAATACAATTGCAATATCCTCACGCTTGACTTTGTCACATAATAAAATAATGCGTTCGCCACCCGTAACTGATGACGAGGAAGCGCTCAATTCAACGACTTTCAGCGAACCATTTGATTTTTTGTCCATGATTGAATTTGAAATGGCATATCCCAATTCGGATAGAACTTTTTTTCCAGTTTCATCTACGACCAGCACTTGAAAACACAATCTAACAGAATGTAAGTTGATAATTTGAGGACGCTTCATATGTGTCCATTCCCCTAAAATGACAAGCAACAACATTTTAGTTGGAAATCCGATTTTTTTTTTGCGGAAATTCTGAAACCTTATCACTTACCTTTCGTTGGATCGATGTTTGCTTTTCGTCGATCGGTCAAGGAAGCTTCGATATTTTGCTTTTTCACAAATTGAATTCCAATGTCTTTGAATTCGATGACTTTTGAATGTTCCACTTTTATATTGTCTATATAATAAATGCCGCTTTTGGACGTTCTCTCTTTTGATGACAGCTTGTGCGGATGTTGTCTTACAATTTTCATCAAATTGGATACAAAATAAATGAATTAATAGAAGACAAAAAATAAAACGAAGCATAAAATTTGGTTGAAAAATAAAAAAATGCAAATTTTTGTTTGGATGTTGACATTTCCGTCGATGAGATTCAAATTGAATTTCGCAAGTCTCGATATTCCGTAACAAACAAAAAAAAAATGATCTGAACTTGCCAAATATCGAAGTTGCTGTGCATTTGGCGCTGAGAGAAAGAGGGAGGGAGTAAAAGATCTTTAGATTGGTGTAGATATGCCAATTACTCTAACACATGGGGTGTATTTACTCTTGTGTGTATTATCGCCCGTTATTTCAATTTCAGTAGCATTGACTTTTAAAAATTATAAATGATTGAAATTCCTTTTTTTTCTCAAAACTTATTGTATTCACACCAGGATCCCTGAAATATTATTTATTGATTCGATGTTTTTGGACGCCTGTTACCTCTAAAACCGATAAAATGACAACGGAAGTTCCTTTCAAACATAAATTGTTTACTTGCGAAACCTGTATCTGCCAAAACACAAACTCCTTCAACTATTTTCAATTAATGAGAAACTTGTGCTCTTTTATCACAAATAAACACTCTCATTTTCAATTATAGATGAACATATGCTTTTTCCAGTAACTTGTCGAAAAACATAAACACATCTGAATCTCACCGATAGATTTGTGTGTGTTCTTTTTGACATGACAACACTTTGAGAAATACAAATATTCTATAAAATACTCACTTATACGATCCTTCCATTTTCTCATTAGTAACACATGAAACAATCACTGCAACATTGACCGGTTTTAAAACATTTATTTCGATTTTTGGATACGATGCTTGTTTGTCATTTGCTTTGGCACCCAGCAAATAGCCATTTGTTCGTCCTTCACTCTCATATCGAAATCGAGAAGATTTCTCAGCTGGCTGTTCAATAATTCGCACATATTTATTTTCCATCGTCACAAATAAATACTATTTCACTCGCGTGTCTTGTTATTTACTTTTGCTATGTGATGTTTGTTCACTTGAAGATGTCACAAAAGACTAACGGTAAAACTCAATTGCAGCCGAATGACATTCAAAATACAAACTTCTAATGATTTTAACCCATTTGAAGCTGTCTCGTTCACGAATACAATTGCAACTTGAACAGGTAGTTCCTGTTGCCAATAACTTATTAATGAATTGGTACCGAAGGTGTAAGTTCTAAATCGACACGCCTATTTCGACTGGATTATCATGGAGAAATTTGTTGCGACCGATTAAGGATTCGTTGTAAAATGAAAATCTCACATAAATATTTGTACAGAATATTTTGAGGTATTGTCATTTAAAATCTGTTCAAGTAATAAAAATAAGAGGTATTTCTTCATATCAAAGACATTTTAAACAAAAAAGAGCATTAGCATCAAAAGGCTGCAGGGGCAATTAAAAAATATATGCATTTCTAATGATAGGCTCATTCGGCGAAATTTATCGTCGGTGGCACGTATGAAATCTGAATTTTGGCCGTTCTCGCCCTGTTTCCTATGATCTCTTTGCTTTCTCTTTTTGGCTAAATCAATATTGATGATTGCAAATTAGAAAATTACACAAATTAGCGATAGCTAAAATTTCATTCAATTCAATTTAACAAATAATGAGAAGAGATTTTTTAAATCAATTATATTTACTGCATCATTTCTCAATCTTCATCACGCTTATTTGTTTCAACCGAAAACTGCGTGCCAACGTCGCATATATACCAAAAATGTGCAACAAAGTGCGTTGCGAAATAATGATTAGATGAAGTAAAAGAAGTTTCTGTCGCGCACCCCATGAATACATAAAATGATTCAGAGAATTTTCAATCCGGGTGAAGCAAAATATTGATTATAACTTTCATATTTGGAAATACAATTTCTCAATATGATGTTCATTGGGACATCTCCTCGTAGTGAAGGATAATCGATTGTATCTAAAACGGCATCTGAAAAGAATCTACGCATTTGATAAGCACTTTGTAAAAATATAATTAACTTGATCTCACGAATCATATAGCATTCCAATGCGTAAAATTCAGACAGTGATGAAATTTGATTTTAATAACAAAATATGAATAATTGACAAATGTTTGTTATTTGAACTTCATTTATTTCATAGTGCTTTTTGCGCGTTTTAATGTTACGATTAACGAGCTAATGGTATTCTTTTGAGATTTTTTTGTATCAATAAATCTCACGTAATCTCTATTGCCACAGCAAACTGAAAAGAAACAACAACACCACAAATTAAATTAATTATTGACTGTAACGAAATTTGCGGTTCAGCAAGCCGATATTCACCTAAAAACACCTAATGGGGGATGTCCATGTTCAGCTCCTTTTTTGAATCCTTCATCGAGATATCATCAACAAAGAAAATATCAAGTAGAATATAAGAAGAACAGTTGTAAAAAATTTTTAGGTTAGTTTCAGGATAATTGTTTTAAAGTTAAAAAATAATTTACCTAAATAGAGAACGGTTGGAATAAATCCCCAATGGAATGCAGTTTTCACGACATCAAATACAACTCCGAGTCGTTCCTTTGCATCTGGTGAGAGTCCCATTTTGTGTTTTATTTTTGTGATACTTGATTCGATGGGCCAAATAACAAATGAGAAGTGACAAAAGTGCCTTCTATGCAGCAAGTGTAAGTCATGTGCGTAAAACGTCGCTCATTGACAGATGACAATACTGCCGCATGACTTTTTCTACGTTTACGATGTTTGCGATATTTTCTCATTTGAATTCTAGAATTTTCTTAATGAAATTCAAGGCATGGCAGCAACCGGGCTCTTTTTCAGCGGCGTATTTTTAACTGTCTAAAATTGGACTGGTTGAAAAATAAAATTGCATGGATATTTTGCTTCCGATTAAGACCGATTTTATTTTGTGACGTAGTTAAGTCTCCGTGTAGAATATCGATTTCAATATACATCACAATTTCCGCGCATTTGACAGATTCATCGGTACCTCAGTCTTTTCACTGCTAGCGAGCATCGTGCTGTGAACGTGTTTGTGTTACTTATAACATCAAGTAAGGAAAATTTTACAAATTCCAATTGGTTTTAATCAAAAGTTTTTAGTAAAATACGATTGTGAATAAACAGTTTCGATGATGCGTACAGAAAATTTAATGAAAACGGAAGAAATTTTTCGGAAATAATCTTTCAATGTTGGCTTTCTAGTGCCGTTCCTTCCTAACCGTATCGCGTTATATAAGAAAATGCATTTGATTTGATCATTCGTCCTTTTTCTCTCAATACTTCTATCCAATTAAGTGATGTATTGTTTTCTTTTAAATACATTTGCATTTCATAGGCATATGTAAAGGAGCAATCGATGAATACAATCACTCACAAGCACAAAATTTTATAAGAATCTGTTGTATTACATCATGCACATTTGCAGTCCGTGTTTTTTTGTTTGTTCCCATCATTGGCCCTTTCAGTATGGATTAGAACTCCAATCCATAGCGACTTAAACATAAAACACTTTCGGTGTAATTTTTGTTAAAAGGTTAGATATTGCGGCGATTCCCAGCAATTTCAAGCGGAATTCAAAAAATCTGCCACTGTTTTTCTCTATTGAAACAAATTATGGCTTGATACAAATATTTGTTGTTAATTATTGAAATATTTATAAATGTTTTCGTCCAGAGATATTTCGGCATCTTCATAAATTCTCTTTGGTTCACACATTTCTCTCTCATTTTCATTCGCAGCTATTTGTAATCAAACGCGCAGTTTAATCAAATCACACCACACCAATATGAGAGCTCCACAGATAATCAACTATGCAGTAAATCGGCTTAGCTATAATATGGTGAGTATAAAATATCCTGGGTTTTGCAAAATTCCGTGGTTCATTCTTATTTAAAGCATTTCATTGTTGTAAATTCTTTCACGTAATGTAAATTTTTGCGTATTAATTTGTTGACACGTTCATTTAGTACTAAGTAACTAAATATAATTGCAGTGTTAAGCAAGTACCAATAGCAAATTTGAGCTAATCAGCATTTTTAAATTTATGTCCTGTGAATCACAGGCTGTGATATGAAAGAGTAAAAATTTCATAAACATGCTCAAATATAAACTGTATGCCAAATGAAAAATAAAATAATTCTAATACTTTCACATCCAGTAAAAATGATTCATAATTTCTGATGGACCTTAATCCGAAGAAGACGCCATGAGGTCTTGTCAAAGTATTCACTGAGTGAGCAGTAATTTCAGGGACAGATATATTACACAACGCTTTCTATCAGTTATTGCTCAAATACTTGCTCATTGCCCACTATTTCCCAATCGAACAGCAAACATTTATGAATCGGTTTCTCGCAAAATCTACGAAATTGGATGAAAATGCATGAAAATCGATGAAAATTGGATAACATCGGTGAAAGTTGGTGAACAATTGATAAGAAATCGACACATTTTGATATTCATTGATTGAAAGTTGATTAATAATCGATGAAAATACGAAACAAATGAAATTTCGACAAAAAATACGATATTTTTAAATACGAACGTTGCTTATTCAATGCCTCACAGCAAATATTACCAAAATATTAATCAAAAATCATTGTTGGTGGAACTTTTTTTATTTCTTCAAACGTTTTTGAACTTGATTAATTTCCAATTGATTCACCGTTTGCTGAGAAATGTCTTGTTGTTTTTGCATATAACATTTTTCATGGAATGATTTTATGCTTTGTTCCGAATTGTGTATATGCCAATCGGATTAAGAGTTTGTTTGGAGGATCTGGCCCAAATTGTGCACATTTTTCGGAATCAATGATATGAAACGGACTGAAAAGGTGTATTTTTATGATATAAAAAATTGGGTCATGCTCTTCGGTAATGATAAATAACAGCACATTAAATGATATCTGTAATGTGCATGTCGCATTAATTAAATACAGACTTTTATTGCATATTGAATGACACCCATTATTTTCACTTATCAATTAATATCGTGAGCCCATTGCAATATCCAGGTACAGAAACAGTGTATCAATCGAAGAAACCTTGTACTTTCACTTGGCGCCACACCGACCGTCCGTTCGTTCAATGGAATATATGTGTTAGTTTGACATTATCTAAAACGGACATAATCAACAGCACACATCATTTCATGAACAACAATCACATGATTCTCTTAAAATATGCACGACGAGATCACAAGAGGCAGGACGCGCGATCACAAAATGTCTACATTTTTTGTGTGTATTTTGGCGTTGTACAACAAAACCGTTCGCTCAGCGATTTATCTAATTTTAGAATATGCGATGCTTTTTTTAAAGATCAAATATTTGAATGACGTCACAGAGCTTATGAATGGTCAAACAATTGCGCGTGAATGGCCATTTAAAGAGATTCCATGTGCGCATTTAAGATGCAATTGCAATGGCGCGTGTTCTACGTAGAGAAATAAATTTCGAGACAAAAACAGCGCCGGTAATCAATCGGTAAACACACAAATTGCGCGCAAAGGGTTAAATTGCACGAGTGATAACGAATGCCCGGTAGTAGTTACGGAATTGATTTGAGGTTACAAATCTATTGATCAATTAAATCAATTTCAAAATTGTTCGGCACAAAAGCGGAGTGCGAACGAGAGCGAAAAAGGCAGCGCGTTTTCCCAATGTGCATCTACTATGTTTTGATTGATTGTTATCGCAATTTATTTATTCTTTCCTTCCTTGTACTCCGCACATGCAGTAAATTGATTGGAATCGCTTTGAATTACTATTCACTTAGATACCCGGTAATTCGTTACAGTTTGTCGGTTTCAAGCTGATAAGCAGCGAAAAAAAATATTTACGACGTAATTGCAACGATTTAATAAAATGACAAAACTGGATTGAAACAAAAATACACTTTGAATACTGCGTCATTATGTGAATGTATTTAAATAAATGGGAATAACGTTAAGTCGATGTCGCTGCGACACTGTTGCGGTCAAAGCCACAGTTGCAGTCTTACTTTGCGCACAGCATCGAATGCAGTCGTTTGAAAGCCATTCAGCAGATACATATTTTTTCATAAATATCAAGAGATTTCTTTTTTTTTATAACACGAGAGAACAAAAAACAATGTTTTCCAAGGCTGCTAAAAATGTTGCAATCAAAACGTTTTCACAACAAAATGTAAATATCTAAAAATTGATATGCGGCAGCAAACGACAACATTTATTTTATCTTTAGAAAATATTGAAAAAGCATTTATTAATTTGAAAAATGGATTTTTCGTTGCAGGTCTCCAGTTTTTCTGGCCAAGCCGAGCGGGCCGTTTCTAGATCGGCAGCGTTGATGGCCGTCTTCGGAATTGGTGTCTCATCATTCAGTGTCAAACAGATGATGAACAGCGGTCCCCGACGATTTTAAGCACAAACAAATCGAATATTCAAACTTTATTACATAGCGAGCAAGCTTGGAGAAAGCGGGATGAATGATAGTTGAAGATTGGGCGAGAAATCGATTTTTTTAATGGGAACTATTATTTAATTTTCCCTTGTTAGACACATGCGCCATAACGTACGCATCAGATGAAATAGAGTTGCGCACTTTATGTTGCTTTCGCCGACTGAAAATCGAGACAAGAAGATACAAACGATTCCAGGGCGTTTACACTTACCCACACATCTTCAGTATATGATCATTAATTTTCATAAGTTATTTTTTATCCTGCACATTTTCCTCGCAATGATCCGACTTTTCGTTATGTATGTGACACGTCCAAGTGCTGCTTAGTTATACGTTAATTTTGAATTACGTTCTTTTTTTGTGATGATATTTATTTTTGAATCAATTTATTTACTATGCGAAACAAATGAAAGTGAAAGAACGAAAATTATATCCAGGAAATGCAACCCAAATGAAAATCATTAAAGAAGAAATATGAATTGAACGATTTTGTTTCATATGAGTAGGAAATGATAATTAGCAAGAAAAAATCGATTTAAAATTGATTATATTAAAAGGCAAAGAATAAATTGATCTACAATAAATGAATTTAATATTCAGGTTAGAACTTCATCAAAAAATTCACTGTTTTATTCCTTACCTTTTCCCCAAGGAAAAACCATAAAAAATCGTATTTGTACGAATCTGGGTTGGAAAATCTAAACGTTCTCTGAAAAATTAATTCACGTTGAATAATATTCAATGAATATTATGTATGCTCTACATTTTCAGAAATATTTTGAAGATTATTCAAGAATTCAAAATTTACGTCAAACTGCCACTCCAAATGTTGCATTGTCGGCTTAATTATCTTAAATTGATTCTTATATCGTGAAATTGTGATTGATTTCTTCGAAAAAAATGTCTCACATATTCGACCAAATGATGAAGAAACGTGGTGGCTCCAAACCATCGAAATCCAGTAGACCGACGCAAAAACATTGGTACGGATATTAGAAGGTACAAATCATTGAAAAATGTTTCAACTGTTCGAAAACATTTCCAAATACAGCGAAGGCTCGATTGCAAACTCATCGGTAATGTGTCATAATTGTATGGTGTTATTTCAATTTTATTTGACGAAAAAATATTGCAAAGTTTTTATTTCAGTTTAATCATTTAAGAAAAACTGTGAAATCAATCAATTGTCTAATACCGAACACGGGAAAATGAATGAAGAAAGTGACACTGAAAGTGAAATGCTGCTCTTCGTTGCAAAGTATATTGATTCAACAGCTGGAACTGCATCGGTAAACAATTTTGCTTGTTTGTATTTGCGAAGAATTCCTTTGTATTTTAAATTTACATAAGAATTTATCCGTTTATTTCAAAGACGTCATCCCCATTGCCACTGGAAATAAAACTCAAAATTGAAGTGAACAATGTACAATATCAGAGTAAACGAAAAAAGAAGCATCGATACAATGATGGCTTGCAATGGTCGCCTTCGATTAGCCGGCATTTTATTCGACAAAACACACGATGAAATCGTAAAACAGAATGCCGATTAAGTCGAAAAAATGGGTAAACAAGTGACGCTATTGATCAACGGATGGCATCATTCTTTAGCAAAGAAGCAACACGTTGTGACTTTGCTGGCTACTGTCAATGGCCAAAGATTGATGCTTGCTTGAATCATTTGATACGACCGATGTGCGAAACACAAATGAAAATATCGTTGTGCAAAAATCGGTCGATTTATCCAAAAAACGCTGTTGAGGTTTATGTACATATGTGTCGCTTATAATGCTTTCAAGATGACATCGATGGGAGCACGAATTAAAATTTTTTTCACAACCTGCAAGACAATTGTTGGCTTCCGATATTTTGAAATCGACGAAGTATTTACAGATAATGGTCAATGTTTTGGTAGTTTGATTTAGTAGCAATTATGAGCTGCATTACACGATGAATATCCCACTGCAGTGCCGCTGTATCGTTTTTGAAAAATTTACCGTTTATGAAAGAAGTTGACGCTGAATATGAAAACGACAAAAATGACTTAGGACTCGATGTGTCACAGCTTTTATTCAACGCAGATTTCGTCAAATCGGTGAAAGAATTGGTTGATATGTTTGATCGAGTGACCGAATTAACCAACTATTGTCAGAAAAGTGATGTTTCTGTTGCTGATGCAGCGGAAACATGGTTGGACTTACTTGGAAACGAGTCTCATGAGCTGCATAAGTATGTATGTTGAGGAGCGTTGCATAAAGAGCAATGTGTTCAACGTCAAAATGATAGCAAATTTCCTCCATCCGGTAAATGGCGGTCAGGAACTGAGCAAATCGCAGAAGAATGTCGTAAATGATTATGTCTTAGAACATTTGAACGCAGATGCTTTAGAACCATTTCGTTTATTCACTGCCAGCAAAAGAGAGTTCGCTCTTTTGATTAAAAAGAATATTAAGTCACTGAAAAAATTGTGGTATTACGCACGTCAACAAAGCCACGAATAATTCGCTGATTTCGTAACCAAATTCCTAAACATACGGCAACGAATTTCCATCTTGAACAAATGTTATCAAATTGGGCTTACTTCCACTCGGACACCCTCCGAAACAGACTTTCAACTGAAGCATCCAGGAAATTGATGAATATGTATTTCACTTTGCAAGCAAACGATTATACGATCAGTGATGACGATGGAAAAGTGAATGAAATGTGTTTCTTTTGAAAATATTTGTGATGTTAAATGTCCAATAGATACGATGGACAAATGTCCAATATCAATTCCTAATAAAAATGACCATAAAGATTCTATTCATTTTTTGGTATTTTGATACATTTTCCGATGATTTTAATATATTTTTTTAGCTAAATTCCAATGATCTACAAATGTTGTAGATAACTTGAAAATTAATGGTAAAATGTAGATTAAATATCAATGTAATCCACATAGCGACCCAGGTACGAATATTTTCATACTTTTTTAAGCTAAAAAAAAATAAAATCTAGCGATGAATTAACGATCTTGTGCGTCAAGATGGCAACATCTGTAAAAACACATTATTATGTCTTCCTTGTCTAGCATTGTTTATTCCATGTATGGAAATTGTAAATCATGTTCTAAATCAACTTAACACAATCTTTTTTTTCAACACGTCATTGTATCCGGTGCGACTGTTTCGTTTGTACCAACAAATGCCTGCCTCCAAATTTATCCCTCTTCCTTTTTCTCTCATCTTTTATTATTTTCTAATGCATTCGAGCAATTCCATTGAACGGCAATCTTCAAAACAAATATTGATCAATTCTGCGAAATATGTCATGCTTTTTTTTTGACGACAATTGCTGTTGCTTTGTTACATTCTATCTAATCATGTTCCGAATGATTTGCGTATTAAGTCAAGTGGAGAGATAAGTTCGGAGTTTTAGCTCTTTTTGTGTCGCCGGGCATCCTATTGTGAAGGAGGGAGAGAGAGAGAGAGAATGCGAATAAAAACAATTATATACAATTTTTCAATGGGTTACATTCGTGAATTTACCGTTATAGCACCCCATAATTCGATAATAAAATCGTCAGTGAATTCAAATGCTTCCAAATCCGAGCTATCAATTGCTTCGGCAAAATCCATCGAATTTGTTTTATTATTGGCTAAATCCCAAATCTGAAAAAACCAAAAAACATGTCAGTTGAAATGAAAGCTGTGTGTAGAATAATTTTGTGTTGCTGGGTGTATTTGTGCCGTATCATACCTGTTCGGCGAGCTCGGAATCATTAATGCCCATAAACGAGTCCAAAAGTGCATTTATGTTATCAATGCCCATTTGTGTCGGTTCATCATGCTACACAACAACCACATGCAAACGATAGATAAATGACAAATGTTAGAAATTCCAAATCAAAATAGATGAATGTGCATGTTGAAAGCGTTTCTCAACCTGTTCCTCGACCGCCGCATTTCCATTGGCTTTGAAGCGGAGCGTCTCTTTGCCTGTGCCGTAGCCCTTTTTGTTGCCACCTTTTGAGCCATTCCGCGGGCCAATGCCCTGAAATCCGCTTTTCATTGGCTCAATCAAACGCAATGTAAAAGTTGAATGCGTTGGAATATCTTTTAATAGTCTGGCCACTTCGTAGTGTCGCTTTCCCACCACATTCATATTGTTTAATTTCTCTATATGATCGCCCGGCTGAAAATATGCAATTATTCAATCATTTCCATATTTATGTGTTGTTCTTACTAAAACTGCTAAGAGTTCAAATTGTGAGGACTGTTATTTGAATGTGTTGGAAATACCTGAATATGTGGAATGGAATCGATAATGCTTCCTTCTTTGATTCGCTTGATAAATGCATAGCCGGCACCGTTGTCGGTAATCGTCAGTCCGAGTGCATCTTCTGATTTCACAATTTCGATTTCTTTGGGTCGGCCTTTTCGATGGGCAAAAATGAAATCATCCAAACCGATCTGTCCACCAAGCAATTTCGTCATATCGACTTTATGTGAATTAAGCGTGCAGAAAATGATCTGGAATTTCATTAAGGGGAATAATTAAGAATGTATTAAATTTCCATTCAAAAACGATCGTTCGCTTGCTCCTCTGCCCTGGATCTCCTCGGCCACCTGTTCGATACAAACACGCACACGGTAGCCACATTGAATGCGTGAACGGATTTAACGTTGAGTGCATTCCATTCAACGCAACTTTGAATATGCATGTAAACGGAACAAATGCCGTTGCTCGACCGGATATTATCATAACAATTTTCATTCTTTGTCGAAGCCACGGCATTTTTAATTCGGGCAGCTTAAAATTTTGGGCTTGTTATTGTCCAGCAACGCATTGTATTC
Organism: Obolodiplosis robiniae; assembly: GCA_028476595.1. Classification (NCBI taxonomy): domain Eukaryota; kingdom Metazoa; phylum Arthropoda; class Insecta; order Diptera; family Cecidomyiidae; genus Obolodiplosis; species Obolodiplosis robiniae. Next base: position 6,809,592 of record CM052017.1, on the reverse strand, counting down.
TATTGTAATGGCCATTTAAGCTATGCATTTGGAAAATTACTTTCAGTTTTTGTCACGGCTTCTAATTACAATTTTGGTGCATTGTCTCTCTCTCTTTCTCATTTTGTTCGGTTCAAAACAATTCTGTTTGTCATGCAAATGTGGTTTTACGTCTGGACAAAATATATAATCCTTTTAATGATAAATACAATTCATACAAATTGGATGTTGGTAATAATTATTATAAAGCTCATGCCAAATAAACGCGCATAATCGCGTGATCTCTCTGTGTGTGGCGAAAAATGCATTTCGAGACTCGTTTATCACAGAAGACACACAACATACTCGCTCAATTAAAGTTTTCCAGCTACAATTCAAGGCATTCAAAGAAGTTATGCATTCCGCTAAATTCAGTGATATCTGACTCATATCACTGGACACAATACACTAATTGAATTATTACACCGACTTTGAGCTTGAAGAAGGAAACGCAAACAAAAACGTGGGACAACTAATTGCAGAAAAACAGAAGGCAAACAATAATAGCAAATGGAACATTTTACGATTCGATTTTGCCCATAATAATCTATGGCTGAAAATGGCTTTTATTTGTATTATATAAAGCATAATGAAGTCATTTTGTGTGTGGACGAGCGTATCGGTTTGTGGAATTGTGTCGAAAGTCCCCTAATTTCATTTTTGTTTTGATGACGACGCGCGCTTTTTGTCACACAATTATGACCTTAAATGAGCGGCTTTATTGTTTAATAGACGGCTTGATTTCCAAACTCATTTCATTTAATTTCTCGAAAATATTGTGTTTGTATGCGTTGTTTTGAAGATGCAAAATGTCGAATAATTAGCTCGTACTTTTTAAACTGTGAAATTGAGATATAAATGCTGTTGTGTGGCGTAATAATTAATGTGTGATTATTTCAACAAAGGATCGGTATCATTTCATTTCATATTATAAAGTTGCTGCCGCGCACAGCTCATTTCATGAATCATTCATTCGTTCGTTGCAAGTCTAGTGCAGGTTTTGCATATAAATCCAAACAACATTTCGATGAATTCAAATTTAATTTCGTCGACTAAAGAAACATGCACGAACAAAAAATATGACATAGAAATATTTCAGTTAAAGTGGCATGCATTTTGTGAGCACACACGCGTGTACCGTTGCGCTACAAGTTGCTCGCGTTTTATTGCCACATGAATCAAAATGTAGCGCTCAGAAACGAAAGCGTCGGAAAGAAAATGTAAGCACGAAAAATATGATAAAATTTGAATAAATGTTGAACTCGGCTCACATTTTTCACGTTCAACTAACACTTTTACTGGTGCTTGTGGTTTTCATTTTCTGTGTGCGCAATTTCATTTTCTGTGTGTAATATTTTTACCCAATACATCGTCATGCTCGTGCATCTATCTATTCATCAAATTCCGTAGAAATAGGACAAAATGCAAAACAATGCTTAAGCAAGAGAGATGATCAAGAGTCAGTCAGGTGCGATTGTGTATGAAAATCGACATTGTAAGAAAGAGAAATTCTCGCTTGGCAATGACAAATTGAGTATGAATGCCATTAAAAAATTCATTTGCAATCGTTCTTATCTTTGCTTATTGTCTGATTCAAAGTAGTATGCGAAGAGTGGCAGTGAACAAAAGAGTGGCAGATTTGGTTGAGCATGGTGCGGGTCTGAATCGTCTCACCCATCACATCAAGAATCGTTGGGCTCAACCACACATACACACACACTCCAAAGTGATCACATAGAATCTCTCTCTTAATTCATGCGATTTTAAGCGTTTGCCTTCTGTTTTTATTAGCTTTCGGTCGCCACACCATGCACTGTACCATGCAAACCTTTATTACTTGCTAAATAGATTTGTTTAATAATAAATTTGATATGTGAATTATGTGAAAAGGTAGAAAACGTAATGCAGCGCGAGCGAGAGATTCAGAGGCAGATTGCGGTAAAAGAGGAAGACAGACAGAGAGAGAGAGAAGGAAACTTTTTATTTAATCAACAAATAAATCTTTATTGATAGCACTTGATTCAAGAAATACACACAGAATGGACGGAAGAGAAGAAATAAAAAGCGCGCACACATCACTTAAACAGAGAGCGGCATTTCATATTGTGCATACAAACCGCATTCGCTCACTCAGCGAGTCAAAGTAGAACAGCCAAACGCAAAATACATAGTTTTACGTTAATATGGCTTGTCGTATACTAATAATATACGAAATAAAATGTTTCTCTCAACACATTTTATCGAAATCACTACTGTTGAGAGACCTGGATTCGAACCGTTCCACAAACTATTTCTCCGCTGTTGCTGCAGTTGTTGTTTTTTATCACTGATTCTGCATGCATGAATGGCTTTTCCTACAGCACATCGACAAAATTTACACATTGCTTCACAGCAGCAACACATTTGGTGAATGGGCGGATAGCATTTTGGTACACAGTGTGACCCTTGAATGGCACTACCTTTTCATTTCATTTATTTTATCGTTTCCAAGTTAAAGTTCACAATTTTAGGCTTTCACGGTGTTTTTCAATATACCGTTGTCTCACTATCGAAACGAATTTTTATTGGAAAATCACCAAAATTGACTCGGTTTATTTTCACTTGGTGAAAATTACATAAAAATTGAAATTCGACTTGTGTGTAGCGGTGTATTTGTGTGGCATACTCAATCTGGCCATTGTTCGCTTAAACATATCATGTCTCGCATCCATACAAAGGCGATTTTTTAAAAATTCATTCGCCAGAGATTAGATATTGGCTGATAACTCAAGCGATAAAACAGACAGTTGCAACAATATTGAAAATGGAAATTTAAAACATTTATGCATCTCTTGGACAAATCTCATTTGTGCCGTTTCAAAGCCATTTTTAAATCATTTTCTATCGATTGAAACAAGTTAATTAAAATCGCAATGTCGTCGAAAGTGACGTGCATCTATTGATGGAATCGATCAAGTTGGAAAAAAGACAATTTATTGTATATTTCCATGCCAACAAACATGAATTAATCAAAGAAGAAGCAAAATGAAGCGACAGTTAAATCAAATCTTCGTCGACTTTCTTCATTTCTTGGCAACTTTCGCGAGCGAAATCATCAAGCGACAAATGAAAACCCATTGACAGCATGAAGGTGTAAAAGCCCAAATGTGTGTGGCACACTCTATTTAATCGAATGTCTATTTTTGTAATAATTTGAAAAAAACTTTCTTTCATTGTCGTCGTTTCGAATGAGACAGAGAAAGAGAGATTTAAGCGCCCAACACTTACCTCGTCCACCGGAAAATCATAGCATTCGGCAATCTTCTGATAAAGCTCCTTAACACTGCCAAAGCCTGAAATCAGACCAGTGGGACTACCGTGCGCCAATTGGCAGTGAAACACCAGCTGCGGTTTTAGTATACTTGCATCAATTTGTGGCTGCGGCACTTTCTTCTCGATTATATGCTGGGCCATCGGTAATTGAGATGCCGTCGATAGAATTGTGGTGGCATTATTCGTGGTTGTTGAACCTTTGTGGTTATTATTGTCGAACGGTGTTGGTGATTTTTTCGTAAAAAATGGCATTTTTGGATGATCGTCGTGATTGTTGTTGTTGTTCGTGTTTCTAGTTTTCAGCAAATTTATTACCTAAAACCAAGCTAATTTTGGTTCTCGAAGCGAAAATAAGCTAAATCAAGCGATCCGTCACACGTCACACGTCGACGGCACCAAATAAAAAAGTAGAAATTCAGTAGGAAAACCGCTGCTTATTTTCCTCGATTTTTCTCGTTTCGTCGTTTTCGCAGGGCAACATTTATATCGTGTCGATTTGTTAGCTATTGCTTTCGTAGATGTATATGCACTCACTTGGAATTTCCAATTAGAATATAATACTAAATATGAATTTCAAAAACTTATTCTCTTTCTCACTCTCTCCCCCTTTGTTTCTAAGTCTCTGTCTCTCAATTTTATTAAAAGTCGCGTTGAAATATACAGGTAACCGTTCAAGATCACTTCGATGTTATCTCATTTTTCTTCTGCTATCAAATATGCTGGAATAAATTTTAACACGCGGCCATAGTTAGTAGCTGTCTTCAATTTGTTCCTTATCTATGATCCACAATCTCAGCTTTTATTGGAAGCGTGCACGGTTCAATTCAAACACACTCACACACGCTCGCACACACCACTAAAAACGCGCACGCACCGTTCAAATCTATCTCGTTCACGTTCTTTCTGCAGAAGATTTTGTTTTTAACTGAACTCGTCAACCGGAGATGTCTATTCAAATTGTTCATTTCTCTCCTATAATTTTCTCATCATTTGTGTGTGTCTGTTATACATATTTTTGTTTGCGAATGGCATGCAGTCAAACTGATGATTATTTGCACATGAACAAAGTCGAGTCGCTTGCGCAGAGAGTTTTAAAGAGCAACTTTGCTATTCATAAACAATTACCGTAGTTCCGCAAATGAGCGCACAGCCGAACAAACACATCGTTCGTACAACAGAGCGCCGATCGAAACTGATCCACACATTCACACAGTAATAATGCAGAATATCCCAGAGAATGAGAGAACAAGTAAAAACAACACAAAACAAACAAAAAGGTACACGAAGCACGGCACTTGTCTCTTGTTCTCTCTTCTCTCGCGAATAGGGTCAACTAACGAAAAAAACGACATACACACATATACAAAATTATCCCATTTTTTCGTTCTTAATTTTCAACAGCACGAACACTTGATTTGCATAATTCAATGTTATTATTTGTATCGATTTGTTGATCAAGTTGAACACGACTTACAACAATTTGTTCTTAAGTCTGTTGCTGTAAATGACCAAATAACGCTAATCATTCGATTTCACACAAACATTTGATGAAATGTGATTCAGCTGAAATCATCGAAGAGAATTATGATTTTGTGTGTGAGCGGTGCTTTTTTGGCCGAAAATAATTTTTTTCACACGAAGAAATTGTTAAAGTCTGTTCAAGCGAAATAATGTATTGGCAGAAATTCTTTTAGTAAATCAAACTCACAACCGATAGAAGGAAATAGAACAGAGGAAAAAAAGAAACGTGAAAAAAATACACAACAACACGCCGAACAACAAAGCGCACTGATCGTAGCAGCGTGTGTAATACGTTTAAGCACTCAAAGCAAACTGAATACCTGAGCGTGTGTTATAGTTGCAAATAGCAAGCGTTTCGTGCCTTTCTGCTGAGTTGTGTGTGAACCTCGAGTCTCATTCAAGTCTTGCCACCCTGCCAGCGCGCACCCGCGCGGCCGTGCTCATCCAAACACAGCACACAATTTTAACGTTTACGTTTTAATTCAGTGCAGATACATACCTGCCTATTATTTTAATCTTGTTATTTATTCATTGCTGTGCAGTGTGTTGTTGCACGTACCCGATGAGCGTGTGTGTTTTTTTCATGTTTTTCTATTTCTCTCTCTCTCTCTCTCTCTCGGTTGTTTTGACTTTTTTCGGTATGGACACCTGTGCGATGGTGGAAAAAAGAGGAGGGCAATACAAGCTCAATTCTTGTTGCACGTTGAACCGTTTGATTTGTCTCACAGCAGCAAACGAACTAGATGAATTCGACAACAGCAGCAGCATCATAACACATGCATAATGCTCGTTCTAATGCAATGAATGGATTAAATAATAGAATTGGTTTTATCGATAATGTTGATCAGGTTGATTTTGTATTAGCTTTATTGCAAATGTCGTGTAATACCGATATTTAACCGTACCACATCAATTCTTCGGTCATTTCAATGCAACAGGTGATTATTTTATGTTTAACCCACTATTTTTTAAAATACATCCATTCAAACTTCAATTGAATTTCATTCAATATATTCAATGTTATCGATCGTTGTTATAGAATTGCTGACGATGCAGTTGAAGAAGATTAAGATGTGCATCTTCATCGGCTGAATTAAACTTCCGAGAAAGATATATGTATATATATATATATATAGAGATCGAATCAATGCAGGTCACTTCTTGAATTGAATCGCTTGAATCCATACTGATTAGTAAACCGGCGGTTTTTACAGTTGTTTCAATTGGAACGCATGAATCGATTCTCGATTTACCTCTTTACAGCGTCAATTTCGCACACCAAAGCATTGATATTGATGCGTAATGATCTATCTATGCAGAACCAGAACACACAACAGTTGTGCGCTGAAAGTGGAAATGTTAAATAAGCAATGCATTGCTTTCAAAATCGTTCGTTAACCAAACACGATCTCAGTCAACCGTTTCCGTGGGTTTCGATGGAAATGGAACCGGCCGCGCCATCTCTTGACTGCGCAGCACCGCGACATTAGCAGCAAATCTTCAATTTCAACTTAAAATTTCAAGCATTTTTAAACGCCATTTTGGTTTTTTGTATTCCAATTAAATTTATCAATTTTATTTGTTTCAAATATATAATTTATGCATTGTTTAATTTTATTATTGTTAATATATTTCATCTCCTTTGAATCAAACGAACTGAAGGAACGCTCGGACAAAAGCGACTGACGTAGTTTTATGAATCCAATAGGCAGAGTGTGAGTATGTATGCGATAAAGAGAGAGAAAAAGTCTATTCCTGGAAACATTTGGTTATTGTGTGTATGTGTGTGTGTGTGTGTGTGTGTGTGTGTGTGTGTGTGTGTGTGTGTGTGTGTGTGTGTGTGTGTGTGTGTGTGTGTGTGTGTGTGTGTGTGTCATTTTTCTGATTTCGCAGCTCTATTCGATAACGTTCGGACGGCGTCATAAAGTTACGTTGGCCGCTCTATCATTCCGCACCATTTTCCACTCCGTTCATCGGTGTTCAAAATCATAACATTAAAAAAATGATTATATTTAAACTCCTAATAATTGATCATTGTATTATGTTGCTGTTGTTGTTTGTGTGTTTTTGCACATTTCTTTGTTGATTTTGTTGCTGTTGCACTGCATTGCATTCGCTATTGATAATTTCATTTTAAACGTTGTCATTTCAATTCGTTAATTAGTTACACGCACCTCGACAATTGTGTGGTTCCAGATTCGAAATCAAAAATTAACTGGTTCCAAAAATAAACCGTACAGAAATTGCAGAAATTACACTTGATATTATCATGATATCCAAAATGACTCAATTTGAATTTGGTCGGATCAATGTTCAAGTTGAAACTTGGCCGACAAATCCAAAAATGTCATTTTGCATAGTTGAAATTAGAACGTTCGGAAATTCATTTAAAAGTTAAAATGTATAGCATTCGGAAAATTTAAATTAATTACATTTCAAATTTATTTAAATTGAAAAGCTCCAAAAATTCCAACATTTCAACATTTTCAAATGAAAAGTTCCGGAAAATTAAAATTTCGAAAAGTTCATCATTTTCATTCGGATTCGGTCTGGTATTCAAAGGACAATATAGACTGTATTCTCTTAATAATGCATAAATAAAGTGTAATTTTTTTGTTATTTTTACAGAGATGTTTTAATCATTTGTTTTTTTTTTTTTTTGCATAATAATTAACATAAAGCAAATGCTGGATGCTGGATTAATTAATTGTACTCACAAACATGATGATGACCATATAACATTATTTATACGATAAATGCTTCTGAATTTGTATCTCTCTTCTCGAATAGATTAACTAGCTGGTTTTTTACATGTATGTATGTATATATAATTTATATCTATATATATTTAGATTTTTATATATATTAATTTATATAGAAGTTTTAATTAGAGTTTATTCATTTTTGTTGTTTTGTTTTTTTTTGTAATTTTATTGTATATTTTTTGTTATTTTTGTTGATAATATTGAAAAATCTACATGGTGCTCAAAGTATATGTTCAATATTTTGTGTGTGTGTGTGAGTGGTTTTTGTTTCTTTGTTGTTGTTTATGTACGAGTCGGTTCGCTAAGCGATCTGCATCGATTTAACGGACACTCAAAACTATCTACCAGACAACCCAAAATCAATAAATGCTGATTAAAAACGAATTCTAAAAAGAACAAGAAATGAATGCCTGCGGCTGATCAAGTGTTCTTTGACGGCAATCTTGTAGCTCGAAAAAAGCACACACGATCAAATTCGCCAACATTGTCAAAATACACGACTAAAAACAAATGCATCATTTTCAATGATTGATTGCTTCCTAAATCAACATAATATATACCTATTTATATATTTTGCGTCTTACACAAAACTATAACGCTCACTTAAACTGTGTTTTTTGGGTGATTTAAACTTGTATGTAATTTAAAGTAAAAAATAATCACGAATCTCTTGCATATTAATTGCTACGATAATTTCTAATACACAAAAATGAAATGAGTATACGTTTATTCCTACGGCTTGCTTTTTGGAACTTGAACAATGTACAAAATATCTCAAATATAATTTGGCTAAAACATATACTAAAAAAAATTGCGCCAAAAAAGTACGCAAAATGAACTAAAACCATATTGAAAAATAGAGAAGGCGCAGAAATTTGATGTTAACTTTTTTAATGCCCCAAGAAACAAAAGCCACAAATATACTTGAGTCAAAAGCATTGAAAGAATAAAAAGTGATTACAAATTAAATATTATAAAATGACTTGAACATTCATAAATACAGAATTAAAAGGCTTACGTTCTCGAAAGAGACTGGAACTTTGGGGTGAAAAAAAAGAGCGCAACTGAACTGCTCGTGTATGTATAAGTACTTGTATAATTTGGTTTTTTTTTGTAAGTAAAAACTTTACTTTGAACAAAAACTTTGTTTGTGCTTGTATTCTTACTTTACAAATGCTAATAATTGATTAATTGTTTATATCGAATTTGTTTTTGTTGAATCTTATTCAGTTTTCTTTTTGCTAACACTAGTCCCACTAAAAGATTGCGTCTTCATCTAAATTGTTTGGTTTATATATATATATATATATATATATATAATTTGTCATGTTCTTATTTGATAGAATTAAATGTGAATGTTAAATAGATCATTTTTGTGATTTTTTGACGTCGCATAACGATTTTTTGTTCTTGAATGTTTCACAAAGTTCATGAGACAAAGAGATTGTTTCGCTTATTTAATGTTTGTGTGATTTTTGCTTGTTATTTTTTGTTTATAGATTGATAAATTAGGAATTTGAGTATTTAGCTGTGAAGCTGTCTCTATGATTGGTGTAATAAATATAATATTTCAATGGCGTGTGCATGTTGGCCGTTTGTCAAGCGTTGCACTTAATCCAAGCACTTGTTCATCCAAGACACGCTCACATACACACGCTTCTCTCTTTCACTCTGAACAATAAGCAAAGGCGATTTTGTAATGAATAATTCAATGTTGCCTTTGTTTCATTTCGTTAAAGGTGATATCAGTTTTGCAAGAGCAACATATGTTTGCATGTTTAAGTCCTGGCGAAAAATGTGGAATAATTTATCTGGTAAAATTTTTGTTGAATTAGAATAAAGTTCACAATTTATTTATTTTTTTTGTTCACGTCGTTTCAGGCAAAGTTTTTGTAAATTTTTATTTTTTCTTTCCTCTTTTTTCTCATCTTTTCTTGCTCTTAATTTGTTTACAACAATAATAGATATGATTTTTCAGAACAACTTCTATTCCCGTTTTGCAGATGATACTTATTTCTTTGTTTGCTAGGGGAAAACTTATTGCAATGATTGAAAAATGGGCATTCGTTTTTTTCTTTTATTTGTTTGCATAGTATTCTTGAAAATTAACAACGCGGAAAGCGAAAGTTGAACATGTTTATGTTAGTTTTCTTCTGTTGTTATTGGAAAAGGAGGGGAGGCTGTTCTGGTGTGGGGTAAAAACATTCTTTTTAATATTCAATTAGTGTGGTTTGAAAAACGTTTACGCCGTATGCATTTAGCAATTTATCATATACGAAATGCCTAGTTTCCGTCCTTTCACCTCACATTCCCCAAAAATATTTTTGCCAGTTTTGACACCATTTTTCAAATAATTTTGTGTTCATTTTTCTCTCCATTTTGCACAATATCGGAATTGAATATTTGTCTTCTCACCATTTCCTGCTGTTCATCTCAGTTTAAACGTTCATTTCGATAATGGCCGGTTTGATATCGGAAATGGTTGAATTTATCACGCTTTCCATCATCATAATTATCGACTATCACACATTTCTGCATCTAAATATAATACTTTTACTCTTTCTCTATAATTTACGAATGTTAATTTCCTTGTTGTTCTCATTCTGCTACTAGTTTAATAAAAGAAATTACATACAAGGGATTAGTTTTGAAATGCCTTCAAATTGTTAAATGCGAATATCTGAAGAGTGACTTTTTTTTTTTTTGTTTTTTTTTTTGTTTAAATAGTTTTTTTTTAATCATTTGTCGATCGACACGAGAAACTAACATAGAAAAAAGACAAGAAGACGGAAATATGATACTTCAGAGCACTACTCGTGTTCAAAGTCTCTCGAAAACAATTAAATTGAAATGGAATTTTTTCTGGCTTTCACTCGACTCAATTTTCCTCTTTACACGCCACTGAAAGCATTTTTTGTTCTGTTTAAATTTAATTTTCTTTTTATCTTAATTTGAACACCGTTTAATCATTTGTAATTCATTCGCTGATGATATTCACTGTTTTTTATTTACGTACGATTGTTTATCTGATTATTTTGCACACACCCAATATGCGGAATGTGTGTGTATGAGTGCTTGTTGCATTGATTGTTTAAAAGGTAAAGGTTGAAAATGGTAGTTGCGCAATCGAGCGTGACAATGTGACCATCGATCATCACTGGCATTGTTCAAATTGGCATCAGAAAGTGAAGCACAATGCAAACACAATTGTCGATGCGTCGACAATGATGTGTGACTTAGATAGAATTCAAAGCGCCAATAGCGTTATAAAGATAGCATTGCCCTCATTTGGTGTGCGTTAATGGAGCACAACAAACGATACTCATTCTTCAAACTAATCAACATTGTGTATTAAAATCTGGTAAAGTATATTAAATGAGTTTCCCGAAATCGTGGTCACAACTTCTAATGGCTTGCATGATATGAATTGAATCTTTTGAGTGAGTTTATAGGCGAGTGAATTTGCACTTGAATGAATGCGGCTATAAAAAAAAATGAACAACAATATGCCATGGAAATTATTGTATTGAATCAATCAGATGAACTGGAAGAATTTGAAAAATCAGAATCACAGAATCAGAGTGCAATCAAAGCTTATCTTATTTTGTTAGACAGTTGAACGTTTGTCGAAGCTGCAATGTGAAATGGATTTCCGAAAGATTGACAACAGCCAAGAAGGACAATGACTAACGACAACCTGAAACTATAACGTAAAACATCAACAAAGCGCAATCGAATGACACAAGAGATTTTTCAAGAGAGCAAGTACAACATGGTTCGAGTCGCATCTTTGACTTTTTGTTGGAATATCACAAAACTCTTGAGGCTATCATCTCGAAAGTGTACGCAAGTTATAGCTAGTTTTTCCATCAACGATGAAAACATTTGTCTCTCTCTCTCTCTCTCTCTCTCTGGACTCTTTGTCATGCACTTGAGGAAAATGTGTGCTTGAATCGTTGCTCGTAAATCATCAAGTTGAAATGTGCTCTAGCAACTGATCCGACTACAGAGTCAAACAAGGAAATCACATTCGAATTGATTTAGAGAGGGAGAGAGGACAAAATCACTTTCCGCACATTTCTTTTGATAGCAAATTATTTTTATTTTTTTTCTCGATGTGTCGTGTTCATGATTGGCTGTTGATTTATTTTTTTGATCATGTGTAAATTAAGATAGATTGCGCTTAAATAATATCAATCATTTTTCTTAACACTTGTCACATTCACACAATCCACAGCTCAAAACTATACGATAAATCATGAAAATTCGGGTTTTGTACAGCACTGTCAGCTAGTTCTTAAAAATCTGTATTTGTTTATGAGGGCTTTTGAGAACCTTATGGCAGTGTCGTATAGAATACGAATTTACGACATATCGAATAGTATCTGTCAAATTCTATGTCTGCATTAATACTCTTCTAATGAATTTCGAAGAGCCAGATCCATTAGTATTTCGCATCATGCACACTTTTTTTCTCTATCGTTCAATGCGCCAAATTTTTTGTGAGTGTCATAGAAATCTATTTTGCATTCTATATTTTTTCCCCTGATCCAAATATTGCTTAAGTTCGGAAACCAATTTTCCTCGAGTGAATTTAAATGTAATTCTTCTATTCTTGTGTTGCACGGCGGTTTTTTGTTATAAAAAATTCAGCACGTGGCCACAATACTCTTTCAAATGTGTTTTTTTTCTTTGTTCACGGATCAGATCAAAAGTGATCAAAGGGTTTTTCATTAGTCGGACTCTCTATTATGTAATTTTGTTTGCAGCCATATTTTTTGTTTGTCTGGAATTGGAAGTCTTTTTGATTGTTTGAAGGTGGTGGGCTTATGTTTTCTGATATTACTATTTTGTTGTATTTCATCTTAAATTACGAAAGACGGTAAAATCAAAGGATTCCCAATTGGTTTGCATTGTGTTTTTTTTTTCATCTAATTTTCATTCGTTATGTTAGTGTGAGCTGAGCTGAAGGCAGCTGTTTGGTTCGGTTTATTTACCTTAACATGCAGTTTATACCTTTGTTGTTGTTGTTTCCTGGAGATGTGTTGTTTAATCTGTGGATCTTACAATTTGCGTTAAAATGTCATAACATATGTTATTTGGTGTTGGGCTTTCGTTGATGGCTCTCGGTTGTGTTTTTGTGGCTGCTGCAGTTCAGATGTTGGTTAGATGGTGCACTCTAGCTGTCTAATAAAAGTATTGGCTGATGTAAGCAGCTCCAATGAGACCCAATGCAGTCAAACACAATAAAATCATGATCTTCTTCTGCACGTGTTCAAATAAACAGCATTCAGGGTGTGTCATTTCGCAAGGGAAAAAAAAAGAAAAGAATTCAATAGCATTATTGTCAAGTCAATCAATAATGGAAAATACATTCTCATGAGACAGCGCACTGTCTCCCTTCATTCACACGAACACACAAGACACAATAAATGCTCAATCAGTAAAATTCAGTTGTTTTGTTCTGTTTTTATTTCAATAATTTTTAATTGCTAATATTTTTAAGAAAAAAATAATAAATGTATATGTTTATACCGTTATGCAAGTAAGATGTATATAGCGTTATGTATTAGTATTATTAATATCATGAATCAATAATAATGAAATTCCAATGAAATTGCGTGTTTAAGAATTGGTAAAGATTTATTCTATTTTATCGATTTGCTATTGAATCAATTTTGTGGACCGGTTGTTTTTTACAATATTTCATGTTGTTGAGAGTGTACGACTGTACGTTTAGCTAAATTTATACATACAAATGCATTCTTCGAGCAGAAAATAAAACAGATCAAAGATGGCGTGAGATTTAAGTATTTGGCATTTACTCAGGCTTACCGATTGTAATTATAAAAATGGATTTGAGGATTGCATAATTCTATTGACACAGAAAAAATATGCGCTCTAGATTCTATGACAAAATAGGATAAAATGTCTGTTTATCCATCGCTGGCTATAATATTATATGCAAAATCGCTGATTGACATTTCGCTTTTAGTACATGTGACATTTCGGTCACTTCATGTTTTTAGAACGAAATGTCAAAAAAAAAATTTCGTATCTAATAAACTAGCACTTAATTCTATGTTGTCATAGATTAAAGGATGCGCCGTTTGTGTGTGCATTAGATATTGGTGTTTGGCTGTCTTCGGGGTAAATTCATAATGAATTCACTACATCTTTACGTTGGGCCATGCGCTTAGTGCTCTGAAAGCCTATGCGCGGGGAACTAATCATAAACTGATCTGTCGTTAAACATCACCACTAAAGTGGTGCATTCAAAATGCGAAATAAATATTCTTTCACCACCTAAAACATTTGGCGTGCTTTGATATTGTTAATATTTATTTCGCATTATGAACGCACCACACCAATGGTGATGTTCAATTACAGCTCAGATGCAGTTAGTTTGCCGTCATAAGCTTTTAAGAGTGAATAGTAGTTCATACATAGAAGTAGTTCCAAATGAATTTACAGCTAGATCAGAAGCAATATGCAAGAAATTCAATGAACCACACAGAAAAAAATATATTATAAACATGAGACACCCAAGTGTCTTAAAAGTGAATGAGACAGCATAAGTGTCTTGATTTTGAATAATTTTCAGTAATTTCACGCCTGTGCGTCTCAATCACTTTGGGTGTTTCATTTTTGTAATATTTCTTTTTCTGTGTATCTGGAAATAAGGGCTTGGCCTGCAGTGCTATGACTCAAATATTATTTCTTTGTGTCAACTCTACATGTTTTTGTTTATTTCATTTCAACCTTTGTTTTTAAATAGAACAGTTTATCTTGTTTTTCTACCAAATATTTAATCTCAAAATCGCATTCCTGAACGCTACATTTTAAATTCACTACTTGAAAATGTCAAATTCGATTCAACGTATTAACTTTTCTTTATCAGCAATGATAAATGACTAATGATTTCTTTAGAAGCTTTGTTTTTCTACGTTCATTTTCTTCTATGTAGATTTTCAATCGAAATACACATTTAATCTGAATGACATTGAAAATGCAATTTCACATTGAACCAATTCTAAAAATTCTTTGTTGCCGCTCGAATCAATTCAGCTGCAGCTGCTGCTCTGAATCGACTGATATGACCAGACAACCGAAACAATTCTCTCCATATTTTGTTTTTTTTTTCGTCATAATTATAATTTTTGGCCTCATTTTTTCGGTTTCATATTCTAATTTAACGAAAAGCTCTCTTTCGAAAGAGGGGAAAAGTATGTTATATTTTTAATTGAAAATGCAGCCATCGGGCCAAATTGCATAAATTTTCCGCCAAATTGCATAAATAAATCAAAAAGCACAGAACACCAAATCAATTGGTTTTAATTTGTGAACTGTTTCTGTGTATGCGTGTGTGTGTGCAAAGTAGTATTTGGCAAACGGGCCGAGCAGAATATGGCAAGAGATTGAAATTGAAATGACCCAAATGTCAAAATTATTTGTCGCAATGAAATATATTTCTTCCAATTAATTGGAGCGTTCGAAATGAACGAAATATCGCATTCAATCAAATAACTTCTTAGTGTCGACCAATGTCAAATAAATAAATAGTGAGGCGTTTATTGGTTGGTTGGTTTCCTTGGAAGCAATTTCATGTTGCGACAATGCTAGTTTCAATTTCCATCATCACTCACCAGTTGACAAGGAGAGGTTGTAAAAACGCAACTGATACAATTAGCAGATATATATTCTTGAAACACAGTATAATTTATCGTGCACATGAAAAAATGAAATTTTAACGGCATTCAAAGAAATCAGTGGTGTAAACTAACCACTTTTTTCCATCTAAAATCGATCAATCTCATTTTCTAACGAAACGTTTGACTTCTTTTAGAAATGGATTGACTTTAAAAAAGTAAAAATGTAAACAAGAAAATTTCAAAATGACAAATCAAAGACAGATTTTTTTAAGGATTTCAAAAGAAGATGGAATTTTCGCATGAGAATAAGAAGTTTTGCGTTCTATTCAAACCCAAAATTTATGGATATTGGCTATAAAAAAATCACATATATGTGTCTAAGCACTTGGGAATAAAAGGATGTACAGTACAATGAACGAAAGATCTTATTAAAACAAGAGAAAATAAATATAATTCATAATTCTACACAAAAATACACATGATACTTGGAACAAAAATTGTTATGATATCAAAGTATATACAAGATTACAGAAGAGAAACGATGTGATGTGTAATACAATGTCCATCAATTTTGAATGTAATACCATGTATTAAATGAAGGAACAAGTTTCCAATTCGATTGACATTTACGTTGCACACATCGCACCATTTTCTTCTGTAATTTTTATATATCAATATTCCTACCGTATGCTTGTCTGCTAAATTAACTTCAACATTTAGCTACTTGTTCGAATTTGTTTGTTCCTCATTATATTTGTTTAATAATTAATTATCACTTTCTTAATCAACGATATTGGTTTTTGTCGACATTTCGGCTGTCCTGTTGAAGGGGCCGCTTTTGCTTGCAAACCATTTCATTAAATGTCGAACATTTCTCTTTCATTTAAATACATTTTTTGTCTATTTTTTTTTTATTTAGTTTGTGTTTTTGAGTGGCTGTGTGATTTTTATTGTTTTATTGTGTGTAAATTTCACGTTGATTAAATATCATTTTATTCAAATGTTTAATCGCTAAATATTGCCTAATGTTCTACATTAATGATAATATTTTTTTTTCAATGTGTTGCTATTTTGTCTCTTCTTTTTAAATATATAATGAATATAAATCGCTACCAAGTGCGAAAATGGTGATTCATGTTTAATTGAATAAATGGTATTTTTTATGTTAGTTGATGATTGGACGAATTTGTCCGTTAATTAATTTAGATTGACTAATTTAATGCCTTGGTTTGTTTTTAAAATATTATTCTCTTTGAACTTATCATATGATTCCCATTTTTATTTTTTTTTTCGTTAATATTATGTTACTTTTTTAAATAAAGTTTTATTACTAAATTTTTTTGTTCTCCGAAAAGACGAGAATTACAACGTGCCATCGAAATGAGAAGCACATAGCACTTTAAACAACGAGTAGATTGATTAAAGACAATTAGAAGGGAAAATGTTATTTGATAAAATTAATGTTTCAAAATTGTTGATTACTCATTTTGTTGTTGTTGTTTTTTGTTTAAATATTTTATTTGGTTTTAAATCGAATATCCAAAATCAATTGAGATGGGTTGATTTTTTTTTTTATTATTAAATTGTCTGGATGGGGTTTTGTGTGTGTGACTCATGAGTGATGCTGCCGAGCACGACGAACATAGTCTTTGAATTGTTATTGAATTATTGAATTTATTGAATTTTATTAGTTGAATATTTACAAAAATGCCCGTACCGCTCCAACTCGGAGAGGAGTATTTTGAGGGGGAACCGGGTTTTCTTTTGGTTTCGTCAAACATCTCAATACGTCTTTTCGCTGTGTGTCTGTGCTGACATTTCGTCCGGTGTCGCAATTGCGAATGCGTTCACGTGACGCGACATTTTTTAGTTTAATGGGAAAAGAC
Organism: Obolodiplosis robiniae; assembly: GCA_028476595.1. Lineage (NCBI taxonomy): Eukaryota > Metazoa > Arthropoda > Insecta > Diptera > Cecidomyiidae > Obolodiplosis > Obolodiplosis robiniae. The sequence continues at coordinate 6,792,438 of CM052017.1, read as the reverse complement.
AAACCAAATTTATTTCGTAAGTCACATTGAGTTTTAAATCGTTGCGACGCACATGATGAATGTTTGGACCATGCTTATGCGTCGCAGGCACTTCAAACGGTGAAAGTTTGGCCATTAATTTTTGCTAAATAGTAAATTTTGGATAAACGATTTTTCCACTGAATCCATCACATTTTTTGAAAATTGCACATGAAAATGGATGCGACTACGTTTTCCATACTTTACTAAAATCTTTTTTAAAAAAATTGCTGATTTGTTTTGTGTATGTGTGTGTGTGTGTTTTTTATCTTCTTTTCTTATCATTTCATCTTAATGTGCGCGGTTCGAGACAGACAAATGTATTTGAAATTAAATAATGAATGATGTTCGCGCAAAATTCATTGTTATTGTAAGACGAATTGACTGTTTGGATTTTCTTTTCCGAGCTGGAAATCGAATGAACGCATGATTGTGCAAATAAAGAATAACCACGGAGAACACAAATCGCATAAGGCAAACGGCAAAAATGAACTGAATTCTATGGAATTTGTCTATTCATTTATTTATCATCGAAAATACCGATATGTGTGTTCATTGTTCATATTGTCTTTTTGATGAAAATCTGGTGTGTATGTGATTCACAGCGTTCAGTCGAAAAATTGACAAACGTTGGAATGCTCGCCAGAGCACCCAAAACTAATTTTTCTCCGTTAAATATATCATCGATGCCACACTGCAATACGCCTAAATGTCAGTGTTTTTTTTTTTCGGGGGACGGAATTTTAAGTAAATAACGTCATTTTGCTCTTTATATTTCTGGCATCGACGAAAGGATTGCAATAAGAAAAGCCGACTATTTTATATTGCTGAATTTTAAGCGACTTCGAGGAAAGAAATGTTGCAGGGCTTTGAAAAGAGACTTGCGAGTCTTGGTGATACGATGGTTCGTTCGCATCATGGCCAAATAATTTGTGTTTCATTATTCGTTGATTCGAAAATGTAATGGGATTAATGGGATGTGCACAATTTCGCCGTCTTATTGGTTCTATTTTCAGAGTAACTTGATATGTCCATATTCAATAATAATCTTAGGGGTGTGATCCATGCCAAGTGGATGAGTTCCATAAATGAGGGGTTATGAATGACCGTTTGTGTCTCGAAGGACTCTCTCCAATACATAAATATACGTATTCGGTCCGTTGATGACTTGAATACGATCTAAAATGAATTTTTGGGCTATATGTGTAGCTTTCATATTTTGGCCAAAATATTTTCATGAAAATTTTAATTTTCTATTCAAATGGCATCATCAGCTGATGATGTCGATATATAAGAGCAAGAGTACAGATCAAGAGGACCGTGCTTGTATGGGATTGGAGAGCTATTCGAGAGTATGCCAATGGACCGCGCCATATTATTTTACATCGGTGAACTCAATTTAGATTCATTGTATTACGAACAAAATATTTATTGACACAAATAATAAAAACAAATGAGTCATTGAAACGATTTAAATATCCCATCAATTCTACTGCCCAATCGATGACGCTGGAGAATAGATATGACTAAAATGTCTCAAATAGCACGGTCCCCCTGGTAAAGATTATGAAAGTATGTGCAACGCCGTACTTAACTCCTCGAAGTACTTAACATGAACTTTTATGTATTTTAGAGTAGTTTTGACTGCGAAAGAAAGAGGGAGAGAGAGAGGGCAAGATATGGGCGGGCGGACGAGGGGGGTTGTTGTCTAGCAAATAGATTGAATATTCGGAATTCGCACAGGAACTGAGAATAGAAATTCACAATTATCGTATTATTTATTAGCATTATTAGCATTATTCAGTCGTATTTTGTGAATCATTTCATTCCAAGGTAAATTTTTCGCTTTGTAAGTCCTTTAAAACTCCAATTGTTAGAGCGATTATTTTATGCATCATTTGAGGCGGTTTAATAATCGCACCTTTTGTCCAGCCAGATATAGTTATATTCATTCATTCATTCATTCATTCTTCTCTTTTTTCCTCAATTCCAATTAAATTGCATTTGTATTATATAAAAAAGATTTTCTTCTGAAAAATGACATGAACGAAAGCAACGTGGCAACCAATCTCGTTATTTTACGGTTCATTAAATCAGCCAATCAAAAAATAAAATGGTTGGAGGTGTGACCGTGAAATCATTCTCCAGCATCCATCCTCGCGCGTTCTGCATTCGCATCAATGCGGATTCGCATGACGTCGTCGTTTCACGGTCAATCGATATACAACATGCATGTGTTTTATTTTGGTCTTTTATTGCGTTATTTAACTAAAATTGTTAACTTTTCATTCAAATTAAATTCAGTCGCGAATCACGTGGATTGATAACACTGATAAAATTTTTTAATTCCCATTTCTGAAGAAAAAAAACGAAATATTTGATGAGCAAAATTGCAAAAAATTGTGTCCAAACCGATGTCATGCTCAATTCAATTTTCCCGTTCTTTTTTATTCGGTGTTTCGTTTCTTGTAATCGAAAAAACAGATTATTAAAAAAAATTGTCCATGATTCAAACAATTTCAGCTGTGTTTTTCATCGCTTTCCACTCGATCCATTGCTTTGAGGATTCATTCAATTTGGTTTTTAGTTTGTTTGTTTCATTGGGGTTATTTTTGGGTGCACATGGTAAATTGATCTCCGTAAATTGTGTTAATTGCATTTGATTATATTCAGTGACCATGTGATCAATGTATTCACAACAGTACTAGAGATTGATTAGATTCTTTTTATGTTCTGCTTCTGTGTTTGTTTTTTTGTTCAATTCGCACACACCATGGATGTAGGACATGTGTAACATTTAATATATTCCAAAATTCATAATAGGTGAAAGTAATATTGCTCCCAAGATGACCACGAGAATGGTGACACAGATCAAAATACAAATCGTTTTCTATTTTTCGTGACACGCGCGCCAATTCATTGTCATCATCGACGACGATACGAATAAAAAAAAAGAAAAATGAGAATTTGATTATTCAATTTGGTAGACAAATAAATCATTTTAAATCACATCGACAACGACACAAATAACACACTTGCTTTGCTTTTGGGTTGGATGGAAGAAGGAGAAACAGGATTCCAATAATTTGCAACAAAAACAGAAAGATACACACATAGAGAGAGAAGGAAAGAAAGAGAAAGAGAGAGAGAAAGAGAGAGAGAGAGAGAGAGAGCAACAGGGGTGTACACACAGCGATACACTTAACGGGGTGACAATAATTAATGAAATGCAATGAACATTTTATCAAAAACGTCATTGCAGCGTGGAGCCATAACATGGCAAAAAGATACAGTACAGAGTGCCATCTCGTTCTCCAACACTGCTGTTTTGTGTGGTGTAGGTTTGAAATAGGTGGGAAGAGGAGAGCACACGGTTAGGCATTAACAAATAAATTGAACTGAAAATGTTTAATTGAATGACAGCGTTACACATTTATCAGTGCAAAATGACAGAACAAGATATGGTACATTAGTTTTAACGACACTTATAAATCTATATGTGTATGAATGTCCGAGAATGAAAACAAGACCACGCATCTGATCCTGCTCAGGCTCATGGCAATTCCTGCATACGAGAGCAAGGGGTAAAATGCGGAGACTATATTTCGTTCTTGAACATTCATATATCTATATGAATGGACTTCATTTAATGTGTGAAAAAGAGAAAAAGAGGGAGAGAGTGAACAAAGGCAGAGACAGAGGCACGAAAACACATCCATTCCGGAAATGCTCGCATTTTCAAATCGCTTTCGAAATATTAAAATCGTAAACACACAATTCGATACATACTTATAATCGGATGAAATGATAAGCTTTTCGCTGACTTTCGAAGAAACATTATTGTCGATGCGAAAGTTATACAAGTGCTGCTACGTTTGAGTGTTATTTCGCTGTCAAGATAGTAATTGTATGCTTATTCAAAAATGGGTGCCTAACCTGCATGGATGGGTGTTTCATGTATTAAAATGTAAATAGCTGGTCCTGACCATTTCATACTTATCCGCTCGAAAACATCTCATATTCTCTCAAATTCTGTGCGCCTTTTTTTGGAATTTTTCCCGAGTTTGATTCATTTTTCTTTTTCATTATTTGATAGCATTATCTAATTCTATTAATTATCGGGCGGTGATTTTTTTCGACACCCATGCCACCTTCTCGGTATTTTCCCTTGAAAATATTTCATAAAATACATTTTTGTACGTTGCGACGACTCAAACACACGCAACGAAAATAACTTGCTTAGTTATTTTTCATGTTAGGCGACAGGAAATAGGCCAAACTTTATTTTATATACGTTAAATCAACACACAGTTCAGTAGTAGGTGGATGTAATTGCAAAAATAAACACACGCGGAATATGTGTGTGGAGGAAGCAAAATCAGGAAAATATTCCGAACTATTAATGCATATGGAATGTTCCAATGGAACATAAAATACTGTTTCTGACATTTGTACCAGCACACTTGAACTTCGCGGCTCCTGCGAAATCTCAAAATATATCATAGATTCATATAGAGGAACGTGAGAGGTAGAGAGAAAAGAAGCGTATTCAAAATGTTTGTATGTAATGTCATGCTTCTGAATACATACAACCAATGACGCAGAATAACTACGAAATGAGATTTGTGTATGGCCGTCATATCCCTTGAAATCCTTGGATTGCACACGACACTTGCTAAAGAATGTTATTGTCGAATGAAAACACCGTCACATGTACATTCGTTCGATATTCAGGTAATGTGAAATGGTTTTTCGAGTTGTATAGAAAATGTGCTATTTTGTCAAAAGCCAAAAGAGAAAGCACAGCACAAATGCTGTTTATTTGCATTCTCCGCCACTATATACCAACGCATCCGCCTGTACGGCGATTCGTCAAGGTTTTGATTTCCATCGAAAACATAGTTTGGGTCAACGAAAACTGAGATAAACAAAATTCGAAAAAGTAAAATAAAATATTTATTATTTATTTGCTTTAAAAGTAAATTTATAAAAAAAATGTATTAGGAATCAATAAATAGCGATAGAAATCACTGTTTCGTTGTTGGATTTCTCGTTCGAACAAAAGAAGATTTCATTTTCATTAACTTATGTACAGTTTGTTCTTACACTCTACGAAATATGCTTTTGCATTTAAATGCACTCTCTGTCTGAAACATTAAAAATTTAAACGCTAAGATTAAGGAATCGGCCAAAATCCCGTATGACTTGGTACAAAAGAGATGGATGATGATAAAGTGATTATTTGGTTTAATAATTCGTTTCGATTGTCTCCATTGGTTTTTTTTCTTCATTTCATTCGTATTTCTCCGGAAATATGGAGGGGGTTGCGAGTGATAAAGATAGATAGAGAGAGAGAGAGAGAGAGAGAGAGAGAGAAGAAATTGGGTCAATTGCTCAATTTTCATTGAATATTCAATTTTCAGAATAAACGAGCAAATTCAATCATTTGATAAGTTATTCATATCGATGGAATATATTGATAGTCTATACATTTAAAGAGCACCATTCGCTCCGCGAGCGAGCAAAAGAAAGAGAGAGAGAGAGAGAAAGCGAAAATGCTCAATCAGACTCGAAGAACATAGTGATTCATAATATTATCACAATTCGTGTGTCGAAGCGATTTTCACTTCAAATATCATCCTTCGTCATTTAACAGGCGTGTGATGTTCGTTCTTTTTTTTTATTCTCGAACATTTTCACTTGAAATGCATTTAGATGCAGCAGTTTGTTGTTCACCTGCTTGCCATAGATACGTATGGTCCGTTGTCAGAATTACACTCAGTGCACAAATCAAATCAACCCAGTTGGCAGATGAAGAAAGAAATAGAGAGAGAGGAGATAAATAGACTACTCTAATAAATCAAAATGGGAAATGCGCTTTTGGACAAAACTTTTCCCCAAAAAAAAATAATTTCTGAATTGTCCTTTGTTTGCCGTAAATCGTGCATGGTGCAGTGCACGTTTCATCGCTAGCCCTTATTCGCCCAACAACAAATCAACTTCTCTTCTTTCCATTTTGACACACAATATCTATGGGATTATCATTACAACGTCTCAAATGACCAGCAAAAAATTATTTTGATCCGGTGTGTGGGTGTGCGTTTGTTCGTGCGTATGTGCTGTTCTTCTTCTAGCTCGAACTAAATGAACATTTTCTACGAAACGATACGCTATGCACTATATGTTTTCAAATAAAAATATATAGATTCTTCTTCTCAAATAAACATACATTACGTAGACATTTCTTAAAATAAATATAACAGAAGCATATTTTACTCTCTTCTTTATGTACATAGGTAATTATTTAGTTCTTAATTTTAATGGCAAAAACACAATACTTAAGACTAATATGTATTTCGGTGAAAAAAGAAACGGCTAATTCTATCGCATTAAAACCGATAAAATCATACAAAACAAAATCATAAATTGATTAAAGCAAAACTTGGATTCAAGATCTTTTTGGGATTGCATACGGTCTTCATCAGCGATTTGGCAATGTTTGACCAAAATTGTTTCGAACAGTTTGGAGTGAATGGAGCACAAATTTGATAAGAGGCTATGCGGGGGCATCCATCGTTGCGATAGTACGTGTGTGGACTTGAAAGCAGGTAATTTTGATATGTTGCGTGTATTTGAATTTGATTGGATGTGGTAGACGGTTCGCTTCATCTCCGTACCGATTTTTTTTTTTTTTTTTTGGCTATCAGGCGATGTTTCGCTTACCGGAATTAAATCATTGAAATTGCTATTATGATGACTAATGTCACAAGTAAACAAATTGCGATCAAGATTTTTTTCTACAAATAAAAAAGAAGAAAAAAAGAGGATAAAAAAACAATCATAAAAAAATGTCAGTCTCATTGGAATCCCAATTTAACCGAATTATGTTGTTGCTCAGCTGAAAGCTTATAAAGTTTTGAAACATACAAAAATTAGCAACAAAACAGCGCACGGCAAAGTAGTTTTCCCTCATTAGAGTGCCACATATGGGAAAACTTGCGACAAAATGGTTAAATTGCTGCATATTTTGAATATTATGCACATACAAATCAAATTATAGTTATACCATTTCATCAAAAAACATTCAAATTTATTTTTTTCCTGCACGAAGACTGAGCCTCTCAATAGTAACATTTTTGTTTCAAATTCCTTCCGCATTTATGTAAGGTGTTTTTCATATTTTAAATTGAAAAAATGGTAGCTTTCAAAATAAAGAGCAAACAATTCTGTATCAATTGATGGCTTCCACACAACGTTGCGATTAGTATTCAGACTTCCCGAAGCAAAAAACTCGATTATTGTTTCAGCTTGATTTTGAGCGATCGAGATTTGTTATGCCATTCGTAAGCAAATTTTATCGAAATGCCAAGGGAAAAGAAGCTTTTATTCTGTTTGTATTTTGTCAAAGGATTCAATTGTTGCTATGACATCAGCGATTTAACTGACAAAATAGCACAAATCAACAAAAGAGATGGATTTTGTTTAGATTTTCGTTTAGATATCGATACAGAACGTCAAATGATGCGGTGAATTTCATCAATCGGTAGTTCTGAATGGTATTGTTGAATTCAAAAAAGCGAGAATTCACAAAGTGTGTGTTGTTTGAACAAGTAAGTGTGCTTCGATTCATATTGATAATATTGTGTTAACGGTGAATTTTTCACAAATTTATTCATTTCGTTTGTGTTTTTAACAGGTGTATTCGAAAGTGTGAACTATGCGGCCAAGAACGAAGCCATTGAAAAATAATGCCAACAATGAAAACAACGATGATGATGATGAGGACAATGGAATCGTTTCAATCAAATATGCACTTCCTTCGATTCCTAGACCTAAATATCGAAGAATAGTCATCGATGATATCACCGCCAAAAGTCTGCAAGCAACGAAGATATGTTCATTAGCATCGCTTCTGCTCTTGCATAAAGTTAAGCGCGCATTTGACGAAAATAACACGGAATTCTTCAATCAAGATGGTGAAAAAGTCATACGAGATTGTTTTTTTGCTGTTCTTAAGAAAAACATCACCAAAAACTCTATGATTCCCGAATTCCGTGATTTTGTGACAAATCTCCATGACGAACATCGTTTTGAATGGCCAAATAACGATTATTTTTAGAATGCTTTCAACGATTTGATTTACACATACAAAACGAATGTCACGACGAACTTACATACGCATCGGAAGAAACGCGTCAACAAATATCTGGAATTGAAAGTGTACGAACACAACTTGAATGCTCTTGGAATGAGGTCCAACAATTGGATAAGATCGATATCAAAAATGCTGTCAATTTAGCAGTAAATGGACGAGACGACATTCCTCGAACTATCTATTATTTCGGTGCATTAAGAAGAGCAAGTCGTGATATCCTTCTTCAAATGTTAAGTGATATTAGTTGGTGGGAAATGGACAACATTTCGACATTCACGAAGATGCATTGGTTCAAATATATAAATCAGCGACAACGAGAAGAACATGAACAGTCAGAACAAAATGATAGCGCCAACAGTCCACCGAAGATCACAAATTAGGCCGTCATACCAATTTGCAATCTAAGGCGAACGCACTATCCAATTGACAACTACACGCTTTATAAACTACTTTGTGGACAGAAGATCATCGCAAGAAATTCAAACGGAAATCAAATAACATTCAACGAGTTTATCACTGATAAAACATGGTATTGGAATCAAATCTTCTATTTGCCTTAAATACACCGCGAATTTGGCAAACGAAAGTCGCATTCTATCTGATGGCGTGGCGGTGTCGATATTGTTCGACGTGAAAAAATCGGAGTTTAAGCCAGTCGATATGCAGGAGATCATTCGCAAAATCAATACTGGTGAGATCGTGAATGAAGTCGGCGCGGACCCGGAATTAAAAAAGTGGCAAGCGGCTGTGCGCCGAAACATCGCCACCGGTAAAGAGGTGGGTAAATCTTCAAAATTATTTCATTATTACTAATATTGCATTTTGTTTGTTTCACCGTTGATAAGGCAGTAGGCAAGATGGTAAATTATGAGCCATCAATTGTTTATTTTGGAGCTTCTGAGACACCACCAGATTCACCAATTCGCATCAAGAAACACGTGAGATGCCCATCAATGCACTGAAAAAGCGTGGCAATTGTATCGTTATACCAACCGATGAATATTACACCTCCCAAACCTGTGCGAAATGTTTTCGACGTTTTGACCGAAGAAAACGGAGCCATACCTTCAAACTGTGCCCAGATTGCCATCCAAACCATCTGGCGTTGCTGCCATCGATTATCGTAACTCAGAAATGCAAACGATTGATGAAGCTTTTGAGAGCAAACCTCGGAAATCGCATTCCAAATTAACGCAACGCAGGACCTTTACTGCCAAAGGTTATAATATATCGCAAAAACTGGCTAGTAAACCCTGTGATTGGTGAAATGGAAAATGTTTTCGATGGACCACCAATTGTATTTCCGGATGAGATGGAAGTAGACGATGATACCGCTGAGCAACCAAACGAATTCCAAGAGGAGATGGTTGTAGACGAAGTTGTCGCTGAACATCCAAGTGTACATAAAACTGTTTGGCAACGCGACATAGTCGCTGCAAAGTGCATTCTCATAAAAGGTATATATTAATTAAATGACAAGTGAGGCAATGCTTCTTTTAACTACTAAATTTGTGTTTTCAAGGACACTGTAAGCTATTTGGGATTCCGATTCCGGAGACATTACAGCGACCACCAAGCCCAGTCGTAAATCAGCACTAAGCATCGAGCATTATAATTAATTTGAAAACTAATATTGTAACAGTTTGTTACTTCCGCTACTTCTGAATTTGTGTGGTAGAGGCTTTATGCCTGGAATACGAAATTGGAGTGTTTTTTTGTAAGTATCCAAATGAGGTACTGTTTGATATACACTCCGTATTCTACGCGATTGATATTCAGAATCTATAGAAATGAATTGGGTAACAGTCAAGTTTGTCTTTGAGTGTTTTTTGCTTCGAGAAGTCTGAATACTAATCGCTACGTTGTGTGAATACCATCAATTGATACAGAATTTTTTGCTCTTTATTTTGAATTCTACAATTTTTTTCTTTTTTCTAGCCAGAAAAATCAAGTGCATCTGAGCAGCGTTGCTGTGCAAACTCTTATGTAAGGCGCAGTCTTCGTTCCTGGGCTGCAAAATGTTTTCAAAATTCCATTGAGCCGTTTGTTTCCGTGATTCCTCGCGCTAATTGGATCATCATTTCGCGGATTATGAACAAATGGCTTTCGTTTTCACCCAAAAAATCCATTTACAGCGTACACGATCGAACAGTGGATGAGTATTACATTCATCGTTAAAATTATGTGCAGAAAATTAAGACAAAAAAAAAAAAAAAAAAAAAAAAAAACAGAAAAAGAGAGACACAGAGAATAAAAACTTAAAAGCTTATTGTTAGTCGATTCCAAAAATGGTGTTAGACGATAATGAGATCATGTTCGGCGTATTGGTATGTGCAATGTAAGTGGACTGTTGATTGGTATCACTGTGATTATAGAGAGTCGATTACAGAGGGAAAAGAAATGTCTATTTTCCAGTTTGAAATTGAGCGGATATTTCAAAGCCAATCATCCTTTGTAATCAGCGTTTCGAAGATAAAAATCACTTGAAATGTTATGTGGTAACAATTGCAACTGAGAACAGGACTTCTTACCGGTTCTAATCGTATTGCCGTGGATTTCACACTTTTTTTTTCTCCGACTCCAGTTAATATTGGATATTTTTGAAATTAAGTTGATTTGGATGAATGAGCTGAAGGGTATTTGACGGTGAATTATCCGTTCCAGAAATAAAAATATTGTGTACCTTCTTTCGTGCTTGCTTGCTTGCTTTGGCACGAGAGAGAGAGAGAGAGATAGAGAGCGCCCACGGAGAAATGCAGTCAACTTAATACGACGTAACGGTGATGGCGATGGCTACGACAACCGCTGCCAAGATGATGTGATTATGTAATGCAATCAATTAGCACACATGTGCAATCGTTATGGAGAGTGAAGTCGAGTGTTTGCTTTTTGCTCCTGTGTGTAATAATCCAGTTGGCACAGAATATTTCATTCGTTTCCCTAATTACACAATTTTGTTTGCTCAGTTTAAAAACGGAGGCGTGCGCACAACCGTCCGCCCGTCTCTGCGCCTCACTCGTACTCGTTTGTGAAAGACAAACACAAAAATCCATCTACTTGTTTTATTGTTCTACGAAGCTCGGCGGTGGATGATGCTATTGCCACTTTTCGCGCGCGTTATCTAGAAATCAGCACGAATGCATTCGTTGCAATTATCCGCCTGGCAGATGTATGCACCTAAAACGGGAGCGGGCGAATCGTGCACTTTTTTCCTGTGCTTATGTGGGTTTTTTCATGATTTGAGTACATTTATAATTGAGAGACACTCATTGCAAATTCGGAGATCATCATGTTTATGATGTAAAAAGGTGTGCGGGAAAAACGTTTTCCATTCAGTCGAAGAGGCTATCAAGAAATGAAAGGGGTGCCAAGTGAGAGCGACTTCAACACATCGTTTGATGCGTTCCGCATTTTTTGCATGGTCGCGTTGGGTTTATACAAATAATAACAACACTACGGCTACATTTGAAATATGCATGTGACAAATAAATTGTGCATGAGATGTTGTACGGTAGTTCGGGCTTTGGTTATTCCCTTACTCTATTTACGGAATGAAGTGGGACACATTCAATTGAATTATGGTGTGTGTGTGTGTGTGTTTGTATGCATGTGTTTGGTTGGTATTTTGTTATATGTGTTGACACTTTATTTACCTGTTGGTACGTGGCATGAAGTATTCTAACATTTCGTATATGTTTCGTTTTTTTTGTCATTCACTATTATTTGTGCTTTTGTGCCGAGCGAGAGAGAGAGAGAGAGAGAACATTGCGAGTGCTATTTATATTGCGATTCATTTTCGTGAGTCACCAAATGTCAGCTCCGAATTTCAGATGCATGACACATAATTGGCTCTCTCATGCACATTTACCCGCTTCAACTAATAATGCATTGCAATATTCGTACTCTCTATAGTGGATTGTCTTTTTCATCGTTGATTGCTTCTGGCATTATGGCTTTGGTCGTTTTCGGTGAAGTGGTCTTTATTCGGAGCAGCTTCAATTTAGATAAAAGCCACTACAAATGCCATTTCGATGCAATAAAGTGCGCGCGAGATAAATTGAGCGGGAACGCGAAGAGAGAAAGGAAAAGAGGATAAATCAGAATAAAACCAAAAAAAAAAAAAATATGTTCAATAAATATAGTAAGTTTGATTATACAAGCAATGTACTCGTTTGTGATTGTTTTCGGTGAATGGAGAAACCACTCCTTGTGCTTGCAACACGACACAAAAGCACACACATTCACCAACATTGAGATGGAATGAGAGTATGTTTCGTCATTTCCCAACACAAAACCAAACACACACACAAATAAATAGAAAGAGAGAAAAGAAAAAAAAACAAAGACCGAGTTGAAGATAGAATGAGATCAGAAGAAATTTTGCGATTGATTCATGGTGTTTTTGCTTAAAGCATCAGAAGTGTGCTTTTCGAGAGTTTTCCTTTATAAACTTTTGTTGCGCTTTCTTTTGCCGTGCAAATGTTTTCTTTCGTTAAATTGAAAATTCCGTGATTTCGGACGTTCGGTGTGTTGTTAGTTGTTTTTTTAAACTTGTTGACAGAGCTATGTTATTGTGCATGTTTATCAATTGAATAAATTTGTTGATTAGAAACGGTGAATTGAGGACTAACAATAGGAATAATGCAGCATTCGTTGCCGACGTAAATCCACTTTAACATTCGGAATGGCTTCCAACCGAAATTTCTTGGTTAAAGATTTACGAAAAGTTACGGTAAGACAATTTCAAAGAGATATAGAATAGAGAGAAAGACATTTTGTGCTACTTTCAGCTTGATATAGACACAGTCTGAACAATTGAATCCAAATGAAAATACCTTCCTAGCTTTAGATTGATATATTCCAGCTTGTTTGAGTTCTTCTTGACCTTTTTTGACCCAGTCGATACTCTCTTGTACATGATGCTCAACACTGTCGACCAATTCACCCTGCATTGTGTGCGTGTGCGTGTGTGAATGTGCAGCCAGTTGCACATTGTCAAATTGATATCACAACGGGTTTTTTGGTTAACATCGTACAACCAATCAAACCCAATCAATATATGCAATTGCAATTAAACCGGTGGAGATTTGTGATTTCGTTTGATATTTGCCACCGAATCGAAATGCAACGTTACCATTTTACAAATCAAATGATTTTTTTTGTGATTGCACACATTTGGTTATGACATGGGAAAATAGGAATAGAATCAGAAATAGAAGATAGAAGTGAAGAGACAGAGTTTCGATTAATTTTGGTGATGAGCGAAAAGCCGAATCCATTTTCAAAACATGGTGTAAACGTTAGTAAATATATTTAGTGGGTTTTTTGTTATTTCCGGTGATTTTTTTCCCAATTTGTTGTGTCGGTTAGAGATTGGATACATTAAAATAATACATGCACCCAAATGGCCAATAAGTTGAATTTGGTTTATATTTCATAAGAGAATGGTTATTTTTTTTATCAATTTTTATAAAATAGGCGAGAAAGAGATGGAAGGAATGTAATTATTTGGTTGTTTGGGAATAACAATAAAGGCAGCGCACATGTTGCGTGGCCACCGACCAAGATAGATAACGAACGTTTTCAATAGAAGTTAATGGGTGTATTATGAATGAGGGAACGTTTATTTTACATGAGCATGGTAATTGAATATAATTGTTAATGTTATAGGAACATGTACAGTCACAAACACACACACATATATATTCCACGAGCCAGCAGTGGAGCGAAAGTGTGCCCATACAAACCGTCAGTCGATTGATTAGCATTAAATGTCATGCATTGGATGATGACCACAAGACATGGGCAAGCACCAATAAAAGGTATTATTAAAGGTGGAAATGTGCATCGGATTTTTATCCGGTGCAGATTTATCGAATGCCATTTTTGATGCGATATTGCAAAAAATAAAGAGCACATTTTCGGGGGTTTGTTGTTGATATTGATTTTTATCCGCACACAAAATAGTGTAGTTTTATGTCGATTTTAGTATTATCATAATATTTTAATGGAGTGTTGTTCGATCGATATTTATAAAGCCCAAAATGTTTAGTGTTAAATTATTATTGGTTAAATATAATTCATGCACGATTCCAGCAGGAAGTAAATTATATATAGTGTAACGCAATATAACAGCATTGCAATAACAAATTGGAAATATTGTTGTTGTTTTTTATGTTCAATTTGTTGTAATTTATTTCATCCGATTCGATGTTTTTCAGTCAGATTATTATGGTGGTGGAATAGAGCCAAAGCGGATTTCGTGTTTATTGTTATAGATATTAGAATGGACATGAGGGAAGATGTCAGAACATAATTGGTGTGAAAATCCCAAATTACATGCAAATTGTATTGGATTTTGTGCGATAGAACGTTTTGTTAAATACACACACACAGGTGAAATGCATGCAAATTATGGTCAATATTGCAAATGTAATTGAGAAATGTTTCAAGCACACAAATTGGTTAGAAAATTGTATTGTTGTAAAATAAATTGAATTTTCATTCGAAACACATAATATCATACATTCAAATAGAAGATTAAGATAAGTTTAGTGAACAATGATGGAAGGCGAGGAGGGGAGATCCAGATAGGTATAAAGAGAGAGTTAGAAACAAATGATTTTAATCGCCAATGTTATAAAATTCACGCACAGAAATAAAAATAGAATAAAAAGCGTTTAACACAAAAGATATGCAATCATATAAAAAAAGGTAAAAAGGTTTCGATTTTAACAAAATAACAATTGCACACAAAAGATGATTGAGATAAGGTTTTTTTGTTTTTTTGTTGGTTTTTTTGGGAGCATATTTTAGTTGGCGATCGATGCAGGTACAAACAAATACACATGAGACGCAGTAAAAACATAAAAAAAGAAAAAAAACACACAATTCGATTAGTATGGTTTGGAAAGAAAATTTACTCACCCGACGGGCTTTGCTCTGATATTTGAGCGCTTTTTTGGTGTCTTGAGTAGCTGTTTGAACATAATCAACCGCATGTTCAACATGGTATTCTATGCGATCAATCATTTCACCCTGCACACATTTGTTTTATTGTTTTTAAAAGATATTGAGATCAAATAAAAAGGAAGAGAAAGAACCATTATAAAATTGATGTAGAAATGAGTCTATTTTTCATGTGGGTCAATCAAAAATTGATAGAGTGAGAGCAAAGTCAATCTGTATGGAATTCGTATGATGGTTTAAAGCTCTACGACCGTCCATGCAGAACCGAATTTGCTTTCTTTCATTGCGGTTGGGCCTGTTGGCCACAAAGGAATGAACGTGGAAAAAATTGTGTCGGGCATTGATGTTAATTGATGCATTCACTATAGATTGGAATGCGAGAGAAATGAGACATTACCTGACTTTCGACCAACATTGCCATATCCATGAACATATCGTGCAGTTCTCTTATTGAATTTTCCAATTTGATAATATCTGCATGTCGGGCTTCAATATCAGCAAGCGTTTGTTTGGCTTGATGTGTATCCATGATAATCTAGAAGAAGAAATGAGATTAGCAGATTGCATTCGATCCGAGGTCCAGCCATTCGGATGCATACAACCTTAATTGACCCGGAAATTGGCACAATTAAATACTTACGCCTTGTGTGAAAACAGCTGAGTTTCCTTGCTCCAACATTTCTTCCAATTCTTCATTTGTCGTCGTTCTACCAGCTTAACAAATTAAACACATGCAAATGATAACAATAAATTGAATGCTATTGCTGTCGAGATAATGATGAGAGAGATGCACGTTTTCACATGCCACTTACTGATTTCCAATTGACGCTGTATTCTGCCTTTGCACCGTTCTCTGTAATCGGTTTGAGTTCTATTGTATTCTGTCATCACCTCAACGAATTTTCTTGATAGGGTCGAGTGTTGTGTCTTTCGTATTCGTAGATCCGCACTTGATTTATTCGCTTGTTCCTCTTGTTCGATGTTTTGTTCAATACCCTTAAGTTTTGTACGAACTTTGTTGGCAGTTTTCTTGATATCGGCCATTAAATCCTCGAGTTCTTGTTTTGTTTCTAATTGAAGAGTGTCGGAAAAATTGCAAGAGTTTTAGACGAATTGAATTTGAATTACAGATTTCGTTGTTGACTGTGAGCTAAAGATTTTCTGCAATTAATTTCTTGCTGGATGTCAGAAAGAATATGATCTATGATCCGCTGTAATTGCACAGAATCTATCTTTAAGTGATTCCATCTTGATCTAGATGGATTTGAGTTAAAGTAGCTTAAAAGCAGTTCAATTTTCTCATTCTTATTTCTATTCTTCGCTATTTTTGTACTAAACTGTTGTACAGCCGATCATTCTGACATTCAGCAAAAACCCAATTACCGGAAAGAGAAAGTTTTGAATTGAGAAAATAAAGAAAAAGATGGTGGTTTCATACTTTCATCTGATTGAGGTGCCGAAAGGATGGCGCTGTGTTTTTTCTTCACTTCCTCGACATTTGCTTGTATTTTGTCTATCATCTCCCTGATCCCTTCCACTTCGTTGAAGAAGTCGTCCATGAAGCCATCGCGGCCTTCCACGTTAACGGCCACATCGTCCGGCCCAACATCGTCCTCATCGCTCTGAGCCTGTTGAACAGCATTGCAAAATATTTATCATAAAAAATGTCAGATTCATATCTAAGAAAAATCCATATGGATTGAGGCCAGATGAAAAAAAAGAACATACAAATGAATAGTAATTTGATTGAAATCAACATTGAAAATAGGTTAAAAAATGATCAATAAAAAAAACGAACGCCAATTTGTTGAAATTCTGTTTTGACAAAGTGAGAGCTTGTGTTCAGTCAATATTGAATTTAATTTTATGTTCAGTCAGAGCGCACAAAAAAGCTTACGCGATTGAGTCATGCAGAAGGGTGACTCATTGATTGTATTCAAACGGTTCGAAGAATTATCTATCGCGGCAGCGACGACTCATGCTTGTGTTTATATCGTAAACATACCTAATTGGATAGCACGCTTTAATGGAAAGTATTCGAAAAAAATGCCATTTTGCTGACTGTATTTCTTCGAATCATTCGTCTCAAATCACACTCAAAAACAGAAAATCCCTTGAAATGTTTTTTTTTTTATATTGTTTTTATTCATTTATTAAATTGATTTGAAAATACTCATTTCATGAACATTTCTCTGTCAAAAGATAAACTGCTCGAATGTGACGACAGATAATAAAGTGATATTGCAACAGAAAAACCTTATTTCTTTACTCGTAAACCGCGACAATCAAACAACTTTTTTAGGTACCGATTTTTTAACGATAATATTATTTACAATATCTTTCTGTGTGTTAGATATTGAATTAGTTTTAATCAATTTTATTTTACTTTCTCATACTTATCAAAGCAATAAATTAATAATTCACACAATTTATATAGCATTCTTATTCAAAAGCTTGACAGCAAATTGAGCTTGAACTCGATCAATTCAAAACTTGGGTATGATAAAAGTGGCAGTAGATTTTATGACACAAACTTTGAAAATAGGAGTTGTAATGTCTAATTGTGGTAGTCTACGATATCAGAAAAAAAAAGGAATATTCAAATCAATTTCGTGTTTCAGCTCGAGCGTGCGAAAGCAATGGCAACGAAGACACACACACAAAATTGATGCGCCGGCAACTATTTAATGCAAATTGCAGTAGAGCACACTATTATCAGCATGAGAAAATAGGAAAAATAACATCATCAGATTGTGTGACGTCTCCATTCATCACAACAACCACCACGTCGATCGTACGGTCGTTTGAATTTTAAATTACTAAACATATTCGAAAAATAAAAACGTTCATACTACGAAAACGTGCTGTTTTCGCCTCTCGAAAACATGACGAAAAATTGGAAAGTCAAATGATGTTATCGACAAGGCAATTTATAGACAGAGCCCTATTTATTCGGTTGCGTTGATTTCCATTTTTCCTATTTCGGTGGCAATTGATTGCGAACAGCGAATAGCAGCCATAGTAATTGCAAGGCAAAATCGGCACACAAACACACAGGACACACACATAAGAAAGTGTGATAAAAACTTGTGCATTAAAACATATTGTCAGTCATACGGCTATTTCAAAAGCAATGAGTTACGATGATACCAAACTCTTTGCTCATATTTATCACAACATGTATTGCATTTAATTACAACGTAAGCATAGTGATAAAAAGAATAAACACTCTCTCCCAACTTCATCTCTCCCTCCATATACTATCTATATTTGTCCTGTTAACACTCTTTTTCGCTTGATTGAAGCGGCTGATTTTGTCGTCACATTCATTTAGAATCAATTACATGTCAATTCCTTTGCGCTTTGTATATCATTTACATTTACCACTTCGAGGTTTTACGATACATCAATTGGAATTTGAACTATATTGCAAGACGATTACGTCGATTCAAAAAATCATATGACTATCGGTACACATGAGAGAGACAGCAAGTGTTTTTGTGTGCCGAACGCATATAATAGGAATGAGTCAACGAGGGTTAAAACATGAATTATTCAAACGGCTTGGAGGAGTTCTCTCTCTCTCTCTCTCTATCTCTCTCTCTTTTATTCCTGTTGGCATATGTGTGTGTGTGTGTTTGTGTATGGATCATGCAGAAAAGCGTCGCCGATATATGCT
Source organism: Obolodiplosis robiniae (assembly GCA_028476595.1). Taxonomy (NCBI): domain Eukaryota; kingdom Metazoa; phylum Arthropoda; class Insecta; order Diptera; family Cecidomyiidae; genus Obolodiplosis; species Obolodiplosis robiniae. The sequence continues at coordinate 6,773,617 of CM052017.1, read as the reverse complement.
CGCATTGACGAAAGCATTACAGTCCGCCTATATTTGTTACCGATTTTATGTGCCCATGATAATATATAACGAGCGAATAGGGTGAAATCGTAATATTTTCTGCGCTATCAATTCTCGCTGCATTGAGCAAATGGCATATTCACAGAGCAAACGAGAATAATTCGATTATAGGAGTGCGAAAAGCGTGCGAAAGATATAAAGAAAACGATAAATGGAGCATAGATTTCCTATAATTGCACATATTTTTCATAGGTAAACATTCCCATCGTGCAGCTCTCCATATTTTTGTGACGTCCATCATGTCGGCTCTGCTGTTTCCATTAGAGCACATATTCACATGTGAAATTGCAGCAAAATGATTTAGACAAACGAAACCGACTTTGGTTGCATCATGAAAATAACCATTGTCATAGCCACAATGAATTGCTATTTTTGCTTAATGTGGCCGACTCAACCACGAATTTCGACCAAGCTATTACACGGAATTCTTGACAAAAATTGCGCAGAATTCACGTAAAATATCAAATTGCTTGGTTTCTAAAGTTGGAGTTAATATCGCCTCCACATTCGCCCTCGCAGAACACAAATATCCGTCAGATTCAATGCCGTTGATTCTCGGGCTCGAGTTGTCCAGAATAAAGAGTGTGTGGGCCATTTTTTCTTCGGATATTAAACAGATCTTGAGTTTAGATTACAGTATCGCACGCAATGCAAACCGATTGATTCGCTATAGTTTGTGCCATTTTAGTAATGATCTCATTTTATGTTAGTATGTTCATGCGATGAGATTGCTTGAGTAATACTGGGCCTCCATTAAAATACGAGAACCTTGAACAATGAGTACGGTTCTTCGGTGAATTACCAATGTTTCACATAAAAAGCACGGCGACGACGCACCATAAATCCATGAAATTTCTATGATCAAAAATGCATAGCAACCATAAAATGGATAATTTTTTTTTGATTTTGGCTCATCGAATCATAAGCCACCGGAGGTGCGCAGGACCAATTTTCCTTTTAGGCGTTTATTTTTCATGTTTTCTCTTTTTGTTTTTCAATAAATGTGTCTTATATCTAGCTAAAGATTTGCTTTATCAAGAAAAAGCCATCGCAATGACTAGATTGGCTGTTTCAGCTGCATTTAAAACATTTTTCGCGATCAAGAAAATGAATGAATGATTAAAGAAGTTTCAATCTTCTTAAAACTAATTATTTTGGTTTTTTGTGCATTTTTTCCGTTCGCTTTGTGCAAGTTTCGTGCGACAAAAACGACGACGCTCAGTTGTATGACAGTTGATTTCAGCTAACTGCAAGTATATTGAACTTTTTTAATTAGTTTTCAGATATTTTCCACATCACAAGCACAGGGATCCGTGTGCATTAGTGTAATGCAAGAACATTATGTCAGTTTTTTTCGTAGTGTTAGGTGTGTGTTTTTTCCGGTTTGCCGCTGTTCAGCGAGTGGTGAGCTGCAGCGGTAGCGAAAAAAAAACCGCATAAAAAATTGATGAAATTTTGCAAGCTAACATCTATTGAATGAGTGGCCATTGATTTATGCCAACCGTTTACGCTGTAAAATCATTTTGAAGCGAAGCACTCGAAGTCATTCACTCTTGGCAACAAAATACACTGAATATGGTTTGAAGTATGCATTTGACCCATATTATCATTTTCAGGGAATTTTTTTGTCTTCTTCTTCGCTCGCATTCACTTCCGGGAATATTCCGTGTTGCGACCAAACCAACGCACACACTGAGACATTTTTTCATTAATTGTTTGTGTGCTAAAGGAAATGGGCTAAAAAATATAAAAGCTTTGAATAATATATGCTAAAGTCATTCACCAGGCATGGTTATACGGAATTCTATCGAATGAATGTTATGAATGTACGGTCGGCAATGGGTCGGCTCGAGAAGAGAGCGAGAGTACGCGCTAAATCACCACAATGTGACGCATACACACGTTTGAGTGGCGACGAGGCGCGAACGCGCCATTTAGTTCAACAATTTTATGCAAATCACGCTATCATCACGGAATTTTCTTTTGTTGTCTTGATTTTCATTGGCTGGAAGTGAAATTTTCAACTGGTTTTTCTCAACATTTATCGGCGAGGGAGCGCGTATCAATCGAATATTATCCATATCGAAGCGAATTTGACAAGCTGTGGAATCGCAAGTAAATAATATTTGATACAAGAACAATGGGAATGATGAGAGAGGAAGAGTATGTGTTTGTGTTTGATACAAACTACGATTCGAATCACGTCGATACTTTTCGTGGGAAATTCGCAAAACTTCTCTATATTATCGTTTCATCGCCAAACAAAATATTGTGCAGAACAGTAACAAATCCGGCAAAAACATTCCGAATGGCATAAAATAAAATGAATAACGAAGAATAAATATCAACAAACGAACAGCAACGCTCTAAACAAATAACGCATTTTTGCAATAAATTTTTGAATGAATTTTGTCATTGAAAGTTCCAAGTTTAAACCAGACATTGACAATGTGTACAAAACAGAAATTGTGTGTGAAAAGAAGCTGTTGTTTTGTCTATTAAGCTACACGAATTACGGAAATAACCCACAATTTCAAATTGAAAAATGCTTAATGTTAATATGATAAATAATCATGTTGAGACCGCATGGATTTAAGCTGACCGAGCATCCGATGTGTATATTTTTGATCGGAACACCGATTATACGAAATTCAAGGAAAATACACAGAATAAAGACAAAACCAACGAATTCAAATATAAATATGGAATAGCAATGAGTTGCAAGCTGCCAAAAACAAATATTGGAATGATGAAAATGTAGGCGCTGTTTCAAAGTTCTGGTTTGAATTTTAACAAATACGCAGGAGTAAAATTGTCAATTGAAACCAAAAGCCGTAATTCTCTTTTTGAAATTAATGGTTTGAAGAAATGGTTCGGTCAAACGATCGCGAGCGCAACACAAAACCAGGTCACGAATATTTCAAATGTTCATGTTTTCAAATGCAGCGGGAAACACCAAATGCCAATAAATTGTACGAAAAACCAAACCATATATAATTGCACTTGATGTTAAAAGCTTAACACAAACGATAATATTTAATGTAGTGCTCTGGTTTGTTTGCAATGGACCAGTGCCAATAAGTTCTAATAATTTGCCTTCTCCAATCGCTCGATCGCTCACTCTCTCACTCGCTTGGCCAAACTTTTCACTTACATAACAGAGTAATGGAACACGGAAAATGACTATCATTGTGGCCACCATAAACAGGCCTATTCAATTCATCGTTGAAGCGGTGGCCATTTCCAGCGAAATCGTTTTTCCGCTCGCCTAGGGGCGTAGTTAGAAAAATGATCGATAGAATCAAACATGTGATTGCTCGGCTATTGTGTGATACATTTGTGTCGCACCCAAAGTGGTACGATCAGTTGCGCGTTTTTGTATCGAAAATTCAACACAAAATGAAAGGAAGAAAAATGTAAGTTTGTGTCAATGAGAATTATGGATGCACCCACTTGGAATTGGGCAAATTGAACACAAACACCAAGGCAACGCAAGATCATAATAAATTCTATGCTTTCATTTATAAAGCGTATCATTATAAACATTTCTGGTTCTTGCAGTTGAAATTATAATTGAAGAAAATGTCGCTTGTAATTTGCAGTTAAACGACTAATAAAGGTGATTAAACAAGTCACTGAATATTGACCTTCGTTCGATTTCCGTTCGTTGTGATTTTTTTACGAGCGCGAAATATATCGTATGACGCATGGTTATTCATTCTTTTAGCGCGAATTTAGTGATCGTATCTAATTGAGGCGGCCAATCATATCGAATGACTTTCGGTCGTGAATTTTTTTTAGTGGATCTCGATACGGTAATGTGAATAGTGCCAGCGTCAGTGTCTATTGCCCGAATTCGCCGAATGGAAATCGATTCACAATACTTATCTAATTTTAATACTTGACCAATTATTTGAGCTGTCACATTCAGTGTTGGGCGAACGGGAACGACAACCGACTACATCAAAACATTTCAATTGCAATAGAAATGCTTCTATCACGCATAATTGAAGAAAATAACATGGAATTTCCGTCGATAAAGATGAAAGAAAAATGTTTGAGTATCTCGCTCGTAATTGAATATGAGTTTCGGCGTTTGGTCTCGGTATTTTCTCTTTCATTTCGGACGAATGATTGCACGCCACATTATGCACGCTCTGTTATGGAATCATTTTTATTTATTTCAACATTTTTGTGTGGTTTTTTGTGTTATTTTATATATATATATATATATATATATATATATATATATATATTTGGAACGTGTGTATTGCTCCAGCTGTGGATTTCTTTTGCTTTGGTGTGCTGTGCCATGCAGTGCTGAGTGTTGTTGCTCTTTTTTTTTTTACTCGGTGCAATATCAAATTGGTTGGGAATACGGGTGGGGTCTTTGTACAACATTGAATGGGTTATGTGCTTTAGACGTTTGCATATTATCTACTATTTATTGTAGCGACCATTACAATGCGATATCACACTTTGCAATATACTCTCTTGAACATACGGATGAAGTGCTTTGCCCATTTTCATTTGTGCGTTTTGTTCATTACAATTCCTTCTGGTTCTGTCAAACCGCAAACTCGGTTATAATTTTTTGGCAATCAACCAATTCGTATACACTCTCTTCTCATCGCTATTTGTGCAATGCCGAAAGCACTTCAAACGTCTATGAATCATCATTCTATTCCATTCCGTTTCGGTTTCTCGACTCTCTCACTCTCTTCGCTCGCTCGTTCGCTTGCCTTTTCTTCCAATTCGAATTATTTCTCGTTCACATGCTTGTCAAATTGTTCTGTAGGATTTGGTGTGCTGCCGCTTTGTTTTCCTTGGCACATTCGACCATGTAGATAAAAATCATTACGTCACACGGAGTATGCAATAAATACCATTTATATGTGGTATACGCAAACAAATGCCGACGTGTGCGCTATTGTGAATGCGTGCCTGCCTTTTTATTTGATTGTTCCAATGCGGACTTGCGAGTATATGAGAGAGAGAGCGCTAGCCCTAGCGTCACTGTATGAGTGAGTGAGTAACTCTCGTACGGTCTTATATCATAGATCATGTATTAGCACTGGCTTGCTTGACTAAAAAACATTGGGGCTATGAGTTTTCTGTTGTGTATATTTGCTCTCATTCTTAGTGCCTATTAGTTTTGTGTGTATGTTGTGTTCTTTTTTTCTTCTTCATTTCTGAATATTCTTTCAAACATTCTTTTTGCAGTCCACAAATCGCATCAGCAGCAAAAAAAAAAAACATTTTTTTCCATTCTCCACTGTATTGTATCATCCGAAACGATGACAAATGGACAAATATCCGAATATTTAAGAAAAAAAAAACACACACACAATTCACTGCTGCTATTTCGTTTGTAACTAACTAAGCGGCGGGATTGAGAGAATGAAATCAACGTACACGAATTCATCGTCAATATTTAAAAGCATTCATTCGCTCGTAAACATTCCGAATCATTCTCAATGGAATGCCAATTTAAAAACGTATTCAGCACAAACGTTTATTCGCTCAATACTGCACAAAATATTAATATAATTTTCCCTAAATGAATGGACGAAAAACCACTTGAACAAGAAAATTAGACTGAAACCGATTTAATGAAAATGGCCATTCGAAAAACAGAGCACCCTTCTGATGTGCCTTATTTCGATTAGTCAATTTGCTGTCCGAAGTAAAGTAAGAGTGTTTTGATTACATCAGCCATCGTTCTTAATGTGTAAAGATTCAATAAATTGACGAATAATAACAACAACAACAAAAAACAGCGATATTATGGAAACAATTATGGAGAACATTTTATACGTACCGCAACGAGCGCCGCAAGTCTGTCCTTCGTCATGGTTTCTTAAGTTTGTTTGAGGTTTTGGTATAATTATCGGTCGTTAACGATATTGATTTGGATTTATTCTAAATTTTCCTAAAAGAGTGACAATTGCTTTGTATGTATTTTTATCGTTTCTTGTTGTGTTTTTTTTCCACAGCTGGCTATATTCCAAGCTGACTTCTTTCGCACAATATTCTTCTTCGATTCAAAGGCGATTTCTTGTGTGCTGTTGGAATTTTCGTTACTTCTATTTAACTTTCGTTTGCTATTTTTGTTTATGTTCTCTTTTCATACATCAGATTGTTCGTATATATATACACAAAAACACTAGCACGAGATTTACCGCTGGTGACACAACGTTTTGTCCAGCAGAAAATATTGCGAGCCGTTTCACTGTTTACCACCGACTAGAGAAACAAAAATATATCACACAAATACACAAATTATATTCCGAGAACAATATTTATCATGCAGAGTATGTATTCCTGTCAAGTAAAAAAAAAAAATGCGAATTCTCTGTCACTCTCTATCTCTCCGTGTATATGTATGTCGATCGTGTGTGTGTGTGCTGCTATTTGTTCGACTTCTTTTCTCGGTTTGGTGGTGTGGCTGCTTCTCTTTCGAATGCAAATGGTATGGGTTCGTTTGATCTCTTTTTCACTTCGTTTCGGAAATTTGACACTTGATTGCTGTTGTGCGTGCACAACACGAATATGATTCAACTGTGATATATGTATAGAAAAAAACAAATTTTCCTGCTTTCCAGCTCTCGAATTATCTCGCGGACACACTCAGACAAATCTACTTTCACTTAGAAGCAATAATTCCCTGTTATTTATCTCTGGTGTATGAAAATTACTTGAACAATGCAGTAATTTATTATTGCATGCAGCGATTCACTTTCTGAACATCTGATTCAGCAGCACCGCCGAATAACAATAGACAAAAAAAAGAACGACAATCAAATCAACTGAATTCTATTCCACAGGAACTGCTTTCGATGTGTATCAGAACTTGTTTCGTTTTCTTATGTGTTTTTATGGTTACACGCGTGCACCATCGAATCAAAATCGTTTTACTGCCTCCAATTTTTCTCTCGTGCGTTGTTTTTTTGTTGTTATTTATTTGCAATACGCGGTCGCTGATTTTTGACACACTCACAAAATATCCAGGAAATGGATTGCAAATTTTTTTTGTGAACTTGTGAATTATTACCAAATATTTGCTACTCTCTCGTAACTCATTCACTGCTGCCAATGCGCTCACAACTGAATATACTTTGTTTTTTCACTTTGCACTTCGCGTTTTTCGCTTCTCGCTTCTCGCGTCTTCTTCACACTGTATGCTATTACTGACTCTGCCTCTGCACTAATTTGGCAAACGAATTTTTTCGGGTGCACGGAGTGGATGATATCGACGATTTTTCTCTTCTTCTTCACTTCACTCTATGTCCAATTTATTTCTCTCGGCCCGATGATGATAAATCACACAATCACTGTGCGAGGATGTGTTGCAAAAAAATCAAAAACATTGAAATTGATTGGGAATTCGGTGCTTTTGATAAATGCCTGTTTCGTTTATCGTACTTGCACATATATACTCTATGACTCGATGGCACACACGACAACAGCGAAAAAACTTTTATATTTCGCTTTTAAAATCAATAGCCTCGGTACAGTACATATACCTTCTTCTTCTGCAGTACCGTCGTACGCGCAGACGTCAAAGCGTATCCCAGCGCAAAAAAAAGACACAACATACACCACGATTCAGCGAAATGTTTCAATGTGTATATTTGTCTATTGGATCGATAGTGATGCGTTCACACCCAAACAACGCATTGAAGCATCCGTTGAACAGAGCTGTAAACGCACTTCGTTCACTGTCATTCAAATGAACTGCATTTCAAACTTGACGATTTTTTTTTCGATTTATACAAAAGTGAAATGCAAATGACATTTTACAAATTCCGGCAATTTTCATATGCAGAATGGAAATCGGTCGGACATTGAAATCGATTGGCCGAATATAGGCCTTGTTGTGTCAATGTCAACCAAAGTGTAGTCGATATGAACGCTACCATTCCTCATAAGCCGTTTGACAGATCGCTCACAATGCTGCTTGTATATTACTCCCCACCAATTTCAAACCAATACTAACACACGAACATAGTATACATTGACCAAAAATACGCCACCGATAATTTGAAGGAACCAAGCAGTTTTGTACCGAACATTTATAACGCGCGCCATTGTTAACCAAAACGACAAAAGCAGCATTTTAATAAAATCGCCCATTTGGAGCATCATCAATAGCAAATAATTAATTAAAACGAGGTAAATCCATTGAAATTCATCCGTAATTATCGAATAAGTTGATATTTTTGTGCGTTGTGTGTAAATAATAGGAATATTTTGAATAAAATTGTGCGAGTTTTATGATGAAAATTGCGTGAAGCCTAAGTAAAAGAGCGCCATTCCTTTGATACGCTGCATATAAAAAGCGCTGGAATGTTGTCGTTTGATTTGCCGAACAGTTAAATAGAGATTTGGATCAGCGCACAGTTAGGTTGCAATTTTTGTGATACAGTTGGTCAATTTTAATTTATTGCTTGCGACAACAAGCAGTCAAAGTTTTTGCAATCGGTTGCCATTGATTTCGAACGGTGACAAGTAAGAAAATGCTGATTATAAGAGGGACAAAAAGTTATTTGATTATATTCGTGAAAGAGAGAAATAAATGCGCACATTAATAAAGCATTTGAGAAAAGAGACGCGATCAAGTAATTTGCAATTTATTGTCAGCCAATTCATGATATTTTGCATCTCATATTCGAGAACAATTCATCAAGTCCTGTGAATCATTGAATTTCATAATGTATAAAATTCGCTGAGTCGAAGAATTCTCGTCCGTCGTACGCACAATTTTTGACGTCATTTAAAACGTTTCAACGTCCATTCTCTCATCAATCACGAACCATACACGACACAAAATATATTGTCTTGAAAATTATTGCAATTCATATGTGTACAACAGCATCGAGAGTCGGTTTGACGGTGTTATTTCATCAGAAAAAATAGCAAGCTAGCGATTCGTCATCTGTTGTGAAGCAAAGCAACTGTCGTTCGCATCAAATATTCAGCCAGCAGCAACAAACAAAATGAAACGTTTAATGTGTGGCACACAAATGACTGCGTGTGTATGGCTTTTTGGCGCTTATAAAACTGTTTTCAATGCAAACTGTCCTATTTTGCAATGCATTCTTTCTGCTAAACGAATTTTCAGCATTTTTTTGTCCAAATATTTAAATGTTAATATTTTTTTTTATTTTTTGTTCGTAACAGCTTTATTTGAGAGCAATAATTTGAAAGATTGCTAAGAAAAATGGCAGCAGAACAAGATATTCCAACATTCAAATGTGTCCTTGTCGGCGATGGTGGTACTGGCAAAACAACTTTTGTGAAACGTCACGTAACTGGTGAATTCGAAAAACGTTATGTAGCCACACTTGGTGTCGAAGTTCATCCACTCGTGTTCCACACAAATCGTGGTCCAATCCGATTCAATGTCTGGGATACTGGTAAGTAGCACGATGATTCTAGCACAAAAGCAATTTGTTCCGCATTGTCTGATCTGAAATGTGTCTGATTGCAGCCGGTCAGGAGAAATTTGGTGGTCTTCGTGATGGTTACTACATCCAAGGTCAATGCGCTGTTATTATGTTCGATGTAACCTCTCGTGTTACCTACAAAAATGTACCAAACTGGCATCGAGACTTAGTGCGTGTATGCGAAAGCATCCCAATTGTATTGTGCGGCAATAAAGTCGATATCAAAGACCGAAAAGTAAAGGCCAAGAGCATCGTTTTTCACAGAAAGAAGAATCTTCAAGTAAGTGTTTTTGTTGAATTTTGCTTGAAAAATATACAACACCTAAAAAGGTGGTTGAGTTTTTTTTTTAGAGTCGAACGTTTCTTTTACGTCATTTTTCATTTGCAGTACTACGATATCTCAGCCAAATCAAATTACAACTTTGAGAAGCCATTCTTGTGGTTGGCCCGCAAATTGGTCGGTGATCCAAATCTAGACTTCGTCGCAATGCCCGCTCTTTTGCCGCCAGATGTTAAAATGGACAAAGAATGGCAATTGCAAATCGAAAAGGATTTGCAAGAAGCACAGGAAACCGCATTACCAGAAGAGGATGAAGACTTGTAAACAACAGTTTGCCACACCAATCCGATGCATTGTGTCTCAATTTCAAAAGAGAAAAAAAATACAAAGCCTTTATATTTCATTCATATATGATTAAATAAAAACAACATTAAAATTACCGAACAACAACAACGCAAACAACTGTTGCAAAATAACCAAATTTAGGACAGAAAAAGCCAAACAATAAAAAGTGCTTGAATATGACTACTAAATACATTAAATTGCGCGAGATTAATCGATTTGGATGGTGCAACGCATGCCAACCAAGTATTAACTCCTGATTCCACTTTTACAAATAATTACCGATTCGGCTCTTGTAATTCAATTCAAGTGTAAATGGGAACACACACAAAAGAAAATGAAAAAAATAACTGTTGTTAAATCATAACATTTAAATAAAAGAATTAAACGGATTTTTTTTACATACATTTTTTCTTACCAATATTGCGCTTGACGTCCCTTTTTTAGATTTTAGATCAAACGATAAGATTATATTTTCAATATTGACCGTTGCATTTTGGTTCACCAATCAACAATTTTCAATTTGATCACACACACATACACATTTCTCATATTGGCTGCGTTCATATTTATCGATTTGAATAAGTTTTTTAGCATTAATTTTTGTTTTGTATCTTTTTCAATAAAAACTGGATTGTTTCTAACATTAAAAATGAAAAAGAGGTTCAATCGGGGTTTGTTTTTTTGGAAAATTGTGGGATCTGCTCGCGAGTCCTGATATTCGTCCTTTCAACAGAACTCGACGAGTCTTAATGGATTCATCATAAAATTTCGAAAAAGACATTCAAAAAGATGTTATGATATACAAAGCAGATTAAATGAACGCAAATAATTCCGTGATTTTCAATCATTTCTTTTATTTCAACAATATGTTTTAATGTACGAAACTGCATTCGCCTTCCGGCAGCGGACAATGATCGGGATGATGATGATGAAACCAGCAAGGTTTCTTCTTCAATTGTATGTCCACCCCTTTTGCTTCAAGCTCACGTTTTTTGTCGCTCCACTTCACAGGTAATCGCATTTCCACCGCACCTTTGTCCACACGAAATATTTGCGAATGATTTTTCAGCAGTGTTTGAAGTCCTCCGCATTCCGATTTCAATGCTTTCAATTTTTCGCTTGGTATAATTTGAACGAGATCTTTTAGGTCAATTCTGCCTCCGATATTCCAATTTGGTTTGAAAAAGTCCTCCAGATATCGCTTCTTCCTTAGCAATTCGTGAAAAACCGTTTCAACGATTTCACTTTGAATGCTTTTATCGATCCCCGTGCAATTCTTTAGTTTCTCAACACCTGGTCGAGGTTTAAAGTCCGTATTCCACTTATTTGTCCCATTTCTTGGCTTGGAATTTTCACTGTGGTTATTGATGAATTCCTGAATCTGTTCTGCACGACTAGTTTGCTCCGCAGGTGGATAAACTCGCCCGCATCCAACCAGACATATTCGTTTCGTACTGGGTATTTTCAAACGATCGATTTGTGTTTTAAAGCCGCAAACGTCACTTATTTGCCGAGCATACGATAAAAATCCTATATATTGACTTTTCGTCGAGTCGCGACGATGAAATTTTTTGCCACTGAATTCGAATGCACAGCAAGGAAGCAGAAAGTATCGCGAATTGTAGGAGCTGCGGGCAGATATGACAGGAATCCAGGGTGAAAGCTCATCGGAATGATTGCCAATGATCCAGTCGGTGTCTGGAAAGAGTGAACTATCCGACGGAACAATCGCTTGTGTTTTGAGTATCGTTGTGGATGGATAGTAGTCCCAAATTCCACGCTTTCGAACATCGATGCCTATTCCTTGATGACCTTCGCAAGATAAAATGAATGCGAGCAATCCATTTCCACAACCTAAATCGACAAAAGATTGCAAACGGTTGCTATTCAGACGCCGGCGCTCCTCGCGCCAAAGCAATAGCAAATATGAAGCGATCGAAACATCTTCATAGACGAATTTTGACGGATCCGTTTTTTCGGGCCAAATCTAAGGAGACAGATAAATATTTATGTTTTTCAAATTGAATGCTATTCGTTAAATATATTCATTTCTCACCTTAACCATATTTTCGCCATATTTCACTTTCAAATCGTTGTACAAACGATTGTATTCCGATAGACTTACTAAGGAAAGTGATTCAATACTATCAAATTCGGATTTTTGCCGGTCATCATCATCCAATGATTGAATCCATCTCGAAATTTTCGGTGTGAAAATCTCTTTCAACCAAGTGGATTGGCGAATGTAATTTTGATTGTCTTCATTCGGCGCTCTGATAATTGCTTCAGTGAACCCAGTATCAGCAACATTCAATCGAATTATGAACCTTTTATTGAAACCCGTCGTTTGATTCTTGAGTAGATTCAGAAATACCGCTTGATTATTCTGACTGTCTGTTGCCAGATTCAAATTTAAAAATAAAAAGACCAAAAAAATTAATTTTAAACATACATTTTTCTATCACCAGAACAAAGAAAAGAAAAGGAAAGAAGTGCAGAGAAGAATGCAAATACACTATGTTCAGGACGAATAGAAAAATATTGGAAGAAAATAAGAAAAAAGTGAAAATTTGAGATCAAATTACCAATAAGAGCGATTTCGTATGTATGCTTGTGCGTCATCAAATTTTTAGGCATCAATTTATTGAGAATAACCAAAATCTGCTTGTCATTTTCCAAATTACACCTCAAAAGATGCTGTGAATCGACGTTCTCAAATTTATCCTGTACTCCTGCTTTGTTGAATAGTTTCTTCATGAAATGCAAATCCACGTCTTCCGCGGAATCCTCTTGAATGAACGATGCTATTTGACTCACAAATCGGTCATCTTTATTGAATTCAACGCTGGCATCGCATCGAAAAACAGCTATTTGTTCAGTGCCAGCTAATCGTCGATTGATCAAATGTGGTTTAATAATTGAGAGTAAAATTGCTTTCCAAAATTTCTGCTGACTTTCAACTAAAATTCTATCGACAATTTCCCATTTAAATTTGTCATTAGCTTCCATTTGAAATGGTTTGCAATTAGATTATTTACAATTCGAAACGTGCGACATGACTTGTTGACGTTTCACTTTGACAATCGGGCAATGTCAAAATTGCTGCTGCCGAAAGCAGTTTCTGAAATCGGTGTTTTAGATTTGGTTGCTTTAAAGTGCATTGATTTTCCCTAGAATCAATTCAAACATGGATACAAAGGAAGCCAGTGAGTTTTTGAACATGGAAATGAATTTGGAGTTGCCAAAAATTTATTGGCTACTTTAGAATGAAGCAACAACAAAATGTTTACGTTTCTGAAGCGTTGTGTCATAACCTCATTTTGAGATATTTTTTTTGTTTATTACTGTTTCCAAGATTTTATAGTCTTATTGCATTTCAGCTGCAGAGCCTCCAATGAAGCGGGTCAAGGAGTCAAACGATGATAATGGTAATTTCGATCCAAATGTTTATTTCACTAAAAATTGTTTGAGTAAAAGCTTGAAATTTGTTTGGCAGATGGTGAAGTGCGACGAGTCGTTCCGAAATCGCGTTTGTGCCCGTATTTAGACACGATCAATCGAAATTTGTTGGATTTTGACTTTGAAAAGTTGTGCTCTGTCTCCTTGACTCGAATCAATGTGTACGCATGTCTTGTGTGTGGCAAGTATTTTCAGGGCCGTGGAACCAATACACATGCCTATACTCATTCGGTGGCCGATTCACATCATGTCTTCTTGAATCTGCATAATTTAAAATTCTACTGTTTGCCCGATAATTACGAAATTATTGACTCATCACTGAACGACATCAAATATTTGTTGAATCCAACATTCAATACTGAAAACATCAAGCAGCTCGATAGCCCAGATGTCAAACCGTCTAGAACAATCGATGGAACGCTGTACAATCCGGGCATCGTCGGTTTGAACAATATCAAATTCAATGATTATTGTAACGTAATCCTGCAATCATTGACACATGTAACGCCATTGCGGAATTATTTTTTGCGCGAGGAAAATTACAAGAATATTAAACGTCCACCGGGCGATTCAATTTTCAATTTGGTGCAACGATTCGGCGAACTAATGCGAAAAATATGGAATCCGCGAAATTTCAAGGCGCATGTATCACCACACGAAATGCTCCAAGCGGTCGTACTCTGGAGTAACAAGCGATTTCAAATCACAGAGCAAGGAGATCCGATTGACTTTTTGTCATGGTTCCTGCATACCGCACATCGAGCATTGCGCGGCAATAAAAATCCCGTTTCGTCCATCATAAATAAAACATTCTTAGGCCAAATGAATGTATACACTAGGAAAATCCCATCGGACGATTTAGATGAATCGCAAAAATCATTGCTCTTGGCTACCGAAGAGTATCAAGAGAAAGTCGAAGAGACCAGTTTCCTATATTTAACTTGTGATCTGCCACCGCCACCCCTATTCATCGATGAGTTCCGGGAGAATATCATTCCTCAAGTAAGATTTTTGCATATGTCTGAATTTTTTTTTAAAGAATCGTTTTTTTTTTTTTGAATTCAGATGAAAATATGGTTTTAATTCGAGTTTATCTAATTTTTTTAGGTAAGTTTGTATCAATTGCTGGCCAAATTCAATGGAATTTCAGAGAAGGAGTACAAAACATACAAGGATAGTTTTATGAAACGTTTTGAAATCACAAAACTACCACCATTCATCATCTTATACATCAAGCGTTTTACAAAAAATACATTCTTTTTAGAGAAAAATCCAACTATTGTCAATTTCCCAATTAAGTAAGCTGGAATTTTAAACATAAATCTCCGTGTGTAGAGCCTGTCCTTTTTGTCAATATTTTTAATCGAATTTGTCAATTTCTTCTTCAAGAAACGTAGATTTCGGTGATATTTTAACGGAAGAGAATCGTTCAAAGCACAAACACACTCGTTACAATCTTATTGCAAATGTGGTGCATGATGGCGAGCCAAACAAGGGCACTTACCGTGTGCATATTTTGCAGAAATCAACCGGCCAATGGTACGAAATGCAAGATTTACACGTCACCAACATTCTACCACAGATGATTACTCTAACCGAAGCTTACATTCAAATCTACGAGCTGCAGACGGACAACTCCAAGCCAATGGAGCATTAGCAACACCGTTTCGATATCAACAATTTCTTCATATATATTTGTGCGAATTTCGAGTTGATGAATAAATTTTTAAAGCTATTCTTTAGATTTATGCAATAATTTATTGATTCATTTTTTTTCTACAAATTTTGTTATCTCGTTCGTATTGGTTTGCATGCGATTGTATAGACGGGAAATAAGCCCTGAATGAAATTGTCCTGTTTTATCGTTTTAATTATGCGCAAATTGGCGGCTTGTATTATTTTCTTGGTTATGCGAAGTGAACGGGTGACTGATGAATCGACAGAATCAATGCAGAAATCGTCGGTTGATGTGAAATTCTCTTTGATTACAATGCAACCATTTTTGGTGAGACCCGATGAACACCTCTGGAAAAATGAAGTCAAATCATCATTGGTCAAATGTCCCAAAACCCATTGACACCAAATCACATCATATGCGCCTTCGGCCGGCTTGAAATCTTGCAAACCCACATTGAAAATTGTACCGATTTTCTCATTCAATTTTCCATTGGCGCTTAAATAATCGTTGGCCTTTCGCACGAAATTCTCATCTTGCTCCACTAGGTCCACCGTTTTAAAGTAATTTATTAGCAAATTTTTCGTGACACGACCAATGCCGGCTCCACAGTCGAGTGCCCGATTCGAACCTGGTGTCGGTTTCATTTTGAATAGTTGAGTTAAAAATCGAGATGATCCTTGGATGTCGGCGGGATCAATGATAGACAAACCGCCAAGCATCCCATCGATGGTAGGATTAATGCGTGACCAATACTGTTGAGCATTTTTATAAAAGCCCGGTGATTTGAAAAATTCGTCAACTTTTTGTGGCGATGCCTCATCTGAACTGCTCTCGTTGCTCACTACTTCGGTGGAGTCACTTTTTATATCGATCATAATCGGAATAAGGCTATTTCTATTCATATGCCAAACAAATTCGAGAAATTCAACAATTTTCTTTTAGAATCAATCAATAAAAAAACGAACAATAAATAAAAGCTTTTTATTTTGAATCTATCTTAAAAAAGATTGTATCGATTCAGTTAAAATGAGGCATAGTGACACATGTCAAACTCATAGGCTAACGAGCAGAGTTCATTTTCATTCCAAAAGATGGCATTAATAGCATCAATCTGTACGACAGATTGAGCATATAGTTGGCTAATTATCGTAGCTATGTGAAAAAATCTTACGCAAAACGACTAAACCACAACAAATAACATTAACAGCATTTTGACGTTTCATTTGCTGTACAAATCAATCCATCAATATTCAAGCTATTTTCCTTGTGATTAGGCGATTTTCAAGAAGAGAATTGCACGTCAACGAAATAAACCCATTAAAAGCAATGTTGAATTGTCTGTGATTTTATGTATATTTAAGTGAACGTAACAGCATGAATCTAAGCGATCTATTTGGCTACGTATTTTTATTGCTAACTTTATTTTTTTCTAGCGTTATCACATCAGGTGAGTTTGAGATTGTTTTTTATTGTTCATCGTGTGTCGGATCGCGATAATGTTTTGATTTCTCATACATTTTTGCCCTTGTCGCACATCGGAATGAATTGAATTTAGGAGAATGGCAAGGAAACTGGTTTCCAAATAAACCCCTCGAATTGGTTGCGCCCTTGCAGAGTAATGACAAAAATGATGTCGATAGTAGCACCAGCAGCAGCACTACCACTGCCATTGCCGGTTCAGGTTCAAGTTACACCAATCGAATGAAAACGATGGGAATCACCGATCCAAATTGTGATGACGCACAAGTAAACGACGTCAACCATATTTTTTTTTTCATCTCGTTTCGTTATCTATAACATTTGCCTTGTGTTTGTTCTATGTCATCATCACAGAAAAATTTATGGATCGACTATGATCCAAAAAATATCTCTCATCATGGCCGCTTCCTATGTGTCGATAATCGAACGTCATTCGAACCGAGCTTGAATATCCAGCCCATTTTAACTGAATACACCATCCCGGCCGAATACTCTGTAATTAATTGGAATTAAGTTAGCATTGAACATTAAAATAATCAGATTTGTTTGCTTACGAACAGGCCTTGCATCGTTGCATGAACGAAACAATCAGCTATGACTTCAAAATTCCTACATTGTACGGTTTGCTTGCATGTGATTTATATATACATATTTTCCATCTCTCAATCAATCTGTATTTGTACATATTTGCAATATGCATTTTCAATTATGTTTCAATTGTGTGTTTATTGTAGTGGGGCGCATCGACCAGTTTGGCCAATTTATGGTGAATATAGCTATGTGCCAGTGCAACGATGGCTTCATAATTTGGAGCATGGTGCAATTGTGGCTGCCTATCATCCATGTGTAAATAAACGTCAATTGGCAATATTTCGGAATACGGTGAAAAAATGTTTATACCGTCACATAATTACGCCATACGAAGTGCTTAATGCGACTCGGCCGTTTGCACTGATTGGATGGGGTCGAAGCCTCGAGATGTCCGTTGTCGATCAGTCACTAATCATTGGGTTCATTCGGATGGCGGCGTTGCGAGGTCCCGAAAAAGTCTCACGAAATGGCCAATACAACAGTGCAATCATTGAACGAGCAAAAATCGTATCGGATCAAGATGATAACGCCCTTTGTCCGAATATGTGAACATGTAGACAGTGTGGAGCATTACACAAATCAAGCGATTTTATTTTAATTTTCTAATTGTATAAGGATGGAAAGTAACTGCTTTGAACTGGCTTGAACGTAGATCGTCAGCCTAAATTCTAAATACAAGAAAAATCTTGCCTATAAAAACAGACAGAGAAAACTGGGTAAAAATCACGATATGCTTCTCACTTAGATTATGAACTAGCTTAGACGATAAAACAGAACGCCTTTTACGCTTCTCAAATGAAATCAAACGATGAAGCCGCCGTGTGATACATCCACGGAATGAAAAAACACACTTTTTACACACAAAATTCCAATTAAAGATGATAATCTAACAATGTACCTTAAAAAACTTTTACTATTGTTAAATTTATTTTTCGAACAGACAAATTTATAGACGAACAAAATGATTTAACAAGTACATCGAGAAGATGACAACAAAATATTAAAAATTACATACTAATAGAAAAGTTGAATCAGAAGAAAAATGATGGAAACCAAAAAAAAAAAAAAAAACTTTTGGAATACCGTTGGTTTCAGTGCCTTTCGTTCTTGTAAAACAAACAAACGCTTACAAAAATTTCTTAGAAAACTTTTTGTGTCTTTTTTGAATGCTATGTAATTGAGATCTATACACCAAATATTTCGCAAGATCGACATTTTTTCGGTGTCTCTCAATTTTTAATAAGTTTCTTCCTATACATTCTTGGTCGTATTATTTCAAATGAGAAAAAACAAACAATCTATAAAGCTGAAAATAAAATTTATTCTATTTCAACTGTTAAAAACTATGAGTGTTTTATTTTATTGCCGCCTGCACTAAGCGCTCGGGCACAATACGAACCAATTGCATATGCAAGAATGACATTTTTGGCGCACGGAACAAGTGGATCGCAAGAAGTTTTTCAGTTAAACGTGACTGCTACGTTTGTTGCATCGTTATATATGCACTGCGTTTCTCGCTATGCGTAATCTCTTGTATTATGCGACGCATATGTTACGTTCTCTGACGAAATCCACCAGGAGGAATACGCAGTTCGGTGTGCGTGATGTGGTGCGCGTATTGGTGTATGTATTGGTGCATGTTCACAATAACAATGAATGTTAGCAGATAAGTATACATTGTTTGCCATGGATCTCTTCAATACGCATACATTCACAGCGGCAGCCGTCTATTTTCATTGCATATAGCTTTTCTTTGTTCTTGTTCTTGTTCTTGTTCAGATTTCACGCGGAAACACACGATCATTTTTTCAGTCAGCTGCTCAACGAACATCACAAAACCAACAAGTATAAGAGTTGTTCGCCCCAGAATTCATTCGTTCGCTGAACTCGCATTGACCATTTTGCATTTCATTGTTTCGAAACATACAACAGTGGTTCTGTCATTTGTGATGATTAAGGCTGCAAATAATTTTCCGTTAAATTGTTAAGTGTGAATTGTAAGTTTGATTTGGCTTGATTCGTGAGTGTGTCGATTCGATTAAAATTAATGTGTTAATTTCATTATACTTACTTTTTTTGCTGTTTAGGTTTAAGATTGCATGAATTCACACCATACCGCATGAAGAGACCGAATCGAAGAAGAAGAAAAAAATGAATAAAACGTTGAAATGGTTCAATTGTATATTTCGCCAATGTTCCGGACATGAACCACTTAAAGGCTGTGATATTACAGATGTGATCGAACTGAATCGATTACCATCTTCGGTCATGCAAAATGCTCCGATTTTCAATTTAGACGATAATTGCATCTTAGAAATATTCTCACATTTATCGCTGTACGATTTGGCATCGGTTTCGTCGACATGCCAACATTTTCAAGTGCTTGCCAAACACGAATTTTCCCAACAAAATAAACATAAACGTATTGCGTTTTGCGATGACATCGTATTTGGTTATGATGAGGTTAAAGCCGAGGAGCGTCTTTCGCGTGCTCTCGAAATAATGAAAGCATTTGGCCGATTGATTGACTCGATTATTGTGCTCGACATAATTTATTTCCGCATTTTGCCGCATTTACAAGCTGAAATGAATGAAAGATGAACTAACGGCTCGTGACCTGATGCAAATCGACGTGCCGCAGCACACAAACAAAGTGGCCACTTAATACAGCCATTCTGAATCCAATATCACACAGCGCCTTCACATCAATCGCAATGATGTGCCATACTGTCAAAACGCTCATTATAAACAGATTCAACTCTTTTTCTCCAGATATTTTGTTTGGGTGATTCGATGTAAATGTCTTGTCTGGTTTTTAGTCATAAGATATTTATTTTTATTTGACATACTTAGTTTACACATATTTAGTACACAATTCTAAGAGATAAAATGATTTTTTTTTTGTATACGATAATCATATGAGAAATAAAGAGTTTTACACTTTTTTTGGATCAAATTGTTTCGTAAATGACCTTTCGCAAAATTTTCAAATGATTTTTAGATATTTTTTATTTTCACTACAGTTTTTGGAACAATGCATTGAGTTCCAAAAAGAAATCGTCCAGTTTCACTTAAGATTCGAAAATGGATTGGCTTAGAAATTGCTAAGTACCTTAGATTAAGAGAAAGTTTTCTGATTTAATTAAACGATTACAAAGAACATCTATCCCATCGAATTAAAGTCGGGGAGAGAAAAAAAGTAACCAGACTTTTTTCATGTTTCTTATATTTCACACTGCTTTTTAAATTAATCTTGCTCTTGCATTTCTTTTTTGTGTTTATTGAAGTAAAAATATCACGTTGAGGGAGAGAGAAGAAAAGCATAGCTGAAAACTTTACGATTTTTCGCCGTGAGTAAAAGAATCAATGCTCGCGTTAATGTGGGAGCTGGCACTGGGGCTACTGTCTCACCGCTTACAACAAACGTAAACTTGAGCCGGATTAATCCACTGAATAAACAATCTAGAACCAGTGCATTTAAATCGAACGTCACTCAAATCGCTCGGGCATTGTTTGTTTCGGGTTTTAAGGTCAATACAACTGTTGATGATGTTCTGGCGCATTTGCTTGTAAAAGGGCTCGACGAAAAAGTGAACTTTCCGGTGAATGTGCGCTGTGAATTATTAACTGGCAAATGGAAGCAACAGCTGAAAGTCACATATTCGTCATTCAAACTATCAGTACCATCTGAATGTTACGATTTATTCATTGACCGTAATATTTGGCCTAATGGAATTTAGATTCGCGAGTTTTCGAATCAGAAACCTATTGCTGCCGATCGTGAAAGTGTTTCAAAAAATTTTCGGAAGGAAAATCAAGCCCAAAAAAAGCAGCTGAATCGAAACCAAATGAATGTGAAATTAATTGCAGTCACAAAATCGTTCGAAAGGTAAGGCGATCGAGAAAAAAACGCAAAATCGGTCAAAGTCCATTTCGGGCAATCAGAAACAACAGCAGGAACCGCAAATGGAATGGATTCGGGTGCCTGTCAGTCGTTCAGGAATCGGCTCCAGCCGGTGAATCAATATCAATCGATGCCAATTGCCAATGTTCAATCCGTGGTATCGTACGATGAACTAAAGTCGCTGCCAATCTACTACCAAAATGTAAACGGATTGAGAACGAAAACTAGCACTTTACGTCGTGCAGTTCAAATGTGCCAGTACAAAATTATTGTTCTCACCGAAACTGGATTGACAGCCGATTTTGATTCAAACGAAATATTTGACGATTCCTTCATGGTTTTTCGTTGTGACCGAACGGAATGGTCTAGTGATAAGAATTGTAAAGGTGGCGTGTTAATTGCTGTGCACTCATCGTTAGATTGCTTTTTACACTGTTCGGGTGAATCAATTGGTTTGGAATACATTTGGGTTGAAATTGTTCTAAACATAACACAGACTCTGTTCATGGGTGTATGCTACATACCACCAAAAAGTGCTAATGCGGATATCGAGCTTATCAAATATCAACATCAAATCGATTATGCATGTGAAGATATAAAAGCCGCAAAAGTTTCAGAATTTTCGTTAATTTGTGGCGACTTCAATCTTACTCATATTTCATGGGTGCCTGATGATGAATGTTCGAACGTTTTGGTGCCGATGAATGTCAAAGGAGAACATGAGATATATGTTGTTGACAGCTTGCTATCGATGGACCTGACACAAATAAATGGAATTCTCAATGACCAACATCGCATTCTTGATCTGATCTGGACGAATAACTACAATTTTTCGGAGCTGTGCTCTGCAACTCATCCCTTGCTTCCGGATGAAAAGATTTTTCTTCCTCCTCATATGTATTTGATTTCAGAAAGATGAACTTTAATAGTTTCAATGACTTTATGATGGCGCTGAATTGGAATTCTCTTTTGAGGGGACGATCGGTTGATGAAATGGTTCAGACGTTTTATGAGCACATCGGTTTTGGATTGTCAATGTTTGCCCCAGTAAGAGTGATGAAGACCAATTCATCTCATCCCCCTTGGATGTCTCGAGCTGTTGTCAATTTGCTGAACAATCAAAAGAAGGCTCATGCCGATTACATGGCATCTGGACGCTCTAATTATTATTATGAAATTTTCTCAAATGTTCGTAGGCTAGCCAAAAAAGTTTCCAATGATGCACATAGAGCGTATATTGACCGCATTGAACGCAATATAAAATCGAATCCAGCAAAATTTTTCAAATATGTGAATGAAAAACGCATATCTAATGGCATGTAATATAGCCCTCAACCATGAAATATGGTAACAAAAAATCATCCGATACCTTGGTTATCGCTAACTGGTTTGCTGAATTTTTCAGTAGCGTTTATACCCCTTGTTCGAATGCTTATATGTCTTCTCATTATGATTTGAATGAGCATAACGTGATGGTGCCACCGCTTTTTATTGATGCATCGGAGATCAGTAACAGATATTGCAAATTGGTCAGTACTCTCGATCGTGGCCCGGATGGATTACCGCCAATTTTCATTCGCGAGTGTGCATTTTCATTGGCAGTGCCATCGCAAATTATATTTAATGAGTCATTGAGTGGTTCAGTTTTTCCTATGGCGTGGAAGCTGTCAAATGTTTGCTCGATTTTCAAAAAGGGACTGAAAAATTATGTGTCGAATTATCGATGTATTTCAAAACTGTCTTTTTTGATTTTTGAGGCAATTTTTTGTGATCACGTGTCGTACCATACAAAATCATTAATTCCACCTGAACAACATGGCTTTGTGAAAAAGAGATTGACTACCACAAATCTTGTAGAATTTTCCACATTCGTGGTGCGAAATTTGATTAGTGAAAAGCAGGTCGATGTGATCTATACAGACTTTACGAAAGCATTCGACAAAGTAAATCATTTCACTTTATGTAATAAATTGTCACGTCTGGGTTTCCCACCTGCGTGGGTGATGTGGATTAGATCGTATTTGTCTGATAGATGGAAACAAGTTGTTATTGATAGCGTGCATTCTTATAGTTTTTTGGCAGCTTCTGGTGTTCCGGCTGGTAGCCATTTGGGCCCGCTGCTGTTCATTCTCTTCACATGTGACATTGGCTTGGTGTTTAAACATTGCCTCTTCCTCGCCTATGCGGATGATTTGAAGATTTTCAAGGCAATATCTTGTGTTCAAGATTGCATTTTACTGCAAGAAGATTTAGCTGCCTTGTCTAAGTGGTGTAATGATAATAACTTGCTTTTGAACGAGAGTAAATGCATGGGTTCACATTTAGCAAGAAGAAGAGTTTGTTGATCTTCGATTACTCCATAAATGACAGCGTTTTGGAACGTCCGAGACTGGTGAAATATTTAGGTGTAGTTTTTTATCTGAATTTATCATTCAGTGAGCACATTGACAATATAATTGGCTTAGCGCTTCTCGGATTCATCAAACGCTGTGCTAGTGATTTCAAAGACCCATACACTGTCAAAAGGTTGTTCTGTGCAATTGTTCGCTCGACAATTGAATATGCCTCAGTGGTATGGGCACCGTCATACGAAGTTCACGTGAAGCGTTTTGAGTCGATTCAAAGAAAATTTTTAATTTTTGCACTTCGCGGTATGTTTCGAAGAGTCAATTATGTATTGCCGCCATATAGGGGCAGACTCCAATTATTAAATTCGCCACTGCTGGATACGAGAAAAATAGTTGCTGATGTAACCTTCTTTGCTAAGTTGCTCTCTGGTGAAAATGATGTCCCCCAGCTTTTGAGGTTGGTAAATTTCAATACAAGAATTAATGTTCGTCTTCAACACAACGCCATTTATGTTGATTTCCAGAGGACAAATTATGGTCTACATCAACCAATTGTTAGAATGTCCCGCATATATAATCAATTGCATCACCTGATCGGTTTCAATCTGAGCATAAATCAGATTAGGAAGCTAGCCTACGAATGCTATAAAACCTTGGAATCTCAAAATGTTGTTTTATTTCATTAGAGTTTAAGCAATTATTAAGGCTATTTTGAGTTGAGTAGTAAGCTGAAGAGGGTTAGAGGCTCGTTCCCAATGCGTTAGGCATGACGATGTCTTTTTCGGCTCACGGGTAAATGGACTTTCTCACTCATGTTGTTACTCTTTTGTTATATGTATATATTGTTATATGAAATCACTGTAACCTTTAGGAGAAATCTGTTTGGTTAATAAATTCAAATTCAAAATTAAAATTCAAATCAATCGAACTTTGTGTTGACAAAGAGCCAATTGAGAAAGAAACTTCGCTAATATAAAAATAAAAAGGGATGTTTTTCATCATAAGAGTAGAAAAAAGTTGTAAAAGCATTTCGTCGAACCTGGAAAGGTTCATTGAAGGGAAATTTCATTCGGTTCATTCATTGCTTTCAGCAATCGGTTATCTTGTATATTAATTCTAGTGTCTATGTCAATTTTCATATACATTCATATACATGTAAATAAGTCGAGGCTCTTCCTTATATGTTATTGACTTATTGAAGTTGAATAGTTATTTGATTTCTTAAATTCAGGTGCGAATCAGGCGATTCAAAAGTGATATAGAATTTCTAATTACTATCATAAGGACCAAATATGTGTATGTCTGTTGTTTATTTTTCTCAGAATTGTCTCTATAAAGAAACGTTCAGCTAAGATAGTTTTACAATAAGAATCATTCCAGAAGATGAGACTTCAATTCTCCCATTCCATTAAGACCTACAAATTAATGTTTGTGTGTGAGTTTGTTGTCTTCTATTTTCATGGTATAGGAGTAGACATCCATTTCCATCGAATTTACAATACAAAATATTTGCTAAATGCAAATGATATTGTCTTTAAACAATGCCTTCGGTTGTGCTCTCTGTGTGTACAATTTAGAATCACTAGAATTTAATCTTCATTTCAATCAGGTCGGTTTATTTTTTGTTAATTTCAATTTTGTCTCCATTTTCAACACACACAAAATACGCTTTTATTGATTTTGTCCTGCTTTTTCCTTGACTGTGAAATATTTTACTATGATTGCATGTGTTTTTGCTTCGAAATTCATTCATACAATAAAAATAGAGAATTTGAATTGAGATGGATGTGTAAATTTATTTAAAAGATTTGCTCTTCTTCTTTTTTTTAACTATTTTTTATGAGATTTTTTTTTTTTTTTTGAATGTCGAAACACGCAACGAAATGAAAAAATTGGAAATCAATGACGGCAAATGTTAAGATGATCAGAAGCTGACCATCAAATACTGTAGTTACAATATGTTGGAGTTCGTGCTCTTACAGTGATAGAAATATATACGTATAAATTGAATGATCTACCTTTTTTGTAATGTTCGGGGGGGCTCATATTCAATTTATACTATGCTACAAAAATAAATAGATCATCATCATTTGTGTCTCTGTGAGTGTATTTTTCCGTGTTCATTAAAAATAACATGGAATTCCCCTATTGATTTGTGTAATATCATCGTCGGAAAGTGTATGTGTCTGAGGGAATGAGGAAAAATACGATACAACGACCGGAAAATGCTTATATACATAATATATGAGAGGTTTCAAATGGATGCTTTACTGCTTATTATCTAGAGGATATCGATTTGGTCATTTCAATATTACATCGCTAATAAATTTGGTTTGTTTTGTACTGAAAAATAGTCAACAAGTAACAGTTGAGAGAGAGAGAGAGAAAGAGTGAAATGTGTCAGATTTTTCTATGTGATTCATCGCGGTGGTGCGAAACACGAACGGGCCGATACAAAGATGGAGTAAAAAACAGATAAGAAATGAATTTTATGAGGAAAGAGAGAGATTTGGATATTTATTGTGTCATTATCAATATCAATGACGATGAGGGCGAGCAAGTGATTCAAAGTCACTATCACACATACTTGGAACATCGAATGTTTACGTGATACAGCTATAATTTACTTAATTTTTCACTCTAGATCTAAAAAGGATAGTCTCCGCTGAATCATAAGACAATCTGATTTGTTCGTGGAGTGATTCGACGAGATACACTTATTCTGCATCTCTCATAAAGTGATAAGGTTAACTAATAGATCTAAAGGAGATAAAAATCCATCAATACCATTTTCTACCTATTTATAGAAGATTTATAGAATATATGCACAGCACAAAGATAGAAAAAAGATGATTTTGTTGGTTTTTTTGTAGATGGATTCAAGTCCAATGACTTGTCGATATCATTTTGTTCTATCCACATTGATGAGGGTGGAGGAAAAATCTCGATGTAGATCCTTGATCTGCTTTTGGCTGACTGTTTTTTACTTTGGATTGTTCAATTGATTTTCATATTAGGATTGTCTTTTCTGATCACATTTGGATTAAGTTTTTTCTCTTTTTCATTAGTGATTCTTATCCACTTTGCATTGAATTTATAGCTATTATTTATAATTTTTAAGTAAAAGATTATATTCTCTTTTTCATTGAAATACATTTTGTCTAATGATAATGCTCAAGTGCAATTGAATTTCATATCTAACGGAAATGACACGAAAATTACATCGAGATTTCAATGAGATAGAGCGAAAGAGAGAAAGAATGTCAGGAAGCAAACGAGCGATTTCAGATATTGAGAGCAATTCAAAGCGGTAATCAATTTTATTCGTAGTGAGCAATGAGGCAATCGATTTGATTCTTCAATGCACAACATCGATGAAATTAGTTTCCGAGCTGAAGCAAATAGCAATATGTGAAATGTCTTTCCGAATGATTGAAAGTGAGTGAATGGATTGTCTAGTGGTTTAGGCGGTTTTTGCGTGTGAGTGAATTCAAACTTAGGTAATTGTTGGATATTTCTGTTGAAATTTGCATCTTTCTTTTCGCTATTTCGATTTTTTGATGGGTGATGTGCAAACATACATCAATTTAATGGCACTAGACAAATTATTCAGAATATACCGTGGCTTTATGTCTCCCTTGAAAAAAAGGCCGATTGCTTCGTATTGATAGTTTGTTTGCTCGACAAATGATGAATATCGCATCACGGCATTGAATAGAATTATCACCAATTCTCAATCAAAACGCTTCCTTTTTTGGTTCCCTCTTATCTAAAATTTTCTTACGTTTATAATTTCCTAAATTTGGTGAGTTTAGCTAGTGTTGAGGAAGTGTTGGCGTGTTTCATGTAAACTACACAGAATTGATTGTGAACATGGTGTGAGTGTGTCCTAGTGACCACAACAATATCCTAACCGTATTCATTACACCGAATACACACACTTTTTTGATTGTCATCATACGCAATGGAAAATATTAATTGGCTAACGAAATAAATTGTGGCTATTATTTTCATAGTGAAAAGTTTTGGAGCCATCATTTTTTGTCCATAACACACAGAATTTGAAAGTGATCTATGCCATTCAATATGGAACTAAAATATACACGATTTCCAATATTATGCGAAAAATCGCCTGATTTACTAAAATACACGTACATTTTGGGAAAAAGTGTTTAATTTTCTTGTCTACTTTTTTATTTATTGGGGTGGTGTTGTGTTCGATACATAATTCAATTGGAAATGGAGAAACCGAAAAAGGTCTACGCTGAAGGTAAGCGGAAGAGCTTTTTTGTGGTTGTCCTTGTTCAATCTCGTTGACATGGATGGTTTTGGTATATATTATAAATTGTTGCTTATGACTAACGGTAATGTAATACAAGATCTACATTTATTGTCAGAAAAAACATTCAAGCTGGTTGCCGTCACGTGGCTATTTGCTAGCAAGTTTTTACACTGAAGTGTTAATATTAATTGTATTTCGTTGGCGTGACTGAAGTGTTTTGCAGCGAGAGCTTATGCAAAATCTCAGCAGCACATCATTTCAATTGAACTCAACTAGATTGATATTGTTGGTGCGGATTTCTTGTTTGTCACCGAGACGAATCATCAATCGTTCTCAAAATTCCAATAGTTTATAAAAGGATATACCATGGTCACAACCATGAGACTACATTTATTTATAGAAGAACAAAAAAACATGAACATGCACTAAATCTAGATTCACGTCAATATTAGATTTGTCCAAGCAATGTATTTGGATGGAGCTCGGACTAGTCAGCTATCCTGCGCATTTCCTTTTGAAGTGCATGAGGGTGAAAGAGAAAACACAGAGCATGGATTTTCACTCTCATGCACTTTGATACGAAACGCGTCACAACGCATGAAATTTATGTATTTTGTTGACGAGAATAGCGCGAGCTTGTAATTGCCAAAATGCAATCTGAATTGGAAAAAGAAAACAGGATGACATGAAATGAGACGTAGGCACAAACAAGTCTTAATACTTACGATACGATTCTATGCAAACGTAAGAATAAAAAAGAATCGACGAAAAGAAAAATAAAAACAAGTTTTTCTGATTTGTCTTCCATTTTATATTCGCTGTGTAACTAAAAATAAAGATTCCATTCATTCCTATTTATCGTTAAATATTTTCTCTCGTGTGTATTCTTTTTTTTTCAAATGTTTCATCACAGATTTTCTTCAATTAAATAGGAATGAACTCCATAAACTTCACGAAAAAATAAACAAAAAACATATAAAGACGAACTATAAATGACAGCCTCGGAAAGAAAGCATATCCTATAAATTTGTTGAAGAAAACGCTAATTCAAAAATATTATACAAGAGACACTAACGAAAAATCGTCGAGAGTAGAAGCCAAACAAAAAAACACTCAGCGTGTAAGCCAAACAAACCTACTTGTTTGGTTTTCACTCTTGGCATTTTAGTATTATTGTCTTTGGATGATAATACTCAAATGCCAAGAGTGAAAACCAAACAAGTAGGTTTGTTTGGCTTACACGCTGACTGTATTTTTGTTTGGCTTCTACTCTCGACGATTTTTCGTTAGTGTCTCTTGTATAATATTTTTGTATAAGCGTTTTCTTCAGCAAATTCTTAGGATATGCTTTCCTTCCGAGGCTGTCAAATGATTTATGCTCTCACGTGCCCAAAATCAAACACATAAAAACTAAAAATATAATATTTCATTCTTAAAGTATAACTACTTAGGTGTAAAAATAGAAGGAAATTGTGCGAAAAATGCGCGGGTACAAAGAGAATGAAGAAAACGGGAAAAAACACAGCAAATGGGGTTTTTATGTACAATTTCACAAAAAACGGTATGGAAATGCTTTTAAAATAAATAGAAAAGTGATGAAGAGGCTGAAAAGAGTCGGCCACTTTTACAATTCAATTTTTTAAACGCTTTAGCTTTGGTTGAGAGTACACAGACGACGATTGCTATGTGTGTAAATTTGCCAATTTTCCATATCGTTGTGGGAAAATGGAAATTCTGTTTTTTTTTTTAATTTCGATTGCATTTATAAGTGTGCTACACTTATGATGAATATGAATATGAAGCGCACGCGAGGGCGAATGGAAGAAAGGAAATGAGAAATATTAGAAAGTACAAATATGCACATTTCATGATTGTGGCTCATTCACCACTGTACATACCATTTCAGCGAAAAATATCAGCTGGCAGCCGATTCTGGGCTGCAGTGTGTATATGTGCATTTCACAAAACTACTTGTTTGATTGTCCATACAATCATTTCAATAACACTGATATCGAAACAAAGTCGCGCTATGGC
Organism: Obolodiplosis robiniae; assembly: GCA_028476595.1. Classification (NCBI taxonomy): domain Eukaryota; kingdom Metazoa; phylum Arthropoda; class Insecta; order Diptera; family Cecidomyiidae; genus Obolodiplosis; species Obolodiplosis robiniae. Next base: position 6,743,708 of record CM052017.1, on the reverse strand, counting down.
GCTGCAACGGAATCGTCGTCTCTGTCGGTTCGAAAGAAACTTTAACTCAATTACAAATTACAGCATTGTTTCGACGACATTCGTTCAGTTTCTTCCGATTCCATATCTAATTTCCTATTTACGACTATGTTGTACGTGCCTAAACTTATTCGAAACTTCTTAAAAAGTGCTGTGTCACTGACACACATCAGATTCACTGTTAAACATTCTCTGCTGATGCTATTGCTTGTCTGATTCTGTGGTTTTTGCTGTTTTCAATGTATATTATTGTATGTATCAATCAATTCAACACATGTGAGTGAAATGATAAAGTTGATTTTATGCATTTGATGCTTCAACTTATTCTATTGCAGAGACTAAGGTGCAATTCAACAATGGTTTGTATCTTTTATCGGATTTCTTTTTAAATCGATAATGCTCTTTTATTAAATGTGGATGTATTTTTTTTTCTCTATCTTTAAATAGGTAAATATTTAAATGATTTTTTTTCTATTCATTCATAAGACTTGCCATGTATTGCGGTTTAAACTTTAATTAAAAATGGTTTTGCTCAATTGGATTGGTTATTTGATTTGTTTGTTATCATTTAATTTTCTCTCAATTTAAAAGGTTTTCAAAAATGGGGATGACAGCAAGAAAAAATATGCTTTACAAAAAACTTCTGCTCATTGTCATCTTTTGTTTAAATTTGTATTTATTAGCTACGGATTTTATAATTACCTAGCATTTAGAAGTTGCATTTTCGCACTTTTTTTCTAGTTGGTATATTTTATTCCCAGTGGATGGATTCCGTAAATACTTTAAACTCAAATCCATTTGTGGTTTACTTAAATCCTACGCTGACGTCAAATCCAATGAGTGGCGACTGGTCCAAATCGAGATAGAGAGGGAGAGAAAAATGTGTGTTTGTGTTTTTGTGTCATTGTGGTTGGCAGCTGGCAGAGAGACAATCAATTTATGCATCGTACAAGAAACAAATTAGCGATGTACGACTTTTAATCGCTTCATTGCCTTCGACTCGGCTCAATTTTCTGTGACATTATTGTCAATTGTCTTTGGTTTTCAATCACACGAAAACAGCTAACGTATGCACGAATATCGCCTTCACTTTTCGGCGACGGCGGATCCATAACTAAATTCATTGTCGAAAGTCAATGAAAATTCAAAGAAAGGCAAAGAGAAAAAAACACAAATCAGACACCAATAAAATGTGGTAGGAAAACAAACAAACTGGCACAAACTTCATTAAGCTTTGTGACAACAGCGTTTGTTTATCCAAATAAAATGACTGAATTTGCACAAAAACGTGCTCCAATGTGTGGCGAGAGAGACCAAAAACACTTACCTAAATGTCTTGATCGACAAAACCGAATCGTTCGCATCGTTTGCGCCATCATGTGCATCTTTTCGAAATTTACTAAACCATCCAATGAGGTTTTATTGCCCTCATGCGCAAAAGTCATATCTTTCAGCAGCAACGGCATAAATGGAATTACTGGTGGCTGCAATTTTCCCACGAAACTCCTGAAATCAGCACAAAATAGGAGGCATGCAGCATGCACACTCAATTAGATGGACGGAAACATATGCAATTTTCAATTGTTTTCAAATGAATATTTCTTCATTAAAATGGCATATGAAAGTGAAATGTCGGAATTTGGGCGCTTTGAAAGCCAATAATTAAAATCTTGGAACAGGAGCAAGCGATCGGGAAAATAAGTGGCAAATCGAGCGACAGACCGATAGATAGAGTTGATGTGTGTGTGTATGTAAGTAATTGGTTTCAATAGTAAAAGCTTTAGTTACCTGTATGCCCTGTGATTTCGGCTCGGATCGATGAGTGCCTCGAATTCCATGAATAATTTTTTGAATTTCGACGGTACTTTATCCCAGCTTTGTGTCAGCCTTGAACAAGCGTTATTTGATAAACCCATAACAACCGCAAAAAAAGCATTCAAATTCTGATATTCCTTGCAACTGCAAAATCAAACAATGTTATAGTTCCGCAAATACAGGAGCGAGCGAGCGAACGAAAGAGCGAAGCATAACAAAATACACACAAAAACATATTACATCATGGCAATGATGGTATACAATAATAATCACGTTCCAAAAGCTTCTTATTGTCAATCAAACTGAATGCAAAATGAATGAAACGAAAGCGTGCGCGCGCGCCCGCTTGCCGCACACACACACACAAAACTTACTCTCAATATGATTGCGGTAAAATGCAGCGTAAGCGATTTCACATTTCAAACCCTGACGGGAATGCTTATGACAAGTTTCTCTTTCATTCATTCATTTTAATCCAGAGTATTGGCATTCGAGCCGACGAACTTGCTGTTGTTATAGCTACTTCGCTGTTTTGCTTGCCTTTCGCGGTTACCTCCTGTCGGGAGGGTTGAAAATATTATATACGTGCACTTACTAAGCAGCTAATTTAATGAATTTCCTTATCAGCAGAACGCGTTTCGTGATGCTAGATTGTGATACGATTTCCGTGACGACCCAAAATTGCAATTCGTTGAAGCGCCTGATGAATACGTCCAAATTGGCCGTAATCTGTATTCGAATCCAATGAAACGACAAAAATCCCACAAATAATAAATGTAAATTGATCGGCTGACAGCCACCAGCTGCAATTTATTTTTTCCCCGAGCCCCCGACCAATATCACAACCCATTCATTCTCATTCTCCCATTACTCATTCAACATTCGATGACATTTTAGTATGCTCTTGCTCGATCAATACACACGCACAAATTGCACACTTGCATGGATGCCAAATTTATCTGAATGTGCCACTGAATCATCTCGTAATGATTTTGTTTTAGTTGACTTTACATTTGAATGTGAAAGATTTCGATTGTATTATTCTATTCACAATAAATTGAAGGATTTATTTTCATAAAATTGCTACGAATCTGAAAATTCGGACTGATTTTGAATGATGAGAAAAGATCAAAGTGAACGAACAAGCGAGACATCCAAATCAATCTGGAAGAATCGGAATGAATGGCAGAAAAAATATTCAAAAGCACGTACAACGAGCGTATCATTTGCATTCCATTACCGAAACTTTGCTATTGTTTTCGGTTTCAATATTCTTCCGTGGCAAAGTGCGCACAAATTTATTTCCCTGAGATGCATAAAATGAAGTGGAATGAAAAAAAAAAAAAATATTTCGCGGATGAAAATGAAGCCTGTACATTATCAACGCCCACATGGAATCGAATACACTTCAAATGCCCATTTAAAAAGGGAAAAAACAGTAACGCAAGAGAATGAGAGCTTTTTGTAGCGGAGCAAAATTTCAGAATCAATCAATGGTTTTCATAAATAATTCGCCGTTTGTTACTAACGAAATGAGCACACACTCACACTTATTGAGTCAGCTAGCGAACAAAAGTGGAAGGGCAAGAAAAAGTCGTAGCGATGAGATCACATCAATTGGAGGCTTTTGCGCTTCTATTAGCGGGAAATATGTTTAATCAGCTTATTTTGGTGTTTAAAACACCCTCGTTATGCTCAAAAACTTATGTTGCCGTTTTTTCAGCATTTAACAGAAAATATGTTGTACACGCTGTATCAAAACCCTATGTATTTATATATTTCGATGAGAATTGAAAATGAATTGCAAATCGTGTGCTGCTACCATAGCAACGTGAAAAACCATTTCATTCGGATTGATCTAATCAAAGTAATGGAGTCGAGGTGATTGAAATGACAATCATAATAACCATTCGAAAACAATAACAATATTCATAATAATGAACAAGCGAGCCGAGTGACAAACTTGGACGACTTTTGATTTACCTTGCCAAAATGATGTCTGCCGAATGTATGATACAGCAATTCGTATTCATGCACCGACCAAAACAGATCCCAGTCGAATTGCGTTATATGGAATGCTAATTCTTTGGTGCCCAAATGTTCTAGTTCCATTGGAATACCCTCAGTGATCTCCTCCTGCTCCGGTAACGGTGTCTGCGTGAATTAACGACAAAAAAGAAAAAAAAACAGTGCGAGAGAGGGAGAAAGAGATAAATGGTATATTCGATTTTCTCTTTCGATGTGAAAAACAAAGGGAAAAATCGAAATGAACGTCAGCGGTAAAACACTTACCAATGCATCGATATGATCTTTAGAGCTCACAAAAATGCGAGCATTCAAATATAACGCCGTTGGTATGCTGACATCGTGATCTTTGAACACAGTTCGTTCACCATTTGATTTCACTTCAGCCAACACCAAATCTTCGTTGGAACGATTCAATTGCAATTTGTCAGCGGCGCTCGCCTTTATCATTTCAGCTGTCGCATTTATCGGAAATCGGAGCGTACAATATGTATGGTCCGCACAATAAACTCGGAATATAACTGTAAAAAAAGTAAAAAGAGTACAGACAGTGTAGGACAGATATCGCCCGAAATGTCTAGCACACATTAAGGGCACTATTTCCAAGATGAACGAATGCATTTCATATGGAGAGTATCGTTGACGATCGTCCACTTTGGAAATAGTACCCTAAGTAATTGGCACCGACTTAATGGCAAGAAGCACATTGAAATTAAACTTACTGTCATCTTCGGGTCGAATCGCTGCTCGACTTTGCTTCTCGCTACCAGAAAACGAACAAATTGGCTGGCCATTCGGTGGCAATTTCCACTTTTGTCCAGCGCAAGCTTGACGCTCATCCTGCCAATGTAATGTAGCCGAACGAGTGTACAACGTGAAACGAATTGAAAATGGTATGAAATGAAATGGTAATGACAGCGAAGGAAACGAGGAGGAACACAGAGAATGAGAGCTTATTATCATAACTTCAATGTCCAGAGCAATTAGAATTACCGCCACTTTCTCAATACGAATGCAAATGGAATGTTGAAAATAGAAATTATGCGTAGAACTTTTCTAAAGCACACGCTCCACGGTTTGGTTCGGTTCGCTATGCCTTTTTTGCGTTTGATCGCTTAAATGTGTAGTGAACCCACCGACCAATTCACATGGGATTTAAATGTGTTTCATGCATATTATAAGAGAGAGTGCTTGCGGGCACAACCCTGTTCAATACTCGCTAGATATTTACAACGATGAAGTCAAGTCATGTTAATGAGCACACCAAAAACAATCCACTCTTTTCGAAAGACAGAGAGAGAAAGAGAGAAAACTACACTATTTATTCACGATTCACATTCGCAATGGTCGGTAAATTTTCCGTTCACTTTGACATAAAATATTGTTGTGAAAACATATTTTTACAGTATGTCGCTCGCGAGCGCTCGTCTCATACATCTCACTGAACGCATCACTGTCGGTGATTGTATTTGCTGTGTGCGGCGATTGAGAGGGCTGTATATTTGTAATCGCCTAAGCTAAAGACATTGTCAAGACTCATCCGTTTAGGATTGAGCTCGGCGAAAGCGCTACGCACATTATTTTGTTGTAAATTTACAAATATGTTCGCAAGTATATGGACTTGAGGCACACAACAATTTAGATCAAGCGATATCTTTTATTATATTAGATAAGATCAACGTAATAGCTACTTTTCAAACTCGCATTAGCCATCCCAAGAACACATTGCCGTTCGGCCCCTCGAACGTAAGATAGTAAATGCACAATTACATGAATCGCATTAGAAGCAATAATCCACAATTTAAATGCTTGTTATTCGCTTGTATATTGCGTGAACAACAGAATGTACATACAGAGCGAAAGAGAGCGGAAAAATCTTTCGGTTGCCCTTTTTGGCAATTCGACTTGTTCATCGAATGCAGAGACAGTGACTGAGTGACTGTCACACTGGCTAACTGACGAGTGACACGTTTATACTCTAATTCATTCAACAAAAATACTTTAAGCTCTTTTATTAAGAACTTGATTTAGTGAGCGCGTTCTATGAGTGCAAATTATTGTGTGTGTGCCGTTGCGGGAAACAGCACTGGCAACAGTGTCACACTTACCTGATATCTTAATAGTTGAGTTAGTACGTGATGCATGATGCCAGCTTCTTCTTGAAGTTCAGGTTCGCCATCAACTATACTCGCCAATTCCTAATGCACAATTAATGTTTTTTCACGTCCAAATTTAAGAAAAACATAAGCATCAGCCAAACAAAAGCAAAACATTTAATGAAAAATACACAATCGTATTGCTCACCGCACAAATGCGACGTACATAAAAAAGCACGAAGAATTCGGGGTTTACGCCAAAGAATGTGCACGTATTCGCATTTATTGAGCATGATAAATTGGAACGAAATGAAAGCAAAGCACTTCATTGTTTGCAATGAGTGACAACACTTCATTCGTAAGTATATTCAAATTTATGGTGAAACGTACCTCAATAAAAGCAACAGTCAATGGTTCCTCGAAAACGGCTTGTCGCACAGCAATCACCCACTTTTGGATAAACTGTATAACACGCTTCCGAATTGTCAATGCGTATTCAGTATCATCGGCCGTTGCTGATGAATCAATTTCTTCGTTACCTCCATTGTGAAATGTGTTTCAGTCGATTTAATTTGTTTCGATTAAGGAAAAAAAATCTGATTTTTCTATCTTGAAATGCAGCACAAGAGCAAAAAAAAATACGAGTTAAACAACAACAACAACAAAAAAGCATTTTGTCTACGGATTACCGATTATCGATTTGAAATGAAAAATAAGGATAAAAGGGAGAAAACAAATATAAATGTTTTTTTCCTGTATGTTTATCATCATTTGAAAAAGGATATAAATTGGCTAATTCGTTGATTAGGAGCGTCACTGGCATAAAAACAATGTGCGTTAGTAAGAAATCGTCCAGGAATGGATCGTTTGGTCCCACTTGTCCGCCTAAGCGAGTTTCGAGTAGGTGTTCAAGCATTTTCTGTGGTGTACCAGACATCACAGTGTATCTAAGCATGCGAGGCGAAAATAATAATTAAACAAGAATCATTAAAGTGATTGTTGAAATGAACAAAATTATTATTATTGGTATTCATTTTGCAAAGCATTTAAATTAAATTTAATTGTTCTGTGGATTGTTTGGACGAGTTCGCACGGCGGGAAAGAGTGTGAGGCTCATTCTTCTCCGAATGGATTCAATTGTGCGTTACCGTTGTTCGTAATCATCAGTTTTCCGCCAATTTTGTTTTCAATTTTCCATTTAAACGGTTAGGTTTCAATCAATAGGCGCCCCTCAACGAATGGTATGATTAGAAGTTTCGAATTAATTCGGTTAAAATTCCTACATTTAAATGAAAAATATGCTAACGCGGAACAATTAATTGAATTTTCGACTTCGGTGTGCCGAAGTGGTTAGCCTCACTTCTCGATTGGCTGGCTGAAGATGCTGTGTTTGATGTGCGTTGCATATGTGTTTGTGTGTGTGTGTAAATGGTTTGTTTTATCAATGTTTGTGGGTGAGAGAGGGTGCTTGCGACACCGTGCAATAGACAGTTATGAAACACAGTGGGCGACAAAGAAGGCTCATTAAGACGATTTTCGATGATATCGAATGGTATGCCAGTTCGACTCATTTTATCATCGAGAAGCAGCAGCCGTATCGTATTATTTAGCCTTGTCACTGAAATAACTCAACATGAGGCGAACCAATATCTATACATACATACACTCATTTATGGTGGCGAATTGCCTTTTTATTCTCGTGGCTGGCATTGCTCATACCGCACCCACCACCACCTCTTCTTCCTACTGCGCTGCCCCTCTTCCTCATCACATTGTTCATCATTTCATCACTTAGTCGTGTTTATTCATGTATGTATGTACAATGTATTCTAACCATCTTTCACTCTCACATTTTGCAAACATTTATTTTTATGGAAATTGCTACAAAAACACCTACTTAAATGCTGAGGAAAAGCCTCGTTGTTTCGCAACGCGCTCCAATACCAGCACATCTTTTCCGTGCTCCTGTAATCGCAAAGTATTTGCTTCGACATCACGCAAAATTCGGTTGAAATGTTCCTTATCGACGCGCAAAAGATGGCAATTACTTTCTTTTAGTACAATTGTGGCAGCTCTAAATTTTATTCGCATCGTATCGCGTGCAACCAACGCCAAACCCGACCGCCGATCAATCGAGAGTGTGCAGAATGCAGCACGTTAAACAATAAAAGGAAAATTAGGAGGAAAGATATAGAGAGAGAGAGAAAAAAAAACACAACAACATTAGCATTAGTAAATTGGTAAGTGCTTGGTCTTTATTTCTACGATGGTGAATCAATGTTTTGTCATTTATCTTTAGTGTTGATTATTTTGGCATTGTTAGATTGCGTCAATAGAATGACGACCCTTTATGAATGACGGACTAACGATATGAACAGTGCCGTGGGCCAACAAATATTAATTATATATACATCAAAATCAATTATTACACCTCAAAGACGACGACTAAAAAAAAGGGATTAATTCGACGGAATAATTGAATTTAATTGTTTTCAAAAAAGAAAAAAAAACAGAAAAGCAAGGGTGGTTATTTTTAATAAGCGCTACTGTGACATGTTAAATATAAATATAGACAGCAGCAGCACATTTTTTGGTCAAATAATAAACACAAGGACCTATTCAATTTCGTCTGCCGCAAAAAAAGGCGGCTGAAAATGTGTTTGTCGGAGGATTTGCGACAAAATTGGTCCAAGTCTAAACATCGAGCGGGAGATTAACTCTTGAAAAGGTTCTCATTAAAACTGAATCACGGGCTCGAGCAAAATAATATTTCACTCTTTTTTCTATATTCTCCAATTTTGGCGACGGCGTTTGATGAAATGTTATGGTTTATTTGGAATTTTTTTTTTTTTTTGGTATGAGCAAGCGAACGGTGAACGACCGGCTTATACACACATCTAACGGTGTTTTTCGGTCCAAAATATTGCTGACAAAAATTAACATACATTTTCATATCAATCATATTTAAATGAGGCATACAGTTGGCATACGTCAAGATTTATCGTGACAAAAACAATGCCGCATACGACCAACTGACCAACCGGCCAAGAGAGAGAGAGTACAGAAAGATTATATATACACAAAGTGAGCCGTTGAGATAAGCTAACATACCTTGGAGCATCGTTGATGAGTGCCAATTTACCGAAGTCGTCGCCTTCTTTCAGAGTGGCAACCGTCCCTTTGCCGTGAATAACCACGTCAACTGATCCTTTTAACAGAATATACCATGAACGTCCTTCGTCACCCTGATTAAATACTGTTGCGCATTTTCGCACGTGTCAAAAGCCAAAAAGCATCACCGAAATATTCGAACAGCAACGAAAGATCCCCAACACATGAATAGATGATGATGATGAATAACGCATCAATCCACCGACATCCAGCAAAGCAAAGCAAATGAAAGAGATAGAATTGAGATGGCGAAATGGTCGAGGAAAAAAAGGTTTAATTACGATTATATCTAAATTCGGATCAATTAACGTTAACATGCTGATTGCCATACGTCTGCCATGCGAATTCGATTGACAGTGACTTTTGAGTGTTAATGAGACGTTATTAATGATGGTCGGACATCGAAAAATATGACGATATGCTGAACCGACAACGGTCAAGACTCAGTAAATTGCTGAATTGCGAATGAAAAACGACCATATAATGATTACGGTGTACGGCTAGATCAAGCAATTCAGAGATTGAATGTATGTGTGTGTGTGAAAGAGACAGCTATTTATGGCTTTTGAATTTTGCCAAAAAACACACAGAGAAGCTTCAAGAAGAAGAGAATGCGATTTATTTGTTAATTAAATTTCACGAAACAATCCACTTTAATTGCCGTTGTTGTGTTGTGTTTGGCTACCACTTGTAAGCAATCATATGAGAGGCTTGTGAGAGCTAAATTCGACCCCGAGCTCATAGTAAATTTTCAGATTGAATTGCTTCCACATTCAAGTGATAATGTCAATATACCGAAAGAAAGCCATAAGTAAATATCGATTTTTGCACACGCTCAGCACATACTTCATATAGTTTGCATCCTATGTACTCGCATGTCATTAAGATGGCGATGGCGGCGCGGGGGTACAAGATTCGGGCTGAGATATTAAAAAGAGTGAGCCCATGATATACAAAGCGTATTCCATTAAATAGGTGTTTAAGTATTATGTGGTGTGGAGTCAATTGTCCACATATTCAATGCATTATTTGAAGCAGCAGCGGCAGCAGCAGAAAACCCATTTGCTTTGGTCTTGAGACAAAGAACAAGAGAGGGAAATGGAACGTGTTTGAAAATTCCATACCGAATCTAGCGCAGCACCAAGAAATTTCGCAAACAACAACAAAAAGTGAAATGAGAATCATAATTCGTTTTTATCAAGAGCAATAAAACGATAATATGGCAAACATTGTGATAAACGTCTGTTTTGTATGTATATGTCTGGTAGGGGTTGATACTTACGAATGGTACCCGCATAAGCATGTGCTTCGAACACGATAATTGATGCCAATTCTCGTTTTATTGATGTTGATAGATGTGATAAGGCTGCAATATGAAGTAGCTCCTCAAATACTAATTCCAGCTCTTCCTGCGTCCGTTCATGTGATCTGTGTGCGTGGGGGAAAATGCAATTTTCGGCCAGAAACAGGAGCCAAGTGGCCGACACAATTCGAATGAGAAAGAGAATTTAATTACAGTGAAATACAACGTACACACAACTATATTGAGAAATTTGCTGCTTATTGTTGATTTGTGATCGCCTCGAGAAATTCATGACTATATTTCAATATTGTTTCACATTTACGAGAAGCATCATTCAGCAACAATAAGAGCAACAGACCAAAACGATAAAGAAAAAAGTGAGAGCACACGCTGGAAAATATTTCAATGTGAGAATTGTGCTGTTTTGTGCGTATGTTTGTGTGTGTGTTAAGAAAAGGCAAAAGGAAAATAAGGGCAAACTAAATAGCTGCAGAGAAAGACATCTCGCAATCTCAGCCTGCGTTGAGTGGCAGTTTGAGTGTTTATGCACGAGACACTGAGTGTTTTGCCACAAAATAAGCAATAACGAAGAGCGCACGGGGAGGATGATGGAAAAAAAAACCGAAAAAAAACTTACGGTTTCCGTAAAATCATTCGTAAAGTAGCATCACTGCCTCGATGTAAGAGTGTACCGAGCGCTTCACGCACATGTTCATTGGCTGCCGCCTGCTCATCTGATGTTGGCTGTCCACCTGTGCCATCCTCATCCACTATGAATCGATACAGGAAACATTTATCTTTGAACGGTTGCTCTTTGTTCACTGTGGAGAGAATTGCCGTCATTGCCATTCGGGTGCCAGGACAAAATATGGAACGAACCAGAGGAAATGGAACGGTGTTGAAAATAAAAATAATACATGAAGGTACATCTTTCCTTCAAATTAAATCATTTATTATTTTACTTCACTTTGGCTCGCCAAGATAGAGAGAGAGAGAGAGAAATCAATTCGTTTTGCGGTAACTGGTTTCCGGCTTTATATCTCATTATAAATGCAATGAATCTTCGAAGTGGTTTAAAAACACACAAAAACCGAGAGTAATCTCTGTAATGACTTTATATTTAGCATTCAATTTTTGTGCACAGAATTGCGCGTGCCCGCACATAGCGTGTGAAGTCAACGGAAAACAATGCAAAAGTATAAACTGGACGAGTCGTAGTGATCATAAATCCAATGTGGATAAAACCGTTCAGATACATGTGGATGTGCTACTGACCGTGACTTAAAACACCTTCTTCTAATATCGCCTGCCACATGCCAGCTGCCTGCGTCCGAGTATGCACAATTACCGATAAATTCATAAGCCAGTCGACAAGTTCGGTACCTAAAGCACATTTTCGAATCAATTTGCCTGAAACCTGTAGAAAAAAAACCACAGCGAACGAACGACCAAACGGACGAACGAAAGAAAAAGAACACGTCAAATCATTATAATATTGTTTATATACGGCATATTCACTCATCGATGATTGTAATAACATTAGATATAGCTAAATTGGATTCGTATGTATTGCTTTTTGTGCTTTGGATGAATGAGTAATGCTTATTGATGGTACTATTACTACGTAGATATCATCTTTATTTAATTTTTTTGTTTGTTTTTCGTGCCCGAATTTGGCTGTTAGGTTTTCCTGTGTAAACTACCATTCAAAAAGCACCTACCTTCCGATCTTTGAGGCAGCTCGAACTGTCCGCTACTAATAAAACACGTAGCGCCCAACCAATACGCGCTATCGCTGGACTGGGAACTTCAGTTATAGCTAGTGCCGGATTCGGATGGTCTGGACTGTTGGCCCGACGTACAGGTGACGTCTGTGCTGCTGGTGTGATGCTACGGCCAAAACCTATGCAACATTTAAATATATAAAACTGGTGCACATACAAATTTACACAAACAATCAATAAATTTCGAATTAAAATAAAGCAAAAGAAAGAAAGAGAAAGAGAGAAATAAACATAAGCAACAAGAGAAAAAGAAACGCTCCGAAAACGAGCCAGCGAATGGAAAAGCACGTATAAAAGAATTTAAATAAGAATAAAAAATAAGGTGGAAGGTAAAACGAAGCAGAGGTCAAATAAATTTGCATTAAACCAATATTGTTTTCAATTACAGTCTTAAATTCGAGATTATGTAACAAAAATAACAACACTCAAGCGATGTCTGCTTGCCAGTCGGCTCGGCTCTCCAAACAGTGCATGTGATGGTGGGGTCGCAAAAGGAGCAGTTTTTTAAAACAGGAACACCATAACGTGAAGCTGTCTCTCTCTCTCTTTCTCTCTCTCCCTCTCGTCGATTCGACGAATTATAGAATATTGTACACACACTTCGAACAACGCTTGACCGCGTTCAAACCAAATTTCAAATTCATTCACAATGTGATTTTGAAGAGTGAATTTGGAGGTTTTCCAAAGTCGTTATGATATATCAAAACATCTAACTGTTTGAATATGTCATTTGCATACGCATAATTGTACACATTATGTCAGGTGTGTGGTTTCGACACCGCAAGTGTTCTATAATCGAATTGACACAAACATTCACCGAGACTGAGCGTTGAGCATACGATTTCCATGTGACATGCGACGAGAGAGAGAGAGAGAGAGAGAGAGAGTGAGAGAGAGATAGCTCAATTCTGATTCTGTTTTAAACATTTAAATATCCATTTTCATATCGTAATCTTTTGTCCAACATTAATCGAAACGTGTATGATTATTTCTCTTGTTGGTTTTTTCATGAACCGTGGTTGTTAAATTGTTCATATCATTTACAGATTCCGTACAATGGAAATTGCGGTGTGCATTTTTGGTTTTCATCCCATTACAATTCATGTTTCATGATGCAAAAAAGAGCAGCATATGGCATATCCGCCAAGATAATGGTGACTTTCATAAAAACATCTGACAGACCCAGTATATATGTACTACTATATGGAAATGTAATGCATTAAAAATACCAATTTTAGAAATTGGGCTGTGAGAAAATCATCAAAAATTCATCATGCAACCGAAAAAGCACACATCGGCAAAAATTCTTTCTGCTCGAACAAAGTTTTGGACATTTACTTGCCATTAATAAAAAGCGTGACACATCATTTTCAGCGAAACATGAAGAAAGCAGCAGAAAAAAAAACACAAACTTCTACAGAAGTCACACGATTGCCGTAACAATCTGGAACAAATAGGAATTTCTAGTAATATTTTTTTTAGAAAGTTGTCGAGCTTAACGAAATGAGCAACTTTCAAAAGTATTTAACATTCCTATATTTTATCATTTGGACTTATTGATGGTTTTGTCTATTTATTGCTTTATAAATGCATAATTCAAAATCAATGATATTTTTGAACGGTCGTTTGTTCAACGACACCGGCGGCATAATCGTGTGCTCCGAGTTGGTTACATTATGTTTGAGTGTATATTTTGTTGATGTTATACTTGAGACTAGTGTGATGTGTATTGAAGCTGTCATAATTTTATTTGCAGGTGCAAAAACACCAATATCTAAGGTACTTTCGGTAATTTGCGCTTGCTCAACACGAAATCGCCTTGTAGATTCGAATATGACTGTATATTTTTGAAATTGACCGAATTATATGTGTTTTCTGGCGCTTTTTTTTCGCATTGAATGGGAAAATCAAAAGAATTCATTAATATGTTTGTAAAACAATAAACTAGACACACAAAGAAAAAAAAAAAAAAAAAAAAAAACAAGTTGGATAATTGCGCGCTGCATCAGCAATATATTGCCACATCAAAAATTTATCGTCAGAAAATTCGTAAAAGTCTTTTGTTGATGTGCATCGAGAAGCGCTCTTCCATTCCAGAATGTGCTTGACCCTAATTTTTGCGATCTAGTTTGTAATTCGTGCTCTGCTCGCTGTTTCTTTTTATTTTCTCCTGATGTTTTTCTTCTTCAACGTGTTTTTTCGAATCAATAGAGTGAAGAACCATTTCCGGCGCAATATCAGCCGCTTAGCAAAATGCTGTACAGCAAAAAACATGTCAGAAAAGTGCTTACCATTTTTCAGTTTGCAGTTGGTGATAATGTCGTTCATTAATTCTTTGTTTTTCTGTAAATAAATAAGATAAAGAAAGAAAAATTGTATAAAAAACACACAGCTCGTATTCATGTATGGGGTAAATAAGTTGAAAGATGCTAAGGATTGGCTACAGATAAAAGTTAAATCGAGCGATATTCCACTTTGAACGGATGTATACAAACACCTTAGCACAAGATTTTCCAACTTTCACGTAGCAAACATTATATTCACGCGAACTAAATCACCATCAATTGGTGTAAACCAAGAATCGGGTGTTCGCGAGCGCGTTCTCACTACCGTTTGACTTGCATATTCAACACATGCGATAGAGAGACAAGTGCATCGATTCTAATTCCGTAAAGTAAATATTTATCAATCGAGTGTTATTTGATTGCATTGAATAAACGAAACTTATGGCCGGGAGTGAAAATGAAACAAGCAAATAAAAATGGACATTTTCAAGTATGATATCGATTTCGCTTTTTTCGATGCTATCACAAACACTCTTCTCTATTCAATCCGAACGCAATGGATCGACCGAATTTTGGTTGTTGTTTTTTTTCTCGCTCTCATTGGCAATTTTTTTCGATGCCAAAATAAATCTTTTTTCTGAACCGAACAAATTCCGGCTAATGCTTTCAAATCAAGATTACCTTCGGAGAAGTTTTCAGACTGTGGATTTTCTGTAAAGGAACCATCGTTTTTTGTTCTTTTTTCTCCAATTTCATATGCCCAGATCGAGGTTAGTTATAGAAGAATGCCGAAAAAACAGAATCATTAAGCGAAAAACCAAACTGAAATCGCAAAGAGTAACCAAACGTACTCAAGAAAATAAAGCAAATGTACGCACAGCTTTAGTCTAAACCAGCTAAGAGACAGTTTTATGGAGGGGTTTCCCTTTATTGCGATCGGCGAAACAAAGTAACACACAATAACACACTCACAATCATAAAAAAAGTAGTTAATATAGTATATAAAATTGTAATATTGTACACATAAAAAAGAAATTTTCTGTTATTCGCACATGTTGTTTTGTCAACATGTTGTTTAAATGCATTCAAAATGAAATAAAACGAATTTAGAGCAACAGAATCGTATGTTGAGAGAAAATCGTCGAAGTCAACGGCAAACATAAACAATTGTTTGATCATTGGTAAGACACACACAGAGAGAGATAGAGAGAGGCATAATACGAAGGCACGTCAAAAGAGTCAACCAAATAAACAACAACACACACACACACACACTGAAAAACGTTTATCTAGTCTATCAAATTGTCTGCTTTGTAAAACAATGCGAAACCAAAATGCCGTCGCTCTCACTGAGTGAGATCTTTCACTCGTTGCCCCTCGCATTCTGTCTGTCCCCTCCCCCTTTCGTCAAACACAACAAAGAGGATGAGCGGTGCGAACGAAGTGCATACTAACACAAATAGAGAGAGAGAGAGGACGAAATGGGGATACAAAAGATACAGAAAAGTTTTCAAAACAATTTTGTATTATGCGCGTATTGCATTTAGATGACTCAATTTTTCACAAAATAATCTCAAACAATAGCGATAAAATCAAAGTTATAGGGAACAAGAAGCGCCGCCAAAGACACTTGCCATTTCAAAACGCATAAGTAGCAGAATATGTTATGCTATATTTTGACTATCTTTCTATGTTTTTTCCTATTGTTCATCGTTCGATTCGTTCGCTTTCAATGTTTTGCTGGTAATCGCAAATGATTGAGGGAGTTTGGGATGCGAAAACACGCATCGCAAGAAACAAAATCGTTTTCAAAGAGATTATCGTTCTCTACGAGAGCAAGAGATTCCATCTCAACTGTTGTGATTGGGAAAGTACAGTTTTTTTTTTGAGGATAATACAATGCATAATGAAAAAAAATAGCACACACGAAGTAAAAGGCAACAAACAGAACGACAGAAGAATTAAAGCCAAAAATGTGTACGGGGATAAAGGTTTTGTGCAAAATGTGAATATGGTGAGGCCCAACCAAACGGAAAGAAGACGACGACCAAACCAACCAACAGAAAGATATATTATACAACATTCGAAGAAAGAATTGAATTAATGCGGTAGTATTTTCAGAGCATGTTAAATCATGCCTGACTCTTATAAATCGTAAATTTTTCATGGCGAAACAAAGAATTAGATGAATGCGAATGTAAGGCAGTGCGCTTGGATAGGTACGCGAAGTGCTCAACAATGACGATGACGATGAACGTCAACGTGAACGCACGCGAAACATGACTTGCTGGAACAACAACACCAATAAAAGACAACAAAAATCGATATGTGCTTTTATATGTATGGAATATATATATCTGACATGAGATAACGGATTCTAGGAAAATCATGAAGACGCACACGGTGTACAGGCAGTCGAGAGGTGTGTACGAGTGTATCACAGTCAAATGTAGAATACCTTGTACCTGTAGCAATTTTCAGCGATATGAAACATTACATTTACATTATGATTTCGACGGATTTTTCCATCGACATATCGCGGCGTGTGTGTGCAAACGAGAGGAAGCGGTGGAGGGAGAAGAGAGAAAACCCGCGCGAAATCTGCGTACAAACAACAGAATAAATAAAGACACACATTTCCACCGAATTTACCATCGGTAAGAGAGCGCTAAAAGCTTATGAACAGGAAATTAAGCACAATTAGTGTATTCAAGTCATATTTTCTCTTGTGCACAGACTATTGAATACGGATCTAAAATGTTAATTAGAATATCAATGCATATATTTTTTTTCCTTTTGAAAAGGACTTGCAAAGCGTAGAGGTTGGCATAAGTGTGAGCGAACTTCTTTCTGCACGCATAATATATCGATTTTTACAATTATAGATGCAAAGGACAGTCTGTAAACTCTCAACTTTTTTCATACAAAAACAAAGTCAAAAGAAGACAAAGAAAGCGCGAATGTGCATGATTTTTTTTAGCGACAAGAATAGCCGATGAAAGGCACTTTCGTGAGCGCTTGAATTTTCCGATATGGCAACGCATCAAAATCTGACGCACGTTTTACTTGTTTGATTTATTTTTTATGCTTTGCCAACGATTTTCAACTATTTTTAACCAGTGAATCGCCCGTTAAGCATTTATTGATAACCGAACATTGAACATACGCGAACCATTCGATTGGAAAAATCGCGCACGAAAGAAATAGAGAGTGGAAAGGACGAGAGACAAAGTGGTAGCATCATTATCAACAAAAACAACAATGAGGTCGACGAAAAAATGCTGAAAGGATCGCTGGAATCTGATAATGAGTGTGTTTGATATTCGAAACGTGAATGGAAATGAAAATGGAAATCCGTTCATAAGCCGGAACAAAGACAGAACACGGTAAGTGGTGCGGCCAAAAACGTGCGCGCACTTGCTGTCGGGCCTGTGTAAATGAAATCTCCCCAATGCGAAATAAAATAACCTCGCGTTTAAAAAAAAGGAGCGTACAAAATATTATATGTATCACATATAACAGTAGACTTTCCGTGTAAACTTTGTGTCATATAGAGCAAACGAGCGAGCGGCAAATATAATGGTAAAAATACGCACGTATATTCTCACTTACCTCCCAAATTAAACGGAAATCTTGTTGTTCAACACGTAATAATTCGCAGGTGGTTTTTGTTACAACTGTGCTATCGCGTGGTAGGTCGTGCAGGATTGATTCACCAAATGTAGCTCCAACGCCTAAATTGCATAGTGTCACTGGGCTCTGGACACAATGAAAATAGGATGCGTGTGTGTGTGTGTGTGTCGCAATGAAATGTTCATCCGAACCAGCGCAAATTCAGCAAAATGAAATTGAATGGGACATCATAGTACAGCCAACCGGAACGAACAGCAGCAGCAAAAAACGAGAAAGAAAGATAGAAAACGGTATTAGTAAAATGAAAAATGGACATTAAAACAAACAAATAAATCCAACAAAATCATCGGAAATTTGATTCGAGCTTTCGATTTTATGTGAAGGTGTACACCACATCATCGCAATCACAGCTACCGAAGATCGACGGCAGGCTCGAGTATCTCGTTCGAAAACGGAGATGTGCGAAATCGAAAAATAGGTTGACATGGGATGAATAACACACATATGTCACATGCCGAGAGAGCAAGAGCGAGCAAGTTCAGGAGCCAAATGGGACGGAGAGAGGTGTTGATGTTCAATCATTTGATGAATTTTCGTTGAACCCTTAGCACCAAAGCAAACAAAAAAAGCGTCGTTTATCGAACACCGACACCGACTCACATTCATACGACATTTAAAACATGAACCATTTGTTATCATTTGATTTGAATACACACCATCCATTCATTTCTTTAGTTTGAGCAGATTCATTCGGCTGTTCACTTATGCACACTCATTCACTCGTTCACTATTCATATATTGCAGTAAAATGGCAAATTGTATTATTTTGGTGTCTCTCGCACTTTCTTGTCGATGCTCGATTGAGAAAAGGGTCAACACAACGAAATGCGTTGGCTTCCTTTTGAAATGAAAATCAACTTCTCATGTGAATACGTTTGATGTTTCGTTCACTTGCAAAATCGATTTTAAATCTATTGAAGCATTGAAAATGTCTCTTTTTCCTTTTTTCACTCACAAAAACGGGTTTCAATTGAATGTAATCGGGTGCGCTTTCATCAACGAATGAATAAATGATGGAGAATATAAAGGGGGCGAAAAAATGGAGACAGTTCTGGATGAGAAAAAAACACATTTAAATAGCAAAAATGGCCCCGATGATGATGATGACTTGATGGTGATGGTTCAAAGTATCAATTTGAGCGATTCGAAATTGCATTAAGCTAGAAAGCTTAACTTGATTAGGAAGCTTATTCACAAGTAATTGAAAGATGTGCCATAGCAACAACAACATCCAAAAATAAAAAGATGATTTAATTGAATTTTGAATGTGATGGCGAACGGAAAAGTGCCAAAATAATTAATATTAATGCCACTTTATTCCATTAAATATCAGCTATGCTAACCATTTAAATATATTCAAATGACCGTGTTTATCGCTTTGCAAAAATTGCGAAAAAAAAATCGTGAACATCAATTTGTCATGTGAGTGTGTGAACGAGTGAGAACAAAAATAAAGAAAACGATATAAAGAACGAATGCATTTTAGTGCCATTGAATCCGCATAACCATACAAATGTGTTTGACGAATGAAAATGAATTTTTGTAGCACATATTGTGAAGCATCTGTGCAATGTTTGAAAATGTCTAAGGCCTGGGGACACCGAGATAAATCTATGGATATTGTAGTATTTCTATTTCAAAAATGGTGCGTGCTTCCTTCTCTGACTCCTTTCAAACATTCGACTCGACATAAACTTTTAAGTGGAACGAGAAGAATTTAACTGAACGTCGTTTGGCCAACTTCTTAGAATCAAACGAGCGAGAATAGAGAAAGAGAGTGAACACGGGAAAAACTTTCGAAAGGATGAGGATGAAAATAAAATCGTCATGATGAGAAGTAACGCGTAAAGAATCCATTGTATACGATATCATTCATACACGAGAGCACTTTTGCAAATAACAAGTCGCGCTAACATACCATCAGTAAACGCATATCTCTTATTTTGCGACGGTGAATCTGTGGCGAAGACAATCGGGAAAACTCATTTGTCGCTATAACTTTTATGTACTTTGTACTTGAAGTGCAAATGCGCACGGATGTGTGCATGAAAGAAAATCAGAATGCGAAGCGCCGAATGTGTGTGCATACGTATACAAATGATGCAATTTGTGAAATTCAGTGTGTGCATATAATTCATAGCTACGGAGTCAAAAACCAATTCAGTAAAATTTTAATAACGCCAAACATAAATAAAAGTGAAACAGAGAGAAAAAAAATCGTCCATAATCTAAATTGAATTGTACTCAATGATGATGGTGTCGCTGTCGTCCGTGTCCCCGTGTTCCCAACCAATGTGTGCGCGTGTATGGCTTTGCACCGCGTACATTTAGAATAATACTCTGAATTGTGTGTGTATGAATCTGAGTGCAGTTTCAATTTGCGCGCTCGTGCATCGAGTGACGGACAGTGTGAGCGACAAAAAGACGCGAAAACTCTTGTTTTTTATTTATATTCTATGTTCTTTACACACTACTTAATTTTACCTTTTGATTTTGTCGTGTTATTTTTTCTATATTGTACACTTTGCGCTGCGGCCACATCCTCTAATGATATTCAAGTGGTTTCTGCCTAGTACGGCAATTGTCTGTGTTTAATTTAATGTCAGTGTTGGCTTTCTACGGCATCTATTTCACCCGCATGTATATATTTATATATCCTGAGTGTTCACTTTTCTTGCACAATTTTGAATAAATCGAAGCGTTCTAGCGTTCTATTGCCGAACGCTACAAAGTCACCACAGCAGTGTCAGTGGCATTGACAGTGCCAGTGCTAGTTTGCTACGTGTATATGTAAATAGTCGATGTGATTTGGTGTCTGTCACCACTTGCTGATTGTGCTAATGATAGAATTTGATGTGAAAATAGCAACTGTAATGATGCATGCTTTTATCTGTACCTGGTTGGGTCTTTCACTCTATGTTTATCGGTTTCGTTTGTCTTTTGTTCGTTCTTCATTCACTACGTTTGATTTGTTTTCCTGATAAACTTCGTCTGTTTATGTTTCATTTCTTTTTTTCATTCGGCCGTGTGTATCTTTTTATATATTCATTTCGAAATTTTTGGATGAACTGTATTTGTATTTTCGTGAACGATGCGAAGGGTTTATATGAATTTTTCACCGTTCTGTGTTTTTGGAAGGAAAAATGACCAGGAATAATTTTGTTTGTTCATTTATTTACATTGGACGAGAGAGTAAATGCTAAATCACAAAAGACGAGAACAATACGATTATGCTTTGCTTATTGCTAGTCTCTCGTATTCCATATTTTGTTTTTGCAAGAGACAAAGAGATAAAGGGAAAAAGGTCAAAACACGAATAATTTCATTCTGAAAATATCTCCATTCCGTGCACGCACGATTCCGTCGACCACCCAGTCATTCTATTAATGAAATGCACTTTAAGTTGGAAATGGTGGGTATACAAAAAATAAAGCTCAACTTTCAGCTTTCTCGCCGAATCCTTCTGCACTGCCATTTGAAATGGCAACGCGCAGACTAAGAGCATTCGAATCCAGAACAAACATTTGGAACGGGCCTTTTGATGGAAAAAATCCAAAGTCGTTGTATTGAGTGTCGACTCGAAACACATATTTCAATCAGACGGGGTATTGCCCGACGTCACACACACATGAGTTTTTCCATGAAATATGCAAATCAATTGTGCCACATTCAAAACCTTATTTAACACTTGAAAATTCACTTATCTCAGCAAATGACTTTGACAAAATCGAATTTGAGGTTGGAAAAGTTTCATTTAACCGCACAAATAGCGTTAAGTATGACAATGTGCAATGGTTTCGATGGCGCCCAAAGGAACGCTAGAATCATTTTCGGTATTTTTCATCTTTTTTATATCACTCTCACTCGTACTCTAGTTTCATTGAAACCTAAACTCAAATGAATAGGCGATCATCCAAAATACAAATACGTTTTGTCATAATAGTATATGGCAAATTGCGATTACGATAAACGATGTGCGCTAAAGCGTACATTTGATAGCAAACCGACGACGGTAAAGATAAAGATAGAAAGCCGATAAAAAGCATGCACAATATTGTCTACCCTTAGACATTCATGATTACCAATTTTAATGAGATATACAAACGTAGGCGATGTTTATACGATGTAACATTAGCATGCACACCAATCAGCATGTTGGCGAGCTGAGTGAATGAGAGCGAGAAAGAGGTCGCCGCACACAACGAACGTTAGAGGAAACGAGAGAGAATGAAGGTACACAGAGATTTAAATGTAATTTATATAGAGATATATAAATTGGATACGAAAAATGAATAAAATTTGAATTATATGAAAGAAGAAGCATTGCACCGTTTGGGATTGACAGGACTGACTCTCGAGAAATAAGAGACTTTCCCGGTGCGACAATACGGGAGGGCAAGAGCAAACGAAATATTAAATTGTAAACAAAAATGTTTATTTCGAATGTTCTGATTAAGTAAGAATGTAAGCGAAGAGAGGAGAGAGAGAGAGAGAGAGAGAGAGAGAGGGCGAACGAACGATTCACACACTCTCCTCGTGCAAATTTTATAAACTGATAAACCATGTTAATGCCTCACATACACACGATAAAATACACAACACAGAAAATGTTGTTTTGCACCGAGAGCGCACAAAATGACGATATTCTGATGTTGTGAGTGTCTTGTTATCAATTTTAGTCGCTGTGTGTGTTGTGCTGTTGCGACTCAATTTGTGTTTTTCTTGTCATTATTTTTATTATAACTATTTTGTTTGTGTTCATTTTGCTCACATCGTCTCCGTATTTGTTTTCTTTTTTCTCTCATGCGTTTTCAATGCTCAACAAATCAATTTCTTCCATTCAAATTCGAATTCGTGCTCTGCTATGCATGTGCGAATACGATTCTATATGTTTTTGCTTTCATCCAACATTTTCGATAAATTATTTGGGGTTTTTTCCTCTCATTTCATTTCATTTGTTTGCTTTTATTTTGCAGCTTTTGTTCGAAGTCATTAGTAATTTTCGAGTGTGCTGTATGAGTTGTGAGTATTTTTTGATGAGTTTGATTGAAAAGTTGTACGAATCTTCAATTCGATCACACGTTTAACAACAACAGCAGCAGCAAAAAACGCAAATTGAAAAGCATTGAAACATTCATATATGAAGTTCAATGAAAAGCAAAAGGTACCGAATGAAAACCTTCGCAAATGTAAATTCAAATGTTATAATGTTGTTGTAATTGCTTTGAATGCTATGCGCATTTGGCTTGGGTTTTTTGTGTGTGCTATTATCATTGTGAATTGCATTTCAACGTACAATTCAAATTGTTCGGTCGAAAATTGAATTTTTAACTCACCAATAACGTACAAAGTTTCTTGTAATATCATAAAAACACACAGAGAAGGAGCAGTAATAAAAAAAATTACATGAATTTTGAGATCATGTAACATTTAAGCGGTTTGAATTTTGCAAAATGTAACGAACTGAATGAAAGAGAAAAAAATAATGGTACTGAGCGATAGCCCTGACTCAATGAGATCCATAAGTGATATTTACGGTTTTATTGCCACCATCAGAGCATATATGCTATGCGATTGATCGCAGTACTCTTCCATAATTATCATCAATAATTCCATCATTTATTTCCACATAATTTCATTTCGTATAATAATTGCTCCTAATTAATGTACACCACGTTCGAAGAGTGCCAGACCGAAAAGTAGTTAGTAAGTTGTTTTCAAGGTTTTTCGGCTTTTTGGTGTTTGCGGAATTTTTGCTTTTTGTTTCGTTTTTCATCTGTGTTTCTAGCTCTTTTCTTATCCGGGAGAGGGGCAAATCAAACAAACGTTCATTCTCTGCAAACTTTTTCAAATTTATAGTATGTGAGAGATGCTTTTCGGCAACAGAAAACAAAAATGTAGAAAAAGTATTTTTTTGTTTTTGTTTGTGGCAAATGTCTTAGGAAACTGTTCAGAAAGAAAAAAAGTGGAATTTTCTGGCGTCACACTCAAATGGGTTTTCGATTATTCATGTTTTTTTCATACGTAATCGACACACCACATTTTAGCGTTATTTCTCGAATTGGTTTTTTCGCTTATTATTGTTGGCCGTGCAGCTCGAATGAAGCTGGAATTTGTTGCTTCTTGTGCTTTGCAACAATCAAGAAGAAAAACACCATAACAAGACTCGACAAAACATGAACCAAATTTGCCGTTTGTTACGGGCGAAAGTGAAAGACGCTTTACATTTCAAAGGCAAACAGTCATACAAATAACGGTATTTGGTGTGCATTTTCGCTTGTTGCTTTCGGTTTCTTCGCATTTGCTGCGGCTGTTATTGTTGTTGCTATTATTGCTTTCGTTTGGATGCTTAAGCGTGAAGAAAACTCATTATTTTTTTGGGGGAAAAAACCGATGGAAATTTGTTTGTCAGACGTAACGCCTAATTCGGCTACGCTCAACCATTTATTCCACGAAAAATGTACGCACAGCTCGCATTTTATTCGGTGCTGTACGTTTCACTTTCATTTGAGCATTTATTGCCCGAGTTAGTGCCATTGTTGGGCTACCGTATTTTTCTTTTCTCTGTCGTGTACACTTTTATTGGCAGTAGTAGCTACTTCGAATGAATAAGTCATGCTTGCAACCGCTGCGTTACTATAAAACAGTAAATAAACGCAACAATCAGCAAAATCCAATCTAAAGGAGAATTATGGGTGTGTGTATGCATTTGCTTCCTACAATTCAATTCATTTGTTGTGTGGCACGATTTGAATTTGCATCTACTTGGCTCACAATTGACAAACGGCTCTTCGTAGGCTGACCACGTAACAACACTTTTAGAGCATGACTTGTGCATTTTCAGACAAAATATATAACGTTTTTAATTTTTCTTTCGAAACACACCAGAAAAACTGGAAAATTTTGAGATAATTGCAGAAATTTTTTTCGCGTATGGCAGCTAGATCCACTTAACACATTTCACAACCAATTTTATTCTGCTGGTTTTATCAAAACGAACAGTCTAACTTCACTTCTTATTTATTTGTATCGTCCTATTCTCTTTACTATTCAATTCTTCACATTTCGTTTACTTCTTTGCTTTTCAATCTTTGAATCCTTTGGTGAGGCGCGTACGCGTGGCGAGCGCAAGAAAAATGGTGACTGAAAGTCGTCGTTTTCAAATGGTTATTTTCAGTAGAATTTTAAAAATGAAACACACTGAACATAAATTTTCCCGACTAAACGATATAGTTACACGCGTAAATCTGTTCTACGAAGAAAGAAATACACGATCTAATATTTAATCGTACGCGTGGATTCACAGCAACGCACTTATCAGGATCACTCGGGATATTCGATGTTCTGACGACGTTTTTTTTCACGTCATCATCTTTTACGTTCATTCGTTCTTGTTTTCTTGTCACTTTTGTATTCGTGAGCGCGATATATTTTCGGCTTTCAACGATAAAAATTGTACGAGCACGACCGTATAGAGAGTAGATTTACGCGCGAAATGATTGGCCAATTTTCATTTAATGCGTTTTACTGCCGGTTCGTTTAATTAATGAAATATGACTGGCTTTGATAAACTGCTGCCACTTGCCACCTTGCGAGAGCAACAGCGCGCAAGCCGTTCGTTTGTGTATATGAATGTATGGAATGTGTGTGTTTTTTCTCTTCTTCTTTTTTTCGCGTTGTATGTCTCTCGGTCTCTATCAGTAATTGTCTCTCACTCCATTCTCGCACCATGCTCTCCCCATTATTCCTACTCTCTATAAGTATTCGCCGCTCGGTATTGTCGCGCTCACGATACTTGCAAACAAAATACGAGAAAGCGAGAGAGTCACACAGCAGCGAGAAAACGGAAGCAATGCATAGAGCGCAATGTGTTTAGATAAACTTGTTTGCTATTAACATTAACTAGATTTGCTACTAGAAACGCATAGCGAAGGTTATTGAGCGACCAAAATGAATGATATAACTCGAAACGGAATGCATGCATCTAGGTTCGGGGAACTGATTCACCACGCACAATAAAATGCTTAATTTCTCTTCAGCTTAAATCTAATTCGTTATATATCGAGCGCAGGCTATACTGGGGCAACGTGGAATATCGAGTCGATGTGATGTCTCGCGGGTATTCGAGAGATACGTACCACAATAGCCCCAGCAATTCAAAAGTATCGCACTTTGTTCTCGGCGTTTGTCCAACAGTTACACGATTACGGTTCTGAATGATGGAGACAATACACACATACACAATTGGGGGGAAAAGCGGAACACGAAATCACGTTAATCAAATCAATGTAAACAAATCAATTAAAACTTGCTCACGGACCGACCAATCAACGGAAACGACACCAGTTTCCCAACAAAATAACCCGACACACTCGCATAAATTCATTTCCTCAGCTAAAGATTCGGTGTATAATGTATATTAATGTTATACAGGAGGAAGCCTCGCGAGATAAAGATCACACGTAAAGAGTCCAAAGAACACTGAATTGGTGTGTGTTGTGCAGCAAGTTGAGTGTCGTAACATTTTTGTGGCTGCTCGATGTTGTTGCGAATAATGATTGTTGCATTTTTACCGGTTGACAAATTATCATGTAATTTGTGTGTAAAAAGATTTCTTGTTGTTGTTGGTATTCGCCACCAGACACAGTGCAAGCAACTGAGCAACAGAGAAAGAGATAGGGAAAGCAACATATGAGATGGATAGATAGAGAGTGGAATGTGATGTACGGAGATGGGAATAGAAAGCTTAACGATGAAAACAGTAGCTGTTAATGTGAAAAATCTATGTGTAAGCTGATTAAGACGATGTAAGCGCTAAATTGGTCTTTCATCTCGGTTACATAAACTCTATCTCTCTCTTTCTCTCTTTATCGGTCGGATTTCTTTGGAAATTCATAAGCAATTTGGTGTTGGCGACGACTCGGGCCGCACACATTGTTTAAGAATATGCTATTTTCATACCTTGTTTTCCGTATCAGGTGCATGATAACGAACTTCTAACGATCCACCGAGTACCGCATACCAAAATCGACCCTGTTCGCCAGCGCGAAATACTGCAATGAAAGAAAAGTACAAAAATGTGCAAATGGGTTGCCGGTGAAAATTCTCATCATGTAATTATCAATATAATTTATGCGAAGAAGAGTATCGCAACACCCCAAGAATGGCTCTAAGAAGAAATGCTCAACCATTTGCAATGGCGAAATGTGAAAGCAGAAGCACGCGTTTACCAGCCACAGACAGACAGACACATCAGCGACTGGTTGTTGAGCTGGCATTTTGGCCATTTGTTTCGTTATCCCGTTAATCTACGATGTAATTAACGTGCAATTCGACACAAATAAAAATGAAAATAAAAGTTAAGCCAAATGACTTGGCATTATGATGTCTTAGCGCCCAAATTGATGGATAAAATGTGACGATAAAAAAAGTAGCGCTTTTTCGGTATGTGATTCTTAATAGCGATAAATCAAATGAGAAAGAGCCTTTTTGAATACGAGCCTTGATTACATGTGACGTAAATGATGGACAAACGAAGGTAGGCCAACGAATGGGGGACAAATCGGACAACAAGAACGCACGATAAGCGCCGATAAAAAAGCACACAAATCAATATGTAATCATAATTATACTCACAGGTGATTCCTTTTTCCAAATCCTCGTAGAAACCACACATAGCCAGTTGCTGGAGAGCGGAGGCTGGTAGTCGACATAATGGCTCGACTCGTCGAAGTCGGCAGCTTATAATTTCGGCATCACGAAGATTTCGATCACAAGGTCTGTACGTCATGTAACAGCATCAGCATCGTGAAAGCAATAGAAGAGAACCGTCATCCGAAAATAGATCAACATAGATAGACGCGCACACAATTCGCATGTAAGTGAGAAAAAGCATTCAGTAAGTATAATGACGTATCTATAATGTTGTGGGAGGATATCCCTGTTAATGTGTAATATGAAAGAAATTGTGACTTGCAGCTCGGCGTCATAGCTATTTCGGTTTGAATGTTGCGATGAATATTGCGACAGTAATACCAGCAGTAGCCACATGACATGCTGCTGCGCCCTCATGTGTTATGTTGTATATGAGCATGTTTGTCTCGATTGCAGACGCGACAACACATATTCGACTGATCATATATACATTTGCCCCATTCACGAATGATTCACATTCATCGCAAGTCAGGCGCGCGCGAGGACAAAACCACGCGGATATTGTCGATATAATTTTTCAAGCATTTCGTAATTGCGTCAATAGCAAAAATATCAGAGCGGAAAAAAAAACTCCGGCAAATAATGCGACGCAAAACAATATTGTGCGTTCAACGGTATCGGGGATTGTGGCAGGCAAGCGGGCGCGCACAGATCCTTGTTACAATGATAAACAGAAATTATGCATAAATCTGACGCAATCGGAGGGAAAAAATGGATGAAAAATGAGTTGGCTGGAATCTATGCAGAGAAAGAAAGAGAGAGATAGCGATATATGGACGGACGAGAGCGAAGGACGGAAGTAAGAAGAAATAAAAGAAAATAAAGAATCTTATTTTCTTTTCCTGTGCGCGCCAATGCATTCTTATTTTCTGTTGAGTTGTGTATTTTCTATTTGGCTTGGTCATTCATATTCGCAATCGTATTCCTCTTCTACTCATTTGTCAGCTACAATGATTCAGGATTTTGTTCTCTTCTCTATCCAGTTCGATGTGCTTTTTCTTTCTCTCTTTCTCGCTGTGTCTCTAGCGATTGAATTTCACTTGTTTTCCTGACACTTTTTGTTGGTCACCCAGTTCAATATCGATTTTAAGAGCTACCAGGCATTAGTTTATTAGTTTGCAGCCTCTGGACCGAATATTGCAGGAGCATAATAAAAATGAGCGAATCAACGGTAGCCCATTCTTTTGCAATCAACGGCGTACAGCTTGACTAGTGCGATGCAGATAAGCTGCTAGAGATCATACAGTTCACTGAATGATAATCAATTTTATGTTTGAATAGTTCAGTTCAAGACCATAAAATACAATCAAAAGTGGATGAAGGAGAGAGCGAGTGAAGATGGAAGGTACGAACGAAACATAAAATTATGGATGTGAGAGAAATGCAGTTTTACGATGGAAGTCAATGCGACGCAAAACCAACCAATATCAGAGGCAGCACACAAAACCAACGACAACGACGACGCCGACGGTGACGAGTACTGCAAAGACTGGGAATGAAAAAATAACAGAAAAGAATCGCAAAAACTGTTTTCATTCGGTATAACAAGTTTGCGTATTTTCTCATGGTTATCCGCCGTTAATGGTGCATGCATAAATTTTTCGATGGGATTATCGAATGGTTTTGAACATTATAATTAATGGAATAAAATATCGATAGTGAGTCTCTGTCTCTTCCAAAGATTCTGTTGAATGCAAATAGCAATTTCTAACGGCATTGTGCGTCAAATCGTTGATTTTGTTTACAGGTGTGCACACACTTTTTTCCCACGTCTCTCGTCTTTTTATAGCCAATGGCTTCTAATAATAATCGAAGCAATAAAAACGCGGCAGTGGAAGAGGAAGATGAAAGGCGACAGAGACGAGGAAAAAAGAGCGTGTAACTAAGAGAAATACGAATCCAATCAAAAGCGGATGTAAATCGTTAAACGACGTATACAAATATAGGTCTCAAGTGAAAAATTAGTGAATTGAAAAGCTTAGGCGCCATTATAATAAATCCACTGGTGGTTGCACGTGCCACATTCAATCTCATCCACACTCACACCCTCGGTGCGTTCTGATCAGTGACAAACAATGAATTTGTCACATAAAACGAATGTCGCGCCACAATGATTTATGATAGCACTTGGAATTGTATAACTAGCTGTTCTAATAATTCTACACTTTTATTGATAAACGTCTGTTTTACATCGTCGTAGGGCAAATAAATCCACGTGATTTGAATTGTAAATTGATATAATCACAAAAGAAACTTCCCGTTTCGTTTTCCGTGCTGCTCCTTGTCAATTTCGTGTGGTGTGGTCGCAAAAAAGGAGCGACAAACACAAATTATATGCAAAATCCAGCAAATCTTTTGTCGAAATATCTTTAGAATTCTATTTGCATTAATTTAATGAAAAAAAAAAAAAAAAAACAGAGGGGCGAAAGAGCAAGAGATAGGCCATTTGATTCTTCTATTGAAAACCACGAACGCGTTCTCTTACTTTTTAGCCGGCTCAAATCCTCTATCGGTCTCGCCCTTTCACTCTCTTACTTGTTTTATTTGTAACTTTTTTGGATTATAAAATTGTCGTTTTTCATTTTGCAAAAACACTAATTCACATTGTTGTTGTAAAATAATTTTTGTGTAATTCATTCGTTAAGACCTGCGATTTCCCGCAAACTCCTTTAAACAATTTCAATTATAATTTCAAATATGAATTGATCCGCTCGGTTGTGGCTTTTTCATAGGCTCCACTCATCCACGGATTTTATCTTTCGCCCGCTTCTTTACACGGCGAGAGCTTTTCCTTTCTGTCTTTCCTTTCTACCTAACTCGCTCATTCCTTTTCGAATCAACAGCGTATCCGATCTGTATTTTTTTTTAGATGGATGGTGTTGGCTTTCGTTCCATTTCATTTTGTTTTAAATGTGCTTTAGTGTGATTTGCTGATGAGTTCATTTAGCATCGCAGCTAATTGGTTTTTCTGAGCCAAGAATTTTGGTTGCGTGCTACCATGAATTACATATTTAACAATGTGTATTAACCGTTAATTGTAGTCTCCCTTCATCTCTTCTATGATTCGGCCTGTGACAATGTGAGCACATCGCAACCACCACGACCACCACCGACACAGAAAAAGTTGATATAAAGTGTGAAAGTCGAAAGCATAATCACAGATTGACGTAGGAACAAACAGATCAGCATTCATTCTGCGCGTTTGCATTTTCCCTTTATCTCTTTCTTTACTTCGCCGCTCCTAAATCAAATCTCATTGGCAACATGTAAATTTCTATGTACAATGTATATCTCGACAGCATAGCGAGCGCACGTAGGTGAGCTGGATCAGAGCATCGAAACCGAAATTGATTTGTATCAACCGCATATAATATGCATATACCATATGAAGGGTTGAGAGTAAAAGTGTCCAAAGTAATCTCACCTCCTTTTCTCGCTGATGGAAATGTTAATGAACAAGAGCAGGAGGTGAGATCACTTTGGTCACTTTCACTCTCAACTCTTCATATAGATATTTCATCCGTGAGCTGTGTTGTTTTAATGTGTTTCACAAATCACTCAATCCAATTCGGACACACTAAACTGATTTGCTATTCGAAACATTCGTAGCAGTTATTCAACAACCAACTAATGGAAAACCGATGAAAAAACGCCTACAATGCCAAACAGCTAGAGGAGTGCCATCGAAAACTTGAAACAAACGAAAGCGATTAACTCTTTAATCGTTCGCGTCATGATTTCTGCCGAATCATATGACCTTGACAAAGTAATAAATATACAATAAATCAGAGAAATCACAAATTGTCTTGTTCGACGAATTCAGAATGACGAAAAAATGAGCATCCCAAGGGACTGATGCACGTACCAACATTACATCGCTTTATTCTCCTGTGCGTGAATAAATACAGTATATTTGGTTATGATTGCGATGCCGAGCTGTTTGCTTAGGCTTTTTCTTCAATCATACCGGTGGTTTTCGGTGAATAACTTCATATTATGATAAAAAAAACATCATTGAAAGATTATTTGTCGTTCATTTATAATTGAATTTTCATCATCCAATGCAACATAAAATCGATAAAGCATTTCGAAGGTTGCGAATCGCACAATTATTTCTCAAGGGATATTTGCGCACATCTCAAAACTCTCCAATATTCTGTAAGCCTCGAAAGTTTTTCTAGGTTGTGAAATATTTAGCGAGAAAGGAAGAGAGTTTGGAAAAAGGCAACATAGTCTAATTGATTCTTTATAAACAGCATTTTCTCCCGAAACGTATTATTTTTACGATTTTAAGTTGGGAACACGTGCTGCCATCACTGACATTCCTTTTTACCGCGCGCGATATATTTTCTCAAGCAATATGCTCAAATGCTGAATATATTTGAATTTTATGAAAATTCCACCCTTTTTTGTCGTGCTGACTTCCTCTATCCTGAGAAGATATTGACGCGTGCACGGGATAATAAATGCCGAGATCTCTACAAAAAGCCAATTTTGTAACTATAAAAAGTCATGAAATATATAACTTAATATTTTACATCTCATTGACGACGAGTCAAATAAAATAAAAACAATATCCTGACTCGTCCGATTTATGAGATTTACGCCAATTTTTCATGGAATTTTTTCAATATCAAATTCCGGAAAAATGTGCCAAGTCGATGTGCGAGAAGTAAGAGGGGATACGCGTGGGTTACATATTCGGAATGTCAATTAAGTTTGATGTTTGGAAAATAGTATCAGCACCAACGCTTTTTGTTTTCTCAAGCTTTCAACATTTTCGAAGTTTCTGCTCACAAACTTGCTTAAATATCAACCACACAAACTTTAATGCTAGCAAACAATTTACTTTTCCGTTGAGCCCGTCGCACAGTGCAACGTGGACCAATAAAATTGCACATTGCGAATACAAAAGGGGAGGAGATATGCGTATGTGGCGCAGAAAAGTACTTGCCGTGCCGTGTATGTGTGTCTAAATTGAAATGATATTCGAATTAAGATGAAGTTTCAACAGCCGTTCTGTGACTCAATTCGGTGGTGCGACGACCGACAGCGACAAATTGACTATATGAATGAAACGAAATGGCAAAGTGTGATGGAGTTCACGCTCGAAAACATTTCCCAAGCCCAAATTTGCAAGTTTGATGGCACGCTAAGCTACAAACAATTAATTAGAGAAAGTTGGCATTTTCACGACTTTTTCTACATCCGTACACTCGACATCGAGATCAAAGAAGTATTGTGTTAGGGGTTAAATTAGAATTGCGAACAAAACAGTAACAACAACAATAAAAACAAAAAAAAAACAATAGAAATAAAAACAGAAACACACACCGAACGGGAGAAAGAGAGAGAGAGAGAGAGAGAGAGAGAGAGAGAGAGACGTAAAACCACGCACACAAAATAGCGGAAGAGAAAGCCACCATTTTTCAAAATAAAACTAGCAAACAGAACCCAGAGTGAAGTGACAACAACGATAGCAACAATGGCAATAACAACGGTGATAGACAACGAATGCGTAGCATAGCGCGTTGCTAATCCAAGGAATCACATGGGCAAATTGATAAAATTTGTCATTTGTTCCAGTTTTAGGATTAAATTCGGCGAATGTTGCATGGATTGATGAGTATTCTGTGCTTATCCCTCTATGTGTGTGGGTACGTGCACCGACTCAATCTCGCTTGTTTTTGGAAATGTGAAAATTTTCGGTGTTCGAACCAACTATCGCACCACTCGCAAACACGCAAAACAATGCATGTTCCCTACCTTAGTCAATTAATTATATTTTGGTTTGGCATGGTTTTTCATTCGGGCACTGAGAAATGAGCGACTATACAGTAATGTCATTATGCTGCGCTTCCAATCGAATGTTTTATGAAAACAACCACCTGACACACAGAGAAATGGGCAATATTTAACAATGACATAAAGCCAAACAAATAAGAGCGCTGGAAATGATCATTGTTTGCCAAAAAAGTGAAATCCAAAAATTGTTGGAGCTGACATGAGCATGAAATGTGAATTTCTATGCGAATAACATCAAAAGAAAAGGAGAGAGACAGATAGACAGACAGACAGAGAGAGAGAGAGAGAGAGAGAGAGAGAGAGCAAAAAATGCTGTATTCTGTTGGCTGTCATGTCTTTGTCTTTTCATTTTCCGTGTCATTTTTGAATGGAGTGACAGAAGGCGATAGCAAGAGAGTACCAGTCAGAACCTAATGCCGGAGCAAATAATTCAACCGAAAAAACGAGAATGAATTGCAAAGAAAAGACGAAACGACAAACAATCTATTTGCACTGTCTTGGTTTTATTTATTGTCGAACCGACATTTAGACACATCAATCAAAACGTGGTGCGTGGCCGTATTTATTCCGAGATTGATGGTTTGAGAGCGAGCGAACAAGATGCCTTTGCACAATCCGGACACACCGAATCATTTGATTGTCATCGCTTGCCTACGGAATGCCATCCCCTCATTCAAAATATAGTATATGTATCGTAAATAAAAAACCAGCATCACAAATTACAAAAGGCTTCAAAATATGAGTCGCTCCGGCAAAACCAGCAAATGCTTTAGGCCACAATTAATTTTTAATAAAGTGAAACTGTTTGTACAAATTTTTTGTTACTAATGCTCTAATGGATTCAAATGCTCTGTGAGTGTGTATACGGCCGAATGTAAGCACACCGAAAAGCCGACACTACCTATGATTTGACAAAACGATTCGATCAATTGATAAAACCGTTGGGGAAAAGGGAGATTTATTATGCGACCAAAATGGAACATAATAAAAAGTGAATCAGAGCAGCAACCAACTGACTCTTTTCAGCGAAAGCACGACGAATGGGGAGAGAGAGAGAGAGTGGAAGAGGTCATAACAAAATGAAACAAAATGATTTCAATGTCCCATTAAATTCGTTTTTTCTTTTCGTCCAACTTGAAAGAGCTTTTTATTCGGAGGCTTGTGAAGGATTCAGAGTGGATTGGGTTTCAATGACCATGGATATCATCTTCGACATCAACATCGTCAGCAGCAATAAAGCCGTAAATTTCAACAGGTTATTTGGCGTATTTTCGGCTTTTCGTGCGTGAAAATCGATTGACTGATAGTGAAACGAGAGAATGAAAAACAAAATCGTCTTGTGTCTTAAGTATAAGGTCCCAGATATTCTCCCTTTCTTGGTCGGCACGCATTTATGAGGTTTCCGTGCAACCACTCAAGTGCTGGTGATGCGTAAGTGTGTGCTCGATGCTCTCCACTCTTGTTCTGGTTCCTGTTTCATAGCTCGAACCGAGCAGAGCACAGCTATCAATGATTTATATTATTTTATACGGTTCATGATCTTCATTACGGTATGGCTGGCATTTTTGTAATCAAACCAGAAAAACTTTTTTTTTCGTTTCGTTCGGTTTGCTGTCACTTTTCGTTATTGAATTTAAAGAACGTTCATTTATGAGGCCAAAAATGCAGGCGCTAATAAAAAAAAAACTTTGTCTCTTTGAATTCGGAAGGACCCAGCCAAAAACTTTCACAAGAGCCTGAAATCTGATTATTTGTGTGGCATTATAAGTTTATTCAACATTTTGCGGATGCCAGAGAAGAAAATGTGATATATGTGTATATGTATAAATATGAATGATTTCGGGAAAAATGTGCGCATACAAATATGGAGCGACACACACCCAATGGGGAAGAAGGAAGAAAGGTAAACCGATGGTGATATCGAGTGCAGATCAGATATATAGAGAAAGATGGGAGCCAACGAATGAACTGAAATGTGTATAGCGTTGAAGGGAAAAAAAGAAGGAGTAAATTAAAGTGAAAAGAATATACATGATTGCGAATATAAGTGAAACTTTTGCATGTTGCCAGGTTCGAGCTCTCGATATTGAGTTTTCGGTTATTTGACGGCAAGTGCGGGAAATGCTAACCATTCAATACAGGCAGCTCAATTTCCAAACGACAAAAGATTTATGAAGAGAAAAGAAAACAAGTGCCGCAGAGAGAAGCTCGTTCAACATCGAGCCAGGGAAGATACCTCGAGAGATGCTATCGAATATTTGTACACTTTGCACAACGTTAATATACATATCATACTCGATGTTATTCGCATGGAATTACATGAATTTTCCATACCACAAGCTCCTGGCATTTTTGTCACATTCATTTTTCCACTTTGCATTGAACGTGTTGCTGTTTAGTCATGACTAGTGAATGTATATTTGAAAATTAATTTTTAACAATATTTTGACATTTTGTCGCTCTCCTTTCTTCACTCTCCGCCTCTCTCTCGCTGCTCCATTACAGCTGTTCTTTACATGAAGATGAACTTGTCAACATCAATACATTCCATCGCAAATGAATACATTTTTGATCGCAATTTTCTTCATGGCCAAATGTAGGCAGTCGACCATTTGACGTAATTGCAGGTTGTAGCACATATCGTATTTTATTCAAGTCGGCAGCAGCAACGCGTGCAATTTACAATAGAACAAATGATGCCTTTTTTCCATTCCATTATCACTTTCTTTCTGTATGCCCTTTAAATTGATTAGTCTGTCGTTCTCAACGATATTAAATGAATACAGATCAAATAACTGATTTCTAATGCCCTTTTATACGATACAAAAAAGATATAATTTGCTCATAAAAATAGTAGATAGAAAAAGAGGAACAACATGAAAAGTTGTCGTGCGTTTTTCTTTCTTTCAAGCGTTTGAAAAGAGACAGTGAACAGCGAGCTGGAGCCACGATGATTGAATTGGGACCCTGGTGGTGTGAGAGATGGACATTGAATTTGACAAGAAATAAAGGTAAAATGTTATTGTTTTACACAAATGTCTTTCAAAATGTAAATCAACGGTGCGATTTAAAGTGAAAACTTCGTCATCGACGAGCTAAACACCGAACTTGTGCAAAAAAGGGGTCTGTGCCGATCTGCCAATGTTGCCGGAGATATGATTCAGATGGGTTTAAGGAGCAACACATAAATGAACTTCCAATTGATTCGAACGAAATGAAAATGCACACCAACAATATACTATACAAATGAATGAGAATAAATGACAGATTCAGAAAAATACACAATTGAAAGAGACTGAAATATATTTCAGCAAGCGAACAGCAAAAATAACGGTACCCAAATGGAAAAGGAACAGAAACGACACGAATCCAATCGAATCGGACAGAAAAAAAGGAAATCGGGTTGTGCATTCTTCAAATGTTGCCCTTCCTTTGGCATTTGGCTTTTGAACATTGAAAAGATGTGCACTGAACAATATTGCTGGTTTTAATGACACACAATTTGAAATGGAATGATTATTTATATAAAAATACAATATAAATAGAATATACAATATATATAGCTCTAACCTTTTATCGATGGCCGTGATCCATTCCATTGCCATGATAAATAGTCGTAATGTCGCCTGTGTGTGCTCGTTCAAATGTGCTGGGGATCACTAGTGAAAAACCGTTTTTCATACACGATGTCTCATTCAAACACTCAACGCGCGTTTGATTTTCTCGATTTGGCAGCGGATCTCAACTCTTCTTCTCTCTCGTCAATCGTTTCTCTTAGCAATTCGCAATACTTGCACGCAGCAATAAACTGTTTACACAAATTTGCTTTTTTTCTTGTTTCAAGTCAGTTTCGTTTGTTGAATTGAAAAAAACGTGTAAATAAATAAATTTTATTCAAAAAATTCGAAACGATATGTTCACCACACGATCGCAAAGCTATCAATTCATTCGTGATAATACCATTTTTCGGTTCTTTTTAAAGTCAATAAACCAATTGCTAATTCGAATTTTGTTCTCAAAATTAACGTGATAATTAAATGTTCGTTCGCAATTCACTTCAATTTACACAACAATACGTTTCGATATGTTTATTTTATGTTTTCACATTTCAAACAAAAATATTGTTAACCATATTTATATATTTCAATTCCATGATAGCCGATCATATCCAGTGCGACGGCGACGCAACAGCAATGTCAAATGACGATGACGGCAACTAGCAAGCGGTGACGAAGACGGCGACAACAGCAGTCTGATGGCAATTTTTTCGCAAATTAATTAACGAAATAATATTTTACTCAACCATATCTAAATGGTTTGCGGCTGGCAAATTTATCGTACACTGATATCGATTTGTATATGAAATCGTAAATCTCATGCCCGTCGACAGACGTGTTGAAGTGCAAACAATTCACATTATATTAAATATTATTGCTTTATTAATAGTGTTATTTGTCGATTTGGCGAAGGAGTCGAATTGGTCTAAGGTCTTTTTTTCTCCTTCTTTTCTGTTCTTCTCTGCTTCTTCGCGTTTTGCGCTGTTCAATTCTCGTTTTATATGTGCATTTGTGTTGATATTCAGGAGGCGGGCGAAATTGAGAGGGAGTCAATTATTAGCAATTTGGTGCGTGTGTGTTGGTGGGCCAACCGAGCCAGCGGGTGTTCTTTCTATTCTCTCGAGTGCCAAATCAACGCCGCGCAAAAGAAGCGGATTAAGTGGCTGGCACTTTTTTTAGTTCTGGTTATTTTGGAAAACAATTTATCGATGATTGTAATCGTGTAGCCCACGAACAATGCCATTTATCTGTTGCACGGCCAGAGTGATTCAACAGCTCGTGCTCGGGATTTGTTGCTTTTTAGCTCATCTGTTGAATTGTCGATGGTCGTGGTGTTGTTGTGTTCTTTAAATGATGGTTTTCTTCGCAATTTTCAGTCGATTATCCTTCATGGATTTGCTACTTTTTCTTTCCTTTCCGTTCGCACACAGCTCAATTGATGCACGAAGAACGAGA
This sequence comes from Obolodiplosis robiniae, assembly GCA_028476595.1. Lineage (NCBI taxonomy): Eukaryota > Metazoa > Arthropoda > Insecta > Diptera > Cecidomyiidae > Obolodiplosis > Obolodiplosis robiniae. The sequence goes on along the minus strand of CM052017.1, from coordinate 6,704,987 downwards.
GAGCGATAGTGAAAACGGTTTTATCAAAATTATATGGGGATGAAGACTTGATTTATGTGCTTGACTGTGCGGTTGAACTTGGAATTTTTGATGAATGACTGCATATAACAAATGGTGCCCTATTATTGTTTGTGCGACACTGTGAGTGTATATTATGTACTCGGAGTGCCTTTTTATACCAATCTAGAATTATATTTAGATCAAATAAAGAAGAAGAAAAAGAGAACATGAACATTATAATTAATAAATTCTTGGAGCAGCTTAAGTGATTTCACAAATAAAGTAAAAGCGGAGAAAGAGAAGGAAAAATGTCTCACATATTTAACCATAAGAAAATTAAACTAAACCGAAACATTTTGTCACACGATAAATGAATTGAGGCACAGAAATGAGCGAGCAAATCAAAAGTAGAAGCCAACACTAAAGAAACATGTGGTTAGTGCTCATATGTACACACACACACAACACACACGTTGTGTGCTTATGTATGTTTTCATCATATTTACAGACGAAGATACTAATTAAATGAGCATATTTTGTCATCAGCTAACATTATTAGCTGACAACAATGTAAATCGCATTCATTTTGGGTCAACTGAAATTCGCTCAAACTGAATGGTTATGCTGAAGCATTCAGCCCGGCAAATGTGGGCAATTTCTCTGTGTTTTCCAGCGAGATTTGTGATTCGTTGTCCCTTTTTATTTAAAATGTAAAATAAACCGAATATTCGCTCGAGAAATGTTCCGAATAACAAAAGACACGAAGAATCAACACACACACACACACACACACTCTTTGCATGCTCTGCAAAGTTGAAAAGTGTTGAATTTTCATTTGACTAACTCGAAAAGGAACAAATGATAATTTATTGCTCTCGGGGTTTTTCGAATTCATTAAAATTGCAGTTGATTTTCGTTTGTTGCTCGTCTTGCAATAACGTCCCGGAATGAGTTAACGGAGAGAGAGAGAGAGAGAGAGAGATGAAGAGAGAACGCAAAGTTCATCGAAAGTCAATTTTTCAAAATTTGCCATTTTAACCCCTTTTCAATGCAGCTCACATCTATTTTTATTATAAATGAAATTGAAGTTGCAACGTACACATCTACATCTTCATATCTCGCTCTTTCGATGGATGAGTGGTAACGCTTTTTGTGGGTTTTTCGCTCGCTTCTTGAAGTTTATATTCTTCGTGTGCACTTTGGTTGCTTGTCAGACGATTTTAGCTTTTTTTCGATTTAATTCTTGCTCTCCTACAAACAGGTTGTAAAATTTGCTGCAATTCTTATTGCTGGCAGTGAGTGAGCAATTTTATCTATTCAGAAGACGACGAATTCTCTTCTGACTGTCGCACAATCAACCATAAAAGTTGCTTATATAGAAAGAACGAAGAAAAATATGCGTGCGTTCGTAAATATGTGTGTGTGTGTGTATGTGTGAAACCATCAAATATCAAACTCAACACTCAAGAATGACGACGATTCAACGTATATAAAGCGACCAGAAGTGAAGAGAGCGAAAAAAAAAACGAACGCATAATTAATTACTATTTGAGAACAACCAACTGTGTTTTAATCAATCTACTTAATACTCTATGTACAACATCACCCACTGTGCGTTACACTAAGAGATGTTGCTAAATACTTGGTTGGCGCATGGTACACGATAGAGCGAGACAGCGAAACATGTGGATACGATGATGACGAAGAAAAAAATATCATTTCAGCGTTATTATGATTATTATTATTTTGGTTTCATTTGGTTTCATGTGGTTCGGTTCAGTTTCGCTTTTTTCTTTGTTTGACTGATTACTGAAAGACATTTCATCAAGTATTTATGTATCCAAATGATATTGTAAATAAATAATATCGCAAATGAAACGAATTCAAACATGACAAACCAAACAATGGGCATTCGACCGACAAAATCATAATAATAACATAGAAAGAGAGGAAAAAAGCGCGCGCACAAACACATTTATTGAGAGGTAAGAAAGAAAAACAAGTTCACCTACTCACTCGATTATCGGCATCGTTTCAACGAAATGCTGTTGGTGTATCGACTGGTTGGGCTTGAAAAAAAAAACACCGTTAAAACACATACACATATATGCACATCGATCAAATGTGCACAAAATTTGTTGCTGCTATTTTTTGCTGTGTTGTCGCTAAACGGCTCCAACTGACGAATAGATAGATTTTGTTGATTGCGCAAATAAATTATCTTGAGCAGCCTTCGTACTTCTTTTTTTGGTGCACAAATATTGTGTGAGTTTGTGTGTGATTCGTCGAATTAACTAAGATTCGCGCGCGCGCGCACCCGCAAAATTGATGAAATGAATATACTCTTTTGCGGTTTCGATGAATGAACCACTGCTTTTTGTACGCTATTTGTTTATATTTAATGTAAATGTGTCGTCTTTTGCATTTGAATATATTTAAATGCCACACTCATAAAGTAGCTTGTTGATTTCTTTTGATTTGTGTTTTGTTTTGGTCGGTATTTTTTAATTTGTTGGTTGAAACTTAATATTGTTTTCTGTCGCTGTGTTTCTTTTTCTAGCGTGTGCTGTCTGTGATTTCTTTGAGCTCGAGGAATGCTGCGCTGCAAATCAGAACAGACAGAAGAACGTGAAAAATAAAACGTTCCAATTGTATTAAAATACCAAAATGTTTTCTACATACTATCACCACAATTAACTAACATGAAATATGAAAAAGTTGTAGATTTTGTTGATTTTAGGTCTTATTTTGAATTAGCTCTGTTGCATTTCACAATTTGCATTTTGCACCACATCGAAAGATAGATAGAGAGTGAAAAGTATTTAAAAAATGAATGCCATTCTGAACCGAGCAAATGGAGAAAAGCGATTTTCAACTTAGTTCGTTTTGCCACTGTGTGTCATTTTGAAATTTTAAATTGAAATTAGTTAATCTTGGCACCTCTTTCAACCGACATGTTGTTATTGAGTATTTTTATTTTGTTATTGCCTGTAATTTCGTGGTCAACGCAAAATAATAAACATTGTAATGAATCGCCTCCTTTTCCGTACACTCCGAAATTGTCTCTATCCGTTTGTTTATTTGTACAAAAGTGTTTTCTTTTGAAAATGATACACAAACTCCGTGCAGTTTTCAAGGCAAAATCATTTAAAATGAACGAAAGTGTCAGTTTAGCGACACAGCAATTCGATAATTTCAACTTAGGAATAAAACAATGCCAAATTTGCTTTGCATCGAATCGACAAGATCGAGAGTGTACAAAACAAAACCAACAACAACACAAATAAAACGATAAAATTCGAAATGAATAATTTCCAACAATCAAGAGAATTGATGTCAAATTAATTGAATGCACCGAACAGAAAGTGCGAGTGAATGTTGGAACACAACAAACAAATTGATTAAATTGTGTATATAAAATTCCACGGTCACCATTACACACGACTGAAGCGAGAAACAAATTGATAATATTATAATCCAAAACAACTGGAATGCGCTAAAATTTGGTGTGCTGTGATAATAGTTGAGGCTCTCCAACGAGCGCTAACCGAGAGACGATGAGACTGATTGCGTATCTGTGAAAGCACAACGGTTCGTAGCAAACTTTGAAATGTGAACACCTCAGATGTTCCGAATGGACTGAATTTTAAATGGACATTTCATATGATATTTAGTGGCTTGAAGATTTCAGCATTTAACAGAGGAAAATGAGGAGATGTGTGTACGTACCGAGTGGCTATGGCATAGCATGTCACACGGCACACGGCACACGGCATGTTGCTCATCAGTATATATTGCGCTCTCACTCCATGCTTGGTTCTCGCGAACGCGCGTTTATATATATAAATATAAATATATGTATGTGTATATGTAACTACACTTCGACTCTGTGCAGCTTTCACACTGGTTGTGAAGAACATTGAATGAGTTTGAGCTATTCGTTTTTCGTCAGTATACGAAATGAAAATTGTTGTTTTTACTCACTGGATCGTGTGCCTTCTTTCTGTGTATTCTTTCTTGTAACAAGTACAAGGCAAGCAGAGTCTTACAATCGTTGATGCCTATATATTTATATATTTTCATTTAAAGAGCCAAAGCAAATGCGGTGTACAATCAAAACCGTCTGCATATAATCGAATATATAAAACAGGCTGACGACAAATGCCGAATATTGAGGCTCTGGCCTGACAATGTTCCATTCTGTTCTGTTCTCTTCACATTGATTCGATACCATTCTATTTTGTGTGCTGAGCGATGAGTCCAATCGTGTGGGAATTGCAAAGATATATGCGGAATGCGTGCAAAATTGTGCCTATGGAAATTGTGTACGGAGTTGTGTGTAAAAGCTTTATGCTAATAACACTTAAGCAAATATAAGCGAGCATTGTGCCAAGCAATAGCACAAGTCTGGGCTTTTTTTGCCATAAATATGAGTGCATATTGCATGTGTGCGAGTTTTGTGTGGCTGTGCAAAATACTGATTGCGAACGTGTATGTTTGCACATATACTCACACAAACAAACAGAGAGAGAGAGAGAGAGAGAGAGAGAGAGAGAGAGAGAGAGAGAGAGAGAGAGAGAGAGTCAGAGTCAGAGAGAGAAGGGAGCACACAGCATGGTTGGAGCAGACGATGATATCAAGTGGAGAAATACCTATTCGAAGACGAAAATGGTTAATTCTCATGATGGTATATATTTCATTAGATGTGATACGGTAGCACAATACAGCACACCAACCATCCAGCTCAGGCCGACAGCGCGATTCGCCAAACGTAACGGCATCCTAGTGGGGTATTTTCTTCTTTTTGTCGATATGAAAATGCGCAACAAGCGAAATAGCTGTTGAATCCAACAAGCGGGTGCTTGCGTTATTTGGGGGAGAATATCACAAAAGCGGCTGGAAGTTACACCCAGAATAAGTACAAGTGAAAGTGATTAAGTTGAATAAAAAGAATACCATGGAGTACACGACTTGAGACTGCTAAACAGAAGCAGCACACGGTGACTAGCAGCAGCAAGGTGATGCACCGTGGTCTTGCACGGTGGTGCCGCGCTAATGGAATGAAGCGAGTGTTCTCGCTTACAGTGAATATTGCCTTGGCGGTTGCATATCATCGCATGTTGTTATTTTTTCTTGATTTTTTTATGTTCTGTTTATATATATATATACATGAAATGTATCCAGCTCGACAGTTTTGCTCCAGTACATACAGATTTTTGAGAATGGCGCCGACGCAAAACCAATTCACTGTACACCATACTCGATTTGCTCGCTCTCACCTGTGTGTGCGGGCTCAAAAACAGACTACGAATCACGTTCGACGGAGAGAGAACAAACAAAAAAAACCAAAGCATGCGACAAGAACGGGCGCACAAATGTAATATGAAAATATGGTTTTTGTATATATTTGCGAGCGAACATTTATACACGCGCACCATTCTTCATTCCAGCAGCCAGATATCGTTCTAATCGGCAAGATTTCAATACAAATTGTATGTGCCCTCCAAAGTAGAGCACACAAAGCACCAGTCAAACCAAAGTCAATGCATGACTATGGAATTGAAAATTGCTCGACCAGTTGCATGTTCATTACTGAGCTCATAAAATATTGCTTTGTCAATATGCATCGGATATAGTGTGCCGAATTTCACATGCACTTTCATTCGCGTGTGCTGCCGCATTTGTTTTCATTTTGTTACTTCCTTCTGGAAAATTGGCCAGGGGAAATGCAAAAGTGTCCCATTTATGCACACAATATATGCAGAATACGCATTGGCATCGAATGCTCGATTCAGACTCTTCGATTATAAACATGTCGTTCCATGGAACTGACCTCGATATATTCACGAATGAATTTATAATTATTCGTTAATATCGCTACGAATGGAGATAGAATTTTTTCGTCCAGGTTTCGGAAAATCCGCTCTCCTCTCACACTCTCGCTCCCTCGTTCTGTCTGTTCAGCATCCCGCATATTTTATTTGAAGTCAATTCAATGCAGACTTAATTAAAACTTTTCAAATACTCCTTTGCTGAATGTGTCCAATCAAAGACAAAATAACTTTTTCATTTCAGTGCTTCTTCTTCCACTGCTTTTCCATGTTCAGTTTTCACAAAAAAAAAATCAATTTAATTTCGTTTTGAATTGGTTTTGCGGCTACATCTATGGCAAAAAAGGGCCAGCAATGATGCCAAAAACTGTACTAGCTCAGTAATAAATTGAGAAAAACTAATTTTCCTCAAGTTGGGCGGCGCATTTGAAATATAGAAAATTTAAAGAAATGACAAAGTTCAACGAATCGTTGTTCGTAATTTAGTGAATCTTTCGTTTCAATGGTTGGTTGTATGGATTTGTTCTTTTCTTCTGATCCTTTACAACACTTGAATCCATCTGGCTGTCGAACTTCAAATAGCCGTCATCTAGCTGCATTGTGTGAAGCGAAATGTGCAGTCTCACGAGAATGCCAAACGCTATCATAAAATGAGTAGTATATTAATGCGTTTTGCAGCACACAGTGGAATGCAAGAAGTTTGCATCTTGAAATGAAGTATGTGAGTATGAAAAATGAGATGAAAATAAAAATGCACATTTTCAATGGACATTAATTATGCTCATCATAATTCTGCTCGTGAAGTCTGGTTTCGTCCGCGCATTTTTCTGCATCGCAAAAATTATTCGCTGTTAATGCTCGCAACCCGGTGAAAAGCTTGAAATTGCTGGCATTCAAAAAAGTTATTGTTTATAACCGATTTTCAAGGGAAACAAATGTTTTGCACACGGCAATCGACGCACCTGGCGACATCTATTGAAAATCCAGCGCAACAACTGATTCTCGTCATATTGTCAGATACACAATCGAAGAGGCAATGGAAAACATCAATCATGTAATCGAGCATGCACATTCAGGCATGTGTGTTGCAATGTGTGTCATGTGAAGACATACAGAAGTCAATAGCACAAAACAAAAACAACAACGCACGAAAAAATCATTTCCACATAAGCTACGCTTGTGCTCTCTCCATATAGCTAATGAAGCGCATTTTTTGACAGCTCCGAGTCGCAGCACTCATACAAGCGATAATACATTGGAAATATTTTGTATTGACAAGCGGGTTTAAAGAAAACAACGACTTCAAAACGACGAAATAAAAGACGAATTGTAGTGTTTGGCGTGAAAAGTGTTTTTTTTTTCTCTCGTTTCATTAAGATTTAGATCAGTGTGGTTAAATGATTGTTTTAAATTGTTTGTTGTCGATGCAATCGCAATGTAAATCGGCTGCGATAATTTCGATTCGCTGTGGCTAGAGCAAAGTTGTCTGTCGTCGATTAATTCAATGTTGATTAGAAAAGAGCCCATTTCGCTGCCATTCTAACTTGAATAGTTTCAATCCAATAAATTTCCATTGGATTTTGAAGGCTTTGCTATTTGAATGCGATTGGAACACTATTCGTGCTACACAAATTTCGGTTGGCCAAAATATACTGTGTTCGCTCGCTCTATCCGTGAAAATCGCATATCGTTTGGCACAGTGAAAATCAGGTGATTTGATTGGATGTGAACAAATTCCATATCGAAAATGTGAATCGGAAAATCAGTGGTGGTTGTGTCAATCGACATAGGTGAACATGCGAAAAGTGTGACATTTGCTACTGTTTTGGTGCTCATTCAAACCGTCCAACACAAAAACCACTTAATTAGTGTATTTTGCGAATTTAAGCTTTTGTCAAATTTCAAAGGCAACACATTCTGATGGTAGTGTGTGTGCATGAGTGTGTAATGTATTGTTTGCATTTACTCTGTACTGCCTCTCTCTCTCTCTCTTTGTGTCCCGTTTACGTTCCATTCATTCTGTGTGCGCGCGACTTTAGCGTGAATCAGCCGTCAATGTATTATACAGAATGATTTCAACTGCAATTCGCTTTTTATCGCGCCTTTTCCATGAAAAATTACATTTAAGTCACACATATTGCGGTATAGTACAATTAAATGATACGTTTTATGCGGATTTTGCATTGACGGTAAACTCTCATAATGGCGCATTGAAAATGTAGAATTCTTTTGATTTATATGAGCCTGACTATAGAACAAATGGCTCAGACAAAACAATAGATAATTGCGATCAGCACTGTGTGCGTCTCAAAGTGACAATAAACAATAATAATAAACACAAAAGCTAACGATAATATTGCCGCGCATAATTCACGAAAATAAGCAAATAAAGAAAAAAAGAGGAGAAGACGCAAAACAAAACGTTTATAGCTAGCTGAATGATGGCACATGCAATGCTCGTGAGATAGCAGAAATGCTGATGTGAACAGCTGAGGAGTGCATTGCCGTTCGCATTTTCCGCACACTTTTCCATTCCACACCACACAAAGCATGGAGCTCATGTGTGTTTCTTCCATTTAGCGGTTAAGGCGATACATTCACTGTTTATATTTCTGTTTATTGCGATTCAGCGATTAATCGATTTGATCAAAATCAATCAATCGCGTTCGCAGTTCAATTATATGTTCAATGAAAAGCCGCTTTCCTGTTTCGTCATTCGATCTCAAACGCCCAATCATAGAACAAATACAATGCCCATTATTTCACAAGAGACACTACACAGAAACATGTTCAATTCTGTATGCATTTCAAAAATCCAATAAACAATCGCATATTTGATTTCAAAGTTCGGCATGTATCGCAATGGTGTCATATTTTTATGTTGTAATCCATGATAAATCTGTGATTATGATGAAGCGAGACTTTTGAAATTTCAACGGTCAAATGATATGGATGGAAAGATTGAATTCCGTGACACTGTATTTGTTCATTACTCAAGTAATTTTGATAAACGGCTGCATCAGAGCAGCGCACATGAATAATAAATATAATTAAGAGAAACAATTGGTTTTTTCCATATTATAATTACCATATTACCATAAAGAGGCTTTATTCGATTATTTGAAAATAATTATTTTACGAAAGTTTGATCCCTTTGGTTGCTCCACATCGAAATTGCTGATTTGTCATTATTTCAGTTTGAGAGCATCTCTCACAGCAACTGAAAGTATTTATGAATTTCGGAATGGATTTGATTAAACGGAATTGCCTTAAAGACGCACGGATTAAGCGTCCGGTATAAAGCAAATGGCTTCTGAATCAATCCTGAATAAACTAAACAACCCCACACGCTCTATACAGACGACACACATTCACTATTTCCATCAAATCCAACTGAATAATTAAAACTGTGTAACTCGCAATTATGTGCGTTCGCTTCACCCCTCGTGTGGCCAATGAGCGTGTTTTGGGTGGTGTGATAAAGACCCACTTAGTCCCAGAAAAGTCTTAACATAAATTATTGGGAGAACAAATTGAAAACCGCGCATTCGTTACTAACTTCATATCTATCATAGATGTCATTATTTTGACTTTGACAGCTATTGTATCTTAAAGAGGATAAAAAAATACATTGAAAACGATCTGTCAAACTTATAATTCAGTTGAATACACAGGTTTATTATTGCGTTGAAAATGTCGAGCTACGTGCCTACAAAACAGCATTTGCGGGAAGTTTTACTTTATTGGTTTAATCTGAAGAAAAATGCTTCCGAGAGTCATCGTTTGTTATGCGAAGCATATCCAGAATATGCTCCGTCGATTAGAACGTGCCAGGAGTGGTTTGCGCGGTTCAAAAGTGGTGATTTTGATGTGGAAGACAAAGAGCGTCCAGGCCAAGTGAAAAAGTTTGAAAACGAGGAGTTGGAAGCATTACTCGATGAAGACTCGTGTCAAACGCAAGAAAAACTTGCAAAATCATTGGGAGTGACACAACAATCCATCTCCTATCGTTTAAAAGCCATGGGAATGGTTCAAAAGCAAGGAAATTGGGTGCCATACGAATTGAAGCCGAGAGACATCGAACGCCGTTTTTTCACTTGTGAACAGCTGCTTCAAAGGCAAAAACGGAAGGGTTTTTTGCATCGTATTGTGACTGGTGGTGAAAAGTGGATTCATTACGATCTGGAATCGTATGGTTACCCCGGCCACGCATCAACATCGACGCCAAAGCCGAACATTCATGGCTCGAAGCTAATGCTGTGTATTTGGTGGGATCAGCTCGGCGTGATCTATTATGAGTTGTTGAAACCAAACGAAACCATCACAGGAGCATTGTACCGAACTCAATTGATGCGTTTGAGCCGAGCACTGAAGGAAAAACGGTCGGAAACGGTCGCAAGACACGATAAAGTTATTTTGCAACATGACAACGCTCGGCCACATGTTGCTCAGGTCGTTAAAACCTACTTGGAAACGCTTCGATGGGAAGTCCTACCCCACCCGCCGTATAGCCCAGACATTGCCCCTTCCGATTACCACCTCTTCCGATCAATGACACATGGCCTGGCTGAACAGCATTTCCATTCTTACGAGGAATGCAAAAAATGGGTCGATTCATGGATAGCCGAAAAAAGCACAGATTCCTTTCGACGCGGAATCCGTAATTTGATGGGAAAAAGTTGTGGCTAGCGATGGACAATACTTTGAATAATCAATTTGTAACCATTTTTCCATAATAAAGATCGAAATGTTGAAAAAAATGCGCGGTTTTCAATTTGTTCTCCTAATATGATAATTTTATTTGCTAGTTCCCATTCAAAAAATGGTTTTTGTGATGATAAATAGCAGTTGATTGTTGATTGTTCATTCCATTTGAATCGTATAGTAATTTTCAACTAAATCAAATTGTTTTCATGTTCATGAATTTTCTTCGTCAAATGGAATTGCCATCGTATATTTTCATTGTTTTATTTTGAAATCGTCTCATATTTATTGACTAATGTAATCACGTTGCGTTTATTTGTAATGTATTCTTCGTATACGTACAGCTATGCTTCTATACCAAACTTTTTTTTCTCTTCTTCTCTTTCTGTAGTGTACTGTTTATACGTCTAAACATATCAACAAAACGCTATTTTGTTTTGCCCTTGTTTCAGCGAACATAAAAAGCCAACTTCACGTCAAACGTTGGTGACACATCGCTTTATACAAATATTATTATTTTTCGTGTTTTGGTCTTCAGTTAGAAAGAAAACAAAAAAAATGGATAAAAAATGAGTGACCAGTCGGAGATGATTCTGACGAAAAAGTACCTAGGCACGTACCTGATAACAATAATGTGACCATCACTTCTACAGAAGGAAGACAATCATCAAATCATGATCTACGTAATAAAGCAAGACTCAATTTTTTTGAATCAAAATACAGTCCATCCCCAGATGATGATTGCGTTGGAATTGAAAGTAGTGATTCTTCAGGTGATAATAAAAATTCACTACACTCCAAAGTGGAGGTAGCCTCAACAAGCCAGAGCAATATTTATTTGGGGGTTCAACCATCATCATCGTCATCTTTGTCGTTGCCATTACCAATTGCATTTGTTTTTGGACATAAAAATGCGGAAATATTCAAAACAAGTGCGTCAACTAGTCGCTCTGCGGAGGTAACGATTCCCATTTTGCTCGATATTATTGTATAGATTTTAATGGATTTTTTTTCTATTCAAAGAAATCATCGTCCAAATCACGAAGAAAGAATCCAAATCCGTGCAAAATAACCGAAAAACAACATGCGATTTTTCTGTCGATTTCAAATCAAATTGAGACACAAAGTGAACCGTTCACACCACGTCATAATTCTGAAGAAATAGACACTGTAGCGGCTAACGATGTGGATCCAAATTTACTACCATCAGCAATTAATCAAAACGTGTAAGTAATAAACTCACAAGAACAGGAGGTCGGGAATTCACCGAAACCAACAGAAAGAACGGTTCAATCGAAAGAGGTAAAAATTACTTTTGCACTTTCATTCAAATTCATCTTTAAATGAATACGATTCATATTAATTTATTAACTCCAATTCCAGGTAAGCTCATCAGTTGATTCGTTCAATGAAATTGATTTGGATATCGCGGAGAAAAGAAATAAAGCCATAGTGATAAAGAATTAGCCGCTATTGAAGTTGAACATGCTATAAAACAAGCCGATATAAGAAAAGAATATAAGAAAAGATTATCCACTATTAATATGGAAGAAAAACTACGTGTTATTGAATTGAAACACAAACGAAGGAAACTCAAACTAAAAAAAAAGAGATAATCGGGAAATGAAAATCAAAAGAAACATTAATGAATTATTTGTAAAGCCCCAAATGTACTTTATTAGACGATATTTTGCCCCAAGAGTATGACTTCAATCTCCTTGAGTGAAAATAAAACATGACATTTTTCATACAAATCATTTTGAGTTGCTGTTTTAGTTGAATTAAAAAGACCATCAATTTTAGCGAACATAGTAAAAACAAATGTTTTTCAATTGATTCAGTTTTCACAAAAAAAGAAAAAATCAATTTAATTTCGTTTTGAATTGGTTTTGCGGCTACATCTATGGCAAAAAAGGGCCAGCAATGATGCCAAAAACTGTACTAGCTCAGTAATAAATTGAGAAAAACTAATTTTCCTCAAGTTGGGCGGCGCATTTGAAATATAGAAAATTTAAAGAAATGACAAAGTTCAACGAATCGTTGTTCGTAATTTAGTGAATCTTTCGTTTCAATGGTTGGTTGTATGGATTTGTTCTTTTCTTCTGATCCTTTACAACACTTGAATCCATCTGGCTGTCGAACTTCAAATAGCCGTCATCTAGCTGCATTGTGTGAAGCGAAATGTGCAGTCTCACGAGAATGCCAAACGCTATCATAAAATGAGTAGTATATTAATGCGTTTTGCAGCACACAGTGGAATGCAAGAAGTTTGCATCTTGAAATGAAGTATGTGAGTATGAAAAATGAGATGAAAATAAAAATGCACATTTTCAATGGACATTAATTATGCTCATCATAATTCTGCTCGTGAAGTCTGGTTTCGTCCGCGCATTTTTCTGCATCGCAAAAATTATTCGCTGTTAATGCTCGCAACCCGGTGAAAAGCTTGAAATTGCTGGCATTCAAAAAAGTTATTGTTTATAACCGATTTTCAAGGGAAACAAATGTTTTGCACACGGCAATCGACGCACCTGGCGACATCTATTGAAAATCCAGCGCAACAACTGATTCTCGTCATATTGTCAGATACACAATCGAAGAGGCAATGGAAAACATCAATCATGTAATCGAGCATGCACATTCAGGCATGTGTGTTGCAATGTGTGTCATGTGAAGACATACAGAAGTCAATAGCACAAAACAAAAACAACAACGCACGAAAAAATCATTTCCACATAAGCTACGCTTGTGCTCTCTCCATATAGCTAATGAAGCGCATTTTTTGACAGCTCCGAGTCGCAGCACTCATACAAGCGATAATACATTGGAAATATTTTGTATTGACAAGCGGGTTTAAAGAAAACAACGACTTCAAAACGACGAAATAAAAGACGAATTGTAGTGTTTGGCGTGAAAAGTGTTTTTTTTTTCTCTCGTTTCATTAAGATTTAGATCAGTGTGGTTAAATGATTGTTTTAAATTGTTTGTTGTCGATGCAATCGCAATGTAAATCGGCTGCGATAATTTCGATTCGCTGTGGCTAGAGCAAAGTTGTCTGTCGTCGATTAATTCAATGTTGATTAGAAAAGAGCCCATTTCGCTGCCATTCTAACTTGAATAGTTTCAATCCAATAAATTTCCATTGGATTTTGAAGGCTTTGCTATTTGAATGCGATTGGAACACTATTCGTGCTACACAAATTTCGGTTGGCCAAAATATACTGTGTTCGCTCGCTCTATCCGTGAAAATCGCATATCGTTTGGCACAGTGAAAATCAGGTGATTTGATTGGATGTGAACAAATTCCATATCGAAAATGTGAATCGGAAAATCAGTGGTGGTTGTGTCAATCGACATAGGTGAACATGCGAAAAGTGTGACATTTGCTATTGTTTTGGTGCTCATTCAAACCGTCCAACACAAAAACCACTTAATTAGTGTATTTTGCGAATTTAAGCTTTTGTCAAATTTCAACAATCAAAAGAAAAAAAAAACACACACACACACACACACAAACGAAGATAAAACCCACATTTCAATTTGGATAGCAGATAAATTAAGTCTGACACGATGCAGAAGACGATGAGTGGAAAGAAAAATATCGCCGAAATCGAGGAGTGTATACGAAATAATGTAACGTGGCAAATGTTGCCAACACACTTGAAACAGGTAAACAATGTGTGGTTTTTTGTTTATTTCTCGTCATAAAATGCGAAATGATCGGGAAATGAATTTGTTAATTTTTAAAGGCAACACATTCTGATGGTAGTGTGTGTGCATGAGTGTGTAATGTATTGTTTGCATTTACTCTGTACTGCCTCTCTCTCTCTCTCTCTCTCTTTGTGTCCCGTTTACGTTCCATTCATTCTGTGTGCGCGCGACTTTAGCGTGAATCAGCCGTCAATGTATTATACAGAATGATTTCAACTGCAAATCGCATTTTATCGCGCCTTTTCCATGAAAAATTACATTTAAGTCACACATATTGCGGTATAGTACAATTAAATGATACGTTTTATGCGGATTTTGCATTGACGGTAAACTCTCATAATGGCGCATTGAAAATGTAGAATTCTTTTGATTTATATGAGCCTGACTATAGAACAAATGGCTCAGACAAAACAATAGATAATTGCGATCAGCACTGTGTGCGTCTCAAAGTGACAATAAACAATAATAATAAATACAAAAGCTAACGATAATATTGCCGCGCATAATTCACGAAAATAAGCAAATAAAGAAAAAAAGAGGAGAAGATGCAAAACAAAACGTTTATAGCTAGCTGAATGATGGCACATGCAATGCTCGTGAGATAGCAGAAATGCTGATGTGAACAGCTGAGGAGTGCATTGCCGTTCGCATTTTCCGCACACTTTTCCATTCCACACCACACAAAGCATGGAGCTCATGTGTGTTTCTTCCATTTAGCGGTTAAGGCGATACATTCACTGTTTATATTTCTGTTTATTGCGATTCAGCGATTAATCGATTTGATCAAAATCAATCAATCGCGTTCGCAGTTCAATTATATGTTCAATGAAAAGCCGCTTTCCTGTTTCGTCATTCGATCTCAAACGCCCAATCATAGAACAAATACAATGCCCATTATTTCACAAGAGACACTACACAGAAACATGTTCAATTCTGTATGCATTTCAAAAATCCAATAAACAATCGCATATTTGATTTCAAAGTTCGGCATGTATCGCAATGGTGTCATATTTTTATGTTGTAATCCATGATAAATCTGTGATTATGATGAAGCGAGACTTTTGAAATTTCAACGGTCAAATGATATGGATGGAAAGATTGAATTCCGTGACACTGTATTTGTTCATTACTCAAGTAATTTTGATAAACGGCTGCATCAGAGCAGCGCACATGAATAATAAATATAATTAAGAGAAACAATTGGTTTTTTCCATATTATAATTACCATATTACCATAAAGAGGCTTTATTCGATTATTTGAAAATAATTATTTTACGAAAGTTTGATCCCTTTGGTTGCTCCACATCGAAATTGCTGATTTGTCATTATTTCAGTTTGAGAGCATCTCTCACAGCAACTGAAAGTATTTATGAATTTCGGAATGGATTTGATTAAACGGAATTGCCTTAAAGACGCACGGATTAAGCGTCCGGCATAAAGCAAATGGCTTCTGAATCAATCCTGAATAAACTAAACAACCCCACACGCTCTATACAGACGACACACATTCACTATTTCCATCAAATCCAACTGAATAATTAAAACTGTGTAACTCGCAATTATGTGCGTTCGCTTCACCCCTCGTGTGGCCAATGAGCGTGTTTTGGGTGGTGTGATAAAGACCCACTTAGTCCCAGAAAAGTCTTAACATAAATTATGATAATTTAATTTGCTAGTTCCCATTCAAAAAATGGTTTTTGTGCTGATAAACTGCTATTTTTGTTCTAATCTTCTTCCATTTCAGGTCTTGAAAAGTTCGCCGAAAGATTACGATCGATTGTTGTTTAGTTACAGTTTGAAAAATCAGCTGCGATACAAGGGAAATCTAGGTAAGGTGTGATTTAAATGTTTTTATGTTCAAAGGAAATGCGAAAAAAATGAATTGAATCGTACATATACATTTTGATGCGATATCAATTCATGTGCTTACGCATCAGCTTGCACCAAAAAAGTCAAACTAAGTGCGGCAAAAGTTCGAGCAAGCTTGCAACAACAAAGCGACTCAAAGAAAAAAAAAATGCGCGTCTCGAGTGAAGAAACAGAAACTTGGGTGCGAAACATCTTATGAAGCAAGGTTGCGCTGTGCACACACATTTATTTGACAGAAAACGACGAGTTGATCTCTTCCATTTTATAAAATGTGAGCACGTTCTCGTGTTTTGCTAAGCTTTTATCACGTTCTCGCATAGCATGTGATAAGATAGCGCTTGAAATGAATTTTTGCTGTTGACGCTTTACTTTAATAGAACCGAATCACACAAAAAGCTTCATAAAACATTGATGTGCGACGAGAGAAAAAATTATATGACATATTGAAAAGTCGCAGAAATTGACATCTGATAGAAATTCAACGATTATATTTTATAAAAGACCAAATGAAATGGAGCAGAAAAAGAAATACTCGATTGACCTACGGAATGATATCGCAATCATTCCATAGATTGTCTAGTATTATTAAATTTCGTTACTATTTTGGAATAAATCCGATGGACGCTGGCCTTTCCTTTTTTATTTGTGCGTATATTTTGTTTGTTAATATTATGCATTGTTTTTTTTTTGTAATCGCTGGCCTCACCCTATTGCTGTGGATCGTTAAAAATGGGAGCACAGTGCGGCAAGTATTTCGAAATGAGCAAAAATACTACGAGCAGCTGGTCGAAGAAAGCGTTACGTGTTTGTGCCTCTTTCCATATCACTTAGCCGATATCATAACCAAGGGATTGCGTGTTACGCCATTCAATTATTATGTTGATGTGCTTAGCTATTTACTCAGTAAGGACCGAAGCTATGACACTTTGCCAAATTTCACAGCTGCCGATTGTACGTAAAATCCCACTTTTATTTTCTATATAATACCGATTTGTAATTTTCAAACGCTTTGCCTATCATGCGCTCAAAAATATACTGCTTTTGATTTGATTGACGTGTATATAAACAATATTTATGAACCAAATTTAGGCCTTCGCGTTCTCGGAATCGGACGAAATGAATACTTGGCACTTATTAGCGAATTAAAAACAAATTCTACGAAATTATTTCGAAAGCCAAATCCATTAAATTACCTGCCGAAATTCCCCGTCCGCATCAACATCGAACCATGGTGGAAAGTGGAAATTGGCTACGTGCTCGAAAGCGATGTCAAAGTATGTGTTGTCCAATGTTTAGAACGTCTCATAATATGACGACTTGACATTTATTCATTAATTTTTTTTCGTCTCTTTGTAATTTTCAGTATTTAAATGCGCAAGAAATTTCAGTTATTGACGATTTAATCGATTATGGTTCGTTAACCGCTGGCAAATTGGACCATGATGTCATCCAAAGTTTATATCGCAAAGGTTTAATTTATCTTGATGTGCCAATCAGTGGCGAGGATCAAATTTGCATTCCGCCATTGCGAAATTTCGTTATGAACCGTGTGTGCGGCGATTATTTCGAGAGTTTATTATATCAAATTTTCGTCAGTGCCGATGAGCACATGACCATATCAGAACTGGCACATATGCTTCAAATCAATTTGGATACTGTTAAGCAAGCTATTTCGCTATTTTGTCGATTGGGTTTTGCACGCAAGAAAACCAACATTGAAGTGGCAAACCAGCATTTCAGCTGGAATGAGCGAATCTACGACGATAATCGGGTCGAGGTGACACCGCTCAATTTCCATGCATTGCTTGTCAATGAAACAAATACGGGTCTAGTCAATAGCAATGGTGATGCGGTGGTTGGCAGTGAGCCGGCTGGCACCACATCGTCGGTACAATCGTCGCCAAAATGCCCATCGACCAGCAGCAATCCGATGCAGTCGAGTGTGTTGAACGATTCAACATCGAGCCCATGCTCAATCAAACAGACGTCACAATCGGAACCAATCAGCAATTCCAATGAGTCCGATGGAAATATCAGCGATTTTTCAATTATTAGTCAAGTACAGGATTCAAACGGCGGTAAAATGACAAAGAAAACCACATCAGATAGTCCAAACGATAGCTGCGAACTCGACGATCACTCCATGCAATCGTTGGAAAAGGTGCCAATTTTAGCATCGCCAACCACTCCAAATGTCGTTCGACGCGGAGGAAATGGAAAACGTGTCTTGTTTCTTTTTGATGCTACACTTACTGCTTTCCTAATGATGGGAAATCTTTCACCGGTAAGCCGTGCGCTCCTCTTAAAATCCAATTAATTTCGGTGTAATGTTTCAATTTCCAATTTGTTTGGTTTTCATTTTCAATTAAAATTTTTATGTGAAACACAGGGCTTGAAAAATCATGCGGTAACAATGTTTGAGGTTGGCAAACTGTGCGATGAAAGTCTTGATTCGTTTTTGGGCGAATTGGAAAAAGTGTCGCTGCTTGATGCGGAAGGTGAAGGAGAAGTTTCTCGCTACTTTGCACATGCTGTATGTATACAACAATTTGCTTGAATTGCAACATAATTTAAAATATGTGTTGTTTGATTGATACTTCAAAGGTGATTTTACGTTCAACGATTATCGCTTTGCGAAATCTTCTGGAAGCTGGAATCGATTTGCTGCGACTCGAGTGCTTGGAGAGTTTGGATCACAAAACACGAGATCGGCTCCTTGATAAGAAGTACAAGTGAGTATGAGACGAACCGTATTTGTTATTTCTCTTCATTGAACCCTTTTTAGCTCTTAAGATATTTCTTTTATGCTAACATTTTCTACCATTTTATGCACCAACAGATTCATAATATCGGCCACACCGCTCACTAGCATGATTACCAACTTATTTTCCATTCCATTCTTCGGACAATTTTTCAAAAGCTCCGACAGTTCGCATATTTGGTCGAAATTATTCTATTATCACATGTCTGGCTACGGACCGCCCAGTTTATTACTGGTAAAAGGTTCGTATATATTACAAAATATTGCACATTAAAATCGCATAAAATCGGCAATTTTGATGTATTTTTAATTGATGTCGAAAATAGGTACGGTGTTGAAAACATTGCCGAAATTTTTCTATGGCTATGGAAAGCTTCTGGTCACAATTGTGCACACCGACTCATACGTCATCAATTCGGAGAATTTCAGGAATCTTAACGATCAACTAAAGAATGGCTGCGTTCTGGTGCAAGGCTACGGCATTCGAAATCCGGCCGCCGTACACTATGAAGCGTTCCCATTCAGCTATTCAGGTAATTGACCAAAAAATCAATGATTAAACGATTTTCAATGCATTTGTATTTTATCAAAACATAATATTAATATATATACAGTAGAACCTCGAAAAAATTAATTGAAATGTCCCAGAGGTAATTAACTTTTCCGAGGAATTAACTTTTCCAAGGGTTATTTCAAAATCGATAAAAATACATAGAATATAGGTATATTGATAGATAAATTTATTTAAATAGCTTACTTTAATTCACAAAGCAAAATGAATAGAAGAAAATCACAAGAAATCACATTTTCAAATTTTATATTAATTTTCATTGATCGGCTTGAAGTAATTGGTAAGGTTTGCTTGTTTTTGGTCTTTGTTGAAGTAGTCTTTGACGATGTTCGTTGTATTGTATCTAAACAAAAAATAGTGTGAGCATTACAAAATATAGCGAATCTGCTGTAAACCAGTGTAACCTCAGAAAAGTTAAGTAAAAAATTAACTTTTCAAAGGCTTACGTGGGAACCAAAAGTCGATTAACTTTTCCGAAGAATTAACTTTTCTGCGACTTAACTTTTTCGAGGTTCTACTGTATATATATATAAATATCTCCTTAATTTATGCAATGAAATTTTATTTTGCCATCATTTAGATTCAACCAAACAAAAATGGATGAATCACAAAGGTGTTCAGAAGCTTGAAGATGTGTTGAATTTCAAAGAAACCTGCGGCTACATTACTTTTATAAATACTGGCGTGCGCGACATTGGATGCGAACAATATGATGTGAATGTACATTTAGTGAAGCCGAAACGTGTAAGTGCGAAAGAACGACGTCGAGGCTCACAGCCGCAAACTCTTGCACCACCACCAAATACGGATTACATTGTAAGCAATTGACATGCCATTAATCATATTGACACGTCTTTCATTTGATGAATTTGTAGCTGGCATTTTGTAATTTGTATTATTTGCTTGATTTGAAAAAAAAAATGCATTTATTTTGTAGCCAAATCCATCAACGAATAATCTTGCCGAGCTAGCATCACCGATGGACGGCTCTGAAATAACTAGCTTCAATATTGCCAAAAACATTCCGAACTCATCATTGCAATCACCTAATGAAAATCACTTTGCAATGACACCGCAAAACCAATCACCGGCCAATGTATTTCGCAGCGATGATTGCAATGAACTTCTTGCCAAAGAGCTGGAACAACTCAATGAAGGTGATAAAAATGATCGATCTCCAGATAGCGAACGCAGTAATTTAGTATCACAGTCATCAATTGAGATTGAGATTTGTGACAGCGACAAAAAAGATGAATTGAATTCGATTCAAGAGGAATCCGAATTGTTGGGAGAGGTAAGCAATTGAAAGGTTCCAAGTAGATTGGGCCAAATAATAATTTGAGTAAAATTTTATATTGCAACACAGGAATGGACTCTTTTAGATGTTCATTTTGGAGTTCCCCTTTTCGACATCGATTGCAATACACGGATTTGTGAGAATTTAGTTAAAAATCTTTGCAACGATCAAATGTAAGTCCATTTCCATACATAATTCTGGAAAAAAATGGTGGAATAACGAAGAAGGGAGGAAATATTAAATGAGATAAAAGCATCAAAATTAACGAAAAATGGAATTTTATAAAAAAGAGAAGAGGAGAAATTTTTTGAATTGATAATTCATAATTATCATAATTGAGAAAATTTTATGTCATTTATTTTTAGATTGGCGAAATTGCCACAAATCAACGCTGATATGAATAAGAAGTTCTTGATATTTGTGTCCCAGTGTCTGGTAAATATAATTATTGAAGACAATTTATTTAATTCTATTTTGCTAATGACATTCGATTCGGCATTGTCTTTCGTATTCAATTTCAGCATTTCGAAAACGAAGATATGAAAGTAGTGAAATTTGGGAAACTATTGCCAGCACCAACCATAAATTTGTGCTTTGAAAACGGCAAAATTGTCTATTGGAACGGAAAATAAACTGAGATCAATCTCAAGTGCTCAAAACATTTTACATTGACCCAAATGAATTCTAAAATGATAAAAATATGGAAAATATGTGGATGAATTTATTTATCTATTTAGTTTTTGAAGAGAAATAATTCATATTTATAAGATTCAATGTGCATCATTCCAAATAGTCATGTACAGAGGAGAAAACTTTTCCGAATTTATTTTCAATTTATTTTTTTTTATAAATTGTGATTGAAATTTGATTTTTGAAAAACAAAAATATTTAATTTTGCGATTGAAATGAATTGAATGGATCGAAATCATGTACATTTTTAGAATTACTATGATGCTTTTTTATTCAAAAAGAAACGCATTTAAAACTATGTAACATTTTAAACACTTCACTGCATAGAAAATAAAGTAAAACATCCGATCACATCGATAGGAGAACAGAACAGACCAATGATACAATAATGATAAACAACCTAACAAGTTCAAAAAAAAAAAAACGAAAAATAAACATTCCAAGAAATTCAAGAATTCAAAGAAATACGCCTTTCATTCGTAATGATAACAAAAATTGATTGAAGATTTTGAAAGAAATGGAAACTTGTAGAGAAAATAGATTTTCCGAAACATATGGAGACTGACGGAAACAGCAGCAGTGAAGATAATGATTATTCATTTACTTACATGCCGACGACAACGACAACAACAACAAAAACAACAACAACAACAACAACCGCACTGAAATGAACAACTGCAATAGTACATTTAAGTTATTGATTTAATTTATTGAGAGAAAATAACTTTTGTAAGAAACCTTTTCATGGTTCAATTCATGATGCCTGGCTTACATGCAAGGGAACAACTCTGCAATATTAAGCAAATGATTCGAGGAAAATTCTGACAAGAAACAATTTTGAGACAGTAAATGCAGTATCTCCCCATCCTCAGAATAAATTTTTTAGAGATAAAATCAATCCTCATGTCTTATGGTACATGTTGTTCATTTTATTTAATGGAACATACTTTGAAAATATTTACATCAAATGTTAAAACAAAAATAAAGTGGTGTTTGTTATTAATAATGCTTGGCTATGTCAATTGTATGCAGTTGTACAGCATCTACGCCAATTTTTCACGGTAAGTCGAATTTGGAAAATATTCTCGTAAATAGTTTTGTTTTTGTTTTATTTAATGTGTACAATTGTTTCTAACATATTGTTGTTCTTTTTTTTCTCATAATTACACGATAATATATTTAATTAAACGACTAATTAATTTCAACCAACCCAAAACGCCAAAGGAAAATCGATTTTGAAGTGCAAAATCATGGATTCTCTTTTCGTATTTTGTAAATGTGTTGTATTTCTTTACTAGATAATACCATTTGTTTTCAATATTCGCATTTATAGTGAGCAGTGAGGATATTCGGGTGAATCGTTTGGATGCGTAAGTGTGAGTGTGATTTGTGTATTGGTTATTCACGTGAGTGAAAAAAAACCCATCGCTATTAAATGATCACTGAAATTATTTACACAAACAAACTGACCAAACATTTAAGTTGATTTATTGTGTTGTTGATCGCCACCGCATCCAACGATTCGCCAGATGATTTTGTTGGCATATTGGCTCTGCTCAGCACAAATGTTTAATTTTGAAATGAAACATTTGTATATGATTTGAATTGGCTTGGCTTGAATTGTGCTGCAAATCAAATAAAATACTAGATGATGTTTGAAAAATGCTTAGATTTTGTCGCCCATTTTGACTTTAGATGTCAAATAAATGCCGACAATCAATCCGAACAGACCGATAGCTGATCCGAAAATTTCAACAATCAAAATTTTCACAAATAGATTTGGATTGGCTGCATCCGACAAGGCTGCTCCTGAGCCCACCACACCAACAGCATAACCGCAGAACATATTGACCAGGCCGACGGCCAAGCCAGCGCCAAACATAGTGTAACCGCCCATGTAATTGTTCGCCATGATTATATTATGGCTGGGGTTGTTTGGATTTGAAGAGAATTCTTCCATCAGGCCAGTCAATACGATGGCTGTAATCAAACCATAAATAGCGACCGCCTCACAGAAGATGACTGAGATCAGATTTTTCGTTTTTATGCGTGGCGCTTTCACACCACCGCCGATAATACTGACACCAGTCGTGTAAATGCCCATAGCTGCACCGACCACGGACAATGCAACAGATAGCGCAATGCCACAAGCGGCCCACATATATGGCGATGTTTCGGTCAAAAACCAACCGAAACTGACACGTTCACCCTTGCCCGTGAGCACATGATACAAAATTAGAATCGTTGAGACTGACACCAGCGTTCCCAAAAACGTATATCCAAGCACATAACGCATCTTGATGATTCTCTGGCTTTCAATTAGTCACACGAAATATGTGTATTTGTTCGCTCCTTGGTCTTAAACTGAAATGATAACACAGTAAAAACACAATTTTTTTTCTTATTCAGAGAAATTGCTCTTAGTTAATTCACAACACAGCCACTTCCATCGATTCTCTGCAATTGAATTTACCTATTTTGATGATTTTATCACCGAAATTGTCAATATTTTATGGAGTGGCAATGATTTTTGTGGCAGCCGTAGTGGAAAATGAAAAACCTTCTTGCGTTATTTCATGTGACAGCAGCAAAACGATATGAAAATCATGTGATGAGATTGCGCACAACACAATCAAACATCACAATGGTATTGGTGACATGAAAGCAGCAGAAGCGCCATCATTCTTGTCAACGAGAAATGTCAACAATTCCAATTGATGGAACTGAAAACACCTACCGTCTCCATCGAAGCCAATTTCCAACTCATACTTCATGAATCTCTCCGATTTGACCGTTGATAAACCAAAATAAACACATTAATTAAGTTTTTTTGTTAAATAAAAAAAAATCGTATTTATTTATGCTAAAATAAAGTTTGACTTTAAATTGATGCTCAGTTCCAATAAGGTAGTTCTCATAATGCCTACATCGACTTTTTCTTACAGAAATTCATTACAAATAACATTTTTATCTACAAAGTACGTTCGGAAAGCGAAAGCAAAATCTATATTGGATTAAACAGTTCTCTTGCATGCGATATTATGTTGGTGTGATTTATTTTTACAATATTATCTATTGAAGTAACAAATTCAATTGGGAATAGGGCGTGTGGGGATGACAAGTCAATTTATCACGGCTAAAGAGTATTTTCATTTATAAAATTCTACATTTCTTGAGCACAGCTTTTCGACGTGATGCTTTCTTGGACGGCCTCAGTATTATCGTTCCCTTTGACTTCGTAAATGTCGGACTAAACGCACCTGAGAATTCAAATAAATGCATTAATATGAAAGAAATTGCGAAGAAATTTGGGATTCTTACTAATCGTTGGTTGTCCAACTGGCACTACATTATATTGCTGCATCATGATTTGATGACATTTTGTTGCTAAGTAGCGAAACACAGATGATACATTCACATCCTCTTTCACCGATGTTCGAATCAGACGGCAGCCCAAATTTCTTGTCAATTGTTCCACTTCCTCGCTGAAATTAAAATCGTAATTAAAAATGCATCGATCCAAATCAGTGAAAAATGAATTTGTTTGCGGATCAAGAGAATTTTTACTCACGGTGAAACCACAGCCTGGTCCATTAGATCGATCTTATTCTGCACAATCACCGTCGGGATTTCGCCACACTCATTTTCAACCTAAAAATAGTAAAAGACAGTATTTATCGATAAAATGTTGAAAAAATATCCGCAAAAATATTGAAATTAGCTAACATATTTCATTTTGCAAAATGCAAAAAATTATGTTGACGATATAAAATATTTACATTATTTGTTTCATGAAGTTTTGTTCAGAAAAAAATATATTTTCAGCTGTTAACCGTATTCCAAAGTTCTATTGAGCAATTTGGTGCTACAGTTTGAGGGTTTTCATTTTCATGAAGAAACATTTATCTCGATTTTGGAATCTCATAAGAAATTGCCCGGGAAATGTGAAAAAGAAATCCTTCAACTGTGATTTGAATACAGGACTCATGGAATATCGTCCCATGGTTACATCTACAGTATATTGCTCTACCAACTATTTCAATTGGGCTGAAGCGAAAGATGTAAAGCATGAATTAAAAGAAATGAGAAATAACACAAGACCTTTCACTCCAATATGTACCAATATGGTATTGGGTGTGTTCCTAGAAAGACGCGCATAGTTACTAACTTCGTTTCGATTCACTCGCGCCATTTTTTTGACAGTGACAGCTATTCTATCTTAAAGAGCATCAAAAAATCTATTGAATTACAAGTGTCAAAGTGAACAGTCGTATTTTTGCAGAAGTTTTTATCATAATCGAAAATGTCTAATTTCGTGCCTTCAAAACAACATTTGCGGGAAGTTTTGATACACTACTTTCATTTGAAGAAAAGTGCAACAGAAGCGCAACGTTTACTCATTGAAGCTTACCCTGAATATTCTGTAAGCATTAGAATGTGTCAGGAGTGGTTTGTACGGTTTAGAAGTGGTGATTTCGATACAGAAGACAAAGAGCGACCAGGTCCATCAAAAAAGTTTGAAGACGACGAATTGGAGGCATTACTTGATGAAGATCCATGTCAAACTCAAGAAGAACTTGCAAAATCATTGGGAGTCACTCACTCAGCCATTTCCAAACGCTTGAAAGCAGCTGGATACATTCAAAAGCAAGGAAATTGGGTGCCATACGAATTGAAGCCGAGAGACATCGAACGCCGTTTTTTCACTTGTGAACAGCTGCTTCAAAGGCAAAAACGGAAGGGTTTTTTGCATCGTATTGTGACTGGTGATGAAAAGTGGATTCATTACGATAATCCGAAGCGAAAGAAATCATATACGAAGCGCGGCAAGCCTGAAAATCGACACCAAAACCGAATATTCATGGTGCTAAGGTAATGCTCTGTATTTGGTGGGATCAGAAGGGTGTGCTATATTATGAGCTGCTAAAACCAGGTGAAACCATTAATGGGGACCGCTACCGACAACAATTGATCAAATTGAATGCAGCAATTAAGCAAAAACGGCCGGAATATGCGACTAGACATGAGTCAATAATTTTCCATCATGACAATGCCCGGCCACATGTTGCGGTGCCTGTTAAAAATTATTTGGAAAACGTCGGATGGGAAATTCTGCCTCACCCGCCTTATAGCCCACACTTGGCCCCTTCCGATTACCACTTGTTTCGGTCGATGCAGAATCACCTCTCCGGAATACGGTTCACTTCAGTTGAAGGTATCAAAAAATGGCTCGATTCGTTCTTCGCTCTGAAAAATGAGCAATTCTTTTGGGATGGAATCCATAAATTGCCTGAAAGATGGGAAAAAGTCGTAGCTTCCGATGGACAATATTTTGAATGACATGTATTTTCATTTTCATACATAAATAAATGGTTTTTTGAACAAAAAAAAGCGCGTCTTTCTAGGAACACACCCAATAAATTGTGAAAATTAGTTGATCTGGAATGTGAAAACATTAGCTATGACGGAAAAAATATGCCATTATTTGTATGTCATCAAAGTGTCGGTGTTTTGTGAAGCGAAGAAAGAAAAACAAGTTGATTAGCGATTCATCAAATTTTTGACTGCGCCTTGATTTCACACACAGAATCCAATGAGTTCATTGAATTAATTTGTGTCTATTAACAAGTATTCATCCATTGCTATTACCTTCATTTTCCATTCTTTGACTGCTTCAAACGACATTCGATCGGTTGTACTAAACGCCAAAACACATGCCTGAGCTCCACGGTAATAAGCTTTGGTAATTGCATCGAATTCCTCTTGACCTAAATTTTTCCAAATACATTTTAGCGAAAAAAATATATCATATTATTTCAAACATTCCAAACAATTCTAAAGATATTTGTAAAATTTTGACACAATTTCAATCACCTGCGGTGTCCCATAACATCACTCGAATATCTTCTCCGTCAATTCTGTAATGTTTGTCAATGAATTTAAATGAAACACTTTCAACTTAAAATATGATACGACTATAAAAACCTACTCAATTTGTCGTTCTAAAAAATCCACTCCGATTGTTTTTTTGTAGTCCTTTGTATAGATTCCTTTGCAATACCGTTGAATCATTGAGCTCTTGCCAACGCCACCATTGCCCACAATGACAACCTGTCCCCAAAAAATAAATTCCTTCAATTATTCGAACACGATTGACCAATATTTTTTTGCTAAGCAATGTTTTCGACATGCATTTGATTGGTACATTGCATGTCTAATACAATTATCTCTCCGGTTCACATTCATTTAATAATAGAATACAATGAATAGATTGTTGTTCCGTGAAAATGTTCCAAAATCCATTGTCGTTTAGAAGATTCAAGCAAAAAACCGTCGAAGAAGGTGATTTCTAGTGTGTGCATGCATTTCATAAAATGTGCCGGGTTAAACATGTAGAATATGTTCTTGTTTCATACCTTAATTGCTATTTCCAGTTCCTCTTCTCTCATTATGTCTTCTAAATAATTTTCTGTTTTCGTTGCTTGTTTGTTTGGTAAGATCAGTTTTCTCTGAGTCTAATTACGAAGAGAAAGATTTTTGACGAACTATGCTCACGCGCGCTGGGTTGTGTGTGTGTGTGTGTGTGTGTGTGTGTTACGTGTGCCGGTTTTTATTGTATTATTTTGGTATTTGTAACGGATTCACTTCTATGTTCATTCAAATTCAATTCATTCATTCATCGGATGTGTATTTTGTCGGTAATTTGAGGGTTCGTATGTTAAACTGCACCAACTACACACAGAGTCAAGGTGAAAACACATTTGCTGTTCAGCATTTCTTCTTGTTCCGTTGACGTCGTGAAAAAAAGTATGAGCAGCTCAACTGCATTCATTACATGATAAAATTGTACACTTGATGTCTCCGTCCCTTATTTTCTCTATCTTGTTAGCGTATAATTTTAAGCAATTGCATGCAAACGTCTTGTACTTGTTGACTCGCCGTCCGACATATGATTTTCACACTGCATCTGAAATTACAACAAAATAAGAAAGAGAGAAAGAAAAAATGGAAGTTTAAAATCGCCTTTTTGTTTAAGGTTCAATGTGATAAATTTGGTTGGAATGGAGTGGAGCAGCGTGGAGGCAATTTGTCAAAAGACCACGAGAAGAAAACGGATTTCAGTCTTGTTACCTAAGTAGATTAAGCGTGGGATTGCGTTTGTGCTGAGTTCGACTCACAGACATCATTCAACTATAATGTGAGAACATTGCGGTTTTGACATTTGGACGAAGAGCCATTCGTCAATGCCTCCTTCTCTCTACCCGGTGTCCGAAGCCGCAGCCAAACAATAAGAATGGGTTGAAATCATATACTGCACTTGATTAAAGCATAGATTTTTTGAAATTTCAATAAATTCCAACGCAAATTTCCAAACGGAAAACCCATTAATTTTTATAGCAACTCATTTCTAGCGGCAATGAAAATCCAAGCGAAAATGTCGTTGATCCGGGCAATTATGCAAGTGGGTACTTTTATTGGTGAAAAAATGAAAACCAACAAAACGGATCGGGTCGTAAACAATTTGCGGCGATTAAATCGTTCGCTTACGATCGTAAACTGGATATAAAGCGTGACGTACGGAATGCAATGGTGTTTGATAACAGCACATCAGCCAGCGATTGGCATTGCCAATGAGAACGGCGTTTTAAAAGAGAAACCCAAAGAATGTTCCAATGAAATGTGCGTTGTAATTGTTATATGATCTTCGATAGTGTGAAACCATAAGTGGCTCGTTGATCGTTATGAAAAGTGAGTTGGCATGACGACGATTTTGTGCTTGTGCTTGCATTATTTGCATGTCACCAACCATTAATTCTTATTTTAGATTGGCCATATGATGATTAGAGTCCATGATATTTTGAATATTTTCTGCGCTATCAACAAATGTGCGCGAATACAACGATGAAATTGTTGAGTTTTTGCTGCTTCAATTTCTCAATTCTTCCGAAGAATTACCGTGGGGGCAATTGCCAATATTTTATGCGAATATTAAAAATGTCGACAGCTATTGACTGCTAAGGCGCATCGCAAACAACCACGCACGTCTTTTATTTGCTAAGATTTTATTAGTTTCAGCAATCAATGACCTAAACCGATCAGCAAAACCGTCGAAGAGCTCGTTTGAGTACGTTTCGTTGTCCGATAAATTCTACCGTCGTCGTATTCGGGCCTATCCTACACGATGAATGCACTGGCACTTGCAGCCAAACGCCAGCTGTTTTATAATTACCATTTGCTGCTTCAATGTCTTCCATTCTTCTACAAATCAACCAACCGAACCATTTGCAGCAACATTCATTCGACTCCGTGACCCGAGTAATCGAATATGTGATCTGTGGATCATCAGACATTTATCAGCTATCTTAATTGCCATATTAATCTTCGATTTAATAATAGAATTGAAGTTGCTTGCGAATGGAAAGAGTTGGAGAAATGGGAACAGACGAACAAAACATGCACAACAGTCTTTCGAAACGTTTCAGAATCTCCTAATTAGGAATTTGCATCTGACGATATCGTGTTTGCAATCATTTTCACATTCAAATAAATCTCTTTGAAAAATTTGATGAAAGTATTCGCCAAATTTCGGGAATATCGAATGTTAGTTAAATTTCGATCGAAAATAAATGTGAAAGATGCAAATGAATTTTGATTTATCGTACTTGTCAATATCAATTTTCCAAAATGCAAATAACACATTCTATGATTGCAACACTTCTGAAGCAAACAAAAACCTGATGTTTAAGTGCAATGTCATTCTCTTTCAAAATGTTATCGTTGGAAAAGATCTGGAGAAAAGAGTCTGAAGACCATTATGGCCGAATATAAACTATCATAAAAAAGTGAACAATACAATTTCAAATGGTTCCTCATCGCTTTTTTCCAAAATTCTAGAATGAACAACGTCATTTATCAAGCAACACAGCAAAAAAGAAGAGACGGCAGAGATGTGGTCTTCTCTTTTGTTCGATGTGTTCTCGCATCAAACTGAAAAATGGTTCGTTGAGTTGTGCTAAACACATTATTCAATGATTCCCTTCTTTAAAATTTATACTTGAAACATTTGTCTCTCGAATCTAACTGGCACAAATGTGATTTTAAACCAACGAAAAACAAATGGAGAGAGAGAGAAAAAAAATGTGAATTTAGCTTCGAATGAATTGGACTTATTAAAACGTTTCCATCGCCTAATGAACCAACAAAAAACACATCTAACAGATGAAATGTTATTATTGTTGACATTGTTGTAGCTTTATATATGTTAATGTCTTGATGAACGAAAATTTAGCCCTTGTTGAACAACTCGACTTGGTAAGAAATGAAACAGTAAATTACAATTTCAGTCAGTGTCAAATTAGTTCAGTCAGAGCGCGATTTCCATTATATATGAGAGAATTCGAGCGATTCTGGTTTGGTGTGTGCGTGAGCGCGCGCATCAGATCATCACAATTGAAATCAATTCACGTATCCAAAGAATAGACAATTGCTGAAAACTGAAAATATGCAGACATGCACAAAACACCAGCGCTCGCAGACACACACATTCATAACGTGAAGAGACGAGGATGACGACGACAGCAGTCAACCAAATGCCCTTTACAAATAATCCACAATGATCCACATAAAGCGAAAGAGAGAATTCACACGTACACAGGTGGAATAAGAGCATTGAAATGCTAGAAAACTCGACTCGATCGAATTATAGATTTACATTACGTGAAATATCGAAGAGCAAATATTTGTGTAGTGCACGTCATGGTGCCCGACAATCCCATTCTTCTTATGGCCAATTCAGTTCGACGTGTGGAACAAATGAGCTCGAAATCGTTGAATCAAATAATGGAGGAAAAAAGCAATCGAAACACGGCACATGCACCAATTTCGAGCAAAACACTTGACTTGAAAGTTCAAAAATCGTAAGCACATCGATTTCAACGTAATGAAACATGCTAGAATCGAGAGGGAAAGAAAATTTAAATGGAATCGAATCACAATGAAACGTGATCAAACAATGAGCATCGCTTCAAATAATACCCGAATCCGTATCGAAATCCGTACGATGCTTTTTATCTCTCTCTCGAAATTCAATCTGTCTTGATCTGAGGTCGTGTCATTTTCTCTTTTTGAATGCCATTTATAAGTCTATTTACATACAGAAGTACATTCGATTGGCAGTTGAACATGTTGGAAAATATAATGTAAATGACGACTTAGTGAAATCGCGATGTAATAAACCCAGATCGGTACCATTAAATAAAGTGGGCGATTGCCGAAAAACCGTTCGATTACAATTTTGATGGTTGCCTCTGCTTCGATCGTGGAAACAGTATTCATTTCGCATTAAAACACGATTGCTATGATTTCGCGACGATGTTCGTAAATTTGTTAATGTTTGATTTTGTTTTTTGAACAAATGTTTTAATCAACGATTCAGAAAAAGTTATGGGCTGTGCTCTGATTTTATCAAAATCAACAGCATGCCATATATTGACTGGACGGGATGAGGTCATTAACCAAACCAAATTAAATTGTACATAATTTGTTTGTTTAATGCCTCATGAGTTTGCCATTCCGGTTTTTGTTCTTTCCATGTGATGGTGCTGAATAAACTGGCTGACGATTCTCAAATTATTGGGTTTTGTTGAATATCAGTCCCGATTTGAGCCCAAAGTTCTTCTGCTTCTATTCCAAAAGCAACCAAAAGTATTCGATTTTCGACAAATGATTTCGAGGAAACATGCTTTAGAACAACATGCCGACGATCGATCAGTATAAATGATAGTTAAAATTGTTGCATATTTATCATCCGGGCTAATGGAGATTATCACTGAATGAATATTGAGGCGACAGAGTGATTTCGATATCAATATAATTAAGTGAATGATCATTCAGTTTTATGTCATTTTAATTCCTGATATATTAAGGCTCATTTAAAACCGTTTTTCTTTGTCATTACATTGAATGATTTTTTAGATTGAGCATTACTCCTAAGCGATCGGTTCCAAAATTCAAATAAATAAAAGTGTTTCTTCGGTGGTGTTGATGCGACAAATTCTCGATCATTTTTCGCTAACATTAACCTGTCTTTCCTGAGCCTTTCATTTCAATCTACAAGATATCAAGGGATTAGATTAACGCAACTGATCGTATTTATGTGTTTACACAAAGCTAATGAACTTGATTTCAAGCGCTGAATATGGTAATGAGTCTCATTGAATGGAAAATTGAAGCTGACTGGGGAACACGTTGCCTTTTTTACGCAGCGGCAAAAAAAAAATCCATAAAATTTATGAAGAAGAAAAAAATATTGGTAATAATTTTTTTTTCTCTAATTATTGATATTACAGAAAAAAATAAATTGGAATTTGAATATCGTTATGAATATTACTGGGAAAGCTGGACATTAACTCGATTGAATAACAAAGATGTCAAAACAAATTGGTCAACCGGTTTT
Source organism: Obolodiplosis robiniae (assembly GCA_028476595.1). Taxonomy (NCBI): domain Eukaryota; kingdom Metazoa; phylum Arthropoda; class Insecta; order Diptera; family Cecidomyiidae; genus Obolodiplosis; species Obolodiplosis robiniae. The sequence goes on along the minus strand of CM052017.1, from coordinate 6,672,098 downwards.
CCCATTGCATACAAAATGCTCTCAAGTAGAATGAAAAAAGCTTAAATCTAATCGAATTTCTTGCTCTTTTTGTTCATTCTTTTGGATTTTTATCGCTCGATATCACATCTACCACCTTCATTTCAAATTATATCGGTGTTCAGCCGAATTATTTCAAATAGAGAAAGCCAACGAAGACGAAAAATGCGGCCGTAAAATTGGAGAAAGATAGAACGTAGCATTCAATCAATAGAAGTGAATAATATCGATTGACAGTAGTCGATTTTTTTTTTCAAATGTGTTCGAATTAAAATCAACAAAACAAATTGAATCAGCGAAACGGGAACAAAATCCGTTTTGATTCATAGAAATGAAAGCAAAAACCTGCTGAACAGATGATCGCAATTGAATTCATGCCGACGCTTTGTGCCAGCTCACATTTCGAGAAAGCAAATACAAACGAATTCGGATGCGGTTTATTTGATTTGCTTTCGCGCCGATTCGATTCGCGAGAAATGCATGCGCTTCAATTAAGAAAAACAAATGGAATAAATACAAATTTCGCAAATCAAAAGTGCGAGCTCGCGATAGCACACATTTAAAAACGATACATTTCATTTCATTTATGACATTTTAATACCAACAAATGTAACAGCACAATCGAAGATTGCAACCGCTGGCTGTACACAAAATATTCACATTGTAATGCATCGTTCGAAAAAAATTAAATTCACAGAATGTGCGCGCACAAATTGCACACAACTAATGTGGAGGAGGTTGACTCAGTTTTTTTTTTCTATCTACACTATCTCTCTGAAGTGTAAGAGCGTTTTAATTGGGGAGAAAGAAAAACACATCTGAAGAATGAAAGGAGATGGAGAAAAGCAAGAATATGTGTGCAACATGCACATTAAGTGCATGGAAAAACCGTTCACAATTTCAATTTTTATTGTTGCTCGAAATGGTTGCACTGGGAAATAAAGAAGCTGAGCTTGGATCATTTAGCGCGATCGGAAGCAGTCAGCGATGCGTACATTCGCATAAATGCATATAAAATGAGCTCAATTGATTTCAAAAGACTTCTACTTTCTATTATTGTGCGCAACAGCGTTACATGCGCACCATAGCGAGAGCACCACAAAAATTACTTCCCGAAAATGTGATCTTCAGTCCGCAGTGCAAAGGCCAAATCGCGGCCTACAGAGCCGAAATGCCGTTTATTCTGATTTACATAACCATTTTTCATGATGAAGCGTTCCATTGTTTTCGATTGCGAACGCGCGCACACTTCGAATATATTCAATTTTTCGTTGAAACGCACAAACAAATTATGATGTAGGCAAATTAGAAATGAATTTTTATCATGAAATGCACACATACAATGCCTCTTCTTCGAAGATGAGTAATCAAAGTTGGTGAAGTGATTTTTAACAAACACCACGGATGAAGAATTAGTTATAGTTTGTTCGCACAGCAGGCGTTCGTTATCCGACAGCGAACGGCATTGCAAATTGTACGACAATATAAGAAATATGATACGGTGATTTCAACCCATTCGAAAAACAGCCATACATTCGAAAAGAACAGCGACGATCGCCAATAATGATGCACCTGATCCGTTTCTGTTTGATTCTCCTAACGACATTTTCATTTGGTTGGATAAACATTGATGCTTTATATATTCATTAGTGGGCCGGCGAAAGCCGGTGGCTTGCTTTGTTCCCATCGAACTGATTCGACTCTAATCTGATTTCTTGAGGAATTCTTTCGATTTTGTTAGCGATCTCAAATGGTCAGATCTCACAAGCGATTCGGTGACATTTTTTCTATCGAACGATTCTCCTTTTTTTGAAACAATTCATGTTGATTCATGAGCCACTCGCAACCAAAAACGTCAATCAATTTCCCAAACGAGCAATTTATTCAATATCTATTTATAAATTTTACACTCGGTTATTTACATTTTTCGAACATTCTATTCATCCAATTAACATGTTACTCTTTTTTCGAACTTCAGAATGAACCGTTTGCTGGAATGAAGAAGCAATTTTTGGAGAGCCATATGAATGATCATATTTGTTATTTCGTGTTGTTTCTCTGTCTGTCCTTATCGATCGAAGTTATATATCAAATCAAGTGCCCTAATTCAGCGGGTGAACCGAAGCGATCAGTCAAACAATCGGAACAAAGCCAATGGAAATCGACGTGTAAATAAATATTTACCACTCATTTGTTGTTCATGTTCTCTGACTTTCGGCTTTGATTTTAATCTTCCGATGTGTGCCCTCTCTCTCTCTCTCATTTTTGCTTCTTTCTCTCACTCGCTTGCGTTGCAAAGTTCGTTGTTCTTCTTCGAAAATTTCTTTGAGCCGAATTTTATACGACGCAAATGGTGGTTTCTTTTCGGCGGCTGCTGAACAAAAATGATCTTCCAGTGCAATGTAATTTATTGGCTTATAAATTGAAACGCGATACACATTTAATGATTACTAAATCGCCAAAAATTTTCGTTATATTTCAGTATCGGTGTTCGTATGTGCCGTTTTATTTTGTGCGTATTTCTCTAATTGGCGGCTGTTTTCTTTTTATTCGGAATCTTTGCTCTGATGATTGTTTTTTTCTTTTCTCCACCTCGTATGAGTACACGATCTGGCCAATTTTCAACACATTTCAGAGAGGATGCTCCTCTTTTATATGCTTCTTTTGATTGATATCGACAATATCTGTGTGTTAAGTGCGTTTATACTTTTATTCACTTAACGTGTTGCTTTCATTTCCATTCTTTTTTCAACCACGCTCTTTATTCATCTTTTCTTTTTTTTTTTTTGATCTGTCGAGAAGCTTTTTTTGTTCTTTACTGGAAATTAAGGCTAAAAATATATATTTTCTTTAACTTTGGCCATTCCGTCGATTGCTTTTTGCGATCAACAAATATTTTTACTGTTGATAAATGGTAATTCTTTGCAGTTCATTCGATTTCGCAAAGTGTTCTTTGCGCCATTCCGATTGCAAAGGCAGGATCATTTTGCCATTTATTTTGAGCGGCTTCACGTAGCCGTCAATTACCAATTTCAATTCTACCCATTTGGCATTGCGATGGGATGCAAATTTGCTGCCACGCTCGAAAAAAAGCATGTAGTAGAATCAATTCTCATGCTCGGCGCACCAAGAGAATGTTGTGTAATCCGACAACTGACATGCCATTACAATAAAACGTTCAATCGCTTCATTCGAATAGATCGATTTATTTTACACTGGCGGATATTGGATTGAAATGAGTGCTGAGACCATATTTCGCCGTTTACACAGAAGGAAACTAAAATTTTAATTTCGCATTCTTGTCATTCTCCAGTTGGCTGATGTGTGAGTGTTTGTGTGTATGCACTTGCGGTGTTGCTTTCCTCTGCATCGGCCATTTTCACCTTGCAATAATTCTCCTTGCAGCACGTCATTTTCAGCTCACTATAGCTTTGCATTTTATGAATAAATAATGATTGCATGATGATAATAAACTTTCAGCCAAATCGTTATGATGATGAGCTGCCCGTCAATATCACATAGCTTGTCAGTAGCTGTACATTGCACACACATAAACTCACTATTCTTAGTGCTTGCTTCGCACTCCCATCATCTAAACTCCATTTCAATGGTACTTTATCCAATGTGTGTGCGGCCAGTTGATATGTGCGTGCCGTGTCGTTTGTCTCCTTTACGGGAACATGCTCGAATTCGCGTGTGTGTGAAAAGAAATCTAATGTATTTCAATAGCAATTAACTTATTTTTTCACAATGCATTTCCATTACCAACGGGAAATGAGCTATGCAAATGTTTTTTTATTGCATTGCCGTTGCAATTGCAATTATCACAACATTCTAATTGTGGAACCTCTTCTGAAACCACATCTAATGATCAATTAGTTGTTGTTGGTTTTTTTTTTCAATCGAACATAAGCTCACCTTGTTCGCGCACAATTTTCAGATCCACCAGACGCAAGTGGTAATTTTGGATAGTGCCGAATTAAACGTGTAAAGGCAGTAAAAAGAGAAAGATGCTCGTCTTCATAATTGCGGCGGAACGGTCATTCTTCAATAATTTTCTAGCACTCTCTCTCGTTCGAAATGCGAGATACATACGAAGAATATAAAAAGTACTAAACAAATTATCTAAATTTTTTCGGCACTTTTTGTGTTCGTTTAATGCAAACTAGTTCATAATTTGGGGCTGGCCACCGCAATCAACGGTTGCGCTTACGACAATCCGACGAATCATGTTGCTGTAGAAATTTGATATTTTGGGTCGCAACAAAAATGAACCAGAAACAATTACTCGTGTAGTTTGAAATGTTGGAAAAACGGGATTTATGTGAATAACACATTTGAAACCTAACGATCGAAGGCCGCTGTGCATACCGTATTTTGCAAAAGGCTCTCGTTAAATCTTGTAAATAAAATATACTTGTAGTCAATGGCAGATAAAACTAGAACTCATGTAAACAAATTCTGCGATCGGACTTATGAACATGCATTGCCGTCCAATGCAGCGCTTGCAAAATGCCGATTATTGTTAGATAATCGAAGTCAGTTTGACGTGAGATAGATATAGACAGAGAGAGACCACGTTTGCCTCAAAGACATTGTTGATGTTGAGATGGGGACCGAGATGAAATCGATGCCTCGTTTTTCAGCCGAACACAAAAGATTTCAATGCGCGCGCGTTCAGACGCATACACATCGTTTTGATCGATTAGTTTAATGTAAATGTTGAACGACGCCCGGAATGGCCAATTGCCAAAATGGATAAACACATACTAAATGGTATCGACTATTTCGCGCAAAATGCAAATAAATACGAAACAAGCTTTGAAAAGATATACGTTTCTTCTCGCACAGTAATGCCATGGCAAGTTTGGCTCCACCGTGCCAACCAACCAACAACTCTACTCACTTTATAATATGTAATTAAAATTCCATTTTTGTCTTAACGCGTTTGTGTGTTATTATATTTCTTCTTCTTTTTGCCTTTTTATTTGTACTTTTTGTATTGTTACTTTAAATCTTATTCTTGCTTACTCTCAAGCGGTCGTTGAATTTGAGTTTTATTTTGTTTATTTGTCGGCTTTCAATTCTATTCAGTTGTCTCGTTTATTTGAAACAAAGTCAAGCGCACATTCTAAGTGTTTTATTTCGGTACGCAGAAAAATCAACACACGAACAGAGAAACTGCAACAACAACGACGACGACGACGATGAGCCACAACAAAGAACGAAAATAAAACTAACAGACACAATCAGAATGAACAAGACCACGAAAAACACAACTCGAACGCGATCGCTGGCGAAATAATTTTGTTGTCCAACACAAAAGAGAATTTACGCTAGTTACTTGATTTTTGCCACGACGATTGGGCGAACTGTCGCTACGTACACTTCAACCGAATGCTATTTTACAACTGAATCTTCAGCTAGCGTTCACCTTTCCATTCCGAAACATGCATAAACCATCCAGCCAACAACATAAGCACGGTTCGATCTCGCTCTCTCCTCGTCCGCCTGAGCCATTGGATCGTAGTAAACCGCATCACAAGCGATCGGGCTTATTCGCTCGCTTGCTCACTTGATCGTACGAGAGACCATCGAAAAAGAAATGCAGCGATTCGACGACCGTGTTCTACGGCGATGTTACTTCACTTGTGTGTATGTATTTCACATGTTTCACTTTTCTTTCTTCACTTCTTCATTCTGTGCTCGTTTGCTCCGTTCCATGTGTCCGTTTTGAATAACAACTTGATTGAATCGCGCGCCAAGGCAATTTTTTGAGAAAAAGTGCGCGCGCACACAATACACAATCAACACCGACGAGAAATCTATCGTTGTGTATGTGAGCGAGCTTTGTGTATGCATGTGCATCGAACAAATAAACACTTGCTACAGCAACAGTTGTGTTTCTTTATTTCTTATATGTAGCCCATTTGTTTTCAACCGTCGACCTCGGCCTTTTGCACATGTCATTTTCATTTTGGCGAATAAACAACAACAACAGCATTAGCAACTGCTGAGATGCAACAACAAAGTCCATTCGAAAATGCATCGAAAGCGGTGAGTTTTTGTGCGAGGTCGAAATTTGCACACGAAGTTTACACAGTCTAATCTACTGGAAAAATCATCCACAAAACCAATCGCTGCAAAGCGCTGGACAGTCACACACAGGAGCCAAACGCCAACCGTTAAAACCGATTATGTTGTTGTTCGTCGTCGATGTCGTCGTTTTTTCGGATTCTCGATCAAATTGATCTCGCTCGTTTAAATGTTATTGTTGTCGCCGGTGCCGTTATACATGACACACAACATAATTCTGGATAACGAATATCGATGAGATCATTAACTCTTTTCATGCCAATTCAGTCATTCCGTTCATCGTGGAATGAAGTGCAATGACCACAAATGCAATTTGTATCTTTATCAACAACAAAAATACAGAATTTTTGGTGACAAAATCTGGTTTGACTTGTTTCATGTGTATCAGAGCAACAACAAAATCACATTACATATGGTGTTTTGTACGATTCGCCAAAAAACGATTGCAAATTTGTCAATCGGTAAGCAGCTCTCGGGCGTATTCCGTTATACGAAAATATTTATAAAATTTAATCATTATCATTTTAGTGTTGTCTCGATAAATTTTGAGAATGTTGACAATCGATTTAAGAAAAACACGTAGAACGAATAATTATTTGGGATTGGCAAAAACTGTTTTTTGTTCCTACTGGACCATCGATTTCTATCCGAATTCTGCTGGACTCAATATGGGAGGAGGGCAATTCGAATGAGGTTTGGTTCGGCGGACAACATCCGATCTCAAAAACGGTTTTGATTGCGATAAAACTCGATAACAAAAAAACTACTGTTGGTCGTTATTTTTTAACAGGATTTTTTGTCAAAAAAGGGAATCAGGCTGCATTTCATAGCACTCCGATGCATCTGCTACTGAAACCGAATTGAATGTTTTCGTAGGGCACAGTCGATGTCTTGTAGAGTATATCAATTGAATAGGTGAGTTCACACTGCAACCGAAACACCTGTGAATGATCTGAGCGCACATTTGCCGCCGATGGAAATCACTCCAAATACATCATGTAGTCATACAATCAAATATCGCTGAGATATTACTCATCGCTGAGATAGCATCTGGATGAGTGCGCGATTCTTGTTCATGCATGTGTTTCGTTGAACGCTGAAACGTTCGACCGCATCGTTCGTCGCTGTAACATGGATAGCGTTTCAGTGGTCAGCGACACACAAATACAAACATACATCGCGCGCTCATTGAAACATATTCACAAAAACTTTGGATTTTATAGATTTGGAATATCCGAAAATTTTGCCAGCATGGAACGCATTCTTAAAATATTGCTCTGAATTGATTTATTTTATGTAACTTTCAATCATCTAAACTAGAACAACGAATGAAAAGCTTGGTAAACATCAAAAACTATTTCACATCTAAGCAATCTTGCAATTTTCCCCGAAGATATACCTCGAAATATAGATTGAATAAAACAGGGAAATTCTGATTCCATTGATTCAACAATCGATATCATCGATATCAAGTTTCCACGAGATTAATTCATTTTGGTGGAACCATAAATTTATTTCTCTTTTAGCTTAATCGGATTCTATAGTGAAGAGATATAAGTTCTTTAGAAGGCTGAAAAATTCCATATAATAAAAGAAATGAGAACGAATTACATCAGAACAGAACTATAAAAGTCATTAGAAAACGCATGATATATGCTCTTTCAACAGTTTGGCGTTGTTACATACCCATACAAATTTCAATCAACTAATCCACGTTGAACATCATCCGGTTTTAATAAGATAAGAGTACGATCATGATAATGATACATAAAAAAAGGAATTCGTCTGATTTCCCAACATTTGACGGCTAATTTTACAGCATGTGATCCTTCCCAAACCATTGGAATGACTTGATCAGATGTCATAAATTCCAATAATTACGCAAAGAATGGCTTCGTCGCATGATCAGCATAATGTTGTTTTAGCAATTCTTCAAGATTTATAAGTATCGTGTTCATTAGATTTCAAATTTGAGTCTCTTCTTATGATATAGCATTGTTGGTGAAATAATGAAAATAAAATGTTGGAAATATTAGTTTGAAAGCCAAAAATGAGTTTTCATCGACAGAACTTCACTCATTTTTGAAAGTAAACAATTTTTCACTCATTCGGTGATTGTGCCGCAAAAGATTTTGCATTAAGATAAATTCTGCCCCATAACAACTCATTCACTTTTTGCTGTGTATTTCCTTGCATTCGAACACATATATTACAATTAAATATTATTCACAGTCACGTTAGTATCTAGATTTTGCGGCACGATGCAACTGTGGCGCTGTAATGCGGCGAAAATCGAAACCATCTGTTGTAATTGCATCTTGAAATATCAAATGCCCTTCAAAATAAAAAAATCATGTATAAGAAATGGATTCATGTTCAGAACTACAGGTGGTGTGTTGATATAAAACATATACCACTCCTGATCGAACAACAAGTTGTCATGTAAATAGCAAGTGACATATAATGGTCTTCTATTCCCAGTTTCTAGTTTGCATCAGAGAAATGAGATTTTTTTTTCGGAAAATAAACATTTTGATTAATTTTTTTCAATTTTTTTTAATTGTATTTTTCAAAGCTTTTGTACATTTTTTTTTACTTTTTGATTCTAAATTATTTAAACTTGCTTCTATTCTTTCCTTCTTATCTAACTTTTTCCTTCAAAACTGCACTACTCGATATTTTTATCATTCTGGGCAAATTTCGATTTCTTCGCTGGATGATGAATCTCTTCAGTCCTCTTCCTACTGTTGGTGTCTTTTCCAAGCTCTGACTGTCATTTTCGTCCGAAATGAAGAGTAAGGTACGTTTTAGAGCTCGGCCAGATTTTGATGTACTGCTTTTGTTTGGCGTTGATTCCGTCCTTTATTGATTTGGCATTGCTCCGATACTTTCGCGCTCTTTCACTTGTCCATTGCCATCGACCGATAGGATCACCGAATGCCTACCATTATTGCCTTGGAATGGTAAATGTTCTTTGCCTGGCTTCGGCGTTTTACGCAGTTGTCTAGGTACTGCAATCGGTTCTGCATCCCTAACATTATAATGTCAATAGTGACTTCTCCACATTCTAGCCAAGCACGAAAGTACTTCAGTAGCGTCCAACTCTTCTTTGGAATGAGTTTCAATTTTTTTACACATTTTTTCCGAATTGTCTTTTAAACGAATATTGAAAAATCGGTCTTTAAATTCAATGTGTTTAAATTTGTATTATTTTATCGAAGTATTTATTTTTTCTTCTTGAACTCTAACTCTGGACAGCTCAAGAGTTTATTCAGACAATTTTAAAGGATATTGAAAAGTCTGGTAGATAGATCCAGTAGGTGTTTTATTCATTAATTCGCATCATAAGTTCATTTGCTGCCTCCTTTTTTGTTGTTCATGTGAACTCAATAGTGTGAAAGCGGTAAAAAAAAGAAAATACGGTGCATAATGCACAGACAGAACGAAATCAACTATTTAAGCAGGTAATTACTAATAAACATATTTTTACACACGAAACAGTTATATTACATGCAGACGCAAACATATGTGCAGAATACCAGGATGCTTAATGCTGAAACATATATTTGTGTCCCATTAAAGCTGATTGAATACCTTCCATCTTGGATTTGCATTTCCAACATCGAAATACATTTTCCGCATAAGTAAAATTCCTTAAGATGTTAGAAAAACAACAACTATGCCACTTTCAGACACAGACTTTTGGATTATTTAAATGAACGAAAGTGGAACCTCTTTAGACAAAAAACAACTGAATGTTCAATTACTAATTAATAGAAAATCATTAGAAGATTATGAAATCGAAAACATTATGAATGCAGCAAATCTATGGCTAAATTCAATGCCAGCTTCAGTTTGTGGTAAAGTAAAATAAGATATTCTAACAATTATTTTATGTTTCATCATTTTACACAATTTGTTTGTTAAAGATTATATGACCGTTCGAAAATCTAAATCAACAACAGTTGCATGATAAAAAAATGAATACAAAGCAATATATTTAAACAAAAAATCACAAATTTCAAGAGATATTGTAATGCTGTTTTCAAATGTGATTTCAGATGAATGATTTGATGGTGTGCTTCAATTAGGCATATGTTCTTTTCCAAATATTGATCACTCACCCATATGAATTTCAATGCAACTAATTTCAATCCTTTTGCCTCAAAACGTTTGAATATTTGCAATAACAAACCTTTTAATGAGCGCGCGATGTATGTTTGTATTTGTGTGTCGCTGACCACTGAAACGCTATCCATGTTACAGCGACGAACGATGCGGTCGAACGTTTCAGCGTTCAACGAAACACATGCATGAACAAGAATCGCGCACTCATCCAGATGCTATCTCAGCGATGAGTAATATCTCAGCGATATTTGATTGTGTGCATTCAGTTCGAATATTTATTTTGCTTTGCAACAGGTGTTGCTCAAAATGCACTATAGTGCTATAGCATTTCGGACATAGTCTCCGCATTGCTGTTGTAAGACACCGGTAAAAAGCAAAAAAAATCAAGTTGCATACCTTCAGGATATTTTAATAATCTAAACGATAAACACCTTTAAGATATTTTTCAAAGTAAAAACTGGTGCAATGTAAATTTATAGATTTATCTTTATTCCATAGTAAATAATAACTGCAAATGCATACACAAATTATTGACATTTTTTTGTTGTTCAATATATCTGTTGTATCTCTCACAATATACTTGTGTTGTTTGACATTTCAATCAGTGTTTTGTTGATCGATTTGATTGATTTGTTTTAAAAATGATCGGAACTGTTGCCATCCTATGGAATGTCGTTAATTTTCCCATTGTTTAATTCTATAAATCATGAAAAGTAAATGTTGTTGTTTTTTTGCTATTGTTTTCCTATGAATTGACTGCTTTTTATGTGTCTCAAAACTGTGAAACAAACGCATTTATAAATCAAATGAAATGAATTTGCCAGAGGACCTGTTTGTGCCATGGCGGTCGAAAAATGCATGCCAAAATCGAAAAAATTCTAATTTTTGCTCAACGAAAAATGGTTTATTTTTCTCTTACTTGAGCTATTGAAAACTGCAAGTGGAATGGGTGGGATTGGGTGCGGTAGAAGGGAAAATTAATTCGAAAATAACTGTTCAATTCAAGGCGTTGATTACACGTGTAAATGTTGGGCATTTTTTTTTAAATCTAATAATAGGTAAATACGTTGATATTTCATTTTGTTTAATAATAATTTTGAATAAACATCTTTTGTTTTATCATATATTTTTTGGTTTGAAAGAAGAAAATTTTCACAACAATGCAAATGACAATAAATTGATTCATTACACGAAATTGATTCATTGAGATTTATCGACGGCCTCCCAAAGGTGGGTACGGTACTGCCCAAGCAGCCGATCGCTGCAGAAAAACTATTGTGTGTACCATGCGCTCGCTTTGGCAATGCAGTGCCGCTCCTCCTAAAAGCCGCCTATAAAAACGTACACGTATAATTTAAATTGTATTTTTTTATGCTTGATTTTTCATTTGAAAATCCCGAAAATAAACATATCAATATATAGTTTAGCAGTTCTCCTTTGCACACTGGTTTTGCTTCATTATTTCCACTTTTCTAACAGTTATAACATTTTAATTCAAAACTTTGTTCCTTTGCTTGGAGGGGAAAAGACAACAATTTGATGCGAATCATGTTAAGTTGAATAATAGAAATATATCAATTGAACATAGAGTAGAATAATTTTATGGCATTTATTGGATGCATCAGTGCATGGGCCTGCACTGAACTATCAGCTCTCGTCGCACTAAATGTCTTTCGCCATCGATTTTAATGTGAATTGGTGACTGTTTTTTCTGGCTTTTTTTTATGCAATAAATTGCTAACAAATTTCTTTAAATCATCAAATGCTCTTCATTTGTCATTGCTCTCGCCCTCGTTCAATTTTTAATTTAATAGTTCCTTAGTTAATTCTAGGTATTGTCCTGGATTTTTAATTAATTTCTCATTTTCAATGTTAGTTTTTTTTTTTTTTTTTTTTGTTAATTTCTCAAATATGATTAATATAGTAATTTTGGTTATAAATGAGTGTTGTTCTGTTGTTATTGTTTTTGTTGTTGTTGTTTCAAAATTGGGTATATTTTATCAATTTTTTTGTTAAAATGCAATTAAAAATTCGACGAAAATGTGTTGTCATTCGATGTCCTGTGCAATTTGAGCGCGATGAATTGAAGGACATTGCTTGATTCCATTCGACTAAATGGGGAAAAAAATATTAATGAAGAATTTCAAGAACAAATGATGCTCATGAAACGGTTTTGAATGAATAGACAAAATATTAAATGAGACACCCACAGCAAAACCGTGATGGATTCCATCTTATAGCATAGTATTTATTGCGGTTTTGTTCGTAGACTCTCAAATGTCATTTTATTAAACATTGAACATTAATGTGTTGTGTTGCGTTTCTAATCATTTTTTAAACACACCAACAAGGGTTGCTTCATTGGCCAGAAACGAGCCAATGCAAATGAAAGTTTGCGCTTAAATTGACCAGAATGTCGGAATGTATCGAAGAAATATGATCGAATTTCGACCAAATTTGGCCAAATTGTGATCGAACTTTAATCAAATTAGTGACTACATTTGACCAAATTTAGACCAATCAGAATATCTTCTCGAGTTTGAGATTTTCAACTTTTTGTTGTTCAAGTACGCTTTGAATGAAGCTCAAAAGTTTGCTGTCGAACAAACGAAGGTCTCAAATGTGCATTGGTAATTATAATTGTGTTTCTATATATAGTACCGTGAGTTCAAAATCATGCTCAATATTGATTAAATATGCATTGTTATATACTGCATTGTGCTTTTTTAATGCATTGGAATGGCCTGAACGTATTCAGGTGTTCCGGTTTGGTTCCTACAATGAAACCTTTCTCGAACGGTCATTTGAAGTGAGCGCGTGCACCTTTCATTTGAATCATCTCTGGGACTGGAAAATGTGAAATTTTTTATTGGTGAACTTTTAACGCTGCCCTTCTGTATTTTCATTATGCATATATTTTTTTTTTTTTGGTTTTGTACTTTTCTATAAATGCAACTGCTAGACGATATTTTCATTTGATTTTTTTTTGTTCGTTTTTTCTATTTTAAAAAAAAACATAAACGAACGTTCGTTAAACAAAGAAAAAAAAATGGGACCTGCTTATTTGGCTATGCTCATTTTTTTACATTTTAATGGTTATGCAATACGAATACGAATAGAACAACAATTGAATAGATTTTTTTTCATTTTAAATATGTTTTGTGGTTGATTAGTTTTTGAGAGAAAATAGCTGGAAAGGTTGATTCGAATCATTTGCGGAAACGTCGAAATGAAACGTTCAAATCAAAACATTGAGAGCAATTCGAACTCTTTTAATTTTTTTTTTCAAAGTTTTTGGTTGTTGTTTATTGGAACATAAAATCGATTTATTTCGAATGGAATGTAAAACTAACATTTAATGTCATATGAAATTGAAGAACAGAAGCGATACACTCAGCAAATGCAAATGTCAAAGATTCAATGTCAATAAACTGCATAACTTGAAGAAATACACTCATTTTTAATCATAACTTAAATTTTTTGCTATGCTTTTTATTTCTTTTTTAACTTTCTTATTCATTATTTGCATTATCCCGCCGATCATTCATACACGATTCACTACATCTTTGCGTTGCGCTTACTTATATTTGAACAGGTTCCGTCGACTTTATATCTATATGTGTGTGTCCGTCGCATAACATAAATTATAGCTTATGTGCAATTAAGACCTTTTAAATGTTCGATCTTTTGGAGTGGAAAAGAATGGCAAAAATGAGTAGTTTGAGACGAAATGAATTCGGTTAATGTAAGATAAATCTTTAAATTGATCAACTCCAGAAACCTTAAATAATTGTTTATTGCCTTAAAATGTAATTTTTCGCTATATATACGTGAATATAATGAATGAATTCAAAAGCAATCCGGTGAATTTGGAAGCGTCGAGCCGGTGGTCAGAGGTGGTGCCCGATTTTTGAGTTCAATCGACAAAAAAATTTGTTGATCAACAAGGAGACAACTGTTGTTCCAATCACTGAGATCTCATCCAAACAAAAATAAAATACTGTTAACTTGAAACTCCAACGATCACATAGAGCCCCTTCTCTGTTTAACACTCCCGCTAGTGTCGCTCTTAAAGTAACAATATTTCTTGTGACCATTAATTTAACGAAACTTTTATCCATTTGCGAACGTTAAACCTGGAAACTTAGGGGGAACCGAAATCAATTCAGTCGCAAACAATCTCAGTGAGAATGATGTTTCCTTAGTTGGGAATCCCTCATACACACATACCCCTCATCGTGCATTGTTCATCTTTCAAAGGCTAATGGGTCTTTTTGGTGAGTGCCGTATATTCCAAATGCAAAATGTCAAGCGATTTGTTTTGTTTTGACTCCTGATTATATTATGATTTAGTTCGGAGTCCAAACTTAATGATCTGAACTTCAGGTGATATCGACCCAAACTCATTGTGTATGTGTGTGCTGCTTAAAACTGCTTCTGGACGAAACGATAAAACTCAAAAGATTGATGGCAATGTCTAGTTGAAAAATTAGAGAAACGAACGATAATAAGTCTACTTAAATTGTGTCGTTGCAGAAGATTTATATTTCTTTCAATCACCCGTTTATTTGTCAATTCGACAAAATTCGGACTTTGCATGTGATTCGTGTCTCCGTTGCTTGGTATTAGAAATATATGTGGCAATTTAAATGCAATCCAATGTCACATCTGCCACTTTATTGCAATCAATCCAATTTTGAATATATCGATACTTTTGTCTAGAATGCTATCGCTTTCATTCCCTGCGTAAATTAGAAATTTATCCCATAGCTCAATTATCATTTTGAGATCTCAATTCAGTTCAGCTATCGATTGAGATAAACACGTTTGGTTGTTTGTTTTTCATATAAGTGCATCCTATCTAAGATTTAATTTACTTCTAATTATAGTTGTTCAAGTCCATTTGTAATGAGTGAGTGCTGATGCTGACTTGGTTTACTATTTTATCATTTTGACTTCCTTTTCCTTGCAATTCTTTGCTTTTCCGATTCTCGAAAGAGATTCTCGCTAAGTTTATTTTATCTCTTCTGCACTTTTTACGGCTTTTGTCATCGTAGTGACTAGATTTCAAGACTGGGGTTACAGTTTCGATGACATTGATCATGCATTTCATTCTGGTCCAAAGTAAATATCGTCGATAATATCATCCCTTCAAAGTACAAACGCTGTACATTTGATATGCCTTCAATTTTGAACTATGGATTTCAATTGATTTTATTAAATTATACCATATTTATTCGATTTCGTTCATTTTGTGTCATCATTTGACACATTTCGGCTTTTAAATGCAACTATCTAACTTCAATTTCAGCTGAATGGAAATTTCGATTAAAAATCTTTCATTATATTGAATGGAAATTCCACAAAATTATCGAGTAAAATTAAAAAAAAAAGAATAAAAAAGGGATTAAAAAACGGGGTAGGGGGTGTCAAAACGAGCATACACATCGAAACAACGAAGAGGACTCATAGAAAAACTCAAAAGTCGGACTGAAATCAAAGCAAATACGGGAAACAAAATGAGTGAGAATGGAAAAAAAAAAAAAATTGGTAAAATTAAAAAATGTATAAAATATCAGTATATTTGATTATAATCTAGGTAATTAACGTATTAAAAAATATATGTACAATTTAAAAAGAAAAATACACACTAATTAATTTGTTCAAAGATGTTATTTTTCACCGAGCCATTTTCATCCATCCATTCGCTATTCATGCTCAACATGACGAATATAACTATGTTTGTATGAACAACAATGTAAGTGGGTGTTTATGTCTTTGGGTCAGCAAAAACAGATCGCCTCGCAACTCTTTTGTGATTTAATTGATTCTAATAATGTGGAAGTAAAGGGTGCATAGGCACATCATTAGTGGCTCAATCAAACGTATTTCTTTTCTCGTTCAATTTCCATATCATCATTTTTGTCTCGTCCATCACAACGTTTCGATTGATACTTCGTTATGGGCCAAGTTTAATGGAAGAGGAGAAATGAGATTTTTGACCGGCTCGAACAATCACTTTTTGTTTTTCGTCTTTTTATTTTGTTCCTGTTTAGTTTGTTCGAATATATTTAAATAGAGTATGACGTGACTTTTTAGGGAATTCCCTTCAATAAAAATGAAACTCCATCTGTTTAAATTCAATTTTGCACATCCTAATTGATTAATTCATGTTCACAAAAATGGTTAGTTTTTTAATGTATGTTTTTTTTTTTTTTTTGGTTTCATTTCCATTACAACATATTCTCTTTACTTAGGTTATGTGTGATGCATTAAATTGCATAATTGCATTTTCTGTCAATCATATCGATTCATTTTCAGCATGCTCTTTTATCTGCTACATTGATGCTTTGCGTGGTTTTCGCTACACTTCTTCTACTTCATTCTGATTTTTTAGTTTGAATTTTTTAATTGTTGAATAAACGAAGCGCAAATAGAAAAAAAAAATAATTAGATGTATTAAAACAGACATTAACGTTAAACTGTTTATGGCAACGGGGTAATGACTTGAACGTATGTTTGAGGGAAATAACCAGTTCGTCCATTGACGCTGCCCTCATACCAATTATCATCGACACGGTTCAGCAATTGAATTATATCATTTTCCTGCAATTATAAAAAAAAAGGTGATGAGAAAATGCTGGAAATTACTCAAAATCTGGACTTGAATTCAAAATAAAACATAATAAATATCTTCTAAAGAACGAGTGACGTCGAATTTTGTAGGACGATCTTTGATGTCGTTGTCATTATTAGTGCCTCACAAGTGATGTGAGTTGTTGATTATTTTAATCAAAATATATTCAATAAATTGTCCGATTTAAGCGAATAAATTGTCCGATCGGTCTCAGGCGGAAGTATAGTTTTGCACGTAATAAAAAATTATAATGATAAATTAATAATAACAAACATTTTGTTCAATATCGTTATTAGGTTTGGATCCCAATAGCTTTATTGTGATTTTATCACATTAACGTAAAAAAATCATAATAATCCTCGCATGGATCTTTCGGATATTTCTGATGGTCAGGTCTAGGAAAAATCCAAATATCCTTCATATTCTTTGCTTCAGAGCACATTAGACCAAAAATTGATCAGCTCGGAAGCAACTGTTCCACAGTATTCAGACTAGGCCGATTCTGTGGAATAGGTACTTCCGAGCTGGTGGATGTTTGGTCCAATGTGTTTTCGAACAAAAGATACTACTGGCGCTTGGGGAGATTTTTTTTTTATTTTTTCGACCATCAAAAATACCCGAAAAATCCATGATAAGATTTACCATTCTATTTCTCATAAACACATTCAATTTTATGACATGAGAGCATTAATATGATTTTATCATGATAAGTTAATAAAATGTTTATTTTTCAAATCATAATAATTATAATCGTGATAAAAAAATTATTACGATAGCGCAAAACACAAAACTATAGGCGGAAGTTGATAATAAAAAATAAAAAATGTTGCTTACTTTGAATGCCAATTCGCCCGGATTTTCTGGTTCGAAATCGTAGAGTGCAGTACAGCAAGGTCCAGACGGACGTTGTTGGGCCATTGGAGTCTTAGCTGGTGACCGCATTGGCGATGGCAAAGGTGACGCTGTAAATGAGACAATATTTCACCGTTCAATAAAAACACTACACATTTTCCAGTTCTATTTGATAATACACAATGCTTTAAACATTTTTTATTAGAAAAACAAACCGAAACCGAACCATTCGTGCATGCAAATAAAACAAACCGTCTACATTCAATCAAAGCAAATTAATATCAGCTGTTTGATTTCATTTTTCGTAACAAACTCAAAAAATATTTTTTTTTTTCTTATTAATTATTTCTGCAGGAATTTTTAATGATGGATCAGCAGAATAAGTGGAATTTAAAGTAATTACATAATGAACATATAAATATCACCACAAAAAGAAGATTTAAATGAAATTTCGTGTCCAAATTGAACTAGAATCAATTTTCACTCGAAAGAAATGAAAATATAAGTTCATTGACGAACATAATTGATTCAACTGAAGAAATTGGAAGCGGATATCAAATCATATCAAATACTTTCATAAGAATTGATAATCATGCCAAATAAAACCCTTTGACCAAACAGCGATCAAAAAAATAGCACAAATGCATGCATTTGATATCGAATTATGACAGCCAGCAATATATTTCGGACCGTTTTACACACAAACAGAGGAAGAGAAATAGAAAAAGAGAGCGTAAGAATCAGATGAGCGGAAACATTTTCATGCTCATTCTTATTAATATAATACTCTGTGTTGTCTAAAAATAGCTAGATGGAGTGTTCTTTTACCGTTGGTCGAGTGTGATTGCACTTGACCATTATCCAATTCCAGATGTGTTGGTTTGGTTACTGTATGTTAAAACATGAATAAACATGGAAAAAGAGAGAAATGGAAATAGAAAGAGAGTAAAATACAGAAAGAGAAAGATGGTTACGAAACGAAACAAAAACCAAGAAAATACAAGCAATTGAAATTCAACAATTAAATCACGCTCCATCGTAAATGTATGTTTCAATAACATAACGAAGGTCTTCATCGATTTGAAAATAAACACCCTTTACAACGGTCTCTTTAGCAGATGATGGAAAAAAATAGGAAGGAGAAAGATACAGTTGAACGAGTCTCGGTATTGTCAAGGAGAGAGTTCGTTCCGCCCTCACCAAACGTTGTCTTCGTCCCGTTGAAAATCAATTACACACCAAAATCGACACATATATTCAATAGATCTTGATTTTATAACAGAACAGTTGCAAAAACATTGACTAAGTTCTACACATTAGAAATGAAACAGCAGGATAATGGTGGTACAACTTTCAATTTTACGAAGATTTCAAACTTTTGAATTGACACCGCTAATGAAATTATGCATTGACTTCAATAGAATTCCTGTCTTCTGTGATTTACGTATCAATTTACGCGAAAACGATTCCATTGTAATTGCTTGAGAAAATGTTCATTGTGAAAATGGAGAATTCACGAATATGCCGAAATCATTCGAATTGAATTAAACGAAAATTGAACATTTCCTTGCGTTCAACTGAGAACTTTTGTATCAAATTGAAATATGAGTTAATCCCTTAGGCTTATTTAAAAAAGATATAAAAAGGCGATGTTCGACCTTTCATTTGCATCAATTTGATTTCGATAGATGAATTTCAGTAGTTTGTCAAATAATTTCCATTTAATCGAGGAATTTATTTCATAAAAAAATCAGTCAAGGATCACTTCTCAATTTACACAGAAAATTGCGACATGTACAATAGCTACAAACTTCCATATACATTTTGTATAGCGATTTTGTACTGACACTTTTGTGTGAACATGTGTGATTTTGCTGAAGAATTGGTTTTTTGCTTAAATCAAAATGTTAGTTTCTTGTTTGCTAACATTGTTAGTTTCATGTGATGAATTTAGTTATTGTCAAAAAAATCAATTTTCAAACACTTAATAATGTTAGCTGATACGTGAACAGTTTCAACAAAAGTCTGCCATAGAAAAAACCAAAAGTTAAATCAATATACAAGTCGTTTCATTAATGTGTCAAGTAACAACTGTTGTGTAAACATCAAGATGCAACAATCTCAAATTCACAACATTAGCACAAATTTGATATGGTTAATTGGCATTCAAAAACAATAACAACAATTTTGCACATTCAATGTCTGCAATCAACAACAGAATGAAGCCGCTAAGCGAGAGAGGGAGTGAGAGTGTGTGTTTGTGTGCGAGAACGACACAAAAAACGCAACGTTTCTCATTGAGCCGAATAAAGATGAAGAATTCCTTTTGTTTTTAGAATTCCATAACTGAAATCGCGAGGAGAGAATTATGACTACGAAAATTTTAGCGTTCTACAGTATGATGTGTGCATCCAAATAAAATTCCGTTGATATTATGCATCACCACCACCAAAATTTAAACCCGGAAATTTAAGCTAAATTTAAAGTTTTCGGTTAATTATAAAAATATATCGTCCATTATTTATTCTGTTTGCCCATTCATTTTTTAGAGGAAAAAACATTTCATTCTCGAACTTTTCATCTGTCACAAAAAATTTACTTCGCGAAAAGAATTTTAGTCAATTGATTTTTATGAATTTTTAAAAGTGATTTGCTCATCTTTTCTGCAAAATGAGTTTTTTTTTATCATTGATTTGTTCGAAAAAGGCGGCATTTCGGGGTGCTTGATCCACAGCTTATTCAAGCTAAATGTGAATGAATCAAATGCACGTTCACGCCATTTGACGCTAAATTTATTACAAAATGACCGCAAAGAATCAATAATTTCCATTTAAAAAAGCTCTTTTCTCATTGACGTGCTGGACAAACCGATCTTGTGTCATTTTGTTGTTGTTATAGAAATAAGGGGTCACCCACACCAAGTGTTTTAACTCATTGAAAATGTACTTTGCGATTGAAATGATGAATAGCACTACATCTAATGTAAATTTGTGTGTATGTTAGAAATGGATCTACCACGTATTGTGCATTTAAATGGCGAACAATGTATGATTTTTCTCTATTAGTGCGTTAGGATTGCATTTTAAACAATGATGATGATGGAAATCAAATGTGGTGAATGCTTGGCACGTCGCAAATACATCGCGCTCCAACCAAATCGCATAGTTATTTAGCGTATTCAGATTGAGATGTAAGTGAGCGCATCCTTTTTCCATTTATGACACCATAATCCCATTGGATTTCATTTCGTCAACAAACAATATGGATCAATGCTGATTATTGAAAAAGAGATTTTGTACATTTTATGAATTCGATAACAGACTGATGCCGGACAACCAAAGCTTATGATAATAGATGATAACCCAACATATCCCTCGAAAAATTCGAAACAAAAAATGGGCAAATAAAATGAATGAACGAGGACAAAACCGATAATGGAATAAATAATAATAAAAAGAATAAATCATTATAAAATGACGAAAATTGGATGGAACAAAATAAAAACAAAGGAAAATAAAATTCACCTGTCCAGGGATCGTTGATGAGACCATTTTGACTATTTAAATTACTAAAATGATTTCGATTCGATGTGGCGGTGTTGTAGGTGGTGGTGGTTGTGTGAGTGTGATTTGATTGTACGGCGGGTGCGACGGTGGACAGATGCGACAGTTTTGGCGCTCGTGTCACGGGCGGCGGTGAATTCCATGCATTCAACCACACATCCGTTGATAACGCATTTAAATCATTCAATAACATATTATTCGGATGATGATTGCTACTATTCGTACAATTATTTGTTGCATATGAAGCGCTACTATTTGTTGATGCGGTCGTACTATTAAAATTCAATAATAAATCATTGTTATTGTTTGTGCGATGCGACGACGATGACGAATGATTCGAAGCGGTCGATAGGCTTTGTTGCGATCCGTACGTTCGACTCCGCGCAAAATTACTGCTATGAATGATATTGGTTTTGGCCAAATTCTGCTGTGAGCTGAACAGATTGTACTGATTGTTGTTGTTGTTGTTGTTGTTAATGCTATTATTTGATTTACTATTGTATAAATTGTTTTTATTACTGCTTTCAAAATTTTTGTGATTGTTGTTGAATTTGGTGTTGCTATTTTGATGATTCGATTTGTTTGAATTGGATGTGAAATAGCGCCCACCATTTCCTAGCCCTTCCGATGAACCGACACCGTCTATGTTCAATTCGGCCAATGTTTTCGGTACGAACTCGCCCTTTGGACGGCTTGCGGCCTCATCGCGTCTACAATAACAAAAATGAAATGCAAGTTTTAGTATTTTTTCATACAAAAATTCTTGAAATGTTTGATTAAAATAAAAATTGTTTGTAGTTTTTTTGTGAAATATTTTTTTTTTTTATTTTTGAAATTCGCTAATATCAACGAAAAATAACAACAAAACTCATATTTATTTACAAAAATGAATAAAAGCAATCGAAAATATTTATATTCAAGAGAAGACTGCATGAACAAATGAATAAAATGTTATTAAAAAATTAGCAGAATATGAACGACAAATAAATAAAAATGCAGACAAGTCAAACAGAAAGACTTACTTTATTTGGAGTGTTTCCACCAATCCCTTCAAAATATCGGCACATTGTTGATGATAGTCCAGCAATCCTTCGGAAAATGTGTACAACTGCGAGACTTGTTCGACCTGCAACCGTGCAAATTAATTCGAATTAAATTGTATTTACTTGTGAGTTCGTTAAATTCTATGAATTTTGTGTACGTCTGGCAGGTATTTACATCATTTTGCAGCAAGTTGTACATCCCCAATTGGGCTAAATGTAGCGATTCCGCGAATTTCTCTTCAGCACCACGAATTTCGTCGTCTGTAATATGAGATCCTTTGTTTATGACGTCGTATTCATGGAAATATATATTAGGGCGAATTCATGGGAATCGTTGTATCGAACGAATCATGCAAAAACCAATCGGATTCGAAACCAATCGAAATGATGAAAAGAATTTATGAGATACAATGTTGGAAATAATGAAATAATAATGTTGCCAATTCCAACAGCCAAAGGAGGACACATTCAAATCAAGGCATGAGCAAATACCAATTGAACCGAAAAAAAGAAAAAAAAAAGAAAGAAAAAAAAAATGCGTTATAAATGTTGAGGAAAATAAATATAGGGAATTTTCAATTAAAAAAAATCAATCCAACAAAAGCAATCCAATTCTAATAAAATCAACCGTTTCTACTTTGATTTGATTTAATGCAATAGAAATATGCAAACATTCAAGGCGCACTGCAATTTCCAGTGCAACCGTTTCGAATTTTACGATGTCATCTGCTATGTAATTTGATGCTATCCGTAAAGCTCTTACCTTTAGCTTGCCTACGTCGTTTGCAATCGTAATCCAAGCGCCGCCCTTGCAATTTTTTACGGTGATGCTGTGTGAGTGGATGAATTAGAGAGAAATGTAATGTCGGAACAATAAAGCGATACATTAAACGTGAATATGACGGGTTTCATTTTATGCTGCGCGCTTACCATTACTTCCTTCAGATCTTTTGTCTGTAAATGATGCAATGGCTCCAGGAAATTCTGTTTTATATTATCATCAAGTGAGTATTTTACATCCGCCATCTGTCTCAATGCCTCGCCCATTTCAATTAGAGAATCCGCTAAACAATGTTACAGTACACAAAAATCGAAATGACAACGTAAAAATGGAGGTCAAAATTGCAGGCATAATGAATGAATTTCATGCGAAACATACCGAAAATACTATTTTCACCGAGCTTTTTGCCATACATGAGCATACAATCGGAAAGCAATCCCTCTGGTTGTGGATAAGTGTTGCTTTTCGCCTGACCAGATAATTTCGATATCCCTTTGACGGCCGCCATTTTAGCTCGCGCCGTTGGATTCGGCTGAAGGAACTCTTTGGTTTTGATTTGTATTTCCTCAACCAATTCATTTGTGACATCGGTTTTCTGGATGATGCGAATCAAAAGCAACAGTTAATTTTTCGCTGACAATGAATGGTTTGGTGAAATTAGAACATTTATTTGTGTGAATATTTTTACTTACCCTTTCCATGTCCATAAAATCTAAATCTAGTTTAGTGCCTTCAGCGCCACCCATTTTCTCGGTAACATACTGAATTTTTTTAAAGAAAAAATCAATGAATATACATTTTATGTTTGAAATGTAGTGGAAAAACGGCTAGCTATTGATGCAACGCTTCGTGGATGCTCGCATTTGTTAAAGAGCATTCGCTAATCGGAGATTCATAATCTCAGCCAAAAACTAAATAAAGACGAGCGCTAATTTTAACGACCAGAATATAGAAGAATGAAAAGCGAGGGGCATCAAATCTAAATAATAATTAAGTATTTAACGCTCATCGTACAGCGTCGAATTGCCACAAATGAACGCAATTATAATTAACACGTACTGTACTATATACCGTAATTGTGCATCTCCGATATGAATTCGATTTCGCTTTCAAAACTCTTTCACTTCTTTTGTTTCATTTGAAAATAATAATAACATTTAAAGCTTACAATAAACTATACGGTTAATTGTGGTGCATATAAAAATGATCATAATTTTTTCCCCGAACAAGAGAAAGTGCGAATGCCTCATTCATGCCTTATATAATTTAATTGATTGCTGTGTGCGTACAATTGTACATCTCAAAGCATGTTTTCATTTACTTTTCCGAATTGTGATTTTCGAAAATGCGGATTTGTGCTGGTCGATTAGTTACTCACCTGATTGGCTTTGTTAATTTGTTTCTTCAGTCCAGCGAACGCCATATTGAATAGATATTAATTTGTGAGTGTGTGTTCCTCGCCACTAGCAATTCTCACCCCCGCTACTGCTCTCGAAGTAAACAAGAACTGAGAAAAAATTAAGCCGATTTATCGATTTTTCTGTGGGATTGATCTTCTTATGCGATCGAAGATGCCCAATCTTTCTGACTGAGTATTCCACAGGGGCAGATCAAAAGGTTCAATCTATCTGCAGCCGTGCGTGTGCTTGCCAATTTTATGGGAAATTGTTCACTTGTAATATTCGTTGTTATTTTTGTTTCAGACAATTTTATTCAGCTTTATTCAAAACGCTCTTTTGTTTGCATTAAAATTTCCGTTATCTATTCCATAGATTTTCTTCGCTCTCAGCTTGTTCGATTTGTTGATGCAACACTGGTTTATGTTGTTTTGCTGTGTGTTTAACGCGCTTTAGTTATCTGTGAACAGGAAAATGTGGATGAGCAAACAAACGTGATAAATATGAAAATATAAATGTAAATATAGAATTGCATGACTTTAGAAAATAATAACAAGTCAGCATCGAAGAAAAAGCGGCTGCAACTGAAAACTCGATGAAAGTTAACGACAACGGCGATGATGCTTGATGACGACATCGATGTAATCGCATTTGCGCCATTTGATTTAGCTAAAATACTCACATTCCGTTTTAATTCTATTGTTTTTTGGAATTGATTTGTTGTGAAAATTTCCATATGTTTATTAAAACACACACGTCAATAATAACTGTGTTCCCAGTATTCATTGCAACGCCCAATCTAAATCAGTGTGGGCAAATGTGCGTACAAGTCGCGTACAATACACGAACGCCGAATACACGTATTCTTTTTCCCAATATATTAGTCGCACTCAATAAAAACAATGCTTTTTACAAATACATCAACTACTGTACACTATGCATGAACCAAAAATGATTTATTGAATTGGCCACAATTCATATCTATGGACATATCATTCACAATGCATCTTGAATCATTTTTATGCAATATGTGTTTGCACAATTGTCACCCAGTTGTGATTATCGGAATGTGTTTGTATTCACTTGCATTATCAAACTCGCTTGGTCAATGCCTCGCACCTCATTCACGTTGCGTTTTCTCTCTCTGCCTCATTCTCATTTTCAGTGATGTCTTTAAACAACTTTCTCTGTTTCGCATGAGAAAAAGCACGGCTATTCATTTGAATCAATTGTTTCGGCTATTTCCGCAAACTGATCGAATATAAGTAATTCATCCTAACGAAATTACAGAATCGCTTTCAACTAATTTCATTGCTGCCACATTTTTTCATCGAATTATCACTATCAGAAATGGGTAACTACAGTTGCTTCATTCACCGGAATTAGCTTGGAGCTTTTTTACTTTAGCTTAAATCTCAATTACATCAGGCTCAAAATTGAGTTTATTATCAGTAATGAATGACGAGCACTTGATTGCTCACAAGAACGTATTTAATGTAAAACAAACCGTGCGGTAGAGATGATTAATAATGTTGTACTTTGAACGGAACATACAATAAGATATTGAATGCGACCTTCACCATCTGTTCGTCTGCTCGTCAATCGTTGCACAGTTAATACGATTTATCTTCAGTCAATACAATCGGAACTTTTTCACGTTTTTTTTTTTTTTCACTGAGCGTTGGGAAAGCATGATATATGGCGCAATAGATCGTTGAACCACACCATTGTTCTCAATGTAGAGGAAGATGTTTAAGCTTCGCCAACGCCAAGCTTTCTATCCCTCATCATTATTTATTATCAGTGTTTAATTATATGATATTTTTGTCAATGGAAAAAATATCCGGTTCAATTTTGCGAAGAAATTACAAGCCATTCACTTCTTTTTCAACAGAGTTTGGTCAAGATATTATCCTAAGATGAGATAAGATGAATATTATCTCTTCTTATCTAGATAAATTGTCAAAAAATATTTATTAAAATAAATTTAAAATGCATCATCTAGTTTTAGGATAAAATCAAGATAAAAACAAAAAAAGAAAGGCGCTCAAGTTTTCTTGGAATAAACACGAATAAATACATTAAATTTGATCGAGAATTATATTGTTCCTTAGTTCGTCAATTATATAGCGTAAAATCTGTATAAAAAAATTGGAAACAGTCCTTAATATTGCGGAAAAAAGTAATAAAAAATCATTGAAATAATCCTGAATTTCCCCAAAAATAAGCCTCAACTCCTTCCGATAGTGCCCTGAACTTTCCCCTTAAATCTAACTAAAAACAATCAAAAGAGTCCTAAATATTCTCGAACGTTTTGAATTTTTTGGACCGATCGCAATACTTTCACAACACACCGTGGATGTGCGGAAAAGTAAAAACCATTATCTTAACCAAACACACTTCTACTTAATCCTCTTATTCTTTTTAGAATTCTTTGGAGAAATTGGAAAATCAGCTTGATATCAATTAATAAGTGGATCTAAATCATGATAGTGCACGTGTACTGGTCCATTAGTGTATTTCTGTTGAACTTCATTAATATTCGTATGACAATTTCAATCTCATTGCATAAAAGAGCTGAAAAAAAATGTCGCAATGAAAGAATCCAATTGATATTCCCGGTGGTTTTTTAGATGATTTGGCAATACAATGGTAAAATACTAAGCTCTATATCGAGTCAAATGTGTTTTCCGGTTGTTTTAATTTCTTTTTCAAACACCAACATTTTCATCCAAATAAATTTCACTTTTTTTCCATTCTCTCCGATAGTTAATATAAACAATTATCTCCTAAATTACTATAGATAAGCCAACATTTTGGATATTTTAGAAGAAAGTATGTATTTGTGAACTTTCCATCTTGATAAGATTTTTAGTAAACATGAATTTGGGTTGTTTATGTGTGTTCGTGCACAACCCGAAACTGTTTGAAGCATAGAGTGAGTTTTCGCTACTAAAGGTAGGAGCCTCTGCAGCTAGGAGCTATGAGAATGCGAATATGCGTCGTTGCTGCGTGCTTTTCGTTCAACAGAGTTAGTTGCGCATAGGGTAGTGCGCAATTTATATAGCAATGCGCAAGTCGCTACGCTGTAGCAGCGGTGTATTTTGACGAAAATGGATTTTGGATGAAAAATAAATAATCTAAATGATGCTATTGAAGTTGTTCCGCAAAAACCTAATGGATATCTCAATCTTACGCTATACATTATCATATATTTAAAAAAAGACCAAATTTTATCAAAACGGATTCTCAGGAATCACATTTTTATCAAAAGGAAGTGCCTTTTTCAAGCGTGATTATTCATATATGTATGCTGAGTCGATATGTTGTTTATTGTATTGGTTTGGGCACACATTTAATATTTAAATAAAACTCGCCGAAAAATTTTCACGTGGTTATTACAAGCATATATTGCATTTTTAGAGTTCTGCTTAAAGTAAAGTACAAATTCTAGCACAATCTTGGTCCGGTGTTTCGAAAAGGCTTCAAACTGGTAAGAATAACGAAATGTGTTTTAAAAATTTGAAATGTGCAAAATATAGGTAAATTGACCGATGTTGCCGTATGATGAAGCTGCTGTAATACCTCATTCATCAACGAACGTCACAATCAATCCAACATGCAAATCCCAATACCTAGCTAATTCAAGCCCCAGTCTTTATACACCCGATCAAGACTCACTCATCAATGGCTTTTATAAAGAATAAATAGGTGGATAAACTTGGCATTTTTCATCGACATCATTTCCCTTTGATCTAAAGAAAACAGTAAATAGAGACTATCTGGAGAAAACGCACTGCAAATATTGCAAGTCAATGTTGGAAATTGGCTATCCTGCAACTGCAATCTGGAAATTTCATGCAACTTTCTGGTTATTATGACGTATTTTTGCATTCATAATGATTGTGATGTGCTGGTTCTTGTTTTTTTTTTATGTATGTAAATATTTCAAAAATATTTATTTGTTGTTCTTATTTTTGATTTTTCAATTTTCAGAATCACCCCGATTTCGTGGATCATTCACATTGTGTCCATGTTCCACAACCTTCTACCTTACTGTTTAAATTGTGTCAATTCAACGTTTAAGAAATGTTTGATTGATATTAAAGAGATAGATTTATCTTTTCGCTAGACATCAATAAATTGGGTGCTAATATTTATGTGTCTCGCTTATTTGAAAACAGTTTTTGGTCGTTTTTAAATATTCATATTGAGTACAAATGAAAGAGAGTTCCATTTTCGAATTTAGAATGGGCCTCTAACCAATTAACCAAAAATAATCTTGTTTCGTCTACTTCATCACATTTTCATAGAAATCGTTTTTGATCTCATAGAACCATTTTGCCTCCAAGTTATCATGAAACTGGAAATTCCCAACATATATTAGTTCATGATTTCGCGCGGATGTTGACGGAGTTAACAAGTTGAAGTAAATTTATTCTTTACAGGAAAGGTACGCAGAAAAAACCAAATTCACCGGATGCATACTGAAACTACCCACATGGTTTTCTTCTAAAATTTAAACGCTGAGTTTCGGAGTTATCATTTTTTCAAAGAAAGATTTTCAAAATTGCCACGCGAATTACACACCCACTCTGTTACACACTAATTATATACCTCTGTTAGTATTGTGCAAAACCAGAAAAACGTGTCTTTTCACTATTTTGCGTACTTTTTTTTGCAGTATTATCCTTTTCGCGTTTATCTCCGATATTGAAATTAACACTGTCAAAATGTGTAAACAGTGACGTAAAAATGAATCATGTTTCTTCTGGTAGTTTTTTTTTCATAAAAACAGGAGAGTATTTTGAGAGTAACAATCGTTATCGTCGACTTCATTGTGCTTTAACTCACTTGAATACAGTTCTTTTTAAGATAAGCGCGCTTTCAATCAAAATGTGTAAAAAAAAAAAAAGTTTTGTCGAAATATTTCAAGAAAATGGAATTTTTTTGAAAAATAATTCGTAGAAATTTGTGTTGTCAAAAATTGTTTAAGTGTATTTTTGAATTTTAGATGGCTCAACTCGATGCACCGCCATCCTATGAGGATTCAACGCCAACATATGAGGATTCACCGCCATCCTATGAGGATTCAACGCCATCATATGAGGATTCACCGCCAACATATGAGGATTCACCGCCATCCTATGAGGATTCAACGCCAACATATGAGGATTCACCGCCATCCTATGAGGATTCAACGCCATCATATGAGGATTCACCGCCATCCTATGACGATACGCTTAAAAATTGCTCCATATTTGATCCGACATTAGGGCAAACTCAACCCCAAATCAATATACCACGTGAGTAGATATTAATGGTGCAAAAGTAACGTCATTGCAAAAGTTATTTGATATCTTTTCTCAGAAGCGATCTCAGGTACGGAAAGACAATGTACTCAATGTAGAAGACCGTTAGAAACGACGGTTGAATATAAAGCCACTTGGAAAACTGCATTATGCTTAGCTCTCACTTTCATGGCTATCTTTTTGATGCTTTATGTATTTGGTCGAATTTCATATATTTTTATTGCGTGAGTTAATTCGAAATTGGCTACCTATTTACCATGATTATAAATAATTATTGTTGTTGTTGTTGCAGTTTTATCTCAATGCTCATAATCATTCACAAAATGAAGTCATGCGGGAAGGCTCGTTCTTACTGTATCCATTGTAATCAACAAATAGTGTAGAACAAATGACGAGAATTTTGTAGAAAATCGTCAACAATATTCGAATGAATATATAGACAAGTGAAAAGAGATTCTGATAAAATCATATTAACTGCAGTAACATATAACATTTTGTTTAAACATGTTTGAGAAATAATGTGTCTTCGTTGTTGAAGTGTTCGAAAACAACATATAATTTTCCTAAAAATAACTACAAAGTGTGATTTAGAATTTAGTCGATACTGTTGGTACAAAGAGCAAAATAATCCAAAAACACTTTCTTCCACCACAAAATAATAATAAATCACTTAATCAGCTTTTGTGTGGGCGTAAATGTTTGGAAAATAACCCAATTATCACAACTATCAAGCGTATTATTCAAAGCATTTAATTGGACCAAAGAACCTTATTTAACCCAGCCGGAGAAAAGAAGAAAACTTTACCCATAATAGTTTTTGGTTAAGCATAAAAGTTGGTTCAAGTTTGAAAAAACTAATTGCGCTTCGGAAAAACGGGAAATACCAATAGATTTGCTCAATCGAGAATGTTGTCTGTAGCAAAAATAAATATCACACTTTGATTATTTCATTTTTGGATATAAACATTACAACCATTTCAATTCTCAAAATTTTCGCAATATTCCTCGAAAACTACATAATTTTTTTTGATTGAACTATGACAGAAAACCACTAAAATTGCATATAGAAATCGAATTATTGTGACATCAACGAATACACGCAACGAAGTTTATGTTTTCATATTTAAAAATTTATTTAAATTTGATGCTAATATCTCAATATAATCGTACAATCATAGCATAAAGTGTCAGTCGTCATTTTGAAAATGGTTTCACTCGAAATTCCCTAAAACTCATAAATAGCTGGGAAATGGAAACATTGTCGGACCTTGACTTCTGACATGTGACATCTAACAAAAACAATGCTGAGTACATAGAACACACGCATAACTTGAATTTGAGCACATATGATTTTTCATCTTTAATCCGGATAGAAAAATATCATCCAGTACCATACGAACGCATACAAATGTAGGTTCATATGAATGGCTGGGAATAAAAATGCAACGTATTTTTGCTTCCAAATGATATTTCCCTCAAAAAATGTACACATAAAATTAATATTTCAGTAAAAGTGTCCCAACTTTCGAAATTTGATATTGGCATTCCTGAAAAAAAATTTATATGAGGCTAATTGAAACCTACATATTTGGCGAAGACATCTACCACATATCTTTGATCAGTAAGTGCGAAAATTAAATTCGAAAAATTTGGACTCTTTTACTGAAACAATTTTTAGAGACATTTCAATTGTAAATTTGTTGAGGGAAGCTTCATTTGAAAGCAAAAATACGTTGCATTATTATTTCCAGCCATTCATATGTTATCAGACAATTTTCGCAAGTACCACAACAAATGAGAAATCATATAAACTCATATTACAGATGAAATATCATTTGTCACACTTATTTTAGTTCATGCTTTGAGTAAAAAATTATGTTATTTCCAGCTCTACATTTTGAATTCATAAAAAAATGTGTTATTATTTTTGATTGTTTTCTAAATAATTTGTTTTATTCAATAAATTTTATTCAATTTAACAGAGCTATTGAACATATCAATAAATTCTTTTTAGGTCGATTCTAATTCCTGTAACTAAATTGCATTTGCATCTTTTACAGGCACAATTTAAAAGGTGCTTTTTATAATACACAGTGTAATCTATCATAAAAATGTTCGCTCTTCGTTGCAAAAATTAATCAAACTGAAATGATCAAATCCGGTTTTCAGAGAGAACATAATCTTAAATTTGAAAGCTCACGTTCAATGTTTCAGTAATCTCTTAGTGGTTTAACCAATATTTAATTTGAATAATTTTCCATTTCTTCATTTCTCCAGCCGTTGGAAATGGTTAATTTTAATTTAAACGAAAGAAAGTAGTTCCCTTTGATCTAGTTTATATTTACTTGATTCCAATTTCTTAGAATTGTTGTTAAAACGAGAATCATTAAGCAAACCCATGCCAAACGCATCAAGCACCATTGTCGACTCGGATTGGCTGCCACAAGCACATGACATTCTTTGTGGGTTGCCTTTCTTTGTCAGCACGCATTCACGTAACATCTTGCAAGAAACATAAAAGAAACTACTGGAAAAAATACTAGCTAGCGCCAACTGGCCTTGCGCGGGATCATTAATGGTGTGTGAATTGATGACATGAACCTCAAGTTTGTCTTATGGTTGAATGGTTTTATTCTGAAACCATAACATGTAACATGTGACAGAACATTTTGAATGTCATCGTTGAACATGCTACTCGTACTTGATGAAACAATTATACATGTTTCAATAACGGAAATTCAGAGAATAATTGGTTTTTCCGATTTTTTTTTATTTACAACAACGGTGGAATCATGAAAAAATGTTAAAAATTGAATTTAGAAATTAGAGCTTTTGCACTTGGCTGATATTTCATTGGAAAAATGATTAAATTCTTTTAGCTAAGACCTGGTCAATTTGGCATTTTTCACATTTCACAATGTATTCGTGCATACAATATTCAGATTCTCTTCAAGGAATTGCATTTCGATTGACAGGTGAATGAAAAGAAATCGACAAAGATGAGCTCATGAACAACATAGTAATTACCGTAATATACCAAGTATACGTGCGCAACAAATTCTTCATTCGTCCCTTAGGTCGAAGCACGAATACTCGACCAAATCGAGTATATTTGGGTGAATTTGGTACAACATTAGCGTTGTAATGGGTCACCTACACACTATGGGTGTGTGTAATAATGGAATGTAAATGGATCGACCGGTGGAAAATACGTATGCAAATTGACAAAATACGCAACCAACAGCACAAGTTTTTTTCGCATCGAATCACACTCACTCGCGGTATTTGTTTCCAGGTATGTTACATGATTTCTCGTGTTCGGTGGAAAAGGTTTTACCCCCACGTTAAAAGCTTGCAGCGTTTTTCTAATGGAAAAAACATAAATCAGCAAGAGCCTACTAACAAAAGTATTTTCTATAGTCCAAGGATGTACTTTGTCTGATGAACACAAACGGGGAGAGCGACAGAAAAAAACTACACAATCACATTTTGAGACAAAACTACTGAATTATCAAATGAATTTTTTCGACTCAATTCAGTAATTCAGTATGCATGCAAAACAGGCAACTTTTTTCACGTGCTCAATACTTCGGTCTTATTTTTTGCTGTTGCTGATGCGGTCTCAATCGCACAACATATAAAATGAAAATAAAATTGTGTGTTTGCAATTCACAACTCAACGCGAAATGAATGAATGCGATGAAAGCGTAATTTTGTTACTCTCATTACATATGTTTGATTTAATATTTAGCGAAAAAAATAAACAAACAAAACACTAAAATACATGCATTTTATGCTGGCACATGAATTTTAAATGATACACGACTTTGATAAGAGGTCATTACTGAGCCGAACGAAATGAAAAGCTAGCGCTGTTCGTGCGTGTGTGCGATGCAAACTTCTGGCGATTACTCAGCATTTGATTTTGGTATTTCATTTTGTTGCGTTCTTTTCGGAATAATCTTATCTGCCTTTCTTCTCCGTTTACACCAAGTTAGTTTCCAAGTAAATGCACCAAGCACATCCCAATTTATTAGGTATACAAAAGAAACACATTAATATATTGCGGTATGTAGCAGATGCAGCAGCGAAATAATGTGTAAATGATTATTTATATTGCAAATCTGCTTGAAATTCTGATTTTAATGAAATATGCACACCAACAACGAGCAGACTGAAATTGTTTCGTTTTATTTTTAGCTATAACTAAATAATAAAAACAATAGAACGATGTGAGAAAAAAATGTATTGTGCATCCATTTTGTTTCGTCCCACAAAAAAAAAAAAAAAATAAAATATTTTCAATCGAGTTGTGAATTACGCAAAAGCGAACACAAGTCGCTTTTTGTTGTGGCAATTTACAATCTGGAATGTGTGAAATGATGCTGTTGGCTATAAAATAAAACCTTCGGAAAATAACCTTTAAAACAAAATATATTCTCATATTCCGAAGCCTTCCCAATTAACTAGACTTAAGAAAGAATAGAAGAAAGTGCGGCAGCCACAATAGCAAAAATAATTGCAATCGTGGCAAAGGTCACTTCGAAGGTGTTTTTCTATTATTTGAACCAACTTTGCGGGATTTTCCCGTTTTCACCCGTCTCGCCTTTCTTCCTTTCGTTCGCCGTTCATTATTTTCATACGCGCCAATCGTATGCACTTATGATTTCAACCTTTTCACATTTTAGCATTCGAAAGATTCCAATCAACGGTTTATTTATGTTTTTTCAAAGCAAATCGAATCACAAAGCTTATTGGAGACCAGGCGAATATTTACTGTCCCTCAAATGGCGTACAACATAAATTCTCGGCATACGATGCGTATGAAAGAACATGGAGTGTGCGAGGGAATGCGAGGAAGATTGTGAGCAATAAGGACAGGAATTGTTCATTTCTTAAGTGGAATATTATGGTTTACTGTTTCATTGTTGACCATCTCAATTCCAATAATATGAAAATACTTCACCACTTAATCGCAAACATTTTTATGGAGTGTATTTTTCCGTTATAAAAGCAGAGAGGCAATTGTGTATGATTGCTGCTTCTTACGCCATCCTTGACACTGTGAGATTGAGAAAGAGAGTTTATATGAATTCACTATTTCATAAAATGACATTGGAGAACTGGAACACCACCAAAGAGGGAGAGAGAGAGAGACAGATGACACAACGAGTACTGCAGTCATTTTTAGTCGTATTCTCGGGAAATAATTGAGTCCAACTGCCTAGAAATCAATTGATAACGCTTCATTGCAATCGAAATGCAAAGATTCCATTGATTCGAAATGTTCATTTTGTTGTTCATAAATTTCAATGAATTTCTCCTTTTCATAGGCGTCCAAAAGTCAAGAAACGGAAAAAATATTCAAATTTCATGTTTTTTCGATTCCTTTAAATATTTCACACATAAAAATCGAAAGCTCATCAACAGCCAACTTAAACTTCAAACACTTTGCGATTCAAATCGGACCCAAGGAATTTTAAATGGACGCAGTTAACATAACAATGTAAATGAGTATTATGTTAGGATACTTTCGATTCGCTACTTTTTCACATTCCGTAGATGAATTTTAAATGAATTTTACTCAAGTGCAGTATTTGTGCGCACACTGAATTCTATTCTATGTAATGCCACAGTAATGATAGAAATGAAAAGTAAGAGAGAAAAAGAAAAAATATTTCGAACAAGGTCATTATTATGCATGTTGCTTATGATTTTGGTCACGATACGGATCTCCGCTAATAATCAATTGGACTCATTGTTCCGTTGTGTTGTGAATATTGCGCAACGTTCGTCGCCGTCATCGTCATCGCTTACATTTTATTCTACAATTTTTGGTCGAAACACAAGCTGCATTCAGTGGACCGCCCACCTGAATATTGAATAAATGAATGAGAAACACGATTTCAAAATACGCCCCATATACAAATATTTGTTTAATTAACATTTGTAATAGGATTTTGCCGAAAAGTTGTCCGTGATGTCACTTATATACATGTTTCTATCGATTTTCACTGCTCTCTTAGTTTAATACTTGTCGATCAGTCGTTCGATTCGCTTGACGGTGTCAAGCATGTTAATTGAAAGAAAAGGAGATGGAAATGGCATATCTTCGTCCCGGAGAATATTATCTCCACCAAAATTTCGCTTTTGAAATTTTTATAATGTTCCACATTGTTTTTTTTCTTCAATTTTTTCTGTCCGATTTGTGTGTGTGTGTGCGTAAATATATGACTGCCGGGAATTGGTTTTGATTTAGTCGTTGGCGATTTAGTCGTTGGCGTATTATCACATTTTCCGGAATATCCATATCGGTTGCTGTGCGCCAAAGTATTCTGAACCAATTTACGGAAGGCCATAAAAAATATGTGACAAAAGCAACAAAACAGCATCATGCGACTGTTGAAGCGCGATTTTAGTTGTCACAGCAACATCTAAAACGGATAAAAATGGCAGAGAGCGCGCACTCTCTGTGTCACATACTTTGGTATTGAACGCGGAGAATGCTACGCAACCACTTCAACAGATGTATGTGGCAGTTGGGCAAATGCGAGCGCAAAGAGATTAGGAGATAAATTAACCTTTTTGAATCGAGTGAGACAATAGCTAGATGAGATTTTG
This sequence comes from Obolodiplosis robiniae, assembly GCA_028476595.1. Lineage (NCBI taxonomy): Eukaryota > Metazoa > Arthropoda > Insecta > Diptera > Cecidomyiidae > Obolodiplosis > Obolodiplosis robiniae. The sequence continues at coordinate 6,635,650 of CM052017.1, read as the reverse complement.
ACTCATTTCTCATTCGATCGGGATTTGTTGCTTACAACGTTTAGATGCCGAATGACCAAAAAATCACAGACATGCTTCTGTTTTTGTTTTCTGCGAGAGAGCCCATCAGCACTTCAGCAAAAAGACAAAAGAGATTTACAATTCACTCAAGCGGATCTTGTTGTGATATTTAAACACACAGCAACCCCCCTGCTGACACGCATCCCCATTTGCAGCCACAACGCATCAATTGGCCGATAAAAATGTGTGACCAAGCGTCCAAAGGGTGCGAAATAAAAGCAGTGATAAAAAACAAACTACAAACCACTCTCAATGAAATCTAAATATCCAATCGAATTACAACAATTCATTTTTGCGTGCGTATCATGGCAAATATCAAACGCACTTCCACCAATGCCACAGTAACACGAGAGTGAGAGAGAGAAAGTGATATGGAATGTGTGTCTCTCCGTTTCCATTGCTAATTTGGTTTTAGCAACTGAATCTGTTGCCACTGTTTCATTTTCTCTTTTTCTTTCTCCATTTCCTTTCCTCTCTTGCGAAATCTTCCCATTTCAAGAATTATATTTAGTGTGACGTGCATACTTACTCCTTGATGTAAATCTTATTTTCGTTTCAAGTGGATGAATTTTCTGTCGTTCCAACTCAATCAATCACATTTAAATTGCGATATTTTTTCTAATAACGCTCTCAAGGTTAATTTACATTTTAACTATTTTGATTTCATGCAGCTCTTCAGCACATCCGGTCAGTTAGTTTGGTGGATTACACATCGTAAAAACGATGCATTTCTTACATACACATCAGCCAGAGGCACTGATCACACGGAAGATTCAAAGAATATTATTATTTATTCTGTTTTTCATAGAATCGTGTGATATGACGACCGATAAAAAATGCAAGTTTGGAATGGACTTTTATTAGTTGTGGGCTGTGTGAAGGGATTGCAATCAATTTCGAATTGAAACAAAATCCTGCAGCCTTTTCGGGCTGGTTCAGAGCATCAGACTCACTCTAGTTATTCGTTTACTTTGTATTGATACTGATGGCATGTGTATAATAAATACCACATTGCATTTAATCTCGAAAATTGATATGGTTTTTGAAACGTTTTAGAGCATTGGCTGGCCCAGATACACAAATGATAGCAAACGACCAACAAGTCTTCCTCTCCGTTGTCCCCCCGTATCGACAGAGACACATCTCACACACATGGATCGTGCTGATTTCATCATCAAGCATCAATATCACACACCGACAACAGAAAACCGCGCGTGTGTGTGTGTGCGTATCGAGTACAAAATGAGATAGAGATGAGCAACACAACACAATTCTAAAAAAATATTGAAAAAGAGAAACCAGTGTATTAATTCTATCAATTTGGCTGTATAGAAAGTATGCCGTATGGTGTGGTGTTGGCGCAATCAAATATATATCATCACACACTGCATAAATGGATAGGACAGTCGAAAGAAATCTATTGATATGCTTAATATGGCAACGAATGAACCAATGTTTTTGACAGTCGAAAAGGAATATTGAGAGCATTGGAATATATAAATAGGCGCACAAAATGTAGGTTTTACAAAGTCGCTGAATTATTTCGTTACAGGCTTTCGATTTTTTATTTTTGCACGCAGACATCATTTTTTGGAGAAAAAAAATCAAAGAGAAGAAGCAACAAATGCATGAAAAATGAAAAGCGGCCACGCGTAAAACGTTGCCTGAGAGAAACGTACGAAGACGATGGAATATGTTGAGCCGGCGTCAAAGTTCTTTTGCTTCATATAATATCATGGTTTTTCTTATTTTGTGCTAATGCGTTCTATAGTTCCGCTATGAAGAAGTGCGTCTCTTTATGAAAACAATTTCTCCTGCTTTGTACGCATCGCACCATTCATATTTAAACTGAATCCATCTATAGAATAAGAGGCCAGAAACAGAACATGAAATTATCTCTCTATTGCTCATCGTACTTTATGTCGTATGCGTGCAACGCTCTTGAAAAGAAATCAAAACGAACGGCATTCAAATATTTTCCAGCAGACGCAATATTGAATTTCGTTATAGCATAGAAAAATCGAACGGAAAATGAACATGAAACGTAGAGAGAAGATAAAAGAAGCACACAGACCGAATTCTGGAAATCTGCCGAAAATAAATGACGAAAAAAAGTAAACCAAAAAAAATAAGGCGGTTTCTAAGAACCCCCCAAATGGCAAATGTCTCATACAATGAAAAGAACGGAAAACGTTCGCGCAACATACTACAACAACTATTGAATGATAGTCATCAAACAAAAGGTATACGAATATAAATATATAGAGGCAACCTAATTTTTGGAACCTTGCTCCGCAATTACTTGGCAAATATACACGCTTTCTTCGCTCCTTCGCTCTCAATCTCTCTCTCTCTCTCTCTCTCTCTCCCGCTATGTCACAGCTTTTTTCGGCAGTCTTTGATTGTAAGGCAGGGACGATTGCTTAATGAATGCCGATGAATTGGATCTCTTGTGAAACCATTTATTGGCCATTTTAATCTGTTTGACAATTTAATGTCTGAACCTAGGGCACCACAGCAACTGTCAACTCACTTTCCTCTCTTGCCTCGTCTCTCTAATTTGCGCTAGCTGCCCCATGATTTGCGCGCATTTTACCACTTGGCACAATCCTCTAAATAGTTCAAGTTCAATACAGTATCTCACGATTGCGGGCAAAATGACGACAAACGTGCGTTCGCGATAAAAGCGATTTGTATATTTTTTTATTTTTCTATTCGAACAGCAATGATGTAATGAAAACAGATCACTCAACTCTCTTTCAACAAAAGTCAGTGTGGCTACTTTGTGGTTTTGGAGCACAGATTTACAATTGTGTTTGTGGCCAAATTGAGAATATGTTATATCAATACCGATGGACCGATTCGTTTCGTGTTGGCCGCACGACTCGCGCGTTCAGCCAATGAATTGATTCCGATTGAAATAAACAATTCATCAAAATGAGTAAGTAATTGAATCGACGATAATGAAAACAATCTTGTTCGTGTGTATATCTAACGTGTGCTTTCAATATAGCATGATATTAACACCCGCCATTTTCAAGGTAATTAAAAATTGTGTATATTTGCTTTGAGCTAGTTCATCTGGTTTTTGGGGCGTATTTTTTCTTGATTCTAAACAAATTAATTGTTTGTTTGACCCGTTTGATGGGTATGTAGAAACCTTTTTATTATTCCATAGTAAAAGATTTGTTAAAAAACTGCCCTTTGATTAGCAACACTTATTCAATCACAAGTAATTCTAATACGGATGACAAACGATTTGCTGAACGCTGCAACACACAGAACAACATGAATAAAAATATCAAATAAAACAGAACAATAAAATGAAAAACATAACAAAATTCTGTAGTTTTTTTTTCTCGATGCATACATTATCAATGAAGAACAAACGATATAAAGCTACTTTTTTCATTGACTTGTAGAAGTTAAATGTTTTTGTTATTCATTTTTTTCCGTCGCTCATTATCAACTTACTTCGCGATTCAATTAAATGAATATATTGTCTCGCGCGCACCAACACAATATCACAATTTACATATATAGTTGCACCGAAAACCAACAACAACAACAACATAAATGAAATCAATTTTGCATGTGTTTTTCCTCTCTTTGCTATACTCAAAGAATTGTCATTATGACATCTTGCTAAGATGATCTTAGTGACTTATTTTTAATCACTGTGTCCGTGCAATATGCGTTTTAATGAAGGCGAATTGTGGAAATTTGAGTGAGTCGAACGATTGTTGTGGATTCGAATCTCAGGTGGAATTCGGTGTGAAAATGAAATTAGATTCGGAATTACATTGACTTACATACACATTTGATTGACACACTCACACACAAATGACTTCATTTGTTTGAAATCGAATTGAAGGAAACAAAAATTAAACGTCGTCTTCGCCGTTGTCGTCGTCGTTTTCTTCTCCAATCACTTGGAAATGGTTACCAAACAAAATGTACAACAAAACAGACAATTTGATTCTTCTCGCTCTCTCTCTATTGCTATCTTCTTCTTTCTTTCATTGATTGATTAGTAAATGCTTACATTGATTTGAATATTAATTTTTTGCTTTTTCGACCGAATATTTTCAATTTCTTTTAATTTTCTTGTTGTATCGTTTGAATCGCGCGTACTGTCACACCACAATGTATAAAGAAACTAGAGATATATACACAGCACAGAACAGCAGCAGCAGCAAGTAATAGCAGTTAAGTTATCTAGTTATAACGCAGAAAAGACAAACTAGAATTGACAGTACCAATGATCGCCATCTAAAAAACTGTTCACACTCGGCCAAAGATGACAATGTTCAAGCGTTTCGATTTGAATGTGTTGCGAGAGAGCACCGTGAATTATGTGAGCACAAGCGAAATGGATACAGAGGCACAAGTGAAATGAAACGATAATGGAAAAGTGTGTAAATTCTACTACATCATGGCTTTGAGTGTGTTGAATACGCAACAAATAAACACATACTCATGTCTCGTGCAGCCGTCATGGTACACTTTTTATTTCGTTACGTTTCTTCTGCATTGAGGCGGTTTCGCCTTGTCGAATGGTTGTTGTCGTCGTTGTCACGCTGTGTTCTCGATTCGTTTCATTCACATACACTCAACGGATGCCCAATTGAACGAATACTACAAATACAAGTGCCTGACTTACGGTTGTGCGCAGCTGGTGTATTAATCCATAATCGGTATGTGAAACTGCAGGGTGAAAGCAAATACCTCTATCCATGCTCAAACAATCCGCTGGCAGTCACAATGCATTGGATTGTGAGTCGTACCAAACTCTAGCGGATTGTGCAAAGGTTGAAACTGATTTTCTACCCTGTATCTACTACACACACGTTTTATTGAGGCTGATTCAATGGTTTTGGTTTACCTTGATAGATTGGTGTGTGTATTGGTGTGTGCAGTAAATGTAGTAGATGAAAGCATGATTTTGGATTCATTGAATACTTTGTGACAAAAAAGATAATGATTTTGATTGTGCCCCAGCTTGTTCTATCTCTTCGATTCAAATCAAAGTCCATTTCAATGATTATCATGCAACATCTCGAACATTTTTAAACAAATTCAAAGTCTCGTCAAATCACAGACATTTGAATTGCACTTTGGCCATTAAATGACAGCTAGCACAAGGTGCTGTAGTAGATTTTCAGACAAGTTCTCAATGAAATCATGCTTCTATCATGCGTAAAAATAACGATTTTCTTTTCATTTATGGCCGAATGGTGGATAGTGCTAACTGTACGATACGAACCATCATGCACATACTCGCTTTCCATTCATCAGATTTTATCTACAATTACCGAATGAACTATGAATGTCACGCCATAACAACATGATGCGAGCGTACAATCGATAAAACCGCCTTTCACTCACATTGTTATTTATGAACACAATTTTTTGTTTCAAAACGAATGCCTTCTCGCAGGAATTCAATTGTTTTTATTAGCATTTCGGGAAGATGAAATTCAATTTGATGAATTTTGTTGTTGTTATTCAAACTTTATTTCATAAAATTACAGAATGTAACAATTTCAGTTCAACAGAAAAATATCTTTTTCTTCTGTAATGGTTGTAAGTCTTGATGCGGTAAATCATATTTGGTCATTATTAATTATTGCGGCATGCGATTTTGAAATGAAACATTTTGCAGAATCTAGGGGATCTTTTTAATAAAGAAACGCTTTTATGGGTTTTCGCATTCTTTTCGATTTTAATTGGTGAAATTGCGAAGATCGAGTTTATGCAATTCGGTTCAGTGATTACTCTCACTTTCGGATGTGATACAATGAGCGCACAACGCGTAACTAAATGCGTTGTATTGAACATGTGATTCGAATATCAAAATATTTATTAATTCGACGCGTGAAGATGATTAAGTAGCGATGGAATTGCAAAACGAAAAAAACTCGACCTGCAAAAGTTTCCAAATTTTGAGGGAAACAGAATTTGAATATGTAAGGACTGTAACGAAAAAATGAAACTATTCTATTTTTTTTGGAAATAACACGGCCATTCATAGTTGTCGTGTGCTTGTTTCCAAATGAACGTTCGCAAAGTCCAGTTCCTTTCATTTCAAGGATAACTTTTGTGCTTAAAAGTTTTTTCTGTTGAATTTACTCTTAAATAGTAACTGGTGAATACTATCGCTACCATCAGGTCTTTCGCGCCACTAGTTTTCCCCATGACGAAGACTATTTCAGTGCAGAGTTAAACGATCCATGATTCCTATCAGGAAAAAAAATTGATTTAACATTTGATGTTTTGGTTTAGTATTACGTTCAACATCTTCCTTGACTGTACTTATCCAAACGTACTTTTCCATAAATTCCTCTGATCAAATTCTTCGAAAAATGCATACGAAATCTCGATATTCATGTTCCGTTGGCTTTGGATTAGAGCATTTCAATAAGTTCGATAGGATTCATTCATGACCTTTCCTCCACAACCATTCGATTCATCGAACCGATTTCTGGGGTCTATTGTGGCCTTATCGCATGTTTTTATTTTATTTTGCTCTTGTTTGTATTAATCTTCGTATTTGTATCTATTATCAGTTTTAATTATTTATTCTTACTATTCTTCCAGTGTCTTGTTTTTTATTTGTTTATCATCAAAAAATTATTCATGTTGTTGTTGAAGCTTGTGCAATGCATTTGTAAGTTCATTGCCAAACGATGCAGTGTAGCCGGGGCTGAGCACATTCAACAGTGCGTACGGTGTTTCGTATGAAAATCCATTCAATTCCTTAATCGAATCATATGAATTGCCAACAATTCGAAATCCATCGCTGGACAATTGAATGGTAAATTTGTTAGCTTCTAATGTTTCGCAGTTCAAGTAAATCTCCATTTCAGTCGATGGAAGAACGGTTGATATGCAAATCTCTCGAACATGATCTTTCACGTCGCTTATTACAGCTGCAGCCTCATCCGGCCAATGAATAGCTTCTAATTGTCCTTCTTCTGGTGCGCTTGTCATTATTCAAAAGCAATCGTTGCCCGAGAAACAGTGATTTCAAATCGAAATCGGTACTTTTTTTTAATGTGACAACAAATAACAAATTACTTTTATTCAAATGTCAATAGAAACAATGTCAAACTGACACTCGCAAAGTAGATGGCGCCAAGTGATCGAATGTTTATAAGAATTGTCAAATATTGAGTGTGTGAAGTCGATTCAGTGCTGTCAAATAAAAAAAATTGCCGCATCGCATTCGTACTTGTTATTACGCTATCAATGTAATAATATTGCGAGAAACACATTGCAGCTTTTTCCAATTTTCTATATTTAGATTTCGAATTAAAGTTTGCATCGAAAAAATGACAGCGTTTGAAGGTAATCATTTCATATTATATATATCAGCTGAATGCTGAAAAATTCATGTCTCGATTCTAGAATTTGGTGTGTTGCCGGAAATCGCCAAAGCTGTGGATGAAATGGAATGGACGTAAGTGAAGCAAATTATTTCAATCTTTCGATGTGATTATTGATGATTGAATGTAAATTTCAGATTACCGACTGATGTCCAGGCCGAAGCAATTCCATTGATTCTCGGCGGTGGCGATGTTTTAATGGCGGCAGAGACGGGAAGTGGTAAAACTGGTGCATTTTGTTTGCCCATTTTACAAACCGTTTGGGAAACCCTTCGAGATATTCGTGATGGCAAGAATAAAAGTGCGCCGGTCAGTTCGGGCGGTGGCGATGGAATATCGTGGAAAATGTCGGTGTACGATCGAAATGAGGCGATGGCTATAGCACCGGACGGTTTGCGCTGTCAATCTCGTGAATTTAAAGAATGGCATGGTTGCCGAGCCGCAGTCGGTGTTCGAAATCGCGGAAAATTCTTTTTCGAAGCAAATGTTTGTGATGAAGGATTGTGCCGTGTCGGTTGGTCAACGCAATCAGCCAGTTTGGACTTGGGAACCGATCGATTTAGCTTCGGTTTCGGTGGCACCGGCAAGAAATCACATAATCGCCAATTCGACGATTATGGCGAAGCATTTGGTAAAAACGATGTAATAACTTGTTTGCTTGATTTGGAACGCAATGAAATTTCGTTTTTGAAGAATGGCGTCGATTTGGGAGTCGCATTTCGCATTAATGACAATCTACGAAATGAAACATTTTACCCGTCTGTTGTACTGAAAAATGCCGAAATCCTATTCAACTTCGGTGAAACGCCGTTCAAATACAATGCACCGCAAGGATATGTTGCCTGTGCCAAGGCCGATTCAAAGAATGTGAAGGCAAACACCATTAGTCAGTCGCAGGCCCCGCAAACGCTTCAACCAAAACCAAATGCTCCGCAAGCAATTATCATTGAACCATCACGTGAACTAGCCGAACAAACACTTGAACAAATACACAAATTCAAAAAATACCTAAAAGAGCCATTCATCAGAGAGCTGTTGGTTATTGGCAAAGTTCCGATTCGCGAGCAAATTGAAGTGCTGAAAAATGGTGTGGATATTATTGTGGCAACGCCTGGTCGTCTCGAGGAATTGATTAATTCCGAACAAATATTGCTAACACATTGCCGTTTCTATGTGCTCGACGAGGCCGACGGTTTGCTGAAGGCCAATTATGGCAATCTCATCGAGAATATTCACAGAAAAATACCGAAAATCACCAGCGACTCGCAACGATTACAAATGATTGTTTGCAGTGCAACATTGCATTCATTTGAAGTCAAGAAAATGGCCGAAAAATTGATGCACTTCCCCACATGGATTGACTTGAAAGGCGAAGATGCCGTTCCAGAGACCGTTCATCATGTTGTGTGCATTGTTGATCCACAGACAGACACAAGCTGGCATAATTTGCGTCGTCACATTCAAACCGATGGTGTTCATGCACAAGATGGCGTACGACCCGGCCTCAACACACCCGAAACCTTTTCTGAAGCAATAAAATTGCTCAAAGGCGAATACTGCATTCGAGCCATAAACGAAAACAAAATGGATCGGTAAATTTAGCATTTATTAACGAATTCCTATGCTCATTCTGAATTATTTTATTTCCATCAATTAATATTTGAAATTAAATGAATTCGATGTGATTTTCAAGAGCCATCATATTTTGCCGAACAAAATTGGACTGCGATAATTTAGAACGATACTTACGTCAAGTAGACAGTTCGGAGTATTCATGCGTTTGTTTGCATGGTGATCGAAAACCGCAGGAACGTAAGCAGAATTTGGAAATGTTTAAAAATAAAGAGCGCAAATTTTTGATTTGTACTGATGTTGCTGCACGTGGTATTGATATCTCTGGCTTGCCATTCAGTGAGTAAAAAAAATTAATGAATTTGTAAAGAATTTGAGGCAATCTGCTTATCGGTTTGAACTCCATAGTGATCAACATTACGTTGCCAGACGAAAAGTCCAACTATGTCCATCGAATTGGCCGTGTCGGTCGTGCCGAGCGTATGGGTCTAGCGATCAGTTTAGTTTCGAGCGTTCCCGAAAAGGTTTGGTATCACGGCGAATGGTGTTCGTCGCGTGGCCGCAATTGCTGGAATACCAAATTGACTACGGATAAAGGATGTTGCACGTGGCTCAATGAAAGAACGGTATAGATTTCACTGACTTATTTTCGTCGAAATGAGTAAAAGTTCAAATATTTTATTTTAAATCAACAGATGCTGGCGGACATTGAAGACCATCTCAATATCACAATTATGCAGGTTGAAAAGAATATGCAGGTGCCAGTCAACGATTTCGATGGAAAAGTTATCTACGGAGAAAAACAACAGAACAAGGGCTCTAATTATCAAGATCATGTGGAGCAATTGAGACCAATCGTCCAGAAATTGAGTAAACTTGAGTCAAAAGCTCAACTTGCATTCTTAAAACATATGAGAGTTCATTAAACACACCAACTTTATAAAAAAAATTCTTTCAATGAAAATAAATTTAAAAAATGTCATACAAAACCATTGAATTGGGATCATTTATTGCCTTAGACTCGAATATTATATGAAGTGACTCAATTTAATATAAATTGACTTCATAGTCTCTTAGACTTATTTTCAAACACTCCAGCCGAGGAATATCTTCGATTAGTCTACTTCGGAATCTTTAACTTGATCGTGAGAATCGTCAAATTCAAAGTATGTACTTTAATATCTGGAAGCATACGAACTGAGTCCATCTTCTTTGCCGATTGTTGCTTTGGTTGTAACATATATTTTTGGAGATAATTGCGTAGAAAAATCATCATCAAAATTTTGGTTATTGAAGTCCAAACTGCATGCAATGAAGCAGAATGTTTCGAGTGGTTGCGAAGGTGTCCGAACAAGAATCGACCATACAATTTCAAAACTGATACAAAAAAAGATACGAAAGTAAATTTTTCTTCCATTGGAGTTACTGCTCCTAACAAATGCCAAAAACTCAAATTTTTTCATGGCCATGGTTTGTCATCATTATGTTTGTCTGATAATTTGTAACCATGCAATGTTCTGCGTTCGTCTAACGATCGATGAGAAAATCCATTCGCAGCTAGAAAGTTACCCCAGTGCGATTTTGAGTTATGTCGGAAAAATAAACTTAACATATTTTTAATTCGACATCACACAGATTTTAGAATATCTTTACCTTCATTTCATATAAAATCATTTAAAAAAAAATCCGCTCAATTCTTTTGTTTGTAATACTCAAAAATGTTTTATATGCTGTTAATTGCATCAAGAAAAATATGGTTGCAATTGAAAAATAATCATGTTTAAATTGACCTAAAATATTCCTCTAAAAAGAAAGCAAAACAAATGTTGGGAAAAGTGAGAAAAAAGTGGAAGAAAGGCAATTTAAATACAAAATTGAAAAAATATAGTGCCAACGACACATGGTGTTCCCAGACGGTCACCCATTCAAGTACTAACCATGCTCAATGCAGCTTAACTTCAGTGATCGGACGAGAACTGGTGCTTTTTACATGATATGGTCGTTGACAAATATAGGGCAATCTTACCTTATGATTAAAATCGCAAAAATATAAAAATATGAAGGGAATCAAGATCAAAATGGGAAGAGAAATGAAGAAATAGAGTCATTTGTCACTTTTCGTTATGCGAGAGTACCTAGTATTCAAATTTACCACGCATTCAAACGTCTTATCGTTACAAATGACCAATAAATAGTTATTTATGATATAATAATGAAGCAAATGATCAACTTTCAAATGAAACACACTTTTCTATAAATTAAAAGTTTCTCTTTTATTTAACATATTTGCAAAATTAAATAGTCAGAAGATATGCTCATTTCTTTCGGTACACTAAAATTGCTTTAAATAATATCTATTTTACAGTTGATCGATTTATCAGTACACAATATATTATAAATTGAATTGAGATTTCTAGTTGCAGTTCATTTAAAGTTCTGTCGTTGTTTCGGCCTCGGAACGATCCAAACCGTTGAGATACATGAAATTGAAATCATTGTAATCTCGTTTGCCGAACGTCACATTTTCGTTGCATCGCGAATGATTTTGGGAATGGCCATCAAGTATCCTAGAAATACATAGCAAAATCCACAAATTATTATGCAAGTGGCAAGATGTAAATTGGCTTAAAATGGACCACTTTTATTCTCAGGGGCTCAAATATACAACATTAAAACTAAGCTCAGTTCTTTGGTTCTTTGAAAAACATTGACAATCTCTATATTGTCTACACTTGGGAAATAGAACACTTAAAACGCTTCGAATAGTTTTACCTTGAATAATAGTTTGGCGAAACATCTTGAATATTATCTTGAAAACTAAGTCTTGATCCCATCATTCGGGACGCTTCAAATTGCGCCGGCGATGTCGATGATGGTATCCGATTGTTTCGTCCGAGCGTATTGAAATTATTTTCATATGTACGCTCATTATGATTTGATCCATAGCTGAAAAACAGACAGAAAACAGTCATCAGAAACGAATTCGGTTTAAACAGGAAAACACAGGTTTTTGGCTTACCCATACTGGCTACTATTTCTATGTGGCTTAATTCTTCCTAAAGTGAGTGAACCCACATTTAAATTATCATTAATGGCATTTGGTGCAATGGCATTCGCTTGCAATCGCAAATTTCGGCTTAAAGTGCTTTCACAGTGAATATTCATATTATTCGAATTCGGTTTATTGTTCAAATTGCGTTGTACTGTCGACATTCCGGCCGTTGTGGCCGCCGAATGCGTTGGACTATTTCGGCCTGGGGAAAGACACATTGTCATTAATATCAACATTTTGCATTTCATTTCCGATTTTTTTGAATCTTAAAACGAAGAAAAAATAAAAATAATAAAGAAAAACATTTAATTTCCTACCATTTTTCTTGTGTGTTATATAGCTGACATTGTCCAAATTGAATGCGTGATTCTTTGAACTAAAATCCAATTGCAGATCGTCGACTTCATCGTTATTGACAGACATGGCCAATACTTGTGTTTCATACTCTTTCAATTGTGACTGTGTGTCGCTGTGCTGCGAATTCGGTCGACTACTAACCATCATTGTATTCATTGTGTCATAGTTTTTGATGCTCGATGTTGTATTCATTGATGCGGCAGTATACTGTCGCATTCTTTGTTTGTAATTCGTATATTTATTCCATGAATTGCAAATGTAGGCAATGCCAAAAATGCCGACGAACAAAATAATCAATGCGACGGCGATCAAAGTGTATGAAAAGTAGTCACTGTTAATGATGACCGCGGTTTTTGTTTTGTGAATTTGATCATCGACAATCGTAATCGGACTGAAGATACCCTGGGCCGTTGCTCTAGCTATATTGGATGCTTCATAGTTGATATCTGTCTGAGCGACTTTTTCGAAGAACTTCGATTGAATTTGTGCATCATTTCGATCCAAAATCCTTAAAAATAGTTAATTTTACATTAAATTCATTCGGATTTTTGTTATGTTATAAAAAAAATTCTCACCTTTCAGTTTGTGGGTCAATAATGTAAAACCAAACATCTGTCGCATCGGGATTCTCTTCCATCAAACCATTTTCATTTAAGAATTGTCGATTGCTAAAACCTTCGATCATTACAATATTTCCGTGAGACTTTTCGGCCAATAACTGTTTGAGTGAGCTGGAATGAGCTCTGAGTGACTTGGGCGGCAAGTCAGAAAAGGCAAGTGCCAAACGATTGGCGTCAGTCAAGAAGTTGATAACAATTCGAGCAGTCGATTTTTTCGTTTTTTCATCCATTGCATTCCCATTATTGTCCATCGCTTCAGTATAAAATATTAACGGTGTCTTTTGAACTGTCTTCAAGCTTTTCTGTACTCTCAGCACTCCAGTATCTTCCGAAATTACGAAATAGCTGCTTGGTTTCATCGATTCATCCGATGATTCTTCGTCGAAAATGCGATATTTGATTTTTCCATAATCGCCTGAATCTTTGTCCGTTGCCTTGACCTGCAGAATCGGCGTGTCAATGAAAGCTTCCGGTTGAACAGTTGCATAATATGTATTATTTTTTGCATTTGGCCCGAGACTTGATTCGATGATGAATTCCGGCGCATTATCGTTTTCATCCAACACAGTGATCGTGATCTTGGCCAAATTTTTCAGCGGATTAATATAGTATTTATCCGACGACACTGTCACAGTGAGTTCATATTGCTTTTTAGCTTCAAAGTCTAGTGGTTTGCCAAGGCTAATCACACACGAATTTTGCACCATATTCGCGATAAATGTTTCACTCTCATCACCATGCGTCACTTCACAGTTCAACCGGAGATTTTGCTTTCGAATATTATTGATATTGGCAATTTCCAGGAATTTTATGGTTGAATTAACGCGAATCGCTTCAGATATACTGCATTTGAAAGCATCCATTGAGAAACCAACGTCGATCATTTCGGTTTGACCCATATTAATGGGAGCCGTTTCTTTATTAGAGTAAACCGTATTGTTTATGGCCTGCTCATCGCTGCTTATGTGCCGTACGTACACTGTCAACGATGTGATCGCACTCAGCTGTGGTTCTCCCAAATCATAAGCTCGCACATCGATCTGATATTCGGTGTCATCGTCTTTGCTGAGTAACTCTTTGATTTTAATTACGGCACTTTCCGAATCGATCTGGAAGTATGTCAATGCTTTACCTCGACCAACGATTTCATATCGTACAGCATTGCCGGGATACGAGCCATCGCCATCAGTTGCTTTAACTTCGGCCACTTCACTTCCGATCGCCTGATCATCGTTCAATGTAATTGGACCCAGAATATTAATGAACACTGGAGCCACATCATTCCGATCTTCGACCACAACTATCACACGTACAAAATCATCCGTATTATTGCCGGAATTTTCAAGAGTCCCTATGATTAGTTCATGCCTTTTGTCTGCCTCATAATCCAAATTTCGAATGGTTTTCACTTCACCGGTCTTTGAATCGACTTTGAATAAATCACTGCGTCCGTCACGTAAGGCATAGGTAATTTGTTTGACGGTGTCGGGATCGGTCGCTTTGACTGTCATCAAATGATAATTTGGTATATTTTCTGGGACTTTGACTTCAATCAGCGTGTCAATGAATTTGGGCACTTCGTCCGGTATGTCATTCACCCGAACTTCAACCAGTGTGGTGCCGATTCGCGGCTCTGCCGCACCATCCTTTGCCGTGATCATAAATTTGTAATTCGATTTTGTTTCATAGTCAAGCTTAACTTTGGTGCGAATTTCGCCGGTGTTTGTATTGATTTTGAACGGTACATCCTCAGGCAAGAAGTACGATACCATCGCATTTATTCCTTCATCGGCATCATGGGCATGAACAATGCCGACAAATCCATTGTCACGTCCTTCATCAACACTAAACACATATGGATTGATTTGATCATCAAACTCTGGATTTTTGTCGTTGATGTCAGTCACTTTAATATTCACTGTTGCACTATTCGACAGACCGCCAGTATCTTCGGCCCGAATGATGAGCTGATAACGCGTCAAATCTTCACGATCCAATTTTCGGCTCACCGTTATTATTCCACTGTCGTAAATGCTGAACTGACGCAAATCATCGCCTGATGATATCGCATAGGAGATGGTTTCATTTTCTGGATCTTCGGCATGCACATTGACAACAGTTGAATTGATTTCAGCACCTTCACTAATTTGCACTTCATAAACGGGCTTTGTGAATTTCGGCGGTCGTATATTTGGTCCGGGCGTGACATACACTTCGACAATCGTCTGCGATGACAACAAACCGTCAGTCGCTTGCACCGTTATACTGTAATGTTCGCCCGATATTAATTTTCCCTTCGTCTCAATCACTCCCGTTTTGTCATTGATCATAAATTTATTCATGCCATTATTTGATACGTGATGAATTGAATATGTGATCACTGCATTTTCGCCTTCATCATTGTCAGTGGCGGTGATTTGAGCGACAAATCGACGATTTTCGCCCGCTTTCACATTTACTGGATCGTACATTGGGAATTTCGGTGCATTGTCATTCTTGTCAATCAACGTAACGGTCATGCTGAGTGGAGCACTGGCTGCATTTGAATTTGCTTCGCGGGCCACCAATTGGAAACGGTAAACGCCGGGATTCGGTGGATCTCTATCCAAACCATCTTCGTTAACCACTAAATATCCCGATTTTGAAATGAGAAATGATGGTGTTGTCAATTCGAAAATATACTCTGGCTTTGGATCAGCCGAATTCAAATCTTCGTCAGTGATTGATAAATGTATTGGTTTGTTATTCGCATCCAAAATTCGAGCTCCAATCGCAGAATTTTCATCGACAAAGCCAGCGACAGCGGTTGCATTGATTTTTGGCGGGCTTACATCCACTTTTTTCACTTTGATCGTCAGTTTGGCGGTTGTGAAACGTTTTTGCGATGACACTTCTTCTGCCTTTACCACAATTTCGAATTCATTTGCAGTGCTCGCTTCAACGATTTTAATGTGCTTCAAAATGCCCGTAACCTCATCGATAGCAAAATACTCGTTGTAATTCGATGGTGTGCCTTTTGCAAACGAATAACGGATTGGCGCGCTGATTGTATCAAGATCAACCGCTTGAATGCGCTCTGGCAGAACCGGAAGGACACCCTGCAACACCCCAACCGAAACGATTGCTGTGTATTCTGGATTTATACAGGCTCCGTCCAATAGAGCGCAACCACTACAAAATAATATGAAATCGACATTTTTAAATGAGCGAATAGAAAACAAAATGTCTTTTTCTATTGACCCAGAAAATCAAGCGAAATAAAGAAAAAATGTACCCATAAATGAACGATGGATCCAAATCATCTGAATCTTCGACATTTACAACGACAGTTGTGGTCGCCGTCAATCGTTCCGACACATTTCTTGCGCGATCCTATACGAGCAAAGATAAAAAAAACGCACTCTTTTATTATCGTGTCAGAAAAAAAAATAAAAAACTCATTATGAATCTATCAAAAGCATACCGATGCGATAATCGTTAGATAGTACTTTTGTGTTCGTTCATAATCTAAGCTTTTCGCTAGAGTAATTTGGCCCTGATGTGGAAATGGGATGGAAAATATTCCATAGCCATCGTTTGCTGTAAGCGTTACTTCGCTTGTGTAATTATTCCTGCCTTCGATAATAAAATATTCGACTAATCCATTGACGCCAGCATCAATATCTTTCGCCAAAAGATCCTTGAAAACGGTCGTTCCGATTTGGGTCGACTAAACAAAGCCAAAAATTCAAACAAAGCAACAACAACAAAAATATTAGCATGAAATTCCGATGTAATGTGCGGCCAACAATTGACCGCATCTGGGTGAACTGAACAAAGAATTGTGAGTGATTTGCCAAAATACCTCCGGCACCGTTGTTTCATAAGGTGTATTTTGGAATACGGGCGAATTATCATTGATATCTGACACTCGCACGATTACCGGAATATTCCGTTTTCGTCTTGTTGATCGAATTGTGCATGAGACCTAGAAGATCCAAGATAGAAATAAACAAACAAACAAACAAAATATAAGAAGATGGATCGCGCAAACAAAAATAAACATCCGTTAGAGAAGAGATTCATCGAAGAATCGACTTCAAATTGTGAATATTTAAAGCATTGAAAATGTTGAAAGTAAATCACGAATTTGTTTTTACCTGAAATATAATATGACTAAGATTTTCAGCATCACGGTCAAGTGGCTGCAGAAGTTGCAATGATTTTCCGTTCAGTAAAAAAATTTGATTGCTTTTGGGAAAGATCAATTCTAATGCGATCTCTTGGAATGGATCGCCGAATATCGGCAATTCTGGCGGTACCGTACGCTGATCGATGACTATCAAAAGTGAGTGAACGGTTGATGATGCAGCCAATTGATGAAGAAAAAATAAATGAATAAAAGTGAAACGAATCGAATCGAAAGTTAATGATATGGTCGATATCTATGCAAATTGTAAGTACTCTAGATCGCTTTATTGTCATTAAAACGTGCATAAAGAAAGCGAAACAAACTAGACACATTAAAAAAAAGCGAAAGATGGCAAAAAAACGATCACTACTTACAATTGCCTCGACTTTCCTCGATGTCTAAGATGATGTTGGTTTGGCCAGTTTCCACCTCGCATAGTTGATTTTTGGCCCAAGTGCCAATCGTTGCTCTACATAATAGTATATTTAGTGATAGCAACCATGCCAACCACTGGATCTGAAAAGAAACAAGAGAGAAACTGACATGAAATCGAATGAGAACAAACAAAGAACATGACGATAGACGTTCAATTTGCATCTTTATGTTTTGCTTCATATTGAATAAAAAAACACACCAAACCACTTAATTATCTACTTTATCGTCATTTATCGCTATTGTCATTTAAATGTTGAAAGATCAAAATTATCAGCGAGTTACCATGCTACACAGTCAATGGGATTTCTTCATAGCGCAAGGAAGAGAGAAATTGAGAAAACATTAAGATTGAAAACTGAATAAAAAGCGAACGGAAATGAAATCAGGTTGACACACAAGAAACGTATTTTATTGGGAAAATGACTATGGAACGATCGACAATCGTAAAAAAGCACCTCGAAAAGCGGCATATTCAAAAAAATAGACAGTGAATTGTATTATTCATGAGATATGATATATTACAATTTGTAATATTCATTTGGAATCACAAGATAGATGCAGGTACCGCACGAACAAACAAGATTGAGAATGAACACCAAGCGGACGATGCAGAATTGAATTTTGACACTTGGCTTGACAACAGCGCCCTCTGTACCATTCGTCTATGGATGGTAAACACTTTTCCCCTTCTTCAAACAATGACAGCAAAGATGCGGAGCCTGTCAAACTCGCTGTTTGAAGAAGGGGAAGGCGGGGGAAGGTGTGAAATGTTGAAGCGTTTAGTACAATCGTTTAGATAGAGATGGCGCGGTCCAACGACATTCACTACCCCTTTACATAGGTGAAGATAAAAAGCATCGTCCGCTTGATAAACACCGAATGAAACGATTTTCATTTTGAATTTTGCGAGCTGTGACCAAACAAATGATGTCATTTATGCTCGCAATAACATATACAAACATCACATAAACCATTTGAAATTTACATTTATTTCGATCGTCATTTCCAATTCTCAGCCACTTTATTTGTCTTTTTTTGGTAGAAATATGAGTTCGACGATAAATTGCATTCCATGACATATTTTCTGCATTACTTCGAATGGATTTCGATGGAACAAGAATAAAAATAGCACAAAAATCAAACCAAATAGCGATCAGATTGCTCCTTTTTTATCCATTAAATGGACAACATTTTTTTTTGTAACCATCAAATAACAAACGCACGCTCGAACACAAAATGCACCGCACTAAATCGCGAGCTCAGATGAACAAGAGCAAATAAATATCTATGAGAAGTAACCAGCAGCAATCCGCGAGCGATATGTCTCGCAAACTAAAATAAAAGAAACAATTATCGAAATGTGTGGATTTTCATGAGCCATACACTTGTACGTGCGCGAACTGTAAATGTTTACCAGCCCATCCAACCAACCATTTAAATATGCTGTATGTTACCACAATAAATTCGATCCGTTGGAACTCGTTTTGGGGCTATGCGCTGCAAGCACAGCACTGTGTTCATTCTATTCGAACTAGTAGTGGGATAAAGGAACGTTTCAGCTAGTCGCTCTTTTTCCTTCCGCACAATATCTTTAACAAATTGAAAGTTAAATCAAATGTGGAATATAAAAACACCAAGAGATGCAAAGATCAGCCAGCGCAAGCACTGTTACTTGAATATGCACTCCCGCGAGATATCGCATTGGCCAGCACGAGTGAGAGGGCGAGCGAGAGAAGGATAGCTGAAGCAAAATTACAACCGCAACAATAAATCGAAACGACAAAAAATCGAAGATTAAACGCGCAACCTCATAAATGGTTATTTAGCCAACGATTTTTTTTTCGTACTCGTCGCCATCATTGTGCTTAGTTTCAATTTAACGACTCAGTTTTTATGGTCGCGATTCGCATGTGTATTGGATCACTAACACAAGCGTGTAGCCGCCGCAATTCACATTTGGTCACATGAGCCTGAAGGAAGACCAAGAATGATTATTATTGCAGCCAATCTCTTGTTTAGTTTTTGAAATTCTGGCCTATCTAGTTGTATGTGCAACATATAAACGTATTCGATACTCTCATTCTTCGATTCGCTCAAATTGGCTGTGTGGCGATTTCGCGTTGTGATTGTGTGGACTGAATGAGTAGGTGCAGATGGCTGTGTAATATTCGTATTTCGAATGAACAGTGCACAACAATAAAGTGATGTAAATTTGTGTACAGCAATCATCTTTTATGTGCAAACCACGGACGCATTTTGGCGATAAAACTTTTAACTTGTTGCTGACACAGCGCGCGCGCAGTACGATCTAATTCTCTCAAAGCAGGTCTGGTCGTAGTATGCAGACTCAATGAATTTAAATACCGTTCTGGCGTGACATCGCACTTTTATCGGTTCAATTCATTTTCGGATGGCATTAAAATCCGTTTGAGCGCTTGATTCGTTCAGCACAACACAAGAGAGTTTTCTTAAAATTCGACGATGAATCGAATTCTTTCTCGTCAACCAATTCTAAGCGTGCTATAATAAATTGCAGCTTCATTGAAGCGGTTTTCTTTGCCATGTTTCAGTTGAATACATTCTCTGCCTTTAGGTTGAATCAGTTTGTTTTGTTTTGTTTTCAATCTTCAACATTTTCAGTTCGCGAATATGTTCTTTTTGTGTTCATATTTCATCTCATTCCGCTTTTTTTCTGCATATACACACGCCGCGCGCGGAATCGAGAGGAGAATGGATCGGTTGATCGCGGTCAGCCTGCGCACATGATGTATATGTGGCTGCATTCTATGTGTTTTACACATGAACCAATCTATATAGCACATAAATATATACTGACACAGACCCACATAGAAAGGCATATTTAAAGCGCAAAGAACGTTATTTATATGCATTAGGCATCCAACGAATCGATTCCAATATATTTATAAATGTACGCATTTCTTGAATTGCCTTTCGCTTGGGATAGTTTCTCTTTTTCAACCTCTTACTATTCTTGTGTCCCGAAAAATGTTGGTGTGATGCGATGTGTGTGTGTGTATGTTGAGTAGCAAAAAAACCGAGGTAAACGATGAATGTAACCAACTTCGATATACAAAACGGCACACACAAACAGAACGGGAGAGAACCACAGCTTAAAAATCACGTATTTCGCGAATGCGCTTCCGTGTTTGAATTCAATTGCTACTCTTGATTCACACACACTCACTCTCTCACACACACACCTCCATGCTCCCATCGAGATTTTGTTTTATTGTTGCTGGGGCCTCTCTTTTCATCATCACGTTTTGGTTTTCGGTTAGTTTCCTGAGTGGTTGCGACGATCGATTTGCGATTACTGGTTTTCAATTGAATGATACTTCACAATTTAATATGTATGCCTACTTGCTGCGCGCACGCTGAGGTAACGAAAACCCCAACAAAAAAAGGCACAAATCTCAACCGAAGCAAAGTGCTGATACACCATGAATTCAATAATGGAATAAAATTTAAAGCAAATTAAAGAAAAATGGCGATACATTGACTTCACAGTAGCAGCAGCAGCAACAGCAGAGAGAGCGCGCACGCGCATTACAATGATACTAATGAGATCAAAGCCAAGCGGGTAAGTTGTGCAAGATAATTGAGTGTAAGGTGACACTATCCAAAATAGATTCCGTCCGAATCGGCAAGTGAGATGAGAAGCAACAACAAAAAAACTGCTTAAGGCACGAAATCGAATGAAATGGGGATCGAATCAAGAAACAGGTCTTACCCATATGTGGCAGCGAAACAGCCGCGCGTCGAACAGTCATTAGGGTAAATTATTGAAATTGTCGAAAGTGAAGCTCATAATTAACCACAGAAAGTCTATGGCTAACCATCGACATTCAATCCTAACGCCAATCACGACCGGTGGTGAAGTACGAGTAAAGGAAACCAAATCAAAAAACTTTAATACTCCATTCGGTGAAATATTAACGAATGAACAACGACAAAGTAAAAAAAATGAGCAAAGATTACAGTTACAACGGCCGCACTTTTGTATCGTTTAAGACACCGTTTTTGTTCCCAATCGTATGAATTCCATATTCATATGTGAATTATGTGTGTTGCGGTTGCACCAATTAATGAATAACGAACATAACTTGTTTTGTCTTGTCATTCGTGTGAGCAAACTTGAAAGATTGAAAAAAAAAATGCCCTGCAAAAATGTGACACACATGCACAGTTGGATCGAAAAGCCAAGGCGAAAGAGCAAAGAAAAGAGCATATCACTTTAGCAGCT
Organism: Obolodiplosis robiniae; assembly: GCA_028476595.1. Lineage (NCBI taxonomy): Eukaryota > Metazoa > Arthropoda > Insecta > Diptera > Cecidomyiidae > Obolodiplosis > Obolodiplosis robiniae. The sequence continues at coordinate 6,613,731 of CM052017.1, read as the reverse complement.
CGCCAACAAAACAATAATGCATCACGTTAAAAAACACAAAATTGAGGCTAACTGTCTTTGGCAATTAGCGCTCAGTTGGCCGATGCACTTGTGTCTTGGGGAAAATTTATGCTTGTCGCGAGAAAAAAGTGCAAACACAGCGAAAGAAGAAGACAGCAAATTATTAGCATCGAAGAAACATTCAAAAAAACAACAACAACAAAAAGAAACAATAAATAAACAGGTAAATGTGCCTCGCAAAAGTACATATGCAATGAGACAGCGCGCAAGAGAGGGGAAACCAGAGATAAACAGAGATACATGGAGGAAACGGCCCAACATTCATCTAACCATTATTAAATGGAATTAAATCATATGAAAACGTAATGATCGCTTGATTTGGATGTACGAACCTGTCGCAATTTTCGAACGGCACAGCATTTGATTTTCAATTCCATTTGGTAAGGAAAAACAATTTCAGCAAACGTGCGCACTTTCGATGGCACTGCACCTAAATTCTTTAACTCTTTCTGTTTTGGCAATTTGTTTTCCTTCAAATGAAAAATGCACTGTACACAGACACTTTCAACATGCACTGATTACACTCGAGATTTTGTTATTGCCGAAAATGGTTTGTTTTGGATTTTTGGTAAACATTTTTTATGCTACCAAAATGATTTGGATTTCCGCATTTATTCGTAGATATTTATTTGATTTTGTTGTGTGTGCTGTTGCCTTCGTTTTGAAATAGGTAAATAACAATATGATGAGATTCACATGAGTCGTTGTTTTGTTCCGGTTGGTCGTGGTAATATGACACAAATATTTCACAAAACTAAAAACCACTTAATTGTAGACAATTATTATGGTCATACATTTATGGAAAAGTGTGATGATCACAAAAACATACACTCCAACATTGTGTGTGTGAGGGGAAAATGCACTTTTCGAATAAATTGTCGCTCTACATTTGACTGCACAATCACAAAACAGCAACTTGTATGGCTTCGGCTTCTCGGCAAAATACTAAGCTCCACATAAATCTAAACGACAAACACGCACTGATAATTATGGTTATTTTAGGAATTAAAAATAACTACGTATAAAATGAAAACGAACTAAAAACGGCGATACAAAGCCGAAAATCCAATTGCTACGGTCAACCGCCGGAATAGATGAATGATGGTGAAGTTTGAAGAGCAACGTTAGACCATGTTAACACACCGTCCCACCGTTTATGACAAATAAACAAATGAGCGAACGCAAATAATTAATGGCGAATAAAAGTGCGGCAAAGACACACAGCGAAGCACACACACTGCCGATTCAGCGACCACAAAATATCCGTTATGCGGAAATACAGTTTTTCAAATGCACAAAGATTTGTATCGCTCGCTCTCGATGGATCTATGCCTCTATGTAGCATGGGCCTGCAGAGAATGTGAGAGATGCTGAACGTGAGAGCTGTATTGCGTTCCGTTCTACAATTGTTGAGAATATACACACACACACGCCGTGTGAACACGCCGAAGTAGGCTTCAGGCACCTGTTGTACACATGCACGCAGTGAGCGAGTAAGCGAGCGAGCACGATCACCAGCAAATCTAATGAAAGCGGCCAACAAACGATTTGCAAAGAGTGCTCTCGCCTATCTTAAGCACGATTATAATGTCTGTTTTTCGTTGTTCCTTTGACGGTATGTTATGTTCACAAGAAAAATGTACACGATCCACATACACGGCACAAGGTATGCACAGGTATGGTTCCACTATTTCGCAAACGCTACAGTATTCGCTGTGCGATTCCTTTTTCTTTTTAATAAAACGGCACACACGGTGCTTCTTTCACAACGTCGCACAATCTAATACAAGCGACACACTTAAAAAACCAAACAAATATTCACCATACGTGGTAAAATCTTGCACACTATTCGACTCTCTCACACAGTTCGAGTTTGTCCGCTTTTATTTTTAGCATTCGATACCAACGGTAGGCCATGCCCAACTGATTGAATTGTTTGTTTTTATTGTGCAGTCGACAGGTAAATTGAAGTTTAGACCCAAAACGACAACGATTTATTTCATTCTCTGTTTTCGACCAGTTTTGCCCGTGTATGCGTGTTTTCTTCGGCCGTGCGCGTCAATGTGTTGGTGGAATGGTTTGGACCGCACCACAAGAAGTACAGAGCTGGTCCAGCGTCAATAGCCGAACACGGCTAGTATTTGTCTGCCTCATTCCGAATTTCCTTCCGTCGTTTGAACTCGTGGCCAGCACTGATCACTCTTTCAACGTATGTCGTCAAATGTCTCGATGGCTTTTCTTCGACGAGCGAATGCAATCGCCGCCGCCACCGTCGTTTTCGTTTCTCCACATACAGCAGACCTCGATCATGATGATAATATGCATGATTGTATGTGTGTGTGCATGTTAAGCATAAATCTTTATTGCTTTTGTGCGATCTTCGTTGAGTTCGAGCCGAATTAAAATGTACTACAATCGGTCCGAAATGCACAAATTGAGTCGTGTGCGTGTGAAACATATTCCGAACATTTTTTACCCGATTTACACACACGAGACCTAATGAGTCAGCGTTTGCTCGGTTTAAAACTCATACATCGACGGAAGAAAGCGTTTACGCTCCGAAGTATGTGAATCTATTTCGTTCGTTCCTTTTTATGATCGTTCTATTGTGTTTTGTTTGTCTTTTTCTCTTTTTCCTTTCTTCTTGTTGTTGATTTTTTAGTCTTCTTCGTCTCTGTGTGCTTTTTTCGTTGATTATAATGTTAAAATAATGCATAGTAACAGAAATGCACTGGTCTAATGGTTAATGGACAAAATTATAGTGATCATCGATGCAGAGAGATGTGAAGAAAGACGAAAAAAAAGTATTTACGAGCTACAGCAACATAAGAGAAATAGAAGAGAAAAATACACAATGATCGATGAAAAAGAAGAAGAAAAAATAAGCATCGAAGCAAGCATGCATGCGATCAAGTACCATGAATTCCAAAGGATTTCTTTGTGTATGGTTCGGCACGGTGCTGTGCTGTGCTGTGCTGTTGTGTGCCGATGTCTTCTGTGTAATACTTGCAAAACATTGCTCGAGTGACGAGAAGAACAAGAATGAGAACACGATATCGATGCACTTTGCGAAAAAGATGAATAAATTCAATGTGTGTTGTTTATGCTACAATGTGTGTTTTTCTGGAATTGCTGCTGCCGCTATTTCGCTCTCTGTTCGCTCTTTCTTTTCATTTTACCTGTGGCTGGATTTTGTGTGTTGGGCGAACAAGTTGTCTAACGTCGTTCGTTGCGGTACATAACATATTTCGAATGTATGCAAATGCATTCACTTTGAAAACAAACTGCAATTCATTCCATCTCTACTTCTCTCGCTCTGTCTCCCTTCCTCTCGTTGATGGAATTACACATTCATAGCCCATTGCAACATACCAGAATGCATTCATTCGATTGATATTGATTTATTTCTTAAAATTGAATCGTGTTAATCGTATGGACGAAGACGGAAAAAGTGCACACCATTCAGTTTGATTTGGGCTGCTTTTTCGCCCCATTCCGTTGATAAACTCTATAGAAACAACTTAACGTGAGCACGTAAAAAATAATTCATTGAAAAGAAACACAACCAAAAAAAGCCGTACACACTCAATTCGTTAAGATTTGGTTTGAGAGTATCATTTAGTTAGAGTTGTTGTGTGATGGCTGGATTTTTTTTATCGACTTAACTCGTTTTGTTTTGCTGCGCAACTATTGCTGAATTCCTCTAATACTGGATTTTTATCTGCTCGACAAAAGGTAGAGAGCAAAGCGAAACAACAACGGAAAAAAAACGCATAGTTTTTTTTAAGCTAAAACACCGGCCACAGCATTTGCGCGCGCGCGCGCGCGCTGAACACAAGATATCGTATTGAGACAGAGAGAATTACTTTAAACAAAAATCCCGTGCAATTGAGCAAAATTATATACAAAACTGAACCGAACCAAACCGCGGGCGCACAATCGCGCTCACAACGATGACGACGGGGCAAAAATAGCATGTGCGCGCACAGGTTGATTATCATTACAGCATACTTATACGTGTATATCGATCGATTTCGAAGCGTATCTTCGTCGGCACGGCATTATTTAATAGGAGCGATTCTTTTGAATTCTTCGTCTCTCGTTAGCGTTCAAAATGCTCAATAGATTGGTACACTTACTATGTGTAGTGTACTGTATGTTTAAATGTATTCCAGATCGGTTAAGCTTGTTTCGCTTTCCTGTACACCTTTTTTACCTCCTTTTATTCGATATTGTATGTGTTTTTGTGTATTTTTTGTTCTTCCTCCTCCTTCTCGATCATACTGTTTCTTTTTGTCAAGCATCTTTGTTTTTCTTTTGTTTCTGTTCTTCTTTATGTTTTGATCTCTAAGCATTTTTTTGCCGAATGACTTTTAACCAATAGATTGCTGTTACATCGGACACTTATCCCATTTCACATGCTACACCAACAAAACTGTGTGTTGAAGAACATCTCACAAATGTTTGGGAATATTTCATATTTCCGGCGAGCATTTAATTCGGTTCGCCTGTCATACTGTGAACTTTTGTTACTGATTTCTTAAGTTAACGAATTTACTCGTTCTATTTTGTTCGCGCAATAAACTTTTTTCTTCTTCTCCCCTCTCCCTCTCTCTGCATTCATATGGTTCATTAAGCAAAATTCGATTGAAATAGTTGGCGTATTTGTGCTTGGCTCAATCTCTTTTTTTGCAACATACATCTCAAGAAGTTCAAACCATTTTTCCAGTCTCTTGCTCAAGCACGAAAAAAAAGTGCTATTCATTTTGAAGTAGTGCACACAAAAAGCCAACGGTTAGATCGGATCTCGTATCTGTTCTTTGTCGATCTCTCGAAAATTCTCGTTTGGGCCTTTTTTGTGTGGCGAATTTCTGCAAAACGGGTTGCTAATACAATGCTCATGAGGTGATTCGTTGCGCACAATTAGATAATTAAATCTTAATTTTCAATAACCATTTATGTCGAATCGGCGGCGATTTTCGAATGGTTGATGTATTTTTTTTCTCTCCTAACAACGGTATCTTTATTCGCTGAATGATTTCATAAGTTGTTATATCTTTTATTATTATTATTATTATTCGGTTGGCTTTTGAGAGGTTGACGCATTGCCTCTTATTCGATTAGACTGAATGGGCAGTCCATTGGGCACTGTCTGTTTACCGTCGAGAATAATTACTGTTAATCCAAAATTGACGTGAATTCTAAACCATTTTAGGTTTATTAACGTGTGGTTTTTCTCGTTTAACTTCGGTGATCTGCAAATTATTATTTGATTCGCCAATTTTTTTGTAATGTTTTGCGATAGAAAATCTTGATTTGTGCACAATATGTCGTTGGTTGGTCGATCGATCAGTCGATCGGTTGGTCGGTCGTCATCATCGCGGCAGCATTCTTCAGATAAAATTCCAGCCTGTCAAATCGGCCAAATTGATTAATCGATGTTATTTATAAAATCCCATTGAGAACAATGAAATTGTTGGCCATATTTTCATAAAAGGTAAACCTATGTTAGTCTCGCAAATGTACTTTCGTAACGAACATTTTAAGCACGCTGATGCCTGAAATTGGTCAGAGTCCGCTGAAATGGGTGGAAAAATACGCCAAGCCACAAAGAAAACGATTATGCATTGACAGAAAGAAACAAAAAAAAAATTATTCAACTTTTTTTGATTCCGTCATCGTTTATGGAATTATATGGCTTTGCGTTGCACGAAATTGAAAAATAGATGCCTAAGTTCACATACCCCATTACAAGTTTGGCATTGGCATATTAGTACACCTCTCGTACTGTTAATCACTTTTATATCGTTTTCAATAAATGTCATGAATTTAATTTAGAACACTGAAATGTGGTTGCGGTTGAGTTTCAGTTGTGGTCGCGCTGCCGCGCAACGATTGTTGGAATGCAATTAAGAAATTTAGTAAGCACCTAATCAATTTAAAGAGTCACATGGGGACTTTCATATTTCGTAGTCGCTATCTGTATTATATTGTAATCATCCGAAATGGATTTATGGCCAATATGCTCGCACACATGCCGCACTTTTTATGGCTCGTAAATAAGTTTCAATAATTTTTGTTTTAAGCACCAGCGATTTACGCATCATAAGCGCTTCTTCACGCGCGCGCGCCCTCACACCAATTTGCATTGCAGTCGCTGTGTTTGAACGTTTATTTCAGCCGTCATCACAAATGCAAATAGGTTTCTGCTTGAAGATCCATTCTCTTTGCATGAACAATAACAATAATGAGCGAAAACATCAATAAAATGAGTTGTGCATGAAGGATATTGTTATGGCTATTAACACACTAATGACTCCTTGGGCAGCTTTTCTCTCTCTTTTTGAGGTTCACACAGATGGAATTGTCGAGGAATGGTGCTATTTGCAAAGATTTCAACATTTCATCTGTGTTTTTTCTTGCTCAAGTCGTGTTGATGCTCGATTTGCATACCAGACAAACTCGCTGAATTCGAGCAAAAGAAGCCAGGTCCATCGTTTGATATTCGTTAATCTCATAATAAGTTATTGTTATGTTAATAGCGTCGTTATTCATTCTCTATCTGTCTATTTCATTTAAATCATGCACATTTCTTTGCTGCTGTAACTCATTTTCGGCATGTTTTGGAAAGTTTAACATCGATTATATATAGAGAGCGAGCGGCAGCATTGAAATAGTCACTTTGGCTTAGATCAGGGCCTATTTCCGAAAACCTAACAATGCTACGGTTTCAAATTTGCAGTGTTATGATTATGTTTCTAAACTTTACAGAAACGCAATTCAATAAGTATGCAAAAATCATGCGACGCACATGATTTATGTTGACCAGGGATTTAACTAATGTTAATTTGTTTTCATTATCAAACATAGAACTCACGAAATTTCACTCAACACATTGAATATTGTATAAAGATTCTTGAATAAATAAAGCTCACGGAAATGATAACAACGCACAAAAATAGCATAGCTCAAACGAATAGTCAAACATATTTCAGATTAATGTGTTAATGGATATTTTTTACACCAATAATCGCATGTTATCAGTGGGTTTAGTTCGAAGGTTTTAGTTCCTTTTTAACGAGAGACAGACACTGTTTTCCTTTGCTTAAAATTCACCAGGTGGCAGCACATGTCTCCAATCGCATTGTCTTTTTTGGGTATGTAATGAGAAAACTTGTATTTGAAACGAACTGGAGCAAAAATCTTGAGAAATTAAAGCGCCAGTAATCGATTATCGTTTAAAAGAGCAATGCGCGCATATTTTGAGATGAGTATCAGCAAATCAATGGTACTGAATTGTGCTTAAAACTAGCCCTGAGCCTCGATATCTTGTAAAATCAACGCAATCGGTGGCTGATTTATATTTATTTATCACTTTATTGCGATGATTATAGCGATCCCATGCAAAAGCTATTTGAAGAGCAATCATCATTTAAGTAGTGAAAGAAAAAGGCGATTGCGCGCCCACTTTCGTTAACAAGTGCAACAAGTTTACATCAAATCGATGTGCGTTGGCTTATACTATTAAATACATATTCATTTATATATTTATTTTTTTTATTTTCTGTTCCATGAATTTTGGTCGATTGACCATTCGAAAAGATGTTCGTTATTCAACACCACCGATTCGTGTTCATTTGTGCACTTGTGTGTGTTCTCATTTCAAAAAAAAAAACTTGTTTCGTGCGTCATTTCACACGGCTCAATTGCATATGTGTATAAGAGAGAGAATCCAATTTTTTACGTTGCATTTCATATGTCACATTTCGTATATGCTTTTCGTGACTTTTATTTGTTGTTTTCGTTTCTCAATCTATGTATTTTTTTTTTTAATTTTTTGGTTTGAAGTCATATTTGTTATCTTGAGACAAATCTTCAGACACACCTGAAAAAATGCGCGGCACAGTATGCAATCCAGCAAGAATACAAGAGAAAATGATACAGCAATTGATCAAAACAAAACAAAAAACATTCTTTTTTTGTGAATGACCCTGGCGATACAACTCACACCATCTCGAAAGAACTTTCCACCGAAAAATCACGTTTCAGAAAACATAAAGTTATGAACAGCAGCCATTCACAAATGATCGGCAGACGACAAAGGAATCGGACCATGGGAGAGTCACTCTCCGAGAGTGCCAAACGTTGCCAATTTATTGAATTTGCGCAACATTCAAATAAAATAATACAAAACAAATCACCGACAGATTGAAAACACAACTGGTTTTACACCGGCACTGAATCTGCATCGCTTGCACAATTATAATGAAGTTCGATGGAAATATGCATATTGGTCATTGATTGTGACCGAAACGGCAGCGCAGCGCACACACATTTGGATGTAGTGTGGGAAAATTGGTACCTGATTTTGCAGCATTCGTAATTGAACATTGAATTGTTGCCGCTCTGGGAAAACAGTTGCAAATCTAAAATACTCTCATGCCGAACTTCACCAATTCCGACAATCAACTGAATTATTGCATCAAACGTACCAATTTCTTCTTCTATTTTTTGTATGTTCATTATTCGGATACACCGTTTCTCCATCCACGTCGAAATGCTTTAAAATTGATCCATCCTTAGAGATGCAATGTTTAATATGAATCAATTCCGTATTCTTCATACAGGAGGAAAAATTTTAGTTTAGGAATTCCATAAACTCTCAAAAATCAACATGTTCAGGAATGTTCTTAGAATTATATTCCAAATGTGTAAAGTCTCTCGAAGCACGTTCACTCCTCCATGCATGAATCATTGAGCGCGACATGTTTAGAATATACATGCAGAAAAAAACGTTCAAAACAATATGTGGCCTTCGCTTTTTTGCTTCACATCAGCATTTATCGATGCGATGCACTTTGGAGTGGGGTTTTGCACTTAAAATCTCTCTCTCTCTCTCTCTCTCTCATTCTTTCACACAATCAGAATCAATAAAACAGGTTCAACACAAGAAAAAATGTTATATTTTCAATTCTTGCAAAAGCAATAAGCTGGTGATTAAAGTAGATATGAAATATTTTGACATAGTCCAGACAGAACTATTTTGTGATTTATACAAATTTAGATTATTTTCAAATGTTTCGAAGTTGGGCTAAGCAATTAACGCATGCATCAGCCAAATGCAAAAATTTCGTAAAAAACACAATCCAATTGGAACCGTAACTTCAAATCAACCTTTGTATTTTGGAAATCCATTTCCCATTTGAAGGCATTTCCAGCAAAAATTGTCATTTATGGTTCATGTGTACAGAGCGAGACTTCGCCGAAGGGGAAAGGTACTTCTTTTTGTATTTTATGTACTGCGTTATAGGATGAAACGATAAAAACCAATTAAAATAAAAAAAAAAATCTCTTTATTCGTAGAAATGGAAATAAAATTCAGGAAGAGTCCCCGTTGAACAGTGCCATCCAAAAATAAACAAAATTCTGCCTTTAAAAACATATCGAAATCGTAGCGAATCGAAAAAAATAAAAATAAAAGAAAATGCCGCATTAGAAACTGAGATGATCAATATGATCGCTAGTGAGCTAGCTGTCCAGTTGAATTTGTTATTCTTCTCATGTTTGTTGATTATAATTCAATTTTATAATCATTTCAAAAAATTATTTTGATTTTGTCGGCTTTTGTGAGCATTACAGTGTCAAACATTCCCTTCATAAAATATCATACCTTTCGATTTAAAGAGAGTGTATCCCGATCCAAGTAACATGAGTCTGCTTAAGATTCGAGAAAAACTTTGTTAAAAATGAAAATCATTTATTTGATTCGACAACAAATACCGCCCATTTCATCTCTTTTTCAAAACTGACACTTGTTTCAAGTGATTTGAATATGGTTCAAACTAACTGAATGCATTTATCTTCTCATGCATCACTTTTCGCGGTATTTCATAATCAATATTAGAATTGAATCTACCGATAGAAATTCCAGATAAAAATACGTTGCAGTGTTTATAAGAAAACGAAGCGTTTCAAGTTGATTTCAATAGAATAACAAAAGTAGAAATATTTGGTATAGAAAAATGATTATTCGGAATTCCGAGAATTGATGCATGATTCGTAAAAAAGAGAGTTGATTTTGGGAAATACAGCAACTTGTGAATTGTATTTATTGTGCTAGGAGAGGCAAATGTGTCTGCGTGTGGTTCATCTTCATGCGTTGCATGCCTGCCTATTACAATTCGAATTCTTGTTTTAAAAGCAGCTCGTTTTAATGAAATATTATAGTTAAATATGAACGGTGCGAAATGATCCAATTTCGTTCACACAAACCAAAAAATATTATACACCACTCCATTGATATCATTAATGTGCCAGCTATTTAATTTAAATTTTCTTTTTCCCATCGCCGTCTAAATAGTTCATATGAGATCGGTTGCATTTGACACAGCATGTCTATGGCTGATTCTTGCATAATGCCTGCGAACTGGAGTAATGAGCTCGTTATCAGCTCATATTCCTTTCACAAAAAATGAATCACTTCTGTCGTGATAGTGCTAATATAAGCTATATCGTGGCACTGAAGGACTGCTAAGATCCTATTCTCTAATGTTTGGGATGTTAAGAATGAACAAATAATAAATGCAAATTAGGCTGTGGAGCATAAATTGGATGACTCAAATATTGTTGTTTGTTTTCAATGAATCATGGTTACTGAAATATACTTGAAGAGCCATTGCACATACATGTTTTAATTTTCAAAATGTGAAATGATTATTCAACGTTGAATTAATTCTCTTATGTTCAAAAAACAACAACAATAAGCATTTATAGACTATATGTGGTTGAGGGTCACATGATTTGTTCTAAGCCATGTTGCGTTTTCGCGAAATCACATTTTCATAATGCATTTTTGCCACAGCATCGCTGTGCAGATTTTGACATTCCTGCTCGAACGGTTCTACATCTTCACTTTTAATCCCAGGCACTTAATTTTAGAGAGCAATAAATTTCTAACGAATTATCTGATTTTCATGATCGAGATATCATTCGAAGTGTCATGACAAGTTGATTCTAAATAGTTTCAAAGCCTGGGTTGAAAAACTGATTTTTTGGCAAAATATTCGAACCTCCGAAACTATCGTCCAGATAGGATAATTTTCAAAACTATAATGGATTTTCTCTGCATGTGGCCCATTGGCGATGAGACACAGTCATAGACATAAGTTCGAATCTCGATGATGCGAAATGATTTTATTTCAAACTGCTTTGATTCGAAACTATGGCGTGTTCCGTAGGACACATTAAGCCGTCGGTTCCGTGCAACAAAAATACGTATACGTAGCAAAGTTATGCTTGATTCAAATTGTTACACTCGAAAGGGAAAATTCGGTCCATAAACGTAGAATGTTTTTTCCAAATAGCCCAAGGACTTTCCAACTATAACCCACTTTCATCGATCGGGCTTCTGGATATCAATAAAAAATTTACTTTACATATGGTGAGGCAAAATTTTACAGAATGCCAAGAATTTTTATTTTATTTTTACCACTCACTCCTCTAGTACTGCCGAGATTCAATGAAAATTATAGCATAAATTCGTTTCACACCCAAATTTATATCATCAATTATTCAAAAAGCAACATCAATTATCATTAGCACATGTATCAGAATCTAACATCTATGGACTGTAAAAATAATTGTGTTTCTGTATGGAACTATCGGCTCGTTTCTACCTGCGTTATTGTTCCGAAGAATATATTTCATCGTCCATAAGCAAACAGGGGGCGACAAAATACCATGCGTTAGTTCAAAGATGCATCGGGGGCACTCGCTTCGATTCATATTGTTGTTGGTCTGATGTTTCCGCCCGATGTAAACAAGTGTATTGATGCAAAGGCAATTACACTTTTTTCGACTTATTGAACACCAACCATTTCAATTTTTTAAAACTTTAACTTGAAGGTTTTTTTGATTATAGAATCTTGTTAAGCTTGAGAAGTGGGGGATAGTGACTCAGCGTGCACTATCTTTTGATTAATTCATTCATAAATTATGTATTTTAGTCCTTTGGGGAATTCGTTACTTTTGAACTTGTTTGTGAGTTGTCTTTCGAAATTAATTCCAGTCATTCGATAGTGAGCAAACGGGTGTGTTACTCTGACCGATTGGTCGCATTTTAGATTTTGTTTTCGTTACATGACATCAAAGAGCATTACCTCTCCTTTTTTCGGAAAAATGGTAATTAATGGCATGGGAATTACATATATTTATATCTATATCTCTTGTGATTGGGTGTAATAGTTCCCATGTGAAAATTTTCCACTAACAAAGCTTATGACGAAATAACTTAATTTTAACTGAAATGGATTGCTATCGATTTGACTATAAGACATAAGAAAATTTGACTACAGGGTGACCCATCTAACGTTTGCATTTTGACAAAATTGTTTATTTAGAGAATGACAGCTCAAATGTCAAAATGCCTCAAATGTCAAAATTTAAATGTCAAAATGCAAATTTGATATGGATCACCCTATATAAGATATGAGAAATTATAGCCGAAATTTAGTTTACTATGAAATATAGGAATTCAGTTATTATGTTCAAATCAGACGACTGAAATACATTTGATAAAAAGCAATTTGATTTCATACAAGACTTCAAAGTCGGTCATTATATTTTCACACGGGTTATTCTTTTTTTCTGGCGGAAGATTGTTGATTCCCATCAATTACACCCATCTAATTTACAGTGTAATTCTTCAAGAAATATTTGTTTACCGATTGAAAATTTTCAATCAAATAGAAAGAATTGCACGGTAAATCAGAAAGATCGTTTATTCTTCAAATGTTCAAAATAAAATGAGCAATTGAAATGAAACATCCATACGTTTGACACTTTTAAGAGGAAATATTGTAGTACCAAGAACTCCATCTGACTTAAAACTTGTTCAAAAACAAAACTTTTTTTTCATAAAGCTTTAGATGAGAGCAACTTTAAAAGCATGGTGGTTATTATCTGTGATAAAATGACTCAGGTTTAAATTCACCGAAAACTTGATTGGATGCTTTACCATCAACCAGGTCAACACATACACAAGTCAGCATAAACAAGCATTTCAATGCTCACACTTTAGCCTGTCGTCGTTCAATGCATGAAAGAGCCGCTCGATATCAGCACAACTTGTTTAACAACAAACATTCTACGACGCACATCAATAGTGAATCGGTTTGTGGATTAGTTCATTGATAGACAGTGGCAAATCAGCATGTACTGAACACATCAGTGCACACAAATGTTACAAACGTTGATCCAAAATAAATCGAATGAATTTCGAGCCGAACTTTGTTCACTGATTTCTGGTATCGATATTGGTAAACCTACAAAAAAGCCTGCACATATTTATTTTTTGAAATTCGGAAAAGTCATTACGTGAAAAAGAGTTTGTGCAGGCATTTGAACGTTTCTTTTTCTTTAATTGTTGGAGATTTCCTAAGTGTTTTGAAATTTTTAAACGGTGTGTTGTTTACATCATTTTCATGAAATTTTAGACATTGAAATTAATGGGCTAAATATTAAAATCGCTTAAAGTGAAGAGTGAACAGCGTGTAAACGGTGAATGAATACAAATACATATTAGATTTCTTAACAAAACAGGTGTATTGATATAAATATACCTATGTATGGGAGAAAATGGAGTCATATCCATATGATTATCTCAATTCAACCGATAATCAAATGAACCTATCAAAATGTCAAAATTTTTGGGTTAAAAGCCGTGTTTTGTGCCAACCGTAAAGCGCCCAAATGATTTTAGTTGACTTTGCATTGATTCTGAATATTGGTTGAACAGTTATTGTTAGAACTCACCAATGATTTGCTTTAGTTGCATATGATCACAGCAAATTGTATCAGATTGAATGAATTTTTTTGAGGAGTTTTTCAATTTCACCTTTAGTCTATGCATTCGGTCAATATCGGCTCCATCAATTCATTTCAGTTTGATTTTGAAATGTGTCGTAATTTCCCTGAAATATGTTTCATTCGTGACATATTTCTTGTTGACTTTTCCCCCGCAATATGTTCCTCGCAATGCTTTAAAGCAGAATGTTTGTAAACAATTCAATGATAAAGAGCATACACTTCCAAATGTTGTTGAAAAACGTTATCTTATTTGAAATGCGAACGTTGTCGTTTTCTTAATTTTAAAGAATCCGCAGAATCATATCCGCAGGAAAAGTTTATCGCCAAACGTTATTATTATTCTCAGGCACGGCGAGTCCTATGTACGCCGCATCAGCTCTTCTGTTTGAACCGGGAACATGTCAACACATTCTAAAGATAGAAATTGACAATTGAATGTGTTCCTGTTTTGTTTTTCAATCGTATTCGTTGTTTGTTTTGAAGGATTTTTATTCTTTTATTTAATTATTCCGACGAAATAAACACTCATTTCTCTCGATGAAATAACTTGTTAGCCTTACACTTTATGTGCGCTGTAATGAATTTGTATGATGCTTTTCGATGAGGTGAAAATTCCTAAGTATGCCAAGCAAAGTTAACATTATTCTTAAAAAGTATCCGACTGAAGAATCAATTATATTTAATGAAGCAATTTAAATGCCATGCAAGCAAATCGATTTGGATTCATTTGAAGTGAGAAAAGCCAATGAATTATTTCCATTTTCAATTATTATTAAATTGTCGTGTATTTATTCACCAAGTCACGCAGTCATTTCAGAAATGTTTTTTTTAGTATATATTAAATTTGTTATTAAATTATCTATTTAAAAATGTAATTTAGATGCAATCAAATATTGTATTAAATCATCTTCATCAACTAAAAAGTCCTGGAAGTGGGTTTGATTGGATCTTCAGGATAGACCAGATCTGTTCCCGGTGGCAGTCTGATCAATCTTGAGAATCCATTTAAACCCACTTCCAGTTTTTTTTAAATATGATTTAATACTATTGAGAGTATGCATTAATATTGAATGCCATTTCAAGACAAAATAGTTTTATTTGAATATGAACATGAAATAATAAAACATTCAAAGTATTTGCCATCGCTAGCCACTATTTTTTCGCATCTTTCCGGCAAGAGACGGATTCCGCGGCGAAAGAACAACTCGTTTTTTAGGGCTATCCAAGAATCGAAACATTTTTTGATATCTTCATAAGATGCTTTTGAATTACTTTATCATGTCTTTCGACTGTTTCCATCCCTTTTTCTCGCTTTCAGACGCCTGGAACTGTTTGTCTGATCAAATCCCAAATGATTTCGCAAGTTCTTCTTGCGTTTGACATCTACAAACTTTTTAGTTTGACCAGGATGTTCCTTGACATCGATGTCAAAATCTACACTTTTGAATCGATAGTGTATAGTTTTCATAGGATACTCCTATTTTTAATTTGGAGCGTTGATTTTACAGCATCATTCGTTGTATAATCACACGCAAAGCAGACAAATGATTGTTTCGTTTGTTATTCTATAACATTTTCGAACGGAGAGATACGAGATAGTGGTTCGAGTAACGCTAAGAGCTGCCCAGTTTTCTGGGACTTTGCATTCATATCTGAATTTCGAGCTACGCATGTTAAAATCATGATGTTTTTGACAAAAAAACATTGTTTACACCAAATGTTTGAAATTTGAGGCTATCAAGTGGTTTTTTGAAAATCTACTATCGGATACTATCGGTTAAACGACCCATTTTTTATATTCTCTTTTATTGCTGGTTCTATTAGATTTTAATTGCATAAATTAGAATTCTTCATCATTTATCTAATAAAGAACGTTCTTCTAGTAAAACGACACGTTCCAGTTGTGCTCTCATGATAATTGTCAGTTTCAAGTTCATTATTAAAGTACTTGATGAACATGTGTGACAATTTGCAATTTTCATAGACGATTTCATATAAAACTTAATGAAATGCGATAAAAGGTCTCGACGGTGGTACTAAGAGAAGACATTTCAGACTACCTGTTAGCGTATTTCGTACTCTTCATGGTCAGCAATTGAGGATATTTCATTTTTTTCAATGATGTCACGGGAAGACCCGATGTTTTAATTTCCGAGACTAATTTTAGACAATATGGACTTTCCGTTTGGCATATCGTCTTAAATTGTAAACCGCTCTGCTTGGGTAGACACATTTGCAATTATATGAATTAAAAATGCTTTGTACGTGCTTAATATAAATTCCAGCGAAAATATTTTAGACGAATGTGAATGGGATTGCCATTTTTCGGCAATTTTTTATTTGAATTGCGTCTAGATTTTCGCACTTCATCATTGAAATTTGACAATTGCTTTGAGCAAAACACCAAACTTCCCAATATTAAAAACTCGTTGCTCACGCATTCAAGTAATGATGACGTACGCTCAAACAGCTCTACCGATCCATATGCATTTTATTTGAATATATTTCTATTTGCATTTTGTTTAATTCCGGATTATTTACGGTATTTTTTTTATCAAATTTATTGCTTATCATGTCGTTTAAAATGTAGCACTATTTAGTCGAGTCAAAGTTAGTGGTTTAACAGGTTTAGTGCGCGATGAAATCGAAGCAAGTAAATCCTAATAAATTATCC
This sequence comes from Obolodiplosis robiniae, assembly GCA_028476595.1. Lineage (NCBI taxonomy): Eukaryota > Metazoa > Arthropoda > Insecta > Diptera > Cecidomyiidae > Obolodiplosis > Obolodiplosis robiniae. The sequence continues at coordinate 6,597,131 of CM052017.1, read as the reverse complement.
GATGTTTCACATTTTTCAGATATTTGACGTGTGTTGGACGGTGTTGGACGGCATAATAATGAGCGTGTTGTTGATTAGTGTGATTGGACTGATTTTGGTGAATAGGAGTAATGCATATAATTTGAATGGCGGTTTGGCGTGCGATTACTTCGACTCACTGAATATCACGGACGGATCCAAACAGGACGATGGAAGTATTATCTTTAAAGGCATTAAATATCCAAAGGATCAATATGCTGAAATCAAATATTCAATGAACGGAGGAGTAATAATGGAAGTAAAACCATATTTACGTGGCTGTGCTTGCAATAATAGGCCATGCCTCCGGCTCTGTTGCCAATATGGTAAAATTTGGGAATCAAATGGTAAAAAAAAGGGTTGCACCAGTTCCGCTAAGTTCCTTGAACACCAACTATTTGGTGATTCCAATGATACAAAAATGGCTGAATTAGAAGTTAACTTTTCCTTTGTCGAAATATCTCCATGCACAAGAGGCCATTTTTCAACTGATTTCAATATCAAACATGTAAGAAATAACCATGATTTATGCGATCGATTCATAAATGTTAGGATAAACAATTATCTCTTTCAGACTGGAAATATTTTCCATAAAAATGCTATGAAAGAATATGTAACGAATCATCGCAACTCTTGCATTGTGATCGTTAACGAAGAGAATAAACTGCAGACCAAGATGTTTGTGTGCGACGAGAGGGAAGACGTTCAGAAAAATTTGCGTCCCTACATTTTGCCTTATGGTGAGTTTTAAAAACATTAACTCATATTTTAAAATGTACACTGAGAATTCAGTGGAAATGCTACTTATTCGGGCGACGATCGTCAAACGATTCAATTCATACAAGTTGAAACGGTCTCCGATTCACATCGTTCTTGCAACTTGAGCAGCCTTGAACATCTTCAATATATAACGCCATCTAACGTGGTAATGCAGAGCGGGCCCTATACTCGATATTTTGGCGACTTTTTTTACATAATTAGTTTAAAGATAACGTCAATTTAATTTAGTTTTTATTTATTTTATAGAACTGATTGGTAATATAAATATTTATATTCATTTGCATAGGAATGTTGGCTTCAGTACCGTTTTTAATTGCGACATTTTTGGTTTACGTCGCATTGCCGGAGCTACGGAACATGCATGGGAAATTATTGCTGTTCTATTTAGTTGTTCTGGCGGTCGGCTATACACTTATGGCCACGATGCAGCTCAACGGTAACAGCCCTGTCGAACCAACACTCTGCAAATCGGTTGGATATACTATATATTTCTCCTTCATTTCGGCATTTCTCTGGGTCAGTGTGATTAGCTTTGATCTATGGTGGAACTTCCGGTAATTTTTTTTCCATGCATTTTCCCATTTGGTTTGCTCCAGATTCAATTGCATGGAGCGATCACAATCTTTTTCAATATTTTGTACATCATTTTATCTATTTCAATTTAACAAATGTTGCAGGTCATCCAGTGGATTTGTGAAATTTTCAGAGAAAAGGCGTTTATATTTTTACATACTGTATGCATGCGGATTGTCAATAGTTTTAACATCTATCGTGATCATATTGGACTCCATTCCGGATCTGTCATTCAAACCGAACATTGGTACAAATAGTTGCTTCGTCCAACGTACGTATCGATTAAAATACTCATTCATTTACCCAAATTATATGCGAGTAATTACAAAAAACAGCTACTTTTCAGGTGATATGATATCGCTTTCATATTTGTACGTCCCATTATGCATCATATCCGCAATGAATGTTGGCTTTTTCATTTCAACTGCATTGAAAATACGGCAAGTGCAACAAGAGCTGAAACGGATGACATCGCGCGAAGAAAGTTCAAGACATCAGAATCAATTGGACAATGACAAAGACAAGTAAATGAATGTTCATTCCTATTGATTCGCCGTTCATCGAATGATAATCATAAAATTTGTCTCTTCTATGCAGTTTAACATTATATTTGCGATTGTTCATTGTGATGGGCGTGACATGGATCATGGAGAGTATATCATTTCTTGTGTCGCAGGATAGCAATTATTTCATTGTTACCGACTTTTTCAACTGCATTCAGGGAATCCTTATATTTGGATTGTTTGTCATGAAAAAGCGCGTTTTGCGTTTGATCAAAAAAAGGTTCGTCTCTATTGGTTCGTTTTCATCGTTCTACAGTTGAGAGCAATCGGCATGATGTTGTTTGATGCATGTCGCATCTTGTTTTTGATTTTAATTGCCTTTTTTCGGTTCGGTTAATCGAATTTTTAGATATCAAGGCATTTTTGGCAAACGCAATACACATTGCAGTGATGCAACGAATAGCAGTGTAGTCAACAATTTGAGTATTTATCCGACCGTTAACCAAACTTCGATCGGAAAATGAAAATGAATTAGTTCAGAATCTACTTGTTATCGCGTCATTTATAATTCGGCACTTATTGAAGTTGATTCCAGCTACATTTGATCAATGCAGTGCTATAGAGATGCAAGAAACAATTGGATCATAACTGACTGCATTCCTTTTATCGATACATTTTGTTTAAGATGATTAAAAATATTTACTGATGGACTGAATACCAATACCAACAAAAAACGTAGAATAAGAATTGCATCATAAAACAATATGAAATACATTCAGTACATTTAATACTGGAATAACACTTCATTGGGTTTCTTCCAGTTTGGTGTGATGGTTTTGAACTTTTTAGGGGCAAGTTTGACATTTATACCGTATTGGAATAATAATCTATTGTTCTACTCTAGTGCGGTATACATTTCAAAACTATCGCTAAAAAGTTCAATACTATCACAAATACAGCGTTATTCCAGGATGGAATGTCATTATGTTATACGTAACTGGAATAATGTGCGTGTATTAAGCACATAGATTTGCTTAGGTGTATTGTATCATCATGGAATGAATACATTTCACCATGTGTGCCAATTGTATTTAATCAAGCAATTCTTTCTCAAAACACGCATTTTCAAATATTTTCGGTTAAATTAGGCACACTTGATCGATTTCCATGGTGTGTGAGCATCATAGTCGTGCGCACGTCTTCTACACTCACCGAAGAAATTTTTACTCAGAATTAGGCCGGTCAATTCGGCGAAAACCAGTTTGCATGGCCTTTGTACGTGAGGGGATGAGTGGGGGCTGTGCGTGTTAGCTCACCGGATAAATATTCCATGGATAAGCAATAGCCACAAGTTATCTTTGGCTCAAATACAATTTTAACTTTGAGTTAAACAGTAAATCATTTTGTACTTTGGTGAAATTCATATTCTTCATTTTTTGTGTGTATATGATTTATAAATTTTTTTATCTATGATGTCCATATAGCTGTATGATAAAGTAAGTATAATTTAAAAAACATTTATAAGAATTTGTGCCTATCATTTTTGTACATCTTTCATTGATAATGTGAGGCGAGAAAGCATGAGTAATGTACAAACTCGCCTTTGAATCGCCTCTCCACCGCACCGATATGCAATGTTTTATGTTTTATGAGTCTTGTCAACGAAAATAAAATAGGCATTCCGCTTTAGGGGGTGAAAATTAATTTTAGATTAATTGAGATTAAAATTGAATCTTTCAAAAGTTTATTGAGTGTCAGAAACATTCACGTTATTTCGTTATGATTCATAGTAAGAAATGATTACAGTAAGTGGTCCTTATCGTCATGAATTCAATGTATGTATTTCTATATTGATTTTATGTATTATTTGAAATATTATATTTCTTTAATTTTTTGGTCTAATTGTTTGGTGTTGATATAACTAATGCTAGACCAGACATTAATGAATATATTTCTTGATTTCAATTGTTTTTTGATAGATTCCAAATGCCTGTCTATCCGCAACGCCCGAGCAGCAACGCTACCCAAATGCGAGAATCGGTTTGTATTGACTACGCATGTTCATACAATGTAAGCGGCAATCGCTCTGAAGCGGTAATGCTACTGATTCTTGCTATACGTCGCTGCTGATAGACAGGCGTTACGCAGCCAGCAAACAATTAGTTATAAGTTATAACAACTGCAAATGATTCAAAATGGTCATTTATATGCGAGACCTATGATATTTACAATGTGAAATTAAATTGACCACCATTCAAAATATGTTATGTATTTATCAAGCTATTTTTACTTTTGTATGTTCTTAAATTAATGTACATATAATATTAATTTTGCGTATCAACTCATTTATCTTGAGATATAAATTGTGAAACACAATAATTGAAAGTGAAATATGACACTCAAGAGTAAAATATGCAACGTTTTCCACCAGAGAATCGATGCAATTTACCGCACAGTCATGTTTATGCTCATTGATAGTACTTTTATCAATGGAGAAGTATTGATAATCATTTCATGTGAATACAGACTGTGACGGGCGCACAGAATTTCTTAAAATAAATGTCTTTATGCCTTTGCAACGCATCCATTGAAACCAAACCAAAGCGCCGGTATTCATAACAAAGATAACGGTATCTGTTTGTTTCCTTTTGCATTGACTGTCAATTTTCGCATTTTTTTTAGTTTGGAACTTCTTAGATGTGAAACGATCCAGATAACGTTATTTCTGTTTTGTTCACTACGATGTAACTAAGGACCATTGTAATTACTTGCATTACACTTCGTACTTCCTTCTTAATTGCTTTCAAACTAAATGGCAGTTGTAATAAATACACATTTGAATTTGATTCATCTGAATTTGCAACATAAACATGGAAATTGCATGTTGATTGCACCGTTCCTTCGCTAAATGGAAATGGTCAAAAAATATTTCAAATCGTTGTATGAATAAATTGTTACTAAAATATATTTATATAAACCAATTTGTGAACAAATAAAGTCGAATTATAAACACAAAAATAGTACAAAAAATGATTAAATTAAAAACATAGCTGCCCAATTTAAGACTCTCATATTTGAATGGGTGAGAATGAAAACCGACCTCTAACTATTGTGAAAATTACAATGACACTCGAAAAATTCTAAAAACAAAAATTTGACTAGAAAATTTTAAAATTTGAATGTAGAAATGAGACCAGAAAATGTTGAGAGCAACAATAAGCCCAGATAATTTGGAGATAAATATGAGAAAACCGGTAAAAAAGTATCATTTTAATGCTCACTTTTTTTCTGGTCTCATTCTAATTCTAATTATTTTTAGCCTCATTTTATTTCTCACAATAGTTAGAGGTAGATTTTAATTCTCAGCCATTCATTTAGAAACAATACTTTACCACATTTTATCAGGCTCGATACAATTCATGTGATATACAATTTTCAGTTTCCTGGAATAAAAATGCGAAAAAAATCATTTTATGGTGATACATTTTGCAGTTCTGTTCATTCCGTTCGACTGAGAGTTACTCAAAAAAGAAACTAAGAAAAATTAAATTCAATAATATAAAAACCTAAACGAAAATAATAAAAATAACTGTTTTTCAAGGACATGAAAATTTAAGTGAGTATTTTAAATAGAATTTTTCAACTTGTGTTATTAAAAAAAATTCTTTTTTATTATTCTTATAATAAAGGGCGTGAAATGATATAAAATAAATACATTTTTATGTTACGCACACAACACAGTGTGAACAATTTGTTAACGATAACTCGAAAAATTGATATAAGAATTGATTGTATATGAATACACAAATTGAATGCCTGAGAAAAATAACGAATCAAATCTTTCCAGGAGCTGGCTATTGCAGGAGACAAAATTCGATCTCATTGTATACATTGCTAGATTAATACAATCGTTTTTGGTAAATATTATATCTATTTATTTGATTATTGTACGCCAAAATATTTAAACACATTTTGAAAATAAATGATTTGAAATTGTTGTTTAGAAGGTCCTGATGATGGACATAGCCCGAAACATGTAGACCGAGCACAAAATCTCTGCTTTTTATTCATCGGATTTTACTGAGGCAATACAATACAATTCCAATCAAATAAATTGATGGAATTCCTCTTATAATAACAATCCGACAATACAACAATAAAACCAATATTGTTCATTCAAATTGGTGATTCCACATTTTTAATTAGCTAGAATCTCTGTGAATCTACTCAAATCAATGAACTGTCAAAAATCATTTGAATCATCACAAAATTCTCCATGTAATAAGGTTAATTTTTGAAAGAAATAGCACAATTTTCACGCGAAATCTTCAAATTTTCACTCTCACGATACTTTCTTTGAGACGCTTTTAGGGATTTGGAAAAAAAGTTGTGATGTTTTTCATTACACTACAAGAATCTATATTTAATTCTTATAGTGTTTTTCAATAGTAAAATATATATATCAAAGTGAACATTGACAATGGCTAATAGTTCTCGTCCCACTATTGGTTACTTAGAATCAAATACCCATTCATTTGCAAACATGGCACGACTGATTCGTAGTATTAATCAATCCTTAATCTCATCGTAATGACTTAATATTGGGTGTGACATATTCTCATAGTTACATGATGATTCGATAGGAAACAAATACAGCCCGTAAACCCGTAGTATTTATTTATTTATTATTTATTACGTAGCCTACATTTATGTCAATACGTGTTCACTGGCGAGCTAGTAAACATGTAGTTGATGTTTCAAGTTAATTTTAAACGAAGATAGGGAATCACTATTTCTGATATCTACCGGTATATCATTCCAAAATTTTATTGCCGAGTAACTAAAAGCACAAGTATCAAATGCCGTACGCGGATTGAATTTTACACGAAGATTATCAGGATAGCGCGACATTTCACCGTTGCGTATAAACATATGATTCAAGTATTTGGGCAAATTTTTTGACAACTATTTCAAACCGTCAATATATCTGATCTTATCGTTATCAGCGATAAGGTCGCGATTAAGCTGATATTTCGGGTGATGTGGGGAAAAGTTAGTTTTACGTATGTGAGATCATTTATTTCCATTGCATGTATGCATTAAACATTATTTACACATTCACTCCAATTCCACTGTAATTTATGCAATTCATAAACTCTGTCAATATTGATGTGATTTGATTTTAATTGGGCAAAACCATTTCTATATTTATGCAATGCTTATTTCGCCTCAAACTTCAAGCCATAAGTCTACATTATCCAATAAAAAAACAAAAAAATGATCAGTTTGTTTTGTCCATTAAAGGCACTGTACAGCTCTTTTGGACACAAATAATATCTTTTTTGTAAAATATGAACAAGCATTAGAATTTGCTATAAACATGTGTATCACCAAGCGGAAGTTGCTTTCTATGGCTTCATATTTCAAGGGGTGATGAATGCCAATGCAGCGCTCCATCTCTACCTATTCGATTGAATCAAACTCTTCAACACTTCAATCATTTTTAGTAATTTTTAGTTTATGCCGAGCCTAAAATTTAAATTAAACGAATTTAAAATTAATTCTCTAAGCTTAGAAAAAATCGTAGAAATCAAGAAGATATTTAATGCAACAATTCACTTTTCAAATGCTCTGCGGTCTCTGCTTTCTTATCAATTCTATCCACTACATTTCCATGTACTTTTATTATGATGTCGATTTCGTCAACAAAACAACATTTTTTCCAATACAGAATATTCTCAAATTTAATTCACGCTGATGCACTTACTGCCAGCCGAAAATGCTACAGCTTTGCGTTTTTTCCCTAAACGCCGACCGCACCGACCTCATACAAGCTGTTACCCAAAATAAAGCTGGAATATTGAAGCAGTTTCTAAAAAAAATAAAAATTCTTACGTCCGTAAGATGAACTTTTTCGCACTGTATCCACGACAAAATCGTTTTACCTTCTTCCATTGCATCTGCAAGACGAATAATTGAGATATTTTGTGTGGCTCATTTTTTTCATGTAAACGTGCGTTCGTCGCTACTTTTTTCATCATTACATTCACAAATACGGTTACACAAAAGTTTGAATAAAAAAATATAAAAAATTAGCACAAACAATATTAGGAAAATCGAACATTTTAGTGGAGGTAGTTTTAACAGTTTGGTAGATAAGTCTTTGTCCTAACTAAGAAAAAACATGTTTTTGACAAAATTCATTTTTAATATTCATAGTTGCCTTCGAGGGCGATACAGCAATTATAGCGATCTCCCAACTTTTCGATGCCATTTTTATAGTACTCTTTCGGTTTTGCCTCAAAATAGGCCTCCGTTTCGGCAATCACTTCAACATCGGTCTTAAATTTCTTGCCAGCGAGCATTCTCTTGAGGTCTGCGAACAGGAAATAGTCGCTGGGGGCCAAATCTGGAGAATACGATGGGTGGGGAAGCAATTCGAAGCCCAATTCATGTATTTTTGCCATCGTTTTCAGTGATCAACACGTTGTTGTTTTTGGTCGATTGTGAGCTCGCGCGGCACCCACTTTGCACAGAGCTTTCGCATGCCCAAATATTCGTAAATCATATGATGTACACGTTCCTTTGATATCTTCAGAGTGTCAGCTATCTCGCTCAACTTCACTTTACGGTCATTCAAAATTATTTTGTGGATTTTTTTGACGTTTTCTGGTGTAACCACCTCTTTTGGGCGTCCACTGCGTTGTGCATCGTCTGTGTCCGCACGACCACGTTTAAATTCACGAAACCAATATTTTATAGTTGATTCTGCTGGTGCAGAGTCCGGGTAACATTTATCAAGCCATTGTTTGGTTTGCACAGTATTTTTTCCCATCAAAAAGTAGTGATGAATCAACACACGAAATCCGTTTGTATCCATGTTTTTTCAATAACAAAAGTGGCTTCACTCAAAACGCAATTACTCACGAACTAATCGTCCGATTGCTGTCAAATTTTGACACGAATCGTTTGAAGGTTGGTACTAACCGAAAACCATATAGATTTAATACTACTAACGCCATCTATATGTCAGGACAGAGACTTATCTACCGATCTGAAGCTTGTTCTGAGGCTTCCAAATTTGACCACAAATAGGGTTCATTCTGGTTACCATTCTTTATGCCAATGTGAGATAAATTAATACTTTATCCTGTATTTTTATAATGTGAGGCATTCCGATGCACGATATTCAAACTAGACGAAAAAATCTTTTTCAGAAGAAATTTTCAATAGCTTTGCTTCAATAACAAAAATGATGGACACCTTCGGTTTTTATGTTCGAGCGTTTGTCCGTCTGACAGCTCACTGCGATTCAGACATTCTTACCGAAGGAGTCGCAAAATTTTCAACATTTGGCTAACTTTTTCCTAGATCTTAGTGAAGACATCTGGACTAGGAACATGTTTTGTGCAAAGAGGTATATTAGGATAAAAAGATGTTGGTAAACGTTGGAATGATACAATCACAGTTAAACAGTTCGCTGATTAATAAAGTTGATTGGACTGGCTCAATTTTCTTTTTATTCGAATAAAATTGTCAAAAATGGTCCCAAATTATCTGGCTTTAGTTTTTTTGTTGAACATGAAATTGATGATAAAATGATGGGAATCAATTGTATTGAGAAAAATTGACTCTCCAAATACCAATTTCGCACATTTTGTTTTTCCAATATTGATCAAACTATCGCAAAATGATAATTCAACGTGGTTTGACCGGACACTAACGAAACTTAAGATAGGAAAAGCAAACTGCACAGAAAAACGCATAATTTTTCCGCTCCAACTCAATTTCTTTCGAATTTCCACGTTCTGAGCACAATACAGTTTAGGATTAATTTGAGACGCTTCAAAACTGTTTATATCAGAATTATTTGCTTGATATCAAATCTACTGTCAAAGCTGATCCAAAAAAATTCTGGAAGTACGTGTCTCTTAAACAGAAGGACAACCCTCTCCCCTCCATTATGGCACTCAACGGTGAAACGTCACGATGATTTGAATGCGAGGGGATATGAATGGTGTGATGAAACTCAAAACTTGGCTCTCGATCGGGATGTGTGGAGAGGTATTGTTAGGGGTATATGAGGCATTTTGTTTCGTAAAACAAACCAGACGCTAAAGGCAATAATGATTTATAAATATTTGTTGTTGTTAAACTTACCAAAACGTATTTATGATCCTCTTTGATGTTAAGCTAAGGTTGGGGTGCATTGAATGGAATATTCAAATCCAAAATGTTGCAAATATTATTGTAAATTATTGTATACTTTCATTCAGCTTGTTTTATCTTAGGTGTTGTTGAAGCAAATAAATAAATAAATACTATATTTCGACTTTCACAGTGAAGCGTTTTCAGCTTTTGCTTGAACATTATTTCTACTGTGCAAGTTCTGTGTTTTTATACGAAAATCACATTTCCCTGATGGTGGCATTCTTTTGATCCGTTTTTCAGATCGATTTGAATTGTTTAAAAATGCATTCAATTGGATACCGGACATGGCTTCTGCTAGCAACTTCAATGATAATCGGATCAACTAACGCCAACTTACCGTGCAACTATTACGAATCGATCAATATTACCGATGGAAAAATGCAAGAAGACGGAAGTTTTTTACATAAAAACATCATATATCCGAAGGATCAATATGCAGAGATCAATTACACACTGAAAAATAAAACAGCACCACCTCATTATACAGCACCATATACGCGCGGATGCATTTGTAAAATAAGACACTGCATTCGAGTGGTCTGTCCATTTGGACAGGTACGGTTGAATAGGAAATGTGTGGAAGACGAGCAGAGCAAAGAGAAATCGGAAGAAACTGTAATACTTGATGAAAATAACGAACCAATGAATGTTTCGATGAGTTCCCATTTTCATTATGTTCATGATATGCCAGGATGTCAAATGTATGAGGCAAAAATTAGTCGCGAAAAATTAAAACTAACACACGTAATGCAGACGAATTCCAACCTTTCAAACTATATAATTGTCATGAGTATTTATTTCTCAGAATGGATACATTCAGATGGATGATCGTTACGAAAAAGTGCCGCATTGGAACTATATTATGAAGTTTGACGAGAATTACGAGTGGCAGATATACATATGTATCTCAGAACCAAAAGATCCATCTCTTCTAAATGCATCGTTTCCAAAACGTTAGTTGTATTTTACTATTCATTGTTCTCGTATTGTGTAATGTTGATTTTCATTTTATTTTTGTTGACTCGATTAGTGATGGCTTTGTCGATTCCGTTCATTCTGGCCACTTTGATTATTTATCTGTTCGTTCCTCTATTTCACAATTTACCTGGCAAATGTATGATGGGCTATTTGATCGGTTTGGCTGGTGGTTACACCGGACTTTGCATTACGAAATCGAAAACAAGAGAACACCTTCTCCAAACACCTTGTTTACTACTTGGATTATTTACATATTTTTTTTTTTTATCGGCCTTCTTCTGGCTGAATGTTATCTCATTTGAATTGTGGTGGATATTCAGGTAAGTCATGCTTCATTTCGGAGTGTATGCTCAAGTGGATAAGACAGTTTTATAGTTTTTTTTAATTACTAACAGATATGGGAATGCGATGATTTCCAAAAAGAAACGATTCCGTTTATACATGCTTTATGCTTTGGGACTATCGCTAGCTCTTACATTGCTAGTTTTTGTAATGAATTCCCTTGACTTCGTTGAAGCTCCATTTAATCCTAATATCGCTAAGAGCTGTTTTCTCACTGATGGTGGTATGACATTACACATTATATTAAATATTGAAATATTGATATAACATTGTATGGAAACAAGCACAAATTTGAATGTATAAATTTGATTACAAATATATTTCGGATTTATGTATGCATATTGCCTGCATTCGGTTCATATAATTTTCAAAAATGGTTCAAAAACCTAGGGAAATCTGTCACATTTCAAAATTTCAAATAATATAACATAATATTTTTTCAAATATTTTTTTTTTCAAAAATAACATAATATTTTTCAATATATGCAATTTTTAAATTTTAAACACTTTTTTAGATAAATGAAGATATTGTAGGGTAAAGTAGGTATTTGAATAGAATTTCAGTCTGCATTACCGATCTGCTAAAATCAAATACACAACTGTCAATATCGCAATCTGTCTTAAAATGTTCTTAATAAATTTTGGGTACTTATTACTAGCAAAGTCTTCAATACATGTATTAACAAATGAAAAATATATCAAATGAGGTAGGTCGGTAGTGCAGATTTGAAAATAGGTGTTGCCATATCTGATACGATTTGAAATATCTTTCTATATCTGCAAAATCGGATCAATTGTGTTTATTGATTTTCATTCGATTTATGAAAGTTACACGCATCTTCATAGCAATGTACTACAACGTGTAGTTCGTGTATTTCATTTCTTTAAGTGAACTCTCGCAATATTCAGTAAATCAACCAGAACTGTTCAAGTGCTTTTGCAAAGAAAGCGGCCTGTCGCCATGCTAAGATAGGCCTGACATGTAATTCGTAGCATTGCATCCATTTTGTTGTATATTTTCAGCTGTATACTATTTGTATGTACCCCTCATGTACATATGTACCACAAACATAATGTTCTTCATCACAACTGCATTCAAAATTCGTCAGGGTACAGTTGATATGCAGGCGGTAACATCACGAACGGAGAGCCAACGCCATTCTAAAAATCCGAAAGAAGACAAAGAAAGGTGCCCAAATGAATCGAGCAAATGAAATCAAACATTTTTGAAATTTAATAAATATTTATTTCATTCATAATTTTTAATTTATAGCTTTATATTGTATTTGCGGCTGTTCATCTTGTCGGGTAATATTGCAAATATGAAATCGAAATAGTTTCTCAAGAATTCGATTATTTTAGGTGTGAATTGGAGTGCGGAATATATTTCGTACATGAGCAACAACAATCATAAACAAGTCGAAGAAAACGACGAATTAGTATTTGATATAACGGATATCGTGAACTGCTTACAAGGTGTTTTGATATTTATACTTTTCGTTGGCAAAAGACGCGTTCTATTGTCGGTAAAGAAAAGGTAAGTAAACCATTGCGTTGTTTTAAATATACATAAATATCTATGATTGTTTTATTAGTGGTTTTGCAAGACTCAATATAAATGATCATGAGATCATCATGAGGCCACCCAGAATGTACAATACAATTTTTCAAAAGTTTTCCAGATTCAGTGATTTTCATTGTGAAGCTATTGGCATAGAATTCCTTTGGGTCAAGTTTGGCACATCAGCAAGTTTGGCCCAAATAATTGACAATTTTTTTGGAAAAGAATGAAATATTTGAAATGTTTTTTGTCAGCAAATGTCCATAGTCACCAAAATCGCTTGAACTCTCACCTAAAGAAAAGATTATATCGAGCCATAGTAATACGATAGCAGAAATATTTCATTCTATCTCGAACTCTTCTCATTTTGCATTGTTTTTGAAATTTCCTTAACTTGCTCTTATCAATAGTTTGTTTGCAATATAGCCGTCATTGTGTTTTCGATAGATATATTCTCTGAGCTGAACGCTCAGCCAGCTAGATATATTTGTATTTTGTAGCAGACCGCGTGTATTTTGACATATACATTCAAGAGAGCTCATCTCAGCGGATATATCTAGCGAAAATACAATGACTGCAAAATAGTAAGGAATGAAGCCACTTTGAAACATATATTTCGCTATAAAGTCGTTTTTATGCGGTTTCTTCGTTATTCGAGGATATTGCATGAATTCTATCACTTCCTTTTAAGCAAAGTAAGTTTGGAAAATTCAGAAAAAAATAATATTTTAATATTTTTGATTTAGGTGGCAAGACAAATTTGGAAAAACACCCGAAGAATCACCCACGACGATTAGTACTACTTATTCAACGTAGCAATTAGCAGAGTATTAAAATGTGGTCACGTTCCACTTCACAGGCACCATCGAATATGCAGTGTGAGCAATTGTTTGACAAATCTAATGAACTGGCCTAAAAAATAAGTTCGTCCAAACAATTATTTTTCCATAATGTATCCAATGAAAGATGTTCTCTAATGTCATTTAGAAAATCATTATAAAATATTATTATATGCTCAATCAATAAAGAGAAATTTAAATGAATCGAAAGCACAGAACGTATTATTGGAGCTTCGCATGTCTGTTGATTCTGAAGGAAAAGTGTTTTTCAGAAGCTTCATGAGAATTGAAAGAATAGCTGGAACTTTGGGGCATAAAATGGGAATACAATTTTCTGTACATTTTCATGCTATTGAGCAACTGATGGGAGCAAACAATGCCGTATTGCGGCCGATGGCAACTACATTAGCTTTATATCATGTTTGCGAGTCATCAATGCGTAAGTGTGTGTTGTCTCTTGTGAAAACATATTGACTATTTGACTAATATCTAATCATTTCTTTGGAAACATTTATAAAATTCAATTACTTTTTTGACTATTAGTCAATGCTATAGTTACCTAAATTGGGATAAAATGACTTGAATTGAGCCTATTAATTGAGTAAATAGTCAGTCATTTTGAGTGACACACTGATTGAGTTGCAGTTGATTTTAATTGATTATAGTCAAATTAAGATGATTCAAACTGACTAAAGAAGATTATAAACACGTTCATTCAAACCGATTGATTATTAACTGGACTGTCTCCCGATGATAGACAATCAGATAGTTTGAGTGAGTAACTAACTGAGTTCCATTTAATTTCAATTGCTTTTAGGCAAATTAGCCTGATAGCTCGTCAAATAAACGTCACGAAAGTGACAAGTCGTAAATTTTCCGTCTCCTCTGCGAATGATCTATTTAAATAAATAAATTAAATATTATCACCTATTAACAACGTTAATTTCATTTACATTGTTTGAATTGGTCGACATTTGATTCATGTATCTGGACCGAGGATTAAATGTGTGGAATGTGAAGCATTATGCTATCGTCGATGTTATGGTTTCGATAGATGCGGTGATGAAGGAATTAAAATTGAATTACCGAATTGTAGCATTGCAGTGGATCAATTTTTTTCACTTGTGCAAGATGTGATGCTTCTTTTTTGACAGACGCCATAAACGATATGATAGGGTCGTCACGTACCTCATCAACAGATGGCGCTGTAGTAAGTGTGAAGCAGACTCCAAAAACTTATCCATTCAATCTATGAAAATTTACGCGATATGAACAACGATGTTACGGGTAAAGTGAACGAGTTAATGATGCAAACTCATAACGCTTTATCATTGCAAACAGATTCTTTCGCAAATATTATCAAGCAGCAACGTACTGAACAACGGCAACATATTACAATGAAACGTCGACTTGATCAAATTAATCCACCAGAATCGACTAGTATCAAACCGAAGGAACTTCCACCAGCTGAATCAGGCAAACGAAACGGCACAGCTGGATTGATTGTTGCACAAGCACCAATCAGATTACCGAAACCAAAACAAAAAATCGAGGGTTGCGCGTGTCAGTATAAATTGTTGTTGTAATTTGATAGTTCGGACTCTCACCGCTCCTGTGTACAATGCAAATCAAATGTGTTTTAAAGTGGCGATAGTGGCATGTAGTTTGTCTTAGGCGCAGCTCTCGCAAAAAATCGAATTCAACAAATCATTGCACGTTTTGCGATGGGAAAAATCAGTCGCACACGAAATGATCACGAACTTTATTGCAACCAATGCTTCACTCGAACCGAACAAAGACTTCAGATGTACGCTGCTAGTCAAAAAACGTCAAGACATCGAACAATTGTCATTCATCTCAGACAAAGAAGATGTTCTTGAAGAGAAATGTGATGCACTTTTCACCGAAGATTTTCGGGATGAAGGTATTCAAATTCGACCATTTATTCCATCAACGACACTGGGCGATTTCATCGTCTCACCATCTAAACGAAAATCAAAAAGACCGAGGCCATCTAATGAGGAAAACAACAACAATTTATTTGAACCGCAACCTGCCACATCCGAATCAGCAAAAAACGAACCAATGATCATCGACGAAAATGTTACCAGCAAATTGACTCAAGAGGAAACATTGATTGTTCTCTCTAAAACATTACCGCAGCTTCGTCTACCAATTTGCCAGGTAATATAAACTACAACAGCAGTATATGTTCTCGACAAACAAGAAATGATGCTACCCCACCTAATTTGAGTTCGTTTTCTACTTCAAGCCACATTAATATTAATCATCTCAACTTATTGGAAATCAATATCTACTCCTCGAATATGCGTGGTATGAGAACGAAATCAAAGGAAGTGTATCGCAACTCATCTTTGTCCGAATATGATATCTTCACATTGACTGACACCCGGTTAACTGATGGAATTGCTTCATGTGAATATTTTGATACATCATTTAACGTTTTTTGTAAAGATAGGGATCAAACTGATTCAAATTTTGAACGTGGAGGAGGAGTTCTGATAGCCGTCCAATCTCATTTCATCTGTTCAGAAATATCTATTTTCAACGCATCATCGATTGAATGCATTTGTGTTAAATTAACGTTGAATAAGCATACAAATGTATTTATTTTTAATTCGTATATTCCACCAATGTCGTCAAACGAAACTTATCAATCTCATCTTAATGCCATAAAATCAATACATTCATCATGCCATCCATCGGATATTTTTATATTGACTGGTGATTTCAATATGCCAAATGTGTCGTGGATGATGATTCTAATATTCTCCTGCCAGAGCAAATAGAACCATCACATGCAGCTGAATTTATTGGTACAATAAGTGAGCTTGGATTGTTTCAAGTCAATAATATTCGTAATTCAATGGGTAGACTATTAGATCTTGTATTTACGAACGACCACGAAAATATAACAATTTTTAGACCGCCTCCGCTAGTCAAAGTAGAAGATCTTCATCCACCGATTTTACTCACATTTGAATGGCATTTCAATGTTGCTTCATCTGAGCCAAATACCGACACATTTAACTATAAAAGAGGAGACTATTTTGGCTTGAATCAGTATTTGTCATCTTTATGCTTGGAAAATCAACTAATTAGTCGTAATCTATCTCTGGACGATAAGGTTACAGTGCTTGTTAATTCATTAACAACAGCAATAGAGCGGTTTATACCAAAGAATACCATTAAACGTAATGTAAAGTGTCCATGGAGCACTGCTCAGCTACGTAACCTAAAAAACAAGAGAAATAAGGAATGGAAGTATTTCAAAGTCTCGGGTGATAGACATTCGTTTGATGCAGCATTCGCGGCGTTTGATTCATTGAATACAAAACTCTACGATGACTACATCAATGGCTTCTACTGTTCGATCAGACTCAGAATCATTCTGGCGTATTATTAATTCCATGGGACAAGTAGATGTGTTTTACACAGATTTTGCAAAGGCCTTTGATAAAGTCAATCATGATATATTGATTTCAAAGTTAAACAGATATAATATACCTAGTAACCTCATCTATTGGATGAAATCATATCTTCGCGACCGTCGTCAATTTGTAAACTACAATGGTAAATGTTCCAGGGAATTCATAGTAAACTCGGGTGAGCGTCAAGGAAGTCACTTGGGTCCTACACTATTTTCACTATTTATCAACGAAATAGTTGAGGAATTGGGCATTGATGTGTTTATATCTTTGTTTTCTGATGATAATAAAATTGCAGCTGCAATCAATTCCGCTATGGACACATTGAAGCTTCAACGTGCTATCGATAAATTGATGCAATGGTGTATCGCAAACGATTTACCCCTAAACTTAAACAATTGTTCAGTGATTTCAATTACCAACAAACAACAATCGAACATCATTAATGGAAATAACCATTATGGGGATCACGTTTTTGAAAGAGTTAGAGAGCAAAAGGATCTTGGTGTGATTGTGGATTCGAAACTGAACTTTAATTACCACATAAATATGATGGTGTCCAAAGCAAAATCTACACTTGGATTTATCAAACGCTTTTGCTTTAACATAAGAAATCTGATTACGCTCAAGTCTTTATATAACACTCTAATTCAATAATTTCTTGAATACTGTTGTGTCGTATGGTTATCATATCAATAGACTTAATTGAATCGGTGCAAAAGCAATTTACAATATTTGCATTGAGAGAATATCCATCTGCCGAAAACAATTATCGTTTTTCTTCATATGAATGAAGACTGGAAAATTTGCAAATGATAAAACTTGAAAGGAGGCATATCAATGCGGCTTTGCTGTTTTTCTATGACGTATTGAACGACATTATCCCATGTTCACAGATAAAAAACGATATTGCGCTTCATTCAAACCCATTCAATCTTCGTGAATCGTCGGTGGAGTCTTTTAGAATAAAAAATCTATCACTTATTAAGGAACATACGGCACCAATAAATCAGATGTGTAAACTTGCAAACTTCATTGATGAACTGTTCAAAGAATCTGCTCCTCGTGCAAAATTTAAATCTCAATTAGTTGCCTGTGTTAAATTGAATCTTAGGTTGAAACAACAAATCCAATGATTGTAATTAAACCATTTCTTTTAAATATTATATTTTTAGCAAAGTTATCGAATGTAATTGTAATATATTGAATGCGAGGCTTTCAGTTTGATGGTTATGAATTGAATGAATGAATATTTTATTGATTAAGTGCTATTCATATGATATGATCAAATGTTACAGATACGGACGATTGCCGTTGTAGTACTAGAATGCAATCTAACATTTACATGACATTTATATATATATTACAGTAATATTTATACATATTGTATTTTTAATCATTCAAACTTGCAATGTTTGAATGGATTTTTCTAAAAGAAAAGATACAGATTTTAATGGTGGTGTGATCCGATCGATTAATGACCCTGACGTTTTCCCTGTCAGATATGTTATTACTTACCAATGAATAAAAACAGCCAGTCTTTGGCAGTGTATTGTTATTAATCTAAAATGCATTATGATTTTCAATCAACCTTATTTGCCTATAATCAATTGAAATCGACTGCAACTCAATATTTTAGTCACTCAGACTGACTGACTATTAATCTGAATTTTCAAGCGAAATTTTTAAAAAATCCAGATGATAGACATTCTGTAAGTAAGTAACTAAATTGTACTGTATTGATTTAAAGCAATTTAACGTGATTATTATCATTTTTAATCAGCTTTATCCACCTTAATTTATGGGCAAATTAAAATCAACTGCAACTCAATCAGGTAGTCACTCAAACCTTCAATCATTTTGTCCCAAATAAGAAAAATAACATGCATTTTAAGTGCAATGATCTATGTAGGAAAATGTATATAGAGTACAAGTGTTTCCATTGATCTATGAACGTTCAATTCGAGGAAATTACATTTATTGCCATCAGTTTATTTTATTCCATCGTGAGCATTGCAATCTTCTATTTTCAATTTTCTAAATATGTTGCTATTCATCGGTACTGTTGATACATTATTTGATACTGATTGTGAAAGTGAACGTTAGGATCAATTGTTGCATAAGGAATACGACAATTACCTGTGTAAAATTCAAGATGAAAAAAAAAAGAAATGAAAAGTCTCATAATTTATCTGATGACGATGATCTATTAATGAAATCATACGACTCGTATTAAAGCCAAATCGAAAAAAGGAACACTAAAGATGATTCTTTAGATGATGGTTGTAATGATTTTTGAATCAATCTTACGATAATGTCAAAAATATCGTCGGAAAACATTTCATTTCGCAAAACATGATTCATCCACTATGCGCATTCACCGAAAGACCGATTAAAAATGAATATTCATACATACACAACAAAATTATGTGCCAAGACGTTTTTTATTTGATAACTGTTTTTTTGTATATTCGTTCGGTTTATTGTGAACTTCTTCCGAAAACATTGAAAAACCAGATCGATTTTATGCTAGGCGACTATCATTGCTTGTTGTTTTGATTGTTTATAATAAGTTTCGGAACTTATTGCTCAATTTGCTCTCCGTAGCACACCGCAGTATCGATATCGATGCAGCCCCAAATATTGTAAATTGCGTATACGCTGCTCTCTTACGATACACAAACATGCGACATTTGAAAAATACGATCAACAAGTTCCATTTTTTTTTTCATACTGGCGTTGAGCTCAATGGAGTATGATTATGAATTCATGTTGATTTTGGTGCTTTTATTTGCAATTAAATACTTCTTAACATCAACAGACGCGTAAGTACAAGTACGTTTATCACTATAGGCCATTGACTATCTCAATTTGAGATGATATTTAAGGCAGAAGTATAAATATTTCCTGCAAATTTCTTTGTGTGCATGGAACTGTTTCATGAAACTCTGATAATCTATGCGCCTAGCCATAAATTGAGTTATCGTTGAACATCACCACAAGTGGTGCGTTCGCCAAAAAATAAGGCATAATTTGATATTGTGAATATTTATTTCGTATTATGAACGCACCAAAGTGACGATTGTTGTCTATTTGTTTATACATAGCAAAAGAATTCCGAAATCGTAGTGCTTATGAAATGATTTAGTCAAAAAAAAAATAAAAAAGTATTTAAGAGCGCAACAAATAAATGTGTCCCCCAGCAAAAACCGCGCTCTTAAATACAATATTTCGCAAAAATCTATATAAAAAAAATCATTTTACAACAGTTCAATTTTACAGAAAATGCTGTGAAGTTCACAACCTCCATACAAAAATGGTTGGAAAATGCGATTTTACAACCGATGTCTGTACTTTTTACAGATACTTTATTTACTGTGCACACTTCTTTAATTCCGCATTCAATGATTTCCAACCCGTTAATCGTGCGTCTGCGGCCATTGAGCCATTTTCCGAATTGCATCTGGATGCCGATGTCCCATTTTTCGATGCCAATGATGAATGCATTTATCATTGTGTCCCAAAAATGCATTTACTGAACCGCATTGCCGTAAAATATATAATGAACCGACTACATTACCGATTCCGATGACTTTATCGTTGTACTTAATTTCCCAACATTTATCGTCGAATTCAACACGAAAACCCTTTGATGTTAAACGTTTGATCGAAAGTATGTTGCCAACCAAATCCGGAGCATATCGAGCGTCGTGAAAAAACTTTTATTACATACCGCATGACGTGTCGCGCCTGAATCCAGCATCCATTCGTTTAAATGCTTTCCGCCGAACTTAAACAACAAATATTTTGCCCTATATATGCGAAGGCGATAAAACTTCTGTTTGTTCATCAACTGAATTGACTTTATCCGATATTCCGCCTCCTTGATTACCACGTTTTGCCTGCCATTCCTTATATTTCAAACAGTTTTTCTTGAAATGATCTCCCTTTTTATAGAAAAAGCAAACTTTGCCTTTTGCAACCAGTCTAAGAACCGATTCACTCTAATTTGCATCCGCCGATGAGTGTCGTTCGTATTCAGCAATAACACGCTGTTGCACCAATGCAAATGTGACTTCTTCCTCTTTTCTTGACTCAAGCGTAGTAATCAATGCATCGTAGCTCTATGGCGCACTACTTAAAAGCATCGCGGCACTCCATTTATCGGTTAATATCGACTCACCAATATCACTTAATTTGGTGAATAAATTCCGCATATGATTGATGTGCGCCTTCGATCGCCACCTTCTTTCAGTTTCAATGAACAAATTGAGCCCATTAAAAATACCTTGTATTTTAATGTATTTTTCTCATGATACTACTTCAGTGCGTTCCAAGTTTCCTTTGCCGCTGTTTTTGTGCAAATAAGCGCAAGTTGATCATCATCAACCGCTAATCCAATGATACTTATCGCTTTATCATCCAAAACATCCCACTCATGTATGTCTTTTTGATTCTTCACTTTATTGTCTTTATCTTTGTTCTTATCACATTTTTCCACAAATTTTGTTTCCGTAACAACAATTCAATTCGAAACTTCCAATTGGCATAATTTGTGTTGTTCAATTTCTCAATTTTCTGTATGCCCATTTCCGTGTTGTTGCTTAAAAAAAAATGTGCATCCGTTGTGATGAAATTCGTATCTTTATGCAATAATTTGCGCCTTATTTAATTATTTCTGTTTGTCACTTGGCCGAATAACCTGTAGATAATTCTTTACGCAATGAAACTTTATGCTGGAATATTCTTTATGCCTGAACAGAAATAAACAACTGAAGGAATTTACGCTTTGATAATGTGTGAGTGTGCAAAATATGAAATGTTTTACATTAACATTCAATAAATTGAAAGCCCCAATGAAAAGTCAATTGGTACAAGCAATTTTTTTTTTTTTTTTATATTGAATCTATTAAGTGTCGATTCAAACATGTACGAACGAGAAATACTTATCCAAGCCATCGAGTGGCTGTAGTAGTAGTTGCATTGTATTAATATTAGTATAAGTTTCATATCAATATCTATGTTCTAATAATATGTAAGAAAATAAACTACAAGTAGTCTTCATTCACACATTATATCAATCACATCGTCATGCACAATACGTCGCAATCATTTGACTCTCAAACTCTCGCGAAGCAACATATTTGCACAGCGATGCACACATTGTGGCAATATATTCACTAGATCAGAAAAAAAATTCGTAAGAAACAATAAATATTTGACTAGTGAGAAACAAGAATATTGTGCATTATATTTCACATAACCTAATCGAATTCGATTGTTGGTGACAGACTATACAAATCAAATCAATCATGAATAATAAAGAGTGAATTGCGTCATTATTATTACTGTAATTACTGGATATATTTTTGTGTCCATCTCAATATCAGTTTCTTCACGAGTTTTATTCAACGACTGTGAATAAAAATTTCGTTTTGGTTTTGTGTGCTATCGTTATAATAATTTGTTAAACAATAAAATAGTAAGTAGGCATAATCTAATTGTTGCTTATATTTTAGACGTTATGATTCATCACCAGACATTGTGAAATTGCTTTTTATGAGCAAATAAATGCATTTTTCTGGCATTTTTCTGGCATTTTTACATCCATCAATAAATTATTCACGCATTAACATTTTTTGTCCGGTTTTTGCATTGTATGGCTGGACGGTTTTAATTATGCAATCCCTCAGTCCTACCCAATTTTAGGCCAAAGTCCAAGAACTATACAATTTTATGGGTGGTGTTCGTTTTTAGCAGCCATTTTTTTTTTTTTTTTTTGAATAATTAATTCGGAGCTTCCGTTTATGTGTATTTCAAGATTGTACGTGATGGTTTTACGATACTCGGAATTAAAGATTACTGATAACATTGCGATTCACTTCCATCGAATATTTTGCCGGAAACTCGCCTCTAAAATCAACAGTGTGTTACACAGTCGCTGAATTATCCGATCAAAATGCAATGAAATTAAACAATTGATGGAACGAATTAAAATTCAGTCATTAGATGGAGAACATTCGGAAATAAATAAATTCGGGCGGGTTCGACAAAAGAAGATTTATTCCCACACTATATTTTGGTTCGGACAAGCTATCGAAAGCGATATTTTATATGCTAAAAAAAATATTGATAATGAAAATGATTAACCATATTCGAAATGCAAGGCATTCGCTGTTCGCAATACACATTGCACATGCTCATCGTTCTTACGCCTGCCGCTTTGAACATAATGATCGTCACCACAAGAGAGAACAACGCGGCACAGTGCACACCAACATCCCTGTGAGAAGCGGCAGATCTATCTGCATAGCTATCTCCTCTTCGATTTGAAGCAATTCACATCTGATCAAGACAGATTTCGTACAGAAATTTTTGACACGGATAAACCAGCCAATAGTGTTCAGTCAGTTATTTTTGCTAGATATTCTATGAATAAAACTCACTGTAGGATGAATTTTATATATAAGTTATTTGACCTTTATTTCCACTATTTGTGTAAATTGCTCTAAACAGTTTTCGGTGATTTGACCTTACTTTTAGTTCTGTGTTGCGTTTGGCCGCCTTTTATACTCATGGTGAGCCTAAAAATTGGCGCCAAATCGTTTGACAGTTCGAGGCAAAAGAAGAGCAAATATACATCGAATGGGAAAAAGCTGATTGTTTCAGTATAATCATTGCGAAAGTGGAAGCGCATAGATAAGCAACTGATTTCATCAGTGAGAAAATAATACAATGGATGGAATACGAGGAATATATTGGATTAATTTGTTGTTCCGTCTGGAATATTCTATTCAAAGTCAAGCCGAAAGAGAGAATTTATTTGATACAATCAGCAAATTTCAATCTGATTAAAGCGATAGTGGAATGTGTTATTTTCCCATGCTTCTTTCTTTTCTTAGTGGTGAGTTGATTTGGTTATAGCTATTTGAATCAGTTAGGCGGAAATATATCCTCCGAAAAGCCTAGTACAGAAACGAAACTATTCACTTGTTTGTACCAAAGAGATTCTAAACAATTTTTCGTAACAAAGTGAATCAAGAATACTCGATTCTTGATGCACTTTGCAACTTAAATTTGTTTTGAATGATTGTATTGGGTGAACAAATGAATTTTTAAGGATTTTTTTCTAATTTAGAGAGTTTATTTTGAAAAGCTGGTACAATATATTTTATTCAAAGTATTGTCCATCTGAAGCCACAACATTTTCCCATCTTTTTGGCAATTTATGGATTCCTTGCCAAAACCAGTCCTCATCTTTTGAGCGAAAGAACGAATCGAGCCAATTTTTGATACCGTCGATTGAAGTGAACCGTATTCCGGCAAGGGCATTCTGCATGGATCGAAATAGATAGTAGTCAGAAGGTGCCAGGTCTGGGCTATACGGCGGGTGGGGAAGCGGCTCCCATCCAACATTTTTCACATAATTTTTGACCTCTTGAGTTCGATGTGGCCGAGCATTGTCATCATGGAAAATCAATGACTCATGTCTGGTCGCCCATTCTGGCCGTTTTTGCTTGATTGCTGCATTCAATTTGATGAGTAGTTGTCGGTAGCGTTCCGCAGTAATAGTTTCACCCGGTTTTAGCAGCTCATAAAACAGCACACCCTTCTGATCCCACCAAATACAGAGCATCACCTTGGCCGCATGAATATTCGGCTTCGGCGTCGATGGGCCGGGTTGGCCGCGCTTCACGTACGCTTTTTTACGTTTCGGATGGTCGTAATAAATCCATTTTTCATCTTGCGTTACGATCCGATGCAAAAACGCCTTCTTTTTGTGGCGAGCGAGCAGCATTTCAGACATGCAAAAACGCCGTTCGACGTCTCTCGGCTTCAAATCATACGGCACCCAATTTCCTACCTTTTGGATGAATCCCAAGACTTCTAAGCGATTGGAAATAGCTTGTTGAGTAACTCCCAATGATTCTGCAAGTTCTTCTTGCATTTGACATGAATCTTGCTCGAGTAATTCCTCCAATTCAACATCTTCAAACTTTTGTGGGCCTCCCGGACGCTCTTTGTCGTTCGTATCAAAATCACCACTTTTAAATCGTCTAAACCAGTACTCACAAGTGGAAATCGATGGAGCATGATCCCCATAAGCTTCCTGCAGCACATGACGACTTTCAGCTGCAGATTTCTTCAAATGAAAGCAAAGAAGTAATCCTTCCCGCAAATTGTGTTTTGATGGAACAAAAGTTGACATATTCGGGGCACACAAAAACTATGTTGTTTACACTTCGGTGAAATGACAGATACTGAAAAGTGATGAGTAATGATGATGCTTTGACATGAAGATAGTTACAAGATTGCCCGATGCGATATAGTACTAGTAACGCCATCTCTTGTAAATCCTTTAAAATTCATTTGTTCACCCAATATTATATATATTATTATATAAGGCTTACTCACCAGACTTGGCACCGTCAGATTACTACTTTTTCGCTTCGATGGGTCACGAACTGTCGGAGCAGCGCTTCACTTCTTACGAAAATTTGAGAAAATGGCTCGATGACTGGTTTTCGTCAAAAGACGAACTGTTTTATTGGCGCGGTATTCATAAATTGTCCGAAAGATGGCAAAAATGTTGCGGATTCGAATGGACAATACTTTGAATAAAATACGTTTTGCCATCATACTAAAATAAACGTGTTTTTTTAGCAGAAAAACAGAGGTTTCATATGCAAGCACCTGGTAACACTAAATCCACAAAAACACAAAGTGTGAATTCTAAAAACACTATTTGATATTTTTAAAAACAAAAATAATAATATTCTACTGAGCGCAATTTTTTCGTACATGTAATGTCACAAACGTCAAACTGTCGTTCTAAATTGGTATATGTATATACGTTATTGATGCGTCATCTGCATACAGTTGCAGGATTCCATTTAGCTTAATATTACCCAGCTTAGATCCCTGTGCCACATTGAATTTAGTTTTACCGATGGATCTTTTGAATTCTCCGATTTGAACTATCTGCGATCTATCGTTTATATATGAATCCAGTAGATTGTATACTTTTCCCCTAGCACCCAGTTGTTCCATTTCTTTTAGTAAAATATTTCTGTCTACACAGTCGAATGCTTTGGCTACGTCCAGAAAAATTGTGCATACTGTTTTCTTCCTATTTAGTGCTCTCTGGAGTCTAGTACGAATTGAGGTTATGTGTATGAGTACGGTTAATATTACATATCACCTCGTGCGATTGAAATTTATAAATAATAATCGACAGATCGGTGTCTTTGATTTTAGTGTGTTTAAGTGCGAAGATATTCGTTTTTGGGCCTCAGCCACTTAATTACCACCACAATTTCTAAAAAATAAATTATATTTTTCATATTTTTCCCTTTTTCAAATCTACATTTTGGTCCTTGAATCTCAAACAACAAGTGTCAAGTGTCAAACATTCATGGTTTGCTTGTGAATTTTTACGGTGAACAATTTTTCGGATTTCCATTCAGTCTATTCCTGTGCATTCGGCGACCCATTCATTCATTGCGACAATTTATTTAATGCTTCAAAGGCTCGTTCGTCTCGAAATTCCTGGAATCAATTAATTATTAATTGATGTCAAACAAGTGAGTTTTCTTCTTTCATTCTGGCTCAAGTTTACTATATCCAAGTGAATTATCCGAGACACAAACGATCAAGCTCCGTACTTATGTGTTTTCTGATTTCTGAATCCAAAAAATGAAAATATAAGTGTTTATCGAACTTTAAATATCATTTATATTATTATTAGTATAACATCAAAAATGTATCATAAAATTTAGCAACATAATAATAAATATAAAAAAAATATAATAGTTGGATTCAGGAATCAGAAAACATGGTTGATGCGACTGGTGTACCTACATACTCAACGTTTTGACGTCTAAATTTGTCTAAATGTTGATTCCTGAAAACAGACAGAATTTCACAGTTCGCAAACAGTTAGTTTTGTTTTGATTTTTCCATGTGATTTATTACAAAAAGTGAAAAAATTATTATTTGTGACCAAAATATGGAGTCGAACATTAGCGGCTCGGTGAAAACTCCAGTTTTTCATCCGAAAATGGCGGAATTCATCAATTTTACTTCATTCATCCGAAGCCTGGAAGAGCAAAACCTCAGTTTTGCTGAGGTAGATTGTTTCCACTTGTTCCTCCACAAATTGTTTAATATTCAAATTTTGTCTTTGTTGTATCGAATATGTTTTGCAAAAACAACACCAGTCAACGGAAACAACCGTCTGTCTCATGTGTTTGCAATGCCTCATCGAGTTGATCCATCATCCGATTCCTGACTCCAGTGAATGAAAGATTTGGATTGTTTAGCTCCGTCACCGACCGTAACAAACACTTGGATTAAATTTTCTGTTTACTGGAGTCAGGAATAGAATGATAGGTCAAGCCGATGAAGCTAACTTTGGCTAGTTTTTGTAAGTATCATTTCCATGTGTATGATAAGTGACTGACGGACAGCCCGAATATAGTCCGGAATTGAAACAAAATTCATATTTTTTGGATCTGCGTGTCGATTTGTCCGTTTTTGCCAGTTTTTGCCAGTCAAACTGAAACAAAGTCAGCCATGATTTCCAAACCTCTCTCGCACCATACAACTCACTAATACATAATCATACATACTATCGCTGTATCGTACTTCCACAGCTATATCAAAGCATTACACAGTCAGTAGATGAAGTATATGCACATTTGGATGAACAAAGCATGCATTAATCGTCCATAGAACAAAGAATACATGTCCAAAATCGATTCATGCAAGAGAAATAGCTGGATCAAATACTGTAACAAAATCGAAGGCAATAACGCCATATCGAGAGTTCACAAAATGATGGCAAAAGAAAATCTGAATTCACCTGGAGTCTTACGTCATCCAAATGGCGATTAAACCAAGTCACAAGCTGAAGCATCAAAGTTCTTGCTTGATACACATTTCCCTCAAAACGTGACAGTCTGTGCAAGTGGTCAGCCAGTTTAATTTGGTGCGATTGAATTGAACGAGGAAGAGAAAATAACGAACATTGTCAACTACGACAAAGTTTGCTGGTATAATAGCGTCATTCGAAGCATACAATTCGCTTGGTTTTGATGAAATGTACCCCATTATTCTTCAAAAGGCATGGCGCCTCATCGACCCTTTAAATTTAGGTAACTATGGCAAGCTGTCAAGGTGACCTTTATTCCAAAACCAGGAAAAAAAGACTTCATCCAACCCAAAGCATTTAGGCCAATCAGTCAGGTAATTTCTCTTGAAATACTTGGAAAGATTGATAGATTGATATTTGAGAGAGTATCTAACGGCTGTTCGGCCCCTAAATGAAAATCAGTACGCTTTCCAAGCTGGTAAATCCACAGAAAACGCACTCCACATTCTGACATCAAAGTTAGAACACTCATTTGCACTGAAGGAGTACGCAGAATGCACCTTCCTTGATAAAGAGGGTGCGTTCGACAGTGTTTCTTTGTATGCAATTCAAAATGCACTGGTTACGCGTAACGTGAATAGAATTATCAGTAGATGGATAATAAAACTGCTCTGTTCTGGGAAGATTACTTATGAGAATTAAGGTGCGAAGCCATCGATCATACTAACAAAAGGCACTCCACAGTGGTGTGATTTCATCCACACTGTGGATACTCGTCATGGACGACTTCTGTCGTTTACGCAGAGATGGCCTCAACATAATCGGGTATGCTGACGATTTGGTGATTCTTTGTCAAGGAAAGTTCTTGAGCACTTTGTTTGATACCATTCAGAGGGCACTCAACATAGTTTAAAGATGGTGTATTGAGATAGGACTCAAACTGAACCCAAACAAAACTGAGCTTATAGTCTTTACGAACTGGCGGAATTTGCTGGATTTCAAGTCTTAAGTTATTTGGCAAACCAATCGAAATGAAAAGTAATGTCAAAAACTTAGGTGTCACTTTCACTCCTAAATTCAAATGGAGTGATCACATCAAATACCGCATTGATAAATGCATGAGAGTATTTTGGTGCGGCAAAAGAGCGATAGGGAGAAATTGGGGTCTACGCCCTGCAAGCCTTTTATGGATCCAAAATGCTATCGTGAAACCAACGATAGCTTATGCAGCATTCATTTGGTGGAATGGAACAACTGCGGCAAATTCTCAGAAATCACTGAACCATTTGCAGCGTGCGGTATGCATGGCATTTACAGGTGCAGCCAAAACTGTACCACAATTGGTTAGGATTAGAAACGATCCTCAACATACCATCACTAGATATTTGCATCCAAGCCGAGGCATGCATCACAGCGTTCCGGTTCAAGGATTTTATTTTAAAAGAGCGCAACTGGAAGCAGGGTCACGGATCTGTACTAAGTGAGTTGTACAACCTCGAACCAACCCTAGAAGCGCACGTGGATAGATGCCCCCCTTCATACATCTTCGGTGGGCCATTCAGCGTTAGGCTGGAGGAAAACGATAGAGGTGATGAAGAGGAATCTGATTGAAAAATGGTTCACTAATGCTTCGGTGAACAATCATGGCTCTGGCAATGGCATTTACCATGCAAATAGCGGGAGAAAAGTGTGCGGATATCTGGGCAAGCAAACAGATATAGCACAAGCCCAACTAGCCGCAATACATGTATGCGTATGCGAGATTGCGACTGAAAATGCCGGCAACTCCTCGATTGAAATTTATAGCGATATCCTAGGGGCTCTAAAAGCCATTAGCAGCTATAAAATTAAATCAAAACTAGTAATGAACTGCATCCAAGCACCAACAATGCTGGGACAGAACAAAGATATTACGCTAATATGAGTCGCAGAGCCGATTTGCTTGCCAAGGAAGGAGCCTCGAACTCTACACTAGGCGCAGAACCCTTTCTCGGGTGGAAAGAAAGGAAATGCAGAGTAATCTGCTATTCTTGGGTCTATAAGTATTTGAGAAAGAAATGGCAAGCTGCCAATACCTGTTCTCACACTAAAGAGTTTGTCGAAACACCGAAAAAGAATTTCGCAAATGAATTGCCCATCCTCGACAAGATGGATATGAGCTTAACAATTTCAATCATCACCGGCCATATAAGGCCAGTGATTGTTATTTAGATACTCAGTATCCGTACGATAATTGAGCATTTTGCTGAGCAAACACAAGCATCACACAAGCGGTCACTGTACACAGCTAGGTATGCATGTTTTCCGCTTGCGTTCTCAATACGACTATGCATACAATACATGCAAACACACGGTCAATTTTGAATATATACAGTTTACATTTGTGTGATGCTTGCGACATATTATATTTTTTAACGTTACGCTTACTCTTTCATACGATACTTACATCAAATATTTCTTAAAATACTATTATTTTGTGCAAAACGTGGCAAAATTATCATAATATAAGGCGGAACGAACACCTTAAAGGAATTGGAATCAGAGATGATCCAGACTGCAACTACTGTGGCAGAGCTGAAGAAAGTGCAAGACATTTCCTTTGCACCTGCACAGGTCACAGTCAAATTAGGAAAGCGATTTTTGGAAAAGAGCTTCTCAATCCGAAGGAAGTTATGGAAGCACATGTAATGTGCATATCAAACTTCGTCAAACAGTCGAGAAGATTCCTTATTAGAGGAACACTTTACCCTTCCACTCATACACAAAGACAAGGTGATAGGATTACTGCCTCAAATGCAATACTCACTACTCACAGACTGTCTTACATTAACCCCAGAATGTAATCGAAATCGAAATTTTCTATTAAAATTCACCAGGAATTCCAAGAGGTCGTTTCGCAAAAGGCGCAAGGCCTACGCGGCAATTTCCACTTGGAAATCCTCACATCTATCCATACAAGTAATCATACATGTTTTATGGCTTAATTGGCATAGCGGTAGCGCATAAGTCTTACATTCCGCTGGTCAACGGTTCGATTCTCGACTGTGCAATTTTTTTTTTTTCGAAATATATTATTTGTCATTTATGAAAACTAATTTTCCTATCACATCTAGGTCGGCCATATTGGAAAAAAAGCTACACAGAAAAAACATATGAAGCTCAATTTTCCAACTTGACCGACCTAGGTGTGATGTATACTATTTATTTGATATCAATTAATAAACGCTGAACAAAATATTGTTTACCAATCAGCTCGTTTTTTCAATACAAACTTTTACATACATTTATAGAATCGTTTCTCTATTTTTCTAGGAAAAGAATGTTGGCCAAGTTATTTCTGTTGATTTCGGCTGCGGTTTCAGTGTGCGTTCTTGAACTGATTCTGGTAGCTGTTTGGATTGCTGGAGATTCAATCAGATATTCAAATGCCGCCAATGAAAATAATCTACCATGTGATTTCTTCGATTCAACCAATATCAGCAAAGGATTGAAGCAAATTGATGGGAGCATCTTTTTCAACAACATGACTATTCCAAGAAATCGATATGCCACGATCAATTATTCGATACACTTGAATGAAACACTCAAAGTCGATCCATATGTTCGTGGTTGTGTTTGTGATACCAAACCGTGTCTTAGAGTTTTATGTCCATTTGAAGAGGTTTTTCATAATAAAACATGCGTTAGAAATCCAAAACCAACTGAAGATTACATTTATAATGGAAGAAAATTAGAAGTTGACCGCTTTCAATTCGTTAATGATCCTTCTCCTTGCACATATTTCAATCCAACGCGGAACTACAAAGTAGCACATGTAATTATTCAATAAATTATATTAAAAATAAATGTAAAATACTATGCATTAACATGAATTCCATCACATAACTTGGTCTCTCGATTTTGCTGAGTTTTTCCTTGAATTATCTACGAAGTGTCGCATTTTATGCTTGTGGTGCTTCTTTGCGAAAGAAATCGGGATAATTCTTACTGAGAGGATACTATTTGCTTGCTTTCACGAGCTGCTTTGAAAGAACGGCTTGAAAAATTCACGGATAACATGTAATCGACACTAAACTTCAATTTCTTTTTCACTCTGATGAACTTTAATACGAAAAAGGTGCTTCTTGGTATTGCAAGCCGCTCTTTCAAAGTAGCTCGTTAGAGCAAGCGCTTTGCAAGCAAACAAGTAGTATGCTCTGTCTTAGTCGATAAATGCTGTATTCGGTGTGAGCAAAGAATAAAACTAATATTTTTGCACTTTAGGATGGATATGTTGTGGGAACAAACCAATTATTGTCTACAAAACAATATTTTTTCAAACCAGTAATGTCAAATGCAACTATTAATTATATTCAATTGGAGCTTGGAACGTGCGCTGCAATAGGCTATGACAATGTGATCGTGTTTAAATGTAACTAACTCCATAAACTGTTTGAATAATTTCATCAACATTCATTTGCATGGTTTACCGTTCTCTTTATTATCATAGGGATGCTTCTGTCGGTTGTATTTATGATAGCAACAATATGTGTCTATTTGTTCATACCAAAATTAAGTAATCCGGAAGATTTGTTTCGATCATGCCTGATATCCTACTTGGTTTGCTTAACAATCGCCTATATGTCAATTGTTACGTTAAAGCTCAATGAAGGTATTTGTATGACAGGGGCCGATTCAGAACTATGTTATTTTTTGCCATATGTTTTTTATTTTTCGTTCATTGCGACTTTCCTCTGGTTGAGGGTAATTTGCTTCGAATTGGTGTTGAATTATTGGTGAGTCACTTCGAAAAATACAGCTTTTTTGAAAAAAAAAAAATCTCTTTTGAGTACTTTCCGTGTTGCATATCGAAGATAAATGGAGGAATTCGCGTCAACGATTCTCTCCATAAAGAATGTAAAAACGCAATAGTTGACGATTTTAATCATCCACTTTGGAAATATCCTAAAATCTAATACATAGTTTAAAATTCAGGCAATCTGCGAATGCTTCTGTGAGGAAAATGTATCGTCTCTGTTTCTACAATGTCTACGCCTGGAGTCTGCCATTGATTTTAATTGGCTTCATTCGTGTACTTGAGATAAAAAAAGTGCTTCCAGACAACCTACAACCCAACTATCACTTGCCGAATAATTATTTGACTTTGATTTGGTCCTATTTTCCAACGTGGTTCGCATTCACATTGATTAAAGCGATCTTAATTTCCTATACTCACGGAAGCCACGCATCACCCGGCAGATCGCAATCTGATCGAAATCGAGACAATAGGATAAAGTAATAATTGATTCTAATGTAGCATATATTGCTTGTGAAAATCATATGATTTCATGCGATTCGTTAATGTACTTTTAATTTTTTGCAGCTTTCACCTATATACACGATTACTTGTGCTAACTTTTGTGGTTTGGAGTGTAAAATGGTTTTCAGCTGGATATGGGCCAAATTCACAATATTTTGTGCTTTCTAATATCTATTATTGTTTGCATGGATTCATCATATTTGCTCTATTCGTTTTGAACCTTCGCGCCTTGAGCATTATCAAAGAAAAGTTTGTAGATTTTGTGTTTTAATAACATTTTTCAACTACATCTTCTTATGTTTTTAATTTGTTCAAAATCTAATTAGGCATACCTAATATGTAGAGAATCATAGCACAAAATAATTTTTTGTATTATTTCATGTAACGGGTTCACCGCTTAAAAAAAATTGAGTGATTTTTTTATTTTGACATTCGTATCGCATTAGTAAAGTACTATGTATGAATTTGACGCATTAACGTGTACTGAAATTATTCGCAAATCAATTGTTTTGCGTTCCATGCTATATTATATTATTGGTTGTTTCGGAAAGCTCTACACGTTTTTATTGTTAAAATTCAGATTTATTTAATTGTTTATTAAACAATCTGAGCGTTTGGAAACAGTTTAGACACCAGCGTTGGGTGTTTTTGCGAATTCTGCAAGCGTCCTCATGGTTTTATTACCGATAGGGAAAGAAAGAGAAAGAGAAAGAGATAGAGTGAGCAACATATTTTTTTTTTTTTTTTTATTATTTTATTGATGATGGCAAATGTAAATACATGAACGCCCTTAAAAATAGGAATACATTTTTTGCTTATTTGCGAATATTTAGTTGAGCCTTATTGTTTGTCTTTGACTTTGATTTTGGTTTTGTTTCATATTCGAGTGCTTGATTATTAAGTAATATTTTTTTAAGATTTTTCTTGAAAATTATTATATTTATTTATTGTCTCAATGGTGAAGATAATTTATTATAAATCGAGATTCCGCGATTTAGGAATGATAGGGATCCAAATTTATTTCTGGTTTTAATTTTATGCATTTTTTTCGTGATATTTCAATCGTTTCAATGACTCATTTGTTTTTATTATTTGTGTCAATGAAAATTTTTGCTCGTATTACAATGGATCTAAATTAAGTTCAAGTATGTAAAATAAGATGGCGCGGTCAATTGGCATACTCTCGAATAGCTCTCAATTTCCATATAAGCACGGTCCGCTTGATATTTGTTGAAAAACAAGTTTCGTAAACATTTGTTTTGTAAAACACGTATGTTTTTAATATTTTCTAATTTGGTTCCGCTCCAAATAGTGAGTAAATAAATTAGATTCGAGTAAAAGAAAGCGAAGTAAAGCATTTTTTTAACGTTATCACCACATATAAAAGAGACTCTTCTAAAAACCCAAAAGTATGGACTTCATTTTTTAATTAGAGAATTTATATGCGAATTTCATGTCAAATCCTTATCAATTAAGAGTCCGAGATATTTGGCTTCAGAAAGTTCAGCTGTTCATTAGACATTAAGCAATGCAGACCAATAAAATAGATATCCATTCTCACAGCAGAATCCAGTGCATTTCATATTTTATCCTTTACTGGAATAATAATACTGTATGGTCATCATTAAGTTAACGTTTATGTCAGATCTGAATAACAATGACAACTGACAGCGTCAAACGCGTCATAATACACCGTAAAAATCAGTGTCAAACTGACATAGACCACGCGATAGCGCCGCTGATATTTTCGCTGTGTTTTGACGCTGTCAGTTGCCATTGTTATTCAGATCTGCAAAATCACCACTATTAAATCGTGGCTCGTTCCCATAAACTTCCAAATAAAACAGAAATTGTTTTTTCTTTTTATGTTTATATTTATTATTTTTTTTTATATTTTTTTTTATTTTATTTTATTTATTTTTTTTATTTAAACGATGAGAGAAATATGGCTCTAACGCTGGCGAATATTTAACTCTAACGCTGGCACAAAAATGATTCCGATACAGAAAGCCACTAACAAAACGATCGACAAGTACGGCGATGAAGTGAAAAAGCTGCTCGACGTCATGAACAAGCTCAAATGACAACGCTGAATTTCAGACCGCCCAGTGCGTGAAGAACGATAAATTGACAATTCAAAAATTCAATTATAGGTAAACCATGTCAGCTTATGCGAGACGATCACAATAGCTGTAAAAAGCGAGAAGAGCATGTTGATCTGATCTCGATATTACACTTTAGAATGTTATTTATTTTATATTGAATTTCTATATGTTGCGAAATAACATTTTCATTCTAAGACATTCAGATAAAAATGTATAAGACGATTTGCTTTTCTTTGCTTCTGTAACTTCATTCCAATAAATCCCTTCGCAATCGGAAAAGTGTCTATAAATACTCCGGTATTTCAAAGGAGAGTCAATCGCTTTTGATTTAATCTGTTGAGGAGAAGCATCGTACGATTCTTAAAAAAAATCAGATTAAAATCAAGAAGTCCTCAGTGATTGTATTTTTGGAATCATTGGTGCATTCAACTTTGGGGCCACCTGTACCACAAACGGCAATGCCATAAATGGTAGTTCAGCAACGAATGGAAAATCCAACATTGGCACAATCAACTGGTTTCACGGATTCTCCTGACTCAGGCCGGTTTTCAAATAGAAAAAGTGCGAAAAGAGAATAAAGAGAATGAAGAATAAAAGGAAGATCTGGAATGAGTATGCTCTTACACTTATATCTGTTAATTTCTACACAAACAGAGCACAGAGCAAAATCACGATACGAAATAAAGTCAGAGCAAACTTTCACTATGGTTCAACTATTTTAACAAAATCAACGGCTATTACATACCGACAATTGAAGGCTGTTTCAACCGCACCTGCACACACAAATTCGACGTGATTGACTGCCGTGGTATCAACATAAGTTTACTTCAAATTATAGAAAAGTCACCACAATAGAATTTCAATAAATATTGCATGAATAAGCACCGCACAACCAACAGTTGAGTGAGAGCAACGATTGAGTGAAAAAAACATTAAAAGCGCAGAGAAGTGAGGACAGGTATGGCATTTATAATCTACTACAGCGTTCGTGAGAAGATTCTTGTAATAGCCTGTGATGGAGAATCAGTATGTATTGATTGTTTTTTTCACACTCAAATGTCGTTTGTACGTTGTTTATTCATGCACTGTTTTGGTCAATCTTGTGAAATTCATCAAATTAAATTCCGCTCTGTCATCGGCATTGAAGTCAATCCAACCGAACAGCGATGCTAATGACCGTGAGCAAATAATCGGAATTTGCTTTAGAATCTTTCCAAACATCCATAAACACAAAAATAATCTTATAAATGAGAAAATGAGAAACATGGACCAATTAAAAATTTATTTTTCAATATAATGAAGAATTGCAATTGTTTGCAATCATATCTTCTTTGATTTAGTTTGCATTTCGATTTTGTTATTCTCAATCAGTTTCGTTATTAAACTCACTGAAGATGGAAGCTTTGCTTCCGTAATGCGTATCTAAGTAAAACTTTTAACAAGCGTATTAGTTGTAGTGATAAAATTAAATGTTGAAAGTCACAGACATTTTGAGATCAAAATTCGGGAAGTAAATATTTCTATTTTAATTTTATTTCTCTAGATTCATTGCGCATGTTCTTTCGTATGATATCTCAATCAGTTATATGGAATAAAAGTATTCGGCAATCTGAATGAGTAAAGTACACACTCATTTTGGATAGCAGCATAGCGTTCACGTAAATATGAGCGGTGGCTCATTTTTCTGACTTATTGAGCCGAGTTCGCGGAATTCTTATCATATTTTTCCCTTGAACTCTTCATAAGAACTGTGCAAAGGAAATCATTGGCAAACGTAAGCTGATTATTTTCTAATTATTTCGTATTGGCCACAAGTTGAAAAAAAAAACAAACAAACAAAACAAAATTTCGAAATAAAAATATTGAACCTATTCGTAAATGAAACCTGGAAAATTTCAAATGAAAAACGGATGCGAAGTTAATTCGTATTTTGAAGATATTTTGGAAAATGTTAATGTTAACAAACGAAATTCATTGTCTAAGGCTTCGTTTCGGTGCATTACAGTTCAGCAATTTTTCCACTAACCCATATATCACCTAAGTGATAAGAAAGTTATAAACGGATGAAATTTTATGGCATTTTTGAAATTCACATAATGAGCATTTTGAACAGTCATTTGTTGCATTTTCAATTTGGACAAGTACATGAATATCCAATTGAATAGCTCGGATTGCTCTTCCAAAAGTCTTTGACAAGTTTCACCCCAATTTCAAGAACTATTTTTAATAGCTTGACCTTTAAACCTAGAAATTTTTAGAATCATTTGATATGAGTGATTGGATTTAAATTTAAAATGTCATAAAGCAGTGACAATTTTAAATATATTTACAACAAAATGCGTTAATGACTCATCTTAATATGCTCGGCGCTACCCAAAATACGTAAAACTAATAATAATAATAATTAAAGAATTAAAATCACGACAAATCAATAAATAGTTAATGCCTAATGCGAAATTCGATAACATAAACATTCTTAATGCCCACCGCTATCTAAAAATCATGACCTAAGACAAAACTGTTGATTCCATAAAATCCTACGGTTGTGCTCAAACGCAGTTTGCTCTGTTATGTTTTAACCAAGCTGAAAATAACAGTAAAAAGCTTAAACGAATGTGTTTAGAAAGGAATGAGAAAAACGAACAGTTCAAAATGTGACATATGACTGAAGTGCAGTGTTTATTGCATCCCTCTTGAATGTCACCGATTTACTATGGAAAACAACAACAACAAGTAGCAATGACGCTCCCTGCTGGCGGCTTTCTATTGCATGAAATTGAAACGAATTGAAAACAATGAAAATATCATGATATCGCGCTTATTGATTATTCATTCTAATGAATTATATGCATCATTTACGAGAAATTGTGTTTAATTTCAATCATAATATTTTTTTAGATTTATTCATGTTGTTACGCCCTCTTTAGTGAAAAGAATGGAATGCTATGGAATTTGATCGAGTTTGACAGATCAACTTTTATGTGCTTTTGTTTTTTTTTTTTTTGCTTGCGTTTCCTTGTACATCCCGGTACATCTTGATTTGTTTAGGTTTTTCCTGGTTTTTCCCGATTTTTCCATTCTTTTCAGTCATTTCCCATCAAAATAATCTTTTCGCATTAGTGCAAACGTTTGTCAAAGGTTGTCAAAATCTTCACCAACCATGACTACCCAAGCGCACCTAAGTGTGTGACAGTCGGTGTCAGTGTGTACAGAACGGAACGGTACGAAATATTCAACTGTTTTGTCGGGCTTAAGCGGGCTCAAATGGGCTTGAGCTGGCTAAATAAGTCATTTATTATTTTAAATTCAATTGATTTTATTCTGCGATTTTATGCATGATTGTGCATTCGTATTCATATTCGTATAAACATTCGACAAACAAAAATCAATCTTTAGAATTCTTAAAAAAAAAATATTTTATTTTTCGAATAAATCGGAATAAATTGTTTTCGGTTATATGTAGAATTTGATGGATTTTGTTTTACCATATTTTGCATGGACTAAATTGTCCATAGTCAGGGCCAATTTTGTCTGATCGTTCGTGTGTTCGATCCGGTTCGATTGATTGAAATTTACTCACTTTTGTTGACGTTTGTTGGCATACCGACAAAAGTGAGTAAATGTCAATCAATCTAACCGGATATCTCTGTTGCACATACGAAAATTCCACTATTTTCCACGATTTTAATTATGATCAAAGTAAAAAATTGAAATCCGGCGAAAATGCACTGACTTTTAATGTTATGGATGTTTATTTACATTTCAAAGTAACAAAGCGTTTCACTTTCACAAAACCAGCTGTCGAATAACCGGTACGAGGGGGCGCTCCAATCATTCGTTCAGTGACATTCAAGACGGATGGTTTATTGAATGCGAACGCTCTTTTATACTGACAAAACAGGCTGTACTCATTATGCTTACTATTCCATTGACAGTATAAATCCCTAAATAATTAAATTATTTTAACAAAAAATATATATTCGGTTCAAAAAATATATAATTAATCCGTTCCGAACTATTCAGATTATATTGAAAATCAGTTGCATTTATTTGCATTCAATGAAAATAGACTGCTCAAACACGTCATTGGCCGAAAACGTATGCGAAATGAATCGAAAGAAGTCAAAGTATTGGGAGTACAAATTGAAAACCGCGCATTCGTTACTAACTTCATATCTATCATAGATGTCATTATTTTGACTTTGACAGCTATTGTATCTTAAAGAGGATAAAAAAATACATTGAAAACGATCTGTCAAACTTATCATTCAGTTGAATACACAAGTTTATTATTGCGTTGAAAATGTCGAGCTACGTGCCTACAAAACAGCATTTGCGGGAAGTTTTACTTTATTGGTTTAATCTGAAGAAAAATGCTTCCGAGAGTCATCGTTTGTTATGCGAAGCATATCCAGAATATGCTCCGTCGATTAGAACGTGCCAGGAGTGGTTTGCGCGGTTCAAAAGTGGTGATTTTGATGTGGAAGACAAAGAGCGTCCAGGCCAAGTGAAAAAGTTTGAAGACGAGGAGTTGGAAGCATTACTCGATGAAGACTCGTGTCAAACGCAAGAAAAACTTGCAAAATCATTGGGAGTGACACAACAATCCATCTCCTATCGTTTAAAAGCCATGGGAATGGTTCAAAAGCAAGGAAATTGGGTGCCATACGAATTGAAGCCGAGAGACATCGAACGCCGTTTTTTCACTTGTGAACAGCTGCTTCAAAGGCAAAAACGGAAGGGTTTTTTGCATCGTATTGTGACTAGTGATGAAAAGTGGATTCATTACGATAATCCGAAGCAAAAAAAATCGTATGGTTACCCCAGCCACGCATCAACATCGACGCCAAAGCCGAACATTCATGGCTATCCGTGATCTATTATGAGTTGTTGAAACCAAACGAAACCATCACAGGAGCATTGTACCGAACTCAATTGATGCGTTTGAGCCGAGCACTGAAGGAAAAACGGTCGGAAACGGTCGCAAGACACGATAAAGTTATTTTGCAACATGACAACGCTCGGCCACATGTTGCTCAGGTCGTTAAAACCTACTTGGAAACGCTTCGATGGGAAGTCCTACCCCACCCGCCGTATAGCCCAGACATTGCCCCTTCCGATTACCACCTCTTCCGATCAATGACACATGGCCTGGCTGAACAGCATTTCCATTCTTACGAGGAATGCAAAAAATGGGTCGATTCATGGATAGCCGAAAAAAGCACAGATTTCTTTCGACGCGGAATCCGTAATTTGCCAGAAAGATGGGAAAAAGTTGTGGCTAGCGATGGACAATACTTTGAATAATCAATTTGTAACCATTTTACCATAATAAAGATCGAAATTTTGAAAAAAAATGCGCGGTTTTCAATTTGTACTCCCAATACATATTAGCTTCCTGATAGTCAATGTATTTTGTCATCCCGATGATAAAATTCATCTTTTTTTGATCCCACATATTGAAAACAAATAAGGATAATCTTTATCGGGATAACATTATTTCTTTTTTTATTTTTTTCTATTTTTCAGAAGAAAAGAAATTATTCATCCCATGTAAAAAATGGTAGACGGAGAAATTCACGATGAATTAATCCTGGTAGCCAAATGCTGATACAAAAATTCAATGCTATAATGAAAAATTGTTGAGAGTAAAAGCCGAATAAACAAACATCAAGGACGTAAACCAATCAAGTCGAGATCCTCAATATAAATGTTCACATAATGACAGATGAAACGATAATGCACCATGCAGCGACTGTATTTTTCAAATATTTTTGCTGCATGCGTCATTATTTTTCAAAGATGTAAAAGACACATCCATGACAACAATTTTTAACGTGTAATATTCGAACATTTAACTTGAACAAAACA
This sequence comes from Obolodiplosis robiniae, assembly GCA_028476595.1. Lineage (NCBI taxonomy): Eukaryota > Metazoa > Arthropoda > Insecta > Diptera > Cecidomyiidae > Obolodiplosis > Obolodiplosis robiniae. Next base: position 6,555,729 of record CM052017.1, on the reverse strand, counting down.
ATTGTTTTGAATTCAAATGCAGGTCAGACTTTATGCATATTCATCGCTATATGGAGGAATGCATCTGGTTGATACGTCAAACGTATGGAATATGACATTCATCGACGAAAACATTGAATTTAACTAAATATTATTTTTAATATTTGATGGTGGGAACTTTTGATTTTAAGAAATATTTTGAAATTATATGAAACTACATACGAAATACTCCAAACCTCAATTTTTTTCAAATTGGCGTTAACTATGGTTAAAATGATTTTGAAAACTATTTCGTATAAACTCTTCTAATAAATTTTCTTTCATGGCAAAATTATAGCTGCAGTCATTGCTTACAAAGACTTTATTCGTATTTATTCGTTTAGACGTTTTAAAGTTTTTCTCCAGTGTGTAGTTTCTGTTTTTTCATTACTTTAATGGATTTAGGATTTTGTTATTATTCTGCGTTTCAAAACTAGTTTTTAGCAATTTCAGTAGGAAACAAGTGAATGAATTTTTAATTTATATTATATACACTTGTGTCAAATTTGTCTGTTTTTCGCCCTTGAGAATTTCGTTTCTACGTTTTAGAAAAAAAAATATTGGGAACATCACAAGGTATATGGGTAAATGAATAAATTAATTTGAGTATAAATAGGGTAGTCTTTTTTGCACCGTACTTTCATTTGTTTATTAACACTGTCGTTTTAACACAATCCTTAAAAAATCATGCAATTTTTCGCAATTTTGAGCGCGGTGTCCCTGGCTCTGGCAAGTCACTACTTTTTAAATATTTGTGTGTTTTGATTTTGGATTGAAAATGCAATAAAGTCATTTTGAATCTAATTTTTTAAACGAATTTGATTCATTTTTACGATTCGAATCTTCGACATAGGTGGATTTGTTCCAAAAGGGCTTCACAATGCATTCGAGACTTTTTCGATCATTTTTCGACGTACATTCGAAAATATGTCAAGTCGAAGGCGTTTTCATAATTTTCAACTCGCGATTAAGCAGTGACTTTAAATGTTGATTCGAATCAAAATCTCAATGCACATCATATTTGGTTTAAAATAGGGGAAAACGTTGGAAATATCGTAAAAAAATCACTCATGTTGATAACTTTCAGGTCCATAGTTGATTATGGACAATTTGATCGTTTCATGCGAATTTTGCTATTTCAAACCAAAGTTTTGCCCAAAGAAGTGTGAACGAAAGGAAATTTTCTTACAAATTTTGGGTTAGTTTCGTCTAACCTCAGTCCAAGTTTTCAACAAATATATATGGGTAGACAGCAAAAAGATTAGAATCTTATTTACTCTTTGCTTCTTATTTCACAGATCTTAGTAGGTGTTAATGGATCAGGCAAAGAATGCTGTTGTAAGGAATTAAACAAATTCAATCAATGCATTAATGTGAGCAAAAACTTTGTCAGTGATGTCTCTTGCAAAGAAGAAGCTTGTGATAAGCCATTGCCTATTGAGGCGATACCGAGATTTATTTATTTTATTGCTGGCAAACATTACAATCTCGAAACCGTGGGCTCTGGTCCTGGTCGTGGAATTGCTGGTCGCACTACCCTTGGCAATGCTTTGGATAAAATGTGTAAAAAAAGAGCTCAGTCACTTTGCATGGAAGTGCACTATTATGATATTAATCTCGCTTGTTATGGCTTCACTGTTGGCGCTTGCTATCCTAAGAACCGAGCTAAATATGAGTTGTCATGATGAGGCAGGGAAAAATAATGACTCCTACCTTTCCCCCGCGGTCCAAATGCATTCATATGAGTTCTGTACCTCTTTGATGCAATTTTGACTCGAAAATTTTTGAATGAAATTTTTTTCTTTTTTCAATAATAAAGCGAATGTTTCAAATTTATTACTACGGAATTTTATTGTGTTTTTCGTCCTTTCGGAGTCACAATCTTATTTTGCTGTTTCAGGTATCGTTTGTTTAACCTGAATGAATGTTTCGTTTTCAAAATGTGACTACACTACAAAAAATCTATCGTGCATTAGTGTGCATAAACAGTTTACTAAATACTCACATGAATGAATAAACCGTGACAGCTATAGGAAGCAATAAACGATATTTCACACCGTGACAGCTATAGCTATAGGTTTATTCATTCATGCGTGTAATATTATTGCATTGACAGCTCAGTAATGTACGAGTGTGAATAAAAGACGTTACATATTTTTTGTTGTGTACTATACTGGCCAGAGCATCAGCCTTAAAACCACAATGCTTTCATGGCGGCTACCTATACTTTCACTCACACATTCACGTCAAAAGAGCATATAATCAGTTAATTAAATTACGTTAACGATAGTGGAGATAGAGCAAGAAAAAAGAAATAACTAAAACTATCTTAACTAATTGGCAAGAATCTTCAAGACACTGCTCCGAGAAATACGAATTAGAATAATACGGAACGTAGGAAACGTTTAAATGAAATATAAACGAGGCTTAAGAATTCGAATTTCTAATTTCGACCGGTATAGTAGTTATTCGAAAATAAAATTGCCGAATAACTAAAAGCGTGATTATCAAAGACAGGACGCATCATCAGGGTTTATTAAGTACCAAGTACTAGATCAATTCAAAAGATCCGTTCTAACCGATAGAATATTGGTACTTTTTCATAGTAAAAAATAGCAAACTCAAAGTTCTTACGTTAAGCTGCGTATACTAAAACTCGGTCATACTAACGAAATGATTGCCCTCAATCATATTTAAATTATTTTGATTATGTGTTCTCAATGTTACTTCTTATTCTCTTCTAATCTCTCTTTCTTTTTGGTAGTGTTGCCATGAGCAGCCTGCGAGGTGATCCCCTACTACTCTTTCCTTTTTCTCATTCTACCAACTTCAATTACTCCGTCATGTTCTTACCTACGGCGACTTAAACATAAACAAGAATAATGTGAAACTGATTAAATAAGTGAACGATGGCAAACACTTAGACGTGTACGAAGCGTTTCACAAAGAACGAAATGAAACTGCTCTGAATATGTTCAACGGAAACATAGCAATGCGAAGTGCACTCAGTTAAATTGAGTGATCGAGATTGCAAGCTTTACCTGCATCGTCGTACAATTCTAAAATTGTCTTAAATATTCGAGAGAGTTTCAAATTTGAAAGACGCAAACAAAATGAAAGAGCAAACTAAAACGCTGAAACAAATTTAAAATTTCAAACATTGTTTTATCTATGAGCGGGACTCGCAAAAATTGAATTTGCAAGTAGAAATAAGAAAAGTCCCGCTGACAATCTCACGAGCATATTTATTCCGGATTGTCTAAAGTGAAGTAATATCCACGAAAATTTCGACAACATTATATTTTTGACAGAATATGTCCCGAAAGATTACAACTATTCAACCATTGAACTCAGTTCTTCTTTAGATTTGCTCTATTTGTACTTCATTGGGCTCATGCATCCCAACATGTAAAAACACATTATTCATCAAAACCTTTTTTTTTATTTTTATTTTGTTTTCATTTGTTATACAGTTGATAGAAAAACAAGATGAAAAAAAAAATTCAAATACGGGATATGAATCTAACTGCTAAATTTAATTTCGTTTTGCAATGATTTTTGTTTGATAGTATAGTAACGATAATTATATTTATGGGAGGAAATGATTATTCTCACCTGCAGCCGTTGAAACAATTCGAAAAGTGTGCATTTTCCATTAGTTTCTTTTTTTTTGTTACTTTCGTGTGAAGATCCGTTTGATTATTAGTTTTATTTGTGTGTATTTGTAATGAGATTGAGTGGGACATTTTGGCTGACTTTGTTTGGCCAACTTAATTGAGTTCGAACAAAATAGATAACTGCAATCAACTTTGTACAAATAAAGACCACTTTCAGTCCAAATGTCCCAAATCATGCGACTGACTGAAATGTTATAAACCAAAAACCAGTGAATTTTAAGATCACGTTATGTTATTCCTGAATCATAGTGCTGAAAATGATTTAGTCAAAATAACAAACGAAAATTTTGGAGCGCTACAAAAAAATGTTCCCTTCAGCAAAATCCGCATGCTTGAGTAAAGAGCGAGTTTTTGGTGAAATTGATATCGGCACGCATTGAAGGAGAAAAATGAGAGGGAGGAAAGAGAGAGGAAAGAGAGAGAGAGAGAAAGAGAGACCTTAAGAGAGAGAAAAAAGAGAAATAACCTGGATGATGGGCATAATATTGAAAATGAGGGTTTTTCAAGGGGGAAATCACTTAAAAGTAGTTCACATTTTGTCGGTTATTCCTAAAAAATCTGAAGTAATTCCGGCAATTATAGTTATTCCAACGTAATGTAAAGTAATTCCTATACATTTCAGCAATTCCCTTGTCACAAACTAAACATAAATGTCAACATTTTTCCGAAATGAATGTGTAAAATTTCAAATTTGTTGCCTTATTTTTCAAATTTACGTTGTCAAAAAATTCACATAAAAATTTGGGAATTATTGGAAATTATTTTTAATTATAACACACACACTACCACTATTCACTGTGTAAAATATACTTTCGTTTCAAAACATATAAAAAATGTAGTTCCTGCAGAGTCATCAACAAAAAAGAGAAATTCCTAGTAATTCAAAGTAGTTATAATAGTTCCTGTTTGAAAAAAAGTAATTCCTTGAGTGATTTGCCCCTTGGGTTTATTATTTGACATTGTAGATAAGCGAACACGCTGATACGCTTAACACGTCGGCTTCACTTATGTATTGTCGCGGGCCTTATTTCACAAAACTTGAGAAACTATAGCAAAATATCGCTCGAGGCAGAGAAGAAATAACTGAGCTTCTTAAAAAATAGTTAGAGGTCGGTTTTCATTCTCACCCATTCATATAAGATCTCGAAAAATTGACGCTATATAAGACGCCAACAACTTTACCGATATTTGATCAACGTAAACGTACGGGACAAAACGACTGTCTACACACACATAAATACTAGGGGCTTCATTCAAATCCTAAAGTAATGAATGCTCTTAATTTGAATGTATTTTGTTGGATCACGATGAATATTTGAATATCGTTTGACACTTCTGTCAAATATCGACTGACTGAAATTTCGACATGAACGAATTCGCTCATATGTACGTCATTTCATTTTTTATATTCATCTGTAGTCATCAATATCCATTGTGAAGGATACAGTGAATATTGTTGATGAATACTTTATATGACATCTTGAGTATCTCGACAATAACCACATGTATACCGATTGAGTAGCTTTGACATTTCCATTCGTTTGGTTATGCTATAAAAAGCCACGCTATTCAAATTAAAGACCATTCCATTTTATAGATAGCTAAAGACCAGTCGTTTCATTAAAGCCAAGACACAACATAATTGGCGACAACTGCATTTTAATAAAAGCAGTCTATTATAATATAATCGACAAAGCACTTAGAATAATTTTGAAAGTAATACTTTGGATATTCGCGCATCATAAAATCGAATCGAAATGACTACAGCAGACACTGCTACACGAGCAGTGGACCAGCTTCGACTGAAATGAAACAAATCTTCCAAGCAACCACAATAGCGGAATTTTCGCCTGAAAAAGAACACTTCAATGTTTGGAGAGAAAAACTTGAAATTTATTTTATGGAGATTTGTTGTATAGATGACAATGCAAAAAAGGCCCTATTACTGCGATTAATTGGATCGGAGCCGTACAATTTATTGCATGCACTATGCAGTCCACAATCACCGTCATCAAAGGCGTATAAGGAGCTAACGGCAATGTTGGACACGCATTTCACATCGCAGACAATTGTGTTTCGAGAACGAAAATTGTTCCACATGGCGACACGTAGCAATAATGAAACCGTTGCTCAATGGTTTGCCAAGGTCAAAAAGTTGGCATTGAATTGTAAATTTGGTCAATATTTGGACTCACATATCGTCGACAAATTCGTAATTGGCTTGCCGGACAAAATTTTTGAAAAATTATGTGAGGAGACGGAGACGCTAACAACAACTGATGCATTGAAGAAGGCTCTCATTTTCGAAATTAAATTCGCAACCAGCAGCAAGAATTCATCGAAAACTGAAACCCGTGAGGAACCCATTAATTTCGTGAACAAGCAACCTTGGAATTTTCGTTCAAAGCGCAACAGCAACAAAGATAACGGAGCAGACAAAAATGGGCCAAGTGGTCGAAATGGTTCATTAAAAGAGAAGACGGCTTGTACACATTGCGGATGGCGCAATCATGGCTCGGATGCTTGTAGATACGACAGCACCTGCAATTCTTGCTCTAAAAAAGGCCATCTGGCCTCGGTTTGCAAATCAAAGAAAACTGTTAATTTTATTTCCGATGACTCTGATTGTAATTTTGAAGAAACTTATCCATTTGATCTTTCAATATTTAGCATAACTGATAGCGGTTCGTCGGATGTGTACCTTTTACCGGTTAACATCAATGGAAAGCATTTAGAGGTTACGTGTGACACTGGCGCCCCATGTTCGTTGATTTCGTCTTCACTCTTCAGGGAATTGAATTGCAGCAAGAACTGGCGGAAATGCAGCGTTCCTTACGTAGATTACAACGGTAAACGCATCGATCTGATGGGTGAGTTTGAAGCAAAAATCACATACAAGGGCTCAACAAAATTAATTCGCGTCGTAGTTACGAATACCGATAATCCGCCTTTGTTAGGACGTTCATGTTTGAGATCGTTTGGCTTTGAATTAGTGCAAGTAAATTCAATTAATTTTCAAAAAAAAAAAAATATTAATACTTGCATCGATGAAATTAAAGATGAATTTTCTGAAGTTTTCAATGGTCAACTAGGCACATACAATGTATGTAAAGTTTCTTTATCGATTGATCCAAACGCAAAACCGATTTTTCATAAACCTCGTCCAATTCCATTCGCGTGGAAAGGGAAAGTTGAAACGCAATTGAAAGAGTTAATTGAAATGAGAATTTTGGAAGAAACCAAAAGTGCTAAATGGGGAACACCAATAGTACCAATTTTGAAACCAAACAACGACATTCGTATTTGCGGTGATTTCAAGGTCACAATCAACCAGCATTTGGTTGATTTTAAATACCCCTTACCCCGAATTGAGGAGATTTTCGCGTCATTATAGGGAGGTGAACTTTTCACTAAATTAGACATGTCGAACGCATACAACCAGTTAGTTCTGGATGATGAGTCACAAGATTTATGCACCTTGAGCACACACATCGGCACATTTAAGATGAATAGATTGCCTTTTGGAGTTAAAATTGCAGCAGCAATTTTTCAAAAAGAAATGGAAAATCTTCTGAGTGGAATTGCCAATGTAGTGGTCTATCAAGATGACATAACGGTGACTGGCAAAAATTTTGAAGAGCATGTAAGAACATTACGAACGGTACTTAGCAGAATTCAATCGGCAGGTTTAAAATTAAATCTTCATAAATGTACATTCTTTCAGGAAACGATTTCTTATTTGGGATTTAATATCGATAAGACTGGTTTGAAAGAGAATAAAGATAGAATCAAAAGCATTATTGATGTCCCCCAACCTAAAAATGTATCTGAATTACGAGCATTTATTGGCATGGTAAATTACCATTCCAAATTTATTTTGAATTTTGCGAAAATTATGGCACCCCTTTATCAACTATTACAGAAAGATGTTGAATTCGTATGGTCGAAACAATGCGATGAAACGTACAAACTCATTAAGACGGAATTATGCTCAGATAGGACCTTAGTTCATTTCAATCCAAAAATACCTTTAATGTTAGTCACAGATGTATGTAATACGGCGCTAGTTGGTGTTTTATTCCATAAATATGCGGACAATTCTCGAAAACCAATAGCGTACGTATCAAGAGCATTGAGCAGTTCTGAGAAAAACTATAGTACAATAGAAAAGGAAGCTCTCGCCATAATTTTTTCCGTCACGAAGCTACGTCAATATCTCTTAGGTATGCACTTCACATTGCAAACGGATCATAAACCGTTAATCACTATTTTTGGTGAAAACAAAGGTTTGCCGGTGATGGCTGCTGCACGCATCCAGCGCTGGGCATTCATTTTGTCAGGGTTTAACTATTCGATTGAATACGTGAAAGGTTCGTTAAATGACGCAGATAGTTTGTCCCGCATTCCACAAAGCAGCAATGTCAAATCACCACATGAATGTAATTACATCAATTTGATTCAGTCGGACAATGTGCTTTCCCTTTGTTTTAAAAAAATTGCAGTTGAGACGAGACGTGATGCAATTCTAGCAAAGATCTCGGATGCAATTCAAACAAGCACAGTTGATAAATTGTCTGGCGCTGAATTTGAACCATTTAAAAATAAAGCAATTGAACTTTCCGTAGAATATGGATGCGTCATGTGGGGATTTCGTACAATTATCCCACAAAAATTACGTAATAGCGTTTTGGAACAATTGCACTTATCACATTTAGGCATAGTTAAAACAAAACATCTCGCACGTTCGTATGTTTGGTGGCCGCAAATTGATTGCGACATCGAAAAATTAGTTTCTAGTTGTGTTTCATGTCAGGAGTTACAATCGAGTCCACAAAAGTGCGCACTCATTCCATGGACACCGGAAAATGGAGTTTGGAGTCGTATTCACATAGATTTCGCTGGCCCAATAAATAATTTTCATTTTCTAGTAGTGGTTGATTCGTTTTCAAAATGGGTTGAGGTTTTCAAGACTAAAGAGATCTCAGCTCAATTTGTGGTAAACTGCCTCACAAGATTGTTTAGAGACTTTGGATTTATTGACACCATCGTTAGCGATAACGGTCGACAATTCACCTCTGAAGAATTCGATCGATTAATGAAGACAACTGGTACTTAACATATTTTGACGGCACCTGGACATCCAGCGACTAATGGTCAAGCAGAAATTATGGTGAAAATTTTAAAAAATCGATTTTCGCATCCTTGAAGGATCAAAATCAAGCAACACTTGATACAATAATCGATAGATTTTTATCCGATTATCGAAACACTACGCATTGTACCACAGGCGAAACGCCTGCTAAATTGTTTTTAGGTCGAACATTGAAAACACGATTAAGTTTGTTAAAACCACCATTGGTTCGTACTAAAATAATTGAAGGCCAATTAAATAGCATGAGGCTTCACAAGGGCAAACGCAACATTGAATTTAATATCGATGAAAAGGTTTACATCATAGATTATCGTAATCCAAACAAAGCTAGTTGGATTAAAGCGGTTATAAAAAAAAAAAATGGCCCTTGTACGTATTTTTGTGAAATAGCTCAATCTCATCCATCGATTAAAAGGCACGTTGATCAAATTCGCAAGGATCTCGGACAGGGGGAGGCGGACGATGAGCATGAGTTCGCTGGTAAAACAAGCGACATCAATTCCACTGATGTGACCGACACAGAGGTCGCGGCTGATAACGCGAAAGTTACCAATGAGTCATATATTGCCACCAGAACTCGATCAAGAGCAAATGGTTCGGGCAACACTCATTCGAAGAAATGATCAAATGGAACGTTCAATATTTTAACGTAGATTGTTGATTTCAACCAGTTTCGATCATTTCAGTTTAAAATCCATTGTAATATTTTCTATCAAATTTAACTTTAGTTTTGAATTCAATGCAACTTTCCAAATACTTAAGATGGTCTAAAAAAATTTACTCAATTTATATTTAAGGCGGCAAAACCAACATTGTAATATTCCAACTTAAGAAGGAGCGTGATGAATACTTTATATGACATCTTGAGTATCTCGACAATAACCACATGTATACCGATTGAGTAGCTTTGACATTTCCATTCGTTTGGTTATGCTATAAAAAGCCACGCTTTTCAAATTAAAGACCATTCCATTTTATAGATAGCTAAAGACCAGTCGTTTCATTAAAGCCAAGACACAACAATTGTTGAATACAGAAAGATTTTATTTGATTGATGTTTATACGAAAGAATTCAGTGAATAAGTATTATGCGTATAGATAAACAAATATATTTAATATATAGGAGCTAAAGCCCCTATCATAAATAGTTGTGAGGATGTTGAACGCAATACAAATGAAAAAGCAGCATTCATGTAATACTTAAGATGCGATGAAGTGTCAGAATGTAAATCTTACCAAAAGGCGGTATTTTACGTGATGCGTTCAATCCTTAAGTGCGAGTCCATTTTAATATGCTCGCCGCTATCCAAAATAATACTAATAATAATAATAATTAAAGAATTAAAATCATGACAAATCAATAAATAGTTAATGCCTAATGCGAAATTCGATAACATAAACATTCTTAATGCCCACCGCTATCTAAAAATCATGACCTAAGACAATACTGTTTATTCCTTAAAATCCTACGGTTGTGCTCAAACGCATTTTGCTCTGTTATGTTTTAACCAAGCTGAAAATAACAGTAAAAAGCTTAAACGAAAGTGTTTAGAAAGGAATGAGAAAAACGAACAGTTCAAAATGTGCAAATGACCAGAGTTTAAAATAGCGCTGCTGGCAGAATATCGCTGATTTTTCAGCAACTGAGTATGCGTCAACAGCGATGCGTACGGCAATGCAAATTCACACTCAACATGCTCGTGTTCCGCAGAAACGGCCTTTTTCGTTTGCTCGTCACACACAGCGTTCGTAATAATCATGATCGCTTCTAATAAATCTTTTGACAGTTTTTGGCTCCTAGACGAGTATACGTGTTCAAGACAACTGAAATCACGTTCCGCTTGTACTTCTGTCGGCGGTATTGCGTATAGCACTTGTGCCAAATCATATAATCGGGGATTTTTGTGTTTTATTGCTTCCCAGTACTTAATGAGATTTGTTTTCACTGGCTCTTTCGTCGGTTGAAACATAGCGAGTTCAGTTTCAATATCACAGGGCAAAGTGAATGTTTCCGCAACAGATGCATCATCTTTACGAGACAAATAATTTTCTAACGCATCGGTATTCTCACAGAGTTCAAGACTTTCATTCAAAATATTCAACTCAGTTGACTCAACTGAACAATTTGCTGTTGTTTCGGTTGAGCCTGGATCACGAATGGCATCGACACGATTCCATAAATTTATCAGCTTCAACACCGTTTGATCTGCAAAATCACTCTGACGCAAAATTTTGCCACGATATCTCGGATCCAAATATAGGGCACACTGCATCAACGAATTATTAAAAATTGTTTTTTTCCGTTCGTTTAAAGCGTCAGAGAGACAAGTTGCTAAATTGGTTTTTTGCAACTTGATAATATTAGGTTGAGCTAATAGGACTATCATTTGCAACCAAATGCCAAATGCATCCGGAAGCGTCAGGTCGCGTGCCTGAAGGGCAATAGTAGCTTTGTTGAGAATGTGTAAAATTTGAACCATTTCACAAAATTCACCAAATCTTCTCAGCAATAACTGAGCTATTTTAATCCCTTTAGTTTCGGCAAGGTATTTGATTGCTTGTTTGTTTTGACAGACATCAAACATCTGTAATGATGATTGCATTCAAACACACTTCTTTGATCAATATCATTTGAATAGCAAATTAAATTTGAGAAAATTATTAATTGAAAGTGACAAAATAACGTGAATTGTAAATAATCTAAAAGATTGAATTTACCATTGCATAGAGCGAGCTCCACCGCGTGACTACATCGATTCGTGGGTTTTTGTGCTGAATGTTGGACTCTTTCAACGCGCATACTGTTGTTTGATTTCGCATGAGCTTCGCGAAACGCCGACATAAATTTATAGTGTTTCGATTTCGTGAGCTAATCTTTTCAATTGAATCGTTGATTGCAAGCTGTAAAGTGTGCGCTGCACAATTAATTCCATCGACTTTCCAAACATCATCCATACCATAATCGTTTCTTATATTTAACTGAATTGCATCCAGTAGGTCCGCATTTTTCTGTACTTGTTGCTTATCACTTTCTTCTTCTTCTTCATAGTCATTTGCTTCATCAAAAACTAGTCCCAACAATCGATCATTTTCGTCCTCATCATTTTCTTCGGCCGCCAAAACTGCCTCAATTTCTCGTTCGATTATTATTTCGTCATCCGTTTCAGCCAGAATTAGTAGATAGTTCATTTGGATTTGATTCTGATGTATTTTGCAACGACATCGACTGTCGCTCAGCGATTATCTGTATCAAGTGTGACTTTACATCTCTGATCATCTTCAAAACGTTAGCAGCATTATCGGTAGTTATTGAGATAACTTGCTTTATATCGATGCCTAATTCATTCAACCGTTCAACTATCAGCTTGGCCAGATAAACTCCTGTGTGTCTTTCTTCCAAATTGATCATACCAATAGAGTGTGAATGAAATAGACCGTTCACTCTCTACTGCACTCCAACGCCAAGCAATGAACGTCCACGTTTGGTAACAATGTCGATTAACAACGAAATGGGTCGACTTTTCACTTCTTCTGATATTTTTTGTCGAACTGTCCCAGCTACCTCTTTTAATGCATCTTTAACTTCTTTCAAGTTGGGGTCACTTAAATGAAACTCACGGCCGGCACTTTTTAGCTCTTCCAACACATCTTCGTTCATTGAAATAATTCCTGAGTCATTCAAATTACGAAATGGGCGACCATCGACACTTATCACCTGAACACAGTCTAATAAGAACTTTTCTCTCTTATATTCTATTATCTCATTTAAGCCACAAATTTTTACATAAATTTCTGGATGCATTCGTAAATGTGAAGGCAAATTGCTTGCTTTTGACCCGTTTATATGTTTTCCACATTCACGACACTTAAATATTGATATTAAATCCTCTTGTTCTACAAAATCGAAATATTCTCTGGATTTTGCTGTTTTGTTAGATTTTTTTGGAGTTGTTGGCTCAGTGACTCTTCTTTTTTTCGTTGGTGTCTGCATTTTCAATATAAGGTACAAAAAAATATTTTAACGAGATCGATGTTTACTGCTGATTGATTGCAATATGCAAACACAGTCTTTCGAGACGTATTGGCGCCACTCATTAGAACATATTGTTTCACACTCGCACACAACTGAACGGCAAAAAATCGAATATATTTCAATTGGCAATGATTCGCTTTGGTTCAGTGAGAAGGCAACCGTGATATAATTTGTATGTATTGGTGGACACCGGCCATAATGTGTGTGCTTACAGTAAGCCGACACACAACACAGTCTACTGTTCGCACTGAAACAGACCAACGCGTTTGAAAATTTGAATTTTCAACAGAAAATTTATCAATACAGAAAATATTTGTGCGTGCATAGCTGATTGTCCACAGAGCGTATGCCGACACTATAGAAAAATCAGTTCGTATTTCGCACTCAAACAGAGTAAAGTATTTGAAAATTTGTGTTTTTCAACCGTCATTTTGTCAACATACTGCGATTCCACAAGAATTCATTTTTGATTTGAAAAAAGTGAATTTATGCAACAAAGGAGTAAATCCACACCAACAACGAGTGATTTATTTTTCGAAAAGATTGTTTGCTGCTTTGAAAAGTGGTCATGATGTGACACCCACTGATTACATTCCGAATTTCAATCTCCCTGTGACAAAAGTCTACCCACTACCTAGCAAAGTGCACGAAACCTGCTTTTATGCTCGTTTGATAAAATTTTTTGGTAATTGAAAAACAATGACCAGTTAAAAATTATTTAAAATTCGTAATCGGTACATTTTTGTTTGTGCTTTACACATCGTCTTTTGGTGAGGCAATATGCCGTGTTGAACGACTGCGTTCACAGATGCCAGCAAATTACATTCGGTTGCGTGTGAAAGAACGACCAATTCCAGGAATTCGTCCCATTGGCAACGAGCATCAACCAGATGATGAAAATGAAATTGGCGACGATAATGAATCTAACGTGTTTGATAACGATGAATTTATGGATATTCATAATGAATCATTGAAAGAGCAAGAAAAGGAGAATGAAGATACAAAACCACCGGTACTTGTAGAAATCTTTGTGCCAGAAGAGGATGCTGCTGCTGTTGATCGTATGTTTGATAACAACGAAACACAATCTGATGATGACGACACAACATCCAATGCTGATTCATCGGGCGCAGCTGTAACAAACCAAGATGGGCAAAATGCTCGATTGCAAAGTCACATGCAACGATTCGCATACGATGATGACCTCGAGTGTTTTTTCACATCTTTAAATGATTTTCGGCCAATTCCCGAAAACGAATTTCATATCAAGGCTAAGGATTTGTTGTGCAACAACCGACCATTCAAAGAAAATGTAATAGTGAATTTTTAGCCATTTGTGATAGCTTTTTAAAATTTCGTTGTTTCTACATTAACGATAGGCTAAGGGTGATCGTGCTTTCAGAATTGAAGTCCATGGCGAAATCAAGGAAGTATCGATGTCAGCACGAGCGGTGACAGGCCTCATAAAGTTGAACAAAGAAAAACGCACCAGCGAAAAAGTGGATAAAATATTTCTCAAGGCATTGGTGTTGGCTATGTGCACAAGTGAGCGGTTCAAAGATTCGTCCGTTTTTTTTGTTTTGTTTTCAACGATGGTGAGCTCGAATTCATACGCGATTTATTTGAATTTCGAGTGCTTAGAAACGATTTTGATGGGTCTCGTCTGTTGTCTTTCGATTCAATCATACCGATTGTTTGCAAGGAAAAACGCAGTGCAATTTTGAAAGCAAACCAAAACCAATGATCCCATTGAGTGTGCGAACCGATCTCTTTAATTTTTTAAACATTAAATTTCAAACAAAATGAAAAAAAGTTTTGGTGTGTATTATTCTTTTGGTATATCTTTTTGCCGATTTTGTTCACAGAAAAAGCAGAAGAAGAAGAAGAAGAAGAAGAAGAAGAAGAAGAAGAATAAGGAAATGTGAGTATAAGGCGGGATAACGGTCAACGATGCTTCTTGTTTGTTTGTTTTTCACTTGCTTTGCGAAAACGAACGCTGTGTGTGACGAGCAAACGAAAAAGGCCGATTCTGCGGAACACGAGCATGTTGAGTGTGAATTTGCATTGCCGTACGCATCGCTGTTGACGCATACTCAGTTGCTGAAAAATCAGCGATATGCTGCCAGCAGCGCTATTTTAAACTCTGCATATGACTGAAGTGCAGTGTTTATTGAATACGAACGCTCTTTTATACTGACAAAACAGGCTGTACTCATTATGCTTACTATTCCATTGACAGTATAAATCCCTAAATAATTTAATTATTTTAACAAAAAATATATATTCGGCTCAAAAAAAATATAATTAATCCGTTCCGAACTATTCGGATTATATTGAAAATCAGTTGCATTTATTTGCATTCAATGAAAATAGACTGCTCAAACACGTCATTGGCCGAAAACGTGTGCGAAAAGAATCGAAAGAAGTCAAAGTAATTTATCGCCGTCATAATTGAAACGTGAACGAAAATATAAAAGAATTCGAAGAGACTCGGTCATGTCATATTATGTTTTGTATGTATCGATAGTTAGAACGTTCATTAAATCCCCTGGAAGGGAGTTTAGACAAATTGCAATTTGCCTAGAGATCATTCAGTCTTTACCAATATAATATATTATATTATTGACATCCGGTGTGCTCGGCCAGTTGACGATTTATTTGATAATGTCATTAAAAGAAGATTAGATGGCAAAGTTATAAATAAATAAAAGGCAGAATGGTAAATGTTCTATGTTTTGTTTTCATTTTTGCTGCAAACTAAAATAAATTCAAAACAGCTGAAAATATCTGGGTGACAAAATTCATTAACTGTAAAAATATACATATTAGCTTCCTGATAGTCAATGTATTTTGTCATCCCGATGATAAAATTCATCTTTTTTCGATCCCACATATTGAAAACAAATAATCATAATCTTTATCGGGATAACATTATTTCTTTTTTTATTTTTTTCTATTTTTCAGAAGAAAAGAAATGATTCATCCCATGTAAAAAATGGTAGACGGAGAAATTCACGATGAATTAATCCTGGTAGCCAAATGCTGATACAAAAATTCAATGCTATAATGAAAAATTGTTGAGAGTAAAAGCCGAATAAACAAACATCAAGGACGTAAACCAATCAAGTCGAGATCCTCAATATAAATGTTCACATAATGACAGATGAAACGATAATGCACCATGCAGCGACTGTATTTTTCAAATATTTTTGCTGCATGCGTCATTATTTTTCAAAGATGTAAAAGACACATCCATGACAACAATTTTTAACGTGTAATATTCGAACATTTAACTTGAACAAAACAATTGTTTTGAATTCAAATGCAGGTCAGACTTTATGCATATTCATCGCTATATGGAGGAATGCATCTGGTTGATACGTCAAACGTATGGAATATGACATTCATCGACGAAAACATTGAATTTAACTAAATATTATTTTTAATATTTGATGGTGGGAACTTTTGATTTTAAGAAATATTTTGAAATTATATGAAACTACATACGAAATACTCCAAACCTCAATTTTTTTCAAATTGGCGTTAACTATGGTTAAAATGATTTTGAAAACTATTTCGTATAAACTCCTCTAATAAATTTTCTTTCATGGCAAAATTATAGCTGCAGTCATTGCTTACAAAGACTTTATTCGTATTTATTCGTTTAGACGTTTTAAAGTTTTTCTCCAGTGTGTAGTTTCTGTTTTTTCATTACTTTAATGGATTTAGGATTTTGTTATTATTCTGCGTTTCAAAACTAGTTTTTAGCAATTTCAGTAGGAAACAAGTGAATGAATTTTTAATTTATATTATATACACTTGTGTCAAATTTGTCTGTTTTTCGCCCTTGAGAATTTCGTTTCTACGTTTTAGAAAAAAAAATATTGGGAACATCACAAGGTATATGTGTAAATGAATAAATTAATTTGAGTATAAATAGGGTAGTCTTTTTTGCACCGTACATTCATTTGTTTTTTAACACTGTCGTTTTAACACAATCCTTAAAAAATCATGCAATTTTTCGCAATTTTGAGCGCGGTGTCCCTGGCTCTGGCAAGTCACTACTTTTTAAATATTTGTGTGTTTTGATTTTGGATTGAAAATGCAATGAAGTCATTTTGAATCTAATTTTTTAAACGAATTTGATTCATTTTTACGATTCGAATCTTCGACATAGGTGAATTTGTTCCAAAAGGGCTTCACAATGCATTCGAGACTTTTTCGATCATTTTTCGACGTACATTCGAAAATATGTCAAGTCGAAGGCGTTTCCATAATTTTCAACTCGCGATTAAGTAGTGACTTTAAATGTTGATTCGAATCAAAATCTCAATGCACATCATATTTGGTTTAAAATAGGGGAAAACGTTGGAAATATCGTAAAAAAATCACTCATGTTGATAACTTTCAGGTCCATAGTTGATTATGGACAATTTGATCGTTTCATGCGAATTTTGCTATTTCAAACCAAAGTTTTGCCCAAAGAAGTGTGAACGAAAGGAAATTTTCTTACAAATTTTGGGTTAGTTTCGTCTAACCTCAGTCCAAGTTTTCAACAAATATATATGGGTAGACAGCAAAAAGATTATAATCTTATTTACTCTTTGCTTCTTATTTCACAGATCTTAGTAGGTGTTAATGGATCAGGCGAAGAATGCTGTTGTAAGGAATTAAACAAATACAATGATTGCATTATAGTGAGCAAAACTTTTGTCAGTGATGTCGCCTGCACAGAAGAAGCTTGTCATAAGCCATTGCCTATTGGGGCGATACCGAGGTATATTTATTTCATTGCTGGCCAACATTACAATCTCGCAACCGTGGGCTCTGGTCCTGGTCGTGGAATTGCTGGTGGCACTACCCTTGGCAATGCTTTGGGGGAAATGTGTGGCGAAAGTGCTCAGTCACTTTGCATGGCCGTGTACTATTATCGTACTCATCTCACTTGTAATGGCTTCACTGTTGGCGCTTGCTATTCTAAAAAGAACCCATAACAGCTATATATGGGTTGTCATGATGAGGCAGGGAAAAATAATGACTCCTACCTTTCCCCCGCGGTCCAAATGCATTCATATGAGTTCTGTACCTCTTTGATGCAATTTTGACTCGAAAATTTTTGAATGAAATTTTTTTCTTTTTTCAATAATAAAGCGAATGTTTCAAATTTATTACTACGGAATTTTATTGTGTTTTTCGTCCTTTCGGAGTCACAATCTTATTTTGCTGTTTCAGGTATCGTTTGTTTAACCTGAATGAATGTTTCGTTTTCAAAATGTGACTACACTACAAAAAATCTATCGTGCATTAGTGTGCATAAACAGTTTACTAAATACTCACATGAATGAATAAACCGTGACAGCTATAGGAAGCAATAAACGATATTTCACACCGTGACAGCTATAGCTATAGGTTTATTCATTCATGTGTGTAATATTATTGCATTGACAGCTCAGTAATGTACGAGTGTGAATAAAAGACGTTACATATTTTTTGTTGTGTACTATACTGGCCAGAGCATCAGCCTTAAAACCACAATGCTTTCATGGCGGCTACCTATACTTTCACTCACACATTCACGTCAAAAGAGCATATAATCAGTTAATTAAATTACGTTAACGATAGTGGAGATAGAGCAAGAAAAAAGAAATAACTAAAACTATCTTAACTAATTGGCAAGAATCTTCAAGACACTGCTCCGAGAAATACGAATTAGAATAATACGGAACGTAGGAAACGTTTAAATGAAATATAAACGAGGCTTAAGAATTCGAATTTCTAATTTCGACCGGTATATTAGTTATTCGAAAATAAAATTGCCGAATAACTAAAAGCGTGATTATCAAAGACAGGACGCATCATCAGGGTTTATTAAGTACCAAGTACTAGATCAATTCAAAAGATCCGTTCTAACCGATAGAATATTGGTACTTTTTCATAGTACAAAAATAGCAAACTCAAAGTTCTTACGTTAAGCTGCGTATACTAAAACTCGGTCATACTAACGAAATGATTGCCCTCAATCATATTTAAATTATTTTGATTATGTGTTCTCAATGTTACTTCTTATTCTCTTCTAATCTCTCTTTCTTTTTGGTAGTGTTGCCATGAGCAGCCTGCGAGGTGATCCCCTACTACTCTTTCCTTTTTCTCATTCTACCAACTTCAATTACTCCGTCATGTTCTTACCTACGGCGACTTAAACATAAACAAGAATAATGTGAAACTGATTAAAGAAGTGAACGATGGCAAACACTTAGACGTGTACGAAGCGTTTCACAAAGAACGAAATGAAACTGCTCTGAATATGTTCAACGGAAACATAGCAATGCGAAGTGCACTCAGTTAAATTGAGTGATCGAGATTGCAAGCTTTACCTGCATCGTCGTACAATTCTAAAATTGTCTGAAAAATTCGAGAAAGTTTCAAATTTGAAAGACGCAAACAAAATGAAAGATCAAACTAAAACGCTGAAACAAATTTAAAATTTCAAACATTGTTTTATCTATGAGCGGGACTCGCAAAAATTGAATTTGCAAGTAGAAATAAGAAAAGTACCGCTGACAATCTCCCGAGCATTGAACTCAGTTCTTCTTAAAAAATAGTTAGAGGTCGGTTTTCATTCTCACCCATTCATATAAGATCTCGAAAAATTGACGCTATATAAGACGCCAACAACTTTACCGATATTTGATCAACGTAAAGTCGAATACGGGACAAAACAACTCTCTACACACACATAAATACTAGGGGATTCATTCAAATCCTAAAGTAATGAATGCTCTTAATTTGAATGTATTTTGTTGGATCACGATGAATATTTGAATATCGTTTGACACTTTTGTCAAATATCGACTGACTGAAATTTCGTTTACATTTTGAAGCGTAAGTGAGAAGTGAAATTCAATAAAGCATTCAATTTGATCTAAAATATAATGTATTAATACATAATATGTGTAAATATTATTAATATTCTCTAAAATATTCTATACGTGAATGAAAATCAATATATAGGAGCTAAAGCCCCTATCATAAATAGCTGTGAGGATGTTGAACGCAATACAAATGAAAAAGCAGCATTCATGTAATACTTAAGATGCGATGAAGTGTCAGAATGTAAATCTTACCAAAAAGCGGTATTTTACGTGATGCGTTCAATCCTTAAGTGCGAGTTCAACGTTTAATTTATTCAAGAAAACTCGCGAATCAGGTGGTATGTATCTTCTCCCAAAAAGAATAGCTTCAAACAATTGCGGTATTATCATCGAGACTCCCAATCACGCGCCATTCAGTAAAGATAATGAGTCACCTGAGGTTTTACTATGCAGTGGCGGATTGAGGGTTTTGGGGGCCCCACTACGAAATTTCTTCGGGGGCCCTCAAACGAAATATTTTTCTCCTTGGCAGATTTTTCAAATTTCCTACCTTTAAACGCATACATCCTCTTGAGAAACGCATTGTTCGTATTGCTGGTCATTTTTGATATATGATTTCAATTGATTATGTTACAGGATTTGAAGGAATGTTTTCTTTAAAGTGAAATATAAAGTTTGTTAGAACAAACAATCATGGATCGAAATTATAAAAGTGGAGCTGAAAAGCGGAAATTAAAAGCAGAAAAAGAACAAAACAAACAAAAACTTCAGGAAAGATATTTTTCAAACGAAGAATGTAGAAAGTGAAAACACCATCCAATCGACAACTCAATAGGAAAAACAGTTCAACGAAGCTGAAACATCAAGAAAATCTCTTGATGCCCCATCAACTATTGCGCAGACTTCGTTTCCTGATATTGCAAGTGCCCAGAAAGTCATATTGGTGTTTATACTTTCGGATACTTAGGCGGAAGCCGACTCTAATCTTTTTTCAATTGACCCCGGTTTGTGGCCAGTAGAATTCAATCAATGCAGAAAAATTCGAAATGGTAACCAAATTTATTTTTGCGACTTGGCAACATCATATTTATTTATTTTGTACTATCTTTTGATAAACATATGAGACTTTTAATATTGTGCATAGCCTATCACGAAAAATATCACCAAAATGGATCTAACACGTGAGAGCTAGATTAAATATTTATGCTCGTTTGTGTCTCGTGTTTTGAATAAATTTCATTCTGTGTATGACATTTCAATCAGAGCTAATTGTGCGTGCATTTAACTTATCATATCATCCATCACCATCACTTAGTCCCATTTTGAGATAGTCCCAGTTCGTGAACATAAACATTTCAGTTGGAACAATGCAAATATTCAAAAATCGCCTGGAAAAATGTCGAACCACAAACTTTAAACCTATAGCACTAAGCTGAATCGAAACAATTTATACCATATTGCGGCGGAGAAGTGATAGAATGAGGAAATGGGGCTGTTGAATTGATAACATTGAGCGATTACAGATGAATATGAGAGTTTTTCGATTATGGCATTTGTGACTGCTAAAATTTCTTAGTCACTACTCATTGTCGCTGCTATCTGGCCACGTAACCTTTTTGTTCGAATCTGAATCATAATCAAAATGTTGAATTGTGATTACGAAGTTCCATTCGACGCCAGCAACGGATGGATACATTTTTATATATATTTTTATATTTGACACCAAAAAAATTATTTTATTTTTGAACTTGGAAGGAATCACACATCTGTGCAAACAAAACGACTTTTGAATCGAAACATTTTCGAGGGATCAGTTTATTTTTAGTTGAAAATATACAAGATAGATGAAAAGAAAAAATAAAAAGATATTTATGGTGTAATCAATAAATTCAAAGAATGTTTATTAGCCTTTTTTTGTGAAAGTTTTTTGAACGCTGAATGGTCGATTTTTTTTTTTGCAAATTTGACCGTGTTCGACATTACCCGTGCATGACTGTGGCCTAGTGATAAGGATAGATTGTCCATCTCTTATACGAATTTGACTGATTATATTGATGAGAATCATTTAGAAAACTGAAAGGTATGTACTAGCACGGTCATATCACGAAAATATTTGAAGCGTTTTTTTTCAACACAGAAACTGATGAAACATATTTGGAAACATACATGCGAGAAGCGCAAACGTTCTTACTTACTGAAGTTTGCTATTTTCGAATTAATCAACTATATTAATATTTATAATCGACGATATTAACATTTATTTAAAAAGTAAAGCGTTTTACTATGAATGAAATGTCCATGACAAACACAGCTCTGTCTTTCTAAATTGCATTCAAATAAAAATGCAGAGGGAATTCGGAATAATGTGTGCCAGTATTTTTTAGGGATTCCTCGAAGTGTTCTTTTGCTCTCCGATTCATGCGTGAATGTGAGTCTGACTGCCAAACTCCATGCGTATGCTGCGAATTGGTGATTTAATTATGCCACAAACGTTTGTGCTGATAAACTGAAACACACTTCTGAACATTGCTTCGTCATTTATTATGCGCTTACTCAGTATTCGTTTGGTTTTTCACTCGATCACAGTTTTGAATGAACCAATTGATTTACTGACATGGCTTTCAACCGGAATGCCATTCAATTCGATCAAACCAATAGATTATTCATATAATAAAGATTTGTGTTGACAGTTCACGAGAACTTCATCTAGTAACTACGGAGACAATTTCCTTAGTATGAATATGCTGTTGACGCCCGATTTTTTTTATCTACGATTAAAATTAATTTCCTCTTTTTATTGTTACATACAATGTTATAATACGCATTCAGCTAATATGCATTTTCATTTTCCTATTTCTTGGGAAAAACTGGCTTTAGAAATACATTTTGAATTAAACAAACAATACTGAATTTACGTGTTTATTGTATGACTGCTGAATAAAGATTGCTTTACAAAATGATTAGCCTAAATCTAAGGCCAAAATGATCAGCCCGATATGAACGATTGTTGATGTCCAATCAAAGTAGTAACTTTTATGCCACTTATTACGGAAAAGTGTTAAAATTCCATAGAGAACTGTAATAGGCTCTCGAATACGAGTTTTTTTTTTAACTCGGACTATAATGCGTTAAGCACATAATAATAATATTTTCACATACAAAAATGCAAAAAGTTAATCATTTTCGTAAAACAAATCGCGACGATCGCGATATCGTGTTTTTGTTCACAGAAATGCGTTTTTATGTGCTAGCTAGCAAATGTTAAGGGGCACCCAAACTGTTTATATGGAAACTGTGCTGGCATAATTTCGATTTCAAACCGAAACTGTGGATGATTTCATTATTTTCAACGAGACCTCAGGCACACATTATTTGTACTAATAAAATTTCCCCCGTTAGGGTCAGACATGCACTAATTCGTTTTGAACCGGGAATGTTCATATAATGTCGGTTCAATTTTTTTGCACATTTTGTGAATTTTTATCCAATATCCAAAAATCAATGTTTGTTGTGCTTTTTGCAATTTGTTCGTATTTTTCTAGGATGTATCGAAGTGTCCATATAATTCCTCTGATTATCGGCATAATCGAATTGATCATTCTAACCGTATTGGCGATTGATTTTTTCAAACATAAATTGCCCTGCGAATTCCTCGATTCAACCAACATTACCGGCGGATGGCCGCAAACTGATGGAAGCTTCATATACAAAAATATAACATTTTCAAATGGTGAATATGCTACAGTGAATTATGATCTAGTACTGAACGGAACAAAGGCTGGATGGGTAGAAGTAAAGCCACACATTCGAGGATGTACGTGCAAGCTGAGAAGGTGCTTCCGAACTATTTGTTCATTTGGAACAGTTAGAAACTCAGTGGCGAAGTCTTGTGAACCCCATCCGAATGCCAGATTTATGAAAGTTTTGACAAATTTAAACAATTATAGTGAAATAGATTTAAATGAAAATTTTATTTCAATAATTGGATTTCCCTGTAATAGATTTTATAATGTGGAAAATTTTACATTTACACAAGTATGTTGTGCCTCGCGCAAATGTTCCCGTTTTTTCCCTAAGAATAAATTATCTCACACGAAAGCTTTTTTAGGAAGGACAATTAATTACGAATGATTGCGAAACATGCGCTCCAACTCATTGGGATTTTATGTACTCGGGAGCGGTGGAAAGTGCGAATTCAAAAGTTTATGGTTGTTATGAGTCGAATGTGAAGTATAAAGACAAATCAATAGCGCACATCATATGTAAGTAATGTGAATTAATGTTTGAATCATTGTAGTGCAATTTACGAGAGGGGCGCTTGCGTTTCTACTCTCCTGTATATCTTCATGTTCGTTCCCCATGGAAATTGCATTTGTGTTGCATAGATGTGCCAAATTCGATATGGTCATATTTTTTGATTATGATGATATTTTAATAGGATGTCAATAAGTATTCAACTTCAATCTTAATAGTCGTATCAATAAGATCGATCTAAATACCGAGTTTTAGCATATTAGTATCAAGTATGATAATACAAAGTTGAAACGAATATTAAGATGGGAAGTTAATAAATGTTCATCATCATGTTTATCACAACGCTCCTAATATCTATCAGCTTTCAATCTTATTTCAATTAAATCGTATGACATCTCGATTGGCAATAGAAATTTAGCGTTAGATTTTATATTATAATTGTATTTTTTGTTCTATAGAACACATTGAACCAAAAAGCAACCAGCTCGAAAGTACCTATTCAACAGGATTAAGTTCAGGTCAATACACCGAGCTGGTTGATTGTTGGTCTAATGTATTCTAGAACAAAGAATTATATTGCTTAGGAAAGCAATGATTCGCGCATAATCCATATTGGAAGAGTAATGAAATGATCTCATTTTCATTCTCAGTCAATCAAATATTCATCAACAAACTCCTATTTAATCCACTGACAGGTTTGCTGACATCAGTTACTTTTATAATGGCAACATTTTCAATATTTGTTTCGATAAATGATTTTCACACACCATTCGGAAAAAGTATAATGTGCTATTTGGTAGCTCTAGCAATTGCTTTCATCTTGCAAAGTGTGATCGAGCTAAATACCATCCTTCATTCCCTGCTAATTAGACAGGAAATTGGCAATTTCATTGAACATATTAAATATTTCGCATTCTTTTTGGCATTTTTCTGGTTGAATGCGGCGAGTTTTGATTTATGGGTAAAATGTCGTCGGTAAGTAAAACACTTTAGATGCTTTTTTTTCTGTCGAAACAAAAGAATAACATACTTTGCTCTCATTTTTAAGTGGACCTTCCTACCATATTAAGACCATTTTTACCGAAAAAATACGTTTCCTATTATACTTTTGCTATGCTTGGGTCTGTACAATCAGTCTAACTTCCATCACCTACGCTTTCTATTCGCAAAAGCACGAGAATGATTTGTCAAAACTCAAGCAAACAGCACGAGGTAAAATCAAATCCCTTTCCAATCACGTTGATTAATGAATATAATCATTTTGCAATTGAAGATGAGAACCAATTTTTTTTCTTCTACATTCCAATTTGGATTATATATGGCATAAGTCAAGTGTTTATCACGATGTTCGTATACAATGCGTGCTTTAAACAAGATCTTTATGGAGTGCTACAGGAAAGAATACAACAAAGTCAACTGATTGATGACCAAAGCAAGTAAGTTGCATTTGAATATTGTTATTTAAATGAATTGCATTCAATATTCAATTTTGGAATATCCTTGTGAAAAAAGAAATTACTGAGCAGCCTGTCGACTCTTTTGGAACATTTTGGCTCGAATTTTATATGGATAGTGACGGAAATTTTAATCAAAGTCAGTTATGTGTTATGCATTTTTTCCATCTTGATTGCAAAATATGAAATATGCTGCAGCAGTAAATTCGCCCTTGAATATATCAGTTTTCAATTAAGCCGAAGCGGCCTAAATTACTC
Organism: Obolodiplosis robiniae; assembly: GCA_028476595.1. Classification (NCBI taxonomy): domain Eukaryota; kingdom Metazoa; phylum Arthropoda; class Insecta; order Diptera; family Cecidomyiidae; genus Obolodiplosis; species Obolodiplosis robiniae. The sequence goes on along the minus strand of CM052017.1, from coordinate 6,530,011 downwards.
AACTGCTCAGTAGCGTCATGGTTAACGCATGCAAAATATGACGCAAATGAATTAAATTCTCTTTATTTTCAAAAATCCAGCGTAAAATGAATATAATGACGTTGATATTTTTTGCTTTTGCTTCTAGTTTCGATATGTTTCTGCGTTTGCATATCATCACAAGTTTGGGGTGGTTTTTGGGGGGAATTCAAAAAGCATTTGAGATGGGAGAAGTAATCGCGATATATTCCAACATGTTCTTCCTATTACACGGAGTTTTAGTATTTTTAGTGCTCGTAATGAATAATCGTGTATTATATAAGACCACGAAGAAAGACATCGTGTATAGTCAGTTGTGGCCGCTCCGCAGCCTATCTCAACGCATAAAGCCAATCAATACACTGTTCATGGTGTTGTTGGCCAAACATAAGTGGCGGAAGAAGGTACGCGCACTGAGACGAGTATTGAGTGGTACTTTGAGCAGTGGCTATACGGAATTGAGACAGAATGATTCCGAGCCTTTGGACAGCACTAAGGCTGAGTGACCAATGACATAACGATAGTTATGACATCTAACGATTCATACTCTCACTTCATATCTACCTCAAATTACTTCAAGCATATTCCTTCAACTGTACGAAAGTTTCAAAATACGATACAATTATTATGCTGTGCAATGAGCTCACACGAACCAAAATCTCAATACCAATTTGATTTTATATTAATGTATTCGACTGCATTCAACAATATAATTCGATTTTCGAAATACCATTTACAATTTGACTTAATGTGTTGTTCTAATTTTCAGTAAAAAAGAAAAGAAAAACTCCAAGCAGTTTATTTTTTTTCAAAAATTTGTATTGGATAAATGTGAATTAATGCAATAAAATTATTATGATAATTTGGAAGATCTATGCATTCAATTGTACAATTCCACCGACATTTGACAGCTCGTTGATTTTTTTAAGACTTTTCTTAAACTTCTTTTCGTACAGAACGCCGCTTGATTCATCGTCTCCCACTGTTTTCAGGTATTTTTTAATTACTTTCGATTTTAATGCGTCAACCGCGATTTGATTGTTGACATGGCTTTTGTTGAAAATACGTAAAATATGCTTTTGCCAATCGAATGTTGAATCACCATTGGCATCAGTCGTTGAATCGGCCAAACTCACTTCTGTTTTTCGTTTTTTGTTTGCCACACCGGAATCGTCGATGGTTTTGCGTTTTTTGCCATTTGTTTCATTGGAAATGCCGCTCGCCTCACAGGACATTGCATGAATCGATTGACAAAGACATTCCCATGCCGCCGTGCTGCTGCTTGCATCCAATGCAAGCTGCTCCTGCACAAATTTCATGAATTTCTTCTTTTTTGGCGATTGCACATTCAATGGAATGTCGGTGAATTCCTGTAGTTTCTTCAACACTTTTTTTGTACTTTTAGCTAGGTCTGATTGATTGAGTGCATGTTGAATTATCAATTCTAGAGTGATATCATTAGCGATTCCATTCTCATGCTCATTTCCGTTGCTAGTGTCATTCTCATTCTCATTATCATTTACATTGTCTTCGGATGATTGGCTATTCTCAGTGGAGGTTGAAGCCGACTTCGCTTCAGGTTGCTGTGATGCAGCAGCTGGTGCTGATCTCTTCTTGAATTCATCCAAACCCTCTTCAATGATTGTCCATATCTTTTCGGCTTGATTTGGACTGTATCGCATGCTGCTTTTCAAGAAGTTCACGAATTTCGGCTTCTTGCGTGGCACATTCGATTGGGTGGCAATTCGCTGTAAGACATTTCTCGTATTTCTATCCAAATCCGAGCGTTCCGCTAGCTCTTGGATACATTCGGTCCACATCTCTTGCTTTTGGGCTCCTTTATTCTTTTCTGGCTTTGCTACAAAACCTTTTGCCGAATACCGTTCCGCTTCGGTTATACACTAAAAATATGAATGTACTTGCATTAGCTCATTGTTGTTAATGTAACTGCCAAACATTTGTATGGGACACATTCGCTACTTACCTTTGTATGTGCCTCATACTCTCGCTCTCTGAAATCCTTCAAACAGTCTACACATGTTAGGAAAATGGGTGCATTCCGGCCTGTCAAATGAACATTTCAATCAAATAAAACCCCTCGAATCGGAACGCCATTAATGCATGTGCAATGAACACACATTTCAGACACTTACATGATTTAAATTGATAATGCTTTCCAACGGCAGCTTTTTTCAGTGATTCACCACAGTGATTGCATGTGAAAAATACCATTTTGACGGTTTGCAAAAAGTATTTCTCCGTTTATTCTGAACAAAACAATCCTAAATCGACGAATCGTCTCAGACAATATATACTTTACACCGTATAGTTTTACACACGTGCGACTACTGTCAATTTGATGATACAAATAACCATTTTTTAGACAGACAGTGTCAATTGGGTTAAACGCTCGGCTACCACATGTGGCACCACCACTCACTAGACAGTGTCGACACCACACCAAAGCTAAAAACTTGCAAACATAAACGATTTGTCGCGATGTCATTAGTTGAGTTCAGTAAAAGTGTATTGTAAACGAATTGATAGATAAATTCGATTAATTTTTACATAAAGTACGTGTGCTCATCCTACCGATTCAATTGAAGATAAATCAAGAAATACAACTAGAGGGAAAAACGTGTATAATGGCTTTAATTTGTGCGAGTAAGTGTTTTCCGTATTTCCTTTCCATATTCAATTGAATTTTGTGTCGCCAAACATTTGTAAGTTAGGTTAGGTTTCAAGTGAAATCTTTTAATCGTTGCGGAATATTCAATAACAATCGACCGCATTTACATGGCGCGCCACAAATTCACCGCAACAAAACAATCATCTAACCGTGTTTCTAATTTATTTTCTGTAATTTTAGTTACGAATGAAGTGCCAGAACAGCCGGTCGTGTCTCCCGTTTCGGGCGCGATTTTTGAGCGACGCATCATCGAAAAATATTTGATTGAAAATGGCTGCGATCCAATCACTGGCAAAGAGCTGAAAAAGGAAGACTTAATTGAAGTTAAAGTACCGGCTATCGTCAAACCAAAGCCGCCAAGCAACAGCTCTATTCCAGCTGCACTCAAAGCTATGCAAGACGAATGGGACGCATTGATGCTATACACATACTCACAACGTCAACAATTGCAAACCGCTCGACAAGAGCTTAGCCACGCATTGTATCAGCATGATGCCGCCTGTCGTGTTATTGCGCGCTTGAACAAAGAAGTGGCTGCTGCACGTGAAGCTTTGGCCACATTGAAACCACAAGCTGGTATTTTGGCAGTCGGAGCCAATCAACAAGCTATGGACGTTGATACGGCACCATACACCACACAGCCCGTCGAACAGACCGGCATGACAGCGGAAATTATTGAAAAATTGCAAGAAAAAGCTACCGTATTAACCGAGGAGCGTAGGAATCGTGGCCGTACTTTACCTAAGGATCTTGTTGTTCCCGATCAAATAAGAAATTTCAAAATTTTGGCATCGCATCCCGTAAGTGCATACATTTCTTAATTTATCTTAAAATTGGCGTTTCAAACCAGTTGCTGAGCAAAAATTTTAAAATAATAGACATTTCTAATTTTCTATTTTTGATGACAGGGACTTCATTCGGCAAGTGCTCCCGGTATATTGGCCCTTGATGTGTGCAGTTTCAACGACAACAAGATTTTGACGGGAGGCAATGATAAAAATGCAACTGTATTCAATAAAGACACACAACAAATTGTCTCCGTTCTGAAAGGTCACACGAAAAAAGTTACCAAAGTCATTTATCATCCGGATGCTCTTGATTCATGGGAATCAGTCATCACTGCGTCACCCGATACAACGATTCGTATTTGGCATGTTCCAACGTATGTACAAGCTTCAATAATTAACTCGATAGATTTATCTCGGGTTTTTGCAAACTTAATGAAAATATGTCGTTTTACTTTGCAGTTCTCAAACAAAGTTCTTATTAAGCTGTCATAGTGGGCCGGTGACTGGTTTGTCGTTACACCCGACTGGAGACTATTTGCTATCCACATCATCTGATAAACATTGGGCATTCTCGGACATTAAAACCGGCCGTTTGGTTACAAAAGTGATGGATATTAATGAGGTTGGATTGACGACAGCTCAATTCCATCCGGACGGTTTGATCTTTGGTACGGGCACTGAAGACTCACAAGTCAAAATTTGGGATGTCAAAGAGCAAAGCAACGTTGCCAATTTCCCTGGCCACACTGGACCAATTTCAGCTATTTCATTCTCCGAAAATGGTTACTATTTGGCCACCGCTGCTGACGATGCCTGTGTTAAATTGTGGGATTTAAGAAAACTCAAAAATATCCGCACCATTCTATTGGATGATGGCTATGAGGTTAAAGATTTATGCTTTGATCATAGTGGTACATATTTGGCTATTGCCGGCACAGATGTCAGGTACGTTGCCATTTCTAATACCATGCCATTTTCAATCGGAATTCGAACGATGCAAATTCATGCCTTCCGCATTCTTTTCTTTCATTTTACAGAGTTTACTTGTGCAAACAATGGCAAGAGCTGTCGGTATTCAATGACCACACATCCTTGGCAACTGGTGTACGATTTGGCGCCAACGCCGATTATTTGGTGTCATCCAGTATGGATCGTACAGTGAAATTCTATGGTTTAGAGAAGAAATAAATTTTAAGACAATCCAAATTCAAACCTAGTTTTTAGCTTACAATTTCTATAAACAAACAGAAAAAAAAAAAATACACAAAACAAACACATTTCATTGTATGTTCTTAAGAAGCCAATTGGCTTGCGCATACATTTGATCGATATACCGGCCATTTCTCATAGAAATCGCAACAGACGCAAAGACGAATGAAAATAAATAACAATAACAACAACCACAACCCCAGCAGCACTCTTGTATTCACTGGACATTTTATTGAAAATCCAATTGTAATGAATGTGAATCTATGTTTATTGATCAATAAAACAAAATAATGCAACAAATTTAAAGTATTGAACATTTTTTTCTATTTCATTAATTTCATGTTATCACTTCGGAAGATAGCAGTTTGATCACAATATTAGCACTCTTTTTGTTTATTCGTAGTGCGTTTTAACTAATTTAAATACTCGTACTCCGTGACCGATACGAAGCAATTTAGAAGTGTGTTGGCTGCATTTTTTTTGTCACTCGTGAGATTTTCATTGATCGACAGGTTCTTCAGATATAAATTCGCTTCGAGTAGTGAGGCTGCCTTTTCTGGTACCATTCGATTTATCACACGAATCCAATTCTGCTTATTCGAATCGAATTGCTGCAAAAGAATATTTTCCAGATCCAATAAATCCTCGGGTGTGGCCAGTTTGATTAAGTGTGCTATTGTGATGCAAAGCTATTGGAAAAATTGAATATGTCAATCGTAAGCATGATGTAAGAGATTGAAGATATTGCCTAGCGCCTCAGCTACGTAGGCTTGACCATATCGAAACGGCTTGAGCCAAACCAAAAATGATCGCAGCTATAAGAAATGAATAATTGAACACTTTTTAAATCCATATAGATAACAAACCTGATCTAATAGATTATCTCGATGATTATATTCGTTAAAATCGGTTAGATGATTTGCTTGATAAAGTGCAACTGTTAGAGCACTCCATACACTTAGATAGAACCGGCCATAATGTGTACGCATTGGCGGAACTGCAAGGGCAGCGGCTCCATTTATGCGAACTTTAAAGTTCATAAATTTCACAATTATGTCGCACAATGTCTGAAACACCAGTTCCTACAATGGAAAAAAGTGAAATTGAATCGATTTATTTTCTTCGATAAAATTAGTAAGTGGAAGGGTCGACTATTCAAATCTGTCTTGGCCTAATTAACACCAGAATTGGTATAGTTAATTGCTTTCCCTTCGTTACACTAATGATCGCAAAGTATTTTTTGTACCTGCCAACAAAATTGATTCGACTGCAAATTGAACATAACGGAATTTTTCATGAAATTTCCAATTGCATAGCACGCATTCCATTTAACTTTCATATTAAAGTTGGTTCCACTCAATTTTGCCTGATCGCACAATTTTTTGATGGCATCCAAACAAATTGTTTGCCATTTTTCGATGACTATATGCTTTGGCTGGATCAAACGCAAGAGATTGCCGAGTATTCGTGCCGCATTTGTGCGCACTTTGTCGTTGTCATTACATGCTGGCGCTGTTATTTCGAATAGTTTGAACAATAAGCTGTCAGAGATTTGTTCGACACTCGCATCCAAACTGGAAATGCAAAACAATCACTTTAGAGTCTGTTTTTGGGTTTTTTTTCCCCGACTAATTTGATTCTGCATATAACAAAACCATTCGGTAGCGGTTGTCAACGGATATAGTCTGAGGTTTGCTTACATATTCACGACCAAAACATCCGTTATATTAGCCAAGGCCCATGAGGCTTTAATACGCACCGGCAAACTTTCTTCATGCATTAATTTAATAATGGCTTCGGTGGTATTTTCGATATAGCAAATGTCTGAAAATATTAACGAATGAATGTGTTTCCTTCTTCAACTTATTTCAGACATTTACCTTCTTTTAATGATGGAAATAGTACAAAAATGGCAAGCGCCCGAACGGCTGACGCTCGAACAAGTGCGTCCTCGTCGCCTAATGATATACCAGACAGCAATGCGATTATGTGAATTTGTTTAGATCGCTGTAAATACGATATTTGCGATTATTTTATTTTGAATTTCATCGATAGCACTTTGTTCTGATAGATAGAGCCCCTGGCAATACATAGAAATTTACCGGTAAACGTTCGTAGACATGCACACCTATGTCTGAATAAGCATCACAGAATATTGACTTCGTGGCTGCATTTTGGCTCGGATCTTGAAGCTGCCCCGTCAGAATCGTTGCAATTTTCGACCAAAATTGTAGAGCAACATCTACATCACTCTCGAATTCGGCACTCTTTTGGTTGCTTTCGGAGAGCAAATGTGTATTGATCGAATGCACAACAACGTCGAGGCATCGAGCTGCTCGCAAACGAACTGTTGCCACGTCATCCTGAAGGGTGCCCTCAAGAGCTTCAGCAATTAGGAATAAATGTGGCTTTATCCAAATATAGTGCGGTGCCATTACTAACAGTATCTGTAGACTTTGATGGCGAATTTGAACGGAAGCCGCCGAATGACTGGGTTTCTATGAGAATGAATGCCAAATCAAATTTGAATGGAATTTATGGATATGCAATTTAACAAACGCATGACTCACAATATAAGAGCTGACTGTAACACCTAAATTCTCAAGGGCGATTTGAAGCAACCACGAGATTTTCGAAGCCGGTTCATTTTTCTGTTCATCACTGATTTCTTCTTCATCTTCATATTCGGATTCCACTAGATTTTCGTCGGCATCAATTCTTCATTGAATCGATAAAAGAATATGTAAATTTTCACGAATAAAAACAAAAAAAAAATCCATCTTACACTTGATCTTCCCCAAAATCATGAACACGACAGTAATTTTTTGCTTCCAAACGTGATACACCAACACAGTCGGATATTTCGTTAGTTATTTCTGGTCGGGCGATCAAAAATTCCATAATTATCAAAGAGGCTACTTTGATTGTTTGGTCCTTGTGATGAACTAGCCGTCGAATGAGTGCGACCAGTTTTTGAATGAGCCCGGGTGGGTTCTGTAGTTTTTGAAATGAGGTCGATTGTACCAGCGTTGCTATGCATCGCAGAATTTGTATAAGTACCGGTATTGAGCTCTCATTAGTAAGCGCTTGAGTCATTGTAATATATAAAATTCGAATGCGATTTCCAAGTGAAATAGAAAATGGCATGAAATTGGTCGGTGGTCGGTCGGTTGTTTCGGCCTGCACAAGAAACGATTTCGTTCCATACAAAATGATTGAGGTTGCTTGAAGTGCTGCGATACGACAGCGTTGATTCGATTCCCGCAGCACACAATTCAGCAATGCCACCGTGGACGGGGCTAACTCTTCCGTTGGGAACAAACAATGCCAATATCCAAAAAATATTCGCTTTTCCACATTTTTCGCAATGACGGCAATGAGTGAGGTGGCTGCAACTCGGAGTTTTGCTTCTTTTTCACGGTTTTTATTGCCGGTGCGAGCTGATTCGGGATCCGATGCATCCGAATCGCTCGTAGTGAATTGGCTGATTTCAAACTTTTCACTGGGATTCTCAAACAGACTGGCATGAACATAGTGGGCAATTGGATCGTTTTCATCCACTGTTTCGCCATGATTTGATTCATTTGTTTTGGTGGCTCTACGATTTTTATGCTGTGGAGTTTGACGTGGTTTGCGACTTTTGATCTTTTTGCCGCCTTTCTTTGAAGCAGCACTCGTATTGACTGTATCTTGCACAGTTTGCTGGGATGACTGAATGCGTTGCGGCGGTTGATATGCATAATCCGGCAATCCAAAGAGCATATGTGATACGCAAACACCCAACAGGTCACCTATATTCTCTGTACACCATTCTTTATTCAAAAATCCAATCGATCGACATGAACTGAGCGCAGCTCGCATTAAATTACAATAAATACGTTCGGATACTCCATCCAAGCGCACCGAGAATATCAATGTCAATAATGCTTTTGTCATGGCTGCCTCTAGGCTTTGCGAAATTCTCGGTAGTTTTTCATAGAATGTTAAAATTGTTTCCAAGCAAAATACTGCTGAAGATTTGATTTCAATCACCGAATATCCATCGTAATGACACGATGTCGACTTTTTCATGGCTCCCGGATCGTTGATCAAATCAATCAGCAACTCAGCTGTTTCGAACAGCTCCTTTGTTTCGTCCGCAATTGAAATACTCTCATCTTTAAAGTGATTTTTTATGAGCGCTTGCATTGAACGCAATGCATCACAAATTCCGACGAATTTATGCTCCTTGATGAAATCAATCGAAAAACGAAGAGCGCTGCGAAACAATGCAACCGGAATATTAATTGGATTTTTTTCCAACAATTGCACAACTAAACGAGCACATTTTACAATTATGGTGTCTTCAGCTAATGGCAAGCAAATTAACACTCTCAAAATATCATTGGTTCGCTAAATTGGCAAATAAATGGAAAAAAATCAGTGAATTGTAGGTTTTGATCGCACAGATGTATTGAAAAACGACTTACTACTATTATGTCTAAATTTGGCACATGTTTGAATTCAATCGAATTCAAATCATTGAGAATTGAATTGAGTTTATCACGATGTCGACTCAAGTCGGATGTTGCATTTTCGCAAATATTTATCAAATTATCAATGGTTCGAAGAAGAATGTCGCTGGATATTTGCGGCGGTGGACTCATGTTGTTCTCCGCATCACCTAAACACAAAACAGGCTGTTAACTCTTCTTTTTTGACAGACCCACTTTGACATTTCGCATGACGTCATTTCAAACAAAATCGCTTCATTGAGAGCGAAATAAAACCGTTGCAATAATACAAGTTTATTTGATTCTACTGAAATCAAATTTGTTTATGCTAAAGCTGAATGAATGTAATTCTTGATTTTCATGGAAATAATTTCTGGAAAAATCTATTTCATGTTTGCAGTGCAAATGCAGAATTGCATCAAGTTTCAAGTGATTATCGTTAAAATGAACAATTTAATGATATTTCAATTAGGCAAACGATGAATGTGGATGAACGAACCGATAACAAAATGCAACAATTTTACCTGTCGTATTGATTGCCGTGGCCGTGACAACAAAATATACATTCAACGATGGTATATGGTATAAATTAGCAAACTATTTGTGATGCGTGTTTGAAAATGAATTAATTATTTGATGATTTGCAAATTGAGAAATATTGTCAAACGTCTATTCGAATTTAAGATTTTCACCAAATTTGATTTTTCTAATGCATTTCAGAGTCCTAATGATTTTTTTCTTTTTGACTTTTGGTAGGGATGAACTTTATTTTTCCCAGTATAAATAGTTTAGTTTTGGGTCGACATTTTATCAAATTGAATTCGTCAGTTGAACAACAACCATCCGTGCAATTATTGTTTTTGAATTTACTCCGAAAATACGTGAAAGAAATGCATTTCCCATTGAAATTGGCTTTGTCGGCTGTTTTGGCCAAAACCATTGTGGCCGATATAACTCATTTGCCACTGAAATCGCAACAAGTGTCAGGTGATTTAGATTTAAAATATCAACAACAGATGGATATGGGACAACATCAAGTGAGTTTAAAATTAACAAATAAAAACCAACCCATTACAAAAGTTTAAGTGGAATGAAATGAATTGTTTGTATTTATACAACGTACGAAATTTGAATCACATGAATTCCTCGTGAAATACAGTGAAATGCCTAGTTGTAGCACACACTAAAATAAAAAAATGATATTAAAAGAAAGTTCATTTAACAATTATTCATCAGGTGCAACTGCTTTAAATATGAAGCAGTTTTCGTTATTTGAATGAACATTCGATTTTGCCCTGTGTGGATGAATTATGTTGAATACACTCTTGAATAACTTGTTAACTTTTTTATTCCTTCAAACATTTTAATTTTTTACAATTCAATCGATTTTTTTTTTGTGTTACGTAATGTTGTAAATCGTTTGGTTTGTTTCTTTGTTTAGGAAATGCATGAGAACGAATATGATGCTGCTAGTGCATATGAAGCGGCAAAATCATCGCGAAATTACCAAGAGCCACATCAAGAGTACGTGTCAAATGACCAACAGTATATGCCATCGTCGCAAGACGTGAGATCTGAAGAGATTAGTGGTGAGCCATCGCAGCATGTTGTTGTTGGTGCGGTACCAGGACCATACTCTGGATACGCAGCATATTCAGCACCATATGAAAATAGTGTTGGCGGTGCCGTTGGAAATGTGGGCCATCATTACGGGCATCCCATTCCCCCATACACACCGGGTGCATTTTCCGTTCAAACTGGTTACGAAGGCTACTTAGTGCCACAAAAACCGACCACTTCATCGAAGGCTAACGCTCCTATGGAACGCAATCCAGTGTCATTGCTGAGTTCATTGTCCGAACTCAGCCGAATCTTTCCAACCAGTATGGCTCAAACAATGTCATTCTTAACACGGTCATTGGGTCTCCTGTTTGGATTGTTCAGTGCAACTGTACTTGGCGGTGGGTTAACTACAGGTCTTTGTTACTTAACTGGATTTTGTTCGATTTCGTTTGCATTGCCATTCCTTCCGCTGAGAAATTTTGCTAAGCAATTGATTGAGCCGAATATGGGCCCGGAAATTACCGAATTCACACTTAAGGCCATCGATAAATTTGAAAAAATGCAAAACACTGAAGAAGCATTGCCCGCCACAAAGAGTGCGCCAATCAACAAAAGTGCAACACCAGATCCAAAGCCGACAACTGAAGCTGAAATAAACACTGTCGTTGACACTGTCAAAAGTATAGCAGCCAATCCGGCGATCGCCATCAAATCTACCGAATGAATCGAAGATAAGACGAAACAGGGCCAAAGTAATCAACTCATGTTTACCTCGATGTTAATGACCGGTGGACTATTCTTTTTCACATTTTTCACCTCTATTTATTTATTTACCATTGCATCTAGCATTGCATAATATCATATTTTTAATTTATTTATCGTATACCACAAAATGTCTTTCGCCATTTTTTCCAATAAATTTACAATTTAGAAAATACTTTTGGTTTCAATACAAATCGTTTTCTCTCTGTCTCTCTCTCTCTCTCTCTCTCTCTCCCTCTCTCTCTCTCTCTTGCGTTTCAGCTTTTATTCGATACCAAATCAACTAATTGATGTTGCTGAGTGTTTCAACAATTTTCGCATTTCTCTTAAGTGTTTCAGCTCTTCTCTATGGCTACGTTTTTGATGTGTCAGTCTGGAAGTTCGCAAAGTGAATACTTTGATACAAAATTGGCAGGGATATGTGTTATGCCTTGTATGACCCTCTTCGTGTTTCTAGTAATGAATAATAATTGTTAATTAAAAATTTTAATTTAAAATATATTCGTTTCCGGGCACATATATAGCGTTTAATCAAGGCGCGAATTTGACCGTGGTTTCATTCATTCCTACCGTCGGAAAAGGATAAAATTTGGGTGTCATCCAACCATACGCCAAACCCAAATTTCCGCCCAATTACGACGGTCAAAATATGTTAAAGAAAATCTAGGCTAGGAATCAACAATGAATTTTAAAATATTTGTATTTTTATTCTTAATAATTTACTGCATGATCATGTAGCATTTAATTGTTCGCATTCAGAGCAACGTTTGCGGTGGCTCTTTTGTTTACTTGTGCTGTTACACGCACTGGTGATATTCTTTATACTGGTAGTCTCACAAACGAGCTATACAGTTGTATTTCAAATACATCACATCGACCTGAAACAATAAATAGAATTAGAAATAAAAAAAATGTTTAGGTAGGTAAGCAGCAATATAGGCTTACCTTCGCACAAGATGCACTTCGCAGCGACAATGTCGCGATGCCAAACAATCGAAAATTCTCGTTGTTGTTGTTGAGCAGCAGCAGGTACCATTTGATCATTTACAGGGTTTGGTAGCCAGTTTTTTCTCCAATTTGGTTGTCATTATTAAATTGATAGTATCGAATTCGCAAAAATTACGTAAATCTAAGCCAACACCAAGTAGATAGGTCATTTTTCACGTTGGTGGTATACAGTTTTTAGAGGTAATTGAATGCGTTGCCCATCTGATGACGGCTTGGCCATTCAAAGTGTTCTTCGGGGCCACCGAAGTGATCCACCATTGCCCGAAATTCAGGTGGTTGCATTTCGCTCATCAATGTTTTCAATCGTCACAGATACAAGACAGCTACTAATTAGCTGCTCTCCGTTATTGCTGACGAAAAGTTCCAAATCGTTGGCATCTACAGTATCGTTGACTTTGAAGAGCATCAATAACGAAGCGAGAGCCGATATTCGAGTGGCTTCGAAACATCGGTAGAAGATATTTCTCGTGAGAAATTCTTCAAATCTCGATTTGGAGATTAAATTTGCCGATAACATGATGATTCTTACACCAAGCTCTTCTTATTTGGTCTCCTTTTCTTTATTTTGTTGCGTCGCTTTCCTCACACTTTTCTGGGGCACACCAGAATTCATGTTACGATATTTCTCGTTTGCCATGCTAATTCTATCCAGGAAAGAGTGGAATAATTGAAATAAGCTGCAATTGATGATAAAATTCAATAAAGCAAGAACAATGCAAGCGATTGATCACTTCGAAAAATCATGAAAAAAGATTCATTTAACAGTACTCACCGCACACTGCCCCAAAGACTGACATTCAAAAATTGCAATCTGCTTTGTTTTGTTTGATTGGCAACGCGATTTATCGAGAAAATCTCAAATAATTGAAATTCGAAACAAAGTTATACACTAGAACACACAAAATAAGCCCAATAGTGCAACATACTTATTTGAAATTAGAGTTGCTCTGATGCGTTCGATGTCAAAATGTTATGCCAAAATCTCAGAAACCTTCCGTTATCGCAAGTCAGCTTCCTTGAGCGGCAGAAGAGCACCAATAACAACAATACTAACTGCATGGTCAATTGTCCAGCTTTTTGCCAATCTAGATGTCAACAACTTGATGACAATGCGTCTCATTCAGAATGCATGCTCCAATTTGGTTGTATTGATTTGACAAACAACGAAACGATATGAAATGAGATTTCGATGATTTTGAAATTCAGAATATTGTGCTCTTGTGAATTCCAACAATAGACCGAAATGATGTGAACTTTTGGTAATACTCTCTGACGAACACTATGTCAAAATGTCACTTCCAAATATTCTGCTACTACACGCATTGCGAATACAACTTATCAATTACCATGAACTGATTCAATCAATTCACTGATTATGGACGAAATAGGAGCCAAGTCCGGTGAGTAGGCCGCATGCGGTAGTTGATCCCAATTGAGCAGCTCAACCGTTTCCCCGGCCGGCCTTCCGCGGTGTGCTTGAGCGTTGTTATCAAGGAAAATCAGTTTTTGTTGCCTTTTCTGATATTACGGTCGTTTTTGGAGCAGAACACGGTTCAATTCGATCAATTGTTGTTCTTAGCTTTTACCATTAACTTTTTCACCAGGTTCAAGGAGATCATACCAGACTACACCACGCTGATCTCAGAAAACACAGAGCATTGTTTCTTTCCAAAGCGATCTGGCCTTGCGGTCAATGTGGTCGGTTAGCCGGGACGAACATACGATTTTTTTTGCTTGGGATTCTTGAAATAAATCCACTTTTCTTCACCAGTCACAATCCGATGCAAAAATGACTTTCTTTTGTCCCTGGCAAGCAGCATTTCACAAGTGGTTTTTCGATATTCCTGCTGTCTTTAAGTCAGTTCATGTGGGACCCAAATCGCCACCTTTTTAATGTATCCAGCTGCTTTTAAACGTTTAGAAATGCATGCTTGGCTCACATTTAATTGTTCTGCAAGTTGTTCTTGCGTTTGACCATCATCTTCATCCAGCAATGCTCCAATTCGGCGTCTTCAAACTTCTTCGGTGGTTTTCCACGTTCTTCATTATGGACATCAAAATCAACACTTTTGAATTTTTTAAACCACTCATAGCATTGTGATTTACCAAGAGCATGCTCATCGTAAGCTTCCATAAGCATTTGAAGCGATTCGGTTGCATTTTTCTTCATTAAAAAACAGAAAATTAATGATGTCCGCAGATCGTCGTTTGTAGGCACAAAATTCGACATATTTAGCGTGAAAATAATATATAAAAAATGGCGGTCGACATGGTTCCAAAGTTCATACATTCCATCATGGAGACAACCAATCTTTTTTTCAGATTTCATAGTTATATACCTGGTAATATCGCAAAATCCATAAATGAAGAAATGGTAAACAATATTGATGTTGTATCTGAAATCTCTACCGTCATAAATGGAATTAATTCAGATGTGGCGTACGGTTGGATGACATCTGAATTTCATCCAATTCTGACGGTAGGAATGGGAGAAACCACGGTCAAATGCACCTTCAAAATGGGTAAGCACTTACTTATTTCTATGTAAAAATGAACTAAAAAGTGTTGCATTAATGTTTGTTGGGTAAGAGAGAGAATATCCAATAATTTCGCTGTTTCAATAGACTCCCAGCAGAACTTACCTTCAACTCCGAACTCACTGGGAAAGTTTTATCACAATAGCTGCATTTGTGATTTCGCTCGCGATGATATTTACGAATATGTGCCAAAAGTGCGATTTTATGCGGTAGCTCCATTTGGCATTGTTCACATTTCTGAACTCCGCTCGTATGAATTTGCTCGTGATAATAGATGCCACTCTTGGTCATTAGCCATTCACCACAATGTTCACACTGTTTTCGCTGTGACAAGCGCTCCGATTTATCGGTGTGCGAAAGCATGTGCTTTTCAAAATTGGCCTTTACGTGAAAACTCTTTCCGCATACTTCGCATGTTACAATCGCCTTTTTTTCTCTATGGACTGAGTAGCAATGATTCTTCAGCAGTGCTGCCAACTGGAATCTGCAAGAGTTCACATTTTCATTTTAAAGTAAGAAGTTCCGAGAAGAAGTGAAAAGAGAGAGAGAGAGAGAGAGAGAGAGAGCGTATCGGAGAATTTGAAATACCGTTTGTGGCATATTTCGCATTCGAATTTCGGCTCTGTGTCTACATGAGTAGCGTACAAATGCCGTGTTATTGTTTCCTTGTCTCTGTATGTCTTATGACAAATGTCACATGTAAACGGTCTTTCGATTGCACGTCGATGTCGACGTTTGTGTTGGTTTAACCGCATACCACTCGGGAAGTTCTTATTGCATACATCGCATCTAGGACCAATAAATGATGTGAGGATTAGGAAGGCGAACATTTTCTTATTTACCAAGATTTGTAGATTCAACCATTTTGACACAAATCAAATTTGCATCAAATAGCAATTGAGTTCAATTTACTTGAAATTAGCTGGATTCAAATGTGAATTGATATGATCCATGACTATCCATAATTCCCTTAATTTGATATTGCAACACTTGATATATCCCTGTTTTAATGTGATGGGAAAACGAGACCATTTAGCATTCTATTCAGATTGATTTTATTTTCAATTGACAAGTTCGAATCAAGATTTTCTTGGATTGAGATACCTTTTTATCGTCGTGAAATTCTTTATAATGGCGACGGGCGTCGTGAAAGGTAATAAAAATAGCATCACAGTGATCGCATGTCATGTCGAAATTTTCGGCAATAAACTTTTGATATTGTTCGTCATCGGATTTGGTCCCTTCCGTGTGCCATTGCAAGTGCCGTTTCAAACCCATTTTCGAAGAGAAGATTTTCTTACAAATGTCACAAATCAAACATTCTTTTTCCACAGTCTCCGTATGCTGTTTCATGTGCGATTTCAAGACATGCATAGCATGATATACCTTTCCACACTCGGGAAAAGTGCATCTGGAAAGAAAGACAATTTGAACTGAATATTTTTTTGAATATGTATTTTCATCTACTGACTGAGGATTTACAAAAACCACAACAACATCCATTTAAAGACCATTAATGCTTTTCAGCGTCTGGTCTGTTTAACGAAACAATTAGTCTCATATACCTTTAACACTTCTTACCACAAATCCCGATCGAGAGCCAAGTTCTGAGTTTAATCACACCATTCATATCCCTTTCCAATCATATCTAAACGAATCTAAATATAGTCTGCGCGGTTCTCCTTAACCATCGACCCATCAGCTTCGGCGAACGGAATCAGTTTCGGGAATCGATCATCTTCATGCGTTCAACATGGCCAAAGCTTCTCAATCTGGATTTTCTAGCTGCCTCTCCTACCAAATCGAAGTTTAACTCAACCCCCTCCCCCTCATTTGAATTCGATTTTCTAACTGATTGCGGCGTGAAACTCCCAAAACCATTCTCAACACTTTCATATCAGACACTTCCAAATCATTAATTGAATTCTCTGAATCAACCCAGCTCTCGTGACCATATAAAATAGTTGGTCTGAAGATTGACCGAGGGGTAGATTACTAAAACTATTACTTTTCTACTTATATTTTTTCAGGTATTACTTGATCTGTTTTGCTATTAATAATACACCCTATTAAATGCAGTATTCTGACATTTACTAGGAATAATAGGGCTTTTACGAATATTATAATGAGATTTAATAGCTTTAATAGCAATCAATAGAATTTAATGATGACAAAAATGCACTACCTATATATTACATTTTTGTATCGGCTTTTTACCTTTTCATTGCTATTATATCCAAAATTTGCTATTTATATATTGTGATCTTCCCTTCGAGATTAACCCGTGAATCAATCTCTTTGTTTCTGAACTCAATTCACGTTTATTGAACACGTTTAATCTAAGTTGCGCTACTCCCTTATTTCCATTAATCTTACACTGTTCAAACTCTTCATTAATCTTGCCATCTCTCGAAAATATGAAATTTTTCAGTTTAACAACTGAGCAGTTTACCGAAAAAATTTAAACTCACTTGAATTTATTGGGATCCAAATGACGATATAAGTGTCTTACTACCTCACATCGATATACTAACTTTACATTGCAACATCTGAAACAAATCAAAAGTATTTTGATAATGAAAATTCCGTATTTTTGAATTCTGTCTGGCTAAAAAAACTTACTTAATGTATCCTTTCGGATTATTGTGTTCGGTCGCATAATGACTTCGAGCCTCGTCCAATGAATTAAACGTTATTATCGGACAGGTATCACATGACATATCAAATCGATGCTTATTTTCAGAGAACAGCTTCTTGAACTCTAACATCCTTTGTTTGGCAGCCATTTTTCGGCCCACATTCTTACGCGGTTGCTTTTTACCTTGAATTCAACACATTTCAATTCAAAAATAAGGAGTCTTTCTTCTTCGAATTCAATCAAATTTGAAAAAACTGTTTATTTAAATTCTGTGGATCAATATGATGATATCAGTGTCAATTGATATTTTAGGCTATGCTTACCGGTCGAAGATTCAACCTCGTTTGTGAGAATTAGGTTTTTCGGCATTTCTTTGTCACTTTCATCGGATTGATCGTAATTGATCGAAGTATCGAGGACATCATCACCATAATCTTTAAAGTTAAAAAATGCTCATCAATTTGTCTGAAGGACATTTGGAAAAGCTGAACATTTACCCAGGATTGGCTCTTCTTTTATCGAATCCGCATCGTATGGTGATACATCAAGGAAATCGCGTTCAGTATTCTCATGCCACAATCCAGTAGTGTCTACTTCGATTTTAATCATTGGATTGAGAAACTTTTCCTGCACGGTTTTTGATTTTTGATATAATTCATGGAAGGCTTCAGTGGTTGACCAGCACACTTGACATACGAAATTCGGCATAGAATCGGTTTCATTGATCTAAGAGGATATCAGCATTTTTATTTTTATATTAGAATTGGATTCAACAATTGCATTCAATGGAAATTAGTTTTGTTTACTTCGCATTTGAAATGTTCGCTGATAATTTCGCCTATTTTTAACTCGATACCGATTTCACTGAATATATTTATATGATTGTGATTTTCGGTAGAAAAACACAAACGACAGCAATAACTGCCCGACATTTTGAGTCCCGAAGCTTTTGGAGAAAATTCAAAACTTTGGTTCTTTTAATATCAAAAATAAAAGGCATTCATTTTATAAGATTCACAAAACATATAACACAGTTGAATTTTCTGCATTCATTGTGACAGTTCAAGTGTCAGCGCCACAAACCAAGTATTGTCAGATGTGATTGGTTTTTGAAGATTTTTTTACTTGATTCGTTATTTCAATTGACTAAAAAAATATATAGTCTTTTTTATAATCAACACCGAATCGTGTGAAATAAATAATCACCCATTCAATACGTGGTGATCCCGCACTCAAATCGAACCTCCTGAAATCGCTCGCTTCAAAATCATCTATTTGGATGAGTAGACCTTATTAGAGTCAACAAACTAAGGTAAGTATTGACATATCGTTGACGACTGTGATTGTCCACCGATGGGATCAAAACCTTGACATAGCTAATATTCTAAGCAAGGAATTCTTCATGCTTCTACACTCGAGATCAATTAAACCAATCAAATTTTAGTCGTTGAGATGCAACTTCAAAAATATTTGTCATCACCAAAGAATTTCACAATATGTGAATTGGTGGGAAGAAAACTTACGTTCAGATTAGGTAGGAAAAGTATTGAAACTGGAACAATTTCAGAGAAATAACGCATCAAGGTAACAATCGAAATTATCGAAGAACGAGAATTTATTCGAAATTAAAGTGAAACATGATTTACATTGTATTACATATATTGTTTATGTTTTATAATTAGTTATTCCAAATAAATTCTTGTTTGAAATTTATTTAGAACGTTTTTTGGGTGCATTATTTTGACGAAATAGTTCCAAACTTCAGTATATTTCCTATCTAATCTGGAGGTAGGTTGCCTCCCCACCGAATCATATAAAAGCAAATTCTAGAAGAGAAGGCAAGTTTTTATCATTTTTCATTACTTTTTATCTTCAAAGCAGTGAAAGGAAGTGCTTCACAGTCACTACCTCCACAATGAAGATATTCTTTATTCGAATTTCCATTTACACTGAACTTTTAAAATTCATTTGTATAATTATAACCCATCAATTTGTTTTTTTGTTTTAGGGTACTTTTTCGCACGGAGGCCGATCGTGGCCGATGTTGCATAGGAAAATTGTATTTAGCCCGGCTCCGATTGCAATCGAACACGATCAGCCGGTTTGGAAAAAGAGTGTTTACAGAAATTCGACTTATTATTATTACGTATTATTTGATGGATTTCTTCATTTCTCGCATCCGTTTCAATTCCTCTTGATGATTGCGTCTTGTATGCGTTCTTCGGGAGCTTGGAACTGTTTTCAAAAGACCAATTTGATCAGCTTATTAAAATAAATATTTGAAAACAAAAATATTCACCTGTGAAAATTCTTGAACAAAATTTACAAGGATATGTGTTGTGTCTGGTGTGGCTTTCTTCGTGTGTCTGCAACAGTTGCATTGAAATTCAAATATTTGCTTGCATTAAACAAATTTCTATGAATAAATGAAAATAGAAAGAAGTACCCTCAATGTGGATCCGGTGGAAAATGTTTTATCACAATAATTGCACTTAAACTTATGCTCCCTGTGATATTGTCGTATGTGTGCCAGCAAAGCAAGTTTATTGGGAAGTTCCATTTGACATTGCTCGCAGTTTTGTACTCCAGTTGTGTGAATTTGGGCGTGATAGTAGATGCCACTCTTGGTCATAAGCCATTCACCGCAGTGTTCACATTGCTTCGCCTGTGCCAAACGCTCCGATTTATCCTTATGTGAAAGCAGGTGCTTATCGAGGTGAAATTTCACATAAAATGATTTTCCACAAATCTCACAAGTAACACTATGCTTCTTCTCTCGATGGACGGAGTAAAAGTGGTTTTTCAGCAGAAGTGGAATTTGGAATCTGAAATGAACCAAATTGATATGGGAAATTGATGAAACCAAAAATACGAAGCAGTGAAATGCAAATTAGATCTACTTTTTATGGCAAATTTCGCATTCATATTTCGGCTCCGAAGTGACATGGTTTACGAATAAATGTCTGGTAATTGCATATTTATCACGGCACATTTTCCCGCAGTAATCACAAATATATGATTTTCGCATGGTGAGCACGTGGCGCCGTTTGTGCTGCTGCAATATCATTCCGGTTGAAAAGCATTTATGGCATTGATCACACCTTAAATAAAAGAATCACACGCATTTTGTCAAAACTCAAGAGAATTTGTTTTAAGTCAGAGACTGTTTCATACTATTTTCACTATAGTATTAAAGTTAATGGTAAAATGACAGTGGGATACTATTTGATATAAAGTGCATGAGAGTGAAAGAAATACAATGCAGTTGCACACTGCTATGGATTTCTCTTTCACTCTCATGCACTTTATATGAAATTGTATCCCAATGTCATTAATATTATAAATTTTGATGCTATAGTGAATAAAAACAGACTCTGTTTTAGATAGTTAGATTACTTGAACGAGTCCGGATTCAAATGAGATTTAATGTGGTCCCTGACTATCCACAACTCCTTCAGCTTCACATTACAGCACTTGATATAACCTTTCTCGACAGATCGGGAGAAGAAATAAGAGAGTAATGAAAATATTAAATTGAAATAATTAATAATAACTTTTTCAGTTAAATATTCGGCCTTTTGAATAGAGACAAACCTTTATCATCGCCGTGGAGCTCTCTATAATGTCGGCGAGCGTCGTGGAAAGTCTGGAAAATTGTTTCACAATGATCACACTTCATATCAAAATTATCGGCTATGAATTTTTCATGCAGCTCATCCATTTCGCCATTCTTCTTCAAATGCCGCTGTGTATGCCTTTCCAAGCTATGTTGAGAAGCATACAGCTTTCCGCAATAGTGACATGGCAACGTTTTCTCCTTACGAACCACTTCTTCGGTGTGAGTTTTCATGTGTTTGTTCAGCATTTGAACGGACAAATATGTTTTCCCACAATCAGCGCATCTGAGAGAAAAGAAAGTTTTCAAGAATGTGATCCCTTTTTATATTTCGTTCACATTTAAATCAGTATTATCGAACATCTTTTTCAATATTTCAAGAAAACATACTTCAACTTTTCGGGGTCCATATGTCGTTCTAAATGAGCCATGACTTGGCATCGATATCTTAATTTCACATTGCAACATTTTATATATCCACCGCCTTTCATATTGTGTTCCATCGTATAGTGCTTTCGGGCCTCATCCAATGAGGTGAATATTTTAGGACAAGACTCACATGCCATGTCAAATCGATGTTTGTTCTCAGAAAATAGTCTCTCATAATCAGGATACCTTTCTTTGCGCAGATTCCTCCGCCTTGACCTTCTACGCGGCCTCTCTAATATTGAAAAACATTGATTCCTCAATATTGAGGTCTGTACGAAATTTAAAAATAGTAAACGAATATTGTTACCAGCAGCGGATTCATATTGATATTCTGGGTCATCGTCAGCATCTCTATCTTCGCCTTCGCTGCTGCTATTACTTCGATTTGCATCGTCATCATTCGTTTGGACATCATTTGATTCATTCACTCTCATTTTCTTAAGTTTCTCACGCCGTTCCTTTTTTTTCGCGTCTTTTTGTTCATGCCGCTTTAAGTGTCTAGTAAGAAAATTTTGAGTAGCAAATAGCTTCGTTGGGCAACGAGGACATGGAATCGTCTTTTCGAGCCGAACCTTTGGTTCTGTATGCTTTTGTCTATGTTTATTGAGTTCGCGATCAGTCCAATAAATTTTGCCACAATCGTCGCATCTGAAGATAAAAAGAATATGAAGAATCAAAGGAAGTTTCGGTTGAAATGAGTTTCGAATCTTTCTGTGTGTTGGAATTGGAAAAGGGATTGACCATGGCCAACAATTCAAATATCCAATTTTATTGATTTTTTATAACGAACAAAATTCGGTTTGACTTCGAGCAAGGAATAAAGTCGATTTTTGACATCAAAACTCACTTGAATCGTTCGGGATCTAAATGTCGTTGCAAATGCTGTAGAATATTACAGCGAAACATAAGCTTCGTATCGCAGCATTTGATGTAACCCTTGGGATTCTGATGTTCGGTCGCATAATGGCTTCGAGCTTCATCAAATGTTTCAAATATCTTCGAACAATTGTCGCATGACATATCAAATCGATTTTTATTAGCGAAAAATATTTTCGCAAAATCGTCCCTCTTTTGTTCGGCGATCTTCTTCTTTCGCGCTCTCACCGTAAGACTCTCGTTTTCGTCTAAAATTGCAAAGTTTGTGTGAAAAAGTGTAAATTTAAAGCAGTTGTTTCATACGAAAATTCAACAAATGTTGGTGCATGAGGCAAACGTACCAATAACTTGGTCGTTATCCAAATCGTATTCTTCATCATCTTCGACATCCTCATCACTGCCATTTTCCTCTTCACTGTTGCTGCTTTCATTGGAGGCGCAGTTATAATTCATTGAGGCATCATTTGAATCTGAATCGTCTTGAATGGCAAAATTCAAGCTATCCCTTATTTTCAAAGCTTTAGATTTTATCAATCGCTTACCTGAATCGCCCTCAAACTTAACCGGTCCCACCTCCAGTTGCGATGCATCAACGAATATGGTGTTTTTTTGGGTCGTCCACAATTCAACCGGATCTTGTTCGACTTTTATCAGCGGATTTAACAATTTCTCTTGTGATACTTTGGATTTTTGATACAATTCGTGGAATGACTCTGTCGTCGACCAACAGATTTGACACACATATTTCGGCAAAGAATCAGTCTCGCTCACCTGTTTCAAAGGAAAATCAATCTTTTTCATCATTTGGAACAGATGAAAAATTGAATATTTTGTTTACATCACATCTAAAGTGTTCGCTTATGATATCACTTATTTTCATTTCCGTGCTTATTTCACTGAATATATTCATGTGTTCATCAGTGTTTGTGGCCAGGCACAAACGGCAGCAATTTGTGCTCATCATCTCGTTTCTTGAGTTTCCAAGAATTCCAAAAGTTGATTTGCTAAAATTACAGCACAATAATAATAATTTCCTCGCATTTGTTTGCAAATGTACTTGGTGTCTACTTGACAATGCGATTGTCAATGAAATAGTGCTGCCAGATTTCATTCTGATTAGAATCTCACTTTGATAATTGGAAATGCAGCTAGTTGCATTTTCCATGTTTAAAAACAATTCCGAAACTATGACAAACGAAATGTAATTTATGAACATGAAAATATAATTAAATTGAAACAAAACAAATTCATCTGTTATTGCTGTCTATTTATTATTCGAGGATGAAATATGTGCATAAATGTTTCTATAATATAACAACGTTTACGATAGATGTTAGAATTGTATTTTTCGCATTTCTTTTCGTTCCTTCAGTTCTTTCGGATGATTCCTTTTTTTGTGTGTCATGGAAAGTCTGGAAAATTGTTTCACAATGATCACATTTCATATCAAAATTGCCGGCTATGAATTTTCCGTGCAGCTCATCCAATTCGCCATTCTTCTCCAAATGCCGCTGTGTATGCCTTTCCAAGCTATGTTGAGAAGCATACAGCTTTCCGCAATAATGATATGGCAACGTTTTCTCCTTGCGAACCACTTCTTCGGTGTGAGTTTGCATGTGTCTGTTAAGCATTTGAACGGACAAATATGTTTTCCCACAATCAGCGCATCTGAGAGAAAAGAAAGTTTTCAAGAATGTGATCCCTTTTTATATTTCGTTCACATTTAAATCAGTATTATCGAACATCTTTTTCAATATTTCAAGAAAACATACTTCAACTTTTCGGGATCCAAATGTCGTTCTAAATGAGCCATGACTTGAAATCGGTATCTTAATTTCACATTGCAACATTTTATATATCCACCGCCTTTCATATTGTGTTCCATCATAAGTAGTTTAAAAATGCGGATTCGTCGCCAATTTTGTATGGAACTGCGGATCATCCATGTGTATGAAAATGTAGGTGTATCTATATGCAATTAAATAAACTTGTACCTCTAAGATGTGTGTAATTATGCATGTGCGACGATAGTTAGTATGACGAATAAAGAAGAACGAACTGATTCAAATTTAGTCAGAATGGAATGTATCGTCGTTGTAAACGATTCAAGTCATTTTGAATGAGCATGGAACAAACAATTTCAACTTAAAGACAAGAATTTTTAGCGTTCAGGACGCAAATATCATTAACGTCTTAAAGTAAAAGAACATTTTTAATCGATTTAAATAAGATGTAAATTATAATTTCATTGAATTGTTTTATTTTGAACAAAAGACAGTCAAACTGTCAATTTTTTGCACAAATTCTATTTTGATTCACATTCATAAGCATTATTATCACATCCTGAAGAGCTGAAGTAAGTAATTTATTATTTATTTAATTCTTTGAAATCTTTGACGTTTGGTGATGGTTTCTGTTCATAATCCAATTTTCGTTTGGCAATTGCGATTATTTCTTTCACGAACGAATCATCATTTGCTTCATTAAAATGGATTTATTTTCGTATAGGTCCATACAGGTTTTTGGACTATAGCTAGTAGAAAGCGAAAGTTTTAGAACTGCTTCATTGATGACATCGATTTTTAAACCATCCCTAATATCTTGCTTATTTTTGGCAATATGTTCCTAAAAAGACATTTATATACATTAAATCAGTTCGAAAATATTTCATTAGAATGGTTTGTTTTACATACGAATTCAAGTGCCTCTTCTTCTCCCAAAACCGTTTCACCTGAATGTGATGACCCACTGCTTGATTCCAAGACACTATCACTTTTATGTTGCTCAATCAATAACATTGCTTGACCAACATCTATTGGTGTTGGGTTAGTTATAAAAACATCAAAAGAATGACCAAAAACGTCAAATTGAAAACGTCAAAAAAATAACAAAAAACGTCAAAAAAATGAACAAAAACATCAAAAATATGAACAAAAACATCAAAAATTTAAATCGTCGAAAAAATAAATAAATGGTCAAAAAAATAGCCAAAAACGTCAAAAATAATTAACAAAAGCATCAAAATTAAAACGTCAAAAAAATAAAAAAACATCAAAAAAGTTGACAAAATTGTTAAGAAAATTGACAAAAACATCAAAAAATAAATGGTCTTACGTACGTAAAACTAACTTTTCCGCACATTTCCCGAAATTGTTCGGGCTTACGCATTTTTCATTGATTGCTACTCATTTGTATTGGATTTATGTTTATTTCTTATCGAGAATAAATCACAGAAAATTTTAAGTCATTACGATGAGATCGAATTTCGAGTCATTACACATCATGTGATTTAAATTTAAATTTTAATATAAAAACAAATAAACATCTCAGTTCCTAATTCTTACTTCAACGTTCTCTATTTTTGAATTGGTAATAACAATTACGAATTAGTTCACTCTGATGTGAACTTTCAATTCATGCCAACGATAGATATGGTTCTACATTTATGTTATGTATAACAGTATAACTTTCGGTAACAGCATGATCATTGATGAAAAAACACAGATTAGAAAATCACAAATACTTCATCCAATTTATTGATTTGAATATTGACCCCGAAAATTGAATATTTTGTGAGGGAGCTGGTCTTAAATCTCATCAGAATGACTTGAAAAACATAGAAAATAATATTCTGACAGTTCCAATAGGAAACAATGTGAACTTAAGATAGCCGCCACACAATTTTTCAGTTTTGACCCCGAAAAGACTCCAAAAATCCGAAATTTTGCAGGGGAGGTAGTCCTAAATCTAGTCGGTATGACTTGAAATTTTGCATGACTCATTTTATTCATAAAATAATAATACATTCAAAGTTTCAATTCGTTACAATGTAAACTTGAGATAGCTGCCATACAAATTTTTCGTTTCGACCCCGAGAAGACCCCGAAAATCGAAAATTTTACAGGGGAGGTAGTCCTCAATCTCATTGGAATGACTTTAAATTTTGCATGCCTCGTTTTTTTCATAAAAAAAATATATTCTGAAAGTTTCATAATGATACAATGCGAAATAGTCATAGTCCCCATACAAATTTTTCGTAATTATATTGAAAAACAGTCCATTTTTTGATTCCGCTCCACTAGAGCTACCCGAAAAAATTATCCGATTAGGCTATTCCTATTGAAGACAAATGTGTGTGTAAATTTTTGTTCAATTCTAAAATCAATTTTTTGATTTATCGTGTTAACAAATTTTTGCGTACAACGGACAACGTACCACACACGGACACAAAATTGCTCCGGGAATGTTTGCAATCGTTTTTTCTAGGTTCAAAACGCATAGAAAACTTATTCCGAGCGTTTTGAATTTCTTGGACCGATCGCAATACTTTTACCACACACAGTGGTGTGTGCGGAAAAGTAAAAAGCAAAGAATCACACAAAAGAAAAATATATTTTATTTGGATTATTCGTAAAAAAAATTAATCTACAGAAAGACAATTTTGCTTATTTTTCAATAATACAAATATTTTCAAAAAATGTTTCTATCAATAGCATTATTTTGTTTTTGTAAATAAACTATCAAGTATTTGAATTGGTGATAATAGAGTTGAACGTTGAACAAGCGGTTCTTTTTCTTCAACATATTTTATAAATTCATCCAAAGGTAGAAATTGTAAACATTTATATTCTCTTGGATCACCACGTATGCGTACACCCATACTTGATAAATTTTTTTCAATTGATTGATGGTTTACCATAATTAAACAACCATAATATCCAGGTTGAGAGACTAATAACCTTCCAAGATATTCAACATTTTCAAAATTAATTTGAATTCAGGCAGCTTGATGTAATGGATTATAACTTTCTCTGCAATAACAAACAAACTTGAAATTTTTTGGATTTCTTTCCACTCTTTTTGATGAAATTTTGACGACGTTTGATTTCAATTCGTTCCATATAATTCTCCCATTCTAAATCGCAAAAAATGTTTAATTGTATTATCAATAACATTTTTTCCATTTGAACTATGAAACTTTACAAATTTCTAAAAAAATGTGTTGATAAACCGGTGTTGTAATCGCTGCGATAATATCAACATCTGAAAATTCCAAAGATTTCCATTTTCAAATGTAAGCGACGATCCACTTTTTCACAGCAACTATCAACCACAGATAATATTTAAATGAAACACGATTTCGCTCTTCTACCTGAATGTTTAGACGTTATCAAAATGTTTCACTTTTCCAAAATCTCACATAAAAATGTGTCAATTTCAAATTGGCTAAGAAAAATTATTTTTACTCGACACTTTGAAATCGGTATATTTCTATGACAAAAATGAGACGTTATCAAAATGTTTCACTTTTCTAAATCTCTCATAGAAATATGCCGATTTCAAATTGTCGAGTAACAAAAATTTTCCTCAAAACCTCATACATTTATGTTGTTAATTTAGTCATAGATTTGCTGCATGCACATTACTTCGAACATTCAAATCATAAACAAATCAGGTAGCCTTTGACCGGTTTCAGTTGTACGTTTCTCTGTTGACGGTAATGTGTATGTATTTTGAATATTTATATATTATAATTGAATTTAAAGTAGCCATCTTGTCCGTTTTCTATGAAATCTTTCAAATGAATATTTTCTTTTTCTTCAATTTTGATCGTGAAAAACGAGTTTTTCACAAAATTTTCTATATAAATATTTTCTACTGGGGACAAGGAATAAAACAAGCCATGTTGATTTAAAATCGAAAAATCTTCATACAGCCTAGTGAACATACGCAAAAATTGATTCGCATAATGGCCAAACCAGATCGACTTGACATCGATGCGATCGATTTCATTCGCTACGCTGGGAAAATTAAATAAACAAAAAAAAGTATTTTTTTTGTGTCAAATTTCAAGTCAAAATTCAAGTCAATTTTTATTATAACTGTTTTAGATACAATTTGTGCCAAGTTAATTTAATCATATTAATTTTGAATAAATTTTGTGGGCAAAAAATCATGAACAAAAAAAATGTACATAAAGCACAGAGAAATTACAACAAGAAAAAACATGCTCAGATTTGGTATTATGATCATTCTCGCCTATAGATTTAGGATGAGTTTTTGCATTGTATAAAGTAGGGAAAAATATTAAGTAAACAATGATGTACTTCCCCTGATTCTCCTGAATCAGGCCGGTTTTGCCATGGTTTTCCGGAATCAATATCGGTATTTAAAGTCTATTCATAAATACCATCCCCCCTTGATGAAATGTAATAGTCTTCTTGCTTAAGTCGCACCATGAATTCATCCCAATACGATGGGTCTAAGACCAGCATGTTCTCAGCTTGCTGAGAGCACATATTGGTATGAATTTAGGTTTTGCAATAAATAAATAAAAAAAAAAAAAAATGTGTCACATGATTAGAACTACTAGCTAGTTGTTGGTGTCAAAACTATTTTCGTGGGGTTCCAATAGAGCAGCTTGGTTGTATACTGGGGCGTCAATTTTTTGCCATAATGGTTCACCATTTGGTTCTATGTAGTATTGCATACAACGGCTTGATCTATTGACTCCTTCAAAACTGCTTCCTTCACGATGCGCTCTTGTGCAACCGAAATAGTGATACATTGATGACAAATTTTCTTCCATACAGAAGCAATCATAAACTATACCAAGTCTTCCTGACCCATCTGTCTGAGGTTGGAAATGTTGATCGATGTGAAATGCGTTGTTACATCCGAAGAATGCTTCGTATATTTGGTTAATGACTTTACTTTCAATAAGATGAGGCGATATTCCTAAGATTGGTCCTTGAGCTGTTGTTTGTGATGATCCCAACAGAAGAAGAAACATAAAAACGAAAATCTGAAAAATTTAAACATTTAAATAAAATAGAATGAATTTTAAAAAACTCGATAATGTTTGGAACAGAAAAAGAATAGACAATTTGGATCATTTAATATTGAATTTTTCAGGCTCGTTGTAAAATAATATAATAAATACCTCCATCTCGACGGCTGGTATGAAATGACTCTTTACAATTTGAAACTAGAAACTGAATTTATTAAAATAGTGAGCTAATGGCTATTTATATGGAAAGAGATGTTAGTTCAAACGTTACAAATTGATTAAATGATAAATTTGATAAATGCAAGGTAAGCGAAACGTGTCTCAAAAAGAGTTCACAATATTTGGAGACGGAAAATAAATAAATGTGCTGGTAAAAGAGCTGGTACAAAAACATAAATTATGTTCAGTGTTACTTCTAGATAATAATTATTTATGTGACTATTACTAAAATACTGAATATTTATAATTTTATTTCGTCTTATTGTAATAAAAACATGTATCAACGTGACAATGAACATTGTATTGTTTAAAACCGTTGATAATTCCTGTTTGTTGTTCAGTGCTCATGTCTGGAGATGTTATGAAAACGTTTTGAAGCAATGGTAAATTCTTTCCTATTTCAGTAATATTTATGTTTTGTTTCGAATTTAGATCAAAGTTCAAATACGTTAGTTGTTTAAAACCGTAACTATCGCTGATTGATATACGATTTCTTCTTCCAATAAGAAATTTAGTCAAATATGGCAATTTCAAATGGAGGATAGTAGATAAATGATTATTATCTAGGTTCAGAACTTTCAATCGATTATTCGGATGAGCGTTGATAGATGTTATGTGATTTCTGCGGACGCCAAGCTCAACTACATTCATTGGAATGAACAATTTTTTTAAGCTACAGTTACTTAGATCCACGCTTAAATCATATAAAAATGAAGCTCCACGCGAAATATTGGTTAGATCGATTCTCTTCAAGTGACGATTATTAGAAATATGAAGTGTTGCCAAAGTTGGAATCATGCGAAATGCCCCATCTCCAATTATTCTTAAGTCGTTATTATTCAAATATAGTCTAAATATCTTTGTATTATGGTTAAACAAATTGGAATCGATCACTTGAATATAATTTTGTTGTAAAAGTAGATACTCTAATTCTTTCAATGGCTTAAAAGTATCTTCATGTAATCTTTTGATTTGATTATTTGACAAATCCAAATAGGCTAATGACGTCAACTTATCAAATGCATCTCTTGCAATTTTTTTAATTTTTTTTCCGCTTAAAAATAAATCGGTTAAATTGTGGCAGTTCAATAGAAAATGACTTGGAAGTGCTGTTAACGAATGTTCCTCGAAATAAAATGTAGATAAATCTCTTCGACAATCGGCGGTAATGTTGAACGAGAATATGTATGATGTTAATGATGAATACAAATAAAACACCAACAACAGTCGCCTAGAATAATAATATTTATGAGTTTTTTTCTTCAAATATTCACCAGAAATATCCCATGAAAAAAAGCAAACCGAACGATCACGCACGAGTAAAGGTATTTTCTGGCAAAATATTTACCGGCAAGAAGAAAACTGAGACAAAATAACTTACATTTTGAATATTGAAAAAACTGTCAAAATATTGATTTGATTGATGAAAATATAGTATTTTTCTTTTTTTCACTTTTAAAAAATAGACTAAAACATTAGATGTGCCCAAAAACTAAAAAACGACTGATTTTAACCTACTAAAGGGTGATTTTTTAAGTGGTTTCTTTTTAAAAATCGAAAAAAACGCAAAAAATTTCGAAAAGTGAATCAAATCTTTATTGAAATCGATAAATTGGTTCTTGCCATTTACTTTTTGAAAATAATTTCATGCAAATGTTGGCCGCGGCTACGGCGCAAATGGTCCATACGGGAAGTCCAATTTTGGCACACTCTCTCCAAGATATCGGCCGGAATCCAACATATCGCCAATAACGCGTTCGATGTTGTCCTCCAAGTCGGCAATCGTTGCTGGCTTGTCCGCATAGACGAGAGACTTAACGTAGCCCCACAAAAAATAATCCAGGGGCGTTAAATCGCACGATCTGGCCGGCCAATGAACGGGGCCGAAACGAGAGATGAACTGTTCGCCGAACTTACGGCGCAGTTCGTCCATGGATGGACCCGATTTGCAAGCGTTGCTCGTTTGTAAGTCTTTCCATCTTGAAATTGCAAAGCATACTGAGCATTTTTGACTGTGACAGACGTCAGTTGGAATTTGACATCTGTCAAAAAATTAAACGTCAAAAAGAAACCAGCTAAAAAATCACCCTTTAGTCAAAAACTAATATCAATACTGTTCGTCGAATTATTCCATTTGCTTTGTAATCAGGAATGTTCAAAATTTCAAATGAGCCAAATATAAATACTACCTGTTTTTTGTTTTGATCCTACATACATAGAATATTACATATGAAAGAGGAACAAAGCCTTTTGCATTATTGACCTAGAGTTTTGTGCTTTTTCGTAAAATTTTGCAGTTCGGTTTTTTTGTCGTTTCTTTTGCGTTTTTCTTGTCTGTTCTTACCATTGTTAGCGGCGGCATTTCGAAGAGACATATCACGAATGAAATTGATCGCATCGATGTCAAGTCGATCTGGTTTGGCCATTATGCGAATCAATTTTTGCGTATGTTCACTAGGCTGTATGAAGATTTTTCGATTTCAAATCAACATGGTTTGTTTTATTCCTTGTAGTTCCCCAGTAGAAATTATTTATCGTATGATTCAGGAAAAAACATATGGAAACAGAAATGATGAAATGAAACGCTCGGTATACACATTTTTCATTTGAAAACATTGTTCGAAATGAAAGAGCGAAAATTTGATGCGAAAGAAAGGATAAAATCACGATTGTACCATTTCCCCGAGAAGACGCAGTAAAATAAAGCATGGAATCTACGTGTAAGAGCTCAAAAATGGGATGGAACCACTATTTTTTTAACTTAAACCAATCATCAAAGCTGATTATCTCTTGATTTGAACTTTTGGCACAACGCTTTTCAAATTATTCTTTTCGCACCCTCAAAGGATGTAATGATCATTTGTTCCGAACTCGTAAGGCAAACAATAAAATGAGAAAAATCATTTCCAAAGTGCTTCCGGTCAGTCTTTGTATTTAAGTAAAATTCAAATAGAGCCGTCAATTTTAAACAGTATTCAAAATAGTGATTTTTTATGAAACATATTCAAAAGTTCGATATAAATATTTATATATTAAGCATAAGTCTTCTCACATTGCTCGCATCTACGGATGATAATTAATTCATTTATAAAAATAAAAACAATTCAATCAAATATTGAAGCTTACTTGAAAACTTTTGGATTCAAGTGGGAATTGATGTGGTCCACGACACGCCAGAACTCATTCAGTTTCATATCGCAGCATCTGTCAAAAGAATTCATGCATTTTGTCAGAAAAAGCAGCATTGCAAATTTTTAGAATATTGATGTCGGAAAAACAAGAATAAAATAGATGCTCGCAATAGCTTCAAAATTAATTTGAAATTGATTTGTTAAAACTTTTCGACAAATAAACAAAAAAAAAAATATCCGGTCACATTTTAGCGAATCACTAGCAAAAATGCTCAAAGTTCTTGGCGATGTGAGTTTTTTTCCGTATCAACACTATCGCATAAATTTAAAAAAAAGGAATAACAACTAACTTGATGTAGCCTTTTTTATAATCATGCAGATCTTTGTAGTGGCGTCTGGCATCGTGGAAGGTGGTGAATATAGCATCGCAGTGATCGCATGACATGTCAAAGTTATCCGCGATGAATCGTTTGTATTGTTCGTCGTCCGATTTATTTCCGTCCACGTGCCACTGAAGATGCTTTCTCAAATAAATTTTTGATGTGAATGATTTTTTGCAAACATCACAAATGAATGACTCTCTTTCGATTGATGTTGCCTCTGTGTGTTGTCTCATATGCGCTTTCAAAACATGAAACGCGAAATAGACCTTTCCACAGTCGCTGCATCTGACAATACAACGCACGTATTTTACGTATAATTATTTACAGTAATTCTTACGTCTGACATTTTTTGGATTTCCATCGGAAAACTTACTTGAATTTTTCGGGATCTAAATGGCGATAAAGATGCTCTTCGATTTTACAGCGATAATTCAGTTTTACATTGCAGCATCTGACGGGAGAACAATTGGGAGAAAGGTTTTAATTTCCAGAAATATTAACTTTAGAATCTCATCCACATCTACTTACTTTATGTAACCTCTTGGATTATTATGATCGGACGCATAGTGGCTTCGAGCTTCATTCAATGTATCAAATAATTTTGGACACGAATCACATGACATATCGAATCGATGCTTATTTTCTAGGAACAACTTTTCAAATGCTTTTTTCTTTTGTAGAGCTGTTAGCTTTCGTTTTGATGAGCCCGGAGATTTCCCACTGTCTGCAAACATACGTGTTGAAATCAAAAATTGAATATTTGAAAAAAATTGTTTTTAAATACCTTCCAAATTCTGTCCATGAAATTTCGATGGTGAATCATAATTGGTAGTCATACCTTTCTCTTCATTGTTGCCGTCAATATTGTCTGAATCGTTATGATTTATTTCAACGTTATATGGATATTCGGGGCGTCCTGTAGAGGCAAAACATTTTCACTAACACGTAAGCACATCCAAATTGAGTTCGCTCACCGAAATCTGGCTCCACTTTCATCACCAAATCAATGGCGCTTTGGGAAATATCGGCATACGCATTTTGATCGTTACCATTTAGCCATATTTCACTGCGATCAGTTTCGGTTTTAATCAATGGATTGAGCAATTTTTCCTGCACTGATGTCGCTTTTTGGTACAAATCATGGAAGGTTGCGATCGTCGTCCAACATTTTGTGTTTTTGTGGATTTTGTGTTATGCTCTATTCGAGCATTGTGTTAGTTTTTAATCTAATTACTGTTTTTTTCATATTTTTTGTCATTTTCATAATCGGCGAGTCGTTGCTTCTATTCACTCATTGTTGTTGTTGGTGCTCTTCAATCAATCAATACTTTGGGGAATGCGTTACTGTTCGGCCGATTTATGGAAAATATGCAAGAGTCATAGCTTCATCAACCCAAGCAACGAATTAAATAATATTTTGTCGCGGTTTAATTTATGTAAAAATCCGTACTTCTGCAAATTACTGGTTAAAAATACATCGCGTTGTTCGAGTGATATTGCAGATTCGATTTGTTCATGTTTTAATTAATTTTCATTGTTTTAACGTTTATTCAAATTTCGAGAATGTAATTTTGCCGTGTAATTTTGTTATTTTAAATCGCGTTCGCAATACAAACAAATCAATTGACCATAGTGTTTTGCGCCGGATTGATACGGGCTCTTCTAGTGAGAATGTGTGTGTGAATGAAGATATTTCTGGATATGAATGTGATTGTAATGATACGGTCTCGCTGGTTTTGCTGGATGGCACCAGCACTATTGGTGGCTCAGGTGTGAATTCTGGCAATGTTGTAGTTAGCAATATTGTGCGAATATCTTATCAACCCCTTGTTTCTTTATCTGATTGCATGCTTAATATGAATGAAATCATCAGCCGTGAAAATGTAACAGTCAATTTCGATATTCCGCGTTATTCCAATGTAAATAATAGTGTTAATAATTGCCATCATGAAAAGAATTCGATGTGGATTCTTAATGGCTTCAAGAACGATTTCAATCTCTGTCATGCAAATGTTCAGGGGCTTCTCGAAGCGAATCATTTCGATTTATTGACTTCGCAATTGAACGCCAATATTAGTGTTATCGGACTAAGTGAAACTTTTTTGCGTTCTGCTAATACGAATAAGTCAGTCAAAATTGACGGTTACAAAATTTATCGCGCTGATAGAAAGGGTAAACGTGGTGACCGTAATAAAGGGGGTGGTGTCGCGATGTATATTTTAAATCAATTGAAAGTCAAAGTAACTTTAAATTCGCATAAAGATAATTGCAACATTGATAATATTGATTTCTTATTCTTAGAAATTTTTACTCGTAATTCTAAATTAGTTGTTGGCATCGTTTATCGCGCACCACGTTGCGATGTCAGCAATACGCGAAACTTTTTGGATTTAATAACTTCAACCGTGGCTCACGAGCAAAACGTAATTATTGTTGGTGACTTTAATATCAACATGTTAAATAAAGAAGCATCAAATCATATCTTAAATAACAATTTTATTTTAAACTTCAAACTCGCGAATGATGAGTGTCCTACGCACCGCTGGCCGGGGAAGGAACCATCTCAAATCGATCTAATATTCACAAATAATCTTGAGCGAGTTAACAAATTTTATCATTTTCCTTCGCGTATTTCTTTTCATGATTTTATTTTGTGCTCGTTTAATTTAAAAATCGATAAAATTAAGAAAGTGGTCATTAGTGGCAGAAATTTCAAGAGAATTGATGTTGGTGAGTTAATTCATGAACTCAATCAATTGGAATGGAACCTAGATCGATGTCAAAACGTTGATATGATGGTCGGTACACTAAATGACAATTTATCGCGGTTGATCAATCGATTCGCACCACTCAAATCGCGTCGTGTATGTCACAAACCCAAGCATTGGTTTAATAGTGATATTGCCAAGGCTCTGGAAGAAAGAAAGTTTGCCTACGACAATTGTCAAAGGCTTAATGTTCATAATGATGCTCTTGATAAGGAGAGAAATGATCTGCTTAGAGTCAAATCGAAGGCAGTGAAGTCTCTAATAAACAAGAGCAAAAAAGCTATATTAGTCAAGGACTTGACTGAAGCCACGACTGTTCGCAGTAAGTGGAATGTAATCAAGTCCCATGGTGTCACCAAAGATAATTCCAATGATGACTCGGAAATTCTAAATAACTTCGATTTAAATGATTTCAATAACTTTTTCGCGTCAATTCACAAGTCAAACGGGGTTGATTTAAATAATTTATCATTGCCGACTAATATTAATTTCAATTTCTCTTTTCGTGAAGTTGATGAGGATCTAATTCTTAACGCGTTTTCTAAAGTCAAAAGTAAGGCAATTGGTAAAGACGAGATACCACTGGAATTTTTGAAAATTGTTATGCCGTCAATTGTATCCTCAATTAAATTCATTTTTAACTTTTGTATTCGCAACGGTGTGTATCCTGCTGATTGGAATAAAATTATTATTCGGCCTCTTAATAAAGTCACAAACCCCCAAATCGTTTCTGATTTCCGACCAATCAGTATAATTTCCGTCTTACCGAAAATATTCGCGATTTTGCTCAATGAACAAGTCATCCACTATTTGGAATCTAATCATTTAATTCATGATCGTCAGTCTGGATTTCGCAAGAATCACAGCTGCTCAACTGCGCTATTGAACATATCAGAGAGTATCAGATCGTCTATCAACCGTAAAAAGGTTGTCATTTATGTCTCTTTGGACATCAAAAGTGCTTTTCCCTCGGTTCCACATTCCGGTTTGCTCAAAGTGTGTGAATCTTACGGTTTCGACAATAACTCCCTAAGTTTGATCAAATCAATTTATAGTAATATCTCACAAACAGTTAAAGTTGGTAATACTGAATCAGATAGTGTTGAAATTGATAATGGTGTCCTTCAGGGATCTAATTTCGGCCAAACTTTTTTTTCAATTTATTTCAATGATACTCTCAATGTA
Source organism: Obolodiplosis robiniae (assembly GCA_028476595.1). NCBI lineage: Eukaryota > Metazoa > Arthropoda > Insecta > Diptera > Cecidomyiidae > Obolodiplosis > Obolodiplosis robiniae. Next base: position 6,492,909 of record CM052017.1, on the reverse strand, counting down.
CCTGAGCACATGACTGGCCACTTATTCGCAGATGATTTTCAGGCACATCTTGAAGTAGATTTCGATAAAATCAACGAAGGAATAAGTAAAGTAAATTTTGATTTAAATAAAATTAATGATTTCGTTTCGCACCGTGGTATGGCTCTGAATAAAGCCAAATCCAAGGTTATGATTATCGGTTCAAAGCACAATACTAATCGTATAAATTTCGATATGATAGATGGCGTTGTTGTTGACGGCGAACAGCTGGAGTTTTGCAAATCAATAAAAAATCTCGGTGTTGTATTTGACTCAAATATGAATTTTGAGGAACATAATAGTGGGAAATTGCAAAAAGTTTATGGTGTGTTGAGTAGAATTCGCCATACTCGACATATCATGCCAAACTATGTAAAGCGTGATGTTGCTTGCGCGCTCATTGATCCCATTTTAAGCTATGGTGATGTGATCTCTTATGGCTGGGGAGCCCATGGCTCCCTTGATCAGGAGGATCGTATTCGCAAGGCTGATAACGATAAAATCCGTTATATTTATGGCTTGAAAAGATCCGAGCACATAAGCGAGTATCGTGAGCGAATCAATGGCCTTACCCCTGAGTCCAAGGCGAAGCTTCATTCAGCTACTTTGATTTTCAAGCAACTGAAAACGCGCTCTCCTTCTTATTTGAATGATATGTTCGTGTTTAATGAAGGTTCAACTCGCGCAAATGGTCAATTGAGGGTTTTGGTCAAACCTCGCTCTGAGTTCGACAAACGTGCATTTGGTTTCGCGGCAATCACCTTTTTTAATACAATCCCAGTTGACATCAAGAAATGTAACAATATCGATTCATTTAAATTTCAGCTCAAAATCTGGTTGCGCAACAACCAGCAATAATTTCAGTTCCTTTCAATTTTCGTTGCTTGGTTGATGAATTTGTGCTCTTGCCAACGTTTCTCCATCATCATCATCATTTAGTTTTAAATTATTTAAGTTTTTCCCCTGACTCTCCTGGGTCAGGCCGGTTTTCCATGGTTTCCCGGATTCAATTTGGTATCTATAGTCATTCGTAGATATCCCCCATCCCTGTAATTGTCTTTGTTTAAGTCGTTCCATGGGCGGAATTTATACCGTATTGGGCACTTTGCCAGCATACATGAGTTACTGCGTAGCTCTTGTACATATTGGTATAAATTTAGGATTCGTAATAAATAAATAAATAAATAAACATTGTTGGCACACAAAATGTGGCAATGAATCGCAGTAGAATACTAACATTCTACTGACATTCTACTAATAAATCTACTAACATTTTAATTAAAATCTACTAAGACTCACTAATGAGTTAGATGTTAGTCGCTAATAAAATAATAATTATTACTTCTTAGTGGCTACTGAGGCCTACCAACTAATAAAATACTAATGGAAAAAAACTACTAACTAATGAAATATTTTATTATTTATTATTTATTAGTTACCCCAATGATTGCAGGCCCTCGAGAAAATCCATTCAACATTTATTTTCGAAAGTCAGTTCAATCAATTTTGGTGAAAAAAAAATACATTTAAAATTTAATTCGAAATATCCGGGGCCGCAGAAATGGATAAGCCCGGTGAAGATTGTGTGCCTGAAAATGAACATTCAGCGAATAATAGCTCTGAGCCAGGCGCACAAAGTCACGACCAAAATGGTACAAAAGATACGGTTCAACCAAAACCGTCATCAACCGACACCGAAAATTGTAACCCGGATAAAATGCCCGATGAATTGAAAGACATGTTTTTGGTTGATGCCATCGGCACAACGCTGTATAGCAAGCGATTTGTCTTGCAAACATTGTTAAATCTCAACAAAGTCGAAAGTAAACTGAACGAAGAGTTTGAAAAGGATTTGTGCACATTGTGGGATATGACAATTGAAAAGGATGTGATTAAATTGTTGCTGGAGCATAATGTGTTGGAAATATTCTCGAGTTTAATTCAAATCAGCGAAGATCAGCGGCTGGTGGAGATTTTATTGGGCATCATTGGAAATATGTGTACATTATCGCAAACGCGCGAATCTCTCTGCCAGCAACCCGACGTCATGATTCCGATTATCGACTTGATAGCCTGTTCCGACTCATTGATTTTGGTGCAATTGATGCGCCTATTTCATACGTGCCTGGTGTTTGAAAATAGTGGCGACGAATATATATGGTTTCAGCATTTTCGGTGTGCCGATCAGTTTGTCGATCGATTCTCATTTTTGCTGGCAAATTCGATGAGCACATCGTTGTTGGTCCATGCATATGAAGCGCTCAATGCGATTTGCACGAAATTCGCAGTCATTGAAATCCAACCGGAAATTGCCGATTCAAGTGGTTTCCGTGATGTATTTGTGAAGCCGGCTCTTGTGTCCGGTGTCATTGAGGCATTTAAGCAAATGCTACCGGATATGCCGCGCATTCCCGACAAAAATGCCATCAACAACGATGGCGAACATTCTCAGGCCAATAATAGCAGCCAAATCATTGAAGACGATATATCGGCGCCCACAAAACGTACACAACGCATTATGAATCTATTTCTTGACATAAATGTGATTCTTACCCAATACGAGAGCATCTCACGCAAATGCTACGAAACATTTCTTCCGCAGCTCATGGAATGCATTTCAAAATGCTTACAAGCATTGTGTTGTCCGTTGTATTTGCTGCCACTGTCATCCAATGAACAAATTCTCATTGAGAATGTCAACGAACTGATTCAAGCTTTAGACGATCCTTTCGATGTGAAATGTTTTCAACAAATGATCACGATTTGGTCATTGATTGACCAACATTTGGCCAAATTATCGAAGAAACAAAGCGAATCGCGCAGCGAATGGGATGATGATGATAATGATGTGGATGACGGTGATGATGAAGAGTGATGTCTACTTGACAATGCGATTGTCAATGAAATAGTGCTGCCAGATTTCAATCTGATTAGAATCTCACTTTGATAATCGGAAATGCAGCTAGTTGCAATTTCCATGTTTAAAAACAATTCCGAAACTATGACAAACGAAATGTAATTTATGAACATGAAAATAAATTTAAATTCAAAAACAAATTCATCTGTTATTGCTGTCTATTTATTATTCGAGTATGAAATATGTGCATAAATATTTCTATAACAACGTTTACGATAGATGTTCGAATTGTATTTTTCGCATTTCTTTTCGTTCCTTCAGTTCTTTCGGATGATTCCTTTTTTCGTGTGTCTGTAAGGAGCTGGGCACTGTGAACGTTTTCGTGCAATATTTGCACTGATAGGTTTTGTGTCGAGTGTGGCCTTCCTCGTGTTTCTATAAATGAATTTGTTGATTAGCATGCATACCAATGTCATTCAACTCAGTCACATGAGTCACACAATTTACGTTATAATATATATATTTCCAAATATTTCGTAAGAAGAAAAAATAAATCACCTTTAGTTTGGAACTAATATCAAATCGCCTGTCACAATAGCTACACTTGAACTTATGCTCCCTATGATACTGTCGAATGTGCGCAAGCAGTGCTAGTTTGTGCGGAAATTCCATTTGACACTGAGCACACTTCTGAACTCCGCTCGTATGAATTTGTGCGTGATAGTAGATGCCACTCTTGGACATCAGCCATTCACCACAGTGCTCACATTGTTTCGCCTGCGCCAACCGTTCGGATTTATCAATGTGTGAAATCATGTGATTTTGAAAAACTGCTTTTATATGAAACGTCTTGCCACATATTTCACATGTAATTTTTGCCTTTTTCTCTCGATGAACCGAATAGTAGTGGCTTCGCAATAAAGACTTCAACTGAAAACTGTGAAAATCGCATAATTATCGATTGGTCAAAAGTATTATTTCTGGTTAGCACTGAATTTTAAAAGTACCACACGTACCGTTTGTGACAAGTTTCACATTCAAATTTCGGCTCCGATGTAACATGATTCAAAAATAAATGCCGAGTAATTGCATCTTTATCACGACACTTCTTTCCGCAGTAATCACAAATGTATGGTTTTCGCATGGTTAGCACGTGGCGCCGTTTGTGCTTTCGCAATATAATTCCGGTAGAGAAGCTTTTATTGCATATATCACACCTGAAACAAAAGATTAACAAGCATTTTATCAAAATCCAAGAACAATCGTTTGAAGCCGTCAAATTACTTGAACGAGTCCGGATTCAAATGGGATTTAATGTGGTCCCTGACTGCCGACAACTCTTTCAGCTTCACATTACAGCACTTGATATAACCTTTCTCGACAGATCGGGAGAAGAAATAAGAGAGTAATGAAAATATTAAATTGAAATAATTAATAATAACTTTTTCAGTTAAATATTCGGCCTTTTGAATAGAGACAAACCTTTATCATCGCCGTGGAGCTCTCTATAATGTCGGCGAGCGTCGTGGAAAGTCTGGAAAATTGTTTCACAATGATCACACTTCATATCAAAATTATCGGCTATGAATTTTTCGTGCAGCTCATCCAATTCTCCATTCCTGTCCAAATGCCGCTGTGTATGCCTTTCCAAGCTGTGCTGAGAAGCATACAGCTTTCCGCAATAGTGACATGGTAAAGTTTTCTCCTTACGAACCACTTCTTCGGTGTGAGTTTTCATGTGTTTGTTCAGCATTTGAACGGACAAATATGTTTTCCCACAATCAGCGCATCTGAGAGAAAAGAAAGTTTTCAAGAATGTCATCTTCTTTCAAATGTTAATTATACAGACAACGAACCATGCAATGATATACCACTGTCATGGTATGAAATGAACCTATTTTGAATGTATCAAAAATTTAATACATTACATACTTGAATTTTTCGGGATCCAAATGTCGTTCTAAATGAGCCATGACTTGAAATCGGTATCTTAATTTCACATTGCAACATTTTATATATCCACCGCCTTTCATATTGTGTTCCATCGTATAGTGTTTTCGGGCCTCATCCACTGATGTGAATAATTTAGGACAAGACTCACATGCCATGTCAAATCGATGTTTGTTCTCGGAAAATATTTTCTCGTAATCAGGGTACTTTTCCTGACGCTTCTTTCTCCGTCTTCTACGCGGCTTCTCTAAAAAATTTTGATTAAATTGATATGATGATTCAAATAATTAAATTAATTTATGAAAAAATCAATTGTTAAAAAAAATCATAAGATTCAGAGGAATGAACATAAAATGGACCAAATTTTTTCAATTTGGCAAATAAGTTTGGAAACATACCAGCAGCGGATTCATATTGATATTCTGGGTCATCGTCAGCATCTCTATCTTCGCCTTCGCTGCTGCTATTACTTCGATTTGCATCGTCATCATTCGTTTGAACATCATTTGATTCATTCACTCTCATTTTCTTAAGTTTCTCACGCCGTTCCTTTTTTTTCGCGTCTTTTTTATCATGCCGCTTTAAGTGTCTATTAAGAAGATCTTGTGTAGCAAATAGCTTCGTTGGGCAACGAGGACATGGAATCGTCTTTTCGAGCCGAACCGTTGGTTCTGTATGATTTTTTTTATGTTTATTGAGTTCGCGATCAGTCCAATAAATTTTGCCACAATCGTCGCATCTGAAGATAAAAAGAATATGAAGAATCAAAGGAAGTTTTGGTTGAAATGAGTTTCGAATCTTTCTGTGTGTTGGAATTGGAAAAGGGATTGACCATGGCCAACAATTCAAATATCCAATTTTATTGATTTTTTATAACGAACAAAATTCGGTTTGACTTCGAGCAAGGAATAAAGTCGATTTTTGACATCAAAACTCACTTGAATCGTTCGGGATCTAAATGTCGTTGCAAATGCTGTAGAATATTACAGCGAAACATAAGCTTCGTATCGCAGCATTTGATGTAACCCTTGGGATTCTGATGTTCGGTCGCATAATGGCTTCGAGCTTCATCAAATGTTTCAAATATCTTCGAACAATTGTCGCATGACATATCAAATCGATTTTTATTAGCGAAAAATATTTTCGCAAAATCGTCCCTCTTTTGTTCGGCGATCTTCTTCTTCCGCGCTCTCACCGTAAGACTATCGTTTTCGTCTAAAATTGCAAAGTTTGTGTGAAAAAGTGTAAATTTAAAGCAGTTGTTTCATACAAAAATTCAACAAATGTTGGTGCATGAGGCAAACGTACCAATAACTTGGTCGTTATCCAAATCGTATTCTTCATCATCTTCGACATCCTCATCACTGCCATTTTCCTCTTCACTGTTGCTGCTTTCATTGGAGGCGCAGTTATAATTCATTGAGGCATCATTTGAATCTGAATCGTTTCGATTTGTACGATTTAAATAATTTTACTCAGAGTTTTGAATATTTTCAACTTTTCACCTGATTCGGCCTCAAACTTTACTTCCAGTTGCGATGCATCAATGAATATGGTGTTTTTTTGGGTCGTCCACAATTCAACCGGATCTTGTTCGACTTTTATCAGCGGATTTAACAATTTCTCTTGTGATACTTTGGATTTTTGATACAATTCGTGGAATGACTCTGTCGTCGACCAACAGATTTGACACACATATTTCGGCAAAGAATCAGTCTCGCTCACCTGTTTCAAAGGAATATCAATCTTTTACATCATTTGCAACAGATGGAAAATTGAATATTTTGTTTACATCGCATCTAAAGTGTTCGCTTATGATATCACTTATTTTCATTTCCGTGCTTATTTCACTGAATATATTCATGTGTTCATCAGTGTTTGTGGCCAGGCACAAACGGCAGCAATTTGTGCTCATCATCTCGTTTCTTGAGTTTCCAAGAATTCCAAAAGTTGATTTGCTTAAATTACAGCACAATAATAAATTTGTTTGCAAATGTACTTGGTGTCTACTTGACAATGCGATTGTCAATGAAATGGTGCTGCCAGATTTCATTCTTTTTAGAATTTTCGAAACAGCTTCTTCACTTTGTTAATCGGGAGTGCAGCCAGTTAGTGCCAATTCGTATGATTCAGGAAAAAATATATGGAAACAGAAAAGATGAAATGAACTGCTCGGTATACACATTTTTCATTTGAAAACATTGTTCGAAATGAAAGAGCGAAAATTTGATGCGAAAGAAAGGATAAAATCACGATTGTACCATTTCCCCGAGAAGACGCAGTAAAATAAAGCATGGAATCTACGTGTAAGAGCTCAAAAATGGGATGGAACCACTATTTTTTTAACTTAAACCAATCATCAAAGCTGATTATCTCTTGATTTGAACTTTTGGCACAACGCTTTTCAAATTATTCTTTTCGCACCCTCAAAGGATGTAATGATCATTTGTTCCGAACTCGTAAGGCAAACAATAAAATGAGAAAAATCATTTCCAAAGTGCTTCCGGTCAGTCTTTGTATTTAAGTAAAATTCAAATAGAGCCGTCAATTTTAAACAGTATTCAAAATAGTGATTTTTTATGAAACATATTCAAAAGTTCGATATAAATATTTCCAAAACAACTTTCATGATGGATGGTCGAATTGCATTTTCCGTGATTCTTTCCTTTGTTGCAGTTCTTTCGGATGATTTCTTCTTTCGTGTGTCTGCAAGGAGCTGGGCACTGAAAACGTTTTCGTACAATATTTGCACTGATAGGTGTTATGCCTAGTGTGGCCTTCTTCGTGTTCCTATCCAATGAATTAGTCACAAAATTCACATTAAAACAGGAAATTAAAAAATATATGCGAATTATGCGTGAAAAGCAACATTATATTTACTCTTAGTTTGGATTTAATATCGAATCGCCTGTCACAAAAGGTACAGTTAAACTTAGGCGGTCTGTGGTGTTTGCGAATGTGTGCTAGTAGAGCAAGTTTGTGCGGTAGCTTCATTTGACACTGATCACACTTCTGAACTCCGCTCGTATGAATTTGCTCGTGATAATAGATGCCACTTTTGGTCATCAGCCATTCACCGCAATGTTCACATTGTTTCGCCTGCGCCAACCGCTCCGATTTATCGGTGTGCGAAAGTAAATGTTTCTCAAAAGTTGCTTTTATGTGAAAAGTCTTGCCACATATTTCACATGTAATTTTCGCCTTTTTCTCTCGATGTACCGAATAATAGTGATTTCGCAATAAGGACAACAGCTGGAAACTAAACCGAACTCATCATTAACAAAATCCATTTCATTTCCAAATGAGATCTTCTTTTCGTTTTTCTAGCGGATTTTTTTTTTTAAATGGGACATACCGTTTGTGACAAGTTTCACATTCAAATTTCGGAGCTGAATTGACATGCGTGCTAAAAATATGTCGCGTAATTGTTTCTTTGTTCCGGAAACCTCTGCTACAATAATCACAGATTAATGGTTTGATGATCGCGTGCCGCCGCTTGTGCAAATAAAATTTTTTTCGATCTGCATAAGTCTTCTCACATTGCTCGCATCTACGGATGATAATTAATTCATTTATAAAAATAAAAACAATTCAATCAAATATTGAAGCTTACTTGAAAACTTTTGGATTCAAGTGGGAATTGATGTGGTCCACGACACGCCAGAACTCATTCAGTTTCATATCGCAGCATCTGTCAAAAGAATTCATGCATTTTGTCAGAAAAAGCAGCATTGCAAATTTTTAGAATATTGATGTCGGAAAAACAAGAATAAAATAGATGCTCGCAATAGCTTCAAAATTAATTTGAAATTGATTTGTTAAAACTTTTCGACAAATAAACAAAAAAAAAAAAATATCCGGTCACATTTTAGCGAATCACTAGCAAAAATGCTCAAAGTTCTTGGCGATGTGAGTTTTTTTCCGTATCAACACTATCGCATAAATTTAAAAAAAAGGAATAACAACTAACTTGATGTAGCCTTTTTTATAATCATGCAGATCTTTGTAGTGGCGTCTGGCATCGTGGAAGGTGGTGAATATAGCATCGCAGTGATCGCATGACATGTCAAAGTTATCCGCGATGAATCGTTTGTATTGTTCGTCGTCCGATTTATTTCCGTCCACGTGCCACTGAAGATGCTTTCTCAAATAAATTTTTGATGTGAATGATTTTTTGCAAACATCACAAATGAATGACTCTCTTTCGATTGATGTTGCCTCTGTGTGTTGTCTCATATGCGCTTTCAAAACATGAAACGCGAAATAAACCTTTCCACAGTCGCTGCATCTGACAATACAACGCACGTATTTTACGTATAATTATTTACAGTAATTCTTACGTCTGACATTTTTTGGATTTCCATCGGAAAACTTACTTGAATTTTTCGGGATCTAAATGGCGATAAAGATGCTCTTCGATTTTACAGCGATAATTCAGTTTTACATTGCAGCATCTGACGGGAGAACAATTGGGAGAAAGGTTTTAATTTCCAGAAATATTAACTTTAGAATCTCATCCACATCTACTTACTTTATGTAACCTCTTGGATTATTATGATCGGACGCATAGTGGCTTCGAGCTTCATTCAATGTATCAAATAATTTTGGACACGAATCACATGACATATCGAATCGATGCTTATTTTCTAGGAACAACTTTTCAAATGCTTTTTTCTTTTGTAGAGCTGTTAGCTTTCGTTTTGATGAGCCCGGAGATTTCCCACTGTCTGCAAACATACGTGTTGAAATCAAAAATTGAATATTTGAAAAAAATTGTTTTTAAATACCTTCCAAATTCTGTCCATGAAATTTCGATGGTGAATCATAATTGGTAGTCATACCTTTCTCTTCATTGTTGCCGTCAATATTGTCTGAATCGTTATGATTTATTTCAACGTTATATGGATATTCGGGGCGTCCTGTAGAGGCAAAACATTTTCACTAACACGTAAGCACATCCAAATTGAGTTCGCTCACCGAAATCTGGCTCCACTTTCATCACCAAATCAATGGCGCTTTGGGAAATATCGGCATACGCATTTTGATCGTTACCATTTAGCCATATTTCACTGCGATCAGTTTCGGTTTTAATCAATGGATTGAGCAATTTTTCCTGCACTGATGTCGCTTTTTGGTACAAATCATGGAAGGTTGCGATCGTCGTCCAACATTGTTGGCACACAAAATGTGGCAATGAATCGCTTCTGCTGACCTATTCGAGAATGCAAAACTGAAATATTTCGAAGCAAAATTTTTTCTAGAAATCAAATAAAAAGCTTTTTATTCACTTGGTATTTGAAATGTTCGCTGATAATTTCGGCCATCCCCATTTCTACGCCTTTTTCGTTGAAAATATTCAAAAGATGATTGCTATCAGACAAACAAAATCGACACGAACTACTATTTTCCATTTCGAAAACGTTGAATTTTGGCGAATATATTCGAATGTTTCAATGAATTTCAAATCATAAAATAAATTGTTCGGCGAATTTGTTTAGTTGCAAACCATAAATAATAAATAAAAGTGTGCCAATTAAATTGCTCTATATTTGACAGTTAAACTGTCAAAATCGGTTTGATGTCAGAACATAATTAGGTGGTACACATATTTCGGAAAGAAGAAGAAGAAAAAGCTGATTTTTGCTAATGAGCAAATCAATCAGACTTAAAGTCATTAGTTAGGCGAATGTCTGCCGCTGAATGGTGAAACAATTGACGCATTATGCCAATAATTAGTAAAAGCCAATGTTAAACGACGACATCATTTCATTTATGTGTGGTGTGTGAAGTTTAAACAAGAAATTATTATGGGCAACGTCAAGTCAATTCAAGAAGCTTCGTTATGTCACGGTGTATTTTAATAGCTTCAGTGCTCGTATGAAATTCGAACATAAACAATCTGCGCTGTGCGATTGCAGGCCCCCGAGAAAATCCATTCAACATTTATTTTCGAAAGTCAGTTCAATCAATTTTGGTGAAAAAAAAATACATTTAAAATTTAATTCGAAATATCCGGGGCCGCAGAAATGGATAAGCCCGGTGAAGATTGTGTGCCTGAAAATGAACATTCAGCGAATAATAGCTCTGAGCCAGGCGCACAAAGTCACGACCAAAATGGTACAAAAGATACGGTTCAACCAAAACCGTCATCAACCGACACCGAAAATTGTAACCCGGATAAAATGCCCGATGAATTGAAAGACATGTTTTTGGTTGATGCCATCGGCACAACGCTGTATAGCAAGCGATTTGTCTTGCAAACATTGTTAAATCTCAACAAAGTCGAAAGTAAACTGAACGAAGAGTTTGAAAAGGATTTGTGCACATTGTGGGATATGACAATTGAAAAGGATGTGATTAAATTGTTGCTGGAGCATAATGTGTTGGAAATATTCTCGAGTTTAATTCAAATCAGCGAAGATCAGCGGCTGGTGGAGATTTTATTGGGCATCATTGGAAATATGTGTACATTATCGCAAACGCGCGAATCTCTCTGCCAGCAACCCGACGTCATGATTCCGATTATCGACTTGATAGCCTGTTCCGACTCATTGATTTTGGTGCAATTGATGCGCCTATTTCATACGTGCCTGGTGTTTGAAAATAGTGGCGACGAATATATATGGTTTCAGCATTTTCGGTGTGCCGATCAGTTTGTCGATCGATTCTCATTTTTGCTGGCAAATTCGATGAGCACATCGTTGTTGGTCCATGCATATGAAGCGCTCAATGCGATATGCACGAAATTCGCAGTCATTGAAATCCAACCGGAAATTGCCGATTCAAGTGGTTTCCGTGATGTATTTGTGAAGCCGGCTCTTGTGTCCGGTGTCATTGAGGCATTTAAGCAAATGCTACCGGATATGCCGCGCATTCCCGACAAAAATGCCATCAACAACGATGGCGAACATTCTCAGGCCAATAATAGCAGCCAAATCATTGAAGACGATATATCGGCGCCCACAAAACGTACACAACGCATTATGAATCTATTTCTTGACATAAATGTGATTCTTACCCAATACGAGAGCATCTCACGCAAATGCTACGAAACATTTCTTCCGCAGCTCATGGAATGCATTTCAAAATGCTTACAAGCATTGTGTTGTCCGTTGTATTTGCTGCCACTGTCATCCAATGAACAAATTCTCATTGAGAATGTCAACGAACTGATTCAAGCTTTAGACGATCCTTTCGATGTGAAATGTTTTCAACAAATGATCACGATTTGGTCATTGATTGACCAACATTTGGCCAAATTATCGAAGAAACAAAGCGAATCGCGCAGCGAATGGGATGATGATGATAATGATGTGGATGACGGTGATGATGAAGAGGAAGTAAGTGGGATTGACGTGAATATGACAATTCTTGAGTATATAACCAGAACAAGCAAAAATGCAACACAAGATCAAATTGAAGCCAGCTTAAAAAATATCAATCAAGATGTGATTGAAGCGCTCTGCAAAGCGCTCAGTCCGGGCAGCAGTGAAGACGATATTCGAGCGTGCATTGATAAATTCAAAGAAGCCGCTCGGGCTGTGTGGAACATTGAAATTACCATAATTGAAGATGAATTCGGGCCGAGAAGTGTGAGTGATATTGAGGATGATGACGACGACGACAGTGAAAAAGATGATAATGAAAACTTAGCAGATGAATCAAGCGTACGATCAGGGTCCGAGACGGCCCAATGAACTGATCCGATCAATCAAACATTTGTTTCTATTTTTTGTACAAAAACCCAACCAACAGTAACAACAACAATACTGAATCTATTAGGCTAACAGCATTTTCTTCGTGTTTTAATTTAACACTAACATAAAACTATTTGTATTGACAATTATAAGAGAGTAATAATTTGTTATCGACATTAGAAATAACAATATGTGTTTTTTTAAGGAGAGAGATAGAAAAAAGAAATAAAATATATTTTCCAAATAATTTGTCATGTATTGTATTCACTCAATGTTCGAATTTCAATATTAAATTGTCTATATATCTCTCACTTTCTCGTTCTCTCAAACAAGAGCGGTGACGATTATGTAAAGGTAACGTCCTATTGGGGATAATTGATGGACTATTATGTAAAGACTGAATATGAATGCTAGGTGTGCATAGATTTCCTGCAGTCAATTCTTCATCCAGAAGTTTTCGTTCGAGTTAGCTAAGTATAACGATGACAACGGTAGCAGCAGAGCAGGGGAATTGACGACCAAGAAATCTTTGAATTATTCGGACCGAATTTATTTTATTTTTATCATTATAGAGCACGTACATCTCCGAGGTATAGATATTTCTAAATGGATTTCATACTCTTTTATTTACACACCGAGAAATATCTTGTGATGTGATAAATGTGAAAGCAACAGAAGAGAAGAACAAAATGAGGGGAAAAAGTTAGTTTGGCACACTGGACAACTTATCGAAGCAAATCAGCAAGGGTGCGATACTGCTGTTATAGAGCGCATACACAACACTCAGCCGGAGGTACACGAAAGGTTCGATGAGGATTTTGGTAAAATATAGTGCTACACAGAACATTACAAAGCCATAGCATATATATCGAGCGCTCAGTTCACCCGATGTAGATAATGTATTATATTCCCTTTTTTTTCCTTTTGCGCTTATATTCTGTGTGGCTCGATTCGGTGTAGCATTGGGCATTCGTGCAATACACAGACTGAGTAAGAGGTAGCTTCTCAGTGAATCGGATTTTTGCGAGTGTATGCGTGCGTTAAGCGGACGCGGAGAGTTCAGGATTTTTGTTTAAGAATTCTCGATTGGTAACTTAGAGAAGCTAGTCGCTATCTGTCTTTTGATGTGCACGGATTCAACTAACCTGCTCCCGGGGAAAAGCATTACGTGGAATTTTCAAGAGTACATTCCAAGTATCCAGATAGGAGCCAGGTATTTTTGATCAATACCATATTTTGAATTTTCTTTTTCATTTATTCAACTTTCATTTTGAAAACATACACAAACTTTCTTTTTTGTGAATAAGTTCGTATATTCAATTTATTTTTGAAGATTCAATTAATTATTCATTCAATAGAAATAACAAAATATTCAATTTTTAATTGACATTTAATTGAAGAAAAAAAAAATATTTCTTGAATTGAGGATCAATAGAAAACGAGAGAGTACCATTTTAGTTGTCACTACGAATATGTAGAACAAAACCCAATTGAACAAAACAACAACAAGAATAATAGCAAAAAATCATTTTACGGCAAAACTCTTGTAGCATTTCTGCAAGTAGAAATTCACTTTTTTTCCTCTCTCTTTCTCTTGTTCGCTATGCCTTAAGAAATGAGCGAATTTTGAGTTGAGACGCTGACACTTAGCCAGACTATCATCGAAAATCTGCATCAGTGTTTTTGCGTTGTTTCCACATACAAACAACCAATCGAAAATACATACACACACGCCCACTCACACACGTACAGCTTTTTGTGGATACGCTTCATACAAATGTGCAAAATATATCCAAACATCGCACAATATCTATGTGTAGTAAATGCATATTGTGTATAGTGTGTTCCTCAATAATGAAATATGAAGGGCATCGTACAACGAAAGTGTCTTTGACTCTCTGTCACTCTAATGCATTTGATGAATGGTTGTCGACCGATGGCACCGATGATATAGACGAAACCGACGATTCCGCTTCTATCACGAGCTCAGCTTCCGCTGGCTCTTCAACTCATTTAGTTTGCAATTCACTGTATATCAGTATTGTTTTTGATTGAAAATCAGAACGAGCTATTGTCGATTTTTTTTTTTTTTTCTATTATGTACATTGGGCACACAATTCCACTTGAATATTTCTTAGATTCCAAGAGCATTTTGAATCAAGATTTATTCCAAGGAGATCGCATGCGCACTGGGCATCCATCAAGAACTCTTGCTTCAATTTCCAAATTGCCGGCGTGAAATTCACACTGTTCAAGTGGGTCATTATTTTAACGATTTTTGTCGATGAAATTTTTGATTTGTTTTTGTGAATTTTGGAATTGATTATTGGGTATTTGTTCTGAGATGAGATTATTTTGTGGAATAGAATTATCATGGGATAAAATCGATTTGCAGATAAGCTTATGAATTTTGTTCTGATGATCGCGGTAATAGGTTCATTCAATAATAATGACGACCATTGCCTGAGAAAAAGTCGTTTTATTCGGTCCATACTTCGGACATGCCATACTTTGATTTTGATTGTTAATATTGTTTGACATTAATTTACCGTTCATTTGTCGATTGCCGAACAAGGTCTACGAATGTATGCAAAACTGTATTCTCATCAAAAATATTAGTACATTGAACCAAACATTTTGAATAAAGAAGTAAACGGTATTGTTGTTCAGTATCCATTGGTTCGGCTCAGTATTGTTTTTTTTTTTTCGCCCGGAAAAAGTGAGTTACACGTAAAAGGAGACGTGGACGAGGGTTGAAGATCGAAAAAATGAATCATGTTACATTAGACGATACGTCGGATACGCCGTTGGGCGGCCGAAAAGGAAAGACTTGCTCAATGAGCGGATGCAACAATACTCATCAACGATTCCCAAATATGAGTTTTTTTCGCTTTCCCAAAGAATTGGCCAGGTTTGTAGCATTTACTATATGAAATCACGCGATCATTCAACAAACTAATTGTGAACATATTTCACACAGAGCAAAGGAATGGCTAGTCATTTGCGAACGTCCCGATCTAATGAGGCGGGTTGAAATTGGCGATATTACGATCAACAACTACTATGTGTGCGAAATTCATTTTCCCAATCAAATTTTGGACTATGCAACGCGGAAAATTTTAATCAAAACGGCCAAACCGTTGTCTGTAGCAGAACTTAAAGCACTGCCGGCCCAAAGTCGATACGGAAAACATGGGAATACCGTAAAATCGAGACGTCACACCGATGAATATGATGCACACATTGAACAAGACTTTGATGATGATTATGAAATTGAAGACAGCAGAGGTATTATTGCTATTTCGTATTTAAACGCATCCGGTCTCATAATCGAATGCTTTTTTTTTCTTTCTTTTAGATGGTATGAAACATGGACACACATTTGGCGTGAAAATAGCAAAGGCTGAGGGCGGCTATCATTCAGATTTACTGGAGCCGTTATCCGTTTTATCCGAAGATAGTATGTACATTTGAATGATTTTTTAATTCGACACATGCGACAATGAGCATTATTTCCTTCCGCGAATAATCGCTCGCATCCATTTTTTAAACGATTTCATTGAAGAAAAATGTAAACTCAAAAACAAAACAGGTTACATGGACAATTTGAATCGTACGCCTTTCTGTTGGACCACCGAAGCCACCAGATATCTCATCAAATTGCGTGGCGAACGTGATGGCGACTTTGAGCAAAGTGGTGCGCGCAAAAGTCAATTATGGTTGGAAATATGCAATAAGATGCGAGAGGCTGGCTATGACTTTACCCCGGAAAAAGTGTCAAAAAAATGGCACAACATTACAATAACATATCAGAAAAATACAGAAAAAGAACCGGGCTGCCGCAACTGGGAGTTTTTTGATGATATGCACGCCGTATTCCAACACAAGAAATTACTTGATGAGAATTCGATCGATTACAGTGACATCGAACCACGGCAAAATGGAATGGCCAAACGCAGAATTGCTGATATCTCAATACAGGACAGGTATTTACTGTTTTTGGTTCATTCATACATGAACCACAATGCGAGAAAAAAATGATTTGAATCGTTATTAAATCCTTAAACAGAGATACGATTTCACCGGCATCTGACCACAGCTACCGGCCGAATGTCCGCGAATCACTTCGAATCAAGCGAAAAAAGTACGAAGCCGAAGAGATTGAGTCAAATATTGAGTCGCCATTTGCACCGGTCACCACAAACTTCATTACCAACGCCAGTTCGCTCGATGAAGTTTGGTGGAAGAATTATTTTGAGCAAAAATTGGAATTGGAACGAAAGCGAATGGATAAAGAAGATGAACGTCACAAAGATCGAATGAATTTCCAGAAAATGGCCATTATGCTGCAAGAGCGCGTTGAAAAGATTAAAGTTGAAGCAATGAACAAATTAACCAATGCCTTGCTTCGTCTACAAGATTCGGGAACATTATAGACTCACATTGTCATTTAGTTTTTATACGCACAATCATTATTTAAATGAAAATTCACATGCCCATACAATTATACGTTTGTACATACAATAATACGTTTGATGATTAACAAAAAATCGAATAAATTGGTAGATTTGGCTTTGTTAACAGCAGATGGCGTGACCTGTTTTTATCGACAATAACCTAACCTTCAAACGTATTGATATTTTGACAGGCGATATCTGTCAATGTGGTTCCAGTTCATCATACTTTTAACTAAACCATTTCGGTCAAAGGGATTTCTGCTGTTTGTTTTCCAGAGTGGTCAGCTGTAAAAGAGATAAAATGTTTCAAATGATTCGATTAAAACATAGGCACGGCCACACTATTCAACAAATTTTTGCGATGCAATCAACGGCGGCTGCCAAACAAACGACGCCATCTGAATCGCCAAATGAAGTACAACGTATTGTTTTGCCAAAGAAAATCAGTCGTGGACCAACCGATATGCTGTATACGTTATCAAAAACGGTCGGACGAGATCCAACTGCCGTACACTTCAAATATCACGATGATCCGTATCTTGCGCCGACATCACTTTACAGTCGAGATCATTACGCCTTATCAAAAGAGGCCGGTAAACAGACAGCAAACTGGTTGAAACAACAACATGCTGATTTTTTCAATGTAAGTTGATGACAGGTGTAAAAAGTATGCATGAATTGATTTCACGCACTTTTCGTTTTAGGCAAAAGATGCGCAGCCAAGAATTGATGCATTCATCCCAAAGTCAGTTTACAGTGACGAGAGCGCGGTGGATTTGAAATGTCTCAAAGAAGCGGTTGATTCGTTGAATGTGTCCGATGCCATTTTAATATACAGACTGTTGACTGCTCAAAAAGTCACCGTACCCGACGATTTGAAGCAACACCTTCTCGAGCTTGTTTGTTTTTATAATCACAATGATCCGACACCATTTGATATGTTCGAGGAACGAGGCGCTAAGGAAATCAAAAAGCGGTCTCGTGATGCCAAGCCCGAATTGTGGGTGGAAAATTGTTTTGCGGAACAATTGTTCCAAAGTATTGAACCCAAAACCGCGGCCGCCTACAATACGATGATTCGAGCTCTGTACAAATACAATAATCGAGATCGTGCTGGAGAATTGGTGTCAGAGGCCGAACAAAATCAAGTGCCGCTCGATTTGGCCACATACAATGCGCACATTCGAAACATCAACAGACCAGGAATGACAGCGGAAATGCGTTGGGATCAAATCAAAGCCACATTAGCCGATATGAGCAAGCGAAAAATTCATCCAAATGTGCATACACTCAATGCCATTTTGGTAACCATTAAAACTGGCGGCAATATTTTCAGCATTAAAGAGTATGCCACACAAACGATGGCCGAATTCGAGCGACTCAATATTGAGCCTTGTCTGGAAACGTATAGCCATTTACTAGACATTTTTCATGGCAAACAGTCACCACCAAGCAATGTCATCAATCAAATTATCGAACGGCTCGAAAAGAATCCCACATTGGTCGCTCAAAGTCCCGATGATTCAATATTTTTTTACAAAGCAATGGTGGTTTGTCGTTTTCGTTTAAAAAATGCGGCCTCTATCGCACGGCGCATCGATAACATCGTAACGCATTCGGATAATGTTAAATTCCTTGGCGATGCACAGCTAGAGCAAATGTATCATCGATATTTCTTAAGCACGATTTTACACAATGAATCATTTCCAGACTTTATTCGAACTTATGATCAATTGGTTCCGGAAACTTATTCGCTCGAGCCAAGCATTGTCGATGACATTTTCTCAATCATCAATGTCACCGGTGCAATTCAATATATACCGAAATTTTGGACTGACATGGTCATTTCGGGCATTTCAAAACGAAGCCAAATCAACGATACACTTTTGAAATTGATGACAACCAATCAGCCCGTGGCTGATGTTAAGGAGCATGAAAGTCTAGTCGAGCAATTTGCCGAAATCGCATGGAGCATCTATCAAAATGCAGTTAATGATCAATTTTCAAAAGCACGCGAAGCGGAATTAATACCAGCCGCTCGGCTAGCAAATATCGTTATTTTACTGTTGCGAGCGAAGCTCCACAGCAATGCCAAAGTCATTGTCGAAAGCTGTTTGGAACAACAAAAAGAGAAACGAATCATTGGATGCCTCACCGATGATGCACTATCGGCATTCATTGATAGCTGTATCGAAAACAAGGAACCTCGCATCGCAATACAGTGTGTCGCTTATAGCATTGAATATGGCATTGGAAATGCCATTGAGTACGGCAGAAAGATCATCCAATCATTCACTCTGGAACCATACGAATCCAAACGCATCACCGATTTAGTTGGCCAAGACGTTTTGAAAATCGCACAAAAATCACCTGAATCAAATTAAACGATAATAATCGTAGACTCCTGTCTGCGGAACAATGGATCATTGTTATGCTAAAGGGAAACTAACATTTAGTGACAAGTATTGGTAACGAATAGAGTGTTTACGGCATATCTCAACACTGTTTCAAATTGACCACTATTAATCGGCTGTAAATAAAGTAAATTGATTAAAATTCAAATGCGAAGTTTTTTCAATAAATTCAAATTCTGCATTGAAGATGCAGATTGAAATGGTTTCTTCTACATCTGCTCTTATATTGTAGAACATTTCCTGTATTTCCAAAGGATTCAATCTGAAATGATTTTATTCAATTCCTATAATAAATTGTTAAAAATACCTAATTTCTTCATTTTTTTTTTTTTTTTTTTTTTTTTTTGAAAAAGCGACTTCATTGTGAATATCTATAAATTTATGACACAAGTCTCAAATTTCAATAGAAAACGTCTATTATTCTCATTTATTTAGGCTTTATAATCATCTTGGATGTTTTCTCAATTCTTGAACATTTTATTTTATCCATTTTAATTGTATTTATTCATTAAATTAAATAATTATTCGTAAATGCGGATATGTGCATGCAATTAATCAAAATTTCAAGAAGAACCATATCATACTCAATTTGTACCGGCGTATCCCAACTAGTACCGATAGTGAGCCCTGGCCTAAGCTCTCGTATAACGTCAATGATTTTTTAGATAATGAATATTTATGCACTTAATTTTCAATTCATATATTCAGAGTTGACAATATGCATCTATTATAAATATTACCATGAAATATAGCAAATTCCTGAGTTGATATTTTCAGAAGTGTTATTCATTGCAACAAAAATGTGTTATTAAATCTGCGTATCACATCATTTCACTAAAAAACTATATAAATATCGAAGATGCTATTAGCAACTGAATTTCATTTTGAGATCTGCAAGCAAAATGAATTTTTTAATTCGTGGCATTTTGGGGCTCTTGATTATCGCTTTCGTTGTAAGTATAAGACTTGATATGCATATATTTTAAATCAAATTAATCATTATCAAACACTATACGAAAAATAGGATCTTCAAATATTTGTATCGTGTGATATTGATGGAGAGTCAAAATTCAAGATTAAACCACCTCCACCGGAAGCGCTTGAAGTGGAAGCTGACGGAATTTATGGAGCTCGTCTTTACGATTTGGTCCCAGCCATGAATCAGTTTGATAACATATTGAATAAAGAAGATCTTAGGAAGGAAATGCTCAAAGCCAGATTTGGAGATCTGAAAGATAGTGGAACGCGAAAGAAACTAATGCAATTGGTTGAAGCTATGCAAAGCAAATTGAAAAGTTCGGCGAAACAGCTTCTGTATATGGACGATGCAAATAAGAAATTTGCGGTAGAAGTGAAAGAAAATGCTATCTTATATGATAAACAACTTTTGGCAAGTGCACGCTTGAGAGAGGAAAGAGAACATTTGCTCAAAACTGCTCTAGCTCAAAGATATTATATCAATGAACTCAAAAATATTCTAATAAACGAAATTTCTTCGATGCAAGAGTACATAGGTAAATTGTGGTCCAGTTTGAAATTGAGCAATGAAAAGGATTTGCATAATGTTGTTGAATTGAGCAATACGGTTTATCCAAGCAATAGGATGCAATATTTTATGTTCGAGCTCCATCATCGATATATCAACGGAAATGAGTCTGATGCCCTCAGGAATTGGTTGTTAGAAATGAAGAAAATCAAGAAAACATAACTCATTCGGAGCCCAGCCAGCCCAATTATGATCTACATTTGATGAAAATCAACTCCAAAATAATAAACATTGAACATATAAAGCTACCAATTCTCAAATGTATAATGTGAAAATATAAGATTAATAAATCTTGCAATAAA
The DNA here is from genome assembly GCA_028476595.1 of Obolodiplosis robiniae. Taxonomy (NCBI): domain Eukaryota; kingdom Metazoa; phylum Arthropoda; class Insecta; order Diptera; family Cecidomyiidae; genus Obolodiplosis; species Obolodiplosis robiniae. The sequence continues at coordinate 6,471,668 of CM052017.1, read as the reverse complement.
TAAAAAGATTCGCTTTGACTAATGAGAGTAGAACGAACACGAAGCTTATATTGGCATTTTTTGAATATTAATCCAGTGCATGTATCCCTATTAACAATTTGTTTTGAGAAAATTTCGGTACTACATTCGGAAAAAAGGTTGAAATTCAAAATGTTTTTCATATGAAAAGGTGGCGTTTTTGTTCCAAATTCCAATTATGTTTGGTACACATTCCGATGTACCAAGCAAAAATCCAATTGTCTGACAGATTAAGCTGTCAAACATTTGGAGATCGGTACATAAACGCCAAATTTTCAAATGAAAAATATTTGGACTTCCAATCTTTTTTCCGAATGTTGTATCAAAATATTTTCCAAACAAATTGTCAGGGAAAAATTACTTAGCAAATATTTTACCAAAAACTTAAGAATCCATTTGCAAGGGTAAATAGACTAAGTAGATCAAGCTTCATCACTTGATTTTTTTTAATCACCTATAATTTGGGATTTATTCCTACGAACAATAAGGACAGCTAAAATCAATTTCAGTAACATCAGTCATTGTTGAATCAAATTGATCGACTTGCAAACACGTGAGTGCAAGTTATTATTTTCCATTAAATATTTGAAAATATTCATCCTAAATTGTTTAATTTCACAATCTTTTTTCAAAGGTAGTTTTAAGTGAAAATAGCTTTCGAAGTAAATAAACAATTTTACATTTTATATTATATAATTGAATATACACATTTATTATTTATTTATTTTCAAGGTTAATAAATCGTAAATAATTGTTGTGTATTTTATTAGCTATACTATGCTCAAAATTCAATGCCATGAAATGTTTGGTTGTTCTTTTTTTTTGTAAAATAGAGTGATTTTCCCGTTTAAATCTGCACTCAAAATTTGAAAAAGACATAACCAAACAAAATCAATATTCACACTAAAACTAAAAATAATTGCCACATTTTTCGTCTTCATCAAACTCGTGAAAGGAAAATCAATTTTGCAGTCTACTTCAAATGTATTGTAAAAAATATTTTGACTATGCTACAAACGAAATGGCTTCACTCAAAATGATTATTCTACTGGATTCGGTATAAAATTGAAATCGCAAGATTTCTGCTAGTTTATGTTTTACCATCTAATCTGGATGACTAAACTGTCCATTCAAGTATTCCTATCTTCTCTCTCTCTCTCTCTCTCTCTCTCTCTCTCTCTCTCTCTCTTTAATTTCTCAATATGTTCTTTTGCTAACTAAAAACTAAAATAATTTACACCACACAAATTGATGGAAACAACAGAAAAAAATAATATAGTAAATGTTTTTTACACCTTGTCTTTTCTTTCAAGCAATTCTTATTTAATATGATACAACTGTCTTTTATCTATGATGCCAATGTGAAATTGGGCGTATTTCAGTCGAATTTAGTCCAGTTATTATTGGTTTTCCAGCAATTTTGATGTGACACATCTCTGTTTGGTGTAAAGCCCGTGTTGTTACGAAGAGTTTTGTCATTGCTGAGAAATGGATCGATTGTGAGATTTGAATGTCGATTGCCACTGGCCGTTGATGCGTCAATCTGCTGATTCAATTTGAAACGGTCGAGTCCATATTTGCGCAGCCATTCGACATCATCATCATCATCATCATTCGAATTATTCATTGAATTTGGTGGCCGCTCTGCATATTGGCCAGGCTTGAAAAATGGATACATAGGATTGCTAAATGCTTGACGATTTGATTGCGGCGCAACTACTTGAAATTCCCTCAATTTTACGTCCGGTATCCGCTTTGCATTCTGATTCAACGGATCAAAATCGTCTACTTCAAAAGAAGTACTCGAATCTAATTCAATCAGATCAGCTTGCAAATCCTGAAACAATCAAATAATTTATTAACATTTTTATCGGCCATTCATTCTATGCCAAAACCTATTTGGGATAACGACAATATTTTTGTTCAAATTAACCAACACAATGACATACAAAAAAAGCCAAAATGAATTGAACATTATTAACAAATAAAGCTATGGCTATTATATGTACAAATGAAGATATCGAATGATGCAAATCCTCGTACCTCAGATGATTTCGAGTCATTTGTCATGTTCAGTTTGTGGCATTGTGGTTTGGGTGGCGGTTCGATAAGTGGGGTGGCTATGTTCATTGCATCATTCTTCTTCAAATTTAATGAATTTGCATTTTGTACAAAATTATTTTCGAAACCCATTCGAGTGTGTGCATGAGATTGTGGCGTTGACGTTGTCATTGCTGGTGACACGTTGAGTGACGGTTTCGTTTTTGTACGGGCCATCGGTACTGGTGCAACGTTTGTTGTATTATCTTCTGTATTATCGTCTGTATCGATGATAATTAAATGCTCACTGGCAGCAGTTCGTACCTTTCGTGGTGGGTTTGTTAATCGCGGTGGAATTGGCGGTGACACATCGGGTGGAGCATCAAAACTGCATGTACTGTTCGTGCCCGATGAATCGTTTGCTTCCAAATAGCCCGATGATTCGCCGACATCTTCGAGAGAAAAAATCGTACCAGCTGATGCATTCGCTTGCATGGCTTGGTGATCGGGCGTGTTCACCAACGATCCACTGCGACTAGATCGTCTCATGTATTCCACACTATTTACTGGCTTCAACTAGTTTTCAACATGAATTGTGAATAATGGAATCATGAATTATTTTTTTCAACCGTGTGCTATTTCCAAGGCTTATCTAAGGATAGAGTTGCCATATTAGAACCTAGTCTTTCATTACCATTTACCTGGCGCATGGCCAGTGATTTTTCTCTTTTTTTTTATTTTTGAACTTATACGGCATCAATCTGATCAATCGATTAATATATTCGAAACAAGATTTTATTTGATGCCTCTGAATGTGTTGGTGACATCAGCAAAATTCGTGCGCTGTGCTTAAACGGTGTTCGAACATTACGCAGACTTAATGTAATAATATATTCAAAGAGTTTTGGGTCTGTAACAAAAACAGAAAAGGTTGTAGGTCCTAATTTGGCAATTTACTCTTAGTGGAACTTCTAAAAAAATATCTCAGATACGATTTTGAACGATAAATTTAAATATGGAATCATATAAAATTATTCACTTCCAAAAACACCAATTGTCATTCGTAAAACTTTAAAGATTTAGAAGACTTTGATTCTCGACCGGCTAGAATTTCGGTCTATAAATATTGTGTTTTTCCTTTAGTTATCTAGGAACTCTTCAAATTTTTATTATATTGGGTCAACAAATTGAAAACCTCTGTTTGTTTCTTTCACATGTACAAATTTTTACCATGCACGCTTGATTCATATTTTTTTACATATGTCATTTCAAAGTGCTGTCAATAAGCGTAACATATGTCACTTTTTCGTGGTTGAAGAGTAAACATATTTTTTATTTCGCTTAAAAATGTCGAATTTCATACCAACAAATCAGCATTTGCGGGAAGTTTTAACTTACGCGTTTATTTTAAAAAATTGGAAGCGTTATGGGATCAAGACTCGTGTCAAACGCAAGGAGCTTGGGCTATCATTGGAAGTGATTCAACAAGCCATTTTTCATCGCTTGAAAGCATTGGAATTCATTCAAAAGGTGGGAAATTGGGTGCCATACGAGTTGAAGCTGAGAGACGTCGAATTGCAATTTTGCATGTCGGAAATGATGCTTCAGCGCTACAAAAGGAAGTCATTTTTGCATCGGATTGTGACTGGTGATGAAAAGTGGATTCATAACGACAGCCACGGCGCCAAAGTAATGATCTGTATTTGGTGGGATCAGAAGGGTGTATTGTATTATGAGCTGTTGAAATCGGGCCAGACGATCACAAGGGACCTCTACCGAACACAATTGATCCGTTTGAAGAGAGCAATCAACAAAAAACGGCCAGAATACGCGACCAGACACGAGAGCATAATTTTCCATCATGGCTCCGCTCGGCCACATGTTGCTAAACCGGTTAAAAACTATTTGGAAAATAGTGGATGGGAAGTTTTGCTTCACCCGCCGTATAGCCCAGACCTTGCCTCGTCTGAATACCATTTGTTTCGATTGATGAAGAATGCCCTTACTGGAATACGCTTCACTTCAGAACAAGGCATCAAAAATTGGCTCGATTCATTCTTGGCCTAAAAACTAGAGCAGTTTTTTTTGTGCGGAATCCATATTTTGCCAGAAAGATGGGGAAATTTTATAGCTCCAGATGGGCACTACTTTGAACATTGAATGTATAACAATATTTTTACAATTAAGATTTAATTTGTAAAAAACGGAAGTTTTCAGCTTGTTTACCCAATTTATATTTTGTCTTTTGAAAATTTGCTTAGATTTTCATGAATGCCTCATTATTAAAGATTATTTACTTAATTGAATGGCAGAGAATAACAATGCAACGTATTCTTGCTGGCAAATGAAGTGTCCCTCAACAAATTTACAACATAAGTGTCCCTGAAAATTGTTTCATTAAAAGTGTCCCAGCTTTTCAAATTTGATTTTCGCATTACTGATAAGAGATAAGTGAAAATTGTCTTCTGCAAATATAGGGTGGGTCATATACAATTTGCATTTTGACATTTGAGCTTTCATTCTCTAAATAAACAATTTTGTCAATATGCAAACGTTAGATGGCCCACCCTTTTTAGGATCTACATATTTGGCGAAGACACTTATCACTTTTCTCTTATCAGTAATGCGAAAATTAAATTTAAAAAGTTGGGACACTTTTACTGAAACAATTTTCAGGGACACTTATATTGTAAATTTTTTGAGGGACACTTCATTTGCAAACAAGAATACGTTGCATTATAATTCTCAGCCATTCAATTGAAATTTTCATTTTTATTTTTGATTGAATTTCACGTCAGATTTATTTTGCTTGACCAAGTCTGTGATATTTTTTTGTTGAATAAATTAGATAGACGTTGGAAATATTTGGAAATAACGATAATTGAAATTGAATGAAAAAAGAGCTGAATATTGAACAGGAAACGCAATAAAAACGAGATAAAGCAAAACCAACAAAAAAACTTACTCATAAAAAATGGTGAAAATGAATAAAATTGTAGCTATATTGTGTAACTACCTACAAAGGTGTGCGTGTATATGTGTGTTAGGTGCATCATCATTGTTGTAGAGTAAAAAAATGCAAATTACTTTAAAAAGTGCGTTTGCTATTGAAATCGGAAAGCTTCTTGGCATTCGATTGGATTTGTTGATTCGGCTAGCATTCCTAGCAAAATAAATGTCGTGCATTCATCATATGAGTCAATTTCAATGAATTTTTCCATTCACTTGAAAATTGCTTTTAAAAACAAACGGTAGCGTATTCAAGCGTGTGTATTATAGCAAGCAGGAAAAAAGAGAATCAAATGTTCAACATAACAAACCCATAAAATACAACCAAACATAAACACACATCAAATAAATCGCAATTATTAACTACAGTTAAGGTATCACCATAATAATTGTTATTGCAAACAGTGCGCATCATATTCACAAAAAAGTGTACGAAAAAACAGCAGAAAAAAGTAATGTGTAGCAAACAGTGTTCGGAATATAATTTAGAATTGAACGGTGACTTACACTTCGATCGACCGTTGGTAATTTGAACAAGGCTGAATGCTGTTGCAGTTCTTGCAAAATATTCATTTCAGATGTTGATGATAGCGAACTGGTTGGACTTGAGCAAACTGTAATTGGACTTTTACTAATCGAATGACGCTTTTGGTCGACTGTCTTGGAATGGGTATTACCGTTTTGGGTGGCTGTTGAAGCCGATGCCGAGGCATCGTTGCTGGTGTTTATATTACTGCTACTATTGTTGTTAATTGTTATATTATTGTTGAAATGATTTGTTAAATTTGAATTGTTTATCATTGAATTGGAGGTTTGAAGCATTTTTGGTGGTTTGCTGCGATGCGTGCTACTGTTACTTATCGATATTAAATCACTCTGATTTCGTTTGGTAAATACCGGTGAATTGGGTGCCGACGTGGACGTCGTCGATCCAGAACGTGATCTCCCTTTCGATTGCGCACGTTCGCTTATCTTCGACTTGATATCTTTATATGCTGTTTTAACGCCTCGACCTCCCTGTTTCACCTGCAACAACAACAAATAGAATTCGATCATCAATTTCGAATCAACATTAGCAAATTCATCTGGATTATTCATGGTTAGCATTCAAAAGCAACTACATTAATGAGCAATGAAATAGATATACTGGATAAATTTGGAAGAATATGAAATGCCCAACTCACCGACTGCACGGCTGACTTGACGGCTGGATTAGTCTGTAATGAGGAAAAATGACCAAAATAGAGACGATTATGACTGAATGTTATGAGTTAGAAAATACTGATCCATTCGAAAAAAAATAGTATAAAATAGCCGAGATATTGAAGGGAATTTTTGAAAATTAGCCTAGTTATTTCGAACAACCCATGAACAAAACCACCAAAAAGAAATACCAAGCATGAGTTTTGTTGAGAAAGAAAAATGATATTAACCAATTGCATGCGATAATTTCTCGTTAATCATTTCGTACTCACTTTATCTTTAACATTCCGCAAAAATGGTTTGATTCTTGGCCGTCGTGGTTTCTCATGATATCGCAATGTTTCCAATTCGAATTCGTCAGAAAATCCAAGACCAGTGTTCAGCATCTCCAATCGCTCCTCAATAAATTGTTGGAATATTTGTAGATCAATCATATGCCGCAGAAATGGCCGCAATTGAGAAGGCCGTGAGTCAATGAATGATTCTCGGCACCATGTTAGTTTAGCGCCTTGACTTAATTTTATCGCATCCCTGTAGCCACCGATCAGCTGCACTAAAACACCAAGGAAAATTCTCGACACACGATCACCCTTATGTTCACTCGGATTGCTCAATTGCCGCTTTAATTGTGACACTAATTCCGCTGGCATATTTTTGACATCGTCGAATGGCGATTCAAAAACATTATTATCACAGTTCAATATGACCACTTCGCCTAGCTCTTCCGGTGTCATCTGTTTGTTAGAAATAAATTGGCATTAAATTATACATCGACAATTTTTCTATGAAGATTCTACCATAAAATTTGGCTTACCGTTTCTAATACTGCTTCTGGTACACCAATCAAGTATGGCATGGGTGCACATAAAATTTCTTTCATTTTTAATGGTAAGATTGGTATAAATATGTGTTGCCAGACCATTGGATAAAGGAATGCATGGGCGGCTTGAATGCTGCACGAAATCTTATCCAATCGCTGCGATCGAAAAATGATTCGTCGTTCAGCCAACATTGCAGCAAATACAGCGATCATATTCTTTGGTTCGACATAATTATAATATAAACTCAAATTATGATTCTCTAGCACGCTAGGCAGCTCAAATTGTGCCGGACGCTGAAAAACGAAGCTCTACAAATCAGAAAGGGAGAAACAGACAAATTGAATAAAATATTAGCAGCATTTACAACAAATTGCTCCAATTTACATTCATAATTTCGCTTACATTCAATCCCGAACTGTAGAATAGTTTGAGGCATTCGCCGGGTTTCGGTACGCCTTTCGCATATGCTTCGGCCAAAAATGGCAGAAAATCTTCACTCGATGTTCGCTTTATTTCTCCGAGCACATTGATAAATTTCAAGAATATATCGTGCCATGGCAGATATGTGATGAGGACCATGGCTGTCTGGGTCTGAACATCGTGCCGACAAAATCCAAATCTCCATTTTGAATCATCGCTGGTCAATACAAATGAATATGTTTGCACCGTGTCGCTGCATAAAAAGATACAGAACCAATTCAAACAGAATCATTGTAGCCTTCTTTTTTCTTTATTTTCTTTTTATTGATAGACAAGGTTGCATACGATGTATTATAAATGGGCTCCATAAATCATAAATTGAACTTAATCAGGTGAATGTAAGTGCATATAAAAAAAAGAATAAATGATGAACTGCATATGTACTCGGCGGCCAAATGTGATCTTGCATATGCTTCAATTTAGTATAATATTCGGTATATTGCATGACTATAATGAAAAATTCAATGAAAAGCCGCGAAGAATTAAATGAGGAGCTGCACAATGCTTGTGATAAATTGGAATTGAGTGAGTGTTTTCGTGAGAATCATGCAATCACTACTTTCACGCACTCGTCGATTAATAAAAAAGTTGAGATATCTGGCCCGCACTCTTTTCATCAGACAGACGAACGAGCATGTGAGTGCGTCCGCCGTGTTTTATCATTTTTATGATTTGCGATGACTTAAACAGTCCAACTGCCAAATGATATATGTGTTCACAGTACACAGAGCAAGAAAATGCCAATTCAATGTATCACATTGAAATCATCAAATGTGTGACAATCAATTTCATTATATGATTATTGAGTCACAGCTCACACATCAGCCAGTAAAATAAAACAAAAACACAATCAAAATGACAAACAGACTGAAAGACAGAGAGAAAAAAAGGGAGAAATAAACAGCATTCAGGCCGTCATACATACTAATCATCATTAAAAAACAAACAGTACCCTTGTGAAACATTTTCAACTGGCAACTCAATCAACTAATTTGGGACATTCTTAAATGGCTCATTCCTGGCTTACTATGATTCTCTTACACACACAAAAAACAACTACTCAAACGTCTTTTTGGCAAAAAGTGACTGCAAGTGATTATGTTTCATAGAAAATATAAATATAGTCAGCTAAAATTGTTTGATTTCGATTACAGTAAAATGATCGCTAAACACACAGGTGTTTTTTGCACAAGGTTAGTACCTAAAATTTGTATATTCACCGCATAATTATGATTTTTTTTTCTTTCTTGACTTCGTAAAATATATTCACTACGTTGTAGTACCACACACATGAGGAATAATTTGTTGCGCAAATACAACAAAGATACGATAGTGACAACGAACAGCAGCAGCACACAAAAAACAACAGCAGCTATATCGCAACCGCGCGAAATGAATGATAATTTTATCAACAAAGGAAATAAATAAATTGGCTTACCTCAAAAACTGGCATGGGTAAGCAAACTCCGGGATTTTTGGGATAACTTGAGGATCTTGAAATTGCTCTGGAAATCTTTCGACTATGACACCCGATGCTCTCTCACCGATCGCTGTGGGTGATATTTCACACCAATACTCGAACAGCCTCCGTACATTTTCACTATGAAACACAAAAACGAAATTAAGCACTGGGCGAGATTTTGTAGACGCATTTTCATTATAATAACAGTGGAACACGTAAAAATATAACGAAACCGATTCTGCATTGTGAATGTTATTGTTGTTGTGGTTTTTGTATATATGCGGGGCACACATTTGTTGTGCAACAATCTATGATTGCTAAAACAATTCGAAAATGGCAATATTGTGACAGTAAAAAGGAGAATAGCGAAGAAATTGGGAATTCAACTAGAAAAAAATTCACACAGATATCGCCAGCAATCGATAAACATGGTGCAATTAATTGTAATCGCCCAAAACTGATGTGTAATTCAGTATTTTGGTGTTGACTCAACACAATCAGCATACGGCACATCCTTCACACAATACGACCAATATGGTTTCGGATAAATGATTTTCGAGAAATCGGCCCACTTTCAATTTAATAATTTCATCTCTGAATGAAATCGAAAATACCCAAAACATGCAATTAACACTCACTTAAAACGTGTATTCATGTCACTCAATTTGAATTTTCAATCGAATCGCACATTGTCTAATTCGATAAACGCAAGCAAAATGGAAATTTTAATTTTTGTTGCAACACTCAGCCCAATCAGATTTTTTTCTTCGTCTATATATCACACTCTCCCCCTGTTGTGTGTATATTTGTTTCTAAGTCTGCTTGCTTGCGCCGCTTGTGTAAAACTCACTGCTTTTCAAATACGCTCTGTGTGTTAATTTTTGTGTTATTTTTTTCTTCTCCTTCTTCTTCTTCTTCTTCACTCTTCTCTTCATGCGAGATTGACATTTCTACTGTGATGTTGTTGTTGCATTCGATTCGTTTCTGCAAACAGAAAGAAAGACATTTGAATTTACGACTGTACGTACATTCAATGTGCTGGATATGTGTGCGTCTGTCTATCTGTCATGTATGGATGTGTTCGTGTTTGTGTTCGAGTGAGTGAGCAAACAATGTGTTGCGAATCAAAATGTCATAATAGAAAATTGCACAATCATCTCCCGAAAAGAATATCTCATAGTCTCGTTTTGAATCAATTCTCGTCTCTCTCTTTTCATCTTAATTTCTACATTCTAGAATACTTTTTTTGGTAAATTTTCAATGAATTCGTCTTAAGAATATTCCAAACCTATTCGCTGACTTCGAAAGTCAATTCTATATTGTAACTGCCGATTGAGTAGTATTAATGATTCAAACAATATTCATCTTTTCGCCAATGTAGTATTCCGAAACAGATTTTCAGTTTATTTTAGTCCTTTTTTATCAAATAATTTATGTTCCAAATAATTTATTGATAAAATTCCATTTGTCCTCGGAAATTCATTTCGAAATCGATTCAAAATCGAAACAAGTTGTTGAGTGTGGAAACGATAGTAGCGCCATTTTGATCAAATCGGCACTGACAGCTGTCATGATTTTTGTTCACATGTGTGCGATAAAACAAAAATTAATCAGTAAATAAGTACAACTTGGAGAGGATGAATCGAACCAAATCTGGCCGAGGCAATTGTTCTGGGGGCAATCATCGGCGAAATAAGAAATATACTAAGCAATCACAGCGCAATGCGGATCGCAAATTAGCGGAACGTGCCGCCGATTTAACATTAGAACCAAAATCATCGTCGAGCAGTGGTGGGTCGTCTTCGTCCGGTTCGGAAGGCAGCTCCGATGAAGATGATCACTCAAATCAAGGGACGGCTCCCACATTCACTGTGGCAATGTGGGATTTAAATCAGTGTGATCCAAAGAAGTGCTCTGGTAGAAAATTGGCGCGTCACGGTTTAATAAAAAATCTACGATTGGGACAACGTTTTCCGGGTTTAGTTCTAACACCAGTCGGATCGAATTGCGTTAGTCCGGCCGATAAAGACGTGATCAAAGCATCTGGATTGGCCGTTGTGGACTGCTCCTGGGCCAAATTAGACGAGACTCCATTTGAACGAATGAAAACACCATATCCACGGTTATTGCCATTTTTGGTCGCTGCAAATCCAATCAATTATGGAAAACCATGCCAGTTGAGCTGTGTTGAGGCCATCGCTGCGGCGCTCTATATCATCGGTAGAGATTTTTTTGAATTTCATTCATTTTCAAATATATAATTTTATTTCAAGTATTTTATCTCTTCGAGAGCATATTTCTCCAAAAAAAAATTATAATTAAATTTTTTCTATTTGTTCAGGCTTGAAAAACGAAGCAAAGTGGTACTTAGGGAAATTCTCATGGGGCCATTCATTTTTGAAACTAAATGATGAGCTATTGGAGAAATATTCATCGTGCGCCAACAGTAAAGAGATTCTCGAGGTGCAAGATGAATATTTGAGAAGTGCTCAAGCCGAAAAGCAAAATCGGTGCGATGAAATTGATTTTCCAAGCTCATCCGAAAGCAGCGAAGATGATGATTATGACGAAGATGAACGCAAAACATAAAGCTGTTCATTTTGAAACTTTTATCATAAATGTATCATCAATTGCCAGCATTTGTATAACAAACTGTTATACTTTAATTAAGATTAAGTCAAATAAAATGTAAAAAGTAAATAATATGAGTATGAAATCGAATCGATTTGTGAATAACGCATGTAAATTTCAATAAAAATACGAAAACAATTATCTTTTGTTTGTGAAGGTGTTGAAGTTTCGTATAAAATTCATGTATCTTCTTCGAAATGGAAAGGAAAAGCAAATATGCGTTTAAAGTGAGGCCAAAAAAGATAAAACCTGAAAACACAATTTCTATTCCGTAAAGAAAGGCGAATATGCGTTCAAACAATAAATATAAATACCATCCATCATAAAATGTAAGTTACTTCATCCATGACAATTTGCGTTATGCTTGGCACAAATGAGCTCGGAACATCCGAAGCTCGTTCACTCTGTTTGGTTAGGATGTTTCGATGTGTGGTGTAGAGAACCAGGCGCAGAATATTCTTGGAAAGAAAAAATGGCTTATAAAAAGACAAATCAAATTACTTATGCCCCAATTCAGATGAACATTATCTGTCGATATGAAATCGCGGCGTGATTGCGGGCGATCCGGTGTATTCTTTCGAACGTATTATACCTGTGTGAATAATTGTTCTCTCCCTCTTTCTCTTTGTGTGCGTGTGTCAAAGCATTCAGAATATTGAAAACAAAACAAGCGTATATACCTCGAGTCAGAATTGACATTAAGCCATGCTAACGTAACGCCAAACAACGGAGAAAGAGCAAATGAGACGGCGATAGCCGAAGACAGACATAGTAAAACGTATGTGTGCGTGTCTCGTGCTTCGTGAAGACATTGTACGCGCAACGACACATAAACGTATAGTAGTATTGAAGAAGAGGAAGCGATTGTTTATGCTGTATGTGATGTGTTTGTGTGTCATAATTCTTATTCTCAGTTGTTTGATTGACTTCAGCGGTGCTTGTACCCAAAAACAATGTGAGTCAAGCCCAAATTTTTATCAACTCTCATTGTCGCCAAGAACACACAATAATTAAAACGATTAAGTACGTAAATTTGCATTCAATTACTTAAGCACAAATTCGGACTGGTGACAGTTGTACAAAGCATTCATCTCAGTTACAATCGTCCAATCCATTTTTTTGCGATTTGGCTGTTAATATAGTGCAAACATGCAGTGTGTTATGTGTTCAATTGAACGAAACAACAAAACACCATTTTAACTGATGCGATCCAACGATTCAAGTGCTTACAGTTTTAAGCATATCCGTGTGTTCCGATTTTTTTTTATTATATGTGACATAATTTTAATGAGATATTTTGACTTCAAAGAGGCCAGTGATTGTGCGTGTATGTGTGTGTATTTGTGCGGTTGAGAGTTTTTTTGTTTACACGATTCTAAAGTGCAGAGCCAAAAACATCGAACAAAATTTGAAAGCATTTACGCGCTACATTTCGCGCTTAAATTTCTCAAATAATCTCAATTTGATAAAAGCTGATGTGTTCTCGTGATAATTAGCTATAAACCTGTGCACATTCATTTTGAAGTGGCGATTCAATGAATATCACGGTCAAAACTGGTGTAGCCACGAATAACGCCACGTTTTAGCCACAAACGGTATGTTTTGTCGACCGACCAACAAACAAAAAAACACCGTGTGTTGTCATTTTCGTTTGCAATTACAATCGCAGAACAGTTTCAAGCTATTCCGGCGCAGTAATTTGAAATCTTTACAAATCACGTGCACTTCACACAATTCTGAAATGCTTTTAAGCTGTTTTCAGCGATTAGGTACTCAGATCGTTCTGAATTAAATTTCAACGCATAGAATTCCAATGAATTCCACAATGTGAATTGATTAAGTTGAAAAACACGCGGCCAAACGCAAAAAACCTTCACTGGAGAGGAAATGGAAAATTAAATTTGTCTAATAGAAAAATAAACAAAAGATGAGAGAGAAATATATACACGAATAATTATAATGTATGCATTTAGTAATAAAATCGAAGGAAATCTTAGCATATTATCGTCCGGCATTTGATCTCTTTCACTTCATATCAAACGCATTCGTTTTTCATCGCATTTAAGGTGTTAGTGGCATTCCAAATGCGAAGTGGCAACAGTTTTTATATGTTCAGTGTTGTTTTTTATGAAATAATTCGTTCATTGTGATTTACACATTGAACACACAAAACAGAAGAGAGCGTTCATATGGATTTCATGAAGACTTCCGAACAAGAGAGAAAATTACCTAGAACCAAAGAAGGATAACACAGAAAAGTCAAATCAACAATGCTGTTCTTATTGTGCTTTACTTGTTTTTTTATTTCTTTTGTTCTTGCCACTGATTTTTCTGTATTTTTGTAGCTGTTAAGCTGTTATATTATTTTTATTGTGCGGCTGTGCTCATTTCTGTCTCTCTCAATCCCTCTATTTCTCTCTCTATCTCTCCATTTCTCTTTGGTTGTAATATGGTCGTAAATCGCAATGTACACAAGAAAATTGTTTGTCATTTGTGTTTGCTTGATGATGGTTTACTTCATTTTGTATTTTTATTCTACTGATTATTCTTGATTCAGTGAAGTTTTAACGTGTAAAGCGCACGGAATATTGGCTTGAAAAATGTGCGACGCTGTTGGTAGTCATGATTTCGGCTTCTTCAGTCGGTCGGTCGGTCTTTGTTGTTGTTGCTGCTTTTGTTTGAATGCCACTTTTCGACCAAAGCGTCGACCAAAGCGTCGAAAGGTGACGATGAGTATAGAACGGTAGCTCTCTACGTAGATATGCCATCCAAAGACCGATTATGAGAAACTAAACAACCTACACTGCATACGGAATGGCATCGGAACTTTCAACAATTCACTTGCACCACAAAATCGCACGTGATTCCATGTCGTGCCCGAATTTTCCGTTTCAATTCGAGCCACCGCAAAATTTTAACAAACGATCTTAATCGGATTGAGAGTTGAATGCTTGAGTTTTGCTTTAGATTTGAAAATCGTTTGTTTGACAACGAGCCGATAGAGCCAAAGATCGAATAAATGTTAGCGTTTATTTTTTGTTCTCTGAATCGGTTCTGTTGACAAAAGACCAAAAAAAAAAAAAAAAAAAAATGCCACAGTTGTTCATGTTAACCCAAAAAGAAAACAAAACTCAGACGGTGGCCGAGCGGTAGGTGCACTACGCATGAATATGTCACAGTCATGGGGACAAAGGTTCGAATCTCGGCGATACAAAATGATTTCATTTCCGTTTGCTTTGGTTCGAAACCACGGTGCATCGAAGGGGCAGTAAAAAAACTGTTTCATGTAAGAGTGCGGTGCAGTACGGTCCTGCAAACCTCTCACCAACAGCCACTCGTTAAATAAGCAAATATTATGCCTAAAAATTTGACCGTTACACCTGAAAAGAATGAATTTTTGGTCTATTATCGCAGTTTTCTTTAAAAAAAAAACTTAATGTTTTGCATATTTTCAAACAATAAAAGTGTGCCCTGAAAATTCTGACATCGACATAAATCAACGACGCTTTGTGTGTGTTTTTGTGACGAATGAATAGTTAATTCCAGTGCTAATAAACTTTAATCATTGCCGTTTTACTCAACTCTGAATCTAATTAGAATGAACTGGGCTTGTGAAGACAAGAAGAAAACAAGAAACATGAACACGAGTAAAGCATAAATTGAATCAATTGCGTTGAGGCGAACACGATACATTTAATCGTTCTCATAATAAATTGTAGTTAACTTTTTCTTTTTAAATCCATTTACAAAAGCGTTCACGACGGAGGGACAAGCAAAGAACAGTGGCAAAAAAGAAATAACAAACTAAGACACAAAAATTATTGTATTTGTCCACGTGAATCATAACGACCGACAGAAGTGAAGTGAATCAATTACCAGGAGAGTGAGAGAGAGAGAGCCATGGAAACGTCAACGAGTGAAACAGACTTTGCACGAGATATCGTTTGCACCGCAACGACAACGGAAAATTTTGAAATGTACCGATCATTTTTGGAATTCTTTGCGGAAAATGTGGATCCAACGGATCAATTGCCGGTGCGCGTGCCAAATTATACACTCGAAGAAAATGAAATAACCGGAGCGATTATTGATTGGATGATTCAATATTTAAACGATAAGTAAGTTTTTTTTGGTTTTTTATGTTTCCAAAAATCGACACATCGCGTCACCCTTCCGAATGATTCAGAGCATTCAGATTTTTAGTCATGATGCTTATCGAAAAATCGCTCAGCTTAAACCACATGAAAAAAATCGATTAAAGAAATCATAACAAAATGTATCATGACATCCCGCATGACTTTCCGTCAATTTTGGGAGAAAGAAATCATGATTCATTTGGCCACACATATTTCCAACTAACACAACTGGCATTACGGCAAGTCCCCCAAATAAACAGCATGCATTAAACTGTATTTGCCTTATTTTTAGTTTAGAAACACAATCAAACGCACTATGTTGACGTCATAGGGTGGGAGCGAGCATGTGAGAGAACAGAAATCTCAACTAGATCGCATATGAAACGATAAAATAAAATGTATTTACATTTGAGCGGAACGTACATATATTTGTTTAGTAGGTAGCTAGTTTGATGTGACGAATTGCTGTGTATTGTTTATGGACGCATTACACTCAATTCACATACAAATTCAATTAAAGCCAAGTCATTGATGCCGATCGTAAAACAGTCGATTCCTCTTTTTTGCTGTTGCTCTGACAATATAAATGAACTGACTACGAAGTGGTGGTAGCTTTGTCTTTCTCTTTTCATCGACTTCAAACCAAACCAATTCGCGGCCAATTTCATGTGACTCTTTGTCGGATAACTGCAATCTTGTTTATCTATCTCGCACTTGTAAATATAAAGCGTACAATTCTTTTTGTTAAGCTAAATGTCGAAGGCTCTAAAAAACATTCTACAATCAAATGTGTGTGTGTGTCGTAATCGGAATCCCATGACGACAACGACAACAACATTGGCTATTTTATCATTTTCGTTGCACTTACTCAAATGCAATGCTTTTCAATTTTCCCTTGTATTTTGAAGAATATTTGTTTACTTCTGATATTGCTTCTTTATCCAAAAACACGTCATTCGAATGTTTTTTTTTTTATCGAAATAGAAAAATAAAAACGAGCATATCGATTGCAATATCAAAATACATCTTTTGTTGTACATTTTTATTTTTTATAAATATTCTTCAACCAATAATTGAACGGTCACATTCAATTCAAGCCCAGAATTTGAAACTTTATTTTAATGAATTTCGTTTTCCATCATTCCATCGATTTTTGGAGATTCGAATGCCGCGAACTGCACGTTCTGTCAATTTTCCTGGACAATTTAGAGAGAAAAACTCATCTAAATAAGTCAGATGTTGTCGTTGAAAGAATTGTGCATTTGAATGAGCACGATCCGCCATTCATATGCTCACTTCATTGAAAATTGAATGCATTC
This sequence comes from Obolodiplosis robiniae, assembly GCA_028476595.1. Taxonomy (NCBI): domain Eukaryota; kingdom Metazoa; phylum Arthropoda; class Insecta; order Diptera; family Cecidomyiidae; genus Obolodiplosis; species Obolodiplosis robiniae. The sequence continues at coordinate 6,454,549 of CM052017.1, read as the reverse complement.
GCATCGTTGTTAGTAATTATCATCTGTTCAGTGCATGTTCGTCGTACGAAATGAGATAAGTGCCATAAATAAAGCGATCAACTTTCAGTTCAACCATGTCATTTGCACATTTTGCACAACATTACGTAACATCTATTGAATTGCTGAGGCAGCGTCTGTGTGCGTATGCATCTGCTGTGAAAGCAGTTCCTGCAGTTTGTACAGAAACATGTGAAAATAAGAAATATATATAGGTCGAATGTGATGATACTATGCCGTAGCCGTGCACACATATGAAAGCCAGCGAGAGAATGTAAACAAACAAAAAAACAGACACTTCAAGTAAATGTGTCTATGACGCGCGAAATATGTGGAACACAATAGCGAATTCGTGGCATGTGTGTAACGATGTATGATGGCTGCGAGGTGCGACTACTCAAGCCAAAACTTTAATTAAAAATTCTAATCCAACATTTACGATGTCATTATCCTTACTGTGCATAGTTTGACCACGAGTATAGTTCGAGCCGTGCATTCCATCGTCGAAAATAAAGGCAAAGGAAACGGTGTTTTCATGTGTTCATCCAACAAATTTACGGATTCAGACATTAATTTATGGCTGTGAATCATAACGATCTAGACGTAAACAAAAAATTGCGAGACTATAATTAAGCGCCCGTAGTTTTCATTGAAAAAAAGCTCCCTTAATTCCAGCTGAATCGAAGTTTGTTAACTAATTTAGATGTACCCATTTCTTGAGCTTCAAACAAACACAATTGTTCAAAATCAAAGAGTATTGCATGGAACAATTACACTAATCCAGCTCTAACTATCTGTTATTCTCTAGAATGTCAGACGGCCATTCTTATTTATAAATGTTTCCTGTGTAATGTAATTTTCAGCCCAAACTGAAATGTAAAACAATGTTCAATTAAATCAAAACCACTAAATGTTTTCTTGATTCTGCATTTTTGAGCGTTCGCTCACACCGCATTCGTTTTACCGCCTCCTTCCTGATCTGGTGAATCGGCGATGGATTTCAACACCAACACACTCACCCGAATTCTAAGACAGTTGAGATTTTCAAGTGAGACACAGCGCTAGCAAGCGTGTAATCCGAAATTCAGTTGGAAATTTTTTGGAAATTCAGCTTGCAAACGATGTAGAGATATGCAAGGCAACATCGCTACGAAAAGAGATAGAGATACGAAAAAAATAACGCAACAAGAGGCGAAGTCAGAGGAACATGTACAAATGAAACAGTTTCTGTGGTCCGCGCCCATAATAACATTATTTATAACATGCCCAGGCCCACGCAGAGAATTTATACACATGAGATGCACTTTTGAATACGATTGTTCACCATTTTCGTGTGACAAGTAATACTATGCATACACAAACACACACATTCGCTCTCGCCCTCGCATATGCATCCTGGAAAAGAAATGTGATTAATGGCACATTGTTATCCAAATCAACTGGAATCGAGCGAAAAGGGCAAAAAAACCAATGATAATTCATGCATCTCGATTTGGGTGAAGCATACACCTCAACCACGCGACCACAAATCGTTATACAACTTTTATCGAACATCAATGAACCCTATTTAAAATGCTGATACAATTCCGGATTAGCCGATTTGCCGGCACATTTTGAGTCGATAAATGCAACCCGCAACACGACAGACATTTCTCATCTCACTTACTTCCTGGTGGCAAATGACATATTTATAAATTTTAGAAAATGTGAGGCCAAGAGGAAATACGCTGGCCAAGAGCAGTTTCGGATTTTGTCGGATTTCGTTTTGCACTCTTCATTCTTCGAACTGATGCAAGACTTATTAACAAAACCAACAAACTGCATTCGGTGTATTTTGCATTTATGGAAAATTACTTGGAAATTTGTTGAGCAGCGCATGTAGCCCTTCATGCTCGGCATCATTTCATATTTGTACGGTGGCCGTACAGAGTGTAAAAAATCGCTCAATGTTTCCGTAATTGATGCATAAATCTACAATTCTAATCAGAAAAGATGAAGAAAACATACACATACAAAAAACATTGCTAACTGTTCATTTTGATGAATATTCATTTGAAAATTCTACCTAGCACGATGTGGCCAAATGAAGAGAGACAGAGAGAGAGAGAGAAAGGAAGAGTGGCACGTGAAGAATAAGCCATCAAACAAATCGTCTGTATTGTATTTTGATCGTTTTTTAGTTTCAGTCATTGCATCAGTTTACCGGACGACAAATCTCATTATATGTGGAAATTCGATACTGTGCAATTCGAGCTCCACCGATTTTTTCTCACTGTTCTCTGTCTCTTTCTCTCCAAATGATTTGCATTCAACTCATAGGGTCATCTCACAATTTTGCTTTCCTTGCACCGGCTCTCGCTCATCGCTCTTTGTTCCCCATTTTCTCTCTCCTTTAATTAGCACTTGAATCGAAAATATTGCATCTCTTTGATTGTATTTAGCTACGTTAAGTGAATAGTGCTTACCTCACACTTCACAATTTCCGTAATTATGATGTGTCTTGCTGTCGCCGTGCACTTCCAGTGCGCTCCATTCTTCTCCTTCGCTCTCACGTGCATTGTATTTCCACGGTTAGCCATGTGTCGTGTGCAGTCGTTCGTTAATGCCTTTTTTCCATTGGCCACCTATTATGTAGTTGCAATCAGTTTATGTGCTCAAATTTTTAATTTTGTCAAAGCTACAAATTTCCATTTAGGAAAATTGCGCGCAAACCCGAACCTTTTGATTTAAAACATTCTTCGAACATTAAAATCTCAACGTCCAATTAAGCGCTCGACGTTTCAATATCAAGCCATCAACCACACGCTGCTTTTGGCTCGGCTCTAGCTCGATTTGTATCAATCTGCAAAAATGTTTGCCATATCGTGGCAAACAAGCCATAGTCTTTAGTGGTAGAAGGCTAAAGAAAGATCAATTGCGAATGTAAAGTTGGCAATAGAAAGTGTATGCATTGGCCAAAGGCCACGCAGAAATATACATAGATAAATTGTAGGAAGAAATAGCAACAAACGCATCTGAATCAATGATCAATCAATTATAATTAAATTTTACCAACTAAATCATTTTGAGGTTTCTTTAATAATTTTTCTTTCATTTGTGCAGAAAATGTCCACAAACATTGGTTGCACCAATCATCAAATTGGCGCTGGAACAGACACATCAAACGTTACGGAAATCACCTGAGCAATACGGCTACTTGGTCAAAACAAATGGTAAGCTCTCAATGCACGTTGTCTAATTTATGCTTCGTATATAACTTAAGCTGATTGAAATTGAGAAATCCGATTTAAATGTTCGGCAAAGATAGCAATGAAACGGAACTGGTCTTTCTTTGTTCTCTTTCTCTCTCTCTCTCTTTCTCTCTCTCTCTCGAATAAAGTCATCAAAACTGAACCGATTTGCATGGCTCAGATAACAGCCACCGAATGAAAAAAAAAAAAATCGGAAACAGAATCAGAAGATGATGATGATGAAAAGAGAGAGAAAAAATCGCATCAAAAGTGGCAAGGCAATGAATGAAATCTATTATGAATTATGATGGATATGCCATTACAAAGTCGCAAGTGGCTACTGGTCAAGTGCGATAGACGGTAGCGAGCACAATAAATTGTGTTGTAGAGTGTTTGCTTTTTTTCTCATTCTTCTTCTCTCTGTTCACTGCAGTGCACGAGAACAGAACACACACAACTTGGCTACTCAGTTGTTGTTTAGTACGGCCGTTTATTGTTCATTTTAAGTCTCATTAGCCGATCCGACGCGCGCATCTTTTCCGCACGTATGCATTGGCAGAGAGGGCGCATGAGACATATTTACATATTCCATATTCAGCTGTTATTTGTGTGTATGCCTTCATATACTTAGTTTTATTTTAATTATGATAGAACTAAAATTTATAGTGTCTAGAACATTTTCAGAGCACCGACCACACGATAACTGTACGGACAGGATAAAGAAAGCAACACAACAGCAAAAAACTGTGAAAAGCAAAAAATAAATAAATTATAATATAATATGAAGCATTTATACACACAAACAATATGAAAGAGCAAAAATTTAATAAGTATGTTCAGCATATATACCCGATGCTACTGAACATACACGATAAGTTTATTGACCGAACGTACGCAATGACGCAAGTTTCAAAACGAAATTTTTTCTTCGTTCACTGCACAGCATGTTTTTTTTTCCTTCTGCAAACTCGAAACCGATTACTTTTAACGAACAAAGTACACACAACGATTTTTTCAGAACCGAAAGCGCACAATGGAAATTCACCTAATCCACTTTGTGATGTGGTTGGTGTATTTGTGCTGAGCTATTTTCGGCGCTTTGATTTCAATTCTTTGATAACATTAAATGTGGATAATGGTTATTATGAGTCGGCTTCTTTGAAAGTGTATTTTTTTCCATCAAAATTTATATTTTCAACCAAAATTATGCTGATTTATTGCCGAAAAATTCTAATTCGTTTCTCAACATGCATAATATTTCGAAAAAAAAAACGGATTTTTACCACATCGCATGTACCACATCAGATTCTGCATTTATGAAACGAAATTTGCGGGTCAAAATGAAAGCCAACTAATAAATCAAATGTGTTTAAAATAATTGCTGCCTTCGAAACGAGGGCTACAAAAGTGTCAATTGCTTTTGATTGTATCTTTGTTCAACATTCACACAAATACATATGTTATACGATCCGTTTCTGCAATCATTCACATTCTCGTTTTGTAAAATATCAATCATTTGCATGATTTATTATGCCTTAAGCAATATTTGAACCATCCAAAATTCAATGAACCATTTTTCTTTCTTATTATTCATTATTCTTAGAATATCAAACACTAAAATTAATGCAATTGTCAATATCGAAAATAAATGATGTTTGTCAAAGTTTATTGGATAATTTGCAATTGGACAAGCTAATCCCATCTCCGCCATCGAAACAGCCACCACTTTATTCCGCAAAAGGCGTTAAAAATGCACGACGACACATGGAAGATCGCCACATTATCATCGACGACTTCAATTCAATGTTTGGAATCACGGTATTGCCATTTCGCCAATAATAATGCTACAACTCAATTGGGATATATCCAAATAAATATGAAAAATTAAATAATTGTTGAAATTTTGTACGGGTGTAGGACTTAGATTCAACCAGTTATTATGCGATATTCGATGGACATGGCGGAACTGATGCAGCCGCATATAGTGTTTCGCACTTGCATTGTGAAATAGCATCAAGTAAATCGTATCCGAGTCGACCGGCTGAAGCTCTGCGCGAAGCTTTCCTCAACACCGACAAGAAATTCATCGAAAAATCGAAAAAACAAGTAAGTCTTCGCCATCAACATGCATTTAGCTCAGAACCATTAAAGTAAAAATTGCACCGAATTGGATAATGTGGGTTTTTTGTTGTTGTTTTTACAGAAATTGACATCTGGTGCAACAGCTTTATGTGCTCTCTATCGTCCGACGGAACGTCTGCTGGTTGTTGGCTGGGTTGGTGATTCAAAAGCTTTGTTAGTGTCACAAAATCGTGTTCTTCAGATAGTTATTCCGCACAAGCCAGACTCCGAGGTAACTAAGCGATTGATTTTCTTTAAATATTTACTAACCGTTTCCAGTGGGTTGGTGCCATCGATAGAATTTCGAGCGCCACCTATTGAAAAGAGCGTGGCCATCAATTTTCAATGTTGGTTGATCTTGATTTTGTTGTTGATTCAGAGTGAACGCCTTCGAATCGAGAAAACGGGTGGTCTTGTTATCGAATACCCGAGAGGGTGCTTTCGTGTGAATGGTCGATTGGCCGTTTCGCGAGCGATCGGTGATTATGCACTAAGAGATGTCGTTATTGCTGAGCCCGACATCGCATGCCTCTCGTTGAATGGCAAAGAAGACTTCTTAATAATGGGTTGTGATGGCTTATGGGACTACTGCGAAGAGGATGAGGTCGCAACCAAAGTGTATACCGCACTCGAAAAAAATAATGGTAAGTCAATTTGTTTGTTTTTCGCTCCTAAGCGATTTAATTTAAAGTCGAACGAAATTGCATTCGAACACGCATTCGAAGACGCTAATCTCATGTATAAATTCGACTCCACATCGAATTTGGCCATTGAATCATTTGAAAACGAACCACATAAGAATAATTTCTTTGGTGCAATAAATAATGGGGTTTCGTGTTAACGTGCACAAAAAATGCGTGTAACCTGTGAACTCGTTGTCCGAATAACGGCCAAAAACCTTGCCTTGAAGCAATTAACCAAACTCAAGTTGGATTTTACCTGTGCATCTTAATACACTTTGAATAAACTTGTAGACTGTCGTCAGGTTTTTTGCATTTTGGAACACCACTTTTCTTCGCCATCTCATCATTGTGCAATTTCGACGGAAGTTCTATGGAAAATCTTCTCTTTCTGTGTCGTTTTCTTTAAATTCTTTTTTTCTTCAATATTTTTATTCTCTCATGTAGTTTATTCCCTTCATTTTTCATGTTTTCAATGTTGTTTAGCATAAAATGTTTGCGGCAATTTCATTAAATCACATGTTGAATGCAAAGGTCATGAAAAAAACAAACACAAGATTCGGAGAGATCAGTAACAGACGTCACACAACCGGAAATTGTGATGTGGCCCAAAAAAAATCTCCTTTGAAAAAGTCATTTTGTTATAATTATCGTACTTTGACCACATCTAATATTTTTTGTGCTCTGTATAGATTCACACATTTTCAGTATATGCGATGAGAATCCGAATACAATTTTAAATCTGATAATGCCTTAAGATCGCACACAAATTGATATTCTTGCTTTATCCCAATCAAATCCGCGTGATAGTCTGCAGATCATTGTGTTTTTTTAGGGCCGAAGAATATGGCAGTCTTTGTACATGAAGTTTTTCAATTGTATTGAAATAGAAGCGCAAAAAAAGACTCCAGCACCGTGAGCAAGAACTTTTAGAGTGAACCATAGGATGAGGAGAGGAAGAGATAGAGAATGGCTAAGTATTTAGTAGAAAATGAAAATGGAAAAGCGCAAATAATTATAGTATCCAATAATAATATTAACAGAAAATAGAAAAAAAAATCTCTAGATTTTTTTCGCTCGCTCTTCTCTCGAGTCGAGTGAATGCTTAGTATATCTAATTCAGATTGAGAATACACACATAGACCAATTAAACGCCTCGAAAAGTAGCAGCAACAATCGCTCAGAAATGAGAAAAGTAAAGTTCTGTAAAGCTTAATCGGGGAAAAAAGAAACAGAAATAGCCCAGTTCGGGTGAACTCTTTCGCGGTTTATGTAATTTTCTCTCTCTCACACTCAATCTCACAGTCTTATACATGTTTACCATCCATACAAATGGCTGTGTCGAGTGAACGGACGATAATTGGAACGTAAATTCTGGTAGCTCACTGATACATAACGAAATGGTAACGAATTAAAGAATATGAAATCCACGAAAACAAATACGCGAAAGAGAAGACAATCACAACGAAAAGAACGCGAACATCGAAAAATCGAGAAAAAGACAAGAAAAGAAGATGAAAAAAATCACTGTGTCGATGTAGAAGTCCAAATAACAATGCGAACAATAAAATGAATGGCCAAAATAAAGCAATGAAACCAAAATAAAATGAGCCGGCAGCCGATGCGGCGAACAATGGAAAAATTGAATATTTTTCGGAATTTTTGCGTTTCTTCTTTGAAATCGGAAAGGAAAGCAAGAAAAGAAGAAATGTTTCTCATCGAAATGCATAATGCATCAGCCGATATATTAATCCATATGATTGGTACATGCACACACACGCACACACTCTTCACAAATGGCTCGAAATTGACAGCTTTTCATGCTATTCAGTCAAAATATTGGAACAGTTGGATTGATTCAAAGCATAAATTGGCATTGAATGAAGTGTTGGCTAGCTGATCCGTATCCAAAGATCTCTTGCTGTTGTCAGTTTGGATTGTATTACCATTTTCCACGCATAACTCAACGCGAACGGTACCCATCGATTCAAATTCGTTTGCGCATAAGTTTGAGTACGAGTTTGCGCATAAGTTTGTATGGCAGATTACCGTCGCTTCATTCACTACACTTTTGATGATGATAATTACGCGGAAAATAATTAATAATTTCTGATTTTTCTTTTGAGCATGTAAAATGAATGAATGCATAAGTTGCATTGCAATGCCTAGAGCCACACAATTACACACGTGCACAGAGCCAGTGGCTAATCGTACTCGCGCGCCTCCACAAATGATATGCATTTGCTGTATTGTTCATTACACAATGTTTGATCCATTCACACACTAAAATGCCAATCAGTTTGGTTAATGATCACAAAAGAAATCTAGAGTAAGAGCGAGCAAGACAGAGAAATAAAACGATCTAGCCCACACTCCTGCCGTTTGATTTTAATGGAACGGTAAAGTACAATGAGAAATGTGATTTTCTTTTTCGTGATAGCGTGCAGTACACACAGATAAAGAGAGAGCGAGGCATCGACGCTTTGGCGTTCGCAAATTTGCCAAACGTCCGATTGATTGGATCCCATCACACCAGTTTCTCTCTCTCTCTCTCTCTCTCTCTCTCTCTCTCTCTCTCTCTCTTGCAATGCAGCAAACAGTAAATAAAAATTCATTCCATAAATATTAATTTGTATTGAGCCCGAGTAACGTGTAATCAGTTGCATTTTATTCATTACATTGAAACAGTTAATTGGCTTCAACACACTCTTTTTTATTAATTTTGCTTTAATATTAATTTCGGATGAACTATGTCAAATTTTTTACGCTTTTTTTGAGAAAATTTGATTTGGTGGTAAGTCGAGAAAAATTGATGGCGTTTTGTTGCAATGTGAAAATGATCACCGAAGCAGCCAGTATCAATCATACGAAGACCATGAAATCATATGGAAGACCACCGCCGTCAGGTCGATGGCAATGGCAATCGATTTTTCGAAAAACACAAAATTACGAAGAAAAAAAATGTAATTGTTTGTGTGCGGTATGGATAAAAATTGCCCATCTAACGGTTTAATGATCAGAAAATTATAGTTTTGATTTTAAAAAGGGAAACACTTGACTTCATTTCGCACTTCACTGTTACGTTTTTTCCATCTTTCTATCGGATCGGATCGGATCGGATAAGTTTGATTGTTGGTCTTTTTCTTTCATTCTTTCAATTTGTTATGTTTTTGTTTTCAATTTTAAATGAGCTTGTTAGTTAGCCAGCGAGCGCGCGGGATCTCTTAATAGTGAATGCGTGGTTTCTGTCTGTAGCTGATTGTTGGTTTTTTAATTTGATGATTGCATTTAAAAGCAAAACCGGCATGCAACGCAATTGAATTTAATACATGTTCGCTTGATAATGATTCTTGAAACAGCTGAGCAACGGGCCAACAAATCAAGAGGAATTGAGCTCTTGATATGGAACAAAGCAACAGAAATGAATCATCAGCTTCAGCTAATCGCACTGAGCTGTTTCCATATCGAATTTTACTGAAATAGCAATTTTATTCGATGGACTCGATCAAATGGATGTGATGCGTCATACGCGAACACACACACACACACACACCATAAACTCAGAATCACATGGCGTACGATTACGACAATTGAAATGCTGTGTCCCCATTAAAATGTATGCTAAATGCTTCACTGTTTAGACGAAATAATTAGCGTTATTCTTTAGCATTGAATCAAGGTCCCGGCAGAATTCATTGTTGCTGATTGTAATATGGCGTGTTGATGAGTCATATAGAATAATTTAAACATGAGTCATTTATGTACACCAAATTTTGAATTAATACTAGTAAATTTGGTAATGGCAACGTTCTATTTGTTTATTCTATCGTTATATCCACTCGTTTTTTGTCTATCGGATAGCTCTCTTTTCTCCCTACCAACAATTCTCAACACTGCGAAAGTTTTCATGGTACAAAAACTGACAGAAAGAACAACAAGCAGAATATTTCCTGATGTAGCGCCAACGAAGCTTAAAATGCATATTAAAATTGTACAATTTTTCGTTGATTTCTCAAGTGTTTGAATTCTGAAATGTTCTTCAATCTCTCTCTCACTCTCTCTCTGTCTCTCTCTCTCTCTCTCGTTCTGGAAATGCCTTTTTTCAATCACTTGCTGATGCTTTTACCGTCCTCCGGTGTAATTTCTTTTTATCATATTCAACCGCATCACATTCCATTTAACCAAACAGAAACGGGAAAACTACATCTTCATTTTCATCATGTTTTGTATTCCATTCCAATTGTAATTTGGGTAAGTGAGACGAGGAGAGTGGAAAAAAAGCCGAGACACAGAACCAAGCCGAGAAACATCGAGCTCATCCAAACCGATGAGATTTAATTTAATGCGAAACAATGAGGTAGAGGGAATGCTCTCTATTATTTGATGGTAGTTTTTTTCCAATTTGCTATCTCATTCGCATTCTTCATTTTTCGCGTCCTCTCTTGGTGCTGTTCATTCATATCTTTTCGTGATAATAATAATTCTATATGTAGCTGTTTTTTCTTCATTTAAATTATTCGCTGTATGAACTTTCTATTTAGTATTGTGAACATTTTACGATTGTATTTTAACGTTTTACAACTATTGAATGTAAAGTAATTCAGACTAAATGTAGTGGTGTTTATGTATTATATAATTTTGATGTCTTCAAAATTTCATTTCGATTCAACGACGAACGACATCAACTGAAAAGCACACACAAAAAATGGTTTAATTTTTCAGTGTTTCCACTGTTCCAATGGTTTGGATAATTTTTTCAGCGTCTATCTTTCACGGACACAAATAGTATGAGAAAATTGGTTCCGAAATGTGTTGATGGCTATATGATGAAAATCGAAATTTCCGAAAAGTTCCATGCCAAATCGATTGGATATTTACCGGTAAATATTATATGTTGAGTGGCAAAATCGATACATTCTTTCAGTTTTATTACAAATCTGGCATATGGGCATGTGTTCAGTGTGCGTGCTTGTGAGATAGCGAGCCAAAGTCAGAACGCGGCGTGCACATTACAAAACAGCAACGAAAAAAACGACACGAAGAACAAAATCGAAATAAAAATTCTTCAGTTTGCTTCGTGAATATTACCTCAACATTGAATAGAAACCATGAACTTCTGATGAATCGAAAAGGGCAATGAATTTTACCAAGTAAAGAGAAGAAAAAAAATTACGAACTTATTCGAGGCGATTTGTGTCGTGTTTGTGTGCTGCTGCATCAACCACAACAACATTGATTTCGTACTCAACACCAAAAACAAAAAGTGTGATGGAAATAAAACGAAAATTGTTCGTTTGATGGAAAGTGTGTGATGGTGGTTGCTTTGGTTACTCTCAGAAACAGCCAGCCACGCCATAAACATGAGAAAGACACAGCTCGCCAGTGTTTCTCTCGATCTCGACCCGCCAACTAGTTCCAACGAGTTCAACGAATCAAATTACTTTCGACACAGGAATCTCGTGCTCTTTATTTTATCGGAATCTTTATAAATAGTATATATCGCTTTTGGTTTTCTTTTATTCATAAATTCATTACCGAATCATTTGATCGAGTACACTTGAAAGCACTACGGCTGATACTTCTCTGAGGAATAATCTAACTCCCCTGTACCCACTCTTTGTACGGTGAATGCTCATTACTTTATAGTACCATTTATCATATACTTCTCTATTTCTGTCATATTTGTGATTCGTTAGAAAGAAACTTTGATTTGGCTGGAACGATTTGTATTCGATTCAGCAAATCTCTTATGAAAAAAGGAATAAAGAGAAAAAAACACATTTCGAGACTACACCACCATGAGCCGATTAACATTTTGCTCGCACAATGGCTTTGATTCATATTTAAGGTATAATAAAATAATTGCTGAAATGACGGCATGTTTGTGCCATTTTGGTGTGCTTCCCAATCGAGCGGATCGAAGAGTCAGGAACGGTGAGAGACCGAGAGAAAGAGTTTAGAAAAGAAAAATACGAATTTGTGGTCATGCATTTTGTGTATTCTTCAAGAAATCTTCCTTCATTCACATCACGTAATTGTCGAAATGCTTCTTTTTTCCATGATTCGTTTTTTTTTATTGGATATTATTTCCCAATCGCAAAATGACGAATACAGATTTACAGTTGATAACATATTAATGAAATATAACATAACATATTGATCATTTTCAAATATATTTCAAAACATAACATAACATATTTTTTTGAAAAATATTTTTCGAAACATAACATAACATAACATAATTGAAAATTATTAATATGTTAACATAACATAACATATCATGTTAATAATATGTTTGGCGTTATGTTAATAATATGTTGAAATATTTTCGAGAATATGTTAAAATATGTTTGAAAATATGTTGCAATTATTTTGATAATATGTTATTAACATAGCGCAAACATATTATACAAAAATATTGTAACATATTTCCAAAAATATTTCAACATATTATTAACATAACGCCAATATTAACATGATATGTTATGTTATGTTAACATATTAATAATTTTCAATTGTGTTATGTTATGTTATGTTTCGAAAAATATTTTTCAAAAAAAATATGTTATGTTATGTTGCATCTTAATAACGTTATGTTCGTTATGTTATGTTATTAACATAACGAGATCGACAAACTATAATGACGAATGGCATGAATAAAATAATGCCCAGCGAGAAATGTCAAAAGTCCATTTGGACCGACGCAGGTATTCTTCATCGTTTGATGAATTTCATTTGAACAAATATTTGCAAATAATTAGTTCAATTGACAGGATTTAGGTTTTTCGCTAGAACACATGGCATCTAAATTTCAACCGTTATCATCCTATTAGCACCTATGGATTTGCCAAATAAATCAATGGAATAAGTGATAATTGATAAATTTACAAAAACGAACATTAGCACTTAAATTCAACTCCTCCACATTACTCGGTTTGAAAAAAAAAACATGATTGCGTTAGTCACCGCCTATGAACAGCGATTTGTCCTAATTTATGCGAAAAAACCAATATTCAGTGGTTGTCAATTGCTGAGTGCGATTTGTTCGAAATAATGTAAGCAAGAATCTGTGTCAGCTGATGATTTGTGCATCGAAGCAAATCATATGCCTCGGTTCATCTATGGAAAACAATTCGTCATAGATGTGCATTTCAATAATAATTTGTATTTCTTTTCTGAATATGAAAGCAGTTTTTTCAATGCATCTTTTCGATCAGAAAAATTGCACTAATTTGAAAGTTGACATTATTATGTATTGAAAATTATCGTATTTTCCAAAGATGACCGCAAATGAGGCATTTGAATAATTACTCATTTGGCTGGGATTTTTGTGAGTTAATTGGTTTTGATTTCTGGGCTGTCACACACATACACACAATATATGCAGCGCATAACATGAGTTTCAACTATCGATTTGAAGCATCATGCATAATGCATTCCGAATTGGGGGATGAATTCTGGATTTATTTGACTTTCATATGCGTTCGTGTTGAAATCGCATTTGTTTGCAAAACACATGAATATTTGTGAATAAAACGACAGGGAGATCCGGCAAATGATAGCGCATCGCATGTACGTAGCGTTTCCCCTATTCACTGAGCAATCGAGAGAGAGAGAGAACGACGGAACGAAGTGAGTTGTGATAGTATTTACAATTCGGGGCAATATTTGAACAGTTTTGGGGAATGGTTGTCAAAACCGAGAACTTCGGATGCAATTCAAAACCTTTTTTTGCGCTGGCTTCCCGCGAAGAAGACACATACTACGTCAAATTTGCTATTTACGGCTTTCAATTGTTTGTTCCGCGACACTCTCTCCCACTCTCGATCGCTCTTTGTTGCTCCCTAATTGAAAAAAAGCGACGAAATGGAATGTTCTATTGCAAAGATCAATGTAATATTCATGTTTATCGTTGGGATAATCGATTGGTTTTTATTGTTGATTCGCAAACATATCTACAACTCTTATTTGTTTAATAGGCGCGCTTTGCCGAAGGTACACATCTGAAGAAAAAGAAGAGTGGCGATACCGCGACAGTGTCTTTGCTGAAAAATGTGCTCGTTTTTATTTTCGCTTCGAAATAATGCGATTGTAGTGAAGCTCATCGATACGAATATTCAAATTCATATTCTTGCGATCCAGTAGAAATTTTGCCGCTGGCCATACGTTCATTAGCATTTCGTCATCCACTAGAAAATGCGAGTGCAGAACGCGCTAGAAACAAACTAACAATATTAAATTCAAACCCTCGACAAAATGTGAACCGCCTTCGAAATAGACGAAATCGATGCAACATAAAAAAAAACAATATAAATGTGTGTGTTTGCCTGCTTTTTACTCAGATGACAGTTTTTTCGGCGACAACCATAAAATATTCGCAGTGCCGCTCGACTCTTTTCCTCCGGCCTCGTAAATCGGATATGGTTGTTTTTGTGCATTTATGCGCATTTCGTTACAAGTCCTTTGTCATACAATTAATGTGCAATTACATGACAACGATTATGGGCTGATTTTTGGAGGGTGCGATTATTATTCATTCACTTCGGGCGCTCTGTTGACGCTTCATTTTGAGTTGTAGCGCTTTGTTGAAATACGTATTCATGCTTTTTGACAACTCTATTTGTAATATTTACAATGTAAATGAAATGAATTAACCAATTACGAAGCGTTTTATTAACGATGCTCGTGCTTGGTTTTGAATGTTTATTGCCATTTTTGTTAAAAGAGAGGCGCGCATATTATTTTAGAGCCAAGACAAATCAAAAGAAAACATTGTCAGCGGATAAAAACGAAAGATGAAAAGCAATCAAAATGGAAAGTTCATAATTAAAAGCAAAGCGTATAAGTGAAATGTAAAATTTGAAAGTACAAGTTTTAATGAGAATAGTTTATGGTAAGCTGATTGATGTGCGTAGTTTGGTAAGTCATTGTTGGTACAGGAAAGACAAGAATATTGATCGAAAGAGGGAGAAAAAGAGAGATAGAAGAGAGTAGGAATAGTCAGCGAAATGTTACATCGACGACTGATGCACTTACATATTTGAATATGGCCGGCTGAAATTTAGGATATACAGTAACGCAACAACGTGTGTGTGTGTGTGTGTGTTTGTTGTTGTTGTTGTTGTTGTTGTTGTTGTTGTTGTTGTTGTTGGAGGAAAGGAAAGAAATGGCCAAGCAACGAAATTGAATACTATCCCGTTTGTTCGGTTCAACAGTGTCATCGGCATTTGAAGTGAAATCATTGTCATCAAAAAGTGCACAGACGACAGCACACACAAAGACCGCAATACTATCATTGTCATTGCAATTCCACGTGTAATGTGTTTGCCGGTTTGTTGATCCTACAAATATTAGAGCGCCCATTGTTTGTATTTCAAAAGACGGTATAAACAAATATGTAATCTACGCCATGTATGTTCTTATCCTCTAATAACTCTCATTGTCTATGTTGTTGTTGTTGGTTCGTCGATAGCTGCTTTCATTTTTCTTTTCTCGCTCTTACTCTCTCTCTCTCTCTCTCTCTCTCTCTCTCTCTCTCTCTCTCTCTCTCTCTCTGTGCAAGTCGGCGAAATACATATTTTCTCGGGGTGAGCTGAGCGAAATAAAGAAAAATTATGTCGTTGAATTCGAACGGGATTAAGTTTGAACCACACCGTCACACGTTTTGTATGTTTTTCGGTGTGGATCGCGAGGCACACTGCGTGCACTGAATGAATACGGCCACAGAAATCGGTCGTTAAAATTTATTTATTTATATTATTATGAAGGAACTGGCAAAAATGAACAGGAACCGAAGGAAGAGGAAGGAAAAATTGCCAAGCTCAAGAACAGAAGAATGAAAATACAAATATAAAACAGAGAAAGAGAGAGAAGTAGAGCGAGCGAAGGGCAGAAAAGAAAAGGGGAGCAGTCAACGCAATACACGTAGCATTATTGTGCAAACGCCAGCATACGTAGGCATATATAGATTCGGCTGCAGCCGAATGCATATAAATAACATTGTACGTGAAGTCGGCGAAAATAAAAAATGGGAAAGCGTCCATATAGAAAGCGAAAAATGCCATAAAATCGATGTAAGGATCTTGGGTGTGTCGTGTCTCAGAACCACTCTCCCCTTTCTCTCTCTCTCTCTCTCTCTCTCTTTCTCTCATACACACTATTCTCGCTAAAATAGTTCACAAACATAAGCATCTCACATTGAGTTGAATGTATAGATCTATATGTACCATAAAATCCGGCATAATATCGCACCATATCACATATGTGCTGTATTATCATCATTTTTGCCGGTCGATTTTGCGTTCATTTCAGCGAGCATCTTTGTCTTGTCTTTAGCTCTCCGGGTACACTTTTTGTCGGATCGATTTTTGTAGTTGCATCATTTCTTCCTGAAAACAGACTCCATTTTTATTGATTCGATGACGACACGGCATGTGTTTCCCAATTTCCATAGTTGCATAGTGAGTCGAACGAATTCTTTCTTTCCAAACAAACTTTTCGCTTAATATTCTCGTCGCGACACTCGTATTTAGTTTGGCAATGTCGAGAAATATTCGAGGGTGCCAAGATACAGATATCACGCGCCCGAACACCCGCATTTCATTTGATGTGCCATTTTATATGTCGAACTTAAGCAACAACAGTAAAATACCTGTATTTACAGTACAGTTCAATGTAATAATCGAGAAAGAGAAAGAGGAAGAGAAAATGAGAGAGAGAGAAAGCAACAATGTCTAAATATGAACGATGAAAATAAGCTAGGACATTGCTGGAATCGTCTAATTTATTTTCATCATGCGACCGATGCAGCATCCATTGCGTGGCGTGATGTTGGCGCTTCGGAAGAGCACACGGTTCATTGGAACGAACGTTTGGGACGAACACCGAGAGAGAACTTTTCGTTTGAAGTTATCAGCTTGTAGTTTTGCTCTTGTTTGCAGTTGGCAATTTGACTTTGCAATCGGTGTCTTTGACACCATATTCTATCTATAGATGAGATCGGCGTTGAGCGTTCTCATCCCATTCGAAAAACTGCGTTGGCTTTTCCATAATCAAATTATTCCGGAATAAATCTCATCCTCTCAGATGTTCCACATCTTTTGTCTGCTTTATCTTAAGAAAATAATAACTAATGGAACAACCGTTCGGCTAATCAACTAATTGAGCAACTCACACACAAAACGCATAAGCCGGATCAACTTTCAAACGAATCCATCTTTTCTTCTTCTGGCACCAAACACACTCATGGGTTTGCGCTTGATTGAATGCATTCATTCCGATCCAATGCATCAAACGCTAATATTTCAACTAATTTTATGGAATTCAGTCGTTGAACTGTTCATCGCCGAAAACAACCGAGAAAATTGTTAAATAAATATTACATTTTAATTTCTCTTAATACAGAATTACTCCTCTCACACTCCATTTCAACTATAGCAATTAGAATGCGGCAGATATAATGCATATTGTACTCTCTCTGTCTCTCAAAACCACTCTGACTGTCAAAAAACCACTCTGACGCTCGACGCAGATTTTTACTTTAATAGATGCACTCAAATAAGTAAAAGAGTTGAATCATTTCACTTTCAACATCTTTCGACTTTTGATTGAGCGAAAACATGAAGCGGCGAGGTGAAATTGCAAATGCGCGCTACACAGCAAATTTCATCTCAGCTGCATTCAAAATCGGCCCAAATTTCAAGTTCCTTCGTTTTTCATCTCCTTCTTCTTCTTCTTCGGTTAATTCGTTGCTCTAACAAGAGCACTGAATTTGGGCACGCGATCGAATCAATTTGTGCACTTCAATTTCACGCTATTTAAAGAAATATTGCAAAAAAAAAATCACTCAGAGCCGCATTGAAACAATCGAATGGGAAAAAAATCTTATCATCAATTTTGTTTTCATTATTCCATTCTCATTCTCTCTCTGTCTCTCGCTCTCAAGCTATATTTAGCTTCTGTTTCAGTGCAAACGCAAACCAGTTGTTCTTATAATACACTTTCGAAGGGAAATGAATACGTTGAATGAAATGTTTGATTGAAATAAAGAGAACGAAAATGATGTTCGAGCTGAACTTGATCGTGATTCAGAGCCGAAGGAACATTCGGAAATTAGCACTTCATCAGCGAATTTTTATTTTTGAACATCGTGTTTTTTGTTTTGTCTTACGTTTGAACAAATGTTTGCGGCAAGTGATTTTCGGATGCGTCAATCGAAAATTACGTTGCTCATTGAGAAGTATTTGTGACAAATGGTGTATGCATGATGGTTATGATTTAGTGACACAGGATGTGCCAACAGAAAGCCACATGCAACGCACAATGAATGCGTCGACGGATAAATAAAGAAACAAACAAACAAAGCTGCGGTTAGCAAGTGCAGGTGTCTAATTTCAAAATGCCGAATTTTAGATATGCAAACGTAAATGCTCGTCAATATGATTTTCATTTGTTCAATTGCATTTTGTCTGGTTTCACACACAAACGTTATATAGGTACACTTCAAATGTGATGAACATGAGAATTCGCAGCATTGTCGAAAAAACTATATTTCAATGGTTTCTATTCAGGATATTGGTGTAATTTTCGTCCCGACTGCACAATTATCAGCTGGGCC
This sequence comes from Obolodiplosis robiniae, assembly GCA_028476595.1. Lineage (NCBI taxonomy): Eukaryota > Metazoa > Arthropoda > Insecta > Diptera > Cecidomyiidae > Obolodiplosis > Obolodiplosis robiniae. Next base: position 6,435,884 of record CM052017.1, on the reverse strand, counting down.
ATTTCATTTTAATCCGATAAGTGTAGTTAATGAGTCATTAATAATGACACCTTCCCGAACTATGGATCGCCTGAACTAAAAACCTTCACATTCACATCGCTTGAATAGTCTCATTTTCAAAATAAGAAACGATGAAAGCTCTTGAAATGAGAAATTGTACAAATCGCACTGTTGATGCCCTGAGAAATGCTCCATTAATTAAAAAGCAGGAATAATGCAACCAAACTGCTTGGTTGAAAAAATAGAGGAAATACATAACTATACTGAACCTGTGTAACAAACAAAATCAGGGGAAATTGTTAAGCGACCGGCAAGAGGAAAAAGAGTATAGCGAGTGAGCACATCCAAAATGATGGTAAGAACGAGAGTGATGACACGCCAAAGATGTTAAATAAAAACTGAGCTGAATTTTCCCGTAAAATTCACTACGGACACATTATGTTAGTCTTGGCTGAGTAGTTATTCAGCTCTTGGAAACAACAGATGCAATGAGGCAACATCATCATCATCATCTGATCATTGCAGAATCAACCGAAAAAATTCCAAAGCTCGACAAATGCATCGAGCAGTGAATATGCACACTTTTTTGCACAAAAAGGGAAAGTCGGGGGGTCTAAAGTAAATTAGCATTCATTTCTAGAATGTATGACAAAAATGAGCCGAACTCAAGCAGATTTTTATTTTTACTCTGAAAAATCCAACTGTTCAGCTGTATTATTTTAAGTCATACGCTTGTCATATGGACAATAAGTGTAAAAAACTATTCGCAATGAAAATATATGAGGCAAACATCAAGCACTGAGCAAGCAAGCTCACACACGCACACACCACCGCCATGCACACGCTGAACCATGTTCGCAGTTTTTCATTCACTTCGATCTCTGCCACAGCTACACTCACAGCCAGTGTATAGGTTGATGGCTTTTTTTCATTCTCGTTGCCTTCTTCACTTTGCTTCTCCCTATCTCTCTTGCTCGCGCCCGCGGTGCATGTGGCGAGTTTTCCATCGTTTCTGTTTGTTCATCGTTGCGTCGCATGTTCTGCTTGCCGTTCGCAACATACAGCTAAGTGCTCGCCGCTCTCTGTGCAGCTGGAACTAAGGCATTTGTACCTACTACCATTTAGTTGATTCCGAAACACTGAGCTGGTGAGAAGAATATTTTTAAAGACTACTCGCATCAACAGGAATACGACGTTAGCTTAATTCAAACCGAATCATCCAAGTGGATTCTATCAAAAATTATTTTAAAAGAAAATAAAATCGATCGTTTTATTCTTTTCGAGAAAATTCATAAAGTGAGCGAATTTCCAGTAAATTTACCAAAAAAAGGACGCGAATAAATCAAATTCGAAGTGATAAATTGTTCAAAAGAGAAAAACCAAATTTCGACGATGAAAAAGCAATTGGCCAAGAGTTGATACACACTTGAACGCCAAGCGATTTTTTCTTTTTGCATTTCATCTCAAATTACAGAATTCAAACGAAAAAATTACTAAATCAGCCAATAAGTATATATATATATATATATATTTAGGATCTTTATATATATATATATATCAGTTTAACCGCAAAAGCAACACAAATTATGCAATTTACTCTTGAAACAAAACGAAAAACGATCCACTAACATAACGTCCAATTTTTGTGATGTTTAAAATTATTTTTTCTTTACTATTTTTCTTACAAGGAAATATTCAACCAAAAATTTTGCACAAACGAAAAAACGTCTGAGCGCCTTAAAATTTCCTTGCCGATTGAACAAAAGAAAAAAAAATAGTTTTATAATTGCAATTGGATCGATCAATCGTTAGAGAGAGAAATAGAGAGACAGAAATAAATCGTGTGATAAAAATTGAATTGAGAATTGGTTTTGTGTCCAAAAAGTTTGTCTTTTTTCACATAAAATCAAACGAACCAACGAATTTATCAACCCAACCAAAACGAACATTGATACGCAGAAACCTCCTGATTGGATTTACTTCAGCTCATTTCTAAGCGCTAATTAAAGCAAACAAGCGAAAAAGGTAAGATAATTAAGTGTTTACAAATGGATATATTGTACAGCGAATGAAAAAGAAAGCGACAACAACCAAATATATTGTGTATGACCAAATATGAATTAAAAAAATTTAAAAAATTTATTCATTTTTAACAACGATATTGATTGTAATTGGATTAAAATTAGTGAGAAATATGAGTCAATTAGGCGAATAGTAATACCCGAATCGAGCAGCTGGATTTCTTTTTCTATAGCACAAAAGGGGTTGCAATGAGGAAACTATATGAATATTCACTTAGTTTCGAGCGTTCGCTGCATTCCGCATACATTATAATCAAACAGAAAACAGATATCCATGGATAGTCCAATGAATAGTGGCTATTTGCTTAATACGATTCAAACTAAAACACCACCCCCCCCCCCTCCCCAAAAAAAAATCCAAATCGGTCGCTGATTTTCTATTCGTTGCCCCCCATGCATATTTGGCGAATGAATGTTGCATAAAGCTGAAAGCCGAGTCAAATTTAATGATGACTGTGGCTATGTCTTGATGGTGAAATGAATGACTCATCGTCAAAGGCACACGCACATCCGACCGACCGAACGAACGGCTGACTGACACAAAGGATCTTGTTTAGCATACACACACAGAATGTTTATTATAGTATTATTGTGTGTTTTGGTTTCTGAATCATTCGAAGCCGGCGCTATGTTCTTTTAACACAGTTGACTAATGTGACAAATCAATTTATTAGTTCAGTCGTTAAAACAAAATTTACACACTTTGACGGCAAAAAGAATGAATTTGAATCGTGCTCTTTAGATCGGCGGCTGATCTCTCTCTCTTCCTCTCTCCCTCTCTTTCTCTTCGTTTATCTGTTGTTGTCGATGAATGTGAACGTATGTACAATTGGCTCGATGCTATTTTCTATTCAAGTTTTATTCCATAGACAAATGTTTGCATTTATTCAGCGTAACAAGGGTTGCTATTGTTTCAAGTAATAATTTCATTTGAATATGTAAATTTGTTTTCTATTTTTTTTTTTTTTCAAATGACAAAACATCGATTCGAGTCGAATGATTCGACATTATTAATGATTTATTCAGTGTTAGTCATATTTTCTTAGAGCGCCCATGACGAATCCCATTTTATTTTCGGCATTTATATAATTTAGAGCGTTGTTTGGTGGGTTCAATTCATCCAGGCTATCATTTTTTCGGTCGAAAATGTGTTCATGTGATAGGCAATAGCCAGACAGTTATTTCTGTAGCTTTAAATAAAGTTACATCACGATTCATCCTTATCAAATGTATAAAAAAATGAAAAAAAAAAATCCATTCGATGAAAATGCCGTAATTAATCGATCATATTGGCACGAAAGATAACCCGCGTGCTATGGGTGCGCTAATTGCCATTCGCAATTCAAAGTAACAAGCGAATACGAGAGAGCGAACGAGAGAAAGTGAAAGAGAGAGAGAGAGAAACGCACCCAGAAATAGTGTATGAAAAAACAAAGCATTTTAGCTGGGAAAATCGAATAGCGTGCATGTAAAATTATTAAGCAAAAATATAGCTTTTCGACCATATGGTAACGAAGCAGCAGAAGTAGTAAATGGACGAATTGCGTGGCTATGTCGAACGATGTACTGCTGTCTACGTGCGTATGTATGTGCTGGGTTGTTTTTGTTTCTTCACTTTTTCAAGAGTTTCGGTTCAACGAGATTGAGAGAGACTAAAGAAAATGTTATATTTCATTCGTTTCGTTTCTTCGTTTTTCCTCTGGCTTCATATTCTTTGTCTTCCTCCAATGATCCACGAATTAAAATACATCAACAACTTTAAAGCAACAACAACGACAACAGAAGAAGCATAAGTTCCAACGCAACAAAAAATAATTCGGCAAACTTTTTGGAAAAAGAAAAAAAAGAGAGTGAGAGAAAGAGAGAGACTTACAGAGAAAAAGGTCATGCAACTCGTTCGCAGCATATATTAACCGAGTAAAAAGCAAATGAAAAGCAAATTCAAGTAAAACCGTATTATTTTAAATTTTCAATGATTTAATGTGTCGTTGGGGAGACAACCGAGGAGAGAAGAGAGAAACCGAAAGACCTATGGAAATGGCTTGATGAATTCGCTTGCTCGCACCCGTGCACGAACTCTCACATTTTCATACGCAACGTGAATCTTGAAAGATGTTCACGAGGCGTCCAACATTCATGTTTCCGCTTTCACGACCAGAGAGATAAATTATTAATTGGCATCGCCGAAATGTTTGACAATTTGCCAAAATAATTAAAAACTGAAAATGTAAAACGTATCATTCCAGTCGATCGAGCCGAGTTGAGTACGCGCGTTCGTTGCATCTCGGCAACAGGCAGTGCAGCGCCGTTTCGTTGGGAGCCCAAAAATGATAAAATCAAGTTTGCCAAACCGGGTCCCTATTTCTCTCTCTCTCTCTCTCTCTCTCTCTCTCTCTCTCTCTCTCTCTCTCTCTCTCTCTCTTATTCATGCTTTGGCGTTTGATATGTTGAATTTATTGCCAATCTTAGGCATGTTGTGCAGCTAAATTGTCATTTGTGCATTATTCTTGCAGAAATTCTTTCTGGTTCTCTGGCAATTATTTGATGTGTTTTTTTACTCAAATCCATTGCACTCACTTCATGTTACAAAAATACAAAAATAGAAAGTCACTGTCTTCACATCAAGGAACAATAAACCTTACTTACAATTGAACATTTTCTTTTTACCAGTTTTCAATGCTCATCATTTGGTGAGAAAATTGGAATGAATGCCGAGATATATACGACACTTACAAACCGATCCGAAATCAAGTAAATTTCGGATATGTTGTTTAGCGTGTGGATGATAGCCAGATCGTCCGCTTGTCTCTCTTTTTCTGTCCTTGTGTGTGTATATCTGCGAAAGTACATTATCTTGGCACACTTCATGTACTTTTGGATTGTTGTACTTTTTGAGTCAAAATTAAAATAATAATGGCCCCATAATAGAGTTTTTGTTGGCAGTGAGATGTGCAAATGATCCTCTGATGAGTTTTTCGCGTCGATCTCCGCACAATTTTGCTCATGTACTCGCTTGTATATTCGTATATTTTTCTTTTTCGCGCATCGTACATCGCTTAGCTAAATGTGTGTTTGCGTTTGCTCGTTGGTACGTGAATTTGCACAGCTTTTTTGTGGCCTGCTTAAAATGAAGCATGAGTCTCTTTCGCTCTTTTTTGCGCGAATATGCATCCACTTTCGGGCCGATCAAATTGTGGAATCATTATTGTTATGAATGCAAAAAAAACAGAAGAAGACTATACATATTCACAATCGTGTTGCCTTCATTCAACATGAAATGCATTGACCACAAAATGCCCGCATAACTCCTTGTATTGAAACAAAAATTACATAAAAAAACAGCTTATACTATCAAACACACAGGAAGAATCAATATGGTAGCGCGTAAAAATGAGTCTGAATTGCTGTGCTCCCTGGATCATATCGTAAGTTCTTTCAAAATAATTTATTTCACGTATTCAGACCATAAATGTGGATTGAAAACTACTTGCAAGCGGCCTACTAAGTTTGAAATTGCTGTAAATGATGCCAAATTACGAATAAAAAAAAAATATTCGGTGTGGAAATGAATAATGTCGATTTTTTGTCTTTGAAAGAGCATTTATTTCAATAACAAGATTAATGAACAGATTATCCAATATATTCGCCATCGTTAGCTATGACCTCCTCCCATCTTCTGGGAAGTTTGTTGATTCCTCGTTTGAAGAAGTCCTCATCTTTTGAGGCAATCCATTCATCGACCCATTTTCGCACTTCTTCAGCATTTCGAAAGCGTACATCTGCCAAGCTGGTCTGCATCGATCGGAACAAATGGTAATCGGAAGGAGCAAGGTCTGGAGAGTACGGGGGGTGATCAAGATGATCCCAACCGAGCCTCCCTATTTTTTCTTTAATGATGTTTGCGCGATGTGGTCTGGCATTGTCATCGTGAAATAACACTTTGTGGTGTTTTCGAGCTATCAATGGTCGTTTTTCGTTCAGTTTCTTTGCCAATTCGCCCAGTTGTCGTCGGCAGCGATCAGCTGTAACCGTTTCATTCGATTTTAACAGCTCATGATACACCACACCTTTCTGGTCCCACCAAATGCACAGCATAAGCTTATGGCAATGAATATCGCGTTTTGGTTGTGAAGTTGATGGTTGTCCGGTATCAACATACGATGCTTTACGTTTCGGATTGTCGTAATAAATCCATTTCTCATCGCCAGTCACAATTCGACTCAAAAAACTATGTTTTTTCTGCTCTGCAAGATGTTTTTTGCATGCATCGATTCGTGCTTTGAGTTGTTTTTCATTCAGCTGATGTGGGACCCATTTTCCAAGTTTTCTAATCTTCCCCATTGCATGTAAGCGATAACCAATGGTTCTTCGGTCAACTCCCAATTCCAAAGCAAGTTCTTGTTGCGTTTGACATGAATTTTCATCCAATAATGCTTGCAATTCTGCATCTTCAAATTTTTTTGGCCCACCTGATCGTTCTTTGTCTTCCAAGTCAAAATCACCATTTCGGAAGCGTGCAAACCATCGTTCACAAGTTTTTTGAGTTGGAGAATGTTCGCCGTAAGCTTCTAACAACAATCGATAACTTTCAGCCGCCGTTTTCTTTAAATGAAAGAAGGTTACTAAAAATCCCCGCAAAATAGATTTATCAGGCACAAAATTCGACATGTTTGATGCAATAAAAAACTTTGTTGTTTACACTTCAACGAAATGACACATACTGACATTTTTAGCCTAATGACAGACAAAAAAAAAGAAAATGGCCGCGGTGTGTTCCGGTGCACATAACACTAGTTACGCCATCTTTTATCTAAATCGACATTATTCATTTCCACACACAATAAAAACAAGAAAATTCTTTGGTTTAAATATATTAAGACATTTCGATTAGTTCGATTGGCTAATGGGTTCCCCTCAATTTTTAAGAAATTTTGAGTAGAACACAAGTAGTAGGTATTTGAAATCAGCAATAAAACAGTGAAATAAGTGAGAAAGTAGCGGGCAACTCTTTACCATTAATACTCATACAATAACGTATTTAAATGGAAAAGAGCGCACCATACAAATGTTCAATAATAATTCCTGAAGAGACTATTGACAAGCCGCAAAGCATTAATAAATTTAATAACGACATACAAAATCAATGGTACACTTAGTGAACTATGTAGTTTGCATAGCGTAGCCAGTACACGTAGTCAAATCGCTTCACCGCCCTGCGACAACTGAAGCCTTCAGTTTTGTTAATAAAAAAAGCTTAGAATAACAAAAAAATGAAATTGAAATATTGTATGATTCACCATAAATTGTTCATATTTATTTTCATAATTCATTCACAAAATGGTTATTCTATGGAATCGATTAGAATCATGAGAGACTCAGGAATCAATTATGTTAACCCTCCGATTGTTAATCAGAATTTTCCTCGGATTCCCCGCCTTCCTCGAGTGAACCCTTGCCTTCCTCGTTGTTATCAGAAGTGGTTGGCTCTCTGATTTATCCACATCCTAGTCGATTGCAACTCAAGTCACCGCACATATTGGGATCGTCAGTACAAAGGACCGAATTACCGTCAGCCGATACTTCATTCAATGAAATGAAAAAAACAAACGCAAAAATTGCTAGAGCGACTTTAGTTGTGGAATTCATTTTGTCGGCAAAATCTTTTGAATATCTTTTTCTATCACTTCTTTATTTTATGAATTCGGTTTTTCCAAACGGTTTTCCACAATTCGAATGATGTGTGCCGTTCGCTGTGCACTGGAGAAATGACTTGAACTTGGTCGCTTTTATAGCAAAACTTTTCAATGCTATCATTTATGATCAACGAAGATTAAGAGAAGATAGATTAATCTAGAAGATTTACAATTAAACAAATCTAACGAAATCCGCCGAAAACAACGGTTGCTGTATGTTTTACTGCCAATTGACGTATATTTGTTTACATCCACCAATAGGAACTTTGATAGCTATTGTATTTTCCCTAAAATTTTATGTAGTTTTTGTTACGAAACCGAATTGATAAGAACAAAATATCATGTATGTAACATTTATGTTCTATTATGAAACATCTCGAAAATTTATAGATTTTCATTCTTTAAACATCATTTATTTCGATTTTGATTCAATGTCACTTATTTTATCTTTTTATGAACGGAAATGTTTATCGTAAAAATTCTTCAATTTATTTGATCGGACTCTTAGATGCTCGAAAACCCAGCGGAAATGTGTAATATTTTCGATTTCATTCGATACAACAAAAAAATGTTTTGTTCCGAACGAAATGGAACTAAGGGAACTCAATTCAAAGGTTCAAAAATAAGGTATTTTCGTTTAAACCGATTCGACAATGTTTCGACCCCGTTGCCTTGAAAATCTCAGCAAATCGATGAATCGCTTGAGTATTTTGAGTGTGGCCAGTGAAAAAAGCATAACTGTTAAAAACAACGTTCTAACATCTCCGAGCTAATGGACAACAATGATTCAATGTGATCGCGGCTGCTTTGGCTTGAGAACTGCCAGTTTTCTCTCTATGATTTACGTCATTTTGGAAAACGTAATATTAATGAAAGATCAAAATGCATATAATTCATTTTATGGTATATATCTCATGCGAGAAAACGATGGAAATGAAATGTAAGCGTAGTTGAAACAACAACATGTTCTGGACTCACATTGTGACCGAATCGACCATTTCGTGTATGTGAAACATTCTTCCGCGTTGCATTTTTGTGTGAATATAATGAATTTGATAAATGTTAAAATTTTACATACGCACCTCATATATTCACACCAATAAAACAAGCACAAACTATTTGACGTAAAAAACAGTTAAATTGGTGCAAGTACACAAACTATACGCGCGCATTTACGTATCGCGCACTTTGATCGCCAATCATTCGGTTTATTTCTATCCTTTTTTAATCCATTCATTTCGGTATCGTTTGCATGTGAGCCCATGCAGTATGATAGCAGGTTGCTTTTGTTAGTTACACCATTTTGCTTGTACTTCTATTGTTGTTAATATGGTATATTTCATGTTGTTGTTGTTGTTGTTGTCGTCAATTTTTGTTAATTTTTTTATTGGCTCTTTCTCCTGCTGTTGTGCTGCCTTCGATAGTAAACGGTTAAAATAGGGTTTAATGGTCGAATGCACTGCACGCGTGCATTTTCGAAATGAATCGTTTGTGAGTGTGTGTAGAGAGTTGTTGCTTGAGATCTTTAAGCATGCTCTCCATTGTATATTTTTAAACAAAGTCGACGCATTTCATGTTTTGTTCTGTTCTTATTCATTTGGTTGAGTGTGCGAGGCTACGTTGCCACAGTTCCCAATATGACGGTGCACGAGTGACCACAAATTAGACCATCAACATTGCGTTGTTCGAAATACATGTTTCAAAACCGCGCAAAGCGATAATCACGCGCACACACAACAATATGACAAACATACGGCAGAAAAGAAATGCTACCAAATTGAAAATGTAGCCCGGTGTTTTTGCTTTACGAGTTTAAATAACTTGTAGCAAGACTATTCTTTTCTTTTCAAAACATTTGGGAGAATATCATTTTTAATTGAGAGCAATTTTCTGTCTCGATCTCTTGCTCTTGCTTCGCCGAATTTAAATATATCTGATTGATAAATGTTTTCATCACATTTAGAATGCGTGCAATTAATTTCAGCAACAAGCGCGATAACCTGAGCGCAAATAACATCGAAACAACGTCATTTCAACAAATAGTGTATTTTGTTGCATCAAGTCATTTTTATGACGACCAATTGTTGTTTATTGTGCGAACCACATGCCAGTCTATCCGCATAATGCGTTTCGAAATTTTCCAGCGATGAGGTACATAGAAACTATAAATGTAATTAATTTCATACGAATCAATCTGAAATCGACAATGAAAATAAAATAATTGTTGAAAAAAAAAAAAACAAACCAACAACACACAACATATTTTGCATTGAATTTGCAAAAAAGCTTGAATAGCCCGGCCAAAGATACATGTTGAAGTTATATTTATGTTTACACTTGAGTTAGTTGCAAATGCAATAAATATTAAGTTCTGATCGCGTTTTCATATCGGCTGTCTCGTTCCGGCACCTTTTTTGTTCGTGTTTTCGGCAATTCTCGGCTGTTGCTCCGAGTGCTGAAACTTTTGCGATCAATTCCGATTTACGGAATACATATATTTATATATGAATCAGTTAGGCGGAAAGATATCCTCCGAGAAGCTAAGTACAGAAACTAAACTATTCACACGTTTGTACCAAAGAGATTCAAAACAAATTTTCGTAACAAAGTGAATCAAGAATACTCGATTCTTGATGCAATTTGTAACTAAAATTTGTTTTGAATGATTTTATTTTATAATATTGTAAGTAATATAAGTAATATTATAATAAAATCATTCAAAACAAATTTTAGTTACAAAGTGCATCAAGAATCGAGTATTCTTGATTCACATTGTTACGAATTTTTTTTTTGAATCTCTTTGGTACAAACGTGTGAATAGTTTCGTTTCTGTACTTAGCTTCTCAGAAGCTATCTTTCCGCCTAACTGATTCATATGTTTTATCGATAATAATCGAGCTGGATCAATAGTCCAATGATCGCAATAATAATCATATCGATTGATTCGCTTTTCTCTATGCTCTTCTTCAATTTCACGAGTGTGTATGCGTTTCTTTTTGGACCGCACGATATTCAAGAACAAAAGAAATGACCCACGCAAAATATAAATAATAAGCCCCATGTTTCACATGAAACCTATGAAACCGAAATCATTAATATATAATAACCACAAACCAAATAATTGCTGCTTTCATGCATTGATATCATCATTCTATCTCTCTCTCTCTTTCTCTCTCTCTCTCTCTGTGTGTGTAGACTATTCGCCCGTCATTCACCTTCTCATTTGCTTCTCCTGTTGCTTGTCTCAGAAGATCGGGAGAGAGATTGAGCGATCGAGAGAAACACATACACACACACATAGAAATAGAAAATCCTCCAACTAAATCGCACAAATATCGAATGATAGTAATTATATGGGATTTGTGTTGTCACAATAATTGAGTTATCGTATCGGTAAATCGATTAAAGTATCGTAAATTTGATTGAAGAAATTGAAGAACTGCCTTCTTAAGCCGATGGAATGGGGCTATCAAACCATTCTCTCTTAAATCATTCCGCTAAAAGAAAACAATTCGGAAAGCAAGGTATAGACAGATGACGAATGAGGAGGAAAATAAGTGAAGAAGCGCGAAGAAGAAGAAATCAAGAGATAGTGAAATAGTAACAATCCAAGCATAAACGAATTGAAGAAACCGTTTTGATTATTGTTCATTATTATTTTCATAGTTCATTAACTTTCACATCAACGCCATTGTGATGTGTGTTTCTCTCTCCCTCTCTTTTCATTGAAATTTTTTCGCTTCAACCATCAATCGAACCACTTTATTGTGACACTCGAGCGTCATTTATGTGGCCACCATTGTTGCATGTTCAAATCCAGTCCGAAAATTGTCCACCACTTGTTACTTTTCATTTGTCACTTTTAAAATGATATTCAAGCGACAAGCATTGAAGTCAGAACGATTAGGTTGTACAGGTGCTATTTGGAAAAGCTCATTCTTCGAAATTGAATTTGGTATGCAGATACAGCGGCAGCAGCACTAGAACTTTGCACCCAGTTTCGATTGTGTGAGTCCATTATTAGTTTTTAATGCGAACAAGAATACGATTGAGGAAGTCACGTTCATTCACCAGTTTCATTCATACCGAGACGCTTTATCTCTGAGTTGCCCTCTTCCAAACTGATCCGAAATCATGTAAATTTCGGCATTGTTTGGCTTGTGAACGATAGCCTCTTTCTCTTTCTCTCTCTCTCTGTGTGTGTGTGTGTGCGTGAGTGTGTCTGCGAAAGTACATTGTCTTAGCAAACTTCATGTTCTTTTGGATTTTTGTACTTTTTGAGTCAAAATTAATATAATAATGGCCCCATAATAGAGTTTTTGTTGGCAGTGAGATGTGCAAATGATCCTCTGATGAGTTTTTCGCGTCGATCTCCGCACAATTTTGCTCATGTACTCGCTTGTATATTCGTATATTTTTCTTTTTCGCGCATCGTACATCGCTTAGCTAAATGTGTGTTTGCGTTTGCTCGTTGGTACGTGAATTTGCACAGCTTTTTTGTGGCCTGCTTAAAATGAAGCATGAGTCTCTTTCGCCCTTTTTTGCGCGAATATGGATCCACTTTCGGGCCGATCAAATTGTGGAATCATTATTGTTATGAATGCAAAAAAAAAACAGAAGAAGACTATACATATTCACAATCGTGTTGCCTTCATTCAACATGAAATGCATTGACCACAAAATGCCCGCATAACTCCTTGTCTTGAAACAAAAATTACATAAAAAAACAGCTTATACTATCAAACACACAGGAAGAATCAATATGGTAGCGCGTAAAAATGAGTCTGAATTGTTGTGATCCCTGGATCATATCGTAAGTTCTTTCAAAATAATTTATTTCACGTATTCAGACCATAAATGAGACTTAGAATGTACTCGCAAGTGACCTTCAAAGCAGACATTCAGATAATAGTAAATATTTCAACGCATCAGCCCTACACACTCAATTGAGACGTCGCATCGCACTAACACATAGGAATGTATTGTTCATTAAGCATCGCGCGACGTCTCCGTGAGCAGTACTAAGGAACAAACGAAGACTGTGTTAGTGCGATACGACGTCTCAGTGAGTGTGTAGGGCTGATGCGTCAGAATATTATTCAAAAATACTTGTATAATTATATCTGAATGTCTTTTTTTATGTTTGAAATAGCTATAAATGGTGCCAAAACAATTTGATACTTGTTCATTCCTCGTATTTGGTTCAAAATAAAAAAAAAAAAACGAGATGGGAACTATTCGTCATTGTTGATGTTCACTTTCAAATTATCATTTTAGTATTGAAAAAGACTACAAAAACTCCTGAGAATGTTGATTCTTGTAGTGAAATAAAAGACAGCACACATTTTTCCCCTAAAATCCCTGCAAAATTCCATTACATGATTTAATTTCAATTGAACCTTGAACTCTACACTGTTTCGATCGAAGAACATAGCTCCCATATAAATATCGCCCAAATCTCACCGGAATGACTTGACATTTTGTATGACTTAATATTTTTTTTATAAAAAAAATATTTTGAAAGTTTAATTATGATACAGTGCGAACTAGACATAGTCCCAATACAAATATTTCTTATTCATATTGAAAAACCGGCCATTTATTGATTAGAGCTAAACCTCAATAGGTTTCTATTCTCAATAAATACCAATTTTTGCGTTCATGTACGATCAATTCCAATCTGAATTTAGATTCAAAACGTATGGAACTCATCCACACACAGTAGTGTGTGCGGAAAAGTAAAATTAACAAGAAAATGTTTGGTTTTAATATGTTAAGACATTTCGATTAGTTCGATTAGCCAATGGAATCCCCTCAATTCAAAAATAATTCCTCAAGAGACTATTGACAAGCCACAACGCATTAATGAATTTGCGTATGATCGAAGAAAAACCTTTTTTCCCCCAAATTAATCCATATTTAGTATGGACGAACACGACAGCTGAAGATTTAAGTTTTGTTAATAAAAAAAGCTTAGAATAACAAAAAAATGAAATTGAAATATTGTATGATTCACCATAAATTGTTCATATTTATTTTCATAATTCATTCACAAAATGGTTACGATTGGAATCATGAAACGATTGGAATCATGAAAGACTCAGGAATCAATGATGATGTTTATCCTCCGATTGGGAGGTAGGATTGACCGTTGGGTTCCACAAAAGTGCTTGGAACTCTGCTAAATCCACATCCAAGTCGATCGCAACTCCAGTCACCGCACATATTGGGATCGTCAGTACAACGGACCGAATAACCGTCAGCGGAATTTGGTGCAGTTGTTAAACAATATCTGCCCAAGACTGCCAAATTACATTCGTTGTTTGAATAACAGTAATCCTGATCTGGTGCAATATTTGTGCAGCCATATTCAGCCGATACTTCATTCAATGAAATGAAAAAAACAAACGCAAAAATTGCTAGAGCGACTTTAGTTGTGGAATTCATTTTGTCGTCAAAATCTTTTGAATATCTTTTTCTATCACTTCTTTATTATATGAATTCGGTTTTTCCAAACGGTTTTCCACAATTCGAATGATGTGTGCCGTTCGCTGTGCACAGGAGATATGACTTGAACTTGGTCGCTTTTATAGCAAAACTTTTCAATGCTATCATTTATGATCAACGAAGATTAAGAGAAGATAGATTAATCTAGAAGATTTACAATTAAACAAATCTAACGAAATCCGCCGAACCAACGTTTGCTGTATGTTTTACTGCCAATTGACGTATATTTGTTTACATCCACGAATATGAACAGTGCTAGCTATTGTATTTTCCCTAAAATTTTACGTAGTTTTTGTTACGAAACCGAATTGATGAGAACAAATATCTAACATTTATGATCTATTATGAAACATCTCAAAGATTTATAGATTTACAGTCTTTAAAGCAGAGACTGTTCCTCAGAATATTCCTCAGTGTGGGACTGTCACTGAAGAGAAATAAAGTATATATCCTCCGCAGTGAGGAGATATATAATTATTATTTATCTTTTGAGAATATAACAAGCATAAAATGAAGCAATAAAGATAATAAACATGGTTAAAAACATTTAAAAATAGTAAAAGCCTTGATATTCAAAGTGAATCGTAGCAATATATTGACAAATGTACAATATAAAGTATATATCTCCTCCCTGAGGAGGAAAATATCTGAACAATACTCTCTTCCTCTGTGACATTTTTACACTGAGGAACTTTAAGAACTTTTTATTTTGTTTATTATTCAATATTATTATTTTTCAAAAAAAAATTATATCATGTCCTAAGCATTTGCCAATTGAGCTGAAATGTGAATCTGAAAATTATGAATGCGCTCAATAAAATTTTCCATCAATTGTTACTTTTCGTTTGCCACTTTGAAAATGACCATTAAACGAAATGAATTCAGAATCATTTAATTGGACAGGTGCTATTTGGAAAAGCTCATTCTTCGAAATTGAATTTGGTATGCAAATACAGCGGCAGCAGCAGCAGAACTTTGCACCCTACAGTTTTGATTGTGTGAGTCCATTATTAATTTTTAATGCGAACAAGAATGCGATTGAGGAAGTCACGTTCATTCACCAGTTTCATTCATACCGAGGCGCTTTATTTCTCTCTCTCTCTCTCTCTCTCTCTCTCTCTCTCTCATGCATACACCATATATGTCTGTCTGCTAACCATTTCTTTTTTCGTTTCGTGTCCGTCTACTTTATTAGTTTAAAACAATATTTTGAACATAAATAAATCTATTTAATTGTCGGACATATTTACATAAAATGGCAAAAAATATGCATGCAATTCAGCCATGAGCGGTGGATGTGAAAGATAGAAATCACATATTCACGGACCGTCACAAGTCTCATTTTAGTTGATAATTCGTGTTTTCAACGTATGAACGCGCGCGCGATTATAGGTGAGGTGGTAGTGTCAGTGGCTTGCCAAAAATGAAAATGCTCGTTAAGCGTATCAATTTAACATAGCGCAAAAGAAAGTGTTGAATCATCAAATCCAATCACAGCCACTACGGAAGTATTTATGGTCATCAAAATATCTTTTTAAGGCAACAAATGAAATTCACAGATTTAATGAGGTCAGCTTGTAACGGAGCGCCTATCTCCGAACATCATTTCGATCCGTGAGATGCAAAATTCAGCAGAACACCAAAATGATTTGTAATCAACGAACTCAAGTATTTCGGCTCAGTTAACCTATTTAAATCGTTCATAAACGTACAGAATCCTTTCGATTTCTCACTTCGCAAATGTTCACACCGTTAGAATGAATTAGCCGGTTTCTCTCTTAAGATTCGAACGAGGGAGTTTTGTGTGTATCAAAATCATTTGTTTTGAGTATCGAAATAGACTTCAACCGAAAGCCAAGATCTCAGGTGCAACCTTTTTGAAACATTGAATCTTCAATGCGATTCTTCAGTGTTCGCGTTACTTTCGAAAGTTCATTTATTTTGATTAAATCCAGTAAGATATGTGATATGCCTTCTAATTTTAATCATATATATTTGATAGCTTCCCTTTCCATTTCTCTCTCTCTCTCTCTAACTATCACCTCTTCGTTTCGCATTGTTTCGATACAGTTTTAATAATGAACAAGTATAAATCATAATAATCAAATTTCGAAAGATTTTTTTTTTCATTTGCTTTTTTTAATACCATTGAAAATTACAGAATTATTATTGTTGTGCGTTGTTTTGATTGTGATTTGTTGAATGGCTCGATCGCTTTTTTCGGCGACTTTTTTACAATAATTCCAATTTTATAATTTTTCTTCAAGTATTGTTTCGAGTTCATTTGTATGCATATCGAAATCCATTCGTGCATTTGTTTGGCACTTGAAGTGAGCGATGAATCATATTCTTCCACATGTCACGACGAATAAACTACGTGTACTACTACGCACGTAATGCCAATCGCATTGTTTCAACAATGGTATTGTTTTTGTTGTTTCAACACAATTGTGGCAAAGAAAGTCAATCCACGGCCATAAAGTGTATCGGGCGGACGCTTCGATCCCTGATTGAGTTTCTGTACAAAAATAAAATATTTGATTGAATTACGTCATGAATTTGGGTGTTGTTGCCTTTTTTAGTGCCAATTGTTTTTACTTGTTTGAACTCATTTGTTCGCCACATCCAAAAATCGGGGTCGTCTGCATATTTCAAAAGTAATTTCTAGACAAATTTGAAGACATTTCTAACGAATATCCGTGCAAATTCAACACATTTTTGTGTGTGGAAATGAATAATGTCGATTTAGATAAAAGATGGCGTAACTAGTGTTATGTGCACCGGAACACACCGCGGCCATTTTCTTTTTTTTTGTCTGTCATTAGGCTAAAAATGTCAGTATGTGTCATTTCGTTGAAGTGTAAACAACAAAGTTTTTTATTGCATCAAACATGTCGAATTTTGTGCCTGATAAATCTATTTTGCGGGGATTTTTAGTAACCTTCTTTCATTTAAAGAAAACGGCGGCTGAAAGTTATCGATTGTTGTTAGAAGCTTACGGCGAACATTCTCCAACTCAAAAAACTTGTGAACGATGGTTTGCACGCTTCCGAAATGGTGATTTTGACTTGGAAGACAAAGAACGATCAGGTGGGCCAAAAAAATTTGAAGATGCAGAATTGCAAGCATTATTGGATGAAAATTCATGTCAAACGCAACAAGAACTTGCTTTGGAATTGGGAGTTGACCGAAGAACCATTGGTTATCGCTTACATGCAATGGGGAAGATTAGAAAACTTGGAAAATGGGTCCCACATCAGCTGAATGAAAAACAACTCAAAGCACGAATCGATGCATGCAAAAAACATCTTGCAGAGCAGAAAAAACATAGTTTTTTGAGTCGAATTGTGACTGGCGATGAGAAATGGATTTATTACGACAATCCGAAACGTAAAGCATCGTATGTTGATACCGGACAACCATCAACTTCACAACCAAAACGCGATATTCATTGCCATAAGCTTATGCTGTGCATTTGGTGGGACCAGAAAGGTGTGGTGTATCATGAGCTGTTAAAATCGAATGAAACGGTTACAGCTGATCGCTGCCGACGACAACTGGGCGAATTGGCAAAGAAACTGAACGAAAAACGACCATTGATAGCTCGAAAACACCACAAAGTGTTATTTCACGATGACAATGCCAGACCACATCGCGCAAACATCATTAAAGAAAAAATAGGGAGGCTCGGTTGGGATCATCTTGATCACCCCCCGTACTCTCCAGACCTTGCTCCTTCCGATTACCATTTGTTCCGATCGATGCAGACCAGCTTGGCAGATGTACGCTTTCGAAATGCTGAAGAAGTGCGAAAATGTGTCGATGAATGGATTGCCTCAAAAGATGAGGACTTCTTCAAACGAGGAATCAACAAACTTCCCAGAAGATGGGAGGAGGTCATAGCTAACGATGGCGAATATATTGGATAATCTGTTCATTAATCTTGTTATTGAAATAAATGCTCTTTCAAAGACAAAAAATCGACATTATTCATTTCCACACCGAATAGATAGGTTCATTGTGTATTAAATTCTAGCCACTTCCGTTTCAATATTTTCATTGCAAGTTTTCGGTTGACTGAAGCCAAAGAGTAGAGCCATTTGGCGACTTATTTCAAATTCCACACTTTTTTGTGTGCACACTGACGACGGTGGCACTAACAATCGCAAAAAATGAGCAAAGCCAGTAAAAAAGCATGACATGATTTACAGCTCAGCAGTTCAACATCAACATCAGCCGAGAGTAAAAATTTAATGGTTAAATTTCCAAGGTTTCATTTATTCATAAAAAATAAGTGTGGAACAAAATCTACGATGATGATGATGAGAAACAGAATATTATTATAAAATACTATAATTACGTGCAATTGATTGTTTGAAACACACACACACACACACACACTAACTGAAAAATTTGATACGCGCGCGTATAAATTGTCTGTCTGTAGCGATTCGAGTAACACACAGAGCATATCGTTTTGTCTGTTCGGAAGACAAAATCCAACAAATATATCAACTGATGAACAATAATGAGAGAAGCGATTTTGAAGGTCAAACCATTTTGTAATAAATTTAAATGAAAAAAAGGCAAGTTTTGCTTTCACCTTTATTTTTTATCCATGATAGTTGGTGCCAAATGGTATAAATTGGCTCAAGCCGAAAAGTGTTTGGACACAACTGAATTTTCCATTCAATGGAAGAGCAAATCATCACAATTGAAATGCACCGAATGTCCAAGAAAATGAAATGTGAAAGTCTGATACATTTTTCCTTTGCGTCGATTTATATTTTGCATTCGCAAATGTTCTTCATACCCAATTCAAAAAAAAAAAAAAAACGTTTTCATTCCACAATTTTTTTTTTTTCTTTTTCTATTCGTTTGTTTTCATTTATCAATCGAATGGATTTCTGCACCGCTGCACCTTAAAAATGTTTCATTCATAGGAATCATTTCAGTAGCAACTGAAAATTTTTCTTTATTGTGAAAATGGAGTGTGTGCAACTTCTTTTCTCTTTCTCGTCCATTTCTCCGACATCATTCAAAATAATTAAATTCCAGCAAAAACGCCAAATGGTTGCGATGAAAATTCAGACGGCAAAGTATGCATTCGTTGTTGTTGCTTTTTTTCTTATTCGTGTGCTTTGATTGAAGGGAAAATACGCGATCGGCAAACAGATTCATTTGAACACATTCTTTGGCAAACAATTCGACGTATATTTATTCATTTGTTGTGTGTGTTGAGTTCGGTCGGATCTCCGATAATTGTAATTCACAAATGATTATGTGATATGAATTTGAATTGATAGTGAACTATTATTATCCTGCTGCATTCTGGCAAATTATCATCGTGTTCAAAAGATTTGCATCACGCCGGTGAGCGCACACAGCCAAAACTTCGTATCGGAAGAGAGCCGTAAAAAGTATTGAGAAAGTGAAAAGGAAATCTAATGTGGAAAATTTAATTTGCCATCAACATAATAAGAACAAAAAGAGCAAGAGCAGCTCTGTCGGACAGGAACATTAAAATGCATAAAACGCCAATGTACGATTGAAGGAATCGATTTTACATGACATCAAGCCATTTTATGGGATCGACATGTAATCGGTTGTGTGTTACATTTCGGGTGATATCTCTTGCTTTTAAATGCAATGTTGTGTGCTTTGATAAAAGGTGAATGCTCTGGGGAATCGATATTGATGTTCCATGAACATGGGATTTACCAACAACATCTCTCGCTCTCTTCCTCTTTTGCTCCGTCACAATTTCGTTCTTGCTCTCAATCATTCCCATTTTCGAATGTATCTGGAAAATTTCCGAATGAATACCATCGATGCAGAAATAAGCGTGCCCATCACAACTAATTCATCTCAATGTAAGCCCATTTTATGTGTGGTCGTTGTCAAAATGGTATTTGGCAGAGTTCGAAAAAATCGAATCACATGGGAGAGAAAAAAATAAAACAGAACAGAACAGAACAGAGCGAGCGAAAAACGATGAGTCACGAACACACACAAGCACCAGTTAATTCAATGAACACTTTTCACCACCGGGCGCGATAAAGCCAATGATTTATCGTATATTCAATGCAATTTTTTTACTGCGCGAAGCTAAAAGTTTTCTTTTTCGCATAAGAAACGGAAGAAAGGAGAAGTGCTCATCCATTGGTTTCGATCAGTTTCGAGCACTTTTAGATCTATAATATTGAGAAATGTATGAATACACATTTTCGTTTTAATCACGGAATGTGCACACTGCCGCGCTCACTCGGCTCACCACAGAGCTCAGCCCATTGCCGTGAATGAACAATTTAATTTAGATTGGAAAAACATGCAATTTGTGGGTGTTCAAACATAAATGATACATCGCCCGAGTATTTAATGATGGAAATGATACAGATCCAACTCACGCGCACCAATTCAGGCGAACGAACGCGAGCGCGAGATTCGCATTTTGATGCGGTTTTTAGCGCACTAATTCAAATAAATCTAATGGAAAACCAATACTTTAATTATAGCATTATTTGTTTAGCGAACGAACGTGCGGTGGAAAATCCATATTCGGATGAGCACAAAAATCATGAATGCAGCCGATATCGCTGCTGCTGATGACTATAATGTTCACCATATTTCTCGGCATTTCGACGTCTTTGCGGCCGTCACAAACATGCAGCCAGTGCTCTCTTGGGGCTTGACTTAAGAAGCTTTTTAGCGAGCGCGCTTTTTGTGCAGTCACTTGTCTTAGCAATCGAAATTTAATCTGTCGACTCATTTGCAGCGAATGACATAATTTGGTTTGAAATGCTATGTGTAAGCGAAATGTGTGTTTGTGTATATTACGGTATTGGGCTGATTACCGTGACTAATGAAAATTGCATCACCATCATATACTTGTTGTTGGTTTGTCATTTTCGTTGAATTAGAAAAAAACCATTCAAAGAGAGATGGAGATAGAGGGAGAGAAAGTGTCAAAAAGGTGTTCCTCATTATCAATATTGTTGTGCCTCATTGTGCGACGCATATTCGAGCCCGACCACAAAATGGCATCATTGAATCGTCGACACCAGACGCCCGTACTCATCATCATCATTACTCGTATTCATGGAAATGTTTTTATGCGCGCACACACACACACACACAATATCAAATGCAAAGCACAGTACTCGATGGAGCCTTTGAACTCCGAGCTGTACGATGTGAGTGTGTGTGTGCACGCTAGTTCTGTTACTTTTCCGTTGGGTTTGGTTTTATTTCAGTTTTTACGAGCGATGCGTTGTCTTTTAATTAACGCAAATTGAAATAGCTTCGAGCAAAATGAAACAAGACGATCACGTCAAACTCACTTCATATAACTCAAACCAACAATTCTCTTCTGATTTCCTCACATGTGACAATTAGACGTGTAAGGAATGTTGAATTGCAGATTCGGTGAGTGCTTCGCGGTTGGATCAGAACGGAATATTTGAAAATTCAAAATGATGCCAAATACGAAAGTTGGCTATGAACTATATGGTGAACGTATGCGTTCGCGTGCACATTAAATCACAAACAAAAGAAGCTATTTATTATTTGCGGAATTGCACGCACAATGGACGTTTCAGCGGCTCAACGATGTTGTGCTCACAGTCCATCACTTATTCTAACATTCAACTTTCAATTCATTTAAAATTGGTATATTTTTCTTTTTCTCTATTTCTCGTACGGCTATTTCGAACCACTTTCTGCATTGAGAATTTCTGTTTTACTTAGATCGCTGGCATAGCAAACGTTACAATTTTCGACTTATTTCATTCAACGATTCAGCGTCTCTGAATGCGACTGCTTCTTCTATGATTTACAGCGAATTAATTAAATCCAACTTTGATCAAAGATAAAACAAGGAAAATATAGTGGAACGAAGCACGGCGAAGACAATATAAGAAAACGTGGCAATTTTTGTGATGTCTTCAGATGATTCAAATCACAACCTTCACTTGACCTAAGCTACTTTTAGCCTAATTGGCTCTATTTCCAAAATTCAATTCCATGCGCACTAGCTTCATTATTTTGGCAGCTTAAGGAAAAGAGAATTTGCAACAAATCACGGATATATCCCTTTGAAACTTTTCATAACTTCATGGAAAATTATCAAATGTGTTTGCACATGCGATCTTGGACAAAGAAATTGGATATTTGTGCGGTGGTGTTTCTCAATCGCTTAATCTTACTCTCTCTCTCTCTCTCTCTCTCTCTCTCTCTCTCTCTATTGTTCTGATGTCACTTCTTACATTCATCATCATTCAAACTCTTCCTCCTTCCGTTTTCTGTTGTTCGCTCGCTAGCATCTAATCTTTCTTGGTTTGATTTATCACTCTCACGCTTTCGGCACTCGTTGTTTTTCACCTTTTCACATTCTCTTCCAGAGAGGAAGGGAACGAGTATGCTCTCCGTCCTGCGTGATATTTCGCACGAACACATTAATCTAATTTTCATTAATTTTGCTCAAGAAGGCTTTTTGCTACAAGAGTTTGCACGCGTTAAACGTTTATAATAATGCTAATACATTGTCGAAATTATACGCTTATATGAGAGTTTTCAACGCGAAATCAGATCGATGTACACATTCTCTATTGATGAGCGAAATGCAAGTGAACCGATAAATATTGATTACATTGCAATTGGTGGCATTCGAGCCTTCACCAAATACTCTTCAAACTTAATGGAATAAACGAGAATGCATGTTGTTCGCACACAGTTCCCAATCCCATCAGGATTATATTATGCATATGAAGGAAATCGGTTTCTTTTGTCGCTACATCGGCAATATTTGCATTTTATCGGACCGTTGAGCAAAAGGGGAAAATAGAAGCAGCATTCCAATTTTATGCGAACGATTGTCGTTGTATGAAAAACATAATTTAAAATGGGCACTTAATCGCCGCATCTCGATTCACTTTCAATTTCCATGTGCCGTGTGCCATCCCCTGCAAAATCCATGCACATGTTTCGAATGTGCATTAATGCATTAGTTCTAACGAAATCCACAGTTTTTCCGGTAAAATTGTTCACTCGAGTGCCACTGTGTTTATGAATTAGATATCAGTGTTAATTTGAATATTTGACATTTTATAAAACAATTCAAAAGCAAATCACAGTGTTTTGCCCAAAGTACTTAGGGAAGTGAAACCTCCGGCTGCAATGTAGCAAACTGACAGAAGAGTGTGTTTTGTAGCAACGAAACAATGAACCTGGTGTTTTTTGGGTGAATTGCAATGGTTTGTGTCTGGCTATGGAAAAGACAAGTACATTTTCAAGTGCTGGGAATTCACATATTTTCAACAAATGGTCATTGTTTAATTCTGTCAGTGTTTAAAAATCACTTAAAAGAAAATGGCGTATATTTTTCTGTTTTTCAATTTTTTGGTTTCTTTCTTTCCGTTTCTGTTTCGTTTTTTTTAAACTTTTTCCGGTTTTGCCTCATTTTGCGCTGAACGCTTTGCATTTGATTGCGACAAAACAATACAGCATGGCAACAATATGTATCGCATCGCCAAAATGTGAAATGCCAAAACACAGAGAATGAGCGCGCGAGAGAGAATGTAAGAAAATAAATGATGACGGATATAATAATGTGTCATGTAAACTACGTATATGCATTGTTTCGATGTCGCGCATTTAAAAACACTTCACTTCATGTACTTAATTATCTTTTGATTTATTAATGATTTATTATCAGTTGAATGAAATAATAGTGGAGCGAATGTGTTCGGCTGCGTTCTCTCTTTGCCATGATGCGACTCGTGATGTTGTTCTTGTGGGCCTTCTCCGCCTAACCAACAAAATTAACAAATGGAATGAATTAAATGCAAAATGATGCATTTCAGTGCATCGTTGCTTTATGTCAGTAAATTTGTGGCATTGCATTTGGGTCCAGATCACATAGACGGCTGCAAGATGAATGGAATGTTTGGAAGGCGACATAAGCTCGTGCCTCCATTTCATTCTCTCGCGATTTCTTTTGCTTTTTTCTCTATCTGCGCAACAAATACTTTGTTGAAAGCAAACATAGTGCAGAAAATGGCTCGCAAACAAGAAGCTTTAAATTAAAAAGCAAAGCGATTAGTTCTTATTCGTTGAACGAAACGATGTGGGTGAATATACTGTGCACGCTCGCAAACTTGTTGAAATGGTAATTTTTGCGCTCGCGCTCTTACACACTCAAACAAAAGACCAAACAATTCGCCGGCAAAAGTCATATTTGAAAAGAATCCAAACGGCTTTCTAATTCAATTTCACAAAAGCAAATCACTTCCCCGATATGAATGCTTCGTTTCTTCCATAGTTAATGTATACATTCTCATCATAATCGAAAACATATCTCTTTAATTATCTAAAACGTATTCAAATATTCGTGATCACCATGCTTTGCACCATTTTCCGTTTCGCATTTCGCCCGTGCTCGGCGGTGCCCAAGGAGTGTTTCAATTTTCCATCATAAATTTTTGTTCATTTTATTATACAAGTTTTCAAATAGCACACTTGTAATATAATCGAGCCATTTATTGAATCCAATCAAGTGGGCGAGTTCTAATAACAAAAATCGAGCGCAAACACACACTCCAAAAGAAAGTTCTGTTGTTGTTGAAATGAGAGAGTGACAAACCGGCAATTTCAATCGACATTCAATTATGGTTGCCTGCCGAATGATGCAAATCTCTCTCTTGCTATCGAAATGTGCCATCGTTAGGAGCCGCTGTAAAGCACTCAAATTATCTGATAAAGATTCCATGTAGAAAATCAATAAGGCATAATAATCGAGTTAAATCGAGCTGAAAGCGTAAGCAATCTGTCGGTTTAAAGTTGATATGGCGAAAATGTGGATATTGATGGCGAACGGTTTGAAAATGGATTCAGTCAGAGAGAGATGCATCGATATAATCGAAATCACGCAATCCATTCCTCATCTCATCATACATTTTACTGTCAATTTAATGGAAGAGCTCAGCACCGATCATATTTATCTACCACTTATACAATCGCACGGTAGCTAAGTACCGAAATTAATATGAAATTATGGTATTAAACAGATGATATACAAATTGGTGCGAGAATAATTGCAAAATGCCCAGCGATTTGGAACAAGGAAAAGGATTTATGCAATTGGCTCTTTGTGCGACGAGCTCTCATTGCAGTGGAATGGTTCAAATGAAACACACACACAGAGTCACTAGTTGTAACGGAACCACTTGACGCGTATCCGCATAAAATAAAGACTCATTGTGATTATAAGGGGTGCTCCGCTCGTCTTGATTTTACAGCTCAGTTCACAGAGTAATTGGTGTCGACTTATCGAATGTTCGATATGACATAATGCAAGAAAGAAGCCGAATGGTAATACAATCCTGATTGTTCCGTAAACATGCGACGAATAACGGTTTGTTTTACTGAAAATTTCACTCCCAATGAGTTTTCAGAGTAAATTAATTTCAGTGTGACAATTCCCGGCTGGATTATGCGTTGCGGCCGCTTGAGCACACAACAGAATGACGAAGAAGATTCAATGGTTTTGAAGTTGACATTCGGGTTCAAATGATAAAATGAAATGCTTTAAGTGAACTTTGCTAGTCAGCTAGCGCGATAAAAAGTCAGTCAGCGTATATGGTGTGGGTAAAATGGAAACTATGTTCAAATTCAACGAGATAGAAAAAGCTGGAATTGAATGTATCATATATTCATTGGCCAAACAAGTTGCCCGATAATGTGCTGTCTTGCTGAAGTGTTGTGTCAGTACACACGCTAAGTCGTGTTTTTTATTCCTCTGCCGAAGCGGTTTCTTTTTAGCTCATTTTACATGGATGTGTGAGCTTATTAGATACAACTATTGCACTCATACAAATCATCCCTTTAAAAATGGGCATCTGCTTTCCATTTTCTTGAAAACTCCATGAATATTTGTTTTTGGCTGAGCATTTATCATTTTTTCCCGTTAACATCATCATATTACGAATGAATAACTAACAACTGATATATGCTCATGCATTTGAGTTTTCCCAATTTAATGCACCCGAAATGATTCGAAAACATGAACCAAACTAAAATGTGGTTTTGTCTTCCAGTAACCAACTCACATTTGCACTTTCTCCCTCACTCCTTCCTTTGGGATTCTCTCTTTGTGCTCTTCACTCATATATATAGTTCCTCATCCATAGTTAAGTGTTCTGAATTGGGAATGAACTTTATGCAAATTGTGTGCACATCATTTACAAGTAGTGGCATTGCGTATTGTTGAATGTAGGCTGCATGGTTTTATCGTTGCTTCGAAGCGATAGTGTATGTGCGCGCGCGTTTGTGTGTGTAAATGCTTCTGATGGTGTTCGGTGTCAATGCTCCGATTTCTCATTTGCTATGCCAGCAGATGCTACCCATTTTCTTTATTCAAAATGCATATATGAATATCTGTCTATTCAAACAAATGAATATGACACTTCAACAGAAAACACTGGCAAATTTTAATGGATCGCACGCATTTTCAAACAAATTACTCGATAACAAACTTTGCCACCGAAACTACACTTTTGATGAGTTTGTACTTTTGCGCCAGTTTAGATTCCAGTCGCTTTTCCTACGGTCTGAGAATAGATTTTTCGGAGCCAATTTAATATTTTGAAGATATTTTGTAAATGTTAAAATTGCTTTCGATAAATTTGTGTGCGGAACAAGTTGGGTTAGTTTTTAATAAGCCCTAGTCAAAATGGTAACGGGTAAAAAAGTATTTCAATCAATAAACGAAAATGATGACGGCAATTCCTAGATTCTTATTGAATTTGAGCAGAGAAAGCCCGTCCCAATCGCGTTTGATTGGTTTTCAATTTTTCTAGTCTTATTTTACAAATGCAGCCATTTTTGGTGTTCAATTGAAATGGCATTAATTTCAATTTGTAAGCCGGTTCAATTCATCAATTCATTTTCTTGCAAGCCAATAAATTTATTAATTTGCTTTTAAATAAATCATCCATTTTACGGTGCTTTTAATGTTATTTGCGTGCTCTTTGAAGTTTATTGTCCTCGGTTGATGCATGTTTTGAGTCACGCCAATATTTTCCATACACACACACGCTCTCTCTGTCCTCTCTCTCTCTATCTTTTGTTTTTGATCTCGCACAAAAAAAAAATCGAAATATAATTAAATGAGTGTCTGTTGCGGCCAAAGAGACTAACAAATTCTGATTGACCCTTGAAGACGCTGATTGATTGATTCAATTTCCAGAGACTATGAAATTGATTTTCATTGCAGCCGGTCGGCAAAGTTTGGATAACACAAAAATAACAGCTACATCATGAAAATGCAAATTTTTTGAATATGCACACAATTTATGATCTGTTGAGTCTTCCGCACACGAACACACTCATAATAAATGCATGCAATTTAATTTTTCGCTCCATTCATCGGAATAGAGAAGAGAAATTAAAAATTGAAATCGTGTTTGTAGCACCGTGAAATTAGTCCAATAAAGCGAAGAACGAGTGAAATGAAATTTTAATGCGCAAATGAACTTTATCCTCTGAACTTCTCTTCCGATATGATGAATAGAATATGAAATTGGATTTACTGGAATCTCGGGAAGAATCGAGCACAGTCTTGATCAATGCCCGTTATTTTTTTTGTCATTTCATTGCGAAGTGTGATTTCTATTGATGCATGCAAAACAGTCGGCAGCAATTAGTTGGCATCGAAAGAGAGAGGGAGAGGGAGAGAGGGAGAGGGAGAGAGAGAGAACAAATACCGTGGCAAATAATAATAATTCGTGCTAATTGTTGAACACAAACGGATTTTTTGCTTTCCACACTAAAATATTGTTGTTAGCGCTGTTCACATTTCCATTACAGTGAAATGTTGCGATGAATTGAAACCAGCAAAAAACCACAAACGTACATTCAAACTCTCATAATGACTCTTTGTGCAAGCAGCAAAAAGTGTGAGCGCTTTCAGCATATTATTACATCTCAATTTATGTTGAAATATAAGCTGCTGAGATAGAGCCAACAGGCTGACTGGCTGGCAGTAGCACGAAGTTCAATGCTTGCCCATTCATGCAAAATATATTTGCAACGATCATTTTCCACATAATTATCGAGTAATGTCGCTTGACTACACGAAATCCATCAAATTCAAAGAAGTATTACCATTTGCAATTGTGAAAAAAAAGTGAAGAGAAAAAAAAACAAATGGAGATGTATTTCTGCCATCTTCTTTGTTCATTTTCAATATTGAAAAATGGAGAGAATGCATAAATTATATGTGCAAAAGTCGGCGAAAACGGGATTTCAACGAAAAAAAATATGAGCACAAGAAGAAGCATTGAGAACAAGCTGAAAGCGACACAATTAAACCGGCCATTTTTTGTCATTGGCGATGACAATTGATTCGTGGATTTCTTTATGTGGCAATTTAATGCATATTTTCATGTTTCACAAACACAAACACACTCACACACAAATCAGCGCCACCGTTATCGCAAGGCATTTCTTTTTTGGCTTTAGTTTGTTCCTTTTTCGGTGTTCGGCCAATTGCAGTGTGCAATGTTACATCTTCTGCTCTATAAATATTCAATGTGCACTGCATGCGAGTATGACTGCAGTGAGAGCGACACATAATTAATGTTACGTTCTCCATACGTGCCGGCGAAATGCCAGGCCAATCGCATATTATTTTTAACACTGTGAGTAACACACACAGCACATTTCTGCTGGTTGTTGAGGCGTTTCGATGTATTCATTTATCACTTTATGTAGGTACTGTTTGGCTTGTATTCACTTGATTGCAATTTTGTTGTTGTTTTCGTTGGCTGATTTTCCGTGTGCGTACCAGAATGTTGTCTTAGAAAGGCGTTCGCATGAACAAAAATAATGAAAAAAGCACACACAAAATCGAGCCTTAATGACTTTGCTGTTTTTATTCTCTCTTCGCTCTTAACGACATCATGTTAGATTGTACCCGACACGTTTTCGCACTTGAAATCCCTCAATTCCCTTTTCTCGATTATCTCTCGCTCGTTCGCTCTCAATTCGTCGATATTTCTTTCTCCCTCTTGCAAAACACATAAAGCAATCAAACTTAATATCAAATTTGTATATTGTTGGATAAGAGCTGTGTCTGTGTGTGCATGTGTTTCGAACCGACCGCAAGAGAGTGCATTTCTATGTGGCACTACCACTAACAATTGCATATTTTACTGCCGAAAGGGTTCAGAATCTATTTCACTTGATTCAATGCAATTTGAGGAATTGAATCCACATCCCTTTGAGCGAATAGTTTTGAATCGAAAGAGACATGAAATAAAATGAATGTCTTAATATTTATTACATGAAGAAATCGACTCGAATTAAATTGCGTTTTGATGTATCAATTGACGAAATGATTCGATGAAAATGGACATTTTGGCCGGAGGAGATTAAGTAATGAAAATTGGTCGAAAACAACACGTCATAAAAATCTTATAGGTAGTGAAGGTAGATGTTTGGAATTTCGAGTGGGAAAAAAACGAACACAAACGCAAATCAGAACACAACACCGAATCGAAACGGGTATCGCGAATTTGTGTTTCGTCAATGTTCGAATTTAATGATATTGTTCATGTGTTGATCGAAACACCGAACAATTCGACATTTTCTCATTAGAATCACTCATTCTGCCTAACCATTTCTCTTACCCATGCTCAGCAAATTCAAAGCCTCGACTAGAAACACACACAAACAACTGAATCTAAAAAAGTAGTTAGCATTTCGCTGTTTGCCTGCATTTTTACTCTTCCGTTCGAATCGCTCGTATTGTTGTGATCATTCGATAAATACGATGGAAATCTATTAGATCGACTGACGATATTGGCAAATTGAAAAATGGTGAATTGACCGAGAGGTAAAGTTGAAAAAAGCGTGACGACATGGCCAGTCCGCACAGAACAGCACTTGTATTAGAATTTATCGAAGCAAATACAATGTGTGTGCTTGCTCGTCAGCCATACATTGAAATAGGCTGAACCTCGTGGCATGTGTAAGTTTCGATGTTGGACGGTCTATATCATTGTTATTATTCCTCTCTTTATTTCTTACACGCAAATCAATTTGTTATGGTCGGATTGAGCATCGGAATTTGAATACACACGAGTCGAACGTGCAACTGTGTGTGTTTCAACTCGGGAATTTTGTTTTTTTCTTGCGTGAGCATTGTAATAGGAAGCAAAATCACGGACGGAATCAGTGCGTGCTCGTTGTCGGTAGTGCCAACGTGTACAATCCATATAAAGTACAAAGTTCACTGAATCCAACCAATTGGAAAAGAGATGAAGTGATATCACATGTCTGACTTGATATAATGTCTAACAAGATTGCATTTGTATGTATGCGAAATCAAAAGTCTTTCGTTTTTATGGCCTTCAACGTAGCCTCTCGATCCACGCACATATTGCACACCATTTTTCGAATACAAATGATACTTTGTCACGGACATTTCACTGCGTGTGATATTTTTGTGACCGGTCAACATCTAATTGAAGGCCGAATTTCGGTTCATTTTTGGTACGTTGAAATATGATGCATGTGCTTTGATGGATCTCCGGTTGACAGGGTCAAATAGGTTTCTAATTCACTTAATCGGATTAAATATTTTTGTATAGTTCAATTGAACGGCGACGTTCCGATTGTGCTGCAATTTGATTCGATGTTTTGTTCATGTGTGTGTACTTAATCAAATGATGTGAATGTGCGTGTTAATAGCGATTCCCTTGAGCCGCAGTAACCGAAAGCCATGAAAGTTTTGACAGACCGCATTCAATGATTAACCTTTCCTTCAAAACTACGAATCGACCACAAAGAACAAGAAAAAAACGTTTTTTATTGCAATTTGTTCCACGTGGCTGTATGACTCATGCGTTAATCTCAAATTGATTCAACGAACAAATCCGGATATGTATTGGTGAACCGTGCAGGTTTTACAAGTATTGATCATTTTAATTGTATCGAATGCGATTTTCGCATGCAATTTTCACTGTTCTGACGGCGATAAAGTTTAAACATCTGACTGATCCAGTAAAATATTGACGATTTATATTATTCCGTGCCACTGAGGTTCAATGTGTACCGAACATCGTTCGTTTGTTCGTTTATTCGTCTGTTTGATGAAAACAAAAAACAGCAACGACAAGTTAAAATCCGCACTTAATCCAATAGACAGTGAAAATTTGCATGCATGTCCAATAACAAATCGTAGAAGAAAAAAAAATTGTATGCAATGAAGGCTCTTTGGTTACGGTTGGTGCGTGAGAAGGAAAAGATGGGTGGCACCAGCCGTTGACAATGCACATTGAGCTTCAAGCTCGATTTCTTGTTTTAGTGACGCCAAACATCGAGAGTTTTCGATGCTATTCTACAAAATTTGTGCTGCGGTGATGTTTTAATCAGCCCCATTCATCTGGATTACACATGAAAAACGGTTTCGATTTTGTCGACCATAATAAATTAGTGTCTTATTGTGTAACACACACATACACACATTTAGAATTCGTCCAAACTTCGATGGCGCAATACCTTACTTAAGGAGAAGAGGAAAAAACACATCCATAGTCAAATCACGCACGACAACCGACAACAACTGAACATTTAATGGCACACAATTCAAAAATGTTCAATGTTTATCGTTTGATAGCAATGAAATGAAGTATGGAAGGATGACATGGGGCACCGATTTACGGCTGCCAACTGATCAAGACTGGCACCGACAGAGAGAGACAACAAGAGATAGGGATTTCCCATTTCAATTGAATTTGCGTTTTAACCTTAAAATAGAAACGAAATGCAACAGATTGAGAGAGCAAAAACCATATCTTTTTGTATATGTTATATGCTTTCGAGTCGAAAGAATCGAAGATGCGCACGAATGAACTGGGCATTTCAACTGGATGAAAAACGAGCGAATGCGAGATTTGTGCAATGAACATAACATGTCGATTCTGTGCATCTGGTTGACATTTATCAGACGTTAAGACTTCAACCGAGTCAAACAGTTGTCGTCTATAAATCTATTTTCATTGCGGACAGGTTCAGCGTTGCAGTGTGTGCAACTAGGCGGCGTCGCACCAACCGAACTCAGCTCAAAAATGTACATTGTATAGCCGAATGTTGTTGCAGTTTTTTTACTGAACACAATCTTATTCATGCATTACACATTTCATGAATATTGGAATCTTCTTTAATTTAACATTGTGAGGATTTGCATTTTCCGTTTGATGGAACATATTTATACACACAGGCATATGCGATGTGCCTTTCGCAATACATCTTCCAAATCATGTGTTTGCAAATTGCACAGATCACTGCCATATTTAGGCCTCTTTTAGCAAATATTTGATGTATAGCCTCGCTGTAACGTTGCTGCTGCTGCTGCATTTTCGGTTAAATGCAAACAATTAGTGTAACGGCATTTATCAAACCTGATCGTGATGAAGTTTGATGTTGTGCTGCCATATTCACTCTGGTTTCTCGCATTGAAAAATGACTGATTATATTTTCTGCATTGTAAATAAATTACCGTCCATTTGGCATGACAAACCATCGGTTCGGCATAACCATTTGACATCGATTATACCTATGTATGTGCAGTTATCATGCACCAACAATTTATCGTTTTCCCCATTTTCATGCGGCCACATTCACCTATAAATCAATGCCTTTGAACCGCTAAAATTTATTAGCTACAATGTGACTGAGAAAACAGCACCAAGTTCTCCGAAGTTTTGCCTCTGAAAATTGTGCGCACGGTAATAAGTCGATTTTGGTAAGTGAGCCGCGATTTTTCGGAAACACAACAAGCCACACACAAACAAGAGCTCCTTTTTCATTCGACATCAATTTGAAATGATTTATGTTATTAACATTTAGTACACGGTGAAATGGCTCTGGATGGTCAATCATGTGCCTGGTGCAATGAGACATAACTAAATCTTGTGTCGATTCAGAAGGATCATTCCCTCTATGGCCCTGAATTATATATTTGGCGCATTTTTCGCATGCATCAAGCATCGAGCTTTATGCATTAAAACAGATTTGCATATTCACAAAAGTGTGTAGCCTGGCAATTTTACATTTGCCAGTGAATTGAAAAAAATCCTCCAATTTTTAGCATTTAACGTTTTAGACTATAGTTTATTTATATTGTTTTGTTGTTGTTGTTGTTGTTGCAGGCGACGTTCAGCCCATAGCCGGTCAATTGATTGAATTAGCCAAAAAGAAAGCGTCGTCCGACAATATTTCCGTTATAGTCGTATTTTTAAAGGATCCACATCAAATTGTAGCCGAACATAAAACAGCTGACACCACACAATTGGAAAGAATGGATTTCGAGAGCACAAATGGTTGTCATCATCTCGATGATGGTTTGCTTGCCACCGATCCCGTTGTGCATCATCATGATGAAACTCCGTCGCCTGATAAAATGCATGTTGATTTCAATAAACCGGTCGATATGCATGCAAATGCAATGGAAGCGAACGATTTCTTCTTCGATAAAAATGGTGATGTAGAATTCCATACGAATATCAACACAATACCCTCATCGAATGGTGATGCTGAAAAATGCTCGAGCAGTGAATTGAATGTTGGACGCTCCGTTGATGATGAACATGATGATTTTGGGCCAGAAACGGATGTCGATGCCACTGACGATAATGCCATAAGTCCACTGTCGCCTTGCGTAAGTCTCCACTCTTTTTTATTTGCGTGTTTTGTTCCCTCAAACCGAATCGGAAGTCTTGCTGTCCGTGAAATATTGTTGAAAAGAATCCAATTTCGCAACTAATACGAACATGCCTATTGCAAAAGCCGTAAAAACAAAGAAAAACTCCCTTGTTTTTGACGATACACATCTATTCGCACAAAAAGTTAAACGTTCTTCTTTTTCCTTATACTTGACACAACAAAAGGGCTATGATTTTATTGAACGAGTCGGTGACGAAATGGTTGAAACAGACGAACATCCGGAGGATATTAGTGAGGTACTTGTGAAAAAACCGGAAGAAAATGATGACATTCAACATGCATTCGAAGACAATCGATTCATGGAACATGTTGGTGATCATTTTGTCAACACTGCCGTCACCAATCATTTTGAACAGCAGAACGAACATTTCGAAGACGATGAACCAGAGCTAGCGAACAAAATTGATTTTGCTGAAAAAAAAGATTACAGTAAGATGTTGCATTCAATACAGTTTTGATTATGATTTTATATGATTTTCTTGTTTGACTGTTACGATTTCATTGTAAGATTTCTTTAAGATGCATTTTTTGTTGTTGTTAAAATTGGAGAGCAACTTCCAATCACACCTGAAATGAATCCGTTAGAACGAAATTGAAACTCCAAAAAATACACAGAAGTGAAACAAGAATAAAAAAAAAATCATAGAAGTGAAAAACGAAGAAAACGAATATTTCCAACTCAAACAATGATTTTTGGA
Organism: Obolodiplosis robiniae; assembly: GCA_028476595.1. Taxonomy (NCBI): domain Eukaryota; kingdom Metazoa; phylum Arthropoda; class Insecta; order Diptera; family Cecidomyiidae; genus Obolodiplosis; species Obolodiplosis robiniae. The sequence goes on along the minus strand of CM052017.1, from coordinate 6,401,120 downwards.
TTTTTTAGACGATTTAATTTTTTTTAGTATGTTTTTTGAGTTTTTGAAGACGATTTTTCTTCCACTCCTAAAAACACGAGAAAAATAAAATATATTTAATGTTGGAACATCACCGTGTTTCACTTTAAAGTATTGCATTTGCGATGTTTTACTTTTATGTTTTTTTTTTAATACTTTGTTGCAATGCATATTTTTTGCTTGTTTTATTATAATTTGATACTTTTTAGTTTTTTCATTTTCATGAATTTCTTAATATTGTTTCACTTAAAAATCGATGCATTACTCCCATGAGCGTCAGGTCGGGAAAAAAATATATTAAAGTAAACTTAAGTAATTCATAAACATCATCACTTTGAAGTGTAAGACGGTGATGTTCCACTTTGAACTATGTTTCTTTTCGTGTTTAACTTCTATGAGTTTTTTTTATTCTTGTTTCTTTTCTGTATATTTTTTTTAAGAGTGTCGATTTCATTCTACCCGATTCAAACATAACTTTTAACAAAAATCGTGTTTATTGCAGTTTGCGAAGATTTAGATGAAGACGACGATGATGATGATGATGATGTACAAGATCTGAATTCATCAGACGTGCCTGAAAATCTCCATCACATGTCTGATGTTATCACAGCCGAATGCGAGCAACATGGTAAGTTTTTATTCAGCCTTCCACTATTTTTCTCATGATTTCGCTCTCTGCCTTCAATCGTGCATTTTCCTTTTTAAATATATATTACGTCAGCTCCATTGCATTTCGATTCAATTGAATATTATTCAATAAATCCGGCAACGAAATAAACACAAAAAATCCACGAAAGACTCTACGGATTTCCATTTGGTTTGTTCCATTTTTGTTATAGCAATTTTTTTTTCTTCTGAACACGTTTCCGTCTTTTGCGAAAGCCGCTGCAATGTAACGCAGAAGAACCAATAAAAGCACCCCTTTGCAAACATAAACTCCATTCAGTACACATAATTGCATCTCTTATTTTTTGTTTTATTTTTATGTGATTCTCTTTTATTCTTTATTTATTTCTCCAATGTAACGATCGACAAAGAAAACATTCGGCTCATATCTACTGAATTCGATAAAATCAACCATATTCGATTATATATACTTGTAAACTATATACTTATGCGAAAATTCTAATAAAAACGAACCGAATCGAGGCTCGCAAGACAGTAACTTGTTTCAAAGACATTTTTATTGCTGAAAAATCGTTTCTTTTCACTGACAAATTTCAATCATTTCCATTTCACTCATGTTCATCTTTCGTCTGGTCGGCATTTTGCTATACCGCTCCCAATGTCTGTCTTTCATCGGTTCATATCGATCAAAAATGCTTGTTTTTTCAGTGAACATTAACCTTCGCATGTACTTTCGAAACTTCTGTGATCGTAAATGCAGGTCTTGCATTAAAGAAAATCAATTAATTCAATTGTAAGGGATTATTTGTGCAGTTTTCTTGCATGTCTGAGTCTCTCCCGGTCTCTCACACACCGGATTTCCCCGAAGGAATATATTAATTTAATTCAGCGACTATCCATTTGCACAATCCGTGAAATCACCGAGTGCGAACGGCAATACGGCAGGTCATATCGGATTGTTTGAATGGCCAAACAATCGAAAAAGTTTGTAAGTGTCTGTTAATATGGTTTTATGCTTCGTTCAACTTAATCATTTCGAATCGGTTTGACCGTTCATTAGGACTGCTAGCAGGAAGTTTTTCGAGGTTTGGATTGTTGTTGTTATTGTTGCTGCTGCGAGCTGTTTTTTCCCTATCGTTTCATTCACATTATTTTCTACTTCTCGGCAATTTATTTTTTTCAATTCGAGCATTGCTGTTAGTAGTATATTTTTCAACATCAATGTATGCTTTTGTTCACTTTGTTTTAATAGCGTTGCGTTTGCTGCGCGTTGATTTTGCTTTTCGATTATGCTTCATTATTTTGGCCATTTCTCTTAGAGTTTCAATCAATTGAATTGGTTTTACTTCATGTGGTTAAAATGTTTAGATTATTTTATAAATATTTATCTCATTCGCATTACATATCCTAAGTGAGTGAGATCCATTACTCGTTGGAACGAAAAACCCAACATGATAGCTAAATTTGTTCACATGAACTACGGGTGAAAAAACTCCGCGGTGAATACTAAATGTTGTTTTACAGTCGTTGCTGATTTGTCGATTTAAATTTGTTCGATTGTTTTGTGCGCGTAACGAAAATTTAATTCTCCGAAAAAGCAGAATTTGATCTTGACTTTAATTCCAAATAATTGATTAGCCAATATTTGGGTATTTTTTTTGTGCACATTGAACTTGAATTTGAATGTAAATTCAGCGAAATGCTCGTCATTAGAATTTGTCGGAGCCCTTTGTCCGAATCAACCATTTTCAAACGACTTTCGAGAAATCAGAGGTATTTCGTACTGAGTACCTTAATTAGCGATTAAAAACAACATTAATCCTTGAAATGGTAGCACTCATTCATATACCAGAAGTGCAACACATGACTGTTTTCTATTTCACACTCGCCGTAATTAAACGAAAAACGAAATAGAATGGAGGCTATCGCTCTCTCTCGCTCTCTCTCTGTCTTTCTTTTTCTTTCTCTCCATCTCAGCGAATAAGAAATTAAAAATAACCAATTGTGAAAAAAGGCACATAGAATTCAAATAAATCACTACTACTGTGCTGGAGTGAGTTGCATTGAACGCATGAAATTTCGAAAAATTGGCATGGTATTTCGTTCATCGTTGTGTTTAATACCATCGCAACAAATAACATTCAATTACAAATGCTGACTGCCAGTAATTCTTTCAGCGAACCGAATATTCTCAACCATTCGTTCTTTCTCTCTCGATCGCTCGCTCGCTCTGTATCTCATTTATCTTATTCTGTTGTCAGTTTTAGTGCATTCTTCCGAGCACGTCAAGGCTTGAGATGACTCGTGTGCTAGGGGGAAATAACGCAATTGAAATGTAACACAAATTCGAAGATATCATGATATTTCACGAATACATTAAGCAATGTGTGAACTGTCATCAAGATGTCCATTCGATGAGGATTATCGACTTTGTTCATATGTAATACAAATTGAATTAGCAAAGTCTGTCTAAGAAATAATATCAATCGCATTTGTGCTACACATAAATATAAACATTTGCACAATTCGTTGAAACGTTTGTGCAAAAATCACTCTATCGCTTATTATCGACGATTAATATATGTCATTGTTTGTGCATTCGCATATTTACAATTTTTTCTTACCTAAATAATTCATATAACGCAAAAGTTTGCGTGAATAAATTCTACGTAAATCGAACAAATTCATCACAAATGTTGGGTAATGTCGATTGATGTGTTCAAATATGTAGAAATGCACAGATTTTATTTTGAAATAATTGCACATATGTATTTTGGTTATGTTCCCCTAGCTCGTTGTTCCGAATCAGTTTGTTTATTTATTGGTGTTGTAGTTATTTCAATAGAATGTCATTAACAACCAATTTAGGAGTCTGAGATTTCCTGTGAGTCCAACAAAACACATGCTCCACACAATAAATGAATGAATATCAATCAGTGAAAATATTTTGGTCGAATAACATCGAGCGATAGCTTTAGCGAGTCTTGGTTATTCAATTGAATCAAAAAAACACTCATAAGCGCGCGTGCAAACACATAAACCAAATGTCGATATATATGAATTTGTTTAGTTTGGCGTCATTCCATTTCTCTTTCATGCTTACATCAGTTCAATACCCTGAAAATCTCCATGTGAATCGTTTACGAAACATATCCATGTCATTATGTCATCGCCATACTTCAAATATGAGTACTGCAAAAAAAAATACGAACGACTCAGCAATTTCCAATCCATTAGAGCAAACTGGAATTCTGTCCCTTTCTTGCTCTCGAATGAATCAAGCGAAACTGAAAGCAGAGCAAGATATGTAGACCGGCTGCAGAAGCGATCGTTAGAACATCCACAGATCATATCGAAACTAATAAACACATATTCGTTTTAATAATTAAATGGAAACTGTAGATATACGCGCGAGCTACTTATGCGCAGAATTTGCGGCGCGTTCACTCAAAAATCCAATTTGCATCTGAGCGAACTGGTAACAATGTACCAAAATTCCGCGCACAAATTAACATAAACTCATTTGAATATACCACAGAAACGCTTGACTACATCAAAGATAACAACGATTTTTTTTAAATACACGAATGAGTAAACGAATCGAGGCGATCGCCTAGAAACCATTGTAACGTATTTGTTATTGTTATTAGAGTGTGCAATGAGCCATCGCCTTGTCTATTAAACATGTTCAAGCAACATTAATATCGTCGACATGCAATTAGGCAAATGGATTATCTTATCGATTTTAAATTGTATTTCTTATCGGATTAGCGTGCTCTTTTTTCATCGTTTCCATCAACGTTGTATTGGATATCCGTTGCGACCATTCTAAAACGCGATTCCTCTGAAAAATCTGCACATTTCGTCTATTTATAGAAAAAATTACAACAAACATTATGCACCTATTTATAAAATTGCTAGCAAATTGCACCGAATGATAACGCAATGAATGCTCCGAGCGTAAAAATGCGTATTCGTATTTATGACATTGAGCCGCAGTTCAGCGGCTGGTGCCAATCTAAAAATAACGATAATATTTGGCATTTAGTCCTTTGCGTTGTTTGCATTGCGCGTCGTGTGCTCAACCGTCGATTCTGTAGAAATTGCCACAAGTTTGATTTTGTGTGTGTGTGCGTTTATTTCGTAGAGGAAGAAAGGAAAATGTTAAACCTGCGCATAGAACCAACTATTTCATTTATCCGAAACTTATTGTAATATTATATTTGGTTTCTGCCGAATTGTGTCAGAATATGACGCTGCGCAAGTGCGCGCATACTTACTCAACGCTGTGACGCTGTCTCTATCTTCCGCACACCTCATTGTGTCGCTCGTTCTCTTATATCGGCTGTGCACACTCTTAATCATTTTGTTCGCTGTTTTTATTGTCGAGCAACTCTCTTGCACACGCATACCGCCACAATTCCATACAAATCACACACCGAAGTGAAGATCAAATGAGCAAAACGGACAGAAAAGTATCAACAACAACAACCAATTCCAACTGCTAACCAAATACTTTAACCGTATGATCTCATTCTCCTGTGGAGATGGTCATAATAACGAAAATGATAGTATGAACCGTGTGCCCGCGGAGACATTAACTCACTGTTGCTCTCTTTCTCTCTCTGCCTCTCGGTGGCTTTGTCTCTCTCAATGTGTGTGTGGGTATGTGTGTATGCTTAAGAGGCACAGAAGAATTAGCGAATACGACGAAAAAAAAATGGCAAGCGCATCCAGCATTCTGAAAACAATACAATATCGCAGTCGCAAATTCACTTCGATACTTAGTTCCGTTGGGAATGTGTTGTTGTCCACGGTGTGTGCTTCCAGTGTGTTGCTTGTCAAACAAAAAATTTGTTCTCTTGAATCATTGAATTCATTATTTTAACGAAAAAAATATATCATAATATTCAAAGTGAAATTATTTGTTTTTGTAATTTGTGCCGTTATTTTATTGTTGTTCGGTTAAATTGAGTTTCGTTTTATCGCTCTAAAAAATCCAGAGAGAGAAAATAAACGTGCTAAAGAACTCGTTATAGGCGAACAATTTTCAAGCGCATTTTTGTCGTCAAATTAATTATCAAATTAGTCATTTTCGCGTGAATTGAGCAATAGAATACTGACCATCAGTTTTTGGACTGCGCGCGCGCGTGTGTATGTGTTTACCTCCAATTGGATTCGTTTGCTGAATTTGACCGTGCTTTTTATCCTATTCCGACGATAAATATGAGTCACGCCAGCAGTAAGTACCATTGCTCGAACGAAAGCAAATAGAATTTGAAAGCAGACAGATAATGAAAAAAAGCAGACGTAATAATAATTAATGATATGACATTGCGATTAAATTCGTTATTAACCAATAAATTGTTGTTGAATATTTAACAAAGAGTCGATAAAATTCGGCAAGGTGCGATAAAAGAGAATATGGGAATTCTTGTTGGATTCTTTTCAGCTGAGCCGATTCGTTTGTTTAGAATGCGCAAATAAATGGATCGCAAAGGTGTGAAATGCGATCGACGCCCAAACGAATCATACTTCGATCAAATGCCATCTACCGCGCACAGTACATGTCAATGACCAAAATCCAAAATTCACCCGAGCTTAATACGTAGCAGCTCCTATTTAATGTACCACCACGAATAATGTCATTTTAATGCAAATTCACCAGCTTTCTCAAATATCCGTTTATGCAGTTCAGTCACATATAGTTTCCATGTCATTCATTTTTTATATCTATGGCCATAATTGTCCGTTGGCAAATGATGCCAATTGGATGATTTAAACGGACAACAATTTCAATCGAACTCTATATTTTAGTCATCATCCAGCCGAACGATGTGTGTATCTTTAACAAATAAAATTTGGTTGGCCATGTTTGTCTTTGGATCAAATAGAAATTGTTCGTTGAATTTGACAAGCGAATTTGTCGAACGAAACAAATGAAACATGAAATGGTCAGTGGTATAACGAAGCGTCTTGGTGGGGTGATTTTTTTCCATTTATTACATCGTTCACATCTTTCTGATTAACACATACATTATTGCTGGAATCCATGTATGGTTGTCGTTTGCATTGCTGCCTCCGGTCGATGAAAATTTGGTTACGTATTGTCCATAAAAATCTACAAAAAAAACTCCTTCGAAATTTAATATGATTTCTTTTAATTCAAATTTAATTGATGATTGAGATGACTTTGGAAATTCCATTTCACTCGACAGGATTTGTGTTGAAAATGATTCATAATATTCGTCATCTGGTGTTGGTGATGATTATTCTTCCATATTGCATGTAAAACCAAAATCCGTTTGGATTTTGTGCTTCAGACTAGCCGTTTGTTCGTTCGTTCGTTCGCATACAATGGCACAGCATTCGTTGTACATACAGTTATTTGTAGCCGGCTTATAAAAAATCGAACACAAGAATGTGCTTGGTTATGTCATGATTGTGTGCCTCGTATGATCCTCTGTCGGTCTTAGCTGTGTCTCTCTCTGTGTGTTGGTGTGTGTTTATGTATTTGAGAATGTGTTTGTGTGCATGAATACAATGTGTGGCTAGTGTGAGATGCATGCCGGTATGCGTTAAATGGGATTTTCTCTCCACAAATGGGCAAAACAAAAATTCATCGAGAACAACATTGAATAGCGAGTGCACACATGCGCATATTCTCATTGAAAATTTGCATTTTACAATGCAGTTGCTGGCTGAACAAGAACCGAAAAAATATGTAAAATGTCTAAAAAAAACAAGAAAAACAGCACAAAAATCGAATGTCATTAAAAAACACAGCGATTTTGCAATCATTTGGAAAAATTGAGACGCCGAAATGGTGACTATAACTGAGCGACAGAGATGAGAGACAACCGGCAAATGCTTTATGCGATGCGATTGAGTTCCGTCCGATTCAAATACATATATGTGAATACACATGTAGAGAGAGAATGAGCGAGAGATCTTTGCTTCCGTGTGAAAACACGGTCTCGTCGAATCGGTTGATTGTGAGCGTACATGTCTCTGCATGATTCGCTCAAATCTATTGAAAGACAGAGAGCATGTGCATGCGAATGCGAATGCGAATGAGAATGTGTGTGTGTGCGTGCTTGACAGAGTGTAACGTGCGCGTTTATGCATCGGTATTTGTGATGTTCGAATGTCTGTCTGCTCGTTTGTGCCGGCGACGAATCATATTGCTGTAGGGGAATTTAATGCGACTTATTGTTTGTCGCTACTGCTGCTGCCGCTGTTGTTTGGCCCATTGGTACACACAGTCTTTGCATACATCGACACATTTAAAGGCGAAAGAGAGCGTACTGTGAAAAACCAAGACCGAAAAGTAACAAGAACGTTTCAAGAAAAACGCCAAAAAAACTCATCGAGAGTGAGACGCAAACAAATTCAGCTTGAGATTTCGAAATAAACGCGAAAAGGGAATATAGTAAGAAGAGTGCGGCCCCGAACTAGCAAATTCTATATATTCACTCACAGCACGAATCGAAATAAAAAGATTATTTCAAATTTTTTTATTTCGATTTCGAGATACTTAGTTGTTTTCTAGGCTTTTCTCACCCGCTAATGTATTTGTGGTGCGAATATTTTAGCCAATTATCTATTTTATTGTGTTTCTAGAGAGCTATTCTTTTTTTTTAGTTTGCCAATTCATTTTCCATTTGCATTTTAAATCATCAATTCTTTTGGTTCGTTTTCTTGTTGCTGTTGTTATTTTCAATCGTTTTTTGTTGTTGTTGTGTGTATCGTTTTTTTTCGTTTCTCGTTTAAATTTGATTGTTTTCATTCGTCTCGTGTATTGAAATTGAAATTGGCCGTTTCGCGACGAGTGAGCGATCGAACGCGCACGCGATCAACGAAAAAAAATATGTGTGGTTTCATTTAATGTCTTAAGTTTCAAATTGGCCGTCGAATAACCAACCGTTTAGATTTGTTGTTTGTTATTTTTCGGTGAGTGTGACCATATTCGTATTGTAAATTACAGATTTTCGAATATTGTGTGTTATTGTTGACGTGCGTGAGCACCGTTGTCGCAACGGCAACATTTTGTTAATACGAAACAACGAAACAACTGCAAAGATCGTACCGACGAAAAAGTCTTTACGCGAATGTTAAGAAATTAAGAAAGAATAAAAAAAGCAGACAACAACCTAAGATAGTCCGCAGTGAATCCGAATTAGAAAAAAACACATAGACTTTCGTATTTGAACAACAGAAGAATTGTATTTGAAAGCGCGACGTTATTTAAGAACACGAGCAGTGAACAGCACAAAGTTGAGCCGTGTAATAAACGTAATTCGCATTTTATTGTTCGCATACATTTTCGTTTTCTCCTATTTATTTTATCTGGTGGTGTGATTCGGTCGTAAGACTATATAATAATTCAACCAAAATGTGCTCTCATTGTTCGAACTTTCAAGACATCATTGCACATTTCTCATTCGGCTCCATCAAAATCAACGATTGTGAATGCGCACATCTTCAGGCGAAGTTTTTTTTTTGCGAGGAAGAGTTTCTTTTGGAAATGAATAGTGAAGATATTTCACATAATAATCTGCATTCATCTAAATTGATAGATTATTTAACATAGCCTAGATTCACATAACACAAAAATAAACCGAGAGACGCGCGCGCGGTGTTGGGTTTGTGCACTCAACGTCGCTGTTCCATTTGTTTTAACGTCAGAAAAAAAATTTTAGTCGAATATTTTTCACTGTTTGTTTCGAATTTTGATTCGTTTCACTGGCTTGCGGTTTTTGTTTGTTGTATAGCCGGCAAATCGATATGCAACGGTAAAAGCTGACATGCCATGTACAATTCGGTTTTTCATCCATCGACATTATTGTTGACATACAGCAAAATATCTGAACCATCTACTTCAAATTGAAATTTTATTGATGACAATCTCCAAAATAGTTGCAACCTTGTCCATTTTGCATATCATCAAAAATGATTTCCAGAAACGAATATTCAACTCAATTTTCTTTATGACATATGTGCAATTGAAAATCAACTGAGAGAAATTGAGGTTATGCTCGATAATTCATTGTGACTCAGCGCAGGCAATAGCATACCATAAAACTGTGCAACTTCCTCGCATAAATAAGTAAACAAATGGCAATACAATTCGCAATGTTTTTCTTCATTCTTTTATGGCTTATGGCAATCCATAAGTTTAATGGTCATTTTTATTTGCTAATCAGAGCAAAAACATTCGGAGCAAGTGAATGTTTGCATGGCAATCGCGCACACACACAAATACACACATTCGGGCACAGTGGCAAATAGACACATTGATTCATAGAAAACGCTGTAAACAACGGTGATCGTTAAAGTGTAGAAAGACCGGCATGGAACGTTTCAGGACGCCACTTTATTACAATTCTATCAGCATAAAATACGTGAACACACATCCTGCATCGCACACAATGATGAATGCTACAATGCAAGTGTTTGTTATTTGATTATTTAAAAGAAAAATGCTTTTTAAGTGCGAATATGTGAAGAATCAAGTTCACCTACTCTTTAAAACAAGTTTTACATTTTTATCAAAGAGCGGGACACACACACGGAACGAACAAGCGGCAAAAGATGGAATTGAGCAATTGAAATTCTCTCCACCCAAGTTAAATCAAAATTCAATCGCGGTCTCGCGAATTGGAGTGTCATTAATTCATATACGGTATTTTTGTATGCGTTCGAGTCTTTTTTTTGGTTTGCTCAGAGAAAAACCAATAAATTTCTGTCGACTGATCGCATGCTAAACAACTACTTGAAATTAACAAGGTTTTTTCGGTCTGAGGAGAAACAAAATGTGAAATGAAATTTATCAACATTCTGTCTATCTGTTATGATTGTTCTGCGATATGGCCATTCCAGGCCAGCAATGCACAGCGATTCTTCTTTGCTGGTTGACAGGTCGTGAATATAGACGGAGAGTAGAATCGGGCGGAGGGCTGATTGCGGCCTTTGCATTTTCCTGTCGTTATTGCATTTGACTACCGATCCAGAGTGCTTTTGGCTAGCACATGTAATAAATGTGCGGCCCATTACAACGCTGATTCAATGATGACTTTTCAAAGTGGTAACGCATTGAAGTGCTTGGGTGGATTTATTTTATGTGTTCGGCGAAAAGTGCCGAGGTAAAATCGATGCAAGATAAAGAAAAGCTACGAACACACAAGCAAACCTGTCGATAATAATAATAATAAGAAAAAAAATCGAATTTATATATATTTAAAGAGATACGAGATGTAGACGAAACGAATGTCTGACTACCAGCTCATAAGTTATTGATCGATATTATATATTCCAACCCGTTGCACAACATTTCGGACAATCATTCAGCTGCTTATTATTTCCCATCCAAAAGCCCGAGAGAAAGACGTGTGTTCGATTTCGAATGAAAATCACAAATCGAAGAAGAGTAGGTGTTTGAGTTGGACGAAATGGCTCGAAAAGCCATAATTGGCGTTGCCAAAACGATAGGATAGACTGATATTCAAAACGCACAGCATTGAGCATTGAGCGCTGTAATTCCGAAACTGAAATGGCTTAGCGCGAAAGAGTGAGAGAAAGAGAGATTGTGTGTGAACACAGGCATATCGTAATTTCGAAATCAATAAGAATAAATTGATGTAACCGATCGCATCGAAAAAACGGCGTGAACCTTTATTTTGACTGTTCACACGAAAAGTCACAAATCCCTTTTACATGTATGTCGCGAGCAAGCGCGCGAGCTGTGAACATAGACAGCATGACTATTTGTCTTTTTGACATAAACCAAGTATCATTTATTTATATCGTCAATTTGGTGCATTTTCCTTCCATTTAACTGCACTGTTTGCCTTCTTTTGCCAGCCGATCGGGCTCGAAGACAAGCTCATTTGCCTCTGATTCAATGCAAATGAGAACACACAGTGATATAAATTAAATCGATCACGAGATGTGTGTATATCGATGATTCAACATCATTTGAAGTAAATAGTGTGAACACGAAATGTGGAACGGTTGTTGTGTGTAACGCTTTCTATTGAATGTCGATCGCACATTAAGATTAGCCCGCCAATGCTCAGTTGAGTAGGTGCTAAAATACTATTTATATGGTAGCAAAATACTGATTAGATCCCCGGAACATGGCTCAGTTCATTTGGCGCAAATTTACGACAATCCGCATGTATCAATTGTGAATGGTACGTTTGAACATTGAACATTGAATGGGTACGATTGTACATTTGATTTTGCAATAATAAACAAATGCAATGCAATGAAATTACCCTGGAATGCGATAATTTCTGGACACTGGCCAAACTTTGGATCGTACAATCAATCTTGCATCCAAGCTCTGGCCCAGATAGAATGAAAAGCAAGCAAAAACCTAAAGCCATAATGAAATTGATGGAGATAGAAATAAGAGTTGTAGTGAATGGTGCTGCAGAGAGCAATAAATCAATTTTTTTTCTAACGTAAGATAAAATGGAAATGTTTTGTCTTTAATCAGAGATCTGAATTCGAAAATGACGTTTCACGTGTTGTGCTGATTAAAATAATATTAAAGATGCTAAGATTTTAAACTGGACCAAATGTTGTCGATGTCAACGATTCTTGTTCGAAAACTTGCACACATAATGCACGAGGCCAATCTAAAGGAAATGCTCTTTTTCCATCACTAATTCTATATTTAGAACATAATATGCCAAACTTAACATTGCCAGCCGCTTGTCATCTCTGAGCGATACAATTACAATTACAGACAAAATGTGTCGCCTAAGTTGGGGGCCACAAATGGCGTTTCACTATTTTAATGCTTTCGAACATTGACCAATTCAATTATGGAATACAATGGTTGTTGTTTTTCTTTTCATTGATATAGTGTTACCTACAAATAGCTCAGTTCCCATTGAAAACGTCGTAGTAGCTGAAAGCGGCGACGATTCCGACGACGAGTGGAATTATATCAAAGTGGATAAGGAGAAGCTCAAACAGGAAGAAGAACGTGCAACGCCCGACATCGAGAAGGAAATTCCAAAGCAAGTCGTCGAAGAGGACGCTAACATTACATCTCCTACACCGCCCACAACATCGATCGGCGAAACTGAATTTACGAATCAGGAATCGCATGCAATAGCTCAAGCTTTAGCTGAGCCAGAAGAAGCTTGCTCGGAGGTAATATACTAACGCACATACGCTCATAATTCCATGGTCAACAAACAATTGTTTCAATAAAATCTTGTTTTCATTTCCAAATAGCTCCTCGAAGAGAAACAAGACACGGAACAGCCCGAATTATTGGATTTGGAACACGTTGAACGCTCTTCCTCAGTTGCAGCTGAGCTCGATTCAGATTTGGGTAACGAACAAGACTTAGAAGAAATGGATTCACAACTTAATCCCGATGCTAAAGAATTCATTCCAGTATCACCACAGCGCACATCGATGGGATCACCATTTGGCAATGGTTTGCATAATCGTCTTGAAAATTTGATGGATGATGAAGTTGTGTCACAGAGTCCACGCAAAGGATCGGCTGTCGTGATGGACGACAGAGATATTGTGTTGCCAGCCGAAAATGATTTTACAGAAATCTCGCAGCGCCCATCAGAATTGGTGGGCAACGAACTTGATTTTGATAATGTTCAATGCGAAAATGGCAAGGTCAATGAAATCACCGTCAAAGACGCACCACGACCAGAATCTTCAAGTTCACAATGCTCGTATCAAGAGATGAATTTGAAAGAAGCGATGCATGGTGATGAAAAACAGGAATTAGCCGCCGAAGTGCATGAAGCCGACAATCTATTCGCTGCTGGCGATGCATCGACCAATGGTGGACATCAATTTATGACTGAACAAGATCCAATGAATATGTCCTTCTACAATGATCAAAATAATCCATTCAAATCGCAAGAAGTGGATATGAATGCGGTGCAACGGCTGCCCGACGATACCGAAGAAAATGACATTATAGATTTTGTTATGCAGCCAGTTGGAGGATTTAAACGAAGCTACAGCCAAATGGATGAATTAGAGAAGGAATTTGCATCGGCAAGTGAAAAATTGAATCACAATGAAAATGATGGGTTGGAAACCGAACAGCCTCACATCGAACAACCAACACCAATCACAAGCTTTGTCCAAGAATTGGCAACTGAAGTAACATCCATTTTGAACGAAATCCACGAACAGAGTGCGTCAGCATTAACCGAAAACGAAGAAGTCGTGCATACAGGAGAGTTGCTTAGCCCCAACGAAAATGAAGAAGAATCTCCAGGTAATTTTTTTTTTCATATTTTTTTCTTTCACTTGTTATCTGATTTTATTAAAATGTAATCGTCTTTTACTCTTCGAAATGCTTAGATGTGATAAATAAGTCTGATTTGTCTGTTCATGCAAATGAATTTGTCCCGAGTGCTCCAGGTTCCGAGATTGGATTTGAAATAGTTCAGTCGCCTGGTGTTGAGCGAGAAGCAGAGCCAGAACCAGAGCCATATCTCAAAGCCGAAACAGATGAACTCGTGCAACATGAAATAAATGAACAGTCGCTCATTGAAACCGAAGAGCCGCGTGCCGTTGAGAGCCAAAATGAAGCTGATTTAATGGCTGTCGAAAGTATTCCATGTGAGCAAAGGCCAGAAATTGAGGCTCGTATCGCAGAACCATTCGAACCAGTGTATGAGCCAGAACCAGTAATCGCGGAACCAGAGCAACAATCAGAACCAGAACCAGTGCTCGATACTAGTGTCACCGAAGTTGTTGCTGCTGCAGCCGCTGTGGCCGCCACAGCTACTGCTGCAGCCGCTGCTGCTGTTGGTGTTTCCAAAGTTGCTGCTTCGCCCAAAATGAAGGCAACAGATGCCAAAAAGCCAGCAACCACCGCTGGTCGCATTGCTCCGATTAAGAAAACCACAACGGCAACCTCAAAGATATCAGCAGCCAAGCCCAGCACCACAGCTGCAAAAACGGCTGCACCCAAAGTTCCATCACGTACACTCGCACCAAAGGTCGGAACCTCTATCGAAAAGAAAGCAGCACCGACCACATCAACGGCTGCACGCAAACCAATTAGCAACGGAAGTAAGTTGAACATGAAATCGATATTATTTGAACTTGAAATTCGGAGGATCGCCGAATAGAATCAAGCATCATATTTCCAGATGAATTTTATGAATTTTAATAGAAATATGCTTGATATAGAAGCTAACGCCATACAAAATTCTGAATTAAACTGAATTTTAAATTGCGATTAATTTGTTTTAAAAGCTGGGGTTACATCGACTGTTACGAAAAAGACAACAACAACTAGCAGTACAGTTACAAAATCCAGCGTTGGCACTTCACGTCCTTCGACCACAGCATCGAAACCAGCTACCGCTCGCGCAGCTAGCGCAACCACAGCCGGTAAGTAATTGAACGTCAATCGATAATTTTCGAGTTTCAAAAGCTCAAGATCCATAATTTTATTGCAGCTACAAAAACAACTGTTTCGAAGCCACCTGGCACAAGCACAACTGCTCCTCGAGTTCCATTGAGTGCAAGGTAAGCTTCTTTCATCAAATATCTCTGTCTTCCCCTTAAAATGGCAAGCATATAAAAAGTGTGTATTGAATTGTTGTTGCAGAACTTTGACCAAACCGGCAACCAGCACTAGTACAGCATCAAAAGTCACTACAACTTCAAAGACGACTGCTTCGACTCTATCATCGACCGCGCCTCGAGTTAAATCGGCACCAACTACATCGACTGTTCGTTCTACAACATTGACCAAGCCCAAAACGGCAGTTCCGAATAAATCAGCCGTCTCGAAAACATCCCTATCGAAAGTATCCCCAACGAAAACTCCAACTGCTGCAGCAAAGGTATTTAGATTGCAACCATTTCAAAATCGATTCCATTGACAAAATCGAATTGATCGAAAATACTGAATACACCATTAAATCAATTTGAAACTTTGAATTCGAAATAAAAGAAAAAAAAATTAAATTTGCAGAGTCCGACTGCAAGACCATCATTGGGTGCAACATCGACAACAGCAACGGCACGATCGACACCAACACGAAAGCCGCTTTCAACACTATCGAAAACAACACCAATCAAATCGCCGAAAGTGCCTACAACAAATGGTGTTGGTGGCAAAGCCAAGGTTGCACCAAAGAGTGCGGTCGCCGCCGACAAGGAAGAAGTCACGACAAATGGAACGTCTGCCGCTTTGAAGGAGAACGGTCACATCGGAGAGAATGGCACGGGTGCCGAAAAGATCATCGATGTGTCAGCCGATTGAGCGTCGTGTCAGCGAAAGTCACACATTTCAAAACGAGCTAAATGATAAAACAACAATTACACATACACAAAATACACAGTAAAATGGTGATGCACTTTATAAAAGAATGAAGGGCAATCGATTGATTGAAAGTCCGGCATATTTAATTCTTTTTTTATTTGCTCCATTGATATATTTATGTAAGCGGTATGATTTCCTTATGTTTAAACAAACAACAACAATGATTCACTTTTCTTGTCGTTTTGGTTCATTGCTTTGGATTTTTTTTTATTATTAAGTGTTTTTTTAAACGATACGTTAAATTCTGCTTCTGCTTTTCACACATTTATTCAACCAATATTCTTCCCTAGTTGATTTGTCTCATTGAAATTTGATTGATGAACCATGCGAGAAAAAAAAAACATAAAAAACATCAGCAGAATAATCTAACCGTAATTTAATTTAATAAATAATCTTTTTTATGATAAAATTAACTAAAACAATGAAAAAAAAAATAATTTTCAAAAAAAAAACATACAACACACATATACATTATTCGTAATAAGATGTCTATGGATATGAATGGAAAAGCGAATTTTAAATGCGAATTGTACGGTCTTCTGTGGCATTCGTTGAGTAGCCCACGACCAGTTCATGTCTTTGAGCACATGAATACGAACGAATCAAATTATCAAATGGAATTGACATAGGGCGAGCTATTGAACTGCATTCGACATTGACATTGCAATAATAGCGAGAACTGCATTAATAGAGAGGATGATATCGCGAAGGGAATTAAATGGAATTTATTAAAAAAAAAAAAAAAAATCTAGCAAATAAATAACGTGAATGGAATTATCCAAATAAGCTAATTACCCTCACCCAAATTCATTTTTTTCGAAATCTGCATGTTATTTGTAATGACTATAAATGATCCTTTCTATGATAAAAGTCAATCCGTACGAGAATAAAATACGACAAAAAATCAATTCTATGATCTATGTATATCTAAACTAATGTACCAACTACGAAAACGAACAAAAAAATTCACGAAAAATTAAATTAAAAATGGGACAAAAAAAACAAACACCATCAATTTTATCGATTCATGTCGAAGACCAAAACACATCTTTTACTATCTCGCATTTTTTTCTGTTAGTTTCTGTTAATTTTATCGAATAAAATTAAAGAAAATTAAAATTTAAATAAAAAAAACGAGGAATGAAAAAAATGATCAAAAAAGAGCATTGTTTTATCTTGAATATTAAGTATAAATTAATTTGTGCGCGGGATCGCTGAAATAACCGAAAACTCGAATGATAATTATGATGTTCCCCGTCTATAAGATATTTTTGATAGATTTGGAACGATATGCGATTTTGAATTGAATCTGCTGACAAGTGCTTTTCTGTAGCCTCTTTCTTTCATCCCTTTCGATTGATTCAGCGACGATCCGCACCGATATATATTTTTCCAGGAGTTTTTCCTCTTTGTTTTTGCTTGTTTTTAGAACAAATAGCTAAATATTTGAGGTATTGAGATGAAATTTAATGTAAAATTCAAATTTAAATGCCGCAACTGCAAAGTGGTAATTAGTTTGTAATTCTTCTTTCTTGCAAATCCCAAATTTGAATGGAACAATTTCACAGTACAGTCGACTCGAACGAAAAAGTATTTTATTGTATTATATTTATTTTCTTTGAAGAAGTGCCGATTTATCCATTCAAATGATGAATTTGAATGTAATTTTGTTTCTGCCTTTGAAATTGAATTAAGCCTGTGACTTTTCTGATGCAGGTTGTTTTTTATTGTTTTATTTTGATTAATGTCAATAAACACTTCATCATTAGCACGAGTCAACGTGCGCCCGGATGAAAGAAAAAAAAATAACGATAAGAATTCAGTTTTCGTTCGAAGCATCGACCCTAACAAGTAACACGGAAAATAGAACAAGTAAAATTAACATTACTTATTTAATATATCAACAATTACTGCAGTTATATCGAAATTAATCCTGTCTGTCTGACGCATAGATTTAATCAATTCGATAACAAATAGATTCAAATAATGCGAACACTTTTTCTACGCAAACAAAAATATAAATTTATATTAGATATGAAATATGATTATAAAACTATTATATATTAAAACGCTTTGTTATTATAAATTGCTATTGGTATATAACAGATATGAATAAAAATGTACACAAAATGCGTGTGTTTCTTTTCAATTTGGATTTGTTTCTTCTACCCGCGAATTCTTGGACTCTATACTAAAACAGGATAATCCCTGATATGATATGATGGTGGATGTTGAAATCTGCAAATGCCACAGTTGAATGGGAAATTGCCGATATCAACAAATTGAAATTCCTCAAAAAACGCCCTGATTTTAATATGATTTGAATACATTTGAATCAGCATGATTCTGCTCGATGAAGATTTGAAATATTATATCGAGATGCAATATTTATTAGTCTTCAACGATGAGATTTTATATGTGAAAAAATTAATCAAAGCCACATAAACAACGCGCTTATGTTTTGCTAATGTTGTGAAATCAATTCTGAATGGATTGTGATGAATATATATTCGAATGGATGAGAATATTCAAGAAGTTCATTCGTCAATTATGTGACTCCTCAAGGGACAGTGAATTTCGAGACAGAGAGCTTCTTTGTCAGTGCTAGCACACTGATTTTCAATCTATATAACGAAACCTTCCAATTTTATTTGGGTAAATTAAATCGCAACGCTATCTTTTTTTATATCTACAGTGCGAATTTTCAGCATTGAACTTGCCGTATCTGAACGACGCACGCTGAACAGCATCATTGGAATGAGAAAATGTGTGTTTTTTTAAAAAATATTTCGTTATTCAAAACATAACATTATTGTACGACTGTTTTGCATGAAAAATAAATGATATATGAATAATCGCATCTGTTGGTTCAAGTAACGTATAAAAATTGTTTATTGAATCGTGTATTCAAAATAATATGGAAATACATATAAATGTGTGTGAATAAAGCAAAATGTTTGAATATGGCTTCATCGCGTCCTTTGGGTTTCTCGATCACAAATGCATTCTTATTGTTCTTTCGTTCTAAGGAGATGAATGGAACGTTTTCCGGAAGAGTACCGTTTACAAGGTAATACAAGCGATAAAAATTGTTAAAAATTTGATTACGATTAAATATCTGGAATTGAATGATCCATAATACTTCGAATGAACGACATCGATAGCCTGCAATAGCGACAATAATAATTAATAAAAAGGAGTGCATTTCATTACATTTTTTTATAGAGTTCTTACTTCTTCACCATATGATCATAAATGACCGATGGGATGATTGTGACTGTGATGACTGGCTCATTTTCATTCGAAATAATTTTCGAAATGTCTTTATCTTTCATGCCAACAACATTTTGACCATTAACCTCAAGCAACTGATGCTCGATCAAAAGTCCATTTCGTGCGGCCGATGAATCCTTAACAATCGTCGTAATTTTTCCTCCGCTGAATTGAAAACCAATGTGACCCGTCGAGCTTTTATGCATTGTGATTGTGCGTTCAAATGGGCGGTCCCGCACCACAATCGAAATATCATTTGTTGGCGCCTTCTTCAATATATTATGCACTTTGTCCATGCTAAATCCAGCCACATTCGTACCATTGATTTGCAAAATTTGATCACCAAAACGAAGTCTAAAATAAATAAAAAAAAAAAAAATGGAAACAAATTATTATCAAATGTTATGTAAATTTAATTTATACATTTGAATCATAAAATATTTTTTATAATAAATGAATAATTTGTTGGGATGAGATTGATTAAAACGTACCCAACCATAGCAGCTGGACTGTCCTTACAAACGAGTATGATGAAAATACCATTGTTGATATCCTTAACTCGTAGTCCAATCTTCTTGTCACTACCCTTACAAACGGTGACTTCGCGAATGCCATGGGTCACTTGGGCACGCTGCAAACCAGCAGTCTGGCTTGACAATGGAGCAATCATAGAATCAGTTGAAGGCTTCACGGCGAGCTGCAGCTGATCAATCATACTAGATGTTAAATCAAGGCCCATGAAGTCAGACAAACCAGGGTAAAGAGCTGGTGTCGAAGCAATCGAACTGCCAGACTGTGAACTTGTATAACTGGCGGCTGGGCCTCCTAGCTGTGGATATGCGTTTTGTCCAGGCAAATTTATCTGTTCTGCAATCGGATGATCTGTGAAGACGTTTTGCTGCGCTTGAACCATTTTGTGCACTTGCATATCTTCCAAAGATGGGTACAGCGACATGTTTACCTTTTATTTAAAAAAAAAATAAATAACTGAAAATTTTGTGTCTCTAACTATTTTTTAAAAGAATATATTAAAAAGTCAAACTTATTGTCTTAGGTTACTTGATTTTGTCAATAGATATGTCAAAAACGACTTACAAAACATTAGTTTAACTCTTACTAATAAATAATTGTGCTTAAGCCAACCGTTGCAATTCATGCGATTTGACCGAAAGTGATCACAGCTACGATTTAACCAAGAAAGGAGGTCCAAAATAATGTCAGGTATTTGATCAAAGTATTTCACATCTCTCTATCAAAAGCATGAACAAAATCGTGGTGGCAGCTGGATGCTGGAATTTTTTACTCAAGTGTAACAATAAATGCAGAGCAAACAATGATAGCTGCCTGTGAACTATTCGATTTTAAATCAAGTGATAATCTCTGAAAAGACTTTTATCGGACTTGTTTTGCACTTTTGAAGCTTGTATTCGAAGGTAATTCTCGAAATAAGGTAAAATGGTTGAATGCTTTGGAAGAATTGACAATAAGTTCAAATACGGTAAATTTTTCAGACAGTGTAAAATAAAGAGCTACCGCTGCAGCCGCAACTTTAACATATACAACTCTCCGATTATGTCAAATATAGCACATTCCAATGCAGCTCATTCACCAAAGTAGCTATAAAGCATGCCGTGCTTCCGTCTTGCAGTCTTCACATGTGAATTCCCTGCATTATTCTCGAAATTTTCAACACAAATATCAATTTTATTTAATAATTTTCTTTTGGCTCATCCCGATAATAGATTGATTTGATGTGAATGTCATATGAACGAATGCCTTAGAATAAAAGTGCATCTTCATTCTGCTGCTAGTAAAAGCCAAGCTCAAAAAGAAATCTCATCGAAACTGCTCAACATTGCAATTTTTTTTTTTTTTTTATTTAAACATAAAAATATTGCACACAGATTTTTAAGCCAGGATTACAACAACAATTTGCACCGCTTTCATGCAGTAACAAAATTTTGTGTCGCTTCTTAAAGCAACGCGACATTCGAATACACATTTGTGCTTCCAAATCATGTAATGGTTAGAATTTTATGTGCATGCATGTCCAACCACAGACGTTAACTTTCGCCGTCGGCACATGGCAACCGTAAGAAAAAAAATGAGATAGTTTCTTCGAAGTTGTAATCAGTGCAATGAGTCATACATTGAACTTCACAACCATGAATGTACCATATATAAATTAACAGTTGTAAATGTTGACTGATTACATTTTCTCATGCATTTCGTTTCAATCAATAACAAGATACAGATTAAATGCGTCCCATTTCACATCATATTTGGAGTGAGCTTGTTTAATCTATCAACCAAAAGTTGCTGAACAAAATCATTCAGATCCACTGAACAATGGAATAAAGCGAATGAATTGTCTGAAACATAATGCTTGATTTCGCAAGACTATATTTGAATGAAATCACTGCTCCAAGAATTCGTATCGCTCCAATTACATTCTCATAGTGAGCGGACACTGAGTTTAAGTGGTATTACTGTTTATTATTTAAAGAATCCGTATCAATAAAAATTATCAAGTGTTATTGTGTAATGCAAGTGTGTCGACCATTCGTCAGACAAAAAAATTGCGGAATTCATCTGAGGATCAATACACACTTCGTACACAAGTTTCGATGCCACCATTTATTCGGTCCTCTTGTGCAGTGCATCAATTATGCTTTGTTCGCATGATTCGCTTGTGTGCTGACTTGCATACTCGTTCAGCGTCATTCGCAGCTCATCAGCATACAAACATCTCAAAGTTCAACGCCACATATTAAGAATATAAATACATGCTAGTATAAAATTGGTATATTCTTTTTAATATTCATTTCACTGACTCGCTGAATGGCTGATTGAAGCTGTCTTGTGATATTTGTTTGGTGATTTGCGTCTTCGGTGGTGAATAGCTAATATGAGTTTTAATTAAAAATGTCGCTACTTTGCAGAAAATACTTGGAATAAACAACAATTATCGATTTTTCACACATTTGATGCGTCATATTTTATAGTTTCATTTTGCGTCACCACAATAATAATGTATTTTTTGCCTTTTTGTTTTTGGACAACAACAAAACTTAACTATTCCACTTGATTAATGCACTAACTCTGATGATATAAACTCGACAATTGCAGAAAATTTGCCAATATTTATTTAATCAATAAACAATATGAATGGCTCAAAGCAGGAACTTACTTATTTATCGATTTTTCGGTAACAGCAAATGAAATAAAATGTTTTTGATGGGATTGAATCGATTGTGGTGTTGGTCGTTGCAAAACTGAAAATGGTAAAGCTGTATCGGTATGGGGTCGGAATCCGCTTCTTAAGTCGCTGGACACAAAATCTATACTGAACGGAACACAGTACAAATAGAGCGACGCTGCCAAATGTACTGTCTATATATTTGTCGCACACAGTAGCACAACGTTCGTAGAATACATCGCGTAACGTTGTTGTAGTTGAAACAGTAAAAAAGGAACATCTTGACTGTGTGCAGACTTCTGACATATTTTTTACGTGTTCGAAAAGGATTGTGTCAATTCCCACAAAACACAGATAAGAACAAACTGCGTAGAGATCGCATGGAAACATGAACAATTTTGAAAGTTTTGTGTGTACAATGTAAATTTTTGCGATAAACAGCTTATTTTGATCACATTCGTCAATATTTTCCCCCTAGTCAGTAGTTTGTCAGGAATTTTTTGGCGGCCAAGCGATGCTTTCGAGTGCGTCTGACGAACATGAACTGGAAATTTATTTTTAAAATGTTCTCCAAATGATTTTTCTTATGGAAATCGTGTATTTATTTCTTCGAAGGATGTGAAAATGCGTTTTTCTTTTCTTCAATATTAAAAAATGTTCTTCAAAAATTCCCGTTTGGTTTCCATATTATTCTCAAAGAGCAGTCTGTAGTCGGATGATTTCAAGAACTGTCTCAAAATTATCGCCATAAAATCCGGTCATCATTATGAGGAATTTCCAATAGATTTTTGAAACTTTGTCGCTGAATTATTTTTGATTCGTTGTTTTGGCAGGTCCGAGTCATACATATTTTTATTCTTTGGCCGAGACAGGCGATTTTTCCGAATAAGCCACTGCTGAAAGGCTTGTTCATTTAAATTCGCAATTTCTTCTTTCGCTCGCATTATTTCGCGTTCGCGTCGGGCTCGCTTTTCCATGCATTTTTTGCGATTTGATTCGCGTAGCTCCAGCTGATCTTTGCTTAATCCATATTGTGAAATATATCCATTATATCTGGGCAGCCGATTATTGTCCAAGTATTTATTTTCACAACAGGCTCTGATATTCAGATGAATTTTCAGTAAATCATGCTGAGTGTTTGTCTCTCGATTTGATGAGTTTTGCGTCGCATGTGCCGATGCGATTCGTTGCGTTTGCATTGTATTTGGTCGTTTTATATTTGCACTTTTCACTAAATACCTAACCGATGATGTATTTCTCCTATTTTCTGCTTTATTGCACGCTCTACAAATTGGTTCATTCCTGTTTTTATCATATCCGTTTGTACTATTCATTTGGCTTAATAAAGGTGGTCTTCGTTTCTCTTCAGTCGGCACATTTTGTACATATACATTTTTCACATTTCTTTGCTCACTTGGCACTGGTGACTGCATTCTGTCCGTCAAATGTTTCGCTTCAATCGATTGTTTTTCTCCTTTCAAACGATTTGTCTCACTTAAATCGTTGAAATGTTTTTCTCCAACGATTGCTTCATTTATTTCCTCATCCACTTCTAATTCCGTAACATAATCATTGTCCTCGGATACACTGTCATCATTATTCGAATACGCCTCTTCGATGGATAACTTCTGGAGCAGACCCTCAATTTTTTCATTTAAAAAAGTGGATGATTCCGATTGCTTTTCGTCGCGTTCGATGATTTCAGCGATTTCATTGTCAATCGCCTCATCATCCTTATATTGAACTTCGGCACTTTCGGCTTCGCTCACATCATCCACGTACTCTTCAATATCCGACGAAAATGTCACCCGATGCTTGGAATGCAGTTGAAATTTGTTGAATTTTTCCGATGCAGTGTCGGTGCTTTCAATTTGCATGGCGTGGTCTTCTTCAATCAATGCAAATAACTGATTGTTTGCCGACTGAATTTTATCAACAATATTGTATTCATTCACCGGAGTTAAAACTGCAAAACGCAATAGAAGCCAAACGTTATTCGCGTTTGCCTTAAATTCACGACCATCAAAAAAATACTCACAATAATTCTCCGCGTCGCTTTCCCCATCATTATCGCTCATTCTTAAAACTTTTTGCGGAACTTAATTCCGTTTAATTGCAAACAAACATAAAAAGTGCACAAAAATCAAAGTTTGATCAATAAAAAGCAACACAAAATTCGTGCGTAAATTTTTTTCCTTTTGGTTCACTCTCAATGTTTACAATGTCAACACTAAATTTTGACAGCAGTTTTGAATTGTTTGTAATGAATAATACAGCAAATACTGTGAAAGTTTTCCAAAGTGAATATTCGCAAATATTCCCGGTGTGTTACAATGCAAATATTGCAAATAAAATAAATCGCACAACAAATTAACCGTTTCGAATATGTTCGAAATTCCAATTTCGTGAACAGTCATTATTTCGAACAGGTTCTCACACCAACACACATACACACACAAATGCGCGCTCGCATTCGAACTGTCAAATTGCGAACTGCTGATGTGAAGTTCATTGTTTTCGTTTTCTCTCTTCCTCTCTTTATTTACGTTGCTATTTATCGAACGCTTCGTATGCTTGTGTGTTTCCTTTTGTTTTTGTTCTGTGGTTTTTGATCAATTTTCATTTTATTTGATATTCCATTCAATTACTTGATTTGACTGATAGATTGGCTTTTTTCCGTTTGTTGTTCGCAAATTGGGTCACATTTGTGTGCTTCGATGTTTTCCTCTGTTGATATAGATGTTGGCTGTGTACATGCAAAACGTGTTTCTATTATTTTTCCAATTATATTTCATATTGGCTACATACGCACTCGTCGATCGGAAGAATCATGCATGTTGAATTGCTCATTGTCGCGTAAAATACACACTGGGGAGCAATATCGCAATAGTGAATGTTTCGTTTAATAACAAATAAATCGTCAGACAATACAAACGGCATTAGACCTCAATTTTGTTAGCACGAAATCAGGCAATTTAGTGGCAAGTAAAAGGCAGACATATCGACAAGCAGCCACCTGCTTAACAACTGATTTCTGCAGAAATTTGGAAAATACTCGAATAATCGCCTCCGGATTATTTCAAGAACGCCGATTTTTTAGCAGCTTTCACAATTTGCTGAAGAAAAAGATCGGAAGAGTCTTGATGGGCGTTCGAAACGGATTGAGCGCAATTCAATGTCAAATGATTTGTGCATGTATCGTACGATTGTGATCGTTGCTAAAACTGCACATCATAAATTTGATTGAGACGTATTGCATGAATCGTGCAAATTCATTGTCTCAAGAAATGTCACAAAAAGCTTTGAAAAAGCGAGAGCTCATCTTACTAAAGCAGGAGAAAGAAACACACCAAATATATCATAAGCAGCCACAAGCATTCAATACACAAAAATTCAAATACACACAAAGAATCAGCTGTAATGAAAGTGTACTTAGCAAAAATCCAGTGATTAATCGCAATCAAAGCGATAATGTGAATATCAGCGAATGTAATCTTTTGTTAGCTAAACAAAAGTTTAATTCAACACCGAATTTATCAGTGAAAATATTTGCATTGCATCGGAATCGCAATGAAATTTTGCGTTGCCAGTCGGAAGCGGATTTGTCAAGTTTGACGCAAACCAAAAGCAATGCGATGATTAATGCGAAATCGGAATTTCACTTGAAATCAATTGCAAGCAGTGATGTATCGGCTCAAAATTACTTAAGAAATCCACCGGAATCTAAAGGATCCCAATCGGTAACGGAAGGCCAATCGAGTGTTCAGGCGGATCGTTTGTTGATTCAAAGTAACCAGTGTGGCCATAGCTCGCAATCGGCTTCCAGCTCGAAATCAGGAGTTTCAGTAATGGCAACGTCTAGCCCTCTTGATTCATCATCATCAACGGGTTTAGTTGACACTGAAAATGTCCGAATCCCAATCGTGGGCTATGAAGTGATGGAAGAAAGAGCTCGATTCACGGTAATTTTTATATTCTTCCATTTAATTTTCGGTTAATTTGTATGTCATGCTTTTTTATGCATCCTTCAATAGATTTACAAACTGCGTGTCGAGAATCTGCATAAAAATGATTGTTGGCTGGTATTACGTCGATACAACGATTTTCAGCGACTAAATAATAAGCTTAAATTGACATTTCCACATTTGAAGCCACTCACATTGCCTCGAAAGAAAATATTTGGCGATAATTTTAGTAATTTATTCCTAAATCATCGTGCCCAAGGGCTTCAACAATTCATAAATGCAATAATGGCCAGTGATACACTGCGTAAATCGAAACCAGTCCGAGATTTTTTCTGTTTGGATGAGCCGCCATCATATTCTGAAAGAATTGAAGAATGTCGCGCCATTTTCGAGGCTCAAGAAGAGACAATTTACCACCTGAAAAAGCAGATTCGCACCAAAGATGAAATTGTACTGACTCTACAGCAACAGCTGAACAATGAAATTGAGAAAAATCGCGCACTCTCAACAGCAATCAAGTATTACTGACACATTCATCGTTTTCAAATATAATGCTAACCAAAATTTTTGTTGTTGCAGATTTTCATACGAGAATTGTAGCAACTGTTCCAAAGTGTTCGATGAACTTATGAGATGCCAAACTAACAATATAACTAGTAAATATAAATAAAAGTGAAAACAATCGCATCTTTTACCACAAGCGTATTCAAAATGAAATCGGCTAACGTTAGCCGCGGGCCCGCAATTCCAGTAGGGTTTCATACCTCGACTTAGTATCCAAACATTTATGATTAACATGTAATTGGTGTTTTGCAGATTTTTCTTTTACTTTTTTTATTTATTATGTGAATATTGTTTAGTTTTTTTTAAAGAAAACGTGATTGAATCAAGAATGGTCATTCTGAGACAAATGCAGGAAGAAGCTGAAACAAATAAATTCAACCAAAAAAATCATATAGTAACGATCAGGAAGGAAATAAAAGAATTATACTTGTTTGTAAGTAGCCTAACTACAATTTACTGAGAAAGAGACTCACCGCAACGGGCAGTAATGGGCAATTTGATGGAGAAAATTTTAATTTGGAACAAGTTATCATTATTTTTAAATGTGTATACGGATGTTTTCCTGGATTTCAAGAAAATTGCATAGATGTAGCACTCAAACTGTATCAAATATTTATTTCTACAAAGAAAATGATATATTTCTTGGGACAAACATTTATAACTCGTGTTGAACAGATATTTATTTATATATAATAATTATTTTTTTTAAGATAATCGATATTTTGCATGCAATCTTTCAATTAAGCTAAAATTCAATTGTGACTTTTTATGAAACAATTTTGATGATGAATATAATTGAATATCAGAAAACAATAAAAATGAACCGAGAGATGTCTTTGTTTCTACAGATTCCGATGTGTTTTCTTCCAGGAAACGTTTAGAAGTTGTCTTCGTTATTGATGGTTTGCTCGCCATAATTTTCACTTCAGCTGTTCTGGCGAGTTTGTGGCATTTTTATTTGCTTTTACTTTGGCATTTGAACTTTTCATTGCATTATTTCGATTAAAGAAAATTTGCGTGTAATCTCAATTACATGCACAATTGCACACAGCCACCCGTTTTTTTGCGATTGCAGCTAATTCGACCATTCAAATTTCGAATTCGAACAAAAGTGACAGTTTGCTTCATGTCAACATTGTCTGAATAACAATGTGCGATTGAAAATGTATTTATTGGGCGGTTTTCGGCATCAACGCCGGATTTTAATAGAAATATGGAAAAGTGTGCATCGAGGTGAACTAAATAATCATCGACATTTCAGTGTCATTTGCTCGCCGCAAAAATTAGAGTTTAAATTCGGGCCATTGTTGTTACATCATCGCAAGCAATCATCGGAAACTCAATTTGCCGAACAAAATGAAGCTCAAAACAAAAACAAACTCTTTGATTTCCACAACGAGTGGCCGTTGGATGTTAAAATTGAATTCAAGCACGACATGATTCTAATAGAAGACTTTGTAAGTGAAATGGAGGAGTTGCAATTATGTGCGGAAGCTCAAAAAAGCATGAAACGAATGCGATATCAATACGACCATTGGGACGATGCAATTCATGGATATCGAGAAATGGAGAAAACGGAATGGTGGCCCGATAATGAACAAATATTTCAAAGAATGCGAAATCGAGCATTTGTCGCGAATGTTCTGCCTCACGTGCACATTCTTGATTTAGCGGCTGATGGAATTATAAAACCACATGTCGACAGCTCGCGGTATTGTGGCTCGACAATTGCTGGACTAAGCCTACTCACTGACTGCATCATGCGATTGAGAAGAGTCGATGAAAATCAGTATAAACAAAATCCATTGGGCAAACTCGAAAATGAACCAAACCAAAATTCGGACAATCAACAGCCAACTAAATTCAATTATTTCGTTGATGTTTTACTGAAACGACGATCCTTGTATATTATGAAAGATTCAGCGCGTTACAAATTTTCGCATGAAGTATTAGCAACGAATTCAAAGTTCAAGGGCAATGATGTAGTGAAAGAACGTCGAATATCAATCATTTGCCGGAATCAAGCATAGATTTAAATGTAACATTCGTGATGTTTTGAATCTTTTGAATAAAACGAAAAAAAAGTTATTATGAATGATTGACATTATGTTTTCGAATTCCAATATCAAAAAATGTGACATGAACTGTCAAATATGGCTGTTATTAATAACCTTTTTTAAGTAAAATCAATTTTCTATGAGAAATAAAAACAATGGTTCGATTCATTGCCCACATTCAAGACAATCAATTAACATTTTAACAGAATGAAAGTTTCGCCGTCTCCATTGACTGAAAGTGACAGCGAAATTACCTTTACGGAGTCGCCATTTTGGGCGAATTTCGAGATTTCGCCTTGTACGTTTTACTCTCGGTTCGAAGACACGAACATACGTCACTGTCAAAATCACCAAGAGTCGGCAATTTTTTTTATTGCATTTTTCATTTGTCCTCTTTGTATGGAACATTTCATTTGCACTGATAACAGATAAAAGTAATCGATTGTTTATGTTTGAACACAACGTGAATTCTCGCAACGATTGCAAAGAGGCACACAAAAAATGGCGAGTAGACAGGGCCGTGAAGGCGGTATCGAATCAATGGATACTTCGTCATCGATGTCCGGCAACATGAACCCGAGTCAATTCAGTGCATCAGCAATGGCACCGATCCAAACGAATGCCATTCCTTCGACATCATCTTCGACGCAGAGATCAAGCGCCAGCACCCAACCAAACGGCCGTTCAAGTTCAGCAATACAAGCAACAGCTGCAGCAACAGCTCCAGCCACAACCAATCAAGCAATGCTCGCAAAATATAATTATATCGAAAATTATGACTTCCCTTTCTGTGATGATTCAAATAAATATGAACAAATTGCAAAGATTGGCCAAGGCACGTTCGGTGAAGTGTTTAAGGCCCGTGAGCGGCGAGCCAGCCGCAAAATTGTCGCAATGAAAAAAGTTCTTATGGATAATGAAAAAGAAGGCGTTAGTATTTTAATCTCCAATTCATATCAAAATCCATAATGAATTTCCTTTTCAGTTTCCAATCACGGCGCTGCGTGAGATTCGCATTTTGCAGCTTTTGAAACATGAAAATGTCGTGAATCTGATCGAAATTTGTCGGACAAAAGCATGTGCCAGCAATCGCTACCGTTCGACATTTTATTTGGTATTCGATTTTTGTGAGCACGATCTGGCCGGCCTTCTATCGAATATCAACGTTAGGTTTAGTTTAGGTGAAATAAAAAAAGTTATGCAACAATTGCTGAACGGTTTATATTACATTCATAATAACAAGGTGGGATTTCGAATTTAAAATTGTGCCCATGTGAAAATATTTTGACTTAGTAGCCAGTCAACTAATTTAGCACATTCTTGATGTGTTTTGACTAGCTGTGATTATTTCGAACAAAATAGATATCCTCAATCAACTATAGCTATACTCAATTTTCAATCGAAATTTCCCAAATTAATCAACTGACTAAAACAAAAAGAGACAGTTAAAAATTAGCCAGTTATAATCATTTGATACCAATGTCAGTTGGCTGGATGCTAGTCACTTTATTTCCATACGGGTATGCTCTAAATTCTAAAACTTATTAGGAATATTTAGAAATTCCATTTAGATTATCATAAATTCATTTAAAAATACTTTTCCAGATTCTTCATCGCGATATGAAAGCGGCTAATGTCCTTATAACGAAGAATGGCGTCTTGAAATTGGCCGATTTCGGTTTGGCACGTGCATTTAGCGTTTGCAGGAATGGTCAATCGAATCGGTATACAAATCGGGTGGTAACGCTATGGTATCGACCACCAGGTATTACAAACATCTAATATTCAATCGAATTTATTGACCGACAAATGGCATTCATTGTTTCACATCCATTTTCAATGCAGAACTGCTGTTGGGTGATCGAAATTACGGTCCACCCGTCGATATGTGGGGAGCCGGTTGTATAATGGCAGAAATGTGGACGCGATCGCCAATAATGCAGGGGCGAAACGAGCAACAGCAAATCATTTTGATATCGCAGCTGTGTGGCTCGTTCACACCGGAAGTTTGGCCGGGTGTTCAAGAGCTCGAATATTATTCAAAGATTGAATTGCCGATGGGACATCGACGTAAAGTGAAAGAAAGACTGAGAGCCTACGTTAAAGATGCACTAGGCTGTGATTTGATCGACAAGCTATTGCAATTAGATCCAAAGATGCGATACGATGCTGATGCTGCCTTAAATCATGATTTCTTCTGGTCCGATCCGATGCCAACAGATCTGGCAAAAATGCTGTCGAATCACTTGCAATCGATGTTTGAATTGCATGCACAGCGACGACCAGGGGGTCAACGATATCAACAGCCCAATTCCAATCAAGTTCAGACTCGGCCACAAGACAACAGCTACGTGGATCGCGTATATTAGGCATTAGCTTACTTCCTATGGGACTGAGCTCAATTCAAAACACTCATTATACATACAGGCAATTTCATATATTTTATCATCGAAAATACGTAGTGAAAAATTACAACATCAAAATGTGATTTAAAATTTTCGAATTTTTCATGCGATTCAAGTACATTGATTATGCATTCCGATTGACGCTCGTACAGCTTATCTGATTCTATTTATTTAAAATTAAATTTATGAATTTTTGTACTCTTCGAAATACTTGTTGAAAACGACTGTGCTTAAGATTTTAGGAAATAAAAAAATAATTATGAAACGTTTCAAATAAATAGTTTTTTTTTTTTTTTGGAAAATGGGATTTATTTTGAGTTTCGTTCTTTTGAAAATGATTTGTTTAAAAAAAAATGGAAGAGAAGAAAATGCTAGCCGTTCTCCACTATGCGGCATTAAAATGCAGGTGTAGTCACGGAGCGTGAATTCCACATGTTTCGAACATGAAAGCTTTCGAACGTATTCGCTGTGCTATTCAATCCAAAGTGCAATTTATTGCATCTGTCACTGTCAAAAATATTATACAGATTTTTGGAAGTGCTTCAAATGATA
This sequence comes from Obolodiplosis robiniae, assembly GCA_028476595.1. Taxonomy (NCBI): domain Eukaryota; kingdom Metazoa; phylum Arthropoda; class Insecta; order Diptera; family Cecidomyiidae; genus Obolodiplosis; species Obolodiplosis robiniae. The sequence goes on along the minus strand of CM052017.1, from coordinate 6,369,120 downwards.
TTAGTTGCTCTTTATGTTCGTTGTTTCAATAATATTCACACTGTTGAGCGAAATTTCTCGAACCTCACCATTTGTCATGAGAGTGTCTGTATGAAGAATTGATTGTGAATGAAATTGTTTTGAACAATTGTGTGAAAATGGCAAGTAGAGGCGGCCGCGAAAGTGGCAATGAACCGACAGATAGATCATCTACGATGCAAAATACCACATCGCATCATCATTTTAGTTCTTCGGTTGTACCGCCAGTACAAACAGCCGCGGCCAATTCGTCCGCATCATCAACATCACAACGATCGAACAGCGGCACAGCACCGACAAGCAATCAAACGATGCTCAACAAATACAAATATATCGAAAGCTATGATTTCCCATATTGTGATGAGAGCAGTAAATACGAAAAAGTCGCTAAAATTGGACAGGGCACCTTTGGCGAAGTATTCAAAGCTCGTGAACGGCGCTCGAATAAGAAATTTGTGGCCATGAAGAAAGTCCTAATGGACAATGAGAAAGAAGGTGTACGTACGGATTAATTCATTTGAAATTTCATCAAATTTCGTAATATTTCCCTCAATCTTGTTGTTTACAGTTTCCAATCACTGCACTTCGAGAAATTCGCATCTTACAACTGCTCAAACATGAGAATGTCGTTAATCTAATCGAAATCTGTCGTACGAAAGCAACGGCAAACAATCGTTATCGCTCCACGTTTTATTTGGTTTTCGATTTTTGTGAACACGACTTGGCCGGCCTTCTGTCGAATATCAACGTAAAATTTAGTTTAGGCGAAATTAAAAAAGTAATGCAGCAATTGCTGAACGGCTTATATTATATTCATAGTAACAAAGTGAGTTGGATTTATTAGATTTTTTCCCTTTTCCCTCCATTTTCACCTTTTTTCCAATGATTTTACGCGGTTTTTTGTCCTTTTCAGATCCTTCATCGCGATATGAAAGCGGCTAATGTCCTTATAACGAAGAATGGCGTTTTGAAATTGGCTGATTTCGGTCTGGCACGTGCTTTTAGCGCTTGTAAAAATGGTCAAGCAAATCGTTACACAAATCGTGTGGTTACGCTATGGTATCGACCACCAGGTATTACCGACTTGTATATGCTATTTATTGACCAACGAATGGCATTTATTGTTTCACATCCATTGTTCATTGCAGAACTGCTGTTGGGTGATCGAAATTACGGTCCGCCTGTCGATATGTGGGGAGCAGGATGCATCATGGCCGAAATGTGGACGCGATCACCGATTATGCAAGGAAATACCGAACAACAGCAAATCATATTTATCTCACAACTTTGCGGTTCTTTCACGCCAGATGTAATTATTGCATTCACATTTTTCCATTTCTTTGTATAGATAAATAAGATTAAAAGTGGCATCAGTCGAAATAAGAAATGATACAGCAATTGCCAGTATCAACTGATAACTAGACAAAAGGATACTAGACTATAATAACGAATACTTGACCTGAGTCTATTGCATCGTTTAGCTTTAAGGTGCTCAGCAAAAATGACCAAAGATGATTTGACCGATGATTTGTGTGTATGGTTTTGATTCATTTAGTCGTTCACAATCGATGGACATGAGTCAATATCGAATTGAAGCATTTCAGAAAGCAACAAATTAACTTAAATCTATTTGTCGATTTAATTGATTCATTCAATTCATAATTTATTTGTAGGTGTGGCCAGGCGTGCAGGATTTGGATCTCTATTCCAGAATGGAATTGCCAATGGGGCACAAGCGAAAAGTGAAGGACCGCTTGAAAGCGTATGTTAAAGACCCACATGGTTGTGACTTGCTCGATAAGCTATTGCAATTGGATCCAAAGTCGCGAATCGACGCTGATGCCGCATTGAACCATGATTTCTTCTGGACAGATCCGATGCCGTGCGATTTGAGTAAAATGCTCTCACATCATTTGCAGAGTATGTTCGAATATTTGGCACCACCACGCCGGCCCGGCCACATGATGCGCCACTATCAGCAGATGAACGCCAGCCAAATGCAAAATCGCACACAGGACAATAGCTATCAAGATCGTGTTTATTAGAAATTTGGTTAGAAACGTCATTAACAAACTGAATACTTATGTGCATTCGTAGAGCGAAAAAAAAAAAAAAAAAAAATTGTGCAAAATAAGAACAAAAACCATCAACTACCGGCATATATCGGCGTCGGCATAATTTAAGGAATAAAACAAGCGATATTTTGTTAATCGCAAACTGGCCTGTATTGCAAAATATATTTAATCGGCTTTCTTGAAAATACCGAATACGTTTTTTAAATAACAAGTGGAAATGGGTCAAATAAAAAACCTGTTGAAAACCCGAAGTGATTTCTCGTAACTCAAGCGAATAAAATCATTTATTTTATCCGATTTTGTGATGCAAACAGCAACAGAAGTGTGGAATATGATCTGAAAATGAGGAGTTAGAAATGTGAAGAATTACTGTGTTGAGTTATAAGACCGTTACAAAAGTATGTTTGAGTTACAGATGCAAATTAGGGCGATTATAACTCCTTGTTCAGATAATTGTTTATGTTTGTATTACCAAATCAGAACAAATCCTTCGTTTGCGTTACAAAATTTGATATCATTGATTTCGTGATCTGTAATTGCTCTGGGCATGAGAATTTACTTCGGAAAGAGATTTTTTATTTGATATCAAGAGTGAAAAAATAAAGTTAGAAATACCTCCTGGTCATCACTTTTTTCTTAGATCGGCTATAAATATAAATGGATTTTTCCATCACCCCGAATCATTTGAATTCACTTCTCCCCGGTCGGAAGATACAAAACAACTCGACGCGAGCACCATCTGAACCATTTATATAATATACATTCAAAACGAAGACAGCAATTATGTGAAGACTTTCAAATTTGTCGCGCCATATTGAGCATCGTTGTGTGCGTACATCGTGAATGAAACAATGGGTTCACGCATATTGAAATTTTGAAGCGCTTCATTGGCATTCCTACCACTTTACATAGGAAGTTATAGAATAAATCTTCCGGTTGCTTCTCTCCTCCCCTTGCAGAATGGGTACTTCAGAACGTATGTTCAAGTAGTTCTTGATTTGTACTTGATTTTCCAGCTTCGACGAGAATCTATGGTTTCTCTTCAGAAATTGTACAAGGGCTTTCTAACAATATCCCCTTATTTATTGATAGGACCTATTGTCTATGGCGGTAATTTTCCATTTCAGCTGCTATAACTCGTAAGCCAGATTTTTCCCAGATTTGAAATACAAAAAAAAAAAAACACACAAATCTCCTTTGAGGCTAATTTGGAAGAAACACTTATCAAAATCGTCGGATCTGTTTTCGAGATAATTGGTCAAACTTGGTTAGCCGAAGGCATCCTTTCTGGTGTTTCGCCTATAACACCTACAGCCCATAGGAAGAAAAATATGGGACACAAGACTCCAAAATTCTTAAACGGATGTGCGACACAATATTGTCTTGTTCGCTGAATTTTGATTGAATTCATCACTCGAAGATTTTCTTTGCAGGAATGCGAAGCAAATAACAATTAAAAAAAGTTACAATTTTTTACACGTTTTACTCATTTGCATAATGATCGTAGCACTAGCTTTGCCAATTTTTCGAGGCTTTTTCCCAAATTGTTATCTTTTTGTCCGTATCGTACACTCCTTTCTAACTAAGATCAAATGGCTGTCGGTTACAGTTTATGTCACTGAGGGAACATATCGAAGTTGAATGATGATTAAACTATTCCATCTTATAAATAATGATTCAAGGAACACGATAAAGCCAAAAAGTGAATGATATAATGCTCAGCGGATATTTATTCACTTGGGTATGTGCAGTGGCTATCTAAACTTCAAGTTGACAATGTTATGTGGCCTCAATACCAAGCATTGGGAAAATATCTTGACTGACTATGTAAATTTCTATGAAAATGGATCAACAATCAGCCGGCTAATTGGAATAGAATTTGGCTAAAATTGGCTAAGGTTTATTGCAATTTAAATCAATTAAAATCAGCTGAAAACGTCTGTAATATTGAATACAATTGGTTGAAAATGACTTATTAGCTCAGCCAATTTAGTTCCAACTGACTTAAGAAATTTGTCAATCAAGATAAGTTCACTAGATTCACTTAAATTTGTATTACCGGTATTGAAAAATAACTTAGACTTGCTAGAGATTAACGGAACCAGATTAAGATTCATGGAAAGGAACACGACACGAAGACGTAGATGTTTTAACCTTTTTGTGTATATCTTTGCATGTTAGCGATGCCAAGTTTTTGCTGCAAGCGTAGCATGTGATATGGTGGCAGTATCGGCTCAATAAGCTCATGTTGTAAACGGCCTATGAAATCACCAATCTTCGGAATGAATGTTGACATATTTCCTCTTAATGCATTCAGTGCTATCTCACATGTCTGAAAAATTCACAATAACAGATGTTGATTATTGCTTCTAGTACAGTGTAAAGTGTACAACTCAGCACAAACGCAAATTTGTTGAATTGTTTGTGTAATATCAATGAGCGCGATCGGTATGATTTGAGACATGAAATGGATTAAAAATTGTATTTTGTATTCGTTTGCGGAACGAGAATTTGACTCGAAAAGTTTTTTTTTATTAATTATGACTTTTGCTGATACGACTTTTTCAGCTCAATATTTGAAAAATAAAGTACAATCTGGTAGAAAAAAGACAAACATGATCTGCAATATAGTATTATACTTTATTCTTGAATACTCATTTTCATTCTTCCATTTTTTCCAAAATCATTTTTCAGCATAGAAGTTGCAGCTCGCTCAATACATCAATGGAATTTCGTCTCGCGTATAGTCCATGAATTGAGTCTCTCCCCTTACCCAAGAAACAGCTCCGTTCTTATTAAGTTTGTTGTGCGCTTCATTCGCATCTTTGACAATGTAATAAATGGTCTTGCGGTATTTATCTTCAACTTCATCGTAGCTCTTTGAATATTCGGCCTGTGATTTGGTGAATTCCAATTTGTTGAATCTATGAAATCAATTAAATTGATAGATTTCAATAAACAATTTATACCTTGAAACGATTCCATTCGTCCGAGTTGGATCCTCGAAAATCGCCCAGCTCGTCAAGTCTACGATCTGATTCGATATCTAACTTGTATTTCTCTGTTGCAAGTCCGTGCTTATAAAGTTGATTCAACTGTTCAATTTTATCTTTGTTTGCCAAATAAATGTTCAAACGGAATTTGTTTTCTTCAGGATTTCCGTATTGCTTCTTATACGATGCCTTTAAAATACAAATGAATAAATAATTTTAGAAGTGAATAGTAATTCAAAGTGATAATTTGTAAATGCACTTTGTAATTTCTCCACTCCTTCAGTTCTTTTTTAGAAGCCAATGGTTTTTTGGCATCTATTCCAACGGAAAATAGTACGACGAACACGATAAGTATTTTAAACATGATGCCTAAAAAAGATTGAATGATGAGAATCAATAAAGTACCGTGTTTATATACAGGCGATTACAGACTATTCAAAGGTATTGTTCACGCAAACATACGATCAATGTTTCCTCCTCTTTCACTCAACCATAAAAAAAAAATCTAATTTAATTGTTTACTTCAATTTCGTCTCAGTTCGCACTAATGAGTTTGTCAAACAGATCGAGTCAATATAAAGGTTGATATATTTGCGCATGTTTCGTAAAATAAATGAAATAAAAAACATAATTGTAAATTCATTCCGTTCCAAACGTGCGCAAATAGTTTCGATCTATTCGAAACGTATATTGGCGCGTAGTTTTATTAAATTAAAATTGTTTGCGGATTGATTGATGAATGATTGCTTAACCAGAGTTCTCAATCGAGACCCCGGCCGGAGGCCTGGCCGAAGCCCGAAGCCCGATCCGACCTGAGCCGAAATTTTTCAGACAAGTGAAATTTTTGTAATATTTTGACAAACATTTATTAACGTACGTGTATCATAGCCAATAGAGAAGATATCATATTAAAACAGTTTTATGTGCAATTTAAATGTCCAGTAGTTAAAAAGCTTATTGCTTTGTGTTATACATAGGGCAATAAGGCTCGAAATCGCATCACATTATCGTTGCACATAACACCGTTTTCACCCAGAATCTTCCTAATTTTACATTTGTGTTAAAAGAGATCAATACTTCTCGTGTTCGCCGCACTATTTGCCGTCGGAATGGATGCCAAAGAAACTTATAAATTTTTTTCTTCATCTTCGAAAATGCTTCCGAAGGGCAGTAGCTTTGATGAACGAGCAATGCAGATTGAGCGTTTTGAAGGTCATTTTATCCTGAAACATAAATCATTTTATATTTTTATAAATTTGATGTTTTTCACAGCAGATAAAAAACCTCACAAAATTCATGATATCACATTTTGTGACTCGAACAAAGAATTTGTTTTGATTTGGTAATAGAAACATAAACCATGATCGGAAAAAGAGAGTGAGAATCGCCAAAAATTGGATATCACTTTTATTCGGTATATACCACGGTAATCGGTACATACATTAAGATAGAACAGATACGCGAATCAAGTGCAAAATTAACAAATTCATCATAGTTTCTGTAATTCTAAACATGGATTCGAAATATATGAACTTCGATTGTTTAATATTTCAATGCACCTGCAAATCGGATTGTATTTTCCCTCATTTTTGGCCAACGTCTTCCCCCGAATTTTATCTATTTATTTTAGCATTTTTTAGATAAAAAAAGTTGAAGTAAAAAATGTGAACAATATTTGGATCACCAGATTTGAAAGTCATTCATTTCTCCCCAAACAGGAGCCCGAGAAATAATTTTCCCTGTGCGAATATTTTAAGATTTTCACAAGCTTTTGGCGATTGTGTGTGTCCAATGGCAAGTGTCAATTTTCTAACCAGAATCGAACATTGCATTCAATATATTTCCGATTTTTGAACTTAAAATACATCTCAATTGATCTGGATTTTGAAAACAATGGTTGAATTAATTATGCATTTTTCACATACAGATTATAGCAAAATTAAAACAAAAAACCAGAGTTTTTTTGACAGATATATTGTCTAAATGGATTCGTTTTCGAGAATCAGCACTTACTCATCAATAAAAATAGATCTTCTTACGAATTTTGATAGCAGCTCCAAATTAAGAGCAAGCAACCATTCAATGAATCGAAAAATCAATTCGAAAAAAATTGACCCGTACTTGGACCCATCTTTCAACCGACAAGTCATTGTACTGTTATACTTGAGCACATCGACTCATGGCCTTGACAAAGAAAGTGTGAACCACGTCCGAACAAGGAAGCGGCTGCAAAAGTGTAGACACAAAAACGAAGTCGCAACGAAAAATAATATCGTATCAAAATATTTCAAAGGCTGTTATGATGAAATACACACAACACCAAAAGCTGTGTGGGTTTGATTGAAAAATGATTTACAGATCTTATTTAATCCACTTTCTTCCGGCCTCTAATACTACGGAATCATCTGATATTTTCTTGCGCCTCGTCGATGGAAACCCCGACAAATACTATTTGACATAAAGTATGATTTTAGTGTAGGCATTTCCCTAGTAACAATATTCACATTCTAATTTTTCTAATTCTTTTCACTTGTTTCTCGTACGTTCCTTCTTCTGTCGCTCTCTCAATTTGGCACGCTCTTTCTCATTCACTCCCAATTCTTTCGTCGCCGACGAGAGAGTGTTTTACTTGCGACGCTGTATTTGGGTATTATTTTACGATGTTTGTCTTATGGATTTTTACCACGTGCATTTTTATAATAAAAATAATGATATGCTCAATACATCATTTTTCAGTATCCAAAAGAGCTCTCTCGCTCGCTCGCTCGAATTGACTATATCTCTGCAGTTTGCACTATTATTTCTGAGCTGTGCTTGCGTGTGCGAGCGTGGAGAGCAATTTTTGGATGCGAGTCCACATTGCGATGGAATTGTGTGCCATCGGGATCATCTGTCATATTTGCCATTTCCCATGACACAAATTAATGGTTCGATAATTATTTTATTTATTTATTTTATTTGCTACGAGCAGAAATGCTCAATGTAACGGAATTGCGTACATTGAGCCTATTGTTGTCGTTCGGTAACGGCTGGATGCCGATTGAGAATCATTGTGCAACAACAAAGCATCAATCACATGCTTGGCATGTTTATACTTATTTTTATTTCATTCAACACTCCAACCGCAAATCTACACATCAATCTGCGGTGTGTATTTGATTGACACTTCACATAAGCCGTGCATAACATATTGCCCATTATTTTATCATCGTTGAATAACGTTTGTCTAATAAATAAATAAATAATATACACAGATATTGAATTCATTCATATTTGCAAAAGCAGAGTGCTCAGATAGCACATCGGTTGATTGCTCATCACCCCAGAAAAATGGGAACAATTTCGCTCGAATCCAATCATTTATCCACTTTTGGTTTCGTGATCTCGCGTAAATGGAAAATCGATGAAGAGCGTAGCCTGCAATCCCCTTGCATCCACTTGTTATCATATCGACCAAATTTGTGTTCATAAAGAAAACACGCTAGCACAATTGTGAATCGTATTTCCCGAATATTTCTCGATAATCATTTTCCAAAATTTGTTTTATTTTGCAAAGATGATCTTGATTGCTGTCCTTGATTACTGTATTAATTTGTCAACAATTTTTGTCATCAAATATCAATGATTATTTTCTGTTTTCGCCTCGAGACATCCCTTCAATTGAGAATAAGTAAAATGAAGTATTAATAACACAACGTGATACGGGCAATCGAAGAATAAAATTGAAGTCCAACAACAATGAAAACAATAATGTTTCGTAGGCATTGCGATATAAAAATTCTTATCATCTAGTAATTTTAATATAGATTTGAATTTTCATTTCATTGATAGCATCAACGCGACATTTGGCTTGTGCGCGACCGTTAAAACAGCCCTGGTTTAGGCTTTTATAGCAATTGGAGCGAAAGCCCGAGAAATGTAGGAAGGTACAGAATGGGAACAAGAGAGAGAGAGAGAGAGAGAGAGGGGGGGGGGGTAAGGAAGAGCGGATAAGGATAAGACGGCAGTCCATTTTGCGCTCATGCGGAAAATCGAAACACAACATCAAATCGGAAGAATGATGGAAAATGGCTAATCTCTATTGAAATCTATGATTATGTTTGATTGATTCGATTCGTATTTTGGGGTCTCCCATTTCACGTTATTTTTTCATGCAATATACAATTGCTTTTATGTTCCTTATTTTCATGTCATTGTCATGAGTCAACATTGTTGTCCGACTGTAGTTCCGTCCTTCTGAAGAACTTGCATTTATGTACGCAAATAAATAACGCGCACGCAATAGTTAATTATGTTTAAATTAATTTTTTTTTTCGCAGAACAAAAGGTGCCCGAGAATCTACGATAACATAAGATGAAGCGTTAGTATCTATCGTTGGCATAAACTTTAAATGCAAAATCGCTATATTTGATATTTTGAAATTAATGCCAATTTGGGATTAATTGGCACTTTAATCTTTGTTATCATAGATTCTGGGGTACGTCTTTTATGCGTGCAGCGTCAATTTTATTTCTTCAGTCTTAATGTTTACCTAATACAAAATGCAATCAAAATATATACGTAATAAAAAATAAGTAGCTTTTTCGCAAAAAAGCAAACATTTACATGTAATCATTCAAAAGAAGTTTCAAATGAATTAAAAAAATGTGTTCAAGTAATGATAAAATCAAATAAAAACAATATTTTTTCGCAATTCAAAACTAATCATCAATTATTCTCGCAATTTTTTAATAAAGTTCTTCGTTGAATGTCATTAATCAAATGAAATTCTTTGCGTTTGAAGCAAAAAAAAAAATTGTTTTTATGCGCACAACTTAAGCGGATTTTTTTTTCATACATCAAAATTGAGACGCTTATTAAAGAAGTACGTCATATTCAGAAGGTGGTATACAAACGCAATACGAAAAGAAATACGCCGGAATCCGTTGAACGATAACTCAGGGAAGGCGCAATACGCTTGTCTGCCATACGAATTCGGAGCAAATAATCATTATAGCCATTGTATGTTGGAAGCGAAGTATTTGAAATGCGATATACAAAGGAATCAAATGCACAATATTAGACAAAAGACAGAAACGAGTGGGCTCCTACCATTTTTTAGATTTCGCATTCTTTATTTCATTTTGCTGCGCAACAAATGAGAGGTTGGAATCTTGAACATTTATAAAAATGTCTAAGTGCTTAAACACGATAATGCTATTTTTATACATAGTAAATGGCGCTATTGTGGTCTTGCGTTAAGAAAATTTCTGTTAGTGCTTTGGCATAAATCTAAAATGTTTGACTTCTTTTATTTCCATTATATTCGTACTTTACTTCCGAGCATTATTTACAAATTATCCAGGTTTTAATTTAAAAGCATTAAACACAATGGACTCAATCTCAGTTTAACAGAAAAATTAGAATCCAATAAAGCGCTTGAATTGATTTTAACGCGAACTTTTCTTACTTTGCCCCATCATAACTTTTTATTTTTCAAGATTCAAAATTGATGAAATAAATGGAAAGCAGCAAGCAGTCGAACAAAATCGATTATTTGGTTTTTTCCAATATATTCCATGTTCGAAAGGACCACATTAAATTACACATCAAAATAATTGGTGGTCATGCCACATTTTAATTGGAAATCAATAGGAAGCGTCGTAATGGAATTTTTCAAGGAAAAATCCAATTGATTCAAACTATCGTGCTGATTTTGATGATGATATGCGGGTGACAGTCAATTTTCCGGCTTTTCATCGATTTTCAAAAGAAAATTGAACGAAGAGAAAAAATATTTTTTTCCGTATTCGATTCATTGCACTTGAAAAAAACTACAATTCAAAAAGAAAATTCGTTAATTCAATGCACTTTTTCGTCGGAATCATGCATTCTGACGACGATTTTCAATAAAAAAAAAATTAACAAAAGCACGTCAAAACCTATTCTCCGCCGATTTTCCTTTGGCAAATATCAAGCTGACAGGTATGGAGAATCATATAACTTCCGAAACATTATTTTCAAATTATGACTCCATCAAGATACAAAGATCAAAGTAGTAAATCTCGATGCGGGGTACTTTTGATTCACATCCAGACTGTCTTTATCAATTGAATTATTCTCGAATAAATTGTATTTAGATTATTTGAATATCATATTCATGCATTTTACGATGCTGAGCTTTCTATGAGCTATTTGAATGAACAACAAACGCCATTAAACTTTTTTTTAGCACTATCCAAATGTTTATCAATTTGTTTTATAGCCGTCTCCACTGAGATGTTTATATATTTTAACCGGTAGGAATTTAGAAAGCTCAGAAAGTGTTAAATTCAATTGGCCCAATTTCATAGCTCTGCAAAAGCCAAAATTCGTTATAGATAGAATTTGAAATGTGCAGGTTCTTCATGTTGGTAGGAATTCGTCTGTTCTTGATTCGCTTAATGAACAGCACTAATTTACCATAAATGCACATAATAAAATTTTGTTGAAAATCATATCAGTCAAATTCCTTGGAAAATTTTGTGTTTTGCAATAATCAAATCGTCCTTGATATTCTGCATGATTGTGCACGCTTTAGCGTATACTCTGTATTAAATTAAAAAAAAAATCGCTCTCAATTTGCAATTTCTTTTCATGTTGCATTTAAATATAAGTGTATCAGAAAATTTGATGTTTTTTCATCATAAAGGTTTATCATTAATTGCACATTCTTCGTTCGCTTTCTCGCGCGTGTTTTTTTGTCGTGGAGTGATGAGACTGAAAATTCCTGGCAAAGAAATATTGAAATTGGCTTATTATGGAAAAAATGTGTGGCAAAGTAATTCCTCTGAGTTCGTCGGTAAAATAGGAGCGTTCATCGTTTTTCTGATGAGCTAAAATTCCTCTCGTGCATGTTCTTAAAGTTTGAAATAATTTTTGGTTGTGGTTGCCGCTTACGAACAGCGCACTTATTTTCAATAGATTTGCATATCAAAGATTGGTTTTTAAAAATTAACTTAATTCCCCGTGAAATTTTTGAACGTTTCAATCTGAACGGCAGAATCCAAATTGATTTACGTGAGTTCCGTCTATGAATTTGTTATGAAAAAAGCTCATCGCACTACTAACGGACAACAATTGTCATTATTTTCACACAGACACAAAAAATGCGGTGTTTTTTGTCGTGTTCAACAAACATGAGACCAACAAAATTTCGTAACATTTCCGAACATATTAAAAAACAATGCATTGTTTTTGTTTCAACTTAATTAAATGTACAGTTTCCCATTCTGTTAAAACTCTTTCTAATTTTCCCTATCGTCGATTTTGATCACTTTGTACTCGAAAAATCAGACAAACATTGTTCCCGTTATGTAGCATAGCTCGAAAAGGTGTATCACTTCTTCAATTCGTTTAAAGCTACACATTTTGATAGCATTGTATTGGAAGTAATACGCCTATCATTGAAGGTACAAATTGTTTCATGTGCGTCAACATTTTGATTTCGTTTAATATAAGGTCATATAAAATTTGCATTTTGACATTTGAGACATTTTGAGCTGTCATTCTCTAAATAAACAATTTTGTCAAAATGCAAACGTTATATGGCCCACCCTGTAGTATTGACATCGTCATGTGAACTGCTTGAAACATATTCTTTTATGTTGTATTTTGTTTTCACAATATTAATCAAATTATATGAATTTAACCGAGTAATTTAACCAGCAATTGATCTGTGAATAGCTTTATCTTTGATAATTGTGTAGTTCACTTGCACCATCAAGAAGACCTCTCTAATTTGTGTGTTCATTCCATTCAGGTCAACTTATTACTTCAACACAATCCAATTTAAATTGATGGCGTTCACTTGAAAATTTCTCAAGCACCACTAACTGTTAGGAAGGTTATTTGAAAATGAAATCGAAATGTGTTTCGAAATTTGGTTCCCTATAATTTTCAATGGATTTTTTAAATACTTCTCTTTATAAAAGAATAGAATGAACGTAGTTTGAATTGATAAAATCTGTAAGAAGAATCTGTCTAAACATTACCCCATTCGGTATTTTTTCTTTGTCCTCATCGATTTCTGCATAAGTTTATTCAATATTTTTTGTTACCGAATTACCAAATAAAAAATGTGCAATTTGTGCGGATAGAATAAAAGAGATTGTAATGGAAAAGCTGATCGCAATTTTCCCGATCTCAGCAATTCAATCTTGGCCGCTCAGCAATTCAATTTTGGCTGCGAAATACCGTTTTGAATTATTGCAAATATTCTGATTGAATTTGAATTTCCAGACAGAAAAATGTAGTTGAACGACAATGGTAAAAATCGATGGTGCCTTTTTTCGACTTGTTTATCGTTTGCTGCCGATTCATGAAATAACAACTGAATTTGGATACAGACCGCCAGCCACAATGAAATGCACCATTCGTATCTTCCGTGCAAGTGCATTTCATACAATGTTTGAATTTGTGGTACAATTGAATTCAAACGCATTTTCGGAGAATGCATCTTATCAATGATTTTGAGAGCAGATTTCAATTCATGAAATCATCAAGCAACACATAGAGAGTATTATTAATATGCATTACAACCAACCATTGGTAAAATTGATATGTATAATTGTAATGATAAAAAATATGCTCAAATTACGTTCCAATACCATAACAATCGGATAATGTTGCATGGCAAATAATGTTGCATGAATATTTGTTGTATAATTTGTTTGGTTCTCATTATTCGATTTGCGAATTTCTCCAGAGAAGAGAGAGAGAGAGAGAGAGAGAGAGAGAGAGAGATATCATCCGAGACGCATTGTTATGTGCATTGATATATTCTCGCGCACATCTTTATTTGCAGACGATGAATTCGATCTGTTGTTGCGACAGCCACATCATAGTGATGCATGCACCCAAGTTGTACCTTCATGTTTTGGTATTTTATTCGATCGATTTCTCATTTGCATTCTTAATTGCATTGCAAATGTCTAACATAATCGCAATTTGTCGGGGGGTTCGTTACAGTCGCAACATTTCATGTTGAAACTATGCGGCCAATTCATTATTTGCTGTAAAAATCTGCTTGCTTCGCTAGATTAGTAATGCTAAAACCAATTATTTGTGTTTGCGAGAATGCTTACAATCATTGCAAAATTAATTTTCAAATAGTTCAAGCAAATCCAAAAAAAAAAAAATTAAATTTTATCATTTCAATTACCTTGCAACGTGAAGAGCTCATACTTTGTTCTGCCTTTTGATGACTTTACAAATGATATGTGCCAAGTTTCATCGAATCTGCTGCCATAAAAGTTTGGTTTCTATTTCAACTAACTTCGCAAAAACTTTTTCTCAGAAGAAGAAGAAGAACAAGAAGAAGAAGAGCTAGGATTTTTTTGTGATGTTGATATAATAAATAAAGTAGTTGTACGGGAAAACGACCAAGATTGTTCTGGGTTCATATTGTTTTCTCTGCCTTCCAAAAATGGTCGACGGCAACTTTTTTCCATTTCAAATGAGATACACTGAAAACTTTTGATCAGATTTTGTTGAAAAACTCCAAACTTCGCCTCACCGCCGCCTTGAATGCCCACAATGCAAACTAACATATTAATATTCTGAAATCTCTACAAGTTAAATTCATCTGGACAAAAGACGGGCATCTGCATTGCAGCCCAGTAAGCAAACTGTTGCAAATTAAACTGTTTGTTTTGCAAAGCATTTTTCGCATTAATGTTATCATCTTCAAACTCTGGCATTGTATTTGCAATGGTGTCGTAATCTCTTTTCATGTTCTTCTTCTTCTAATGTGAGTTCGTTCAATGAACACAAAAATGAATAAATATGGAAGTAATATTTTATCAAAAATCATAATAAATTACTTTAATTTAAATTCATGATAAATATGTGTGTGTTGACAACATTGAATGACCGTTGGTTGAAAGAATGCATATTCAACGCACTCATTTAAGTTGCTATTCATCAGAAAAAGAAGAACATAGTTGATAGATCAAAACCACTGTATGATTATCATCCACATTCTCAATTCAAATTCATTGTACATTGTACTTTTACGCTACGTATAGAACTTCTGACACAGTACGCATGATACACTCGAATACAGAAGGCCGCTTGGTTGAATGGTCTAACTGCACACCGACTGAGATTCAAAACTTCCTTAGCGAACACACACACACACTTTATGCTATCTTTTTTGCACACAGCGGTGACAGTTTTGCTTCAGATGTATACAAATATGTTCGAAGGAGTTTGTGTGTAGGGATGCGAGTTATATTAATTTTTACTAATTTTTCTAGTTCTCAACATATCGATGATGGTTCGAAAGGAAGGCAAATATCAAAATGGGATTTTATTTTAGGTATTACTGTCAAATAATAGCCTCATAACATTATCACTCTACTGACATTTTGTTTAGATAAATAAATGTGGAATTTTGCAGAAATTTCGGTTCCATTTCAAATAATTTAATCGCGCTATGAAGCAAATGATTTGTATTTTCAAGCATTTATTTCAAGCATTTGAACTTTCAAGCCTTTGATTCATTCAAGCATTTGAACTGGTTGAATAATTCTAAGAACTGATTTAGCAATTCAAAATACTGAATAAATAGATTAAAGCCTACTGATGATGAATGCAATTGAAAGTACAAATACAAACTAACATCTGCCTTCCATAAACTTTATTCAAATGATCAATTTCCCATGGCAACAGATAATTGCCGCAATTAATCGAAATATTGAAATATTTAATTATACCACTTAATCATGATTCGAGTTCCGCTTAAATTGGTTGACTTCCCCTCAGTAATGAATGCGAATGGCGTTGAATAGATACACAAAAGTTGACAAGAAATTGATTGGGTGTATTTATAATACTGCGATGAGTCGAAATGCATTGACAAACGGGGCTGAATAATCATAAAAGCTGAAAACGAATCTCCACGTTTAAAACAAATAACACACGAAAGCGGGAAAATGATTGAGTCGATCGCGTCGATGAGAAAGAGGTCAAAAGCAGGAAGAATATATCTTATTAAAATAAAACACAATTCATTCGTTGCTTTCGTCGTTATAAATACATTTTTATTCGTCCATAAAACATACAATATCTCGTTACGATGTTAGATGTTGGATATTGGAGCAGAAACTTCGATACATGCCATAAAATGTGTTTCATTGTCGCTTGTCTCTCCCATATGCTATTTTGGAGCGTATGCATTTGATATACGTTTCTGCATAATTCGCGCACACAGAAAAGTCATCATCAGCTTTTCAGATTTATATACTCAGTCTTGACATATCTGCGCGAATGAGATCGAGTGAGAGAGTGAGAGAGTGTGCAATTTGAGCGCCAGCAACAAAGTCCCACATAAACAGCAAATAAAATGGCACCAGCGGATAATACTTGGATAATGTCTCAGCATTGTTCATTGTGAGGCATATTCCAATCTGAGATTGCCTTTGGTTTTTGCTGAGCTATTTGAAGCAATGCAATGAGTCGTTAAAATGTTAAAATAACCGATACATTAATACTCGTAGCTTAAATTGAGCATGTGAAGCTTGTGAGCCTCCGACTCGAATCACATTACCAACGACATTTGACCGACTTCAACATAATTCGATCGTAAAAACGTTGATGTGAAACAAGGAAAAATAAGGATACAGAACACGAAACGCATAAAAAGAACCGGGTTTATATAGACAGACAGACGTGGTTTGTATGTGTGAAATGGTGATTGACGTCTTGATGTGTAACAATATACCACAATTGCCAGAACGCTCCCATTCGATGTATTTTTTTAATGCGTCGATGTACACCATTTCTGTCGCTGATGATTTGGACATTCTTCCAAATATTCGATGCGATATTGCCAATGAAGTGACCCCAATCATTATAGATGCGAATCATTGGAATGGCTCACTAAAACCTTAGATTGCCTTTGAATAAGTGCAGGATGAAAAGAAGGTAGCACGCGCGCGACCATCAATAAAAACTACCATTTCAAATAGAAGAAATGGCTAGAAACAAGCACGATTTGTGTAAATAGGTCTTCATAATTTCGTTTGCCATCGCCATTGCAATTGCGGCGTATATGTATGTATTTGTGCTCTTCAAAATCATTTAATTGCGCCTATCAGATTACGTTGTGGAAGATTGATAGCAAACAATTATCGTGAGGGGAGAAAAGGAGATGGAGGGAATCCTGGAGAAAGTTTCAGCGCATATAAAATACGCTTTCCGCTCTATTTCTAACCAGAAATAGATTTCCAGCTGGAATTGTTCTTTGCCACAAACTCCGTGCGGAATTGAACATTATCGATGAATTTATAAATTGAAAATTGTTTGTGTAGTTTGAAAATCATAAACAAAAAAAAAATCTCTTCATGAATCCAAGGAATAAACTGGACTTTTAGAGCTTCAGACGGAAGGAAATGGATTTTTTTGTGCTAAAATTTACTCTACCCTCTCTCGACAGAGAAAATTAATGTCCTTTCAGAGAAAGATTCAAGGTCAACCAATTAATCTAGTGTTGACATAATTTCGAAGCCTTTCAATTAAAGCTCTTTAGAATGAGAAAATTCCCATGATGCCATTTTTTTATTAATCTTTCTATCAATCATTTCACTTCCAAAGTTCATTCAAAATCTGGATTGATGGAAAAAAGAGAAGTTTTCCCTCAAAGACTGTAACTCATTAAAATAGGTGTTAACTTTTCTTAATCAATACTTTGACGAAATAATCAAGCATTTTTTCATGCAATTGAATGTAATCAAATCTCAGGTGCTCATTAGGAGTTTCAAATCAAAACTTTTGGCTGCATCATTTTGTGCGTCTGAGCTCTAAAGTCATTTGGAATTGAATTTGCCAAGTTTCTGAACAAATTTACAAGGAAAGATATATGCCTTTTACTTTGTTCATTCTTCGAGCATTAATATTTGTATTTATGTTATATCACACGCGAATGTGAATTTTATTTACACATGTTGCTGATCCGAAGTTGCCTTGATGCTTATTTGTGTTGATAACAATTCATCCCGGTTGCAAATTTGATCAGCAATGTATTTTCATCAGCTGTCGTCTGGTATGAAATAATATGAAGCAACTAATTAAAACTATAGTTATATTATATATATGCACGAGATTATTTATTTATGCTCGTTCAGCATCGAGTGAAAATGGTGCGAGTGGAAATCGGTTTTGTTTTGACGCGCAAATCTTTCATTACAGCTTGATTTCGTCTGTTGATGAAATACGCCATGGTGAGGTAATTTCAATGAAGATCTCCATATGATGACGACGAACGCGGTTGCTCAGCCCATCCAAACACACGGATCACGTTCGACTCTTTCGAGGGGCCAAAATTCAACGTTATTTTCGTTAAATACATTTTAATTAGGATGTTAAGTCTAATGTGACAGTTTTCGCGGAAGCACCCAAAATATTAAGATTGCAAATCTTTTGAAGAATGTTGAGAAGCGGGTAATTTCGCATTTTCACTGAGTATTTTGCATACGATTAATTTAATAATCTAGAAGAGTAGTTTGTTTGCTGATATTTTTTTAAATGTGTTTCATGGATTTTTTTCGAGTGAGGAAAGCTCATTCGAGTCTGTGCCGTCAATATTCATGTGAATCATATGACTGCATATTACACGTACACTCAGCGTACATATCTAACGAATGAGTACTTAATATGCTCCAATCACTCACTGGGTTTCATCAAACAAATGCCATTATATTGAGCCCTGCGATTATGTATCTCTTTTATGGTTATTATAGCACGTGATTCAGTGAATAAAGTTGAATATAAATCAGACGGCTGCGGCCTGTGAATATATTTCGGAATTTTCGCTGCCGATGCGCAAGGAGAGAGGGAGAGTGCATGATATAGAAAGATGCTAGAGCTAGAATGAAAATAGAATGGAAAATCCGATAATCATGATGTTCTTGATATTGTCTTAGCACTCAAATGTTGCTTGAAAAAATTACACTTATGTATGTTGTTCACGGGCCTTGGAAAGAAAGACCCAAACTTTTCCTATTACTATAATGAATGGCAAAAAATATCGTCTTACTTTCTTCAACAAATTTGAAGCTCAGTTCAAGCAGAGCAGTTTTGGTAAACACCGTGACCAGAAGTGTGGAGTCCTTCTGGGAAATCAACATTAGGAACATTTTCAATTGCATATGCTTGATTTGAGTGGATCGTCATTTGATGTCAATCAAGAAATATAATCGCATAACGACACAAGGGGAACAAATCAGAGTGAAGTTTATGTATATATAATCCTTACTGTAATTTTTACATTTTGTTTGTCTCCTAATCATTGGGTGACTCCCGTGTACACCACCGCCTCCGTTCATTTTCACCGCTTTGATATTTATTTCAGTAATTTCGTTTTTGAAGCACATGTTTCCTGTCTTCCATATTTTCCTTTTCCAACGCGTAATTTTTTGTTTTGGCATCGTGTGATCTATACCATTTCGGTTTGCCTAAATGTGCACGATTCAGCAACATTATCTCATTACGCACAAACGCAAATACGTGAGCTGTTTAGACTCAATTTCTTGTGCTGATTTTTCGCCTCTTCGCATGAATGCTGCAAGTGAAGAAAATTGCCAAGTAACAAAGTTTTTGACTTGTCTTTGCGGTGGCAATATGGGAGAATTATTAGAGCAACACGTTGGCAGCAAAATGAATTGAGAATGAACACATTAATAAAACTTAAAATTGTTCCGTGACACAAACACACCGGATAAACACAGCGACGTACACAAAGTTACACGCCGATCGCAAGTTCGGTGATATTTTTCCGTATACAAATCTAATTTTGCAGGAGGTACATCATTTCGGCGCAGCTCTAGCCAAATTCATGGGAAATGAAATGAAACGAAATGAAGACAATCTCTATACAGCACATTGAATGAAAACATATTTCATGCGACGTAGGTAGATTCCCACGAAATCCAAAATGAGAGCGAATAAATTGTATGCTAAGAATTGGAATTTTAAAATGTCGGTGTGTCTCGGGGATGTAAGCGCACGCACTCACGCATGTCTTTCACATGCTATATTGCTATTTTCGTCGTTGTTTCCATCCAATGTGAGAGTTATCCCAAGTTGTGGCTTTTGCGTGAGAATGCGTAGAGCAAATCATATGCGGTTTGCTTTCATTATTTTGATAAAACAAAACGCATTTGAGTTGGGTAATGATATGCATTCAAAAAGCACATATATTTCAGACAATTTTCACATCCATTTCATGCTAATTTTGATTTTTCAGCTTGATAGTTTCACGTTATCGTTTTAATCAAACGTTACACACTCATAAATTCAAATGATAGTAAAAACGGCATTTCAGTCGGTATGCGGTCTGATGCGAATAACTGGAAACTTTTCTACTACGTCAATTCCAAAAGACGAACATCATTGGATCATTGCTTTTCGTTTCAAAAGTATCACATTCAGCTGGATTCATTCAAATGCGTCGAAAGAATTGCGTATAAACCGAAAAAGCGTTCGGATAATGGTGATGATGACAAGAAATAGTTTCAAAATGAAAAACGATTTGCAGAATTGCTATACAAATCCGTATGTATCGATCTGCCATTATTCCAACTTTGTTATTAAATACATTATTTGCTTTTTTGTTTTTGTTTGTTCTCTCAACCTCATTCGAATTTGAATCGAGTGAATAAATAGTTCGATGGAAAATGTCACAAAAAGTTACGACGCGCCTTTTTTTGCTGCATTCATTTGCCATTTTGCCATTTTGCCATTGCGAGAACTTTTGATTGCAATAAAAGTTGGTGATTGATTCTTTATTAGTTCTTGCAAGCACTCACAATTGTATTCAATCAGTTCGATAAGAAGTGATAAATATGAAAATCACGAACACTTTTATTGCCTAGCTGTTGATTTCCCGAATGCAGAACAAAGAACTTTTTGTTCGGGGCACTGATGAAGGTGCTTGAGTGTGAATCGGAAAGCGAAAAGCGCACGAAAAAAGGCAGCACCAACAATATCACAAAGTACATAGCTCTAGTGTGTGTGAGAGAAATTCGAAAAAAAGTTGCTAAGAAAAGAAGCGTGAACAAAAAGGGATTGCCAATGGCATTGAGTGCTGAATATTCAATACGAAAAAGTGAGCTTATGTATTTAAAATCAGATTAAGCTGCTTATTCAGGTGCTTTTCCATTTTATTTCCAGCTTTGTTTCGCTGCTCTTTTTCATCTCGTGTTGTTAAAAAAAAGTATCGTCACCGCCGTTTTAAGGGTTCAAATTTATTGCACTTACCGGAGTAGCTATAGTGAACCTAACGGCTATGTGATAATATATGCATCCGGCAGAGCAAAGACAAAAACTTGAAAAGTAGTTTTGTCACTTGATTGAACTCACATTTGCCTCGCGGTGTGTCTTCAATCGTCCTCACAGCATCGCACTTCAGCCGCGTTTCTCAATACAATCGATAGATAAACAACGACATATCGTTGAAATGGTATCGTTTCACGATTTAGTCAGCGATTCGGACTTTTTCATCTCGTCCCTTCACAATCACAGCCCTTCTCAACCCACGGCCTCGCACCATTTGTCGTGATGCAAAATAAGGACAAGAAAAATGGTCCTAATAAAACGCAGATGTTCGCTTCCAGAGCTTTTTCTGTGTATCGAACACTCAAAAATTCAAGCAGCTCGTTAATGAAATGAGGTGGAGACATTCAAGATATATGGAAAAGTCTTTGAAATGGATTTTATTGGGCTATTTGAGCGCTCAGGAGTGATGGAATACCAAATGATGAAATATCAAGTGAGTTTTTTGCTACGAATTATTTGATGAATTTTCAGCGAGCTCCTTCGTTGAAGAAATATCCTTCAAATTCGTTCGTAATTCTTTGTTCAATAATTTTTGTTGCATCACCTCAAAGTTGCACTAAATCAGATAAATTTAATATCTGATTCATTTTGAAAGTCCATTAAGATTCCTAGATTTCAACTACTTGAATCCTGTTGAAATGTGCAAAAGAAACTACAAGTTGCAACGCATTTTGAACGCAGCTACAGCCAATGTAAAATTGACATTGTCAATCATAAAATTCAAATCTTATCCTTTCAAACAAATATTTGGAAATGTTTTCTACCGGAAAATCAACTGCAACAATTTGCCAACATTTCCTCACAACTGCTTCAATCTTGTATCATTTCAATTGCAGCACAACAGACTATTCCTTCTCAAAACAATTTCATTGAGCATAATGAAAAGATTCCAAAAAAAAATCTTTTAAATAATTCTTCAAAAGTGATTCAAAGAGAAAACTATTTTTTATCTCTCTCCTCTCATTCTCTTAAAAATTTCTTCCCTTTCTGAAAAATGTCCACCTTCAATAAATTTAAAGCAAAAAAAAAAACGTGACAAATGTATTTGGAAATCTAATTAATCGAATAGAGTTTCCGAAATCATTGGAATGTGCTCTTCATTTTTTTGTACATGCATTCATCGAATGTTATTGGATGCGATAACGAAAAAACGATGGCACAAAACGGAGCACGCAAATTCAACATGATAATTTCAGTGCATATGATTCGGGCTTCGCTTTTCTAGAAAATATTCGGAAATAAATGAAAGTAAAATGGAATTTGGAAATATTTTCGAATATGATGGAATATTAGATGAGTGAAATATGTCCATGTAAAAATTATTAAATTCCCCTAGAGTAAACCCGTTTATCCGTGTGGATTAGTGTGTAGCAGCAGCAATGAAGCGAATGCATTAGGCACAAACTTTCGAAAAAAATCCAGTGGCGTTGATTTATTGGATTCAAACGGCTGTACGTTTTGCGGAGGAACGATGCAGAAGTTTCTGCCTTAACATTGCATCTGTGCTCGATTTGTTGGAACCAAAGTTTTGAGTGTGTTTTTTTTCTTCTTCCAAGACTGAATTTTAATTTTTTTAATCGCAACTGTAAATAAAACGTGTGTGTGTGTGTGTGTGTTGTGAACATCTGTTGATAAATCAGAATGTAGCATCTCTCTTGTTTGTTGTTTTGGTCCATTTCAAGCGTTAGCTTCGTAAATTGATATCATTTGTATCAGCTTTTAAGCTTAAGAAATATTAGATTTTCCGGTGCAGCTCAAATAAATATATGAATAAAACGAGTAGATGATACAAATTAACGTCAATTTAATCGGAAAAATATTTGTCCTGGCTTGCAAAATGGCAATCATGGAGTGGAGAGAAGAAGAAATAAATACGGTATCCAGATAATTGATAAAACTGCAACAAAATACAATTTAAAGGCTGAAAAATAGTACGATTTGAAGATGCTGTTCGCAATTTACTGTTATTTGACTTTTATATTGTTTTCTATTGTTTGTTTTTCCATTCAGCGATGGTGAAATTTCCATTTTGCTTCGGTGTGTTCACCATTTGTATCTTTCGCTCGTTCACTTGCTTGTTCTCGTATTTGTCTTTCCATTTTCCAGATTTTCGTGGGCTTGGCTCAACGTGTTTACTTTGTATCCGTATACGATGCTATTTATTTATTTTAGTTTCAATTTTGGTTTCTCTCTCTCACTCAATCTTGCATTAATTTTCTCCGTCTACTTCTGTCTTCGCTCCGCTATCTCTATCACGACAGACGTTGAGCTGGCATGTTTGAACGTTCGAAGTGTTCGCAAAATAATTTCAGACAATTTATAAACAAACTGTTGGTTATGTATGCAGATAATGGCGAATATTATTATTTACCGCCAATTGACTTGAATTTTCCAATATTCCTTCTGTGCGTATTCTTCTAGTTTGTTCTTAGTTATATTTCAATGCCTGGATCAAATGGCCGTATTGTATGACGTGCAAAACAGAGAATGGTTCATCAGTCGATTTCTTGCGAACTAAAGCCATTGTTGCGATTGGATCGAATGATGCTGCTACAAGCTCAATTTCATCGGTTTGATTCGGTCCCTTCCCGTTCATTCACAGAACATTCCATTAACTTGCTCTTTCTCTCTACAGCATTCATAGAGAATTTGTCTATTGTTCTTCAAAAAATTGTCATTTTCTCCGTTCTATGATTTTCGGGAACTTTCAACGATAAAACCAAGTGCAATGATAAAAATTTCATTTATTTCAATCCATGCTCTCATACCGAAATCGAATACTTCTTTCAACACTGAACAACCACGAGAGATTTATTGTTTCTCTTAATAGAATTGAAATCGCGTGCTTTCTCTCTCTCTCTCGCTTTGCTCTCAGTCTGGTTGCGTTTTTCCGGCACCAATCACATTCGGATTGAGCCAGATGACATGGCATCTCTTGCTCGTCAGTGCGCGAGATTCGAACGCAGAATCTTCACATATAAGTTATTGAAAAGTATTCCGATTCGGACAAAGAGAAGATTTTTGGCATAACACCATAGTAAATAATATGCAATATGTATTTTAAGCCGTTGTATTGGAAAAATTGAAAAAAAAAAACAAAAAAATTAATTCAAAATTGGAAATTTATAAATAATCAATGTTTTCAAAAAAATCCAATCTTTTTCTCATTTTGATTCGATACATAATTTTCAAAGGACAACTAGAGCGATTGACCCGACAAAAAACAATTTATTGGGATCGAGGGACAGTCACAGGACTATAAGTGCAAACGTTTCGCTTCCTGGAATAATACGCTCGTTCCAGTCTTTCCTCCTTCTTTTTCCCTTTATTATAAAAATTAACCAAATTTCTCCAAATAACAGCGCGTGTTTGGCCAACAAATCATTAAGATTGTCTCTAATGGAAATTGACTGTAATTAGGCTATATGCAATCTGTTCATCCTATAATCAACAATATTTTTTTGATTGATTCAGGTTTTTGTGATATTGAACATCAACAACAACAACAAACATTTATAGACCGTTTTTGCCTTTCAGCGTCTGGTCTGTTTTATGAAACAAAAAGCGACATAAACCCCTAACAATACCTCTCCACAAACCCCGATCGAGAGCCAAGTTTTGAGTTTCATCTCGCCATTCATATCCCCTCGCATATAAATCATATTTAACCGAATCTAAATAACGTCTACGTGGTCTACCCCTACCTCTCGGCCCATCAGCTTCGGCGAACAGAATCCGTTTCGGTAATCGCTCCTCTCCCATGCGTTTTACATGACCAAACCACCTCAGTCTGGATTTTCTTGCTTGCTCTCCTACCGAATCCACGTTTAAATCCCCCCGAATCGTCTCATTTCGGATTCTGTTTTCCCACTGATCGCGGCGCGAGACTCCCGAAACCATTCTCAACACTTTCATATCAGACACTTCCAAATCATGAATTAAATTTTCAGAATCAACCCAGCTCTCGCTACCATATAGAATATTTGGTCTGAAGATTGACCTGTGAATCAACATCTTTGTTTCTGTACTCAATTCACGTTTATTGAAAACGTGTGATCTAAGCTGCGCTACTACTTTATTTCCATTAACCCTACGCTGTTCAAACTCTTTATTAAACTTGCCATCTTCCGAAAAGATGCAACTCAAATATTTGAATTGGGAAACTTGTTCCAACAAGTTGCCATTCAGTGTGCAATGAATTGGCTTTCGAGTTTTGCCCACATGCATAACTTGAGTTTTAGTGCCGCTAATAGTCATTCCGAAGTTCGTACAAGCCTCTTCCAAATCTTTGATACTATTTTGCAGCTCACCTTCAGAATTGCCAAACAATACCAGATCATCTGCGTAAGCGAGTGCAGAGATAATATTGCCCCCCAAAGCTACTCTACCCCTTAAATTGGCTGATTTGATCAGCTTGTCCATATAAATAATGAATAGAATAGAAGAAATTGTACATCCCAGTCGCATACCATTACGTACTTCGCCATTCACTCACATCTCCATCCACTCTCACTGCTGCTTTACTGTTTGCGTACAAACTTTGAATCGCGTTGAGAAGAGAACCATTCGCACCATAATCGGCCAAGACTGACCACAACTTAGATCTCGGAATGTAGTCGTATGCTTTTTGCAAATCCACGAAACAGAAATACAGTTCCCTATTTATTTCAAGCAATTTCTCCATTCTCATGCAAAAAATTTGATCCTGACAGCCGCGCATTGGGCGGAAGACCCGATTGATTTTCATCCAAGAGCGATTCGACAATAGCTCTTGTTCTCTTTTCCAAAATTGACCAACCGTTGACATATTGGTTTAGAATGGGTGCATCTAAAAACGTCCGTTAATTCAGTTGAATTTCAAATGATATTAGAAGTGTAATATTCTAATAATGTTATGATGATAATATCATTAAATTTATATATATGAGTGAAGCAACCTTAATTAAAACAAACACAAGAAATCTCAATTTGTTTTCAATTTATTTATTCGACACTAGCATATACATTGTCATTCATTTACTTTAACGTTAGACGCACCCATTCTTTGGACTATAGAGGTTCATCAAAAGTACATACAAGTTAGCGCAAAGTATATACCTACCGAGTAAATTAACCGGTTAATTGTCAAACTCTGCACTATATACTTTACCGACAACGCTCAGTAGAGAAATTCCTCGATAGTTGTTGCAGTCTCTATTACTGCCTTTCTTATGAAGTGGCGAAATGACTGCGCCACCCCATTCTTCGGGGACAACAGAGGAGCTCCAAGCTAAATTAAAGATGCGACATAACCAGCGAACACCTACTAAACCACTACTAATCAAATATTCATTCCTAATCTCATCCACACCCGCAGCCTTACCCCAACTCAACTTATTAATTGAAATCTGAATTTCATCCATGCTGATCTCTTCCAAACTCTCTTCACTCACATTTACATTCACATTCTCATTCACCAAATCGGCATTTTCTACATTCAGCAATTCATCAAAATAGTCCTTGCATCGTTTCAACACATTCTTTCTGCCTAGTGATCAGAGTCTAGACCAAAACTTCTATACACTCTCGTATTTAAATGTGTTTCAATATATTCAATAATTTGATAAACATATAATAATTCTCACCCATGATTGGATCTTATCATTAAAAACTCATTTTACGTTTTTTTTGGCCGAAAACTGCCAATTTCTTCATTACAATTCCGAAATAACTTTAGATAATTTCGAAAAACGCAACGAAAAAATGGTTCGATTTAGAATTGACATCAAAGATACATGATATTGCGAAATTAGAGCTAATTATTGTCGAAAATAATTATCTGTTCATCAAATGAAGAATTAATTCAAAACTTCAAATTGTGGAATGAAAAAAAAATCGTGCTGGCAACTGGCATTCGATTCGGATGCGTTAGCATCGTGAGCACACTGTCTCTCAAAACATTTCTGCAATTCGGATAAACCATAAACGAGTCAATATGAATTTTGGCAGTAGCACTCATCCAAAATTCAAAGATAAGCACATACTCGAGTCGACTCGAGTGAAAACCATACAATAATTTAACGGAACCGTAAAGTTGTCTTTTTAATTCGCTGTAATGCTTTGTAATTTCATTGAGAAGAAACAACATTCATGTGAAATGATTTGAAAGAAGTGGAGAAGAATAGAAAAAGTGGAATTTTTTTCTATGTGAGAGTGATTGCATAAATTTTTTTACCGTCACATGAATAAAATAGTGCTGAAAACCATTAAAATTTGACATGTCTCTCCATATTGACCTTATTTTTTTATCCCCTTCGAATCGCACATATTGATGTCTGTCTCGAGCAATAACTTACTTCCATTCTATCTTCCGACCGCGCGCTGAACGCTTGGATATGTTCATCTGCTACTTCTTTTTTTGTGTGGCTGCTATTTTCTTATGCTCGTCATTCCAAGATGAGACCGATAGAGAAAAAGGAAGGGTGCGACAGACGAAAGTGAAAAATAACCTGACATAAAAAGTTTTATGATTTCTTTCTGTCAATTGTATTGTTTTGGTGTTGAGCGGGACGCAGTGTTTTTCATTGGATTCCTTTGTTTGTCGACGTTTCAGTTGGCATTTGTCTTTATCTCTCATCCAAAGCGGACGGAAATCCATGCAATGCTCATAAATGTTCTCCTCTCCCATTTTCCATTCATTTTATTTGTTCACTTAAACTCTATTCCTCTGATTGTACTGTTGTTAATGGCATTAAATGTAGTGTGTGACTTTGTGTTTTTGTCCTAGTTCTCCGCACAGTTGTGACATGTACTCGTGCATTCGCCCGAGCTCTGGAAATATGTTGGCCATCGAAAATGATGTGTGTGTGTGTGTGTGTGTGTGTGTGTGCGGATCGTGAGCAAATACGCTCTTGAGAATTATGGCATTCGTCTGAGCGTCGTCATTTTCGAAATTCTGCCAGTCATCGTACATGTTTCGATAAAATTCCCTTAGCATCGGCACACAACTGAAAAACAAGAAATCAACTGAATGACAGACACACACAGAGACGAGAAAATACATTCAGACAGTCTTGTATAAAGTTGGACTTCTCCTCACTGTCTCTCAATTTTTTCGATCCTTTTGAGTATTTTCGTTGTTTGAAATGCTCCTGCTGTGACAAGTGCGATGCTTTGCTTTGCTTTGCTAATGCTTCTGTGTTCCAACATTGGAACTGACAAAACTTTCAACATACATTTACCTTGGGATTGTGTTATCGGAAGTCGCCTGTTATCGACCTATCTGTATATATCGATCTTTTTGAGCATGGGATGGCGCACGCTGCTTCAATGTGAACATAATTTATGGAAGGGAGCATTCCAGACTCAACCGTAAAATGACTCACTTGTGGTGTCTGATAATGATGTATTCGACTGCACGCTTTACAAGCCATGCATAATTTGCGACACATTCGACTTCATCAATAGCTTTTGCTACCATGCCACCTTCACTTTCCATCCTCTTTCTTCCCTAACTCTCTAGTTTTCTCTCACTCGTTTCATCTCAATGTTTTCGGTCGTCTCCTAGTTCCGTTTGAGAAGCTGAATTTGTGTGTGACTTCTTTGAAAGCCACTTTTTTTGGCATTGCAAAATAATGTTTTCTTTATTTTTCAGGTTGAAACATCTCTCAAATAAAGTCTGGCTCATCAAATATAATTTGCACTGTAGCATACCTTTTGCTGATATACGGCGAATGATGAGTCTACCTTTTTGGCTTGGCTCGAAATTTTGCATGCAAACAGCAACAAACTTTTAATCCATGCCAAATTAGGTTCTATATTTGATCTAGAGAGTAAGAAATTGTGCATGGCCAAACACCAACTTATTCGAATATGTTCAAATCACAGAGAAATAAAAAAAAAATTAAATATTTACTTAACTACAAGAGAGAAAGTTGTTGGTTACTTGCGTGTGAGGCTGTGTACGGTACATTCTGATGTGCACACTATGGATGCTATCTAAGCGTCGAGATCGAGAGAGTTCAATTTGCAACGACCTTCTGAAGCAATAAATGAAAAGCGTAGTCAATATATATTCATAAATATTATCATGTATGTCTTACAGCCAAAGCTATCGCCAGAGAACGCTCGATTTCTTCGCTTTTTCACATCGAACTCACAGTTGATCAGTTTGTTTTCTACATTGGATTACAAGCCAATGCTGACAAAATCATGCATATCAAATCCAACGAAAAAGAAAGACGCAGAGCGTGCGTGTTTAAACAGCATCGTATTGACGTTTCGTTTATGTGTATAAGATGATATGAGATAAGCAGATGAACAATACACATGCACACGCTCACAATCTATTTCAATTCGCTGCTTTGCATATCATCGCATCCAATGATAACATTCATTTTATCTGCGAATTGTGTGCTGTCAGCCAGCATCTTTTACACATTCATTCAACTCAATCGGTATTCAATAGTCAAATGTTCTCAGTATTCAGTTTTGGTGTTCCATTCGGCTTGTTTCTGGTCGGAACCTTTTTATCTATTTTTATTGTCAAATCACAATATTTTCGACCGCTTGGTATTTCTGCGTGCGATGAAAATACGAGACATTTCCTTGAATATCATCGGCATCTATTTCTATAATTTAAATTGAAACTTTTCGTTCTGCCAATAATAATGTATAAGAATAAGATTGCGTAATGCCAAAATACACAAAAAATCAAATGATATATGGCCGCAATCTAACATTGACATCAACGCCTTTCAATGCTTTTGATCATTTGCATATCATGAATAGGAACTTGATTTCGATATCGATTCTGAAATATCTAAATTAAAGCTCAATTCAATAGAATTCATATCAAAATTATAGGAAAAGCATATAATTCATCTAACAGATAACGTTACATATTGTGTTCCATCGAAATGAAAGAAATTTGCTTGATGTTTTTTTTAACTCTGAATTGAGGTTCAAATGGTCCAGAAATGGGTAATATTTCAATTTCAAGCCACACATTTATTTTAGACGGTTGCAAAACCGTTTTATGAATCCCTCAGACCTCGGGGGACCTCTGGTTTTGATCAAATTATTTCAACGCGAATATTATTTAATCGGGCATGTTCAACGCAAATCAAGTGAAATTGGACAATTCATGTGTAACAAGGGTCGAACATTTCCGATCCGTCCACTGTTTGGCTATGGATAAATAAATCAACGCCATGCGAAAAGTGTGAGACTTTTTCATTCATCGGTTTTCCAAATAAACTTTCTAAATAAAAACTAAATAATCATTTCGAAATGATGTTTCGCATGTAGTTTTTCGATTACGCACTGCATGGAATCGAATTCAATGTAAATTGAATTCAATGTGCGTATTGTTTTAAAGCACAAAATCATTTATCATTTGTTCAAAAAAAGATGGTGCAAAATCCAGCAGCGATGAATTTCGTGGCGTTGATTTTGCGAAAACGTTTATTGATTGAAGATGCAATACAACAACAAATAAAATCCAATGTTCGCTTTTCCAATTATCTGGCTGTTGATTAAGTGCTAAAAATAATGAAATACATAGCTTCTGTGCACTTTGGAATTTTGCCTGAATCACATTCGTCTATGTACTCAATTAGTGACATTTCAATGTGCGACGGTGGGTGTATTTATGAGGTGTGCGGATTTGGTTTGTAAACATTCTATTATTTACCGAATTTCCGTTTGACACTGGGCAAATCTAATCCGAATCTACCGTTTCCGTACCGACAATACAAACGGAAACATATTTGCGCAGCTCGTAAATGAAATAAATAATGTTTTCTGCGAACATTGCGAAAAATTGTGTGTATTTATCAGATTGTGTCATATAAAATGTTTCCCTGAAGTTTGATTGAATATTTCAGGTAAATAATAACTGAATCAAATTGAAATTGAATTTTCTGTGCTGGTTTTTATTGCAATGACCTGAATTCTGGCTTTGCATTGTACAGATGGGTTGAGTATTTTCATAGTAAGATATCTTATTAAATATTAACAATTTCTTTAATACATACTGCATGACATTTCATTGTCATGTTCGTAGTTGCTTTGAGACGTTTTGGGCCTTCTTCTGAAAACATTTCGATTTAGAAACAAAACGTTTCAATACGTATAGATATATCATTGTGTTTCATTTGTGTCACAGTGCGGAAAAAAATCCTATGCGTTAAGTTACGTGGAGTAAAGTAAATATTAAAGCGCAAAGCTACTTGAAAACTTTAATTTTCTGCGTCACCTGCGCAGCGCTGCGACACATTCTACCGCTTCCAAGGTTCGGTTCTAGTGAATCCTCAAGATTGATCAGACTACCTCCAGGAATAGGTCTGGTCTAACCTGTAGATCCATGGAGTACACTATAACCCACACTCCGAGCCGAGAGCAGTTCTGATCGATCTTAAGGATCCACTTAAATCCACTTTTTTTTTTTAAATAAATTAATTAGTTGATTTAAAACCATATTTTATTTTACTCCTTATTAATTTAATAACACAAAAGAAAATTTAATGATTTAATAAAAAATTTAATACATATTTAAAAACACCCATCTCTACTGCACAGCATTTGGTTGACTCAATATCATTCCGCTTCGTTCGAATGTGTTGAACATCCTTAGACAAGCATTTTCCCAATTCCCCATTCATGATTGTGAAATAACGATAGTTGCGATCAGACTGTGATGATGCTTCTTGCTGAGGTGTATGCATTCTATCGAATTTAAACCTAACCAATCAAACAGAATATTAGCAATTTTGGAAATAGTTCACCAGTAAAAGAAGAGAGAGAAAAAGAGAAATAATCGTAATCACATTGGCATGTAACAAAAGAAAATTTCGAATGCTTTACCTCAATGAGAATGTACGATTGTAACGGTAGTATTGATCGTTACTTGGAGTTTTTAGCATGGTAATAGAAGAGCTTCTTATTGCTGCCGACGTTTTTTATTCCTTTTATTCGTACAAAATGAAATCAATATGTTCAACACGCATGTTCATTGAAACACCCAATGTTCAACATTGAATGATATTTTTCCACGAAAGAAAAATATATTTAGATATCATAAACGTAGGGAAAAAAACGTCGGAAATAAAATCTCTGGAGTTTGATGTGAATTAGATCAAAGGGAATTTGCGTTGTTCCATGTATTTACCAAAATCTCAATATTCATGAATTATTTATTGCTAGAATAGCAGTCATTGACAGCACGAGCAGCGCGAGCACGAGCACAATGCAATCATTATGAGCATTTCTCACCAAGCAACAACTACGAAGGAACCGTTGCTAAAAATACACTCGAGTGTTAGATTTACCCTCCACCTCCTCCTCTTCCTCTGCCACTGCCTTCCGTTCTCGGTATTCTGCATCGTAATATTTTGACGTCGAACACACACATTGAGGTCTTAGATAGAATCTCCACACAATATACAACCGTTCGCATCCATTTTTATCATAATTTTTCAGTTGAAAATCAATTGGGATTTTCCTTTTCTCTTTAAATATGCAAGACTCAAACTGTCGCATCCACTCAAATTCAATGTCGAATGACATATTTTATTGTTTTGTGCAACGCATTTCACCATGCAATAAAATCAAACTTTGTTGAACTCGTTTGTAAGTCAACTGAGACTCTTGTGCAACATTCTTTTCGGCGATAATGCACAAAAAAGAGAGAGGAAGAGAGAAAAGAATGAAAGAAGAGAGATTAAAGTGCTTGCAAAACGGCACACCAAACGTGCTTTATGTAATCACACAAAAGCGTATTGGCTAGACCAGTCCTGTATCTTGCTGTAGACTTTTGTAAGACAACGACATAACCTCAAATGTCATGCAGCGCCTCTAAATTTTCATTAATCTTATGAACTATGTTGCCGCCATATTGAAATATATTATAAATTGTTGCTGTTTTTCATCATGAAAAATGTAAGGTTTGGTCGATCATATTTTTTTTAAATAAACAAAATCTAATTTTGACACAGCGTAAAAATTGTTATTCAAACCTGATTTTTTAAAATATTGTCAAAAATATTAACTGTTTCCCCCGATAGTTGGCGTATATTTGCCCAATCAACTGGTTCTGCATGAAGAGACAATGTGAGCGGTCGTTTTTGTGTAAAATGATTTCAATTCAATTTGTGTCTCTTTGAAATATGAACAAATCGAAAATTATATTCTCTTTGGGCGTTCATGTGTCAACGCACGATTCTTCGATTATTGTTAATGACCATATTCTGTGCGATACATTTTTTGGAGTATATAATAAATTTTGAATTCGCTTACATTAAGCAAGGCAAGTACATTTAAATAATTCGCAAAATTCACCGGCTGATGGGGGAGATGAATATTTTCTTAAGAATCTAACATACAAATTGAAACGGAAGCAAACAGCAAAATGCTTTTGTCACGCAACTCGGCAATGAATTTGCGAACTCATTTGTATCTTTGCAACGAAAACGCACAAGGAATGATGAACCTTTTTGTTATCATCCATTGAATAGAAAGATGTAGGCATGCCTAGGCATAGTGGCAATTCAAATTGTGAATAAAATAAAGCTTTTTTCATTTTGCATAAATTGAGAAACATCTTCGTGATCTTATCAATCTAATTATACAATGAGCTGTGAATTGGGGTGTACTTAATTCTAAGAACGAGAGAAAATTGCTGTGGGGGGTGTTAATATTTCATTGATATAATGAACCGTTATTGCTCAAATGAAATGATGCAGACGTAAGGACGTAAATATGGATGCAGCTCGACGTATTCATTGAAACGGAAAATGCTCGTGCTCAATAGCAGAAAGGTATTGATGTACAATCAAATCAAATACTGTGCTCTTTCCCATTTTTCATATTTGTCTGTGATATTCCGAGTTTGAACACAAACATCCAGTTCTCTGTTTGGTTCGGATGACTTTCACCTCTTTGGAAATGATTGTTTATATTATTAATTTAATTGTCTAATCAAATGCATCAAAACTCTAATGACCGAAATTCGGCAGCTTTCTTCGTATGCGATACTAAAATGATAGAAAATGTCATGAGATTTAACTTTATTTTGTAATAATCAAAGGAATCAATTTATCGAACCCCTCATTCTGATAGACACATTCGATTTCAAGAGTCAATTTTCTTAATCCCACCGAGGTTTGAATAATTTTTTTAAAAGAGCAAAAAAAAAAAAAAAAAAATGTTTAAATTTAAGTTATTACGATAGATTTTTTGATGAACCTCCTTATGCTGTGAAACGTTGAAAGTGAAACTATTTGTATGTGCACATTTTATTTTTGTGTGTGAAACTGGAATATATCAAAATTAGAGGACTTTCCAGTATGTCACGCCATTCTCGTTGCATTTGATCTCATTGCTCCTGAACAACAATGAAGTCATTCTCATATAGGAAATAACGATAGTATCAATGCGATATCCTATTTTCCCATTGATTTCTATTTCATTCAATTCCGTTCATTAGAATGGCATTCGAATAGCACAGTCGTGAATTTAAATTCGCAACATGACACATTTTTTTGTAAATTGAAACATCGGAATTATGTCGAATATTTTTCAATTTAATTAATTTTAAATTAGTATTTCGAACAATTGAAAAATGTAAATAAATGTGATTTTAGCCTTATTGAATTATTTCAGTGTCAATCACTTAAATAAAATAGATATCTTAAGCGATACAAAATACGAGATTGAGCAAACTATCAAACTAATTGCATACAATTTGAATTGTATAGATTTTCAGGCATACGAAATGGTCTTCTGGATAGAGTAGCCGCTATTCAATTTTGCATTGATGATTTCGTTGACTGCGCGCAAAGCATGGATTGGAATCTAAAAATAAAATGGTACAAATTATTCAAACGACACATTTAATGCAGAGACGACATGATTTGTTGAGATCTCTAATCAAATCTACTTTAGATATCGTAAACACGCCTAAACAAATATTTTCCTTGAAATCTGAAATCACATTTGAAAACAGCATCATAAAATCCCTTGAAATGTGATATTTTTTTTACTAAATATTGATTTCTATTCATTGATTTGAAAATATTGCCTCATTTTATGCACATTTCAATTCACAACTTTGGATTGATAAAAGTGACAGCTCATTTCGCGTCGATCGTTCAATGTGTTTATTGATAAAGAAACCTTGTTTTGTTTTGTTTTTGCAATAATCAAATATCATATACTATATTCAAATTCGAATCTCAATTAGGATAGATTTGAAAATAAATATTACATTAAAAGCATATTTTCATTCAAAAAATTTTTATTTGTGTCAAGCGGAGGTTGTTTCCTATAGCGTCCTATTTTAAGGGGTGGTCAATAAATTAATGCCAATGGAGAGATCTCTACCTATTCGATTCAACCAAACTTATCAAATTGTGTACATTTGGCCAATTCAATAATGTCCGTTTTGATATTTAGAAATAATGCTGAAATCTAACAGTTTTGAAAATCGAACAATGCTCATAGCAAACACACGATGATTGTATGTTGTGGGAACGAGACGCAAACCTATTTGCGCATACATTTGTCGTACTCACTCACATTCATTTCTCCGTCGCAAATGACACTCATCATTCGACACACGCACACAGTTAGAACAAAGAATTCATTTAAGGCAAGAAAACGGAGACAACAGCAACGCCGTCATTTGTGTGTATATGTAAGTCACTCAAGCACACCGTTCATGTTTGAGAGATAAATTGAGATACATGAATGTAAACAATAAGATTGATTTCTAAGTTAGCGTTAGGCAAACGCAACTTTATCTTTTGGAATAAGTTTTTTCTGAGAAAATTATAAAATTATATACAATTTAGAGTATGTTGAACCTGTTTAGTTGATCTGATTTGAATAGACGGATAAATCTGCTGTCGATTGATGCCAGCACATCAAACAATTATCGATATATATTGAAAATATATCCACTCAAACTTTGAAAATAAAATTTATACTGTCTAATTATGCAGTTAACGATAAATGATTAAACTACCAACAAATATCAACCCAAAATGTTTCAAATGTGTCAGATAAAATTTTAAGGATAATTGAACCTTTTCATTTCAACTTGAAAAGCTCGACTGACGAACACCATAAATATTAAATATTGCCGAACGTGAATTTTATTGTAGCCGATTTTATTGGTAGCTGTTGCCTTTAATGATTCGAAATCATTATCAACTACAAAGCAGCGCAACATCAATGATATTAATTTCAGCAAGAAAAAGCCGTGATATTGTCGGTCCTCTACCGATTGGCATTGATACCGTTCTACAATTGAAATGGACTGGAGGGAAGGAGCTGATGACTCCAATATATTGCATAAATATTATACTCACGCTAAAGATTTCGTTGATAACCTTCTGTTTGTCATAAGTGTACACGTATGGTGGTCGTGGTGTGGTCGATGTAGTTGTTGTCGTT
Organism: Obolodiplosis robiniae; assembly: GCA_028476595.1. NCBI lineage: Eukaryota > Metazoa > Arthropoda > Insecta > Diptera > Cecidomyiidae > Obolodiplosis > Obolodiplosis robiniae. The sequence continues at coordinate 6,332,242 of CM052017.1, read as the reverse complement.
GGGCCCTCTGTCGCTGGAGACTCCTCAACTCGTTGAACAATCTGGTTACAAAACAACCGAAAACGTATACGTAAAATTTAGAATTAAGTTCGAAAAAAGCGAATGGTTTTTTTTAAATGTTCTTTTATTGGGATTAATTTGTGCAACAAGTGTGTATACAGTGAAGCGACCGCACGAACACTCAGTTAATGCATCATTGATTACCTGTGGCGCAGTTATTTGAATGCGTTTTTGATAGGCTACTGGTTGATATACTGGAATTTGATATTGTTTAATTGCAACTGGTTGTACAACAGTTGGCTCTTGATATGAAAATGTTTTGGTGATGAATGGCAGTTGCACTTGTTTTCGGATTACGGTATACTGTTGTATTGAGTGAAGTGTTGTGGATTTGTGGTTTTTATCCCAAAATTCATGCCAAATTCCGGTGCGTGTTCAATTTTGATTTGTATAGATGGGTGTTTGAGTATGCGTGTGTGTGAGAGACATCGAGGGTTTGTGCAATTACAACGACATGGTGTAACATTCAAGTGACGAATATGAAATGCAATTGATAATGACATTTATAAAATTTTAGTGGGATGCAACAATATTTGCTGGATGAATTTGGTATGTTAAATAAACACAAGAAATTCAAAGCCATCATGAAACATACCGTTTGTGGACGTGTTCGCACTTTGATTTTTTGTACAACCGCGGTTCTTGGAGTTGTATTATCAGTTAAATCTTTGTCATCTTCATCAATCGCGACTGGCGAATACGATGGCAACTCGGTCGATGGCGGCAAGTAATTACCCGAAGAAATCTGCAAATACAGCACGAAGTTACACATTTTTTCTCGGTTAAAGCATGGTATGATGCGCGACATGCATGCTATTTACCATTTTTTCAGGCGCAACAAAGAAAGTGGTGCTTTCAGTTAGTATAGGAGTGTATTGTGTGGTTTGTTCTTGTTCGATTTGGTTATTTTGAATGGACGCATCGGTTTGTGTGCCAATTGATTGTTCAGTTTGGGTGGGATTTGTGGATGGTTCTTCTACTACTACCGGTGATTCTTCACCTACTACTTGTGGTTCTACATCTACGCTTGTGCCAGCATTTACATTTGTACTTACAGTTTTGATCACTTCTTTGCCAACTCCACCGGCATGGGCTTCAGCTTGGCCAACACCAAACGAACCGCCACCATTCACATCGCCAGCCAACGATGTTGATGCGCCAATACCATTGCCGGCCGTAGCTCCAGCAAATAGTCCACCTTTAGCATTTGCTATGTGAAAAAATCATCAAAAATAATCGTTGAGACAATAATTTTGGTTGAAAAATCCATAATTTGGCTGAAAATATTACTTACGTCCAGTGTTTCCACCCAATCCAGCATATGCACTGAAATATCATTCGTATTACAATAAAAAAATGTTAAAATTAATAAGAATAATTATTTGGGCTTTAAAATACTCACCTTTGACCTGATGGTGTTCCAGCTGATGCAGTGAGTCCACCATGAGCAGCATTACCAGTCAAAAGTCCACCCAAACCAGCCTCAGCATGATAACCGCCAAAGTTTACACCGATCTTTCCATCTTTGAAAGTAATTGGGAGATCCTGTAAGAGATAGAACCATTTTAAATGGGAATAATTCAAACATTTTATTCAAATTCTATTTTAAAATTTCAGAATTCGGAAAATAGGAATGAAACAAACATTGAAGGTACAGTATTAAAACGACAGCTGCTCGTCGATTAGCAATTTCCGCCTGCTATTTCACTATTTCATTCAAATTCGTTTGTATATTAGACCTGCACCGTTTGCTATCAACAGCGAGCGATATCGATGAATATTCAAAAGTATAAACATGAACATTGGCCTATCAGCACTCGTACGATATATGCATTGTGAATTAAAATTCACAAATTCCATTAAATATTCCATACATAAATCTGGTTTGTCAACTATGAACGGTATTTCTGTGATGAACGTATTTCAAGTGTACGCAAGCAATCTCATTCAAAACTAAATGCGAGATGTTGCTTTGAAGCGGTTAACCTTGGCATTTGATCATTCAGTTTCATTGACGCTAATCATGGGCAACCTAATCGAATTACATTGATTTGATACCAACTGAAATAGTATTAATTAACTGCGACGAGTTTATATTAAGATTTACCGATAAGAAAAACGAGAAAATGTTTCGATTCATGAACGGATCTCTGATCACTGAGAATGTGTTTAATTGATTTTATTTCGAAATGTGTGACATCGAGCAAGTCGATACGAAATTGTGCAAATTTCGTTGATTACTCATTGCATCGGTGTAGATATTGAACATTGCTAATACCACCTTTTTCGCAATTTATAAAAAAAGATCTATCCTGATTTCATTCAGTAGACAGAAATCAAATTCATTGTGTAGTTATATGAAAAGTGCCAGTTGCAGAAGAGTCACAAATTTCGAGCTCAAATTGATGATAAGATATATAATTCACGCAGCTAATTTGACGGTGAGTGTCTGTGCCAATTTGTCTAGATTATCTCGATATGTGTACTCAAATAAAGCGGTCATTGTAGTTCGAAACAAAGTTAATCAACAGTAGATGTTCGTACACCGACGCAACTCTGCGCGAAAAGTATATATAATGAAATGCAGCTGCTAGCCAGACAAATGGCAAAATAAACGATTTTCTTGTGCATTTATGCTGTCAAAATCTTATTACATTGTAGCAGCGAGCAACGATTTACGCGTTTGCCACTTCTCGTTAGAATCTTGGCTAATAATTTTCACATAATTGAAATATTATTGTTTACTTAAGCAACGGATTGCTTTGCGGTTCCGTTTTTCCTTTCCTTTGCACTGCATAAGAATATGCAAACATTGAAATCAGTTCGGCAAAAATTGTGTTCTGAAACAATGATTTTATTCATGGAGACGCGACCATCCAGACACTTACTTGGAACAATTAATTTCGATGTAATTTATCATTTGCATATAGCCTCACCACTTCTACTGACATTTGGGCGCACGATTGTATAATTCAGCAACGACTGCACAATTCCTTCGGTACTTGTTGTTTTCTAATTAAAACTGAAGATTTGCGTTTCTTCAAGTTGTGCATTAATTGTGAGTGTGTGTATGTGCTGTCTCAAACTCAGCTGTCTGTACGTTTGGCGCGTTATAGCCGACTTGATTTTACCAAATATGCGTTCCCGCTGAAACCGAGTCGAACAATGTGAATACATTATTCGAATCGTAACTAAGACATAATTTATATTCCGTATAAATCATTATGTGTATGAAATACATAAATAGAATCATCCCTACGGGCAAAACGTTCGAAATAATTCCAAACTTTAATCCAATCTTCAGAAGAACGTGTGGAATTTGCGTGTGAAATTGAAGCAAATCCATTCAATTTTCTAACTTTGAATTTATGGTAAACAAACTCGAACCTTTATCCGTACGTTTTCCATAATGTCATAAATTGTTAATTAGGATGAATTTTTGAAATTGTTGCTACAAATCCATGTATTGAAAGATTTATTTATTTATTTATTTATTACGAAAGATTGAAAATAACTATTGTGCTCATCTCGCTCGTTAACGTTATTTTATCAGCGACAAAGAGAAAACGTCAAACAGTTTGGTTTTCTTTGAAAAACAAGTGCGGAAACATTAAAACAATCAAAACGCTATCCCAAATGAAAATGTACGTGAAATCTTTGGAAAAAGGGTTGGTATTATTTCCATGAAAATAGATCTGTTAAAAATATGTTGGAGTTCGAAATAATTTGTTTCAATTTCAAATGTTCCTTAATTCAAACTTTTTTCTACGAATTTTTCCAATGAAATCATCCAAATATTTTGCCCTTAGGGATTTGCGCGAAAGAATTCCGAGGGAACGGCAAATTTGCGACAATTGAAAAATGATTGCGCGCGTACGCGCGACAATGGTTAACACTCTTCACAGCCCAGTCAAACACAAAGTTTGAAAATCCGAAATTCAATTACTGCACAAACAAAAATTGGCACTGGCGAGCTCTTGAACTGCACTTGATCAACAAGAGATTAAACAGCAGTATCAAAAACGTATTAAACGTTAAGTGAGAGTTCATTAATAAGCATAATTCAGACATTTTTCTTCGAAATTCCGTATGCATTTGAAAGACCTTGAAGTTTGAAATATTTTAAAATGATCTTCCTGCATGCACAAATGAAAAATGCGATGAATGCCGTTTGAAATCCAAGCGACAATTAGCATATTGATGACTTGAATCACTCATTTGGCTGCTCGTTTTGTCACAGAATTTTCGTTTCGTTCGCATAGAATAGCGCAATCTTTTTTCGTTCCTCTTTTCTCTATCGGCTACCAAGTGTTTTATTAAATTTTCGTGCCGCATATTTATTCTAGTCTTGCGGAATATTAATCCACTGTAACGAAATTTATGCAAAAAATTACGCATTTTTAACGAATCGTCATCAAATTTATTCGAAATTCTATTCACAAAATGCGGAAAAAACCGCGCGACGAACGAGAAATATTATATGAATGTAGCTGTTGGAATTCACATTTGCGAGATAAAGCAAGTGAGCTAAAATAGAAGAGAACGAGAGAGAGAGAGAGAGAGAGAGAGAGAGAATAAAAGCATAAAATCTCGCTCAAATGTTCCCCCTTTGTCAGAACTTTCGAATGAAATTGGAGTTGATTTTAAATGGGCTCTTTATGCTATTCGCTGCGGGAGCAACAGGTGCGTGATGACTCGCATTCGGGTACTTGAAATTTGAAGACTGTGTAACATATCACTTTGTATCCAAAAGCATCAAAAACATTCCAGCCAACTGAAAAAACCGCATACATTTGTGATTTCAAAATTTGCACTTTTTGCTTCGGCACTCAATCACCTCAACCTCTTCTATTTCGGCGTATGTGTTCGAATTAAATCGTAACAGATAGACGACCGCCTGAAAAATTTCTGATTCCATTCATGCTTGAGCATGTATCGCAATGCAATAAATATCCCGTCATAATAAGCGGCGAATGTGTACATTCGGCAATTTCTTCGTTACGATTTAGAAATACATGTATGATACCATCGACTCGAGCACTGACTTTAAAAACGGTGTTTTTTTTTCCATTCGAGTCGAATTATGCTTTCGTATTCACTGCCGCCGTCTGCCGATTGAAACCGTGTGTCATGAAGAAAAAGTGCTTGGGGCGCATGGGCCCCTGCCACCTGATTGAAAAACTAACGAGACTATACATGATATAATTTTTTAATCTTTTATGTGAACAGAAAGAGAGAGGGAGGGAGAGAGAGATATGGATTGGTATCAGAACCTGGATTCTCCCACGTGAAATGCATTGAGCTGGCATATCGGCAATCGAGATAAAACCCGACCAAATAAACACTTTTCAATTCTATAAAATGTAGAGTAAATTGCCGATAAATTGGCTGGAAATGAAAACTTTTTACGCTGTTCATCGGTGGTTGTGTTGGATGTTATTGAAAATTGCCAAATACCGAAGTAAAAGCCAACGCCCAACGCTTAAATTCACCAACAGCCAAGTGATATTAAGCACACGGTCGATGACGCTGCCCATATTGAGGATGATGATACGAAGCGCTCGCTGAATTTGAAAATTATTTAAAGTTTGAGCGAGAGACAACAAGATGAAGAAGGCTGGAGAGAAAAAAACGAGCTGTAAATCCGTTTACTAAATTTCCAAAAGTGTATTAGAGTACCGGCCGGTATTGGAAAGTACTTTTCGCAAAGAACATTTTTCAATGTCTAGACACTTTTTGTGCATTCGGAACAGAAGATTCTATTGCGTCGAATGTTTGGTTCGAATATTGTGTGTGTGTGTGTTTTCGCCATTTTTGGTTTCGACGTTGTTGCTTTTTCGCTTTAATTCATATTTTCCACCGGCTTTTCATCTTAATACATTGAGACTAGAAAAAAAATTGCGTCTAGCTGGGCCGATGAGAATCGTGCCCGTTATTTTGAATTATAATCTGAATGTATGCCCGCCAAAATGAAATCAATGCTTGGTTCATGCAAAAACGAAATCAATTTCCACAAAAAACGGAAAAAATATTGAAAAAGAACGAGAGAAAACAAATAAGAAAGTGAAGGATTTGGGATCTTTGGAAAACATAAATGAAAATTAAACGGTGGAGAGAAAAAAGCACTCTAAATATAAAACAAAATGTTTGTTTAGCATAAATGAATTGGCCGAAGTCAGCAGATTTGTCGGCGCATCTGTTTGAAATAGATCAGATTTTTACTCTTCGGTGTGTTAATATTTGCAAGAGAGAGTAAGAAAGAGAGAGAGAGAGAGAGAGAGAGAGAAAGAAGAAGCCATGAAGAATAAGCGCGAGTCTTGAATGACGGAAACGCAAAGAAATCGTTGTTCATGGAGTCTCTCTCATTCATGTTGAGCAATTGTTTTTTAAGAAATTTCTGACTGAGTTTTTTTTCATTTAAATGGCCAGACGATATAATACGTTTAGAATTAGTAACCAATTCATACACTCTCGGAGCGAAAGATAATGCGATTAAAATGTTACATAGAATACCTCGATTCGATATAGATATCACCGCAAAAAATTGAGCAAGCACGAAAAGATATCAAGGCGTGCATGACCAATGCGAAATGTGGATTGCGGGGGGTAGCGAGGCCGGCAATTTTAAAGCAGCCATTTTTGATCTCATCCAAAAAGAGTCAGAACGCTTCCAAATGTGTACGAATCGTTGATCGTGATGCTTTAAAATTTAAATCACATTGAAAATACGGACCGTTTTCCATATATTCAATTAATTCAACTCCAAATGAGACCGATTGCACGAAAGCGCATTTCACTGTCAAAAGACAAATTACGGCGCACACGAAACCAAGAACTTTTTGTGCGTGTGTGCGCTTTACATTGCAAATCGTAATTACATAGTCACAAATACTTCATATACGTTTGAAGTGTTTGTGCTGTTGCAGTGCGGTAAACACGGAGCAAGGACCATGTGGATGATCGTTGCGCGAAGTCAGAGCATGAGAAAAACAACAGACATCACTCATTGATTTATTATTCCATTAATTATGCATTCAATTTGCAGCTGAAGCATGTGGATCTATTTTCTATAGGACCGCTTTTAAAACACAATATGATGGCTTTGAACATATTCCACTTAGAAACGAGCCGGACAGGATGGGAGCTGGAGTGGAAGCGGAAAACAAAGAGCCAGTGCAGCAGCCGCAAAAGCAACAAACATAGACAATGCCAGAGTAGATATTCTATCAAAGCAAATTCCTCTTGAAATGATTTTCTAGCCAAGTCAGGCAAAATTGAATTATTTGGATTAATTCGGTCGCAAGCTCAAATCCGTATATAAAACCGTAGTTGAAATCGAAACCGAAGCTCTCATTTGCAATGGAAATGAAAGACAATAAATTCGATTGTATTAAGATTTAAAGGTTGTCATAAAACACTGTTCCGCCATTTCAAGCATATCAAGTGATTATCCGCGTTGCATACCAAACGCTCGACATTCAATTGATGTCTGAAACAGAGTCAGTGCTGAGGTGAGGTAGTCCCATTGTGATTCATTGGCAGTGTGGCGAGATGTCGATGGGTCATATTATTTGAATGGGCACGCCGTCGCCACCTACGCGAGCCGAGTCCCTCGCCCTCAATCCAAGATCAATCAATTGAAATTTGGACACGTGTGTAATCCAATATTGCGGCAAATTGAATCATCGATCGAATCGTAATGAAAATAAATCTCAGTATGATAATTGTTCTGATACTCGACTCACTGCATCAACAATGAGTATATTCCCGTCTCTAGTTAAACAATCGGAATTTTAATCGCGAGTGAAACAGAATAATGGAAATTCATCACGCACACATACTAGGGGTCCATCCACGAGCAAAAAAAAAATTACAACTAGAAAACTAGCATGTTTTCATATGAAAACTAGCAAATCCAGCACTACCATCACTTTTCAGCACTTTTTACTTCTTTCACTTCAGAAACTAGCGGTTTGAGATGAAACCCCGTATAAATCGCTTAACCATTAGATTTGGTGAATCGCCCCTAGGCACGCATGCCACAATGAATGGAATGCAGCCATTTTCAAAATGATTGAATGGACTTATTTCCCAATTCTTTAATGCAATTTCGAAAGCCAAGTCGTATCACAGCGTTGTTTGTGTTTCAGTTTAAAAACTGTTTGCTTATCAAACGGATCAATTACCTGAACAGATATATTAAATAATAACCACCATGTGAATAAATACAAATCGCACCGTGTGTTTTTAATTCGACGATGACGTCGCTTGTTTGAATTGATATGCTTCAAGAACTCGAACAAAGTGCTTGTGCAACGTCGCGAGCCGACACTTGTGTAAAAGCCATTGCAAAGGCGGAAAGATCTCGAAGAACGAGTTTGTTTGTTTGTCGGATTAAGTTTAAATTATAATTCACATAAATCTATTTTTAGATTCGATTGGGATCGGATGAGGTTGTAATTAAAGCGAAACAAAACCGTATAATGGAAGAATTAAGAGACGGCAATAAAAACAAAATACAATGGTTGATCTTCATGGGAAAATCCATTGGCTCAATCACAAATGTATAAACACAAATACATACATGCGGACGAACGGGCGGGCGAGCAATTTGCTTGCGTCAATTGGACAAGTGTACATGAAACATGTCATCGTGCCGTTTCTTGGATTATTTTGCCATTTGCGCGATATGTGCGCCGTAGCAGTGAAAAAATCAATTCATCTTTTTTTTCCTCTGGATTTTTATACATAGAGCTCGGTCAAATGAAATGCTACTCGCATTAAACGAGTACGTGCTCAAACCAGCTTCCACATATAACCACTTAAAATGCTTTCATTACAGTCAATCCACGTCATTGCAATAAAAATTCTGAAGCATACAAAATTATTGTTTCGCATTTTAAATAAATAAAGCAGTTTTAAAGTGCACATACAGTGGACCTGGCGATAATATTTTCCGTCATTTTTTACACAGGGTCTAAAGAGAGCACACGCGAGCAAGAACAATGACAATGCTAGCGTTAATTTCCTTCCTTTCTTCCTCTCTCTATCTCTCTCTCTCTCTCTCTTTCTCTTTCTCTCGTTTGATCGCATCAAAGAATATTATATGACTGAAAACAAATGTCGTTTCGAGATTTCGAATGGTTTAATTTTCCTCTCTAGTTTTAGCAGAAATGTGTGGTATTTAAGAGTGTGTGTGCTCACTTTCCGAACGACATCTTCATATTTCAATACTGCTGATCATATAAATTTGGAAATTTTGTGTTGAATCAGCACATTATTCAAACCGCAATACAAAAAAAAAAAAAAAACCGAAAACCCAATTTATTGTACTTGGCTGTAGTGGACATTTACATGATGCAAATCACTGTGATTCATTCATTTCATCGAATAAAAAGGCAAAACAATTGCAGATCAACTGAAATACGCGAGTGGTGCAGTTGAAAAAAATCAATTCTGAATTTAACCGATCCATCATTTTCAATGATTCAACGCGGTTCATCGTCAAAACATAAATAATAAATGCTCATTGGCGTAGAAATGAAATCGTAAAAAACTCATGAAAAAAACCAGCAAACAACAATTTTATATTCATACTGTCAAAGGAGAAAAAAAAAGATTGGAAACCAGTGGAATATCGGAAACTGGATAAAATTGAGAGAAATGATTGTAGTTTTTTGGATTCAGTGTGGCGTTTCTTATTCATACAGCCACATTCGCTATCGGTTCAGTTGATTTGATTGAATGTCACATGTAACCGACATCACCTACAATACAATTTTCAAATCGAATCGCCAATCGATACCAACAAAATATAAATTTATTTATTATTATGTTTTTTTTGCATGTTATACATTCAATCTCTCAAATCAAAATTGGGATGAATCGAAATACAGAAATCCTACGAATTAAAAATTGAATTCAAACGAAATTGCGATGCATTCATTTCATTGTGGAATTTATTTTTGACGAATTCATTACAACACAATTTTTTGGCAATGGCCGTCACTCAAGCGCACACAAACATTGAGAATATATTGTATTTTAAGCGGTTTGCAGTTGATGGATCATGTATTGTGAATGAATGCAGAGAACATTCAATGATTTTCGCACACCGATTAATGTAATTGATTTTAAATTGAACAAACTGGAACTTACCTGTGATACAACCAGTTGAATAGCAACTGTACAAATTGTTATTAATTTTAAAATCATGATTGATGTTTGGCACGGATTCCACACGTTACGAAAAATACACTTTCGGAAAGTAATCAAGGTTACGGTCGCTGTTCGCACAATTTCTCGTCAGAAACAACTTAAAATTGATGAAAGGTAGAAAACGAACAATTTGCAGTCTTTTGCGCTCGACCGATCGACTCGCACTGATCATAAGATTCTGAATATTGTTCTATCACTGGTCGCACTAGCTATTATACCTTGATGCCTTCTAGAGACACGACCAGATATTATTACCTGCTCTTTTCTCACGCTTACTCCGTGAATGACAGCATTAATTATCTGGTTGGCGCTTTGCATCTCTTTCTCTCCACAGTTTGCTTTGTGTGTGTGCGTGTGCGATGTTGACCATTTTACTCTCATTTGCATTGTTTACGAAATGTGCTTTTTTGTCTTTAGTCGATTCATCGAATCGAATGATAAGAAAGGAAACTACCAAAATGTCGTGGTTTCATATCACAGCTGACCGAGAGATACTGATGCGATGATCTGTGTGTGTATGCCATGGAAATGTTGTACCATTCCGAGTCGTAATTTTGCCACTGCTAATGGTGCTGCTAATGTGATGGTCTAAATGTAGCACTGTCAGCGTGAGCTCAGACCGATGATGTTTTTGTTTATTATTGGAATACACTATTGTGCTCTGCAAATGTTCGACGTCTACCGAAGGTTTACTACTTTTTCTCGTACAAAACACCTTCGACCATTCTTACCCGCCTCACCTAATGATTCTCATCTCCTGTTTTCATTAGTTCTGTTCATATTTGACGTTATATACTCAACACTAATTATCAAATTATTCGAGACTTCTTTGTAGACGGCTAATCATTTGACTCAAACGATACCTTGTAACTCATTATCCCAAAATTGGATTTTAGAAAACTCAGAATTTTTATTTATAATCCTCGGTATCTCGGACAGTTCGGAATGCATTGATATCATTCGAAAAAAATGGATGATCAAAATGAATCGAAATGCATTGGCACAGTATCATCGTTCATTCATACGAACGCTCACTTGATTTAAAGACCATCCAAATTGGCCAAATAAGGTCAAAAGTTTTTTATTCATTATTATGCTAACGATTTCCGCTTAAGTTTATTTTCGTCTGCAGTTTGCCATTTCTTTGGTTTTTGTCGCATGACACACACAATGCTTCCTTCCGCTATTCAACAGTGCAAAAAGAGAAGCGTTGTGTTGTTTGTAACCGGTTTTTTCTTATGTGTTATCTGCGGAAATTACCATAATATTTGAATAATATTATGCGCGTGATACCGTCCAGAAGTCATGAACAAATTTCCATCTATCAGGAAATTTGAGAAAAAAGGTCTTTCGCAAGCACACACTCATCTCATTTCGGTTTGCCATTTGTTTCTATCAATCATGACACACAGTATGATTTAAATAGGTTACCGTTATACACCGATGCCATCGATGGATGCATGTGCGTTTACGTGTGGAATTAAAACGTTCGATTGATGCAAATCAACTCTCTAGGTTGATTTTATTCTGAGATTATCATGCAAAGTGGCATCGAGACGAAGAGTAAAAATTCGCATGAGTTTAAATGTATGGCCAAACGAGATTTCATTCATTCTGGATCACATGCACATCAGCAGTTTTATCTAGATGTCCTCGCTTCAAAACCAGCATGTATTGCATATTTTGAATAGGCGATGACGCATTTTTGATCGGCTTTAATTAAATGCTGACATTTTTTCTTGGTATTTCTCATATTTTTGATGTGTGCGTGCTGCTACGTCCGCTGGAGGCTTTATGTTTGGGCAATGCTTTTAAAAATAGACAAATGGAAAATTCATGATGATTTTTCAAAACAATATATCGCATAGCTTTAATAATAATAACAACAAAAACAATAAAATACAGCAAAAGTGACAGTCACAAACCTTACTTTCGAACGCTGTGCGTGCACACAAAATTGTCATGGTCCGTAGCTCTGAATCGTCATTTGTTTTGACTGGAGCTTTCTGGAAGAAGAAATTCAACTGGATCATCGTCGATTGGCCGACGCGAAAGTTGCGGCAAAAATGTGCGTGATGTGTGACGTTTTTTTTAAAATATTTTTGAAATATCATTGAGCAATCCATTTAGTTGGTGCTATCACCAGAAAATTGAGTTTTAATTAAAGCAAATGCGGTTGGCCAAAATGACCAAACAAAAATGGTGAATTAAAACAACAATTGATGACCGCATTTATGCGATTTTAATTTGTGGTCGATCTGCAAAAAAATCTCTAATTTTAATTTAACGAGATGTCATCGAATTGTATTTCAATCGATGGCATATCAATAAATCAGAATGTTTGGTGAAATATTGATATGTAACGTTGAAATTAGAAATGAATGGAAGAATATCGAATCAATTAACATTTATGTGACCGCATCAAATAAAACCGCAATTCAAAACACATTGGACAGAAGCATCATTTATTGCTGCTGGTATTGTATTTGCATGGTAAGTGTCCCTATCCAGTGAGCTAATGCATATCTATCTCATCGTAATTGAATTGTGTGGGGTTCGGGAAATATTTGTTGCTGTATTAATACATTTATCGACGCAATAATTACGTGAAATGAATCGATTACCGTTAACAGAGCACGAAGTAAACAAGAATTACAATTGAAATATGCAAGGACACGAATGCATTCAGCAAACGGATCTCAAATGAGACAATAGCTGTGAATCACACACAACTCACATTCGGTGTGTGACTAATTGAATAAAGTGTCATTTAACATTTCAACAAACTGGTTCATTCGAAAGAATGCATTGTTAATGTGTGCTCGGTAGATAAAATCTCGATTGGAATTGTGAAAAACAGACAGCGACAAGACGTTAATTCGATTCAATTTGATTGAATGTGTAAAATGATTAAATACCTTTCGTTAATAAAACAAAATTTCAAGCGAAAATTGGAAGCTCGAATAGCTCGATGGGGAAAAGGTAAAAAGTTGGATCAAACTTAGAATGCAGACAATATAATCTCCTTGAAATTTAATGAAACGAAAGCAATGCTTCGTTTTTTTCCCGCTTTGGTGCCACTATAAAAACGAACGAGAGATAGAAGCATGACGTAGAAAAGTTTCACCATTTTTAAACTGTATCCATGTGTGAGCAAAAGAAAAAAAAATCGAACATTCAATGCTAATGATTTTCATTCATTGGAAATTGAATCGTTCTTGTATTAATTCGCTGTTGATAAAAGTTTTCGCATGTAGATCGCCGCGCCTAAGAACGAAATCAAGTAAAGAAAAATCAAATATTTATACAATTGGAATCCAAAACATAGGATTTCCATTGACACTGCAGAGCAGCTGTTCAACGAAGAGATTAATTACAAAGAGAAGGCTTATCGAATATTTGTCTCAATTTCATTTTCACTTTTCCGCAATGGACGGGTATTTCATGCTCAAAAAACCCAAGTTTATGTAAGTGGACGTTTGTCATCCGTTCGCAAGAGTAGCACTGGCACGGTACAAATGGTCGCCGCCGCTGCGCGCACTCTGTATCGAAAAGTCAAAGAAGAAGTGCAAAGACAATGTAAATATTTGCAAAACGGATAAGCTATGGTTAATCGTTGAAAACCCACCACCACATCACAAATGATACTTTGTGAATTGCGTGCAAGTGATTTAACGTCTGATGAAAATTTCAACTAATTTCAGCACGATTCACAACCAATTAAAGTAGCAAATCCGAATGCTCGACAGTTGCAGAAAGAGTTAAATGCTGTTGACTCACATTTAAATTTTATTTAAGGTTGCTGTCGCTGTGCAAATATATCGAAATTAATTTCCATGGACAATTCAAGGGACAAATGCTTTCGAAAGAATCAACGAGCTGCAGATTAAATAAAAAACCAACTCATACTCGCTCAAACACTTACGAATGCGAACAAATATATGATTTTCTAATTGCATTTCGAGGAACGTTTCTTATCTATTCCATCGCAACAGTAAAGATGCTGCTAGTGCTGCTGTTGCTTGAGTTGATGTCCCAAAAACCGTTCAGGGCATGAGCAAATTTGTCGTAATAGTTGCGTTTTTCTGTTCCATTTTACACATTCCATCCATATTCATATAAATAAGATACCATTTGAGTCGATGCTTGCCTCTCAAAACCATGAAATTGTCATTCGTTCGTACGATTGATGGGAAGCCGTGTTCACTTCATTTAATTGTTATGCTTCCGAGCAGCACATAATTGTCAAGTTGAGCGACCATTTTTCCTTGCGTTTTTTTGTTTGTGCTATGAAATATTCTCGCATTGTGCATGTGCACACACACATTCGAATACTTTGTCCTTTGTTCCAACTTAGAATTACACATTTCACGTCACAACAATTGTTCGCCGTTCGCCGTTCGCCCTTACTTTTTCTCTCGACGGAACTCAATTCATGCAAACCACTTTCTGGTACATCTACTGGAAAATACTTCTTTCATCTTAATCAAATGTGCGCTTAACTCACAATATCAATGCCGCTCGTCGCAGAGTACGTACGTTTTTTTAATGAGCTCGAGCTCACAGAACGTGCGCACATAAAATATAGCGACCGATTTCAAAAGTATCGCGCTTTGTTTTCATTGTGTCCGTTTTATATAATTAATTCATTATTTTCACGATTTCAAATAGAACGAAAGACTAAGGTGCAAATATTGTTCAAGAATGCTCAAGACTCAATAGAACAAACATCAAAACTGTGTGTGTGTGTGTGTGTGCACCTTACACGGAGCTAAATACTTACCTTCCCTTTACTGCCACTGATTGACTCGCAGATTTTTTTTTTTCTCTTTCCACTTTTGCCACCGTTGCTCTCGTTGCATTCCACTGCATTGCTCTCTTTCCGCTTTGCATTTCACTTAAAAAATTCCGGAAGCGTACACAAACAATGACTGCAACTCAAAAGTCAATGCCATTTTGGGTATTTGTATTGGAAAAAGTCGACTTCGCAACTACAAAGCGCTGTGAATGAACAACAATCTAGGAATCCAATTAAAACAAGTGTCTCGTTAAATTACACTTCTGGAAATTTTATTTGATTTTAAAACTAGTAATAGAAAAGAAAATGCTTGAGTTTGGCGACACGTCGCTCCAAGGCTCTTACTCAATTCATATTTGAAAGAAAAAAAACTATAAATTTATGAACTGATTCGAATGCATCAACTTGGCTTTTTTGATTTGTGTTTTTAGTTTTTTAAATGAAACAACATGAATAATGGAATTCTGCTAAGTTCTAAAGTAAAAAAAATTAAAATAATTGTTCGATAAAAAATTTAAAAAAAAAAACATCAAATAAAAGCAAAATAATTTCGTCTTCGTTTGCGTGATGGAATACGATTCGGACGAATTGATTGTTTTATCGCTTGTCTTAGTTATCCGCTAGCGCCAAATGTGCCGCCGATACCTTGCAAAAGTTCATTCACCGCGCGCAAAGTATCGATTGGAATCTGCAAGAAAAGAATCAATTAAGATTAGCCGATTAAATTGCTGATTTCAGCCAACTAAAAACCTTGAAAATATTATCGAATAGTTTATTTCGTGCCGAACGGCCATTTTCTTCGGTTGGTGATGTTTGCATTGGATCGACCAATTCGACGTCATCGGGATTCACAGCGTTCGCAGCACGTGCCAAATAATATGGTGCCACTGGTGCCACTGGTGCCACTGGTGCCACTTGTGCTCCATAGCTTTGGCTGTCTTTTGTTTGTGCCCAAACACTCGAAAATTCCAATATGAAATTTGCCACGACTGTCAAAACAATCAGCCAAACAATGCGATCCATTGTGTAGATGAATACCTGATGAAAGTGAGAAAAAAAACAACAAAATCAAATATTGGCGAAAGAATAGGCGATTATCACTTTATATTGTCAAGGGAATGCCACTGGACATTTGGTTTACTTGAAATTAGTTCGATGGAATCGCTGCAAATCCTTCAGTTTGTTTACTTCAATTATATCAAATGATCGATATGCTGTCACTAGCTCAAACGTTTGTGATTACGTATAGTTTAAGCTTGAAATTCGTCGACAGCAATTCACATTCGACTCATGGATCGTCCTTTCGCTGATAAACGCGAGCGAGCTGCACATCCAACGAAAGGTCAGTAAAAATATCTTGAAGTGATTGCATCGTGTTAGGCTAAATGCCATCAACGTTTTCCACACATTAGTCACATTTATTATTACATTAACGTTTGTTTGAGTTGTTGGGAGATGCCAAGGCCATGTGTTTTCATTCGAACGCAATTCACTGCAGAGAAGAGTTCGGAACGATGCACAGAGAATTTGACTCCTTCATTACATGTTTAGCGGCAATATTTTGTGCCTTACTGCAAAAGGCATACCGTATAATGGCTGAAATTGAGTGTAATATTTCAAAAATTTCACACGCAACACATGAAAACATTGCGATGGAACGACACGTAATATAAATGAGCATATGCAGGGCTGGCGCAAGAAATTGCCATCATTCTTAAATGTACTCGCAATGCATCCGAGCATTTTTTGCATTCAATGTGCGATTGCATTCGGGATGCATTTAATCCAACGCTTTGGAAAGCTGACAGCGGCTTTGTACGCCAAACGATACCCTAAATCAGGTGATTTATATTAAATTGGCCGATAATTTTTTTTTTTCGATTATTTACGCAATCAAATTGACGCAGAACTTGACAAATACATAATTTCGAGCGATTTCTTTTCAAATGCTGGAGTGCGGTACATGGATTCAATATTTTATGAAAATAAAAGCTCTTTTGCCGATAAACATGAGCTCATGTATCAATGAATTTTCATCGCAATATTTTTATAATGCTGAAGTAAGCCATTGCACCGAAAAGTAACTTGTTCTCGCACGAACACACACTCAACCACGAAATCAATGAAAAGCAATCATTCTTGACTGCAAAAACTGACGTAAATCGCCTTTGCTTGTCTCAACAGCCATGTCTTCTTTTTGTTTCCGTGACCTTTCCTTTCAAGTATCCATGTTCATTGAACGGCAAAGGGATCGCCTTTGTCAACCGCGTCAATAGTTTCATTCTGATTGTTGAAAAGAATGCTTTAAGCGGTTGTCCCATCGTCAAATGGAACACGCTTTAATATCGCTGATACAAATCCTGTTTCCAGAGGGTTTTTTCATTTTGCTCTTCATCTGTCTCGGCTACTTTTTCAAATACACCAACACTATTTTGCAATCGAAAGAAAACAATACTCAGTGCGGCCAATAACTTTGTACCAGTCAGCGAATCTTTGAAATCAATTTGAATTCTTTCGCTACATGATTTCCAGAGCAAACAGTCTCTCACACCACTTCATTTTGATGGCAAACGAATGTACTATTTGAAAGAAGTAGACCAAAAAAACACTAGAACGAGCTAAAAATAACGAAGTAAGAACTTACATTATCGAAATTTGTATTGGATTTGATGTATTTCACAGCCGACGGATTTCGTAACATGATGATAAATGAATATATGTCAATTTGTCTTCGTTTTATTGCCAATTAGCAGACAGTGTCTAGCGTATGAATCCGATCGAAAATAAGCGCTTTGGCATTCATTTGCCCAATTTTGTTCTTATTTTCATACGACTTTAACGACAACTGTCCGCCTAAAGTTCATCCGTGATATTCAAATAATAATGCGAATGTTTTGATTTGATTCCGGCGGATGACAATAAACTTTACTCAACGACTTCAATAAAATACTATGTCACAGAACAAAGTTTGCACGACGAGAAAAAGCACATCAACTAGAGATCATTCAATCTGACAAAAAAAAAAAAAACACAACAAACAAAGAAAACACTAGTCGTAAAACTAATACACAAACGTTCGTGTCATCTTTAAAGTTTTTCCATTGTTTTTTTTGCTGTCGCCGCTATAAAATGTATGCCATTTACACAATTCGTTCTCTCTCTGTGCGTTTTGTCTTCCGTTTTATTTTCGTTGAATTTGTCTGTCTTTTCCGATTAAGAACAATTGAAAGTGCAATCAAGCAAATTAATTGCCCTTCAAGTTAAACTTAATTTTTGTCGTTTAGTATTATTATAGCTTTATTTTGTGAAATACTTGAAGGTTTATCCGTTTTTGGTGGTATAAAGCGCGCAAGAGAAAGCACACTTAGCACGCGCACATGAAAGACGTTGCGATGCGCTGCGTTTTATGGAAAATGGCACAATGCCAATGGAAACGACCGAGTGAATTGGATTCGATGATTTTGGGCCATCTCTTTCCAGCTCTATGCCATAGCAAGAGCACAACAACAACGGTGGCCAAGAAATGCATGAAAAAGTGGAAGCAAAACGCGCTAAGATAAAGTGAAACGTGATGGTTATTTGTGTTGTGTACGTGAAAATCACAACAAATTCACTCAATTTTATTGCATTGTTACTTTCACTATGTGCATTTGAATATTCACATAGCGGAAGAATGATACGATAGAAACGGAAAAAATGGTTGTCAGCCATGCACCATGATTGCAGAGATAAATGCTGTCAAATGAGTAAACAGCCGCAATGCAATGTAATACAATATTCGCAACAAATCAAAAAGAAGCCGTTAACCTAATGTATGACGGAAATGGCTGGACGTTTCACATTAAGACCTTGTGTCAGCGTTGATTTCCCCGCCATCCACCTTCGTCCGAGCGCACAAACTCGTGCAATTACACACACACACACGAATTCACCATTTACAATTCTATCGATGATATTCAAATGGGCCTTTGTATCATAAGAATCATATGGTACACAGGTTCCTCTGAATCTCATCGATAAAATTCACAATGTGCAATAATTGCAAATAGGTCTTGAGTTTGTCCGCAATGAAACTCAAACGTAAAACGATTAACTTTCTCAATATAATGCGCTTGGAAAAAATTTTCAATGCAATGATGCATTGCAGCGGAGAGCGATAGAAGACAGAGAAGGACAGCGAAAACAAGAAAAAGAGAAGAGTTAGAGAGTGAAAAGAAACCACGTAAATGCTGAAATAAAATAATCATGAGAGCAAAACGATATAGTAACTAACTATGCTGATGCAAGACAACAATAATGTTGAAATGCAATCAAGCTATCTAACGCACAAATTTGCAAAACTCTTCCAAATCGGTACGAAACTCACAGTAAGAAATTTCAGTACGGCTAGATGAGCGGACAAACTATGCGAAAAAAAAGTCGAGTTAGACTCAAAGAGAAAGAGCAAGAGAGACAGAGCGGGAGAGATAAAAATGCGCTTACCAACAGATAAATTGCTGCCGAAGCCAAACATTCAGCACGCAACAATAACTACGTTGCACATTGCTTCATTTTATCTTTATCTCCGCATGAAATGTGAACAGTCGCGTACAACCGCGCGTGTGTATCTGAACCGTCTAGAGCGACTTGATCATTTGGTGTAATGGACTGCCAAGTGGATGTGTACAATACAAATGGGAATCAGATGGAAAGTAAAAGTGGCGCAATGATTGTGTCTAGTTTGGGAAGGCGCCCAACCACATTGAAAATGTGCTATATGCAATCAGCAGCTACATTTCGAATGATCCAGTTTATCTTTCGGTGTGGCTGACTGAATGTTGTATGCTCAAGAAAGTGTTTATCGATATTTTTGCACGCCGTCTCATTATTTGATAATATTTATCAGCATACCGCATACGCTACACATGCAGCCAAAGAAACACAATATATACATTCGCTTGCTTTGTTTTCGGATTTCGAAACAGCAGCACGGCCGAAGAAGCGCTGAGAATATTGTATGAGCAATAAATTCTCGCTCATTAGGATAACGTACAGTGAATTGCGCCAAAGGCATTTATTTGACTTGATATTATTGAACTTTGATCGAACACACATTATTTGCGTATTTACTGAATGGCAAGTGCAATAGCATTACTATCTAATGGCCTTGTATAAATGACGATGATGACGGTGCAGCCATTGAAGTTCGGTTTATAGCTTTCCATCCACAGATATCTTGTATTGCAAGTTTCGGTTGTGAAAAATTTCCTACTCAAAATTTGGCTGTGAGCGTAAACACAAAATATCGATTGCCCCATATTCAGTTTATTTGAGTTCACTTATACATTGATAGGGATTTTAAATGAAATAATTTTCTGTAAGTTGGCGCGGTTACTCTCCACCGGTCGACCAGATCTTTTCGAAAATAAATTAAAAATTCTCATTGAACACGAATTTGCTCACAATTGAAGAATCATCAAAGTCATGTTCGAATCTTAGTTTTACATCATGTTTTCAATCGCTTTCATTAGCATTAGCATTAAATTATCTTTTTCATTGGCAGAAAATATTTTTCGTCCCAAAATTTCTTTGAAAGTCAATGTTTCGGGTGGTATTAATTTCAAATGGAGCCCGCATTTCTATTGCTTCATTATGACTCCCGCTTTCTTCTCAAACGACTGTCAATTAAACGGTTTATGTACTTTGAGAAGCTGTCCGAGATGGAAAAGAAAAATAAAAGTCTTTATCTAAGTTCTCCTCTCATCTAGTTCAGTTATTTTTATCGTGATATTTGGATTGTTATGACCGTGGCTACGTCAATACAGTCATTACAGCACCGATTTGGTCCGTGCGTTTGATTTCAAAATTCAATGCCAATAGAAGAGGCATGAAATGCAAATGGAATGAAAGTTTTGGCGATTTTTGGCGAAACGAAAATGAAATTCAGTAATCATACGCACATATTTGAGTACCGCCTTCCCCCCAGATTTCAAATATTATTCCCATAGTGAATAAATTCAAATATTTATACTTCGTTGCTTTTCAAAACTCAAATTAGATGCTTTGAAACTTTTTCTTGTGGGTCTCGATACATTTCTCTCTCTCTCTCTCTCTCTCTCTCTCTCTCTCTCTCTCTCTCTGTGTGTGTGTTGGTTAATATCAAAAGTTTCTATTTATTATTATGCTTTTTTGTGCGTATTTTATTCAATAAATATGGTTCCAAGTATTTACGGATTTGTATATTGATTTTATTCAAAGCAAAGCAGCAGCAAAAAAATCATCTCTTGCTTGGCAGTAACACGCATATTTCATGTCATTTACAGAAATCGATAAATGTTTGTTGACTCAGAAACTTATAGGTAGAAAGAAAGTTAAGAAGAAACGAGTATTAACTCAATTTTGCGCGAAGTATTGAAAAGCATTTACCTTAAGTGAATGTTTGAAAAGTCAATAGATTCCGTTGCCGCTGCTGAGTACACCACCACTGTTTGTGTGAATTGCAAACTAATTTAAATCACTTGCTGGTAAAATAAACAAGAAATTACTCTGAAACTTGAGCGTCAACACGAACTGTATCGAATGAGCATTCAAAATGAACTAATCGTAAAGAACTTTTGATTTAAGCATTTGTTTGGCAGAAATATGAGCGATCGAACGCACATAATAAATTCAGATTATTTAGTAATGGCAGTAGTATGGATTGAGACAGGGCAGTAGTAATGCGTACGAACCAGAAAAATAACCACATTGACGGCCTGATAGTTATGTAAGTAAATGCGTACAAATTATTGTGAATGTCTGTGACCGAGAGACAGAGCGAGCGAGAGATTGAGAAAGAGGGAGACGAGAATAAATTGAAATAAATCGCGTATAATAGTTGATCATATTGTAAAGTAAATTTTCTGCAATTCCGAAAGATTTAATTTTGAAATTCACCTGTTTACAGTCAATTTCCATAACGCACACCACTTTATATGTAAAATGACATTTCTCTGTTACGCTCGGATCTATTCCATCGCAAGCATCGAATTGAGCGAGCAAAACAAAGAAAAATAATCGAATATTCAAAACGATTCGATGTGAATCAATGTTTCGTTGTGTCACTGACACGCAATAACGGTAAATGTCAACAGTCTGGTCAGTTTCATGCAAGAAGTTTTTAATCGAATGCGTGTAACCATGTAACTGTCGAAAAATATTTTAAAAAAGCGCATAAAAAACATCCACACAGAGAGAATGAAAGAGAGAGGGAGAGAGAGAGAGAGAGAGTAAAAAAGAAAAGTAAATAAATGCGGCTAGCCAGTAATTATAATGGTGGCATAGGCCGTTTAGCCCTACAAGTTTGCATCGGACAAGAGGACGATTTCAGAAAGTGATTTGATGAACGGATTTTCAACGGACGAATGGATTCACATAAAATGGGAAAGCATAATTAAGACGTTATGCACAAAAAATTCTGTCTCAAGTAACAACGATGATTGAATGAGGAGAAAATTTTGCATACATTCGAATTTTAAAATCGATCCTTTTTGGCAGAGAGCAATTGAGAGATTGTCTGTCATTTAATGTGCAACGAGTTGTCAATCGGGATTTCATCATTGCAAATAAGTCGTTTGATTGCAAAAAACCATTTGCACCATATGCGACGTTTTTGTTGTGCAATGTAAATTGATTATCGACAGCAATAATTGCACTTTGATCGATGATATCGATTTTTTTTTTCAATGTAGAACAGTACAGTATTTATTAATTTTTATTGAAATGCTATTTGTGATGTATAATATTGAACGGAAAAAGACAATTTTCAACAAAATAAAAATAAAACTGTGAGTTTTCAATCAATTAACCAGATTGATTGCGATTGTAATGGCTGAGACAGAAAGAAAAAAACGCGCTCCATTGATTTAACTTTAGGCTGCTTATAATATTGACGATTGAATGAGCGCGCTCGCATTGTGAACGCCTTCCATTTTTGTTTAATGCTGAAATGTATGTATTCGCATTAAAAAAAAAACCACTGAAATTTATTACATTTGTTAATGCGTTTATCTGTTGGCCATTCATTGTAAATGGTTTTGTTTCTTTCTCGGCGGTTATTGAGTTCAATGGTGTGGCAAGTATTTGAATGGAGCGTCCTCAGGCGCACAAACAAATTTAAACTATGCAAAATAAGTGATTGCATATCGTTTTTAATCAGTTTGAATGCAATTTCAATCAACATTATGTATGTTTGTGCATCTGTATCATCAGGTAATTGAGTGGAACGAAGATTGATAAAAAAATGGGAAGTGTTATTAAAATTGAAATAAAATTGCCGCTGGGAAAAATAATGTGTTTTCATTGAATCGTGTGATGATATTTTGATCGATATCAATTATCCATGGGCATCATGAAAAAAACATATGGCCATGACTTTGTTATGAACACAAAAATGCCATGAATTTAAATCCAATCAAATTATCAAATGTAATCACTGATCAATTCGCTCATAGAACAACATGATATTGATACAACATTTCAAATATTTACGACTTTTTTGTTCATGTCGCAAACGGTATTTTCATTTTTAATGGACCTTTTTCACCTTAGATACACATTCGCTCAATTTTCAATGTGTCAAAATCAAATATTTGCCTCGTCACTTTAGTTAATTTAGCTTGAAGCATCGGCCAAACTCATATTGAGCAAAAATTGACTGTAAACACATATTGCTGTCGGAAAGTCTTAATTAAAACAAAATACGCACCAAATTTACCGATACATATTAAATGGTGCAGACATTCTGGAAAGTTTTTATTTTCCAAAAAGAGCAAAAAATACATTTAAAATATTTAATAAAAAAAAAATTAACTTTCTTTCGAATTCAAGTTCGTTGGTTATCTATATCGATACAAAATTCCGTGTGACAAGGAAGTGGAAAGCCAAATTTGTTTGAAGTCCCATAATCTTTTTAACGATATAAATATGTGCAAATTATGGCATACAAATTCTGAGATACATAAAAAACAATCTAATCATTTTAATGTTTCACCAGAAAAGAGTGACAAGGGCCGATGGCACGGGTTGAAAGATGCGGTAGACTGCAATGAATGTCATGTGTATCTGAATGTGGCCATTATTCATTTGAGTCAGGTACGAAGCGTGTCTATTTCGTTGTGCCCTCACATGCACGCCGGAACACGAATGTGAAGTGTCTTTTTTAAACATGTGAGCGAGTGGCGAATTTGAGTGTGTTGAAAAAGGACGAAACTGGTGATAACGATGAACATTCCAAATGACCATGTAATGATGCATAATTTTTCATGTCACTTCAATAGCTCGGTCACCATTACAATCAGCCCATACATTCGTTAAAAACATGAATATATACCAGCGCGTACTATTTTTCTCATCACACACCAAATGGACTGCAATTTATGCGAAACCATTAAAACCGATGGCGTCGGATGTGTATATTTCGTTTGCTCGCTTACTATTTGGCCTCTTGGTATACATAACATCCGAACGACTTGTGGCTGCGATGAAGCAAACAGATGTTTGATTAAGTGACAACCGTTCCGAGTGCCACGAGACACAAACACACACAGAGAAAAAGTACAGAAAATATGCTAGAATGAGCAAAAAGCAACTAAATGGTCGGTCGGTCAGCCACAAGGCGTTTTGCATGCGTTCGCGATGATGTATATTGCTAATAATTTTGTCCGTTTTCATTACCTATACTTTGAGTCAGAGAAAAAAATGCCCTCGTGGCACTATTTTAGCTGGAAATCCCCGGAGAGGATGAGAACAAGAC
Organism: Obolodiplosis robiniae; assembly: GCA_028476595.1. Classification (NCBI taxonomy): domain Eukaryota; kingdom Metazoa; phylum Arthropoda; class Insecta; order Diptera; family Cecidomyiidae; genus Obolodiplosis; species Obolodiplosis robiniae. The sequence continues at coordinate 6,307,394 of CM052017.1, read as the reverse complement.
TTCAACTTTCACCATTTGAATTGATATATTGCTTGGCAGATTTGCCTCGAAATGGCTTTTTTACATCGACTAAAACCAATTATCGGATTGATTTGGGAGTTCCGATTCGGACTTAGCGATACTGGGCGCACAATCTTGAACAAAAATATAACTGCATAACAAGCATTTTTTTCGTATTGAATTGATCTACTAAACGAGCCTCTAAATTTGATTAACCAATAAATAATATCCAATCTGAAGACACTCAATATGAGTGAAGTTTTAGTAATGTGAATCACTACTTCTCAACGTTAATAAGTTATTGACAGATTTTACTCAATCACTAGTTTGCGGCGGAATGAAAACGATTGCCGAAACTCAAAATTGATTGATAATTAAATTTTGGGCTGTTTTTATATTACACTGTCATTTTTCTTTTAAAATATGGAATTCACGAAATATTATGATTTTGTTTCATTTTCCTGGAATACCATGACAATACATACACACCACATAAATGAGCTGTCAGCGCATGAATAAACACAAATATCAAATGTACAAGTAAATCGAAAACATTACACTGTTCGTCTTGTGATGAAAATTTCATCGAAATTATAAACATTTGAAATCAGTTCAAAAAATTGCATTTGTTCTCAATCCAAGGAATATTTCAATTTGTTGAACGATATGATTTGTTTGTAATACTGTTATGGTATCCCAGTAAAAGAGAAAAAGAATTTTTGCTCACTAAAAATCAAAGATTTTTACTAATCCGGAATGCCTGCTGCATACTAATGTTTCATGTTTGAAATGTATGGCAACGATGTATTCATTGCGCTCTCCACCCGCCTTGCTTCATATTTTTTTTATTCACGGATAGGTCACCGCCCCCTTTTGCAAAAGCTCACGTTTTTCGGCCCGATAACTGTCAACTGAATATATATTTGGATTGGGCACAAATTAGGTGTGAGGAGGTACTTGTCCGAAGCATTACCCAAAACTGAGTGCAAGCATCCGCACCAGCCGCCGTTTTATTAATGCACTTTACAATTATTCCATTTAATTTGAAGAATGTAATCAAAATCATTATTGCATTACTTTGGCCATCTTTACTTAGCATGAGATTACACTTTTAATATATCTAACAGAAAGAAATATATCGCATTGATGTTTGCCGAAGCGTTTGTTTGACATTTGTTGCCAATGTGAGTGAAACATTCGAATTCACATTTGATTTCTTGTGTATTAGCCCCTTCAATATGAACGAAATTGTTATTCGATGTATATTCAGGCATCGAACAAATATCCATGCCATGAATTCTATGATTCTGTTGTACAGCCAATTTCTTTGAAAGTACAGCGTCCGGTTGGCATATTGTAAGCATCGTTGAAGCGATGCAAACAAAAGCAATCGCAATGAAAATGGAGAGCTTGGTATAGCAAATAGATTGCCAGCTAATTTGCATAACAGTCGCTTCGAAAATGTTGTCTTGAACAAGGGAGTTTTGCTACAATTTTATCGGAAATTCATCTCGGTTCTCCGTATTTTGCCAGTTCAACAACACACATACACAGAGAGAGACATTGTATTTATAATTCAATGAGAATGGTCTGTCTTGCTAAGTACTGTGAAAGCCATTTATCACTGATGCTCCAACATACTCCCGGCGGTGTGAATTGAAGCAAATGTCTCTCTCAATGGATAAAGAAACATAAAGAGAGAGAGAGAGAGAGAGAGAGAGAGAGAGAGAGAGAGAGTGAGAGGATTGAGAAGTTTTGCTGGATGAACGTCATATGCATTTGCTTACATTGCAACACAATTATACACAACAATTTTACTCAATGAATTCTAACTCAGCCATAGTACAAACTATCACTTTGCGATGGAATTGCTGTTGGAGACATGTCAAATATTTTATCACTCTAGCTAATGGCCTTTATATTATTTATCGTCATCGATAATAATAATAATTAGAGCATGTTGCATTTAATAAAACCATTCCGAAACGGATATAATCTGAATCTGACGTTGTGTATGGTATGACATCAGCTCGATTCTCAGCGACGTCCCAAGAGATTAATAACTCTTATAACTGCAAAAGTAAATGAACAATGGAAATTGGTGGACATTGAAATGTTAAGCAAATATGTCAGTCAAATAGAAAAAGGCCAAGGAAATCTAACTCAGATGAACGACAAACATTTCCGTGAAAAATCCACTTTTTATATAAAGGGTGGGCCATATAAAAGTTGCATTTTGACATTTAAATTTTGACATTTGAGACATTTTGACATTTGAGCTGTCATTCTTTAAATAAACAATTTTGTCAAAATGCAAACGTTAGATGGCCCACCCTGTAAATCATATTCACATTCCTTCCATCAAATTCGGCAGCAATGTCATGTATTTTCATCATTTAGCTATTGCAAAATGGGACACTTATGAAATAAAATATTAATTATGCGACAAAAAAATATTGCTTCTCATTTAAAAGTTTTTTCATTTGCTCGAAGAACTTGATGTGCGAGCACGATGAAAACCACTTAGTTCCATCAACTTGCTGTTTCGAAGAATACCAAATATGGTTGTGCGACGCACTTTAAAATCGACACACATTTTCCACGGAAGCAATAAAAAAAATTGTAGAAATGAATTGGAATTCAGTGGAATTTTAGTTTTGAATGCATAAATCAGAATCGAAGAGGGAATGGAATTTAAAAATGTTCTAAAACAAAAATCAATTTTGCACATTTTTTTTATGAAATTCCAGTTTACCAGCTTAGTATTGGATCTTTAGAAATTAGTATTGCCATTTATACCATTCATATTTGATTTACAGCGAAAACATTGAAATATAATTTTTTTTCTCGATAGGTTCAATTCCACCATGTGTGCAGCTTCGTTTCATATCGATAGTGAAAACAAATGAAAAAATGGCAGTGAGCACTCGATATTATGCGGTTGACCGTTTGATTGTGCCGGTCACAGTGTCTGCCGTGTTATATCCTTCATTGAATTTCAAATTTCTGTCTGTATTTTGGGCTATTCTCCAGCGCAGATGGAGAGAAATGCGAAAGACAACAATTTCTTTGTTGATGCAGAAACAATGTCGGCATCCATAGGCTGGATTGGACTTGTATGTCTGTACAGTGTACACATAATTTACATATTTGAATGAAACTTCTAAGTCACATTTGCATCCATTCATAATTTCTCAACAATAAATCAGACCGGAATGGTATGTGTGTTCGGTGCGGTAGTCGCATAGTTTCATATCGAGGTCATTTCCAATTCAAAACATGATTAATTAGATTCGGGTTTGAACTTGTGCCTTATCATCGGCAATCATCTGAAAAATCTAAATTTTCAAAAAAGGAATGAGTTGGAATTTGGGCTATGTTTACACACAATCAACGGCATTTAAATCGTAAGAGAACATGGTAACAAGGAACGCTATTATATTAGGCAGACACAGTTCCGAATTGGGTTCGTTGAATATTGTAAACTGGCTTAGCGCTCATGAGACATAAACTTGGCATGCAAAAGAGAACGAGAAGAAGAGAAAGTGAGTAAGAGAGAGAGAGGGGGATCCCAACGAAGTAACCTACCGTCTAATCGAGTTATTTTATTATATTCAGGTTTCGTAGTTAAATGGCTGTTCCATATAAACAATTTCACGTATGAAATCGCTCAACGTAATGTAATCATTTCAATCTTTGAAAACAATCCGGGCCGAAAAAACCACAGCGGCAATATTGAAGGCAGACATTTTCCATGACTTTGTTTATAAATTTCAATATTTGAAATGTACTGACGGCGCACAGACAGATAGGTAATTTTCCTATCATTTGAATGTGCTTTACATTATGCATTGTTGACATAAATAACATCCATAAAAACGGTAATTGTTCTTCGAAAATTACAATAAAGTGCGACTGCCGGAACACAACAACAGCGTAAAGTCAAGTCATCCACAACCGACAATTGATAGCAGCGAACAGATGCAAGGCGAAACAATTGATTTTTGTCGGCCAACGCCAATTAAAAAGCGACATCACCAAACGCCTTACGCGAATTCGAAATGAAATGAAAACAATGCTCGGCCAAAGCCTGACACACCAAATTAATGTGGAGATTCCAAACGAGATTGAGCCGAACGAAAGTTTTGAGAGCGAACAATGAACAAACCGAGACCGAATAATAATTGAAACACACTAGCGACAACAGTGGAAAAGAAAGAGAGCCATTGTTAGATCAATCGAAACACCCACACAGCATTCGAATTGAATGGCAATTTTCTTGTAATAACTGCTGCGAAGAATAATATTATTTTTCGGCGTATGACTCCAATTGGAATATTCCATTAATAGGAATGGCATGATAGAGCCACATTTATGTGAGATAGTAGCATCCTATAGCAACCATATATCTACGATCATATTCATCAATTCAAGTCAATCTAAATCTGAGTAAACTTTTGTAATATTCTCTAGTTTATAATAAGTTATCGATTGATAAAAATTAACTATAATATTCTCACTCGCACATTTAAATGTGACTCTTGTGAATTGTGATGTAGTCAGCTCTAGGAGAAAATCTAGTCATTCATTTCGTACTTTGATTGCGAAATTCGTGACTTCTTTCGATGGCAACGATTTGCAAGGTGGAAACTAGACTATGTGGTTCCAAAAGCAAGTGCATTTTCATATTGATTGCATTCTATGTGTGGATGGCCGGTTTTGATGAATTTATAGTCGAAGTGTAAATTGAGCTTGTTATTTGGTGAAAATAATAAAATCAACGACTAACTACACCAATGCCCAATTACCCCCTTCATTCGCTTCTTCGCTTCAACTTCGCACATATTGGCACAATGATAATGGACAAGTGCGAGAAATCTCCGAATCAGAATGCATGTTGTACGCCAGAAACAAATTCGGACAACAAAGAAGTCAAATCAACGTTGTGCGCCATTTACAATGTAATCTGATTATGTCAAGTGGCATAATGAATCACTCGGACTCAGCGAGAATCGACTTTTCTAGATGCGAATAATGGATAGCGTCATAATATCGCGGACCATATGTACGAGCGAGTGGTTAGATTTGTTCGCCGTGGCATTGTTTGGCGTTGAATGCGCGGAACATTAGCATCCACTTTGCTAAACAGATAACAAATATTAGTGGTATTATAAAAGTAATTAAACCAAAAATAACTCCAAACAACAAGGCGGTTTAGCGACAGGGAATGTTTTGAATGATAGAATGTAATGGTAAGCTCCGAATTTGCTCAGCCTTTCAGCCATTTGCTCCCTGCCTCGGGCTTCTCCGCTTTCGACCTTGCTGATGTGGTATGTGCGATTGTCTCGCGCTCGCTCTGTAGCCTCGAATCATACTTACAACCACAATGAAATGGCTACATCGAAAAACCTCAAACCAATGGCATTTAATGAATATATTTAAAGTCTGTTGATCACCAGTTATTCGAAAATTAATGCACTTTAAATGTCGATAATAGAACAGCTATTTAATCCGAACACAAATAATTGAAAAATAGACTTTTACGCCTATGCCAACATACAACTAGGGCTGCAAGTTAAAACGACTCAAAACATTTTATCTCCTGCTCACACCAAGGGAAATTCAAGCGTGAGCATGACGTAAGATGTTTCGAACCGTTTTAACTCTCAACACGACACATATGAATCGGCAATAATTAAAAAGACCACCAATATTTGGTTTTTAATAAAAAAAACATGAATCTATGTGAAAATAAATATGAAACATAAATATTTCGGAAAATTGGAGATACGAAATTTCAAATTTTCTACGAAGTTGTACGGACTCATGATGTCTTCAGTCTTCAATAATTTCGTACCTCTCATTATATTCTCAAAAAAAACAGAAAATATTTAGTATGTTGCAGTTTTATTTTTACATAGATTGCTTTATTAAAACAAAATATTGGAGGTCTTTCTAATTCTTGCCGATTCGTGTACGCCACTACTAACTGCCAACACACTGATTTCAACGGACAGATGGATATTTATAGCCATTCATGCTTATGCCCATTTATTGAATGACACGATCACCCATGATGCGATAATCACAAATTTGTATTCATTTAAGCAGTGAAGAGAGAGATGGAGAGAGAGAGAGGGAGAGAGAGAAAGGAAAATCATTCGCGCATTCTGTGTGTTATTTCGAACAAACGCATTTTGTAAAATTCTGTGCCAGTCGAATTCAATTATATAAATGAATAGATATTGCTCGCTTTTCAATTAAACCGTTATGCTGATCATTCGGCTAAATTCATTTTGTAAATTACTAGAGATGACATATTTATTCGATATCATTATGTCACATATTTGAATAAATTGATAATGTGGATGGCATATAAGGTGTGAATATTCATTTCAGCATTGAGGAAAACTTTTGGTTCCAATTGAATTTTACAACTATAAATTGTGATGACGTTTCTATGTAAAATTTCACATATTTTGATTTCATAAATTCATAAACCCAAAAGTCCAACAGAGTCCGTGTGCAATATATTCCAATCAAAAGAAATCATTATTCTGCTGTTATTCGAATGTTTCTCTTTTGCTAATCAACCATCAGATATTTTCTTTTTGCCTAACTTTTATAACGTTCTTTTGCTTTTCAATATACGCACATAAAGTTGAGGTTCTTCATATTGATTTATGCCAAAAAATCTATTCATTCTCATTTCGACGAAGGCCAATCCGACCGTTCCGTTTCAATAATGCAAATAGCATGACTCTCAGTCAGCTTGGATTCAAATTATTTAACGCATAGTTCATGTGAAACGGTAATTTTCCAGGATTCCTTTGGCTTCCCACAGATTTTTATTCTCGAAACAGCATCACTACCCTTCTATAAATACATTACATTTCACATTGTATCGTTTGAATGGCATGTTTCCATTGGCAACAAAGTGAAATTTCTATTCATCGTATCTAAAAATATTCTTTTCCACCGTTGATTTCCTTTTCTTTTACTTTTCCGCACACACAAAAGTGAATTCAAAAGTATTGGCATGGGCCCAAAAATTAGGTGCACTAAGAAATGTGGTTTTTATCCAATTTGAGCACAGGAAAACACGATGGACCTGTTTTTTCGGTGTCAGAATGAAGGTGCTTGGTACACTATAATCTGTAAAAAAATTGCTTACACGATAGCTCAAAAAGTTTAAATCGAAAATCACATTCACATGAACCCGCAAATAAGTCTTCATTTGGAAAAGAAACCTATGAATTTTCAGCACATTCGGATAATGCCTTCGGATAGTTCAATTTGGGTCTAGTCGTTAAATGGAGGGGTTTTCAATATTATTATGAATCATTTGTATGGGGACAATGCTTAGTTCACATTGTATCATTATGAATTTTTTCAAAATATTATTTTTTTACGAGAAAAATAAGTCATAGTATTTCCGATGAGATTGACTACCTCCCTTACAAACTTCTCGCTTCTCGGGGTCAAAATGAATTTTTTACTGGAGGTAGTCCAAATTTTTGTCCGAATGATTTGAACTTTTGAAAAACTCTATTTTTTGATAATAAAACGAGATGCTGAAATTTTCATAATGATATGATGTGAACTAAATTAAGCCCCCATACAAATTTAGTTCACATTTTGTCATTTTGAAACTTTCATATTCTGATTCTTCAATGAAAAGAATGAATCACACAATAGCGAAGGTTAAAATTGGAGCTCCAAGTACAAATGATATGTAAGAAGAAAAATGATTTTGAAATGTAATATGCAAGGGATGCATGTTGTGGATTATAGTGCGGAAAAGTCCAACTTACGGATGTAAGACTTTTTATATTTCACTCTTTTCTCTATTTATGTGGTTGGATCTGTTATTTTCCATCAAGTTTCCTTGTTTCCGCGCGTAAACACTCACACAAACATAGTAAAAATTTCAATCAGGATATTCCGTTTGTTGTTGAAAGGGAAATGTGGCCTTTTTCACGAATGAAAGATATTCAATGTTGGTTTTCCGTTTGCGGATCGATAAAATTGAATGTTTGCCTGAAAAAAGAATATGAAATAGCGTTGCGAATGAGCAAAGTGATTCTGTGTTAAATCGTTTCAATTATATGATACTTTTCTTCGCTTGAAATCAGCGCAATGTTTGCATCTGTGGTGCGATGATCTCTTTTCCACGAAGAATAAATAAGCTTTTCCGCAATCAATTTCAATTTTCAACGATTTTTTTCGCCGAATTCACGGACAATGCCGCCTCTTTCTATTGGCGTTAAAATCTTCACATTCGCATTTATCCTCAATCAAATTCGAAGCAATATCCAAAACCTCACTCTTGCACATGTTGCACGTGTTCGACATTTTATTTGTTTGTCACCTTAACAAACCTTTTAACGTTTCAGCACGTGATAGTCAAAATGTGGAGGGAAATGGACTGCCGAACAGCAACGGAAAAGAAGGTGCACAAAGCTAGGCGTCTTTTGTATATTCCTTCAATCAATTATATGTTGTGTGAACATATTCATTACGCTTATGAAATGAGCGAAAAATGATTTGCATTTTACGCTCATCAATCTTGTCTCAAATGATGCGGACAGGAGTACCGAGTTTTTTTCATGTTTGCTGTTTGTTTGTAGTTGCCGACACTCTGATGTTATAAATGCCAATTAAAAATGTACCGAATTCTTTGTTCTGCTTCCACATTTTCTTTGGATGGCGATGTGAGTTTGGTGCTACGAATTCGAATGGCTTATTATTGCATGTGTGCGTATGTGCACAACAAAACAAGTAATTTTCGTTTCAATTGTCGCTAATGGATGTTCGGCATCACCGGAATGTTTTATTTCACATTTTATGTTCTCATAGGCTTCATCAGCTTAAGTATGGTCGCATGAATCATAAATGCCACATGGCAGACAACACGAATGGGCATCGACACTGGAATTGGCAGCGGGCGCTCCGAACAAATATGGAGCCATTTCTATATCCAAGTCTATTTATCTACGTTCGGGCGATAATATTGAGCTCTTTGTTGATATTTCCCAACTTGTGTTCTACGCCTAATTCGAATAAAACGCATAAAATGTGCCATACCATCTTATCAATGTCAAACGTAAATTGCATTGAGCAAGAGAAGGAGCAATGTCGAAAATCCAACCCAAATACATCAAGCGAAAATGTGCTGCTTTCATTTGATTCATCTTTTCGGCTCAGCAAATATTACGTCGAACGATATTTTATTGCATACTTTTTTTCGTCTGTTGTTCTTGCCGCACATAAAAAAAGGGAACGTAGAAAATGAAATCTAGGATCTTACTCCATTTTCTCTCGACTCAAATGCATACAAATGAAATTAGAAGTAATTGCCGATACATACGCACCAGAGAGATAAAACGTTATCTAGAAATTGAAATTCTGTACGTCGCCCAATTATTTTCGATGCATTATATCGTTGGTTTGACACTGATTCTATAGCTATCGATTTTGATGTTGAGGCTTTTGTGAAATGACATGCATGCCGCCGAAGTGTATGTGCGCCTGCAAACACGTTCAATTCTCAATTTCTCTTCTCATGGATTATTATTTTGCTGCAGGTGTGGGAAAAGGTCCTGAATTATGAATATGCCGCTTTTTCAGTATACCAAATATATCAAAGAGACACGAAGCATTTTTTTGCAATCTCTTGGTCGATAAGTAGAATGTGCACTGTTTTTTTTTTTTTTTTTTTGTTCATTCATTAAAAATAATATTCGTCAATTCTGAAATGAATGAAAGCACGCATTTATTGATAACATTTTACATCACTTCATCGTGCCACTGAACTAAAAAATTGCAAATCAATCAACAAAACTCAGTTTTTGATGTTGAATTATTTCCTCCGTTTGTTTTTCAAAGACGAAATATGGATAAAAAGATAAATGTTTCGCTGAGAAGAAAACTTACCTTCAGATTAGATGGGAAAAATATTGAAACTGAAACAATTTGAGAGAAATAATGTATTCAAATATTGGAAACAAAAGTCAAACAAGAATTTAATCGGAATAAAAGTGAAACATAATGTACATTGTAAATATTTAGATATAGTTTATGTTTCACACTTAATAAATTCTCGTTTCACAATTATTTCCAACTTTTTTTGGTTGCATTATTTTGCCGAACCAGTTGTGGCAGTATTTGTCCTATCTAATTCAAATATTGAAACTAGTATTGTACAAAAACAATAAATACAAATTATATGAACAAACAAATATTTTGCAAATGATTATGACTTGAAGAGCATACGCTGTAAATATCAAGAAGATTGAGTTATAGATAAACTTATTCTGTGTAGCACCGATAAGCAAGGACCAAAATCGAGATGCGATATTTATTATACTGATAACGGTGAGTATGGAAGGAGCATGTCAAACACACAAGAAAAACGATATAACTTTTAAGATGATAAATCATTTAAAATGTTGATTCAAATGATAAATCATTTGATATTCTTATATTTCATTAACAATTTCAGATTTATTTATAAAACTCATAATATTATAATTCCCATAATCAAATTCGCCAGATATTTTCAGAAGCATATTCCTGAATATCGTTGAATTTTCTACAAAAATCGGAAATTTTGAATGAAAGATAAGAAAATGAAACGATGAATCATTTGAATCCAAATTTTAAACGATGTTCTGTCTTTAAAGTTATATTGTTTTCCTTGTGCGCTATTTGTGGTGGATCCATGTGCAAGCCTTCCAAAATTGAATGTTTTGAGAAGTAGATTCTGTATCCAAAATACAAACCTTTTTCAAATTGGTGTGTGTCCAATTTGCTGAAAATGATGAACTACGACTGTCTTACTAAATTTTTCTAATATCTGCGATGAAATGAATATCTCGTAAATGTTGGCTCAAACGTTCATGTACTTGATTGTTTGTTTGGCTGATGTAGCTCAGTGAACAAGATTAACCGTCTTTCCGATTCCATACCAACCTAACCAATTAACCAAAAGGACGCTGCAGTGTGTTTATTCTTGAAATATCATGCTTTGGATTTTCTGTATAATCCAGAAGACTATTAATAAAAGCCTACTTAACTTAATTTCTTCGGAATAGTGGGAGTCATGACTTAATACAGATTAATAGAGCCTTCGATTCTATAATGAATCCAACGAAAAGTTTGTTCATCGAAAGGTGTTGATGTATCCTTTTTATCATCATCCCAATTATCCGAGACCCATCCAAATCAATTGCTTTCATTAAATATCAATATGAAAAAGAACTATTTAGTTACTGTCGGGAGCGAATATATCCGCGGCTAAATTCCAGTCAATCCATAGCTGGATATACGCTACATTTCAACAATAAATTCCATTTAATTCGGTTTTTTTTTTTTTTTTTTTTTATAAATACTTCGGTAATGATGAACTCTGCATCGGAAAAGCCAAACTATGAATTTCTTCGAAAGCATGTTCATGGAATCATTGACGAAATGCTGTTTTCTAAATGATTCGGCGCGGCTCAACGGGGATACATTCAATTTTATCTTCATAAGTATTTTGAATAAAGCCACAGTGTAAAGATAGAAACATATTTGACGAACGTACATGTTTTGTGTCAATATAAACATGAATTTTGGCCCCGATAATCCATGCATCATACCGTATCAGGGTGTTTTTCTCTGCAAAATCTAGAATTAGATTAATTTACGCCGTTCAATTACACTAACAACATGAATTCATCATTGAATCAACTATATCCTGGGAAGCTAGAAAGCGTCCATTATTTGTCGCGTCGCTCGCAAGTCAATCGAATGCTATCGCTTCTAAACATTCTGAGGCAAGCATTTGAAATTGATATTTTTCGAGAAATCTCGAAAGCACTTAATTTCCGGCCAATTTTCAAACCGTCATCGTGAATTATTGTAAATCGGACAATGCAAGTATTTAATATGAATCATATTATATGATCATAGTTCGATTTTCTTTTTGAACAAAATCCATAACATATTTCAACATTAGCATTTGTATTGTTCTAAAATAATGAGCGGGCTGAATTATTCAGATATAGTACAACTTATGTCTACGATTCAACTGCAATGATCTTCAAATTAATTCAATTAATCGGTAAATTTGAACCTATTAAGTGTTAACAGTTGAATTTTTTTCGCTATTTTCCCACACAGTGTGTTTGTTCTTTGGAACATCAAAGAAAGAGAGCTCACATCAATGGTGTTTATTTGCATCCGGTCTTCAACAAAAAACCAGTCTTGACAAATCGTTGTCCATCAGAGTCCGTGTGCTGGCTTACGCTTATTAAATGCATAGGTCACACGTAGGCAAGTGAATATATCGTTCTCATTTACGCTCGTACGGATTAAGTGTTGATGATGAACATCGAACAAAACGAGAGAATAAAATATAACGACTGTAGTACAAGTCTGGCGTAAGCCAGCATACTCTTTGAACGACTTTTATCTAGCACATATTCCAAGTCTGCAAAAAATAGACAATCTGAACAATCCTGACCGGCGAATGGTTGCTACCAAAAACTCGAATTGTTATGTACATCTTACGAATCTTCTTGTATAACAATTCTATTTTAATTGGAGAGTTTGAGAGGCTCATATAAATAATTCGTGAGTATAAGCGACACTCAGAAGCGTTGCTTTTAGAAGCGGAACAAAATGTTGTTCCTTCATGAAAGTGATGCAAATTGTTGTTGTAATCCCAGCTGCATATCTAAATCACTGTGCAATTTTTATATGTTTCACTTAAACAATAAAATCCGCATTTGTGTCGCTTCGATGTGGTTTCTTTTTGAGTTTCGCTTTTACGTGCAGCAAAATGAAGGTGTACTTTCTTCACATACCGATTGAATTGAGCATAAAGTTTTCCAAAAAGAGCACATTAATGTATTTTCAATGATATTCAGATTGTGCATTTATGTTTGTTGTTATAACAAAATCGTTTATATAAATTTGGCTTTAATTCCAATATATTACGTCTACTTCAGCAAGGATTAATGAATGAAAAAAAAGAGACTGTGATTTGGTTTGATTGAGAACAACACAAATATTTTTTTGCATCGTGATCATAGATTAAGGCTAATTTCGATTCTATAATACAGATTTCGTCCAATTTATGGTACGTCGCATGCATGTAGAGGTTGATATACCACGCAAAAAAGAGAGCACATAACGAGGCAGAATAGCGCTTGCACGAGAGTGAATATAATTTGAAGATTGCTTTAATGGGTAATTATCGATTGAAAATGCTTCAATAAATAAAATGTTGTTCGAGTGTTAGCATGAAACGCATGAGAATGTGACGTGAAACTAACGCACATTCATTAACGCAATTGTTCGATTATAAATTTATGCATACATTGTATGTGCGGGGCATCTGATCTATATGTGTTGTTCTGCGGGTTTTGCACATGCATTTAACATGATTGTATCTGCGCAGATAAAAAAGTGATTATTGTGTGTTTGCGGCAACTCATTGAAATGTGAAAATTGGTTATTCAATCACAAGCACATCAGAGAGCGATTGGTGTTTGGTGCGAGGCTGCGGTTGAGCTAATGCGTTCTTCGCACTAGCGCTGGAAATATCGAGGCATCACACCGAGTATGTTACGGTGATAGACTGAGAGTAATATGCGCAAAAAAGAATACCACAATCTGATATGCCATGAGTCACGTCAACATTAAATTATGATCCATACATTATGGGCGATTGAGAGGCTATGGGTGAAAGTGAAATAAATAATCAAAGGAACAAGGATTTGTATTGGTGCTTGTGTCTCGAAGTAACGAGAACATTAAGTCGAAGTGGAAAACAGAATGAGGACGAGAGAAATATTTCGGAGAATACGTCAAATTATCGTCATACATTATAATTATTTCTGTATGCAGTTGGCGTGCACGCATTTCGCAGTTACATTGTATGAAAATTGGAAGTTACAATTGGTGTATTCAACATGCAGCTCCAATTCATCATCGAATGCAGTATGCATACAATGTTTTTTGGCTGCATCATAAATGAGCTTGTCTTTCGTTCAACAAAATTGCTCAATTAATCTGTTGAATCATTTGTAAATATTTCAATCAATTCCGTCTTCTTTCGTTAAGATTATTCCATGCAGCTTTTTTATGCCTTTCTTACTTCAATTTTATGAAATGTGTGAAAATGGAAGAATACCATCAACATCGAAATTGATTTTTATATTCTGTCATTTTATTGCGGTCGAATTGCATAGTTTCGATTTACATTGACTTGACTTTTCTTTGAAATGTTTTTTTTTTCAGTTCAAATGATTTCGGATTTTCTATATAATGATTAAAGAATTGTGTTGCCTTCATATCGAATTTGTGATGCGAATTTTGGATTTGTGTTTGAGTCGCGTTGAATCTCTACTGTTTATCTGCAACTGGCACACGATTCATAGAGATTTAAAAACATTCGAGCTTAATGAAAGTACAGAAAACAAAATTTATCTTCCTCTCATTCGATTCCCCGCCAAAATATTTCCTGTTTGGCCAAAGAATAATAGTGCGCATGGACTTTTTATTTGTTTAATTTTGGTTTGTTTGTTTTTGTTTGTGCACATGACATATCAATTATGGGTTTACGCTGTGAGCTGATTGATTTCCAAACAATCTGGAATTTCATAAATAATATCTATGTTCTTAATTTATCGCAAAACAAAGAAAATTACTTTCCATCAAGACCTCTTCTGTCCCATGACGATTTGGAAAGAAAATACAATTTTCGATTATTCGGATAGTTTAATTCATATTCTCAGTAAGGTGCCATTTCATCAAGCATTCGGTCGGTATTTTTGCTTTATCGGCCACACCAGAGATGGTTTGAGATGAATGAAATCTTATTCGAACTATTTATTGCGATCTCTTTTGAACAAGGATTAAATTGAATTTATTTACTAATGTTAAGTAACCAGTGTTTTATCGACATGTGTTAATGGCTTCCAGAACTGAATTTTGGACAGTGCTCTCTCCCTCAGCATCAATACACCATTACACATTTAACTTTTATTGGACAATTATCTTCCGCCCTACACACCATCAACCATCTTTCGAATGGTTGAACGCGGTCGAATTGAAACATGCATTCAAGGATCAATCACACTACTAAGAATACTTGACGTTATTATTAACACACGACTATTCATTAACCGCCAAATAATGTATACATTCGCTGTTGGGAAAATAGCTTCGCTCCCCAAAAATTGGTCACGGCGTAAATGAAAAAAAATTAGGAATTTCTGAATGTTTGTGTGTCCGATTGACGGCTGAACCGCTTTACTAAAGAGGTAACAGTACCTTTGAAATAAAAGTGGCTGAACCGACGATATTTTGCGGTACACTTTTTGTCGTGAATTAATTTGTATACAGTTTATCTTGGACAACATTACGATTGGTTGCAGCCATTTTAATTAAATCCGAAATTGTTGAATAAACTCGAACAATAATAATGATCCATAATTTGTAATAATAATTTGACTATGCATCACTGCAAAATTGATTTAAATACTGGAACAAATAATAATGTGTACTGATGGACGCAGGGAATGTTTTTGATTAAATGAGACATTTCACAAGATGTTTAAAAGTGGCACTTGAATCAGACAGTATCATTAGCTGCATTTGTGTTCCCAAATGTTTCAATCAAGCAATAGCCAGCGAAACATAGTAAAACTTAAGTTGAATGTGAACAGTGAACAGAGTCGAATATGCGTTGAAAATTAAGAGCTGTGCCGCAAATTGACTAGCTTGGTAAGTCAAGCATAATTTCTGTCGTAATTTCAAGCGTTTTCGCCGTTTCGGTTGCTGAATGCCGAGTTATTCGTTAATTCTCTTGAATTGCATACTATTAGGCGTTAGTAATAATCATTTAGATGTTCATTTGGCTGTTATTGCTGATTTTAATCGTCTGGACGATTAAATATTTTCCATCATCATCCTCATTCGAAATTTGAACTGTGTTACGAGTTTGGGTTGGGAGAAGTGATGCTGTAATTTAAACAATGCGCGCTCTCAGCTAATTTAAACAAAATTATACTGAATTGTTGTCATGTGTGTAATACGACTCGAATGGTACATTTGTGCCAAATAAATGCGAATTATAGCCACAAGAATCGGGTGAATGATTCTCTTCCCGTTTCTAAATTGAGATATTGAGTCGGGAGAAATAGCATTAAATTTGTGAAATTGTAATTTTTATGTCCATAAGTCACTTTGTTGGATGCCGTCAAATTTGATTGCTGAATTTATGCAAGAAGCGCCCACGAATAATAAACAAAATTACAAATGTAGGAAAGAAATGAATATTTAATACAGATAACCAAAGTTAACACGTACAATGAAATCTTTCCGATTGACTCGTTTCGCATTCAACTGCACTTGCTTCGCTGTTCAACATCACTTGTTTGGACAATAGCCTTCGATTTAATTTCCTTCATTTAATTTAACTTTCATGGAGCATAACAAACATCCAAATCTTTGCAGCCGAAAACATTGAAATGATAAAACCATCTCACTTCATTCAATTACGAAGATCCGACTCAAAGTCAATCAATTGACTGAATTTTATGCATGATTAACATTTGATGAAAGTTGCCGTTCGACTTGAATGATATTTTTTCCCATCAGAATAAAGTTGCTTTAAATCACAATAATATTTGATTTCATTCTTGCTTCAGATTGCTTTCATGAAAAAAATAGAATGGGCAAAGGATTGATACGATTTGTTTGCTTAATCTACAATAAATTGAGTTATATTGCGGCTCACACAAAAAAAAATTTATCCATAGCCTGGACTTGCATAAAAATAAAATCAGTTTGTTCACGTTCAAACGCTTTTTAATGATTCCGACCAAAAAAGGGGCGTGCTACTGAATACCATTACGAAAATTGCAAATCAAATATTAAGACAATGAAACGGTCGTACGCTTGTAGTATCGCTCCGTTGGGTTTGATATTGACGCAGATGGGAAACACGGAAAAGAAAGCTGTCTTCTTGGAATAGTCATTTGACTACAGATTCCAAAGCAAATACAGCTTGTTGATGTATTGCTGCTTCCTAGGCATGGCCGATCTCAATGATACCAATTCGAACGGCATAAATGTCACAATCAAATGTTTGCTTTATTTACAGTAATGTAAACTGGGAGTTCATCCATCTATTGGTCAAACATTACTGAATGTGATAGCTCATGAAATATGCGAAAATGTCCGCTTTTGTTTGCTTATTTTCTTGTGTGCCATGTCCAAATTTCAATAATAATATTTTAATTGAATTTTCGCATTATGTGCGCCGCATAGCGAATGAATGTCGGCGGGTGCGGGTGTGAATGATGAGCATTCGATTAGCTTACAAAAAACACATCGGGCAAATTTAATCAAATTGTTTCGGCATGAATATCCGATTAATCATTGACAAACCATCGAATATCACGCAGTGATTCCGATAGCAATAGCACACAGGAACAGACAAACGAGACCAACTAGCCAATTGGAGGCAAGACCTCTTCTTATTAATTACATAAAACGCAAATTGCGTATTTTCCCGGAATATATTTTTTGTGCGCCATAAATGTTTTGACTAACCAATTAAATTGTTGTTTATTTATTTTTGTTCGCTGTTTTTCGAAAACACAGCGAGAATTGTGCAAACATCAAGAAGGTAGAGGCGAGTTTCCAAGAAGCGCAGAAAGAAACAATTCAATAGACATGGAGGAACACAAAAAACTTATAAACACACCGAAAATTGACCTTATTCTTACGCAACTGTCTCTTTTCGGCATGCACGTGTGCCAATTGATCTTTACGCATCTGTACACTGCATGGGGCGACTCACTAATAGCGTGCGAGGAAGAAATAGGCAGTATTAAATTCCTATCGTAATTGACAGTGAAGCACCAAAAGTAAAACCGGCATATTTTATTGTTCTCATACTCATTCCAATCTATAGATTTTGCGCTTAATCAGTGAGAAACACAGAGAAAAGCAAGGACAAATGAGTGTGAGAGAGATACAACGATTTGGAACATATTATTTGCAATTTCTTTCTAGCACAATATTAGTGAATTGCCCCATGCCACACAGTCAACACTAAGAAATGTTTTCATTTGCAATTCATTTCGCTGGAGGCGTCAGCGAATCGACCAGTAATTTTGCGATGATGGTAAAATAACGGTAATATAAATTTATAACGATTGACTTTCATCCTCATTATGATCGTTTACCTGTATTTGAAATAGCACTGTACAGAGACCACTTCTTTCGATGTTTTTCTTTTTCTTTTTTTTTGTGGAATCCGGACTTGAGTAGCGCAGAGCGAAGTGGTGAAATAAGATTTGCATTTACAAATGGATTGTATGATGATGGGCCGAAGGACTGGGCCTCATGAATACAATGGACGCGTTCACAAAAAAAATAACAAAGAGCAAAAAAAAGCAAATAAAAACGAGTGCAAATGGACAAAAATAGACACTAGAAATTAGCTTTTAGTAACGCTACGCAGCTAAATCGAATGGTTGCTTTGGACAGCCGACGGAAGACACGGAAAAAAGAGAGCGAGAGCGGAAATTCCATTTGATATTGTGTAAATAAATATTTAAATTTATGAGCGGTTGCTGGAAGTGCCGCAGGAAAAACAATAGAAAAGGATATTAAACAGATGAAACATTAGCCAGATTAGCAAATGAAAACGCTGAAACGGGGCCAAAGGAGAAAGAAAGATCCGTGTTACTTAAAAGCGGGGTCAGGTAATACAGGCGACTTTCCGCAAGTCATCACCGGTGACGTCAAAGCACCCGAAATGATTCGGTGAGATTAAAAACAATTTCTATAAAAAGTTGCAAAAAAAGACGAGACAAGAAAATTTTTCATTTGATAAAGAGCCAAAGCTGTGTTAATCAGCATATGCGTGACATGCAAATATAAGTATGGCAAAAATGTTGCGGCTTTTTTTTATATAAAACTATTTTTGATCTTTTGTGTACTCATGTATTTGAATTAGTTAAAGCTAACTCCGGCATCACAAAAAGATTTATTGACAAACATCCCAAAATTTTGTTCTCTAATAAAAGCGGCACATGTATAAATTGAATGCTAATATTTGTATATTTCGCTTATATCGATCACCGTAGTTTTGGGTTATTTTAAGAATAACTTCTATTTGTCTCGTCTTTTACTGTAATTTTTTTATAGAAATTGTTTTTAATCTCATCAAATCAATTAACAAACCATTAAGTGACGTTAATGAGGTTACACTAAACGGGTGAAAACGGTAATGCAGCCGCATACTCACTCTCTGTATTATCAAACAATGCGGGCTCATTATCTCGCTCTCATTCACCCCCCCCCCCCCCCTCTCTATCTCCTTCGATAGATTTTGTATTGAATTTAATTTTCGGGTGTTTTTACAAGAAGTATGGTTGTTTATTGTTGTTTTCAGCATGACAGTAAATCACTTGTTAATTAATATTGCCTACAAGTGATACAATTTCAAGTTTTGTTCAGTTCAGATGCCCATTTCAAGAGCTTTGCTCGCATCTTCAATGAGTTTCAATCTGATTGAATGACAAAATTCAGGTGACATCAAAGTCAATGGAATGCTTATTATTAAAAAAAATCTGAGAATCAAGCAAATGTCAGTTACAAAAAAGTTTCTTGATTTTGAATGTAAAATTTGCTAAAAATGGAATTTTCGATTGCATCATCATTCTCATTCATCAAATTTTCGTCAAATTTATGAATGCAAGATGATTGAAATGCGCCAAGTTCGTAAACATTATTGACTTTATGAAATAACTTTAAACTTGACAAATCTAAATTGTGATTTTAATCCAACATATGATTGGCGATGATCAGGTTCATTCTTGGTTGTATAACATTGATACTTTTTAAAAAGGTAATGTGAAAATGTATCATTTGCAGACAACATAAATAAACTAGCGAAGATAAGAACACAAGTGAATCTCCAGTTAATATTTTAATTTTGTTTAAGAGTTAATTCATTGATAACAATAAATTATTGAAATTGAGCGATATGATTCTGCTGATGCCTACTAAATCAGAAAAAAAAAATATTGTACCGACGAGAAAAAAAACACATGAACTACTCATTCCAATTAAATATGTACACAGATATTCACTTGACTTTACTTGACTGAGCACGAATCGATGCGATGCATGAATGTCAACAACACCCACCAATATGTTAAGCGAACAGTCAGTCGAGCCAAATCGACTCGATGTTGACTTGGCTGGCTAAAAATATTAGAACACGTGCCCGCGAATCAAGAATACGTAAATATTAGACAAAAAAGCATTGAAAACGACGGAAAATTGTTGTGTAACATTCAACCATTCCTGTTTACTGAGCCATCAAAATGTTTGCATTTTTGAAGACAAATTTCCCGTACGTTGTATAATCATAACCGAAAAATGCACAGTCTAAGAAAACAAACTCTCTACCCAAACAAAAAAGGTGAAGACAAAATAGAAATAACTAAACGAACAAAAAAATATTGCAAAAAGTTAAGAATTGTTGATCTGAAAACAAAAAATGGCGAAAAAAATTGTTTGTAAACAAAAAGAAATGCGTGAAATTACAACCAAAAATGGATGAGAACTGCTTTTGGTTCGTTTCACTTTTTTCCTTTTTTTTTTGGTTTTGTTTTCACCATGCAATTGGGCTTATTATTACAATGGGTTTAAATGTAAATGGTCATTGCCGGGCTCGCAGTTCACGTGAAACGCAAGAATGGAAATACAGTTCTCGTGCAAAGTTGAATAGTTTCTCGTGATTTTTAACATAAATTTTGATGCGAACACAGAGCGTCAACAGTTGTGGTCCGTCGTTGAAATTGTGGTAGAGTGTGTGCCTTTTATATTTTTCTATGAACTCCTTCTTTCAAAATAAGAGAGAATTTTGAGCTTTGTATCAATAAAACCAAAGAACCGTTCTTTTGCTTCATCAAAAAAAAACCAAAATGAATATCGCAAGTGGAAAATTAATATTAAAGATTTTTCTCAGCAGAATGATTGAGTTGCTGTGTTACAAAATATTACAAATGTAAAAAGAGTTTAAAATGCATTTCAGCTGGTTTGTGCGCAAAAATATAAGGAAAAACTGTGACGAAGTGGCGTAAAAAAGCCCCACAATAAAAATTAATTAAAACAAATATGCACTTTATGGCGATAGAATAATGGAGAAATAATACCAAAATAGGAACATCGTGAAATGTTAGTGTGTACACAGATTTCGCAGTTTTTCGATTTGAAGCGTTGTGTGTTTTTTTTCGTCATATTTTATCAACGGCTATTCATCGCCTTATTTGGTTTCCCATTTCGCTTTCCATCCAATGTGCCATTAGCAAGCAGATCAAAACGAGAGACAAAGAAAGCGTCAAAAATGAAGCCCCCACTTGACCAGAGAGCACTTTTCGAATTGAAACCGCTCGAATAAATGTGAAATCCGAAAAAAGGGTGGAAAAAATGGCATTCGTAATATCGCACAAAAACACACTTATTATGAATCCGGTGGCGGATTTTATTTATTCACTTCAATTTTGCTATGCTGGTGCCGATCAAATTGTTCATCGAACCGCTCTTTATTAACATTCTGCGGATTTTCCCTCTCATTCGTTGCTGATATTTATTTAAGTTGGATAATAAAACAAATGTATAAACAATGTCGCTTAATATGCAATCACTTCATATACAGTAAATAATTGTCACGTTCATCTGTTTTACCGTTAGATTCTAGCGCTGTTTTTCGGTGCGCATATTTATCCGTAGCATTGCATCTCATCTGGCGCCACATCATTGTCGCGATGCATTCATAGTCACAGCATTCCACCGAAATTCTTCATCATATTGAATTTGCCGCATTCACACAAGCAATCATATTGTTCATACTCACTTGATTTTTGTAAAAATCAGCTATAAGGAAAATAAATCCATCTATTTTTTCGCTTGTCTGTTTCACAAACAGCGATTCCGAACATATTGTTTGTTCTATATATGTAACGCTTGTTAGTCAATTTAAATTCTTTCCGTTTATGATTAATGCAAAATCTTCCAATTGCTATTGATTTTCATTGTTTCTGTACATGCAGTCAACGCTCGAAACGACGAATTCTCAGAATTTCGTAATTTTTTAGCGCGCATCAGGATGATTGCGTCTAACTCGTATTCTGCGCGAGCTACATTGATTATATCCTTTGAATGTACTTTGTCGTTGACTGCAATATGCAAATGTTGAATTCAAGTATTAAATCTCCAATACCTGCTTGGTGTCCATCAATAAATTAATTGAAATGTATATTTTACAGCTCTCCCGCAGTGAATATTATTTACAATTAATTGTGATGCATCATATATGTTTTGTAATTGTACGCAATCAGTGTATTTCTTCTGCTTTTAACATGTGAAAATAAAATTCTGGAGCCGTTCATTGTAGATGCATCATGGAATATTGGCAATGCGAAAAACAGCTGAAATCATACGAGATTCGAATCCTTATTGCTTTTTTCGATACTTATTCAATTGCACGAATCAATCTGAGAAAATGTAGTGAATTATACAAATAAAGATATAAAAATTCAGGAACTATTTCAGAAGCCAACAATAATGTCTGAGTGTTTGCTATTGTGTATTGTTCTAACGATGTAGCTCATGTGTAACAAATATTCGAAAAGCGCCGCGTAAAACACATGATGCGATAAATAGTATTTATTAACACTAGCCAAACACCCAGCGCAACCAAGGAGCCATCCGGCAAAACACAAAAAAAAAAACCAACACATTATTCACATACCAATGGCATGATTGAAGTCGTGTGAGTGCCACACGCGCACGTCAACATTCATCATTGTCTTTGTTTCGCGTCGATGATCTCCTTCTCAATAAAAAGAAGCAAAAAATGCCAAATTAAGCTCATAATTGAAACGCGTTAGTATCAAACTAGTAGTTAATTAAGCGTAGCCAAGCAATTGTGTGTTTAGTTGGTACGTTATAGGAATTTAAACATTGAAGAAAGACATTTGTGGCGGCAACAATCAATGAAACAAGTGAGCGAAGCAGCAACAAATAGAAATCACATCTATCTGAATCGATTCGGAAGCATTTGGCTTCGGTATCGAATTCAAAGAATAGAGTGAATGAAAAATTAACTTGATTCACCATTCACATTAAAGTCGTTCCTTTTAAATCGAGCTCATGTGTTTTGCAGCAGCTTTGGACCACTCTGGACGCACGATTGTTTTCTTCCTAAAAGCCAGTACCAAATCACAAGTGTTTACAGAGAACTAAGCAAAAAAATAAATACATCTTTTGGAAAGAAGAAGCCAGAAAAATGGGCAGTGCGGTTAATCAATATGTGGCCGTGTTTTGTGGTATTTATCATTTGTGAAATGAACGGAATGTTTAATAAACAAAAAAATTCTAATTGAATTGTTCATTTTGAAGTGAATTTATGCACAATTGGATATGGATTGACCGTTGGATGGATGGCTAATGCATTTCTCAAGTATGATTCAGAGGAGAGCCCATTGCCAACGGGCCGAGTAAATATGGATCAGATTGCGTGGATCGGTGCGATCCTGGGTATTGGCGGCTTGGTGGGAACCATACTTTGTGGATGGATTGCCGATCGTATTGGCCGCAAACATTCATTACTTGCCATGGCTGTGCCACTCACGGTAAATAAGTTTCTACTTTCGAATCCCAGAAAAGTCTTTCAACACAACGGGTTTTGCCTCACATCTATTTTTTCTATTAAACCAATTTTAGATGAGTTATTTGTCAATTATTTACGCACAAAATGTAGCTTATTTATGCGTGTCGCGTTTTCTCACCGGCTTCGTGGGCGGTGGTATATTTGTTTTGATACCGATAATGGTGGCCGAAATTGCCGAGGACAGGTATGTAAATTTCGCGACAAAACTGAAGTGATATTCTATCGATGGAGTTCAATAAGTGCCTTAGGCTTCTTATAATACATAGGCTCCTCTGAGACTCATAGATAGAATTATGAAACGGAACATCAAAGAAAATTAGATTGATTGCAAACGCATTGAGCCGTACCTAATGTTGGTTCGTTGAGCAAATTAATGAAAGTTGATGTCAATGTTGCTGTGCGCAAACGAGAAAATGATTCGATCATTTTTTTTTTTAACTGATTTAACGGCTGGCCGAAGATTTCTGATAATCTAAAGTGGTTTTCATTTCATACAAACGCACAGAATTCGTGGAACATTATGCTCAATATTGGTCCTATCATCATCTGGGGGCGTTTTACTTGGTTTCATTTCTGGCCACTTCCTCGACTACGAAGAAACTCCACGCATCGCTTTGATCTTCCCAATTATGTATATCACATTTTTCTCATTTATGCCTGAAACTCCCTATTACTTAATGAAGACCAATCGCATCGAGGTTTGTTCAAAAACAATGCCCTCTTCTAGTTTTCACGTAATTAGAAACAAGTTTAAAGAGAAATGCACGTGTTTAAATTTTAGGAAGCTGAAAAATCATTGCGTTATTACCGTAATGTAGCATCAAAGGGAAGTGATGCAACACAAAATAAAGCATTCGAACATGAGCTATCAAAATTGAAATATTCACACATTGAAATGCAAAAGAAAGGCACGGAATGTGCGACGAATACACCGCTGAAAGTGGGCGACTTTCTCAATCAACCATTCTTCATTGGCTGCATTTTGATGATTGCTCACGAATTCAATGGTGGTTTCACAATGTGCAGTTATGCTGGCATGATTTTCGCCAAGTCTGGATCAGCCATGTCACCGGGCATTTCATCGATTGTCGTGGGCGCCATTCAATTCCTCGGTACATATGTTTCGACTGCTCTGATTGACCGCTTAGGACGAAAGGTAATTTCAATTCTGTATATGAACAGGAACCCTTCCATGTTTATGGAATCTATGATCATTTTAACAGCTTATGAATGAATGAAATGTAATTCAAACTTTTCTTAATTTTCTTTCAATTTTCCCATTTTTTATTATTTTTTTTTTTTTTCACAAAACATTCAAATGTCACGTGCGTGTGTTTTATTTTTGTCGTTTCGAAAGTTTTTGATGGTTGTATCTTTTGTTGGAACTGGATTGAGCCATGTCGCTTTGGCTACTTACATATTCCTTAGTGCTGAAACTGACATCAATCTGGATGCTTTTCAATGGGTCCCGGTCGTAAGTTTCTCGGCAATGATATTTATTGCGTCATGCGGTGCTCTTCCCATACCATATGTTATATTATGCGAAATTTTACCTGACAAAGTAAGTATTTGTGTGATTCAAGTATTATTAAGCAAGCAAATGTTACATTTCCTGAAAAAAAAAACGACAAAAATACTGAGAAGATCGCTGATTTTTCGTAGAAATGTAAGCAATTTGCTTCCGAAAAAGCGCTATTGAAAGAGATCCGCTTAGAAATCTTTTGGCACAAACAACGGCATAATGTTCACAACTTAATGGGCTGCGAAACATTGCGAATTTTTTATCCAAATTCCGAACCAATCTGGGCTCTCTTTCAATAGCGTTGGAGCACAGAAAACTTTTGATATGCTGTAAAAATTCATCCGGATTTTATGTTTTCGACCGATTCATTTGTTCGTTCTAACCAACTGTGACATTTTTTGATGAACCAAAATAATAAACGAACGGTGACATTTGATTTTAAATCATTCAGATTCGCAGTGTTGCTACAACATTTATCTTGTGCATTTCATGGGGCCTTACCTTTGCAATGGTACGCATTTATTCAAAATAGTTGATTTGGATTTGTGGAATCGGCTTATCTCTTTTTCCTCCTTTAATATTCCTAGGTCAAATTGTTTCCTACATGTTTGGCATTGATCGGACTCTACGGTTGTATTTATTTCTTTGCCGTTTGCTGCTTCGCAACTGTGCTGTATCTGCTGGCATTTGTGCCCGAAACAAAAGGAAAAAGCTTGGACGAGATTCTCATAATTTTGAAGGCCAAATAAACACAACAACCGAACGTTAAGTTTCAGATAATCAAGCTTTGCGGATGGATTCTGGCATGGTGCCACACAGCAAACATGATAATGAAATATTAACATTCGCTAAGATAAAGAGCTTTTAAGAATTTATTATATTTCATAAGATTAATTTATTTGATGACTTCATCAGCGGATTGTCAGATTATTGCCTATTTTCAAGCGTAATAATTTCTGTTTCTTAGCAAATTTTCCAGACAGAAAGTCAATGCAAAACCAAATTGTTAGTGAAAATCACTGAAAAGTGTTCAACTGAACAAGTCCAAAACAGGCATTTTCGACTGAATAATCTCAATGGCAAGCAATAAATATTTTTTTTTATTGTATAAAAAAAATAAAATAAATAAAAAAAATATTTTTTCATGCAACTATTTGTGAGCTGTTATTTATTGTTGAATTGCTAAATTTTCTGGGAATTCTATAAACCCGTTTATTCAAATTAATAATTGATTCGAATTTGAGGTTTATTACACTCGCTGTATTCATGTCCATAAATAATTGATGTAATTCCACGTTAAAACTTTCACTTTGACATTGTTTGCTGTTCGGCATCGTAGACAATTGAGAAGTTCACATTCTACCTTCTGTCTTTTGTGTGCGCGAGACACCATACCCTACAAGCACCAATATAATAATTATTGCTTCAATTTTAACATCATTGTAAAGCATAATACATATTTAACTTTAACACGAGAGATATTTTTATGAAACTTTTCGCTGTCTAGTGCTTTTAAGTGTCAACAGTTTGCGCTGAGGAAACCATCAGTCCCGGCCACTCGCATTCACGACCACCTTACGTTCATTAGCTTGCGAATAATTTGAAATTAGAAATGTCAACGAATGCAGTACTCCAAAGAGGTGCGCTTACATTGGATTTTTGTTGGAAAAACTTTGTGCTGAATTTAATGATTAGGTTGACATTGGTGAGGTAAAAATTGCGCCAAAGTACGGTTATTTTGTGCCTAACAATCTGAAGCATTAATTCCGATTTCGCATGGCGGCAGAGGCGGTAATATGGACGACAAAGACACAAGCAAAGTTTTCGAATATCGAGACATTATTTATTCGACTCACTCATTTGGAAATAGCACTGATTTAAAGCAATATAATTTACACGCGTATGATGTTAATTATACGGAATTTACTACAGTAACAATGTTAATTCGGATTCCGAAGTGGTATTTTCACTGCGAGAAAGATAGAAATTCTTGAAATTCAGTGTGTGTGTGTGTGGCTTCGCACAAAATCATCCAATGAAATGTGATAAGAGATCCACACAGAGAGCAGATGACATTGCAATTACTCGCTTTGACCCGAAATGAATGAAAGCACACATTTATGTTACCTTCTTCTTCGTCTTCAACGATTTTTCATTATAAGATGTTCAAAATATACGGTGTCTCACATCATCAGCAAGTTTGCTTTCATTTCAACTGGGAAATGCATGAGAAAAGGCCGCTTTTTCTCGATCCATTACATTTAAGATGCTTGACGGTCTTATTTTCCGTTTAGCCGTTAATGAATCCGTACTTAAATTTATATAATTTAGTTCGCCTAATTATGATTTAATGATTCTTCCTAGGATTCTTCTTTGTTATCTCACACAATGTATAATATGATTACAGCGAAAATAATCGTCAGTTGGTGTTTGTATCGATGAAACGGCAAAAACGTCATAAATTCTTCTTAGACACGTCGTCATTTTGGCGTTATCACATGTATTTTGTTGCTTTACCTTCATTCAGTAGCCGTCATCAAATGGATTATTCTCTCATTTTCCTCGTGATACCGTGTGATGGAGACAGACATTTTGCGCGTGAAATTTTTTCTCACAATCACAAATCCTATTGAAGAATGCATTGAATGTGTTTGTCTAAAGGGGCGCATTAGCTCATATGGCGAGCCAAAACCATTAGGCACGTATATTTCAAGTTCACAATTTAAATGAGCCATTACATTGACAAATGAAAGAAGGAAAATTCACACACAAAAGCCGCGACGAACAAGACAAGAACAAGATTCACGTGCCCAACGCTCATAAATTCAATATTGTGTAACATACGTGCAAATCATATAAAGCGTATTTTAAAAGGCACGTACATTTCAAAATCATTGCAATAATTTTTGGGTAATGTTTATGGTGGATAGTCACCCGCCCATCCTGATGTACTTTGAGCGAATGAGAGGTACTTGTTATTGCGCGATGTCTGATATCAAAATACCATAATTCAAATAAGAAACCGCATTAACACATAAATCTCATTGTAGTATTTTTCGTTCGCTAGAAAGTGAAAATAAATTGGATTTATTTTTCGTTTTCGGTGCGGTATGCAAGCGAGCCCGCAACGCGTACGCTATAAACAAGGCTCTCGGTGAATCGAAAGGTGTGAGAAGCGGATGTAACAATGGAACGACATTGAATAAGCTTTATTGCGCTGAGCTGTCGTTTGAATTGGGCTTGATGAGGCAGCACACATGTGCCGCACAAATGAGAAAATGCGATTGTTCCAAGTGCACTTACGTTTAATGATGAAACTTCTACTTTCAAAGTGGACGATATACACGGAAAGCGCGTAGAGTGTAAGGCGGGAAAGGGATTGTGTCTGTGTGTCTCAGTTAGGCACTCCGTTTACGCAAAAATTACATAATCAAAAGAAACCTGTCTAAATCGAGATGTATCGATGTGGCATATTCAAGTACTTCCGAGTGAATAATTTGCAGACAAATAGATACACAGATATTATAAACCGCGCGCACATACACACACAGAGAGAGTGATGGAGAGAGAGAGAGAGAGAGAGAGAGCGGAATGTGCTTAGAGATTCTTTTGGATATTCTGAGTGTTAGAATAAGAAGAATGAGATAGAGTGAGAGAGAGAGAGAAGAATGTGAAAAAGAATGAATTTATGTGTTGTTTTTACTTTGAAGCAAAAAGCATATAAAAAGAAACTCTGATTAAGTTTCGGATGAATCTTGTAATTTTTGAGCTGTTGTTGGCTGAGTGTGTGTGAATGTAATTCCGTAAATTTAGCCATTGATTTTTTCGAATGAAAGAAACTCAAACGCAACAGCACCAGCCATGACAATAATAATAATTATTGCAATAACAACGTGTTTATAATGCTCTCAAATAAAAAGTGTTGCGCTCGTTCGTTTTTTTCTCTATTTTTCTCAACATCGTTCTTCCAATTCGGTCGTTTCACTTAGCTTTTAGAATGAATTTCATTCTTCGAACTGATTGATGATGAATATTTCGAGCGTTGTAATATTGGGTGTGTGAATTAATTCTTAGACTCAACATTTAGATGTCGCTACGTGAGATTGCGTATAGTTTGACAAGCAATTCCAATTGCATTTTGTAGCTGTCACATTTGTCAATCTAAGTCAGAGCAGAAAGTTTTATTTTTCATACTGCGTCATTTTTTTGTAATCGATTTAAAATGGATCGTGATAAGTTGTTTTTTCGAAAGGTTATTCTTTTCTTTTTTGATTCCAAGAAAACTGCCGCTGAAGCTCACCGATAGCTTTCTGACACTTATGGCAATCAAGCTCCATCGAGAGCAAGCCGCTTCAATTGGTTTCATCGATTCCAAAGTGGTGATTTTGACTTGACAGACAAAGAACGGCCAGGTCAGCCAAAAAAGTTTGAAGATGCCGAATTACAAACATTATTGGATGAAAATGCATGTCAAACGCAAAAAAAACTTGCAATGGAGTTAAACGTTGACCGATCAACCATTTCTCATCGTTTGCACGCAATGGGAAAGATTCGAAAGCTAGGAAGATGGGTCCCACATCAACTGTCCGAAAATCAATTGAGAGCACGAATTGAAGCATGCAAAAAAAAATCTTGCTGAGTGCAAAAAAACATAGTTTTTTGCATCGAATTATTACTGGCGATGAAAAATGGGTCTATTACGAAAACCCCAAACGTAAGGCAGCGTATGTTGATCCAGGGGAAGCAGGACCGTCACAGCCAAAAGATATTCATTGAGGTTATGCTGTGCATATTGGTGGGACCAAAAAGGTGTGGTGTATTATGAGCTGTTGAATCCAAATGAAACGGTTACATGTGATCGCTACCGACGCCAACTGGGCAATTTGACACGTGCATTAGACGAAAAACGGCCAGCAATAGCGAACAAAAGCTATAAAGTTTTGTTTCATGATGACAATGCCAGACCACATCGTGCAAAAACCGCTCAAAACAAGGTAGAGCAACTCGGTTGGGATCGGCTTATACAGCCTGCGTATTCTCCAGACCTAGCACCTTCTGACTACCATTTGTTTCGATCAATGCAAATGGGTCTGGCTGACGTACGCTTCCAAAACGCCGGAGAAGTGCGAAATTGGATCGATGGCTGGATAGCTGGAAAAGATGGAGACTTCTTCAAATGCGGAATCCACAAACTTCCCAGGAGATGGCAGGAAGTCATAGCTGGCGAATATATTGGATAAAATATACTGTAACGTTATCTTATAATAAACATTGCTTTTTTATAAAAAAAATTTAAAAATTAATTCACACACCCAATACTTTTATTCGAATCAACATTACCTTGGACTATTTGTTCACCGGTGAAAACCTTGTACCGTGGATTGTAATAGTGTTTTAATATGCAAATCATTGCGTAGCACGAAACGTAGTTCAAGTCGTAATTAAGAGAGGTGATTGGATGTTTTGTAGAGCTATTATATGCATCAAAATTATTTAATATTTCGAACAAAACGAATTTTTATGTTTCGTTTATGTATGCAAACTCTTTCGAGTTCATGCAAAAAAGATCACCACAACTTCAAAATATTTTTTGAGTTTTTTGGAATAAAGTTTGATTACCTTGCAGCTCGCATGAGCTTAACATTACTTCAAAAGCCGGTTAAGAGTCCATCGCATCAGTAGTATGGTGAAGTCAATAACATTATTTGGTTGGTTGTTATTAAGGAAAGTGGCAAGCCGAAACAAGAAGACTAAAAAGATTTAATATGTGAACACGCTTAAACTGTACTATTTAAAAAGTTTAACAAGAACAGTTGGAATTCGAAATATAGCTACTGATGGCCGAAATAATTCTCACTTGCGAGAAGCTGAAATCTATAGCACAATATTAATAAAATTAAAGTATGAAGCGAATTAAATGGAATTAAGAGCGAATCGAGAAGCCTGAAAAAGCGGGACAGGGGAAGGAGAACGATGGATAGAAGGGGAGAAATGGTGAATCTAGCAACATGTGAATTGAAAGAAAACCAAAGCACAACGTCTTCAAGATCCCTTATTGGAAAACGAAATGAACGAAAAACAAAGGATGAGTTGAGTCGATGAAATTTATTACAAAACTTTTTTTTATAATTCGCACATTTTTCTCGTGTATTTGTTCCACATTTAAGCTTCATTTAAAGTTCAGCATTTTCAATGGCATGTACGAGTGTTGTTGTTGTTCGTCCGATTCGTCGTCATGATACGATTGTTGTGGACAGTAATGTTGAATTCAATTGCACACGAAAATAATTAAAGCCAATTTCGCCAGCATCTCTCTCGTTCTCATTTCATTTGATTCGCAATGTGATTTTACAATATTAATTACGTTCCATGAAATTGCTTTCGCATTGTAAGCGTGTTCGTTTTCCTTTTTGTTCAATTACCTCGTGTTTGTGTGATGTCGTTGGGTGCGCGAGCGAGCGAATGAGACAGAAAAAGAAAACAACCGAATGAAGTAGCACCGTGTATATATTTTTCTAATGAATTTTTATTGTTCAACGGATACGGACGAATTAAGTGAATTTTTCTCTAGTTGTGCATTTGTAGTACATTTCAGATTGTATCCAGTGTTGAAATTGGGAGCATATCCTCTTGCGCTCAATCGAAATAACTGTAAATTCTCGATTCAAGAAAAACACTCGGTTGTAGGGCATTCGATTTATATCTTCGCCTAGGGGACATTCAATTTATGTGGCATTTCAATTCAATACATATATACCCATACGTCCCACTTCAGGACATCCATTTTTCCCATATTGATCCCAAGTTTTTCATAAATTCTGATTGCGTCGAATTCTATTCGATATATGAAACTTTGCTATAAACACTGAAATTATCTTCAACGATATCTGTGTGGCATTCACTCGCCAGCCCCCAGATCAAGTCGTCCAGAAGCTTATTTGGCTGCATGAATGAATTAAGAGCAATCCAAATTCATTTCTAAATCGAAATGGAAACTGCAAGGAATCCATCTCACAATGTCGATGTGTACAACACCAAATTGCATCGCTATCTGATGAAATGGCGTGGAAAAATGCACAACCATTCGTTGCACATCAACCGTATTATATAAAATTTTACCTTTGAAAATCAACGTTGATATGTACGTGTAATGTTTGCTATTATCTTCAATTGATTTTTTTTTTATCAAGCACATAAGAAAAAATCGTTCCAATCAATTGAGCCGAACTTTTCGGAAAAACACTTAATTCAATATCACATTCAGAATGAAGTGGTAAAATCTAGCAATTGTTGAAACCTTATTTAAAATTATATACATAGAGCTGCTGAATCTTAATGAATGCCCTAAAAATGAATCGTTCCAATTTATGTTGAGTCTCAATATTGCAGTTTTAAAGAAGAAAAATGAATACAATAGTGTAACATAATAAATTTCCCAGGAAAACCATAAAACTTTAAGTAAAAGACATCATCAGCCCAACTTCGTAGGACATTATATTCTAATATCTTTCTGTTTCTCCCAGAAAATTTGAATATATTTGAATGGGTGAGAATGAAAACTGACCTCTAACTATTATGAGAATTAAAATGAGACTGGAAAAAATGCCAATTGAAATGAGACCAGAAATTTTTTTTGCATAAAAATGAGACCCAAAATTTGTTCACTGGTTGTCTCATATTTATCTTCAAATTTTCCGGGGTCATTTTTACTCTCAAAATTGTCTGGTCTCATTTCTACATTCATATTTTAAATGTTTTTCGATCTCATTTTTATCCTCAATATTTTCACGATCTCATTTTATTCTTCAAAAATTCCAGGTCACATTTTTGTTTTAAAATTTTTCTAGCCTCATTTCAATTTTCACAATAGTTAGAGGTCGGTTTTTATTCTCACCCATTCATTTATCTTTCACAATAATTGCCACATTTCTTTATGTTCCGCTTTTAAAACCATGATATTGTAACTCATTTTGATTCTAACCGATTCAAATTGGTGATGACAAGCCATTATTATTACTATTTTTTAAATACAAACTTTCGTCTTGAGCATAATAACACTTTGAGGGAAGCCAAGCTTTAGTTTCGGCAGAGTTTGCGATTAGTTTAAATGACAATTATTAAAAGGTAATTCTACTTCACTGAAGGTCTAGACAAGTATCAATATCTATTTATTATCTCCGCCTTTTGATTCCCACGTATCGTATTATAAAATATGGAAAACAAAGAGAAACTCGAAAAGTAGTTGGTCTTCAGACGACAAAAAGTATATATTAAATCTATAGATTTAATCATTTTGGGGGAAATTATCAAATTTCATAATGGGAAAATTATGCGGATCAAAATTATAGTTTTGCCTACTTACAACATATTCGGTTGTTCCAAGGCCATGTTTTTGAAATATTTTCTGTGTGGGGACTTTTTTGTCTACCAGTCAATTCGTGCTGATTTTAGGCTTGAAGGAGATGAATAATCGCTCATTCTCTCAAAGACATGAAGAACTTTGGATGGAAAAATAATAGCGCAGTTACCTTTCCAAGATTATCAGTTTCACTTTTAAACCTCTATTTGCTTCGACTCTCATTAAACTCAATACGGTTGCCGAGTCAAAATTCCTTACAGTGACCGGATTTTATTTAAAATTCCATATTTTTCTCTTTCCACTTTTAGCAATGAGATTCTAAGTAAATGTTCCAGAATATTAATAGATTTGTTTGATAAACTGATGATATCTCATTTGGTGACCATCCAAAGTAGTACGTCTAGGAAAAGATATTATTTTCATCACACCGCAGGCGGAGCAGGATGTTGAAAGTGATATGAAAATGCTTTTACTATGTTTGTCCAATATTTTGTGAAACATCGACGATTTTAATCATATATTTATCTTGGTGAGATCGAAAGACGAGTTTCCATTTTCATCGATTTGGATTTTAGAAGATGACAGTAATGCTCTCAAGTTCTATATAAACTATTTTAGTATTGAGTGTATCAAATGATATGGCTATTGTTGTTTCGGATCAGTTTGTTCATTTATGTGTTATTGTTGTTGTAGCGCTCGACGTATGGTATTTCATTTAAACATGCATTATGAATTTACCTCGAATTAAAACTCTTCTTCAATGTTTTTTGTTTCGCTTTGAAGAAGCATATATGTACCTTTTTAAATTCATAAAGTATGTCAAATCTCTTTACGATGACACTCATAAATATATTATTTTTGCTCAATATATAATACAGGGTGGGCCATCTAACATTTGCATTTTGACAAAATTGTCATTCTCTAATGACAGCTCAAATGTCAAAATGTCTCAAATGTCAAAATTTTAATGTCAAAATGCAAATTTTATATGGCCCACCCTATATAATAAAACTCACAGCATGTAAAGCTACGCACACATTTTCAGTCAGAAAAAGGTTACGCTCGTTGATGTTGGTTTATCAATATATTTCACTTAACTTCAAAGATTTTTTCAAAATTTCCGGTAAATGTCTATTTCTTGTTGTCCAGTTTAAAATTGAGAAAAAATTTGATACGATTATAATTAATTCAATATCCTAAAAAATCAATTTTTTGTTATCAAATATTTTTCAACATTTCTGTATGTAAAAGTTGGAGGTTCCAGGAAAGTGTTTTCGCATATCCCGAAAAAGATTTGTGAAGATCCCAGCTGACATTCACATAGAACCTACTTTCCAAAGTGCTAAGTACAATCATCATGATGGAATTGCGATTCAATATTTTGATTGTATACCAAACTTATCAGATGATTTCATTGAGTTCACGTAAAGAAACACTTGATTTACAAATAAATGTGAGGAATAATGATAATAATTGTTATCGAAATAGTGATGTGAAATCATACATTCATCGTCTATGATGATGATGTACAATTGTAATTGCACTTGGATTTTAATAAAATTCGGTTGTCATTTCCCTGAAACACAATGCACTTCATAATGGCAGACGAAACGCTGGAGTGAAAAGGATTGCAATGAATAAAACATACAAATGAACGAATATTGGGAATCTGCAATCTGTAATGACTGTAATAACAATAATAATGAATTGAATGGCGAAGTGAAATTCAATGTGAACGAATGGTCGATGTTCCAAGGGTGAACGTTGAGCAGTGTTATGGGAAATCGAATTCCAAATATTTCGCCATCATTCGTGCCATTTGAATTGTACTTGCCATTGCGATAGCGAAACAACGAGAAAGAAAAACAAAAGAACGCGGTGAAACCGAACAGATAAGAAGTGATATGGTGTCCAATTTAAATTGGATTGAATGTTTCAAACTTCATGGGATTTTATCGATATCATCTATTGATCTCTTCAGCAGGAAATAATTCAAACAAACGATCAATTTTATATTCATTCAAATATTTTATTTTCATTTGATATCATTTATCTATTTTGAATACATTTGTTGTTGTTTTTGTATTGTTTCTATTTCTGTTGTTGTTTCCGTTGTGAGCTTAAAACTACATATTCGAAATGTGCACAAACCTATTTGTGCAATGTAAATTATAAAGGTATTATATTGTGTTGGAGTTGATGGTTTGCGTTGCACGCAAAGTGCACATATCCTTTTGATTTGTGGACTTTATTTGGACTGGCTGCTCCGGGCTTCAAGCATTTGATTGCTTTCACCGCACAAAACCAGTGTGCGCGTGTGATCGCTGTTGGTTGTGATAGATGTGTTTTGAGAAATGAAATGCATTCTATGTAATATGCATGTGCACTTGTAGGGTCAATTTAAACTCTACTGAGTGCTCAATACACTTTTGAGTATCGTCGCTTCATGCTTCATACTTTTTTCTGGTTTTATTTCTGAATTGCATTTTGTTGTTCCATTGCAACTGTAATATATTACATCCAATTCCGGTCAAACGGAAAAATGTTATTGCAAATGTGCGTTTCGAAAATTAACGAAATTCCATTGAAAATTTATTGATTCAACGTCATATATTGAATGATTCGAATGACATCACTAAATGCAAAACATATATAGTTAGAAATGTGTTGGGCTTGAGAATGTTACAAAAAAGTACCAGGACTACGAATTAGATAAGATAAAATATTGTTATGGATTTTTTTTTTGTTCTCTTAATTCATACTCTAGTTGGTTTAGAAGTTGTCTGAATCGAATTTCATTTGCTAACTCGTATGCATTAAATAATATAGTATGGAAAGCGATGAACGCTCCCATAATGGATGCATTTTAGTTGGGACTTTTGTTATTTTGAAATTGTTACTGTTGTTTTTCGTAAATTTATTTACTTATTTGATAACATCTGCAATAAACTTTATTCAATAATTTAGTAATAATATTAAGTTTTAAAATTCTAAACCTTAAGCACACAATTTTATCTCGTAAAATGATTCATCTAGTAGCAATATCATTAATATATCTTTTGATTTATTAATATAATAATATATCTATATATTCGTACCTCTTAAATTTGAGGCGATGCCAATAACACTTATTTGCCACATCTTGAATCGAATGCGTTTGAATGTTGTGTAGCGTTTGGAAATCACTTGATTTTCGCTCCAATTCAGTTAATAATCACATTTTATGTCTTTAAGTTCATTTTAAATATACAATTGGTATGTGTGTTTGAATGTCTGTATGCTTGATGTGTGTGTGTGTGTGTGTGTGTGTGTGTGTGTGTGTGTGTGTGTGTGTGTGTGTGTGTGTGTATGTGTGTTTTTAAAATAGTGTGTATCGAATGACAATTATTATTACAATAATCTACATTTATTTACGTCCTAATTCTCACTATGCTTTAAGCTGATCAAAGATTAATAAAATATTCTCTTTCTTTTTCAAATTCTAATTATTTTTTCCTGCCACATACTTTTCACGCGATTATGCAAACCCGTTGACCACAAAATAGAACTACCATCTCGTTCATTGAATGGACACAAATAGGCAAATAAACAACAACAAAAATTGTAACTATTGTATAAAAATATTTGTGCTTATATCTTATGATCTTTCAATCTAACGCAAATGATAACCGAATCAATCATAAATCAATTATGCATAATCGATAATAAATATTGAATCGAAATCAATATCCAAATTCAACCACAAAAATTCCGAAGTGAATTCGCTGATGGATCGATTAAATCAATGGGTTTCGAAATTGAAAATGTCGCGGCCTACACATCGTTTCAATGTAATTCTTGAAATGTACCCTCAAGGATTCCTTATGGACTCGACGAGCAAGCGAGTATGCGAGTGAGAGATAGGAAGAAAAGGACAGCCAGAGAAATACTGAGAGTTGCAATTGATTTTCTTCGGTTTTTGCGCCATTTACAACTATGACTGATATGTAAATGCATTTCGACTTTATTAAACAACGAGCGCTAGCAAAGTTACAAGTTAAAGTAATAAAATTTACAATATGCAGAACATTAAAACGAAACCACGTCTCACTCCGTCTCCCGCCTACAATGAATATATGAATGGGTGAGAATGATCATGAGACCTTTTCTCACAACACATAGAAGTGAAATAAAAATTGAAGTGAAACATAGAAGAAAAATATTGTTAAGATTGAATCACCAGGACAAAGTTTTTTAAAGCGAAACTCTTTTTTTTACGAAAAATAAAGAAAAATTGCATAATTGATTTTTTTTTTTTTTTTGAAGTGACAATCTTATTGTTTTAATATTATTTTTGTTTCACTGATGTGTGTTGTGAGGAAAGGTTCATTCTCACTCATTCATATATTCTATGTATTATGGATTGAAAATGATTTAATGAGCTAATGATATCGATTGATGGCTATGAGTGGAAGAGTCATTAATCGCTGCTGTCAGCATCGTCGTCGTTCACTACGCAATCACTGCAACATCGCAAACTCCAAACCCCCTACACCGATATTGTTTTCCATAATGGTTGCGCTTTCAGCGAATCAGACCAAATTTACATATAGTCCGGAAAATTCAGAATGCAATCTTGTCGCACCATTACATACGCCCGTCTGACTAAAAAATATGGAAACTTTATCAAAACTTTTCATGACTAAGTTACGTACATATTGTTAGAGTATTTCGTGTTGAACGTTTTATCTCTTCATATTATGCATTTATATTGTATACACTATGGAATAATCTAGGTATCTTATCGAATTATTAACAGTGGCGTTTCTCCACTTATTTATGATTGAATTTGCACCGTGATAGTGATTACTTTCTCTCACTCACCATTTCCAAAACACATTACCCACCGAGCATCGAACTCTTTTCATACCGATTCACCGGATTCGATTAGTGGCAATCACATGTTAATATTGAATCGCTCACCATTTTCCACAACGACAGTCTCACTTCTGACAAATGGAAATCAGCTAAATGCCTAGCTAGAGAGTAATAAAATCGGTAATATTTTGTGAAACGCTCCTACCATCTGATAAAACAAATCCATTTTGACTAACTAAAATTGCGTTTTGAAATTAGAAATATGAAAATGGGATTGTTCATTTTTTGTGAAATCGTTCTCTTGTCGTGCTACAGCGGTGACCGACAGGGTTCGATACCGAAAAAGGTCAATTTCCTTTAGCCATCAACTTTGAACTGCTTAACACTCATTGCTGAATCTCCCGCTCTATTTCAAACCCACACAAACACACACCGTCTGTGAGGTTTTAAGCAGTTTTGCTTCTGTTACAAATATTCATGCAATTTTTAAAATCTTGGAATAAAAAGGTGTGTGTGTGTGTGTGTGTGTGTGTGTTTGAGCAACTCAATTATTAAGTTGCCAACTTACTCGCACAACTTGCTCCCAACATAATTTGATGTGCTATTTTTTACTAACTTACGAGTATATTTGGTTATTAGATAGTCATTTAAGTATAAATTTGATAATTACATGCATCTGAAAATCACTCAAGAGCCGAGAGGTTGAGGTTGCGCAACTTTGAAAGTACACCATTTATATATTTACTGCGCTCAAGCAACAAGAAAAAAAGAAACTCATTCGCATACCAATTTTGCCAACACAAAGAAATGCTGGGGCTCACAATATTCCTTTGGCAACGACAAATACACCCAACTGTAGCCGTTAAGACACAGCCACTCGTCACAGTTCCAGTTTCAGTCACTTTGAAAATGCAATCGTGATGATGTGTTCGCATGAATCGGTTTCTTTTTGATGATCAGTCAATTCGTTGACTAAAGACATTGCGAGAGGTGCAGTCAATTGTTTCCATTTGTGCATGAATGGAGAGGTAGCATTTGCTATAAGTATGCCACATGAGACTAATTTTGAGAGAAGAGCACAAAAGACAACCGTAGTTACGGTATGTAGCGCGCATTTTGTCATTCAAATTCAATCAAATTCGTTTTAATTTGCATTCTACTTCATTTTATTGTCATAAAGGTATGATGATGCCCTCAATGCGTCTTTTCGTCTACGAATACAAATTGGTAAAACAAAATCACAGATCATTATAACTGCATTGTCAAATGACAATGAAAGGAAGTCGGAAGGAAAATTTTATATTGAGCGCGCGTGCGCGGGTCCGACCACGCTATTCTCCTTTATGCACGGTTTCTATCTCTCTCGTTTCAATGTAGCGCAACCAAACTAGCCAAAGCTATTGTCTCCTCTCCTTCTGAAATGATCACAACGCGCGTGCAAAGACGTGCAAGTTTTTTCACTGTTTCGCTCTCATTCCGATCACTCAAATGCCCTTAACTTTGAATTGAGTTGCTTATTTCTGCTTATTCAACAAATATTCACTTCTATTACAATCGCCCCCGGCCATTGAACGGCATCTTATGTACTTAGCAAAGATCTTAAAATAACTTTATGCTTTTGCATATATTCAACTTAGAGCTGCACATGGGAAATCTCTCGATTTATATAAACACATGCAGTTTCATATTCAGTTACAATGTTTGATAACAAAATGTTAAAGATTTGATATTCTTTTGAAGTTTTATAAAATTTTAAAATCAAACATGAAATGTTTAATGCTTACAAAATATTGAAATTGTTTAAACTTAAATTTTATTGTTGCATTTTTTGCTTAGATTTCTTTGGTATTTTGAACATTTTGACTACACGTCAAAAAGTTTTTGTTGTTTCACTAGCCTGTTTTGTGTGTATTTATTTATTTTTTTCAATGTCAAACTTATCAATTTTTTTTTTTTTTTCATTCTTTTAATATGAATTTGAGATTTGTTTGCCTTTGCACAATGTGTATCAAACGTTTGAACTTTGCCGCTCGTTTGCATTCAATACACTCTGACAGCAGATTCGATGACACACTCAATTACTAATGAACAGCAATTCTTCTTGAAATGTTACATTGTTATGAAGGTACATTTTAGGTACAATAAAAAAATTAGATTGAATGGAAGCGATGAAGCAATCAATTTAGCGAATCTTGAGCAAAAGTAGAAGAAGAAAAAGATTGGTACTTTTTATCAATGGACAAATTCCGTTGAAAAATCCAGAAAAGCCGATTAGCAACGAAAAAAGTGATTCCGAATTATTACATGCAATGAACAAAATGACGTAGAAAAATGATAAAAACACCTTAAGGTGTTTGAAAAATGTAGCAATATCAAGGAAAATTCCAATGAAAGCTCTAAATGACTACTTTCCCATTCAACATTTGGATCAATATTTGTTTACACCATAATTCTGTCTTTCATGCTGGCATTTTCAGCCATTCAATGTGAACTTATTGAAACTGGCAAATTTCACCAATCGTTGATTCAAAACAGAACGGAAAGCAAATACTGAATTGAATGAGAACGGAACAAATCAATAAACGATCCGAATTGTGTTAGTTCGTTTGCGTTTGTCGGCACAACGAATGTTGAATGAAGCTAACAAAAAAAGAATAATATTCAAGCAAGCAAAATGAATTGTAAATTTATTTATGAGAGGAAAATGTAAGTAGTGAATGAGACAAATTGAAACGTATTTCCGTAAGCGAATGATGGAATAGGTTGATAGTTTTGCGTCATAGTCACACCATTCAACCATCAGGTGCGAAATAATACCTGTTATTTTGAAATTTCCAACTTTATATATATATATATATATATATATATCTCAAGACCGACAATTCAAACGGGTTATTTCGTGATTGCAAACGTCCTGCATATTCAATTTGCCTTTGCTTTCGAATCATCTCAAAATACCGCATCTCGTATCACGAAACAATTCGACGCAGTCAATAAATTGCTGACTGTGGTCATGTGTGATAAAATGTGATAGACAGAGTTAGCGATAGAGCGAATGCGATGGAAAAGTGAAAGAGAGCAAGAAGATAACATGAGACAGTGAGAGGTGTGCGAGAATTTGCTGCTCATAAATATTCTAGAATGATCCATAATCAAGCCGAATCTACATTGAAATGCATTCGATTTCATTATGAATTTATTCGAATCACACTGAAACCTCTTTAGTATATTTACTACGATCATTTAAGTCTAAAACGAGCTTTTCCGAACCCTTACTACGATGTTTTTTCGATGTATTTACACATTCAGTAACTGCCGAAACATCCGCTATATTGGCGGCGTTTTTATCAATATCGTCGGTTTGGCTGTTGCTTGAAGTGTCACTCGTCGGATTTTTTTGCCGACATTGTGCTGATTTGAGCATACCGCAATCATTGATGGCGGCATTTTTAGTTTGTCAAAAGAGCTCTTTGGAGCATCGGCAGCATCGTAAGCGATTTTCATCTATCAATGGTGATTCATTTGTTATTGGCGAGACGATTTCGGGCTCTTCAATCACCAAAGTAGTTCGGATATTTTTTCGATCGACGGCGTCAACGATAACAGCGGCGCTCGATTTTGCATTTGAATCACAATCGGCAATGCAATACCAACGACAATGGCATCCAATCGCTATAGACTTAGATACCGTTAAATGTTTGTTGTTGCTGCTGCCGTCAATCGCCGTTTTACAACATTGCTTTGTTGCTAATATTGTTGAGCGACACAGCTCCGTTTCATGTTGATTTTCAATAATTTTGCAGATTTCATCACAACGCTTACTTGCTAAATTCTGATTTGAGCATACCACCGTTGGGCCGTCATCTGGGGACAAATCTTTTGGTAAAGTATTGCTATTTAATTTGCAATTGGCATCGCATCCACTTTGGCATGGATTAATTTCTTGCAAATTTTTTGGATTGGATTGGCTGACACCGTCACCACCAGTGCCAACGCCATTGCCATCGCCATCTTTGCCATCATTCAATGCACCGCTTGCTGTGCAATAGCAGCAACGCAAGAAGAAGCAACAATGGCCTCGGCCACAATGTGTGCACCGATGATTCCCCAAAACTGACTCGCCCATCTCTGTAACCGCCGCAACATCACTGATTTCGATTTCAGTATCATCGTCGCCACTCGCTCGATTACGATTCAGTTGATCTGGATTTGATTTAATCACACCGCCGCCACCGTCGCCACCGCCGCCATCGTCGTCACTGCACATACATTGCAACCTCAAATTTAAGAAACTCAATTCACGCGTCACATTTTCACCTGTGTCGTGGCCACAGCCATTGTCGCCCGTGTCGCAGTTGCCGCTGCCACCATTCCCACCACAATCATCCACATGTGCTGTCATCGATTCAAAATTATCGCCATCATTTCGATTCAGTTGATTTTGACTATGATTATGCGTTTCATTTGCTATGCAATTGTTCGGTAATTCTTGGCGTTGACCAGAAACTGAATTGAAGTCAGGCTGCTTTTCGCAACAGGCATCGCTGATTGAAATTTGCTTCACGCAATTACTGTTGATAATCGTATCAATTATTTCATTTGGCTGTGTATGGGCGTGCTGTTGCAAGTGCTGTTGCGTTAAATGATGTGACGCGCCACCATTGCTAGTCGTCGTTATCGAATTTGTATTCGTACTTTTGTCGACACACTATTTACAGAGAAATGATAGAACACAGTCACAGTTACAATTATTTTACGTAGAATTTGGTTCTGCTAACAAATATCGGAATACCACATTTGGTTGACCTCTTGAGAGAAAAAAAAAAAAAAAAACATTTGCTTCGAAAGTCTTTTCTCAGTATTTTTGTATGACGATTTTGCTAAGCAAAAATGCAAACCAAAATCATCATCAAAAGCCCTTCTGTTACTCATGCCCAACGGTGGTCTAATATTTCCGAAATAAATGTGTGAATACATTTGAGGTTTCGACTAGAGTAAACATAATTACATTGCACCTACCGAATTGTTGACTGGAATTCCGGGCTTTTTAATGGCTGGTATTGTTGATAAGGTGGGCGGCATCAGGGATATTTGTGGATTCGATAATGGTTTGGCCGTGTCCAAAAGAATCGAAATGGTTGTCATCGCCGAGCCTCTTGCTGGGACTCGATCTTTTACCGATTGCAATTGAATTACGAAATTCTGCAATAACATGCGGATTTCATTGCTGGCCTCAGGTTCACTCAATCGATGCTCTGCAAATAATCGAATCACATCCGAAAATTAATTTCAGCAGTAACAAGTCATGAAAATTGCAATCCATTTTGAAGTTAAACGAGAATCAATAAATCGAATTGATGTCGTTCAAGCTAAGTAATATAGCAGAATGTTAGATTGCATTTGTTTCATATCTCATCCAAATTTAGTCAAAGTACAACTCATCGTTAATCGATTATGTGATTATGATTTCGTACGTCATATAGTCGTATCTTTCATCGCATACGAGTTCGGGAGAGAATAGCGTGGGCATGATTATCAGCGCCTGTTTGCCCTGTATAGTAGCTTCGAATATTTGCATAAATTGGTGGGCCAAAC
This sequence comes from Obolodiplosis robiniae, assembly GCA_028476595.1. Classification (NCBI taxonomy): domain Eukaryota; kingdom Metazoa; phylum Arthropoda; class Insecta; order Diptera; family Cecidomyiidae; genus Obolodiplosis; species Obolodiplosis robiniae. The sequence goes on along the minus strand of CM052017.1, from coordinate 6,263,309 downwards.
ATCAATATTATTCTTTACAATCTCAACAAATAGTATCAAGTTACGTGACTCATGCCGAAATCAAAACGAATTGGTTTGGTACGTTTTATACGTAATCTTCACGGCACAACCAAACACACTATTTAATAATGAAGCTTTGTCCGGTTTCAATATCGGGCTCACAGCGATACAACGTCGATGCCATATGATGCTCTAACCCGATCATATTGATTCTTGATCGAATTTGTTTGTACACGATTTGCAGCGCAGTTTTAATAAAGCAAAACTATGCTCTATCGACACATGTCAATAATACGCAGGTTAATTTCCGTGTGTCAGTAAAAAAGCTCATAGATACTTGAAAACTAAATTGATCGCAACATCAATCTAACCAATATCGATAGCCAGATTATGATTGCTGGCGATTTTATTGGGTTCATGGAAAAGTAAATAAAATACCGGGTTTTCCATTAAGGACTTGACAACTTGCTTCACGTGAACGTTCAAAGTTGTCAAGTCCCTATTGGAAAACCCTTTAAAAGGATTGACAACCCACCCTAAAGCATGTTATGCCCACGCACCGAATATATTGCGTGCTCATGATGATACTGTTTCCTCGATGTAATTCGATGGACTTTTTAAAATAGGAAATATATGGGATCTGAATAAAAATAGAATATTGGAAAACAGTTGCTTCGCGAATTTAGCTAAATTTGCTTTCGTATTTTTCTCTTCATTAATTTCCGCTATAACGAGACACATATAAATATTTTGAGGCGGCCTTTCCACGGAATATTTATTATAGCTTGACATTTAAGAGGTGTCAATTTTCTCTAACTTGTTTTAATTAATAAGAAGAGAATCTCTTTTTATGATTATTTTCCGTGAATGCAAGTCAGATTTTGTTTCAGCTGAGATATAAATTTCAATCACTAACCATTTATATTCTCATTTATTTCGAGCATTTCGAATTTGGCATCCATGAAGCAGACTCATATCGAAAAAATGGTGACTAATGACTCAAGTCACGTGCTATCAACATTTCCGGCAATTCAATTGTAAATCTCAAGTCTTGGTAAAATGAGAAATGACAATTAAACAAATGCCGAGAAATAAGGATTTGATATTCGTTTCTATAATTGCACTTTGCGTCTGTAGCGTTAATTGAGCTCCAACAAACAACCGTTGGCATTTGATTCACACAGCGTATCCTTTTTTTTTCTTTGCTTGTTTGCTTTCTTCTGCGACAGGCTGCAACATTCTCGCTTGCTGCTTGCAAGGGCGCGTACAATCTGATGGTAAATGTTAATTAGATTGCAACCGGAATAGGTGTGAACAATTTACGGACTAATTTATAGGTGCTGATTTCATCTAAAGAACGATATTTGTATGCATACAACAGAAGAAAAATATGCAATATTCCGTTTATTCAGGTCAAAAGAAACACGACGTCGCTTTTGTGTGTTTTCCTTCTTCTATTCGTAGAAATGTACATAAATCGAGGTGTTTACATTTTCAGTGTGCACCAGCATTCAACATGAATATGGAACAAAAAGCATGTTTTGCATACGGACGTTGGTACGAATTGCTGGCCGTAAATGAAATGATAGCACGTTCGAATAATGTTGCGTCGAAAACGTAACACCTAGCTGAATTGAATAAAAATCCATATTTTTGGAGTAAATTGAATCCAGAAATATCAATGAAAACATTACTGTATTACTCTTTTAATGATGAAAAATTCGCCAATTTTCTGAATAAATAATGAAGAGCGCCCCGACTACAGCTCATCTCTATGCTTTTGACACTTTAAATTTAAAAACAATGATAAATCACCGGAACATTTTAACAGGGGTGTCCACAACTGAATCTAGCTGGTGCGAACGAATTGATTGGAAATCTTGGCTAATTTCATGTTTTACTAACTCGTTGAAATTCAACAGCCATTGCATGCAAACCATGTATGCTTCAATTTACTCCCAGCAATTCCAAATATGGAGTTTGTACGTTTGTTCAGCTATGACATTGAGGGAGAGACGTGAGAAGTCGAATTAACTCTTGAGCAATATAAGTATTTGTGGAAGCTACTCCTATTTACACCGTGCGCTGCATTGTCTGGAGAATCGAGTAAATCCATTGGCTTTGTTGACTTTTGATCGGCATGTCACACATCGCGCTCAGCGATAGAGATGGAGAGAAAGTGAACATATGCGCTAAATGATACTTACCGATATTGGTGCCGAGTTGTGTTGTCGAAGATGTTGCTGTGCTTGGATATGCATTGGTCAGTGGCCGGGCCTGTGATCGACTTATGAATTTCGCACCAGATGATTTGACGCCCAAACCCATCGCATCCTCGGGTGGCTTCCCACCGCTTCGAAACACTAAATACACCTGCAACGAGAAATAAAACACGGATAATGTTTTTTAGAAGTGTTGCAATGCAATGAAACTATGAGCTTTTGCATTTGTTTCTACGTTTGAAAATATCTGCACTCAAAATGTCAGTACCACTTATTATTACAGATTATTAACATATGTCGGGCTGAGTCTCAGCCGCTGAGAATGAAGGTGGCCATTCGCATTTTACCTCCTGTTCATGCTTATGAATATATCCAGCCCGACAAATTTCAATCGCACGCAGTCAATAAATGAATCTTTTTAGCAATAATTTAAATGCCATTTGACTTTTGAGTATGTATTCTAACCCCAATTAACAAATGTTAGTAAATATCTGTGCTATTGAAATATGTCATTAATTTGCAGTATTTTACACTTTACCGTGTGCAAATTACAATTGAGGGGCTCAGAGCAAAAATGTTGCTTCAGATCTTACCTCCTGCTCTTACTTATGGCCGTAAGAGCAGGAGGTAAGATCTGAAGTATCATTTTTACTCTGAACCCCTCCATTATGTGATGCAATTAACCAAATCATAAAACCTAGTCGTTACTTCGGAATTAATAAATAACTTTTTTCGGGTACCATGGCAGAAAAAGGAAAAACTAATAACGATCACAATTCGTTGGGGTTTGATTTGGATTGTGCAGATCGACGATTAATGATATCCAATTTGTCATTGGATTTCGGTGACAGAAAATTCAAAAAGTTATCGTAACGGTGTCTCACTCTCTCATATAAGCCAGAGCGAAAGCCAATATTGGCAAGCTAAGCGAAAGAAACGGCAAAATAAACTGCTATCAAATATCCATTTGACCATCAATGCCATATGTAGACCAAGTTCCGATCCCAAAATCTTATTGGTAAAATGTAATTTTACAAATGGCAGCTAATGTGTGCCCAATGTACCGCAATCAAATCAACATTTCTGTTTGTATGCTGAATGAGTATTTGTGTGAGCGAACGGGCACGGGCACGCTCATTCTGCGGTTGCCAGCTGATGACTTTTCTTATGCCTTAACCATGCCGAACTGAACATTGAATCATCTGATTGTGTCTGCATTTGTATTGTGTGTCGTTTGGATGTGGCGGTGGCGGTGGCTGAATTACAGAATTTAACCCGCACTGTTGCTATATCAGTAGTGAATTTTGTATGATAATATATTGCCAAAGAAATACTTATGTGTGTGATACCGAAATTCACTCCAAACCCACCATGAACGTGGTGCATTCTTCCTCTGTTCCAAATGCGATTTAATTCATTGACATTATAATACATATCCGATTTCGTTATTTATTTTCCGATCCATTCCATAAAGTATGAGAAACGATAAACGCCCGTTCGCTCTTATTTTCTCTTGCCATCTCGCTCTTTCTCTCCGATTAGGTGTGGTGATGGTGCTTTTTTGTCGAGGCGAGCATATTCGTGCCATTCCCAAACTCCCCGCTTCAATATAGTCTATTATTGTTTTTCCGATTCACAAGATTTACCGAAAATCCACATATTCGCATCTCATTGATGCCTCTCACTACCGTTGCCGAATCTATCCGGCCACTGTCGCCTTGTATGCTCTTGATCCACTGCCTTTCGGTTATGTGCAATGAACAGAACAGAGTTTCAATATAAGTGGAAACATATAGACAAGGAGGAAGAGAGAGAGAGAGAGAGAGAGAGAGAAAGAGAGAGAAGGAGAAAGAGGGCGACGGAAAACCCGTTGCTAAATATAAATGACACCATTCAAATGTGCTGGTGTGTGTGTATACTTTTGCCCCATGTATATTTGAGCGATAAATTTTCAAGCTACTAACATGTGACATATTCTAGCGATCGTACACTTTTCTACATTTATATTAGACATGATGGTGTGTGTGTTCATTTCAACGCCGACGAATCCACAGCAAAAAGCAACATGAGTTTTCATATGAAGTGTGCGCACGCGACGTACGCTGTAACACAAAAGACAATCCTGTCGTCCGACAACAACGGTAAGTAATAAATTTTAAATTGCCAAAATGGAAAAATCCGATAAGGAAAATAGCAAAAATCAAATATTGTTTTGGCAACACTTTGCCTTACCACTCTCGCCAATGTCGAATCGGATGGCATCATGCCGACTACAAAATTATAATTAAAACCAAGTGGTTTTCGTGGGATTGTTGCACTCCCGTCCATTTACAATTGATTGCATGGAGAAACACAGAAAAAAAAGACGTGAGACAGCGCAGAAAAGCCGATTCAATAAAAAATGCATTTTCGATTTCGGATTACATCGCCGAATGGAATTGCCATAAATTTGAATTTGTATTTGCAAAGATTGGCGCTACATTGATCGCTATTGTGAACTTGTCAATTATTAATTGTTGAAATGCGCAGACGATTAGATGCATGTGTTTTTTGGTTCGGCTGAATTATTATTATTTCTTTTTGTCGGTCTGGAATTTTTCGACGGGGTTTTGATGTTTTGCGTAATAAATATTATTCTGTGCGACTCAATGTTGCGTTAAGGATTTGTGACAGCATTGAATTTAAAGCTAAACTTTGTGCACACATCATATTTTTTTCAATCACAATTTTTGTTTCTCACGTCACCCCCTCTCTCTCTCTCTCTCTCTCTCTCTCTCTCTCTCAATGTATGTCTTTTCAATAATTCAGGACAAATCGAATTTGCGTTCTATGTTCACGGGAGCATTATTCGGTTGGTGGCCCTCCTTTCACGGTTTCGGGTTTCCGCAGCCGATGTCTGTCTGGCTGTCATTGTTAAGTCGTTATCACAACGGCTAATAACAATGTGAAGCCGTTTAAAAACACATATACTTTTGAATTCAGTTTAGAGAAACGGAGACGGATACGGCAAACGAAAATCTCACCATATTCAATTTGGCTGCCTATCTATATCACACATGATGAGCATATTTTTGTTTTCACATTCTAAACAAGCAGACTTTCATGAGAAATAAAAACATGGGGACTGCACATCTTACACATTTCCATTTCGACAGATTTGATTCGTTTTATTCTTGTTTTTTTTTCTTGCTCTTTCTCCGTTTTTACTTGCCGTCTTCTCGTGTGCCCCCATCCCTTGCCTACTACACTTTTATTTTTGCTGGCTCGTTGCCACTCGTTTCCATTATCTGTCGTTTGCTCCTGTCGCTTGCATTGCCATGGAATCAAAATCAAAGTGACTTTCTGTGCGAGGGCACAAACACAAAAAGCCCTAAATATAAAACAGCAATCAAAATCAATGGATTGAATGGAAAATGGTATGTTGATGATCAATCGACAAAATGCAAATAAAAATGAATCGAATCTATAGCATATATAAAATATTTGCTTAGTCATTTTGCATTGATACCGAAGTGGAACGTTTGAATGGAAAGCAATAGTCAGATCCGTCTCACGTGTTCTCACCTAAACGCACCGAGAAAAAATATGTCTTAGAATCTATGAAAATATAGGGTAAAGTGACCATTTATCATTCGTTATCATCAACTTGAGATACAAAATCATTATATTTGACATTTTGATTTAAGTTCATTTGACATTTCGTTCATTTTATGCACAATATTTAGCATGAAATGTCAAAAATAACGATTTTGCATGTGAAACGTTTGCCAATTTTCACCCTATGTTGTCATAGGTTCTAGGGTTCATCTTTTATGTGTGTTCGGTAGCATGGCTAAAAACGAATTGAATTGAATTTACCGTTTTGAGCAGCAGTGTTTTCCTCACACTCTCTCCGTGTGTGTGACTTTTTCATTTATCTTGCTAGCTCACACTCTTTGGTCGCGTGCGACAACATTCAATTGTAAGCTACACCCGATAGAATCACATATGCTTCATATCATGTTTATTGTTGAACTCGCAAGGTTTCATTTAATGTTGAGAATTCGTTTTATTCGAGTTTTTTTTGTTTCTTCATATCTCTCTGACTTCTTCACGAAAACATATGTATGAGATGCCAATTCTATTCACATTTCATTTTCCAATCAGTCACAAAAATGGATGAAGGCAAAGACGAATAAACGAATTGATTTTATATCATTGTAATAGATCAACGAACGAATAATATCATATCCTGAATCAAAATAGTTGGCGTAGGTCAAACATAAAATGTTGCCTTGCTGATTTCAAATCTGCTGTATGCAACGAACTTAAGCCCATTCATCCATCCGTTTTCATCTGCAGACCAGGTCAATATCGGATGCTCCTTCTCAAAGGCATTTTGATTTCTCTTAAACGCCTTTTATTGCACAATTGCTAGCGAAAATTGGACCGATAGCACAGAAAATGGATGCTTTTGATGCGCATCTATGAGCACTTAAGCGGCCTCATAAAATATGTATAATGTGAATACGCTATGGGAAATTGCGAATATTTAGACATACATATAAACGCCTCTTTTCATCTGATGATAGAGCAGTAATATTATGAATTCTTCGTTTTTGCTTTGATGTCGATTCTGTTAGAAAACTGAACTGCATTTTTGAATCACATCGAAATAAAAGCAATGCTCAAATACTATTACAAAATTCGTTTCGAAACGTTGAAAAATCATCAACAAACAGAAAAATGAATGCCCCAGAATAGAAGTGTATCTTTTGTTTTAGGCTGCACGCATAAGCATAGCTCAAAAAAAATCTCATCGAAGCAACATAATATTTTGTGATTTTTTGTACATTTTAATTTAAAGTAAAACATATAAGAATTGCATACTGATTTTCTAGCCGGGAAAATAACAGCAATTTGCCCCGTTTTCATGTAGTTACAAAATTGTGTGTCGCTTCAAAACGATATAGTCGATTCTACGTGTAGCAAAATATACTTGAAGTTTTATTCTAAGGCATTCAAAAAGTCATCTTTGACTGTTCGATTATTGTTGAAAAGTTCTATTTTTAATGACTTGAACTTTTGAGTAGCACTGAATATCACAAATGCGGTCGTTGCAATCGAAAGTGACGATTCAGTTTTTCATAGTAATCATCTTCAATCGCAAGGAGGATTCTCGGATTGCTGTTTTGGTTAAACCACATCGTATAGTATGCTCTTTGACATATTGACTCAAGCGATCATAATTCGTTGAACTCAATCGAAACTCCTTGAAACAGTAATCATTGAGTTGATTTATCTTTTCTTTCATTGGCAAACTAAATTATCTTGCTAGTATTAAAATCAGGCCCCCCAAAAAAATAGATCACCGACATCCAAACCGATTTTCACGAGAAAATTTGGTTTCTGAATACATTTTTTCACCGAAAAATGTGGGAATTCGTATTAAAATTAACAAATCCAAAAATGCCCGGGAAAATAAAATATCTGTTCGACGCATTGCTTTCATTATTTCAAGGAAACCACTCAAGTCTCGCGGGTTTTAGAAAGTTTGCATATCAAATCATTCGATTTTCGCTTGGTATGCGAAGAAACTTCCGCACATTTTCTGCTTCGTTCAAGCATTGAAGAGAAAACTCTTGTTAATGATGCATAAATGTAGTTTTCAAGCGGTGAAAACGATCATTTTCCTGAAATCCATTGTATTTTTTGGCCCATGAATGATTATATTTTCAAAAGCACACATATCTTCTGTGCAATGATATTTGATTTTCGGCGAAATGCGAATGATTTCAACGGAATTGAGGACATCTCGGTTGAACAATTTGCAGAAGTCAATGGCTTGCGCTCGTAATTTTGTATAAGGGAACTGGGAATACGCAATGGCACTGTCTGCAAACGGGCAAACAATGGAAAAAAGTGGCTGTTAAACATTTGACGGCGTATTATGATAAGAAGCGAATGCCAGGCAAAAAGGAAAAGACAGGCGGCAACCAAGAGGTTAAATCATAAGGAACACGATTATCATAAACAATTGCATTATTTGCAATAGCATTTGCTTTGCTATCTCTTTAGATGCGTATGAATGGCATGGATCCGACGATAGGTAAGTCAATATCGAAACGGTAGCAGCGGCAGCTAAAACAATTATTTTGACTTTAAATATTTATCGAGCGTTTAGAGATAAATAAAAACACCAAAACAATCGAACCCATCCGACAGACAGAGCGTACAATACAATGTGTGCCGAGTGAATTTGCTCCGACAAAATAACTGATAGAGATCCGCTGTTACTATCTGTCTCTCCCTTTTTCTTTCCTCTCTTCGTTTTGTCTCGTTCAATTATTAATGGAAATTGATTTCAAATGTTTCATCAAATATATCATCAATTTGTGTCGCATACATCGATTGAAGTAAAGGAGCCGATATGGAAAAATACGAGAAAAGAAGCCAAAGGCGACAATAAAATCAAATGAATGCAACCCAACCGGCGAATGATGAAGATGCGATGCCATCGCTTTTCGCAAAACGCGTCGAGTTTTTGCGTAGTTAACCGTGTGTTGTCGTTTGCCCATGCTGCCGTTTTCTTGCTCTGCATCTGATACGAGGCGTTGCTACTGTATTTTCGGCTCGATGCTTTTGATATTTGTTACAGAACAAAGCAACGTGGAGAATTGTCGTGATCGTGGCCGAAATCAGAAATGAATTACATCGTTGGTTTGCTAACGAGGCGAGCTAGCCGATTGGTAAGTCTGCAACCGACCAGATTCATTCACCGAGCTTTGGTTCAATGAAAACTAAACAACTAGAAACGAAATTTGTAAGCCAAATTGTCTCTCCTACGAGAAAAATGAAGACAAATATGATTTTTGTGTGCGTCATTGAAAGAGGCAGACATCGCGCGACAATGACAAAGAGCAAGTGAAAAGAAATCGCGACAAAATAAAATTATTGGCGTCTTGACGCGAACGAGCTCGCATGCGCCCGTCTGCACGCTCGTCCAACGGAACAAAACCATTTCAAAAGATGTGAATTAAACATTCAAAGGTTTGACCTTGTTCAGTCCTGTATACAACATAATTAAAACTTTATAAATTATAAATAATAAAGTTTCACTGAATTAACCAAATTGAATGAGCGATAGACTGCTACGTGTGTCCGACACAAACCATCGCTGCTCAGGCTCACTCACTCTCATACTCTCTGTATGCTGTGTCACTTCTATAGACTTAACCGAATCGAATTCTCTAGGTTCCCATCCTCTCACTCTCTATTTTTGTCTAAGCTATGTCTATGAACGTCACAGATGTGTTGTGCTTGATCGACGCAACACGATACACTTTCAACCCCATCACCAAAACTTTCATGGTTTTCGTGCTCATTGTAACTCTTGAGATGTCTGTCATCGTCTTCAATACGATAGCGAACAGTTATTTTGTTGTTTGTCGAATAATGGCGAATTACGCTATTTTAATTCGAACATGATGCGGCTGGTGTATGTAATGAAGGTATTACCGAAGGTGTTCAGATTAAGAGAGAGAGAAAATGAAACGCACAATTCGGAGCGATTGCGAGCGATTTTAATCAATCATAATGAAATGATTGTGTGACCGCAGCAAACCAGCAGCTAATCTTTTAATTTATCGTAAAAGTCTAGAGCTTGAGCAGCGGCACTCAGCATTCAAGGGAATTTTGAATTTGTATATGGGTGTCATAGAAAGCGGGCATACTGCTCTGTTATTGCAAACTTTGCAATGTCGAAATGCCATTATAACATTAAGTTTGGTTTGGATTCCGTGTTTTAATAGCATCTCGCTTTTTACTAAAACTTTTTTGTCGATGCTTAACACAGAGTGTGTGATTTCGCCATTATTTATTTGTCCTTTGGGAGGAACGAGATGGTATTGAATTGCGTCAAGAAGAGGAATCACCAGTCCATATGGTGAAGTTTGCTCTTATTAAATATTCGCCGCAAAGTTTCTGCATCATAATTCATTGAGAGTCAGATGAAAACAATTTACTGTTGATGGTGTTGCAACGTGAAATTAATTTTCGAATGAATTTGTATTATGTAGATGATCAGGAACAAGTACATTCAATCACTCTCGACCACCAACAGCAGCAACAGTAACAGCAGCCACCAAAAATATTCAAGTGCTACTCGTTTTGGCCGAAAGCTCCCTATTTGCATGTCTCATCATTTATTGCTTTGCTGACGATGCTCACATTATTCGCAACGGATTGTGGCATGAATAGCAACACACAACCGTCACAACGAAGGCGGAAGAGACCCAAATGAGATGGCACATTTAGGGGCTCGAATAGATGTTATCTCAGCACAAAATCAAACAAATATCATGCTTCACAAAACGAGTAGATTCTTCGGTTTGCGAGACGAGCATTCGCATTCTTTTGATGAAAAACTTTTTATCACAGACATTTCATGTGAACGAAACACAAGTCGCATCATCAGTGTGCTTAATTTTGACTTGAGGCACAAACAATATGGAATGTCTATTTAAAAATATTAAATGACATGAGTTTACATAACAAAAGAAGCTTGTACTGCACTTGATTGGCATATATTATAGTCGGATGCCGTTGCTATCTCCAAATGAACAGTTTCAATATGTTCGCATGCTGCAAATTGATTCTGATGACAAAGTCAACTTGATGATTAAAAAAAAATCATTTAGTTATTTTGTTGTTCGGCTAAATCCGATTCGGATTATGCGAAATATTTGGCAACGGCAACTTTTCAACGACAACAATTTCTCATTTTTACTTTTCTGAAGTACAAACAATTGTTCATTTTGTACAATAAAACACGCAATTTGTTTGTTGTAATTCCAACAGATAAATGAGCTTTCAGAGGCATATACCGTCGTTTTTCGCGAAATATAAAAATGTCGTGAAGAATTTTGGGTCTCTCTCAAGGCAAAGTTCGAAAAATGGATTACGCAAAATTATTTCAAAAAAGTATACAAATTTGAAGCTTGAGTGTTTGAGGGGGGATCGCAAAGCGATGGCATTCGTAAATGGCAAATAAGATGCGAAACGATCAATTACCACCAGAATGCATTATCCGTTTGAATTCTTAATGAGGCGGAGCACAGTCATTTGTCTGCCATTTTGTAAGTGTGTGTGTGCGCTTTGCTGCTAATTATGACAAATCCTTGAGATTTAATTCAAATGGTCGACTCATTTTCGGGCTTTTTCATTTTAAGTATATCATTAATCAAATAATTTGTGCATGTCTCAGAATGTAGCACGGCGCTCAGTGGGTGTGTGCCATTCAATTCATTCAAAAATATGTTCATCTGGTGCCTTTTGTTTGTGGAACGTGTGACGTCTCAATTTTGAAGTAAAAACACTGCAAAAAGCACCCAATCTCTCTTTTTATTCCATTTGAAAGCGAGAGAAAAGGAACGAAATTGAAGATGAAACATCATCATATTTCCGTTACTAATCTAAGCATATCATAAAAAATATGTGCCACAAACGTTCACGCAAAAAGTCCACAAAATGCTACCACAGCTTGCGGCTTGTATGAATTTTTCTCATCTTTTTCTCTACCCGAAATGCGCGCACACACACACGCACACATGCTGAGATCAATGTGACATATGCTGCATCGCAAATGGTTTTATATTCGCATACTAACACTCTAACTTGCACATTTACCGCTGTCATAACAATGCACATTGTGAATAATGAGATGGGTTTCTAGTTGGTTGGCTCATTCTCCCTCCATTGGTTTTTCTCTCACTTGTCTTGGTCCGATTTTATCGGATCGCTGCTTTCTTTTGCTATGGTTCTTCATCATTTCCAGATGTGTGTTTTTTTTTTTAATGTTTGTGTCGCTGTTCTAACTAATAGCTGAAATGTTTTATGTCGTTTTCGTGCGCTTTGGTACCGAATTCCTGATGTTAAGCTTTACATTTTCACTAGATCTTATCATTTCTGTTAACCCGGCTAGCACATGAATACGCCAAATATTATTTAACAACTTACTTTCATGCTGTAGGAGAGGATCAAATTTAAATGATTTCACTTTTCAATGAGTTATATTGAGTTCATCTTTTCTTATCCCTTATTATGTTTGAAAAATCTTCATTTTCAAGTGGATTGGCTTTCCTTTGTTGAAAAAATAAACCTTTACAAATAAATAATAGGAATCCGTATCAACTGATTTCTATTATTCTTATAATTTAACTCAAATACCAAAACAGGGGCCAATACCAAAACCTTCGTAATCACATGAGCCCCTTCGGAATCGTCCCCTTTCGACCAAAACCGACATTTCTGTTAGATTCCTTGTTATGATTAGCATAGAGCCCAAAATTGTTGCGTTGTGTGCCAGCCGGGCGGCAGCGCTAATGTAAAGTTTTCTGCTCCCATCTCTTATAAATGCAATCTCGCTAATTTTCATTGTAAAATGACATGAATGGCATTACAATTGAAGATATTAAAATAGTCGCCATTTTTTGCCATATAACCCAATCACGCAGTGTTTTGGCTAGAAAAATTGTGTTGTGACTTTTTTTTTTCATTAAATGAACATGTTTTGTTGTGATAGTAACATTTAATTTCAATATTCATATAAATTATTCTTGGTGAGAGCTGTGTAATCTGAGTTTGTGATTGTCTGTGTGTGACTGGGCTGGGATTGTCGTTACAGCATTCTTAATGAAACTAAATCGTTTGTCATCGGGTGAATGTGCACCGTTCAAATCGTTTCGCACACAAAAGAAGGCTTTCTGGTTGCGTGCTCGCGTGCACACGCACATACACCGAAATGTGGTCCATCAAAAGCAAAATGACATGATAAAGAAATATGAAACTCCACTTACCTTGGAACCGAAAATTAATACCAGCAACAGTGTGACAGTTAATTGTGTATGACAGAAAAAAATGATATACAATAAATCAGGATTTGCTGGTGACTGAAGAAAAAACCTGCGTTCGTTTGTTTTTGTTGTTAATAATTGTGTGGTGTGAGTGTGTTCATTTTTTGCAGCGACAGCATTGTTGATCCAGTTCCATTCAACAACCGGTGATGTTTTATTATATCAAGAGGTGTAGAGGGAAGCATCCAACACAATGCATCCATCAGCGTCATCGTCATCGTCACACCAAATGCGAACGAAGAAGAAAGAGAAAAAAGGCATATTCAACATTTAAGAGAGAGAAAAGAAAAGGAAATTGTCGTTAATACATAAATTTTAATTGAATTTAACGCAAAATGCTCGTACAATAACGAAGAAAAGGCATTATATGGTGATAAAGAGCTGAGCAAAGGAACAGTGAGAAAACAAAGAAATCTCAACGAATCCCAACACCAAATATTGGGAAACATTTCGAGCGCAAACCGGTCGAGATTTGTATCAATTAAATCAACACAGAATTGAATAGAGAGGGAAAGATCGAGATAGAAGAAAATGTGGCATTCCTTTTCCATGTTTAACACACGCTGCCACTGATGGAATTGAATTCGAAAACAAGCGAGATGCTGAAGATAACGGCACTGAAGATTACCTAACATTAAAATGAGTGCGCAAGTAATTTGCGAGTACTTCCGTATAATCAACTCTAAATCGTTTCAGCCGAAGTTGCCACGACAAATTATTTCAGTGCTTCGGAATATACATTCGATTTACATTTCGACTCTAAAATTAATATCTAGAAGCATTAACTTCGATTCAATCGAAAATGGTTGGTAATGCGCCAAAATGAATAATTGTAAATAAGGCTTCGCTTTGTTTGGCGTAATTTTGAAATAATGATTGAGTATCAGCACGGAGCGTCGAAATTACATTCGAAAAAAAAGTATTTGGCGAATTATATATTGAAATCAAAAACCATTCATTTTCGCGCATCATTTTTCGCTGGAATTTATTTTGAAACCCGAAACGGCGCGCTCAACCCGAGAAATAAAAAAGTCCATGTCTTTGGAATCTCAATGAAAGCTGCGACTCTGAATGACTGTGACAAGAAACGTAAAAAATTTTTTGCGAGAAGCACTTCGTTCGTGAAAGTCGATACGAACCATTCACTCTTGAAGCGAGTAATGTTCGAGTCAACGACTTGAAAGTCGGCGGAAGACGAGAACATCTGCGTTTGTGTGTATTCTTCTCTGCAGATTTATCAACACACATTTTTAGTTGAGTAAAGTTTGTCGCTGTTAACTTACACAAGCAAAAATATGAATTCATTATTTAAGCATGAATATTTCAAAATGACTTGGTTAATTATTTAATTCATTTCCTCTTCGCATCATTATGCAGAATATTCGCGGAACCTCAACAAATCGAAAAGTTTTCCAATTTCCAAGCGTTCGGTTAATCGAAATTTCGAGCTTAGTGTGTCAAGGCTCCTAAAACTCCACATAATTTGAATGCCGAAGCTCAATCGAAGATTTCCGTAAGCTTTTTTGCCACTTAATAATTCGTCGAAAAAGAATGTGTATCTTTGTGAACAGCGCAAATCTCTGTAGATAAACTTCATGCCTTGCAGGCATTTCTTCCTCCCCATCATCAAGCAGTGATAATTGATTTAACAGGTAAAAGATGCTTTTCCAAGTCACTCACGACTTGTGTGTGCGCGTGTCAAAATATTTACCCGCGGATGAGCGTGTTATTACGAAAAGCTGTCACCGAATGAGACTTTTTACTTCTTCGGAAGAACCCCATTTTATTAATATATCTTGTGCGCCAAACGCAATCGACAGCATTCATTCTTTCTCAAAGAGTTTTAATAATCAATTGCAACTTTTTTTATGGAGTTCGCTCTATTTGCGCCTTGTTAGCAAAATATTTTCGTAACCAATTTTAAATTGATCGAAGAAAAAAAAGAGAGAAAGAGACTTTTCGAAAGTTTAAGTAATTCCTTTGTGTGCAAGGTTTATTTTTGTTTGCACACACCTACGACAGGCGCTGACTGTTTTGATTCTCTTTTGCACCGAACGAGCGCGCACACGTGCACTCCGAGATTTTTTCCTATCAATTTGTATTTGCTGACGTGCACTCCGTTTTTCCAGTAGGTGGTACACAGAGCAACATCGAAGTGTATTTATGTATTTGTATATTGTTCTTCTCTATATTACCGTTTCAAATCAAATAAGTCTTGGCAAATTTTATTTTTAGTGACTTTTTCTGTAGAGACCTGTCACGCCGGTTGTGATTCTTTTTTTTTACCCGTGCGTGCGTGCGCTCTTTCTCTCTCTCTCTCTCTCTCTCTCTCTCTCTCTCTCTCTCTGATGGTTAGTAATCATTTTTGCATGTGTACATTTCAAAGCGGTACATCGTTGATGCGTTTGGGACAATGTCTGGATGCGAAAGCTGAACCGGTGAGGTTTATCATAAAGAAGTAGGCAGTCTCGTGCTGAGAGCATGAGGTATAAAGCAAAAGAGATCCAAAACGGTAAGATAAAGGGAAACGCGACTGAGTGTGTGATACTATGAAAATGACATGAACGTAAATAAATAAACAAAGGTAATCGTCTAAAGAGTAAATATAAATTTTGGATTGAAAAGCACGGTGAATTGATAAAGATGGAGATTTTGACGTAGAAGTTTGGGCGATAGCGACAGCGGTGTCGGCGTTGACAGTAGCAATGGCTATGGTGATGGTGGGTGCAAAGAGGAAAATAATACGATACGTGCACAAATAACACGAAAAGATATTCGCTTGCCTCTGCACACACACACTCTCTCTCTCTCTCTCTCGTTCTTGAATAATACACAAAAGAAAGTCATAAAGTGAGAATGGAACGACACGTAGTGAAGCGATGTCAAATAACTAGCATGCATGTCTAAATCGAACAGTGATCTGCACCACACACACGCACACATATTGTTTGGTTTTCTTTCCATTCCATTTTGCTCATTTTTCAAGAGAGCACCGAATTTGCATCATTTTCAGTGAATCTATGGTGTACGCGTCGGTGCGCATTGAATTTGCTGTCGCGTTCATACAATATTGTGTTGTTGTTGTTCAATGGTCGGAATTGCGATATCATAGGAGCAGTAAATTGCGTGCCATGTTTTCGATACCGTTGCGAGACGTGTGTAAGCGTTCGTAAATATTCGATTTCGATCAATTTATTAAGTTTTGTTCGGCGAAATTCCATTCACTTGGGTCTTCGTTCTCTCCTTCCCTTTGACCATGAGCGCACAATTGAATGGAGAGGCCGGCGCCAAACCACAGCCAAAAAACAGCTTTTGTTTGAAAAAAAAATATAGGAATTTAGTTGGCCATAAATAAAATGTTATGTCGTGAGGAGCAAACTGAAAGCTATGAAAAATCCGATGATAAATTTTATGTATTGACATAATTCAAATACAGGCATACTAAAGCATGTCCAGCATCATCGTCATCATCATCGTTGTCGCCATCACAATTTCATCTTTAAATAGATATGACCGACTGAACCACAATTTTATTTGAGAAATCAAACCGAATTATTTCACGATGAAAATATAGCCTGTACTATTGTTCTTAGAATTTATTCCATCCTCAAATAAACCAACTTTATTCCCTTCATTCTCGTTCCCTCTCCCTCTCTCTCTCTCTCTCACACACACACAAACACACTCACATACTCAGAATGACAGGGCCGAAGCAGAAGGTGAGTCTCATCTTTTGTGATTCGTTGAATTTGATCGATTTGATTGGGGGCTCGCTGGTCATAAGTTTTTTAAGCATTATATCTATATGTGGTTGTACGGAGATATGCGATGCGATTTCATGTCACAACTTTGTTTGTATTGATGATGGTTCCTTAATTTTAATTCGACTTCAATCATTCGAATGACAAGGTCGTTCAAATACATGTTATATTAAATGCGTGCTCAAGCTGAAAAACCGATTCGTTATTTATTTACCAGCTTCATCAATTTCTCTCGCTCTTTTCCCCATTTTTCTCTGACTCAGCGTCTCTGTGTTGCTCCGTCTCATGCAAGAGCTCGTTCAGTAAATTTGTTTTAGCGCGTATATGCATTTACTTGATCGCTTGATGGGACCTGACGTTTTATGAATTGCGTATCTTCAAGTAAATTTTTTTATTTGTTATAACTTCGTTTTAGCGAAAATGGTGTGTGGCGATGGAGAGCGCGCATTGCAGCGTTCATATGCGTATATTCCGGTTGATTCCTTGTAAAATATTTATAAGAAATCAACCAAGAAAGAAGCTTTTGAAATGACTTCGTGGTAATGCGCTTAAATGTGGCCAAAGTACAATTCGCCTAATTTTCCTCAATTGTTGCAAATGTATGTGTAAATAAAATGAATCGCGTAATTTTTTTCTTTTCATACACATCTTGCTCTCGTTTCAAATATCTGCGCGATATTACGAATGCATTTAATATGTGTTAAATATGAAAATCCGTATGCCGTCAATAATTTGCCATCATTGTATGGCATTGCAAATGTGTTTTAATTGAAAATTATAAGTTGTGAATTCAAAGAGCGGCAAAACTGAAGATTTGTAATAGATTCAGTTGCTGGCGTCATGCGGCTGCAGCAATGATACGCTTTGCCTGCAGTGTGTTCGCGTCTCGGGTAACACCGACGAAGGTGAATCACTTGAATTCAAAGTGATTTACAAGCGCCCAGGGCCAAACAAAATATACATCGTGCACAACATTAATATTTACAAGTGAAAGGTGGAAGGTTTCCGAGCCAAATACCATTAGCAAATTGAGAAGAAAAGTAGTGAGACGAAAAGAGCTAGCCGTTTTTCTTGTTTCGAAAATGTGCGGGGAAAGTTTTCGATTCTCAGAGCTGGTGCTATATTGTCCCTTCATTTGAAGTTTAGCATCTCGCGTTTGGAAAAGTTGATGCATATACACATGAATTATTTTCAAACTAAAAGAAATCATTCAATATTCATTTGCAGTTTCGTTGATGTATTGCAAATTCATTGAATGTTTTCTTGAACTTAATATTGCGCATAATTTCTTAGATTTTACATCGATTAGCTGCATGCACAAAGCTCACTTTCACGCTCGAATCCAACGAGCAGCCGAGCGATGAAACGGTGATTAATGCGTGCATTTCCATTAGCGTCAAGCATAAGACGCAGTTTTTATGTTCGCTTTCCTTTAGTAACAACATTTTAGCTAAACAGCCAAAAAACTCACACACCAAACCCGATATTCGCGGGTTGTCTCAAAATAAACTCAATTGTCTGGCTTTCTCCAGAAATGTATACACAATATCGACAATAAATTACACCATTCCCGTTTCGACCGTTCACTGTAAAGATACTACTCTGATTGTCAAACAATGAGCCGAAAAAATGTAGCGATAGAAATCAAAATCAATGGCTATATATTGTAATTTGTTAATTTTCATAATGTCTCAGTTGGGCGACGAAAAAAATGGAATTCAAACATATATAAACGGGCGCGACAGCGACCACGACCATGTCTACGATTTATTTGCTGAATTTTAATGCAATTTCGTTCTAAGAATTGGCCATTGGTTGGATTTTTTGACTGCTATGCACGTTGAAAAACTCTATTTCAAAGATTTCGTATTAATTTTTCTGAATTCTCGCTGTTTATTGTTCGGAAATTCACCGAATTGAACGCATTTGCTGTAAATGGAAAAAATGAACACCATTCATAGGTTAGCCAAATGTCAGACAGCTCAAGCTTTTCGCCATATCTTATCACCGATTTTTGTTTGCTCTCAAAATATTTTGATATTTGCGTTGTTGTGTGTTTTAATTTATTCTAGAGATACAATCAAAAAATCGTTGAAGCTAGTTCTGCGTAGCATTGACTTTCCATACTTGTACGTCGCTCAGAATCGGTCATCTCCTGGAAATTGATTGTGCGTGCGTGTGAATCACCTCATTCGAATTTGGCTATCAAAATGTATTCTAATATGAATACACATGAACTTTTTCGTCTAATGAGCTCAATCATGTGAGGCATGTTTGCCGTAAGCGAGCGCATTATTAAATGAAATAAAATGGCATGAAATGAGATTGCTTGCTGCTGCTTCTTCGTTATTGTACAGCTTTCGCATTGCGTAAAGCAAACTTCGCTATATTTATGCTTCAACTTACATGGATACGTTGAGAAAGCAGGTTAAGAAGAATTCATTATAGATTGCCATGGAGATAAATCGGCTTTCGTTGAATTCGGACGGTGCTTTGCGAACCATAATGCACAATCTGACTCCCCAGGCCAAAAACAATACTTCCACTGAAAATAGAAAATAACTCAATAATAAAATATTTGAAGCAAGTTAAATTTGTTCTATCTGAAAATTTTGTCATTTCTTATTAAAATGGGCGGCCAATTACGAATGGAAATCTCTATGGAAAACCGGTTAATTGAGATTTAAGGGTAAGATGCGCTCTAATACGCCTCACCTATAAGCGGCACGGCCATTAAATTTGTGAACATTTTATCACAATGAACCCATCTTATAAACAAACAAACAAAAATATACTAAAATTGCAATACGAAACCATCCCCGTAAGAGCGTATCATTAAAAGAATTTGCGAAGAACGCATCATGAAAAATATTTTTTTTTTTTTTTTTCGAAAAAAATGATTCCCATAAAAAGCAATGTTAAATTCATGACACTTTTTCATGATGTGTTCAACACAAATTGTTTTTATAATACTCTCTTACGGGGATATTTCGTTTACCAATCTTTTTCTCAGGCACATCAATAATTGCATTAATAAGTAATGAAAATATCAATTAATTGAACCGAATCGAAACAAATGATATTTCACCTCAAGTCTCACTGAAATTTCAAGTTGGTTATCGCAGGGGCGATTTGCAAAACTCCCTGAATGCTACGTTTTGGTTATAGAACAATTAAAAATTGATGATGAGATACTTACTGGACGTGAACGTGTGGTCCCACCAATCTGCTTTGCACAAAAACGCTTTGAGATCGTCGGCTGTGCGTCCGACGATAACAACTGGTGGCGCAACGATGGTTCGAACCAACAAACCGATTCCAACGCAAAGACAAATGATGCCCAATCGTTTCAAAAGTGTTGCATCTGTTATTTTCACAGCTTTTGCCGAACGCACTCGAAACACCACTGAAATGCTATTGAACCAGGAAAAAAGAGACATCAAATGAAATGAGAACCAACAACATATCGAAAGTAGCTACGGGTGCTTTTTTGTCATCTGAATGTCCGCATTGAACATTTAACAGCTAGATAAATGAATTGCAGAGCAATATTTTCAACTTACCGCCACGTTTTCAGCATCAATGCGCCATATGTCAATGAAAATCCAATTTCACGTAGCCAAACTCGAGCCGTACATGTGTAGATTGATGGCGGCGGGTACATAACAATGGACTGCAATTTATAAAATATATCTCGATCAATGGAATTGTCTGTCATTTCTCTTCTCTGCTCTTCTCTTTTCTCTCAATCGAATCATCTAAATGTGGTGTCAAACAGCACCGCATCATGCTTTACTCAGCAACAGTATGTAACTTTCACCAAACGCATCCTTTTTGTGTGTGTTCGTTAGAAAAACTAATCATTTTTTAATCGATTTTTATAATGAGATTGGATTCAATTCATTTTTTACAATCGGCCTAATTTTTTTCTCTCGTTCTTAATTCATTGAGCAATTAATGAGATAAAAAAGTGATTGGAAAAGAAGAGAAAAATGGAAATTCCATCGTTTCGAATTCATTTGCACTATTGCATTTAATATGCGCGACGTCATTCATATTCACCGTGCAATTAAAGAGATGCGAGCAATCATCGTATGGAAATTAGGAACAAATCAGCAGCCAAATGATGAAAAGGTAAGATTAAGCAATCTTATTTCGCTGGATTTGCGTGTTTTTCCGTCGCTGTTCTCATGGTGGTATGAATAAGTGCAATTGGTTGATCTCATATTTCTGTGGTTCCGTTTGAGTGTCTGTGTTTAGTATCATGAAAAAATCGCAAAGCACGAAACCATTCCTTTTTTCCCCAGTGATTAATCTCATTTTTTTGGTCAAATCCCAAAAGCATGCGGGAAAAATGGCGGATCATTAAAAGCAGCTGTAACAATTTTCCCGGTGTGAGCGCAAACTTTTCGAATAATTTATTGCGATTATTGAATTCGGCGGTGGCCAACCTACGGTTGTATAATTGTTAATAGCTCGAAAGAAATGGTTACATTTTGCGCATTGTTTTCCGATTACTCGAGTAATAAAATATTTGGCCGGACGAGAATTTATTTCGAAAAAGGATTAGCAATAATGGTGAGGGAATTCGAGCTTTCGAGTCTGGGTATGATTTCGCGTAATTTGCCATGATTACAGTTTCCGATTGTTTGCGCGCTCTCTCTCTCTCTCTCTCTTTCTCTTTCTGCATCATATAAGAGAAATGGAATCTAGCGAAGTAACACACTCGATTTTCTTAGTAAAACAATATAAAAAGAATAACGAGGCCACAAAAAATATGGTAAAAAATGGGAAACACAAACGAAGGGAAGAAAAACATGTAAAAAGGTTGAATGGAATATCAACATGAGTGATCAGTATATTAGTTTCATCGAACGTTCAATTACATTGGAATGCCAGCGTGCAAAGGTACATATGAAACGAATGAGGAAAAAATATGTTGAGGTGATTTAGTAGTGATAGCAGGTATGCTAGTATTTTAAATGTGGATGAAAATGAACGAAGCAATTGGCTCCATAAAACGCAGTCATATGCTGCTAAATATGTGGATGAGAGAGAGAGAGAGAGAGAGCGGCGAAAGCGCAATAGAATAAACCCCAAACACACACGGACAGCAAAAAATGTCCGGAAACAATAAAGACGAAAAGCAAAATATAAACCAAAATATGTGCACTTTTTTACTCTCTTGCGCGCCACAGTCGGACTCCATTTGAATTGCCCGGCGCTTCATTGATATTGAGAGAGAGAGTGGTGGTTTTTTATATGTGACCCAACTTCAATAGCGTTTCGAGTCCAAAATGGCCACATATTACATGAAATCCACACATTGCAAACAGCTGAAAATAAAACAGCGCACAATTGTTAACACACTGTGCAATAACCATCCACATGAAAATTCAAATGGTTGCGAATGCAAAGCAACTGTCTATTGGTAATCCGACTGGACGGCAAAAAAGGAATATCGAGCCAAATTGAAAATGTTCACCTTCCGAGAACAATTTCCCAAGCAGTTTATTGCTTTGTATATGCAAAAGTTAATCTACATATTTAAATTGGATGTATATGCTTTTGTCATTCGTGTGTGTGTGTCGTGTATTTCCGGATTTTCGAAATTCATTCATAATATTTTGTGTGTGTGTGCTTCCGTTTGTTCGGATGGGTAAATGGATGAGAAGCGGTGCGGCTTGACTTGATCGCTTGCATCATCTAATACGCTCTCAGCTGTTAAGCCAACACACAAAAATGTGATACATTCACCAATTACAACGCTTCGCATCGGGTGCGATTCGCTCAATTGAACTTATCACAGAGTTGTCTCATGCATGAATTGTGTATGGACGTGTTCCATATATGGCTACGTCATTCTCTGCAATTGCTTTGGCCAGTCATCGCTGCCGCCGAAATCCCTCGTCCTTGGCGATTATTTGTAGAATATATTTACTGGAGGGTCATTTCATTTGCATATACATTCTTGAAATCGTTGGTTCGCCTCGCAAAATGCACCCGCATCTCTTCCGGATATACGTTCCTGCTGCCATATTTTCTGTACAATTTTATTGTGTGCATTTTTTCAAAGCATCAACTCATTATTTGCTACCAATAATGTATGAGCTGAACTTAAAGTGGGTAAAATATAACAATTCAAAAATGCATTTGTAAATGTGAAGCAAGGCACATTTTATTTGCCAGCATTTTCTCTCATTGCTTCAATACGATAATTCAATGTGTTATATTGTATACACAATTCCATGTGAATGAACAGAAGCACGTAATATGTCCATGAATGAAGTACAGCAGAAGCACACCAGTAAAATGAAATCATTTTTGAAATGGATGAAGTGAGTTTAATGCATGTTTGTGGAAACGCTTCGGTTAAATAAGTTTTGCGATAGCAAAAACTTTATACACATTCTAATCCAACATGTTCGCGATGGCAGTGATGAAGTAACCCATTCGCGTCGAGCACCACCATATATGTTCTTTGGAAAATAATATTACGGCAAGGAAACGATGTTTCAATGCGTTTGAAGACACTTTGAAGGTCTTCAGCTGATTAATACAGGGAAAAATCATTAAGAAATTTTCCCATAATCAAAAACATAGTTATTTCATTCACTATCTGCTTTTATCCACAAGGATTTTGATTTTGCACCAATCTTTCCCTTCCTCTCTCTCCCTCTCAGGTCTCTCTCATTCTCTATCGATATATCTTTCTTTCGAATCCATCGTTTATTGTGAAAACTTGACAATAGAAACATAATTATTCCTGTCATGGTTTGAAATTGAACTTTCATTCTGAAAATGACAAAGTTTAAAATTTTATTTTAAGCAATTCAGTGCATTGAGTGATGAAAAATTAGGCTTTCAAAAGCACCGCTTTCGGGTACTAGGATCAATGTTTGGTCGAACACTTCGTCAACGTTGTAATACCGTTGCCATCCAATCAAAAAGCAAATTCGAACAGAATCGAATAATAATGGATTGCGTCAATATCAATAAAATGCGTTTTATTGCGTCGATTCTTTTATATTACCC
The DNA here is from genome assembly GCA_028476595.1 of Obolodiplosis robiniae. Classification (NCBI taxonomy): domain Eukaryota; kingdom Metazoa; phylum Arthropoda; class Insecta; order Diptera; family Cecidomyiidae; genus Obolodiplosis; species Obolodiplosis robiniae. Next base: position 6,239,399 of record CM052017.1, on the reverse strand, counting down.
ATTGATATTATCGGAAATTATATTTGTTGATTTTATGGGAAAGGATTTTGTTTGATATTGTTGTGCGCGCGATTTAGCTTTGTATCGACGAAATGTTTTGCTCTTAAAGTTGAAATGTTGTCCTAAAAGCCCATCATAAAACGTAACACGCAATGCATTAAAAAAAAGGAACAAAAAAATGTTCATCCCAGGATTTATTCGAAGGTTGACGAAGAGGAAATCTCATGATAGATCATAAAAAATCCGTTTTTTTTGCCTTCCGGATACAATATGTTACAAGAAAAAAAACTTACTAAAGTATAATTATAAGAGGCAGACAGAATCGTGACAAAAACTACTTACCGTACAGTAAATGAAAAATGCACCCAGCGCAATAACTCGCAATAAAGCCGGACTGGCTGCCCGCAAGACCTGTAATAAAAAAGCAATTAAGTGAAACCAAAATGAAAACAATTTTTTGTATTTATGAAGAGTCAGTGTATATCTGTTGGAATCACGCACAAAAAACGCGCCGGCCAGCAAACTTCGGAACGGGAATACGGAGACGAAGAGAGCGAACGAGACGGTTAGAAGGACCGACAACAGAACAAATGCTAAGGAAAGTGTAAACATTGGACGGTTGATTGGCTGTCGCAATATGGAAGTCACGTATGAGCCCTGCAGCATATAAGTAATTTATATGATTTAGATTAGGCGCAATCAGGCCCCGAAACAGAACGCTTGCTTCGATGTTATTTTTCGAATTATTGTTTCCTTTTTGTCCGTTTTGTAAATTTAACAAATTTATGTTATCTCCTTTTCAAACACGGTAATTTCATGAATATGGATTTCTTAAACAGAACATAATTTCCATGTGTGCGTGTATGTGCTGCAGCGGAATGGGTCCTGAACGAAAAAAAAATTCGCTGGCAACCAAGCCGACTGCGAGGTTCGGTATCTGGGCAACGACAATCAGTGGCCGATTTGCGTCTAAAGTTTAGCTATCGTTGTCTATCCGGGATATTTCCAGCAGTAGCTGGATCATACAATACATTTCATTTTGCTTCCACCAAAATTAAATTGTCTTTGTGCGATTCTATGGCAATTTTCATATTTAATACCGACAACTCGCCAAGTAGATGATACACATTGCAAAATGAAATATAAAAAATGCAACATTTAGATACTGTATATTTTTGGTGGTTTGCATGCAACAGTGGGCACGATCGCGCCGGATATTTTCCATTATTTTTTTTTCGTGTGAACGGAATTTGTATTACTAGCAGAAGGCGAAAGCAAACAAAACCTGAGTGGCAATAAATTTTGCTGGTTTTATGATTTTTATGAGATGGATTTCATTTTTTTCTTCTCTTTTTCTCGCAGCGCCGTTTTCATATCGTCGGCATAAATTTATATTTTAAATGTTTCTTATGGATTTGCTCTTATTTTCTCACTCTCTCTCTCTCTCTCTCTCTCTCACGTGCGCTTTACTCTTTCAATTCAGATTGAGATTTGTGAATGTGTGCGACTGTACGAGTGCTCTGTACGGGGTTGACATGTATTTTCGTTTGATTTTTTTTTCATTCGTGTGTGTTTCGATTTCAGTAATTTCATTCTTTGTTCTGCCTTTCAGCGGAAAAAAGAAAATAATGCATATTTTATTTGATTTCCAGTGAATGCTTGTTGTAACAACAGGGAATAACAACACACGGTATTTTATCATCCATTAAACTTGGCTCACAGGGAAACACAGCCAAAGGTGCGCACAATAGCAAATATCTTGGTGGCGATCGTGCATCGTAAATGTTGCGTGTAATTATTTGCGAAGACTAAAGAATTATTCATTTCTTCGTTTGGTGCCGAGACAATACAATGGCTGGCAAATCAAAATCGTATGTAACCATGGCTGGTGAGCGCTGGAAACGTAGAAACTGTTGGGTATTATTGTTTCATGACTGGTTTTATTTAAGCTCGTAGCATATCATTTGAATATGTGGATACTTCTTACTGCTTCGATATTAAATTCAACAACATTCAAGTGTACATTTAAGCAGCCGATTTAGCCGAACTCAAGACACTTTAAAAGCGAATAATGTCAATTGAACGGGCCAGCAATATTTCAATATTCAGATTGCTGCCATTTTATTTTATTCTTTTTTCATTTTTTCCCTGGCGATAGCAACACATCTTCTCCTATCGTTCGAGCAAAGCGCTGACTTGTGTGACACCAGCATGAGGTGAACAACGGGTTGGCCCCATATTGAGATTGATCTTTTTTTCTTTTTCCTCCTTCTCTTTACATTTTTATCTTCTTTTTCTTTTCTTCCATGTGGTTCTCTCTCTCTTTCCTCCTTCAACTTCTCTTTTCTTCGACATATTTCAGCCAGTTTGCATTTGATGATGTGTTTATAGGTGCATGGTGCTGTATTTATGTGTTTTTCATATCCATCGAGGCTATTATTCTTCGTCACCCTTGTAAATAAAATTCAATTGAGGAGACACATAAAATCTTGAACTGCCGTTGCCTGAACGAAGTGTTCGGTCAAAAAAACAATTTTTGTCATCGGTTCGGTGACGGTCGATTTTGGTGTGCTAATCCAGTGCACACCGTGAGATTTCGTGAGCCCACACAAAATGACGATGTGCCGAATTCTACTGTCGCACTTACATCATCACCGCCAGCAATATTCTTAAAATGGATTTTGCCACGCGCGCGCACTCAGTGATTCAAGCGCACTAAAATTACTTTCATGATTTATTTTTTTCTCTGTGCGTCAATTTATTTTCGTTTTTCATTCACGTTCAATATGAAAATAGAATGCGAAGTGTGCGCCTCACATACGATTTTGCACAGTAGCGCTATTCAAATGCGCATGATTCGTGTGGTACAGGCCCAATGTTCGATGGTATGGTCGCCCAGTACGTGGCGCGGACAGCGCACGATGTGTATGCAAGGGCATGTGCATTTACGTTATGCTTTTTAAATTGAATTATATTAGCCATTCAATTCTATTACGTTCTCAGTGTGTCTTTTGTGGTTATTGCCATCATCTTCTCGATTTGATTTTAATTTTTATGATTTTTCTTTGTTCGCAAGCATTCGCAACCGCCATCAAGCCGAATGCGAATTTATTCATATTAGCTGTCTTCTGCTGTGTAACTTTTGCCTCGTTCCATAAACGTCGGGCGAATGAAATTTATTTTTGGTTATGTCATAATGGTTGGTCGTTGTGGTTAGAAATTTCTCTCTCTCTCTTTCGCTCTCTTTCTTTTTCGCGAACTACTTTCTGTATTTTCATAAAGAATTGTGATTTATCTGGGCATTAAGTAAGGTCAGCACATAAATTCACCGGATTTTTTATGTCTGACATGAAAAGCTACAGGATTTTCTATTTCTCTCCCTCTCTCTTCGATGTCCTGCTCAATCTATTTATCTCATGTTTCATTCATCTGCTACGTTGTTCGCGTCACAAATACTTGGGTGCCATTCAATAATTATTTTCATATTTACTCAACGTATTCGCTGCGAAGTGGAACCAAATGTGAATTATTTGATGAATTTATAATTGGTTGTAACACATATGGATTTTTGAATTACATGGCCGGAGCCGTATTTGATCTGATTTTACGGCAATTAAATGTTACGCCCCATATATTCTCACATTAAATAGCATTCAATATTTACTAATATTGACGCTGTATAAATTCGAGATACTCTTTTTGTTTACATTCAATATCAAATCACTTAATCTCTGGGTGCTGGTGGGAATCCCTTCGCCTGAATTTGCTTACACTTGGATAGGTGAGAAATACATTGCCTAATTCAATCGACGCACACAAAATTCGCAATTAAAACATGTTGTGTAAATGAATTTACATTTGTGTACATCTCTGCACAGCTAACGAATATCACTGGTGTGTGTACCATTTATGGTTATGTGAAATTGGTTTTCTCCCTCAAAAGGTAGACAGCAATGATGACAATAGCATCTTCACTGCTTTGTGTACATGAATTATCTGATGTTGGTCTCAAACGTGGCCAGGTTTTTGGCGAAAAGCACATTCACATTCAATGCGCAATAATTGTTTAACAACTGAATGGCCGCGTTCTCATCGCAAGCAAAATATTGACTCGAGTTCAATAATGTTCATGGTTTCCCCTAACCGATTGTTTCGTACACGCACATGTAGAACTATAGCTTCCGATCGATTTGTGAATTTAGTTAATCAAATATAAATTATTATGCTTGTTTCGAAAGTGAATCCATTAATTATTTTGAGAAAAAACGAGAGTTCGGAAAGCTATAAGTCGTTTGAATCATGTTTATTTCTTTTACAACACTATAGAGTTCAATCAGACGGAATGTAAGATTTTCGATTTGCTTCTCTGCTACATTTCTGGACACACATATAATTGATTTAATGGATTGTGAATGATGGGCAAATCGCCATTGAAACCGGAACAGACCATTGTCGAATATTCTTATCAGAAATAAATGGTGTGCATATAATTCGATTCGGAACAAACTTGAGCAGAAAAATCATAACAACGCGACGATCTTGTATTTCGATCAAGCATAGTCGAATATTTGCTGATATTTCCCTGTTTGAGAATAGATTAATTGATTAAATGTTTTTTGAAGTATGCTCAGAATGCCACAATTCATATGTGCAGTACAAAATGTTCGAATGAATTCGTACCCGTCACAAAAACTAACGCACAGATCCAATTTACAACATGAAGGCTTCCAATTTGCAAACCATGCGAATTCAACCACTTATTGAAATGCCCAAAAACACACATTGCTGTGTATAGGTTTCTAAATGATGAATGCTCTCAGTTGCATCTGAAATTCTTTGTAAGCAGCGAAAAGTTAGTCTTTTGAGTGCAAAAGCGTGTAAAAGCGATATTTTCAGGCGATTTATGTGAGGCAGTCATTTGATGTGGTTGAATAAAGCAATCATAAGCCCATTTAACGCCACCTGAAATAATTCTACGAGTAATATATATGTGGAGCGGAAAAATGAAAGCACCGCTGAATTGTATTTCGTGGAATGATACTTGTGCAATGCTTAGCTCTGTATTCATATTTTCAGTCGAATGACATAACTTGCTCGCTATAACGACCATATTCCCATTGAAATTATGAGTTGAAAACTTGCACAATGCACATGCGATGAATATAGAGGTTTTGTCTCGAATTCCAACCAATAAAACACATTCCGATTGGCGCTTAATGAGGTGAAAGCAAATGACATTGGTGCTTTTGTGCATTTTTTTCGCTCATTTCACTCATCTTACAGGTGTTCCACAAATTGGAAATGGTTAATTTTGCTATTGAAATAACAAAACGGTAAGCGGCATTTAAAATGGCTTTTGTTTGCGAAATATGCGCGATTTTCAATATATACACACACACACACAACTCATCACCATATCCCGGCGTCAAAAACATTTCTCTGGTTTTGCTAGTGGAAAATGTATATTATACAATTCCGCACAAAATCCACTTATTTTTCAGCTTTCGTCAACGACAAGAAATTATTCTTATTATAGATTTCATTTCGGCTGACAATACATTTGCCAATTTTGCACGTGAAGGAAGCATTGTTGAATCAACGAAAGTATTCTTTCATCCCGCCAAAATCAACTGAGTGTGTGTCAGTGTGTATGGTTTCGACGGCGGATTTCTGTTCACAGGGGACCATCTAGTTGGATGCAGTGCAAATCTACAGAACAAACCCCCTCACACTTACGCACACAACATTTCACTCGAAAATTAGACGCACGTCAAACAGTTTGATTTATATGCTTTTCGCATCTTTTGAAATGGGCATGAAACATCAAATGCAGATAACAGTATATATTTATCTATTTCTGCCGAAACTTTGATTGTTTGGCACATCTTTGGCATGATTTAACATTCAGAAAAGCGCCCTTAGCAACCAACTTTAAACGAAGTGGGCACGCAAGTCGTGCTATTTTCGTTCCATTGTTTCGAGAATATAAATCAATATGCGCGTGGGAACACGGAAACTGGAATTACTTGAGAAATTGTAAGAAAGGAAGATTTGCGGACTCAACCATCAAACGGCTTTGGACTCGAATTTCTGTGTATCTGTTTATCAGTTGGGATGAGTTAGGCGCATATAAAAGATGGATTTTCGAGGCTAATACGATGTTTGTGTTGCCAATTATGTACCGGTCAAAATCATATGCCGGCGGAAAAGGATGCTTATAACGCCATATTTAAGGGTTACTTTCCAAATTAGGACCTACAGCTTTTCATGTATCTAATTCAGACCCAAGACTCTATTTATATGTGAAATCAGATTGATCGTAATTAGAAATAAGTTCCTAATAAAGTCACTCTACCCTTAAAGCATTGGTCTTGATTGGTTTTTCGTTAAAGCATCCTTCAATTTCATGAAAAAAAAATGGGACAGAAATAAGATATAGGCGAAGCGTTGCAAAGTGCTTTTCAGTCGATGCTTTTACCCTACAATTTCCACAATTCACAAAGTCTTTGGCTCCAATTTGATTCTCTTTTGTCAATGTCGAAAGCGAAACACAATTACAAAAATCGTGGCTTGCCGCTGAATTTCATGGGAAACTGGTGCTTCTGTGTAACACAGGTGTTGATTAGTTGTTAGGAAATTGAAAAGCTGAGTTCAATCAGATTATCATTAAAGGATACATCTCGTTGGATAAGAAAAGAAGACATTGGGTCGACTGTGTAAAGAAAGGCGAATATTTTTTTTTTTTTCAAATGTGAAGGCAATGCAAATCCTGCATTGTCTATTTTTTACACCGTATTTTAAGGGCCAAACTCTTCAGTACATATTTAGATTCTTTCTTTCTAAAACGGTCGAAGTTTCTTCCACGGCCAACCACATCCAACGGAGGAAAGATTTGGACTGTATGATTTTCGAGCTATTTGTGAACAACACGACTTTCGAACGACTGCAGATATCCATTTGACGCAATTATATTTTGTTGACTTAAGAGTCTGTTCCATTTTTATAGTTACCGTTATTATACCGCAGCATAGCTTCATATTTTTTATGAGTATTTAATGAAGAACAGAATAAAAAGATGACAGAATAATAACTTCACTGAAGTCTGCAATCAAAGCTTTTCTTTGCTCTCAATATTTTTCTCAATTTCAAATTATATTTATTTAAGAGCGATGAACATTAATTTTTCATGCAATTTAACGGAGATTCGTCTAGCAATTGTGTTTAAATATTTTTTTCACAAAAATGCAATTATTTTAATAGTGAAACCGTTTTAAACGCTTTGTAAGTTAATGGTAGACATAGATTCGGCCGTTGTTTAAATATATATTTCGGAATTAATTTTCAAGTGGTTTTTGGAATGAAAGTTTTGAAATGAATCAAATATAAATCAATTTTCAGTTTCCTTACGCGTTTTGAAAGAATAAACGAAACAATTTGTGAAATCAATAAGGAGACTACTTTTCTTGTGTTATATTTAATTATTTCACGTCTTCGACCAAAAATTATTTACACAGTTTCTTGTCGCAACGATTTATAGAACATCCATCTCTTTCACGATCATTGAAATCTGAATACACATATCACATTTACCATACGAATGACAACAAGTTCTTTATAAATTTTGGCCTTTTTTTGAATAATATTTAGATTTTTTATAAATTCCCAATTTCAAAATGCAATAGCATATTCAGCGAATAGAAATATTCATAGTGACATCTATGTGAGATTTAATTAAACACATCCATTTCAATTGCGTACTACATAATAAGGATAAACGATTCAGTAATCATATTGACAGTGCATCGACGAGAATGTGGTTTTTTATACGCTTCAGACACGTTCATCAATATAGCATGCAAAGTGCCATTTCAAATGTCAAAATTCTTTAAGATTTATATTTCCTTTGACAATTGAGGAAAATATTTTGAGATTTTAGAGCTAAATTTGAAATGAAATTCTTCAAAATATTTTGATTTCTATATAATGACGTCCTGTTCCGATTCACATTTGCCACAAAAATTGTTATAATTGGTATAAGTAATAAACCAAAAATTTCAGTTTCTGTCTCTTGTGTATTATTAAGCTTTTGTTTTTGCATCGACTTTAGTGCCCTGCGTGAGTGTAAAACTGCCGAATTCTATTTCAATCAAAGTATCTCATGTGCCAATTGCGGGCGGCATTCTGTTGCCGAATCATAAATTGTCGATTTTTGGTATTGCCAAAACCAACACTATGCGAGAGTGCATGTGCATTGTTTCGAATCCAAGTGGAATGTGATCGGAAGGAATTAAAGCGGATACTAAATGAATTTCTTCCATTTCGATTCGTTTTATTTGCCTTTCTTACCGCCGTTGCCGGCACAGCAATGAAAGATCGTGTCTATATGCGCAATGAAACTCTTCCGAGTGAAACCACCAGCACACCGTGAAGACATTCTCAACAAAAGCACTACTTCTCTCCTTTTTGGCACGAAACAATGCGCAGTCATGCATGTAGTGTCTACAGTGGATACAGACACACTATGCATACTTGACTTACATGTTGAAAGAGAATGTCGATGTAATTAGGTTGGCTTCGTTTACATTATCATTCATCTTGGTTGTTCCTTTTAACGATTACTTTTGACGACGCTCAACATGAAGCAACTTAAGAGCGGAGCAGCAAATTATATCATAACGCCTGAGTTTTCTTGCGCTGGGACACGAAAAATGAGTTAACTTTTGGCATTCAGCCCACATTTAATCACCGCTTCTCACTTGAATCATTTTTCAATTTTTCATTGAAGAACATTGAGATCACTTAGCCAATATTGGTCGAACAAAGAAAAAACAATTAAATGAATAAGTGGCCAGTATTTCTATTCGATTGGCTCGTCTAATTGAAAGAAAATGCACCGTAGCATTTCTATTACAGATTTGCTGAAACAACTATATGTTTCATTTCGGCTATGAGTAGACCCAACAATTTTTACAAACCCTCAATAAATGTTGAAACTAATTTGGAATAATTTGATCCTGTGTGCTTGATGCAATGCCTCCGAGCGGTTTTCTGAACAGTCAATTTCATTCAACATGTAACAATTAGGTGTAAATCGAATCAATGATTGCATTGAATCGAGGGGACGATTCTTTTTGCACAAATACATTTCTCAAAATACTTATAATCAGAGCTGCATGAGCAAAAGGAGTGCTCAGACTGTTCATGCATCGCATGTCTGGCTTTGAATGAATTTATATGAGTTGACGTTGAGTCTTCCATCTATCCTCATGCGTTAATTGAGTAACGTACACTCAGAGCGAGATAGCCACACAATATCCATGAAGCATTTACATACTCAAACTATACGTTAAGTATGCACATTGCCTTTTCAGTCTTCATTTGCCACTGTGAACAATCCAGCGCATGCAAAGTCACACCGCACATGATGCGAAGAACATTCTTCAAGAAAATGTTTGGAATTCGTTACCTTTTTCCCATGGAATTGAAGCCAATCCATCCGAATTGCAATTTATGGAAAAAATCGAGATATTTTCAGAATGCGTTTTCCTTTATGTCATAATATGATGATTGGTATTATTTCCATGAAAATAGATCAGTCAGAAATAGTTTGGAATTCGGAAGAAATTTATTAAATATTGAAATTCTTAACTTTTCTCTGAATTTATTTTCAATAAAATGTTCAGAATTCCTCAATATTTTTCCCGTACCGAGCTTTTGAAACAGTAGTCTATTATATGAGTAGCAGATTTTGCATCATAATACGAATCAAATTGAAATTCCGTTCCAATTTGAAATGAGACCCGATTTTAATGTTCTATTTGTTTTAATTGAGCTACTGCCACTGAAAACGAATACAGAAAACAACTGATTAGAAATGCCTTTAGAAAGATTTATGATGAAGTTGGTTTCATGACTCGACCCTCTCGTACAATCAAATACGTAATTAATTTAAGATTTGAATTCAATGTAAGTGAGCCAAATAATAAAAATGTATTGGTTGTCATATCAAAGAAGCGAACTCAAGGCTGTTTTCACTATATGTTTTCATTTTCGATTCAAAATTGTTTGATGTGAATTCTAATTCTTCTTTATGTTTTCAATTGCAATAAGAGAGATGATATTTACATTATCAAATGCATTGAATGCTGGACCTTGCTATATCTATCACTGAGATGTATGTAAATGTGTGTATATGCTCGCCTGCACATCTTAGTGTTATATATGTAAACCAGTACTATTTTGAAAAGATATTGAACTCTGCAATGCAAAGTATTTTTTCTATCGATAATGCAATTGACAAATGTGGAAACTGATTCAGTTCACAAAATTGTGTTAAGAAAATTTCAGAAACTTGCATATCATTTGTTTCACATTCCGCATTGAATTTTCAAAACGAAAGACCTATAATCAGAGTAAAATCTAATCCAGTCGGAAAAGTTTAGATGGAATCAGTCTTACTGATGATTGCGGAATGCTTGAATGCATGTAGAGGAATAATTACATGAGTCGGTATTTAATTGAATGACCCAAAAGTTCATCAAGGGGATATGGGTACATTTTTAAGTTCCAAGCACATGCATTGAATGGCATCTAGATCTGCACGACTGGCCGTAATGAATTTCAATGCAATACTTGTAGCTGAAAAAAACGAATTCGGATTTAATTTTGGGCAGATTGCAAGAAAACCAAATGGATTTTTTGAAATCCATGTTTAAACGTGCATGAAATAACTTCGGTTGAAATATTCATGCATAAGTTTTTCACCAAATTTGCATTGAATCGCAAATTAAATGAATACATTTGACCCCACCTTATGTTCCATATACACTTTTTTCCTGTTCGGCTAAACTAAGAACGTTGGGTCAGTGCTCAGGTTACCTGAAATGTTTGCTGCAGTAGAAGAGCCGAAAAAGGTCATTGGGTTGGTGATTTGCATGATTTTCCATTCTCTCTGCATGAGAAATAATTTAGTTGCTCGACTATCTGTTATTTGGCCGACATTTCTATTCATTTATTTGTATTCTTTGATTGTGTGCAAGTATGTGCGAGTATGTGGAACAAACCTTAAAATGTACGAACTCAACAAATGCGATACATTCCATATTTCACATTTTAGCTTCGTCCAATATATTCCGAAAGAGATTTATCTTAATTCATCAATAAAACAGTTGATCAATGTTCAATTGTTCGTATATTAAACAAAGTAAATTGAAATCAATGATGTTTTCCGTTGCATTCAGCTATTAAATTATAAATGTATTACTCTTCCACTTCAGAAAATGCACTGCCACCAATGTAGCACATTGTCTCGAAATCAACTCAAAACCACGTCAAATGGAAAGCAGCCACTCCATTACCTGCACATCCTCAGTTATTACTTTTAATTAAAAATGGTTTGCAGTTGACATCTCAATTGACATGACAACTATTGATAAGAACATTCATAGTCTGTACAAGCGGAACTTCGAAAGTTGACTCTATTTCGTGTTATTCAACAGGAATATTTTCATTTGTCAACATCAATTGGGTGCCTGGGAATAAAAGTGAAGATGCAAAATAGATCGAGCAGGAGTGTCACAAGAGCGTTTCTGTGGCAAAAAAGGCACAATGAAATGCATTTTTGCGACATCACATTTTAATGATGCATTTTTTGCCACAGCAATGCACATGTGACACTCCTGCTCGAACTCTTGTGCATTTTCGATTCCTCTCTAAATTCTGCTATTGATTTCTGTTCTCTTTTGATATTTTTCCTTTAACCAACAATCTGCTGGTACAATTAATATTTTTATAAACAAATTCTCCATCATTTCATAATTTAAATTTGTCTTTTCAAGGAGTTTTCTAATGTGGAACATAAATTACAATTGAATATATCTGCGATATAGAAAATAATCGAGAAATTCGAAATAATCCAAATTTTCGAATGAATATTCATTGAATGTTTGTCCAAAAGAAGAAAGAAATAATAAATAGATACATTTAATACATGCAATTTGATTCGACTAGCAAAAAGGTTGCAAAATTATCATTTGAATGGAAATAGTCAATCGTGACATCAATTGTTGGGCACATTGGAATTCAATTCCATTATCAAAGCTCGCTCGATTATAACGGAGTGAATTTAAAAGAAGTACATTTAACCGAATAACAGCGATGGAAATCATTTGCTGCCTTCAATTTGATCGAATTCGCAAATTCTATTGTGCAATGTAATTGAAATTACTCAAAAAGCGTATTTTTGGTGTCTATTTCAACAAAATAGTTGTCATGCGCCATTCATTTGTTCGTTTTTATGGTGTGAATTTCTATTTGATTGTTGAATTTTCATTCTGTGTATCAATTTCAATGGTCGATGGGTTGACTTTCGTTCGTTTAGCTTACCATACAAAACGAGCGACGAGAAAAAAAAGACAACAATTTGCATTTTTATCGTTCTATTCAGGGCATGGTTTGATATCACTTCTCTGTATAAAAAGTGCCACTTCCATTTGACTGCCTTTCAGAAAGAATTTTTCTTTGTACCAAATTACACATTTTCCAGCATACAATTTGCTCAATGCCCACCAACGAAATACAATACACCCGATATACTGAGGCGCTTTTGGATGGTCTTTTATTGCAACAACTCAAGAATATGGAGCATTCGTTGTTATTTCATTTCATTTCGGTGAATTCCGTGCGGCTTTTAAAGTATTTCTTTGGAACACATGATTATTTACATATTTGAAACGATAAAGAGAAAAAAGGATTTTTCGTGTGTAAAGTCTTTGCCATCACATCATCTTATACATTTACTTAAGTTAACTTTGTTGTTGTTGCTGTTGTTCAACTGCCTAACGGCTGCTCGCCGCTCACTCTCTCTCGCTCTTCCTCTACCTCTTACATCGAAAACGTGCATGGTATTTATAATTTTTCGCTATTGTGCGTACATTTTGTTCGAATGGCTTTCGGCAAATAAATAGATCCTTTTGGTAACTGTTCATTGGTTAGGCAAACAAATTGGTAAAATCTGTTTTTGGAAACTTTGGTAAATACAAAAACTCCAACAAAGAATTATTATCTATAAGACTAATAAAATTGATCTGCATCGGCATTATAAACATCGGAATTATGTACGTACCATATTTGTTTTGACTGTGGGAAAAATAAGCGAGAGCAGAACAGAAAGTGACAAGAGAGAGAGAGAGAGAGAGAGAGACGATCTAATTGATTTACATGCTCAACGTGCTTCGCTATTCATGAGCAACCAACGGAAATATTTTCATGTTCAAAGCTTTATGCGTTCAATACATAAAAAAGTGAGGGCACAAAGGTTCGCCGTTAGAAATCACGTCATTGATATTTGTCAGTTATATTCTCACTGGTACCCCGAAACAAAAACAAAACACATACATGTAGTTCCCGAAAATGTCTCGTAATAATTTGGAAATCGCTGGTGAAAGAATTGTTGGGCCCACGAATTTGTCCATGTGTGATCAAAAATTATCAGTCATAAATAAGAAATGAAAAAAATCCAACGCAATTTATCATTTGTGTGATAGGTTATTTTGTCGGAGTTCTCGATAAAGCGATCACCGAATTCCAATGCGAAATGAAAGATAAAAAATTGTCAGAGAAGTTTGCGAAAAAATGTATCATTCCAATTCGGTTTGAGTGTTTGCCATCTTCCAACACAACATTTTTTTCAAATAAAAGTGAAACCTTTTTTACAGCCGACATTTAAAAGGATATAAGTCGTTCCAATGAAAAATGTAATTTTATTCACAATAAAAAAATAAAAATCGAGTTCAACTCTGCGCGCAACAAAATTGTAACAAAGATGCGTGTTTAACTTGAGAAAAACCGATTTTATGCATGACCAACAGTAACATCAACATCGTTTGATTGAAGATAGTCGAGAACTATTGATGTTTTCTTTCATTCATTCGCCTCAACGCTCATCGCTCACACCGGAATTTATTCTCAAACACCCTAGCGCACCCGCGCACCCGCGCACTCGCATCCGCATCCAGCAATGGTCTTCTATCGATGATGCGCACAGTAATCGAAAATAAATAGCACACAAAATATATATATATATATATAAATAAATAAAACGGGAAATTTGTTACTTTGCACTGGTGAATTGAAAGTAAAAAAGGGCAATGAAATAGTTCTATCTGTGTATTTAAATGCGCTGTGAGTATTTATGAATACCGAAATGGAATCAATGGATTTTCCAGAGCTCGCAATTTCATACGCAAACGAAACAAAGATGCACGAATACACTCACACAGCTCGATGCTTATAAAGCAAAGAAATAGAAAATAAATTGCCACTGCAGTTTGCATATATGTAAAATTGTGTATAATATAATTTTTTCTCTCTTTGATTCTCACACTTTTTTGTCCCACTTGCCGCTTTTGATGACGTGCAATAAAACTGGAAACTTGATCGCATTTATTTTGGTTGTTGTTGTTTTCGAGAACGAACGATTTATACTACTTTTGGCATTCATTTTATTTCAACATTTCCAGTTTGAAATTGCCATAATAAATATGATTTCACGTAAACATGATTATTGAAGTGACTACAAGATCCTGCAGGATCTAAAACTAATGTCATTAAACGCTATTTTTGCACATATTTCCCTTTTCTTCGAACTCATTCGCTTTTTAAACGCGCGCATTCTCTCTCTTGTTTGTTTTTTAAAGCATCATTCCATTTCAGCAGATTCAAAAATGCGAATGCCATTCATTTTCGTTAGTTCGTTATAGGCATACGACTGTAGAATGAACTCAAGCATATATCACGAAAGCATAATATAAAAAAATGGCTTTTAATGCATGTATTTATGTGAAATTGTGTTTTTTTCATCGCTTCCATACTTATATCCGGTATAGATGTGCCATTTTGGTATTTCTCTGCAATTCATAATACTCAATACTCAGTTTATGACATGAATTAGTTTTAAGCACATCATGAAACGCTGAATATTAACTATTACAATAGTTTTGAGTATTAGGTTTGATCCTACTAACCAGTACCGGGGAAATCTAAATACCGGTATTAAGACTGGTATTAACTCCAATCTTAATAATCGAGTAATATGAAGTATTGATAATACCTTATACTGGATATTAACGAATTATTGGAATAAAGTATTAATTGTGGGATTCATGCAGTATTTTATGTTAAACAACTACAGTATACGGGCACGAGAGAAAAATTCAATAGCAAAAATCGCGTGGTTTTGTTCGCCTCAATGATATAAATCGCTTCTTACAGCTCTATGCAGTACCATTCGCCATTGCTCGATATGCTAGTTTTGACATATAAAATATGGGAGATAGTATGCCAAAAAGACCGGCACAAGACAAAGAAGATCACACATACACATCATCAGAAAAAAAATGACACGAGATGATACGACTTTTGTTCATTCGCTCACTTGCATCCGGCCGTGCACAAAGTGTTTTTGTGCTAGTGCGCATTATATTCATACCACACGAAGATAAAACGATATGCACAAGCAAAGTGATTGTACGAAGATACAGAATTACATCACTACATAATGCAGAAAATATGTGCACTTTTCCGAATAAAATATACTTATTTGCCGACAATATGGAAATGTGTTGTTGCGATAGACGATTTTTCACTTTCGATCGGTAGAATATGCATCTTACAGTGCGCATTGTCTTCACTGGGCGCTTTTTCTGAAATGTCGGCCAAATTGCAAAATATGACAAGGAAGAAAACAAGAATTTATCTAGTGATTAAAACAAGGCATATGCTATGTATATAGCTTTATTTATTTGTTTTCTATCGTTTTGCAATATTTTCGGGCCCAAGTTTTTCCTTTGAGTGTATCGTTTGAAATATGAAACGATTATCTCCCGAACATTTCAGCCCAAACCGAGAGAAGATATAAAAAACGGAAAACATAAACGAGGGATAAATGCTGTGTCGCCAAATATTGTAATTATATTGATTTGATTTTTTCGAGTGCTATCGTATATCGGCGATGTTTCGTAATCAAAGCGGAAAGCGACCAAAATCTTCTGGCATATCATTAACATTCTTTATCGGCATTCAGACCAGTAATTCAATCGTTTTCATGAACCAAAGTAATAAACCTAAAGAGGATCCTCGCTATGAATGAATTCAGGAAGCCGTTTTGGGTCACTGCTTTGCGAGTAACCAAATCCTTCAAAACACATACAAAAGTGTTCTTAGCTTGATTAATTGTGCAAAGTTTTACTCTTCCCTTTTCCCGTATCCGTTGATGGCTGACAAAGTAATACACTCGATGACATCTGATTTCAATCGCTGTCGCTTTTTGTACGTACACACAGAAAAACGAAGATGAAATATAAAGACCGAATATTGGGCAAAAAGAAATACTAACCAGCACACACATAAAAGAAGAATCAACCGAAAATATATTGTAACACAAAATAAAACAAATAGAACATTCCTCTGCTCATACAATCACAAACTATAAACGAAGCACATTCAGGAAACTGAAGAAGAAAATCTTTTTAAGCTATTGTATTGCGTTTGATGTTTGTGATGAAATGTAATCCCTTGAAATGTCATGGCAATCGGTACACAAACGAAACGTAAAGAAACGAATCTAAAACAAGTCTGGAAAATAAGTGAAATGTAACGC
Source organism: Obolodiplosis robiniae (assembly GCA_028476595.1). Classification (NCBI taxonomy): domain Eukaryota; kingdom Metazoa; phylum Arthropoda; class Insecta; order Diptera; family Cecidomyiidae; genus Obolodiplosis; species Obolodiplosis robiniae. The sequence continues at coordinate 6,222,742 of CM052017.1, read as the reverse complement.
ACAATCACTTTATCATGCAAAAAGAAGGAAACAATCAAATTTCTTAAAAGAAATTTCCGCTGACTGAATCATTCACCGTTTTCTTCGTGTGCTTAACGTGTGTTTTGTACGTTGATGCACCATATAAAGTGGTGATATTTAGATTTGCACTGTCCAAGGGGACAAAATACAATTTATGTGGTGTTTGAATGTTGATGACTATTTTAATGAGGTTGAAAACTTTTATTTATTAGACCCCAAAAGAGCAAATGAAACCTGCCCTTGTGGAGTTGACTTGTTTTGCCACTATGCACGAATCAATTTGAAATTGATGGCGCCACTATCTGCGTAATTCTCGCTCTTCTTGAGTTGTTAAAATAAAAAATTATCAAAATGAAATTGTTTGATAAAGCAAAATGCAATTTTGGTGAAAAACGAATAGATGTATCTTCCATTTGCCCCTCGGATTTTCACGGCTTACATCTTAAAAGGACCGTGTCATGAAATTATCCTAGAACTGCAAATCCGCGTTGATTTTTTCTCCTGCTTCAAAGCACCAGATCCATATCAATGAGCGACCCCAGCCTGGTGCAATTGTACTCAAGCACGCATTCAAATTCATTTGCATTCACACTTGCATTTACATTTATATTTTTATCCGGTTAGATAATAAAAGGCACTTGCTATAAGTGTGTGTATGCAGAAAGCATTGAAAAGTGTTTGCCATCTTTTTAAAGGAATTTCCGCTTCGATTCGAAAAATAATCTCAACACTATTATTAGCACAGCTTCGGCGTGTTCGTGCCCATCGTCAATTTAGCTGAAGTGTTGAACGTGTAGCTCTCTCTCCCTTGCTTTCGCACTCTCTATTTGCCGTGATTGCAATTATTTCCAATATAGACGCAACTATCCCACATATTTTATATTGTCTACATAGAAAATGTCAACTCATTCAAACAAATTATTGACACGATGCTGAAAGCGAGCTGGGCGAAATTATTGTGCTATAGTTTTGTTGTCACTCGGTTGAGTATGCCATTTTCACTGTCGCCGCGCATGCCAGTGAAATTTCAAACAAATTTGCACAAGGTTCATTTTACGATTTTGGCATTTATCCTAACGCTTGACATTTGCACAAGCACTATTTGGGAGCTTATTATGTTTGGCCTGCAAATGACGACGATGATAGCGATAGCAATTGATGTTTACTAAAGCATTTAGTTGGTCCTTTTGTCATCGATGTGTACGTTTCGCTCGCACTATCTCTCTTTCTCTCTATCTTTCGATACATTCACACGAATTATGTACTCAGTGCAACCGACATGACAACTATCTAACCAAATAGCTGTATTATTAAATTACCAATATTAGCGACAATAAATTTGTGCGACAAATTCGATAAATAGAACGATTTTGCTATTTCCATTCGGCTCGATGGAAATTGTTTTGCATCCAGTTTTTTGAAAGGATCGGATTGACATCGGTTGCAACGTGATTTTTTACGCGCACAATTTCATTAATAACGAAAATGTTGTTCGAAACGTGACACAGCGAGAGATTTTCAATTTTACATCGTAAAAAACTATAAAGTAATTGAAACTTTCGCTTTTTCATATATCCCCAAATTATTCTTTTGCAATTTAACTTCTTTAAAGTAAAAGACGTGCATAGCTTTTAATAATTTTTTATGACTTTGGAATTCAAAATGTGTTGGAGAGAACAGACTTGTCTTGCATACATGCATTTTTATTTTTGAAATTTCATAATTGAAATGTGCTGTACTAAATGGCAAAAATGTTCATTCAAAATGACGTGAAGTGTGCTTGTGAAGATGATTTCATTTTCACTATTACCATTATCCCCGCAAAGGTATCACTTTCATTATACTTTAGTTTACAATTCAAATACTTGAGAGGAGAGGTATATGTTGATTGCTTCAGTGTTTGCTGATCGTTGTTGGACACCATTTAGTGTATTCGTTTATGATAGCCAACAGAGAAATAAGGTTAATGACTCTCTTTTCGTCTAGAAAAAAAAACCAGCATAACAATGGAGCACCGTATTCTGTGCGGAAATTCGCAAGAATGATTCCAACCCGATGGTTTTCCCCGTTTTAATTCTCTCTCCCGCTTCTTTTGTCAATTCCTCTTTCACTACCTTCCACATTATTGTCCGAGTTGTAGTAGCTCCGTGCGCTTAAGTTTTAATGCAGAATAACGAAAAAAATTCTATTTCCCGTGCGTATTTTCCAAATCACCAACCTTCATCGCACAGCTAGAGTTACATCACAAAACAGATTCAGACTTTTTATATGTCTCCTATTTCATGTTTCTCGTAATTTTTATTCTGATTCTCTCTGCATTTTACGTTCTTATGACGAAAAAACAAAAAAAAGTTCTAAGAGAAAAAATACATTTTGTTATTTACACGATTTTCTGTCAAACTTGTCTCTTTTCTCGTTCTAACTGCGATGATGAATTATCATTTTAGTCGGTTTTCCTTGTCTGTTTTTTGTGTTATCGTCGCGAATCTTCGCGATCCACTCCAAATCCCTTTGCTTTCGGATCAAAACGAATTTCTTTTTAATCTACTTGCTTATGCATCAAATAAATACAGCGGGATAATCCGTATAAACGTTAAACAATGGAAATAATGAAAATTTATCGGCAAGCATATTCACAAATGCCCATAAAAATTTCAATAACACCTAAAAAGGATCCTGAACAGTCAAACGTAAATGCGAATAACAATCATATTAAGGATGATGCTCGGCACGGAATGAGTCAGAGACGGAGGCGGAGAGAGAGAGTGAGAAATAAATTTTTACGATGATGAAAAATGCGACGACAAAAAGTGCTTTCGGTGACAGTAGCAATGATATTGAGTTGGTACAGGTTTTTACGCTGCGAAGCAACTTCATCGTTTCGACAAGGTTGCTTTTTAGACATCAAATGTAATTCATCCGTTTTGTTAAATGCAAAAAAGAAAAATATGATTTAGAGTTTCAATTGGTGGATTCACATCAGGAACGTGAACAACCTCCAAATGAAAAATACTCTTTCGCGCCACGAGAAAAGTGTATCGCATTAAGTTTCTTATGAGCGAAAAACTGTTTCAGGACATACTTTCAACGCAACCGCTCTCCCATCGTGCGATGTATTGACGATACAATGCGCACCGAAAACCGCGTGTCAACAGTAAATTCAAATAACGATTCAACAAAATGTACGCCTAAAATAATTTAAAATGAATTTGCAAATGAAGAAATGTATGAGTCAAATGTCAATGTGCATAGAAAATGAACTGTCGAATAAGTCATTCATCGCTCGAATAATCTTATTATCTCATATTTTCCCATACATAACAAGTGTGCGGTGGAAAAAGAGAAACAACTTCACAATGAAGCTCTTTCCTCAATATAACGACTGAAACTTTTACCATATACAAAAAAAAAATCGGCTTGGTTTTGTACTCAGAGGAAGACTGCCAAACTGTCGAAAGAAAGAGCAAGGTCGAAAAAGGAGGCAACGGCGACTGAGATTGAGAGGGAATAGAGTGAGTTGACGGAATTCGGAAACATAAGTGACACATTTGGTTTTATATCAGCGGTTAGCGAAAGCATCACTGTTTGTTGTATTTTGTCTGCACCTAGATGCGACTACGTGGCGGCACTGCTTTCGCTTATCATGTACAATTTGCACTCACTCACACGCACCTGGATGTAATCGAAGTGATTTACCAGAATATTAATCTCATTGTGCACGCCTGTACCAAAGCATGTATTGCAATTGTCGTCATCATCGTCGTCATTATCGTTCATGTTCACATAATTTCGACTGTTTCGCGATGCCATGACAATCTAAACACGTATCACGTAAGTAAAATGAGATAATATGTTTGATATCAGCCACGTATGGGGAGAAATTGCCACAATTTATTGCCATATTGCTTGGTTTCTACCCGTTCCAGGTCTGCCAAGCACACATTCACATCAGCTTAAGCAATTTCCAAGGCAAATCGCTTTAATGATGCGATGAAGTCAGTTTTTCTACACTTTTGGACACAATCTAATAAAACAGACGGCCCTAGGAAACAATGAACATTCTTTTGACCATGGAATGATACTTGCATTATGGAACATTGCTCACGCACATTGAGCTCAACTAGCTATCGTCTTGCCAACGAATTTCCGTCTATTTCCTCATCCTAAACTGCTTGTGTGTGCTGACTGTTTATTTGTTTTTGAATACTTCGCTTGATTCGTCTCTCACCCATCACATTCTCTCCCTTATAAAAATACAAATAGTCGAAAAGACAGAAACAAAAACCGAAACTTAATAGAAATATATCTTTTATGATTCCATCCCCACCACGTATACAGTTTTTGATTGTTTGCAATTGCTCGTCTGTGTGTGTGTGTGTGTGTGTGTGTGTGTGTGTGTGTGTGTGTGTGTGTGTGGTTGCGTAAAATGTGGACCGTTTTCCTCGTAGGCACAACCTCAGACACTATAACCAATGTTGAAAAAGTCATGAGTGAATTTTACTTTTAAATGAATGGCGCGCAGTTTCATTTTACGAAATTGACTGCATGATTGAGAAATTCAGCCCGTGAAGAATTACAACATAAAATCAATATCTGCCATACATGTGTACACCATTTCCAAACATTTTCGGTGTTTTTTCTATCTCATTCTCGATGAATTTCGAGGAGACGGTCCAATTTCCATTTCATTCGTGGAATAAAATCGTGCGATAAAAAAAGGGTTACAAACTTGATTAATGTTTGATATCAGCCATTCGGTTCATTTCGTCAAAAATCGTCCGGTGAACACAAACACACACAAACCAAATCTGTCGATCCACCAACAAAATGCTGGGTCTATCTCTCTCTCAGTAAGTCATGGTTGTTTCGCCACAGTCTTTGTGCTGCATAAATGAATGTACTAGATCATTATGCGATCCATTTTGGAAATGGATTTTTTCATTGTCGCCAAAATTCGTAGCGAACTTTCCATCATAATGGCATCATTTAGCTCAGCAACGGGCAAAACCTTAATTTCCTCTTTGCTTTTGAAATGAAACTGAAGCTGTTCCTTCCGTTAGACGAATTAAATCAACCAAATTGAAAAAGATTAGATCAATTTTGACGGATTTACAGATTGTGAACAGCGACCGGTTATTGGGGAAAAAAAAGAGAAGCGAAGGAAAACAGTACGTGGGTGCGGCTCAATGGACATAAATATTTCCGAAACTTTGCGAAAAGCAAATATTATCAAAGCCATACATATTTACCCGAGATTGGCTTCTTCTTTATTGTACGCGCACACATGTAGGAATGCCCATTGAACATTAAATAAGCCGACACTATCAAGCAACATCAAAAATGTGTAAATGTTCTCTTTGCTTGTCCGACCTGATATATTTATTCTGCTCTTTTTTTTGCTCCGTCGAATGGGAATCTACCCTATGCGTATCCGACGGTTGATTCGTTCATACGCGAAAAATTCTAGCCATATGCTATCACTTCTGTCCGTGAATGCCTGAGATATATATTTTGTGGTGTTTTCAATCTATGAAACTTATTCTGATTTTATTCATCATAAAATAACCATATTTTTTTTTTTTTTTGATTTCATGAGTCGGTTAGTATGGGCCATGAATCGTTTCGAGCGGGTGGCCGTGAAACGATAGCGCACGAAGAAGCCCTGATTTGGGCAAGAAATCGGACAAATAAAAATCCATTTTGATTTACCTACAAATGGTATTAATCCGAGGATTGGGAAAATTTTAAGAACAATTTGCGCGAGTGATGATCACCGAAGTGAAAGCTAACAAGAACCAAGTGTCAAAGTATTGTTTAACCTTTTTGAACTTAGCGCAATGAAATCAAATCACGGTAGTGTCATGAAAATCCAGCCGTCATTTTCTCGGGATACTCAGTCATTTGAGCGAAAAGGAGGGGGAACGGAATCGACTCGACTTGATTACATAATGCAGTACATTCTCTTCGGCCTTATCAGCCCTTCTCTCATCAGCATTCTGACAATTTTTTTGTGTATGTTTCATTCTGAGGAAATAGGCCTTTTATGGTAGCTGTTACAAATGAGGATAACCCATTGGATATAGGTTATTTTTTCGGTCTTTCTTCTGTTGCTTCTTTTTTTTCGTTCTCATTTTTCGCACATTCCATTTGTCGTCACACAATGATAACGGTGTCGAGTGTCAACACAAACGACAAAAGCACCCAAGACGCATTTACTTACAATGGGGTATATAATGTGCGGAACACGAAAATACAGAATTCACTTTGTGGAATGAAATGTTTGTCGTTATAACAGCTCCCGAACATAGGCTAGGCACACACCCGTGTCGATTGCAATATGTATTTAAATGCGAAATTGCCTTTCGTCACAAAGTTCTGTTAAGATATATGAGAATGGAAGGTCACCAGCAGCAGCAGTCACCACCGAAAAAAAATCCGATCCAATACCAAAATCAAATTCAACGAATTTGCTCATAATTTCCATTCTAAGCGCACAAATATGCAATGTTTCAATGGAATTTGAGATAATCGACATTTTTAATGTGACAAAAACATTTTGAGCGCTGTCCCGCTCTCTTGTTTAACCGCATACTAACAAATATGATCAATTTTAATCAGCTACATACTTTATCTCCATATATGGGGTGAGAGAAAGCATATTGGCGTATTGCTGTGTGTATGTGTGTGTGAGCGTGTGATCGTGGGGCTCCGGCACTCTGGCACTTGTAACACATGCACGGAATTCCCGTCGATTGTCATTTCATGCATACACGCTCGACTTTTACGCTTTCCATCTCTGCCTCTCTATATCTCGTCGGCGATTGAAGATGAGTCTCGTAAATTCAAGCATACACAGAAAACTTTTTTCCGGTAATTGATACAGTATTTGGTTATGGTTTAGACGCGCACAGAGATTCTATGTAGTCCTTTGAATAACCACATAATTTTTTTGTCCTTATTTGAATTTTTCACAAAAATGACAATGCGAATGATTCAACTGCCAAAGTTTTCCAAATTTACATGCATTATATGAGAACGCTTCGGAATGTCCGCTGTAAAGCTTTGTTGTTTCATGACAATACAGAAATATGAAATGCTACGCAGAGTTGCTGTGCGCGTTCGCTCAACATGACATTCCTGTAGTCACTGCAAAAAAACTTTTTTGATTGCAGAAAATATGGAAAACGAAAGGGCGAGAATTTACATATAAGAGTGAGTGTGGTGAGTAGATGTCACATCCAAGCATGCACCAAATGTGTGCTTTTAGCGTAAATTTTTAATCAGACACCAAAAAATTATCTTCGGAACGAGTATTTATGTGTGTGAAATATTAGAAAGTCCGACGTGTCTTCATTTGATTTTATTGGTGTTATTTGTTATGGACAAAAAGAAAGAGAGCAGTTTCACCGCTCTGACAAAATGACAGAGAAAGAGCAACACATACTGTGTCCAATAGCGCGCACACAGAGAGAGGCTATATGTGTGCTTTGGTGTGCATGCGGTGATTACAAGCGCACAACTTCAGCTATGTGTGCCAATGACAAATAATAAAGTTACTTCTTACGTGATATTGATATTTATTATGGCTTATGTGGGGCAACACAGTGAAGTCAACAAATGAATTGAATTGAGTTGAATGGAATGGGAAGATAGAACGAAAAGAATAGAATGAAATGATATGGAATTGTGTCAAGTCAAAGGATGAAAATGTTCCATTTCCTATATTCTAACATTGATTTCGCTCCAAACTGCTGTCGGCAACTTTTTTGTCATCATCATCATCGCTTTTACTCTTCTATTAAATAAGGAAATCTATATGAGGATGGATGTGTACAACGCCTTTGCTCTGTGTCTCTCTGTCTCAAATTGTCTCTATTTTATATGAAAAATATTCCGCATAAAGTAATACCATTACCAATATATATCGATAGACAGCACTAAATCGTATTACATTTGGGATGAGCCGGGTTTGTGTGTGTGTGTATGTGTGTTCGGATCCCATCCAGCCGAATACATTATTGGGAGTTTCAACACGAAGGTCCGATTTCAGCGAATTTCATTAGCATCGCTTGATTACTTATAATGGCGCATAAAATATACCATAAATTTATGAATATATGAATACAATGCACTTGACTATAAACGTTTTATGCACCATCTAATGTTTGCTATAAGCCCTTGCCCAAACACGTATAGAAATAGAGAAAACGAAAACCTCATGTGACAGGACAAACACATATCGCAGCGCGACCATTCATTGATAGTGATCAATGGTTCATAATTATCCTCTATCTTCTCGTCTCAACCACTTTTAAATGACTACATGCATTGAATTAAGTGCCTTTAAAATGGCCAATAAAAATTTATGATGTCATTATAAATGAAATAGTTAAAGCTTATTTCTGAATTTCGCTCATTCAACATGTATACTATTTATTGCTCGCGATGAATGGCCGACACATACACATTCAGCTCAATTTAAAAATAGAAGGCACACACTTTCAATACTTGAACATTTTTATGAGGATTGTATGTGATTACGTTTCTAATGACTCAGTTCACACGAATGATCCGAGCACAACAAATTTCTTTTTGCGCGTGAATGAAGTAAAAAATTTCCATTACCTTAGTTTGCCTATGGCAAACAGCAACCATATCAACATCAATATCATATCGCAAATAGAAATGATATAACCGAAATCGAAGGAGTGTGTTAGCAAAAGGGAAAGCAACACAGACGACATGCTCTAGAAATATCAAAAAATATTGGAAACATCTCGAAAAGTGGTGAACTACAACGAAGCACATGTAGATAAATTTATATTGAATGTAAATCAGCACAAAGGACGGCGGTTGAGTTGCACAGAAAATGCCGATATCTCTAGTTTCTTTGAAGTGCCACCGAATCAGATCTCAATATTACAAACGTTCAATACATCGCATCGACACGAATATTAAATGGCAATTTAAAATATGTGCCAAAAAGGAAAATCATGCAGCGTATGAAAAAATACTGCTCAAATGACACTGTTTTTCTCTCTCACGCACATACATTTTTGCGCTCGCTATCATATTCTATTCACAGTCAATTGATATTTTGAAATAGATCCGGAGCGATTGGAGTTGAAAGGCAGAAAATATGTGCGAAATTACGTTTTCAGATCCTATTATTTGTTCAGCGTAAATAGATATATTTATACATATTCAGATATCGAAAGCAATAAAATATCACATAACAAAAACAAATCGAACCGCTTTCCGAAAAGTAAACATCAATAATTTAATTTAATTTGATGTAATGTAAATATTTAAAACGATTTTCAGCAACGCTGAAGCGCCAATGAGAGAGAATTGAAGTGCTGATGGCACATTTCATGAACCAAATCGCAGGCAATAAAATTGGATCGTCGTCTTTGATGCAAACCATTTATGTGAGCAAATTGAATGCCGCCAATAAATAAATTTGTTTTGCACTCCGTTCTCCCTCTCCATTCACTTCCCCATACCCGAACATGCTAATCAATGAAGTGAATAACAGCGTATGTATTTGCACAATAATCATTTTGCACTTCACAAAATGAAAATCGCTTATTATTTAAACACCTCCAAGTGTTTTTGATTTCCTAAACAGCACAAAACATGCGGATTTTATTGCCTTGGAAATTATGAATGATTTAATTGAAAAAACTTATCCAGATCGGATGACGCAATCCATTGCCATGCCTATCACAACAATAACTAATGTACAACAATCCATCGAAAGCCACTTGTCGCCATCCCCTTGTCAAAAAAGTAGAATTTACTGTGTTCCGTTTATGTTGTGTTGCTAATTGTAAATAATTTGTAGCTAATTTCTATATCATACGGTTGCAAATTTTATTCACACCAAATTTTTTGGGAAAAACATTCATCCTGAATCCGTCCGCATTTCCAAACGCGCTTACATAACATATGTTGATTTTGCCCTCACAATCCATCCAACTCACACATCGGACTCATTCTACATACGGGCATGTAATTATTTCAGGCGCATGATATCAACTCTTTTGACTGAAACTTTAATGAACGCCTGTAGTGGACCCGATTATCACGCTTGATTCAGTCGCCAAACACCATGGTTCAACTTACCATTTGGATTGAAACATGCATTTATTTCATTCGCATGGAATTCTTATGAATCTGTGCGCCGCACTCGCATCATCCACAGATGAGACACAAACATTTCATGATTTGGTTAAAACATTTTTGGCAAAAACTTTTGCTTCAGCTTCGTCAGTTTCATAAATTATTCACTAAAAAGATACTGAAATCCGCACAGTGGTAGATGCAGGAATCGAGAGAGAGAGAGGAAAGAAAGAGCTCAAATTGAATATGGGAATTGCTTTGTGTTGTCACATGTTTAAGCGCCAAACATTTCGGCTCGAATTTTTTGTTGTGGTGAGGATCTGTGGACACATACACACAACTGCAGTTTGAATCTAATTACGAAATTAAGACCGGGTAAAGTTATAGAAACAGAACGCCGCCACTACACACCCACGAACATCGATTCTTTTGAAATTCGGCCACGTAATTCCTTCGGGCAATGAGAGCTAACATAAGCTCTCTATGCATAAATTCTCGCGTAATTTTCTAATACGCAAAGTTTTATCGCAAATTCGGCAAAATTTCAATGTTATTAACACAGCGAGGTGTTAGCATTAAGTAGTGTCGTTTTAGCATTATATTCAATTTTGGTTCAGGCAAAACGCCTGATTACATTGTCCCGCAACACGTGAGCATGGTTTAGACGCGCGTTTGTGCGTAGCGACGGTATGTTTTAAAAGCTATACACCATTTCAAGTCCATTGAAATGATCAAATTAAAGTTGGTTGATAAGAAAAACAATGAGCTTTGTTTAAACTTTTTTTTCGAATTGGGATTCGGTGGATTTGCCGGTGCTATTGTTTGTGTTTGTATCTTAATGTTTGTTTGCATTCAGCACGTAAGTTGCGCGTAATCTCATAAAAATAAACATAAAAGTGAGAATATAAAAAGAACGAATTTTTATGACTTCGATCATATACATGAATCTATGGTATGGTAATAAACTCGGAACTTTTGCTAATCGAACGATAAATGTAGGTAAGGGTACACACAAATTGACAGTTTATTTGATGTTAACTGAAGTGAAGCCCCTGAGATTAAGTTTGAGTTGGATGACATAAATGCATTTCACACACTTTGCATATAAACGAATTTAGCACTCAACAACAGTAAGACATTCGAATGTACGCTTACGGTAAAAACGCGTTGAATTTGCCGTGGAATGAACGGAATCGGGTGGTTTTTATTGAGTGTTGAGTTGAACTACCAAATATTAGGTGTATTTGTAAATGCGGCTACACAGCAGTGCGCACAGCCATGAGACAGAGACATATAAATATTTAACAAAAAGTTTTTCGCATGATGCACGTACCAAATGTTTGCGCGCGCGCGATTTGCAAGCAACTTTTCACAATACTAAATAATGTGTTTGATGCATGCGCTCATTTTCTTACGAATGCGAGAGACAGAGAGAGAGAGAGAGATAGAGAGAGAGAGAGAGAGAAAGACCCGCTTTCATGGTGCCATAAACGAGAGTGAAACAAAGTTACAATGAATTATCGTTCATTTTCATTGTACTTGTACAATGTCATGTATGCATAAAATCATAATAATCGGCACACCGTGTGTCGCTAGCACCGGCTCTTGCTACTGTTCAGCATGGATTTCTTTATTGATATTTTCGCTTGACATGTGATCTTTTGTCCGTGTCTCTCTCTTTCTTCCTCTCCCTTTCTCGCGCTCGAAACAAAACAACAAACATTTGTCTGGGATGATATTAACATAACAACATCTACACTTATAACGTTGCATCACTATCCATCTTCTCCCTTATCTTCATCATCTAGTATACTGTTTGTTCCCATTTGATTTTTCCTTTTGTTGAATTTCGGTTATTTGTTATAGTCATGCCAGGTGATGCCGAGCCGAGAATATTAAACCAAAACCGAACACACACGGTAGACGAAAACATTAAGTTTTCTCCTAATTTATTTGTGTAAGTCTGAGTCTAAGTCTTTTAATTTTAATGATTCTTGCATAACTAGCATAGCTACATGCACAGAACATTCCTTGCGAATTCATTGTTTCAATGTTCCTCTCACGTCCTCGAAACTGTACACAACCCTACTGACAATTTGTTTGGAAAATTTCTCGGAAACAGGTTGGAAATCCAAACGTTTTTTTCATAAGAAAAACGAATGTTTGGTACAGATTCCGATGTAACAAGAAAAAATCCAAATGTTCAACAGCTTAAGCTGTCAAACATTGGGAGTTCGGCACAAAAATGCCAGCTTTCCATGTCAAACACGTTTGCAATTTCAACATTTTTTCTGAATCTTGTACCAGAATATTTGCCAAACAAATTGTCAGTAGGGAATCTTTCGTTTATCGTGTTACATTCGTTTTTCGTTCCATTGTATTGCTGTTGCAATTGTGTTTGGTGTGCTCTCGTATGTTTCAGTTATTCTTATTTTTATTGCCTCGATAATATTCAAGTACATTTTTTACACAATACTGCCAAGTCTGCAGTCGAAAAACCATGACGAGTGCCTGAACTATCTTTGTACCGCAATGTAATTGTTTATTTCACACCGACTATCGTGTTGCTATACCTTACTTGCCTATTTACTTATTAAATCTCATTTTGTGTTTCTTTTCCTCCCCGCGGTCGTTTGCAAGCAAGAAGTTGATCGTTGTACGAGCGCGTTTCATGTGTGTTTGTTCGCGGTTTTTTTCATTTTCACTGTGGTGAATATAAAATTTTCACTTACCTTCACCTGCTGATAACGGAATGTGAACCAAGCAGCTGGCGGTAGAAAACCGATAACAGCACAGGCCAACACTAAAATACTCGTTCGCATCGGCCAATTTAGAGCGGCAACGCATGGGGAAGCATCCTTGCAGGCGTCACAACCCTCAGCGCACGGCAAACATTCGAACGTATTCGCAAGATTATATAATGACATCTCACCCTGGTGGTATTATTAGACGATGATGATCACGATGCGCAGATTATAAAAAAAAAACAGGAAGCAAAAAATGATATTAGAATAGAATTAATAAAATCCTTTGTGTATTGCAAGAAATATAATTGAATACAAAACATGTTTTCGCAAGTACATCGAAAATAAAATGGAATTTAGTAATTTCAGCAAATAAGATTGAGATAATGAAAAACGTCAACAGCATTTCAAAGGGAAGAACCAATTGCTTTAGCACACTCTCGTTGCATATTGACAATATTTCCACTTCCGCATTATACTAGTTCCGCATCATGAATTTCCTATGAATTTAATTTCCACCGTTCAAAAGCGATTATTATTATATTAAAGTATTAACGTGGTTTATGTTTGAATGCAATTAATCGCTTTACCGTGATATTGTCAATTTAAGATGCGCTGAAATGTTTGACTTTGACATATAATAATGATCAAAGTGGGAATGGGAATTTTTCATATCAAGGCAATATATAATGAATCCGTGTGTCGGTGGTTGCGTGCCTTAAAGCTGCAGCCTGCTTCTCATTATCCTGGCATTGTCAAAGCATAGGCAGCCTTCAATAAATTAAAATATGGCCATCGTATTACATCATACGAGCACAACGATGTGGTGCAACTATTCTCTGTGCTGCCTTCCTTCTCACTTTACTCTCCGCACTTGCTTTGCTCATTCACCGGAATAGGGCATAAATGACAAAGGCATAAAGACAAACTAAGAACTTTTTGAAGATTCATATAATTGGAAAATCTAATTAAATGAATGCGATCATTTTCCAAAACAAAGATTTGGCCGAAAATGTATAGTCAAATTGCACTTTTGCATAAACGGAATAACCAACAGTTTTTCATTTAGTTCTGATCAAATTCTGAATCGCTTCGACTATATTTTAGTTTCTCAAGACATAATATATTGTAGATGCATCATTATTATCAGCAGAGAGCAACAAAAAAAGAGAGAGAGAGAGAAAGGAGAGAGAGAGAGAGAGAAGGGATTCAACAAAATCAAAACGAATTTTCCTTCGTGTTTAAGATGAAAACTTGAAATGCAAGAGCGCATCTTAATGTGCAATTAATTTGCGGTATCTTTGAACCTGAATTGTTTCTCAAATATATTTTATTATCGGATGAAACTATCATCATCCCGAAGATATTGTGAACAAACACGCAAACACCAACAGATATGGCCATTTTTAAGAATATTCAGCATAAAGCGTGCACTTCCCATTCGATACAAAAAAGGGGCAACATTTCAGCCATTTTCCAACAAAATGTGTGCTTCGTATGATTTTGTTGGGGTAAATGTGTGTGTGTAATGTATTGCGTTTATATGACCTTTGGTTGTGGACCACAAAATTTAACGTTTATTGCCAAATATGTATAGTAAGTGTTGTTTGGTACGCCTCGAACAAGCGTAAATCTCTTGTCATAGGTTTTTGATAATGTCTTAGTTTATGTTGTGTTTCAAAGCATTGGTGGGTTGAAGAAGAAAGAAGCTGCATCACGGAGAAGACGAGAGAAAGCAAAGGAGTGAGAAAAAGTATGCGGATAATTTAATGGTGATAACAATAGTGATATTAAGTAGTTTACTTTTTATCAGCAATAAAGAAAATCCCAATTGGTATATAATCGGAACCGCATGTGTGCATATTGCGATGAGATATGGAAGTTTTCTGCTTCATGCTCTCTATGCCGTTTAAAAACATTTCTGCACTTCGCTCAGACTCATATCGTTAAATCTTTAGTGGAAGATCACTTTGCTGCTGGGCGACAAGTGCGAGCACATGCATTTACAAACTTTTTTTCTGCTTCTTTTGATAACGTCTTTTTTTTGCGGTTCAAAATGCGAGCATTATATTTATTTTACCATGTTTTAAGTACGTCACATTAGGCAATCGCATGATGCGTGCACAACTTTTGAGATAAAATATTTCATGTTGTGACTCTCATTATGCAATGAATGAAAAGGAGCGTTCATAATGTGCGACTGAAATAGTCAGTCAAATTCTATGATGATAATAAGGAAGAGGAAATTCTATCTGAGGAAAATAGTTGCCTTTTGTCCTTAAAGTTCATCTCTCGAATATTTTCACCGTGAGCTTATTGCAATCATTTAATTGAATACATATAAGCTAAGTCATGCGACAATTGTACTCATAGGATCCCGCACACTCACATTTCCAAAGGGATCGCAATCATATCGCCAACAATCATGCTACTCATTTATAATGACGCGGTAAAATTTTATATTAGTTCAATGCAACATAGCTCATCTACCGAAAGCGAGATAGAGCGAATGAACAAAGGATTTAAACATGTAAAATGAATATTAAATTGCTATAAGGGTGCACACATAATTGGGATGAGTCATTTCCAGAAAGCGCACTTGATACTTTATGCAAACGGTATTAGTTGCAAACTACGCCATGCACCAGCGCACGCTGGATTAAATGGCACTTTAAAAATAAAAATTTAAAGATTCGTCGACAGCATTGCAGTCTCTCGAGATGGAGTTTTCGTTTTTTTTTAATTCGCTCGATCTCTCTCACCCTCTCTTCAGACGCGTCCGTGTGTATACGTTTTGTTAAACGGTTATAATGATAATAACTGACAGGATTAGGGGCAAGTTCAACATAACAAATTAATCGGTTTCCGGTGGAATGCCACGGTATATATTAAGTATGATTATTTTTATTTTGATCTTGATGATGGCAACAGAATCCGTTAGGTCATTTTAGTTTGAAAACTTTGACATAATAAGCCGGAGCAAAGGTAGAGTGGCCATACTGGGACCTAGTCTCTAATTACGATCAAAATGCAAAAATTAACATTATTGCACATATAAATAGAGTCTTGGATCTGAAGTCACCCTTACAGTACTTCGAAATGAACCAACGATGCATACAAATGCATTGTATACCAAACACAATTGTCATTATCAACAAATAAATATATTTTTTTGTTGGTGAATAAGCATGCTCATAACCAGTATCACTATTCTAATGCTTTAATACTATTAACATTTTGGTAGTTGAATGTCATTATGTAATAATACCATCTCTCTTTTCCAATCGTCATATTTTGACAAGGAACAAATTACATTTTATGCTTAATAATGTACCGCTTTTAAAAGCTTTTATCGTAAAAAATGAAGTGTGTATTTGCTAGCGTTGCTCATGAAATTATTCATCATTAGTTTGTTTTGATGCAGGAAGTACTGCGCGGCCAATTTAATAAAGTAAATCAGTTCATTCGGTGAATTAACTTGAGTAAATTTCATGTGGCACAACGTGTTTTCACCTTTACATTGTTGAATCATTGGAAATACGGCGAACCACTGAACTATACTATTCTTTGTCGTTATCTTGGCCGTGCCTAGTGTTTTTCTTAGACACGAAATTCGTATCTAAGATAAAATAGAGATAAACGACTTTCAGCAATAATTTTAAATTATATACTCGTGCCGCATGAAATTTACTCGAGTAAATTAACCGAGTGAGCTCACATTACTATATTCACCCCACCGCGCGGTATTTCCTGTTTCTATGTTGTGAGAGCGAAGATCGAAGATTAAATGGCATCCATTTGGTTGAATATTATATGGCTAAAATCCCATATATCACAATCTATATCAACTCATTTCTCAATGGGCTTACACAATTATAATCTCTCAAGTTATATAGCATTGCATTGAATTTCCGGAACGCAACCTAACTTGATGTCGATGCGTGTGCGTGAAACTAATCTGCGATGAGACGCCCAAATTCGAACTGAATATAAAATAATAGTCGTTTATTTGAAAATTCATCAAAAATGGAGATTTTGGATCAATTAAGTGATTTGCGTACACTTTAAGCTAATTGATAAGCTAAAGCTCCAATCATTTGGCTCTATTTTGCCATTCAAAGAGATGCAAACGACAGATCTCGCGCACAGAATTTAATACCGCGTACGCAAACACACACACGATTTTCGTAGCATCGTAACCAACTAAAATGAGAAGCATAACTGTATCTGTACTGTGACACTCAAATTTTGCATGGCACAAAATCATTCTGAATAGTATCAATTGAAACAGATTACCTTAATGCAGGTATTTGAGCGCTTATTACAATAGATTGCGTGGATCACTGATTTCAGCACTGCGCAACGCTCACAGCATCGATGCCAAATGTCATCAAGCATATGACATAAAAATCAACATAGCATCGTGAAAATCTATTAAACACCAAATTGCCAACGAATAAATTTGAAAAATAACAACGCTACTCAGCGTTCATGTTTCGACACAGCAGAGGCTCAATGATATGTACTTAAACCGAAAGGCAAACAACAATTCGACAACTGATTACTGAACATCGCGCATCGCACACATGCATGCATTGATTTGGAAAATTGTCATTCATGCCCCGTCGAATTGTGTACGAGAGAGACAATTGAAGATGAGCATTTGGATATGAGTTCATGTGTAAATTGTGTCAAAATATCTTTTGCTGTAATCATAATAATTAGTGTGATTGCTGTGTGACTATTTTCATTTGATGTCGATCCATGCTAGTGAACGCAATCACAATCAACCGAGACATCAAAACAATCGATAAAGTAAAAACAATGAGCAGACAGAATGCGACCAATGATTTTATTTAATGCAACGAAAAGTCGTTTGGCAGTTCATACCAGCATCAGACGCAGAAGTAGCAGCAGCAGCGGTAGCCAATCGGCCAACAAATATGGACGATGTGCAATTGTTTTGGAATATCACACTAATAATCACGCAGACAACACAACATTTAGAAGGTTTTTATCGAGAAAACTCATGAATAGCACACATAAACAAGCACCATTAAAAATACTGATTCTCCCACTGAGAGTGTTCGTCTTATTCATACGCACAGAAAATGGGTGGTGCACTAGAAAAAAGCAACTAGGTTGAAAAACCAAAATATAATTGCCTGGTGGATATGGATTGTGATTGTGTCAATTCCCATAGCAATTATTTATATTCTGTTGTACGTTAGCGTTAGCAAGGGATTCCCCTTTATCCAGCCTGACTGCCTGAATGTGTGCGAGCGAGTGCGACTCTTTTGCGATCTGGTATTGTAGATACGAATTGGCATTTCTATTCCTTCTGGCATTCAAAATATATATCCATCTAAGCATAATGCTCTTGTATTTCTAAGTCGTTATCGCCATTTCAGAAATACGATAAATTGCTTAAAGAGAAACCACTTGCCTTAATGTTAATAAAGAGATAATATATTATTTCATTTCTTTGTCGGGATTTTGGTTAAAGGTAATATTTTGACGCTTCCGAACAATTGTGCTCGTGCCTTTCGAATGTTTGCATCGGTCAATGCATGCCGCTCGTCGCAACCATCTTAAATTTCATCGTCTGTCTCTTTTTATCGTTCTCTTTCCACCCAACTCCTCTCTCTCTCTCTCTCTCTCTCTCTCTCTCTTTCGTTTATCAAACTGTCGTTGTCGGCGTGCATAACATGCCAATAAATGAAATCTGTGGCAAATCTGATGAATGCAACGGCAGGCGATGGCGGGTATGACGATGACAATGCTTTCATTGAAAAATCTCTTTAAAATCGTTTGGTTTTGTTCGGTTTGGTTCCGTTCTGTTCCAAACATAAATGTTTTATTTATCTTCTCTTCATTGGAAGTTTTCGTCAGTTGCTACATGTGATATGCATTATATCACTGCGTATCACTTTTATTCAGCGGTGGCTTTTGTTTTTATTTCATTTGTTTGTGTTTATTTGCATGCAAGCCGTCTTTTAATTTCTTGCCATTTCTCTTACTTATTTTTTGCTTTGTATTCCTATATGTTGTTGTTGTTTTTTTTGAACACTGTCTCGCACTCGCATTTGCAAATTATATGGAAAATAAATCATGACGAAAGGCTTTTCTCGTTATTATTTCTTCGAACAGATTGATTGTCACTGTCGTTCTCGTTGTTTTTGCGTCGTTGTATTTACAATTGCGCCAATACCAGACACAGAATTTTATTACGGATTCATTGTCATGATTTCGACAACACATTCGACATAATACAGTTGCGGATTTCCATGTGCAATGAAAGCACGCGTAGTAGGCTCAAGCCAAACAATTTTCATGGCAAACGAAGACGGAGTGTGTGAGTGCGTGTGCGATCATGTGCTTTCGTTTGAACCAAGCTTGAACACACAGGCGAATCATATTGAATAACTTAACATTTGCATAGAATGTGTTATGAGATTCAGTCGTTGAATATAATATGTTTGCGTGGGAGAGCCTACAAAGGAATAAGTCAGACTAAGAACGATGAACAAGAAATTCGCTTCATTGGATAAAAGAAAATATTGTAATTTTGTAATTAAAGTAGACAAAATTTTTGTTTTGGTTTCCCATAAGTGCTTGGTTATGAATCAAAATGCAATGGAATGTCGTGTGTATTTTGGTGAGTGAGATTCAAGTTTCTTTTTCGCAAATTCTTTTATGTGCACGTGTAATGGAGAGATGCTATTGGGGAAATGCCATGAATATGCCACAATGCTCATGATTATAGCCATTATCTCGACACATCTGTGCATCGTAATAGACACTAAACATTTCCAAACACAATGCAATAATAGCTTGCGGTTCATTATTTGTACACATACATACTCTGTTCCTCTTTCTCTCTCACTCTATGCTTCCCTCTGCTCCACATTAAGATACACATCAATATGTGACAACAGCAGCCATTTCTCTTTATCCCTATCCTCATTCGGCTCCTCTTTCTAATTCACAGAACTTTCAACTGCTACAATTTCTTATAATCTTTACAACTGATCTCTCGATGTCTTGAAATTGCACACTTTGTTCACTAGTGTGCAATTTTTGTATACGGTTCTCTAGTTGAAGTTGGCTCACATATATTTGTTTCAGCTTCTTCATTTGCCCATTCCAAAAAGCATGAAGTATGTCGAATATGCGGTGAAATTATTCGAAGTATATGAAGCGTTGAAGAGAAGCGATATCGGTGTTATGCTTTAAGATTTACACCAATTGAAATGTCACCGCGGTGTAATGTTGTGGTGCTCGATTTTTCCACTGCATTTGCCTCATTCTGTGAATCAAGTTGAATTGTGAATTATTGACGTACAATATTTCGTCTCACTCGAATGTAATGGCTCACAATGATTTTCATTGCAGTTCATTAGTAGGTAAAGTGATAGAGAGAGAGAGAGAGAGAGAGAGAGAGAGAGAGAAAGAATGAATCCACAATTCAGATGAACAGCAAATAAGTACAAATAAGACATCATTTAGTATCATTAACACACAAATACACCAACATTCTTTTGCTATACCAGAAATATAAGGCCATAATTTGGCTTCCCCTCACTTTCGGTTGCACGTCATTTTGCTGGGATGTCTGTTTTGATGTGCTCTCTCTCTGTGTCTGTGTTTTATTCCCATTTACATGTCTATCACGAATATGTACATTTAAAATAACATAGACTTACTCGCCTTTACATCTCAGTGATAGATGTGTGTGTAAACATATACTAGATGAACCATACGGTTTCGATTAAACAAGAGTAATGTGTCGTTTCGCATGTGAGCAAGACTCTCTTCCACATCTAGACCAGCCAATGTAATTGAGACTAATAAGAAAAGACAAAAATGATGTGATAAATTCCAAGCACAAATAGCTGACTTGACTAACTCGATGACAGTAGATATTCCACTTGGCAAGTAAACCGCACACTCAAGCACATACACATGCGAAAGGTTTTCGATGTGTGCTCCGATTCAAAAGCATTTCACCATTACTTTGCGTTGTATATTTATAGAGCACATTGGCATTTTCGACACTGGATTCAACGACATTCACCATTCTAATGAGATCCAAGCGTAGGTATGGTACGGCTTGGCTTGGGCGAACGGGGTTGTGCACAAAATATCTAATAATAATAATGTGCGTTTGAATGTCATTCGAACAAAACCCCATCAGGACAAAATTGTTTTAATGACATTTTTATGTGGTATTGACATCGTTTATTAATAAATTGCCGAATGCTAAGCAGAAGCAAAGGGGCACGCATCGATCACATTAGCACGGTCACAACGGTACGAAATACCAATCACTTCTCATTCAATATTCGAATAAGCCATTTTCAAGCGCATCACATATCCGTTTCGAGAGTTCATTAGGAATTTATTATCATGCTGAACGGAATTGAGTGAATCGATCACTCACCAACACACATTTTCTATTTCCATTTCGCTCTCATTCTCCCCTTCTTACAATCTAGATTTTTTCGTGATCTTTCTACCTCTTTCGTGGAAATGATTTTTATTGATAATGTAGAAGTGCATATTTATGCGAAGCTTCAGTTGACTAATTTTAGCTTCTCTTAAACCTATTGATTTAATGGTCGAACCCACAAAATGCGATCGGCCGGGGATGAAAGAAAGTCTACGACAAATAATTAAGTTATCGACCTTTTGGATGCGAAAGGCTCGAGCTTTTACGAGCGCTTTGGCTGGCTTATTGTTTTCCATGGTTTTTTTTTTTATTTCAATGACAATTAATTGATTAAATCGTAATCGAACGAATGAATAGACACATGCACACACGATCAAATCATTGTTTCGTTGAAATTCAAACGGATTACAGCCAGTCACTTCAAATTGATAATAAAAATATTTATGGCGACTATGCGCGATGGCATGAGCTACGGCTACCAAGCAATGAAAATCCCATTTGCTGGCACGTAAATCATACATGACATGAGTATTCTACGACAAGCCTTGCTCAAATCTCGAATTAATTAACGTCGTAGCCGTACATTTATGACAATAGACGCAATTCACTCCCTCTTTCACACTCATCCTCAATACTCTTTATTTTTCACGCGCTTGAGAGTCTCTCCGGCGGAGACTAATAAAACTGAACGACGATGAAAAATAAACAACAAGCATGAAAACTAGTGAGAAAAATACAGTAAAATTGTCATTGTAGGCAGTGGTTCGAGGGTTTTTATGAGCCATAGTTGAAGCAAAATGATCCCAATCATTAAATTGGCACGGATTAAAATTAATTTTTCAGAAGCCAATTGTTGAGGCCCATAAAATTGCATAAAAACCCTTTTCATCACTTCATTTGTGATTTTTGTGTAGCTTCTATTCGCGTTGCTACCGTATGATGGCCAGTAAAAGTTGGCCCGATAAAATATTCCGAGACAAAAAATGTATACTACACAACCACCACTAGCCGCACTGTGTATTGCAATGTTAGCATTTGATGGACGCATACATTGTCAATTTTATTTGCTGTCGGTTGTTCCCATTTCAATCGTCTGATGCCTATATTTATTTGTTCGTAATAAAATATTAAATCTCTATCACTGAGCCATGTGCGTTGCGAGGGTCAAATTAAGCGGCACAAATTTACACACATCTGACTATGGGAGAGAATATATTGGGCCACGGAAGAAAATAAATGGTCTTACGTACGTAAAACTAACTTTTCCGCACATTTCCCGAAATTGTTCGGGCTTACGCATTTTTCATTGATTGCTACTCATTTGTATTGGATTTATGTTTATTTCTTATCGAGAATAAATCACAGAAAATTTTAAGTCAATACGATGAGATCGAATTTCGAGTCATTATACATTATGTGATTTAAATTTAAATTTTAATACAAAAACAAATAAACATCTCAGTTCCTAATTCTTACTTCAACGTTCTCTATTTTTGAATTGGTAATAACAATTACGAATTAGTTCACTCTGATGTGAACTTTCAATTCATGCCAACGATAGATATGGTTCTACATTTATGTTATGTATAACAGTATAACTTTCGGTAACAGCATGATCATTGATGAAAAAACACAGATTAGAAAATCACAAATACTTCATCCAATTTATTGATTTGAATATTGACCCCGAAAATTGAATATTTTGTGAGGGAGCTGGTCTTAAATCTCATCAGAATGACTTGAAAAACATAGAAAATAATATTCTGACAGTTCCAATAGGAAACAATGTGAACTTAAGATAGCCGCCACACAATTTTTCAGTTTTGACCCCGAAAAGACTCCAAAAATCCGAAATTTTGCAGGGGAGGTAGTCCTAAATCTAGTCGGAATGACTTGAAATTTTGCACGACTCATTTGTTTCATTGAAAAATAATATTCTGAAAGTTTCAATTCGTTACAATGTAAACTTGAGATAGCTGCCATACAAATTTTTCGTTTCGACCCCGAGAAGACCCCGAAAATCGAAAATTTTACAGGGGAGGTAGTCCTCAATCTCATTGGAATGACTTGAAATTTTGCATGCCTCGTTTTTTTCATAAAAAAAATATATTCTGAAAGTTTCATAATGATACAATGCGAAATAGTCATAGTCCCCATACAAATTTTTCGTAATTATATTGAAAAACAGCCCATTTTTTGATTCCACTCCACTAGATCTACCCGAAAAAATTATCCGATTAGGCTGAAAATTAATAGGTTTCTATTCCTAATGAAGACAAATGTGTGTGTAAATTTTTGTTCAATTCTAAAATCAATTTTTTGAGTTATCGTATTAACAAATTTTTGCGTACAACGGATAACGTACAACGTACAACGGACAACGGACAACGGACAACGTACCACACACGGACAAGAAATTGGTCCTTGAATGGTTGCAATCGTTTTTTCTAGGTTCAAAACGCAAAGAAAACTTATTCCGAGTGTTTTGAATTTTCTGGACCGATCGCAATACTTTTACCACACACAGTGGTGTGTGCGGAAAAGTAAAAACGGCGACAAGCAAGGAAAACATAATGAATGAATAGGCAGGGGGAAAAAATGAGAGAGTGTGAGGGAGATTTTGGTTGCACAGAACGTGAGAAATAAGAAAAAAAATTGGCAGTTTAACAGCGACCAAAACATAAAATTGACGGCAATGCCATCAGCTTGAAATGCACAGCAAAACGATAGGCCAGAACGGGAGATCGAGAGAGTTTGCGAAAGAAAGAGAGTGAGAGGCAATAGATGAGAGATTGGGAAAAAATCCAGCATACAATCAAGTGAGACGCACTAAAAATCTGGTGTGAAAAGATTTATGATGCTCAGAGTGTAGTTTGGTATGTTTACAAGCGTTCTTACTTCAACTATTCGCTTTCCCATGCGTTATGTTGAGCGTCTCCGTACCTATTTGCCCCATTTCATTGATATCATTGTTCGGTTTGTTTGCTTCGCGCACAGTGTTTTGCCCCTTTTACAAATCGTTTAAGTGAAGCAAATGTGCTCCATTTTCCTTAAACAAGAAACCGAAGAAAAATACATTCGGCAAATTCATAATAAATCCTAATCAAATTCAATTTGCCTCATAGCAGATTCGAACACGCTGGCGTTGTATGCGACTTGTACTACACATCGCCTCATATATGAGCACACACAAAAAACACATAAAACACACTTATAAGCACAACATTAGAGCACAAATAACTAATGTCAGCTGCTCATTTGATGGCACTACTATTCTCTGCAATCTGTTTCAATTGCATATAAGTGGAATGGGACGGAAAAAAGCAACGGGAACGAGAGACAAATAAAAAACGGAAAACACAAGCGAAACTTTAAAATCAACAAAATATTCGACAGAATCGCAAATAGACCGTGCTTCAATTCTGCTCTATGCTTTGCATTCTTTCGACGATATGAAATTTCAATATATTAAGTGTGTGTGTGTGTTTGTCTGCCATGAGCTCTCTCTCTCTCTCCCTTTTTCTCTTTCTCTCGCTACCTCTCTTCTTGCTTGCTAGCTCTCTACTTGCCGCATTCTTGATCTTTCAACTAGTTTCCGATCTGATAGCTATCGCAATGGCAAACTCGTATGCATAATATGCTCAATTGTAAGTGCCAGTTTTGTAATCGGCTCCTTTCTTCTGGCGCATTCTTATTGCTCCATTTTATAGAGGTTTCATGTGTGGAAATGAGATAATATTCACAATCGATGTCACATAATATCCATGGTTGAACGCTCACCTCGCGTTCGCACCAGTTTGCGCTCATACCAATTTCGAAAACGGACGATAATGAAAAATTCGTCTCGTAAATTCGAGTCATATGTCTTTCTAAATGCTGGTGAACTGTTTTCTGCACTTCGTATCATCTTATGCATACGCTTTTCCGATGCTTTGTACCCAAAGTGTGAGTGAGCTTTTTTTCTATTTCTGGTGACTGCACCAAATTCACACACATGAATGACGTTTCTCGCTTTTGCTATTCACAGAGTCATCTCATTCGCTACATTCTCAATTTTATCCATCTTAATAAAAACATTTTCAACTAGATAAACAAACAGTTCGCCCTGCTCATTGAAA
This sequence comes from Obolodiplosis robiniae, assembly GCA_028476595.1. NCBI lineage: Eukaryota > Metazoa > Arthropoda > Insecta > Diptera > Cecidomyiidae > Obolodiplosis > Obolodiplosis robiniae. The sequence continues at coordinate 6,197,282 of CM052017.1, read as the reverse complement.
CTAGAGAGATGAAACGCATAAAACATGAAATGTAATCCGCATAAACTTTACCATTTAATCCCAATTCATTTGGCACCAACGAGTCAAGCCAAGTCCAAGCTTAAATCAAAACACCATTTCAATTGTATGAGAAATGCAAAAAAGGAATGGATCGAAAAAAACCACACGTCTCGATTCATTGACATTGGAATTACTATATTTCTCTTTCTCATCAGAAATGAGATCACATAAATGCGGGTAATCTGCTTTCTGTGACTCACAGCAATATTTTGAAAGATGAAGTTCTATTTTATTTAAATCGTGCAAGTTAAGTCTTGTAAACATAAAATAGTGCACTATTCAGAAATTGAAAACGATGAGAGAAATGTCATTTACATCGCTTGTGTGTCGCAATTTTCTCGGTGTGTTCCGATTTTAATTCAATGGAAAAAGCTTGTCGCAAGAATATTTAAATAGGAAAAAATGTTTAATTTTCAAATTTTGTAACAAATCTAATTTAAATTGATTAATTGATAAATTGATACGAAATCCCATATGAATTTGGTCTTAGTCCAGCTTATAACTATTGTGAATACCCAAATCGTTCAGTCAAAGCCTTCAAAAGAAACAAACAATGCGCTTGTTTCTCTGGAATGTTCTGTAAGAAATGGCAGAAAAGGCTTTGAATAATAGTTATCAAAAGCAAAATGTTTTCGTGGATTTCAGAGTGAGTTTTTTCATTCAATTTATATGCAGATACATTTTGGCCGAATTTAAATGATTATAGCGATTTTTTTTTTGTTGAGAATATTATTCCATTTTTTTTCATTTGGACAAATAACAATTCCTTCTGACTTTGTAACGCTTCATGAATTTTCTCCGACATTACTATGCATGTGGCCACTCACAAAACCTTACGTTCCTGTCGAACATGATTACATAATTCAATCAAAGGGCAACTTTCCAAATTAGGAATTACAACTTTTGTATCTAATCCAGACCCAAGACTCTTTTTATGATTGCAATGAGGCTCATTTTTGCAGTTAGATCGTAATGAGAATCTACAAATACCATTTTTATTTCAACACAATACTATGAAATATCAAGAATACTTGTGTTTTGGCCCTTGTGAAAAGAAAAGTGTGGACGTGTCACAATATTGGCATGTATTTACATTGTATTCTATATTCTTATTTTTCATGGAAGCCATTTTTTGGAAATCAGTTCTTCTATTTGAATGCTTATAATGAATTATCCATCGGCGCGAACTGACTGAGCCAATTGCATATCTTGCTTATGAGCGCCACGGACTCGGCTGTCAACATATTTGAAACTCAATTTCGTTTATATATTTCCAACAGGTGGCGTTGTTGTTTTTCGCAATTCCTAGATAAAACAATGAAATATTTACGTTCTATAGAAATATTTACATATATGTGGTATTGCAATAGTAAGTAGTTGTATTTAACATTGCAAATAGCATTAAATTTGAAAATGTATCATTTGTTGTGATTTTTTGTTGCGGTTTTGTTGTAAAGTTGGCCATATCATATGTGATATTTGTAAATTTTTTACAACTTATTCAAATCAATTTTTCATAAGTGTTGCTCGATGTCATAATATCACCAAGCCAAAAAGCCGGTAAGTTTTGAGGTTATGTCATTGTTTATTCTTGAAAATTCAAAATCATTGAAAGTATCTTGTAGTGCTATTTATTAATAGATGGTGAAAAGGAAACGAATACTGTTGCCTGTTTCTTTTGTTGAGTGATAAATTCAAATCAATTTAGAATAGATCAATCAAAATGGATAAAATGTTGTTCTCTTATGATATTATGATGTACTTTGATGTTTATCGATGTTGACAAAACAAGGTTTTGAAGGTGCTGGTGAATATTGCAAACACCACCAGTGATGTTCAGAAACATCAAATTCAATGATTCAATATAGGCGAATACAAACGTGTATGTGTGAACTTGTTTGATATTTCTGAACATCACTGGTGGTGTTTGCAATATTCACCAGCACAATACAAACACACACAATACACCAAACTCTGCACAGTATAAAAGCGTGAGAATCATAGCAGCCTTGACCATCAAGATGGATAACCAACAAGAAGACACATTTTTGCGAAAATTAATAGAAAAATATTTGAAAAATGAAATTTATGTGAGTACATTTTATTAAAAAACAAATGAACCCCACACTTCTGGCAAAAAACATGAGTGAGATTGTTACAATTTTTGATTTTGTACAAGGATCTTGATGATTTGTCATCATACAAAGCCCAGTGTTCGTGTCCATCAAAACGGTTCTGTGACTCAACAGACTCCATTTTACACGACGATAGTAACTTGCTTGAACACTAAAATTTTACTCGAATTTTATCACTTTATTTGAACACATCAACCTCAGTCTATTACATATGATCTTACAATTGAAACTTCATAATCAACGACAAATTGTGTCAAAATTGTCATCGGGTAGCACTAAAATCTAAATGTCAAACACAAAATATCAAATATGATATGGTGAATTAACGATTAAAAGTGCAATGAATATGACATATATAATTGAGTCTTTGAATGGAATGTGTAGAAAGCAAGTACATTACATTATTATATTTGTATATAATGAAATTAAATCACTAAATTTTATTGAAATTAGTTTGTCACTTGAGCACCATCTGTTGAGACATATTTCAATTGACATAAGTTTAATAATTTTTACAACTCAGTCCGTGGCGCCACATGTACTTTTTTTTCAAATCATCCCCATGGAATTATCTTCATTTCGTCGTCTCATTATCTTCCTCACACACAAATTTGAGTACGAATGTCAAACTCTCTCTACTGAAAAAATCAGAAACTTCTGATATGATGTCAGAATCAGTTTACTCAATAAAGTGGATCCTTTGTATAACTAACGAGAATGATGGAAATGTTAGCTTTATTTGGTACTGTAATGCTGGAATCTACGGAACCAAGTAGTTTTCAACATTTCTACTTTCTTAAGTAGAAATAACTTGAAATTTCACTATTCATTGGCTGCGAGTGTATGACTTGAACTCTGGACGTCTTCCATTAGTTCATATTTCTTTATTTTGCCGTTTTTCATATTTTTGTCCATTTTCGTATTTTTGTTCGTCTCAATTTCTTATAAAATGAATATTTAGCCAAATATCTTTCATTTCTCGTATGGTTATAAGTGGAAGAGAGAGATTGAGTGAGAAAGAGCGACTGGTAGAGTAAATGAAACTATGGCGCCGTGTGCAAACTTTATTTTTGCAATAGTTTCTCGGCGAAAAATGAGTAAAAGCACTGTGAAGTTTTGAGTAGCAGACTCTTAAGTTGTCAAGCGTGAATGGTGAAATGTTTGTCACTCTCGGACACATTTTACTTTATTTTTTGTACCTGAGCGTCTGCACATTTCTACTCTGACGAAAGAAGACAATCGCTGTCACTGGCCGCATAAAATTTTCTCTTTGAGTGGCCCCGTTTTTTGATTTTGTTTTTGCGCAATAGAATTTTAGTGTGTGCGTGACTGACATGAAAAAGATGACCGCATTGAAGGTAACAACACAGAAAAACAACCATCACGTATATTTATCGTGATGTACATAAATTATGTTACTGTGATAGTAATTGAGGGTATTGCATTCAACAGCAATAAAATATAAATATATATAAAAATATAATTCGCTTTGCTGAAGTACTTAGCTGAACTCAACCGAACTGAATCACCGAATTACGCAATAAATGAAACGAACACGAATGAATGAATGAATGAATGGGAGTATAAATTTAACTTACCAGCATTAATTTTTCATATTCCTCTTCGAGAGTGCTACCGTTGAAATATCGTTGTGGCAAACTGATATCCGGAAAATAGAAACCTTTGCGGCAAATGCATTTGTATGAGCCTCTCCGAAAACCCAGTCCTGAAATCGGTTCGCACTGCAATTACAATGTGAACAAAAAACACATTAGAAACACAAAAAAATCGAATAAATTCAAAAAAAAAAAAAAACATTCATTGAAATGGATTTGTTTGCATTCGAAAAATTCACTAAAGCCATGAATTAAAACTTTTAATATTATTTATTCATCATTGAATAATTGAATCATTTTATTTTGTTTTTTCCATCTCTTGATCTAATAATAGAGCATTCCTGGTATTCGGAAACTTAATTTGAGAAAAGTGGAACTTTTAACGCAAAAAACGCATTCAACTTATTGATATTTATGACTTAATGAGTAAGAAACGATTTTGTATGAACCGGGAAAACTTCTGTAGTTGCTCTGTCCAAACTTCTATATAAATGGAATATTCAGCGAATTCTGACTGTTGCCGAAAATAAACAATTTAAAATGGATTCGACAATCTGTGAATGCAAACCAAGAGTCTGATCCCCGAGTAAACATGAATGTGACCTGAAAACATGACCAATGGAAGTTGACGATGGCAGTTTTGGGCCAGACAGTCGTACGGTCAGTCAATTCAAGCCAAAGAAAACATACTTGCACAAAACCCCACTTAAAATTCTCTGTGAAGTGAATTGAAAACCAGCAATGTTTGAGTTTCACTCTCTCTGGAATACTGTATATGTGTGGTTTTTTTTATGTCTCACACAGATTTCTGTCCGATAATTCAATCCTCTAGATTTTATTGCAAAATAAATGGATAGTTGAAATAATGCAAAATGGCAATCAAAATTTTGTGTTATCGCTGCTGATGTCCAATTTCTGCGCTGTAATTCCGTTGAATAATCGGGAGGTTATAAGTTATAATATAAAAATAAATTAAAAAGCAACCCCTCATAAATTTAAAATAAAACCGCAATAAAATACGATATTAAAATCAGTAGGAAAATTGCATATAATTTTCTCTTCTCTCCGATCCGTGCAAAAACGCCAACATATGATTGATATCACTGTTTTCTTTCTCTTTATCGAGGTTTTCCTTTCAGTGTGTCACTTTCGAGAACATTCGACATCACTAAAATACACACTAAGCAAATGTTGAGATGATTCCCGCAGCACACCTATGCTCATATTCCGTAGTACTATGTTAAACCGAATAAGTGATGCACACCTTTGATTCAGCCAAAAAAAAAAAAAAAACTCTTTGTTTGAACAAATGTACCGCACACAACTTCGAGCGAATGGCTATTCTTGAAACCGCAAGTATAAAAGAAAAACTGGTTCACTTGTTTTTTTCAGTCTTAAACAAGTGTACGTCCTAAGTATTGCTGTACACAGCAATTGACACATGATACAAGTGTCGTATATATCATATGTGCTTAGACATTTTTCAACACTAGAAATTACGCTACATTTCGAAGGTTGGACGGTTCGAGAGCTTTTGGGTTATCCGGCGAAAAGATATTGAAGATTCATCCACACACATACACACACACCGACACAAAATGTCAATACAATTTAATGACAAAACATCATATGATATTTAACGTAAAATTAAATTGTATTGTGTTGGAAAGAGAGAGATGCTCACATATACATAGAAAAATAAATCAAAAGCGATAAAATGATTGAAAGTATAAAAAATAGAGAGCGTGCAGCAAATTCGGTTATAGTCCGGATATTAAATATTTTTATCGATGAATGGGTTGCGTAGCATTGGACCGTACAGCTAAATGTGCGGAATGCACACATTTAGTTGATGATTGAGGTGTTTTTCCACTATGCATTTTATTTTTAGAAAATGTTATTTAATCAAATTTTCGGAGGGGACGTCGTGGGTTTGGGTCTGGAAATTCGTGAAAGCTTTTTCCATGTAATGGTTACGGGTTTGTTGTCGTTGTTGATTGTTCTCGACGATTGTCGACATTTTCATTTGTTCAGTCATCCGTTCGACCATATTTCAGCGATGTGCATACATACGTGTATAAAGTGTGACAGTTTGAGGTACTTGAACCACCGCCATTAGCTTTTATTTTAATTTAATTTTGCGAGAAAGCGAGAGAGAGAGAGCGAGAGAGAGAGCGAGAAAGAGAGCGAGCGAGAGAGAGAGAGTAAGCTCATACGTTTCACTCTCTGGTTCACTCTTTTCCATCTTTCTCTTCTACGCCGCTTTCGTAATGGCTGGCTCAGCATTTTATTCCAACATTTTTCACAGTTCAATGTTTCTCAAAACTGCTGCATTACCCGCTTGGTTGAGCAGACAGCTCGGTGCATGCGTGGGCGTGTGAGTGTGTATTTCAATTCAACTGATTTGCAGAGCAGGACACTTTGTTGGATAAATAAAAGTAGCAGAATTCACTTTAGTCCATTAGATTTCATGCCATTTGGATCGAATACTTTGCGAACATTTTATAAATGAGAGTCGGAAATATGCGAATCATGTGGTCGTTTGAGTTCATTGTTTCGACGTAAAAATGTGCATTATTGTATCAGATAGTTGATTAAAATGACAGCAAATTATCGAACATGAAAAGCGGTTGCCACACATATACAAAATGAACTAAAGGATGCGACGACAAATGCCCATCGGGTTATTTGTTCAATTCCGAACATTACCAAGATTTTAAAATAATCATTCATTATGCGAGTTTACGTTGGGAAACCAGTAGAATGCGTGCATTAATAAGTTTCGCCAATGCAACAAGCATGAATGATTTTGTAATTACGTGCATTATAATAACATGTATATTACAGCTGGAAAATTAGAGGCGAAGCGCACGAAATTGGCGCTCTATAAATCTTTATTTTGCCTGTCATTCCGGTGGTGATTTTCAAAGTACATTTTTCTATGCGAACACCAACGAAATTTAGGAATTCGATACGGAATCGCGGAAAGAAAGGAAAGATAGAAAGAGAGCAAACGAAAGAAAATTCGAGATAAAATAGAAGAAAAAAAACAGTGAGAGCTGTGCCCAATCCGGATCTGTCAAGCATTAACATTGTTTATATGATCATCGATTGTTTTGAAGAGCGGTGGCGGCAGCGCTTTTGATTCTTTCTGAAAACTCATTCACCTATCCAACATTGCATCGCTCTTTAAATTGGATCGGGCGTTGCAAACAAAAATTGCGCTATGAAAAATACACTATCAAAATGGATTTCGCGTATACACTCCCGCAATTTCATCCGAAAAAAGTATAATACACTAATGAAGATAAAAAAAGCATGAAAAATATTCGATGTGAAATATTGCCGAGCTTTTGAAAAATTTACATAAGCGACAGTGAAAAATGTGCCAAATCATGTCGATTCTCCTTTTTTCCGCGAGCGCACTCGAATGACGTCAACTCAAATTTACTGTGCCTGTGTTTTACGATTATGGTTTATTTCAGCTTAATCTATATCGATTAAATGTAGTGACAACTTTAAGCCGGATTTGGCCGACATATCTTCTGCAACGACGAAGAGACCGTCAGCATTTTCAACTCAAACTTCCGCTGATCAACTTATTGTCATTTATTATGAGATCAGTGTGCGTGTCGCGTACACTGTCATTGTGTGTACTTTTAACACAAAAAAATGAAAATCAAATAAATTACCTCTGTCGTTCTGGCCTTGCATTTATCCGTGCCAGCAAATATATTTAATGGTAAAGCAGCGCCACCGGCTATTTTCCGTTGGGGGCATTGGTCAATGTCGACTCGCCGCAAATCAATATCGATACCTGACGTTCCTCTGCAAAGATAAAAGGCAATCGATTAAAAATGCTGCAAAAAAAAAATTTGCCATCGATTATATGAAAAGTAAAAACGACCATTTTTCGAACACAAAAAAAAAGTTGCACGAAAATCATGGCATCAATTGATTTATTAGGCGTTCATTGTGTTGTTTGAAGAAGGCATGTTTTGTTCTGCGTGTTTCCCTATTTATCTTCAGCAAAAAATGGAGTTATATAATCGTATTGTGTGATAAAGCAATTTGTGTGTCAATTATGTCAAAAGTTCGATCAATATTTGGCTAAATTGCAGAAAATGGCTCGTTAATCTGTCTTTGCTGCTGATTCAGTTGATTTCATTATGATACTCAGCGTTAACATGGACCCCAAAAAATGGGAGTACGTCATAGTCTAGTTCAACAAGTTAAACTTATCAAAATGTATCGTGTCCATTTTGCTATCATTTTGCACATTCGAATTGAAATATTCACTTTGCGGTCAAGTAACCAAAATGAGATAGACTAAGGCGTTGATCTGTATCCCAGATGAATCGGTCGCAATCGGCCGTGTGTCTTTGGTGTACAACCGACGCTTCATTACGTGTATTTGTTATGGTTATGCTGCTATGCTCCAGACATTACTCTAGACTCTACCTTTCCGAAGCTATACATTGCTTTGAGGCCAATCACCGGATCAAGCATCAAAGACACTTTTCATATGTAATACATCCCCATTCGATATCATTCGATTCGATTACTCTCGAGGTGGATAATTTCTCATACATTCCATTTTCGTTTTTGATTACATGTTTTCCATAAACTACGAACCAAAGTTTCATCCATTCTATTATTTGCATGACTAAGTTTAAAACCCAACACAAAAGTGATCTCTTCCTCTAATTCACAATATAGTTTGAAAATATCGATTCTAGTTTGAATTACTCAAATTTTTCAAAGTATTTTAATACTCATCTCTACTTGCCTACTTTTTGACATTCCCATTTATTGGACGAATGTGAAAAAGTTCACCCGAAAATATTATAAGTTTTCAACAATTAACCCAGAAAAATGCGTCGAAAATAATTATGCGAACAATTGATTTTGAATTATTCTTATTTAATGTACGACTCTTTTCTTGCAATCATATTTCAAAATTGAGATTCACTTGTCTCTTAGTCAAATTCAGCCAAGGCTGCTCAAGTGAAATGCGATGAATACTGCTGATGGCACCGAACGAAATGCATCTCAACAAGCAAACCACTTTAACCACTCTAACTTAGTGTGTATATATAGAGCTCTGACGTCAATTAATTTGATCTCGTTAAGAAACAAATTTCTCGGTGGTCAATTGATGACATTGTTGTGCAAAGAATTCCAATTATTTTCATTATATCAAGTGAATAACACGAAGGTCGTTCCGAACATGTGCGCTTGGTATGGTTTATTTGCCATTATCGGGTAGCCGCTCATTTTACACGAAACGCCTTGAAATCATGTGAGGACAAATGCAGCACTTATGCCAAACACACACACACACACACACACACACACACACACGGAATGTATGCAAAAGCAACACATAAAATGTGTTGTAATCGTCACAACTTTGTATTTTGTGGAATGAGCACAAGCACAAACTTGAATCAAATTCCAAAAATACTGTCATGGAAATATAAATACTCCGCCGATGAACACGCCACTTGATTCGAATTTCAAGAAAAATGTATCGTGATTTGTCAAATCGTCAGCTATTGCATAAACACGAATAATCTAATTCTCTCCGAATATTGGTGGCAATTGAGCGAAATTATTTTGCAAAATAAATACTTTCATAGAAAAAGTCTTTCATTTAGGGACCGAATGTTGAAAAATGTAGACGTACTCGGAGTTAATAAAATGCAAACATTGAATCGTAAACAAAACATGATTCATTCATTTTTTAACCATTTTCAATGCCATATCGATTTTGTGCTGCATCATCATATTCGACTCAACAAAAAACTCGTAACCCGTTGCACCGAGACAACAAAAAAGTTCATTGTATCTTGACACGACACAAATATTTATGCTGAGTCAATTGTTATGCCACAATAAAAATTTGACTTTTTTTATTACAGCATCGGATATTTTAACTATTGACAGATAACGAAGAAACCGTTACAATTTTACTCTTTTCTCTGCAATACTTTATGTATTGAATGTACGCAAAAGACTCTTATTATCACACTTGATCGACATAATTAGAAACTAGATCAGAATGTTGAGCAATTTTTAGCGTGGTTTCTCTCCTTATTTTCTGCTCATCGTTTCGAGTGTATGCTCAACATGTCAACGAACGTGCTGAAACTAAACACAACGATTCAATAGCATTTTTGTGCATCTTACACCTATCGCACAAAAAAGCGTAAATTTTTTGTCTCCAAAATGAGACAGACAGGGAGAGAGAGAGAGAGAGAGAGAGAGAGAGAGAGAGAGTGAGAGAGAGGAGGGTCGTATAAAAAAGAAAAAAACCAATGACATTGCATTCATAACACCGATGAAATTGAACAAGTATCGATTGGATTTGCAGTTATCAATAAATGTACGTGTTTTTTGTCAAATTTGTTCCAGCAAGACGTAATTTGGAATATGGACACATCACGCACAAAAACACTTGCATTTAGTAAAATGTCGTTTACATTGATTGGACGTGACTTTGGCTGATAAGCGCCTTCAGTAAATTGGAATACGAGAGAGAGTGGTGGCCACCGCTTGAGTGCGCGATAGAACTGGAGAAATATAGAGAGCGAAACAAAGGCAACACAAAATTATCATTTTGTTGATGTATCAGAGTGTGGTCCAGGTGCATGCGATGTGCCTGAAATGAGCATCAGGTATGGCTGGTCTGAGTCAATTTGATGTGCGTGAGCAATTTCTATTCTGGAAAATCAATGTTAAGCCGCCAGAGAAACAGAGATAATAAAAGAAAATAGTAGCAAAGAACAATGACCTTGCTCGACTTTATTGAACTTTTTCTCTACTAATTTCGGCTGGCATGGAACTCGACGGAAAATAAGGCTGCAACATTCCATAAATTTATGAAGCCAAACATCAAAGATTTGGGACCGATCATATGGCAAGAGCTAGACAGAAACCTTTTTTTTCGTTGTTTTTTTTTCCGTCGGCCAATTTTTGTTCATCCAACAATATAATCGATGTCGATAAAATTGTATTTAAAATTAAGTTTTAACTTTAATATCCCCATCCTAAGATTTTCTATTTGGATTCGGTATTGGCTTTTTTGCGTGCTTTATGTTTGCTACCCTCCCTTGCATACGAAATTGAGTTGAATTAAGCGAGTAAACCAATACCAACATTTCCGAAAATGCACTTTCGATCATCGATCTTTGCCGCCGCCAATGATAAGAAACGGCAACATTTCACTGACTCAAATTCGGCAATGAGTAATAATAGTCTAACTCAAACGTAATCTAAATACATAATGATGTAAACGTGCAGACGATATTTTCTGACAAAGTAACACAATTCATGCAATTTTCATGCATAAACTGTCTCTCTGTTGATTTTTTTTTCAAAAGGTTTATTTTGATGAAAGAATCGAAAGCAAAAGAGAAAGAAAACCACGAGAGATAGAGAGAGAGAGAGAAAGAGGAGAAACAAGTTGTGACTTTCGAGTAAATAAAAATTCAGTAGACATCGATTGCAATAACGAACTTTCCCAATACTTAGGGGGTAATATTGAGCAAACTAGAATAGATGAGAACCAATAAAAAAAACATAGAAACATAAAAAGATTCAAGATTGAATGCAACAATGCTTTTGCTTATGGACGACGAACGCAATAGAAAAAACGAATCCATTACTATCTTATGAATATTGTCCGGTTTGGCTTCTCTTATTCGGCTTGCAACTGATTCTAGTGTATAATGTGTGCATATAACAAAAAAATAGCAAGAAAATATGAGCTTCTAGGCATAACATATATGAAATTTGTTCGGAAAAGCTAAAATAGAAATTATATAAGACATGTCTACCCCTTAGATCAATGCAGTGTGAAAAAATGCACAATTTAAAGAAGATAGAACACAAACAATGGTAAAACTTGGTTCAACTGTATATTTCTACGAGCATAGCCGAGATTGGCGCTCTGTTTGTGTGCCTTGACTGTTTGCACAGAACCAAACAAACAAAACCTTAGCACCAACCAGAGGTTTCATTCAATACTTTCCTACGCTAAATAGTGGTGAATGCGAATGAAGCGCGCCATCTATACCTTTCAGAATCAACTCTTCATCATTTCAATAATTGCTAGTAGTTTTATGTTTATGATGATTTTTATATTTTATTAAATATTGAATAAATCAGAGTAGATATACAGATGTGCATATTCGGCCGATTCAATAATGTTCGTTTTGATATTTAAAAATTATGCTAAAAAATTAAAATATTTTTGAAAACCAAATAATGCTCATGATTGTATGTTCAGAGAACGAGACGCAAATCTATTTGCGCATATATTTGTCGTGCTCACATGCATTTCTCCGTAGCAAATGACTCTCATCATTCGACACACGCACAAAGTCAGAACAAATAATTCATTTCAGGCAATAAAATGAAAACAACAGCAACGTCGCCGTTTGTGTATAAGAATACCTTTCATGTTTGAAGTTAGATGCATGAATGTAAACAGCGTTCTGTCTCAAATAGAAACCAATAGATTCAAATGTATGGTTCGCCACTTGCAATCGTAATTCGCTTATCGTTGCTGTCTGAGTGAGTAGCATGACTTGAGTATAGTATGAAACGTGTATTGCCAACAAATTGTTGAAACGGATATTATTAAATCGTCCGAAAGTCAACTAATAAAATATATTTAATATCAACAATATTTTCTGTTTTTATTTTAGAATGGCACTGAATTAATTTTTTGACAGTTTAGAGAATGTGTGTTAAATTGAAATTGTATGAAATGTAAAAAGATATAAACAGTGACGTGAAAATGTCAGCGAATGTTAAAGTTTCCACATATATGCTTTCATCGTTTCAAAGGTATGTAATGCAAACAGATGGTGCTCACGTTGAGCTGAATGTCAAACTCAGTCTTGTATTTTCCGGTCGGTTAGCATTGATGGAGTAGCAAAAAGAGTTTGTTGAAACAAAAGCGCACACATTACACCCGTCTAGCTGACAAGCATGCAGCAAACAGCCGAATAAAGATTCCAACAACGACTACATTTTTTTTCGGGAATACGTCTCTTTTGCGATTTCATCCACAGTTGCTCGGCAATCTTCTTTTGACAAACCCTAAACCTTTTTGCATTTTTGATGCCGAAATATTCAAAAGTGACAAAAAGTGGAACACAATGAATTCCACTGACTCTCATCCGCTCTCGCATCCATCACTTTTATGATCGCTTTTGTTTTCTTGAGCGACAACTATCTCGATTGGACTTACTTTCTAAATATTCACTGTTTCGCATATGCCCTAAGAAATGCAAATAAACTAAGTGTATGTTTGGAATGTCAGAGTCTCTCTCTCTCTCCATCCACTTTTATTTGGTGTCACTGTGAATGGGCTGAGAGTTAGAATGGAGGAAATATAAAATCATAATACATGTTTGGCATGGATCATGGGCTGAATTGTCTTCCAACTAGAAATGCGAATGTATAAATACTTTCTTGGACATGAATTGTTTGTCGGATGTTCAGATTTAAGTGTCAAACTTGGAGAAAAAAAAGGAGTTCAAGAGGCATTCGGTTAACCCAGTGCGAATAAAGGAAATTTGAGTATTCCAATGATTAATAAAAAGTTTGAAACTTTTACACTCAAAATGCAAATTTCGAATACTTGATATAAAACTGTTAGCGCTTGACATGAGGTCCTGATGGAACTCTGGCGCTGCGGCACATTTTGACATCAAAAAAGGGAACATTTTTGAAAGACTTTCAGCCTTCACACCAAAATACCATAGTGTATTATCGACTGTGGTCGTTCAGTGCTCGCGCGCACACACAAATAGCAAACAACAAAACACACCAGCACAACATGTGGAATGCCAAATTGAATATGGGTCTCAACCTCTTCAGTTGTCTCGTATTGCAAATATGTGCTAAATTTGAGCGCATTTTTTGGCGTATGGCATGCAAAACGATAAACCCAAAATTCCACAGCGGAAAGCATTCAAATGAACAACATCCAACTGAGAAAGCACTGCACACTGCCGAACAAATGCGATACGAATCTAGTAGATGTCGGTTGGCAAACATGGAAAAGTCCTTGGACTTATTGTACTTCGGCTGCCTCACCATACACATATACACGCTTGTGGCAATTCGCAATTTGATTAATGTTATATTCGCTCGATATGCAAATGTAGGTGGTCATTTATCGAAGCGACCGTTGCTAATTGTTTGAGGCAGTTTGTGTGCGAGCATGGAATTTACTGAAATTGAATGAATTTTTGCAGCAATAGAAGCTTAGTTCTTCACAAAAACACCTTCCAAGTGAAAACAACTACGAGATTCTACTTCAGATTTTAAATAATCACACTCCAATTATGTGCGTTGTGCAAAGTTGCTTGCATATATATTACATTTTCAACGGTGAACACCGCATGGAATGTCAAAAATGCCAAAGAATAATGGAAAAATAAATGCATGATATAACTACGAAATATGAATATGAAAATGAAATGAAATCGGTGGCGCGCAAACATCCTTGGTCACCCAAAGGACACACACAGAGCGAGAGACTGAGCAACACATTTTATTGGTGGTACGAACAATTTGTTTATATTTCGGGTGTGCCGCTTATCGTTGATGCTCCGTTGCTATAACTTCAACGTGTATCGCAATGAATACGAAAGCTAAACTCACTCACTATCCAAATATATACACACATTTTGCCAACGTTTACAAAATTAATTGTAAATTGTCTGGTTCGTGTTGGAAAAATTCGGATGGCAAAACACTTTGTTCTGACAAAATATTTTATCTTCTCTCTAGCCCCATTTCAAATGAAAGTTTTGCATGTCTGCAGCCAATAAAATAACGACAAACACACAAAATTAATCGACACTGTTTACGATTTCCCGACTGAATATATTCCGTTTCATTTATTCCGATTTCTGAATATGCACAGCACACAGAGTCTCAATTTAAATGGGTCAGCACATGATGCGGCACGGAGAATCTAATTGATAGCAGCAAGCAATAAACTATAAAAGACTTTTCGATAGAAAATATGGAAGCCTTTCATTGTTTTGCAGAATACCATAAGATTCACGAGGAATTGAAACGATTATAAATTCGCATGAACTTTATTTTGTACACATTTCTTCCCTGTTGATTCTATTGTTGACATTTGCAACACGTAGGAATTAACATTAGCCACCGCAACCTAACTGAAATTAATTTCAAATATTCAGAATGTGTCGCATTTATCATTGTTATTTATAAATTGTATTGTTGTCGAACATTGTCTTCGGAAGGCAACTTTCTCAATGAACTTGTGTATCCAAGACAAAAGCTGAAACTTTCATCTAATTGGTTTGAGTTTGGGAAAAAAAAACTTTGAAGAAGTGCACATGAGATACTGTTATTTTTTGAGTGATATATGAAGAAGGTCGTCGAGCAAGTAGTGCAATAATTGGCATATTTTGGAGTCTCACAATTTCTCATCATTCTCGAAAGTAATATACTTTTTGAACCGGAGGCGGAAATATATATATATAATATAGATATTGAATGGAGCGCAATAGTTCTCCAACATTTTCAACTTGAATTCTATGAAATTTTGCCCGAAGCGCAATGCCGCTTGCAAATGGAAATAATTTCAATTTGTTGAGAATTGAGATGCGAATGAAACCAGGAATTCGTGTTAATTTTACAATGAATCCGAGGGACAGTCACAACACCACAGATGCATACGTTCCGCTCTCTGGCATAATCTTTTCGTTTCCATGCAAAACGTTGGAATGTTTTCTTGTTCTTTGTCATATTGAGCAAAAGATTTACCCGATGGAAGCGCAAATTTATGGTTGTTTCCTCGCATTTCGTGGTGATCTTTTGCTTGTGGTTTGAACTAGCTTCCGGCCAATATCGAATTCTCATTTGAACATTAAGTTGTTTTCAATAAATTCAATTTCATTGCCGCTGCGATGAGTTTGTGTGTGTGTGTGAGTGAGAGAGAGCAAGCAAGAGCGAAACAGAGTTGGGAAGAGACAAATGTTCGGTGGCGAATAAAGAAATGCTAATTTTCATCGCAATCATGCGAAAATACAATAATCATCTTAGAAGCTTTGAACCCCGCTTATTTCTCTCTCTTTGTCTCTTGCATGAGCTGTAAATAGCTTGATGCAATCAAATAATGAATCATTCTTCGTTGGTGTGAAGCAAATTGAAGGAGCATGTTGTAATGTCGAACGATTATTTAAGACACAGAAAGAGCATAAAATCACCCCAAAAGTGACCGTTATACATTCGGTTGAAACTGGATCATTTTCAGTGAGGCCAGAATGATTCCGCATTGCGTACAATGTTTTATTTCTTGATCTTAGTCAATGGATTTTGAATAGGCTTGATTTCTGAAATAAAAATCATACAAATAAGCTGCCGGCTGGCAAGAACAAGAACGATTGCTGCTGGCTTTCCGACAATTCAAAGAATTTTCAATACCGACACTAAATGGGTATGAGCTCCAAATCTTCATGCGACACTTATATATTATATATATATATATATATATATATATATATATATATATATATATGTGTGTGTGTGTGTGTGCATGCAAATCGAAGCATTTCTCCGGCTGAATATGCTTGGGGGATGTACGCAATAATAATAGAATGGATATGTAAAACAATAACGCTCGCTAAATCGCTTTGTATGCTTTCACCATTTAACCTTTCTCTCCTTTGTTCTTTTCTTCGTCGAGATAGAGAGTGGGAGAAAGGCGGATAAATCATTTTGCAGCGTCGCTCAAAATATACACGGCAAAAATCCCACTAAATCTGTGAAAAGAATTGAGAAATAGAGAGAAAAAAACAAAGCGATGTATTCAGAAATAATGGCACTTTACTAACGCAATACAGTTATACCGAAATATTCGGTTTGTTTTTGTTCGTTTTTTTTTATTCACTTGATGTTTTGCCCCCCCCAAAAGAATGGTGTTTCAGAGCAACACAACTGATTACGGCCCCATAAACATACGAGACGATGAATTGAATCGAGACAACAAACACCACTAGCCACATATATATTGTATCAAGTGCTTGATTGTTCGTTTTGAATCGTATCCATTTTATTTTCATTTGTTCTTCTCCATCATCATCATTTTTTTGTTCATTTTACTTTTCCTCTGCGCGCATTTCGAAAGATCGGATTTGACTTTTGGTAGAGCGTAAAAAAAAATTAAAGAAAGAACAAGCTCTCATCATGAACCATTCACTTTGGAAATCTACTGAAGCCAAATGAAAACAAAGATTTTCATTGGCATCTGTGAAACAATGGCGAAAACTTTAATCATTCTTCATTTCATTGTTTATGAGGATGTCTTTCTCTCTCTCTCTCCCTCTGTGTATGTGTCTGCAGAATGTCTCTTGTGTGTATGTAAAGTATGGAAAGGAATGGTAATCACGCTAACAATACCGGAAGCAAGTACTCTGCAAATAACGATGCACATGAGAAATACAAATGATAATTTCTAAAAACAAAACGGATTATAGTTTTTGGCCGGGAAGCATTATATTCAACACAACTTTTCCGTTCTTGTAGTGATACACAGTTTTTTTGTTAATGAGGATTGTGTGTGTTCTTTTCCCCGGATTATTGTGCTTTTCTTTGCACGTTTCAATGAAAAGGTTCGGTGAAGCTAATTTATGTGAAAAGCTCGATTGTTCGGCTACGATTTGATTTGCATTTTCATGAGCATTGAAACCATCAATATGGAGTTTGTTTGTGTGTATATATGCTATCATCATCGACACTTGTGCCAATTTGTCCTGCCCGACGAAACATGCGGATGAGCCGGGCGATGGGAAAAAGAAACGTAAAACATATGAAGGGTTGGGAGTAAAAGTGTCCAAAGTAATCTCACCTCCTTTTCTCGCTGATGGAAATGTTTATGAACAAGAGCAGGAGGTGAGATCACTTTGGTCACCTTCACTCTCAACCCTTCATTTTATGATGCATTTACTGAAGAGGCAGCACTTCGTATATCATAGCCAATTCTCGTTTTTTGGTTTTCTTTCTACTCATTTTTCGGCACATTTTCGTTATTCCATAAATATACCATTTCTGGGCGAATGGTTTATAAATTTTTATTTCATTACGTTCGCAAATATGAAGCGTATTAGGGCTAAGTCGTTTTATATTTCTCATAGTTTTCACATAGTGAACGGTGAGACGCGCACACACAAATATTTTCGCTGTTTTTCCCGGCGGATGCTGTTGCTGTTACTTTGTTTTGCCTCTTGAATGTTATTCATTTTGGCCATGGCTAAGAGATAGCTATCATTCACCCTTGTCTTGTTCGTTTATGTTGTGTGTCAAAAATGTTCCTGTCATACGAAAAATGTGAATGCATCTAATATATATACGGAAACTTTGTGTATTTTTCATTTTCATGGGTCGATTGATATGGGAGATAGTGAATGAACGAGTGAGTGAGTGAGTGAGTAGATGTGTGTTTGTTTTCATTTTTCCTGAAGCTGAATTAATAACATAAGACGGTGGAGGAGAGGAGAGAGAAATAGACCTGATTAGCTAAAAATGAAGGGAACTTAAGCGACGACCACACTCACACCGACCAACCAACCATCTATGTGCCTTCGATGTCGATCACTCAGAACACTGACTGGTGCGTGGCTGTCCTTGCCGTAACCTCGGAAAATTTCATATTACAATCTATTGTAGATTGGATAATAAGAACACTTGTTCTATATATCTTATCATCTTCAACAGCATCCTAAAGTCCATAAACCTAATGCTTTATTAACCATTTCTTATTATATCGCTGTTGCGTGTATCTGTCTTTCACGTCCTTTACAAAAAATGTTCCTTCTCTCTCTTTCTCTCTCTCTTTCTGTCTTCGTGTAGGACATTTCGAAGCCGTTCGATGGATTTTGGTTGCTATTTCTCATCAATTTCTTGCTGAATTTTCATTGCGTGCCATAGCGATTATTCTCGATACTCAATATTCCGACTGGATGATGAGATGTTGGGGAAGTGAGAGAGAGGTGCACAAATTTCATGCTCCAGAAAAGCCTCTCGACACCATCGATGTCGGTATGTCGGTATTAAATCAAAATTTTGTGATAAGTACGCATATTATAAGTTGAACCGACGAACAAAACTAATAGATTTCTTCGAGAACCACATGTTTCATCAGCATATTTATTTCGATTTTTTCACTTACTTTCAGTGCTCAAGGGGAATTGAAATAAGGGATCTTTGCGGTATGATGCGGTGAGAGAGTGCATGCCGAGCGCTTCAGCCTTTCAATCGATGAAATTGCAAATCATCCAGATGTGAGTTTGACTTGAAAATAATGTTGAAGTTTCAACTCTGGCGAAAACAAAGCGCTAAAATAAGTATGCAATTGAAAGTGACGGCGCTTCGATGATAATTTTTATGGACGTAATAATGCCAATAATGCTCACTTCGTTCAACTCCGGAAAAACATTGTTCAAAGATAATCTGTGCATTTCCTTGAGCCACGGACAAAAAAGTTGTTTATGCAATGTTCTAAATCATAATTTTTCTTTTTCACCTGATTTTCTGGGTGGATCATTTGCATGCAGAAAAAATGCAGAATTAAACCGGAAATATGTCATCACATACGGTGACATAAGTTCGAAAATTGACTTTACTAACAAATAAAGAATATTTGAAATTTAAATCGGAAATCTCTTGAGGTCTGTCCCTCTCACTTTCTCGATATGCAGCAATATTGAGTCGGTGTACAGTTGACTTCCATTTACCGTTTGCTTGCTGATTCCGAGATAATATATTCAACATTCATTTGATGAACATACTCGAACTGATTTCGTGTGCTCATCACCTGATTAGCCAAACGAATTTGAAACGAAACACGCACAAACACACACACACACGCGCGCGCAACCAATTGAATCAAAAATATTGAAAACGAGCAATCTGAGTCCTAAATATATCGAACATTTAACATGCTGCTCAAACAAAAACCGGAATAAATCATCGGGCCAAAGGAGTCAGGATTTATAAACGAAGCACAAAATCGGTCAACAGTTAGGTAGAGGTAGGAAGAAAGAGAGAAATGGAGATATAGAGCGAGAGAACGAGTACGGCGAGGCAAACGACAACAGCATTCTCGGTGAATTGCAACCTTACGGTCTGATTTGATGTAGCATATTCTGGTAACCGCTATTTTCTGGTGGTTTCCGCAAAATGTTCAGTGTGACTATTCCAAATCAAACAATTTATCAAATCCAAACTCGGAAGATTGGCAAAAGTTGAATGCTCTGTTGAACATGAAGGAATTTATTGACATCTATTTTCGTTGTTTTACATTTTCTGTCCGAAATTCTTTTCCGTTTCTTTTCTTTTGGTCGGTATTTTTTCAACTTTTTGTGTGAATGCAAGAGAAAGATAGAAAAATAAGGGCCTTTTTCGCCTCCAATCGAAATGTGCGGCACAAAAAATCATTCGACCTTGAAACACCGATTCAATTGAATTTTACCCAATGAATTGGATTCACAGTTCGGTTTTATTTGCTTCAATCTCGATTTCAAATTTTGCCGTTATTTTCTTTTTTCCAAATTCATGTCGACAGAAAAAAACTATCCTTTTTTTATATGACGGCTGGTTGATGGAATGCCGAATTCGAACGTGAATACGCACGCAACAAACGCTTCGAATTTTGCAAACGGATCAAACGCTGCGATTTTCGAAATGTTACGGTTAAAATAAACTCCAACGATCGGCTCAGAAGTAATCAATAATTTAGCAGTAAAAGACAATTCGAACCGCTCGAACACTGGCCAAATCTTGTTTTCAAACATCATGTTATTTTGATTCAATTATAGAAATGAAATAGCTACCAAATGCAAATGCCAGCACCAAAGCAGGCATAAAATCTTTCTCGATTTCACAACCGAATGTGAATCTGTGTAGAGAGAGGTGGACCCAATTCGAAAGAAAATACACTCAAATTTAGAATCATATTTACCAATGAAATGATGTCAAAGCGAAACTTTGCGACCGTAACTGCGAATTATATCTAAATCGAAAACATGTTTGAGGACATTGATGTATATACTCAATTGTATGGGCTGAGCAAACGAACGCAAGAAATAAGAAGAAAAACCATAGGTTTATTTCTGATGAGGAAGTTCGCACGTGACACTTTTTAATGACCGAAATAGCAATTTTCCCATAACCAACTCAAGCTGGCCAATTAGTTCCGTTTATTAGATTGAAATAATTCACTTATTTACCATTTAATTTCCGCTGCTTAAAGATCAAAGAATGTTCTTAGAACCTGTTCAACTTCGAACCATCCAATCAGATCAAATTTACCTTTCCGAATGGCACTAATTGAATTGACGAGTTTGTTTTTCCGTGTGTCATAATGTAGATGAAGTGGGCATGGGATTGAGACAGCAGGTACGGGCACGTGCGAGCGCGGACAGAATTAGAAATGGCATGTGATAGCAAACAGATTCCATTTCTTTTTCGTTTCGTCGCATTTCATTTCATCGAAAAGTTGAATGGCACAATCGATTGAAAAGTGTATTCGAATAACACAATAAAACCCATTCATTGTTACGGTTTGTTTCTATTGAAACAGTTTTGAAAGTTATTTGTCTCTTTGGCGAAATTTCCATCGACTTACTTGACTCGCATTCGGTTGTCAAGTAAGTTTGACAAAAAGTTTCTTTTTTCTCATGTTTCTTGAATTTTTTGCGGTCTTTTTTTATTTTCTCTCGGGCGTTCGCCAAATGGCAATGGGACGTCCAACAAGAATCATAAAGCTGATGCGAATTCCATTGGGGCTAAAATTGTGTACACTATTCACAATTCCTGTTGGTCGAGAGAAAAAAGCGAAAGCAAGGGCAAGAGACAGAGAGAGAGAGAGAGAGAGAGAGAGAGAGAGAACGAGATTGGACGAATTCTCTGTTGCTGTGCAGCAAAAATATGTTTGTTTGATAAAACCCCTGTTCAATCAATGTTTGGCGAATGTAGTCAATAATGGACGCCATCCAGTGTATAATACAATCTTAACTGAACGAAAGCATATAGCACATCAAATCAATTCATCAAAGCCGGTTACAACACTTTTTTTTCGGAAGCTGAATAAATTGAAAATAAGCGTTGTAATGAACGAGCAAGCGAGCGATCACATTCCGTCGAGCCTATAAATTGGTACGCAAAACTAAAAAGGCATCAAGAATGAACAGCAAGCATTATGATCGTTTAGCATTTTTCATAAAATTCGATGTGAGTGTTGAGTTGAATAACAGAGCGCGCTCAACACTTTCCGTTCACGATGCCCCAGTTCCGGCAAATCGCCGGTAGACAAACATTCATGTGTTTTATGCTGAATGCTAAAGCAATTCGACACAGATATAATAATACGACTATTGAGCTTCATTTAAAGCGATGGGAAATTTGAACACAACTTCATCCGTGACATTCATCCCATTCATTTCACCCACAGGTTTCATTTTTATGTGTGTGTGTGTGTGTGTGTGTTGTTCCTCTCCTCAATGGTTTGCCTGTGCTACTGTTTTTGCTTCCTCTCGTCGCATCTTTACGAAAAGTTTTGAATCTAGACCTTCCCCCAACCCAAATTTTCTTGCTGTTTTCGATAACAAAACGATTGTATCTATTCGTGTGAAAAGAAATGTCCATTTTGTTGTTGTTCATTTGCATGCTCGCGATATTGAGGCTCGCATAAAAAAATCAAATGGTGCTCTCAACGAACGGCATAAGAGTGAGAAAAAAGAGAAGGAGAGAAAAAAGAGTTTCAACCATTTAACATGGTGTAACGGACGAGGGGGAAAATCACATTATTAAGTCAATAACCGACGAAATGTTCGGCTCAACTTTGGGATGTTTGCAGGATTTATATATTTACGTGTATTTGCACGCGTGTTGATGTATTGTTCTATAGGACAAACGCGTGCTGGTTGGGGGTGTTAAAAACGACAAGTTTTTGGATGTACCTTTCGTACTTAATAAAACAAGGGAAAACAACAAATTTACTTAAAAATTCTATTGCCCAGAGATGCACAGAAAGTGTGTCAGAGAGAGAGAGAGAGAGAGAGAGAGAGAGAGAGAAAGAGCGAAAGAGAGAAAGGAAGTTTAATAAAAAGGTTAGTTAGTGGCTTCGAAGTGTCGCTAGTGAGACACAAGAATTACAGCCAAGGAATGAAATTCATTCAACCAGAATAAGTAACTCAAACCGAGCTCAACGTATTTCATGGATGTGCCGGTGCACGTATGTGTATGCATGGTTGACAAATTAAACATGAGCTCAGCAATCCGCATTATTTCAATTCACACATGAACAGCATAGTGAAAGGAAGAAGAAAAAACACGAGTCAAAGAGAGAAAAAAATGAAAAATAAGAATTCTTTAGCGATTGAATTGCAGAAATTATTTGCAGATGTTTCTTTGTTGATGGAAAAATTGAATGTTGAGAAGCAAAAAAAGAGGATCGACAATTGTACATTTGGGTTTGTTTGGATATTTTCCAATTGAGGTGCATATTTTATTTGTATGATCACACAGGTACGCACTTAATAACCTGTTGACATATGTCAATATCTGTATAAAAGCCTTGAAATGTGTTTGACAAATATCGTTCCGAATAATGCAGATGACCTTTAAAACACACACATACATACACAAACACACGCCAAATTTATACATTGGAAAAGGCTTCAATTTCAGACTGATGTAATCGACAAAAGGCAAAACCACTGAGCGCTCTAAAGATATTTCTATAGGTTTTGATTCTTTTTCTCTATCAGTCGATAGAGAGTTTGGCATTATACCGATTGATGACACCTAAGTATACAGCTCAACTAGAAATAAAAATACATCGAACAATAAATCAAAGCACCTTCAATAGCGGTTCATTCGCAATTTGGCGGCATTGCAGAAGAAGCTTTTCAAATTCCAATTCGAATTCATACTTCATTCGAAAGTGGCAACAGTGAATAAAGAGAGAGATGGAGAGAAAATGAGGTTGAAAATAGATCGGAGAACGTGGAGAGTGACGCAAACCAGATAGAGAGAGAACGCGAACAGTCAAACCGAAAAACATTGAATGGCTTCATTGAAAACGATACCGAATTCATAATGCTAGCGTTTAGGCTTATATGCATTTAAGATTGTATTTTCTATCTCTTCTACTCATCCCATCAGAGAGCTCCATGTGCAAATGTAGAATTAATTCGACAACTGGAAAGAGATTAACATTTCGAGGAAATAAAAAAAATATATCCTTGCGTGTGTGTGTGTGTGTGTGTGTGTATGTGGAAACAGCTCCGAAGCCATTGAATATGCTATTGGTAACGACACGCAATGCGCTCATCCAATATACATTGCGGATGGTATGAGAATTTGTTACGACTTTCTGTTACCTATTATTTCGTGAATTGTATTGCTGGCGCTGGGACGACGACGAATGGATGTGGTGTTCTCTCTCTCTCTCTCGTTGTATACACACATTCTCTCGCTATGACAAGAGGTGCACCTTTGATAATGTGATCGAGTCGCACTCTTTCAAGTGTATGCTGTTAAACCAGAGTTAACAACTTCATTTACATTTTAGCATGACATCGCGCGACAATGGCAAATAGAATGGCATGAAAAAGCCGGCAGTCTCATTTTTTTGTATTTAATCTTCCTCTCTCTCCATGCCTTACGTTCTCTGCACAAATAACTCTATTCGTCGGAGATCGTGGGGATTTCGAAATGTATACAACATGTTCTTTTCGGAGTCTGTAGCAATACAGGGCATAAACAATACACACACAAACTTAAATCCGTCAATCTGAGCGATTGTTTGTTTCGGTCGAGTACATTGAATTTGTGCCTCTTCATGTGGTCATTAGCTAGAAAAGCTCATTAATCATAAGCGACAATACATTTATTTACAATGGCAATACCCGGGCCAGGTGCAAATGAGAATCCATGAAATACGAAGCCACAATTGCCATTCATATTATTTTCATCATCACGATTGTATTTGTGCTTTTTTAATGTTGAATCAGACGACGAACGCAAAACTGATTGGTGGCAGGATCAGTTCATTAGAACTCGCTAATTATGAATATTTCATTCATTTCATCTTGGTTGCGAAAAATATTTCATCGGAAAGGATAGACATTATTTGCATTTGACATGTGACACCATTAATTAAAAAATGTCTGCGACTCCGCTTTGTGTCCAGTGTTTATTTATTAACTGCCAGATGAATTGTATGCGATGACCTTTCTGTCATTTTATTTTCTATTGTTTTACTTTGAAACGAGTGGGACCATCAATGAGCAAACAACTAAAGCGGCTGCATTTTTGAACGTCGATGAAAGCAAGAAGACAAAAGAGAAGGAAAAACCCATGATGGTGAAGTTACTGACACAAATTATGAAAATAAACAACTAAAAATATATATTTAGATACACAATTAGCTTTTCGTTAGAAAATGATCGTTTTTTCCGAGTATTTTGACTTTTGAACATTTGAAAATCATCAATTAGACGCCCATACAGAATGAGCCATCTAGATAAGGATGACTAAAAATAGCAAATTCACAAGACATTTATGACGCAAATTTAATAGATTTTCATGCGAAGCGATTCATCGATTTGGACGCCGAACCATCGCAAGATGCAAGGATTCGGAACACATTCATTGTCTACGCTTTTAATGACTTTAACTCGCGATGATTGTATATTAATTGAATTAAAATACCCTGGATCAATGATTTTGAACATCGCTTTAAAATCATGGTGATTACAGTTTATGCAAATAAAGTCTGCAATTTGTTATATTCAATACACGCCCTTGTGAGCTTAGCGAGCCGTCGACTATTTTGGGACATTTTACTTAAATTTTATGAAGAGTGTAACTGAGAATTCAGTCATTGTCAGTTATTCGTATCTTATGATCGTCAGTTGGTTTCGATTGGCTAAAATATCACTCAGTTAAGAAGCTCAACCACCGTTAGCCATGGCGTACGTATATAAAATATCTCAAAAATGACTGAAATTCCAATCAATCGTTTTATTTTCGGACATCTAGCTCTTTCGCGTGCGCGCGTCCTCGCACATCAAGATCGACTTAAATGAGATGATCAACGACAATGACAATGAATTGATGAGTCATTTTGGCACGATTACCAACATTGAGGCAACTTCAAATTCTGTCCATTCTACATAAAAACCATTTTGAGGAAAAGTCCTATCTATCTTTTAAGCATTAAAGTATTTTCATATTACAAATCTCAATAAAAATGAATCAATCTTCCAAATCAAGCAATACTATGGAGTTGCAGACGAAAAACTTAATTTTGACATTGTATTTTTGTCGCGTGAAAAAGTAAAAAAAGAAATGGAATTTAATCATTCGTTCATGAAATCGATATGCATTATTATGACTGAGACTTGAGGATTATGTCGCGCCGTTCATCAATTGAGGGCGATCAACAGAAATAATTGATGGCAAACGCCATTGCAAGGGTCATCAACATCATTTCATTGCCGAATTTTTCACGCCGCACAATAAAATATTGAAATCATAAATCAGTCGCTGTAATTAATCACTGCATTTCAGTGTAAAGCGTCTTAATGGACTTACGAATCGAATGATACATTTTACGAGTGGCTGAAAAAGAATGCGCCCGTATAATCATCGATAAATGTTCAATTTCATCGAAATCCCGACGCCATTCAAGTGCCGCTCACAATCTGAGCACGATTGCGGTTGGCCGTAATTGATTTTAAATTCAATTTACCACGTTCAGACGGAACAATCGGCTCACAACAAGGAAATTCCATTTAAACATTTTATCATCCGAAAATTATGGAAGAAATGTGTGCACCAAATGTAATTTGTTTTTATCGAATGGAAGAAAGCTGACGAAAAGGAGCGTGCAAGAACCATGGAAAAACTGCAGCGGAAGGAACATTAGAAAGTCAGATAAAGAGCCAAAGGTGGCACTTACTTGAAAAAATATGTGCCATTCTCATAGCCAAAAAACGGTACGGTATATGTAAGCATCCTGCAAGTAAAAAAATATAAAATGGTAAATTTTCAAATCCGAGAAATGAATTATATATGAAAGGTCTCACCATATATTTGCACCGCCACAGTCATAGTACGGCTTCGACCATCGTCCGTCTTCATACTTCACCGACAGAATTTTATCGGTTTCGCGCTGGGTGCTGTTCGAATACCAATGGAATGCTGCAAGAAAAAGGGGAAACATTTCATTGAATTGATTAAAAAAAAGAGCACTCATAATTATTAATTTAGTTCAATTGCATGTGAAACACACAAAAATCGTCAAATGTACATATATTATTGTTTTAGGAACTGATTGCTGTAATTTTGTGTGTGTGTGTGTGTGTGTGTGTGTGTGTTCTATAAAAGGTTTTCGAGAGATAATAGCATGATGTTTATTTTGCCCCGATATAATCATTAATCTGTTTTAAGAGTATGAGCGAGCAAAAGTATTATAAAGCTCAACAAACCGAATGCAAAGAGATAATCAGATAAAAAACTTGGAAACTGAGTGCTTATCCTGATGCGAATTACAAGATAATATAATTTTGAATCGTTGCAATACAATCTATTGGAATTTTTTTCAAATAAATCACCCGAGGACATTCACAGCAGCAAACATCACAAAAACATTGATAGAAAGTTGGCATGGAAAAATGTATGCGCTGCAAAAGAAGAGCTCGAACAAAACGGCGACAGGGGTTGATGAGCGTGACATAGATAGAGAAAAGTTATTGGATTGGCACAAATACCGATGATAAAGGATAAAATGGCTATACTCAAATATGAAGCGTATGTAATTGCTCGTGTATCGTATTAAATTCAACAAATAGAAATAATAACGAATTTAATGTTTGCATTGTATTAATACGATTGAAATTGATGATATCGAAAATGAGGACAGAAGCGGAGAGGGAGAGCACGACACGCCAAATAAGACCGTGCTGTTTGTACAACAATTTTCTCCATCTTGTGCGAAACAGATTAAAACGGTTTCTTTTGCCAGATAAGTTTATTAAATTTTAATGTCGCACTGTATATTTCGCTTGCGATACAAAAGCTCTGATAAGATGATGAAAGATTCAGTGCAAATGTGAATGAACGAAAAACGATTCTGAGTTTCGAATGTGTATGGAAAATGAAGTGCACACAGCGACACACAAACCAAAATGCTTTCGCACTGTCTGAGTGAAAATCAAATTTAAATCTTCTATTCGTAAAATATCTAATTTGGTTATGCAATGCACAGTTTTTGCTGTATCGATTTTTGCTTCTTATTCCGTTTCAATCAGGCGCGCACATTTATTTTCTCGATTTACTTCCGCACTTTATGGAGCTTGTCGATGCGTCAAGGCAACGAAATATAACGAACAATATTTGAGCAAAAAATGGAAAACGACTTTCTTCTTGTTACTAAACCATTAAAATTTCATTTTGAATGTGTTTTATAATAATTAAACATGTTTATAATTGATCTCTCCCTATAAATCTTTGACTTTCATCAGACATCGTACATACTTATTGTCATGAATGCTCACATCATTCTTCTTCGGTCAGTCGTACAGTTTTTAATTCATTTCTCAAAACAATTCCAATGAATATAATAATGTGATTCCGGCTTTCAACTAAAACTCGTCGTTGCGAAGACATTTCAACATTGGGCAACCACATCAATCTCCATGCCAGCTCGATAAATCAATTGATGACTTTATCACATTTGTGTATACGATTCTATATAGTTCAGTGCGCTTAAAATTGCTGACGAATCGCATGGTCAATGTGTCGTCGTCGAGTGAATAGAGAATAAGATATCGATCTGATAGATTTTGGTACATTAAATAAGAGAGAGAAAGTCATTGACAATTTCAGTGAAATGAAACAATGACAAATATCCCTAAGCTTTAATCATTTACAAATTTCGAAATGATTTTGATTGGAATGATGACAGAATTCCTCCAATGGTTTAAAATAAATTCAATTATTCCAATGAATGTGGCGGAATACTGGCAATTAGACTCGCTTAACAAAGGAATTCTAAGAATTGGGCAGAAAGCATCATTATTTCAATCCCTGCGGATTCATCGCAAAGCTTTTTTCCCAGTCAGAGTTCAACTAATGACCAACCATTTCAATATATGAATGCCTCAGAAAAATCTTGACTCAAATAGTCTCGATTTAAAGGACTGAAGAGAGACACAAGAGTGGTACTTACAAAAAAAAAATCCTTATAGGTGAAACTGGGCCCCTGTGAAAACGAAGTGACTAGCCTTAAGTCAACTGTAACAAAGCAAATGATTATAACTGGCTAACTTTTTGTTCCGTATGGAAAATAGCCAGTTTCTGTTACATTTTAGTCAGTCGATTATTATGAGACATTCTGACTGGAAATTGACTACAGCTGCAGTTACATGTATCTGATTGCAGCCGCTTATTTTCTTCAAGCTGTAAATCAAATTTAGCCTGACAAAGTAAGCCAAAATGTCCTAAAATAGTTGACTGGCTGCTCAGTTATTTTATTTTCACAAAGGAACATACGGAAAAATAGTTTCCGACCAAAATAAAATCCAATGTGCAGTCACTGTTAAATGACAATAGATGGATGTCTTCCGCAAAGCAGTAGATATTATCAATGTTTGCCTAAAAAAACAATCCATTATCTCTTATCAGTGGCAGCGTTATGATATACAAATCGATACAATTTTTGGTCAAGAACTTTTTTTCGGATGTTTCGCTCTTGCGTTTTTGTTCAGTTTCAGTTATAAATAATTATTTTGTATGAATTACACTCGTGATTTTTAGTATATGAAGAATATTTGGGCCGAAATTATTCTCAGGCATTCATAATTCATATACATACACAATCGGCTAGCACAAAACACACTCGAAGGAGCAGAGAGAGAGAGAAAACTGCCATAAGACATCCGGATCTTTCACACAACACGTATAAATGAATAAAATGATAAAAGACCAAATATTTGCACATTTATTTTTATTCCAATACGAGCGTGCTACAGGTGTGGCTAATGATTCGCGTTATTGAATACATTCATGGCAGAACATAACCAAGATGAAACATTAATATTAATGGTTTTGTTAGTGATTAATGCAATGGCGAGCTCAGTAATTGCTTTTACTTACGGGAATTTTGTGAAAAACATAAATGTGTTGAAAACGTATAAAAATAAACGGGTTTTTCCACACCTGTAGAACGTTCTTCTCCCTTCGCATGTGCGCTCGTTCGGTGTAAAAGCAAATAAGCTGAATTCTGTTTCTATTGTGAACAGTTTCACATGTGTGAATGGCCTTTGTTATTTCGCCTCAATTTTTTACAGACACTTTTGATTTCCTCTTTATCGCGTTCACTCTCCGAGATAATATTATTCTTTGGCATTATTTTCGTTTCCATTTTGCGCGTGTTTGTGAGTTTATGTATGTCTGTTTGTGTTGTGTCATCATCATTGAGGCCATTCATTCACTTAATGGTACATTTCTTGCTGTTCGAACGACCGACACACACACGATGTTTCAATGGATTTTTGTTATTCGTGTTGCAAACCATCGTACAAACATGTGGTATATTGATAATAGAATGACGCCGTCTAACAACAACAGCAATAAGATGCAAGAGTCGATAAAGCTAACGAAAGACACTGATGCCGGCTATCAATGTTCTATGCAAATGATTAAAACAAATCGGACAGACGGCATTGACTTCGTTTTTCTTGGTCTCGGTCCGAGGAAATTGAGGTTTGGGTAAATAAACGTATTCAAGACGTACGTTGCATCTCATGCTAAACAGCCCAACGGATCTATATCTATTTAAGAATGAAATTGCTGGAGAGAGAGAGAGAGAGAGAGAGAGAGAGTTGCCAGCCCGAACAAAATGCTTTCATGCTGCGAATTTCACTCGAATATCCAGAGCCTCAATCGAAAATGATTAACGAATTGAACGCAATGGAAAATTCAATTGATATCGAACATTAGTTGTTCGTTCAACGGAATAGCTGGAACAATATTCAAATGATTCACACGCAATAACCCTAAAGCATGCATCACTTCCTTGAAAAGAAGGAAGTTCATTCACATAATTCTCTCCAAATGAGTTTCTACAATATTTTTCAGTTTTCTAATGAAATTACAGCATATTTTTTGCAGCATTTGAAAAAAGAGATATATTTGTAAAAGGAGTGAAATCACTAAACATGTTGAAAACGGTTGCACTCATGTTTATTTTGAGCTTTGTTTCGAAATCAATAAAACACACACACACATACACACATATTATTCGCTTAGTTGTGGGCTATTTGCAACCGCCGCGGCACAAATCATATGTGCAGCTCGTGTAATTCATGCATAATTAAAATGTTTGACTATTGTCTCTGAAGTTTGGTTTCCTCTTTTCGAAAGAGCGTCAGGAAACATACAACCAGAAAGCGAGCAAAAAATACTCAAGCAATTTTATTAAAAGAGGTCTGAAATAATATAAGCTGCCGTTAGACACAATGATATTCTCTTCTGTTGCGATTCCAATTCATTTTTCTCTTTCTCGCTCCCTCTCTTTCAATCGCATATATGCATTGTTCATTTGTTTCTTCACCAAAATACTCTTATCTCTTCTATTTTTCGGATTTCGTGCGGTCGTAACGGGCTCGTTTATGCATATTTTCGCCTTGTACATCATTTATATTTGAATGCCGGAATTTCAAATACGATCTATTATCCGTTGAAATGAATACAAAAAAGAAAGATTACAAATGAGGCGTGAGCTTACGCTCGTTGTTACCGAGAGCAAACAGAGAATGATATTACAAACCACATTAACAACATTTTAAATCGCACATATATTTCTCAATAAGATTGCATTTTTATCTGGTTGGCAATATTACGAAGCGCTTTTTTGTCGGTCGAATTAAATTAATTCACGTTTGATGCGACAATATGCGAATGGCAGAAAAATTACAGACAGTATTTCTAGGGTGCCTTTGCCGACGAATGAGATGTAACGTGTCAACAATCAACTTAACGAGCGTCACATTCTGACAACCGAGAATTCAACTAATATTGGAGTGTTGATGCTGTTTCTATGTAATTCTTTCGATCGCTTGTTTCTAACTGAATACCGTTTACACAGTGCCATTGTTTGTGTAGATTTCTGCTTGATTTGCATAGATTTTCTCTATTTATCGGTTTTATTCATTCTTAGTTGGACTGGTCACGGATTATCCTCGTATATGACGAGTGCAATTGATGAAATGAAATTCCCTCTCTATCATTCGACTCAAATACAAAGATGGAACACAATATGCATGGATTTATGGGCATATTTAGTAAGAGAGAGAGAGAGCTTATTCGATTCCATCATTCATACAATCTCGATTGTGCTGGAGTCGAGCAGCAGCGCGCATCCAATGTGATTTATGAGCAGGTTATGGATATGCGATCGCTTTAGGCGTGGCACGGAACGACTCAAGCAAACTGCCACTAAACATTTACAAAATATGCAAATGATGGCGAAAATTACCAAATAATTGGTTGACATTAATTATTTGTCGGAATATTTGACGAGATTTGTTGATTAACATAGCAATTGGTTGTATTGATCCTTGTGAATTGCACTGCATGCAACTGTTATTCGAAAGAATTTGGTTTTCATTCGAAATGAATACATTTCCTTCCGGCCATGAACAAAATATTAACTATATAAAGCATCGGTAACTGTTGTTTACTAATCGATCGCAAGCAATTTTCAAACATAGTGAAATGTTGACTTCTAACGTTGAAATAATTGAAACTATTTGGTTATGTGAAAAGCAAATCAAATTTGAAAATTGTGTATTGATTCTGGTTGCATGTGCATCTAATACAAATATTGACAAACAATGCATTTAATTCTGGTATCAATTCGATTTTCATGTAATTTATTGCTGCCAAAGCTATGGTTCTCGAACAATTCTTCTACATGGATCTCCTGAATTGAGAATTATTTACCCGGCAGTAATCACTGCACTGCACAAACATATATTGCCTCACACAGAGAGAAAGTGTTTTGATAATATCTGTCAAATGCATTCGATATGCACAAAATTCCAATATTCAATCACACAGATGCGTAGGCGCTGAGCCAGTGCCATCACGATTATTGCAAGTGTTATAATTCAAGATGATAGTGTTTCTGCATGCATTGTGCAGTGCAAATATAGCCACTTAGATGCAGTCGGTTCTGATGAGAGAGTTGCTTGAAGTAAATTTACGAGGCAACAAATACAAAACCGTTTGAAATGAATGGAATTAGGAGTATGACTATTTTCACATCGGTTCATCGTGCAAATATTACAAAAGGCTTTCAATTAAATTGAATTTATTGCTCTTGGGTGAACAAACATTTCTATGCATTACATTTGCTCCGATACAAAGAACTACGGCTTATTTAGCATCTGAATTGAATGGGTGAGAATGAAAACCGACCTCTAACTATTGTGAAAATTAGAATGAGACCAAAAAAAATTGAAAACAAAAATGACACCGAAAAAAAAATTTAAAACAAAAATGTGACCAGGAATTTTTGAAAAGTAAAAATGAGACCGGGAAAATGTTGAGGATAAAAATTAGATCGAGAAACTTTTAAAGTTTGTATGTAGAAATCAGACCAAAAAATATTGAGAGCAAAAATGAGCCCGGAAAATTTGGAGTTAGAACTGGAACAACCGGTAAAAAAATTCAGGGTCTCACTTTTATGCTCACTTTTTTGTGGTCTCATTTTATTTATAATTTTTTTCTAGTCTCATTTTAATTTTCACAATAGTTAGAGGTCGTTTTTCATTCTCACCCATTCAATTCTAGTATTCAACATGCATTTAAACATTTACCAACTATTGATGATTCCGACAATTGTCTTGAAACGGAAACAGGCATTGCAAAAATAAACACGCTTGAAAGTTTTGCAAGTGTAGAAATTTTGAGATTCACAATTCAATAAAATTTTTAAACGAATATCAATCTTTCTGTGATTTGTGGAACTTTTTCAGAAGAAACCACATTTTAGCCATTTTACGCACTCTACATTTCAAATGAAAACCAATGCATACAAACTCACAAAATATGTGCAGGCTGCTATAGTCTCGCAAAAGTACGAAAAAAAAAGTCTCGCGACGGATGTGCCGGCATTTTCAAAGTCCGAATTTTTGAGACGTGAATTTCTATGTGTTTTGATATTTAAAATAATTCTAACCAGTTAATCTAGATTCAAAACAAGCAAATTTAGAACTCGAAAATATGGAAAAGACATTTTATGTGATGCGCAGACACTTTATTTGTGTTTATTTACTTATTTGCAAAAAAGCCTGCGCGGCTTTGTTATGCCATTATTTGAGAGTTGTGAACAAATTTTAATATCGGTGCACAAAAGACGATTCAAAAATCCGCGGGTACAGAAGCGGCTTCCTGCGGTACTTAAGTGTTCCGCGTATACCTTGTGAGACATTAATAAATCGGCCGTTATCAAAATCTACAACTAAAACAATATTATACATACACAGATGGTTCAGATAGTGCTCGCGTCGATCTGAATGTCGAAAATCTTGTATCTTCCGGTCGTATGCACACAAATGCAAACATTTTCTCACCCGGAATTTTCTTTTCATTTTAGAACGCAAATAATAATGCAAAGTAATTATTATGTCAAATTGAAATGTGCGTAGCAAAAGCGTCTCTATACAACATTTTCTCCTGCGGAACCGTTGAGATATGAAACCTTGATGTTGTTAAAAGCTGTATGTACCTCTTTACTCTCATTAGATTTTGTTCTGGCACTTATGTCAGTTTCATTAACGTGTACATATTTCCAACGTAATCAAATCACAAAGGCTGTGTTTGCATTACAATTTCACATATATCAAATAATCATCAAATGGTGAACCCGCTGTTTTTATCAAGCATCATTCTTCAATCTGACATTTTGACATTGATTTTAATACAATTATCAGACATTTCACTCCTGTCTCCCGAAAAATGTTTCAAATTATTCGGGGTCCTTTTTTATTGTGCATATTTCATTCCATTCAATTTATTTCAAGGATTAAGTGTGTAATAAATACGAGGCAGCAATTATTAAGACTTCTTCTAATCATATCTTCTAACAAGCAATGAAAAGACTGGCTAGTAGTAAATTGAACGTTTCTAGTTGAGCTGGAATAAATTTATCGTTTAAATTTGAAATCTTGAAGACGCATGTCATTTATTTATACATTATTTATGTCAATTTTCCCCCTTTAAATATTGATATTACTCTGAAAACCTTTGCACGGGGAACTAACCACATACTGAGCTGTCATTGAACATCACCACTGATGTGATGCGTTCATAATCCCAAATAAATATTCAAAATATCAAATCACGCCACATTTTCTGGTGAAAGCACCGCGAAATTGGTGAAAGAACATTTATTTCGCATTGTGAATGCACCACTTAAGTGTTGATATTCAACGACAGATCAGTTTATGGTTAGTTCCAAGCGGACCGTGCTTGTATGGGATTGGAGAGCTATTCGAGAGTATGCCAATTGACCTCGCCATCTTATTTTACATCGGTGAACTCAATTTAGATCCATCGTAATACGAACAAAATTTTTATTGACACAAATAATAAAAACAAATGAATCATTGAAACGATTGAAATATCACATCAATTCTACTGCCCAATAGATGGCGCTGGAGAATAAATATGATTAAAATGTCTCAAAAAGCACGGTCCCCTTGGTTATTTCCCCGCGCATAGGTTTTCAGAGTAGGCATTGCTTTTATTCAGAGCTTGGAAATTGATGGATCAATTTATATTTACACAAAACACTCATAGCTTGGGAAGTTTTAAATAGATCTGACATCTTTATCCTCTTCAAATTAACTCCAAAAATGGTTGTTATCGCTCAATTAAACGGATGTGAAGGAAGTTTGTATTTCTAACAATTTCACTGAAATCGACAGGTGTTCTCTCATATTCTAAATATGATATCATGATTGAGATATTTCTATGTTGGAAATCAATACGTGAGCTAAATTCAATAGCAATAAACTGTTCATTCTCATTGTGAGTTGAATTTCATGGTATTCTGGATGAAAGTGGAAAAAAATGTTATTTTTCATTTGGTCAAAAGAACAATAAGATTCATTGAATATAATCCAATCGATTGAAAGATACCCTAGTTGGCATCAATATAACAATAGAAAAATAAATTGTAACCAATATTAAATAAATGGTGAGATCTAGCGGGTCTCGCTCTTTGTGTGTTCGTTCACGTTTAGCCACAGCCGGCTGATTGTGTTTTAGCTTTTATTATTTAAAGAACAATAACTAGTAATTGTGGCATTATTCATAAATTAAATAATACATTTTGGAGGCGGAAATTATTTGTGGTGACCATTTTTGGTTTCATTTCACCTCGGCACCCTGCATTGTTGCGTTGCGTGTTTGGTACACGGTTTGCGCATAATCAAAATTACCGGTCAAACCGCAAGTGCTACTTTACTCGAGTTTGGCGGCATAAAAAAGGCGAAAATTATGTAATAGCAAATACGAAGTATTTGCAGCCTAATGGCTGCGGCCATCCAAGTGAATGGCCGATGATTTGGTTTTAGTTAATAAATTGGAACAAATGCAATAAATTCATTGGAACGAATCCATACATAAAACTTGGTTGAACAGAAATTAAGCGTGAATGCGCTTCCCTTCGCTACTATGTGTGTATGTATGTGCGCCAGACCTCGAATCTAATTAAATACGCTGTTGTATGCGCATTTT
This sequence comes from Obolodiplosis robiniae, assembly GCA_028476595.1. Taxonomy (NCBI): domain Eukaryota; kingdom Metazoa; phylum Arthropoda; class Insecta; order Diptera; family Cecidomyiidae; genus Obolodiplosis; species Obolodiplosis robiniae. The sequence continues at coordinate 6,160,594 of CM052017.1, read as the reverse complement.
AATGATTATATCGTAATTTATTGTTTATTCACTAAATTAGTTTGAATGAATAATTGAAAATTATTTGCGATGGTGAATGAGCGCGCGTGTAAACCCATTCGCAATAAAGATTATTGCATGGATTTCGATTAGAACGATATTTATTAGCATATTTTAGAAAAAAAGCGGGAGATTGATGTGTGTATATATAATCAAAACAAGTGAGCTTAATTATTGAATTTATATTGCTAATCAAAAACATAAATGATTCTCATGCCAATTTTGAAATTATGTGCCTCAATTTCAACGTTGACGAATCAACTTCGATCCAATGGGCGCAGTTTTTGGTGTGAATTTGCATGCTGCATATTGCCGTCTGCTTTTTAAATCATAACTAAATTACTACGATCGTAATATTCGATTGAAAACTAAAAATTGATTGAGTTGCTTTAATTCATACTTGTCCCAATTGGGCTATTATCTACCCAGTTTAAAATGTTTTCAAAAGTGTCAATAGCAAATCGATAGAACACATTCGAGTGTGAAGTATAAATGGAAAAACGTGTAATCACAATTAAAAGAGATTATAAATTAGTTATAAGCTGTGACATCAATTTATTTATGGCTGAAATTCCCAATTGACAACTCGTCAGTTTGCATATCGTGCATCGATATTTCCAAAATTTATTGCTATTTTCAGTTGTTTGCTCCACATCAACGTTCAGCTCCGGAGCCGTCAGATTTGCTGCGAATTTTTGGCTCCACTTCCCCTGGGAATATGTATAGTTTCACAGTGCAAATATATGTTGGGCCACAATATTTTATTCAATCGAGGGTGAGGAAACCGCACGTTTAAAATTTCATTGAAACTTTACCCAAAAGTATGCCATTTCTGGCTTTTCTATCACTTAATAATAATTCAATGTGCGCGCACGCACATCGTTCGTGTATCTGTCTGGTTATAACTGTTCACATGCGTCACGTGAAATATTACATATTTTTCATACGTGTGCCGAAACGATAATCGTTTTGTGGCTTTATTTGTGGCAATTGAAATTACTCATGGCGTAAAGATGATATGCCATTGACGAATGTGTTGCAGTTGAAAGCGTTAAATATTATGCTTGAGAATGATAATGAAACTTTCCTTTAAACACATGTTTAAATCTCAATCAGATTCGTTATAACTTTATGACAAATTTGTTGTTTTAATTTTGTATGATTTACATGCGCATTAGAAAATCAATATGAAACATATTCCAATCGTCGTCGATTTAATAAGAATTTCATTGAATTATTGGATCAAACGGCGACTTTGGTTTTTTATGGTTCTTTTTTTTAGACCAATCGATCCAAATCGAATTTCTCGATATTGACACTTCTTCTTTGGAAAGATATTGTCTTTTATCAATTGCGACATCTTTTGAAACCGAAGTACTGGCCATTACAAGTTTTAAGAAGAACAGAGAGAAAAGATTCGAAAAAAAGAATACAAATTGAACGTAGAGAAATGTGATTTTGCAAAAAACATATAATGTTTGTAAAACTAATATAAGAATCACAGAGAAATTCACATTGCACTTGATCATATATCTCCCTACAGCCGACTGAAACAGTGTAATTGCAATGATCCAATAGACCTAGCGATCAACAACCGCAAACGATATTACTCGCATAATTGTAGAGAATCAGGTTATGAATGTGCATCAAGTGCTATTGTATTAAGTTAGAATACAGCTATGCTTACTCTAGCAATGACCTCAAAAGGTCCCATTGTAGAGTATATTGTGTTGCATGAATCATCCCAATAATATTATGAAATCGCAAAGCACATATTTTACCATCACATCAACTGAAAAATTGATTGGTTTGCGGTATGCAACATTTTATGATTGAAATGTTTTAATTACCAGCAAAATAAATGGTCTTACGTACGTAAAACTAACTTTTCCGCACATTTCCCGAAAATGTTCGGGTTTACGGGTTTTTCCAAGCGGACCGTGCCTGTATGGGATTAGAGAGCTATTCGAGAGTATGCCAATTGACCTCGCCATCTTATTTTACATCGGTGAACGCAATTTAGAAACGATTTAAATATCCCATCAATTCTACTGCCCAATAGATGGCGCTGAAGAATAGATATCATTAAAATGTCTCAAATAGCACGGTCCCCTTGAGTTTTTCATTGATTGCTAAACATTTGTTTTGGATTAATGTTTATTTCTTATCGAATCATCATGCAACTTTGAGAATTATTCACAGAAAATTTCAAGTCATTACACATCATGTAATTTAAATTTGAATTTAAATTAAAAAAAAACGAATAAACATCTGAGTTTCTAATTTTTACTTCAACAAACGTTAGCTGCTTTTGAATTGGTAATAAAAATTACGAATAAGTTCAATCTGATGTGAACTTTCAATTCATGCCAACGATAGATATGATTCCACAATTATGTGATGTATAAATTTCGTTAAAAAGTAAATGAGCATTCAAATTGATGAAAAAAATACACAAATTAGAAAATCACAAAAACTTCATCCAATTTAATGACAAAATTTGAACTTTGATCCCAAAAATTGAAATTTTTTTAGGGGAGGTAGTCTTAAACCTCATCAGAATGACTTGAAATTTTGTATTGCTCATTTTTTTCATAAAAAATAATATCCTGAAAGTTTCATGGATACAATGTGAACTTAAGATAGTCGCCTTACAAATTTTTCCTGCTGACCCCGAAAAGTCCCTAAAAATCGAAAATTTTGGAGCGGACGTAGTCCTAAATCTTATCGGAATGACCTAAAATTGTTTGACTTATTTTTTTCATAAATAAATAATATCCTGAAAGTTTCATAATTATACAATGCGAACTAGACATAGTCCCCATACAAATGTTTCTTATTTATATTGGGAAACAGCCCATTTTTTGATTCCGCTCCACTAGAGCTACCCGAAAAAATTATCCGATTAGGCTGAAAATTAATAGGTTTCTATTCCTAATGAAGACCAATGTGTGTGTAAATATTTGATCAATTCTAATCTCAATTTTTTGAGTTATCGTGTTAACAAATTGTTGCGTACAACGGACAACGGACAACGTACCACACACGGACAAAAAATTGCTCCGGGAATGGTTGCAATCGTTTTTTCTAGGTTCAAAATGCATAAAAAGCTTATTCCGGGCGTTTTGAATTTTTCGGACCAATCGCAATACTTTCACCACACACAGTGGAGTGTGCGGAAAAGTAAAAACTGCACATTCGCTTCCATATTCCCTGTCATTATAATGATGTCTGTGTAGACGGGGGTTTGGGATTTTTTTCCAACAAATTAATTAACACTTCGCTACATAGTTGTTGTCACTTTTCGCACTGGCTCGAAATAAAAAATGCAATCGCATTGAGAGTGATTTTTTATTTGCGGTCCAGCCATTGTAGGTTAACCAATCATGCGGCAATTTTATCACGTAAATGATATATTATTATTATTATTTTTAAATAATTGTCCCATTTCAATACATTTAACGAAAGTCAATTCGATTCTCGTACGAGTTTATTTCGCTGAATTTTCGATTGTGTGCGCTTGAAATGTGAGAATATTTCCATTCGAAACAAAAATGAATATGTCAAGCATTCACTCATTCGATAATATTGATTCCGCTTCAAAATGCATGGAAAATGCAATATATTGTAGACATATTAAAACATGTCATGGGTGGAAAATGTGACCAAAAAATGGAAAGAAAAGTGACATATGAGCACTGGGTTTAGGAAAATTCACATTCAACATCAAACAAGCAGCTGCGACTTTCAGTTGCATGACACATATTGAAGTTGGTCGCATCTGGAGATCCGAACCTTCAATTGCACTCCAAGTTTGTGTTTTAAACGGCTTGCTACCGTTTTCCGGTTGGGTCTTTGAAATGGAATGAAACGCAGATGTGTGTGTGTGTGTGTTAACATATTTCATTCTTTTCTTCTTCCTTGTTTCATGCTATTTGATTACGTTCACAAGCAATTTCTTTTCGAAACCATTGCAAATGCGTTTCGATTCCGGTTTTTCCTCTAATGCAAACATTGTGTGTATGATTGGAAAAGAGTATATCCTTGTGTGCACATTCACTACAAGGACAGATAGTTGTAAACATGATGCAGCACAAGCTTTCAAACGTTAGTTGGAATTTTTATTGTTCTGTGAACCTGTAAAAATGCAACGGGAAATGCACACCGACAAGAAAAGGGTGCACAAATGCACAGTCAACATTATGTTAACAGTTCGTCCATATAGTTCAATTCATTTCATTGACAGCGAAATTCATCTCCGGTCACTGGGAACGAATTCAACAAGTTCGGACAGTTGGATAAATTTCGAAATCCATTCGATTGCTCATTCTTTTTGTTGATCGGAAATCATTGCAATATAGTGGCAGAAATTTTAATCCGTCCATGACAATCCACTGCACATTCATCAATTTATGCTATCAAAAGAGACTATTTGAATGCAAAAATAACAGAACTCGTAATAAGAAGTAAGTTTACTATATTCATTAACAATTGATACAGCATTAGACGTTACTCTTTTCATTCATTACCAAATCACGTTGCTATGCATAACAATGCATGATAATTTGTGAAATAGTACGTAAAGCTGAAACCATCTTTGAATTTGTCATAAAGCTCAAGAATTAAAGAAAATTCGATATATGTAATAAAAAGGTCGCGCTTAATCCCAGGTATAATTGATGAAACGGTATCTCTTATGTCTCTCTCACTCGCTAAAATGCCACTTGAGAGTTGCCATTAATTTTCAAAGTAAACACAATATGACAAAGTTCAACTGTGAAATACTTCGAACTAAATGTGCAATGTGCATCGCGTTGATTTCCGTCGTCGAGTGCAGTCTTTACGGTGCAGTTGATATGAACCTGGTAATCACGAAGGACATGCTCAGCGATAATATATATGCAAACTTTTTTGGTGCGAGTGGTGTGGTTGGAGTTGAGAGGGGAATGGCAATATAAACATATTCCGTATTCATTCAGTGGCATCAGTTGCTCTGATGTTGATCACAATGAATAATTTCAGTTAATAATCTGTTTAATGCAACTTTTTAATCTTGAAGACCAGACCATGCAACCGGAACTGCTGCAGCTACCATCGTCATATTCAACATTTCTTTCGCTCTGCTCGGGATGGAATGCAAATAAAAAAAGCTCAAGTCCTTCGCAATTGTGAGCTGCCGTATAATAGCTTATATAATCGCACCCAGATATTCAAATACGGACAATAAACTACGGTCACTATTTTCACAATTGGTTTTTGTTCTGTTTTTCATTAGCTGACTTTGCATTTTTCTTGCATGTTCCGCCATCCACAGCTCTGCAAAAATTTTGATGAACTAGCATGATACATGTTTGGCAACAGGGAATAATATCTACAGCTCTGAGTGAGTTTCAAATAATAATGCATTGGAAATAGACTCGCCGACAGCCCGACAGTTGGCAAGAAAGTATGTATATAGATTTGCGGTGCATCTATCACACGAAACCTACTTTAGACAGCACACCAATTTTTTCACATTCATATATTTACCATTTCTTCGTTGATTTAAGCATTTATGATTGTGACGGAGCCGAACACCATGCGCTGTGTCTATCAACTGCCGTTCTATTTGGTCGTTTTTTTACGGTGCCACGAGCATTAATAGCAAAATCGGATGGACAATATCATGAAAAGTTAACACAAATATTCGGAAGATGTCAAGGCACGTATTCACAAATATATGAATTCCCGAAAATGAAAATGGGCCATTGAATTTTAATTCGCGGAAAATGGAACATTTGAGTATGATTTTTAGACGTGCAATATTTACTTAATCGCGATTTGTGCGTTAATTGTAATTCAACATTGTTGAAGCCACAAATCCGAGCAGCAGATCCATTTAAAATGATGCAAACAATAGAAAATAGAACGATGTATCGTTTTCTGGCATTTTTGATGATGCAAAGATCTGCACTTTAATGGGGATGTATGTAATGAGAATCCAACTTCATCAAATCTAAATGAAAAGCATGTTGGAATGCTTCATGTTATTATTTTCAACACTATCTCTCTCTCTCTCTCTCTCTCTCTCATTCAGTGTAGATTCTCATTCCGATTCGTGTGGTTTGCAAATTCTGTCCTTTCCGATGGAATTTCCGCAAATATTTGAATTCCGCCTCTTATCTGTCGCCCTGGTGAAAATAAATGTTTTCACAAAACACACAATTCCCGAATTCTCCAACAGAACTTTTTTTCAATTTTTATGAATTTCCACATTCTCCTAGTGTTGCCATAATCCGCACCAACGAACAGATATTTCAAAACAAACGCAAATGGTTACAAACACCCATTACAAAGTGTTGTACAATATGTTGTGAATCAAGCTGCACCATAACAATAATAATTTCGTGAATTTTCAGACAAAGTTTAAAGAATTTGCCTGAGTTCAAAAAATCTCATGAAAAATATGGATTATTTTTTATTCCTATTATGGTGTTCGAGTGCCGCAAATGAATGTTCTGAATGCCGAAAGTTTCAAAAAATACCATAAGATTTTCCGCACGCAGCACAACAAAAACTCGGACTTCACCCAAAATATCAAACTTTTTCGGTGATCATTTGAGGAAATAGCGTTTTTATTGTGCTTTTCACATTTTTTTCTGCCAGGGTGGTACATTCAATTAGATATAGATGCAGCATTGCAATGCATGGTTGTGCGCAACGCAAATATGATGTTTGTGAAAGTCGAAAGTTAATTTGCCTATTCAATTTTCATTTTAATAAGATTATAATTAAGCGGCTGAAGCTTTGCTGCCCCAACAAATGCTGAAAAACGAGCATAAATGGTCTCTTCGTTATTTATATTATTGGAGCAAATAGGAGTGGGCGGATGAAGAGCCATAGCGAGAGCGAGGGGAAAGTGAGCTTGGGCATCGGTATGATGGATTTTGTATGCTCGAAGGATGAGAGCAATGTACATCATAAATATTTCTCAATTATAATATCAGTATGAAAGAGCGTATCCTATCGTTCTTTGGATCCGTTGCAAGCGTGCATCAATTCATTCTCTTGCAGCCCGCACACGCTTGCCGTTATCAAAGCTGCAAACAAAATTTGTGCGCAGAACACCAAATCAAAATATAGCATGTAAAGGGTGACCCAATAAGATTGATAAAAAAAAATTAAATAAAACAAAACGGCTTGAGATATCAAATTGATTTTGGCTTTATTTTGAAGCTACATTTATGCTATTATGTATGAAACAAGACGTCATTCAAATGACCACCTCGACTACGTTTGCAGCTCATCATACGGTCGGCCCAATTGTTGATGACCCTGTCCATATCTGCGGCGTTATCCCAGCAATGGCGTCTCTAATATTGGCCTCAAGAGCTTCTAAAGTGGCTGGCTTGTTGGTATAGACCAACGAGAGGAGTCGAATCGCATGATCGCGGCGGCCAATTGACAAAACCTTTACGCGAGATAGTCCACTCACCGAATTTCTCTTCCAGCAAATTCATTGTTTTGTTGTTTGTGTGGCACGTAGCGCCGTCTTGTTGGAACCACATCTCGCTGATATTGACGTTGTCAAGTTCTGGCCACAGAAAATCGGTTAACATCGTTCGGTATCGCTCGCAACGATGCCGAATCGTTTGTTGAGGGTCATCCTCAAGACTGACCGCTGCGGTGTCTATGCTTTCTTCGATTCGACCAGATCTTGCTCTGGTTGGTGGCTTAAGGTCCAAGAAAGTGTACTCATGCTCAAACTTTTCCACAGTGCGACGAATGACTTGGGTATTGAAGTGATGATGACGACCGAGCTCACGACTAAAATCACGTAAAACACGGACAACTGAGCCGGGATTTCCGTAGTATTTTTTAATAATTTTCAAACGATCGGGAAGCGTGAAACGATGCATGGTAAAATGGCAATGTATACTGAATATTTTGACAGCATGAAGTAAATAATTTATGTGACAGGAGCTGAGAAATCCCTATTGAAAAATGTATCATCCCTATTGGGTCACCCTTTATTAATTCAATAGCTGCATTCGCAAATCTAATGAACAATGGCAAAAAAAGAATAGATTCGACTGATGACGATGACGGTTGTTTGCTTCATCTTGCACATTGATGGCATTCACACGATCAACGATAACATTTGATAAAACATTAAACACATCTTATACTCTCATCATCTAAAATTCACATTTCAATTAATCTAGATTGAAACAGCGAATAAACATTGTCTTTTATGAATGCGAGCGAAAGCGATGCGAGAAGGATAGAAAGAGCCTCCCTACTGACAATTTGTTTGGAAAATATTTTGGTACAACTTTCGGAAAAAAGGTTGGAATTTCATACGTTTTTCATATGAAAAGGTGGCGTTTTTGTACCGAACTCCGAATTTTCAACAGATTAATCAGTCAAACATTTGGATTTTCGCTTGGTACATCGGAATATGAAACATTTGTGGAATTCGGAACAAAAACACCACTTTTCCATATGAAGAACATTTGGAATTCCAATTTTTCTTGCGAATGTTGTTCCGAGAAATTTTCCAGACAAATTGTCAGTAGGGCTCAAAGTCGCTCAATTTCATGCAAAGCATCCACATGACCCCATTGCAATTTCTCTGTATTTACAAAATAATAGAATTAAATTTAGTTTAGTCTGAAAAATACATGGCTAAACGAAAATGAAAAAAAGAGAATAACACGAATGCGAAAAACAAACGAACACGAATAAATTTCGTAATCCGTTTAAATTTGTAAGTTGTAGTTTATATTTTAAACGAAATTCACATCACACGAGCTGATGATGTAGATAGAGCGACAGAGATGTTTTAATCGGATTTTGGAATAAAAGCATCCGATAATTGTATTACGTTATATTTGATGGGCTAAAAACTCAATGCCATTCCATAAATATGATTAGATTCGTACCTGATCCAAAGGTGCCACATTTCCACCAAAGAGAAAACACATAAACACACACAACCAATGTAAAGCATGCAGAAAAAATATGCTATCCCGCATGCGAAATTGTGTTAAATACGAACAACGACGAAAACCAAATGCTAATGGAAACGCACCACTTAAATTTAAATTCCAACATATGTTAGTGTTCTGCATTTATATTTTGTGAAAAGTGTCAACTTTAAGTCAAAATACCTTTTTCCAAATGCACACTCGAATGAGTTGACTGCAAGGATAAAATAAACTTCTTTTTTATCACAAACACACAAAAGCAGATGCAATTGTGAGCGTCATGTTTACATTTGGTTGGATGTAGAATAACAATAATAATCGTTTGAGACATTCAGAAGCATCTGGTTGGTCAAGTTGAATGTGATTGAAGATTCAAGGATTTGGCAAATATTCAAGCCGCTGCTCACTGTTTCATCAGAAGATTTCTATTGCAAATATATGCTCATTTCAACGATGCAATAGAGAGAAAGAGAAATCTGCACGAACAGATATTTTTGCTACTTTTCTGATGTTGCATTCGATCCGATTGTTTCAGAAGCTCGTCCTCACCTAGCAAACAAACGCAAACATATACGCGCCATTTTTCAGTTGTTTGCTTTTCAGACAATCACACAGTCGATGCAATATTTATTTTAGGACAATTTTCCTTTGCAGTTTCAATGCGAAAGTTTCTGTTAGTTTTAATTAAACGCAGTCATTTTGAATGGCAAACTTTCCATTACCGCTCGAAAAACTTTCTGTTTTTATGCCAAAGTACTTTATATGAAAGAAAAATTCGACTTACCTTTTATATACTGTTCATTTCTGGCGATAACCTTTTCAGCATTTTTACGGGCGAGAAAAAACCACTCGGATGTGTTGCCTAAAAATATTCACATTTTCGAGGAGCTCATTAGTCATGTTGCGGTAAAATGCGCGATGGACACATTTTTGCAACGGTTCACTTCGGAATATTCTCAACGATCACACCATTAGCATTTATTCGTACATTATACGGAAAAGTAATATGCGTTCATATAAAGTCGAGAATATTCTTTGTAATCGTTGACGGTCCAATCCAATGATGTTTCATGTGTTTCAAGTTGTGTCAGGTGAAATTGCTCACCTAAATATGGATATTCGGATGCTAGATCTTTAACGAGTGTGGCACTTTGATCTGGCGGCGGCAAACGATGTGCGAACGGACAAAAAAGACCTTTCTTTGCCATATGTTGATTCCAGTCGAAACAATGGCCAGCTGCATAGATGTCATCATCAAATTCAACCATGGATAGTACTGATGCATGCAAAATGTGCTCCGACATTTGAACGGGGCGCGATGACAGTTTGAATATTCTGTATGTTGGAAAAAAAGAGTGAGAGAGAGAGAGAGAGAAAGTAATGAATTTATCACGAGATTCTCAAGAAAAAACATTTTGGTTAGTTTATTTTTCATTTCCATGCCAAAAATGTATGTCAATAAATCGGGTTTTTGTTCTCATTTCTTCGAGTCAATTTCTCAATAACACAATAGAGTCGATTGTGTGTATTTTCTGCACCACAACTTCTTAAAGTTATTACCGACCTGAAATACACTTTTGTTCTTTCGGAGTCGTAATTTTTGTTTGATTATTTTTCAATTTAAATTTATAATTTTCGGGGAAAATATTTGAATTAACAATTGAATCAACGTTCACGATTTCCACTTTTATTTTGCACTAAAATTAATTGATTGAACCAAAAGGAGAAATTCAATTGACGTTTTGCTGCAATATGAGCAACGCTGCAGTAAGAACACCTGAGCTCCATTTGCAAAAGCGGCACGACGAAACAATAGTTTTTCCTCAATTTTTTATTGATTAAATGATCTCTCAAATTCCATTGATTTAGTGAAAACAATGTTGTGTTCATTTCATTGAATATATTTGATGAGATTTGCATAAAATTTCAATATTTTTAGCAACCCGTTCAACACATCACAAGTGTTCAATGCGCTTTAACCGTCCAACAAAAAGTTCGGCATAAATATTTCGTGCTCAGTATCCAATGAAGTTCGAATGGTGTGACTGGCACGCACAATGTGACAATGTGGACAGCTGTGTGGTGGAATACAGAGAGTGTATAGAACAGTATATTAAAGGCACCGAAAATGTTTCATTCATACCACGAATTCCACAATGTTTGCATGCTAGTTTTGTGCGATACCATTTTTTGTAGACGGTTTTCAGCCAGCCCAAATAGCGTGAAAGCGACAAACACTAATGCCATGTCTATACGAACATTCAAGTGAATAGCTGTCACAGTGCGCGCCATTTTTTTCAAACCTCACTATGGGAAAAAATGAACAGATTCGAATAAAAGTGTTGATTGAATTTCACCCAAAGTGGATCCTGTCGCGTTGCACTCTCTGTTTTTATACGACGTTGTAACCGGCTTTTTAAGGTTTTATTATTAAATTTCTTTGCTTATCAAAGCTATCCATTGTTTTGATTGAACTGTCAATCTCCAAACCGTCAATCTTTTGGCACAATTGCAACAGTTTTGATATGATGAAGAAAAATCTCGTCTATCATATAGTTTTATCTCGAAAACACGATGTACTCGCATTGATGTTGAATTTTCACTGAAATTTCAATTCAGTCTATTAGGATTTTATGGCAAATAAATCTAAGAGAATTGAAAGGAATCCAACACAAAAAAGGAAAAAATCGATGCACCAAAAATCAAAAAGCGGCTACTAAATACGGCGCTCGCACGGATAGCAGCTCTGTGCAGAATCGAAAACAAGTGGCTAGTCTATGGACGGATGACTGCCAATGCGAACGCTTGAGTAAGAGTATAATTTTCTCGTTTGAGCATTAGTAATATGGAAACCTAAATAATCGTTCGATTTTATGAGAAATGTCGTCTGAATAATTTTTTTGGCGCATGAAATGTTTTCCTATTGTAAAGCGTAATTATTATAATATATAATAAATTAACTATTTATTCTATTACTTAAATAAAAATAAAAGATTAAATTAAAATCTCTATGAAATAACGCTTTGTTATTCGATTACAAAAAACACTCATTATTGCGCTGGAGTGCTTAAATAGAAAAAACTAATCAAAAATGGAATATAAAATAATTTTAAGTCATTATTCAATGTAGTTAGTCATGTTTCTGGCTGTATAATATGTTTCGGACATGCAATCAAATAGTCGATGTATTTGCATCCTGTTACATTAACGCCAATCAAGCTTGATGAAATGAGTGAATGACATAAAATAGTATATTCACTCGAATTGACCAATATTAACCGAATTTATAGCGAACAAAATGGACGATTCTGGGCAGAACGGAGTGGTTTTTTATGTATGCATTACATTGTTTCACTATTCATGAAAATAATTCGGGAAGAATCCGAAAAAATTCGAACCATTTTACGGTGCAATAAAAATGAATCAAGGAAATGTCCAAGGTCAAAAAATGAAAACAAAATTATGAAAACCAAATTTTAACCATCAAAAACAATGCGATTTTTGAAACACACTTTAACCACTGCTCAAAGTGAAAATCAATTTTCAATATAATCAAAATTTGCAGAGATTTGATTCAATGGTAAAATGAATGCGTTCAATGTTGACAAAAACCGTTGCGAATAGTTGTTACGCATTTAAAGAAGAAAAATGTCTCAACGGATTGAGAAAATTGAAGGATATTTTTGAATTATTTATGAATTTCGCATTAGAATCACATTAGATAGGAGGATAGCACTCCAGAGTAGCTATGTCTCTCTGCCTATATCGAGTCGCTTCTTTGTCGGTTGAAAAGTGCAAATTCATTTCGAATCGATCGGCATATTGGTCGGGCTGGGTCTATTTCTAAACCAACCATCCAATCGATTTCGAAAACGTCAACATTTTATTTTTTTGTTATGTCATGTATTTTTCTTGATTCTTTCCTCTATTTTATTTTTGTGGGGGATCGAAATGCGTTACGCGTTCATGAATTGCTGAGTGATTACATGAGAATATCATCGTATTTTCCGGTGCGTTTTACAAAAGAAGCACTCTCGTATTTGTGCTCTAGTCATCAACAAGGGATGAGTCGATAACATGAAATCGAAATCTATTTTGCAAAAATAAAATCAGCCAGACTATCCTTCTTTGAAATATGAACATATATACTTCGCTATCATCCATTCATTCCCGTCTGTTTTTGTTCCGATGGGCGTCTCTCTTGCTCCACTTGTTAGAACTATATTAGAGGCAAAATGAGCGAGAGAAAGAGGAAACTAACGCATATTGCTAGACCTATGTACATATTCTGAAGCTCGACTGCTTTGCATTGCACCATGTTGAAGTGTTACCAAACCGCTTCAACCAAAACACTTGAAATCATATTGGTGCAATATCGCAACATCAAAATCCACCGCGAAAATCACAACAAATCCAATTTTTGGTATTATTTATTGCATAAACACGCATTTAGCGCACATTTACGTAATAGACTTTTATATGGAGGAGGAGAGGAAGTGGGTAGCGTTTCATGTGGAGCACCGGAATAGCTTCGAAGCAATCAATGTCGAAAGCACATATCAACCGAATGAGCGAAAAAACCTTTAATCAACTTGAAAGGAACACGTTTTAAAGGTCTATTAGACTGATATTGCCAAATAATTTGCATATTTAACACGCTTTTAGTGTTGAACTATTCAATGCCATCGGCCAACAACATGGACAACGTATTTAATGTTGAATGAGGAAATACTTTGCTATGATTTTGGTAGAAATGCCAATTGTGAAAGTTTTATAATGAAATCAGTTGAAACGCCGTTTTCATTTTGATTTATGATCGAAACTAATGCAATCGAGAAATCTCTGGGCATTTTAAAAGGATTTGAATGGAGCCAAAAGCACAATATACTTGCCAGTTTCTCCGTCTGTTTTGATTCAAATGATTGGCATTTTGTTTGTTCACCCCCATTTGATATTTTGACATTTCCCTCTTTGCTATTCGTTCTGTGCATTAACGGATATTTTTTGTGGATTAATTCGATTTTCCTTCGATGGCTCAATAACAATAGGCACAAAATGAAAAGCAGTGTTATTTTGTGTTTTGTGCTGTGCGTATTTTGTGCACAAATTGGCCAGATTCCGAAAATCGCATTGACTTTGATGCCATAATAAATCAAGCGAGATTCTTAATAAAATCATTTTCCCTGTTTCTCGATACCACGCTTTTTTTCCGCTTGCTAGATTCGGTATTCAGTGAAAAGAAAACAACAAAATATCAAGCAAACAAAAACTAACAATGCATTGAAATATTGTTGTTTAGCTATGACGTGCGCGTGTGCTCCCACTCACTAAGGTAATGGACCATTTGCCAATGTGCTTGTGGTATTTTGTGGAAAGAACAGGAAAAAACATCGTATGAAAGATGACGAAGAATACTCAACACACGTGTTTATGCCATATTTGTTTGGCTTCCCATCATAAATGTGCGATGGCACAGTGAACTCGATCTTTCTTTCTCTCTCTCTCGCACTCACTCGTACACATCGTCAACACGAACGATAAAATTCTTCAAAGAAAAGGCAATTTCAACAAAAAATTTTATTATATATATATATATATATATATATGTTTCTATCCAAGAGGTCGCTAGGCTGCGAGAAAGAGAGACCGCACCCGTGGGGCCTCTCAAAATCCAAATAAATCATTTGAACTCCGTCAAGCGAACCAATTTGATTTCCTCACAAAACAGGAAATATTTGTACATTTCAACTCTATTGTCATTCGCTTGATTTGTGAAGTGTGATTGTGGTCCCAGTTGAGCAGTGTGCATAAGCGTATGCGCCACACAGAATTGGCTGATGTATTAATAAATTAGTTGAATATAGTAATTTGATTGTTTCAGAGTGTCAAGATCCAATGAATGCAATTCAAACTGAATTGTAAACAACAAATGTCAGGAATGTTGCCCATTCAATGTCACAAGCCACAAGCCCGGTTTGGCATGCCAATGCGTATGCTGGAAAGGGCGGCAATCATCCAGAGCGAGCACGACAGTGTCATTACAAGCAATTTCGATTGGGGAAAAAATTTATATGCATTAAAATGGAAGGTCTAATAGCTGTATTCTTTTGAATAACAACTTCTGTCCTCAATTTTCTACTTATTTATTTATGCAAATATGATTTGGTTTTTGTTTTTTTTCTGTTATTTCTCTCTCTCTCTCTCTCTCTCTCTCTCGATTTTGCCCGTGTTCGTTATTTCAAATGGGATGCCATCGAACGCAGGTGTACGAGCTGCTCGAAAATACATATACAGGCTGAACAATGGATTTGGCAAGGATTTTGCCAACAAAAACATTAACGCATTGTCGTTTTTTCGTTGTCATCGAATGTGTTTGTAAAAGAGTTTTGGAGCATATCGCCCATACGCAAGCATTCACTGAATCAGAATTTCATTTAGCTGCCAGATGAGATGGCGTGTTTTGATTGGTGAGACTGAATAAATGAATTTGCATTCATAACCCATTCGCCCCAAAACTATTTATATGATTCGTTTCATTGAGCCGGCGGTCGGTCGGCGTGTGTGTGAGTGCTGTGAATATATCAGAGACGATTCTTTATTATGATTTCTACTGGGTACGTGGGATAAATGGTTTAAATGAGAAGCAAAAGTGCTCATTTGTCTCTGTTTCGTCATTGTTCGGTGGCGAAACGAATTCAGTGGTGGAAATTGAACATTTTTTGCCATTTCTTCTTCATAATCTTCATTTTGATTTATTATTCTATGTTGGCTTGGAATTAATCCACCCCCGAACAGATCAACACATATATTGCTGATTGCTCTCTATCCGCATCTCTAACACTCTGTACATTTTTTTGAGCACGTATCATTAATAATAAATATGATTTTAGGTTTTCTTTTTTTTTTCTCTGTCAACGTATTCGGCAATGTCAAGTCATTCATGCCTGATAGCACTCATGCGTATGCTTTCTTCTGAATATGAATAATTTTTATTCGATGAATATTTTTGTGGCATCTTCTTCTATTTGGCGGGCAGCTGCTGTATGTTCTCTTGCTTTGAAATACTGACGCGCTCGCACGAGGAAGAAATAACGCTAGAACCGTTCAACCCTTTATCACGTTTGATTCGACTGAAGTATATACACACATAAACCTATTTCTCTTTTCATTCACGCAACATACGATTTAATTTGTTTGAATGGCAGCATGAAAGATGTTGGCAATGATCATTCTTCTTTGCGCATATTTTTCGCTTTCTTCATGCGTGTCGCCTGTTTTTCCATCCATTCCATTTCATTGCAATGCGTTCCCTTTATGAACGACCCCCTTTTCCTTTTTCTCTTTGACTCGCTCGCTTCAGATTCGTAAAAAACCAATTTGCGCGAATGAAATATTACGCAATAATCTTGAAAATTGAATTTTATTATATAGCGTTGGTGAATGGAAAATACAAACCCATTAATGAGAACAAATGATTTTTCGCTGTGAAATTGACATCCACTGCATTGTTCCCCTTTCCGAAAGTTTCACATTTCGATTGAGACAGCTGCGAATAATTAATTTGCGATTGATGTGCAATAAAGAAATTCGATTGACCCAAATTATGAATATATCTTATCGAGCTTTCTTAGTTTGTGCACGCTTGCGTCGCAATTGCTTTCGCTGATTTCGAAAAGTGCGAGAGATGAAAGGAAGGGACAAAGAGTGTGAGTGAGAATCGAAAGTGTACTGACCTGGTAAGCATATTTGCGCGATTCACAGCAACTTCGGCTTCAACCCGAAATCTGTCTTGTGCATATCTATCAACAACGCCTTCGCCCAAGTTTAAAGCCGTTCCTGCCGAGCAATTGGCGCCCAATAAATGTTGCGATTCAACAATTTGTAGAAATTTCGTAACCACATCGCGTCCTTTTTTCAAATTCAAGCGATTATTTCGGGTAATTTCATCGAATTTAGCGAGATCAATGTCTTCCATGCGAAAAATTGGCGACTGAACGGCATCATTTGAATTAATAGCTTTGCCATCAATTGTAATGGTTTGCTCATAGTTGCCATTGAACGGAAATGAATCTGTATCGTCGACGACGGTGCTCTCATCATTTGGTGGTTCTTCATCATTCGGCATTTCGTCGAATGGCACAGCAAAGCCATTTGCATCAAATTGATTATTTAAATTGGTGCTGGATTTGACATTTGTCGATGTCGAATCATTTTGTTTTGCTGATGATTCGATGTCATCGAAGGATGACATCGAAGGAACATGTGATAGCAACGATGCCACCGATGACACCGGTGTTTTCGTGCTTCTTATTTGTGCGTTATTGTTTGAATTGAATTCTTGTCGCCCCTTTTCATTCGCTGATTGCAAACGCGTTGCTATTTTACTATTGCTTTGTGAACGTAAATTGGCTTTGGTGGCATTTGAATTTCCATTTAAATTGAGTTTCGCTTGGTCGAGGATTTTTTTCGATATGGCCTCATTGATGCTGGTTACTATTGAATCGATTGTTTTCATCGTCGCAATGCCATTGCCCTTTCCGTTTCCGTTGTTGTTGCTGTTGTTGTTGTTGCTCGGCGGCCGATGCGTCGCTGATAGAATTTCGTGCGCGCTATGTCTCGCATTCGATTTGTTGTTCAATTTGTTCGATTTGTTTGGATGACTATCACTTTGATGGACGTTTTCATTGTGCGGCTCATCATTTTGCATCTCAAAGTCGACGAAATGGTTGGAAGGAATTTCATAAATTCGATTGATATCGAATGACGCTTCGTCAATTTGATGCACTTTCTGCTGCAGCTGTTTATCGACTTTGTGCTTCTTTTGGTTTGATTGGTTATTTTCAGAATGAGCATGATTGAATGGAATCAACAACGATGATGATGATGGTGATTTGAATAGTTTCGATATAGGAATTGTCGCCGATGATGATGGAAACGAGTACGCTGCCGCTTCGACCTCATTTTCAACTGCCAATTCGGGCTTAGAGGTCTGTAGTATGAATTTATTAGTTTGCTGTTGTAGTTGTATCAGCGATTGTTCACTTGGCATTACAGCTGTCGGCTGCGAAAGATGTGCATGTGCTCGCAAATATTCGATACCTTCTTCAACATTTTTTCGAATGCTTTCCATAATTTGTTTTTTGGCTATTTTTTTACTTTTGGTTGGTATGATTGATGTGGACGCTGACCATCGGTTGCTGCTACTGCTACCAGCTGATGATGGTGCTAAAGTACTTATCAACTTAGAGTCACTTATATTGTTGTTGTTGCTGTTGCTATTGTACAGACTGCTATTAAACATCAAATCAGACGAATAGTAGCTGAGTGAATCGCCGCCGGAAAAAGTTTGATTCGAACTGCCAGGTCCGAAATCAAGAAGCGTTTCATTGCTGATATTCGTGCCGTTTGCACCCTCATTGTCATAATCATAAAGTGTGAGATTATCGAACGCTTGGAGGCCCCATCGAATATGGCTCTTTTCGCTGGAATGACGTACACGCGAGCGACCATGTCGTATGATTAGCATGTCCGATGATGCGGCCGACACCCATGATACACCGATTTTCGATGCTTCGAATAAATACAGTAAACAGAAAATGAATTGCAAACCATATGGCTTTAGACGAAAAGTCATCATCATTCTTCCAATGAAACACCTTAAATTGTATCGATACACGTACAAATTTACTGATTTTTGCTGCGCTGTTTCACGTTTGATCGTTGTATCGACTTCTTTTCAATTCCTCACAAGCCCGATATTAACTCAGCTTGTGAGGAACATCAATTAAATTTACCCTAATTAATGGATGGCTTCGGCTTCTGTCTCTTCCTTTTGTCCCTTCTCCTGTTCTCTTTCGCTCTATTCTATATTTTTATATTTGTGACAATGCCTAAAACACTTGCTCCAGCGAATCTACCACCGAATGGCTGGCTATTTATGTACGATGGATGCTCTAATATAGCACTTATTTCACACATTTTCACCAATGTTGCATTGTCAAAGTTTTGCGTCAAACTGATATCGTTCAAGGCGGTACGTTCATTCGGGCTCATTGATTCATTTGCTCTGAATGATTTCAACTGCAATGGAAAAGACAAAAGAGGGAGAATTATCATTATTTAGTCCAACATATTATTATGTATGCGATTAGATAAATACAATTGGCCATTTAAATTAATTGCGTACGCTATTTGATTGAATTGAATTAAATCGATTATTAAATTATTTAAAGTGAGCAGTGGCAAAATGTATTAGTGTGTGACACACCGAACATGAAATGTTTCATTGCTAACGCTTGTTGATTCTACCAAACAAACTAGCTTTGAACATTTGTTTGAACATTCATTAATTTGGATATTGAACTGCACTTATTACCGAGCAGCGATTGAAAGTATTTTTGAAACTTTTCAAATAAATGAATGGCTCGTGGTTTTGCTCCAGTGCTCAGAGTGAAATCATTTCGAAATGGTTTATAACAAACAACACTCCAGGTGTATATCGATTATGTATCCAATTATTATAAAAGTTGTTTTAAAATGTATAAACAGTTTCAGAATGTACGTATATTTCGATTCAGAAGTGAATAGTGTTTCATTTCGTCCCATTTCAATCACCCACCGATATCTGCATTTTTCTCCACATTTGCTTCCACTATTGACTGCATCAACATGTGCTCGAAAATGCATAAAACCGCTGCGAACTATGCGCTCGTAATCCAATTTACCATTTAATTTTTATCAATGTAGAAAAAGGGGCAAAAACAAAAGTCCCGCATTTTATACTGCGGCACATATGATTATTTCGTACAACTAAGTAGTAAATATACTCATTTATTCATCAAGATCCAAAATGGTAATCTAATAATTCCAATATCCAAACGTAGTATGTAATAATTGCTTTCGGCATATTAAAAAAAAAAAAAATATGCTTCTGCTATTCAAAATGGCTTCGATGCATACAAAATATTAATACTTTGTGCTGATATTGAATTTCTGCCAGCTCTTCCATTTTTATGAAACGAGCGTTATTTTTGAATTTGCATACATTTTTCCCGCTACCTCATTGCTCATGTCCCTGCCCCCACTGTATTTTGCGATTTGTGTTAAAATCAATCACGAGATCATATTTTTCCATCATACGCGTCTCGTAATTTTTCGATTTTGTAATGCTTGTTTCCCACCTTCAGCAAAATCAATTCTTTTCTGTTTCGCGTGTTTACAGCAAATTTTTAATTAAACGCACACAACAAACTTTTAATCAATACAACATATTTTGCATTGCAGGTTTTTCATTGGAAACGAAAATAATTGATGAAAAATAGCAGAAAATTTCATTTTGAAAATATGTTCGGAAGAAAATATGACTTTTGCACCCAAATTGAATGAAAACCGCTCACTCCGACGACAGCTGCAACCAAAAAATAACAGTGCAATGCAGAAAATATGAATTTCAACTCAAATTATGGGTGCTTTTGAGGTAGATGCAGTTTCATGACATCGAATGCAAAGTTGTGCCATTTGATACAAATAATCAGCAGTTTGGAAAACCGAAAACTATATGAAATATTATGTTGCCAGGGCCTCAAATTCATTTTGAGCATTTACATTGTTCGACCTGCACTACGGGTAATTTACCAAAAGGAGTGTATGGTTTGTACAGTTTGCACTTGTTTTTACCCTTGGCTTCAAACACGGTTTTTTATGCGGTCAAATGTGATGTATTCGACAGCGAAAGTTTGAACCTCGAATTTTTACTTCGGTGAGACTTTTAGCTGCTATTATTTCCGTCGCATTTTCTTTTTAGGATGAATTTGTGTTTTTTTATCTATTGCGAACTTTAATTTTTTTTCGGAAAATCACTCGATGCAGAAAGTTTGCCTACCAAAAGTTTAATAACATTAAAAAGGTCTATTCATTCAGGATTTGCGAATAAATTTTCTATCGATGAAATAATTTTGTGGCATGAAAAACCGGCCTCTAAAAAAACGATGCAGAAAGCGAAACAACCTTGAGTGACAACATGATTCAATCAGGTGGATGAATATTGAAGAGTTTGTAGTTATCCGTCAAGTCAAATTTACTGTGAGCAATGGGCCTGCGGCTGACTTGCAAGTCAACTCGAACTTCTCTCTTGGGTGTGTGTTGTCTATACCCGTCGCTGCAATGTTGAGGCAAAATATTGGCTCGATTAACATGCAGCCAAAGTAAAGTTGAATTAGTTTGATGAGTTGAAACAGCACAGCAAAGCCCGAAAATTGTAAAAAAAAGTGGAAAAGTTGTGGCAGCAGAAAATTAAGTTTGTTTTCGATTGGTTTTTGATTTACGTATCACGGGTTGTGATTCCGTGATCCAATCGCACGGAATTTCTGCTCTCTCTTTCAAATGGAAACGTGTTTCAGAAAGAAAGAATTGTCGGTATTCAAAGACGAAACCGAGAGAAAGAGAGAGAGAGAGAGAAAGAGAGAGGGAAAGATGTTTGTTCCAGAATGAAATTCGGAGATAAAGACATCCATTGAATTTCTGAATTCGATTGGTTTAAAGAAAAAATTTTGCAGTCAAATTTGCTTATAGGAGGAGTCTGTAGGGCTTTTATTTCTCGCAACCATTCGTTATCGGCTAAAGTATGCCGCTAAGCAGTTAGTGTAACAAGTTTCCGCTGATATGTGAATGTCAATCTTTTTTTTCTATGCCAGCATTATCGATGGGTTCTGTTTTTTATTGTATTACTTCTTTCCAATTTCGATCCGTTAGAAATTTGTTTGTGGCATGCATATATTCGCGCCAACGATCCAATTTGCCGAAGCAACATCAATATTTGGGAATGAGAAAGAAAACCGAATCCTAGAATACCGCAGAGCACTCAAATTTCGTTTAGATCCAAAATGACCTGGCGAATCAAACAAAACCGAAGATAAACACACGAACACACAAGCATAAATGTGATTCATACACAAGATTTTTGTTGTTTGTGTATGACCATTCATGTAGAATGAACTATAAGCAATATTCATTGGATTTCAATACCTTGCACGCGTTCAAAATACACCAAAATATGTATTGCGATAATTGCATTTATAGACTCCAGTCCAAATATAGTAAAGATATAAAATTTGATATGCAAATTTTGACTCAATTTCTCTAGAAAACACCTAATGAATAAATAATTTTGTGTATTGCACGACGTAACAGATGCGAGGGATCAAACAATCATTTCATTTCGAAGGGAAGCGTGCGCGCAGCCATTTTTGTTAACGTGTCTACGATTTTTTATTGAAAACTATGACAAAAACTCACATTTCTCGATCTTTAGCCATAAATCCTCCAGATTATTTCAGGAGAAATCGATCAAAACTGTTATTTTTCAGCAATTCCAAAGATTGTGCTTTTTATTGTAAAGTTCCTATAAATTTTTGTGGAGAAAAACAAATTCGCTGTGCAAATTCGTTACAAACCAACTTTTCTAGGTGGCATATGTGAAAACAGCTTTTCTCAAACTATTTCCAACTCTCGAAAGCCATATTTTATATGCATCAAACCGTACTCTTTCACATTTTTCGAAACATTAATTCATTCCGTTGCCAAAGTATAGCTGTTTTTCTGAACGGGACTTCGTTGTCTAACGGATTTTGTCACCAATGTAGAATGGCATTAAAAAATGCGGTTGAAATGAAAAGGTCGAAAATCGAAAAGTTACAATGTGAAAATTGGAACAAAACAATGTAGAAAATATCGAAACATTAGCGTCCAAATCGATTGTTCATTTGACTGTTTTCGCTTAGCCCTCTTTCTCCGCACATTCGTTACAATGGCAGTGAATAAAAATAAACAGACTACATAAATACATAAGATCATGCTGGACCTTAATGGTGCGGATATTTTGTATGCTAATATTCATGAGTTTGCGTTCAGTCATTTACTTTACTGAAATAGCTTTTAACTGAACGCACAGGCACTCACACACATTCGCACACATTTTGCAGAAGTAACTTATGAATAGATAATAAATTTTATGCCAATTCACTTAGTAAATGAACGTCAAATGTT
This sequence comes from Obolodiplosis robiniae, assembly GCA_028476595.1. Lineage (NCBI taxonomy): Eukaryota > Metazoa > Arthropoda > Insecta > Diptera > Cecidomyiidae > Obolodiplosis > Obolodiplosis robiniae. The sequence continues at coordinate 6,137,543 of CM052017.1, read as the reverse complement.
GATAATTTGCAAGCTCGAAAAATGATTGAGCGGAAGGGGGAAAAAGCTGTTCCGTCAATGTAATAATCGGCCGTCGATTATGTCGGCACGTAACACATAGCGAGCAAAACCATTAAACGGCGCATAATAGTCCCATGATCACTTGATGAAATGAAAATGAATTCATCATTCGGTTGAAATGGGGAAATAAGAAAGTAAACTGTTGCCAGTGGAATAAAATGTATGCGGCAGCGATGGTTGACACAACAAAAAGACGACACTGATGATGGATATGGTAATATTGAAAGTGAAGTGAAGACCAACCGCTCAAAATGAATACCGTCACTGCCTTCTGCCAAGATTACATTTGGAATACGAAAAATATGATTTATTTCTGTGTCGCTTTCTTTCGCGTAATATGGATCGCAGAATGGACCGATTATTCAACGAAACAGCGATGCTACCAGCCATAGGAAATATATGAACTCCATTAATAGCTTTTTATTCCGAAATCTAAAGTTGTTGCCAAGCATTAAAACGGCTTAGAAAAACAATTAACCGTGAATTACAATACTTTTCCCACCTCCTTCCCCCGTTTTCTTCTCATACTCCGTTCTAATTTCCCTCTCTTTGTTTCTGTCTCTCCCTTTTTCCCTTTTCCCTTTGTGTGACTCGATGTTGTTTCATCTCATCTCATCCATTTGAAGGCTGGCTTTCGAAGAAGATATCACTACACAAAGGCGTACATTTACACTCGATGTGATGCGATGCGATGCGATGCGATCTCATATAGAATATGATAGAACTTAATAGACCTAAGCAATTATTGAAGTAGTTGAGATTCTGTGTTGTGGCATTACGTCGAGTTTTGGCATGTGTATGTGATAATCTGCATTTGGTAAAATAAATACATATATTGATAAGTTAAGCAGATTCGAGGCTCTCTTTTTATTGCGAATGTGTGCGTGATGAGAAAGCCACGAAGTTGGTCGTATTTTGTTTCTTTAGCTGAAATCCTGTAGACAAAGCGCATTTGTAACTTTGTCATTGCGAGACAATTCTGAAGGAGCAGCTCATGACAACGCGAACCATCCCTTGACAAGAACATACATTCCTCTTGATACATGTTCTACATTTGACACGAAATATCGTTTAATGATTTTCTACGAGCATTTCAATGAACGGACTTGTATAAGTGATATTCCAAATCAATTGACAACAAGCGATACGAATGTTGAGCTCTATTTTGTTGTTCAAGCACTTAGTTATAAGGACGCAATTCGTCGCATGGATATTTATGAAAGTTCAAATTTCCATATGTAATGTTTCATCAACGAATGGGGGAATCTTGCTCGCGCGCTCGTTCTCATTTTGTATTTATATTACACAAAATTACACACTTTTGAATGAACTTTCAAATATGGCTATCACACGAATTTAATGCGGCAACTCCAACGAGTAACTGATATGAACGAATTCTTTCTTCCCTGACTAATTTGCCTCTATTTTTTGGCTGTTTCCTCGGTGTTTCCTGATTGTTTTCTCGCTGATTGAACACATTCAAGTACATTAAATACAATATTAAAACGGTTACGGTGGTGTTGCCTTGGTTTCGGATATATTGATGTGTGTGTTGCTAAGGTGTTTTGTTCTCATTGAATGAGATTGTTCCCACAAATTGGGAATCGGGTCGTACTGAATAAAACCGTGTGCACTGCGTGCAGCAATTTCATAAAATCCGCCTTTATTGGGAATTTTATGAACGTTTGAACCACAAATATATTGCATTAAGGAAGCGACTGGGTGATTAGTGTGATTGTGGATCGTATTCTAACGGATTTCCAAGCCAAATGCAACCGAAAATCCACGCCAATTCGAATTGCGTGCTGAACATCTCTCGCCCATCATAAATACCTTCACGCATGCCGACAAGGTGCTAAATCGACATTACACATGCGTGTACGTTGTCTATTTGAATCAATGTGATTTCAAGGTGAAGAGAAGAAAAAGGAAGCCAAATGAAACGTAAATAAATGTAGTCGTATTCATTGTCATCACATATAAGTTGCAAGCTAAAGTGTTTGCGACATTTTCTCAGATCTAATTTCAACGGAAATAATCGTTGAAATGGAATGATTTTTAGCTATTTGCGCCCGCCAATTTTCGCACGTTTCTGTTTTTTCTCCGTTTCGGTCGTCTTTTTAGACGATGCCATATGCTTTTTTAGACATTTACAATTTTCCGGATTCTTTTCACAGACATAAATCAAGAGTCGAATCGAACAACATGAAATTTTTTCCCATTCAGCCGTGTATATGTGTGTGTTTCATTGCACCACCGCTTGAGTTTGCTTGCTCAATTTTTTATATGAGATGTCCGCTTCTTTTCTTTTCTATAAATTCATTGTGTCGCTAGGATTGTTAATGTTGCTGCGTTTTCGAATATGTGCATCGAACACGGTATGCGTTTGTCGGTGCTGTGTGTCCAATAAAAATATTGTTAATAGAGCACGATTTTGTACAAAAGTGACACATTCAATCACACAAATAAAAAATGAACATGAGATTGAAAAAATATGTATAAAAGAAGTAATAAACGAAAAAAAATATGAACGAGCGATATAAAGAGAGAGAGAAGGGGGGGGGGGTGTTGGCTTAGAAAGCGGAATTGAAGCAGTTCTTTTCGCATAAACGTTCCGAATTGTTGGCGCGCATAAATCTGATGTTGTAAATTGCCGCCTGCCGTTCTCTCTTTGTGTTCGGACAAAAACAGTTGTTTATTGTATGGGTCGTGTTGCCAATAATAAAATCTGATGTTTGACATATTTTACGACAACAGAGTTTGTGTTACCTTATACTGTTGGCGCTAGCACACCTGCATGCATGAAAGCTGATATACAATGGAGTTCAGAAGAAATTGATAGGCCGTTGCAAACACGAAATAGAGAGTGCGGAAGAGAGTTTTGTCATGAACAGGGCGTGAAAAAACATACTCTCACTTACTCGCAACAATGTTCGACACTTGGCACTGCCGTGTAAAATGTTTCATCGCGAAAACAGCGTATACATTTGCAAGCATTTCATTTAAAATGTGTTCAGGTGTAAATAAAAGCAAAAATATTATGAAATCGGTGAGGAAATGAAACAATGCTAGAGTAAATCAAGTAAAAAAGTGAAAATCGAATTCGCAATAAGCACAGAACGGTCGTCAATTATACGATAAGAGCGCCTTAGACAATATCAACGCACGGCTCGATAGGAATATAATTAAAAGCGCACATGAAATGGATGCAAATTATTGGCACAAGGCAGCAATGATTTTTTTTTTCATTTATCCATCTGAAGGCTCCCGTTAAAAATGTCCAAGTAGTAAATATTATTACTTGCAAAAGTCAACAGAACCAATCGCACACCTTAATACTATATTGGAACAGTTCAACTGAACATGTTTGAATGCTACCTCTGTTCGAATATTCAAACATTAAATCAATACACATTTTAATATAATACATTTAACAAAGAAGCGTGATTCATGATTTTTTTTTGAAGAGAATTCCACCATCTCAATATTTTAAGGTCAATTTTTGAGAGATAGAGAAACATGTGTTCTCCCGGAGGATCTCAAATGAGTCGGCTATAGAATTTGCTTCTAACCCGAACTTCTACTCAGTTCACCTGAAGATCTTTTTAGATGACCCAAACGCACTCAAAACATGTTTGTCTCTCTCGAGATTTGGTCAAAATAAGTGCTATGTTGACCAATAGTTAGATTTTGTGCTATTCGAGTCTAATAGAAGTTCAAATATTTCCCAGAAAATGTTGGTAGTGAATTATTATTTCAGGCGCATTGTTCCGAAAAAGTACCATTCCATGTGAATTTTTTGTGATCGGTGCCAAAAATCACGAGTCTTGAATCAAAATAGTCCAGCTTTGTTAGTATTTTCTATACATGATTTTTTTTTATCGTGTAATTGGATAAATTTATCCAACCGAAGTTCACACACATGATTTTATGCATAAAAAACTGCAGTGCAAGTGAACTAAATGGATTTCACTGCACTACGTCCGCTCAATGGTTGAATAAAGATACGGATTGAAGAAAAAATATAATGACTTCACTTGGGCTGTCGAGAAGTAAGTCACCTGAAAACTGATCGGTTAAATGCCTTTTGCATAAAAAAAGTAGCAAACATTTCATTTGAATAGTTGAAGACGAACACAGCTTAAGGGCTTTCAATTCATCGCCGGCGAATATTTTGAACATAAAAGTACAAAAAATTGTTGTTCAGCTTTTTTTACATTTGACTTTTTTACAGAAGAAAAAGTTGGGTCGCAGTGCAAACGTGTGTTCACCGAAGAGGGCTGGAACCAGTGAAATTCGCAAAGTACCTTTACACTGCTTGGTCACCATCGAATTGCAACAACCAAATATGTAATTAAAACTGTTTGCAACTTTTTTCTATGCTCTAATGACGCTCTTTTTATCATTGAGCTTTAAAATGGCCGTCGGTTAAATTTGGTATAAGCATTTAGTATTTCATTTCGTGGCAATTAATCGAAAGGAGCGCGAGTGACAAAAAGTACAGTTGAAATCATCTGCACTTACGCAAATTCAATATTAAATCTTGGTTGAACATATCAACATAGTCAAAATATTCCCGCTCTTATATGTCGACCGTTTAGTTTTCCTGCAATCGGGATAATTTATCGTATGTTTCGTTCCGGTCAAAATGCATTTGACCGCCATGAAACGTGCAATACTATTTCCATTCCAAAACAGAAATCCATCTCATTATAAAATCAACATGATTCAGCATTCACTTCAACATCATTTGCAACGGATGAAATGCGAGCATATTTGCCAATGCGCGCGAGAGAAAAAATATCGAACAGCGGCGCTAAATTGTTTCCATTCGATTGAATGTCTGCAACATGCAACAAGACATTGAATTTCGCGCCAAATCGACATAATCGAATGAAAATCAGTATGAAACTTCTCTTTTTTTGACATGCCCGTTCTCTTTATTGATCTCCCTCTCTATCTCTCTCTCTTCACTTGTCTGTTCTTCTTCTCAATGTCAGCCATTCATGTGCCTGACTTTTTTTTTTCCTCCGTGTCCACTTAAAAATCACTCACTGAGTCTAATGCAGCATTAATGCAACGAGCGTGACATACAATCAAAAATAAACGATCGCTTGAACGTTCCCCGATCTAACTTAAAAGACAATTCGAACCATCCTCTCGTCTTGCTCTCGCTTCAATTTGTGTCTTCAGTAACGTGAAATCTGGCAGCTTGACTTGTATTGATTATTCCAAGTGCGTGACATCGAACATGCAAACACCACTGAGAGCAACGAAGAGTGAGCGTGAACATCGACACATACAGGGAAATATATATATATATATATATATATATATATAGAGAGAGAGAGAGAGAGAGAGAGAGAGAGAGAGAGAGATAGAGAGAGAGATAGAGAGAGAGAAAACGAATCATTAAACGTAAATGAATGAATTTTATCATATGCTCAATTAATTACGGAACCTTAACTTTGATCATGAGGAATAAAGCGCTTCATTTAAAATGTCGGCGCTGATGTTTTTACCAGAATATTTGCGTAATTCACAAAGCATGTTAATGATTTCATTTGCCTCCCCTTGGTTGTTCTGTGCCGACACATATTCAATTTTCCAACCGATTTCGAATGAATTTTGCAATTGCTTTCCGAATGAAACATCAATCGGTTAAATCATCGTTAGCCTAATTGTTCGACGCAGAATGTGCGATGGAGTCGATGTATAACTATGATTACAGTCTTTCATTTTCCTTTGCCAGAGAATTGAAATAATGATAATCTCTGCCATATTATTGTGCTGAAATGTGCGCAGGGCTTTGGTTGATAAACTATCCAATCAATAATTCTTTTCATTCACGAATGAATGGCTGAATGATTGCGATGAAGATGGGAATGTTGTTTGGTAAGCGATGGAGTCGAAATTTGACATAATATTGTTCCGGTTTGGTGAAAAGGTTCACTCTCACTGTAGCCTATCTAAATATTTGGTTCATTGAATGTATTCTTAACATCATACTTCATCATTTCCATCCACATAATCATCCGAAAGGCATTTCCTAGATTGTTCCTGGCAGCAAAACGACATGCACTCTTCCCTTTCCGCCCGGCGCCACCGCTCGCTGTATCAGGGATATGCTTTTAACGTTGAACGTATTGCCGTTCTTTTGTATATTAGCGAAAGCTTGTTGTTTTTATTGAAAAGGGTATCTATTTTTCTTCTGCTCAATTCTCTCTCCGCTTCAATTCGTTTCGTTTAATATCTTTCGAGCCTTTTACGCACGTTCATCATGCTTGGCGTCAGACCAAGCCAAGCAGTTGATTTGGTCATTTGTTCACATTTTAACTGAAGTTGGAAAGTTCTTTGTGCGCTCCACATTTCAATGCATGAATGGAACTGCAGCTGCGGGTGATATAGCAAATTCATTTTGCACTCTGATAAAGGTATTCAATATGGTGCTCAGATCTCTCTCTCTCTCTCTCTCTCTCTCTCTCTCTCTCTCTCTCTCTAAATCGCTCTCTCAGCTGTGTGTTGAGTCGTTGAGAATAAATTAAGTGAAAAGCGAACGAAATAGGATGTAGATTAATAGGACGAGATGCAAACAGAATAATGAGCTTTTTCATTATGAAAGAAGATTCTCTCGCGCTCTGTTTCTTCCTCTTTTTTTTCCACATTCAATTTCTACAAACGAATTCGTCAAAACTTTAAGTGAGCAAACTAAGTTGATGAATATCTGTGTGCGTGCAAACGCATCTTGATTTTATTAGGGAATAATACGCTTCAAGTGGATCTGTGCGCATTAAAAGTAAACCGAGTTTTCACAAACCAAACAACTTACAAGACATATTGCATTTCGCCCAGGATTTAAACGGCATCTACTTAATTCTTGAACATCTGTGAAGTTTTACGACTTTATCTTTCTCTCTATCTCTATATGTTCTTTTTAATTTGGGCAATGTTTTTGGTCTGCAGTTCCGTAATAAAGTTTAAATATTTAAAAAGCAAATAAAAAACCGCTAATGGTTGAAACGTAATGCGAATTAATGCAAGGACAAAGCATTACAAAAGTTTGAAGCATTCTTTCATATTGATGAAGAAATTTCATTGCAAGCATTCCACCAATTTGCAATCCAAACATTGACCATCGCGCAAAAAATTGTAATTGCGATTATACCTCCAAAAATGATTCTTGATAAGTTGATTTGGTTTTGGAGTATTATTTTGAAACTGACGGGAAGTTGTTCATCTTGTCTTTTTCCATGGCAATTTTCAAACGACTTGTTATTATTGGCCATAGTCAATTTGCAGACATTTTTTGATAAGCTGAATAAATAATTCGCATTCCGGTTATTATGGTGTATCATTACATGAAACGACTATTCCACTATTCCAATTACAGTAAAATTTAACGGCTCTGAAACTCAAACACAAAACTCGATTTAATAACACTTTTACTTCGTTTCGTTTGTCTACCATAAAATGTCTGTGCATCGAACTTTGCTGAAGCATTGAAAATATCTAAAGGCCTCGGATACATACACACACATACATAAAAACTGAAAATAAAATCGCTTCAAAACGATGGGTTATTGGGAAGTTGTCTGTCAGACGGCATTTATATATCATTGTGGAGATTCGTTTTACGATCGCTTTAACGGCATTACCATCCGAGCCACACATTCGCAGACAAGCCTAACTTTATCATGATGCATACAGCTTTAAATGCGATAATATTAGATTAACAAAACCTCTTAGTAATATTTTTTTGCTAAGATAAGGTTCTATTTAAGATATTATAAGTATGTAAGCAAGATATGTTAGTATCATCTAAATATCGATATTTAGATCCGATGCTATTAAATATTAAGATAAATCTGAGATCGAACGTACATTATCATCAAGATCGGAACCAAATATGACCTTTGTGATTTGAATAGATGGAAATTTGGAGTTTAAAAAGACAAATTTTTGGCAAAATTAGCTAAAAATACATAATAAGATCTAATATTAATGAATATTAACATTCGATCTTACAAAAATATTGAGTTTTTTTTTAAAAGCTACTAATATTGACCCTTGTTATGTATATTTTCTAATACTTATTCAGATAATAACATAATTATACTTTAATTTGAATCCGATGTTATTTAAAAAAGATGTTAAAATTTATATTGTGGCTCAATTTTTATTGACATTCAACAAATTGTAAATTTGTGTGTAAATGTGTACACAAATCCACATCCACAATTCGACCGATTCAGCCAATAACGAGCGCATTTTCTCATCGCAAATAATTAATGAAATTTTCCACAATTATTCGTCATTTTTTCGGCTCAATATTATGATGCTGACTCTTATGGTCAAATATAGGCTCTTCCTTTTTTTTTGCAAAGCTTTGTCCCTCGCATCGATGCGTTTATAAGATGATTGTCGATGAGTGTCTCGAAAAAAAAAACAACATACGCACAGAGAGAAAGAGCGCCACACCATATGCAATTGGAAGCTATTGAGTGATTAGTGTGACTATAGACCGTATTTGAGTCGCATTTCCACATTGAACTGTATTTCATTCGGAGATGGGTATGTATCTATTGCTTGACGCTCAATCGATGGCAAAAAGTATGCATACAAAAGACTCCATTGTGAGTCTTTGTTCCATTTTATACCAATTTTGCCATTGTCCCTGGGCTAACGCTTCGTATTTCTGTATTCGAGCAACCCTGCAGAAAAAGCAATCATAAATGAAATATAGGCCGAAAAATTGCCATACAATCAAAACTCATTGAAATATAGAGAATAATGCGACGCAATCAAGGTGCAATATCCGTCGGGTTTTTCATTGCATTCACTTAACACAATTTTACGTTTGCTGCTGAACGTTCGGCCAGCACGTTCCGATTTCCATAAATCATCGTTAATACTGAACAGTTTTTGCTGAAGCGATGTTTCAATTTACACGTTATAAAATGCATTCGTTTTTGATTAATGCAAATAGAACGAGTTGAATTAAAATAATAGCAGAAAAAAATACAGCAAAACCACTCAAAAACAGAACTCGATTTCACATAATCCGTCATTAAATAGCAAAATGGTAGACAATTACGGAACAAAACCAACTAAAATTTTCCGATTTTTCGCTCTGTCAAACACAGTATACGAAAGTAAGAGTTGTATGCGATGCGTCATTTGGTACATCGATTGAAACCGTTCCTTTCGGAGCGCACCGCTCGATAAATGTTATTCGACGCATTTTAACTGTTGAAGAAATGAGCGGTCTACTTCTTAATTTTCGTGAAATTGTTTAAGCAGTAATTAATTTTTTGGTTGAATTCAGAAGGAATGAATTAGAAAGAATTAAAGAGTTGTATTTGCTTGTTTCCGAGAGTTTCATTTGAAGTTGCCATGTAGATTACATCATGGATCCAGAACATCTGCGCTCATAGGAAATGACGAAGCAAATCTTGACATGGATTTTTCGGGCATTTTTGTCGATCTGATCGGAAAAATCAAAAATGAATCCCCCAAAACTCCAAAAGCAGTTTTTGTTCTAGAACACATTGGGCCAAATATCCAGCAGCTTAAAAGTACCAATTCCACAGAATCAACCTGGTCTAAATCGTATGGAATAGAGGTAGAAGAGTCACTCATTTTGAAAGAAAGCGATTTTGAAAAAAAAAAAAAAATGTTGATCGCGAGATTGATTTTGGTTTTTAAGATGTTTGATGAATGATAATTTCGTTGATTCTGTATACGGCCAAATTGTATTTATACATTTGGTGCTTCATCCGCACCACTATAAAGACCAATTGATTTCTGCACGTTCGTCACGGACATTTCCTCATCATTTTACTTTGTTTCGTTGCTTTCTCAATGAGAGACGAACACTAATGAATGACGAACACTATGAATTATGCGCTGTACGCAAAATGCTTACCATTTTCCAGTTATCTAAAGAACAGTACAGAAGAATACAAACTTAACAACAAACGTCAGCGAACAATATTTTCCAATGGCGAGCTTCCAAGCTACTTTAAATGATTTTATTGTGCTTCGTCGAAAATATATATCTCTTTCTGATTGCAAATGTCCATACTTTTCATATGCTTCGGACGTTCTCGTTCAAATGAACAGAAAAATTGGCCACACCACTGTGTGCGTACAAGTGCGATCGGTCAATAACAAACAAAGCCATCGAAAAGAGTATTCTATTGGTTTTAAGACTAAAAAAAGAATGAAACAATTTCGAGACACATGTTTTGTATGTGTGTGGTACGTTGTAGACTAAAACTTGCTTTCACAATAGCTCAAAAATTTACAGTATCGCATTCATTTGACTTTAAATTTTAAACTCTCTGTATGAAAAAGCATTCCGTGTGCAAAAAAAGTACTGACTGACTGTAACGTCAAATTCACTAAAGTCAACTAAAACTGGCTAACCGTGATTGAATTTCTGATTTGTATGAAAAATAATCACTTTTAGCCATTAGTCAGTCAGTTCTTTTTGGATGTTTTGAATTCAGCTATAGTTGTTTATAGCCATCAAATTTGTTAGTCACCAGTCAAAAAATGTGCAAGTGAAATTTTGCACGTGGTTCTTTAAAATCATTCGTACATAAACGCGCACATAAGTCGTGATTGGGAATAGATATTCAGCCCATTCAGTTAATGTCTACGGATACTTCAGCTATGTTCTAGTAATTAAATCGAAGGTTTCTCAATTCATTTGGATTAGGTTTACAACTTACACGAAAAAAAACTTGAAGTTTTGTGAACAAATACATAAATTTTCAAACTGACATACAGCTAATGATACATTAAGAAATGATTAGAGCTCCATTATAAATTTGTAGAAATTGATGAAAAACCTGAGAACCCGTAGACTTTGGGAGGATTTGCGATTGAAACATTAATTCTTTCAATCTGTCAATTTCCAACAACGAAAAACTGATCGATTAACTTAATTTCAGCGAACAAGTTTAAAAATTCAATTCTTTCTTTTTCATTTATTGATTCAATTTCCATTTCTCTGATCGGTATATTTGTTCCAGATTGATTGGAATTCGAATTCCATTTTAAATATTCTTAAAAGTGATTGAGCAGGCAATGAATAGTCGGTAAAAGTGGCACCCGATTGAATAGCTTGATATTGACGCTTTGAGCAGAAACTGATCAATTTCAGCATAAAAACATAAAAATCTGATTTGATCGATTGCATAAGAATGGGAATCAATGAAAAAAGTATGAATGCATGTATGAGCGTATAAAGTGTGTTTGCACAATGTGCAATATCAAATGGTGGAAAGAGTTAAGGAGGGTCCGAAAAAAATCGATGAGTAACATTGAAATGTCATGAATTTGAATGAATCAATGTGCTTTTCAGCACAATGCCGAACACATGAAGCATCTAAACAAGTACGTGTGTATTTTAGCACAATTGAAAATCGCAACAATATAAATTGGATTTCGATTGAATATAGCTTTGTTGTTGTTGTTGTTGTTGTTTTGTCTGCAAATCCAAGCAGATGATAATCGACAGTGTCAATTTGATACAATAATTATTCATGCACTTCATCGAGCTCGTTTTATGATTTGCTATTATTCGGAAGATAAATTTAAACAAAAGTAAACAACTTCGTCAATAACACAGTGACACACACTCACAAAAAAGGCTTACATATGAACTGCTCGATTCACTCAAATCGGTTTCGGAATTTATGGCGTAAACATTATCACGACAAACGCGAAAAAAGGCAGCTGGATTGGGAAAAACTAACAAAAATCGTCATGAAATGTTGCATTGCAAATATGGAAAAATCTCTTGATACATAATTCTATTTATGTATCGTGATACTTCTGTGTTGGAGAGTCAGAGAAAATAGCATGCTACGCCGATACGAATCATGAGCACGTACCATTCGAGTTCATCATGGGCTTTCGAATCGAAATTCATTGCCTTTTCTCTCGGCACTTTTTCCACTTCATTCCATTTTCGTGTATTTCGATGCTCATCTACATAGTCAATTCAATTTTGTATTCACATGTCGTGTAGCAGAATTCCAACTGCCATCTACGCGATATGAACCATTTTTTGCTGTTGCTGTTATCAAAGAGTCCGTATTCTGTTGCATAGACATCGAAAAATTATTATGCCAACGATGATTATCATTTCAGCTCATCTCACATAATTATGCTCTACATTTCTGTATTTTCTTATTACTGAATGTCATTTTTGTGAGCAAAAGTTTATTAACAGTGAAAGCGGAAGTTTTTTATTATACCATTTTTTTTTATTAGGATTTTTGAAAGTTTTTATTCGTTTGTTTTTCAAACATTTAAAAAACTTTATGATATTCTACTGTCAAAGTTTATGATGGCATCGAGCGCTTTAAAGGTTGGCACAGGCAATATGTTCACAGGCTATAGAGAATTGGTCACTGAAATGATTCGTGAACTTTTGCCCGTTTTCTGGCTTGAACAAAAGCGTAGTTTGCACACATCTTTTATGATCTCGTCCAATGTGACGTACTCCTCTTTTATTAGATTTGTTTTTATATCGACAATTATTTTTCCAACTTTGCCTCTTTGATGCTATTCGTTTGATCTTGCTGCCGTATGTATATATATTTGATTTATCCGCTCGCTTTCGCACAAGTCGCTTACCGAAGCTAAAAACGAATCATGAAAACTTTTCAACATTCAACTGATTGTTATTGATATAAATTTTATCGAATTCCTTCCGGTCGCCATATGTTGTGAGATAGTGTGCGAATATTATTATGCGAATATTATTATGCACGCGCATACTAACTGCTCAAATATAAATCTTTAACGATGCGCGCTAGCAATTTTGTCCATTTGACTGATGCGATCCAAATTTAAATTAATTAAATATTGTATCTTTATTCGTGGATCGCAAGACATTCAATAAACACACGAAAATAACATAAAATCCGCGATATCATTTAGGGAATCTCAATTTATTTTGTCTAAATACTGATATTTATGGTGAGCAGCCGCAACTGCGAATAAGTTTATATAGTGCAATACGTTCGCCATACACAATTCAATTTTATGAACCAAATTCTTTTCGTTTGAATTACGACCCAAACATCAAATGTGCATTAAATCTAATTGATAATGAGAATGGCATTCTGTTTATTTTTTTCTTGATGCCAGAGAGTGCAATCCAATTCACCTAATCACTGCGGGGATTATTTCATTTCGCTTCGTTTCACTGCTGAGCCGCATTAAGAATTCAATGGTGTGTCAAGTTTTATTGACTCGATCGCTTCAACGTTTTTTTTCATCAATCATTCAACTTATTATTATTGAATGCACTTTATTTGTACGCCTTATCATAAATAATAGAAGTTAGACTCGAAAAAAAAACAGGCTGTTTAAAATTGATGCGCATTTTTTTAATAAAGGAATGCAGACTCTGAGCAATGCGTTGAAAATTGGAAATGAATGATATAAAAGAGTTGTATATCTCTAATATGTCATATATATTCTTGAGTACTAAATCGATTGAGCATTTTTCACATTTTATTCTATTATTTATTCTATTGAAAGTAATGAATTCATTTTGCTGGTTGTTTACATTGTTGTTTCCGTTTGTTTTCCATACAGTTGGTTTTGGCGTGCAAGCAATTATTAATGGCGAACGTGTAGAGCGCATTGAAGATCACAATTACATGGTTGGAATAACAATCACTAAAAATGAAGAAAGTACCGAGTATAGATGTGGTGGAGTTATCGTATCGAAATGGAAAGTGATTACTGCGGGACATTGTATGTATAAAAAGAAAAGCGTTTCTTTGGATTTCGGCACTGCAAACTTGCATAGGAGCTATCAAAAAGTAGATATCAGTTTAGATGAAATCCTTATACATCCAGAATATAAAAGCCATTGTAAAAATTCTATGTGGCCTGCTAATGATATAGCCGTGATTCTTCTAGCGAGAGAGTTGGTGTTTGACTCAAACATCGATGCCATAGATATGGTTAGAAGTGGTTACAAACCAGTGGAAGGGACAGAGGTTAGTTATTTGGGATATTCGGAAGCCAGTCACCCTTCGATCAAACCAACGTGCAGTCATATATTGCGAAAGGTTGATTCAACAGTAGCCAACTTTGAAGCCTGCCAACATATTTATTATAACGGTCAGCAGCATTTGATACAGGAAGGTACACAATTCTGTGTAAGTTTACGCATTGGACAACATAACGCAAATGGAGGGGATTCGGGAGGTTGATTTTTTAGCATTTTTCTCCGTTCAAGCAACGATAATCAATAGAAACACGTTTTATTGTAGGACCGGTCATTTTGAAAAGGAAAAGGAAGTTGCTCGGCATAATTTCATACGGCTTCGCTGGTTCACCCGAAGTGTGTACTTCAATTGCTGGCCATCGTGAATTTATCGACGATCCACTCGTAAGTGTTTAATTTCAATGTTAAAATGTTCCGAATCTGTCAGCTTCTTCACTGGCCAGCTACTCACCTATGTTCTGCTATTCTCTGTTCTAGGCATTTATCCAGAAGAAGAAGAATTTATTCAAAAAGATTGTGACATCTATATCCCTCTGCATTCCAAATCAAGGATAACCAAAGACAATGAAACGAACACTAATTTTTTGGCGCAATTGACCAAAATACCTGACTTTTGATCCAACAATTTGTGTATTTATGCGAATTCAACACGATTTTGGAGTCTTTGTATAATGAAAACATAGACATTTTATCTTTTTAAAAATGACACTGGCATATTTTCTTTTTTACACATTTTTTGGAATAAATAAACAGTGTTTTGTAAAATTTCAAATCTAAATAATTCAAATATTTAAATTAATGAATTAATAATTCACTGATCATTGACGCTGAGTAATAGGAAACCAACGTTTTCAAATGCTAATTTAAATTCATATTTTTATAAGCATCGGCTCAGCAGACTTTCGAAGAAATGAATAAAACGGCAAATATTGAATCAACAACGTGCATTTTCATACACTAAAGAGGTCCTCGGTCATTCACTTGTGTGAGCAGAACGAAATCATAGTTTTTTTTTTCATTTTCAAATTACATACTCAATCTATCGTTTGAAATATTCGTATTATCCGAACTTAACAAGTTTCTATTTTTCATAAGATTCATTGACACCGATTTTTCTCTCTTCTACCCTCTATACGCTTCAAATATTCAGTTGAATTAAGGCGTAGAAGCCTCAATCAAAGATGATCAAGTGTACAACTTTGCACGCACTGAAACTATCGTACCGAGATGGAAAATAATTACAGCAGGTCATTGCCCTTATGATAAAGATACAATTTGTTTGTCTACCGTCTGTCATTGACATAGCGGTGATTCTATAAGCACATGAATTAGAGTTTATCTCAAAGGTTGTCGTGATAGATATGATCGCCAGCGCTTATATAATAGAGTGGATTTAATTTAGAGCCAGGGATGAAATTTACATTGTTGGGGTATTCGGAAGCCCAATTACACAAAACAGTGAGGATCCTTACAAGCAGTGCTCAATTACGACGCATCGATTCAACAGTAGTGTAATTCGAGGCATACCAATCCAGCTTTTTCAGGCCATTTGATAGAGGGAGATGTTCAATTTTGTTTTAGCATACGTCATGGAACATCGAACACAAATACAGAAGCCTCAATAGGTTTTTTTAATGGGAAAAGAATCTAGATACATACGCAGGTTTCAATTTTAATGAAAATTTATATAGGATTTCAAGATCGTTAATTTGCAAGAAGAAAATAAGTTGATCGGTCTATGTAATTTCAAATGATTTTAGAGGTCTACCCAAGGGGAAAAAGTACTATACAAGCGGAATATTAAAATTCCATCTACTCCGTCAAAATGCACACTAATATATAAGTAATGCCGAATAATCCCAGAACACGAACAGTAATGCCGCGTGTAACAGAAATGGCAGTATGTAATAACCAGACCGAAAAACTATATCATGATATTAATATCAATTCCGGTATTAGGATTTATCATATTGCCTAACACCCATTTAGTCGGTATCAAGTTGTAAAGTTTCGGAATGACGCGGTATTGTCCAATGTGTCGAACACTTTTGAATCCAACTAATTTCGAGGTTTCAACGGCAGACTTTAAGAGTTTGTAATGAGTCACGGATTTTATTCGTACAATATAGAAGCGTTATTGGGCCAAATTTGCTATACATTTGCTCAACATGTTTTCGAATAAATGTACATTCTTCGCGAATGTCTATAATGAATAATGGATTGATAATTGGAACTGAATGATATATAAACGACTTGTTTTACGCAAATAAATTTCAAAATTTTTGAACAAATATTCGATAGAAAACTGTTTAAATTTCATTTTATTTTTCTATTGAATTGAAAGTAATGAATCTATTTTGTTGGTCGTTAATATTCCTGCTTCTGACTGAATATTCGGTAAATAATTCCATTATATTTATTTAATTTGATTATCTTGCAATGTTCGAAAGAAAAATCGATCACATTAATTGAATCATCAATCTTCATTTTATATAGAAACTTCAGGGGCAGAGCAATGGAAAAGGTAATTTTTTTTTAAAATTTAGTACCCAACTTTGAAAATGCGTCGGGAAATCTCGATGTTCACTTTTCATATCGAGAAAAAGCAGCTCAACATTTCTGTAATTTATTGATTAAAATCAGGTTTTTAACGAGGTCTCGGCACTTGTTTTCCCTATAAAACTGTATTCAGCCGATTCTTGGAAGGGAAATAAATAAATACATTGGATAATCCAAATATTCAAATTTAAATATAAAACTTTAAATATTTGCTTTGCAGTTGGATTTGCGTGCAAGCAATTATTGGTGGTGAATTGGTTAAGAGCATTGAAGATCATAATTTCATGGCTCAATTAACAGCCAAATTCGATGTTAAAAATGAAAAAATGATATGGACATGCGGTGCAATTATCGTATCGAAAAAGAAACTAATTACCGCAGGCCATTGCGTGTACGAATCAGCTAACTTTCATTTGGATATCGGCACTGAAGATTTAAGTTTTCCGTATCAGAGAAAGACCCTTCACAAGAACTTCGATAAAATCCTAATACATCCAGAATATGTACATCCAGAAGATGCGATAAAACCCAAGAAAAACCGTGTTTTCCCTGTTAATGATATAGCTGTGATTCTACTGGGGCATGAGTTAGAGTTTGACTCAAATGTTGGCGCGATAGATTTGGTTGAAAGAGGCTACAAACCAAAGGTTGGGACCCAAGTTACCATGTTAGGGTATACGGAATGCAGTGGATTCAAAAAAAGAATTACATGCGATAAATTATTACGGTGTGTTGATTCAACTGTTACGGATATTAAACAATGTCATGACGATTATTGGAAGAGAATCATTGGGTTGCATCAATGGATATGGAAAGATAAACAAATTTGCGTAAGCTTACGTGGTGAAGAAAATAGCGTCAACGAAGGAGATTCGGGAGGTTGATTTTTGGATTTTTTTTTTTAATTATTATTAGTTTAAATAGCGATTTCAATGAAAAAACGTTCCATTGCAGGACCGGTTATTTTGAAAAAGGAAAGAAAATTGCTCGGCTTAATTTCGTATGCTTATGGACCTCTACCCGAAGTTATTACTTCGATTGCAGGTCATCGCAGTTTTATTGACCATCCACTTGTAAGTGTTCAACTTAAATATGTTGAATATTATTCTATTTTCATATATGTCGGCTTCTTCACGGGCCTAATTCCCTTCTATGAAACAATGAGAGGTTTATTTTGCTGTTTTCCGTTCTAGGCATTTATCCAGAAGAAGAAAAAAACAATAAAGAGGACTGGGTCTTCATCTCTCCTTTCCAACAACAAGAAACTTGACAGAAAACCATCCAAAACCACCGCGGATGAGAGAAGCACAATATTGGCATGACTGAAAATTTGAATAAAACTTGCACAGATACAAGCCATTCTAAACTAAGTTTTTTTCTAACTCTTGTTCCACTTGTTCAAATAAGCATTTTTTTTTTAAATAATGCAATTTTTGTGTGTGAATGTAAGTACGGTGAGCAATGGATTGATCATTGTAACTGAATGAGGTAAGATAATTGTCTACTTAAAATATATTCCATACTTTTTTGAGCATCTAATGATTGGAAAAGTTCACAAAATTTAATTATTTTCCTTCAATTTGCGCTTAAAATGACTCTGTAATTAATTTAATAATTAATTTGAACTTTCCAAAACGTATTTCTGATCCTTTTTAATGTTTATCTAAGGTTGGGGGTGCATTGGATTGCAAATAAAATGAATAAATTTTCAATTATATATTGAATTTTTCTAACTTACTTCAGAGGTCAATGAAAAAATTAATTCTATATTGAAGCAAATAAATTCGAGCATGGCGTGAACGTATAATTTTTGAACGGAAAAGACCATCCTCCCCACAAGATCGATAGCATTTCATTTGAAACTTGACAACGCCAATAGGAGCATTCTTCAGCGGAATATTCATATTTTCAATTTGAACAAAGAATAACGAGAGAATTTGACTCTGAATAACTCTTTAAGGAGCAACGAACCTTTGACAGGCTTTACTAAACTACGAACTTTGGTGAATTTAAAAATAAAAAATATGATGGGTTCAAATTTGATGTGTTTTTCAGTTTTTTACTGATGTGAAATAAATATATCTGAGGAGCGCAGTGCGGAGAAATTATACATTTTAAAGATAAAACAAAAAAAATCACATGTTGTTTGTGGACCAGGATGGAAGATAATTAAGCAAAAAATTCAAAGTAGCCGAAATGGTGAGGCCATTTTTCGCTCACCCACAAATTTATTTCAGTGCCAATACGCACGTCGATGCAGCCAAATATAGCATTGCACTCTATAGAGAGCTGTCATCTATATTAAGCGCCATTAAGAGTATTAATTATTGATTGGATTTATGCTGTGTCACATTTGCGATAAATTTGGAATTAGCACTCAATTCGGTGCTAAATATAGTTGACAGCCCTCCAAAGAGTGAAATTCTATTTTTAGCACAATTGCGCTATGCGCTAAATTACATTTACGAGCACCTTTTTCTTTCGGCCAGAAACTTGATATTTATTTCGACTAACGCTATTTGCAGAAGCAAACAATTGTCGCCCTGTCATTTCCGAAGTCATCACGATATTTATTGTTGGTGCCGCTTCATTTTGTGTGTCAATTTCCATTCATATTGTTGCCTTTCACTCAAATTTCCCACTCTTGTAATAATGATGTCAAATTAATGGATTTTTATGTACAAAAAGCGGTGCTCGCTCTTTTCGTTTCCCCACTTTATCAAAAAAAAAAAAAAAATAATGACATTAACATTGTTATGTTTCTATATGTTTGTTTTAATCTTTCCAGTAAAATAACAATTCAGTGTGTAACATTTAACGATGTCCGCTTAAAGAGGATTCTCATCCATGTGAAGTGTTCATTGTCAAATGGACAAACTTTTGTTAGATAGATTTTGTGCCTAACATTTGTGTGTCTGAATGCAAACGAATGGCCGGAAAAAAAATTAGGCAAAGAGTTGCGAACGAGCGAGGGAATGGGCGGCTGTAGCTTGGTGGAAGTGTGTGAGAAACAGAATAAGAGAGGAAGATAGAGAGAGAGAGAGATGTTTCCTAATTTGTTGATACCGGACACAAACCGAGGACTGCAATCACCAGAGACAGCGGTTAGAACGCTGTCCAAAAAAGTGTATTATTGAAAATAGTGATGGGAGCAAAAAGCTGAACAGTTATTTAGCTACGGCGAAAGCAGTAGAAGCCACAACGACCAATAAAAACATCTTGTCAAAAGGAACAAAAACTCTTCAATTTCCTTTTGCATATGACACACTGGATATAATGACTTAATGAGGCTTCCCGCTTCCATTTTTCCCCATTCAACTCTCGCACAACAATCGGTCGTCGGGTTCTATCGTTAATTTTTGTTCAACACTGCCATTTAGCATTACCACGAAGATGGTGTAATATCGTTCGCTGTGTATCACGACCAACGACAACCAACAAAAGATGCAGCGAATAACAATAAAAGGACGAGTGCGGAGGGAGAGAAAAACAACGAAACAATTGAAATTGTTGCATTTACGAAGAGAAAGAAAGGGAGAAACTGGGAGGAAGCAGGGCGGAGAGACAGAGAGAGGCAAAAAGGGAGAGTAAAACGGTTCTATTACTCGAGTTTTCCGTTTTTGAAGTCTTTAATCTGAATTCAGGATACAACATGAGAGGACATCCTGCATTCTTAATGTATTGGTTGAGTGTTCATGTTCACTACATCTCAATGAGGATCCTTGGTAAAGTGCTTTTGTCAGATGCGCTGGCTCACTCTAGTCATTATGGTTCATAAATTTTGACCACGAGTACATTCACTTAAGCTCACATACGATGTAATGTAGTCAAGGGCGTGAAGGGATCGTCATATAGTCACACAGCGACTGCACGATGATAACATCAACAACAACAACAACAGCAAAAACAACGACGACGATGATGATGACGATGACGATGACGACGACGAAAAAAGGATTCAAGTGCGTTAAAATGCACATTGTAATATATTCGCCATTCAGATGATCCAGATGATGTTTTTATCGAATAACTTTTGAACGTTGTATGCGAAGATTTTTATGAAAATATCCTGAAACCGGGTTTTGATAACGGTGATCGTGGGACGTATCAATGGCGCATACTATTTATGTTTATATATGTTTTAAATTGAAATTTAACTGTTTATTCTCTCCAAAGTACCATTAATTCTATTACTTTCTCTGTGTTTGTCGCCCTCCCCCTCTCTAGCTCTACCTCAATTGCACAAGCTGTAAAAGGAATCAAATGCGGAAAAGTAGAAAAAATGTATGCTTAGCGACCGTCATTAAATCATGATTGACACAAACGAAATGGGGCGGTGTTCGTGAAGCGTGAAGTGAGTAAATAGCAGTCCATAGCTGCTCATTTCAATTCAAATTTATCTTCAAATGTTACATTTTATGTTTCCCTTTAGCCATATAATTCCGAATGTACCAAAAAACAAGCCTTTTTCATGACATTTTGATGAATTCTTCCGCTTCAAGTTGGAACAACATAATTAAACGATGCAAAAATCAACGAATATTACACATCCCATTTAAATAACAATTTGCATGGTTTTTTATCCCGAATGTTCGGCCGGACGTGCATTACATGAGATAAAGAGGCAGAATATCAGCATTTTTTTGCTTCGGGCGCAGCTAAATTCGTTTGAGAGTATGGATGTCGTATGCAGCAAACGTTTTTGTTCAATAAAGCTAAGTACTTTTTTGTTGGCGTGCATTCTTTCGTTCTACATCTTTGTCTCACTTTCATTTTCACACTCTCATTTTGCCTCATCTTCTGCCATTCCCTCTTCTCTTTTTCTGTTGCTCGTAATTAATCTTTCTGCATGACAATTCGTGAGTGTTGGATTCAAATAAAGCGCGAGCTTGCCATGCCCAGAGTTCGTTTTTTTTTTTTTTTTTGTCCACCAAAGTTTTACCTCCAGCCATTTGATGAGGGGTAAAAAAACGTACACACACAGCGAAAAAGAATCGTTAAATTTAGAATTCGAGAGACAGAGCAAGAATTATAGCAGCAAATATATGGTCTACCCCGCAGAAAGCACGCACATTCGCTCTTATTGGCTTTTTGACATCTATTTTCAGATAGATCAGTAACATTCTTGTCGCGAAGAGCGATCGGTGCGCGGATAACGTAACAACCAAATTACAATTCACATGAATTAGCATAATTGAATAAAATAAAATGACAATTAAATTTGCCTCTATCGCTCGTGCTTTTTGTCATTCCCTTGATTTGGCTGCGTGTTCGCGCGCTTGTGTGGATGTATCTGTCAGTGTTATTTATCGTTCTATCATTTGTATTCGCAATGATGCTAAGATGATAGAACATCTGCGATGCCATGGACAAATGCTCTTGCTTCACATCTCACATTCGGGTCCATCACAGAGTGAAAACTTTGACAAACTCATTCACACAGTCATTTCGAATACATCGAGTGGCTTCAACTTTATCTCGATTTTTTCAATCGAATTCTTTGTGCTCTCAAATTTGGTGTAAATAGACGGTGTCAGTGTCAGTGCCGATGGCTGACGAAGACTTACCAAGACTTTGAAGAAATGGAAAAAAAAATGAAAGCGACAGTCTTACATTTATCTTATGATTTATGATATTTTTTGTGCTCCTCTGTTTGCATCTAATTTTTTCAGATATCAGTAGATCGTGTGTTATGATAATGTCATCGTTTTTTCCGCCACCACTCATCCTGATTACATATTTTGTCGTTTGCTGCGATAGAACATTTTCCCACTTATTTAAGTGGAAAATTCAAATGATGGCTGTTTTTTTTTTATGCTACTGCCGCTGTTGAACTGATTCGACGCTCGGAATTTGGAACAAGCTAAAAAAACGGCTGAAATGACACCAATGTCGTTTTCATTACCGTTTTTAGATTGGATTCATTTCTTGTTTGGTGTGGATGAAGTGAAAAAAAATAGATGGAGAAGAGCTCTGGCCACTAGAACACGCTTGCATGCGAAAATCAAATATTAGTCTAAAATGTTTGTCTTCGATTCGCTTCTCGGTATTTATTCTTCTTACAGCGTTTTCAAACGCAAAAGGTTAAAATAGATGTCTCACAGCTATGCTACAAGCATATCCATTGTTACACACAAACTGAACTGAATCGATATTTCGAATTTTCCACTCGAAACAAAATCGTCACAAATTGTGACTCACAATGCACTCAAGAGAGCTGCTTTCTCAATAAATGTTTGTGCTATATTGATTCAGCTCAGTGCCTTTGCCATCTTAGAAAGAGCGTGAAGGCATGAGGGATACAAAATCAACTGCATACAAGACTATACTGAACTCAAGATGAGCAAATGAGTCTCGAGTCATTGCTTTACGGTTCACATTTCAAAGCCCATACACAGAACTTATGAAGCCAAAGACACTGCACAGCACCACGAAAGAAAGAAAGACAAACCGTCTAGTGAATTAATCGAATCGAAGTGTAGACTGTACGTGGGAAAATATATATGTGTATGTCCGCTAGTGTATGCAGCTAAACTGCTTAACACTACATCACAAACAAAAGCGATTTGATATTTCTATTCGAGAAGAAAGAAAAAATTTATGTCGAAAGCCACACACTGGAAATTCGATTATGGTAATGAAAGTCAACAAATCTTCGATACAAATTCAGTTTACGCTTTGCTGCTCTCCATTTCGATGTAATCTTACTTTCACTCGTCCCTCGCCTTCGCCCTTCCCCCAATTTCTATCGCTCTCTGCGTGCGTTTGTTCTCTTGATTAGCTCTCGTTTCACCGTTGAGGAATGAAGAATGAGGTCAATCGAATCAATCCAATTGAACACCTTACGCTCAAGAAAGAAATAACCACGGCAAATCTTGATGCGTACATTGTTCTTCGGATACGCGATGGCTGGTGTCGGCCACTGATTTTCCGTCTCCCGATCAAAATTCCCAATGCAGTCAAACCAAAAGTAGCAACGGATCCGTACGGAATTGAGACCGGCATATGAAGGTAATGAAGGGTGAAGAGCGTGAGGATTGCAAGTGAGCACGATAGAATGAAAATGAAGTCAATTCAGTTAAAGCAATAGATCGATATATACAATAGAGCTGATACTGATTCACGTAGTGTGGCTGCCAACGGATCTTAATGAATGGTTTTCTTAACACAACAATTCCTAACGATTTTCCTGATCCATTTCTTTTCGCTATCGTTTTCTTTTGATTTTGACTCTATTTCATTCTCTAATTTAGCTTCTTGTACTTGTTTATCTGTGTAATAGATTCTTATTGATAGACATTTCAGTGACAACTCGCATCGAAACTCTATTAAGATAGCTGCTTTGTTTAACGCAATGTTGAGTATAATAATAAGAGTTTCTATTTGTACATTCAGCCAACAGCAGAACGGATGTGTTCAATTATACGAGCAGAACCGAACAATTTAAATAAAAATGTGTTGGACAACGTCGCAAGAATGGTTGGCCGCGAAAAATTACTATTGGTTAGTCATTTGAAAAATAATCAACTTTCCTTGGATTGGTTACGTAGGCCATGTTAGTATGCGACAAGCTCAAGATTGATCTGGGTTCACGTTTTTGCATTTGAATAATGAATTTGAATTCGTGATCCTTCCGAAATATTTTTTTTTTTTTTCATTATTCAGTATTTATAGACCGAATTGTGTACCGTTAGGTGTGTTCAGTCTTTTTTCGTATTCCATGAATACCACCAGCATGAGAACTATTATTCGAATACATTGGTGAGAGGCTTGCAGGGCACAACTGCACCGCATTCGAATGCTCGAGCCCATGAATGGCTACTACCTTTTTTGCGATGGTATATTGAATATTGGAAATACCCAATAACACAACCTTAGCGTTAGGGTAGTCAATTTACGTGTGTCTGTGCTAACTCAAAATCCTCTTTGTGCACACACACGGGACCGACGGCTTAAAGTGTCCTCCGAAACACTCCGTGAGTCGAACATCACTGTTTTATGTGTTAGTTTGTCTCCCATCAATATATCACTGTTATTAGCAATGATGAAATTGATAGAAAATTAAACGGCCGCTAGTGAGACTCGAACCCATGTCCCCATGCTTGCAAAGCCGGCACGCTAACCACTACAGCTGGGCTATCCTTCCGAAATAATCCAATTTAATAAAATAATGTTTTACGATTTTCACAATATTTATTTGGTGTATTATTAGAAGGTAAGTTTGAACAATGAAAACGTTGCCATATGCGAGATGCGATTTGTCCAAACATTTTCGCTTTCTTTCTTAACGGCCTCGTCATCAAGAGATGTGTGCGGACCAAGAGCAAGAAAAAGATGTTTGTTACAATTTGAAGCTTTCAGCTATATCGACGGCATGACATTGAGATCAGTGCAATCACGTTACTGGCATTCATCTTTTCTATGACACCCCTCTATCTGACCTCCTAATCAAATCAAATTGGCCTTTTGTTTTTGTATCAACAGCAACGACGTTCATAATCAGAATCACATCGGGTGGTCAGATCTTTGTGATCTGCCCCATATACAAAAGGAGAGAGAGAGAGATGAGAGATCCAACTCGGTTTGTCCTTGGAGATAAAAATGCACTTTTAATTGAAATTCATCTGGTGAAAAGTGTATTTTGTCTCTTTTTGAACTGGGCCATTGCTATAATCACATTTCGATCTCGGAAACACTGATTCCGTAACAGAGAGGAAATTAACAATATTACTGAAAACGGTAAACGAACAGATAAGCTTTCCCAGTCACCAAGCAAGCACACACATAAACACACATTCAGCCGTAGCAACAATTCGAAATATTTTACATTGGTCATCGCTCGATTATTGCCGATTTAGATTGAAATCAATCTGCAACAAATGCACGAATAGCCAAAAAACTCAGGAAACAATCTAATTGACAGATTCAGCCTTTGAAAAAAGTTACGACTTGCGAGCATTTCAAAACAGAATTCTAATTATTTAATTCTGTATCATTTACTTTGAAAAGAGAGATTCTCTTCATTCTTTCTCTTGTTTGTTGTTGGTATTAACTTCAAAATCGACATCAACATCAATTTCATTAAAATGTTTTTTCTTTTATTTCCCCTGCTTCTTTCATTCTCTTCGATCCGTGCCACTTTCTAACGTCCAATCTGTTTTTTTTTTTTTTTTTCAAATCATTTTATCACTTGATGAATGGGGCGTTTTTGCGATACATTGAATTCTTCTTCGAATCGACCGAATTTCAGTTTGAGTCTCCAAATAATAAATCATTAAAATTACTTTCTTTTGGTTGCAGGCGATTCTTTTCGTTGTAGATTCTCGCGATCGAATCGATTCACATTCGAATAACAAATCACACGCGCAATGCGGCCCGTCGTGTTTACAGTATATATTGTACAATTGTTGTTCGACGCTTGCTAGAATCATAATTATATCATTCAGAAAAAAGCGGAGCATTACGATGCTTTCATACATTCAGACGGCAATCAATCAAGATTAATGATGATACGATGACGGCAATAGAAAAATATTTACTCGATTTTTGCTGTAATTCGGTTTTGGTTGTTGTGTCTTTTCAGCGTGATTTTATTCAGCATTGCCACACTTTGCTTGCCATATTAAAGCGTGATCGTGCTCTGTTTTCGTTCAATATATCATTATTCAATTTCCATAAAACCCAACGGAACCATTCGGGCCACACATACACTGGGCCCAGTGGGGATTTCATCAAAAATTCAGCGCTATGCACACACAAAGGCTGGAACTATCCAAACCTGATGAACTCAATAATGAAAAAAACAAAATGTTCATTTTTAACTATTTTCCATTCTGCTTTTTTTAGTGTTCGTAACAAATTTTTATCATTTCATTACCAGCGTCAACTTGAAGCGAAACTTTGATTCCATGGGCTTATCTTTTTGCTGCGTGTGTACGCCAAATTCTATTTGAGTCGACCGGAATAAAAGTGAGAATACACCGGCTCTAGATCAGTACTGCGACTAGATAATCAAAAACGCTGAAGTGAACCATGAATATTGTTGAGTGGCAGCAGCGGTCCATAATTTTCGCTATCAATGTTTATTTTTAGTGTAAAATGAACATTGATAGCGAAAATTAAGAACCGCTGCTGCCACTCAACAATATTCATGGTTCACTTCAGCGTTTTTGATTATCTAGTCGCAGTACTGATCTAGAGCCATTTTTAGTGTAAAATGAACATTGATAGCGAAAATTAAGAACCGCTGCTGCCACTCAACAATATTCATGGTTCACTTCAGCGTTTTTGATTATCTAGTCGCAGTACTGATCTAGAGCCGGTGTATTCTCACTTTTATTCCGGTCGACTCATTTGTTGGTTCGCTTATTGTGAGTATTGTTGGGTTGGCCAGTCTTTAAATTCATCGTATTGTGATGTGGTAAATCGAATAGCTAAAATTCCAAAAAAAAAATTGTTTTCTTTTCCGTGACACTCGCTGTGTGGCTGCCGTCGCCGCCGATATTCGTCTTTAATCGATGGGTAATCGCATGTCGAAGTGCGCTCATTATCTCTCTTCCGAATTTGAAAATTAATGATTAATTGTGTGCTTATATTTAGCAAGCGAGTGAGAGATAAAATCTCTGGTTTGTTTGCATCGCCCTGCTGCGCCGCAAATATGTTCGCAAACATTGGGATGGACAAATTATAGAGTGAATCAATACAGCAATAATGAGGTTATGAAAAAAGAGAAGATTGCTGAATCGGAGAAGAGAAGTCGCGGGAAGGAGCGGAAATTTAAATGGAAAATGCGTTCATGAGTGCAAAATGCCTCGCAAAACTGTTTCCAAGAATTGTGTGTGTTTTTTTTTTTTCAGAAAACCTCGATCAAATGATTGGTTGATTGTGATACTTTTGATAGTACATGGATTTCACTATTTCAATAACAAGGGCTCGAGCGATTCAATGATTTCTATACATTTGGAGATATACTTGATTTCATACAAAATACTACTTGATTTCCTTTTAATGAGAAGAATTAGAGAAAATGTCGAAGATTCGATGGATGGTCGGCCTGCTGTTTCGGCCGAACTCGAACTAATTTGGAATATTGCTGTTATTAGATTTTCTATCAGCCGCACGCACTTATGTAAGGGCTGCGGGGGAAATATTTGAAGTATAAAAGGGACACATTTCCAAGAAAAGCGCTTCCCATATTCATTTAAGCATGAATGTAAAGTGAATTAAAATATACTGAGTGCTCTTAATACCGGCATGAATTAAGGTGGAGTCCAATCAGGCGCGACAGAAATGAAGTATGAGTGAATGCGTGAGAATAATAATGAAACTTTATTTTCATGTACACACATGTAAATTTACTCGAATACGGCTGAATTTTCTCCCAAAAATCGTCATTTAAATATCGTGAGAACATTTCGTACAATGAATGTATGCGGTCCGCCGAAAAGCTGGTAAGATTTGACAGTTCATGTTCTACACGATTACCTTGAACGTAAACGTAATAAACTCAAACATGCGTACCAGCAATACGGCGAATCAAGTACATTTATTGGACAAAATATGCGCATATAGACGACTAAGTTGTAAATCGTACGATATTGTATGGATTATATACACATAGCGTTTTTTGCAGGGAAGCTTCAGCTGTATTCACGGAAATTTATATGTGTGTGAGCAGAAAATGTTTCTCAGCAAAAGTGTCCCATTACCCCACAAGTGATTTTCGCACTGATATGAGATAAGTGATAAGTGACTTGGGAAAATATATAGTGTTTGACAAGCGGACGATGCAAAATTGAATTTTGAAACTTAGCTTGACAGCAGCGCCCTCTATACCATTCGTCTATGGATGGTAAACACTTTTTCCCCTTCTTCAAACAATGACAGCAATAATGCGGAGCCTGTCAAACTCGCTGTTTGAAGAGGGGGAAGGCGGGGAAGGTGTGAAATGTTGAAGCGTTTAGTACAATCGTTTAGGTAGAGATGGCGCGGTCCAACGACATTCACTACCCCTTTACATAGGAGAAGATACAAAGCATCGCCCGCTTGGTGTTTGATAATATCAATGACTTTGCCGATGTCATTTTCTAAATGGTTACCTATCAGTAAAGCGAAAATCAAATGTGGGAAGATTGGTCACTTTTACTGAAAATGAATTCACGAGATTCTTCTGCTTATATGAAAATAAGGTTTCATTATTATCCTCATGCATTTATATTCAAGGTCTAAAATGCTACTTTTAGTTCGCTTCGATGGCTAGTATACTCCATTTTTCTCCTTTCTCCAATTCAAACTTTGTGCGGACAATACAGGAGTGAGCAAGAAGTGAAAGGCATTGCACACATATACAGAGAGAGAGAGAGAGAGAGAGAGAGAGAGAGAGATAGAGAGAGAGAGAGAGAGATAATACATATGGGACATATTTATTCGAACGCGTTTCGTATTGTCAAGCGAATTGGTGAGTTTCTTTTTGTATAACAGAGCAAGGCTTACAAATCCGCTCGTGTATATTGATGTCATGTTAAAGTTTTTCGTTTTTCAAAAGAGAAAGCTCAAAAAGACTCTTCAAAAGAATCTCCTTCAAAATTAATGCACTTGTCTTATTATAGCTCAACCTTTTTGACTTTAAATTCAAAAATATATTTTAGCCTTGATTTTGATCACTTTTTCAGAACCAATTTTATCTATTTACTTTTGATTATTTTTCTCATTTATATGGTTTTAATATTGTATATACGCCAATTATTGCTCACCACCGTTTATTACGTAGCTCGGTATTAAAACAAACGCGGAGCTACGCGCTGCACGATCTGAAATCAAATGTGGAAAGAGTTGAGAATTCGGTGGAAAAATCAGAATAACAAAACAATGTATACATAAATTTCAAAAATGCGATAATTCAATGTTCAACTGGGAAAATCAAACGAGCAGGTTAAAACCACCACGAAACAATCTGTTTGTTTAAACCAAGAGTAGCAGTTACCTAAAAACTTTAATTTCACAACCGTGAATCGGTCCGCAAAAGACGTTTTAAATCATAACTGGTACCATCGAGAGACTATTTGAGGAAGCGGCTTTCTGCGGTACCTATACATTCAGCGCGTATTTTGTGAGTGGTAGAAATGAGGATATTATATTCCTTTGAAAAACTTTGGAGTGTTTTATTCTTCTTTTTCTTCTTCTTCATTCTTTTCTTTGTTCATTATGATACACAGCAACAAATTTACCAGATGGCAGCGCACGGTTTTCAAATTATTTAAATTGTATGTTAAAGATGGTGACTGTATTTTGATTTTTCAATAGAAAGTGCTTATAAGGATTTTGGTTCGGTTCGGTTTGGTTCGATTCAAAAATAGATCAATGTATGCGATGCGAAAAGCACAAGTGAACCACACACACATATATGTTATTTTACCCAACTTTCACAGACTTTTTAAATGTAATAAATAAAACAACGGATATTTGTCACAATTAAATAATTAGAGATAAACAAACAGTAAGAAAATAAACAAACAGCAGCATGCGCGGCATTCTAATTGAGTCGAAATCAATCAGTGCCAATTCTGCTAATAGAATACAATGAATATCTAATGCGATATATAAGTCCAAGCGCTTGCATAATATATTCTGCAAAAGCATTCGCCGAAAAACAAATGCAAAATGTATCTCTTTAATTCAAATACCGTCATTTTGAATATACAATTTTTATTTCATTTATTAACAATTTTGTTGAAGTTATTGGTAAATGGAAACGATAAAAATACCCAATGAATTATGGATACATATATAGTGTTCCGGCAGGCATTCGAAATGGTTGCCATCGAAGAAGGGACTAATATTTCAAAAGATATTATTCCTAGGATGCTGTAGAACTGAAAGTTTTTTCATTCTCTTCCCATTGTTGACAGTGTGTGTGTGCCACTTTCTTTCTCTCTTCGGTCTTTTGAGAGGCCGGCACAAGCTTGAAATGCTACTTAATCTATAGCATTCAGTTGGGCTATAAATGGACAAACTGTAAATATTACGAGTCACACACTCAAATGAGCCGTATTTCGAAATGCCATGTATGAAAACGTTTGCGTGGCAGTTTTTTAGTCTGTCCGCAAGAAAAAATATCATTTCTCTCCCTCTTTTCTCTTTAAAAACTGTGTCCACTTTTGCTCGGCTGTCCTCACTGAATATAAAAACGATGAACTTAATCACAAAAAAAACAACAGAAAAAGCTGAGAGTTTGGCAGAAAACTAGAAAGCATATTCGGTGGGTTTGACCGATTACTTTGCAATCTACTTGTACTAGGCCGCTTTTTCCATGACCATGGCAAACCACATGAAGAATACAATCACAAAATATTTGAAATCTTAAAACCTATTCGATATCCAATTTCAAGATTGATTTTTATGGTATACACTGCAAGAAATCTACTACTGCTTTGTTCGGCATCGAACTCGCGACAAAATGAATAAGATTAGAAGTTATTCTTTGAACTTGCGTTCATATAACTTAACTAGTTCATGCATCACAGAACATGCATATTGTGCGCATTTTTTGTAGATAGATTTAAATTAAATTAAAGTGAAAAAAAGATAAATGAATGTTCCAAAAAATAGAGATCGAAAAATTGTGAGTTCAACGTTGAATCTGTTATTTAAAATGATGCGGTGTGAGAAGTATGACGAACTGCAGATTCGAAGCAGATCAATTGATTGAAGAAATCGTGGCAGAAAATGTTATGCGATGAAGTCAATGTAGTTATTAAGCTCATTCGGTGAATTTACTCGGGTAAATTCCTGTGGCATGATGCGTTGCGTATTAAAGTGCATGAGAGTGGAAAAGAAACTCGTATGCCACGCAGAGCATGGATTTATCTTCCACTTTCATGCACTTTAATACGAAAAACCATGAACAAGAAATTTCTTTGTGAACTAAGCGGAGTAGAAGTTTTTAGGTATTTTAAGAATATTTTTATATTTTAAAGTTATCTTACAAATTTTGATAATTCACAGTTCTATATGGTCGATATCATTGTGCAGTTGTGGACTCAATACCGCTATAGTTGGAACTTTCGGATTTCCAATATAAAATTGAAAATTTGATATAAAAAAGTGGTGCATTTGTTTCGCTATTCGAAATTGGTCGAGGGCCACTTTTGAGAAGAATCGTACGACGATTGACATTGGGAGATACGTGTCGGCTCCAGACATCCATTTTAACGGTCTTTAGTAGAAATAAACTGCCTGCTGATATAACCGAAATCGAAAATGATCTCGCATTTCCGCTTTATTCATGTTCAAAATCTGTGTGAAGGCGAAACATGTTTTCAGTCAGCCCGGACAAAAGAAATCGAGAAAATGGCGAGATAAAAAGAATACCAATTGAAACTATTCACATAAAACCTGGCATAAAACTGTCAATTTATGCGATAAATTACTGTAGAATGAGTGTGACTAACATAAACATGACACGTTTGGATTAATGATTTTTATCGTCGACACTTCATTTGATCGCATTTACCTGCTCATTTTGTTTATTTGGTTTTTGGCAACGAACTTCGATCACTTTTTATATCATTGCCATTTTCTTTATTGCTTTGCACACACACGCTTGTGAGAGAGAGAGAGAGAGAGAGAGAGAGAGAGAGAGAGAAACAGCGAGATATTTAAAGCGTAACGATTTTGAAGAGATGTGCTGATATGACTCACATCGAAACGCACATTTATAAGTTAATTTGATTATTCAGCGCACACACAATATAATACACTGGAAATTAGCTCAAATCCGTGCATATTGTAAGCTCGTTGTACATTTCTCAATCTTTTTTTCCATTTTTGCACCGTCTCTCCTTCATGTGTGTATGCGGCGCGCATTTTTTCTCCTGTGCGCTATCGATAAGGTTTTATTGAGCATTGTGCTGTGCTGTTGGAATGAAACAGAAAGCTCGCGTACGGATAAATGTATTGAATCTTCATATTTATGTTATTGGTGTTAATATGCGAGACATAACGACACATAAATAAAAAAAGAAACAATATAAACGGAATGGGAGCGCAACGGAAATCCTGAACTCAGCCAAATCGAAGTGAGCCGGTTCGCAGCTATAAAATCGTTGAATGGCACAGCTATAAAATGGGCTAAATATTATTCAGCTACCTAATATCGTTACTCAATTCGTCGTCGGGTTGAAAATATCGGCTCTTTAAGGACAGGCTTGTACCCTCACCCAAGGCATATTTACAGCTTCGCAAACAATATTTTAGCATTATCATATTTGATTTATAGCCAATTATTGATAACCAACCGATAAAATCCATTATTTACGCAGACACTGAGATCGGAGTACTTCAAACGCATTTATCTAATGGATTTCGATAATACCATCCACGGAACAACAACAACAATAACAAGAGAAAAAAATGCATGTAAATGATGTAGGAAAATCCGATCAGACGCAACAACGCGTAATGGTCAAATCCGGAATAAAATTCCGAAAATAACATTCATAAAGCACAATTTATACTTAAGATCATCGCTTTTACTACATCCCGGCGCAAAGATCTGCCAACACCGGAAGAAAACCGAAGCAGGAAAAAATGTCCTCAATTCAATTTTTGTGCTTCATTCGAAGATAAAAAATTAAGGGAATCGTTGTATTGTTGCGGAACGAATCAATGATCATAAATCTTGTGCTAAACTTCCAACTGTATGTCAGTATTTCTTTTCGTTAGATTGCCAGAGAAAGATGCAATGTAGTCCGATTCCGCAAGCGAAAAGAAATTTCTTACCATATTTTTATTTTATTTTATATGTGATTTTCCACCGTGCAATTAACACGCATTTCCAAAATATGTTGCATTTCCAAAATATGCCCGTTTTGATATGATCAATCAAAAACTATTAAATCTGCATCCAATTGTACTGTGTGTCGCCTGTAATAAAGCATTCAGTCGCTTAATTGTCATACAAAATCACACACACGCTTGGTTCACAGTTCAACGTAGCACTATGCCTGACAGTCTCGCTCTCCATTATATATGACATGCCGCAATGTTGATGATTTTCTTTTTTGTTTTGGCACATATCGAAATTCTAATCAATTTCAATTACTACAACTTGTGCACGTTAAATAAGCACCCGTTTCAATTGGCATGAATTTATATTTGATTTGATCAGTTGAAGAAAACCACGCACACCGGCTGCTGACACTGAGTGAAAGGAATGCTGTGCGTCATATGGCCTTTAATGCTCGATTGCTTCCGTTTCACCAGCAACCGAACCTGATTGAAGCCGTGCTAGAATAAAAAGCAATCAAATGCAAAACTTCTTGCAATTTGCCTGACGCCAATTGTGCTTTGGCAAACTTTTGTTATACTTCCCCTTTCTTTTGATCAAGTTTATGCATTGCATTTTATTGGGAAAACGCCAATGACCCTGAATTCGAGCGTGAATTCAAATATGAAATTTCTCCCAAAAATTTATTCAAGATGACATAAAGTATATTGAATTGGAAGCACTTAATTTAGCACTCGACAAATTGAAAATAAAGTAAAAAAGTTCATTTACATTTTTTTTTATTAAATTACGAAAAAGTCGTGACTTTTCAATCAGTTTTTGTTCTGCTTGTTGGTTTCGCTCCAGTTTGTTTACCAAAAGCAACTAAAACATTAATATGATATGGCAGTTGTGTTTTTGCATTTTGAAGTGAGCTCCTAATCAGCGATGCTTATCAACGGTGGAAAAATACGGATTCATTTTTTTTTTTTTTTTCAATTTTATTAATATTCCATTCAGATTCAGTGGCAAGTTTGTTTTCTTGTTGTTGTTGATGGTGCTGTTATTGAGATAGGCGCAAGCAATCGCAACACGTAACTTGAGCCGCTGGAATGTGTAAATATGAAGCGACAGCATGCCGAATGCCAAACATGCCAACACAAACAGCACTTGCAAGCACTCGCACGACTCACTTTTCACATACTTGGCTGGCTTGATCCTGACACTGGATTCTAAATGAAACCCAATGAAATAGTCAAAACAACGGTGAAATCAATCGCAATTGAAATGCATGCAGCTAACATATACCCACGCAAGCCACTGAAATTAAAATGCGAACGAAGGTCGTGTAATGTTTTTTTTTTGTTGTTGTTCTTTCTGCGCCATTTTACGAGCGAGTCTACAAAATGCAAAACTTTTTCCGTTCCGTTTACTTTTCTTATCATTTATGGCCGTAGATTATATGCAAACATTAAATTTTCCATAAAATCTTTAGTCTTTAATTTCCTTTGTTTCATTTTCATAACGTTTTTTCGATCGGTATTTTTCTGCTACACATTTTCCGTCTATAAATTGATCTATGTGTGTTTTATTCGAGCGGCAATATCAAATATGCAGACACCAAATAGTGCCATCCAACTATAAAGAGCTTGTTACTTTATGAAGCGTCGTATTGCCTCCTTCCTCTTCTTATTTATTTTATTTATTCAGTACATGTTGTTATTGCGTGTGTGTGTGTGAGAATGAGAGAGAGAGAGAGCGAGATAAAGAGTACAATATGGTTAGATGGCGCTATGTTTGACATGACATCTACATTGCTTTTTAAGTGCGCACTTTGGTTTTATTTATTGAAAACTCGTAATATCTGAGAAAAACAAACGACACCAATCAAGCTCTTCGGAAGTCGTTACGAGTCGGCTGCAAAAATCATTCTCTATAAAAAAATGGTTATTCTCTGAAAATATTTGCTGAAGTTGACGGAAGACCTAATCTCTATAAATGTGAATCAGCGTCAGCTTTTCGGCCGTCTTTACAGTTAAATTGAACATTGAAATCAAGTGAAAGATTTATTGACATTAGATTCACAGTTTACAATCGATTGTCATATTCAGTCTGAGATTTGTAATAATCAAATTTTGAAATCTATAATTCTCTAACGACGATTAATAATATTCAAACCAAAAATCACCTATTGTTGATAGTATTTAGAAAATACTAAAATTATATCTAAAGATAAAATAATTTTAAATTTTGTTAGTCTCAAAATATTGCATATGAAGACTGGTCGAACTAACACTTTGATATACCAACCTCATGAATTCAATTAATCTGACATGTGGCTATTATAATCCATCAAAAATGCTTTTTACAGATGTAATTTGATTTTCTTACAAATAGAGATGACCACTTACAACGAGCACAAAATTATACAGTACATTTATTATTATTATTATTATTTTTTTTTTTAATTGAAAAGAGTTTTTTTTTGTGTGGCTTCTTCAACTGTTGTCTATTCAAAATGGAATTGGAAAATAAATAAATAGAAGAAAGGAAAAAAGAAATCGAAGAGGCAGAAAGGGAAAAATTGAGAACGAAATGGCGATTTTTGCACGATTTTCCAACACCAAAAGAATTATCATGAAATTGGAAAATGTTGATGCGAACACACGCGATATTATCAAGTAAAAACTTAATCGCGACGCAAACAATATAATTCGGTCAGTAAGAACTCCATCATAACAGGTGCAAGAGACGTTTTGCAATTTCATGAACTCTATGTCACCAGCACACAAGCTCCACAACGAAATCATCCTAAAATGGAGATGCTTTTGCGTGATCCGGACGCTCAATTTCAGATTTTCCGCATTTTATATAATGTGGTTCCATGTTGTTGGCTGAAATTCAAAGAGTTAAATTTATGGCAATGACATGTTTCATAAATCGAATTGCTGAATTCGTCATGGTAATACATAAGTGCCTCATTCTACGCGGCTCTACGTAAATTCTTGCTTGATTGTTGATTTAGCAGAGAAACAAAGAAGTTCACGAAAAAATAACATATGATGGCAGGAAATGTAAAAATTTCTAACCGCATTCGCGGAGAAAGAGAGAATGAGAATAGGGAAAAAAGAAAATACGACAGGCGATGTAAAATGTGATATGTGAAATGACAGCTCTTCCACCTACATTCACTCACATTCACATCCGTACTCACGGATCTGTGACTGCAGAAGCCGAAAAATAGTAATTGAGATCATATTCCTGGCCCAGCAAAGTAAGAATCAAGCACGGCAAAAGCAAGAATGGTCCCAATCACATAAACTGCACTTCAATCTCTTTCGATGAAAAAGGAACTTCAAACGAAAGCCACAGCTAATTTTTGCTCTTGCTTTTCTTCGATTCCTTTCTGTCTCTTTTCATTCCAAAAACAAATAATTTGTGTAACGAGCAATTGTTTGAAAAACCACAAACCGACAAAGCATGAATTTCAATGAGAAATTTCCCTTTTTTAATGTGATTTTCAAGTTTGCATTACTTTTGTGGCGGAGTGAAGGATTTATTATAGCGATAAAACGATAGTAAATGTGAAAATTGACTTTCAGTGAAATTCGGCATGGCTAGCTGCTCCCCAAATGGCTTTTAATTTAATGCATTTGAATTAAGCCAGTCTCGCAATAAAATACATACGGAATTCAAGCGTGAGCTCTCCGACACTTCTTAGTTGCTCAACGTTTTTCATCACCGATTTACCGATTTGAACCAATTGAATGCTAATGCAACGGAAAATGTTTGGATGTTTCTCACGTATTCGATTTTCACAGCAAAGGCTCCCTGTCTTTCTCTTTTCAATTTTTCTTTTTCTTCCGTTCGAATGAAGAAATACATTCGCCCTATTTTTTTTTTTTTGTCAAGGAAATCGCTCCCTCGTATTTTTTTTCGTGATGCTTTCAACAATTTTTTTCTTCTTTTTTCAACTATTACCATAAACATTAAATTTTAATAAAATAATCATTTTCCCCCTTACGCTAACAACATAAATACATTTTTTCAACTTTTTTTCTTCACCCCGAGCGTACACAAAACAAAATAAAACTGCTTGTTTGACTGCTCAGATTGTGAACACAATTCGATTACAACGAACTTCTTGATCAACATAAGAGGGTGAGTGAAGAAAAGAAAAACATGCAAATTACATGAATACTAACGTTTGAAACGTGTATTTGGTCCGTTTCCTGTCGAATGAATACACGGATTCCAATGACGAACCACGAGAAAAGAAATTAATGAGGAATTCTTCTTCGCTCCCGTATTCCAGACCTCAAAATATTGCAATCTTTTCAGTGATAACAAACTTTCATCGTGTCTCTTGTTTAAACTTTTAATTCATAGAATGTCATTTTGAATTGAATATTTTTCTTTGGTTCCGGTCATTTTTCACATTCTCACAAAAAATTTCACTTGACATGTTCTTCCATTTGGTGCTTTTGCTCAAATTGAATCGAGACAGAAAAAACACACACAGAAACTGTACGAGGATAATCACATGAAAAAATATTTCACAGAAATTGCAATTTCACCGCATGCCGTTACTGTTTGCCTGGCAATTCACCTCATTTTCTTAATTGAAATTACCCGTTTGATTGCATAAATTAATAATTTTGATTGTTAGTTTTTATTTTTAAAATTTTATACATTGTGAAAAATTTATTTGCATTTAATATTGCGAAACATAATTTTAAGCGATTTGCTGGAGCTTTAGTGCATTCGAGAAATTGTATAATGTGAAGGAACAGTCGTTTCACTGCAGCGATCTTTTGATTAAAACTATAAACGCTCGCGATCGAATGCATGGATGGATTTTATTCAGCATTCACCGCATTTTTTTCGATTTGATATTATGATTTAGCTTTCAAAAAATGTCGGTTAATATTATGTTTTTATCTATTTCGTTCTCTCGCGCGAGTCGATTCGATTGCATACATTCACTGTTAGTCATCAACTGATCTGCTATGCCGTGTGGATATTTTACTGTGCTTAAAAAAACATCGATGTGCAAAAACTCTGGCGGAATATTGTGGATTTGTAATACACGTACACACAGAGAGTGGGAGCAGTAGGATACACGTCCGACGGCCTTGTGGCCTGATGTTTAACTGAACACACAATGAGTGTTGTAGCCGAATTATATGTTGAATGAATGAGAACTAAGGAGCGTGTGTAATCTCGGATTTTAAGTCCGTCAACCTGTTATACCGTTGTGTGTACGGTCTGAGTTGAAGCAACAGCAGCAGCAGCAGCAATAGAAGCGTTGGCAGCACGAACAACACGGAACATGCGAAACGCGTAGGAACCTTAGGGAAGCATGGGATATGTGTGCTTTGCAGCGAACATCGAGCACATGTTGTATTATGCTGCGGACTGGTGGATGCATATTCGCAGCAAATCAACTGAAAATGAAAGAAAAAAAAAACACACAATGTGAATCAGTGAGTGAATCGAATCGGTGTGTGATGATTTTTGTATATTGATTGTTATCATGATTTTGCTGTGAATTTCGTAAAATGAAAGCCCGACGCACATACAGAGCAAAGATTTTTTTGTAAAACCAAAGCAGTTACAAAACCGTACCGAATGGAGCGCGCGACTGCGTCAATACACATGCTGTGAGTGCGTTCGACTTGGAAAGCGGCACCAAGCTCCTTCGAAAAGCGCGCACAGCGGCAGTGGTGGCGACGGCGGTCATGTTCATCGTTCATTCCGTTGGAGAATTTGTGTTCGAGAATGTAAAAGGCAATTCATATTATTGTGAGTAACTATAATAGCACCCAAAAAGTTGCAGCATTCCATTCGGCTTGCTCCTGCCACACTGAATGATTCGTGCCTGACTCGGCGGAAGTATGAGCACATTGTAACACTGGCGCGATTTATGTGATGTGTATATCGTCTAGTCGTTTGTTACACGTTAAAAAGGCATATTACAATATGTTCGAATACTTACTGCTTCTTGTTTATCTTGTAATTATCACTTGGATCTTATTTTCCGACGAACTTATGGGAGCTCGAACAAAGTAATTTTCTTTTGAGAGCCAAAGAAATGCAGTTGCGATTCACAATATGAATTTCACACTGGTTTTGCAGATAGATCTTTTGATTCGCGACGATGAATAGGTTAATTGCATATATCAATGGGACAACGAGCTAAGCACGACATTGAACTTGTCATGAATTCATAACTGATGCTAAAATAATTATAATATGAAAGCATAGCTCAATAAAAATGCGATTTCAAAATCAGTGGACAGACTTTTAATCCTAGGGAAAGCTCGAGACCGTCGCACTTGGCTCGCATCAAACAAGCGTCGAATCCATTCACTCTGTATGTACTGATAGTCTCGGTCACTTTTCTTCTATTAAATAATATTTTGTGTGCTTGTTTCCAACGTCATCATTGTCATTTAGAGCTTATGTTACATTCATTGGAGCACCACTCTTGTGATGCACGCAAATCAAACGTGTGGATAGATAGATGTGCATGAGCTAGAAAATAAGACGCAACAAAACAGCACATCATTCGTACTCGCTCACGCAGACCTTGATATCGATAATCGTATCATGAAGTAATGTATTTGAGAGCTCCCAAACCTATAGATTGGACAAGACTGCTAAATAAATAAATGAATAAAATGATCGGATTCGGCGAGGAAAGTACATTATCAGTCTTCTTGTGACTCGCAAAATCTCTCCCCATTTCGCTCCAGTCCACCCTTTTTTTACACGAAATGTGGAAAAAAGCACAATTTAATATTATTCCTTTAAGCCGTTCCCTTATAGACCTCCTCAAGCACTTTTTGCCCACGGTATTTATAGCAAACATGAAACCATAGGAAAATAAATAGTCGTAAATACGTAAAACTTACTTTTCCGCACATTTACCGGAAGTCTATGGGTTCACAGGTTATTTTTATTTCTTATCGAATCATCATGTAACTATGCGAATATGTCAGGCCCAATTTTAAGTCATTACGATGAGATTTAGGATTGATTAATTCTTCGAATCGGCTGTACCATATTTGCGAAATTATTGGTATTTGGTTCAAACTCACCAACAGCGAGACGTAAATTATTAGCCATTGCGGATGTTCACTTTGAATTATTATTTTAGTATAGAAAAAAAATTTACAAAAACTATTGAAAATATAGATTGCTGAGTGAAATAGAAGACAACATATCTTTATTTTCCCAGTTTCCAAACGTTTTCTCAAAGCATCGAGAGAGACAATTTGAGGATTTTGCGTGAGGATGATGTAATTTATTTCAGAAATGAACCTTATTACATCGAGCAATAAGAGTCAAAATCATTTGTCATTTACGTTGAACCTCGAACTTTACACTATTTCGTTCGAAGAACATAGCTGCCATATGAATATTTCTCAAATCTCATCGGATTGACTTGAAATTGTATGCAATGACTAATTATTTCCGTGAAAAGATGAGATTACGGAATTTTAATAGCGATACGTCGTCAAATAAATATAGTCCCCATACCAATTTTACATTTCGACCCAGAAAATTGAAAATTTTGTAGGGGAGGTTGTCCTTAATCTCATCGAGAGACTCGACATTTTATGATTAATTTTTTTCATAATAATATTCTGAAAGTTTCAATTCGATGCATTGTGAAATAGACATACTCCTCATATAAATATTTCCCGGGAATGGTTGCAATTTTTTTTTAAGGTTCAACCGTTCGCAATACTTTCACTACACACAGTGGTGTGTGCGGAAAAGTAAAAACATACAGTGCACACCGGAAAAATCATGTCAGTGCGTCAGAAAATTGGGTTTTCATTTAAAACAAAGTTAAGTGATTGATTTTGTAGGACCTTCAAGTAATGCCAGCCGCTGATTTAAAATACTTTAAAAAAAAAGATTCGTCGTTACGAAGTGTCAGCGGCGAGAAAATGAAAAGCACTGAAGTAAAAATACTTTCACTTCAAATTGTTCAATTTTCATCCGATGACAAATATTACTTTTGTAGATTAAATATTTCTCTCTCTCTCTCTCTCTCTCTCTCTCTGCGCTCACAGCAGCTTGCACACTATCAGCGATGAGGGTGATTGAAACCGAGAAAGTTTGTTCATTTCAGACTGAAATTCCTGAAATATTCGTTCGGGTGTAAAGTTGTGTAAACGGATCACTACGACCGAAAATTAAATGATTTTTCAACGCAATGATGAATGTCTTTTATGTTGACGAACGAATGTGTTTTTAATGTTATTGCTAAAGAATGCGAATTTTCGGGAAAATTGCACTCTATTTTTCAGTAAAGCTTCTTTGGGATTTCTGGCCCGAGCAACACACCGAATAAGGATAATTGTCCAAATTTGGACCTACAACTTTGAGTGTTCCAAATTATGAACTAAGATTATATATATAAAAGAAATAAGGTTCATTTTCGCAGTTTGGTCATAATAAGAGTGCAAGACCGAATTGAAGTCAAGTACCCTTATATTATACATTTTCTACTGAATTTCCGAACATATTTTATTTGAATATTGCGACAAAATACATAAATGAGACACATCAAATTGAAATTCCATGCAAATTCAGAAGAATGCGTGAGATTTTCTCATTCCCAATTTAACTTTCTCTCTTTCTAAATCTGAGTGTCTTGATTGGTCGATTTGAGCATACAGTTTGAGCTTTACCCGTTCAAGCGGTCAAGCGGGATGAAATCGCATTCGGTCAAATCTGCCTCTGAACTAGTGCGGTCATTTAAATGGACCAATGGATCATTGAGTGAAGGAAGTGAAAAGGGCAGGGATGTAAAAGCAATTAACCAGATGAAGTGATTGTAGTAGCTCGATGCATGAATAATTTATGGCGCCTCTTAGATGCTCGCGTCTTTTTCTCTCTATCCGTCTACCTCGCATTCATTCGTTCTGTCTCTATCGCCGTCAAAAACTTCGTGTTTTTTGCTCATGCACCGTATATGTGCGGTGTTACCCTTGATATTCAACTTTTGTGTCCCAAAAAAATTAATTGGCGACGAATTGATACGATTGCTAGTTGATGCTGTTGCTGGTGCTGTTGCTGCAAATTGGTTAACACTTACCCTGCAAATGGTGTGACGCCGTTTTGATATTGGATCGTCTAAAATAATTATGTACGAAAAACGAGACGCCGTTTTCAATCAATTATTCGCACACTTTTGTCTCTTATATTTCCTATATCGACACATTCACAAAGTTGTGTCGTCGCTGAATTTTATGCAACGACGACCCGTTGCCACTTATTAAAATGAAATTCAAACATGTGAAAGTTAACATATGCTGCTAATTGGCATGGGAAAACTTGCTGATGGATTGAATGTTTGACTAAAGACCAACGTAGCATATGCAAATATACACACTCTGTTTCTATCTGTCCCACATATTCGCAC
Source organism: Obolodiplosis robiniae (assembly GCA_028476595.1). Taxonomy (NCBI): domain Eukaryota; kingdom Metazoa; phylum Arthropoda; class Insecta; order Diptera; family Cecidomyiidae; genus Obolodiplosis; species Obolodiplosis robiniae. The sequence goes on along the minus strand of CM052017.1, from coordinate 6,094,676 downwards.
GCTCGATTATTCGAACTCTATCACTATGCACTCAGACATTTTGTAATCCATTTTATACACCATTGAACAGACATTTACTTAGACAGTTTGTTGTGTAAGTTACTGCAATATCATTTTAGCAAATAGGCTATCGACTAAAAATACCATCGATTTCACCATCCCCACCCCACCTATCACTCTCTTTCTCTCACTCTCTCTACACAAAGCGAAATGACAGATACAATCAATCTGACGTTTGTTTCGTACGTCTATTTATCGTTACTGCAGTTAGAAATCGATTAAAATTTGAATTTTCAAACTTGCAAATGGATTATATCTGCCATTTTGCTAAGCGGTTCTCTCTCATCTTCTTGTTGCAATTTTTATTTTCAGCAAGCACTACGATAACATTTCACGGCTGCATGAAAAATATTGGGTTCTTTTCCCTCTTTCGTCGTCTTCACTTTCATGCAGCATTTTTAAATTATCCAATGTAGTTTATCCGTTTCATTTTACCTGTCACTTGCCAAATACAATGCATACGTTGGATCTAAATCTCAATTAATACTGTTTTACGAGTTGATACTACGATTTTTTTGCTACCGCTGAAGCTGCTGCAGTTTTTTTTTTTTTTTTGTTGCTTTGAATTTCATCATTAATTTCGGTTCTCGTTGACTGCACTTGTTGTGTGCGTGTGCACAAGGGGCGTTTAGGACAGAAATTATATAGACAAATATGACAAATATCAGTGCATAAAGTCAATAGGTTCTCGAATACGTGAATATCTGTGCATTAGCATGTATTTTTGTATATATTCCACAATTTTTGACATGAATGGTTTCTTGATTATCGCAATAAATATTTGTGTACTGTTTTCTGTGAACGTAAAAGCCCCTAGCGTGTGCATGTGTGTGCACGCGCGAGAAAGCGTAACGTGGCCAAAAAATATCATTTTAAGTGCTAGTTGAAACCGTGGAAAAGAAGGAAATACAATTTGCCAACGATAATAATTATTAGTATTAAAGGTAAAAAAACTGAAGCGAACTCGGCATACCAAGAAAAGGAGTCGCCTGACTATTTACAGCTCGCTTAATCATTTAATTAGAATTTTGTTTATATTTCTTTTGATCGCCCATGGACATTCACATTTATTTTTATTCGACATCATCATGGTGGCACATTTGTCAGACCATGAAAAATTCATCTAGTTTGCGTTGAGCGTCATTATTTTACATTTTTTCGCATTTGTTCTGTTGAATTTAAGTAATCTGAATCGGTTCGTATTCCATATTTTGGATGTGCTTCGCAAATTTGATTGAATATGATAATATATTTCAAATATTAATAACTTATATTTAATATTAAACATAAAAAAAAACAGTGAAAAACTAATTTTGCATGGCCATTTTCTTTTCGAATTGATCGGTTAAACATGTATTTCAAGTGAGCAATTTGGCTTTGCTCCTGCCTGGAATCTTCAGTGAAAACATTTTCCCTTAGTCGCGGACGAACGCAGGAACACTCGTTCGATAATAATATTTTGAGTGGAATCGATTCCACTCGGATTTTTTCTAAACGCAAACTTTTTCTGTCGTATACTAAAATCAAATAAAGAAACTTTTGCTGAGGTGAATTCTCGTTCGGCAGGCGAATACAAAACACAAAACTATTGAAAACAAAATGTTTGCCGCAAATTATATCAAGAGCTTTTTTTTGTGAACAAATGTCTGAAGCAACTGAGACGTTATGAAATCGTGCTTGTGTTTTGTTTCCATGTTCAGGCGCGATTTCGAGACGTCTTAGTTGCTTAAAAATTTTTTCAGCCCACAGTTGGATTTATATACTAGAACCCATTGACCATGGGCATGCGAAGCGGGAAAATGGATTGGAATGGACCTTGTTTTTGTACCAAATAACCATTATAAGGGGCTGTTAGGGACAAATTGAAACGGCCATAGCTTTTGAATGGATTGTTCAATTTCGATGATGTCACTCATGAATTGAGAATAACCCAAATTTATGGGGAAGAATTTGAGATGAAACGTCTTTTGTGATTTTTTTGGTTATGCGTGCCTATAGCGTGCTCAATTTCCAAACTCCCATGGTTTTTTTGGACCTGTCGCCCAAGAGATGACCCCCCCCCCCTTTTCCAACGATGCTCAGCTTTCATCGATTGGACTCCTGCATTCCATTTGCTGTAAACTTTAAGTCTTTTGAGTTTTTCGCTGGGTGTGCTTGCGTCCACATGAAGTGAAATTTAGTGGTACTTGCAAGGCATTTCGGTTGAATAATTAAGTTGAGTTTTAACTGTCTGTTTGTCCATTGACTAATATAATCATCACATCAACTTATATTGAACCCTCAAGATTTTGTAAATTTTCGATTGGATTGAACTCTCCACATATGAATCAGTAAGAATAATAAATCTCACGTCCCAACTTCATATAAAATAATACTGAAACATAAAGTTAGATCAAAATCATAGTGAAACATAGAACATGGGCAAATTAAAATAAATGTGAATTATTTATTATGTTCAAAGAAGTGTCACTTTATACCAGAGTTCGTTATCGGAACCCCGACCGAAGACCCGACCGAAGACCCGACCGAAGACCCGACCGAAGACCCGACCGAAGACCCGACCGAAGACCCGACCGAAGACCCGACCGAAGACCCGACCGAAGACCCGACCGAAGACCCGACCGAAGCCCAACCCGACCCGATCCGATCCGAAATTTTTCGGACTTGGGCGGTTTCGGGCAGTTGGTGGCGGGCAACCGTTGGTGGCCTCGTTTTTTTCGATATTTCAATTTTTTTTTTTTTGAACGTTCTTGGATCCGTACAAGCCCGAATCCTGACCCGAGCACACCCGACCCGAAATTTGTTCGGTCGGATAGGGACCGGAAAATGAAAAAAATCGGGATTGGGCGGGTACATGCAGCGATCAGAATTATTCGGGCGGTCATCAGGACCAAAAATTTGTTTGCGAACTCTGCTTTGTACTGGAGCTACCTCATCCATAATTGACTGGGGCATGATCCAGCACTTATTCGAGGGGGAATTCAAAATCGTAAAACATATCCAAAAGCAGAAACTTTCAACGTACCGCTTTAACAATAAGATATCAGCAAAGAACCGTTCAGTTTGTATTGGATGTTACCAGAAGGAGGTTGCCAAAGGAATGAAAAAATGTTCTGAGGTACCGAAAATACTTCAACTTCAACAATTCAGCTCGTTGGATTGAGCATTAAGGCTCTAGTCGATGAACAAAAAAATAAAAATGACAATATTTGTTTTACATTGAGCAATTATTAAACCGAAAAGAAAAGAATTGAAATGGAAAGACACACTGTTAGAAATAATATTGAAAAGAATTCATAGACAGTTGACAATATGTTCTGCATTTGCAATATGTTTGCGATTGTATTCGCATTTTCATTACCACAACAGCGTCTCACAATGATTCGTGAGCCTCGTTCGTTCCGTGTTTGGTTTTTATTTCGTGTTTCATGTGGAACTTTTTGGAGTGATTTCGCTGATTTCATTCCATGTGCGTTCGTCGACATTTTGCCATCCCATTCTTATAGCTCTCCGTTCCTCCGCCTATCCCAATCTTCCGCGTTTACCTGAATGTTTATTTCACTCTTCGCGCTTTAATGCTATTCATCATAGACCCGAAATGTTGTTTAATGATGACAAATTAGATTCTTCTCAAGAGATTTCGAAAAGAACAACGCACCGGAAATAAAATGAAAGATAAGGAAAAGCAACGGTGGCAAATATACAACGAAAAAAAAATTAAAAATGTTTTCATGAAATGTCGACAAAAATTGCGAAAGCGTCGGAGAAAACGCGAAGGCAAAGAAGGAACATATTTTTAAAACGGCAGCTGACAAACCACATTTGAGCTGAGCACAGGGAGCGAACGAACCCAAAAGATCGAATGACGCCAAAACAGGGAAATGATGTTGTCAACAACAACAGCCGTAATTCAAATGACTGTAGAGGAAATGCTCATCGCAAATTTCAATCTAAATGTAAATACATGCGAATAAAATACAAAATTTGTGCTTTTAAGCACCTGGCGCGATTATTTGTTGTGCCGCCGACGCCATCGTCTCCATCACTGTCGCTCCACACCCCAAATGATTATTTTTCAAGTGCACCATAAAGTTGTCAAAGGAAAGTAGTTGTGAACATTTGAGCGAGCACATGTGAAAATTGAAGACGCAACCTGAATTGAGCACACACACACACAATCCTGATTGATCCTATTCCGTCGTTTTGTGGCAGTGATCATTTGTTATGGCTCATTTCAGCTCTTTCTTTTTCAACATCATCACTATCGCCTCCCCGCACCAACATCACATATTTATGTCGGCTTTCGCATTCCAATCGTACATCCGTTTGATGGTGAGTGCGCGCACGAGCGCTCCTTGGTTTATGTGTGTTGGTTTTCAGTCGCGGATGAATCCTCTCTCGCTCTCTGTCTCTGTGTTCATAATTTGCAGTTGAAAGAAAGCATTTGTGTAGATCTATGTGCGTGCATTATTATCAAATAAAGACTGAAAGTATATGACAGAAAGTATTCAGTGAAAAAGAGAAGAGATTGACGCACCGGCACTGAAAAACCAGTGAAAAGATAAGAATTAGGAACAGAAAAGAACACAGCCATACAAAAATACTCGAATAGTCGGTTAAATAACACACAACGACACAAAACAACAAAATACATTTGATGCTGTAAACGGAAAAGATTTCCACTTAAATTGAAATATCATGGCTGTGCGACACAGCCATTTTACCGCTTGTATGTTCGTTGAGCTTCAACTACTTTTCTTTTTGATTTGCTCGAATTCTGTTGATGTGTGTTTTTGCCGCTACTTCGGGTTTTTCCTCCCCTCTCTGTCACCGTCTCTCTCTCTTTCTCCATTCACGTTGTTTTCGTTTTACAATGAGCTCAGGAAAAGAAATATTAGCGATAAACAATTTATTTAAGGCCAAAGCCAACAAGCCAACTATCATCATAGATGCCTTCATGATGATGCCTTCAAGTCAAAAATAAAACTCATACTTCTAGCACTTGGCTCATACAATCCGCTCTTTCTCTCTCTCTGCACATATTTTTATTTATTTTGTATAATAAACACATTCTATGAACTTAAATTGAATGTCTCCATTATACAAATGATCTATCGTTTAGCATTATTTCATTTCATATCAACCCAATTTCATAAATATTTAGATATGTGTTTGCATAGAAATGCTATTTGTGGCGTCACATATTCCAAATATGCACTTTCATGCGAAGCAAGTTAATGAATTGAATTGAAAGATACGGGGATATTGGATCCATTTAACATAGCACAACAATCAAGTAGATACACTCCTAATGAAGTATTGTTATTATTGACTTATTATACTAATGCCAAAGTACGTTTCAATACATTCTCGAATTTCACACCCAGGTTTTCAGTGCAGCAAAATGACACATCATGGTAATTGCTATATAAACGAAAAATGAAGCGCTGTTAAATCATCTCAATTTAGATGAAACGTTCTCACTTGTTGTCACGAATCAAATATGCATAAGATATGTATTCTATCGATTAGATCATTCCATCGGTGAGATGGTTCATTTAATGGATAATCATTATTATTTCGGAATTATTGATTTTTTGTCAAATTTACCCAAAAAATCGACAAGTGTGTAGGGTCGTCCTAAATCTCACAGGACTTACAATTTTGTATGAAATTGTTTTTCCATAAAATATTAATATTCTGAAAGTTTTATAAAGAGACAATGCGAATTCAATAAAATCCCCATAAAAATGTTTCGTCATTTTATTAAAAACCCCTCCAATTAATAACTTCTTGTAATTTTTAGACCATTCGCTATTCTTTTACGCACAGCGTGGTGCGTGCGAAAAGTGAAAAAAGCACAAACTTCTATTTAGTAATAGAAACTTTTATTAGGTATTGTTTATTATTTACACCCATGGAATTTTCCACCGATCTTCTGAGATTTTACGCCGGGATTGTTTAACAAAATCACAAGGCTTTTCTATTTTCAAAATGTTTATGCAACTGGGGCGACTGGCAAGTGAGCGCCTTGTGGTTGGAAACCGTTTTCATCAGCAACGAAGGTGACAGAGTATGGTTGACCATCTGGAGCAGTGAATGAAAATGATCCTCGGGTTGCAATACCGGCCTCATTTCCGATTTGTTTCAATTGACCTTGTTCTTGTGCTGCGATTCCGTTTGATGTTTCGTAAGCATATTGGAATGAGTCTGGGTTCACAACAGAGCTGCTCTTTACAGTTTGAGCGGCAGCATCTTGAGTTGGACCACCTGGAAGAAGACCAGCAGCGGCAACTGCGACGAGGGCGAAGAAAGCAATAGCCTGGAAGCAATCAGTAAAAAAATTTCATTAAAATTGTTGTGGTCAATGCAGTGTTCGAATTTTTTTTTTTTTTTCTATTTTATTCACTTTACATTGAACAAGCGATAAAAAAAATTATTTGAGCTCCAGTAGAGCTCGAAAGTATTTTGCTTGCAAAAATTTGATTTAATTTTTTCACATTTTTCTTCTTTTTTTCCAAATGGAATTCACTTTTATTTTTATCGCTTTACCAATATTCATAGAAAATCACTTTGGACATTTTTAGATTGTCTACAAATTAACTTACAATTTTGTTCATTTTGATTGAATTTGCTGTGTTATCACTGATAATGAAATGTTTTCTGATACCGAATGCAGTGTCGCGTCCAGTATTTATACCAAAAATTATGGCGCGATTCACATTGCGAATCTGATGAAGATGACCATGGATGATGCAATCGAATCCAATTTGCAATGCAAATTAATATCCATTAATTTAATCTTTTAGTTTGGCAACAAGAAATGGATAAAAACAGATTTACATAATAACTTCAGCTGTTGAACAACAAGAAACTAATAAGTGGTCAAACATCTGTTTCAAGCAAAATAACAAGAGAGGAGAAATATTAAATGTACGAAAATATTTTGCATAGGTTTTGAGTGAAAAAAGCAATGCTGGAATGCAATTCTCACATTACAAGGTTTTATTTGTTGAAACTTTATGCAAATAGAGATAGATGAATACATATTGTATATGTTCATCTCTCTTTGTAGCAAATGAAGCCTTACAACGTGAGCATTGCATTCCCCGGTTGGAAAAAAGGATAAACTTATAGTCAAATAATGTTTGTATGAACAGTACGAGTTACAATTGTTTCGACGTTCATTATCAAACTCTGTCCGAAATTCAATTGAATTCTAATTTCATACGCAAATGCATCAAAGAACAGAACAAAATAGGCAAAAAAGACAAATTGTAGAAAAATCAAATTCAAGTGAATATTGAGAGTGACAGAAAAATATCAAGCTGTTCATTTGAAATATGAACCAAACCACTTTTTTACGGCTCAATGTCTTCAATGCTTTTTTTATTACGTTGATTCTAAACATCAACACGTTTTACCGATGTAAACGGCATAGAAACTCATTTGCAGCAACTGTTACATTGGGATGAATATACTCCTAGTTTTTCGCAATTATCAATCTTATCTTTTGTCGACCACTTCAATAATTTTAGAACCAACTCCGAAATACTAATTTTTAAACGATTATTTTTTTCTGAATCTTCTCCCTATCTCTTTCATCATTATATCGGTAAAAAAATGAGAATCCCATCGGTAAACCATCTTTTTGGCAGTAATAACTTCATCTGAATTGGAAAAGAGATTGATCAAGACATACTTTTGTGAAATCAAAGAAAGCCTCTCTTTCTAATGGGATGATATATTGCTTGTCCAACCATTCAAGGAATGAGTTAAATGCATCTTTATGTGGAACAATTGTAAAGAAAGATTTGATGTACAATTTATTCCATAACTCGTTCGCGTTCAAAATCGTGGCATCTAATTTGTCAATTAAATCGATTGAATTTTTGACCGAACATTTTGAATCAACAATATTCATTTTGCCTAAACGCTCTATGAGCCCTTTCGAGACTGTTGTATGTGGAGCACTGATTTTTTGGGGAAATATGTCTGAAAGTGTTTCCTGGTTTATGTTGTTTGAATAAACCGTATATTGAAGGTACACGAACGTTTATGCATTCTGTTTTTCCAACTGTTTCCAAAAAGGTCAGCGTGCTTCTTGATGACATTATTCATTGCAGTTTTCAATTTGTTCAGAGGCCTTCTTCTATTTATTTCATCATTCCTTCAAAGTTATCTTCTTTATCTAACATAACCAAGCAATTCCCTTCGTCCGCTTTTGTGATAAAAATGTCTTTTTGTTGAGAGATTCAACTGCTGCTCTTTTGTTTCAGTGTCCGAGGTTGTTTGAGAAGTGTTCACTTATACATTCTTCGCACCGCCTCGTTTGCCGTTGGCTGCTTCAGTTTCTAATCGATTGAGTGCGATTTCGACGTCTACAATTTGTTCCATTCGACCTTTGTTTTATTGAAAAACGATAGATTTTGTGGCATTTATTTTGGTTTTTGAGGTGTGATCAAACGAAAATGTATTGGGAATTTAAATAATTTTTCGTTTTTCTTCATAACCGTCTTCTTCTTTCTCTTTTGCTTTACTTCACCATTCTGCTTATCTGCATGATGTTTTTGACACGAAATGTGTGCCTGTAAACTGTTCAGCATATCAAAGTATATTCATTTAAAATATTTCGAAATCACGAAATAAAACTCATTCAAGTGAAACATGTGCGACATTTAAACTGAAGTTAATATCCGAGTTAATATGGATATTTCATTATCAGAAGTATATTGAGTATCGATAAAATTCTAGTATTAAAGGGACAGGTATATTTGTCATCAAAAGTCGATGAAATGCAACTAGCACTTTACTGATTTGAATTCACACGATCGATGCTATTAAATCGGATTGCGCGAGTCAAGAGCATTGATTCATGCATATGCAACCATACTAAAAGTTTGATGGAAATTCGCAATCAATCCATGTATGACAGCATGAATCTTTCCCGGCATGAAAAAATTTAATGAAATTCTAACATCAGCCGAATTTCACGTCTATTTGAATACTGTGTTTTATCATCAAATGCAAAATCAACGCATTCACAATGTGTTCAGACATTGAAAATGGAACTGTTTTGTTAGAACAGAAAAGAGCTAAAAATGTGCCAGTGTTCAAGAAATGGGACTCCCAATTCCCAGTGTTTATTACAAACAAATATGCTTTTGCATCTTGATAGAGAATGGGCTAAGGTGGTTTTATTATAGAAGGAAGTCAAACGAATAAAGCGCATTGTTCCAATATTGAAATCCATTTGAGTGGTTCCAGCTTTGATTTGATTACAATTTTAATATAAGTTAAAACATTTTTCTGGCTCAAATTCGAATCTACAATACATTTCGTACAAGAATTTCATTTGTATAATGTCATTATTCAACGTGTATCAGTGTTTTTCAATTCAATCCAAATCTCAATCGATTGGAACGGTTTGAGATTTGATAAATTCATCTATAATTATTTTATGGCGATTTCAAAACAGCGTATGATACCGTTTGGTTGCGACTATTAATTGAAAAACTCGCGAGGTTCAACATTGGCGCAAAATGGATATGCGAATTTGTAACACATAGAAAGAACTACGTCAAAATTGGTTCAACAAAATCGAGAATTTTTCTATCCACATCTGGTGTGCCAGCAGGTAGCACACTCGGTCCACTGCTCTTTGCCATATTCATAAATGATATTGTTGAGGCTGTGCAGTATGCGATCATACTGCTGTTTGCGGACGACATCAAAATTGTACTTGAAATTAGATTATGTAATAGTGATGCTTACACATCAATGTTGCAAAATGACATAAACAGCCTGGTGAGATGGTGCGCCAAAAATCAGCTCTATTTCAACAACCAGAAATGTGCCATGTTTAGTGCTCATCGTGACAACACGGAATTCATACGTACAACATACACCTTGGGTGATCATGTGCTGGAACACAAAGATGAAATTCGCGATTTGGGTGTTTTGATTGACAGAAGATTCCACTTCGGTCATCACATTGAACAAATCACAATGAAATGTCGCCAGCTCGTGGGATGCATCAAGCATTATTCAAATGGAAATTTCTCGCTTAAGACACAACGATTATTATTTCTGGCCTATGTTAGGTCCAGACTCGAATTTGCATCCATTATATGGAATCCGTATATCGACATCTATAAAGATGATATAGAATCTATACAAAAACAATTTGTAATATATTTGCTAGATAATCGTAGGAATGCCACATCGTTTAGATTAACTCCTTATGAGGACCGCTGTGATCAACTGAAATTTCAAGTCTTAGAATTAAGAAGAAAAGTTGCGGATGCTGTTTTTGCATTCGATTTTTTACTTTGGAAATATGAAGGACGATTTAATTGTGTCCAAATTTTTAAGAAATCAGAGTGAATACTCACTTCGCAGTTCAACCACTAATTTATTAATCGAACCAATCACTTTGAGAGATTACTTATTGAATCAGCCAATTGTTCGTTTGATTAAACTTGTAAATAATTATAAGGTAATTGTTTCAACATGTGTTAGTAGAGATACATTCAGAAGTAGAATTACTGAGGAATTGAAAAATCCAACAATTATTGTTAGACGTTATTAACATTGTCTCAAGGGAAATGAAAAGATCTTGGTTTTAAAGGAGAGGCTTCGGCTGACTCTTTTCCAAGCATAATTAATGTAAACCTACTATTCAGCCAATTTTTTTTGGCGGTGGAAATAAATAAAATTCAAAATAGTGTTTATTACAAACAAATATGGTTTTGCATCTTGATAGAGAATGGGATAAGATGTTTTTATAATAGAAGGAAGTCAAACGAATAAAGCGCATTGTTCCAATATTAAAATCCATTTGAGTGGTTCCAGCTTTGATTTGATTACAATTTTAATATAAGTTAAAACATTTTTCTGGCTCAAATTTGAATCTACAATACATTTCGTACAAGAATTTCATTTGTATAATGTCATTATTCAACGTGTATCAGTGTTTTTCAATTCAATCCAAATCTCAATCGATTGGAACGGTTTGAGATTTGATAAATTCATCTATTAAAATGTTGTGAATAACGCAACGTCTTTCTAAATTGTAATATATTCAATTCCAATTTGGTTTTGACGCTTTGATTTGGTCATGAGATTCGCCGTGATTTTGATAGTTATTTTTTTTTTTTTTGCTTCGCTTTCAAGCGCGATTCAGCTGTATGTTGTTGAGCTTGGATTGCAAATGCTCTGTAGTGAAAATATGCAATATTTTCACTCAATATTCATTGCATTGCTTCTCAATTGTGCATCGAGCTGCGTTGTTGGGATGTTTTCGCTTGCTGCTGCTGAGCAGAGAATAATCAAGGTAAGTTCTAAGTTTTACTTAGATCATTTCTCTCTGTAGGAAAAAAGGTGTTAAATGTTAATGCAAGTGTCTGTTTGTCTATTTCAAGGAATACAAAGCGATATCGATAGTATTAATAATATTTACGAAATAGCGCTTAGTTCGCATTGAAGCGCATGAGCTTGAAAAAGAGATCCATGTTATGTGCGGACTACATGGATTTCTCTTTGACTGTCATGCGCTTTGATATGAAATAAGTGCTATTTCGGAATATTATCATAACTATTGAAATCGTTTTGTATTTCCTGGTGTTTTTGCATGTCCTGTGGAGCGAATCTGGCGATTGTGCAATGTAAGACTATGGATTAAGATGAATTCTGTCTCATAACAGCGCCACTCGCTTCTTGCCTTGCATTCGTACAGATATGCGACCAACATATACAGTACAGGCCAAAAATATGGATACAGCAACAGATATTCCGTTTTTTCCAACTTTGTCATCATATTTTCATAATAAATTGATATTGTTTCGCTTATTTTTGTTCTTTAATGTAAATCTGAGATTTTTTTTATCATTCTGAACCAAATCTATGGCAATAAAATGAAATAATTACTTTTAATTGTCATTTTCCATGCGCAATAAGATTATTAAATAATTAAAATTTCGAGGAGTGGTGTGCAGAAATGTTGGCAAAGATTCATTGAAACTGGCAGTAACATGAACAGAGCTGGACGCGGACGACCAAGAAAGACATCTAAAAGAGATGACAACGATATTTTATTGATTTTTGAGGCAAACCGATTGTCAGCGTCAGATATTCGAACTGAAATCAATCAAACATTGGCCGCTCCAATTTCCTTGAATACTCTCAAACGGCGACTGCGAGAAAATGGAATGATTGGACGAATAGCTGCTAAAAAACCACTCTTGCGACTGATAAACAAACGGAAACGATTAAAATTTGTCAAAGAACACAAAGATTGGTCGATTGCGCAATAGAAATCAGTGCTTTGGTCAGATGAGTCAAAATTTCAATCTTTTTGGCAGTAATCGGCGTCAATTCGTCCGTAGAAAACCAGGTGAACGGCTCAATTTCGATTGCATTGCGCCAACTATAAAACACGGCGGTGGTTCTGTGATGGTTTGGGGCTGTTTCTTGTATGATGGAGTCGGCTAACTCAAGTAAATTGATGGAAAAATGACAAAAGAGTCATACCACAGCATTCTTCAACGCCATGCGATTCCATCTGGAAAGTAATTGATTGGGCGTGGATTTATTTTCCAGCAGGATAATGATCCAAAACACACTTCTAGATTATGCTCCACTTATTTACAAAATAAACAAGACCTTGGTGTGCTTCAAGTCATGGAATGCCCACCACAATCACCAGGTATCAACTCAATCGAACTTCTGTGGGACGAACTCGATCGCCGTGTGAAATATTTGCTACCAAAAAGCCTTGTACATCTCTGGGAATGTCTGAAAGATTCTTGGCAAAACATACAAGTGGAAACACTGCATAATCTTGTTGAAAGATTGCCCAAAATATGCGCTGTACTCATCAAAGCCAGAGGTGACCATTTCAAAGAAAATCGTCTTAAGTAATATTTTCTCATTTTTGATTTGTGAAAGTCATTTAATTTACACGAAATGAATATAGAATAGTCACTAGAAGTGAATTCGAAAACATATGTGCCTTCAAAATGTAGATAAAGACATTTGATTTCGTTATAAAGACAAAAAATTGAATTTTTCTTGATGTATCCATATTTTTGGCCTGTACTGTACGTGTCTGTTAGTATCCACGATGTGCCGATCGATTGTGGCGCTGTTATGCAGTCATCAAGACAATCACCAGAGCCAACATGTTTGTTCGAACTTTGCAAACACAAGCGAACATAACAACATGGAATACAAAATGCCCATTTGAACAATAATTTGGAAAATGTTGCGGAAAATAAATCTAAAAATGAAAAAAAAAAAAACATTTCCATTCGCACTTCATTCAAATCAAAAGCCCGTTAATTTTTCATTTCATTTTGAATACTTGGATGAAATTTGCGGTGAAATTCTCATATATGCATTATATCTCATTTGCTTTTTCGCGTTCTAGTGCGCGGCCAAATGCGAAATGTCAGATTGGATGTTGTTGATTTCTGAATTTTAAATTCAAATTGTGAATTTGAGCGTTGTTCTTGAATACGCAAATGGATTGACAATAAAAGGGGAAAGACTAAAAGGTCTATGAAAATAGCGTTAACAAAAAAACTGAAAATGATAATAATCGGATGAAAGGGAAAAATTAGGAACTGAAAACAGAGAACACGAAAACAGAGTCGCAAAGGAGAGAAAGGAGAGAACGAGAAATCTGACGAAGAAAAATGAATGGAGGGATATTGCAGGAAAAACAGTAGCAGGAACAGCATCAAGCTCTTTTTCTACACACATATTTATTATAAAAAATTCGTATCTGCGTTCCGTGACAGTGACACACACACTGACTACAGCGCATATAAATGGAACACGTAATATCAGAAAATTTAATTTGCATAAACAAGTGCTTTTGATGCAAATGATGATGACTTTTATGTGCACGTTTCGGTGCTCTCTATCTCTTACGCGCTCGCTGTTTCTCTCTCTCTCTCTCTCTCTCCCATATCGTGTGTGTCACCTAATCAAAAATAAATGCGGTGACAAAATAACATGCATCAACATTTGATGATTTGGTGTGAGCGAAAAATTCGCGACAAAGGCATTCGTTGCCCAATTTTCACATTGTTTGGAAAATCCATTGAATCTTTAACTCCTCATCTCGCTGCCGTTGTCGGATCCATTCTGGTGTGGCGGTGATCGAGCTGCAACAATGAGCCACTAAATGCTGTTTGCATCAATTTAACGATTCTCTGGATCGGTTTCGACAACACGTTTCGCTATCCCACGTGACGGCTTGATTCCGCATGCATTTGACATGTTAATGAAAACTAGTCAAATTGAGAATTGATTTGATTGCACATCAGCCGATTGGCGTTAATCATTACCATTGGTTTTGCGGTAGCAATTGTTTTACACCAAAGCTATTTCACACAGTGCACGCTATCGTACTGCCATAATTCCGAGTTAATTCGCTGATGTGCGTGTGCATGTACGAATAGTACTGCTATCATTCAATGAAATACAATTCTTGACATTCGGTGAAATCACGGATGTACAGCTAGGTTCGTTGAAATGGATTACGATGAGGAAAAAGAAGACATTCATCGGAATGAGCGAGTTTGTGGAGAAGAAATGACATTCAATGAATATTTGCAACGATAAACCTGTTTCGCATCAAGCACAAAAGGAACTAATTTACAAAGATAAATTTTCGTCCCTTCCTCCCATATCACTCATTATCAAAATCTATCTTGCTCTTACCTTTGCTCTTACTTTCGCCTTATTTTGTCTTTTTTCACATTTTTCCTCTTTTCTTCAATGTTTCCGCTGCAGTCATGTGATTATTTTTAGGAATTCTTTTACACGGCCTTTTTATGTGCGAGAAATCCATTTTGTCAGTTTCACATTCGTGCAGATGGTGATGATGATATATACATGGTGGTCGATGCTGTCAGCGACAGACTTCAAGTGCTGCTGATGCAATTCATCCGTATCACAAGGAACAGAGAGAAGGGGTGATAGAGTATCGAGATGTACGGTTGGACATTTTTATCACGCCTCGCAATTGATGGTGCATGTTCAGAATAATCACCAAAAAGGAGCAAAATTTGGCGCGCGCGCACTTGGACAAGATATATAAGTTATATGCACTCACTGCATTTTCAACACCAACTGTAATAATATTAACGACCGGAACATACCACCGACATAAATAGATTAAAATGTTTTGACAAACTTTTGCGATATGTGAAAAGTTTTTCGGGGATGAAGTGTGTATATTCATTGTGATGTTGCCGCGCGATGGCATCATGTGTGAGTCAAACTGAAAGGTATGATCGCCGTTTTACTGCATCGTATCGACGAAAACAATGCACGTAACTAGTATACGAACGTTCGAATCAATATGTGGCCAACGAGCGCAAAACAAAAGCGGCGCGCATACACATTTTATTACCAAAGGTTTCAAGTCTTACACATGCACCAATGCACGGTTCAAACTGTATCTAAATTAAACAAAAAATGACCTACAGAGCATATTGTATGATTACTACTAATAGAAAATAAATTCGGGTAGCGTTCGGGCACATTGCCATGAATCACGGCAGTGATTTCGCATGTGAAAATTAGGATTGGCGAACCAATACACATATGCCATGAGATTCCCAACCGTTCAATTCGTTTTCTCACATCCACACAATGTAGAAGATCATTTTCCATTCAATCGTTTTCCGTATTTGCGACGGCTAATTGAGCCGATTCGCGAAGCTTCCGGTTGCAATGATCCATTTCAGTTGTAGCAATAACGTGACCACAATACCAAACACACTCCCTCGCACGGAATGCATTCTTTTTTGACGCCTTCGAATGGGCGAATATCATTTCTTTATGGGTAATTCGCAAATCGAAAATATCACACAGCTAGATTGCCTTCGTTCCATTCCGGCGGCATCTAGTTCAACTGTTTTACTACATCACCATAGACAATCTTTCCGTTCGCGCATTGTTTCACTTACGCTAAACATGTTTGTATGCATCTGCTGGCTTGCTTGTGTACTATTTTCTTTTATTATATGAATTCTTTCTCACTTTTTTCCGCTTTTCCGTTTCTCGTTTTCTTATTCACTCACAGTCTCTCTTGTGTGTAATAGATTTTCCTCACCGGATGAGCCGGAGAAATGTGTGATTTCAGTTGGTCTTTTTTATACTGGAATCTCCGTCGCCTTTTTACGGTGGATTTTTATCCTCTCCATTTTACGCTGACTTTCTCTGTCTCTCTCCTCTCGTTTCCAACTGGAACTTTTATTTTCTTCGTATTTTCTTGGTCTTTACTGCTCCCCAAACTTCAACCAGTCATATAAAAAAAGAAAGAAAGAAAGAAAGAAAGAAAAAGAGAGAGAGATTAAAGTTATGCTGTTAGTTACAATAAGTTTGCGTAAAGATGTTTGCTGTGCACCAAAGTATAAACTTTCATTTCCAGTAGTAGCGAAAGATGCAAGATGACTATTTATTACAGTTGAATTGCTGAAATATTTTGAAAAGGACGAACAGAATGCGAAAAAATGAGAGAAAGCTTTGCACAATTTTTCCATGATGTTTATTGTGAGCGAGAAATGTGTCTGTTCGCTGCATTTTCAGCCGCTCGCTGTTGCATTGGAAATTCGCATCGTCAATTCTACATTTAATCGAAATTCTCGCTGTTGAAACTCGGGCTGCTCGAAATGAATACGAATTCCGTTTAATTGAAAGAACGACGAAATCAAGTGCTGCTCTTGTTTTTTTATTCTGATGTTCCCACTTGGAACATCATGATATCTTCTTGACGATGAGAGAAAAAATCGGAGTGTAAATCGTATGAAAAACCTATTAACTAGCATTCATAAAACTGGTTTTAAACCCGTATTTTTGTTCGTGATTGAGTGTAGCAAACTAAGCATCATCTCAAAATTAGGATTAAGTGCTTACTTATCTCCGATAAATTACTTTCGACCACGCAATTACTTCGGTGCATTGAATTTGGTCGATGAACGGAACATTTAATTTTGCAACAATTGGTCCCAAGGATTCAATCGCGCATAGCCTTTTATCGTAATCATGAAATTGTTATGATTTCGCACTGTTCAGATCTTAAATTTAGTTCAACATAAAATTGACAGGTAGATTTAACGGGAATTTCGAGCGCACTCAAACAGTATGCCATTCAATTGATTTGAATGGCATCAAACATTGAGTAACAATGTATTGATTCGATGCAAAGTGGTTGTAGTTTCATTTTGTCCAAATAAACTAGTCTGCACAGTCTCGGAATAATATACTATTTGTAAAAATCTCAATTATTTATCTGCACATTGAAATTATTCATTTGATGTACGTATTGTAGCAACCAAGTAACCTGAAAAATGCATACATTTTCCATAATTTGTAGGTTCTTACTATAATTAAGAGAATAGTTTCGATCCAATGGCTGTCGGGCGTGAATAATAGGTCGCGAGTTTTCGTTACCCAACCGTTGTTTCGGATGTAATTACATCTAATGGGTGCTAAATTCATTTTCAAACTTTCCGTTTCATCGATGAGCACGCTCCAAATTGAAATGCTGATGTTGCGCATCATTTGTTACATGTCTCGATACTCTTTCACCCCTTCTCTCTGTTTCTTGTGATACGGATGAAATTTACCATAAAATATGAAAAGGTTTTTTTTTTGTCGATTTTCAACACAATGTTCAGAGCTTTGACAAGCCATGTGTGTATCAACCAAGCGGACCGTTCTTATATGGAAATTGAGAGCCATTCGAGAGTATGCCAATTGACCGCGCCATCTTATTTTACATCGGTGAACTCAATTTAGATCCATTGTAATACGAACAAAATTTTTATTGACACCAAATAATAAAAACAAATGAGTCATTGAAACGATTGAAATATCACATCAATACTACTGCCCAATAGATGGCGCTGAAGAATAGATATCATTAAAATGTCTCAAATAGTACGGTCCCGTTGGTTTATGCACAAAAACTGGCTCATGTCGAAACAATATTTCGACACTAGCCAGTGGCGCCATATCGATATTGCATGGCGGAAAAAATCTACAGTCCCCATACCCGGGATACCCTTATCTCTTTCGAAAAATATGCCGCATAAATGTCAAATGGTAAAAATCATACGGTAAATGGTAAAATTAATTTTAAATATACCTTTTGCACATTAAAGTAACCATTTTTTTTGTCTGTGTAGAGAGGTGCTATCTTGGGTCAAACCAAACGACGAGGAACCACTGGTGACACATACTAACAACATCTTGGCATTTTTCATATTTTTTTTTTGCTGTTGGTGTTGTTTCACTGTAGAAATCTAAGCTTCTACAAGGTTTGTCATGGAAGCGATTCTACAGGAATTCCTGTGGTCATTCACTTGAATTCATGCTCCATGTAGTCCCATATTATGGAATAAATTTTCAGAAGAAAAACGTATATTTTTAAACCAGCTTTTTAATGGATTCGCAACAATAAAGGACTGAAAAAAAAAAAACAAATTTTCAACTTTTCTATCAGTGAGGTGGAGAGGTTAGCATGTACATTTAAAATAGCCCAGACATACCCAGATTTTGTTTCAATTGATAATGGAGCTCTTCAAGGTAGTAATTTTGGCCAGACTTTCTTCTCCCCATATTTTAACGAAAATCTCAATATGCTTGAAAATATGGACTGGCCATTTGTTCGCGGATGATTGTCAAGCACATCTCGAAGTCGATTTTAATCAAATTAAAAGCGGGATTGATAAAGTGAACTCCGATCTTAATAAGTTAAATGATTTTATTAAACGTCGCGGTATGAAATTGAACGGTTTAAAATCGAAAGTGATGACTATTGGTTTTAAATATCAAACGGGTCGGTTGAATTTTGATATGATCAATGATGTGAAAATAGGTGATGAAAAACTCGAATTCTGTAAGTCAATCAAAAACCTTGGTGATGTAGTTACATATGGTTGGGGTGCACACAGCACTCAAAATCAAACACATCGTGATCTCGTCGCTGATAACGACAAGATCAGATACATTTACGGATTAAAACGTAATGTTCATGTAACTGAATATCGTGAGCGTTTGAATGGATTGATCCTTGAAAGCAGAGCTAAACTGCATTCGGCGATCTTGATGTTCAAGCAGTTTTCAAATTGTTCACCTGGGTATCTGAATCACATGTTCGTAAAAAACGGTGAATCTTAGTTATAATATAGTACTAGTATACTATTTGTCATTTTTCATTTTCATTTGCTTATTCATTGATGTTAACGTATTTTAATTGCAAAAATTATTATTGTATTTTCCCCTGGCTCTCCAGAGCCAGGCCGGTTTTGCCATGGTTTTCCGGATCCAATTCTAGTATTAAAGCTTCACCCTAATACTATCCCTCCCCTGACTGTACTCTCTCTGCAAAAGGACGCATCATGGGCGGAATTTATGCCGTATTGGGTCTCTGACCAGCATGTTATGAGATTGATTTGAACACGTATTGGCATAAATGTAGGTTTCGTAATAAATAAATAAATAAATAAATACTCGCTTATTCATGTCAACGATAGTTTTATAATAACACAAATGATTGATGTAGAATAAAAAACATCTTCTCGCGAGAAATCTTCTTTGGTCTACAGATCCAAAAATCTAATAAAACTAAAATGAAACATTTGCCATCAGCTAACGATAGATGATATTACTTTAAGTAAGAAGATGGCGTTACTGATAGGTCGATATTGCGGTCCTGTTTTTATACTTTTGATTTTGTCAAAAACTTGACGAACATCTTCGGGTGAAAAAAGTGTAAATGAAATACAGAATTCACCTTTTCTGGTTGAAGATTACATTCTTCTAAAGGTTTTAATTTTACAAAATAGCCATTTTATTGGGAGTACAAATTGAAAACCGCGAATTTTTTTCAAAATTTCGATCTTTATTATGGAAAAATGGTTACAAATTGATTATTCAAAGTATTGTCCATCGCTAGCCACAACTTTTTCCCATCTTTCTGGCAAATTACGGATTCCGCGTAAAAAATTACGCATTTTTTGCATTCCTCGTAAGAATGGAAACGCTGTTCAGCCAGGCCATGTGTCATTGATCGGAAGAGGTGGTAATCGGAAGGGGCAATGTCTGGGCTATACGGCGGGTGGGGTAGGACTTCCCATCGAAGCGTTTCCAAGTAGGTTTTAACGACCTGAGCAACATGTGGCCGAGCGTTGTCATGTTGCAAAATAACTTTATCGTGTCTTGCGACCGTTTCCGACCGTTTTTCCTTCAATGCTCGGCTCAAACGCATCAATTGAGTTCGGTACAATGCTCCTGTGATGGTTTCGTTTGGTTTCAACAACTCATAATAGATCACGCCGAGCTGATCCCACCAAATACACAGCATTAGCTTCGAGCCATGAATGTTCGGCTTTGGCGTCGATGTTGATGCGTGGCCGGGTAGCCATACGATTTATTTCGCTTCGGATTATCGTAATGAATCCACTTTTCATCACCAGTCACAATACGATGCAAAAAACCCTTCCGTTTTTGCCTTTGAAGCAGCTGTTCACAAGTGAAAAAACGGCGTTCGATGTCTCTCGGCTTCAATTCGTATGGCACCCAATTTCCTTGCTTTTGAACCATTCCCATGGCTTTTAAACGATAGGAGATGGATTGTTGTGTCACTCCCAATGATTTTGCAAGTTTTTCTTGCGTTTGACACGAGTCTTCATCGAGTAATGCTTCCAACTCCTCGTCTTCAAACTTTTTCACTTGGCCTGGACGCTCTTTGTCTTCCACATCAAAATCACCACTTTTGAACCGCGCAAACCACTCCTGGCACGTTCTAATCGACGGAGCATATTCTGGATATGCTTCGCATAACAAACGATGACTCTCGGAAGCATTTTTCTTCAGATTAAACCAATAAAGTAAAACTTCCCGCAAATGCTGTTTTGTAGGCACGTAGCTCGACATTTTCAACGCAATAATAAACTTGTGTATTCAACTGAATGATAAGTTTGACAGATCGTTTTCAATGTATTTTTTTATCCTCTTTATGATACAATAGCTGTCAAAGTCAAAATAATGACATCTATGATAGATATGAAGTTAGTAACGAATGCGCGGTTTTCAATTTGTACTCCCAATATTTATCAACTGTGAATTCATTATGGAACCTAATAGTTTTTCATTCATTTTGTTTTTCCTTTGGCAGTGATACCAAATTTCTGAATCAAATTCCATTTATTTTGTAATGAAGTTTTTTTTTTTGATTCGCAAATTAGATATTTAATTTCATTATCAATTTAACGATAAGTCGTACATAAAATCTAACTTGATTGATGTTTGCGATTATTTTCCACCAGTCGTAAAAATTTTTCTTTTTGACATGAGTTCTTTATAAATGAAAGTTCATTTCTCTGTTTGACATTGAAAAATTAAACACATAATTTTTGTGGATAGAATAATCTCGTTTATTCAATCTTTGTTAAAATTCAATTACGAGAGCACAAAAATATACTTAGATTATGCACTTTGCATGGTGAGCCTGTTTCTCGTCGCATACTTCTCCGATCTCCTACGTTTGAGCTAAGTTTACAGATCGAATAAGAATAGACTTTTCATTTTATAAAAAAATCAGAACTGTACACTTACTTTTGAAAATCCTTTATTGGTTCCGCAATTTTTTACTCGTACTTTGCTTTTTATTCCTGCGAACGATTGAAGAACCGCTTGAAGAACGGGCTATGGAATCGGTTGAATCCGTTGCACGATTTTGGTAGTTAGAGATAAACATCTAGAAAAATGTATACAGAAAATGAAGAAATGAACAAAAACATGGATTAACTAGATTTTTTGGAAAAAAGAACTATAAAAGGAAGCCACATGAAGAAAAAATCAAAGCAAAAATAGAATTACCAAGCTATTAGTTTGAAGATGAATATTATCTAATATTACATGCGGGCAAGTTGCATATCGCCGTTATTTTTTGCAAGTGATTACAACTCCGTTTGATAGTTTAAATTCGAATAAAATCAAGCCATTAAATTATTTTTGCAAAGAAATAACTTGTGGTGAAATTCAAGTTCACTGTGCATCGGTATACACATTCAAATGGCAACAAATAGCTTGTTTCATTTGCTTGTTACCACTTAAAACTGTTTTAACACTTACATGTGGATCATCAATAAAATCTCGGTGTGCAGAAATCAATGTACAGACTTCAGGTAAACCATATTTATCACGTGAAATTAGACCGAGTAACCTCCCATCACTTAAAATAACTGGTCCTGAAATCAAGTTTGCTTTCATTAAATTCATTGGCCAATCTGAGGAAATATCTCAATATCAAACCTCCTGAGTCTCCTTTATTCGAGACATGCTTTCCATCGCGTAGCTCTACGCAAAATTGATTATTTTTATTTAAAGAAAAATCATTTCTCTCGTTGTAGGCGTTTCGACATGCATGAAAATTTGCAATTGAAGAACTAACCGAATGAAGATAATCAGTATGTACAACTTGGATTTTAGTTCCGTCATCGATGCCTTTCGAGAATCCCATCAACAAAACGTCTGTTCCTTCAACAGGTTGGTAGCCTGCTTCAACCAATTCTATTGGGCCAATTTTCGAATCAAACTGTAAAGCAATCTCTAGCACAATAACGGCTATATCATAAACGGTCGGAGGTGTATTAAATTTTGGGTGCAATACAATTTGATTATGCTCAATTTCCACGCTGTGAGAGTCCATATCCGTATGTGCTATGCCAAAATCCAAATAAATTTTGTTCCGATTATATGCACAATGAGCTGCAGTAATTACTTTCCACTCCGATATGATAAGTGCACCACATATATACTCGCCTTCTTCTTGATCTCGGGTGTATGAAAATACGGCCATATATTTATGATCTTTGATGGACCTCGCGGGTATTCCATCGATAATTGCTCGCACGCCAATTCCAGCTGATCAAAAGAAATAAAATTGAAGTAATGCAAATTAAAGATGGTGGGAATTGCTCTGATAAAAATTCAAAGCAACAATTTTCCGCTGTTTCGCAGCCATACATTTGAAGTGGAGTAAATAAAATGAATCTCAAAATAATTACCTTTTCCATTGTTGCTTCTCTGAAATTCCTATGAAAAATTAATAATTTTGTCACTTTTAGATAATTCCAAACTTCTTGATTTCTCGAGTTTGTTTCAAGAACGCTTTCCCAGAATTGAATTGCCGAAAAAAGCAAGAAATTTAAATGAAACTATTTACCGAGTATTCAGTCAGCAGCAACAATGCGAACAACGCAAGAAATGAATGCATTATTTCCAATGAAATAATGCAATGAACTGTGAAAGTCAATGGATTGAATTTCACAATGAACTCGATTCAGCGCTTCAAAAAATATGAGCTGTATGAGTATGACTGCTCCATCTTATCAACCAGCTCAATTTTTGAAAGAGTTCATGATTTATTCTAATAATTTGCATATTTTTCATTTCTTAATTTATTTATTCTTGTATGAATGTGAAAGTCTCTGCAGCGTTTTTCTAACATGTGTATTATATATTCTAGAAGCCTATTTCTGTCTTTAAATTTATTTCTTGTTCGAAACGTTTTTTTAAAAAACGCAAAAACTATGACAAATTTCAGTTTTTGTGGAAGAAATACGAATTCTTTGACACTACCAGCTGGAAGGCATGAAAAGAGTTTTGAAATTCTGCCTCGACGCTAGCACCATCTTCACCATCTTCGTATTTTGTCGTACCATATTGTCATGCTTATCACTCTACAATGCTATATACAGACAGTAGTGGCAAGCGATTTACAATTTCGAAAAGCGAACCATGTGTTCGAATGTATTGGTTTTCATTTGAGACAGAGCGCTGTTCTGTTTACATCATGCATCTAATTTTTTCTCTCGAACATGAATCGTATTCTTATATTGCAATATATATACGTCAACGTTGCTGTTGTTTCCATTTTATTGCCTGAAATGAATTCTTTGTTCTAACTTTGTACGTGTATCAAATGATGAGTGTCACTTGCGACGGAGAAATGAATGTGAATGAGTACGACAAATATATGCGCAAATAGATTTGCGTCTCGTTCTCAGAACATTCAATCACCGTGTGTTTGTTATAAGCATTATTTGGTTTTTAAAACTGTTCTTATTTTCAGCATATAAATATCAAAAAGGACACTATCAAATTGGGCGAATGTACACATTTGTATATCTACTCTGAATTATTCAATATTTTTTAATGCAAAAAAATCAGCAGAAACATTTGAAAAATAAGAATTATTGAAATTTTGGGGAGTTTGGTTGAATCGAATAGGTAAAGATGACGATGTGACTTATGGTAACGACACCAACAATGTGGAAACCGCTGGTGAACAAGCTATCGAAAATTAAGTCGATGGTGTGGCTGGCAATATTACACAATGCTGCAGAGTTTTTGCTCCAATTTTCTATTGCTTACTTTGTGTTAGCATAGGGCCTCCCTGTTCCAAAAAGCCCAAGAGTTTGACAGATTCAAAATGTGAAAAAAGTCAATTTTTGCTACTTTGCCTCATATTTCTGACCATATCTCGAAAACCGTATGAGATACCCAAGTAAATACAACGGTTTTGGAAAGTTGGCGTCCAAATATGAGGCAAAGTAGCAAAAATAGCTTTTTTTCACATTTTGGGCCATATCTCGGGAACGCTGCCTGAATCTATCTTGGGCTTTTTGGAACAGGGAGACCCTATGCTAACACAAAATAAGCAATAGAAAATTGGAGTATGAAATTTTTTTTTTTTTGCAACATTGTGTTATGCACCCATTCTTCTCGAACCGAGATCAATATGTCGTTTTCCATAAAACCAACGAAATCCATTTTTTGAATTCTTTTCTTTTCGTATTATTTTTCGATCGTCGCCTTTTTTCCAATGCTATTTTCATTTTTACCAAAAGTGGCAAAAATCCAAACTTCGAAACACCAGAGAACATTTTCGTAACACCATACTTCGAATCAAATTTCTTACGCAGACGCTCTTAATTATTGGTTATTACCTACGGTTCAAAACTCTCATTGATGTTCATTTTTGAATAGAGCTTCAGTTTTCTCTACTGTCACCACTTGCTACGAACTTACAATCATTTTGGCTATTTATATTTCGATATATAGCACATCAATTATTGGAGAATAATAACTAGACTGAAATCGATTCAAAATAAAATTATTTCGCTTGATTTGTTTCAAAAAATGTTTTTAAAATTAAATATAGAATACGTCCACTGAATTAAGATAAAATATTATTCTTAATATTCATTTGTAAATTTGCAGTGAGCATATTTTTTTGATCCAATCACGATGTCACAATAGTTGAACTGTGCGCGGTGCTCTTCACCCATTTTTTTCTTCCAAACAATTATTTTTATTGAAATATTATGTTTTTTTGTGGAAAAAATATCAATTGGAAAATATTTACTTGGATTTTAATATTATGATATAGAAACAGTATTATTCGGTTCACATTCAGTAAGAAAATTTTATTTTTTGGCTAGAATTCGAAGATTGGGCAAATGTCTGTATTAAAGACCATTTATTTTTCGCTGATTTTCCGTGTTTTCTACATCGAAAACGTTTCAAATTCAGTTATTTCACTTATTGCTTCCGTTGTCTACTAAATCAACATTCAGCATATGAAACATGTGTCGGGCTGAGAATAAAAGTGGTATGATTTTATTCATTTTATTGCTTTGTAGTTTCTTGTTTATTTCATCTGTTCATACAATTTTTTCAATGAAATCACCGAGAGGGTGCAAATATAGCAAAGTTGAGAGAACGTTCTCTTTGATTGAAAATGGTGCGCCCATACGAGAATTATCATGCGAAATGACATTACATTAAATCACATATCTTCTTTTGTCCTGGTTTTAATCGATTCTTGTGGAAATTATTGATAAATTCCTAAGAAATAGTAATAGAAAATGATAAGCGAAATGATTATTTTTGACCTTATAGAAAATGCGTAGATGGACATCACGTGTCAGGCTGGCCACATAGCGAACCGCGGAATCAATGCAATGTAACCACTTAGATTTTAACGTAGACGCTGTAGCCAAGATGAATATCGTCATATTTGGTTTATCTTAAAATCTTCAATTGAAAAAACGAATTTGAATCGCTAAATTACCGGAGCATATGCTGGCATGGTGGTTTACACTATCTGATTTTTGTGCTTTTTCATCTGTTTTGTTTGAATCGTTTGTGAGAACGATAAATACGCTGACGTTTGCGTGGATCACGCATTGATAATTGCTTAAAGAAACGCCAGCTAGCAAACGGACTATGAATCATAGTCTGTGATGGAAAACGATTTTCCAACTCTGATTTGAAAAAAAGCTATAATTTTGCGATCAAAAGTATATTTTTTTTTCATTTTTAGTATCCATTCTGATTAATGAAGTGGCGATATTCAAATTTACCAAAACATCTGCTTTTCACATTGACGGCAAGCTCTTTTATGAACTGCGTCCATGACCTTCACGCCGTGTCATTTCTTTTTGAAAACTAGAAAAATTGAATTTGAAAACACTTTACTCGTGGATCGTCAATGAAATCTCGGTGTCCAGCAATTGAAGTGCAAACTTCGGGTAAACCATTTAAACCATATGAAATGAGGCCAAGCAATTTCCTTTCATTTTTGAGAATAACCGGTCCTAAAATAAAATTGGTTTTTGTTGAAATTATTGCTTAAGATGAGAAAAGATCCTAGAAAAAATAAACCTCCTGAATCTCCTTTATTCGAGCAATGTGCTCCACAACGCAAGCTGACACAAAATTGATTATCTCCATTTAACCAAATTCTCTCTTGGTTCATGAAACAGTATCGAGTTTCCCAAGAGAAAGAAACTTTTGTATCAACATATCGTAATTTAACACTGTTTGTACGTTTTTTTACAGTTTCACTGCCTTCTGAATATCCCAACAAGGTAACTTGAGTTCCTTCCTCAGGTTTATAACCACTTTCAACCAAATCAATTGCACCAATTTTTGAATCAAACTGCAACTCATGTGCTATCACAATAACGGCTATATCATAAACAGCTGGACTAGCCTTGTTATATGCAGGATGCAAGAGGATTTGATCTTTTCGAATGTTCTCTATGTGATAGCGATTATTTAAATTTTCTGTTCCGAAATCCAAATGGATGCCATCCACATAACACACGCAATGAGCTGCAGTAATTACTTTCGAAGTTGATATAACAACTGCAACGCAAAAAAACCTTTGTACATTTCCATCTTTGATTCTTGTTAATCCAACCATGTAGTTGTGATCTTCAATGCATCTTACACATCGGCCACCGATAATTGCTTGCACGCTCAATCCAACTGAAGAGCACAGTAGAAGTTAATCGAATCATGTGAGTATGAAGAAAATGAAGAATGAAGAATGGAGATAATTTCCCGAAAATAATCACCTTTTTCATTGCTTCTCCTCTGAAGCTCCTGTAATAATGGATAAAAATATTTTTGTTACTTTATTATTATGATCATTTTGCTATGAATATTGAACATTATTTTCACAAAACAACATTTTTTTGAGTGATGCAACGAAATTCAATTGAATGTGATGGAACAATATTTACAGAATCCAGGATCAAGATTGCGAACAGCCCGTAAAATAAATTCATAATTCTTAAACAAATTAACAGAATCAGAATTGTTTTTAATTCTTTCCCAATAGATTAGACGTTGAAAAGGTATGAATTGCATTTGCATAGCATAGCACGCTTATATTACTCAGATTCAATGATGAAAGAATTCTTTTTTCATTTCTCATTCTTAATTTTGATTATTCATTCATATAAAATATGTGCAATAATTCTTGGAATTTAACAAACAATTGTTATATAGACAAGTGCATAGATTGCAAATAAATTTCGAATTTTTCACACATTCAAGGTCTTGTACGAAAATGGTGTTGTACGATACAGAGAATTTACAAAAATGATTCATATAACATGAAGTCATAAGGCCCAAATTCGATCGAAAGGGACTTAATATGTTAATATTGTATATATATGTAAGTGTTACTTTTGTACGAAATCTTATGTAGCTTTAAACGGGCTTAATACGTGATAAATAACTAAAATATTCCTGTACGAATAATTTCTTTGCTTTACTCTGTTGTTTAGTAGTCAAAGTCTTCTGGAAATTTTCGATGCTTTATCGCTGAAATGTAAAATGACGAGTCTGTCTCGGAATCTGTAGCTCGTAATTTTGAAATTTATTTATTTATTTTATTTATTGCAAAACCTAAATTCATACCAATGTGTGCTCTCAGCAAGCTGAGAACATGCTGGTCTTAGACCCAATACGATATGAATTCCGCCCATGGTGCGACTTAAGCAAGAAGACTATTACATTTCATCAAGGGGGATGGTATTTATGAATAGACTTTAAATACCGATATTGATTCCGGAAAACCATGGCAAAACCGGCTTGATTCAGGAGAATCAGGGGAAGTACATCATTGTTTACTTAATATTTTTCCCTACTTTATACAATGCAAAAACTCATCCTAAATCTATAGGCGAGAATGATCATAATACCAAATCTGAGCATGTTTGAATTTACTCGATAGAAAAAATAAAAGAAATAGAAGAAAAAGGAGAAATACTATTGTTCTATGCGCAACCAGTGCTTCAATTTAAATTTAAACGCGGATAACGATTCAACATTTCTTATTTCGATGGGAATGCTATTCCACAAATTAATTGCTCCGTAAGTAAAAGCGCGTTTATCAAATTCAGTTTGCGGAAACTGTACTTGAAGATTATTTTGAGAACGGGCTCTACCGTTGATTCGGACAAACATATGATTCAAATAATTCGGCGAACGATTAGACAATTGCTTATAGATCAAGGTCGCTGAATGAAGCTTAGCTCTACACTCAGGGTTCAATCCATTAAGGCGCTGTCGATATTCAGTGATGTGATCATTACGTTTTAAACCGTAAATATACCGTATTTTGTCATTGTCAGCAACAAGAATACGATTTTCTTGATTTAGGGTGCCGTACACACCCCAACCATATGTAATCACATCACCATAGTCCATTAAAGGATCGATCAGCGCAGTAGCAATGTCCCGCTTAACATAGTTGGGTATAAGATGCTTGGTATGACGTATACGATTTAACACACCGTAAACCTTTTGCAGCTTACTCCCAACATGCTCTTCGAAATTTAAATTTTCGTCAAAAATGACGCCGAGATTTTTGATCGATTTACAGAATTCCAGCTTGTCACCTCCAATGGTTACATCATTGATCATATCAAAATTCAATCGACTTGTATGGTGCTTAGAACCGATGATCATGAACTGCGCTGAATCGAATCCAAGTTTTCAAATTAAGCGCTAGGCGTGGACGTGTTCTTACTCTTTCAGGATTGACAGTTATTTTCGAAACTGAGAGAAAATTATCTCGAGCGGATGATGTATTCGGACAGATCACTTGATAGAATGGATTTTGAGACATAATGAAAATCGTTAAAATTGTGGCTTTAATTGGAAGACAAACCACAGACAAACTTTAACTCTAGTTCCATTTCCAATTTTATACTTATTTAAGAATTGTACAGTCCTCTGGTTTTACTGAGTTATGGCTGATAATATATCAGCAGCCGCTACCTCAGCAAAACCAAATGACTGGAATTTTACTTCAATTTGAATTTTTTAGAACTGTGGCGTTGTATTCACAAAAACTTTCGCCAATAATAGTTTTTTTTTTAACTCCTGCAGTGAGTTCTTTGCACTTTAGCAAGGACTGTACAGTTAACTGTCAAAGAACCTGGAAATATTCAACGAAACGTATATATTTGGAACTTAGAGATTGCTCATTTGTAACTGCACAATACAAATGAATGATTGAGAATAATTATGGATTTTGCCGAAACTACGAAAACAAATACGAATCGTTTTTGTGTTTCTGAAATGAGATAAGAGTCAAGTGTCTTTGAAACGAATTCGATGAGACCAATTACTACAAGAGCTATTCTTAGCATCGAATCAGCGTATCGATTTGAACAACGGTGAATGGATCAGTGCTTCCATTGTGTTCGTTGCGACTTGTCTATTCAAATACTAGATTAAAATAATAGATGCTCTCGTAGGCGTCCAGTTTACACGCATAACTGTCTAGTTTTTTAAATTTTCGGTGTGTTGACATTCGGACGCATATAATGCGACAGCTGATTTTGTTGCCTGTTTTTTTATGATGCTAGTGTTTTGCCCTTTGAAACCTTTTTCAATGCACCTTTATTATTTATCGCAACATAGTACAATGATTTCAAAATGGTTTTCAATTGGTTCGTGATATCGGGTTTGTACGGGAAACTAAATTTGTTGAGAGAGCGTTTCTCCGACTGGAATTCAGTTATGTTTCGTTTGCGGATTTTGTTCGAGTGTTGCATCACTAGTTTACGTATCAATCATTTTCTCAGGAAAACCGTTTAATAAAGCTGCGTATTTTATGCACTTTGATCCATATAATTTGTGATGTTTAATGGTAATTTACAAAGGCGAAACACCATGCTATGAAATGCTGCTTACTTATGTGATATGGGGCAGTTTGAATTGGCTGGGATGAAGTGAGGTGAGGTTGAATTCACTGACTAACCATTTGACAATTTTTCCGGTCGGGACGCCGAAATCGAATCCTATCTCTTTCCAGAAACACACAAATGATTCGTATTTGTTTACATAGTGTCAAAGCTATCGGCATTCGTGCGCTATTCCTATTATTATTCTCAACTATTCAAATATACATTTGAAATAATATTCACAGTTTCGTCCCAACAGAATTGAACGACTTCATAGCGTCCAATTGCATATATTTTGTATTGTAAAGTGACATATCTGTCACGTAGGTTAAAGTATGACTATCATGCAAATATTGAATCGAACGTGGTGTATCGTCAGAATTTAGGAAACCAATCTTGGACGGGTATTTCTTATAGGGCAGATTGCCGGTATTGCTAATCAAGCCAAATTCTTTAATTCGATGGTAATTTTTCCGATCAAAAAACAGTATTCAATAATCGATAATCATTTTTTTCGCAAGAATTCCTATTTTTATTCTGTCAAAAACGTATCGAGAACCTACATTTTTATTCCACATAATACTCACCATGTCCAATCTGCGTAAATATTAAATTAAAATCACGATTTGTATGTTGGTGTTAGTTGTTTATTTAACCCGTTCCATATTATATAAGACACGTTACCATTTGTAGGATACAATTCCAGAGATAATTCTTACTTTGATTCTCATGATAGTTACGGATAAACGTCTAAAATGTAATTTTTTTGGGAAATTATCAACAACATAAAACATATTTAGCTCAATAAAAATTGAGAAGGTTAGCGACTATCATAGGAATGCATTTGATGCCAGCTAGCTACACAGAGTCTTTGAGAGATATTGAACCAACGGAATATTAGAAATACCGTGTCGATATACGATTTGAACGTTTCTCTGTGAGTCGGCAATCATCACTTTAATTAATACAAAAGTTTGAACGTGAAAACACTTACTTTTGGATCATCGATAAAATCACGGTATCCAGAAATTAATGTGCAGGATTCGGGTTCATTATAGATATCAAATGAAATTATACCGAGCAACTTCCTTTCATGTTTCAAAACAACCGGCCCTGCAATTGAATATGTTTTCATTGTAATCGTCACCTCAACGGAAAAAAAAATGGTTAAACTCAACCTCCTGAATCCCCTTCATTTGTGTTATGTAATCCATCACGTAAATTAATACAAAAATGAGTATCTTCTGCCATCCAGTAACGGATTTTATCCCAATAGCTAGATTGACATTTCGAAAATGTCGCTACTGTTGAGTCAATATAGCGTAAATGATTACTGCATTTACATTTCCTAAGGGGACAGCTGGATTCTGTATAGCCCAACAAGATAACCTCGGTCCCTTCTTTTGGTATGTAGCCTCTATCAACCAGATCAATGGCGCCAACTTTTGAGTTAAACTCTAAATCATGGGCTAACTGAAGCACGGCTATATCATTTAAAGGCGAATCATCATCACTATATTGTGGATGTATTGAGATTTGGTCCTCTTTAATGGCCACTTTATAATAGATTTCACGTAATTTTTCCATGCCGATTACCAAATAAATGCTATTTTTATTATACACACAATGACCCGCTGTAATAACTTTTCGTTTCGATACGATAATGCCACCACATATATAAGTGTATTCATTGTGAGCGTCGGTGAATATTAGTGCAACCATGTAATTATAAATTCCAATGCAATCAACACATTTTCCACCAACAATTGCCTGTACGTTAAAACCAGCTGTATGAAACAAAAACGATGGAGTTGAACTACTACATTTTTGAAAACGAGTAAAGCTAATTGTGCTGTTTTAAGCGATTTTTCTATAATTTTAAATTGGATTGAGGTGTGAAAGGGAAATTTCTTAAACAACAAAGTAGCGAGAAATGACCAAAACAACATTCTTTGACAATTCTCACTTTACTTTTAAAACTGGCAGCACAGAATTGTAACACTTTTTACTTGTACAGCAGAAATGAGTTTCCATACCTTTCCAGTTTATACCCCCTTGATATTCCTAGAAAAAATCAGATCGTATATTTTTGACATTTTATGTTCGGTTTTACAAATAAGATTGGTTGCATTCAGGTCTACTATACATCTTTTTATTCTGCTTCCAATGATATTTTTATGTTTTTTCTTCTTTCTTTTGAAACAAATGACTGCCGAAAGAAGCAATAAAATTCAATTACATGAAATTATTTACCAAAAATTCAGCCAGGAACAAAAGTGTGAACAAGGCGTGGAACAAATGCATTATTTTCAACTTTTAAAGTGTCGAGATATTATTTTATAATAAACGTTCAATCGATTAGATACTACAAAATATAGATTGCATTTGTGCAAAACTGCCTTATATCATTCAGTTTCATTATTCAATGGGTTGATTATTCATTTTATATTTAAATTTATTTCACTCCTATATTTGAAAAGTGCGCATTAATTAAATTCCAAAATGATGTTTATTTGAACACTTGTAGAATATATAAAGCGTATTATGATATAGTAAAAGCTACAATAGTATAAATTTGAAGATACATCGTAGTTAGTGCAAATCGAATCGATTCCAATGAAATTATTACAAACCTGTTGATTCATGTCCTTCTCTGGGTAAACGGCTAGAAAATTGTTTAAAAAAGTCAGAAAATAATTAGTAAAAAGACAATAAAGAAGGCTTGCCTCTGCAGAGCCAGGAAACACTTTGATGGAAACATTTGCTCGTGAATCATCAATGAAATCTCGGTGCCCAAAAATTAAAGTGCAGACATCGGTTTAACCAAAGCTAACAAATGAAATCCTGCCGCGCAACCATCCATATCTTGAAATTCCTGCAATCAAATTTATTTTCATTGAAATCTCCATTTACTGCCAACAATTAACTTGACATGCGGTAATATTTGCAACTGTCTAAATCAACGCTGCTTTTGCGTTTCCTAAGACCTATCCGGTTCCGTACACTCAACTGAAATTGATTTACCATTATAATTGAAATGAGCACCATCAAAACGTTTTATCCGAAGGTACCAAAGTATCACGAGCCAAACAAACATTCGAAGAAATTCATGGATTGCGCAGTTGTTCCGTGAAAATAATTAATAAAACAAAAATAACATTAGCTGGCGTGCAACGCCTGTTCACATACCGTTCCAAATTTTGTCTCTTAGCAGAACATCGTGCTGAGTATAAAAGCAACAAACTATGCAAAGCAGCTATGTGGCGACACTGTATAACTTTAATTAATGAATTTCGCCTGACATTGGATTGGCGCGTGATATTTTCAGTCTATCTACAATTTTGAAATGAATTTTTCTAAAAAAGAATGTTATGATTTGATTCGAAATAAAAATCAAACTAAAATTCAAATGAATTGATTTGAGAATAGAAATGATTAAATCAAAATCATTAAATCAATTGATTTCAAATCTGCAGACCCTGAATATGGTAGCTTATGTCTCTGAGTATATATTCTTTTTTAAATCATATTCATTGTGCCAATTTTTAAGCTACTTGCTCTCATCACCGATATGTCATTCATAGACGTATCGTCCGGACACGAGGCACATATCTGGTAAAAACCGATCATGATTTCTATCTTGGGTGAATATTAATCGAACCGTATAATTTTATAGTTGACAATTCTGATAAGTGAATAAAAACCTGTTAAACGTTTTTACTCTGAGTAAAAGATGGGCATCGGAATATTTCTATTGAAATTTAGCCACTACTATGAAGTAGCATACTCAAATTTATTTAAAATATCCGCACAAAAAGATGTCAAAACATTTTGAGCTCTGATTAATATAATCTTATTGCTCATTGTTGGCATATTACCTTTGCCTTTGCCGCAACTCCTAAATTCCTGTAAAATGTATTTGAATTTATGATTGACTGAGAATGAGAACGAGACTTCAAATTTAGCCTCTTGCTCTATCTTATGAAATTTTCTGTTAGCGAGAGCAAGAGGTGAGATGTGAAGTCTCACTTCCATACTCACTCATTCATATTTTAATGAATTCATTTGTCTGAGATATTTTTCTATTAAAAATTGCGGTATTTATATTTTTCTAAAACGTATATTCTACGAAAACATAAAAAGATAATATTTGAGAATCAAATGTCATTGTATCGTACTGAAGTTACTAACGATCAGTTTGTTCGAAGTTTGCTGCGAGTGCGAACTTTATGCCTCAAAAAGCTTCATAGTGTTCATTGGACGTACAATAATTCTATGCGAAAGTAAAGTTGTTGTTTGTTTTCGTTGCTTGCCTCACACTTTTTATCGTAGCATCAAAAAACGTTGGACGAATTTCGATCAATTAGTTGAAATTGCTGGGTTCGAATCTCCTAGTGGCCGTTTGATTTTCTATCAATTTCATCATTACTAATAACAGTGATATATTGATGGGAGACAAACTAACACATTAAAAACAGTGATTTTCGTCTCACGGAGTGTTTCGGATGACACTTTAAGCCGTCGGTCCCGTGTGTGTGCACAAAGAGGATTTTGAGTTAGCACAGACACACGTAAATTGACTACCCTAACGCTAAGGTTGTGTTATTGGGTATTTCAATATTCAATACACCACCGCAAAAAAGGTAGGAGCCATTCATGGGCTCGAGCATTCGAATGCGGTGCAGTTGTGCCCTGCAAGCCTCTCACCAATGTATTCGAATAATAGTTCTCATGCTGGTGGTATTCATGGAATACGAAAAAAGACTGAACACACCTAACGGTACACAATTCGGTCTATAAATACTGAATGATGATGATGATGATGAAATTGCTCATTATATGGAAATTATTATTTGAAAATGTGTGGATAAGACACAATCGTGTATACATCACTTCTTAAGACACGATAAAGTCTTAATCCAAACATAAAGCGTTTTCCAATAAGAGGTTTCATTTTGATATAAAAAAAGAGAGTATTTTTTAAGAGAAATCAATGGATGTTTATTTCATTGTTAAGTGAAAGGTCTGCCATTAAAAATGAAAAACGATATCATGCGGCCGAGTAGGTGCTTCACGACGACTCAAAATTAAACCTCTCATCGGAAAACACTCGCGAACTGTGACTGCAAAATTTTCACAATTTTTGTAGTGAATTATAACAATTTCAATGCATTTTTGAAGCGTGTATCGTAAATTCCGATAAAAACACACGGATAATTTGCAATTTTGCGCATACATTTTCTGAGTTTCAGTCTTGCATTGAGAAATTTCAGTTATTATTATTCTCAGGTATTCAGCTAAAGTTGTTTAAAATTCTTCAAAAATCATAGTCAATTGGTTATTTTTGATTTGGCCGATAGATTGAATCGGTTTGCTTCAATGTTCAAAAGCTGCATTGCAATTGCACTTATACGTGATTACTACTTGAGCTATCCAAAACACTCCATTATCATCACCAACTTTGAGTGCTCTGATCAGGAAGTGATAACGAATCGTAAAACATTTTTCAACCTGGAGTTCCATCTTCCGTTTTTGAACTCAACGAATGAAACTCAAAATTGTTGTTTTCTAGTTTTTTATTTCTTGTTTTCTTTAACCGTTTCCATGTGATTGTTGCAGTTGAACAATGGACGATAAAGGGTGTACGATTATATTGCCGCGAATCACATCTGTCTTTCATTCTCCGTCTCATAACATACGAAGGACCTGATCCTCTGTACCATACTTCTACTTCTTTTCCTTTGAAGGCACATTTTATGTTTGTTGTATTCATGAATAAATGTCTAGAGCAATTTATAAACAATTCAGGAAATGTTCGGCAAAATAAAAAATTTTCTACTTTATACGATTAGTGTGACTACTTGTAATGACCATTGTGAAAACAAGTTACTCCTCGCGATCATTTGACCGCAATTGAAATCAAATGATTTTACTGACTTATTTTATATTTCCTGCGGAAAATAATCACTTGCCAGTTGATTAATTTGGAACTACATTGACTTTTCTTGGCTGTAACTAAAGTTGATTTAAGTTGGATTTTTTGTTCGATATAATCAAATTTAGTTTGAAATGTTCACAATTTGTCGATTTAGTAGCCATTCGAACAAATTTCACAAAGGGATATCTGTATAAATTAGGCCATACCCCATAACCAAAACGTTATATATTATTTTAATGGCTTTGTGAAGCCGAGATATAAAATTTATGCATGCAACAAAGTGATATATTTTTTACTTTTGCAAAACAGTTAGAAAAAATTTCGGATCCTAGATTTGTGGTATTTTTTCTTGGCAGTGAGAGAAAATGAAATGAAATTGTATCCCAATCTCGCTCTCGAAAAGAAAAGATCACATTGTATCTTTGATTTTTCTTACCACGTTTCTGCAAGTGAAATTGTTCGAGAGCAAAAATTAGATGAAGAAATTACGCGGATTAAAACGTTAGGTAAACAAATTATATCCGAGCAAAAGTGTGGTGAAAAAAAAAAATTCCGGGCAAAAGAGGAATAATTTTTTGCGAGGGTAAAAGTGAAAAATTTTCCTTCTCTTAAAGCAAAACCGAGAATTTTGTGTGAACAACAGCGGCATAAACATTTATCATGCTTTTGCTCTCAGCTAAGTGGTCTCACTTTTGCACTTGAGAAAAATATATCATGTTTTTCCGTTCTATTTTTGTTATCACGCTAATGTACTTCATATTACGTTTTTGTTATGAGTGTCTCAACCCTCAAATAATCTAGATTTCTTACGTATGGATCGTCAATAAATTCTCGGTGTCCAGCAATTGAAGTAGACACTTCGGGTAGTCCATGCACATCCAAGGAAATTAAACCGACCAATCTATTAATTCCTTTCAAAATAACCGGTCCTGCAATCAAATGTCTTCTTAATGAAATCATTTCTAAAATGGGTGTGAAATTCCAAAATAAACCTCCTGAATCTCCTTTATTTGTGTTATGGGTGTTAGCGAATACACCACGTAAACTAACACAAAATTGATTAACTGCATTTATCCAATAATTTCTTTTCTCCTTATAGATGGATTGGCATGTCTTCAAATCTGCAATTATTGAATCCACATATCGTAGATTATTACAGCACGTGGGGTTCCTTCCCGGTTCGCTGGCATTTGTATACGCCAACATGGTAACTTCTGTCCCCTTCTCTGGTTTGTAACCTCTTTCAACCATATCAATGGCGCCAATTTTCGAGTCAAACTTCAATTTGTCGGCTAGTAAAATCACAGCTATGTCATTTATAGGCGGATTAGCTTTATTGTATGCTGGATGAAGTAAAATTTGATGATGTTCAATGTCTACTCTGTGATATTGCTCAAGTAAATTTTCTGTGCCGAAATCCAAATGAATTCTGTCTTTATTAAACGCGCAATGAGCTGCAGTTAATACTTTCCACTCCGAAACGATGACTGCAGCGCATTTAAAAATCGAATCCACTTCCTTGTCATCTTCGATTTCTTTTCTGAAGCTTGTTAAACCAGCCATGTAGTTGTGATCTTCAATGCAATCAACAAAGTATCCTTCAATAATCGCTTGCACACAAAATCCAACTGTTTGAAAGACAAAAGATAAAAGTTCTTTGAATATTCTGAGTGTATGAAACGGAAAAAGAAACACGAATTTGTTGATATAGATGTTGAATATTCGATGTGTATTTGGCTATACATATTTCGCTGAGGGCTTTTGAGTAATTCAAGTCTATCATCGTTTCCTGTGATATATTCCTTCTTTGCACAAAATGTCCATGCTTTGAACAAAAACTACCTTTGTTTTTAATGCTCCTTCGAAGATCCTATAGATTTTTTTTTTGGAAAAAATAAAAATAATTGGTCTTTCGTAAAACTATTTTTTGCACATTTCCCGAAAGTCTACGGGTCTACGGAATTTCCATTAATTACTACAAAGTGGTTTTAGAGTCAGTGCGATGAGATTCAGGATTTATTAAGACTGCGAATCAGCCGTGCCATATTTGCGAATGTATTGAAATTGGGTTCTAAGTCGCCAGTAGTTAGACAGAAACCAACTATTAGCTATTGTTGATGATCACTCCAAAATATATATATTACTTTACTTTTGAAAAACATCACAAAATATCGTGATAACAAAGGCAGCACAGCTTTTTTCAAATTCCTGCAAACTTTCTCTCCGAGTATCGACAGAGAGAAAGAGAGACAATTTGGAGATTTTTCGCGAAAATGGTATTATTTATCTATAAAATGGAGCAATAAGATTCAAATTCACTTGACATTTACGTTGAACATAGCACTGTTTCGTTCTAACAACATAGCTCTAATATAAATATTTCCCAAATCTCATCGGATTGACTTGAAATTACATGCAACTACAATGCACACGCGACTGTGTAGTAAAAGTATTTCGATCGATCCAGAAAATTCAAAACGCTCGGAGAAAGCTGTCTATGCGTTTTGAACCTAAAAAAAACGATTGCAACCATTCCCGGAAATTTTTTTTGCCCGTGTGTGGTACCCATTTGCGCGTTCATTTGCGATTAATTTTGATCTTAATTTTTGAATTTTTGTTTCAACAAATGTTTGTGTACAGACAAGAAATTGCCCCGGGAATAGTGGCAATCGTTATTTCTTTTGATGAGATTCAAAGTAGCCTATGTTAAAAATTTATTTTTTATTTGAGAAAAGGCGCATATGTTTTTCGACACTACAATTTGGGACAGAGAAGCGCATGTTATCTCAATATTAAAAATTATAAAAGAAGCGCATATTGGTGCACAGGTCTCGAATATTTCAGTTATAAGCAACGTAGCCCATGTTATCGGCACATTTATTTTGTATTAAAAAGTAATATGTTTTCATATTTTGGAGTTCCCAAAAGCAGCCTATGTTACTACTAATTCGAGCGAGTACACAATTTTAATCACCAGGCGTTCATAAGGAAAAATGAATTCATAGTTCATGGGCAAAGTTAAAATTCAATGAATGAGTTTATAATTTCATAATTCGAAGTCATCAGAAAGAGCCTATGTTGTCGCTTATTAGATTCAATTGAGTATTCAATAGCAGGCGCGCATAAACGCAAGACGTCTCATGTTAACGTCCAGAACGAGAGCAGTAAAAGTGAGCCGAGCATGTTGCTGCGTTCTTACGCATGTTTTGTATACTATACAATAAAAAATTCTGCTGAGCATTTATATAGACCGATTGCGTTTATGCGCGCCTGGTATTGACAACTCAATTGAATGGAATAAGCGACAACATAGGATCCTTCTGATGAGTTCGAAGTATGAAAATATAATCCATTTATTGCAGTTTACCTTTGCCTAACGCAAATTACTATTGTGAAAGATGAATTTAAAACATTTTCTTTCTTATGAACGCCTGGTAAATAACAATGCTCGAATTAATGGCAACATAGGCTGGTTTTGCGAACACCAAAATATGAAAATATATTCTTGTTTATTTATTCACATCCTAAGCAAATAAAGTTTCAAATGTTGCAAAATAAAATCGTCTAAACATAAGATCTTTCTGAACGATTCGCTATTTCTATTCGAATGGAATCGTACCAAAAACATGCACTTCTTTATTAATTTTTAAATGTCTGATAACATGCGCTCGTTTCATTTCAAAATCATAGAAGAACATAGGCCAATTTGACTCTCATCGACAGATTTTAGATTACCAAACGCACAGAAAACTCATTCCGGTTGTTTTGATTTTTTTGGACAAATCGCAATACTTTTACGCACACAGTGTGTAGTAAAGTAAAAATGTATTTGATTTCGATGAAGTCTTCTTAAGAGTACGTATCCAATTCAATTCCTCTTGGCCTTCTATTCTCCACTGATGTCTTTGAGTTTTTTTAGAAATAAATGACATTGTTGAAAGAATGAAGAAGAGCTAAATTTGAGTGATTATACTGAATAATAATAATTAGTGCTTAAAAGTAATCAATAATAAATATTTACCGAATAATCAACCAGAAGGACCAGTGCGAAAAAAACTAAATTCATTGCTTTTATCGAATAAAATGATTAAGATGCCAGATAAATCTATTTATTAAACTATTTTATATTGAGCTCTTGATATGTTAGGCACTTAAAAAGTGTGATATTCAATATCGTGAGTTCAATATTTTTCAGTGTTGTTTCGTTCATTGCTTAATTTAAGGAATGTGCATAAAGTTTTTTGAATTTGAAAAGCAGTGTATTGTTTATACAAGTGTTTTCTATATTCAGCCTTCGAACTCAATAGAATAAAATAATGTTTTTTTCTTCTTTCTTGTTTTTTTTATTCTGTTCTATCGCAATTGCTTGCAATGGAACTAAGAAGTATGTGTTAACAAAGGAATACGTGCGAATAACCTTCCTTGCTTTCCTACGTTTAAATGTAGCTAGCGATCTTCTTGAAAAGGCCCTTCTTCTTCTCCTTGGAAGAACCAGCTTTATTACGATTGTTGTAGTTA
Organism: Obolodiplosis robiniae; assembly: GCA_028476595.1. Classification (NCBI taxonomy): domain Eukaryota; kingdom Metazoa; phylum Arthropoda; class Insecta; order Diptera; family Cecidomyiidae; genus Obolodiplosis; species Obolodiplosis robiniae. The sequence continues at coordinate 6,053,579 of CM052017.1, read as the reverse complement.
TAAATGAATGTCTAGAAAAATCAACAAAAAAGCGAAGAAATTATTAGTAAAATGAATATTTTCCGAATATTCATTCCATGAAAATAAAGTTCATCAAGATGCCGGTGGACAAAATATCAACACATTAATCGAAATACGGTATATGTATTGATGAACACAGGAGCGTATACACTTTCCCCTCAGAAAATTTGGAGAAAATCTATACTAGCATAGATTATCAACAATGCGCGTTGCGGTGGACAATGGTCATGCATACGGAAGACGCGATCTAGAAGTCGTCCCAGCAGTTTTTCATGTGAATACGCGTGCGTCTTCCGTATGAATGAGCATTGTGCACCGCATCGTTGTCCATCTATGCTGGCATAGCATATCTTTGCTAGCACAGAAATGTCCGCTAACCAATGCTTGCTGAATAATAATTGAATGTATGACTAAGTTACAATAATTCACAAACTCCCCGGAGTAGTTAATTCTAACTTGAGCACTTGCCTGTGGATCATCAATAAAATCTCGGTGTCCAGAAATCAAAGTACAGACTTCGGGTAGAAGAGACAAGTCATATGAAACTAGACCGACCAACTTTTTTTCGTGTTTTAAAATGACCGGTCCTGCAATAAAATATGTTTTCATTAATATCTTTGCACAAACTCAGACAAAATTCCCAAAATCCACCTCCCGAATCTCCTTCATTTGTAATATGCATTCCACCACGTAAATTCACGCAAAATTGTCTTTCTTCATCTATTAAACGATTACTGTTTCTTTCAAAACAATCCCAACGACATTGCTTAAATTCTGCAACTTTCGAATGAACGTAACGTAACTCGGTACTTTCTGTAAGTGTTCTTTCAGGTCCAGTTGATTCTGTATACCCCAACACGGTCACTCGTGTCCCTTCCATTGGGATGTAATCTTTGTCGACCATATCTATGGCTCCAATTTTTGAGCTAAATTCTAACTCAATTGTTAGAAGAATCACGGCGATATCATTGGCATATGGTTTACCCTCACTATATTGTGGATGTATGTAAACTTGGTTTAGATCAATATCCACTTTATGATAATGCACATGTAAATTTTCTGTGCCAAAATCTAAATAAATGCTGCCTTTATTATATGCGCAATGAGCTACAGTCACAACTTTCGACGTCGAAACGATAACTGCACCACACAATTTCTCCTTTCCAGTTTTTTTTTTGGTATTTGTCAATCCAACCATGTAGTTATGTTTTTCAATGCTTTTAACTACTTTCCCATCAATAATTGCATGCACGCTAATCCCAACTGTATAAAGAACAATTGATAAAAGTTAGTTTTATTTTTGAAGAGATAAAAATGATTCTAAAAAATTAAAGCGCAAACTATATATTTTGTTAATTTGGTTGTTTTCTATTCTCTACTTGTAATACTTAGTTTGATGCGTGTCACATCACCTCACATGACGTGGGCTTTAACGCACCCAGCTGAAAACTACATTGAGTGTGCAGCAAAAGGCACTGAAGGTGAATTCAATCGTATCTGCTCCTATTTTGCACAAATTTTCTTTGCTTTCAGAAATAATTACCTTTTCGTTCGTTATTCCACCGGAATTCCTATCGAAAAGAACAAAACATTTTACATGTTTGACAATTTAATCTCACTATGATCAATTCTTAATGAAGTTTTAGTTTTTTCTTATTTATTTTTCGGAGCTATTCTCGAATAAAAATACAAATAAATTGTTCTTTAAAACCAGTAACTTTGACAAATTAACATTATTTACCGAATAATCAGTCAGGAGCAACAGCGTAAACATATAAAATAGATACATAATTTTCCAGTGAAATAAGATGTGACAGTTTTTATATATTAATTTGAAATGAATTCTCCATCAGCTAGCGACCTCGAAACAATATTAATAATATTTGAGTAATACAGTGCCCTTCAATCATCCAGTCCACATGATCGATGAGCTCATTATTCATTCTCAATTTTTGTCATAACTTAGTTTAACACAAGCGGACGATGCAAAATTGAATTTTGATACTTAGCTTGACAGCAGCGCCCTCTGTACCATTCGTCTACGGATGGTAAACACTTTTTCCCCTTCTTCAAACAATGACAGCAAAGATGCGGAGCCTGTCAAACTCGCTGTTTGAAGAGGGGGAAGGCGGGGAAGGTGTGAAATGTTGAAGCGTTTAATGCAATCGTTTAAGTAGAGATGTCGCGGTCCTACGACATTCACTACCCCTTTACATAAGAGAAGATACAAAGCATCGTCCGCTTGGTTCAACATATGTAAATTATTTCTCGAATTTTAACTCAAACTTGAAATGTGACAGACAACTCTTATTTGAACAAGTGCGTCAATTGGAGAAAATTCATCATCGATTATGAATCGTTTTTATATTATACTTTTTGGTTCGTTTGGAAACTTCGAGTCGAAAAGAATCCAAACATTTTTCCCAACGCTTTGAACGTTTATGACTTCTAATATTTTGTGTTTTTCCTCAAATAAATGTAACAAAACAAAACTGAAATATGAATGAGTACCCATTAACCCGGTTAGTGTAAGTGCACTGAGTGCGCTATTATCTATACACTAAGTCATGAACGTTCAAAGCGTTCAATGTTGGGAAAAATGTTCAGATTCTTTTCGACTCGAAGTCCAAGAACGTTTGGAATTTTGTGCGGAAGAGACATATGGAAAATCCAAAGGATATATTCAAAGTATTTCCGAACTGTCAAATCAGCGTTTGGAAGGTGGAATAAAAACGCCACCGTTTTATATGAAAAATATTTGGAAATCCGTGTTATTTTCCTTATATATTTTGACTATTTACCAAAACATTTCGGAATATTTCCGCAATTGCTCCAAATGTTTTGTCCGCAGGGAAAGAAGTAGGCACAACACCTATCACATGGTGGTAAATAAGAATGTTCTGTACCGCGCCAATATCGGCCCAAAAGTAGATTCTTCAAGGACTTAAAATATTATGAAATCGGGAAATTCTAATGTTTTCGATCGACCGAAAGACACAAGACTGAATTACAGGAAATATGTGGCGTCTCTGTTTATACAATTTCATTTGAAGACACATTCTCTAAGCTCTCAAACAATTTAATTTAGTCTTTTGCCATTCTGATAACAGAAAATATTGTTAATGAATATTTTTTATTGGTTATACTTTCGGAAGATTTGATAATGTCCATTTCTACAATTTACTGCAAATCCACATTTCAAACCGTATAATCATGCTTCCTACTCTACAATGCTATATACAGAAAGCAGTGACAAACAAATTACGTGAAGTGAACCAAGCGTGATTTTGTATTGGTTTTGATTCAAGGAATACTCCATATAGCACAATCCAACTCCTTTGAATCCTCTTAACTCAAATCTCTGTCTTTTTTAGAGTATGAAAAACCTTCAAATAATCGTCATTTGCTAAACTTTAACTTAAATATTTATTTTTATTGCTTTTGCCTGAACAAAAAAACAGGTGTTATCGATTTAACAAGAGTCTTGTGAGAAGACTATACTATATTTTTCATAATGAGACTTTAATCCACAAGCCTTGTAATTTTTGCAATGCCATGAAAATACGTTTCATCATTCAGTTAATCATTTATTTTAAATAACAACCTTCTAGTAACTTGATTGTAAATTTTTTAAGAGATAAAATAGGAATTTGTGAATACGTTTTTGATGTTTTCCTGCGATTAAAAGGGTAAGTACTTTGTAATCAATTGCAATATAGCCTGGATTATACCCGTCCTCTGCTGGATAAATGTCTAACAAACACAAGTTCATTATGAAGCAAATGCCATTAAATACAAGGTGATTCTGAATTTGAACACTCACGTGCGGATCGTCAATGAAATCTCGGTGTCCAGAAATTAAAGTACAAACCTCGGGAAGACCTCCAATATCGAACGAAACTAATCCAAGCAACTTCTTTCGATTTTTCAATATAACTGGTCCTATAATTGAATTCATTTATATTAAAATCTTCAAATGATATACAAAGGCCAACCTCCTGAATCTCCTTTATTTGTGTTATGTGTTTCACCACGCAAATTGACACAAAACTGATTTTTTGCATTTATTTGATAAAATATTTCCAACCAATAGCTATCCTCACATGTGTACATATTTCCAACTGTTGAGTCAACATATCGCAATTGAGTATTGCATGAGCACTCCCTGTTAGGTCCGTTTGCATCTGTATACCCCAATAAGGTAACTGGGGTCCCCTCAGCGGGTATATAACCCCTTTCAACCAAATCTATTGCACCAACTTTTGAATGAAATTCGATATCATGTGTCAGTAAAATCACAGCTATATCATTGATAGCCGGTTTGGCGTTATTATATTCTGGATGGATGAATATTTGATATTTTGCAATATTCACTATGCGATAGAAATTTTCAAGATTTTCCGTGCCGAAGACTACATGGATCGAATGTTTATTATTCACGCAATGAGCTACAGTTATAATTTTGCGCTTCGATACGATTATTCCAGCACATCTACTTTCGTTATCCTCTTGATCGAGTAAAGTAATTGATAGTGCAACCATATAGTTGTGATCTTCGAAGCGATCGACTGGATGGCCATCAATAATCGCTTGCACGCCAAATCCAACTGATCGATAAACGAATAAGGCAGTTGGATATTTTGAGTGTATGAAGAAACAGATGAATGAAGATAAATTTTCAAGAATATCGAGTACAGTTTTGATGAGAAAATTGTATGTCTTTAAAAATATTAACCTTTTCCATTGTTGCTCCACCGTAGTTCCTATGCAAAATGGAAGCATGTAATGAGATTGATTAATTTTTCTCTTATTCCATTCTATAACATCTGTTTTGAAATTTGTTGACAAAATCATTTACCGAATAATGAGTGAGTAGCAACAGTGCGATGAAACCAAATGTAACCAAATGCATTATTTTCAAGGAATCACAGAAACACGACCGGACAGCTTATTGATATTAATTTGTGATAAACTTCAAATGAGATACTTAAAAAATGAGATTTGCATCCGCCTTTGACAGCTCCTTTTTCTCTTTTAGTTTTGTTCATTGATTGTTCTTGATACATCAACAATTTTATTTTCACTCACATTTGTTTAAAAATGCACATAAATTAATTTTAAAAATAGAATGAATTTGAAAACTAGTTGAAAAAAAAAAAGGCGATTTCTATATTTACATGCCGATAGTACTGTTATTCGAAAATTTTGTTAAACTATACAAGTTTTCTCCATATATTTTGTTATTGATGGTTGAGGTGAGATTGATTATGAGTCTTTTCCTCATCACATGGACACCTAGGTGAAACAAATTTCAAATGTTTTTTTCAAATGAAACAATAAGAAAATGTTTCAGAGTGAATTATAAAATAAAACATTTAAAGTGCATCATTTAATCACTCATTTTTAGATTTCACTTCAATAAAATAAAAATTTGTATATGTGTGTTGTGGAAAATGCTCATAATCCATTGGCGTAACTAATAAATAACAAATAATAAAATATTTTAATAAAATAATAATTATTACTTCTTAGTGGCTACTAAGCCCTACTAACTAATAAAAAAATAAAATTGATGAAACTACTAAAATAATAAAAAATCTACTAATTAGTGGAGAAATTAACATCTATATCATAATCATTCTCATTCATTCATTATAAAATGATAAGTGTAAAAAAAACGAAATATTATTTTGAAACCCAAAATTGCAAGCAGTTCGTTTCAAGTGGTTTTAAAATTGTGTCACAGCGCAGATGTTCAACACAAACACTTACAAAGAAATACGACAATTAACATTTGAGTCATGATACATTCAGGATTCTTTGTATATTATTTTGTGTTATCGCATTTTTCTTAACTGAATGAACATTTGAAAAATTTTATTTGCATTTTTTGTGTTAAAAAAAAAAATCGATAAAGAAAACTTTTCCAAAAATTGGTCCTGGAAGAAAACCACAATTCTCTCTGTGATCGATCCAGTCGCTGTCAACCATTTTTCTTGTACTATTTATGACTAAAGATTCTAAATTTGGTCAAAATGCGTCGAACTTTACTTCTTCCATCTTTATTCAGGATCTGATTAACATACTTTACGTCATCAATTATAGCTCTTTTAAAGTATGTGAAACCTTTCAATGAAAGTTAAAGCCAAAGGATGAGTTAATGAAATTGGACAATATATACGTAAATTGCTGAAACAAAATCGAGCACAACATTAAAATGTCGATGGATGTAATATAAAAAATGACGGAGAACGCAGTAAGAGCATTATTGTAAAATACAGATCAATCAACACGGCAAAAAGCAGATCTCAGCAAACATCGACAAACAACGAATAAATTTTGCTGCGCCTTTCATTTGTTAAATTGCTATCTTCATCTCTTGCCCTTGAACAATCAGACAAAGAAAAGGAATCCAACAAAGAATAAAAATTTGAAAATCTCGTTGAAAACTTCTAAAGGGTGATTTTTTAAGTGGTTTCTTTTTGAAAAACGAAAAAAACGCAAAAAATTTCGAAAAGTGAATCAAATCTTTATTGAAATCGATAAATTGGTTCTTGCCATTTACTTTTTGAAAATAATTTCATGCAAATGTTGGCCGCGGCTACGGCGCAAATGGTCCATACGGGAAGTCCAATTTTGGCACACTCTCTCCAACATATCGGCCGGAATCTCGCCAATAACGCGTTCGATGTTGTCCTCCAAGTCGGGAATCGTTGCTGGCTTGTCCGCATAGACGAGAGACTTAACGTAGCCCTCCCGGCTGCTCATCACACCAAATCCGACAGTTTTGTTTGTTTACATACCCCGTCCAAAAAGATGATTTTTCGATGAAAATCAGGATCATTTTTGAGCTGCTCTAGAACCCAATTTGCGAACGCACGCCTCTTGGATGGTCATCAAGCGTAAATAATTTGCATGATGAAATTGCAAAGCATACTGAGCATTTTTGACTGTGACAGACGTCAGTTGGAATTTGACATCTGTCAAAAAATTAAACGTCAAAAAGAAACCAGCTAAAAAATCACCCTTTATTATTGAATCAATTGAAGATTATGTTTAGTAAATAGACAATGCTGAGATTAAATTTCGTTTGAGCGAATGTTAATTTGCATTCATATGGAATCAGTCCATTGTCTTGGGTTCGTCATTTGAATACATTTGCTTTTGAGGAGTGAAATCGGTTTGGATTCATCCGAATGACAAAGTTTGTATATCTAATAAATGAAATTTGATGAGAAAAAAGAAACGGAATGGAGAACGGAGCATGGAAATTCGATTGGCGCAAGCATTTCAGCATGTAATTTATAACACTTGAACTTTTGCCGTAAAAACTTCGATGTGCGTTGTTATAATTTGATTGGCATCGTTCCCATGTCCATTGTTATTTTGGTGATGCGCTGCTGAAGCATTTTCGTTATCAAAAACTACACGTCGAGTAAGCGAGCTGCATACAATAGTGGAGTATTTCCTCGTTGCTTCTTTTTTCTTGTATGTGTGTGTTGCAAATGATGTCTTTATCTATTCGCTCTGCTTGCATTGGAAGTTTTGCCGTTGATCGTAATTCTTGCGTCAAGAAAAAGCTCGTTCCTCTTTTTTCATCCATTTCTTTCTCGTGTCTAGAAAGTTTGCAATGGGATTGAATTGCGATCAAAGGAGAGATAGTAAAAGGACAATTGTGCGTCTAAGGCGAGCATTCAGCCCGAGCTCTGATCTGATGCTCCGAACGAAACCACTGAAATTCACTTTTTGAAATTGTTGAATCAAAAGCACGCTCGATTAAAAAAAATAACCCCAAACATAAAAGTAATCTGATTAAACATGGCTACAGACAGAAGTCAGAGTCAATTTATTTATTATGCAAGTCCAAGTAAAGACATTATATTCCGTGTGAACCTGTGAGAATTTCAGCGGCAACTGGTCAATTGCACGTAATTAAAATAAATGTTAACTCTGCACATTAACATTTCATTGAGAATTAATATTGGAAATAATGTCGAAAATAAAAGTGGAAAAGAGCGGTTGTGAGCTCAGCAATTAATTTGATTGCATTGGAGAAAGCCAGACCAACGTAAAAATCAATTTATATGCATATATGAGTGATATAGGCAATATTATCGTTGTATTGCTCAGATCGCCTATAAATTTATAGCTGTGCAAAAAAATCGATATGCTTGCATATTCGGAGAGCGTGGGATTCGGTTATAGAAAGACTTTGGGCGGCGATCTAATCAGTGGATCACTTTAAATTAAGTATGTCGAAATCTCATTAGGGCATGTTGTGATTCATTTGCAGCCAATGAATGCGAGTACAATAGTGACAGAGAGAGAGAGAGAGAGAGAGAGAGAGAGAGAGAGAGAGAGAGAGGAAGAGAGAGAGAAAGAGAGAGAGAAAGAGAGAGAGAGGAAGCGATTGGGGCGAGTGAGAGTGCCTGACATGGCCAAAAATATATTTAAAGTGTCACAATTCAGAGCATTCACGCTTAAATCTTCAAGTTCAGTGACCAAATCTCTTGACTCTGCTATCGGCTGCACAGAGAATACGCTGAATAATCGAATAAATTACACTGTCGGACGATTTATAATTTAGCCACACCATATACAGCCAACAGGAAGGAAATGCCAAGCAAAGCGCATTGCACATTAATAAACCGAAACAACAGAAACAACAACAATCAACAATTACACATAAATAATGTAGTTTATGCAAGATCGAGCGAGCAAGAGCGGATATAATGGAGTGTGCTGATGATCCCCTTAGATTGAAAGCTGTGCGAATTTCGTTTGAATGCGGTGCGTATCGGATTGTTTCATTTCGTTCATCCGCATTCGCAGTTTCTCTTCGTAGTTTAATGCATGACGTGTCAATTCAAGTGAATGCAAACGACTGGTTATTATAAATTTGCATTTTATGTGCTATTACGAGAAGGCAAAACACATACAAATGAGGAACAATCCGCCATCAACATTGACAATGCTTCCGAAACCAGAACTCAATACGCACAACTGCAACGATGACGCTGTCTGGAAATTCAAACTTTTATCGAGCACACACGAAGAATACGGAAATTTGCTTATTACTTGGCGGTGGACAATGAAATTCGCGGCAATTCCCCAACTGCGAGTGCAACGCACGTTTGGTATGTGTATCTGTGTGGTGAAAATGCGAGCAGCTCCGAAGCACATGCAAAGCGAAAAATATCAATGGTTGTAAATCTGAAGCATCATGACGTGTGAAAATATGACAATGAATTATCGAATATTCAGATGCATTAGATGTCGCAAAGGAATGATGGCAACGATGACGACGAATACAACTACGGTAAAAACCGTATATCGAGTTCATTATGTGGATGGGAAGCGCGGAATCTTTTCGTACTTGGCGTAACGGAATGTAGTCAATTCCTATCAAAACATTTTTTCATGTTTTTCTACTGCCATTCGAGCATTTCAAAAGCATACAGCGAGTCTTTTCACGCATTCAAATTACTCAGGAGTTTATTTTTGTTGTTGATTTTCTCTCATTTCCAATGATTTCGCAACAGAATCCAAACACTCACGCTGCTCCACCACTGTGAGTTTTGTTTCCGTTTCGCTGCCAACAAGCACATCGAGTTAATAAACTAATACATCACATTTGCGTTGAAATCTTCAAAGGGACAACAATAATAATTTCGCAACTGTCACAACAGTCAAGCGTTTATTGCATTGTCTTTGCCAGGCAAATTCCCAGCCACACAATACATGCACAATGCAAATGATGAAAAAAAAGGCATACTTCGGTTTCAGTCTAAATCTGTGTGATTTGTTTGGACTTCCAGCTGCCGACAACGAAAACAAATATAAACATTTATAATTTTCCATTAGCCATATTCAAAAGTGAATCCGAAATATACGAGAGTAAATCAAGAGTTGCCATTAAATTTTTGATTGTCGATTCAGTAACAACGGAAACAACATGTTGAGATTTTGTGGTTTCAATATTGAATGGATTCTTCTGTCTGCTTCGTTATAATTTTCAACGGCGCAGTTCTTCTTTTTGTTGTGTGTGCTTCAGGATGCATATTTGCGTTCGCACAAATAGAACACTCCCTTCTTTTGAACAAGAATTTAGAAAATTTCACGTTTATTTTGCGTTGAATTGCATTTTACATGGAACCAATACAAGGGTGACCAAATCGTGTGAGCGCGAGTAATGCATTTCTGAAACCATTTTTATTCTCTCGCGAAAGATTCCGTTCTCGCGAAAACAAAGGAAAAATTACAAATTTGCTAGAGAATTCATTTCTTATATATTCTCGTTGAGATGGTGATTTCCTTCAATTTGGCAATATCCCACACAACAATCCATAACTGTAAACTCTCTCGATTGTTTTTCGACTTGCGTTTAGCAACATTTTCACCGTTCCTGTGAACCATTTGAAGAGCGAAGCTGTTCGATGGCAATGCCACGCATAACAACAAATAAAAATACATATAAAACCGAAAACTTCTTAATGCCAACAACTTTGAAAATGTGCAAACATGAGTAAGAATTGTTGAGCAATCGAACTTGAATCGAAAGCATTTTAACATGTCACAAGTCAAAATTTTATCGTTTTCTTATGTGGTTGCCGTCGTATTTTATTGTTTGGTTGCGAGAGTCACCGTCGTCGTTGTCTTGTATCTGTCGTATGTGCAGTATGCTGTGGTTCGGGTCGGTTTGGTTTGGTTTGAGTTCGGTTCGAGGGTTGTTTATGCCATTGCATTCTTGTTGTTTGCGCTAAAATGCTCTTTCCGGGTGTTTTTCCATGAGCATTGTCAATTGCACACAATATATATTAGTCAGACACAAGGCAAAAGCAGATTATAACTTAATAGTTCTGCACGACGTGGAAAGATGTTGATAGTTTCGGAATAAATCTGTGAACTTTACACACTCACACATACGGTGTACACTTTTCGTGCGAATAATGAAGATTCATATATCTCGATTCGAACGGGTTTAAGTCTCGGAAGTAATTTTATTGGATGTCTATTGGTCGCTGTTATATTATTATTGACAACTTTCACTCTGAACTCGACATAAATGCTTCTTGCTCTTGGCTGTTGGCTGTTCATGCCGCGTGCAACATTCGCCAAGAAACAATAAATTAAGAATAGCAGATAACCATAAAACCAAACAAATGTTATAATTTGTTAGCTTTTTTGCTTGAGCAATTTCTTGCCCTCTCTCTCTCTCTCCGTCTGGTTACATTTAACGTTGTTTTTTTTTGTTGAACGCTTTTTCCGCAGCTGCCGCTTCCCAAAGCAAAATGAATAAGCACGCACACACAGCATTTATGGATTGGGTTTCAAGTACATTCATTGGAAGGTAATGAAATGAACACCAGTGTTAAATGGCTGACTTTTGACGCAGGAAAACGGACAAACAACAAACACAACAGTAAAGAGAACGAGAGGACATAGAAAACGCGCGGCACGCTTCAACCATGGTTGTATCCAGTGAAACATTATGCGGCAAAAAAGGCAATAGCATGCACCACCAAACCATGTCGTTTTGAATGAAACACGCACAAGACAATGCACGTACATCAATATTAAAGAGGAAACGAAGCTCTTTATATCTTCCGGATTTGAATGGTATGCGTTTAACTTGAGTGTATTTACTTCATTTATTCTCGCACTCTCGCTTTTTCCATATGACTCTCGCTCGACGCACAAATCTCGTCCGTGACTCGTTGTTTGCGTCTCGTTGTCCCATTCTGCCAACACGCTACTAATTCGAAACGAAAGGGCAAATGCGATTTAGACGACCGAAAATCGGATCAATTCGCATTTATATAATCCGCCCATATCCATTTCCAATTATCTGCGTGTATTTTTATTTACAGTATCACCACACAATTTTTCCATTTGAATTCCAATAAAATAACATTAGTTTCAATGTTGATTTGACTTATACCAATTTCCATCTGTATTTATTTTGATCCATCGACAAACGATAAACGGACATAAAACACACACATACACGAATCAAGCATTCCATTCAGCTAAATATACTTGGCATGGATTTTAGTCTGTTTCGCCCTCGACTAGACGAGAGAAAAACGGTTCTGAATGAGGGATTTGCGATTTTCGATCCTCATTTGAGATGTGTGCCCAGTCAATTGGATCATCATGTTTGAAATTTACTTACCAATTTTCCTGTCTGACATTCATTACTGTATTAGATCGCATTTGCGATTTGTCGCCAGGTGGTCAGGTCAATTGAGTCGTTACAGTCTTCTATGGCGCTTCAATGAAATTAACTGCCGAACTAGCAACCATCTCCAAGACTCGCTTTCTCTCCCTCTTTCTCATTTCGTTTATTTAATGCATGGAATGCGCGATTTATTTGGACTACAGATGAAAACTTTACCAGCAATTTATGCACGAAACTCAATATCGATTCCGACGCCGTCTGATATATTGCCTCTTGAAGCACATTATGGTGCGTAAATCAAATCGAATAAGTTCATAATCAGATGTCAGTTCAGCTTTATCGCTTTGTCAATCTACTCAAATTACCCTTCAATTTGGAAATTCTTCTAATGCAGAAAATTGTCGCTATAACTTGTGAAATTGAAATAGCAACGGAAGTTTTTTATCACTTGATTCTCTAATTTTCTTCATAAAGTCAACTAGCTGAATTGTTTGGTACACGGGTAAGACGTTGTGAATCATATCCATTTCTTCGAGTTTGGATTGCATTGATTCTTAACAGAATCAACAAAGTACATCGCTCAAGAAAAATAAACACAGTATTCTTTCAAAATAAATAGATGAAATAATATTTCGATGACTGTTATTCACCTAAAATCTATATTGGTATTTGCTGTAATCTTTCTCTAGCGAGCAATATTATCATAATGATTCCATGAAATATTACGAATGCACTGTTCGAGAGAATAAAAATTTATTTCATTGAACATATCCAAAGCATTGTATAAAATAAAGTTTCAAAATTACTTCGTAAAAACACCTTTTAATCTCTTGATTTTTGAAATTCCTGCATGGGTCCGGTGTTAAATTTGCAATTGATAGCACTCAAATTCCCATTTACTTTGCCCAATGTCCAATAAATGAGATAAAGTTCACAATTGTCAAGTTGATGCTAAAATTCTGTCGAAGAATGTAATTGAATATATAAAAAATAAACTCGGTGTGGTGGCCATTTAATACAAAAAAAAAATCTGCCACATCAATAACCGAACCGTAGAATTTAATAACTTGAAGAGAGATGCCTTTATTGATCGATTGAAACCAATCTTTTAAGAGTTTATTGAAGGAGGTATTGGATATCAAATTGCCATTTAGTGGGCAAATTATGCAATTGCATGGCTATCATGAATTATTATATTTCCATTCAGTTTTTATTTCTTATTTTAAACGTATAAATTTCATCAGATGCTCAGTGTATGGACATTTTTCAGCATTGAATTTTGATCTAGCTTATGCATATTTTGTATCTTTTGGAAAATTGAATAAGTGCTTCTCAAATTCAACCCCTTCTAAAACAATATAAATAATCGAGAAAGTGACGAAGTGTCAGGGAATTGGTGCAGCGTGTTTTCGACCAAATAAAATGCGATCACAATCCACAAGAAATACACAAAATATAAATTTAAGGTTATCAATGTGTGTCAGAAAGCGTTTTCCTGACGACCAGGCAGTGCATTTGAGAAATATTTGCCGTGTGAAGCTTTCGCTTCAATAAAATCATCAAAGCTTTGAAATTTCTACAAAATGCCCATGTTGAGACACAAAGAATGGTTATGTACGGCGGAGGAGGACAAATGCAATGATTGGTGGTCAGTGGTGATAGTTAAAATCGAAAGCGGTGAAGAGTTTTCAACCGCTCAAATCTTGCCCACTATGTGAATGAGAGCGTCAAACTCATTTGTAGCCAGTAGATAGCAAAATTTTGCGTGTATGAGGGCGCCAATTGAGCGTTAATATTCAAATATTCATCAACGCATCGCATAACCTCAATCGTTGGATGTTTTTTCCCAGAGTTGCATTGCTTCCATCGCCAGACCTCTCATATAATAATAATATTGTAATTTTGGAACTAAACACTTTGTGAAAATGACAGCATTAAGTTAATGGCTTGTGTGCGATCGCCGGCTTGACTATTTTTGAAATGCACGCAAATAAATTCGAAATATAGATCGAAGTCGAAAATTGTGTGTATCCGCCTTCATCATGCGACTTTTAATACTTTCATTTTGGCGAAACGCTGTTAAAGGACCAACACTCGACACCTTCCACCTATTTACATGAACTCTTCAGATTGACACTTAAGCCAATCAACACTGCTAGATACCATTCATTCTCGATGCATACAACATTTACACAACAAACAACCGACTTAAATACACTTCATTGTGACCGAGGCCGAGAAGCATATAAATTACTTCTAAGCGCATGCTTTGCACTGTTTGCCGTAATTGGTTTAATTATTGTAAAAAAGTTTCTGAAAGTTGCATCAAATTAAAGCTAAACAAAATCGACATGGAGCGCGGTTTATACAAATTGTCATTTGTACGGCACAGTCAAATTTGGACTGGATTTGTGAATAATCCACCGAGAAATCCCTTGGGCTCTAGTTGGATTCGGATTCCCATCATTTTTTCTGTGTACTCAATTTTCAATTGACTGATTTGACTTCACAGACTTTGCCCCTCCTCACGGACTCAATTCTGAAAAATATAAATACAAATAAAAAATTTATGAAATCCTAGACCAGCAACTGTATTCATACTATCTTCACAATGTATTTTTATTCAACCACTTCATATAAACTTATTAGTGGTGCCATCAAGAGTCATCTCCACCTAACTTAATATGTGACACATTTCAAAGCTGTCATTTCATCGTATATGCACCTTCAAGTTATATTTTCCTTTGAAAACCTGTTTGCATATATTGCACTTTTGCTTTTTGCCTTTTTTTTTATTTTTGTTATGTTTTTGTACAATACTATTATATATATACGATTATAGTAATTATAATTTATTTCGAAACAAAAAAAAATCGCTGGAATGAAATATATACAACACAATAATAAGAACACAATCTGACACTTTTTAATTCAGTTGGATAACAGCTATTGTCTACTAAAAGTCTCAGATTGTGTTTCGTTCTCAGTGCGTAAGACATGTGGTGGCAGCACATGTAAGTGACAAATGTCAAGTTGAAAAAAAGAGGGATTGATTACAGTTGTTGTCCCAGACGAAACAAAACAAACACTCATTGAAAGAAATCAATTGTACCAACACAATAATTCGATACAAAAACTATCGATGAGTTCGATTGTTGCACCGATTACAAGCCAAAGCTGATAGGTTTTTTAGTCCATGATATTCGATCACCTTGTATTTCACATTCCTCGAATTAAACATTGATTCGATAGAGAGTGAAAGAAAAAAAAAACATTCAAACATGATTGAAACAATAGCAACAACAAAATACAGTTTCAATCGAAGCTGTCGAGCTTTCGGTCACGGCCAAAAATGGTGCGAAAAATGTTGTGTTTGACACCCTATGGAAATTGGAATTGTAATCGATTTTTAGCTAGATATTTTGCGAACTTTTTCTCATCCCCTCTGTCTCCCTTTCTTGCACGGTTTGGGTGTAACAAATCTATGGACATTGATATTGCTTTAGCTACGGTGCCGGGGATAAAAAGGACGCAATTTGATGGCATGGTGTAGTTTCATTTAGTTTTATTGACATTTTTCGTTTACGAATTTAGCTTGATTTAGCCAAATGGTCGGCTCCATGTGCCATCTAGAATGATGAATTGAACATACGATCTCACTCTCTTCATCAATTGCTTCAATATTCGGTTCACTTTTATTAAAATTTTATTGACACCAATTCCATCAAAACGAATGGTAATGTCGTGTACATTTTTCGAGCCACATTTTCGAGCTCTCTGGTTCTCACCATATATGAGAATACAAAATGCTCTGCTCTCTCTCGCTTTCTCTCTCTCTCTCTCTCTCTCTCTCTCTCTATCTATCTATCGAAAGCATTGTGCAAATTTCATTGATTTGATTTGATTTGATTTGATTTGAAATGCTTCTTTTTTTGGTGAGGATAAGGGCGGCAAGCGGATTGTTGAACGGCAAACTTTTTGTGCCCGTCTATTAGTAGCAACGCTCCTTTTGATGGATCTGCTTTGAGTGATGTGAAGATTGATTTGTGTATGTATTAAATGCGCCGCAATTTTGATTTTCACTAAGCGATTCAGGTTTCAAACGTACGTTTCTCTGTGTGCCACACATATGCGCCATCGAATCTATTCAAATTAATGAGAGAGAGAGAGAGAGAGAGAGAGAGAGAGAGAGAAAGAGTGCGAGGGAGTGAGATGAAAAAAATAGCTTAAAGTGGATATTTCTTTTCATACTAGTGGCAATATCTAGAGCGTCTTTATCTAGAATCGATGCGGCATTTTCGGCCGGAGATCACAAGTATGTGCTGTGTATCCGAATTAAATGACAATATAAAAACGGTATGATTGTTGTTGTTTTCGGTCGTCAGTCACTGTCGTATGCTATGACATCCCCCACCCGGTTTTTAGTGGAATCGCAGCAAATTCACAAGTACGTGGGTCAAATGTATTATCTCATCTGGAAAAATCGAATATTACATCTTATTCAATTTTATTTTTATTATTGTCTCTTTTTTGTTTCGTTTGATCTGGCACACATTCGCCCTTTATATTTTGTCTTGTGTATTTCCTTTCTTCGGCGCTCCCCCACAAATATCCCATTTTAAGAGCTTGAAAAACCTTTCGATCTGCATTCATTTATTCAAGCCGTTTCCACCCGTGAATAGTTCTCTATCTATAATTCGCTTTTTATTTGATAAAACGATACAATTCGGTATTGCGACCTTTTTGCCCTAGCCGTTGTTATCACATCGCTACACAATGATCGCCATTTCCCCCCGGTTTTCACCGTTCGTAAGCACATTCGTACACGCACACATTTCGAAATTGGTATTTTGTTGGGAGCGATTATTTTCGGTTGCAAGCGATTCCAACTATTTTGAAGCATACAGACTAACTTGTAATTTTGGCAATTTATTGAATGCCCAATCAATAGCAGCATGGCAATGCGAATTGGGACGTAATCCTGACGAATCATAAATGTGCCCGAAATAAAATCCATTGAAGCATTATTAAGCCGACAATAAATTCCAATGGACAACAAAAAATACAAATTATTTGCATGACATTGGCAAACTAGAAGCGATTCTCGGTTATGATAAATCGACATTTCGTTTTCGATACATTTCGAATGGGCATTGTCAAGGGAAATCAGTTGCAACCAAAATGAGCTCTGTACGTATACAGCCGCGCTTGTTTCGCACGAAGTACCCATTAAGATTTAAAAAATAGAAAATTCTCATCGTTAAATATGCAATCATCGATTTGGATGGTATACGCAAGGTGAGCACATTGTTGATTATGATGCAAGTCGAAAAGTAGTGGATAGAAACAATAGAAAGCAACGCATTCACAGATGGGAGCGAAAAAATCGTCTTTGTTTTTATGTTGCTGATATCGAGTGAACTTCTCGTTGTATTCATTCATTGCGGTATAAACGCGGTCAGTACATGTGAGCAATCTAGATTTCGATGAATATCGAGGCCGCCGAAACACTTTGTATGATGTGGAAAGCAACACCAGCAACAAAGAGCTATTCATTGATTGTATTTTCGGTGGTAGGTAGACAGGAACAAGTAAATCGAGTGACAACAAGAGACAAAGGATGGACATCTTTCAATAGTACATTTTTTTCCGTTATTGAAGCCGGTCAAGCCATTTGCTGAATGTATTCGAAGCAGGCAGAATATTCGTTATTCAATATACAACATACAAATTCAATTATTTAAAGACAGTTTTTCTTGCCCTCAATATGGACTTTACACCATCAAAACTCTTTTTTTGGTAAGTTTTTGGCTTCGCATGCCACATTCCGACAGAGTGATTTCATTGGAACGCATTTGAGCGAGTGCGTTTCATTTGGATTTGAAGCGAGAACGAGCAGCGTGCATCATCTATTCCGAATGTATTCTTCAATATATACATCGCGCGCAATGTGGTATATTTAGAAATCTATTTTAGAATCAATTTTCAATTTCGATTTTGATTTCGGTTCACGGAAACATTGATAATAAGGGTTAAGTAGCATATTACGTTGACTTACTGAAAAAGCTTTTTTCTTCTGGAATCTATGAACACTTTTAGGAACAGAACACCTGCATTTCGGCCATCCATTTTACAAACGCTCACTCTGGGCCTCCCACACCAAGGTATAACTCGTTTTCTCCCCCTAGAAAATCAGCGGAGCAAATTTTCCATTTCTATTTCAATTAGTGTCAAAAAATGTTCGCTTCCGAACCGAATCAACACTACCGACGGCGACAACGAAGAATTCAAATCGGGATAGTTCATCGCATATCGCATTAATTCCAGGTGAAACATAGTGTTATGTATTAGAATTACTGGCTAGCTAATGAGTTGAACATAATTGTTCGTGTTGTTTGGGCGACTGTGTAGTATTGGTATTGGCGCAGTTCTTTGCTATAATGCCATTGTCGAATATCACAGCAAAATCATCGAAGCATTTAAAATTCACATGGTTTAGCTGGCGAATAGTGCATACCGCCATCATAATGAGCGCTCAAATACTTCTGATTATACTGTCGATAAGATGGGCCACATACAACACCATCACGGTTTCAATTATCGGTACGTATGTGTATCTTGTATGATTTCGCATTTTTGCATGTGCAAACAGTGATTTAGTGTGTTTTTGGTGCTATTTATCGAACACATTACTTGAGAGGCAGTCACTTCCAAAGACAATGAGCTGGAGACTGTACAGATGCTGCCATCTGGATAAGTTTCGCTTAATCTCATAATAAAGTATTGAGGAACAAAAAAAGAAGACACTCCAACGTTTTGTATTGGAACAAATGTAGTTTTGCCAGAGAGCGGCGCGTATGCAGCTGTATCGCTGTGACTGTAGCTTGAAACAATACTTGCCGAAAATCCAAAAAAAAAACAAAAACAAAAATGCTCGTTCACATTTCATTAAGAGACTATAAATAAAAAAAATTCGAAACAGAACCAACCATTTGGTTTGCATCAAAGCTCGCGCTGCTGCTGTATTTTCTATGGTTAGCCAGGCAATGGCCGTCGTTGATGATGGAATGGGAGCGCATTGAACGCACGTTACCAACTTACATTGGACGGAAGAGGAATTTTCAATTTGTCAATCGAATTAAATTAATATTAATCATCATTGTAATCAGCCTTTTGAGTTAAGTCCAGCCGAAAACAAACGCAAAAACCAATCAATTTGTAATCATTTTATGTCCGCACATTTTTTGTTTGTCATTGCAGTTGAACATTCATTGGCGATAGCGGTTGGTGTGTTTCGTGCTCAGCTCTGTTCGAATGATACCAGCGTGGAGACATTCCTGAAATTGAGCTGGCCGCAAATCTATACCGCCACCAAATATGATGGCGGTCTTTTGGGTGTTTCGTTTGAAATTCTAAACTACTATTGTGTTGTTCAGTGGACATATATGGACATTTTTATAATTTCCATCAGTATATGCTTATCGACCCGATGCAATCAATTAAATGTCCATTTGAAACAGCACAAAGGACTGGTATATTTATTCTAAGCATTCAGAGCACATTTTGAAATGATTTAAATCAACCAATTGATTGTGAATGACTTTTGCAATATAATAGACACTGCCACCAGCTTTCTGGAGCAAGCATCGAGATCATTTCACATCGATTGCAATGTTAATATCAAAAGTTGACGACAAAATCTCGCTAATAGCAGCATTTTCAATGTCAAGCAATTTGTATTATATTCTGCTTCAATTGCTGCATAGTTTTCAGTGAGCACGTGCCCTTTGTTCGTTTGGAAAATGTGCTGAAATATTGATTTTCATTCTGCAGGGCACAAGATACAGCTTTGGAGGCCTTTTATTTTTGGTTCTCGCTAGTATTTTTGGTGGGCCGAACCGTTTTGGTGTCTCTTTCCGCTGCCCGAATCAATGAAGAATGCCGATACCCAGCTAATGTGATTCGTGCGATTCCAAGCGATTGCTATGATCCGGAAGTATGTTAACTTTGATGGTGGATGGATTAATTTCGATTTGTCAACAACAAAAAATGATTTTATTCGTTTTTTATTTCTTTTGACAGGCGAATCGCTTTCTCGAGCAAGTGGTGAACTCGAAAGTGGGCCTAACTGGAATGCGCTTCTTTTATTTTACCCGACCACTAATGCTATCGGTTCGATGGAATGTAAAATCAAATTTCGTTACAGCAAATCGAATAATTGCAATTCGCTTTCAGGTTTTTGGCACAATTATTACATATGAATTGGTTTTAGTTCAATTCCGACTATTAACACCAAAAACCAAAGAAAATATATGTAAAGCGTTTTAATAAATCGCATCGGTATTGGACGTTGCCATTTCAAGCTCAGTCAAGTCAAGCGATGATGAAAGGGTGCATTGAAAAGGAAACACCGTACGATATTTAACGTGATGGTCATAATCGATTGATTCCATATCGCTGCCATCAAATATTATTTCGTTGCAATGAAAACAGCCTCTGAAAATACACAATTCATATATTGTACTCAAATATTTTCTAATTGAAATTGATCAGATTATATGATAAGAACACAATAAATGTGTACAGTTGATTGAGCTCCTTGTGTTTTCTCTATCACATAGCACGTGACGTTATACCTTGTCATCTTCAGGAAATTTCCATTCATTGAGTTCGCCTTTAGTTTATGCGTTATTACAAACATTTGTTCAACATAAATATACACAAAGATAAGGAAACCGAGCGGATTTTGTTTGAGGCCAAGCATATATATTTTGCTGGCATACAACACAGTTCATGAGTACTTGTGAATTTACAGGGATTTGGATGTTTAATTCCAAACATCTTTTCACACGTCGAAATTCCGGTAAATTTCCATGTGATGTCGGTTAGATAACACATGAGCAGTCAGATTTAGTTGCATGTTCGACGGTAAAAATTAACAAAATTCACCGACTTTTAATAGAATCCGTAACGTTTTCTTGGGGCAGGTGAATATCGAAATTGAATATCTTTTGTGAAAGTTATCTGAAACTATCGACATTTTGATTGTCACTGCGAAGCGATGAGTTTCTGGAGTATTTTTTTTTCATGAGATGCGGAAGTGGGAGCTTCTCAGCTGATGGGTTATGAAAAAATATAGGCTTGGGTAAAATCAGCTTCAAAATGCAAGCTGTGATAATAACATTGGTATATCCTTACCCAGTCAAAAGTGGTTTTGAATGTTAAACAACGGTCGAATGAAAAATGACTGGAATTCAAAATCAAAAATGTAAGATTAGAATTAAAATTACAATTTGTCATGAAATTCAGTACAATATTTCCAGTTCATTTGATTTCATAATGTATCCATTGATCCTATTAAAACAATTTATTTCATCGCAAAGTACATGGAATTGAAAAGCACAGTTGAGACAAGAGGAGATTGCAAATGATATAAAGCCTCTATTTTAGGACAATCTCAGTGAAAACATCAATTTATACAACATTAGCGAGCAGCATTTCAACATGAAGCGAAAATAGAGAGCATAATATGCAACATTTCGGCCATTTAGAACAGCAGTGTATTCTGTATCTCCGTACGATGTGAATTTAATTGTATTCATTCGTATTCACAGTTCTGCGCGCATGCAATGACATTCTCCAGTAAAGCTCAATGTTTTTCCTCAACGAAGCAAAGAACAATGCAAAATGTATTATTTTCTGCCGAGCAAATAGTTGCTTGTCGTACACTATGCACATTGCACACTCGTTTATTGGTTTGTAAATATAGCTAGAAGCAACACTATCGTCGTATTCGATGTCATTCGAATTGCTGTTTCGACGGAAGTGTTGAAATGAATATTGTCAGCTTGTTGGATTGCTTGAGGAGATTGAATGTATGTGCGCGTGATGTGCACACTTCAACGCAGATTGTTGTGTGTCAGCTCATCGAAAGATAATTGTTATTTTATTAACGGATTTATTAACAACCCTGCCGACAATAGTAGTGTCTTCAATAATCCAGAGGCAAATTTTGTACACATATTCACATGATTTTCATGCAAAACGCATGTAAGAAGGGTGACAAAATGAACAGGCATTCAGTTGCATCAATCCGCTTGAATCGCCTTATATTTGACTTCATAACAGTAACAACGAATGGATTTGTTCGTTCTGAATGGGATTTGGTCGTTTATATAGGTAATGGGCTTACATAAATGCCATGATCTAGTCTATCTAAACATTCTACAAGTTTATGGTTCAAAGTGTATTTATTATTGTTGCGGATAAATGTCTTGCAGCAATCATATAAATAATTCCTTTCGTCATGCTCAGCCCTGTCTATCCAAAATAGCCACTCGAACGAACTTATGCAAGTGTCTAACAAACCAAACTATAGTTGAAGGGTTGAGAGTAAAAGTGTCCAAAGTAATCTCACCTCCTTTTCTCGCTGATGGAAATGTTTATGAACAAGAGCAGGAGGTGAGATCACTTTGGTCACTTTCACTCTCAACCCTCCAGTTAATCAATTGATATCGAATAAATCATCACATAAATAGTTTTAAACTTCCAATTCGAACTCAAATGAAATTCGAATTTCGTTTCTATGACAAAGTTTTTGCGAAATTTTCGCATAGTCAAAACTTTCATCATGGAAAATGAATTCATCGCACCTGGGGCCTGTTCTGTGTAAAGTCTCGTACTCGTTCATTGTAACCTATTTTACATGGGAATTTGCTTTGTTTCAAACTAAATATTATTCAAATGAAAATGCCAACCAATTACTAAAATATTTTCAAATGTAAGCATTTTTTTCAACTTTTAGACAACTTTTAGCATGATATTTAAGTAATAGGCATTCAATTTGAAAGTTTTTGACTCGAATTGGTTTACGCAGAAGTATCACTACTAAGCACTTTGAGTGAAATGTTCAAAATTTCATAGTGAATTAACAGAGGAAGTAATTTAGGAAATGTAATCCAACCAATTTGCATGTTCTTCTACAAAAGCGAAGATGAAAATGAAGAGGAGCTCATTGTTCCATAGATTGTAGCCGAAAAGTACTTCTGAATCTCACTGATAAAATTTATGAAAGGACATCTTGGGCCATCTATTGAAAGACAAAACGAATAAAAACCAACATACTTTACGGCGAATTTGAAATGATTCTTTTCAAATTTAGCGTGTAACGGTTCTTCATTGAAAAATTGGTGGCCGATTAGTTCGATGGCTTAAGAAGTAGATGGTATCAGTGTTACATCTTCAGGTTATTTTTGAGAATTTCTTGCACTGTATTACTACTACAGTCGTTATCATAACATGCTTTTCGAAATTTATTTCATTTATTAAACAATAATGTTTGAGTTCAATTTATTTTATGTGCAGAGGAATTAGGATCTTATTTTATTTTTAGGTCAAAATTCTCAACACATTTGGTTCCATTTGTGACAGCTTCTTTTGAAGAATCTCTCAAGCTATTTCCAGCTTCAAATCAAAGGAATAGAAACATTTTAGAACCATGATTTTGTGAACATAACGAAATTGATTCCAATCTTATTCCGACATTTTCGTAGAAATTTGGGCTTTTCATTTCATAACTTTATCTTCATTATAAATGAAAAAAAAAAATAGAATTAATGAACAACAGACAGTGCCATCTTTTGAAAGACAATTAATATAAAAAGGAAACTTATTTACCTTACGGCGAAATGGAAACGGTACGCTCCAAATGTTGCTCCAAACGGAAAATGTTTGCATCTTCAGGTTGTTTAGTTTTATTAGCTGGTTATTCTGATCAGTTGCTGTTTTTTAATTTTGTCTATGAATCTAATGTAATTATCATTTAACTGTCCATTTATATGTTATTTTGTTGATCCAATAGTGAACAAAATATTACAATGCTCTAACATGAATACATGTTAAGTTCATTCAAAAATCCTATTCTCGTCTCGTTAATTCCAATCTCGCAACCAAAAAACATAAAACGATTTCAAACCGTCTCCACTTAGTAAGAAACTTTTCATTTTTACGGTCAAGAAGATCGGCGAAAGTTTAGGGAGAGAAATATTTCGAATATCAACATTTCAAATGGAAACTACTTTTTTGTTGGTCATAAAAAAAATCGGAAATCATTTCAATTCCATTAGAATTTCAGTTAAAAGTCAGTCAGTGAGAGAATGACTTTTTGATTGAGTCGCAGTTGATTTGTTTCTTT
The DNA here is from genome assembly GCA_028476595.1 of Obolodiplosis robiniae. Lineage (NCBI taxonomy): Eukaryota > Metazoa > Arthropoda > Insecta > Diptera > Cecidomyiidae > Obolodiplosis > Obolodiplosis robiniae. The sequence continues at coordinate 6,029,184 of CM052017.1, read as the reverse complement.
TTGCATCTCTTTTATTTACCTATAATCAATTGAAATGAACTGCAACTCACTTTAAAATATTTCGCTCGAAAATTCAGTCGATTATCAGTCAGTTTGAGTTAACTTACTGATTGAGCTGCAAATTTTGATTCAAACTGACTAAAATAGATGATGGTCACGTAAAATTGCCTAAAATCAATTGCCGCTCAAAGTGGCGGGCCATTGAATAAATTATTAGGCACAATTCTAGCAATTTTGTCCCAATTAAGTTCCAAATTTCAAATATTTTTCCAAAGAATTGATAAGATTTGAGTCAATTAGGCAAATTCACAATAGATTTGTTTTCTTAAATTTTATTTATCATTTGTAAAAACGATTGTTTTTTTGAATTTTACCTTGGTTTAAAATTCCTCGCAAAAGCGAATAAACGCTAATCAATTGATATCGAATAAATCATCACATAAATAGTTTTAAACTTCCAATTCGAACTCAAATGAAATTCGAATTTCGTTTCTATGACAAAGTTTTTGCGAAATTTTCGCATAGTCAAAACTTTCATCATGGAAAATGAATTCATCGCACCTGGGGCCTGTTCTGTGTAAAGTCTCGTACTCGTTCATTGTAACCTATTTTACATGGGAATTTGCTTTGTTTCAAACTAAATATTATTCAAATGAAAATGCCAACCAATTACTAAAATATTTTCAAATGTAAGCATTTTTTTCAACTTTTAGACAACTTTTAGCATGATATTTAAGTAATAGGCATTCAATTTGAAAGTTTTTGACTCGAATTGGTTTACGCAGAAGTATCACTACTAAGCACTTTGAGTGAAATGTTCAAAATTTCATAGTGAATTAACAGAGGAAGTAATTTAGGAAATGTAATCCAACCAATTTGCATGTTCTTCTACAAAAGCGAAGATGAAAATGAAGAGGAGCTCATTGTTCCATAGATTGTAGCCGAAAAGTACTTCTGAATCTCACTGATAAAATTTATGAAAGGACATCTTGGGCCATCTATTGAAAGACAAAACGAATAAAAACCAACATACTTTACGGCGAATTTGAAATGATTCTTTTCAAATTTAGCGTGTAACGGTTCTTCATTGAAAAATTGGTGGCCGATTAGTTCGATGGCTTAAGAAGTAGATGGTATCAGTGTTACATCTTCAGGTTATTTTTGAGAATTTCTTGCACTGTATTACTACTACAGTCGTTATCATAACATGCTTTTCGAAATTTATTTCATTTATTAAACAATAATGTTTGAGTTCAATTTATTTTATGTGCAGAGGAATTAGGATCTTATTTTATTTTTAGGTCAAAATTCTCAACACATTTGGTTCCATTTGTGACAGCTTCTTTTGAAGAATCTCTCAAGCTATTTCCAGCTTCAAATCAAAGGAATAGAAACATTTTAGAACCATGATTTTGTGAACATAACGAAATTGATTCCAATCTTATTCCGACATTTTCGTAGAAATTTGGGCTTTTCATTTCATAACTTTATCTTCATTATAAATGAAAAAAAAAAATAGAATTAATGAACAACAGACAGTGCCATCTTTTGAAAGACAATTAATATAAAAAGGAAACTTATTTACCTTACGGCGAAATGGAAACGGTACGCTCCAAATGTTGCTCCAAACGGAAAATGTTTGCATCTTCAGGTTGTTTAGTTTTATTAGCTGGTTATTCTGATCAGTTGCTGTTTTTTAATTTTGTCTATGAATCTAATGTAATTATCATTTAACTGTCCATTTATATGTTATTTTGTTGATCCAATAGTGAACAAAATATTACAATGCTCTAACATGAATACATGTTAAGTTCATTCAAAAATCCTATTCTCGTCTCGTTAATTCCAATCTCGCAACCAAAAAACATAAAACGATTTCAAACCGTCTCCACTTAGTAAGAAACTTTTCATTTTTACGGTCAAGAAGATCGGCGAAAGTTTAGGGAGAGAAATATTTCGAATATCAACATTTCAAATGGAAACTACTTTTTTGTTGGTCATAAAAAAAATCGGAAATCATTTCAATTCCATTAGAATTTCAGTTAAAAGTCAGTCAGTGAGAGAATGACTTTTTGATTGAGTCGCAGTTGATTTGTTTCTTTTTGCATCTCTTTTATTTACCTATAATCAATTGAAATGAACTGCAACTCACTTTAAAATATTTCGCTCGAAAATTCAGTCGATTATCAGTCAGTTTGAGTTAACTTACTGATTGAGCTGCAAATTTTGATTCAAACTGACTAAAATAGATGATGGTCACGTAAAATTGCCTAAAATCAATTGCCGCTCAAAGTGGCGGGCCATTGAATAAATTATTAGGCACAATTCTAGCAATTTTGTCCCAATTAAGTTCCAAATTTCAAATATTTTTCCAAAGAATTGATAAGATTTGAGTCAATTAGGCAAATTCACAATAGATTTGTTTTCTTAAATTTTATTTATCATTTGTAAAAACGATTGTTTTTTTGAATTTTACCTTGGTTTAAAATTCCTCGCAAAAGCGAATAAACGCTAATGTTCGAATTCGAAAGATTGAAACGTTGAAACGTGTCTTCGTGAACTCTTGAAGAATATCTATTAGAATCGAATATGCTTCTAAAGTATAATCAAGCCAATCGCAAACGTTTTGCGAATTTTCAATTTTGATTCATGCAAAGTTGATTCAGTGGCAGATGAAACTTGATTTGTGTCTTTTGAGTGCACTTCATATTATGACAGATCATGCCGATCAAAATTATGGGAATAAACAAAAAGAAATCAATCAACAAATTACCAAATCTATCAATTTAAGTTGAAGTCTTGATGTTGAGAAGATTGAATCAATTTGAGGCAATTATACAGTTAATACAATGGTCATTGCAAGACACTTTCATGTTATCAAATTCTAGTTGAAATTGTGGATGTTAGCTCTATTTTTTAATAAATCCTTTTAACGTTTTTTGATAATGTATTTATTTCTAAAGAATGTTTCTATGCATTCATTCAAAAGCAAGCATTTTTATAAATTTCAAACACAAATAATTTTGATCTCAGCGAAATGTTCAAATCGACGATTTGTCATGAAGTTGTGCGCGAAACAGTGTGACATTTGTCGAACGTGCGGTGTAAACGCAACCAATTGACGAATACCGAAATCACTGTTGTGTTCGTTCGAGTACAAATACACTGACCCAGCATTTGTTCAATGGAGCCGTGATGCGGTCACATAGAAGAAGAGCACATCGTAATGTTGGCGTCTCGTTTTATTCAAGTATTCACGACCGAATGAAAAGATGTGCGTTGGTTGCATGTGTGTGTGTTTGTGTGTGTTTGTGTGTGCGTGAATCGGTGTGTATATGTCAGCCATATTGCGATCGCGCCCTGTTAATGCACAAAATACCACGGTCAGACAAGCTGGTATGCTGTACTACGGGCTGCTTCAAGAAAATAACACAATAGAAGTAAAAAGAATCAGCGACGAATTGAAGCGACGAATATTTTTCTCCATCCAACAAATATTCATTTAATTTCACTTTGCGTTTGAGTGAATGATTTCTGGATTTTTGCAATTATACCGTTGTGATTCGACGTGAATTTTGTATAATTTGTGGCATTTGTAGTTGGGAAGTCTAACTGAATTTCATTTGTCTATTGGAAGCGAAAAAATGACATAGAGAAAAAAAAAAACATCAGTAGGAACAGCAGTGATCCGGGACAAAAAGTGAAGAGAGAAAATTGTCGAAAAAGTGAATAGATGGTGTCGTTCAAAGTGTGACCGTTTTTACCGTCTTTGAAAAGTTGAAGCCAACAAATACGAATTGGAAATTTCTTCTCCTTGGCTCTCTTAATGTATATTCATAAAATTGTAGAAACTTTTTGTATTGATGTTTGCGGTGTATATGTGCTTTTATGTGGAAATAGTTGCACGAGTGTGTATACTTCGATTAATCTATTCGGGTGACACGATAAAAAGTGTCGAAAAATTGAATCCGGATTTGGACTAGGTGCATCGTGTGCAGTTATCAGTGAAACGAACGAAAGACAGAAAAGAGAGAGAGAGAGAGAGAGAGAGAGAGAGACAGAGAGAGCCGTAATACAATGTACTCAAACACAAAATAAAATTTGAAAACATATAAAACAATTGTGTATTGTTTCTTCATTTCTCCAGAGCAGCGACTCAGTGCAATTCATGCAAGCCGCAAACGAACAAACGAACGAACAAATCATTGAATCAAAGAAACATTCCGAAAAAATTGCACAGACTATGAATGAATTTCAGCTAGAATGTGCTTTTCATTTATGGCAGTAGCATTATAAAAGCATAAAATTGGTTGTCGTGCACAAATAAAAACTAGCCATCTGTAAATACGGACGGGGAAAAAATTCGATCTGAAATCAAGTGACAATAAAAAAACAAACATACAACAACAGCGAAGGAAAACCTCAATTAAGATTCAAGATTTTTGCTATAACAATAACACATTAATTGAAGAAAGAAAGAAAAACATATATTTATATGTAGCGTTGTTTGTAAAAAAATCCATTTCTGGTCTCCAAAACTCAATATCTCCGACGAATGGTGTGCGTTGATGTGTTTGTGTTTTCGGTGCATTCATGTATAAATAAAATCTCGAGATTTCAATCGTGCATTGTGAGATTGCTTACGTCTCTTTTATAGCTAATATAAACGGTGTGTGCAGCAACAGCGGTAGCGGCAGCAGCAGTAGCAGCAACAGCAACATATGTGCTGGTACTCAACAGCATCAAACAATCATATACCAAGTGTATGCAACTGCCTACTCTCTGATGCTGGAACGATGCGCATATTTATGCCAATGTATAAGTGCATAATATATTGAACGTTCAAAGTGTACATCGACACAAGAGAGACAGAGAGATACACAGACGAGAGACATTCATCATATTTATGCTTAAACACAGAGCTCAACGTTGAAATTCGATTGACTATTGTTATTGTTGTTGCTTTTTCGTGTGATATAGTGGCCTGCTGGTCTTCATTTAACAACAATAATCAAAAGGAGCAAAAAAACACATACTGCGATCCAATTGAGGAAAGCAATCGCATGTGAAAGTTGATCAGCCACCAGAACTGTATTTCAATATAAATCAGATTTAAATTTGATTAATTCAACTGTCGACACTTCGTAAGGATAGACAGCGAGAGAGATTGATATAGCGCAACGTATCGAAAAGATTCCCGAAATTGTGCATTTAATTAAACGTTAAAATAAAAACACGATTGGGAACATAAATGAAATTAATAAATATAAATAATTATTGAAATTACCATAAAAACAAACATTCAAAATAACGCGCTTTTTAATGAGAACAAAGTGTCTTAGGAGAAAACAATAGCACAAACGCGAACTGAATGCAAATTTTCCTTAAACATCAACACGATAGTTAAAAGACGTGCACGCAACGTTTGAAATTCAATGATGCACGAGTGTGCAGTGCAGTGAGAGAAGAAGAAAAAGCAGCAGCCGCAGAAGATCGAACTGTGCATTGAAAAGGAGTGATTTACGAATAGCCTCAATTAGATTTGTAATTGCAGTGATTTAGTCGATGATAATTAACAAACGGTCGGTGCTGGTCTATGTTTATATCATCTTCATTCGTTTATGCATACAAAACGGTTTTCCTTTGTATTGATGCATCGCGTGTGTGCTCGTATCGCACAACAAAACAACAAACAATACAAAAACGAAATCAAAATCTAAATAAACAACAACAAAAAGAAAGGGAGAAAAACATACACAAACACACACTCACACGAATTCCGAAACGTTGTTCGATTAGTGTCTAAAATGTGTTCGTTTGAATGTTTGCACACAACGCACTTTTAAACGAAAAAAATTCACATTACAACTGACATGAGCTAATGCGCGCAAGCAAATCAAGTGTAACAAAGCCTAAATATCGGATTGGCGAAACCGATTTTCAACTCATGCATGTGAAAACAAAGCCAGCAACGGCAACATTTCAATTGTGTATGAAATCGATGTGAATTTGGCCCGTCGACCGAACATTGAAAACAAGAAACCAAAGGCATTTATTTATATTTCGATGGCATTTAATGAGCACAAATCTGTGAAAGATAATTGCATTCGCGGAATCTAATCAATTTATCAACGAAAGGACGCAAATTCGACCGCAACAAACAATTGAAGCGATAATCGATTTTTGTCAAACGATAAGTACAACACAAAAACAAAAGGACAGAGACAGACTCACATGGTACAGACAATTATGAACTGATGTGGAATTTGTGATAACATTTCATATCTGAACAACGCGACAACATACAATCAAACTCAAGTGCAAAGTTTTCTCCATTTTTATCAATAGCTTGTATCCGGTGTGGCAATTAATATTGGATAACAAATATTGAGAGAATCTTTTGTGTTTGTTTCTGTTTAACAATAAATTTAACATATTCAACGCGCAAACAATACCAACGCTTTTGGCTGGACCATTAGTTAGACAGAGACAAACTGAATGAATTGATAACCGTCAATTGTCGACGATCAAGTGAATATTAAAAAAGAACAGTGCAATTTATTTGCGATATTTTGTGCGCGTTTGTAATAGTGTACAATGGGTAATTGTTTCAGCAGTCAGAAGCCGGAATCGGAAAAAGGGCCGAACGAACGAAATATTCCACCGCTAGAAAATGATCATCCACTCGTAGCGAATGTGCCGCAACCAACTCCACCCGTCTCACCAGTTCCGATCATCGCCGAAAATGAGCCCATCCAACCAAATTCCAAAATATTTGTGGCATTGTACGATTATGATGCACGTACCGATGAAGATCTTAGCTTCCGCAAAGGTGAACACTTGGAAATTCTGAATGACACACAGGTAATCCAATTTTAAATCCAATTCTAAAGTGCAATCGGCAGCCTCCCCGATAACAACACAAAAACACTCACACAAAATTCCATTCGATTAGTTCAGTTGTAAGAAACGCTCCAGTCGTCGTTGACGACCAAACAATTCATTACTTCGAATACACATTCCGGAAAGCCATTGATTACATTGGCCAAATGAAAATATAGCCAAATATGACAACTACATTGAGTCTGGAATGAGAATTCAAAATGGATTTCAAGCAAATTGAATTTTTTAGTTCGAAAACCGCAATGCTTATTTATATGTTAGGTCGTTGTGTGAGCGTGTGTACCAGCGTACATGGATTCGACTCGTTTTTTTTTGTGTGTGCCTCGATTCGAATGCGGCTTGATTTTTCAGAATAAAGCGTGTTTGAATGCGTTGTGGCTGAGTGACAATTAGCCACGTAATTTTCGGTTGTGTGCGAATGAAATACCATTTAGCCACATATTCACTGAATCAAATATTCATTGGCCGTTCGAGTATGTTCGAATGTCGTAACAACAGTGGCGCGTTTGCTATTCGTTCTTTCAAGCATTGTGTCAAATGAATTTGCGGCCTTAGAATCGGATTTCAATTCTCTGGGCTCGGGTCTCGCTCGTCTCGCCATCAGCCGCATGTCAGCGCATTCGGTGCGCTCTTTGTTATACCATCGGACAGTTTATTTTTCCATCTTCTTCTCGCCTCCCACTTGTATGTTTGTAGGTTGATTTGTTAGTCTCTCTTTCTATATCTATTTGTATTCTTCTTAACGCTCTTATTTCTTTTCATTCCATTTTGAATGTGTGATTTCTATTTTGATTATTTTGTTATTTATTTATTTTTTTCACTTGTATGTTATTGTATTTGTTGGTTGGACTAGCAATATTGTCGTTTGGACTTTCTAATCATCGCGTGGTTTTGTCTTTAAATGTCGTTTATTTTACACTCGATGGGTTCAAACAAGATGACTACCTTCTTGGTGGTTTCAGTGATGCAAACAATATAGCATCTTAAAGCATTATCAAATCATTCGCTTCGTTTGATTGTTCAGTGGCATTTCTTGAGCGTTCAATGGACGAAATCTCTCTCGCGAGAGTGAAAAAAGTCGCTCCCATTTGAGCGGTCGGTTATGGTCCACAAATTTACTTAAATACTTGTTAAATTTTTCCTCAAACGGTAAATGTGGGTGATTCTTCAAGTCGCCAATTACCGTCAAAACCAATGCGCCAATTGGAAGGGAATCAAATCGGCCCAATACCGATTGTACTTTCAAAACAGTGCAATCGCATTTCAAAGCAACATAAAAACAACGTACACAATTACGAATGCGTCATGTTTTCGGAGGTCCGCCAATGCGGATCAAACAAATAACCACTCTCCCGACAAATTTCTATTTTTCCACAACGTGAAATTGTTAATTTAGCTTATGATATTCACTCGTAATCATATTCATATGAAAACATCATCATAAACACATAAACTGTATCAAATTCCATTCGGTCGGATTTTGGTCGACATTTGTCTGAGTTTTTCGTTGGCCGTCCCACTTCCTCTTTCATCGCGATCGCTCTTTCTCTACCGTCATAAAAACACCAGTGCGAAAAAGATTCCAAATTTGGTGCTGTACATTTTCGAAATTCTGTATGAATAAATTTGGATTTGATCTAAATACTTGATTTGCACGTTCAAAATCATGTCCAAGCCAAATCGATGAGAGCGCACATTTCGGCGGATGACAAAAAACCCTCAAAAGTAAAAGAAACAAAACAATACATAACCGCTCAATACCGCAGCATGCAATAACAATCAACTGAGTGAGTTATTTATCAGTTGTACATATATTTCGGACGTTTAAATTAATACAACGCAAAGAAAAGCGAATTATAACAAGAAAAACCGACCACGAAATCACTTTTTCGTTTGATGTGCACTGCACCGAATATTGCATGTGAATCAAAAAATTGATATGCAATACGATATCCATCGCATTTCGTTATAACTATTTATTTTTTCTAGTTTGTTTTCGAACATTGCACACTTCTCTCCCATCTCAACATGCACAACCCAAACAATCGACTTGCTTCTTCTATATTTGTTTAAATGTGGTTTCACTTGTGCGAGATTTTCAGCGAAATATTTAAAGAAGCGCAATGTTATGTGTGCATTGCCCACTTTAACCATAAATTTGCCAAATTAATGTTTCAATTTGCGTGGAGCCCAAGATGATTCATTCGTGCAAACCGCAATTCGTTTCGATTCCATTCGACCGTAACCGATATATACAGCAACCAAATGCAACCGTGAGACAACAATGAAACTCAATTGAAAACAGTCAAAACAATACATGGAATACGCTAAATCCAAATGTTATATTATATCCGAGCTGTGAAGGAAGAGAGACGCGAATCGCATGTCACGGTGAAAATGCTCATTGTTGAACGAAGACAACGAATCATTGAGCCAGAAACAAATGGAATAAATTTCCTGCCAAAAACAACGAATTTGTCATAGAAATTCAAAGAATAGATCCAATTAAATGTGGTTCGCGTGTGAGCAAGTGTGTGTGCCGGATATCGCTGACTCAAAAACCAATCTAAACATTTGCAAAAAGACGCATTCATATCTATTAAACACACACATAAATGCTCGAAATTTACAGAAAAAAAAAACAGTCGCATATTGTTGTTTCGGACTTCATAGTTCATACAGCATAAATTTGGTTTCTTTTCGTACAATTAAAATGCAAATCGCAATCAACGAAAGACAAATGACAGAGAAATCCACATGAAATACACTGTGAAAAAACTTGTTTGCATTCCTCAAATCGTTTCACGCCATATTTCAATTCATTCTTGTGTATGACACATTTGGCACATACAAACACACTGACGCCGCCGTCATTCACCGAAATTCATTCACAAACAGTCAGTCCGTCAGGTGCACAAAGTGCTCAACATTCAAATCGTTAACTATTTGAATAATGATTTGTGCATATCAGATAAAGAACGGAAGAATGGCATCGAATCGAATTGAAAAATTCGTATTGAGAAATTAATTCAAATTGAAATGAGAACGATTTATTCAGAATATGACGGAATTCTTTGCATACAAAATGAGAATAATCCTCCGAAAATTGCATTTTCCGAGAAATGCTTGCCCATTAGGAGATCATTCACGGTGAAATTTGCTCTCATTTCGCTTATTGACGTTGTTTGGGGGAATATTTTCAAATTAAAGAGAAATAAATACGAATAAAAATGGTTATACAACAGCATATTGCATCCAGAGAACACTTTATTCCAGCGCCTAGTTTAAATTTAAGGTGCTTGATCGCAATTCGATCAAGGGTAAGCCATAGCCAATCTCGTTCAATGCGCAATTTCTGACAATATTCTCATCAATTCAGCTAAAAGTTGCAATTATAATACCGTTCGAATGCTGTCTAAAGCGCATTAAAAAAGTTAGCGCGTTGAAATTTTCAATTTATATAAAACAATAATTATTCGATGCGGCCAAAAATGCTGGCAGTTAAATGGTGTGTCTTGTGCGAATCTGAAACTGACCATTGAAAAGCGTAGCGTGTTGAATGTAAATTGTGAACGTTGCCACATGTTTTTTTCTGATCTGAACTTGTTATGCAAGTCAGCGTAACCGAGAAATTTTTTTTTGGCGTCGCTAAATCATTCAGCATATGTATATATATATATATGCCTTAATGCTCGAACACATCAAAGCCGACGAAACGAAAAAATTGCCCCACAATTTTCGGTCATAGTCAATTTTGAATCACTTTTTGGTTGTGCCACGTGTTTGCAGTCTCATTCATTTTGCAATAGGCCTGTGAAAGATACGAACGAAACAACACGAATTCATTCCATTATTTTTAATCAGCATCGATAAAAAGTGGATTTCTTCAACAGTTTGTTTACCGCAAACATTCAGCCGGCAATCGACAAATGCAATTTGTGTGAACTAAAACGATGAAATTGTGTTTTGTTTTGGTTATTTTATCCCTCAAATTTTCTGATTGTACATTGACTGTATTTGTTTCGAATGGATTTTTAAAAGTTATATTTTTATCGCTTTCATTTGAGCAATCAGTAAATTACTGAAGCGGGATGCGCCGTTATGCAATTTTCGATAATTTAAATTTACGGTTTTCATTTTCTATGTTTCTCCTCGCGTGTGTGTGTGTGGCTTTAAGAATCGATTGCACTGTGTTTGGCCGTTCAATAAAAAGGAAAGGAAATTACGTTTTTTCTCTTTGATATTTTAATTACGGCATGCCCTTTTAGATTAGAGTGGCCTATGTTTTTCATAATATTTCGTTAGAGTTGGCCTGCAGAAGTCCAAACACAATTTAATATTATATGTAGTTTTATTTATGGATTTTTGGTTACTGCACAAGAAAAACATATTGAAGAAAGGCTGAACACAATAAAAAACTGCTGGTCATTTTTCAGATACGTAATTATTGTAGAAGTAAACTAATTCAAGGTCTAGTGAATTGTGAACAAGTGTTGTGTGTATCGCGGGCAAATCCATTTATTTTTTACGGCTGCTTGTTCGCTTTTGATTTGCCATGTATGAAATTCTATTAGCGCATATTGGTTCTTAGAAAAATTTCTTATGACGTTTGTATTTATACGAATTGACTAATGTTTTTTTTTTTTTTTGAAAATCATGTTTATTTTGATTGGTTGCAGGGCGATTGGTGGTTGGCAAGAAGTAAAAAGAGTCGACAAGAAGGTTATATTCCATCGAATTATGTGGCCAAATTAAAGTCCATCGAAGCTGAACCGTAAGTACTTTGCGCGTCAAATAATAATTTTTTTTCATTTTCTCCAGCAATCCAATTCATTCTTTTTATGAGTTGGCGAAAGCTTACACTGGAAAACGTTCGAAAGCACTGCTCCTATTTGTTGTTTGACGTTTCGAGATTCTTATCATCGCACATAATTATAGTGAACGCCGTAATACAGGCGCTCACCTCCAACAAATACATAAATTAAATATGTTCTGAAATTGCATATTGTCGTCGTTTAGGCGACTTTTCTCCCACTGCGTTTTAAAATTCAACTTTTTTCTACTCGAAATAAGTTTGATTGACATACATGACTTTCGAAAGAAACTTGCAAAATTAACGCTTTTGATTGCCATCGAAGAAGGATAGAAATTGAAAAATGTCACGGAAAATGTGGCCTTCATATCGATGTTGTGAAACCGAAAGCCATCTAAAAGCTCTCTACCTTGATTGAATACTGTGTAATGATGAAAATTATTATCGAGCGATCGCATTGTTTTGCCTACTTTCGGGCGTTTTCAATCTCGTTCAATTCCATGTCAAGGAAAAAAGCACATTTTGTTGCCATTTTCATTTTCGCTTTGAATCATTTAAGCTATAAAATGCTGCTAGCTTATCATTATTTCGTCATCGTCGCACACAACTAACAAAAAACGGCGGACAGTAATATATTTTGCGATGCAATTTAACGAGCCATCTGTTACCGACAAATTGCAGTAATCGTTATAATATGAGATGTGCTGCATTCAACCGTTGTTGTGCCATTGTGCTGGTCGTTCGTTTCATTCTGATAGCATTCGCTGCGTTTAAAATTATGGAATGGATTACTTTTCCGGTTTTGCAGGATATGTAGAGAAAAAAAGGTGACGACAACACAAATTTAGATGATTGACAACGGATTTAATTAGCTTAAATTGTTGCATTAAGCCGAATGCAAAAACCAACGCGCGCAACGCATTTTCTAAAAATAGCCTCCATTAATTAGCAGCATCAACTAATTGAGCATTCAAATGTGGCTGAGATGACTTTCGATTGTCAATGCAAATCAATATTTGCGCACACTTTTTTTACACTTTCCACATTTTTGCTTAATAAATGCAATAAAACGTACTAAATTATGTTTAAACTCCCAAATCGATACGAATTTAAGGTTGAAGTCATTGCCAGACCCCGTATCGTTCAAACAGATGTTTATTTACCGTATCGCATTTCAATTCGTCTTGCAGTCAATTAAATAAATTCCAACCGAAACAAAAAACTCACACGATTTTCTGCAAAATGTGGTGATGTAAATCGTGATCGTCAGTTGATTTAAAGTGCATTCATACAAATTACCGTTAAAAAGGGCAAATTCAATTAATTCCAAAAATCGAACGTCAACGTGCATTCACGAGAAATTCGTCCGTTATGTTGCAAGCGCCAGCGCAATGCCCGTTAATATACCAATTATATTCTGTTCGCTCATTTCCAAGGAAATTGCGAAGAGAGAGAGAGAGAGAGAGAGAAAAAAAAATGAGAAATTGCAAACATTTCATCAAAAGATCAGCTGATGACATTTCAACTAGTGGCTGCAAATCGACACAAAATGTCACTGCGATAAATAAAGACACATTTTATGGCAAACAAATCCCAAAATCTTAAATCAATGACGCTTATCCCAACAAAGGCAATATGTGTTCAATTATTTGTTTGTTTGTTTTTTATCATCACATTCATCATCGGAAAATTTGCATCTTGCCATGGCGCTTCCAGCACGAAAATTCAATTGGCTGTTATTTGTGTAATCAATGCCAGACAGAGTCATTTGCTATTCAAGCACCTACTGAAGGAAATAGAGCAAAGCAATTCGATCAAGACGCAATTAGAAGTAATTTGGAAGCGATACGATGTGCGGGCGATATAATAAGCACGTTCACACGGCACAAAGCGCATCATTTGTTGACATGTTGAAATTCAACCTTCTGTAAATGAGCAATGTTTACATAGAACTCCGATTGTGTTTTGCTTCCACTTTGGAATTCACCTGGTCCGCGCACCTATACTGTGTGGTGTTTTGGTAATTTTTTTTCACTCTTAGAATCATTGTCAATAGCGGAATTGTATCAATATAATTAACAAATCGAAAATCCTTCATCGAGTCATCCGTTCGCTACTCGCATACCCAATCAATATTCCCTTTTGTTTATTGACAAGAGAACGATCTATGTATATACACATGAGTCGGCGGCGACGACTCAATATACACACATACGCGTGTCGCTCATCATATAATTTGTTCTCTGCCAATGTACCAGTTTCCGGATTGTAAACAGAATATTAAATGACAATATCGGATGCGACGTGACACACCATCGATCTTTGTGTTTGCATATATTTTCGAAAATCTATTCAGTCAACATGCATGCTGAATTGTCACATGTGCGTGCGTGCGCGAGTGCGCGAATGTATGTGTGCGTTCGATATGTATGGCGAGACAGTTTCAAAATTGGGTCCAAGAAAAGCTCGACATGATAGGTACTTCGATGGCATTGTTCGCAAATATTTCCATTTGCAATTGATATGATCTAGATGAGCCCCATCGCCCCAAATAGAGGCAATGTCCTTCCCTGAACTGTGTGTTTCAATGAACCCGACCGCTTATGTCTGTACGAATATCATTTATAACGCTTTTTCACGCTTGAATTTTCTTTTTTGTCGGTGTTTTTTTTTCTATTTCGTAGAAAGACAACGATGCGCATGTTTGTCAGACGTCTCGTCTGGGGTTTTACCCACATCCACATGCATTGCAAAGCTCTTTTCAACGATGATGAATCTCAAGCTCTCCCATTTAGAAATGCATAAGATGTTGCTTGTGAACTGTTGTTTGGGTTACATAAATTATTATTTGTCGCCGTTTTTATACAACTAAATGACCTCTTGTAGTTCATTTTCTTGATTAAACATTGGCTATTCACCCGCTTGACAGGCATTTCTAACGTCTCAAGTGTCTTTTTTGATAGACACATGTCTGTGTTTCTTCATTTCTTCTGCTTCGATAATCAAATTTCAACCGTCGACTAGAAGCATCGACTCGCAATGCCAATCGATTCTCCATAAAATTACACCTCCGACTCGAGTTTCAACGAAATCACAACAATAAATAGATTAATGGACAAAAACCTGTAGTTTTGATGTTGTGTCGAAAATGTTTTATCGGTTTGTCTGGTGCTTAGCGCGAGAGAATCCATTGGCCCCCAGCCGATTTCGATGCGAACACAAAGAATTCCTGTTTTAAGGGAAATTTGTGTTTATCAAAATTTAATTTATTTTCAGAATCAGTTCAAGGTATTATTTTGCATGCTAAGTGTTCTACGAAGTGAGAGAATTCCAACAAAAACTCGATTTACGTGTCGCCCGTAATTGAGTCGTTAGCGGTGGGCTTACAGTAGTGTGCATCGAAAATCACAATTATTTTGTCATTTGTCACCAGGCAATTCAATGGGATACCGATAATATTGATAATATTTCCGAAATGGTGGCTAACAATTTTTAAAATCCATGAGTGTGAAAAAGAACTGCATGTTTTCCATACAGAACATATTTGTCTCCTTCTCTCTCATGGATTTTAAAAAGAAATAGAAGCTATCTCGTGAATATTATTAATATTATCGATATATCAGGGTTAATGCAGACCAATTAAATGCCCCGTAAATGGATTAATATCGGCGCCGCATCGAAGAAGCAACGCCAAATATTACATTTCTGTGGTACTTTCCTGAATTTATTATATTATTTGCTTTTCTTTCCAACTTTTTATCCGCTTCTGCTCCGCATGAATTCGAATCTTTATCACTGACAAAACCATAAATTCTTGCAATACAAGCGTTTCTTTCAATCAGTAACCTGTGGCAACGATATCAATGTGCGTCATCATACGGTCGTGTGACAAATGAAATTATCATCGCATTACACATACTTTCGCCTGAAAAGAAAAAAACAGAAACATTTCGAATGCTATTAAATATTGATCGACGATACGCAGATAAATGTCATAAAATCGCTTTTGGTGTTTGTATTCGAAAAATTTCATTTTGAACGACATTGACAAAGCATCAGGTGGATCGGGCGCACAACCGTTATGAAAATGTGGACTTTTTTGATGTTACATACGGTCATGAATGTACGCTTGCGTTTTTTTCTTCTCAACACTCCACCCATTTCGAGAATTGCAATCAAATGACCAATTATCGGCTGGCGCCATCTCATAAAATGCTGAACATGCTGATGTTTATAGCTTATCAACGCAAAACACAGAAATCTCATATTACATTAATTAATTTTGGTTTGGTTGAACGAATATTACTGAGCGGGTTTTCAACTAAAAAACACATTAGCGATGCTAAGCGAAAATCAATGCTTTTATTTTTCACTACTGAATTAAAATAGATAAATAGCAATGATTCTGGATATCATTTTACATGAATATATATATCGAGAATAAAAATGAATGACAAAACAAATGCAATCGAATTGATGGTATCGACAAAATAAGTGTCTTGTGTATGTGTCTCGTGATCGGCAATTTCGTGCAATTTATATTGAAGTGATGCGTTGCAGCCGATTGCTTCGTTGAAATGCGGGTAGACAGGAAATTTACAGATTGGTTCGGTGAACGCAATTCACTCATTGTTTCTGTTACTGTTTTCCTTTAACCATTTGCACTCCTCGCAAATGTTCTCCTCCATTTGATAAGTGAACAATTATGAGTGAAGAAATAATGAAAACTACAACACTTGGCAAAATTTTTCCATCGAATGAGTGAAAACAATTTGCGATAAACACCGACTGCAATTGATGTGTACAAATTGCTGTATTGCATATGCTGTGAGCCCGATTCCGCACGGAATGTAATACAATCGAAGGAATCAGAGAGAGATTACATGCGGAGAAATCTGAAGAGAGCGAAACGTAGATTGAACAACGGCTTAAAAAGTGGTGTGTGTATGACACACAACGGAAATTTATGACAGACACGATCGCAAGATTAAATGACCTTAACATAAATTTAATGATAGTATCCACAAATATCATAATTCATAAAATAAATAGTTCATCATTGTGACATGCATGTGACTGTCAAGTGTGCTGTTGGCTCTCGGTTGTGCTGTACTTTTTCCGTTTTGATTAATTTAAAATATCCGATAAATCCCAATTGTTAGAAAGTGTAAAATGTACATAGCGAATGATCACGAGCAAAATATACATGGGTGTTCTTATTCGATGGAATGAACTCATTTTTGAGTGTACGTTTTGTTATCACCACAATGCAACAAAGTCGCATTTGTTTGTTTCTCTCAATTAAGAGAGAGAAAGAGATAGAGAGAGAGAGAGAAAAAAGGACAGAAAACAACAGAAAACAACAGAAAACAACACTGATAGATTGATGTGAGAAAAGATTTTGGTTTTTCGTGCAACGCTTTTTTGTTGTTTTCGGTGCTTTTTTATGGATTTTATACTTATCGCACATGCAATGCAACACTGTGTTCTATGCGGTTAATATTAAAATTTATCGAGGTTGCCACAAATGGCAAAGCCATGGCTGTTGACTCAGATAAACATTGACGCTACAAAAAAGCATTTCAACTCAGCTTAAAAATCGTTTCCCTTTGTCAAGTTCATCGAAATTCACAAGCATTTTTTCATTCTCTTTTTTTTATCGAGTTCGACAATTGAAACAGCAAATATGATTCAATCGCACAGCGAAATCTGATGGACTACCAATAGAAATAAATATATTTATTTTGTGGCAAAAAAACTTGGATGCTCATGAACATTTCACTAAATTTAATTGAAAATGATGAAGATCCTTGGAAAGATGTGATCACAAGGCAATCAAATGAACTAGACAAACAAATTGCATATTACAAATTGTCACACTTTTTTCAAAGCGTCATACATTTTACGCAGAATCGACTACACATTCACCACATATAATACATAATTCATTCTATCTGTAATTGCGACATTTTCTTTTAATTCATTTATTTTTTGAAATTTTCTTCTATATTTTTCATTGTTTTTACTCTCGATTCAATGATTGCACAACTCAAAATTAATTTGGATGCGAGGTCAAAGCTCTAGTATGGACTCAATTTGCTATTGAATATTTTATTCACAATTGGCAGTTCATGCAAATAAAGTATGACCCAGTTCTGATAAGTAAAAACAAGGTATCAAGTTTTAATCCTGTGAAGTAAGCTATTCTTTGGGAAATTGATTAAACGTGTAAATTTAAAATTCAGGGAAAAAGGAGAAGAATTAAGAAAAATGAAGCAAAGAGAAAGAATAGAATTAAAAAGAGGAGGAACAAAAACAAGAGAAAAAAAAGTAAAGAATGAAAGAGAGAAAGCTTTGTGGAAGGCAAAGCTGGAATTAGATTCCAAATGCATTGACCTGTTTTTCAAAAGGTGCAATTTAAGCTAAGTGTTATTCTTAATGTACTGTGCCAAAATATGTGACAAGGGCGCCGTGTACCTACGGTGATGAGAATGAAATTTACATGTATTCTATGGAATACATTGGTATTTTCTAATCTTAATTGGTTTAATTTAAGCTTATAAATTCTTCAAATTTGTTGTTTCAATCCTCTTCATCGTTTCAATGTTGTATTTATTTTCATTCATTCTAAAAAATTCAAGATGGAATTTTTATGGTAAATATTATCATAGATTTTAGGTGTTGACATTGTCTTAACAATTTGTCATACTGGCATCTGTAATGTCAAAATGCTATGTTCTGACATTTCATGTCAATTAATCTTTTGGTTTTCAAACCACATCATAATTTATTGATAAATTGTTAAATCGTGTTGTGATATCAAACAATTTGTGATTTGTGTTTAGAAAATGAGTGGTAAACAGGCGAAAGTTCAACGCGGCGATCACTTTGTGGTTTGGGGTGACAAACCATTTCGTTCACGTTGCAAGAAAGCGAAGTGCAAATTCTCTACTCATTTTTTCTACAAAACTTTGATCGGACGACACAATCCGGACGATATAAAACGTTGCAAATATGCTATTGAAATTGAATACTTCATGAAACCCCGTTGCGAACAGAAAATGTGTATAGCATTACGTAATTTTCATAGTTCATGAACCGCCAAATAGATTTTCAAGTGGACGAATGAATGCTGCTGGAAGTGCGCATCTTACACCTTCGGCATGATTTCTGATCCTTTCTCTCATATTTTCTCTCTCTCTCTCTCTCTCTCTTTTACACACCCACAAAAATAAAAATATGGAGAAAATTGATCGCTGTTCGCTAACAAATTTTAACGAAAAATAAATATGCATGATGTGTTAGCTCAAATATTGATGAATGGCACGAGAGGGTAAATGAGCATCGAATTCAATACCTGCTGAAAATAAATGGTGTACACCGAATAAACACAAGAAAAGAAGCATCACAAAAAACCATATATGAATAAGTGACAAATGGAAAATGTGTATGCATATGACAAACGACCTTCAGTCATGTAACTCGGCAAGGAAGAACGTTGCTACTCGCAGGCCGCACTGTATCCCGCATGAGTGCAATTTACTTCGTGTCTTCTTTGATTGTTTATTTTATTCGTCATAGCTATTTCTCCTCCGTCACATTAAATTTATACGGATAATTTGAATATATGAACTAATTTAATGGCCGATTTGCATAAACAAATCGATACCAATTTGTAATTACAACAATGTAAAATTACATTCCAGCAAATGTTGAAGTTGACAGCATTTCAAAGCGTTTATTGCTTTTCCGGCTACCGATAAGCCAAAATAACACTGGATCCAAAAACAAAAGCAAATCGAATGGATTCTGAGAGTGCACGCAAAGTACTTGACAAAGGGTTTAATGAGGCTTTCATTGGTGTTGATTAAGTGTTGATGGTGAAATTCACTTCGAACTTGAGTCACGGCGATTGTACCGGTTTCGACAGAGTTCAACAATTTTTAATATTTCGTTAAACGGAATCAATTAACATTGAGTTCAATGAAAACTGCTCTCAAACTTTTCACTTCGTTTCATGGGGAATTTGGATCGCCTTCCTCTGACTCATCAGCAAACTCTCCAGAAAATCCATTTCGACAGTTCAACGTAATCATGCATAATTTTGTGAGTTCTTTTTTTGTTCGTACGCGCATCGTTCAACACATTTGGCTATAATCCATTTCATGTTTGCTAAAATTGTGCTAAAAAAAATGTGTGCACCAAATGTGAATGAATCTAAGTGGAATGATTGAATGAAAGCGGAACCAACAGCAGCAGCAGCAGCCGTGACAAAAAGACAAAAAACCTGAAATCAACAATGGCAAGAACGTTACGGGTTTTCGAAATTACGTAACAACAATTTACTGAACAGTTCATGTGAGACCCTTTTTTGGAAATTCAAAATCCAGCACACATCTAGATTGCCGTTGGTTTTTCGAGTTTAAATTTATGTCTATCCATACACACACATTTAGCCTACTTACGGCCGATGGCAACGCTTGCTCTCCGTGCGAATACATTGCAAAGCCATAAATCAAATACGCATTGCGACTGTTATGTTGACATCACACACACCAACACGCACTCGCTCGCCGCATCTACATAAATGCGAATAATAATATTCACCGGTTCAAATGCATGCGCATGGTCACATTGATCGAAATCGAATCAACATATTCCGCGAATATATTGAAATCACGGAGAATATTCATGGTAACTCGATTATAACACATGAAAACCGCACGACATGCAAATTCGACGAAATTTGATGAAATGATATAGTGGAAAATCCGAGAGAGATCGTGTTTCTTTTCTTATGTTCATCCGATGATATTCAATTTTTTATCCATAAAACATAATGTGACCTCGAAACGGCATCATTTGTAATTTCCCATCCCACATGAACGCACATTTTCGATTGAATTAGGAAATTCAATCCATTCTTGGGTTTTATCAAATCGTTCTGAATCCCGAATACTGAGTAAACAACCTCCCTTCCAAAAAAAAAACGACGTGCAATGATTCGCTGTTAAATCCAGATTCGCCATTTTCAATGAAGAAATCATGCCAATGCAAAAGTTCACATTGTTATGGCAAATCCAGTGGCAATGTGCATTGCCGCATGTGTTTGAGATATACAATTTGGTTTCACTTTGTGGGCGATTGAATAACGACTAAATAAACGATTAATTGAGTAAAAGCGAATTTGAATTGCATTGTCACTTTGGTCGAGAGATTTTAATGGGAACATCGGTCGAATGCATTTGACTCTTGTTGCTGCTGCCGATTTGTTTTTCGTCGTTGCAATTATATTCGTATTGTTAATATTAGTTTTGAATAGAAACGAATGAACGGGCAATATCGTCAATACCCACAATCACAAGCACAATTGATCAAGGTCAGCGATGCAAATTCTAATGGTCCCGCATGGCAGAGGTCTAAGGATACGTTCTTTTTGATATTGGAATTGTGCATTTCTCACTGGGTGAGCGCAAGCTCGAATAAGATATACAAAATCTGTATTTTACAATCAAATTGTCGCAGCTGCCAATTGCATAATATTCGTACGTTGCATTTGCATTTCGATATCGCCAAATAAACGGTTGAAATTCTAGAATTGACGTCAAAACGACTGAGAAAAAGGGGAACAAATGAAGTCACACATTTTGTTGTTGTTTTGTTTGAAATTGGTTCAAGTGATGAAACGGGTTGTCAACGGAACCACGCGAACATATTTTGTGATTTGGAAATCAATCATAAACACAATTAGTGACACCAAAACAGTTTCAACAAGAGAGTTGATTAGTCGATTGAAATGTGATGTGGGAAAAATACGGCAGCACGTGTTCAGAATGCACAGTCTGTTTACAATTTCGCAATTGCGAAATTAAGGGAAAAAACAGCAGCAGACGAGTAATCATTGTTCAAATGGTTTCTAATTAATCGTTTTGTGTTTTATTGTTATTATATTTTTGTGCTAATCTATTATTACATTTAAGCGAGCATTTTAAATGCCCGTATGACAAGATTTGGATATAGCCAGGAAAAAATTACCTTCGCGCATACGGAAAATGGCATTCCATAAGATTTGGCTAGACAGAGACAAACAATCGCACCAAATTGTGAGTGGCACGTAATCAAATGTGCAAATATTCAAATCAACCAGCGTTGGCACCAACCATTTCTAGCATTGATTGATCGCAATTAAGCAAATCTAATCGAATTACGAGTCGCGTTTGTGCTTGCTCTTGCGCACACAATATAATAACACAAAACTGAGATGCTATGAGTAATTATTCTGATCGAAAGATAGTAGCCAGCCACTGCTGTGTACAAACGTATTTAGTATATTAACATTCTCCGACCGTTCGCGCAGTGGTTCAATCTAGAATCAAGTGTGTGTGTGTGTGTATGGCTGATTAAGCTTCAAATACAAAGCCAACCAATTGAATAGTGTGTGCAATTTCAGTATGACTAATCGGTGGCGATAATTGAAATTCTAATAATTATTATGGATTCTGTCTCCACGTCATTCGTCATGAATTTGCCAGTGTTAAATTGATGTGATCGAGCGAGGAAAAGGGAAAGAGAATTGTGTGTGTGCCACTGAATATGACTGACTCGATTGATGTGATCCATGGAAAAGGAACAAGTCATTGTTTGCCGTCGCACAATCCAATATTGGGCTGCGACTTTTCAGCAAACACAAAATGTTTGGAGAAAGATCACAGATGTCTTTTGAGCCAGTCTCACTATGGTATATTGGCACACAGAGAGAATTTGCGATAAAACCAGTTTGTAAGTGAACAGCATAATGCTGCACCTTATGATGAAAGCAAATGCTACTGCTTATGCATAACATGAATCAGCGATAAGAACACATGCTATCTCTCTCTCTCTCTTTCTCTCTTTCTCTCTCTCACTCACTCTCCAACTTCACACGAAGAATTAGCCGAGATTTCGAGACTCTCGAATGCCAAGATTCAATAAGTATCGCTTAACTCTGGCGATATTTTCAATTGGAATTCAAATATGACCGCATTCACCATACGTTCGATCATCGGCTCGCTGGAATGCAATGCAACACTTGCACGATTTTCCTCTCTTTCTTTTTGAACCATTGAAAAATCGTCTCGACCGGTAACTAACCACAATAAGGTTATTGATTTTTCAGTCTTGTGTTAATCCATCAGGTTCAGTTTTGTGTTGAGCTGCATTTATTGAACTTTTCTCTTCCGCTTCGGTTGCACGATTCAAGATTATTGAAATGCAGCGATCGCAACGAAGCACCCGTAAGAACCGCATTTTTTCGTTACTTTTCTCATCGGCTTTCCCAAGCGATTTTTTTTTTTCGTTGGCAATTGAAAAACAAAGCCAAAAGGATTTTTTTTCCCGCCATGATTTAATGATATCATTTGATCTGTGTATTTGCGTGTAAGATGCTCATAATTTTATCGGCCATTTCGTCTTGCATTCTTATTCTCTCTGCACGTCGCTTGTTCTTGCATTTCGATTCTTGCGGTTTTAGCGACTGTCACATTTAAAACGATGCCAATAAATTTTACTTAGCTTTTTTTGTCCAACGACAAATAAATTACGTACATAATTTTTTCAGTGATGTTGCAGTTTCATTTCCAATTCAGCATGAGAATTTATTTCGACATTAAATATTAGTTATTATTGACATCAGATGATGCTGATTGGCAATATATTGTAACACACACAAATATTCTCACGCAATTCGAACAGATTAGTCAATGCTCGTGAAAAAAGTATTCTACAGATATAAAAATTATCACGAAATCATAAAAAAAATCATAAAATAAAAAAGTAATTAGAAAAAAAACGATTAAATCAAACGGAAAAAAATTAAAAATGAACAATAACAAAAACTAAAAAAAGAAGAGCGATAATCGAAATAGTCTAAGAATAGCTTGAAATTGAATATGAGAAAGTGTTGTTCGGTTAATCTATAAAATTAGCTAAGTATTGAACATGAATTGCGGGGATGGAGTTTGATTAATATTGCATGAATTACAGTCATGTCACAATAAAAATTTATCATATATTTTGAATTTGTTATCATCAATGTAATCAGTTTGATTTAGTGAAAATCTAAAGGCCGTAGCACACATGCATCTAATCAGATGATATAATCGCGTAGCGAAAATTCTCGTTTTTCCATCGATTCCATCGAAATCAATGCTTTATGCAGTTGCAATTTGCATTTTTCATTGAGCAACAGTGTTTTCAAAAGAAAAGAGCTAAAACGCAGTGTTATGACAAAGCAAACAAGAGAAATGTTCGTTGCATCGCGAAAAAGTAAAATTTATTTTATTGCAATTGTGCGCGTTTGCCGATTGCCTATTCTCCCTTTAGAAACAAATCAGCACACATGTGCGGTTTGCGATTCATTTTGCTGTGTCTTTTGTCGCAATAGCGACAAAATAAGGTAGCAAAAGATACGGGAAACTTGTATAAAAGCAAGCATCGATGTTATTGTGAAGGCATCAAATGTTCTTTTGTAAATGGATGCAACAATCTGAACGAAAGCGCCTATCAAATACAATGTTGGGTCTCATTTTTGTTGCTGTCGTATCCGTTGTGTGTCTTTCATTTTTCTCCAGTTTGCTTTGCTACGAGCCCATTTCGGTGGAGTCGCTGGGTGTTATAAGTGGCGTGGTTGCATTTTATATCATCCATGATGTGATTTGATGCAATAAAAATAAACAAAACTAATTTATACAGTATGTATACGAACCGTGCGCTACAGTATAGCAAATCAAATAAAATCAAAAGAATTACAACCCACGAACATTTTTCCGGGCGAAACTTTAATCACACACGAAACTTGTTTCACACAGTTCAGCTTGTTGCGTACGTGTGCTCGCAGCCAACAAATGATCGCAGAAACACACACACACACACACACTTCGTTGATCGTGCAAATGCGAATTTTATGATCAACATCCTTGATATTCGGTTCGTTGCCTGGCGAAATCTTTTGTTAGCGCACACTTTTATTTCGGATGTAATCCAAAGCCAAATCCATTTAGTTATCGATTCACCGAAGCGAGTGGAATTCTTGATTATGCCCGTGCGCTTGCGCGCGACTGCGGCCATAACTGTTCGATGTCAATAAACTTGGTCGTTTGATTTGTAGGACGATTGAAAATCGAAAATTCCATATGCGCGCACGGCTCTATGTGTCCTTTGGCCCGAACCCTAAATAATAAACGCGTATTTCCGCGATTTCTCACTCCGCACGACATCGTCAGTTTTGCTTGTTGGAAATCATTTGAAGGCCGATCGACTTATATCATTCAATCAAATTTACTTTTGATTTTTCACGCAATTAAACAAATGAAATCGAATCGAAGTGTTAATAAAATGAACGATTCGAATGCGATTAAACTGCTTAATTATTGGAATTGAACGTTGATAGTCGAAATGAAAAATGCACATAAGTATTCAATAGAAGCACTTCATTGCACACATGTATTTCATGTTTCGGCCCATCCATAATGATCGAAATGTTATGGTGAGCGCGCGCGCAATCGGGCGCCATCCAATCAATAATTAAACAACGATCACGAGTGTCACGTCAGCGCGTTTTTACGCGTTTTTACGCGTTTGACCGCACTCAAATCGTTTTACATTCGGCAAATCATATTTACAATGGTACGTGATTTCGCCTTTCCTTCAGTCAACTTCCATTGCTTTTTACACACATTTTTTGTGGAATTTTTTTCTGTTGGAGAAAAAAACTTCTCTTTTCATTTATAAATTAACAAACAAATATTAAAGAAATCCGCTTTTTTGGTCCAACGTCAAGTCAGAAGTCATTCACGTCGCTTTCAGATGCAGATTAAATAGCGTATGTGACATACGCATCCGTTATATCCGAATATTAATGGCAAATGTGCAGTAGCTTGCGTGCCCAGCTAATGAACTCCGATTGATTAATGGAGACAATTTAAGTTGGTCAGATGGTATATGCAGCAAATACAATAATTTATATTGATTTTTGAATGCATTTCTCTTGGGAATCGGCAGTTGCATAAGAAAGAATTCAAATAAATTGCAGACGATTTTGTTGAAAAGATGTTTGTAGTAATCTTCTTTTCGAAAAGACTGAAAACCTTAAGACTCAAGCCTTCAAAGGGACTTTTTATATGCTTTTTTTAGGCACTTTTAAGGGACTTTTTATATGATATTTAAAAATGAATGTCGAATGTTCTGCATAACCAACCCACTCCGACGATGCGTCTCCATGACGGAAAAAAATGGCGTTGGATGTGGTCGATCGATTGAATATCTTTCGCCAGAATTTCCAGGCAGTGATTGCATTTGGTAGTGCTTAGTTGAAGTGTAGAGCGCAATACCTGAATTCGGTGCGAAAGGCAAGTAGACAGATAGAGAAACAATTGGAATGGAAAAAGAGAGACGGATTGCGATCGAGTTCGAGCTGCACTGGAGGGAGGGAAAGAGAGAGAGAAAGTGCCTTGTGTTGTTTCGCGAGAGCGATCAGCGACCGAGTTCGACGCATACACAACGTTATACACATGGTGTTGTTGCTGTTGCTGCTGCTGCTATTGCTTTCTGTCGTGTATATTTCAATCGGTTTCCACATGATGTGATGTGTAAGTTCAAATGTGTGTGCGTTTGAGAATATGATCGAGACACACTCTCCGTATGCATATCATGAGGACAGTTGTGATTGTATTTGAATCGCTTTAGTACCTTTTCCTCAAGCACAAACGAAAATTGTGATCAGTCGTCTTCGGTGCCGTTGAATAACCAGACACAAACGTAACACACACAAAATAAACACTCTCTCGAACGAAAGGCAGCAACGAAAAAAAAATCGAATCATGGTTCATAAGACTCTTTGATTTTATCTTCTCACATGAAGTATTCATTCAAAATAAAATTATGATAAAAAAATCATTTTTTTAAACACAAATTATGAGAACACTTTGACGTGGCCATTCACGGCGTAACACACGAATGAAAATAAAATGATTCAAATTTTTTTTTTTTTTCTGGATTTCGTTCATTTGTTTGAGTTGTTCGGTTTAGTATTTTACAAGTGGTAAACGGGCGCGTTCGAATAGGTTCTGTTTGAAATCGAATCGTGCGCGCTATTGTCCGGTCGGTGTGTGTTGAATATTACGGTGAATTATGAGCACAAGCTTTGAAATTCGAATTTTAAAGTAAACTGTAAAAATGTACAAAATCGCGCACAAATATCGCGCATATCGATCGCAGTGCTCTGAGAAATACATTCGGTGAATCGAATCGCAACGGCGAAACAACGAACGAAGCGAATTTCAAAAGAAACTAAAACACAGCACCGCACCGCTTTAAAACACACAGAAAATGTTAAACGGAATTTTTATTATTTCTGTTAACCCGAATCAACTCTGTGTTGCCATTAGGCATTTGTTACCAGAGCTTAAAAGTTCTGAGGGAATTCGGGTGGATTTGATTATTGGGATTATTTTCTTGTCAAATTTGCATGTACTCGATCGGCATTTTTTTCTCGTATTTCTCTGTCGCGAAGCATTTTCTTAAGATTGGCAGTGTAATTTGTGCCCATCCAGTGTATCGACGATGAAATTCGTGAAAATCTAAATTTATTCAAACATAAAAAGAAAAATCGAAACAATTAATAAACAGTTAATTTATGGCTTTAATAAAATAAAAATATTATGCGTTTTTCGCCGCAAATGAATCGAGTGGCAGTGTCAAATACATGAGCGCATACAAAAAACTGTTTTTCATTTCTTTCTACTGCTTATTCCATTGGAATGGTCATGGGCATGTAATGAAAAAACGAAGAAAACCGCCGAACTGTTGATATGAATTGAAATTGGTTGAAAACAATGTGCGCGTATGTGTCGATATGTACAATATGCGACGATTTACGCTTAATGGAAGAATGAACTATGCATCGCATTAAATCGGAAATAATATTCAACGAATATACAAAACATGAAACGAAATACAAGAATATCAATTCACCGCGAACAAACTCACAATAAACATAAACACATACACTCACACCAACAAAACAGAATAATAAAAATATGAGAGAAAAAATAATGAAATAATCAAATAAAAGAGAATCATAATCATAGTAATATTTTTTATTTGATTGCAGCTTTCATTTGTGATTCTGGCCATTTTATTGTGTATCATATGGCAGCAAATTTGCTGATTATATGCACGCATGCCATTTATTTAAAGTATATTTTTGTTTACATTTGTCATTGTGGCGAATCATCGTGCTCGAAAATAAATTGCAAAATGACCGAAAAAGTTGCGGGGGAAATCGAACGATACAGAACGGATCATGGCAAAGTAAAAGCCGTGAATTTTTTTTTTTTCTTTGATCGCTCGTTCGAATCTATTGCGATAGATTCCAAACCCATTGACTCTTTCCCAGTTTTTCCATTACATTCTGTCGGCGGTTTTTTCGCGGCTTCTGTATGTGAGCAGATCTCTCAATTATCTTCACTTAATAAAACCACCAACTCGCTTCACATTTATACAAACACACATTTCAATTAAAAATTCACTTATTGTCAATAAAACTGGCTAACTACAAATTGACTGCTGTGTTTATAGTAAAATATTTCATGTTTCGAATTTATTGAATGCATATTCATGGTTAATTGAAGCGTTTGGTGACCAGGTGATTTCACACAACCGATTTGATTGTAGCTACACCAAAAAATCCATCGACACGCATTTAAATGCGTTGCTCGAATCGAATGATTGCTCATATCTTATTTCTTTCAATCGAAATGACACAAGACATTTTGTATTTTGACTTTTTCAAGAGAGCGTAAGAACGGTTCTCAACCAATTCGTTTGAATCAAAAATTCGTTGGCTGCACAATTCCATCATTGGATGCTCAAAAAAGGGGGAAAGTGCCCGATTTCTCTGCATGATTATGAAAATTCACTTTTTCTCGTAACTTTAGCGGAACAACGGGATAATATTTAACACCTTTCAATACAACAAAAACAACCAAAATGGAAACACTCAAATTACTTTATGTACAAAACCTGCAACAAGTTGACAATTTGCGAATGAAAACGTCGTGTGTACGCGAAAAAAGGCGCTCTCATTCGCACTGCACACGGTATTCGTTTTCATTTCTCTTTCCCATCGAGAAATAGAATTCACAACAAAGCTACGGCATGTTTCAATTATTGGAATTTTTATTGCTTGCCATTCAAATGCAACAACTTTACTGATAACACTGAAAATCCAATGATAAAAAAAAAACGGCGTAGTTCAGAATATTGTTTGTAGAATCAGAACAAAGAAAAATGCTGACAATAGATACAAACAATACGGAAAACTGTTGTTTTTTCCCTCTGTATGTTGCTCTCTCAGCGTATTGATATGCTTTTCTTTGTTGCTATCCGACTTTGGCATCATTTTATCATGTTCACGCTTCTGTATCGATGCATTAATTTGGAGCCATTGCAACCACCCAAAAAGAAAAAAACCCAATGATTTGCACATGTAGAAATGTTAAATTTGGACCATGGTTCGGATTTTATGGCCAAAGTTTTTTTAATAGCCACGAATAATAATAAATGCGAATTTTCGACCTAAATTCAAGTTAAGATAAATGACGAAAGGTCCAAGTGCCACTCAAGACAAATTCACAATTGATGTTTTTTTTTCTCTTCTGCTGTTGAGGCACATGCGAACAAGCACACGATGCAAAGCAAACAAGAAAAAAACGATACGGCAGAAACGAAAGTGTTGAACATAGCTTACGATTCATCAACATTTTGACGCATTTTTATTGTGCAAGGTCAAAACTAACGCTGTCACTTCGCCTTTGCGAAGTGTTCTTCGTTTGGCGTCATAGATTCACAACATGAGTGTGATTTTTTCTCCGTGTTTCTTTCTTCGTTTCGATTCTAATTCACTTCGATTTAACAAAACAACATAATTACTTGGCATCAGCGCGCGGCAGACATTCTCATTGGTGTTTTGCCATTTGCAGAATCTGGCAAGAAGAGAATGAAATGATCAACACAGAATGGCTTGATACAACAAATGTAATATGAGATTGTGTAAATTACAATCATTATGTAACTCTCTGCAGTGATTGTCAATTTTGTGTAGAACAAAAAACACAGACCCCCCGTCAAACAGCTAGATAGCGCGCAAAAGTATCTCTACATATTTTGTGTGTGAAAAAAGGAAATCCTTCACGTTTGCTACAATGAATTGTGCACATCATACGGATAATTACTTTTTCCGCTTGGCTTAACTTGAAATTTATCAATGCATGGTCGATATGTATCTATGCAAGTAGAAAATGTTTCGCTGGTTTGTGAAAGAGCGAAAAGAGTGCCACAATGAAAATTGCAATCAGCAACAAATGCACAGCGCGCTCACGTACTCTCATATTACAATGCTCGGTGCGCATGCATATTTGGTCTTGGAAATCTTGAATTGAAAATCGTTTTAACTAGAATTTTGTAGCGCAATCGGTTGCAAAAAACACCATGCCAAATGCGATTTAATTTTACGGAAACTTCAGGCGAACTTAAGCATAGAAAATGAAATTATGTACGATTGTGCTAAGAAATATCCAGACTCACGCTTTATATGGGCACAAGGCGACCGAGCGAACGAGCACTCTCACACAAAAACAGCCAATCCTATCTTCTGTGAGCGGAGAGCTGAAAAAATATATGATCCATTTGATCGCGATCCAATTGGATGTATTTGTTTTATTTGTGATGCATTTAGATGCAGCTTAGCTCTCGCTCAACTCTCTTTCTACCGCTCACACTCTCTTCGCTCTATAAGAGAACATAACGAAGAGAATAAGAGGAGAAGACGAGATGCTAAACGAACAATTGTGCCGAGAGCTTCTATTATAGCTCAGCTCTAACTGAAGCCATTGCTTTTTTTTACGTCAATACTTTCGACACAAACCCTACCTCTTGTCTCTTGACTCTAAAAGCATTGAGTCTTCGACCAAAATGAACTAGACATGCATTCCATTTTATCCCATTTCGTTGATTCGTTCTGTTTGCAGAAGAATTCGCATCGAACGAATATCGTTTATTTGCTAACGGTCAATGATAAATAGACACACAAAATTTGTTTTTCCAAGCGAAGAGTTGAAAGTCCTAAAATGACAATCAAATTTTATTGATTTTTGATTTTTTCAATGGTTCTCGCCGGAAAAATACGAATAGCACATGACGTTTTGGCTTTTAAAGGGTGATTTTTTAAGTGGTTTCTTTTTGAAAATCGAAAAAAACGCAAAAAATTTCGAAAAGTGAATCAAATCTTTATTGAAATCGATAAATTGGTTCTTGCCATTTACTTTTTGAAAATAATTTCATGCAAATGTTGGCCGCGGCTACGGCGCAAATGGTCCATACGGGAAGTCCAATTTTGGCACACTCTCTCCAACATATCGGCCGGAATCTCGCCAATAACGCGTTCGATGTTGTCCTCCAAGTCGGCAATCGTTGCTGGCTTGTCCGCATAGACGAGAGACTTAACGTAGCCCTCCCGGCTGCTCATCACACCAAATCCGACAGTTTTGTTTGTTTACATGCCCCGTCCAAAAAGATGATTTTTCGATGAAAATCAGGATCATTTTTGAGCTGCTCTAGAACCCAATTTGCGAACGCACGCCTCTTGGATGGTCATCAAGCGTAAATAATTTGCATGATGAAATTGCAAAGCATACTGAGCATTTTTGACTGTGACAGACGTCAGTTGGAATTTGACATCTGTCAAAAAATTAAACGTCAAAAAGAAACCAGCTAAAAAATCACCCTTTATTCAAATGTTGAATGAATTCAATGAGAATATCGCATCAAAAATATGCAGATTTTCAATATTTTCGAAAACGAACGTTTGAAAACATATGCTCAAGTCATGGATGCAATATGATTTCTCTCTCTGCAATCCAATCACGCATTTTAACCGCAACCATCACGAAATTGTGCCGTTCCATTGACACGATAACAATGCAAACAATTTACACAAACGAGATATCGCTGTTGTTGATTTAAGTAATACTCGCTTATTACTGAAACGAGCCTATGAATCATTCACTCATTCAGCGTGCTAGCGATAAGTTTGCAACACATTTTTGAGCTGAATTTGTCAACTGGTCGTAAACTTTGGGTATCTTTTTTATGACGAATTATGAACGACAACTGTTAACAATAAAAAAAATCCTTTTATCGTCGTAAACATTTGAATGACCATTTGAGAAGCAAACTTTGCGAAATAACTAGAGTGCGTTTCGAACTGTCAACAAATAGTCATAATCCCATTTGCCGAAACAGTTTTATTTAAAAAATTCCACAACTCTTTCGTATTTGATTTGAGTTTCTTCGTTCTTTGCGGCGATCAATCACCCGAAAGTACAACAGATAGGTTGTGCGAGTGAAAAACAAAAAACAATTGGATTTAATTCAAACTATCGCATTGCATGTGTTGACTCAATTAGCAAATAGAAATCGAACTCGCATTTATGATAAAATGGCTAAGCTGCTGTTAGATTGCTCCAAATAAGTATCCAAAACGCGCAGCACAGTATGTGATCAGGAAATTAAATACAATTATTTAGTTGCTGATAATTTACATTTCTTTTTAATCGTGCACGCCTGAAATTTAAATTGGCATTTAAATCAATCGATGCGGTGTGATCGTGCACATTTTGTTCTGATCAAAAATTTCCTTTGTCAGTGTATCTTGATCGTGCAAATCGGATTTCATTGTAATTAGGCATAAAATGGAGCAAGTTAACTGAACATAGATAAGTGATGAAAACCAAAGAAAAGCAAATTAAAACGAATTGCATAAAGAAACTCAACGCAAAAAAAAATTCGAGCGAAATATCAGAAACTCAACTCATTTTCTCTTCCTTCTTTCGGTCAAATCGCGCGCACTTTCGAGTCGAACGATGATATGATTTCACACTAGAAGGTCCCAATCACGGTTGCAAGTCCAAGTTAATTATCATCGTCGCTAATCCACGATTTTGTTTTTAATTGAAATTTTTTAGCATTGAATTGAATACTACAACAAAAAAAGTAGACAGTGAGATAATCACAAACCAGCAAAGACAAAGCAATTTCAAAGAACATTTACGAAAACAATCGAAGTGAATTAAAAAATACCGCTTTGAGACAGACACAAATACCCGAAAGGTAACGAAATAAAAAGTGAATTGTGAGTGGTGCTTTGAGGCAGTAAAGTCAACACAATATACCAACAATTGAACGAATCTGCAAGACTTCGAAATTTAACCAGCCACATTGTGATCGACACTGAAAATGCACTTTTACTAAAAAACCGTGGCAAATAAAATCCAAATGCAACATATAATTCGCTCTCCAAATCAACAACAACAGCGGCGACAGCAGTGTACGAGTGTTGAGTTTTCTGTGGCAATTGTTTGACTCTCGGCGTATTACTGTTAATGCTGAAACCGAAAAATTGCAAAGCCGAAAAGGAACTTACGTAAATTAAAAAGTGTTTTGTGTGCGCGTGCGCGCGTCACTTCGCGCGTCTGCTTGAATCGAACGAAATAAAAGCCACTAATAGCAATCCGAATCGCATAGAATAGGCAAGCACATGAATGAAACGACAAAATTAAAACCTTTCAACAATTACATAAAATGGAAATGAACGATCGTTTGAAATGCAAAAGATCATGCACTTCTCAGAAATAAGCGTCAGAGAATCCACAACAAGAAATCCACTGAATGCATCAAGATATTCGTAAGTGCAAAGCTTTCTGGCGTACGCGAGCGGATATTGTGTGAAATTCCAAAGGAAAACGCTCATTTATTGAACTTACGCGATTCGATTCGGTTGCGGTTGCAGTGTAATTAGAACTCCTTGTTGCCGTCAAGTACCGCGTAAATAAGTATTCAAAAAACGAACCAAATTAATCGGTAACATATCGTGGCATAAATATTGGCCAAACGATTAAAAGGGAGCATTTTCAAATAAGAGTGTGCTGCAACCTCCGAGCAAAAATCCATTTAACATTCATCACGAATTGAGAGCAACCACATTATATTGAGAATAAGTCAGAGAATTAATTGTGACGTCGGTGCATTTTTAAATGCATCACACAAATAGAATTTTGATACAGAACCAGACCGAAAATGTCATCGATAAAACAGCCAGTGGTGTGGTGCTCTGATCCGAATTCAACGAATCAAAAGCCAACAGCATTTGCACTGCATGGCATACAATTCGAGGGAACGATCACTGAACAGCATGTTCTCGCGTTGCGCGAACTAATCAATGCAGCGGCTGAAGGTCGCTTACTTTTACCTAGCAATGGTGCCATTGTTCTGCTCGATTGTGGTATTGGTGTAAATGCCAGCCTACTGAAACAACCGCCAGAGACGGAGAAAACCAACGTCTTGTTGGATACGACAAGCGATCCGTCAATGACGACGATGACATCAGCAGCCCAAACAGCTGAGCAAATTAATGATGCCCAGCCCAATGAACTAATCTCGGCAACTGTTCCGATTGATATTGATGCATGTGAAACGAATGATACACGTGAAGTGAATGGTAATCAATCTCAGCCGTCTGACAGCGGTTCATTTGAGCCAAAATATTCAGAATTTGAAATGCCCGAGCTCAGTAAATATGATTTTATTTATGAATTCTTATGCTGTGCAAAATGCATAAATAAGCAAAAACTGAGCTTAGTCGATGACATATCGAACGGCAACTCGACTGATTCGCACACAAAATCGAGCGATCTGATAACGAAGAAACCATGCCAACGAAAAGTGATCAATTGTGGTCACAGCCAAGAATTATTGTTTAATTTGGAGAAAAATATGTGCCATTTGAATCATGATGGAAATTGCTCACCCGTTCCTATTTATGCCACAATCAATGCCAAGACGAGAAAACAGAATATTTTCGCAAAACAAAATCATTTGCCAAAAAAAGTAACGCAGCTCACGGATGATACAAATCCAACGAACGATTTTATGAAAATTCAAACAATTCTAGAACATAATGTCGATATGAATGAATGCAATGAGAAAGAATGTGAATCATTCGATAAAGTAAATAGTTGTGCCGTAGGTTCACATGTAAAAACTGACATTGCAACTGAAACTGTGATGAAACAAGTGCCAATTGATGATGAAATGATTGCATCAAATATAGACGTAGTCAATGAATTGCAGGAAACCGATGCTTGCAATGTGCAAATGCGAACGACGAGTAGCAAGAATTCAAGTCGAAAAACCAGCTTGGATTCATCATGCACGATTGGCTCAATGGATTCGGGTTTCATTGAAATGCAAAATCGATTAGAATCTAATCAGAATGCGGCCGCCGGCGACAATGCAGTACCATCGATAACGATAACACAAAATGAAGAAGTCACCACCGAAGATGATTTGGCGACTATTAATCAGGCTGAAAATTCCAATCGGGACAATGTTCTACTAAAAGAATGCTCCACACAATCACGCAATCGACGAAAATCGTACGAAGAATTCAAAGCGATTTATCATAATCGCATGACGCTTGAAAGTGATTTACCGTTTGTTCAAGAGCACGAGCTCAGTGTGCCCGTTTGCAATCAGAAAGAAAAAATCAAAGCCCGACGAAAATCGTACGAGGAATTTAAAGCTCTTGTGCGTGAATGTGGCGGAAGCAGCGACGATGTAAATGAATCAAAGCGCAAAAAATCCAAGTCACAATCGAAAAATGCAGCAAAATCTTTATTCACGATGGAAGAAACCATGTATCATTTGAATGTAAGAGACAATGAAGGCGACCAATTACGAAGCGATCGATTGGAAGTAGAAAATACGGTGGCATCGACGGCCATGCCGAATAAATGCGATATTCTGGCAACGACCGGGCCACGTTCCACTGCAAACACACCCAAAACTAAAAACGATATTTACAAAACAAATTTTAAAATTTACGACAAATTAATTTCATACGGAACCATTTACGATATTATGCAAAAGAAGACAGACATTTACAAAGCATATCGCAAGTATGACGCCTACATGACCTACGGCACAATCTATGAGATTTTACAACGAAAGTCGGACGATAATGAACTGTTTCGACGCACCAGAGCCAATTCCGAGAAATTTATAAACAAACGTATCAACAGCAACAGCAACAGCATGAACGATGCCAACGATAAGCTTGCTAGCGCCGGCAAAGACGATAAGAGCCGTTCATTGAACTTCGGCGCAATTTATGATATTATACAGCGCAAGCATCGGCAATCAAAAAAATCCAATTCACTGCCAAACGGTGTGATTGGTGCAATTGAAATGGCCAAAGTGTGCGATGCGGCGGATGGCAAATTGAATCGACGCAGCCGAATGAGTGATGGATGCATTTACGACATAATTCAGTCAAAACAATGTGATTTTAATAAAGCTCAAGCCGGAAATCAGCGTTCGAATATGATAAACAATCGATTTTTGGTGGAAAAAGTGGATGAAAATGAATTATCGCATACGAAATCAAGTGATAGCATTCAAACGGCTAGTTCATCGAATGACGAAGCTAAAGGAAATACCTATAGCGAATTGGCGACTGATGTGATATCGCCAAATATCACGTCATCATTTTTAGCGAAATGGAACAGTCCAAGGTTGAATAAAGCGAAAAAAGCCAATCGAATGCGTCGCTTTTCGCACATATTATCATACACACATCGCACTCAATCGGATGATAATTCCGCTGATACGACAAATGTATCGAAAGCTCTGCCTGCCACCGAAACGCTGCCACAAACGATTGACGAACATACAGATGCCACAGATGAAACCGTGCAAAACGTAAATGATGATTTGAATAATGATTTGAAATTACAGCAACACATTTCGGCCACACGAAAAGATATGCGCATGAAAAAAGCGTATAAACTGCGAAAAATGTCATCACCATTGCCACTATCGCAAATCGATCAACCACCAAAGATTGTGCCTCGCAAGCAATCGGTGCCGCCACCGCCGTTGCCACCATCCTTTCATTTACTTACACAACACAGTGTCAAAAGCAATGACAGCAGTTTCGCCAATTCGACCGGACATTGTGCAAAAACTGCGACCAATGATTTCATTGGCGGCGACGCTTTCACGCACGCCAATTCCAACGATAGCAACAATAATATTAATAGTAAAAATGAAAATAATAATAGCATTCATGTACCAGATCAGTCAAATGATAGTGATAGTGTTAAATGTAAAACGAATTGTGACGCAAAAGTATCAAAGCACAAGCAAAAAATGCCCAACAAATCGGCCGGCATTCATTCGAGCCCGATCGATACGAAGCCAATGTCGAAAAGATCCACAGCTCGTGATAAAAAAGCAAAGTCAAGGCGACTTAGTGAATTCACGCGCGGCGAATTTCTCAACGAAAAATTGTAAGTTCCGTAATACACACACACAAATAAAATGCTCATTGTCTATGATTTTTAAAATTGTAATATCCTGTTTGATCGATCCATCAACAAATCTGTCAAAATGGCTCGAAATAATGTACATTTGTATGGTTATGCGATTTGCTTTTTGTCACTATTCAAACAAAAGAGAGGGCAAGAAAGGAGCAAAATTATTTCATGTTTCGTATTATGAATTAAAAGTGGCTTCGGTCGCTTTCAAAGCATCTAATATGCGTCTGCCGGAATAAATTTGGTGCGATAACGATCCACATTCGTAAACAAAAACAAGAAACCCAGAAAGAAAGAGAGAGAGAGAGAGAGAGAGAGAGAGAGAGAGAGAGAGAGAGATATGAAATGACGAGAACTATGAGGACACAATCATGCATAGCATCCAATAATTCCGTTGAAGAACGGAATTTCATAACATTTTGAATAATAAATAGCTAGAAATCATTAACAATAATTACATTCGTTTCGTTTCGGCAGCATCGCCAAAGAAATAATTTAGATCGTCTTTTTTTTATTGGAAAATTTCACTTAACCGACGAATCAATGGCTTGACTCATTCGATTTCCGTCTTAAAAAGTGGCGCCAACTGTATTTTCTCTCTCTCCCTCTCTATATCGATTTCATTTCATCTCAGGCCTTCAATCACTGCCTTTTCTGTGCATTGCATCAAATCTCGCGGCTTGTTTTTATCCACTCATTCATCGGCAATGTCTTATTCATTTAAGCCAAAGCGCTTGATTAGCTCAAGCGCTTATGATTGTGTAACATTGAATAAGCGTAACACATTTATTACGTCAAAAAAATAATAACATATGGACAAAAACACAGACTGGAACATTATATTCGTGCGAATTTTTCGGTACATTCAAGCTGATATCTCTCGTTTAACCCCCAAAATCACTTATTATTCAAGGCTGAGGCAAGATTTGACAATTTTACAGGAGCAAACTTTGTCTTTCATATTTTTGGAGCTATGAGTTTAGAGGCATGGGTTAAAATACAGATATTAGCTAGAGCGAACTATGAAACTGGATCAAAAATACTTGAACAAAATTAAGTCTTACTATTTTTGGCATTGCGGTATATTGCAGAGCCAAGGGTTGATTTACTAACAGATTATATGTTTATTGCTATTACTGATAAAATATTTTCATTACTT
This sequence comes from Obolodiplosis robiniae, assembly GCA_028476595.1. Classification (NCBI taxonomy): domain Eukaryota; kingdom Metazoa; phylum Arthropoda; class Insecta; order Diptera; family Cecidomyiidae; genus Obolodiplosis; species Obolodiplosis robiniae. The sequence goes on along the minus strand of CM052017.1, from coordinate 5,990,840 downwards.
CATCATTATTTCCTATTACTATGTCTTTCAATTCATTGTTGTTCGGTCGTTCCGAATACTATACTGCTACTACCGTTCCTATTATTTCATTGCATCTATTGATAATAATTGAAAAAATTGAAAAAGAGTGAATCACCTCTTGCTCCAAACATACAGTGATCAAATAGGTTTCATCAATATTTGGATTAAATCAGCAAAAACTCACCCGCATAATTGAAAATCGATGGCAAAAAAAATAATCAAAATAATCTATTAGTAAAATAACCTTCTTTTGCGTATGTGAAATTGCTTCTATTTTCGCATAAAACGAGGTACAAGTACAACTATCTTGAAATATCGAACAATAAACTTATCTCTTTATGAAACATTGGTGCTGATTTATGCTTTAGGATGAATATTAACTTATAATAACCATATTGGAAAAGCAAATTGCATTCCTAGTCATAGATTTATGGTCCATATACCAAGTACAATCCAACAGCACAGCACACACATATGCATTTAAATGAACGAAAAAGCGTTCGCTATCAGCTCATCGTCGAAAAATAGAATTTAAATGTGCAGAAACTGTGTATTGAAAAAAATCTAATAACCTGCAAGTGATTTACAAAAACCAGTCTAATTCCGTGAGAGAGCTAGAGAGAAAGACAAGAAAAAGAACGCACAGCAACGAAGCAATGAAAAATTACCAAAATGAAATACTACGGCACTTATTGCTTTCAGATTGACCAATGCAAATTGCTCAAGCACAAGAAGAGAAAAACGCGTATGGACAATTGAACGATATATTGTCGTGAGAACATGTGAAACGAGAAAAAGTGGTTCGGTTCGGTTCGGTATCGACGGAAGATGTAAGTTCGCGGGTGCGAGAGCCGATATTAGATTTGCATATGAAACGATATTCGAAAGCCAATGTAATGGAATAATGTATTATGTAACTGTTAGTATTACAAGTCATTTCATTTGTTATTCAAGAAAAAGAGAGACTTAAACCGTTAAAACCCACATCAAGGTCATTGCTAAACGCTTTTATTCATCCTGCATTGCAGAACCAATGTATATTTTTGTTATTCTCGTCCGCTCTTCTCGCCCGACTAATTGCATTTTAATCACACCAAGATATTCATTTGCTATCGAATTTCTCAGTGAATCATCATTTATTATATCGGCCGTTTCTACGCACAATTTTCCATATCTAAACTTCTACTTAGGCATTTGATTATATCGCGCACGAGCAATGACTAAATCAATTGATGAAATTATTTTTATTCTGGCGCTTTAAAACATTTTTAATTCATATATTTATCAGGAGCACGTAAATTAATTCGATAAATTTATTTCAAAGCAACAATAACACCATTCTTGAGCCATTATAACCTACATCAAGGTCACGATTCATGCTGCAATTTTGGATCTTCTCATCCGCTTTTCCAATCAATGCATTATAATTACACCATATCAACTCATAAGATACACTCCAATTCATTAGTATCAACTTGCTCGAGATATTAATTTATTATTAGCTATTCTACGCGTAATTTTTCATAGAACCTTCCGCTTAAGAAGCATTTGATTGTATTGCGAGCGAGCTAGTGCGCGCAAAGTCTTGGCCAATAGATGAACAAGTTCATTTTGGCTTTCGCTTGGAAACATCTAGATTCTTGTGCATTTCAAAGGCACGTTGAAATACTTTGATAAAGTTGTTCAACATAAAATGTACACGTAGAGCCATTTACAGCGCTTTTTCGATGTCACTCATGAAAAATGGTCAGTTGAAGAAAGAAAAATGGTCGAGTAAAAAAAAATGGTTTGGAAAGTAACATGGATCAACCATTGCTGAGAAGTACAATCGCAAAAAATTATTGCAAGAAGTGTGATCAGCTCACAACAAAATCAACAGCAGCCAATGGCGACCGTTTAAATTATAGCCACAGAAATATTTGTATTAAAAATAGATTATAAAATCAATTACAAGTTCGATGGATGCGTAATTGGTTTTTATTTATAGAAATAGTGTGTTTTTAATCAGTATCGAGTTTCTTAATATAGTAATTGTCGAAAGAAAATAGAAAGAGAGTGCGATGATGTGCGTGTGTGCGCGAACATCATCAAGATAGACAAAGAGAAAAAAACCGACATACAATGTTATTCATATCGTATAAATGCAGGCAAAGTGCAGAATGAGAGATTGATAGATGGCTGACTGTAATCATCATCGCGCATTCCGAATCGCTTCTATGAGCATTCAATACAAAATGGTAACATTAGTTTAATGACAAGAAGTGACAAAACTGATGTACAGCGAATGAGATGAGGGAGAGCGAGAAAAAAAGCAGTACACTCGAAGAGATGTTCAAACATAAACACTGGCTACTCGGTACTGTTGTTGTTGTTGTCGCTGATTGTCGTCATCGTAACTACATTTGGTTCGTCGGCCATCGTTGTCTAACACTTGAAATTGAAAAATCTATAAATAGCAAATTAGAATTCTCATTACGATTCATATTATCTCCTCTTCCACATCTCGAAGTCGTTGTTTCATTCGTTCATTCAGCCGATTGGTCGTTATCGTTTTCCAGGGACGGCGGCTATCATGCAATTTTTTTGTACGATTGCACCAGAAAAACAAATGGAAATCGAAGTGAAATAGCTGAACTGTAGAAAACTGAAGAGAATCTAGGCTTTACTCAACAGACAGTTTCAATGGAATTCTATTATAAATGCAGCACAGAAACTCTGTCACATTACATTACCAAACACAACCGTTTCATTTTGCTCGATATTCTTTTATTTTCATTTCAAAACATACATTGACCAGTGAAATCAGTCGATTGATTCAAATGTATACCAAATCGAATTAACCAAATCGCAATAGTAATGCATTTTTAAGTGCTATGAAATATTTGATGCGAAAATGAGAGACGTGATGCTAATGACTAGTCAGCTATAAAATATATCTCAACGAATAGTAAAAGTTTGCGCTGTGCTTATGTCGGCGGCTCTGACTCTGGCTCCGTCGGTCGGTCGCCACCGCTGCTGTTGCTCGACCCGCAACTCTTCGTGTGTATAATTAATTTTCAAAGATTTGCTTTGGTTATTCTCGCATCATTTCATTATGTGTTACACATCATTCGTGTATAATCACCGACACTATCGCGTCAAATAGTGACAACTTTAGACAAACACACGAACACAAATAGGGAAGATACCAAAGATAACACGAGCGACGTTTATTGCGTTGATTGCCACAGCCAACTCAATTCAGCACACCGCGAATTGCAATTAACGAAATACGAACAACGAAATCATGAGCGTGAAAGAGAGAGAAAGGGAAAAAGAATATCTCGCATGTGATACGCACATGACAAAATGCGTACGACGAAATCGAGAGATGTTATTTTTAGATTAATGTGCGTTTTTCTATTTCACACATGAATATTTGCTTCCTTTTTTGTGTAGAAGAGGTTGGTTTTTTTATTTGTATCTCTCGTCTCGTTTGGATACTGTTGCTGTTCCCGCTGCCGCACCGTTGTTGTTTTTGTTGTTGCAAATCCAAACGTTTTTCTTTTATTTTGAATAATTAAAATCAGTCTTTATGTACCTGGCTGTGATGCAGATAACAAAAAACATAAATAGAGGCAGAGAGTAGCTGTTCCAGTGGCTTGAACAGTTTTAGTTGAGAGACAAAGTCTGCGTGTGTTTCAATTCTGCTGCTTCTACTGCAATTTGTTGTGCCATCAAATCAGCTGCCTTGTATCGAAAGAGCAGAAGAAATAAAATGTTAAAATATGGCTGTTGTTAAAATAGACTCAATGATTGCAATTGCAACAAACTGTATTTGTAGAATGCCTAATACAATGTATATCTCCATCAGCAGCTCTGCTGCAACAGCATGCAAGAGGATCTGCATCACGCTCTTCAAATAATTCAGCCTCAACATGATTCTACAGAATTGAATCGCACACATCTTTGGTTGCCATTCGAAGTGCGAATGAAATATTAAATTAGTACAAAAGACATATCACTCTAAGATTATGATGCGAGTACATGTGTAACACTTGCACGTCTTTAGCATTACGGGATGACAGCTGCACGTGAAATACTGATAATGTTAATGTTAATAATGATGATGATGATAGGCACACAGACCGGCTGAACAAGAAGATCAAATGCAATTTATCTATCTTTTCGGTGAGCGTTGCAAAACTAGTGCAGCATTTTATTAATCAACTAATCACAAGCAATATTATTGTCGATTCGATTTTTGTGATCATAAAGCCTGCGCTCGATGTGCGCCTTTAGATTACAATGGCCATGTTTTCCCAATCAATATACATTTTAAAGCGCATCTAATTCATATTTATCTCTTCTTTCTCCTGCCATTTCACGTTTGCTCATCGATGTTTATCATACTCGGAACAGGTTATTTCATAATTTTGTACGACAAAAACTGTTGGTTTAGTTCAATCGGCCGATACACTTGCGATCGATGCAGGTATTAACCTACGGCTTAGACAATCGACGCATTCATTGTGAGTGTGTTTTTTGTTTTGTTCGTTTGCCTGGCTTCATTTCAAACTTTACGTGCACACATGAAGTTTCGCGCATTTTTTTCATGCTCTTCACCAACTTATACAATGTCATACGTGGTTGAATCGCGAGCGAGCGCACCGTCATACTTTATTGAAAAATTTCAATTAGCATGTGTGTTGATTGATTTGCAAAAAACACACACAATAATCGATTGAATCAACGTGTTCCACGGTGAGGCTTAAACAGAAATTCACTAGCGCCATTTACTTTCACGCCATTACACTTTTCTCTCGCTCGCTCTCTCTGTCTCCCATTTCTTTTCGTTCAGTCATTTGCTCAACGTTTGTCATTGGTTTCTGAATGATGACATAGAATTGTATAGTGGTTCGTCGTTTTTTCAATGGGTTCAATAATCTAAAGTTCGTGGCGCCACCAGCACCAACATCAAAATGTGTACTGTAATTTCATCACCCCGGTGGTTTCGAATACGAAACAGGTCGACATTTTGCACATCGGCCGCTCGACGGAATGACCGTCACTACTGAAAAATGACAATTTTGCCGAAATTTAGGTCGTAAATGATGACTTTTATCGCAGATTTGACACACATTTTTGTCGCAGACAGCACATCAACGCTTGATGAGGAACTGGATTGATTCGTATTTAGCGAACACCTAATTCTTTGTTCCATCGCTCTTTGTTGAAGCGCAGCCACAAACTGGTTTAATAAATACAATAAATTGACACGGAAACGATGGGAAAAAAGGAACACCACTGTCTATCACAGTTTTTTCTTCGCTTTTCTTTTTTTTACCTCTTTCGCAGCACAAAGATAAAAAAATATAGATGAAAAAGTTAGTTCATTGGCCATGATCCATGCCTAAAATATATATTTGTCTGTCTATTTTTACAGATCGTTCTTAAATGAGTCATTTTTTGAAATGCAAAATTCATACTTGTCCATTTTGATCGTTAATAAATTGATTGAGTGTATATTGTGATATTTCTGAATGGACAGCTTAACTGGCACACGAAAAAATGTGCTCAAGTCTTAAGCAACATGGAAAGAAAATTATAAACTAAACGCCCTGTCTGACGCCACTATCGTAAAGTAAAAAATATCATGAGGAAAATCGGTTGGCGCCAATGAACAACTGCACTTAGCTTCATAAGACTGTGATATGATTTGGCTCTTCTGCTGTTTTCTGGCCGTATGCTGTTATCGATCTCATTGAACGGCCCAATCGTAATCAACACAGAAACCGAAGCAAGTGTGAATCTTGCGCATGTGCTCGCGGCGGCATGCGCTACCTCTTTCTCGAGACAGCGCCAAGTAAAAATTACTTTATTAAAAGAAAGAAACAAACACATTTTTTAGTGGCGTCATGGAAATATAATTAAAAATAAATTATAGTAAAAGCAACGATCGCGCGTGAACGCGCCTTGCTTCTTTCTCTCGCTCGCTCACTCGTGTAATGGCCAACACTCTGAAAAAAGGAAAAAAAAGAAATGTAGCGACAAAGCCTCATTTGCTCAGCAAAATAAAACCTCAAGCACGTGAATAAAAAGCACTGAAATCGATTGATAACAAAACGAAATATGTATAACTGGAGAAATTTCTTTATATAATTTATATATTTTTTTTATCTCCTTCATATCTCTTGATTTTTATGGAAAATGAAGCAAACATTCAAATTGGAATCGTAAAAATACCACCGTTCGTTCGGCGGGAAGGAGACTAAAGCGAAATAACAGATGTAATAATAATAATAATGATGATGATTATTTATATAATGTGCAAATAATATTGACAGGACTTTCATTAGACTGATGTACTCTCATTCCACAGGCCCATCGACTAGATGCGGGTGGCTTTTTGTCCGCGAGATCAACGATGTAGTTTCATATATATTGCGATGAACTGTAGATTTGTAACGCATTACTAATTGCAACATCAATCTAGCGCATGCACTTTTTATATTCAGGCGCCTAATCAACTAACTCTCTTACCATGCGATCACTTACATTGTACAGTGTATGGCGCTATGCCTCATTTCAAATGAAAATGTGAACAAGAGTGGCAACTTTGAAATGCACACGACAATCGACAATATGCCAATTGAACTGTCATTAGTTTTCAGTAAACACTGTGTTTACGTATGCATTTTTACATGACACCAAATGTGAGGGACCAAGATGTCTTTCTTTCTCGTTCGCACATCACATAGAATCTTCACATGATGGGGGATTATGTTAGACTCTATCACACACTCTCTCTCGCTCCCGTTAGGCTCAAACGTTGTGCTTTATACAAATTAAAAAAGTGGTAATTTGTTATTTCACATGGGAAGTCAACATAATTTTTTGACCGAAATGAGTTTTCAATCATGCAATGCTCTACATTCGAACGAGTTACAATTATTTTATATGATAAAATTGGCAAATTATTGCAAGCAGCTAATCAGCGCGCGAAAAAACCAATTATTGAATCAATTTTATCATTTGAAATCTAAATTTTTGCACATCATATTAATCGATGATCTATTTTTGTTTATCGATTTCCAGATGGTATTTCCGAAAGATAAAGCGTATCGAAGCTGAAAAGAAGCTACTTCTTCCAGAGAATGAACATGGAGCATTCTTGATTCGTGATTCGGAAAGTCGTCACAATGACTACTCACTTTCAGGTAAGCGCATTTTTGTTCCGCCATCATGAATTTGACATAGAATTTCAATCTCGGCACGAAATAAATCATTGTTTTGTGGTTGTGGGTTTTAGTTCGTGATGGCGATACGGTCAAGCATTATCGCATTCGCCAATTGGACGAGGGTGGATTCTTTATTGCTCGTCGCACAACATTCAGGTAATTCGACAATGTGAAAAATAGAATGAACTGTGCACTTTTCGATATTAATCGTCATCTAAATATGATTATACAGAACATTGCAAGAGTTGGTTGAACATTATTCAAAAGATTCCGATGGACTGTGTGTGAACCTGCGATCGGCTTGTGTACAGGTAATTTTTGCACATTATCCCTCTTTTTCTTCCTATTTATGTTTTTTTAAAAATCATTTTTCGAGAATTGTGATGTTTGAACTGAGCTCAACTCATATCGCTAACATTACTAACGAAATCGAGTAAAATGGCATCACGCGACGGATGCATGTGCAAGGAACCGAATCAATACTTAGATCTATTCAGTTTGTTTGAATGTTTCGATCAACCGATATCTCAATTGTTCTTTTTTTCATTTGATTGTCTTAAAATGTTAATCCCGCTTCTTCAATCATGTTTCGTTTCAATTTTGCGTTTATCTGTTAGTTTAAAAACTCCAGTGAAAAGAAACGAAAGAAAACAAATTCGCGAAGAGAATTTTTCACAAAAAAAATTTTGTTTTTTTTAACAATGGCAAAATACAAATAATAATTGTTTTTGTATTTTAAATTTTTAATTTAGTCGAACCATTTTTCGGCCCTCTTTGAGGTAGGATTTTGTTTTGAACAAACAGAAATTCATGTCTCATTTTGTTTATATAAGATGACAATTCAACATGGCCATTACACTTGATCCACATCAAAACACCAAACACACATAAATATCTCTTTAATGCGTTTGACCACCCGCCTCATTATTTCATCCCTTTTTTATCTCTTTCTCTCTAATTCTCTATTTCTAAAGAGAAAAAACCTTTTTTATTCTCCCTCTCTCGATTGGACATTATTAAAATTTGGTCCAGTATTTAGTTTTTCCAGCGATAATTTGCTTAATTTTGCGCCCTCGTATTTTATTTATAAGCTAAATTCTTAATAATTCCGTTGTTTATAGCATAATTGCGCCAATTTCAGACATTTATTCAGCCTTCTTTCCGTTCCAATGTCGATCATCAATTGTATCTTTGAATTTCATTTTCACTACTCATTTTGCATTTTATTGTTCTAACATTGATTTTGTTGAGGTATTCAATTATGAAGACTCTTTTCGCACAATAATTGTACACTGCCGAACATACATTTAGATCAGTCAATCACACATCGAAAATTGGTGTGTCGGGAAATTTCAATGAAATTATTGCCCGATATTCTCTCTCACACACGCACCAAATCACAACTATGTACGATTTTTTTCGTGAAAATTGGCACAAGAATGGCGTTAAAAGGATAAATATATCTCACTGCGCTTATTTTGAAACGCAACAATCACTTTTATACACACTGATTCACATTCTGTATTTTGCGAACATAAATTCGATCAATTAAATTACCGATGGCTAATTGTGAACATAGTTTGTTTTTTATAATTTAAATCAGTGTTTTATTTGAATGAAATACACGCGCACACTCATTCACACTCATTCACTCACCAAATGAGAATTTTTCTCTCCTTTTTTGATAAGACCCAACAAAATTCAAGAGAACGAATGGCTTTTCATTCATTTGATTTTGATGTTTTTTGATATTTTTTCCTTCTTTCGTTGTACCAATTTGATGCGATTGATTTGAGTTTTTGCTTTGACAATTTGGTTGTTGTTGTTGTTGATTTGAATATAGACTACAGTTTGCGTTCAATAAGAACTGTTCAATTATGAAATGATTGCTTGTCAATGCATTGATAAATGGTTTTTCTGCTTTATTTATTCGCTACGTTTGCAATTGATAGATTGAGAAGCCAGTCACTGAAGGATTATCACACCGAACCCGGGACCAGTGGGAAATCGATCGAAGCTCATTGAAATTTGTACGCAAATTGGGATCCGGGCAATTTGGTGATGTTTGGGAAGGTCTTTGGAATAACACAACGCCTGTTGCGATTAAAACTCTCAAATCGGGTAGGTCAAATTCCACTGTTTTCTAAATTCGAAGAATACTGAAGACGAACTATCAATGGCTGATATTCATTTCAATATACTAATTGAATCGCAACATAGGCACGATGGATCCAAAAGACTTCTTAGCCGAAGCACAAATTATGAAGAAATTGCGTCACCAAAAACTAATTCAATTATATGCTGTTTGCACCGTCGAAGAGCCGATCTATATTATCACTGAATTAATGAAACATGGATCACTTCTCGAGTATTTGCAAGGTAATTTTAAATCAAAGTGACGATATGATATTGTCGTTGCCAAACATTGGATTAAGAAAAGAAATCATCACATGATTTTAATTTGCAGGCAAAGGAAGAAACTTAAAATTACCTCAACTGATTGACATGGCTGCTCAAATAGCCGCCGGAATGGCATTTTTAGGTCTGTACATCTACAATATTTGAAATTCACTCGACCAATACATTTATTATTAATGTCAACATCATTAATTTTTTTTACAGAGTCACAAAATTATATTCATCGTGATTTGGCTGCTCGTAATGTTCTAGTAGCTGACAATAATATTGTGAAAATAGCCGATTTTGGTTTAGCTAGGTAAACAATCAATAGCGTTTTTTCATTCGGATCTAAGTAAAAAAGCGAATTTTGATCTTAATCGACGGAACATATTCCCATATATGACCTAAATGCGCGCCGCCTGCCGTGCCTTTTCTCCCTCTTGCAGTCGAAATAATCATGTTCTTTTCTGTTTCACTTAGATTAATCAAAGAAGATGAATATGAGGCAAGAGTTGGAGCTCGTTTCCCGATCAAATGGACAGCACCTGAAGCAGCTAACTACAGTAAATTTTCGATTAAATCAGACGTATGGAGTTTTGGTATTTTGCTTACTGAATTGGTCACATACGGACGCATTCCATATCCAGGTACAATTTCACATTGTTTACAATATGGCGTTTATATCTGAAAAATTGAACTGTCATTTATTAATAATTTCAATGTCTCTTTGTTATTTGCATTCAGGAATGACAAATGCTGAAGTATTAAGTCAAGTAGAACACGGTTATCGTATGCCATGCCCACCAAATTGCACCCAACCATTGTATGAAATAATGCTTGAATGCTGGCACAAAGATCCAATGCGACGGCCAACATTTGAAACGTTGCAATGGAAACTCGAAGATTTCTTCACATTGGACCCAAGTGATTACAAAGAAGCTCAAGCGTATTAATTTACGTGTTATTTAAACATGAAAAATAAACACACAACACAAAAATAACAACTGAATATAACGAGAATAACGAAAAAAAAAAAAAATATTGATTGACTAACTAATGAAACAAAAAAAAAGTAATAGATTTATATATATATATATATATATTTAATATATTTTAGAAGGTTGAAATAGATCCTTAATTTCTAAGAAAGAGATAGAGAATGATATGAAAACAAAACTCAAAAAAATCATCAATTAGTTGATAAGTCAGTATGGAAGAGAGAAACGGATGTTCCCGATTATGTGATCGGTTCAGATGCGGAACTGGGAGAAGTGAAATGTTTGACAAATAAAGCGGATTGATTGATTGTAATGGAAATAATGTAAACCGATTCGGGGGAATATATGATGAAATAATCAGACTAGTTTCTCTAATTTTTTGGTTAGCAACATACAAACTCTTCACATAAATTTCTATGTGTTATAATGTAAGGATGATGAGCAATGGAATGACGGAAAGCCATATTTGTGGACAGATGAAGCCCAAATCAATCGATGCAATGATTTCCAGTCGACTTTATTTTTAACTGAAAGCAAGGGAAAAATGGAGACAGTGTGTCCGACCCATTCTGCAACATGTTCTATTCAAAAAATTAATAAGATAATACAATGTTTTCCTTGAATAATTTGATTTCTTCTTCTTCTTCTTTATATTTTTATTTTCATGAAATATGAGTATTTTTCAATCATTATTTACTTTCGATATAATTTTTTTTCACTTTTTTTCTCCTACAAATGTATTATCCCTTATTTCATTTATACATAATTTTAATAGAGAATTTTATTGGAACCCAAGCAATTGTGAGCTGGCGCAAATAATCGAGCGCAATCAAGTCGGGGATTCAAATATCGTTTTCGTTTGTTAGTTTTTTTTACAATCATCACAGAAATCAATGTCAACTGAAATATTGGTTTTGTGTAATTTAATAAATTGTTATTAAGTATAAAGAGAGATACAGGAAGAGATCATACCAAACTTTAATGGGTTGACGATGACGATGTGAAATAGAGATTAACAATATCAACAAAATGATCAAGAGAAAATAAAAACAAAAACGAGTTAGGTTAGATGAAACCCATTTTAGATATTTCTAGATGAAACAAAGTATGAAATGTATTCTGTTGAATAGTGTAGGTCAGTGGTTGCAATTTTTGAGGCCTATTAATTTAGTTGAATTAGAGAACTGAAACCATCAATCCACCATGTTCACAAACACGTGAAAATACATCGTCTATATGACACCCCCGCGCATCAACCACACAAAATAGCCAATTGTGTATCGACGACGCAAAAAAAAGTGAAATCGAGTCAGGAATATGTCGAAGCAAAATGTTCATGCAATCTCTATCGAACATTTCGTAGAGTTAGACTTTGACGCAATACAATAAGAAATTCGTTCATTGAATTTAGAACGATGTGAGAGGAAGATTTAGATTTAGTTTGCTATTAGAAACAAAATATACAAGCTGAAATGAATAAGAACAAACAATCATCAACTAACTATTACATTTCGGAAGAATTTTTTCGGGCACGCATGAAATTATGTTCTGGGGCACACAATTTTTATATGATGAAATTCATAAATAAGAAATACATGGAAAAAGATAGTCGATCATTTGTTGTGTGAGGCCGAATTTCCAGACTCATCACGCTAGTTTAGAAAATTTATTCCGAAGCAAGTAGCAAATCGATTAAGTTCCAATAAAATGCATATAAATTTGTATCAAATCAAACATAGATTAGTCTATCGAGACCACTTCGAGCATCCACCAAACGTAATCCAATGTTTTGATGAATCGATCCCGCGTTTTTTCTGTTCGGCCTCTCATTTGTACACGCAATTTCAATGCGAAACCAGATTTAGGCGAACTAGTTTAGGCAAAATAATTAAAGAGCGAAACAAATGAGTCAACACGATCGATATATTTATTTTTAAGAATCCTGGAATTCAAATTATATGTTCTTTTTCATCCCTAATCTAAACTTAGCTTATTATTTAGACAATGAAATTGGCTGCTGTATTTAGATATAAAAAAAACTCTTTTTCAATCCCTCGCCCTTCTTTTTATATAAATAGAACACAACACATTTCAAATAAACATTTAATTAATGTAATTTAAATAGTTTCATTTTGTTTTAATAGAATTTGCAAACGATTTAAAAACTATAGGCAGTATCGCCTAAGAGTATTCCAGTAAGAAATCGAGGAAATGAATTTATTTGCATGCACATGTAGACGACTCTCCCGTTTTTTTTGTTTTTCATTCACCATCGATTTGAGGTGATGCAAACAATCGAACAAATGTTTGGATTTCTCAAGACTGCGAACATTAGTTTGATATGAACAAAACAAATATGGATTTACATGATGATTGGAAATACTAATCTATCCTAAGGCATAAGACCCATTTTGGTTTCTTCATTTTACGAAATTCAATTCTGAATTTTCCATAATATCGAATAATATTGATAAAATGTTCACATTTGATTTTAATTGTAAAAGAAAACAATAATACTGCCAAATGAAAGGAACAGGATAAGAATTAGTATTTAAGATGGTAATATAGATGAACATATAATCAAATCGGATACAATAACACGCATACACGCAAAAAAATATCGTGAATATCGAGATTATGGATCGGGGTTTCTGTTCAAATTACGTGACTTCCACATTTACAAATGCGTGTCTTCAAATTGTAGAACAAATAAAAAATGTAAATGTATAAACATAGCTGCCGCATTGATTTAAGCGTTCAATTTGGACATGATATATCGATCACGTGCTCTTACTCTTTGCTCAAGTTCACACTTGGACAATGGCATTCAAAAGAAAATCTGCAAGGCGCACACATTTCTAAATTATGAGCATCTAAAACGCTTTTTAGCACAAACCACAGAAAATCATATAGTCGATAAAACCTGTAACAAATGATGAGGTCGTACATTGCCAGTTGTGAATGATCGCCAATGAACTCCAATTGAGTCACAGTGATAAATCACGAATTGTGTCTTTTTGGAGTCGATTTGAAAACTTTACCCGCTGAATCTTCAATGTGCACTGTAAAAAATTTAGTAATGCAAACTACTACCGTATGTAAATAGCATATAGATTAATTATCATCTGAATATTGAGTTTAGATTACTCGAAAGTCAAATGACATTAAAATTATTTCTTAAATGATGCGCCTGAAGTCAATTAACCTGCGTGCTATTGACATATGATAATAGTTTGAAGTACTGAATTTTTAAGAGTGTGTATTGTTTTTTTCTTAAACTGAACAAACAATTTCTAAACGAATCACAAAAGACCTACAAAATATACAATTTTAGTACAACGAATGATTTTTTTTTTTTTTTTTTCTGAACTGAAAATCCAAACTAATATTTATCGCACATGAAATCAATCAGTTTTGCCCCTTTTTTTGCAAATTTTGTCCACGATTGTTCTCATCCGAAAAATGTTCATTAGAAAGTTATCGAAAAAATGCCCAGTAAAACCAAAACATGGAAAAACCTTGAAAATCTTATGATGGTTTGGACAAACTGAAATTTAATATGATTTCTAGTTTTTTCTTGTAAATGAATGTTTTTTGAATTGCATTTTTTGCGAATAGAAATATACCGAAACACAAATATAAGTATTACTAGGAGTGAATTATATGAATGACGATACAATCTACAGAGTTCTAATTATATGCATTAATAAAACTTATATCATAAATAAAAAAAAAAAACAATAGTCAGTGTTTATGGTATTATTTAATTTCTTTTATGGGAAATTTTTTTTCCGAGGAAAATACAGGTAATGTGGGAATTGAACATTCTAGGTGCTTTTATCTCTCTTTTATCCACAAAATTCTGCTCAAAATATACACAATTCACATGAAATGCACACGATATATGTGATGAATATTCACAGTTATATGGAAATACGTGTGAGTTGACATTTTATTCATACATAAGTTCAGAAACGAAAGTTCCTAGTAAATATAACGCATAAGCCACGTTTATACATATAAACAGCAAATATGTGCACTATCCTTAAGAATGTTTTTCGAATTGCTTTTCAATAGACTTACTTGGGATATTTTGACTGAGTTTCCATGGCCCGCCATGATCATTATCTTAAACAAGAAAAGAAAACAAAAATCAACTCTAGGTACAGCCAAATATGTTGTCCCGAATTATTCGACTGACTGAAAGTAATTTTTTTTTAAAGTCGGCAAAAATCGTTTGATTTCGAATGCAGTCAAATGCTCGCTAATCAATTTTTACTTTTCCACATACACACACACAACTATTGCGATCGGTCTAAATAATGCAAACCCCTCGAAATGAGTTTTCTTTGAGTTTTGGACCTGAAAAACGATTGCTACCATTCCCGGAGCTTTTCGTTGTCGGTCTAATTTGTTAACTCGAAATGTTTAAATTTAAATTAATCGTAGATTGTGCGTTCATAATAGATCTTTGTTGGTAAAAGATAATCAGCTCATTCAGATAATATCTTCGGATTGCGTTCTAGTCAATAAATGGAGGGTTTTTTTAATATAATTACGCACAAATTGTAGGGAGACTATTTTTAATTGATTGTTTCAAGTCGTATCGTTATGAAAATTACATAATCTTATCTTTTTACAGAGAAAATTAGTCGCATAAAATTTCAAGTCAATCCGATGAGATTTGGGAAATATTTGTATGGAAGCTATGTTTTTAAAACGAAACAGTGCTATGTTCACCGTAAATGTCAGGTGCATTTGAATCTCATTGTCTAATATTATAGAGTTCATTTTAGAATCAAATTGTATTGCAGCGTCATATAGACGATTTTGGATTCAGACATTGCTCCTTTTGATTCCCCCTTCGATCGATGACGCATGGAACGAGTGAGCAGCGCTTCATTTTTTATGAAGATGCCGAATAAAAGTTCGATGCATGGATAGCCTCAAAATCGTGTCGTTCTCCGCAGAATCCGTCTCTTGCCACAAAGATGGAAGAAAGTTGTGGCCAGCGATGACCAATAATTTGAATAATGAACAATTTATGTATGTTAACAACATTTTGTTATTGAATTAAAGCCAAATTTGCAATAAAAAAACAGCGAGAACTTTTGCAAACATGCAATACATAATGAGGAAACTAAAGCTGCAACTTGTCCGTGTTTTTTGTTGACGAAAGTTCAAGTCTGCTTAAGTTATATATTTTTTTGGAATAATTTTCAATCTTATCAATTCTACCAAACTTTGTTTAATATCACGAATAAATGTAATGAGCAATGGGATGAAATTTATTTTTATTTCGATTGGTCTTTGTCACTACGATGAAGGAGAAAATGGGAAGAGAATATTTGGATTAAAATTTTAATTTTGGATTTTATAATTAAAATCGATATTTATGCCCGGAAAGGACCAAAATAATTGAACAAAATCAATGAAACACTAGCTAAAGCTGTTGGTTCGCAATAATAAATATTATTATTTATTCGTTTCAATTTGTTACGACAACTTTATTTCGTGGACATTATTTGGCTTGGCATGTTTTCGAAACGGATTTAGTGAGCATCAATTTATTTAATTGTAATAACTAAATTCATTGAAAAACAATTTGCTGGCTGTTCCGATTTGGTTCGCTTTCATGATTTTCAACTGAATTTCATGATGATATTAGGCATAGTGAGCAATCAAAATCTCTCGTTCATTGATTGAATTTATTTTTAAACTAATTTTTTATGCTTAAATTAGTTCTGAGATCGGTGCTGCGGCTAAAAGCGAAAGCCTCCACTTTTCGATTAAATTGAAAAAAACTTCGATTTTTTATGCAATTTCCTTAGCAGTAAAGGGTAATATAGTGCTTAATGGTATTATGATCTTCTGTCCAATTATGACCCAACTACAAAATATATTCCATGCCTTTGCTATGCTTCGAACTGTTTGCTTGATTTCATCATGATTCTTGACATATTTTTCGCTCACAGTTTCGAAACTCTGTTAATTTTTGGAATAACAATAAACAATATCTATTTTCCAGCCAAAATTGAAATTGTTCCACTGAATAAGCGTCAAAAAAATGTTGAAGGAAAGGAAAAATTCTTTGTTTATGATAATTTTGCTTGTTTTACGTGTGCCTATTGGTGATTGGCGTGCAGAACCGTAATACACCACACTCCTACGTACAACGGTCTTTTTGTTGCACGGGACCGACGGATTTAAGGGCCCTCCGCACAGTGCACCTACCCGCTCGGCCACCGCCGATGATTAAATATGAAAATAAAAGTAAAACATAATTTATCTTTCACGTTTATTTTCAATCTATCCATGTTTCATTATTATTTTAAACGCGTTTTATGTTTCACTATTATTTTGATCCAACTTTATGTTTCAGTTTTATTTTGTATGAAGTTTGGAGGTCAGATTTATTCTTAGCGATTCATATATACTTTCATGCTATGAGCCAGTCAAATAACAGATAATTAGTCGAATAATTTGTTCGCTTGTTATCGAAACATATGAAAATTTATCAAGTAACTTTCTGTTGATTAAATTTCAAAGTTACCATAAATCAAAAGTCACATCTCACAGTGATGTAGTTAATATTATAATTAAATCGTTATCAAAAGACACACAAAAGTTCATGAAAAATGCAAATCGGTTAGAAACAGTAGAGTCCATGAAAATAATAAAAGATAAATAAAATGTGGAATATACTCAAAGATAATTGGAATCAATCAACCCTTGATATAACACATGAGTCAATAAGTCCCGGGACTAACTAAGAAAAACAATTATTTTTCTTGAAATTCGATTTTATTCATAGTTTCCTTCCAGAACTTTTCATTCCAACGCTTTTCTAACTTTTCGATCCCTGTTTTGTAGAAGTATTTTATCTTTTATTCATATCTTTTCTCTGGAGCATCTTTTTGAGGTCTGAAAAAAGCCAGCAGTCGCTGGGGGGCCAGATCTGGAGAGAACGGTGGGTGGGGGAGCAGTTCGAAGTGCAAATCATGTAGTTTTGCCATCGTTTTCAGTGAACAACACGTTGTTGTTTTTGATCAACTGTGAGCCAACGCGGTTCCCATTTTGCACATAGCTTTCTCATGGACTAATGTTCATGCAAAATGGTATACATTGCCTTTTGATATCTTTAAAGTATCAGCTATCTCACTCAACTTCATTTTACGATCGGCCAAAATTATTTTGTGGACTTTTTTATGTTTTCTAGAAGAACTGCCGAATTTAATCGCCCGGAGTGTTCAGCGTCATTTGTGTCTGTACGAACGCGTTTAAAATCAGCAAATCAACGACAAATCGTTGTTTTCGATGGAGAAGAGTCCTCGTGACATTTTTCAAGCCATTGTTCTGTTTGCACGGTGTTTTTTCCCATTAGAAAACAATGCTTAATCAGCAAACGAAATTCCCTTTTTTCCATTTTTAAAAAAACTCAGAGGTTGTTCATTTTAAAAAATTCTAACAAACAAACTATTGGATGGAATGAGCTCAAAATTTGACAGCTTTCGTTTGAAAGATGGTACATCAAGAGAAAAATATAAAAATGCGATTTGTTGGTTAGTCCCGGGACACATGTGTTAGATACAAATCCTGAACCAAGCTGAGTATCTTTGTGTGCGTACTTGGTCACGGTGAAATACTGGGATTTCAATGTTGGAATGTACACACAAGGCGATCCTCAGCTAGCTCAGCTCGGCTCAGCGCTTTTTTTTTATCGGTCCATAACTAGACTGAATGTATTGCTCTTCAGTATGTGCTGTATTGATTCAAAAAAAGCTTTTGTTTTTGAAGAAGTTCATTTTTTCTAAATCCATTACAAATAAAATACAATTTGTAAAGTTTGCAGATTTTATCAACTTAAAAATAATTTGCTGATCAATTGATTTTATATATTCAAGCAGTATTGATAAGCGCATTGACCAAGATGCTACATTGAAAGTGATCATGGATTTAAAAAAAAAAACATTCTCCAACAAATGTGGGCAATAGTGTGTGAACAGTATTTTTTGTGTATTCAGACCATTCAATGAGACAATTGTGCGAACGCTTGATAACGGCGCTCAACTGTGTAGACTAATAGTCAAAGTTGTTCGTAAATATCAACAACAACAACAAACATTTATAGACCATTATTGCCTTTCGGCGTCTGGTCTATTTTACGGAACAAAATGCCTCATATACCCCTAACGATACCTCTCCAAAAACCCCGTCGAGAGCCAAGTTTTGAGTTTCATTACGCCATTCATATCCCCTCGCATATAAATCATATTTAACCGAATCTAAATAACGTCTACGTGGTCTACGCCTACCTCTCGGCCCATCAGCTTCGGCGAACAGAATTCGTTTTGGTAGTCGCTCTTCTCTCATGCGTTTAACATGACCAAACCACCTCAGTCTGGATTGTCTTGCTCCCTCTCCTACTGAATCGACGTTTTAATCCCCCCAAAACGTCTCATTTCGGATTATGTTTACCCACTGATCGCGACTCGAAACTCCCGAAACCATTCTCAACACTTTCATATCAGACACTTCCAAATCATGATATAAATTCCCAGAATCAACCCAGCTCTCGCTACCATATAGAATAGTTGGTCTGAAGATTGACCCGTGAATCAACATCTTTGTTTCTGTATTCAATTCACGTTTATTGAAAACGTGTGATCTAAGTTGGGCTACTACTTTATTTCCATTAACCCTACGCTGTTCAAACTCGTTATTAAACTTGCCATCTTCCGAAAAGATGCAACCCAAATATTTGAATTGGGAAACTTGTTCCAACAAGTTGCCATTCAATGTGCAATGAATTGGCTTTCGAGTTTTGCCCACATGCATAACTTGAGTTTTTGTGCCGCTAATGGTCATTCCGAAGTTCGTACAAGCCTCTCCCAAATCTTTGATACTATTTTGCAGCTTCCTTTTAGAGTTGCCAAACAGTACCAGATCATCTGCGTAAGCGAGTGCAGAGATAATATTGCCCCCCAAAGCTACTCTACCCCTTAAATTGGCTGATTTGATCAGCTTGTCCATATAAATAATGAATTGAAGTGGCGAAATTGTACATCCCAGTCGCATACCATTACTTCAAACCATTCACTCACATCTCCATCCACTCTCACTGCTGCATTACTGTTTGCGTACAAACTTTGAATTGCGTTGAGAAGATAACCATTCACACCATATTCGGCCAAGACTGACCACAACTTAGATCTGGGAATGCAGTCGTATGCTTTCTGCAAATCCACGAAACAGAAGTACAGTTCCCTATTTCTTTCAGGGAATTTCTCCATTAGTTGTCTCATGCAAACAATTTGATCTTGACAGCGCGATGACAATTAGACTGAGAGCCAGTGAATATTATGATCACTTCATAAAATCGATAGCAATGCAAAGAAAACTTCAAGTAAACGTCGCTTCATTGGGCTGCTTATAAATTAAGGCTACCAGATATTTTTAAGCTTTGATTCGGTCCGGTTTATCCGGGCAATTTTTCGAAAAATCTTGACTTAATATTGTTTTTTCAACATGAAATGAAAGACAAACACAAACATTTTTTTCCAAATCCTCGGTTGACTTTATTGATCTTACGACATTTTATTTTATAAACCAATTGTAGTGGATTTCCTTCTATTCGCTATACTTAAGATTTTTAGCATTATATTAAAATTAATCAAAACATTTCATGAAATTAATCATCGAATTAAGCGGTCTCGTTCACCGTTGATGAAGAAGGTATTCTTCGTGGTGCTACTGACGATATGCTTCTTGGTTTTCAGATTTTTTTCAATATCTTTACGTCCTTTTTGTTGCTAAATTGATAA
Organism: Obolodiplosis robiniae; assembly: GCA_028476595.1. NCBI lineage: Eukaryota > Metazoa > Arthropoda > Insecta > Diptera > Cecidomyiidae > Obolodiplosis > Obolodiplosis robiniae. The sequence goes on along the minus strand of CM052017.1, from coordinate 5,970,377 downwards.
ATCTTTGTCACATTGAAAACAAAAGCAATGATCAGTCTTGCCTAATGTTGTTGCTACACATAAATTCACCTTGCTGCCGAAAATGGTCTTTGTTTGAATCATTTAGATTTGTTATTTAAACAAGACTTATTAGATTAAAGGAATTTTACACATTAATCAGGATTGCAAAAGCAAACATAAATTGGAAATACATCATTTACCACTTCATCAGGCTGCTATGCACAGTAATTACAGGAAATGTTCAAAAGTCTCTCGATCGCCTAGATAAATTAAGTGTAATATCTAACTCATGGAAATTTTAAGGAAAATACAGGATTCTAAACGTTCAGTTTATGTGAAAAAGATAGAGTTAATTCCATACATCGATCTGCATGAATTTATGGTTGGAGAATATGATAAAATTGCTTATTAATTCTAATGCTGATATTAATATTAAGAATGGGGACGGAAAAAATCCATGCGATTAAGTGGCGCCCAACGGTAAAATATGCATCATCACATCTGGATAATTTTATCATATTTTTCTTTACATTTCTTTGACTTCTTCAGATCGTAAAGCAATTTTATGGGATGCAAGAAAAGGGAAGGAACTTCAGATTAATTTTCATTTCATCACCATCTGTTCGTCTACTTTAATGGATTGAAAATCAAAGCTCAACAACTTGAATAAATAAAAATTGTAAAACATTTGGGGCAATTTTCTGATGAATTTCACCTATCGCTATTTGACTGATTTTCTCTAATCCAATGAACAGCAAGCAAGTTTCTTAGAGTCACTTCATGAATCAAAAAATCAGAAATTCCGTTGTTTTTGTATGTGTCGATGGTAACATCATAATTATGTCAGTCAACATGTGGGCACCTGTCAATTCGTTTTAACTGCGGCCATAAAAAATTAAAATGTGTGTTTTTACAAGCCAGCTCATCAAGAAGTTCAGTAGCTCTTGAAATCTCACTCCAATGAGTCCCTCAATTCAATCTGTTTGTTCAATTTTTATGAAAGCTTGTGCGTTATTTCACTATAAACTATATTTTTCAAACTAGCCAATAATCGTAGACAAATGTGTGTTGATTAACTTTTATTTGTCATTTGATCTTTTATTGCTGGTGAGACAGTGCTATTGGCAAATAGAATACAAATTAATTTGCCACTTGACGTTCCAAAATTTGATGGGAGTATTCTTTTTCATTGAGTATCACTTTTCTATAACATTTTATAGGACTTTATGAGGTTTTCTCCTCGCGCAATTATTTCTTTGCCAAAAAAAAAAACAAATTATCCGAAATAAATAGATAGATGCTGAATGTAATTTATTCGATGTTTGCTTGTTCATCGCGGATTTACGATGCGCTCCCTACTGAAAAAATCTCAAAATGCTTCGAAGCCTAAATATTTATCATGTATAGAATTATTAAGTAATTTTGTAAATTTTAAATTGAATTCTTGATGTAACAATTTTCCATTTGAAGGGACGTTTATTTTCACTTGAGTAACAAAAACTGTTATTCTGAATGAAGTACGATGATTAGTTTCCTAACAAAATACCCACCGCGTATGTCATGCTGGTCTTCTTTGCGAACAATTTCTTTGTATCGCCACTTTTATTCTCGAGCATTCAATTACTATATGTTCATTTACATTCGCATTCGTCAAGTCTTGGGTTTGTAGATTTTAGGCTTACAATAATCTAACAGAAGCGAGTTTCGTAAGATTTTTCAAACTCATGTTTAATTTTACACATTTCCCCCTTCTTCTGTGGCTTCGGTTAAAAATACCATTTTATTTTGTAGAGGAACTCGGATTTGCCTCATTGGAGCAAGATTAAAATAGATTCGGAATGAATCGTGTTCCTACACGATTGCTATCGCAAAATTTCATCGCATACTAGACAAAATAGCACGCATTCATGTGGATGAGAGTGAGCAAATATCATATCTGTTGCTTCATTAAATTGCGATCATAGTTTTTATTCGAGTGTAGCATTAAAATTAGATATTCAAGTCGAGTATTTTTCTCGTGGCATGGATCGAAAAGAATCCGAACAATTCGATCCATAATAATGTTACGCCGTGTTGGAGTCACACCAAAATGTTTATTCCTTCTCGTGTTCAATATCATGTGCTCCCATGAACAATGATAAGAAATAATTAAACATGTTATTGAACATGTTTTGAAACAGTGGAACATTTATTTATCGAAATAAATCTAGCAGAATTGCATGGGAACAAGTGATTTGTGTGTGTACTAAACGTTTTGAATTTATTTCGGAAATGTAAATCTCAATTTTCTTTATTTAAACCTGTCGAAACTGATGAAAATATGTACAGCCGATATGGTGGAAGAGAATAATCTTATTCATTTAAACAGGGTCAAAGTGAAAATTTGTCAATAGTAATTGATGTGTGCTCAGAATAGACGCATTTTCAGTTTGCTCACGAGAGAAATACTCATCTAAATTTTGCTTCAGCAGTTCCCAATACTTTTGACATTACATTCAACTATCAATGTGAGATCGATAAAATTTTAAACAAAAAGTTAAATAATTGGACATTTGAGTACATTACGGATGGATATTTTAAATCTTTTTCGACTTAAGTGAATGATTAGAAGATTTTAAACATTAGTTTATAAACCAGTCAACGGAGAAAATATATTGGAAAATGTCTTGCTGTTCACCTGCAGAGGCAACTATACGGTTCCCAATCGAAATGTCGAGGCAAAGTGACATTTTGAAGGTTTGTATGAAAAACAATATTTAAGTTGAGAAATCAAATGTTGAGGCTCTCTGCTAAATGTTTTATGGACATTTGAATACTTTGAATAGTTCGTATAACATTCATGCATTTATGCAATTTTCAGGAGAATTTGTGTTTAGTATGTAGCTTATTTTTGCGCTCACCAGCCACCTGTACCACTACGCAACGTTTAAGATGCAACCACAATTTATTTATGTGTTCAGCTACTATTTTTTTTTATATAAAATATCTAGAGTATCAATATGTTTCGGATTTCTCTCAACAACCGTATATGATGAGCTACGGAAAGATTGTAGAGCAATTCGACGATGAATTTCGAGAAGGATTCAATGGTTTGGCATATATGATGCGAAATGAGGTTAAGTGCACTCCAATTTTTCGCCAGATCTGTTCAATCTAATATTGTTTCGCTTTAATAACACATTAAATGCATTCTTTCAATATAAAGTGTGTTCTTTGCATTTGCATTTGATCATTATTGGATGCCATCAAACTGCACCACGTTGCAACAATCACCAAATGTGTGTCAATTGGTTTTAATTGCTCTACAATTTCTGAAGTAACTTTCATAATAATTTGTTATTGTAGACACTCGAATGTTTTTGAAATGTCAGAGTAAACAACAACAAAAACTATATGCTTTTTCGTTAGTGACGAAGCTCAAAAAATTTGTGAAATTGCGATGCTAGTAGACAGATAGCTAATTTAATAGCGTAGTCACTTGCGTCTGATCCGAAGAGACAGTCATCTTCTCAGTTGTGTTCACTGTTCACACAAATACAAATTCGATGTGGGAGACATCATGTGACAACGCTAACTGCGCAAAGCTGCCAATATATTAAACTCCGAATTATCACTCACATTGGAAGCACACACATTGTTTTTTTGACGACGGAATTCGAAGGCCCAAGGAAAATTCGCTTAACATAGCGCTTTTCTTGAAGTCGCATTAACGTCGTCTTCTTTAATTTTTCGCATAAATTTGATTGTCATATATAATGTGGAAAGTGATATCAAAATCGTGGATCAACCGATTACTGTCATCCATTCAAAATTCTTCATTCCTGCATCATATGTTGACAACATCAAAAAAATACTCTTTGGTTTCGCGTCAGGCATTTTGATATCATAAATTTTATGAATTGCCCTTGTTGATAGAGATAGAGAGAGCAAGAGAGAGAGAGAGAGAGAGAGAGAGAGCGTTCGCGCACGAGAGAAAGTATTCTTCTGATACAATATCTTTGGAATTTATTTGGTAAACAAAGCAAAAGCTTATTCGTGAATATTAAATGATGAGAAGGTCAACCATTTTCTTATTCGCCGAAAATCACAACAGATGAAAATTACATTAAATGATGTAGATTTTGAAATGGATTTCCACCTCTTATTCAGCCATGAGATTGCACCTCCTTCCCATATGAATTCACAGCCGGATGTTATTGGCGATCATCCAAGCCTGAGACCGAATTCGAATTATAAAATGCACTCAATTCAAATGTGTGGTTTTTCCAAGTAGGCCGAACGTTGAAATCATTATTTGTAAAAGAAATGAAAAGGTGCTCTCATTTGTGAGTGTACACATGCTATTTGGTTAATGGAAGATCAATCATTTTGAGATAACCTCATCCCGATTCTGGTGTACGGTAGAGCTTGGCAACAGATTCGTATTGGCTCCATCATGAAAAATCAGTCGTATTTAAAGGGCATATACATTACTGACTCGATGTATCTCATCAATTATGTGATGAAAGGATCAATACATTTTCATAATAGGAAGGATGAAGGAACAACTCGATGCACTAAAAATCGGCGAAACGATCGAGTCAGTAATGCGGAAGCTTGATTATGTAAAGAAGGTGACCTCTCAAAGCTGACCTTCTCCACCCATCAAGGCACGGGATAAAATAGTATGAGAAATTTTTAATGAAATTCAGGGGGATCCTATACTTTGTGACTGAAGATTTTCACACTTCTCCGGGACAAATGGAGAGAATTTAGAAATCTTTTTGCTTTCTAAAAAAATCTAAAATTTCTATGCGATTGATCAGAATGGAAAAAATGGTTTTAAGGCTCAAAAAGCTGTTCTTAAATTTGCTAATGTAGAGAAGTTCCTTACATTCTGCTGTAAAAACTCACCATTTTGATGGATGAATTCAATATATTATTTATGATACTATACATATAATCAACTTGACAAAGGGACAAATATATTATTCTTATTTGAATCAAATTCATTTGAATTAATTTCTATTGCTTGTTTTTTTCATTTCGCATAGGGGCCGGAACAAATACATGTATCGAAATTCTTTAAAGATGCAAAAAATGGCATGTTCATGGGTTATATCAGTGATGATGCACGTACTTTATATGAAACATTTCGTCGTGGTACATACGAGTCGAATAATGGTCCCTGTTTGGGCTGGCGTGATAGCCTCTCATCACCTTATCAGGTACATTTCGAATCTCATTAGCTTTCAGGACGAACATTCCGAGAAGGGATATTTAATATCTACGACGAAGTTTATTATCTAAATAAAGGATTACCGACTACGCAGTATCGTCTACTGCAATTATTATGATAATCATTCAATCAGATAAGCTGTAATGTGAGTGAATGAGTGACTGATGACAGAATGCTGTTGATGTGGCTCGATGTGATATTGTACAGTCTTACAAACATTTCACCTAAATAGTTGACTACAAAATTTCACACAGCCTACTGAGACTGTACAATGTAACATCTTGTTGGGTAAAATTGCAATGAACGAATGTTTTTTTGGTTTCTCAGACTTACCCACAAAAGACTCATATAGATTTGTGCGATGCTATAGGCGCTACATTCTTTCTGAATGAAACAACATGTTTTCCTCAAATTTAACATGCTGAGGGGAGATCACAATTAGAGCAAAGCGTATCGTCAGCATGTGGAATTGTTGAAATGCCAAAACACTAGAGCATAGCTAGATCATTAATGATTCATTCATTGAAAAAGTTAGCAATCCTATTGCTAATTATGCTTCGCACAAATTCTGTTCATGACTAAATAAATTGGATGCCGTTTTATTTGGATTTTGTCTTTAAAAACCGAAATATCAATTTCTTTACCAGTCCTTCAAACAAATAATTTATGTTTGGGTAGGTTTGAGTAGGAATGCATTTTTGTGAAAATTATTTCATAAAAATAATTGATTTCATTCAATACTGTTGCATTGCCGTCGGCATTGCTGATATTGAATTGCCATAAGCTTCTCGCCGAACTCACTCTTGAGGCACATTTAAGTCGATGTCATTTTGCAATCTTATTAAACAATTATCGACTTATCGAACCATTTAGACATACCCTACGGGAATCATCAATATTTTATGGATGTGAGAATATTGCTTGATATGATAAACAAGTCTCATGAAGCACAGAAAAGGTAGAAAGAAGATGATATAGAATTTTTTGTTCATTTTTATTATTTGCATATAGTTTTTGAAGATTCACAAATCATATAATGCTTAAGACTGATTCTATTGCAATTTTCAGTGGATGAGTTTCAACGAAACGTTGCTTAAAGCTCGAAATTTTGGATGTGGACTTGTAACTCTCGGGGTTCGTGTTCATGAGCTCGTCGGAATATATTGTTCAAATCGACCTGAATGGATCCTTTTTGGTAGTAATTTTATATAAATATTTGGTTCAGTTTAGCAGAAGTTGTAAACGGAATGAACGTGGTCTAAAAATGGCGATATTTTCGATCAGAACACATTACTCTGGTTGCTTACTGAGATTTACAATGTATTCGCACATCAGCATGAATACTTTACGAAGACATTATTCTCGAGAAATTCGCATGTGAAAATGTGGCCAAGATTCGATTGCCGTTTACAATTTATACACAAAATTCTGATTCATCTTTTACTATTTTTAGAACAAGGGGCTTATTCATACTCATTGGTAGTTGTTGCATTATATGATACTCTTGGACCAGATGCGTGCGCCTTTATAATCAAACAAACTGATATGTCAACCGTTATCGTTGAAGATGATAAGAAAGCAAATATGATTCTTGACAAAGCACCGCGTGGCTTGAGACGTCTAATTACCATCACCAATATTCGTCCAGCAACCATACAGCGTGCAAGAAATCGTGGCGTTGATTGTTATTTATTTGATGATGTAAGTAAAATGCAAAAACGTTGCATATTTAATTTATATTAGATTTATCAGTCTATAGCATCCATGACGAATTCCAGGTTGAGAAGATGGGCGCAAAGCAAGATCATCCAGAAGTTCCGCCAAAGCCAGAGGACATTTGCACCATTTGTTATACTTCAGGAACCACCGGTAGTCCCAAGGGTGTGACATTGACTCATCAAAATATTGTTGCCGCTATGTGCGCAGTCTTGGTTCAGCTAGGTATTGAAAATCATTTTAATTTGAATTGCTTTAGGCATACGCACTGAGAAACGAATAGGTGCACACCATAGGACGGTTCTCTGTACTATTTGCACACACTTTTCAAACATTGCATTTTCAATATTCATTTCAGGCGATTATCGACCTCGCTCTGGCGATATCATGATTTCATTCTTGCCATTAGCACATATGTTAGAAAGATGCTGTGAGAATGGAGCTTATTATTCAGGCGCCGCTGTGGGTTTTTCTTCAGGAAATATTCGGGATTTGACAAGCGATTTGAAGACATTAAAGCCAACTATAATGCCAGCAGTGCCGAGATTATTAAATCGTGTTTATGATAAACTACAAAGTGAAATGGGTGCGTCGTCGCTTAAACGCATTATTTATAATATGGCATTAAAATCGAAAGAGTCACAATTGATGAAAAATAAAATTCTTCGCAAGAATTCGATTTGGGATAAATTAGTTTTCCGAAAAATACAGGATTGTAAGTTAAATGCGAGTATTTCGAGTGTCAAGAGTGATAACATTGAAATTGTTCTGAATATTACTTATCAACAGCGTTTGGCGGTAACCTTCGACTTATGATTTTGGGATCGGCACCTTTGGCTGGCAATGTATTGACATTTATGCGCTGCGCTTTGAGCTGTATGATTGTTGAGGGATATGGCCAAACAGAATGCACAGCACCAGTCTCACTAACAATTTGCGGAGATCATGTTGCGGAACACGTCGGACCACCAGTAGCATGCTGTTGTGTGAAGGTAATTATGCTCATCGCTTAACCCCCAACGAAAAATGTTTAACCTTTTCTTCAACTACATCAAAAGCTTGTCGATGTACCTGAAATGGAGTATTATGCTGTTGATAATCAAGGAGAGATTTGTGTTAAGGGAACGAATGTCTTCCGCGGCTATTACAAAGATCCTGAACGCACAGCCCAAGCTATAGACGAATACGGATGGCATCATACTGGCGATGTTGGCATGTGGACCACTTCAGGTTATAAATTTTGATACAATTTAATTCGATCATTACCGCACACTTCATGAGTCTCAATGCGGTTTTTCATGGAGTTCCCCCTTTATATGCCTATTTTTTTTCTTAACTGTTCGAATGAATATTGAAATCGCGTATTCAATTTTTTTTAATTTTTTTTAGGTACACTGAAAGTAATAGACCGTCGAAAGCACACGTTCAAACTTAGCCAGGGAGAATATATTGTTCCAGAGAAAATTGAATCAATTTACACTAAAAGTCAGTACATACTGCAGTCTTTCGTGTACGGCGAGAGTTTAAAGGTAATTTTTTATTGGGATTGTAGAATGTCTCTGGGTTTGAAACAACGTTTTCGTTCCTCATTTTTCTCTGCATTTTATCCATTTATTCATTGTGAGAAGAATGAATTGAATTAATGTTGCTGTCATTTCAACAGAAATAGACTTTGGGGGGAATTATAATAGTAGTGGATTCTTGAATATGATTATGAACTTGTTTGCCAATTCAATTTCAGAGCTGTGTCGTCGCCATAGTTGTGCCGGATGTTGATGTTTTGAAATGTTGGGCCCATGAAAATCGTATTCCTGGTACATTGACAGTACTTTGTAACAATAGCAAAGTGAAGGAACTCATTTTGAATGATATGCTGACATGGGGAAAACAGAATGGATTAAAGAATTTCGAACAGGTAGAATCCACTTCATGCATTTTACATACTATATTTTTTTAATGAGCCTCTTCAGTTTACTTGAAGTACACACAGATAAAATTCAGGTTGCAGATATTTTTACTGAAACTTTAAATGTGTCATTTTGAATACTACTATAAATTAGACAATTCGAATCATATTTGAATTGCTGCTAGTTAGTAGTTATATTATTTCATTTTCCGCATACATAAAGACACAATCTTAAGTTTGAACCAATTTCGATTGCTTCTTCTTTTATTTCGTTTAAAGGTTAAGGATATCTACTTACATCCCGACCCATTCTCTGTCCAGAATGGATTGCTTACGCCTACACTAAAATTGAAGAGACCTCAAATAAAGAGCTACTTCAAGCCGCAATTGGATGACATGTATACTCACCTTATGTGAAATAAATTTATGTACAAATCTCTTCAAATAGCTAAAAATTGGTATTTTTTATTTATCTAATCTAAATTGTGCTTATGATTTTTCACAGCAGAACTTGAATCAGGGTCTTGGTATGAATTCGTCGCCCCCTTGATTGCCAATTCGTTTTCAATATGATGAACCATATATTTATTTGTTAAATTTTCCTTACATAATTTATTTCAATGATCGGTCGACGATAATAATCCTTCAATTATTGGAAATGTTATTGAAACTCTAGAAATCATATAATATTTTGTTTAATTTAAATTTGTCTTTTCACATTTTATGTACAGCAGCTCGAAGTGCGAATTTTTTTTATTTAATTTAAATTAAACGGCGACTTAGTTTCAATCGCACACTTCAATTGTAATGTGGCTGTTAATTCGGGCCTTTGTATCATCTATTTCGCCCTGAATAAAGCAGTTATTTGTGTTGTCCACATTTTCGCTAACCGTTTGTGGTGATGTTGATAGTTTTTCGTCATTGTGGACGATAATTGATGGTTGAAAGGATAACGGTCGTCGCGTTTGTTTTTCCGGTTTTTTCAGCAGCTCCTCGATTGAGTACGGATTACGTTTTCGTGTTAGTGGAATCGAATCGACTGCAGTTGTGGAAAACATTCCTTGCGAAATATTCGCTGTTGAAATTTTCTCTTGATCACTTATATCCAATGAATCACTATCGCTATTCATATCCGAGCAATTTTCGGACGAAGATAAATCAACTTTTTTCGTTTGTACAGATATTTTTTGCTTTTTGCAAACAAATAAATTGTCAAGTGGAGTGGGATATTGCTGCAACGGGCACTCATTTCTTTGTCCGCCCGCTTGATGATAAAATAGATTTGAGTTCCAGAGAAAGTGCTTGCCAAGTGGATTATAAGCGGTAACAGGTATGTTTTGCGGCAAAAATGTGTCAGCTGCCGCGATCGATGGCGAAAATGTTGAAGGTGATGTAACGGTTAAATATGTATTGCCACTGTTGATTGCAGCCACAATCGGTGAATTGATATTGAGCGTTGAGTTCTTGAACGGGCTCAAATCAATGGTGGTCTTTGGAGGAGATGCAAATTGAGAATATAAATTTGAAGGAGGCGATGAACGTGATGAAAACTGTTGAGTGGAATGGAATTGTGTTGGACGATTGTTTAGTGATGGTGGTATTGGCGTTGAGAGAAGACGCTCATTGTATTGTGACATCTCTCCACAAATAATTGAAGACGATTTATTTGTAGACAAATAGTGTGATGGCGATCGCATCCGTTTGTCATTGTTTCGTTCAACGTTTGCATCTCGCATGGCTATGAAGATGAAATATTTATTTATTTATATGTTCAAATTCAAGAATTAATGAAATTTGATCGGCAATCAAAGTGTCAATATCATAGCTAAACAAACTTTACAATGATTTACCGACAATGAAATGTAAAATGTGATTATTTCTGTTCTTTTATTTGTTTAGATTCAATCCGAAATTCAGAAAAGATAAAATAATGATGTTTACCATTCTGTATATCATCCGTCCAAAGACCTCCATTCCTTAAAATTCGATTCACGGAACTGACTGATGGAATAGTATTTGGGTCGCAAATTCTTTGCGACAACAGTTGATCCCTGCGAATTATAAGGCGATTTTTTACTTCATTTTTCCGGTCCAAAATCATTTGAAATATTCATTACCGTATTTCCCAAGCAAACATTCCCGGGTTTTCTTGTTTAAATCGTAGTATTTTTTTCACGACTGTTGGTGTCGCCACTTGCTGAAAAATTAAAAATGTCATAAAAAGGATGTTTCATGCGATAATTTGCTGCATGCTGTCATTTAATGCATGCTTGTAAAAATGATCTTTGTGTAGCAAACGAATAAATTGAATTTAGAGCCATTCTATTATAAATCGTTTATGAAATTTAAAACAAAGATACACTGGAAATTGAAATTGAAATTTAATACGGCGATTCTGAAGAAAGTGAAAGAAATGCGTTGAGTATGAAGCACCGTGTTTGGGCGTAACGCTGGAAAAATTGAACGATTACTAGACGGATACCGAAATGTAGTACATCGGAGTGAAATATCGACAATGCATGGTTAAGAAACTCATAGTTTCACGGGTATGAGTAAATATGCATCGGTACGGTGTATTGATGAAGAGATAACATTTTCTGAGGTTTGATGGAGTAAATTGATTAAAAGGCAAAAATACACTTAAGCAATTGCCGTGACTATGGTTTAAGAGCGGTTAAGCTATAAAAATTACACGTTCACTCCTTTTTCATTCAACTTCGAAACAATCAATACTTGAACAATAGTCAGAACTACACCAAATATTTTATTCACTTTTTATAATTTTCTCCCTTATAAATTCTCATGCATTTTATGAACTCAAAATCTATTCTTGCAAGATTTTTTTTGCTAATTTTTTTTCTTCATCATAAATACTTTTTATTTCGCTTTGAAACTCAATTTTATAACACTTTTGTGCTATTTTTCTAAATCTCACTTTAATTTTCATACTTTATATATATCACAGTGTCATTTTCAGGATGTCCTTCAGCATAATCATTGAGAAATTATAAAATTACTTTCTAAGATTTTAAATAAACAAAAAACAATGGAAATACGATAGCTACCTTGGTCTTGCTTCCTCCAATCGAACCGGGTCGAATAGAACCTGTTTCGTAGAATCGTGTTAAGATCTTCGACACACATCCTGAAAAATGAGTTTAAAAGAATTAATCATTGATCGAAAAAAAATATTCGTATGAGTGGTAAAATCCTTGAGAATAAATTACGGAATAAATATTAAATCCTCAAATGTCAAAAATATTGGCGAAAATGAGTGGTCCAATATTTAAAGATGCCAAATTATATGAAGAAAGCAGATTGTATCATTCTCTCCCTTAGTATAGAGATGAACTTCGCATCAGGGAGAGTTATCGAAACTTAACATGCAACTCATTTCATACAAACTAAATGTGAATCTATAATGAAGACCGTTTGCCGTCGGCAATCATTCAGTATCGAACGATGCAAGCGTGAAATGACAATACTAGGTTCACCACTTCGTGTTTCACCTGTTCAATACACAACGCAAAATATAACTTGTCTAACACAATGTTTGCCGACGGTTTCGCCTTGCGAATCTTAATAAAAATCCGAACCATCAATATTTCAGTAGAAGCAGAATTGAATGCCATAGAACAAAAGAACATTTTCATTCTGCTGCTAGTAAAAGCGAAGCTCAAAAAGAAATCTCATCGAAGCGGCACAAAATCGTTTTTTTCTTTTAAGTGAAACATAAAAATGTTGCACACAGATTTTTAAGTCGGGACTACAACAACAATTTGCATCGCTTTTTGAAACTACTCAGCACAACCCTAATTAACTCTGCATCTTTCTACTATTATTTCCAATATTTTTTTGTGATTAGGCTTAATTTCATATATTCATACAGCGAACAAAATTATGTATTTTCAATGCATTCATATGAATTAAATTCATCGAGAATGTCCAAAGTTGATCGATTGCTGAATTTTACGATCGACAAGCTCAATTGCCATTACAATAAATCATAACTGTAATACATAATGCCAAATGAAATGAAGCAACCAGACTTCATTCGGCACATAAAATACACGAACTCTAAAGTAAAACACCGATTCTACGTAACACGTCGTACATATATACGAAATTACTCTCTTGCGACCGAAATTGCTATGTCTCAGCATTACGAAAAACCGTCCTTTTCATTAAACGTGTTTCTTATGTTTGTTGTTTTGAAACTGTTGTGATCGGAAAAAAATCGCATGACATCGCCACATCGTTGAGTGACAGCATGAAGCGAGCAAAGTTATTTTTTTTACGATTTCAATATTCGTTGGTTTATTTTTGTTACTGTCACGCATTTCAGATGATTTACTCTTATATTAGATGATATTGATTTGTTTCTCTGCGTAAATACCGAATATAGTTGCCTACTGTTTGCTCAATTATGTCAATTGCATCACTCTAAAAACTATTTAATCTACAAAGTGTGCGTGGAAATATGAAATAAATTACCGTGTGATACTAATAATTGACGCGATATATCGCAAGGCCGAACGCCCATCAAAGCCAATTCAACGATCCGTTTCCGAACACAGTCTGGAAGAGGTCTGCCATTTACAAATACACCCCCCAATTGATTCACACCTGCTTGACCTGAAACACAAATAAAAGCAATATTATAGGCGTGCGATATCGGAAATAATAATACATTGCAATTATTGTTTTAACATTATTTCTGATCAAACTTCGAGAGCTATATTCGAAACACAATATTCAGTTTCACTGTGAATATTTTAAGAGCAAATAAGAATTATAAATTTCGTCCCGATAATCTTCAGTCAGAGCTTCTTTCTTCATGTACTAGAAGTTAAATATTATTGAAATGATTTCCAGTTGTTCATCCTCCACAGTTCTTTACATAATATCGATTTGGAAGGACACTGCAAAAATAGGAGCCGCACATTGAAATGCACACATGCAGCCGTAAATCGCGCTCGTAAAGCCTTAACAAGCACACAATTATGTGAAAAATGTGTTGAAAAACATTCGACGGGTTTAGACTTGGATTTTTGAATTCAAAATTATTGTTACACATGGTTCAAAATATGTATTTCCAAGGCTCTTCAGATCTCCAAATAGGTTGGATAATTGAAAAACTAACACATTAGAATACTAAGGTTTTTAATTTGATTCAGTGAATATCACCTTGCGTTGCTTGAAAGTGTAGCAAATGCCGTCGCGAAACAAAAAGAATCGTCGCGAAGAAAAAATTAATGATCATCACTGTATCTCCTTTAAAAAGAATCATTTTATTTTAATCTCGCATGTGTATACGTTTGCAACAAACCCAATTGAATGCTAGCCACTTAACTGATGTCACAAGGAAGGTGCAATTTAATATTTTGTCTGCAGTTCAATTTTCGTGGACCAGTTTTTCGTTCAAGAAATGAATTGTGAACTATTACAATAGAAGTTTTGACGAAAAAAATGTCCAAACATTTCGTATACATGGACGGAACGGGAAGGTTCATTTTACATAAAGCCCTTTGTTTGAAATTACATCTATATTGATGAAATGTAATTTACATTCTTTTTGTTTGATAAAATGCAAATGGAATGATAACAAAACAATATATAACATCAAACTGATTGTTGTTATTGATTTATATGTTGTTCGAACGCTTTCTCTGAATCAATATTGATACACACAACTGTTTTAGAAATTCACATTCTTATTTAGCTATCGCCGAAGTGTGTTCGAGCTTCTCCATATCAAGTAACTGTTCCACCGTTTTATTAATTGCTAGTCATTATTTTTTTGTTTTGCCTAATTGGTATTTATAAACACCAAGTCTGTATTTCTATTCATCTTTTGTTTCGTAAATGGATATAAGCGGCCTTTCAACGTGCTGCGATATATCAATTTCTTCATCTAATGCGACGAATATAACAAACGTTAAGCAAAAAGAAACAGAAAGCAACCAATGAGAGGTGTCGCAGCACCTGACATCTACTATTCAATATCCATATTTGTCAACGCGCAGATTCAACAGAATCCATTACAATTCATATAAAACAGATTGATAAATGCAGTTAAATCCAATTTTTCACACTCTCGTGGCTTTAAGCGTCGCATTCAAATTTTAATAGCGTGAGAAACTATTTGAAAAATATTAAGAGTGTAATTAATTTCAAGCGAATGGCTGAATGACACATCAAAGACGATTATCAATAGGGAGTCGCCTTTTCAAACAAAATATCCAAATTAACGACAACAATAGAATTGATTGTTTTACCAAATTTGTGTTGAACTCGAAATATCGACTCTTGATTATTGAAATCACGTTGAGATGATGACTTATTTTATATTGCAATGGAACGTTCCAGAAAGCGACATTTGGAATTTACTATGAATAGCTTTCCGACCGAATGCATTATTATGTCTGGATTATTACCAAGCAATGTATTTGGATGGCTGCAATACATTGCTTGATTATTACAGTGAAATCCAAAGCAATCAATAAGCCATTTAATTAACCAACTGCCGAATTTGCCAATGAATTTCAATAAATTTATTCATCAATAACGAAAACTAACCGAGTGAATTTTTTTTGGCTATTTAAGACGTTTTTGACTGGCTAAATATGATAACTCCGAATAAAATTGATGACTATAGTCAACTCTAGCTAAAGTCAGACACGTCCAAAAATAATCAACTAATGGCTTTAAGTTATTATTTTTCACACAAATTTGAATTTCATTCACGGTAAGATAGTTATAGTTCACATAAGTCAATTTGAAGTTTGTCACTTTTTTTGCACACGGGTACATTACTTTTCGTTGGCGTCCGTTTCGATTACGCTAAGTTTAAATGATAAATACGATAAACATTTCTTTCAATGCATCTTCTTATGGGAAGATTTCGGGAATAAAAGAAAATGATCAGACATAAAATTATCTCCAAAAGTCGAAAAGTATCATCAAATGCAGAAAAGTATTATCTTAGCGTTGAATGAATTTTTATATAAATTATAAACATGTAAGGAAAAATTTAAAAATCATAAGAAAAAGCTGAAGAGTTTTCAGAAATATAAAAAAAACGATCAATCATCAATAAAAGTTAAATAATTAAACATTTTCCTAATAATCCCACATTATTTCTGATATTTTTCAAATTTATTTGATACTTTTTAATTATTTGATTAATATTTTCCTATTTTGGATTAAGAATTATTAAAATTCTCTAATATTTGTGATAATTTGTTCTATTCTGTCTCAAATGTAGATAATTTCAATAAAAAAAAATTGATAATCATTAGCTGAATCTCTTTTTGTCGATACAATTTTAAGTTTCCATCGTTTTCATTAGTTCTTGCAGATAAATTATTACCCTAAATATTGTTCAACGCCGTAAAATGAATACCGTCGAACTTTAAACTTTGAATTAAGCAAAAACATCGCTGAAAAAAAATATTTCAATGCTTGACACTGAATTGTCATTAATCCACATTCCGTATGGTGTTATGTTTTTAACTTTCGAATATTGCATGTCCTCCGACCATAAACAGAATATTTAGAGAAAACAAACGAAAAAATGATTATTGAATACAAAAAATCATTTTTTAATAAAAAATGAAGTTCCATCCATTAATTCAGCAACAATCGTCACCCTTCGTGAACCAATTGGCGAAAAATTTAATTGACTTGTTTCCCGCACATTTATTGTTCTACCCGACGGGTTTGAAAAAAGGTGCACCTGATCATAAAACTATGATTAATAAAAAAACTTTGGTCTGATTTTGAGAAAACTAAAAAAAGTTTAAATAAAGAGTCGGCAGTGCGAAGAACGCAATAGAAAATGGAAATTTTTCCAGATATCTATGTTGTGTTTTGCTTAAGAGTGCCCCAAGTATTTATAAGTGTAGGAGATAGCGTCTAATCCATAAACTAAATCGTTTAGTTGATAATAAAAAAAATAGAACAGATTTCTAAGTGTGATCAGTTCATTTTGTTTCGTATATTTCTTCCTGCCGATGTGATAGGCATATTTACACGTCAAGAAATGATTGATTTTCTACATATCCCTGGAAATTGTCTCGATAATTGTTCGAACGGAAAATTATGACCTTATATGGAACCATCAACAATACATGTTTGTAAATTATTATTTATATATTTGATCATGTTTATGAAAAGTGCTCATATTTCCACAAATTTGTTGATGCCGCAGTGTTCCTTGAAATTGATTTTTCCAGAAATATATGTGAATTTCAATGGCTCACACTTAACTGACGCTTCGGAAATGCTGTCATCGAATCTCGATTAAAAACCACCACATTTCGATTAAAAAGTAATCGAGAGTTCAAACAAACGCACTATTTTTAATCGGGAGTTTGATTTATGCAGTATTTCCGCCAAATCAGTTTTGAGACGAAAGTTCAGTGAAGAGAGTTGTTTCTTGGCCCTTTCATCCGTTTGATAGGTTTAATGAGCTATTCTCATATTTTCAACTATAATTTGTTCGCCGCAAGTCCTTCGCCTTATGCATAGACCTGTTATTATGTAATTTCAACCAAATTTACCTGTATGTGGCATTTTTCTTTGGAGTTTGTTCCGAAAGATCCTGTAAAAATAGACGAAAATCTAGTTTTAGTTGTCAGACTTAATTCGAATTCTTATGGAATATTTAATCAAATTTCACTTTATAAGAGCATTAACTATGCATTTACTTCGATACAGATAAAATGTGTTAAAAGTATCACGTATAATCAAATGATATACATTAGCCAAACAAAGTTGTTCTAACCCACAATCTTTTATCAGAAATTCAAAACGTTTAATTTTACCATCGAAAATGTGAATTTGCGTGTTAACGAGAATTAGCTCGGTAGCTCGGTGTTAATTTGGAAAGAAAAACTGCCCCTTTTTCAAGTGGGCATAAAAAGAAATAAAAAGAACCGTTTCTAGTACCTCATAAATAGTGAAAATATTCGAATAAATATTCATAATGTTGTATGACAATTTCGGGTGCAACTTCGTGCGTATGAAAATCGTTCAGTCAAATCCATTATAAATGTTATTTTAATCTGCACACAAATCAGGTTGGCCGCGGCCACTAAGGAGCGATCAGAAAAAAAATTATGTAGATTAAGCTTATCCCCCCTTCAATCAACACTACAGATATTGTGGCATTTTCCGTATTATGTGTTGAATCCTGTAAATTCACGCGAGCTCAAATTGTATAAATTAAATTAACATGTTTAGCTCAACGAACACAGTTTGCGATCAACACTGTTAGGCAATTTGAGGTTGAAATATAAAAAAAAATCGAATTTTGTTTCCATTTTTTGTTATTCCAATTACATCCATTTGTACTTTTGTGAATAAATACAAAGCGTATGCGTATTAAATTGAAATAGTCTGTACAAATCGCACGAGATTGGAAAATTGATTTGTTTTCACATCAAAAAATAAATCCTTAAATTTTTGAGACGCGAAGGACGGCATTGCTGAAATGATAATATGCTATACATGTCAATGCTATATTTTGTCTCACTTTCTTTTCATCATTTAGTATCAAATTTCAAGCCCAATAAGTTTTAAATTCGGCTTTCGAAGTATGTAGAACTATGCCCACTACATGTAGTTGGAATGAATCATTTAATCGGTTATCAAAATGTCAAAATAATGAGAGGGAGCAGAAGCAAATTCAATATCATGCCTATATTTGTGTAGAGACCAGAGATGATCTTGCAACTAGACGAACGGACGAATATTTTGGACAAACATCCAATTCCGACCTATAGCCGAGAGGAAAACATTTGAAGATCTGTCCGTCTGCCACCTTTAGTTCAGAATTCACCGTTGTTGTTCTTTTTCCAAAAAGAATTGTTTTCATGTTAATGAAAGAAATCCATCATGCCCATTTGGTTAATAATTTCTGGTGTACGTATGCAAATCGTTTTATCGGGCAATCAAAACTCATTTCCCAACTCACTACTATGCTATTGTTTCAGAAAATCCACTTAACATTTCAATTGTCGCATTAAATGGTTATATTTATGGAATCAGGCAAAAAACACCTCCATCAAACCCCATATCCAAATCAAAATCACTGGAAAATTGTTCAGGTGCATTTCATAGAGCTGTGCAAATCTATGTGGAGTTTCAAGGTTTTTCAATGTTTACTCTCGTGATAAGAAGTATTTTTCCATCAAAACATTTTCCATTGGATGATAGTTAGGCTACAAAAGTAAACGTGTTCAGAAATTGCCAAATATTTGCATTCTGATACGTACATTTTTTTGGTTCCACGTATTATATGACTTAAAGAACAAATCGGCGGCCTTGTTCTTAAGATGAACATTTGATCTTCGGACGAGTTTACATGCAACAAAAACAATTGGCGGCTGATTTGACTTGTATGGAGAAAATCGTCTTACGTTTGGGCCGTCGTTTTCTAAACTGGCAGTTTGAGATGTTTTTTAATGACTTTATATGAGGAAATAAAGATTTGAGGATTTTAACAAGAATATTTTTGTTGAAAACTTTTTTAAGAAAATCTGGTATCCTCTTTTCAAAATTGAATGATTCCTATTTTTACTCAGATGAATTTAAGAAGTGATGATGTCATTTGGATCCTTCAATTGACGAAGCCTATTGAATTGACTGGAATATCTAAAATTGTTAGAAGTATGATAGGAAACCAATGGTAATGCTCTTGTTAGCAGGTCACGTATTTGCTCTCAAACAGATTCCGTCAAATTTCTAGCTATTTTCTTACGATAGTTTTGATCCAACACACATCACAGTTTTGCTCTGAGTGTTTCAATTTTCACATCGATCTCATTCAACTTTCACATGTTTCGTCATATCTCTTGCGTTGTTTGAATAGAAAATTCGGTTTCGAAATAAATTTTCCTTCAACGAAAAGACAAGCAAGAAGATATTTATATATATATAATATTAAAATCATAAAACGTTAATCGCATAAAAATAAAAATATTAAAATTGCATATTGATTTAAACTGATCTTCTGGCATGATGATGGGCTATTCACTATTTTTAATTTGTTCATTAATTTTAAATGACGACTCATAAATATTAAATCAAATTTTCTTCAATTCGTAAATAAAATTGTTCATTTTACATTTTTGCTAACCTTCGAAGGGTCCAAATAAATATATCTAGCGAAATGGGTCGGTGGTATTATTCGAGGTGAAGACACCATTAGATTTTAAACTTATTCTTCCATTTTCCTCGGGTAATTCCATATATTAAAATTCAATGAAATGTTTTGAAAGTATTTTGTGAACTACTTTTTCTTACAGTCTTTGCATGTACGAATTGTTGTTGATGAAGAATGTCGAACTTCTTATTTTTTTTTAAAAATAAAATTATTTTTGTCTTTGAAATTTTAATTTGTGCATGCGAATGCAATATGAAATCTTTAAAATAATTCAATCATGTAAACCTATAAAAACCCTTTAATAGAACTTGCAATTAAAACATTCTTCGGACGCAATTTGAATGAATGTAAGAGTCAATCTCTTGTATATTTGTCATCTAACCAAGTTGAAATTGAACGCACAATCACGCAAAAAGGAGTATTATACGAATTATAGAATCTGTTGTGTATTTTGATGTAAACTCTTGACCAAATTCCGTCAATAAGTGGAATTTCGTTCGTAACGTATCAATGTCCACTTCAAGAATTTGTTTTCCTTTAAATATCCAACGGATAAATGAAGAATTTGATTCGAGCAAAAAAACAATAATTTAAACAACATAAGAATAACACGTAAAGAATTATATAAAAAAATAATGCAGCTCAGTTAATAAGGACACAATAGGAGGTTTCATGGGACAAGAATACATTCTAGCTCCTCCCGATTAATTGCATGTCCATACAGTTGTACATTCATTTAAGTGTTATTTTGTTCGTTGACAATTATAGTCTTTGCTGCACTGAAACACTCTGCAAATTACGGATTGAATTCTTCCAAAGAATTTAGATCAATTTCGTTTTCACTTTTTGATGCAGTTCAGTTCGCCGCACTTTTGAAAATTCTATATCTACACTGTCATCATCATATGATTTAATGATGTTCTCAAGCTACGAGATTCTCATAAATGCGTAGAGAATTTCAAACTTTCATTTTCGTGGAATTTTTGTTTTCTTTTGAATATAACATCTATCTTTAACATAGATAGCACATTTGGATGGGTGTGAGTTGAAAAAAAAAAAATTTAAAAAAAAAAAAAAAATATTCAATAAAAAATCTTTTGAATTTGAGAAATCAATTTAGTATACTCACAAATCCGACAAGCACGTGGTATTTTAATGCTAGTTCAAAGGATTATCTCTCGAAAACGTGTAAAATTGTATTACTTCAAACAAACTAATAGCACAAATTAATTTCGTTTGACATAATTCATGGACACAATAATTCAATATATTGACACGATCTATCGAATAAACACACATATACACACTTGATGAAATTTCACAGTGAAGAAGAAAAAATAGCAGTGACAGAGAATTGAAGCGAAACACAACTGTAGCCGTTCGCTGCTTCGCACAGAATGCTTGCGTAACTGTTAAGAGACCATCGACTACCGACCAAAAATGCCAATTGTCTACAGCGAGCGACGAGCGACGAGCGAAGAGAACTAAGCCACCTAACTGAAGCGAATACAGTAACCAGTAATAAAGCCTAAAAGCAGCAAGAACAGCGCGTTCTGTCGAATGTTGTGCAGGTTGCCACTATCTTTCTCCTGGATAAATGGGTGAGAAAATACCAAATCGACAAAAAGAGAGTGGGTGAAAGAGAGAGGAAGAGAAAGAGAGAGCGAATCTTTAATACGATACGCTTAACCATCTATAATGATTTGCGCACGCGGAACACAACGTGTTAGGGATCATAGGTGCAAGAGCCGCACATACAAAAAAAAACGTTTCTGAATTTTTGTGATATGGTATATTTTTGACATTTATAAAAAGTGTGAGCAATGTGAAGAGAGCGAGAACGAGAGCTGTCGTCGCATTTCATCAATCACTGGCAGTGATGTGTGCGGCAAAGTGCTGGTGATTCCTTTTTGGTGGTGCATCAATACAATTCTCAAAGTTTGACTGGGCATGAACGGAAACAAAAGCATGACATTATGTTGAACTTTCGATCAACAACAGCTATTCAACAAACAAATACTTAATGATCTCTTTCTCTCTATCGAGTCTTATCATATATTTACTTTACCGTTGTTGATATTTAAGTAGTTGGTGATTCCATATATTTTCGCCATTTAAGTGTGTGTTTGTGAGTGTTAAACGCTTCTTGTGTTCACAGATTTAAGTGTTGAGCTGCTGTTCTGGTATTTTTTCGCATTCGCATACAATGGCATGGCTTTCAAATAGGTGAAGTGGTTAAAATAAGACAAAGCCGGTGGGCTGGTTCTATATTTCTATATATGTATTTGTTATTTGACATCCCTGCATATCATCATACACATAGTGCAAGTAGCACATTGCTTGTTTCTGCGCATCTGAAATAAAGCGAAACATCAAATTAGGAATATATATACATGCATATGTATATAAATACTGTGGCTAGATCGATGAGTGAGAAGGGGGAAAAGGGAGAATTTCAACCAAAAAGGCGTACCATATTTTGCCGTCGATAAAATATAAATGAACTGGGCTGTTGACAAAATTATTTGAGATCGTGTTATATTACGGCACACGACCGAAAGTAAAATGGAAATATTTTTTTTTTTTTTTTCGTACGAATTTATGTCTCAATAAGGCTTATTCGATTTACTGGTTTTTACAGAGAGCGCATAAAAATGCCATCCGATCCATGCGAAGCACATTTTCTAATACGGTTTGGAATTGTGGCGAAAAGAAAATCTGCGGAGAAACAGAATCATTCATATCATGCTGCAGCGACAAAAAATGTTTGTGAAATGTTTTTGCGCTGTGTGAAGCACCGACCGTATGTGTGGCAAATGTTGCCATTAAATTTTCTAAACTATTCTCTCATCACTGAGGATAGTTCAATAAATCAAGCTCGCAGTTCAGGTGTTCATCGACACTGTAGAATTGCAATTTAAAGAAGATCTAAATGCATCAAGTAGCATAACGTGTGCCAGAGATCCAGGTATTGAAACCGAAAAAACATTGACAAAAACCCAAACTTTGTTAGGAAAACAAAAACTATTTCCAGAAGAAGCAATCGAACACACAGAAAACCGTTTTTTCTCATTACGTTCGTTCAATTTTTCACTTATTGTGCTCCCTACTACACTCTTGTCCTTATTACCTCGAGATATCTATCTCTCGTTCTTGTCTTAATTGTAAATTGCTGAAGCACCGCCGCTGTTTATCTGATCATAATATTGCATCGGCCCCCTAATGACCATGCGTGCACCACGTTTATGTAACACTTAAATGTGAATGCAACTAATCAATGATACTAATATTTGTTGTGTTGGAACAATTTTTGTCAGATACACAAATTTATTTGACAGTTGCTGCCGAACGGAGCAAAATGCAGAAAATTAAGTTGAACATAGAAATGCCCAAATGACAAAGGCATATGGAACGAAAGTGAATTGCTATACATGTGTTTGCTATATCACGTATAAAAATTAATAGTAGGTTTGTTTGAGTACATTCACAGATATGAACAACAGCAACGCAACAAAAGAAAATATATATATCTACCTATATATTTCTGAAACTCGTAAGGTTTTTATCGAAAAGTGCCGCCACTGATCATGATGAATTTGAAGACGAAAAAAAAAAACGAAGCTAAGCCCAAATAATATCATCATCATCATCATCGACATGCAACTCCTAATAAAACTGCGACTGAATTGCCTTTTATGAGCAGGTGATTTTTTGTCCATTTGGCTAATTGAAAGTCATTTCAGTTCGAGCCCGGCCAAAAATCAACGTTTAGTTGTCTCTTATTGTTGAACCTTTTGTCTTCGTTCTCTCGAATGATATTATCGATGATGCGGGTAGTGAAAATTTTAAATTGCCTTGCACCTATCATTTCTGAAATTGCAAATAAAAAACAACACGAGCTGCCGCAAATCGGTTTCATACAGATGAAATGATCTTTTTTTCAATTTCGTGCCGAAACGTTCATTTAAACGTTTTCATGCGGAAACCGAACATTCCATTGTGCTGAGAATCAAATAACAATCCAAAAACTAAAAATCTTCAATAGAAGAATCGATTGTGTCAACTTTGATGTCGTTCAACGAAAAAGAGCCACTCCTATCATAAATCCGTTAATCTTTCAGGTAAACATGGTAGCAGAGTTTTGCATTGCATCCAATTTAAACATCCACCCGCCGTCGTCGTCGTGTAAAACATCGTTCGGTGTGCCATCTCGACCTTTTTGCGATTCGGGTGGGATCGGTCAACTCTCGAATGTTCCAGGTGCGGTTGAAATTTATTTGAATTGCGTTTCGGAGAAAAACACACGTTCAATTGCATACACGAGAAAACTTTTCGAGCTAGTTCGGTCAAAACAAACCCGAAGAGATTTGCATGTATAAACATTTACATTGAAACTTTTCGCCTGCGTTGAACAAAAACTAGGCACTGGACATGAACATGCAGCTTGTAGCTGGTCACAAACTCCCCAAACAATGCTTTACGGATTTTTGACGGACAAACTTTACACAAAAACACTTTTTGGCGGTAATGTTCACAGATCACACTTGAAATGTGTCACGCCAAAATATTTTCTGCGCAATCAAAGAGCTCAGCCATTCATCAGGTTCCATTTGTTGCAATCCAATTAACATGAGCTGTCTTGATCATTTGATTTTGCTTAAAAAGGCAATCAGGTCTATAATAAATATAAGTAATTTTTTCAGAGATATATTTTGAATAAACAAAAGATACATGAATCGCTGATAATGAAACCACATCTGAAGGTGAGTATATTCGAAACCAAACGCAAAACAATGCAGTCAAAAACGGATAAAAAAATTGTTTTATTTATATTCTCTTTCACAAAGTAACTAAATGTACAGCCATATTTCATTCGAATCGCTATTTCTCTTTTACAAAATGATAGTAAGACTTCTCTCTGTTGCGTGCAATGCGTTTGCACTCATTCGCTTCGTATCATTCTGTTAACTATCGGAATGTAGCGGATGTACAACATTAACTAGCAACACAAAAAATCTAATATATTGATTTAAACAGTAAATTACATAAATCTTGGATTTTAAACAAACAATTCCTCTGTTTGTGTAGATCAGTGTAAAAATCGATAGAGAAATTATATAAATTGAATAAGAAATGACAAGAATTTGGCATGATTTAAATGCAGTTTGTCTTGAGAAGGCTAGAAAATGCTTTCGAATACGAGTTGAAAAACTCTACGTATCAGACATTCGTATGAAGAAATTATTGACCAATCCAGACGATGACGGGTCAATTCTAACTGAACACGTTTATTCATTAAATTCATTTTCACCAGCAAATTCACAATGTTATCTAATCATATTAATACTAGTTTAGATACAATTCCCTGTGCACACAAACTAAAACTGTTAATTTGATGAGGATATAGTCTGATGCATGAGCATGGTTTGTGGATATACACGTTTCTATCGATAACGGCTATTATATTGATGAGAGCTAATGATATTTAATCGTCGAGTATATAGAATGATTTTGGAAATTTGCCGCTCACAAAATGCACATTATTTGAAATTGTATTAGAAATTTAAATACGGGCTAGGAAACGCGACCAGCAATTTGTTTCACTTGAATTTATGATGCCATCCACTAATTTCATTAAGCGTATTTTATGTGCAGCAAATTTGTCGAGGACAAAACACGCACGCGAGCTACCCAACCGCTTATAATTCATGTAAAACAATAAACATTTTTTCGCGTGTAAACGTTGACAATTGCATACAGTTCATCTATGTAATCGATACTGTACGCATTAATTTATCGCTCATTTTCCTTTGTAATTTGCTTCATAATTTACTACAAAAGGTTTATAAATATATTTTAAATACAACGATTCTAATTATTTATGCCTGTTATTCAATTAATTCATTTATAATGAACATATAAATGTGATATTCATGGTTCTGATAGTCCGAGTTAGAGAATTCGATTGTTTTCTTTTTCCAAAGCGAAAATGATAAAAAAAGTTTTATATCTCTTAAATCGTTTAAAACTTTCCAATTACGCGTATTTTTGAAGTTTTGGTTTCCTCCCATTTCAAATGCAAACGCTATGTATGAAAGTACAATTCATTTATACACATCGGTTCACATTCACGAGAGTACAGTAATAATGCTTCGACTCACTTTTACAACTCTTGTATGGGATCGTAGCGCATCGGATAAAATGGGCGGTGCAAAGAGTTCCAACAACGAGAGAGCTTACTAGGGAATGTTTGAATCACACACATTTGATTTGCTCCAATCACAAACTACCAAAAAATAATCGAATTATCGACAGATTAAAAATATTACTGGATGTATTTATATTTCGTAAGAATATTTACTTTGTTCGAGTGAACCATATCGTTATTTCACACAAACTGGAACATACTTAGCTCATAACGACTCATTCGACGCGGCTTGTCGTTCACTTTGTTGTTGCTGCTGCTGCTGCTCATAGCGTGCGCTCCTCAAAAAGCAATCCCTCCCAATGACACAAATCGAAACGCCCTGTTTTATTTATTATTTCGAATCGATCTCAATATTTGCTTGTTTATAGATGATAAGATGGACTTAACAGAATCATCATATAATAGCCGATTGGCGTATACAAACAAACTTCAATATGAAGACACACATGCAGAAGAGATGGTCATACAACGTGAGAATATACCTTTAACAAGAGCCAGTAGAAACGATTTCGTCAATTTGAAATAATTTCTCCAAATTGCATAAATTTTGTGCTAGCTGGAATGCAGGCAAATTCGCTGAAATTTGTTCATCAAGCTTAAACTCTGCATGCTTCAATTTTCAACGGAATTTCCATGAGATTCTTGGAATTCGATTCATTTGATTGAAGTTGTTAAAGATGAAGAAATACAAATTGATTTTTATGTGAATCAAGCAGCTGTTATTGGCATGCATATATGCATAAAATAAAGTTTAATATGACCAGATAGATGATGAGAGATCTCCTTTGAACGTTTCTCTCGACCTTAAAGAAAAACTTTGACATATGAATTTAGGTCTTTGAGTTGTGCAACTTTTCACGAATGTTCGTTGAATACGAATTTATCAAAAAATACCTGCAAACATGAATGGCATAAAATAAACAATGTTCCTCATTTCAATCCAAATCCCGTTACATCCGAAATTAAAGGGTGATTTTTTAGCTGGTTTCTTTTTGACGTTTAATTTTTTGACAGATGTCAAATTCCAACTGACGTCTGTCACAGTCAAAAATGCTCAGTATGCTTTGCAATTTCATCATGCAAATTATTTACGCTTGATGACCATCCAAGAGGCGTGCGTTCGCAAATTGGGTTCTAGAGCAGCTCAAAAATGATCCTGATTTTCATCGAAAAATCATCTTTTTGGACGGGGCATGTAAACAAACAAAACTGTCGGATTTGGTGTGATGAGCAGCCGGGAGGGCTACGTTAAGTCTCTCGTCTATGCGGACAAGCCAGCAACGATTGCCGACTTGGAGGACAACATCGAACGCGTTATTGGCGAGATTCCGGCCGATATGTTGGAGAGAGTGTGCCAAAATTGGACTTCCCGTATGGACCATTTGCGCCGTAGCCGCGGCCAACATTTGCATGAAATTATTTTCAAAAAGTAAATGGCAAGAACCAATTTATCGATTTCAATAAAGATTTGATTCACTTTTCGAAACTTTTTGCGTTTTTTTCGATTTTCAAAAAGAAACCACTTAAAAAATCACCCTTTAGTACCCCAAGCAAGTTGATGGTAAACATAGAATAATAATCCGAGCCTGCTGGGGCCACTAGAGCGTATGATAAAATTTACCGAGTGCGTTTCACATTCAGATAATATATCTAAAACAATAAATTGGTTGCAGACAGTTTTCATGAAATGTTTTAAGGCTTTCGTTTTTATACAATAATGAGATATATGATGATTTTCCTGATTATTATCGTTAATAAAGAATTTTTACTTAATTATGCTTTCATTTATTGCCACTATTTTCCATTCAGGACCGCAGGGCTTTCACAACATTTTTTGCAGGGCTTTCACTACATTTTAAATACAACCGACACACTTGCCTCTCCATCTCAACGATTGATAGATGATTCACTTTCTCTTTTGATAAGAACATTCTTCTTCTTCTATCTTACATGAAACATCGGGTGCAAACATCGGATAGAACAGAGGAAAGTGTGTTACATAATGAAACTCACACTCACTTAAAGAGAGACAATTTGATACTATTTAGAACTGACATCGCATCCAAATTGATTTCCGAATTACAAATCATCACCTATTTTGGGTAATCAAAGTTCCATTAAACAATATAAATTGTAGTGCAAATGCTTAACGAACGGAAGAATCCGGCTGAAATCTCAATCATATGAAAAAAACTTTATTTTATCTATATTAACATGCAGTAAATCAACACAATGAATTTTATTCCCGAAAAATATGATTGAAATTAGAATGTGTGAACAATATTAAGCGCAGTATAATAATTGTAACAAAATAACATCAGAATAAATTAAAACAAATGAAACTCCTCTGTGAATTTCGAACAAAAAAGCCGATAATTTTAATGTGAATTTGACTGATAGCTCGATTTGATTTTAATATGATAGAACAATTTGTTCTATCTGCTAAATATTCCTATAGTGTTGTCGTGTGTACAAGCTTGAGCTATAAATAGAACTCGATTTGTTTTGATAAGATGTGATTTAAATTATATGAGCAGATTACATAAGGTTTTGTGTTCGACAGACAGCTGTTTTAGTGTCGATAAACACTCTCTTTTCCTACCGAATACACAATTCATGCGATTGATATTCTAAATGTAATACATTCAAAATACACGCATAAGTTTGTTATGCATTGTCCATCAGCAGTGCTATTGAATGAGTGACAGCTCTTTTCATGGGCACACGCCAAAAGAGTGTTTGCCTTGTAGAGGATTTACCAACTCTATTGTAGCGTGTGTCGGCACAACTAACGCATGATATACAATTCTTCTTATCACACCACTCCATTCAGGTCGAAATTATGCCCACATTTAATTTCTCCAAATCCAATGTGTCATGATCGAATATTTCGTCAGTCAAATGACTGGTGTGACTTTTTGCACATCGGAAATCATATCGTTAATCCTCGACGAAATTGAACTTTTTTATCTGTGATTTTTAAGCATTGCCACTTACAACACACAACATTGGGATTAGCGAATGTGTCAAAAAGAGGCTAACACCGTATCAGATTATGAAAAGCATCTCTCGCTCCTGTCCTTCTATTAAACCTATTCAAAAAAAAAAAGATATAAATATTCAATTGAGAAAATAACACCCTTCGTAAGTCAATATTCACTGCATTGTTGGTGAAATCGAGAGGGATACGAGAGACATTCAAGTACAAAATATTATGATAATGATAGCAACAATGAGATGGTATGGAAATAAATTACAGAAAAACCTCCGGATAACAGGGAATCAATTTAGCAGAGGCCTTTAGTTAGTCGCTTGCCTTCAGTTAGCAACAATGGGAATATTTCTATATGGGAAAAGAATGTGTATCCATTTCTCTTCGCTTTCTACCACGTACATAATCCGAGATAAACGTTTCATTTCAGTTTGGAATTGATAAGTCGAATTTAATCGCGGGTTGTGAAGAATTTTATTGAAAAGAATCTATAGCTGAAACAAACAATAAGTTTGTAGAAAATAGAAGAAATGTCGCGACTTTAAAATTGATTTCATTTGTTCTACGTATTAAAATGTGTGATTCACTCAAACAATGCCCAACATTCAGCTTACAAAACTGTGCTGCTCAGATAAACATATAGCCAATTATTTGGCCAATTTTGGGAAAATTAAGGGGAATTCTTAATTCGTGATAAATTCGAATCAAACAAGACGGAAAACCGATCGTTTTGAGCTGACGCCAAAAAGCCTCTCACTTTCATGCATCAGTTTCAATTCATTGGGTTTTTCTTTATCAAAATACTTGTAAAGTTAAGTTAAACTTTCGTCTTATATTTTCAGTGATGATTTAATTTAGATGTAAAAACCACGAAATCCACTTAATTAGCCAGAGTCTCGGACGGATGAAAACTCAGACAAGTCTGAAAGTACTCACTATATCACAGCCTAATTCTTTTTTCTCGTTTTGAGAGTTGAATGAAGTGATAGTGAGCTTAACGACGAATAATAATAATAATAATATATGCGATAATTTGAATTATGACTCATAAAACAAGCGTTCAAATATCGCACACTCACTGCACCAAATCGAACTGATTTTGCTGTTAAGTGCATCGTTCGTGTGCGGCAAGTTGCTCAGAAAAACATTCTTATGGAGAATCACTAGCTCATGTCCATTCCGCGCTCGTTCATTCAATCCCTTTTTTCGTAAGTAGAACGATATGACGAGAAGAACAAAGATGAAGAGAATTACAAAAACGACGCTATATAAACATCGTATTGAGTAGCAAAATCCTGTATTCTGTGCGCGCACGTACAGCGGCAAACTAATTTCGATTTGAGTCCACGTTAAATGATCAGTGCTTCTTTTATGTGCCATCTCATCACATAAAGATGAGTGTGAATAGCCGCACACTCACTTAGGTGCAAGATTCATGCTGAAAATGGCTTGAAAAAGAAGGAATGATAATTGAAATTTCGGTCGCGTTATGTTGTGATTTACGCATAGTTACCACACAGAAGTGTGATTTTTCGGTATTTCTAGACATCTGCTTTGCGGACAGCACATTCTGCAGCAGACTTGAAGTCTCCAAACTCGGACTGATTGTAAAATGTAGTCATTTAGATACAAACTGTGCGTGCAAATACGCGATTCTGAAATATTCCTTGAAATCGATTGAGCAATGCGCAGAAAATAAAGCAGATAATTTTCAATTTCCGAAAAAAATATATTGATTTCGATTATTATTCGGCTTTGCTTTCAAATTTATTACATAAATCGAAACATTGCTTGTGTCTATTGAAGTTTTAGTCGATTGGAACTCACGCATTTCAGCACATCTTGCCAAATATTATGATTTTTACTTTCTAAATTTATGTAAATTTTGAAAATTGGGTTGGCCAGATAATTTGGAAAGATAATTTGCGCGATGACTCTTAAGCGTCTCTATGGTGTAATGGTTAGCACTCTGGACTTTGAATCCAGCGATCTGAGTTCAAATCTCGGTAGAGGCTGAATTTTTTATAAACCACCATTTAAACTGTGTGACACGGAGTTTTGATGGGAAATTAAATCATATATTGCTTTAAATCAAATTTATATATGTAGTATTAATACATATTTGATAACTCCAAATACTTTTCAGAGAATATTTTTTTTAGCAGCTATAAAACATTGGTCTTTTTAAACAAATGGAAACAAGTTCTTGCAAAAAGATAGTTTATATTCGTCAACGACCATATCATGTAAAAAGCACCAGTTCTCGTCCGATCACTGAAGTTAAGC
The DNA here is from genome assembly GCA_028476595.1 of Obolodiplosis robiniae. Classification (NCBI taxonomy): domain Eukaryota; kingdom Metazoa; phylum Arthropoda; class Insecta; order Diptera; family Cecidomyiidae; genus Obolodiplosis; species Obolodiplosis robiniae. The sequence goes on along the minus strand of CM052017.1, from coordinate 5,938,881 downwards.
TGCATTGAGCATGGTTAGTACTTGAATGGGTGACCGTCTGGGAACACCATGTGTCGTTGGCACTACTTTTTTCCATTTGTTGACGTCAAAATTTGAAAAAAATAAAACAATTTTGTGCACAATTTGATAAACATTCTATTTAATTTCCATTTTTTAAGACTGCATTCACTTTTTTTATTTACTGTCTATTTCAAGTATAAATTAAAAGTAGATAAAGAGTGCGTCAATAAGTGCGCATAAAGGAGAAAGAAAAATAAATAAACATCAAAATTAGGCACTAAAAATCAATATCAAACTAAATTAAACCAGTAAAAAAAATAAACAAAAAAGCATAAAAAAAATTCAGCCTCTACCGAGATTTGAACTCAGATCGCTGGATTCAAAGTCCAGAGTGCTAACCATTACACCATAGAGACGCTTGAAGGTCAGAGTGCAGAGTTGGCACATAAAATTACTACCGAAAAACTACGTTGAAGAGCATCAGTTGGATCATGTAATGTTGCATGAAATGAGAAAGTGAATATTGTTAACACGTGGACATTAGTCTATCATAATATTCATGTCAAAATAACAAAATTGTCCTACATTACCTCAAGAATGCACAAGCAAAAGTTATTTGAACCATTGTTAAAATGAATGCATTTCAGTTTCTGGTGGACTAGTCATTCACATTTGAACTGCTTGGCAGTCACCTATTTTCAAAGGCATTCGGGAGAACTATAAATAAAACCAGTTTTTTTTCTATATTTAACTCGATTTTTTTTATCTTTCATTTTTTATCATAAGCGAAATTTGGTTCTCAATCGTTCAAAAATCCATATATTCGACGAACCAACAATATTTACTGGGTATACTGAATATTTTAAGGACGAAAGATGGTTTTTCCTTTTTTTTACAGTTTCCTTCTTCGATTAAAATCTCATGTCATGTGTCTTGAAAGTATTTTCTCTTAAGCCAATCAAGTGGTAGAATCAATATCAATCACAGGTTTAGTTCAAATTAAGCAAAAAATTTAATCAGAATGTGTCTGATATCTTCTCGGGATTTGAGCTAAAAATAGAACGAGTCAAATTACTTTGACTTTGCAATCCGCTCAGTTAGACAGGGCACAGAATTTAAAGTATCAAAGGCATTTCATGTATTTCGGGGCATGAAAAATGATCAAATTGAAATATTTTCGTCCCATTATTTTTGTATTATTGAAAAATATTAAAATCGAATTGACAATAAATTGATTACAAATCCGTTCTTTCAAATCAAAATTCGTTTTATTCGAAAACTGTATTTGAGAAGAAGAAGAGAACAAGTTCTTACTGCATCGCATCCACCTGAATCATTCCTTCGAAACATAAAACGCAACACAAATCATTTACCGCAGCATAAAATCGGAAAAAGTAGCTTGCAACGTTTACCAAAGCAAAGACCGCATGTAATAGGAAGCAAAAGAATACTCGAAAAAATAGTGGAAAATGCCAATTGTATGACTTATCTAAGTTTTTACACACAATCAAAAGTTCCTTTGCCTTTGCGCAGAATGATTGTACTTATTCCATCACATTCTCAATTTGATGAATTGAGCATTTTCAATGTTCCTGAAAAACTAAAAAATCTTCCATATGTAGAGAAAACAACAACAACAACAAACAAAAAACAAAAAAATGTGCAATCGCAAATATTTGTTTTTGTACTACTTGACACTTTGTGATTTTTCTTCTTTATATTACACTTGAGCGTATAAAAACAGGCTTGAATTAAAAATGAAAGAAAAAACTTGAATGAAACGTCTGGTTTCATTTATTTTGGTCAGACCATGACAGATAAAAAAACATTATTGGCTTCGTTATCTTTGATTTCGTGCTCTCGTGCAGCTTTGATGCGTGGTACGCTAGTTTTTGTTACACTGACGCTGAACACAAATTCACACTTTTCTGGAAGTTCGTTCCGCCGAACAGTTAAAGAATACACATAAAAATAAAACAAATCATTAAATAGAAGCACCCGATAAATATGTGATTTAATTCATCCGCCGTTCTGTTGGTCAGCGTTCAGTATGAGAATAGGTCTTGAAAAGTGCGTACTTCGTTTCCACAATACCTAGTAAGCACTTAGTTAGTTCAGCCTAACACATACTAAATCCAGTTTCGATATGGCCTTAGTGGATAAGATCTGAATATTAATATCATTCTCTATGTGCTTTTAGGCTGACGATCTCAAGGCCTAATACTCGGAGCACGCAAATGTATCATGTGTTTAAGTCAATATTGAAATGAAAATGGTTTTTAAGAAGACAAATTTGACAATTTCGTAGCATCGTTACAAGATATATTCGCTCTTATTTTCGTACACTTTACACAACTGATTCCAGATGAGAAATGAAACTCATCAGTAAAAAAACGTAGAAAACACGAAAACCAAAATGTAACGAACTTTCTGCAAGAACTTTTGTATATTTTATGAAAATGACCGTGTATTTGCTGGACACAGTACTCGTACTGCGAGCTATTCTATGAGTATTGCTTGCTCCATATACGATGTGAGCACGATGTCAGGCATGCCGTGGCGAATATCGCCCGTGTGTGCCGTACAGTCAAACGAAGAGAAATATATTTTTCCGATAAGTCTACTAATTTATTTGTACACATTATGGAATTTGCTACCTATGTGAAGGAGCATGTGTACTCGTGAAGCCGCAAAGTAAATTTTTTAACTAACTAAGTAAATTTGTTACTGTTTTATAGAAATTCAACTTTCATTGGAAATTTTCATTCTATTTTTTCTAAATCTCTCTCTCATTGGAAAAAATAGCCAACTTAACATTGTGTACGGCTCGTTTGACAAAAGGCAAGACGATTTGAAATTATGATCGCTCAATCACTGCCGCGTTTTTTTTACAAATCTTAAAATGCTCGAAACCTTTTGATGCCGATCCTGAATTCATAAAATTATTATACGAATTTGATTTGCACATTTTGAGAAATTTATTCGCGGTGTAAAACTATAGTTTTATGGAGGTGCACACAAAAATATTGGTACAATGTACCAAATATTTTTTTCGGTGTACGTTCTCATATAGTAAATAGTATGTTATGTGAACACAATTCAACGTAAACTTGGTGAATTGCGTGTTGATTCTCAGTGAAATTGCTCGATTAAGAAACAATAAAAGTTGGATTAAAATACAATCGACAAAAAAAAATATATCTTTCATTTCCTAAATATGAACTCGTATGATTATATGATATACAATTGTGCGTGAAAATATTGCAACCAAGTAAGGGTGTTGTGTAATCTGCAACTCTGTTTTCAAATTACTTTAAAGTACAGGAATTATCCAAGACATATTGAATAAAAAGCGATACAAAATCTTATCACTGAAAGAAAGTGTTCCCAGTTCTATTCTGCGGCATTCAATTTTCCAAAAAAACTTCAACAATTTCGGCAAATGAACATTTGTTATGAAGTCGAAATTGATCGTTATATTGGTCAATCTAATGTTTTTACGTGTCGTAAAAATAATGAAATCAACACTTGAATTTGGAAATTCTAATTTTTCTCGTGAATATTAGTCTGTTAAGAAATTTCTTTGGCATCGAAATAATTGTCAACATCATTTTCAATGAGCACGTTTATATTATCCACAGCCAATGGTTGCCCTTGCAACACAATATATACAGCAATTAAAATATTATAGTTCGATTTGATTGAATTATGTTGTAAATGTTTGAAGATGCAAAAAAATCACCAAGGAAAATAGTATATTCCTTTTGAGGTATATCGGTGAGAGCGAAGATTCCAGGGATCAAGCCAATAGTCCAGTTCGACACTTGCGTACACAAAATGGAACTGAAAGAAGCAAAGCGTATTCTTTGCCCCTTCAGTTAACAAAATGACTTTCAAAATCATGGAACGTAAGAGTGGTACTCCAACCGGTCCATACCGAGATAGCTGCTTCCATATAAAACGATTCTGGAATTGTTCAGGCAAGCATAGCAAAATCGAGATATGAAATAGCAAATAGCTCCGACCATTGCTATATAATTGTTTCCCTCCATTTGATTAGCTTTGACATTAATGGAACACCGAAAAAGCAATTAAAATGTACATGACCCATGCAAGACAAAGTCAAAGTATCAAATTTCAAATATTTCATATGAATTGTCAGTAGGAATATCCCAACTCAATTCATTTCTTATATTACTTATGGCGCATATAATATGTGCAAAACGTCCTTCAATAGAAATTTCTTTTTATATATTTGATTTGACAACGCCACCCAAATTTAAATAATAAAAATCGATTTTCCGTAGCTATAACTTTCCTTTTTGATTATCTGAAAACTCTCTTATTGTTGCACCGAATTGAAATGAGTTTCAGTTCTGTTGAATCGTAAATATTTTGTGAAAATTTATCGAAATTCATTCGCTTATCAATTTCTTTAAAATAAGCGCATTAAATGGATCACATTAAATTGGAATGAGTCTAAATATAATGTACCAGAAATTATTATCCCAAGAAGTTTTTTCACACAAAAGTTTTGCCAACTCTTGGCATAATATGCTTTCAGCGGTAAATCTTAGAGTAATACTTTAGATTTCATACATTTTTTGAGACTTGAACTCATGTTTGGCTGCATAAATGAATTATCCGCTAGATTTCAATGGAATCTCAAAGGAATTTTCCATTTTCTCTAAAGTTGATTCATAAAAATGCAATATTTTATTCGGTCCGTAGGATTCGACGCATTTGAGAACAACTATATCGAAATCTTTCTGAAGAGCGCACTATCAAAATCGTGATTGAAAGTTTCAGATACTGAGATATGCTGAGATTGTGAATTTTGGGTCTTCCAGATTAGTGCAATTTGAGATAAAGTCATATTTCCAGATCTCACCAACACTTGAGCTAAATTTTGCAGATTGCTCGTAAAATTTTCGATTCCATGAAACAATTGGAATAAATCTGAAAACCGTTTAATCATATCATTAGCTAACGATAGGAGACTTTGGATGAAGTGATATGAAACTCAACATTATTACTCAATAGATAAAAATGTTGTGATCTCTATGAAGTAATTGTATCATCATCTTCAATTGGAATATCAATTACAATGTCGATAGGAGTTTCGCCAGGATGATGTTTGGCATATATTATATTTGTGAAACCTTCACCCGTTCGTTTGCCAACTTTTAAGATGCAGTTCATTTTAAACAACCGTGTTTGCACATTGAAATAACGAAAATCTGATAAAATGGACAAATAGTGTCGATGTTAGCTTGATTCCTTGCAAAATAAACGATAACAAAGCTCTAACCTACCGTTGATGATAGAGCGAGCAGGTGCATCACAGTTGATGCAAGCAGTTTTCACAGAAATAATTTGTGAGCATCAATTGAGCATGATTTCCTTAATTTCATTAATAAATGAGCTTTAAAAACTGTTCAGCATCTTCTTTTACCTTAAATAATGTAACGCATTGGCCAACATTCTACAAAATATGATTTTGATAGTGGAGCTCAACTGAAACTTTTTTTACAAATTTGGGACTCAACTATGTTGAACGGGTTGTATGCAGAAGAGCCACTCTACCAAGCTCTGATTGAACAATTTACAATAATTGTCGCCACAATAATTTTGATTCACAGTATCTCCAGAATCACCAAATTTCTTAATTTTCCTCATCGGTATGCTCAAAGGCATCATTTACTTCAATGAAAATGTCTTTCATCCTCATTTTCAATAAATGTTTCCAAAAAAATCGTCGAAACTATTTCCATTATATGTAGCTTCAATATTATACAAAAACGATGAACTCACAATTGAATTCCTTTAATAATTTTTGTCACAAATTTTTTCTAAAGTTTTTAGTTTTCTAACTCTTAAATTTAGCTTATAAGAGTATATTACAAACCAAACTATTTGATCGCTTTGTATAATAATCATATAACTGAAATCAAAACAACTGGCAGCGCTCTTCTCCCATTCAAAACATATTAAACAACTAAGTGAAGAATATTATACAAAATTGAGACAGTGCCCAAAAAGTTCGAATATTGAGAAATAGCATTTTATCATAGTAAATTTTCAGTAAAAGACCCAAAACGTAAATTAGCTTCCCTGTTTGATGAGCAATGGAATTTTGCGACCTCTTTTTTCCGACAACGAGTCAATCAAAAGAGCGATTATAATTGGGAATATACAGCCAGAAATTTGATAACCAATGTTGGCTTAGTGACGTTTAATGTTGAGAAACGGGAGCTATATTTGTCATTGCGTTGGATGCAGTGCATGAGTTTGATAACTTAACTTCCAAATTTCTTGGAACCGGAAGAAATGCGCAAAATGGGGATTTTTTGATGAGAGTTCCTTCGTATTTCATAAAATGTCACTCTATATTTGAAGAATTCACAAGTAAATTTCAAAAGTGAATGCGACAATATTCCAATACATTTGGTTCAATTGTGTTTCTGAAGGATATTGTACATGTAGAAAAAACGATTTTTGTCCCGCCTTTCGGGAGGCTGATTCAGTTCTCTGTGACCAATTATATGTTGGAGAAATGGAGTTGCGCAGTCGATGTATCCAGAAAATATTTCGAAACGATATGTCATTTTCGTGATATATTCTTTTGTTTTGACACATACATACAATTAAATTTAATTAAATGTTTTCAGTGCTCTCCATCACTTGATGTGGAACGATTCAAGAAACCTTCACAGTACATATTCTGAACGAATGCTATTCAGAATTTCCATTTCGTTTGCTTTTGAAATGGTCAGGCAATTTTCATCCATGCAACAGTCACGCTAATGATAAATATTCATACTGATATATCAATATTGATTGAATGTTTCAAATGATATTGAATTGTAAGAAGACATTCAATTTATTGCTCTGACTCTCGTCCTCATTTGCAATATACTTATTTGCTGTTGCTCAAAAATATGATTATGTTCAAATTCAAATATTCTGTAAGAGTGTCTGAAAGTAAAATTGGTCCATTAGCATTAGAAGGCCGTAATATGTGTGTAGTATTGACTTGTTCATCTGAAATTGGAAGCATTCTCAGCTTTGATCAATATCATAAGAATATATATTGCTACAGAATAAAGTATATACAATAATGTCATATTTTGATATTTCTGTCCATACATGTAGAATGAAACGTTTGTTGCCGTCGCTAAAGAATTTGACTAAGAAAAAAAGCAAATCAGTAGTAAAAAAATTCAGAGTGCAAAACCGAAATAGTTTTTCTTGAGAGTAAAAATGGAATAAAATTTTACCGTGCTCTTGCTCCTGAAAAAAATATATCACGTTGTCTCTTCGAATATTTTTTTTATCACACTTTTGTCCGCGAAAATTCTTTATTATTACATGTTTTCCTGTGAATTCTTTTGACATACTTCTTTTTGACGCCCGCGAATTTTTTTTTTATCACACTTTATCCCAACATTGATAATCTCTGCGGCCAAAAGTGTGATGAAAATATCGACCATGAAATTTGTGTGGTTTCACTTTTGATTCGATGTGGTTCATGCAAAGTGTAGAATCGTCCGATTAACGGAATGAATTGCATATATCTGAAGAGATACTGGTTAGAAATTAGATGTTTTACCTTCTCGAGTGTGTTTAAAAAGATCTGATTTTTTGATTCGTCAATTGAAATTCGGTTGCTTCAAGGATTTGTTTTCTAAGCTAAAATATACACTTTATTGTGCAGCTTTTAAACATATGGGTCTTCGAAAAGTCAAGCAATTTAATTTATTTATTTGAATAGAAAAACCGTTTACAATTTGGATGCATGTAATGTTTGTTGCAAAAAAAGAAAAGAAAGAAAATCAATGAATTCATCGGTTCAAAATGAACATGTTTGTTTGTTTGTTTTTAAATCCTAATTTGCAGACAGAGCATGGCATAGGCCAATTTGCTAGCGCATATGGAATGCGTACATTCCAGCATTCAATTTGGAATATATATATATTTTTAATTATATAAAATGCACAATAAATGATATCCAGAAAACCGTTCGCTGCCATTTGCTGCCATTGTCAATGTTATTTACTTATGTAAAAGACCACTAAGAACTCCAAAGTGCCGATTTATGTGGATATTACGCTGAAACTTGCGATTGATTCAGAGCTAATTTTCTCGAGAAGCGAGAGAGAGAATTGATTTTAGAGGCTCTATATACTTTGAAATTTAAATTATAATATAGATTTGGTCCTAGATAGGTGTGTGTGTGTGTGTATTGAAAATGTTTTAGTAAATACTAATGCCTATTAAACCTAGACAGAATACGCAAGATAATTATTTTAATTTTTTTTTGTTTTGTTTAAATGCTGATGCAGTTAATTCAAGCCAAAGTTTAGATAATATTTTTTTTTCTTTTCCTATCAAATGAAATAAAACTCAGAATTGAACATTATGACGTTGCATGCAATGTCACGATCCATTTAAAATAGTCGTGCTCGTCGTTTTATCTCATTTCTGCGCCATTGTGGTAACCGATAAAAGTCAGACCTGGCGCACATTAGCACTGCTTCGAATTCAACATCTGACAAATGGCGCTGTGAAATTGAAAAAAAATGTTATTAGAGATGAATCATCGAACAGGCGTAAAAGAGATAATCTTGCATGGCACTCACCTCTAAATTGCAACGATCAACGTCAGCGGGTAAGCGATAGTTGGTTATTAAAAGTAAGTGGTATGGATAAATTTTAGCAGGCTCATGCACCAATATAGAATGTGCCATATTCGGTAGGCTACGTCGAATCAGGCCAGCTTGTGGGATGTGGTAAGATAAAGCACCAGAATATGTACTAGATGCGGGCAAATCTGCCAACTGGAGAAAAAACAAATCGTTTTAATTATAGCAAACAGGAAGAATTGTATGCTCAACATACCAAAGCACGTCGATCACCGTCGGTTATCGAATCCACTGAAACTGAAAGCAATATTTTGGTTTAAGTAATGAGAAATCGACAGTTAATAATTCGAATAAAAAACAGCATTTTTTGAAATACGATTTTAGAATTGTGAATTTCTCAACAAATATTTATGTGCAAAGTTGAATTTGACCACAAACCACGCAAATCTTTCATAACGATAAATTCACCGCATTTTGGAACTATTCTAATGTGAAGACACACTTTCATGTGTTTAATTTTGCCTAATTTTCGATTTCTTTTAACTAATTTCGATTAATTTCGCATAAAAGTTTGTAGTAAAATCTTTGAAAAAATTCAATTCACCGTCTGATTTTGCACAGCTAAACTCCGTACTGTGTGTTTTATCTCCAAGTCCGAATGAAAAATCCTGCAGAAAAATAATAATTCGAAATATTAAATGTTCGACTTGGTAAAAGGTGTTTGAAGTGGGAGGTATCACTTACAGGTCCACCAAGATGTGCTGAATCTGATGTAGCAGAGCTAAATGTTTGTGAACGCGGAGCTAGACCGTATCCGGGTTTGATAATTTGCCGCAACGAACTCACAACTGAAAAACGGAAAAATGTAAAAAAAAAACATGATCGAAACGTAATTTTGAAGCGTTATTCAAATTTAAAAACAAGTGACAGGAATATTGACAGTTCATAAAAGAAACTATATGAATTGAGTTCCAAGTGAGCTTACCATTGTAACTGGGAGTAGTTCCAAGAGACCGTCCAACCGAGCCTCTATAACTAGTGGAGCGATCAAAAGTTTGATCCTCATCATAGAACGGCTTTTGGTGGTCTAGCTGCCTTGACGGCGATGCACCTATAGGCGATTCATATCTCATGCGATACATTAATTCTTTGGAAGCGGATGGTGTCCGTGATGCATTTCTGGGGTCGATATGTTGTTGCTTCCACTTTCTATGCCGTGAATGCTCTTTCAAATCCTTCAAAATCACATCACCCATTCCAGATTTGATTTTCATTAGCTCCTCTTCTTCTTTCTTCAAATGCCTTATTTTGGTAGAAGTAAACAACATGAAATAATAATTCACCTTTATTTTGAATTTTAGAAGTGTGGCTTTTTGTAAATGAATTATTTGAGTATATAATTTACAAATTGAATGTTCTTTTTACTTAGAATTTGACTTACTCGTCTTTATTATTAATGTCACCATTGACATTGTCAACTTCATCTTCGTCGTCGGAAACTCCTTTGTATGAATCAGACAAGCGACGACGTCGTTCAGGGTCGGTGTATGGATAGGGAGGTGCCGGAAAATCGTCCCTTTCGATTTTTGCCTTTTCACCTGGCGGTGGCTTTTTAGCAGCTGGATAATGAGATAATTCGATTGGCTCTTCATTATTCATTGCCGGACTTCTTGGACGTGGTGTCTCCGATCGAATCGAATCAACTAACACTTTCATCGCACTCTTATTTCTAGATGACGGCCGCGATGGTGGACGACTCCCGGCTTGTGAACCACCAAAATTACTCGGACGATGAAAGTGAGGCGAAACCGGCGCCTTATCGTATGGATCAACCGGTTTTTTCAAATAATGCGGCTCGTCAGTAAGATAGCTATATGTATAAATGCGTGAAATATCATCGAAGCCATAGCTGCCATTCGTGCCATATTCCCTCAGCATCAGACCTGGACTCACAGTTCGGTACTAATTGAAATGAGAGAATAAATAAACAAAAAATACAGTTCAATTGGTGTTTCAAAGAGTTTTGAAATACGCGGCACATTTTGCAGCTAAAAGGAACATGATCATTTACGAATTCTCAACTATTTGCAGTGGCCAACTATTTTTTTGCCCTCTCATATTTAATTCGATTATTTTGTGACTACAAATCAAACACAAAATATTCATATTGATTTGCATATAGATTGAATTGGCCTTGCGAATATTCCACTCTTTCTAATGTTTCTTTTTCCGTTATTATTTTCCATTAATTCTCAGCATTTTCATCATTTTTCATTGTTTGTCATTATTTTTCCTAAATCATTAAAATTCTTAATTTTTTGTGATTTCCCCATTGAAGAGACCACAGAAAATCGCTCGTAGCGTCAAAAGTTCTATTTTTAACTCTTAACAAGTAGAGAGCCAGTCTGCTGTTGAGAAGTATGGTATATTTGTGAAAGATTTGATTGAATGTTATTATTTATTATTTGGCAATTCTGAGCTATAAAATTTGTTATAAGGTCAAAACGAATTCAATGCATCAAAAATAAAGTTAAAGATCCGGCAAGGCAAAAGTGACAACGAATATTTTATATATTTGTCTTATTTTATTTGGTTTTATTATCCTACTTACTCTTCGGCTAGAATATGGACTGTAAACAGAACCATTCAAACTAGGAGTTCTTGAACGTAACGAAAACTGCAAAATAAATAAAAGAAAACAAAACAAAAAACACAATACACAAAAATGCAGAAAAAAAGAAAAAATAATTCAAAAAATGCAACAGAAATGGTTAAAATTAAAACTGGCTGAACAAAGCTATCTATAACCAAACCAGAAAGCATATTTATAATAATTTAAATTATTCAACAGAAGTTTTATTCAATTGTTTTAATAGAATCGATTATTTGTCAAAAAAGAAAAATTACACAAACACCAAAAAAGAAACGAAAGCCCTTCAAAGAAGGAAAACATATGTTAACGTAAATTAAGCCCAAAATACTACGAAACAGTCACATTATTCCTGAAAATGTAGAATAATTTTTCAACCCGTTTCTCTGTTTAAGTGTCAATGTGAATAGTCAAATGTGTTACGGAGATGTCGTATTGTTGTTGTAAATTGCATCTTTCATTTGTGCTCGTCAGTTTATTCACGATCAATGTAACTCAGCCTATTATTAAACAGCTCATATAAATCTCTACACATCAATATATGAGCCACGGCGGGTTGGAATGGGGATATATACGATGAATATCATAATTAAAGGTAAGCGCTAGCATGACTGTTTGCGTATTTGATTCCATTTGCGAGTATTTGCAAGCATACATATGTACAGCGATTCACAGTGTTATTGTTTTTGTTTTCGGGTTGCTCCGCCTCATTCGTCAATCACATATCAAATACGTATAAAGCATCTAATGGCATTTGCAGTCATATCGTTCAGTTATGACCCCTTGGTTCAGCGTATGTGAAACTTTTTCGTAGCAATATTATGAAGAAGACTATCCATATTCTAAATAGTTGTATCAGAAGTGATCATTGCAGAAGTGATATGACTGGCAATGGCACAAATATTATCCTAATTAAATTTTATCTACTGTATATTCTAATGTTATGTGACCTACTTCATATAAATTGGTTGAACCCATCAATCCGTTATACACATAGAATAACTAAATCAACAATGTCGGCTCTATACACAGTAAAACGTCAGATACTTTAAATTAGATATTTCAGTACATTTTAATCAAGTAGTTCCAATATTCTATCGGTTAGTACATAGTTCTAAAGTGAAAATTAAAAATAGAACTTATTTGTATTGATCGTTCTTACTTTAAGTACCAAGTACTAAATCAATTGAAAATTTCCGTTGTAACTAATAGAATATTGATACTTTTTGATAAAAATGTCGGACTTAAAGTTCTTAAGTTTAGCTGTGCAAGGCAATGGCAAATTAGAACTTTCATGCTCGTTGAACAGAGGCCAAATGGAAGTATGACAGTAGATGGGAGAAAAGAGTAAGTGTGATCAAATTCTGGATGAAACAAACCTGCATTTCGCTAATGACGCTATTGCTCAATCGATCGCATTCAGTATCCGTGATATTTCCATTCATATTACCGCCAACTACTGCGCTGCCATCCAACATACCTCCAAGCTCATTCGATGGACAAGGTCCACAACGCGGATGCCACACTAGATAATCACATTAAATTATCAGGATTAATTAAGAAACTAATGAGTAAAACGTATGAAAATGTTGATTCATTTTCAATGACACGCTTTTAAAGGCAAATTTCAATTTCGATAAGCGATAGTGGAGCAGCTCTAGCGTGGTTTGATGAAATTTTTTTTGTAGAAAACTGTCTAGTTGTTTTTTTCTACGAAACTATGAGATTATCAATGTAGAAAAACGGCTCTACAAAATTTTAAAAACTGTGCGGAATAAAACGAATCTATCCGATAATCCTTACCGGCACTTCCCTGCAGATACATCTCCTCACCATCGCCGAATGGGTCTCCGCATTTCGTGCAACGTGCACAAGTTGGATGAAAATGATGATTGTCACCAGCTTGTAAAACTTTGCCGCTAATATAACGATTACAGTAGGCACACTTAACACCAAATAGTTTCTGATAGCACTTTTCACAATATGGAACCCCATCTTTGCCCATATATTCGCCATTCAAAAGCGAGTTACAATTTTTACAGCTGCAATTAGCGAAATGGTTTACAATACACTTATCAATTGGCGTCAATTTGAAATTCAAGTATCTACCTGAAACATGTGATGTGCCATTGGCGATCTAAAGCGATAAGAGCTTGGCCCTCTTTAAGCTGCTCCGTACATCCGGCGCACGCATTTGGATCAAATGAATTGTCATTTGATAATCCGCTTGAGTTTGTGATGTGCTGATTATGTTGCTGCGCCGTTGCACGTGTCGGGCTACCTGGCTCTCTAATAGTTGACGGTAATTCTTGCGGAATACGTGGAGGTGAATGGATTTTATTATTTGCTGGAATTGCTACGCATTCTTCACAGAATCGCTCCTCTTTGCCTGTATTCGTTACCTAGAAAATGACCATAAATCAACTTATTAAATCGGAAAAATTAGATAAAAGAAACTGACAGATATTTTTGCTAATCATATGATCTATTCAAGATCTAAATGAATGGAGCGGCAGCATATTAAATGAATGGGTTAGATATTTGCGAAACGTTTAAAGCAGGGAGCCAAACCAAACCGAACCGAATATTTGGTTTGATTGTGTGAACAAACCGAACCGTTTGGAACGTTCCGAAAAATGGTTTGTATGGAATACAGAAACATTTATTCTTACGTGTATTATTATACATCACTCGGAAATGAACTACAAAGTTTCGCTATTTCGCACAACTTCTTATACAAACGATTCTCGGAACGTTTCGCTTGATACGGTTTGCTCCGATGAACACTGCGCAAAGCAGTGAAACCGTTTCAAAATCGGTTTGTATGAAAAACGTTAAACCGATTTCGGTCCTTGGTTTAAAGGACCTTGGAAAAAACTGCTTGAGCTGTTACAATTAACACAAATTTCGCATAATTTAGAAATTTTAGATAAATTTAACAAGTTTCATTCCAAGGTCCTTCCATTGGTTTCTAGGATGGAATTTAAAACAAATCGACGTTCGTTAAATTGTCTGTAGAACAGTTCCTCGCATTTTCTGAGTTTGTGGAAAAATTGAAAATATTTCCCTAGATTTCTGCAAAATGTTCCATCAGAGAGAAGATTAAATAAGCGATCGCGATTTGAGTGATTCAGAAATTTGTCTCAACGTGGAAAACGTGCAATATTTAGTAAATTTTAATATTTACAATTAAAAATGATTTTCTCTCAACAAACGTATTGTTTGAATGTTTGATATATCTGAGAAAACTGTAATTAAATAATAATATTTATGATTTGAAGCGACAAATTACGGTAAAAATCATAATATTTACTTACTTTACTGCCTGACTGAAATGGTTGATTACATCGACTGCATGTAAAACATTTCTGATGGTAAGTTTTACCCATCGTTGATACAACTTCACCTTCAACATATAATTTGCAGGCGGCACATTTAGTACCAAAAAGCCTTTGGTAGTCCGAAGTACAATAAAATGTATTATCTTTGGAGAAGAAACCGCCCGAAGCCAAAGATTTCCGACACGTCGAGCATTGGAAACACTGTTTATGGAAATATTTATCGGCTACACGCAACACCTCACCAGAGCACTTCTTTTGACATTTCGTACAGCAAATTTTTGTTTTTCCTTAAAAAAAATTCCAAGAGACGTATTTGAAAATGTTGGTAATAATAATAATAGAAGGCATAAAATGTTCGGCAGTGAATCTGTTTTTAATATTTTTGTTGATTTAAGAAACCACCAGAGATTTCTCCTGGATCAGCAACCTTTTAAAGGACTTTTCGAGCCAAAGGGCACGTTTTACAATCGGTTCGTGCCAAGAATCGTTATGGTAAAATGTAGGCATTTTAAGAATTACGTTTTATAAATACAACTTTCATCAATGCGCTTGTTTTTTATGTGGAGTTCGAGGTAATCTTTTGTTTATTGCTATTGAACATCAATTGATCTTTGATTTCATTTACGAAGGACGTTCGCCGAGCAAAATGAACGAAATAAATAAAACACATCAACAATAACAACAATTCATTGTCAACAAATATTCGTTCGCTGGACGGTCAGTGGAACGTGACTAAAAGATACGCGGTCATCATTGTCGCTTACATGCATGCGGTCGCACAGTTTAATTGACAACAATATTTGCGCATGTGCTTGTTACTTTTCACTAAATCTGGGGTGTGATGGCATATTCGCTCTCGTTTACAATGCTTACATTATTCGATGCCAAAACCAATTTGCGATCTGTGATGTGCAATGTGTGACACTTAACAAATAACATTTGAGACCCTAAGACCGAAACCGGTAAATATTTGTATGGCTCGGTGAATAAAAACAAGATATCGTCGTTTGTTTCCGCACATCCATAAGCATGATACAAAAATGTTATCCATAAAAAATCGAAATGCCAGAATAGCGAATCAAAACAAGTCTGTAAACAAAAATTAGCGATTGACATTAACAGCTTCATGCGGAAGTAATGAACGTATCAACTGGTCTTCTTTGGATATACAATTATTTCATTCCGTTTGTCTGTTCAAAAATCATTCCATTTTCTCGAGAAAAACTTATTTCTTCCGTCATTGAATATTTGTTAACTAATAATTTGAATTCATCAATAAAATTTCGTTTGCCATTAACTAAAAACATCTCACACTTCGTGAAAGTTACACTTTTAGATCAAAATCTGGCAACGATTTTTGCTAATGAAATAATTCTTAGTCAATCAAAAATTCATCGAAATCTGTTGAAAATCTTTTGTGTGTGCAAAAGTGTGCGAATTTTCGTTGAAAACATTTTTGATCTCGGGGTTTCGTTTTTATGTATTCAAACTACTGCTGTTTAAATGGTGGATAGCAACAACCAATCGCCATTAAAACTCGAAAAAACACACCATTGCTATTATGTGCAATTTCCGCATGACATCTCTGCATTACGTGATACGAGAAGCGAAAAACAACACTGACCGATATTCACGAATAAAATCTCATATTTTTTATTGAAAACACTGGCAATATTTTTTTGAATCTTTAGAATACTTGAAACAAAAAAAGTATTAAAGCTGCAACAATAATGTTGAAAACGTCTAATACAATGACATTAAGATGGATTTGTCATAATAGCTAACATTATCAGACGTCGCCTTATTCTTGTACGCAACCCATTTGAATTGAATGAAATGTGTGAAAATCCAATAAGACGGACGGATTGATGATATTTGCGGCAATTTTAGCTGCAGCTTCATATGAAATTGTACAAATGTGATTTAGTGAAGCGGCATCTTCTTTAAACGCTGCACTGGGAAATGTCCAGCAAATCAACTTGTAAAGATCAATAAACATGTGTAAACTATAGAAAACGATGAACCTGCTTTGTCGTATAAGAATTGAAATTCGGCATAATATCAAACAATTTGTTTACAGTTGAGATTTTTGCATGTCTTTAATGAAGTATGTCAAAGGTGTTGCGAAATCTACACACACAAAAGATTCAAGCCAAAAAAAAACAGTGTTTTAGTCGCATCTGTAATATATTCCAGAATTGAAACACGCACGTGACGTTAAAAAATTCGACTCCATTCTTCAAACACAAATACAGGCAATTCTCTTGAACATATTTTTTTTTTGTTTTTTCTTTTTTTTTCGTCGAAAGAGTCATATATTATATGTGTATACAACTATAAATGTATAACTATAGAAGTATGACATCATAAACACATAGAATTTTCACAGGTTGAATTGACGCTTTGATTGATTTTGATAAGATTTGATAATTATCTATGATTTGACATAAATAATTTCTATTGTAATGATTGAAGAAAAAAAAAATATTTCACATCGTGCAACTAGACTTCATTTTCCAATGGGCTGACTTCAATCGGATTTTCAATTCATTGATACAACCGCTTCATCTAAGTATTATTTGAACAAAACGAGCCAAAAGCAGTATATCCAAAGTGTTCTTCTTTCTTGTTGATTCAAAAATAGAACGATTGAAAATGCGATTAGAGTACAAAAACGGTTCGTTGTGCTGATGCATATTGAATTAATTGAAGGCGTGTTTCTTTTCACAATTAATTGAACACGTAGAGAACACAGATTCATTGCCTTGCAATAATGCTCACCGAAAAAAATCGATTGCTTTCGGTGACATTTGTGCTAGTGATTTTGGTGGATTCTCATCACCCATCATCATCATTGTGCTTATAAGAAATAAGAAACTCACCCATTTTTTTAACAACTTTTTCAAATTAATTATCGAAAAATAATTCTGTTTGCGCCTGAAATGGTACGGGTCGTATGTTTTGATGATATATTTCAAACTGAATCGATACAGCTGAGCCAGTGCAATCAATAACAACACCAGAATGGAATTGATTTCACCAATATCTTTCTATCTTGTTAAAATATGTATTTGTTTTTTTTTTTTTTTTTGTATTATGAAATAATTGAATGAAAAGATCTTTCACTATGCTTTGCGATGATGTCTTCGTAGAGTGACATTTCACATTTTTTCTCGTCACGATAATTTCTGGTCGATACTGAACTTGACTTAATGGATTAAAAGTGAAATGTACTGAAAATTATGTGTGCAGCCTTCCACCGATAAAACAGAGAATTAACAAATTATTTAGCGAAAAATGATGAATAGATGATATTGACGGCCGACTAAAAATGAGATGAATTGAATGGAACGCATGAAATACACAGGAACAAGAACTATCTATATATATGTATAGATATATATGATGGGCGAGGAGGTGATGTAATATGTCGCTTTCTCTCATAAAGGAGAGACTCTCAATTATTTGCGTTGCAAATGTCAATGTATATACACATGTATTGCACACACAACGATACCACCAGAAAAAAAAACTGCGTATACGACCAAACCTATACGCTGGCAACACACAAATTCAACACACACACTCAAACTGCAGATGTTCATATTAGAAACTCGCATTTGAATGTATTTATTTGAAATTTTTCTCTTACGAACGCAATTAAAAAAATTAACCTTAATGCAAATTATTCCAACATTCACAGAAAAAAGAATGATAATTTATTTGCGTAAAAAGATTCGTTATTTCTATTCACTACAATTGAAGCGTCGACGACGAGAGATACCTCCCAATAATGGCCGTGGTTTAAAAAGGTCGTCATTTGAATATCTCGTTTTTTGTCGCTGCTTCTCTAAAGAGCTACAATGATCGCCTGGAATAGAGAAAAAAAATACAGATAGTTTTACTTCACGATTACACTTGTCGCAAGTAAAATATAAGAATACCTGTACGTGTGGAACTATCCGACTTAACATTTGAAGATATAAATACGTTGGCCAGTAGCATTTCGTTGTCGGTTGTTGCCGATTTGGATGAGTCCACTTTGAAGTCAGCGTCCATTTTTTTCCGGCGGTTGTATGGTTTGGACAGCAATTCGTTTCGGTTGTTTTCAAGAAATTGCTCCGACAGCTTCTGATGGTTTGAATATGATTGCTGTATATTTTTGAATAAGCTTTCTGGTGGCAATCCATTTGAATTCTTCGTTTTATTGGCTAGATCATGAAATGTTCGATATTTATTTTCGGCTGATTCCATCTCATAAGCATTGAAACCGATAAAATTCAATTTTTCTGCTTCGAAGTCATCGACACTTGCCATTTGTCTATCGATCATCGATTTTGCATCTTCACATGCTGATTCGGTTGATGTGTTCACTGGCGGCGAATTAATAAGTTGGCTCGTTTCATTCATTTTTTGTTCACCGATATGCTTCACGGGACTGGAAATGATTGGGCCCGGCAAACTTTTGCCATTCTTATTTTCTATACACACAAATTCCAATTCAATCCCTTGGCTGTCATGCTCAACGGTGGACACATTCGATCGAATGTACTGTTTCGCAAAAACGGTGGCTTGTTCTTAAAAAAAAAAAATATTAAAACAAAAGTCAATTTTGATGGTAAAATATATACATGCAAATCCGAATTTCACATCGAATGTAACTAGATCGTATGGAATTTGAATCGATGATTATTTTTCATCGAGGGCATACCTAATTTTTTTTGATTGGTCAGCTCAATTTTTTTGCGAACTTTCATCAATCGTTTGGCTTCATAGAAATTCGCAGCCACTTTCGGTTTTTTCAATTTGATTTCAAGAGATTTCTCAATGGACGAAATCACCGGATCGTTTCGATTTTTCCCGATAAATGACTTCAAATCGAGCTCATTTCCAGAGAGGATTGAGTCAATGACGACCGGCTGCGAAGCAATCAGTTCATCGGTTTTACTGAACTTTGGTTGTTTACATTCATCCGATGGTGCAGCCAACTCAGGCGACAATCGAGACAATGTAGTGCTTTTGGTCTTTTCTGTGATTGTATGCTCAGTTTCTTTGGAACACTTTTTCGTTGATTGAGTTTCAATATTGTTACCATGGTTGCTGAAAGGGTTTTGTGTATTTGGTTGTGTGAATCCATCATTGGAGTCTTTTGAACGTGAACGTTGCCGCTGTTTTTCTTTGTGAATGAAGTGATCGTCTTTCCTTGAAGATGAACGTTGCGTGCTAGAGCGATGTTTATGCTTATTTGAATGTTTGGTACTTTTCGAAGCTTCTTTTTGCGAATTCTTTTCCTTTTCTCTGGATCGCCCTTTCCTACTACTGTTTTCCAGGATCGACGAATTCTTACTGTCCTCCGTTTGATTTGAGTTCATATTCGATGAACTTTTCGAGTCGTCCGCATCCGAATACCGTTTTGGTGAAGACATAGAAGTTTGCGTAGCATTCATTTCAATTGCATTGTCCACGTGGGCCACTGATTCTGAATCATCTTCGTTCGATTCCTTATTATTTCCGGCATTTTCTTCTTTGATGCATCTGGATTTCATGCTCAGTTCATACGACTTTCGATCAGTCCCCTCGAATTTGATCTCTTCCTGTTTGATGTTAAATCGAGTGACCTCTTTTCTGTCCATGTCAATGACCAAACTGCTGCTCGAAGAGCTTTCGTTAAATTTTTGCATTTGGGCTTCTTCGCTAATTCCGTAGGGGCACAAATTTTCGATGCGCGGCTGCAAGCTGCAATCTTCATATTCGTCCACCACAATATCCATTTGGTTGCTTTCAAAGCCAACCGTATTTGTATTATTATTGGTTACAATTGACAGTCGACTTGTACTTGATACTTGCGATAACACAGAATCCTGATTAATATTGTCCACAAGCTCATTCGCATTCGAAATAATGTTTTCCGATTTCTCTATTTTGATTTCTGGCACTTGAATGTTTTCGCCTGGTAGCTGAATATCGGCGGTTTCCATGGCAACTTGTTCCCTGTTTTCGATTTCCCCAAAATTTTCATTCGAACTATTATTAGACTCGTTTGAAGTTAAGCCACTTATTGATGACAGATTGGATTTGAGTTCATCTTGTGGCGGAGCTGTAAATCCGTTGATAGGTATAGATGCATCATCACCATCTGATATATCCATGTCATCGTCATCCAATTCCTTTGGTTCTTCTTTTATGGCCGTTTGACTTTTCGACGGCGCTTCTATCGGCTCAAATGCCGGTGATTCCAAATCGTCCACCTTTTCTTCACATTCTTCGTGAAACGAATAGCCAGTCGTAATTAAATTCGTTGAAACAGCATCCAATTTAGATTGTTCCGTATGGGATTTTTCCGATTCAGGACTCACTTGTTCTAGATCGTACACTGCATCCGGGTCAATTTCTAATTTCAATTTTTTCTCAACACCTAGAAATTTATAAGCCACATCTTCGATTTTGGGCCCAAAGTTTGAGTTCATCTTGGGCATAACCACTTGATCAACGATTCGCTCAATGCCTGCTTCAAAAAATCTCTTTCTGGAAATAGAATGCGATAGAAAAAAGTTACAATTGATCAATTTGCACCATTCGTTATTGTTGTGTCGATTTACCCTGTGATCATTTTCCGCAGCTTTTCGCGCAGCTGATTTTTATTCATTTGTTCGGTCCATTTTTGTCCGTCCAAAAACGAACTAACACATGTGTCCACACGATGTTGCAGATTTTGAAAGGCTGGCTTTGTGTCAACATCGGCCAAACATTCACGTCGAAACTGATCGAAGAGCCCCTCCGATTTTACTATTCAAAATTAAAAATAGTCGATGTTAGATTTTATGAAAATTCGTGATGTGAATTTCGTATAATTGAAGATTTGCACGACATCTATTCAGACAGACTGCCCTTTTCTGGTAAATTAGTTAGTTTCATCGAATCGATTGCTCATTTTGATCGCAAATAATTATCATTGACAGCAAAACAATTTTCCCATGGACTTATGCAACGAGCGATATATTTGGCTTGCTCAATTGATAAATTCAGTGCTGAAACGAGAATATTCAATAAATTTGTTGGAATTTCCAAATCTTACCTTTGCAGACAATTTCATCGATGAGACCCGAATCGAATTCGGAAGTATGCATAAATTCTTCCATTATTGCTATTTCATATTAAAATGAAAACCAAATTTCCTATTAACTAACGGAATCTATGCTTCACAATGATGAGCCTCGCAATTTTTACGATTTTTTCGGATTGTATTTTTTATTAGAATGACTTCTCAATCTGAATCACTTGTTCACGATGTGCTCTTACTTTTCTGTCTATGATGTATTAATGTTTTGTGAATTGACAATACATTTTTTATATTGGCATTCTACATGCTTGTCTACACGATACAAACACATACACTTTCATGCACATGAAAGTACGTGTGTGTGTGTGTATGTGTTTCGTGTTGCTGGGTGAAGAGTTCCATCTATCGTCAAAAGAAATCAGCAGCTGAAGTTGTTTGGACATAAAGTACAATATTTTCATTTGATGTTTTTATTCGAATATCAATATGCACCACTACAATGGTTTTCGACGCCCGAAAAAATGAATAAGTTAAATTTCCAAATTTGTATGATTTATTTAAGTCCGAATATAAATGTCACGAAAATCTGAACTTGAATTTCAATTGTGATATATAAAATTGAACCGGCATAATGCTTGTGGCAACGATGCAATGATTGGTCCATAGCCCAGCGAATTATCGTACAATTCAAACAATGGTGCGGCAACGAGCTTATAGTTTTTTGGTACGGCAAATGGGGCCTTTTCGTGTAACTGCACTAAAAACATTTGCTTATGTTCCTGCAAATAGACACATCAAAATATTAAAGGTTGTAAAATCGTGAGCGCATCCAGATGGAATTACCTTTGGATTGGTGATGTGGGGCAACATGTATGGATATTGCGATGGTTCGAAATTGGGCCGCCACCAATTGCCAATGATATCTTCCACGATCCATTCCTGTTTGATGCCATCCTTTCGACCGAATGTTTCGGATAGTAAGCGTTTTAAGCCTTCAACCTCATCTTCGCCGGGATTGAGTTCGCCGCCGGGCAGTTTGAAGAATGTCGTGCCAAGTTGCAGCAGAAGAACGTGCGGCAAACCATGCTCGTGCACAAGAAGAACCCCTTCAACCGAACGCCGCATGCCAATTTTATCGAATTCATCGCGCATCCGCTGGAAGCGCGCTGGTACCGATGGATCCTTTTCAAACAGCGGCTCTTTCGTGCCAAACGTGTAGTTTGTCAACGGATACAGATTTATGGTGCGATTTATTGTGATCGACGGATTTGCATTTATTTGCTTCTGACCTATGTTGGTACTATTATTGATTGTATTATTGGCACCACGCGGCCATCCGCTACCCGCTACATTTGGTTTTGTCTCCATTTTGTTGTTCTACAAACACACAAGAAAAAAATAATCAATAATTCCCGTGCTCCGGCCGGAAGATGGCAATTTCGCCAAGAAGC
This sequence comes from Obolodiplosis robiniae, assembly GCA_028476595.1. Lineage (NCBI taxonomy): Eukaryota > Metazoa > Arthropoda > Insecta > Diptera > Cecidomyiidae > Obolodiplosis > Obolodiplosis robiniae. Next base: position 5,915,734 of record CM052017.1, on the reverse strand, counting down.
ACTCAATTTACCTGGTTAATGTATTGAAAAATGCGAACGATTGGAATCGATTGCTATTGTTATTGTTTACGGTTTCTCACAATATAATTGAAAATTCTAAATCGATCCAGTTTCAATTGAGTTGTTTCATTTACAATTCATCGAAAACAAAGCGTTTTCTCTATGTGTCAAAATTATATGACACAAACGCCGCTGAAGCGCTACTTGTTTATTGTCAAACAATTTTGTTCAGCTTGTACTTAGCCAAAACCACAGCCTTTAAGTATGCTTTATTGCCTTAGATAGCTCTTAAGTGTGTCGCACAAATACGAGCGACTCAGAGATAAGTTTAAATTTATAGAAAATATATATGGAAAAATATAAACAATATTTTGATTATTGTCCAAACAAAGTTAATTTTATTTCGTTGACTTTGCAGTATTCAACATTAAATGTATCAAAGCAGCGGCTTTTCACTATATTTATTCTCAAAATTCACTAATCGCATAAAAAGCAACACAGCCAAACAAATATAATATATGTCGCGCATTTTGTACGCGAAGTGCTGAAACTAATAATGGAGTTACAATATTTTGTATACAGTTTCTTTTTAATGCCAAATGCTTTTTCATAAAAAAAAATATAATTTCAGCATATAATCTACGATTTTGAAGAAAAAATGATAATATTTTTCTCATTCTATCGTTATATTTCGTTAAAAAAATTCAAATTTCATTTCAACAAATAAAAATTTTTTATCTGTAACTGCGAAATTAAAATAGAAATAAAATGATGTAGTCAAAATGTATGGGTTCCTTTTGTAATATTTCATGGATTTAAATTTTATTTTGAAGTTCGTAGCGAATGCTTCTGTGTTTCTTTTGTTTTTACATTAAACCATTCTTGTTTTGTTTTGCTCTGTGTTATGGTTTCTTATCGATTACAACTCGGATCATACCCTCGCTCCGTATGCATCGGATTCATATTAATCGCTGTGTATACCCCTACACTGGATATTGACTGCAACTCCCTCAACGAGCCTGGTATGTACTGTGTTCCTATGACATTTGACGAACTGTGATGAAGTGAGCTGTTACTGTCTGGAATAATTTCAGACGTAATCACTGGTTTTGGTATAACATATCCGGCCGGATCGTCACGTTTGGCGGCGGTTGATTTGTTTTTTGTGGTGCTTTTGCTCGTGACCGACGACCGATAATTGTCGCTTGTTTGGCGGGACAGGACAAATTTGAACGATTCATATGTCAACCAACAAATGGCTGTTGCTGGCATTGAATACAACACACGTGCACCCAAGCCTTTGAAGAAACCCAATGGACCTGCCACCTTATAAATCTACAATGCATTCAAATGATGGATTCATTAGAATTTTTGCATGTTCATGCAATCATTATAATAAATCTACAGATACGTACCTGAATAAATGCTTCTTTTATTCCACGTGTTACACCAGCACCAGTTTCCTGAGTATTCAATAGTGTTTTAGCAACATCTAATGGTGTTGTTATTGCTGATGCAATAGCTCCCGCCGCTCCACCGGCTACAACATGTACTATTGGATTATATTTTCGTTCTTCATTAAACTGTCATTGGAATGGTTGGAAATTTTTGATTATTAAATGCCGTATTTTCTCATTTTGAATTTAATGCGACGTACCATATTCTGAAATTTCTCATATGTCAAAAAATGAAAGCCTTGATACGGTATACTCATGCTTATTTGAGTCTTATACGATCGAAAGAATGCCCGAAAACCTTCAGAGCGATAGACATTGACCGCACACTGGATCACTGACCGGTATGGCGAATTGTACATCTGTAAGCGTTGCTTGAGCACTTCTGTTGGATTTGATATTGCGTCATGAATTAAAGTTGCCGTTATGCCAGACACGACTAAAATAAAAAACGACACGAAAAACAATGATCACGATTCCATTTGGCAAATATATTGCGCGATCTACTTACCATAATTTAGATAATCATATTGCGGAAATGCGTTTGACATCACCCCTTTCGAATATTCATAGGTCGCGAAATAGAAGGCATGCGCTGGACCGGCACCAACTATGGCAGGTGAAACACCTCTGTATAGCCTGGAATATTGGTAATATAAGTAATTCGCTCGCTTCTACCTTTCGTGCGATTCAATTTCATATTTCAAGAACTATTTTCATCGATCCATATTCCGGTATCGCGTCCAATTTTCCGGAATTCATTAAGAATTTACACTGCAAATGCAAAATTGTGTGACTTTTTTCCTCCATAAATAGACAGATATGTTGATGGTCCACTTAGTAACACCAGAAAATTGAATTCAAACATATTACAATTTTAATATTATTTCAACGATTTCCGGAATTCGGACACTATTCCGGAATATGGATATTAACGATACTTGCGATTGTTTCTTTGTTTTAAAAAAGTAAAATTATACGACTCGAACCTTAAAATGCCTTCCGTTTTTCGTATGTGATTTAACGTACTGAGTAGAGATTGATTTGATGTGATTGGTAGGAGGCTCTGCATGCGGGTCTATAATAGAGAAATCAATCCAAGTTTAATTTATGCGAAACACGTAGATTTCAGCAAAAATTTATCAGTTTTGAGGAACATTTATGAGTGAGTTGCTTGCAGTTAAGATTTTACTTGCTGTATATGTGTGATTGTGTTTCATCAGTATTCATTTCATGTCGCTACTCTGAAATGTTACTTTGATTGCAATTTCGAAGGGATTCTTCGAGATCTTTACTATTTCGTCCTGAATTCTGTAATTCCAAGTCGATGAATACATTATGAATGCAATGAGCTGCCCCTTGAAAAGCGACTGTGATTCAAAACAGTAATTCAAATATTGAAAATAAGAATCACTTTTTTAAGTTGACCCAGCTGATTTGATAATACGACATCAAATAAATTGCCAGCCATAGCTGACCAGCCGGCTGTTCTCAGCAGCCGCTATCAGCAAAACCAGAAGTCTAAGACTTTCTTCATTTCACATAGATAAGTTATCATTGACCAATTGAACATATGTGGTTAATTTTAAAAATTTGATTTGATAAAATTAAAAACATTTGATTCCCATGCATAGGTCAATTTAACTCCACAAACTGGATTATTTGAATTATCAGACTCCGATTGTGTCTAGACATTGCCGGAATAAAAAGAAATAATGAAGATATTTTGGAACGAGAGCTATGGTAATCAGGGGCACGCAGCGACGAGGTATTAAAATTTCCTTCAAATTTAAATATCGCTGAAAAAATACATTTTACTTCAGTTGGCCAACAAAAGGCAATAAATTGTCATTAAATTTGCTAATAAGCTAAGGTTACTTCCTTTCATGATGTTATCTAATTTTGAATAATCATGTTATCTCGAAGAAAAGATAGAGATACCAGAATGGATAAATTGCTGATATAGTTTAAATCCATTACTCGTTCTTCTCAATAGGCATAATGTTTTTTTAAATCGCAGCAATCCAAAATACAAACTGTAATTGATCTAATTTTAAAAATTGTGAATTTGATGTTTCTTCAGTGCAAAATTGAAATATTTTTTGCTTTATTTTGACAGATTAGATCCGCATATCTCATTTAAAACCAAAATATTACCTAAAATCAACATATAAATATATTGAATTCATGATTTCCATAATAAAGGTAGAATATTTTTATTAGGATCATTTACTGTATGTAAACAAACCGTTTTTTTTCTTATATTCATTATATTTTTGTTAATGAGTATTCTAAGATTATTGATAAGAAGACATGTGACGCATGCCGGGAGAGTGTGATTTAATCAAACATTGTTTACTATTTATTATCAAAACATACTTGATATTGGCAAGATGGGTGGTATTTTTTCATAACATTGTATTTGATTTGAGATGCTTTTTTTGCTATGGATGCCCATCATCAATATGAATGTGAGAGAAGTGTCCGATGGAATGATTAAAATACTTTTCACCATGGATTGAATCAATTGGCATTGCAACAACAAAGTTATTGAAAAATAATTAAACGGATTGTACGGATAATACCGGCGAAAACATAACCCAAGGATTCCAGCGCTGAATTTCTTATGCGAATTTCATTTTTCGCAATGCAATCTACTCATTTGATGTAATTTATCTATATATGTTGTAAGAAAGCAAGAAACATCGAATGGGTCCCTTTCATTGACAAATGCGTAAATCTTTAACTTATTGTCGACTGAATGACACTCCACTATGTCACAATATCATCACAATTTTCGATTTTATTCAATTTTAATAAATGAGTAATGAAAATTAAATGTTTACCTTCAATAAATCAACTGGGTACAGAAAGGAGTGTTCCAGAATGCCAGCAGCTGCACCAGCAAGCATATTTGTACCTAACGATGGTGTTGGCAATTGCTCATAATCATCGAAATTCATATTCTGTTCGTTTTGTAATTGAATTCACTCGATAATTGTTGTATGTGTTTAATTAAAAGGCGATTACGTGTTTTTTTATTCAACAGGGTATTTGACGCGAAGTCAATATAAATCTGTGTCTCTGCAAAAACTGTAAGTCAATAAAAACAATAACCAATTTATATAAACATTTTTTCAGGTATGGGAGCAAATGGGTGGGCAAAGAATGTGCGCAATAATAAGTTTACAATATCCATGAATTCAAATACTAAGTCTTTTTGAATTGCGATAAAATGATCACACCAATTGATGTGATAGTAAATGAACACGGTGCATATGTAAACACGAACTAACTATTAAATCACGTTACATAAATTATAAGCGAGCAAAGGTTCTGAGGGCAATTCCTTTGCAATTGATCGTTTTGATTTTTTTCGTGCGTGAATCGAGTTCACTGAAATGGTTGCGTCCGGCTACGGATTTATTCGATAATTTAAATGTTACGGGCGACAATTCGATCGACAAATTTCCATAAATAAATGTCTCGCTGCCATTCCGGATTGCGATTGAAAAAGTGTTTCAAAGGGCAATTGTTTACCTAATGTAGTGAAAATTTTGACGATTTTCTTTTCTCCCTACTTTTTGAGGCGCCTTGAAGACATTCAAAACGTGTTCACCAAGATTTTGTCACAACTTTAGATATACAACCGTTTCTTTTCTCTTCATGTAATTTTCTCCGACTTGGAGCACTTATTCAATCACAATGTGGGATCGAATCGCTGAACGTTCGCGTAATGAGTATTTTTCGCCTTTCTTGTATCTGTCAAAAAAAATGTGATACTACGTAATAAGAAATTGATATCGAATCTGTCAGTATGTGCCTCTATATATGAATGTGACTCTCTCCCGTTCATTTCGATGTTTGGCGCGTATTTGTATTGATGACAATGTGCACATGCATGTCAGTTGAGGCAGTGTGTTTCTTATTTGAAGTGTAGGAGAAGAATTCCCAAATGCTATCACTTGAGAAAATGTCGGAATTTACGTTTCGGTAGTTTATTTTTCAACAATCGCATGATTTGTCTTACATTTAATGATTCAATTTGACGCGTGAAATTCCACTTGTGCACAATAATACTTGGTTAGGTTTCATTCGCTCACTGGACAGCAAATTGCACTAGTGTGGAAAAAAAATCTAGTCCGTTGATAAAATGTATCAAACCAGACCTGTTGACGGTTTCGCAAAAACAACTATCAAAATCTGATTGTCAAATCAGACTATAACCAAAGAGTGAACACAAACGGGATATATATCCATGTACATGTATTCACGGGTGTAATTTCGAAACTGTCAAAATATACATTCGCATTCAAAGCTACCTCAACACGAATCATATTATTATTGGCCAACATTGAATCAATTGATAGTTTGAGCTCATCTCCAACACAATTACTTGAATAACAATATAATCTGTATAATCATATTTTGGGGGCTGATAACTACCATGACTTTACATTAACATGTGATTTCACAATGAAATGAATGCTTCACGTGCAAAATTACGAACTACGAATTTCTTAATCAAACTCTGTCCTATCGATTATCTCACAATTGTCGACTTTACACATTCCGAAACACAATCAGTTAGCATTGCTTGGAAAAGCTATTATTATTGTCAGTTGATGTGTGGCTTAAATGAACCTAAAGTGCTCTTCACGGATGAATTAATTAGGTGAAATAAAATGGCATGCCAGCCATTTGAGTGAGCTACAAAATGGAACGAATGTTATCGATTGAACTTCAACCATTTAATTTTGTGATTGAAAAAATAGCCACAAAAATTAAACTAGTTACAATCACAAAAATGGACTTGAATGCTTTTCCACGAGCACCAACACATTCAATGTCACATTAAATCAATAAGTTTTGTGAAACACAATTGGAGAAAACCATTCAAAACGGACAAGTGTGCAGTTCCTTTCTCTAATTAAGATTGTTTCCATTCTAACTTTGCTTTTTGACTTTTTTTTCTTTATTAAATGGATTTTTTTCCATTTCATATACTTTTTGATGATGATATCATCATAGAATGTGGTAGTATTTGTAAATGTAATTTATCTTGAGTAATTACATCGATAAGCTTATCGTATGCACCATTGATTCATAGAACCCATTGCAAATGTGCGACACTTATTAATTCTTATTGAGACTGAACTAGGATCTTGAAGTCGACTGATCACGATGACTGACAATAAAAGTTACCCAGCTCAAATTTGCTATTTAACTTGTTTGTTTGTTTCCTTTTGTCACTGTCTTATCTAAGTTGCTCGTAGAGAAGGTTTTAAGTGTTTTCAGAAATCTTGAACATCTGCTATGATCATCATTTCTTCGAGAATATTTAATATCTTTTAACCATCTATCCTTCAAGCTTGGACCCTTTGAACCCTCGAATAAACAATAAATGATACTTTTGCTTTCCAATGAGGCCACTTTGACTCTACTATTTTGCTATATCAAACGCTATAATTGAAGATCCCTTCATGAAGGGAGAAGTTGCTCTTGAATGTATCGGAATGTGTAAGGGATAGCTTCGTTGTCATTTTCAAAGGATACCTATTCATAAACGAAGAACTTAATACGATTGCAGCTTATTTGGTAGGCATTGCTGTGATCTTATATAAATTCTACAATTAAATTAATCACAACACATATCACATTCGATCCAATGGACTATCTTAAGGTAATAACGTGTTCTACCGAAAAATGTTTGATTTGATATCTCCAACATCCTTCTGCTTACACTTGATGCACATTCGTTTGCATGTTCGTCAAAGAAACTGATCAAATACCTAAGATCAAATTAGGGTATTCAAAGTCTACCTTACCAGCGAAGCATAAATTAATAAAAAAAATTTGTTACTTGAATTTAATGGAAACGGGAAACGGCAATTTATGGAACCACAAAAACACGTACTGGCTAGTCTCAAAAAGAAATAGTGTTGCTTTATATTTATAGACTCGAGGAACAGATCAAATAAGTAAAAAGGTATACTTAAGCATTATTTTTATTTATAACGAATGAGTATTGACAGAACGTCGTCTCTACCATCAAACCAAATGTCAATGTCACTAGTTTTGGCGCGTTTTCTTCATATTGTTCGGAAAATGTCCGTAAACATTAACGACACAAACGATTGAAATATAAAAGCCTTACCTTGATAGCGCATCCAAAATATTCGAACTGGTTTATATAAAGTTGAATAATAAAGAATTCCAACGAATTGTCGGTTAAATTTCTACGATTCCTTTTCATTTTTCCTAATACGTGTGGTCGAGATATGATTAGAACGAATGTCTATTAAAGAAAACAACTGAAAATATGTGCAGTATTGACAATTTTCGACGAATTGAGAACATAGGCTCGGGTGAGTTTGAGCCAGGACAAGAGATTTTTTGGCTGTTCAGACTTATTTTTAAAAATTATATAATGATCTGAATTATTTAAGGTACATATGGTGTTGTATACAAAGCAATTGAGAAAGACACTGGAAATTTGGTTGCATTGAAAAAAATTGAATTGGATAGGTACATATAAATACAACATTCAGTTGATGCAATGTTCTATTTACTTGTGTATATCTTGTTAGGACCGATTCCGATGGCATTCCCTCGACCGCAATCCGTGAAATATCGCTGCTGAAAGATCTCAAGCATTCATCCATAATTCAACTGTATGATGTGATAATCGCTGATTCAAGTCTATACATGGTATTTGAATTGCTGAGCATGGACTTGAAGAAGCTACTGGATAAGGCCAAGGAAGTGTTTACACCAAAATTAGTGAAGGTATTAATGGAAACAGCTCAAATTATCATATGATTTCCAAATTTTGGTATAATTTCAAAATTAAGATTTTCAAGTAGAAAAATAAAGTGATGGAATGAATCAAAAAAATTCATTAAGATCTTTCAACTGCTACCAAAATATTCATTTTTTAAATACTTGAAAAATCACGACGATCCAAAATAAGAAAGTGTATGGTTATTTACCGTAAATATTGAAATGGTTTGCAATGTGTTGATTTTATTGGTAAATTTCTTTAGAGCTATATGTTCCAGTTGCTTGATGCCATTTCATTCTGCCATTTAAATCGAATATTGCATCGAGATTTGAAGCCACAGAATTTGCTGGTTGATGATAAAGGTCATATAAAGTTGGCTGATTTCGGACTGGCGCGATCATTCAATATACCGATGCGCGTGCTCACGCATGAAGTCATTACGCTTTGGTATCGTGCTCCAGAAATTCTACTCGGAACAAAACTGTACGCAACTGGCGTTGACCTATGGAGTTTGGGCTGCATATTTGGAGAAATGGTAAGTATTATCGAGAATATCCGATGAAGAAACTCAGCCACTATAATCGAAATGTTGTCAATTTAGATTTTGCGAAAACCGTTGTTTGCCGGTGACAGTGAAATTGATCAGTTGTATAAAATATTTCATATGATGGGAACACCAAACGAACAGATTTGGCCGGGCGTATCACAATTACCCGATTTTGGATTGAGATTTCCAAATTGGAAGCCACAGCCACTACCAAACGCTATAGCACGCTATGAAGACAAACATTTATTGGATTTATTCAAGAAGATCATGGTATTGGATCCATATAAACGGATTTCAGCCAAAAATGCCATGCAACATCCATTTTTTGCAAATATTGAACATGTATCCAATGTATCATTGCCAATCGATTCCATCTAAAAATGCATTTATTGCAGACAAAATGTAAATTCTCAGCGATAAATTCAAAACCAGAGAAATACCAATATACAAATCGCCAGGACAAACGTCAATGACGTAACATTGACGCACCTCAAACTTTACCATTTAGTTATTATAAATACTAAATTCACTTAAGAAGTTATTGGTTTTGATTTATTTTACTGTTTGCTTATAAGCGCCTCCTATTTAATCCTTTGAACATCTAAAGATTTTGCCGATTTTGGATACAGGTTGACCTTTCCGATGTTTTATTAAAATTGGTCCATTATTTTAATAAGACTTTATTTTACTAACGTTAGTAAATAATGTTAAAGTTAAAGCACATTTTTTACTAGCGTTTAGTAGGGTTTGATTTTATAGAAATTTTTTATTGTTTATTCTTAATAAGGTTGAACTGAATTAACCTAATGAGGTTCCACCTCATTGATAGTAAACAAAACTTCACTAACTTTAGTAAAATTTTTGAAAAAATATTATGTTTTTACGTTATTAAAAAAACTTACTTACGCGTTTTTAAAGACTGGGAGAATTGCAAAATGTAAATAAAATTTTTGATTGTAAACTGCAAAGCGAAAAAAAACAAGAGATAACTATTGTTCATTGAATGAACTTCATCGTATTCATACTTGCGCTTGTTCATTTTGATTTATTGATTTAAATGGTCAATTGAAAGGTGTTATTCAAATAAATATTAACATTCAACATATCAATATTTCAAAATTTTCTATTTGCGGATTTGAATAGTTGAATATAGTTATATATAAGTTGAAAATCGTCAAATACAGTACCTGAATAATGAAGAAATCTGATTTGTTTGCGCATTTTTACCACAATTTAAACAATTCAGAGCAATAAAATACACATTTTGCTGCTCACACAAATCTTGAAAAACGCATGAATAAAGTTTTTTTACTTTGAATAAGGTTAAAATTATTAAAATATAAAGTTATTATATTAATTAATGATAAAATTAGTAGAAGGAATCATTGTACAATATTAATAAAAACTACTAACTACTAGTAAGAAAATTTGCTAACGTAAGTAAGAAAAAGGTTTTACATTAAAACAGGTTGTATTAGTTAATATTGCACTAAAAGTAAACAGGAATCTACAAAATATACATTATTATATGCAAAAAATACTCTTATATACCGACTGAAGCAAACTGATAGGTTACATGAAAATACGAAATTCATAAGTTGAAAAGTCCAACAGATTGAAACGATTGTATTAAAACAACGAAGCATCCTCTAATTTCTATCCGCGGATCGTTTTCTTAGAGAAAATTCATAATAAAATCTAAACAATTTAATAAAAAATTATGGATGGATATGGTTTTTATTAAAAACGTTTCATAACATTAAGATATGATATACACGAATATGATGATTGTATATAGTTACCATAAGGTTGGTGTTGTAAAAATTGAATATTTTTTGACAAAAAGAACACCAAACAGTCATCCAATAAAGAAATGAGGTATCCAATTTTTGTTCGGCGAAAGTTGCTTGTAACATAAAATCGCGGATATGCTCATTTACGAAGAAAAAAAAAACACTTTCGGGACTCACCAACGGAATTCTTCCAACAACAACAAACATTTATAGACCATTATTGCCTATCAGCGTCTGGTCTGTTTTACGAAACAAATTGCCTCATACACTCCTAACAATACCTCTCCACAAACCCCGATCGAGAGCCAAATTTTGATTGATGAATTTAAATCACATTTTACCGAATCTAAGTAACGTCTAATAACGTCTACGTTCTTCCTAATATTCACATATTTTTTTTTATATGAAAAGGACTTAAATAAACCGATGAGGTCTTAAGGTCCAAAAGGATCAGTGCACGCTACATGGCACGACTATGTATGTATTTTTGACGTTGTTAAAGTATTCTGGGAACACATTTTGTATATGAATGTGAGACTTGGCAAAATGTTTTTTTTTTTTAAACTGAATCTTCTCCATACTACAATTCTACTGATATAGTTCACTTTAAAAAAACTTTTTATGTCAAGTCTCACATACATTCTCACACATTCATATATTATTTATCAAGAATAAACAAACAAACAAATGGCTATCCTTCGAACACTGGGTGATAAAATTCCAAGAAACTGTGCGCAATCATTTTAACATCTTTCCGTGTTACGCAAAATACGAAATGAAATATAAGACGGAAACAAATTAGAAAAATAGTGACATGAATTCAAAATCACTTGGCAAGCTTGAAACTCAAACCAAAACGAGAGATTTCAATATTGTAATGATTCGATTGTAGCCCAAGTCAACTTTATCGGTTATGCCAAAAAATTTGCCGTAAAGATCGCTATCGCTAGCATCAATATAAAATCAGTTCTAATTATATGAACCGCTGAGGATAAGAGACCGACTTTTTGTCTTCATAGAGATGGGTGCTTCTTACATTTCTGATAAATGCGACGCAATAAAGTCGGCTTTTTATTCCCAGGTGTTAATATATTGCTGAAATCTTTCCCTCCAACGAGGCGTTAGTTTGTAACTGTGCTCAAAAATCGTTTCAAATTTCATTTGTCACCTCAAATACTTGGATAATGCTGACATTTGCTCTTTACAAAACTGTGATTATTTCACCTGTATTCCATTTAACTGCCTATAATGAGCCTTGATCTTTGTGCTGACTGACTTCCGAATTAGACAACATTTTCTATTGTATTCATCGAGATCAACGTCATTCAAATTTTTTAACGCAATCAAAAACGTATGCATTGAGGGTCAATGTAATCAATCACGAATTTAGCTAATAATATATTTGCCAGTTCACCCTATGCTTCATTTATTATTTTCGCCTTAGTTTTTTTCTATATACCAATTTCCTTTGAACATTTACATTTAGGCCGAAATGTCCAACAAAATATAAGCCAAAGCTTATACTTTAACGTCGCATACAAAATATGAAATGAAAAAGATATAATATAAAGTAAAGCAGTTTTGAGCACCCTCCACCACTTCACCTTATGATTGAGTAGCCTCTCGTGTGTAGAAATGGCAATTTGAATGCCATACATTCGAAAAAATGAAATGAAATAAAACGTAAACGACATTTATAAAGGCAAAAACGTAACAGGTTCTCGATTTGAGCGTTCAGTATGCTGCAAGTGGTGACTCAAAACAGTTGAACATAGTTTACGTTTTCTTTACCAATTTTACCGAATTCATTTCAAAATATCAGAGTAAGTTTATTCAATTATTCAAATTGTGTATTTTTAAATGATTTTTGTTTATATTTTTGAATCTGCTGAGTTGAAAGATGGTGTAAAAAAACAATAAAAATTTATTATTTCAAACAGAATGCATAACTGCCATTTAACACCAAGTGATCATAGTTTATTTAATTTTTGAATGTTCATTTCGGAACATGGCTTATTTTCGTTACAAATGTGTATACGTATGATAACATTCATCACACTATTCTATGTGCGACTCGCAATGGCTTCCCCTCCCGAATGCACGACTCAGATAAATTTCCACCACAATGGAACGTGTCATAATCGCGTTTCGGAGTCACTCAAATCAGCTCTCTTTCGATCTTGCAACTGCCTTCATAAGCGTAAATACATGAAAATACATGAATTTCACAAAACCGGTAAAGTGTTGTTGTTTTTATTTTTGTGTGTGCTTGTGACCTTGTCATCAATTCGTGATCACTCAACTCAATAACAAATTTGAAATACATGAAGTTCAGATACTATTTGGGTGCTTTTTTCTCATTGAAATCTCAATTGAAAGTCGAATGATTCAGATGAGATTTGCACTTGTGATACATATTCTATATATAAATTCATATTCAATCTGGATTTTAAAAGTAATACGTCGAATTTTAAATTCAATAGTGTTTTTCATAAGTTTGTTGTTCAATTCGATTCGAATGAAAGTGTGTGATCAAAAGGAGATAGAGTTGTATCGGTGTTAGGCTTGTTATTCGAAGACAGGTTAACGTCACGGCGTGCGTCATTGCATTGCGACTTACCAAAATATTGATCGGAAACGCATATGTTTACAATAATTGATTCTGATAAGAATCAATTATAGCAAACATTTTCGATTCGGATACATGCATTTCAATTGTTTCGATGCTTCTAGACATTTAATAAGCTGAAACACTTTTCCATTTGGTTGCTGGAATTCCAAACTGTTCCGATGCATCCACTGCCGGACTGGATTGCATTTGTAGGCTAGTTTCTTGGATGATAGAACTCCAAATTTAACACACCTAATTTTTTGCTCAAGTCATAGATTCAGTGAGAATTTATTTGCATCTCCTTTCAATTTGACCGAGTCAAACCTTAACATGTCTGATACATATTGATTAGAATCGATAATGAACTTAACTCTCCGACGAGAGGCACGAGCTTCTAACGTGAACAATTTCTTGTGCCACAAACGTCATCTGCAACAATTCAATTAGCTTCTATATGCACATGTCCACTAAAGTGCGAGTTTCGTGAAATTCAATTTTTAATTTCATTATACATAAAAACATAATGTTTATAAATGACAGCTCGTCCGCGTGATCTAATATGTAACGAGCTGCAACTAGGTCGTTGATTTTGTTCCATGATCCATTTATTTATAAAATTAAACGAAAGTCAACTCTAAATCTTCGATTCAAATTGTAATTACCTATTTAACGAGCAATTCAAGTGGGGTAATGTTTTAATGCCACTTTACAATCCATGTTACATGACAATCAACTCAGTTCAAGTCCTAATTTCACTTTTCACTCAATACAATTTTGAGTGAATGTGACAAATTATCGTTTTATTGCTCAGTTTATTTCAATCGGCAAAAATGTTTGCCCTTGATGAACGATCAAAATATGGGGGCAATCTACAGAAACGGTTAGATCTCCATTCCCAAATTGATTGGATTTAAATATTTAAAATTCGTACATCTAATGTGTTTATGAAATGGGCCCTAAATAACTCTTGTTTTGAAGAATCGACTTCAACCATTTTTGCATCAATTAGTTAAGGTGATTAGCTCATGGGCAGCCAATTAAAATTCTCAACGACTGCCGCTATCTCTCTCTCTCTCTCTCTCTCTCTCTCTCTCTCTCTCAAAAAGAAATGAATGCAACGAAAATCGGTTTGTTAGATGCCGAATATTGAAGAAATAAAATATGACTAATGAGTGGTCGATAAACTCATAGAATAGCACACCGATGTATTCATATAATTTGCTGCATGTGGTTAATCATATCGATTTTCTACTTTTGGTCATCGAATGGACATAGACCATCAGTGCGTGAGAATAGCTTCGAACGCACAAATTAAGAGACAATATATTTTCGAGTTTTTCAACAACTTCTTGACGAAGAGTGTTTACGTGCTATGAGCTATTTCAAAACACTAGCCATAATTGTCTACCACATTAAGATATATTATTGATTTTGTCATGACGCGAGGCTTCAACGTGATAATTACACTGTTCGATCGGACTATATACATAAGCGATTTCGAGATTACCGTATAATTTCAGTGTTTTTATGCGGCCCTCTGGGCTGATTTTTATTGTTGCGTTTAGCTTACTAAAGGTGTTCGAGTAACACTACAATATAAATGTTGAAATACGCGATTATTGCATGCCTATTTTATCACTCTGACCTAAATCCTCCAATCTATTTTGTTTGCATCATAAAGAGGTAAGTGATAGAGCAATTCTGTTGCGAATTATCGCTGAATTTTTCCCTTTTAAGCGGAATAATTCTTATGAGCATGATTAGATGGATTCAGAAATGCGCGTTTAACGTATAGAAGGTAATTCATTCGAAAAAGATTTCGTGGGTATAACAAAAATACAAATGAGTGTTCTGTAGAGGTCACCTTTAAATGATTTCGAAAAACGAGTTATCTCCGAGAAAGCGATATATTGCGTTTCACGACGTTAATGTTTGCGTTTCACGACGTGACAAACGGTACTGATTTGATCATTTTGGTACTGATTTTGGGCATAAAATATTTCTTAGAATTTCCTACAACCAGTGTTGGCTTCTTTAAACTAGGAAAATCAACCAATTCCAATGAAATTAAATATTTTCGTGAAATATTGAATAAAATAAGAATATTATTGTATCAATTCTTTGTATAAAATAACTAAAATTGCAACACAACTGCAGTAATTTCAAAAATTCCAAACTTGTCACTGATACTGACCTCATATCAAAGATTACTGCTGAAAGACTGAAAGGATTGACAAGATTGAACCTTTTCAGTCTCTGCCATAGAATGACAATGAGCTAAGGAATAAAGATAGTCTCGAATTTCCTATTCGTCCAAATTCATGTAAATTTACTAGCATTCATACTGTTTGAGTTCGTATCTACCCCCAGGACATTCCTCTAATATCTTAAAATTGATAAAAGTCAATATGTACAGTATAAGATAGCATATCGTTCGGTCTTTTCAGTACATTTCTATTTATTTTGATATGGATGTGTACTGAAAAGACTGACAATTAATAAGAGATAAGTTATAAGTGTCTTTGCCAAATATGTAGATCCTAATATTTGTCGAAGGCATGACGATTTAAGGAAATTCTATGACGGTTTTCTATCAAACCCATTATTATTCTCAGTCATTCATATGTACGTTTGAAATTAAAAATCATTAGCGTCGGGCATTCATGTTTTATCATCAATTATATTTGCAGTATAAACCGAAAAGGGTGGAAACATGGTTAAACTTACGTTGATTGTCGTTGCTTGTCTGTTCGTGGGGAGTCATACCTGTGCAGAGGTGCGTGGCTCATCATTTTTATAAGAAATATATTAATTATACGGTAAATGGTCGCAATTATCGATCAATCATGATATTCATATATTTTCAACATTTGTGATTTACACGCAAAATTGTAATTAAACTTACTTTGACGTCATATGTTGGAACATTTCATCCCTTTTTCAAATTAAAGATATTTATTTGTACCTGAGAAAAATAACCGAATTACGAAACCGTCCCCAAGAGTTTCACGACAAAATGTAGTTTTAGAAACGAAATATGATTTACCATGAGAAGCAATGTTAATCATTTTATGATACATTCTTTCGGGGACGGTTTCGTATTCCCATTATTTGTCTCAGGTACACATACATATATTCCTAAAATTATATAATTCTCCATGTTGGGATGGTTTTAGAATAGCAAACCTTTGCGAGCTATAGCTGTGATCAATGGACCGAATGGAGTATATGGAAATGTGTCATTTTCTCAAAATGGATGCGGTGAATCTGTACTGATCGAAGTGTCAATCGTTGGACTTTCGCCGGGCGATCATGGCTTTCACATTCATGAAAAAGGTGACCTTTCAAACGGGTGTTTGAGTGCTGGTGGACATTACAATCCAGAGAAGGTGAGTTTATCTAATATCTTCAATTTGGTTTCCGTTTTCGTTTTATGTTGTATTATTTTCTACTTTCGGTTCAAATGGAATTATTGACCAGAAGTTAACTGGTAAATCGGATTAGAATCATTATTATTACTCATAAGAAATAATTCCGATTCGATTTATAAGAAGTCACTTTTGAATCTAACGGTTTCCTTCTTACATTTTATTTTTGTTGCGTGAAAACGCCGTGTTTCTGAAATCTTCCAGTTACAAATACAAGTGGCAAAAAAATGAAATATTTATTTTCTGTATGCTAGTTGGACCATGGAGCGCCAATCGATCACGTCCGACATGTCGGAGATCTCGGAAATGTTCGAGCTGATGAACAGGGATACGCTTCAACGAAATTTTCCGATCAAGTGATTAACTTGGCGGGACCGAGAAGCATCATTGGGCGCGCAGTCGTTGTACACACCGGAGCTGATGATTTTGGACGATCAGCTCATCCAGATTCAAAGAAGACTGGAAATGCCGGTGGTCGAGCAGGATGCGGAGTTATTGGCATTGTGTAAATAGCAAACGCTAAGATAATGAGCATTTTCAGCATTACGACATTTCTCAATTTTTTTTATCAATATTAGATAAATTGTGGTTCTTTGGGCATATTTTTTCCGAAAAAGTTTTAATTTCGAAATTAATTATCCATTTCACAACACTGACTACAACAAATTGAAATTACGAAATTGTTTCTTCCCTTTGCACTGCCTTACTTAAAATTTTCGATCAATTCCTGTATATATGAGGTATCAATTTTTAGGCTCAATTCTTTGAGTTTTGTCTCTAAATCTTTTTAACGAAAAAGTTTTGAAGTAAATTGGTTCTAATATGTAAACAGAACGCCCTAAAGTTCAAATTCTTTTCACTTGTACACTCTTTTTTGATGGGGATACAGTTTCTATGACACATTGTAGACATTCAGTTTTTCAATGTTAGGTCTCTCAAGGAATACATTTTACTCCGAAAGAAATCATTTTTTGTTATGCAATGATACCATGACACCCCATTTCAACGAGCTATAAGTGATGAGAGTTAGTTTACTTATGGCAGTGCATAGACAAGAGACCATCTTGTTATTTTGCATTTCTTTTGTCAGCGAGCTATTTCTCTCTCTATAAGTCGAAAACTGTTTATGAATAATAAACTGTTTTCCTGATTCGGTTGGTTCAAATTTTTATCCAAACATAATTTGTTCATAATTTTCATTATTCTACTGTTCTGTTGTACTAATCGATTAAGTAAATAAACTCCAATAAAGGAATTTTCAATAACGGAGCGCGAATAATCAAAACAAAAACTATAGACATCTTTTGAAACACATCGAAGCATACAGACCGCCAAGGGCAATTACATGAATCTTTACAAAATGAGCGGACAATTTCTGCCATGAAAACTGAAGGCTGTTTAGGTTCCCCTAATATCTATTTAACAAAATCATTTGTACACAGACTGGCCTTCATTCAATTACGAGAAATAAGTGGTGTATATCTATTCATATTCATATACATATTTTATTATTGTTTTACTTTTCCTCGCGTATTCGGTATGGGGAAATATCCGAATTGAGTCAATTGATGCGTAAAACTGAATTTTCTTTTGAGTCATGAGATATACAGCTCTTTAAGAGTCTATTTGTGATGCATGCTGTCATTTGCATGCTGGTTTTAACACTTTCTGTTTTGAAGAATTAGCCAAAGACTGGCAAATACCAATGTGAAGATACCTTTGAGTTTTGAGCTCCATCCTTAAATGCAAAAAAGTAACATTTTTGTACATAAAATTAATATAGTCTCTACATAAAATCCATTAAACGGCACATAAAACACATTACATGCAACTAAAATCAGTTGAATCGCATGTTACAAAAGAAGACGCATTGACCATCAACAACGAAGTTTTAATTGTATTGTCAATTTACAACGAAGCCGCTGTCAGTGCGCCCATTGATTAATAGTAGCCGTTTGAGTGATCGCAATACATTCATAGTGCAATTCAAACGATTTAAGATGGATTTCCCCACAAATCGATCAACACCCTATTTTGGCCCCTTCATTTTTTTTTTTTTTTTGTTGTGTAGCTAAATGATGTTTAACATTGTGTGTTTTGCTTGTTGTACATAACAAATTGTGTGTGGTGACAGGAGAGAGCGTCAAAGTCGACTAAAATTTGTATTTTACTTGATATTCTGATTTGAATCCAAAGTAAAATGGTGTCATACTCAACCGTGTTACCAATTGATGGTCTCCAAGTAACTTTTGCAACACTATTTAAGATTTTCTTATAGAATGAATGCCAATTAATGTTTTGGGCACAGCGTTTTTCCCAGTGCATGCAAAAGTTCGAAATTTATCTCGCGTCTTTATTCAGCGTCTGAAAATAGGAGCAAAGTTTGAGTGAATACGTAGCGAGCGACCGTCTTACAGATATGCTCTACACAGACGCTCAGTCGACGCTGAATATAGACAGGAAATATTTTCGGTATCATCGCATACACTCGATTTTCTGACATAAAGTATCCAACATGTATGTAGTTTCGTAGATCCCGGGCGCCTATCCATACACCTTTCCCTGGTTTGTCCGGTATAACGGTTTTTAGGAAAGGCCTCAGAAATTGCCTAGCTTGCATACATATCGACAATATAAATTATAAAATATGCAAGAAACCATTTAACACCAAACGAATTTTATTATTCGATGGATGCTGGAATAAAGTTGATTTCTTAACATCAGGGAAAATCGATTCAACTAGAAAACTTAGGCAAAAATTGTTTGATACTTGACTTATTTTGTAGACTCACTCCTTAACTCCAAATGAACTAGGGACTAATTCTTCGAAGCTAGCACCGCATTTTGAAGCGAAATCTTTAAAACGTTATACCGAAAAAACATGGATTGTGGATAAAACGTTGTTAATCTAAGAAAAGGTGTTCCCACATCAAAATCAAAAGGATCTTTGAAGCTACGAGTGTTCCATTTCATTTTTTAATGATTTTCATCTTGTTGATTATTGCAGAGATCTACTGGACAACGATTGTTCCAGTGTTGGACGTTTTATGGTATCGCCATTATGTCCAATAGTTACTTTAGGCATTTTGTTGATGTACTCAATCAAGTTGATGTAAAAAACTAACCAGTCAAATAGAAGTGAGAATGGCGGTTAGCATAACTTGACAGCATTTCAAAATTCTTCCTTAAAATTATAAATCCAACTTATTGAACTGATTTATAGTATTTTATATTACAAATAAACGGAAATAAACTAATGAAGATCGTGAAACGGTGATATACTGTTTTACTGTAGTAAATCCACCTGAACAGTTTTTGTGATGAAATCGCTTGCCTCGGACAATAATAAGTACACAGGTTTGTCAACGCGAACGTTCTCGCTGCTATTTAAATATTCCGTTGCTCTTCTATCTTCATTAATAAATAAAATCAACTGGATCTTATAACTTTGTTCTCCTAATATTATGTTTATTGATTTTAATTGAATTGTTTTATAATACTATAATCGCTACAAAATGGACATTATGGAGTAAATTGAATCAATTAATTACTTCCTTGATTGCTGAGGATAAAAATGAATATATATATATATATATATATGTTAAATGATAGGCTAGAGAGAGCAGTGCATATAAAGTCAGACTAGAAGTCTGCGAGCACTAAAGAAAATAAAGGAAATAAAGATCAACGACAAAAGGAAACATATACTTTTTCACTGAGGTAATAGTTCTTTGGGTTTTTTTCAAATTTATGTAGAAGTAAATGCTCGGCCATCCACTAAACTAATTGGTTTTGAAAACGTCGTATTTTCATCAAGCGAACACACACATTTTTTTCACGAGAGAATACATATCTTTGCGGCAAAACATATCTAAATGATATAAAAATGTGTCCCAACCACCAATAGTTTACCAATTTTGATTTACCATATTTTGATGAAATAAATGTTTTTGCGGCAATATATATAGATTTCAATAGAATATTACGTCAAAGTTGGTAATATTTTAGTAGTTGCGTCAAAATTTATATAGTATTTACTTGATACAATTTTCCGTAACCAAAATCATTCTACCTGATTTTTGAGTGTGAAATATTAACTATGTGCTCCACACAAGCATCTGATATTTGTTTACAGGTTTTTTTTAGACTTAAATAAATAAAATTTTTTAGAACTCACAAAAAACGGCAAGAAGCTATATCGAATCCCAAGTCTTCACATTTACACAGCATTATTACCTTTCGATAGACCCGTGAATGGGGCACTTGAACAACAATGAAGCACTTCTCGCAAGTGACATAATTTCAACCATGCCGTGCTTTATTTGGACTTGAGCTGTGTAACTTTCTCTTCCAAACTAACGATTATAATACTCTTGACAACCATTTACATTAAAATTCACCGTCCTAAAAGAGCGTGTTGTCGCCGGTGTGCTGAACGTTAATTTCAACGACATATATTGAGCGCGAAAGAAACGGACAACAAGTCTTCTTTGATCTGGACTCAAACGTTTTGATATATTCACTAAATTACAGCAAAATATTGCACAGTTATTAAATTCTCAGCTTTTTAAAATCTTTCAGTTATGAATGTATTTTTCAAACGCAAACCACTTTGTTCACATCAAATTAAAAAGAGATGTATACACTCGTTGTCCGCTTCGAATAAAAATTATATCAAATGGTGAAAAAGGTTCGTTGGAACGCGCTTTTCAGTTTTTTACATTGAAACGTGAAGGCGAGTATATCCATGTTTTTTTTTAAATGCACATACTCGCCTTTATATTTCAGTGATTGATATGATGTTGTGATAAAAATGGAAGGTACGTTCTTCAATGAGATAGATATTACCAAGAAAACAACAAGCTGTTTAATGAGAAGATCCTTTCGTCTCAACTTTAAGTTACAAACTTTAAATTTTGAATTAACAATATCCTCCCGAAGGATGCCCAATGCTAATTCCCATAATTAATAATATAAATGAGCTGGATGAAAATCGAATATGTGCTGCCATCTGCCAGTATTATATGCTGATTTTCACAATAAACAAAGGAAAATATAGTCGTTGTGCTATGAGTGCCCTTCGTTCCTCCTTATGTATTTCTTGTTCATCTCAAAATTTTCTCGTGGACATATGTATATGAATGTAAGTATTTGAAGTGTGAGTTCTGTGGCTATATAATTGCTTGTATTGAGCTTCAAATTCTGTAATATTATATTGTGCAATATATTTAGAAAACTATTCGTTAAAACAAGCTCTATTTTAATTGATGCTTACCTCCACCTTCCTAATTAACTGATTCACGACGAATCGAAGAGGCCAGCCAACAAGCCAGAATTATGCCCAACACCTGTATGAAAGCCACACTAATGCCGACTGTTATGAGTGTTGATGCATTACTGCCAATCTTCTGCTTTAATTTAGCCAAACATCCATTCTAATGTTTAAATATTAGACATAATTAGCACATTCCGAGGTGAGAAACGTTCTGGTGAGTCGCTTGAGGCTGTATTTATATTTAAAGTCAATACAAACACAACCTTTATAACCTCACGAAAAGCAGAACTCCTAATATCACTTTCGTGATGTGAAAATATAATGCATATTGACAGCCCAACATTTGGTCAGAATTTTACTCTTCTAATGTTAAACTGTTCAACAAAATGCATATTTTACTTGACATGTGCACCAAAATCAAATCAGAATCTATTATATATGTACTTACCGGGTAGTATTTATCGCCGTAATTAGATAAATTATTGGCACAATCATTCGTTGCAGCATCAATGAACTCCGATTTGCAGCAGCTTGGTGGGACAGGGTTTGTTGGATTTGTTTTACGTCGATTCGATAAGTCGTGCCAATCATCCGGCCTCTCAACGCCACAACACATAAGTTTTCTTTGCGCATTGTCCCACGCTACCATATCGTCAGGACTGGAACGTTTTAGGGAATCCTCCAAGGATTTTTGTAGAAGATCATGTAGCTCAGCTTTAAACAAACAAGCTGCTATGCCAACTGCCAACTCAACGATGAAAACAAGAGCTAAAAGTACTGCAAACTAAAAAAAAATATTTAAAAAAATGATGTACGTCTATAAAAATTGAAAATATGAAAAGACAATTAATTTTTTAAAAAATCTCACAGCGATCAACAGTTTAGGAGATTCCCGAATGGCACCATAGCAACTAAAAATTCGAAAAGATATTAAATTTCAATATTGCCTACACAATGTTTATCCATTACCCAAGAAATGCGATGAAAAATATTAGTGCTCCGGTAACAATAAGTATTATCGGCGGGGCTGTTATTCTTCCGTCCAAGAAGTGACTATGCTCATACACATCAACAAGTACCAAAATACCCGCAATTATAATGCCCAATCCGGATATCTAGTGGAATGAAAGTGATAAATGTTCCGTTACATATTTTATGCACCCATTTTAAATCATGAAGATTATAAAGCTGTCTGCGAATTTGATAGGAAAGTGAATGTATGCGTGATTAATGTGGCAATGTTCTGATTTTAGTTTGTTTCATTTTTAGCTATTTTGTTAGCTTAGTGTTGACTGAGCAGCCAGTTGACTGATTTGGGACATCTTGATTATTTCAAACACAATTAACATCGTCAAGCATATACGTGCTCAGGTGAACATTTTCTGACTCATTAGTCAGCCCGCTATTTCGGACAAAAATTACAAGATTATAGAAAAAATAACTGAAATTGACTTGAATTGGCTATAGTCGGATGACTAATTCGATTTTTGCCGACTTTTAAGCGACTCAGTCTGCTATGAATGTATTTCAAAGTGAAAACAATCCAAAATTGACCAAAATTAGCCGACTGACTATCAGTCGATTACAGTTGATGGATTTTCATAGAAATTCTAATAGCCAGTCAGTCACTTTCACACGGGTAGACGACGTTCAGTCAAAATATTTCAGATTGCCAGTTAAAATCATTTGTACTCAATAAAAGTTTGCTGAATGTAAGTGAATTTATTTTCGCACGAAAACTGATTGAACAAGTCTCCGGTCTTTCTTAAGGTAGCATGACTCTTGGTAATTTCCTTCCCAACAACACTTTCACTTGACTTAGTTCTTCTCATCAGAGTGGCCTGTATGAAAGTCCACATACAGTCGTGCATAGCATGTCCACATACAGATGTATATGTATATTTATATATATAGGAATAAATGCCATGCATACGTATTACATTAAAGGTCGCGGCTTTTCTAGAGTGTGATTTTTGAAGTCAAAAACACCATCGACCACGCAATTTACGATTTTCTTATTGATTTGCTTGAGCTATGTCGTTACACATATTTTCCATTCACCCAAGTGGAACAATATTTCTCACTGCGAGTAAAACGGATTCATTCCGTTGTATCGGACTCGATTGGAAATCGTTTTGAGCTTATAATTATAGAACCGAAAAAACTTGTAAAAAATTTCTTCGGTCGATGCACTCTACACTTTTCTTATTGATTCACTTTTGCTGTAAGGTGTTAAACATATGATTTGATTTTCTCAAACGGGAAAATTCCTTTCAACAAGTGACACAAATTGCTACTGAGGCAGCACATAACTAGAGAAAAATACCATTCGAACAGTATTAAATTAAATATTTGCATGCGGTAGCATATCAATTTAGGTGATAAATGTCAATAAAAGATAATGAACTACTATTTGGAGTAAGTTTGTTCGAAATGGATTATAATTTACGATCGACTGTTTTATATGAGTGCTTGGAAATTAAAGTGAAGATGGCTTAGACCAAATCATGCTGTGTATTTGCCACAACAGCGCTCATGTCACACTCCTGCTCGAAAAATGTTGTGTCTTGACTTTAATACTCAGGGACTCAGATCTGACCTGAAATCAAATCTCGGCTATGGGACAGAAATCGTCAAACTTTCTACTTATTTACGACCAATCAGAGGCACAAGCTGAGATAGACTCCAAAATATGCAACACAGAGAGGTCTCCATGGTGTTTTGACTTTATTTTAAAGAAATACATCCCAAAATAGACAAAGATAATGCATTCAAATAAAGTATGGATACATTTTAAGGAATAGACTTTCGAATAATGAGTGTTCGAAGCACGGCTGTAGCGAATGGCGAGCTTGGAAATGTGCAATAGCCAAAATGAAAATAAGAATGACCAATTTTGCCAATTAAATTTGAACGTAGCTATTGAAACGACCTTCTAGGAGTATTTCCGGTTTTGTTAGGTCATGTTGAAATGGAATTTATTAATTAAATAATTTTCTTGGAAATTTTATATTTAATTTTATGCATCTTTCAAAACTAGACGATTCTAGTGTTTAAAATAGTTTAAAAATATATTTAAATTTCTGTTCAGATCGAATATAATATTTAAATACTCACCGCAAAAATAAAATTAAATGCGAACAAAATATATTTAATGAGGCCCATCCCACAAGTATGCATTTTGATAATGTTTTAAAAATAATACTAATTTTGAATTAACACACAATGCAAGATCAACAATAGATTGTTCACCAATCAAATGAAGTAGATATTGGAACAAATGAATCGAATATTCTGTTGAAGAACTGAATCGCACCAAGTCCAAAACAAGACTGAATTGAAAAACTATGTGGTCAAGCACAACTACCCTATTCTAATCATTTGCGGTCTTTCATTTCTCCCTTTCGATTTTAGTTTAATCGTCATTTTTGTGGGGTGGTAGTTGTTGTAACCTAATGACACATCGAATTAAAGCATTCATGGAAAACGGTTTCTCACGTAAGCCACTCATAGGTGAGATTCAAACTCGCCAATAAATCGTGAAAACTAATCGAAAACGATAAAATGTGTTGCAATCTTAGAAATATTCACCATAATCGAAAATTATAATCTCGAAATTCCATACAATTTTTTTAAGTTTGTGACATAAAATGCATGTCTCAAAATTTATTTACTCATTTCTTTTTCGTGTCCTCACAATTTTCAGATATAATAAGCTCCTAAAAAACATGCATCATACTTTACATGCTTTGCTATGACCATTACATCCACTACAACAAGCAGTGTGTGAAAAATAGTCGATGTCTCCCCTATTAAACCGTATTTATTAGAATACGTTTGTTACACTATTACAGAAATATTTGATGCCTGAAATACGAATTACAACTTTATCCATGTCCATACATATGTATTCAATATATTGCGTATTAATATTGATATATATAAAAGCGATTTTATATACTAAACACTAGTCACCTATGAATTAAGAGATATAAGTGATTCTTATCTGTTTGATTTACTCAGGTAAAACGTTGTTTTCACATTTGAAGAGTGTGGATTGAAGTTAGCACAGTTGAGTGGGTGATGACCGTGATTTGGGGTCAAAATAACGCTAACTACCAAGTAATGACGCAGCAAAAAATTGGAGGGATGGAAAATGCGCTGCCATTTCTTGTGCTGGGATTTCAAAGCCAACCGCAACATTATGCCATTGTTTTTATTATTCTTTTGATCGCAACAATGTGCGTGTGAAAATATCACGAATAACGATTCCAATACAATTAGAATCTGGGAAATATATGAATGTCTTAGAATAAAAGTGTACTTTTGCTGCACGTAAACACAAAACTCAAAGGAAAGTCTCAACGAAGCGACACAAAATGTTGTATTTTTTTTCTGAAATGAAGCATATAAATATTGCACAATGATTTTTAAGCCGGGTTTACAACAATAATTTGCACCGCTTTCTTGCAGTAACAAAATTGTGGTCGCTTCTAAAAGCAACACTTCTGCGTGACGCTAATACGTGTAGCAAAATAAAGATGTACTTTTATTCTAAAGCATGCATATGTGCTTTATGTGCTATGGAACACAACTTTGTCCTTAACGTTTCATGCAAAAATGAATTGTAACTCGTTATAATTTGTACCAATGATGTCCAGTATTGATTGCACAGAATACTAATTGACTGAATATGGAAAGAACAGCTTTTCCAGGTCATTGCATGTCTTTGATAGATTTTCCATGAAAATAGGGGGAATTTTCCTAGAGCAATGGTTTTAATGGATTGAAAGTAGCTAACTGGTAAGCTATAGCCAACAGCCGCTACCTGCATAGCAAATTCAGTGCTCTGATATTTTTTTATACAGACAAAAGATTTGAGGAGATCTTAAGAATTTAAATGAGGTAATTTTTTGCATGTAAATTATTGAAGCTTATGTTGGAGAGTGTGTTTCCATCAAGAAATGTGATCATTAAACCAAACTTTTGGACGTCCAAATACAAAATAATACTGAAGAGTCTCTACTCATGAATAGAACGCCTCGGAGCTAAGCTACGTAGGCGATGTTCGTGTTCACCGCCACTATGCATATTGTACTGAAAGTAGTTCGTTGCTATCAATAAAGTAAAAATGAAAGTTCATAAATGTCTTATTAAAACATTCTTTCTTTTTTCTTTCTGAGCGAAGCGAATTTTCTTTATTCTCTTATTAAAATTGTAATTTCCATGTTGTGTACAAAATTGACATGTTCATTAAGTTTACAACATATAATCTGAATTTTGATATTATGCTTGCTTCTTTTGCAAAGAACAATATGTTTTGTCCAGTGGCAAGATTGGCTATTCTAGAAATGCACAGCTGTGTATACTGTATACAACTATGGGAAACCTGTATTTACCACAATATTTAATTTGTATTAGAGTAAAATATGTTTATTTCAAATAGCCTAAGAACGGCGTAATATCTCGGTTGACACTGACTCCGGTTTAAAAAAATTCAAAATTGTGTGCAAATATTAAATTATTAATTTTAAATTAAAATATCTCGATTAACTTATCGTTTATGATGATATAGAGTATTTTTCTGAGAAAAATCCATTTTCTTGTCTACTTTATTGCATAAGTGCTCCACACAAGCATCTACGCTTTAATATCTTTGTGAACTGAGTCTATTTATTTCGACCAAGTGACGCTGTGTGCAGCTGAGCTGAAGAAGTTGTGTAGAGAATATTCGGCTCAGAGTCAATATACTGGCTTAAATCAGGAGTTCTACTTCCCCTGTATGTGCGTTTCGGAGCACGTTTCCTTTCCAATTCCATGATTGTTGCAGCAGCATTTGCTTCAATCGTTTGTAAACTTTGCGTTCGCTGCAAAGATAATCTCAATGGTTTTTTGGGCGGAGTTGGTCTGCCGCTACGTATTCGCGAACTGCTCGATAAAGGTGCTGGCTCTGATGTATAGTCCACTTCCGGTTGCTTGCGACTCAAATTTTTTGCTGGAACATTTGGTGTGTGATGCAGATTGGAGTAATTTGGCTTATTTTCCTCTTCGAATTCCATGCTCCTTGAACTCCGAATATCATAAGCATTTCCCCCCTTTTTAAACCTATAGCGGCTGGAAAAGTAGAATAAACACATTTTCATCAGAAATCAACTCATAACTGCTAATAATAGGTGGTAGTCATGGTCAAACTGCTAGGTGTGATCATTGATTGCGTGGAACATAATTGGCGAAGGACGTTTCTTTTTTCTAAGTATCGTTGAGTGTGAGTCCGTCCTTCACCAATTTTTGGCTATAATATATGGATTGAATGTGATTTCGATTGATTCGACTTAATTTGAACCGACCTAACTTCTAGAAGGTTGAATTTATTTAAAGTTTCATTACCTGTCGACTCCATTTTGTTCGCTGGATTTTTTACTAGCCAATCTGTGTCCCGATTTAGTTGATGTCTGAAATTCAACAAAATGATTGAAATGTATCGTTAGAAATAGATGAAAAAAAATTAATTCGACTTCTTTTCGTATTATCGTTGCTAATTTTTAAATGGTGTCCATAAATATGTTCCCTTCGTCAAAAGGATTTTAATCACTTACATCGTCATGTAACAAATTCGGATGAGAGCCATGATGGCGGTCAAAATGGCCACGAGGCAGTCGCTGATTCTCCTTAAAATGATCGCGATTTTTGTCTTTTTGTTTCAAAAACGATTGTGCTGTATTTGATTCATTGTTGATGGTTATTTTTGAAGGTGAACCATACATTCTGCTACTTGAACCGACAGACTGCTGCGACTGGCTGTGTTGCAATGTATTGGGCTGCAGCGAATATCGCGCATCGTGCTCCAAATTTAATGGAGGACTTGCTCTGGGAATGGTTTTATCGGAATAGGCCACATCATTATTGGCGACTAATGGTTCCGTTATTGAAGGGTGCGTTTGACGCGGGCTCGTTAGAATTGCCTTGCCTCCAATGATTGTTGCAACGAAATTGCCTCTTTGGAATATTTGTGGCTTGTCAATATCATTATTGTTCGACGATGAGATGCTTATGCTTGTTACATGATCGCCTTTAGTTGCTTTCTGGCTCGTTGCTTCTTTTATATTTTGATTGCGAATGTGATTGTGATTGTGATTAAGATTCTGATTGGAATTGTGTTTGTGATTTTGATTGTGATTTTGTTTTGGTGTCGCGATTATGTCTTTTTTCGATTCCTGCAATTCTTTTACTTGATCCTCCAAATAGCTGATACGATGCTGAAGCCTTTGGTTGTCTTCTTGTGACTGAAGCAGCAATTGTTGATTTGGGTTTGCGGGTTTTTTCCGTATTACGACCAGTTCGCAATTTTTGCTGGTGCTCATCAATTTATGGAGCTCGTCTTTGGACTGTGAATCAATCACTTTGCCATTGCATTCAATAATGCGATCGCCTCGGCACAAAGCCTCTCCATCATATACCCAATCGATGAATAGTTCATTTCCATCTTCTTTCAGACTGAATCCAAAGCGTCCAAAATGTGCATTCACAGCACATAAAGACATATGAATTCCGTTCAGAAGTTGGAAATATAGTGATTTTGAGCCATTCCCATTTTCAGCGTCCAGCGATTTGTCGAGACGAGATTGGAGCACACGAATCTCTTCGACCAATGATAATAAATGCAATTCTTCACGACCAAGCGCATATTCCAGTTCTGCCTGTCTTATTCGAATGTCGATGTTGCTGCAATAATAGAAACGTATTAGCCGATGTATACAATAACTAAGAAGAGCTCTGGTTTTGCTGAGCTGGTAGCGGCTGCTGAGAGTAGAAGCTGGTCACCCACGGCTGGCCAGCCGTCGGCAATTCTTATGAAAGATACATCGCTATCATTCCCATTTGGTTTGGTTTTTCATAAGAATTGATTGGCAATGGCCAGCCATAGATGAATAGTTGCCTGCTGTCAAAAAACGCTGTCAGGTCAGCAAAACCAGAATTGCTAGTCACTAAGTCAGTATTACTAATGGAATCGTCAAGATTATAATGTAATACGTTATATTTCAGAGTGAAATATCATGCGTTAATATAAAAAAAAATCACTCACTCTGTAATATCGAGATTATCCAATGCAATTTTCAAGTTACTTATTGTCGCCCGCTTACTTTCCGCCTCAATTTTTAGTTTCTGCAATTGATGTTCAGCTGCTGATTTCTCTTTTTCATCTAAAGCGGGTGTACTACTTGGCCTTTGTAATTTCCCTAATCCTAGATGTAGTCTTAAATTTTGAATTATAGCTTCATGTTCCTGCAATGCTGTGCCTCGATGCTTTTGTTTTTCGTTCAATTGTGGTGTCATGGTATCGGTGCAAAGTGATTGCCGAGATGATGTTGTGCTATTGCCTCCCAACGATGTACCTTTTCTGCGCCGTGGTGTAGCATTTGTACTCAAAGAAACCTCTATACTTGCCATCTGAAAAATAAAACAATAACGAATACCAACGTTCATTATAACCGGTTGACTAAAGTTGTTAACTCGTAAATGAAATGATCTAAATTACATAATAAAATCATAAATTTCACTTTTTCGCAAATTCGAAGCCGATCTAAAAGTGAAAGTTTCGAGACTTCTCCACATAAATGTTATAACCGGCGCTGTGGCTTGTTTAATTAATAGATTGATTTGCATAGTTCTTTTTCGCATCAGATTGATTCAGAGAGAGAGACGTTCAATATGAAGAATTTTGTGAAATATTTTTTATATCAAATGTGGATTCTCAATATGTTTTTTTTTAATTTTTTGGAGTAATTATATTGAAAATCTTACCTTTGCTTCTAGTGATTCCAAATTTGTCATTCTCGGGGGTCCTTTGTGTGGCGACAAGACCGACTGGGAAAAGGAAGAAAATGCAGATTTTAGAATTCTATGCTCAGATTTTGATTGCCGTGGTTTTGGGCCGGACCGAACTCATTCAACATGATAATGATAAAACATGCGCGAGAACAGTCTTAGAATAAGATATACAATTTGGCGTGTTGTTTTTCATGAGAGAATGTTTTGAATTTTGAAAATTGTAGGATTTTTAAGGGCTAATTTGATGTGTGATATGTCTTCTACGGGTTTTGCGTGAAAAGGCACTATAGTTGAATGTCTTAAAATAAAAGTACAGCTAATACGTGTATAGCGACACTCAGAAGCGCTGCTGGCAAAACAAAATGTTGTTTCTCAATGGAAATGTACATTTTTGTTTTAATTGTGAAAAAATATTGACTATTTGACTAAAATCTAATCATTTATTTGGAAAAAACTAAGAAATTAAATATATATAATAGTTTGAGTAAGTAACCAACTGAGTTGGAATTAATTTCAATTTGATTTTAGGCGATTCAACGTGATTGTAATAAGTTTTAATCAGTTAAATACAACTGCAACTCAATCGGTTAGTCACTCAAACTTGCAATCATTTTGTTCCAAAATAGTCGCTTGACTATCAGTCAAAAAATAATTCACGAGGGCCAGGCTTAAAATGTGTTAAATTCGCTTCTACGTGCAGCAAAATGAAAATCTAATTTTATTCTAAGGTTTTCAGTAAGTATGCAGGCTAAAAGGGCTCACCATAGATTGAGTACGCTCTGTGGGAAAATTACGCGATCCGGTGTATGGCTCACTAATCACGCTTCCATAATCCATTTCTACAATAAGAAAGACCACCAATTCAATGATTAATAGATTCCCAAATATGTAGAGTTGAACTTCATCATAACAAGTTCTACACGACTAAATGTTTTCCAAGAAAGTGTCAACAGTTGACGATGCGGTCACTAACATTTTTACAAAAACTACATGCCCTTAGCTATTCAAACTGAAACTAACGCAGAAAAAATAGTTGTGAATTGCGAGTTTATTGACACGCAGTCTGGATTTTCAAAAAAGCAAAATGAAATTTTTGAAATGTAAAATATTTATTTAAAGAAAAAAATTGATCAAAAATGGCATTTTCTTCAAAAAAGAGAAGCACCTTTGAAACACGAACAGTGTTCTTTAGTTGCAGTGTTGTTTATTCTAGCGTTACATTTTCATGAAACCATTCCAGATGTTGCAATTTAATGAGTCGTAAAAAAGTACCACTTTCAAATACATCATCATAAAACCGTTGCAATAACTTAGCAGCCAATGCCTGGATACCCAAAAGTTGTTCCTTGCCTTGAATTCTATGGTTTTCATTAAGACAGATCGATAATTGTGCAAACTATAACATTTCTTTGTCACTGGAGAAAGGCTCTTGAAGTTTCTACTCACATGCGACAAAAAATTTAATTACTTGGCGATGTTTGTCGCACTTGCATGACAAAATTCCTTTAAAGTAAAAGAATATTCGACGCTTGAATGCATAGAAAAGTTTTTTTTTCTCTTCTGGCCCGATCAATGTCAAATTTCGAGCTGGAAATGAAGTAGAATCGTTGAAGTAGATTTCTATGGAGATCATCTAGTTCGGAATGTGACCGCGATCGAATGGCAAAATGTTGTTTTTACTTTAAAAACTCATAAACTATCGCAGAAAAGCTGCTTCATAAGCATGAAGTGGGAAGAGGCCTCCTCTTTACTATTCAGAAATATTTATGCAAAACTTGTATACAGCCCGTGGCCGATGCTGTGAAAACAAAACAAATCAAAACAAAGAGCAAAACATCAGTCTTTCGTTTTTCTGACTTTGAAATGTCGTAATTTCTCGCATTTTGGCAATTGGGTGCTTTTTATTCGCTATTTCAAAATTGTTTAATTGAATTTCCTGTGAGTATTCTCACAAAATGTTAGATGGAATGCTGCAATTTAATTGATAGTTACTGAATATCTGGTTGGTCTAACAGAGTGCACTGCTCTACATACATATAAACACAGTATAATATTTACAACAACATCATTCAACTGATCTCTACTTTTTGTTGAACATTGTTGAACTGTGCGTGTGTATTGTATGCGATTACAAACCTTCCTCGATGATTGGGTGACCGTTCTTTATTACTGAAATCCATCAAAACCTTTCAACTGTGGGTTTCATCAAAGTATTTATCTTTCGCGCGATTTATTCCGTTTATTTTTGGTAAATGTTCTATTCTTTTGAAATGCACCATTAGTTCAAAACACATACGATGATCATAAATGTGTATATGTTTGGATTTTCCAAAAATAGCACTTTTCGTAAAATCTGCTATTGTTTTATGTTCACACGTAATTATTGGAAATGGACTGAAACGCAAAAAAAAACGTTTGAGCGCAGCACAGAAATATCCAATTTGCTTATGTCACACTCCGAAATATCAACTAGTGAATATGAAATAAATATTAAAAAGTAATGCTACAGAAGAATGTAAAGTTATGCAGCTGCAGTATTTGAAGCACGACTAAATCGTATTTCATAAACCGATCGACGCTATGCCACAATGTATAGATGTATGTGTATAATTGTTTGTAACAACACACAAATATAGACATATATATGTATATATATACACATACGCGCGCGCGATACGCAATGTGGCGTGTGTAAAGCCAGTAAATGTATTTGTGACTGGCTTACGTACATATGCAACCGAGCTGTGGTAATCGCGTTCTGCTTAGTTCCCATGGCATTGGTGTTAGAATATAGTATTTTCCATCATTCTGAACTATGAAGTAGCGTGCGCAATTTTTCGCACACGGCTTTTATTTCTTGTTTTCAGACGCATTTTGTTCAAATTGCTATTCAACATATAATTTATGCGGTATAAACGGTTTTTTGATCGACGCATTTGAATGTTGCCTTGTTTATGGGCTCTATTGAGCTGATAGTAGATATATGAGCATTTGAAAATTTATTTATTTGCATTCAAAAAAGAATCTTTTAAAGCGATTTCGTACAAAACATGTAAAAATGCCAGAAAAACAATTGAGCTTTACAGTTTTTCACCGACCATATTTCTTGAATTGATAATTTAATTTACATAAAATGTTGTGTCATTTTAATCGTTACTAATTGGCGAATATTCAACAGTTCGATGAAATGCCATTTTTGAGCTTCGAGCATTAATGGATGAGACGATCAAACATTAGCCACAACGGATGAAGTTGAAGCTGATTCCGGCAAATTCATGAATTTCAATAAAGTACCCATGAATTTCCTGCATTCACTGCGTGGAATTTCAACAAACCATTTGAAAAGTTGAAGTTTAAAGTAAATATATATCAATGGATAGATTTATAATTTTTGTGATTTTATCTGGATGGATACATTTATCAGGCTGAGAATAAAAGTTTTCACACATATCTCTGCTCCGGCTCATGCAAATGGATATATTCATTAAGATCTCCGATGAATATAATCACATGAGTATATTTGGTGGAATTTGGAAAGGAATTTTCATTGTTTGTACAAATTCGATATCATGAAAGTGAATTTGATATTTTCAATAAAACAACGAATAAGAAAGGATAGCGATCCTATTCGGGACATGACTATGCTATTTACGACTGTTGCCGTAAAGAACTTTCTCGTTGACAGTATTAACTTGATACCTAATGGTAGAACATAGATAGAGAGTAAATTTAAACAAATCTTCGTAATAAAAAACTATTATATCTTCAACCAAAGTCTTGTCTTCGCGATGCCATTCTTCAAATTATTTTCTTGATTTTTTAAAGGATGGAGAAAAATATCCATTATCGTAGCATTTTTGGAAGTAGCTGATTTTTTTGGGTCAACATTTTACTCCAAAATTGTCATAGTTTTTCCTATATTTTATACATCACATTCGGAATAATTTATGTGATTTGATCGCATTTCAAAATTATAAATATACTTGCTTGATCAAACATTTCATTTTCCTATTATTCAACATAGTTCCCTTTGAGGGCGATACACCGATTCTAGCGATCTTCCAACTTTTTGATATCATTTTTGTAGTACGATTCGTCTCTAGAGTTAAAATAGGCGTCTGTTTCGGCAATAACATCTTCAATTGTGCTACATTTCTTTCCAGTGAGCATTCTCTTGAGGTCTGGAAACAGAAAATAGTCGCTGGGATCCAAATCTGGAGAATACGGTGAATGGGGAAGAAATTCGTAGCACAATTCATTGAGTTCAACTATCGTTTTCATCGACTCGTGACACCGTGCATTGTCATGGTCAAACAAGACTTTTTTCTTTTTCTTCAAATGGGGCCGTTTTTTCGCGATTTCATCTTTTAAACGCTCGAACAACGCAATGTAATAATCGCTGTTCATTGTTTTTCCCTTTTTGAGATAGTCAATGAATATTATTCCATGCTCATCCCAAAATACGGATGCCATAACTTTGCCAGCTGACTGTTGAGTTTTTCGGCGCTTTCGATTGATTTCGTCCCCCAACTTAGCTGGCAGCCGATCCGATTCTGGAGTGTCATGGTTGATCCATGTTATACCCATTGTTACATATTGAAGCGAAAATTCGGTTTTATTGCGTTTTATCAACTCCAAACACAGCTTCGAATCATCAACACGTTGTTGTTTTTGATCGAATGTGCGCTCACGCGGCACCCACTTTGCACAGAGCTTTCGCATGCATAAAAATTTATGCACGGTATGTCCGACACGTTCCTTTGATATCTTTGGAGTCTCAGCTATATCGATCAACTTAACTTCACAGTGATTCAATATTATTTTCTGGATTTTTTTTTATGTTTTCCTCTGTGACAGCCTCTTTTGGACGTCCACAGAACTCATCATATTCGGTGCTCATATTGCCCGTACGGAATTTAGCGAACCACTTCTCAACGGTTGATTTTCCTGGTGCAGAGTCCGAATAATGTTTATCAACCTAAGCCTTAGCTTCAACAGTATTTTTGTAAACCAAAAACCAATGTTTCATTAATACACGAAATTCCGTTTCATTCATTTTTTTCCAATAACAAAAGTTGCTTTACTTAAAGTCCTATAATTTACGAACCTAATGTTTGAACGCTGTCAAATTTTGACAGGTATCGTTTGAAGGTTGGTTATCACTAAAAATCGTATAAAAAAAAGGATGCAACAATCGAAATGTTAAATTTGATAGCTTCGTTAACCGTTATCGTTGATAAAAGAAACATCCTTTGCGTTCAATTCTCAGAAGTTCTCACGTGACATCAACTTTCAACAAAGGCAAACACAGAATAGTGTGTTCTTTAAGTAAAGCAAAGAATCTTTTTTTTAAACAAGTAGAAATAAGTTTCGTGAACATGGAATTGAAGAGTATATTTTTAATTAGAAAATTCCTTAAAAAACAACGAAAATTTGGTAATTTTTCCTTTGAATTGAAAGTTCAGATGTTCTTCAATCTATTTTGATTTGAAGTTCATTACTTTACAATTCAAATCAATTATTTTGGTTAGTTTCTTTCCAATTAGGAATGTCTACGATATCTCATGTTATCTTGTTCATTCTTAGGGAATAGTAACATTGTACGTTATTGTTTAGAATGCGTAAACGGACTGATTTACTTACTGGTTTGCACCAACAGCGTATGAATTGAAAAATTTTTGTAATCCGCATTGTAATCCCGAGTATATTCTTCTACATTAGGAACATAAGAGAACTACTTAGAAGCTTCTGTTTTTATTCGTAAAAATACCAAGAAAAGCTAAATTATCCATAAAAATGAATCGGGAAAATAGTTTATTCACCGCAAAACATGTTTGTAAAAAAGCTAAATGTTCGAAATAATCTGGAACCATTTAAACAAGGGAATCATTTAGTTACTAAAACGATTAAAATGTTAATAGTTTTTGCCAAACGCAGTGTTTCAAGTTTATTTATTGAACACATTTTGGGCAGCAAAAAGAACAAGTTCTACTTTTATATGAAAGTAAAATTGCGAAAAGAGCAAATACTTAAACGAATAATAGAATAGCAGAATAGCTAGCAGTGTTTGGCTCCATTTGTATCACAATTGACAACACCATTTTTTGTTTGAAACTTCGGTTTTACGGAATATATTTGAAAAATATTGTTATTAAAATTGGATTTTCATGGCGTTTTTCAAATTTACGATTCTGCAGACAGTAAATCACGCTAATCAAATCAAAAACAAAAACGTGGTTTTTCTTATGCGTATTTTTTTTTTTAGTTTTGTTTTATGCTCTATTGAATAAGAACGCATTTTTAAGATCATCCGACCAATTGTTATATTTTTGTAAGCGAACATTTTTTTTGTTTTAAAAGTGTGAACATTGTTGGCGAAGGAATTAATTAATTACGATAGGTTTTGGGACTGATTTTAGTACGATTATTCTGTGAAAAAACGTGAATAAAATTGGGAGAATACATGAAACATTTATACACAGAAAATTGATTGTATATCACAACACCGTCGGAAATAAATCCAGCTATTTTATTTTGGATTCAATTGAATGGCCAGAAATCCATCGATTTTCGCAAATCTCCGGCAAATTCCATTCCATTAAAAAAAAAAAAACGTGCATATTTTCTTTCAATATCAGCAAAGGTTCATGGCCGTAGAATTAATTCCTGAAATTAAAGTTGCACTTATTTCCTGCCGATAAGTTGTGATATACGCGCGCAAAAAAATTCGTACAACGGAAAACTAGATGAAATTTTCAATACAACCATCTAGCTTCCGATTCTGTGTAGCAATATTAGATAATTGTTGTTTTTTTCGTTTCATTGAGATCTAATCTTATATATTATCAAAAGAAATTCATTTTTAACTCCATATGTGAAATGAGTTAAGCCATCGATTGCATTAAAAAATTATTGCTGCTTCACACACTACCGCTATCGTACGCCATGCATTTGCTTACAAAAATGTGATATTCAGGATCATGAATTACGGTGTATCGCTTTGTCAATATAAACATTAAGCAATCTGAAAAGCAAAACATTAATTAGATAAATGAATTTATAGAGTGAAAAGAATTCGCATCGTTACCTTATTTTACTAGAATTCAAAAGCGTAAATTTAGGTCTGATACGATCCTCGCCCAAAACAACGTAAAATCGAACGATACAGAATACGGCCGCTTTTCGAACCATCGATTGTGTATCATCGGTGCGCTAAATTTAAATCGATTCATATCAATATGCAGCCATCAGATAATCATATCAGATTGAAATCAATCAAGGAAAAAACATATTTGTTGCTTACCTTCGCAATATTTGGCATAACATTATCTACATGAGCGTCAGTTATTTGATCACTTTGATTTGTTATTAACTCTGTGAGCAATTTAATTGCACACAGATTTGTCGGAAATTCACCAGTCGCAATCACTGGATTCAATATATTAATTGTGCCATCCACAGGTAATGCACTGGCGATCGTTTTTAAAGTTTCATCGATTTTAGCAGCAACCTGAAAATGAGACGATGCATTCAAAATGTGTTTTTTTCATTTGTTTCGCTGTTGGAATGACATGATAGAATGAGGAAAGTTTCTGACTTACATCTTTATGTGTTTTA
This sequence comes from Obolodiplosis robiniae, assembly GCA_028476595.1. NCBI lineage: Eukaryota > Metazoa > Arthropoda > Insecta > Diptera > Cecidomyiidae > Obolodiplosis > Obolodiplosis robiniae. Next base: position 5,877,396 of record CM052017.1, on the reverse strand, counting down.
TAGCAATCGAGAATTTTTAGTAAAATCAGTTCTAAGAAATTGCACCAACTACTTTTCATGCGCTCACTTCGTAGTATTTTTGACAATGTATGAATAACAGCCAGCACAATATCTGTTTGCTGGCAATCGAGGAATGCCAATAATAATTTCATTATAGCTCTGCAACAAAAAAGTCGTATTATTTGCTGTTAAAAAACACCAAATGGGTAAAAATAGCTAGTGGCTTACTTAAAGTGTTTAATTGGTAGTTCACAGTTGCCCAATTTGATGCACGTCGATAAATCTGCAAGGGTTTGTATGATGTGGTCGTGTGGCATATTTGTGCTTAAGGCTAGCGCTTCTTTGAGAATATCTGACTCTTTGACATTCCCTACAATTCGAAAAATTGATTGAAAACAACTGAGAAAAATGGAACAAATCACAAAAATACACATACATTCTGTGACCAGTTCACCGTCTGGTAAAAATGTGACATTGTTGGAGTGTTTTGCTGTGAATGTGGCTCTTGATGTCATGTCACTATCGATGCGTACGGTATTTTCGGGTGTGTTCGATTCAGTTGTGGTAGCTGATTGTGTTTTCGATCCATTGCACGAATCTTCCTTGTCGGCTGGTGAAAAATACCCATTGATTCCGCTCGGTGGGGCTTGGTTTTGACTCTGGAACTGTTGTTGTACGATGCCTGGTTGATGATCGTCCATTTGACTGATGCCGGAATCTTTGCTATTCGTATCACGACCCAATTTTGTTTCAAAACTATAGTTTTGAATTTCGGCAGTCGTTTTGCGCAAACTGCGATACACTTCTTCCGTATTCATGTGGAGTGTACCGTCGTTTGCATCGACTGATGATTGACGCGAACGTGGACCTACACAAATGATTCGAATATATATTTTTTTGTTTGGACAATTTTCCCAAAGTCCCAAACATATTGATTTTATTTCTAAAGTTATTACTTACTAGTATAGTGATTCAAGCTCATTGGTCCAAGTTGAGGGCTTAAGAGCAATTTCGGACTTGAACAGGACAAGGGCGATGAGGGACTATTTGTGCCGGACGTGTTTCGGCGTAATTGTTGTTGAATTATTGTTTTTGCCGAATCGCTATATGTTTTCGGTAACTCACACAAAATGGCGGCCATCTGTATCGAATAAACGTTTCCAAAATATTTGAACCGATTTGTATATAATGAAGCTTTTGAGACGCAATTAATTTGATAGAAGAAACTAGAATGCATAGAAACTTACCTCTGGAGTGTTGCAATTGTATAAAGCAATCAGACAAGAGCGCGCTTGACTTCTAAGCTCAACACTTTTCTGATCATTTGCAAGCTGAACAATTTTTTGAATTGCTTTGTTTGTTGCCGGCTGTTTTGGAAAATCATCACTTCTACAATAAGTTGTAACTAAATTCGTAACAAATTTCAGCTCGGCAATTTTCGTTTTTATGGTTGGCGTTTGAGCCGCATCAACCAAAATTCTGAAATGGAACAATGTGCAATTGTATCATTTGTTCAATACTTCTCTCGAAAAACGGTGCCCGACTATTTACCTGAAAACAGCCTTCAATTGTAATTCAGGTGGAAAATACTCATGGACTAAAGTGAGAGTCTTCCATATTTTGCTGTGCATTGAGCCCAACAATTCGGCGCCCAGTTTGTTGAAAAGTCTCGTCAATAAAATAAAAAGCCAGTCATGCAAATCATTCGAGTGCAATATGATAAGTTCGTTAACAGTATCCAAAAATAGGGCATATACTTTTGTATGACTATCCATAAACATTTTCCGGAACAAATCCAAAATGTTCTGAAATTTGAGCAATTTAAGTTTTTTTTCCAGATATATTTAATATGCGCTCAGCATTAATATAATCAAACAACGAACCTTCAACTGCTCTTGCGTTAAATACTTTCCTTCGGATAGGTATTGTGTTAAGCTCGTCAATCCATCTTTTCGCTCAGCCCAATGATTGGATGAACAAAACTGTATGATAACATCAATATCTTCAATAAGCGTACGATCCAATTTGCTGCGAGAGCCATTCCATGAGCCCGACTAAAAGTGACGATGTGATTAGAATTACTTTAAAAATGATATTGCGATAAAAATCTTCGAACTAACATCGTTTCGTCGGAATGAATCGAAACTCCTTTCTGAACAAACAGAAGACGCTTCACTCTCGTCCGATTCATCTCGAGAGATTTTTCGATTTAAATGCAAACGACTTAGTTCACTTGTTAGCTCTCCATCGTCTGGTGACTAGATTCAAATATTTATTATTGGATTTGATTTTTATGTCAGAACATTAGAAATGCGTATATTTACTAAGGCATCTGCTAAAGCGGACTCCGCTTCTCGGCTCGCTTGCAAAATTTTCTGCGCCAAAACTGGCCGAGACGTTGGAATGATTGGCGGTCTTTCTTGTCGGCGGGGGCTACTACTTTGTAGATATCCTAAGCGACGAACCGCTTGGTGCACACCATTTCGAGTTGGACTAGTTTCACGAGAGTTAACCAATGACCTTGGAATGACTGGAGTCTTTTTTGGAATTGTTCCAGTTTGCCGATATGGCATACTGTACAATCGCGATGACGGCGATGTACTTCGTGACGTTGCTGCAAAATAATCAAATTCATTATGATTATCCAATAATTGTTTATATAATCCACAAACGTTTGCATGGATCGAGCAAATGGTCAGAATGATATGTCCATCCAATTGTTAAGGAATGCCTGTATGAATGGCAGCCTAAATTTTTTAAGTGCTTCTAATCGCCCGTTCCAGTGCTGATATGATATCATTTTTTTCAATTGTTCCAATATGTCTTCATGATATTTCACATTGCCATTTAAAGGTTTCCGAACATACAACTTCCGAAAACATAGCAAAATTTCACAAGGAAACCATCCGAAAGGTATTTCCTTATCTGATTTTAGTTCCGAAAAATGGTTTGCCATACAAATGTGGTATTTATATGTTAGACCATCGAATATCGTCACTAGAGGATCCGTTTAGAAGTTTAAAATGACATCCCGTTGTTTATCTATTGGCCAACTTACGTTGTGACTGCGACACTCCACTGCTACGTCGAACCGTACTCCGATATTCAGTTTGTGGTGTTGCTTGATTTGAAGCATTGTTTGCGATCTTTTTCGCTCGAGCTACAAACAAATGGTTCAATCAGAATGGTTTTTTCAATTTAAAAATAAAAAATTTTAACATTTAAAACAAAAAATGAGATGACAAATATCTGAACGAGGTTTAAAATGAAGAACAATGATGGATTTAAACAATTTCTTGCGGACAAAGGAACTATAATGAATTTACAGAACAGAAAACGCTGACGGTCTGCTGTTTGCTTCCAAATTTGTAGTGTCCAATGTGGTTTTCAAATGAAAATTTTATTTTGAAATTAATCATTGAATAGAATTTCAATGTACTGAAATTATCATCTTGCTCAAAATTTATTAAACTGAAATGAAAATTTCAAATGTTTTGATTGGAAAACATTTTTTTTTTTTTTTGCAAAAAATCGTCTCGATGTTGTCGATCTATCGATGTTCCATAAATTGTTTACTACCTTGCTGAGCCGCTTGACCTTCTGTATTTTTCCAATTTGTTTAGCATTTTGTATAAAAATTTAATTCTCAATTAATCATGCGCATTTTTATTTGAATTTGTAATGTTTGAATGGAAAACTTACGCAGTGAAGCTGTTCCAGCTGTAACTTTGAGGCGTGCCATCGTTGAATATTGTTGTCTGGCTCGCGCCCGTTGAACAGCAGCAGTATCTAATGCTGATATGCTTCGAACGTTTCCTATTCGGTAAATATTATATTAATAACTATTTAATTGTTATTTTTTGGGGGGTGGGGCGGAGGTGCGGTGTATAGTAATGCAATAATTCGTTTAGCAAGATTTGTGGAACGCAATTTCTGATGCAACAATATTCCAAGCACAGTTAGACTCACTGTCGCCTGAAAAATCGAAAGCACTTCGATTTGGTTCAAAAATAAACAGCGATCTACAAATCTTTTTTGTGTGAAAGTTAAAGCTTAATATGTGAATGACCTCGAAGAGCAGACGCTTGAGACAAATCGCGACGTATAGTGGGAACGGGTATTTCACTTTTGTTACGGTATTTTGACAGCGATGACGTTCTGTATAGACGACTCGTGCTACCATAAGCTGTTATTGTATTTGTTAAATTTTCACTACTTGTACTTGCTGAGAGATTTGTTAGTAGTGTCCAGTCCATTTTAACATTGCAATGTTAGGCAAGTTATTGAAAAGAATCAAAATGTGATACAAATGATTTATGTTTCGATTTTGTTTGAATCAACTAGATAAATATTAACAATATTGTTCACACCAAGCTATTGAATTTTATTAACACATTCTATTTACCTGATGGAGTGATTGTTGCAGGGCTTCGCATACCAGATATCGGACGCCGCTCTTTAAATAAAATAGAATCATTTATTTTTGACAACATTTCAGCCAGACCAAATAAATTTTACGCTATACTTTTTGTCGATGTGTGTTTTTAGCAATTTCATATTACTTACTTATTGCACAGTTTGGCATTGAATTAAGGCTACTGTTACTGCCACGTAGACTAGCACTCATTGAATTCGTACCATTTGATTCGGTACCATCTCGTTCTCGATCCAATGCTTTCTGTGTTTGCAAGTCAAGCGATGAATATAAATTGTCAGCCAAGTCTGGAAAATGTTTTCGGAACTCCCAAAAGCACCTAAGAATGGAATGAAAAAAAATTAAAGTCAGCGCAAGCAAGGGATTAGAAACATATTTTGATTGATTTCAAACCTTCGGCTGTGCTTGCGCGCGTTATTGTCCGCATCAGAAAAGCCCTTTTTCAATGCTTCTTTCAGGTTGACTGCGAATTTTTCGAGTGTTTTCGTTGACCAATCTTCGAACAGACAGAACATTACCTCGGATAATGTAGCGCGGATATCTTTCGACTTCGATTGCATCAGATTTTGCGTCATAATTGGAATTAATTTCGGCGCATGTGTGTATTTTATCACATATTTTACGGTTATTGTACTTGCTGATGAAATAACTTTTGCTGAATTCTGTATCAGATTGATCAATTCTTGAAATATATGCACACAAAAGACGTCTAAACGGGATTTGATGACTTTGCACATGTATGCGATGGTGATACAGGCCTCACGAATGACTTGCGAACGAAGCTCTTTTAGAATATCGAGAAATGACATCGACAAACTCTCTTTAAGGTAGTTGGCAAAGGTTGGCGAATTCTGAACTTGCAGCATTAACAATGATCGAATCTTTTTGAGGGCATCAACACGTTTGTCCCAATCCATGTTCTTATCGCCAATGATGCTGTTTATTGATTTCAAATGTTCGTCAACGTCACGCTGATTGAACACCGTTAGTTGAGGCACCACTTCAAACGATGCTTCGAATATTTCCATGGTCACTGCACCTGCATCACCTGTTTGCAGAGAAGAAAAAGGGAAAAATTCAAATAAATTTCGAAAATAAGAAGAAAATAATCAAGTTGAAAATAAGAATAAAGATCGAAAATGTTCAATGCGCACGTATCAAAAGCATTTTAGCATTAAATTTTCAATTCGATATCTATGAACACTGAGTTCAGACCAATTTGTAATATTAAATACTGGATTTTTAAACAAGTCTCTAAATTTGAAGCCAAATTGACCAATCATTTCAAGTTGCTATAGATAGCTTGGCAAAAATGAGTGGAACAAAATATGTGACGAATGAATAGAAGGAGAAGAGGAAGTTATGGATTGAGGTAGCAGCGAAAATATTTTAAGGCCTTTTAAGTGGTGTATCATCGAGTCTCATATTTGTTTAAAATAGTTTTGATTCTAAGTTTTGGTGACGAAATCGATGCCCTGCAACATTTTACTCTGTTATACTGGGTGGTCTCTTTTGACGCTGGCCTTTTTAATTCTGCCATATATGGCTGGATAATATGTGTTGATGCTTGCTTTACATATGACCGATTTTTAGTGATGATTTTAGCTGATTTTCGAATGAAAAGAGATTTTGCGACAAAATGATCGACATTAACATTCTTGACATTCTGCAATTCCTTCTTTAAGTACAAGCCAATGATAACATTTTCCATCTGACATATTTTTTTAAATGTACTTTACTCAACAGGTTGTTACCGTAAAGGGAGCTAGCTTAAATGGCTTACAAACGAACATAACATTAGAAAGTTCATTTCATAAGTATGAACGATGAAAGATGACAATATTAAATTGAAACTTTCGCCGATTTTTCATTTACGCGAGTGGACAAGTAAACAAAATTATATTTCCTCATGTTTTCATCAACAGAGCATGATTCACTTTTGTCGCGCACTCTTAAATTTTCCTTTGATTTTTCATTAAATATAACATTTTCGAATGAATTTCACTATATCTACGTGACTTGTGCGTGAGTACAAACAAACAAGCATGTGTATTTTGCATGACTTACTCTGTACGTCCAATGATTGCGGTTTTCTGATGGTTGAAGACACATTTCGCTTAACCAATCGACTGATTGATTTCATTTGTCCCACATTGTCTGTCTCGTCATTATTCGAGATTGCTGAACTTAATGCGGATGGCATCAATAATCCATTCGCTTTGATTTCGTCAAATTTTTGTTCCAAAATCGCCATCTTCGAGGTTGGTATATCCTTTTTCCTCAGGTCCACTCGTAGTTTGTCACCTTCCGAAAAAAGGTAATCAAGTGAAACGATAAAGTGACGGTTCAAAGATTAACGTTGATCGGCTGTCTATTTGTAACTTACCCACGTGTTTATATACTTCAACTAAAGTTTGTATAGCCGCATCTCTGACTGGACCACTTGGGTCCGCCATTAACGTAGCTATCGGTTGAATAAATGATTTCAACGAAAGAGCTTGTGTTCCGTGTCTATAGCGAAATACATTTACAGTATGAGTTAAGAAGTATACTTTTTGAATCGATCCGATATGAATCTTACATATTCAATGTGTTGACGATGGTTTGCAAAAATTCTTCTCGGATTTTTGCATTTTTATGTTTGAAACAAGTCGTCAATTTGTCGAGCAGCTGCTGTGGCGGAATAACATGATATTCCATAAGTTTTTGTAGAACGATTTGGGCTTTCTCTCGAACGGTATCCCGATTGTCCCCCAAACGATCGACAATGTGAGGTAGGATTGTTGGTGTATACGCACCAAAATCAGGTCCTAAACGAATGATGAGCTCAATAAATGACTCAAGCGCTCGCTGTGCAATCTTTAATAAACAGCATTTGAAATGAATGCATTATAAAAATATCGCTTATATTTTTTTTTATTATCAATCTTAAATTAGTTTTTCGGGAGAAATCATATATTTTTACACAAATTTATGTGGCGATAAAAGTGAGGCATTCCATTTTTTGTACTTTTATTTCTGTAATTGAATACCTTAGAATAAAAGTACATCTTCATTTTGCTGCTAGTAAAGACGAAGCTAAAAAAGAAATCTCATCGAAGCGGCAACAACCATTTACACAGCTTTCATGCAGTAACAAAATTTTATTTCGCTTCTAAATGCAACACGTCTTGAGTGTCGCTAATGCGTGTAGCAAAATGAAGATGTACTTTTATTCTGGGGCATTCGATTATACATCAATGCGCATACATAACAAACAGCCTCTTACTGAACCATTGATTCGTTTCGAAAAAAATACTAATAGATGATGATCAATCAATGGAATTCACAGAATAAAATAGATCACGTTATTTATGGTCAAGTTAAATGGAATTTCAGAATTTTATTTGAATACTAGAAATGAATGCCTTAGAATAAAAGTACATCTTCATTTTGCTACTAGTAAAGGCGAAGCTAAAAAAGAAATCTCATCAAAGCGGCACAAAATTGAATTTTTTTTTTTTTTTTTTTTTTGATTAAACCTTAAAATATTGCACACAGATTTTTAAGCCAGGATTACAACAAACATTTGCACCCCTTTCATACAGTAACAAAAAATTTGTTCGCTTCTAAATGCAACACGCCTTGAGTGTCGCTAATACGTGTAGCAAAATAAAGATGTACTTCTATTCTGAGGCATTCAAATGGATTCTTATTCTCAGAGCCAATTTCAGTTTGAATTTGCGATTTTTTTAAATCATATAATTTGACAGCTGTTGGACATTTTCTTCTTCCAGGACTGAACCCTTATAAGAGAGCATGAAAAGCCAGCGAATGAAAGGGTGTGTCAGACGTAAGATAATTGACATAAAAGTTTGATATAACCAATGTTTTGAATAGACATTAAAATAGATCTCAACAAAGAGCAGAAGGTTAAGTTTACGAACGCGACGGACTCGAGCGAAGAGGTAATGACATAGGCGACATTGTTGTCATTCCCACATCTGTTGTTATTGCTTAATTGTGTACCTAGTCTATCCTGAAATGTATATAAATCAATGCTACATGAAGTCAGAAAATTAGCAGCTAATCACAAACTAGTAGCCAATGTCTTGTCATCGAAAGCTTTTTATTATGAAAACTGATACGAAAATTATTTCGCCAAAAACAAAAATGTTCGTAAAGTTGAATTTAAATGTTTTTTGCCTAGTCTTATTTCTAATGGGAAAAAATTGAATGAATGGGAATATAACGAATGTAATTAATATGTAAGTAGGCTTTATAATCTCTGTAAAAATCTCTAAATGAACAACAGTTGTGAATACTATTTCGATTATACTTTGGACAATTTGCATAGAGACACACATAAGCGCGAAATCATTCAATTTGTTTAACTGTTGTGTTATATTAACCCCACTTTTTATAAGATATATTCACTATATGGTTGAATCTTCAATACAGAAGCCGTGTGGCTTCGAAAAATTTGGAGTATTACGTCATTCGCATTGATGAATGATCATTTATTGAATTGCATTAATAAAACTCAAATGAACAGCAGTTACGCTATACTATTGATGAATGTACATCGTACGAAGATGTATTCGATCGATCAAACGAATATTAATGAAATTTAAATCAATAAAATTTAGAAGAAACGAATATTACCTTGTAATGACTCCCTGTTAACCATGGCATCAAACTATCAACTAACAATCCCAAATCGTTCGACACTATTGAGTTCTCTTGATCATTCAAATATGCGACCAGATCTTCAGCTAATTGGGTTTTTAAACGCATATCGGCTTTCGCCATAAGATTGACGAATCCGTCAATGTCTGTGGGCTTTTGATATGCCATTTTTTTTTTTGCTATTGATTTGTTCAATTCAATTCAATATTTGGAAAATTATTTTCGAGCTGCTGTTTATTTAACACGAAATATTATCACAAACTGTTATGCAAACAACCAAAACCAAATGAATCACATTTCTCCTCTCACTGAAAAAATAACATACGTTTTTCTTTTCTTGGATATCTAATTGATTGAACCACACACACACAACTGATTTGAACTTTTCACAGATGCACAATGATTTGTTTTTGTTATTTTTCTTCTCTTCACTTATTGGTCCTCTAAACACTTTTCGTTTAAGCTCATTTTTTTCACACTATATCTTGTGCTTAACATACACACATCACCTGAGTCTAAAATGCATATTCGATGTACATTTTTTTCGAAAACACAAAATTAAATGCTTGATTTTACTGGTCGTTTTGGAAAGTTCACCAAATAGTTGACTTCGAATAGTTTCGCTTAAAATTTATTCACCATTTAAGTTTGCAAATATCTGTAATAGAAGAAATAATTGTTAGACCATAGAAAAATGTGGAGACAACATACAAACATAGAAGTTTCATAATTATGGAGGTAAATCAGTTTTTCCGCGGAAATCCAAGCAGATATAAGATTTGCGAAAAAAAATCCCTTATTCAAATAATTGAAGAAAATCGCATTGCAACTTTGCATAGAGTTAAATGAATGACATAAAAAAAAAAATGTAAGAATTCTTATCTAAAACATCGAAATAATTATGAACATGCAGAACAAGCATAAAAGTAACTTTGATTTTAGGCTTTGACAGATGCATGTCGATTTCAATAGAAAATTGACATAGCCGTAATGTCTGGGCCAACAACATTGATGCGCCTGTTGAAATTGTTTAAACTTTATTTTTCTATTTTATGGACTCGAACATCAAAAAAATATGACTGCACATCAGTTTTTTGCATCGCAGTTCGGATTTGGCCATGCAAAATGTAATCTTCATGCTGGTTGGTGTTGTTTACATGCAACAACAGAATATGGATTATTCCAATTCGATAGGATGCACGAAAAATAAGGGAAAACGCCAAAATTTCCTCACATCTGCCATCCATTTTGATCAAATATCAAATGAAATGACTCTTCACTCACTTTACTATTTTCCCTGTTAGTTTTGCATTTATACGTAGTTTGTCTCCAAATTTGATTTTTTTTTTAATATATATGTATATATATATTCTCACACTCCGCTACAATGTTCCGTAAATTTGCACATTAAATTTTCACTCTGAAGCACATTAATTTTTAGTTTGTATTTCCCGTGTGCGCTTACCTTTACCTTCATTATTTTCACATTCTGAATCGTGATAGCCTATTCCAATTTTCGAAACACAAACAAATAATTCGACATGTTTTTAAATTCTTTTTCGAACGAAATAAGCTGCAGAAGAATTTTTTGCAAGAAATTTAATGCAATCAATTCAATTGCGTGTATGTATGTGTGCGAGTATTTGATTCACTGTCACTACGCCTTAAATGATTGTCAAAAATATTGTAGCGTTTCAGTCGCTGTCACGGCGATGCCAGCGACATCTATCACAAACGAATTCAATTGTTTTTATACGTTTCATATATTTATAACTGACAGGTGTCACTAGCCACTAATGAGTTGCTAAACGATTTGAAAAATTTGGCGTTTTGTTGTGCTCACATAAGCCTTCAAAACTATATATGTTAAAAATTCCGAAAAAGAGTTTTTCCGGGGAATTTTACTTCATAATTTTGTTTGGAAGGAAACTGCTGCTGAAAGCCATCGTATTCTGATGGAAGTTTACGGGGAACATTCTCTTCCTGAAACAACTTGTAGATATTGGTTTCGACACTTTAAAAGTGGTGATTACAGCGTTGAAGACAAAGAACGTCCAGGTCAGTCAAAAAAGTTCGAAGTTGAATAATTGAAGGCATTACTCAATGAAGATTCATTTCAAACGCAGCAAGAACTTGCAGAATCATTAGGAGTCTCTCAACAAACCATTTCGAGACGTCTGAAAGCAGCAGGATTTATTTAAAAGCATGGAAATTGGGTCCCACATGAACTGAATCCAAGAGACGTGGAAAGGCACATGTGAACAGCTGCTCCAACGCCAAAGAAGCAAAGGTTTTTTGCATCGTATTGTCACTGGCGATGAAAAGAGGATCCATTAAGATAACCAGAAGCGCGGATAACCGGCACCATCGACATCAAAGCAGAATATTCACGGATTCAAGCTAATGCTCTGTATTTGGTGGGATCAACGAGGTGTGGTGTATTATGAGCTGTTGAAACCAAATGAAACCATTGATGGGCCACGCTACCGACTTTAATTGATGCGTTTGAGCCGGGAATTGCATGAAAAACGGCCATAATATCAAGAAAGACACGTCAATGTTATTCTTCAGCATGACAATGTTCGGCCACATGTTGCAAATGTCGTCAAAACATACTTGGAATCTCTGGAATGGAATGTGCTACCCCACCCGCCGTATAGCCCAGACATTGCACCTTCTGATTACTGGCTGGGCACCGCTTCACTTCATCAGAAGAATTGGAAAATTGGGTCGATTCATTCTTGGCCACAAAAGATGAGGAGTTCTTCCGACGCGGAATCCGTATGCAACCAGAAAAATGACAAAAAGTCATAGATTCTGATGGCTAATACTTTGAATAATAATATTGCATTAGTTATTTTGTAAATGTTGCCTTAAAATCGAATAAAAAACAGCGAGTTTCAACGAGTACTACCAATATTTAACAAGTTGAAAACAAATTTGCAAACAGAAATGCTTAAATATATTCGCTACTGAAAAAATATTTTTGCACTATTCAAGCTACAATATAATAAATCAAATTCATGTAGCACGGTGTTGATGCGCTTTTCGCTTAGATCCAATGTTTGTTGAAGTTTTGTATTGTAATTGCTGGTTGAAGTATTGCCACTGCCATCATCCTCGCGTGCTTTTGCCAATTTCGATATTTCCTGGGAGAATTTCCGGCGAACCGCCTTGAACCAGCGAAGCGAATTGAATTCAGTGTTTTGATTCAGCAATTTTAGTATATATGCTAAACCCATAGCAAAACCATCATCTGTAAAACAAGTCCCAAGATCTTTTGTCTTCTTATTCATATTCTCTTTTGCCGTCACAATGTACTCTATGTAATTGAGAATCAGCGCAGGCACAATTAAATAAAATAGTTTCAGGTGGGGATTTTTATCGTTTTGAAGGAATGATGAAAATGCATCTACAAGTAACTATAATAAAGGAAATTATGTAAAATTACATATATTATTGCATTAAATTGCATTGCACTCACTCGAAAATATTCCGTTCCGTTCGCATAATTATTATGCAACAGATTGATTTCATTTTCCAGATTCTTGGCAGAAATTTGAGTTTCAGGTAGCAGTTGAGCCTTTTCGCAAAGCTCTTGAAATCGCAACTTATCCTTGGTCAGTGGCACAAAAATGCTTGCATTCGAACAGCAATGAAGGCCACCCGAACGCATCATACGAATATATCCCATTGCATTACCTTCATGTCCAATGATATTCAAAATAATTTACGATTAATTTGAGGATACAAAGGATGTATAAGAATTTGGTTCAAAATAAATTGGAACATGTCCGACCTATTTGCGTTATCAACTGACGAAACATATCGAGTGGGCTTGCATCATTTTTGGAGCCGAGCTGACGAATGGCTTTGTGTAAGCTGTTGGCACGTTCATAACCGTATATTTGCTCATCTTCTGGTATTCCAGCATTTGTTTCGCGATAAGTCTTAAGATCTTTGGCTAGGCGCGACTGGATGTGCTCATTGTACAAAAATTGCGAAAAAATATAGAATTTTTTGTGAAGAAATTGGTATGTAAAATTCACCTGGAATGTCGAAATTAGAAACAATCATTGACTCTAATAAATTAGAGATGTTTAATTGATAGATCAATAATTACAGTGGTGTTGATGATGCCGGTGCCATGAGTTCGCAAAGAATTAGCGATATGAACAATATTGATTGTATTCAAATGTTTGTTCTTGCTATTTTTCTCAACGAAAATTTGATTGTTCAAATTGTACGAATAGTTTGAGACAAATAAATGGATGTTGCGCATTATCTCCAAGACATCGAGCCCTTGTTCAATCGTCTGTGTTGGTAGACCGTCTTTGACCGTTTCCAATTGGAACTTGTGCCAGGCCAGAATGCGCATTTGCCCGTACGTTCGCCAGTCATGCATCGATATCGTTGTAAGGTTATAAAACATTTGACTTAAATAATTGCTGATGTGATCACGAATGCTTAAATAATGGTATTTCAAATGCGGTTCTTTGGAATGTGATCGAAGTATGGGTATCATTTTTAAGCTCAATAGTCGGTAAAGGTCTTCGATTGGAATGGATTTGGCTGAGTCAGATGTACCATCAAATGGATTCGCATTATCTACCGGCAGCAATTGGAGGCTGGTATGAACATCTAATCGTAATCTCATTTCAATTAGACTACAAAGTTTTGCAACCAAATGTTCGTTTAATATTGAATTGGTGCTGTTCAGGATTTTCTCCGAACATTTGGCATTTATCCCGTCCGCTGCTATCATCATATCCGAATAGCAGTCCGAAATCGACTCAAATAAATACTGTCATTTCAAATGTAAGAGAGAAATTATGAGAATTTATTCAGAAATGTGTCATCAATGAATCCATTAAATAAATCAATTAGTTGGTCAAACCTGCATTTTTTCGCAATCCGCCGCGTTATTCGTATCGATAACATGCCGTAAATAAATTGGAAGAACAGTTTCATGATGCCAGTACATATACGATTCGGATGATAATGCATTCATCATGTCGGTGCACTGAATGAGACGCTCCGTGGACATAAAGAGCCGACAAATTTTATTCAATTGTTCAGTTGAAAAAATCTGTTTTGGGTCGGCCATTGTTAGAGCCAATCTAGCAACTAAAATCCGCTTGATATTTGGTGAACCAACCAAAGCTGCTTGCGCTAAATCGAGTGCCGATAAAATATCGATGGTTCTCTCGTCATAAACCAATGAATTTGACGAAGACATTGCGTGAAAATTTTTCTGCTCAACGAAAAAACATATATATAAATGAAAATGCACATTATTGTGCACTTTTTTTTATTACCTTTGCATTAACTATCATTTGTAGTGCTTCGTAGACTTGATGCTGAGATAGGCAGAGTGTGGTATTGAATATTTCCGTCAAATACTCTTTCATCGTGAGTTTTATCAGCCGCAAAAGTTCAATCAATTTGCAAACAGACAGACAGATTTGTTTTGTCATTGGACACTTTATGTGCACGTGTAAATTTGTAATTGAGCTGATGGTGTTGTTGAATTTATCCATAAAATCTAAGCCCTATGGAAAATAATAGCATATTCAATTTGCTCTCTAGCTCTGCCCGAGTGATAAATTGCCTCAACAGAAGCCGAAAATCCAAAATTGTTGACATACTTGCAAAATTAAATGTACTTTCCCATTCAACACTTTCCGATTTAGATCCACTGCTTTTACGCCGTTATTCGCATTGGATGATGATTGGCCATTATTTTTCGAGTGATTAACAGATTTAAATTCATTTCGAAAATGCAGTATCCATGATGCAATCTGAACGCAATAAATCTGAATATCCTTTAATAATCGTTGGCATTTTGATTGAAGCCATTGCTGTTGCAGTCTCAGCACATTGTTTGCGGACATTTTTTCATTGGCGCCTCGAATATTCGACAGCAGTGTCGATCCGAAAGTATTCAAAAAAAGCTCTGGCGACCAAATTACATTTTCCATCAAAAGAATACAAGGCAACTAGAAAATCGAAAACTATCTTTTGAATTCGATTGCAAAATAGTTCCAATACAAATGAAACATACTTTTGTATTTGCCTCGATAACAGCTGCAAACAATTTCTGGTCCAAATTCCCGAAGATGTGATGATATAGAATGCACATTGCATTTGTTTTCACCAGTATATTTGATGGATCGGATGCAATCTCATCGATTAGGCCTAACAGCGTATCGCTCGATAGATCAGCGTTGAACGGTTGTGTTGCATTCGCCGCCGCAACAACTTTAGCTTGATTTGCTATGTACTTTTGAACAACTTGCAAAGTATTCTGGAGATATGAATGAAATTGAATACTAAACTGCGATAATCCTTGTGCGGATTTTGGTGCCTTAGCTTGATATCGGTGGATGCTGTCAACCAAATTCTGTTTTTTTTTTTCACATTAATAAAATAGAAATAAAAAGTCAACATCGAAAAAAAAAAATTCATTGGAACAAAGCAACAATTTGACTTGCCTGGAATAAATGGCCGGACATTAGATAGTCAATTTTGGTCAGAATATTTTTCAAACCATTGACGTCATTTGCGGAAAATTTCGGTGAATTCAATAAATTCATATTTTGTTCGGTAAATTTGATTGCATTCATGTATTGCGGCCAAATGCCTTGGAGTTGGCTGGCTTGAAAAATATTATCGAATTTTATGATTAACACGATGGCCTCTGCCAAATAATTGAATACCGTCTGAGAAATAATGTTTGAGTTGTAGCATCAAATATTTATGCGAATTTTTACTATAACATTTTACTCACTTGAAAGTGTAGAGAAGAATGGTCTACGTTGAGGTAATCGCTGAAATCAACATCGAATAAAGCTGTAAATTGTTTGATTATTTCGGAAATCACAATGAAACAACGTTCGATGAATTGCTGCGCCTGAAAAAGCATTTCTAATTGGCTGCTAATTTTCATAATTACATCAGCTGATAGTGAAATTTCATCGGTTTGGGAGCGTTCAGTTTGCGATGTCTTAGTGTCAGCACATTTCCCTTCTTCACTCTTATGAAATATTTCGGAAATCTCTTCATTGGCAAACAAACATTTAACGAGCAATGGATTTCCTTCGGCAATCAAATGTCTCACTTCCATGCACAATTGCACAAATACCGCAATCGTTTTATTTAAGCATTTATTTTCCGATTGAATAAGGTCCATCGTTGAAATAGACTCAGGAGCAAATGAGTAATCGATGCTGATCGACGACTTCGGCTGCGATCGAACCATATTTTTGGCGGTATTTATCAAAATTGTCGACATTTCTTCGTCGATTTCTCCGTCTACGTTGATGATTGGACATTTCGATATGATATTGTCAAGGGCAATTTGATGTTTCTCCAGGAAATTTGAAAATTCCTTCAGTTGCCGTTCTCCCGAAACAACTACAACAGAGATAATATATAAATTTAGTAAAGTTGCATTCATTTCCATTGCATAAATTTATTTCAAACAATTGTTTGTATTTTTTCAACGAAAACACCCTCGTATTTGTTGCATTCACCTTCTTCGTCAGCCAACATTTTCACCAATAATTATTGTCCAAATAAAATCACAATATATTTGTACAGATTCGCTGCGATAAGAATTCATCTATTCGTAAATAATAATCATTGAGTTGACAGAAGTAATTTTGACAGTATTCTGCCTTTTATTTATCAATAAATGGCAATGGAACTATTCAATTTAGCATATTTGTAACAGAGGGCGTACAACATTTAACATATCGTAATGAGCAAATTATTTGAGAATAAAATATTGGATTTGACACAATTTATACCGGCGGATTTTTTTTTAATATTAAATTATATGATGATTTTCAGTGACATAAAAAGTTCAACTATAAATTAAATAAAAGCATCTTGAATGAGTTTGATGATCCAACGCAATCACTCATTCAAATGAGAATTTCTTTGGCATTCTTATGTTAACAACTGTTCGCTCTTTGAACGATTTTCGCCCAACACATAATTATCTCTAATTTAGTTGAGTGCGAATTGATTAAAATTATTTCGAACGATTGTTTCTTTGTGAGTTTTCACTTGATTTGGACTTCTCAGAATAAATCGGTCGATCGACTGTTTTCGATTCAATAATATTGACTTCACGAACACCGGCACAAATTCTATACTGTTCACTTTCCATATATGACACGGTTTTTCGATGCTCAACCAATTTCCCATGATTTCCTTATAACCCAGACATTGTTGTGTCTCGTCTAAATTCCCATTAAATATGATGTCTTCAGACGCAACGTCATTAATTTGATTGATTTGAATGTGATCACCCGACAAAATGACATTCTCAAAAGTCAGGGATGCATCGATAGTCTGGGTATCTATCGATGTATTTACGGTTGCAGAGAGTTTTGACACATTTTCCAAGAAATATGTGACGGACACACCATTCAACATATTGATATTAAGCCCTTGATCGGCAGCAATAGAATTTAATATGACCAAATCGTCGAATGATGTTGGCATTTGGTTTGTATATTCAGAATTGGCAAAGAATATATCAGCGACGCGTACACCGTTTATATCCTGATCACTATTCACTTTTAGATCATGTGTGACGGGCGCATAGAGGAAACGGAGTTTTTGCCAAGGTGCAACCTCCAGAATTGGACGCCGATAAAGTATGGTGTCGTTTAAAGACTTGATATTTATATCGTTCACGAAACCAACAGACAGTTCACCGGATACAAGAGCTCCTGAGGCGCCAATCACTGTACCGCCGATAAATTCCTTTTGGCCTTCCTCGAAAATGATTTTGGTTGATCGACCGCTCACTTTACTAATTGAGTCACTAAATAGATTTGCCACATTGATGTTGTTGAACAATGTCGGCGAATTGGCAAAGGTGATTCGTTTGAATGTCAATTTGTTTGGGCTATCTATTTCAAAAACAACGCCTGCATTGTTTGTGGTGTTCAATTTGGAGGGGGAAGCAAATTCGAAGAAACAAAACAAACCGCACTCCATTGAATTTGCCTTGATCACCTCTGTATGTCCGATAACGTTCAAATTATCGCAATTTGATTGTGTTAAAGGAATAGGTTCCTTGAAGAAATTGTTGACGTTGCATGGACGAAGTGTAACGCTAACCAAATCATTGTTCGGATCGATTTTGACCAAACTGCTTATCGAAATATCCGATGCAATTCGAATCGCCGTACTTGTGTCGATGAATATAATGCTGGGTGCCGTTAGCGCATCGATTGGTGCAATTTCCATGCCATTAATCGTATGTCGGATGTCAATGTTATCCGAATTTATGTCGACGAATTGCCATCCAGAGCTTGTAACAAACTGCCACGCATCACCCATCGTTTGACGACGAACTGCCTCCTTCAACCACATTACCATATTATGTGAGTTAAGTGCAGAAATTTGCGCATTTAATACATTCAATTGCGATGTAAATATCTTCTCGCCACGTATTTCAATTAATTTGGATTGTTGCAACTGTTGTTTTGGAATCAGCATATTGAAGTATGCGCGCAAATCGAAATTATTCAATATTTTGATGTTTGACGCTGGACCAAATCGGACCAAACCAGAAACCGCCAGCGAGCGAGCCGGTTCATTGAGAATGCTTGAAACAAGTTCTTTGAAATTATTGTTATAGGAATCATCATTAAGCAAAACATTTTTTGCGTTAAAACTGCTTTGGAATATGAGAGAAACTGGAAACTGTGCCGTTTTCAATGAAATAATTGAGTTCAGACGATCCGGCAACGATGCATAACTATTAAAATCGTGGATAATGACGTTGAAATTGACTGCAGTCGAGTTCTGTATTCGCATATCGCCGCCAATGTTGAGATATTGAACGAATTGCTTGTTTGCGATGAATAATGGCGGCGTTATACTCGATTTTTGAACCAAATTGTATGTATAGGCTTGTAAACTCATGTGATTGACCAGCAAACGCCCTTTACTGAAAACTATCGGTGTATTGCAAATAATTTGAAAACCACCCAATCGATTGATTGCATCAGAACTCAATTTTGCTAAAGTTGTGGCGTTTTGATTGATGAACAAATCTCCATTGACTGTTACTTCACCTTGAAAGCTCACCAATAGTGGTCGCTTTGCATTTTTTGAAACACTCTGTTCGTCGAGGATGAGATATTCCGTGATTTGAAGTCCATTTAGAGTATTGATGGTTGCTTGTGGACTAATTATTTCTTGACTGAATGAAACGCCATCCAGATTCTGAAAAATAATTGAAATCTCATATATTTATGAATATTTAATATTTTTATCACGAAATCAAATCACATTGGCAGAAGGTCTACATGCAATAGACCAAAATTGAACTTATGTTGGGTTCACTCTAGTGCATTTGGTAATCAATGCCATTATCAGGACGAAAACTAAATATACCTGATCGAGACTTTTTATCCAATATTGTTGACCTAGTTTCGATATTTCAAATGGAATGCCATTTACGACAATTTGACGTGCGATCACTTCATCAAGACGTCCGTCATTGACAATTGGATAAAATTGAACAATCTTTGCATTGTTGATGCTCACAGAGCCTCGGATCAATACACGTCCATTATATATTTGCGCCAAGTCCTCCAAATGGGTACCAAACACAATTTGCTCGGTCGTTCTTTCGCCATCATCATCGGATAGATGCAGCTCATTTCTAATGTTGCACACAGCCATTCTAATTCGTGCTTTCAAAATCAAAAGTAAAAATGGAATAGAATGAAACATGTCGGAGAATTAAAAACAATTTTTTAAAATAAAAAATATAATCTTTTGCGATGTAAGTTAAGTCCAGCAAAACATTCAAATTTTCTCAAAAAATTAAAAACTCCAGCAAATATATAGAATTGATGCTTACATTCGATCAGATTTTCGCGATCCAAAACAACAATATTTTGTGCAAAATGCTTCATGTTATTTAAAATGCGAGTTAATATGTTGGAGGTGAGTATTTCGGTAACATAAAGACTGGATTTGATAGTTTGATCCGTGGAAATTGTCATCAGCTCACTTCGATCACTGTCAATCACCAAATTTGTAATGTCGGATGGCCCGACGAGTGTAACATCTCCATTGATTAAAGTGTTGATTCCTCTTCGGAAAATGGAATTCACTAGCTCTGTCCATAGAATATTATTAATTGTTCTAACCATTATTTTTGGACTATTTACAAATGGTAGCACCGAATTTGAGTTTCTTCGTCGTCTCGCATCTTTTTCCAGCTCTATTCGATCAAGAATATTCCGAACAAACAATCGTTTGGCTCGCAACTTTCCGTAAAGATTTTGAATTGTCTGAATTTTTGCTAATAGTTCATGTTTTCCAACATTCAAATTTCGCACTTTGACAGTATGATTAGCCCATGATGACGATCGCTTTTGAATTTGATGATGTTCGGCGCCTTTTTGATTTTTAAACATCAAATTTAAATTGGCTCGTTTTAATTTCTGCGTCAATCTTAAAATCGTACTTTTATTGAATCTTTCGTTTGCATTGAGCACAATTTTAGCCAAATTGTTTTCCAAGTTTTCCTTGATTTGCACCGCTCTTGCGATAATTTTATTTTCAGTGGTCACGCCACTGTGAAGCGCATGAAATATCTCAACAATTTTAATTAGGCCATTCAATTTGCTTTGAATCGGTCTCAAATATTCCTCCGATTGACTTATTAGATGAGTTCGCAGCTCCGTCAAATTCCCTTGGATGTGATTCAATTTCTGAACTGTGCTAACTTTCCCATCATCCACATTTGCACTTGGCGACAACATATTTTGGTCTTGCTTCGAACTATTCATTTTCTTCTCGGGCTTAATCGACATTTCGAGCAGCGGATGAATATTCCATGTGAAAACAATTCCATTACACTCATCTGTTCCCATACAAACATTTAAACATGCTAATTTTATCGAAAATCTATCGTTGACGGCAGTTCTCTCTTTTTTCAACCAAACATCCAAAGAATTTTCACACAAAATACGGTCAATGCGATTGATTTCCGAATGGGCTGTTGTTTTATAGCTGTAAAATCCATTTTCAATGACAAAGCTCAAGCTCTATCCAAAAGAATTGTGACAAATGAATGGAATTTCAATTTTAAAATTAAATGTTGATTCTATATGTATGAGAATATCTGAAATCTAAAAGTAGCTATTTACCTTCGATTGATACATCAAAATTTGATTAAATGGTGACATAAATTGAGATTGTATTTCTTTAAATTCAGAAGCATCGCTGTGTGTTTGAGGTTGCAAACTCGTTGCATTGTTGAACATGAGAAATCGTTCGGATCGCTCGAAAATGGCTGAACCTTCAATTTCATCATTCCGCCAAACCAAATATTCGCAGCGTCCCTCGGCAATAGCTCGTTGAATATCGTCATCACAAAACATGAGATGTAACAAATTCCCATCATATTCATTGAATAAAAACATTTTAGCTGTATTCAAATCGAATGTCACGGAAAGTACTTGCAATCTCCTAACTTCCAGATCAGGCTCACTTTCATCTGCGACGGCCACATGATTGAAGCGATAAACATGAATTATTGTGTCATGATTGTTGGCCACCTTGTTATACACCAAAACGATAAGCTTTCGGTGCGGTTCGACAAACATATGATCGATTCGATGATTGCGATTAAGCACCGTCAAAATTACTTGGAAAAATGTTTGCTTCCATTCCACTATCCGTAATTCCGATCTATACACATACACACAAAACATACAGATTTCTTGAAATCTTTGGCAATTCTTTCGAATATTTGTGATTTACCTGTTTTCTTCATCATATGTGGTTGCCAATATACAGTAAATGTGATCATAAACGTTAAAAAATGACATTTTATGAAATTGACCATGGTTTTGTAGCTGTTGAATTGGTCTCAATGAAATATATTCAACCGCACTTCGCGCTCGTGGCATTTTTAAAATGTAAATATTGTAAACATTTTCCAATTCAGCAATGATAATGATTTTATTTTCCCATTGGCAGCCCTACAGCAGTTTTTGAATGAACACTCAATTGAAATAGCCAACGAAATTTTAACGTTTTATTTATACCTTTATATCAACGATATTCATGCGGTTTCGGTCATTTTGAGGCTTCGAACTGACATCAGTGAGAGCAGCCAGAGCTTCGACGGATGTTTCAGTGAGCCAATACAGCTCATTGCCAATCAGCAAAAGCGTGTACGAACCAAGATCCGGCGATTGATTTGCAATATGCAATACTTTTAATTCATTAAAATTAACGTCAAATGCCGGAAATATTGATGGCATGACCACTGTTGAGCTGCTATCATTCACATCTCCACGAAACTCATTATCGACTGATAGCGCCGGCTTGCCGAAAACAATGAAAAATTAACAACTACTCTCTTCTTTTGAAAGAAACAATCACACACAAAACCTACCTTTATCAGATAAATAAATAAAAAATGTGCAATTAAACAATGTAATAACATATTGTAAAAATGCAAAAGAACACGTGAATCGTGCCGATCGATGACAGACTATTTGAAGAAAATCCGTTATACTCAAAGACGTTCCAAATGTCAACGTTTATCTAAGTTGTTGCAAACCAATACATTTATTTGTCAGTTATACACAAAAACTATGAATTAGTCTAATGCAAAGTTTCCAAATTGAAATGGACCGAACGTTGATGTAGAATTGATTGGTTTGGCATGGAGATGGAATTTTAATTGTTTTGCATGCAGATGGAATCTAATTCTGAAGTCCGTTTCATATAAAAAATGAAGAATTCTTTCAAATATCTTCGAAATTGTTTCGCACTACCAGTTTTATACAAATTTTGCAGAGGAATTGATTTTTGATCGTGTTTATTGTTTATTGCAGTTGAGTTCCGCTCATGGGACGGCATCATTTCAAGAATTTATGATAAAGGTTTTTTTTTCTGTGTAAAGAAAGTTTAAATATTTAATGAATCTGGGATTGAGAAAAATTTATATTAATTAGATTTTCAAAGAATTTTTATTAAAATTTTCAATAATAATCCTTATTTGTCACAATTATTGATGAATGTTTTAAAAGCAAAATCTTCAATTTATTAACACAAATTGTCCCCGAGTAGCCATAAAAACTAGATGTGCATTATTTTTTGAATTTCCAAAAACTTAATCAGCGAATATATGGTCAATATTCCGCCGGTTGAGCAATGTTTGTGCCACGATTCGTTTCAAAACCAATGCTTTATATTGATTTTTTTATTTCAATAGTCACAATAGCTTATGAAAATCAACAAAAAACGGACATTTTCCCTATAAAACAATATCTTCATTTCTTCTATTACAATTGTTGAAGTTGTTATTTAGAATGATATACGGTGTAATAGATAGTTTTTTTATAAATTTTGCGGGAACGGGGCGATTTGTGGACAATTTGAATTGATAAGATCAAAGTTAATCTGCATTTGACTGGTAAGATGTTTCGTACGTTCAAGTGTTCAATACAATCAAGTGTTAAATGACTTTAAGCTATCATATGATGAGTGATTGAATGATAAGTTCTCAAAAATTCAATGGGATTTTTTTTATAGATAAAAAGTGACCAGTTTCGTAATTTACAAGTTAATTTTATATGCTATATTCACTGTTGACAACGTTCTTTCTATTGGCATCAAACTTTTTGGAATAGCGCGTTCGAAACAATTAACATGTCGTTCTGATATGAAAGTACATTTTTGGAAGTATCCAAAACGAACGGAAACGCGATGTTTCAGAAATACATTTGATATGAAATGCGCTTTGAACCCTGGGCCCGACTATGAAGAAAAATGGAAGAGCTAATACAAATTACCGATACGAACATTTCACTGAATGAACGGAAAATATGCCGTCGATATCAATATAAATCGACTTTTCGGATAAATTTTAATCGGAAATAGCTGCGAAATTTCGCAATTTTTCCGGTCAAATTTAAAATTGTTTTGGCGAATATTGGCTCAAAAATCCAATCAATAATGTCTTTATTAAATCAATATTTTAAATTCGCTTAGTGAAGACTAGATACATTCTTTGGTAATTTTTATATTAGCCTCATACTGAAGATTTTAATGAATATAAAACATTCAAAAGATGATTTGATGGAGTATCCTTGAATGCATTCAAAAAAGAATGCTCAATAATATTGTGTGTTTCATTTTATGTTTAACTAAAGACAAATAAATAACATAACACAATGTTCTAATAAAAAGTTTGTTGGAATTGGAGCTGCTCGATAGAATACATTTTTGGTATAAATAAAAAATGTTGAATCTATCGAATCACAGCTCATTCACGAAGTAAAGCTCAATTCAAAAATGAGTTTGGTAAAAATATCAACAGCCAAAAAATGAGAAGAATTTAGATGAGAGGTGGATCGTCGGTGCCAAGTACCATATCCTCATATCGATTTCGATGTGTTCGACGAATATTATGAAAACGCTGTATGATATGCAATCGTTTGTATACGAATATACCGCCAGTCGTAATTAAAACAAACGCTATTGGTATTAAAACGCCAGCAATCATGTGGAGTTGAAGCGATGGTTTAGGTTTTTTCTCAAATTGTTCACTGGATTTATAGTTAAGCACTGGATTCGCATCATTACTACTATCGATGTCGATATGATTCGTTTGGTTCTTATTTTTCACATCATTCAGATTAATGATACAATAGTCACTATCATTCGAATATTTTGGATTGAAACTGTATCCTTTGTCTTTGCACTGGCACACACCGTCATTCGAGCCTGGATTTTCGATGCATATTGTTGATGGTGGACATGGTTTTTTCAAAATCTCTTCCGTGTTGCATTGTATGACTGAAATGAATCATGCAAAAAATCAAATCACATCATCATATGAAACTTTTTGTAGCGTTTGCGTATGTTTTTTTTTTTTCATCCGATGTTTGCCAATGATGAAGATAATAATAAGATAAAAAGAAGTTTCACTAACTTATGTATTTGCGCTTACTTGGACTAGCTGTGTTCCCATGAATATACACCAATAGCAATGTAAAAATAAAATATCTACGCATATTTGATATATTTTCGCAATTTTATGCCACTAGCTTTTTAAAAATTCGAAACATTTACCCAACTTTCGGTCGAACGATGATGTTTTGACAGGTTGCTTGTTTGCCTCTTCGTTTCACCTATCTTTTCTATGCAGTGACACGAAACTCAGTTTCACTGCACTCCGACATACACACCATCCAGCTACCATCGAACTGCTGCTGAAATGTCAAATATTTTACGTACCGAAATTTGCGTTCAGTGGAGATTTAGAAGCCGAAATATAGTGTGCACAAAATGCATTCCATTAAATGCTAGTTTTTTGTTTATGTTTTAATTATTTCAATATTTTAAAATGTTTTTTTTTTCGTGCTATTTTATATAAATAACAATCAATTCGAATGAATTGGATTGATTTAAGCTTCAAATTCGATATAATAGAAGAACAATCGTTAGATACCAATTTTGCGCCGCCGCCCAAATAAACACCGAACCTTTGTAATTGCCTTAATGACTCATATTTGCAATAGCAACGTGAAATTCATAATAACATTAATGCAACGTACACAATGGTGTTCGATTCATTTAAACATCGACATTTTATGAACTTTTTAAGAATAATTCTTTTAAAAGAATTATTTCAATCGATGATTTGTGACGTTAACTGCGATCGCGGATCATTAATTGGATGTTATTACCGTACTCTTAACATCAAACGGCTTCAATTAACTGCAGTATCAGTGGATGACTGCATTGGTGGCTGTGAAAGCCTATATTACCGGTTGGTAGCAACTTATGAACATTTTGGTATTTCTTAGATAAATATTTCCGTACCCAATTATATCAATTTACCCCAAAAAAGGGTAAACGAGTTACGTCCTGCGAGCTTTAATGTGAATAATTAAAGCCTAATGCCCTCATTCGATTTTCGCAGTTTGGTCATAATTTGACAGAAGATCATATGAATGAGTGAGAATGAAAGTGAGAATTCACCTCACGTCTTGCTCTCGCTAACAGAAAATTTCATAAGAAAGAGCAAGAGACTAAATATGGAGTCTCGTTTTCATTCTCAGTCTATCATATCTATCAGTGAGATGGAGAGCCGAGTACGTACATTTTAGATAACACAAACCTACTCGCGTCTCCATCGCAACGATAGTTATATGACCACTATTTATACCTTTTTGAAGTCATACTCAAACATTTAATAATTCTTCTGTCAATCGGAACTTTAGACTAAATGTTGTTCCAAAAAAACTGTTATTTATTTAACTATTTTCGATGTTGCAGATACGCAGTTCTTGATCATGATTCATGTTTATGCGCGAATACATTCAATGGAAAAAAATTAGAGTATGAAGAATGTAACATACCATGCTCTCATAATCCAAATGCAATTTGCGGTGGTCCAAATTCACAAAGCTATTACGATACGGATATTAAAGTGGCCGGTCCTCCGCGCAGCCTGCAAATTATCAATCGCACAGATTCATCTATTCTGCTTCAGTGGTCTCCACCCGAGCAAATGCATACATTAACTCAATACATAATTCGGGCGAAAATTCTTACAACATACGGGTCGAATATATTCCAGACATCACTACAATGGTCCGTACAAGAGAAAACCGGCGATAACATTCGATATGAGCTATCTAATTTAAATCCAGGTACATGGCTATTGCATTAGAATACCGATTATATTCATAAATTTAAGCTACTTTCCGTCATTTTTGGAATGATTTCACAATAATTTCTATTCACTTCTCAGGCACAAAATATAATATTTCAATAATATCTTATTCGGAGAGTGAAGGAGGTGTCGAGTCAATTATTGGTGACACAGATATCGGCACACCAGATCCGCCACCACCACAACCAAATATCCTCAACAAGAATGGAAAAACGATGACCATTGAAATTCCAACGCCGATTAATTATAATGGACCCGTGACCGCGATTCAAGTTGTCGTTTTATTTGTAGACTCGGAAATATCTCAGCAATTCGATGAAAAGCTATTGAAGAGCTATGCGGAAGCCACCGAAGATGGAACGAACTATTACATAGCTGCGGAACTCCCAAACGAGGTTAATTACTACTTTATTCAATTCTTATGCCTTTTTTTTCCTTAGAAAAATATATATTTTATACATTTTTTTTAGAACAAATTTAGGAAGTTCATCGTAGGCGATGGATTGAATTATGGTGGCTATACCAACGTGCCACTACCGACTGACAGGCAAATTCGTATTTTATTAGGGATTAAATCGCAGCTGGGAATCAGTACAAAATTACGGTATTCAATGGATAAAATAGATGACGAACACAGCGATAAAGTTAGTTTCGTTAAAATAAATAACGAAATAGGTAAGTAAAATGTTTCAATTGAAATGAAAGAAACTATGAACATTATTGAATATTCTTCGTTATTTCCCTGCCAGATAATGATGGTAGTGGTTTCAAAATATTCCTCATCGGCAGCTGCTGTCTGCTTGGTGTTCTTTTGATTCTCAGCATTGCTAGTTATGTTTATCTTCGTCTCAAAATGGATCCGCGTATTCAACGTTTACCATCCGATCAACACGAATTGACGCTACAAGGGACGATGATAGACGACGAAAGTAATCATGTATGAATCCCAAATTAAAAAAAAAAAAAACATAATTAATTAAAATATCATTCTCGGATGGGAGGAACTTGAAGTATTTCACAATATAAATAAATAATTCTCTATAGGGACATAATGATGGCTACCAATCTGAAGTCCTGTCACAAAAGAAGTTTGATCAAAAGTTTAAGGAAATCAGTGACCAAATTGACGCAGACAAAAAGTTCCAGAGAAGCAATTTGACACTTGACGTTAACAATGTTATTGCGAATGGCCAATTTGGTGATGTAATTACCGGAAAGGTGACAAATAAGCCATGCATCGTTCATGTTATTTCCGGTATGTGAAGAGTCGTAGCTTGATATGGAAACGATATTTATTTGTTTTTTAATTTTGCTCTGTAATTTTCGTGCAGATGATTTGGAACCGCCAGACCAAGCTCAATTTCTAAATGATTTCGCTGCCGTTGTTGAGTTTGGATCGCACAAAAACTTGATTGAGTTTTATGGAATTTGCGAATCAGCCAATTGGCTCTATTTGTTATTTGAAGATGAACAAAAAACGTTCAAGTCGGTTTTGGTTGAGTCGAGAGCAAACGCATCACTGAATAGCTTATCATCATTGTCCGAACTGTACATATTACAAATGCTCTGTGAACTTTCAACCGCTTTGGAAATTTTCAGCAATCAAAAAGTATGCTTTTATGTTTATTCCTTTCTGCTTTTAAAGAAAGATCTCTTTCTGATTGATGTTAGAGAACAATTCTTATTTGGAAAGAAAATTCGAGTATTTTTAAAATTCATCCAGAAAATTGAAAAAAATTGATTTCTGTTCAAATAGTTCCCCCACGGAAGATTAAATTCACACAGCATCATGTTTACAAATAATTCCACTCCAAAAATTGCATGTTTTGGAACACCATCCGACCATTTCGGGAAAAAAATCGATTTATCGCGTTGGAGTGCACCCGAGGTTTTGCGTTTTCGACACCATTCTAAACAGAGCCTGATCTGGGAATTCGGTTGCTTAATGTGGGAATGCTGCTCATTGGGCGGAACATTGTATCCAAATATCAATTCGAATGATTTAATTGGGCGAATAAAAGACGGAGTACGGCCTGAACAATGCCAATACATCCATGACGATTTTTATCAACTTATGCTGAATTGTTGGCAGGTAGAGCCTGGTGAACGGCCAACATTCTCTGAAATTACATCAGTTTTATGGCAATTTCTGTCTTCACCGCAACATATAATCTCATTTAAGAGATGCGAAGGACAATTATTACCACAATATTTGCCATCATTAGAACAACAGTGAGCGTATTATTCTCACATTTCTTTTTAAAAGACATTCGTTTTTATCAGTAAGATGCTTTTTGTTTCTTTTCTATTGTACTCATACAAGTCAATTCTCCGTCCGTAGAATAAAAATACGAATAACACAGCGAAACAAGATTTTTCTTGCATGTCCCAAATATAATTCCTTAAAACGATATCCATTCCTGATTTCAAAAATTCCTTAAAAATTGCTAGTTTTTGTGAAATGCGAATGGACAGCAACCGGTGAAAGTCGTCCGAAGATTCCAAAGGTCCAGCAGAAAGATGCTCACTCTTGTTGATTGACTATCTCGAAATAGGAAAAACAATCAATAGCGACTATTACATAGCGTTGTTGGATCAACTGGCTGAAAAAATCAAGGAAAAACGGCCTCATATGGCAAAGAAGACACCACTGTTCCATCAAGACAATGCACCGGTTCAAAAGTCGATGAAAACAATGGTCGAATTGAACGTATTATGATTCGAATTGCTCCCGCACCATATTCGCCATATCTGGCCGCCATTTACTATTGGCTTTTTGCAGATCTCAAAAAGATGCTCCAGGGAAAGAACGCTCCAATGAAGAAGTGATTGCCGCACTGAAGTCCATTTTGAGGCCAAAGATTCATCATTTTTTTAAAGGGAATTTAGAAGTTAGAGAAACGCTGGACCGACTGTATAACCTTAGATGGAAATTATGTTGATGAATAAAATTGTTTTTCGAGAAAAAAAAAATGTTTTTCTCAGTTATTCCGGGAATTTTTTGAATGGAGTGTTATGTTAATTGTTTGAATGGACATATTTTCAACAGGGAACAATGGAAAAGCCACAAATTAGGCTTTTGCAAATCTATCAGTGAGATGAAGAGGCGAGTATATACATTTAAAATAACGCAAACATACTCGCCTCTCCATCTCAACTATGGAATTTTATGCTTTATTAGTTTCAATGCAATGCTATTAATCTTTAGAACTAAACAATATTTTTGCTATTAGGTCAATTATTTTTTTAAATTTTAAACGCCAAATTAAATTTTGGCGCGTCGATCAATCCAAATTTCATCAATTTTTAGTTCAGTAAGCGGTACATAACTTTATCGATTTTGGAAAGAAACGAGTAAACAGAGTTAATGTTCAAGCGAGCGATTATAGGCCGGTTGACAAAGCCTACTAGATTCCTGCAGCCGCCAATGCTGTGGCGCATGACGCAGAATTGCAACCATATATATTCAAATTAAAGCCTGATTGCTGCGATGAAATGTTGCACTACTTATATCACTCGAAGAATTATTCTCGATTGTCAAACGTAAAAACGCATGCAATGCATCACCGGTTCATATTTTCAGTTGAATTATTCGGCACTTTAATTCAATTAAAGGACGCGTTGAAATTTACGACCATATCAAAATGAATGGTTTCAGGTAGTATTTTCAAAGTATACACATTGGTTTTAATGTATGTTCCGTGCTGTTTTGTTTCAAATTAAAAATCTGTCAAAACAATATACTTGAAATTCATTTGAAGCATCCACCATGCAACATACAGAACGAATCCTGGAAAAAGTTGGAAGTGTGAGTTTGCAATTTAGTCAATTCTTGCGAACAGTATATAAGTGGATCATTAAAGTGTTTGCGCACAGAGACCATGAAATGTCGGGATGAGAGTAAAAACGGTTAAAAACATCTTGCGTTATGCTCACGCTTACGAGAATTTTCCTTGGTGTGAGCAGGAGATAAAATGTTTTTAACCGTTTTTACTCTCAGCCCTGCAAATACCAATGCATACTTACAATGTCATTGATTACACCGACATTGCAAGTAGCCTCAAAAATATCGAAGAAATTACGTTTACAAATATTATGTCTAATTATAATTTACATTCATTCATTGCTGCAAGAATTTGAAGAATATCGTTGTCCGTAAATTTCTGATTGGAATTTATTTCGATGGGTAATCCGACCTGGTGAAATGAACAGATTAAATGCATAACTGGCCAGAGAACGGAAAATTAGGATTTGTGGCAGTAAAAATATTGTTTAGGCAACAAAGTGGTCGATATACGACATGAACTTGAACGAAATCTTATCGAATTGAAACGTATTGAGACATTTGATCAGTAAAGAGAACTATCGCAATAAATTGAAATTCAACAGTTAAAACCCTTTCTTGGTCAAATCCATTGTATTTATTCGCTAATTTTAAAGTCATCGGCAAAAATTGAAAATTATCAACAAAAGTCGAAAAGTATCATCTTATTGTTGAAAATATTTATCAATTTTTCATTGAAATTATCTTCATTTGAGAAAATATGTAGAAAGAACTGAAGAAATATCCTGAACTGAAGAAAGAAATTGAAAAATATCGAATAAATGGGAAATTAAGAAAAAATTCTTCGTTTTGTACACTGCAAGCAAATTACGGATAGACTGATAACGTTACTCTCTTATTTGAATCGAAATGAGTTTTTGAATAACGTTATTAAGATCATCTAAATAATTAGTAAGATTGAACTTAATAAATTATTAGGACGGATCTTAATAATTTATTAAGTTCAATCTTACGCTAGAATGCATCTTAATAAATATTTATTAATTAATAGATTAATAATTATTTACGAAAATGCCAATCCATAATGCAAAGTTTTATGCATTTGCTCTAGGAAATGTATTAATTTTATCAAAAATTTTTGAATCTCTTCATAGGATTAACGTTTACATACGCGAATTTACTTTCATTGAATTTTTCAGATAAATTTTCGATTTATTCTTTTTTGATAGTTTTTCAATTTTTTCTCAAAAGTAGATTGATTTCCATGGTTTCAGGTCTAGGTATGGCACCGACAATATAATATATAAAAGGAAGAACCAATTTATTTTTAATTACGCAGCAGCGAAGACTCTGGTGCAGGTCGATTCATCCACAATTTATTGTCCAAAGGGGTAAAAAATTCGGTCCGGGAATTGCTCCTTACACTCCAGTTTTCCGATGAGTATCTCACCTCAAAGCAAATACCAAACGATGTCCCATCCAAATTTACAAGTCCGACTCATCATCGGATTTAGAAAAAAAACGAAGAGGATTTCCTAATTTACCAAAACCTGCTTGCCAGATAGCTTTTAATTTTACCAGCATCAATCCATCGGAAATTGAGATATCCTGTATTGACATCGCATCAATCGTTCAGTTCTTGCTACGCACATCAGCTACATGGAGTTGGGGTCAGCTAATACATTTGTAACTAGAAAAATCGATCAAGAGTTTCCACCATTAATTTCTTCATGAAAAATCATCAATTGTACGATAATACTTACATTTAGGAGCATAAAGTCATTAAACTGTTGCGAAAGGACTAGTCACTACCGTCTACAAGAAAGATGGTAAAGAGGCATAATAGGCATTGAAATTCAAGTCTAGAATGTTTCCAATGACTTCCCATCTTAATACCCGTATCAACAAAGTATTAAAAATACTTGATACTCATCCTAATACTCGGTATTATAAACGGTCTTGGGACTAATAATCATCTTGATACGATGAAATAATACTTGATAGGTCCATCATCAGTATTTTGTTTAGGATATATTGATATTTCTATTTAAATGAGACATCTATAGCATAAATTATTTCCCTTTTTCTATTACACTTCAATGGCAAAAAATGGAAACTTTCGCTTCTCAAACACAAAAATACAGAGTTATATTGTTTCTTTTTTTTTGTAAGAACATTTTTGTACAACAATTAAGTGGAGTAATTTCGTGTGCTTCGTTCAAAAAATAATGTTCCTGTGCAAAAAAATCTGATCATGTATAATTGTTGACCTAATTTAGTCGAATCAATGAGTGTGTAATTCGAGTTACTAGAAGTTCTATAATACGATTGTAAAAAATATCGGTCACCCATTAGTTTGATCCTGTTGGCCTCGAAAATGGCTCATAAAATAATTACATATTAATGGAGCTCGGAATGTAAAAACAAAAACAAATAATTGCCTATGCTGTGACCACAATCAGGATGTATTTTATGCAAACTTTTGTTTTGCACATCAAATGATTTCATGGTGTGCATTTATCATATACTTTTGCTTTCAAGCGCTCAATTTATGCACATAATAAATATAAAAATGAACTGTTGTTTTGGAAATAAACACCAGACCGATTTTATGCGAAGCGAAAAACGCTATGATTCACGAAAATTTCTCCTCAAGCAATTGATCGTAATATTTGTCGTGCAAAAAGACGTGTTAAATGTGAAATATTTTCAAAGCAATTTCGTATTGCTGAAAGTTAATATTTGAATTTCGTATTTCATATTTGGTGTATATTGTAGTGGTAGTAGCATGCATTTTCTTCGTTCAGCGTTCCATGCTTTTCCTTTTCTATTTTCTTCTGTTTTTTTTTTTCTATCATTACTATGAACTTTCAAATCACTATAGGGAGCAAGAGGGCTACAGGCCAATCAGAGTATTTGTTATTTCTTGTAGCTGTATCCGTGTGAGAATGCAAAGGAGGGGATCGTAGCGACGGCATAATATATACTAAACCATTGATTTACCACTGCGCGAATCTACACAATATGCTTCTCAATCCTCATACTTTTTCAATATTAACTCACAAAAACAAAAGAGGGATTTATTAGACGTGCTTTTTGAATTTATATACTTATTCCGCAGTATTTCTAATTGCAGTCGACACAAAAAACATACGGTACGAAAAGGAGTTCAAACACACGATATCGCGCAAAGAAAAAGGAAGAACAGAAAACGTAACGACAAGACGACAACGTTGGCAAAGCACGCGTTAAGAAAATTTATTAACATTGAGTCGGAAGAGTATGTGACAAATTGCATAAATAATTTGTGCGAAATATCTGGAATATTTAATCAGTTTGGCGAGTATTCGCGAAATAAGTGAACAAACATTCTTGCATATATCATTTCGATGGCGAACCAAAGGAAAATCAAGTGAAAGTTTTCTGACGTAATGAAGTTCACAGAATATGAACACTGAAGCTATTTGAGAGACTTTTGATTGACTTATTTTTGGTTTCCCTCTCTCTCTATCTTTCGACCGATGGAATTTTAAAAAAGGGCATTAGTGAAAGTGAACATCGACAAAACAAAATATGAAGTTACTTTGCACCGTGTTTCCCAGTTTCATTCTAATTACATTCGCCTGCATGCTACAACAAGTTTTCGGGCGCGAAGCGCCAATCGTGCAAATTCCTGATCAAGGTCAGATTATGGGATTCTTCTTCAAAATGTTCCGAACACAAAGCATCATTGCATATTTAGGAATACCATACGCACAGCCACCAATCGAAGAAAGACGCTTTGCGCCGCCAGTTGTTGACACACTTCCGTCATGGGATGGCATTCGAAATGGTTCCAATGCACCGCTGCAGTGTTGGTCAGATGTTCGCAAACCATTGAAAAGTCATGATGAAATCTTTTTTAAAATCCTCGGCATCAATCCTAAATATTTTATTTCAAATACGTCGCAGTTTAGCGAAGATTGTCTATATCTCAACATATATGTACCTGATGGTAAGTTTGAATATGCACGACACAAAGGAAGACATATGTACACGTGTAGACTGCACAACTAATCATACTTATATCCCGCTTAGTTTGAGCGAATACGCTGAAATGAGCAAGCTCTGCAACCAAAGAACTATGCTTTGAAGTCAATGCGGGAAAGAATTGACTGTTTGTTTATCATTTCATTTCATCCACATGCTATTTATTCGCAAAGCATTTACAACATTGAGTTTACAACACCGTACAGTATTGTCTCTGTGTAGAGCAAATGCTTCAAATTATATTTACACTACCTTATTATGGAAAAGCTGAGTGTGTTTTACTTAAGTAAACTTTACTTATTGCTTAGTAATCACCCCACTTTTATTCATTACTCCCCGTTGACTTAGAATCGCACTAATCTATTTGTCTGTGCGTAAACCTAGTATAGTGACATTGTAGACAATGTGTAAAGTAAAATCCCATAAAAACACTATAAATTCAGTGAACTTCAATTGATTCTATAAATTTCATGAACTTTTTCTGATATGAACTATGTATTAAGTACCTAATAAATAGTGCAGCAAAGAAATTAGATAATTTTTAATCTCTTTTGTTATCGAGTTGGACATCGACCTAACAAAATAACGTACGTAGCTTGAACAATTTCCGCGAAAATCGTTAAAAAAAATGCAAGAAGCGTCAAAAATCATCCAACAAAATGTATGAATCAAATTTTAAAATTGTCTAAGTTATGAGGAATAAATGATAGTTGGTCAGTGTGAAAATTATATTCATCAGATTTCACACTTATTCAAAGAAAAAAGTGGAAAAATTGAAATATACACTTCGAAGAAACGGTCACACGATACGCCAACCTGTATTGCATAGTTTTGGGAGCTAAATTGAAACAATCGCATGTTCTGTGAACGAAATTTTCTTCATTCGCTTTCACTGCAACATCAATGTAGCGTGCATGGTCTCATTAGATATGACGATTTAAAAAAAAAATGACCCATTTCTCTGTGTGATGTATGAAAAGCCTCAATTGCGTGGCAAATGAATTCATAATTTGAAATATTTTTGGAATTTTTTAATTTATGGAAAATAAACGGAAAACATTCCGTCATGAAAAAAGGAAATTGAAATGATTGATGCCAAAAACAGTCTTGATTCCTTTTTTTATGTGAAATACTTAGAACCGGTTTCTCCGTTTGGACAAATCAAGATATGTTTATTTTTCACATTTTTCGATATGCAATTTTTGGAATTTGATTAAAATGAACATTTTACGAAATAAACACTTGCTCATTCGTATTCATTGTATATTTTGCAGATCCACCACCAAAGGATGGATACGCAGTGATTGCGTGGCTGCATTCTGGTGACTTCGTAAGCGGCAATTCAACTGAACTGAACCCGTTTCAATTGGTTTTCAAGCAAAAGGTCATCGTAGTTTCAATTGCTTTTCGACTTGGCGTATTCGGGTTTTTCACTTCGTTAGATGGCGAGGCACCGGGCAACTTCGGTCTGATGGATCAATCAGCAGCCTTGTTTTGGATCAGCCGGAATATTCAATTGTTCAATGGGAATCCGCGATCGGTGACATTAATGGGTCATGGATCTGGTGCCATTTCCGCAGCCTTGCATCTAACATCTGGCGAATGGTCCGAGGGACTGTTTCACAAAGCAATAATCATGTCAGGTGCACCAGTGGTGCCGACATGGGTTCGCGACCCAAAAACATATAAAACGGAAATCGCACAAATAGCCGACAAATTTGCCTGTCTGCAACAAACTTCCGAAATGTTGAAATGCCTTCGTCATGTTGACGCATTTTTATTTATGGAAACGCTAGAGGAATCTTTGTTGGACTGGAAACCAGTGATAGACAGTCATTTAAGCAACACAACAACTCCATTCATTCCGGATGATCCAAAGGTATTGTTTGAGAGGCCGAATGCCGTACGCAAAGTGCCTGTGATAATTGGATTCACCGACATGGAAGATGTGCTCGATGTTTCGATGCGTGAGATGCTCGACAATGGATTATCAAATGAAATGTACACGACACTAACGACAGATGCACTTTTAGATGACATCACAAAACGGGAGGCGGCGAACAATGAAACAATTTGCGGTGATGGGGGAAGTAGTGCAAACACTCAACCCATTTTGGATGCAATGGAATTTGCCTACAAACCATATTTCACTCTAACAAATGATGCGACTCAATTGCGGAAAAAATACATTGATTTCATCATTGAAAAGTCATATATTGCGCCATCTTTTCTACTGGCCAAAGCACTGAGTAGAAATTCAGAAGTATTTATGTATCGATTCGATACTAAGCCGAAAACTCAAGTAATTGTTGATATGCTTCCAACGTGGTCCGGTGTGCTACAGCGATTTGATCAAATTTTCATTTGGGGTATGCCGTATTGGGTTCCGTTAGAGAACCAAACTCAATGGTCGTCCGAGGACAAACGCCTTTCGGATATTATCATGACAATGTGGGCGAATTTTGCGAAATTTTCAAATCCAACGGAAATCGGTGTGTACGGCATCCGATGGATGAACTTCACCGACTCCGACCCGGGCGTGCTCCTCATTGATCGTTCATTCAATATGAGCGACACAACATCGTTAAACTATCAAGGCGTTCAGTTTTGGAATGATTATTATCCAAAAGTTATTGAATATTCCTCACAGTGCTGTAACATATCAAATCGAGCCAATAATTTTCTTTCGAGAAAATCTGCTTACATAATGACACCAATCACATCGTTATTTTTTACTCATATCAATTTTAAATTACACTCAGCAATCCGATTGCCCAATTAATTCATTATCTCTCCATTTATGTTCATTGGAATGAATCTTTCACTTTGGGGTAATAGACAATTATCAAATTCCTTAAAGTATCGCATATTTGCACAGTTTTTGGATCTCAGAATGGTTTACGATGTTTTTGGGGGCCTTATGATCTGTTTTCCAGCAGGACACATATATTTTGGGTTTATTTAGAGTAAATTGAATCAAAACTGCGAATTTCTCCCCCGAGTAGTTGAATGAATGTTGACTTGATTGTTGATTTCTATTATTCCGAGGGGTAAGAAGCAGTTTTCCGTTTTCAAGCTACTAAACGTTTACAGTGTTCGACCAATTCGAGATCCGAAAATTATGAACGAACTAAATAGCTTCATCCCAATGACCATAAATTAATCATATGACTTATTTCATCATCGTCAAATCGAATTTTCAAGGAAGAACCTAATTGCCAAGCATACCGTTATTTGTAGTTCTTTCCACCGATTTCGTTCCTATGAAAGGGACGAACGAACAATAATACTACAAAATGTTGGAGCAATTGTGTATGATATAAAATCAAAATTGCAAATAAATGATCGTCAAAATGATTATTATTATGAAGTATTTTTGCCAGGATTATATAACAGGAAGACCTAGTCAAACTGACAATCAAGTTGAAGTTTATGTTTAATGATTTTGTTAGCTTGCCAACTTAGATCAACTGAGTCACAAAAACGATTCAGAAAATGTGCTTTATAGAAACATTGGTGGCAGCAACGGTATGAGTATTACATTACACTCCCAATGAGCCTTTAAACATCCATCGATACTTTGGCATTCGAAAAAAGATCATTGATTGTGATTGAGTACCGGCTCTTTTTCCTGTGCGGTCAATTGACCGATTATACTCCTCTAACTCCATACAATTTTCAATTACAATCAACGAAACCCGGTTTCCTCAAAACTCATATTTACCTTTTGTCATAATAAATATTTCGAGCACCGTTGTCCGATGCAGCAGTTCCTAGGTTCATATAGGTGGGTA
Organism: Obolodiplosis robiniae; assembly: GCA_028476595.1. Taxonomy (NCBI): domain Eukaryota; kingdom Metazoa; phylum Arthropoda; class Insecta; order Diptera; family Cecidomyiidae; genus Obolodiplosis; species Obolodiplosis robiniae. The sequence continues at coordinate 5,838,943 of CM052017.1, read as the reverse complement.
CAAAAAAAAAACAGATACAAAAAATAAAAATTAAAATTAACACATTAAAAAAAAGTTAATATTGCTTGCGAAGTGTTTTTATGAAATAATTTCAAGCATTATAAATAACTTTTAAGTTTCTTACTGAACTTATCTGGTGTTTAACTTCACATTTCAAATAAATCTCGATGAATTCAAATGAAGTGACAACTTCATCCTGATTCCTATAGATGTCGCTTACAATTAAAATAATTGAGTGTTACAAAACTGTCAAAGCGGACAATCAAATTCGCATGATAATATTACAAACACACATTTCGGTAGGTTAATTTACAAGAAAACCACTTTTTTTACTATTTTTATATGTATTAAACATTCTTCTGTATTATTTTGTGAAAATAAAGGAAGATGTTGTCGGTCTCAAGTGGGATAAGCCGTGCCTTCACGCCCAATTTGATTTCATCATGGACGAAGCTACCGAGCATGGTGGGACACAATCTCTTGAAAAGATCATTGCATTTTCTCCAGCCTCTAAATCATTTGAACCAAGCTGAAAAATCGTCGAACATCTTGATGCCACAGCAAAGCATCCTATACACACAATCGTGCGGATTGAAATATGTTGGAAAAGTTCATCGCCGATGCAAGGGATGTCATTTGATGCTTATAGAAAATGTAATGCATAATTTTTGCAAGATACACCCGCGTCATAATCAGAAAGGATTAACCAAAAAGCCAAAACATACGTGGATCTTGACCGCAGTAACTCAAACCAAGCGTAGACCTTGGTAAATAAATATACCGAATAGTTTCAATAGTTTTCAATTGTATTTTTCATGGAAAATTGCTATTACAAAATAAACATTTGTGAATAGCTCAATTTACATATTTATTTTTTCCAAAGTAGCCTGAATGTCCGCTGGATTGACAGCCGCCGAGTTCTTCCCGCTGTTTCTTTTATTTAGTTTGATTTGATTTTTTGCTTGGGGCTTTTTCACGACCATTTTTTCATGCAAATTTTTGAAGTTGCCATCGATCGATTCTTGTTGCTTTTTAACATTGGCCTTTATCTGGAAAAAAAAGGGCAAAACGATTGATTATGACATTCTTTTAACTTCGCACGATGTACCATCGTCGATGATATGAAAATTTCCTCCGAATTGAATATTCAGTTCGAAGAATACCTTCTTCATATTGGTTTTAACCGCTTTCGATTTCTTCTTGTCGCTCGCCTTATTCACATTGAATAGATTTTTGTTAGTCTTTGCCGGAATGGCACCCTTCTTTGCGCCAGTTTTTTTCCCCATTCTGTAAGTAAAATCACGTGAAAGGAAGCTCATCAAATCAGAGGCCAGATATATTATGAAAAATGTGAAACTCTTACGAATTTAAACGGTATACTGCTGGCAAAAATTGAAATAATCTTAAAGTACGGCTGTAGTTATACTCATTTCAAAAAATATATTTTATTCAATGTTTAGAAAATAACAAATTCTCCCTCATTTTTTTTTTCTTCGATGGAATTTATGAATTAATAATTATCGTGTTTCACACAAATTTCAGTTAATCATTCGCAAAATCGACTCAGATTTGCTGAAAATTCAATTGCATGGCTTTTTGCAGCTCAATTCGGCGTTGGCCTCTGGTGTGATTCCACGTTTGCTCGCACCTTTTTTTGAAAACAGGATTTCGCGTGTTAAATAGAAACTAACGCGAAACATATCCTTATTTGGTGCAACATTTCTCACAAAATGGACACCATGTAAATTTGAACCTAATGTATAACCCAAATTCTCCTCAACCATGCTTTTTGCAATGGTGGCCGGATCATCACCCTTCGCAAAACAATACACATGTACTAATGGCAATGGTTCGATTGGTCCTGTATAGCCCACCATCATTCCGCAGAATACATCCAAAAATTGGATTGCCATCGCCGGTAGATTCATTGTCAAATGGATTTTGTACAACTTATTTCCGGGACTCGACCAACGTTTAATCAAATCACTTTTCACGTCGTCCAAAATGAAGTCACGACCATCTTTATTGATTGTTTCCATGTAATTGGACACTTTATTCCGTTTCATATTGTATTGTAGCCATTTGAATGATGCTGGATTTAGGTCGTTGGCCAACACAAACGCTTTTCGTTTCGCCACCGGAATCGAAAATGGTCCAACGCCAGCGAATACATCGTACAAGACATCACCTTTGTCATGCATTTTAATGATTCGTTCGTGTTCGGTGGCCAGCCGTGGATTCCAATACACTTGCGAAAAATCGAATTTAAAATTGATACCATTTTCTTTAACCTCAACTTGATAATCCTCCTCGCCGGACAGCAGCTCTAATTGAAAATTTCGATACGTATTATCTATTGTTTGGAGTTTATTGATGACACATCGGATGCCTTGTATTTTATCACGAAATACTTCGCCGATCAAGTGTTTGTATGGTAGGAGATGCGATTTTAAGTTGACATGTATGATGTGGCCGATGCGTGAATATGATGTGCATGATTCTTGATCAACGGGCAGGACGGCCTTCAAAATATCTTCGGTACTCCAATTTTCATATTTCAGTTCAAAGTCCTCCCACTTTAGATGCGATCCATTCAGGCCTAGATTTCGAATCTCTTCCGGCAAATCGCCAAAGCACGTAACTGTCGCTGGATTTAATAGCACTTTTCGCGTTCCGTCCGTTGCCAATTCGATCGACTTGTGACGTTGAATTTTCAAAAGCATTCGTTTGATATGAGGCAATACACTTTTGAGATTTACTTCGGTTACATTTAGTTTCGGCAATTGAACGATTTTCTGAAATTTTTCCCGATCTAATAAGGTCATTCCTCGCACCGTGTTTGGCGGCAGTAAATCAGGACATTCCATTTTCTATTTCTCGCTTTTTCGCATGTGCATTACTTTTTCAGCAACCAATATTGAGAAAAAAGTGACGCTTTAATTAAAAATCGTTAGCAAGATTGCTATCAATATGAGTCGGTAATACTAGCTATTTGCATGTTAAATTTAAAAATAAAAATATTTTATTTGGAAATATCGAATTTGCAATACCTTTTTTAATATCGTGGAACGTTTATTCGTACCAATGTGCTGAAGCGTTGCTGGTCTTGTGTGACAGTTCGACAGAATGACAGAAATATGTTGCAGTTTGACATTTGTGCCAGTCAGTGGCATTGCTGCACGTTTTTTGTTGAGCGCGCTCAGTTTCACGTGTTGTTTATTCGAATGACTATGGAATACGGAAAGAATCTATTGCTAAAATATGGATGGAAAGAGGGTAAATGTTGTTTTATAAACGTTTCGATGTAATAAATTGAAATAATGTTGACACATTTTGAGGCAATACATGAAAAACAATTGATTTATCTGGAACAACACAGGCAAGGGAATCGGTAAAAATTCCGATGGCATTGTGGAGCCGATTAAAGCAAATTTGAAATTCGATACAGCCGGGCTCGACTTTGACAGAGCGAAGGAATTTACTGATCACTGGTGGGAACGGGCCTTCAACAATGCTGCAGGCAATTTGAATGTAAACAATTCTATTGGAGATGTTTCAGTTTCGGTGAATGATGACGAGCTATTCAAGGTGCATTTGTTTTGCTGGAGTTCGAGATATTGCTGAAATTTTACCAATTTCTTTTTTCTATCTGATCAGAACGGTGCGAATGGATCGACATATCATCAAATAAAAAAAGGCAAGCAGAATTATTTTCGATCGGCACAAAAAAACTATTCATGTAATGAGGATCAGACTAACAATGAAACGAACGACTCCCAATCGAACACATACAAAGTGATTTCCGATGCAGAAATGCTAATTGCATGTGGTGGCCGGACAGCTCATAAGTAAATTCATTTCCTATTTTTATCATTTGATTTTCAATTTAAGTTGATTTGTTTAAAAACGGAATTTTTCGCAGCACTTGAAATATTGTTAAATATTCTGACTATTTGAATTTTCAGAGGGGCACGTCACGGATTAAACCTTGGCGGCAAACTGAGTCGAATTGAAGCACAAGAACAACAAATATTGGAATCTGCAAAAATAGATGCAGAGACAGCGCCGAGTATTTTCAAAGATTGGATTCAAGTGAAAAAAAAACGGAAGAAAGCGAACTCTGTAAAATTGAGAGAAACACTTGAGTCAAATAATGCGAACTCTAGTTCTCCGGAGTCGCTTAAAATCGGCGAACTATTAGATAACGAAGATTATCAAATAATGGAAGTGTCGAAAAAGAAAAAGAAGAGGCAGCGTGCACGCGATCTGGACTTGGCAAATTCATTGAGTAAATTGAATACGAGCGATGTCAATACTGTCTCAGACTCCTTCCATTTGAATGGTGTTCAAAGCTCTTCCAAAGCCATAAAAAAGAAAGTAAAAAAGTTGAGCAAGAAAAGACAGCGGCAATTAAATAGTGAATCACGGTCAACAACAAATATCGGTGCAGATGAACAACAGCAACTCAGACTGACAACAGACATGGAAACCGAAGGACACACGAACAAGAATCACAATCCAAAAGATATACTTGATTATTCGTCGAATGATGAAGATATTTTAAATAAACAATTTAAAAAGAAGTCTGGCCTACAAATAGAATTAAAATCGAAAAAGAAGCATAAAAAGAAAGACAAAAAGAAGAAAATCAAGGAACGCATTCAAATGGATAAAATTAGCAAGAAAATCGAACACGTCAAACTTTCGGACATTTAAGGGAAAGTAAAATCCGCGTAAAATGCTATCACTTGGAAGTTCAAAGGATTCACCGTAAAGCAAATGATTCTTATGATGAAAGGGGCATGTGGCTCAAAACTGTTCACCAATTTACTTGGAAGGAGCGCTGTTTGTTAGGCTAAATTACTGCTTATTTCATTTTATTCTGTTCGAAATTGTAAAGTATTTGTATATTTTCATGAATTACTTACAAATTCCAAATATTTTAAATAAAAATAAAAACAATACAAAAGAATAAATAATTGATTATGGTGTTATCATTCATTATAAGCTAACTTCTTCCATTTAAAATATTCATAATATCTTATTCACACCAAAAAATTAACGAAATGTTAATTTAACGGAATCACTCAATCATAATGAACTAATCATAATCTGGCCATCATTTTGCATGGTCAAAATAAATTCAAGCTCGAAATGCAATCGAATTTGTCGAAAAACTCAATTTACTAGCGATCATTGCGATAGTTACAAGGCTATGCGCAAGATTGCAATCCATTCGACCAAAACCATTGCAATTAATTCGAATGGTGGCAAAGTGTTCGAATACTTAACATACAATCGATACGAATGCATGAAACACGAAATAGCTGCATGTAGTGGAATTGACGGAATTGTAGTTCAAAATTGACCTATTCTATCTTGTACCCGAAATACTTGAAGTATATAACCGTGTCTGGAGACGGAATGTTGTTTGGTAAAAACGTAACAGCCTTGTTTGCATAAAATGCAATTCTGCCGCTCACCTCATTCAAAAAAGACAAATATGATAATGAAATTGCAAATTGGTGTCAGTCGTGTGTATTTTCTTTTTCGTATGTTAATGTCACCGCCAATCTAAAAATTGCTTGCAATTTGGTTGGTTTTAGCATTGCCTGTCATTCTAATATCACATAACCTCACAGTTGTAAGTAAATCTCCGTATAAGTAAAAACAAAATTTCTTGTGATTTTTTCAGTTTGCAAGCCGATAGAATTCATCTGATTGAATTGAGAAAATGTGTTCGAGCATTTTCCCGTAAAATTTGAGTGCGATGTCATTGCATTGACAGCCGCGCTATGATATAGACATCGTTCATCTATTCTGCATTGCATTGTATTTGCCATTCTCTTTTGTTGGCTTGACATAGGATGTCAAATATGCTGTCAAAAATTAGTTCGTACGAGTATTATAAATATTGTTCGTATCTTTTTTCAGAATAACCATTTAGCTAGTGACAGTTTCACTTTCTTTTGTTTTCTTATATAAAAAATTTGCCATTCAAAGTGAGAGATTTGTTGGCTAAAATTATAGTGCAAATTATAAACATTTGTGGGCCAGAAATTCGCATTTAATTGGTCATTTGCAGTGCAGCAAAATAGAAGTAAAGCCAAATCAGAGAGGGATAGAGAGATTGGTTTCTTGTGTGATGACTATGATTGCAACAAAATAAATTGTATTCGAATGTAAGGTGCTTGCAATTTTTTTTTTTTTTTGCTGAAAGAACAGTTTTTATCGTCATTTGCATCATATGTTTGTGCATTGTAAGTTTACATTTGGCATACATGTTTGTGTTGAACGAAATAAAAAAAACCAGAAGCAATTAAGAACTTGAAACTCAGTGGTATTGATACGTTGTATATTTCTGCAAATTACTTTGTGTGTATGTAATACATATTACATTTTATATAATGAGAAATTTCGAGAGTAAAGTAGAAAATCAAAAGAAATGAGGATTAATCACAAAGCCATTGAGCTAGCGTTCGCACAATGTATACTACAGTTTAAAGAGTCAATACTGGACATTCCAAGTGATTTGTAAAGTGAGATTTTCGCCATTCCAATTAACTTCGATTGTCGACAATTTAATCAAACTACGCAATATTTTGCCACTAAGTAATGAGTATCAAAACAGTCTTACGAACATTTGTTCGGAAAAAAAGACCAATCAGTATTAAAAATTCAAGTGCTTAGTGGGCTCACAATTCAAATATATTATTTCAGTTGTCATTTAATTGGTATTTATGCAAATATGTTTTCTTTAGTGAACGGCCGAGTATTGTGTGGTTCGTGAAACGGAAACGGAGATTTGCTTGAACAGTCATCGTAATGGAAGCGATAGCTAGTCCCAATATGAATGGCGGTATGTCTTCAAAACGGATCGAGGACCGATTTACTGCCGCTGTCAACGTTATTCGTGGGCTACCAAAAAATGGTAATACTATCATACATCTATCGAATATTGTAGAGAACTAATTAGCTTGATGAAAGTTACAAATCGATGCAACTTTGTGCCAATACTTGTTCGACACCGATTTAACAACAACAACAACAAAAACCGTTAAAAATGCTTTTTTTGCGGATTTCAACAATAAACAATCGACTAAATTCAGATATTTTCATGGTGAAATGGCTTATAATATTATAAATAGCATCAGTTTTTTTGTATACCTCTTGACCCGCCTAGAAAAAAAAATACCGAAAACAATTTATTGACTCTGTCAATGTTTGATTACTTAATTAATAAACCAGTTATTTCGATTGGGGCTTGGAATGTGTCAATCCATTTAGCCGGTAACAATCAAATCTAATGAAAATCCTAGACGCAGCTGAAATTTTTCGCCCCAAATCGAGTTTGAATTAACATGTACGATATGTTAAAGATATAGTTAGGTTCTTCAAATTTATGTGATAGGCAAGATAGTATGCATATTCATGTGGGACACGCTCTTTTCGATCACAACCGGGGATATATTCATAATTGCGAATTCATTCGTTTTTGAATCACTCAGTTTTAGTGAAATCGTAGAGTGATTAATTAATGAGTGTTTACAATTCTACGGGTGCACATTTGTTGTTCTGATAGAATAACAGAAGGTTATTGTGATTCAGAATATTATGCATGACATGGTGAATATACTTACCAGATTGTCTCTTCTTTTGTCCAACTTAGAAGCCGAAATTGGCAACTGCTTATGAATTTGGTTAAAACTAATTGCTGATTTCATTGAAAAACGTTTTGCCGACTCATCGGATTTATTGCAATCATATGAAATGTACTTTGAATGGTCGGAAATGGTCGGAAGCAACGAATCTTTGCACCTATTGATACTTGAAGCCATAAAGGTCGCGATAACGTACACCTTGTTCAACAATTTGAATTTGTTGTTTATATTGTCGAGCTATTTGAATCTGTTGCGTATATAATTACAATGGGAATAGGAGGCATATTGAACTTACATCATCTCTCAAGTACTTGAATAAACATAAAGTTATGCAAATATAGCGTTCACAATAAGTGCTAAAAATGACGATTTTTTTTTGTTAAGCGTGTATTTTTGGACGCGTAATATATATTGACGTCAGATCAGACATACTCTCAATTTCATTGCATAATTTATAGAAAATAGACTTGGTTGCCCAAATATATGCATATTTATTCCATTTTGAATGAGTTTATTTTTGCCAACACAAATCAATCGCAGAGCCTTGATGGAAGTTTACTGTAATTAGATAATCAAGACCTTTTGACTTTGAGTCACGTTTCTTCAACAATGGATACATCTTAATATTTATAAGCTGCATATTTTATTGAATTTTATGACATCTCCAAAATCTGAAATGCATATGAAAAAGTAAAGAAAGCAACATGTGTTTAATACAGTTTATAGTTTTTGAGTGAGAGTATTTTATTTAAATGCATTCAAATAAGCCCACTGAATACAAGTTGAAGCTTCAAAATTTTATTGCACGCAATTTTTGTTTTTCGATGCAAATTTCGTGTACTCAACAAAAGCATTGAAAATTCCGCCAAAACGGCTTTGAGGTCAAACTTTGATATAAAAAAATTGTGGCAGTCCCCTCATTTCACTTCACAGTTTTATGTGAAGATGAAAAAAATTTCTTTTTCATGTAATAAAATGCACTCATCTTACACATTCCTGAAGATTGTGTATATAATTTAAGAATGGGTTAATAACGGATATAACATTTCCAATTGCGTTGTGTATCACTTGAAAACAACGTGAAATGGAAAATAACAAATTACGTCAAATGAATATTGTAGATAATAAATTTGCTTGACTCAAAATGATACTTTCAAAATCGTGTACAATTTTCATGTGCGAAATTCACGTCACTGATAACAGTAGGCACATTGGTATTTTTAGCAGACTTATACAACAGCCATGTCCTGCATTTGAGTCTACTGTTTTCTGTTTTGTGAAGATCCTGGGTGTGATCTCAGAATAAAACGGTGTGATTTGCAACGTAAATTTCCAGAGATTCAAATCAAAAAGGTTCAAATTCGTTCGAATTTCACGTTACTCATCACATTGTTTTCATCTTCTGAAATCTTCATATATTCGATGATTTTGATTAATGATAATATATCCTTTTATGGACATTGTAGAATATATAAAAAATAATTCAGATCAGGAGGTGTTAAAATATTACCATGCTCTACGATAATCGAAAAACTTACAATATTTTGATCTGTTCATTGACTAAACGAATTGAGAAGAACAGAAAATGCGTATTTCTATGTTTGAGTTAAAGAATGAATTTATGGGTTATAATTTTAATTGTAAAGGGATAAAATAATTCTGATTTTGACATTAACAACAGCAAATTTATAGCATAATTTATTTTATTGGAAGAATGCATTGAAAATTTCCAACTAGCATCCAACTCCATACCTATCATTCTGGCAAATATTTCGACATTGAAAGCTATTGTATCTTAAAGTAGACGTCAATACTTATATAATTCAGTACCACATAAACAACACACGTGAAAATAATTTTGTTTTTTTCAAGAAAAAAATGTCAAACTTCGAGCAATGGAAACAGCATTTGCGGGAGTCTTTGCTTTTTTGTTTTAATTTGAAGAAAACCGTGACTGAAAGTCATCAAATGATCTCAGAAGCTTACCCTGACATAATTTTCGACAGAAAAACGTGTCAGCGTTGGTTTGCACGATTTAAAAGTGATGATTTTGACGTTGAAGACAAGGAACGTCCTGGCCAAGTGAAAAAGTCAGGCTCAAGAAACGAACGATTATTTTGGGACGGAATCCACAAATTACCAGAAAGATGGGAAAAAGTAGTGGGTAGCGATGGCCAAAAGGTTGAATGATGTATCAATTATTTTGTTGTTGAAATAAATTCATTTTTTTCTCAAACAAATTGGACATTTTCAAAGCTTTCTCCCAATATACAAATTTTCCGAGTATCAATCTGAGCATCTTACCCGCTCAATTTCAATTGCAACACATTTTGTAATGTATAATTTAAAAACGCAAAATTTAATATGCATAGAACTGAACCGGGGATTGATATTTTGAATCACAAATCAATGCATTTCGAACCTCCAAAAAAACTTTTCATCGAATGGAATATTAAGCTTGGAGGTCAACAATAAATTCTTGATTGTCAAAACAAAGCGTCACATTTGTGTATGTGAAAGCGTCGCTTGAAATCGAACCGGTTCCGATGATGAGAGATGAGACGTTCAAGGAAGATTCCAGTATTTATAAATATTTATTTTCTGCTCAATAAACAAAACAAACAGACAGAATTTGGATAGAAAAAAAGAGAAAAACAAGATAACATTTTCTTTCAAACAGCAAAAAAGGAATTTAGTTTGTCAAGAGCGTCATCAAAGAGAGCATATTGAATTTAAGATGACTGTAGCAGACGCATAGTTGTTTAATCCATTTATTTGTGCAAAAACGATATTAATTGATCATGAAATTTCATTTATTGCGTTCAGGCTCGTATCAGCCCAGTAATGATATGATGCTGAGATTCTACTCCTATTTCAAACAAGCCACGTTGGGTCCGTGCACTCAAAAGAAACCACCTTTTTGGGATGTTGTGGGAAGGTAAGCATAAAGCAAAGTTCACCAATTTATTCAAGCGATATCACTTCATTTTCACTTTCAATTTTAAATATAGAGCAAAATATGACTCATATAAAAGCCTTGGGAAGATGCCAAAAGAACGAGCAATGGAGCTTTATGTTGATGAGTTGAAAAAAATCATTGAAACAATGTCTTATACGGATAATGTTGCGGAATTCATGGGAAGCATCAGTGAATTAGATGGAATTGATGTGAATGATCTAGAGGCTGTTGCTCCGGAAGCAATAAAGAAAGTGAAATCTCATCCGAATTCACCTTTTGGTAAATAACCTTAATTTCTTCATTACAATGCAGTTCAATTTGAAAAAATGTCAATTTATTTTTAAGCCTCACGAGAAGCGAGTCCCATTCGTGCATCCGAGAGACCATTACGATATCGCAATGACTTGGAAAATGGACATTCTTACGAATATGCAAATGGAAATCACCAGGAGAATATCAATGGCACTCACTTACAGAATGGTCACAGCAATCTTACCGACCCGTCTGACGATGAATACATCGACACAGTTGAGGTAAATTTGCAGGAGATACGATTTGGTCCCAGGAAATGAAACCGTTGGGAATAGAAATAAAACTTGGAATAAACAAGCAAAGATTACCTGTTGCTATTGTTATCCATGGGATAAAAGGCAAGATGCGCGCAGGAGATGTGCCAATCTGAAAGCGTTCATCGACTGAAGCTAAGAGTATTACAAAGAGCACCTCGAGCCGCAAGCGTTCATTGAATGTACAGTGAATGCATACGGATTCTCCGCGCAGCTTGCCTGAGATATATCCCATGGATAAGCAATAGCAAAATTATAAAATATCTTCAGTAAAAACGATCCTTCAGAAGGTTTTTGCGTGAAAAGCGGAGCATTCATACATATTTTAATACATAGTTTTGATTTCAGTCTCAATGGTTCAACTCATTCTCAAATCAGATATACCTTTAAACGATATTTTGGTGCTATCTGCGTTAAATTCTCGTATTTTTGACTAAAACCCAAATTTCCAATCAAGTATCTCCTTTATATCCACATTTCTAATATATTCATTTATTTTTTAGGATGATCCCCATTTGATTGATGAACCCACTGTTCGTTATTCAAGGCCTTGGACTCGACGCCCTCGTGTCGCACAAGACATGGCTGCATTCCATTCCAATGTAATTAAATAAATATGATGAAATAGTGAAAAAAATCCATTACAATAAAATTCAAAGTAATCGTCATACAAGTGTCGGTTCCGTGCAATTATTTCACGGAAATGATTCATGCAAATATTTACCTTTATTTGCATATATTTATTTATATAAACATTTTTTTTGGTAAAACAATTTCTGTTTTATTCAAACAAACATAAATATGTCTCGCATACATTTGCTGAAAAGAATTATGTGACCCTACGGCGAACATGACAGTTACGTTGCATTTTCATTCACATGCATTTCATTCTAGCCTTTTCGATCGATCGCATTTTTGAACTACATTTAGTGTATCCCGCTGAACAGAGATTGTATTTTGTGTTATTTCATTATTTTTTATTCCAAAAAACCTTAGCGATTAAAGTCTCAAAGAATGTTGTACCTTAATTTTTAGTTATTCTGTCTCATTTTTGACGATATTTTATCATTTTTGAATAGGAACCAGACAATGACAGCACTAACACATTGATTGCAGTGAACGGCATGGGGCCGAATTTTGAGAATTCCGCAGCAATAAATCAGCTAGTAAAGTCGGCTGATGCAATGCGAGGTGAATTACAACAAATAACTGCGCGCATCAATTTGATGGAACGTTCTCTGGCCGAAGTGCGCAACCAGCAATTGAAGAAAAAGGTGAAGTTTAATATTGACACAGAAGTGTTTTAAATTGCATAACTAAAATTTCTATTTGTAAATTAAAGATCTTGGAACTGAAAAATCCCAGATGGTGGCCATTTGCAGAGATTTCACCAGCGTGGTTCCTATTTATGGTCACTTGGCCATTCATAGCATTACGAATTATGCAAACCATTCAAAGAAAGAAATGATCCAAATCGAAAACCGTTCTAGACATTCCTGATCATCGACACAAATAGCGCAAGCTCATTTTGGGTGAATAATTTGAAATAAATGTTATTTCGAACACACCGACAGATACTCAACTAAACGGAAATGAAAGAAAAGTTTTAATTGTTTGTGCAAATGCTGTCCATTTTATTCGTATGAAATATACATCGGAGCTGCCCACATAATTCAAGATCACCCATTTGGCATGAATTGCAAACGGAACAGCAAAAATCACTACCAGATTCCGCATAAAATGTCCGCCCTCCATACGATTATAAGATTTGTTTTTCATTTTCATTTAGCTGAATAACATTTAATGTTTTTTTTTCATTCAAAAGATTTGAGATATTTTGCAATCATAGATATTTCCACTTGGATGTTTTAACCCGCTCAAATATATTTGAATTTATTTTATTTTAGTGTTTCTATGTTTTCATTCTACATCTTTTGAACAAATACCAATCAATTGTATGGTTTTATAAAAGAGAAACGAAATTAAGCGAAGGGAATAATTAGTTAGTTTGTGTTAATCAATCAAATGTAGCGAACAATATAGCAATTGGGAAGATCATTTTGTGTGCAAGCGAACAATGGAAATCATTTTGAATGGATATCAATTTTTATATTATTTTAGGAACGAAAAATGCACAGCATTTATCATCATTTTATGGGGTTGCTTTAAATAATTTTATTGTTTCATTTTATTTAAATTTCAAGTGTAAAAATACTTTTCTCAATGTTTTTTATTATTTCTAAAAATATTTTGTATAATTATTTTTATCGAAATATGTTAATGGTTTGGCAAATGTGATAATAAAACAAAACTTAGAACATACCATGCGTGGTTTCATTCTTTCAACAAATTTCCTAGGCCAATAAGCTCGTGTGGGAGACTTGAGGAGATAGCAATTCCCAATATTAAAACGTAGATGCAATCTTCGATCTGAAGTACTTAGTGTATGGCTTAGTACTAATCCGCTGAATCCGTTTCAACTACGATCAGGATTCTATCGGATCCATCTGAAAACTGATAAGACTTAAAGGCCGAAAGAAATGCACACAAATTGCAAACATTACAAAAGTCGGTTACAAAAGTGGACAATCTTCAATGTGGTAAATCACCATTTCAAAGGCAATTGGTTTCAAACGTATGATCAAATTTGAACGCTTCATAGAGTAAAAGAACGAGAGAAGAAATTCCTCGCAAACACATTAATGAGACTTGGAGTAGAAATTGCATTTGTAGGATGAACAAAAGATGTAAAACAAAGCTGTTTAACTAAGAATTGTTCTTGTCACACTGTTCAGTCATTCTTCTCGAATTTTATAACGAAAATCGCAGTAACATGTTCTTGCTTTCATTGAAATTACTATCATACATCATAGCTATTGGGTGTTAATTTGATAATTTTGATGTATTTTCCATCTATATGTTAGAAAAGATGTTGCATTAAAAATATTGGCACAACGTTATGAAATTTGATGTAACTAAATATTTTTCTTGAATTAACGATAGCGTTAATCTGATCTATTTAACGCATCAAACAAAATGTTTAAGACGAGAAACCGTCTTTTTGGGGTGAGAATTTAAATTTTCATTGCAAATTTCAATTGTTTTTTTTATGTGACTCCATTACATTAATCGAGATCATGGCAGTGAAACGTATTAATACAAAAAATATCTCTATTTTGTATTCATTAGAATTTCTTCAGTTTTTTTCATTAAAAAATGATGAACTCGTTTGAAGTATTAAAAATTGTGGTTCATATTCTGATCGCGATTAATTGCGAGTCAAAAGTGAAAGATTTTTTAGGAAAAAAAGACGAACTCATGAATCAAAATTGTGTTGCGTTGCATTTTTTTTCTAGTGATTTGGAGACTTCATCATTCAACGCATTCAATTTATTTCCTTTTCGATTTCGACATACATGAAAGATTCTCGGTCTCTATAAAAAAAATTTCCTCTATATAATTACTCACCGAAACACTGGGGTCTTTGTTGCGTGAAAAGACTCAAGCCGATTGCGATGTAGTATGTTAAGCTATGAAATGCGAAAACTAGACAACCGAAAAACGAGGGGGAACGCGCGCACAATACGTGTGCCACATGTTTTGTATGTGTATGTGCAGGGTGTTCAGTCACATAAGACTATTGATCCTGCGTAGTACAAACATCCACAATATTTTAATGAAGAAACCTGCACACACGCACACACATTGAACTCTACTGAATGTTTACACAGTGCTTACACACACACGCGAGCGCTTATAACAGCAAAACAAAAACACCATTCATTCCATCAGCTTGCTTCGTGTAAGGCTGAAGCACACATAACAAATACAGCAGACCGACCCATATGAAAGAACTAATTTGGAAGTTTAACGGTCGTCTTTCGTTTAGCATGCGTCACACCGACAGATGCTATTTATGTATTCAACAGTAAAGCTGTTCTTTTCGGATTCGCACCACTGAAATTGAAATGTTGTTTATCGTCAGTTGAAGTTCAGCAAAAAGAATTATTGAGTGAAAGAAAAAGAATAGTTTAAAATAATTGAATATACAAAAATTCTAGCCAATTAAGATCATTCTGAAAGTAACAAATTTTCGTTATAAATACGTTAAACGATCTAAAAATCCAGTGTTATTTTTCGATAAAGTTCAACCAATTGAAATTTGAAAATGTCACATTACACAAATCCAGCGTTTTGCCAAAAAAGTGAATTTTATTCGCGATTAAATCCACAACTAGTTTTAAATGAATCGATCAATCAGCGCAGAATTGTTCAGAGTGAATATAGACAAAGAGATGTGTGGGCAAATCGATCCATTAATCAACGGCCACAAGTTCATCAGCGTGAACATCACCAGAAAGTTCAGCCAAGGCAATTGCCACCACCATTGCCTCTAAAGCCAACTGGCTCGAGCCTCAATATAAGATGCCATCCGAAAGAATTGGCCGAAAAATGTGCGAAAACTGAAGTACCAGTAAATGAAAGCGGATATGCTTTGGTACCATTGGACGAAATTCCGAGCACAATCAAAGATCGATATGCCATTTTATCATCGACACAAGCCCACATGATGCGCAGTTCAACCACAAGACTCACAAAAAGTCAGGATAATTTGGATTATATTGCGCCAAAGTTGGCCTACGAAGATGAAAATGAGGAAGACGACAGTTTCATAAGTTTGCCAACGTTTCGACCGCGCGAAGAAAATAATCGAAAATTGATTTCAGCATTTTCCACCGATTTCATCAATAAGTCAATGGTTTTGGTCGATCAAAATAATATGCAACGTTATGCGATCGTTCCAACGGACGATGATGAAGATGTGGTTGATTCAAATCATGAAATAATTGAAATGCATAACGGTCGTATGCATCGATATGCCGTTATACCGACCGATGATGATGAGGCTGGCATGAGGAGTGAGTGTGAAAGTATCTACAATAAAAATCAGACATTGAGAACAATCGGACATCAAACGCCTCCTAAGCAGCTTAAGACACCACCAAAACCAAAGACTTTGATCAATGCACAGAAGCCATGTGCGGTGGATTATACAAAGAGTCGTTCAATTGAACCATCGACATATTCAAGAGCAAAGCCTCCAAACGATATGCCCGGAACACCGACGAAAAATCCAATTGCAACACAAAAACTGCACGAACTCCTATCGACTCCACGAAAAACCAAACAACAAGAAACACTCCAACGTCACGCCAGCTACCAGACCATCATTCAGAATTCACCAAATCAATTTCAAATGCAACAACTATATATTTCACAAAAACCGTCCGAATTCACTCCACAAAAACTACAGTACGATAATAAAAAAATGCTAGCCCAAAGTATTGAACAGCGAACGACTGCGATCATTTCACCGCGTCTTCAACAACAAACCGATTATAATGATGACGATTCGAACGATGACAAGCTATGGCAACATGAAAACTATCAGAAAGTGGAAAATGCTACCGCAACCATTGGCATTTTATCATTGATGTTGATTCTCACCGGAATCATCAATTCCGGACTGTGCATGTACATGATCACCGATGTGAGTATACAGATCGACATGGAATTGTTGGCATGTGTATTACTGACTTTTTGCTGTCGTTGAATTTTTGTAGATGAGACGATCATTCTTCTTGGACTTGGGCATCATATCTGGATTTGCGGCTGCAGCTCTTGGATTCATGGGTTTCCGATCTCGGCATTGCATTTGGCTACCAAACCGAAATTATATTTCAGGTACATTCATACATATATTTAAGCCACTACATGGTCAAAATGTTGACTGAAATTTTTGTTTTCAGGATATGTTCTTCTAACAGTTTTCTCATTGTTGAACTGTTGCGGCCTTTTGATTCTCCTTGGATTGAACCCATTCCCTGGCACACCATTCCACGATTTAACAACTGGCGTTATTCTCGCGCTCTCATCATTAATTTTACTCATAATTAGTTTGGGTGTAATAACTTCGAAGTGGTGTGTTGCGCCACCACCCGATAATCGTGTTGATGCTTATTAGTTTTATTTTAATTTAACTTCAACACTTCGTTGAATCAACAAATCTAGTGAACTAAAATTAACATAATCAACCAGTATGATAGTGGTCAGTGCGAAACATTTATTTATTTCTTTTTCCATTTTCATTTTTCAGTTCTTTTCATATTTATTTAGCTCGGTTAAGATGTCCTAAATTGTACGGAATCACGTTCTTTAAAGATAAATTGTAGTCGACGATTATTTAAGAAATTGGCGCAATCGAAAAATCGCTACACATTGCTGCGCGATGAACTTAAGGTGCATTTTAGTTTATTTCGAATTGTAAATACATTCAGAGAAGAGAAGCTTCTAACACCGCAGCTAGCATTTGCAATTCACTGAAATCATTTCCATATTTTTAAAAAATCTTTTTTTCTTCTCTGCCAATGAACAAATAGCTTGACAAAATGCAATCAAAATTTAGAATGCCACGATTCCAAGTGTTGCTTTTACTGTTGTTTGCATTCAACAAAATATGCACATCCAGCAGTTCTTTTGTGATGTGCGTTAGCGTTGCAAATATTGCATGAGGTTCGAAAATCATTTCAGATCAACATTTTAACATATTTGATGGGAGTTGGTTCGAATCACAAATGAAAACAGCCAGTAATTTTGTCGTTTTCCAGAGACTTCTGATTTACTTCAATTTAGCATAAAGAATTCAGCACAAATATATAATTATATGTTGATAAAAGCTGCAGAATTTTTTTGTTCATACTTTACACGGAATCTCTCTTACAAATCCATAATTGGCATTCAAGTAAACTTGATTCAAAATACCAGTGAAATTTAAATTACTTCTCCAAAAGAGTCTCAAATGAAAGAAAAACAAAGCACAAAAACTCTTTATAATCCCAGTGTTCTTTAATAATGTTTAATGGAAACAATAATGTGAAGAAATAAATAACACATTTTAACAAATTTTTATGCATTCAATTTTAGTTAACTAAGACCTAGTTTCTGCAGGCTTAAAAGTATAGATTTTGACAAAATCTGATCGACCTTTTTCTGCATTTTGTCACATTTTTTTCAACCGGATGGTTTTTCAACGGGTAAAAGATTTTTATAATACAGAATGAATTCTCGGTGATGTTCAGCATTCCTGAACAAAATGCATACAAAATTGTTATTGCTCTCCAAATTTTCATTCGTTCGAGTGACAAACGATGATTGAACCAAATTCGTAGTTTTGTGTGCCAAATAATCGAATTCATATTGAGTCTACCAAACTGCTCAGGTGGATAAATACTTTTTCCGAACGGATCAAATCGTATTTTTTCATTTGGCCATTCAATAATTAGGTCGGCGATGTCACTTGATCGCTTCATTCGAATCAAGTGTTTCCTTCTTGACAACAATCAATCCCATCATCAATCCTAAAGATAAATTCTCAAAAATCATTCGTCATTATATGCTCCAATATAATGAATAAGCGTTTTATGCAATTTGAAATTTTCATTAACCATTTATTAACCGATGAGCAAATGATCAGTCCGGATGCCGTTCATGCAAAATTCGCATCAAAGGAAAACCTCATTTTGAAAACGGTTTGATCTCTTCGACAACGGAATGAATGGTTTTGACGTCTTTTAAGTTTGAATAATCATTATAAAGGAAATGGAAAAAGTTCATGTTACTTTTTCCCATTATATAATGAAAATTTTTACAAAAAGAAATGAATTACGGAATTTCCCAACGCTGATTGGAACGCTTCATTATCTTTTCATTGAATGTAGCAGCCATTACATACTCGCATTTTGCTTTGACTCTCTTTTCAATTGTTCCGTACTTTGTTCGCCCGTTTTTATAAAGCTTATATATCGTTGTTGATAACAGCCAAGCGTTCCAATTCTTCGTTTAAATAAGTTAATTTACATACAAATGGCGTTTTAATATGTCCATCACAACAATTCAAGCACATAATCAGTCGCTTGAAACCAATCAGACCACAAACAAATATCTGCCATTGTGAAATTAAATCATATTTTTATTAATAATGAATTCATTAATATATTGATTTGCCTCTATTGTATATGAATCGTTGGAAAGAAAACTTACCTTCAGATTTGATGCGAAAAATATTGAACCTAGAACTATTTGAGAGAAATAATACATCAATATTATATTCGATATAAAAGTGAACATGATTTACATTGTATTTACATATAGTTTATGTTTCATGCCGAAAAAATTCTCGTTTCACAATAATTTCCAACTTTTTTTGGGTGCATTATTCTGCCGAACCAGTAGCTTCAGTATTTGTCCTATCTAATCTGAAGGAAAGTTTTCTTCCCACCGCTTCATATAGACTCCACCGCATGCATAACTTGAATGTTTTCACATTGAGCATTAATTAACTCATTTACCTTACTCAATAATTAGGAAATCGATGTCTAGAAATTGTTCTTCTCCAAATGTCAAGAGTCTGAAGTGAATGCATATTTTTTGATGGACGTAGTAACATTTGACAAATAGATGACAGTATTTGTTTTTGAGTTTTCGTGTCCGTAATGAATATTCGCGTTGACAGGCTAACAAAATTCAAATCCCGTTGATGTAGCAACAAAAAGCAATTCGTTCAAGTTAAGTGAAAAACAGCGGGAAACGGTCGAAAGAAGATATCTTCTTATGAAGATACCAAAAATTGGTCGATTCATAGATAGCCTCAAAAGTCGAGTCGTTCTTCCGCCGCGGAATCCATCTCTTGCATTGAAAAATGGGGAAAAGTTGTGGCCAGCGATGGCCAATACTTTGGATAATGAACTCATTCATTTTGCTATTGAAATAGAGCCATTTTCGACAAAAAACAGCGAGAACCTTTGCACACACCCAATTTTAGTCAGCTTTTCGTAGTGGATGGAGACACCCTATTTTTTTTTTTGGATTTTTGGTGGAGGTGCTCAGTAAATATTCATGGCAGACAGAAAGAAATTCTAGTTACTATAGTTAATCGTATTAGTGTCAGAAATTAATAAATATATTTATATAGTTTGATGTTATTATCTCAACTCTAGATTGTATAATAGCACGAATATGTCTATCCTTCATAACAGGGCACACGATGCTATCGAATTGTGGCACATCAAGGCTCAGGCGCCTGTTTCAAAGTTCGAAAATAAGTGGGAACTCCAATTTTTATTGTTGTCCCATTCATTGATGGGATGAAAGAGTGAAATGTAACTTTAAGCTGACTTTTTTCATCAAGATCTGCCGCGACACTGGATATATCAATCAATCACTCAGATTATGTTTTCTGACTCTCTTTTGTTTAAGAAATTGGCTATTGTTCATTTCATCTTTGAACATTTAAATATGTAACGGTTTTCAAAGCATTCTGAGATTTATAAAAAGAACACACCAAAGTGATGAAATATTTAGCCGGCGTTACAAGCTACAATTGAAGAGAGTAAAAACTATGTGACTTCTGCCATCTCACCACACAATTTTTCGCATGTTTAAGAATGTATGACTGAATTTTACTCATTACATTTACTGCGAGTGTATCGCATTCGTTGGAGGGGCTTTCGATTAAATGAATGCGAAAGAAAGAGATAGCCTGATTGCGTTCAATTCGTATATATTTTTTCTTCATTCGACTTCACTTGATTGGTCTACGATACGGGTTCAGTGAAATCAGTTGTATGCTGAACATTGTCGAGAAAGGATTCGACTGTATTTGCACATTTTTCATTGTTGTTACGTCTAGCGGTTTCTGCAATTCTTCTATGTCATAAGTTTAATCATTTTGGCATATCGAAATAAAACTATTATTCATTTTAACGTGGCAAATTACAAAATTTAAGGTATTTATCATGGATATGCCTGATTGGAAAGTGTATTCGAAATTATTAAACTGCTTGGAAAACAATTTAAAATTGAAACGCTCAGTAGGAACGTAGATCATTTCAAAACAATGTTCGAAAGTAAAATGCAAAAATACAATGCAAATAAAAGTAGTCAAACACTTGTTTCACAGTAAATTGAAACAAGAAATGCAGAAATCTCAACAATGAGAGAAGTTCACCTGTATCTTGTTTTTCGTCTTATATTGTGCATTTGAAACACATTAATATGGTGTACTCTTTTGCTAAGCATCACAATTATGAAAGATGGTTATTCGTTTTTTTTAATCGAATCATTAAGAGTCGAATATTGGTTAATTTCTTACATCTGTGTTAGTTTTAACTTTGATCGTCACCTAATGTGGCCTATCACGAAAATTTTCACCTATCACTTTAATATTTAAGCGATAGATTTTGTTTAATCAATTTTGATAAGAAGTTTATCACAATTTGCATAGAAAATATTGGCAAGTTCTCAAATTTGGAATATCATTTCCAATTAGGTATGCTTAGGATAGGTAGGCACTTGCAATTTTGTTACATTTGTAGAAGATTCAGTAAAATTGGTGGAATTATTAGCGTTCATTCATGCAACTATTTAGAGTCCAATCAGAAATTTTCAGGACAAGATCTACTTACAAAAAAAAAAAGAAGTTCATTTAAATCATGATCATGAAAAAACAAATAAATGCATAGTTTCCAGTGTATTATAGACAGCAATGACCCACCTTTCCTTCATATTTACTTTCAAATCATATATCGCATTTCATTTAACGGGAAATTCTCGGCAAACGAAATCACATTTTTTATTTACACTGATTTTTCGTGCTAACATATTGACTTGGAAAAAATCGATTCAGATGTTGTATACTCTTTAAGCGCTTTAAAGGTTTTATGTAGTAGTAATAATGATATGAATCAATTTCAATTCGGTGCGCTTTCGATGTGTGCGATGTGAGCCACTCACATATAAATTGTACTTTAAATTATTGTCACAATGATATGATGATATGGTAAAAGAAAACGAGTTTTTGGAACAAAATATTGTTGCCGCTTTTTAATTACGAAAGAAAGTTGAATATGGACTTTGTTTCTTGTGTCGTATTCAAACTCATTTGCACATAATTCAGCATTGTCATGGAATTCAAGCCGAAATTGCCGGTTACAGGTCACAATCTGGTTATTGTAATCATTTCATTTGATTCATGACGTCAACAGTCAGCTAATATATCATTTTGAATGTAGGAGTTCAATTGATCCATTTGAAAATTTGAAAAAAAAAAAATTGAAATTGCATTTGAAAGCATTTGCGGTTTCTCATATAATTAACTTTTGCATGCGCACGAATTTGTAAGATTTTCATGAAATATTCGAAGCATACGCGTACATGCGAACCCATTCGTATCAAATTTGTATTGTACATTCACGTGTTATTCGTATCATTCAAATCCTCTTAGATTAATAATTTGCGTTGGTTCTAATCATTTTATATAACATGATTATGGAAAATTACCGGAACATTTTGGCAGATTTTAGCAAATGAGGGTTATGGTCGAATTGTGACGGCAATTTCAAGGGGTTATCGCCCAACAGACATACAAGAATCATATATGATAGAGTTAGCTGACTTAATAAGACCACATGATGATTGAAAATCAATCTTTTGGTAGTCATCTGTTTTGTCACGTCTGACGTCGTATTCTCTGCGAATTACGTTGAAAGTCCATTTCAATTAAATTGATGAAATTTTATTCAGAGACAGAGTCAGTCGACCGTGATTTGTGCAATCTCTTCACAATAGACACTTGTTAATCACAAACGTAAATTGACTCACTTTGCATATGCAAGATTTTTGCATTACAAGATTGTAGAATGTATTCATTTCTGGTGTCCGATGTCACGTTAATTTGTTGATTCTCTCACATTTATTAAATTGTATTGAAACATACGATAAGGAATCAATTAGAATGAATCATTGATATTCCCTTAAAAGTCTAGACTTCTTATTTTTATACAAATTTTGCTTTTACGAGTAGCTTACACTTTCGAAAGCAATTGATTTCATCATTGGGTGAGCTATGAAACTGGATTTGAACCAATAATTGTCATATTGATAATCAAAAAAAGATACAAAATAGAACACATGAATGAATAGAGCCCTGCATCGGATATCCGATAGTCGATTAAATTCGACATCCATCCTATCCGATAATCTTCGAATGTCGGATGCTTTCAACTTCGGCGCTTTTTGCTTCGCTTGGATTGAGCATGACTTATAAACGCTAAGTTTGTATAAGAATAAAAAGTAAGACTTTTTATAAATTTCTTTAGTTGACTAAATTTTATTATTCCAACAAATGAGTATTTGAATGAATTAATTTCAAAGCAAAATTGGATTCGTGTACTTTGAGATATTATCACAATGTTTATTAATGAACAAAACGTCCATAGAAAAATTCTCTGATTATTGCAGTCAGTGTCTGCTGATAACAAAAATATGAAGTCAAAGCTAATCTGAATGAGTTTGCAAATAATTGCATTTTGCTTACAAAATATACACAACAGAATCATCATAAAAGGGTTTATGTGCAGCAAAGTCACCGGTATCGACACGATTTTTGATTATCGGTACTCATTGATCCTGTGCTGTCTTGCGGTATTTCCCTATTTCTCGCGACACTTCATTATAAAAACACATGAATTCGAAAAGGCGATGACCGGTTTGATTCAATTTCCATACAGGAGGCCGGTTTATAAATCGTTCTTTTTTTCTTGGTTCATTCTTCAATATTTCTCTAAAATGTTCAAAATTATTCGGATAGAAGTGTATTTTATGAGGTAAGAGTTGGCATTTCAAACAACTACATATCCCAACGATTTCTCATAGCGAGTCCAACAGCGACTACTATAACTATACTTTTGAATGTAGTGGTAAAGAAAGTGATTACACAATATAATGTGCGGTGGGCTTGAAATACATGTACAGCATATATCTCGACCGTGCCCTTGTGTAAATTTTTGGTTGACTTATTTGGGAAATTTTTAACTGACTCAGACAAAAACAGACTAATAAGATCATACTTAGTGTTAGTAAACTTTTTTAAATGTTGTCTCAGAATAATCAACTGCCAAAGTAAATACTGAAAGTGATTATTTTCAATAGAAAATATAAAAATAGTTAGCTAAAATCGTTTGATTTTGATTACAGTCAAATGATTCCTAGTCACTTTTTTTCACAAGGGCACAAAAGAGAATTCAACATGCATGTGAATGTTCAGTGTAGCTCTCGCTACTCGCTATATTTGATTTGAGTTGGTGTGCCTATTTGGCTCTTTCTAACTGATGTCGAAAATCGGACGTTTTTAATAGCATTTTATCTGATTGAGTTAACTGATCGTTTTACTGCAGATACAAAGAAAGACCTAAGAACCATATTTTTACCCAATTATTTACATTTGAAAGGAACATGGCATCAAAAATTAAAGTTGGTCCAGTGGTGGATATTTTGGGCGATGAAATGACCCGCATCATTTGGGATTTGATAAAAGAAAAGCTAATTCTGCCGTTTTTGGATATCGAACTGCATGTTTACGACTTGGGCATGGAAAACCGTGACAAAACCGATGATCAAGTCACGATAGATTGTGCTGAAGCTATTAAAAAGTATAATGTTGGAATTAAGTGTGCAACCATCACTCCAGATGAGGCACGTGTCGAAGAGTTCAAATTGAAGAAAATGTGGAAGTCACCAAATGGAACGATTCGAAACATTTTGGGCGGAACCGTGTTTCGTGAGGCCATCATTTGCAAGAATATCCCAAGATTAGTGGTATACCTTTGATTGATACATTGCAGCTAGCTCGATGTGGTTGATGAACTTTTTCTTTATGATTTTAGACTGGATGGACAAAACCGATCATTATTGGCAGACATGCGCATGCCGACCAGTACAAGGCAACTGATATCATTGTTCCTGAGGCCGGCACATTGGAGCTGCGCTTTGTTCCCAAAAGTGGCGGTGAGCCTGTCACATATGTAGTAAACGAATTCTCTGGTGCCGGTATTGGAATGGGAATGTACAATACAGACGCGTCCATCGTCGATTTTGCTCATTCATCATTCAAGTATGCTTTAGGCTACAAATATCCATTATACTTGAGTACGAAAAATACAATTTTGAAAAAGTATGATGGTCGCTTCAAAGACATCTTCCAAGAGATTTACGAAAAAGAGTACAAAGCTCAATTTGAGGCGGCCGGCATTTGGTATGAACACAGGTATGATTCTCAATATTACATATGAAAATTGGCATTTAATTAGATATTAATTGGAACAACTTCGTTTTAGATTGATCGATGATATGGTAGCATATGCGATGAAATCGGAGGGCGGATTTGTATGGTCATGCAAAAATTATGACGGAGATGTTCAATCCGATTCGGTCGCCCAAGGCTATGGATCGCTCGGTTTAATGACATCGGTGTTGATTTGTCCAGATGGAAAGACGGTTGAAGGTAGTCAATCAATTTGAATAATATCAACAAATTTGATCCAACCAATTCCTGTATTCCGGATATGTTTGGCAATACAAATTTGAAATCTACTGAAAAAAAAAAATCAAAATGTGTAGCAAACATATTCAGAAATCAGTAAAAAAACAAAAAAAAATCATATAAAAAACACTTGGAATTCCTTGAAATCATCCAAACAAATTGTGAATTGGGACAATGCAGCAATTTTTAAAGTCACACTAAACGTTTTTTTACAGCTGAGGCCGCACATGGGACCGTTACCAGACATTATCGGATGCATCAGCAAGGAAAAGAGACGTCAACGAATCCAATTGCTTCAATTTTCGCTTGGACTCGTGGTTTGGAACACCGAGCCAAACTAGATAACAACTTAGAATTGAAGAAATTCGCGAACACTTTGGAAAAAGTATGCATCGATACGATCGAATCCGGTTTTATGACTAAAGATCTAGCAATATGCATCAAAGGGATGGCAAATGTTCAGAAAGGAGATTATTTGGATACATTTGCATTCATTGATAAACTAGCAGCAAACCTAAAAGCTTCTCTCTAAGTCTTTATTTCAAACTAAAATTCATATGTTTGATACGAACTATTCATTTTGAGTACCGTCTTCGTGAGAAGAAAAAAACGGTCAAATTGTTTGATCAAGTCAATTTTTATTGAGCATTTTTAATGTATTTCTTCACTTAAATTTTATGGTGGCAGAATAAAAACTATTTTTAAATAATGAAAACTAATTGCCGTGAATTTCGATTCGGCACAGTCACTTGTTTAAGGTTTGTATTTAAATACCATCTTATACCAAAAGTAAGCTGACAGTCCCGACAGCGAGAACCAGGTAACTACATATGATAAATGCTCGTTTCTGAGTGCAATCGTTGTCTGTCCACCAATTGGTCCACCCGGTACATTTGAAATGAGCGTTGCATCCAAATAATATGGTTCAGAGCCAGTTATACTGCTCATTCGGTTGATATCTCTGAAAGCGAAATAATCATATTTTGTATTAATCTGATTTTCGCGCGGATGCGTCAATGCTGAACACGTACCTATATAAAAATAGTTTGTCATCTTTCATTTTGGGCATAAATTGTGGACGGTTCTCATGCTTTCTTACAATTCCGATTATTTCTACAACGCCTTGAACTTGCCCTTCAGTTCGTGACATTGGATTTTTCTGATTTTTTGGTACCCATCCACGATTGATTAGAATTGTTTCTCTGGAAAATTGAATCGACAATTTATTCAATGTTCATCCCGAAAAGACTTAAACAAATTACTCTCTGCCTTCCAATTTAAACGGTGTGATTACTAAATATCCAGATTTTGGTGCCAATGTGAGCACTCCACCTTTTCTTTTATCTTCCTCGGGTTCGATCAGCGTTCGTGGACCCAAATACATTTCTTTGTCGTGAAGAAAATGTCCACGTACTCTCACTGGTTGGTATTCCATGTCATTCAAACAGGTCAGACTATTCAAATTGTAAATTATTGAAAAAAGCTCATGTTAGTTATGATAATAAGCATAAATTGTCGTTTAATCGTTCATACTCATCGGGTAGATCAATTGGCTCTTTGGTCGTTTGCTGTTTTAATTCCTTGATTAAATTTTCTTTCCAAATTTTTCGCTTGATTTGCCATACTCCCAATCCAATAGTTGCAACTGGAAACAACTGAAATACATTGCACAATTTAACTCAAGTAGGAAATACATTTATTTTGTATATTACTAACCAATAAAATGATGCCAAAATTGTTGATATGCTCCACTTTGAATTTTTGTATCAAAATATTGCGTGTGTGAATCGATGCATTTCTCTTGAAAACGAGTTGCACGGGCTTAAGTTGATGCTGTGCATATGAAGCATGGAAAACACTGCAAAACGATGCTGAATTAGCGATACGTCTTATATTTTGCAAAGATTTTATTAGCATTGTCTCTTTTGTGTGTGTCGTTGATGTCGAAAGAGAAGTTTTGCTACTATTGAAAATAATATGAAATACCATCAAATGACAAATGGAGACGTTCCCATTCGGCGATGTGTATACTCAACTCACGCATATTGAACGTATCCAATGAAACGTCACTCATAATTTGTTTGTTGTCATTCACATTGCTCAGTAAAATGCAGAAAGAGTCTTTAATTTTCTTCATTCTTCACATTGAATTCATTTTTATGAGCGTGTATTTTGAATAGTTCATCACGAATATCCATATCATCGATACACTTTGAATGTGAATATACCGTAGAAATGAACTCAATTAAAACTAATCCTACAACTTCAGCAGCAATATCAAACAACAATGATCGTAAACGTGAGCATCATTCAATTTTATTGCGAAACTTTTGCAATATTTTTTACTGTTTCCTGTTGAGAAATCGCTGCAATTTTTCGTAATGTATGTTTTGGTTGTGAATATTTCATCATTTTAGATACGTTGAATGATTTGCATCGAGCTGGACGAAAGGATCATGGAAAACAGGGTCACAAGAATGACAATAAAAAGACCCAAAAGCCAAAACCGAAATCACAAGCAAAGCCAATACCGGAGGATCCGTCAGTACGAACGTTTCAAATGATGCAAGAACAGGTGCGAAATAGGCTGATATTATGTCAGCCGGGACATGAACTGGAAGTGTTGCATCTCACTCTCAAGCCTGACTATCAAACTTTGTGGCTTAAATGTATGGAAGTGAAAAAAGACCTGTTGTGTGCGCTGCAACGATCCTATCCATTTGTTCGATTAGAGGTGTTCGGCTCGACCGTTATGGGCATTGCCTTTAAAGGTAGGCAGAAATAATAATAACGAACAAAGAAAAGTGAAACTGAAGTATAACACTTTATGACAACTATTTGAGTAACAGAACAATTTTCGAATCACGTCAAAAATATGTAATTTAACGTGTCAAAACAAAAGATATCTGTTATAACTTCAAAATGATATGGAGTTTATATTTTATCAGCGCTGTCCAAAGACAATAATATCTCATATTTTATCTAGATAGAAGGTCTCAAGAAGGATTTAATCTTATCTTATTCGAAATATCCAACAATTCGGCATATCTTTCTTAATTTTTGATATGACTTTAAGGATACGCCATTGTAACTATGAAGTCAATACGAATATTTTCGTTTTTTTGAATAATGAATCCTTCAAAACACACGATTTCTTTTAAAAATACTAGAGAAAAACAATAGAATAGAAAGAGAAATATTGTTTCCCCTCATTTCTTAAGTTCAAAGATTTCAAAATTTTCGTTTTTCCATTTAAAAATTTATTTTTGGTTTTCGTCGATATCATCGTTACATTTTGTTTTATGACGTTTTCTAATGCCATCTTTTCCATTCCTATTTCTGCAGATAGCGACTTCGATTTCTTCATAGAACTGACTCGAGGGCCGCTGAATGTGAAACCAGCCGCAATTATCGAGCGAGCAATGAACCTATTGCAACAAAGTGGATATTTCACAAATTTCTTGCCCATTTCACATGCACGAGTGCCGATTCTCAAATGCTACCATCTTCGCACAGGCTACCAATGTGATATCAACTTTTCGGATTCATATGGCATTCTGAATAGTCCCGTGATGGCGCGACTCTTAACCTTCGACGCTCGCATCTATGTGCTCGCAACGATTCTAAAATATTTTTCAAAAGTCCACGATTGCTGCGGTAAAAATCGGATCTCGAATTATGCTTTCATGTGGATGCTCTTGTTTTATATGCAGAATGTAAATATATTGCCACCGATCATCGAATTCCAAAAACGCGTCCCACCCTATCTCGTAAATGGGTACAATTTTGCTTTTGACGACCGTCTGCCGAATCAAACACAAAATCAAACCCGGTGCTCTGAATTATTGTTGGGATTTTTCAAATTCTATCGAGATTTCGATTTTCAAACATATGTCATTTCGCCATTGTACGGCAAGGCTTTCCGCAAAGCTGATATTTTCGCCAAAAATTTACCCGAATTTCAGCGATATCACGAAATGCTGAATTGGAACTCGGACCTATCACCGCAATTCAATAAGTGCATCTGCATCCAAGATCCATTTGAAATAACACACTCGATTCCTGGAACGATTGCAAACCTGGAATTTCAGAAAATTGTATGGAAATTCGAGTACTGCGCTGAAATAATTGATTGCGAACTGAATTCCGAAGGCGAAAGCACAAAATTGTTTCTGCTAATTTTTGATGCAGACAAATTCAATGAATGTATTCAGCAAAAAATGCGAAAGAATTCGATCGAGCAACGTACAAAGAAACAGACAGCTTTTTTCCGATCATCAAGTATGACCAATTTGAAATTAGCCTTGCAGATAAAACCCACCGACTATCATTTATCGATTGTTCGAGACGTTCTGGTCAAGCAGCAAACTGATGCTAATGCAAAAATCGACAGTCTAGCAATTCATAGATCTTGGGCCGAGCACACGATCCACTTCGTCACTCTTATTCTACGCGACATATTTATGCTGAAGATAGAAAATACATCGAGAACAGAATCAAATAATATGGAAATACCATCGACAAGCGCTAATTCAAGTGACGAGAATGAGAATGAAAATGACAAGGCCAACGACAGTAACGCAGCCGATTATGATGATGATATCCAAATCGAAGATGATACAAAAATCGAAGATGATACAAAAATCGAAGATGATATCGAAAAGACGCCGAACGGAAATATGGACAAATTCAGACGAGTTTTCAATGTATCTGGTTGCCGTGATGTTTTTTTAGGGCGTAAACAAATAAAAAAAATCACCAGCAATAGTTTAAATGTAGAGATGCTCGATTCACAAGAGCGATTCAAGAATATGACATTGGAAATCCATCTGAATGCCAATGTCAGCATTTCAGCCGATACAAAAAACTTCGATAACATAACTATCGAACTGCAAGATCTAATTAAAACCAAAAAGAATAATTCATTTAAAACATTTTTCACGAATTTCGATCAAAACCTCAATCATTTGCTTAAAATTTATTTCGTAAACAGAAGTAGCAACGCTTCCACTGATATGTCATCAATTTTTTAGGTTTCACATTGAACAAATCCTTTTGAAAAACCACCTTTCAATTGTCCATTCGGCTGAATCAGAATTAGATTATTACAAATGTTTGTTGATCTGCACAATTCGTTGTAGAATATGTATTTAGCATTTAATAAATAAAATGATTTTTAAAAAATGTTTGTGTGTCATTTGTAGAAAGTTAACATGAACCGGTGAGAATAAATCAAGAACTTGTATAAATATTTCCAAAAGAGACACATGAAAAAAAAAATCGTTATTGCACAGAGATGTTGAGGCCGCGATCACAACAACAATATGTCTCCCATTTGCGTGTTTATTGTTTGAGAGCTCTCTTTTCGCCCGTTTTGCTCATGATTCTCTTATGAACGCGATCCATGCAAGTTCTTGATTTGTTCTCAATGGTTCGGTTCATATGCACTATCATTTCAATGTGAACATTTATTTTTAAGAAAATGATTAAATTCTGAAAAACAATGAACAGAACCTAAAATAAATATCTAAATCAATTCAGCTCTAGAAAAAAGAATGTTACAACCGCAGATTTGTGTTTTTTTTTTATCTATGGGATTTAGTTCTTTGCCCGACTTAAACCAAACATATGTGTGGAATTGAAGATGAGTGAATGAAAAACCATTTTTAGTGCTAGGCCTGGTAAATAATCTGTATCACTTGTGCCTCCAACGACCACTCTCATAACAGCAGCTGCTAAAGAACTGACTGGGATAGAATAAAAACTTCTTCTTGCAAAATAGAAAATAAAATTGAGCTACATGAAAATTGCCAATAAAAGTGGACTATAGAAAAATTGCCAGTAAAAGTGAAAAAAAAGTTGCAATAAAAGTGAACTAAAGGGTGATTTTTTAGCTGGTTTCTTTCTGACGTTTAATTTTTTGACAGATGTCAAATTCCAACTGACGTCTGTCACAGTCAAAAATGCTCAGTATGCTTTGCAATTTCAAGATAAAAAGACTTACAAACGAGCAACGCTTGCGCCTCCAGCCACACAGCGGGTCCATCCATGGACGAACTGCGCCGTAAGTTCGGCGAACAGTTCATCTCTCGTTTCGGCCCCGTTCATTGGCCGGCCAGATCGTGCGATTTAACGCCCCTGGATTATTTTTTGTGGGGCATGAAATTATTTTCAAAAAGTAAATGGCAAGAACCAATTTATCGATTTCAATAAAGATTTGATTCACTTTTCGAAATTTTTTGCGTTTTTTTCGATTTTCAAAAAGAAACCACTTAAAAAATCACCCTTTATAAATAAAATTTTCAATATTGTTTCTTGCGCGTTTTTGCTCAAGTAGTAAGAGGTACTTTCAAGCCATTGCTCAATCGCAGACCTCTATAATACAACCTTGTTGAGACTGCAAGTAATTTCAATGCATCGGCCATTGTGTTTTCGGTTTCCTTCGTAGATATATTTCGATATTCATCACAAACAAATTTCGTACGACGGTTTCAGGAAGTATTACAAATTCACTTCAAATGACGAATGGAAACTCAATAAATAATCGAAAAATATCAGAGCGACAATTTTCATCGTTGTTTCATCCAGTTCATTCCTTCCAAGAAAACATTTCGTCATAAAATTTTAAACTAACATAAAATGTGGTTTTAAAGCGAAAAAATAATTTTATTTTTAAATGATAATGTTTGAATAAACAATCTCTACTTTGACATAAGTTAATATTAATCTCTTACAAATTGTATAATAGTTTAAAAAAAATCATAGCTTAACATATGGAAAAATTTCCCTTAGATATCTCGACTAATTTATATTATTATTAACAGAAAAGATTATACAGTGGATATTCGTAACCTCGAGATTCGACATCATGAAATACTCGTTGGCAAAAAATGGTTTTGTGTTTCGTAGGCATGAAATGGTTGAAACTCGATAGCATGTTAGCGGTTTTGTATGAAAATTCGATTGGCTGGATTATATAAAGAAAACGAAAATCGGTAACTCGAAATACGAAGAAAAAACATGTAAATAAAAAATCAGTAGACGATTTTTCGGTTCCCGAATATCGACTGTATAAAATTGTTAAAATTCCTCTTAAATATTCATTTAATCTATCTTTTTGATTATGATCCACTTTTGTGCACTATTAAATCGTTAAACTTGGATCCGGTAGGGATATACAAGTGTTATATGGCTCAGAATGAATGAAAGATTGAATCGTCCGATTTGAGGAATCCATTGTTGGAGGGCGCACCCAAGGCGCCGTCCCATTCCAAAAATGTTTATACCGTTCCTCTGTCTCCGATCTGATTTCAGCGAAAATGAAAGGATATAATGAAAAATGGATGAATTTAAATGGATGCAATTTCACTTCACTTGAAATAATTGATGATTTTCAATGAAAGTCGTATTAATTTTTTTTTTTATTTCGTACTTTTTCGATTTAAACACGATCAGATTTATGTTTTGTTGACAGTTTTCTTAGTAGTGAGTAATTCAATTTGCTGGCAATACAATAGAATAGATTTTACCGCCGTAAACCCGGAACCGAATGTTTACATTTCATGTCGAATGTCTTGCAAATCAGGTATGCTATCGCAATGAGACTATTGAGTGTTGTTTTGTTAAATCCATTTGATCTAAGACGTACAAATCATGTGCTTCGGGACCAGTTCATTTACAATTCAAAAGTTAACATAAATAATTCCTTATACAATCTCATGATTGTATTTCATTGCTTTATGATTAAATATATAATATTAAGTTTTTCATCAGGTCATTGGGCTATATATAAATGAATGGGTGAGAATGATTATGAGACCTTCTCTCAAATATATGATTTTTTTGTGAAGTGAAACATTTCACGCATTTTTTTAACGTCAATCAATATGATTAAAATAAAATGTGTTTTGATGATTCACTTTGAAAAAAGAAAATTGCGGTGTTTCACTTTAAATGTTTCTATTTTGATGGTAAACTCAGAAATATATTTTCTTCTGTTTTTATCTTTAAAAATATTGTGACAGATGTTTTGAATAAAAAAAGAAAGAACGCTTCATAAACATCCTCAATCTTTTAAATCAAACTCCTCCAGAATCAATCAATATTATTCAATGAAAGAAAAAGATCATTAGAAAAATCATTTCCTGAATTTCATTTTGAAAGTTTTGCCTTAACCCATTATGTGGCCGAATCACATGATTTTTGCGCTCTTTGTGCATTGGTTCCAGGTAAACGGATGTTAGAGACGCTTAATCGAAGGACAGCCACAGCACCACAGATGCATACATGCCAATCTCTGGGATAATACGTTCATTCCTATTCAAAATGTTGGTGTGTTTTCTTCTTTTCCTTCGTTCATTATGACAATGAGCAAACAATTTACCAGATGGTAGCGCATGCACGGTCTTAAATTCATTCACTGTGTCTCTCATCGGTAGTGACTGTCCTTCGCGCTTAATGCTTCTTCCACATTGCAGAAACGGGGGTTCTCAAATTCTGCTTACTTCAAGCACGCACCTTGTAATTTTTCGTACACATGGTAAACACGAGAATTCGATTCTCAACTTGTAATGTTTTGTTCAACAATCGCTTCGGTGTACTATTCTACAACGTGCTGAATTTAATAGTTTTTCTTTTGTGTGTATTGTTTCGTCAAAATTAAAATTGGTCTTCAGTTACCACATCTTAAGCTTAACTGTTTAATTGCTTTCAACTAATATCACAGTTCAAAATCTCTTTTGCTTAAGTTTTGACAAAATCATGCTATAAAACATGCATTTTTATTGACATTTTACTGACTCTAAAATTATTTATTTCTTATCAATTTTCATTTGTTTGTTGAATTTTCTATGCATCGTCACAGGCTAAAACACCAAATATAGGAAAAAACTTGGAATCGTGTAATTGTTGTGCTTCGCGTATGTAAAAATGCAATATATCCAGTCTATGTATTTTTTTAGGGATCATATTTTCAGGGGGGGTAAAAATCTACGATGTTGAGTAATACTTCGCAGAACCTTGAATTAATCTTAAGTGTCTATTTAGTTGCTATTTCGCTCCAGTTGTCTGATTGTAATGTTCCATTTCCAATTGATTCAGGGATTTTGCTTGTTATTAAAGCTTAACAATTTTTCGGTGAGTGTATACAGTTTATTTAGGCCTATTTATATTGAAAATAGAAAATGAACACTATTAAAATCGCGGAAGGGATTCAAATGATGTTCAATTCATTTTTACCTCAGTGACTAAGTGAAATAAAAAAACTCAATCGCTTGACTTACCGACTGGTCAAACATTGACATTGCTCGAAATGATGTCATTTGGATGTTGATTGCTATAGTTTTGCCGGGCAGAACATTGCTGCAGAAATACAATTGAAATAATTGATCAAAATAAAATTCGACGATGGAAATCATCGAGTTCCAGCTAAATTAGCTGTTGATTTTGATGTTTTCGACAGAAAAATTGGATATGATATGTTCAACCTACCACTTGCTTTTTCTCCCAAGATTTCATAGCTGACTTGTACTTTTCGAATTCGTTGCACCAGTCCGAATATATTTTTTGATAGTCAGTACTCTTGTGTGGTGGCGTACATCTGTGTCAGTGAACAAGAACGTATGAAATGAGGATTTTGTAAAAACGAGATTTTTTGAAAACTAGAAATACTTTAAGGGAACCAACAAATAAATCTCTTGATAATAACCGGCCACAGCACAGAAATTAAATTAGGAGAATAATTTTAAAAATGTAATTCGTCATTTTTTAATCATTCTCTTAATGATTGATTTCTACAGACCTTAAATCAATCGATTGATTCGTCCAATAAATTAAGAAAAAACGAAATGTATTCATATTGTACCTGTGAGCGTCAACAGTGATACTATAGCTACATAAAAGAGATCCGCCCAAATAACAGTCATATCGACCACCATCGGCTTCGTTCACTGTGATTACAACAAGTCCTCTCTCAGTTGTTTCAATGTACTTGGTTGGGCTGTACTTAATTTCATACCTGCACACAAAATAATTAAATTGGACCAAATGAAAAAGATTTAAATCGTGATTCGCAAAATATGTGCAGTTTTTTCATTAGTTCAAATATCCGGTCGATTTCAAACGAGTGCAAAACCGTAATTGAGAAAAAAATACTTACCGTCCTTTTTCTTTTGAATGATGATACCATGTAACTTGTTGATTTTTTAAAACTTCCGGAATTTTTACAAAACAACCTAAGTGTACGCTCTGTCCGTATGTGATGACGACCTTTTTCTTGAGAACGCTCGTATCGCATATATCATATGTATCGTTAGCAACATCCTGAACAAAATAATTATCGTTTAATACGTATGTATTGTTTGTTTCATAATGATGCGTAATTTACTTGGAGTGATCCCAGCTCGTACGGTCGACAAACATTCGCTTCTTTATCCCATCCACAATATGGATCTTTAACACAACGATAGCAGCTGTCATACCGACGACTACACATAGCCAAATCAATTTGTTTGATTCGATTGTCGGTGGCAACGTACAACGATTTTCGCGATTGGCTGATTTCCATGACCTGTATCGGCTCATCTGTGGCCACTTCGAAAATATCCAGAAGCTTCGAGCTCGGCTCATTGTTTCGATAAAATTGAACGATTTTATAAACACGGCCCAAATTTGTGCCAACGTAATACACTGTATACTCTTGATTCAGCAAGTCGATTTTTATTCTATGGAAGAAAATATTATCAAATCGAAAAAAGCAAGAAAGATAAATGAATAATATCGAATCATAATGAGGTGCGAAATTAAATGATTTATTCAAAGGGGCGAAACGACCATACAAACGCTATAGGGCGCGTAGTCTCGTCGCTTCACTCCCCTGGAATTATTATCGCAAGTCCAAAACGACTGTTAATAAATGCAATGAGTGCAACATAATAATTCCTCAGAATATTAAAAAAAATACTGTGAGATATAAAAACGAATCATTCATTACGTACTTGTCCACGACCAGTTTGGTGAACACTAAATCGCGCTTGTAATAAACAGGATTCGAGTGCTCGTGATTCACTGCTTTATCCATCAGCGGATGAGTTCTTATGAAATTCAATACGGTGTCTGGTAAATTAGATGTATCATCAACACAAGTGCCTGGACGCGGTTCTGGAACTTTTGATTTGAGCACCGGCAACCAAGCTGAGTTGGAAGTGGCTTGTTCCTTAAACTTGCCTGATTTTTCAATGAAGAGCATGCATTTTCAATCGATTAGATGTGAGTTACTGATGTCAATGTGCGTAAAATGTAAGATCTTTTCAATTTAATACCTGCAAACGCAGAGTGCACTTCATTTATATCGAAACTGCAAACAGCCGATCCAACCAAACCATTTGTGCTTGTTGCAAAAGTGGCATAAAATTTATTTTTATCGCTCGGAAGCTGGTAAACTGCTTGAATTTCATTGAAATAAAATGGGAATTCTCCGGATATGCTGCAGTTTAATCGAGCTTTCAAATATGTGGCCCAGTTCTGACTCAGTATATTTTTTCCACCAGTATCTTTCTTGCAAACGCGCGCAATGCGAGAATAAACGGCTTTACCGCAGTTGATGTATTCAACAGCTGTTTCGCGGAAGAAGAAGTAAACATACTCCCCAATATCAAACGATCCAACGAAATTTGGCTCTGGAAAGAGATGATAAAAAAAAACATTTTCAATTTATGAACTAACGACAATTTGTAATATAAAGTTTATATAATAAACCAAAGGGATCTGAGAGGAAATATGGCGTCATGCAATAAAATTATCGAAAGCTAATTTTCAGAAGCTGAAAATATTGTATAAATACAGCGTATATGTTCGATTTAACTATATGTCATTGCATGTATGGCCTCATTCTCATTTGCACTCTCAATGCAATGTTGACAGCAAGTCCAGTTGAGTTTTCGATTAAGAACAAAAAGCGATTGATTTTTCATGAATGAAATTATGTCAAATTGAAAATGCATTAAAAGCAATAAAACGAAATATACGGAGCATGTATAGCTGATTCAATATGCGGCACAGTCACAGTATATGTAAATGACAGACATTAATGACTTTTGGATTTATCAAGGGAAACGAATGCATCGTGAAAATAAATGGATTTTATACCAATTTTTGACATGAAATAATTGAAGAGAGTGACAATGAAATCCCCCCGCGTTTTGAAGCGTTGTCATCCATTTCTATCCCATAGATTCATTCGTTTCATTTCATTTGATAAGTCCAGAAGCTAATGAGGCATCATCATTTGGAATGTGTCTCCTAAATATCAGATCCAAGGCCAAAACAGCAAATTTGCATCAAGATAAACTTAATTTGATTAATTTTCTTTCCAGGTGACACTTATATAAAACCACTCGATTCGTTCTAATAATAATACTTACTGTCCAACCACTTTGAATCATATTTCAAAGTTCGCTTAAAGTTAAACTCTTTCCGGGCAGTTGTCATATTATAGAGATCCGTACGAAATATAACCGTATCAGCTTTTGTGAACTCAGCATTTGTGCCCGAATACTACACGAACCCGAGAAAAAATACCGATAAATCAATTAAATATTAAAATTGTGTCATGAAGGTAGGTTGATTTGACTGCGATTTAATATTCAATGACCAATTATCGTGCTATATACAGTAATTGAGTTAAGTTTTATAAAAATAAAAAGTTCAAAGCTCTTACCAAAGCTGGCAAGTCACCGGGATTGCCGCTTTCAACCCAAACAGCGGTGGAATTATCTTGTGGATCGTAGGGACATTTTGCGATGCCCAGACCAATTCCAGGTACATACTCTGATCTTGGTAGATGCGTTAAGTTTGACTGATACAAATTTTACGGGAATTATTTCAAGTTGATATTTGTATTTAAACTGAATAAAAGAACATTAAAAATAAAATACTCACATATAATACGTAGTCCTTAGGACTATGTGCATTCGTTCCACAAATATATAATCGATTTCCATTGTCCATCGATTGAATCACTCGTATATGATTGCGACACTCGAAACGCTGCGCACAGAAGGCATAAAAAAAGTGACGTTAGTGTAAAATATTGGTGTGCGTAGTGAAAAATCAACTGCTTACTTGAGTTTTTCCTTTTGAAATACAATCACGGACATCGGATTCAGTTGGCTCCAGCAACAAATGATTCTTCTGAAAAACAAACACATTTATTAGAGATTTTTTTTTTTTTATTTTGGCTCCATTGAAAGGCAACAGATACGATAAATCTTTACAAATTCATTATTAGCTATGGAATTCGTGCCTTTAATAGTTTTCCCCCAAAAATTACATTGGAGGTGACAAAGAAAACATCGAACAAAGCAGTCCATTTTTCAATGTATGTTCAAGTATCGAATCAATTCAATTCGATTGCCAAACAGCAAACATTTCTCACATCAATCCATTCACCCGAAAAAAAGAGAATAAAAGTGAATAATTGAAATAAGTGCATATTTGGATAAATTGAATGCCAAAATAGTCTTTATTTTTGGAACGTATTTCTAACACCTCAAAATGTTCGGGTTCTGTGAAAATTGAAAATCACTTTCAAACTTCCGAAAAGTAAAGTAATTTTCGTTGTTTCAAATATTGATTTTTTATCATCAAAAAAGAAATGTAGCTTACCTCACAACCTGAAAGGCTTATGTTTTTCAAATTTAGCCGATATACTCGATTCCTAGATAGAGAAAACATCAGACAATCCATTATTTATTCAAAAATCCCAAAACATTCTCAATATTAAGTTCCATTTCCCAAAAGGACGTTGAAATATGCATATTTTATGACTTTTATCGATATTGATTCATTTTAGCTTTAATGCTTACATGGCTCCAACATATAAGGCATCCCGCTCTTCATCCAAATGGAAGGTCCGGTAATACAGCTTTCCGCACGAGAACTCACGGACATTTTCTAGGAAAAAAAAAAATGAGAGACATCAATAAATTTTCTAATACAGTAAATGAACTCGTTTACAATAATTAGTAATAATGCAATAGCCAGGACTGGAATATACACACTGCATTTTTAATTAGCGCCGCACCAACTCTAGAATTTTGACATTA
Source organism: Obolodiplosis robiniae (assembly GCA_028476595.1). Classification (NCBI taxonomy): domain Eukaryota; kingdom Metazoa; phylum Arthropoda; class Insecta; order Diptera; family Cecidomyiidae; genus Obolodiplosis; species Obolodiplosis robiniae. The sequence continues at coordinate 5,799,218 of CM052017.1, read as the reverse complement.
GGATTCAAAATTCCATGCAATTGTGTATACATTGAAAACAAAAACATTATTTGCGCCGCACATTCAAGTGGGTGTGCGAATGTTAAACCGTGCATGCACACACAGTGTGAAAATTCAGGCTCTGTTTATATCAGCACACCCGTAGCCGTACACGCTCGGAGGTAAAATTATTAGCGGTTCTCCAGCTCATAAAATATGCAATTCTTTAAACGGTTCGAATAACGAAAATTTTATATATCGAGTTTGATTTTGTCAGTGAGTAGTGAGTTTGTTAACACACGTTTTCCTGAAAATATCTATAACATCATGAACTATAGTCTGTGCGTTCCTCAAACGTAGTATAAAACATTAAGTTTCCATTTTATTTGTATTTATTTTCCAATGCTTAGAAGTAGCACTGAATTGTTTCAACCATGAAGCCTAATGTGATATTAGTGTCAGTCAGAATATTTACCTTTGTGATGCCGTAAATGATGGCCATTCGAATTACAACAAGGCTGTTCGTAATAAAAATTCCATGTATTTTCATATTCACAAAGTCCTAAATCGAACATTAACAGTAACATTAACATATTCGGAGCGATTCGAAGACACCATCCTCTGATCGTCGCTTGATTTGTATTCATTTTGGATGATTGATTGGAGTTTGAAGGATGTCGTTTTTGTAATAACATATTTTCGTTGCCTATATCCTATCACTTTGTGTCTTATGCAAGTTTCGTTTTTTTAAAAATAGTTTGTTGTTGACAAAAAACACTGTTCTACATCTAATCAAATTAAATGAAAAGCAAAATAATAAGTGAAAATTGTCTACACTTTGCCGAGTCTATTCCATTTTTAAGTTGACTTTTATTTCGATTGAAACTATATCGCCAAGAACAATCACATCAGTTGATAACTATGCCATTTCTATGATTTTTGTTCCTTGAAATCGATTTTTTTTACAATTTCTTAAGTATTAAATTTCTGCAAGTACAAAAAAATGATAATAAAACCGTTTAAAAATGTGATTTCATCATATCTTCTCGAACACTTTTGTTGTGGAAAGAATCATGTGTATTCAAGTCGCTGTACAGCGAAGCCTTATTCGATGCGTTCTGTTCGAAATTAACATTTACAAATACAATATCGGGACTAACGAACTTTGTGGATTAGCTAAAAATGAGATAAACAGTAACAGACTTTCGCACTGACAAACCACCGAATTTCGATGTTCAATATGTCATAACATATTCAAATTAGCTGCTGTATTTTTCAGCTGAATTCAAAAATCGATGACAAATTGGGAATAAACTTATTATCATTCCAAAATTCGAAAATGATTGATGGGCAACAGTTTAAGTATGATTGAATTTTCTAATAACTACCATTAGCTGAAACTACCACTCAATTCATGCAGTTAAATTGGCGAACAAGAGAGGAATGACGCGAATCTCTTTCCCGAAAACGTTTGACCTCTTTGCGAAAATCAAACCATGTTCACAGTCTTTAAAATATTTCGATGTATTTGTGGTCTCCGCCATCAATCATAATTGGGTTGCCCTGTTGAAAAGTTGAAGAAACAGAAAATGAAATTACTTTCATTTGTGTCTTTTGACAACTTGTAAATTACGAGATCACGGAATTTCGAACTTCTTGTTCAAATATTTCTATTATCTGATCGAAGTTCAAGTCGCTTGGGTGACATCAAATTGAAATTGATTTGTATTTATTTGAAATTATAATTCACTTCACTCCAAGGCAAAAATGAAAACTTTCTTGTTTCATATACTTTGTTCCAGCACGTCAGATGCTGCCAACAATAAAAACATCTCATTCCGAAATTGTGTTGAGAAAAGAAACACTCGGTGCCGCCATAAATATCATACATCCAACAATTTATGATCTGTTCAACATTCAAAATTTATTAGAAGCGAGCAGTAAAAGTAGACTGACAGATAGAGCGGTTCTATCGCCATGACGACATATTTTCAATGTGCAATGTGTGTTTTTTTAATGTCTTTGACTGACAAGCGAATGTTTTTTTTAGTTGCTTAAATCTGTTTGCTCTAAATCACTCAATTTGGAAACGTTATTGTCAAAAATTTTGGAAATACAAAGGATAAAAGATAAATTATGTACGAAACAAACATATTTTGTAAGTCTGTATTCTCAAGATACATTTGCTCTTGCCAGTTGCTCTTTGACTTTCTATACAACCGATACAGTGTGAAACAGCCAACATGAATCCATTGACTCGACTAGTCGCAAGAATTAGTGTATTTGTATGCGAATGCGCACAAAGTACCGATTTCTTTCAATTTACTCTTCATTTTATATGTTAACGTCAATTTCAAAGACATTATTTCGATATATATACTCATCGCAGCAGATTTTAAAACTATACTGATTTTTCTCCTCAAATTGGTCAAATAATGTGGCTCCAGCCTGTGTGTGTATCTTTTCATTTAATCAATATTTTATTGACACAGTTTGCAAAATCGCAATTCAATAGACTTTTCTCCGAATCAAATTATAAATAACAATGTGCAGAGTCTGCAAGCGGTCGAATGAAACCGTCGGTTCTATTGCAAATATAAATGCATGTGTATTGAAAGTCTGACGAATGCGATTCGAAATTTCAGAACGGTGCAAATGAATGAAGGGAGCAACACTGATTCATTGTCAAAGAGAAAATGCATTGGTAAATGAATCGTATAAATTAAAGACTTCTTGCACCGGCATCGACACAGCTCAACTTGTTTCTTTCCAAAAATAAAGTATTTTTGAATTATTTTCAACTTTTAAATGGTTTTTTAATTCTTTTTTTCTTTTTCTAACACAATTGTAAAAGTATTTCATTTGATTGGCATTACTTTTTAAACATTTCACTTTCTTTAAAATTTAACGAATGCTAAATACTAGACCCACTCATTCATTAGCGGGCTCAATTTGAAGAATTGTTCGGTCAGTCACTTTGATACATTAAAAATATGTGTAATACTTTATATGGAGAGATCTTATATACTGAAACAACGAAACACCGAAACAAACAAAGGATTCTTTCATAAGATGTGTACAGTAAAACATGCGATGCATGCAATGGCGATTGTTGAACCTTTCACGACAATACCCGAATAACAACTAACACTTGAACACCACTGAAATGTTGGGAGTAGCGTTCGGCCGGAACATGTTGTGTTCGGTGTTGTGCGCAAGATGTGTTTGTGTTTAACTAAACTTGTGAGAGGTAATCCATTACGAAAATACCTGGCCAACCAAATAATTCATAAACACGTTTTTTTGCGAATTTTGTTTCAATTTAGGCGTAGAACTATTTGGGGGGAGCAACGCAATTTTTCTTCGTGGAGAATAGAAGGAAAACCAGCATTAAATTTTTTCCCTCAAAATGCAAGAATATATTCGAAATTTAATGCCTCTTCACCAATAATTCATATACATAAATTTGTTTGTATGCATTGAATGAAAAATTGTGTGTAGTAGTAAACGTTCAAGTTATGCGGTGCATCGGTAAAATATACATGATCTTCAGTTGTTGCTGTAGCTGTAGTCGTAGAATACATTCGATCTATATATGCATGCGACTATAGTTCATATTAGCCTATAGATATACAGCGATGAGTGTGTGTATGCATACACATATCAGTTTAAACATTTCACTCAAATCTCGTTCCTTATATATCCAATTTTTATTTATACACACTGTGAAGCGTCGTACGTTTGTTCAAAGTTGACTATTACATTTTTAATCATCTTTCTCAGAAAACCTGCCATTCCATAAGAAACAGTTGAATGTTCCTAAGTTGTCGCCGTCTATATGAAATTATTCATAAAAATCAAACCATGCTTATGCCGCTATTCTATTAAATATTTGATCGAATTAACACTAATGTTTCCAAACTATTGATTTCAAGGTAAATTTCAGTTTTGATGTTTGCTTCTTCTTTTTTTACGATAGATTTTCCTTTTTATTGCTTAATAGAAGATTTAGCTTTGCATATACATATTTAATGTGCGGGCGCGTGCTTAGAGTCATTCATTGCTCGATGTACATTGTACATCTTAAGAATGAACGTAGGATCACAAATGTATATGTGTTCATATTCGCGGATTCCAAATATATGCAGATAAAAGAATTAAGAAAATTGAACCGAGCTCTTTGACCTCTGCGAGAAATTATAAAGCAAAGATATCGAATGGAAAAGATTATTTCAATCAAATTAGATTTTCAATGAAACACACATTTAGTTAGGGCTGCAGTATTCAGAATGTGTCATCTAATGTTAATAGAAGAATACATAAAATATGCCAAAGGGCGGAAGAGAGTAAATGGGCATCGATACACAAGAAATTAGACATTGCTACGAAATACACACTTATAAATATTGGGAGGTTCGTAGGAATTCCGAATTATCATTTACAGTACAGAATTTTTATTTTATTATTTGTGATTTCGGATCAGTTGTTTCAAGGGACATGTAAATGCGCGAATATTGAAAATGATTGAAACCAGGATTTTAGTCGGAGAAGTTGATTAGAGAAATCTAGCAAGTGTAGTTATGGTGGTGCCACCATCAAAAGAACTACGCGGTTGCACGGCTTTGTTAACACTTCCCGCACAGTTTATGTCACGGGGAAAATCACTCTTAATATAACTTTGCCAATTGTTAATGTTAGATTCCATTTGTCGCTATTACTTCGGTTTTCAGCTTCTTACTTTCGGATTTTTGGGTCGAAATTTGCTATTTGATTCCAAAGTAAAAATGCAAAACACAAACAAGAAACTGAAACTATCTCACACTAACTAAAAGCAGAGAGATTTCGAGACACAAAAGACACTTTTTGAATCAACCTTTAAGTATCTTCTCTTGCTATTAGCTGATTAATTTCAAACTCTTAGGTTAATCTAATGATAAAATCAGAGTTGAGTCATTTTGAAATCGAATTGCCAGTTTAACGAATGGATAGACCGCGAAATGATGGTGCCTGAACTGGATGTGACTAAAATGTAGAATACATTTGGCCGAATTATCAAGGATTGTTTTTGGTGGCTACGCAGCACCTGTCTATCCGCAGCGGCTGAACAGCAACGCTGGCCAGATGCTGTTTCAGGACGTTCTCCGCATGCGAGAAGCGCTTTGTATTGGCTACGTATATTCATACACATGCGGTTCTCGCATGGAGTGAACGCTCTGAAACAGCATCTGGTCAACAATGTTGCTTGATAGACAGGCGTTGTGCAGTTCGCGAATTATCACCTTACTGCCCGTCCGGATCGGACGAACAGACAAATCTTGTATCCACGACCTTAAGGCGTGGTGTTTCCGTCAACATTTTGACTATTTGGAAATGGAAATAATAGAATATGTCAAAATGAGATCCCGAGGGATTCAATTACTTAACCTCTCACGGAAAATAGCTAACTGTAAATACATTCGACGATGACCCAAATGAATGAGGTCAATTTTTTTATCAGAGCTAGTTTTACACAAAATTCAATTGACATATTTGTTTCCTCTGGTATATTTGCCATCCTTAAGATATAATTCTCAAGAGGCCCAATCGTGTAAAAGGTGCAATCGTGCACGTTGGTTCGCCTTTGGAGTATACCGAGAACGATAACTTTACCCTACCCTTACGAGCGTGTTCTTTTGAATCTCTGATAAAAATAGTACTTAAAAACTTAACTATTCGCATTGGATATTTTTTAAACGAATGTGCTTTAACTCACCTGGTGATAGCTCTTCCATGATGGCTACGGAGTAACCAAGAGTTGCTAGCATTATAATGGCGACCAATTGATATCTCCAAGTGAATATCTCTGCAGTTTTCAGATTCATGATTACGTTGTTTCAAGATTTTTATCAACGCGGCAATATATTTTCAATATTTCAATGCTGGAGTTATTGTATCGTCCCTATAAATGAATTGATTTTGGTGGTTAATAATTAGTTTTATTAGTATTGCTTTCTTTAGTTTCGAATATATAAATTATATAATTGATATTACTGCGAACTTTAGTCGCATTGAGAATTCATTTAGAAACAGTAGAAGAAAATTCAAGTTTTCAGCGTAAAGCCAGCGTATGACCTGATAATTGACGCGTTTGGGAAACAATCTCCGGATTTGATTGCAAGAACAATACTATTTCCTAATGTTTAGTATTACATTAAATATATAAAAACTGCTCCGAGTCAAAATAGCATAGACATAGGCAAACCTTCCGAAAGTCATTCGGCAGTTCAGATTTTTTTTTTTATATTTGTGTTCCACATTTGAGTGTTTGAGAATTGACAAATTCATCATAAAAGGTAGACATAGCTTTTTATAGAATCCATTGTAAAAAAATTTGTTGAATGTAGAATCTAAAACTGTATGCCTTAGCGAATTAAGTTCAGAACACAAATTATGTCGAAGAGGGCCATTTTTCCACAACTATTAACGTTGATTCCGCCTGAAACTCCTTTTTAATCAGTTGGGCCATGATGCTGTTCTAACATATTGAGATACTCACGAATTCAAATTCGATATAAATGAATGTTCTAATTTATTAATTTATTTGTTGAGAATATTTTTTACTTAGATTTAATATACACACTTCACACGTAATGATTTCATCGATATAAATATTATTCAAATTAGAAATGATTCCAATACTTGGATTTTGTTGAAAATTTTGAACAATCATACTAGTCCAAAAACTCTCAAATTCTAGTCAATCTGTTGTTTAAATACATTTCAATGACTTATTAGTGACAGAATGATGTACACCCAATCGAAAAATTCAATGTTTTATGGTGAATTGTTTATTTCTACGCGAAAAAGATTTGAAAATGTTGTACTTAGTTCGTAATCTCTTTTCAAAACAAACAGATTTGACATGATTTGTTTTTTTGTTGACTATTTCACAAGTTTGTATATTAACGATGCACTCAGTAAACAAAAATATTGAATTTTCAATACTACTCCAAATGTGTACCTATGTATGTTATTTTCTTCAATTGAACAAATACATATTGAGTATATTACAATTGAATCCTAGGCGAACAGTAGTGGCGATGATATAAAACAACAAATTTTATTATTTTATCACTTTTTGAGGATAATTTAATGGATTTGCAACTCAAATATATTCAATATAGCTCCTTCTAAACGCGAAATCGATGGTTATTTGGGAAATCTGAAAATTCAATAGCTCATACGAAACTTTACTAATACAGACGCTACTGATGAATGCATTGTGTTTTCAGCGCGCATACGCACGAACACCACGCACACATGCATGATTTATAATATGATGTTGGTGAGGCTGGCTGCAGAGAGTAACGTCAAACGTGAACATACAACTCTGTATTGATTAAGGATACTATGCTATGCAGACAAGCATTCATATATGTCATTTGGTTTATGGTATGAGCAAATGTTGTCTTCATGGTGAGATAAAATTTAATTTGATCTCTTGACTCACTACGTTTCGAACGTGTACATTGGGGAACAGGGTGCTTCGATAATTAGATTTTCTTTTCTACTTTCCGAAATTGCTTATATGCATGAATTTTTTATGAAGCATTCCCCTCACGAAATGTACCCTCATATTAGACCAAAGAAATATGAAGACGCTCCAATTATAAATATATAAAAGAACAAAAGAAAATACTAAGAAAAGAATGAATGTTATAAAAAACCGTTCTTCAGAACCGCAATTCGTGGCTCCATTTTTAAACACTAGTCAAAGGTGTACTCAAATCGAAGTGCCAGATGCTGCGGCATGGCAATCAAGCAAATATTTTTTTCAACAGAACTCGAAAATTTGCCATGATTTGTGAAATTGAAGTAAAGTACATATATTTTGATTCTCATTTTTATTGAAAATTCGATAGCAATATTTGAATTCAACATTCCCATCAGTGAGATGGAGAGGCGAGCAATGTTTGCATGTGTGGATTTTGACGCAAAGAAGTTACAATATTTTTCGTTTTTAAGTACTCGGTTATTTCATCATCTTCATCGATGCCCAGATGTTCCAAATATGCCAAAAATCTAGAAATGACGCTTACATGGAAATAATTTCTTCAACATTATCTGTTGGCCTTTCACAATTGTGGAATTGAAAATTGGTGTCTTTTTGAACTCATTTTCCTCTGTTCGTCCATCACACAACATCTCATAAGACAAGAAAAGGAACAATATGACTTACAAGTTATGGATTTATATTTACAGAAGATTTTGAATATTCATCAGATGATATGATTTTGACGGATCGTGGCTAGATTTAAATCAAAAATAGAAATAATTACATAAAAACTACCAAAAATGTATAAAAAAAGAATAAGACTTTGACTCTTTAAAAATCTACGAATTAGGACGTTTGTCGCGGTTCAATAAACCTGAATGAAGACGATGAACTTGTTTGCCGGAAGATGTCGCTGATTATCGAAACAAAAATGGTCGTTATTATTTAGCGTTAAAAAAAATGACATTTCGGTATCGTGAATAAAACATCTGGTCAACAAAACGTTGAGCATTGCCGCTGTCATCGGGTCATCTTACATTGTTAAGACCAATTTTTTTTTCTAGTTTCGAAGTCCAAATGGAAAATTTAAGGTAGATTCAATTAATTAGTTTAAATGAAACTTCTATATTTTGCTTTGGAAACGGTAAAAGATTAAAGAAAGAGGATAATAAATCATTGTCAAAGAAAAAAAATATGATTTCTTGGTGATTTTTACTCAGCACGTGTTAAATTGCATTGACTGAGCTTCGGAATTTTCTAAAATAGAAAAAAAGAATGAATTTTTTACGTTTCAGTGTGTAATATTTTCTGATTCAGTTTAGATATTGGTTTTACAAAGAAATATATTTTTTCAGCGAATGATGTTTTTTTTCGAATGGAAAAATATAGTGCTGTCGTATTCTTCTTATCTCTGCTGCTCTTTTCCAAATGTCACGTAAAAATAGGGTGATTAAATTTGCATGTATTATCTCAATCAACTCGACTGATAAGATATTCAAAGAAACCAAATCGACAAACAATGTAATCGATTGATGTGTAAATGTATGTTTTATTTTAGAGAAGGCCTCCTTTTGGGTTGCGGCAATCCGTTGCTCGATGTCATAGCCCCTGTGGATGAAGAATTCCTGCAAAAATATGAGCTTAAACCGAATGATGCGATTCTGGCCGACGAAATCAAACACAAAAACCTGTAATCATCTTGCCTCTATTTCAATTGAAAATGATCACTTCAGTCTAAACAGCAACACAGTAATTAAAGTGTCATTTTCCAGGTACAAAGAAGTATCGGAATTGGAATCCGTTCAGTACATGGCTGGTGGATCGTGTCAAAATACATTGCGTGTAGCCCAATGGATTTTGCGCAAGCCAAAAGTGGCGGTATTTTTCGGATCTGTTGGAACCGATGACTATGCACACAAATTGGAAGAAAAAGCGCGTGGCGATGGTGTGAACGTAATCTATCAGCGCCACGAAACACTGCCGACCGGGACATGTGCATGTTTGATAACGGGCCATCACCGGGCGCTTTGCGCGAATTTGGCAGCGGCTAATGCATTCACAATCGATCACATCAATCAAAGTGACAATCGCAAAATCATTGTCAATGCAAAATACTTTTACGTAACTGGATTCTTTTTAACTGCCAGTGCGGTGACAGTTCAGGCTGTTGCCAAACAAGCTCTTGCCATGAATGCTCCATTTTTAATGAATCTAAGTGCACCCTTTTTGGCACAGTTCTATAAAAAAGACTTGTTGGAAGCACTTTCTTATGCTGACTTCGTCTTTGGGAATGAATTGGAGGCAGCTGCATTCGCTAAAGAAGAAAATTTTGGCACCGAAGATTTGCATGAAATCGCTTTGAAAATTTGCCAATTGCCTAAGCAAAATGAAAATCGCCCAAGAATCGCAGTCATAACACAAGGTAAAGATCCAGTGCTTTTAGCACAGAATGGCAAAGTGACGGAAATTCCGGTGGATGAATTGCCCGAAGAGGAAATTGTAGATACAAATGGTGCTGGAGATGCATTTGTTGGTGGATTTTTGGCTCAATTTGTCCAACAAAAACCGCTGGAAACATGTGTACGGTGCGGAAACTGGGCGGCAAGACAGATCATTAAAGCATCTGGATGTTCATTTAGCGGTGAACCCAATTTTCAAGAATAATTGGCACAGTTGTAAAATAATTGTATAAACTATGTTTTGCCAAATAAACATCTGGATTTCAAAATTCGAAAGTCAACATGATTCCAATTAGAACTGCTGTCATTTTGTTTGCAATCATAGAATATCATAGATTCAAATAAGAAGCATAAAACAATGTTGGAGGTGAATATGAACGAGGGGAGTAACATAACTAGTGGCAAGTATGGTGACATTGACGCAAACATGAAGTACTTTTGAATGGAATCAAAATTCTGTATCTTTTAGTATCCAGCAAAATTTATTTGGAAATCTGAATTTGTTTTTATTTCATTCAAAGTATGCAGCTATCAAACATGAATGCATAGATGATTGTTGGAAAGTCATAAATAATAGGAATTATCGTGACAGTTCATCAAGCTTTCTCTAACTCACACACTTACAAATTCTATTGTCATGTAGTTTTAGTAAAAGTCAAAAGTATCTACATAAATCTCAATTATTTGATTGACTGCAATCAACACTGAATAAATCAAAAACAAGTACATGCCAATACATTGAGTTATCGTGCGTCAGTACACGATTTCGGGTGCGAATAATGAAATACAAAAATGTTTGCGGTCAGTCCGAAACGGAGAAAGAAGATATGAACATTTGATCTGCCGACAAATTTGTCTAAATTGATGTGTGCATTTTTCTCTTGCAAGTCATATTGAATGGCGAATTTAAACAACGGTTAATAATGTGAGCTCACTTGTGTCAGATAATTGTTGGTGATTGTGTGGGATGCGACATTAAAATCATTTTTTTTTTCTATTTAAAAACGAATGAATGAAAATTGATATGGAACCCAAATACAAATGATGCATTTGAAGTGATATAATAAAAAAATGTGGAAGTGAAAAAGCATCCTCCCCCAAAAAAAATATTTGAAATTTACCTACTATTTTGCGAACAATCAAAATAATTCAAGTCGGTTTCGACAAACGAAATATTCCGGTGATTTTAGAAATAAGACGAGCTGCAATTTCGAAGGATCACATCGAAAATGTAATAAACACGTTGTTTTTTTTATCAGAGGATACAATTGATTTCACAATTTTTTTTCTTTTCACATCATTCTGGATGATCTTGGTATTTCATTGGAATTTTTGCGATTTTGCATGCAGGAGTACGTTGCGAGCGCGTTTCAACTTATCTGAACAGGAACAAGTAAACGAATTCATTGCATTCATTTTGCCTATTTATTCGAAGAATTCAATCAATCAGTGTCAGCCCTAATCGTTTCTTCGTTGAATATCCAAATATGATCAAATTGAATGGTATTTATCTCAATTTCAGGTTTCCGTTTGTGATTTTGGTGCAATCACAACAATTCATGGATTTCGATATGTTTTCGGTCACCAGAAAGAAATTGGATACATCGCAAAGCTACTCTACTCCATTTGGCTGATAATTTCTTTCATCCTGTGTACGGTGCTTCTGTTTAATGTGTGGAGCCGATGGAACGCAGACCCATTAATTGTCAGTCTGACCGATCAACCAGAGCCAATATGGGAAATTCCGTTTCCAGCGATCACCATCTGTCCCGAAACTAAAACCAAACAGTCGATCTTCAATTTTACGAAAATTCATAGTCTCTTGATGAAATCGAAATCCGATGAACTTTACTTGAAGATAGACTTGTAAGCTATTATTGAAATATAATTATTGCTACTTAATTTTAGAAATGAAAATTTCTATTTCTTTCATCAGAAACACAATGAACACTGCTCGTGCTGTATCGCAAGTTTGCAATGGCCATTTGATGACGCAAATTCTAAGTGGTTCGGAATACATAAATGCAACCATCTACGATGAATTGAGAAAAGTTAGTCTATGATCACGATCAATTGCAAATGAGGTGAGGATTTACGCTCTCGAATTGAATTACAGGTGGCACCGACTTTCAATGAAACGGCATTCTACTGCGAATTCCAAGATGAAGTTACACAATGCAATGAATTCTTTAGTGAAGTCTGGACAGACGAGGGCTTGTGCTTCACATTCAACTTACTTGACGCATTCGATATAACATCCGAACTGTGAGTCAACCTTGATTTTTCGATGATTGTATTAGAAAAACACGGGTTTTGGGAGTTCCCATAATATATTTTTAAAAATCTGCTACTTTTTTTTTATTGCAGTGTTGATCAGCCAAAGTATCCATTAGTCAGACTTGTAAAACCAAAGCCATTTAGAAAGCGTAAATGGACGCTGGACAAAGGTTATGAGCGTCAAATTGGAATAGATCCAAAGATGTATCCTTATGAGATCCTAGGAGCTGGCAGTAGGGGTGCGTTTTCAATTGTCTTGCGAATGTTCGAAAGTGATTACGATTTTTTGTGCCGTGACTCGATAAATGGATTCAAAGTGGCATTTCACTTACCCGGCGACTTGCCGTCAACTCTTTCATCCAATCATTTCATCCGCATTCCAACGAAACAAGAAACGTTGATCACATTCAATCCGAACGTTATGCGAACAGCTGATTCTTTGCGAAGCTACTCGCCGATTTCGCGAGGCTGCTACTTTCCAAACGAAGGCACGCTTAAATACTTTAAAGAATATACGCAACGAAACTGTGAACTAGAATGCTTAGTTGATCATACGCTTAAAAATTGTGGATGCGTCAAATTTTCGATGCCAAGTAGGGCAATAAATTTAAATTCAGCAATGCGTGTTTAGATATAACAATTGTTCATTTTAGGGGATGATGCGACTCTGATATGTGGCTTTGAAAAATTACAGTGTATCGTTGACAGCGAGAAGTCGATTATGGGTGAGAAGCTAAAAAATGCGACGAGTGGCATAGAGGATCAATGCAGTTGCCTTCCCGCCTGCACGTAAGTATACTTTTGAGTTCCTATTTTTTTTTATCAATTTTATTGATTTTTTCCGATTTTTTCTTTTTTTAATATTTTAATCGTCTGATGTATTTTGTTTCATTTAAATTTCAGTCAAATCACATACAGTCACGAAATTTCGCATGCCAACTACAATTCTCTAAGAGCGATGATGGCTTCAGGCGCATTACCGAATGAAATATATACCAAGCAAGTAGTTTGTCTAGAATTTGATCATTGCAGAGATTGAGTGGTTGTTGTTGTTATATTTGCAGTGCCACATTTGCGCATCTTACCATTCAAGCAAAGGAAAATTATTTCACGGCAGTGAGACGTCATGAGCTTTATAATCACACCGACCTACTGGCACTTTCGGGTGGAATTTTAGCGCTTTTCTTTGGAGCATCGCTATGGAGTATCTTGGAGTTGATGTATCATTTTGCAAAATATGTATTAAATTGGAAAAAATCTGTACCGAATGAACGGAGAATTCTAAAAAATGAGGATTTTGATGATGACACCAATTAGAATAAATCAATTCCCTCAACTTTGTCACCGTCTCCTTGGTGGTCATAGCACGCACAATTTAAGGGATTAAGCAATATTTTTAACGCTCATATCTATGTCCAAACCAGACAAATGTTTTATTACTTTTTGAATGCTTTATAAAAATGGGTCTACAAATAACAAATAAAACAAATCTATTGGTTAGAATACGCAGTTAGTTTGTTATGTATCCCTATCCAATATCACCAGTTAAGAATACTGCGTTTTTGCATTCAAAACGCCATTATTGGAATGTAATTTCAAAAATTTGATCAATGAGCTCGACTGAAGCCTTTTGTAACAGCCATCGAACGCCTAAAATGCATCGAATGATGATTCAATGTCACATAAAACTCAAGTCTATATTTGGTAAAATTCGGGTGGCGGCGCCATTGTTATATGCCGACTGCTCACAACATACGTGGCCTGCGCCGAAATGGATTGTCGTTGTTTCAAAGTTAGCGGTCTGGTATCATAGTTGAGTTCATAGCTCCGCTCAATCGGTGGTTCAATCGGTGGCGCAATCGGTGGCGAAACGGTAGTCACGAATATTGAGGATGCAGCTGTTGGAATCGCAAACGTTGGAGTCACACCAATAAAATTCCCATTATCCACGGATGGGACTTCATAATCTGTTTTGGGTATATATCGACCATAATCTTCTAACTTTTCACGATGTGTGTCTATCAAATAGGAAACATTGGCGCGATAGCCCTCATCATCTGCAGTGTACCTGTTTAAATGTATTATTTTATTTTTCATAGACATTTCATCATTTACAGATTTTTTGTTGAAATATTTTACCTAACTATTTGGACGCGTCCATCGGGTAGTTGAACCTTGTATGTACCTTTGACTGCACCATTCTTTTGTTGTTGAGTGTGAGAGAAATCGTCACCGGAATGCGTATCACGGACCGTATATGAAAATGCGTACTGTTTCTTTGTTAATCCATACAATGGATCCTGAAAAAATGTGAAAATAATCGAAGAATTCTTCTATTATTACCGTTTTATTCTTTTTGAATTGATGATGTGTGTGAATTACATTATTGAGAACATTGGTTAATCGACTCTTCACTAGATTAGATGCTGGTTTATATTTTGATGTTGAAAATTGGTTCGTCAAAGTGCGAATATTTTGGCCGGGCGGCAATGTTGGCGGGAACTGGTGTGGCGCTTGACTACAATTTAAATTTAAATTCTATTTGAAATTTCATTATATTTTAGGTTCTACTTGTGATTTTATCTATAAATAAATGCTAAAATTGCTTATGTCACGTTTTAGATTTGTCCATACATATTCTAATAAATAATTGAACATGCTATCATTCTATCATTAGTATAAATAAATAATCAATCGCATTCTAACGTTTTCTGAATAGCAAATTTTGCTTAATATGTTAAATTTTGATCAGTTTAAACATTGCTGATGTCTGACATTCTTCTAGGTTTTTAGGGGAATCTTAAACGTCGTTAGTGTATCGATGGATAACGACAAAGTATCAGCCCATTTTATTTTATTTTATTTTTAGCAATTTCACATTCTACTAGAACTCATAATGTGATAAAAATTCTCATTCATGCAGAATATTCTTACAAGAAATGCCCAAGTCATGACATTGAAAGTGGCACATGCTTAAATTTTCTAATTCACTTTTAACATAACACCCACAACTGATTCTAATGCACAATAGATCTCCAGATTTTTTTCAAAATTTTGCGGAAAATCCATCGAGTGCCCAACCTGAAAATGCCATTGGATGGATGACGAGCTGGTAGCGATGGATTTTCCAGGTCGTTATTATACACCGAACTGTCGACGTAATCAGAGTCAATGGCATTTAGATTTATGGCATGATCGCTGTATCCTTGCTCGTACGGATGTGGATTGAAATTTCGAGGTTTCAAGAAAGCTTCACGAATTGGAGTCTCTAATGTCTGCAATGCATCTATGGCACTCGCAGTCAGGGCCAATAGAACTATCATCAGTTGAACACAATTCCGATAGCTCTACAAAACAAATTTAAAGAGAAATGCCACTGATTTTCGGCACATTATATAATTTATGCGTGAATTTGTGATGTAGTTAATTCTTGCCTCATAGTAAATTCGTCTCACAAATTTCCTATCGAGATGCATTTTATTGAAATATCATACGTTGCTTTGCTTCGTGACGAAATCCCACATGTAAATTGTTTGTGTTGCTTTCAGAATTTAAAATTCATAAGTCCTTTTTGGAGTGTCTTTTTTTTGTGATAGAAACATCATTTTTATGATAGCTCAACATTACACAAATCCATTCTTAGACTAGAAATTTGCGAATCTTGTGAGAAAAAATTAATACGATACGGCACTTTTCTGTCAATCAATTGATTTTATTGATCAATAAAAATAATGGAAACAAATATTCAGATTAAACAGTAATGTCACACAAGAGAACAATGTTCACGGCATCGCAGTTAAACAAACAATAATTGGGGTGACTTAAAAAGCAGTTGCTTTTAAATCGAGGGAAATGGTCTGTTTTTTGCGAGACACCTCCACCACTGAAAAACCGCATGAATGATGAGATTAGAGTTGTAACATGTTGTAGTACAAAGAAATCTAAAATAACAAAAGCATTACACAGGGTATTTTACGTTTAAATTTGTGCTTGTATTTGCTTTTCGACACAGCTCTCGCGGTGAAAAATAATTTCAGATTTGAATAATTCAAACGAGATTTTTCATTCTCTCACTAAAAATTCGCTAAGACTCTGTGCAAGAGAGATAAAGAGATTGTAACAAAGAAGTTTCGTTATTCATATAATTTGAATCATATTGTTTTATAGATGGGCATTTTCGCGAAGTTAATAATACAAAATTTATTAATTATTTAATATTTATTAGGATACTTCTTAGTAAAAAAATATTATAATAATAAATAATTATTAAAATACCGACTTAATAACTAATTATTAAGATGATCTTAATAACGTTATTAAGTTGGCATTTAACTTAATAAATATTTATTAACAAGCCACCTATATATTGTTTACATTTACAACATCAGCAAATATTCTCACCTCCCACTTCATTTCCTTAAATGTATCTTTCAGCGATGAATTCTAAATCGAGTAAAATCGAAGCGACGTGAATGATACTAGTACGAGTTGAAAGGTTTCTATTCAAATTTATTTCAATTGGTTTCTACATAAAAAATTTGCCGTTTGTTAGAAATCCCTCTGAAATTAGATGGATTAAAACAAATTAGCTGGATGTTGCCATAAAAGACTAAGTTTTTCATCTAATTTCACTAACACATCACTCAATAAGTCTTTGATCTGACACATAGATGGCGCCACTAGTACCGAATTGCCCACATCAGCTGACAGCTAAAACCTTAAGATGACGTTTGTCAAAATTTGAGCCAAATCGACCGATTAGTTTGCGAGTTACAGTCATTTGGGTGAAGCTACTTTTGTCATTTAAAAAAAAATGGATTCAAAGCAATTTCGTGTGTTGATTTATCATTGCTATTTGATGGGAAAAAATACCGCCACAGCCAAAACTTGGCTTGATAAGTGTTACCCGGACTCTGCACCGTCGAAAGGAAGCGTGGTATATTGGTTTAATGAATTCAAATGCAGTCGTACAAGCACCGATGACGCTGCACGCTCTGGACGCCCAAATGAGGCTGTCACCGACGAAAACATCAAAAAAGTCCACAAAATCGTGTTTTCCAATCGCAAAGTGAAAATGCAGGAGATAGCTGACACTTTAAAGTTGTCGGTTGGAAGTGTTTGCACCATTTTGCATGAGCATTTGGGCTTCAAGAAGCTTCATTCGAAGTGGGTACCGCGATTGCTCTCACCGGACCAAAAACAACATCGTATCGATGATTCAAAGTCGTGGAAAACGATGGAAAAAATACACGATTTACACTTCGAATTGCTTCCGCACCCACCATTTTCGCCAGATCTGGCCCCCAGCAACTACTGGCTCTTTTCAGATCTCAAAAAGATGCTCCAGGGCAAGAGATTTCGCTCTGATGAGGAGGTGATCGCCGAAACTGAGGCCTATTTTGAGGGACTTCCGAAATCGTTCTATAAAAGAGGCATCGAAAAGTTGGAGGATCGTTGGAATCAATGTATAACCCTCGAAGGAAACTATGTTGATGAATAAAGTGGAATTTTGCCAAAAAAATGTTTTTTTGTATGTCAGATCAAAGACTTATTGAGTGATGTGTTATTACCTGATTTTTTCATAATAAGAGAGTAGAGACATTGGTGTATATCAAATTGATGGAAAAACCCATGAAGAGATTTGCTAGTGTGAACACCAATACCAAATCAAAAATCAAAACAAAAGTATAAATAATATGTTAAATGGGAGTTCTTAAAATTCGCAGAATAAATCACTCGCAGCTAACACAGATTGAGAAAAAATGAAACCATATGAAACACAAATGTGAATAATATCGTTTGCAATAGTATTTTGCGTGAGAAATTTCTCGCTATAATTGATTTGCATGAATACTACAATTACTGCCGAGGCATTGTTGCCTTCTACTGCTCAACGAGAAAATATCTCACTAGGGCTTGCAAATCAACTAAATATTGCATACACTTCAAGTTTCACGAAGCATTGTTTTCTTCGTTTTCATATCTTACACATTTATGCAGCTGTTTGATTTCATAAGATGCAGAGTAATCCCTTCATTTCATCCAATTTGGTTTGTGCTACTTCGTATATATCCACAATAATTAAATATTCTTTTCAAAATTTAGCTTTAATTGGGTCATGTGATGTCATAATTGAACGCACATTAAATGCTTTTAACATTTATCGTCTAATGGATAATAACAAAAATGAGCATAGACAAGAGTTTCATGAACATTTAATTAACAGACTAATATAAGCGGCAAAATGTGCGAAACCACAGCAACACAACATTCAAATGACAAAAAATGAATGAAAAAAAAAAAAAATAATCATTTCTTTTTGAAATGACATTGCAATGCGCCTCACGAAAATTGTATTTTTATTTAGAGTTATACAATAAAATTTAAATAGATGATGAATATTCGAAATAGATTCATATGAGTTCCGAGACATCACAATTTCTTCTCAGCTGTCGACTTTCAGTATGCATTGATTGCTGTCCGTCTCTTTTGAGATTTCGTAATGAGCATCAGATTCAAAGGAGCTCGAAATCCACGATATTGATGAGAAGCAATGGATGTCTTCAGCGAAGAGACATGGCAATGTTACTGAAGACACCTGACTCAGGTGACCTGAGTGTCACATTCTAGGAGTGATAAATAAATCGTAAAAATGCTGTAACGAGAACATACTCCATTTTTTGAACAAATTCAAAGGCATACATTTGTTCGCATCGATCATTTTTAATGTTACCGATATGACTGTCTATTCTACAGCCATTCGCATTCATTAATGAATATATTGCATGTATAGAAACAGTTTTGTCAAAGTTTTAGCATGAAAACAAAAATATCAACAAAAATCCAATATCCAAATCTATAATGAATGAAATTTATTCGTTTTTTATTCCGCAAATAGTTGTGACATACTTGTGCTCACAGCTCATATTGGAATATTTTGCTACATTTTCATATTTTCGTTCTTGGTCACATTCTATCAAAACAAACTTTCGGAATCATAGGCATTTTCAGAACAAACAATAGATAATTCATTTTCATTGTAGCGTTTGCTAACACGCATACCAACAAATTATGCTGTACGCGTCAGTTTGAAGGTTAAGAAAGTAAATTGAAATCGAAACTTTTGTATGCTACTTCTTGAATGTTTGCCGATTAGAATATTGTGTATGGATTGAATTTGAAACAGCATAGAGGGTTCCAAAAGCAAGTCGTCTTTTCACTGATTTTTCATTGAGTAATGCCAAAAATCACTGAACAAAGTCACAGACCGAAAAAACATTTTAAAACTTCAGCTGACCGAAATGGATAATTGAAGCTTGTTTTGAACATTTGAACCGTTAATGTATTTTGTATATGAGATCTTCAAAATTCGGAGCATAAATAAGTTCGTCCTGGTTTTTTCTCTGAGATTGAGGCTTTATTCCGAAAAAATGATTGCATATTTAATTTTCAATGTATCGTCCATCGTAGTGCTGCTACTTTTTCCCATCTTTCTGGCAATTTTCGGAACCCAACTCTCCATGCGTTTCGAATATAGAAAAAACGATTGCAAGAATTCCCGAAACAATTTTTTTGTCTGTTGTACGTTGAACGCGAAAACTAAAATTTGTTAACACAATAACTCAAAAAATTGAGATTAGAATGGATCACACACATTGGTCTTCATTAGGAATAGAAACCTTTTAATTTTCAGCCCAATCGAATAATTTTTTCGGGTATCTCTAGAGTCGAATCAATGAATGTGCTGTTTTTCAATATAATTAAAAAACATTTGTATGGGGACTATGTCTAGTTCGCATTGTATCATTATGAAACTTTCAGGATATTATTTTTTTATGAAAAAAATGAGTCATGCAAAATTTCAAGTCATTTAGATGAGATAAAGGACTACCTCCCCTACAAAATTTTCGATTTTATGGATCAAAATTTGAATTTTGTCATTAAATTGGATGATGACAGCTAATATAGCTCTAGGTTTTTTCATTCATGTGAGTATTTAGCACACTGTTTATGCACACTAATGCATTGACAGCTAAGTGATGTACGAGTGTACATGAAAGACGTAATAGATTTTTTGTAGTGTAATCTGTGATATTTTCATCAATTTGAATGCTCATCAACTTTTTAACAAAAGTAACATAAATGTGGAATTTAACGTTCACTTCAGAGTAAAGTAATTTGTAATTGTTATTACCAATTCAAAAGCTGCGAACGTTTGTTGAATTAAAAATTAGGAACTTAGATGTTCATTCGTTTTTTTTTATTTAAATTCAAGTTTGAATTACATGATGTATAATGACTTGAAATTCGATCTCACCGTTATGACTTGAAATTTTCTGTGATTTATCCCAATCAATGAAAAACCCCTAAACCCATGGAAATTTGCGGAAAAGTTGGTTTTACGTATGTAAGACCATTTATTCTTTGAGTGCGCAGCTCACACGCATCAATTGTCGTCGGTAGACATCCCCAGTGACGGTTTCATTTGGTTGGAGCAGCTCGTAGTAAAAATGTTTGTAGAAAACTTTTTCTTGTTTGTCGTTCTAGCAGCTGTTCGCAAGCAAAAAATCGCATTTCAACGTCTCTCGGCTTTAATTCATACGGTACCCAATTTCCTTGCTTTCGAATGATTCCTTATGCTTTTAATCGTTTGGAAATGGCTGGTTTGACATGAGTCCAATAATTCTGAATCATCAAACGTTTTTGGTCACCCAGAGCGCTCCTTGTCTTCCACGGTTATATCACCGTCTTTATAGTGTCTAAACCATTCACGACACATTGAAACATTAACATAACCTTCACTTTAAGCTTCTTGAAGCATTCGATGCGCTTCGGCAGAAGATTCCTTCAACTGAAAGCAATAAAATAACGCTTCCCGCAAATGGCACCAATTTGGCTCGAAAATCGACATTTTCACGCGTATACAAATATATGTTGCTAGCACAAATTCACTGGATACATCTATTTATAATGACGTTTCACCTCATGGATTTTATTTTACGCATATTTTTTTGTTTTTTTAAAGTTATGTTCATTAAAAT
This sequence comes from Obolodiplosis robiniae, assembly GCA_028476595.1. Classification (NCBI taxonomy): domain Eukaryota; kingdom Metazoa; phylum Arthropoda; class Insecta; order Diptera; family Cecidomyiidae; genus Obolodiplosis; species Obolodiplosis robiniae. The sequence goes on along the minus strand of CM052017.1, from coordinate 5,777,928 downwards.
TGTGATTGATTTCATTATAAATATTGACTTTTAAATTATAATAATTTTATGCAAATTCATCTTCAAATCCAATTCAATTAGATTTTCAAGATCAATTATGTTTTGTACAATATTTTGATTATATACAGGGTGGGCCATATAAAATTTTGAATCGGCTATAAGAAAAAAACTAATGGTTATTCTTCCAAACTTTTTTTTTTTTATTGGCAAGCTTGTTGTTATTTATGAATGAAAAACGATATCGTTCGTTTTATTTTATTTATTTTATTTTTTCACCGCCAAAAAGAACTGGCTGAATGCCTTATATATAGCATTTACAACCTCTTACGTGTTGAACAGGGTATCATCCAGCTTGAACAACCTTTCCTTAAAAATATTTCGATTTGAAGAATTATTAAATACATCCTTGACTAGGTTTGCATGTTTACACATCATAGTAATTGGTACATTTGGCATTCTACTTAAATTGCTGTCTGAAATCTTAAACCGTTCAGCATTTCTAATAAAAACCCGCTAAAATTGCGGGTGTTCTGGTTATTTGTGAACAAATTTCTGACATATGGACAATGTATCTTATCATTTAACAAATCGTACAAAAATAATATTGCATAATTTATTCTCCGAAGAGCAAGTTTAATCATATTTAGTTCCTTCAATCGCTCATCATAAGATGAGATTTGGTAGTTATTATTCACATTCGGGTATTCTCTGAGCGCATACATTGTGAATTGTCGTAGAACTCTTTCAATCGTATCTGATCGTGTGGGTGGTATCATTAGCCATAATGAGCTGCAGTAGTCGAGTTTTGATTGAACAAACGCGGAGTAGATTGCTTTGAGCGTTGTTTGGTCATTTATTTCGTGACAAAAACGTTTGACGAAGCCTAAGGCAGCATTTGATTTTGAAATGATCAAGTCAGTGTGAGCTCTAAAGTTGAGCTTGCTGTCAATTATGACACCCAGGTCACGTTGTTCACTTGAATTTGAGAATTGATGGTCGTCATAAAAGTAGGTTGGTTGGGGTGCTACTCTACCTCGATGGAGTGATAGTACCGAGCATTTGTTAACGTTTAGGTGCAAGTCGTTTGAGTCGCACCAATTTCGAAGACAATTTATTGACAATTGCAGTTCCATTGAATCATTTTGGCTATTTATTGATTTGGCTATTCTAATGTCATCGGCAAACATTGAAATGAATACCTCATTTGTGATCGAGGATGGTAAATCGTTGATGAAAAGCAGGAACAAAGTGGGGCCAATGTGACTTCCTTGAGGTACTCCGGAATTGATTGTAAAATCCGAGGACTCATGATCTCCAAGTTTGACATATTGTTGACGATTCGACAGGTATGATTCAAGCCATTTGACAATATTGGCTGGGATCGGAAATGCTGCTAATTTTCGAAGTAGAATGTCATGATTAACTTTGTCGAAAGCCTTTCTGAAGTCGAGATAGATGACATCAACTTGCCCAGCTGCATTTAGACCATTAAACGAGTAATGAAGGAACTCCATTAAATTCGTTGTTGTTGAGCGGTTTTTCATAAAGCCATGTTGGTGTGGTGAAATACTTGGTGAGACGTAGTTGATCAGATGAAAATTGACGCAGTGCTCAAAAAACTTTGCAATCGTTGGCAATTTGGCTATGCCTCTGTAGTTTGAGACATTTGATTTGGCACCACTTTTGAAGATCGGGGTGACGGAGTATCTTTTCCAAACATCAGGAAAATTTGCTGTCTCGAGAGATTCGTTGAAAATGAGCGAAAGTGGCTCAAACAATATGGATGCACCATTTTTCAACACCAGTGGGTGGATACCATCTGGCCCCGCACTTGTGTTCGTCTTAATTTTCATCAACTGGTCGAAGACGAAAAACTCGTTGAGGGAAAATATCTCATTATTGACAAAATTAGTTTGCTGAGCTGAAAATGTTGTTGTAGTTGAGCGTGCTGAAAAATTGTCATTGAAAAATTCAGCAAACATTGAAGCCTGTTCGATCGTTAGTGTTGAAGAACGCGATTCATAGTGCAGTAATTTTGGCAATGAATCATTGTTACGTTTAGAGTTGACGAACTTCCAAAACGATGATGGGTTAGATTTGAGCGATGACTCCAAATTCCTTCGATAACGTTGATACGATGACGAGTTTAATGCATCAAATTGAGCAAAGATAAAGTTGTATTGCGTTTTGTCACCTGTGGCAATAGATCGTTTCCATTCTTTGTTCCTTTTGTTTTTCAACAATTGAAGCTCTTTGTTCCACCATGGATTCTTGTAGCGCTTAGCAGTATACAATGGTGTATATAATGAGATCCCCTCATTGATTACTTCATGCAAAGTTTGCACTTTTTGGTCCAACGATTTCCCAATAAATTTATCGACAATTCTTGAATGATTGAAGAAATTGCACATTCCGATGTAATCGGCACGGTTGAAATTTGGGCGATGAGCGGTTGACATTGATTTGCGTAGATCAAGTTGACATTGGTAATTGAACAGGAGCGGTGGGTGGCTGGAATCAATCTTTGACAGCGGTCTGGGCTTTGCCACTTCAACATTTAAAAACTCGGTGGTAAATGCCAAATCAAGCAATCTATCCAAGTCATTGGCGATATCATTGACCTGATTGTATCCTAAGCTGAGAATTTCGTTCAAAAATTCAGCAGCAAATGGCGGTGAAACGTTGGTTGGAAGCATGACATTGATGTCATCATCGAAGTTCTCATTTGGTAGAACCCAATCTACATGGGGAATGTTGAAATCACCTAATACGAAAATGCTGTCAGATGGGTTAAGATGGATCGATTTGATGGCATTTAGATGCTTCAGATACAATTCCCTTGGTGATGAAGGTGGTATGTACGCTACGTAAATGAACAAACTTGATCGAGAATTGATGCTCACTTTTACACAAGTGTACTCGGTGTCATTTGAATCATTAAGCGTGATAGAAATAGCTGTGAGGGTGTTACGTACAGCTATAAGCGTACCGCCGCCCATAATAGTGGCTGATCCAGTTTTCTCACGATCTGTGCGATACACGATATACGTGCTATCGAAGTATTCGGCGGAAAAGAATGACGAGTTTAGCCATGTCTCAGTCAAGGCAATGATGGAGTAACCAAACGATGACGAATTGGCAAAGAATTCCATTTGTTTTGTTCGAAGTCCACGGGAATTTTGATAATAGATATCGATCAGGCTTGGTGAACTTACTTGGAAATTGTTCACATTTACGTGATTTGGGGGTCTGTTGGTTTGATGAATGGTGGTTGGCTGGTTAACGGAAGGATTTGGTCGGGTGAATTTCGTTATTAATTGCTGGTGGTGGCGGGTTGTTGGGCAGGATCTGTATTCATATGACTGCCACGACTGGCTTTACAATACGCCATTCGGTCACCCCAATTTTCAAGCACTTTTTCGATTGTTTCGGCTCGAATTTCTTTAATGGCAACTTCGATTTCGTGTTTCAAGGCATCAATCGTTTCTGGATGATAAGCGTAAAACTTGTCCTTGACAGCTCCCCACAAAAAATAGTCCAACGGGCTCAAATCGCAGCTCCGAGGCGGCTAATTGACTTCAGAATTTCGGCTGATTATTCGATATTCGAAAACGGTGCCCTAAAGTACGACTGTTATGTTGGCTGTGTGGCTTGCTGCGCCATCCTGTTGAAACCAAATGCCGTCCATGTCATACTCTTTAACTTTTGGAAACAAAAATTCGTTGAGCATGGCACGGTAACGCTCACAATTGACCATAACGGCGGCTCCTTGCTCATTTTCGAAGAAAAATGGCCCAATGATGCCGCCGGACCAAAACCCACACCAAACCGTAACTCTTTGTGGGCGCATTGGCTTCTCAATGGTGACGTGTGGATTTTCCGACCCCCAGATGCCGAGGTGAAAATGGGCTTCATCTGAAAAGTCGATTTTTCGGTGAAAATGCTCATCTTCGGCCAAACGATCTTCTGTCCATTGGGCGAACTGAAAACGCAACGGATGGTCATGAGGCTTAAGTTCTTGGACTAATTGAACTTTGTAGGCCTTCATACCGAGGTCTTTATGCAAAATTCTCCTCAGGGAGGTGCGTGAAATGTTCAATTCTTGAGGAAGATGACGAGTTGAAGTTGATGGATGTTCACGGACATTTTCGGCTACAGCAGCAATGTTTTCGGCTGTGCGCACTGTAGGAGAACGTGAACGGGTTGTTTTGTTCACCAACAATCCAGTTTCTCGAACACGATTCACAAATTGATCCACAAACCTCCTTGAAGGCCAATCATTTTTATGGATTTTTTTTTTTTCAAATTTCTTACAGTTTGGACTGAAGACTCACCACTTTGGAAGTAAGTTTTCAATATTCTCCAATTTTGTTCAAGCGAATGGCGTCCCATTTCGTAAATGTCAAACCTTTAACTAAATTATGAACACAAATTGAATGACATTTGAGCTGCCATTCTCTAAATAAACAGTAGTACCCTTTAACTTAAGATCTACTATGACTCAAACGGAACTTAGTGAAGAAAAGGTTTCTTATGCATTTATTTTGTAATGTTTTGATTTTATTGATGTTTTCACCGCTCGTGTCACTCCATATTGTAAGCAAATACACAGTGTGTCAGTGAAAAAACGAGTAACATAGTGATATTTTTTAACATATTCAATCTCTTAAATGCACCAACATATGGTTTGAACATTGTTTTTAAGTGGTTGATATGAGTGCCTCAAGTTTAATTTGAATCAAAAATCAATCCCAAATATTTAATTTCAGAAATTACAATTCAATTACATCTAAAAACAAATAAAATTTTGTAAATGAAAATTTATTTTTAGTAGTTACTTGTTAATAACCTATGATTGGTTAATACTTGAATGTTTGTAGCTAGGTTTGTAGCTAATATCAATAGATAAGAGTGCACTTTTCTATAATTTAATGAAAAAATTAAGCTTCACAAAAAAAATCCATCTATGTGAATATATTTCAATAAAAACATCAGCAAATCATGAATATATAGTGCTTGTTATCAAAAATACATATGTGCAAAGGAAAAATTTTCGACTTTTTGAATCGCACTTGTAGAGCTCGCGTATGTCGACGACGTAGATTTTGACCTTGGAATGCACATTACTTTCACATTGCCTATACAAAAATATTCTACCAGAAATGGAATGCTAATGTTATAGAGCTTGTCGTCATAAATGTTAACATAACATCTGCAACATTCATAAAGGATTCCATGGGTTGCTCTGAACATCTTTTGCAAGGAATTTTTCATTATTTATCTTCTATATGCTAATATTGCTAGTTTCCGTGTATTTACACTTTTCAGCTTTTGCTCACAAAACAGACTTAAATATTTTGTCGCTTGAAAATCATTTGTTTCTCCAATTTTTTCATATTTATTCGTTAATGAAATAAAGAAAAACAATGAATATTGTTGTTCGAACAATACTACTTGTTGGAATCGGAATCTTTGGAAAGGTATTATCCAAACAGATGATTTGAAAAATAATTAACACTCGAAATCATAATACAATCTATCATATAATTGTATCAATATCATTTGAACTCTCTTATAGGTTAATGCAGGACCTAAACTTGAGATTCCTGAGTTCCCTGAAGTTTCTTCACAATTCTTGATTTGTAGAACTGAAAAGAGTATCCTTGAGAGAATATATTTTTCACAAAGGGTTGATCTTACTCGTTTCAACAAAACGATCACGTCATCGGAACATAAACAATGTGTCATTGATTTGATTTCAGTGGTTGAAGCAAAACAAAGATTAGATAATTCTTGGTACAAAATGATTTGTGGTGTCAACAAGCAAATAGTTACTTTTTCTCAAAAATTGGCCAAACTCAACATTATACCGAATTTCGACTCAGACGTTGCTCAGATTATATCGGAAATTTCTTCATTTGCGGAACAATTTCATTTGAAAACGAAGAGAATATATACGACGCAAAATTTCAACTTTGCTAATCACCTCAGATGTATCATTCATGTCAACTATCTAAATGAAACACAAATCAAAGCATTTCGATTTGTGATAAGTCAAACGGAAAAGGTTATCGCCGACGCCGCTCATGTTATTAATACGGCAAACAATGAACTATTCACAGCCATGAGCAAATTCATTGGAGCTTCGCGAGGCATTGCTTCTGCATTGAGCGATTTGCATGAAATCGTTGCTTCTAAGGCGAAAGGCTCTGGATCAAAAAGGAATAGATTTTTGAATAATTTAAAGAATATTTTTTGTGAAAATAAAGTGAAGATTGAGGAAACAGAAATAAAGGAATATATGGATGCGTTAAACAAACACATCAATGACTGTAAGGCAATAATTTCTGCGCCTTCGCAAAAGGAACATTTAGAAAAAATAGTGAAAAATAGTATCTCGGTCATTCAGCTTCAATTGTATGCTGTTGATGAGCTTATGAGGGATCTCCCAAAACAAATTGAATCAGCTACTAATGTACAGAAATCATGGACGTCAGGCGATCTCGAGATACTATATCCAAAGGACTACATATACGTATCAGATGGGCTTATGTCTTGTTTACGCCAATTCGAGTCAGGATCAAACTCGTTTCAGCATTGTATTGGCCGGTTGGGAGGTGCCGGATGTGATGAATGAGATTATTCACAAATTTAAAATATGTGTTCAGATGGACATGCCGTTCAATTCATTTGATTTCGTTTAAAATTTGTGCATTCATTGAAACATTAAGGTAATTAAGGTGGAAAACTTCAAGCATAAAGTTTTACATCTCATCTTTTGTTGGCATTTTTTGTGTGTACGATTACCTACACAATTTTTCAGAGAAAGTTTGTAAACATTAGCATGAGAAAGTTTTCTGAAATAAAGTATATAAATGAATTCAAATATATAAATTATTGTATTTTTCATTTGTTGAAACTAGTTGAAATACGCGAGCAACAAAAATAAGTGTGTGAAAAGAGATTATTGAAATTAGTTTTTGTTTAAACCGACCAACTCTTTTAAGTGTGCCACAAAACTCTTACGAGCAAAAATGTGACAATCTATATTGCGAGAGAAGAAGTGAAATCTTGACATTTCTTCTAGCAAATCCGGGATAAATACAGTCTTAGGTTAAATTTTGTCGGAACAAAAGCGGGATAAACATTTATCACGCTTTTGCTGACATACTTCATGTATCTCGGTTTTTATTTGAGAGTCCCATTCTCAGCCTAAATCACAAGCAGTCTTAATCAAGTTTCGAGATTTTGGAAACCGGCAATATATGTCTTCAGCAAAGATTTTGACCACCCCTGCGGTTCTTTCATTGTCTATCAATGTTAAATAGTGATGAATGCCAAAAAATTGGGGCATATCTAGACTCAACCAACATATCAATAATTTCTAGAATCCTTATGCTTATGCTCTTGTTTTTGGCATTTTGAAAATTATTGAATAATTCAGAGTAGATTCAGATATGCAAATGAACATAAGGGTACTTGGCTATAATTCGGTATTACACTCTAAATATGACCTAATTGCGAAGATGTCTTAGGTCGTAATTAGAACACACATTCCCGAAGTTGTAGGTCCAAATTGGGACAATTAACCTTAAAACTAATGAAAAATCTTGATTTTAAACATTTTCTGTTTTAAGAAATAATACATTTGTGAATCTACTCTGAAAAGCTCCACACCAAATACATTATCTACATACTTTTACTTTAAAAATAATTACATCAAAGATTTGATGAATTCCAAATTCACTGATATTTATCGCGTCAATAATAGTGATATGTTACATTATTTTGTTCAAAGAGATTGTGGTGAACGCAAACAAACCAAACGGATAAATATAATTTGATTTTACCAGCTAAAAACTTCGTATGCTCACTGCAGCTCACAGCTGTATGCTTTCTTATGCTAGAGCCCATTCATTGACCACAGGAATGAAAAACCAACGCGGCAGAATGAATGGGCGCATGGACTCAGTCTCTGATAAAAATAATACTTGATTGGCGTCCGAGGAATAAAAGTAAAAGTCAATAAAGTAAAGCACAACGTGAAATTGTTATTTAAAAGTTTTCTCTCAAAAATGGCAGCTGATTTTTACTTACTTAAGTATCGTCTTTTCGAAATATCCCACTTAACATTTTCAGACGATAGAAGCCTCTGAATAACTTTGGTAATAATTGGATTTGGAACAGCACAGGCAGCTCCAAGAGCAAGTCGTTTTTTCAATGATTTTTTATTGAGAAATGCCAAATATCATCGAACAAAGTCACAGACCCAAGAATTTTTAAATAATTTAGTAAACTAGCTCAATTTCACTCATCTCATTTTTGGTGAATACTTCGGCTGACCCAAATGGATTATTGAAGTTCGTTTTGTACATTTGAACAGTATTTTGTATATGAGATCCTCAAAATAAAAACAAGATATCAGCGCAATGACTTAATTTTACGTGTACTAATCAGTAAAAAATTCTTTCAGAGTACCAAGTCGTTTTAATTTTAGAGTATAAGTGGGATAAAATGTGGCCTCACTTTTGCTCTCGGAAAAGTATCATGTTGTTTCTTCGAATCATTTTTTATTAAATTATTGCCCACAAATAAGTTTTATTACATTGTTGCTCGAGAACATTTTTAGAGCCATTGTTTCGATGTTTTTTCCCTCGACGTTTCGAAGAAGGCGTAGGCTTTAACGATTGAGTAGTGTTATAATTTAATGAAAAAAATACTTTGGCGTGACAAATACCTTGCGCACCGCTATGAAAACCATCAATCTTGCTCGGAGTAATCATAGTTAGCCAGTCAAAAGTGTCACAAAATAGCCGACTACTCAGTCAAACAAATTACACCATGTTCGTGGTGAACATTCGTTATTTATTATACAAATGAAATTTGTGTGTGTATCATCGATAATATGCGCAAAGAAACAGTTGTAAACTTTTTTCCTGCACCGGAAATGGGTTCCGAATCAGTCCGAATCCCTTTTAATTAAACTCCCTACCGATAGCTTGAAAACGTTAAAAAAAACCAAGCAAATATTTGGTGTTTTTGGCAAAGATGATGAAAATAAGTGGCACGGTTGGGAGCGAAAGAGATTTCAATGTTCATCATATAATTGTAACATGTCTTTTTTATTCTCATACACTTTAATACGAAAAGTTGGCTGTTGAGAACAAACCGTCAATGGCGACCACTATCGCGCGATGATAATGAGTAATTTATGGCCTTCAATTAATGCCCGGGATTTCTGTGAGCTTTATTTTCAACAAGACGGTGCTATTTGCCATACGGCGCGACAAACAAAGGACTTTTTGAGAAATCATTTTGGTGAACACCTGATTTCACGTTTGGGATTGGTGAAGAAGAACGACCGTCCCACATTCGAAAATTATCGGATCGAATGGATATCGGATAGGATCTTATATCCGAAAATTACGGATATTCGATGCAGGGCTCTGTCTATTCAATAGTATTTAATTCGCACTTGTTCTGTTCGCGAATTTTGACGACGTAGATTTCGACCTTGGAATACAGAATACACGTTCCCTTCAAAATGGAGTAAAATTGACAATACAGAACTGCTTTTGGGACAGAATATTGTTGTTTTATAAGAAATGGAATGCTAATGTTAGAGAGTTTATCGTCATAAATGCTTACATAAAAACCAGACTTGGAATATATGCTGGATAATTGTCGTTCAAAGAGTATGCTGGCTTACGCCAGACGATAGTCTTATACTGCAGTCGTAATATTTTATTCTCTCGTTTTGTTCGATGTTCATCATCATCACTTTATGCGTACGTGCGTAAATGAGAACGATATATTCACTAGCATACGTGTGGCCTTTGCATTTATTAAGTGCAAGTCAGCACACGGACTATGATGGACAACGATTTGTCAAGACTGATAAAAACTGCAACATTCATAAAAGATTCCTTGGGTTGCTATTGAACATCTGTTGCAAGGAATTTTTCATTATTTATCTTCTATATGCTAATATGTGCCAGCTTCTTTGTATATAAGTTTTTCAGCTTTTGCTCACAATTCAGACCAAAATATTTTGTCGCTTGAAAAGCATTTGTTTCTGCAATTTTTTCGTATTTATTCGTTGAAGAAATAAAGAAAAACAATGAATATTGTTGTTCGAACAATACTACTTGTTGGAATCGGAATCTTTGGAAAGGTATTATCCAAACAGATGATTTAAAAAATAATTAACACTCGAAATCATTAAACAATCTATCGAATTCGTGATTAATTTGCCTTTGAATGTTGTATCAATATCATTTGAACTTTCTTATAGGTTAATGCAGGACCTAAGCTTGAGATTCCTGAGTTCCCTGAAGTTTCTTCACAATTCTTGATTTGTAGAACTGAAAAGAGTATCCTTGAATCAATCTATTTTTCACAAATCTCTGATCTTTCTAATCTCAAAAAAACTATCCCATCATCGGAACATAAACAATGTGTCATTGATTTGATTTCAGTGGTTGAAGCAAAACAAAGATTGGATAATTCTTGGTACAAAGTGATTTGTGGTGTCAACAAGCAAATAGTTACTTTCTATCAAAAATTGGCCAAACTTAACATTATACCGAATTTCGACTCAGACGTTGCTCAGATTATATCGGAAATTTCTTCATTTGCGGAACAATTTCATTTGAAAACTAAGAGAATATATACGACGCAAAATTTCAACTTCGCCAAGCACCTCAGAGATTTCGTTTATGTCAAACATCTAAACGATACACAAATAAAAGCATTTCGAGTTGTGATTAGTCAAACGGAAAAGATTATCGCCGACGCCGCTCATGTTATTAATACGGCAAACAATGAACTATTCACAGCCATGAGCAAATTCATTGGAGCTTCGCGAGGCATTGCTTTTGCATTGAGCGATTTGTATGAAATCGTTACTTCTAAGGCGAAAGGCTCTGGATCAAAAAATGATGAACTTTTGAATAATTCAAAGACACTTGTTAGTGAAAATGAAGTGAAGATTGAGGAAACGGAAATAAAGGAATATATGGATGCGTTAAACAAACACATCAATGACTGTAAGGGAATAATTTCTGCGCCATCGCAAAAGGATCATTTAGAAACAACAGTGAAAAATAGTATCTTGGTCATTCAGCGTGAATTGTACGCTGTTGATGAGCTTATGAGGGATCTCCCAAAACAAATTGAATCAGCTACTAATGTACAGAAATCATGGACGTCAGGCGATCTCGAGATACTATATCCAAAGCACTATATACCCGTATCCGATGGGCTTATGTCTTGTTTACGCCAATTCGAGTCAGGATCAAACTCGTTTCAGCATTGTATTGGCCGGTTGAGAGGTGCCGGATGTGATGAATGAGGTATTATTCACATTAAAATATGTGTTCAGATGGACATGCCGTTCAATTCATTTGATTTCGTTTAAAATTTGTGCATTCATTGAAACATTAAGGTAATTAAGGTGGAAAACTTCAAGCATAAAGTTTTACATCTCATCTTTTGTTCGCATTTTTTGTTCACTTTTATTCTTATTGGATTATTTTTTAATCCTTTCGGATTTTTTTTGAGAAAAAATCCCATGGGATTAAAAATAATCCGTGATATTCAATTATAATTTGTTCATTTTATTTCCTATTTTCACAAATAAATTTAACTTATTTTGAATTATGGAAATGCTGTAAAAAATTATGACCGCTCTTAAGTACGAATGGGTTGGGTATGCGCATGACATAAGTTACGTTTCGAATGGTTTGAAGCGACAATATCATTGAAGTGGTAAAAAAAAAACAGAAAAGCCGGTGAATTATTCGGTTTAGATATTGTCAGTGGTTAAATATGAATTGCACTACCGACCAAAAAGTTTTTGTGAATTTGAATCAATTTTAATTGTGGAAAATGGGGAATAAAATGTACAAATTATTATTGAATATTACGGATTATTTTTAATCCCACGGGATTTTTTTTCAAAATAATCCAATTGGATTGAAAAAATCTGATCGGAATAACAGTGTGCGTACGATTACCTATAAAATTTTTCAGAGAAAGTTTGTAAACATTTGCATGAGAAAGTTTTTTGAAATAAAGTATATAAATGAATTCAAATATATAAATTATTGTATTTTTCATGATGATAAAAAGGGCAGTGAAAGAGTGATTCTATTGGGCGCTTTCAATGCGAGAGTGGATAGAAACGATCCAAATTTGTCTGCAGTACTGAGAAAATTTGGTGAAGAGTCTGTCGCGAATGGAAATGAGAAGAGATTACTCGATTTGTTCCAGAGCTCGGATTTAGTTATAACTAATTCATTTTTCAAACATAAGAAAATTCACATGCATTCGTGGGAAAATCCTGGTCAGAATCAAAAATCTCTTCTCGATTACATTAGCGTTGAGGCAAGCTTGCGCAAAACAGTTTTAAATACGAGAGTGTATAGAATTTTTGGTCTAGACTCTGATCACTACTTGGTAGCAAGCAAACTGTGCATTGGCAAGAGCGGCTTAAGAAGCTATCAGAAGTCAACAAAAAGAGTTAAGGTGGAAAGATTGCGAGATGTGAATGTAGAGAGAGAGTTTTCAGCAAAATTAGAAGAAAAATTGGCGCAGATCGAAGTGAGCGAAGCGTCTGATATTGAGTATGAATGGAATTTGTTTAAGGAAGTGATTGTAGAAGAAGCAAAAGATTGTTGTGGCATGTTTGTCGTCAAGAATGGGAGAAAGAAGACTGAATGTGGAATGAAGATATTATAATTGCTGTGAAAGAAAAGAGAATGACATGGATCCGCTGGTCGTATAGGGAACAAAAGCGGGTGGTGAAAATGATAGCAAAAGTAGCAAAAGAGAGAGAATGTGAAGTTTGGTCAGGATCTAGAAGTTGCTGGACAACAGAAGAACAAGTTATTCTGGTCAAGGTTTAAGAACATTTATTTATTTAGAGAATACAATCAGGAGGGTGGTATTAAAGGGAAGCTTCAATCCCAGTGTTGGGTCCAGGAAACCATGGCAAAAACTGGCCTGACTTTGGAGAATCAGAGGAAATACAATGATAATTTATGCAGTTAAATTACGTTCACATAATTGAAAAAGCAAGAGCAAAGTGAAAAATTAAAAACTCAAATTAGAATTAAACTAATTGGCAAGAAATTGTACAACAAAGTCCCAAGATAACGCGAGTTAGAATATTAGTAGTTAACGTTAAGAATATTAATAGTCAACTAATTATTGCACGGACCGTAGTTGATGTTTCAAGTTAATTTTAAACGAATGGAATCACTATTTCTGATATCTACCGGTATATTATTCCAAAATTTTATTGCTGAGTAACTAATAGCGCGAGTATCAAATGCTGTACGCGGATTGAAATTTATACGAAGATTATAGGGATAGCACGACATTTCACCGTTGCGTATAAACATTTGATTCAAGCATTTGGGCGAATTTTTTGACAACTGTTTGAATATCAAGACAGTTGATTGCAGTTTTGCTCTGCTCCAAGTGGACGATGCTTTGTATCTTCTCCTATGTAAAGGGGTAGTGAATGTCGTTGGACCGCGCCATCTCTATCTAAACGATTGTACTAAACGCTTCAACATTTCACACCTTCCCCGCCTTCCCCTTCTTCAAACAGCGAGTTTGACAGGCTCCGCATCTTTGCTGTCATTGTTTGAAGAAGGGGAAAAAGTGTTTACCATCCATAGACGAATGGTATAGAGGGCGCTGCTGTTAAGCTAAGTGTCAAAATTCAATTTTGCATCGTCCGCTAGCTCTGCTCTCAGGAGACAATCCATTCAGACGCTCACGACATTCCGTAACATGATCTATACGTTTCAAACCGTAAATATATCTGCGATCAAGCTGATTTTGAGTGCTATGAGCATCCCAACCATATGTTATTACATTTCCATAATCCATTATGGGATCGATGAGCGCGACAGCCATATCTCGTTTGATATAATTGGGTATAAAATACTTGGTATGGCGTATACGGTTTAACACACCATACACTTTTTGCAATTTACACTTGTCATGCTCTTGAAATTTAAAATTTTCGTCAAAAATAGCCCCCAGGTTTTTAATTGAGTTGCAGATTTCGAGTTTTTCATCACCAATTTTAACATCATTGATCATATCGAAATTCAACCGACTTGTATGATGTTTAGACCCGATAATCATTAGGAATGGTGGCAAGAATCCTGTTGGAGCTGTTTTGGAGCTGTTTTGGACAAGTTGGGAAATGTAGTGATGGGCAGAAAGAATGTAATTGAAAGGATGGAAGGAATATTTTGATAAATTGCTGAATGTAGAAAATGCCGATTTGGTGAATGAGAATGTGAATGGAAATGTGAGTGAAGAGAGTTTGGAAGAGATTATAATGGATAAAATTCAGATTGCAATTAATGAGTTGAGTTGGGGTAAGGCTGCTGGTGTTGATGCGATTCGGAATGAATATCTGATTAGCAGTGGTTTGGTAGGTGTCCGCTGGTTACATCGTATCTTTAAATTGGCTTGGGTTTCCTCTGTTGTCCCTGAAAAATAGGGTAACGCAGTCATTATATAGTGTAATTTTGGAAAAGAGAGCAAAGCTATTGTCGAATCGCTCTTGGATGAAAATCAATCGGATTTTCGTCCAATTCGCGTCTGTCAAGATCCAATTTTTTGCACGAGACAAGTAATGGAGAAATTCCTTGAAAGAAATAGGGAACTGTACTTCTGTTTCGTGGATTTGCAGAAAGCATACGACTGCATTCCCAGATCTAAGTTGTGGTCAGTCTTGGCCGAATATGGTGTGAATGGTTATCTTCTCAGCGCAATTAAAAGTTTGTACGCAAACAGTAAAGCAGCAGTAAGAGTCGATGGAGATTTGAGTGAATGGTTTGAAGTACGTAATGGTCTCCGACAGGGATGTACAATTTCACCTCTTCTATTCATTATTTATATGGACAAGCTGATCAAATCAGCCAATTTAAGGGGTAGAGTAGCTTTGGGGGGCAATATTATCTCTGCACTCGCTTACGCAGATGATCTGGTACTGTTTGGCAACTCTAAAAGGGAGCTGCAAAATAGTATCAAAGATTTGGAAGAGGCTTGTACGAACTTCGGAATGACCATTAGCGGCACAAAAACTCAAGTTATGCATGTGGGCAAAACTCGAAAGCCAATTCATTGCACATTGAATGGCAACTTGTTGGAACAAGTTTTCCAATTCAAATATTCGGATTGCATCTTTTCGGAAGATGGCAAGTTTAGTAAAGAGTTTGAACAGCGTAGGGTTAATGGAAATAAAGTAGGAGCGCAACTTAGATCACACGTTTTCAATAAACTTGAATTGAATACAGAAACAAAGATGTTGATTCACGGGTCAATGTTCAGACCAACTATTCTATATGGTAGCGAGAGCTGGGTTAATTCTGAGAATTTAATTCATGATTTGGAAGTGTCTGATATGAAAGTGTTGAGAATGGAAAACAGAATCCGAAATAAGTCGATTCGGTAGGAGAGGAAGCAAGAAAATCCAGACTGAGATGGTTTGGTCATGTTAAACGCATGGGAGAGGAGCAATTACCCAAAGGGATTCTGTTCGCCGAAGTTGGTGGACCGATAGGTAGGGGTAGACCACGTCGACGTTATTTAGATTCGGTTAAATAAGATTTGAATGCGAGGGGATATGAATGGTGTGATGAAACTCAAAACTTGGCTCTCGATCGGGGTTTGTGGAGAGGTATTGTAGGGTATATGAGACATTTTGTTTCGCAAAACAGACCAGACGCTGAAAGGCAATAATGGTCTATAAATGTTTGTTGTTTTTGTTGTTGTTTTGTTTTTTTTTTTAATTTCTTGAAACTAGTTGAAATACGCGAGCAACAAAAATAAGTGTGTGAAAAGAGATTATAAACTCTTGTTTGAACAATATTGTGAAAATATATCGAAATTAATGTTTGTTTAAACCGACCAACTCTTTTAAGTGTGCCACAAAACTCTTACGAGCAAAAATGTGACAATTTATTGCGAGAGAAGAAGTGAAATCTTGACATTTCTTCTAGCAAATCCGGGATAAATACAGTCTGAGGTTAAATTTTGTCGGAACAAAAGCGGGATAAACATTTATCACGCTATTGTTGACATACTTCATGTATCTCGGTTTTTATTTGAGAGTCCCATTCTCAGCCTAAATCACAAGCAGTCTTAATCAAGTTCCGAGATTTTGGAAACCGGCAATAGATGTCTTCAGCAAAGATGTTGACCACCCCTGCGATTCTTTCATTGTCTATGTTAAATAGTGATGAATGCCAAAAAATTGCGGCATATCTAGACTCAACAAACATATCAATAATTTCTAGAATCCTTATGCTTATGCTCTTGTTTTTGGCATTTTGAAAATTATTGAATAATTCAGAGTAGTTTCAGATATGCAAATGAACATAAGGGTACTTGGCTATAATTCGGTATTACACTCTAAATATGACCTAATTGCGAAGATGTCTTAGGTCGTAATTAGCACACACACTCATGAAGTTGTAGGTACAAATTGGGACAATTAACCTTAAAACTAATAAAAAATCTTGATTTAAATCATTTTCTGTTTTTAGAAATGACAAGCTCGAAGCAAGAGCGAAGCATATTTCCTCGATGAGTATCAGGTAGATAAAGTTTTTGATTAGAGTAAAAATATGATAAGAAATTAGATGAAAAGTTAAAATACGTTAGATGAAGCTCAGATGTATAAGAAAATATAAACAAGGTAGAGCAAAAATCAAATATGATTTTATCATATTTTTGCGCTAACATTTGTCTATATTAGTTTTGTTTGTATTTATTTCAAATGATTAACTACAAACGCGTGCATCTTTGCACTACAAAAAATCTTTAACGTCTTTTATTCACACTCGTACATTACTTAGATGTCAATGTATTAGTGTGCATAAACAGTGTACCAAATACTCACATAAATGAATAAATCGTGACAGCTATAGCTATACACTATAATATATATACTATAACCTATAGCTATATTAGCTGTCACGGTTTATTCTTTCATATGAGTATTAAGTAAGCTGTTTATGCACACTAATGCATTGACAGCTCAGTAATGTACAAGTGTGAATAAAAGACGTTAAAGATTTCTTTTAGTGTGAGTACATAACAATTGAATCTTTTTTTGTCTCGTCCAATAATATTGGAGTACGAAATTGTATTTTATGGTTGATATCAGACTAATAATACAATAAATAATTTACTAATTTTCAATCATAAAAATTCAACAGTATTTTTTATCTTTCGTTTCCATTCCAACGAAATTTTTGTAGACTTTTTATAATATTAACAACGTACGTAACAACCATTCATAAGAATAGCAGCCATTTTCTCAGCTAATAATTTACGTTAAGTTAAGTGTTAATTGCCGTTATTTTCGACGCGTTTCACTCGAATGAACACAATGCAACAATGTAATAGTGTTCCCAGAATATCGGCTGATTTTGCTTTATGAAAAAGAGAGACGGAAGAGCACAACATAGTCAACGAAAGCCATGCAGAACACACACAACCAAAATCAACGCATCTCGAATCGCCTGTGAGAACAAGGCTTGTGAGCGCAATGTATAAGTCAGTTCAATGTGTGAGCATTTTATGTTGTTCTCGCATCTACTAGTATTAAACTTTGCTTTGCTAAAAGAATAAGTCGGTTGATTTGTATTTTATTGTGAGTTTATTGTGAACTGTTTCGTTTAGCGTATTACATTGAAGTGAAGTTTAAGCCAATGACAGATTGGAAGAATGTGTCATTGTGTGTGCGGCAAAGAATTCAGGCTGTCAATTAAGGCTGGCTCACACACATATCAAGTGAAATAAAATAATGTAATCTCAACACTCCCACTCATTGTTATGATTTCACGGATTCCAAAACCGCCTATGATTAAATTGAAATTCCGGAGTGGAAGCGGCTTCGTGAATACATCCGCCAGTTGTTCTTCGCTTCGCACGTAATCAATTGAAATGATGTGAGATTCATATAGTCCGCGAATGAAATGTAATCTCACGTCGATGTGCTTTGTTCGGTGGTGCAATTCCGGATTTTTGATCAACCTAATTGCACTTTGGTTATCCATGAATATTGGAGTTTCAGTATTTTGCTCGTGTCCAATATCCGCAAGCAGTTGTCTGAGCCAAACTGCCTCTTTGGAGCCTTCGCATGCCGCCATATATTCAGCCTCAGTAGTGGATAGTGCGACAGTCTTTTGTCGTTGACTTCGCCATGTGATAATGCTTTCGCCAATCAAAAAGGCATAGCCGGTTGTTGATCGACGACTTTCGATATCTCTTGCAAAGTCTGCATCAGTGTATCCATTGAGTGTGAATGCTTCTTCCAGCACGCTTCCATAGACGATACCATAGTTTGCTGTCTTCTTTAAATATCGAATTATGTGTTTGACTGCCACGATGTGTTCAGAAGATGGATTGTCAAGAAAACGGCTGACTTCTCCCACTGTATACGAAATATCGGGTCTTGTTACCGTCGCTGCATACATTAACGATCCAACCGCCTGTCCATAAGGATAATTCGCTTCGTTTGCCTCATCACAGTTTGCTTTCGCCAATATGACATTCGTATCGGCTGGAGTCGATATTGCTTTTGCATCAGTCATGCTGAACTTTTAGATGATTTTTCCAACGTATGCCGATTGTCCAATACTGATGGTTTTATTCCCTCGATCGCGTTGTATTTCCATTCCAACATAGAAATCTGGCACTCCATACGTCAGTTCGAATGCTTTTTCAAGTTTTTGCATTAATTCATCAAGTGTATCCTTGCTGTTGGATAAAATCATGCCATCGTCAACGTATAATAACAGAATTACCTTGTTGCCATCTACGATGCCAGAGAACACACAGTTATCAGCTTCCGATTGCTTTAAATTTCACTCCTTCAAGAAAGTTGTGAATTTCGTATTCCATGCTCGCGACGCTTGTTTGAGTTCATACAAGCTTTTCTTTAGAAGACAGACTTTTCCATTTGTTGCATCATTCATGCCTTCCGGTGTTTCCATGAGAATCTCCTCCTCAAGATCACCATTGAGAAATGCCGTCTTGACGTCAAATTGTAGCATTTCCAAATCTTCGATCGCAGCAAGAGCTAGGATTGTACGCACCGAATCATATCTAACTACTGGTGCAAATGTTTCACCATAATCGATACCAGCGTGTTGCGAATAGCCTTTCGCGACTAGTCTTGCCTTGTATTTTGGTTCTTCGTCGTTCGGTCTAGTCTTCAGTTTGTAGGCCCATTTGCATCCAACAATATTGCGTTTCTTAGGTCGGTCTACCAAGCACCAGGGGTTGTTCTTCTCAAGCGATTGCAGCTCATCATTCATCGCAGCCAACCATTTTTTTGAATTTTTCGAATTCATTGCGTCAGCAAATGTCAATGGTTCGTCGATTATCGCAGGGTAACTTGTTTCTTCACCACTTCCATAGCGTTTCGGAGGATTGATTTTCGTTCGAAGATCGTACTTTCCAGTAGCTCTGGTCGCTTCATGATTCTCGTCCGAATCATTTTCGGTTGAAGAATTTACATTCGAGTTATTTGCAAATTCTCCGACTTCGGCTCGTATCCGACCAGATGTACTTTGTGCGCTTTCGAGTCCCATTTCTTTCGTCCAGTTTGTTTTGGCAGAAGGTTGTGCCAAATACCTTGAGGTGACCCAAGTATGGTTTTTCGCCAAACCACAATTGAAACGGTGTCACTGTTGGATTGCGTGAATTGCACGATCTATTTAGAATATATACTGCCGTTCTCACAGCCTCTGGGCATAAGTTTTTCGCCAGACCGCTTGCTATCAACATTGTGAGTGCTGATTCCTGAATGGTGCGATTGTCGCGCTCAATAAATCCATTTTGCTCCGGTGTGTACGCAGTAATCCGTTCAATCACTACGCCGTTTGCCAAAAGCAGCTTTGTCACATCTTTATTGACAAATTCGCGACCATTATCAAAGTGCATATGCTTTACGTTGTTGCCAGTAGTATTCTTCACCATTGGAAGGAAATTCTGCAATATTCCAAAAACTTCAGATTTTTGATGTATCAGATAGACGTACCTGAAGCTCGATGCCTCATCTTTTAACAGCAGGAAGTATCGTACGCCATCGATTCCGGTTGCTTCCATCGGTCCGCATAAATCCGCATGAATATACTGTCCATTTTCCGCATTGCGAATACTGCTCAATGGATGCGTCGTTCGTTTCATTTTTCCATACTGGCATTCTTCACAAAAAAAAATTTTCTTCGTCCGAAAAATCAATGCCTGTAACCGCTTGATTCTTGCACATTCTTTGAATCGCTGCAACGTTGATGTGGCCTAAACGTCGGTGCCATTGTTGTAACGAAGTTGATTTTGTTGAACAAATATAGGCATGCTCGCTCTCATCCATTCGATATGCCATTCGAAATTGGTTTCTTGCGTCTTTAAAACCAAACGCCTTCGTTTCACCTTCGCGATCGCTTATTTCGCAATGGCCTTTGTGCATTGTGATAGAAAAACCTTTTTCTGTTGTCGTCGCAATTGAGAAAAGATTTTGCTTCACTCCTGGAACGTATTGCACGTTTTCCAATCGCAATGGATACCATTTATCTTTGCACTATGCTTCAAGATGTATTGTACCATAACCTTGAATTGGTAAACGTTCGTTGTTCGCAATCGTCACGTGACCGCCATCTTTGATCATTTTCAAATCGCTAAACCACTCTTTCCTCGAAGACATGTGTTTTGATGCACCCGAATCTGCCAGCCAAACATCATTGTAGCTGCGATAACATGCTTTCTAAGTTTCGACCGTCTTTCACATTGTACCATACAGTTCGAAAGTTCTTATAATGGGTGATTTTGGAATAGCTTTCGAACTTTTTTTGAAAAAAAAAAAAAACACAGAAAATTAAGAAAAATGCATGAAATCTTTATTTGAATCGATAGGATGGTCCATATAATTTAATGTTTGAAGATAATTTCATTTAGATGTTGGCCGCGACTGCGCCGTAAATGGCTCATCCGTTGGGTCCAATTTTGACACACTCTCTCCATATGTTGGAGACCGGTATCTCACGAATAAATTAATGAATATTGTGCTCGAGAGCGTCAATCGTAGCGGGCTTGTCGCTATAAACATGAGCCTTCGTGTAGCCCCACAAAAAATACTCTAACGGTGTCAAATCACAAGATCTCGGCGGCCAACTGACCGGGCCAAGACGTGAAATAAACTGTTCACCAAACTCGCCTCTCAAAAGGTCCATTGTTTCGCGTGCTGTGTGGCATGTGGCACCGTCTTGTTGAAACCACATGCCAGGCAAGTCAAGCTCTTCCATTTTGGGCAAGAAAAAGTTTCGAATCATCGCACGATAGCGCTCACCATTCACGGTAACGTTGCGGCCATCATCGTCTTTGAAGAAGTACGGTCCGATGATGCCACCGGCCCACAATCCACACCAAACGGTTACTTTTTCGGGATGCATCGGTAGTTCTTGCAATGCTTCTGGCTGGTCTTCACTCCAGATGCGGCAATTTTGCTTGTTGACGTGTCCATCCAACCAGAAATGAGCCTCGTCACTGAACACAATTTTTCGATATTTCGAATTCTTAACCGAGCATGAATTTTGATAGTAATACTCAATAATTTGCAAGCGTTGTTCGTTTGTAAGTCGATTCATGGTTAAATTATAGACCAAACTGAATAAGATTGACAATGACACAAGACACGAATCACGCGTGATCTGTGAAAAACAGTGCTGCCAAAAAGAAAGTCGCTAAAAAATCACCCTTTATTTCGATGTGAGGCCGCTGATTATTCGAACCATTTTTATATTTTCCGTCAATTTTTCACCTTGATCCTCAATATCTGATGCCAGCATACAGCATCGTGAAAAATATGCTGTGACCGATTCGTCCTCGTTCATTTTTAGTGAAAAATATTCCTCATATAAATTCATGATTCTAACCTCACTTTTCATCCGGTGCAATTTCACAAGTTTGTCGTAAGTTTCTTTCGATGTGGTGCAATCCAGAATGTGATTCGCTTGGTCAGTGTCAATCGATGAAATCAAAATCGCCATCGCTTTTCCGTCAAGTATCATCCATTTTTCTGCTTCTACTTGCTCTGTTGGTTTTTGTGTCGTTCCATTAACTACGTCGAGTGTGCCTTGGCCACGCAAAACCGCTTTTATTTGCAGATTCCAAAGTTTGAAATTCGAACCATTCAAACGATGCGACAGCAACAGATGCTCCGATGGATTTTTCGACATGCTTCAAACACGCTTAAATTCAATTTTTATTCTCGCACACAAATACTGCTGAGGACGTCCACTCAATTCAAAATAATTGCTTGTTGATTATTCTTTTAATTTATTCGACCGCGTGTGCTGGGCCCATAACCTATTAAACTTTGCTTTGCTAAAAGAATAAGTCGGTTGATTTGTATTTTATTGTGAGTTTATTGTGAACTGTTTCGTTTAGCGTATTACATTGAAGTGAAGTTTAAGCCAATGACAGATTGGAAGAATGTGTCATTGTGTGTGCGGCAAAGAATTCAGGCTGTCAATTAAGGCTGGCTCACACACATATCAAGTGAAATAAAATAATGTAATCTCAGCAACTAGTAATACATAGTCCTTTCCAAAAACAAACGGGACACATGAATGTGCACCGACAAACTCTGCGATTGATTTGTTTACATCAACTACTGTATTGCTAATGCTGCACAATGTTTCAGACTTTTGTTTATTCTCGTTTGCAACCAACACCGCGCGAGAAGTGCTCATGATTATTTGTATATTTATGTGCGAACAATTCTGAAAATGGAAGGTAAGTATTGTGGATTATAAACAATGGATGAATTAGTACAGCTTATGTCAAATATCCGACCACTTGAAAGCAAATTTGAAAATCTAAACATAAATGTGCTGAAGATGATATGAAATACAAAATAAATTAGTGTTATACCGATGCTTATTCGAATTTTTTTCTGTGCATTCTCATTCATATTTTCTAAATCATATTGGGAGAACAAATTGAAAACCGCGCATTCGTTACTAACTTCATATCTATCATAGATGTCATTATTTTGACTTTGACAGCTATTGTATCTTAAAGAGGATAAAAAAATACATTGAAAACGATCTGTCAAACTTATCATTCAGTTGAATACACAAGTTTATTATTGCGTTGAAAATGTCGAGCTACGTGCCTACAAAACAGCATTTGCGGGAAGTTTTACTTTATTGGTTTAATCTGAAGAAAAATGCTTCCGAGAGTCATCGTTTGTTATGCGAAGCATATCCAGAATATGTTCCGTCGATTAGAACGTGCCAGGAGTGGTTTGCGCGGTTCAAAAGTGGTGATTTTGATGTGGAAGACAAAGAGCGTCCAGGCCAAGTGAAAAAGTTTGAAGACGAGGAGTTGGAAGCATTACTCGATGAAGACTCGTGTCAAACGCAAGAAAAACTTGTAAAATCATTGGGAGTGACACAACAATCCATCTCCTATCGTTTGAAAGCCATGGGAATGGTTCAAAAGCAAGGAAATTGGGTGCCATACGAATTGAAGCCGAGAGACATCGAACGCCGTTTTTTCACTTGTGAACAGCTGCTTCAAAGGCAAAAACGGAAGGGTTTTTTGCATCGTATTGTGACTGGTGACGAAAAGTGGATTCATTACGATAATCCGAAGCGAAAAAAATCGTATGGTTACCCCGGCCACGCATCAACATCGACGCCAAAGCCGAACATTCATGGCTCGAAGCTAATGCTGTGTATTTGGTGGGATCAGCTCGGCGTGATCTATTATGAGTTGTTGAAACCAAACGAAACCATCACAGGAGCTTTGTACCGAACTCAATTGATGCGTTTGAGCCGAGCACTGAAGGAAAAACGGTCGGAAACGGTCGCAAGACACGATAAAGTTATTTTGCAACATGACAACGCTCGGCCACATGTTGCACAGGTCGTTAAAACCTACTTGGAAACGCTTCGATGGGAAGTCCTACCCCACCCGCCGTATAGCCCAGACATTGCCCCTTCCGATTACCACATGGCCTGGCTGAACAGCATTTCCATTCTTACGAGGAATGCAAAAAATGGGTCGATTCATGGATAGCCGAAAAAAGCACAGATTTCTTTCGACGCGGAATCCGTAATTTGCCAGAAAGATGGGAAAAAGTTGTGGCTATCGATGGACAATACTTTGAATAATCAATTTGTAACCATTTTTCCATAATAAAGATCGAAATTTTGAAAAAAAAATGCGTGGTTTTCAATTTGTACTCCTAATATCAGTATGTATTTTGAGATGAAAATGACTTCTTATGTGCTTGATATTTTAGTACTGTACATTTCACTTATTTAAAATGTCAACAATACAAACATTATAAAAATAATGTTCTAGACCACGTTAGATTGAAAACTGGCATATCCATAATTTTTTACTTTTCCGCACACACCACTGTGTGTGGTAAAAGTATTGCGATCGGTCCAAAAAATTCAAAACGCTCGGAATAAGTTTTCTTTGCGTTTTGAACCTAGAAAAAACGATTGCAACCATTCCCGGAGCAATTTTTTGTCCGTGTGTGGTACGTTGTCCGTTGTACGAAAAAATTTGTTAACACGATAACTCAAAAAATTGATTTTGGAATTAAACAAAAATGTACACACACATTTGTCTTTATTAGGAATAGAAACCTATTAATTTTCAGCCTAATCGGATAATTTTTTCGGGTAGCTCTAGTGGAGTGGAATCAAAAAATGGGCTGTTTTTCAATATAATTACGAAAAATTTGTATGGGGACTATGTTTAGTTCGCAATGTATCATAATAAAACTTTCAGAATAATATTTTATGATGAAAAAAATGAGTCGTGCATTCAAGTCATTCCGACTAGATTTAGGACTACCTCCCCTGTAAAATTTTCGTTTTTTGGGACCTTTTCGAGGTCAAAACTGAACATTTGTATGCCGACTTTCTCAAATTCACGTTGTAACGAATTAAAACTTCGAATATACTATTTTTTTATGAATAAAATGAGTCATGCAAAATTTCAAGTCATTCCGACTAGATTTAGGACTACCTCCCTTGCAAAATTTCGGATTTTTGGGGTCTTTTCGGGGTCAAAACTGCAAAATTGTATGGCGGCTATCTTAAGTTCACATTGTTTCCTATTGGAACTGTCAGAATATTATTTTCTATGTTTTTCAAGTCATTCTGATGAGATTTAAGACCTGCTCCTTCAAAAAAATTTCAATTTTCGGGGTCAATATTCAAATCAATATATTGGATGAAGTATTTGTGATTTTCTAGTCTGTGTTTTTTCATCATTTTGAATGCTCATGCTGTTACCGAAAGTTATACTGTTATACATAACATAAATGTAGAACCATATCTATCGTTGGCATGAATTGAAAGTTCACATCAGAGTGAACTAATTCGTAATTGTTATTGCCAATTCAAAAATAGAGAACCTTGAAGTAAGAATTAGGAACTGAGATGTTTATTTGTTTTTGTATTAAAATTTAAATTTAAATCACATGATGTATAATGACTCGAAATTCGAACTCATCGTAATGACTTCAAATTTTCTGTGATTTATTCTCAAAGTTGCATGATGATTCGATAAGAAATAAACATAAATCCAATACAAATGAGTAGCAATCAATGAAAAATGCGTAAGCCCAAACAATTTCGGGAAATGTGCGGAAAAGTTAGTTTTACGTACGTAAGACCATTTATTAAAATTCAGACACAGAGAAAATCAAGTATTACACATCAAAATTTAGTGAAACTTCAAAATATATGAAAACAAATTACAAAGAAATCACAAAATAACCTTAGTGCAAAAAAGAGATGGAAATTTATCATCTTTTTGCTCTGACTCCGCACTGTATCGCTTTTCATTTTTATTACAATACATTTGCACTTTATAATGTCTATTTGCCTTCTGCGTAGTAAGATAAAATGTGTAATGATTTAATAGAAAAAAAAACTTTGGCCTTACAAATACCTTGCGCACCGCTATGAAAACCATCAATCTTGCTTGTAGCTATCATAGCTAGCCAGTCAAAAGCGTCAGAAAATAGCCGACTACTCAGTCAACAAACTAAAAGTAACTACAATATATTTATTATAAATACAAATGACATTTGTGTGTGTAGCATCAATTATATGCACAAAGAAACAGTTTTAAACTATTTTCCTGCACCGGAAATGGGTTCCGAATCAGTCCGAATCCCTTTTAATTAAACTCCCTTACGATAGCGTGAAAACGTTAAAAAAACCAAACAAATATTTGGTGTTTTTGGCAAAGATGATGAAAATAAGTGGCACGGTTGAGAGCGAAAGAGATATTAATGTTCGTCATATAATTGTAACATGTCTTTTTTATTCTCATACACTTCAATACGAAAAGTTGGCTGTTGGGAACAAACCGTCAATGGCGACCACTATCGCGCGATGATAATGAGTAATTTATGGCCTTCAATTAATGCCCGGGATTTCTGTGAGCTTTATTTTCAACAAGACGGAGCTATTTGCCATACGGCGCGACAAACAAAGGACTTTTTGAGAAATCATTTTGGTGAACACCTGATTTCACGTTTGGGATTGGTGAAGAAGAACGACCGTCCCACATTCGAAAATTATCGGATCGAATGGATATCGGATAGGATCTTATATCCGAAAATTACGGATATTCGATGCAGGGCTCTGTGTATTCAATAGTATTTAATTCGCACTTGTTCTGTTCGCGAATATTGACGACGTAGATTTCGACCTTGGAATACAGAATACACGGTACCTTCAAAATGGAGTAAAATTGACAATACAGAACTGCTTTTGGGACAGAATATTGTTGTTTTATAAGAAATGGAATGCTAATTGTTGAATTTAATTTGATGTCACTTTCTTTTACTCTTGTGTCTTGCCAGATGTACACGCACACACACTTAAGTAACAATAGAGAGCTAAGTGCTCTACACAAAAATATGTTTCACTCTCAATCAAACTTTCGTACATTAAACATTCTTTATTCTTACAATAAAAGTCAATCGCTTGTCGGCTATTATTTTACTTATTCCATTGCAGATATTTTACGGGACGATAAAATATTCAATAGGTTATGGGCCCAGTTCACGTTAACTGAAAGTAATAGTAACGAAAAATCAAATAAATTAGTGAAAATTGAAAAGTAATTCATCTCTTTTTGAGACAATTTCATCACATTGTGTACTGTGATTGCAGAACGTCAGAAACATAACGGAGCAACAGTTGCATGCATGGACACGTTATTGTGAGTTTTGCGGAAAATCAATTTGCATAGTGAATATTTTATTTGAAAGTTTTTTTCGATTGGACACGTTTATTATAAAGATGGAATCCGAAATCGTGAGAATTGAAAAATTGCAAGATGCAACGCAATTTGCAAGCTGGAGATTTCAAGTTCGAGTGACATTAAATGCGAATGATATTTTTGGAGTTGCTTCCGGAACAGAGCCAAAACCAAAATCGGCGGCGGAGGGTGCAGCGGAGGCTCTGGTGACAGCAGCAAACAAAAAAATCGCAGATTGGAATAAAAAGGATGCACGAGCACAAAAAGTAATTGCAACAACGGTTAGTCAGAAATTGATTGTTCACATCATGAATTGTGAGTCGGCAAAAGAAATGTGGGACAAATTACATGCGGTGTTCGAGCAAAAGAGTGACATTTCGAAGCAACATCTACAAGAAAAGTTCTTCAATTTTCAAAAAGACCCAGTGGATGACATGGCGACACATTTTTCAAAAATGGAGGCACTTGTTCAACAAATGAAAAGCCTAAATGTTCAAATCGATGATAGCATGGTGATGACAAAAGTCATTACGACTTTACCACAAGAATATCGGCATTTTGCATCGGCTTGGGAATCAACTGCGGATGATTTACGAACAATGACAAATTTAAACAACCGTTTAATGATTGAAGAAAGTCGATTGAATGCTAGCGGTGTTGTTGGCGGTGGTGAGGCTCTGTTAATGCGATCAAACAAACACAATTCGAAACAAAATCCCAAGAAACACAAGGGAAAGTGTTTTAAATGCGGATCAAATACGCATTGGAAAAAGGATTGCAAAGTTTCCACATCGTCAAAAGACAATAAACCCACGAATGAAGATGGTGAAAAAGTCAAAGGAAAAGCATTCTTCGGTGAAATGACGGCATCATCAAGCAAACATGAAATGTGG
The DNA here is from genome assembly GCA_028476595.1 of Obolodiplosis robiniae. Lineage (NCBI taxonomy): Eukaryota > Metazoa > Arthropoda > Insecta > Diptera > Cecidomyiidae > Obolodiplosis > Obolodiplosis robiniae. The sequence goes on along the minus strand of CM052017.1, from coordinate 5,749,690 downwards.
CTCATTGATTCGGGTGCTACACATCACATGAGCAAGCAACGGAACTGGTTTCGTAATTACGTTGAATTCGGCTCACCGAAAAGCATAACACTCGGCAATGGTGATGAAATGTATGCAGTAGGCAGTGGAAACATCGATGTTTTGGCGTACAACGGTACAAAGTGGAATGAAAGAACACTGACCAACGTTTTGTTTGTTCCCGAGCTGTATACAAATTTGTTTTCTCAAACAAAGGTGCTTGATAACGATCACACTCTTCAATCGAATAAAAACGAAGTGAAAATTTTTGATGGAAAAATTTTGGTTGCAGTGGGAGCTCGTCGTGGAGATTTATTTCAAATGTTCTTTCAAACAATCGAACCGACTGAAATGACAGCAAATGTTGCAATAAAAAGGAACACATTGCAAAACTGGCATGCACGGCTTGGTCATCAGAACGTGGCACATGTAAGATCGTTTTTGCGGAAAAATGGCATTGAATTTATCGATGAGGACTTTGACTGTGACGGATGTGCTTACGGTAAAATGCATCGATTGAGTTTCGGCGAAAGAGAAGAAAGGGCGAGCAAATGTGGAGAAATCATTCACGCTGATGTATGCGGTCCGGCGAATGTAACGTCATTGGGCGGAGCAAGGTACTTTTTACTTTTAAAAGATGATTACTCACATTTTCGTATCGTTTACTTTCTGAAGCAAAAATCGGAAGTGATTACAAACTTGAAGACTTTCATCAAGTGGTCGGAAAAACAAAGCGGCCACCCGATCAAGATTTTTAGATCGGATAACGGTACAGAATTCATCAACACAGAAGTAATGGAATTCCTAAACAAAAACGGAATTGAGCATCAAAGAACCGTTCCATATACACCGGAACAAAATGGTTGTGCCGAACGCGATATGCGTACAACCGTAGAAGCAGCAAGAGCTATGATTTACGCAAAGGATCTAAACGTAAATTTTTGGGCTGAAGCGATCAATTCGGCGATTTATATTTTAAATCGAACAGGCACAAGTACCGTTAAAGAAAAGACACCTTTTGAGCTATGGTACGGAAAGCAGGCGAAATTCGATCATTTGCGCGTATTTGGCAGTGAAGTCTACGTTCACATACCAAAAGAGAAGCGGCAAAAGTTGGACTCAAAGGCCAAAAAGTGTCTATTCGTTGGCTACGACAATCATGTGAAAGGTTTTCGAGTGTTCGACCCAACAACAAACAAGGTCGAGATAGCACGAGATGTCAAGTTCTTGTTAAATGAGTTTTCGACAACAGATAATCAAAATCCAGAAGGCGAAAAGAATCAACATGACGATGAGGTCGAATCCGCAACAATAATTTCGACAAACCTCGAAGAAAACAATGATAAAACGTTGCAGCAGCAACAGGATGACGACAATCAAATGGCACCGCGAATTAAACAACGACGGCAGACGAGTTTGGCTGATATCAACGAGGAAAATATTCTGGATATACGTATGCGTCCTCGCAATTCAATGTCAATGATGGCATGTATGGCAGCAGTAAATATCGAAGATGAACCGAAAAATTTCGAAGAGGCAGTAAAATCACAAAATAAGGTCGAATGGCAACGAGCGATGCAAAGTGAATTCGATTCACTTATCAAAAACAAAACGTGGATATTGGTCGATAAACCAGGAAAACAAAAGGTTATCGATAATAAATGGGTGTTCAAGGTTAAAATGAACTCAAACGGATCAATTGAACGCTTTAAGGCCAGACTAGTTGCACGCGGATTCAACCAGCAATATGGAATTGACTATGAGGAGACTTTTAGTCCGGTTGTGCGTTTCTCATCTATTCGCACAATGCTTTCGATTGCGGCTAAAAATCGATTTACTGTAAAACAATTCGATGTCACAACTGCTTTTCTGTATGGAGAGCTAGAGGAAGAAGTTTTTATGAAACAGCCAATCGGTTTCAGTGACAACTCGAACCGAGTTTGTAAGCTTCAAAAGAGTCTCTACGGGCTGAAGCAATCTTCACGTTGTTGGAACATAAAGTTCAAAACATTCATCGAAGAATTTGGTTTTATTGCAACTGAATCCGATCCGTGCGTTTTCGTAAGCTCAAACAATGATGACATTGTTATTTTGGCCATATATGTGGATGATGGGCTCATCATGGGGGACAACGAAAGAAGCATCGATGCGGTAATTGAACATCTTCAAAAACAGTTTGAAGTAAGGGCAATGGAGCTAGGATGTTTCCTCGGCATCGAAATCAAACAATTGGACAACGGTTCAATTCTCATTCACCAGTCAGCATACGCGCGAAAAGTTTTGAGCAAATTTGAGATGAATGATTGCAAACCAGTTACTGTGCCGATGGATCCGAATCAGGTACTTCACAATTTTATTGATTCGGAACAGGCCACATACCCCTATCGACAATTGGTTGGCAGTTTGCTGTATCTCGCAATGGCAACGCGACCGGATATAGCTTTTTGCAATTTCAAATGTCAGTCGGTACTTGGAGCGACCATCTACCGTGCACGTAACAGCAGCAAAGCGCATTCTAAAATACGTAAAGGGTTCAATCGATCACGGAATTTTATATCAAAATGAATGCGACAACCAAATCATTGGTTTCAGCGACGCTGACTATGCAGGTTGCTTGGAAACACGGCGATCAACAACCGGTTTTGCATTTCTGATCGGAAAGGGTGCTGTAAGTTGGTGCTCACAGCGACAAAATTCAGTATCAATGTCAACAACTGAATCGGAATATGTGGCAGCATCGGAAGCAATTATGGAATTGATATGGCTACAGCGACTTGCAAATGAATTGTGCTGCATTCAATTTAGAACGGCACAATTTTTCATGGACAATCAATCGGCAGAAAAATTGGTCAAGAATCTGGCGTTTCATAAGCGAACAAAGCACATCGACACAAGATACCATTTCATTCGTGAGAAACACAGTGATGGTTTATTTAAATTAGACTACATTGGCACAGAGGAACAAACGGCGGATATATTTACAAAGGCTTTGCCAAGAAAACGTTTCGAATTTTTGCGGGCAAAACTTGGAATAACAAAGTTAAAAGATCTTTGATTTCAGTTAAAGTTCAAGCAAAGTAAATTTTAAGTTAAACTTTTGAATTTGGTTTGATGTTTGTGATTTAAAATTAAAGTAAATGTTATTTTTATTTACACAATATTTTGGAACCAAAAATGATAATTCTTAGTTTAAAGTGCGTGATGCAAAAGGTGAATATTTGGTCCTTATGACAATTTTTTAAGCTTATGAGAAAGTTCACAAATAGTGGGAGTGTTGAATTTAATTTGATGTCACTTTCTTTTACTCTTGTGTCTTGCCAGATGTACACGCACACACACTTAAGTAACAATAGAGAGCTAAGTGCTCTACACAAAAATATGTTTCACTCTCAATCAAACTTTCGTACATTAAACATTCTTTATTCTTACAATAAAAGTCAATCGCTTGTCGGCTATTATTTTACTTATTCCATTGCAGATATTTTACGGGACGATAAAATATTCAATACTAATGTTAAAGAGTTTGTCGTCATAAATGCTAACATAACAACTGTAACATTCATAAAAGATTCCTTGGGTTGCTATTGAACATCTGTTGCAATGAATTTTTCATCATTTATCTTCTATATGCTAATATGTGCCAGCTTCTTTGTGTATATTGTAAGTTTTTCAGCTTTTGCTCACAATTCAGACCAAAATATTTTGTCGCTTGAAAAGCATTTGTTTCACCAATTTCTTCGTATTAATTCGTTGAAGAAATAAAGAAAAACAATGAATATTGTTGTTCGAACATTACTACTTGTTGGAATCGGAATCTTTGGAAAGGTATTATCCAAACAGATGATTTAAAAAATAATTAACACTCGAAATCATTAAACAATCTATCGAATAAGTGATTAATTTGCCTTGAAAAGTTGTATCAATATCATTTGAACTCTCTTATAGGTTAATGCACGACCTTAACTTGAGATTCCTGAGTTCCCTGCAGTTTCTTCACAATTCTTGATTTGTAGAACTGAAAAGAGTATCCTTGGAAGAATGTATTTTTTACAAATCTCTGATCTTTCTAATCTCAAAAAAACTATCCCATCATCGGAACATAAACAATGTGTCATTGATTTGATTTCAGTAGTTGAAGCAAAACCAGAGACCAATAACGTTAAGAGGTTTTACATGAATAACATTTATTAACGTTAAAGCCGTTTTGTTACACTGTGAAGCTGCTAATAACAAAACAACGTGAAACGGTATGTAACGTTACAGAAGGGAATACTGTGCACAGTATGCATATCCAAACTCATACAAGGACACGATACTTTGTATCTCATGAGATACTCAGATGTGTATGTGTGTTCATCAGATGTGTATGTGTGTTCATCGCACTGCAACGATTAACGTTCCAATACCGGTATTGGTGTTTTGATACATAAGAAGCAAATACCAATATTTTGATATTGGTACGATATTCCTCTCTGAGCAAAACAAAGATAAGATAATTCTTGGTTCAAAGTGATTTGTGGTGTCAACAAGCAAATAGTTACCATTTCTCAAAAATTGGCCAAACTTAACATTATACCGAATTTCAACTCAGACGTTGCTCAGATTATATCGGAAATTTCTTCATATGCGGAACAATTTCATTTGAAAACAAAGAGAATATATACGACGCAAAATTTCAACTTCGCCAAGCACCTCAGATATTTCGTCCATGTCAAGCATCTAAACGATACACAAATAAAAGCATATCGAGACGCGATTTTTCAAACGAAAAATAAAATCGCCGTTGCCGCTAATGTTATTGACACTGCAAACAATGAACTATTCACACCTATGAGTAAATTCATTGGAGCTTCGCGAGGCATTGCTTTCGCATTGAGCGCTTTGCATGAAATCGTTGCCTCCAAGGAGAAATGCTCTGGATAAAAAAAGAATAAACTTTTGAATAATTTAAAGAAACTTGTTTGTGAAAATAAAGTGAAGATTGAGGAAACAGAAATAAAGGAATATATGGATGCGTTAAACAAACACATCAATGACTGTGAGGCAATAATTTCTGTGCCATCGCAATAGGAAATCATGGATGTCAGGCGATCTCGAGATACTATATCCAAAGGACTACATATACGTATCAGATGGGCTTATGTCTTTTTTACGCCAATTCGAGTCAGGATCAAACTCGTTTCAGCATTGTATTGGCCGGTTGCGAGGTGTCGGATGTGATGAATGAGATTATTCACAAATTTAAAAATATGTGTTCAGATGGACATGCCGTGCATTCATTGAAACATTAAGGTAATTAAGGTGGAAAACTTCAAACATAAAGTTTTACATCTCATCTTTTGTTTGTATTTTTTGTGTGTACGATTACCTACGCAATTTTTCAGAGAAAGTTTGTAAACATTTGCATGAGAAAGTTTTCTGAAATAAAGTATATAAATGAATTCAAATACATAGATTATTGTATTTTTCATTTGTTGAAACTAGTTGAAATACGCGAGCAACAAAATTAAGTGTGCGAAAATAGATTATTGAAATTAGTGTTTGTTTAAACCGACCAACTCTTTTAAGTGTGCCACAAAACTCTTACGAGCAAAAATATGACAATTTATTGCGAGAGAAGAAGTGAAATCTTGACATTTCTTCTAGCAAATCCGGGATAAATACAGTCTTAGGTTAAATTTTGTCGAGACAAAAGCGGAATAAACATTTATCATGCTTTTGCTGACATACTTCATGTATCTCGGTTTTAATTTGAGAGTCCCATCCTCAGCCTAAATCACAAGCAGTCTTAATCAAGTTTCGAGACATCAAATTTGCTGTAGGGTACTTGGATATAATTCGGTCTTAAGCCGGAGTCAGACTATATGGCAAACTGCCATATTTATGGCAATACTATATGAAGGGTTGAGAGTAAAAGTGTCGAAAGTAATCTCAACTCCTTTTCTCGCTGATGGAAATGTTTTTGAACAAGAGCAGTAGGTGAGATCTCTTTGGTCACTTTTACTCTCGACCCTTCATATTACATATAGTGTGAGTGCCAAATTTTTCTATGGCAGAGCGATATGGCACCACAGTTTCTCATCGTCGCCACACAAATATGTTAACCGTATGACAATAGTGTGAGTGCGTTCTGTCATATAATATGGCATGAAAAATGCTATATGGCATCAAATAAAAATAGGATCAACATGTTGGAAATATTTTTTTCTATGGCACCACATTTCTTGTTCAAATGTCATTCATTGCATTGCTCATTTGCATCAAGTGGATGATTTAATCGCATGGAATTTTTAATTTCGTTATTTTGTCGAATTTATTTCCAAAAAAAGATATGTATTTGAAACATGGAGCAAGATATTCCATTGGCTCAATTATCATCGAAATTTCTATAAATTTTTGGATCTTCTTGTTGAATTTCTTTATATGGATTTTCATTTCTTTTCAAAATACAATCACGAACCCAAATTTTGCGATTTCGTGCAATTTTTTTCTTATCTTCTTCAATTTTTTCTAATTCTCACACTCATGAAGTTGTAGGTACAAATTGGTACATTTAACCTTTCAACTAATAAAAGATCTTGATTTACAACATTTTCTGTTTTAGAAATAATACATTTGTGAATATACTCTGAACAGCTCTACCCAAGGGGACCGTGCTGTTTGAGACATTTTAATCATATCTATTACATCAAACATTTAATGACTTCCAAATTCACGGATATTTATCGCATCAATAATATTGATATGTTACAGGGTGGACCATATTCAACTGTCGGTTTTATTTGTCTGCATAATCCACATTTTTCATTTGAATTAAAATCAAATTTTTATTTATGGTAGGTATTGGCAATATATTTATGATTTAGTCATTGATTTTGATTCTCTCGCCTTCTTCTTTGATAACGACTCGCACGCAGCACGCACCATATCCTTTGGATTATCGTTCCAAATCTTCACGATTTTTTTCTCATTGCGTACAGAGTTGTTATTGTCGTGATCCTGAGATTATTTAGCTTCGATAACATGTGTCCCAAAACAAAAAAATCCAATGATCTCAAGCCTAAAGACGACGACGGCCATGATTCTTTGTCGATAAAATCGGCCAAGTTCAACCGGCACCATTGTTGTGTGGTTTTTGCTCGGTGTGCGGGAGCACCATCCTGTTGATAGACCCATGGCTCATTCCGAAATACCTTTTGAATACGTTTGTACACTGCGGCAGATATTTTTATGCCGTTTTCGACGAAAACAAGCGGAAATTTGTGATTGGCCGAAATACCGCCCCAAACCTTCACCCTTGACACAATTTGAAAACTCTGAACGACTTTTTTGTCTAATGGGATATCCTTTACTGACGACATCATTTTCCGGTTTCAAACTTGGCTGCAAAAGAAACTTTATTTCATCTGAAAAAACAATGTTTGAGTTTGTGTGCCGGCGCAACAATACTTTGAATCTTTTCTCTCTAGCTTGTTTGTTCTTGATTGTGAGACCGTGTCCACAGCATTTTCTGAGAGGCTATAATCCCAGGTCTTCTTTCAAGACTCAATGCATTGATTGTGGACTGATATTGTGTTCCTGGGCCAGCTTGTTTGCACTTCGGCGGCAATCACGGCAAATTTTTTCTTCCACGCATTTGACCAGGTTTTTCGTGCGGACCGACTTTTTTCTGCCGGTTTTTTTTTGTACATGTCGACGGTGCATCGCTCTCTGAATCGTTTTATAGTACGCTCAATGAATCGGATATTGATACCTTCATTTTGGAGCCTATTAATTTTAAAATATTTATTCAAGAAATGCACGTTTATTTAATCATTTTTTTATTATTTACATATTTATTTTATTATTTCAATTCAAAAATAAATTTTAAGATAGTATTAAGTTTTTCCTCTGATTCTGCTGAATCAGACTGGTTTTTGCTATGGTTTTCCGGATCTAATTCTGGTATTAAAGCTTCACTTTAATACCATCCCTCCCCTGATTGTACTCTCTTTGCAAAAGACGCACCATGGGCGGAATTTATGCCGTATTGGGTCTCTGACCAGCATGTTCTGAGATTGCTTTGAACACGTATTGGCATAAATGTAGGTTTCGTAATAAATAAAAATAAAATAAAATAAATAAGTGGCACGGAGTAGATTAGCAAAGTATGTTTCAAAACACGAATTAAATTGATATCAATTGAATCCGCGCTCGATAGTCGCGGTCTGTTTCTCGTTTAATTGCCGAAGTTTGTGTACAATTCTGCAGACTTTGCGGAATCCGCGGTTGAAAGTCGCGGTCCGCGATTGATTCCTGCGAAATCGGTGTATTCAGCGGATGTTTTCCGCGATTCGCGATTTATTCACCGGAATCCGCGGAATCCGCGGAAAACGCGATATAAAGCGCGAATTAAATTGATATCAATTTAATTCGTGGCTCAGAACATACGATTGATTAATTGGAATCCGCGGAAAACGCGATATAAAGCGCAAATTAAATTGATATCAATTTAATTCGTGTTTTGAAACATACTTTGCCAATCTACTGCACGGTTAAGAGCGAAAGAGATATCAATGTTCGTCATATAATTGTCGGGCTGAGAGTTAAAACGGTTCGAAATATCTTGCGTCATGCTCACGCTTACGAGAATTTTCCTATGTGTGAGCAGGAGATAAAATGTTTTGAGTCGTTTTAACTCTCAGCCCTACAATTGTAACATGTCTTTTTTATTCTCATACACTTCAATACGAAAAGTTGGCTGTTGGGAACAAACCGTCAATGGCGACCACTATCGCGCCATGATAATGAGTAATTTATGGCCTTCAATTGATGCCCGGGATTTCTGTGAGCTTTATTTTCAACAAGACGGAGCTATTTGCCATACGGCGCGACAAACAAAGGACTTTTTGAGAAATCATTTTGGTGAACACCTGATTTCACGTTTGGGATTGGTGAAGAAGAACGACCGTCCCACATTCGAAAATTATCGGATCGAATGGATATCGGATAGGATCTTATATCCGAAAATTACGGATATTCGATGCAGGGCTCTGTCTATTCAATAGTATTTAATTCGCACTTGTTCTGTTCGCGAATGTTGACGACATAGATTTCGACCTTGGAATACAGAATACACGTTCCCTTCAAAATGGAGTAAAATTGACAATACAGAACTGCTTTTGGGACAGAATATTGTTGTTTTATAAGAAATGGCATGCTAATGTTAAAGAGTTTGTCGTCATAAATGCTAACATAACAACTGTAACATTCATAAAAGATTCCTTGGGTTGCTATTGAACATCTGTTGCAAGGAATTTTTCATCATTTATCTTCTATATGCTAATATGTGCCAGCTTCTTTGTGTATATTGTAAGTTTTTCAGCTTTTGCTCACAATTCAGACCAAAATATTTTGTCGCTTGAAAAGCATTTGTTTCACCAATTTCTTCGTATTAATTCGTTGAAGAAATAAAGAAAAACAATGAATATTGTTGTTCGAACATTACTACTTGTTGGAATCGGAATCTTTGGAAAGGTATTATCCAAACAGATGATTTAAAAAATAATTAACACTCGAAATCATTAAACAATCTATCGAATAAGTGATTGATTTGCCTTGAAAAGTTGTATCAATATCATTTGAACTCTCTTATAGGTTAATGCAGGACCTAAGCTTGAGATTCCTGAGTTCCCTGCAGTTTCTTCACAATTCTTGATTTGTAGAACTGAAAAGAGTATCCTTGAATCAATCTATGTTTCACAAATCTGTGATCTTTCTAATCTCGAAATGACTATCCCATCATCGGTATATGAACATTGTGTCATTGATTTGATTTCAGTAGTTGAAGCAAAACAAAGATTAGATAATTCTTGGCTCAAACTGATTTGTGGTGTCAACAAGCAAATAGTTACTTTTTCTCAAAAATTGGCCAAACTTAAAATTATACCGAATTTCAACTCAGACGTTGCTCAGATTATATCGGAAATTTCTTCATTTGCGGAACAATTTCATTTGAAAACGAAGAGAATATATACGACGCAAAATTTCAACTTCGCCAAGCACCTCAGAGATTTCGTTCATGTCAAGCACCTAAAAGATACTCAAATAAAAGCAATTCGAGGCGTGATTTTTAAAACGAAAAATAAAATCGCGTTTGCCGCTCATGTTATTGATAAGGCAACCAACGCATTATTCACAGCCATGAGCAAATTCATTAGAGCTTCGCACGGCATTGCTTTTGCATTGAGCAATTTGCATGAAATCGTTGCCTCTTGGGCGAAAGGCTCTGGATCAAAAAGGAATGAACTTTTGAATAATTTAAAGAATATTTTTTGTGAAAATAAAGTACAGATTGACGAAACGGAAATAAAGGAATATATGGATGCGTTAAACAAACACATCAATGAATGTAAGGCAATAATTTCTGCGCCATCGCAAAAGGAACATTTAGAAAAAACAGTGAAAAATAGTATCTCGGTCATTCAGCGTGAATTGTACGCTGTTGATGAGCTTATGAGGGATCTACCAAAACAAATTGAATCAGCTACTAATGTACAGAAATCATGGACGTCAGGTGATCTCGAGATACTATATCCAAAGGACTACATACGCGTATCCGATGGGCTTATGTCTTGTTTACGCCAATTTGAGTCAGGATCAAAGTCGTTTCAGGATTGTCTTCATAAATTTGGAGGCGCCGGAGAGAATTAGTGATGTTATATTATCATGATTTCAATAACTACCTTCACAAATTTTCATAGAACATTTGTAAAAATTGTATAAGAAAGTTTTCTGGAATATAATTAATTTATGAATGATCTTGAACATTGATGAAATGAATTCTTTTATTAAAATTATTTTGAATACGTTAATAGTTGTATTTTGCATCTGTTGAAACCAGTTGAAACAGACACTAATTGTAAATGCGCGAGCCGCAAAACAAGTGTGTGAAAAGTGTTGTAGTAATACACTCATTCTGATCAGTTCTATATCTGTGATGTGAATATCATATCCAGATATGAATGCGCACGCTTTGTCATCGCAAGCCACATTAAAAGCTGCTTGCATCAATGGAATAATGACTAAACAAACGCTTTGCAAATTCAAACGAATTGTGTGCTTGTAACTTGCGCGTAGCGAACGCCGTTGGTTTGTATCTCACCAATACTCTCTCCTCCGCAGTGACAATCTCACACTGAGGAATCCTCTGAGGAACAGCCGCTGCTATTAAATAAATAAAATAAACAACGAGAATAAAACTGTGCTGTGAACAGTTACGCAACAAATATCAAATGTGAATGTGTCCACATCTTCGTGTCATCGTTTTAAATGTATATATTGGACCACAGATGGCGCTCGCCTCAAGCTTCTTGAGAAAATTCGGCTTATATGATACGGTTAATGGGTTATACCAGGGCTATGCTACCGAGCACGCAGTGTGTTCAGTTAAAGGGCTCAGTCACGTGTGCGACGTATTGAACGAGAGCGGTATGCTGCTTACGGCGATGAGCGAGTGCGCTGCTTACTCAGTCTGCTCACAACGAAGCTATACAAAATGCCTATAAACATTTTGAGCGCTCCGAGTGAGCGACATTTTCGCTCATCGCGGTAAGCAGCATAGAACTCACGTTCAATACGTCGCTCAATTGACTGAGCCTCATGGTGAACCCAGCATGCGTATCACATGCCCTGAGTCATACCGACCAACTCTTCCAAGTTTTTGTGTACCTCAGAATTCTTGCAAGCAAAAATGTCATAAAAAATTCCAATTACGATAAAAGTGTGATAAATTTCTGCGAGAGCAAAATTGAAACTTTCTCTCTTCTTCTAGCAAAGTCGGGATTTATTCAGTCTGAGATAAAATGTGGCCGGAGCAAAAGCGGAACAAATATGTATCACATATGTAGTAAAATTTCCTTCAACCTTTAACAAAAAAAAGACTACAAAAAGTGATTCAATTTCGGGACACCCTGCAGTATATGAAGATCAATAATTCTTGACATGAAAAAGTTATTGATTTATCAAAACTTTAGTCGACAGCAAAATGAGCAAACAGAAAGTCGTATTATTATAACAACGATTTTAATATAAACGTGAGCCGAAATAAATCGTATCAGTCTTCATTTTAATATGAAATAATCACGATAATGGACGATAATGGATAACAATAATAATTTTGCAATAGGTTTTCTTTGAATATAAAACCGTTTCTATTATGACAACACCATTGTTACTTTCACGCAGAGTCAATCATATTTGCTGAATACATAATGGAAAAATGGTAAATTCAATAGCAAACGGCTAATAACAAAGTTACTATATATCCTGGAAAAATATCGATCTGTTGAACAACTATAAAAGAGTTGAAATACTCGTAAGCTAACTCTTAGTAAGGTATCGCATTCGTAAGCAACACTCAAACATTCTTCAAGTAAATTCCGTTAGCCGAAGTTGGGCCAAAATCACCTGCAATATCTCTTGGAATATTCAGTCTTAAAATTTCATTTAATAAAATCGCAACATTCTGTCGAAAATTATCATGAAAGCAAATGGTATGTGCAATAATTTAAGCGATCTTTTAGGATACACATCAAGATCGCCTCGATCCAAATATATGAAACCACTATCCAGATATGGCACGCATGGGAGCCATAGCAGTTTGACATCAGGACACAGCCGAAAGAATCGACTAAGGTGAACATCTTTTTTCTAAAGTACAGCAAGTCAGGGAGTTATTGAAGCAGTTGTTAAGTGATTATGCCACCGAATATATGTATATGTTCAAGACAACATTTGTGAGAGAAAAACGTAGTCAGAAACTATATGTGTGACGAAATTCGGGAAAATCGTACATGCCGAATGTTGAAATATTTTGTTTAACAAAATTGTAACAACCAAATATTCCCTCAACAGAAATGCGATATATATTTAGGAATATGAAAATGTAAACGTAAAAACAGATTTGACTCGCGCATAAAAAACAGAAAAGAAAGTAAAAATTATTGTATTTCTTACTATAGCCGCGTTCAGCGATTGATCAAATGTAGATTATTTGCACCAAAAATTGCATTTTTTCAGGAAATCTTTTTTTATATCAGATTGAACAGTAAAGAAGAAAATAATTTTGAGTAACAATACTCTTCTCAAAGAACTCGCATACTATTTGAGGTTCAAAGAAAAGCAAAGAAATGTTTGACAATAATATTTCCAACGCATTGGTGACATTCAATACATTTAACCCAACATAATGAAGCTGCTATGCGAATAAATCCATATGCGTCGAATATATACTATGCATTTTTATAGTATTTTACTAATACGTTACGAATGTCAAAGTGAAAACATTACTTTACTATTTTTTTTTAGTGGCAAACAGCAAAACATTTCTTTGAGAGTAAAATATTTAAATATACGATGCGAAAAAAATTCAAAAAAGCAATGTTGGGGCAATGCATGCATTGACGAGAAGCTTTGTTGTATGAAACTATCTGTAATAATGAAACTTTCCCATGTTAAAGAAATTTTTTCGATATGCGCTGCAACTTCAAATTCTTTCGACGAAGGTCAATTTTTTTTTTTTTTTTTTCAAAAAGCAACAATACAAAAGTCAATTTTCACACGTTAATCAATTGTTGTTAGTGACAATGCCTGCAGTCGTGTGCATGTGTTTGTTGCCAAGGCGTTCAACGCCAAAACAGTAGTAGTAACACACACACTTTACGAATATGGGCAGTGGTTTAACCATGGCAACGATCGAAAAACAAATTCAATGCATTATTTTGTCATATTGGTTTAGTATTTGTACATTTCATTGAAAAAGCGGAGTGGTGCAAATAGTGTAGATAGATTCTCGTTAGAAAACTGTATGCATTTTGTGAATCTTCTACAGTTTATTTAGTACTTACCATTTTAAATGCATAATCAATGCGAACAGTAGGAGTATTCGATCTGGGCAAATTTTGCTGGAGAAGAAATAAAAGTATTTCTGAATCAGGTTCTAACAATTTCGTTTAGTAACTAGAAAATAAGTTATTGTGCACAAAACAATAGGATTTTTGTGCGCATTCTGTCAAAATGATAAGTGTTAGGTATGTTGTGAGGCTAATTAATGTGAATTAAGGAAAGATCTATTTCATAAAACGAACACTTTAAATAAGTTAAAAACAACTAATTTTCAAAGGAAACCAACGGAATCTCAGAAGAAGGATGTTCCTTTATATAAGAAGCCCAATCTCAATCATACAGATTACGCATACCGCGAGGCTGTGAATCGGCTCAAGACCATGCTATCTGACACGTACAGTGGATCCAAACACATAACACGCCGTCCGGATTATGAATCGGACGACACTGATAATATATCGGTAATTACATATTTTGGCTGTATGAATTTCTGTTTAGGAAAGTCTGTTACACAGAAATTCATGGCACCCACATTTTGATTTCGTCAACCATTTGAAATAATGATGCATAATTTTTTAAGAACAGGTGAAAGAACGGCCTGCTCTGTCTGAGGCATTGAAATACAAACAATCATCTGGGCTATCGCGATACGGTGCTGTGCAACGTAATTATAGTCCTCATTTGGGATGTGTCGTAGAAAAACAACCAAATGCTTTGAAAACGGCTGATTCAATTGCGAGCCTGCAGCCAACCGGCCAATACGTCGTACCCAAACCCAATAATGATCTCTTGTACTTCATTGAAAAACAAGAAGGATACATAGACCAACTTGAGCGCGAGTCTCAATTTTGTCGGGTAAGTGTTTTTTTTATCCGAACGAAAGCCAACTAAGAGCTTGTTATCGTATCTTTTCTTCTAATGTCGATATTTTTTTCACTGGCACAGGGCGAACTGAGTAACATTTTGAATAAAGTCAAAGATGTTATTTCTGAAAATGAGGCATTAACGGAACAAAACAAACTTGGGGCTATTGGCTCGGATACATCGGAAAGTAGTTGTATTGATTACAGCTATCAAAATAAATCGAAAGAAAGAGGTGAAAAGACACAGCTGTCTGGGCCGAATATCGTTTTCGAGTCTCGAATTAGTGAGCTTGAGGCGCAATTAGCTCAGGCTGAAATCGATATAAAAAAACTCACCCAAGAAAACAATTCAAATAAACAGAAATTGGCCAGCGGCGAAGGTTTCGGCTCCAATGAGTCATCTACACCTGACATTTATAAGCGGCAAATCGATTTGCTACAACGGTAAATAAATATTTGTTCTTTATTTAAACAGATTAACTAGTGCGGCCAAATCATTTTTTCATTTAAGAAATTTCAATTAAAAACCACACGATCATTCATTCATTAACGATTCATTGCAGAGATAAAAAGGATCTTGAAGAAACAGTGCGGAAATTGCAGTGCTTAGTTGATTCATTGAAAGCGGCTGATGTGCAGCATTTTTCGAATCAACTGCGATCGCGTGATGTAGCCGAGCAAAGTGCATTTGAAAAAACACAGTCTGACATAGAAATTCGTCGATTGCGCGATGAACTTGAACGACAACATGCTCGCGTCCGTGAAATGCAACACGAAATGGCAAAGAAAATTGCAGAAGAACGCTCCCTGGCTGAACGCCGCTACAATTATCAAGTGGATCAATTAGGTGGCGATTTAAGTAGCCAATGGGAGACTGCGTCTCGCCTGCAATTAGAGCTTGAACGTCAAAAGCGAGCTGAATCGGACTACCGTCGAGATTTAGCACAAAAAAATTCCCAAATCGAAGATCTTCGGACAGAATTAAAGCAAAAAACAGCATCGCTTCTGTCTGATGTGGCACAGGTGAATGCTGAAAAGCAATCGCTAGAGCAAGAGATCACTTCATTGCGTTTGCTACTTGAAAGAGCTGAGCGATCATCGAAAGTAGAGTCATCAAGATTGAATGCCGAAATTGTCTCTTTGCGCCAACGCTTGGATCGGGCTGACGCTGATTTGCTTCAATCCAAACGAGAGAATTTACGATTGAGTGATCAAGTGGCGGCTCTTGAGAAGGAGGTTAGTTGAAAAATGTATTTTTGTTGATTTGAAAAAGTTGGTAGATTTATTAAATCCACAAAATTCATCTGAAAATGAAAACCATTTTTTTTGCAAATACTATTGAAATAAATAAAAAAAAAAAAAAAACAAATAAATCTGACCATTCAACAATATTCTTATTTCATTCTAGATCACCTTGGGTGATTTGAATAGAGAAACTAGGCCAAGCAAAGAGCTCACCAAATTGATGTCTGATATGGAATCCAAACACGGTAACTACCCGATAAAATATTCAACTGTTATTTTTGAGTTGATACATTTGTACAAATCGAATTTTACAAAATGGGTAGGCTATTGAACCCAAAATCTGCTTAAAACACCGTAAATAATATTTAAACTGTAAAAGAAGAAATGCTTTGGATTGGATGAAATGACTAATTCAACGTTACATAGATCATAGTAGAGATTGAGAACGTAGATGTTGGCGCTGTCAATAGTTTATCCATGAGCGAGAGACATTAAACAAGGAACAATACATTTACTGGTAGATTTATAGGCAATTTTATTTATCGATGAAAATTCCGATAAAATCTCGCACTCGATATCGTTTTATTCTCAATTATTTGTTCGTTCAGTACAATAAAATAATTCCTAATAATGCTTTAACATGTACAACTGAATGTTATTTTAGTTGCTACGGTTACCGAATTGGAGGGCATGTTGAATGGTTGGTAAACTTTTCCTTAGACCTAAAACGAATAGATGTTGCAGCAATTTGTTATAACTACACATTTGATTTTCGAAGGTCAAAGAGAGCTCATGGACAAACTGACCGCCGAATGTAAAACATTGACAAATAAATTAGAGGATGCAACACTCAAGCATAAGTAATTGGTTCATATGATTTTTCACCACAAAATATGTTCAATTTGGAGAAAATGGCACTCTCATGCATAGCTTATTTTAGCCTCAATTGTTCATTTTGCACCACAAGCATCTCGCTGATACCGATATTCTTTAATTTGCTTTGATTTAATTTGACTGCATCTGTGTGTATTTGTGTGTGTGTGTGTGTGTGTGTGTGTGTGTGTGTGTGTGTGTGTGTGTGTGTGTGTGTGTGTGTGTGTGTGTGTGTGTGTGTGTGTGTGTGTGTGGGTTTGTGTGAATATCAGGTGTTAATTCTTGGTCTTTGGTTGCCAGGGCACAAAAGAGTAGCGGCAGCACCAAGAAACGAGTACACTTCGCTGAAGAAAAATGTGACGTTTACACCATCGTTGACCGAGTGCCAACGAAACGATCGAATGGAACAACAAGCAGTAAATCAGGAAATGTCCCCGATGGGCTCCCTTCTTTTGGATGCAACTTTCCAAAAGCCAAGCGAAGAGCCATCTATTTTAAGTAGATTACCGATCAAAGTGGATGTTAACGTTAAAATTGTGCCCCGACGACCAAACGCCAAGAAAACAGCGCAACGCGATAGCACCGAATGCGAAACGAATCAATAAAAGTGCATTCAGAGAACATCGTTCTGTAAATATTTGTCCTTATTTGAATAACATTCCATCACAAAATATGGCCAATTTACTTTTTCACATTGAAACTTAATAATATCAAAGAACAAAATTCACATTTCTAATACGTGCATAGTAATTTTTTAGAAAAATTGAAGGAAATTTGGTCTCACAGTCGAATTGATCACATAGTCGAACACAATGCAGTCATCAATTCAATCACAGTAGACAATACTCACAATCAGCAGGTAATTTATCCTAATCAATCATTACTAATATTCCATTTTTCTTCTCTCTCCTTTCTTTTTCGTATGTCTGCCACTTTTAAACTCTTTTTCCCTATCAACTCTTTCGCGAATTGAAATTCAATACACTTTCTTGATTCAACGAATCATGATGTCATTCGGTTTCTAGGCAAGAAATAAGTACACTTCAATCAAACATTGACTATTTAACAAATAAAATTGAAAATAATACCATTGATATACGAAACAATGACAAAGACAATTTCCCATATGGACAAGAAACTATTACCAACCAAGGTACATTTACATCACATTCACTTTTCAATTAAATAAAATGCAAATCAGAGATAGGAAACACGGTGGGCAATAGAAAGTTGGTTTTGGAAGTATATCTTAATGATTGCCAGTCTGACCCTGTGTTAGACTGTATAGTGTATATGCGAGTGTACATTTACATATGGCAAGACATAAGCAGAGCACACCGGATAGCACAGCACATAATTTTTGTTCGAAATCGTTAATGCGTGTTATCGATAAACTATGATCGATCGATAACTCTTCATCAACCACTCTGTTCAATTCTAGGGGGATCTGCCACTTTTATATTTATATATAAGACATTAAACACAAAATAAATAAACATTTTGCACAAACTTATCCGATTTCGCTGATATTGGAAGATATCTCAAATCGTACCAGAAACACCAAAATACAAATCTGCTTTACCGACCGACCTCAATTGATACATTTTTCATTTGGCTTTGTATCTACGGATGTATTTTCTAGTCTTTCAGTTCCAAACAATGTCCGATAAGAAAATTTTAATGATTATGAGCTAATAAGTATCCAAAATTAATTAAGAACATTTAAAGACAGATTGAGACATTGATAGTTGTGTTTCGTCAATGCAGACTGATATTCTATTCAAATACCTACGTAAACCCAAAATATCTTCATTTATCAGTTGAATGGGTGAGAATAAAAACCGACCTCTAACTATTCTGAAAATTAAAATGAGACTAGAAAAATTTGAAAACAAAAATGAGACCCGGAAAATGTTTAAAACAAAAATGTGACCTGGAATTTTTGAAGAATAAAAATGAGATCGTGAAAATTTTGAGGATAAAAATGAGCCCGGAAAATTTGAAGAAAAAATGAGACAACCAGTGAAAAAAAAATGGGTCTCATTATAATGCTTAATTTTTTTCTGGTCTCATTTCAATTTTCATTTTTTTCTAGTCTCATTTTAATTCTCAAAATAGTTAGAGGTCGGTTATCATTCTCACCCATTCAGTTGAAAAGTGTTTAAAATTACAGAGTTGCGTAAATTGAAAAAAAAAAACAAATGTATTAATTCATCAATATTTGGATTTTTGAAATATGACAGATTCCCCTAGGTTCAATTATTACGGTTGATATTAAATTTAAAAATAAATCAGTCAACATCTTTCCAAATGGACATGGAAAATGATTTAAAATTCCAATTGGCTGCACTAGCCATTGTTTAGGATACAAATTGCTTCTTCCTCGTAAAAATAATGTTTTCAAACTGCGAATCTCATCTCTCTCCCTATATATTTCTTTTATTTCAATCATAGCACCAATTTTACATGCAGCAAATACTGAGTCATATGAGCTCGATACAAGCGTAAGAAATTTGAAATACTTTTTATTCAAATTTTATTTTGGCGTTTGCGAATAAAATTTGATACTGAATGTTTTCCCATAAAAATTAACCAATAAACAGCAACAACAAGTATTCAGCACAAATGTCAGCTCACCCCCACTCAAATACGACTCAAACGGTCGAACCAGCCAGCAAAGTCGCCGAGGATCACTCTACGAAGCGCCGCAACGAAGAACATCCCAGCAATATCATAGTGGCCAATTGCCGATCGAAAGTGGCTCACACGAAAGTGGCGATAAATACGTTCAAGACAGCTTTGAAACCGAAAAACCGAAATCAAATCGAACATCACCAAATGCAGACGACGATCCCATCCAATCAAATACCATTAGACGAAAAGAATCGATTCGACTGTACGATGAAATCGCGTCCTCTCCAAATTTGCAACAAAATGATGATTCCGGATATGTGCAAAATGGAAGCACCATCGACGAATATCAAATCCAACCAGAGCATCAGTCAGAGAACATCTATTCACAGCCCGAATACACCGACCAAACTCCGCAATATTTGCCATCGGAGAGCCCTTATCCAACCGGAGACTATAACTCCGCACAATACATCAATCAGCAAAACTACGATAGCAGTCAATACGCCATGCAATCAGCAAGCGACTACGACTACCAAAGTGGATATGACGGATACGATACAAAAACCTACGAGCAACTGCCCGAGTACGAGTCAAGTGAACCGCATAAATCAGGAGTGTATGGCACTGGAGCATACCAAGAGCCAACCACCAAACCAGAACAGCCAGTGCAACAACAAAGCTATGCAGAACCAACTACGAGCCAGGCTAATGTGGGGCAGAAACTTCGAGGAGATGGAAACAGCGGAAGTGCACCATCACAACGACAGCAACAACAGCAATTTGTGTCAAAACAGTCTGCCAAGAA
Organism: Obolodiplosis robiniae; assembly: GCA_028476595.1. Classification (NCBI taxonomy): domain Eukaryota; kingdom Metazoa; phylum Arthropoda; class Insecta; order Diptera; family Cecidomyiidae; genus Obolodiplosis; species Obolodiplosis robiniae. The sequence goes on along the minus strand of CM052017.1, from coordinate 5,729,368 downwards.
GAGGTTCGGTTAACTTGATCAATTTCAATGAAATCAATTTGGAATGCAGTAGTCCCCAGCTATTTTCAATCAGCAGCCCAAGTCTATTCAACACGGATAATGAAGATAGTGAACACGAACTTGCTCGTACATAATTCATCACTAATAAAATAATGATTTGGTTTGCGCTCGTTGCTCGTCTTCTGTTGAGATGCTCAAAATTATACCATGATTGAAACTCAGCAGCATACTATTTGGGTCAATTGCAATAGTATTATTTTTATTAAAAAAACCGCTTTCGATTATTTTTTTTATGGCCAAAATTGGTGATCAGCTTTGGATCCTTATGACACATCTCTAGTCAATCAGAATAATGGAAAAAAAATGTTTCGTCAGATAATGATAAACTTTTACTTTCAAAACTTTCTCGATGAAGGGAAATTACGGTGGGAAACATACTCGTACACTCGAATCAAACAAATGCCGTGTGATGCAAAATGGTTGGAACACAAATGGGTCTTCCTCAAGGTCTAGATGCTAAAGTATATATATACGCTCAAGTAAAAAATATCACAACATAATGTTGCTATTATGCGGAATAACAAAAAAAAAAAAAAAAACTAGCAATTGACATATATTATAACAGTATGAAATACATGTGTTTTGTCGCATCAAGCTGCACATTTTGGCAAATTATCAATAACTAAATCTGGTTGAAAAAACGGTCCTCATTCAATTGAAATGCTCCTTTTCGTGGGAAATATAAAATTGAGAATCTTTTGAATTCGCTCAATGTTCAGGGTTTCCCCCAAATTTGACAATTGTAAACAAATATTCACACACATTATATGTTATAAGAGCATCCAATAAAATTCTCTATTGCTTGAATCTTGCTAATATTGTCTTGAATCTAGACTATTGTAATTCGAAGGAATTATTTTATGTCCATATCCACGAAATTTGGTAGACATTTAGCCAATCACCAAGGATTTTTTTGGAATTCGTGAACTAATGAAATCAATATTGGTCTACAGAATTCGAATAATGGTTTGAAATTAAAGGTAAATGCAAGTCCTAAAAGTTTTAGTTTTTATTCAATAGTTTCAATATGAATAGGTCAAACAAAAATCATCATAAAAACCCAAAAAGTATACCAAAAAAACTCTAAAACTAAATTTAAAAAAACGCAAACAGTCCTTAATATTCCCGAAAATTGCAATAAAAAATCGCTATAGACTTTCTAAGTTTCCGCTAAAATCAGCTGAAAACCCCTCCTCAAAAATCGTACTAAAATAAATGGTCTTACATATTTGAATTTTCCGCGCATTTCCCATAAGTCAATGGGTTTACGGGTGATGATTATTTCCTATCGTATCATATCGTAACTTTGAAAATCTAAACTTTTCATGAAAAAAAGTAACACAGGATATCAAGTAATTACGATGAGAATAGGGATTAATTAAAAGCACGAATCAACCGTGCTATTGTCGAATTACTTTTGGATAAAAATCAATCGGGTTTTCGCCCAATGTGGTGGTCAAGATCAAATTTTTTGCATGAGACAACTAATGGAGAAATTCCTTGAAAGAAGTACAGGAAACTGTACTTCTGTTTCGTGGACTTGCAGAAAGCATACGATCTAAGCAATGGTCAGGCTTGGCCGAATATGGTGTAAATGGTTATCTTCCCAACGCGATTCAAAGTTTGTACGCAAACAGTAAATCAGCAGTGAGAGTGAATGGAGATGTAAGTGAATGGTTTGAAGTACGCAATGGTCTGCGACAGGGATCATCAAATCAGCCAATTTAAGGGGGAGAGTAGGTTTGGGGGGCAATAATAATAAAGAGTTTGAACAGCGTAGGGTAAATGGAAATAAAGTAGTAGCCCAACTTAGAACACACGTTTTCAATAAACGTGAATTGAGAACAGAAACAAAGATGTTGATTCACGGGTCAATCTTCAGACCAACTATTCTATATGGTAGCGAGAGCTGGGTTGATTCTGAGAATTTAATTCATGATTTGGAAGTGTCTGATATGAAAGTGTTGAGAATGGTTTCGGGAGTTTCGAGTCGCGATCAGTGGGAAAACATAACTTGAAATGAGACGATTCGGGGGTTCAAATGTCGATTCGGTAGGAGAGGAAGCAAGAAAATCCAGACTGAGATGGTTTGGTCATGTTAAACGCATGGGAGAAGAGCGACTACCGAAACGAATTCTGTTCGCCGAAGCTGATGGGCCGATAGGTAGGGGTAGACCACGTAGACGTTATTTAGATTCGGTTAAAAATGATTTGTATGTGGGGGGATATGAATGGTGTGATGAAACTCAAAACTTAGCTCTCGATCGGTGTTTGTGGAGAGGTTTCGTGAAACGAAGAAAATTAAAAAAAAAAAACTCTACTATAAATCTAATGAAAACGCTACTAACAGCCACTAATAATGAAGAATCTACTAACATTCTAATGAAAATCTACTAAGACGTACTAATTAGTAGATGTTAGTCGCTAATAAAATAATAATTATTACTTCTTAGTGGCTACTAAGACCAACTAACTAACAAAATAATAAAATTGGTGAAACTACTAAAATAATAAAAAGTCTACTAATTAGTGGAAAAATTAACATCTATGATTTTCATAACGATACGACGTGGAAAAAACATGGTCCCATACAAATTTTTCGTAATTAAATTGAAAAAAAAATAAAACAATTTAATGATTTGATCCCAATTGAGCTACCGAAGACATTATCCAAATGAGCTGAAAATTGATAGGTTTCTTTTCCCAATGAAGACCTAATTGCGCGTTCATTTGCGATTTATTTTCACCTTAATTTTTGAGATAACGTACAATAAATCGCTCCAGGAATGGTTGTAATCATTTTTGTATGATTTGAAGTTTTTTTGGCACACTTTTTGGGTTTTTTATGACGACTTTTGCTTTACCCGACATCTATTCGGTGTTTCCCCTAGTCGATTTTTCGGTAGGGCCGTATCAAACACATACACTCGCAATACCAAATACACAAAGTGCATCAAAGTGGCACAACAATACAAATGCAAAGCGAAAGAATGCGTTCCCTGGAGCTATGCATAAGACATGATTTTATTTATGTTTTTATATAACATAAGGCTGTTGTCTTACTACTCCTATTCATGCACGTGATTAAAGTGTTCGAAAAGTTGCGGTATACGATGAAATGAATAACATTTACAAGTGTGAAACAGTTTTGGTTCGTGCATGTATGTAAGTGTGCGTTTGCACTGCTGATATGACATACAAAAAAAAACACACTTTTTGAATTTAACGTCGCTTTGCTCCCTTATTCATTGTGTACTGTCAGGCGAGAAAGAAGAAAAAACGCTGCAAACAAAGTGTGTACGTGTGTGTGCGTGTCTGTTGTGTTTTGGTTTAATAGACTATTTTGTTACTGTCAGTTTGTTTGGTGAGCGCGTTTATTTATCGTTACTATTGTAAGATTAATTTTATGAAAATCCTATGGAATATTTGGCTTTCAATCAAAGTTGATAAAGTTGGAAAAAGGCAAAATTCGAGTCAGCTTCAATCATTCAAGGTCTAGTATCCGTATAGTTTTCAGTTGGTTTTGAAAACATTGTGTTTCCATTCAGTGTCTTTCAGTTGCGTTCCCGACATTTTCGCGATTCAATTCAAACACGACTGTATTTCCGCATTGAATCACGACTGTAATTCCGCATTCAACCATGGATTCATTCGCACAACAAATGCTATATGAAATTGATCGTTGTTGTAAGGCCTACCAATTGTCAAAAAGTTCAATCACTCTGAATGACGAGGCAAATCAAAACAGTGATTTCAAAGAAAACCAGCCCATTTCTAATGAACACCAACGATCAAATGTAAGTAGTTCTCAGCAAAATTTGATATCTGAATCCATGTTATTCTATTATATTCATGTGTTCCATTTTATATATAAATGGGAATTTCTATTTTTAGTTGACTGAAACAGATGTCGATAGCGAAATGGCCGACTTTATTGAGTTTGTTATAGAGGAAAGTGAAACAAAGCCAGATCTCATGCCTGAAACGATTTATGCGAATAGTTATGCGCTCACATACACTGAATCAAAGTCCAAATCAAACAATAATCTAGTTCCAAGTGGTCGGAAGCCAGCATTGCCTCCAAAACCCCCGAAAGCGAATAGACTCAAATTAAGTTTACCAAAACCAAAGGAATTTGCGCAAATAACACGATCTGGTGCGGCCGACCCAAAAATATATCTAGATCCAGCTGAAATGTCACTGAAGGAGCGCTTAGCATTATTTGAACGAAACAAAGGAACCATAATAATACCGAAGTCTCCATTGTCATTATCCTTATCAACAAAACAAGCAACACATATAAACGATTTCAACAACAGTGATCAGATAAGGATACCGCTCTTATCAAACAACTCAACGCCAAAAACAACTATCTGTCAGTCTTTAGGTATGTATATTGTATTGTATATATATATATATCGACAGTCAAATCGGATTGGACCAAAATTCTGTTCCCATCTGAATGAATAAACCTATTTCCCAGGTAAAAATGACGCAGCTGAAGCAACAACATCGTCTAAAGCTACGATTCAGAAGGAATTGGAATCTGAATTGAACAAAAACCCTATTAGACAAATTCAAGAACCGAATCGAACGAATATTTCAGATGTTTTTCAAATCAATTCAGCGCTAAAGTCAACAGAAACCTCCCCTACAAAAGAATCAATGCAAAGCATAGAAGTAAAGCCACACATCAAAGTCTCTCTTAGTAACAATCAACGAAACGGTAAATAATTTATTTTGATGACACATTAACACTGTTACGGTTGCGTTTCCTTTCAAAATAATCAGATTGCGTTTGTTTAGGTGATAAAACCACGGACAATCGACCACATTATGACGATCCAAAACGTATACAAATCAACCGCAATCACGTTCGCTCGACATTGTATGGCGATTTAACGCCGATTGTTACCACCATTGCACCGACCAAACTCAAACCGGACGAAACGATTGGGCTAAATGAGCTACATCAAAATGAGCCCAATTCCTCACTCCTCAATGATTCGTCGAATCATTATCAACCAAAAGAAGAAGACAGGTGGGACAAATTTATAGAATGCTTACTGTTTTTCTGCTGTGTTGCGTGAAAACACACATAGATTCGATGATAGTAGATATATGTAATTCATTGTAAGTGGAGAACCGCTCCGAAAATGCTAGTAAAACATAGAGAAAAAGCGAGTCGAAATGCAATGTTATTTTTGGGCTATCGAAAATTTTATGTTACAATGGAGAAATCATTCGAAAATTATTTGGCAAATTAAAACGCGCCACCATAGCGTTACTTACGAATATATTTTTTTGACATTTTTTCGGAAATCAGTTAGAGGAAATCGATTATTAACATTTATTCTCGATCGTATGAGTATTTTACATACACATTATTGCCAATCGATATTGTTAACCAACTCACTTGAATAACTTTATGCGAAAACTTTGAATGATTTTGCTGAAAATTTTCAATAGTATTTCTCGGAATATTTTGTTACAAAAGAATTCTCTTTTGCTTGCGAGAAAAAAGCGTTGCATTGGGGCGTCAAAATCGAATGATTTTATCTTCGAAAGGAAGATTATTTTCAAGTGAAAATAAAATGGGCGAATATGGAATGTTTGGATGAAAGATTTCCGTTTTTTTGCACACGTTTCAGACTCGCCTAATCTCATTTTCCTACACATATGGCTCGTTACTTTAATTCATAATTTCTTTATCATCAAATTCACGCACAGATATTATAATCTCAGTGTTCTTTCGTAGCTTTCATATCATATCGGTTGAAAAAATAAAGGGCCAAATTAGTCAACGTCTACGATTATATATAAATTTTATGGTTTTTCATGCGAAAATTTTGTAAAAGTTAAAATACGTTTATAAATACTTGTAAAATATTTTTTTTTTTTTCATTTTCCACTCACAAACCATAAAATATGGATCATCGCCATTCAGAATATAAACATCTCACAACCTCATCAATCCAAAAAAATGATATTTTCTCTTGATTTTACCGTAGTTTCTTTGAACCACTCTTTATATGAATTATATTCAAACACACAATCAGTAATTGTCTATTAATTGTATAGCAACACGAACAAAAATCAATTGTTATTATGTTTCGAAAACACCCGAAAAATTCGAAATATTATACATCCAAAAAATTGAAATAAATGTTAATCTGTGACCTAGAAATGCGGCCCCTTGTCGTACTTAAGACGAATTATTGTAAACTTATGTTGTTCGCATTCGTGGATATTACTAAACAAAATTCAATCAATTATTCTCATTTTCATGAACAATTTTTGTTCTTTTTTATGTTTATTTTGGTATTAAGCGCTGGTTCTCAACCCAGATATGTGTTATAATTTTATTATTTGATTTATTTTAAATGATGCAACATTTTATCTTATCTGAATATAAGACTAGGATACGAAAAAATTTACAATTTTGTGAGGAAGAATCGAAATAATGGAACAGCGCTGTATAATTTTGGATATAAAATTAGGAAACATTTGAATTAAAACAAATATTGAAATAAAGAAAAGGTTTCTCAATTACGGGTAACACGCCAATTGTGCTTTTGTCGTACTTAAAACCAATCATTTGCTGTTTAATTAAGCTAGTGAAAAGTGGCCTAGGGGCGTTCGACTCTAAACGTCTATACGTATAAAACATAAATTTGGTAGCTCACGCATATTTCCTACTCAAACACACACAAATCCAAGTAGAAATATGAAACTCTTTCTACTAGAAAGATGTAAAATCTTCAGACATAGCTTATTTGAAGTAGATGTCAGAATCATTCTTCTCAGTCGAGCCGAACTTGTGCATAGCTGAGATTGGACATGTCAACTTTGTATCATGATAACGTCATAAGTAATGGAAGCATAATAACGTTACCGAGAGCAAATGTTTTGACTGAGCAGTCAGTCGACTATTTTGGAATGTTTTTGACTGTCTTACTATGATTATTGCTCCGAACAAAATTGATGGCTTTAGTCAACTGTAGTTAAAGTCAAAGAACGTCTTAAATTAATCAACTGACTAAAAGTGGTTATTTTTCATACAAATTTGAAATTCAATTCACGATTAGCCAGTTATAGTTTAATTTGAAGTTACAGTCAGTCACTTTTTTGCACACGGGTTATTATGATTTATAATAATATTCATTAAGATCATAATGATAATTATTAGGATTCACTCATATCAATTATTATGATCGAAATTCTAATAGGTCTACCGGTTGAAAATGTCGTTATCGTAGACAACTTCATATGTATTACTCTGAGGTGAATTTTGGCTATGACAGCTGTCACATCAGAAACTTCATGTCATTGTCTAATTTATTTCAGTCTAGGTTATTGGTCATTAGTGAAAATATTTTTTTTTTGTGAAGCCGTAAAATGTCTACATTCGTGCCATCAAGACAACATTTGCGGGAAGTTTTAATATGCTCAAGTGCCACCCGCCGTATAGCCCAGACGTTGCTTCTTCCAATTATCATCTCTTCCGATTGATTCATGGCCTGGCTGACCAGCACTTGTTCAATTATGATGAAGTCAAAAATTGGATCGAATTGTGGATACCCACTAAACCGATCGATTTTTTTAGACGTGGCCTCTTGCCACAAAGATGAGAAAAAGTTGTGGCCAACGATGAATATTAAATTTTAAAAATTAAACGACATTTTCAACCGGTAGTCCTATTAATAATGCATATTTTAATGATAAAATTAAAAATAAAACGGTATTTAAATAGATTTTCAATTGTAATTCAAATTTTCAAGTATTTATTCTGATAATATTACAGATTTTTTGCAAGAAGCATATGCAAAAAATATGCATTATTACGATTTCGATTATAATAATTGTCATGATTGAATCCAAATAATTATAATGATTAATTTTAATAAACTCATGTTAACATTATTATGATTATATTTTGAGTATTTATGTGTATTTTGTGAACATATAGGGATGAAAACCCCAAGGCCCAGGATGTGGTTTAATTTTCATTAAAAAAATAGAATAATAAATCAATTTGTTGCGAAAGTAAGTTTTGAAAGTTATTTCAAAAACGTTTTTCTATATAAATTTCCTGCAAATTCTTTGACACTCTACAGTAGAAACGTATTTTGGTTGGAATCAAAAGTTTCTAGTGATAATGTCATTGGTACAATTAGCCACCGAGTTGTTCCATAGAAAAATTCAAACGTACAGGTTATTAACGATCTCACAACGCTACCTCCTTCACTACTTTGACATGATTTACCAGAATCATCTAGGAAACCTCTTCTTTAACATAAACATGACGCCCACAACAATTCATAGCCAAAGAGAGAATTAAATTAATGATGGCATTGTGAATTTCATACACACAAGTTGGTGTAGCTTGTATTTTCATCTATTTGCATTTGAATTAATTTGAATTAATTATAGTCATTCTACAGGAAGCTAAGAAGCATTTTCAACAACAATAAATTCCTTTCAAACGAATTTTTTGCTTGAAAAAGTCAACATAAATATGCTGAATCAATAAGCGATCTGGAATAAGTTCATTAAATTGAATCCAGTAAACTAAACATTAAACTCACGGCTGCATAGTCATTGAACGCATCTATGTGTTCTGTCATGCTATGTTATCACATGCTGAAGTGGTATTGAAAAGACTCAATGATAGAATTTGCAAGACACTTGGACGTTTTGTGTGTATGTGAAGAGCATTAAAACGGACCAACTGCGCGGTCCAAATCTTTTATTGCACACAATTTGAAAATAATTTGCATACACCATTTTGTGTAGAAATACCAAAACTATGAATAATCCAGAATGTTTCTGTTTTCTGTAAAATGAATGAATAAATTTCACCTAAAATATGAATAATAATTGAACCGTGAATAACTCATAAAAGGCGGTTATTAAAAAGCGCCACACACACTTTTTTACTATAAATAAACTTATTAAATTGATTCTTTGAATAAAATTGTGAATAAAACATTTCACAACTTACTATAAGAAAAAAGAATGAGCAAAACACAATAATCAATTGAATCAGTAAGGCGAAAAGATATCCTCCGAGAAGCTAAGTACAGAAACGAAACTATTCACACGTTTATACCAAAGAGATTCAAAACAAATTTGCGCAACAAAGTGAATCAATAATAATATATATAATAAAATCATTCAAAACAAATTTTAGTTACGAAGTGCATCAAGAATCGAGTATTCTCTCGAATCTCTTTGGTACAAACGTGTGAATAGCTTCGTTTCTGTACTTAGCTTCTCCTAGGATATCTTTTCGCTTAACTGATTCAATTCATCAATCAAATCAATTATTGCATTTGCTACACATAGATTTGATTTGATTTGATTGAAAATCAAGAAAAACTCTAGGAGTTGGGGTTACTCTGGGGAGTCCGCTTAAAATTGACATCAACATTCAAATTGATAATATATTGGAACTTTTTCCAAATTCAAAAATGAGATTTTTTTTCTACTATTTTTAAACTATTCATTCTTTCATTCAATTTATATTCTATTTTGATTTTGATTTTGATTTTATTGGGAGATTCTTGCTCTTGGATGCATTTGAATGATTTTAGGTGCTTGGAATTTACTGCTTGAGTAGCTCCCAATGTTTTTGCATGTTCATCTTGCATTTGAGACGATTCTTCATGGAGTTAAGTCGCCAATTACTCATTTCTGAGCACGTCAGGGCGTTCCTTGTCTTCTGTGTCAAAATCACAATTTTTATAGCGTCGAAACCAGAAATCACATGTTTTAATCGATGGAGCATATTCACCGTAAACGTCCGACAGCAATCGACGACTTTCAGCAGCACTTTTTTTTTAATTAAAGTAGAAAAGCAAAACTTTCGGCAAATGCTGTTTATTTGGTATGTTTTCTGCCATGTTTATAGTTCTAAAAATTATGGTGTCACTTCGACAAATCCTCTTGTAAAACCCTCATTTTCAATTTATACACCCAATATGCTCTTCAGTAATGTAAAGTCGAAAGGTAATTTTGTTCTCAACGGGAAAGTTGAGATAAAATCAAATCGGTCATTAAAACAGACAAAAAGAGCGAATTCCTTAGATAAACTTTATTTATTTGAAAGATTGCAACTTTATATCAAACAAGATAGTTTGCAACTAATTAATCGTTAAAAATGATGAGAGAATGTCATTTTCTTTTCGATTCGATTAAAAAAATGAATTTTTCCATAAAAACATGCTACAAAATTTAGCAATATTTTCTGTATAATTTAAAATCATTCTGAATGAATCAAGCAAATCGGCATTAAATTTATGCTTGTCGATTAAATTTTGAAAAAAAAGGCGCTCAATATTTGAACGAACTGAATTAACCTCGAAAATCTCGGGGTTTTGTGTGTGATCTAATCATTCTGTAGATTTGTCAAACACCAATACTATGACGAGTTGCGGTTGAAACGTCGTTACGCACACAATTTCGTACCGTTTTTTGACAGCTGCTTAAACGCTACAACTCGATGTGAGTGTTGTTGTTGGTGCTGTTGCTGTTGCTTCTTCATTTCTAAAGGAAATTGTCAAAATGTAATATTGAAGCTCTCCATTGAACAAAAAGGAGAAAAAAAAATTAACTTCATACTTTCGACGGTCGTGAATCTGTACATCGTATAAATTATTCGCTCACTGTTTGAGAGCTGCTAATTTTGAAACGAAATTTCGGGAAAATTGACATTTTTCTCTGAAATCAATCGTGCGAATTGCTTTTTTATGTATTCTAGTTAAAATGCGAATGAATTTCTACCACATAAACTTGGAGTTAAAAAGAGCTAGAGAAACTTGCGAGCAATACATTGAAAACACAAATATTCCGTCAAGTAAAAAGACATCAACTATCTTTTGATATAGAAAAAAATGGAATTGTTTGCGAATGGGACAATTCAATCGAATTAGTGAAAAACGACCAGAAAATTGTGTGATTCGATTACAATGAACGAACAATTTTTAGAATTTTGAGGTTGACATTGCTCACATGTAATGGATGCATGTATGCGAATCGTATAAATTCTACAAAACGTACATCGACAAAACATCGGGAATCATGCAGTGAAATTCATTCTGACTGAACATTGCAACACAACTGGCTTAACCAACTCTAGACTGAAATATATCAAATTTTTTTTCGTTATTTATGCAGTGGCCGAATTATCAAAAGTGGCAGAATTGAATTCAAACACGTAAAAATTTTAATAATTAAAATGTTGTGTGCAGTGTGCAGTGTGCAGTGTAGAATGGCATGCTAAGATGGTTAAAGATCAGATTGGGTGAAATACATGGATTTGTGTGTTGTAATAGATTGTTAATAAACATAGATATCGAAGCATTTTAATGTTTTCTTCAAAAAAAAAAAAAAAACAATAATATATAATCCAATGAGTCCGATTGCTGTGACCGATTGCGATCGTTTTAGCATTTTGTGATTTCGATTGAGGTGCAGATGTACACTATTGAGTGGTCAGTGTCTGTGCGCAAAATATTCAAATCGATTCCTCATTGATCCATAGTAGTCATCATTTTACTATCCGATTTTACTTGAAATGAACAACGATTGCACTTGTTTTTGTTTGGAAATATATATTTAATTTTTGCTAACATAATGTTCATTTTCCGATTACAGATTTATTCATTGTGAGAATCTAAACAGAAAGCCGCCGACCGCAGTAATCAGATATATTCATAAGCTAGCTAAGACCGTCTGATACATTGATATATTTAGTGCGGAAACGTCAGCCAGGTCATTGTAATGGAGAGGAGCCACCGCAGTAGTAGTAAACATAGCAAAAAACGCATGAAGAAGTCCAGCAAGAAATCAAAACGTCATCGCCGATCTCCATATCTTGATGAATATGATTCCAAATATGGCAAAACACATTCGTCAAAAGACATTTCATCGTCAAATAAACTAGTTGAGTATTCAGACGTGAGTTCGGAAGATTTTTCAGCTCCCGAAGCAGGGGAAATACAGGACGAAGAAAATGCGTACTCCTTTAGTGATCGTGATTGCCAAAAGTAAACCAATTCGAACGAAATTACATTGGAAATGTAGATGAATAACCTATAACTGTGTTGATTTTAGCAATGGCAATACAGCGAGTCGGACTAAAGCCACTTCGTCAGCAACGGGCAGTGTTATTGATGTAGATAGCTCGAAACTATCTTCAACGCCGCCACAGCCGAAGCTCGAGGTTGGATCGCCCATTAGCTCATCATTATCGTCGCATTCTAGATCCAAAGTAAGTATCTCATCACACCAACATCAGCAGATAGTCCTGATCGATTAAATATTTGGCAAAAAGAGAGTTTTAACACATCCGAACATTGCCATTTGGTTTCTTTCTTTTCCTCAACAGCATTCACCATCGTCATTTCATGATGACAATGAAGAAGAGGACGATGATGACATTAAATCAAGTGGTTCGGCTGAAGTCGAACGCAAACGAAAAAAGGGCAAGAAAACAAAAAAGAAAAAGAGTAAGAAAAAGAAGCGAAGAAAACGTAACAGGTCGATATCAAGCATCGAAAACATTTCCGACAATGATTCGATGCTGGATGATGATTTGAATTTAACACCACCAATACGAACGACATCTCCTACACATTGGGAGAATCGCACCGATTCTCTGTCAAAATCACCGCCAATGACTCCACCACCTCGGCCCAATAGCAGCATGAGCATTTACTCAGACACAGGCAAGCGTTTGCAACTCTTTCAATGCAAATCCCTCCATTTACCCACCATTTTTCTTTCTCTATGGCTGTTTCTATAATTAGCACAAAAGTACATTGCATCATCACCGCATACACCACCATTAGTGCCCCGAAAAATAATTGCAGCCGCATATCACAATAGCCCAATCGATGTGGATGCCAACTCAAGCGGCAGTCATTCGCATTCGCATTCGCAGTCGCATTCACATTCACACTATCGGTCGCCGGGTGGTAATCGCCGAACTGTATATAGTCCGCAGTCGCATAGTAGTAGTAAAAGAAGTAGACGATCAGATCGACAATATGATCGACCGCCCGACTATCATTATTCATCAAAAAGGAACAATGACACACAAAATCATAGGCATTCACGTGAGCGCACCACTGAAATATATGATTTAACGCAAACATCATCTCGCCTTTTGCCATCGAATCGAAAGCGCCGTCCACCGCATAGTCCATCACCAGTGCGGGCAAGTAAAAGACATTCCCACAGTCACAGTCCGCGAGCGTTTCGGTTGGGCAACTCACCGGGATATGGTGCGTCGTCACGTTTCAATCGCAACAAAAATGATTCATCGCCACGGTTTAATCGTTCGCCGACACCGCCAAAACGTAAAATTGATATTAGCAACAAAATTCCAGACACTAGCTTATTCGCTGAATTAGTCAAAGACAAACACAAACGCGATAAAGTTCTCAAAGAAATCATTGATAAGCAAGAGGAAAAGGCTGTAAATTCCGGCGGGGAAAATTCGAATAGTGCTATTACAAATAATAATAATTTATTGGTAATCGATACAGGTAAGCGCCATCCGAATATCGTATTGAGTTCGTTGTTCAATCAGTGAACTCGATCTAATGGAATTGCCGGTATTCCAATCATTTCAGTGGATCATGCAGTTAATGTGGCAACAAATTCAGAGGAAATCAACGACGCACAAACATCAAATGGAATCAAAGATGCCGTCTGCTTAGTTGACATTCCAATGCCGTGTGCAGAAGAAAGCCAAAGCGATAAATCTACCTCAAAAGATGTGACAACTACAGCCACAGTAACAACATCCAGCGAATTTACGATAGAATCGTCGTTGAGTGACACCCGAACCAATCAATCGGATCAATCGCAAAGTGATCTGCACCAGCAATACTGTCACATACCAGTGCCTCCGCCTCCTCCTCCGGCCGATTCCAAAACAATATCGGTCACAAATGTTGTGATAAACACGAACCGCACGGTAATTCAAGATTTTTCATTAATATTTAAATTGTGCCGAACTCAACACCAATTCAATGATTTGATGTGACACATCTTGACTTGATAATTTTGAAAACAGAGACTTTTCCATTATCAATGATAAGTAATTTGATCAATCAATAACACGTGTACATATGGGATTTCAAACTGTCGCGATTTACTCATCAACGAATCAACCTTCATTTAATCAAGCCTCACAAATTTGGTGGAAACACCTAAAAATGAATTAGAATTCATGATAAATCGTATTTGGTTCATATTCATTTCTTTGTATCCAAATTTCTTCATTTTAATTCCTCTCAATATCGCTGTAAATTCCATAATTTCTTCTCGGTTGTATCCATTTTACATCGCTGCGTTATAGATTGATTGAGTGCCTGGGAATAAAAGTGAAGATGGCTTAGAACAAATCATGTTGTTGGAACGATTCTGTATCTTCACTTTTATTCCCTGACAATCAATTCATCAAATATTTTTGGCTCTGCATATCGAATTATCTGAAAATATAGGATTTTCAATTGTCCAATAAACCAAACATATAGGCAATGAATCAAAATTTTTCTGACTTTTGATAGAAACCATTGAAATCTTTTGTATTTCCCAACAGGAGACAGTAAATAGTGCAACAATTGAATTCGCGCGACAAACAAAACTACATTATCAACAGGTAAGCATAGTGTCATTTGTATGTTTGCTAACGAATACTAACGAATAATTCAAAGGATATTATTGTAAACCCCGAGCTCAAAGCTAGATTAACTTTTTTGATTGAGCTCATGGCTGTTCGATCTAAGCATCAATATGAATGCGTATTGATTTCGTTTTATTGGTTTTGTAAAGAGATTAACAAGTACAAATTATTTGATAGAGGCCATATAATTTCGATTAATTTTAAGCCATGTGTCAAATTGAATACAATACATTGACACCTCATTTCAATAGTCATTAGGGTTAAAAATTGTGTCAAGTTTGTACGAAATTATTATGTCAAATCTTTTCGTTGAGTATACAAAATGGAGATGCGAATGGAGTCAGACCTATTTTTTAGTTCCGTTTCCAATTCCTTTCAATTGGTACATTGTTGAATTTTCCGTAATAAAAATACTGAGAATTAGTCTTCCAAATTAGTTCCTAAGATGACAATCATTATGGAAAATTATGCGAGCCGAATCGACAGCCGATTTATTTCATTGAATAAATTGTTGAACGATCGAATTCATTTTGGTTTTCCACAAATATTGCGGTTGAACATTGACATGGCGTTTCACAGATTTTACTGACAACATTTTTCCAAAACCATCATGCAACAATATGACTGATATTCTGATTGGTTTGTTAAATAGCCGACACAAACTTCGACGGTGATGAAATCGAACAGTACGATTGTCTCAAAGGCAAAAAGTCTTACGAAATTACCGATGCCGCCCGGTGTGCATGTTAACGAATTAGAAGATATAAATACGCCGAGTCCGCCTCGAAGTACCAGTCCAATAAGTAAGCAGCCAAAATCAAATTCGAAACCAGCATCTTCGAGCAATAAAAAGGGTCCATTGACATTGCCGATGCCACCGATGGTGCCCGGCATTGAGGATTTGAGCGGGGATGATGACGGTGTTAGCTCTCCGATTACATCATCAGGCCATTCCTCGACATTCAAGCAAAATAATACTGGTGCGCACGGGTAAGGATTGTTATTGCTACATGCCAAGATTCAGTTGGAGCTGCGTTATTGAAAAACAAATCTCAAATCAATTTTCAGAAATAACAGTAGTGGAAGTATTAAAAAAGAGATCAAACGTAAACGACCTACCATTTTACACCGAAGAAATTCCAGAAGTCAAACGTCAAAGGATTGGGGCGAGCGATGCGTTGATGTATTTCAAGTTATTGCTCAAATCGGCGAAGGAACCTATGGCCAGGTATAAGAGATACAAATACGACGTCTTAGAACATACAGAAGAATTCAGCCTTTCGTTTCCTTTTAGGTATACAAAGCAAAGGATAATCAAGCAAAAGAAATGGTTGCATTGAAGAAGGTTAGACTGGAGCATGAAAAAGAAGGTTTCCCCATAACCGCTGTTCGTGAAATAAAAATACTAAGGCAGCTGAATCATCGTAATATTGTGAATTTGCGCGAAATAGTCACCGATAAACAGGATGCATTGGAGTTTCGTAAGGACAAAGGCTCATTTTATCTAGTTTTTGAATATATGGATCACGATTTGATGGGCCTCCTTGAATCCGGTTTGGTTGAATTCAACGAAGAGAATAATGCGAGCATCATGAGACAATTGCTTGATGGTCTTAACTATTGCCATAAAAAGAATTTTTTACATCGCGATATAAAATGCTCAAATATTCTTTTGAACAACAAGTAAGTAGATGGTAATTAAATGCCTTAGAATAAAGGTCTGGTTTATTTTAAACGTATTAGCGGCACTCAGAAGCGTTGCTTTTAGAAGCGAAGCAACATTTTTCAACTACATGAAAGCGCATTCGTCGCTTCGATGAGATTTTCTTTTGGCGTTTCGCTTTTGCGTGCAGCAAAATGAAAATGTGCTGTTATTCTAAGGCATTCAATTGAATTTTATGTTGTTGCGGCTTTTGCTTATTCAAATTAATCGTGCATTCACAGAGGTGAGGTGAAATTGGCGGATTTCGGTTTGGCACGTTTGTATAATGCCGAAGACAGACAACGTCCGTATACGAATAAAGTGATTACGCTGTGGTATAGGCCGCCGGAGCTATTGTTGGGCGAAGAACGGTATGGGCCATCGATTGATGTGTGGAGCTGCGGTTGTATTCTGGGCGAATTATTTTCGAAAAAGCCACTGTTTCAGGCAAATGCTGAAATGGCCCAACTTGAAATGATTTCAAGACTATGCGGCACACCAACGCCAGCCGTTTGGCCAAGCGTCATTCGTTTACCCTTCTTTCATACATTGAAACCAAAAAAACAGTATCGCCGGCGACTTCGTGAGGAATTCATATTTATGCCTGGTGCAGCGCTCGATCTGCTTGACAAAATGCTTGAATTAGATCCAGAGAAACGAATCACTGCCGAGGACGCACTCAAATCCAACTGGCTGAAAAATGTTAATCCCGATCAGTGAGTAAAAATGCAACTCATTTTCAATTATTCCAAATATTTGTATCCAGACATCCACTAACACACGCAATTTACAATTGAACCACTCGTTTAGGATGCCAGCACCAAAACTTCCAACTTGGCAAGATTGCCATGAGCTATGGAGCAAAAAACGACGACGTCAACAACGTGAACAAGAGTCATTGCAAAATCTTCCGCTCGGCAAAACAAGCAGCGGAATCGAGAGCACGGCTCCAAATTAATTCTAAAAAAACAACAAATTAAACAATATGAAAATGCAAAGTAAACTAAACAAGCAAACTTATATGGATTTAATTGCATAGTTTATTGAATAAGAAATGATACATAAGAGAATGAAAGCGAATGTGTTGATGAGCAACAGGGAGAATATATTACGAAAATAAAGTAGATTATTTGTTCATTTCATAATACAAGAGAAAATCATTGCAACAAATTATTTTTACGATAAGAAATGGGAAATCAGTGTCCGTTTCGATAAAGCGAGTTTGACATAGATTGCTTGTTTCAACAAACATTTTAATGTTAAAGTGTTCAGCTGTTAGCTATATTGGAAAAGCATTCAGGTTTTATAGACGTTTTGATGAATTGGGAAGAAAATTAAATTGGACTTGGTTTTTTTTTTGCAACAAAACACAATTATAAGAATTTTATTTTCGGTTCATATTTTCGTGTTATACTTCCATTCTCTTCATTTTTAACTCAATTAATTTAAATAGGAACGAATCATAAAATTACAAAATAGTGAGTAAAAAAGGTTACAAGAGAAAAAAAAATTAAAAAAAAAAATTTATGAATATTGTGTAAATACCTTTATTTTATTATAACCGAAGAATAAATACAAATAGATGTTTAAGCTGAACATATTGTGTTGTTTTCAGTTGGCAGTTTCTCCATTGTTGATCATATTCGATCTGTTTATAACGAATGTATTTATTGTTCTGTTCTTGAGAAAGTAAATGCGATTTTATAGTCTTTCTGGCCGCACAGATAAAGCTGTCATGTGCATTTTCCGTTTTTTTCCTTCCGTTCAATTTATTCGTCGACTTTTATGTTGTTCGATGTTTATTTTTTAACAAATCGATAGTCGTATGGAGTTTCTTCGTCGTCTGAATCATCAATTTTTGGATTCCAAAATCCAGGCGGCGTTTCGACACTATGAACATTTCGGTGATGCTTTGAACAAACACCATATTTCTTCGGTGGATTTTTTCCTAAATCTCGCCCAAGCATTCTGTGATACTGCAATCGAAAAAAATTATGATATGATTATAGTATTCAGAAACAAAACTAGACAGTATTTTCACCTCTTCACAATCTTCGCAAGTCACTCGTTGATCAGGCTCGTTTGCTCGGGTCGCATTCATTGAATTGCTCACTCCAAGCTCTTGTTTCATATCGAACACGTGGTGATAGAGCTCTTGAGTTGGCTGCGATTCGTCAACCACTACGACGTCATTGAGATCTTTGGCAATCAAAATGGCACTTTCTGAACTCACATTTTCGATCCCGGGTGCCATCGACGCCGTATTGACATATGTCTCCGGTTCTATTTTTATATTCTTTGTCGGTAGATTTGCATCTCTTGGCACTTTTATTCGATTTTCGTTCATTTGCAAAGATATGTCTTCGCAGAAAGTATCCTCGTCACACTACAAAAATGTATAGAAAAAAATAACAAATTCAATATTCACGTGTGTACTCTGTACAAGCAATCTAGGGTTTTTGAACGTGTTGAGAATAAAAAACAATAATTTTAATTAAAAAAATACAATCATTTCAAATAAAAAAATTATGAAACAACAATGCTTTATTTTTAATAAAGGAGATTATTGCATTTTGATATTTCGTATTTAAGAAATGTATTTGAAGAGTTGGACTTGTTACAATTGAAGGCCTACGAATCGTCTTAGTTTGAATCAAATGGATGCTTTGAATTAAATGGAGGTTCAAATGCAACTAGTTTTCATTGGAAACAGCTGCTTCTCCAACGTAACAGAAAAACCTAACTACAATTATTTGAAAAATTATTTTCTATAAATTCTACTTACTTTGGTGAATTTAAGAGTAGATTGTTTCAGTCGTGTCACTTTCGAGCCGGACAAGCAGAGTTTTTTCCGCGTGTTCACGTTTGTTTTGGAAAGTTCGGTTGTTATTGCTGACTTTGTGTTTGATGACCAGTTATCGAAAAGACGACGTGGTGTGACATTGTTGATGATGGTTTTGGCACGCCATTTTGGCGACTCATTCAATACAGGTTTATTGTGGTGAGACGTAAGTGTTTCATTGTTATCAATTCCGCGAAGCGGTGTTTGCTCTTTTTTATCTGTCTGTTTCGGTTCGGTTTTGATGGGACGCTTATTTAATTTGAGCATAGTTGGACTACGTTCTCCAAAATCGGAAGGTTTGCACTTCATGTTACAGTAATTTTCTTTGTTTTCTTCATTCAAATAAGGAATTCGTTGTTTTGGCGACATGTACAAAAGTGTGCGTTCATTTGGCTCGCATTGTGTCGGTTCGATCATATCATCTGCACAAATTGACGAAGTAAATGCCGAATTCAAATCACAGTTTGATGTATCATGGATTGAAGATTCATTGAAGCAGGGTGATTCAGATTTAACCCGTTTCTGCTGATTTCCAACAATTTCACAACATTCAAAATCATCTGGACGACTAAAATCATATCGAGTTAGTACAAGATTCCAGATTTCCGAAATAAAAAAGCGTATTGCGCGATTACCTTTTTCTTAAAAGTGTGTCAATTTGGGCCAAAAGAGAATCACGTTCAGTCTGCAAAGCACTCAATTTCTTCCGGTCCACTAGAATTGAAAAACAAAAAAATGAACGAAAATTGGTGAAGTACTTTGAGAAATCTTACCTGAAATTACGTTCAAAATGGTTTGAAACGCTTTGAGCACTTCGTCGTTTTGATCGAGATCACAATTTAGGAAAATCATTATTGGTTTCGATTGGCACTATCAAAAAATGACACAGCTGATGACCACAATTGGATTTTGGAAATTCAGTATTCGGTTAACTATGCAGTGAATATGTTTTGTAGACATTCATTGTTCACGCTATTTTCGCGCACCAGACGAATTTATGCACAAAAAACCTATCCGATGCGGTAGTCCACAAATGAGATATATCAATTTTATTATAATTTCAAAAAGATCAAAGGAAATTTGAATAGATCTTCGAATTTATAAAACGTTGATTCAATTCACCGCAATAATAAAACATTTGACATCGAAACTACTTGGACGTGTGTTGCTAGCGCCACTTGATCAAACAACTAAAGCGGGCAAATGACAAACCATTTTGACGTTTGCATTCAAAAATTTCGGTTTATGTCAAATGAAGTGCAATCACAATAGATTTCAGTGGTCAATTAAATAAAATTCCAATACTAAACAATGGCTGTTGTTGCTAAAAAAGATATCGAAATTCTAACGAATCAAGTACTAAAAGAGAAATATAATATTTTTAAAGCGATTGATCAAGAGCACATTGATATTGATGCGTCATTTCTATGTGACAATTTCACTACCGAATTTGATGAAAAATTAAGAAAACTGAGTGAAACACATTTTGAGTCCAGCAATGACCAAGATTCAATTTCATTGGATGAAATGGAAGCAATCGTCCAGCGATTCGATGCATTGGACAAAAAAATTTCGGAACCAAAAATGCCAACTGCCATTTCCATGGGACATTCGAATGTGCGCAAGGAGCAAATGACAATGAAGCGTAGGTTTTTTTTATATTAATTTTTTTTGTTTTTCTCTTCTTTTTAAAAAAATCGAATTTTTTCTAATTTTATTCTTTTTCATATCATTCTTATTATTTTAGGTTTCGGATCGATGACTGATGTCCACAAGATGCGTTCATCATCAACAATGAGTTTGAATTCAACAAAAGCTTTTATCGAACCACAAGTGTTGTCACATCGAATGCCTGCGAATTGCAACATAACATTTATGTCGAATAATATAAACACTCCGAATTCGGCTACGACATTTAAGCTGACGTCTGAGCAGTTGGCGGAACACCGTGCTCTGATGGAAGAAATTCAAGGGCGCTTGAATTCAATCGAATCGGAAAAGAATAGTCAGCCAACATTTTTAAGTAATATCAGTCAAAAATTTATGGCTTCATTTGAACGCTTGAACAAATTTTTCGACCAAATCCAGAAAATTCAGCCAAACACACCGGCTGGATTAGAGAATGATGCGATGAGCTTAGATAATGATTTAGTGCATTTGGTAGAGAAATTAACAGAGGTAGGCTAATTTTGAACTCACGATTTAAGAAAAGAATTGTTATATTTAATGCGGTTGTTTGTAATTTTTTATTTCAGGCTCTATTTCAAGTGCGTTTCATCGCGGACACCCAAAATCTATATAATTTGAATGGCATTCAAAGTTTCGATCCAACATCTGACTATTTGACTGATATTTTGGAACATTTTTATAGGGCTAATAAATAGACAAGATCTCTCCAAGGCCACACAAATTCTCACTCACATCAAAATTGCTTTAAAAAATATTTATTCAAGACCGAACAAAACATATTTATAATGTATAACAAAAAATGCTGCGTGTTCTGCATGTCATATTATTATTCAAAGCTGCGATTTCTTCCGAATTTTACAAATAAAGAACCCCGTTGAATCTATGACTGAATCCAATTCTTCGGCTCCATTTAAAGTTGGACCGAATCGCTGGACCATTTTGCAATGAATTTCATTGAGAGTTGCATTTGGTAGCCCTGGTCCACCAAACAAGGGCACAGCACTTTCAATTTCGAATTGTTCACCATATTTTTGTAAGAACCACGCAATATTCAATTCATTTTCTGCTTCTAATACAGAACATGTACTGTAAACTAGAACGCCGCCCACTTTTAACAGACTTGCAGCAACGGAAAGTAGTTTTTTCTGAAGCCTCGGGAACGAATTGATGGCATTTCGCGAAATTTTCGTAGAAATAAGCGGACGATTGCCTAAACCACTGCAAGGTGCATCCAAGAGAATTTTATCAAAAGTATTCGCAGCAAATGGTGGCGCTAAATTATCGATGGTATTTGTTGAAACTGCCTTCGTTGCATCGAACGCATAACAGCGAACACATTCAAATTGCAATTCTTCGAACGTTTCCTTCAACAGCGAAACTCGATTCTCAGATTTATCCAGTGCTATCAGTGTTCCGGTGTCGTTCATCAATTGAGCTAAATGTGTTGTTTTATTTCCAGGTGCAGCGCACATATCTAAAACGATTTCTCCTGGTTTTGGATCAACGACTCTTGAACAAACGATGCTCGGAAAATTCTACAATGCAAAATGGTGGTTACAAATTTTTCATGTCAGGAAATAAGAGAGAAAGAGAGAAAGAGAGGAGTTAGAAGTGCCTCACCTGCAGCAGCGCAAACTGATTTTTCAAATAATCACTACCAATGGAAGGAACGTTCGATATGGTTTGGTGAATTAGGACAGCAATGCCACGCATGCAATTGGCTCCAAATAGTTGATGTCGCTGCATTTTCACTTGGCCCATTCCAATGAAACGTTTTTGTGGTGATTCGAAAACAATATCAGTACCTCTTCGGCATGTTCCATCGATGTCAGCAAAAATATTGACGATTTCATCAATTTTCGTATTTGATTGCATAGCCAATACACCGGGTCCATAAATGTGAGCCCCACGCAATATTGCCGCAGCGCACGATACATCGATAATAATCTCTTTACATTCTGGCTTGGGTTGTACGCATGTTCTGTATTTTTCCGCATTTCGTATGACAATCATTTCGGGAATTGCATTAAAATTATCAATTATCGGACGACATGGCAGATAATCGCATAGGTCAAGCATTTTTTCAATGTTTGCCTTAACATTTTCAATTGATGTGTGCAATAGATTCACGCGAATAGTGGTCGTTTTTGGTGTCTCTTGCAGCCATTTCACCAATATTGCAATCTGATTCTCCTAAATATTTTATAAAATACAATCTTCATTCAATTTCTGAACAAAAAAAAAATCCATAAAATAATGTTCTACATCGAAGTGTAATTGGACGATGATAATGCATTTCAAATGTGTCGATATTCAAATGCATTGTTTGATTGGCGCCTGAGTGGTGGCGCCACCAACAATCGCCACATTCTTTAGTTCAATTGTTTGAATACGTTCGGCTTTTACTCGCTACAAATATTCGTTTGACAGGTGTAACCAACATTTGAAAGTCCTCAAAGTAAAAACATACACATACGTCGAAAAACCTGTATTCATAAGTTTGAGGCGAATATTCGAATCAATACACACAGATACACAAGTGATATTACAAGTAATTCGGCAGATCGCTGTGCTTTTGTACATTAGTATTGCAAGAATTGCTCATTCCATCAAATCGCATTGAGCATTTGTTTCACTTTTCTTTCAAATTTGTTTTGAAATAATCGCCGAATTTTGGTTGCCGAATATTTAAACAAGTAAATTATAATTCATTAAATCGTTGGTTTCAATTATAAGTTTTAGATAAATAGCGTAAATCAGTAAGAAAAAAAATTGAAAGAAAAAATCAGCACGAAATTCAATCTGGGTGAAAGAAACCAAACAAAGTTGAAATTTTGCTAGTCCAAGCCAATTATAATAAATTGAGTGTGAAAGACCGTCCATTCCAGTCATTTCAATTCAATTTGTGCCGAAAATTTGATATGAATTTGACATAGAGAGACACAAAGATAAATTGAGCGAAAAATAAAACTACCAAAATATTTACCGTTAAATTTTCTCCATCAAATAGTTGTGAAATTGCATACGTAGGATTGTTCATGGTGAAAAATTTAACTGTTGTGTTATGATAAGCACTTTTGGTGTTGGCGAAACAATGTCACGTTTCGCTGAAAAGACAGTTTTGATTGAAACTGTGTGTATCAATCTGTTCGGCTTCACGATGCAACTAAATAAATGTCGCAAAAAATTTGTGGTGGCTCTGAATCGCTGGTCGATCGCATCAACCACTTTTCATTTTACCTTAAAAATATGTGTATTTTAAGACATTTCGCAAATGTTCTGGAATTGATCAATAGAAAAAAATATCGCATGAATCAAAGAAATACTCCGTACTGTCTCATACATGTATGCGGATTTCCATCAAACATTCAATTGAAAGTATGGATGTGAATTTGTGAATGGTGTATTATCCATCGAAATTATGTCATGTCATAACGAAACACGTAGTGTGAGCCGATACAATAAGCTAGCATCATTTCAAAAAGTGCCATCTATTGGCGCAATTCGGATTGTCTGACATATAACTCATTGCAATAGATTTAACGTATGTTCCTGCAATATACACAATTTAGATTGAGAATTGAATAAAAATAATACCAACAGATGATGCGCTGGAATTGATAAATACGATCGCATCGATGTTAAACTTTCTAAATATGCCATTTCAAAATGAAAGCAGCTGTTTCGACGACGTGGCATTCATACAGTTGGAAATTGACGTTAAATTTCAATACCATGGAAACGATTATTCATATAAGCAGCATTTTGCAGCATTTTTATTTCAACACTGGAACACGCAAACAAGTAAAACTCATTCTATGAGATTGCTTTCTTTGCAATAATAGATTACTGGCGATAGAAGAATGCAATGCCGGGATTGAAGGGCTTGGTTCCAACATAAGCTTTCTCGGTTGTTGGACATGACTTTCAAAAAATGCTTTCTTTTTTTGGGTGGATGATGTGTGACATGCATTTGTATCTGTACGCGTATTTCTCTTCATCTGCGTGTATGTATGTGTGCTTGAGTTCATTAGGATTTTGTCATATCCATACTTTCAATAACGAATGAGATATGTGCATAGATCGGAAAAAAGATATATAAATAATGACTCCTAATTACAGTATGCACATTAGTATCGTTGGATTTGTCGTATCCTATGATAAGTATGTTATCATGTGGCAAGTTTAACAAACCGTCACCGATGTATGAGTATGTGTGTGTTGCTTGTATAAGTATTGCTTTTACTAGCTAGTGGTACCATTGCATTCAGTCGATACGTTTACACACACTCACGCGCACGCACACACAAAAACAAACACACACATGAGCGCGTCAGTGAAGCCGTGAATTCAAGAACTCAACGAAACAATTAAACATTTGTTCCAATACTAAGAACCGCTACTTGTGAGTCTCCTCATTGTAGGTTATTTCGCTTTTTTCCACGTCCGCCATTTTAATAGCATACAATAAACTTTTTCAGTCGACAACAACGACAAAACTGGGAAAAAGGGTCTAGTAATTGTTGTTAAATTGTTTCTATCAGTTTTTTTTATTGAAATACTAAATATTTTAGTAAGTTGCTAAAAATAGAAAAAATCTTTGAATTTCGGGTCGTAGATTGCGTTAAATTTGCAAAAACCGTAGTGGTTTCAGTTCAATACGTATGCGATAAATCCAGAGCTCAGTGATAATCGTATTGCTTCTCCAAATGTTCCATTTTCTTCGCTCCTACCAAAAAAGTGATGGTGTTTTTTTTGTAATAATGTGCTAGTTTTCCAACAGAATTCATTTGAAATTTTTGCTCACAATCTTAAATTCACTTGGCGAACGCATATATATCCTACGATAAGTTTCGAATTGTGATTCATTCAACATCGATTCGAAGAGTGATTGTATGTTTTTCCCCGGCTTAAAAGTATAGATTTCGATTTTCAAAGCGCATTTATGATAATGAATGATCATAAAGACTAAAAAAAAAGACACACACAGAGAGAAAACATGTACTTCTGAAATTGCAACAAGATTCAATTGATTTCCAGAAACGAAGGGAAACTGCGGTGTTAGCATAAATAGTGGACTGTGCGAATTAAAATGTCTACTTGTGAAATACTGTTCCACTTTTCGCATTTGAGAAAAAAAGGCCGAAAATCAAACATATTCCAGCCCATAACACACTAAGCGAGAGAGGGCGAGAAAAAAGGGACTCATAGAAGCCGATTTGTAGTGACAATTGAATACAAAAAGCTTGATACTTAGCGAAATTTACTGTAGATGTTCACATATACGCACACGTGTATGTTTGACTCATATATAGGGTCACTAAGTGTGTGACGTGGAGATTTTTCTTCGTATTTTTCAACCTGCAACGGCAATATATTTTTTTCATATGCTAATCTCGGCATGAACAGTGAAATCTATCTTGTCTGAAACGTCAAAAGCGATTAGTCATAAACGTTGATATCACACACGAATCGAATCTGTAAATTATATTAATTGCCGGAAATTGAATCTATATTGATGCAGCTATACAATATATCGGTATGCGTAAAACTGCGCGTGTGTTAAGAATTTAAGTCATATATTGGCTATCGGCATGGATATAGAGCTAAATCAAGTCATATCTTGATATGTGTCTGTGTGTAAATTAAATTGTTTAATTGTTTCGTTGGTATTTTATTTAAAAGCATGCGGGCGTAATTTTCGACCTTTAGATTACTTCAATTGTTCATATGGATTAACATATATATAATCCGCGGCACAGAAAGAAAATCGGCCAGCCAATTCAATAGAGAGCGAAGATTTTTCGAAGGAAAATTGATTCATGAAATCGCGTCAACTGTCATTATGTTCATAAATGACGCGCCCTTATCGATCAAAGCTAATCTAAGAATGCATCATTAATACAATATGCACATATAAACGTAGCATAGTTGACATTTCTTAAGCAATTGACATTCATTCAATTAATTTCACCGATTGTATCAAGATTTTTTCTTGCTACCTCTATTTCTCCCTCACTCTCCTTCTCACTCAATTCTTACGTTCAGATGTGTCAAACGAATAGGATATTGGAACAGACATTGACCATATGAAAAGCCCATATTCATTTAAAATATCGATTTTTTCAGTTTTAATCAATAAACAACTCATGGCGTGTTTATTTTACAGGAATTTAGAATAGTCTATCATTCGACTGAAGATTTTGTCGAATAGATCAACACTCGAATTGAAGAATAAAGACTTCGCAAGGGATACACTCTTTCTTTTTCTCTCTTCGCATCTCTTTCTCGGAAAAAAAGAGAAGGAAGACATTGTTTAGATATTGTCACATACACATCACCGAATTGAATACACACACGTATTAGTTGCAGTGAAAGAACCAGCAAGACGCAATCATGGGAAACGTATTTGCAAATCTGTTCAAAGGCCTGTTCGGCAAAAAAGAAATGAGAATATTGATGGTTGGATTAGATGCTGCCGGTAAAACTACAATTCTATACAAACTTAAATTAGGAGAAATTGTGACAACGATACCAACAATTGGTAAGTCAAATTTATTCATTATGGAAACTTATACTGAGTTTGCAAGCAATGTGATATTCTGCCATTTTTTGCCTATCAAGCATTTAGCAACTCATATATATATATATATTATGAAATTACATTACGTCCAGTTCATATCAATTTCAATTTCAATCGTGGAATATTTTACCAACTTTTGGAATTCAAGATATTCAATTTAATTCCCCATCTTGAATCATATCTGGAAAGTTTTATTTTGATTCAGACGGAAATTCCGTATTATATGAGAAGGCAAACAGAAACAATTATCGCTCTTAATTGTGGAAGTGGATGCGCGGTTTGTTCGATAACGTCCACATCAATGGCCGAAGTTGTTGCAATATGTTTATTTTGTGTGATGAAAATGTTTTCAAGCACTACAATGTTTGGAACTTTGAAATATATGTCTGCACAAAACTGCATATTTATCATATTTTTGTTTAAAGTTTGAAAATGCTGCAGTCGGTTTCAATGTAAAATAAGTGGGAAATGACAATGTATATTTCAACAGATTTGCACTGACGCCGAGTCACTTCGAAGGTGACTAATGCATGCCGGCTGCTTCGTTCTATATAAAATGGATGTGCATGCAATATCTGTTTATGTTGTCGTTGACGTTTACTTTGCTTCTATCATCAAAACGATGTCAAAGGTTCATGTTACATGAAAAGTTTAAAAAATATATTATGATCACAATTTGATGATTTAATTGAGTGTTATTGAATTCACCATTTCTGCAATGTAAGGTGTTTTGTATTTCAACTTTCAAGTGTTTATGCTATGAAAATGTGTCATCAATGCATAAAACTTCAGGCTCTTCGTTTTTGTTCCGAACATTGTCCAGTTTTCACTAACTTTCATCAATCTCCTGTCGCCTGGCTAAATCTTTTCAATGGAAAAGATGAAAACAAACATGAATCCACTTATAAACACATTAATGATAGACTATCTTTTGTTTCCGTAAAAATGAATTTTTAATAATATTTTGTGTTGTTTTCAGGTTTTAACGTGGAAACGGTAGAATACAAGAATATTAGTTTTACTGTATGGGATGTGGGTGGTCAAGACAAGATTCGCCCATTGTGGAGGCATTACTTCCAAAACACACAAGTAAATATTTGTTTCTGAACGAAAAATTGATGGACAGAAATTCGCTATTTTTGACATGTACGATTTAAATGGCTGCTAGTTTCTAGATTTTTGATCGTCGGATGATTCTATCATACAAAAACGATTATCACATAATCGATGGCCGATTCAATTTGTATGGATCGAATATAATTTTTATGGAGAGAATTGTCCAAAGATTCGATTGTCGCCCTTCGAAAAGTATGCCAAAACTACTAGAACTGAATACATTCACTTTTATCAGTTTTTGAAATAATGCTGATAGCTAATTTTTGTCTAATCATCTCATCTTATTAATTTCGATGAATTAAAATGACTTTGATGGTCCTGCTCAACAGGGATTGATTTTCGTGGTCGACAGTAACGACAGAGAGCGAATTGGCGAGGCTCGGGAAGAATTGATGCGAATGTTGGCCGAAGATGAACTGCGGGATGCCGTTTTACTTATATTCGCTAACAAACAGGTATGTGATCTGTGAATATTCCAACATTGAAGTCAGCCCAAACATGTTCATTTATTGTATTGGTTTTCACTTTATAGGATCTACCGAATGCAATGAACGCAGCTGAAATTACTGACAAGTTAGGACTTCATTCATTAAGAAATCGTAATTGGTATATCCAAGCAACATGTGCAACAAGCGGCGACGGTTTATACGAAGGTCTTGATTGGTTGTCCAATCAACTGAAAAATGCCAATCGCTAAATCGACAATCTAAACAAAAGCCACTAAAACAGTTGTCACATATACTTTTCTCCTGGAAACAATACTACAACATCTACAACAACAATAACAATAAAAAAGAACTTGAAGAAGAAAACAATTTTGTGTGTATTTTCACGATCAGCCGGAGATGACAGAGGAGGTGTGAAATAGAATATAGGCGACACTTGCTAAATCATGAAACGACATTTAAAACCATTAAATTAAACTCACTTAAATGCAAACCATCAGCAGTAAATTGAAATAAGATGAACTGAATATGAAATGGAAACATATATTAAACAATGAAATGGTAACAACACATACGATAAAATATGAAGCATAAGCCAGTTTAAGGATTGAAGTGTTAATTGAATAAAAAGAGATACACATAAAACATACCTAAAACTTTAATATTTAATAAAATAGTACTAACGATAATTTTTAAAAGAGAAATAAAAAGTTAAAAGAGAAAATGATGAACATAACTAAAAAAATGAAACTATTGTTAAGTAAAATGGCAACACATACACACGTATATAGGAATATTTACAATAAATCGAGAAAATGAATATACAATTACTGTATTTACGCAAAGCTAAACAAAAACAAAATAGTTATGAATACGGCTCCCCCGCATACCATCTTTTTGTACTCTCTTTCTCGTTCACGCTGTTGCTCCCCTTTCTCTTTTTTATGCATAGAAAAGAAAAACGAGGGCTGAACCGCCAATCTTAAGAACAAACACCACACCCTGTGTCCTTCCTTCCTTCCTCAATACCCCTCCCCCCATTCCAATCAATTGTCAATATATATTATAAAAAAAAATCGAGGAATTTTCTTTTGGAATGATCTTACTATTGCTTAAAACATGTGTCCATTTTAATTTTCATTTTCCATATTCAAATTGTGCAAAGCAAATAACTGGTTTTAGCAATCGTTTATGTTCATTTGAAAATAATGCAAAAAATAAATAAATGAATAAATAAAAATAGAAATTAACATTCGACAAAATTCTCTTGTAAGAAAAAAACTTATATTCTTTTTTTTTTGATAAAAATGGCAGAATTATTATAAATTTAAGTGAAAAAGACAAAAAATATTACACGTTGAGAGAGTCGAAGTATTCATGAAAACATCAGAGACTTGCAAACTAACGAATGACAATTATTAATGCAAATTTATACGATGCATGATAATTGTACGATCTTCAACACGACTAGACAAACATCAATATTATGATATGAATTATCATGAATAAAGAGAAGAAAAAATTTAAACAGAAATGCTCCATGTACTTGTAATTTTGTCAATAAAGTGATGGAATGTTTTCACGGAACGTTAAAAATATTGTGCGATTTAACAGATACTTAACATGGCTTGTTGATGATAGACTAGCTTCCGTTCATTGAATTTTCCATTTTATGATTTCTGCTTCCCTGCGACCAATTATGTATAAGCACACACACACATATTGTGCATTTCAATCCCATTAATATTTGGCATCCATAACATCCATGTCAATTTTCATAATGTTATCGCTATAAAGCTGTAATTCGAACTAATGAATTTATGTTTATGTCTTGTTTTGCCTGCTAAGCATAGTAAATCCAGAAAATAATTCATACAAAAATACACCTGCGGCCACTCTTTCGTTTTCATTTCGTACGGAAACATGAGGCAAAAACAAAAACAAACAAACGAATATTGAAAAAAGGAACATTCAACGAGACAAACATGCTTAATATTTGATTTCGAAGACAAAAGCGTTTAGTCCGAATTTGGTCGATTCAATTGGCTCTTGGTCGACGCAAATCATTATTTGAACTGTATGTGTGCTGTTGATTTAATGTCTTTTATGTATAAACAAATAAATTTATATATAAAAAAAATTGAACAAGATGGAATACAACTTGGCTGTTTTGTATTTGCATACTCAAATGTTGGCATTCATAAGCGTTTTATTTCCGTTCCGAATTTAGGGCATTTTGGTCACAATCCAAGGTAAACGCCCTCGCCGATAATAATTATAATCATAGCTTAGCTTAACGACAATTGCAATGATACACACTCCGAGGATAATATTCAGTATATCGATGGGATGAAGAATTTCACTGGAAGATCGACACACATCGCTTCGTTTTAACGATAGTACGGAGTTAAATTGTTGGCCATCATATCTATCACATTGAATTTTATCCGCATCCTTGATGACAGTGCGATATCGTTGCAAAAACTCTTGGAAGCGCATCGTAAATGTACATTCGCAACGCCATGGATTCTCGCTTAAGTATAATGCGACTGTATGCCTGTTGTTTTCGAGGGCGTTGTTCAACAAATAAATGGGCAACTACAAAATTGACAAATATAAATGGTGTCCCAAATCTACGTGACCGATGTTTTTTTTTTTTTTAATAAAACGCAAACGGTTTTGAATTTTTCCACAAATTTTATTTCGTTCGAAAGGGTAAACAATAGCATTATTTATGGAATATTTTATCCACACAATGTTCACCGCGGCTGCGCTGGAGGAAGGTGATCCTTTGCCCAAGTTTTCGATGGTATATTTGAGCATGCGGACGAAGCGCATTTCCATCTCGGCGGGTATGTTAACAAACAAATTTGTCGCATTTGGGGCTCGGAAAACCCGCAATTGTTCGTAAAGAAGCCCATCTCGTGTCACTGTTTGGTGTGGATTATGGGTAGGCGGGATCATAAGGCCGTATTTCTTTGAAGATAATGGTGAAACGGTTACGGTCAATTCACAGCGGTACCACGAAATGTTGGAAAATTATTTTTGGCCGGAAATTGAAGCGCAAGACCTGACCCACGTGTGGTTTTAACAGAACGGTGCCACACCACACACAGCTCGCATCAATCTTGCCTTTTTTCGTTAGAAGTTTCCCGGTCGCTTAATTTCTCGTCGTGGGGATGTCAATTGGCCTCCCAAAACATGCGACCTAACACCTTTAGACTATTTCCTTTGGGAGTACACAAAGGATAAAGTCTATGCAGATGATCCGCAAACTATTCAGGCCTTGAAAGCCAGCATCACGAATGTTATTCGCTCTATTCCGGCCAAAATGCTCAAAAATACCATCGAAAACTTGGGCAAAAGAATCACCTTCCTCCAGCTCAGCCGCGGTGAACATTGTGTGGATATAATATTCCATAAATAATGCTATTGTTTACCCTTTCGAACGAAATAAAGTTTGTGGAAAAATTCAAATCCGTTTGCGTTTTATTAAAAAAAAACATCGGTCACGTAGATTTGGGACACCCTTTATGATATCAGTGATGGGCAGTGTTGAGCATAGATCAAAAAGATCTCAGATATTCAGTTCAGATCAGATCAAAATCTCATCTACGATCTGATTTTTTCAAATTTAATTTGGTCGATCTGATATAGAATTTGATCTAAAATAAAAACATGTAAAAATCTGAAAAAATCTGAGATTCATTTCAGGTCAATGAAATTTAAATTTGAAAAAATAGTGCTCTTCTAATATTCGTGCCGCGTAGAAATCGTTTATAATCTAAAATTTTTGAAAGAACACTTTTTGTTAAAATAAATCGACTTTTAAAACAAAAATTATGTAAGTGTAAATTGGTGACCAACAGCAATTTCTGTTGTATTGATAATAGTAAATTACAATTTGAATGATACAATAAATTTGTGTCGAATTATTTTGCGTAATTTTTGGAATTGATCTGAGACATTTTCAGATTAGATCAGATATTAATCTGATCTGAATCTGAATATGAAATAAAAATAGATCTGATTTTGATCTGGATCTGAAGAGCGTGTAAATACAGGGTGGGCCATCTAACGTTTGCATTTTGACAAAATTGTTTATTTAGAGAATGACAGCTCAAGTGTCAAAATTTAAATGTCAAAATACAAATTTTATATGGTCCACCCTATATCTGGATCTGATCCGACTGTCAAAATCCAAGATGATGTGTCCACTTTGTAGAATAAGTTCGATTTACCTTGGTCAAACGGTTTCCTTTAACACTAAATGCACGAATATGTTCAAGCCAATTGCCCAACTCCAGCTTTTCTATTGATGTTATTTGATTGTAGTCCAAATGAATGTCCAGCACCGACCGATATGCAGTTAGCAACGGTTCGACTTCATTTATCTATAAAAATTCCATTCGAGCATTTATTGCGTATAAACTATTTTGCAATTTTTTTCCAGAATTCTTTTCAATAAATTACATTGTTGTGCTGCGCATAGAATGTGGCTGTATTTTCGGGAACAGAGACCGGAAGACGATTCAAACTTAGATTGTTGCAATTAACTGTGTACATCGGATGCAAAACATTTGGTAATATGTATGATAAAGTGCAGGAACAATTGCGCAGCTCCTCGTTGTTGTTGCACTTTTCGCTTACAGACTGAAATTTCCGACATATTCACTGTAAATGAGCGAAGATGACTAATGATTTTAAATTTTGACTGGTTTTACTTACGATTTTGAGTTTCATCACAAACAGAATGGAGTGAGTTTTAAAGATATTATCTTTGCATTGCAACATGTTTCGATCAACTACGTGTTTTGCTTTAGTATTATTCGCAAGCCATTCAAAACTGCGCGAGCAATTAAATGGATTCTCTGGAATGTAGAATAAATTATATTGTAGCCACGGTACTATGACTTCCATTTTAAACTTACCGTTCAAATACAACTTTCTGAATGTTTGTGACAGCTCCAATGATCCATCATAATATTGCAGTTGATTCCAACGCAAATCAATCGATTTGATAGTCAACAGATGTTTGAACAACGAATTTTGAAGATGATCAAATCTAGTAAATGAAATATTGATATTCTAAAAAAAAAATAAGACACGTCTTATGAACAAAAAAAGAAGCGCTTTCGATTGGTATCACATATTTCATACCTGTAAATAATCTAACTTGGGAAAATCATTTGAAAAATTCTGTAACGCACCATATGCAATGTTAAGAGACCTCAGTTTTGTAAACTTCGACAAAATTGACGCATTGAAACTGTGATTCGGCCAACCGCATAAAATGATGTGACGAATTCGATCCGGGTGTTCGATCGTTGTTACATTGATTTCAACCCCGTGGCACTGCAGAGTTTTGTTCCGCATCATGCATTTCCCTTGTTCTTGTGTTCCATCATTCAAACTACTCTGCCATTTTGAACATGCTTCTTGAACAAAGGTCGAAAATTTTGATGATGCTGTTGCTGATCGATCCATATGCAGCTTTACCAATTCCCTATTGTTTTCACGCAATATCAAATTCATTTGAAAATAAAAAAAAACAAAATGTTGTGAAATTTAATTTGTTATTAGGTGTAATTGAGCACGGTTTCAGTTTTAATGTACAGTTTTGGCGCATCCAAACAATATTCGATGTTACACCTCCTGAGCAGCGTTTGGTATAACGCCGGTGAATAGCGTTGAGCCGAACTGAGTTAGAAGATTCAATAATTTGAGTAAACTCAGCGCTTTTCGGCTGCGTTCTCCCAAACACTGCTCCTTCAAAAAGCAAACAATTTTTATTATTTCGCTAGGTCGTTATTCTATGGGTAAGATTCAGAATGGTGTATGTTGAAATTTCTTAATAAAAATTTCTTATCAAATATTTGTTAAAGTAAAGTTTGTCTGTCAGTGATTCAGGTTGAATACAAGTCGTGCATGTACGTCGATGATTTACGTCGTAGTTCATTCATTCATTATTCAGTATTTATAGACCGAATTGTGTACCGTTAGGTGTGTTCAGTCTTTTTCCGTATTCCATGAATACCACCAGCATGAGAACTATTATTCGAAGACATTGGTGAGAGGCTTGCAGGGCACAACTGCACCGCATTCGAATGCTCGAGCCCATGAATGGCTACTACCTTTTTTGCGGTGGTGTATTGAATATTGAAATACTCAATAACACACACTTAGCGTTAAGGTAGTCAATTTACGTGTGTCTGTGCTAACTCAAAATCCTCTTTGTGCACACACACGGGACCGACGGCTTAAAGTGTCCTCCGAAACACTCCGTGAGTCGAACATCACTGTTTTATGTGTTAGTTTGTCTCCCATCAATATATCACTGTTATTAGCAATGATGAAATTGATAAAAAATCAAACGGCCACTAGTGGGATTCGAACCCACGTCCCCATGCTTGCAAAGCCGGCATGCTAACCACTACTCTACAGCTGGGTCGTAGTTGTCAAAGTGAAGTATGTTCGCACAGATTTGAATGCTATAAAGTAGAGTATGTTTCGGTGACTCTGAATTAGAAGAGGAGTGTATGTTTGATATTTAAGTAAAAGTAAAAGACGAAGAATGGTTTTAAATGTGGGAGTGAGTCACCCTGAAGGTGAGGGCGAATTTTAATCTCCGTGAAAAGTTTCCTGAGGAGGGTCAACAATCCCCAATTTTTACAAGGATGAACATGCACCACTCTGCATCTCACTAATTATGGCTTCACCGTAATTTTTTGCTCCTGATTTGAAAGAAAAGAGTAAATTTTGATGTGTTTACCAAAATTGCAACATATTCATATAAGAAATTCAATTACAAATCAAGGACCTTCATTCAAGGTATTGCCATCAATTTATCTCACTTCTCAACCTGTTTTGCTGTAATCAAGAGCTTAATATCCAGGCAGCCGCTTGTGGGCGATTGCAAATGGACCAGATTCATTTTGAGAAAATAGTATTGTTATATAATCGGCTTCCTTTTTGGTCTAATACAGCCTTTAGGGAACGAAAATATTTGCGGTGATTATGAATTATTTTGTTCTTATACCGTAAAAAAAATCATTCTGATGAGTTGATTTTCATCAAATTGCATAGTCCATTTCAAATCAGTGAATATTACTAATGTAATTCCGGCTTTATTGTATGAATAAATTTCGTCACACTAATATAAATGGAGCTTGACGCCATAATCCAGATAATATTTGAGATGAATTTGATAATGAAATCACATTTAAGATCAAGTATCACATATCGTGTAGCACGTATACAATGATCACTCACAACAATTATGTGTTGTTGTTCACAAAGTGGTTGTGTTAAGTAAACTCTGAAAATTGCGCGTGTTTATCGTATTACTTTATCAATTATCACCTCGTGCACATAGCTTTTGTCAACAACTAAATTTATAACCAGAGCAAGATTGATGTATTGCACAGGTTAATCATTGGCTGCGCACAAATTTTAAGAAATCTCAGATTAAAGCAATACAAGGTTCTAATCATTTGAAAATGAGTGACTGAAACAATTATCATCAAAATGATTTTATATTTTTATCTAATTTCTGTGTCTAAAAATAAACTCAAAGCAATTTAAAATTATGATGAGATATGTACATATATAATATGCGATTTTTTGCAAACTTAAAGGAATTCAGTGGGAAAATGGAAATTTGGGCTTCATTTTGTTTTTTAGTAGTGTAATAATTAATAAAACAATTCACTTTTCATATTCGGAATTGGAATGAGAGAATTTCAATTTGTTTCTGTTTTCCCGTGAGGCAATATTTTGCCATTTGAATTATTTGGGATAATAGGGCTGTGTTTTGACTGGCCAACTGTGATTGTCTCGAACAAAATTAACATATTCGATGTTCAGTCAAAATGTCCCAAATTAATCGACTGACTAATAAATATAAACAAAAACTTTATAAAATAGAAAGTTAGCCAATTATAATTGATTAGAGTGAATCACAGTTAGCTGAATTTCAACCAAAGCACGTTATTATTTTTCCACTAGAAACTCTTCAGAAATTCAAATCTTCACTGATCTACATTACATTAACCATAAAATACAAACCTCCTGCTTGAGACTACTTCAAAGAGGAGAATTGTCGTTAACCACACCATTATATACATATCGACAGTTTCTTCTATTTACTAATGATTTCCGTTGAATTTAAAGGTTTATAACCGCAATGTGCTTGTATTTGTCTATTTGAAGCGGTCCAACTTTTTTTTTCCAATGAGCTTAGTGCTTTAAAGGAATTCTTAATGTAACGAATCATTCAGACATCTTGTATAAATTCGATAGCAGACGATATAAAGAAATCGTAACATCACTCGATTAAGAACTATTTGTATCCAATTCAAAATCTAATTCAACTGTTTGTTAAGAAAATTGAAATGACACTGAGCAAAAGCTTTTGTTACAGAACTCATATATACGTATATGAGCGGCGTAAAAACACAGTGCGGCGCGGATTTCGCTTTCGACTTTTATGCCCAAAGAAATGTTCATTCTCATTGGGTACTTTCATTACGAAATCATAGAAATTATGAAAAAACAATAACTCTCTTGTTTTGCTCATAAATCGTCACTTCGATCCTTTCTATGATTATATTTGGCTCTTAAGCAAGCTAATGTAGCATTGCTTTGCTGTGGTGGTGTTTGGTATAAGTCATATCTGACGTAGGAGGGATGATGCATTTGCACTTGCAAATATATTCAAATTTCACATTATATTTTAGTACATATACGTATTCTATTAAGATTGCTGCAATATTTTTTCAATAAACAATGTTTAATAGCATTTTTCGTGTGTTACAAATATATAAGTGGTATTAGAGCAAGCCATATTTGGTACCACGGTTCAATGTGCGCATTTTGTTGAAATGTGTTTTACATTCCAATTTGTTGTGATAAAAAAAAAATAACAACCCAGTGTTTGTTTGTTAAAAAAGTCTAACGCATTCCGTGATTTCCGTCACAAAATATGGAGAGCAATGTTTGTTTTAGACTCTCTTGCTTCATACCGCGTTATCTGAATTAGCGAATTCTCATTCATTTTCTACGATTTCGTTTAAGAAGTCCTACGTCTAGGTTAGAAAAAGACATAATTCCCTTCCAGCTCGTGTATCTTCACCCAACAATTTGTAAGCTTTTCAAACAATAAAAATCTGCACGGAATAAGCGTTTGTTCCGCGAAGACCTCATCTGCCGAATAAAATCTCTGTTCGGAAAGCCAGAGCCATCTCCGCCGGGAATTTTCAATCAATTCAATATGAACAGCTGAGAATAAATTCACGACTTTATAAATACGGCTCTTCATTCTGTCGCACTTTGATTTTTTTGGGCGTGATTCCACGAAAATTCGATTTTCTTTTGCACGCTAACTGGTCAAAGTGCCTTTCTTGTGTGCAATGGAGTGAATCCCACTTTTGCTAGTACTGTGATAATATCGTGAACTTACT
The DNA here is from genome assembly GCA_028476595.1 of Obolodiplosis robiniae. Classification (NCBI taxonomy): domain Eukaryota; kingdom Metazoa; phylum Arthropoda; class Insecta; order Diptera; family Cecidomyiidae; genus Obolodiplosis; species Obolodiplosis robiniae. The sequence continues at coordinate 5,690,771 of CM052017.1, read as the reverse complement.
CTCAACGGATCACATGTCATTCACTAGATCTCATGACAAATTGCACGTGTTAATATGTACGCAAACTGAGTTCGTTAAGCGTACGATTGGTTTCTCGGCGATTAATTTTTGGAATAGTATACCCGCGAAAAAAAAATTGATTAATTCCGTAGCATCGTTTAAACGTCAACTTAAGCTTTGGCTAATTGATAGCAATCAATAAATTGTTGATCATTCGGGGATGTTGTATTAGTTCACTCAGAAAATTCATCATTTTCGTTTCATCGTTTCTCATTTTCACTTTTCATGCTTTAGATATTTACATTGTTTAAAGTTAGGAAATGATCTGCATGAATAATTATTATGTTATTCCCCTGATTCTCCCGATCAGGCCGATTTTTCAATGGTTTTCGGGAGTTTTGCCGTATTAGTAGTCAATCGTGAATTCCATCCCATCCTGTTATGTAAGTTTCTTTGCTAAACGCGGCACTATAGGCGGTATTTATACCGAATTGGGCATTTCAGCTAGCATGCATTTTGTACTTGTGCTGATTAAACAAAGTGGTGCTAGTTTAGGACTCGAAGCATATAAATAAATTAACGTTCGCATTGTGTTAGAACCAAATATAATAAGTATTTCGGAAGGTTCGGTCCGTTTTTTTTGTGTTTTTTACGCATTTATTTAAATAACAAAATGAATGAATTCAATAATCAAAGTATTTGCCATCGTTAGCTAGGACTTTTTCCCATTTTTTTGGCAATTCATGGATTCCGTCCGAGTACCACTTCTCATCTTTTGGAGCTAACCATCCATCAAGCCAATTTTTCACTGCTTCGTACGAAGTGAAGTGTTGTTCGGAAAGTCCGTGCTGCATCGATCGGAATAAGTAGTAGTCTGATGGAGCAAGGTCTGGTGAATACGGCGCGTGGGGTAGTACGTCCCATTTGATGTTTTCCAAATAGTTTTTCACCGGTTGTGCAATATGAGGCCGAGCATTGTCATGAAGCAAAATCACTTTGTGTGTTCGATCACCCCATTCTGGTCGTTTTCGCTTCAATGCTTGGTTCAATTTGATTAATTGTTGTCGGTAGCGATCAGCAGTAATCGTTTCACCAGGTTTTAGCAACTCATAATACACAGGTCCTCTCTCATCTCACCAAATGCACAGCAAAGTCTTCTTCCCATGAATATTGCGTACTGGTTGTGATGTTGATGGTTGGCCTGGGTCTACCCATGATTTTTTGCGCTTGGGATTGTCGAAATGGATCCACTTTTCATCACCAGTAACAATTCGATGCAAAAAAGACTTTAATTTGAACCGATCAAGCAAAATGTCGCAGATGGTTTTTCGTCTTTCGATGTCTCTTTCTTTCAATTGATAAGGCACCCATTTTCCTTCTTTTTTGATCGTTCCCAATGCATGTAAACGTTCAGAAACGGTGGATTGGGAAACTTCCAATGTTTCTGCCAATTGTTTCAATGTTTGAGTTGAGTCTTCATTCAATAATGCTTGCAATTCTGCATCTTCAAACTTTTTTGGCCGTCCCGATCGTTCTCTGTCTTCAACATCAGAATCACCTTGTTTGAAGCGCCGATACCATTCTCTGCATGACTCATCGGTTGGAGCTATTACACCATAAACTTCCACAATATTTCTATGTGCTTCCGCTGCACTTTTACCACCATTAAAATAGAATAATAAAACTTCGCGCAAATGCTGTTTATTTGGTTTGTATTTTGCCATTTTTGTTAGAAAAACAAAGTTTGTTACTGTACGAAATGTAAACTTCTCTTGACTCATTATTGTTGACAGATGTCTAACCTTCTTAATACAACATCATTCCGCCATCATTTTAATAACTATATAGCTACTGGATCCATCTATTGAAAACGGACCGAACTTTCCGAAACACCTATTAGTATATTTCACACAAAAATTTAAAGAAGAAATTATTTGATTTGGAAAAGCGTTATTTTTCGAAAGATACATATTTTATGAAGCAATTTGATGAAGCAATTCCGGCTTGGTTTTTATAGAAATTAAAGCATAGATGTTACAGGTTGCATTTGGCGATCTGAATCGCTTTCAATGCTGCCACATCTAATCGAGTTTCGTCTGCCGCCAATGTTTTGTTCACAGCAGAAAAGACTCGTTCCGCCAATGATGATGTTCCTGGCAAGTATAAAATTATATTCAATGACCGTAGCCATTTCCTTGTATTCGCAAACGCCGTCATTGGGATGAAGAAATTGTTCTTTTGAACTCATGTTAACAGTAAGCAACATTTCTGTGACATTATCACCATCAATTTTTAACAAATGTTAAGAAAAATTGTCAGTATTTTGTGTAAGCGCCACAGCCGAAGACGAACCAATTTGGAATCCATTGTTTCAATCAGTAAAAAAAAAAATCCTCTTCGACATGCACCACGAGTTGCTCCACGAAAATTAACTTTTGCATTATTATTGATTTCTTGTTTCCAAATGATATTTAATGGCGGCATACGTTATGAGATCGGATATTATTGTTGAATGTTGAATGAACCAGCTTTTTCGGTTAAATCCAAAACTTCAAACCGAACATGAGGATGAGTTATCAAACGAGCTTGGGAATCTGTGTAGATTCTCTCAAATTTTCTTCAAACGGTGATTATTTGCCCCTTGTTTTCGACATTTGCTATTCTTTTAAATATTGGGAGTACAAATTGAAAACCGCGCATTCGTTACTAACTTCATATCTATCATAGATGTCATTATTTTGACTTTGACAGCTATTGTATCATAAAGAGGATAAAAAAATACATTGAAAACGATCTGTCAAACTTATCATTCAGTTGAATACACAAGTTTATTATTGCGTTGAAAATATCGAGCTACGTGCCTACAAAACAGCATTTGCGGGAAGTTTTACTTTATTGGTTTAATCTGAAGAAAAATGCTTCCGAGAGTCATCGTTTGTTATGCGAAGCATATCCAGAATATGCTCCGTCGATTAGAACGTGCCAGGAGTGGTTTGCGCGGTTCAAAAGTGGTGATTTTGATGTGGAAGACAAAGAGCGTCCAGGCCAAGTGAAAAAGTTTGAAGACGAGGAGTTGGAAGCATTACTCGATGAAGACTCGTGTCAAACGCAAGAAAAACTTGCAAAATCATTGGGAGTGACACAACAATCCATCTCCTATCGTTTAAAAGCCATGGGAATGGTTCAAAAGCAAGGAAATTGGGTGCCATACGAATTGAAGCCGAGAGACATCGAACGCCGTTTTTTCACTTGTGAACAGATGCTTCAAAGGCAAAAACCGAAGGGTTTTTTGCATCGTATTGTGACTGGTGATGAAAAGTGGATTCATTACGATAATCCGAAGCGAAAAAAATCGTATGGTTACCCCGGCCACGCATCAACATCGACGCCAAAGCCGAACATTCATGGCTCGAAGCTAATGCTGTGTATTTGGTGGGATCAGCTCGGCGTGATCTATTATGAGTTGTTGAAACCAAACGAAACCATCACAGGAGCATTGTACCGAACTCAATTGATGCGTTTGAGCCGAGCACTGAAGGAAAAACGATCGGAAACGGTCGCAAGACACGATAAAGTTATTTTGCAACATGACAACGCTCGGCCACATGTTGCTCAGGTCGTTAAAACCTACTTGGAAACGCTTCGATGGGAAGTCCTACCCCACCCGCCGTATAGCCCAGACATTGCCCCTTCCGATTACCACCTCTTCCGATCAATGACACATGGCCTGGCTGAACAGCATTTCCATTCTTACGAGGAATGCAAAAAATGGGTCGATTCATGGATAGCCGAAAAAAGCACAGATTTCTTTCGACGCGGAATCCGTAATTTGCCAGAAAGATGGGAAAAAGTTTGGATAATAGTACGAAAAACAAAATAGACCCAAGAAATATGCAATCCGCAATGTTTTTAACAATTGTTTAACGCTTGTGTTGTTCACGATGCCTTGCTTTTACCCTTTCTCGTGCTGTCATAGGTGCCACCGCTCTGTCATTACTACCACGAATTCCATTCTGCATGGTATTATTACTAGAAGCAGCTGGTACAATAGCACCTGATAAAGCATTTTCCGATTTAACTTTTTTTCTTTTTCACCGATGTATTACTCCGAATTGATACACCAACATGTGCATGTTTCAAAGCACCCACATCATTTGTACCATCGCCACTCAGTATAATGAAGTAGCCCGTGAATGGAAATAAAAGAATGATAAACTGTGTGACTGAGAATAAAAATGGTGAGGCAAAAACTGTTTTTGAAGTGTGAAATATGAAAAGTTGTTTCTTAAAAGTGCAACATGAATATTGGTTGTTTCATTTTTCTTATGGAGCCTACCGAAAGAGAACTTGAATAAAGCTTAGATTCTATTTTAATATCAGACGCTTAAAACAGATTTGAATGATAACATTTTGGTAATAAAACGAAGCATGTGTTATACAAATGATACATTTTAAACTAAGACGTATTGATTCTGCTCCCAAATCACCATAATATTTCAGTACAGACTTTGTTATGGATGAGTAAATTGCATTGTTAGAAAATGATATGCTACCAGAAATTGCAATCTGTGGTTTTAGAACAAAACAACAATACAATTTAACCTATTGTTTTAAAAATAATTATTCGTTCAAAAGGGAAGAATACATGAAATAATACCCGGTAATTTACTCAAACCATGTCTATATATTGTTGTCATTTGTTTTTTAAACGAATCAACTGTCAGTGTATTTAACGTTTACAATTATTGCGAGTTAACCACAATGAGAGTGTGGGGAATTTGGTTAAATTTTTGGTAATCTATGACTGTTCATATTCAAACGAATAATAATACCTTATTTTGGCATTTGTTTTGAAAATGAAAGTACCGAATTTCAACTATTTTTAATTATTTTTAAAATAATATCGGTACTGTTTTGACTAACAGGTGTCACTAGCCACTAATGAGTTGCTAAACGATTTGACAAATATGGCGTTTTGTTGTGCTGACATAATCCTTCAAAAATATATATGTCAAACATTCCGAAAGTAATAGTAACGTTTTTATTTTTGCGCTTAAAATGGATAGTTTTGTACCAGAAAAAAAGTTTTTGCGGGGAATTTTACTTCATAATTTTTTTTAGAAGATAACTGCTGCTGAAAGTCATCGTATTCTGGTGGAAGTTTACGGGAAACATTCTCTTTCTAAAACAACTTGTAGAGATTGGTTTCGACGCTTTAAAAGTGGTGATTACAGCGTTGAAGACAAGAACGTCCAGGTCAGTCAAAAAATTTCGAAGATGAAGAATTGGAGGCATTACTCAATGAAGATCCATCTCAAACGGAAGGAGAACTAGCAGAATCATTAGAAGTCTCTCAACAAACAATTTCGAGACGTCTGAAAGCAGCAGGATTTATTTAAAAGCATGGAAATTGGGTCCCACGTGAGCTGAATGCAAGAGACGTGGAAAGTCGCAAATTCACATGTGAACAGCTGCTCCAAAGACAAAAAATAAAAGGATTTTTCAAGGCAGTGAAACGCCATACAAAGTAAATGGTACACGTAATAGACTACGCTATGTAGTTTGCATAGCGTAGTCAGTACACGTAGTCAAATCGCTTCACCGCCTTGGGATTTTTGCATCGTATTGTGATGGATCTAAGATACAGCTCTGTATTTGGTGGGATCAGAAGGGTGTGGTGTACTACGAGCTACTGACACCCAATGAAACCATTGATGCAATTCGCTACCAACTCCAATTAATGCGAATGAGCCGGACATTGCGTAGAAAACGGCCAGAATATAAAGAAAGACAAGTCATTGTCATTCTTCAACATGACAGTGCTCGACAACTTGGAAACACAGGCATGGGATGTGCTACCCCACCCACCGTATAACCCAGACTTTGCCCCTTCTGATTACCACTTGTTCCGATCCATGCAGGATAACCTGGCTGGGCACCGCTTCACTTCATCAGAAGAATTGGAAAATTGGGTCGATTCATTCTTGGCCACAAATGATGAGTAGTTCTTCCGACGCGGAATCCGTATGCTACCAGAAAGATGGGAAAAAATCATAGCTTCTGATGGCCAATACTTTCATTAATGTTTTCCTTCAATTTGTTTTTCAAATAAATGGTTACTAAGCAAAAAAACGGCGGAAAATCATTTATACTACCAATCCAGTTTCAGAATTTTTCCAATCTTATCTGAAGGTAAGTTTTCTTCCCACCGATTCATGTAATAAATGTTCTACTATAAATGCTAAAATATGAGACGAATTAATGTACATACTTGTAACTGAATGCTTTGGTTTTATCAAATTGGTCATCTGAATTAAATTTAAAAATGCGAATTTTATGCATTGTGTGAAAATTAAGTGATTTTACATAGCTGACTGTTTTTAACCATAAACTATCAAAACTGGCTTTTATCTTATTTTGTATGAAGAATATTTTGTTAATGTTGTGTTCAAGTCAGTCGATTAATTTGGGACATTTGTTCGAGATAATATTAAGTCTTCCAAAATAACCATAAGTAGCGCGCTCGTCCGCATAAAAAGCATAAAGAAATGAAGAAACAAAATAAATTTCAATAGAATAGAAACATGAATTATATTTCTCTACAACATATTTTGTTCTCGATAGGTTTACATGAAATTGAGAATTATAGAATAGATTTATCGGCTGCGGTTCTATCAATTTCCGCATTCTCCATCGTAGCTTCAATTGATATGCTTTCCTCTAGGAGTGCCGATGGAGTTGTGGCTTGGATGGAACCACTTCGTTTCAAAGCCATTTTTTCATTTGTTTCCGCTTGCAAGCGGCGCTCATATGCTCGAACGTCATCCATTGACATGTCAATCCAGTCATCGATCCAGGTGAATGCCTGTCGATGGCCCAACAATAGAACGTCGCGTATGCAACGATGAATGAAATCCTCGACTCGTGTTTGCAGTCCCCATACTTCGAACGAAGCATGCACTACCTTGTAAGAACACATGATTGGTTTGTCATCTCGCCAGCCTTCAATCAATGGGCCGCGTTTCGTTTTGGTAGACTGGAAGAATTTCGGATCCTCTTCTTGTTTGTAATGTTTTGCTAAATCGTCGAATGCAATATCAATTTCATCCACACTGCGTTCAGCTAATTTTTCTGGCGGAAAATTAAGGCACTGCAAATGAAATCATTATTAAAAATCGTTTGTTTCCATTTTGAAATGAGCATACGTTCTCTGTTGATCCATTGTCATCTACATATTTCGATTGGATGGATACGTGAAACTTCGGTATAAAAGAGCACTGAAATGACAAAAAAATAACAATGTAAAACAATCATGTTTTGATGTGCTGTGATGTGAATCGAGCATAACATACTGTATATTCTTCGGTTTTCAGTCACAAAGCATGAAAGTGGATCAAATTTAGAAACAATGGAAAAAAAATCAGAACTTTATGTATTCATTTTATGACTTGAAAATTATCGAAATACCTGTAAAGGTGTACGGATAATAGTTCCACGACTTTTCGGTTACGTAAAACACTTTTGGGCATATTGCCTGTAACCAATATGGCAGTCTCCTGGAAAATCAATTATGTTCAATGCAAGTTGCATATGTGCAACACTTCAAACGACTTACGTCGAAAAATGAATGCGTTTCTCTGTAAATTGGCCAGTTCCATGTACAGGATCTTCACAATCGCTATTTTCAATCACTTCAACCCCTTCGCCATCGCCGGACTGCTCATTGCTATGCCTGGCTATCATATACAGTTGACCAACTCGATACTAAAATTGCAAAACAGCACCAAAAACTAATTAAGCTCTGTTCAAAAGATTGTTTTTTTAGCACACAAGTTGATGAAAGAATGCAATGAAAAATCGTGGAAAAAGAGCAAAAATCAAGTAATTTAACCTCTTCAACAGTAAGCGGCATGCATATGCGGTACTCGCGAATTAACACCATGATTTTTTGAGGGGAAAACACCAAATACTTGTCGGTCAACCTCCACAGTTTAATGGCTAATTACAGCTGATTCACTAAAAGCACGAAGAAAGTTCAATGAATCAGTCATTTTCCTGATGAAAACGATTTTCTGCCACACTAAATGCACTATTATGAACATACAATCAATGAATATTTCGTTAATGCAAGTTCAGACCATCAATCTACGTGTGAGTATTAGAAGAACAAAATTACATTACACAAGTGTACCTAAAATTGTGTGTTAATCATAAATATCATATTACATACAAAAAGAATGACAAAATAAACATTTGTAAAACGTCATAAATACGCTAGTGTGAAGTTGTGCATGACGTAGGTTTGATAGTATTGACAGTGGTTTGACATTATTTCTTCGTTCGTCCTTAATCTCACAAAATAGTTACATAACAGACACAAATGAGAAACAATGAGAAACAATCGAGAAGAAATGTACTCAATTTAATGAATTTATCGTCGTTTTAATTGTTGTATTTAAGATTAATTGCCCAATATTTTTTGTATCAGTGCCGATAGTTCGACGTTCTCTATAACACGATTATCACCGATTTCGATGTTGTTGTTAATTTTGGACATTCAGAGTTCAGATACTGGAGCTATGGAAATTTTTCTTTCTTTTTAAGAAAAATATAATTTGGCGTCATAGAAAAACTGAGTACAGATTCTTAAAATTATATAAAAATATTTTTAGACAGAATGAAAAGTTTTTTCTAAAACAACTTGCATCGCGTTATGCATTACATTAATACATCAAATTCAAAGGAGGGAATGCGCCAACTTTAAAAATGTTTGTATATAATGTTCATTTTATAGAAAGGGAAAAAATATCGGCAAAATATTTGATTTTAAATGGTATTTATATGCTAAAAATCAACAACTAAAGCGGTATTGGATTCATCAAATCTAGTACTGCTTTCTTTGCCAAATACTTGAACATGTAATGCGGCATGTATATGTGTGAAAATTGATTTTGAATGGATATTTGTATTTTTGTAATGTGTAGTGCCGAGTACAGCGTAGAATATCGTACCTCCACCAAATGTTTACTTCATTTGTTGGGTGTAGTGCGCAGTGCATATTGATCATTTGACGATTTGATTTTTTTTTTCTTTCGCACAGTGAATTATTGTTTGCATTGAGTCGATAGTCGTGACCCTGGCAAATGAAATAGTGAAAATTCAAGTCAAAATTAGTTGAATTTTTAGGTTTTAACCGAATATCAATCTATCGCAGCTCTTTTTAACTTGATATAGACTGAACAATTTTCCAATATCTATTGTCTAACGATTGTATTAAGGCCAATCAAACTGATAAACCATCATTAGATACAGCCAGCGAAACAAATAAGTACGGATACTAAGAGTTTCTGTTTTTGTGCTTGTCATTTGTAGAACATTTGCTTTACGATAACTATGCGTGTTGTGTCCAATCAAAAGATTCTACACTTCGTAATTTGTTATTAATTGAACAATATTTGACGTCTAGTTTAATTTACACTCTCAACACAAAGTACATGTACACGTCAAAAAATTAATATTGATTAATAATAGTGAATAATAGTAATGAGAGAGTCGTTGAAATATCGCATGCAACATTACAATAAGTACAATATTGTGCTCGAGATATGTGCTTGAACATATGTGAATTTTGTATCATTCAATAATTATTTTCACTGTGCAGTTCAAGCTGTGGCTGATTTCCAATTTCTCTACACCATTCATTTATTATGGATATTTTTTTTTCTTCCTACATTAAAAATTGCACTTCGTTCGTTTCTTTTTGAGAATTTTGAAAGTAGGATATAATTTTGACTAACGATTTGATTTTAAGTGTTTATTGTATGACTGCTGATTTTAAACTGATTTATATTATAAAGTGATTAGTTCAGAATTAAGGTGACTTGATATAAACGTTTGTCACCATATTTTACAGGAATATTTTGTAAAAATGTTCATCGATTGTCACATACCATTTGAAGCAGCGAAATTGTATAGAAGTTTTTCAAAAATTAAACACTATAAAATATGCAATTCATGGAAGAAAGTACAGATCCAAGCCGATTGTTGTACGGGTGGGCGTCTAGCAACAACTTGACTCGAGTTCAACTCAGCCTGAGCGACGTGTCCAATAAATAAAATAATCAAACAAAATGATTTTATCTAAAGTCCATTCGTGCATTAGATTCATTCTTTCATTGATAACCCTACTTGATGAGCTATTCACTGATTTTTTCAATAATCAACATATTGCTCATTCCGTATCATACGAAATGTCTTAAATTGTTCATGCCATTATGTAAATAACATGACTAGCATTTTAAATAAAATTATGTGCCATAATTTGGTTGTAAATGCCAACAATGTCCGAATGTATCAAGTAAATCGTGTTTAAACCGATTAAATCAAGAATGTGTGACTCAAAGTCACCAGTCAAAGTAATCAGTTTGCCACACTCAACCAGCGATATTTGATATCTTTTCTTCACTTGAACAAAATAAATTTTCTGATATTATTCAACTAGTAGGCAGAAACGTGTTGAAACTTTTTGCAATTTATTTCCGTTTTGATTAAACTTTTGGTTGACGTAAAACAAATCTTTTATTTGCGATTGAATAAGAAAATCGTTGCATTTGTTTTACAGATACTCGTTTGGTTTGTTTGAAATGCTAAACATTCGCCCCAAAATGGGACCAGCAAGAAATAAAGAATGGACTTGTTGCTTCAGATTGCACGTCCGTACTGCAACAATAATGATTGGAATATGGCACCTGGTAAGTTCGATTCTCGAATATTCGATTCTATTCCGGATATAAAACGAATATTGGTATATTTGTTTCGCAGTTTTTGAATGTGCTGACATTAGTAATACTAGCAGCAATTATGCGGAATCCAGAAATGATGCAGGAATTAGAAAGCGGCTATAATGATTATGGTCCAATGGGCGGCGGTGAAGCCCTTCCAACTCCATTGAGCAAAATCGAACTTCCATATGCATATCGTGATCATTCACTCAATCATCGTAAGTATCCAGCATTATTGCGCAAATGATTCAGCCAACAGGGGCAATATTGTGCTGCATATTTTCAATTAGCAGCCATGTTTTCACTGGATTATGTGATTTAAAAAGTTTTCATGTTTGATTGTGATATTTCTTCCAGAAAATATGGATATGGGTGGTATCGTTTGCGTTTGCATGATTGCTATATCGTTGATGTTAATCTATGGAGCCTTAAAGTACAAACCGTCTCATTTGCTGCCTTTCTTCTGCCTACAGCTCTTTAATTTTGCCATTACAACGTAAGTGAAATCATTCAATATATTTTTCAATTGTGCCATTGATATGAAATCGAACATCTAATGATTAATTTTGAGAGTGTGTCTATTTTTTTTCATGACATTTTTCGATTCGACGTTAAGTTTGACAGCAGCTGGATACTTATGTTACCTAAGGTCTATTCATCGTATGATTGCTGACTTCCATCGTTTGCCGTGGCGCGATGAATTACTTAAAATGAATCCACAGCTTCTGAGCATCATTGTCCTGGTGGTGTTTCTGACAGTTGTTTTGCTGAAAGCTTATGCTATTGGCATTGTTTGGCGTTGCTATAAATACCTCACGATGCGACAACACAATATTCGTTCGATGCTACCTTACATCATTCCGGAAATTTCAGCACGCCAGGTAAGATTTTTGCAAAAGCAGACACTTTGTCTTGCTTTAAAGTTTTTTTTAGGTAACATGAAAATGATTTTTACCTCACAAAAGAATGAAGTTAGCTAGCCATTTGCAAAAACACATGAAAAATTCATACGATTAAAACACAAAATTGAATCAAATTTGTTCCACCCTTTTCGCTTCTAAGTACAGTCAGCCACATTCATTAAGATCTAAGACAAAGTGGACCTGAAATCGAAAATGTTCCTGCTAATTCGTTCAGAATGTGCGATTCCATCTTTTCCAACGTGGATCTTAATGAAGACGACTATGATTTTTGATCAGCATATCAAATTTTATTCAAAAGTGAATGCTTACAACTGAGTTCTTTTTGAAAGATTTGCCATTTTCATTTTTCTCACAATTCAATTGACACCATGCACAGCGAAGAAATCACATTTTAATATTTACTAATTTCAGGAGCGTGATTACAATACTTTACTGCCGGACTATGAGGAAGCAATTGCGCAAAGTATAAAACAGCCACCTCCGTCCTACTATCAGGTCGCTCTTGCAACGAATCAAATGCATGCAACTATGAACCTCAATCGATCGCAAGCAACATCACACGTCCCACATGTAAATGTTGTCGAAAATGTGAGTGTCAATATGAATGAACACATTCTACCAGCATATGATAGCAACCAATTATCTACATCACCTGAAATTGGCAATCGCTCAAATGCGGATGCCGCGACAACAACAGATTCTTCGACGAGAATAAATCAGTCAAGTGCTACTCCATCCAAACGACATGATCAACCATAAACAGGGCCGAAATGCATATTCATTTAAAATTTATATGGAACCATAATTGAATGGGTGAGAATGAAAACCGACCTCCAACTATTGTGAGAATTAAAATTAGACCAGAAAAAAATTAGCATAAAATGAGTCCCAGATTTTTTGTATCTGTTCTTGATATCTTTTTTATCCACAAAATTTTCGCGATCTTATTTTTATTTTGCAAAAATTCCTGGTACAATTTTTGTTTTAACATTTTTCCCGGTCTCATTTCGGTTTTCAAATTTTTCTAGTCTCATTTTAAATTTTACAATAGTATGAGGTCGGTTTTCATTTTCATCCATTCAATTTTTGTTATTAATTAAAGATCTATCTAGCAATAACACAAATAGAATAAAACTGTTGAGGTCATTTCGTAACCTCTTTGGTGTAATTCAGGCAAATTTATTGCAAGGATCAATACTTGGAGTAAAACATGTATTTGATTTCAAAGCTTTCTTCGGTAAATTGCATCTAAGATAAATCTATTTAAAAATGCGAGTAAATTCCTTTTAAATAAAAATACGCGCTCCAGACATTTAATCATTCAAATGTATGAAATATTAACCGAGCAACTCGCACAATGCACCAAATGGGTCTGATTGCATTAAATTTACCACAACGAGGTGACTCTTAATATCTAAATTAATGTTAGTCTCTACACAATAATTGTATATGCAGTTTGAATGTTGTGAACATCGAAACTCCGTATCAAAGCATCACAACAAAAATATTACAACATAGTTCAATTGCGTCGTTTTGGTTCATGTGTGTTTTTTTGTAAACACACACAATTCGACTAGTTGTTCTTTTATTCGGAACTGTTCAAGCACATCTGAATAAATAGATTCTTGATATATTTTGGCTTGGAACATGAACACCCAACTAGCGGCACATAAGTCATTTGGAATCTCTGCAACTATTTTGAATTATAGAATAGAAAAAAGAAGTCAATCGATTTAAATAATGAAAATCACTCTTAAACTTAATGTGGCAATCGTAATAAATCAAACAACTGTACAATATCGTGGCATTCCCGTACAGCAGATGCACAAACTGCTAAATCATAGGACGAATTGTTTCATATGACGACTGGAATTTTAATTTTGCAACAAGGACGGCTGAGTTCAAGTGTCAATAACAAGGACCTAGTACTTTTAAAACAAAGTAAAACGAGGAGCCTCAAAAATAGATGGCCTATCATAGTGATAATTCAAAATTCAAACCGAAAATTATGGATTTGCAGCTAAAAATTGATGCACTACATCTCAATTTTATTTCAATGATGAAAGTCTGAGGCAATCGCACCCTTATTCGCTGAATGCCAAGTACATACCATTATTTGCGAATTCGGCGATTCAGGCGATTTCTAAGTCTTGGAAAGTGTGTTCCATTCAATTATGTTGACTGAATGAAATGCGCTCGACGTGAGCCTCAATATGTAACTCGATAATTGTAAAAGACACCATATTCTAGTGTTAACATGAATTAAGAAAAAATAACACCCAAATAAAAAAAACTTTACAACCACAATGAGTCAGTGTGCATTTTTGTGACGATTGTTATTTCAATGTTATTTCAATGGGGAAAAATAAATGTAGCTACTACTTATTAACAACAACTACTAATAACTAGAAGTAAGGTATTATCGTATAACTTGGGTTGGCATAAATCCGTGATTTTCACTCCGTGTATGTAATTTACGTCGAAAACTGTAAATTACGATTTCGACATGTCAAACTCTCAAACCCCCAAACACCTGTATATTTTTCCCTTATTTACACTTAAATCAATGAATCCAAAGAGCGTAAGGAAGTGTGCGCAAAAGGCTGAATGAGAAAGAAATGAAATGTGTGTGTGTATGAACATAACAGACCAGCGAACCGTTTGAACTGTCTCATACACATACACAATCCGAATGGAATCGAAATAAACAAACGACTAGCGAACACTGTCCTCTGTCTCATACTTATACATAAACAGAACGGAACTGAAATACACAAACAAAGCGAGCGAAGCGAATGTAATATGCATGCATTCTTATGCTCATGCTCATTCCTTTTGTTTCACCACATTATGACATTTGATTATTTGATAAGTGTTGCATTCTTGGACGCAAGAGTCATTTACGACTTTTAGATATTGAAATCGTGTTTCTCGTATCTGTTAAACTAATTCGCAGTTCAGTTTTCGATTATAATAAATAAAACTCCGTCACAATGTCAAATGCATTTGAAAAATTAATGAAAAACAAAGGCGGGCGACCAATGCATGATGGTTGGGATGGTTTCAAAAAGGTTTACAACAATGGAAAAGTGGCAGCAAAATGCATGTACTGTTTGAAAATGTTTCCAAGAACTGGAAAATCACGACTGGAGAAGCACCGGTAACGCATATTTATGAAGTTTCGGTGAAATTTTCAATATTGATTTTTATGTGCATCGTCTGTATTTATTTAGCAACGCGTGTGGAACCGACAATATCGCTGAGAACGAATTTGCTGACGACGTCGAAAGTACGAATGACGCGCACGGTATCGCCACTGATGTCCGTGAAATGGACCTTGATTCGGAGTCCGTAAGCAGTGAATTACAAGCAACGTTGGAATTGAACGATGATTCGCGGCCGAGTTCTCAAGCTTCTACTTCTAGTTCTCGACCAAACTCAAGTCTTAATCAATCTTACGAATCACAAGCGGTAAACGACTTGTCCTTCCTTTGTTGCGCAAATTACGAACGATTCTTTGCAAACATTGTGTGTGTTCACATATTCATTTATACGTTTTTTCTTTCAATTTTGTAGCAATCGTCCCGTTTCAGCACCTCAACACCAAAGCAACAGATAATGAAACATTGGTGGCAGATTTCTTTTTCGGGTGCAATATACCGTTCAGAGTGGCTGATTCAGCATATTTCAAGCGACTTGTGAAAGGATTGCGCCCTGCTTACAATCCACCTCATCGCCGTCTAATGTCAGACAATTTGCTCGATAATGCACACGTTAAAATTGAAAAACGCAATTCGGAATTGATCGCAAAAATGGACAAACAAATGACTTTGATAGTTGATGGTTGGAAGAATTCTGCAGCAAATCGGCACTACGTCGTGATGATGCTCGCGACGTCAGAGGATCAGAAGGTCTTTTTGGAATCGTACGATTCTTCCAGCATTCGCGAAACAGGTTCAAACTTGTTTGATGTCGTGAACAATGCGATCATGCTTGCCAAAGAACGATATGATGCCAACGTAATACGCCGTTTTATCTGATAATGCATATAATATGCAGAATATGAGAGCTATTGACATGCGATAAAAGATTTACTCTTCTCAACTTGCAATGCGCACTCTGCAAATTTAAATGAAAAAAATTAATAAGATTTACTTTTTATTATTTCACAGTAAGTTGGCTTAAATTTCTCAGAGTAACAATTGAACCCACTACTAATATTTTGATTTATCGACAATCACGACTTATTTTCATCTCGTTTAATGTAATACACCTGGTACGGGTCTAGAAGTTTGCCATCATAAATTTCTTTGATCAGTCTCACACTATTCTTGTTTTTGTTTTGAGTCGCCGTAGATAAGGTCATGCGATGCAACATTCGTCCCAAGTAGCAAACGTTACGTTTTGTCACTAAATTTTTGTAGCATAACCGTGTATTGGAACATAGTAGCATAAAAGTGACATAGTTTTGCCAATGTACATTTCTAGGAACAGATTCGTTCAAATGTATATGGAACGTTAAAAAGTTATGGAAAACAAATGCATATTGGGAACTAAAATGTCACTGGGATCTCATAAAATATCTGAAATTGGTAGCATTCAAATGAAAAAAACGTGTGAAAGAGAAAGTGTGTCCCACTGTGTATTCAAAACTTTAAGACCAATAAATTGACTAAAATTCAAATCGTAAGTCCCAGGAAATTATCATTTTTGGAAATAACTCGAGTTAGAACAAAGAGTTGTTGAAAATAACACGAAAATTGAATTTTAACAATTAAAGACGCGCTTTAAAAAAATCCAAAAACACTTGGAATCGGCTCAAGTTACGTTTAATCACTTATCGTTACTTTGTTCGCAGAAATAAATTAAAAATTTGTATTTTGAATAATGTGTATCATGTTATGACATTAATTTTTTTCTAATTATAGCAACAATAATATGAGACTGTAATTTTACAAAAAATCAAGAATGTTTGTTTTGCTCATTAGAGGAATGATGCTCATGTATTTTCGGCAATGTTGTTGATGTATTGACCTCAAGCAAACATTCCTGATCCATCTAAATTAAAGATCATAGACACATACTCTATCTAGTTTATCTCAATGATTATGTTAATTTCTGTTCAAATTGTTGTCTGGTGGATTTCTTCAGAATTTCAAGTGATCATAAATATAGTCTTTTATTTCCTCATAGAATACTTCTTCAGTAGTAACAGTCGGATTATGGATATCCGTCAGATCAATATTTCTTGCAGTATCTGCAACTCGTGAGCTATTTTCGTCATTTTCATATTTACTTTGTTTTCGCCATTTTCGTAAAACTAAAATGACTACAATTGCAAATATAAGAGTGACTGATTTAAAATAATTGGAATATTCTGGAGAATGATTAGTATATCCAGTATGAGGCATTTCATTAAGAGGAATTCCTTCAATGTTTTTTCGCGATTTTTGTATTTTTAAACATTGCTCCTCGTTTTCGATAGTTAAATTTGTATTTTTCCATTGGCCCTTAAAATATTCCAAGTCACTACAACTTAGATTTTTTCCGATGCGAAGACGAGAGAGATTTGGATAGCTTATTTGCGTTAAACCATTCAATTCATTCAATTCATTGCCGAATAAAAATAATGTATTTAAGTGGGGAAATGTTCCTGCAAATTTGATCTTTTTCAATTTATTTTCGGATAAGTCGAGATATTCCAATTTCTTGAGTTTGTTAAACTGATTGGATTTCACATCGAACAATTTGGTATCTGCTAATTTCAAGATTCGAAGTTGTTCAAATCTTTCGAATGTGCGTTCATTCAACTGCCCCACAATGTTTCCAGAAAGATCAAGCTCTTCAAGAGATGATCCTAAAATAGATATGATTTCGGCAGCGTTCTCCAACTCATTATATTGAGCGCGAAAAATCGTCAAATTTTGTAAATTCATCGATAGTAATGTCACATTCAATTTCTTGATTTTATTGAAGGAGATGTCAAGTTTCTGCAGTCCAGATGCATTCAAATAAAACAAATTCAAACCCATATTTCGTAAATTTAGCACCTGGAGATCCTTTAAGTGTTTAGACGAACACACTTGTAGTTTAAATTTCGAACTATGTTTGTTATAAGACAAATCCAGTTCTTGGAGATGTGTTCCCAACTTTTCTAAGATATCGTTGATGTTTATAAAGTAATTTCTCCCAGCTCGAAGTACGTGCAGATTGTGATTTTTAGAATTTACTATTGAATCGAGTTGGATATTTTTCAAATTGTTCTGCGATACATCGAGGATACACAGATTTTCGAACCCTTCGAGTGCATCTTTGTTCAAAATTTCATTCAATCCTGTGTTTCTCAAATACAATTCGTTCAATTTTGTGTTTTCTTTTAGTTTGCTGATGTCAGAGGCTCTTAGATCGGTGAAACTCAAATCTAATATCTTTAGATCTTTAAAATTTTCGCATAGACTCATGTTAAAGCCAGTGATCACATTATGTGAAAGATTCAATTTTTGTAGATTTCGAAACTTTAGAATTGTCTTTGAAATGTTCATTAAATGACGAATTTCACAATTGCTTATTTCCAGTGTTACAACATTATCTCGAATGTTTTCCTTTTTTATTGCAGAAATACAATCGCCCTCAGTTTTCGTTCGATCCAATGCACCACAAAATAAATGCGCTGACTTCTTTTCTTTGTCCATGAATGAACAGCCAATATTGTCTGAAGCACTCGCTGTATTTGTGAATATTGTACACAGTATGCAAAATATTTTAAATTTCATGTTTTTTGAAGAAAAAAAAGATTTCAATGATTCCTTCTCAATTTTAAATCCACAACTGGCGATGCTTTAAGCTTTAATTTCTTTTAAGGAGGAGAAGTATATGAAAAAAATCGACTTCCTTATCGACTTATTTGGGCGCACTCGATTTGTATCGTATATAAACATTTGGTGGGAGTTCGAAACGAAGAAGTTATTACTAGATGGCTCAGTCTTAAAATTTAAGATTTTTTTTACCTACAATTCCTGGCTTACTATGATTGTCTTGAGTAAAAGAAGGTAACTCAACTCAACTTTAGTTCTATCAATTTCTTCCCAAATCAAGCAAATTTCAAACACTTAATTGGAATTGAATATTTTCCATAGAAAGTATGACAATAGTCAGCTCGATTAACTTCGATTACACTCAATTGATTGCTAGTCCATTTTTCTTTCATTCTCAATAAATGAAATGACCAAATGTTGCATCTAATGCAAATCAAATACCAAATCAAATACTGGTGGGATAAACTGACACTTAGTTGTATGTTGTCATTGATTCTAGGGCGCACTTTTCTGTGTCAATCAAAATTGCACAGACATGCTCGCCCAAGCATCCTATTTTGCCTTACTTAGAAGGTTGCCTTTTTTAATGCAAAGCATATAAGGTAGCATTACGGCGGCGCATCTCACTCAGCTGTCGCACATATACAGCTCTCGTGCGATAGCGGACTGTGATTTTTTCAACTGTCATAGAATGAATCACTTGAGCGTATGGGTGTGTTTGTTGTTTGCGACGGCTACGGTGTGCGCACACACAGTCCGTTATCGCACGAGAGCTGAATATGTGCAACAGCTGAGTGTGATGCGCCGCCATAATGCTACCTTATATGCTTTGCATTAAAAAAGGCAACCTTCTAAGCAAGGCAAAATAGGATGCTTGTGCTCGCCTCTCCATCTCACTAATAGAAATTTTATTCATCATACAAATATTTAGATGATTTTTTCTATTGCTGTGCGCACGATAATTACTTCTTCGCTCACATAACCATAGTGTGCATAAAAGTATTGCGATCGGTTCAAAAAATTCAAAACACTTGGAATGAGTTTCCAATGCGTTTTAGACATTTAAAGAACGATTCCATCAATTCCCGGACCACTTCACCAGCAAATGCTCGGACGGATGTTGCCTTGGAAGGATCGAGATCACGACAAAGAAAATCATGACTGAATATATATTTCTCTAATGACTTCGTAGTTTTTGTTCACAATGTAAAATTAAATAACTAGGATTATTTGGTTAGCATAAAACTGAAATAAAAAAATTGAAAACATAAAAAAACCTTCAACGTTAATAGACCGAATTCACCCTTTCGAGTGTAACAGTCTCCAAATCATGCATAATTTTGCTTGTTTTACAAGTGGCCATTGGTGAGAGACTTGTAGGACCACTCTCGAAAGTAGCGGTCTTTTTGTTGCTAAGGACCGACAGCTTTACGCCGTAGTTACGAATCAAAGCAATTTGAAATAACACCATTTCACATCACCGAGACTTAAACCTATGTCCCTCTTAATTTTCTATTTGGATTTGGATTCGGTTCGGTTAAGGATTTTTATCGGTTCGGATATATCCGTGAAGATCGAAGACCTCTAGTTCCTATAAACATGTTTCGTTACTCGGGGTCGAAACGAAAAATGTGTATTGGGGCTATGTTTATTCTACGTCGCTCCGTTCTATAATAATATTTTATCACAGAAGAAATTAGACGCAAGTTAATCCGATGAGATATCGGAAATATTTATCTATATGAGAGCTATGTTTTAAGAAGATTCTTAATAAGAACGAAACATTGTTAAAAATGACCTGTTACCTATATTCAAATAATGGCGCTATCGAATTGAATCATTATAATTATTAAAATCGTATCCAAAAATATATTCTTGAGTAATTATGAAAATTATCCTTATAATTACTAAGTCCCATCTTAATACAAGTTGCCAACGTTATAATGATCGAATCTCAATAACCTTTCAAAATCATTGAGTCGCTTATCAACTTTCCACATATCACACAGCTGAACATTTTTCTCATTAAATTAAAATTAAAATATTTCAGACAAAAGAAATTATTCAGAAAAAATTAATTTATCAACTGAGTCTTATCACTTTATATGACGCGTTTTATCATGCTGGCCCGCACGAGTTTTTTTTTGTGTGAAACCTTTTCTTTAAAACACCTAACATTTTTTAAACAGGAATATGAATCACATCACAAACAAGTGTTGAAAATGATTTCTCCGAAATAAAGGGTGATTTTTTAGCGACTTTCTTTTTGGCAGCACTATTTTTCACAGATCACGCGTGATTTGTGTCTTGTGTCATTGTCAATCTTGTTCAGTTTGGTCTATAATTTAACCATGAATCGACTTACAAACGAACAGCGCTTGCAAATTATTGAATTTTATTATCAAAATTCATGTTCGGTTAAGAGAGTGTATCGTGCGCTTCTTCCATTTTATGGTCAGTTTGGTCGACCTTCTGAAGCGGCTATTCGCAATCTTGTGAATAAGTTTCGAACCCAATTTACTTTATTGGACCTTAAGCCACCAATACGTATTCGTAGAGTGCGTACAGAGGAGAATATTGCAGCTGTATCAGCCAGTTTGATGATGACCGTGAATTATCGATTCGGCGCCGTTCGCAGCAATTGGGCCGCTGTTACACCACTACGTGGAAAATTTTACAGAAGGATTTGGGTGTAAAACCTTTCAAAATACAGCTGGTCGGCTCAGTGACATAAGTGCCCGGACGGACGGACTGAGACTGAATCCTTTTTGCACCAGTGTCATAAGTGCCCGGACGGACGAAGAAACAAATAACAACGTTTTTTTTATTTTCAGTTCCTGTGGGCGGATGGACGGACGGAAAAACATTTTTATTATGTGTACCTTATTACCTTGCCTCAGCATTTCAAGTAGTGTTTTGACTGAATCAACAAACTTTGCATTGAAGAGAAGTGAGACAACCGTTGCTTTGGGTGTTGCAATTTCGGGGTCAATTTCAGCATCTGCATCACAAACGGCGACTACCACTTTCATTGCTGTGAAATTCTTTAGAAAAGATTCAGCCGCACCTCTTTGACTCGTCCAACGAGTGGTGCATGATAAAACTGCTCTGTGTCCAACAGCTTTTGATAGACGATCTGCCAAACAAGTTCTTCTAAAATCCTTTTGAACAGACATGACCTTTTCCAGAGAATGCGATATCAATATTCCTATATGTATATATATAAATATAATATAGAAATATTTTATATTTCTGACGCAGCGTTGTGTGTGCGTGCGTCAGTAGCGTTTCGATGTGTTTTTGTTGCGCATGCTAGAGTGAATCAGATGTATACAAATACATAAACATTCAGTTCTTTCTGTCGTTTGGAACATTCACACGATGACAATAGAATATTCGTGTGATAGATTGAAGTGTGACAGAGAGAATACAATACGCAAATACAACTAATCGATTCTAACACACGCAAATTGCATTTATTTGTAGTTTTGGCACGAAAATTTGATACTTCATAAGCACCACAATCTTATATACTTGCATATTAAAGCTATTTTAGGTTCAAATAAGCACTGAAATGAAAATGTAAATAACAACAAAACCCAATTTATATGTATGTTTGTTGGTTTTTAATGAAAAAGTAATATGAAAGGTAAGAAATGAACTATTTATGCATTAATTAAGTTTCAAGCTATTTTTGTCGAATCTTTTCTTTTTTTTCAAGTTGCTCTCACGTGCGGGTCCTTGCCGCTTTTTTTTTGTTTATTATTAAATAAAAAATGCATGAGTTAAAAGAAATATAGAAAGGAATGAATGAATTGTTCAATCAAATTTGTTGTCAAGAATTTCTTTGTATGCGAGTTTAATTAGCGAGTAGAAATTTTCATAGCGAGGTTGCTTATTTTCGATGTCGTTGGCAATCCGATGAATGAACAAATCTAAATCAAATATTGAAAAAAAAAAACACCGTCACAACCATTTAACAATTGAAATATGTTTGTTTTTTGTAACATTCATACCTTTGATGAAACCATATATGGCTTTCGGAATTTTGCGATCTGCTTGGATCGATAGCAACGAACATGTGCCAAGAATGGACGCTTGAATAAACAATCTATCCAAGGCTTGATTGTTTCGGAGTTTGTCTGCATTGAACGCAATGAGACCAGCAATGTATTTTTGTTTCAACGTAATTTCGTTTTGGCTACCGAACACCAAATATGCGCGATCTTTTGTTGACTAAATAGACAATAGTTAAAATGAATAAAACGGCACACGAAAATGATAATTAAATAAAATGAATGGATACTTAAGACAATTACACTTTCTCTGTAGGGCATGTTTCCAGAAATCGGGTCATTCACTTTTACTTGATAACCAATCTCTTGTAGCTCAATTGGTTTTCCCCATTCATATATCATTTGAAAATCTTCAGAATCGTCATCGCCGTAGAATGTTTTCACCACCCATTTTCGGCCATCAATCATTTCAATTGATTCTTTGTCACCTAAGACATGTTCGTTGATTGGCGGTGGTTGAGATGTACTGGCATTTTCATTTATGGCTCCTGTTTTGCGTCAAAAATTCGACAAACGGAATAAAACATAGAGCCAAGGCAACATCAAACCAATAACTTACCGCTTTGAACGTTAGCTGCAGCATTCGATATGTTATTGCTTGAGTGTGAGGAAACAGTAAACGAAGAAATCGAAAAATTGTTGCCCGAAAAAGATATATCCGATGCACTAGATATAGTATTTGGTGCTTATGTTTCCGATGATGAGCAGACCACAGAACAAGAAGCAATACCAGAACATGACAATTTCCTGGAGGATATTGTGAGCAGTCTGAAATCCAGTCATGCACTCGTTGCTATGTGGAACATTACTGGGGTTAACTGTTCGGCGCACACACTGCAATTAGGCATTCACGACGCTCTGGAAAAAATGCCAAAAACTCACAGCAATATCATATCCCTATGTCGTCGGGTGGCCAAACATTTACGTTTGCAAACAACAGCAAATGAAATAAACATGAAATTTAAAGTGCCACGGTTAGATGTGAAAACGAGATGGTGTTCGACTTATTTAATGGTATGGCAAAACGGAATAATGAGAAATGTAGAGAATACAAATATAATTTGCTATTAATTTTTTTTTCCACAGTTATCAGACATTTTGAAAAACAAAAATGCGATTGAATATTTGGCGGAACAAGATGTGGATATATGCTGGTATCTTTGGATGAATTGGGACATCGTGATAGAGCTTGTTCACATCCTTCACATTCCATATCAAGCAAATATCCGTTTACAGAGCGCAAACTTGACCATGTCAGACGTTTATGCCATTTGGTTAGAAATGATACTTCGCCTTCAACGTTTTGCTCGAAAACCAACAAAAACATACTTGGCAAAGCATTTGGTCAGCACTCTTGAAAGTCGAAAGCGTGTTATATTCAATAATAGCGCTATGATCTGCAATGTATTTCTGGATCCGCGTCTTCGGAACGAAATAATCAAGCACGGTCAAATCACAACTGAAGAAGATGCCAAAAACAAACTAAAAGAGCTTTGGAGACGGTTAATATCAATTAAATTCGAATCAATATGCGCTGATTCAGTAGTTCTAGAATCAAGTTACGATTCGTTCAATACATCAATCGACATACAACAATATTTGAATCGTAATATTCAAAGTGGATTCACGATAATTTCACCAAAAAGACCAACAGATGATGTTGAATCTGTTTAGAGAGATTCAATCCTGAATCAGTACCCTTAAATCAATCGGTATTATTTTATTGGGAAAATTTGAAGGAAACCGAAAGTGTACTGTATGAAATGGCTATGGCCGTATATGCCATACCGCCCACAGAGGTGCAGACTGAGCGTGACTTTTCGCAATTGGACAAAATTTTAACCAAATTCAGAACTCAACTTTCTGAGGAAATGTTAGAAGCGATTTTAATGATAAATTTAAATCCAGAAATTTTTTACGAAATCAAAAAAGAAGAAATAGATTCGGTTTCATCAAAGGCATGAACGTAATTAAAAAAACACATCACATTTCATCTCTTGAATATCTGTAACGATTTTGTTATTTTTATCATTATTCATTTCTGATTTTTTTTCATTTTTAGAGAGCAACTTGAGAAGAAAAATAGCTTGAAACTTAATTAATGCATAAATAGTTCATTTCTTACATTTCATGTTAATTTTTCATTAAAAACCAACAAACATACACATAAATTGGGTTTTGTTGTTATTTACATTTTCATTTCAGTGCTTATTTGAACCTAAAATAGCTTTAATATGCAAGTATATAAGATTGTGGTGCTTATGAAGTATCAAATTTTCGTGCCAAAACTACAAATAAATGCAATTTGCGTGTGTTAGAATCGATTAGTTGTATTTGCGTATTGTATTCTCTCTGTCACACTTCAATCTATCACACGAATATTCTATTGTCATCGTGTGAATGTTCCAAACGACAGAAAGAACTGAATGTTTATGTATTTGTATACATCTGATTCACTCTAGCATGCGCAACAAAAACACATCGAAACGCTACTGACGCACGCACACAACGAAACGCTACTGACGCACGCACACACAACGCTGCGTCAGAAATATAATATATTTCTATATTATATTTATATATATGCATATAGGAATATTGATATCGCATTCTCTGACCTTTTCCATTGTTTTCGAGTGTTTTGCTGCTTGAATTATATCACCAGCTAACAAATTTGCAGAGTGCGCATTGCAAGTTGAGAAGAGTAAATCTTTTATCGCATGTCAATAGCTCTCATATTCTGCATATTATATGCATTATCAGATAAAACGGCGTATTACGTTGGCATCATATCGTTCTTTGGCAAGCATGATCGCATTGTTCACGACATCAAACAAGTTTGAACCTGTTTCGCGAATGCTGGAAAAATCGTACGATTCCAAAAAGACCTTCTGATCCTCTGACGTCGCGAGCATCATCACGACGTAGTGTCGATTTGCTGCAGAATTCTTCCAACCATCAACTATCAAAGTCATTTGTTTGTCCATTTTTGCGATCAATTCCGAATTGCGTTTTTCAATTTTATCGTGTGCATTATCGAAGAAGAAGAGAGAGAGTTTCAATTTTGCTCTCGCAGAAATTTATCACACTTTTATCGTAATTGGAATTTTTTATGACATTTTTGCTTGCAAGAATTCTGTGGTACACAAAAACTTGGAAGAGTTGGTCGGTATAACTCAGGGCATGTCGCTCACTCGGAGCGCTCAAAATGTTTATAGGCATTTTGTATAGCTTCGTTGTGAGCAGACTGAGTAAGCAGCGCACTCGCTCATCGCCGTAAGCAGCATACCGCTCTCGTTCAATACGTCGCACACGTGACTGAGCCCTTTAACTGAAAACACTGCGTGCTCGGTAGCATAGCCCTGGTATAACCCATTAACCGTATCATATAAGCCGAATTTTCTCAAGAAGCTTGAGGCGAGCGCCATCTGTGGTCCAATATATACATTTGAAACGATGACACGAAGATGTGGACACATTCACATTTGAAATTTGTTGCGTAACTGTTCACAACACAGCTTTATTCTCGTTGTTTATTTTATTTATTTAATAGCAGCGGCTGTTCCTCAGAGGATTCCTCAGTGTGAGATTGTCACTGCGGAGGAGAGAGTATTGGTGAGATACAAACCAACGGCGTTCGCTACGCGCAAGTTACAAGCACACAATTCGTTTGAATTTGCAAAGCGTTTGTTTAGTCATTATTCCAATGATGCAAGCAGCTTTTAATGTGGCTTGCGATGACAAAGCGTGCGCATTCATATCTGGATATGATATTCACATCACAGATATAGAACTGATCAGAATGAGTGTATTACTACAACACTTTTCACACACTTGTTTTGCGGCTCGCGCATTTACAATAAGTGTCTGTTTCAACTGGTTTCAACAGATGCAAAATACAACTATTTACGTATTCAAAATAAGTAATAAAAGAATTCATTTCATCAATGTTCAAGATCATTCATAAATTAATTATATTCCAGAAAACTTTCTTATACAATTTTTACAAATGTTCTATGAAAATATGTGAAGGTAATTATTGAAATCATGATAATAATACATCACTATTTCTCTCCGGGGCCTGCAAATTTATGAATACAATCCTGAAACGACTTTGATCCTGACTCAAATTGGCGTAAACAAGACATAAGCCCATCGGATAAGGGTATATAGTGCTTTGAATATAGTATCTCGAGATCGCCTGACGTCCATGATTTCTGTACATTAATAGCCGATTCAATTTGTTTTGGTAGATCCCTCATAAGCTCATCAACAGCGTACAATTCACGCTGAATGACCGAGATACTATTTTTCACTGTTGTTTCTAAATGTTCCTTTTGCGATGGCGCAGAAATAATTGCTTTACATTCATTGATGTGTTTGTTTAACGCATCCATATATTCCTTTATTTCCGTTTCGTCAATCTGTACTTTATTTTCACAAAAAATATTCTTTAAATTATTCAAAAGTTTATCATTTTTTGATCCAGAGCCTTTCGGACTATAGGCAACGCTTAAACGCAAATACCTCAATGAGGAATCAATGCCTCGCGACGCTCCAATGAATTTGCTCATGGCTGTGAATAATTCGTTGGTTGCCTTACCAATAACATGAGCGGCAAACGCGATTTTATCTTTCGTTTGACGAATCACGCCTCGAATTGCTTTTGATTGAGTTTCGTTTTGATGCTTGATATGAACAAAATTTCTGAGGTGCGTGGCGAAGTTGAAATTTCGCGTCGTGTATATTCTCTTAGTTTTCAAACGAAATTGTTCCGCAAATGAAGAAATTTCCGATATAATCTGAGCAACGTCTGAGTTGAAATTCGGTATAATTTTAAGTTTGGCCAATTTTTGAGAAAAAGTAACTATTTGCTTGTTGACACCACAAATCATTTTGTACAAAGAATTATCTAAACTTTGTTTATCTTCAACAACTGAAATCAAATCAACGACACACACTCTATTTAACGAGTGTGACATTGATGAACTGAGACCTTTAAGATCAGAGATTTGTGAAAAATAGATTGCATCAAGGATAATCTTTTCAGTTCTACAAATCAAGAGTTGTGAAGAATCTTCAGGGAACTCAGGAATCTCAAGTTTAGGTCCTGCATTAACCTATAAGAAAGTTCAAATGATATTGATACAATTATATGATAGATTGTATTATGATTTCGAGTGTTAATTATTTTTTAAATCATCTGTTTGGATAATACCTTTCCAAAGATTCCGATTCCAACAAGTAGTATTGCTCGAACAACAATATTCATTGTTTTTCTTTATTTCTTCAACGAATTAATATGAAAAAATTGCAGAAACAAATGCTTTTCAAGCGACAAAATATTTTGGTCTGAATAGTGAGCAAAAGCTGAAAAACTTACAATATATACAAAGAAGCTGGCACATATTAGCATATAGAAGATAAATAATGAAAAATTCCTTGCAACCTTCCTTGTTCAATAACAACCCAAGGAATCTTTTATGAATGTTACAGTTGATATGTTAGCATTTATGACGACAAACTCTTTAACATTAGCATTCTATTTCTTATAAAACAACAATATTCCGTCCCAAAAACAGTTCTGTATTGTAAATTTTACTCCATTTTGAAGGAAACGTGTATTCTGTATTCCAAGGTCGAAATCTATGTCGTCAACATTCGCGAACAGAACAAGTGCGAATTAAATACTATTGAATAGACAGAGCCCTGCATCGAATATCCGTAATTTTCGGATATAAGATCCTATCCGATATCCATTCGATCCGATAATTTTCGAATGTGGGACGGTCGTTCTTCTTCACCAATCCCAAACGTGAAATCAGGTGTTCACCAAAATGATTTCTCAAAAAGTCCTTTGTTTGTCGCGCCGTATGGCAAATAGCTCCGTCTTGTTGAAAATAAAGCTCACAGAAATCCCGGGCATCAATTGAAGGCCATAAATTACTCATTATCATCGCGCGATAGTGGTCGCCATTGACGGTTTGTTCTCAACAGCCAACTTTTCGTATTAAAGTGTATGAGAATAAAAAAGACATGTTACAATTATATGACGAACATTGATATCTCTTTCGCTCTCAACCGTGCCACTTATTTTCATCATCTTTGCCAAAAACACCAAATATTTGTTTGGTTATTTTACCGTTTTCAAGCTATCGGAAGGGAGTTTAATTAAAAGGGATTCGGAAAGATTCGGAACCCATTTCCGGTGTAGGAAAATAGTTTAAAACTGTTTCTTTGCGTATATTATTGATGATACACACCTGGGTTGGCATAAATCCGTGATTTACACGCCGTGTATGTAATTTACGTCGAAAACTGTAAATTACGATTTCGACATGTCAAACTCTCAAACTCCCAAACACATGTATATTTTTCCCTTATTTACACTTAAATCAATGAATCCAAAGAGCGTAAGGAAGTGTGCGCAAAAGGCTGAATGAGAAAGAAATGAAATGTGTGTGTGTATGAACATAACAGACCAGCGAACCGTTTGAACTGTCTCATACACATACACAATCCGAATGGAATCGAAATAAACAAACGACTAGCGAACACTGTCCTCTGTCTCATACTTATACATAAACAGAACGGAACTGAAATACACAAACAAAGCGAGCGAAGCGAATGTAATATGCATGCATTCTTATGCTCATGCTCATTCCTTTTGTTTCACCACATTATGACATTTGATTATTTGATAAGTGTTGCATTCTTGGACGCAAGAGTCATTTACGACTTTTAGATATTGAAATCGTGTTTCTCGTATCTGTTAAACTAATTCGCAGTTCAGTTTTCGATTATAATAAATAAAACTCCGTCACAATGTCAAATGCATTTGAAAAATTAATGAAAAACAAAGGCGGGCGACCAATGCATGATGGTTGGGATGGTTTCAAAAAGGTTTACAACAATGGAAAAGTGGCAGCAAAATGCATGTACTGTTTGAAAATGTTTCCAAGAACTGGAAAATCACGACTGGAGAAGCACCGGTAACGCATATTTATGAAGTTTCGGTGAAATTTTCAATATTGATTTTTATGTGCATCGTCTGTATTTATTTAGCAACGCGTGTGGAACCGACAATATCGCTGAGAACGAATTTGCTGACGACGTCGAAAGTACGAATGACGCGCACGGTATCGCCACTGATGTCCGTGAAATGGACCTTGATTCGGAGTCCGTAAGCAGTGAATTACAAGCAACGTTGGAATTGAACGATGATTCGCGGCCGAGTTCTCAAGCTTCTACTTCTAGTTCTCGACCAAACTCAAGTCTTAATCAATCTTACGAATCACAAGCGGTAAACGACTTGTCCTTCCTTTGTTGCGCAAATTACGAACGATTCTTTGCAAACATTGTGTGTGTTCACATATTCATTTATACGTTTTTTCTTTCAATTTTGTAGCAATCGTCCCGTTTCAGCACCTCAACACCAAAGCAACAGATAATGAAACATTGGTGGCAGATTTCTTTTTCGGGTGCAATATACCGTTCAGAGTGGCTGGTTCAGCATATTTCAAGCGACTTGTGAAAGGATTGCGCCCTGCTTACAATCCACCTCATCGCCGTCTAATGTCAGGCAATTTGCTCGATAATGCACACGATAAAATTGAAAAACGCAATTCGGAATTGATCGCAAAAATGGACAAACAAATGACTTTGATAGTTGATGGTTGGAAGAATTCT
Source organism: Obolodiplosis robiniae (assembly GCA_028476595.1). Lineage (NCBI taxonomy): Eukaryota > Metazoa > Arthropoda > Insecta > Diptera > Cecidomyiidae > Obolodiplosis > Obolodiplosis robiniae. The sequence goes on along the minus strand of CM052017.1, from coordinate 5,660,487 downwards.
GCAGCAAATCGACACTACGTCGTGATGATGCTCGCGACGTCAGAGGATCAGAAGGTCTTTTTGGAATCGTACGATTCTTCCAGCATTCGCGAAACAGGTTCAAACTTGTTTGATGTCGTGAACAATGCGATCATGCTTGCCAAAGAACGATATGATGCCAACGTAATACGCCGTTTTATCTGATAATGCATATAATATGCAGAATATGAGAGCTATTGACATGCGATAAAAGATTTACTCTTCTCAACTTGCAATGCGCACTCTGAAAATTTGTTAGCTGGTGATATAATTCAAGCAGCAAAACACTCGAAAACAATGGAAAAGGTCATGTCTGTTCAAAAGGATTTTAGAAGAACTGGTTTGGCAGATCGTCTATCAAAAGCTGTTGGACACAGAGCAGTTTTATCATGCACCACTCGTTGGACGAGTCAAAGAGGTGCGGCTGAATCTTTTCTCAAGAATTTCACAGCAATGAACGCAGTAGTCGCCGCTTGTGATGCAGATGCTGAAATTGATCCCGAAATTGCAACACCCAAAGCAACGTTTGTCTCACTTCTCTTCAATGCAAAGTTTGTTGATTCAGTCAAAACACTACTTGAAATGCTCAACCCAGTGGCCGAACTGACAAATATTTGTCAAAAAAGTTCCTGTTCCGCAGCTGATGCAGCTCAAAAATGGCTCAAATTGTATAACGAAGGACCAGCCAGATTGCGCGTTTTTTTGGACTATCGATTGAAGAAAAGCAACGTGTTGAATATTGTGACAAATAATTTCCGTCCAGTTTATCATGGCAAAAGACTTGATGAAGACCAACAAATGGAGGTGAAAACATACATTTTGGAAAGTCTGGAAGCCGAAGAACTTGAATCATGCCGGCAATTCAAAAGAGATGAGGGGGGTATTCGCCACATTGAATCGAAAGAACATAACATCGCCGAAAACTTTCTGGCACTACGCATCTGAGATGGGCCATGCAAAGTTAGCTGCGATTGCAATGAAATTCTTGAAAATTCCTGCTTCGACAGCACAGTTGGAACGATTTTTTTCTCACTGGTCGTTTGTTCATAGCGATATTAGAAATAGACTTTCGACAGAAACATCAAAGAAACTGGTCAACGTTTATTTCACGTTGCGGTCGACGGATGATATTTTTGATGAAGACGATGGATCAGATTTAGTAATTGACGACTAAAATTGAATGTACTTCATCAACACTACTGCCACTTTGAAATAAAAATAAAAATTTTATATTTTTCAAAATAAAATTCTCAAACTTGTTCTTAATGAAATGATAGTTTTCGACATATCTATATCAAATACTCAATTTTTGATATGTAATTTACTGTGTATATTTGACATGTCAAAAACACAAATGTCATTTGTATTTATAATAAATATATTGTAGTTACTTTTAGTTTGTTGACTGAGTAGTCGGCTATTTTGTGACGCTTTTCACTGGCTAACTATGATAACTCCGAGCAAGATTGATGGTTTTCATAGCGGTTCACAAGGTATTTGTAAGGCCAAAATATTTTTTTCATTAAATTATAGCACTACTCAATCGTTTTCCTAAGTCTTTCTTTAAAACGTCGAGGGAAAAAACATCGATGCAATGGCTCAAAAAATGTTTTATTTATCCGTTTGGTTTTGTTTGCGTTCACCACAATCTATTTGATTGAATTAATATACTGGGTGGGACATATCAACTGTCGGTTTTTTCCCAAGCATCGTTACGAACACACAACGCATGCTTATTCATTTGCACTTTTACAGTTATGATTGTTGGAGCGTCCATTAAATACTGTGATGCTGCGCAGATGTATGCAATTCGTATTTGTGTTGCAATAACAATATTTGTTAAAAGTCAACTCGTCTTAAATTTGCACAAACGCAATTTCAAAAATATTGACATCTTTCGCCAGCTCCAAAATGAAGGTATCAATCTCCGATTCATTGAGCTATAAAACGATTCAGCGAGCGATGCACCGTCGACATGTACAAAAAAACCGGCAGAAAAAAGTCGGTCCGCACGAAAAATCTGGTTAAATGCGTGAAAGAAAAAATTCGCCGTGATTGCCGCCAAAGTGCAAACAAGCTGGCCCAGGAACACAATATCAGTCCACAATCAATGCATTGAGTCTTGAAAGAAGACCTGGGATTATAGCCTCTCAGAAAATGCCGTGGACACGGTCTCACAATCAAGAACAAACAAGCTAGAGAGAAAAGATGCAAACTATTGTTGCGCCGGCACACAAACTCAAACATTGTTTTTTCCAACGGGACCGTACTATTTGAGACATTTTAATATCTATTCTTCAGCGCCATCTATTGGGCAGTAGTATTGATGTGATATTTCAATCGTTTCAATGACTCATTTGGTTTTATTATTTGTGTCAATAAAAATTTTGTTCGTATTACAATGGCTCTAAATTGAGTTCACCTTTGTAGAATAAGATGGCGCGGTCAATTGGCATACTCTCGAATAGCTCTCAATTTCCATATAAGCACGGTCCGCTTGGTTTTGTCAGATGACATAATGTTTCTTTTGCAGCCAAGTTTGAAACCGGAAAATGATGTCGTTAGTAAAGGATATCCCATTAGACAAAAAAGTCGTTCAGAGTTTTCAAATTGTGTCAAGGGTGAAGGTTTGGGGCGGTATTTCGGAATGAGCCATGGGTCTATCAACAGGATGGTGCTCCCGCACACCGAGCTAAAACCACACAACAATGGTGCCGGTTGAACTTGGCCGATTTCATCGACAAAGAATCATGGCCGTCGTCGTCTCTCGGCTTGAGATCATTGGATTTTTTTGTTTTGGGACACATGTTATCGAAGCTAAATAATCTCAGGATCACGACAATAACAACTCTGTACGCAATGAGAAAAAAATCGTGAAGATTTGGAACGATATTCCAATGGATATGGTGCGTGCTGCGTGCGAGTCGTTATCAAAGAAGAAGGCGAGAGAATCAAAATCAATGACTAAATCATAAATATATTGCCAATACCTACCATAAATAAAAATGAGATTTTAATTCAAATGAAAAATGTGGATTATACAGACAAATATGAAACCGACAGTTGAAAATGGTCCACCCTGTAACATATCACTATTATTGATACGATTAATATCAGTGAATTTGGAAGTCATCAAATTTTTGATGTAATTGTTTTTGAAGTAAAAGAATGTAGATAATGTGTTCGGTGTGGAGCTGTTCAGAGTAGATTCACAAATGAGTCGACCGGAATAAAAGTGAGAATACACCGGCTCTAGATCAGTACTGCGACTAGATAATCAAAAACGCTGAAGTGAACCATGAATATTGTTGAGTGGCAGCAGCGGTCCATAATTTTCGCTATCAATGTTTATTTTTAGTGCAAAGGCAACGCTTAAACGCAAATACCTCAATGAGGAATCAATGCCTCGCGACGCTCCAATGAATTTGCTCATGGCTGTGAATAATTCGTTGGTTGCCTTACCAATAACATGAGCGGCAAACGCGATTTTATCTTTCGTTTGACGAATCACGCCTCGAATTGCTTTCGATTGAGTTTCGTTTTGTTGCTTGATATGAACAAAATTTCTGAGGTGCGTGGCGAAGTTGAAATTTTGCTTCGTGTATATTCTCTTAGTTTTCAAACGAAATTGTTCCGCAAATGAAGAAATTTCCGATATAATCTGAGCAACGTCTGAGTTGAAATTCGGTATAATTTTAAGTTTGGCCAATTTTTGAGAAAAAGTAACTATTTGCTTGTTGACACCACAAATCATTTTGTACAAAGAATTATCTAAACAAAGAATTATCTAAACACACTGCGTGCTCGGTAGCATAGCCCTGGTATAACCCATTAACCGTATCATATAAGCCGAATCTTCTCAAGAAGCTTGAGGCGAGCGCCATCTGTGGTCCAATATATATATTTGAAACGATGACACTCAGAACGCGTCGTGTTCATTATACTCCGAAGTCTTGGTTTAATAGTAAAATTAAGCAGGCTTTGAAAGAAAGAAAAGCTGCTTACGATATTTGTAAGAAAAACAATGTCGATAATCCAGTTACTGATCAACAGAGAAATGATATTTATAAGGAAAAATCCAATAAAGTCAAATCTCTCATAAGAAAAAGTAAAAAGAAGTTAACTGTCGAGAGCTTCAATAATGCAACATCTATGCGTTCCAAATGGAATGTCATCGAGTCTCTTGGATGTTGTAAAGATGATAACTCTAAAGACAGTGAATCTGAAATTTTGGATAATTACAATTTGAATGACATCAATGAATTCTTTGCTTCTACGCACACGTCTCATGGGGCAGACTTGAGCAATTTATCGCTCCCAACGAATATTAATTTGAATTTCTCTTTTCAAGAAATATCCATTGATGAATTTTTATCAGCATTTCATAGAATCAAGAGTAACGCAATTGGTGATGACGGGATACCACTCAAATTTCTTAAATTAATCATTGATTCGATTGCTCATCCCCTTGTTTACATTATTAATTATTGTATTGCTCATAGCGTGTATCCAGCTGATTGGAATAAGATTATCATCAAACCTTTAAACAAAGTTCCAAGTCCCCAAACAATTTCTGACTATCGACCAATCAGCATAATTTCAGTCATCCCAAAAATTTTTGCGATTCTTCTGAATAGTCAATTAACTGGCTATCTAGAATCAAATGCACTTCTTCACGAAAGGCAATCTGGATTTCGTAAGAATCACAGTTGTGTCACCGCATTATTGGACATAACAGAGAGTATCAGATCCGCGATTCGTCGTAAAAAGCTCATTATTTATAACTCAATTGATATTAAGTGTGCTTTTCCATCTGTTCCTCATGATGGTCTTCTTAAAGTCTGTGAATCGTATGGTTTCACCGATGACGCAACAAAATTAGGAAAGGCAATTTTTTCTAACATTGAGCAAAAAGTTAAAGTCGGTAGCTCTGAATCCGATTTAATCTCTATAACTAACGGAGTTCTTCAAGGTAGTAATTTCGGCCAAACATTCTTTTCACTTTATGTTAATGATACTTTCAATGTGCTTCAGCATATGACTGGCCATTTATTTGCTGATGACGCTCAAGCATATCTTGAAGTGGATTTCAATCAAATAAATGAAGGAATCTCTAAAGTAAACTCCGATCTTGCTAAATTAAATGATTTTATTACAAGTCGCGGTATGAAATTAAATGGATTGAAATCTAAAGTCATGATCATCGGTTCTAAGCACCACACAAGTCGATTGAATTTTGATATGATCAATGATGTAACCATTGGAGGTGACAAGCTGGAATTCTGTAAATCGATCAAAAATCTCGGCGTCATTTTTGACGAAAATTTAAATTTCGAAGAGCATGTTGGGAGTAAGCTGCAAAAGGTATACGGTGTGTTAAATCGTATACGTCATACCAAGCATCTTATACCCAACTATGTTAAGCGGGACATTGCTACTGCGCTGATCGATCCTTTAATGGACTATGGTGATGTGATTACATATGGTTGGGGTGTGTACGGCACCCTAAATCAAGAAAATCGTATTCTTGTTGCTGACAATGACAAAATACGGTATATTTACGGTTTAAAACGTAATGATCACATCACTGAATATCGACAGCGCCTTAATGGATTGAACCCTGAGTGTAGAGCTAAGCTTCATTCAGCGACCTTGATCTATAAGCAATTGTCTAATCGTTCGCCGAATTATTTGAATCATATGTTTGTCCGAATCAACGGTAGAGCCCGTTCTCAAAATAATCTTCAAGTACAGTTTCCGCAAACTGAATTTGATAAACGCGCTTTTACTTACGGAGCAATTAATTTGTGGAATAGCATTCCCATCGAAATAAGAAATGTTGAATCGTTATCCGCGTTTAAATTTAAATTGAAGCACTGGTTGCGCATAGAACAATAGTATTTCTCCTTTTTCTTCTATTTCTTTTATTTTTTCTATCGAGTAAATTCAAACATGCTCAGATTTGGTATTATGATCATTCTCGCCTATAGATTTAGGATGAGTTTTTGCATTGTATAAAGTAGGGAAAAATATTAAGTAAACAATGATGTACTTCCCCTGATTCTCCTGAATCAGGCCGGTTTTGCCATGGTTTTCCGGAAACAATATCGGTATTTAAAGTCTATTCATAAATACCATCCCCCCTTGATGAAATGTAATAGTCTTCTTGCTTAAGTCGCACCATGGGCGGAATTCATATCGTATTGGGTCTAAGACCAGCATGTTCTCAGCTTGCTGAGAGCACACATTGGTATGAATTTAGGTTTTGCAATAAATAAATAAATAAATAAATGTGGACAGATTCACATTTGAAATTTGTTGCGTAACTGTTCACAACACAGCTTTATTCTCGTTGTTTATTTTATTTATTTAATAGCAGCGGCTGTTCCTCAGAGGATTCCTCAGTGTGAGATTGTCACTGCGGAGGAGAGAGTATTGGTGAGATACAAACCAACGGCGTTCGCTACGCGCAAGTTACAAGCACACAATTCGTTTGAATTTGCAAAGCGTTTGTTTAGTCATTATTTCATTGATGCAAGCAGCTTTTAATGTGGCTTGCGATGACAAAGCGTGCGCATTCATATCTGGATATGATATTCACATCACAGATATAGAACTGATCAGAATGAGTGTATTACTACAACACTTTTCACACACTTGTTTTGCGGCTCGCGCATTTACAATTAGTGTCTGTTTCAACTGGTTTCAACAGATGCAAAATACAACTATTAACGTATTCAAAATAATTTTAATAAAAGAATTCATTTCATCAATGTTCAAGATCATTCATAAATTAATTATATTCCAGAAAACTTTCTTATACAATTTTTACAAATGTTCTATGAAAATATGTGAAGGTAATTATTGAAGTCATGATAATAATACATCACTATTTCTCTCCGGGGCCTGCAAATTTATGAATACAATCCTGAAACGACTTTGATCCTGACTCAAATTGGCGTAAACAAGACATAAGCCCATCGGATACGGGTATATAGTGCTTTGGATATAGTATCTCGAGATCGCCTGACGTCCATGATTTCTGTACATTAATAGCCGATTCAATTTGTTTTGGTAGATCCCTCATAAGCTCATCAACAGCGTACAATTCACGCTGAATGACCGAGATACTATTTTTCACTGTTGTTTCTAAATGATCCTTTTGCGATGGCGCAGAAATTATTCCCTTACAGTCATTGATGTGTTTGTTTAACGCATCCATATATTCCTTTATTTCCGTTTCGTCAATCTGTACTTTATTTTCACAAAAAATATTCTTTAAATTATTCAAAAGTTTATCATTTTTTGATCCAGAGCCTTTCGGACTATAGGCAACGCTTAAACGCAAATACCTCAATGAGGAATCAATGCCTCGCGACGCTCCAATGAATTTGCTCATGGCTGTGAATAATTTGTTGGTTGCCTTACCAATAACATGAGCGGCAAACGCGATTTTATCTTTCGTTTGACGAATCACGCCTCGAATTGCTTTCGATTGAGTTTCGTTTTGTTGCTTGATATGAACAAAATTTCTGAGGTGCGTGGCGAAGTTGAAATTTTGCTTCGTGTATATTCTCTTAGTTTTCAAACGAAATTGTTCCGCAAATGAAGAAATTTCCGATATAATCTGAGCAACGTCTGAGTTGAAATTCGGTATAATTTTAAGTTTGGCCAATTTTTGAGAAAAAGTAACTATTTGCTTGTTGACACCACAAATCATTTTGTACAAAGAATTATCTAAACTTTGTTTATCTTCAACAACTGAAATCAAATCAACGACACACACTCTATTTAACGAGTGTGACATTGATGATCTGAGACTTCCAAGATCAGAGATTTGTGAAAAATAGATTGCATCAAGGATAATCTTTTCAGTTCTACAAATCAAGAGTTGTAAAGAATCTTCAGGGAACTCAGGAATCTCAAGTTTAGGTCCTGCATTAACCTATAAGAAAGTTCAAATGATATTGATACGATTATATGATAGATTGTATTATGATTTCGAGTGTTAATTATTTTTTAAATCATCTGTTTGGATAATACCTTTCCAAAGATTCCGATTCCAACAAGTAGTAATGTTCGAACAACAATATTCATTGTTTTTCTTTATTTCATTAACGAATAAATATGAAAAAATTGGAGAAACAAATGCTTTTCAAGCGAAAAAATATTTTGGTCTGAATTGTGAGCAAAAGCTAAAAAACTTACAATATATACAAAGAAGCTGGCACATATTAGCATATAGAAGATAAATAATGAAAAATTCCTTGCAACCTTCCTTGTTCAATAACAACCCAAGGAATCTTTTATGAATGTTACAGTTGATATGTTAGCATTTATGACGACAAACTCTTTAACATCAGCATTCTATTTCTTATAAAACAACAATATTCTGTCCCAAAAGCAGTTCTGTATTGTCAATTTTACTCCATTTTGAAGGTAGCGTGTATTCTGTATTCCAAGGTCGAAATCTACGTCGTCAAAATTCGCGAACAGAACAAGTGCGAATTAAATACTATTGAATAGACAGAGCCCTGCATCGAATATCCGTAATTTTCGGATATAAGATCCTATCCGATATCCATTCGATCCGATAATTTTCGAATGTGGGACGGTCGTTCTTCTTCACCAATCCCAAACGTGAAATCAGGTGTTCACGTTGCGGTCGACGGATGATATTTTTGATGAAGACGACGGATCAGATTTAGTAATTGACGACTAAAATTGAATGTACTTCATCAACACTACTGCCACTTTGAAATAAAAATAAAAATTTTATAATTTTAAAAATAAAATTCTTAAACTTGTTCTTAATGAAATGATAGTTTTCGACATATCTATATCAAATACTCAATTTTTGATATGTAATTTACTCTGTATATTTGACATGTCATAAACGTAAATTACTCGATGAGGTTTTCGACATGCCAACCCAGCGTATAACAGGCAAGAAAATACTGGGCGCTATCGCTGAACCATTCAAATTTTAAGGGGTCTCCATCAAATTAGAAAATCTGATGCGTCAGAAGCTGATAGGCGTTTGTTACGAGGCATCTTATAAGTTCCTCGCTAACATCGTACACGAGTCGCTGACATTTGCTGAAGTTTTTTTCAGAAGTCTGAATTGGTCAATTGCCCACCAACAAAATACTGAACTGATTGTAAGAAGTACTGAATGACTGACCATTTTACTGAATACTTAATGTGTATTCTAATACTAGCAGACCCCGTTGCACTTCGTTGCAACCAACCAAAAAAAAAATGAAATATTATAGGTTTTTTAATGAAATGAATGCATTGTATTTCAAAATTATTAATGTGAATCCAAAACATTTGGATATTCAATATTTTTTGTTTGCCCATTTTAAGCGAGCATAAATAAACAATTTGGAGTTCCAACTCTTGAGCAGGCCACGTATAGCTGTCCATGTGAAAAGCACGGCTCCTCCAAATTTAATCCGCATATTTGAAGCGTTTGCCCTTGCGCCTTATTGATGGACATGGCAAATGATAGACGCACTGGGAATTGCAAACGCTTAAAATCAAATGGCATGTCTGTTCGAATCAGTGGAATTCGTGGTATGAGCACAATTTCACCTTTCGCTGTTCCGGTCAATATTGTGGTTTCAATTAAATTCGGCATCAATTTTTTTACTGCTAATCTTGTGCCATTGCACAGTTTTGGTGCATTTAAATTCCGCAGTAAAATAATTGATGAGCCAACCTTTAAATTCAAATAATGCGGTGGCATACCAGGTGGTTCAAGTGAATTCAAAAATTCAATTGGATAATTCACTGCATCATCTGCATTCATTGCGCTAACAACAGATTTATATGATATCACTGCACCTGGCAATTTTTCTTGAATCTGATAATTGATTGCATTGACGAGTACATTTTTTGGTGCCAGTATTGCGCGTTTTCTCAACCAATTTTGATTCCTGTAATTTTGAACAATATTTGGAAATACACTTTCAATCAACTCTTCTGTTGATTGGAGAATGGTACAAAAATTGTTCGGCAATGTAATCAATCCATTTGTATTATCGACTCGAACTTTGCCATTTCCAATATCTAACATTTGCTTCGAGAATCGATCTGCAGATTGGTCGTTGTGCAATTGGACGCGCATATTTATGTTCAATGTCAATTTTTGCACATGTCGCCACAGAAGAGAACACTTTAAACATGCGTTGATCTCATCCGCCGGTGTTGATCGTGGAACCACAGGCAATATTTGACGAAAATCGCCTGACAATAATATTAATGCACCACCAAAAATTTCTTGATTCTGACGTAGATCTTGCATTGTACGGTGTAATGCTTCCAGCGATTTTTTATGCGTCATTGTACATTCATCCAATAGAATAATTGCTGATTGAACTTTTGCCATCGCAGAATTTCTTGAAATATTGCACGTGGGATGTTCAATCACCTGTTAATTTGAGAATAATTACATTTTAATTAATATCGATTATTAATAAATATAAGCACACCTGCACATTCAACGGCAATTTTAATGCAGAGTGCGCTGTTCGTCCACCATCCAATAGAGTAGCAGCGATTCCCGACGAAGCAAGTGCCAATGCAATTTTTCGTTGCGATCGAATGGCTGCCAAAATCAGTGATATCACAAATGTTTTTCCCGTACCACCAGGCGCATCCAAAAAATATAAACCGCCGACATCATTTTGTACAGCTTGCATGATGGTATCATAGACATGTTTTTGATGGTCATTTAATTTGGGAACATTCAAATTCACAAATGTTTGCAATTCATTGGGATCATACTGTTGTTCACATTGCAATTCTCGATCAAATAAATCATGCATTGGACGATTGAGTGGTGACAAACCTAATTGCCCTAATGCTTTATTTGCAATCGTAAGGCGCATATGTTCAATCGCTATCAATGCCTCATTATACATTTCCAATGAAATCAGCAAATCAGCGTTTCTTGTGTGATGACGCATTCGAATCAAATAGTCTTCTGCCATAAAATCTTTGTATTTATTCCACAATTCAAGTGGATTTGATGGAAAACATGTTGATATGATTATGGCATATAACATACGTATTTGATGTGGAGAAGAAGCAATCGATAACTCGAGAATGGCTGAACCGATTTTGATTTTCAACTAACCATCATCACTCCTCCCTGCACCTTCCCTAAAAAATTCATGGCAATCGGCCGAGCCGTTCTCGAGCTATGGAGTGACAATCAAAATGTACACTTCTTTTTATATATATAAAGAAGATTTCAGCTAAACTTAATCCCTGAAATTTGGTCTGAATCAAATTTCTGGTGTCAGAAACCCAGAAATTTTTACTGAATATATTTTTTCACTGAAAACGCATGAATTTATGTTCACCGAACAAATTAACTGGAATAAGGTGTACGTTCGAATCATGGTAATGTGAGATGATTTTATTTCTAAGCTTCAAGAGGCACGTTATACCGTCGGTCTCATGCAACAAAAACGCTGCTTCACGTATGAGTATGTTAGAGTACGACCTTACGAGCCTCTCATCAATAGTCACTCGTAAAATAACCGAAATTCGGCTTGAAAGTGAGTAAAATTTCCATATAAACGTGGATGGATTTTTAAAGAAAAGTCATCTCGGCCAAAATCAGAGCGAAATGTATTCTTTTAAAAATGAAAGCGAGAACTCTTCTGCTTTGTTCTTCCGATCGCCACAAGGAACTCAGGTTTTCCAACTTTGTCAGCTTCTATGATTCTATCAGAATGTTGAGAAAAAATCCAGAGTGGTTCAATTGCAAATCATAGATCATCATTTATTATGTTATTCTTTTTTTTCTGAAGTCCAAATTCTCACGCATTCTTTTTTAAATCAAATATCGGGGTGACATTTTCATTTCAATCATTAATTTTACAGTTCTATTGAAAATTTATTCTGTTGCTTTGTTTACGTCTCTATCAAAGATGCCATATTTTGTCGTAAAATAAATTGCATTTGTGAACGAATGATGATATCGTCTTAATTTTTGAGCGGTTTCTCTCTTGTAACTGCTTTTCTTTTCTTCAAAAAAGGAAACATGTTTATATACAAAAATTTGATTAAATCCATGGTTTTGTTCTTTTTCAATGGTGTGGTGAATCGCCTGTTTAATTCAATCAATAAATTAGAACGGTTTTGCGAGAAGAGTAGCATTTTTTGAAGCCATTCAGTAACGGCACATGATTTGTTCGTCACAACCACAAATTCTTATTCAAAACCACTCAAATGATTTGCGTTTGGAACGTGATAAATGTTCCGTGAGATGCGTGGGTTGTGTATGTTTTGCCTCACATTTAATAGTTGGAACAGTGCAAATATATTTGCAAGATTGTAGGCTTTGATTCCCCTAATTTATTTAGTTTTTCTTGTCGCTCTAATTCAGTCTTTGTGTGATCGGTATTTTTTTGCGACGCCTTCGATTCATCTGCTGCCTTTCATAGAATTCATAATAGCGTTCTTGCTTGAGCCATTCTTGATAACGATACCACCATTCTTCCCATTTGACGTAGTCCTGCAACAATCACACAAATTAAATGAATATATTTCAAATTAACAACTCAGCAGCGCCAAAAAATATTCACCTTTAAATCCAAATCACGTAGATAGCCCCGACTTTTGTAATATTCATAGCGAACGCGTACGTCATCCCATGACATTAGACCAGTTGGTGCGGTTGTTGCCAATTCTTCGGGGAAATGACCTTGAGGTGCCGGCGAATAGCTGTAACGTCTTTGTGGTGATTCGAGACCTTCTTCGATCATAACTTTCAATGCACCGCCGGCCGAATCCTTTGTAATGCGCATATTTTCCATATTACTACGGTCTACGCTCCACTGCGCCATCTTGCCGAAGCGTTCGGATAATGTCAACCGAGTAGTTGCCGCAAATGTTGGAAAACTACTCTCACTGCTGCTCGAGTCATCCGAATCAGACGATTCTTTCTCTTTGTCCTTCTCTTTATCCTTATGTTTACGTTTTTCTCCCTCAATTTTTACTTTTGCCCGAAGCTAGTGGATCGAAAACAATTGTATCAATAAAACTATGTTCGACAACAGGCTTATTAAATATATTTAATATCTCATAAATGACAAGACGATTACTATGAACCGGCAGACTAACGCTACTCACTTTGTCTATTGGTTTTTCCTTCAATTTTTTCTTTGAAAGTGATGGTTCCATCGGTGGTTCGGGTGGATTCTTCATCCGTATATAGTCCAACGATGGTGCTCGAGAGCTTTTAGCTACGCGTGATGATAGTGCATGTTTATTTATTATTGGATCATGTGCCAGTTCGTCGAATGCTTGACCTCGTGCCCGATCGCGCAAATTTTTGTCGAAAGTGCCAGTTTTCCATTTTCCATCATCTTGAGCGCGTCTTTTCTCATCATCGTGAAGTGTTGGACTAGGCGGCCGTTGCTTACTATGATGTCCAGAGACTGGCAGCATTGCCGATGTAGAAGAAGATGAAAAATTCGGACCATTACGACCATTGATTTTTGCAGAGTGTGTTGCGGTTGGTGATAATGGCAAATGCCGAGAACGTGAATTGGATGATGATCGCACCGCCGGTGCATGTCTCGAACGGGACGTTGATCTTGACCGTCCACGTTTCATTTTTGGCGAGCATACTGAGCACGAATCATCCGTGCAACTAACAGAGCTATTAGATGGAGATCTTGCGACCTATAAAACAATTAAAATTGATAAAACGCTTTAATTCTGGTTGGTAATGAATGAACATCTTATCGTCAAATTCAATAAAAGTACGCTTTATAGAGAGAGAAAGAGAGAGAAAGAGAGAGAGAGAGAGAGAGAGAGATCTTGCTTGAATGTATTCAGAAAGAATGATTTCGCAGTATGCATGAGTTAGTGGGGACGAGCATTAAACCGATTCGGGACATTTCAGATACGACGCCAGAGCTATGGCTAATTAAAAAACTGCAGTTTTGCGACTCATGGCCACAATCAAGCTATTCCATTTGACTTTTTAATGTGAAATGAGATCATTTGGGTGGTTGATTAGAATGTCCAAGCACAAGTAGTTCCCTTTTCATCATAATATCAATATTTAATTGGCACTCAAAAAAAGAAGGCTTAAAAGTATGTTCCAAATATAAAACTTACAGCTGGTGGAGACGGTGGTCGTTTGGATCTTGGTAAAATCCGTTTCTTAGAGAGTTCATTGGAACTAGTTGTTCGATTGTATGACAAAGAAGGTGGCTCCGGTGGAGAGCGAGGCCTTCGCCTAACTTCAGGCGATCGCTGTAATGGCAACCGTAATTAATGAATACCAAGAGTGCACATTTAATCTATTCTACTAGTATTGAATCGAACGTCTTTCTTCAAAACCCATAAAATATTTATAACATGTTTCTTACTGAAACTGGTGACCGCCGACGAATATCATTTAGCGTACGTTTGTTGTCCGGTGTTCTTCTGCTGCTTCTTTGATTCGGTGATTGTGGTGAACGTCTGCGCAAATCATTTGGCACACGTTTTGATATTGGCGACATTGGTGGTGACTTTCTAGTTCTAGATCGGCTGCGACTACTCCGATTGCGATTCAAAGATACCTATTGAGAGTTTTTACAGATTTTTTTGGTTTTTTTTTTTATATGGATCGTTTCTACATCGAATGAATCTAACAAAAATTACCAAAACAACTTCTTGGTTTATTTCTACAACAATTAGTAAATTGAAGCGATTAGAATAAAAATATAAAACGCTTTGCATTATACCCGACTGTAGCGGAAGGACTCGCGATCGCTTTCTGAACTACTTTCACCTTCAATGTATAATTTTTTATAGCCTGTATGACGCCATCGATTTGGGTCTTTCTCTTCAACTTCCAGCAGCTTCTTATCCCAATAGTCGTTTGTATTGGCACGTGCCTTTTTCATTACGTTATCAATTTCCTTGCGACGACCAATTGGTAAACTTGGATCTGAATAGAAAACGAAATCAGATGACAATTCAATGTTTGGTGTGTTGTTGGCGGGGGGCGAGCTCTTTCATTGAAGCGATCATTATAATCCAAATGGAGTTTATTGATCATGATTGATTAAACTCACCTGAAATCCTTGTAACAATTGGCTGACGATCCATACGAAGTTTACCTACACCACCCCGTGGAGGACTTGCAGCTCGTCTACGACTAGACGATGACATAACAAGCAGGACAGTCAATTGTTAATATAACAATTGTTTTCGCTGCGATCTGAATGTGTGGGAAATGCTGTTGCTGATGTTTTTGTTGTATTTGATTGTGATTTGTTGTTGTATATATGTTGCTTCCGAGAAAAAATTTGCGCCCCGAACTGTTTTCACCGCAACATTTTATACAACATTTCATCGAAAAATGTTTTTTGTTTTGTTTATTTCTTTCGTTTTCCAGTTATGAACGATTTGTACGACAATAAAACGGATTCAAGTCGTCCGCAACTCTCTTTATCATAAATGTGACTTTTGATTTAGTTTCCATGTAATTCCCGTTGTTTGCACAAACACTTGTTCACAAATCAATTCTGAAAACCAAAAATACAACAGAGTTTTAGCATTTGTTCGAATTTGAATATATATGATTATTGATTGAGTTGAATGGATAAGCATTTCGGTTCGAAACGATGCATCGTATATACTCATTCTCGCTCCATTGATCGATCCATTCTCATGAACTGCCAAATAATTGGTATTGTGCATTGGAAAGAATTGTTTCTCAGCCATAAATAAATGTTAATTGCTCATATCAGTCGATTGAATGGAATCAATAAAGAGATTGATTAACGTTAATATTTGCATTTATGATGTCAATTCACAAATGCGCGTATGCAACAAGACACGAACGGTGTCAAATCTGGATCTAATTGAATCGCGCCGATTAGATCAACAGACAACAGCACGAAAACGATCGAAATCTTCAGCGGAGCACGAACGAGATAAGTAACACAAATATGCGGTATTTTGCGCGTATTTTCGTGTCAGTTTTGATTTTTTTTTTTTATATTTTCCATTTACAATTTATCGAAGATACCAAATCGAAAAACAGCGGATTTTTATTATGTTTTGTTCGAACACGCACAACGCACATATTTTTTGTAAACCTTCAAACACTAAACATATATTTCCGGCGAATCGTCCTCAGACGATTTCCCTCAAGCTAATCTGCTCATTATGTATCTCTGTAATTGCGAAATTTGTTTGATAAAACAAGAGCACACAATTCGAGAGGAGACAAAAATCTCAACCAAAACTCACTAGAATAAATTGTCACCGTACAAAAATGGCTATGTAAAATGTTAAAATATTGCTATAAATCAAATTAAGTACTACAAATTGTGCATTGGAAAATTAATATTTTGAAACTTTGTCACTGCATTATTTTGATGGTTGGTCTTTTCGAACTTTTTATTCAATCAATCATTTTGGTATCAGAAAGCTTCTCCACTCGCAAAATTAGTCTTTTCACTTATAGACACACATATTCATTTCAATACATTTGTTTTCTGCTTTTTTTTAGATTTTGTTTGTTGTACATGTTTTTATGCACTCTCCAAAGAACAACATGAATATAATTTGGACGTCATCATCCGTTTTTTTACTTTTTTCCCCCTTTAATTCGTACTTTTTTTCTTCGTTGGGCTATTACGAGAGTTCATTCGCCGCCGATACTAGTGTTCATTTTCATGCATATATGTACATATGTCGCCTGTCATATCCACATAATAAAAAATGTCTTTGGTGGCCATCTTAGGATATCAAATTTGCTGTTTTTATCGCCGCCATTGAAACAACATTCAAACAAAAATTCACGTAATATATTGACAAACTGAAACAGAATTCAGTTTCGTTCATTGATTGAAATGATCCAATGTTTGCGCCTCAAAACCGCTCATTTCGAAAATTGTATTCGCGTAACTCTCCATTGTCATTTTTTTCGTTGCCCGAAAAATGTATTGTATTCTCTTACAATTGGATCGTGTTTTCTTAAGATTCACTGATTCTGCCATTTTTGCGTCTCTCTCTCCAATTATATGTTTGAAACCAATCAATTCGTAATCTCATTTAATTTTTTCTGTTTTTCCCTTTCTCTTTCTCTCCTTTTTCACTCCCGATCATAACAACAATAATACTACCAAAGTTGCTCTCATATGTAAACGATTATAAATTCTTCTTTTCTTTCTCTCGCATTCTCTCTTTCTCTCTCTGATTTTTTGAAACACTAGCCCGAGTTTTACTCTTCAATTAACATTGTCTCAAAGGATGAACTTAACTGCATTTCAGTTTCAACCAATATTGTTTACAATTTCGCTGTTGTTATTCTATTGTTGCTGCTGTTTGTTACATTGCTATAACTTTGTAAAAAAAATAATTGTTTTATTGCAATACCTAGTTTTTCTCTTGCCAATCCACTACTACGAATTTCAGTTTCACAAATTTGCGAACTTCTTTTATATACACTAAATTTTTCTCACTCTCACATCGAGTCACTTAATGGCCTGACGTTGTTCCGTATCGGTTCGAATGTTGCGAATTTCACTCATTGACGCTGGTGGCGCTTGCACTCATCAGTGCTCTCATGGATGAACGAATGCAATATAACACCCAAATTGTATTTAATAAATTTCTTGACGTTTTTATTCTTTGATATTCGCAAAAAATTTAATTCGATACATTTCGATTTGAATGTGTACAATTGCCTCCGGTTTAAACCATTACGGCGACAGTTATGTATGTTCATATGTCATGAAACAGTAAGAATCTATACGGCTGATTATGCGCACGTATGCGTGTGTTTGAGCGTTCGTGTGTGCTTTCTTGGTGATGGAAAAAAGAACAACATACGACCGCTATTCGCTTGTAGTCGTTTTATGTGTCATTCCGACGGAAAAAAGAAAGAGAAAATACACATACATTGTGGAATGCCTCACCATCTGTGTATCTTTCTCGAACAACATCAACCATTTTAGATTTCAAAAGAAATACGTACAGTGCAGATGTCTTCAATTGAATATTTATAAAAATTAAGTCTAACCACACAAAATTTGATCGATTGAAATTCTATTTTTTGCATAAATCAGCGCAAAATTGATAATGTGAGTGCTCACTTTGCCTGAAATATTTGACAAGAAAAAAAGATCTAAATCTATTTGGTAAGAGAGCAATAGGCGAGAACAAGACTATACAATGCAAATGAATACAATCATATCATAGATGCACCCGAACGTTTAAGAAGAAGTGTTAGTTTATTATTTTTTCCATGTTATGCTTGCAATTCCAATATGTATTTGAAAAGCTCAATCAAATAGATGGTAGCAAATAAATTTTACTGTGCTTTATTTGTGAGAACAAATTAAAAAAAAAAAAAAAAACCAACGGAGTCTCGTCTGTAATCAGAACAATATCATAAGTGGTGTGAACAAAGTTAGAATAAATATACTTATTTAATAGGTCAAATGGCTTGCTCTGCACCGCAAATCGAGTCACAAAATGCAAATGCATCGACGACAACTGGCAGCAATTCCAGCAGTACTGCGGCTATTGTTACCAGGCCGCCAAGATTCACAATGGAAGGTGTTGGCGCGCGTGTAATCCGTGGGCCTGACTGGAAATGGGGAAAACAGGTGAGTCAAAATGTCATTTCTTTCATTGTTCCCAACTGTGTGTAGTTGCTGCAGTCAGACATCTGCATTGTTTTGCCCATTCATTATATGATATGCATATTGATGTTCATATTCATGGTTTTATTTAAATAAAAGCATTCATTTATTTTTGAGAAATATGTACAATACATATTCAAAAAGTATGAAAAATTATCTCTTAATTTCAATATTAAAATGTATCAATTGAAAGACCTCCAGCAAAACTGATTTATTCAGTCTGATTTAACATTGTTCGCCTGTCCGCACTTAAATGGGGTTAAACAGCTTTTATTTGGCTATTGAATTTGTTGAGTACTTTCTCTTTTATCAGCCTGAATCGGAAAAGAACTTGACGCTTTGATGCTTCAATCGTTGCTGCTGAAGTGTTTCATTGCAATATTGTCTAAGCGCATTACCGCAAGATTATCATTCGTGTTCCAAAAACAATTTGAATGTCCACAACTGATATTTAAGCTAATCAAAATGGCTCGTTTCAGCAATTTGATTTGAATTGTCAACATTCGGTTTGAATATTTTCAACAATATTCCCTCGATTTTGTTATCACGCATGCTCAAAATGAATGCCGTTTATCTAACGGGCGATTGCCGGCCGAATCCCAATCATCTTTAATCACAAAAATGTATTTTATTTATTCGGTATGTGAAGTAACCGGCTATTTTTTTGCTCCTTTGGTCGAATGAAAAGAAATTCCAAATGGAAAAACCCTGTATAATCTAGTGTATGCATTTTAATGCGATCAAGTGAGTGAGTCATACGAACATTTCATGGCCTTGAAACAAATATTTCACGAAACAATAGTGTTTTATCAATTACTACTCATACTTGCTTGAACATGAAACATAATAGATAAAAAGAGGTTTCTAACTACAAGTAATTTAATAGAAACTTAATGAAATCATTGGTGTTCAAAGCAATTTGTGTGTGGCTCTTTCAAATGTATGCTCGGTCTTTTTTCAATTGTGATTCATTTAATATTATCATTATTATTTCTTTCAACTGGCTTTCAGCTACTGTGTTACATTTCTCCGTTTAGTTCAATCCATATCGTTAGGATATTAATTTTTAAATGAAAAAAAATGTAATAATTTGCAATTGCCACAATAGAGTTTCTCTGATTTCTACGCCACCGCACACGCTTTTTAGACTCGTGTATTAATTGATTGAACTATGATATTTTCAGGATGGTGGCGATGGTCACGTGGGAACAGTTAGAAATTTTGAATCATCCGAAGAAGTGGTCGTGGTTTGGGATAATGGAACGGCTGCCAATTATAGATGTGCCGGTGCGTACGATTTGCGAGTTTTGGATAGTGCACCGACTGGCATTAAACATGAAGGAACAATGTGCGATACTTGCCGTCAACAGCCAATATTTGGCATTAGATGGAAGTGCGGCGAGTGCTCAAACTACGATTTATGCTCGATTTGTTATCACAGTGATAAGCATCACTTGCGACACCGTTTCTACCGGATTTCTACTCCTGGCGGCGAACGAACCATTTTGGAACCGAGGCGAAAATCGAAGAAGATTGCGGTCCGTGGAATATTCCCAGGTGCTAGAGTGGTGCGTGGCGTTGATTGGCAATGGGAAGATCAAGATGGTGGAAATGGACGACGAGGAAAAGTGAATGAAATTCAAGACTGGTCAGCAGCAAGCCCGCGTTCAGCGGCATATGTTGTATGGGACAATGGCGCTAAAAATTTGTATCGCGTTGGTTTCGAGGGAATGGCCGACCTAAAAGTGATGAACGATGCGAAAGGTACGACCGTTTATCGAGATCATTTGCCATTGTTGGGCGAAAATGGTCCCGGGAAAGGACCCGGCAATTTCCAAATTGGAGATCAAGTATCAGTCGATCTTGAACTCGAAATTGTACAGGTAGGTGATCAATGAGGTAGAAAACAGCTAGTTTTGCAGCAGTAATGATTGAATCTGATACTCGAAATATAGAGCTTACAGCATGGACATGGCGGCTGGACTGATGGCATGTTTGAGTGTTTGAGCAATGCAGGCACAGTTGTAGGCATTGACGAAGATCATGACATTGTAGTCGCGTACCCAAGCACAAATCGGTGGACATTCAATCCAGCTGTTCTCACAAAAATTGCTTCAGATCGGTGAGTTATAGAGTGAGGAAAAAATACGAACGCACATAATTTTATCATTAATTTTACTTCAATTTGCAGCGACTCGAACGGTTCGCAACAATTTGCAGTTGGTGATTTTGTGAAAATTTGTCACGATCTGGAGCGCATCAAAATCTTGCAAAGAGGCCACGGCGAATGGGCTGAAGCGATGATTCCCACTTTGGGCAAAGTAGGAAGAGTACAGCAAGTATATCAAGACAACGATTTGAAAATTGAAGTTTGTAATACATCGTGGACGTATAATCCGTTGGCTGTAACAAAAGTCGCCTCGGCGGCTGATGGAACAGTGCCCGTCACTTCAAGCGGCGAACGATTGTCCGCAATACTGAAGAAATTATTTGGTTAGTAGTTCTATTAATATCTTAATAAAGTTTAAAATTATATTATATTAAATTAAAAAATTAGAGCCACATGTGTCTGGTGACATTACTGAGGAGTTGGTTAAAGCGGCGGCGAGTGGAAATGCAGCACGTTGTGAAGAGTTTTTGTCGGGGTGTCATGAAAGTGGAAATGGACAAAGGGCCGACGTGAACGGAGTATTTGCCGGCCACACAGCATTACAAGCTGGCAGTCAAAACGGCCACCTGGATGTGATACAGACGCTGCTCAACTACAACGCTGACATCGAGATAGAAGACAAAGACGGCGATCGAGCTGTTCATCATGCTGCTTTCGGAGATGAGCCGGCTGTAAGCGCAAATGGTGTTAAATTTTAATCGAATTTGTAAACAATAGCTATTCTTTCTAGGTTCTTGAGCTATTGGCCAAGGCTGGTGGAGATTTGAATGCGAGAAATAAGCGCCGTCAAACTGCACTGCATATTGCTATAAACAAAGGCCATTTGAATGTCGTGAAAACACTACTCGAACTAAACTGCCATCCTAGCTTACAAGATTCGGAAGGCGACACCCCGCTGCACGATGCAATATCCAAAGAACAAGACGAAATGCTCTCATTGTTATTGGACTTTGGTGCTGATATCACTTTAACGAACAATAATGGCTTCAATGCACTGCATCATTGTGCATTAAAAGGAAATCCAAGTGCAATGAAAATCCTTCTATCAAAAACGAATCGACCTTGGATCGTCGAAGAGAAAAAGGATGACGGATACACAGCCTTGCACTTGGCATGTTTGAATAATCACGTGGAAATTGCTGACTTGCTGGTGCACATGGGAAAGGCGAATATGGATAAGCAAAATGTCAATCTACAGACTGGTTTGCATTTAGCCGTCGAACGGCAGCACGTACAAATCGTAAAGCTTCTCGTTCGTGAAGGTGCCAATCTGAATATACCAGACAAGGACGGTGATACACCATTGCACGAGGCGCTCCGTCATTATACGCTCTCTCAGTTGCGACAACTGCAAGACGTTGAGGGCTTCGGCAAACTATTGATGGGCTTGAGGAATGTGAGCAAAATACATCATTGCCCTCGCATAAAACACTCTTAAATTACTCCTAATTCGTGTTTTTTTAATTTAAATTTAGCACACGGACAAGAAGGCGTCCGCATCAATCGCTTGTTTCTTAGCAGCGAATGGGGCTGATTTGACGATTAAAAATCGCAAGCTCCAAACACCATTAGATCTGTGTCCCGATCCAAACTTGTGCAAAGTATTGGTGAAGTGCTACAACGAACGCAAAACCGATGATATGGACCTACCTGGCAATATGGCAAACATGGCGATCAGCGTGAATTCATCGAACGTAAATGCGAGCGGAGTGAATATTCAATCGACCAGCAATGCAATGACATCAAATCAAAATTCAACAAATAATTCGCTAATTGAAACAAATATTGGAACAAATTCTGGAACAAATGTAGGTTTGGATGAGTGCCTGATTTGCTCCGATCAAAAACGTGATACAATATTTAAGGTAAGGACAGCTCAACAGCTCTCATTATCTGTTGGATAAACTCTAAATAAATCTCATTTGAAATGTGTTTTCAGCCCTGTGGACATGTTAGCTGTTGTGATACGTGTGCACCGCGCGTCAAGAAATGTTTGATATGCCGAGAAACCGTGTCATCCCGAGAGAAAATTGATGAATGCTTGGTGTGTTCTGATAAGCGTGCCAATGTGTTTTTCAAACCATGTGGCCATATGGTTGCCTGCGAAAATTGCTCATCGATCATGAAAAAATGTGTTCAATGTCGCACGCAAATCGAGGAAATGGTCCCGTTATCTGTGTGCTGTGGCGGCACCGGAGTTATTGAAAAGGTACAATTTCACTTTCCCAGCACCGAATTTCTTAAAGCCTGAATTTAAACGGATTCATACAATTTCAATGATTGATATAATTCTACAGGTTTCAGCGTCACACGATGACAAAAGTGAAAATGAATTGATAATCGGAATCAATAAGTTGGGAGTTGGTGTGGCAATGAACAATACCGTACCGGCAACACCTTCTAATACAGCAGCGGTCAATCCGACAAATACGAATGTCAACAATATTCAGCTGGATGACGTACAAAAACTTCAGCAGCAACTACAAGACATCAAAGAACAAGTATAAAGAATAACTTTAGAAATTACACATTTAAATATTGCGATTAAAATACTAACGGCTTTGGTTATCAACGTATTGCAGACAATGTGTCCGGTATGCTTCGATCGAATAAAAAATATGGTGTTTTTGTGTGGTCATGGAACGTGTCAGATGTGCGGCGATCAAATCGATGGATGTCCAATTTGTCGGAAAACCGTGGAGAAACGCATTCTACTTTTCTAAAAATCAATATCTAATATGGATTTTATCACCCGCAAATTGTATCATTAGATTTGTACATATTATTGTATAAAATACGTAAAATAGAAAGTGTTTATATGCCAAATTCATTTTATGAAAAATATCGAGCCGAATCTCGCATAGATGACAAAATGAATGACACGACTGCTGCAGCGCAACATACATAGCGTTCATTGATTTCTATCCAGTGCATAAAACAATAAGAAACTTTTTATGAACAAAAAATCTCGAATATACTGAGCTATTGCTTTTCATTTTTTCCAAATTTTAGTCCTTTCTTTGTGGATTAATGCGCATGAAATCAACATTAGATATTATTTCACTACAGACTATTTCTTCATTTTAGTATTTTTGTATCTACTTTTACTACAACAAAACAAGTATGATCAACGAAATTGATTCATCAGTACGATGCCGATGTTTTCATTTAAAAAATATAATAAAATTATTTGACAAAATGCATTTTAACTGAAAGTAGTTTGATTCAATGCAACTCTTAAGACTGGGAAAAATTAAAGCAATTGACAAATGACACATGCTTAGCGCAAAAAATTGATAAGAAAGTTTTAGTGGTGAAAAGAGAAAACTAAACGTTGCGGTCCCTCTCATGGGCAATATTTACGGGCTGTTTATTCGAGGAACATATGTCGGCTTGACTCATCTTCCAAATATTAAGTGAATCTCAATAGAATTCTTACTTGTAGATGAGCGAATAGCTAAAATTGTTGCGGTATATAAACGAAATCTGTGGAAGATCATGCAGAGCTAAAAAATATTGTAAAATCAATGCACATTCATTTATTTTTTTTTTTTTTTTAAAGGATAACTTGAAGATATATGCAAAAGCAATATCATTGGGGTGCCAAACAAGGTATCAGAGACAAAATTGCAAAGCGAATGACTGCTATTTTCACGAGAAAAGAGGAGTTTGATCGTGAAAAATACATCGAATCACAGTGTGAAAAGGATTGTTCAGTAGGGATGTTAACAAAGAAAGATCCATCACTTCTTTTCATCGGAGGAGTGGGAATGGCACCGAATTCGCGAATTGGCATCAACAAGGGAAAACGATACCCAGGTACACAGAATATTGAATGAAGCG
Source organism: Obolodiplosis robiniae (assembly GCA_028476595.1). Classification (NCBI taxonomy): domain Eukaryota; kingdom Metazoa; phylum Arthropoda; class Insecta; order Diptera; family Cecidomyiidae; genus Obolodiplosis; species Obolodiplosis robiniae. The sequence continues at coordinate 5,635,779 of CM052017.1, read as the reverse complement.
TCGAGAAAACTTGGTCATTCAGATGTCAGAGTAAATGAAGATTTCACGTCTCAAACGTGTGCAAATTGTTGCAGGAAAGAAATTCCCGCAGCACGCCAAAAAATGCAGACGAGATGCTTCACTTCCACCGAAAATATCAGCGCTGATGTCGCTATCACCGCTGATTGTGACGAAGAAGAGCCAACATCGCAAGAAACTAGATCAATGCGTTAAAAGTTTGATTGGGAGAGGAATCATGATTCCAGCAAACCAACCATACGATTTCCGACCAGGGCGATTAGGGTCGGAGAAAAAGCACTTCTTTAAAAATTGACCACTAAACACCACGAATGAAGTTCAAATGGGAGACGTTGCTTCTAATATCACTGATCAACAACCGGAACGACAGCAGCAACACGGACCATTTCCCACCATTTGGCATCGAGACATTGTTACGGCCAGGTGCATAATGTGCAAGGGTAAAAACTGTCTTTGAAGGCCTTTGTTTCGCTTTAACATTGCACGACTCTTTTGCGGGACTACCAGCATATCAAAGACCACCATTCCGTAGAAGTGAACTTGTACGTTCGAGACCTAATGCAAACGTTACGTATGATCAGGTGAAAGTTCAATGAACAAGCAAAGTCGCAATCAAAAAAGAACACAGTTAATTAATGACAAAGCTTGTTCTTTGTGGCTTCGTTTAGAATGTATGTGAATGTATTTTGCATTTATCCGTAAGCATGATTTCATCAATCGGAAATGATTGATACTATTGATGTTGAATCATTATCCAAAATGAACTTGTTTCGGGTGTGGCGCACAGTTAGATGACACCCTAATTAAATCCATTTTTGACGGTAGGAATGGGTAAAACTATAGTCAATTCTACCCCTAATCTTGATCCTCACAATTTCTTTATCGGGAAAGGTTTTAATTCATTAAAATTTTCCAATCATGATTTTCAAGTCATTGGTCTAAAAAAAAACTCTTTAAAATGATTAAAAAAAATAATGTTTTCAGGGCCAAATCAACATTTTTCGATCTAATGGAAAAGGCAAAGTTCGAACACTGTGTATCGATGGTTACGCAATAAGCCAAACGTCTCATGAGAAGATATTTTTGTAATTTACTAGAAGATAGCGTGAAACCGAGATTACAATTCTTAATTTTTTTAAATTGTCACCAAATTTTGAAATCGAATTCGAATAAATTTTTTATCAAATTATAGTGTGATATGCGCATGAAGCTAAGAAAATTTGAAGCTTCGATATTAAATACTTACTCCTCGATTCACTTCTTTGCATCACGGAAGTGAACAAAAGAATAGAATGAAAATACAGGTTATTAGTTATAAAAAGCCAATGATCAGAGTTATAAAATAATATTTATTTCTTCTATGGGGTTCAAATAAACATGTGTGATACATTAGAAATTTGAATCAAATCCAGATTACAATGAAAAGCAAGTACTTATTTTTTTTCGTTTTGTTTTGGATGAAGCTTTTTCATACCTAAGCATTGTTGTTGGTTTTGTGCCTTCACAAACAAATTGCCTCATATACCCCTAACGATACCTCTCCACAAACCCCGATCGAGAGCCAAGTTTTGAGTTTCAACACACCATTCATATCCCCTCGAATTCAAATCATATTTATCAGAATCTAAATAACGTTGACGTGGTCTACCCCTACCTCTCGGCCCATCAGCTTCGGCGAACAGAATCCGTTTCGGTAATCGCTCTTCTCCCATGCGTTTTACATGACCAAACCATCTCAGTCTGGACTTTCTTGCTTCCTCTCCTACCGAATCGACTCATTTCGGATTCTGTTTTCCCACTGATCGCGGCGCGAGACTCCTGAAACCATTCTCAACTCTTTCATATCAGACACTTCCAAATCATGAATCAAATTCTCAGAATCAACCCAGCCCTCGCTACCATACAGAATAGTTGGTCTGAAGATTGACCCGTGAATCAACATCTTTGTTTCTGTACTCAATTCACGTTTATTGAAAACGTGTGATCTAAGTTGGGCTACTACTTTATTTCCATTAACCCTACGCTGTTCAAACTCTTTATAAAACTTGCCATCTTCCGAAAAGATGCAATCCAAATTTTTGAATTGGGAAACTTGTCCAACAAGTTGCCATTCAATGTGCAATGAATTGGCTTCCGAGTTTTGCCCGTATGCATAACTTGAGTTTTGGTACCGCTTATGGTCATTCCGAAGTTCGTACCAGCCTCTTCCAAATCTTTGATACTATTTTGCAGCTCCTCTTCAGAATTGCCAAACAGTACCAGATCATCTGCGTAAGCAAGTGCAGAGATAATATTGCCCCCCAAAGCTACTCTACCCATTAAATTGGCTGATTTTATCAGCTTGTCCATATAAATAATGAATAGAAGAGGCGAAATTGTACAGCCCTGTCGCATACCATTACTGCAAACCATTCACTCACATCTCCATTCACTTTCACTGCTGCCTAACTGTTTGCGTACAAACTTTGAATCGTGTTGAGAAGATAACCATTCACACCATATTCGGCCAAGGCCGACCACAACTTAGATCTGGGAATGCAGTCGTATGCTTTCTGCAAATCCACGAAACAGAAGTACAGTTCCCTATTTCTTTCAAGGAATTTCTCCATTAATTCCTAAAAAATGTCTCTACCCAATAAATCACATCAATGGAATATTACACATTATTTCAAAAAGAGACCAATAGATATCATATTGGAAGCCGAAGTCCATGCTGAAATCGTTTTAACTGAAATACGTCGAGGTGAACCGGGAACACCAATAGCCCAAAACACTGAAGTTGGATGGATTCTTATCGAAAAAGCATATCAAACCAGACAACATCGATCATTAACGAAGATGACTGCAAGTATTGAGTAATTAATGAAACAATTCATGCAGTAAGAGGATGTGCAACACGATAGAACTAATTCATCGAAGTAGAACAATATTGTTTGGATTTCTTTAAGGAAACAACAACTCGAGATCAACATTTTTGATCCGTCGGCTGTCATTGGTTAATCAAAACGATCAACAATGCAAAAATTTCTATACACCAAAAGGAAATGCACAAAAAATGCAGATTTCAAGAATCGCTATGCTGCCAATTTTCATGATTTTTTTGGATTCTGGTCATTTAAACGAAGTAGATTCTCAAGAGGATTGCCGATACATGACCGAAAAAGGCATATTATATGCTTCATCATCATCCAGTTATCAAAGAATCAAGTACTTGAACACCTACCTGCTCGAGCGGTTTTCAATGCATCGAAACGAACCTCCAATGGAAAATCCATAAATGACATAGTATTTCCTGGAACAACATTACTGATCAATTTGATTGCAGTTTTAATCAATTGGAGATGTCACAAAATCGTTTTTATAGTTTATATTCATAAGATGTACCAAATTGGAGTTCATGAGGATGACATGATGTACCAGACAATTCTATGGCGAGATGAACCAACCAAATCTAATCGTTGTTATGCTACTAATCGACTAGGATGTGGTACTTTCAGAAATAACTTCAGCAGCCAATCTTCATATCAAGAAATGGGCAAGTAATTCTGAAGAAATTCAAATGGCTGTTCCTGAGGCTAATCGTAAAATTCAAACCGCGATTTCACCGGCCCCGGAGAAAATAGTGAAAAAATTTGGGGTTCAATGAAACACATCAGTAGTAGGAAAAGGCGGGTTCTGGGCCAACTCATGCGTCAGCCATGCGGCAGCACTGCGACGCTTACGTCAGCCAGACAATGCTCTCTCTCTCTCACACACAAACACACACACACACGCGCGAGTTAACACACGTCGGTAACCGTAATCCAAATTTGCCGTTTATTTGATTCTTTATAGTCTTAGCTGAATTTATTGAATTTCACTTTGAACAAATTGTCAATATAGCAGAAATAAGGTTAGAACCAAAGTCGAGTACATATCCGACTACACACATTCCATTGTAAACCGATCCTTCTATTTTTATGTATATAAGACTTTGTAAACGTGAGAACAACGTTCAGTCTTGACCACAGATTATAGTAAGCACATAGTGTTCGTAATTGTGTCCATAATCTGTTCCATATTTAAGTTGTAATTAAAATCAAATAAAAGTGCAAGTGCATAGCACTCAAAATATTTCCGTGTTTTAATCTTCAACTTCTAAACAAAGTGTTCTCGCTAATCGAAATAACAAATTCCTTCCAGCGAAACACAAGGACGAACAAGCAGCAAAGTGAATAGTTAAGTACGGTTATTAAAGAAAGTGTATATTAATTTTTTGCTATCGCGACAGTGAGTTCGTTAACTCGCGCGGGCTCACCAAGTCAAAACAAAATAAGCCGAGAATGGAAATGAAAAAAAACTATTCTAAATAGGTTTTCGGTAGCTCACACACAAAACTTGACTCGTCGCATTTTTCTTTTCATTTCTTTCGACGAAATATTTTATGTTATTCCACTTGGAATCCGAGGCAATCAACACTAAACACAAAATGAGCTTTTTTTTTAAAACACACAGACACACATGTATATTCAATGCTGTATACCATACGTAACTAAATGATCACTTAAACGGATTGTGATAAAAATGATCAAACTGTTTATTCAAAGGCCAACATTTATAAAAGGAAACCTAACTTAAAAAACATTAAGTAAGTATGTTACATATCAATCTATAAATGAGAGAGAATGTCTAAGAATAAATCCAGAGTTTACACTTTAATGAGGAACTTGATTTTTTTGTTGATTGGAATCATCTGAATGGCTGAAATCAGGTTCACGGCTGTTATTGTTTTCATTCAAATGTATGTCTATAGCTGATGGTTCTGATGGTTCACCTGGGCTGGGTGTTCGCAAATGCGGTGATGCGAGCGGTAATATACCTGTATTTTTGGAACCATTTGATTCTGATGAGTGCGATAAGAGCGGAGATCGTGCGACCGGTGTATTGATTGAAACAAAGCCACTAATGGCCTGGTTGGAAGGGCCTGCTTGATTGACATCAAAAGCCGAATCATTTGCTTCTGATGTGTGCGATGGCTGCCGAGATCGTGTCATCGATTCATTGATTGAACTAGAGCCGCCACTATCATCCTTTGAATGTTCATATTATTTAATTCCCAATTCGAAATTCGTTGAACTAAAATATCAAAAAACCATTTGCAAAAAGGTCGAACACAAATATATATTGATTCTACCTGTTGAACAACTCGGACGACCGCATCATTTTCAAGGTTTTTGAAAACCACGCAACAACCATCGTCAAGTTTTAAAAACCCAAACCCATTTTGACATAGAATGGATAAAATGTGCGCACCTTTCTCGATTGTTATTGGCACTTTGAACTGAATATGGTTGATTGATTGCACACAGGCCAATGAGTCAGGAAATCTGTTAAAAATCGAAAATACTTTTGCATTGAAATCGCAATATATACACAGTTTCATATACCTGTTAACATCGCGATGAACTGTTCAGGAGATTGAAAATCTCTTTCACATATTATTTTGATATCAATGTCACGTTCTTTGCAACTCTTTCCGAATTTTTTCCCAATTTTAGAATTCTCTATTAATGTCTTATTGCCAGACATATTTCTATTTAAAATCTATAAAAACGATTTGGAAGCGATATTGTCCAACATTCTAGCATCTTCAATTCAGTTATTCAGCTGGAATATGTTCACATTGTTAGGAACAGTGTCTAAATACATGTAAATAACAGATGGCGCTCAATAATCATTATGCTGTACTTTTTTTCAGCATTTTTCACAATTCAAATTTTTAAGGGTTTTAAGATAAACAATAAGTTCATAAATTTGTTTGACCATTTTTTCTATTTCAACTACAGAAAATAAACAAGAAATGAACGGGCAAAAATTGTAGAACGGGATAATTAAAGCGCGATATTACATTATAAGCAAGTATTTTTGAAATCTATTGAAATTCATGGTTTTAAGAATCGATTTGCACGCAATTATATTATAATTGTGTAAACACTCAATGGCGTTTGCCATTTTCCGTTGCAAATTATTTTCTTTCTTTCTTTTTTCCACCGTCCAACAGTATAATGTATTCGGCAAAGCACTGTACAATTCGCGACATGTGTGTCGATATGAATGGATTGCCTTGAGTGTAACCAAATCAAAACACACAGACAACACCATCAATATTTATTCACTTATAATTTCGATGCATATTTTGCATTAGATCGAATTCGCTTGACATATGTGAAATAGAGTCCGAGAATCTATTTTATATACAATCATTTTACTAAGCCAAAACAACACATACACATGGTATCTATCCAACGAATATAGTTGTAAGAAACCGCAAGGACAATTGCATTCAGATGAGTCTATAATAGTTTTTCTCTTTCTCCACGTGCGCCATTATTTTCTCCTTTTTTTATTTTCGGTTGGCCTTTTATATTTACCCTAAATATAGATTTATGAATGTATTCATTGAATGGGTTCAGAGTTTTGAGCGAGAGAAAGAGAAAGGTAGAGTAAAAGAAAGAGAAAAAAAAACGCAAATGCAATAATAAATGTGTGCAGTTCATAAATCAAGCGATTCCAATATGACATTTAGCATCACTTGTTATCATCTGCGAGCCAACGACATAACAAAAAAGAAACAGAAGTTGGCCCAGAACCCGCCTTTACCTACTACTACATTGGTGCGTTTTAAGATCATTTGTTTACATTTTGAAAGCTCGGTAGTTTCTTTACTTCGTTTGTATGAACACTACACCAATCTCTCCCTCTCTCCCTCTCTCTCTCCCTCTCTCTCTCTTTTTTTCTCTCCCTCTCTCTCTAGAGACTCCCTTTGTTGTGTATTTTATAACAATGACGGCATCAACGGCATCAACGATCATGCTTGTCGTGTATTTTATATGGGTAACGGACCTGCTTGTTCGTTATCATTTTACCGGTCAAGCGAATGAGAGAAACTCCATAGAAACGTCGATAGCGCGGGGCAACAATGGAATCAACGAGGAAGGCTGCAACGGCAACGAACGAATTTGGAATAACTCCACAGAAACGTCGATAACCGTTTCAGTGTGAGTCTTTTTCTATACACTAAATGCAAATTGTGGTAGTCATCGGATTAAAAAACGCTCATATTTATCAATATATCTTTTATTTGTATTTATTTCAAAAAAAAATTTACAATGGAATATTTTAAAGTTGCAATGATTCATTTTCAAATTTCGTTTATTATCGCATCATCACTAGTGGCAATAGTAGATGTGTTAGAATGATTTCGTATTCAAATATACAGGCATAGTATGAAGCACATGTTCAATTCACTACTCAACTTTTCATTATTACATGATTTTTGTGTAAAAAATTTTTAACCAGCGAAAAATGTAAACGGATGCAACGACAGCGAAAAAGCACAGCCCTTCCAGTCATTCACTCACATGAACAAACAATCGAACGCATTCCTGATTACATTTCATTTATACATACACGCGCACACATACACGCAATCGGTTTTTTGACTATGAACACAGTTTAACAGGTTGGTTTCTACACACTTACCTATTTTATTCTATGAAGAAGAGACAGAAGCATGCACAGACATGCAGAAAACAGGCCACCGTCTCTGCTTATAATGTATTTGTTATGGGAAGCAAAGCAGTGCACAGAAAAAGTAGCCACGGAAAAGCATGGTATTGGGTTGAATGTTGCTCTTTTCTGAGTCAATTAAGTATTAAATGCAGAAAAGTTAGAGTTGTATTGTCAAAGTAAATCAGTTCGAAAATGCTTTGGCTTTTTACACGGGAGAGAGGGAGAGTTCAACTACGTTCAAAATGTAAACAATCAAGCTTTCGTACGCGTTACTTGTGTCACTTTGCAAAATCGATATTTTAAATTTTTTTGGTAGTTTTCGAGATGAATCGGTTTGGTGGCCGATTTAGTTAGCTAAATAAATATCGATCGATTTGGATGAAATTTGGGTATATTGCAGTCAATATATTGAACTTCAATAATCAACAAACAAAATCTACAATTCTTAATTTTTTCACGTTAAAATTCTAGTTTTAAAGCAAAATTTACAAATATATCTTGCATACGAATATATTATCAACAACAACAACGACTGAAGCAATGCAAATAATCATATAATATCGCTAAATTACATGCATTTAGTTCGGTTTGCGGTTCGAATTATGTAAAAACGTTCGATTTGGCATTCGATGGACGTCTATTCGCAAATTCTTGACAGATTTTTACGATTGTTGTTATACCAATGCGGTTTGCCTGCTGTGTTGGTGCGTTCCGAAAGGAACGGTCCGAATTGATGTACCGAAAGAGTATAAAAGAGATTTCGTCAATTAAAATCAGTTGTTTTAACGCTTTAAAACTTCGTTCAATGAGAAAATTGGTTTCATTAATCTCCATCATATTCGAGCTTCACACGGCCTTCAGTGAAGAGTAAAAATGGAAAATGCATACATAGCTTTCACGAAAGTAGTAACAGGGAGCACGAGCGGGCTCAATACGAGAGAAAATATAAAAATTAAATTCATTGATTCATGCCGATTCATGCCTGCATCTCTAGCTGAGTTAGCATCACTACTACCAGCAGATAAAAAACAAATATTGTATAACGAATGTGAGAAAAATGACTCCACACCAGAACAAATTGCTATGCTTGAACGTAAAGGTGTTTTTCCCTACGAATATGTGAGCGGTATGGAACAGCTGAAGGAGACAAATCTAAAGGGTTTTCCATTAAGGACTTGACAACTTTCTTTGGCTTGAATTGTATTATTGGCTTGAAGTACGATCAAAACATTTAATTATGGAATTCGACTTCGCTCATATGACCACCATGTGCACGTTTGCAGCGGTTGATTCGTTGAACCCAATTTTCGATGACTCGGCCGCACATTTCGATGGAAACGGCCGCAATCTCTCGTTCAATATTGGCTCTGAGCTCTGTAGCGGTTTCCATTGACTGTAACGGGACAGTCATTTTCATCAACGAAAAAAACGGCCCAATGATAAAGTTATTTTTTGTGGATGAAGTGGTGTTTTTTGAAGCACATGAGGGGTTTCACCTGACCAATAACGCATATTTTGTTTGTTGACGAAGCCGTTTAACCAAAAATGCGCTTCATCACTGAAGATGATTTTGCAGATTTTGCATGATTTAAAGTTGCAGTCACCGACCCGGAATTTTGGTAGTAAATTTTAATTATTTGTAAATGTTGTTCGTTCGTGTACTTCGTCATGATGAAAATGTTGACTTTATTGAATATTTTGACATTGACATTTTGGAAATTGGTTTAAGGGTGCGTTCACAGTGAACGTTCAAAGTTGTCAAGTCCCTATTGAAAAACCCTTTACCATTAAAAGCAGATTTTTACAGCCAATTTAGTGGAGAAGGAATATCGGATGACGATTACCAATTTGCTCACGATATCTAGCAGAAATTCAATTGTAAAACGCTCGGAGACTATTCCGAACTATATCTAAAGACTGATGTGCTACTATTGGCCGACGTATTTGAAAATTTTCAAAATACAAGCCATACAATTTACAGTTTGGATCCAGGTCTTTCGAGGGATGCCATGCTCAAATATACCGGAGTGAGAATTGAATATTATCTGATGTGGAAATGTTGCTGTTCATCGAACGTGGAATTCGCGGTGGCATATGTCAGTGCAGTAAACGTCAAGTCAAAGCCAACCATAAATACATGGGGGATGTATACAATGATGAGAAACCATCAAATTATTTAATGTATTTAGATGGTAAATAATATTTTAGTTGTCCAGTTTAATCAAATTCATGGTATTTTAGAATATAATTTTATTTTGTTTCATTCACATTAATAGCAAATAATCTGTATGGACACGCAATGTCGCAACCATTACCTGAGGGATTTCAAATGGATTGATGACAAAATTGTAAAGACATCTTTTTCGAATGTAGATGAAATAGTCAAAATTAGCTGACGATTCGGAATATGACTATATATTCGAGGTGGATCTACAATATCCAAAAAATTTACATGCTACACATAATGATTTTCCATTTTGTGCTGAAAAGCGAACGCTTCCGCAAGAAGTGTTCGATATTATCGGCATAAAACCGAATAAAATCGATAAATTATTGTCAACGTTATACGATAAAGAAAATTATATCATTCATTATCGCATGCTCAAATTAGCATTACAAGCCTTTTTGTGCACTCCACTTCACATCATATTCAACGAATCACTAATTCTCGGATTGTTTCCTTCTCAGTGGAAGAGTTATAGCGTGAATCCAATCTTTAAAAAGGGATCTAGATCAAATGTTGAAAACTATCGCTGTATAGCTAAACTACCAACTATAGCTAAATTCTTTGAGAAACTCGTGAATATTAAACTGACTGATATGGTTGCAAATAGAATATCACCGAAACAACATGGATTCTATAAAAGGCGTTCAACAGTGACCAATCTTATGGATTTTACTCACTTTGTGTTTAAAAATCGACGACAAGTAGATGTGCTGTACACAGATTTTGCAAAGGCCTTTGATAAAGTCAATCATGATATATTGATTTCAAAGTTAAACAGATATAATATACCTAGTAACCTCATCTATTGGATCAAATCATATCTTCGCGACCGTCGTCAATTTGTATACTACAATGGTAGAAGTTCCGGGGAATTCATAGTAAACTCGGGTGTGCCTCAGGGAAGTCACTTGGGACCTACACTTTTTTTACTATTTATCAACGACATAGTTGAGGAATTGGGTATTGATGTGTTTATATCTTTGTTTGCTGATGATCTTCAACGTGCTATCGATAAATTGAGGCAATGGTGTATCGCAAACGATTTACACCTAAACTTAAACAAGTGTTCAGTGATGTCAATTACCAACAAACAACAATCGAACATCTTTATTGGAAATTACCATTATGGGTATCACGTGTTTGAGAGAGTTAAAGAACAAAAGGACCTTGGTGTGATTGTGGATTCGAAACTGAATTTTAATAACCACATAAATATGATCGTGTCTAAAGCAAAATCTACACTTGGATTTATCAAACGCTTTTGCTTTGACATAAGAAATCTCAATACTCTCAAGACTTTATATAACACTCTAATTCAATCATTGCTTGAATACTGTTGTGTCGTATGGTTACCATATCATTCGATATCGATAGACTTAATTGAATCGGTGCAAAAGCAATTTACAATATTTGCATTGAGAGAATATCCATCTGCCGAAAACAACTATCATATTTCTTCATATGAATGTAGACTGGAAAATTTGAAAATGATGAAACTTGAAAGGAGGCGTATCAATGCAGCTTTGCTGTTTTTCTACGACGTATTGAACGACATTATCCCATGCTCACAGATAAAAAACGATATTGCGCTTCATTCAAACCCATTCAATCTTCGTGAATCGTCGGTGGAAACTTTTAGAATAATAGATCTATTACTTATTAATGAACATACGGCACCAGTAAATCAGATGTGTAAACTTGCAAACTTCATTGATGAACTGTTTAAAGAACCTGCTTCTCGTGCAAATTTTAAATCTCAATTAGTTGCCTGTGATAAATTGAATCTTAGGTTGAAACAACAACAAATCCAATGATTGTAATTAAACCATTTCTTTTTAAATTTCATTAGCATTGTTAATATTGTGATATTGTGATTATGTGATATTTTTAGCATAGTTATCGAATGTAATATTTATACAAATTGTATTTATAATCATCCAACCTTGCAATGTTTGAATGGATTTTTCTAAAAGAAAGATACAGGTTTTAATGGTGGTGAGATCCGATATAATCGATTAATGACCCTTACCTTTTCCCTGTCAGATATGTAATTAATCAATAATGAATAAAAACAGCCAGTCTTTGGCGGTGTATTGTTAAATAGTTCTTCATCCCAACACAATCTAGTATTGAAAAAAGTACATCGAGTACTTCAATTCGAACAAAGTTGCTGGTTAAAGCCCTACGTCGATATCAACACACAGCTACGTACAAAAGCTACCAACGACTTTGAAAAGTCGTTTTTTAAATATATGATAAACTCCGTCTTTGGTAAGACGATGGAGAACCTGCGTTTACGTGCAGATATCAAACTTGTCAACAAGTGGGGTGGGCGATGTGGTGCAGGTATGTTAATTGCTCGACCTAATTTCAAGAAATGCAAGATTCTCAATGAAGATTTAGCAGTAATTGAGTTACAGAAAACTCATATTAAAATGAATAAACCAATAATTATCGGTATGTCCATCTTAGACATATCGAAAATAACGATGTACAGTTTTCTGTACGATTTTTTGAAACCTAAATATGGAAAAAAATTTACGGTTGTCTATACAGACACCGACCTTTTAAAATTTCTATTCAAACGGATGATTTCTACAATGATATGAAGCAACATTTGAATCGCTACGATACAAGCGATTATCCGGAGAAGAATGTTTTCAAAATGCCTCAATGGAATAAAAAAGTGCCCGGTCTTTTCAAAGACGAATTAAGCGGACAAATTTTAGCAGAATTTGTTGGTCTACGTGCAAAATGCTACGCTGTACTACCATTTACAGCTAAAATGGAAAAATGTAAATGTCCAGAAAGAGATGTCGCACCTCGCGTTATAACAGGTAGTGACTATGTTGACTGTATCGAGAAAAATTGTAATATTTTACGTGAACAGCATAACCTTCGCTCGAAATCACATCAAATATTCACAATCAAACAGAAAAAAATTGCTTTAAATCCGTTCGACGATAAGCGTTACCTAATTCGTTCGAATGGTATTGATACGCTAGCTTGGGGTCATCATGAAATTAGTGAAATTGAGAAAAATTATTGTTAGGTGAAACGTAAATTTTCATATAATTTTAAGCAAAAATAGTAAATAATATACAAAAATGAGAAAGTTTTCATTGATTTTCATAGAAGAGTAACATTTTAGTTAAAATTATGAAAGTTTCTGTATAATAATTCAAAGTAAAAGGTTTCAAATCAAACCTATATGGTTGCTACACATAAATATGAAATAAAAAGATTTGTTTTTTTGTTGAAAAAAATACCGAGTTTGTTTTATTTTTCTGTTTTCATGATATGTTACAATTTTCAATGTATACTTTATTCTTATAACGATTCCTCAATGTAGCCACCGATCCGCAATTTAGAAATTTATTTCAACATTTCACTCAATGATTGAGTCAGAACATACAAATTGTCACATACAAGTCGCAATTTCCTACATATTTCATTGACATCTTCTTCATCTTCTTCCCTCGCGTCTTCCTCCTCCTCGTCATCATCATATTCGTCAGTAGTAGTATCAAAGTAATCATGTTCATTCTTATTCATTTCAGTCGATGGTTTATACAGCTTGAGTTGACGGAAAATTGGCAATTCATGCGATTCTTTCTTAACTCCATCATCACTATCAAAATTATCATCGACTCATCATCAATCTCGTCCTCATTAGATGTATTGTTTGATCGATTTGATTCATTATCACTCTCGCTCGCACTCGATGGTTAATCAAAAGTTCCGCTTCTTTTGCTGGGCTGCAGCATTTCATCATATTCACATTTTTTTAATAATGAAATCGTAGATTTAGCAACGCCATATTCTTTTGCTAAACGATTACCATTCACTCCATCATTCAATTTAGCTAAAATTTCAGCCTTTTGAATTGTATAAAACCGCATGATGTGATAATAAAGATAACTTCACTGTTTGAATGTTCAACTTGAGCTAACTTGTGTCACTAGATGTTTGTTACTTAAATAAAATCGAACTATTTTCATGAAATCGCACTATTTGCTTGAAATTGAACCTCAAATCGAACTATTTTACATGAAAGTGAACCTAAAATTAAAACATTTAGATGGATTTGAGTGCAGTGTGAATGATTGTTTTAAGATTAAAAGAGAAAATGTGTGTAAAATATAGGTAAATGTATGCTTTAAAACTTGAATTTCAATATATTGACCACAATAAATACTGAAATTTCATCAAAATCGGTCATCTATTACAAAATGGTCCGGCAAACAAAACGCTCACTAAAATCAAATAAATTTATGAAAAAAACGACTTTTTCCTAAATGCACAAATTATGACATACGAAAGCTCCAATATTTATCTTTTACCGGTGTTGAGTCTCCCTCCTCCTATGTTAAAAAATAAAACATACCAAACCGTGTGAAAAGTATTGCTAAAGCAGTGTCAACTTTTTTCTTATCTCTTTCACTACAACTGCTTTTCAAATTGCTCACAGTCAAATAAGATTAAATACAATACTTGTCCCATGTATACTTTTCATTCTCTCTCTTCCACACACAGAACTGTTAAACAACTATTTCTCATTCAAACTAGTTTTCACTCTCTTCCTCTCTCTCTCTCTCTCTCGTGCCCAACTAGTATGTCAACGGATCTGCTTGCTGTATATTTTATATGGGCATCAGCTCTGCTTGTTATATGTGTATGAGGTTGTGTGTGTGTGTAACTATTTTGGTTTATCATATTCTTTTTCTATCAGATTCGTATAAACGAAATAATGAATGAAATTGTATATTTTTGAAGTCATATGTGTGTGATCGAGCGTGAAATAAGCAAAGCATTCCATCAATAAAGGAAAACTAAAATGCAAAAAATAAAATGATGTCTGTGCATGTCGCTGATATTTTCTCTGTCTCTTCTTCATATAGTTAGATAGGTAAGTGGACAGAAACACTGTATTCATAGTAATAAAAACCGATTGTGTGTGCGTGTATGTTTGTAATGAAATGTAATCAGTAGTAATCAAATGTAATGAATGTATGAATGTTAGAGTAATCATTTGTGTGGTGAGACGGAGAGAAAGAGAGTTGTAGTATGCAATCGAGCAAACGATTGAATGTGTGAGTGAGCGAATGAGCGTTTTTTTGTATTTGCTGTTGGATGTATTTTGTTGTTGGATCAATTTTTGAGAGAATTGAACGATAAAACAATTGAATGTGTGAGTGGGAGAGTGAGTGAATGAAATACGGTGTATGGGAGTGGAAGGCGGATATCTGGGCAAATCGATGCGGCAAGCATGCGATGCCGCAAGGGTGCCGTCAAGTTTGGCCTAGAACCCGCCTTTTCCAACTACTCAGTGAGTAGTACTCACATCATCCGATAATATCAATTTTTCACTTAACTGCAAACGTCACATTTGAAATTAAGCATCGAGTTATTTTACCTCGTAACCATCGATTACTAAACTGATTTGGAAACACTTCATGGCGGAACTCAATCAACTTTGAGAAAAATTCGTTTGAAATACTGGATATTACGAGAATAAACGTGGTTGAATTTTCGCGCACTGAAATCTCAAAAGAGAAGCTGAGCTTTCTCGAAAAACTTTCTCGCGAATAGTCGAGGTTAAAATTCAGCTTTCTAAACGACATCATTTGAAGCATCAACAGTTGCCAATGATGGTTTCATGCCAAAATTCAAAATACAAGGGCAGATTTACTATAAAATTGGTCGTTACTCTTTGGGCTTAATGATGAATCCAAATTTTTACAAATTTATTTTATGGGTGACAGAAAATCGAAAATTAATCAAAGGTGTGCCATCACAAGGAACAAACCGTGAAGTTATTTAAAGCCTGCAACAAATGTTTCATGAACACAACCATTTGATTAAATCGTTCAAAATTGCTCTCGAACGAATGCCGTCTAACGAATATCAAATCGTGATTCGAGCGGATAAAACGCCCTTTGGAGAACATGATCGTCGTTACAATGCTCCCATTGTTGATGAAATTGCGATCGTTATGGATGGGATTAAGTGTGATCGGAGAGATATCGTTGTTTTCGATCTAAAATCTACAAAGTTTCAGTATTGCTGCTTGCAGTAAAACTTTCGTTTCACGAGTTTTTTTCGAAGTTACATTAATTTAATTTTCATCAGACGCCTCTCTTGTCGCGGATAAAATGTTTCGTGTCTATCCAAAAAGCGTGGACGGAGAGTTTTTCGATGTGTAATTTTGTCTTAAATAATTACATCAGCAATACTTTTCATTTAAAAGACCATTTGGTCGAGAAAATTGTAAGCCCTAGATTGAAGAACAGAAAAGCTTGTGTTGAGTAAAAAAAATGAAAATTCTAGAAATAGATCCATTTGAAATTAGTAGGCAAATTGAATAATTGAATCCTATATAGTAATGAGCATTGGTGATGGTTAAATTCTTTAAATTGTTTACGAACATTCAGATAAAAAGATAATACAAATTTCTTATTTTCAATTAATGATGCGAAAGAAAATGAATATTTTGTGTCATAGAAATAGCGTATTATCGTGTAAATTTGAACCCCATTGCTATTTTATAAGAAGACTTTTACATTCATATAATATTTTTTTTCTTATGATCTATTCAAATGTGAGTCGATAAATGCCATGTCATCGATTAGATGTCGGATGGTATTGTGGGTGATTCAGCGATCCATGATTAATCAAGTACCAGACCATCTTAAGTGGCTTTATCTGCTTTCGAGTGTGAAAAAATGAGGATTATGATTGGAATCGAATGACTTGAGTAGATTTTTATGAAGTGAAAAATGAGCTTGACACAAATGTAAGTGCAATGGTCAGTGCCAATTCAAGCTCGAATGATGTAGCATTGATCGAATTCAACGCATAACTACATAATTTACTATTGTCTATTGCACGGCGTTCTGTGTTAAGCCAATTTTTGATTGTTAAAAATGCTAAAAAGGTCCGTTACATTTTGAAAAGTCGCTTATACAGTGAATATATTACACAAATTAATGTGCGATTAAATTTTGTCAAATGATCAAAATTAATTTGAAGTGAGCGTTTTTTCTGTTGATTTTGGTTCATACTCACCAGAAAATGTTTGATTTCGATATGGCTGTTCATGTTCTAACTCCTGCTCCATCAGCATTGAACGGTGGGTCTTTGAAGCCGAGGTGACCTTAACAATAATCGGCATTTCACCAAAGGACACCACTTGGGTTTTATTTTGTGCACTTGCTTGGTTTCCTGGACTATAATTTTGAAAACTTACTTTAAGTATTTTATCGGCCGCTGGACCATCATTGCTTGTGTTGCCAGCGATTTTGTCAATTGTGCAGCTTAGGTTTTTCACATTGTCACTAGTTACTAAAGTGTTCGCTTTTTTCAAACTATTTTTTCGACGAAAACTGCCGGTACCATTTTCTTTGTTGCGACGAGACGATACACGATGTGAACGATGGCGTATTGAGTTACCGCGACTGCGACTATGTTTTATTTGATATATTGACTCCGAACTAGCGCTCAATCCAATATTGCCAACTAATTTCGGGCCATGACATTCAAATGAACAAAGAGAAAAAGTAACAAAGAATACAATTGAAGATTTGTTGTTGATAATAGTTTTATGATTGGAAAATAAAAATAATCGCTAGATTTTAGATTAAAATTTGTTCGCCAATAGAGAGTTCGTGGGCGATTCAAAAAGGTTAATTTTGAATCGAAAGCAATAAACGATTAAAACTCTTCTTTGGAATCGATGATTGTTAGATGTTTTGGCTTCCCATTGAGAAATTTTGTATTTATTGATACATAGTTGGCGCTCAGAATTCTTGAATAATTCGTTTTTGGGGGAATCAGCTAGCATTTCTGAATTTTAAGAAGTCTGTGCGCCGAGCCGACGTTGACTGGATATCTGCACAAATCAAGCTATTCAAGCATTCTTTGAGTGCACAATAAGCGAATGAGTGTTAAAATATTTTATGAAGATTACGTTTTAATACAATAGACGTTTAACAAAAGCACAGATATGAACAAACATAGTCATTGAATGGACAAATAACAATTTCTACAACGAACATAAATCATTAGCTGACAACATCAAACAAAACGAAAGACTATGTACATTTTTGGACGGATTCAATTCACTGCTACCATTGCCAAGATAGATTTTCAAGAAGCAATATCAGAAAATCGTCCAATATATGCGATTTAATTCGTTTGAAATAGGTTTTCTGTCAAAACAAATTCCATCATTTCTAAAGGATTTTCAAAAATAAAAGAACACAAATTGAGAATTATTCGTGCACATTTGATTGTTTTAAACAAAAGGTGGTCCTATCACTTTTATATATAATTTATTTATTCATAACATTTACAACGTTTGCGATCTACTCAAGACCTAATTTGATGTGGTGATGATAAATGTTGTTAATAATTGGTTACACACAAAGCATACAATGCAATAACTTACACAAAACACTGTATAAATAATAAAAATTTGTAGCTTTGTGTGTACTTGAAAAAATCGAAAAATTGACGCTCTGCGCAAATCATAATAATCGTTGAAATAACTTAGTAACAAAAATAATACGAATTACATAAAAAAATATCAAATTATATGTTTGTAAGATATCCAATGAATGTTGGCAGTTCTGGAATGTGTTCGTGTAATAAAGCAAATTCCTATTGAATGTTTGATTGATAAACCTTCTCATTTGAATTAATAACTTAAGCTTACTTATTTCAATGCGACTGCCATCCAACACATCATTAAAATAATGCAACCATAGATTTTGCATGAAAGCTATATAGAATTGAGGAAGAAGATCACAGATATGAGAGAGATTTTATTGAAATAAAGTTGATTTCGGTGTGTACAAATTCGAAGGGAATATTTTATGCAGTTCATCATTGGACTTGGGATCCTGATGTTCAGTTTTGATATTCATCTCAATAAAGTCTAAAAGGGATTTGGATTGTGATTAAAAAGCAGGGCGGGCGACTACACTAAACGAGACGCGGTTTTTCTTAGTTATCGGTACACAATTTGTACCGTTATTTAGAATCGCATCCGCAGTTTTGACCAAATTCTGATGAAAATACCGGTATTCGAGCGGTATAAGAGCCCAGTACAGATCGGCACCGTTCAAAATATCAGGACACATTTCACCGATATCAAATACCGCCTGGTGTTTGCCGAATTTTGGCCGATCACACGCCCTAAACAAAGGAAAACCAAATCTCCGATCTCATCGGAATCTATTTTCATTAAATCCATTGAGACTCTTCATAGTGAGAAAATTTTCAAACAGAATATATTCATTACACAATATTTTGATCAGCGTTTGTAGTTGTTGCGGCTGTCATTTCATGCGACGAGACGTTTAAGAGCGTTAAATGTTGCTATGAACTTATAATATATAATATTCTTTTGCTTATGGTTGACATAATAAGAGCATATTTTTCATGAACAATGGATATCATCAATTCAATCATAGTTGATAGATGTTTTTTTGAATCAACATTAAACTCGATAAGAATTGTTTCATAGTATCATTGAAAACTTCCCTTATCAAATGCACAAGGAATACATACACAAAATTTAGATAATATTCCACTGCCGCAGCACCATGTCGAAAATATATTGTATGATATTACGTACGTGCCGATTAATGTTATTATGAAAATCTTCTCTTTTTTCTGATGCAAAATCAGTTGAGTAATTCTGGATATTATGATTAAAACTCTGACTAAGGTTCTATCGATTGTTGTTCATATTTTAGACAAAAAATGATGCTCGACCAAACAAGGATCGTAATCATACATAATTATTCATGGAAAATGAATTTTGTTCATGGCTAGAACCGTAGTACCCCATATTTTAACATTTCTAACCCTTTTTTTGGAAAAATGTTGAGTTGCAAACCATTTTGATGCCAAAGAGGCAATCTTATAAACTTCTTTTAATTTTTGATGTGTGAATCAAAAGATTGAAATAATACATTCTCCCCTGTGAAAAGGGCATTTATTCAGTATCCAACTAATTGATCCAGTTGTGCCAGATTCAGTGCTCATTTTTAGGATCATGAAATACTGAAGCAGGATTGAGTGTGGGTAAAACTATATCTTCAATTTACATCATCGCGTGAATACCGTCAGGACATACGTAGACATATACAGTTGGAGTGCCAATTCGACAGACTTTGAACACCGCACCTCGTGTGTTACATAAGGGTTGTTGTCTGTGATCAACGATTGATATTGAAAATCAACAATTTGAAAATATTACAATTCATTTTTGCTGCACCGTTTCAGGATCCCAATTCAAGCTTATCGTTTCGTCAACATGATCAACATTTGTTGGAAATATGCTTTATATATCCTCTCATGTCTTTGAATTGCTTATTTCATTTGTTTTGATAACATCTCAATTATAAACTGATATGCATTGATCAATCAAATTATGTGAATTTATATTTTAATGTGAATGAGAATTTGGATTGAATGTACATAAAACGTGATTGATACAACAAAATGTATATATAAAATAATTTGTTTAGATAATAATAACGACTTCTAATTATCTATACTTCACACGCAAATATAAAGAATATTTGCCATAGAAAATTAAGCTACAGTTAACGGTCACATTTTGCATGCATTTTGTATATTTGACACAATCTATAAAATACGATATGCAATAACAAAAATTTCAAGTAAATTAATACATTTATTTAAAAAAAAAAACAAAGAAACATAAAAAAACATATAAAGACAAACACTTTGGAACTTACGATAAACTGAATATTTTATCATAAATATTTGAACATATTAATTTTATCTTGATTTGATATCACGATATTTAACATCGGCGCTAGCATCGTGAATCTATTGTATGTTAAAATTGCGATACCTAGCATGAAGAAAGTCTCATTTTTTATTAAAATTTATAATCAATTGGCAATCTATTTAATTCTCAATTGATTGGAATTGGAATTTTAAATTTTGTTGAGCAAAATGTAGGTAAATTGTAAATATTTTTGAAAGAAACATTGTGGAATCACACGATAGTTTTGGGCTTGGATATCGGTGTAATAGCCACCTCTCATGCTTTTCGAAGATAGTTTCAATGAGGATGCTAGCGCGATAGCTAATCATACTCCAAGTGCATACAAATCAAATTGATGTTTGAATATGTTTGCTTTCAAAGCCTTTGAATATCTATTCGTTTGACCATTTGTTGAGCCGCTGAGATAGATAATGAAAACAATCAATTTAGAACTGTTTTCTATTAGTTCGATGCACTTGAATTTATAGGCAAAGCAACGATCAGCATGTACAAATTCCAGCTCTAAGGCTACCACTATCATTCGCATTGTGACCGCATAAAGTTGTATAATTACCCCTGGTGTCACCACCTTCTATATTCGATACGCAAAGGTCCATTGCAGAGTTAAGAGAGCCGCCACAGCCGAGAAACCATTCAGAACGAGTTCGCATTCGGGCCGTTTGTCGTTCATGTACCTTAAAAATCCCAAGTAATAATTGTTAATTAAAATAGATCCGCTTCCGGGCATATACTCAGGATAGAGGGGTGGATTTGACTGTAGTTTCCTACCGTCAGAAAAGAATGAAATTTGAGTGCCATCCATCAATATATCACACCCGAATTTTCGCCATATTTACATGGACTGTAAAAATGGGTGAAAGAAAATTTGCTATGAATCAACAATATATTCATAATATGTGTCAACCATTCTTGACGCAAACTAAATTCACCTACAGATGGAATTTTTTTAGAATTATTAAAAATGCTATCTAATTACTTAATAGATCCGTTTTATTAATTATTTGCTAATAACATTTATTATTAACTAATGACATTGCATTAACCAATAAATACTAGTTAGTAATCGTTACTGATTATTGGAATTTTATTAAAATTTCATTAGATTCTGAACAAAATACTGCTCCCGGTTCTGAAAGTGGGTTTTTGTAGATCTTTAGGATGTACCAGACCTGTTTCCGCAGATAGTCTGATCAATCTTGAGAATTCATTAAAACTCACTTCCAGAACCGGGAGCAGTTCAGATCCATCGAGTTATTATTAATTACTAACATTTATTAACTAATAATTATTGAGTAATTTTATGTATACACCTAGCGGACGATGCTTTTTATCTTCTCCTATGTAAAGAGGTAGTGAATGTCGTTGGACCGCGCCATCTCTACCTAAACGATTGTACTAAATGCTTCAACATTTCACACCTTCCCCACCTTCCCCTTCTTCAAACAGCGAGTTTGACAGGCTCCGCATCTTCGCTGTCATTGTTTGAAGAAGGGGAAAAGTGTTTACCATCCATAGACGAATGGTATAGAGGGCGCTGCTGTCAAGCTAAGTTTCAAAATTCAATTTTGCATCGTCCGCTTGGTATACACACACTTTCACTAATAATCTAAAATGCTCGCTGCTTATGTTGAACAGCAGGGTGTAGCTGCCAATTTCTGTGAAAGGCAATTCTTTTTTACGCTAATCGCGTTGCAATCATTTGGGGGTGATACTTTATTGTTGTTATCATAGGTAAAGCGCCGTTAATCTTTCAGGTATCGCTTGCTCTTTTGAGTCCGGGTTTACATCCGGGAATGTATTGCATCCTCTGCAGACTTTGAATCGATCCATTTTCATAGCTATGAGGAATCTTTTAAGCAATCGGCGCACGTTTACGAAGTAAAGTCTTCGTTTACTTTCACAACAGTGATGTTGTTGAATGACCGAGGCTTGTATGCTTGTCTTCATAGTTCCTGGGCATCGTTTTCCCTTGGCAATTGGGCACCATTCCGGCAGCTCAAATGTACAGAATTGTTTGACTTCCAATTAAATCGATTGAACAACACCAGGTACATAGGTTATTCTAGACGTTGGTGGCATTATGCTGACAAAGGTGTGACTTGGAAAAGTGATTTTTGGGGCCACCGAAGTGATCCACCTTCGCCCGAAATTCAGGTGGCATTTGGGCTGCAGCTGGCAAAGCAATGTTTTCAATCGTCACGGATGTGAAACACCTACGAATCAGCTTCTCTCCCAACAATTCCAAATCATTGGCATCTACAGCACCGTTGAATTTGAAGAGCATCAATGATGAAGCAACCAAAATAGCCCCAATGGAGAAACATACTTCTTTGAAATCACAGGTTTTATTATGCCATCGATGTCAAAAAGAATGCCACAATCTCAAAAATAATCCGACATCTCTTGAGCGGAAGAACAACCATGTCAAAAAAACCAACTTTATGATAAAATTAGCCACTTTTGACAGTTTCGATGTCAACAAAGTACGATGAAGACGAGCAACTTATTCTAAATGCATATTTTGGTTTAGGCTGAGAATCCTTTAGTTCTGTGGCATTGTTTCAAAAGCAACGAAATGAGGCGAAACAAGATGAAATATTTTCGATAATTTTGGAAATCAGAATATTATGCTCGTGAATGTTATATGATATAATGGACTGAAATGTTAAGAATCTTTTGTTCTACTCCCTAACGAACACATAGATACTAAGTCAAAATGTCACTGCCAAATATTATGCTGAAATACGCACTGCAAATAGATCTTACGGAAAAACACGAAGTTGGCTGTCACTTCACATTTCATGGGCGAACTTAATTATTCAATTTATATGAATATAATTTGTGAAATATATCACAAAATATACAAAACGAAATTATTTAGTAAAAGATATTGATGTTGATTCATAGTCAATTTTCTAACGTCACAAATGGACTTGATTCGGGTGTGGCGTACAGTTGGATGATCCAACCACGGTCAAATGCACCTCCGAAATGGGTAAAAACATTACATATTTCTACGTTGACATTAACTAAATTTTTTTTCATTAATGTTTGTTGTAAATGTTCAAACCTGAACACTTAGAGATATTTGCATCGATTTAGTTTAGGCTGGTAGCGAAAATGGTGACATTTTGATCGTTGGACGATTTTTCTTTTGATTTTTTTTTTTTTGGATTTAGATAGGAAAATCATGCAAAGATTGAATCGTTGTCCTCATACCGAACAGCCTCATTCAGCTTACAACCACGCGGAATCAATTGATAAAATAAATAGATTTAGATCTCACCTGAGGCAAATACGAGAGACTTTTGGTGCTTTCAGCGTATCGATTAACTGCCCTAAGCTCTTCTAAAGTCATATTGTTGTTCTGCAATTGACTGGAATGCGATGAATGTGATGATGTTGAATGCGATCGGTTGGTAAAAAGGCTGGGACCTTCAAGCGAAACCGAGAGACGTGCACATGATTCGAGTAGTGTGTGCTCGGGTATCATACCTAGGGGATAATCACAGAAAAAAAATATCAAAGAAAGTTATGAAAGTGAAAAAAAAGAAACGAAAATGAAGTATCATACCCATACCCAATGACACCGAACTATTGCAAACATTCGAACTGGTTGCAATCAAAAGTGCTGGAGTTGATTGTGATTCGTCTTGATCTGCGAAAATAATTTATATTTTTTCAATTGATCTTTGGTATTCATAATTTGATAAGGAATGATGTTTCAAATGAATTACTCACTTAGTATCCAGCGATCGCATTGACATTGTAACCATGTTTTTTCAGTTTCCAAGGATAATTGCACTATTTGAGCGGAAAAGTACAGAACGATTAGATCGCATTTGGTCTAAGAAATTGGATTCAATGTCACTATTTACCTCTCGGTGGTGTTGGATACTGGAAACTACAAATCCATTCATTTTGAACGCGTAGGACACGTCCAGTGACACGAGCATAGTATTCATAATTATCACGACCAAACAAGTCAAACGATGCAAATTGATCGATGATTTGTTTCATGATTCTTGTAGCAACCTGAAAACATATACAATATGTCAATTCAAACGACGTTGTAAAATGATATCGATGTTTTAATTACTTTGTAACGTAAAACGTCTTCCATTCGTGCGGTTTTTCCGTCGCTGACACATGATTGGAAAAAACTCGGTGCTACCGATACTCCGATAGCTTCACTACTCATTCCCGTTCCAACCTGTTCCGAATTACTGGCTATTACTCGAAATGTACCGAATAATAATACCAATAAACGTTGCGTATAGATGGGCTGAGATGTTATGAGCCTGCAAGAGAGAGAAAAAATATTTGACATTTGAGTAGAGATTGGAAGGTGGTTGAGTTCAGGCAACGAATACGAATTCAGTAATTATTCCGATACTAAATTATAGTTTCAAGATATTTGACCCTTAAAATAACGATTTCGGGAAATTGGGATAATAGACAGCGTTTTTTTCGCCGGGCAATTTTATAACAAGCAAATAAATAAACTGTGTAAATCCAATCTCAAGCAAATTATGCGATATTCATGTGATAGAAACAGATAGAATGACAGACAGATCGAAGAGAGATACACAAAAATACAAGGTCTACTGCACTGCATTCATTTGTATTTAAGCACACGATAAGCTAAACGTGCAACAGCGCGGCCAACCAACGCATATTCTCATTTAAAAACATGAATAATGTGGGCAATGCAAATGCTATCTATTCTCTCCCTCTCTCTCTTTCTCTCTCTCTCTCTCTCTCTCTCTCTCGCATTTCGAATGAAATAAACTCGGTTTGTTGCAATTATGATTTGATTCTAAGTTGAATCTTTCGTTTTCGATGAATTCACCTTAATACTGCTTTGGGCTGCCAACTAAAATCCGTTATTAAAATAATAGTCATAGAATCACGTACCTATGAATTCTTGTTTGCTGTTCGACTTCGTCCTCGATTTCGATGATTTTAAACAGTTCCGTTTCGGCTTCGCGTCCAAATATACCTGATGAGAACGGAGATATTTTTGAAATATTATCTAAATAGTCAAATCAAAGTCGAATTAATTGCCATACCATTCGGAATTTTTCGTAGGAATTTCTTCAAAACACTAGCAATCGTGTAAACGGAATAGTTGTCAACGTTCACCAGTCGGCCAGCTTGTAAAAAATGTATGAGCTTTTTCATGGACACTTGATGGCCAGGCTTTCGAAACACATCTTTGCGGAGAGGCGCCTCTTTATTCAATTTTAATATCAATACCAACAATGGGCCGGGAATGTCTGGCTTGCACACTTCATCGAGAGTCACACCAAATTTCACCTTTTCCAATCGATGCGGATACGGTACACCGCTCGGGTGACCACATGTTACAACACTGGCTGCACGTCTATGCATTCTTTTTGCCCATGTACCCATTGTAAACTATAACTAAATCTTTCATTCAACTACTGTAACATTCATCCAATTTAGTTGGATTTCGGTATGCAGCTTTTGTTGTGCTTTTACTGTCTTCACACAATCGACTGCTTTGCTTGCTTATTGTAATTTTATTAAAAAATATTGCAATGCTTCCATTTTAGTCCAATAAATATATTAGGTTTAATCCAATTGTTTCAGTTCATTCATGTTAGATTTGGCAGCTTTTCAGATACATCTTTGAAGTTATTCAACACTTATCTGCCTTCGCACGGGTTGGTTTTAAATCGAAATTCTCTTTTTTGCACTGCAAAAGCTTAAATTATAAATAATTTACATTAAATTCCATCGAATACTATCGAATGATCTTCTAAACTAACAAAATCGTTGTATTTGTGAACTTGTTGAAGTTTTATGTATATCGATTCTTTGAAATTTGAAAGTTTTGGATTGTGCAACTACTTTTTGGACTGACGAATTTATGTGACTGATGTATTTATGAGGATAATGACTAAATTTGTTTTTTTAATTTTTAATTAATCAGTCTCAAATGATTGCAATGTAAGATCAACTGTAGCTATCGCTTTTTTCAGAATTCAAATCGTAGCAGGCCAAGTTCTTTGTGCCGAAATTCATACCAAAAATGGCTGTTAATTCTGTTCGGCTGATGTGTTTTATATTCATAATCGAATGCCAAACGAACAATCAAATATGTCAATGTATTGCAAAAGTGTTAAAAACCATGATTTATACTATCGATATCAAAGCGGCACTGTATCGCCCAAACAGTACTTGGTACATTGAGTCGTAGAACAATGGAACTGATCACATTTCGAGCAAATATATTGAGTATTTGATGATTATAAAAAGTGGCTAAGAGTCAGCCAACCGCAATCGATTTCAAACGATTAAACTGCAGTCATTAGTCATGGATTTTCTTTATATTTTTAATGGAAGATGGCCAGTTTCTGTGATGTTTGAGCCAGTCAACTCCAACTTTACTACAGCTTTCTTTGATCGATATTGTCTATTTTGTTCGAGGTAATCATAGTTGGCTAGTCAAAAAACTACCAAAACGTCCAAAATCGGTAGACTGGACTACTTAGTCTTAATATTTTCACACAGGTTATATGATACGAGTTTGACCAAATTCAATTAAAAAGGATCACTAAATATCATATATAATTGATTCATGCGGTTAGAAGTTTCAATATGGTCTGAAATGTTTATCTGTTCTGTCAGCCACAGCTGCAATACACATTGACAACTCTTATTCACGGTGAAATGAAGTGGAGGGAGGCCATAAGGAGTTGAAAACCGCGAAATATCTGATTCAACGTAATTTTTCTTATCAATAATATGTTTTCGTATCAATCGCTGGGAAAACAGGTTTTTAACTATATTTATTGCTTCACTAAAAATGGTGGAATTCTGCGACGGTTATTGCAAAACACCGCATTTATAGGGAATTCAATGTAACATTAATCTCTCTCGCATAGATGATATTCGTAGTGAGTAAAAATCGTTATATCAACTAAATTGCGAATTAGGGCGGATCTTGTTTATCTGAATACAACTCAGGGATCGAGTGCGATGGAATATATCAATGACGATAGCATCAAATTCCATCGAACAATTCGGAAAATTTATTCAAATTTCGAACCTTCGCTGAGTTTCGTGCGTTGAACAATTAATGCATTTTCGAAGTATACCTCCGTATCAGTTGGACTGAATCGTAAAGCACCATATATCCGTCTGCAGTTCAATGAATCAAGATTATAATGTAATTCGATATGATTATTCAGGTAGCTGTTCGCACATCGCATAAAATAATATAAATTGTAATATTTGTTCAATCATATATAGTGTTCATTTGTTTTGTTTTGTTTGTTTCATTTGCATTTCTCTTTTCTTTTTTTTTTTTTTTAATTGCACTTCGATTTCTCATTCGAACATAAAGAATTTGAGCAGAGACGTCGGCATGAAAATAAAACGAGCTCAAAAAAATTAACAACACAAAAAAGACTCACTCAACATTGTATGAGCGGAAGCATGTAATTTCCACATTGTTCATTATTTATTTGATTTATAATTTGGCTGCCATCGTCCGTACAATTCGATTTTGGGAGTTTTCATCCGTGTTGCGTGAAATCGATTCACCGAGAAAAGTCATGGTATTTGAGCTTGAAAAAATATCTTCTTTTTTTTTATATGTCTAATTTCAGTGAAATGGAAATTTATGCGATTTTTGTCACTATACGATGTTCACCCTCAAACTATTATATGTTTTTCACTATTTTGTTGAGCTCGTCGAAAGATTTAAATGAGTTTAAATTCATGCATCTGTACCTTCTTTTAATACTCAATCTCTGTACTTTCAATCATATGTTTCGAATCGTAACTTCCGATGGATATGATAATAATTGGGCATTTTCCATCAATTATTCATGAACTCGTCAGAATGTACACACATTTCGGAGATTCGATGCGACACGAACAAACAACACACACACAAACACACACGAAAAACAATTTTCTTATTGAAAATAAAAGTATCAGAAAGTTGGTCTGTTAAATAACAAATGTATCGTAAAGCGCAAATCGAGCTGTATGTTGAATGCGAGTAATATCAATGTTGAATATCATCTTAGTATAATCGTCAATTTACATCGATTCAGCTATTTATTAGATGTGATTCGATAGTCGTAGAATAAATGCTGTGCGTTCTTTTGAGAGCAAATGCTGTGCGTTTTCTTTGGAAGTTTTTTCGTAGGAGCCTGCTTGATTTGATATTGATGCTCGATTCGAACGAAATGAAGAATGGAAATGGTTTGTTTATATCACACATTCACATAAACCGTGTAGCTACAAACATATGATGGACAAGAGAGTTTTATCACATGAAATTCGTATTTGCGGCGAATGGGGAACAATCAATTTGATTTGAACTGTGCTTGTAATTAACCTAGTATTGCACGAAAAAATGTGTTTGTTACTGTTACTAATTTGCCTTTTATTCTCTCTTGTTTCGGAGCAATTTAATTTCAAAAAGTTTTATTTGTTGCTGTGTGTGCGTGTGTGAGAGAGTCTGTATGATTTTTTTCGCTTTCTACAAATCTGTTGTATTTTTGTTCAATTCATTGAACCATGAATTTTCCTAGATAATTATTCTGCGGATGTAAATTAATTTTTTTCACACAAAAAAAACTCACTCTTTCAATTTTTTACCATTCTTCTATTGGCGATTTTTGGTGCACTGTGTTGTTAATTTTTTCTTTCATCGTCGTCGATAACTAACTAAAAATGAGATGGATATTAGCTTGAAATCTTTGTACATTCTCAATTTTTAACGTTCTTTGCATGAATGCATGAAGTTCCGTGCAAAAGAAGAAATAAACGCAACGAGTCCAAACGAAATTTCAACATTCACATTGCTTGCCGATGAAAAAGGCGTCACAAATGAAAACAATCACACAAAAATAACGAAAAAACCAAACACCATTTCGACAACGAGCGAAAACAATTGTGTGTACATTTATTTTGTAATTGAACTGAACTGCACTGCACTGAATAATCGTTTCTCTCTGTTGCTCTCTGTTTCTGTCGATGAACAATGTTCAATTGGTGTTTGTGTGTTTTCTTTTCAATATGTTGTGCATGCAAAGGCCTTTCTGAGCAATAGGTGCTGTCTCTTTTCGTTTACAATATATTTGTGTGTGTTTTTTACAAACGTGCTGGACTTTCAGTATGTATACACATGCATACAAATAAACACACTAACCCGCTGCTGTTGCGCTGCACACGTACACAGCCGTACCCATTGTGGGTAATTCGAGTATTATATTGCTCACAACAGCGCCTCCATAAACGTTCAAATATACAATGCGCCGAACTAATTCATATGCTCTGGAAATCATTGAAAAATTGGGAAGGTTTGACACATCCAAATGCATTTATTGTTTATATCATTCTTATTTTTTTCTATTCCACTGAAACGTGCGTAGGTTCAAATCATATGAAATGCGTTTATCGCGACAGCGTTTTGTCATTTTGAATTCATGCTTTTTGATTATTAGTCGATTGGAATATGTATGGGTGAAACTCTGTTGTTTTTTTTTTTTTAATCCTCATTCATTGACTTCAAGATTTGATATAGTTTTTTCCTCCAAATTCCTCCCTAGCCACAGAAAACGCAACGTTCTTAAAATTGTCGAAAATGTTGTCGCTTTATTTTTTCAATTTAACAAAATTGGATTCAAATTCATAAATTCCAACCGAAACATTATTTTTAGTATCATAATCAACCCAATCGTCTTCGGATAGATCAACGTCCTCAAAAATTTGCCCATTTTCAGCTGATTTAACGATCCATCCGGCTCTTGGTGAGAAATCCACCGGTTCAATTCCACGGCAATCGAATGAGACTATCATTTTAAACTTGCCAGAATCGTCGGCCGTGTAATTGGCTACAATTAAAATAAGAATAAATATTGAAATTGTGATTATGAGCGGTGCATTTTGTGCGGTGGAATATATTGATAACTACAATTCGATCCCTCGATGATGTCAATCGAGTTTTCACGCGAGCACAATTTGCATTTCATGAAAAAATTGAAACCATTCGGATTTCGAGAATCTTCTCCGTTTACACGTTCTGATTCGGTTATATCGTGCCACTTATCCGACTGTTCGCCGCAATTAGAACATTTTATTTTCAAAAAAAACGGATAATCCGGATGATTGGTTTTAATTTCATCAACATTCTCTAATGTTGCGCGAATTTGTAGACCGATTTTTACCATGATCGACACTTTATTTAGGATTTTCTCCGGTGTTTCAAGTTTGATGCAAACAAAAGTCAAATCAATTGCTATCTTCGGTTTAAACGTATGTTTTGTTGTTGTTTATGAACATTTTGTTTGTAAAATGTCAATGAACGAAAGTCAATGATTTTTTACAATCTGAATTATCGACGCTCACAATCGAATGGAGTGGACAAAAAGACACGTAAAATGAAATTGGGGAAAAGAATATATTATCCGATTATTTTCTTTGACAAATCTCATAAATTCCCTCATGAGAATTTAAGAAAACATGTCTCCTAAATATTCCATCCGATTCTCAGGTTTGTGAATACAAATTGACAGCTGTATTTGTTTGACATTTCCAGCAGTTTATTTTACCGCGCGCTTTGAGGTTATGCGAATTTGGCATTCGACTGGTTTTCAATTTTGTTGATATTTTGATCGAAGCTGCGTATTACTTTTAAAGCGCAAAATGTTAGCAGAAGAGAATATTCCGACATATGTACGAAATTTTCAAAAAGCCGCCCATTTTAAACAAACTTTTAACAATCGATTCAATTTCCGTAGGTAATAAATGACGATCTCTGTGAAAAAACTGGCTTGACTGCGAAATGGGTGAACGGGTCCGAGCTGTCAGTGTACGCATTCAAACAGAAAACATAGTAAGTAAAGTGAGATTATATGATGAACTGCATGCATGATGAATTGAAATACTTTTTCAGTAATTCAGCAGATCGGCCAAGTGAATTTGCCATGAAATATCCAGTGATAATTCATCATTTAAAAACGAAGTTTATATTTGAGGAGCCAATTTTGCGTGGCTTTTTGGCCGAATCGAATAGCATTTTTCGAGAGGTACAAACTCAATCGAAAGCGAACGCAAGCCAAAATGACATTTTGAAAAAGTCACATGCTTACCGAAGTATTTTGCGTGGTTGCCTGGAAAAATTGCAGCGAGAAATTGAAACAGACCCAGCATACAAAGATTACATGACCATTTTTTATTCAATCGAATGCATTTGGCATTTGTGCGAAATATTTCTAATTGATCCATTGCCATCGAATAATCCTGTGCCACATTTAATGGAATGGGTTCGCTTTCATTTTCCGGATGCCGAACAACGAGCCACTGCATTGTTATTTACAAATCAGGGCGATGTGCCGAACAAGGAGTACTTGCAAGTTGTGAAAGCATTAATTGCACAAGGCCACTTAGAAGTAGCCAGAACCATTCTGCAAATGTATGGCCAAAGCAATTTCAATGCATGTCTGCAAATGACCGAAGAAATATTACGATTGGTACCGATATTCAATGTCGGTGGCGGCACATCGATTCAAAATTGGCGTTCTCAATGGCAATACTGGCTTACTGATACCGAATCAAAGATTCAAATGGGCTGCTTCGAGTCCGAACCAGAATTAAAGGAAATCATTGAACTTGTGACTGGCAATGAAGCCGCATGGAATAAATTGGCCAGCCAATCATCATGCTGGTATGAACATTTTCCCGGTTTTTTGTTCTACACACATCCAAATTGCACATTCTATGAACTCAACACAATGGCTGATAAATGGCTCAATCGTTGGCTACAACAGCCCAATTGCTCAACGGACAATGATGGCAACAATTTGAAACACTTGGATCGCATTGTGCTGAAAATTATGCAAAATGATTTACATCAAGTCCTTCGTGATATTCAAAATGTGTATGATCAACATTGGTTTGCGACACATTTGACCGATCTATTGTGGCATAGCGGAAAGTTGAGCATTTTCAATGACGAAAATAATGAGTAAGTAATGAGTCCCGCTCAATGTATAAATCTCACAAATGAATAATGTCACTTGCTTCGTGCTATCTTAAGGTTCGGATCAAATTTGCGTGATTCACTTTTGTTCGATTTTGGAGCGATGTTAATGTCAAAGGACTCGTTTTGGATGTTCGGCATTGATTACATAGAACAGTGTACCATTGAAGGAAATGGCGCCATCGAAGTATTTCTCTCGAAAATGAACATAAAAAACGAGAAAATCGCCCTGAAAATTTTGAACGTAGCAAGAAATAAAGGTCTTTTGGAAGTTGGTAAGTTGAAGTTTTTAACCTTCATTAAAATTTTTGAATCGATACATTGACGTTTCAAGGATTGGTTTTTGACCAATTTCAATAAATGTTGAGTTATAAAACATTTATCAGAAACACAATTTAATGCCTCAAATTGTTTTTGTTTTGATACAGAAAAGGAGATATGTCGAGTTCAAGCGAAGAGAAGCAGTAACAATGGTCGCTTTGGAAATGCCCTTGATTGGGCATTGCGTTCACAAGACAACTTTTATGTCACCTCGATCGCAGACCAATTTCTACATGTAAGTGAGAGGTATATTGGTATTACCAACAAACGTTTTTCATGTATCATCAAGAGCACTCGGCAACATATTTCGGCCTAGCGTGAATTTGAAATGTCAAAGCATGATTCACTATTGAGCTAACTCAATTTTTCGATTGTTATTTCTAATTTTTTTCCACTGATTAGCACTATACCAAAACGGGTGAGATACTTTGTGAAGATGTGATCAGAAATGTTGGAGCCAAAATGTTTATTTCGCCGCGCTTGGTGTTTCTTGTGAAGTATTGCGATTTTCAAAACTATCACCGAAACCAGCAATATGCTGAAGCTGCCGAGTTACTAATCAACTTATTGGATTCCAAAATAGCACCGGTTTACTTTTGGCCATCAATGTTTGCAGACACATTCTCCTTACTTGAAGCTTCCGATCCCATCTTCTCTTCAATGGAGACACAAAAGATAATGCATCACTTGGAAAATAGTCTACTACCGCATTTGGAGAGCCTCAAAAAGTCCGTGAAAAGTGGCGCAGATTTGAATACGGCTTTGGCTGAATGGAAACCGCTATTAATGAAAGCGTCAACTCAGCAAAAATCCAACGACAACGACAGCCAAATGTCATTCATCGAAAATATCAGTTTCATGGTTAAGATTATACGATTAGCATGCATTCGGAATTTGTCACGATCCATAATACTTGAGCATACAGCGATTTAATTTTTATTCAAAACGAACATCAAATTCCATGTTAAATTCAAATAATGTTGTTCAATGAATTAACTTCATCGAATAAAGAGTTTTTTAACAATACATAATTTTGCTTCTTATTCATTGGCTCTTTAAAGGTGTTGAACAAACAACGAACCAAAATAACGCTCGACACATATTAATGTGATACAAAAAATGGATGTGATATTTCGTCAGCATTTACAGTAGATGGCACCACAAATCCCTTTATCATTTAACAGACAGGTGCACATATCCAAGATACACCCAAATCAAAAGAAATCTGAGAGATGCAATTGAGCACTGACAATGATGTTAATAAATTTAGAGCAAAATCAAATTATTTCGTATAAATTGTTGAGCTATCGAAACACGGAAATACGCCGATGATCGAATTAGCTTCGAAAATGCAAACATTTTTCTTGTCAGCCAATGCTTTAGATAAATATGACAATTGTAACATTTCTGCGCGGAATTATTATGAATAATTCCAAAAAGAAAAGAAAAGAAAAATGCATTGTGGCGATCGGAAAATACTGATAATAATAGAAAACTGAAAAGAATTTGGTTTATCTGGAAATCGGACTGTGTTTTGAGTTGGTTGTTGCTTTACATCTTCATATCATTCATTAATAAGAAAAAATCATTCCGACATTTGGCGTGTGCGCTCCGCTTGCATTCTTTACTGAATTTAAAAGAAATCGAAGGAGAATGTGGGTGGTCTTAAGCAAAAATCAAGACATAGCAACATAAAAAGGCAGCAATGAAGACAGTGAATCAATTCCTCACTTCCCCCCCTCCAATTTTCCATTCTCTCTCTCTCTTGCATCGGCCCGTCATTCTAGTGAGTATTTTGTATTCAAGTTGCAAGGAAAATTGCAACATACTTCGATCACGGCATTTGATGATCGGTGTGTTAGACTTGTGCAAGTTTATTTTGGCTCAAGTCCACCGAGATTGCTTGAAGAAACAAACAATCATTTGATTTGTATGTCTTTATAAATTGATTTTTCGACGTAAAAATTTATGTTTATTCGATCTTGAAACCATGTGGTTTTTAATGGAATTATTCAAAGCATCTAATTTTTCAGTGTTCTAAGATCAACAGCGAAAGAGAGAGAGAGAGAGAGAG
Organism: Obolodiplosis robiniae; assembly: GCA_028476595.1. NCBI lineage: Eukaryota > Metazoa > Arthropoda > Insecta > Diptera > Cecidomyiidae > Obolodiplosis > Obolodiplosis robiniae. The sequence continues at coordinate 5,600,732 of CM052017.1, read as the reverse complement.
AGAGAGAGAGTGAGATAGAGAGAGAGAGAGGAGGAGAGCTAAAATAGAGTCCACCGTTCGCTACTGAAATGTATGATGAGATTCGTTTAATGCAATCCCTTGAAATGATTATGATGAACCAAAAGTCGATTAGGACACACACACCGCTGCTATTGAACCCACTATAATGTCGCCGTCTTCATTGTCTTCTTGATGTAGTAAAAATCTCGCGCCAGTTCTTTATATTATTATGTTGTTGTATTTCTCTCTCTCTCGTATCCCTGGAGACTCGAAATGTTGTGTGTTGTTGCAGCTGCATCATTTGCCCATCGTTGCTCGCTTATTTTTTTTCTCTTCTTCTTCTCCAAAAGTACTTACATATATTCGTTTAACGTTCGACGTATGTATCAAGCATATAACAAAAGTGGACAAGCTCGTTGAATAGCGCAATACACGTTCATCAGCTACTAAGACACAGCTTATTCTTTTTTTATTTCGCTGCATATTGTCGCTCTCTGTACTATATTGAGATCTCGGTTGAAAAATCAATCTCAACGCACATCAAAATTCGGATATATTGAATAATCGAATCAAAACATTTAAAAATCGTAACATTTAAAACACTCTAGAAAAAAAGCCGAACCGTCCACCAAAGTAATACGCCGAAACCATTTATGTCTTGGAAATAATCCAATTAAATTTCTGTCGTTTTCATTTTTCTCGTTTTTTTTTTTTCATTTCATCTGCAGAGTTTGAAAATGAACATAGCCACATAGTGTCAGCACAGCACAGCAGAGAACAGCATAATATTCCGAGACCACCCTGAAAGTTGTTTTTGATAAAACACGACAAAAGAGCGAGCGAGAGAGAAAGTTGTTTTCGTTTTTTTTCTCTCTTCGGTTGTTGTTTTTTGTTTCTTACAATTCAGACGATTGTGTTTTTTTACGGAACTGTATGTTCGATAGCAACCATATTTTTGGCGGAATCTAATTTCATTAACTCACTCTTATATTAGCTTATTTGCATTTTCATTGATGCTCCGAATTAATACGAATCGCAGTTTACTATAGGTTTGTATGAGTGTGTATCTCAATGTGATTTTGTGACCGCTGCACATACCGATTGATTAAAATGGTACATTGCTCTATGTAACGGTTTAGAGATCTGTTGAACTAATTAAACCTTCATGTTTATATTCACTTGATTGTACGTCAGCCGTCTTTTTGGTTGTCGTCATGATCGGTGGATAAAAAAAAAAAACAGAATTTATTCAAAAGCCGCGCACCAACTGAAAAAGCGCAAGCCGCACACGATCAGGCGTGCGGGTTTTTCTCAATAAAATTGTTCAATGAAACCTTTAGCCTGGAACATGTTTTCGTTTGTTTATTTCCGCGAAATAATAACAATAAAAACTTAATTAAAATTGATGCGTTAAATTTTTCACATTTACAATACGGCCGGTAATACCGATACAGCAAAAACAACGACAACAGTCGCAGCATCGAAATGCGAGGAACAAAGTTGTCATGCCGGTATATTTCAATTACATTCATGTATGTTCAATATCATTACGCTAATTGAAATGAGGAACCATGTAAATGCTTCATTTCTTTCCAAATAATAAATACTTTCCATCTGATGGCTTTAAGCCGAATATGTACTCATACATACACACCCCAGCGGGTGCACACATGCTCTTTAATGTCCATTGAATGCAATTACAATTCCTTTTTCAGTCGGCTTCTCTCATTTTATCTTTTATAAATGCGATGCACATTTGCGTAATACATCAGAATGATCATTTTCACAACTGTTATTCCATGTGATTCCGAATTTTGACCAACCAGCCAGTCAACGTGAATGTTTAATTGAATTCCCCCACAATTAGCCGAGGAAAAGAAAGAATTAACTGGCGACTGCAAATAGAGATATCGTTGCGTGCAAATAGAGATATCAAAAAAAGATGTTTCAACTAATTGATTGAAAAGATTGATCAAAAATAAGTGTTACTTTCAGCTATTCGAATAGCTTTTGAAGAAGACGCATGGCAGAGAGAGAGAAAACATTGTTCATTTAGAAAAGTGTTTTAAAAACCAAACTCAATATCTTTTTTATCTATTTGTTTGAATCAAATAAAGTTGTACGCTCTACTACAACTGACTTAAATCTGTCTGAATGTAGTAAGCACAAGAGAGAAGAAAAGAAAAGAAAAGAAAAGAAGATAAAAAAATCAAAGAAATAAGGCGGAGAAGATTCAAAATAAAATTATTATATTCCACTCACTCATTCACTCGCTCATGATTATACAGATATTCTCGTACCCGCAATCAAAAGCCGAAACATTTTTCGAACACACATTCTGTGGAATAAAGACCTAAATCGGAACTGTTGCCGTTGTTGTTGTTGCGTCAACCATCGAGAAGTGAGTATATTTTATGTTCTCTTTTTACTTTATCCGTGTTCCCGGCGACAAAGAAAAGTCGGTGTAGAAAATTAAGATGTTTCAAGAAAACTGTGCTGTATCACAGCCGATCCGACATGCATGCATACTATGTATTCATGACGAAATACGAGAGAGAGAGAGAGAGAGAGAGAGAGAGAGAGAGAGAGGGAGAGAGACAGATTTTGTGTGTTGTGTGTTGCTTTTTTTCTCTTCTCATTTTTTCTTCTTCTTTAAACACAGGCAAAATTCTTTGAATGTGTACCGATCATATGCCTGCCGTACAGTTGTATTCATCACAATACGTTGCTGTCACTATTTTACTTTGAATGGCTGAGAGACTGAGAGAAGAAACAGCCATTGAGCACGAAGCTTACACACTTACGCAGCATTTGAAACGATTATTCTCATCGGCTTTAAGTTAGTTTTTATGGTCACACAAGAAATGTTGCTTGATGAAAATACGGGGCGACAAAATTTTGAACTGAGAAAAAATCATAATGAAAGCATTATAAAGTCACAAACAACATGCAACACTTGCCCGAAAAGCCGAAAGTTTGGGCAAATTGTCGGAAATTATCGAAATGAATCGCTGCGGCATGCGGTATGCGGAATCTTCCTTGAAATGGCCGCTACTGCTAACCAATTCAAATGGATTTTTTTTCGAAGCGATTAATTCGGGTGTAGGGAATAAATTTGAAATGCTGACTGACAATTAGGCTTTCTACTCGGCAACGGCTGCATCAGTGTGGGTGGGAATGATGGCGTGTTTGTTTCCATATTTTTCTACTCCTGATACGAGTCGATGGATCATAAAGAATACAAACAGCATATTCGGTGAAGATATCTTCGTGTGTTTTTTTCTCCCATTTTGCATTATTCTTAGTCTCTTTGTTGTGATCTTTTCATTTCCTCTGCGCTCTTGATGTGTGTGCCGTTTTTTTTTCTGAAGAAAATCTGAACAAAACAAAAAATCACATAATAACGCTAACAGAAATAACAACAGAAACAGCAATAGCAACGAACCGATGCTCAATTCGGGGATACAAGGAAAAATTGGAAAGTATGCATATGTTTGCGTTTGCTCGTTTCAACAAATACCACTTTATGTTGATCATTCGTGCTGTGCTTTGCACTGCAATTGCTTGCGATCCAGAACAACATCACAGTCCGCCTAAGCCATTTTAAAAAGCAATATGCATGTGTGCTGGTGTGATGGTGTGTTGGTGTGTTGGCGTGTGGTCGTGCGCGCGCGATCATGAGCATGTATGCGTGTGCGTCAATGTGCATGACCGTTCGTTCATTCGTTCACCACATATGTGCATGACGATTCTTTGATGATGTGTGTAATGTGTACGCTCTCTGAAATAAAATCCCAACGGAATAACAAAATAACATGAAACCAACGTTGATAAACATTGTATGCCAGTACGATCAAAAGGAATCGGTAAATTTGTATTGAGGTTTTCTGGACGCAGTACCAAACACAGATCAGAGTGTCATTGGAACTCGATGAATAAGCAACGTTAGTACTCGTGGAGTGTATTCTAGGTTTTTTATAAATATCTATATATTTCTATTTTATCAAAAATTTATGTGCATATACATAGATACATGCTACAACGATCAGTGATATGAACAATATTTAAAAGAATCAATTTCATAATTTTGAACACAAATTTTATGTCTTGGATCGAGTGAAATTCTAAGGTTACTTTTGAATTGGCGAGATTGTATTCCATTCAACTTTGATCGCCACCTTTTTTTCCTTCTGTCTCGTTGAAACGTTGTGAACTTGTCGAAAGGCGCAAGTTTCGTATGAAAACGGTGTAAATTACGAATAGATCAAAAAAAAAAAAAAAAAAAAAATCATAAATTCGATCTATATTTAGTGATTGTATGGCAAGTTTAAAACATGATGTTGGTATCTGTGAATGATCGCATTTGACATTAAATTAACAAACAAGCGTGACCAAACTTGCTGGCATTTGTACTTAATCCTACGGGACATGATCATTTCCAAGCGAATATTTACAGTTCAATTAAAAAACTATGCAACGGTGGGACTAAATCTTCAAGGAAAAACATGAAATATCATACATTTATTTGACGAATCAATTGTCTTAAGCCAAATTTTGTTACTATGATCTACATTTGATCTGTCCAAAACTAAACAAAAACACACACAAAAATAAAAACAAATTCACATCGAAAATCCATGCGCACTTTTTCCTGTCATCAGCATTTAACAATTTGCTGACGGTAAATGTATCGGCCGTGTTTACATGTGTTATTATTTAAGATATTGTGTGCACACAGTATAAGGTGAACATCAATTGTTATTCAACATCATACAAATGCCATCACAGTTTAAAGGGAAATACGACGAAAAAAAAGATCATAATATCAACTGATTTGTTTGCGTTGATATTTCTAAAATGAGTGCAAGCGTGTATTTGGGATTCTCTATATTATACATCATACATCGCACACGCGCTAATTCGAAAAATGTGCGAGACGCATGTAATATTTGAAGCTTGACTATTTAAAATTGATTTCTATTTTTTGTTATATTCACCAAAGCGCGAGGAAAAAGGCTGTCATCATTTCGAGTGTTTACAGCAATATCAGCAGCAGCAGCCGCCCAAAGAACTGTACATGAATTAAAATAGCTAAGAGTGTGTTTAAAAAGAGTTTGCAGTGCAAATAATGTGATGGCAATTGCTGCCAATCAACGACGATTTTCTGTTTAAAATACGCAATTCTTTTTTGAATAACAAACTCATCTCAAGTTAGACGAAAATCAAACGAAGCGAGAAAAAATAATAGAGAGAGAGAGAGAGAGAAAGCGTATAAGCGCAATTGTATTGTGTGGTTTCCTGTAACGCAAAGTGAAACACCATTTTATTCAAAAATGATGCCAAAAATGGATAAATTGCCGAGAGTGCCCGATGCACATGGCGATACGGTGGATGAAAAGATGTTTTCCGATTTGTACATTCGAACGAGTTGGGTGGACGCGAATGTTGCCCTTGATCAAATTGAAAAGGTAAGTTAACGTAGTTCAATTTATCGATTCCTCTGCTCGAGTTGAACACGAAGTATATATAAACTAAATGTCAGATCCAAATAACCGAAAAATGCATTTTTTGACGAAACGAATACCAGTAAGTGAAGTGATTTTAGTTAGATGAATTATGAAAAGTGTTATTATTGTCACACCGATTTGTTGTATACCAAAGAGTTCAATGCTAGCACTAGAACTTCGGATTTTAAGCCGAGCCATCCAATTTCATTGGGATTCGGCGCTGATAACAGCACACATAAAAACCGCTGACAAAAGTTTGTAAATTTTGAATTGTCACTCGAAATGGCTTGAAAGGGAGCCAAACAATTATTGGGCAAGCCATATCTACGGAGAGATAGCAAACATGACTCACACTGAAAAGAATATGTAATTGAGCCAGTACAGATGAGGAACGATACGGACAAATAGGCATAGTACATAAGAATTCATTGGGAGAGAACGCCGTATATCTTTGTTCAGTGTTGTGTTTCTTCTCTATTCTTTTCGAACATTTCGAAACATAACCGAGACCTCACACACGCATTTCTTCTGCGCTTCATGTTGTGAACCGAAGGAAACATATCATTTAGAAGAGAGAAATAATGTGGGTTTTCTTCAAATTTCTTCTTTGCTGGAATACTGACATTTGAACAAATGTTATGGCGGTTGAATGTTTGGAAAGTCTTATTTTCACAATTCAACGCCGAAGCAATTCATTGTTAAATAATTGAAAGGTACTCTAGCAAATCGACCAAATTTCGACCAAATTTCGAATTTCAACAAATGTGCTCAACATGAATCCAACATACGGAATTTTAAATGTGGAAAATAAAATCAATTTGAAAATCATGAAATTGTGTGTGATACCCATTTTATTATCAGTCTGCAATTTTGGAAGAGCGAAAATTCATCTGGCAAATACGAATTCTTCGAAATGTTAAGTGAAACCAAGAAGCAATATAGCAAATCGGATGAGTACACAAGGGTGATTTCATTGTGGGTCTGGAATCATAGTCGTGCACGACTGGTACCAGTGAATTTGAGAACTACAATTCAAGCTAAATTTCAGTTTAGGACATTTTTCACACGTAGATAATTTCTCGAAGCATATTTTCACATGCATTTTTGGCTAGACTTCGGTCTTCAAATGTTCAGAATGCACATGTCCGTAAAACATTGTTTGTTCCGTGCGCATCGAGTTCGCACGTCAGTTCGTTGTCGAATTGAAAAGAAAAACACACAAATTTTATACAAAAGAAATTAGGATGATGACAGCAAAAATATTTGAATGATACATCAAATACATGCATATTCATCGTATTATACGGAGTATGGAATATGATCATGAATTCACTAGCATTTCGAGAAGTACGTGCGTTGCGTACTAAAGCACCACGTAGAATATATAATAGCCACTTGAAATGATGCAAAACAACAGAAAAGTGGAATGGAGGAAAAAACAATTCAAGCAGCACCATCATCCAAACTCGAGAAGTAAAGTCAAAGAATGTTGCGGAAAGTTATAGTGCAAACCGCCTCAATGCGGAGCGACAGTCAAAATGAAGTTGCAAGAAAAAAGCAAATAATTTGAATACTCTACCAATTTTAACATCTTATTGAATCACGAGTTGATGTCTCGCTGCTTTTTCCATTGAGTTTCAGTTAAAATGTCGATTAAATGTGGGTCGCTTGTGTATTAAACTTCTAAAAAATAATATACTTTTGCCAAATATAGTGGGGCTTCACTTTTTCCCACAGTCACTTTGTTATTATGGATGAACAGTTTTTGTGCACACAAAAAAACATTAACCGAACTATGAAATTAAATTTCGATTTCTGCGTGGAGCGATGAAAGTCGCGAGCATGCACAGAGCTCAGCGATGCGAACCGTTCGATTAATGTATGCATGTTCAATGTGTTTGTAAGCGCTAGCAATCAAATGCATTTAAAATGCAACTCTTACAGTTTCTGGTTTCGGCCCAATCGGCATACACATTGGCGTATTTACGGTGATTGTGTTCGTATTTGTGCGTGCACGTTTTACAATATATCTGCTTTGCAGCAGGTATCACTCACAATGCACGCGGTTCATTGAATTGATTGAATAGTGGTTCTTTTCAATTCTTCAGACTGAAACTTTGTATTTCAAAAGCATTATATGAAGAGAAGAGCGGAAGAAGAAAAAGGAATAGACAAACGTCTAATGAATACATCAGCTGCATTATATGAGATACACTGATTGAGTGCAACAATAAATCACCAAACTATCCAAAAAATTATACATGTATCTGCATAAATAAGCGGTGGAGAGTGTGTGTATAAAGCGCGACGGTTGCACAGAAATCTGTCAAACAGTCGAGACAGTGTAAATATGCTTGCAAAGCAAATTTAAAGCTCAAATTCTTTTACAAAATCATGTGTGCACGGGAAACAACATCATTATGTACATGATGTTCTTCGATCATGTTAAACAAGCAAATTAAAATCATTAGAAGTTTCATTCGTTTTGAAATTAGTTGAATGAAACACATACACACGCACACTCAGACATTTCTTCCTTTTCGGAACCTGAGTTGAGTACTCCAATTGCAATTAGCTGCAACATAAATTGACTAAATATTTGAGCATTTAATTTTCGAATTGTACACGCGTTGTTCAGACGTTGCAAATCGTAGTGTTGAGTGTAATTGAGATGTTAACCAATTTGGGCCCCCCTGAAAGTGATTTTTTATGCATTTTAACAGAGAAATCAATCAAAGTTGTCCATCTTTTTTGTATGCACTAACATTATTATACCTGCAAGAAGAATGAGAGAAAAAAAAACGAACATTTTCTCTGTAAAGTCTATATTTCAGTATTTTCAAAAGCCTTAGGTATACTTTACTAATTCTCGTTTTCTTGAGCTTGTCTAGAATTTATAAAAGCAACTAGAAACGGAGAGAAAAAAAGACGAAATATAACAAATGGATTCTAATGTTTCGACAAGTCATACACTACTCTCTATGCTCTGACGACATCACTCGTTCTTTTGCTCTCTCTCTCTCCCTCTCTGCATTGTCCGTTTTCATTCCTTTGTGTTTTTATCGCTTAAATTCTTTCGTTGATTTGGTTTTCACCTTCATCAGATTTATGTCTTTTTTCCGTTTCATTCTTCATAAAGGTCTTACGAAGAAAAACCAACAATAAATGCACGTACACGAAATGTATATCACGACAGCAAAAATAGAGACAAAAAAGTGTATGTGAACCTGTATTCGTTGTTCGAGTGTGAATACGAGTTTTCTATTTTGTGCAGAGTGACAACAATGTCTGATTTCTCATGGTACGAATACGAGAAGAGAAAAAAAAAAACGCCGGCGACGAACAATAAATTGAGCAAATGCATCTCGTCAATAATAAAAGCGATCCATGGTCGATTTGAATGTCTTTATTATCATTTCTGATGTACTCATGTTTTCGCAACTGATAATCCAGCACATCGTGTGTACTGCGCTCGTATGTCTTCCTTCTCTCTATATATATATATATATCTCTCGCTCCCGCTCTGTAAATGTTGTTGCATCATGCGTACCTTATTTTTGATGAGATGGAGCCGAATAAATGAAATACGTAATAAAAAAAAAAAAAAAAAAACTGGCACAGACCGGCTAAAAAACACATTCCAATATATATGGAGTCATTAATAAAGACATTAAAAAACGATGTTGCCAGTATATATTCTTTTTAATTTTCTTTCGTCTTCTTTTCTTTTCGTTTCATTCCATTTCTTTTCTTTGTGGGTTTCTTGAAATCGGCTTGTATGATTTCGATACTTGGTGTATTAGGAACCATAGGAACAAAAAGAACCGACTTAAATTGACGCATTGAAAATAAAAGGAAACACAAAGTATCCTACGCAGCATGCATGAATGGGCTATGTGTGTAATCATTTAAACATACATACATGTGCATCGCCATACACCATGATTTATACACAGAGCGTGGCTAAGAGACTGGCCGCTCTCTCGCCTTTCATGCGATGAGAGATACGATGGCTTTATTTCATATTGTGGCTCTAATACTCGACTGACTTATCTTTTTTTCTAATGTTGAGTTTTTCTGTATAATTGATATATCAATTCCAATAATATAATCACTTTGTGTGGCACAATTTTTTCAAAGCGATGCGATGCGATGCCATGAGGAGCGGGTAAATTGAGAAATATCTTCATTGGTCGAATGTATCTAGCTGTGTCGGTTAAGGTTTTTTGATTTGTTTGTATTTTTTTACCTATTTTTCCAATTGTTTCGTGCATCGACCAGCATTATTCGATTTTGCAGATCTGAAAATTGAGAAAATTCCATTTCTCCACGTAATCGAATCAGATGTCAACAATTTGAATGAAATTCCAACGATTCGAATCGATGAACTAAAAGAAACTCGAACCGTTGAACATTGCGCTATTTCCTGTTCATACAAACAACTATAGCTATTTGGAGGGGGGAGGCGTTAGTTTTCTTGAACAACATATTTAATGGAATGTCACATTCCTTCACAAGTCCGACTCTGTTAAACTCTCCTCATTTCTCTTTTACATTGATTCATTCTGATTTAAGTCCATTTCCTTACCACAAAAACACAAAATATTCCGGACAAAACCACAACTAAAAGCAGACAATTCCCTCAACCTTTAATCCAATCAGCAGCTATTCAATAGATCGAGTACAGTTAAAACGATTAAAGCAATGAAGACTAAAATATCCGAGGCATTAATTTTTGAACAATTGTGTATGCACTTGGAAGTTTTAAAATGTCATTTATAATAGGAACCAAAAAATTATTCAAAAAACTATGCGCAGGAAAAATAATTCGAAATTTACACAAGATTTCTATTTAAATTCACATATTAAACAATATAAGATTGAATTTTCGTCGAAAATTGCATCAACAATAAGTTATAATCAACAAACAAAAAAAGTTTCACTTATGTCGAATGATTCGAATTTGATCGAATACTAAACATCTTTTCAGGCTAAGAAGCTTGATATTTGATAGCGAAAGAATAAAAGCTGCAAACAAATTGCCGCCTGCGCGCAAGGAAATACTCTTTCAATTTATTTTTCTGTTGTGCAGCATGACAATTGAACGTATTGCTACAATTGCATGAAGCATTCAGAAAGTAAATCAGTGTCCATTCCGCGCGTGATTAGCACCTCTTACTCAATCAAAGAAGTCGGTGTTACAATTGAATTCTAAATATAGAACTATGTTCGGGATTGTGTGAAACGATCACACACACACACATACACACAAAATGTTATGCATCGTATCTTTATGATTTACAGAAGCTCACCTAAATCATCTTTGTTGATCTTTTTGAAATGCTTTTCAAGGATTCGCATGTTTACCAATGTGATAAACAAACGTAGCTACCAAAAACAAATAACACTGAGCAAACGAAAAATGAAAAACCAACACCATTTCAGACATATTATACACAAATGATTGTCCGACATACTTACCGGATAAAATGTGAAATACACAAGAAAACGTTATGTTATACAAGGGCAAGGATCGTGTGAGTAGAACATGCGATCTATGTTAATTTTTAAAAATGTCACAAAGACCGAGTTGAACGTATTAATTATTCCAATATCTGTTTTATAAAATGGGTTGCATGAGTATTTATGTTCCATTCCCTCCTTGTATTGCAAAATAAGTGACTGAATTATGCAAATTATAATTATATTGAAATATTTTGGTTGGTTTTTTCACATTACGAGACTATTATTCAGCACCAGTGTTTGGTAGAGGTGCAGATACTAGATAAAATATCAGATAAGATACTTTCTATATCTTATCTTTCATTGATAAGATAGTATCTTACCTTTTTTAAAAAAATAGGAAAACAATCCAGTATCTTTGAACGGTATCTCAGATACATTTAAGATACTCTAAGAAAACCATTCAAAAAATTAAAATACTGAAATAACGGGAAATTCATCACAACAAAATGTGCAAATTCTAAATACGCATCAAATTGTATTACGAATTTCGATTTTTTGAAAAGTTAAATAATTTCTGCCAAGATAATTAAGATTTTAATCGAATTTACTTTTTTATCTTACAAATGATCTGAAATAACACACAGATACTATCTTATCTTTGATGTATTTTCAGATAAGATACTGTATCTTATCTGAATACTTTTTTTGAAAATCGAATACATCTTAATTATCAAGGGGACCGTGCTATTTGAGACATTTTAATCATATCTATTCTCCAGCGTCATCTATTGGGCAGTAGTATTGATGTGATATTTCAATCGTTTCAATGACTTATTTGTTTTTATTATTTGTGTCAATAAAAATTTTGTTCGTATTACAATGGATCTAAATTGAGTTCACCGATGTAAAATAAGATGGCGCGGTCAATTGGCATACTCTCGAATAGCTCTCCAATCCCGTACAAGCACGGTCCGCTTGTTAATTATCTTGATACCAAAATTTTGCCAATTGCTAAACACGGGGTTTGGGGAGTGGCATCGTTAGGGGTATATGAGGCAATTTATTTCGTAAAACAGACCAGACGCTGAAAGGCAATAATGGTCTATAAATGTTTGTTGTTGTTGTTGTTGTTGCTGCTAAATACTGCTCAGCACTGCATAGTAAGGCAGCTAACGTATTTCTAGTTTTTATCTATAATTCGTCACATTGGCTGAAAATACAAACACAACATATCAAAATGTCGGTTAAAATGTTCCGAAAAATCAAATGAATTGCTCTATTTAGCGGCTGTTGGCAATCAACAATATAGGAAATAAACATTTTTAACTGATTTAAAGTAAAAAACGGGAGTGTGAACAACGCCAGATAGATAAATAATTTCTTGGCAGGAAAAAAAGGCGGCAATTATGATGATGTTTGCTTTATGTCAATATTGTTTGTATACGTGTGTATGGTAAATAATGGATTGTTGGTAATGAGCACGTACATGTGCACTCACACACAGTAGCACGTTTGACATTTCGCTTTAAATCATTGATAAGGTCGGTTTGTCAACGTCTTATTTACTTTTTAGCTTATCACATCTTTTGTTTTTTTGACCTTAAATTTCTGCCTTTTGGCCCAATCTTATGTAATCGGTTCTTATTTTGTGAATTACATTTTGAAGGGCGAATATAAGAATTGAATTGATGTTAGAAAAATAGAAGATTTGTAGTGAATACGTGCTGTGTACGTCACATAGAAGCCGTTGCGATGTGTGCGGCACGAATGAATAAATATTAAAAAGGCAAGATTTGATAGAAGTAGCTGAGTCTATTTTGTTCAGTTGCGATAATAGGACGTCCTTTCGAACAGCGATCAGTGATTTTCCTAATCCAACGTGTTAGTTACACTTTGAAATATAATTGTTAACCAAAAAATAATATTCAACTAGAAGAATGTCCAAAGACAATTTGACAGCAATATTACATGGAATTGAAGATATTCGTTTGGTAAGCGCATCGTGAATTGAATTGTCTTGTTTTTTTTATCTTCGATGCCACTATAAATATTGTATTCGTTATTTTAAAAATGGCAGGAACAACGACCAATCCCAACGATTCGTGATGATCAAGTGTTGTTAAAGATGGATTCGATTGGAATTTGTGGGTCCGATGTGCATTACATGGTACACGGTCGTATCGGTGAGTTCGTGCTGAAAAAGCCAATGATTATTGGCCACGAATCATCGGGAGTGGTTCATCAAGTGGGCGCCGCGGTAAAAAATTTGAAAGTTGGTGACCGTGTTGCGATCGAGCCAGGTGTGCCATGCCGCTACTGTGACAATTGCAAACAAGGCAAATACAATTTATGTCAGGATGTGGTATTTTGTGCGACACCACCAGTTGATGGCAATCTCACCCGATACTATGCACATGCGGCTGATTTTTGCTTTAAATTACCCGATCATGTGACAATGGAAGAAGGTTCACTGCTCGAACCACTTTCCGTTGGCATTCACGCTTGTCGCCGTGCAAATGTTTCACTTGGCACAAAAGTCTTAATCCTTGGAGCTGGCCCAATTGGATTGTCGGCCCTCATCGCCGCCAAATCGCTTGGAGCAGGAGATATTCTCATCACGGATCTAGTCACGGATCGCCTTGAACTGGCAAAAGAATTGGGCGCAACACATACAATGGTCGTACCAAAGGGTATAAGTGAAGAGGAATTGGCCATAAAAGTACATGAAACACTTGGTGCTGCCCCAGATGTTTCAATCGATTGCAGCGGTGTACAAGCAACGAATCACTTAGCCTTACTCGCCACTAAAGCTGGTGGGTGTATTGTTATTGTTGGCTGTGGCCCACCCAACGTAACATTGCCTTTGATAACCGCACTCACCAGAGAGATTGATATTCGTGGTGTGTTTCGATATTGCAACGATTACCCAGCTGCCTTAGCATTGGTTGCAAGTGGCAAAGTCAATGTAAAAAAATTAATCACCCATCATTTTGATATAACACAAACAAAGGAAGCCTTTGATACGGCGCGCTATAATCGTGATGGCGCCATCAAAGTTATGATTCATTGTACTCCTCGTGATGCGAACAATCCAAAGCCATTCTAAATGCTCGAAATGGAATTTCGATGGAAAATTTCAAACACAAGAAGAAAAAGAGCACAAAGCAAATGAAACAATCAAATAGCAAATAGATACGATTATCGCAAATACTGTTGTTTTAAGCATGTAAAATGCTCCTAGGGCATACTTTATTCATGTTTTATATTATACGGCATCTTCATTCTATTTCCGCATTTCAATAATACAAATTTAACTACTTCATAATCTATATTTTCTCTTATCTGTTACGACCAATTGAAGATACAAATAATGGCTCAATCTTGACTCTTTTGCGTGTAATTTTATTGTATATTTGTATAAATACACCAATAATACACGCGAATTCTCGTCATTCTGATTTGTTATCATTTTGTTTATAATGTTTATGTTTGTAAACATTTTGTTTATAACGATTAATAAATTCCATTCCAATAAAACATGCCCCAAGTGTACGTGTGTGTATATGAAAGCTCTGCCTCTTCTTAGATTTTTGCAATTTGTCTATGTTAATTTGATGAATTTAGAGATGATAATGAACACTGATAGCGACAATGTTACGAAAGAATAGAGGTCAAACTGATGGTGTGTACAGCAGCTAGAGCAAGTATTGAGCATTTTGTACTCCTGAAATATAAAAAAAGAAGGCGTATGTTTATATTTATAAATGAGAGCAATTGAATGAATTGTTGCTTACACGACAATCTTCCGTAAAGCAATCATCTAATCGTCGGCGTTGCAGTGTATTTAAATTCTTTTTATGGCACGGAAAGCTATGCTGTTCCGTGAACGTATAGTTTATTCTCCTTGCTTCAGCGTCCATCGTGGGAGATGCATGAATCTCATGCCGTACAACAACCAGCAATAAATTCGAATATCTTATTTGGCTAAAATATAGCCCGCTGTAAAACAAATCGGATTTTTTTCATGGAAGATTTCGTTCAAACATTACAATATTTACCCATAAGAATCGTCTGGGTTCAATTCAAAATTTTGCTGCATTACATAAAGTGTGGCAACTTTATCACATGGTTTGAGCTCGTATACGGCTTTTGCCTTATCTTTATCTTTTTCTGCATTATCCAATATTTCATCATCAATGGGCTCTTCGGTTTTGCTTGAATCATCTTAAGTTCAAACATACATCATTTAATTGAAAATTCAAAAGAATTCGAATGCATCGCATCTTACTCATTTCAGCCCAAGTCCACAAATTCATATTCGTCATTGATAAAATAGTTTCCGTAGCAATCCATTGCAGTGCCATTTTGAAAATGCGAAACGGCTACAAAATCAATAACAAATTAATATTAAAATGAATTAAGATAATTATATTGTTTTGTCATAAAATATGAAAAATTTCGAAGATTATGAAAGTGATGAATTGCTTTATTGATGAAAAAATGACGCAAAAGGAGAAAAAATATTACATAATAAATCACAAAAAGGCGGAAAAAGAAGAAAACAAATTGAAACACTTACTGATAAGAACATTGTTGCGATGGAGTTCGCGGTGTCGTCCTCTATTCGTATCTTGCAAACCGCTTGATAATCATAAACCGTGATTTCTTTGAAAATGCCTGCATCGACCAAAGTTCTCATCGCTTTTCCCTGCACTTCGCCGAAGAATCGTCCAGCGTCGTTCGTATTATTTGATAAAATGATATATGCATTATTATCAATGACATAGCAATCATGCGTTTCGCTGTCACACTGCAAACATTTGCTGCACTGAAGAGACAATACATTTACGGTATGTATTCAATGACAATAATCATTATAATAATGATTTTGAAGAGCTTACGTTTTTTGGTGGAGCGCTTATTTCTTTGAAGCGCTTGTACATGGCTTGTTGGGCGAATTGAAAGCCGACCACGCATCCAGGTGCCTCTTTTCCTGCATCCGTGCGAAAAATAGCATGAGAGGCCATTACTTTAATGCCGCCTTCTTCTTTTACATCGTCCTTGTCATCGTGTGGCACTGCATACACAAAACTTTCATTGTCGCTTTTGTGCTGAAGTACGGCGCTTCTGTACCATGTTTCATCGATTGCTTTTGTATAATAATCGCCGAATTCCCTAAAATGGATGGCAAATCAGTTACTTTTGGAATTAACTCGCACAAACGAGTGTAGCTCTCACTTGTCGCCTTCAACTTCGTTTTCGCCAAAGATAAATTGCCATCGTGTTAAACCACTCATCGTGGCCACAAAACGTAGAGTCGCATTATAAGTTTTGATTAATTTTTCGGCGTTCTCACTTTCAAATCTCCATTGTCCATAGCTCGTGTTTGTGACACGCGCATCAAACACAAGCAATTCCACCAGCTCTTTGTTGCAATAGTATCCAGCTAGTTTATCCGCTGTTTCTGGATCACAATTGGCTGGAAATGGTCGTGAAACATATTTTCAATTAACGATAAATTGTTATTGAATGGCGATTCCACTTACGATTTTCTTCGTCCTCTTCCTCTTTGGACAGATCAGCCTCATATTGGTCATGCCATTTCCATGAATCATTTTCGAAAGACTTTACGAAATACAGCAGTTCCTCTTCCGAGTTGTTGAACGATTGATACTCCATGTAATGGAATTTGCAATAAACCCTGCAAATTTTTTATAATTCATATTTTCCTCAAACCAGAGGTCCCATGATATCACCCGCCAATTTGTATACGTATATATGCGTTCCATCGGATATTTGCGCCGAAATGCAGACGAACGAAAATTTTTATTGGCCATATCGGGGAGGGTTGTTTGAGGGGTTGGGAGACTCTTGGGTTCAAAGAATACAATTTTCGAATAAAAAAAACGACGAATTCAGCATAGACGACTTTGTTGTCTTGAAGTGTGAAATGCCATCATGGGCGAATGACATCACGATTAATCGGGGCGAGTGACACCACGTGAAATTTAATATTCTAATCCTTACCACTCTGGATGCACTTTCCAGTTTTGTCCCACAAACAATTCAGACATATTAAGACCTTGATTCCGATTTTTCCGAATTTCATGTCCAACGCTTATCATTGTTTTACCATATGTACTGGGAATAGCCAATCCAAGAGTGAACGGTGTCGATCTCAACGGTGCAAAAAAATAATCGTATTTTTCTTCGGACACTCGACGCATTTTATCATAGTGAAATCGCACCGACACATTCAACATTTCTCCTTCCGCGTGGCTCAATGAAAGCTGACGCAACTGAATAGAAAATGTAAACATTTGGAACACAATGCTTCGGTCAGTCCAATCAAATTGCAATTACTTGAGTTAGTATGGGTCCAATCGCTGGACGATATTTGGTGTCCGTATCGTTGCTGTCATCTACTTTTTCATCGATCTGTTCCACTTCAGCAAAATCAATACTATTATAATTATTTTTCAAGTAAACACATTCCGTTTTATTGGCTTCAACGCATTGTGGATCGTTAATTTCTTCGGAATCTCTGATTTTAAATGATTCCTTCAAAATAGAAGGGAAATAAAAAAACAAATTCAATGATAATTGGAAAAATGACATGAAATTCATGAACTTGCCATTGGACGAAGATCTGGATGCAGCAATACATAACCATTGTTGCTTACAATAAACGGATATGCATTCACTCCCAACTAAAAGGATTTTACAAAAAAAGTTTCATTTTAATTTTACAATGCATAATAGTCGATGAAGCATGCTATGTTACACCTTATACGGAAGTGTCAATTTGTCAATATCGTCAACAGGCACATCAGTCGAAGCAACGCCAAGCAAGCCGGTATATTCATGAGTTCCATTGATGGTAAGAATTTTATATGCCGGCACACCAACCGCTATCATTAAACGCGGCGGCAAATTTTCAACCTTCTTCCCACTTGTCGGCTGATATTCCAATTCATCTTTATACTTTAGAGCAAAAATGTTTCAACAAAAAACGAGTGATCACTTTGATTTTCTTCTTTGAGAAATTGAAATTTGAAACCTACTGTAGCGTCCTTGAAAGCGTGCGTCCACGTTGGCGGATGCTTTTCACCTTGCAAAACCAAAGGTAGCGCTATGGTTGACACATAATTGAGCACTTTTTCTTGTACTTCATCCAACGTTTGAATGTGAGCGAATGCACCACGATTCGAACAAGCAATGGTCTGCATTTCGGCCACATTACTCTGATCTTTTCCCAATAAATAAGTAAACATTCGAACTGGTGCTTTGGTCCCATTCTCCCTATTATACTTTTCCCATACATCGGTGAAATTTCCTTGAATATTATCGGTAACCAGCATTATGGCCTGATTGCATGGCTTTTCGTCGCACTTTCGTTCATCTCGATATTTTTTCAGCAGATCAAATGCAACAATCGTCGCATTTTTGATTGAAGTCTCATTGGCATATCCATCGATTAATTTTTTGAAATCGTTCATTTTGTCATTGAATACATCGATATTTTCGGGGGTGGCCTGTACCAATTCACCTTCTAGGCATTCAACCAGCGGTGTAACATTGTGTGAAAATGTGTATATATTGAAAAAATCATTATTCGAAAATGTGTCGAGTAAACTGCGGATGGTTAATTTTGCCAAGAATCCTAAGTATCCAAACATCGAACCGGTACGATCGAGAAGAATGACAATATCCTTCGAACATGTTGCCGTCTCAATGTACCATGAACGCTTTCGACAATCGTACACATCAACGGTCGACGAAGTATCTCGATCTTCCCACGATTTTGCCGGATAATGCCGAAGTACGCCTGTCACCGAACCAAAATATTGCCATGACAGCGCGGGATCCGTTTTATAATTATTCACAAATACCGAATCCAAACCTTCTGACCACATCAATATATCTTTGACTTCATTGCCTGTAATAATTTGTTCCTTTTAAAAAATGTCTCTTTAATCCATATCAAATGCAAAATGAGCAGAGCTCATTGGAACTTTATAAAACTTACTGCCGTCGAAGACATTGGTCGGCACATGCACTGACGTATGCTTTGTATTCACCTGTATGTGATAAAAGTGCTTATCCGGCTGTAACGTCATATTTAAATATGTTGCCGTAGCATTTTCGAAAATTGCAAAGGTTGAACATGGTATTTTGGTTTCGGTTCGATTCCAGCATGGATTGTCGTTAATCATTGAGTATTTACTGTTATAATATTGGTAACTGTTTCGCATTTCCTGCAAGATTTGCACATCCGATTCATTTGTATTTTGCGTAAAATTTTTGGCAAACTCTTCAGCTAATTGCTCCGCTTTATTTGCAATACACTAAAATATTCACTTTTAGTTTTCATTCAATTTCCAGAATGTGTGGGAAATTCGATAAGTGTATTATTTCATGATGAAATGCTCACCCGAACAGCGGTAGTTTTTCGTCGAAACATTCGTCCTACATTGTCGACGGCGTCTTTTATCAGTTTTCCTTTGTCCTCGACTTTCGCATTATTTTCCTTATATTGCTGCAAATGATTCCATTAAAAAACAATTCATTGCTTCATTATCCAAATAAAGAGTTGAAAATTGGCAAAATCACTTACTCTCTTTATTTCGTCCGCTTTGGTCATATTTTTTGCCAGCCAATTCAATTCATCGCCAAGTTGTGAGGCCCACGAATAAACTCTGAATTGTTTTTTTTTTTTTTTTTTCTCAAAAAAATCACGGTTTTCATTACGAAATACAGATCAAGTGTACTTACAAGTCTTGTTCCTTAGATGCTGCAGATTTTGCATTGACAGAAGATAGTGCGAAAAAATGCGAGACAAGCATGACTGTGATCATGGAATTGAGGCTAAGAGAACCGAAGCGAAGTCTCACCAATTTCATGTTGCTAAACCATCCATCCATTTCGCAATTCCTTTGATTTATTTCAGAATGCAATACATAATATTATCATTAAGCTGCACTTAATTCTTTCATCATTTGAAATTTACTTTCAAATCTAATCAAATTCGAAGTGTTAACTGGAATCAAGAAAAAAATAGAAGAGAGTTACTTCGTCCACGACATTTTATTGCAGTATTAGTTTGTTTTGCAACATTTTTGGCAATAGCTTTAGCTGGTGATGAAAAAGCTAGATCGAACATTAAGCAGAAGAGACGGTATGCATGCAAAATATAGCATTGATTTAGTGCGTTAAATTCTATCTTTAGAGCAGATGAGCAGCTCGTCGACGTTGCACTGTGTGTGCTCAATTTGTAGTGTGGAAACGTTACTTACGAATTAAATAGACATCGATGCATTCTGTTATTGAATGCAACCAGTCCAGATTTAAAAAAATTTGAGTAAGCACAGATTAGATTTCCATTTTCATTTGATTCGATTGGATAAAATAAAGCGGATTTCATATGAAGTCTTGATGGAAAAAATAAAAAAAAAAAAAAACGGAAAAATTTCAAATTGACATAGTGTTTAGAATTTCAAGCAATAATCTATCTTTAATTACGAAAAATTGATTTTTCACTTTTCAAACTTGAAGTGGATATCATTCGGATTGCAAATGATGCTTTGGAACAAGGGATGGCGGAATTGTTAAAATAGATTTGTTGCGACGAAGCAACTAAATTTTACCTTAATATTATTTAAACTATGGAAATCATTTTGGCTGTTTCCTACTTTAATACACTTATTCAAAGAGTAATGCTTTCAATCACATTTCTTTAAAATCTTAACAGTCCAAATTGTTCGAGATAATATATCTCTTAACTATGATATCTTTGCCATTCATTTGACTCTATCTAAAAACAAATGATATACAATTGATCAAATTATGTGACGTTCGATTCACTGACAACCCAAAATATTTTATTGGTCTTGATGTGCGAAGTAATGACAGATGTAATTGTTGCGAGTCAAAACTATGTTCTAAGTGAAAATGCAAGCGAAACTTGCAGCTGACGGTGTAGCCACCGTTGACATAAACAGCGCATGCGCCAAAATCCGTTCAAATTCAAAAACACATAGCGAACAATCCAAATTCAAATCGATGGTGGTTACATCTTGGAATTCGTTTCACACACTCATTCAGAAACGCAATATAAATATAGATCCTTGAATGTTCAATTTTAGCGGATGCATTTGAATAATTTAAGCTGATGCAAAGTTGCCGCTTGATCTCATTGCTTCAAAATACAAGTTCCAATTTCGGACAAAGATTTTATTCCGATTGTATACTAAAAAATCTTCCCATATGAAATATAAAAAATGCAGTAATAAGTTTTTGTTGGCATTTTTTTTTTGGAATATTCCAAGTTTTTTTACTGGACACGCTTCGCGAAAAGTTGCTACTGTTTATTAAATAATAAATCAATAAAACTGGAGCTTATACGATATTAAACGAAATTCGGCACAAATATCAATAAAATACCGCAAAATGAAGTGACGATAAAGGAACTGAATCTGAAATTACCCAAAATTGAGAACATCGCCAACCAGCTTAGCTGATAGAAGCATACCGAGAAAAAGAGTATGAATAACAAAGTAAGATTGAAAACGCAGCGAGCAAATGAAGTTTGAACATCTAAATACATGAACTCGAAAGGAGAATGAAGAAACACAACAAATAAAGTAACAAGATACACACGAATAAAATGTAGAAGCGGAGCGGTGCTAAATTACAGGTAGTATGTTACGAAATGAAAGAATAGAAGAGATGAAGTTATTTTCTTGTGCAGTGAGCACAATGGAGCATAGCCTGTTCAACGGCTATCCCATCTCGTTTTTTTTATTTGATTGTTTACCTGAATGCCGCATGCATTTAGAGAACATCTCTATTTCTTTGGTATACACCACATTGATTAATCAATCAACTTTAATTTCACAACAAATTAAGCAATACATATTAAACTTATTGAGGCATTAAATTCGGTTTATTTTTGTGTATAATAATGAAATCACGAGAAAGTAATCTGGGGGATTTTTTCTCTTCGTGTTTTTTTTTTCATTGTATATTCACTTGATCATCATCTTCTCTAACAACAAATTCTTTTCAATTCATTTATAGGGTAAAGCACATGGACGTCGCTCTGCAATTTATATTCGTTCCCTATTTCAGTCGCAACTCCAGACACTCGGTATTTACGTACAGAAAAATGCGGGCAAGATTTTATTTGTAGCGATAATAGTACTGAGTGCATTTTGTGTGGGACTGAAAAGTGCGACGATACATTCAAAAGTGCAGCAGCTCTGGATACAGGGTAAGCGATTGTTATTGAAACCACCTCGCCTAGGCCGGCAATATGCTGATGAGACTTTCATGAATGAAAATTTCATTATTATTTTCATTATTATTTGGTTATTAGAGGGTGGACGATTAGAACAAGAACTGGCATACACACAAAAGAGTTTAGGCGAAATGGAATCAACGACTCATCAACTTCTTATACAGACGCCAAAAGATGCGGATACATCGATCCTGCATCCGCAAGCATTGCTAGCACATTTGGAGGTGTTGGAAAAGGCGACGTCTGTAAAAGTTGATATGTTTGAGACGACATGGGGCTTACGCGATATCTGTAATGTTCCAACGATTCCACAGTTCGATGACATGCATTTCATTGAAAAGATTTTCGAAGTCTTAATCCCGTGCTCGATTATTACGCCGTTAGATTGCTTTTGGGAAGGAAGTAAGTTGCTGGGCCCAGAATACTCGCCGAAAATTCCGTAAGTTCAACTCAACGGTTTGCATGGATCCGAGCCAAATATTTCTGTATGACGGCGGTAATTGTTAATTGTATTGATTTGTTACAGAGGTTGGAATGGCCAAATTTTCTGGACATCGCTCGATCCACAAAAGATGCTAGCGAAATTGAAACATTCAAATACCAATCAGCAATTCCCTTTTGATATGATTGAACAATATTTGAAACGTGCCGGCATTTCAACGGGATACACCGAAAAGCCATGTTTAAATCCAAATGATCCGCATTGTCCGGACACAGCGCCAAACAAACACAGTAAATCGCAAGTTGATGTGGGCGCAGAGCTGACAGGTGGTTGCTATAGTTATGCTGCTAAATATATGCATTGGCCGGAAGAATTAATCGTTGGGGGCGCTGAACGTAATCGTACACGGCATTTAAAACGAGCAAAAGCACTGCAAACGGTCATCCAACTAATGACCGAGCGTGAAATGTATGAGACTTTAAACGGACACTGGAAGGTACATCACATTGTGTGGTCGACCGAAAAGGCGGCCGAAGTTTTGAATGCTTGGCAACGAAAATTTTCACAAGAGGTAATTTATTCGTACGCGCGCGCTCGCAATTTTGCCCCTTTGCATGTCTTTCTTTTATTTTGCTCCAATGGTAGCAGCTTAATTTTAATTGTGGTTTTTCTCTCTCGTAAAAAGGTATCAAAAATAATGAAAGATGGCAATGCAACACGATCCCACGATATTTTTGCATTCTCATCATCAACTTTAGACGACATACTCAACAAATATTCTAGTCCAAGCATTATTCATTTATCGATTTATGTGGGAGTCACACTCGTTTACGCTATAGTGGCGTCGATGCGATGGAAAGATCCGATTCGTGGCCAAAGTGCGATCGTTATTGCTGGTGTCCTTTTGATTGGGATGACAACAGCTGCCGGCTTGGGACTGTGCGCATTGCTTGGTAGAGCATTCAATGCGGCAACGACACAGGTGGTGCCATTTTTAACTGTTGGCCTCGGTGTCAACCACATTTTTGTATTAACAGCAGCATATGCCGAAAGTAATATAAATGATCAAACAAAGGATATTCTCAAAAAAGCCGGTCCAACCATTTTGTTGAGTGCCAGCACAGCAATTGTGTCATTCTTTGCGGCTGCCTTGATACCGGTGCCTGCACTCAAAATATTCTGCATTCAATCAGCCATTGTGATGTGCTTCAATTTAGCCGCATCATTGTTAGTGTTTCCGGCGATGATTTCGCTTGATTTGCGACGTCGCCATTCTGGCAGGCACGATTTTTTTTGTTGCTGCTATCCGCCGACAAAACAAAACCAGCATATGCCCGGCAGCCGACACAATGGAATGATCAATAGTGTGGAGCAAGGTCTTATTGCACGATATGCGGATAAAAGTACATCATGTTTCTCGCTATCGCAATTTGCTTACAAATATTATGCCACATTTATCACACAAGGATCAGTGAAATTCTTTGGAATGCTGATTTTGGTCGGTGTTATGGGATACAGCCTTCACAATGCCATGCAACTCGAAGATGGCCTCGATTTATTCGATATGGTTCCAAAGAATACAAACGAACATCAATTCCTGAGCATTCAGAGCAGAATGTTTAGTTTTTATAACATGTTTGCAGTGACACAGGGCGATTTCGAATATCCAACCAATCAAAAGCTACTTTATGAATATCATGAAGCGTTCGTTCGCGTGCCGCACGTCATCAAGAATGATAACGGCGGTTTGCCCGATTTTTGGCTGAGCATGTTCCGTGATTGGCTGATTAATCTACAAAATGCATTCGATCGTGACTATAAAACCGGCAAAATAACACAAGAGAGATGGTATCGCAATGCAAGCACCGATGCGATTTTGGCTTATAAACTCTTGGTGCAAACCGGATACGTGGACAATCCAGTGGACAAGTCATTGGTAACAACGAATCGATTGGTTGATGGCGAGGGTATCATCAATCCGAAAGCATTCTATAATTATCTGTCTGCGTGGGCGTCAAATGATGTTTTTCCGTACAGTGCTTCACAGGTAAGAGTGCAACTTATTAAAACGCCTTCATCCAATTTAATACGTATCATTTAACATTTGGTTATTCTTTTCGAAGGGTAAACTTCGTCCGGAGCCACGTGAATGGATTCACTCACCAACTGACTACGAATTGAAAATACCCAAAAGTTCTCCCCTTACATACACACAGCTGCCATTTTATTTGAACGGTTTAGTCGATACGCCGGAGATCCGCACGCTCATCAGAACAATCCGCGAATTGTGTAAAAAATTCGAAGCCCGAGGACTACCAAACTATCCATCTGGCATTCCGTTCATTTTTTGGGAACAGTACATGGATTTAAGGACATATCTAACATTGATTATATTGTGTGTTTTGTGCGTGACTTTTATTTTTGTTGGAATCCTTTTGTTATCCGGATGGGCTGCAGTTCTGATTGTGTTCAATGCTGTGGCAACGCTCATCCAACTGGTTG
Organism: Obolodiplosis robiniae; assembly: GCA_028476595.1. Classification (NCBI taxonomy): domain Eukaryota; kingdom Metazoa; phylum Arthropoda; class Insecta; order Diptera; family Cecidomyiidae; genus Obolodiplosis; species Obolodiplosis robiniae. The sequence goes on along the minus strand of CM052017.1, from coordinate 5,575,516 downwards.
GCATAATGACCATACTAAATATCAAGCTATCGGCAATTCCGGCCGTCATTATGGTGCTCAGCGTTGGATTGTCTGTGAGCTTTAACATTCATGTGTCTCTGGTAAGTGTATTTGTTACTTGGATGTGCATAAAAAATCAATTTTTTTTAAATGAAATTCGAAATTAAGATCATAATAAAATTATGTTCATTATTTTGGCAGGGTTTTATCACATCTGTTGGGAATCGAGATCGTCGCATACGGCTTGCAATGCAGACATCGTTTGCGCCGGTTGTACACGCGACACTCACATCACTTCTGGCCGTCATAATGTTATCGATGTCAAAGTTTGATTTCATTGTTCGCCATTTCTTCTGGCTACTTCTTGCCGTCATGATAATTGGTGTAGTCAATGGGCTATTTTTCTTCCCAATTCTCTTGAGTCTGATTGGGCCGGCTCCAGAACTCGTGCCAGCTCCAGAGCTTGGACATCCCGACCGTATTGCAACGCCATCACCACCAACGTATCGGCAAAAGCGCACAAAAACGGTTAGCAGCAATCGTCATTCAACGAATTCATCATCGTCACGCTCCTATAAACCACACCATCACAAACAACATGTGAACATCAAAGATGAGCAATTGACAACGATAACAGAAGAGCCACAATCATGGAAGAGTTCATCATCGTCCATGTCAACTGGACATCTGCCCGAACAACAGCATTGCAACAGCTCTCAAACGACAACCAATCATCTATCCGAATTGCAAAGCATTGTTGTTCAACCGGAAGTTATTGTCGAAACAACGCGCGACGATTCAAATACAACAAAAGTCACCGCAACGGCGAATATCAAAGTCGAATTGGTAACACCCGGACGAATCACAAGAAGCTATCATAATTAGTACAACAACAAATTATTTAGTGGTAAATATAATTTGATTTTTAAATGAGATTTGGTTCAAAGGGAATGCAACAGCTCAACCAAATATTTCTTTAAAACTTTTATGACTCGCTGAAGTCTTACCATACCAATTTTAAAGAGTAAGCTCCTTTTGAACGAACACCTTCCATTCGCATTTCTGCAGTTGCTAAGAAGATTGAAAATAATACTTTATGTAAATAATAGACGCAACTTAAATTTACGACATTCATTCAATAAAAAACCACAAACAGATGAAAAATGACGACGCGATCAGTGGATTTTGTAGGAATTTTTGGCGAAGTCAAATAACGTGCCGTTGATTCTATCCGGCTGCGGTAAAAAGCCGATGAACAAAAAATGTATCTAGCAAAGTTTTTTTTTTCTTTTTTGGAAGAGCATCGGTTATTTTGTCGTGTGTTTGCGGAGATATGAGAAGGGATTAACAAAGATGACAGTCGAGTTCATTGTTGATTATTCTTAAAAATGGGAAGCAAACTAAAATGTGTGTGTTTTTTTTCATAAGCACATTTCGTATACTCGCTATTTTCATTTGATCAAAATAGTGCTTTTCAAGGCCAACATTTCTTGAGCTCTTGTGTAGCAATAAAACGGTCGAGTTTCTATGGAAAAAATATCTGATTGAATATAGAATTCTACTAATCCAAATTTTGGTAACCATTATTTTGAGAGCAACAAATCTCTTTTACATATTTTCCAATTAATAAAATAGTTCAATGGGCTTGGAGATGGAGGCATATTCATACATTTCATTCAAATTAGTGATTTCAAATTACTTATGCCTTAGTTTGTTGGCTGAAATTTCGATGACAAATGCTCCGGTCAACAAGAACCGAGCCTGAGATCCGAAAAAATCGACTATTCTTATTGAGTTCTGGTAAATATTTCAAGCAATTTCCAAACAATATACTTCAAGTTTGATCACAGTACACTCACTATACCGAATAGCATTTTCAAAAAGTAATCACTTCAAATCCCACCTACGAATTATAAACAAAAATCGTTTTATTGTTCATTGAATTAAAGATGAAAACGTGTCTTTACTAATTTATACCACTTTCGAACCAATTCCGTCGAACCGTAGGTTTTGAGCGCATTTTTCGCAACACACACACACACACACACACACACACACACACACACACACACACACACACACACTGTGTAAAAATCGGATGAAAAGTTTATTAATGACAGATTCAATGTCCACCTTTGTAATATATTTGAATGATTAGACTTAGTACCAAATTAGGGGTCCTATAAATATACTCACTTTGTGTACTCACAACACACAAATGAAATTAATAATTAAATTATATTTGATTAGTGTTATTGAATTAAATTAATAATTTATTAAAATCAACATTAAAAATAGAAAGAGAGACAGAACATTCATTGTGTTTGCGAACTTGGGTCTATACTTTGTGGTCGATTCGCTGGAATACTGTGCGTACGCTGCGATAGATCACATACTTTCAGTAGCCCTCCAATTAAACAGTATGCAAACAATAACTTTTCATTCGGTTTAATCTACCTCAAATATTATATATGCTAGACTTTGTGCCGTCACTTCTAATTCGTCACATTTGATAAACAATTTAATTAACTATGTGCGTGCATGAATGCTTCGAATTAGAAGTAAATGTAAACGCTCCAAATATCTTTGCAAATAGTGTATAAGTATGTCTTTTAGAGAGATTTGTGATGCGGTTACATACAAACAAACTCATTGATTTTGATTCAAAATTGTTGAAGAGAAGGAAAACTGGATCACTTTTGATTCACTAGTTTATTTGAAATCGATGCAACACTGCAAACTAACCACGGAGGAAAGAATTCAAATTATGAAGCTAAATTTCAAGAAGAGATTCACATACAATTTCGTATTAAAAGCAGTGATATGTTATCAGTAAAGCTCTGTAGCTTATTTTCTAAAGTGGAAAGAAAAATGCCCGATTGATCATGTCAAGCGTTATTTGTAATATTTTAGATTATTTAGCAAAATAAATCCATTGAATGATAGCTGATAAAATCTAGATAAGTAAGTAGAATCGAATGACTACTGTGTTGTACTTTTCAAAAGCAATAGTGGAAAAATGATGTGGAATGATCAAATCGAATTACATCTAACGGCGACTCATATCAATCACATGTCTGTTTATTTCGAACGAAACAGAGGCAATTGTAAAATGACGAAAAAACCACAAAACAAAACAAATAAAACAAAAAAGTTAACGAAATTCAGAAAGACTGCAAATATTAAACGATAATAAAAAAATAGGATCAAACTATTGTTAAATAAACTAACTATTGTTTCCCTTGCACAAAATCATTTGCCAAATTATCATCGATTTTAATTTATAGTATCTTCATTGTTTAAAGATAGTCGTTAAGTTTAGGTGATGTTACGTAAAATTCTTTCCGAAATCAGCTTCCATTTTTACTTTAAAACAAAAGAATTGATTATCTGTTCTTGCTTTGATTTGAAAATCGAGATACATATCAACCAAATTCAACACCTTGTACAAAGTCATGCAACTATCATTTCTACGAATCAACTGAATGATTGGTGCATGAATCGTGAGGATTTTTGATTGGGGTTGCTGCGAAAGAGATTTGTCGTGTAATTTCCAGATGTCGTTAGATGAAGCTTCACATACTCCAAATCATTTGAATACGTCGATGTCGCTTATGATAAATCACTGTTGCAGCAACCGTGTGAAAATCTAAATAGAATTTTTTTCAATCAGTTTACTCATAAAATTGTTCGAATTCACACATTTTCTACAGATTAGGAATATTTCCATATCAAAATAACACACACAAAATATACTGGATTTGAAGGATTTGAAGCAATTTTTGGTGTTTTGTATAATTGAAAGCCACTCGTTTCATGACTTTAAAAAGAATTCAAAATTTTTATGGCATTTCTGTATGATGCAATGTAGAGACATTTTAGTGCCGAAATTAAAGTAATACGAGGAAAGCAGACAATAAAATTTGCAAATTGTCAAGTGTAAAAATTAGATTTATTTCTTCTCAGATTTACCTACTTATTTAGAGATAATTTGATATATATTATAAACAAATAAAATTTATAACAACACTAAAACAACGAATAAAAAAGAAAGTAAATTTTGTGGATAAAAAACGAACTTTTTCATTTCATTTAGATGAGATATTTTATATTCTTTTGTTCAGCTCTGATTGTTTCTCTCAAATCTCTCTGAACGAAGGGAACTGAGTATTAGATGTGAGTATGTAGAAGAATTTTTTTTAGGCGTTTTAACGTTAAATGAAAGAAATCAAACCAACGAGGAGAAAGTCGAGGAAGCAGAACAAATATGATCACATATTCCATCCAAATTTTTATAGTCTTAGAATTCGATGAACAATTGTTTTCTTTGTGTTATCATACATTTTCTAACCGTCTTGATTGTTCGAGCATTCGCACGACGATCATCCTCAGTTTTCGAGTGAACATCTGAAAATATGAATTCCATCTCAGAGTAAAAAGCATAATTCACCGAAAAAACGTCCTTTAATAAACAGATGAAGGCTTTTCTGTAGATAAGCAACCGGCTTTTTCTACGATTTATGAATCTCTTAAACCCTAATGACAAAAGGATTTTGAGATAGTTTTGTCTCACATTGTGTTTTTTTCTATTGTTCAATTAATTTTCATGATTTTTATTGAGCTATCCTCAAAAATTTGTTCATAGATCAGTTGATGATCAGTGAGTTTTGTCTATGAATTAGCAAATGAAATGGACCCATGAAACGATCTTCCCAATTTCTATTCAACTCTCCACGAAACAAATTCAAACAATTTCTCTTCAGTCTTTTCATTTCACAAGTTTTTCAATCAACATTGCGAATCAGCAGGTATATTTACTTCCCAGACGGGCAATAATTCGTGATTTTTTGAAGCGCTTATCTTATATGTGAATGTGCAGTCGAACGAAATGAGAAACATCTACAATAAAAGGAAGAAAACATCGGATACAATAATGTTCACAGGTAGTACTACTTAGTACTTCGTCCAATATTTAACACTGTGGATGAAAAAAAAAACGCATGACCGAAAGTGATGCGATATGATCACTTTGACAATTCCGTTTATGGTAAAGTGATTGCTCGATCGTAAGAATTGCACGCAAGATCTAGAAATATGGTTTCTTTTTATATTGAAATGAGATAAAATGTGACCTCAATTACTCAAAGGGAAAAGTACAACTATCTTTTCAGACACATTTGGATAAAGCATGATGTTCAGCACACTTGGAATGACATTGAACTTATTGTTTCATTTTTCTGAAATTCTGGCTCATTTTAGAATGCATGTGCAGCAGCAGAACGAGCTGGTTTGATTTGTTAATGGAGTGTATTCTCCTCTTCTTCTTGTTCATTTTTTTTTTGCGCAAAAATTTCGTCTTTCCTACGATCGCCAAAGGAACAGAATGAGCGAAATACGAACATACGAAACACAAGCGAAGAAGACCACACAAAACGTTTCAGATTTCGAATGAAAGACCACCCAACAAGCCAATAAAAAGACCACACACAGTCATTTTGTGTAATATCATTATTTTGTTCGCCTTCCATCCATTACAGCGAACTCTCGTTTCGTCTCGCTCATACTAATACGCTGGCTGTTCTGCACTCTTTTTCCCCCTTTCCATATCTCAAATACACATTCTCTCTGTGATGCTTCAATTTCATTAGGCTTTTTTTCTCTATGCCATATTCTCTCGTACTGCCGGTTGACATTGAATTGTTTTATGATTTAGAAGGAATGGAGACAATTTAGTGTATGTGTTGAGCAAATTACTTTGCTTATGAAGTCGTTTCCAATAGCATCATCATCCTTATCTTTTTCGACAAAACTTAACACACAATGGTCATAGTTGAATGTTTGTTAGAAACACTATCGAAAATCTATGAGCTAAAAGCTGAGGAGCATTTCAAGCATGCATATAGTTAATCACTCCAAATGTGTTTTATCGAACATGTACAATATGATCGCATTAAAATGAATAGCTTTTAGTGATTATGCTATTAATGCTCATTCCGGCTGCATTTAATTGTTCTACATTGAATATGAGGGGAATTAATTGAAATTGAGACAAATCAGTTCAACCAATCGAATTTTCGCAATCTCTGAATCACACCGCTCCGTGCTCAACAGCTTATAAGTGAAATAAAGTTCTTGATCGCAATTTTTTTTATAATCACATTGATATAATTAACGATATGTGGTTCATTAAATTTGATACTTTGAGTAATTGAGTGCTTCAACAACAAAATTGATCAACTTGAATAAACGAATATGAAGTTTTATATTTGTTGGTACGAGATTTGTTATAGGCGATCAACACATTTCATATGAAAGACATTTTGCCCATATGAGTATATATTCAGTTCACGTGGCGACATCTATTCAAAGCGGTTGAAAGTAAAATTTTGATTCAAATCGACAAATGTTTTCACCGCTTCTTGTGGACGGTTCAACGGCATGAATAACAAATTTCCATACACAATGAACCAAAAACACTACACTTTATGTGTTATTTGTCATCATCGCATTTGCTCTTCCGCTACACATTATAAGTGAACTAAACACCGTTCAACAATTGCTCTTAATTTCCCACTTTTTGTGTGTTTTCGAGAGATGTATTTGTTTAATTTAAAACGGTGTTATCAACCAATGCAAGTCTATAATAATTGATGCTCCATTTGCGAACAATCCGTCAAGAGACAGCAATAAATTGTTGGACAACACATCAAGTCGATGTTCAAATCTCAAAATTGAAATGCGTTCAATATCCTCATCTCGCATACATTGCAGAGAGCGATTCGGACGAAAAAAATTATCACTTTCAGTCACTTTTTTGACAATCGATTAATTTGAAACGAAATTGACTATAGTTTGCTGTAACTCTAGGTGATTTTAGTTTTCTTTTTCATTTGAAGGAATAGTCAGACAAAATTGTCCCAATTTAGTCGGTTTTTTTTACAAGAGTAACGAATAAATCACCCACACAATGATGATTTGTTACATTAATTTTTTTTCAAATTTATGGCAGAATGTGCACTCACAAGATGAGGTACTTCTGCATTAAATTTATCTCTTCTTTCAAAAGAAAACATTAATTTTCTTATAAGAATATTTGCAAATATTCCAAATCACACAGACTTCATTCTGACGAAGGTTTTGTGTATTTTTATTGAATTGAATTCACGTTCCGCAAGCGAATGTAAAATACAAAATTATTGATATTTATAAGTTTTGTGCCGAAAATTATATCAAGAGCTGTTTCTGTTTTTACAAAAAAATGCACAATATAAAAACTGAAGCAACTGGGACGTTATAAAATCGTACTTGAGTTTTGTTTTCTATGTGCATAATGCAGGCGCGATTTCGTAACGTCTCAGTTGCTTCAGATTTTTGTATTGTATTGTAATATATTTTACATTAGTTCATAAAAACTGAAACAACAATAATTTGCGGCTCAAAATTTGATATCAATATTTTTGTGTTTTGAATTCGCTTGCGGAACGAGAATTCACCGCGGCAAGAGGTTTTTTATTTGATATCAATAGTTTTAGTTTAGCGAACGGTTATTTTGTGTACTGGTTTCATTTATTGAAACTGCTTGCGAAAACCAAATCGATTTTATGCTAGGCGACTATCACCCGCTTGCTTGTTGCATTGATTGTTTAAAATGGGTTTTTTATCGTTCTAGAGCAGATTTTTCCAGGATGACAATCTACTGTCATTTTTTTGTCATTGAAAATGTGTTAATATTTGAATTTTAGATGGTTAGTTGGATTTATTTAGGTTGCAAAATCAAGAAATGTGAATTTTTCTCAACTATTGCGGTAATTTTCCATTAGAACCGCCATATATCGTGAAAAAGATGTTTCCGAGATATGACATGTATCGAAAAAATATCTAATTTGGGCTACTTTTTCATAAACAAAATACAAAACATATTCGGGCCAGTTTTTCAGATTATTGGCCAAATGTGGCCTAAACATCTTAATTTGAATAGATTTTGTTAAATCAAGGCGGATAATTGAATATCATTAGACACTTCTGTCAAATATCGACTGACGTTCACAGTTGAAGTGTCACATTTTGATGTGTGTCATTGAAAAGTCACATTTATTAAAGCATTCAATTTGATTTAAAATATTATATATTAATCTTAATAATATTCTCTCAAATCTTTGATATGTGATTGAAAATGACAATGAATAACTACAACTTGATTTGAATATGGTTGTTGAGCTGTCATTAATGTTAATGATGCTTTAATCTGAATTCGCTCATATATACGTAAATTTATTATATTCCACTGTGAAGAATACAGTAAATATTGTTGAATATAGATAAACTTTTTAGATTAATATTTATATGAAAAATTCAGTGAATTTGTGTTGTGCAACAACAAACATTTATAGACAATTTTTGCCTTTCAGTGTCTGGTCTGTTTTACGAAACAAATTGCCTAACGATACCTCTCCACAAACCCCGATCGAGAGCCAAGTTTTGAGTTTCAACATACCATTCATATCCCCTCGCATTCAAATCATATTAAACCAAATCTAAATAACGTCAACGTGGTCTACCCCTACCTCGCCGTCGATCAGCTTCGCGCGAACAGAATCCATTTCGGTAATCGCTCTTCTCCCATGCGTTTAACATGACCAAACCACCTCAGTCTGGATTTTCTTGCTTCCTCTCCTACCGAATCGACGTTTAAATCCCTCCGAATCGTCTCATTTCGGATTCTGTTTTTCCACTGATCGCGGCGCGAGACTCTCGAAACCATTCTCAACACTTTCATATCAGACACTTCCAAATCATGATATAAATTCTCAGAATCAACCCAGCTCTGATGCGTATTACGCATATAGATAAAAAAAAATAATAAGAAAGTAAAAGTAATGAAAAATCCCCCTAGCATTTCATCTGGTTTTTTGCCCAAAACACCCATTCAACTTGTCCAAATCGACGACATTAAACTTTTGCACTACCGTCCGCTGTGATAACATTAATTTATCATCTCCAAAGAAAGGCACACAATTGCAATCGTGGAAGCGATTGCTGACTGATTATATTTTGATCGTCAACGATCTGTTTAAAATCTTGGAGTCTATTCATTTTAAGCGAACAAGAACGTTCACATCGTCGACGGCGATTGTGTTTTTATTTTATTTTCAAGGCTCCATTGTTCAAAAAATCATCAACTTTTTTAATCATCCATGATCGTGCGCCTTGGGAATAGTTCCCAAAACGACAGAAATAATTGGAAATTTTCAACGTAAACTGTGATTTAGTCTGGTTTGATAAAAGCCATAGGTTTGATAACTGAACGAATTCAATCATCAACGGAACTTCAATATTTCGAACCCACGAATTTTTGGCATTTTGTACGGAACTCAGTGCTACATGTTGGCGATTTGTTTGTTATTTTTTTTACAATCAAGAATTAATCGATTCACTTCCATCTTGTGTTTTAATGAAATTAGTTTTTAGATTCATGGAGTAATAATTTATCTGAATTTGAATTTGATTACAGCAACGATACTTAGTCATTAGTGAATGTCAAGACTGAGCTGACGCCGGTAGAGAAATTACGCAATTTTTTGGTGCTTTCACACATGTTTAATTCTTGCGTTTCGTTATCAAAGCCCCTTGTTTGGTTCATTTGTCCAAAATATCGATAGAGATTGAGATCTACAGTTTATTCTATATATTTTATCACACTCATACAATCCCTACAAATTTATTAGTCATTCACTTTAGCTCCCATGTTATTTTATATGGCGCTTATTTCATGGCAATAATTAACGTGCTTTTTGTGACCATACGAAAATTTAGAATATTCAAAGTGTCTTCCTTTTCGTCGATACGTTTCAATTGAATCTTCAATTAAAATCACAATGAAATCGTATGACACGTTTTTCCTGGAATAGATTTCAGCTTCTCGGTACAGCGGTCGGCTTCACTTTGTAAATCAAATGCGTGAGATGAAATATTTCCAAACGTCTTCGAGATAACACTCGAATACGCACATTTTCAAAAATTGGCAAATTTGGTTAAATCAATTTGATTCCTTTCAGAAGAACTTGCAAGTTGTATTTTCAACAAAAAAAAAACGAAATTTTTCATTTGCACAACCATTTGATTTTTTGTGTTTGGCATAATATGAAATGCAAACAATTTGATTAATGATTTTGAATTGTAACATCGGATGATTTCCATCTTAAAAACGGTTGAAAACTTGCAAAATGATTTAATTCCTTGAATTTAACTGTACATTTTTTACTTTGGTTTTATTCATTCTATTCATTATACAATACGTCATCGAAATTCATTATATAAAACATTAGAGTTATGAAATCGAATAAGAAAGTATATGAAATTTTTTTGATTCACAAGTTTTTTTTTTCATACATCTGAAAAAAAAAATTGCTTCACAAATTCTAAAAGATGAGGTTGGTATATAACCGGACTTTGTAACGATTGATGAAGGTGAAGAAATTTTGGAAAATACCTTCAACTTTCATTTTTCGTGCTGTAATATGTTTATATCGAATGAATCCAGCATCCTGCTTCTAATTTGAACATGAAGTCATTCTGCTTTACCCTTTAAACTGGAATACGATTGCCGTAAACTATAAGAGATTAACTTTTTAAGATCAACGATAAATGCCGCTGCTATATTTGTAATACGGCAAAGATGTTGAAACACCTGAAATGAATGAAAAAAAACTCATATGTTAATTGATATCTCGATGGAAAATTGATTTGATTAACAAAAATTGCTTATATGTGATACAATTGATTAAGTTTGTGAGATTAAGCAAAATTTCATTCGAAAGTCATTAGGCTGATTCTCTAACAACGATAAAATTAATGAATCTATTATTTCAATTCAAATAAATATTCAATTGATTATATTTCGATTTTCATTCGAGTTTTGAAATGAATTTTCTACTATCTGGTAGAAACCCGTTTTTTACTATCTAGAGGTAACGACGGTTGAGTTTCATACTAACAATTATTTTAAATCGCATACAGTTAACCAATTGATTATTCTTCGTAATGAGTAAAGCCTCAAAAAAATGTTAAGAGAAAAGGCTAAAAAATGTTGTTAAAATGTTAAGGAAAATCACTAAAAAATGTTAAATAAAATGTTAAACAAAATCAGCTGAAAATGTTAAAATTGAGCAAAAAAACCAACAAAATGTTAGCGTTACGTGTAGTTTTTATTGAAGAATGCATATTTATGTAAAAAAAATTACATTATTCTTGGAAATCATCAATGAAATTATTATATTGAATGACATTTAGCTTGGCCTTTACTTTTCCAATAAATCGCACACCAGCTGTAAATCACAATATAACGTAAACATAATTTCAGATATAATGTGCTCTATATTTCGAGCTAAGGCTGAATGTGCGATTTCGATGTTCAGGCGATGCGCTGCGAACAAAACATGTTTATTCTTGCAAGACTTTGTGTAAATATTTTTTGCTTTCGTCGCAGCGCGTGGCCAGAGCAATCAGAACACACACTCAGCACTTCATTTATTGATGAAAAATGTTAAATTTTCAAAATTCGTCAAAAAATGTTGTTTTTCTGAAAAACGGTAAAAAAATGTTAAAACTGTTGTTTTAACATTTTTAACATTTTTTTGAGGCTTTAGTAATGAGTATTTCAAAGTCAAGATAATATCCAAGATTATTGATTTTGTTGAATATGATTTATTTTGCTGTGCAGCAGATGGTTTATTTTCCATTACACACCTAATTAATTACCATCTGATGTGGCGGAAATGATCTTTACAAATGACTAAACTGATGTTCGTTTTAAAATGAGCCTAATTCTACACAAATATGATGAGCTCCGAGAAGAACTAGTCCAGTACCAAAATAATATGCAAAAATCAAAAATTTATGTCTCCTTGAATGAAATCTGTGCTGGATATTAAACAGGTTAAACAAAAGTTAGTTACTGGTGGTGTTGTGTTGTCATCAATATTGAGCTTCCGGATTCGACTTGCACTCGTAATATTAAGCACTTTTCTATCAAAGCAGCTATTGAAAATCTAAATGAATGGAAATCATTGTTATTATTTGAAATATAATGCGAAATTTATAGATTCGTACCCGTATTTTTGTGTTGTTGTCGTATTCATTCTGCCCTTTTCTAATTTCGCGTATGCGTTCGTTGATTTCTGTAATCCGTACCTTTAATACGTAACCCTGATTGTTTTACTGGTTTGATTTCAGATATATTTCGCATTCTGGAATTAAATTAATAATAGTCAGTATAAAGTTCTTTGGTTTCGTGTGTGTTCACGAAATGTTATTCGCGGTACAAAAAATGTCAAAACTATCGAATTTAACAAAGTTCTAAAGTTTCATATTATCAAAATTACTGCCGATAAATGTCACTGATTAGAAATTTCTGTAGGTCACTAAAAATGTATATACACGCTGACCTCCACTAGACGATCCGTTAAGTAAAATGCTTCTTCGATACTTCGTCCAGAAATCACAGCACCCACGCAAGACAGTAGCAATTTGTTCGGTATCGATCCTAAGCTATTTCGATTAAACCTTCGGAGTTGATCTGTTCAAGTGTTGTAAAAATATAAACACTAATGTTCTCTGAGAGTTTTGAAAAATGGAGGTGGATGTCAATGTTGAGTATTTTTGTAAAAATCGAAATTTTATTCGGCAACTATTCCCGAATATTATTATAACAATTGATGTGAAACTGTTGGAATCATGTTTTTCACATATAAAATTTTGCTAAAGACAAATAAACGTATAAGTCGGTATAGATACCGGAGGGATTCAGTGACATTCACCTGAAAAATGCAAAAGTTTATCCTTCTAATAAACTAATAAAAAAAGTACATACGTTTTTAATTTATTCCAAATTTTGTGCGGTTTTCTTCGACAAAATTCCCGTGTGGAACAACTTTTACTAAAGGTGCAGTTACCAAAAAATAACATCACCTAATTTTATAGTAATATTTGCCTTTTCTTTATGTATCCACCTAGTCAATTCTGCTAGTTTTCGGAAAGTCAATACCATTTTTTTGCGAATTTGTTTTTTTGGGATATTTCCTTATTTATTCATTGTTTCTTTACTTTAATTTACAACAACAACAAACATTTATAGACCATTATTGCCTATCAGCATCTTGTTGATTTACACAGCTATAATATTTATATGTTTTGTTTGTCTTTTATTTTATTTTATTTTCACAAAAAAACTTAATTTTTTTCAACTTTTATTTTAAACAAATTAAATAAATATCAAGGTACGATGTTTCAATGGAACAGAGAAAATGTTTTTGTACAGCCAACGAAATCTATTAACATTATATTTGGATAAATTTTATTCTAATTTTTTTCCGACTGGATTACATAAATCAAGTTCCTTAGCCAATTCCGTAGTAAACGTCGTGATTTTCTTTTCCTTTGAATTACTATTTTGATCTGGATCATAATCATCAGCAAAATTCATTTTATCCAAATCGATGGCATCGTCCAATGTGGATTTACTGCTGCTACACTGTAAATTGAATAAGATTGATTTTTGCTTTTCTATTGCCGCATTTGTTGTCGACGCATCCGAATCAATTGTCGAATTGGAGTGATACATTTGTGTAGGTCAATTGGTATAATGATTAAATTTTGTTGAAGTAATCGTTCGCCGGCTAAACAGTTATCACAATCATAACAACTTCATTGCTTGAAATTGATTCATCATTCATTTTAGGGATTGCCTCTGATAAAATTATTTCTGATTGTGGTGTTACGCCCAATTGTTCTGATTGAAGCGTTTCGGCTTGATTTAAATCACTTTTCAGTTCTTCAATTATACTCAAAGCAATACCCATCGGTAAAACAACATGGTCCAGGTCTAAATGTAAAATCTTCAATATCACAATTTCGTATGTGTGTCTTTTGGTTCATCCGGTGTTAACGTTAATTCACCAAAACCTTAGCTTCTTAACGATAGACTTAGTTTTGATGTACTACAAATGTCCAAATTGAGATTTTTTACGGTATCAAAATCATAACCAGTTACTGTGCTAACGGATCGAATTGTTCCGCTAGAACACAATCCCAGTGATTCCATTGAATCGGCACGTTCAATGACAGTGCATATTTCGGTTTTCAAGTCGCTCGATTCAATATTTACATATATGTAAGGCTGAGAGTAAAAACAGTTAAAAACATTTTATCTCCCGGGCACTGTATGATCCGATGTTGATATACTTTGTGATGGTGGATGAATTGCTTCTTCTTCCTCTTCTTTTGGTTCCTTTTTAATCGTTAGCAAATCGTCTAACGATAATATTTTGTTTATAGTTAGCACTTCATCATATTCCGGTGTTTGTTCCGTAATATAGGTAAATTGTGGTTGTGTTTCATCCAAATATGGAATTTAATCGAATACACTGAGATCATGTTCGGTGCCAGGTAATCGAGATACCGTTGAATGCTCCAATGAAAAATGTTTATTCTCGAAACCATGCTGTTCATACTCATAATAGGTGCATTTTCCGATTTTGGCCATCAACACTATTTCATCCACATCATTTCTAACTGATATGCTCTTTGGTCATCATCCTACAGACAGAAAAAACTGTACAAAAGTTTTTTTTTTTTTGCTTATTTGCTTGTTTGAACATCAAATACCTTTTCTTTTTCCATATCCATGTCTTCCATATCGTATTCATTTTCAATTCACATTCTTCACCTTCATACTCGTCAAAATATTCATCGGAAAATGCGCCTTTGTAAAAATCTTCATCCTCTGTGAATGAAACGAATCAAAACATTGAAATTAATGAAAATAAATGGTCTTACGTAACTTTGAGAATAAATCACAGAAAATTTCAAGTCATTACGATCAGATCGAATTTCAAGTCATTACACATCATGATTTAAATTAAAATTTTAATAAAAAAACGAATAAACATCTCAGTTTTCAATTATTACTTCGACGTTCTCTATTTTTGGATTGGTAATAACAATTACGAATTAGTTCACTCTCATCTGAACTTTTAATTCATGCCAATGATAGATATGGTTCTACATTTATGTTATGGAAATATAACTTTCATTAAAAAGTTAATGAGCATTCAAATGATTAGAAAATCACAAATACTTCATCTAATTTAATGACAAGATTTGAATATTGACCCCGAAAATTGAACATTTTGTGAGGGATGTAGTCTTGAATCTCATCAGAATGGCTTGAAATTTTGTATGACTTATTTTTTCATAAAAAAATAATATTCTGAAAGTTTCAATTCGTTACAATGTGAACTTGAGATAGTTGCCATAGAAAATTTTTCTGCGAAAAGACTCCGAAAATCGAAAATTTTGCAGAGGTAGTCCTAAATTCCATCGGAATGACTTGAAATTTTGAATGACTCATTTTTTTCATGATAAAATATTATTCTGAAAGTTTTATTATGATACATTGCGAACTAAACATAGTCCCCATACAAATGTTTCTTAATTATATTGAAAAACAGCCCATTTATTGATTCAACACCACTAGAGCTACCCGAAAAAATTATCCGATTAGGCTGAAAATTGATAGGTTTCTATTCCTAATGAAGACCAATGTGTGTGTACATTTTTAATCAATTCTAACATCAATTTTTTGAGCTATCGTGTTAACTCCGGAAATGGTTTCAATCGTTTTTTCTAGGTTCAAAACGAATAGAAAACTTATTCCGGGCGTTTTGAATTTTTTGGACTGATCGCAATACTTTTATCACACACAGTGGTGTGTACGGAAGAGCAAAAAATAGTGCGATAAAAATATTTAAATATGCAAACCTTCTCTTGGATCATAATCGGTTGGATCGCCTCTGAATGTGAATTTTGGTTCGCTTTTTTGTTCAAGCAATCGTGCACTTGTGCTGCGTTGACGTTTACTATGAATGTCAGAATGGCTATCATATTTATTGTTTTTGTTTTATACCATTTAAATCGGCCGGTTCAGTATCGTCTTTGTATAAATCAACCAAATCTTCGACTAATAATTTATAGTACGATTCAATTGCGCTTTGTCGAACACCATCGTTATTTGTACAAATTTTTTTGGATGATGGCGAATGACATGGATCTTCCTCAATACATGTGGAACTACTTGGTTTGCTCTCTTCCATTGGACGTGCCATACTGAATCGCACCGGGCTGGTTTTATATTTATTAATTTCGGAATTAGATTTGGAAAGCTTGTTTAGTCGTATTTTGCTATTTGTGCGTGTATTTGTATTTAATTCATTATTTGATCGTGATGAATTTGAAAACTTTGATGATTTTTTGTAAACGCAACACTTTGAATCGGAATTACTGGATTTAATCAGACTGAAACGTGAACGTGAATGTTCGCTCTCATCACATATAGTCTCTCGTTTTTTTCCTTCTTCTATCGATCCGGTATAACACCGACATCATTTTATTGGTCATGTGAATGTATTTGTTTGTCATTTTTTCTCTTTCACTCTAATCGATATTCACATGCATTTTGCAACTCGATGTTGTGTGCACGGGCACGCGCCATTGTGTGTATGGCAACCGCTGCTTGATTTTGAGTGCGTTCCATAGAAATGTCTCACATTAATTTTAAAAAATATGATACTATCTCCGGTTAGTTCCGCTGATGTGTGCGTACGTATATCTAGGTTTCATCGTCGTTGTCGTTGTCGTCGAGGTGAGACTACATCGGAACTAGGATGTCCGATATGAACGATATTTTTCCATGTAGCCAATGTGGAAAATTGACAATGTGCGCAAATGAACGTGTTCTCATCGGCACACCACTCAATACAGTGCCATCTCATGTTAGTTCGCTTATTGATGGTTCTTTTTTATTTGTTTGTCTCTGAAACTAAAACTCATCCATATTAGTAAAGCTTACTTTAGATATAACATGCAAGATGTTCTTAAGACTAGTACACATAACAAACATTTATAGACCATTATTGCCTTTCAGCGTCTGGTTTGTTTTACGAAACAAAATGCCTCATATACTCCTAACAATACCTCTCCACAAACCCCGATCGAGAGCCAAGTTTTGAGTTTCATCACACCATTCATATCCCCTCGCATTCAAATCATATTCAACCGAATCTAACCTACCTCGCGGCCCACCACCTTCGGCGAACAGAATCCGTTTCGGCAGTCGTTCTTCTCCCATGCGTTTAGATTGACCAAACCATCTCAGTTTGGATTTTCTTGCTCCCTCCCCTACCGAATTGACGTTTAAATCCCCCCAAATCATCTCATTTCGTATTCTGTTCCCACTGATCGCAGCGCGAGACTCCCGAAACCATTCTAAACACTTTTATATCAGACACTTTCATATCAGACACTTCCAAATCATGATATAAATTCCCAGAATCAACCCAGCTCTCGCTACCATATAGAATAGTTGGTCTGAAGATTGACCCGTGAATCAACATCTTTGTTTCTGTACTCAATTAACGTTTATTAAAAACGTGTGATCTAAGTGGCGCTACTTCTTTATTTCCATTAACCCTACGTTGGTCAAACTCTTCATCAAACTTGCCATCTTCCGATCTTGCTTCATTAAAAAATTTAAATCGAAAAAGAACGAAGGGGATGATAGGAATATTTTTTTATCATACAAATTTTCAGCAAATAGCCAATAAAACTCACACAATCGTTGATTTAGGGATTTTCTTTATTTTATAGGGAGAACAAATTGAAAACCGCGCATTTTTTTCAAAATTTCGATCTTTATTATGGAAAAATGGTTACAAATTGATTATTCAAAGTATTGTCCATCGCTAGCCACAACTTTTTCCCATCTTTCTGGCAAATTACGGATTCCGCATCGAAAGAAATCTGTGCTTTTTTCGGCTATCCATGAATCGACCCATTTTTTGCATTCCTCGTAAGAATGGAAATGCTGTTCAGCCAGGCCATGTGTCATTGATCGGAAGAGGTGGTAATCGGAAGGGGCAATGTCTGGGCTATACGGCGGGTGGGGTAGGACTTCCCATCGAAGCGTTTCCAAGTAGGTTTTAACGACCTGAGCAACATGTGGCCGAGCGTTGTCATGTGTCATTGATCACTTTATCGTGTCTTGCGACCGTTTCCGACCGTTTTTCCTTCAGTGCTCGGCTCAAACGCATCAATTGAGTTCGGTACAATGCTCCTGTGATGGTTTCGTTTGGTTTCAACAACTCATAATAGATCACGCCGAGCTGATCCCACCAAATACACAGCATTAGCTTCGAGCCATGAATGTTCGGCTTTGGCGTCGATGTTGATGCGTGGCCGGGGTAACCATACGATTTTTTTCGCTTCGGATTATCGTAATGAATCCACTTTTCATCACCAGTCACAATACGATGCAAAAAAGGCTTCATTTTGTGTCGTTGAAGCAGCAATTCACATGTGAAAAAACGTCTTTCGACGTCTCTCGGCTTCAATTCGTATGGCACCCAATTTCCTTGCTTTTGAACCATTCCCATGGCTTTTAAACGATAGGAGATGGATTGTTGTGTCACTCCCAATGATTTTGCAAGTTTTTCTTGCGTTTGACACGAGTCTTCATCGAGTAATGCTTCCAACTCCTCGTCTTCAAACTTTTTCACTTGGCCTGGACGCTCTTTGTCTTCCACATCAAAATCACCACTTTTGAACCGCGCAAACCACTCCTGGCACGTTCTAATCGACGGAGCATATTCTGGATATGCTTCGCATAACAAACGATGACTCTCGGAAGCATTTTTCTTCAGATTAAACCAATAAAGTAAAACTTCCCGCAAATGCTGTTTTGTAGGCACGTAGCTCGACATTTTCAACGCAATAATAAACTTGTGTATTCAACTGAATGATAAGTTTGACAGATCGTTTTCAATGTATTTTTTTATCCTCTTTAAGATACAATAGCTGTCAAAGTCAAAATAATGACATCTATGATAGATATGAAGTTAGTAACGAATGCGCGGTTTTCAATTTGTTCTCCCAATATCTCGATTCATATAAATGGATATGTAGTTACCAGTTATTTTTCATTTTGTTGTTGCCATTTTATTCATGATTGAATTTATTTGTTTTTACCATTTATGTATGTGGTGTGGTCACTTATTATAGGCGTCCTGGTCGTTATTCGTCAATAATGCTTGTACGGCCACGTTGAGCTGTCCACAATTTCACTGTTGATAGTAATGTATCAGAGTCCCCATAAGCTGCATCTAAACTTGATTTGATTTGATTATTGTTTTTTCCTCCCGAAAACAAGAGGCGAATCACTGCACGATATTTAACTGGATCCATTTTTTCAAAAAACTTGGAGGTTGTTCAGAAAATTATAACAAACAAACTATTGGAGGGAATGAGCTAAAATTTTGACAGCTGTTTTGTGAAATACTACAGATGAAGGAACAAATATTGGTTGATTTTTGAGGCGCCACCTAGTCGTCATGCCGACTACTTCTCAATCAATGTATTGTAGTACAACACTGGATCTGATTATGGTTAGTAATAACTGTGTTATTTTTTATTCTCAACCAAATTGAAATGGATTGTGCTAAAGGTATTCGGGACAATCGAATAACTTTAAGTTTGGAAGTTTTGTTTCTTCGTCTACCAAAATATTTAAATCTATAATATGTAAAAAAAAATTTATAAAGGGTTTTCCAATAAGGGACTTGACAACTTTGAACGTTCACTGTGAACGCACCCTTAAACCAATTTCCAAAGTGTCAATGTCAAAATATTCAGTAAAGTCAACATTTTCATCATGACGAAGTACACGAACGAACAACGTTTACAAATAATTAAAATTTACTACCAAAATTCCGGGTCGGTGACTGCAACTTTAAGAGCGTTCAATCATCTTCAGTGATGAAGCGCATTTTTGGTTAAACGGCCTCGTCAACAAATAAAATATGCGTTATTAGTCAGGTGACAACCCTCATGTGCTCCAAGAAACACCACTTCATCCACAAAAAATAACTGTATGGTGTCGTTTTCATGCCGGTGGTGTCATTGGGCCGTTTTTTTCGTTGATGAAAATCATTGATGAAAAACCGCTACAGAGACATGTTGCAACGTTATTTCTTTGGCCAATTGCATGGGTAAGACATCAACGATTTGTGGTTTCAACAATTCGGAGCCACAAGCCACACAGCGGGTGTAACAAATTCAAAAAGAAAGTTGTCAAGTCCTTAATGGAAAACCCTTTATATGTTGCTGAATTTTCATTATATTTTTTCTTTTCTCACGCACCACTGTGTGTGATAAAAGTATTGCGATCGGTCCAAAAAATTCAAAATGCCCGGAATCAGTTTTCTATTTGTTTTGAGCGTAGAAAAAACGATTGCAACCATTTCCGGAGAAATTTTTTGTCCGTGTGTGGCACGTTGTCCGTTGTTAACACGATTAGACAAAAATTTGAGATGAGAATTGATCAAAAATTTACACACACATTGGTCTTCATTAGGAATAGAAACCTATCAATTTTCAGCCTAATCGGATAATAAATGGGCTGTTTTTCAATATAATTAAAAAACATTTGTATGGGGACTATGTCTAGTTCGCATTGTATCATAATGAACATTTCAGAATATTATTTTTTTATGAAAAAATAAGTCATACAAAATTTCAAGCCATTCTGATGAGATTCAAGACTACATCCCTCACAAAATGTTCAATTTTCGGGGTCAATATTCAAATCTTGTCATTAAATTAGATGAAGTATTTGTGATTTTCTAATCTGTGTTTTTTTCATCAATTTGAATGCTCATTAACTTTTTAACGAAAGTTATATTTCCATAACATAAATGTAGAACCATATCTATCATTGGCATGAATTAAAAGTTCAGATCAGAGTAAACTTATTCGTAATTGTTATTATGAATTCAAAAGCAGCGAACGTTTGTTGAAGTAAAAAGTAGAAACTGAATTTAAATTAAATGATGTGTAATGAATTGATATTCGATCTCATCGTATTGAATTGAAATTTTCTGTGATTTATTCTCAAAGTCATCATCATGTAGATTCGAATAGAAATAAACACAAATCCAATACAAATGCGTAGCAATCAATAAAAAACCCGTAAACCTGAACAATTTCCGGAAATGTGCGGAAAAGTTAGTTTTACGTACGTAAGACCATTTATTTTTGAATATTTTAGTTTATTTTTGGAGGATTCATGCTGGAAAGCCATGAAAATTGCAAACAATCTATCCATGAAATGTAAAGTAGTTTTTGCGAGATTATTTTTTCGCCTTTCTTTGTGAAATTAAAATAAAGAAGTCGTCCTATCTCAATTGGACTCCTACCTTTTTCAGCGAAATGTACTAGATCTCCTACAAAAGACTCGCTTCGTGACCATAAATGCGCATAAAATTTGCCATTCGAGGCAAATTTACTTAAAATTTCTTCTTTCGTATGTAAATTAGAATAGATTCCAGTTTCCATTCCGGAATATTAGGCTTAAAGAAAATAAAATAAAATGAAATACGCTTTCCAATATGTGACAGCCTATTGTGCAATGTTTATTTTGGAAATTTCAGTTGCCGCAGTTGCATAAACTCATACATTTAATAATATCTATTATTTTATCTTTCTAGGGTAATTAATGTATTTTAAGTGTTTAGTGTAACTGCTCGAAATTTGGAAAATAATAGAAATTTCAACTCTTCTGAGCAACATTTTAGTCCAATGAGATATTAAAAATAGAAATTGATACACTGTACACTACGGTAGATCCAACACAAAGTCAAATCAACTGAACGAGTTGTTCAGAAATTAGTTTTTTTCTTCAATTTGTAGTGTGTACGTTGACGTGATGCCACTATTAGTCGGGCGACTAACTTATTCATTTGCTTACATGTTCGAAAATGTTAAATTCAATATGGAGCTACTTTATGAAGAGAAAGTAAACAGTTGTTCCACTTTTTAAAGAAATTTAAAAACGTCCATCAAACCGAGAAGAAATGCCACTGTACCGTTCTTGTGGTCTTGAGTTTGTAATGAATGAGCTTGGGCGGCTGCTCCCACCATTATTGCCTGCAGGACCATCCAAATATTTCGATCGTTCGCTAAATGTGCGATCATATCGATCCTGACTCTGGTGATCGATCGATCGACTCCAGTTACCCGCATCGTGTGTCTGAGGTTTGTTCATTGTGCCCTGTAAAGATTATGAATATTTCAATTGTAATCTTCAAGAGACACATACTACACACATTTGAGATCGAAATAGGGCTTTTTCAAAGTACAATTGAATAATTAATAGAATGAAAAAAAAAAAAAAAATATGCAGAAACTCACCCAAACATCATTAGTAACTGATTGTAAACCACCGAAGGATTTAACTGATGATGGTGGTCCATTATTTGGATTTGCCCATGCCGACGATGACGTTGATGATGTGCGATCAGAATAGCGATCGTTCGAGCCACCATTGTTGTGGTTGTCCATATAGCGTGATTTGCTTGAAGACAAAGAACCCCTGAAATGAAGGAAATAAACTCAGTTGAGAAGAATGCAATGCGGAAGCTCGAGTATTTTTTTGTACCTAATGTGGCGATTCTCAACAGAATCATTAAAACGATTATCTTTGGTTGACGAACCCAATGATGAAACGACACTACGTTGATCATATGCGCTACTTCCACTGCGCGATGGCGGATCAATGTCATTCGATCTTTTATAGCTATCATTTATTGGTCGCTTGAATGTTGAAATATCGGAGTTTCCCAGTGCGCCTGCACCGCCGCGCGATGAGGATTTGTAGTCATCGTTGCGTTTCGATGAGCTCGTTTGATAATCATCGACCCGTTTCTTTTCGGGTGGCCTGTCATAGTTGGATGACCGGATGGCCGTATCGAAACGTGGTGGTGGCGGCGGTTCAAATCGACGATCATTTGAGCTTCGCTTGCGGTCCATTTCATTGTACCGATCGTTGTCTGTGGATGGTCGTTTCATCGCCCGTTTCGCCTCTTCGATCCTAAAACAAGAACAATTAACAATATCAGTGAGCGATTTCTTGGGTTGCATTTTCAAATAGCCTTTTCGAAAAGAGCATAGCACTGACTGATGTACAAAAAATGCATATAGGAAAAAAAACTTTATCGGAATATATATATATATGTATAAAACGAACTGTAAAAAAGTTCAATACTGAGCTGCTTTTTCTTTCTACGGAAAATACTTATCCATGCATATTCAACGACAACAACAGCAATTACAAATCGATGCAAATGGCCGAATTTGTTGACTGCTCAACGTTGTTTAAATCATTGTTTCAGTATGACACTTGCAAGTTGAATCGACTAATTGAAAGTAGATGAGAAAGGAAGAGAGAGAAAAAATAACTTATGTGTTTGCTGTGCGTACTTCAACTGTTGCCGCTTTAATTCCAAGCGTTCCAGTTCAATTTTTTCGCGTTCTAATTTTTGTCGTTCACGTTCAAGACGCAACAGATCGGCCTTTTCGCGTTCCAAACGTAGACGCTCCTTCTTAAGACGTTCCCGTTCACGCTTTAGACGATCTTCTTCGTCTCGCTGGCGACGCCTTGCTTCAGCTCGATGCCGTTCTTCCTCCCGTAATTTACGTTCGCGCTCGCGAACTCTCTGCCGTTCCAATTCTTCTCGGATTTTACGGTATGACAACACTGCTTCACGATCTCGATCACGTTTGCGATCTCGACGAACAGCTCGTTCGGCTTCAGTTGGACGTCGTGATTTTGTTGCTGACTGGCTACTTCTTTTGCTACTAGTAGCTCGATGGCTTGAACCCGATTTTCGCACTTTTCCATCGTCTTTGGTCGCGCTGGTTGTCTCTCTTTTCGTTGCATCTTTTTCATCGGCTGCCGGCGTTGCCGCAACCGTCGCCACCGCTGCCGTTGATGCTGCTGCTTTCTCCTTGGTGGATGACTTGGACGTACTGGATTTGGAATTCGATTCAGTGGTGTCGGAATCCTTTTGACGTTCACTTGTCGTTGATGCTTTTTTCTCTTCGTCGACCTTCTTGCTGTCGCTTGTGGTTGATGCACGTTTTTGCTTATTTCCAATGTTGCTACCGATGTCCGATTTGGCACGCTCAACCGATATTATACGACCGTGCAGTTCGGTGCGATGCAGGTGAGAAATGCACTTGGTTGCATCGCTCGATGAATGCATTGTAACATAGCCAAAGCAGCGCGTTCCCGGGGTACGTGTATTCGTCACCACTTTTGCGCCAATCACTTTCCCATATTTCGAAAAGATAATTTTCAGATCGGTCGCTCGAGTCAACGACGACAAGCCGGACACCCATAGATTTCGACTCGACGATGATGCTGACTTGGATGCAGACGATGACGACGACGAATTGTTGGCTGTTTTCGTTGATTCTGCAATTGCACAGCCGCATTTCGGTAACGGGAATTCAAAAATGATTTGCTTTTAGTTTGTGTGTTTTTGTGAGTAATGTGATATGAATGGATAATGATATATCTCTTATGTTTTATTTTCTTTTCTTGTTTGTTTTTTTTTTCTCTAATATTTCGAACAAATAAATAAAGAAAATGGTTGAGGGCATGGAGGCAAAAAATGATTTGATTTGAAAATTCGAAAGCCAAATTGAAGGACTCTTAAGAATCGCGATTGTTTTTAGTGGACGTTTGCTTAATAATGTGTGTTTGTTGAGAGATTTGAGAATGGCTAAATTACCTTTATCATCTTTGGATGATTTTGTTGACGAAGTCTTCGATTCGCTGTGAAAATAAAAGATTGCGGTGAGTACAAAATGATCTCTCTGCAGAGTGATAATTGGTTTTGGATTTTAAATATGTGTTGATTGGTCACTGTTTCGCCACTGCTTTAATTTGGCTTCCTCATCATAAAATTGGTGGGCAAATAAACATCACGACACTTGGGCACCCGTGCGTAAGTAGCGCTACCCAAATGGATTCGGCGGCATTCGTGAGCAAAACCGCGCTCAAGAATACGCATGCAATCTGGAGCATAGCAGAGAGAGCAGAGAGCTGTACTGCTTAATGATTTGCTACAGAATTGTGTGTGTGTGTTCATTTTGTTTGGAAATAATTGGAGGAAATCAATCTGATGCCAAACGTCAATTGGCGGCAAAACCAACCTCTCATCCGTTTTCTTGTTGCCGTTGCTGCTGCTCGCCGTGTCGCGTTTGTCTTCTTTGATGCGCGGTGCATCGCTTGAGTTCGATGTTGAACCTTTATTTGTGCTCTCCGTATCTTCATCACCGCCTTTGCTACCCACATTTTTGGAAGCTCCCGTTGTATTACCGCCATTCGATGTGTTGTTAGCTTTGTTGTTGTCATTATCTTCAGCGCCATCGTCATCTTTGTTTGTTGCTGGTGACGTTGAATCACTTCCATCTTTCTTATCTGTTCGCAAAAAATTTATGAATTTTTTTTCGTGTTCGCCTAAATCACTCAGATTCGACAGCCAATCGGAAACTGATTGAATCGAGCTGAATTTGTCGAATCAAAATTAAACCGATTTTTTTTCAGAACAGTTAACGGGTTTTTGTTTTCTTTAAATGTAATCGATTGAATTCGATTGGAGGAGAAACATCGAAATAGGGCTGTTTATTTATTATTGGCTCCACCTTCAAAATGATTAGTTCTTAGCTTGTGTAATGTTTTTTTGACATGTTTTCTTCACACAAGAAAATCGATGCTGTTCGTTCGACTGTTTTAAGCTGCCATTTATAACGAATCTTCGTGGCTTCGATAGTAAAAATAATAACATTTTAGAGTTATAGCATTACGAAAATGTACACATATTATATGTTTGTGTGTGTGTGTGTGTGTTGGTTTAAGCAGAATTATTTCATAGCACCCGTTTTTAATTTAGATTTTTCAAACGATAGTCTGACGACAAAATAGTTGAATGTTTCATTTAGAATCGTTGTTAATCTGATGATGCCTTAGTGATTTGTATATCTTAAATACATGTTGGCCACATGTTACCTTCTCGGCTTGTCCATAGAATCATCGCAAATGCTGCACTCATCAATTGTTTTCCTTGTTAACCGTTTCTTCTGTTCGATCGATATCGCATTGTATTCATCGTTTTTCATTCAATTTCTAGAGAAACATTATGATCGGTTGATTGAAATCATATTCGAATGGAGTAAGTACAATGCGAGGCAGCATATTCAAGAAGTATTTTAAAGACCTCCTTCTATTCTCAGCCTACTCAGAGTCCAGCTCACTTCTATCCAGAATTCCGAAATGGCTTGGTTGTGCCCGAAGACACAGATGCCCGGTTGGGCTGACCTCAAATGTGGTGGGGGAGGCGTGATGTTTGCTGCATCGTGGCCAACAATAATTCAAAATATACAATCACATCTAATGATTGTCTTTCAATGCGATACCAATTGAAGAAAAGTCACTGATATTGAAAAAACTTGAACACAATTTCAACAAATTCGAGGCATAATGAAAAAATTAATTAAAAGGTCTTTCTCATCCACATCCTACAGAACATACATTCCTTAAACATAAAAGAGTATGGACTGAATAACTTACTGTTGTTTTCTTTCACTTTCTCATCAGTTATCTGAAAACCGAACAGAAAGAAAGAATGATTCAAATTAGAGTCTTAAAAATATAACATTAACATCCTACTTGAAATTTGATCGGTATCAAAAAATGTACCAATCAGACGAGAAAATAAAATGATAAAAACAGTCTCTAACCTCATCCTGGAATATTTTCTCCTCATCTTCGCCGATTGTCAGGTTCAAGGAATCCTCGTTATCTACATTGCTCGTATCAAGTTTGTCTGACTCAGCAACCGTTAGTAGCAAATGCTCTTGATCATTTTCATTTTCATTGTCGTTTTCATTATCATTTTCACCGTCACCCGATGTACTTTTCACATCGTTATTTTCCGCTTTTGGCTTCTTGCTCTCACCATCACCGCCCGCATTTTTATTCTCTTCCGTTGCATTGTCAGCGGTTTTCGGGGCTTCTTCGTCGTCGAATCCGCCAGCGTCACCGTCACCGTCACCGTCGCCATCACCGTCACCATCACCGTCCCCATCTCCACCATTCGCCTTCCATTATTCAAACACATTTGTTCACCATTAATATTGTGAAAATCACATTAACAATAAACGAGACGAATTACCGTGTAAAAATGGCTTACCTGCGTTTCATTGTTGTTGGAGGATCTCGATTCGTTTCGAACACGTTTTACTGGAGTTTTTGATTTGTCATCACTTTCAAAAATAAACTCATTGGGATCTTCACCCGCATCGGTGAGCGCCTGTGAAGAAAATCAATTATTTTATATGTTTCCGTTCGCATTGCAATGCAGATGAAAATTAAATTGATAAAATTTTTCACAAATTTCATTGTTGATTTAAAAATAATGGCACATTATTCAGCAATTTTGATTTACCTTTTGCAATCGATCAAACAATGCGACTTTGATTCCCGTCGTTTCTAGTCCGCGTTTTTCCAATTCAGCTTTCAGATCGCATACTCGTAGATCGGTAATTTTTTTGCCCAAACTTTCTGACGACATGTTTGATTCTATCGAATCCTATTAACACACCAAAAATTCACTTAATTCAATTGATTTAAAACTGAATCGGTGTTGTACTCGGCAATTATTCAAATCAAATATGATTTCAATCAAACAAATATATTATTATGGCTTTGTGACAAATTTTACGCATTCACTTTCTGTAAACTATTTTATTTTTCTCTCCTAAATTAGTTGCGTAGCTCATTCTCCATTTTACCAAATAGCACCTTTATACAGTTGGCAGCAATCGACATGACATTTTCATTGTGCTAATGTTTTCTTTCTGACTCGCACTCAAGTCGACGTTGATTTCCATTGTCAACCATTAGATGGCAGTCGAGTCGAATGCTTTGCAAAAACGATGTTTATTTAATTAAAACTCTGAATAATTGATTCAATATGAAAAATTGCAATTTTAAATATATTGGGTAAAGTTAAAAATAATAATGTCATGATTTTATTTTATTTTGACGTTGTTTCGAAGCGAGCACATTGTATATTTTGTATACCGTAGATATTCCGACTTGTTGACATTTCAACAAATAACTATAGTTGTTTCGTGTTTGGCAAGAGTAGACGGCGCTATCAAGTGATACATCTTTTGATAGGTTCGATCGTGGCCATCTTAGTTCTTTTCGCTGTAACCACGTTCTTTGAAAGAAGTACATTACAATCATGGCATTGCCAATTTCCAAAAAACGAAAGGTAATTTAATGATTTGCTTGGAAATTTGTCAAACAAATCGTAGTCAAACGAAAACACAGTTGGATAATACGGAATATTGTGAAAAGTTTTGATATTATTTGTGAAATTTATCGCGGAAATTGAGTTGTTGTGTTGAAAAAACTCATTGAGCACACGGTGTGCTTTTGCACCGAAGTGGCATGTGTTTATTTGGAAAACATAACACTTTGACCAAATCAAATCACAGCAACTTTCCAATTCAATTTGAATCGCTGGCAAAATTGCCGATCGCGAATTGTTTCAACTGACAATTTGGATTTTGGTTTTATTTCAAGACAATAAATCGAACATAACCTAAAAATACATACAAACTAATTCTTGGTTTCTTTTGGCAGTTCGTCTTGAACGGTATTTTCAAAGCTGAATTGAATGAGTTCTTGACTCGTCAATTGGCCGAAGATGGTTACTCAGGTGTTGAAATCCGTGTGACACCAACACGCACAGAAATTATCATTATGGCAACAAAAACATTGAATGTTTTGGGTGAAAAGGGACGCCGCATTCGTGAACTCACTGCTGTTGTTCAAAAAAGGTACGCATATACTCTTCATCCACCAATAAATTTCATTTGTGCAACACACCAAATCTATTCAACTTATTTCCGATTATTTCTTTTCCCAAACAATTTTTAGATTCAATTTCGCTCCAGGCACCGTGGAATTGTACGCCGAAAAGGTGGCCACACGTGGTTTGTGCGCCATCGCTCAAGCCGAATCCTTGCGTTACAAATTGACCGGCGGATTGGCTGTACGTCGTGCATGCTATGGTGTTTTGCGTTTCATTATGGAATCAGGAGCCAAGGGCTGTGAAGTCGTTGTGTCTGGCAAATTGCGCGGTCAGCGTGCCAAATCAATGAAATTCACCGAAGGTTTGATGATCCATTCGGGTGACCCATGCAATGTATACGTTGACACAGCCACACGTCACGTATTGCTTCGTCAAGGTGTGCTTGGTATCAAGGTTAAAATTATGTTGCCATACGATCCAAATGGCAAGAGCGGACCGAAGAAACCATTGCCAGACAATGTCACTGTTATCGAACCAAAAGAAGAGCAAATCTTTGAAAGCCCAGAAACCGAATACAAAACTCCAGTTAGAGAAGCAGCCGGCCCGGAAGTTGCTCACGAACAAGTTGAATAAATTGTTTGCTATCTCGGCCAGATTTAGCATTTAATTCATTGTCCACACGTATTAATCAACATTCAACTGCGTGTCCAATTTTATATTATTGGAATATGAAAAATAACAAATGCCGTAAATGGGAATAAAAATCTTTAAAAAAAAATCGAATCTATCTTTTCCAATTTTATTCTTAAAGATTTCATATATTGAGAATTGCAGTGAATTTTTGCTCATATAAGTGGTAGACCGCATCCCATGCACAAAATGTTAAAAAACGGACAATTCACTGACTACATTCGATAGTATCTATCGTATGTGGTGTTATTCGGAAGTGATTAGAATCAATGACTGTTTTCAAACAAATTGGATAAATCAAAGCCAGAATGATAGATGGAACAATATTCATATTTCATTTCACATTATATTTGCGAGGCCTTTGGTCATGCAACCGGTGTTTCATTTTTGAATACTTCATTTTGTTTGGCTGAAACTGCAACGATGTCTGATTACATGGATTCAATCTTCAATCCAAAAATATCTAAAATAGAAAAACGTAGCGAATTGAAGAATGACGCTAGAACTATAAGTCAAATTCATCAAATAAAATTAAGATGTTCAGGTATTGCAACGTATTGTTTAAATCGATTTATTATGGTAGTTCGTTTTGCATCCATTTTAATAAATTTTCCGATTTAACAAAAAAATTATCCGCCAATTATATAAGCTTATTATTAATACATATTCTATAGCTTCGAATCTCTTCAAAGAGTTTATCGTTTGTTGGCCAAGCAATTTCACTGGCAAATGCTTCGAATTTTAAAGCCCAATTGTCTGAGCTAAATCGGCATATATATGTAGTGTCAAAACTCCAATGCTGCATGTTGCGAATGCTTTGAACGCCAACAGTGACCACAAACCACTGATGAACGTCTTCAGGACCGCATCGAGCCATAGAACTTTGAATGGAGTTGCTATGAGGAGCAATGTTACGATTGGTTTATATTTAATGTTGAGATCATGACGAGTGAAAAGCCAAATTAGAGTCGACGTTGTCAAATGTTGGATCTAGAAGAATCAATTACAAATTAACTCAATTGAAATTGCAATTCAAATTCTAGTCTACAAAAATGATGATTCGACTCACCAGCGAGATATTCGATTCGAGGCATTTTTGAATATATTGCCAACTGAATTCTGCACCGCGCGCTCCAACCCACAACATTAAGCCGCGTGATAAAATCACTTCAGCAGTGGCCCATCCTAAACCAGCCGTAATCAATTTACTGTGACCCTTGCCTGGGATTCGTGACAAAACGACCGCCAATCCCAACAGATCAGCTACATCGATCGTGCATCTCAGAAGTTCCTACGGTTGAAATATGAATTGTTGAAAAGAAACCGGCTTTACAAAAACAAACAATGAATACATACACTGAACAAACTCAATTCATCCGAACTGTTTGTACTTGTATCCGGGAAGAATGTGGCCAATACGAGCATTTTGCAGAGCTGTGTGAATACATAGATTCCACAAGCTTGAATGCACTTCCAGAAAGCTCCATATTCCGATCTATTGAAAACAAGAATTTTGGTAATTTCATACAGCTTTCCTTTTGCATACATTTTATTGGTAAAATTGCATCATATGATTAATTTTAAGTGTGTTTTTTTATAAATAAAAGACTTACAATCCCGAATATTTGTATGTTAAATAATATGGTACATAAACGAGAGCCACGCAATTTCCAAAGTGATACAAAGTCATTTTGTCTGAATGCCGAACAAATAATTTGTCTTCTTCTTAAATGCCAAAATTAAATATAAATCCAGTGCTATATTTAATGACACATTAATATCGGGCCTCGGAAACTATTACACAAGCTTTAAGAGACTTTGCTGTCAGACACCTGTCAAGATCGTAATGTTCAAATCAAATTTAATGCAGTTCGGAATGTAATTGCATTTATATTCAAAATGATAGCATCCCACATTTAAGTGAGTGTACAGAAAATCAATAGTGAGAACTAATTGAATTAAATCATTTTGTGTTTCGGGAAATGTTCAGTTAATTTGTCGGCGGAATTTGGCGTGAATTCATGTCTAAATATTGGTCAAAAGCGACACCTATTGTTAAAATCAAAATTGAATGACGTGTCAAAACTGTCACCACTTTCCATGAAATATTTGTTGCATTGTCCATAGAAAACATATAGAATTGGCAAAACGTAAGAGTACACAGCTCTGTGAATCAATCAAATCGAAAAGGAAATTTTGTGAAAGCAAAACTAGTAGTTATCCAAATTAATATCTGTTGTTGTTGATTATGAGATGCCAGCTAGACGTCGTTTCCTCGGATCCGAATCAGACGAAAATTTCAGTGTTCTAATTGATGGCACAGACAATTTAGTGGACGGTGACAACAGCAATACACTTATTGAAAGTCCATATAGTGGCGACGAAAAGAAAAAATACGCAACATCCGCGGGCAATAATTTCCTCAGCAATTATAGTGTTGCTGGATTTTCAGTGCCAACGGGTTTGACCAAATTATCATCGAGCATTGGAACGTTTTTACAACAACAGGTGACTCAAGTGGCAAACGCAGCCAACGCTGATCAATTGTTTTTCGAACGAAGTCCCACATCGAATCGTGGCCCAACAAACGAATTCGACAACAATAACGCAGTTGATCGATACGGCGACGACGACGACGACAATTGTGATATCAGCAGTGCTAGTGAAACAATATTAATAATGGCTTCACGCGATCGAACTGGTGAATTTTTCAATGCAATTAGATCAATGCAGGGGCGCAACATTGCACGGGCCGTTAATATCCGGGATCCACGTAAAGCCACACAACTGCAAAGCTATTCGGAGTTTATGATGATAGCCAAACATATCGGCAAAAATATTGCCAGCACCTATTCCAAACTAGAAAAATTAACACTCTGTAAGTAATTGTAAATTGATCAAGGCTACAGATCGATTGATTTTGATTTTTTTTTTTTTTTTTCAAATTTTAGTGGCAAAACGCAAATCTTTGTTCGATGATCGGCCAGCGGAAATTCAAGAACTGACATATATCATAAAAGGTGACCTGAATTCGCTTAACCAACAGATAGCACGCTTACAAGAAATGTCCAAATCTCAACGGAAATCGACTAATGCCAAACATTTATTATCACATTCATCGAATATGGTGCTTGCTTTACAAGCCAAATTAGCCAATATGAGTACAAACTTCAAACAAGTGCTGGAAGTACGAACGGAAAATCTTAAGCAACAGAAAACTCGTCGTGATCAAGTGCGTTGGTAGAAAATATAAAATATGCAAAATGTCACATTAACAATGTTTTTTGTGTTTTGTTTTTCGTTCGCCAATAGTTCAGTCAAGGTGGTATTGCGAGCAATTTGCCACCGCCATCGATGCGAAAGGCAGCCCAAGGCAGTTTACTTCTTTCCGAACAGGACCAAATCAGCATTGATATGAATGCAGATTCGACGCCACTGTTGGCTGGTGATCAACTACAACAGCAACAGAAACAACAGCAAATGCTTCTGTACGATGATACAGACAATTATTTGCAGCAGCGCGCCGAAACCGTACAAAATATCGAATCTACCATTGTTGAGCTGGGTGGAATCTTTCAGCAGCTTGCTCATATGGTTAAAGAGCAAGACGAAATGGTCGAACGAATCGATTCGAATGTTCAAGATGCTGAAATGAATATCGAAGCGGCTCATGGTGAAATCCTGAAATATTTCCAAACTGTTTCTAAAAATCGCTGGCTCATGATCAAAATTTTCGGTGTATTGATATTTTTCTTCATTTTCTTTATAATATTCATGGCTTAGGATTGAGAATACCATTGATTACAAAAATGTTCATATTATATAATTAAAAAAACCTTTCTTATTTTCATGTTGAAACGGAGATAATTTGTATGCGCGTCCAATATTTTAATATTCCATGTGATATTGGGAAAAGTCTCCTATTTTTACTATCAATATTCGCAACGTGAATACATTTGTTTGTATATATATAAAAAAAAAAACAAGTTATTATAGAAATATATATATAAATGGATTGAAACGAATCACTTGTTTTGTCACTGCATATTTCATTTCCACCAAATTCGCTTTATAGTTTATTGTTGCATTTCGAAAACAGGAGAAAACCACGATTGAAAAGCAAAGAAAATGCTTCCATTAATATTTAATGGACCAAGCAGAAATCTATCACTAAGATGGAGTGGCGAGCAGGTGCATCCAAAATAGCACAGACACACTCGCCCATCCATCTCACCGATGATGAAGATTTATGCATACTTAACACATTTTACATATTTTTAGAGGATCATGAAAATGTTTGTTGATCGCATTTGAAAATTATGCTCGCATATATACAACAATTTGTTGCTATTTTCAATTATATTATAATAAGTTGCGTCTTCAGAAAACATTTTTTTTTGTAGTTGCAACGAGTTTATTTTAAGCGATCCAAGCTTTTTCTGAATTGTTCAATTTTGAATGAAATTGACAATGAACAGCTATTTTTGAATGGGCAGAAATGTCTTTTAATATGCAAAAAATTCTTTTATTGAAAGCGACCTCAAAATCACGAGATGATTGGTACAATCATACTAATAATTTGCTTATAAATATGTCCTAATAATTCCACCATCTACAGCTTGGTTTATGCTGTAAAATGTGACGTAGTAAAAAAAATCAAAGGTACAATTTGTCATTTGTTATTTTATTATAAAAATAGTAAAGTTTGAATAAATAAATTAAACAAAAATCATCTCTTTCATCACTAAAAATCAAATCAAATGAATAAACGTCAAAGAGCATCACTGAATTCTACTCAGAAAACAGAGAATTGTGTTTTCGATCAAATTTCTTTCTCTCTGCATGTTCCGCGTTCATTTGAAACCCTTGAGTATGCGCACATAGGATTTTTTGAAGCCAAACTTGTAGAATGCTAGGAATGGAAACCAGTAAATAATGTGCTTCGATAACCACAGCTGAGTGTTCAAGTACCAGCGAAACGGTACAAAATTGACGAGGTAGGTGTGTGCCGTGATTTGAAGGTAAAGAATGAATCGCGTATACCAACTGAATGACTGAATTATTTTACGGCTTTCATTCAAATCGATGTCCGCTGCTCGTGGATCACTTTCATAGTACACATAGTTCTTGCAATCTGACAGCCACCTTGTAAAATAAACGATGGCATCAGCATCGAGCATTGGATTAAAGCACCAAAGACCATCAATCAATGCACTTGTCATAACCATAAAATCATTGGAAGTTTTTTCCAAATACGGTTGATAAATGCTATTGAGTACTAATTCTAAACGCATTTTCGTTGCAAGATAAGAGCTGGTGCACAGATTAAATTCCTCTTTGATGCCCAATAGGTGGCCAATAATACGCCAAAAGTGCACGAATGCTTCTAAATCCTTATTGCTAACTTGAATTCCCAGCTTATCTGGTTTCAGAACAATAAATCCCATGAATCCAAACTGAGTCAGCGCCATATCTCGCTGCGATATGAAGCCAGATTGCCTCTTTTCCGTTAATTTACTCGACTGTATATGTCCTTTACGCACTGCCTCCAGTGATTTCCATGATCTAAGCCAAAAAACATCGTATTTTAAACAAAAATCATAAGAATTATTTATAATGTGGATATAATCAGTGATGGTAACATAATATTTATTATTATAATCTAGAATTAATGCTGTCCTACCATTTCCCTTCACAGAAATAATACAAAGAGATATCTATAGTATTTAAGAATATTGCTTAAATATCGTCCATTCCATTTTATTTTCACTTCCATGCACTAAAGGGGTTAAATAATCGATATTCAGGAAATATGATAAATACTATCGATATCGCTGTGTACCCCCTGTCCGGGATTTTCACTTTCGGATAATATTTTTCAGCTAACAATCCATTCATATTCCATATAATAAATACACGAGAGTAAAGGAGACAGTTCTATACAAACTTGGACTGGACATCTCAACTACCTATCTCCTTCACTCTCATGTTTTCCGTGAATATATGCATTAGAAAACAAACAATACATTGTTTGAAATTTGTATGTCTTTCCTTATGATTTTGCCTGATGATCAAATGTTAAGCCAAATTTTTGGACATATCTCGGTTTTCTCCCTCACATGAGAGCTTTCAAGCCGGTCTTTTATCACTCAGTCTCTAGCGAGCAGTATTGAGGAATTATTTGAAACATACAAACATACAAACATACAAACATACAAACATACAAACATACAAACATACAAACATACAAACATACAATCATACAAACATACAAACATACAAACATACAAACATACAAACATGCAAACATGCAAACATACAAACATACAAACATACAAACATACAAACATACAAACATACAAATATCGCTTCTTGTTTGCTAACGTGATCATTGGAAAATATTTGTCTTTTCATTGGTTAAATTTGGTTGAAGACACTGAATATCATCAATCATGAGAATTATCACGGTCACTTGAGATCTAGAGTGCACTGTTTTGTCACAACGGCTGATCGCACATTTTGAAAGTAATATTTTAAAACTACCGCACAAATATAAAGAATAGCGGATGGAGTTTGAAATGAGTATATTTTTTCGCTTGAACAATTTCTTCTGAATATGTATTTGACCATGTGATACGAACATAGTTTAAGTGGCCACAGATCATGTATTCGTTGCAATATTGTGAGATAGTATCAAAACGTCACTGTATATCAGCTTTCAGTTATTCCAATTTAAAAACTATTGACGAAAAATCGCTGATATTGCTTACCGTGAGCATGGTTTCAGGTCGTGCTCATACCAAGTAATAGTGTGAAATATGGTTTCCAGGTAACGTTTGTATGCGGTAAATGGTGTAGACGATCCTCTCGTGCACACCAACACTTTCAGAATACTTGGAACAGCCAGCACTGCCAATAGCCCACACAATTTGCCAGCGAACATTGCAAACATGTTCTTAGAATAGAATTCCTGTGCTCTGCAAAATCAATGGTATTTGTTCGTTGACGGTTACAATGCATATGCAAGTGAAAAGCATACAGTGGTGTGGTTAGTGTAAAAACTATCAAATATAAATATTGAACAAATCACATCTTCAAATCAACCTTTTGAATAGAATCTCATCGTACCACTCCGGTAACTGAATCGTATAACTATCTACATCTATATCTATCGGATTGTTGACACCGTCTGTTTGCAGTCTGCCAACATAAGCTTCCGCATCTGTAAAATTCACCAAACCATTGATTTAATATTAAAAATGTCCAAGATCTAGTGAGAAATAGGAATGCATATCGATCAGAATACAATAGAATAAACATTTTTTTCTCAAAGTCCATACATCTAGATCAGTAAATACGCATATATATATTATTTTTTTAGCGCAGCATAAGACACATGAGCAGTATCCAAAAATGTTGAATTAATCCACAATTCGATTTATACAATATTTGAGTGTAAAGTAACAACGATGAGATCGTAGTTTTACCGATACACTTAAAATAACATAAAAACACAACATTTCACATTTAAATTCCTAACAAGTATGGTACCTTCCAGCATTTGATGTTTTTCTTTCGGTTTTATTGTTGTTGGAAACATATTGATGGATTTGCTTCAACTCAAACTTGGAACTCTCAATTTAAATAGTGCTCATCGCAAATGCTGATACGCACTACTGATCACGAAATACGTTCATGGTATGAGAGTAAAAGCTATTAACAGTTTAGTGTTTGCGAATCGATTTAACATTGGCTAATTCCAGTGGATGATTGTTTGCGTTGATGTTTCGAGTCGGATGTTTTTATTTCAACTGACGCCGAAGTGGGAGGAAAGAACGTGAGCTGCACACCGAACACACTCCGCGCTGTTTTACACTATGAGGCGAACACACAAGATCAGCAGCTGGCTATGAATGGTATGGACAATAATGCAATGGGAACATAAAGTGAAAATGAAATGAAAACTTTTTGCTACCAATATATAAAGTGGAAACTCAGATGTTGCAAACAGATTTAGGTAGAAAATGTATTGAAAAACTTGTATTTTATGGTAATCGATATTCTGTATTTCATGATGTCTCTTTAAATTTCCGAACGAAAATATTTGGCACGCGTAGACCGAACTGAAAATCGTTGTAAACTCGTTGCTTGCTGAGCATTCACCAGGTAATTTTTAATGTAGTTGTGTGAATGAATGAGTGAGGCGAACATAAAGCATACCTTTTCATCGATGCGAATAAAGATAAAAGACGAAGACTAAGAAGAGAAGAGGAGAGAAGAGAAGAAAAGACAAACGAGCTGAACGCTCAGAGAGAAAGTATTATAAATTAACGGCCAAAAATATCGGTCACAAATAGTAGTGGATAATGTTTTATATGTGTGTTTGGTGCTTTTTTAAACAGCCACAGAGATGAACATATATTTAATCAGCAATCGTTTGCATTGTTATTGTAAGTGGCAACGAGTTCGTCAATATTCACCCAACTTTGATGTTCAGAGCACCTTGTCTGAATATAAGTCTTTTTTATGCAAAATGTCAATTGCTTCGCAGCCAATCTCAAATAAGACTCTACACTGAACTGGCAATCGTTCGCTTAATGATTGCACACAAATTGTTTTCGCTGTTGGCTAGTAATCTACGTAGTTTTTGATATTCATACAAAAAAATCATTTGGATTTCTTGAACTTCTTTGATAGCTTTTGTTAGTTAAATGAGTATCAAACGTCCATATCATGGAAACTGATAATTCAATCCATTTAAAATATGTTTAAATACGTTCTTTTTGCATTATTCAATGCTTTCCGTTTATCTATTGCGAGTCAAAACATGTGTTTGCCGATATCTGATTCTTGTTCTTTCGCATTTGCAATATGATTTTCCAATGAATGCTGAACGCTGCGATGAATCGATTGGGGATCGGACTAAAAAATTCACCAAAACAATTAAAAATTCCGATTTAAGTCAATATTTCATTGATTTTTACATTTTATTCGAATTTATTCTAGAGCTAGAATTCAGAATTTGCTGTTCCCATCTTAATTCTGCCTTCATTTTAATATTTGACGGAGTTTTTTAGAGAGTTTTCCAGCTAGTCGACGACCCACTTCACAGCTGATACCATTTGTGGGAACAGTTTATATATGCTTTCAAAATGTCTATTTGTTCCTTTGGTATATCGTCGAAACTGCTTGCTTATATTTGTTTCCACCCTCGGAATCGTGCCTATGTGCTTATTATATGCAAAAATCGATCGAAAATAGTGGTTGAACCTAATTTGGTTAAAAGGAATATTTTTCATAGAATAGCAAGTATATTACTAATAGTCTAAGATATATTAATAGTATCATTGTTGGAATAGGACACATTGAAGATAAAATGTGAATATTTGTTCAACCAAATATGTATATTTTTCTTCCGCACACACATAATGTGGAGGCAAAAATATTGGAATCGGTCCGAAAATTAAAACCCTCTAAACATTTGTTTTTTATCCACTTTGAGCACAGAAAAACCCGTTTATGGACCGGATTTTTTGGTCTGGGAATATAAACCTAATAATTTTCAGCTCATTCAGATAATGTCTTCGGATAGTTCATTTGGGGTCTAGTCATTAAATCGAGAAACTTTCAATATTTAATGGGTGAGAATAATAGTGACTTTAGTAAAGTTGTACAGGGTGGGCCATCTAACGTTTGCATTTTGACAAAACTGTTTATTTAGAGAATCACAGCTTAAATGTCAAAATGTCTCAAATGTCAAAATGCAAATTTTATATGGCCCTATATAAATAAAAGAGAATCGTGCAGTTTAATAATAAGAATAAATGTGCATCATTAATTTTCGGTCGAATAAAAATACATATGTGGATTTTGCTCTAATACTTACGGTGGACGAAAATATATCATGAAAGATCACACCGCTGAAAATGCGAATGTTTATTTTTTAAGGAATAAAACGCCGTTAAGCTCACTATACACTAGATAACATTTAATAATAATTGGATTTTTGCTTAACAATGAAAATAATTTCGATTGAGAATTTATTGCGAGCTGTACACGCATGCACGGAACGAATATTGTCACTGACTGCTAACGACTGACTATATATTTTTTGAGTGCGCTTGACAGCTGTGTAGAAAATGAAGAATGTATTCGTATTGGTGTGTGTCACTGAAGGCGAGCACGGAAATGTCATTTGACATTCGAAGAAGGCGAACGATAGAAAAAAAATGCAGGCACTGCTGGACTCTCAAAGTGAAGAGTCGCTACACATACAAAATTGTATCATAAATTCTCGTACAAATAAAAGTGCAACATAAATTAGGGAGTTCTATTATTTGTACGAAAATGTATGATGCACTTTTATTATTATTCAAATTCACGATTCACTTTTATTTGTACAACTTTGCTAAAGTCACTATTACTCTCACCCATTCAATATTATTACGAAATATTAGTATGGGGACAATGTTCAGTTCACATTGCATCATTATAAATTTTTCAAAATCTTATTTTTAGTGAATAAACTGTGTCATACAAAATTTTAAGTCATTCCGATGAGACTTAAGGGGTCAAAATGAATATTTTTTCACTGGAGGCAGTCCTAATTTTTATCCGAATGACTTGAACTTCTCTATGGCCATATATTTTTAATAAAAAACAAGATCCTGAGTTTAATTATGATATGATGTAACATAAATATTGTCCTCGAACAAATTTAGTTCACATTGTGTCATTATGAAACTTTCAGATTCCTATTTTCTATTCAAAAAAACAAGTCATGCAAAATGACTCAATTATTCAATCGTCTTTTAAAAGCTTAAATTAAAATTTAAATTCCAAACACAAATGAAATGGAAGAAAGTAAAATAATTTTGATAAGTAATATGTAAGGGATGCATGTCGTGGCTTACAGTGCGGAAAAGTTCATCTTTGCATTGCCCTGAGATGTTCAAATAATAAAAGACACATTTCAATGTTTTAACGAAAATCTGAAGGCGATACCAAAATTATTTGTTTATTAAATATATTACGTACGTGAGGTGCAACAGAGGCAACGACTGTGATTATAGTTGGAAGTTGCATCTTAGCGAAAGAAAATAAACAATCAGTTATAAAGAAATATATCAAATAACCCGACAGCAAAATAAGATCCCAATCGATCCGTTAGTTTCAAGAAACATTCAAAAAGAACCAAACAAATAATTGATGTTTTTCGTATGGATGGTCAAAATAAGTGGCACGGTTTAGAGTGAAATAGAATTCCATTTTGATCATATAGTTTTAACATTTCTATTTTATTCTCTTTAATACGAAACGCTCCTTGCCGATTTAGATGTTCGCTGCATAGCTGGCTGTTCAAACAATGGCTGCCAGCTAGGACATCCGAACTCAGACTTGTAAAGTAATCATTAAATCCAGTATTTAAATACATTTTTCGCCATTACACAATACTTGACAGATGTAATGCAATTTTCCATTAACCATTACCATTACAAAGGGTAATTGTAATTGAAAGATGTGTTTCCCATTAAAGTAATTAACTTTTGTATTTAAAAATTCTAATTACTTTTTTTTTCAAATGTCATCTGCGCCATCTAGTTAATCAATAATCGACCGCGAATTTCACCACACGAATTTGACTGACAGTCGTTTGTATTGAATTCAAGCCGTTTGATGTCACTAGTGATGCTCATCGATAAAAAGTAATGGGATTTTTCAATACATGATCACCATTACTAATGGTATTTAATACATTTTAATTACAATTTCACATTACAATGGGAATGTCAAAAGGAGACAATTACTTTTTTCAATTATATAATGGTAATGATTACGAAATGTAATGCATTACGAAATTTCACAGCTCTACCCGAGCTGGCTTTGAAGGTAGCATTTTCAACGGAAACTCTTTGCCAGCAGTCAGATGCGATTTTATAAATTCAATCCAGACCGGTGAGAATCCGAGTTTTTTCAGAATATTGCACAATAAGCGATGACCGAATTTATCAAATGCCTTACTGAAATCTGTGTAATTAGATCGAATCTAATTGACCGTCTAGTTTCCTATTTTTTTTTAATCGGATCTTCTTAGCAGTGACACGATCCAGATAATGTTATTTCGGCTTTGTTCTCTATGGTGTACCAGTGGACCAATGTAAACGCACGCAGTATTTGACACCACGACAGCTCCGTAAATGGGACTAAATCGGACTATTTTTAACCGATATCGAACATATTGAAAAAGATGGATTATATTGTTCCAGATTTCCTATCTCGAATGTTTAACAACCAATTGATTAGGATCGCCATCCAACAAGAGGACATCATGAGAAAAGAGACATTTGAACAGAGCCACACTTGATCGATTCAGCTATTTATAAACATGCATTGGTCGATTAACTAGATGACCAGAAGAATTTTACACTAAATAAATAATTTATCAAGCTACAATATGAATACAAATAGTTCAGAAAACATGATTCTTGGAATTAAACGCTTTCGTTCAAGCTTACCATCCTCAATCAAACAGAATGATCAGACGTTTTCAATTGATCAAACTATGTTCCTCTAATCATGCTCAGCTTTCACTCTACTCTGAAAGAAGATATCGAAGCCTCCTTCAGAGATAGTTTACAAAACAATTCGTTTAAAATCTGCTTTTTTGTTGAATCCAAATCTTTGAACAAATAAGTAGATTGCATCGGAGATTTTCGTAATACATTGCCAGGCTTAAGATCAAATCTATTCCACCCAAAAAGAACTCAAAAACTATTCACATGTTTTAATTATTAGAAATGACACAGTTCATTCGTCGCAACAACAACCTTTCAGCGGATCATTTGAAGTTTTGAAACCATATTTTAGATTCTTCAGAATAAATGAATGCCTTAGAAAAATAACGACTCAAATCTTTCCAACATGGAAGTCTGAATCATAGAAAAGATACACGCATTACTCAAACTGAGAACAAAACTTTGGGATATCACAACTGGAAAAAAAATCACAAGAATGAAACATGCGAGAAGACCACATGAATATTTTTCAAGTTTCAGTTTTTCGTATTACATTGAAATGAAACTTTAATACAGAATACGAAAAACTGAAACTTGAAAAAATTCATGTGGTCTTCTGGGATGTTTCATTCTTGTGAATATTGTTTTCAGTTGTTTTATTATGAGTTTCAGTAATGCGTGTATTTTTTCTACGCTTCAGACTTCCATGTTGGAAAGATTTGAGACGTTATTTTTCTCAGGCATTCAAATGTTAATGTAAAACATCCCAATTGATCGCCCCAAACCTACATTCAACAGTTTGCTATTCTTCACCTTAACACACATCAACTAAGCTTAAAGCAGAGTTCTGGAAGAACGGTCAAATTCGTCAATTATCGTATGTGATTCATTTATGATGCACATACTCGAAGAGGGCTCATGTTCATGATAAACAATTACTCGATTGATCAGTTGTAGTCGATTTATTTCGATTTTTATATTTTATGTTTGGTTTTCACAGAATAAAAGACATAATTTAGCAAGTGAAATATTTATTCCTTCTTATATTATTGCTTCAAGAATACATTTGTCCATTATTTGTAGATAGTTTGACATTATCATTAAGAACGCGAACATCTTTTACGAAATCATCTATAATCGTAATCAATTCTTTGATCTTCAGTTCCACTAGTATACCCTTTTTTTGATTTAAATTCTGTAAAAAATTTACTTTTGCAATTATGTCGGCAAATATGACACTACAATACTCATTTACTGATTTTAGCATCACATTTGCTATTGCGACTAATTCAGCGTGTGAATTCAAAAGCCGAGTTTCCCATAAATTAAAATTGTCTATATTAATTGATTTTTTATCCTCGAGACTTTTGCAGCTAGTTTTCTTCTTGTCGATGGCCCACGTCAGAGTTGATACCATTTTCGGGAACAGAGAAAATATCTTTTCAACATTTGATAGTGTTTTCGTGGGTAAATCGTCAACTTTCGAAAGAGTTTCTTGAAGTTTTACAAATTGTTCGCTCATCTTAGTGTCCAGGCCAGGGATCGCGTTCAAGGGCGCTTTATCAAAAATGTTACAATCGATCGCATATAGTTGTTGAATCTGATTTGGTAAAAAATAAACAGTTTTCAAAAAAAAGATTATAGATAAAAATCATTTCGGTGCATGAACATGTTTGTGCGAATGAAGATTCGCAGCAATCATCAAAAGCGTTTTCGTAAAATGCATAATAAAAGAGTTTTTCTTTGGAATGACACGAATTCGTGTCCCCTGCACACATTTTGGATAGATTTTTTCAAGGAATCACGTGCGGAATTCTACTAGAAATGCTTTTTGATTCGTAGAATATTTGAACAAGTACATATATGTAGACGCGCATATATAATGAACGCGGAACTTTCGACAAAAAAAAAAACCATTTTTCTCAAAAAATCATCCAAAATCGAATAAGAATAAGTTGTAAAATGAGTGTCGTGGATGAGAATTTTTGAAATACCTTAAAATGTTTAACAAATTTGAATAACCCTCAACGTTTGAATAACAACTTTTAATTTATTCAATAAAACTATTCTTTGATAAAATGTATTGCTTACTTGAGGTGCAACAACGGCAGCAATTGTGAATACGGTTAGAAGATGCATTTTGGCGATGGAGAATGAACAATCGATTATGATGAGTTTTACCAAATAGCACGAAACTTATATATATTTTCAAACATCATTATTATGCAACACATATTATTATAATTGGAAATTCATTTTCGAGGACAATACAAAAATGTCAACAATTCAGTGAAACGCACACAACCCAATGAGTAGACACGTCAAGGATACAAATGAAATGCAATGCATGAGCGTACTACTTAAAGTTAACATGTTCTTCATACATCTTGGAGCAGTGTCTGAAATTCCTTTCAATTCACAACGCTGTGCTGCAAAATAGATTTTTTGTGTAGTTTCCAGCTAGCTGAAACTGCACAAATTTCAACATATTTGAATTGTAGTACCCTTCGAATACGTAGATGTCGCTAATAGTAAATCACTGTTGCAGCAACCGTGTGATTGCATGTTTCATCGATTTCCGTAAAAAAAAAAATGAAATGAATGTAGTTACCACGGAAAACAGATTATTCAAAATTTGAAATTACATACGCATTTCAAAATGAAATACCTTAAATAGTACGTCTTATTCGGCCTTGGAGCTCAAAGAGCCTACGACTAATTTTAATTTAAACATATTCACGCTATAACAATGCTCAAAATGGAATATTTAATAGAAAACTGAAAATGATAAAAATACGTCCTGCAAAGTCTTTCAATAATGAAAAAA
The DNA here is from genome assembly GCA_028476595.1 of Obolodiplosis robiniae. Taxonomy (NCBI): domain Eukaryota; kingdom Metazoa; phylum Arthropoda; class Insecta; order Diptera; family Cecidomyiidae; genus Obolodiplosis; species Obolodiplosis robiniae. The sequence continues at coordinate 5,530,706 of CM052017.1, read as the reverse complement.
CAAACATCGGGTCGGATATGGAACGGATTCGGTATGGACATCTAATATTTTTATTGTGTGTTTCATCAAATTGAGATAGCACCATCCACAAACAAATTGGGTTTCGATTTCCATGGTCCTAATTTTTTTACGAGAAGTACTTTTAATTCTTATCGGATTCAGAGACAGTGTTCACCGAAGTGAAATATGGAAGGCGAAAATAGAACTTATTATTCTCATATTTTCTCTTTTGTTTTAATGGAATATGCATGTTCAACTTTACGGGGAGAGAGAAACACACATAAAAAGCGTTCTATACACTATAGCTATTATAAATCTCTTTCGGTAAATCCAAATATTTTTCGAATGAAATTACCACCTCTTCAAAAAGGAGAAAATATACATTTCAAAGATGAAACAACAATTTCATGAAACGTGTGAATTTTATTATTTTATCTTAAAAAACTATATTTTCTCCTTATTGAGGAGGATTTTCACGCCAAATATTCAAATTGACTCTCACTTCCTCGATACTTCACTAAAAAAATCTTTTTTTTTTCTCGAGTTTTTGTAATGTATTTCAATAAAAAAATATTCATTTCAAGCATCAACAATAACTTATATATCCAGTCTTGCTATTGGTGAATTTGAACCAAATACCAATACATTCGTTAACATGGCACAGCTGATTCGTAGTATTAATTGTTCCTTAATACCATCGTAATGACTTAAAATTGTGTGTGACTCATTCTCATAGTTACATGATGATACGATCATATGATAATATGCATACATTAACCGTGAACCCGTGGACTTTGAGGAAATGTGCGGAAAAGTTAGTTTAACGAATGTAAGACCATTTATTTATTTTTTCAATTTGATTTCCATTTCAGCCAAAAAAAATCACTCAATCTATTTTACACATGTCAATCCTTGCGTCGCAATGTTTGCTCAATGTCTCTTGAACTGCTAATTTTTGTCTGTATATATAATTTTCATTATCAGTGACTCATTATTTATTTTGAATTCTCGAGAAAGTTGGGGACATAAAGAAATCAGTGGCATTTATTCAAGAATTATCAACTAGATTATTTATGTGATTTATTTGCCTCTACCATTGTAAAAACCCTTTGATTTTGGATTTGTTTCATATTCGAGTGCTTGATTATTAAGTAATATTTTTTTAAGATTTTTCTTGAAAATTATTATATTTTTTGATTTTTTCAATGGTGACGATAAATTATTATAGGTCGAGATTTCGCGATTTAGAAATGATAGGGATCCAAATTTATTTCTGGTTTTATTTTTATGCATTTTTTTCGCCTGTCTTGTTTTGTGATTATGAATATCACTTTTATAATCAATAACAATGTCACATTTTAATTCATTATTAACTATTTTATATAAATTAGTATTCATTTCGAGATCAATTACTTTTTCTAATTCTATAAATCTGTGTTCGCGAAAAATATCGCCAGTTGAGATATGGCCTATTCGATATTTGTTAAAAAAACAAGTTTCGTAAACATTTGTTTTGTAAAACACGTAATTTTTTAATGTTTTCTAGTTTGGCTCCGCTCCAAATAGTGAGTAAATAAATTAGATTCGAGTAAAAGAAAGCGTAGTAGAGCTTTTTTTTAACCTTATCACCAATTATGAAAGAGACTCTTCTAAAAACCCCAACGTATGGACTTCATTTTTTAATTAGAGAATTTATGTGCGAATTCCATGTCAAATCCTTATCAATTAAGAGTCCGAGATATTTGGCTTCATCAACTCTTGTGATTTTTACTTGATTGAAAAAATATCTGGAAAATTTTGAAATTCTTTTCTTTTGGAGTTGTAATATATTATTTTGGTTTTGTCCGCATTTAAAACAAGTAAATTGTTTTTGAACCAATTACTGAAAATGGTAAGATTCTCAGAAATCATTTTGCTTAAAGAATTTAACAAGCATTAAATACATGGAAACGATTCATCAGAAAATGAGTTTTGAAAATTACGAAAAATGTTATTCTCGTATTCAATAAAAAAATTTTTTTTGTAATAATTCGACAATTTTCCGAACTCAGTGAAGATAATAAAAAAATTACTAGACCAAAGCATAGATTCATGCAAATGCGTATGCCAAACGAATGGATGATATAATTTCAGTGTCCATTGAAAACACTCTTACAGATCCACCCGGCCAAAATTTTGATGTGAACAATTTGAATCCACTGGAATCGGATGGTACGAGCTCAACACTAAAAAATTATCTCTGTAATATAATCAATGATCGAAATGTAACATTATAAACGATGCAGCATGATGAACAAAATGCTTATTGTGCTTCATATACAAGTTCTTGTGCTGATAATAATTCGGAAATTAGCTTCACTGTACGGAAAATTTCGTTTGTTGAATCACGACGAACTTCCGTCGATTCATAGGTTTCTGTAATAATGTCAGAAACAAATTTCAAAGCAAGCCTAGAAAGTCGACAACGACAACATGCAGCTTTTGTATTAATACGATAGCGAAAAAACGGAAACGCAACATATTGTATACTTAACGAACAAAACGTAGAACGAGTAGTTCATCAGCTAAAAGTCAACAAATTACTAATCAAATGCGAAATCTGAAATATAAAAATCTAAAAATAGCATTCTATTAAATGAAAATAAGATTGCACGTCAAATTGAACGGCGAAGTGCCATATCGGCAACACCGGCTGATAACAATGACATGAAACATTAATTGAATCGTTATCATTTTAAAACAACATCTGATTATAATCAATCAATGGACGAAAATCGTCCAATGAATACATATGATCCATTGAACATGATTGATAGCACGGACAGTTTAGACTTATCAACTGACAAACAAACATTAATTGAAAAATTACTCAAATGCATTCTGCCAAACAGTAATGAAAAGCAATTGGAACATTTATTGATTATAATCGAACTGAAAGTGGATCGAATGATGTTGGAAAAAGTAATCGAAATAGCATGAAACATTCGAAAAATCAACGAAACTCACATTATAAAATGCATTCAGTTCAAAAAAATGATGAGGCATTTTTATCAAAAATGAAAAATCCAGATATGAAAAACTCATTGTCATTATCCGTGGACATCGATGTGTTCAAACAATTGAATGGAACACAAAGCTCATTTTCTGATCGATCAACAAATCGTATGAAAACGGAATCACAAAATAGCAAACGAAGCTGTAATTTTGGAATTCAAGCCAACGATTATGATATTGTATCACATGCTCGTGATGATTACGATAAAGTTTATTAACCAGAAAAATTGGTCTCAAATAATCAAAATGATCCGGATGATGAATGCACAGAAATGCATCAATTGTTGCAATTGAAAAAACGTGATCAACCAACAATCGTACGAAGGAATACAAGTAATGGTAGAAAACATTTAGTGAAATGGGAAAAATGAAAAAGTTAAAGACACTTTTATTGCAATAAAATTAAAATATTTTTAGTTTAAGAAAGTCGAAATTAGTTATAGAGCCGATGATATAAACAACAATCCTAAATGCAGTTTTACATTCTTTGTGCCTTAATTTTTTTATCAATAATAATTTACTGTATTTCCATTTCAAAAAAAAATATAAAAAGATAAAACATTTGGAGATTTTATAACGATGCTTTGATAACCGTTCAACTAATTCATATTTTACAAATGAAATTGCTTCGAATTTTAATCGTTTAGTTTCCTAATTAAAAATATTTTCTAATGATTTATTATAGTTTATTCACGAATCTCGATTTTATCAAATCTCATAATCAGAGTTTTTCATTTTATTTGGATTTGAAATTTAAATTTCAATCATTTTATTTTTATTACAATGACTCAAAAATGTTATATTCCACACATTTTCGATTTATAATACACGATAATTTGGTCCGTGAAAAATTTTCAAATTTTTTAAATCATCGTGTGAATTTTCAATGAGAATCGTAATTCTAAACTTAATTGTAAGAAATAGCATTGTCACTAAACAATATAATTCATTTTTGTACTTGTGTTTAAAGCTATGTTCAAATTTCTTTCCAGTCAAGTAAAAATAATGGATAATTCACATATCTTGGAGGAGTTTTTCGTAGGCGCACCATCAGATTTGGCTTCTTCACTCTTTCCCGCATTTAATAGTGCTAAATGGTGATCCAAGAGTGGTTTTACTCTTCGTTTTCTTTCCAGAATTGATTGTTGCTCTCTTCGTGATCGATCCAAAATTTTAATATTGGGTGTGTTCCTAGAAAGACGCGCATCGTTACTAACTTCGTTTCGATTCACTCGCGCCATTTTTTTGACAGTGACAACTATTCTATCTTAAAGAGCATCAAAAAATCTATTGAATTACAAGTGTCAAAGTGAACAGTCGTATTTTTGCAGAAGTTTTTATCATAATCGAAAATGTCTAATTTCGTGCCTTCAAAACAACATTTGCGGGAAGTTTTGATACACTACTTTCATTTGAAGAAAAGTGCAACAGAAGCGCAACGTTTACTCATTGAAGCTTACCCTGAATATTCTGTAAGCATTAGAATGTGTCAGGAGTGGTTTGCGCGGTTCAAAAGTGGTGATTTTGATGTGGAAGACAAAGAGCGTCCAGGCCAAGTGAAAAAGTTTGAAGACGAGGAGTTGGAAGCATTACTCGATGAAGACTCGTGTCAAACGCAAGAAAAACTTGCAAAATCATTGGGAGTGACACAACAATCCATCTCCTATCGTTTAAAAGCCATGGGAATGGTTCAAAAGCAAGGAAATTGGGTGCCATACGAATTGAAGCCGAGAGACATCGAACGCCGTTTTTTCACTTGTGAACAGCTGCTTCAAAGGCAAAAACGGAAGGGTTTTTTGCATCGTATTGTGACTGGTGATGAAAAGTGGATTCATTACGATAATCCGAAGCGAAAGAAATCATATACGAAGCGCGGCAAGCCTGCAAAATCGACACCAAAGCCGAATATTCATGGTGCTTAGGTAATGCTCTGTATTTGGTGGGATCAGAAGGGTGTGCTATATTATGAGCTGCTAAAACCAGGTGAAACCATTAATGGGGACCGCTACCGACAACAATTGATCAAATTGAATGCAGCAATTAAGCAAAAACGGCCGGAATATGCGACTAGACATGAGTCAATAATTTTCCATCATGACAATGCTCGGCCACATGTTGCGGTGCCTGTTAAAAATTATTTGGAAAACGTCGGATGGGAAATTCTGCCTCACCCGCCTTATAGCCCAGACTTGGCCCCTTCCGATTACCACTTGTTTCGGTCGATGCAGAATCACCTCTCCGGAATACGGTTCACTTCAGTTGAAGGTATCAAAAAATGGCTCGATTCGTTCTTCGCTCTGAAAAATGAGCAATTCTTTTGGGATGGAATCCATAAATTGCCTGAAAGATGGGAAAAAGTCGTAGCTTCCGATGGACAATATTTTGAATGACATGTATTTTCATTTTCATACATAAATAAATGGTTTTTTGAACAAAAAAAAGCGCGTCTTTCTAGGAACACACCCAATAGATACATCACTAAGTTTCCTTTTCTTGAAATCAGGTTCTTCAGATTGTTTCTTAATCAATAATTCAAAAATGCCATCGTCCATATATGTCCGAGTTCGATTGTAATGAAATGATACATTACTTTTAATTGATTCCGGGGAGTTTGACTTTGATTTAGATTTTGATTATGACGTTGGTCTCATTGCCCTGTCTGCAAACCGGCTATTTGAATTATTTTGAACCGATGCATCACTTCTCATTGATTGCGGTGATATTAATTTCGAGCTCAAAACGGATTGGTTGGCTCGAAACGGCGAACTGGTTGGATTTTGTGGAAATAATACCTTATTTATCACCTTTATTTCTTGATATTTGGAATTCCGTATTTTCGGAGGTAAAACAAAAAATTAAAAATATTTTCACATTTATTTTTATTGCGTTATCGCTTGCCAGTTGTATTATGTTTGAAATTACCTCTTTAGACACCAAGTTCGCGAGCTGCAACGAATCTTTTATATCTTCCTTCAATTTATTTCGGCTGACAGTATGAGGAGGTATCACGCTAATGCCAACGCGAACATACATTGGAATAACAAGCTGTACGAATGCTTCGTTGCATTTTCTATTTCATCATTCGTAGGCATATGCAACGTGCAAAATATGGGTGATACCTGTGTTTGCTAATTGAAGTTCGTTGTTTTAATAAAGTATCATCTATAAAATGTAGAATAATTAAAATCACTTTTGAAAACTTATATTAAATGTTTATATATCCTGATCATTTTTGTAATACAGTTGTATAATTTCACTGAGCTCTGGGCCGGAAAAGTTTCTTCAAAATAATAAGGAAAACAAATAGTTTGGAATAATTGTGACAATATTTGATGGATGCAAAAATGGAGTATGCAAAGTGATCGAAGTTATGGCGACTTTCAACCATTTTCGCACTTTTTCTTGAGATTTAACGCATACTATTCACTGCATTTCTCATAAAGATGACAAAAAACACAAATATAGAACACAAATGAACAGTAATCAATTTCAAATCAAACTAACTTGAGATTGTACATAAAATATGTTATTGTATAAAATGATAAAACTCTAGCACGGTGGCCGCCATAAGAGTTGTATCGTTTTTGCGAAAACGAATTTTTGTTACGCTCTTATTTAGTACAATCTCATAGTTCACTTTCTATTCTCAGCCACACAAATATCATCACAATTGCTCCAAACCATTTTTTTTTTTATTTATGTTTGCCTACGATTTACAACTTCATTCAAAATAAATAAACTCACTTCATGAAAACATTCCACTAGCGCTTGTGTGGCGCATTCGAATGTCTGTTGAATGGTATTTATTTCAAATTCATTCTGTGAATAAAACATTGAATAGGCATAATGTAATACGAATTACAAATAGCAAAATGAAATTGTAACAAGTAAGATGCTCAACAAATTAATCAATGAAAAATGCAATTTACCAATTTGTTTTTTATTTCTTCAATCTTCACTTTGACAATATTCATATCAAATGAATTGTCGTTGGTTTTTTTCTCCTTTTCAATCATGTTCAATTTAATGGTTTGCGATTGAATTTACAGTTATTTCAATATATTTTTTAATATTGATAAATATATTCGAAGTTTTGGTAACGCTTTTGTTTTTAACACGATCCTGTCAAAATATATAAACAGTATATGACTATGACAACTATGTACAATGTGCTAGTAGAAATGTTGAATAAGTAGTGTTACCCGATCAGATATTCAATATATAATACTATTGTATATACAATGTAAAATTTGCTGAATTTTTGATTTCAAAAAATATAGCGCGCGCAGAAAAGAAGTCGAAGTTCAAGTCGATGTTTGATTCTTTTAGATTAATTTCATTGATTGACTGGCTGGCCGACTGGGTGGATTAATGCTGGCCGAATACAGGTAAGAAATGTAAGGGTAAAGTGGCCATATTTGGACCTACAACTTTTTATGCACCAAATTCGGACCCAAGCCTTTATTTATATGTGCAATTAGGCTAATTTTAGCAGTTAGATCGTAATTAGAGACTAGTTCCAAATTAGGCCACTTTACCAGTAATAATATACAAATAAATCGGACAAATAAAATAGATATAAATCCCATTTATACTCATTTATTCATTCATGCATTGCATTGTGCGTGCGTGTGTGTGCTATAGACGCCTATATTGCAGTAATTGTCTCACAAAAACCACAAAAGAACGAATTTTATGGAAACGATGTGTAGTGTTCACAATACGTCCTTCATCAAAAATTGAATTACTTGAGCTGAAAGCACAAGATTTGATATTTTATTTGCAATCCAAATGCGTTGGTACGTGTTAACACACGATTTCTTTCTCGCCATTTCGAATTCTTGAATTTAATCTCGATTTGTTAATTCTTGCCTCTTTTTTGCCCCTTTTTTCAGAAAAAGTAGAGCTGGTGAATTTGATATGATTCACGTGGACAATACTACAAACAAATTTTAGCCCGAATCACAATCATTGCCCACCGGATTGACCATGGGCACCGATGATAGTGATGATGCACGATCGAATCCATTCGATCACATACGGAGCACATGCCAAAATTTATGTTCAACGTTCACCGAGAAAATTGCGGCCGGTGTTACAAGCCAAACAAAACAGAAAACTGTATTTGATTCTTGGGAATATTGTAGTACTCAATCTGCTACACAAGCTTGCTGAAGACAAATACTTACAAGTAAATATTTTCACAATTATTCCAAATGTAAACATTCGTCTGCCGTCGCATATGTAGTCGGGAAGAAATTCTCTTTGTAAAAATGAGAGAATTTCATTTGTTTCATATTTTGTATGCTTTTGCCATAGCTAACTGTAACCGAACAGTTGAATAATTTGGTATATTTGGCTATCTTGATGACTGATATTTTGTATGAACAGAACATTGAATAAAGAAACAATCAAATTAGCCAAACATTATTAACTGACAATCGGAAGATATTCACGACCCAGAAAAACAGTGCAATTGTTAAATTCACTGACATTCGACGTATTTGTGAATAGAAAAAGTAAACAATGCATGTATTGTATTGTCCTATAAAAACATTGGAACAGAATAAAACATTTAAACTAAAAACGCAATTTTTGAGACACAGCATATTATTGTATTTGAAATATTGAGCGTATGACTTGCTTTTATTGTGAACTTACAGTTTTTATTTGGTCTGTTTTATCTGCGATATACCAACACAATTGCGACTCATTTGAGTGGTTCGAAATTGTGTTTTGTTAGTGACTGAAGGGTCAGCAAAGTCCAAAAAATAGACAACAAAGACAAATGATGTCAGTTAACTCGATTTGAAATGAATCGAATGGGTCAGAGTGAAAACAGACCTCTAACTGTTGTGATAATTAAAACGAGACAATTAAAATTTGGAAAAAATAATGAGACCGGGAAAAATTTTAAAACAAACATGCGACCAGGAACTTTTGAACATTAACAATGAGACCAGGGAAATGTTGAGGATATAAAAGAGATCAAGAAAATTTTGATATTTTAATGTAAAAGTGAGACAAGAAAATTTTGAGAGCAAAAATGAGCCTGGAAAATTGGGAGGTAAAAATGAGACAGAAGGTAAAAACATTCTGAGTCTCATTTTTATGCTCAATTTTTTTCTGGCCTCATTTTAATTCTCAATTTTTTCTAGAATCATTTTAATTCTCATAATTGTAAGAGATCAGTTTTTATTCTTACCCATTCAATCCTATTATTGTATTTTGATCATTTCTTCTCAAATATTCACATTTCTGTGCCCATAAAATAAAGTTATGTTTGTAAAAATGATACACACATTAAGCAAATGAATTCAAAATTCTTTGCTGTGAAAACGAACATGTTGCTCCGAGTAAATATGAAATGTAAGAACTTTCATATAAAAAATTTCTTGGCAAGGTGATTGCTAGTTCCGCAAGCGAATACAAAATACAAAACTATTGATATCAAATTTTGTGTCGCGAATTATATCAAGAGCTGTTTTTGATTTTGTCAACAAATGCAAAATATTAAAAACTAAAGCAACTGCGACGTTATGAAATCGTGTTTGATTTATGTTTTTTATGTGCATAATTGGTTGCTTCAGATTTTTTATATTTTGCAATAGTTAACAAAATCAGAAACAGCTCTTGATATAATTTGCGGCACAAAACTTATATCAATAATTTTGTGTTTTGCATTCGCTTGCGAAACGAGAATTCAACTCGGGAAGAGGTTTTTTATTTTCTGTTTTCATTTATTGAAACTGCTTGCGAAAAAATTGAAAGCCCACATCGACTTTATGCTAGGCGACTATCAACCATTTGCTTGTGATATTCTTTATAATAACAATTCACTGTCCATAATTAAAATATGTTTTATTTGTATTTGAGTTTCAGGTTGCATAGGTAAATAAATGTAAATTTTGCCGTATTATAGGGGAAGTTTTCGTGAAATTTTTCGAAATTTAAAAGTGGTGTCTTCCCAGATTGGCACATATACGACGTGAAACAACTTTGGTTACGCATAACTGACTCACTCAGATTGAATTGTCAGTCCCTCTCCTTTTAAACACAATGGACACATACGTATTTGTAGAGATGAACCGCTGAGGATAAATCATAAACATGCATAATTTTTCGAGAAAGAAACAAATGAACAAAATGGGCAAAAAGAAAGCTATGATGATATTGCAACGCAGAAATGGAACATTGTATTAATAATTGCGGAAACTTTCCAAAAATCAAAATATGAAAGATGCATTCCGAAAGTCATATCATATGAATCTTATGCAATCAAAAAAAAACTAAATGAAAACGAAGAAAAACACCGAAATTCAGTTTATTAATTTATTTAAATTTATTCAGGCGCAAGCTTCAAGCAGACTACAGTCGAATGATGATTTGAAATAAAAGTACGTCTATAGCTACACGTATTAGCGACACTCAGAACCGTTACTTTGGAAAGCGAAATAAAATTTCATATTGTAACTGCATGAAAGTGGTGCAAATTGTTGTTGTAATCTTGGCTTGAAATACAATGTGCAATATTGTGCCTCTTCGATGATATTCCTTTTTGAATTTCGCTTTTACATGCAGCAAAACGAAAATGTAGTTTCATTCTGAGGCATTGAATTGTCCATTATTTGTAGCTTTTTGAACTTTTACACTGAGACTGTGAACATCATTTACGAATCTGTCCATAAGTGAACTCAATTCAATGATCTTTAAATGACGTAGTACCCCTTTTGATTGCTGCTTCTTTAAAAAATCGATTTTATGCATTATGACGACCAACATTCGATAATTATAATTTTTAACTGATTCTCCCATCAACTGCGCTAATTGCACTAAATTTTCATGAGAATTCAGAAGTTGCTGTTCCCATAATTTTAATTCTGCCATCATTCCAATATTTGATGCTGTTTTCTTGAGAGTTTGACAGCTAGACTTCTTCTTGTCGACGACCCACTTTACAGCTGATACCATTTGTGGGAACAGATTAAATATGCTTTCAAAACGGTCTATTTGTTCCTTGGGCATCTCGTCAACATTCGAAATAATTGTATGAAGTTTTTGAAACTGCTTGCTCATATTTGTTTCCACACTCGGGATTTTGCTTATGGGATCCTTGTCAAATATGCCACAATCGATCGCAAACAGTGGTCGAATCTAATTTGGTAAATAGCAATAGTTTTCATAAAATATCATAATTTTTGAAAATAGTAAAATTTGAAGTTTTAAATTAAATATATACGCATTCAAATTACCTATTTATGAAACTATTTACTTACGTGAAATGCAACAACGGCAACAATTGTGATTGTGGTTGAAAGGCGCATTTTGGCGCAAATGAAAATGAACAATCGATTATGATGAATTACACCAAATAGCCCGAAACATATAAAGACATCTTCTCAAACTCCGAATTACATCCAGACTTCAAATAACTAGCAAAACTATAAAATTCCCGCACCAAATTACATTGTTTCAAATTTAAATAATAAAATATATTTAACGAAATATTTTCCTTTTGATATTATTTATTCACAAAATAACATTCAACAAATACTTGAAATATTTTTTATGAAAAACACTTTCGCGAAGCGTTCGACAGTTCAACTACTGTATCATCATGATTGAATCAAAATAGCATGCTCATAAAATAATTAAAAGTTAATATTCATGTATCTTTAATGGTAATTTACTACACATATCGTAATAAATAAATAAATAAAATATCTATATTTTATGCTAAAAACTATATTTGATTTACTGTAGATCCTAATTAGTTTTCGAAATGAAGCGGTAAGAATAAATCTGACCTCCGAACTTCATGAAAAATAAAACTGAAACATGAAATAAATTGAAAATAAATGTGTAACAAGCCATAAAGTTTACATACATCTGCAACATATAGAAAGTCAAAATAAAAGTGCAATATAAATTTTGAATCACGTTTGGAGATTAGTATAAAAAATCGCATCAAAATAATTATGAAAATAATTGTAAGACATTATTTATGTGTATTCCACATTTATTTTCAATCTATTCACGTTTCATATTTTAAACGCGTTCTATGCTTCGCTATGATTTTGATTCAACTTTAAGTTTCAGTTTGATTTTGTATGAAGTCGTAAAGGTCAGATTTATTCTTACCGATTCAAATACGGTGTTAGGAAAATATTTGGACTCCAGCGATTTTTTTTTTTTTTTTTTGAAAAATAAAAATAAGAAGACAATATTGGAAAACAAAATATGCTAACCAAAGGGCTAAAAATAAAACAAATCAAAATTTAACAAAATATTCTGCAAAGTGATGCAAAATATATAAATTTTGATGCGGCAAATCTGCTTCTTTCAAAGAAAGAATTTCTTTGTAAATCGAAGTTTGGGCAATCAACTATATAACCTTTCAAATAATATTATTATGCAATACATATTCATTCGGAATTAATGAGCCCCAGCACTCAAAGTAAATATGTTCTTCATGCGTCAAAAAACACATGTTCCATAATACCATTCGGGAAAAAGCAATAAAAATCATTCCCTCTGCTCATATATTGGGGGTATAAGTTAAAACGTGACCATCTGTATCTAACGGATGTAATTATTTTGACAGTGACATCTATTGTATCTTAAAGAGCGCCAAAAATTCTATTAAATATCGTCTGTCAAAATGAACCCAACTTTTCACACAATTTTTTTTTTATTACGGTTAAAATGTCGAATTATGTGCCAACAAAACAGCATTTGCGGGAAGCAATGCTTTTGAACTTTAACCAAAAAAAAAGTGCTGCCGAATGTCATCGTTTGTTGTAAGAACCCTATTCCGAATATTCAATATCAAATAGTATGTGTAAGAAGTGGTTTGCACGCTTCAAAAGTGGTGATTTTGACATCGAAGACAAAGAGCGTCCAGGTCAACCAAAAAAGTTTGAAGATCAAGAATTGGAAGCATTGCTGGATAGAGGATTCATGTCAAACGCGGCAAGAAGAACTTGCAAAAACATTGGGAGTTTCTCAAGCAGCCATTTCAAAACGTTTGAAATCCTAGGATTCATTCAAAAGCAAGGAAATTGGGTGCCGTATAAATTTTAGACCAAGAGACGTCGAACGCCGATTTTGCATGTCCGAAATGCTGCTTGAATCGAAATGCTGCTGTCGTTTTTGCATCGCATTGTTACTGGTGATGAAAAATGGATCCGTTACGACAACTCCAAGCGCGACAACCAGCCAAATCAACGGCAAAGTCGAATATCCATGGTGCCAAGGTAATGTATGCTCTGTATTTGGTGGGACCAAAAGGGTGTTTTGTATTATGAGCTGTTGAAATCGGACCAGACGATCACAGATGACTTGTATCCAACACAATTGATTCGTTTACCACCGAAAAACGGCCGGAATATGCGACCAGATACGAGTCCATAATTTTTCATCATGAAAACGCTCGGAAGACAGTGGATGGGAAATTTTGCCTCACCCGCCTTATAGCCCAGACCTTGCCCCTTCTGACTACCATTTGTTTCGATCGATGCAGAATGCCTTGTCCGGAATACGCTTCACTTCATTTGAGGGAATCAAAAATTGGCTTGATTCGTTTATAGGCTCAAAAAATGAACGGTTCTTTTGGGACGGAATCCACAAATTGCCAGAAAGATGGGAAAAAGTAGTGGCTAGCGATGGACAGTACTTTGAATAACATGTAATTATTTTAATGTTTTGAAATAAAGCTGTATGTTTTGCAAAAAAAAGCCACGTTCTAAGTCCCAATAATCATTGCTTCGCTTTTTCTAGAGATTTGTTAACTACTTTTTGATCTGTATTTTGATCACCATTAATTATTATATATTTTAAGTTTGGCGCAATACATGATATGAACAAATTTTTGTGCAGCGCAAACAGTTTTATTCCAGCCTAATAACGAATGCTAAGAAAAATTTCCTTGCAAATATCACCATTTCCAAATGTCTTCCAAAGATCAGTGGTACAGTTTTCATCAATAAAATGTCCGATTGTATAGTTTTGTATCCAGCAGCCAAATAATTTTTATTTTTACGATTTTGCATTTTGACACGAAATAAATCACAACTAATTTTTCAATACGAGCAAATGACCTAAGACTTTTCCAAAATTCATCACGACTCACTAATATAACAGTAAATTTGCGATTTTATTATGTCCTAAGCTGTCAACTACATTCTAGCTGAATTTGTAGTCTATAATCATGTAGTTCCTAATAATATAATTAAATCTAACGCGCTAACTAGAAATTCAAATGGCTTTACTACAAGACTTATGTGCAGTATGAACTAACTACACTTGAATGTTTGCTACATTGACTATGGATGTGATCTTCTCATGTTCACTCTCTGCGATAGATCCGAATTGATTTTGCCCAATTCCATTGCAAGCTTAAGGCCGAGCTCGGGACGACGATCTCTACCTTCAACCATCGCTTTCACCTGTAATCAACACATATTTTAATAGCACGCTATCATATATTTTGGGTGAACAACATTGATCATACATCTTTCGATGAAACAATTACACCATTTGTTGAAACTACTTTTTCCTTGACGCTTTCAATGTCTTTTAAATCGACGCCACGGCAACAATCGTCCAATAAAATGGTGCGATAGCCGCTCGATATGGCATCAACTGCAGTCGCCCCAACGCACACATCATACGCAAGTCCGCATACGTAAATGTCGGTGATGCCTTTCATTTTCAATTGCGCGCTGAGAGTCGTTTCTGACATTTTCGCATTGTCCCAAAACACTGAATACGAATCAATTTCTGGATTGGTGCCTTTGTACACTTTCACCGAGTTCTCCACAATTTTGAGGTCTTTGTGTAGCTCAGAACCCCACGAATCCTGTACACAATGACGTGGCCAGAGTCTTTGTTTGATTGTTGGTGGACCTTCAAAGATCACCGTATCGAATACCTGCGCCGAATCCGCATCAATTGGACTCGTCTCGTGTAGCGGACGAGTTCGAATGTTGTCAATAAATGAGATGTGATCACTTGGATGCCAATCCAATGAGTAGAAAACCATATCAAAATCGATGGTGTTCAGAAGATTATTGATTGGATCAATAATCTGTAATTTTGTAAATGCAGCAGACAATTAATATTCATTGGCTCGGAATATTGGCTAAACAATGACAATAAATTACTTCGTGTCCATTTTGTTGTGCACTGCAGTTGCTTATGTTCAACGAACCACTGATAAAATCATTTTGAACGTCAATTACGAGGAATGCATTGACGGGACGCACAATCTGCGGGAACAATTCAAATAAAACTGTAAATAGCTGCTAGTACTTGAGAAGACAAATTGAAAAGCGAAATGATCGAAGCGGATTTTACATAAACCGGCATGAGCATTGTACAGGGTGGGCCATCTAACGTTTGCATTTTGACAAAATTGTTTATTTAGAGAATGACAGCTCAAATGTCAAAATGCAAATTTTATATGGCCCACCCTATATTTGCACATCTTTTTTCATATTCTTCTTCTTCTAAAGTGAGTAGGTAAATGAGTTCATTTAATGAAAACTTTGTATAAAATTGTGAAATATCTGTATTATTCTTTAGGATAATAAAATTTTATCAATAATTACAATAAATCGATTTCAATTCGTGAGAATTATACATGTATTATATAAGAGGTATTCTCGGACTGACAAAAACTTCTAACCGAACCGAATCGAAAACCGAAAATTTCGGATCGTTTTTTTTTTCTCTTTTATTTTATTTCGGCCTTATCTGAATTTAATATTAATTTTGCCATTTACCGTATGATTTTTACCATTTGACATTTATTATTGAAATTATTATTGAATTAAAGTAACCACAGCACACATTCAATTTACCAATTGCCGCTTCACTCTGAAAACGTTACTCATTTCCAAAATATGCCGCATAAATGTCAAATGGTAAAAATCATGCGGTTAATAGTAAAATTAATATTAAATGTACCTTTTACACGTTAAAGTTACCAATTTTTTTTTTCTGTACTCATTTTGCCACTTAGCTGAAATACTATTCAAGAGAACCTCTTTGAGATATGAAAATGGACTTAGACTTTGTGCAATGTAATATTTTTTTGGCTTTGCACAATTAAAGTAAGGTTGGTAATTTTAAAATTTCATTTTCTTACAGTTTTGATCCAATTGTTCCAGCAAAATTGGAATTCATCGCGATCAATGAATCCGTCTTGATTTTTATCAAAAATTGCAAACATTTGCTCAAGCTGAACATCTGGAACCACATAAATGTGACCTTTGTCATTTCGAAACAAGGCTCGACAAATCAATGTGAATTCCATCAACGACAGTAAATCATCACTACGAAAATATAAATAAAATTCAAATTAGAGTGAACTAAATTTAGGTGAACTAAGGAATTTCACGCTTGAAAAAAATTAAATCCCAAATCTGCAGCTCTTGAATGGTTCAATATCGTTTAAATGTTGCGAAATTAGGTGTTAGGGTGGAAAAAAAAATGATAACATGCATTTTTCGCTGTGTGACGGAAATGTGTCATGAACGAAAATTCATTGCAGCTGCTTTATTTTGACAAAAAAATCATGCCAATCCAAGAAATGGAAACTTCAAACACTTAAGCGGTGAAATTAAAGTCGGCCTTTGAAATTAAAGTCGGGAAAAGGCATTTGGAGTCAACTGAATGTGTTTTAGGAATGAACCTAATTACATCAGAAACACCATATCAGTATCAAAACCAATTGAAAATATCACAGAGTGCTAATCGGTACAAGAACCAAAACGGAAATTCAATGAAAATAAAGCTTCGTTTCCTTGCCAACAATTTATTGACTTGCTTTATGGTCTTCGCTACTGCTGCATGTTTACATGGCTTGAATAAGCCGTGTGTCGCCTTTGACATTTTGTGAATCGCAAGTTTTGTGAATATCGTAGAATTTGACCGAAAACTAGTACAATACTTCAATTGAACATAAAATTCTAAGCAAAATTAAATATGATTTGAGATTGTCATAAAAAAACTTGAGTGAATTGATATCCGTGGGTTTTGTATGCGATATTGTTGGAAATAATTTGTATTCAAATGCGATAGTGTTGACAATTCATGAAATCAACATGAAATACGATGAAAACGATTTTTTTGCAAAACTCACCCGTCCTTATCGAATGCAGTAAAACACGCGTCCATGGCCAACAGTTCTTAATCGTCGACTAAAATTCCGAGTCCATAGATCCACTTTCACCTATTATTTCCTGAACATTCATCAAAATTATGTGTGTATGCATCGAACGTGTGATATGATTACTTACACAAATATAGATTGAAACATAAGCGAATCCCCCGTTTTCGTTTGTAGTTGATAATGCACCACCTGCAAAGCGGAAATCAATTCATGCGTTGTTTATTTTCGGAAATTTCAACAAACGCTTGGCACCAAACGATGAAACTTTCGATATAAAATGAATGACGATACCCAAAAACCACCGGTTTTGTTTCATTTTTCAATTCAGCCAGATGATTAAATGGCAAGTGATTCATTTTAAATACCAACTTTTTCCCAAATTCGTCACAACAATAATGCTATTGAATACAAAATAAAGATATCTGGAAAAATTGTGTTATTAGAACTTTCAAAAGTCATTCAATTGTTCAATTAACGCTGTCAACACGCAATATTGCTCTTATGATTTTCCGATATTTTTATTTAGTTTTGAAACTGACAAGAAAAGTTATTCACAATCAGAACTTTTTGCTCATGCACACTTTATTTCATTTTCAATGCGAATTTTCCATCACCACGTAGTGGAAATAATCAAAAAGTGGATTCAGTTTATTTTTTTCAAAAATTCCAAGAAATAAAGAATTTCATTTAAATGGATGACAAAGTGCTATTTAAAGTTTGCTCGATCTTTATGAGTTTATTTTAATTCGTCGAATCTATAGACAAACCAACGCCAGTTCCTTTTTAATAAAGATTAATTTAAGGATCAATAAAATTCTGAATTTCATTTTCACCAATGTGAGTTGAATCAATCAAGAAAGAAAGAAAAGAGGAATAGAAGAATCGACGATCAGCGGCGGTACTTTGTTTAGAATTGTGTTTAGCTAAACCGAAGTATTGTCCACATCTTTGAAAAAAGTATGAAACTGGATGTATTTGAGCGAAATCGTGAAACAAGAGGTTCAATCGGAATAATTGTAAAACATGATTTCCATATATTTTATGTTTCACAATTATTCCGATTGAACCTCTTGTTTCACGATTTCGCTCAAATATATGCAGTTTCAGTATTTTTACAATCTAATCTGAAGGTACGTTTTCTTCTCACCGATTCATTTAACTAATCATTGAGGTAAAAACAAAAATTAAATGTTTTTTACCTCATTGATTATATCCCCACGGTCAAATAACCTTGAAGAAAATGAATATTGGTGAATGAACTGCGATCTCCATCATATCCAGAATATGTCAGCGCATCCCTCATATTACATGTTCAAAATGCTCTTTTAATAAAAAACAATATCGACCGGGTTTTGGATCTTCTTACTTTCAACGATCCAACGATATTTCAAAACACAATTATTTCAAAATAATTCTTACTCTCATACAATTTTAAATATTGTTCATTTAATTAATTATATGATTTATTATGATTCATGATTGGGATTTATTTTCTGCTTGTTTTTGTCAAAGTTTATTTACATAATTGGATACTGATTTTTTTGTTATTCAACATATATGCAACGCGTGACAGAACTTTAGTCATAATTTCAATCATGACGTTTCAATCATATGTCTACATGGATATTGTTCCAACCAGATTGATTGATAAACTGGGACATTTTCGTTAAGATTATGACTGAAATTCTGACGAATAATGTATTTATAATATATAGAATAAAAATAAGAACACTCACCGCTCATCTATTTGTGTAAACCAATAGCCATTATTCATAGGAAGCGCATGTTGTTAGTGAAAAACATATACAACGTTACACAACGCTAAAAGGACGTTACCCTCTCAAATGAACAAGTTTTATAAATTTTATGAAACATTTTTATTAGAAATGCTTCACCAAACATTTTGAGATCTTGAAATTGACAAAATTGAGGAATGAATATTTTTATATCTATTGTCGACTGATATTTTTAAATTATCTCCAAAATTAAGATGGATAAGCCAAAATTGTAGATATTTCCGCAATTGTAAGAATCCCGTAGAGATAAAATTCAAGCAAATGACTGTGTTGATAGACTAATATGGAATTGTTCTCGACTGAATCGATAAAAATGATGATAAATCGTCATAAGCTGACGAATAAAGAATGAATAATAATGCAATGACGATATGTTTTTGAATTTTAAATGAACAAAAAAACAAAACAATCTTTGAACATCATGTAGCCAAATAACATGATACCAAAACACTAACGTGAATTTTGTGATAACATTTTGCGAACATGATTGTGGCTTAAACCATTTTTCCTCTATAAAATTAAAAATTATTTATCAAGCTATTGCGAACTACTTTGTTCAACTTTCGGCTTACTGCTGTTAGTTTTGCCGAATTTCGAACCGATAATTTTATTATCATGTTTTTATCTCACATTTGTCGTTGTTGTTTTAGAATTTTTCATTGAATTTCATTAATAATATCGTAGAATTGATGGCCGTTTTTTTATTCTCCAACAATTTTGAGATCAATATTCGCCATTCATAATATATCAAAATTTAGAGAAAAATACAATTGAATTCCTGAAACTGAATTGGTTTGAAGATTTGTTTGCGTTTAAAGTACAATTTATTAAATTGAATTTAAATGTATTTTCATGTGATTAGTTACCTCAGTCGACAGTTGCCAACTAAGGTAGACACAAATTAAAGATTTATTTACATTCAAAGACATTTAACATGATTGAAAACGACGAAATGTACTGATTCAAAATGATAGTGATTCAATCAAATTCAAAAAAAATTACTGGGACTCATGCTGCTCAATTCTGTGTCTACCTTTAGCCTGCCAAGAAGTTGTTATAATGATAAATTAAATAAGAAGCTCGTAAGCACATACACGCTATAATTACAGTTAAATACAGTTGATGTAATTCTAAATTTGAACATTGTTTTAAAGCATTCGTGTTATTGCATTGCACTTGAGCTGCAATTAACAGCTTTTTGTTTTGTGTTTGAAGCACCGACCAGTTGTTTGTATATTTCTGAATTTCCTCAAAATATTACATTCTATCACAAGAAAGTCGGTGTTATTCTAACTAGATTGAAACAAGTTTTTGGAATGCAACATGAAATATTACCGTAATTTCGTGAGCTTTGAAATTAAAATGAATATTAATCTTGTTATCAGTATCAAAGATAAAAGGTCAAACTATCATTTTTATTCAATTGTTAGTTTTTTCCAGAGTTCATTAGTTATTATTATGGAATATTTGTGATAGCTCTGAGCTTTCGCCACTCAATTCCATTGCGAGCTTGAGACCGAGCTCGGGGCGACGATCTCTGCCTTCAACCATAGCTTTTACCTGCAAATAAACATTCACATTTTGCATAACTTCAGTCGAACGGAAAAAAAAGTACTTAAAAGCTATAAATATTGAAAAATTCTAAAAATCACCTGTTTTGAAGCGACAATAACGCCATTTGTTGATATAACCGTTTCTTTAACATTTTCGATGTCTTTTAAATCGACGCCACGGCAACAGTCATCCAATAAAATGGTGCGATAGCCGCTCGATATTCCATCAACTGCAGTCGCCCCAACACACACATCATACGCAAGTCCGCATACGTAAATGTCGGTGATGCCTTTCATTTTCAATTGCGCGCTGAGAGTCGTTTCTGACATTTTCGCATTGTCCCAAAACACTGAATACGAATCAATTTCTGGATTGGTGCCTTTGTACACTTTCACCGAGTTCTCCACAATTTTGAGGTCTTTGTGTAATTCGGCGCCCCACGATTCTTGAATGCAGTGACGTGGCCAAAGTCGTTGCTTGATCGGTGGATCTCCTTCAAAAATAACTGTGTCGTAAACTTTTGCCGAATCGGCATCGATCGGACTGCTTGAATGCAATGGACGTGAATGCACATTATCAATGAACGAAATGTGATCGCTAGGATGCCAGTCCAGTGAATAAAAAACCATGTCAAAATCAATACTGTCTAGCAATCTATTAATTGGCTCGATAATCTGTAAAATGCATTCGCTCATTGATTTTGCTCGATTTGTCAAAGACATTCAAAGCCATTTACCTCGTTGCCATTTTGTTGAGCACTGCAATTGCTTATACTTAGAGAGCCACTTATGAAATCATTCTGTACATCGACAACCAAAAATGCACTGATCGGTCGCACAATCTATAATTAAATCAGTAGAGCGTAAACAACCGAACAATTGGCCCAACAACTCTTCCATTACCGTTTTGATCCAATGATTCCAGCAAAATTGGAATTCATCGCGATCAATGAATCCATCACCATTCTTGTCAAACACTCGGAATATTTTGTCTAACTGCTCATCCGGAACGATGTAGATGTGGCCTTTGTCATTTCGAAACAAGGCCCGGCATATCAATATAAACTCAGATAGCGACAACAGGTCATCACTGTGAATGAAATAGTTGAAAGAAAAAAAAAAAAAAAAAACAAAAATGAAACAAAACAAACAACATCTGAATAGAAATCATTCAAATCTAAACCGTTTTGAAACCGTTGATTAATATGTTGTCGATGTGAATGATTTAAAATGAACTTTTAGTTGGTACTGAATTATGCAATAAACGCGTTAAATTCGCTTATATGCATTAAAACATCCATATATGTTTGTTTTGTTCACGGTAAATCTTTTGAACATATAATGCTCAGTTTCGTTGTCAACGAATTATTGACCTAACAACACATTCAGGGATCTATTATTGTTGCTGCAGATATGCGTTTTCGACTGGCGAAACCATTTGAAGCGGTGTTCGTGTTTGAAAATAACCGTAAAACTTGCGATAGATTTTTTGGTTTTGACTTTGATTTTGCGGTTGACGGCAAAACGCACATATCAGTCAATAATTTGTGAAATAACTCACCCGTCTTTGTCGAACGCTGTGAAACATGCGTCCATATCCAATAGTGTTTCATCATCAACTGAATTCTCGCCATCCACTTGTGCACATTTCGGTGCGTTCATCATTTGATTAACTGCGTGCATAGAGTACATTCATCAAAATATGTGTCAATTTTGTTTTTCTATTGATGTATTCAATAACACTCTCCGTCGAAAATTTATCGACTCTGAATGACAAAGCACATGTAAACAATTTATGCGTATCTAAACCGAATGCAAATAGCAGTGAAATATCCGCAAAATGATAATAAATGCAGAGAATCAATACAAAATTTGCATTATACTAAAGCAACGGCTAAGCACATGTGCCGCGACCAAACTCAGCCGAATCACTGATTGACAGCAAGCAGCCGACTTGAAATTACAACTTTTGGATACACATAAAAGCATACATAAGTTCGGATGAAATAGCTATTGTCATTACATATTTTATTGTTTTGCTTGTATTTTGACCTATTTATAGCAGTTCGATCTTTAATTACGCATTTGACTGTGTGCACCAGAACCGGTCGCAAATCCTTTTGAAATCTTGACACGAACTTTGAATTCGATCAGAAAGGGCTGCGATCTCTCAATAAACATGGTCTAAATTAAGAATTAATTTAAATAAAAATAGAAATTTCAATCAAACTTTGGATCAAACTCCAAATAGTATATCACACTACTATTACCAGAGATTCGAGTCTCCTGATAAATACTTGAATATCTTATGGTGACATTGAATAAATTATTCAACCGTTTCAACTGGCTTCAATTCAGGTTTGAATACAAAATCAAATAGAAAAAATACCCAAACAAGAAAGAACCACGTACATAATACTAGCAATGCTTTTTTATACGGAAGTGGAATAAACGAAATATTTGAATTCAAATTCTTTTCTTGCACTCTGCATTATCGACGAAATCTTATCTCAAAAGACTAACAAGCATATTCGTAACGTCAAACAAATGTTTTTTTTAAATGTCAAACACTGTAAAATTTTTGCAATGAAATCATTTATTCTTTGTATTTTCAACTTCTTTGGAAGATTCAAATATTTTTTATTGAAAATAAAAATGTGATTCTTTGAATACTGATAAATGTAACATTATTTTTATTGTTCATTAAAATGTTGTGTTTAACGATTTGTCAAGTTTCACATTTTATCGGTGATTGAATGTGTACTTTTGCGCGGTACATTTTTCCAAAGATTTCAATTTCATACAATTCCTTTGTTAAATCATTCACATAAATGGATTTGTCGTCCAAAGAATGAATAAATGCCTTGCCAATTGATTTATTGATGGTATAACCGAAATCGGCTCTTCTCAAATATCCAACTGGGTTGCCGTTGCAGTAAACGCCTTCCAGGCCCCACAGTGGGATCATTTCATCCAACGTCAGGAGAACTAAACGCTTCTGTACACCATGTTCGCGCTGCTTATCAACCACATTGCTACCCTTGAATGCGCCACTTTTCCGACAAATTCTTTCCAAGTTTGCTTCAACGGGAGTATCGTCTGGTCGCAAATCGTGCCCCCACAAATGCAAGCCTGAAAGAGACGCAACTTAGATAAATAAATGTCATTCCATTTCAACTCCATTTCCGCCGAAACCTTTTTCACAATTTAATGAATTGAGAGCCCGAAAACCAGCATTCTGTAGACCAAATTTCGAACCAATATCAATCGCTTTATTATACACAGACATGCAATTTTCCTTCTCAACGTGGAGCTCATATCCAAGCTCCCCCACCAAACTTAAACGCATTATGCGGATTTCAAATGCTATAAATAGTGGATTATAATCAATTCATGAATATTGAATGAATAATACCATTCTTCTCCTAATGACCTTCAGAACTTTTGCTCTTTAACGTTATTATGACACTGCTATGCAATGGAATGGACTCATTTTCCCAACACGTCTCCGTCAATTCTTCCAAGATTTTTCGGCTTTCATTCAAAAAAACAAGTTTTTAATGACATCTTGTAAAAAAATGTTGTGTTTGTTTGATGACTAATAATGACTTATTAGATGTTACCTGTTGGGTCCCTGAATGGAAATGATGCCTATTCGATTGGACAGATTTTTGACGGATACGTTAAATCTTCGTTCAGCCACGGCATCGCGTATGTGGGCCAATGTTTGGAAGCCATACGCGCCATTTGCCACAATATAATATGCATTCCCCTGCATCGATTCAGATTGATAATTTTTCATTTCAACAATTCAATATTTTTCAGAACATTTTACTTTAAATTTTGGATTGATTGTATTTCCATCGCCCGATTCCAAAACTGTGACATTGAAATCACATTCAACCCCACCACGGTTGTTCAGTGCACATGTGTAAATGATCCTTATGAAATAAAAAGACGTGTTGTAGTCAGGAGAATATTTGGTTTAAAAGTAATGTAACGCATACGAATTGGCTGGACTATCGAAGTTATTAGTGCAAATCCATTCGATAGCCTCTTTTGCGTCTGGCCCATCAATCAAGATCTTACAGAAGCTACTCAGATTGAATAATGCTGCGCCCGTTCGACAGCTCATGACTTCTGCTCTTATCTGGAAGAATATTTGTTTTTAAAACTTCTCTGAAAATCAGGAGGTATCTTAAGCATTTTATACTCTTTCATGATGATCAGAAAAGTCATAGGTTTGATCGCCCTGCAAAATGTGCAAGTAAGTTTTGTCGGAGTTGACTAAGTGATTATAGGCTCCATACCAATCATATGGCGGTATAATGATTGGTGCTTTTTCCTTTAGAAAGAAAGCCGGACGTTCATATCCTTGTTTCTCTTCCATAACAGCGCCATTCGCAACCAATTCTTCGTGTAGAGAATCAGTTGCAAAGTTTCTACCCGCCAGTGGCTGAGCATGAGAAAACACTATTGAGTAATTCTCTGCATATGCTTCGTGACATCGCTCTCTAATATATTCTCTATGCGACATTTGTTTGGGCATGAAACGTCTTATATCGTAGTTGAACATATGAAATTCAGGTCGTCCATGAATGATCCATTCTGCGAGTTGCTCTGCACAGCCGCCTCCGAGCATCATTCCGGCCGAATTGAAGCCACAAATATGGTATAGCCCAATTAAACGTGGATCTTCGCCCATTATGGGCTTATGATCAGGTGTAAAAGACTCTGGTCCACAAATTGTACATTTTATACCAGCCGTACCAAATGGAGGACAAAGTTCAACAACTTTTTGAATGTGTTCATCGAAAGTGGACCAATCTAAATCGTATAAACTGAAGCTGAAATCACTTGCGACTTTGTTTAACATTATTGGATTCTTCTCATAACCTCCCAAATACAACGAAGACCCTTGAACACGAAACACAACCGATGCATCATGATCTCTAACATTTGGTAGACCGAAAACACCTTCAATCGGTTCGGAAACTATGTACGAATGTTTCATCGGTATTAATGGTAGCGTGATGCCCAATGGTTCGATTAAATCTCTTCCCCAAACACCTGTCGCATTTACAACACAATTTGTTTTTATATCACCAAACTCTGTTCGTACACCGGTAATTTTATTGATTCCGTAATGATTTTGTTCAATGAGTATTTCGTAAACTGAACAGTTTTCAATGGCTCGTGCATTTGAAGTTTGAAGAGCAAGTTTTGCCAGAGCATTGCACAGCATTGTTGGATCAACCATGCCATCACCTGGTGAATAAAGTGATCCAATAAACACATCACGATTTAATAGTGGAAACAGCTTTATTGTCTCATCTGGAGTCAGCATCGAATGCTCTATTCCATACACTTTGGCTATGGTTGCAAGGCGTTGATACTCATCTAATCGTGTCTAAAAATGTTTGAATAAATGTTGATCATTGTTCATTCGAGTGCATTCGAAAAAAAGTGATGATACGGAATTGTTCGAGCCAGAGTGTCACTTGAGCGTTGCTGTGACTTAAACGCAACATGAAAATGTGATTTCGCAGAATCGTAGCATGATTTGTTCTAAGTCATGATTCGTTTAGCCGAAATTACATATCCGTGATGCTCCTGCTCGTACGATTCTGTATCTTCACTGTTATTCCCAAGCACTCATTATTCTCAGGCACTCATATTCGAGTTTGCTAAACACCTTATTCCGTGCAATGAAAATACCGCCATTTTGTACCCAACCAGGATCGTATTTAGTCTCGTTGATTTCTAGTACAATATCTCTAGTCCGATTCAACAATCTAATAAATTTAAATATTTCGAGAACAAACGCAATTATTTTACTAATAATTGACAGGAAATATGAAGCTTTACAGAATATCCGTGTCGTTTGGACGAATACGCCACATCAGCCCATTTGTATGCCACGTTGTTCCTGAAGTTAGTTTGGATTTTTCCAGTAAAATGGACTTAACGCCACGCTTTGCCAAATTATAAAGAGTGTAACAGCCGACAATTCCACCTCCTAAACGTGTCAGATCATCATACAATTGCACATTCAAAATCACATAAACTCTTACCAATAATAACTACGTCCGAATGATTTGGAAGTGATATATTTTCATCTAATTTATTGTTTTCTACTTTCATCGAATAATTGTTCGAATTCTTGAAGGATAGCCGAAAATTTTTCTGTAAAAAACGATACATTCTCATAATTGTACTTAGTCAGAATGGATGCAACGAAACACTTTTATGGATACAATCAAAGTGAAACCATTTAATCATAGTGCTTGCAACAACGCGACCGAATAGCACTGTGCCAAGCTAAGTAAACCGACTCAGCGAGCTGAGCAATGTTGTGTGTTTACATTGAATCTGGCTCGGCTTATTATCGTCAAATCGAAGATCAATAACACTAAAAGCATTGATAAAAGTGCAATTAATTGACTGAATCTTATCGCGAATTTATTCTTGATTACTCAAATTGGTCGATAAGATTTAAATAAAGAATTGAGAATAAACTTCGCCCCAGCGATTTCAAGCCATCTTTTCATAGGTGGCACGGAATGTTTAAATGATGTTACGTATACTCGGCGAACCTAGTTAATTATCCCTCTTGTTGAAGAATCAACGAAGTTCGCTTGGATTCTCAACGATTCAATCCTTCTTTAAATGATGAATCAAGTTTATCATTTTTTTACTGTGTTTATTTTATTTGGAACTTGACAGATCTTAGCCCTTTCTTATGCGCATGTGATCTCTAGCTAAAACTAAATACAAATTTTACAGAGTTTGGCTTTACTGAGCTGACAACGACCGCTGAGAGTATTTTGTATGTACAATTTAAAAAGGATACTGTTTTATAAGCAATACCCAGCGGTTGGCCAATCATAGCCGAACTTCTGCTGCTTTGCAATAGCCGCTAGAGGTCTGATTTTTCATTGAACATATTTAATATCATAACGAATCTTAAAGAACTATAGTATTTTTATAAATCGATCAAATTGATTAAAATGTGGTGCTTTTATAATGATTTTTTAGCCCTAGAATGTCAATGTTAAAGGAGCCTTGTTTTAAGTATTCTAAATCAATCGTCTAAGGTACGACTGGCTCCCCATTGCAATTAACACCTTTAACAAAGTAACAATCTCATTTATTTTTCAAAGAATCTAACCGCTTCAATTCCCCTTCCTTTCTTTGCTTCTCAATCAAGCCGCCTTGCTAAGCCGTTATCATGGCGACAAATCAAGCTCAAATTTGCTTCGATCGGAGTATTATCTGACCACAAATCATATCCCCACAGATGAATACCTGAAATAAACAGAAAGGTAGATAAAGCAATGAATGATTACATTTTGATGTTATCAGTGGCACTGATTCAGTGCAAATTAAACATTACCTTTCTCACAGCCTAAGCTATAAAAAGTACGTAAGCCGGCTTCTATATATGCTTAATTTCTGGTGCGATTCAACCGCCTATAATTGCAGAAAATTTGTAAAAGAAAAATTGTAAATTTTCTTTTATACGCTCAATTACTGAAAACTAACGTCATTTGCGCGAACACGCCACAATAAATCAGACATAATATCAGCTTAAGTCAATTTCGATTTATCCAATGAAATGGCTTCTAAACCACGCTTTTCCAAATCACACAATGTCCAATTTCCTCAACTCCCTCGGCCTTTATTTAGAAATAAAACAATATATTCCTTTTTTTAATTCTCCGCACACATCACTGTGTGCGTAAAAGCATTGCGATCGGTTCAAGAAACTCAGAACGTTCGGAATAAGTTTTCTATGCGTTTTTAACCCAAAAAACGTTCGAAACCATTCCCGGAGCACGTTGTACGCAAAAATCTGCTAACACGATAACTCGAAAAATTGATATTATTGGGAGTACACATTGAAAACCGCGCATTTTTTTTCAAAATTTCGATCTTTATTATGGAAAAATGGTTACAAATTGATTATTCAAAGTATTGTCCATCGCTAGCCACAACTTTTTCCCATCTTTCTGGCAAATTACGGATTCCGCGTCGAAAGAAATCTGTGCTTTTTTCGGCTATCCATGAATCGACCCATTTTTTGCATTCCTCGTAAGAATGGAAATGCTGTTCAGCCAGGCCATGTGTCATTGATCGGAAGAGGTGGTAATCGGAAGGGGCAATGTCTGGGCTATACGGCGGGTGGGGTAGGACTTACCATCGAAGCGTTTCCAAGTAGGTTTTAACGACCTGAGCAACATGTGGCCGAGCGTTGTCATGTTGCAAAATAACTTTATCGTGTCTTGCGACCGTTTCCGACCGTTTTTCCTTCAGTGCTCGGCTCAAACGCATCAATTGAGTTCGGTACAATGCTCCTGTGATGGTTTCGTTTGGTTTCAACAACTCATAATAGATCACGCCGAGCTGATCCCACCAAATACACAGCATTAGCTTCGAGCCATGAATGTTCGGCTTTGGCGTCGATGTTGATGCGTGGCCGGGGTAACCATACGATTTTTTTCGCTTCGGATTATCGTAATGAATCCACTTTTCATCACCAGTCACAATACGATGCAAAAAACCCTTCCGTTTTTGCCTTTGAAGCAGCTGTTCACAAGTGAAAAAACGGCGTTCGATGTCTCTCGGCTTCAATTCGTATGGCACCCAATTTCCTTGCTTTTGAACCATTCCCATGGCTTTTAAACGATAGGAGATGGATTGTTGTGTCACTCCCGAAGATTTTGCAAGTTTTTCTTGCGTTTGACACGAGTCTTCATCGAGTAATGCTTCCAACTCCCCGTCTTCAAACTTTTTCACTTGGCCTGGACGCTCTTTGTCTTCCACATCAAAATCACCACTTTTGAACCGCGCAAACCACTCCTGGCACGTTCTAATCGACGGAGCATATTCTGGATATGCTTCGCATAACAAACGATGACTCTCGGAAGCATTTTTCTTCAGATTAAACCAATAAAGTAAAACTTCCCGCAAATGCTGTTTTGTAGGCACGTAGCTCGACATTTTCAACGCAATAATAAACTTGTGTATTCAACTGAATGATAAGTTTGACAGATCGTTTTCAATGTATTTTTTTATCCTCTTTAAGATACAATAGCTGTCAAAGTCAAAATAATGACATCTATGATAGATATGAAGTTAGTAACGAATGTGCGGTTTTCAATTTGTACTCCCAATAGAATTGAATGACAGATAGATCTCAAAGAGGCGCAACGACCATACAAACGCAGTAGGGCGCGTAGTAGACTACGCCATGTGTTTTGCATAGCGGAGTCAGGGTACGTAGTCTTATCATTGCGCTCCAATAATGTCTTCGGGTAGTTCAATTGGGGTCAAATCATCAAATGGTTTTTTTTTTCAAATTAATTACAAAAAATTTCTATCATATAATTTTAACACAAATAACACAATTTTCAAGCAAAATATTCAAACTCTCTCTGAAAAGAAAACGAATGTGAGAAATTGAGAAAAAAAAGTTGTGCTGTTCTGTTTATTTCACTAAAGTAGTATTTTTCAATACCAAAATAATATTTCAAAGTGTACATCAACATTAACAAATAGTCCCGTCTTGTTATGGTGAGTTAGAGCCAAATACCAATAAATGCGCAAATATGGTACGCTGATTCGTAGTATTAATCAATCCTAAATCTCATCGCAATGACTTGAAATTTTGTGTGATTTTTTTTTCATGAAAAGATGAGATTCTGAAAGTTACATGATTATACGATAAGAATTGAACATTACTCGTAAACCGGAAATTGTGCGGAAAAGTAAGTTTCACGAATGCAAGACCATTTATTTCTTTTCATTTCACAAATTACCCATAAACACAATATAAATTTGTTCGACTGGTTTTATCGGATTCTTGCCTACAAACGAATAATTTCTATTGAAATTTTTAAATGCATTTCTTATCGGCATTTCTTCTTTGTTGCAAAAAACCACTCATTATCACCGCTTCGAAACTGTATCAAAGTGAGGAATATACAATTTGTGGCCTATCATCTTAAGTGAGGAACTAAAATACATACACACAAAATAAGCAAATGTGGCGCATGTATATAAATAACGATATCCTGATGATTCTTGCCATTGGCGGCAAACAGGATGACATCATAAATCAGTACACATGTTTATGGATTCCTTTTATTCTAAATTGTAACATTTCTTCAATTTCTATTTTCAATTGAAATAAAAAACATGACGATAGAAAGAGACAAAAATATGTGAAGTTCAGGAACAATATAGAACTGATTTTTGCTTAATCTAAATTGAATTCGTTATCATTTTGTCACTTTATGCAGTATCTAAGCCCGTTGACACAAAATTCGGTGTTGCAAAAAAAGGCACCGAACAAAAATTGATAAATATCGCTGTTGGTAAACAAAAGTGATGTTAGTTCGAGTTGCTATGCGGTGGTGCACATATTGCTGCGTGTCATTCAGTACAATTTTTCAATTTGAAATCGGCGCCAACATTTGCACAAAGAAAAACAATGACAGAATGTGACTTTCTTACAGATTGTCAAAGTGGCATACAGAGCCGTTGGAAACAGCACGTTTTCAGGATTTGATAAAATATCTTACACATTTCTACGGCATCATTTATGTGCGTATACGCGGGTATACAATTTTATTCGCAATAATTATTTAAATGTTTGGAGTTCTTACGACAAAGAATGTGACGAGTCGCTATGTGTTTTGGTGTATTTGACACATATTTTAATTTTTCGGAGCAACAATTCAAATATTATTATAAAATTAATATTTTTAGTATTTATTTCAAAATGTCAGTTCCTGTTTCATTCTTTGTCATATAGTTTATGATTTCACGGTATGTGACAAGCCATTCGCAACAAATCAACATAAACGGAACTCGATCTTGCTCAGTAGTTCTCAATAGTTCTCATTAGACGGTTTCTTTAAAGTTGTCAGCTGTTTCTCAAATGGTAAAATTACCGTGAACATTATAGCGGATAGTTCATTGTGTGCTTTAATTAATAAATTTCAATTAGAATTCCAATTGAAACTAATTAATAGACCTTAAATGATTGGACTTTACGTTTACGCATCATGAAAAATGGCCAAGGAATGAAAAGTGTAACTGCAGTGTGTGATTCGCAGCTATCATCCGCCATTTGAAAACATTCAAGAAAAATATTGAACTCATTTTGCCCTGTCGCACGGCTTTACTTGCATCATAACGTTTTGTTACTCGCCGAATTTTTTTAGAGAGATAAAGTGAGAATAAACATAGCAAACAGATTAGATGACAGAAATTGTACATGGAAAATTATTCTCGAATTAAAAAACTAACATGATGTTATTTGTTGTCGGTTTGCCTCAATCAGTTGTTCGTTGATTTCAATTATTGATAAATTCCTAATATAAATAATCAATTATGCACCTTCCGTCCTGTAATAAATGAATCGGGTTTCATTTCGCTTCCTAATTGTTTACTTTACACCATTAAAGCGAAACATGTGATTTGTGTATTGGCCATACGTTCGTTTCACATCATATTAAACAAATATTGATATGCATTCACATACTCACATTGGACGTATGCTAATTCAGATTACATTTATTCATTGTGTGAACATTGGTCGAAGCAATCAACAAATTTTCTTGTTCCGTTTAGAGTTCGCTATTTTATGGTGACAATAAAAAGTTCTAGTAAAAGATGAGTGTAAATAACGCACAAAACAATGAGGACACTTGGCTAGAATCAAATGGTTCCATGGATATGCTCGCAGAGAAAAAAGCCCAGATGCAGCGAAACAACAGTTTTGGGAACATGGACACATCGAACGAAGTTAGTGTTTTAGTCATTTACACCGGCGGTACGATTGGAATGACGAGGAATTGCAACAATGGTAAGCATTTTGAACGGAGAACGATTTCTTTTGAATCTACTGTATTCGATTAAAATCTTAAATCAAAACTTAAATCATAAGATGTTTTACGATCCATAATTAAATAATCTGTATGAATTGAAAGATAAGACTAACATATGTGCAATATCAACGAGCAACACTTTACTCTTTTATTTGATATTGATTCGTTTTGTTGCTGTGAGATTGGAATATTAGTTAACTTCTGGCATATTCCAACGGATTTGATGAAGTCGGAAATATTTCGATAAGGTCGAGCGAATTTTGGAAATTTAGAATGAAACTTCGAGATTGCCGAATTGACCCAAAAATTATCTTAAAAATAATCGAGAAAAGACAATTTTTTCCATGCCGACGAAAAATAGGTTGATGTGATCATGTTAAGTGAAAAAACAATTTGTTGTGTCAAAATATGAAATAAATATCACCGTTGATACGATCATTCGTGCCTTGCGATCTATTTTTAAACGCTGTAACACATGTTAAACGATAACAGCTGTGAGTGATGTTTTTTTCAAATTTATTTGATCCTTAAACTGTTTTCAAACTTTTGTCAACAACAACAAATTCACTGTAAATAAAATCGACGCTAATTTGTCAATTTGAACAAAAAAAAAAACAAATAAAGATGTGAAATGATTCATCTAAGAAAAAACTAGAATTGCCATTTTCAGCTTTTTACTATAAATTGTAATCTCGATGTTCAAGTTACTTACATATTGTAAACATCTAGAATATTTAGTTGATTTGTGAAGGAAACTACTGCTTAAATATAATACAACGGCTTGATAGTTTTTACATGAACGTTCTTGACCTACAATTGCATTTGAAACAATTTACCCATTAGTACTGGCTTTGGCTCTAAACAAAAATTCAATGAAATTCTGAGTGTCACCATATGGTAACGCTTGGCGACGAGTCATTACGACGATAAATCCATGAATTTCATTCATTATTTTGGATATTGAAACATTTCCAATTAATTTTTTTTTTCATTTATTCATTTTTTCAATGTTTTTTTACATTTTCAAAGTTTTGGAGCCGATGCCAAATGTTCTGATACACAATATTCGGAAGTATCCGCATATGCACGATGAAGAGTACGCTCAAGCTCGTTTCGGCAAAGCGGTGGGTTTCGGACCGCTTGTACTTCCATATGTCGACGAATCTCGACGAATTATTTACACCATCATCGAATATGATCCACTACTAGATTCCAGCAACATGGCCATTTATGTAAGGCATTCTTAAACAGCATTTCCAACATCAAATTGAATATTTTGCGGTGTTTTCTTTCAGGATTGGGTGCAAATCGCAAACGATATCAAGGTAAGTGGCTGTAATTCAGAAATATTTGTAAAAATTATATAATTTTGAGTGAATTTTCTTGCAACTTAGGAGTCGTATGAATTTTACGATGGGTTTTTGATTCTTCATGGCACCGATACCCTGTCATATACCGCCTCGGCCCTATCGTTTATGCTTGAAAATCTGGGCAAAACCGTGATTATAACTGGTTCGCAGATACCAATTTTCGAAACGCGAACAGACGGAAAAGATAATTTCACCTCTGGATTGATTTTGGCAGGAAATTATGTGATACCTGGTAATTTTTGAGGCTTTTTTAAAAATTGAAAGATCAAAAAATAACACAAAACTTCTTTCCGACTCAATTCTGTGTTTTTCAGAGGTTTGTGTTTTATTTGGAAACAAATTGTTACGTGGAAATCGGACGATAAAAACGAGTACAGTGAATTTAGATGCATTCGATTCGCCAAACTACAGTCCACTTGCGAAAATTGGCATTAATTTGCAGATTGACTATCGTTTGATTCATCGGCCGTGCACCGTGGCAAAATTTCGCGTTCACGATAAACTTAACGAAAATGTTGGTGTGTTGCGCATTTTCCCAAGCATTTCGACACCAACGATAAAAGCATTTTTGCAGCCACCGATGCAAGGTGTTGTGCTGCAAACATTTGGCGCTGGAAATATTCCGTCAAATCGTAAAGATTTCATTGAAGAATTGAAAAAGGCCAGTGAACGGGGCGTGCTAATTGTGAATTGCACGCAATGCACAAGTGGCTCAGTTAGTGAAATATATGAGGCGGGTCAAGTTTTGCGCGATGCCGGCGTCATCTCTGGCTTTGACATGACACCAGAAGCGGCATTAAGCAAGCTCTCCTATGTTTTGGGAAAAGATGAATGGAATATGGAAACAAAGAAGCAGGTGTTGTTTGACATTGTTATTATTGCGATCAATGGAAATTTATGAAAATTTTACATATCTATTTTCATGAAGATGATGGAATCCAATTTGCGCGGTGAGTTAACATCAACAAAACCACTAAAGTTGGATGAATTTGGATTGATTGATGCGGTCGCGCGATCCTTGCAAATTTCGTCACCAAAGCAGCTGTCAGAATTGGGTGAAACATTATTTCCCGCAATGATCAACTCAGCTGTAATGTCGGGCGATACGAATAAAATAGACATGCTGAAAGGACATGGTGCTAATTTATCGGCTTTAAATCACGATCGAAGAACTGCATTGCATATTGCTTGTTGTGAGAGCAATGAAAAAATGGTGAAGCATTTATTGGCGTATGGAGTGTCGGTGCACGTTCGCGATCGACACGATCGAACGGCATTAATGGAAGCAATCGCATCGGATAATCATGAAATTATCAAAATATTGGTGAAATGTGGAGCCCATCTGACGGGATCAGCACGAACTGTGGGCGAAAATTTGTGTACAGCCAGCGCTCGCGGAATGCTGAAACGATTGTGGTCCTACCGGCTGGCCGGTACTAATCTTTCTCAACCAGACATATCTGGTCGAACTGCATTGCATTTGGCCTGCTTGCATGGCAACAGAGAAATTGTGGAGTTCTTAATAAAAAACAATGTTGACACATCTGCCAAAGATCTTTTGAATCTCTCTCCACTTGACTATGCTCAACGAAGCGGACACACGGATATCATAAATCTATTGGCCAAATATGGAGTTGTTGACAAAAACAGTGAATTCTCGAATGATTGAATTTTTCTCGTTCTCATTGTTAAATGCTATATTTATCTTCAAAAATCCAAATGAAATTTTTGTGTACATGTGAAGTGTTGTGGAAATGCAGCCAAATTTAAAATGTATTCTGAGTTTTTGTTGTCGTCAATTTTTATTTATTTCGAGAAGTATACAGGAATACGCTTGAATCACTTTAATAACATGAGCCATCACTGTCAAACATTTGTTAGCTCTGTTTCAAATATTTGCGGTAAGAGACTGAGAGGTGAGCATTGCATAATGGTCTTTTTGATTGCATAAATCCGTTGAAAAAATCTATTGCATCGAAAATACATTGAATATACCGAAAGAGCACCGCCAAGCTGAACCGGAGAAGTATGACAGCAACAATAACATTGTTCAACAGTTTACATCTGCTGGTTGTTATCTATACTTCATATGCTTTATTATAGTTGATGTTCGTGCGGGTTTTCAAATGCAAATTGAGCTATTCATAACGAAACGACTTGTTCTTCTCCATCAACAATTTATAATGGAAACTAAATGATCCTGATGAACGATGAACATTGAGCATTCACAAACAACAATGGTGAACAATGCATGTTTCTGTTTTTTCTTGAACACGTTAATTTTCTAAGAATGTAATCGCGGTTACGCGCCGTTTTCAAGAATGATTTGATAGAATTTTGAACATATTTTGTCTATCAGTTCATTCAGATTGTATTTGGTATTCACTTTCGAATTGTGTATGAATGATGAAAAAGACCGAAACGTGTCCATTTGGAGGGGAAAAAATGCCTCTTGCTCAGTAATGTGTGTGTTTGGTCATGTCGACTGAATTATGCCGCACGAATTAATACATCCATGCAAAACTGCTGTGTGAATTTTGTTGCTGTTGTTCGCATATCGAAAAACATCCGCAGTGCTCATGCGCATTCTTAAACTAAAGCACATTTTCCACTAAACACAGCAACAATCAAATGAAGCTGCCTTTAGAAATATAAATTTGGTTGTCAATGTGTGTATGGGCACACGGTTTGGTTGATGGACCGTATGACAATTCATTTAGGCAAGAAGGAGTCGAGCCTAAATGCATGTGTATTTTATAGAAAAACAACGGTTTCGATATGTGTGTGCGTATGAATTTTCCATATTCGCGATGCTGAACATTTTATTCACTACATATGATCCGTTACCGCTCCGTCACTGTGACACTATCCTCATTTCCCTCACCTTCGACGCATTCGCACACAAATAAACAAAAAATGCCGCACGCGACTCAGTGTGACGTAATTAAGAAAATTCAAAATGACTTTGATTATAAATAATTGTTGAAGACGAAACCCTTGCAAAAAAAATTGTTTTCTGACTTCCGTGAAATAATTTGTCTCGTACGTATTCCACCGCCGTTTTTTTAAGTTAACATATGATATAATATCGCAGAACGCATGCAATATATCTATATATACACACGGATACGAATCGCATACAACGATGATGTGTATCGCGCTCTCTCTCTCTATCTCTCCCTCTCTTCTGCAATATTCAAAATACATGGACACACTTGCATGTGAGAGCCACGCGCATTCTATTGTGGAAATGTAATTCTTGCCATTTAATCTTTTCCTCAAACATTCAGGCATTCAAACTATATCTTGTCGCTCTGAATGACTGCCTGAAATATTTAATCAATGGTTGATAGTGTTGGTACATGCTGCCGTTGCGAATGTAAATGTGGGGCGATACTCTCTGTACATGTCTGTGTGTGTGTAAGTGCGAGTTTGAACGTGAGTGTGCATGAAAGGCACTGGTCCGAGTAAATTTCTTTTGAAAATTTCATTTCCTTTTCTCGCGTCGATTATTCTATTCTCTTCGGTGCGGTATTATTACAACATGGCGTTCGCATTGATTTTCATCAGCACAGAATTTTCCAATTCGCGCTCAACGAATTTCAATTAAAATCCAATCTTCGTTTTGACTTTTAAAGCAACGGGCAGTTTAGTTTCCTCATCCGGTATGTATGTTCATAGTAAATCAACCATTTTATTTTGCTAACATAACGGTTCCACAATCAAGCATTCGCAATGGCTAATTGAAGTGAAAAGAGAGAGTGAAAACGCAAAAATAACACAGTAAAGTTTCAGTATAATTCCAATGAAAAGTGTCGCATGTGTGTATTTGTAAGAAAATGGGAAATCAAAGGAAAAATCAAAACCATCAACCGAATTCAATGAAACACATTCCAAAATTCAATATATTCAAGCTCCAAATGTGTGTAACATTTTCATCATCATTTCCACCTTTTCAAGTCTTCAGACAGTTCTTCCCAATTGTAGGCGGCATTCGCTTCACGGAAACTAGCACCACCGAAGCCCATTTTTTTATTTTGCATTTGCACTGCAGCTGAACATTTCAGAAAACATCAAATCATCGGTCATTGTGTAGATGGAAAATGTTGTAACATATCAAATTTAATTATTCTCTTACAGAAACGAAATATCTTGGGTTTCCGATTGGTAGAACGACTGCAGTGGATTTCAACGACAAGATTTCGAAGCTGACTACAGAAACATCATACATCATAACTTACATTAGCCACTCAATGTAAGGAAATTGGAATAAATTTGTGTTGAACGAAAATTATTGCTGTTCGTCGTATTGTTGTGTTTGTGTTTGTGTGTGTGCAATTAAGTGCAAGTGATTTTTTTGAATAAGTTCATGCTTTAACCAAATTTACGCTCCCACCCAAAAACAAGGGGTGACACTTGTCTTACAATAGTGGAATGAAAATAAAACAAAGTGCTGGAGAAACACACAGTGAAAATTAATTCATCCGTTAAGTTTCATTGAAATTATTGAGTCCAATTTAGATATTAATGATCGTGTACAGATGAATGCGAAATCAATGAAATTCTCAGGATCGAGTGCCCCATTATTATATTGAATCATTTTGATTTCATTGTTTCGTGTTTAAATGTCAACTATCTGCCCTATCTGATGGTGGTTAACACAGTAAGTTTTGTGAAGTGACTGATTGCATTTATCAATTAATTTATTAAAGGAAGCAAATTAATGAATCCGGAGAGAGAGAGAGAGAGAGAGAGAGAGAGCGACCGAATCGCCACTCAAAATTTAATTAGTGAGCATTTGAATGCTAAATTCAATAAAGATGTCATTATCTTACGTCTTCATTGACTTGAACTATCTCATGTGTTTCATGTCGTGTTTTTAATGAAAAATTATCCACATGTAGCATACATAAATAGCCATTAGATGCTCGAGTAAATTGTAGCTACAACAAAAACAGAGCGAACTCTCGATCTTATTCGATAAATTGCATTGTTCACTCTACATTTGCATGTGTGTATGTGGAAACGGCGCCGTACAAAAGAACACTTCAAATACCCTCGAAAATCGAACACATATATCGCTTCGGCGAACGAATGAAGAGGAAAAAAATACACATGAATGTAACGAATTATGTCAGCCATGCGGTCTTTTTCATTAGTATGATTCAGCAGACGTTTTGAAGAAAATATATAATTTGAATGCTAAACAAACGAAAGAGCAAAAAAAGAGGAAAACACACTCTAAATGCTGCTGGAAAATATGCTTGTGTGTTTCGCCACTGCTGGAAGAGCAGTGAGCTGCAATTTCAAAGTGGTAGTAAAAGCACCACAATGAAAGAAAGGCCAAGTTGATACGCAAAAGTATCGTATACATAAGTAAAGAATCACTGAGGAAATAATGAATTTTGAGGCGCCACAAATTGTATGACAGAGCTCACACAAAGCGTGTTGAACAGTTCGATCGAATAAATCCTTTTTCCAACTATTTAAAGCCTGCACACATATATTTAATTGCACATTTGCATTCGCTGACGATACGGCTGTACTAACTCCGTAAATGTGTAAGCACATTGACAACTACGCCACATGCAGCATGTGCCGATTGCTGCGTGCAGAGGAAGACAGTTCTAGTGACTCATTATCTATCTCATTTTTTTTATTGTTATAATGATATAGCATTGCTTTGAGTATTCCAAATCGTCGTATATGCTTTTGCATAGCACACGGGAACACCATTTTTTTGCAAAACTACTTCATATAAATAAATGTGACTATGATTATATATTTTGTGTGTATCGCAAATAAGCTTTTATGGAAATGCATATCAGATTCATGGCTCTGTTGACAATCGACTATTACCAATAGTCGCTCTCAAATACATAAAAGTACTTGTTAGGTGTTTCGACGAGCTGAATTGAACGGCGTTGCACATATTTTGAGGCAAAATCCGTACTAAAGCTTTCACACATTGGACATAATCAGCAAACAATGACATTTTAATTCAAAATGTGCATTTTACGAACATATTTTGCCCAATACATGAGAGCTGAAGTACACATTTAGGCCGACAATTCATTCTACACCGTATCTAGCTCATCAAAGGACCAAACATGTACTTCTATGTCTTTGAGAGCGCTTATGTAATTATTGATACTAGTATCTTGACAGCAGTCAATCAATATCATGATGAACATTGATTCGTTTGAATGCACATAAATATTCCATCGCTTTATATTGTTTTCTTTTGTATAATTTGGCTGCTAGCAACACACGTTCAATTCAAATCTATCATATTTTCGTTTTATTTTCGATATGAAATATTTTATTATTGAGGAAAAATCCGATTTATTCAGAAAAATTATTCAACATACAACGACACACCGCTCTTTATACAAACCATAGGATTATGTTAATAACGTCACGTCATTATGAAGTGACATAACCGTCAATTGAAAATTTCACAGCGAAATTTTGCTTTAGTTGTGCCACTTCGGTCCAATAAGCTCACACAATTATCATTAGTGATGTTTTTCCCATTCCAAGATAGTTGACTTTTCCACGTGCTTCTCAAAAAATTACTGTAAAAAGCCTTGCCAGCTGACCATACGATTTTCGCCACTAAAATCAATGTTCTTAACGGCCGCCTGGACCCAACAAATGTCGGGCTCGGGC
Organism: Obolodiplosis robiniae; assembly: GCA_028476595.1. Lineage (NCBI taxonomy): Eukaryota > Metazoa > Arthropoda > Insecta > Diptera > Cecidomyiidae > Obolodiplosis > Obolodiplosis robiniae. The sequence continues at coordinate 5,490,188 of CM052017.1, read as the reverse complement.
GGGTTCGAGAAAAGATTGAGAAGTTCGGGTGAGCTTATTTTGTATCAATCTGATCTTTTTGTGTAGTTTCTGTATCGTTGCTCGAAATGCTCGAAGCTTGAAATATCCAAAGCCCGACCCGAGCCCGAAGCCCGACTCAGGCCCGAATTTTGACCCGTACCCGTCCCAACCAGAGCTGGAACATTCCGTGCTCGGACGCACCTGGTCAAACTTCCAGGAGCTCAGGGTTGGGCATGTATCTGCCTCAAGGATTCGCGAGAATTTTTCATGTTCTTATATATTTGTTTCCTTCGTTTCTATATTCATTTTTTTCTTTGCATTTATGGGAGATTTTCTGAAGTTTTGTGAAATCAGGCCCTCCCGGGCACACAAGCAAATCCGTATATAAATTCTGACATGTCTACTCCATTGATGAATTTCACTCTATATTGGAGTAATCAATGAATTGGTTTATTCTACTTTGTTCTAATATCAAGCTTATTGACATGAGTAAGTATGGCATCTGAACCAAATTGGAATGAACCCAAAATCTATACATGTTTGGAGTAAGAACGTCAGAATTTATGCACAGATTTGCTTGTGTGTGTACTTTCTGGCAAAAAAATGGTTTTATGCTATTTGGCGACATCTGTCGTCAAGTAGCCTACTTATCTTGAAATTCTAATCAATTTAAATTTATGCTATGTACAGAACATGTATGTTAAAGCTCGGGAAATTAGTTTATTCCGAAAAAGATAGTGTTAAAAGAGATTCTGAAAAGAGGCGTTTCGATTGAATTTTCAGTTCTCTCCTTCAAGTCCGTTTTTATCCGACGATTCAATTCAATGTTTGTAGCAACTGGCTATACAGAATCGCAAACAAACCACATCTCATACAAAACGTATTTGATGTTTGAATGTTAACGTTGTCTATAAATATATCGTTTCAATATTCTCATATATTTGAACATTGATACGTTATTATGTGAGGCCAGCAGATTGTATTTGAAAAAAAAACCATAGGCTCATGATTCTTCAACAGAACAGAAGAAAATTAGCATTGGTATGGGTGCATGTTTATATGGCACTGCCGTCACGCCGCTATATGAAATACCTGATGATAAAAAAAACTAACTTTTGATCATTATCGACTTGTTTTGCTACATAAGAATGTTTGCGATTAATTGTGCTCAATATGCTCAAGGTTACACCAATAAACATGCCATTGCAACGGCACCAATAAAATGTTCTAGCTAATTTAAGTTAGAATAGATTCAATGAAACTTTCAAAAAATATATATGACCGATTTCCAAGGTGGAATGACCTTTTTTAACCCTATCAAATCGAAAGAATATTTATTTCTCGGCTTTGATCTTTTCGATTTCATATTACCTTCAATTTATTTCGAAAAATATTAGAAAACATACAAAAAAATTATTTAAAGTATCTGTGAACTATTTTGAAAATATTATTCTAATATTTACATATTTAATTTTAACTGTTTTTGGTGAAATTCAGTCAGTATTTGTGACTCAAAAATAAAATTTGTGATATTCAAAAATATGTATTCTCTTACACATATTCGCAGAATGGTCATGAATTTTCGTGTAAAATAAATGAATTCAAAGCTATACGAGTCAGAGCCATTGCTTATAAGTGTATCATTTTGCCGCTGTAAAGTCAATGCCTGTATTCAAACTGCTTCGAACACAGAAGAACAAGGCGAACAGAAACTACATCAAGCGTACATGAGTATGATTAATACCGAGAGCACATATGAGTATTTTTTTCATAAAACTTATGGGCGCGATTCCGTTAGAACTTAGTATAACACCGGTAATGAAATTGTGCAGACTAAACAAACCAGCACTAGCTCGTAAGTCAACTATGTATTGAGTAACCAAAGTTCACGCACGATTTGGAACCATCAAATCAATGGGTGTGCTCTATTTCAGTGTGCTAATTACCGAAAATGCGCCAGTTTCAATCGATCGTCAGTGTAACATCAATGTGAGCTGCTATTCATTGTGCAAATAAATACAAATTATAATTACTGCGAATTATTGCTACAATTTTGCGAATTTCATTTGGTATATAAAACATTTTATCGTGTAAGATGCGAGATCATCTTTGAAATATCGAAACGGTGTTTTTTCGAGAATGAATTGAAACGAAAGATATGCATCTTTCAGTCTTGATTGTGAGATATGATCGGAGCAAATGGAAACAGTGTACATTTCGTATCATATTTAACAAAAACGAAATGGTTTCATGAAAGGAACCACTTCTACTAAAAGTTATCTCTTTATCACTATGAAAGAATTTTATTCAAACACATTTGTTGCCTGTAATTTGATAACAATTATTTCAGAATGATTCATTTTAAGCTATCAAAAAATTTCTCAACATTTTCGGTAGTCAGTCCTATGAAGTGAGCTATATTTTGGTATGTGTGTGTTTGGAGCTCATTCAGAAGCAGCAAGAAAACATGAGTCGAAAAGTTACATTGTATTACAATTCATTATAAAAGATTTTTTTCTAGTTGGTAGCTAGTAGGTGCAAAGACCTCACTTACCGTTAATTGCACTTGATCACTTCAACCTTCTCTGGTTCAGTGTACTTAATGTTGGAAAAAAAAATTGACCAACCAAAGTAATCATCGCTTATTAAGACACCGATTTGATTAATACCAAATCAATCGTTGTAAAAATACCTTTAATAATTATTTGCTTTAATTAGTTTGTATTTCAGCTAGTTTCATTTTTTTTTTTAAGTTGCAAATAATTTGTAGCTATTTTTCGATATCGAGACTATTTGCAAATACACATTCAACAACGCTTCATCGAAAAAATAACAACGATTGATTCATGGTGATTAATAGAATAAAGTTGCCACGCGAAATTTCTTGGAAAAAAATTGGTGCTCTTTCAGATTATTACAATTGGCATATTCGATGTGTGTACATTATTTGTTATACGTTCTTTCATCGTGATCAATGTATTGATTACATTCCAAGTATCGAAAAAAAGACTTTGGTTCTCGCTCTTACTCGAAGCTGATATGACCATTGAATTTCCTCTTCGCTTGTGAAAAAGATGTTACTGAGCAGCCAGTCGACTTGTTTTCGGAATTTTGACTGAAAGTTCTTTTCAAGATCTACTGAAAATTCAATCAAAGTGTTTGGCCTCTAAATACTTGAATCATATTTGAGAAAAATAGGCTATTTTCTTTATCAGTTCATTTCTAATATGTATGTGTCACAAAACCTAAATAATGTCATAGTATGAGAATAGTCAAAAGCCACCAGACAGAAAAGCTAACTACAAAAAACTGTCCAATTCATTTTTGTCAACTTCTCGACGATTCACGCAATCAATAGACTCTCAAATGATGTAACATACGTTTTGTTTGTTCAAAATATTTTTCAATATCAATAATGATAAAAAGAACATTGAACATGAAACATTGTGGTCTGTGAATAAAAAAATGTTTGGATAAAAATATCTATTTAAAAAAAGTCCGTTCAAATATGAAATTCTAGTCATCTTGATTTTCGAAATTTTCGTGTGATATCCGCCTAAATTAGACGTATGACATGTGATAGTAACATTTCAACGGAATCATGAGCACGCGGATTTCTTTCATTCTCAGTTACTAAGTTGAATGGCATACAGAGTACTTCAAAGCATCATGCGAAGAGCACGAGCATATTGTTTACTAATTACAAGACATAACTCACACATACACACCCACTCAAATAACATAGGTAGAATAATGAATCAATCAGAATGCATTACGTCAGAGACTGGAGTGTTCAATTTCAGCTAAATGTTTTAGTGTGTTCACTGCCGATGAGCCGGCTATTAACTGACACAATGAATCGCTATATTTGGCATTTTGTATGAATGCTCAAGTAAATTATTGTTTTTATAATCACTTTTGAATAAGCTACGATGAGTTGAACGAACGAGTTTTATCGTCCAGGGTAAATTTCACGGCAATTATTTTATGTAATAGCTTAACTTAATTAGTTGCATCGTTAGTTTACAGTTCCATATGTAAATGGGTCGCTTGTGCAAAGTATTCGACATTGGTGATGCATACATGACAAGTGAAATGCTCAATATGCTAATAAACATATTTACTGGCTAATCGAATGGTGGTTTGAAGCAGCTCAAACCAACCAATAAATTCTGTATCATTTGGCTTATGTTCAATTGTTGATGTTGCGTATTTACATGGAAATTATTTGAATTGAATCCCCAAGTCACTCAATTCCTCTCTCACTCTCTTTTGCTCTCTCCTTATCTAATCTATACAATTCATGGAATAATCATTCCAACAACATATTTGAATCATAACCTTTCATAACAACACAACATCAAACGAGAGACTAAACTAATCGCTAGTTTCGGCTCACTTTTCTTTTCTACTTTTAGATCTTGATGCATAACGTACTGGGACTGTAACTATTAATGTCAAACGTGACGTCTTCAAGTCTAATAAGAATGTATATGTTATACTTATAAATGAGGGCTTATGGTATTTAAATTAAATTCAATAAGCAGCTTGGTGTTTAAAACCGTTTTGAAGGCGTTTTAATTACAAACGGAAATAAGTTATTCCAAAAATTCGCAGTAAATGAAAGTTTGAGAACGCACAACAAAAGCTCTCATTACATGAAATCCAAGTGTGTTTATAACAGTTCAAACTAAGTCATAATTCGTTATAATTAAAGTGTGTTTCCAAATAAAAAAATAAACGTTATTATTATAACAAGCAAAAGCTTCATACAAATTCGATCATCAAAAAGTCCATTCCAAAGCTGAATTATTTTTGTGTATGTTTTTAATTGGTTTATCAGTGTGAGAAAAAACACGTTTTCGATATCACTTTTGACGTGCATACAGACATTATCTGCTTCCGTCAATTTGCTAGCCAAATTTTACTGAAATCGAGCAATTCTTAGCGATTGCGGATCCATCCTTAAATTTATTCAGTCGAAGTAATAAAAAAAGAGCAAAATTTTCGAAGGAATATAAAGTAAATTAATGACATAATGGCCACACCACCTGAGGTAGATCAAGACCAAAACATGTATGGGAACTTCGATGGAAAAGGATCCTATATCGCTATACCGCAGTTCTATGCCGGTCGAAGCGTATTCATAACAGGTGGCACCGGTTTTATGGGCAAAGTAAGTGCTTTTCTTGGATATTGCATTTAGAGCATTTACATTCAAAGGATGTTTCGATTTTCTGCGAAAAAATAGTCGCTTATTGATGCTGATTCAAATATTATTACCGGTTTCAGGTGTTGGTGGAAAAATTATTGCGATCATGTCCGGAAATTCAGAACATTTACTTACTCATGCGACCTAAGCGTGGACAAGAAGTGCTAGCTCGTCTGAATGAGCTTCTGAACTCACCGGTAAATATTTCAATTGAATCATCCAAATGATCTCAGGAGCCAACTCTGATTCAATATTTTTCTTTTGTATTTGTTTCACCGCATAGCTATTCGATACAATCCGGAAAGAGCAGCCCAATGAATTGAACAAAGTTATACCAATAAGTGGTGATATAACACAACACCAGCTCGGTATATCAGAGACCGATCAGGCATTGCTGTGTCGCAATGTGTCCATTGTATTTCATTCGGCAGCCACAGTCAAGTTCGATGAAAAGCTAGAGCTATCCGTTAAAATCAATATGTTAGGTACAAAACGTTTAGTTGAATTGTGTCATCGGATGATGAATTTAGACGTAAGTATCACTAGATTTTCAAGTTGAACATCATTGACAAAAACAGCAGCTTCCGAAAATCTCACTTGACAATTTGCATTACAACACAAATTGCATTCCATTTGCAGGCATTAGTTCATGTTTCAACAGCATATTGTAACTGTGATCGAACCGAAATCAAGGAAGTTATCTATTCAACACCGTATGATCCATCAAATATAATCAATTTGATAAGCTGGTTGCCAGAAGATGTTTTAGACAAGGTATGCGCATTAGACAAACCATTTGGCACGGAATTTTGTCACATATTGTCGAATCGTCATGAATATTTGTGATTTGCTTTGTCGAGCCAGCAACTAATCACTTTGAATTTCCATTCATCCACAGTTAACACCATCTTTGATTGGTAAAAGGCCAAATACTTATACGTTCACTAAAGCGCTCACCGAACAAATGCTTCTACAAGAAGCCGGAAATTTGCCAGTTGCCATTGTTCGACCATCAATAGGTAAAGATAATGTTTTTGTTTCGGTAAATCCGCAACTTTTTTTACTATCATTTGCAAAATGATCACCTCTTTCAATGATAATGATGTTTTTTCTCTCTATCTCTCTCAAATGGCCAAAGTGATCGCGTGTTACAATGAACCGGCCGCTGGTTGGTTGGATAATTGGAATGGGCCCACTGCAATTATCTCAGCTGTTGGGAATGGCCTCTTTCGTACAATAATATGCGAAAAGGACTACTTGTGCGATGTTATTCCAGTTGACCTTGTCATCAATTTAGTGATTACGGCTGGATGGAGGACGGCCACAACTAAATCGCGTGACATGAAGGTGTACAATTGTGTGACAAGCCGTCAACAGCCGATCACATGGGGTGAATTTGTTGGCTATTCAATAAAAAATATGATTCGACATCCGATGGAAGGCGTGATTTGGTATCCGACTGGTGCGTTACGCATGAATCGATTTGTAAACTCCATTCAAGGCTACTTCGTACACTACATTCCAGCCTATTTCTTGGATATGTTCGCATGGGCGATGGGCAGAAAACCAATGTAAATTTTGCATCATATATTTTGTTGGCCACAAATTTCAGTTGTATTTCAATGTGTGTTCATTGCTCTATTCTAGAATGATCAAAATCCAGAGTAAACTGGAGAAGGCCGTTGGTTGCTTAGAATATTTCACAACACATCAATGGCGTTTCACAGACGAAAATGTGTGCGAGTTGCTTACGCATATGAGTGCGACAGATCGGAGTACGTTTTCATTTGATGTTACTCAAATTGATTGGGACGCCTATTTCGAGCGATATATTCTAGGATTAAGGGCATTCTTATGCAAACAAAACCCGAAAACATTGCCAAGCAGCCGAAAGAAAATGACAAAGTATGCACACACACACACACGCATCATTTCCATACCACAATTAATCAATTTTGTTTTCATCTCATTTTCAGATTGTACGTTTTGCATCAAATGTCCAAAGTCCTCATAGTAATATTCACGTGGAGGTTCTTGATGGCGCGTTCAAAAAAAATTCGCGACACTTGGTCAAGCATTTTACGCATTATATTCCAAACTTTAAGTCTTTTGCCGTTCTTTTAATAGTATTAAAGGGAAATCGAACTCTACAACACTATAATACTAATTAAAAATATATGAAAGGGATTCACGCATAAATGAATGGTAGAGATCATAACCAACGAAAGGCTTCCGTATTTGTTTTAAAACCTGTTTGTTTTTTAATTACAATATAGACTACATGTTTTAGCCCTGCATTTCAATAATTTATGAATGCTGAACTTTTTTTATTTGATCTTATTTTTATGAAATGCAAATGGCATAAAGCATATTTCCATATTTAGTCATCTTTCGTAATTTTATGTAACAAAACAAAATTGCAGCGCTATATATTTATATAGCACACACACAGAGACACACACACACACACACACATTGAAAAAACGATTGAGTTGAAGCCATTGCCAATTCAATTCATACATGAAAAACAGACACATAAAGCTCGACATGACAACAAAAATAAGTCTCCAAAGGCACAAACGACATAGAAATAATCTAGATAAAATGAAAATTCTCCTGAAAAACTTCCAAATATGAATAGCGTGTTTAACGTACCACATTTTTCTTCGTTTTCTTTTTCTTCTCTAAGTTTTAAAAGCATTATTGAAAGAGCGAGGAAAAATCACGCAGCATTACAAAATGTTGTTTTATTAAACTCAAAGCTCGTTTGAAACGCCGTCATTTGTTTTGACATGTGTTCATATGCTAATGTCTGTCTTTTTTTTACTTTAAATCAAACGTGCTCAAGGAGCACACGCACCAGTGTTACTTCTACTTGATTCATTTGTCCAAAGTCTAATAGCTTTTTGCCTAATTTAACTTGTTAAGTAGAAACTCATTCAGTACGACTAATAATGACAATCTATCTGAAGGGAGTAGATTGATTCTTATATTTATCACATAAATTTATGGTAGTAAATGAAATACTTATTGGAAAACCGCCAGGAAAAAAGAATGTAAGGAATCAAACAAATAAAAATATTTGGGGTAAACAGTTTTATTGCCATTCCTTTTCAAATGGTCAAGCTTTCTCTCATTTGAATTGAATCTAAATTGTGTATCCCCAAGTTTGAGTTAGTAAATTTGGTTACACTTTTGATCGTACCAATATATTTAAAAGTATAAAAAAACAATCAATTTGTGCGGGACTTTCTTCTGTCCTCAAATCCAACGGTTTAATATTTGCTCCAGAATAATCGGATGGGCTGCCAACAGCATCTGTTTTTTTCATTTAATATTCAAACAAATTTATCAAGACTTCTGATCATTTAGCATTGAAAATGAATCTTAATGATAAGAAGCAACGTTCGATTGTGAAAAAGTCGTGAAATCAATGAAAATTGGACCCAAATTGCAAATGACATTCACACATAAACAAACATTTTTGATTAATTCCAACATTTATATCTATGATCCAGTTTAAAATCCTGCTGTATAAACGCATCACATCTTCTTCTACTTCTTCTTCTTCTTCTCGCACATTGTAAAAATGGCGAATATGCAACTAATGTATAATTGAATAGATTTCCGAACAAAACAAAGCAAAACACATAAACATACACATCTGAATTCCATTTTGCATTCCACATTTTAATGTTTGGAACCAACTGGTTTTCATGACGGCTTGACAAAACCGCAGGACTCACACAATCCACGAATGATATCAATTTTTTTAACAACACAACAGACAAATTAGATGAAGCAAGATTTATTTCAAACACACATTAATTGCAAATTGAGCCGATCCAATCTAAACGAGAGCATGAAATAAGGATATTTACATTCAAAATATGCATAATCAATCGACCGATTATATTTGGATGAAAAAAATAAAAACTTAAGACGATAATTGATTGAAAATGAAGAGAAAGAGAGAGAGAAAAAAATAACATAAAAAATACAAATAAAAAAACAACCATGATAAAAAATACTCACGTTCCGCGCGCGAGCAAATGCAAAGATGAAAAGCTAATAATATTTGAAATTAGTGATATTAATCCAATAGGAACTTTCAAATGAAATTGACTAGAAACACTGGTTTTTGTACACATTATATACGCCAATTCCGCCGATGTTAACAATGATAGAAATGCGTTTTACCATTTTTTTAACAAACATTTTGTCGAACAGATTACAAGTAGCTCATTAGCTGATTTATGTTCTTTACTTAGTTTCAATCAACTTCATGGAAGGACAAAAGTAATAAATATTTTATAGAAGACACTGGACATGTGCAAATAGTTACGCATTCATTGTATTTTTTTCTTCCTTTTAGAGCATTATCATGCAAGGATTTTAATTGGGTTGGACAAATTAATGAAATAAATATTTTATTTAATGGAACAAATTTAATGGAATTTTTTTCATAAAACCAGGTTGCGTGGCCAATATGGTTTTGGTACGCGGCATTGCAGGCCGTACAGAATACTAAAAACCGTCTTCCATACCATTTTGCGCTATTGGGATCAAATGTCGGCACACATTTTTTAGCGGTAATTGAAAAAATACACCTTTCCAAGGAATTGCTGTACGTGCCATTGAACAATTCCCAACAGATAAATGCAATCGAACGCTGCGAACTCATGGCTATTTTATCAAAGTTTGCATGATTATGTTGAACAAAGGTAGGATATTCAGAAAACATTGATATTAGATTTGAAAAGAGTGCTTCATTGTCATGATACTTCAAAAATAACGTATAAGTAAATTCGATTCTTTTCATTTATTAGATGTTTTCAAAACCCTTTCAAACTGAGCATCAAATCTCCCATGGCTCATTGCTAGGTTCGAAAGATCTACCAATGAAGAACAGTATTTTCTACTTATTTACTTGGCCAAATTCATCTCAGAATTCTTTTCAGGGATGTGAGATGGCCAAATATGTGAAAATCTCAAAGTCAACATCCATTTAATTTAAATGTCCATGTCAAAAAAAAAAACTAAAAAAAAATATTTTCAAAGTGAATGAATTCCGTAGGAGACAGCGTCGATGCAATTAGATAACCTAAGGACAATAAAACATGTTTCTATTTTCATTATAAATATCAGCAATTTCAATAGAAAATATCGAATCCAAAAACACTTACCAACCATTTTTCTTAATTGATTCATCCCTGTTCATCCTCTTCATACGTCATGTTACGCTCATCAAAAATATATTTTCATTTTCACTTCTTCCTTCTACTGAATTTCTTGGGGCATGACATGAATGTGAAATGTCAAAAAAAAAAAATGGTGACTTATTTGAACTGTCAAACAAATGGTCGGTTCATTCAGAATCCAACAATTTCGGTGCAGCATGAAAAAAAAAGTACAGTATGGCAGTTCAAACATGAGCATAGAATTTGTCGTAATTTTTGATAAACAATTTCCATAAACATATAAATGAATGTTTTTTTCGAGTCGGTAAATTTGCATTGTCATCTTTGGCTGATAAGCAAAAAGGTGTAGGAATCTTGTTAGAATTAACGTGATAATTCTATTCATAATGTGTTTTTAAATGTGCCAAATATAACGCATATTTAATTGTGGGTTGTAAGCGTGTCTATTCGATTCCATTCATTGAAAACAGTAAAAATCATCCTAAGATCATTGGAATTTGTCACCGCATTTACGTCAATCAATTCACAATATAACTTTGCCGGCCTAAGTGTGAATAAACATCGCTGTATCACATGAACATAATGACGTACGATGTACGTTGTTGTCTAATTGCTTTTGGCCATAATAAGTGTAGCAAATTCATTCCTGATTGTGTAATTGAATTCTCTCGGCTACAAAAATCCTTTCATTTGAATCTTGTTCGACATCACAAAAATATTTATCTTGTTGCTTCCGCTAATTTCTTCACGGAGATAATTTTTATTGCGATAACATTTGGAATATTTTAATTGAAATTATTTGAACTTTCAATTATAATGGAAGCGGAATATGGTGCAAATTTGAAGCATACCGGTTTGTTGAACAAATTTTAATGCATTTCAATTTTCGAGCGGCTAATTGCAATGAAATTTATATACCTACACATGCGTTTCTACTATTAATGTCAATGCGGCGACAGCGACAGCGACAGCGGGTGTGACGGCGGATGTTTCACAAACGTTAACATAATAACGAACGCATCACCACAACAATTTGTGGGAGAGAGTAAGATACACTCACAGAAAAGAAAGATCAGAACAGAGCGGAATGTGTGTTGGTTGTGTGAGTGTGCGTGCATGCTAGCAAGCGGGTGTCTGTGTATGTGTGCATGTGTATGTAATTTAGCTGTGCGGTACTTGGTCTCGCAGTGTGTTGGCTCCAGCTATTTAAACAAAATAGATGTTTTTTTTTTTATTTTAAATTCAGTTCAAAACTTTTAATTTTATTGGCTGTTTTGTTTCGCATTTTCTTAAAGACACGTCAATTTCGAGGTAAATTCATTTGACAGTTTCCGCTATAAATGAAGATAAATTTTGTGGTCGCTTTCCAATTCCAATACATAATACCCATTTATTTATTCGGTCATTTGCTGACAGCATTCCTTTTTCCTTTCCGAATTTTCAACTCAAATGTGATAGTCAATAACCTTAACCGAATCGATCACCGATTGCCCATTTGATTGTATTCGTTGAAAGTTTAAGGGAGTGCGTTTTTCGTTTTAAAATCATTTCGGCTCTCGACTTAAACAACCTTTTGCTTGTGAATTTCTCTCTTTTTAGACCAATATTTAGTAATATTTCAAATAAAATTGTGCTTAATTTTAGAATTAAATTGTCGTGAACGTGTGAATTTGCGTCCCATTCCTCCGCTTGAACCAACAAAAAAGGAACTTATAGAAAAATAGTGATGGCAATCAAACCCGGAATAACTAGGAAATCATCAAATAAAAATCCACCGTTTTTTAGTCATGAATTTGTGATACAGAATCATGCCGATATAGTTTCCTGTGTGGCAATGGTTTTTGTCGTGGGACTTATGTTACCTGTAAGTACAATTTCTTTTTTACGAATCAAAATCAAATGTAAATGCATCATAAAAATGTGGTGATTTGAAATTTCAAGTCGAGATTTGATTGATCATTTGATGCGACAAATGTTGGGTGTCACTGAGCAAATCAATGTGAAATCGTGGTAAATTTGTTGCATCAAAAATGGTTCGTGTTCATGTTCCATCATCATTCCCCATAACAAATTCTACACGTCAGCTTTGAATACGTATACAATTGTCAAATGCCGTAGACATGGTTGTGCTTTTGATACCGCTGTTGTTGCCTCTCTGTGTGTTTTCTCGCTCATTATCGCTGTCTCTGTTTTCGGTGTATGGCTCTGCTGCTGTTGTTTTTGCTGTTGCTGCTGTTGTCATCGTCGTATTTTTCTGCCAACGAATTCATATTTGGCATCAAAAATGTTTACATCAGCAATTTTACTGTGGACGATAACTCGGAAGACAAGCAAAACAAAGGCGTTTTATCATTTAAGCTCACACACACAAAATGAGAACATCTTTTGAATCAAATGTGAGAGACATTCCAATCGAATGGCAACAGTCGTTCTTATGTATTGATAATGCCACGTTTAAACATAACCTTAACATGTATGGTCTTGTGATCGTCGAAATATAGAGGAACGCATCAACACGCATCGCACCAAGTGAGTGTGTTCATCTGGTATCTGGTTGTGATGGTATTTCTTGAACGAAATTGAATTCAATATAAATATTAATGCGTGAAGGTCGGTGATGTGTCGTATCGGCGTTTCAAGAAATACGCGATGACGTTGTGTAAGCAACAAATGTATGCAAGAAAGTGATAATTATCGGTGAAATGTCTTCACATCGACTAACCCATTAAGGGCCAGACCGTATCAACGGATTGACCAAAAAAACTAAAACTTCACATACGCCCTTTGATATGACCAAATAAATTGGAAGTTGAAACAACGAATTTATTTATTAATCAGTCTTAAGTCTTGGAAAATTGTTGCGAACAATATTTGTTCGCTAGTGGAAAGTGGGTTAACGTGTTCCATCACCAATGTTAGGCGTTCACATTACTTTTACCCAATAATTATGATGACAAAAACAATTATTGTAACCGAAAAATGTGTAGTTGTATTGTATTCATATGAATACAATCACTGGAATAACTTTCTTTTGCTTTATTTTTAAGGCCACTGCATCGATAGCCAGCATTTTTGTTGCGTTGCATCATAATGTGACCGGGGCAGAGCCAAGCCATGAAAACCCCAGGTAAAATACCATATCGTAAGCAAATATTGAAATAATTAAACTGGTTTTTTTTCACAATCACCATTTTAGAGGATTACCATTTTCATACGAATCAGGATGGAAGGACTGGTGTTGTGTCTTCTTTTATACATTAATTTGTATAATTATGCACGCACTGCTGCAAGAATATCTAATTGAGGTAAACCATTTATTTATTAATTTCTACCGAAAAAAACATCGATTTGTCATTCAATTGAATTTTTTTGCTCTTTTCTCTTTCTTTTCATTCACACACAGAAAATTTCGAAGAAATTGCATCTATCGAAATTTAAGTTAGCTAGATTCAATGATTCTTGCCAGCTATTGGTGTTTTATTTGATGTCATGTGTGTGGGGTGTGGATGTTATCATTCGCGAAGGATACTTCAGCCAATTGTCGCTGCTATGGGAGCAGTTTCCCGAGCATCCCATGATTTTCCTGCACAAATTGTTCTTCATCATTCAATTGGCCTACTATTTTCACATGTTGCCTGAACTGTATCTCCAAAAAGTTAAAAAAGAAGATCAACAGCCAAAAATCATCCACGCCATTTGTAGTTTTTCATTCATTGCGCTCGCCTATTTTATGGGATTTCAACGCATTGCTCTAGCCCTGCTCACGCTTCATTACGTTAACGAAGTCGTTTCTCACATTTTCCAATTGATCGACATCTTCGACCGCGATGAGAAACTCACCAAGCTCCACTACATCAACCATACAATTTTCGTGTTGACACGCTTCGGTTCGATGTTGCTAGCATTGTTGACCTTGCACTATGGCATTGAAAGTAGTGCAAAAACCAAATTTGCATTGGCCGCCGTCATGGGCTTGCAAGGATTTTTGATATTCCAATTTTTTAACAACTTTTTACGCGTAAAAAGCGAGAAATTAGTCGAAAAAAATTTAGCAAAAAGCAAGAGCAAAAGCACCTCAGCTAATTCAAAACCGACATCAAGCGGTGAAAAGTCAAAGAAAGACCGAAAGAAGGAAAGCGATCTACCAGAAGCCGACCAAAATGCCAACTCCGGCCGACACCATGAAGTGAAAAAAGTGAAGTAAATGCTACCATGTTATGAATGATGACGATGAAGATGACGATGCCGTTTTTTTTTAACGGATTCAATTCGTATGAATCTGTGTGTGAATGTCCTTGTGCGTTTGTTCAGCACATGCATAAACATTTGAGTAAATTAGTTTTGCGTTAAAATAAACGAAAATTACAAAATAAATGATCTAATTTGCCGGGAGTAAGCAAAGAAATTAAGCGATAATTGTCAACACTGCTATCCGGCAATAAAATCCACCAATAAACCAATTCTGAACACAGGCTACACAGTACATTTCCACCTTGTATTATTTTCAAATTGATGCATAAAATATTAATTTTTGCATTTAGTTTTCTTCATTACATTCAAACCTCAGCTTAATGTAAACACACAAGTTAACTCAAGCTTAAAATCGGCATCAACGATCTCGATTTTTTGCATCTACACAGAAACATTATACAGTTATTTAAGAGGTTTTTTTTTATTCATTTTGAGTAGAGTTTTGATGCAAACGCGATTACTTTCATCGATTCTCTACTTCGTCGTTCACTTCATTTTTACCTTCAAATATATTTTTGTTAAAAAATTGCCAATTAAATTTAAAAGCAAAATCACAAAAAAATATAAACCATATTTTGATAATTGCAAGAAGGCAAACAAAACTGTAGAAATTTAAAAAAAAAAATCAATAAAATAAAGTCGAAAATATAATGAAATTAAATGAAAAAAAAAAATGTATTTGCGATCTGCATTATGTGTAATTTCTTACTAAACAGCAACCACCAATAAATACGACTTCGCATATCTTATCGTATTTAACATTTTTCAATCGATAAGAGTTCACATTCAAGGCGCTGAAGGTAAGCTGGGGATGCAATATTTACTTTAATTTACAATATTTTGACAAATTTGCTCCAAATTCTGAGAAGTTTAAGAAGTGTTCATCAAACAAGCCTAACCTTTGACGAGTTCAATGCACAAGCACACAATATCAACTTGATGCTTTTTTAAAAAATGGAATAAGAACGAAGAAAGAAGATAAGAACAATATATCAAATCATTCTAATCAAATTCTGATTGGTGAGAAATTAACAAATTATATACAACAAATTTCAGACACAATTTGTTTTGTGGATCATGCATTCAATAAAAAATGATTTATTTGCAGATTTTATGTTTCTTAATTGTTTTTGCAATATTTTTAATTAAAGCCAATGATGGAGCAAAACTCGGCTTTTCGGTAATTGATACTTGTCATTAAAAGAATTTGAAATGTGTTGCAATAATCGCGGCATTCTGTATCACGACTGAACAAAGAAATGATGAGAGATAGATTAAGAGATGTGGCAATAACTCCAAAAAGTGCCCAAATTGAAGATAGTGTGATTTCGATTTGCACGTGACATTTATTGAAAAGAATTTGAAAAAGTTTGAATGTAAATGAGCTCCTAAGAGTACAAGTGGTCACTCGCATCCTACCTTCTGCCCGAGCTAATGGATATATCAATTATTAGCAAGAGCAGAAAAGGGAGTTGCGAATGACCAATTTGAATCTCAATTTCGTATACACACAAAGAAAAATCCTCATTAAATTGTTCTTTCGAATATTGGCTGCAGATTTTTGTGAGATTTTCTTTTTTCTCGTGAATTCATTTCAATCAATCACATGGCTCAAATGAGTTTAGATTTCGCGTGCGCACGACCAACAAATTGGGAGAGATACATACTATATCAAACGCAAGTACGTAATAATAACAATAATCAATAATAACTGTGCGTTACAAGGGAAACGTTTAAAAGCAACGGAATCGATATGTTCAGCTCCATTTCTTGGTCTTGAGTGCCACGACTAACAACAATCACGCTGTTAATGTGGGACTTTTAGTTGAGAACATCACTGTCAATTCATTGTGTTCGTCTCTTTGTTCGGATTCGGTTCGATTGTTTGGATTTGATTGTCGCGATAATTTGAAGTAAGTCTGCATAAACATGGCATGGATTCAGGTCGTAGTGATTGCCATCTGTGCTACGATAGTTCTTTCAAAGGATATTGTATGGCAACGTCCTGGCTGCCACAAAGTAGGTATGTAGTTGTAGCCGAATTCAGCGTGATCACTTTGGGTATCGATTAATTGGTGGAATTTTATTCATAGGTCATAGCAGAACGATCGAAATTCCGGATTGTGTGCAGTTTTCGATAAATACGAATGCCTGTCGTGGGTACTGTGATTCTTATGCCGTTCCATCCGCTCCATTTGCAAACGGATTCAAGATCCCCAAACCCGTCACATCAGTGGGCCAGTGTTGCAATATAATGGACACTGAAGATGTTAACGTGATGTTAAGCTGTGTCGGAGGTGCACGCAATGTAACATTCAAATCAGCAACGAAATGTTCATGTTACCATTGCAAAAAGGATTAGTCGATTTTTAAATCACATTTAACAGTCATCGAGTCTATATATGTTTTGATATTTGTGCTTTCGAACTATGTGTGAAATTCAATAATTTGGAAATAAAATCTTGGAATTTATATTTCAGTCAACACATTGTCGTTTTATTTTTTTTCAATGATATCTAGCACACGTTTTGGTGCCAAATTCAAGTCAAGTATTGAAGGCGTATTATTCCAAAAGCGGACACATTTTTTGGTGAAAATTCGGATTGCGAAGGGCGGCATCTCAATAAAATATATTGCTGTTTTTCATGTCCACAATTAAAACTCTTCTTCAGCATTTCCGTTTGAGCCATAACTGTTTTGAGGCTATTAATTTTTCGGCGCCATTTACGTTGTGGTGAAATCTTTCCCACAATAAAAGGACTGCATGTTAAAAATATTATCTTGTCAATACGATTTTTGTTTTTTTTTTGAAGATTCTTCCACGCAAATATAATCGGATAATAGTTCTCACTTTTGAAATAGACAAATACAAAATCAACTATCGATAATATACGTGTCCGACAATTTCACACATTTCTTTGATTTTTTTCGACATCTTTGATTATATAAAAATCCAACATAAACGTTAACAAAACCGTATTTTAGGCGTACAGTTAAAGCAGCAATAAAAAAAACCATTTGACTCAGAATTATACGTCGTCAATCATTTAATTGTTTTCAAACTATCACTTAAATTGAGACTACATTAGAAATCTTCACTTTATTCATATTATACAATATATTATTGGTGTATGATATTTACAAAAACGCAGATTACGAGAATAAAGGAAGCTGTCAATTGAAGTGAAAAATATACTCTCGATTATGAAAGTTAAAAAACTCAATCGCAACATTTTCTTTGTGAATCCTAATATGTAGCTGCTGAAGTATTCAATTTGCATGAAATTTGTGCAAAAATGAAATTAAAATGACTGTTAAAAAATCTAGAAATGTAATATATCGTGTATCTTACGGATAAACATGCGACAATGATCGACTTAATCAAGCATTTGCATAATGCAAACATCCAAATCCGATTGAAGAAGGGCTCACAATGACGCATCATGCATTAAATTTCAGAAAATCGTTTGAATAGATTAAAAAGCGGCGATTAAAGAGGCAGCGCGCCACATTGATGCCCGTCTTTTATCCTATTTTTGCGCTTTATGTTTTATGGTTGTTTAAATTTAATGTGTTTATGTGCATTTTTATCATCAATCCAAATCCTAAATATTCAATTTAATCCGTGAAAGGCAGAAAAATGACAACATAATCATTAATTTGACAAAGTGTAGTCTCAAATTGTATGATTTTATTTGTGAAATGAGACATAATATTCGATGCTGTTGTCCAAAGTTCATTTTGATATGATTCAGATTTTCATCACTATAAATAAATCCTATTTCAATCTGAGTGAATGTGTAGAATTCTCGAGGGAATTGATGGACAAACGAGCATTTGCCGTCAAAGGAGTAATGTGCAATTGATTTTTGATTCATATTATATTGGATTTTCTTTGTATTTTTCGTCTCGGAAGAATCGTGGGAAGCGCAATTAAGATAAGATATTTACCTATGTTGCTGTGCGTATTGAACTAGCAAAGCCAGTATGGCGGTTGCTAGAGAAATGGATACGCCTCTATGGCAAGAGCTCAGCGCAATTGTAGCAGAAACGGCAACCCCTGCGATGTATGGAAAATTGGAGAAAATGTTTGGCACAAGGATAAATAGGAGCCCATTGCTACCAAGCACGTTTACTACTATTCAACTTGTGTAACCGATCGGTTTTCTTCATTTGGTGTGATGAACATTTTTTTCGAGTTGATTATAAATCCATTCAATCATTGAGGCAGCGTTTTGCTTTCGATTTTAAAATAAATTACTGCGTCAATTCAAAAGAAATGCATTCTTTCAAAGTAATCAGGTGAGTTTTTATTTGAATTAAACTGTTAGCAATTGTTTTGTCATTATTATTATCATGAAGTTGTTTTGTTTAACTTAATTGTAGACAATCGAGGATTCTTCTAGTACTTTGGTCGACAATTACGTTCAATATGTTGTTGGGTCTAGGTAAAGCCGATATATCATCTACAGCAGTGCAAGGGGCCCTCATGCCACCCTCCTCGCCCTTGGCCTTAGGCTGTCACAAACGCTTGTATACGTATCGTATAACACAGGCCGATGAAAACGGTAAAAATGACATTTTTTACATTCAATTATAAATTCAATTCCACAAAACCTATAAACCACATAGGACACGAATGTTGGGATCATGTTAGTGTTTGGTCGTGTTGGGGCCGGTGCGATTCACGTGAAATATCCGACTGGAAGTTTCCATATAAAAAGTCTTACCATCCCGTATGCGTGCATGATGGACGATCAAAGGCTGTAGCAATGCTACGTTATTGCCATCCTCAAGCCGATCCGGAAACACGGCGCTATGAATATATGGAGGCAAATGCATGTCACTGTCAGGTAGATAACTACGATTTCAATAATTACATTGGTGAAATTTTGCGTTTGATTTCAGACCTGTTCCACATCGGACACAAGCTGTGAAGCTCCCAACAATTTTCGCGATGAAAGTTCGGTTAAAGTTTTATCGATGGCTGGAGTTAACTCAGATGACCTGGAATATTAAAGCACATAAAATACATTTTATAAAATGAATTTTTTAAACTAATTCCATTCATTTTTTGTGCAAGTTGAAATACTGATTCCAAGTTCTTATATTCGATTATTTTTTTAATGATTTCAATTTTCGAAATTATAAGTAAAGGGGAAAATCCCAGGGATATTCAATTTTGAAGCCTTTTTTATGTCAAAATGAATCAATAAAGTTTCAATGTTTTGAACAGTTGAGAAATCAACACAAAAATATGTTAGGCTATCGTAAAATGCTTTATTCCAAGAATTACTGATTATAAATCAATCAAATAAATTTCATTATGCTTCACTGATCAACACAAATTATATTTGAAGGAAATACCCTTTGGGATTTGTGGTTTCATTACGTCATTTACAATTTCGTTCACATATATTTTAATCCGAGATTGTCATTTTTATTTTTCCAGCTAAACGCAGATATTCATGGAATATCCTCGCTTAATATTCAATACATATTAGAAGAAACTAACTTTATCTTGATTCTAAATCAATAAAATGTATCGTAAATTCATTATTGGAGCCGAACTGAATTGAGCTCAATAAATAATCCAACATACCAATTCACTCAATTTTCACACGTTTAGAAATGAAAGCAGAGTCAAACATTTTTTTCAAGACGACAATCTGATTTCATCATTTTTGTCACTTCCCCCGTAATCTTCATAATTTCATCGATAATATCATTGGTCATAGTTTCGTCCATACTCTTTTGGCTTCTGCTGAAGCGAGCGTCTGATGACAGTAATTCTCTTTTAAAGACAGCAACAATGGTAGCAACAATGAAAAAACAGTGTTCATGCAGGTGATCGCATGATCAGAATTTTTGTCACATTTTGATAGTCTGGTTATTAACTGAAAGCGAATCGCTGCATCCAACTAGACATCCTCCAGCTTAACATTCGGCATTTTGGTCTATCACCAACAATAAGTGTACGTCTCAAATGAATTGAAAATTAAACAGAGATCTATTTTTTTAAAATTTCTCATTAGTTGATTGTGTTCTGTGAAGGCCGTGTGGCGCAAATTGCTGCCTTTTTACGGTCGCCATAATCGGCCAAGTGAAGTGGCAATTCGGAAGCTTGTGACGAAATTTCGCACCAATTTCACTTTATTGGATCTCAATCCACCAAATCGTGTCCGTAGGACACGCACCGAAGAGACCATCGCTGCTGTTTCGGCCAGTGTCGCCGAAGACCATGAGATGTCGATCCGCCGCCGTTCGCAGACTTTGGGCTTGTGTTATTCGACGACATGGAAAATTTTATGCAAGGATCTTGGCCTGAAGCCTTACAAAATTCAATTGGTGCAAGAGCTGAAGCCAGTCGACCTTCCATCGCGTCGTGTTTTCAGTGAATGGGCGTTGGAAAAGCTCGAAGAAGATCCGCTTTTTTATCGCAAAATCATCTTCAGCGATGAAGCCCATTTCTGGCTCAATGGTTATGTGAACAAGCACAATTGCCGCATCTGGTCGGACGAGCAGCCACATGCAACTCTTCAGCAACCACTTTACCCCGAAAAAGTCACCGTTTGGTGTGGTTTGTGGGCCGGCGGAATCATCGGGCCTTACTTTTTCAAGAACGATCTTGGCCGCAACGTTACCGTCAATGGCGATCGATACCGTGAGATGCTGGTCGACTTTTTTTACCCAAAATTGGATGAATTGGATGCGGACAACATGTGGTTTCAGCAGGATGGCGCCTCCAGCCACACAGCGGGTCCATCCATGGACGAACTGCGCCGTAAGTTCGGCGAACAGTTCATCTCTCGTTTCGGCCCCGTTCATTGGCCGGCCAGATCGTGCGATTTAACGCCCCTGGATTATTTTTTGTGGGGCTACGTTAAGTCTCTCGTCTATGCGGACAAGCCAGCAACGATTGCCGACTTGGAGGACAACATCGAACGCGTTATTGGCGAGATTCCGGCCGATATGTTGGAGAGATTGTGCCAAAATTGGACTTCCCGTATGGACCATTTGCGCCGTAGCCGCGGCCAACATTTGCATGAAATTATTTTCAAAAAGTAAATGGCAAGAACCAATTTATCGATTTCAATAAAGATTTGATTCACTTTTCGAAATTTTTTGCGTTTTTTTCGATTTTCAAAAAGAAACCACTTAAAAAATCACCCTTTACTTGCAAAATCTGTAATTTATTTATATAATATTTCACAAGCTCATTTTAAAAAAAATCTTTTTAAATAAGTTCCTTTTCAGAAATAAGAATCACTGCAACATCAGCTTGTCTGTTGATTTATAGATGTGTTCTTTGTTCAATTTATTAGTATTGCTGTCAAAATCTATTCGAAATACAGATTCAGATTCAAACAATTTGAACTTCATATTATACCGGATATTATTGTCAAAGTGAAATAACATAACGTATGTGAGGCCAAAGTTCTATGAATCGTTTGTTCCAAAGGAGCGCAACGACCATACAAACGCGGTAAGACGCGTGGTTGACTACGCCTCGATTTTGCATAGCGTAGTTGGGGCGCGTAGTCTAATCGTTGCGCTAGTTAAGTTTGTTCACATTCCAATAATTATCATGCAATCATCATCATGCCACTCGTCTTGGTCTGAAAAAATAAATTAAATTATTTGATTGAAAAATAAAATAAAAATAAAATTAATTTCAAACTGTAATGAGAAAGATATAATTAATATTACTTTTATAGAAGGTATTCTTGATCATGGTTGGGCAGATTCACAAAAAGTCTATCCAGATAAAGATGCTGATAAAAAATGAATTAAACATTTTGTTCCTCTTTCATACTTTTAAATCGTTTTTCTTGGTATTTTTATTTAACTTTTCATTTCATTTTTCCGTTTTTTTTTTTTTTTTAATTTGTTACCACTATTTATCAAATCATTATAATTTAAAATGTTTGTGTTAATTTCGATTTCCTTTGTGATTGTTTAGTTTGAGTGAATTTATTTTAGCCAACATTAATTGATTGAGTCAAAGACGTCTTGCCGCTGAACCACGACCACCGCCGACCATGGATTCTTTGTTTATTTGCGTATTCGTTTGGACTAGGTAAGTTAATTTTGCACATTGCTCCGTTGCTCAAATTCCCAAATTAATCATTAATTCAATCATTCAAATTATTGGAGTGACAATCGGAGTCGACGAGGAGGATTTGTTAATTGCCATCGAAAAAATTCCTCCTGGCGTGATTCTTTTTGCTGTCGTTCGCAACCCCTCAGTGCACGGAAATTGAGCGGCAAGCCGCCATCAACGAATTGCCGCATCGGTCCGGTCGACGCCCAGTGAAAATATTGCGGCAATCGGCCAATCAATTTTACCTATAGCATAATACTCATTCAACGGTGTCAAAACGTCGCGTGTACTAATATACACGTGCGCAATTCCTTAACGGCTTATGGTCGAACTCTGCCGCAAATAATATCCGTTCCATTCAGGAACAATGAGGCATACGAATCGTTTAAACGAATTCTGCGTAATGTGCGCAAACGACTTTTATAGTGAGCAACGTATTTCTTATGAAACGGATGACGAAGACAAATGCGACGATCGCCTCGATTCACACGAAGATTCGGATGTTGAAGTAGAGCTAGTAGATCCAAATGCCGACAATATATAATGAATCAAACACAATATCCGTTGTACTTTTCTGTTCACTCTTTATTTGTTGCTAGAAAATAATGAATTAATCAAATTATTGCACAATTCGCGTAAGCGCCTCTAAAAATACATACATCTAATCATTCGGAATCAGTGTGTTCCATTTCAAAACGAATGTTCAGAAAAACGTTAAAATTTATGGAGTGTTCCAACCACTTTTCCGCACTGTAAATTTCAATTAAATTTCATATAAATCTATTTCATTCCAATTTTAAATTGTTTACAAGAAAAACAGAAATCAAGACATTCGTTCAAAAATGCATCGAACTCATTGACAAATGAAGAACTTTAATAAAAGTTTGCAAGAAAATGGTTTTCAATTCAGAGCTGCCAAAATCACTGAAGTAGCTTCTTTGACATACATTTGTTCGACGGATGTAGAGCTCGATGTGTGAACATCGCTATCCTCTGATATCATGTACAATATTATAATCAATATAATGCAACCACATTTTTCACTATGAATACTAATCATTTTTGCATATTTGTGGGGAGAGAACTAATGCGGCCCAATGCATTCCATTTGTCTTAACTTATTTTAATTCGAAAAATTTATTGTTTTTTGTTTTACTTTACTATGTCATAATAGAACTGGCTACAAGCCATCCGATCTTACAAATGCATTTTAACATCTGTTGTTCCACTTGTGTAAAATCATTGGAAATATCATTGAATCAATAAAACCCAACAAATGGATTGTAATGGCTAATAATCGTGCTAACGTATGCGAAGCTGAGCGAATCATTGTTTCCGCGCCAACTGAAACTACGATGACATTTCTTAATTGCTATTTTAAGATTCATACGATTAACCTGAGTACACTAAAAGAGCGTTGCACTACACTCGAAATCTTCTACAGAAATGGCGCAAACATTTTAGTTCCGTAGATAACAGCGAGTTATGAAATGATCAGATCAATACATATTGAGTGTATTGCTTACATTTTGAAAAGTGACTTCATAATTGTTCATATTTATTTTTAAATTAACCACTTTCATAATTCTTTGGTTTTAATGCTCTTTGGAGACCATTCACATCAAATACGAGTATTTTCGCTGATGACTAGCAAAATAAAATAAGGTACTTATGGAAATCGTACAGAGAGATCCACTATATTTCAATCGATACATATTTTTCAGTGAAGCTGCCAAAATATGATACTATTTTTTTTATTCATAATCAAATTAAACTGGGTTTTGCTTTAAACAGCGATTGATTTCAACTTTTAGCCAGATTGCCGAAATTTATTCCATGTTTTAATAAAATTTTGACGTTCTTTAATGAATTAAAAAAAAAAAAAATCTTTCGACAGTTTTGATTAATCTTATTTTTAGGTTCGAAATACGGAAAATGAATAATGTAGGCTACATAGCTGCTCAAAGAAAATGAGACAATAAACATAAAGTTTTCTGACGGATTTAATGACCGCAAAATAATGCATCATTGTTTCGAGATATATAATAATAATTATTCATTTAGCTTCAATTTACGTGCTTTGTTAATGGGTCTGAAACGTTGATTGGTTAACAAGATCATTTTTCCCTTTACTCAGTTATTTTATAATAAAGAAAAAAGGCATAATTCACAAAAAATATCGAAAGATACAATGAAATTTTTGAAACTATTGGTGTAATGGTCAATTTTAAAATGAATTTTTCAATAGGCTCAATACCAATTCCAAGTTCCGAATCAATCAGTAATCATTGTTCATATACAGAATGACTCAATGTTCATATTTTAAATAAGTTGGATAAAAACAAATAAAAATACATTAAAATGGTTCCTTTGAATAAGATGCTTGAATTGAACGCTCTACTGTATAAGGCCGCCTTTAGACGAGAAAATTGTTTTTTTTTTTTTTTTTTGAATTTCTGTTTTCTAATAAGTCTAGATGAAAAATTTTTGCACTCAAGAGTAAAGGTTTTAGTTAATATGAATGATTGAGAATGATTATGAGACCTTTCCTTACAACACATATATATACTTATATGATATAAGTGAAACAAAATTATTTTATAAGTGAAACATCAATATCAGTCGCTTAAAAATGCCACAGATTTTTGACTTTGAATATTTTTTGTTTCTGTTCACTCATGTGTGTTGAAGAAAGTTATCATAAACAGTATCAGCCAATAATATCAATAAGGTACAATAAACTGATGTATCAGTTCGTAATGAATGGTTGAAAATGCTCTCCAATCGCACGTAACCAACATTATATTTTAAAACTGTTCACTTAGCCCCGCTAGTGATTGGATGAAACACGACTCTCAAAACGTGTTTAAAGCTGTTTAATTGAATACACAATACAATTATCTTCCCAATCCATTAAAGTCTCGTGCTTCTACTTGTGTGAGAATTGATTGATGGCCATTATGTGTTTCTCTTCATGATAAGTACGAAGTACTTGACCTATAATACTGGATGTTTCGCTGTCA
Organism: Obolodiplosis robiniae; assembly: GCA_028476595.1. Lineage (NCBI taxonomy): Eukaryota > Metazoa > Arthropoda > Insecta > Diptera > Cecidomyiidae > Obolodiplosis > Obolodiplosis robiniae. The sequence continues at coordinate 5,464,397 of CM052017.1, read as the reverse complement.
TTCAACCACATACCCATCGATGTATAGTCTTCTAGTATCGATAAATATGCTATTGTAAATAATCAGAGAATTCCATTAGATGTATTCCACTTCGTGAAAGCGTTATTATTCAAGCTTACCGATAAAAATCTTTGGATTTGAAAGGCTAAGGTGAACATGTGGTGAGCTGAGTAAAGCAGCTAGAATTGGTGAATCATCTGGAAGTCCGTCATGTTGTTCGTAACGATTGATTTTGCTGCGATCACCAACGAGCCACTCGCATGCATACGACTGATGATTTTTTGTGATTTTGAGAGCTTCGCGTGCAGTTGCCTCATCGAATCCCATTCCGATAATGAATTGCACCATTTCGGGCGGCGCTGGCAAATCGCGTTGACAGTAAATACGGATAATTTCCAATAATGACTCGATGTTATCTTTAATTGTGGTCTGTATATCGAATGCAATTATTATCATAGAATTAAAACACACAGGAAAAAACCTATTGCAAAAACATCAGAATACTAACGTTATTTGTGAATTTGGAAGATAAAGACATCGCTGACGCTTGCTCCTCGTTTAGTGACGGATTGGTTGGGCTCTGGTTTTCAATCAACCATTCTAAAGCGGCCGCATATACATTACTGGGAATCAAATGAAAATCATTTATGAACATAATTTATTTTCAGCTAAAATACAATTGGTCGACGTACTTGTTAATATTGAGAGCATGCTGAACTTTTGCCTTTGCGAAACCCATTTCGATGAGACATTGCTGTGTGTCTTGTTCATGTTGTTTTCGTTGCATAAGTCTCTGCTTGAGCATGCTTATGATTCGAGTTGCATATGGTCCGGCTCCAATGACATAGGCACATGAGTTAGCTAATGAAATTAAAATCTTACGAATGTCATATTGAACATCACTTTGTAGAATCAATTCGTCGATGTTAACCACATTCGGACCATTCATATTGTTTGGCTCAAGCTGTTCGGTGACCAAATCTATGTCCAGTTGCGTTGGCAGTACACTATTTGTCATATTACTATCATCATTTTCCGAATCACTGTCGTAACTGTACTGAACTGCGTTCACCTTCGCAATGTCCGTGGCCAATTTGGATGTGGTTGCTAAAGTGCATGAGTCTTTGGTATGTGAATTCGAATTGGATGTCGCATTGGTTGAACATAGCACTAGCAACATTTCTTCATTGTTCTGTACATTTGCAGTGGCTAATGATGATCGCTCATCAAAGTTCTCGTGGAGCTTCGCTATTCGCGCTAATTTAAAGTGCAGAGAGAGTTGAACTAAATCTAAATTATCACAGCTTAATTTCTGTTCCTCAATCCGACCTCGACTATGGCCAGCCATGCACATCGATGTCATGAGACATGGTGCCACAAACAGCTGACGTCGTGCATGAAATTCAGCCAAAACTTTCTTTTTTACATCGGCAAATGTGAGCGAAAGTGGCGCATATAGCGTACATATTGAACCAACACAGTTGAAAATTCGCAGATTGACATACGGGAGTGTAGGATCGATACCCCGTTGGCTGCTTGTAATTCTTGCTGTGGCTTGATTGAAGCTCGAATTCGCTGGCCAAACTGGATCATATTTGCTAGAACTGAGTGCACGATCATATCTGTATTCAAAACAATTCATTAGTTGTTCAATTATTTCCACTTTTTTCTTTTTTAAGAATATATATGGATAGTTAATGACATTTACCGTTGATCCTTTCTTGCGAAGTGTGAATAGCGCTTTGGGGTCGTTTGATTGAGTTTTATGGCATCGAGATGATGATTCTCGTGCAATTCAAGGCTAAGATTAGCATTTTGTCGATGATTATTGATCTGTGTGGCAGGCGATTGAATTGCATTTGAGCGATTATCGGAATCAATCGAACCGAGCAGAGCGTCAGTTGGAGAAGTGGATGGTGTTTCTGTGACATTGTGCGGTGGAAGTGGTGGTGGTGATGTGCTGTTCCGTTGCTGCTGCTGCTGTTGTAAATTTTGTTGCCATCGTGAACGACCTTCTGCCAATTTCTCACGTACCCAAGAGAGCATTTATTGAATTTCCATTGAATTATGTCACTCAATTGCATCCAAATTATTATATGACCATAGTCCAGGAAATATTCGCTTCATCCATAATTTCGATAAACACAATGTCCACAAATGTTTTTTTCTCTCTCTCTCTCTCTCAATTCAATGACATAAAATTAACTTTATTCATTTTAAATGCAAAACTGTTGTCTGTCCAATGAAATTGTCAAATTTTGAATGAATTTCAGTACAAATTCAAAAATATTCGTGAATATTTACTTTTTAATGAGAGAAACCACTAGTGTCATAGAACAGTGCGACAATTCGACATATATTTTTCCAGATAGATTTTTTTATTTGTATTGTAATTTATGGGATACTTATTTTGACAACGAGCGCAACGGGTGCGTTCCGCATTTCTCACTCACAACATACGACATACCAATGCATTTTGTTCACTACATTGGCGGAACATCTGAATTCCATCGTTTGATTTTTGAAATTGAAACAACATTCTCAGTAAGTCATAAATTCATTTCTTCCATTTTTATTTTGAATGAATTTTTTAATTTAAAAATGAATATTTCGGCAAAAGTGATGCATTTCGCGAATATCAAGTTGTAATTTGAATTGAAACAGTCGGTGGCAAAAAGGTAATCAAGCAAAATGATACAATTTTCGTAGAAAAATTAAAACATGTGAGAAAAAAAGAGGAAAATTAATGAAACGCTCGAAATTATCCGTGAGAATGAATGCGCCCGTGAGTGCGATCTCGACGAAATGATTATTAGCATGTGTTTCTTATTGTTGTTTGCATTCGGCTGGCGTAGCATTGGCATTTCCACCGGCTGTAGGACCCTTTTTCTTAGCTGCTCCATGTCCATGGCCATGTCCATGTCCACGCTGTTGCTGCTTTCCAGCTGGCCTGCTTTCTTGGTCTGATTCAGATTCATCTTCTTCTTCATCGCCTTCTTCTTCTTCCTCCTCTTCTTCTTAATTTTGAAAATAATATGAATTTTTATGATTTTACAATACAAAAATTATTCATTTTGGGCATTACCTTCATCATAGTCGTCATCGTCGTCATCTTCAACAATATCACCTGTATAGTAAAGTGCGGCTTTTGGAATAACGCGTGCCCTCAAGAAGTGGCCGATTTCGAAGTCAGTGCTCAAAATCTGGAAGTATAGAATTTGATTATTATAATAATCAATAATTGAATTACATCAAAAATCGTATTTGTATTTCTGGAAAGAAAGCACTTACAGCTTGGTCATCGAGATCGATTTTGCTTTCATCTTGAATTAGTGGTGGGTTGAAGAAATTGAAAAATGAATCAGCTGGCACTTGTTTAGTTACTGTTCGTACGGCACCGCGAGCCTTATGCTTTTGCTTCCGTTTTATGGTCTTCACGGTCAAATTTTTACCCTTTTGCCAATCGATGTTGCAGCCGATGCACTTGTAAATTTCCGGCCCCTCGAACGCAAATGGATATTCAGAATCGATTTTCGATTTCAGGAAGTATTGTTTGGTGAGCACCTTGTTAGTGAAATATTCATTTGGTTCAAAATGAAATTCAAGTGTGTATGACATTGGTTCCTGTTCGTACACAATTTTCATGTCAATCAATTTTTTGAGGGCCGGCTCATCAGGAGCCTGAAGTAACGATGACAACATTTCTGTGTTCCGGAAAATTGTCAACCAGAAGTCTGGCACACCTTTTGCATCATCTTGATAATTTAACTGCAAATTTTTCCGTAATTCATTCGTAATACTTTGTACTTCGGGTGTGACATCTTCATCATTCGGTTCATAGTTCCATTCGGTGTCTTTGCCGCTTGGTTCAACTTCACCGGTGACAATGTTCTTCCGCTTGTCATGCAATGGCTGGTAGAGTTCTTGATATTTACGTTCCAGCGCATATACCTAAGCACGATAATTTGAAGAAGAAGAAAAAAACATGATAATTCATCGGACGAATACATTTGAAATTTGGATCGCACCTCTTCGTAGAATTTGGCCTCCAAATTCAAGCGTTCAAGCTCGATATTACGCAGTGCGTTGATGCGTTTTTGGACATTTGCGGGCAAACCTTTGACCATTTCTTGGAGCAATTGGCGACGCACGGCCGATGACATAAATGCCGGTGTATTTAACAGATACTGAGTATTCATGCTTTGTTCGGTCACATCGGCCACATCATTGTCACGCACTTCCGAGGCAGTCGAATCTGCTGGTGCTTTGTCAGTCATTTTCAATGATATTTTCTCTTATACTTTGAAGGCGAAATTCGCGATTAATTTTCTGTGTCGAACAGAAACAATTAGAAATATTAGAAGCATTGTTAAGCGATTTTAATAATCCTTATACAATGATGAGTACGCATTTTCGGTTGTTTTTTTTTACTTTATTTACAGTTATTATGCGGAATTCGAATCGACGGAAAACTATGAAATGCGCAATAAGCTAAACGTCCAAATATTGAAAACGTAATGCGAGCAAAAACAAGACACATACCCGAGTGCAAATATTGTAACTAGGTAGCCGGTCGATCAATTTGGAACGTTTTTGCTGTGTTTCGATTGGATAGCTATGACTTTTTCGGACAGAATAGATCATCATAAATCAACGATCAATTTTCAGTCAGAGTGTCCCAAATGAATCGTCTAACTTAAATGAACCAGTTGAAATAGTTCATAAACAAAAGCAGTTGGCTGACTGTAAGTCACTTTTTTTTCACACGGGCTTGACACAGCTATCACAGCTCATAAACGTTTTTTATTGCGTTTCTTACAGTTTTTTTTTTTCTTTTAATCGAAAAAGTGCAACGAGATAAAGGCAAAGACAGAGAAAGACATGAATGCGGAACAAGAGTGCGCGCGAAAATAAATTGAAATTTTTGACTACAGTGTATTATTTTCTTTCAGTTAACAGTGGGTCACACAAAGGATTCGCGATGATTTGATTAAATTTTGTCGCAGTATCGATTACTGTTCAATTTATAGAAAAGAAGATAATACAAATTATGATGAGATTCCGGTGACGAATAATACAATTGAATTAATACGCATTACAGCAACTTCAGCTAGACAGAAGTCAAATCAAGCCGCGAATATGAAACTGCGACGGGAAATACACACACACATACCGCGCCAAAGAATATACGTTTTTTTCAATTTTGAAAACACGTGTTTGCAAAATTTCTAAGCAAAACGAATCTAAATAATTGCAAATTCGGTCCGCTTTTGTTTTCTTATCAACGCAAAAGAATGCATCAAACGGTCGAAATGCATTCATAAATGCAAACAAGACGGTTTCGCGCAACAAAAGAACTTTGAATTTGGTTCGAAAAAGAAAAAAAAAGTACAAGAATTCTGTACCGAGCCGAAAATGTCCATTTTGAATAACAACAAGTCGATAAAATTGAAAATTTACATTTTTTGCGTCACATTGTTCAATAAATGAATGTATCAATGACAAAATAACACAGTTATTTCATAAAATTTAATAATATTCGGTAGTTACCTAAAATTGACTGGAACCTGGCACGCACAATATGAACAGAATTCGCAAAGAAAGAATTTTAACCATTGAACTGAAACTATTTCAAAGGCTACTGCTTCAACACGATTCCGTACTAATACACAAAAATTTAACAACGTTTTAGCATTTTGCGTATCGGATCGCTACCAATCTGTGTGATAGATATGTGTGAACACCGCACACAACACGCGCACAAACACTTTTACAGACACACAGCTTTGAAAAAGGCGCACATTGTGAACGCACATGTTTTGGCATTTCGAACTGCAATCAACGATCTCCGATGACTTTTCACATCGGATAGTCATTATTTGCTATCGTTACTTATCGAAATATCTTAAGAAAAATTGAAAATACGTGACTTTCTTTATTTTTTTGCAATTTTTGAAAATATAACCAAAAAATGTCGGACATTACGGCCCATACAACGACGGCATCTGTCGGAAAACGAACAAATCAATTAACGACCCATTCACAATGCAAACCGAACGTTGTAAACAAATCGCAAACGTCAAGTTCAAACGATTTTCAGCTATGAACTGTTTACCTTAATTTAATGTGATCAAAACAAATATATTCAAAGGTTTATTTTTAATAAGATCTCATTTAAAATGTCCGAATACGGTGCAATTTTGACGTCAAATGTTATTCAGCTAGTTAAATGTAATTTCTAGACATTTTCAATAAAATTTAATTGAATTTTAATTATTGAATATTAATTTTCGATTGCATTTCTACAGATGTTGAAAAGTTCAAGACTCAACGACTCGAATTGAATAAATCAATTCAGAAAGGGGAAATAGAGGAAGCTAAGGCAAATTTTCGATCACATTTTGCAACAAAATATTTGTGAATATTTATTATTTCTTTTTTCTGATACAGATTGCCGACGAAATAGATTTGTTACAGAAGAAATTGAATGCAGAAGTTGATAATCTGCACGCATTACGGAGTCGACAAAATGAATTGGACCGCATTCTAGATGAAACTGAAACACATTTGAAACAGGTAAATTCATACACGATATGCAACTGCACATTTAATATAAGCTGCTTTTTAACAAAATATTAAATCATAACGAATGCGAATGGACGAAGGAAAATCAATATGATTGACGTTAAAAAACGCTTAGACAAATTTACTCAAAATGTTGCTATAGAAATTACTTCATAATAACTTTTTGATTTAATCCGCTTCAAATTCAATAAATTCTGTTTTTATTATCTTTTTCAGCTCCTAGAGAGCTCCAATGTCGTACTGAGCTATGTGAAACGCGAGACGAATACGAGTCGGCTCAAACTAAATGATCCACAAAATTAAGTGCATGCTTGTTTAAGATATTTACATGAATAAAGCATTTTCGATGAAGAATAAATTGAGCAATTTACGTGTTTGAAGTTGGCGAGTCTTCGAGTATCAACAAAAAAACTCTCTCAACGGAGGAAAAATAATGAAATAAGAGTCCATTTATTGAGAGTGTATTTGAAAATTAGGTTTTTTTTTTTTAATTTTGATGTAAAGTAATGAGTGATTTTATATATCTGTTTTACAGCATGATTTGGAAGTGAACGCTGATGTGATAATATTCTCAACTGATCCTATGCATGGCCCGTCGCTTTTGTTTCGGTCCAAACTCGAAGCATTTCATTGGAATCGTCATAACCATGCGAGGCAATCACATATCGATAGCTTTGTGGGCCATCATATTTCGCTTTATAGAAATAAAATTCGTCTGAGTGCAATGGTTCGATGTTCGCTTTCAATGCTAAGATGCCCAAATAAATGTCATCATATCTGTAAATTGAAAATAACGTAGATAATCAGTTTTGAATCATAACATTAATCCATTTTTTTCATTAATTATAAATTAATGCCAGAATACAAATTGAAATGTTGGTAATTGCTAATTATCTATCGAAAAAAAATAATTTGAAATGAACATAATTTTTGTTCGACCGAACTGAAGTTCGTTGACATCACTAACCGGAAGTGTTTTGTGTACATGCTCGTGTAATATAAGTCGTTGAGGGCTTCTCTTGATAATATGTATGAGCCGGCCGTAACATATGTAGGCCACTTGTTCCATTTGTATTCATCAAGCGACACATACCATTTACTGGATTTATGACGATGTGGAGTTGATGAAAAGACATAGCCAGCAAAAAGTTTGACATCATGCGGTAATTCTGTATCTAGAAGCTGCCTATTTTGTCGATCATTTTGCGTTAGATCGGATTTGGCTAAATATTGTTTAATTTTGTTCGCATAATTCTTTGTATCGATCGAATGAGCTGAGTGCTTATCGATCAAGCTTTGGATTTCTTTCAATCTTTTCTCACTGAAATGTTGATCTTTACTCAACAAATCCGATTGATTTAGCTCTCTAGACAGCTTTCGTAGTGTTTCATCTGCTTCTTCCAAATATTCTGGATAATTGATTGGATTGCGTAGAAACCGAAGCACATTCTTTGTTGAAACATAGAAATCATCATCGATGAACATGTAGAAATGGCTTCGTGGACAAAACTCAATCGCCCATCTAAGACCCATCATCGTTTTGATTGTGTTGTTATAATAGCTATCGATGAATTCGCCTTGAACAATATCGCCATACTTCTCTCGCTCTTTGTCGATTGCGGTTTGTAGATCTTTCTGTTGCAATGTCAAACCTTCCGCAATTCCAAGCATAAAAACGGTGCGTATGAGTACATCCGAGAATCTCCTCTCGAATCCCCAACTTTGCCGAATGGCACTGCGACGGACAAAGTGATGCATAGCTGATTTTATGAGCAGAACCACTCTTGGAGCGTTCAATGTATTGTCATCGTTAAGACACTTCTCCTTACAATTCGATATGTAAGAATAATTGTACACATTTATCGGTGGAACATCGGGATGTTGTTTGTTTCGCAGTTGCCCTGCATAATGCGAAACGTTTGGATCATTCAACGGATACTCGAAAGATGCATGAAAGTCTGTTTCAAACATGTGTGTAAATACACCGAAAAAATCTAACAAATATATCGCGATCAATCCTAACAGCACATATTTGAACCGCAACAAATTACTTAATCGGGGACACATTTTTTTTCTTTTCCTGGCATCGTCTAATACAATCGGCTCGATTCTGAAAGAAAAAATATTGAAGTTAGAACATGAGCTCAAAACAGCTTCATCCAATTTTACTTTGAAAATGTATTTGAATAATATTCGAAAATTTGTGGAAACTTCCGAAATGTCTTCTGTTCCAAAACGATGATCAATATTGAAATCAGCAACAATTTAATTTATTGGAATATTATTTGTTTGACAAAACTTTGGCGATTTAAGTAAAAAGTCATCAAAAACATAGCCGAAATGAATACAAGCCCCACATACACATTGAGAGTAGTTGACAGGCAAGTGAATCACATTATTCTGTCGAATTTAGTTTATTGGGTTGCGTTCAGTGGGTTGCCTGAATTTGGATGAGTTTTATATTCCCATTTGAATATTTCCAGGCTCTTTTAAGGTTTTTATTTCTGCGAGGGAAGTCTTCCGGACGATTTTAATGTATTTTGAAATCGATAGCGCAATAAAATGATAAAAATGAAAATAAATAAAACATCAAATTTTTCGTAGCAATTAAGAAAATTTAGAAACAATGAAATATTTCTTGTTACAGATCGTTCCCGAGTTTTATTTAACGAGGCACATAAAAGCGATGATCAGACAGCGCTTACGATGGTTTGAGTGTGTGTTGGGCCCAGCAAATGTATGCTGACGCAAAGAGTGTGAGAGGAGCTGAAAGAAAAAAAACAAGGTTACGTTCAAGTCTCGCAGACATAAGAATATTTCCATTGCAACGCTATTTTATATGGCAACATATTTACAGCCATAACCAGTTCAGTCACGGTGGAGAGAGCGAAAGAGTGCGTGCGCTGCGAAAGAGAGAGAGTGCGACAGAGACCATCCGATCATTTGAAAGTTCATAATGAACGTCAATCAATGTAGACCAACACACACATCGGCCGTCGTTGTATGTATAGCCAAATACATTCGAATATGGTACGCACTGACAGTTAAGCACAAAAAAAACAGACGAAAAGATTCAATGCAAGCAGTCGAATGTGTGTTTTTCTGTGTTATATTTTCATTTTTTTCTCATTTTGATTCGATTTCTTTTTTATCATTACGTTGCGCTTCCATCCAAATATCGTGGATATGCATTAAAAGAATTAACCAATAATTTTCATCGAGATTCAACGAATTTTTGTCAAATATTTCGAGGATTTGTGGGTGAAAATTATCGTGAAACCGAAGTGAAGAACGTTTTGTATTCGAGTTATATTTGCATTTGCAATACAATCGAGCTGTTGGGCGAGCAACGAAAACAAGTGAAATTTCAACCAAAATATTCGATATAGTGAACACAATTTAATTATTTTTCGGAAATTTAGTCGACAATTTATTGTCAAATCATTTGGGCAGTGCCGCAGAAACGTATCAAATGGTTCTTCAAATGGTAAATACTTGGAACAAAAATATGCTTTTAAATCATAAGTCAAAATGGACAAGCATTTATTCGCTCGTTAGTTTACATTTTAAAATCATTTACATTACGAATGGTCTGTGGTGAAAATGAATTTTCCCTGATCTAGTGAAAGTGTGGTACAATTAATAAATCGATGCAAAATAGTTTGTATCGACGATTTTCCGTAGACTGCCAAAAGTAATCAATCAACGAACACACGTCAACTTGCCGCCATTCGTTGCGTTATCTTTCACTTACTCCTGTTTTTTTCGTTCTCATTTATTTTGGATACAACAAATGTCAGTTTTTTTAGTCGTTCGTCGATCGTGAATGAAAATAGCACAGATACGTTTCGAAAACTTGTAAATTTTTAGTGGCCAAATGTTAAACGAAGCAAATTTGGGAACTTTCCCAAAACAATATCCATTCGATAACATGAACCGATATGAAATTCAAACAATGAAAAATAAGTAGTGCGATTGTTAAATTGAGGACTAACGATACACAAATCTCATTTGGTTTATGCAAACCCGCATTGTGAATTTAATACACTTTCCATTATTCTTGCGCTTTTTGCAAGTTGATGTTTATTTTTCAAATTTGACCAAAGGTTAAATTTCGATAGTAGGTCAAAGAAATACTAATTACAAGTGCCGTTTCAAAGCGATGATGCAAAAATCGGAATTAAAATGTATAATGTTTTACATAACATTTTTTCCTATTTCAAGCTCAGTCGATTTTCAGCGAAAAACGCTCGATTCCTTTGGCTACAATGTGGCCGATATTCAATACATATTCATTCATATCGGTTCGAAATGGCATTGTCGTTCTTTCTGACCATTTGCCAAATTATGTCAATATTGTGTTTGATTGCTGCATTCCAACTGATTTGTTTGGGCGTGAAAACATCGAACGATTTTTGGTGTGGAAGTCGCACCACACAAATCGGTCGGTGTAAAGTGCATTATTTTTCATGGTTTTGAAGCCAAAAACCATGACCTGTGCCAGCGTACTCACTGTAAATGTCTGAATGTAGTTCATGTATTTTTTACTCAAGCACAGCACTGACACCAGCATAAACATATGTAGGTTTTACTAGGCAGGGCAAATCTATAGAGGAAGTCAAATAACCAAGTGCGAAGAAACAAAGTGAAAAAACACACATATACAGACACACACCGCGGGCGAATGATAGAGAGAAAGAGAGAGAGAGAGAGAGAGAGAGAGAGAGAGAGAGAGCAATGGAAGTTTCAACGAACCCAGTTTGTACGCATTTTATGAGGATATGTGAACAGACTGGTTCATTCTGCAACGATGTTTTTGTACCATAAATATAAATTAACGAAAAATGACATCAATAGATTGAGTTGAGAGAGAGAGAGAGAGAGAGAGAGAGAGAGAGAGAGAGATAAAATGCATCAGTCCGCATGTAAGCAATGAATATGATTGTAAAGGCTTTGTGCATGAGCGTGTATTGTGTCGAGAAGAAGCACGCCATATTTTTAATGAATTTTTCGCGAGAATTGTATTCTACTCGATACTCACATCAGCTTTCGGTTTTCGGCTTTCGTTTGACAATTTTGTGCTAGAAAGAGAGAGCATATTTTAATGCAGGAAGATGTTTCCTCAACATGCACCGACTTTTCCGTGCCTATATCTTATTTACGTTTTTCTTACTTGTTTTTTGTACATCGTTGAGCAGTTGTGTTGATGAACCCTTCCGTTTCTCAACTTTCTGTCATTAACTATGTTTTCGCTACATTTCTATTAAATTGTAAACGATAAATAAATTTGTAAAAAAACGATAAATTAATTTGCGAAAATCTTTTGAAAAGCTTCTCCCGAATACTATGCACAGAAAATACAATATTCTGATGAAACAATATTCATGTTTTGCGTAAAAAATGTCAATTTTCACTAAATAATCTAACACCTTCCGATGCTCGCTATTTAGACCGGTTCTTGACGAATTACTATTTCATATTAGGAATTTATTGTATTTCCAAAAATAAATATTTCGCAATAAAATGAACAAAAACTATTTCGTATTTATTTACTTTACAGGACATTAATTGGATTATGATTACCTGTTGATGATGAACTAGAATTGGTTGGAATAACAAAGTTTGCCGGGCAAACAAATAAAGCGACGACAAAAAAGGCGTTGAAAAGTGCTGCTGAATGTGTGGAGAAGATTCAAAATCTCAAAATTGCCATATCGGTGTTGATATTTGCTAAGTGATATAAATAGCGAAACCAGAACCCAGGGAAACGTTAAATAACCTTTGAAAGGATATATAATTTTGCTTGAAATGGATACAAGCGATTCAGGTGAGCAGATGTAAACAGTCATTCGTATGATAATAAAAATTGAGAAATGCAAGAGCAAAGAAATACGAGAGCTCGAAAGTTTTGTGTAAGAATTTACAATCGTCACCAATTCATTTCATAAGAAATGTAGAAAAGCAAATGATTGTAATCATCCAGCTTGGAGCGCATTAAATCAGAATCAAAACTGACAACATTTTGGAACTGTTAAACAAGTGACTCTCAATCACTTGATCAATGTCCGAAAACACTTCAATATTTGAATTTATTCAGGGAGCTGGCAGCAATTATGAATGTGCCCATTTTGAAGTCGAATTTAAAAAAACACTACTGAGACATTTTTTTCTAAGCTATAAGTTTTTACGCGAAACGGTGGCGCTGGAAAGCCGGGCCAATTTTTTACACAATATGATGATTGAAACTTTGCTTACACGAGCGCCTTACATCAACACATGCAATTCGTGGCTAATAAAGGTGTTAGTTAATGATTAATCACTTTAACCAAGCACTTTCTTCTTTTACCCGAAACTTGTAATTTCCAAATAAATGATTATAACGCCAATAATCACAGTCTCTATTATTAAATGGATCTCGTACTTAACAATTATTGTATGGTTTGACCGAAAAAAAAAACGTAAATATTAACGCATTATCGAAACAAAAGCAAGCGCTTGCAGATTTTATACATTTCATACTTGGCGTTAAACTTGGTTTTTCTCTGTCTTTCCCAGAATATATATACAATATTGAGCGTAAAACTAGGTTATAGTTGTATGCAATTATTCGTCTAGACTACAGACTGAACGCGGACGCACACGTTTCTTCTGTCGAGGACACGTACGGCCAAAATGTATTTAATCGTTGAAACTCAATCGATGTTTGTTGCGCGCGGAGCTCCGAGCGAATACATTTGCATCAAATAGATTTGTGTTTTTTCAATGCTTTTTCGTGTATATGTGTTGAGTGCGAATATTGAATGAATGAGCAGGAACATGTGGAATTGTACGGAAAAATTGCAAGTAAGTGAGTTAATGAGTTGGGTGCATTTAAACGAGCGATTCGTTTCAGCAGATATCTGACGATCATACGCGGAAGGAAACTCTCATATTTTAGCTAAACGCATGAACAACTGTTGTCCTAAGCATCCGCACCGCTGCTGATATGCGACTTCATGCAGTCAATTTATTTTAGTAATAGGTTTCGGAATATAATACGCAACGATGGATAAACAAAGATAAAATGAAGACATAATAAACCTGGCTCTTAATTTCAACATATTTGATATAAGTGAACAGCAGCAGGCGTCAATAGCAAGGATTGCTAAATTAGCTGGCTTCTCTAATCGAACATTGACGCATTTTTTGAAAAATCAACCGAATATTTTCCAAATGAACTAATTGGATATTCGGAGAATCGATTCAATCAAACGATAGCTTGCAAGCATTACTGCGATCTCGATTATATTATATTATAAATATGAAAAATGAATCGAATAATAATGTTAACCATAAGGGAGTGAAGCATCAGTGAAATGTTCGGTTTAGAGTAAAAAAAAAGATGTTCAATAAAAAAAAACTCGATTTTCAGTCAGTGTTTGCATTTTTCAAGACACAGTTTCTCAAGGTTATCAATGAAAGGTTAGTTACAAATACAGCCATTCCCTTATGTATGGAACCGCCTTTTTTCCATGTGCACTATAATTCGTATCGTATTGGATTCGTATTTAGCGCGCGCAAAAGAGAGAGAGAGAGAGAGAGAGAGAGAGAGAGAGAGAGAGAGATCTATTGCACACAAATCAAAGTCAAATAATTTGCTCGCAAAAAAATGCAGCCAATAAAAAATGCAGCTCAATCGCAAGCTTGAAATATTCAAGAATGTTCTCATCGGAACACGAATTGGCTGCTACAATTATGCATGCATATTTTTTGGTCAATTTTATGGCATACATATTGTCGATTTTCGCGTGCTTGTGTGTGTTTGTCTGTGTTTGTGTGTGCCTGTAATTGTAACTCGTAAAGATCTATACTGTTCAGCGTCTTCGTGTGCATTCTATCGGCCAAATAGCATATACATTTTGTGGTGTGTAAACATTGTGTTGCGCGCACACACATTCGTCTAACTAAACGCGAGCCGCTGTGTTGGAGCTCCAAAATCCTCGATGCAAGTTTGGCGAGAGAAAAAAAAAGCGAATGTTTGATTGTGTATCTTCAAAATGCGCAAATAGGCTTTTGTCATCTATATGTCCATTGAATGCTATTCTATAAAATAATGACCCAAAAACCAACGCGAAAAATAGCAACATGATTTTTTTGCTCTTGAAAAAAACATAAATTTATAACTCAAAAAAATGACTAATTTCAATGAAACGTGTAGGACATTTCCCAATTCAGTCCATTTTCAATTCGAGCGCAGTTTCCTTTCGGTCGGAAGGATTAACCGTTCGAATTTGATTTCACTGCATCGTTGTATGCAAAATAAATCGCTCAAATCATTCTCATATTAAAAACAGCCTACCGTCTGTCTCCTTCAGCCAACCGTGTGCTGTATGCCGCTATAATCAACTCACAAATATTATTTTGCATGATAGAACAGTACAGTTTGAGCTGTGTTATCGGAAGGTTCGTCGCTGTTCGTCATGATTAATTTTTTTTTATCTAATCTCACAAAAATGCCAATAATTTTGAACCGTTGAACTATTATTGAAGTTATCGAGATGGTCTATTTTGATTATGTGAATTTCATGGGTTTTTGTGAATCAATAAAAAGATGTGAAATTTACTGAAATAATTAAAGAGTGGTCGTTTTTGATGTGACAAAAATTGATGTTTACAACGTAAAAAGTGCTTTGAATTCAATTCAGTTCAATGTGACAAATTGTTAGTAAAATAATTTTTTAATAAACATGAAATTCGGGCGCATCCGAAAGGACACATATTCCAAAGCAAAATAGATTTGAATTTGTGCGACACTCAATGCCAATTGCATGAACCCAACCATTCATCCAATGATTCATTTATAATACGAACATTGCGCAATTATTCATATAAATATGTGAAAAATTGAAAAAAATTCTTCTTCATTATTATATTACGATCATCTTTTAATCATCTGAATCCGCAATGAGCCGATTCCGACTTACCGACCGAATGAAAGCAATACACAGTATTCATGTGGAATAAGGGAAATATATCGAGAAATCGCGAAATATTTCTCATCTGAAATGCGCATATTTTTCAACCACTGTCGTCAACATTGATGATCGATTTAACGCTTGAAATGTTTAAGCACGTGGTCGGTGTGACTCCAATTATTACGGAAAAATTACTTCAATTTCGACAGTCACAAAGAATGATAATTTTGTTTATTTTTTGCTCAATAGAATCTGTAGATTGATTTTCCCGTATTCAATCTATAAAAATTATCGCCAAACAGGAATTTTTATGAGCACTCACAATGCAAACTCTATAGAGTTTTTTTATTTATTTTAAAAATGCACACATTTGAGATAAAGAAATAAAATTGAGCTGCGTGCGTGGATTGGAATAAGAATACCTTCGAATGACACCATGCCTGTCGATTTATACAGCGCCATATTTTTCAGCCATTATTTTGAACTAAGCGAACGTTTTAAATTACGATGTGCCAAATAAAGTGTGCGGATCCAAAAATAAAAATCGCTTTAATGGATTTTGAGATAATTGAAAAGGTTTGCGCATAAATTTTAACAAATGTCGAACAAAAAATAAATATATTTAAATTCGCCGGACTCTCAACGAGCAAAAAAACCACCACAGCCGCCACTTCAAATGTGTGTTGACTATTGTCTCAGTGTTTTGTTTCGACGAGATGCGATTCATTCTGTGCTTCAGACGATAAGAGACTGTTCCTTTCGTCCGACCGTAAAATTTCAATTTATTAATCACACATTTTGCCCAGTTATTTTCTTGATCATTGCATTTTTTAATGATTACTTTTAAAAAACTACTTATCATCGAACCTCTCTGAAAATACATATGCATATTTCGTCTATTCGTTGCTGATTGCTCTTTTTCTAGGCGTATTTGAGCACTTGAGCCAATTTGGTCATGAGGTTTCTAGGATTTTTTGGCATTCGGGGAAGATATTTAATATTTAAAGACATGAAATTATTGTAATTACAACATTTCAGTTTGAATTTATCACATTTTTTTTTAATTAAATGTATTTCTAGTGACGTGACTTCATTTTTGAAAAGATGTTTTTTTTTTCAAATCTTCACCCATATTTTCCCGGTTTTTGAGCATGTGCATGCTTTCGATTTTTTGTACAAATTTATATCCGCTCTGATGATAAGATATCTGTAATTGTTATTGCCATGAAATGAAATACCCCAACCAATTTTATGCAGCTCTCTCGACATTTAAAAATTCACAAAACAGCATGTATGCGTATCAATTTAAATTCGGGCAATGAATTGTGACATATTGTTGTTTATTGATTTTCTAGCGACTGAATAAATAATCTTTACTTTTCCGATATCAATGAAATTGTGGGCACAATTTAATGAATTCAAATTGAAACTAAATAACTGAAATAATACCGAATAAACGTGCGATATGTGGATCAAGAAACAACTTTCTCATTCAAAAACCAAATTGAGTGATCATGGGCGTTTTATTTGCCACTAATTACGATGCATTGTGGCTGAGAGCTTGTGACTTGAAATGATTAATTTGACGAATAAATATGAATTCGATAAACGGTGGTTCAGCTTTCGATTTTTTCTTCACACAGTTCATTAACCTCCGATTCTTTGTGCGCTAAATTTTAAAGATTTGTAGCGCAATAAATACGAGAATGCGCTGAGCGCAATTGCTAATCATTGCGCTCGCTGTGTTTTTCTCTTTAACATTCCATAGCGAATAAATTTTACTCATGTCATTGTATACTTTTTTGTAATAGTAAAATCGAAAAAAACGGCATTTGGTACTGAGCACAGCTACAAATTCATCTGATTATTCCGAATAAAATAGGTTCAAAATTCATTTCATATGGCCACTCAAACCAGATCGAATTGTAAATAAACGGAAAGATGTGACTTCAACAATCATTAAACCATTGTGTAACATAAATAAATGCCAATGAAAATGTTGCGATGAAAACAATATGATATATAATTGATATTCGGCGATATTTTGTTTTGCTATTCAGTTTCTATATTGAGGATCTAAAATAAAAAGGTTAAGTGGGATAACGACTTGCTTCCCCCAATTCAGGATTCATTTGTTGAATTTCATTTGTTACAGGCAAACATTTAAGTGCAATCATTTCATGACAACAAAATTGACCGCAAAAATGTAGCAAAAGCCAAATATTTTTATTGTGTCACATATCGAAAATGGGAAATGCATCGAAATTCAACAAATAAGTGTAGATGATTTGTCAGCTTTTTTACATCGAATATGCAATTAAATGTCATCGCCAATCGACCTATTTAATGCAATCAATAGCGTGTTAGTGCATTTAATTTGCGATTTTTACTTGTTAGTGTCCCTTCATTGAGGCATCGCACGAAAAAAACCGCACACACACACACATTAAGTCGTTAAATGAAGGGAAAAGTGTGATAAAAAAAGGGCAAATATCAAGCGCCTCTGGATATTGTGTGTGTGCGTGTGTGTGTCTCAAATTGTTTCAAAACAAAAAATGTTAAAAAAAGATAAGCCAGTGCTCTCCGTGGCCGATATAATTGAAGCACAAGGAAAATTATGGGATCGTTCTTTTTCAGGTAATTGTATATATCTAATTATGGACGCTGTGTCAATACAATAGGATCATTCAAGTGCACGATTTAAATAGCAGGAATAGCAACAAACTGCGATGCAACCGAAGCTCTTCGAGAAATGACGTCAAGAAATGCTCTGGACAAAGAAATCGCAGAACGAATGATCGTTTTTGTTATTTTAATTCATTTATATCTCAAATTGTATCTATGCAATAAGTTTTAATCTGTTTTCTGTCTGGTCAACAATAACAAATGCACGAGGTCAGACATTTCAAGATTAATTAGTTGGTTTTTTGACTGGAGCCTGTAAGCACCAACGAAACGAATGTCGAATTTTAAATATTCGTTGTTCATTTGGCAGACCAAAGATTGTCCACTGGCCGACGTGTCTCGACTATTTCTGTACCAGTTCTATATTTCTATATTTATACAATTTATTCTTTCGAAATTAAATTATTGCTGCACTTCAGAAACTGCTTTGATAAATGGACTTTTGAACTTTGCTTACAAAATCCCATGCATATATTTATCGGGCATGACGTAAGGGTGACCGAGCGCATGCCACTTTTTTTTTCTCTACTTCATCATTTTCGGTTGAATTTTGAAGATTTATTAATCAAATTCGTGTGTTTAATGCGTCTTTATTCGTTTGTTATCGATTTGACGTGTATGAATGTCTGAGCAGTCCTCATCAAGCCAAAACAAGTGAGAAAGCCACGTAACGATGAACACAAGAGGAAGAGAGAGAGAGAGAGAAATGCCGAGATAGGCAAATGGCAAATGATATCCAAACATGCACACAAATCTCAATGATCACAATTAAAAAAAATGTTTACATTTTTTTATTGTCTACACATTTGAAGGTCACACACATGGTTTGCGTTTGCTTGTCTTGTACTCTGTTTCCATTTATGACAATGGCGTCAATTTCAGGAATATTCGCTAAACTTTTTACCCCGTCTCCAACTTATTCCGCATTCAATTAATTGTGTGATATTTTCCACTATTCATCGGTGACCATGGCAAGCACATGAAATTCACATCTTTCTAATATGACGAGAAATTCATCAGCTATCCACACCAAACAATGTGTAGCATTGATTTAGCTGGATATTATTCAATTTTCGTAACATTCTTGTGTAACATACACGGTCCTTAAATGCCCGTACATGAGCCACACATCTATCAACTGGCGTTCAGAACGAAAACGCCGAATTCACGAAAATAGAAACAAAATATATAAGTGGAAAATGAATTTAAAAAAAAAGTCGTTAAAATGGCGTAGCAAACCGAACTTGACCTTGATTTGTCGCTTGATGTGTTTACACTATAGCTGAATGCCATTGCCGCGCTCTAACACTTTTTTCACACAATCGTTCGGCTATTGTGCCAGTCTACAATGTGAAATCCACATGCATCTTCATTAACATGCTGTGCTTTTAGATCAATGCTCTATGCGCTGAAGCGAATTCGCTCAAAATTTTTCGAAAACCTGCAGTTAATATTTGGAAAAATCGCTAAGGTCGACTCAAACAATTTCTTCATCGATTCAATTTGAAATTTATAAATCTATCGACAGTCTAGACAGCTGTCGTTTTGCCATCGATAATAGCTCGGAATCCTTTTTTGATTTCTCTTCTAATGGCGCGAAGTTTTTTTCGAAGCTGACATTCATTGTGAATGGATAAAAAATGTCGCACAAGCAAGCAAAACTGCATATATGAGTGAAAATGTGCGATCTCTGCGTCGGCTTCTTCCAAGCGCAATTCCCTCAACCTCTGAATTGCTTGCTGTGTGGTATTGATACACATTTATTGACGTTGGTACAATTGAACACATGTGCTGGCCGTGCTGGCTGTGCTGGCTGTGCTGCTAAGCGTGAGTTGGATATGTATATATGGTGTGCGCTTGTTTGAAAATAAAATGAAATGATGATCTAATGTTGCTCAAGGTCACCCATTTTAAGCGAATTAAATGAACAACAATAAAAAGCGACGCTCTCTCATCACACATTGTAAACTGAAGCAGCTCCAATATAACAGCAACAGCAGCAAGCTCACCATGATTAACGCTAAAAAATGCGAAACAAGCATTAAGGAGATAGCGGTCGAACGCGCGCGCGCCAACCAGCGACCGACCATACCGCGCGATGCGGCTCAAGAAATATATGCATGGCATGTATGTAGGTATGTGTGATAGTTAAACTCATGACCATACAATGTGATGCGAGACAGCCAGCTATCTGCATGCAATGTGTGGAAAATATTGTTGTGCGTATTTGAGAGCGCCTATGAGTTTAACAGTTGTGTGTCGTATCGATGGTATCTTGCAGTGAATGTAAGTTTGCGGATTGTTCTGAAAAAAGCACGAAATCAAAGATAACGGTTATATATTTTGCATAGGTTTTACTTTAACCATTCATTGAAACTGGTACACACTCTATTTGGTTCTCTTTCGCTCTCTCTCTCTCTCTCTCTCTCTCTCTCTCTCTCTTGGTATATGTCTGCGTCTTGAATGCAATCGGTTCCATATGAACAAACAGCAATCAAACACACATTATTCGAGTGACCCATTACAGACGACGAGCTGATAAACGTATTGCGTCAGTAATTAATTAATAATTCAAATTGCATTTCATGATTTCGATCCGTGTTTGAAAATATGAATTTCCAACCTGAAATGCGTTTTGTGAGCGAAACACATATGGAATCAGCACATCAAGTGTGTGAAGAAGTGCTGAGCAAGCAAACGACAGAAAGTGTAAGTATTTATACACATACATGCTGGCATTTTCTGTGGTTGTTTCCAAAAAGCGCAAACTTGAACGTGAAATCTTTCATCGGTTGCTATGAAAAACATTTAATTTACATTTGGAATCGCATTTGTTGTTGAATGACTGTCGGTATTCACACGGGTTGTGTGTGTGTGTGTGTGTGTTCTTCGTTGCTAAATTCGTCGTATATTTGGGGCTCCTTTGAATAAACCGCCGTATACGTTTGATAATAGCGTTGATATGATGATACAACAGCAATAATGCAAATAGAATACGGAGCTGTTTTCAAGTCAAGTCAAATCTTCAAATGATCTTCAGCGATGTTTGATCTCAAGCAACACGATTTTTCAAACAAACAACATCCTTATATTCGGTTTACAAGCTCATTTGGGTACCTATATCGGCCACATTGTTATGCAGAATATCGAATGCATAAAACAGCTGCCAAATAGCGCGACTGTTTTTAAAATTCTGATACATTGTAGAATAAACGACTGGCACAAGACTGCGAAGATAAAAACAAACACATAAACATTGTTGATAAACGCAAAAATATGAACACACATTGCGGTCCGTCGATTAACTTGTGGTTGTTGCTTCTTTGTATGTTTCTCTCTCCATTTCATTCGAATATTTCAATATACATATAGATTTGTGCTTCTTATTGCTATGTGTTGCCTATCATCGATGGCCGCCGCGCGTTTGTTTCATGCACTAGTGCCATTTTGAAACAAAAAATTGCACTATGTCTATAGTCTGTTTCATGCTGCATTCAGTCCCAGATTTCTCTTGCGTTATTGTGCATAAAACATATTTGCGTAAATCAATACTAGTGCAATAAGATGACATATTTTGAAAACTGAAAAATGTTTGAGAGCTCATGCTGCATGTAAAACTGTAGCTATAGTTGTGAATGTGTATTTGAGCGTATGATGTGCTTGATTTAAGCCGCTCGCATTTATTAAATTTGCAGAAAGAAATAAAGAGTCAACAATTTGACTGAAAATAGGTAATCAGTGAAATGTTGCGATAGAAAGACAAATTTGCGTTACAGGAAATGTGTCAACTCTTATTTTGAGGAATTCTAGCCAAACAAAACCGATGGATTCGTTAGGTTTCTGACACGTTTATATTTAATGAATAGGATTAACACCAATATGTGAGTGTGAAATGAGCGAATGTTGATATGTAAAAGTATTCAAACCGGAAACTTGCAATAATCAAATGATTTAGAGAATGCAAACCATTTGATGAATTAGCGGTACTGCTCTTTATGAAACAAAATGTCAAACGTGTTCTTTGAACGAATTGAAATGAAAAGGCGATTCTTTGATAAATGCTGATCTCACACGCTCGTAAAACTGATTTACCAAATGGCAACATTCTCAATTCCGAGCAAATGATGTTGAAACCCAACATAAATTAACCATATATAATAGCAATTGTTTTAGGCTATGTACAAATAGAATATAGAAATAAATAGGTCAACACATTATTTATTATATGGTGTAGGCTTTTTGCCGGTATCATTTCAATGGTTTTATCTTTAATTACAGCTCCGTTAATCTGCAACAATATTTTTCAATAATTGTTTAATCCACTGAACTTGTTATTTGTTTACCTTTTTTAATCGAGTGTTTGCATGTTTTTTTAATCACAAATGTTTAGGTTTGGATCCATCGATAATGGGACAGATGGGACCAATTTCACCGCCAGAACTGAAACCAGACACATCACTTCTAAATGGTAACAGTTTAGGTGGCTTTTCACCCGGACCGGGTAGCCCGAGTAGCTTCAATCAAATGTCCATCTCGGCTGCAACGAGCATTTCACCAAATTCAGCACAAAATCGCTTGTCGTTCCCGCCAAATCATCCACTTAGTGGCTCGAAACATTTGTGCTCGATCTGTGGCGATCGAGCTAGTGGCAAACATTATGGAGTTTACAGGTACGACAGAGTTTTGCGTATTCGGTTACCTGCTTAAGTGATAATGATATTGGTTTTGATGCATAAAAAAAAACTTTCTTGGCGCGATTGAATCAGAAAATGCATTGTTTTTTCGATGAAATATTTGAATTATATATCGACGCCAGTAATTCTTATGGCTAGAATCTCACATGAAATCTAAGTTGAAACATTTGGCTGTAAAACAAAAATCTGAATTTCTATTTTTATAATTGCATTTGACAGTTGCGAGGGATGCAAAGGTTTTTTCAAGCGAACCGTCCGAAAAGACCTAACTTATGCATGCCGTGAAGATAAAAACTGCACAATTGATAAGCGTCAACGGAATCGATGTCAATATTGTCGGTATCAAAAATGCTTGATATGTGGAATGAAACGCGAAGCGGTTCAAGAGGAGCGACAACGTGGTGCTAAAATGTTACCAAAGCAGACAGACGATGTGGCCCAGGCAAATCCAGTTCGAGATCTAACAATTGAACGGTTGATGGAAGCAGAGCAAAAGAGCGAAACTAGAATTGGTGATAATGCAATACCTTACTTAAGGGTCGGTCCAAATTCCGTTGTTCAATCTGAATACAAGGTAATATTTATTGAAAAAAGTCTTTATCGATCAAAACGAATAATAATATGTTTCTTTTCAATTTGGTTTCATTAAAGGGAGCCGTTTCACATTTATGTCAAATGGTGAACAAACAGCTTTATCAGTTGATTGAATGTGCAAGACGAATGCAGCATTTTGCGCAGCTTCAGAAAGATGATCAGGTTCTTTTACTACGGGCTGGTTGGAATGAGCTCTTAATAGCAACTGTTGCGTGGCGTAGCATTGAGGTATGCATCAAAATGAAAGTCGATTCAACACCTCATTAAAATACACATTGAAATCTTTCGTTTCAATTTTATAGTTTCTCGATCAAGAGCGCACAAATGCAGATGGATCGATTGATCGACGAGCTCCGGTACGGCCCCCACAACTGATGTGTTTGGGACCGAATTTTACGCTGCATCGAAACAGTGCTCATCAGGCTGGAGTTGCCCCGATATTCGATCGAATTTTATCCGAATTAAGTGTGAAAATGAAGCGATTGAATATTGATAAATCCGAATTGACATGTCTGAAGGCAATAATTCTGTTTAATCCAGGTATAAAAACCAAATTCAGTTATCAAATGTTCGATTAAGAAGTATTCCATTGTGTTTGGCCTTCATGTCACGACTTAAGTGAAACATTGAATTCATTTGTTTTCATATAAATGAGTATTTCCACATAATATGCTCTCATATATTGATTGTTGCATTTCATTGCATACTTGAGAAGAACCAAAAAATCATTTTCTCTATATTTCCAGACATTCGGGGATTGAAATGCAAACAGGAGGTGGATTTGTGCCGTGAGAAAATCTACGCATGTCTTGATGAATATTGTCGCCTTCATCATCCTGGCGATGATGGTCGATTTGCTCAACTGCTTCTTCGATTACCAGCGTTACGTTCAATTAGTTTAAAATGTTTGGATCATTTAAGTTGTTTCCGGTTAATTGGTGAAAAGGGTTTAGACACATTCATTGCCGAAATGTTGGATACTCCCTTATAATTAAATACACAGGCACATGAATCACGCGCATATGATATGGTAGGATTAAATATGAATACGTCAACATGAAATGAGAGTGAGGGAGAGCGGAAAACCTATCAGATGCAAATACACACGCAGTGTACACATCAAATCGAGTATATCATTTACCGAGCGAGAGCATCGAACAACGTGGATGGCACCCAGCCACATACACACACACACACACACACACACACACACTCCAAGCAAGCACACTCATTCGATCAGTAGCTCTATTACTATCATCCTAAAATATATTATTTACAGATAATTGACGAAATGCAAGGAAACAAAACAGTAATCGTAGTTATTACATTTCTTTGACGATTAAGCACTTGAGTGTAGTTGTATAGTTTATTAAAATAATTTATATGTGAAATGAAAGAAAATCTTTTTGTAATAGAGAAATTATTAATAATTATTTTTGAACATCAAGTAAAATGCAATTCGACGGATGTTTCTCATGATGTGAGTAAAATATGGTCCACCACTTAGGAATAGATTAATGATTGGGTATGTAAAATTATCGGAAATGGGAAAGGTTTTAGAGGGACTCATGCATTCTCAAATCAGCTCAATAAACATCACCGATTTATCCCTCTACTGCGCTTCAGATATAGAATTGAATGCATCTAGGCAGAATTTTGGGGCACAGCAAACGAGAAAAAATGGTGAAAAGTCTTTTTTTCCACATTTTCCAATTTTCTAGCAATTTCTCGCTATATTTTCCAATTATTTATAAATTAACCAAATTGAAGATGGAGCTTAGATCTATAATTTATGTATATTTTTTTTTTTTTTTATTGAATAATCAGTGATTACCTTTCATAGCGAAAAAAGCCTCATGATTGAAACAAAAAAAGCAGTTCCGAGATCGCTTTCAGGCAGTAGAGGGTTAAATTCAGATCGGCTCTAAGCTTGTGAAGCTCAACAACCAAATCTCGACGGATTTCAATTTTCCGGCAACAAATGATAAAATCGAAATGGAGACAATTTTTCTGGCTTCTTATAGTTTTAAATAAAATGTGCACGTGTGCACTTTTAAATATTCGATTCCATCCAGGATCAAAATCATTTCGATTAATATCAAGACTGGCTTAAATATTGCAAACTGTTCGAATGTGGATGTCACGCTTCAGAGTCTAAGCTAAATAAAGAAGAAACATTCTCAATGTTTCAGCAGTTTTGAATGGCGATAAAATAACATTATATTCAAAACTTTTATTGGATAAAGAAAAGATTACAATGAATTGACCAACAATAGACAAACAAGACGATGCTTGGAATCAGTATTTTTTAAGTTTATTCGAATGTTTCAATTTAAAAAAAAATGTAATAAACCAAACAAATGCGAAGTATTTATCAAAACTGTTTGAGAAATGTTAAAGTATGGATTCCATCCAAATGAGTATACGTCGAAGAGAATAAATCGACTCTTTGATGAAACACAGTATATTTCATTTGAACACAGATTTGAACAGTTTGAATCAAATTTGTGAAGAAAAAAAATCTGTAGTTTTTTTTCTAATTTCATTATATATTTGTGACAGAAGTAGCGAATACAAAGAACATTGAAGAAAGGAATATTTGTTTTAATAAAAATACGAATTTAAAAAATGCAAAAAAATGACGTAACAAAGTATTATTGTGAGTTTGTGGTTCGGTTCGACCCGTGATATAATGGGTTTGATCAGTGTGGGTTCCTCGATTACGACGATATGTTTGGTTTCTCTGCGTTGGTGCATGATCGGCTCTAGGGGCGGTCTCACATTGCGGAAATCGGGGAGGCAGCATATTTAAGCCGCAACAACTGGTGGAACCAATTGGTGCCTAGCGGTTCAGCTAGCGGCTTGAGCTGCACTTGAAAATATTCGTCCATGAATTTGAATCGGTAGTGCTCCGCTATAAACCGGAGGTCGGTGGTTTCTTCATCTCCGATGTAGTCACGGTTTTCGGGATTGTCCCATTGAGGAAGTATTTGTTTCTGGTCGTGGGCTACCTGCGTTAGTAACATTTGTATTGAATGTAATACCGAGAAACCGATCATAGCAATTCACATCGATGAATCTGTCGTTGAATACCTCGCATCCTGTTGAGGAAAACGTGATTAAGTCTTTTCCGTGTTTTAAAAACCGCTATTGAATAGGACTGTGCCGAACTGAGTGAGCGTTATCAGTTAGCTGAGCATCCTTGTGTGCGTACATAGTGAGTAAAACAATGGTCAATCAGCGATGATGTACGTACACATAGATGCTCAGCTGGCTGAATCTGCAAATTCAGCTCTGCTCAGCGCTATTTGGTGGCGTTATACCAACATTAAAAAGAAAACATCAAATTGTTTTCACAAATTTGCTCACAGCATTTTTCATAACATACAGAATGAGAAAATTTCTGCATAAATCTTGCTGATGAAACAAGCTAAATTCGTAGTCCATTTATTTTTCCCAAACTGGTGTAGCGGAAAAAGGTTTGGTGTGTCTTACATGCGTGCTTGCCAAATTGATATTATTTCTTCTAAAAGTTAATTTGACAGTTCATGTCCAAAAGCTTCCAAATTTCGATAAATTTCGTGATAAATATGCTATATTATTTGCACACGATAAGCTATCACACTGCTCGCGTATGGCCGGCTTGATTCGCAGCGGTCCCCAGTGATTGATTCGCACTAATTTGAAATCGACCTTCATAGCTAGCAGATGCGCGCATTTTGTTAAGTGAATATAAATAGTTGGACTGAGAAAAATCGTTTGATAAAATAAATCCATATTGTGAATCGATTTTTTTTGAAGTTCCAGGTCAGTTCTTCCGTTCAGGAACAATTTTTATTTCTTTGAAAACACGGATCGTTTCAGAATATGTGTGGATGGATGTATGGATTAGAAAGGGGACCTCATATATACATGAAATCGTTGCGTAGGTCGAGGACCTTTTGCGAGCAACCTGTAATAAATAGTTGAGTTCCGGCTGTGTATCCAATTTAAGTTTGCGATAGTTGCTCAAATGAGATCCGGTGTCATCTCGGCACCGTTCTCATTAAGTTGTCAAAGAGAGTTGAAGGGACGCGTCTTTAGCTTCTACTGAGGGGGAATCTGTGCGTCTTTTTGACGAATTCGTAGATCTTGCCAATTGGGGCTGACATGACTTCACCAGGTGTTAGCAAATTTAGACCAAATACATGCAGTCTGGATCGTCTCTAAATCCTATGCGTCTAAGATAAGAGTTGAGACCGATATGGCCTGTAATGATTCCGACCGTGTAGCTTAGCCTGAGTTTATCGAGACTTAGCAGATATTTTGCTAGTTTCTCATTGGGCGCCGTGACAAACAGTTTCGAGTGAGAGCAAGTGTCACTGCTACGCCAGCGATGATATATTCGCTCTTGCAGCCAGCTGTTGCAGGCGGCTCTGCATCTTTTCTCGTTAACTGGGAAAAAAGGTTCAGGGCCTTCCGTACTCAGAGTAGTTCCTAATTTTGCTAGTGCATCGGCTCTTACATTTCCCCGTATCTGGGAATGTGCAGGGGTCCATATTAGAGTGACTTCTCTTGTATTGGCGATGCTATTCAGAAGGACAGACCCGTCATCACCAACTGATGCATCGGTGAACCATGCTTCGGTATCCGCATTCAATGCGTTCCAGAAGCCATTTCCAGTCGATCTATCCGGTATGACTACCTGATAGTCTTTATGGAAAATGTACTTTGAAATGTACTATGGAAAATGTACCATTCAAAATATAGAAGATTCAAAAATTACTTGATTGCAAATTGTTGTAAAATTATTGGAGACTTGGCATGAGATACCAAACTGAACCAAAGTAGCAGGAAAATGCGGGTTCGTCGCTTTTATGTCAACCGCAAGGACCATCTCTCTCTCACTCTTTCTCATTCTCTCTCTCACACTCTCTGCACTCTAAGATTAAAAACAAGTATTTTCATTTTGTTCATTATTTGTGAATATTCGTAGCATCTGGAGAAATATGAAAACACATCTGCATGCTTTACAAAAAGAGTATATGATTGAAAGTACTACACACAAACACACACACACACGATTCTTTCTCTCTCTCACTCACTAAGAAAATATACACATTTTCAACTAAATATAAGTATTTATCGGCCATCTACAAACCAATAAATTCTAAACGGTAAATTTAATCAGTCGGTACACGCTGTGAACTTGATGTATCAGATGAGTCCTGGTTTGTACCAACTGAACGCCCTGGGATTGGTATAATATCCGGAACACGCTTCGAAATCGATATTTCAGATGATGCGGTCGAATTGCGCAGTAAACTTCTTGATGAATTTTGTGGACTGAGATCATTTTGCGAGCTTGATGAATTAGAAGAATTCTGTGAGCCTGGAGCGCTGGTATCAATTGGCGAATTATGTGATTCTACCGAATCTAACATTGCCAATAAATCTTCATCTGGACGAAGCGACAATATAGATGATGTTTCCCCCCTAAAGATTTAAATTTTTAAACTGATTCAGACAAATGTGCAGTCATTTTTAATATATTTCAATATATTCTAATATGTACCTGTTCTTCAATTGGTGGTAACTGTTGAGTTGGGGGAGATGAATGTTCAATTAATTCGAAATTTTTTAATAACTCTGCCAAACAATTTCCACATAATAGTTGATTTGGTTCATATCGTTCAAGAAGCCAATCTTTGAATTCTTTTTGGAATGGCCATTTGGTCATTTTTATACTTCTATGTTCCGATAGTTGGCAATTTACACACGAGTTGTCCATTTTCTCTATAGAAAAAAAGAGTGATATCTTGTACGTGAAAAAGAGAGAAAGCCAATCTTGAGAGAGAAAGAGGGAGATAGAGAAAAAAGAATGCAAAAACATAATCTCGCATGAATGCAAATTCAACATTTCGAGCTTGTGAATTTTATTGGTCGCCAATGTGTGCTCTCTCACTGTGCGTGTGTGTGTGCTGAGCTGAGGATTTTCTTCTTCTTCTTCTTCTTCTTCTTCTATTTTCATTGCAATCAATGAAAACTTATATGGAAAGCAGCACTTTTGCATTAGATGTGTCTCTCTAGCGGTAAAATGAGCACGCCAGGGTATACAAAATAAATAAATCTGTGAACGCTGGAAATAATGACATGCTAAATGAAAAAGAAATTGCAAAATCGGGTGAAAATACATTTTATTTCGTTGTTGTTCGACAAGAGAAGAAAAAAACGGTTAATCAAGACGTAAGCAAAAATAGAAAAGAGGAAATTTACAAAAAAGAAGAACGAAGAAAAAGAATAATTATTGTTAGAATTTCACTTGAAAACTGAAGACCAAAATTGATTGATTTAATTTTGTAAAATGGTAATGCCAAATTGATGAAGAATACTACCATCATAGGAACCAACAATTGCTTAAGATCTCTTTTCTTAGCAGTCATCAATTAAAACACATATTTTCAATAGCCGGTGACATGATCGCACAAAAAATCGATCGAATCACTTAAGACAATTCAAACTTTTAACTTCTTTAATTTATTGTAATTTGTTTATGTGCATACTGCACTGTACAAATTCATCGATTTCAAACTTTTTATTGATCGTTGGCAAATTGGAATTACATTCGTATGGTTTTTTTTACTCTTTTTCAAATTCTTTCGAAGAATATTGTAGTTCTCATGTTTGATGCAGAAATAGAAGAAAAGTCAAACCATCAACAACTCGAGAAAAGAACAAATAAGAAGAAGAAGAACTGCTTTGTTGTTGTTTTATGTTTTTGGGGAGGGAAAATGCAATTAAAAAAACACTCACATAATAATTCTTTTCATCCAGTGTTTACTTCTTTCGTTCCCGCTAATACATATCAACCATATTAATAATAGCGTTCTCGTGTCACTAAGTGTTCTGATCATCCCATCGACATTGTGACAAAGATTTTCATATATCATATTCATCCAGTTCATGCAATACCGAATCGAGATCAACATGTTTAAAATTTCTACCACTAATGACAACTTTCTCGTTACTGACCACTTTTGTGTTATAAGAACACAAAACTACATCATGAAATGAAATAAACGAAGGAAAGTGAGCAAATTTAGTTACGCGCGCGATATTATTAGCAAAAATTAGAATAATTTGTGAAGGCTCCTTTCCCGGCCACCGATGGGTAGGACATCCGTCATTCGCGAATTCAAAATTTAGACTAAAATTACTATTTAGTGCGCGATTTTAAGCAACATTATTTAACATATTAATATTAAAATCGCCAACTATAACCACATTGTGCTCATGAGCGACTGACGCCGAAATTAAATCAAGCAAATTCCGCGTATTGTCAGCATTGGACTGTGGAGCGCGATAGACAACACCGACAATTATTTCTGCATGACGAGTAAACATTTCGATAGATAAAAATTCAACTTTTTCGATATTGCGATTATCTTTAAATGAATTGAGAATTACTTTTCTGTTGAAGCTTTTCAAAACGTAAATCGCTACACCACCTACTTTATTACGATCTTCACGACTGGATTTTCTGTCCGCGCGATATAATTTGTAACTATGAATTTCGACTGATTTATTCGTATTAGCTGACCGCAAAAAAGTTTCACTAAGAGCAATAAGACTGACGTTCTTATTGTTATCCAAGAGCAATTTCAAAAAATCAAAATGATTTGCATCGAGAAGCCCCTGAGCATTGACATGACAGAGATTGAAATCTATCCGGCGTCACCCTCCTCGCCACCACCGAATATTATCCTTAATAGTTCCAAAACCTGTCAGTTGCTAATCATATCAATAAAAATAAACTGGCGCACATAAAACGGAATGTTAAAACCAGGGCCGAATTTTCGCACACTCAGTTCGTTGTGTGCACACTTCTTATGTGCACGAGCCGCTCGTGTGCGATGCAGTGTTCACTACAATGAGCGCTGAAACGCACACAGCAGATATCGTTCCCTTAGCTTTGCAATGTGTGCACAGATTCTCAGAAAGAAGAATAAGAAGAGAGAGAAGACAAGAAAAACAGTCGTATTTCATTTGTTGTTTTGAGTGTAAGTTTGTCTCTTCTTTTGTTTTCTATACTTTCTCTTTTCTTATTCGCATCGCACATAAACTGTGAGATTATAAATGCACAGTGTAAGAACATGTATTATATTGCTGTGCGTTGCTTGCTCGTGTGCGCCCATCGCACACGACACTGTGTGCGTTTCGCTTCTCATACCGCACACTCATAGCGATATTTCGGCCCTGGTTAAAACAATCTTTGCATAAAAATCGACTGATGTACATCGGGTGAAATAATTTTAGGAAATTTTTCGAAAAGGAAACCT
The DNA here is from genome assembly GCA_028476595.1 of Obolodiplosis robiniae. Taxonomy (NCBI): domain Eukaryota; kingdom Metazoa; phylum Arthropoda; class Insecta; order Diptera; family Cecidomyiidae; genus Obolodiplosis; species Obolodiplosis robiniae. The sequence goes on along the minus strand of CM052017.1, from coordinate 5,432,567 downwards.
AGTAAATTGAAAGATTTCGCCCTGATTTTTGGCCAGTTTTATTATCACGATTTTGTGAATTCTTTTGACGATAATCAAGGCATCATGTTGCCTGAACATCACAATCTCACGAAATTTATTTTATTTTTTATTTTTTCCCTTTTTTTTCATATTCATCGTAGAAGAGAAAGTACGGGACATACGCTCCTTTATCCCTTAATCTTAATCCCTTCCATTCTCTCATACACCAATTTTTTCCGACAACCAAAAGTAAATGCGTATAAAGCAAAATGCATTTTATTTATTGTTGGAGTTAATTAGAGAATGAAAGTATTGATGTAAATCATAGGTGAGTATGAGAATGGAAGAGAGAGTAAGTAGTACATAAAAAGTAGAAAATATCTCCAAGATTTCCCATATTGTTCATTTATATAGGAATGACGAATTGTCTGTGACATTTTTTTGACAATATTACATATCGAGTTTATTGATTGCTTTCAAATGTTCATGGGTATAAAAGTATAAAAAAATGATCATTTATTAAGTATTTAGTAGGTAAGATGATCAATAAAATATGATGAAAATCAAACGATTCTTTTCACAATCTTCCAAATGTTCGGATATAAATATCCGCTTAATGCAAAACTCTGAATCTGTGGATTCAATGATATAATTTTTTTTAATTATTTCGTTCCAAATTTAACTCAACCAATGATAGTGATCAATAATAAATAGGAATAATCAAATTTGACAGCATCCAATTTCCAAGGTGATGACATTGCAGTACAAATTATAATGTTGGTACTGGTGGCGCCGTGAACTTTACAATGTTGAACCATTTAGAAACACAGCGAACCACTGAACTATACTATTCCATGTCGCTTCCTTGCCAAGTTCGAACTATCCAACTTTTGGCATATGTATTTCGATTGCTCGATATTATTCATGAAGAGTTTTAAAAGACGTAAACGAGGGAAAAGGCGGGCAAAGTGCTCAATTCTAGGACCTATTTTGCCCCAACGAGATGTGAGTTCTGCAACATGTTCAAATGGAAGTTTTGCGACACTAAAAAAGTTGGAATAATCTCCGAGAATCATTAAAATATTCAGGGTTTTGTGACAATATTCGTTGAGATGAACAGAGAATTTTCCGTGGAGAAATTGTCGCAATGTTGGGGTCCGAAAAGGCGTATATCCCTGAAAGCTAATCGCGGGCTATAAATGCAAAGTTAATCGTCGTGAGTGTCTACATTCGCACAATCGTAAATACAATCATTATTCTCTTGATTTTCCGAGCAAACACCGTTTCGGTTGCTTCGCCAAGATGCTTGTTCGTTTCACCCAAGTTGATCAAGTCACGAAAATCCAAATACTCGGAAACGTGTTCAAGGCAGTCAGAGTTGAGGTCAACAATGTTTATTGAGAAATGAGCATCCAAATTCTATTCCTTTTCAGTTCGTATTCTTTTTACTGCGAGCTTACGACGCTTCCTAAACGATTGTCGTTTCCTTTTGTTCACCATGATCAAACTGAAAATAAAGCTTCAGTTTATAATAATTATCAGGAGAAGATTGACTTGTTTGCAGAACATACATGCAGAACTACTTAAACTCTTAACTGTTCCATAAAAATAGATTTTATTTGGTTTATATATCAAAAAGTACTCAGATGGTTCAGACTAAAAACGTAATAAAATATTTCATTTAGAAATATCTCGAATGCTGTCGAGAGAAATATTATTTTCAATACTTTTCTTCTTTTCCCATACAAATATAGCAAAACCCCATCTAAATATTTTAAATTGTGTCTCAAACAAATGTTCACAAATTACGTATATACGAAATGTCAGAGTCACGCGTTGACTTCGGTTGACGACTGCTTAACGTGCAACCAACTTCATATCGAAACGTTATCGATGACCATTCCAATTTGAAATCTGGCACAGAAAAAATCCATCTAATTGTAAATGCCGCCCAACAATTAACGACAGAAATAAAAAGCTAGCCAAGCTGGTGAAGAAGCTACAGCAAGAAGTGACTTCTCTGGAGCGAAGTAATGAAAATAAGGAAACAGTTCAGAACGATGTTAGCAAGAACTTGGTAAGTGCCGGCGAAAAGGGTGTAAGCCACTTTGCAATATGTATGCGAATTTCAATTTATGTCAGTGTTATTTTAGCGCGATATCAAAACCATGTTAATTAGTGGCAACACAACTGTTATAAGAATTGTATAACAGTGATTAAAAATGTTATCATTGATTAAGAATTTGAATCGCATTCAATCTGAAGAAGTCAGAGCTTTTGTGACACAATTGTTTGCAATGGTACTTAATCAGCGAAATGGCTCCCGATTTCCTACTGTGGAATATATTTGCACCAAAACTGAAATTCTATTTGCATTAATAGCTGGGTAAGATATACACTTACTACTTGTTTTCCTTTCCTGCGACATTCAGAATGCAAACTGCATCATGATTTTAAGTTCATTTTGATGTAATAAGAACAAGCAGGAATTATTTTGCATTAAAGTGAATTCTTCAATTTTTTCCGCTATTTTAAAGGACCAAATTTAAGCATTGCGTCGGATGCAGCTGCTACGCTTGAGGTAAATATTGATTCGATTACGGTTTACTGTATGACTGATTCACTTCTGTGTAACTAGGATCTATTGACACGTCAATAAAATGTTGAGTTCTGAATTTCCGAAAAACATTTTCGAGCTCCTTGTTCCTTTGTTAAGCTCCGAAACTCGAGCTATTCGCGTGGAAAGTTTAAAACTCCTCAACAAACAACTGGTGGTGAAACATAATTATAGAGTAAGTCATTTTTCGTGGAATTTGAATTCAGTGTTGAAAATCCCAAAAATTTCCTAATTCGTAGATTATGGAAGGGTTAAAATCAAACCTAGACAACTTGGAATTGATAATGGAAATGCTGAAGGACAAATCAATCAATATTCGAATGGGTGCCTTTTTTTTCCTCGCAAAATAGGTATTTGTGGCCAATCGTTTGCGATGGGCTGTCATACAATGAAGCCGAACAAAATGCGTACTGCAGATTTTTGGGCCTGATCGCACGACCATGGACACGCGAACAAGAAATCACACATGAAAATGGAATTATTGATGAACATGGATTCATACCCATCAAAAAACGTTATTATCCTGAAGCGATCCAACTTTGCAACACGCAATGCAAGTTCAAGAGTAATCCAACGGATCTATGATTCATCATTGCGCATCATCCAGAGGGGCGCAATGATCACACAAATGCGATAGGGCGCGTAGTAGACTGCGTCATGTATTTTTCACAGCGTAGTTAGGGTGCGTAGTCTCGTCGTGGCGCTCTCTTGGCATCATCAATTGTTGCCTAAAGATTCACACGTTGCTTCAATTTTAAATCGCGGCATAAGAAATACCCTTGAAAATAAGTCTGACTCATCAATAAAAATATTCCATTTGTTTAATATTTAATGTAGTCTATGAATTCTTCTACCCTTGAACAATGTTGACTAAATATTTTGAGCACCAAAAGTTGAAGTCAAGCTAATAAATGAAATTTGCCCCAAAATATACACGACTGGCACCAAAATTTTACTAACTGGACGAGAAACTATAATTCATGTTACAATCAAAAATTAAAAAAATCGGCACCAAACTACAAAAAGCTTCAAACCCCAAGACAAGAAAAATTACTTCTCCGCAAACACTAATGTGCTCGCAAGTATTGTGTTCGGTCAAAAAAAAAAAAAAAAATGCAGAACTCTTAGAAGGAATTTTCTATTATAAAAATATATCATAACGATTGTATAAACACACAGGAAGAACGAAATATATTTAAATTTGGGTATGATTTTAAACCTATGTAAAAAAAATCCAAATATTTATTTGATTAAGAATTGATATGAAGATATGTCTTTAATTTGCGAGTGTTACATTGGAACTGACTCAGAATCTAATCTGTGTTACAAACTGACTAAATTCCAATCGATATGCCAAGACGAAATGTAAAAGAGGAATAATTGAGCTGTAGAATGCATTTCAAGCATGAGTAATAAAAATGAGCATTAGCATGAAAAATGACAAACTAAAGATATATGAATAACGGAAATCGTTCATAGTTCATTACATAAAGAATAACGTCAGTGAGACGTAGATAATTCATTATCGGTGTACGTTTATATTGACTCTCAAAATTGCTCAAAATGACAATAATGAAAAATGAGTAAGGATTTTTTTTATGTGGACTATTTTTAGCTAAACTTTAGCTCAAATTTCAGAATCTTATTTGTTTATTGAAAAAATGATTCATACAAGATTTCAATTCATCCCGAAGAGATAAAAAATAGTCCGTGATGCACATTTCCTTGTTCAAACGACTAAAAATGACAAACTTTCGAACACAAACATTGGACATTATGAGATGGGCAATAAATACACAAAAACACTCTAATTAGGACAAAAATTCAGAAACACAAAGCAAAATGAAGTTGTTTTCAGAATAATTCGCAATAAATCTAATATTAGACAAAGTATTCGAAATTGCATTAATCCGGTGTTCCTGTTACCTTGCACAAATTTAACATTTGCCGCGCAAATTTTTCAAGACAACAAATAATTTAATAATAATTGTTTGCGAAATGGCAATTTCTAAATTATTGTAGCACATTGCAACCTCTTTTTGTTGAATTTCATCCAAAAATGAATAGTTTCGTCATAACAAAGAGTGAACCATGACCAAGATCAATATTATTTCTATTATACCATCTTAATCATTGAGCCCCATATTGAATGTTCTATCATTGGAAATGTGTGTGTTGACATGATGATAGTGTGTTCCAGTGTTTGATTCGACGCACATTTTGCGATATTTTAAAATTGTTAGTACAGTGAATGAGCATTACAGACAAGCAGACAATCACATTTATTGTTTGTCCGCATTTGACCTTTCTTAGTCATTTTTTTGATTCGGATTTTGCAGTTTTTTTGTCTTATTATTTATTTTAATTGTGCCGGCTAAATAAAATTATTTTGAATGAAATTGGAAGCTAAAGCTGAATTATTTGAAATAAAATAAAATATAAGTGAACAGTTTTCGGTATGATTTCAAAGTGGATTTAATATTTAATTTGTTTTATAAATCTTTGATTTTAACATTCATCATTTTTTGCATATATTCTGTAGAGTTGAAAGAACAGATTTTTTTTATGGACACGACGGCTTCTTGCAATGGTTTGAAATCAAGTTCGTTTTAGGAAAACTATAGCCATTAAGAAATGTAAGTCAAAAACAATTCAATTCTGTTGAGTGCAAATCTTTGTGAATATGAAATTGAAACGAAATAAAAAGGCCGGAAAAAATCAATTGAAAGTGAGTCACCTTTCAACGTGCGCTTTTATAGAATGACTTTTAGTAATGGTCCGATTGTGATGTATGTGTTTGGATGCCTTGGCAACCGACAACCATCAACAAAGCATGTGCCCCTCTGAAAATAAATACGATGCAACGTTTACATGTGTATAGCATGGATTGCATCGCAACTGGCTATATGTATGAACACATGGACACCTTCCATATTACACACATACTCTACACACGTCAACTCAATTCAATTTGTTATCTGCTATTTATATGTTCCTTTGCATTAATTTCCCTACGTTTCCAGTGCAATCGATGTATAGAGAGAGATAAAAATAAAGGGTAGTTCCACCGGAATTTTAATAGTTCTCAAAAAGGTTTGACAAGAAATTCTTATCAAACAAATCTTTTGTTACATAAAGTTCATACCAAACAGTGCAGTTAACCATCAAAAAGCGAAATGGTTAAGGTTTTCCAAAATATCTTTGCATAATATTTCAAATGCAATAAATTATTTTGAAAATACAAAAATGTTCATGAAAAACTCTTTTGGTATTAGAAGTCTTTATGGAAATCGAATTAGCTAAGCAATTGTGAAAGTCAAGCGAAAGAGATCAATTTGAGGTTTTGAATGATTTTTGGTATTTCCTTCGTATTGCAAGGGTTTGATACATAGTATTGGTGTAACATTGTTCCATATAATTTCTAACAGAGCCAACGTCCATTAAATTCTAAACTGTATTCTTTACAGTCTGATTTTGCACCAAAGGCCGACAATTCCTCTGGAAGGCACAAAATTAGAAATTAAATATAAATATTTCAAGATATTTGTAGATACAGCAATTATCGAATATAACTTTCGATTATTCTTATGTTTCATTTCTTCAAAAATGTATAATTCATACATTTTCCGCCGCTCTTAAATTTCTCGAAGTGGCGGTGCGCGAGAGGAATTTGGCTTTTGAGCGTTCTCTCAGCATATGTTGGCATCGTGTAGATGCACTTATTTCAAATCCATTTATATTGTACGCCTTGAGTTCAGAATGAATCTGAAAGTTTCAGGAAGTAACACACAGAAATAGTTGATGTTTATGTTTTATGCAACGAATCAGTGACCTCAAAATTTGTCGTTGCCGCAAACTATATGTCGCATGCATTGAAAAAGCAAAGTAGCTGTTTACCTTTTGCCTTCTCGCTTTTTGTCTCTTTCATAGAGACATTTCAATAAGACATCGCATGAATGGAAATTCGCTACATAAACGCTCCAACTAGAAAAACATGCATTTTCATATTGAGCCAAAGAGGCATTTCTCAGGACATTTTGCCATCGACATCACATTGATCAAATATTCATTTTCTCACCATATAATTTTTCAAGCGAGAAAGTTTCAAACAGCAAGAGCACTCTGTGTATTATTGCCCATTCAAATTAGATGTGTGCCGGAGTTCAACGACGTGACATCGTTCGGACTATCTATATTCAAATTCATCTTCTCTTAAATCACGCACAAGATTAATCTGATTTGTCACATCCAACATATTTTATGTAAAAAATTTCTTATCTGAGAATTTTGTTTTTTTGGATTGTCGATATATTGTTGAATTGTGGATTGGTACGAATCACAATGGTGGTTAAACACTACAAAAAACGGAAGCTCAAAATGGAAAGGCACACCCGGTAGGAATAGGACCAAAGTCTACATATATCCATCAAATGACATTGATTCGCCGAGAACAACGATCCAAACTGTACTCACAAATATCACAGCATCTGATGAGGAATCATATATTATTTTAACAGGTATCGAAATGCAAATTTCATAAAAGTTGAAGCTACATTTAGAATAAACCCTATAAAAATTGAAGTTCGCCGTTTTTCATGGACGAAGAAAAATTAATTTGTGCTTATGTGATATTTTTTCAGGTCCAGAAGAGAACGGTGATCTAAAAAACGGATTGTATCAGTGGTCAGCGACGTTGACCGCACGAATGTGGCCATCTATTGAATCTGGTTTGCCGAAACAATTTCTTGGCTTTCCAGTGATTGTATGGTGGGGAATTCTAAGTGGTTGCCTCATCGTTTTTCTAATACTAATTGTTTTAGCGCTTTTATTTTGCTGGTTCTTACCACGTCGTCGGCAAAAGAAATTGGATCTTTCGCAGAATTCGGTTCGACGAAATTCAACTGGGATATCAACAGCTAATAGTACTGGAATCATTTGTAAGTAAAATATATTATAATAACCCTAAATTCCAAGATAAATTCTCATGCCGCATGTGAAAACAAAATACAAAATTTATGATATCAAATATTTCGACGCGAAGAAAGATTTTTTCATGAATGACCAATCTATTTAGTTACTTTGAAAATGTACGAAAAGTCTGAATTGACTCTTTCCAGAAAATACTTCAACACAAAATCATTTTTATTGAATTTCTTGTGCAGAAATATAATTCGTTTTCGATGTATTTTCAAGAAGCTTTAGTGTTGTTCATTATCTGATTTTGAAAATAATTATTTCACATGGGCTGTGATAGAGTCGATATCAGCAAGGTGATGTCAATTCTGTCCAGAAGAAAGCAACGGAATCATCGGCAATACTTCATTCAATGAAACATCGATGAATATTATTCTTAATGTATCCTTCAGAGGCATTTCATCATGTCAGGCCACATTCTATGTGTTGTCTGACATGTCCCATTTACATAGCCCAACAATATGTTTTAATTGTTGATTTAAAAGTGCGCAAATACTGAACTAAGCATTTCAAATTGGAAAATAATTATCATGGCGGGGAAATATGTCAATTTTATATGAAGTCTATGTAAATTTTCACGCAACTTTTTAAAATGTACCAATTTTGGTGCCTGAAACGACAGATGTTTCGGTGCGTTGATGATTGAAATAATAACCATTCAATTGCGCTTTTCAATTCAATAATAATTGGTAATAGCCTGTTTTCGCTTAATTTTTAAATTTTTTTATCTTCCCACGATTTCTCTAACATTCTTCATAATTTGTTGAGCCTGAAAAACACTATTTTGAACATAAATACCTTCGATTTGCAAACCAAATTATAATAAAAGCATATCAGTAAAAATACCTTTTGTCGATATTTGTCAATATCCATATAACCATAAACCAAATATGTACATATTTTCGTATAAACCATTAAAATAAATATGTATTTTTATTCATTTGTGCTTATACTTGGAATTTGTTGGATAATTAAATTGAAATAAGATCATAAACTCGATCCTTCACAAAAATTCTCCAGAAATGTGAAAATAAACATTAACGGAAATGGAAAGAGGATTAGCTGATCAGCAAATCTATTTCAGTAAGGGCTCCCTATGAACTTGAGCTGTTCGCACTCGTTTTTTGCTTTCAAATCATTAATCTGAAATCACAATTGTTACAACATCATAAAATCTATCGAAATATTATAGTTTTTTTTATTTGTATTCACATATTCAAATGATTTGGAAATAATGTTTCATATAATGTTCATTTACCTGTCAACAGTTGAACTATTCGAATGTGACAGATATCGGTAATAAACAACGATAATCACACAGCTGTTGTATGTATAGATTTTCGAATGGTCATATAATATTCGACGAAACAATTGTATAAAATAATGAAATATGAAATTGAAATACAGCTCGAAACTTTGGTTAGATAAAAGTGGCAATTCATTTTGCGCTGATCGTTCAATGTGTTTTTTAACCTTGTGACAGTTAAATTAGAATACTCGAATATTTCGGATGAAAACAGTGTTATACTCGTATGTAACGTAAATGTCAAGTGATTTCGAGCCTGTCTTTTCTGAACCGTTGTTCAAGCTCATTAAGCGTCGATATTTATACGAAAGCAACGCTGTGACAATTCAAATTGGTATCTTATTTAATGTTGCCTATTTAGGCAAACGCATGCGTTGCAACTTCCTCATTTCGAAAATTGATCCTAAATAATACAATTTAAAAAGTAAACTTGTTTTGTTGATTGGAACAGATGATCAAATTTGCTGTTGATTGATGCAAAAACCCAAACGTTTTTCGAAATTTATTGAAAATATAACCATTCGAACTTTGAAAATAAAAGTTCTACTGTTTAATTACGGCTCTTTATTATTCCAATTGTTATAGAATATACTTTTTCGTAGTTCGAGAGTGCCTCCATTCGGCAATAGACTTCAAAAAAAATCAATATAGTTATAATTATGATGATCATTTCAATCTCAATCGTAACGCACCTCAAAAATGGTGAAATGAACATTTATTTCGCATTATGAATGCACAACATCCGGGGTGGTTTTCAATTAAAGCTGCTGTTCATAGTAAGTTCCCCGTGCAAAGGTTTTCAGAGCTCATCTAATTGGAAAAAGTATCAGCAAATATAGGAAAGTGTCGTAAATGAGCTTTATTTCGTTGAACATACATTGAAATGCTTTCCGTTGCATTTGTGTAATAAACTTTTGACTTATGTCCATGGTAAAATCATAGAAATGAGAGTGCAAATAGCGTATCTAGTGAATAAGTGACAGAATAGTGACAATTATTGTCTGTTTGAATTTCTTTTTTTTAGTTCCCCATTCTGGAATCGGAATGAAACCGTGGATGAATCTGTTAACGAATACGTCTTCTGTATGTAACTCCGTATCCGCATCGCAGTACAATTCACCGCCAGTGCAATCTCTGACCTCGTCATCGATTTATCGCCATCAATGTATGCTCAATTACCAACAATTTCCATCAAGTTCAAGCTGTGGAATCAATAGCAATGCGTCAAGTTTTGACGATTATTCGCTTCACAACATTCCTGAAACACATAAATCTATGTGGGTCCTCAATCCACTTTACGCCTCAACAAGCGGTAAGTGCAATCCGTAAAAATGGTAATTCAATGAAAATTAATAAATCGTTTTATTGAAGCTTTCAGTGAAAGTGAAATAAACTATCGTACACGATCGCTTCCGGCATGGGGAAAGGTCAAGCAGCGACCAGTAACAATAACTGATGATATAGCAAACCTCTATGTTAAGGTGAGAGATCCTATTTTTTTTTATTTATTTTTATTGATCTTGACCGAGTAAAGTTTGATCAGCAAACACTTTTGAGGCTTAAAATGATTTTGTCAGTTAATATGAAAATGAGCCTCAATAATGCATTCTACTTGATTCATTATCAACTGTTCTTTCTTTCACTTATTCCGAAAAAAAAAATAGATGAATTTAAGTAAGAAGCGGCGCAACCGAATGCGAAACGATGAAGCTGCAATAATCGCACTATGTCGATCGAGATCTCAAAACCTATCTGGGCTACCATTCGAACGTGAGGGTGTTGTTGTTTACGACGAGCGCACAGAGCTATAGATTCTTTGGATTATCGAACGGTAAACCCTATGATTAGCGGGAAATAATCCAGTAATTCGTTGTAATTTTTCCTGACGCACGATCTGTACGAAAGATCCCCCTATTCGAGAGGCTTATCTGTGTTTTTATAACATTAAAGATCTATTTTATTCACAAAAGCAAAAACAATCGAATGCAATGTAGCAAAGGCAAGGGAAATGTACTCCTTTTGCTCATGCTCCATTATTTGTCTTGATTATTCAATATTTTGCATTACTTTTCATTAATCCCCAAATATGTATAATTTATTTATGATTTCCCTCTAGAACCTAGGTAAAGGCAGGATTAAACTATAAAATCCCGAATATTGTGATTCGTAGAAATGTTTTAACTGTATCATGTCAAACTATTAAGCGATATTTAACAAATATTCTAGTGATACATATCTTGCACCTATAAATTTATATTACTGACTTTTATTATATGGGATGAAGCAGAGTAAATCGTATGTGAAAGCAGTTTTTTCGTGTTATCATTAATTTTTACTTTCATTTTGTCTGTTTGTCGTGCTTGCGAGTGGCATTGTCAATCACTCATCAAGCCAAAGATTTTGAGAAAATTTTGTTTCTGTTACAGTGATAAATATTGGTTTTTAGTTTCAGTCGATCGGCTTTACATCTGATGGTAATCGTTGCGGAAAAAGAAATAAATGAATTTAAGTTCATTAGCGATGTTTGTTTGAGTGCTTGTGAATGATTGATATAAATATGACTATTTTGTGGGAAAGTTCTTAAAAACCGAAGAGATTAAAGTTGTTTTAACTTAAATCTTAGAGAGAGGTAAGAGGAATAAAGTATTAACAGTATTTACAATTTAAATTTTCTCAATTTCGCGATTGAGATCAAAGTTTGAATATCATGGTGGACGGTAGTCCATGCGAGTGACCTTAAGCTTTCGACGGACCGGGAACTGAATGACTGAACATAAAAATGGAAATTATTTTTGAATGAATGAATTTTGGGTGTCTCTCAAAAAATGTACAATTAAAGTGTCCCTGAAAATAGTTTCAGTGAAAGTGTCCCAACTGTTCAAATTTTATTTTCGCGTTACAGATAAAAGACATGTGATAGGTGTCTTCAGAAAATATATAAGGCTTATTAAAATCTACATATTTGGGGAGGACACTTATCGCTTGTCTTTTATCAGCAACGCGAAAATTAAATTTGAACAGTTGGGACACTTTAAATGAAACAATTTTCAGGGACACTTCAGTTGAAAACACAAATTGCTTTTATTATTATTATCAGCCATTCAACTAACATCCATTCTAAAGTACGAGCAAGCAAAAAAATTGATATAAAAAAAAACCTCTTTCCGAGTAAAATTCTCGTTCCCACTCGATCCGCAAGCGTATACAAAGCACAAAAATATTGATACCAAATTTTGTGCCGGAGAATACATGGATGGCAATGCAATTAGTAAACAAACGAAAAATGTACGAAAAAGATATGAATTGAAAAAAAAAACACGAAATCTTATTTTAAACCACTTTTAACTTACACGTATACACAACACAGCACACAGAGAATTTATCGGCTAATTTTTTTATTGCCGGTGAATTCAAATATAAATTCACCGAAAACATTAAAAGTTTACCTATTTGTTTTAGATTTGAATTTTAAGACGTACTGACATTGGTTTTACTTAAATTTCACGCCAAACGCATAGACTTTACCAATGTGTTTGAAATATTTTACAGTCAAAAAGAAACATATTGACATTAGTAAAGTCTATTTTCAATGTTGTCGATATAGTTGTGCCGTTTTGGTATTGTAATACAATTTATAATACTTAATAGTCAGTATTATGGTATGTTTTATTATTATACACAACATAATACTTAAGTATTAGTATTAATTATTTATAATACTTCAAAATACTCGAGTATTATGATTTATCATAATACCGGTATTATGAAAACCCAAATGCTGTTATTATAATCAATCATAATATTCGCTATGGTTATACTTAGCCATAGCGAATATTATAACCGATCATAATACCAGTCTTGGATTTTCATAATACTGGTATTATAACCAATGATAATACTCGAGTATTTTGAAGTATTGTTAATACTTCATACTGATATAATACTGAGTATTAGGTATTATCATTCATGATAATACTAACAAAAAAGTAGTATTAAGTATTCGGTATTTTAATACTGCAGTATTATGAGTTACAACTATAGTTGTCGATGACTTTATAACGGGGTGCTCACGGAATTTTGTTGATTGACTATTTCGAAAAAGGAAAAACAATCATTTGCGAATATTACATAGCGTTTTTGGATCAACTGACTGAAAAAATAAAGGAAAAACGGCCTCATATGGCAAAGAAGACACCACTGTTCCATCAAGACAATGCACCGGTTCACAAGTCGATGAAAACAATGGTCGAATTGAACGAATTACGATTCGAATTGCTCTCAGTGAATACTGGTTTTTTGCAAATCTCAAAAAAATGCCCCAGGGAAAGAGATCTGAAGCCCATTTTGAGGCCAAAGATTAATCATTTTTTAAAAACGGAATTGAGAAGTTAGAGAAACGCTGAACCGACTGTATGGACTAAGAGGGAAATTATGATGAATAAAATTCAATTTTGAGAAAAAAAAAAGTTTTTCTCAGTTAGTCTAGAAACTTTTTGAGTGCAGTGTTTTGAATTCACCGACAATGAACAAATACATAATAAATTCTCTGTGTGAAGTGCACTTCATATGCATGCATATAGCTTTATTTGGTCAAATTTTCTACATTGTATTTCAGATTTTTTTAAAATTTTAAGTAAAGGAATAAGTTGAAGGTAGTTTTCCTATATTCAGAGCGCAACAAAATTTGTAAATTGCCTTACAATATTTCAGAAACTCGTGTCCTTCATCACTAAAAGGATGAAAATAATTCATAATTAAAACTTCTTTATAAATATTGTTTTCACATTAAGAAAGAATGAATATAAGAAATTCTCCTCATAATGGCCTCTTACTTACTCTCGCAATAACCACTATTAATGTTAATGCTCTCTAAGATGAAAATTTTATTTCTGTAAAAATGTTGATGAAACATGAATTCTTTACTTGAATTTACAATTCACACAATTACTTCCTAATTACTTACTTCTTCAGAAGGTCGTAATGGAGAAGGGAATGGAAGCTACAATAGATTTACATGCAATCATTTATCACCACCATATTATTTAATTGAAATCGGAAATAAATATCGATACTCACAGGATAAACACATTTAAGTAACGTATTTATTCAATAACAAATAGCAAAATGTAAATTTGTACCTGTATTTTGAGTCGATGTAGTCAATATCTTTTAAAAAACTTTGATCTCTACAAATGAAAAAAAAAAAAACATCCAGTGAAAACAAATTTCAAAATTGAATGCAAGAAATTTGTGAGGATTTGTTTTCTCACACTGTGGGTGGACCAGCCTTGGATTTTGGTGGACAGCATCTTGAACAATGAAAAAATTCATATGTTTTTATTCTGTTTAGTTTTTTCATGAAAAATTTATTGATTCTAAAGTTATTACACTTTCGAAAATTCTGCAAAGTCGTTTTTGGAGCCATTGTATACAATTCAGCGAGCTAATGAATTAAACAAAATTATTAGAATAATTTACATTTACGCATACACAAAAACTAATGATTTTCACTGACTGTTATCAAAACAAAAACACCCAAAGTGAGTTGAAACAGTGTTGAATGATTCATTGCCAATTTAAGCCGCCAATAGGGAAAATTTGTTTTTGATAAGTACGGGTTTCACTGTTTAGAATCGAATGATATCTTTTCGGAAATCTACAATTTATACTCATTTCCAAATTGTTGTTTTTTCTTGAAGAATTCTAAGGCATAGAATAAGCATAGAATTCTAAGGCATATTTAGTCGGAATTCCTTGAATTCATTTTCATTTAAATCATTTCAAAAATGTATATAGAATGTTTTAATATTAGAACTCACGAAACTAAATCAATAAATGAGGTACCAATCCCAAACGGACCGTGCTTGTATGGGATTGGAGAGCTATTCGCGAGAGTATGCCAATTGACCGCGCCATCTTATTTTACATCGGTGAACTCAATAGATCCATTGTAATACGAACAAAATGTTTATTGACACAAATAATAAAAACAAATGGGTCATTGAAACGATTGAAATATCAGATCAATACTACTGCCCAATAGATGGCGCTGGAGAATAGATATGATTAAAATATCTCAAATAGCACGGTCCCCTTGACCAATCCTATTGTTATTCTATTGATAAATATTTAAAACATTGAACAGATTCAAATGTTTGGCAGTTTGTATCGATTTTCTAAAATAGCTTTTCCGCCATTTTGTACGATAAGCATTGAAATACATTGAATTGAATTTGGCGCAGAGTATTCAAAACAATTTTACGTAATCGTTAGAGTATATTATTGAAATTGATATAAAACAAATTTACCTATTACCTATTCCATGTGAGAATACAAATTCTATACCGCGACTGTTTATTCACAATGACGCAAATATTAACATTTGACTTCGTTATAGCCCCGCACATATTAGATAGCATCGCTTTGCTCTGAAAACTATGGACTTATCGGTTTCCTTTCACAAAATTTAAGAAAAAAATATCAATCATTTCTATGAGTTTAATTCCTCTGACGAGCAACAGGTCAGTGGAAAAGAATGGGAAAATAATCAGTGCAGCAGATTGTTCGTGGTACTAAGCACGTGTTTATTATATTGATTGTGTTGTTTGTCAGAACGTTTCTAACGATGGCTGATGAAACCATTTGTGTAGTCAGACACAGAAACGGTTGATGAGTTATTCGTTCGCTCCTCACTGCTAAGAAAATTCACCCCACATTGCGACGCATTGGCTTGGTCGGTCCGCTCACTATCTTTTGAAGTTCAGCAACGCTTTGAGTATTTCAATGATAAACATAGACATTTTTAGAAAAATTCGGGGGAATAGCACGAACGGAGCAGTATTTCTTCTTTGATAGGTCATGCGCTACATCGTATGTTTGTGTAGATTGATGCAGATTATTTAGGGGGAAAAGAAGTTCTTTTTCTATTTGTCACTCACAAAGCTACACGCATTTAGCATGAACTGAATGGAACACTTGTTGGGCTAAGATTTTTTGGAATTCACCATATCATTGATTTTTGTATTGAATTGTGGAGTACAGAGTATGGAACAATCCATTCGAATATGCATTACATAAACTATCATCACAAATTGTGAGTTCAATCGATCAATTTTCATTCTGACCAATCGTTATTTCTTATAACACGATGCACTATACCAGAAAAACGAACTTATGAAGAGATTCAATGATATTTTTGGCCTTCTAGGCAATATTTCATATTTATTTGCTTATGTGTAATGAAAACTCTCGTAAAATCTGTAATTTTAATGAAATGACTGCATTTTATTTATTGATTTTAGCTTAAAAAATAAAATAACTTGTTGATTTTTTTCTTTTACTTGAAATAAGATCTAGAATTACTTGATATTAGATGAAATGATGTTTTTCTTCAGAGAATTAAGAACCAACGATTTCATTGAATTCTGCATAGATTTTTGAACAGATTCGCATGATTATTTATGTAACAGATACGATGTACTTCATTTCGCGATATCCCTTCCTTTCTCCAATCCAAATACGTTCCGGTTGCAATGAAAAAAATAAAATTACCATAAAATATATAATCTCCTAAAAAATTGATGAAAATCATTTCACACATGAAATACAATTTGGGTAAAACTAAATGCAATCAGTCGAATTGATCGAGAGTGGCTGGTGGGTTTTTTTGTATGTAAATGCTCGTTAACTGAAGATACTGTTCGGGCGTCAGTTTGAATTGATCAAACAGTTTTGAGACCCAAAGATGAATATGTTCAGGCAGAATACCGGTGTCAACAACGCGTGTCATGGTCCGGTGAGTGCTGTTGATGTACTCTTTGAGTGCCGTAAGGAAATCGTCAAGCAAAATATGCTGTTCACGTTTACTCGTTGCGATCGTGTCCATTAGCTTTTGACGCAATACGGTAACGGAAACGCGATCCAAGAAGTCCGATGCGAATTG
Organism: Obolodiplosis robiniae; assembly: GCA_028476595.1. Taxonomy (NCBI): domain Eukaryota; kingdom Metazoa; phylum Arthropoda; class Insecta; order Diptera; family Cecidomyiidae; genus Obolodiplosis; species Obolodiplosis robiniae. The sequence continues at coordinate 5,415,728 of CM052017.1, read as the reverse complement.
ATCGTCGTTATTGATCTTTTCGGTGATATAATCGGTGATGCCATTGGCTGATTCAACGATGAGCCGATCGCAAATCGTTGAACAAAGATTCTCAGTTATCGCGTGTTCCAAAAATGATTCCGGGTGTTTTTCGGCTAATTCTTCGAGGACGGCTGTTTCAATTTGTTTGTCGGCTGACATGATTGTGGACAATCGTTTGGTTAACACCTTTACATCAATCGTGGGCTCGAGCTTCTTGAGTAGCTCATTTGGAGAATATTTCGATAGCAGATGCGAAAATATAGTTTCATCGGAAAATGCATCAAGAGATTTGGTGGCTGTAGCTGGTTGATCAGCATCATTTTCAGGATCATCATCATTGGATTCTGTTGAGCTGTCATCGCTATTTGAATCCCGCGTATTTGCATTAGCTACCGCTTCTTTTGGCACTATTTCCATAGCCAGCTCTTTTACCTGTTTTGCCTTGTACAATTCCTCGCAATTACCAAGGTATTCTTGTATATTTTTCACACTAACTTCTTCCTCCTCCTTCGGAAGCAATGCCGATTCATGCACTGCAATATTTTGATCAGGCAGTTCTGCTGGTTTGCTATCATTAACTGGCAAAGGTTTCGAACTTTCGCTTGGATTTTTGTTTCGTTTCAATTTGAGCTTTTTGAGTCGATTGTTGCGTCTGCTCGGCGAATCATTCGATGGAAGCATATAAAATGGCGTAAAATCTTCATCGATTATATACTCTTTGGTTTGTGAAAGCGGAAATCCAAATGAGACTCTTTTCCGTTTTGCAGCTGGCGAATGCATTGAATCATCCATTGAAATGTTCGAGCTCTTTCTTTTGAGAATACTAATGCTGGGACTTTCGAATGGCGATGGCAATGTTCGTGACAACGTCAAAAAATTACCATTCTCATTTTGTTCGAGTCTGTCCATCTGTCTATCTCGGGATTTGGGTTCGGGCGTGTGAACCAGGTTTTCACAGATTGGTGCCGTTTCTAGTTGTGTGATGGTTGGTGAGGCAGTTCGCAGAACATTTTCATTCATTACCGATGGCGTTGGTGAGGCTGGCTTCGAGTTCTTATTGCTGTTGATCATTTTTAAGAGCTGCGCACCACGTCCTAGAAATTGAGTCTTGAATTTCGATGAAACTGGACTTTGATGTGACTGAATTGGCGTGCTTGATTGTACGGCAAGTGCGGTTTTATGCGATTTTGCCGAAGTAACAGCAGGTGACTCGGCTATGCTTGATGCATTCGAATTGGTTGGATGCCTGTTGATGTCGTTTTCATTCTCCTTCTTTGCTGAAAACTCTAATTCGTCCTCAATATTGTTGGTGGTCAATGGATTTTCAATTTTGGCAGCTTGATTTGGATTTTGCGGAATTATCAATTCTTGCATTTGCTCAGTTCCATTGAGATCTTCAGGTGTATTCTTTGATTGAACTTTTGACAGCTCGAGGTCCTTATTTGCTGGTTCTGTTTCTAACACAATCGGTGAAATGTTCAAAGTGTCATTCAGAAATTCCAAACTCTTCGGTCCGTCGATTACTGGCGAAGTGATGATTGAACTACCATTCAGGCTCTTTGTGGGACTATGATCATCGAAAAGCAGCGCACTCATATGTGCTGTATTGTTAAGATTCTCCGTCTTCGGTTCAGTCTCGTTCGGCTGAGGCGATGGTGCATCTTCGATGGCCAGCGGCGTACCGCTTGGCACCGTTTCTGTTTCTATTAATATATCCAATTGTTGAACTTTCATACTCTGTGATTGTTCTTCATGTTGGACATCCGCTGGTTCTACCGTCTTGTCTGCAGTTGTATCCGTTTTTTCTTCTAGATTTTCTTTTGAAGGCACAGCCCCAGCAATTGGCTCGTCAATCTCCATTTTCTGGACTGTTTCCCCTTTCACTGCTGCACTTTTGACCGCTTCATTTTTTACTTTCGCACTGTCAATTTGTTCGTTTTCGGTTTTCCCAGTAAATGTTGGCAAATCAATCGGCAATTTTTCCACTTTCAATTCAAGTGTATCGATAAATTCAGTCTTTTGATTTTCTACTTTCGCGATCGATTCATCAAAATCATCATCAGTTCTGGATTGGCGGGTGAGTCGTCGTTTTGGCGTCGGTTCGCCAGCTGTTTCAGCGTCTGTCTTCAGCCTTGTTTTCGGCTTTGGTGAGGAATTTGCCGAATTGGCCAACGGTGTTCGTGTCGCCTTTTTCTTGGTATCTTTCGGATCGGCCGGCTTTGCACTATCCGATCTAGTTTTTCGCCTCTCCAACATATCCGGTTTCTCCTCAATTTTCTTTACCGTGCTGCGAGTAAGACGATTTTCCGATATATTATTGTAAGGCACTTCCTCAACTTTTGCATCAATTTGAATTCGATTCAGTTCACGGGTGATTCGTCGCTTTGCATTAAGTTCGTCGGATGGCTCTTTTTCATTGTCATTCTTGCGATCCAAATTATCACTTTGACTTTGATTTGTTCGTTTTGGCGAATTCTTCCCTATTTTTTCACCTTTTTTCGCTTTAATCGGTACAGACGATTCATTTGTTTGTTCCGTTGAATCATCGACGGTCTCTTGCTGAGCGACATCGTTCTCAGTGGCTTTTGCATCATCGGCTGGCTTGCATGCAATCGATTTTGGTGTCCATTCTTGAATGCTAGCACTGTCTTGACTCATGGTTAAATCACTGTATAGAGCTGGTATATCACAACGGCGTGTTTTCATTTTTTCTCGCTGATGTTCGGTTAATTTGCTGGGATCCAATTTCCAAACCTTGTTGACTGCAACAAATTCATCCTTTCCGGGTGGTGAGTTCTTTTTTGAACGTAATGATTTGTTGGCTGTTCCAGATGATTTGTCTGATTTTTGTTCTTCACCGACCATTTCTTTAAGATCTTGAATCAAACCGGAATCGGTGCGCAAATTAGACTTTTCATTATCGATTATCTTCACAACATCACGCATTTTCGGTGCAATAATATCAAATTGTTTCTGATTGATTGCTCGACGATACTTGATCAGTGCTTCAGTTATTGAATTCAAGTCTTGAAATGTCACCTTTGACTCTTTTGTAACTGCAAGGGTACATAAACTCAGCATATCCAACGGAGCATCTTTCAAATCTGCGTGGAACAAAAAGATTTAAGTTAATTGTCAATTATCGTCGCAAATTCTATGCGATATTTTTCTGATATTTACCATCGAAGTCGTAGACCATATAATCGAACAATGTGGCAATAGTGTCGTTTATATAAACACAATGGTCTGAATCGCCAATTATGCTTTTGACTGCTTTTGCGCTTTCCTTGCAAAATTCTTGTTTTCCAATTACGGTCAATAATAGGTCGATCGCTTCGATTAACGTCTTCGTATAAATATCAAACTGAAATAAAACAAAAGCGAAAAAACAAAGCACAAGTAAAAAATGTGCATACTTTCACATAAATGCTGATGATGCGTCACAAAACAAGTAAAAAAGATGTCGATTCATATTTACCTCTCTTCGGTCTGAAACAAGCAACATAGGACGATACAGAATATTATAAAATACTCGTGGAATTTTCAATTTTGTCGAATTGCATAGCATTTCTTTGAGTTGTTCGGCATTACACCGGATATATGACAGTATGCAGTCAATAAAATCATAGCAAATGAGCAATTTATTTGTATGATGATAATAATCAGCGGTGTTTTCCGACTCTGGTTCAGTGTTTGTGAAAAATTCATCATGGATTTCTATCAGAAGATTTGTAAAGTTTTGCTCGAAATGGTTCATATCTTGTGGCACAGCCAGCAATTTGACGAGTGACTCCTTGAATCGCAACTGAAGACTGGGCAACATAACCATTGTATTCATCAGCTTTGCAATTGTCTTTGCAACGTCGCTTGATACAATGCCGTCCTCGTTGTGATCAAAAATGAACGATGAATTGATTTGGCCCACAATTGAAGAGCAAATCACTGGAATCATGCTGGTCCGATTTTGATTCTAAATGAATGACAATCAACAAAAATATTAATGAAAAAAAGAAATGGTAAACAATATTGATGTTGAGTTATAAATGGAATCAATTCGGGTGTGGCGTTCGTTTGGATGACATATGAATTTCATCCAATTTTGACGGTAAGAATGGGTGAATCCATGGTCAAATGCACTCCCAAAATGAGAAAGCACGTTACTTATTTTTACGTTAAAATGAACTTAAAAGTGTTACATTAATGTTTGTTGGGCAACAACAACTTACGAGTGAATGGATTTTCAGCAATTGATAAACGTTGTCCAAGATCAAATTGATATGAGCAATTTTTTTCGCTTGATTCACGTGTTTGAATAGCCGCGTCCACAAGCAAACTGCCAACGTGATACAATCGATGTTGTTGTTCACATCATTCTGCAGCTTGTTCAACATAATCGTTGCCTCACCGCATGCGTTTATCACGATCGCAGCGGTTGAGCGAATGTCGAAAATTGTGTCGGTTAGAATAGAATGCGTCGGCTGTGCTAATGAAAACTTGCTAAATAACACTTCAATTTGTTTGTCACTTTCATCGAGTGCACGAATATACGTCGCCACTGCCATGAGTGAAACGTCCGGAAAGCTTCAATGAGAATGAAAAAAATGCGTTAAATCCCTCAAATAGAATTTTTTCGGTGTTTGATGAGAAAATATACCTTTTTACTTGTGTGGCCGATTCATTGGGATCCAATTGAAGATTTGGCGTCGGAAATAATGGGCCAAAGCAGAAATGCAGGAACGGCTCGAACACCATCGATATATAATTTTCCACATTCTCCTGTACATTACACATCACGTACCACCACGCTTGAAATTTATTCGTTGCGATCTCAACCGTTTTTGCTTGCAGCGATTTTAACGGTGTGCACATTAATTTGAGGCGCTTTTCAGAGTTCAGGCGATTGTGTCGTACCAATACTTCAAGCAACACCTGATTCATTCAAATTTTTGATTAAGATGGCTTAATGTTATATCAGTTAGAATTTGTACGAATAGACTCACCCTCCAACACAGATAACCTTCTGCCCGACGAATCGGTACGGTGCTACGTAGTGCCGGTTCAACGATCGATAGAAAAGCATTCAACGTGCTTGCACTGCGTGGAATATCAACATCCAGCAATCGAACACACATGCACCAAAGCATAAACCATTTTGGGCTTCCCTGTCGAAAACATTCATTGATCTTTTTCGTATGATCAGTGAGGATTTCAGTGCGCAATTGTTGCCAATGGGGATGTGATTGATGGCGCGATGCCAGAAGTAATGGCATTGCCTTGCTAACGGCTTCAATGGCATTTGTTTGGATGTCATCGTCAGTGTCAAAAATCAATGGCATCACGTCCCTGTACCAGAATTCGATTTCAGTCGATGTCATTCTGGCCTCCGGTGACACTTTAACACATGTAATTGCCTTTATCATAAGTTCCAAAATCTGAATCGTCAAATTGTTTACGTTATGTAGTGAGTTGTTTTCCACATAAAATTTAACATGTTGAGTGATGAATGCATTTTGAATTCGTACCTGTGCGTATGAACCGCGTTGTTTCTGCTGAAAAATCTCTCGCGCATTCTTGTAAACACTTTCCAGGGAAACACGATTCAGTATCGATGACATTTCGGATGTGACAAATTTTTTTATATCTTTTGTTTCTTTGCGATTTTCGATTAACTCCATAAAACGGCCGGTCTCAATCACTTTAGCGAGAAATGCTAAAGTTGCATTTAAATACGTCTCCTGAACCAGAAGTAAATATAGTAAAATGGTCATTAAACGCAAATCGAAAAACATTCAAATGACATTGAGAAATGAAACATTTCATGTTAATACATACATTCAAGTAAATTTGTTCCACGTTGACCGAAAGCAGAGTCAGTTCGAATGATTTGAATATCACATTTAGTAGATCTTCGTTCGATTGATTGCAGAGCTTTTGCTGGATGGCTTGTGTGATCGTTCGTCTAACAAAATTATTCTTCAATTGCAGCAAATTTTCCAAAATGGTGCGATATCGATATTTAAGCGGATCAGCTTTATCTACATCCAATCGGGCATCTGATGTCGATTTTAGTTTGATGCCACTGGCGTTTTGCGGTTGTTTTCTCGATGGTTCCGAAACGGATGACACTGTGGTGACTTTGGTGATTTTCGCAACAGTTTTCAGATGATTGAGAGGAGCACGAGAGTGGCCTGGAGTTTGAGCAATAAATGTCGGCTTTTGAACATTCAAAACAGGTACTAATTTTTGTGGTTTAACTGCGACCGATCGTGTTTGATTTGAAGCCACAGACGTTGATGGCAATGAAATTATCTTACTAATCGTTGGATGTGCATTCACTCTTGTCGATGCAATCGGAACTGATTGAACGCTAACTGTCTGATGGCTGGATTTTGAACTATTCACTTTAATTGTGTTATTTTCGGGCTGTGCAGATGGTTGAATTGATTGAACATAAATGAGTGTTGGCTTCGGAGCACTCGATCCAAAGAACTGAACTGGCTGAACTAATGTAACACTGGGTCTCGTAACTAAACTAATTTTATTTGAAGTTTTATCCTTGGCGACAGATGGTAGACTCATAATGATTTACACGAACGTGGTCTTCACATAACATTCGTTTTGTCGATGATTTGTTGTGCCGAATGCCTGCAACAAGATAACAATTTTAATTATTGCGTACACACCAACTATTCTACGGCCATCATTGCCAATTTTTTTTATCAGTTAACTCAAACTTCACAATAGCAATTGCAATCGAATAAATAAAAGCAGATGTTGAGCTTGCGTCGCTTGTTAGTTGATGTTTTTTTGTGACTAATCAGTTATTTGTTATGAAGAAAAAATAAGTTTTTGTTTCCAAACTAAACAAATGCAAAATGAAAAATATGTGCTCAAAATGTGGGCTTTGCAGTGTTTCGCTTGTTGAACATAAAGTCAATGACATTTTTGCAATTAAAATTTTTGAGATCGGAAAAAAATTGAGATTCAATGGAACTAAGCGATTTCATGCGTCCAACAAGTTATCGTCTGAACACCATTAAACTATTGTTTTGTTTTGCTTTCCGATCATTGCGTTTATAAACAAATTAGTGATTGTTGTAACAAAGTGCAACCGATGATGTGCACTTTGCAAGTGTTTCAATTAAATGGGAGCCAATTCGATGTGAACGACCGCGCATTTTGCCGCGAATAACTTTTGCCGCAAGATTTACAAAATTTTCTAGCAAATTACCGGATTTCTCTCTGTCGAAGATTAAATCGAAAACCAAAATCGAATCAATTGGACCAACAAAAATTGCACTTTTCTAATTCTAAAACGAATACGAATGCAAATACTAAAAACACACGTATTTCTTCATTGCAAATGAATACAAAATCAAATGTGTATCGATATATAATACATGGAACCGAAAATTCGTTTAACTGAACGATTTTTGGCGATGATAAAATGTAAATCAAACAAAAAATGTGAGCACTAAAAGACGCATATGATTACACAAAGCGTCTTGAAAAGGCGAGACGAGATGGCAAAAAAAGTCCGAAAGCAATTCACATCGAATGAGTGCGTTTGACTCGAATAAATGTCGACATAGCATTTGACTTTTCATCAAAACACACGGAAAAACAACATTACCGCACAATTGACAAAACGTACATCATTTTTGAATTATTCACGACGGTCAATTTAACGCACACAAATTCAATTGATGTTGATACGCGCACTGAATTTCGATCAAAACACAATTCTGTTTGTCCGTTGGAAATATTAAATGTAAAATTACAATTTTTCGGAGATGCCCTCGGATGGATTTCAACAGTTTGCCGCCATCACATTTGCAATGGTACTCAGATGTCATCCAGAATTCGCGCTCATTTTTTTTTGTACCGAATTGAACTTCAAACATTTGTGAGCAATGCAAAGCATCATTTTGTGTATTGGTGGTTCAATAGCTTTGCGTCGGATGAAATGTCATATGCGGTTTTGTACCGCAATGTGCACGTTCAATGATACACGATGTGAACCATTTTTATTGCAGTTTAAAAATACTTAATTTGTAACACATTTGATAAAAAATGTTTTCGATTTTTGGATGATATGAATTGTTCAAAATGCTTAAAAGTGTTGTCAATTTTGTATAATCCAGGTTAAAAATGCGAAAGAAGCGAAATTGATTAAGGGCGGTTGAATCAGCTTTCGCGCGTAAATGATCTTTAACAGCATCAATTTTAGGTAATTGCATTTCAAGAATGTCAAAACTTGTGCAACAACAACTCGATACTTCTTTTGACGTACATAAAAAAATAAAGTTTAAACATCGAAAACTTGTGTTTTACGAACGAATAAATTTGCATTGAAAACGCACTTTTGAAAACATTGTTAAAGTAGAAGTGAAAGTGAACTTAGACTTGTACCGGAATTTCAATTATATATTAAATTCACTCACACGTTGATAGTCGCAATGGCTGATAAAGACAATAAACCGGCATGCAAATATGGTATGGACTGCTACCAACGGAATCAAGCACATAAAGATCGGTTCAGTCATCCGCCGAAAGATCAAGAAACTGATATCGACAGTACACCATCAAAAGCAGAGCCACCGTCTAAGAAAAGGAAAGCATCGATATCATCAGATGATGAATGCGAAATTCAAGATAAACAGACGGTTCAAGCCGAAATTACCGATGATGATGATGAAATCCAGACAGATTCGAATGAAACCGAATCCAAAGGTGCATTGTCCACTTTTGAGCCGAAAGAGGAGAAAACATCAAGGACGAAATTGGCATTAACCACAGCCAAACACTCAGAATCCATTATGGACAAATTTAACAAAGGTCCACATGCTCAGCGATTAGAGTACCAAAAATTGCTCGATTCTCCGGTCGCATTCATTCGGTCGATGTTTCTAGTTGAGATGCCAAATGATTTTTTCGCCTTTTGGGAATTCTGTGAAACAGTATCTAAAGACAATGCGAAGCCAGAAAGTTTGCTCGCCAAATTCGGCCTTAGTTTGGTTGGTCCATTTGATGTTTTGGCCAAAAAATTTAACAACGTTGACCAATTCAAACCGGGGGATTATTTGCGGCACTGGCGCTTCTACTATGACCCTCCTGAATTTCAAGTAGGTTTTTTTGTAATATTCTTCATTCGATTGCGTTTAAAATATAAAGAAATATCGTTTATATGTAAAATCAGACATTGTTCGTGAAAGACAAAACGGGTATTCATTACGGATATTGGCGAGATGAAATAAATGGAGAGTGCTTGATAGCTCGAAACGACGCTGCAAAAAGTTGTGAATTCGATTTCGTTGCAGACAACATGTTTGGTGCCATTCTGTATGTTAAATTTAAATTTGGATCATCCTAAAATCATTTTATTACAATAAAAAAAATGTTTTCATTTGCTCTGGATTTCTTATAGCTACTATCTCGATAAAGATACACAAATAAGTCTTTTCAACCGTCCGGCCGCATTGGCGTTGAAGAAATCCATTGAAACCTTTGCGAAGAGTAAAAACATATCAATGGACTCATTCCCATCGAAACTTAAGTCGCGCAACTTGAAAACCGTTTGCAAAACTTTTCATAAGGCTGGTTTAGTTGTGCCGTACGACCGCAAAACGGACGTTGGGTATCGACAGTTGGGTGAAAGTGATGGTAAGCCAAATATTACACAAAGCAGTGGAATTTTTTTTTCTAATGCTTCATATTTCTAAAATATCCATATTCCATGTCCAATTTTTAATTCCAGCAAGTTTGAAGAAAATTCTGGCCAATTTCATCGATGCAAAGGGCGATGAGGATGCAATCAGAACAGCCATGGATAAACTACAGCCTTTAGTAACCGCCGCTCACATCGGTATGCATCTGAAAATTCATTTGATTTCAAATACAAATGTTGAATTTTCTTATGTTTGTTCTTTTTTTTTTTTTTTGTAAAAGCTTCTGATGAAAGTGATTTTGGATGTACTATCGAACTAGGAATCGATCTATTTTGTTTTGGAGTGCCCGAACTGCATTCCACAGCATTACAACTACTTGCAATTGGCTATAAATATGTGAACAAGCCTCAGTTTATTGCCATCGCAAAGGCACATTTGGAGAAGCGGAACAAAAATCATACGGGGCTATCGATTCTGGAATCGGCTACCAACTCAAAGTAAAGTCATTTCGAATGGTTGAAATCTCAATTTGAAATAACAACAAAACCATTGAAATGCGTCTTGTTGGAAAAACACGATTTATAACCCATTTCGAATTCCAATAAAAATGTAATTATATTTTTGATTGAATGAAATTTGTTGAATCTATAAAAATAAATGAACCGTTTCAATATTGTCAAGATTTTCTTTTGTCATTTGCTTCGATTGGCGTTTGGTAATGACGTTTCTGAAGCGCCCTCTGTCATCACTTGTCATCTACTGTGTATATATTTATAGCGTTTCTGCAAAAATAGAACTGTCACAAGTTCACACGAATGTGTTTATTTATTTCAACTTATTTTAACAACTGCTGTGAACTTCGATAGAAAAATCAAACAAATAGATAATAAAATTGATTGAAATGTTGAAAACTTGAAGCCACACGCGACCAATAATCGGCTAAATCAATTAAAATATTGCAAGTATTTCATATCATAAAAGTAAAATCAACATTATCAAAAAATGAGTTATCGAGGTGGATACCGAGGTGAGCCACCGAAGAGTTCATCGAATTCTGCGGCAAATTCCAAAAGTTACTCAATGAATGCGGTGCCGCCGCCAAGTTCGCTAGCAAATTCTCGATTTGGAAAATTCCAAAAGGCAGGTAATTTGTCAGGTTCAACACAATCAGCGGCAACTGGATCGATGCCGATCACTGGCAGTGGTCTGTCAAAGCATGGATATTCGACGATGAATTCAATTGCACAGTTCGCCAGCTCGTCACAATATGCGCTTGGGAAACGTAAAAGCAAAACCGAGGACGAGTAAGCTCCTAAAGTTCACTTCTTTCTCTTAACAACCGACTTCAATTGAACAAATTACAATAAAACTTCAATTCCAACAAAAAGATATTTTGACGATGACGAAGAAGCTACACCTGATTTGGCATATATTCCTGCACCGGGCAGCCCGTCAGCCAACAAATCCACTCAAGTATAAATCTATTTTATGTGAGTGTTAGCATGAATTAAAATATGCATTTCATTTAAATTTCTGTAGAGCAATTCAAGTTCTGATGAAGAAGATCCGCTCGATGCGTATATGATGGACATTGAAAAGCATTTAGAAAAAGAGAAAACCAAACCAAGTGTCGATTCGGTTCCTTCGCTCCCAATAAAAAATAATAAAGGAACACGTGGAGACATTGACGATGAAGATGATGAAGAGAGTTACTATCGGTAATGATTATGTGAATGCCTTTGAATAAAAGTACATCTTCATTCTGCTGCTCGTGCAAGCGAAGCTAAGTAACAAAATTTTGTTTCACTTCTAAAAGCAACGCGTCTTGAGTGTCCCTAATACGCACATAAAATAAAGATGTACTTTGATTCTGAGACATTCATATATCAACTTTTCATTCGTATGTTTGATTTATCTAAGTTGAGCTCGACATATTTCAATAGCTATATGGAAGAGAATCCAATGGCTGGCGTATTGGACGATTCATCAGACGTCGAAATTGAGTATGACGAAGATGGAAATCCAATTGCACCTCCGCGAAAACGGGAAATTGACCCGTTACCACCAATTAATCATGACGACATCTCGTACAAGCCATTTGAGAAAAATTTTTACACGCCTCACGAAGATATCAATCAATTGTCACGGAGTCAAGTTGATGAACTGAGACAGCGTTTGAAAATACGAGTTTCAGGACCAGTACCGGCTCGGCCAGTCGCTTCTTTCGCCCACTTTGGATTCGATGAAAAACTTATGAAGGTTTGTTTCCTATGAAAATACAAACGGATTTTTTATTTTTTCTACGACTTTTGTTTAGTTTTGACTTTGATTTTAACTTGAAGAAAAATCAAATTATTTCGTTATTAGACAAATATTTTTAGAGAACTAGTTTTATGGATTTCTAATTAACTTATATCTTTATAAATTCAACACTCGTTTGCATTTTGAATCCGCAAATGAAGGTGATTCGAAAATTGGAGTATACGCAACCGACTCCGATTCAGTCTCAAGCGGTGCCTTCCGCTTTGAGTGGACGAGATTTGATCGGGATAGCAAAAACGGGTAGTGGCAAAACGGCCGCATTTGTGTGGCCAATGCTCGTGCACATCATGGATCAAGTTGAGCTGCAGCCAGGTGACGGGCCGATTGCACTGATTTTAGCACCAACTCGTGAGCTGTCACTCCAAATTTACAATGAAGCAAAGAAATTTGGCAAAGTCTACAACATGAATGTCGTTTGCTGTTATGGAGGTGGCTCAAAGTGGGAGCAAAGCAAAGCTTTAGAGCAAGGCGCCGAAATTGTTGTAGCAACGCCCGGCCGAATGATCGATATGATTAAAATGAAAGCGACCAATTTGCAACGCGTTACATATCTAGTGCTCGACGAAGCAGATAAAATGTTAAACATGGGATTCGGTATGTTGTCCTTTTGTTTTTCTTGGAATCAAAACCACGCAAAACTCATCTATGTGTTTACTTCACAGAACCACAAGTACGTTCGATATGCAATCACGTGCGCCCTGATCGTCAAACGCTCTTATTTAGTGCGACATTCAAAAAGCGCATTGAAAAGTTAGCACGGGAAATTCTCACCGATCCGGTGAAGATTGTGCAAGGTGATCTTGGTGAAGCAAACGAGGATGTCACACAAATTATGATCACTTTCAAAAATCCAACACAAAAGTGGAACTGGCTGTTGAGCAAACTCGTTGAATTTCTATCGAAAGGTAGCATACTTATTTTCGTGACCAAAAAAATTGATGCCGAACAAGTTGCAAGTAATTTGAAAGTTCAAGAATACGATGTGCTTCTATTGCACGGTGACATCGAGCAATCCGAACGTAATAAAGTTATAACGAAATTTAAAAAGCGTGAAGTCGATATACTCGTCGCAACTGATGTGGCCGCTCGTGGTTTGGATATAGCGCACATTCGAACAGTTGTGAATTATGATGTTGCACGGGATATTGACACACACACGCATCGTGTGGGTAGAACTGGTCGTGCTGGTGAAAAGGGTACCGCGTACACATTAGTTGCCGAAAAAGACAAAGAATTTGCCGGCCATTTGGTGAGAAATTTAGAGGGTGCCAATCAAGAAGTACCCGAAGATTTGCTTGAATTGGCTATGCAAAGTTCCTGGTTCCGGAGCTCCCGTTTCAAAAGCGGCAAAGCTAAATCGCTCAGCTATGCTGGCCTGGGCTATAAGGAACGACCTGCCTTGGGTGCGGTCAAATCCACTACAAATATAACCTCAAGCTTAACATCAGCACCACCTTCAGCATACTCAATTCCATCTTCAGGTGCTTCAAGCAGCAAATCATCATCTGGACCGGCTACCAACCGATTTGCAGCGATGAGAGAAGCTTTCCGAAGTCAATATAGCTCACAAGTAAGAATTATACAAAAATGAACATTTTTTTGATTGAATAATTGACACATTGAAAAAAAATGCACACGAGAAATTCTTTATTTTGTAACAAACTGTGAATATTCTTGAAATTCTTCTTTACTAGTTCCGCGCCTCATCTGATCGGACGTGGGAAGAAACTGTTCCTGAGAAAGGTGTTTTTGTGGCACCGTCTTTACCCAGTCAAAGCAAACAATTGGATGCTGACAGTTCAAAGAAGTCGGGAAAACGGAGTCGATGGGATTAAATGCGCTGTAATATTCAGGGCTTTTCTTCGACCAAATTCGATTGCAAAATGGATGTTCTTATGTTTAAGTTCAATTGAATTTCATTGCGTTCAATCTAGAAAAACTAAGCATTATCAATTCCAAATGTAAGAAGTAAGACTATTTTCTTTCAAAACCGAGACCATTGTACGAGTGCGTAACTTTTTATTCAAAATATCGCCTAATGTAAAATTTCAAAAAATCAATAAAATCCAAACGATTAAAATAAACATGACTAAGAAATCACATCTACAAATATAATTTCATAATAATTAATTCTTTGGAACGCTCATAATCGAAATATTGTGGGAAATCGGTGTCGACCAGCTCGAATTTCCAGTTGGCCACACGACGAACCTCCTTCACACGTTGCAGGAAATATTCATAGCATGGTGCAATTGTATCTAATTCGGCCATTGTAAATACGTAGCGTTTTTCTAATGCTATATAAATTTCCTTGGTTTTTCTTTGGTTTGCGTGGTTTGGATCCAGTAATCGCTCGAGGGTTTTCACAAAAGAATCAGTTATTTCGTTATCATAAATAACTGGAATGGAAAATCAACGATGTAAATCTGATTTTTTTGAACGTATTCCCCAAATTCATCTCTTACCGTCTGCTGCTATGATCACATCAGATTCAAAAACTACTTTCAATAAATCTGCCGGCCAAACGCTTTTCGTAAAATCTAATTCCATAACATGGATTCGTGTTCGATTGTTAATAATATTTTTGTTCAAATCCACATTTGATTTGATCACATTCAATATTCCGCCCAAATCAATGTCGGTGCAAACAACGTCTGTTTGCGAAAAAATGGCTGCAGCAATGCTCGTTAGGCCGACACCCGATCCGAGCTCCAAAATCCGTTTATCTGCCAATTTTCCGCGGTTGTGAAGAAGGAAATCGGCCAAAATCAGGGCACCACGCCATACTTGCAGACCGACTAATGACAGTTCCGTCGATTCTTGATGCTCAATTTGTATTACACCACGGCGCTTTCGCTCCACTATCAAATCACCCTCTTTGTCAATAATTGGCTTATCTTTATTTAACTTCTGGTCATCGGACGGGAAGAAAAATGAAAAATTCGATATTGTCACTGGAAAATTCTATTTTAATTTCAGTCATTTTGTTGATAGCATTCATATTTGTGTTGTTTTTTCGTTTACTTACTGCCATTTTTTGTTTTCTTACTCCGAAAATCGGTTTCTGCATAAATTTCCGATGAAACTTTTAATATGCGGTATTCCTCCATTAAACGTCTTTTTCTCGATCCCTTCTGTCTAGTGACCCTCGATTTTCGCTTTATTACCTGTTTGAAAATTCAAAATTCTTTATTCGACTCCAATTTCCATGAAATACTGAATAATATCAAAATCTTTTAAACATTATTCAAAATATATTTCGAAAAGAGTGAAAATATTTTATTGATAATTCGAAATGTGCAACGGCTCTAGTGACTACACTCTACAATCCTTGAACTAGATCTGATTGTTATTCATTTTAGCCACACATCACAGCCGATCGCACGAAAATCTATTGCAAATTATTCGAAATCATACAAAAGAATAATATGAGTGTGCAACGTTAATCAAATAATGATCAATGCCATGAAACCAAGTTGCATGAAACAGTATATGCGATTCATGAGTGACGACTGCATGGTTCGCTTTGATCTAGGGTGCATCGTATCTCGTCATTTTTCGATCAAATTAATAAAGGGAAATGTTCTCATCGTCGAATTTGGGAGCGATATTTCCGCTAAAGTCCGCATTGTTTTGGCAATGAACACAGTCACAAACAAAAGCTTCATCAATACGCTCGGATCGCCGAACATTTGTTTCGCTCAGCCAAAACAAAAATTTAAAAATAAATGCATACACAAATCAAGTCACTCGATAGTTTATGCAATTTACATTTTGAGCGCCTGTTGCCGCTGAATCCATTTTAATTTGTGCAATTTTGTGTATTCTGTTCTGTTGTTTAAATAAAAAAATCATCGCGAGATGCGATTGGAATGTTTACAATTTGAACAATATTCACTTAACAAGATTGACTGTCATTCGTCATCGCATAAACGCTACATGCATAGTAAACATTTGCACTGTGATTCCATCTAGTGAATAATAGCTTAAAATGCTAGGCGGATATTAGATAGGTATTAGATAAGTAGCCGTCCGATTTTCCCTCACGAAAATCATTCATTCTGCCTAAAGATTACAATGACTGAAATGAACAAATATTTTCCAATAATTTTTTATTGATTTTCGTAAAAACTGATTGTTTAAATAAAATTTATTATCGCAAATGATTTTTACATTAAATACTATGGCTTCAAATTTTTTGTTTTTGTTTAAGATTTGTTGTTGTTGTTGTCTTTCCATTTGATAAATGTTCGCGAATTTTTGCTGCGATGTGAATCTTTTAATTGTTACCATTTTGATCAATTCAAAATCAGTTATGAATTGCTCGAAAAATGCTAATCACATTTGTCGTTCATTCGCGCACCACCAAACAAATTTGTATCAATCTATTTCCGAATATCGAATTTGAATGAATTGCATTTGACTCGGGAAACCGACGAACATATCTTTGCTATTGCATGAGCTAAATTCACTGACTTCCAACATTTCGACTAACTGTGTAATTATTCACGAAATTTATTCAAGTGCTTTTGTTTCCTTAAAATTTTACTAAAATTATATTTACAGAGTATTTTAGTGTCTTGTCTTATTTTCCATTGGACTATTGATCGAATAACCTGCAAGGTAGTCGCCATTTGTAGCCGGAAAATCGAAACAAGCTGTACAAAAAAAAATATTCGTAAGCACGAAGGAAAGAGCCAAGCAACAGGAGGAAAAAGACATTTCTATTGGTAAAATTCTGAGCATGGTCATTTAATTCTGAAGTTATGCTTTTGTTGTGCCAGCTTGTCTTGCCTTATGGGAGAAACATTTTAACCACATCATTTAAAAATTAATGACTAATTCATTCTATTTTGTGTTTTTCCTTTTACGCACTTTGAAGCATTCTTTATGAATTGTTCGTGCCGAAATTGCATAACTTTGGTCGCTACTTTCGATTGGATGCAGGAAATATGTGATGAGCATGGCGCAAGTTTGAAGATGCATCAAAGTGCGATTCGTATAAGAGAACAACACTTGTTCGCACTTTGTTTATACTGGATGTATTTCGAACGGGCCCTTTCTAAAGCAATAATCAAATGAAGATCAAGTTTGGATTGAACATATAAATGCTGTGTTTGTGTCACTTATCGCTTAATGCCATTGATGTTTTTTATTGCAAGATTTCTATAGTTCAATCGTGAAATGCAGATTGCATGCGCACGACTCTCGATCTACGTTACAGCATAATACTATATGTTCGCTCAATTTTCGACGCATTCAATAGATAATACTCCGTCAACAATCAATGGCTGGTAATGATTCCGAGCAATTACTTGTAGGTGGGTGGTAGGCGCGCGCGAAATGGCGAGAGCTGAATTTAGTGCGCATCAGCTGTTGTGTCTTTGTCTATCGATAATGCAGATGAACGGCGTATTTTTTTATTGCTGCTATGTTCAATGGATGATTTCTTTGTTGATGTTCGCTTCTGGTTGCCTCTTTTCATATCCGTACCATTATTATTTTTGCTATTTTTACTGTAAACTTCGTTATCATCGCTTGATGTTGTCAATATATCGTCATCGTCATCATTGTCATCAGTGCTTTCGTTACTTGTATTGTCGCCCGCACCATTTTGATTAACAATTTTCACACTTCGACTTTTGTGACGCAACTTTCGTTGTTCGGGTGCAATCGATTCGGACGCTTCAATTGTGTTTCGTGTACCGTTGGAAAAGTTTTCACTATCATCCAGATCGCTATTATTACTTTTTCCATTGTCCTCTTTGCAGTCATGACCTACATTTTAAATTCATACATGATTTTAGAATTTCCCATCGATTCAATTTACTATAAAAAGTATTAATCAAAGAATATAAGACATTCAATTGCGAGCAGTGTCTATTTTATATAAAAAAAATTGAATCAAACAATTCCATTGATCGTCAGTTATGTAATTTCTTAAAAAATATAATATGCAACTTTGAAAATCAAACTAAAATCCAATAAAAGTTCGCGAATTTGGAAAATACTGTCTTGTGTAAACTATGAGCTCGAAGATGAAAATTCGGAAGAAACAAAACTCAGGTTGTATTCAACTGAATGGATTGGAATTTTGGGAAGTTAAGACATGAATATCACCAAGAAAAGTAGCTCCACTTTCATTCAAATGACGAACAATCGAATTTGCATACTGAAATGGATTGGGCGAATGAAATTTGGGATGAAACCGAATCGTTCACTGCATCGCTAATGAATTATTCAACTGAATCAGTGCATGTGTAACCTACCATTATTACTACAGACGCAATTATTGCCACTCGCGCTAGCACCGTTTTTCAGCAAAAAATTCTCTCGCTCGAGATTTGAAATTGTTTCTTTGGCTAATTTTAATTCTTGCTGCAAGAACAATATTGTACTCTGCATGCCTTCAACATCTTCGTCGAGTTCCTGTAGAAAGTCATCCAATTCTGCAAATAAAATAATCCGTAAATCGTTTGATAATCACTATTTTAACTGAATATGCTCTGTGTTGCGGTGCTGTGCGTTGCATACCTGATTGTGATTTTTTAACTTCCTCACTAAAGCTCTTCTGTAATGCCAGATCGCCTTCTAATTTAGCAAGTCGTCCATTCGATGTCATCTTGCCGAGCTCTTCATTTTCTTGATAGAGAAGGCGACATTTGGCCATGAGTCGTTTGCCTGTATTTGAATCAGGCGTGAATTTCCATGCGGATAATTCATTTTGTGTGTCCTCAAGACGTGCTTTAGTTGCCTGTAATTCAGCTTTTAGCTTTTGAAATAGAATATTGACCGCTGGATCGAGCAATACCGAGCGTAGCGAAGCCATCGATGGAGCCTGTGATGCTTTCAGTTCAGCATTTTGATTCTGCAAATAAAGCGTCAATCATTGATAATCGAAATGTGATTTCGTAATTCAAATCGCATTTCACTCAACTTACTACATATTCTTGCATTTCCTGCTCTTTAGCTGCCAGCCTGCGAATCAGCATTTTTTCGCGTTTCTGTGCTTCAATATTTTGTTGCTTATACCTCGATTCAGATTCCCTCACATTTTGAAGTTCTTCTATTGATTGGCAAAAATAGTAGAAACAAAACCGATATTCAAATATGTGAAAAATTCAATGTCGAAAATTGGATTCGAAATATTATTTAGAAAAAATCTCTCCAAAAAGTTAGAGGTGATGTTGACACTTAAATGGAAGTTTCGTTCAAGTGTTAACACCTTCATTTCAATTGAAATTTTTAACTGATTATGATGTTGCCAAAGAATAGCATAGATTCTTCCTGTGATTAAGCAGTTCGGTAATTTGTTACTTGTACCGGTTCATTTTCTCAACATGTTTTTTTCGGGCTAATTTTCGAAATATATTCAAATATATATTTATTATATATTGGCTTGTTTTGAAGATTTAAACATTTAGGCGTACCAAGTTATTAAAACTCGAGCTGCGAAAATGCATGGTTGTTTGGGAAATATTTGTGTGTGCGATTATGATCAACGGAAATCGATTGTAAATGAGCGCTTCAGCTTTTGTACATCTTTTTTTTTTTTGGAACATTTGCATTAGGATACGTAAATTATGTTGACATGTCCCAAAAACTAATGCATCATCCCATTTGTTAGACAGCGGATGGCATGTAGTTGTGGCTAATGCATTTGAAATATTCGTGGTATGTGTGATCGGATCAAGTAAAAATTATGAAATCGTCGATATACATTTTTATTCTCCTTTTTTTTCTTCTCCCTTTCTTCTCTTCTCTTCTCTTTTAAATGTCTCTTTTCTTCTCTTTAGGCTAATCAATTTGGCTATTGGATAGAACACTAGAAAAGCACTCACTTTAAATCTATTTAATTATAATTGGTTTTTGGTTTATTTCTAATTTCTGGAACCAAGTTAAAGTGTTTTCGAACACAGTGTTTAAGAGTTGCAATCTAAATGTGTCGCTGTCATAGAGATGATCCTATTGCGCGCATTCAACTGAAGTGCACCAAAAAACACCAGAACGGTATAATTTATGAACCGATATTATACACGCGCACAGCTCATTTTTATTTGTTTTCAATTGATTTGTCGATTCAAATGATCATCACATTTTTGAAAAATTGCTTTTTTTCTCTCTCGCATATTTAGAATTGAATTCATCTTTTTTTTCTCGCATCAAGTGAATCCTGACATAAAAATCACCTGATATTTAATATCAAAATACACTCAAAGTATTGAATAGTATCTTACAGCTAAAATTGTAATGAACAAAAATATAGGATATTAATAAAATCACATCACATGCTACCGTTTTGTTTTAGTTATCTTCACAGCACTTTTTCGCTAAAAATTAATTTTTAATATATAAATGGCATTTCCTTTTATTTTTACTGAAACACTATTTCCGACAACAACACGAATATATCGAGGAGCATACAAAATAACTGATGAAATTGCGTATGCCAATTTACTTGTTGCTAGAATCAGAGATTGCTGTGATTTCTATTTTAATATTGAATCAGTTGAATCACCACATTAAATCGACGCCGTTTCAAAAAATCAATTCTGTGAAAAATGTCGCCGTGATAAAGCAAACTTAGGCGCACGAACACACATCAACGTTTTCACAACTGTTCACTCTTGCCGATCATGATTTATATAATTCATTCATTTCTCAATTGCAATGAAAATCTTATATTTTTTTTTCTCTCTTCAGCGAATTTAATGGAAATAAGTGAACGATTTGGTTGACGCCACCCACTACCACGGATCAATAACTAAAAATTTTCTTTGTTTCAATACGCATTTTCTGTTTTCAAATTGAACAGAAATTTGGTTTTTTTTTTCTCTTGTATTTTTCGCTGTTTGATGTGGTTCAGTACGATAAACTGGCACATTTTTATCAAGTCGCCGAGTTAATGGAATAAATATTCCTTTTGTCAAATGCGATCGAGGTCAATATCACTAAATCAATGCGAATTTCGATTGAAAATTAATGGTGCATTCATTCGATCCCAACAGGGACAGCGAATGCAACGTACAAGTCAAAAGATCTAGCATATTTTTAGATACATACAAAAAAAGTTATGAAGAAACACGCACACGCTAGTATTTTCATATTTAATTTCTCATTATTAGATCGCTGCGTTTTGATTTGGATTTGAAGATAAAGCTCCTCCGTCGCTTAATTGTTTTATTTCTGACTTGTTTTTTTGTCGTCTTTTTCAAAGTAAAAATTATTATTTTATTATTGCTTTTTGTTGCTGTTGCTGTTTTTCTTATTTTAAGTTTTTTTTTTGTTTTTTGTTTTTTTTTGTTTTTTTTGTTTTGTGTGTGTTTTTCTTTTCAATTAGTACCTTCCACAACTCGATACTGCTCAGATGATTCTCCGATATTATTTTCATTCGAGGGTGTTGTTGTCGTTGGCGAAGCAAGAACTGTTGCATCCGATTGCTGTTGATGTTGGGACTGCTGTGACTGCGATTGAGCATTTATGCCCTCATCGGTCAAAATCGTGTTCATAGTTTGGCTTTAAAATGTTTTCTTGTTCTTATTTGTGTGTTTTCGAAATTTGTTCGGTGCACCGTCCCAACTGTTCGATCTTGATTGATACGGTTGTTTGTTGGAATGCAATTTACATCTAGTTTATAGTCATTGAAATGTTTAGTCCATCCACTGACACATTTAACATCCACTGTTCTGTTTCAAAAGCAAATAAAATGACATTCAATTAGAAAACAATTGAAAATTAGAAATTCGATGAGACATTTGGATAAAATCTATGGTTTAATGGTCGATTTGAGGAGGTCAATTGTGCTGTACACGATGAATATTGATCGATCTGATGCATCCGAAAATGAACCTAACAACTGCACATTCCTGTTGAATTGTACTTTGCACTGATTTAATTAACATATTATCCTAATTAGGGTATATGGTGCATCGATTGGCATATTATTCAGATCGAATAAATAAAAAACCATTCAAATTACGCACATTTTTGCCTCGATTTTGAGAATTCTTTCTTCCCGAAATAGGTTAGTTGAATTGATTGTCAACAAACCAATGGACCATATTCACCACCACTACCAACTCAGTGTGTTTTTGTTCGTGTAATATTTTTGTATGTGCCAACATGAACAAAATATATTGAATTCGTTTGAGAGTTCCAATAGCAACATCAAATCGGACAAAACAATATTTGTCGATTATTTTTGTGCATTTGTTTTGCATTGAAATATCCGCGCATTGAATATCAACGTGAAATGTGTCAATGATCTGATTTCAGATGTCTATATTTTCATTCACTTGAGTAAACTAATGTCGTCCATATTGTCAAAATGTGCATGAAGGTTCGAGCATTTCATTTGGTGCATTCCTCTCAACATCTTCAAATTAATCATTTTCACTGCAAATTATTCGTTGTCATCGCACGAATTTTCATTTCAGCCATTGATTTTTGATCGAAAACATTTGAATGGAACTCATTTTTATCTGTTATTTTATTTTAATAGCTTTGGCACGTACATACACAAACACTAACTAAAAGCATTTTACCTAAGTTTTAATCAATGAAAAAAAGAAAGAAAATTGGTTGACTGTAATTTCGAGAACGGTTCGATTGTCTTCTGTGAATACGTCTAGCCACTGAGCAAAAGTGTATTTTATTTAATCAATCTTTTACCTGGCGCCAATTTTTTTAATTTGTTTAAGTCAATTATGTGCCGATTTGAAAAAAAAAAGTTATTGCGTTTATGCTCCTGTTTGAATGTTTAGTCTCAAATATGGAGCCGATTGAAAGACAAAAGCAAAATGGCAACGATTAGGTCAAGTCAACGATGTCTACAAGCACGACAACTTCATACTCATGGCGATTTCAACATGAAGCCAAATGCAACACGAAAAATATTTCACAGACCGTATTTTTTCCTTGTTTCCGTGTTCTATTGAAAACGTTTGATTTTCATTAGATCATTTGATTGCTTGAAATATGACAAAATGTTGTAGAATAAAGTGACTTACCAAAATTTAGCATTGTATTTCTTTTGGGTTAAGCAATATTGTGGCCATTCCACAAGAGATGGCGCATTAGCGAGAATTTGACAGAATTCATTTTTGACGAGCAATTTTGAAAGGTGTCGAATTGAAATTGGGAGATAGTAAAGTATGATTTTCGGTTATCATGGATACGATGTTTCTATGGTAAACATACACACTGAATATTTTGCTTCTTGTAAACAAATGACCAATGAATGTTTCAGTATTGCCATAAAATGGAAGGATGAATAGCGGGTTAAGTTAATTTTTTTTTTCTTTTGGAAAAAAATGGATTTTGATTTAGATGATCCATTGGCTGATTTATTGAGTGATGGAAGTAACGATAGTTTTTTTGGTACTACGAAGAAAAAAACTAAACACAATTCTTCTTCGGCTGATGCAAAATCCAAGTCGGAAGTAGCCGATTTGTTTGGAATTGACAGCGAAAATCTGGCAAACCCCATTTCAAATTCTAACTTGGAGCAAAAAATCACGCAGAATCCGACCAAACTTTCAAATTCCGATCATAAAAAATCGGAGATTAAAGAGGTTAGCGGAGCCAATCCTATTCGATATCCAGTGAAGCCATCGCCATCTTCTAAATTTCAACAGCAATCGAGCCCTGTGTCCAAATTTGCGAGCAAATCTTCCATTGAATCAAGTTCATCTGTGAAAAAAGACACACATTTTGATGATTCCGATGATTTTTTAAGCGAACTCGGATTTGATCCAAAACACCCAAAAGGCAGCATTTCCAAAAAATCGAATATTCTGGATATTTTGAATTTGAATAAAACGACTTCGGAGACAAATCCATTGACGAACACCACGGTGTCAAAACCACCACCAACGGTGGCCAATTCGGATAACACAGGTTCCAAAAACGCGGAAAATACTCCGAATATGAGTCGATCGACGCGACCAAGGAATATCCCACAATCGGGCTCAGCAGATCCTCTGAATCTTTTTCAAACACCTCCAAAGCATAGAGATGTGGAAAAAGAGGAAACTATGGGTGCTGTCAAAAAGCCCAAGGCTTCAAAGAAGCCCACGGTTGACTGGCTTGGATTGGACACCGAAAATGATGTAAAAGAAGAAAAAACCATACCACCTGACGTACATGGATTGAAACAAGTTGAGCTGCCACCTCAAATTCAAAATACAGTTGCACATGAAATATCATCAGTTCAAAATCAGCCGGCGAAAACAGAGATCCCAATCGACTTTTCAATGATCAATGTAACCTCCCGAGAAAAAGATGGAACATTAGAAACTTTACAGATGCAAGAGACGCAGCTACGAGTTGCTGCTCAGATGAAAAACCAAGAAATGATGTTGCAAGACGTGCATATAAAACAGAAAAACCTGATAAAACAACAGGAAAATCAATTCAATGACCTGTTGAGGCGTCAAATTGATCGTCAAAATCAGCTCGAATCACAAATTCAACAGCAGCAAGAGCAAATAAATGCGTACATAAATGTTTTGATGAATCAGCCGAGTACAGGCTTAACTGCACCATTAATGATTTCTGCCCCTAATGGCGATGACCCTGCAAAGAATGAGGATGAAACATCATCCCGACAACATTTTATCGAATTAGAAGCCGACGTTAAACGCTTAGAGCTTGAGAAGCTTCGACTTGAAGACATCCTGCAGAGCGTTCAATCTTCTCACGAACAAGAATTGAATTTACTACACACAAGCCATAAGTTAGTGATTTGATGATGTTTATATATAATATTTGACTATTTTTATCGCTACAATCTGAATGAATGAATTTATATTACTACGATATTATTTTATTCTTTTTTTTTATTTTTTCACATTTTTTCGTTTCGAATACGTTTTCATGCTCAGGAAGCAAATAGCTCTTCTCGAAGAAAACTTAGAAAGTCTGGAGAAACGGCTTCGCAGTGAAATAAAGTCGACAGAAGATCATTATTTGAGCAAATTTAATGCTTTGCAAATGGACAAAGATAGTCAACAACAAAAATATGAGGAGCACACCAAAAGATTGATTGAGGATTACGAGAAACAAATAGAGAAACTGCGACTGCATTATGAACAAGACTTGGAGGCTTTGAAAAATGATCAACGCTCAACCATCGAGAATATTCGCCAAGCCAAATTATTCGAGTTTGCCGCACTTCAAGAGAGCAGTTCGTATTTGACCACTTTAAAAAGTGCATCAAATAATTTGGAGAATGCCACCGATAATTTGCAATCGATGCGCACAAATATCGACTCGATGATCGAACGGGTTCATGCCGAGCGAGAAGTTCAACTTGACGCTAGGGAGAAACGTCTAAACGGTATGTTGTGTCAAATAAAATCAAGCAATTTTTCTATGAAATTGAATTGTGTTTTATATTAAGAACAACAAAAAAGAATTGATCTAAATATCAAGAAATCCGAAGAAGAGCGAACTCGCTTAATTGAGCTGGTTAAAAGTCTGGAGATTAAATTGAGTTCGGTGGAACAAAGTTCATCCGAAGAACAATGGAGTCTTCGACAAAAGTCAGCTGCACTCGAAGCCGAGAAAGTGTCTTTTGAACGAGAGAAGTCGTTCACTCGCGAAAAACTGGCTGCGGAAGAAAAACGAATCCAGGTGCCAAATATCTTGCCAAAAAAATCTTGAAAAATGAGTTGTCACCAAATATTTCTTTCTTTTAGGAGCTCAGAGAAGCGCAGACAATTGAACACAGGCGATTAATGGACCTTTTAGATGCAGATCGTGAACAAATTTTAATTGAAAAGGCTAAATTGGAAACGATGGAGCGTCTAAAACCACGATCAGAGCCTCCAGCAAAGCGACAGTCTGAACTCGATGCGGCAATCAAAATTGCACAGGTATAAGTATAGATCTGAATTCAAAATTGAAGTGTGTTCCAATAATCTGCATTGTTGATATTAGGATTCGGCCAAAAGTGCTGATTTTGAACGTGAAAAATACATCAATTTGCAACGAAAGCACGAGTTGAAAAGCCGTGAACTTATGGAACGAGAGAAACTAATCCAAGATCAACAGAATGATTTAGAGCAGCAGATTAATCAAGCAAAAGATCAAAAGGTACCGAACATATTAAAATTAGGATGTATCTCGATTTGTAAACTAATATTACACGCTTCTGTGAATAGCAAATTGCCGAGCATGCGACAAAAACGTGCAAAACTTTAGAGAAAAAGCTATTGACGAAGCTACAAAGTCTGCAGGAAAGTTATATTGAGCTGACCGAACGTGAAGCGAAACTATCTCAAGCCAAAATGGAGTTGGGCAAAGAACGAGTGCAACTGCAAGGTCTTCGACAGCAATTGCGTCAGTCAAAATGTAGCCTATGCCGAATTGGAGCCAAGAATAGAGATATATCAGAAATAGATCCTTTGAATGATGTCACAGCAAATGATAAATCATTTCTAACATTTGATTTATCGAATTCATTCGATGGCCTGCAGCAACGCTTGTTAAATGTTGATGCTATGATCGATGATGTTACCATAAATATTCCACAATCACCGAATCAACAACATATATCGTAGACGATCTTAAACTTCAATGGATCTCGACTATTTCATCACCGTAGAGAGTTGCATATGAATAAAACTAACGGTTATCCTTACGAATAACAAGAATCCATCTCATGATATGTACCTCATTCATATGTACATTTAGTTTTAAAATGTATGATCGAATCGCTTTAAATAATAATAGCAAAAATAAATAATATATTCGGCTGTAGTACCACGAAGTCTTGTGGTTCTTCCTCTATATTTTTGTTTCGTATTCTGGTCTTGACTCATCCTTCAAACAAAAGCTGTACAAGTATGGGAAGTTGTTGTATTTTTCGTAAGCAAATACAAAGCAACAACATTCAGTCGAACAAACACTTGTGCCAGTTGTTCGTTCTGTTATCAAATTATCATCGATGAAATGAAACATGATGCTGCAACTTGCGTGTTTATGAATAAATCAGTATATTTTTGTCAAGCAATTTTGAACAATTGAAGTTTTGAAAATTTGAAAGAAGAGCATTTGGGTAAAGAACAAAAATTTTTGTAATCGTTCTAGTTATTTGAGTCGCGGTATGAATCGAACTGTAGCCACTTTACCGTAACATTTTACAGGTCATTTCCATTCACTACGAGAATCTAACCAACAAGGAAGAAAACTGATACTCTACAAAAAAAAAAAAAAAATGTTCTTTGTAATTATAGTGGCGAACAAAAATATTGAAATATCTAATCGATTCAGGAATTTAATTCAACAACATCTTGAAAATTTTCAATTTTTCAATTATTCATAGAAACATTTTCTAGCATTCTGCCGATTATTTTTCTGTATTTTAATGATGAATAAATTTTTTAACACTGAAAAACTAGCTGATGCAATAAACAGATACGTCACCCGACCTCCATAAATTCAAAATAAAAAACAATTCGTTTCAAAGAAATAAACACATTTTATCTTAAATTTTACGAAAGTGAAGAAGATAAGAAGTCGGTTGAAAAATGAAAGTTTTTTGTGGACTGTTAGTTCTATTGTTGCAAGCTGAATATTTGGTAAGTAATTTTTCAATTCGCATATATCTATTGGGCAATAGTATTGATGTGATATTTCAATCGATTCAATGACTCATTTCTTTTTATTATTTGTGTCAATAAAAATTTTGTTCGTATTACAATGGCTCTAAATTGAGTTCACCTTTGTAGAATAAGATGGCACGGTCAGTTGGCATACTCTCGAATAGCCCTCCAATCCCATACAAGCACGGTCCGCTTGGCTATGGCTGAGTATTATATCGAAATATTTCTATCAATAAAAGGAATCTGTATTCTATCAATCAATCTTTCTATCCTTTGAAAGGCATTCAAATAAAATGTACAATCAGTTTTAGTTGGGCTCTCAAACGATAATGTTCCAAAAAATTTTCAAACGATAACTACTAACTCTTGTTATTACAAATTATACCTTGAATTTGAGAATTGACTCGCGCATCAAACAAATACCAAAGGACAGCTTGCGAATATTTTATGAACATTTGATTTTCTACGAATGAAGGGACGACCTTTAACTATTGTGAGAATTAAAATGAGACTAGAAGAAAATGAGAAATAAAGTGAGACCAAAAAAATAAATGGTCTTACGTACGTAAAACTAAATTTTCCGCACATTTCCCGAAATTGTTTGGGCTTACTCATTGTTCATTGATTGCTACTCATTTGTATTGGATTTATGTTTATTTCTTATCGAATCATCATGCAACTTTGAGAATAAATCACAGAAAATTTCAAGTCATTACGATGAGATCGAATTTCAAGTCATTGCACATCATGTAATTTAAATTTTAATTTTAATAAAAAAAATGAATAAACATCTCAGTTTCTAAATAATTTTTACTTCAACAAACGCTTCTTCGCTGGTTTTTAATTGGTAATAACAATTACGAATTAGTTTACTCTGATCTGAACTTTTGATTCATGCCAACGATAGATATGATTCCACATTTATGTTATGTATAACTTTCGTTAAAAAGTTAATGAGCATTCAAATTGATGAAATTAACACAGATTAAAAAATCACAAACACTTCATCCAAATTAATGACAAAATTTGAATTTTGACCCCGAAAATAAGGGTAGGGTGTCTCAAACCTCATCAGAATGAAATTTTGCGTGACTTATTTATTTTATAAAAAAAATATATCCTGAAAGTTTCAATAGGACACAATGTGAACGTAACATATTCGCCACACAAATGTTCAGTTTTGACCTCGAAAAGACCCCGAAAATCGAAAATGTTGCAGGGGAGGTAGTCCTAAATCTCATCGGAATGACTTGAAATTTTGCATGATCAATTTTTTTCATAAAAAAATAATATCCCGAAAGTTTCAATAGGATACAAGGTGAACTTAACATATCCGCCAAACAAATTTTCAGTTTTGACCTCGAAAAGACTCCGAAAATCGAAAATTTTGCAGGGGAGGTATTCCTAAATCGCATCGGAATGACTTGAAATTTCGCATGACTCATTTTTTACATAAAAAAATAATATTCTGAAAGTTTCATAATGATACAATGCGAAATAATCATAGTCCCCATACAAATTTTTCGTAATTATATTGAAAAACAATTCATTTTTTGATTCCACTCCACTAGAGCTACCCGAAAAAACTATCCGATTAGACTGAAAATTAATAGGTTTCTATTCATGTGTGTGTGTAAATTGTTGATCAATTCTCATCTCAAATTTTTGCCTAATCATGCTTACAACGGACAACGTACCACACACGGACAAAAAATTTCTCCGGGAATGGTTGCAATCGTTTTTTCTAGGTTCAAAACGCATAGAAAACTTATTCCGAGCGTTTTGAATTTTTTGGACCGATCGCAATACTTTTACCACTTACAGTGGTGTGTGCGGAAAAGTAAAAATTCAGCACAAAAATGTGACCCAGAATTGTTTCACCAGTTGTCTCATTTTTATCTTCAAATTTTTCTAGTCACATTTTAATTCGCATAATATTGGTTCGGTTTTCAATCTCACCCATTCAATTATGTATTCATTAATATCCAACAATATTGATTCATTGCATTAAATCAATTTTGATTCTTTTGTTTTAACACACATTGAATATTCAAATAGATAGATTAATTCCTTGGATGAATTTTTATTTAGATTAGATATCAGACAATAATTTATCTATCTTATATACGTATCTTCCGATAGACACGTATCTAAGACTACGATAAACAATGTCCAAAAGGCAATTTTCATCAAAAATATCTCCTTTCTCTTGGAAAATAGTTTGCGACGGAGACAATTGGGATAGAAACTACCAAACGTAATGTCTTGTTTTTATAACAAATTTGATATGAGTAAAACTTATGTTCAGTTTTTAATATTTCTTTCGTCCATATATTCATAGCTACACTTCATCTGGAGGAGCGCGTTTTGCACGGAAAAATTGAAGAGGAACGCATCACATATCATATTGCATTATTTCTAAGGGATAGTTACAAATGCAATGGAGCTTTAATTGGAACAAATGCTGTATTAACCGCTAAGTGCTGTGTCTACGAAATGAATAAATTTGAACACAATGAAGATCATTGGTTGGTTTATGCTGGTTCAAACGAACTGTTCGAAACTATAAAGAATATCAAAATTAAAAAAAAAGGAAGAAAGTTTGAAGTTCGGAGTGTTTTCCAAAATATTAGATCTCATATACAATTCAACCAACATGATGTTGGCTTGTTTATTCTGAAGGAGCATATAATTCCTGACAAAACGATCCAACCAATAGATTTGATCGATGAAAACCAGGAGAACATATACTCCATAAAACTTCCAAATGCGTTCACACTCACTGGATTTGGCAGAATTGAAAAGGGCATAGTATTTAGATCTTCGCCTTCGCATCTTCGGTCTCTTGAATTGACCATAACAGACTGTAATGTTGCTAATGAGCGGCTGTCAGAATATGACAGAGATATTTTTTATTCTGAAATAGTTCCAGTTAAGCCAGGCCAAACGGATATTCAAAACGAAAAATATATAAAAGCATCGGCAATGGGGGACTCAGGAGGTTGAGTTAATGTTTTGATATAACTTGCGAATATTGATGAATTAATAGATATCTAACCATTATTGATACAGCTCCAATCGTATATCGTACAGAGTCGGGCAAACTTATTTTGGTCGGAATTCATGAAGGAAAAAAATTAAGAAGAGGCAAAAAGATTTGCATGAGACATATAAAAGTCCTAACCCATCTTAAATGGATAAAGGAAACAATTGTAAGTACACTGATTGTAAAGGTTATTGACTCCACTTATTGGCTTGGACTACCGTATTCGATATAGGTTATAGCATGTCCTCTAATTATTATCGACATTCTTTGAAGAATGAGCAGTTTGAATTCAATCTTTCGGTCGAATCGTGAAAAATACATCAGAACTTTATCGCAAAACAGAATGTTCTCATTAAAAGGGAAAATGGCATAGTTCATTCTTGCAATGTTGCGAATGAAAAATGACACGAAGAGCTTGTGCGGCGCACATTAAAGTGTGACTGTTGAATTGTTCACGAACACGTTGCAAAAACTTTTAAAATATTCCAGCTCTGCGAATATCTACGGAATGGGAGAATATTTGATAATAACCCATAAGTGGAGCTGCTAAATTTTGCGTGTATTCTTCAATTTAATTTCAATTTGAACTAATATATTTTAACCAATATTCGAAACCTCGAATTCAATTGAAATTTTATTTCGCAAATTATTTCGCTATTTGAAAATGATTAATTTTTTATACTAAAAAGAAAATGTCTTCTTTTTTCTGGAAAAAATAACAATCGATTTTATTTATTTTAGGAAATGTTTAAGTAATGAAAGACAAATAATATCAGCTGCCGTTTAGGATATCACAAATCCCAACAAATTGTCAATCGATAAAATCGTCTAGATTTTCAAAAATAATACTTCACGCTTGCAGCTAGCGCACGCATACACACAATTCTGTGGTGATTTTATGGTGAATCCACAAGGTGCAGCATCGGCGAATTTTGCGCAAATGTGTGCGTAAGCTAGCTGCAAGCTTGGAATAAAATTTTTGAATATCTAGATTTTAGACGGTTCTATTGACAACGAATTTTAAATGGGAGTTGAGGACTTTCCGTCGCATGCAGTTGGAGAGAGATGGAGCGGGAGAGAAAGTGTCTTTTTTCGACAGAAGGGAGTTTGTAATGTAAAGTGCTTGAATTATAAAAAAAGGAAACGGCTCAATAATTGATTTTCATATTTCTCTTTATTTAAATGATAATAATAATCATTTAAACTTTTCTTCCGTTCTTCTATGTTATGGGTTGTTTAATATTTGCATTCAAATATTTCGTAAACTTTCATTTCATCATAATTTTATAAAATATCAAAGTATAGACTCGACAAATCAGACAACTTCATATGTTCATTCCGTTTCAATGAATCGATTCAGTTAAAATTTAAATATTTGTAATATTCAAAAGCCGATGATTTATATTTCAATCGATTGTTTTATTTTAGTGCACGAAATAATGCGATCAAAGAAAAGGCTTTCAATATTGGCTGTCGTGTGAACTGTCAATGTGTCATGATATTCACATAATTCCATGTTCACCACATTGACAGTTCACTCACAACGTCATTTAGCATGAGCCACACAATAGCATCTAAAAATTCGTAATTTGTGTAACCCCCTGAGTCTTCTGTTTCAATTTCCTGCTTCGGTTTCAACCACATTTTCATGAGCCTTTATATTTTGGAATTAATTCCTTATTTTTACCAATGGTCGTATCTACATTCTTAATTGCAGCCCAATCTCCAAATAGAAATTTCCTAGCTGGCTTATGATGCTGTTCAAAATATCTGTATCGCTTGTTCTGCTTGCGTTCTAATTTTTTCCAGATTAACAATCTCATCCGAATAATTTTCTTGTAGATACTCTGTTAATTCATCTATTGTACAATCCTTCCACGTTGTTCGACACCAAACAACATTGCACTGGGCTTCTGTTTTGTGGTACAATGTACAATGTTGTTTACAGCAAATTCAACTTCTGTCAGTTTATCTTGCCAATTGTCATGATTTATGGGCTCAGTCATCTTAGCCAACGAAGCCCTCAAAACACGGCTCACCCTTTCAGCCTGACCATTTACTCTAGTTGTCGCAAACGCATTTTTCACGTGAACAATACCCATTTCCCAACAAAAGTTATCAAACTCGTTTCCCTTAAAGGCAACGCATTTCTCATGACCGGTTTTTTCATTTAATTATTTCTAGCTGTGATATTGCTGAAGTTAAAATCTCAACACTGTAATCCAAAAAGTATCGCTTCAATGCACAGATTGACTCCTTTGCACCAGTATTCGTAGCATTCAACTTTGTAAACTTCATGAAAGCATCAATTACAAAAAACACATGCTTTTGTTTAGACTTTACTGTTTCTAATGGACCAAAATGTTCGATGTGTTGCGTGTAAAATGGGATCGACTTCTTTGATTACTTCTAGGTGGCGTCGAGTAATAAATACACTTCGGAAAATTCTTTATAAATTTATTCAACCTTTCACGCATCAAAGGAAACTGATAATGCTTACGAATCTGATTCGCCCATTTATCAACACCCAAACGTCCATACTTTTCATGCAATAACCACATCACATTCTCTTCTAATTCTTCTGCCACATTCAACTGTTGATTCCCTTCACTGACACGAAAATCTAAACCATTTTCTTATACATAGCCAGACCCCTGAATCTTCTAGCTTCCGTTTCAACTGTTCTTTTTTGGATCGCGCGACTGTGTAATCTGTATATTTACATCAACTTCATTCTCTTCAATTGTACACACATTTTGACACACACATACATTCTCATCTGTGGATGATTTTGGTGGACGACTCAAAGCATAACCTGGTTCATCGTCAACAAATGACAGCACTTTAAAAGTGCATTCTAAGCCATTTATTGCTTATTCTTTATTAGAATTTATCGTTTGCGACAGTATTGATCAAAGAACTTGAAAAATACGACGAACCATACTAGCCACTGGACTTCAAGAATTTGAAGAAATTGAAAGTGCATGCGTTTGGTGAAAAAAGCTATCCATTTGCGCGGGAAGATTATGAGGCTGCGCTTCAATCAAAAGTTAAATTAGTTGACCCTTGCGGGAAGCTATATCTGGAGATTTGTGAAAGGGGATCCAAAGCTGCAAACATTTCGGTAAATTGACACTCGATCCATTCCTTGCGAGGGTGACTTAAATGAAAAATTGAAAGATATGAAATGGTTGACTAAAGTTCAATAATTTTACTGGGACTCAAATATCATGCTTAAATTTATTTGCAAATGTTCACGGAAACAAATGCCGATGTAGTCATAACCCGAAAAAAAATCAATTTTTGACAGTTAGCGCCATCTGGCCCGTTTAATTCGGTTTGTGGGCCATTTTCACAAGTCTTAGCTATGACACAAACAATTCAGTAAAAACTTGAATCTTGTATTTGGGCTGTGCTGTGATGTCGTGAAAAATATTGAAAATGTATGCGATTCGATTTTTTCTCACCGTCAGTTTGACGGCGTCAGATCCATTGACAGAAAAAATCTCAATTTTTGTAATATAAAATTATTATAAATTGGAATCTGATTGAAATAAGAAATTACTGTACAAATCGTATTGTTTCGCTTTGAATTCCACTTTCAGCAGAATCACCGGCTTGTACTTTACTGCATTAGCACATATTTGTGCTTTTGACTCATAAAGCCACACAATATTTTTTGTGCCCTATTAACCTCAAGACAATATTCTGATAAGTTATAGACGCTTTTACATGTTATCTCGATATTACATGTTATTTTGAAATATCTGCTGAATTAACAGAAAACAAAACTTTCTACCAACGCATTTTGCCATTGATAGTTGCAGTGAAGTGTGACAGTTTGAATTGTTTCTTGTGGTTGTGTTTATGTCAAATGTCAAACTAAGCAAACTAACATTACTGGTGTGAACGCTACTTTAGGCATTAATTCTGATTCACACAATGACAAACTAAATTTACTTTCAACAATGCCTATGTAAACGGGGGATAGTCTGAAGAAATAAAAGTGATGCAACGAAAAGTGTTGTATTTGACTAAAATATGAATTTTGAGGAACAAAATTCGCCATACCCGGCATATCATACCAAATTATGTTAAGCGTGATGTTGCTTGTGCGGCACCACGAAA
The DNA here is from genome assembly GCA_028476595.1 of Obolodiplosis robiniae. Classification (NCBI taxonomy): domain Eukaryota; kingdom Metazoa; phylum Arthropoda; class Insecta; order Diptera; family Cecidomyiidae; genus Obolodiplosis; species Obolodiplosis robiniae. The sequence goes on along the minus strand of CM052017.1, from coordinate 5,380,935 downwards.
TAATTTATATCGAAATAATATATACGAAACTGTGCATACGCAATGACTCGCGGACGATGCAGAATTGAATTTTGACACCTAGCTTGACAGCAGCGCCCTCTATACCATTCGTCTATAGATGGTAAACACTTTTTCCCCTTCTTCAAACAATGACAGCAAAGATGCGGAGCCTGTCAAACTCGCTGTTTGAAGAAGGGGAAGGCGGGGAAGGTGTGAAATGTTGAAGCGTTTAGTACAATCGTTTAGATAGAGATGGCGCGGTCCAACGACATTCACTACCCCTTTACATAGGAGAAGATACAAAGCATCGTCCGCTTGAGAATGAACCGTATTCTTTATTGAGGATGAAAGTTTGATCCATGACAATTAAATATGAAGAATGATCTCGGGCATATGTGGACCTCTACTGGCCTCACAGACCACCAAACGAAGATCATAATTTTTGATGACATTTTGGCACGTTTTTGATGTTATCAGGCGCATTTTGGCTTGGATCTCCTCTTTCAAAGCTTGAGTAGTGGCGAGCATTCGCATAAACTCCATCCGTCAAGAAACCCCAAAGGAAGAAGTCACAGGGCTTTAAATCGTACGATATTGTTGGCCAATTAACGGGCTTCGCGAGATTATTTGGTTTCCGAACGGATTTTCAGCGATTTCCGAAAAAAAAGTTCTCCAACATGCTTCGGTATTGATCACCATTCACGGAAACAGCCTAACCGGCGTCATTTTCAAAAAAGTATTGCCCAATGATTCCTCTCCACCAAAATCCGCATCAAACAGTTACTTTTCTGGATATTGTGTTGCCTCTCGATATTTCATTGGGTTTTCATCACTCCAATACCAACAATTTTGTTTATCCACATATCCATACATTTGAAAATGAGCTTCATCACTGAAAATTATGCACTTCGAAAAATTGGGATTTTCAGCTGAGTTTTGGAAGCTCCAATGATATGTAAACAACCATGATTGAAATTGTCAGAGATCAAACTTACTATAAATGTCATCGAACCGGTCTGAAGTTGACCAAACGTCAAAGTTAAGGCCGGTTCACATAGGAACTTGCTATTTGAGACATCCTTTACATTGCGAACTTGACATAGTCCCCATACAAATGTTTCTTAATAATATTGAAAAACATCCCATTTATTGATTCGACTCCATTAGAGCTACCCGAAGACATGATCCGATTGAGCTGAAAATTAATAGGTTGAGTTATCGTGTTAACAAATTGTTGCGTACAACGTACAACGCACAACGTACAACGGATAACGGAAAACCTACCCACACACGGACAAAAAATTTCTCCATTTTTCGAGAGTATAATGATTTATAAATAAAAGGCTTTTGTTTATAGTGCACTTCCATATGTTTTGTTCTTTCCTTATGAACTATAAATTTGGTTTATGCCTAACATTTTCTACTCGCGAACATCGGAAGAACACGGCAATGTGTATGACCCGCGTGTGTTCAGTTCCGCGCTGTAGGCAATAATAAAACGTTTTTTCGTGTAGCATTATAGCAATTTGGCATTTGGGCAAAGTATATGCGTGTACGAGTTTGATTGGCGCTGTATTTCTATATGATTGGCATTGTGTGTGAGTGTTTAAGTGTACATGGTATTGGCCGTAAATGGTTAGAATCGTTTATTTTATGTTTTGAATTTTTTGGACCGATCGCAATACTTTTACTACACACAGATGTGTGTGCGGAAAAGTAAAAACAGTGACACTCGGTGAATATTATTTATTTCGCTACTCGAACTTCATTGAGATTCGGCTCGTGTTCCTTGATATTTTTCCAGAATATTCGAACTTCTGTTTTCATTGTCATCAAATTTTATGAATATTGACAAATTTTCATCCGCATTGTTTAAAACTCCAACAAAATAAAATGGAATGCGAGTCGTTGAAATTTGTAAATTTAATTTTTTTAAATGCCTCATCCCGGTAATGATCTTAATGTATAAATTTCGAACGTTTTGGTATTTACACGCAGTTAATTTTAATCATTGTGCAAAATGCGGTTCATATTTAAACCTTTTCTTTTTGTTTCAGTCATTCAGCAAATGTTGTAAGTCAACGTGTCATATGTTATTTTTTGAAGATCTAAGTGATAGATGTGTCATTGACATAAATTAAATCGATAAATGAGAAATAGGCTTGTTTCACGATGAATGACTAAATAAAAATTAATTGGTTGTCTTCAAAATAATGAGTCAAGAGATAGAGAATTATGTACTGTCAAATGAAATTATCAGAGACTGACAATTGACCGATTTCGTTGACATTTACTCAAGTACATACATCTAGCGGTATGTACCTCGATGAACCTTTGACATATTGCTTTAGAATGGGTGCATCTAAAAACTTCCGTTAATTCAGTTGAATTTCAAATGATATTAGAAGTGTAATATTCTAATAATGTTATGATGATAATATCATTAAATTTAAATATATGAGTGAAGCAACCTTAATTATAACAAACACAAGGAATCATAATTTGTTTTCAATTTAGTTATTCGACACTGGCATTTACATTGTCATTCATTTACTTTAATGTTAGACGCACCCATTCTTTGGACTATAGAGGTTAATCGAAAGTACATATTAGTTAGCGCAAAGTATATACCTACCGAGTAAATTAACCGGTTAATTGTCAAACTCTGGAAATTATGCATCATTTCATAGCATTATAGTTCAAGATACGACTGATTCGCGCGCATTCCTGCCAGAAATTGTGAAGATACACATAGATACGCAAAGATACATAGGATTTGCATTTTCTGACAGTAATACGCTTTATTAGCATTTGATACTTAAAAAGTTAACTTTCAAATTCAATCCAATCAATTCCTGGTAAATTGAAATCTCCTTTGATAATAATTTTCTATACTAATTCTTGACTATATTTCCTGATTGCATCCAAGTGACCGCTTAAAAATATCAAAATTAGAATTTAGAAGTATATATAAACAATTAAACTATTAATTGAACTTGTGTGTATGCTATTGTTTTTGTTTCTCTCACATCGAAATACCGCTATATGAATTTGAAAATATTCAGTGCACAGATGTGATTCATTCAACCATGTCTCAATGCAATAAAGTCGTAGTCACTAGATAATGTAGATAGGTAAAAATCATCACTTTTTGTTCCTAGGCCTCGAGTATTTTGATAATATGAGTGGACGTTGCAATCAGTTTTTTTCATATTTGTGTCTGTGTCAACGTCTATTTCGATTTGGGTGTGATTGACTCTGTATTCGGTGATTTTGGCGATGTCAAATCCATTAAATTCTCCTTTGCAGGTGATGTTTGTTTAAATTATCCAACGAATAACGTAAACGCGTTGCTATGAGTAATTTCACTGATACGTTTCCATCGGTCACTTTTGACTTTTCGTTTTGTGACACACAGACACACTTGAGTGCGCTGTGTGCTTTCAGTTATATTTAGTCTAGAACAAACCACCGTTGTAACAATAGCGTATTTTAACATTGATTAAAACACATTTCTTTCTTCTTTGCTAATTTAACATAGTTGTTTTTCTTCATACGTTTGGACACAATTTATATCCACTAGATTAAGAAGTTCTTATTATTAAGATTTGGAAAAATATCCTCGATGGTTTGTTTCGGAATTTGCGTAATTCACGCACTAATACATTCTATGGCCTCAAATCAGCATTGTTTGAACTGTTCAGTTAAATTTAAATGAAATAAAATTTAGTGTGTTCAAGTCACAATCTTTTGTTTTATTCACTAGTTTTTGAATAGAAAATCTTGACTTGTCTGTAATTGACAAGTTTCATGTGATATAGTTCGGAATTTCCTCATTTGATGTTTCCTTACTGAGACGTGACATTTAAACTGCTTTAATTTCGTGCCCATTTTCGGTTTCGGTGCATCATATTTCGAAACTTTTTGAGCTCATCTATTCGTTTACGCTTAGGTGTATTATATGTTCGAATTATAGCAAATGATAGCTGAGATGTAACCGCTTCAGCTGAATCCTCCTTTGGTTTCTGTGTGTTATTAAATTTTCTTGTGATGTTTCCTTTGGGTGTTGAACAAGAATGTCTGTGCCAATCTCAATCGATCGAATTGATTTAGAATTTGCTTCGGTCGAATTTTTACTGACGTTAAAATTTCTTTGAATCCTTCCAATTATTTAGCGATCGATTCACCTTTTTCGATTGATTTTTTACATGTTTTTGGTTTTTAACGGGGAAAAAGTTGGAATTGCTATCACTTTTTTTTCGTTCAGATGAGAGCGATTCAGCATAGCAAAAAAACGTCAATTAAGATAAAAACATATACATAACCGTTCCGTTTGCATTTCACGGTTTCACAGTCATTTTCAAAGTCCCTTCTCACAGCAAATTCGGCTAACTCGAAACCAAAACACTTCAAATAACATAAAATGTCACATTTTGCGCACTTCAGTTTCGGTTGTATCATTTACCATATCATTTCATTTAATTTCTTTCTTTTTAATATTAGTTTGCAACGGAAACAACTGGGACAGAAACTACCAAACGTAATGTCTTATTTGCCTAACACATTTTATTATGTTAAATAAATTAGGTTCAATTACTAAGGTCGCTGGTACATTTTTCTATGCGACTTTTGGCCATTTTGGTTCATTGAAAAATGTATTTTGGTCGCGAGATATAATTGATTATTTCAACTAAATATGTGCGAAATAAATGTATTTATGTCGCTGCGACATTAGTTCAAATCTCAAAATGAACCCATGTGAAAATAAAGTGACTGACTCATTTGGGACGTAGCCGGTTAACTATGGTTGACTTTTTCAGTATAAAAAGTAGATATTAATCAGTAAGCAGTTAACTGAAACCGTCTTTAGTTGTTCAATTTGGGACAGTCGACCAACATTGATCGAGTTTCATACAAAATCAACATAGTCAGTCAGCCAGTCAGTCACTTATTTTCACTAGGGATTTTAATTCCTTGGCTTTCCTAACCTCAGATCTCAAAAATATTAATTCATCTAACCGTTAAAATGAAGGCGAAACAGTTATTTTCCCGAGTACACATGTGTACTATTGTTGGGAGTACTGGAACATATGGTTGCCTTTCAATCCAATGATTTGATTTGCAACAATATTCAGAGTTCGATGACTATCAACTTCTGGAAGAGACCGCACAAGTAGACCTAAAATGCCCGATCTGCAAGGAAGAATCTTGCAATGACTGGAAATAAATTAAATGATTATATGATTATCATTAATATATGAAACAACAACGAAATTTATTTTTATATGATCATTTATAATCATAATCATTTCATCAGCCGCATATTCGATTAATTCTGATTACTTTTGAAAATCACTACATACTATAAGTTCAACTTATTAAGTAATACATAGGAGTGAGTGAGACAGCAATCACTCCTGGTCTTCATTCACTCACATGAATGTATATACGTAGCACCTGCCAAAAGTAAACAAAAGTAATCGAATATACTGGTTTATATCAGCTGATTATAATCATAATTGAAACAATGCTTATGATCCAAATTAATTTGGAAGAAATAAATCGATTTGAATAATAATTTGATTGTAAATATAATCAAACATGCAAATTCAATCAAAATGGACAATTGTATGATTCTTCGAGGTCTCAATGAAATAAATGTATTAAAATCGCTACGCAAGCACTGGTTTAGGCCCATTTCTATGCCAGTATAGTTGGACAACGATGCGCGATGCGGTGCACAATGCTCATGCATGTTTTTGCAAGCGAATACGCGTGCGTCTTCCGTATGAATGAGCATTGTGCACCGCATCGTTGTCCATCTATAGATCTCTGGCTTAGAAATGGACACGGATCAGTGCTTGTCGCTAAGACATTAGTTTATATCCAAGGGGGAAATCACTCTGAAAAAGGAATTGACTTTGTGACTTTCACAATTATTTGTTCAGTAGAAATTACTTTGGCAATTACTTTTGTCATTTTGTATGCAAAAGAACAAAAGCAATTTCTAGAATGAAAAGTAATTGCCAAAGTAATTTTTACTGTAAAAATAATTGTGAAAGCTGTAGTGACACTTACTTTTTCTGAGTGATTTCTCCCTTGTTCTAATCTCAAAATAAACTAAAAGGTCTCTCTTTAGCAATTTAATGAATTAGGATCTCCGAAATATAAATTCAGGAGGGGCAGGGACTTTAATTCATTTCGAGATATAAAATAATGTCGCAGCGATATTACTTCATATTTTGCCGCGATCTTAGTTCAGTGAGCCGTTCAATTTCTAATATTTTTCGTTCATATATTCATAGCTACTCTTCATCTGAAGGAACGCGTTTTGAACGGGGAAATTGAAGAGGAATCCATCACATTTCACACTGCAGTGTTTCGGGCGAAATTGTACCGATGCAATGGAGGCATGTTTAGAACAAATGCCATATTAACTGCTGCAGACTGTCTCGTTGTTCGGAACCCAAATTACACATTCAGAGAGGATAAAATGCATATATTAGCAGAAAATCCCGATGATTTTTTGGTTTTTGCTGGTTCAAATGAGCTATATGGCAAACAAAATACAAAAATAAATGAATACAAAGGAAAAAAGTTAGACGTTAAAAAAGTCATGATAAGCCCTAAATATAATGACGAATTTAATACCTATGATATTGGAATTATTATTCTTAAAGAGCATGTAATTCCTGACAGTACGATCCAACCAATAGATCTGATTGACGCAAACTACAAGGACGTATACTCGTCAAAACGCTCAAATGTGTTCACTCTCACTGGATTTGGCAAAAGTGAAAAAGGATGCATATTTAGCTGTTCGTCTTCGCATCTTCGGTCTCTTAAATTGACTTTAACAGACTGTTATGAAGGTGCTTATCATCAGATGTTCCATTCATACAAAATTTAAGATATCCTAGGAGACATGCAACCATATATGATGACATTGCAGTACACATTTTAATGTTGATACTGGAGTCGCCACAAATTTTACATTGTTGAACCTCTGGAAATACGGCGATTCATTGAGCTATATTACTCAGTTTGAAATGTCGGAAGACTTAACATGATTTTCGACTTGAAAAAGTCGAAAATTCGAACACAGACGAACAAATTTTTACACTGAATCGATGATAAATTCAAAACATGCGTTTGAGGGAATGAGAATTTTTTTTCGTCAGCGCAGAAGAGCAGAAGCGACTTCGTGAGAATTACAATACAAGCAAGCATACAGCGGCAAATAGCCTTTTGCATCTGTGAAATTTCATTGGCAGGGTGTTCGCGCATGTATTGTATTAGTCAGCTCAGCTCATTCCATCACATCACAATACATAAGAAAAACCATCTGCCGCGTAAAGTGTGCACGTTTATGCTGCACTGTTGCGCTGATGAAAGAATTCTCTCTCGCTCAAACGTTTGTTTTGCATTTATCATCGATTCAGTTTGACAATTAGTTCGTCTTTTTTAAAGACAAAAAATCATTTTTCCGTCCGAAATTCGCTTATATTCGAATTTTCGATTTCATAAAGTCGAAAATAATATAAAAGTCTTCCGAAACTTTGAACTGAGTATCATTTGTCCTTGCATGCAATCTTTCTTTTCATAAGAATTGATTGGTAACTGCGCGGTAACAGTGCCACCTGATATCATTCAAAGCAACCTCTGTGAAAATTATGAATCAACATCGGATCAATATCGTCGATATTGGTCCGCTGATATTGATCGGACGTTGATTCTAAATTTGTGAAGGAAGAGAGTTCACTCAAATGAAAATCAAGGAACCCTTGGAGAAATCTTAAAACTTTTAACACCCATGAGGATGTTTTCAAGTATTAAGATCATTCTGAGTATTGATAACATGGTCGTAAAATACTATATTAATAAAATTGTATCTTCATATCAGATGACACATTTCTGGATGATGACATCTTTTGTTCTGAGATAGTTCCAGTTAAGCCAGGCCAAAAGAGTATTCAAAAAGACAAATATATAAAAGCTGCGGCATTCGGGGACTCAGGAGGTTGAGTTAATGTTTTGATTTAACTTGCGAATATCGATCAATTAATAAATATCTAACCATTATTGCTACAGCTCCAATCGTATATCGGACAGAGTCAGGAAAACCTATTTTGGTTGGAATAAATAAAAAAAGAAAATTCAAATTATGGAAAAATGTTTACATGAGACATATAAAAGTCCTAACCCATCTTAAATGGATAAAGGAAACAATTGTAAGTACACTGATTGTAAAGGTTATTGACTCCACTTATTGGCTTGGACTACCGTATTCGATATAGGTTATAGCATGTCCTCTAATTATTATCGACATTCTTTGAAGAATGAGCAGTTTGAATTCAATCTTTCGGTCGAATCGTGAAAAATACATCAGAACTTTATCGCAAAACAGAATGTTCTCATTAAAAGGGAAAATGGCATAGTTCATTCTTGCAATGTTGCGAATGAAAAATGACACGAAGAGCTTGTGCGGCGCACATTAAAGTGTGACTGTTGAATTGTTCACGAACACGTTGCAAAAACTTTTAAAATATTCCAGCTCTGCGAATATCTACGGAATGGGAGAATATTTGATAATAACCCATAAGTGGAGCTGCTAAATTTTGCGTGTATTCTTCAATTTAATTTCAATTTGAACTAATATATTTTAACCAATATTCGAAACCTCGAATTCAATTGAAATTTTATTTCGCAAATTATTTCGCTATTTGAAAATGATTAATTTTTTATACTAAAAAGAAAATGTCTTCTTTTTTCTGGAAAAAATAACAATCGATTTTATTTATTTTAGGAAATGTTTAAGTAATGAAAGACAAATAATATCAGCTGCCGTTTAGGATATCACAAATCCCAACAAATTGTCAATCGATAAAATCGTCTAGATTTTCAAAAATAATACTTCACGCTTGCAGCTAGCGCACGCATACACACAATTCTGTGGTGATTTTATGGTGAATCCACAAGGTGCAGCATCGGCGAATTTTGCGCAAATGTGTGCGTAAGCTAGCTGCAAGCTTGGAATAAAATTTTTGAATATCTAGATTTTAGACGGTTCTATTGACAACGAATTTTAAATGGGAATTGAGGACTTTCCGTCGCATGCAGTTGGAGAGAGATGGAGCGGGAGAGAAAGTGTCTTTTTTCGACAGAAGGGAGTTTGTAATGTAAAGTGCTTGGATTATAAAAAAAGGAAACGGCTCAATAATTGATTTTCATATTTCTCTTTATTTAAATAATAATAATAATATAATTATGTATGAAACAAGTTTTCGAATCGATCATTAAAACTTTTCTTCCGTTCTTCTATGTTATGGGTTGTTTAATATTTGCATTCAAATATTTCGTATACTTTCGTTTCATCATAATTTTATAAAATGTCAAAGTATTGACACGATAAACCAGATAATTTCTTATATTCATTCGGTTTCAATGAATCGATTCAGTTAAAATTTAAATATTATTATTTAATTTTTGTTTTATTTTTCACTTCAATAACTACTTAAAATCAAGGTCCACAGAAATTCGAGTTTGATTTGTAATTTAAATGAAATGGGGATGTGTCTAGAATGCATTGCCTTCATTCGAGCATAAATCAAATATATGAATTAGGCATGACGAATATCATTGTTCCTAAAAACTTTCACAAATCGTTTATTTTAACAGTCCAACTACAGATTTCTCGCTACATTCACCTGAATTTGGATGAAAGGGTTCAACATAAAAGGAGTGATAAATACAAATACATGCAATTCATGACTTCAAGCTGAAATACTTAAACTTATCAAAATATTGCAACTCTTTCAAAATTCACTTGTTTTATTATCTTGCACAGACCTATGTTAGATTGTTTTTAGAGCTTTGCATTTTGTATACAGTTGAAAGCAGATCGATCGAAAATAATTAACAGATTGTTAAATCTACATGGTCGCTAAATAAGATAGACACACAGGTGTGAAATCGAGTTGATCGTCTCGTTGCTCTCTATTTATACGAACTAATCGATAAATCTAGTGACTTACTCGCAGTGTTCAAACTATTCACTATTTCTAATGTTTCGGATAATTTGCTTTTTGAAATTTAATGTGTGCTTTCTGCTCTGATTGAATGGTGTTTGCACCGTCAATGAAGGGGAAAATGATTTCACCTCAAGAATATTCACGTCAAATTCTCGATAATTGCTGGAACAAAAGGGATGAACGTATGAAGATGATGATTGAGCAAATCGCACTTCCTACCGCAACCTCTCATCATTTCAACACATTTTTGCTCGAAAAATGACTTTGTTTGTGAAACCGGAAAATAAATGAATCTGAAGTGAATTTTTCTAAAAAAAAACATTTTAGTAAAAGTTTTCTGCCCTTGGGACTTTTTGTTTTTAAAAATCAGTCATTTCTTCTGGCTAAAGAGCAATTGTTAAAAATCTATTGCTTTGTCAATTTAGAAAAAATTATCTGTGCTTAATTTTGCGGGATATTTTGGTTTTTGTTCATTCGATATATAAAACATCCATAATCACAATTATTATTTTTTTTACGTATTTTGTTCACTAGTTAAAAATAAATGCCGAATTTGAAATGATCATTTTGGATTTTTGGTTTACTTCAAATTCTTGCTCTCGATGTGCGTGTGAGTGTGACGGAAAAAGCGTAGGATACAATAATTTCGCATGATCTAATTCAGTATAACTAACTATATTTCTATTGCTTTTCTTCCGTCATTTAACTCCCGTTCAGGAAGGGATAGTTAAAAATACACTGACGTAGCCCTGGCCCGATTGTCTTGGGGTGCATGAAGAAAGTTTGAAAATGTTGAGTCATTTTTCGATGTAAATGTTAATAAAGCTCGTTGATCTCAACATACATCCACTACAGGATAAATTTGTGGGTGCCTCGATGACACTTTCGTCTGCACAATGCAAAGATGAAACCAAGTGTTTTTCGTACTTCTACTTTTCGTTCGATTCGGGTGTTCACCACGCATACACATTAATAGTGGCAGAAGCGTGGAGAGATACGTTTATCACACAAAGCCTTCGATATCATTGCACGAAATACACCCAGGAACAGGTATAACTTTGTGCCGAGCAACATTAGCTTTCTTCACTCTTTTTCCTTAAAATTGTGTGTATTATGCATTTTGTTGTGCAGCCAAGTAAGTGACATCGCTTGTATGTTTAAAAATAGAGCCGAAATAGTGAAAATGGTGTACCAAATAATATTATTTCCTGTTAAAATGGCATTTTCAAAAAAACATTGCCTTTTCTTAAGAATATGTTCATTCAAAGTAGTGCAAAATTTTTGAAAACCGCTCAAAATGTAGCCAATATTCAGTTCACTTTGTCACTTTGATAGGTACCGTTTTTATCCCATTTATCGGTCCTTATATTTGGTAAATTTTTAAAATGGCCAAAAAATAAGCAAACTTTGGAGTGTTGCTTTTGCATGTTAATCTCTATTTAAAGTTTAATATAAACTCAAAATGGTGAATGGGGGCTGTTTGTTGAATGTCAGAGCTCAATTATCCGTCTGGCTAAGGCTCTCTAAGAAACTCTTCTAGCTCTTGAATAAATTGTTAAAAGATTATTGTGTTTGTTGTGCGTATTTCTATACATCAATATCATGTTGCAATAGTAAGGTTTCTAGCTATTTGTTTTCTGCATTTTTGTTTTGTTTTGCACTTTTAAATCGGGGCGTTTTTTTCTTTTGTTCTGTTTGAAATTGTTTTTAACGAAAAAAAGAATAGATTTCCTTAAAAATATGCACTGGGAGCATCGCACTTGCAATTTGATTTCTTCGGTTCATTCATATTTGTAGATGGATCGCCAAAGAATGGTCATTTGTACTTTACTTTACGAAATTGGGTTCATTGATACTCTCATTCCAGTTTAAAAAAAAAAACACAATTTTTTTTTATTCTTATTTGACAGCATTCCAAATTGTGTCCCGAAAATTGTGTTGCATCAATGAGAATGGAACATTTTGATTTGATTTTAAATGTACTACGGTAACACTTTATCTATGACAGAGCATATCGTTCAACATATTTTACAATTAATATTGGATTGTAAAGGGATCAAATGAGTTACACAATCTATAGTTTTCCTCTTGCCACAAACAACATGTTTTTCATTGACTCTGTATGATGGATTTCTTGTGTTCATTTGGCTTCTCCATATGAATTTCGATGAAAATTTGAACCTTTTTTTTTACTCGAACCGAGTAAAAAATACAAACGTTCAATTTTGCCGTTTGAATATTAGAAGCACTTTGGCAATTAATATTTTGTTTGTTCTTGTATTCTATTCTTGATTCGCGATCTTTGTCTATATCATTTTGATTTTACACAACATTTCTTTTTTAAGTTTTCACTTAAATCTCGTTAAATTACGTTTCATATGTGTTATCTATTATTTCTCTTTGATTTACTTTTCATTATTAGTGCTATGGACTAGAGAGCTGCTTGTTACCAATGCTTGATATTTGGTAAAATTGAATTCCCTGCGCCGGCTGTGGGGCGATTTCCATCGACACACACCGTTCAGGTTCGACAGTACAAACATTTATGCATACTATACAACTAATCTATGCAACTACTTCTACCTTATTCAAGAGAAATATCCATACATTTTTGAAATTGTTTGTGTATATAAAAAATATTAATTTGCTCGACAATGATCAACTGATGCGGCCGACCGATCTTTAGCACCTGTCATCGATTGTTCCAATTATTTTGATCCGAGCATTTTTACTGCATTGGACACCTTATTCTACATTTCCGTTCTTATGTCACCGAAACAAACAATAACCATGCGAGATTTATTCGATCATTAGCTAGATTTATTATGGCATCCACTTTTGTTTCTCTCATTTTGAATTATTTCTTTTTTTGATGTCACATTTTGAAATTGTTTATATTTAAAAAAAAAAAAAATGACAATCAATTGGATATTACAGAATAGGAAAAGTTTAAATTAAATAATTAAATGATCCGCATATCGTTAGTCTGTGAAATGCTTATACATCCATTCATGTTACATTAGTGGCATAGGTCACATTAAACTATATAGGTCCATAATCACTCAGTGCCTGGCCAGGTACTTGCCCGGATGTAGGTAGAGTAACAACTACGCTGACGGCTCGGGGATCAATAACGGAACCGGTTGTAGTACCGCCGGCTATTGATGCGCCGCCAATATCTCCAGGTCATACGTGGCTAGCCGGTGGTTGCTTGAGAACATGATGATGCAAATGATGATGACTAGTCGATGCAACGCTTCCAACTGCTGCCAAACAAACGGAAGTAAAAATAAAGAAATAATAATTGATCAGAATTCATTCTTCTTGAATTCGGTTGAGTTTATTGAAACAATGATCGGATTATTTGTTACCTTGTGTGTAAGGCGTCGCCAGCAACGATGCTGCAGCAGAAGGAACTCCGATTCCCGAGCCGGCATACGGATATGGGACGGTTGCTCGTTGTTTAATTAGTGCCTGATTTGCTCCACTTCGATCGGGTGCACCGAACATTCGGCGCCATAAACGTTTCCAAGAGTCAAGCGTTTTTCCAGACCAAATCCAAACGCCCGATGTAATACCGACGGCCAATGCCATAAAATATTTCAGCATTAAAAGCGAATAGAGAGGCTTTCGTCGAATACCAACTGATCCTCGGCACGGACAAGTCAAACTGGTCATCCAGTCGTCATAAAAGTAAACTTCGTATAAGCTGCAACCAATGACAATGCTCGCTGGTACTGTATAAAGTACACTGAATATGCCAATTCGGATCATAAGCTTCTCTAGTTTATCGGCTTTAGCCCCGGCACCAATGCCTCCCTGTTGCTTTATCACCGAACGAATGTGGAACAATGACACAAATCCAGCTCCCAAAAATGATGTGCCAATCACTAAATAGATCACCAGTGGTATTAATACGAATGTTTTGAGATTTTCCATATTTAAATTTCCAACGTAGCAAATGCCGGCCACCGGATCGGCATCGACCGCTTGAACCAAAACAACCGCCACAGTTTGAACGGTTGGAATTAGCCAGGCGGCCAAATGGAAATATTGTGAATGTTTTGCAATTGATTCATTGCCCCATTTGAGGCCGGCCGCCAAAAACCATGTAAACGATAAGATCACCCACCAAATCGATGAGGCCATTCCGAAAAAGTACGTAACTAGAAAGATCATTGTACATGATGTTGGACCAGTTGACGAATACTTGATGAACCGTCCATCGCACGCAACCTCATCATGGCCCAAAAACACGCGATAGAGATATCCAATGGCTACTAAAAAGTAACAGAGTGACAAAAATACGATCGGCCTCTCCGGATATTTAAATCTCTCCGTATCAATAACGAATGTAGTCAGAGTCATCAATGTGCTGATGAAGCACATTCCCGACCACAATGTTATCCAAATTCCGGCAAATTCTTTTTCTTCGCGTGTGAAAAATGCACCGCGACATGGAATCGCACAATTTTCTACCGTTCCAATTTTTGTAATGCTCGTATTGAATAGCAAATTGTCTTTGGTTAATGGTAAAAGAGGCGGTTTGCACGTACAATCGCATGTTTTCGCTGTAGTACCAGACATTCTGTCAGACGTATTGCTTTGGCAATTCTTGCCATTTTTGCCTTTACACTTGTTGCCCTGATTTGATGGTTTCCGTCCATTGCTTCCGTTTGGTCGATCCGTATTGTCCGGTCGCGCTGCTTCTTTCTCCGTGACGTAGCTATCTGGTTGCATGCAAAGTACATCGTTTTCTTGATATTCGGGAAATCGTTCGCATGCCATTCGTTCTGGCCATGGAAAACTGTATTTTTGCATGATTGGAGCGCACCCAGCTCGGGTTCGTTCGCACACCGATCGACACACCGGCAATGGATTATGATAATCTTCTATACATATTGGCATGTACAATGAGCAAAGAAAAAATCTCAAGTCAGGTGAACATTTCATTTCGACCAATGGATAGAATTGATTGGCCTCGAGGCCAGCCTCTTCTTGTGTATCGTGATTCATTTCATTTGGGAATGAAGTTAAATTGTATCCGATGCCACGGCACATTGATATTTTAATTTCTTCACATCGTGAGTTTGGATCGCGCGGAATCGGCGGTATTTGTGGTATTGGACTGTTGGTAACTCCAAGTCCTTGCATTCCATTGTCAGCTTGCACATTGTATATCAGCAAACAGGCGAATTGTAAAATCGTTATAAATTTATTGCACGTCATTTTTGATATTTCCTTGTTTTTAGATTTTTATTTGTGTTTGTCACAATTGTTCGGGTTTGTTGAAATTCAATTTAGTCCAACTTTCAACGGTATCAATCAGGTCCGGTGCGTCGAATACGTTTCGAAGAGTTTCACCAGTTCTGCCCTACTATTATCAGATATGATGATCAAGTGTCTAAATCATTTTAGATGCTCGCCACATATCTCTTTTGTTCAATTTATCGCGTGTAGATTCATTCTCGTGGTGAACATCTGAAAATAAATAAACAGAATAAAAAAATTTAACATATTGGAATATGGGACTAGGAACTCAACGACTTAAAATATTCTTGAATTAATTTTTCGAAAGAAAACAAAATTTAATTGAAAACCTTTGCTTCAAAGGCAACGAGTACGTGAGAACTAAAATCCTCAGCTCTTAAATGTTAAACATTTGTGAGAAAACTACATTTACGCTCAAAATATTAGTGTAGCTGTAGTTATCATATTATCAATTTATGAACCCCGAAAACAGTGTCATTTTACAGAACATACACCAAAATTATGTGTTCATATGAATGAACATATTTTGACATGGACATAATAAATTACAACGAATTCAACATGCAGGTTTCCTGTAAATATCACATGCTGGTTTAAGGTTTCAAGATCCGATCAAGATTTCTCCCGAAATTATTCGTTTTGAACTTAAAAATGTCGAAAAAATGCAATAAAATCGATGATACAACTGTTTTGATCGTCTCGATAAAGAATTTTTATGTGAAATGAAAATGTGGCAAAGGTAGACTAAGCTATATTTTTGATGGTTCAAACAAAGATCATGTCTTCACAAAATCATTTATATGTGTTTTTTTTTTCTGTCTCGAAAGTAATGCATTCCTTCTGCCAGCCCATCGAAAGAATGAAATTCATATCGTTTTACTTTGCATAGACCCTGAATTTCTTCGCTTCAATATCGAATATTTAATTAAAAAACATTCAATTCTCATCCTTTGAAAGTAAACTAGACACAAACAAAAACGAATAGGGACGCGCCCATTCTATCCTGTTCATTTTCTTACCAATTTCTACAGTTTCAAATTTACAAAAATAGTATCGATGAAAATTAATGTGTAGTTCGAACTAATGGTAAACTAATTTGAGTTCGACAACGTTTCTGTAGTGTTTGAATACGTTTAAATGGAATGACAGGTCGATGCCAATTTGCAATAATGGTATTATCTTCAATAATCCACTTAATTGTTTCAAATGAGGCAAAAATCACACTGTAAATTAAATTAATTGCCACATAAAATAATGATAGATGCATCAAATGTTTATTCATAAGTTCACCAATATTCCGAAAAATATGACAACTAAATTATTGTTGTCGTTTGATTGTGATAGCACATTCTTGGTTTCTTTGTGTGTGTGTGCTTTGTCCTTTTCTCATTTCATTTGCGCCGGATTCATGCTCGACATGGTTTTGTGAACGCAGGTGACGAAAGAAGTGTAAACAAAGATTAGAACAACCGATAATTTCAAAAGCCACAGACAAAACCTGAAACGGTCAAACACAAGATTATGATCATCTTGAAAATATTGCCGTAAACAAGACGGGGACACCACACAACAACAAAAGTAATATGAACAGTGAAATTAAAACAGATGAATACAAAGACGAAGCCAAAGAGGGGGGCCAACATCATGGAATCAATTGACTGCATCATTTTGTTTTGTTTTGCTGGGCGATTCGTTTTTCCATATTTATACCGCTGTCTTCTCAATTCAGTGAGGCAAAAATAAATGTTGTGACATATTTTAAGGCATGGTTTATTTTGCTGGGCTCTTTTCACTACAAACTTTTCGTATCATTTGACCTTTTTCTCCTGCGCACTCAAACACATTCATCAATAGTCGTTGTCCGTTCAGCGTTTTTACTTGGCTGCTCAATTAAGAATTGATCATTTCTTCTTCATTATATTCTTCTAACTTTAGAGAGAATACAGCCCAAAAAAAAATCGGCTGCTTCTTGTAATCGAATACGAAACAAAATAAGCAATTTCATCTGATTTTGATACTTTTCGAGCGATAGAAGTTATTTCTGGGAACTTCATTGTTAGTCTAGTTCATCAAAAAAGTATTAATTTACTAAAACTTCAAATATCTGGTCAGTTTACAAAAAGATTTAATTTCCATTCCCACACAATTAAATTCAATTCGATTTCTTTCCCCAGGAAAACGCACTTTAAATGTGCACACAAAATTCCGTGTCAGCGAAGATCTATGTACAAGCATCTAATTATAGAATTAGAATTGAGCATTGCATTCATTTTCCAAAGCTGAACACTAATTTCAATTGGAAATGAAGAAAAATGAGTATCGTCGAATGCGGAACAAAAAAGCAAGAAAAAAACAAAAAGAAAATTCGGCGTGAAGTAAATAGTCAACTAAAATATAATCAAAAGTCGTTTCGAATTCAAAATAGCGGAAAATGAAGAAAAATCCGAATTCACATTTGTTTATATTGATTTTGAAAAATCTGTCAAATCGAGCGTAAAATCTTAAGATGAGCGCTGTATCAATTAGGTAGCTTTCCGATGTAAAACAAAAAAAGTGGAAATAAAACACGCAACCAAGCCCAGTGAAAGAGAGAGAGAGAGAGAGAGAGAGAGAATGAGAACGAATGAGAAAGTGCCAGAAAGAACGGAAAGGAGTAAAAAGGAGATGGAGCGAGGATGAGCGAAAAAACCAAAAATAATGAAAAAAACAGCTTAATTACGAAAAAGCGAGAGTAAGAACGAGCCAGCAAGCGATTGAAGATATATAAAAAATATTGATGAAAATATAGCACAGAATAACGGCGATGATGGCGTCTTGAAAATGGAGCCAAGAACAGGACGTGAAAGACAGAAAAACGTAATGAACATCTTGAACATAATAATTTAATGAAAATGATTAACAAGATTAAGCTTATTGTTTGCATAAGTGCATAAACAGTACGTCTCATGTGCACTGAATCGTCTGTATGTTTATGAAAGAGTAGAGAGAGACTCTACTCGATTTCAGGCAAAATGAAATGTGACTTCTAACGCTGGCACACACAACAACAAGCTATGGAATTCAATTCTTCAGGAGAACGACGAACCTCGAGCAGCAGAAAATTCGAGAAGAAGTCGAGAGAGAGAGAGAGAGAGAGAGAGAGAGAGAGAGAGAGAGAGAGAGAGAGAGGAAGAGAGATGCTATGATGAGGCTGAACGCCACGGAAAATGCAGCGTTCTAGTTGAATAAGTGGATTTCACGCACCAAATTAACTTAAAAGCGAAAATGAACGATTCCTCTGCAAGTACTGAAACTGATGTATGCAATGCATACTATGCATGCATATTTGTTTTTGTACCAACCAGAATTTAAAAACAATTCAATTTCAAGTGATTTAACCAAGTTTCTGCGTTGCCCTTTTTGTGATTTGTAATTAAATATTCGACATTTGTGATGTATATTTTTTAATTACATTTGCTGCATACCAATATCGATGAAGTGGCATGAATTCCTAAAAGCATTTGTTTTTTCTTTATTTTCCCAAAAGCATTTGTGTGGCACAAGAGATGCATGGTTACTTTCAATCCATAGGTACGATGATTTTTTTTTTACTCAGCACAACTCGTATGTGTTATTGCACATTTTAATGTTTATTTATTTACTTAAGATTTCTTCTTTTACCATATCATCGATGGTTTCTTCACTCTTCAGTTTACTTCATTGGTCATTTGGTTGGGTTTTTTGCTTCTTCATTATTTGCGCTTGTGTTCTTCTTCATTTTTTCGATACACCTTTTTCGCATTGCAGTTTTTATAGCATGCTTCTTTACTTGATTTATATGTGGAGAGAACATAATTCACTTGACGCAAATACACAGGCCAACAAAATATACACGGTATGTGTGTGTGTGTGTTCGGTTTGCTCGCATACATATGGAACCTATTAATTATTGCAAGTTAGTTTGTGCTTCTCTTTAAAGCCTAAAAAATGAGCCAATGCATGTATATCATATGTAAATAATTGTTGTTAATTGCACTGTGTGCAGTCCATGATTAGCGTTGGCAAACAAAAAAATCTTTCGCACATATTCAATTACATTCGGCCATGATGCTCCGTTGCCTCTCATTCGCTATCTGCCGTTTTCAATTCTTCAAATTGCATGAAGTTCATATAGTTCAATCATATATTTTTTTCAAACTGTTTCGAAATATGAAATTACGATTTGGAGGGCCAAAATCATCTTTCGACTGCATTGTTGATCACAGTGGATTATCTACTCATTGCCCATCAATTGTTCTGTACAATGTTAATTATTAAGCGTCACTGGCGACTTTGATTCAATATTCCAATGGCATAGGTGATTGGCGTCATTTTCTGTTCATTTCAGTCACTTAACATTGTTTGTAAAAGCGCGCATACGGTTTTTGATATTTAAAATGAACGGAAATTGCTTCAAATACACAGAATTTAAATTGATTGAGCAATCAGAAGAAAGAACATGTGACGCGTGGTGAAAACTGAAAATGTTTTCGAACAACAGTTCCAAATATTTTCAAAATCACTTTAATTGACCACTAAACTCATGTTGAATTTTCTGAAGCATGTCTGGATGTTTTAACTTCTGAATTCATGAACTTTTCGAAAAAATCGGTTTTACCTAAAAATTGGCCTGCAGCTGATGAGGGCACATTTCATAAAAACTTATGAAACGTAACAAAAATGCGAGCAAATTTGATATAGAAATCTGACCATTGATCATGATGGGCCGTAGAGATCTCGGCAGAGTTAAAGCACTTCATCGCTTGTGTTTCGGATGCAATTTTGTAGTTACTCAACAATTTGCAGCTGCACATTATTATAATTAGCAATCATCACATCCTTACATTTACCATCTGAATATTCACTATTTTTTTCTGCAGTTTTCATTCACTTATCTCTTGCATTTTCTTGTTACTTTTTTGAATGTGCTGTGCTGTGAGCTGACGATGTGAAATTTATTCAGTAAATTATGTTGCTTGTGTCATGCAATTTGATTACGTTGTGTATCCTTGCAATTCTCGTTTTGCTCGACGAACAGATATAGAAATTGAATATTCTTATAATGCATTTTTTATTTTGCAAGATATTTTTTCGACGCGTTTCGTTACCATAAATGCGTTAATGAATGCTTTGCAACAAATTTGATTTAATACAAATTGTTAAATCGAGTCCTCAAGCGAATTTCTAGCCAAATCAAATCGTAAGTATTATTGTTGACACTCGATGTTAATGAAGAATCAAAAAAAAAAAAAAAAATCGCACAAACCATTTTTATAACTGAAACAAGTTGTACAATATACTAATTTGATTATAATTGCCGCCTTTTTTTCCTTCAAATAGCATCCGTTTAATATACTAGTATGTTTTTTGCAGAATATTTAATCATTCAAAATGCTTAAAAGCCATAAAGATTCAAGTATCGGTAGTCAAACTGTCATTTTAAAAACTGCTTCACACAATTTATGGACAACGATAATTTTCAAATGAAGCAAACGTGGAAGAAAACACAATAAATTTCCCTGAAACACAACTTTTCACATCAAGAGTAAATCAAATAAGTCTCCTCAAACAGAGACTATTCGTTGGAAAACGAATATTTATATTAGTTTTTTCATTTCGGCGGAAATATTTTGAAGAAATGTCCATATTTCTTCTGAAAGACAGAAAGAGACGAAGTGAAAAGAAGTAGAATCATTACATTTGCGAAACAAAAAATTTATCGAACAAAATAGAATTTTCTAAGTTATCTGCTTTTTCACATTTCGTTAGCTAAAAACAAAAAATCTTCAAGAGAACCATTTGAAGATGTTCAATGTTTTTTTTTGTGTGTGTTCCCAATTCAACAACCATTTTTTTCACGACATTGTTTTCGAAATCACAAAATGCAAGCGACCGAGTGACATCGAATGATTCCGTCTATTCTTGCTATCTCTTCTTTTAATACACTCGAACTGCTTTATTGGTATTTGAGATGAAACTTTGTTTAAACATGTAGACGGAGAATGTACACGCGACTGGCATAAAAAAATAGAGACAGACACGAAACCGTTAAGGATCAGTGTGATGTTTTTATATTTTTTTCACCCGAAAAAAAAAAACGATTATCATTTAAAAAGAAGGCTGCTTCAATGCAGGCGACATGATTTATTGACTGTTTTAGAGTATATAAATAATTAAGAGGATTACGATTAATACAAACAAGCAGTGCTTTTATTGATCTTTATTCAGTAAGAAAAGAACACACAGAGAAATAACGTCCGCTGATTTTTAGAGTCAACTCTGCACTACAGTAACTTACTTCACACAAATGATCTTCACGATAGAACCATTTTAATTAGCCATTGAAATTATAACCTTTGATAGTTATTACTCCTTATTTTTTAACACAAACATATATTTCTCAATAAAAATGATACACTGTTATTCGAAGACTCCAAATGTCAATTTATAATCTTCCAATCAGTGGTGGTTTTCGATAAACATCTGTAGGCATAGACCATTGTCTATACAATCGATTGGTATAGGCAAAGTGTAGGCAATGTGCACATGTACATAACTAAAAACGTTTATGTTAGTTTGTATATGTGTGTATATATAGGCTGCCTATAGACATGTCTATACATTTGTTGTCTATAGACATGTCAATCTGTTCATCACTGCTTCCAATATTCTTAATTTGCAAAACGACGGGTCATGCTTCAAATATTCATTGGGAAAACAAATTATTAATCACATATGTCAATGATCGAGAAGTGTGACTGAATTAATGTGCTCAAAATAAATGCCATTTTCCCAGGAATGGTCACAATCTGTTCTTTGTTTTAGTTGAAGTGAATTCGAACGAAACAATTGTGAATTCCGAAAAGTCAACGTTGATTATTATTTGCTTTATGAATTAGGATGAAACGGTGAAGTAAACACAGTGATTTCTGGGCATAATATTATGAATTTAGAAACTTGAACCCGAAGAAAATATAGTATCGCTGCAATTATCAATAAATCGCATTTCGACTGGCTAACACAGTGGACAATGTTCATGGAACTTGAATCATATATATCAACTGTGCATGATGTCATGGCCTCGCGCGATTCGATCGCGAGAGCAGCAAACGCGATAGATCAACGGGTGGTAAGGTACGAGCGGGTCTTCGAGACACTCGAATATCTCATGCATATTTAAAATTTACGAAGTGTGTTAATTGATGGTAGAAGAAGAATAATGTTTCGCCATTGTGCATGTTAACATTTTCGAGACATAGATAGAGATAGAGAGAGAGTTTGTAGCATGTTGAATTCTTGCCCGTCTCCAGTCCGCAAGAAATCACATTTTTGTCTCTTATCTTTATTTGTATATGTTATTCAAGAAATAAATATGTAAACGATTGGACATGTCATCAATTTTAAAATCAATGCATTAAATAATAAAAAAGAATCTCGATGTTTGTCGACATTTATCACGGACCAGTTCGGTTGATGTACGTATTTATCATGGAAATAATTAAATGCTAAATCGGCAACCACACGATGCGCGAGATAAGAAAACTATCGTAAGAAATCAGACACATTTGCGAGTGTTAACGGAAGATCGGAATACAAAACCGGGAAATATTTAACACATAACAATATCAACCTGCCAATTGGAACTCTGATTGTCATCCAATGAATTGGCATGGGAAACGATTTATTTTATGAACGCATCGTTATTATTCCTCCTCCCGGGCGACGTGCTCACGATATACGCGTGTACGCGCCAAAGTACAATTCACTTTTCACATTGAATCGAATGCAAATCCTGTGCATCGTCTCACAAATGAATGTGCTTCACACGAAGAAGAGGCAGCAGCAAAATAGAAAAAGAAAAATAATGATAATCATAAAATAAAAAATGACGTTGATGGTTGTGATCAAGCGAGGGCAAGCTGCACATGAACCTAACAACCATGGTAATTTACAGTTTCTCCAAGCGAAATTGTTTATATGCGTAGCAAAATTTTGCTAAATGAATTCCATTTCGAGCTCGTTTACAACTTCGTCGCAGATCGGATGTTTACACAAATATATCGTGCAAAAGATGTTGAGCATCTGTGAAATAGCAAAAATTTACTATGTTTTAGAATTGCATGTGCAAATAGGCGCGGCCAACCAATCGCCACGATGCCGGTTCGGTTTGCGTTAATGTTTTGGCGACCATGTTGCTTAACAACCTATTGCATATTCAAGAGCTGGCAATCATTTAAATATTGCGCGTATAAAATAGATTTAAAGTTCCGAGGTGCAACGCAATTTTATATGGTAAATGACTATAGATAGGTGTAAAATATACGGTGTGATTGTTGTACGCAGCATCGATTTACACTTGAACATCGACTGGAGATAAGGCGCATTACATTTACCTATTTGCTTAGCATTTAAAGCCACATAAAAATATGAGTGAAGCTGTAAAAGGAGAATCAAGCGAGCGCGCATGGTGAAATTGAATAGGCAAGACATGAACGCACACGTGAATTTATGGATGTGTGAATAAAACTGGCCACACATCACCAACCGACCGAACACTTTCCCAACTGATATCCAATCGTGCGCGCAGTTCGATTAATTATATGCGGACAAGAACATAAATTGAATTGAGTTGCTAGCATAAAATATAGCTACCATTTGAGTAAAAACATGTACTGTGTGGCACAACAATTTGAATAAACATCGTTCAAAATTGGAAAAATGGGCACAGTCAACTCCATATTTGCTATCAATGCATTTTTTTCCAGCTCAATTCTAAAAAAAATCTTCTTTTTTCTCAACAAAAATGTTGATCTTTTCGAAAATTTGTTCAAAATATGGAAATGAGAAAAAAAAATATTGTGAGGAAAATGTGCATTCACACTGTGCTATTAAATGATGCACTAGATTTTTGCAGTGAACTTCATTTTGTATTGGCGCGCTAGAAAAACACGTTGAACGGAAAATTATATCGGACGAAACATATGTTTCTACAATCGATCTATAAGTACCATAATATACCATTTGTTTTTTCCAAATTTACAAAAATAGATATTGGTTGCGAATTTAGCCATAACAGAAATGGACGTGTTTCCCGTTCACCCCTACACACACCACGAAAGCATACCAAGAAATGTGTGCCGATCTTGTTTTCACTGCTCGCACAAAAATATTTCAATGATTATGATAGAACGTGCCAGAACAATTTGTGGGCAATATTTCTCGAAATGTGCGCTGATCACTTCAAAGAACGATTGAGTGCGCATTCTTGTGTGCGTGTGTGTGTATATGCGAGTTATCTGTTAAAGGCAATGGAATTGATTGTTCACAGTGCGTTGGCTTGAATTTGACTTAAGTCGGATTCGGCATCTTTTACATTCTTAATGAATGTATCTATTTTAGTTTAATTTGTATATCGGCATATGCGTACAGTTGGCTTAACTAGGTATTTTGATACAATTTAAATATATATCTAACCATATTGGTACGTGGTCGTTATTTGTTCGTTACTTGATTTGATTGTTTGTTTTCGTTTTGTGTAGTTCAACGTTCATTTCAAAAACGAATATTATTATGGCAAATCATGTGTAAATTAATGTTCGGTGTGTTTGTTTTCAGTTTGCTGAAGCGGATATTGACCATTAAGTATCATGACTACGCCTTCTGCTTTCGAACATATTTCAACTTGGAATCAATTGCATTTTCGTTATTTTTCCGTGCATAAAACATCAATGTTTCTCAATTCCAAAGGAATTTCTTGTAATTTCAAATGAATTTTCAACATTTCGAATTCTTTACAGGCTTTTTCAGTTCAATTTTCTTTCCAAATATTTCAAATTAACGAACCCACTGTCGAAAGTAATGAAGTCGCAAAAATAGTTGCACTTAATGTCATTCGTTATCGGACAGGAGACATGCACATTACACATTTCCTTGCGATATTGCAAAAAGATCAAATGAGTGATGAATTCTATAGGGGAAAGTTTTTGTCACATTTTTTGAGCTTCCTGACATTTTTTTTTTCTAATTTGCGTTTAAAATTGACAATGATCGACAGAAAGAAAGCCCTCTCGTTGCACTCCATCCAAAATGAGTAGAGTACATTTTCAATGGACGCCTGAACTTGAAAATTGTCACTTTTAATATCGATATTGAGTTGTGCTTATGCACTAACGTCGAATGTGTTTGAAAGATATGCATTAAAAGGAGTTTTATGAACGCGAACATCCGGAAATAAATGTTCAAAAACGATTGTTACGAGTGGTCCACAACTTTTGTTATATTCTGAAGAAAATATGAATGCCACATTTCGTAACCGTTCGTTAAATCAGTTCATAAATCAATAACTTGAAAAAGAGCTGATTCACGAAAATCTTTCTATTAGCATAAGAAGAACTGCTTCTATTTATGTGCTAATGGACATGTTCGATCAGTGGATTTGAAGGAAATAGCTAAGTACACAATTTGATGCGTGGGTCCCCACAAATTTGCTGATTTAGACCAATGACTTTGGTGTTACAAATCACACAAAGTGGTTTGTCATTCATAATGTTTCAGTTTATGTCATTCATCGGTTGCTAAAAACCAAAGGCATCGAATTGAGAGTCTGGCAAAAAAGCCTTCAGATGGTTACACTGATCACAATGTAATTCGAATCTTTAGCAACTGATTTCAGCACAATGCGCACAAAATGAGACTTAATCTATCATCCTAAGAACTGCTGATAGTACGTTTTTTGTTGCTGTCACGAGTTGCTAACATGTCTCACATATGTGAAAGTGTATTTATATTGATTGATTTCATTTTGCTTGCAAATTGCCCAACCGACTTATATTGAACGAATGTGATTTTTCCACGAAAAATAAAAAGCCGCATGCTATCATGACAGAATAATTCATGAATCGCCTGCAAAAAGTTCAAATTTGATGTCTGAGCGTTTTTCATACGCTTTATGATCAATTTGTGTTTCTAATATTAGCTATATGGCTGTAGTCGGTTGCCAGCCGTCTTTCAGCCAAGCTCATTCCTGTACATATATATATTACAATGTATGTTGCGCGCAGTCATATCACACTTTTGTTTTAGTTTGCATTTGTGAAAATCTCGCATAAAACATATGCGACTGAAAAAAGTGTGCGATACAAAAGCACACACATGGATTTCAACAAGAGCAAATGCTTAGCGTAGAAACATTGTGCACTCTTTCCAAATGTATGTATATTTTATGTTTGAGACAACAAAAAAACACTGCATAAAATAAGTTATGGCATTGAGAGCCATTTCGGTTGCATCATAGAGCGCGCAGACCGGCCGACCATTTTGCTAACAAGAAAATGATGGAAAAAGCGGCAGAACACATGAGAAAATTATAAGATAAATTGGAAATTGCAAAATATTCAGTAGCTAGATGCACACAACACCCGGGTGTAAACGCGCACTCGAATGCAAATATCGTCGTTTGAAAATGAATGCAAGAATTCTTGGAGCATATGGCATCGAAAAAATATGTCTGTATATTCAAGAGAGGTGGAAACTTGTGTGAAATAGAAATTAGCTTCAAAAATGCAATGATATGGGTGCGATTTGTTAACGCCATCCATGCCGGTATCTCTCGAGCTCGCACGTACAAAATTGCTTCGAAATTTGAATAGAATTTGAATTGATTTACGATATATAACTCGCAGTGTGGCGTTTGTTTTGCTAGAAAGGTGCATCTTGAAATGAACTGGATTAAACATGTTGTTTAATAACTACGCTGTTACTCTCAAAATAACTAGAATATTCATGAAAAATGTTAGTATTAAGACGAAAAATTGCTTCGTTTGCTTATCTGAGCCAAAATTATGCGTTAAATTTCCGCTTAGTTCCCATTAAACAGTTCTGTTTCGCAAGTCAATAAATATTTTATTTGAATTTTTATTGCGTTCCTTATTTTGGTCGCCTGATTAAACACTGTAAACAATAAATATTTCATTTAGTAGCATTATTTGTTGGCGTTTGCCTTTGATGTATGCAAATATTGGGTCCTTTCTTCAGTTTTTCAGTAGGTTTGTACACCATTTGTTATGTGTCGGTGATGTTAATAGTGATTTCCGGTTGATCGTATATCAGTGAAATCTCGAAGACAAATGATTTATGTACATGTATTTTTTTCAACTTCTGACTCAATTTTCCGCCATTCGGTTTAATTTAAACAATTTCCCCGATTTTAAAGTTTATTTAGTACGGACCGCTCCCGTGACAAATGTATTCTGATCTTTTTACGGCTGCCGCCGTAACGATGGTTGCTGGCACAACATCGGAATGCAAATACAGAAGGCGACAGTAATGTGAATCCATATATGTATGCACATATTTCCATCGTTTTTTATTTATTTGCGCAATGCAAACATCAACGATTTTCTTATCGAAAACGAAAAGGCAGCGAGCGCTACGGTCTAACATTAATTGACACGCGGAAAAATCTACACACACTTAATTTGTGAAACATATTTGAAAGCGGCCCAAAGTAAAACATCATCAATATCAACAGCAACATCAACCGCACCAATTTAACCCATCTGAGTTTTTATAGGCGCTCACAAATGATTACCGATGTAAATATCAAAAGGTGGAGCGACGACAATACAAATATTTGATTAACATTACAATTACAATTGTAATCGAATTTTCTCCTTTTTCTCTTATCTGCAGTATCGCGCCACAATTTTTTGATTCATTCAATTCCTCAAAGAGAGACATTGGCTCGTTGCATGTTTTTATTTACATATTATATACATTTGTGTGTGTGTTTTGCTGCCGAATTGGAAGCAAATTCTATAATATTTCCATCGATAAAATAATTTTGTTAATGCGCCGGCAGTCGACAACAACCCATGATATGTGCTTTTCGTCTTACACAATTGTTTCTCATAGTTTTTTTTTTCATGAGATTGTGCGTGTATGTGACAAATATTCTGTCTCCACTTTGCAAAGCAATCAAAAGCAGGCATTTTTCATTGTCCTCCGGACAAACGTTGTGCAGAAGTATTATGGAAAAATCAATATATCGTCTTCGAGATACGTTCTCTTGGACACAAAAAACATAACAAATTATTGCGCATAAATCACCGAAGCACCAACAGCTATTTCCATAGTTTCAGAACACAAAAACGACCGAAAAAACACATACAACTGAATTCTCTGAATAACGAATCCCTTTGTTTCGTATACAATTCAAATTTCTCAAGATATACAACACTCAGCCATTTTTCACCTGCAAAGTTTAGCAAAAGAACGATATAAATGGAGTCAAACATTTGCAGTGATAGTGGATGTCTTTTGTGAGCACTAGTTTTGTGAGCTAGCGCAAATTGAGAGAAATAGAGAATTGTGTAAAAAAAAGAGAGTGAGGCCGGGATGTTTGAACGTTTTTTCGTTAAAAATGACTCTCTAGTGAGTTTCGATAATGAAGCTGTGCATCACTAGCAAAAACTATTGTTGAATTATTATTATTATGATTTTTTTTTGTTTTTTTTTTTTACGCCATAAACATTTTTCTCTCATTTCCTTTCAAAATGACGTAAGCCGTCAATTGGTTTTCTTTTCAGCCGAATGTTGCCAGAGTACAAATTAAAACATGCTTTTTCGTTTGTCAATGAATATATATAACTAAACAAATAATGTGGCATGTCGTTTATCATCGTTTTGGTATGGCAACACAACCAGTTCGAGACTTTTCAACGTTTCTAAAAACTTGATGATTCAATATGAAATATTAGCAATAGCCCAACTTTGCATATGCCATCTGAATTTCATGGCAGTGGTCCATGGATTATATTTGACAAAGAACATCTCAACTTGGCAATTGGAGTAATATTTAATCTAGCAAATTGAAGTAGAATTTAATTGAAATACGCTCATCATGAGGTGGTCTTGGATTTTGTGGATTCATGGCACCAACTTTCCATTTGGCATCACACCGCTTTCTCACTTCAGTGGATGAGCTGTTTTTATTGAGCCAGTTTTTTTGGTCATTTTTGCGAAGCGCATTATTTGTTTGCACATAACTCAAATGGTATAGATCAAAATAAAATTCATGAACTTCATAAATTTGGCAGGCACTAAAAATATTCATTCAATTCACATTCAAAACGGTAGCGCCTGCATTTTGCTGCACAATAACTGTTGTTTAAAAAAATCCGTTTTAAAAACTCAACTTCAAATTTCGTTAAAAAAAACGGCGTACAAATTTAATTGATTGGCGCATTTGAAAAGTTATTTACTGACGATTAACGAAAATTTACTCTGGCTGAATAAATAAATGTGATTATCAAATTACATTGAATTATGTGTTGTTTGTTCAACGGATGCAAGTTAATGGCACGCGGGCTGGCATATTGGCACATAAGGAAAGCAGAACAAGTCATAATCATCGATCTATACCACCACCAACAATCAACGAAAACATAAACAGCCAACGAGCGAGCGATGAAAGAATAACAACAACACAAGTTACACACAGACACACACACACACACACAGACACACACACACACATACACACAAAGTAAAACGGCACCACAACACGATATCTGATTAAAACGAAAGTCAGCTAAGAAACGAATAAATAAAGGAATACGCATATTAATATATTGGGTTCCGAGCATTTCATCTCTTCTTTTCTGTGTAAAATTAAACGCTGGATTCTTTTTTATCTCCTTGGCACTGTACTTCACACAGCACGACTGTTGATTGAAGCAGCTGAGGAGAGAAGTGCGGAGAGTGTAAGCCGGCGAGCGAGCGAAAAAAAAGACACACACAACACAGCGGTCCAATGTGAACAAATACAATAAAACACTGGGAAACCTAAGATATGAGATCTTGTTAAACGAATTTTTAGTATGAGATGGTTAAGATGGTTATGTTTTAATTTATTGGTAAAACAGCAACAGTACGAATGGAACAGAAAAAAAATTAAAATAACACGTAAGCCGAACCAAATGTGGCAGCATCAGCTTAACATCCACACACACACACACACACACACACACACACACACACATTCAAGAAGCGTGCACACTGACGAGCCAGCGAGAGACGGCCTAAGATAGACAGAACGAGAGAGATATGGAGTGAGAAAAAATCTAGCAACACCAAACATAAAGCATAAAAACTAAGAAACAAACAACATTCATGGAACACCGATCAAAGCAAAAACAGCAACTGGAAACAGCACATATTGTAATAATACGGGTCGAAAAATAAATAAAGTGAAACGACAAATGAAACAACAAGCATATCGTATCGCTAACTACTATCTGAAAATACGGATAGCTTCAGGTGAGATCGTGAATATATCGGAGTGTGTACAATGTAAATGCCGTACCGTGCTCGGATATATGCTATCTGCCTCTCTCTATCTCTCGTTCGGTGTGTTCTGATCTGTTTTTCTGCTGCACACTCTTCAGTTTCTTTTGGTTTTTAATTTTTATTTCCAGATTTGTGTGGATGTTCATTAGTGAGTGCACGCCAAACATTTGCGCATTTGGCGGCGCGGCGAATATAGTCCACATCGGTGAGTGCACTTTGATGAGAGAGAGAAAGAGCGCGAGAAACTCAAACGGTTTGTTTTAAAAAACAAACAAGTCAGCTATAATTTTTGGAATGGCGCAAAAAAAAATGAGAGCAACAACGATCGATCGAACTGTGTGTTCGGTCTATTAAAATTTAAGTATTTGCGTCGCACGCCTGCTTCCGCACGACGCTGCACATTTTCGCCACATTCGTGCCGTATGTGAAATCTCAAATTATCGCATTGATCTTGATGTTTCTTGTTTCCATGACTTTTTCGTTGTCTTTTTAGCTTTTATTATGAACTGCTATTTGGTTCGATTGGTTTTATTTTGCAGACAATTTTGATGAATCCTAAACAATTCACACAAGCCACTGCAAAAATGTAAGTAACCTTTTTCTCTCTTATTCCCTTTGCTCTCGTGCGCGCGCATAATAATGTTTATGGTAAAGCCAAACCAAAATTATCTCGAATAAAACCAAGTTAACATTTCTTTTTCGGGCATCTTGATGATTTGCTGCCTTAAACAAACTTCTTTTTTCCCCTTTCTTTATCTCTTTCTCTCTGTCTCGTGTCCAACCATATTCTTGGCTGGCACGGCATTGTTGGCTGCCGGTTTTATTTTTCTGCTAGTGTTTTTAATGCCATCCAAACGACTTGTTTGTTTATTGTCAGCTATTAATTAAAATAAATATTTTTTAATTAAATTCTTATGTCCATGGTAAGAGTGAGCGGGCGATCGAGCGAGCAAATCACGACCACGAAATGCACGACACACGATCTCAAGACAAGGTAAGAATAAATGGGCAAGAAGACTAAGAAAGCGACACACACTTAAATAATGAAAACAAGATTCGAATAATTTATGGACTTCAATTTTGAAGTTAAAATGAATCCAAATACACAACGAAATGCAAGATTTCATGGAAATGATTGCTGAGCTATTGATTTTCAGCTCGAGTGTTGTTGTTGTTTTTATTTTGTTTTGCTAGTCTTCTCCTGGTTCGCGCCGTTCAAGTTATGCGTCACTCCTGCAACTTTGACGGATTAGCGATTTTTTGTATTCAATACGTCTTCCAGAATAAATTCGGAAACATCGATATTATTTATCTATTCGAATCTTGTAATTTTTTCATTTCACATCGCATTTTTTCTTGGTCGTTTAATAATAATGATCGACTTTGATTTCGATGTCTTATATTTCGATTTCATAGATCGATCGTTGATAATAAATTCCAGAAATAGAAACACAAAACAAAACGGACGAACGAGAAACACAAAAATATGTGCGTTAAGAAAGCTGAAAAGGAAAGAACAACACTCGGGTGGAGTGAAGGAACACAAACCAAATTCTTCGAATGCGATGCCATTAAAGAAAACATGACATCCTTAATATGCATTAATTTTAGGCTGTGCTGTTTTTATATTTGCCTTGCACACTTTCGAATCGCACAGCTTCATTTGCAAATGAACATTACATCGGAGGGAGCTGCACTTCCAAAGGAGCAACTCCTTGTCATAAAAACCGAGATTTTTTCCTCGCAAACTAAATGAGTTGTGGAGATGTAAAATTATATCCAATAAAAATTGTGTCTCAAACAAATATGTCAATATAATGTGGCAAGGTATTTCATCTCAATAGAGGCTCGAATATTTGTTCAACATCTAAACAGCAACATCTCTGTGTATTTTTGTACCTACATGGAAATGCATTGTCGTTGTCCTTTTTTTATTGTTTGCAAATCATCCGAATTTGTGCCCAGAGACAAAAGAACTTACGATTTCTGTGTGTGAAATCTGTGTGTTTCTAAAAACAACACCAACAACATGTTCTACCTACGGTGCATTTGGAAATAGCATTTACCAATGAACCGAACACAGAGCAATGCGACTTACAGTGATAAGATGAAATAAAATCGTTGTTTGGATTTCAAAAACATAAAATGAATATTCATTACCGTCTATCTATTTCTTTGTCTCTCACTCTCTCTCTCTCTTTCTGAGCTCGTTTCTTTCGGCCGGCCTGTCTGTCTGTATGTCTTTTTATATATATCCCGTTCTATATTTTTTGTGCTCTGTTTATTTTAACACAGAATAAATCCAATAGATCAGTTCACCGAATCATGCCCAGCAAGTACACATTGGGATTTTTGTAAGTTGATTTAGTTGATCTTTCATCAATTCAATGATCGATCGATTGATCGATATAAATAATATATATTCGATGTGAAGCCTTGTTTCCAATCTCAGCAATTCGGAAAGGCTTTAATTTCACGTTCTACGTGGTCTACATGTTCCACTTGTCACTCTCATAAATCGACGAGATTTTACTTTAAGAAATTGAAAAAAAAAAAAAAAAAAACGTTGTCTCTTCAATCAATGAATAGCTCACTCAATCTCTGTTTGTCTGATTACTTTCTATTGCAAACTTTGCACAACCATTAAATATAAAAGGAAATATTTTCTTTTATTCACCTATTCTACGTTTATCTGTAGATATTTAGAATCGAACCAGTGCATACACTTGAAACCAACATATTCTTTTTATATGATTAAATGCAAATATCTTTCTGCCCACACAAATCGTTTATTGAACTAAATCAATTTACTTTCATATAAATCAATTTTATTAGAAACACCAACAAAAATGTTCAGTTTTGGCATTTGGAAACGTAATATTCTTAAAATGAATAATGCTGCAAACGAAATGCACACACGCACATAGATCACAGAGTCTCACATCACGATCAACATTCAACTGAATGTCGAGCTTGTCGGCTAGATCGTCGAGACCATGCACATATTTTTCTCATCGTTGTTTTGATGCTCTTTCGTTGTAGTTTGAACAACAACCAAAATGAAAATCGAAAATCTTTAGAGCATCAAAATGTGCGGGTGTGCGACAACAACATGATGTCTGCAACATCAAATTTGAAATGTTTATATTCAGATGAACAGAGAATAGAGAAACTGAACGTCGAACATTTAGAATTTTTAATAAAATATGTGAAAAGCTAAAATGAATGGCTTTCGCTATATCCGAGCTGCCGAGCTCATGCTTGAAAATTCGTTGACTCAAAGATTGTATTCGCTTTGTTGTTCGAGTGCGTTTTCCATACTCACACAACTACGGCAACGAGCACACATGTACACGAGTCAAGAGCGATCGAGTGTCGGGAATACAGTATTATTCGGCCAGACAAGTTAGCACGCATATGTTACAATTCCACATGCTTGTTCATTGCATGTGTGTATTTTTCAATCGTATATGGCTGGGCCATACACATAGGAATAAACAAAAGCCAACCAATACACATATTCAGAATGGCTTGTGTAGCGGCTGTGATGGAGTAGCTGCTATAGGTTAGGTTGCCTACGTTCGTTCTACTATTAATTTTTGTTTCGTTCATTGCTGTCGCTACTAATTTCTCCGTGTATTCTCTCTTTCGTCGTCATCTTTTCGTGAAAATGTAATTTTGTTTTGTCGAAACGTCACTTCAGTATGTGCACCATGCATTTGAATGTTAGTTATGGTGTGTGCAAAGCGTGCTTTTCACTCTGATTATTTTTGACAAAGATTGAACGACGCATACATCGATCACCATCCCTATTATTTTCATTGTATTGATGAATATTATGGAAGAGTACACATATATAAAGGAACGGGCACGCGTTTGCTCGCCCGAATGTTTCACTTTATGCTTAAATGCTCTTTTCGGTTCATTCGTGATTCACTCACTTGTACCAAATTCAATTCAAACATATTGCACTTGAAAATAGACAAGGTGCCGCTTGCAAACTTTTCTATTTAGTTTCGCATCTTGCATTGAACCGGATTTTTGAACCATATGTTTTATTTGTCGTTGCAGACAAAAAGAGAGAGGGAGAGAGAGACACTAGCATTATTCATCGATTTCACTATAAAATTGCCTTCCAAACTTATACATTATACAATAGAAAGGTAGTCAAAACTTACAAAACTATTCGATTGCTTATTCCTTGCTCTCATATTCAGCGTGTGTGAATGTCTAATGAGAACAAAGCAAACTTCAAAAGTATCTGCATCAACGCCTTTTGCTTCCTCACACTTCACCATTCAGCCGAATGAAACGAGCCAATCAATGATGAATATCCAATCAATGTTTGGAATGAATTCAAACGTTTCGACCAAATCACGAAGGACGCATGAAGACAGTGTGGACAAAAAGGCACTTCAGAATGTAACTTGCATGTAAATAGCATTTGATTCAGTAACAAAATTTCAACTCGCTTAATAAATATAAACATGAAGTTCAGAATTCTTTTGGGGAGCAATTGGTAGGTAATTGGAACTCCTTCTATAGCTCTTTCGGATTTGGGAAAATACGCATTTATTCGCTTTGGTTCGACTGCATTTAAATAAAAAATGAATAAACAAACGAGTGCGAGAGTGTTGAGAGATAAACAGAGAGCATCGAATGGTTGCTATATCATGCGGTTTTCAATTGTAATGTGTTAACTGTTTTCAACTAAAAAATCTGGAAATGTGCAGCTCATGCGATGCACATGTTCCGATAGGATATATCATATTTATTTTTGGCGTTACACAAAGCGGAAATCGAAATGATAGTAGTTTTCACATGTCTCGCTCATTGAGATCAATTCATTAGCATCTTTTTTGAGCTTAACCATTTAAACAGCATTTAGTAAACTAATGAAAGAGCCCGAATGAAAAGGTTTGAATGAAAAAGAAAACAATATGTTAAATCATTCGAATGAAATGTGATCATTTATAATGTATGTTAGTTAATTCTAGCTGAACCATTCGCCATTGTTGAAGGCTGGAATTCGGATCATATACGCGATGTCAATCTGTCGGTGGAAATGTGCACACTATACATTTTCGATAAATTGAATTATGTTTCAATATGATTTACCTCTTATCAAAGCTGACGACTCGAAACGTCATAAAAAAACATGCGAATATTTTGAAATGCTCGTTTTGTCACCAAATTATTTATATTTTGTCATCACCACTTCAGTACCACTCTAAACAAACCATCCAAGTTTTTATAGGCATTTAAATGCATTTTATAGTTCATTTAAAAACATATTCAGAAATAACCAGTTATAGTAAAAGCAGAAATATATGTATGTGCCTCATAAATATTGCATCGGCAAACAGTTTGACGATAAAAAAAATCTTTGGCTGATTTATAGTTAATCAATCCATTTATGCGGAAATTCGTACACACTGTGTGCGAGTGGTGAAAAGGTGCTATTCACATAGCCGCTTACTCAAATATTTATTTAATTGTTTTCCATGTGTCTTTCGGATGGCCACACGCTGCCACCGTAAAACGATATATATTATCGTAAATGTGTGTATTGATTCAAATTGAAATAGGTTTTACGACACAGCACAACGCTCGGCACTTGTAATTTTTTTTCTTTGTTTTGTTTTTTTTTTTTTTTTTTCTTGATTTTTTCAAAAGTTGGGTCATGCACAAACATTTATTGTGTTGTTGGTCGAGCTGAAACCTGTGGCCCAACCGTGTAGGTTATAAACTATCAAGTGTGCGATACTTAAAGGGTTTCCGCGATATATATATATATATATATATATATATATGCCGCCGGCAACATTCTGCATATTGAAAAATTGTTGTTGGCAAAGCCAGTTCCGTACAGGTAACGAAAACCACGAGCATATGCGCTGAGTATACGAGTCGCGGAAGTAAAATTGTGCGAAATAAATAAGAACATGGACAATCTATAGCATGTCTTGAGCACCGTGTGTCTTTCACTCGCATGAGTTAAGACTTAGCAATCTATTTCAATTGAATTCTGTTTCTGGTATTAGCACATGTTTGACGATGTTTTATGGTTATAGAAATGAGACTTCTATATATCAATTGCCAATGTTGACGATGCCCAGAGAGAAAGAACGAGAGAGAAAGAGAGAGTGGGAAACAAAACACACACCGAAAAGAATTATATCGACAACAATGAAAGACGAGAGCAAGAACGATTGAGAATGTAAGCGCTTGCACTAAATGACCACAAACATTTTGGATTGGCACACAGATCAGACTCTCTGCATGTGAAAATTAATTTAAAATGAAAACGTGCTGTTACACGATGCACTCAACATAATGAACAATGTGTGGATGCATATTTACATGTGCTCTTACGTTTCCTCTAGCTAAATGATGCTGCAAATAAGTGCAAAAGCGCTCTCAAATGTTGGTAATGGCTGTAATAAAGGCAACATTTTACAGTGCTTTAGAGGCTGCAATGTGAAATGTTATTATTGTTTATTTTCTTGTTCTCTGTGTCTTACTTTCTTCCTCTCACACTCCCATTCAAAATGTATTTTCTATAACTCAATTTTCTTGGCGTTCTGCTCGAATTAATGAAAAAAAAAATACGGTGGAGTCGCATTCTCTTTTCTAACGCATATCCAAACTTATTTGCGGCTATATTTAAACCGCTCTCTTTTTTCCGCAATCTATTCAAATTTCTTTCCTGCTACATTTATTGTATTCACATCGCATTTTAGTTTGTTAAGTAAGTAAGTTAAATGAGCACCCGCGCGCTTGATACGGTTGCAACTCTCATTCAAAC
The DNA here is from genome assembly GCA_028476595.1 of Obolodiplosis robiniae. Classification (NCBI taxonomy): domain Eukaryota; kingdom Metazoa; phylum Arthropoda; class Insecta; order Diptera; family Cecidomyiidae; genus Obolodiplosis; species Obolodiplosis robiniae. Next base: position 5,343,459 of record CM052017.1, on the reverse strand, counting down.
GATCGCTGATTGTGTTCAAGATTAATATGCAACCAGATGAAATGACACAAAAATAAACTAAACATTGATTTTTGTGCGTTGTTAAATGCGTAAACACTGTTCAAGAATGATTAATTTTTTCCAGTCACTCTTTGCTGCTGCAACTGCCAATGTCGTCATTCTCTCTCTCTCTCTCTCTCTCTCTGTCCCTCTTTTTTTCCTGCTCATGTAAAATATTTTCAAAACAATTGCATTTTTTAAGTGTATTATTATTTAATTTGCTTACATTTCAAGCAGTGAATAGCAATTGTTGAATACAGTAAATAAATACATGGTTATTGGTGTTTAATGTGCATTGTTCGGAGAAAATCACTGAGTTTGGAATTCATTTTTATTACTTCAAGTGAAGCCAATGCACTGTACATGAATATTCGAATAAAGCATAATTAAAAAGAATGAACAGTTTCGCTTTTCCTCGATTTTATAGGCGTTTTGCGTTACAACAATTGAATTTTGATGATGCATTTTGATCACAAATAAAATGATTTGAGAATTCGATGCTTAGCATTTTTTTCAACAGAACAAAGTAAACAGATTTCAATATTTGTGTACATTTAATTGATTTGTTATGAAAGGATGTTGCAAATTGCATTTACAATTCGATAAATCACTCGTTCAGAGTGTAGCAACGCTGCATATTTCGAATAATACATTTTGAGATTTGCAAGTTCTTCCAACTTTTCTAGAATTTTTCATGAATTAAAATAGAATAGAATATTTTATGACTATACTTTGGCGTAAACAAGGACATATTTTGTTTATATTGGGTGAACAAATAAATTTTAAAGGATTTTTTTCTAATTTAGAGAGTTTATTTCGAAAAGCTGGCACAATATATTTTATTCAAAGTATTGTCCATCTGAAGCCACAACATTTTCCCATCTTTTTGGCAATTTATGGATTCCTTGCCAAAACCAGTCCTCATCTTTTGAGCGAAAGAACGAATCGAGCCAATTTTTGATACCGTCGATTGAAGTGAACCGTATTCCGGCAAGGGCATTCTGCATGGATCGAAATAGATAGTAGTCAGAAGGTGCCAGGTCTGGGCTATACGGCGGGTGGGGTAGCGGCTCCCATCCAACATTTTTCACATAATTTTTGACCTCTTGAGTTCGATGTGGCCGAGCATTGTCATCATGGAAAATCAATGACTCATGTCTGGTCGCCCATTCTGGCCGTTTTTGCTTGATTGCTGCATTCAATTTGATGAGTTGTTGTCGGTATCGTTCCCCAGTAATAGTTTCACCCGGTTTTAGCAGCTCATAAAACAGCACACCCTTCTGATCCCATCAAATACAGAGCATCACCTTGGCCGCATGAATATTCGGCTTCGGCGTCGTTGGGCCGGATTGGCCGCGCTTCACGTTCGATTGTTTGCGCTTGGGGTTATCGTAATAAATCCATTTTTCATCTTGCGTTACGATCCGATGCAAAAAAGCCTTGTTTTTGTGGCGAGCGAGCAGCATTTCAGACATGCAAAAACCCCGTTCGACGTCTCTCGGCTTCAAATCATACGGCACCCAATTTCCTACCTTCTGGATGAATCCCAAGGCTTCTAAGCGATTGGAAATAGCTTGTTGAGTAACTCCCAATGATTCTGCAAGTTCTTCTTGCATTTGACATGAATCTTGCTCGAGCAATTCCTCCAATTCAACATCTTCAAACTTTTGTGGGCCTCCCGGACGCTCTTTGTCGTTCGTATCAAAATCACCACTTTTAAATCGTCTAAACCAGTCCTCACAAGTGGAAATGGATTCAGCTGCAGATTTCTCCAAATGAAAGCAAAGAAGTAATCCTTCCCGCAAATTGTGTTTTGATGGAACAAAAGTAGACATATTCTGGGCACACAAAAACTATGTTGTTTACACTTCGGTGAAATGACAGATACTGAAAAGTGATGAGTAATGATGATGCTTTGACATGAAGATAGTTACAAGATTGCCCGATGCGATATAGTGCTAGTATATCATCTCTTGTAAATCCTTTAAAATTCATTTGTTCACCCAATATAATTTCATTTGGAACTGGAAGCGAATTGGCATGGGGACAATGTTCATCGTTAATTGGTTAAAAGGGTTGTCATCCTTGGGGAATCATAGATATGCTACGTGAAATCCAGTGTTACAGACAATGAGCAAAAATTGTGAAAGTACCAAATTACTTTAGTGTGTTGCAAAAGTTATTTTAGAGTAAATAGCTTTTGATTATTTAATATAAAGCAAAGGGTCTAATAATTCAAATCCAGCAAACAAAATTCGTTTAAAATGTCGATATTTTATTATCTTCCCCATTAAGTTTGAAGTTAGAAAACGAATGAAAACACAAAAATGGTTGCACACAAAATTTTCTTTATCGGCCAATTGTACTTGATAATTTTCACGTTTAAGCACATATTCCATCGTGCCTACATTTATAGTGCAAATACAACAATTTCAGTAAAACAAATTTCGTGAAAAACCAATAAGCTCCCTATTGTTGATTCCATTCCCGAATTTTCATTAAATAGTGACGACTAGATTGCATGCAAAACACCAATAACCATTTGTTTTATGGCCATTTCGTGCGTTCAATATGTGTATTATATCACCGTACGAAAGTTTCGTTTTTCCTTTCTGCCAAAAGACAGAATATCCCTCTAGAGTAAGCTTCGCATAAGTGATTGATGGCCAATTTAATATTTTACATGTTGATGTTCAATTTATTATGTGTGCCGTGCATATTAGAGAAAAGTCCAATGCACAATAAAAATCATTATGAAATCAACTTACATTTTGCAAACCTTTTATGCTTGATTTATTTGATTTTCCTTTGGAAACGGACAACGATTTTGCCAAAGCCATTTGAACTTAATTATTTTTATTTCAAAATGGATCGCATGAAGCATACGATGCATCAACTGAAGATGTATTGTACTCAGTTTTAATTAATGTTTTTCCAAGCTGGTTGAATAATTGAAAATGACACACACACCGCCGTCGCCACCACCAACAACAACAACAACAACAGCAACTCAGATCTGTGTTTGTGTTAAATAATTTTATAATTTCGTCAATCCTTTGAACATGTACACTCACAATGGTCGCATGCAGTAATTCAAATTCAGGAAAAGGCGATTTGTTTAATGGTTTAATTAAAATATTCAAGTGTTAAGTGAGAGCATGAAAAACGGAACTCGATGGACAAACCGGGAATTGCCTTCGTATATACAATTTGTATTTAAATTCAAGTTCCCAAAAATATTTGTTTTGTAAAAAAATAAATGAAAAATGTAAATAACACTGAAATTTGTGAAAACTTTGAAACAATCGTGACAATATCAATGCAAAGTTTTGTGTAGCGCAGCGTACAGAGCCCAATTTTAGCTGCTATTGTGTGAAATCACTTTTATTAGTAAATGGGGAAGAACGTGAAGAGAGTTCGATCGGAACGATTCATTCCGCATGCACGTCGTTACCAAAAATCTTCAATTGAATTGTAAAGGATGATTGAATTTCGAGTGCTATGTTTTAAGCGGCGCATTGTTTTCAATGCTCTTCTGTGTAATTTTCAAATGTTGCATTGTAAATTTGGTGTTTTTGCTGTTACCATGGAATTAAGTGGTCAAATATTGATTTTGATTGGTTATTGAAAGCACTCACACACACACAAACACCGCACTACACCGCTTGGACTGACTTGCTATTGCTTTGCGCGGTAACAAGAGCGATGGACAAATCTTGTGGCTTTCAATTGTACACATACTGAGGCTCATTGTGCAGTTCTTTGTAGTTTTAAAACCGATTTAAATGGTTTTTATCTATCGCATCGAATTGAATAGCAATTGAGAGGTTCTCACATATTTGGAAGTTAACTGATAAAGCCCGTATCACGGGCATTAAATAATTGAACCCATTAAATGTCGTTGCCAGCCAACGGAATTTGTACACATATTTCAGCTGACTTAACATTTTTAAGTGGTGTCCCTTCCAAATACAATGGATAGAGAGAAAAAAACACATACATTTTCAAGTTGGCCGAAATGTTTTTGACAAGACAAACATTCATTTAGCCATGATTGCCGCATGATTTTGAAAGCCGCTGTGCTTATACCCGAATCATCATGATGAGTCTCTTGAACTGAAACACAAGTATTAACTTCAGCTGTCCAATATTGGGAGTCACTTGACGATTCAAATGTCCCTAAAAATCACAAAGGAGGATGAAAAAAATGATGAGAGAATATCTGGAAAACATTGTGTGACAATGATTATTGCCGCTTGGCCGAATTTGAGTAGCTGTCAAACATTCAAAAACCAATTGTCCGATCTCCCTAAATTCGGGGCCGTACATTATTGAATAGAGTTCAGTGAATTTACATACACATTGACATTTTTTTTTTTTTTGATTATCATAAATGAAATTGCGTTTGCCATGGAAAATATGGCTAGATGCTTCGTCACCAATACGAACAACCAATTGCGAAAGTTTCTTCATTTCGGGCACCCTCATTAATTTGATGGTTCCAATCATTTTGTCGGATGAAAATGATACTTGCCAACGCCAGCAATATGAATGATTCGATCGAATCGGTCTTGTTGACACTTCATTGTGCGTTGATTGATTGAACGGTCGGATGAAAACATCCCAGAAGTTGTGTTCAACTTAACATAGGTGGTGCATTTTGTGTGTGTGTGTTTATGAAACTCAATCCAAATTAATGCGACACCGATCTACTACATTAGTCAGAGCAAATCTATCATAGAATAGAATGTTTTTTGTGTGAGCGTGTGGCATTGATTGGCCGAAATAATGACAATCTGCCGCTGTTCCCTCAATATGTGGTGTGCGTCCCACGAATATGCAAATGGATAAAAGGACTAGTCACACTACAAATTAAATCGAGTTTTTTTTAAAAACTTGTGACATTTGATCGGTTACGTGGTTGGACGAACCCACACACAGAGTGCGGCCACCAAATGTATTTCAGTCCGATGTTCGAATATTCTAGTTGAGCGAAACCAATATTTTTCGCATTTTGTTTGCGTGTGAGTGTCATTTATTTGTTGGGTATTGTCGTTTTATCGTCTTGTCTGCAATATTTATTATATTTATAATGTGAGTTTTCACGAGAATAGAATATGATTCTCGCAATGATTTATTACACACCAAGCAAAATTATGCAAAATTGTTATAATATATGATATGTGCGCTAAGTATCTTATAGCTTCTGTTTGCTTTTCTCTGTCCTTATGTAATGTAGTGAGCGAAATCATATTCGCACTTGGATCGGGCCGGCACGATAAAGCGTTGGTGTTTGCACAAGTGCCGCGGAATGGCCGAGTGGAAGAAGCCAATGGTCTAGCCATCGACTGCCGGCTCATGTCTTGTGCACTCAAATACATATATTCTTTTAGTCAAACGGCGTTTTATCGTTTCTTATGCTTGTCACATACATTTTGAGTCAGCAATTTCAGTAAAACTATTTTTGACAGCTTGGGCATGTATACTGTCTCATCAACGTTCTGCTATTTGCTATATTCAAAGCACAATTAGTCGAAATCTTTGTGGTCAGTTCGAGTGTGTTGATTGATACACCATTCCAATTCAAAATCATAGTAGAATTTAAGAGCAGCACACAAAACCATACAATGGGTGACAAAACCTATGCTATGCACACATTTTGCGTTTTGTTCCAATTCACAAATCAGACAAATGCAACTAGATTCAAATTTTCGTTTGACAAAAATAGAAATTTAATTGGCTCAAATGAAAACAACACCAATTATGGACCAAAAAATGAGACAGCTTCTCACTACGAGACGCGTGAAATATATCTGAAAAGGCTTCCTTTTGGATCAAAAGATAAGCTGAGGCACATTAGAAAAAAAAAAACACCATATAATAAATGTCACCAAGAATAAATGACGAAACTTTTGTTGGTAATCGGCTGAAATGGTGGATTTGAATGTCTTTCGGGTTTGCTTCGGGTCTGATTTACTTATTTTTTTTTGTCCATGTCAATTTTAATGTTGATGGTTGTCTTCATCATAAAAATAATTGTAACTGCGCGTTTTTGGCAATTTTCGCCACAAATATTAATGTTTGGTAAATAATCCTCTTACGCCCTAGCTACGCCGCTGTTCCCAATTCGATGGTGTATAGAGCCGTTTTTCATGTCTTGTCTTGTCTTGTGTTCCGGTGAATTATGGTTGCATGCGGGATTTTTTCTTCAAGATATTCTGACATGTGTCATCTTTCTTTTTTTCTCGGTGCGGAGAACGGCATTGCGAAACGCGGCAGTGTCAGTGGCGGCAAAGACGCGAACACACTGCCAAATGTAAAGTATGTACAAGTGTACGCACGTAAGAAAAGCGCAAACGAAACGAATCAAAGTGAAAAATACAGCATTCGTTCGAAAACAGCACCACGATTTTAAAATTGTGTGTGCAAAACGAAGACCGTGGAAAAAAGAATGTTTTTTTCGGTATACAATGTACGTTTGCCGCATAATCACATTATTTTGAATTTGCATACCAAATTCTCGTTGAGTGATGATGAAAATGTGAGGGAAGTGAGATGATTCATTTGAAAATAGTGATGCTAAAGTGGAAGCAATGGACGGCTGGCAATAGCAAATTCAAATGGCATTGTTCGAATTAGCCGCATGCTATCAGCATTACAACACATTCGTTTTAACCAACTATCAGCTTCTGAATACGCACAAATTGAATAGTTGAGCATATTTTACCAGAGACGACGATCATATATTTATTCAACCTTTTGCATTCAGACTAAATATTTCCAATGAAAGTGGTGTAGCAAAAACACTTTCGCTAAATATGCTGCCGATAAACTCAACGCTAGAGCCATTCTGTATGTTGTTTCTTTATCGATTTTCAATTTTTCTTCCTGCAACAACTTTGCGATTTTTCTCGCAACGATACGAGGGAATTTGTCGTGAAACGGCAACATATTCAACGTTGCAATGAATATTTTCATGCTGGAATTCTCTCGACGTCAAATTGCGATATTAGTATTGTCATCATTTTTGGTTGTATATTTTTCGTTGGTATTCGATATCATCGCCGAAAGAGAGCTGCTTGAGAAAATTTCCTAATTCTTCGATTGATATTGAATTTGAAATTGATAATTCGTAAATCACCACATCAGCAGATAATTTGAATTACTCAAGAGAGTTCCGTCACTCTTAGTTCTTGTAATTCCGTCATTCTTGTTCAATTGGACAGAAATGCTCATTTCGCCTTTGAGAGATAAACAATTGAGACCGCATCAATTGATGGATTTAAATATTGAAGATGGATGTTTATGTCAATGCGATAGGGAGAGTGTTATTTTCCCTGTGAAAAAAGTATCTGAATCCGTCCATTTGGACTAAATAACTTGAATTTTTAAGTGAGAAAAAGTGACTAAAAATTGCAATCGATCGAATTGAGTTTGTTTCCAAGCAGACTTTTAATGCGCATTTCATGTTAATTCCATGGGATATTGATGGCGTGTATACATCCATTTGTCTATGAGTGCAATATTTGAATTGGATGTGTGAAACCAACAATTACGCTTACCATCCCGTTCGGGTACCGCTGATTCCAATTCGGTGCGATTTTTTTTTTCATGATGCCTGCCCTTTGCATTTTTATTCAATACGCATACATTTTTCTCCATAAAACATGCGGAGAAAGTGTATGCTATCCCATATTACTTTGAACATTTTGCAGTACGCATTAAAAGGACCCCATTGCTATACGGTTTTGTGTGGCACATGAAAGCGAAATGCTTAAAAGGGATTACTCACAAAAAGGTGTAAGCAATTGCACTTGTAACATTTTTGACGCAAAAAAATGCAATTAACTTTAAGTCAACCAGGAACTGTTCAGCGAACACACACATACACACACACATACACTCGCACGTACTCAACAACTGAACCATGAGCCATTCCGAAATTGTGTGTCACAAAATCATTCTGGCAAGCGGTGGCAATGGAGAGCATTTTGGAGAGGTGGAAGTAATTTGGTGCTAGATAAAATGTGAATTTAAAATTAAAAACGGTCCCATTGCAAAGTAAAATGCATTTCAAAGCAATAAAAAATGGAATTTACTGCAAAATTGATGAAATCGAACACAAGAGTCATCGAATCCGAGAAATGAATGCTTACGGACGACATTTACTCAAGCTAGAAAAATTGAAAAGTGTCATTTCAAACTCGCATTTATGTATATAAGATCTTCTCCACTATAATAAATGTTAAGCAAATAACATTATGGTTATTTCTTCCTGCCCTCTTCTTCCGTCTTGTACATTTCGTCTTTTTCCGTTACCGTATTTATTTTGCTTTCAATTTTGTTGCCGTACTAAATAAATAATGCCAAATAAACGTGTACGCAAGGATAAGGATGTCGATGGAGAGAAGCGTGGTGTGTGTGTCATGGCTCTGCTCAATATCTAAGTTCAATAAACTCAAATTGGTTTTTGTATAGCATGACTCCACAGCTCGCGCAACTCAATTTGATACAAATTCTAATGTTTTTTTAATAGTTCACTTGAACGAGCAATCCATTTTGCCGGAAAAAAGTCCAAGCGCGCTATACGAACAATGACTTTTTTTAGACAGTCCAACGAATGATTCTGAATAAGAATTCTTCTTTGTCGACAATAAAATCATTCCATCTATTCTACATTTTTACAGCCATGCCATTTGCTGGCTTTTTTAGAGATAGATCTTTTTTATTTAGTTGTTCAATGGTTTTATTTTGGTGCTGCATTCATCGCTTTCGATAGTCCTTACAACTTGGTTGCTGTTTTTTTTTCTCGAGAACTGAGAAAAGTGGTACACGCTGTCTTTTCTATTCAACGATTTTTTTTTTTTTTTTTTTGTAGTGATTCGTCGTTTTCCGAATCTTAGTTCCATTCTGCTGGAATTTTGTTTTTTGTATGACTATTTTTGTTTTATTTGTCGTGTTTGTTTGTTCCTCAGTATGGCATCTCGTATCAGTTATTGCTAAGCATTTTTCCCGTGCGCTCCTTTTAGATTAATATCAGAACAGCCGAACCTTTATACATTCTCTTCCTAAAACTTTCTCTCTCCAGCCATATCGAAAGCAGTGAGCACCAAATGTTTTTGTAACACCGTGCTCGTCGCTCTGAGACTCTCCTACTCTCTCCGCCCCCCGCACACACCATTTGCACACGTTAGATCCTTTTCCTCCGTGTCAGACTCTTTTTCCAACCGAAAAAGGAAACCAAAAAGGAATAGCATAAATGCGGTGTATTTACAATTTTCTGTGCACTGCCTTTTTATTCTGGCTGGCTGGATGGCTGGCGTTTCGTAAGTGCGTACGGGTACGAGGAATATTGCATTTCTGCCATGTGCGCGAGTGTATTTGTGTGTTCGTCTACGTACTATATTGTGTGTTTGTGTTTGTAATAGCAATACGTCAGTGTACGAAGAATGTGGGCACATTTGTTATTCTTGAGTGTGGGTGCAATTTACCATCTTTGCTCGATATGAACTGTGTGTGCTTTTATCAAACAAGGAAATTTTTTTGGGTGCAGACGACGACAGGAGCACGATACTCAAATGATTTTACAACCAAATGCTATATATATACAATATATTTATATGTGCTGTGTGACAACGACGTTTTTTGTCATACGAAGAGGGTTCGTTAGACATACAGTGCGCACCAATACAGCCACGGTATTACACTCCAACACGACGCATATACTCTATTCTAGCACAACTGTCCAAATAGAAGCCATCCTTGTCTTTTCCATTTTGTCAAACACACAACACACCAAACTCGATGGGATTTTTTGTGTGTTGTTTTTATATGAGCGCTAACAAATTCAAATAAGCAAATTGCAAAGCCAATACTGAGCGAACGACGCAAGCGAGCGAGCGTTCAGAGCACGCACATCCGACTAAATCGATGCAGATACATCCTATCTGAAAATTATTCATTTATTCACTTATACAAGTGCACATGGCTCAAATACACTTGCATTGAATATGAGCGAGCGCCGCGCGCGTGATGTATAGAAAAGGCAATGACTGGGGATAGAATAGTAGTATCTTAATCGAGTTTTGGCATTTTACGTTCATTATTCTCCAACTGTTAAATCTGTGAATCGCTACCGTTGAGCCTTCTTCACATCACAACAAACGCTTACAGCATCACGGCAACCGAACGATTCTGTCGGGCCATTGTACAGACACAATGTATGCATACGCTTCGATTTTACAATATATACAAAGAGAAAGGGAGAGAGAGAGACAGCGCTAGAAAGATGAAATATTTGAGCGAAATGGATTGGAATATAGTACGGTATAGTTCAATGCCGGGTACTCAAGACTATGTATACCGGTGGCACATATGTAGCGAAATTTAGATTTACATTTAAGCGTGAAAACCAACGGAATATATTATATAGATATGTACTATAAAACGGAACTATTAACAATGGGCTATTGTGTTGATAGCGTACTCTGCATGAACTTTGTCAATTTGCTCCTTGAATCAAAGAAACCGCTTAAAACTTGACGAAACATGCGAAAGCATCAGCACGATTAACATTGACAGTGACAGTGACAGCGGCAGCAATATAAATGTGGCTGAAATGTACCTTTAAATAGGATTGATTATCCAAATTGTGAATGAGGATGAACACAATGGTGTAAAACATACGCGCTCGCGTCTTTGCTCATCCATTCGATTCGATGAGAATGGATTCGAATGACAAAAGCAATCGAAATTCACACAAGCGCTTCAGTTAATCACCCTTTTTTGAATTAAATTACGGCTTTGGTGAACTCGAGTGCCGAACTCAATTCGATAAATATGGATTTCAACTGTTTCAATCACTTGATTTCGAATTTAGACGTTTTGAAAATTTTGACCGTACAAAGTTCAAACCAAGGCAACCTAACGCGCTTGCAATTTAACTTTGAATGAGGGAAAAAAGTAATTCATTGAAAAGCAGAAAAGACTTAATCGCTTGACATACACACTCTTAATTTCAATTCAAACGCGACAAAATGGTTTCGTTTAATGAAAACAATGTCTTATTCAGATAGAAAGCGGTTTGTCGCCCTTTTTAGGTGCACATTAAAAATACATTTCGCTGCCTGAAATCTCACATTTCATTAATTTTAGTTTTATGCGACATTTTTTGTATGTTGCTTAAGTGTTACTTTCAATGTTCCTTTTGTCAAATCAACCTTTAAAGACCGCATTCATTTTGACAGGTGGTATGTGCGAAAAATCCAACGTTCCGCTGATTTTGCTATTGTTCTGGAATTATTTTAATGAACTCGAGGCGCTATTAAAGATATCACATTTCAGCATCACAATTTGCTAAGTGTGATGTTCAGCTATTGTCCATAAAATGCATCACTTCACGTCATTTGTGTGGTCTTGAAGATGACTAAAAAATGCGCTTTTCATTCTATTCTATTGTCTGTACGTTATCTGAGGTGGAATTTAAATATTCTCACTATTAATATTCGCGGCAAATATTTCTGGAATTTCAATTCACTCAGAATATATTGCAAAAATATTCGGATTATGAATGAAGTCGTAGCCTGGAATGGTTACAGAATTCCAAGAATTAACACGATCTCAATTTGAGCCTCTTCAAACAATTGGATATGTGTGTTGAATTCAATTCAGTTTTATTTTACCTCACATAATTTAAGATTCCTCTTAAGAAATTGATACACACAGTCTACAATGAGATCAGGCGAATCCAATCAATTAAAAACGGATAAAAGTGACATACACAAAAATCATCCAAAATCAAAATCGATCATTAAGAATATTGCAAAATGTTAAATGATTCTTATCAAATGAAGTGTTCATATCTGATTGATTTTAGCGTATTCAAAAGACATTTGGCAACTTTTGTATATTGCCTCTGGATGATTTCGAGTTTTATTGTCCCATTGACGCCAGTTTGATCTCTGATTACACTGAAATTTATGGTATGAAAATCCATGGCCGCATTTGTATGCCTATTTATGCATCAAGTTTATGGCAACTTTTAATGTAACTTCTTCTATAACTTTATGGAGCATCTTCTATTCTTCGAAATAAAAGGTTGAGTATTCATTTCGTTTGTCTAGAAATGTGTCATTCGGAAAAGAAAAGAGTTTGTTTTAGCCGACAGCGTCTAATTGTTTTATTACACATTTCAGATTTGAAAGGTAAATTATTTAAATTAGGTTTTGTGTAAAAAGTGGCTTATGTGCACATATATAATTCATCACAAGAAAGGCCGATGGAAATAATGGCCATAGACAAACGAGATCAGACATTTAAATTTAAACATAAGACTTGAATGCAATTCCAAATACGACTCGGTTCGATTTTCATGTAAAATGTTGCTTGTTGAAACGATTTTGATTCCAATTAACGCAGTCATATTAAAAAGTCAATATTTTCGAAAAATAAAAATTCAACAAAGTGATCGGCTACGCCAAATGTGATCAATTTGTCGGTGGTAATATATCATCAAAATTAAACGATGCGATTTCGCAAATAAATATCAATAACTCATTTGTCTATCTTTATTGTGCAATTAAGCTGTGTCGTTGTCAAACATTTACATCCACATCATCATTTTGCATTCGATCAAAGCTCGCTGGGAATCGAAATAAAATCGGTGGACATCGTTTGATTACGAAAATTACTTAAATCCTATATAAATCACTATTTTATGCGAATAATTATTCATTTGAAATGAGTAAGAGAGAAAATAGCAAGCGCATTGATTGCTGATTCATACCTTGTGTCTGTATCTGCTTGATGAATCGATGCGTATCGATGTAACGAATGTACTTCAGCGGAATTCAAATGAATAGCATGGTGTGGTGTATTTTATTTGTATATACTTTCAAATCTATTTGGCATGTTCGTCACTTTATTAATGTCGATAAGGCGTTTGAATGACAGCCAATAAACCAAATATAATGTGTTCTTGATAAGACGATCTAAAGGTTTCAACGGCGGTGCAAACGGCAAGAAGTTGTATTTCGATACGTTTTTTTTTGCATTCATAAGTGAATTTTCTATGGATGAATTGGTGGCTCTTTGTGTGAAGATTGAAACATGTTTTTCTTTGTTTCCAATCGTTTAGAGCTTCTGCCAATACAGCTGACTGCTTTCTTTTTCAATCAATTTCTGTTTGATTGCTATTAAGTACACACAGTTTCTTTAAAATGTAATTTCTTCCTTCTCTCTCTCTCTCTCTCTCTCTCTCTCTCTATTAAATCGAAGCAAATCAACACACAACAAACACTTGTATTGAACAGTTTTTCTTCTATTGAATTGCAGCCATGCGATTATGTTTTCATTTTGACCCCGTTCACTGCCATCTATTTCGTTCGATTAATTGCTTATTCTTTCATACGCCATAAATGCGATACGATAAATGCCATTTTTTCTTGTATTCATCTCACGACTTTCTTTCAATGCCGGATTTATTAAGCTTTGGCACGCACAAATTCACACACACAATGCACGCAGTTTTTTCCTCGCTCTCGCACTCTTCAAGAAGTCTGCCATTTATTATAACTATTCATTGTTTGTATGTTGGTGTTTTTGTTTCATATGCAAATATGGCAAAAGAATGGATCAACTTGAGATAAATGAACATAGTATTAGTTTTATAATTTCATTGATATGTTTGGTTATTTCAGTTTGTTTATGAGCGCACCAAAATATCTGTTGTTTGTTTATTCACAGATTCAATTTGAGAGAATGTATGAAATGTCTTTTATAGTTTCAATACACTCGAACACGAAATCGAACGCCAAAGAAGTGATTTGCACAAAATACCATACAAAATTTCACAAATATTTTCCACTATTTTAAGCTCACGAACACACAATCTCCAGTCCAAACAAACAAATAAATAAGCAGAACCCAATTGCTATTTGGATAACGAGCCCCAAAAACGATTCTAATTTTTGTCCATTTTTAATTTTTACCCGTTATTGTTCGTTTGTATACAATCGGATATTGCGGGGAAATCCTTCAATTCAACTGGAATTGTTCGTATATTGCGGCGGAAAATGGCTCTAAACGCACGAAATGTTCTCCAAAAACTGATTGCAAATGAAATATTTCTTCAGATTTATTTATTTATTCGACGAAGTTCTAAGCGTACAGGCCTTATACACGCGATGCCACTCGAAGGGTGTGCGTATGTGTGTTCGTCGGTGTGTTCGTGTACGTATTCGTGTTCGCGTGTACCGCAATGCATATGTGTGTTCGTGTTTTTGTGTGAAATTTGTTGACAGTGTCACATCGAAGTAGCTGCATACAATGGTTGACATCCGCAGGGCAAGACGACGAGATATTTCATTTAAAAAGAGATTTTTTTCTTATAATTACAGCGTTCTATTGTCGTGTGCCATTATCATTCGATTTCAATGTAAAACATTTTGGAGTTTTGAATTCTATTTGAAGATTCATTGATCGTCGTGTTGTTCTGACTATGGTTTGACTATTGGTCTGAGCGTTTCATGTGTGTATGTGTTATTAAATGCTTGAAGACACTTACACATATTATGAATTGCATGCAGGCACACAGACAAAGGCGCGCGCTTGTATGCATACAAACACACACACACGATATTTGCCGAAATAAAGTGTCGAATGTAAATACAAGATAAAGCAATGAATGGCACATAAAGTATGAATTGGCAAAACATTGGGCCCTTGTATGATACAACCGCTAAAATACATGGATGTATACGCGGTGCGTCACATACTTGTGAATGGAAACAACAACATCATCCAATACATACAATTCAACGTACAGCAAACGTACCAAACACAGTGAATACATAAAGGTTTGCTTCTGCTGCTGCTTCTGCTTTTTTCCAGCATTTCTTCGATGGCTTCACTTCTTTAGCAACGACAATGGTTAGCAACGACTTGCGCAATTTACATTGACACTGGCCTGTGCAATGGTATTTGTGACGCCGTTATCGTTCGTAAATGGTGTTTCAGTGTTACTGTTTGTTCCGATTGAATTCGGAGGGTTCTATTTGGTCCGTTCTTATTAGAGTACTTGCACATCGAATGATTGACTGGATTGAATAAATGGTGAAACGGCAATGGAGAGAATATTCAAGCGAGAAATACGATAAACAAAGAAATTTCTCGCCTATTGAAAAGAGTTCGCGCACTACCGATGAATTTGGCTGTTAGTCCATTTACTTACAACCTAAGCGAGCGAGCGAGCATTTTTCTATTTCGACAATGATTTAGGTGGTTGTGTAGTGCTTGTTGGCGTACACAACTTTTGCCGGCTTGCAAGATGCTTTATCGATTGAGGGAGAAAGAGAAAGAGAGAGAGAAAGAGAAAAAAAAGAGAGAGGTAGAGAGAGACCTTCGTAGTTGAGACATTTTGAATATGTAGCAAGACAAAGTGGCCCAGCCAATGTACACATACATTATAATTGAGCATTTTCAATTGTCTGATGCGCTCGACTCTTATCATTCACTTTTGATCAAACACACACACACACACACACACTCTCTCCACAAAATTCCACTTTAAGATGTATATAGTGGTGCTCGCACTTTCACTTTTACTGCATTGATTTCAATACAGTTTTATTACACTGCAGGGCTACGTCTCCTGCGAGACTGCTTTTTTATGAGAGCTCAGAAACTTTGATGTTCAAACGCGCATATAAAGAACTGTGCGGCATGAATAAAAGTGACCTTTCTATGGACTTGTTGACTTGTCGCTCTTTTTTTTTCTTTTTTGTTCCATAAAAAGTTCACATTAAGTATGCTTCATCGCCTCGAAATAGATCATTTTCATATTTTAATTTCCCCCTTATTCATAACAAACACGCATTTTCATTTTGATTTCACATTTAAAACGTCATCGTTCACAGAGAGACAGAGTGTCGTTTTCACGAAGAATACGGCCACCAAATGCTTATACTTTTGATGCTTCGCACCTCATAAATATTATGTTGCCGGATGAAATTTATGTGCGGCATATGTAAAAAAATTCCGATGAATAGTCATTTATAGTCGCATGCATCTTTTCATTAACACTTTCATTCAATGAAGTTCAACACTTTTAAGTCAAATTGCAGCATAGAATTAGGGAAAGAAACATAAATTTAAAACATTACCCATAAATCTTCGAGAAGCTGGAGTGAGAGCAAAAAAAGTGAACTATTTGTGTCTCAATGTGTGAAAAGATTTAATAAAGTCACACAAATTATTTGAATTGAATGTTGGAAACATCGAGATTTCAACACCACAATCTTTTTTGACCGAAATATCTTGTTATTGTGTACATATTTCCCGCAGCTTTTGCAATAATTGCAATAATCTAGCCACGAAATTCCGCGCTGGAATCGAATTATCTTTACAATTTTTTTGTATTTCTTCGAAATTGTTATAACTGTTGCTTAACTTTAACTCTTGATAACATTTAAGTGCTTTTAACCCAGCTTCAATGATTAAAGTCCTGAAGGTTAAGAGATAAACAAAGTGAATTATTTGTGTCTTAATATTTGTAAAGATTTTATAAAGTCACACAAAGTGTTTGAATTGAATGTCGGGAATAGCACTGACCGACCCGGAAACATTTATATTTCAAAACCACAATGTTTATTTAATCGAAATATCCTGTGATTGTGTTCATATTGGCGCGGCTATTGCGATAATTGCGAAAATCTCGCAAAACAATTTTGTGTTCGCATCAAAAAAGAATTTCTTTCATTTTTTGGTATTTCTTCGACATTTTTATTACAAAAAGTCGCTAAAATTTCCACAAAATATAATAACTTATATTCCCCAGTTTCGATGATTAGAGTTCTTCCAACTCATTTAAATTAATGGCTAACATGTGCTTAATGTTTTACAGTAAGGCAGTACTCAAGAGAATTCAACGAATGGAGAGAGAAAAAATATGAGCAAAAAGATTTCTCAACATTTTTGTGGCACGCAGCTTAAATCGTACAGCTCTGGGAAAAAATGCTGATCTTCGCAAAGCGAATCTGTTGAATTTCGAATCAGACTCGGGCGCTTTTTTCAAATCAAATTATTTCGTAGAGATGGAATTGAATAGATGATTCCCAAGTCCATCGAACATTTCATGTCACACCATTGAAATAAAAAAAAGAACCGACAATTTCTTGTGTCTGCTGTTGTCGTTTTATCATCGCAAATGAAAGCAGCAAACGTCGAACGAGGAGTGATGCAGTTTTGTTTCGGATTCGCGAAAATAAACTAGCCAGCAATTCACAGCAAAGCTGTCATTTGATCTGCAGCGCAAAAGATAGTAAGCGAAGCCATATCGCGCGTGTTTATAGATAATAATCATTTCATTTAATTTTTATTGTCGAAGATGGACATTACCATTCAGTACCTTACCCATGTTGCATTGAACCATGGATATATTAAGCTGGTAATATTAAATCAATATGGATGAAAATGAATCCGTTTCATTCATTTAATTGGCTTAATGTAAGGCAAGCGGACGATGCAAAATTGAATTTTGACACTTAGCTTGACAGCAGCGCCCTCTGTACCATTCGTCTATGGATGGTAAACATTTTTCCCCTTCTTCAAACAATGACTGCAAAGATGCGGAGCCTATCAAACTCGCTGTTTGAAGAAGAGGAAGGCGGGGAAGGTGTGAAATGTTGAAGCGTTTAGTACAATCGTTTAGATAGAGATGGCGCGGTCCAACGACATTCACTACCCCTTTACATAGGAGAAGATACAAAGCATCGTCCGCTTGATGTAAGGGAATCTCGCATTGCTTCCGTTCTATTATAAAATTCGTGCAATTTGGCCGTATTTTAGGTAGCCGATGTTGAAAGATGGCGTATAAAAGATTTTCTTCCAAGAAAGGAATTCCAGCTCTGTCGATGAGATTAAGTTGATTTTATGTGTCAAATCTTATTTTCAGCAGTTTTTTATTGAAATTTTTAAAATCAAATATTTTTAAGAAAACCAAAATATAATGGCATAAAATAAATGAACCTCCCGGAAGATATGAACGATGACAGAAATTGCATGTGTGAATACTTCCAAATTCTTTGACATTTGCCGCGCAGTATTGAGCATCGTTGTGTGCAAACATCGTGAATAAAATTATTCCATGGAATTCCAACAATGATTGAAATGTTGAAGAGTTTGGTTGAATCGAATAGGTAGAGATGGCGCGTTTCATTCATCACGACTTAACATGGATAGGCATTGAAAGAAACCACCGGTTGACCTTTAAAGCAATTGCAGTATTGAAAAAAACGTCTCATTCAAAACATGCCATCCAATCTGCGCTCAAATTTGTGTAGAAAATTTTGTGAACAAACTGACCAAACTACAGTTTAAAAAGTTATCCAAGAATAGTTTATAAAGTTATCCGTCCAAATCAATCGCGTATTCATTTGCTAAGTGGGTATATAGAGATGCATCGCTACGGCCCCAGATGCACTCCATAAAAATGCGGTGCAAGCGATCAAGAATGTACCATTGATGCGATTGAAAAATAGCAACTGATGTTCCAAACATACTATTATTGCACTTATCATCGTAAAAGCAATACATTAAATGCCTGATTTTAATTCAGTGAAATCTCTCTAGCGAATCGTTGGTGGTAATGCAATATTCGGCCATTAATATTACATCTAAATCAAACCTGTGTATGAATATCTGACCAAATAAAATGCGTGCGTTATATGAATCGCCAGGTTAGCGCCTACCCAGCTCATAAACAACCGGCTGGTTATTTGCTGGTTTCTTACACTCTGAAATTGCTTCTCGCCATCGGTTAAACAATTTGGATTTATTTAATTATACTAGTTACGAGTATCTTGAACAAGGAGACGACGATAAATAGAAAACCACGAGTGAATAGAAACGAGCTTCGCACGTTAAGGGAAATACTAGGTGTAGCAATTAAATTTAACCTTTCATACGAGATGACGTTAGTAGTACTTTTTCGCATTGGGGCATATCGAAACTATATTCATGCTTATGCGTCATCAATAAGCTTTACTTTTTAGTATGTGTCATTTTGCCAAAGTGTAAATAAGCTGGCGTCCAGGCCAGCCGAAAAATTTGGAGGACGAAGAATTGAAGACATTGCTCGACCAAGATCCATGCCAAACCCAAGAATATCTCGGCAAATCGTTGGGAGTGTGTCAATCAACCATTTCCCATCGCTTGAAACAATTGGGAATGATCCAAAAGTTCGCATTTTGGGTGCCACACGAATTGAAGCCGAGAGACGTCGATAGGGGGTTTTTCACGTGCGAATTGCTGGCCGATCGACAGAATTGGAAGGGATTTTGCATCGTATTGTCACAGGCTACGAAGTGGATCTGTTATGACAACCCAAAGCGAAAAAAATCGACAGCAAAGCCGAATAACCATGGATCGAAACTCATGCTCCGTATTTGGTGGAACCCAAGGTTTGAAGAAAGGGAAGACGGGGAAGGTGTGAAATGTTGAAGCGTTTAGTACAATCGTTTAGGTAGAGATGGCGCGGTCCAACGACATTCACTACCCCTTTACATAGGAGAATATACAAAGCATCGTCCGCTTGGTGGGACCAGCATGGCGTTGTATATTATGAGCTGCTTCAACTTAACGAAACAATCACAGGGGATCACTACCGACTACAATTGATGCGTTTGAGCCGAGCATTGCGTGAAAAATGGCCGGAAACTATCGATATACACGACATAGTTATTTTGCAACATGACAACGCTCGCCCGCATGTTACAAAGGTCGTCAAAACATACCTCGGAACGCTGAAATGGGAAGTGTTGCTCCTTCCGATTACTACTTGTTCCAACAGATGAAGCGCGACCTGGCTGGGAACCGCTTCCATTCTTACGAGAGTATCAAAAAATGGATCGTTCCGTGGATAGCTTCAAAAAAAGCCAGATTTTTTCAAAACCGAAATCCGAAAATTGCCTGATGGCCAATATGTTGAAGTATAGGTTTGTATATATTAGGAGAACAAATTGAAAACCGCGCATTTTTTTCAAAATTTCGATCTTTATTATGGAAAAATGGTTACAAATTGATTATTCAAAGTATTGTCCATCGCTAGCCACAACTTTTTCCCATCTTTCTGGCAAATTACGGATTCCGCGTCGAAAGAAATCTGTGCTTTTTTCGGCTATCCATGAATCGACCCATTTTTTGCATTCCTCGTAAGAATGGAAATGCTGTTCAGCCAGGCCATGTGTCATTGATCGGAAGAGGTGGTAATCGGAAGGGGCAATGTCTGGGCTATACGGCGGGTGGGGTAGGACTTCCCATCGAAGCGTTTCCAAGTAGGTTTTAACGACCTGAGCAACATGTGGCCGAGCGTTGTCATGTTGCAAAATAACTTTATCGTGTCTTGCGACCGTTTCCGACCGTTTTTCCTCCAGTGCTCGGCTCAAACGCATCAATTGAGTTCGGTACAATGCTCCTGTGATGGTTTCGTTTGGTTTCAACAACTCATAATAGATCACGCCGAGCTGATCCCACCAAATACACAGCATTAGCTTCGAGCCATGAATGTTCGGCTTTGGCGTCGATGTTGATGCGTGGCCGGGGTAACCATACGATTTTTTTCGCTTCGGATTATCGTAATGAATCCACTTTTCATCACCAGTCACAATACGATGCAAAAAACCCTTCGGTTTTTGCCTTTGAAGCATCTGTTCACAAGTGAAAAAACGGCGTTCGATGTCTCTCGGCTTCAATTCGTATGGCACCCAATTTCCTTGCTTTTGAACCATTCCCATGGCTTTTAAACGATAGGAGATGGATTGTTGTGTCACTCCCAATGATTTTGCAAGTTTTTCTTGCGTTTGACACGAGTCTTCATCGAGTAATGCTTCCAACTCCTCGTCTTCAAACTTTTTCACTTGGCCTGGACGCTCTTTGTCTTCCACATCAAAATCACCACTTTTGAACCGCGCAAACCACTCCTGGCACGTTCTAATCGACGGAGCATATTCTGGATATGCTTCGCATAACAAACGATGACTCTCGGAAGCATTTTTCTTCAGATTAAACCAATAAAGTAAAACTTCTCGCAAATGCTGTTTTGTAGGCACGTAGCTCGACATTTTCAACGCAATAATAAACTTGTGTATTCAACTGAATGATAAGTTTGACAGATCGTTTTCAATGTATTTTTTTATCCTCTTTAAGATACAATAGCTGTCAAAGTCAAAATAATGACATCTATGATAGATATGAAGTTAGTAACGAATGCGCGGTTTTCAATTTGTTCTCCCAATAGTTTTACACAATAAAAAGGTGAATTTGCCCAAAAAAGGTTTACAATTAATTGCTACACCCACAAGTCAACTTCGCACAGATTGAAGCATACTGAATTTAACTTCAAATGGATATATAATACTGGAATTTCAATAAATGTCCAATTGCTTAAATAATAATGAAAAACATCACAGAATTGTCCCTATGAAGTTGGTTTGGATGTGTTATACAGGGTGGGCCATCTAATGTTTGCATTTTGACAAAATTGTTTATTTAGAGAATGACAGCTCAAATGTCAAAATGTCTCAAATGTCAAAATGTAAATGTCAATATGCAAATTTTATATGGCCCACCCTATATGTTAATACAAATAATAATAAAAACCACCCTCAATTCAAACTTATTATATGAAGGGGACTTCTCTATAATAAATCTGTGTTGTTCTCTGTTAAATGAATTTTTAGATACGAATTTATCTATCGCTATTTCCAACATGGTGATTGCTTAATTTTTTCGAAACTATGAATCATGCATATCGATCATTTGAAACAATGAAATTGTCAACCGTAACTAGAGCATTTATATGGAGTTGAACTCAATAATGTCGTACCAATCACAGTGCGGTCCACCAGTGATCTTCGATGCTTCTTATATGATCGCCAAACAAAACTATATATGATTGATCAATACTTTGATCCACATTAATAAAACTGAATTAGCATGGTATTTCGGTTTCGTCATTGCACAGGCTCGCCATAAAAAAAGTGGTCTACCTTCAACTTTGGACAATTCTCTCGCACTCTTTTTAATGAGGTACTATTTTTAGAAACGGTGCAAATTCATCTGTGTAACATTCAAACATTATAAAATTGTGACAACTACGCGATAATTTGTAAATTGCTCTAATTGCAATAATAAAAAAATAATACATCTTTCTGTTCCGTTCGTTTTGATCCAACAGTTCTATTATTATTTATTATTAAATTATTTTATCGATGAGAAGTGCAGGCTTCTCACCAGTTCGTTCGAAAATATTCGGCAATATATTTGTACGCATCTTTAGAAAGAAAATTTATTAAAATTAATTAATCGATTTTCGAAAATGATAAAAAAACCAAAATCAAATTTTGCTTTGCCACTGATTTCGCTGTTTTTGAATGTTTAATTTCCAATAAACTTGTTAGATTATTGGCGCCGGGAATAATTCAATCGACTACTAACTTGATTAATTGACCAATTCAGCCTTAATATCGGATGCATTTGCGATTATTTGTGTCAGTCCGATTTTGCAAAGCATTTTTAAAAGATTGCAACTTATGTGTTGCACATCCAAATTTGATAATTTTTTTAGGAAGATGATATTTTCGATCTCGCACCATAAGATGTAAATGTGCTTATATTATTGTTTTTTTTTTTCTATCGCTTAAAATCAAATCGAAATTTCTGAGCTAAATGAGAGAAAAAAATCGTTTATGGAGAAAGCATCTGAATTATTTAAACGTGTTGGCGGAAATGGCTTTGAATACAAAAAAAACTTCGAGACGCACTCACACAACAAATATTTAAGATACAATCAATTCAAATGCAAATTGATTCTCTCACCATATAAATGACCAAATGGCATTTAGAGTCAACAAAACTCTATTATTTTCAAAAGTTCAAAAAATGTGATGGGAATCTTCGAAATGGCTCACTATTTGATGTGAATATCACAGAATCTGCTAGCTCAATTTGCATCAACTTAACGGTAGACTGCTTGTTAAGCTCACGAAATGAATGAAGACAATTCGATTTTGTCGTACACAAAGTATTTGAAAATAAATCAAAACCGTCAAAAGTGAATTGTCTTCGTTTCTAATGGAACTGAACAATAGATTCTCTTCACAGCCAAGTCCGTCAAATAGAATTATTGAGACATTAATTCAAATTTTGAATGCGTCTTTCGAATAATTAATATATTGTTCAAACATTTTTGACGATTTCTGTCCAAATACTGCGGAATATATTAAAAAAAAATTATCGAAGCATTGGACTACTTGCATTATTTTCGGGGGACTTTTCAGTCAGACCTCATACAAACATTATACGATGCGATTTGGTTCGCATTCAGTGTCATGCAACGAAAATTGAAAGTTTGTTCATACAAAAAAAGATGACAAAAATGCTGAATCGTTAACAAATATGTAATGTTCGAATTGAAATAATTTTTTTGGGCAAAAGCTATTGCTTTCGTACAAATAAGCATTAAAAGTTACTTATTGACAATATTCAAGACCAATGAATGTATTTTATTGGCTATGCACCTGTGCTATTTAATAAATAGTTGACTATAAACTAAATCCGTTTAATGCAGTTTAACACATAAAAGCTAAAGACTCTATAATCGAGCTGAAGTCAGCCAAAACATTAATTAGTCTCTCAATATTTATTATTACGAGAGCAAAAGCTTTTGCCAATTTCTTCATTGTTCAAGTCGTTCATATCAAAAAAAATCGGTATGAAACTTAAAAATTCAAAATTCAATGATTGCATCCAATTTGAATGCAATTTAAGACAAAGAAATTAAAGAAATGAATTTCTTCAGCATAAAGTTTAGACAGAAGACAATTCGAGAGCAATTCGATTTTTGGTTAAGAAAATGTATTGTTTCGTTTAACGAGTTAAACATTCAATAATCGTCCGAACGTCACTACATAATTAGTTAATTCAAAAAAAAAAAAAAAAAAAATAATTTCCATCTCGCATATATATCACCCGCTTGATTAAGGATTACGTATGCAATCTTTGAACTTTATTCATTTATTGTTATAGTTTTTTCTGCAGTCGTTTTACGATTTGATTTTAAGTGAATGTGGATTTTTTTTTATCGAAGCGAATGACCGTGTTACGTTTAACAACCATACATCATCGAAAACAGTGAATGGGTTGTACCATCTACAAAATAGATCACAATGTTTATGAAATCAATTGATTAATTGATTTGATTTGATTTTCGTATGAGCGGTTAAGCGATACGTGACAAAAACAGCCAGCACACGTCGAAATAATTACTTCGAATCCAAATTATCAATGCGATGTTTTTTTAGAGCAATTTGATAGTCGCACATCGTTATGGATATATTTTTTGTTGGTATTGTATAATCTAAAAGGTGTGGGAAACCAAATAATGGATATAAAATCAAGGTGCTTGTTTGAATGTCGTCAGTTCATCACATCGAGTTGCATTGGAAGGATTAGCATCGGGAAAAAGTCAATTTTGTGTGCGATCTGTAGAAAAATGCGTGCAGTTTTTGTGATTTCGTCCGTTATTTGCTTAGCGATTGCTAGGCCAGAGGCTGGATATAACTATGCACCAGTGAATACGTATCAACAAGCGCAGCCGCTTCATTTAGCACCACAAACTCAATCATTTGCACCACTTGCATATACGGCACCACAACAAGTGCAAAGTATTCAAGCTCCATTGCAAACCGCATTTGCTCCAGTTCAACAGATTCAGTTTGCAAGTCGAAGCCAATTTGTATCACCGAGCACACCGTCTTTCGCAACACAAAATACATTTGCTCAACCCGGATTCTCTTTGTCACAAGCTCAAGCGCCAGTTACAGACTTTGGTTCGGTGCAATCATTCAGCAGCGGCGCTTCATTTGCACAAAGTTTCTCTGGGGCATCTTTTGCACAACAGCAACCTCAACAGGCCGTAGGTAATACAGCTGGAACATTGGATGCATTTCATATTCAATCTACACAGGGATCAAATCCAGCTGATATTGCCTTGCCTGCAAGTGCATTCTCATCAAGAGCACAAACCGCTTCTGACTCCATAACGGTTGAATCTCCAGCATCGGTTCAGCAATCACAAAATATATTGCCGAGTCAACCAGCTCCTGCTCCAGCTCCAGCTCCAACAGTAGATGTCCATAAACATATTTATGTGCATTTGCCTCCAGCCGAATTTGAAGAGCCAGCACCACAATTGCCAGTTGTTCCAGTTACAAAACAAAAACATTACAAAATAATTTTCATTAAAACACCGTCCGTCCGTCAACCATCTATCTTTATACCACCACAACCGCAAAATGAAGATAAGACACTTGTTTATGTTTTGTCCAAAAAACCAGAACCACAAGAAATTCCTCAAATTCAACAGCCTGAAGCTAAACAACATAAACCAGAGGTGTACTTTATCAAATACAAGACACAGCAATCTGGAGCTGATGCTGCTCAGCCACTCCCAATTCCAAGTGAATCGTTTGGCAATGGTGGGCTGATTGGCAATGATGGGTCCATTGGCAATGGTGGACCGATCGTTGAGGATAGATCCAAATCATTCGGATCTCTTGATTTCGGAACTAATGCTTTGTCACAGACTGCTTCGGTTCAAACCGCAATTGAATCGAACCATATTTCCGCATCAACAGTGGAATCGTCTGCATCAGTTTTAAATGCTGGCTTGCCAGAACCTTCAAATAAATATATTCCAGCTAATTGATCAATATTATTTTGCAATAAATAATTAAATCTATTTTTATAGGCATTCAATAAAACATTTCAATAATATGATTTCATATTTCAATACAGTAAAACCCTTCAAACAACAATCAAAATATCCCAAAAGTACTTGAGAATTCAGAAACGTTTATTTTCATCTTTTCGTTGCCGACCTTTAAGATAACTGCTATAAAAAAGCAGTCATTTGTATGAAACTATATATGATAT
Organism: Obolodiplosis robiniae; assembly: GCA_028476595.1. Lineage (NCBI taxonomy): Eukaryota > Metazoa > Arthropoda > Insecta > Diptera > Cecidomyiidae > Obolodiplosis > Obolodiplosis robiniae. The sequence goes on along the minus strand of CM052017.1, from coordinate 5,317,431 downwards.
CAAAGTCCGAGTGCTAAACCTACATCGCCTTAGAAAGCACTCAATGCAATTAAAAATTGGACGAAAAAGCTCCTGAAAAAAGGCAAAATGATTGTGTCGATATTTCGGATGAAACATATTTAAAATGAAATGTCACTTGAAATGCAGCCAAATAAAGAGTGCATGTTCATAATAAGAAACTCGTATTTTTTCTTTTCCGCACACAATACTGTGGAGCAATATACAGATTTTATTTTGTTCTAAGGCATTTAATTGATCCCAGAGGCTCGATAAAGCATTTAAAAAAGATGTTCGAGAGTAAAGTGCGGCAATGTAATGCAAATAAAAGTAGTCAGGAAGCAGTAAAATCAAACGAGAGCTTAAACATGGGAGAAGCCCACTTGTTTCTTATTGCTATGCGTATATGATTGAACACACTTCCAATATTCCTTTTTGCACAAACGTATGAGACAGGCGAGCGTGTTTCACTAAATATGAATGCGGCTTACCTGAATCGATGAATAAAATTCGTACAGTTCAATTTCACGTTAAACGCCGGGTGAGATTCATTTAATCGTTCAACAAATTTGGCATACTTATTTTTGCATTACGTATAGAAACACTAAGCAATCCAATAAAGCTCCCATCCTATCAATCTGAATGGGCGTACACAATATTCCAGCTAGATTTTTTAATAAACGTTCATGACTGGCTTATTTTTAATTTTGCATTGTCTTCTTCGTTTGAGCTAACCATGATTTTCGTAAGTTACACGAATTCACTGCATTAATTCAAAAAATATTAGCTAAAACATGTAATTTGTATATTTTATTTCTTTATGTACATGTATTGGGAGCATGCATTAAAAACCGCGCTTGCGTGACACACTTCATATCTATTCATTCGCCATAACTTTTGACAGTGACAGCTATCACATCTAAAACCGATTGTCAAAACCTGAATAATTCAATCTGTAATCACAAAAAAAAGTGAAATTACGAGTAAGTTTGTCTCGAAAATGTCAAAATACGTGTCAACAAAAATACATTTGCGAGTGTTTGCTTTTATTTTTCAATCTAAGGAAAGACGCATCCGAATGTCATCGTTTTCTCACAGAAGCATATTTTGAATATGCTCCGTCAATTAGAAAGTGCCAGGAGTAGTTTGCGCACTTTATATGTGGCTATTTTGACGTAGAAGAATGCCCAGGGCAGCCAAAATAGTTTGATGAAGAATTGGAGACCTTACTCGATGAAGATCCATGTCAAACGCACCAAGAACTTGCACATTTATTGAGAGTTGATCAGAAAACCATTTCCAGGCGTCTGAAAGCATCCAAAAGCGAATTGCTAGATGAATCTCTCTTTGTTCTTGTCAACGATTACAAATACCAAAGACAGTATACATCAAGCTGTCAAAATTGACATGAACTAAATCAATGGTTCACACTAACTATGGTCCAGTGGTTTACCCAAGCTATAGGTTATGTCGTATATACCAGCGCAGATGGAAAATACTAATGAAATGTCAAAGTCGGCATCCAATTGAGCGAGATATTTCAATTTTTTTCACTAACATGGCGATCAATGAAGAAAATTTCAAATTGTTAGCACAATATTTACAATAAACACTCAGCCCCGATCCAAATTTTCGCCGACCATGGTGGTTCAAATCATATCGGTCAAGGCAAAAAAACTGGTATGGATGAAACCGCCATTTCTATACTATTACAACGCTCGGCCACATGTTGCAAAATCGCTGAAAACATACTTTGAAACACTGAATTGGGAAGTGATTCTCCGGCCACCATATTCCCCAGACTTTGTTCCTTTTGATTACCACTTGTTCCGATCGATAACACATGGCCTGAGTAAGCATCGCTTCACTTCTTAAGAAAATACCAGAAAATGGGTCGATTCATGGATAGCTTCAAAAGACGAGTCTTTTTTCCGATATGGTAAATTACCAAAAATATGTGAACAAGTTGTGGCTAGCAATGGACAATACTATGAAGGATCCATTTGTAACCATTTTTTTAAAATAAAGCTTCGATTCAACAAAAAATTGAGTGATTTTTAATGCATACTCCCAATATCATAAATTAACAACCATGCATCATCGAAACCAGTGAATGGGTCGTACCATCTACAAAATAGATCACAATGTTTATGAAATCAATTGATTAATTGATTTGATTTGATTTTCGTATGAGCGGTTAAGCGATACGTGACAAAAACAGCCAGCACACGTCGAAATAATTACTTCGAATCCAAATTATCAATGCGATGTTTTTTTAGAGCAATTTGATAGTCGCACATCGTTATGGATATATTTTTTGTTGGTATTGTATAATCTAAAAGGTGTGGGAAACCAAATAATGGATATAAAATCAAGGTGCTTGTTTGAATGTCGTCAGTTCATCACATCGAGTTGCATTGGAAGGATTAGCATCGGGAAAAAGTCAATTTTGTGTGCGATCTGTAGAAAAATGCGTGCAGTTTTTGTGATTTCGTCCGTTATTTGCTTAGCGATTGCTAGGCCAGAGGCTGGATATAACTATGCACCAGTGAATACGTATCAACAAGCGCAGCCGCTTCATTTAGCACCACAAACTCAATCATTTGCACCACTTGCATATACGGCACCACAACAAGTGCAAAGTATTCAAGCTCCATTGCAAACCGCATTTGCTCCAGTTCAACAGATTCAGTTTGCAAGTCGAAGCCAATTTGTATCACCGAGCACACCGTCTTTCGCAACACAAAATACATTTGCTCAACCCGGATTCTCTTTGTCACAAGCTCAAGCGCCAGTTACAGACTTTGGTTCGGTGCAATCATTCAGCAGCGGCGCTTCATTTGCACAAAGTTTCTCTGGGGCATCTTTTGCACAACAGCAACCTCAACAGGCCGTAGGTAATACAGCTGGAACATTGGATGCATTTCATATTCAATCTACACAGGGATCAAATCCAGCTGATATTGCCTTGCCTGCAAGTGCATTCTCATCAAGAGCACAAACCGCTTCTGACTCCATAACGGTTGAATCTCCAGCATCGGTTCAGCAATCACAAAATATATTGCCGAGTCAACCAGCTCCTGCTCCAGCTCCAGCTCCAACAGTAGATGTCCATAAACATATTTATGTGCATTTGCCTCCAGCCGAATTTGAAGAGCCAGCACCACAATTGCCAGTTGTTCCAGTTACAAAACAAAAACATTACAAAATAATTTTCATTAAAACACCGTCCGTCCGTCAACCATCTATCTTTATACCACCACAACCGCAAAATGAAGATAAGACACTTGTTTATGTTTTGTCCAAAAAACCAGAACCACAAGAAATTCCTCAAATTCAACAGCCTGAAGCTAAACAACATAAACCAGAGGTGTACTTTATCAAATACAAGACACAGCAATCTGGAGCTGATGCTGCTCAGCCACTCCCAATTCCAAGTGAATCGTTTGGCAATGGTGGGCTGATTGGCAATGATGGGTCCATTGGCAATGGTGGACCGATCGTTGAGGATAGATCCAAATCATTCGGATCTCTTGATTTCGGAACTAATGCTTTGTCACAGACTGCTTCGGTTCAAACCGCAATTGAATCGAACCATATTTCCGCATCAACAGTGGAATCGTCTGCATCAGTTTTAAATGCTGGCTTGCCAGAACCTTCAAATAAATATATTCCAGCTAATTGATCAATATTATTTTGCAATAAATAATTAAATCTATTTTTATAGGCATTCAATAAAACATTTCAATAATATGATTTCATATTTCAATACAGTAAAACCCTTCAAACAACAATCAAAATATCCCAAAAGTACTTGAGAATTCAGAAACGTTTATTTTCATCTTTTCGTTGCCGACCTTTAAGATAACTGCTATAAAAAAGCAGTCATTTGTATGAAACTATATATGATATCAAAGTCCGAGTGCTAAACCTACATCGCCTTAGAAAGCACTCAATGCAATTAAAAATTGGACGAAAAAGCTCCTGAAAAAAGGCAAAATGATTGTGTCGATATTTCGGATGAAACATATTTAAAATGAAATGTCACTTGAAATGCAGCCAAATAAAGAGTGCATGTTCATAATAAGAAACTCGTATTTTTTCTTTTCCGCACACAATACTGTGGAGCAATATACAGATTTTATTTTGTTCTAAGGCATTTAATTGATCCCAGAGGCTCGATAAAACATATAAAAAAGATGTTCGAGAGTAAAGTGCGGCAATGTAATGCAAATAAAAGTAGTCAGGAAGCAGTAAAATCAAACGAGAGCTTAAACATGGGAGAAGCCCACTTGTTTCTTATTGCTATGCGTATATGATTGAACACACTTCCAATATTCCTTTTTGCACAAACGTATGAGACAGGCGAGCGTGTTTCACTAAATATGAATGCGGCTTACCTGAATCGATGAATAAAATTCGTACAGTTCAATTTCACGTTAAACGCCGGGTGAGATTCATTTAATCGTTCAACAAATTTGGCATACTTATTTTTGCATTACGTATAGAAACACTAAGCAATCCAATAAAGCTCCCATCCTATCAATCTGAATGGGCGTACACAATATTCCAGCTAGATTTTTTAATAAACGTTCATGACTGGCTTATTTTTAATTTTGCATTGTCTTCTTCGTTTGAGCTAACCATGATTTTCGTAAGTTACACGAATTCACTGCATTAATTCAAAAAATATTAGCTAAAACATGTAATTTGTATATTTTATTTCTTTATGTACATGTATTGGGAGCATGCATTAAAAACCGCGCTTGCGTGACACACTTCATATCTATTCATTCGCCATAACTTTTGACAGTGACAGCTATCACATCTAAAACCGATTGTCAAAACCTGAATAATTCAATCTGTAATCACAAAAAAAAGTGAAATTACGAGTAAGTTTGTCTCGAAAATGTCAAAATACGTGCCAACAAAAATACATTTGCGAGTGTTTGCTTTTATTTTTCAATCTAAGGAAAGACGCATCCGAATGTCATCGTTTTCTCACAGAAGCATATTTTGAATATGCTCCGTCAATTAGAAAGTGCCAGGAGTAGTTTGCGCACTTTATATGTGGCTATTTTGACGTAGAAGAATGCCCAGGGCAGCCAAAATAGTTTGATGAAGAATTGGAGACCTTACTCGATGAAGATCCATGTCAAACGCACCAAGAACTTGCACATTTATTGAGAGTTGATCAGAAAACCATTTCCAGGCGTCTGAAAGCATCCAAAAGCGAATTGCTAGATGAATCTCTCTTTGTTCTTGTCAACGATTACAAATACCAAAGACAGTATACATCAAGCTGTCAAAATTGACATGAACTAAATCAATGGTTCACACTAACTATGGTCCAGTGGTTTACCCAAGCTATAGGTTATGTCGTATATACCAGCGCAGATGGAAAATACTAATGAAATGTCAAAGTCGGCATCCAATTGAGCGAGATATTTCAATTTTTTTCACTAACATGGCGATCAATGAAGAAAATTTCAAATTGTTAGCACAATATTTACAATAAACACTCAGCCCCGATCCAAATTTTCGCCGACCATGGTGGTTCAAATCATATCGGTCAAGGCAAAAAAACTGGTATGGATGAAACCGCCATTTCTATACTATTACAACGCTCGGCCACATGTTGCAAAATCGCTGAAAACATACTTTGAAACACTGAATTGGGAAGTGATTCTCCGGCCACCATATTCCCCAGACTTTGTTCCTTTTGATTACCACTTGTTCCGATCGATAACACATGGCCTGAGTAAGCATCGCTTCACTTCTTAAGAAAATACCAGAAAATGGGTCGATTCAGGGATAGCCTCAAAAGACGAGTCTTTTTTCCGATGTGGTAAATAACCAAAAATATGCGAAAAAGTTGTTGCAAGCGATGGACAATACTATGAATAATCCATTTGTAACCATTTTTTCAAATAAAGCTTCGATTTTTCAAAACCAAAAAATGAGCGGTTTTTAATGCATACTCCCTATATCATAAAAAAAAGGGTGAAATGAGTATAAATGAATATAAATTTAATGAATTCAATTTTTTCAGCTCGATATGAAATTTGAAATCAGCACGTCGTTCCAAACATGTGTATTATACTGATAAAACCCATCGGTAACATTGTCTTTATTAGCTTTCAATGATAAAATCAGTTCCTGTTGTAACATCAAAATGAAATCAATATTCAAACTTACGAACAAAATATGCAATAAATTGATGATATTGTATTGTATGGGAAGAAATATTGATATAATTTAACACATATTCATTCGTATTGTACATATGTTAATTTCGATACACTATTTTCCGCAATGTTTTAATTAGCTACCAAGACGACGGCTATCATTAGATACAACGTCAAAAGATTATCGCCGATAAGAAATATCTTTGTGGCATTTGTGAAAATTAAAATAGTTTTGAATGAAACAAGAATGAAATTATGGCAATTTATCAGAAAATGCTGGGCGGCTAACTCTATATCGAAAACGAGTTTCCTCAATTGTCTTACCAAATATAATTTACGCGTTGCATTCCAAGGTGCATCAATAAATTGGAGTGAAAAATATGGATTTAACCATGAATTCCAGAGTGAAACATGTTAAATTCTCTTTCGCTCTCATGCACTCAAATAGACCTGCACAATATTCTCTGAAAATTATAAAATGAATCCAAAATAATAGAAAATAATTTCAAGTAAAATCATTTCGGATAACACATCAATTATTTACGGAAATTTTAAATGCGGAATTCTCAATTTATTGTGTTTCAGACAAATTGTTCGATATGCGATCAGCTGTTAATATTTCTGCAGAAAAATGTGCGATCTTTTAACACGATTTTCCAAACTTTGTGTTGTTCGTTATGTGAAGCAACGTTGGTAGCCGCTTTTGCGGCCAAATGACTCTTTTGTTATGGTTCCAAATTTTGAATTTTAATACAATACATTGAAAGTTTCAAATGAAATCCGAAGCAAAAGACCTTTAAAAATATGCCAGAGAGGAAATGGGAAAAGGGAAATGATTTTCATCGAATTATATTAAACAAAACAGAGACACCCACACGAATATTCATTAAGATCATTTTGATGATAATGAAGCTAATTCGTAAAATGGTTTCTATTCAAACCCAGTGAAATGATCGAAATAATGAAAAGAGCGTTAAAAACTGAATCGATGCTGTTATAAAGAAGACGCAACACTGTAGTAAATGAATACACCTTAATTTTCACTTTGATTTTCGACATCGTTGACTGAAGAATTTCTAATTATGACATCAGTTTGAGATCACCATAACTGTTCGCATATATCAATTCACACTTGACTAATAGCATATTCTCCACACATTTAATCGTTCTCTGTGTATTTACGATTGATAGATCAAATTTTCTGTTACTTTTTGAGTTCTTAGGAGATTTTGCCAATTTTTGAATATGTATCACGAACGAACAAACAAAAAACTGAACGACTTTAGGAGATTCGAGGCAAGAATTCACATCCGTTTCTTGTCTTCAATGCATATTTATGTTTTTGTGCTTTCGCGGATGTTTCCAAGAAAGAAAGAAAAAAAAAAACATAAGTTTATGTGCGTAGAAGCGAAATTTTTAGTGAAATTTGTGTTCCATTGCTTTCGGTGACCGTTTTATGGTATATTTGCATTCCTCTCATTTTTTCTACCTTTCTTTCTGCCATTTATTGAATAGCAGCCAAATTGACCATTGAAACTTTTTAACTGAAATGTTACAATTTTCAATATTTCAAATTTGTCTAGAGAGATGGCAGTGAGAGTAAACAAATTGCAATATAAGCCGGTCGAACACTTTCACTAAGCATCAGTCCGAGTTAAACCGCGGATATACACCGACTAAGATTTTTGTACAACTGTGAAGTTGAAAATTCAAAATGAAATCTGCTTTTGGGATCTTATATTTGGCTTTGCTTGCCGCAGCCAAGCCACAAGGATACTCATATAATGCTCCATCTTCTGCATTGACTTCATCACTCTTGCCACCACACACTGCTGCCCACCAACCATTAACATCGTTCCCTGTAAGTCTCAATTATTCGATGATGTGACCATGAGAACTATACAAATGATAAAGTGATTGAGTGATCAAGAAATGAAGAAGTGTGATAGCTATAATTTTTATTAGAACAATTCATTACGAGTTTTTTAAACTATTTTATTTTATTTTATAGGCATCCACTTCATACAGTAGCCCATCACTCTCGAGCAGCTTTGCACCAGGTGGTTCGCACGGATCATTAGACCTTCCTTCGCACAGTTCGGGCGGTTCTCTATCATTAGGGTCATCGTATTCAGTCAGTCATGGAAGCAGCTCCAGTTCCAGCGCATTTGGCAGTGGCTCGTTTGGTGGCAACTCATTTGGCAGCTCACTGGATGGTGGATCTTTCGGCAGCAGCTCGTTTGGGGGAAGCACATTGGGCGATGGATCTTTCGGCTCCTTGGGAGGAAGCTCGTTTGGTGGAAACTCATTCAACGGCAATGGCCTAGGTTCGACACTAGCAGTTAAAACTATTACAGAAAAATGCAAACAAGTTGTTAATTCAATTGCATCATGACACTTGAAAATTGGTTGCATTTATCTTAGCGTTCTCGTGTGAAAATATTCCGACTGAGTAGCCATTGGAAAGGCCAGTTGACCAATTTGGGACATTTTGGACGACTTTATCTGGCTAACTATGATTGAGCTTGAGCAAAGAAGACAAAAAATCACCTACAGCTTTAGTCAACTTCTAGTCAAAATGTTCCAAATTAACCTACTGACTGAAATCGACTGATTTTTTTCTCCATACAACCAAAAGTTAGCCAGCTATAATTGTTTGCTGTCAATTAAAGTTGACTGTAAGTCACTTGATTTTCACACGCGATCGTACCGTCATCAAAACAAGAAACATTGCTTTTTCGGGATTAAAATTGCATGGCCCTGAAGTCTATCCCAACATTTTTGAGACTTGATTCAATTTAAACCAGTGATTTGAAGCACTTGCTCTCAAAAATGATTTCGTGTAAATGAATCAAGAAAAAAATATGTATTTATATTCAAGTTGATTGCCTACAACTTATCAAAAAATATTTTCTAATTGATTTCGATTCAGGACCAGTCGTTGTCTCATCCCCAGCCTCATCAGTTTCAAGCTTCACACAATCAGCACCTACCACTTTGGTTCATAAGCACATCTACGGTAATTTTATTTTTGGCTATTATTTGACATCAGATCATAAAAATCGATGAGAAATTAATATATGATTCGTCGACGTACAGAATTTGATCGAACGATTCAAACATATAATTCATCAATTTCATGTTCAATTGAACAAGCATTTTAATCGATTCCATGTTTTCGTTTATAGTTCATGTTCCACCACCAGACCAAGAAGAAATCGCTCAACCACTTTCTCTCCCAGTTCAAAACGCTCAAAAGCACTACAAAATCATCTTCATTAAGGCTCCATCAGCTCCAAGCGTTCAACCTATCCAATACGTCCAACCACAAAACGAAGATAAGACTTTGGTCTATGTTCTCGTGAAGAAACCAGAGCAAATCCAACAAAACATCCCACTACCAGCACCAACTCAACCAAGCAAACCAGAAGTTTACTTCATCAAATACAAGGCTCAACAATCGGGAGCATCCTTCGGTGGAGCTGGCCAATCTGGTGCATCCTTCGGTGGAGCAGACCAATCTGGTGCATCCTTCGGTCCATCATCGTCAGTCATTACTGGGTTGTCAGCTCCATCCTTTTCGCACTCAACATCAGCATCGTCTTCAAACGGTCATGCAGTTGACTTCTCTTCGTCCAGTTTAGGTCATGGTTCAGTTTCAGATGGTTTCTCATCATCTAGTGTTTTATCTTCTGGTCTCTCATCTGATCTTTCACCTGGTCACTCATCTAGTCTTTCATCGTCTGGTTTCTCATCTGGTATCTCATCTTCAGATTTCTCGGGACATAGCTCGTCTCATACTTCGGAATCAGTAGTTTCCTCATCTTCAAGGTATTGTCTTAAATCAAACACTTCAACTACATTTGTTAAACTTGAAAATTGTAATACTTTCAGTGGAAGCTCATCATTGGGATTGAGCGGCTCAGACGCCCACATTACATCAGTCATTCAACCAAGAACACCCGCACCTGAATACGGACCACCAAAACATTAAACGATTTTAATTGTTTTTCTCTTTTCCATTTATAAGATGTTTCTCATTGTTGTGCTCTTTCCAAAAATGCATATTTATTGAAGAAATATTCAATTGAATAAAGCGAATCGAATCTAGTCGCAAGCAAAAAACAAAAACTCTGACCTTTTTTATTCATTCGAATATATTTATTCATTAATGTGTTCATTTTCTCCTTTCTGTCTGATTCCAATGATACAAAATATAACGCAATGTGCATAAATTATACAAAAATAGACCGAAATGCATGATTTGCGTCCATTTGAGTTGTCTTTGTGTATCATCTGATTCGAATTTGGAGGTGATTGTACAATTTAGATATTGTTTTAGCTGGTGATGAAAGTCTTGATATTCCGGATTCTGCTCTTGGGTTGGATGATAATGAATAAACAGCAAATCTGTATGACATTCGAATGTCGAAGCTGAAACTAGATATTTGCAAAAACTTCTGCTGCAGCTGATAAGATGCAAGTGGGAAAAGATCAATTTAGCCGACTTTTTTTTTTATCGATTCATAGCCTTTTTATACACGATTAGGTTAGTTGTTTGCGATCTAAACATATTGAAGGCTACGTCGAAAACCTATCTAGACAAAATGTGAGCATTGCAATGAATTCAGCTCAAATTTCAGAGTGCATTTATATAAGATTTCAAATGTTATGCTATGTTTGATGAGCTTAATAGTCACGTTGAAATGTTCATTTAATTTTTGGGCAATAATGAGTCTAAATGTGCCGAAACGAAAATAATTGTTTTCCAACATTCAGTTCTTTTGAAAGCAAACACAATCGCCACTTTCGAAATAATATTAAACTTTGATATTGGACAAATTCGACCTGAATAGTGCTGAATGCACAGAAAAACTCAATTTTGCTAGCTTCAGAGCTCTCACACTTGTTGCGATAATAAATAATTTCGGCAGGCGTCCATGTCTAATTGAAAAGTAGATTCCAAATTAGAAAACTCGACGAAATATTCTATATGAATTGTAAAATAATGAATGTCTAAATAAATTTGATAAAAAACATCTTATCTTTCGATTCAAACAGAAAAACAACAACATTCATGATTTAAGATCTTACGTTTTATGGATTATGGCAAATGATATAAAATACCGATTAGGCGGTGTGGGATAGCAGTATTGCGTTAAAGCCAATTATGTAGGCAAATGTCCGGTGTGATAATGTTGAAGATGCGTATTAAATTGCTGCTAAAAATAAGGTTCGTTTATATTAGGTCACACAGAGAGAGTCAATAAATAATTAACGCCGAAATTCCGGCGCCCGCAATATGTAATCGGTGTGTTAATTTTATGCAATTTTATTTGATATGATCTCTTCATTATTTGCATTATAGCTGACAAAACGGGTCAGTCGTCAATGACAAAGCACAATTAAAAGAAAATACAATGAGACAATAAATATCTGGGTGTTAGCTAATATTCAGTTGCCGGTATAGAGTATACACACAGTTCACACATTCAATTTAATGATATAATTTAAAATGGAAGCACCTGATTAGTGACAAATAGGAAAAGTCACAAAAAAGGCAACTGACGCTTCGGAATAGAGATGACGTCCATTGAAAGGAGGATTTTGTTTTTATAAGAGATGAATCTTTGTGTGATTGCACAAAAAAAAAATGTGTACTACTGAACAGTTGTGGCAAAAAAAAGGTGACCATCAAACAGACAACGAATCTCATATGCATTGTTACCTTTCTCTTACATATTCGGGTGCTTGTATAATGATCGACGCTTATTTCAGCGACTATTCCATTGAAAAATGAACAGAAAAAGGCAACATAAACTGTTGGAGTATGCACAAAAAGTGGTGACCGCAAGGTTCATGTCATATCATGCACTTAATTGATTTAGGTTCTGTGTGCTCGTTTGCTTTACGAACTTTATGCAGCTTTATGACATCCAAATGAAATGCGCGCTCTATGTAGCACAATGCATGTTAATGTGCGCTCCCGCGCGACTGTGTTTTCGCTCTTTCTCCAATTGGTAATATGTGAAACGACTCTGTCAATCTGTATGTTTTCGAAATAAATGTGATTGACGATTAAATAAAAAAAAATCCAATTCAGACAGCAAGGAAAAGTGTTTAGCATCGAATATATTGTAACATCAAGATTTTGAACGCACATAATGTTTTAATTTATGCGCATCTAATTTTATCTAATAAGTCTTTGGCGCATTCAACGATTATGGTTGGTGTTTGACTTTCGTTGTTTTGTGAATCGCGTGAAATTTGAATAGATAAAAGCGAAAACACAGACAACATAAAGAAAAACCATTTAAATTCAAATTTGGTTTATCGATCGGTTCGATATATTGATTTCGCTTTCATTTTGACAATGCCTATCGCATTTGTTCAGCTGTTAAAACCTTCTAAATTGCGGATCAGAGAATGTAGGTGATCATCTTCAAAAACATTATGTATGATATTAATTTATTTGTTACGGGACTGTTTTATTGTCATATCTTTATTTTTATCACACAGACGCTGCGTGTTGTTTTTCGCCTTTTCGCATTGAGCTTATTGTTTTTTCAGTGATCAGTCGAATATGTATAGTTTTCACCGGCGCGTTTTTTCGCCCGCTATTCATTCACACCGGAATCTGTTGAGTCGGAGATGCATGGAGAGATGTGAGTGTGTTTTTGTGGTCGAAAATTTTACATATTTTGAGAGTGTGTGAATAAAGATACCGAAGACAATACCATATGTGCCTGAAGCATGGAATATCAGCGGGTCACTGAATTAAAAAAAGAGTTTGCGAGCGTAACCACTGTCTTTTTTTTGTTATATCCATATTTTTTATGAAAACACAATGGATGAGTGAGGGAAATTCGTTTCGTATAAAAGAGCCGGTGAGCGATGGTCAAAGCATCAGATCAACATTTGCTTTCATATCAATCTTACGAAGGAGTTGAGTGCAGTGAGCAAACTATCAACTTATCTTGAGTGTTCCCATATTGGAGTGTGAATTTTGTTAATCAACAGAAAAAAACGAGAATAAAAATGAAAGTGTTCGTTGTATTGTCATGCATTGCTTTGGCTGTAGCCAAGCCACAAGGATACAACTACCAAGCTCCACAATCGATCGGTTCTAGCGGCTCATCATTTGGATTAAGCGCACCTGTTTCGGGTAATAAACACAATTTCACTCTAGTGATCAATAAGCAAATCAATCAATCAATAAGCAGCATTAAACGCATGAAAGTCTTGACTGACTCTTTGTAATGCGATCAAGCTGTGCATTTTAAATGCATTCTATCATCGAATTTTCGAATTGTTTATCCGAATTTAACTTGAAACTTCTCTCGTTTTCATACAGCACCAGCTACAACGTTCTCGGCTGCGCCATCATTCTCAGCCCCATCATTCTCGTCAGGTTCAGCTCAATCTTTCTCGGCAGGTCCATCATTCTCAGCTGGTTCATCATTCTCAGCAGGTTCAGGTCAATCGTTCTCGGCAGGTTCGGCTCCTTCATTCTCAGCAGGTCCATCATTCTCGGCAGGACCATCATTCTCTGCAGGTTCAGCCCAAGCATTCTCGGGAGGTTCAGGCCAATCATTCTCGCATGGTGCTCAACAACAGACTGTCCACAAACACATCTACGGTAACTAAAATTTTGGCATTTGTTCAATAATAGATGACAAAAATATTTCAATCGTTAAAAAAATGACTCAAAATTCGTCAACGAACGGAATTTGATCGAACGATTCAAACATATAATTCATCAATTTCATGTTCAATTGAACAAGCATTTTAATCGATTCCATGTTTTCGTTTATAGTTCATGTTCCACCACCAGACCAAGAAGAAATCGCTCAACCACTTTCTCTCCCAGTTCAAAACGCTCAAAAGCACTACAAAATCATCTTCATTAAGGCTCCATCAGCTCCAAGCGTTCAACCTATCCAATACGTCCAACCACAAAACGAAGATAAGACTTTGGTCTATGTTCTCGTGAAGAAACCAGAGCAAATCCAACAAAACATCCCACTACCAGCACCAACTCAACCAAGCAAACCAGAAGTTTACTTCATCAAATACAAGGCTCAACAAGAACAATCGGGAGCATCTTTCAATGGAGCTGGCGCATCTGGTGCATCCTTCGGTGGAGCTGGCGCATCTGGTGCATCCTTCGGTGGAGCTGACGCATCTGGTGCATCATTCGGTGGAGCTACCGCAATTGCCAATTCCGCTCCAATTTCATTGTCATCTGGTGCAGTTTCAGTTGAATCTGGATCCGACCAATTGAGTTTGCCAATTGCTGCTCCACAAAAGCCAGCTCCAGTCTATGGCCCAGCCCACTAAATGATTCCAACGAACGACGAAACGAATCAATAATATCAAAAACATTTGATATTTGTGATCAGCTCGAACACTTTGAATGAACTATTCAAAGCATTCGAAAGCAAACAAAAAAAACCATGTTGTTAATAACTCGTAGACTGTAAGATTGTTATAAAGATCCATAGAAAAAAAGCAATTAAATATTTAACGGTGACAAAATTACGTTAACCTGTCTATCATTTCTCCAAAAGCCACATATAAAACCACACAAATAGAAACAAGAGAGGAAGAGAGAGAGAGAGAGAGAGAGAGAGAGAGAGAGAGAGACTGAAGCAAGACATTTTCTCACGAAGAGATTCATTTACATGTTTTTTGAATATTTTGTCTATTGATTTTTGAAATCACTTTCAAAAATAAATCAGCGGATAGAAATATATTTTAAATAAATCGCCTTCGCTCACACTCACATGATCAAAAGAAAATAACTCTCACTTTCTCGATAATTCAATAACCAAAATTATGGAAAAATGAGCAATAAAGAAGGAAGTGAAACTTATGTAAACAACGAAGAGGATTATTTTACGGTGGCAAAATAATAAATCGCAAATGATGATTTATTTTCAGGTTGGATAATGAACTTTTTTACCGTATTCGTACTTGCTCATCTTGGAATTATTGCAACCGATTATGAAGCAAACAGACGCTGTAAAAACATCAACGTTCCCAATGGTTTATGATTAAGCGCTAAATGGCTTTCCGTATACAATGTTGAATAAGTAATCGATGACAATTTTTGGTGTGTGTGCGTGCGATTTTTGTGCGATGCATGGGTTGGTCACGTACAAAATGCGTATATCATTGAATAAAGTGGAATTATGCATTCGATCAGAATTCGATAGAACAGAAGAGGGAAAAAAAAGTTGAATTTTCGTCGCACGATATTTTCAACCGATTCGGAATGAAATATGTTTATTTCGCTTCCAACAACTATGAATTAAAACGAGCCTAAATCATGTGAGAGGCGAGAAAAATTGTTGATAAAAGCTATAAATATTGTACATCATTCCTAAGTCAGCTGTATGAAATACATGACCAACATGTGTTTTTCCCAATGGCAAAAGTACTTGTTCTGCTGAGGAGCAGCCACCGAAAAGGGTCTCTGATTATCATTCTAGTATTCAAATCACGTACACTGCCCACTTTCTCTCGCTCTCTCTCTCTATCTCTCTCTCTCTTTCGGAGTATGATGAAGATGGTGTCGAAAAGCGCCGAAATGAATTATGAGCAAAATAAAAATCAATCAGAAGTATGATGAAAGACACAAAATAGGAGCGTTCAAATCGAATCGAAGAGCCCATGACGGAGAGTAAACGAGGGAACAAATGGCCCACTAACCAATGCATACTAAACGTATGCAGGATTTCATTTGAATCGTTTAAAATAATAATGGAATTAGTTGGTTTTGCGCTTTGACATTCAATAAGTGCTGCGGTTTACTTCGTCTATATTAAAGAAGACTTATGGCTCTCGCTCGCCCAGCTCACCATCAAGTTGCGACGCCTAATGGTATGAATGGTGGCAAACTGAAATATGTTGTTACTAATTGAATTTGTCCCGTTTCCACCAATCGTGTTCGAATATTACTATTCATTTGCAACACGAACAGAAGAAGAAGAAGAAGAAACGCAAATAGCTCGTACACACAAATGTAATTAACGGAAGCAAAATCGCAGTAATTTTATTAAAAAACAATTTGAGCGCAATGCGCGATGAAAATCGCTCCACAAAAAGTGTGCCAATACTGATTTAGTGCGCCCGATAAATTATATTATGAATTCATATGCTTGAAACTGCTTGCAAAAAATGAGATGACACTTCTTTCACAAAATGTGCATCAAAAGTGAGATTTTCACAGATTCATTCTGTCAGCTTTTCGGAAATTTAGCATCGAGGAACATTTCATAAACAAAAACACATAATTCAATAATGCAAAAAGAAACGACAGTGAAAATTTTATTATATTTTCGTTTTTCATTCATTATTCGGCTTAATTCTTTTTAAAATTTAAATCGGGTTCAAGCTTCCGAAAACCAGTTATTGCATTTTGATTGGGTTTTTGCGAATCTCAATGCACAATGTATGTGTGAAATGGAGATAAGCAAGGTATTTAAACGATATTTCATGATTTTGAGCTTCAAAACATATGTTCTTGCTTTGAAATGATTTCAATGAAATGTACCAACCACATTTTTATTTGCACAAATCTGGCGCTGAAGTTACACCCATCTTGAATGATCTTGGAATTGTTTTTTGGAACTATTGATTCAAGTGGAATTCGCCTAAATATTGGGCCAAATTTACATTGCATTTTATCGGATTGGCTCGGAGTTGTTTGATGCTTTTGATTTGAGTTTGAACAAAAACCAAATGCTTGTATTTCTCTGAAATCTGTTTTCAATGTTGTACAGCTCGCACATAAATATTAAATGTGCAAAATAATAATTCATTGCGCTTATTTACGATTTAATTATGGCCATATTTTCTGAGATTATTTTTCAAGTTCAAGCAAATATTTGCACATCGATTTTGATAGCAACGATTATCAATAAATTTTTTCGTATTTAAATCGAATGCTTTGCTGGCAGACAATTAGTTTTCATCGAAACTTGTTAGAACATAATTTCTAGTTTCATTAAATTATTAATAAGTAAACATGTACAAAATCTATATATTAATTGTTTGTGTTTTCATTGAGCTAAGCTCACCAACTGGGAATCCACATGGTGATTTGCTTAAACTGAAGAGAAAAATAGTTCAAACAATTTCAAAGTAATTTATTTCGATGAAATTTATAGGTGGCTTGCTGAAGCGATTCAGGAGAAATAAGCAACCCGCTGTTGTGCAACCAGAGATTATTGTGGATCATAAAATTGTTCCTATATATGTTGAGGAGCAGCCTTGCAAAAGTGACCAGTGCAAACGGCCGGAGTTTGTTGAATGCCGCACGGAAAAATGCAGATCTTGCCGAAATGAGTGCAATGGCAATGACAATTGCCACAATGAATGCATTGTAATTGATAAATGCAGGTTAGCTAAAATCCAATTGGGACATTCATTTCGTTTGCTATTTATATTCATCTTCACGAGTGCATTTCATGAACAGCTCTCCATTTATTTCGATAAAATTTATATTCGCCGGGTTTTAAACTTTATTTGATTTATTAACTTAAATGTTCGACGATACTTTCGATGGAACTAGCGTACGTACAAGGTGCACTAGGAGTACTGAACAAGTTTAGGCGTGATTTACGGCGCTACTTTTTCGAGTTTACCGGGATAAAAAACTTAAAATAATTTCCTACTGAAAATGAATCATAAACTGAAAAAAACTATTGTCGTAAATCACCATCTGGGGAGTGACAGTACTTTAATCAAAATTATAGATCCTGAAATATAACAAAAATGTTTGTGCATTTTGTAAATAAAAAAAGTAGAACCAATTTGAATTTCAATTGACTCGCATTTGTCGCAGCTTTATAATTCTTCATTCAATTTAATTATATTTTTTTTTTCTTTCCAATAGATACAATTGTAATGACGATAAGTGCATGAATGAATGTGGTGGATTTAAAGGATGGAACGATTATGATCGTTGCCGAGGATGTCAGGGATGCCAGGGAAATAATAATATATTAACGTACTGCGAGCCCGGCAAAATGCTCAATTACGTTCAAGTTCCCAAAAATATCAATTTAAACGATTTCTTATCAAATCCAGATCTTTTGCGTTTAAACCTTGACCTAGACTCAAATGGAATCTCGGGTCGTGCGTGCCTAAATGACAAAACTCGATTTGACCTCACCCGAATAAATGCGGCAATTATGCCCATACCATTCAGTAAATAACAAATTCGAGGATGAAACATTAAATATCCATTTTGACATTATAACTTATTCCCGAGCGAATCAAAATAAAATTCATTATTATTTTTTTTTTTTTTTTGTCAACCGAAAAGTTAGAAATGATTTATAAATAATTGCATTTCAACGAGCAAAGGTTCATGTTCATTGGTAGTGAAATGGCCGGATTTGTGAGAGGCAGGGCAAAATCTTGAAAATCCATAAAAGAATGTCACGAAAGCGTAAATCAAAAATGTGAGCAGAGAACGAGCGGCTAAAATCTTTTTAATATTCTTGTCTTGTTTGCACAAGAATCTACACTAAAATTTCATTTCAAAGGCAAATACAGAAATGATTTAAATTGATTTTGTTCGTTGCTTTCGTTGCTGCTGCTGTTTTACCTTCACTCCGAATCTTTTCATCTATACATCCACATTTCATATTTTGATTGCTTCTAACATTTATTTTCGCATCGTTTATTCTCTGTGGCTCCTGTTATTTCTTCGTACGCGCTCGCTGTGTGTGTGTGTGTGTGTGTATTAATCAAAATCAAGCTGTCGTTGGTCGATGTGTTTGGCGTTGTTCAACTTGCACGGTAATTTAAAATCGATTTAACTTCAGCGCAAAATATCGTGACAAGATAAATTGAAGCTAAAGAAATTCTAATAAGAGTGGTACACACCGGAGCCTCTTTTTGTGCCGAGGCTATTCATAAATGACAATACAACCGAAATATTTGATATTTCAATAGTCTGAAATTTAAGTGGATCGCTTTCGACGGCGAATATTTCGTATGCATTTAAGATGCGTATCCAAAAATTTGTCACTTGTACAGCCAAAAATACGAGAAAAGAAACTTATTTGAATGCCATCGTGATTGAACATTAATGCGGCAGGAGCGAATGGCGAGGGTGGGGAGGGGAAGAATGTGACAAGGGAACAGGGAAATAAAAGAGATAAAGCGCGAAAACAAGTGTAAAACACGGCAACGTTTCGAAAATTTTCAAAGTGGAATGAGGATGAATGATAAATTTTCAACACATTTTTCAACAACAGACACTTAACGGAGTAAAAGAAAGAAAAAAGTTCAATGTACTAGGATCCAATTCGAATTTTCATCTGTTATCCAGCCGAAAAATATATATAATATGAATGGCTGAGAATAATAGTGCAACGTATTCTGGTTTTCAAATGAAGTGTCCCAAAAAAAAAAAATACAGTATAAGTGTCTCTGATAATTGTTTCAGTAAAATTGTCCCAACTTTTCAAATTTTATTTTCGCATTACTGATAAGGTATAAGTGATAATTGTCTTCAGCAAATATTATAAGGCATTTTAAGATCTACATATTTGGCGAACACACTTATCACTTTTCTTTTATCAGTAATGCGAAAATCAAATTTCAAAAGTTGGGACACTTTTACTTAAACAATTTTCAGGGACACATCCTTTGTAAGATTTTTGAAGGACACCTCATTTGAAAACAAGAATACGTTGCATTATTATTCTCATCCATTCATATCTTCCAAGGCTTTTTGCCATGTTCGTGATGTTGCCACAAGTACACATCGAAAGGTGCCAAAATATGCTGCAGCGTGATTAAATAGTGAAACACGAGAAAAACTATCGTTCAGGTGATCAAATTGGCCAACAATATACAACAAAACTACATTTACTGCAATAAAATGCCGATCGCAAGAGCTTTTTGAAGAACCTGTAGTTGAAAAGGTGTGCCAGGCATTCCCAAGTAAACCGTAGGTGCTTTCATAAAAGTCTAAGCGCTTGGTCGTTCATTTTGCCAAGCATTATTCACTTTCGTATGTGAAAAGAACATCAAGCAACTTACATAGTTTCGGTTTTTCCTTTATTCTTCGGCATATGCTTAAGTGAACTATTTATGGCTAACTAAAATAGAATCCTATATACAAATTCATCTGGGTTTATTGCGAAGGTAAACATGGAAATGGAATGTACATTAAATTGAGTGTACACACTTGACAGGGGGTTGAAATGCCTCCGAATCACCTGGATCTGGAAAGGAATTAGGAAAATGCTTTTCGTCTTGCCTTCAAGTTGAAAATTAAATTTCAAGTTTAACGTAAAATGGAAAATACAAGTATCGAGCATTAGATCTATGAGAAAATCTTTATCTGGAGCGTAGCTAACCCAATCCGTACACATTTTTACGCTGATTTGGCTGAATTTGGATGCTTCGACCAACTTCTTGACAAGAAAAACTAAATAAAAATTCAAATTTTCTAAACTTATGTCACATTTTTTTTATTTTTCATTCCTCTTTTACGAAAATGGTGTAAGCCAATTGTTGTCACTTCTCAAACTATTCATTATTTGAATGTATATCATTTGAAACCACATTTGCTTTGCAAAAGGCCCCAGTTGCGATTACTTGTAAATGGAAAATCAATTACGATATGTGTCGCATGGGCGCACGCACCGATCAGATAGAATGTTAGTTAAAATTCAAATATTGAGAAACAATGTGGATTACTAAAGGCTTTGACACGCTCCAATTGTTAAACAGACGCTGAAGTGTTAATTGAAAGGTTTGAGGCTGCGAAGGGATGCAATGCAATGAGTGTGTGTGTCGGAAATTGCCGTTCCGATTCGGTTCATTTGGAAGCAAACGTGCCACAAACAAAAGGAAAATAAAGCGAAAAGTTTAATTTACTGAAACTACATGGCAACGCATCAATGAAATTTCCATTAATCACTTTGAAATACAAAGAAATGGCAAAGTTTACAGCCATTGTTTGTCAATTAGCTGTGTTTTAGTTGTTGGGGAGATGTTCCAGTTCGAACGAGACAGCATCCGATGAATGTAGTGAGAGAAGAGATTGATGATGCAAAATGCATTAATTTAACAAGGAAAATGGTCGAAGGTGCAAGACACACTCAATTTTGCCTCGAGCATAGTCACACTTTGGCAACAAAGTTAGATTCCAATAAGCCACAATTATTTTTAATTGAGAAATTTGGTTTGCATTCTTCGAGAGTTTGGAATTTGTTTGATCCATTGAATATCCATTGAGCTCATTATTGCATTCCATTTTGCATTCCATTTTGACTAAAAGAAATAATTGAACGCGGTTTTTTTATTTAATCCGGATTGAGTGTCTACATTCTCTCTCTCTCTCTATCTCTCTCTCTCTCTCTCTCTCACACACACTCGCAAAATTCATAAGCAACATTCTCAATCGTAACTTTTAGTTAATATTTTATTACCAAGAAAACATTATAAATACTTTCGTTGAATTAACTATGTGAAATGATTATATATTGAAAAAAATATGACTTCAAACGAGTTTTTTAATAAATTCATCACGGTTTTTTCGAATAATACTTCTCTTTCGAAAAATCGATGCTCATTATTATTCCTAGTGAATTTTGTGTTAATAAAATAGAAACCGTGTGATGAAACCTAATCTTTGAACGATTATTCAATCATTCGCCTCAAATATCCAAGAAAGTATGCACGGCATGACAAATATTAAAGTGCGAATGGTCACCGCCGTGCAATCAATGCTGATTCTTTTGAATAAATTGGAAATGTTCTTTTCATTCGTTCCACGTTAGTTAGCGAAAAATGTTTCCTCCATCGAAATTATTGTATTGAATCAACTTTATAATAAAGCTCGGTCTAAATTGAAAAAAATCAAAAGATTTTTGCTCTCGTAAGGAATGCATGATTTAATCTTGATTGCTTTTTCACCGTAAGTCCTTTTCAAATTGGAAGAACACAAGATGAAAGAAGCGCATGCACTTATCAGTGCGAGTCTCGTGTTGAGTGCATGCAATGCACTAATTTTACTTTGTTTAAACTTTAAAGTAACCGCATAATAAGTTGTCAGAATGATTAGCTCTTGTAATTAATTTCCCTCGTGTGTGTGTGTGTGTGTGAGTGATATCGTCTCAACTTTTTGTCCGAACGTTTTTTTCGCGATTATAGTTGCGTCTTCAGTTTTTCGCATCATAGAGCCGGAAATATGCATTACCAACATACAGCCCCCATTCAGCCAATCTAATAACTACTTTTTGCGTTTTTAATGAATTGAGGCGCATGTAGAAGTGTACAGTCTGTAAAATTACATCGGTTGATTCAAAATATTGCTTTGAAAATCAAGCCGAATAATGAAAATGCATAGCACTAGCGATGACAAATGTATGATGGATGATTCAGAATCTGTTGCTATATGGGCAAAGAAAACTGTGCTGTCTAACAACTGAAAGTAATGCAAATTTCTATTTAAAAATACTGCGAAACTGATGCTTGATTGTAGCCGCACTTTTACATTCGGTACGTTCAGATCCTTTATCAAAACCTCAACAAAACAACAAAGAAAACGTCATAATATCTAGTAACAACTCTGTGCGCACTTAAATCAAAGCTAATAAACAAACGACTTTGATTAAGCATATGTTTCTGTATTTTGTGTGTACGATATTTTTTTGCCTACGATTTCCCTTAACGATGTATTTTTGTCCTTTGTTCCAATTATGCCATAGCTGCTGCTGCTGCGGCATATAATAATATCTGATTTTTCTAATGCATTCACTTACACATAAGTGAAATTTTTTTGGAACAAGTTGATGTCACTCCAAAGTGAATTGATAAAATAACGAGAATGAGAGCGGTAGCGGAGGCGGGGGCGATAGCGAGAGTAAGAGAAGGAGGAGGGAAGGTTCATGTATCATAGCGCATAAATAGCAAAGCGCGCTATCTGTTATTTAAATTCCTTTTGAATAACAAAGTTGAAAGCAAGTGTATAGCTTGAGTTTGAGGAGCGCCGGAATGTTAAGAAGTTAACGTTTTGACATGAAACACAAATGCAATTGGCAATTAAAATTTATGCATGCACTTGCACACCCATTTCAATATTTCAATGTAAAAGGGATAATATTCAAGAGAAGAATCGAAGTATAGCAACCAAATGATAAATAATTGCTTTTGTCACAAACACCAAGCATGGATTCTGTTTTTTTCGAGTACCGGTACTCTATAACCATTGTTTTGTAATATCCAGATTGGGTTCAAAAAAAATCAGCTACTATTTTCAAACGAAGCCACATTTCAAAAGGGAAAAAAGAATATGAAAAGCCACTTTCACCTCATCAGTAGGTAGTCAACATTTATTCAAGTACACCGCACCGTGCACAGCCACATTCAGTATTTTCACTCATCGTGCGTATTGTTCTTGTTTACATCAACAAACTAATTTAGGCCCTTCGCGAACATTATTTTGAATTTCATACAAAAAAAGATATTTCAGGAAATAGTAATACTTGAGTTCGATTATAAAAGGATCGATTGAATTTAAACCCTGAAATGGATACGTTTGAGGATTCAATCCTTTTCATCGCGTTGGTTTACACGCAAAATCTGCCAATAATTATTAAGCATTCGAAATCTCTCTCATTCTCGATTGATAGGGCAATTAATACATTCTGAATGCACAGTCAGTGTTCGAAATGGTTTGAAAATATGAAAAATAAGACAAATGCAACGTTGAATGTGGAGTGTGAGTGTTGTTGAGCGCACGGTATTGGCGGTACCACCGGAATACGTCATCAAAGGACTGCAACTGTGTTGTATTTGAATTGAAGTGATTCGAGATGAACACCTACTGTGATATTAATGGAAATACCTAAACTCTTGAAAATGTCAAAGCGCAACAATTTCCGTGTTTGTATCATGTAAATACACTTCACTTGGTTTCTTTTGCGCACACACAATCACAAATACAGAAAAAGAATTTCATAAAACATCAAACGGCTTTGTGCACTCTTTTTAGTTTGGTTTTTGTTTATGTGAACCCTTGAGCGCAAACCGATGAGTGCGTACGTATTTATATGCAAAGAGGCTTATTGTGATATTGTGGAAGCGATCACAAAGAAAACAAAAACTCGCACGCAAACTGTGCAAAATGAATGCTTTGTGTGCCAAGATAGAAACACATTTATCATAGACTTAATCTAAGTTTTGCTATTCGAAATATTGTCGCCACTCTCCCGCTCTCTCTCTCTCTCAATCGCTATCTTCTTTTGCAAACTAATTGTAATGGAAAATGTAAATAACATATGTGCGTGCAAATCAAAGTAGAAAGCAAGTATATTTCATTTGAAGTTTTGATGTTGTTATCAGAAAATCAATTAAATTTCAAAACAAGCCGGCCATATTTCGAAAATCATTTCGCATCTTCGATGACAAAATTCACTTTTTCCTTCAAACTAGTTGCATTTTGTTGCATTTCCCCGTTTAAAAAAATGAGAAAGCGACTTTTTCTTTAATGTATTTTCGCTTTTCTACAATTTTACTTCATTTTTTTCTCAATGTTCTCTCTTTTAATGAATAAAGAATAGAAATTTCCATAAAAAGGCACAAAACCTTTGGCGGTGGAACATTTCCTGATTCATAGCTTCAAATTCAGTTGCACTGTGATTAGTTAATCGATGTGTGTTCGTTCCGTTGTGTTACATCGCATTCTTCATTCTGAGAAACTATTAGTAGTCGCACCTAAACTGCAAAATAGTTTTCCAATGGCCACATTAACAAACACTCATCGATATTAATCTTTTTCTTTCACTTTACACTCTGTAATCTACAGATTTTGCATTTATCGACAATTGCATACAATAAATGAAAACGAAGCGCTTGAAGCAATTGCGTTTGTTATCCAACACCATCGGCGTAAATTAAGGGTAAACTGTGGAATTGTGTTTTATAACTTTAATGTTCATTTTTGCAGTTGGGTCTTAATAAGTTAGACAGTAGATCATATTATTGCCACCATACCCGTACGAATAATCTGTCGGTTTGACACAATAATCAGCTTTAAGCTGGGAAATTTGATGCCATCGAATGAAAGTGTTTGCACAAATAGCATTAGTTCGATGTTCCATTCACTCATAACGCATATCGATTGTTGCACCTTCATTGCTAACACATGTTTTGAAAAATACACACAAACAGCCTTTGAACGCCGAAAATAAATGTAATGTCGTCTCTCATATATATATTTACCCCCATTCAACGACAGTTGCAATTCACTTTCTCAAAACTTCACTTCACTTGGAAATAGAAAATTGAAAAAGAATGGACGAAAATAAAGATTTGATAAATATCTAACAACAAGAATGCACATTTATTTGAAAAAATCTAAAATTCATCTAAAAAATATCGAAACTTTCCATGTGAATTTTAGTTTAAACAACAGCGTTTAATTTAACATCGTATTTGAAGACAACTAAATGTTCCATTTTTGCCAGGCGCGTTGTATTTAAGTCTTGGATATTGTTGTTCAATAGCATTAGAGTGTTTAGTGTTCGAAGATCATAGACGGAGTTGCCGAGATGTTCGATCTGGTTTGATTGAAGGTCCAATTTTATCAATTGCGTGAATCGGAAGGCATTATCGGGAATGGTTTTGAGTTGATTTTGGCCCAAGTACAAAAATAATAAATGTGGCAATTCAAAAACTCCGTCTTCCAGGATTTCGATCCGATTGTCCCCCAAATCAATTGTCATCAAATGCACTGCTCCGGAAAATGCATGCCGTTTCAGTCGAATCAAATTATTACTGTGCAATGATAAATAACTGAGTGCAAGCAATCCATTTAATGCGCCATTTTCAAAGGTCAAAATCGAATTTCGTTCTAAATTCAATTCCACCAAATGCTGAGCCTTCGAAAAGATGTCACTTTCAATTATACTGAGTTTGTTATAACCCAATGTTAAATTATACAAATTGTGTGCATTTTCGAAATCGCTCTGTTTCACATGATTTAGATTGACATCTTCCAATCTCACTTGTTCCACATTTGGAAATGTTTCAAATATTCCGTGTGGGATGGATTCTAATTTTGCATGATATGACACAGAAAATTCAAGAATTTTCTCTGATTGCGATCGATCGACGTTTTCGAAAATCAAGTGAACGTTCGAGCTCAATTGGATTGGTTGGGCCACATAGCAACGCGAATTATTCAGCTCGGATGCTGCACACTTTACGTTCATTGATGTCAATGTATCGACGCTTGCAGTCGCACAGAGTACCACGCCAAACGTTGTGACCAACACAACCAAAACTGCCCTGAAATTGAATATCATTCGGATAAAATTACGATAATTATTTTTATGTTTTTTCTTTTCATAATGATTTTTATGTATTCCATCCTGAATTACGCTATTTTCTGATGTAGAAAATAACTCATAATTACCTCTTGAGAAATGCCATCGAATTTCTGAAATAAAAAATCGCAGAAAATGCAACAATCGATGTTGATGTGATATAATTTTTCTCCAAAAACGAAATATGAACAAATTTTATATAATTTTACTATTGTCCTTGCAATTTATTAGTTAAATTAAGAGCAAAAAAAATAAGATCGTTATTACGAAATTTATATTGATGTTATACTGAACGAATTGTTATTGTTCGGACAGAGTGCGCAATGCCGTGGCCGTCCCGAACCAAACTACCGAATAAGCAATTGGGAACGAAGCAGTGCTGATGACTTACATGGAATCAAAAGCAACTCAATTTAATGCTTTCTTTGTATATGCGATATATGTTCAGCATTATTATTTTTTCGATATCAAAGGCGCGGAATACGACGAAGTAATATCAAGTTATATCAATATAGATGCCCACGTCTATTCATGTAATCGGCTTGGAAACGATGATAATAAAGTTGAAACAATACATATAGAGTAATTGATTCGGCGAACACATCAAATCACAAAAGGTCAGCAAATAATACAATTCTAGCCACATATTCGCACAACCATAGCACTTTAATCGCAAATAGATGCTGAAGTCGAATGATGAAGATGACGAGAAAGATATTGGGCGCTGTAACATGTACGCGAACAAGAATACACAAACAAACACTTGCCTGAAATATACATGCATGCGTGCAAACACTTTGTGTGTAATCGCCGGCTGTAGTCAGACCGCCACTCAATTTGAAATACGCTTTATTTCATTGACCCTGAAATGTGAAACGAACTTATCAAGTAAGATGACGTTTTTCGTCGCTCTCGATTGCTGTTTAACATGCTCATCGTGTCGTATATATTTCACTCTTATCTACTCTTTCTCTTCCTGCTTCGCGTCACACTCCCTGTCAATCTTCGACAACCAATTTTATACGCAAGACGTCCAAAAATTCGGCTTATATATCAAGTGCGACGCTTAAATGAACGAATTGATGCATAGCAAACGATAAGGATGCTATATCATTCTCGGTGAATTTGTGCTATTTTATTGATTAAGTTGTTAATTTTCGAAATTATTCCGCCTAGAATTTATTAAGAAATTCGACAAATAGAAAATCCCGAGCAAAAATGAATTGTGGAAATTCCGGTGTATGTTCGATATTGCAACGTAACCGCCAGAAATAAATACCGACGTATTTTTGTTCGTCCAACGCTTCACAATTCCGCTCATTCGCGAATAAACTGAATTATATTTTGATTATCTGTTGAAAAAATATTACAATGGCAGCTTACGACCGAACCGATTCAATTCAAACCCCATTTTCATATGAGTATTTTCCCTAAACGATGGATCTTTGACTGTATATGCTCATATGTGTAAATGCGATATGTCGTGTAATATTTCAATCATGTCTGATATTTCATGGAAATTACTTGTTGAAGAAAATGAAAATGAAGTCGGAGAAACGTTTTGATAGATATTTAGGAAAGCATTTCATGCGGGGGAGAAATGACAACCGAATGGAGTGTATGATGATGCGTTGCATTACATTTGGCATTCCGAAAATGTGACTGACAGCGTAGGAAATTGCTTTTACCCTCAGTTTGTGCCACACACAAATACAATTTCCCTAAATTGTGTGTACAAATGCGCCCGCTAGGTGTGAAAATACAACTTCATATCCGCTTTGAGTCAACAATGTGCATTTTGTGTGTATGTGTGTTTGTGAGCGGCAGGCAATGCGGGATGATTGCTCGAAAATATAATTTATATTTTTTGGATGTGTGCAATAATAATATGAGCGGCGAAAAAATATTTATTCAACAAGCTTTTGTCCATTTTCAACCCCAACCATTTCCACTTGTCTGTCTTGTTGGCTGATCGAAAATCAACAAATACCCATTGAAATTCATTTACAACGAGAAACTTGAACATTGTTTGCTCATGTTGACGCAAAATAATATGAACGCAAATGGAAATGGAATTTCCAATGATAACAATGAGATGATTCTGCATGAATGGGTGAATAAACCGCTGCGTTTACACCATACACATCGAAATAGGCTCGAATTAGAACATCTGGAGAAAAGGTATCAAATTCGAAACGGCTCAAATAACATCTGAAATGTTTGCCCCAATGAATTTCGAGCAAATTGACGTATGCTCGAAAATGTATCCATAAATGTAAATATAAAGAATTGCATTGCCATTTTAGCTTAGATATATTTAGTCTTGATGTGGATCGATGTGAGAATTTGGGTCCTGTTAAGTGCTGATTCGCGAGATCAAGTGTCAAGTGAGATCGAAGAGATATGTGAGATTGGCTAATTTCATTGATTAAATGGTTTTAACACGAATCTTGTCAATTCCAAGAATGACAGTTTTTATACAAATTCAAGTTAAAAAAGTAATTTAGGTTCATACTCTCGATTAATTAAGGTAAAATTAAAATCTTCAATCTGTTTGTTAAATTACTGAAGTAGCTCCAAAATTGCGAGATTCTCTCGTGATTGAATAAATTAAAATTCGATCCTTTTTAATATGCATTTGCGATTATGTAATCCAAGCCAAATAACAGTTTATTCGTGTATTCATGACACAAACCGGGCCAGAAGGTGAGACCGGCATTTCATTTTGCTGTGAATAATAAAATCGTCATATTTTGTTTAATCAAATTATATATTTAATCAAAATTAATCGGTATTCATTTAAAGCATAAATTTATTTAACTAATTATTGCGAAAGAACAAAATTCGAATGAGTTTTTTCCGCAGAACTCTCGTAAAAACTCTTACTTCATTGAATGAAATACAGTAATAATCAAAGCAAAACAAAACCAAACGGAAAGCAACAAAATTATTCGTCTGACGCAAAAAAAATATCATTTGAAATGATTCACTGCATTTCGTATTTTTTTATCGATAAAATTAGTAGTCTTTCTTATTTGATTCAAATGTGTTCGATATGTTGGTATTTCGCGTAAGTTTCTTTAATTGACTAAAAAAAGAGATTCAAAAACTACGTATGCTCATTTCCAATGTATTTGGCAATAACAAATACATTTGAACGATGCGATTGAGTTGCTGTGATCGTGTTGTTGTCAGTTTTGCTTTGCTTCATCCTTCTTGTGTGCGACCGCTTCTCAAGTCATACTGAAGGAATTCGAGAAACAAGTGTTGTGTGTATGTGTAGGACTTCAATCTTGAGCTGTCCGCAATGGTCCTAAGAAATTCTGTATGATTTCAGGTATTTCATATACCTGTTGAAGCCATTTTAAGAATTGAAATGAGGTTGTAGTTGTCTGAAGCAATGCGCTTATATCGCCGAGCACATTACCCACACACGTGCATAGCATCTACATTGCGTCAACAATAATAAAGTCAATGTCTGATTTATTCGAAGTGTAACATCAACAGAATTGTTATTATTTTCCATAATATTTCTATTTAAGTGTTCGAAGTCGAAAGAATTTCAATTTTTTTCAAGGAATTCGTCGAATTTTTCAACTACTTACTGCAAGAGATCGACTGCATGATTAATATAACGAATGATTCAAATCCGTGAGAAAAACACAATGATAAACTTATCTCGTTATGCATCTAAATTGAGCAAAAGTCTTTAGAGTTGTTGATTGAATTGTAGGAAATAAATGGTTTTGGTATTCATTGTGGTGTGAAAATAAATTTTCGGTGGGACAAAATAAGATAATTCGAATCAGAATTTTATCTGTGTATATTGATATATCAATATGACAACCAGTTTACGATCTGGACCAGTGGCAGCGATGCAAATCGTGTCCGATAAAGTTGGATCGATGCAAATTTCAGACAATTCCCTGGCCGGAGTGCCTCAATTGTTAGTTGATTTACAACGTTTATCAGAGGATCAAGAATCGGCTGATGTGTGTTTCCTCTTAGATCGAGATGAAGAGCGCGTTTACGCACACAAAATCATATTGCAGGCCAGGTAAATAATATGGACCGGATTTGTTGATATTTCGAAAAAAAAACCAGCAATCAAATTTGCGACCCTGAGAAAATATGCACTGAAAATTGACATGAAATTTCAATCGATTTTATGGAAATTACTTCGAATTATGGTTCTTTTTTTGTAAACCTTTTTATCGTAAATATCATTTAAACAAAACTGTCAAGTGAGTTTGTTTAACTGCAATTTGCTTTCAAATTGGTTTTGGTTAGTTTTCAATCATAGTATAATTGTCAACATTTAATTGGTCACCAGTCTTTTTGTAGCTGCATATAAATATTTTAAAACAACACTGCAAATAGACAGGGTGTGATTTTGTCTGGATATATTGAAATTCTTGGGAAGTGCAAGAAATAGTACTTAAAGTTTTCCAGAGACTTCACTCAACTTGTTCTTTTTGACAAAGTTGAATGCAATGTTATTTTCTCTATGCAAATCTACTTTTTGTTGGCTTTAGGTGTAAAAGTTTTCAGACAACAAAGCGTGATGAGTTTTGTCGCATCCCTGGAAGTGTTATTTCACCAACAGCTTCGGGCAATCCAATGCAAATTCGTTTGCCGCACATAAATGCCAGCGTTTTTCGTCAATTCATTTTATATGCGTACACGGGAAAGGTATAAAAATGTTCATTTATCATTTGATTTCTCGCACTCAGCTTCAGTCTGTAGTAAATAATTGTCTTTGTGCATTAGATCACTTTTCACGATGGTCGTGTCTTTGAACTGATGACACTGGCGCAAGACTTGGGCATTGAAGAGCTGAAAGCGGCCTGCGAAGACTATGTTGTTAGTACATTATCTGTGAACAATGCATGCACCTATTTGGCTGCAGTTATGGAAATCCAAGACAAATCGTCAAGTAAGTGCAGTGCCTTATAAATATTTCTTTCTTAAGCATCGGCAAACCGAAACATTCGCTTGCTCAAGATGGATTTGTTGGGTACAACACACATTTTTTGTTCGGCTACTGGCCGCTAGATGACAGTGTAAAAACTATAAATTATGCCAAGGATTCATAAAAAAGAGCGAATAATTTAAATGAAAACAGCAGAACAGAAATGTAATGAAATGTTACTTTTGTCGCCAGAGCAAAAAAAAAAGGGAAAAACAAATTATTCGAGATTTGAATGTTGGAGATATGTTCGCCGCATTGTTTAAAGAGAGCAAAGCGATGTAGTCAGTACTGCCCCCTAGCGCTATCGAAATCAATGCAATTGAATGTTTGTCAAACGTTTGCCGTCCACCATACAAGTGTTTATTTCGCGCATTTGTTGTTAGCATCAAGCATTTAGACATCAACAATTCCATTTTTCATAATTTCTGGTGGAAGTTGCATAGAAAAAAATCGCCAACGATGTCGTTCAAAACAAATACAAAAGTGCAAAAAGTGATGGTTCAACCCATCAACTTGATCTTTCGATACCTACAAAATCGTTCGCGTGTTCAAGTTTGGCTTTACGAGAATGTTTCGCTGCGCATTGAAGGGCATATTGTCGGCTTTGATGAATACATGAATTTGGTGCTGGACGATGCCGAAGAATATCATCTCAAAACAAAGAATCGCCGCTCTCTTGGTCGAATTATGCTGAAAGGAGATAATATAACGCTCATCCAAAATGTGAGCAGTTCGTAGTGTAAGCAAAACCGCATAGAAGATACAAATAAAACACACCAACATTGAGGTTATGTCAGCACTCGCATAGAAATGGAAATACCGATAAAATGCAGGATGAACACCAAATCCAACATAACATTTCATTACAAACAAAAATAAAACACAACCCTTTTTGGGAGATCTTGAAAAAAAAATGATTAAATGAATAAGCCGTATTTTAGTTTCAATAAAACTTCAATTTTGAATAAAGTCTAAAGTAAACATGTTTTCTTTTCAACAAATAAATTTCAGTTTATTTTGAAATGTATCCTTTGAAAATTGACTAAAATCTCTGGTAATATTTTTTTAGATGCAAAATGTACAGCCTCATTTTTGGAGCGATGTACATCGTACATAGGCGAAAATGCCAACGAATGCGTAAAAACCAGCTCGTTTTTGAATTTACCGAAAGAAGGCATCATCAGACTTATTTCATCGGACTATGTAAATTACCACCAGAAGCCATGCATTTTTTGGAATTACCATTGATTCTATTCTCTAAATTCAATTTTAGTTTTGCTTGGAAGAAGAAGATGTGTGGCGATGTGTTTTGGGTTGGGCAAAGCACAAAGCAGGCGTCAATCAGCCAACTGGCCGATGGACTGAAGAGGAACGTTCAAGAGTTTGTCAACAGTTAGCCGGCGTTATAAATCACGTTCGATTGCTGCTTATCGGTTAGTGAAATTTGTAAGAAGAAAACGAAAATGTAAAAAGAAAAAAAACGAAACCTCTTTTTGCCAAATTGACAAAACCAAAACTTACGTACCAAAGCCATTAAATTTTGACAACAAACTCACATTATTCTATTGATACTTTTCTATTCGATATAGATAGCCAAGTTTTTGCTGAAGAGGTTGAGCCGACGGGCGCTATCAGTATGGAATTATCACTTGAGCGTTACCGGCATGCAGCGCTTCAAACGAGCAACAAAGCGCCGAATTTTTTTTTCGCGAATTCGGCCGCACCCGGTTCGGTGCCATTCAATTCGTCCGGAGCTCCTTCAATGTCTGGCAATAATTTAACGTTTGGAGTGACTAATACAGGAGTCGCTTCTTTCGGCGAAAACGACAAGCGATTGCAGCCACGGCTCCTACAAAACCTATTCCCCGGCTCGTCGATCCTCAAGAATGATAAATTGCACCTGCAAACAACGCTGAATGCATGGTATGGTGTTCCGAAGCAAAATTGGCGCCTTCTATTCCGCGCATCAGCAAATGGCTTTTTGGCCAGCGCCTTCCACCGTTACTGCGATGGAATAGCACCTGTTTTTGTCATCGCTCAAAATGCTCGTGGGGAGATTAGTGGTGGCTTCACAGATGTACCATGGGCGAAAACCAACCGCAAAGGTGGATATATCCATTCCGAACGATCGTTTTTATTTACATTGTACACTGAACAAGAGCCACCAACTAAATACGATATTGTGAAAAAACCATACGCAATATGCTATCACCCAGAGTAAGTACGATTGCTGTGAATCACACGGAAATAAACTAATTTATTTTTACTTTTTCACAGAGTTGGACCAATATTCGGGGCTGGTGCTGATTTACAAATTGCCAATGCTTGCAGCACGAATATGGACTCCTATTCGAACTTGCCACATTCGTATGATGGCGGAAATAATGCCAGCTCATCCAGCCTTTTTGGTGAATACAACTTTTCCATAATCGAATATGAAGTGTACACTTTAGCAACAGTCCCAAGTCCTCCGGTTAATAGATTTAAATAAAGCAAAAACTAATAAAATATATTCAATAAATTAAATAAAAGCATATGAAAATGTTTTTGATTGAGAGTCGTTCAAAATCTATGAACGCATAAGCTCATATGGAAATATTTAAAAAATACTGATTTCGGTTGAGAAACTGCATTATTTCAAATTATATTCAAAATGACTGCGTGGTCTGAAAAATAATAAAAGCGCAACTGAAGAAACATTTTTTTGTGTAAATGCTTATGAATATGAATAGTTTATTTTAGCTAAAAAAAATTACATAAAAATTGGATGATGAATATTATTGAGATAAAAATAATAAATTTCAAACTCCATGCTTGGAAACATAAATGCGTTGACCGTTCATTGTGATGGCGCGTGCGTGCTTAGCCAAAATAGAGGTAATTGATAGCTGAGGTGCAGAAAAGAACCTGAATTATTTGAGTGAAAAACGAATCGAAAGACAAATTGAAATCGAATAATTTGTTTGAATATTTACGAGCCAAAATTTTAGATTTTTATATTAAGAATAAAATATAAATCTAGCTAAAATTGTGTACTTACTCAATATAGGGTTCGATTTCATCTAATGTCCATCGTTCCTTGGTTTTGAACAACGTTTTCAATCGATCAATTAAGCTGGTCGTCAAATTGGTTTCAATCAAAGCCTTAACACACGGAACGTTGGCAACCGAGCGGTCCACAATGCCAATTCCGCGCAAATAGCTCTCCTGTAAGTGCATATTACAGGTTTATTTCAATTCATTAGAATCAATGCTGAAAAGAAATTATACCTGTACTTGGAATCCTTCTGGCAAAGCATTTTGCCAAGTGTCCATGAAATCATTGTAGTGAAATTTGGCTCCTTGTTGAAGAACACTTTGTGCAATCGTTCGGCAGACTAGATTTTCGCGATATTTATAATACGATTGCTTACTAGACGATTGCTTATCGGAAGGGATTGTGTAAATGTCGAACATAATCTCCAACAATCGTGCAGGTGCGATTGTTTCGGAAATGGCATTTAGTGTTTCATCACGTCTGATTTCGTCGATTGCCCATGAATTCTCTGTGACTATGCCCAGAAGCAACGACAACAGCCTATATTCGTATTCAATGTCAAATACACGAATTCGGCCTTCATATTCAAAGGCACGATATTGTTTGAGACCCTCTTCAAATTCTCGTTTACTGCTTTGTGTTGTATTGAAGAGTTGATCAAATGTGAATAGCCATGAGCTATTTATGCAATATTCATTTTCGGGCCCAGTGTATCTGGTCAGCTGCAGCAATTCACCCAATTTCCGGAATTTCGGCTTCACTTCCCGGCACTCGAAATATTCGTGAAAAACCTTTATCACTGTTCGCCGCTCTTGTTGCCGTTCTGCTTGCGAATCAAAACATTCTTCATCATCGATACTTCCAGTCGAATCATTTTGATTTTTTTCCATCGACGAATTTGCTCGGTTTTTTGGACTTTTCAATGGGGACCTTGATGTCGCTTGACCCGATTTCAAATCAGGCACCAACAAAAGGCTATTCGAAATACCAGCTTCTTTCACATCATACGTCCGATCATTCGTACAAAGAACCACCTTCTCATTCAATCCACCTTATTGAGAAGATTTTGTAATTAATCATTTTTGCCATGGACATAAATGAATCGTTTCTTCTGCTTCTGCTTTAAAACAATTACCTTTAAATGCAAGCACTTGTCCTTCTTCGATTGCCGACAACATTGGCTCATTTAATTCAAGTAGCTTCCAGTTGGGATGACTTTCCATTTCACCATAATAAATCACCTGTGTGACGTCGGTTAGCTGCTTTTCGCTCAATTTGGCCAGTTTGATCATGGATTTGATATCTGCTGATGTTCGGTTGTACTGCGATCTAAAATGCACAATTCCAATTGATTGAAATTAAATGGAATGCTGAAAACAATTTATTTCAATATTTACAATGGAATATTTTCGTCATTGCTGTTACTTTCGTCGACTTCCATGTTTCTTGCAATTATTTTCTTATTCCTTGAAATGTATTCGAATTCAATAAACACAATATTAAACGACCATAACAAAATAGAATGTCAATTACATGGTGAAATTAGCGCGCGAGAAGTTATAGTTGGTCTGCATTATCGAATTCATGAGCTGACAAGAGCACACAACAATCGAATACCAACACTTTGACATTTCTGAACTGACAGTCTGTTCTAATATTTAACCTAACCAACGAAAAGAACACATCGAAAAACAACTTTTGGTTTAGGAAACAATATTCTTTTAATTTGTTGATATATTTTCAAGCATATTTTCACAAAGAAGTTTGAGCAAATTAATGGAAGGAGAATGAATCAGGTAGCCTCATTGAAAAACACATTGAACTTGACCAGTAGGTGCATTTCTACTTCATCGGCACTTGCTGGCAAGAAAAACTTCCGTAAATTCTATATCCCGCCCGAAGTTCGAGGCACAAAGAGTTTTCGTGAAAAGCAGAAAACTGATCCTCATCCGAGGATTCCAGTTGATAAGCGTGGCGTTCGCGACACAACCATCCGGGATGAGCATGGAAATATGGTGGAAGTGCCGGAGATGATTCCAGAATTGATCGTACCCGATTTAACCAATTTCAAGTTGAAACCGTACGTTTCGTATCGCGTCGCATCGTTTACACAATCCGAATTCACACCAGAAGATCTATTCAATGCCGTCTATTCGAATAAAATCGTTGATGATTGGAATAAAAAGCAATTGAACGAAGACGGAACACCGAAAAATCCATCCGAAGACGAACTACTCGGACCCGAAGAGGCATGGACCCGAGCCAGAAAAACTGGCTCAGACATATTTGGAGATAAACCGAGAGATACGACATAATTTGAACAGATCGTTCTGTGTCTGAGTTGTGGAAATTTATTTTGTTCCCTCTTCCAAGTTTATTAAGAATTTAGTTGATTAAAAATGCTTATAAAGAACGTAATCAGTTTGTTTATTCAATTTATTCATGATTTTTAAAAATTAATGTGTCTAATTATATGCAGTTAAATCTCAAATAATCAACGATATAAATAAAAATTCACATTATAAATTAATTTCATGTGAATTTTGCTCAATTTGAAACAATCTATCAGGTAAATAGATTCTATTTAACAAATCTTTGCAGCGTCATCTGTGATATCGGGGGAGAAATCTCGCCAAAGCTTTCTCAGATATGTAGACATTTTAATAGTAAAAATGTCTCCAAATTTAATATAAACAGCAGAACGAACCGATGTAGATGTTGAATCTTATGAACTTTCATTTGAAAATTGAATATCAGAAATGAATTTATTTAATTAAAATTTGATTTCCGAATTTGGAGTTAAATTGGCACATACAATTTTTTCAGGGGGTTTAAATTTTAAAAACATTAAAAAAGGTTGATGCCGATCAATGTGATAAAATGAAATTAAAAATGATTCAGTTAAGTATTGACACGAATTTCAGGAAATTCTTTATTGATAAATGGCGCTTACGTAACATAATTTACCAAATTATCCGGATATTTACATTCATGAACGAGTATAAAATGATATAGAAACCTTTTCCAACTGCGAAATGAGAAATGCATTTTCATTTTTTTCGCTTATACTTCGCTTCTTGTTCCTATGCAATTTTATATGTTCGAGCTATTGAATGTGCTTCTCAAATTTCAGGCCATATTTTGCCTGTGTGCAGACGATCACATGCGATGTCCAACATAACTTTTGATTGATAGTGAAATTAAACAAAACAAATTTTATTTTTTTTCCGGTCATTTATATTATTCAGTGTGTGCATGGTGTTCATTGATCAACAATTTCACGGTTATTTCCTCAATGTTAATCGCAAGTGGGCAGTCGTAATGGATGCGACCTGTTTTTAATAGCATTTAGCTGTTGTGGCCTCAAGTACAGTAAATTTGGTAAAATTGACAAATTATCATTTTACACATTGAATTGGCGATTACTTTGATGGATTTCATTTTTTGGCGATTTTCATGCACACATCAATGGATTAGATAGGAAAAGGGGTATTCATTTGTTTGATTTAAATTTTAGTTGAAGAGTGTGCGAATTGATTTGACAATGGGAATTGATTCTACCCGTAGTTTTTTTCGTAAATTTTGCGATACTGATAGGAGATAACGGTTCAGAAATATTGTAGGACTTGAAATTGTTATAGAATATGTTGATACTTCATAGATATGGCGTAAAGATATTAGAATATTGAGCATTTTTGAATTGTTTCTGGTGAATTACGCCATTGAAAAACTAAGTTTCTTCAGCAAATTTCATCGAAGACATTAAACTATTATTATTTATTTATATCATGGAATGTGCGCAAGACTACTTTTCAATTCAAACTGATTTTCCTGATAACATTCTTGCTCAAGACAAAATAATGTTGTTAGAATTTCTGAAATATATTTTGTCAACACTTCGGTATATTTTCAATTACACAGAGAAATTTTTCCTGCAATTGCTACGGTATTTTCATGTGGTATAGACGCGCATAGAGATCCCATGTAGTTAACTGTATTAAACTTTTCTGTGTGGACACGGGTTGACTCTTAGTTTGAATTTTTGTTCCGCATACAGGATATAGTTTCCATAATCAGAAACGCCTCTAATGTCCTCTGTGTTGTCTAGCTCAACCTCATACTCGTCGCTCTGCTATTAGACCTTGCTGCGCAAATGTATCAATTTGATTGCTCTATTGATAAATGATTCAATTGGACATGAAGTTATCATTATTTATTATAGTAACAATGTTCTGTTTTCTCATTTTCTCAATGCATACCTTAACATTTTATCACATTTAAAGCATATGAATTTCGATCATAGGAACTCACATCTTCCTCAAATATTTATATTTTTCGACGTCCTTATTTATGTCGAGATTGTGTTTTGTTAGTTTCAAAATTACTACAGCCGAATCAGTACGATTTTCAAAAATGGGCATTTCAACTATGATATGTTTTTCTTCAGAATTCAAAGTATT
This sequence comes from Obolodiplosis robiniae, assembly GCA_028476595.1. NCBI lineage: Eukaryota > Metazoa > Arthropoda > Insecta > Diptera > Cecidomyiidae > Obolodiplosis > Obolodiplosis robiniae. The sequence continues at coordinate 5,278,414 of CM052017.1, read as the reverse complement.
TTAGCCAATATTTGTTTTTTTCATTGGTAAAAACATTGTCAGAGACATCGTAACTAAATGTTTCACCTACACGCATTTTCAGTAAAATTCTAGCTATTCAATAATGATTAAGTAGCTTTGGATGTTTCGCTTTCATATCGTTTAAAAAGTCCAATTTTCATTCCCACTGAATGGCTAGTTATATTGACCAATTTACAATTTCATCTGATTTCAAAAGAAAATGTTATCAGTGCCATTTTGATTAGTTGTTTTCCTTCTTCTCGGGTTGTAATTCGTATGTTCACATGTTTCGAATAATAATTATTATCATGACTGAAAACTGCGATATCTGATTAGAAGGTGCCAAAGACCAGTTGTGCAATATAATGAACATTGAAATTGTTGATTGCATTTTCGGGAATTTTCAATAACAGACCGTTTGAATATGTAGGGATGAGAGTAAAAACGGTTAAAACATTTTATCTCCTGCTCACACCAAGGAAAATTCTCGTAAGCGTGAGCATGACGTAAGATGTTTTAAACCGTTTTTACTCTCAGCCCGACATATTGCTTTTTTCGCGATCGCTAGTTTCTACTGTTATTTACGTTTACTTATCACTTTGCTTCTCCCAACAAGGCAGTATACGAATTGTCATACTTTTGGTGATTTTAGCTGATTGACTTAATTTTTTTGAGCGGTAGTAAATTGATTTTTAATGAGAAAATGGGCTCGATTCTGTTTGAGTTTAAACTGGAACGATAATTGGGACAATCACGAATCACGATTCGGGTAAACAGTTTCAAAATTGGCTCAAAAAGAGAAAAATGAGAAATGTTTATATAAAAAAAGATTAATTTTTAATTGAAATTGTGTGCTCTAATTTCTCTGAATCACAAAGGTTGTGGTGTTCAAACGCAATCAAGACGAAGCATGGCATGAAGCCATTCTTTACGAAAAAATAAAAGAAAAAATTTGGAGAATTTTACTTCGGGGAATCAATTTAACTCCCGTTGAGGTGTCATAAATTTTGCGCTGCTTTTTTGTGCACATGCGTTTTTCTTTGCTTTCTCTCTTCCAATATCTTCGCATCGCTTCATTTACTACTGGCTTTATCGGTTTGCTGTGGCCACAGTAGTTGTGCATATCATCTATACAAAAATTATTGTATCATTGTTTATTTACATCATTATTTATTTGTTTTCTCATTTTTCACTTCATTATTCGAGACTTCGTTGCAGCGGCAGCAAGTAAGGTCTCGTTCGATACAATAAATTGCAATGAATACATTCAAGCACCAACTTATCCTTACAGTTATTTGACACATTGTAGATTGAATTGAGCTAGCGAATGGATTAAAAATTGGGCTCCCAAAAAATGGTGTTCATCCGTACCAAACAAGCAAACAGTTTTAATGCATTATAGAAACTATAAGCAATTGACAGTCTCAGAAGGAGAATATGCTTTGATCATGAAATCATTAAATAAAAATTCAAATATTATTCCTTCTGGGCACATAAAAATAATGTTCTGATACACTGTAGTATTGGTTTTTATTTTAAGCTGAGTTTTGTTTTTCCGTTGCGAATTTTGAATCTGAGCTTTCCGTATTGTATTTAAAAAAAGCATAACGCGTTTGTGCAGCCAAAATGTCAGTTATTTCGTTATTTGATTTCAGAAAATTTTACTGTCTAGGCCCACGCAAGAAGGGAGCTCCATTCATTTGGAGTCGATGATTTTCGAAATCAGTGTCCTTGTTCCACGATCAAAATATCTTCACTCTAACCGACAATTGAACCCAAATGGTACGAAGACAATGCATTATTTGAAGTAACAACGTAATATCACGTAAAGTGTTTGGTTGTTTTATCTTCGGTACATGCTCGCGTATCGTAGTCACAGAAAGGCGTTCCTATTCTCACACTCACGTTCTCGTTTTTACTTTTCGAATGAAATGTTGCTGCTAGAGATTTACAATAAGTAAAATACGTAAATTTGAATATATAAATATGAATATAATCAAAATCATTTTTTCGCTTTTGTTTGTGAATTTATTTTGTGTGTTGCGATTTGTTTGTTTGTTATCGTGTCTTTTTCGTTTGGCCGGCAAAGACTTGGCGTGTGCGTTTTTGTATGGTTACAAATGCCAAATTGAGCCCTTTTGCATATAGGCCTTTTCTTTATTTTTTTTCTATTGACACTCGATCTCGTTAGGTTGGCTGCTAGTGCAATATGCACTTCAAATCACATTGTGTGTCGCGCGTTTTTTTTCTTCTTTCTTCTTTTTCATTGTTCAAGAATATATGTGTTCCAACAATACTTAGCAGTTTATTTCATGTATTTGCTACTCTATCGCTCTCTCTGCTTCACGGCGGTATCCCGGCTATCTTTTGTCTTTTCAACTAATTCTGTTCTGTTTCTTAATTATATGGTTAAAACTTAATTTTTTTTTTCTTCTCATTTCTGTATCTCGAAGCACGCACGAACACTTATTTAAATGTGGAGTCTTCTGCTGCATTGAAAATTATTCAGCAACAATGTTCACCTTGCGCATAAATGCGGAGGTATTTTTTTTATCATTCTTCTCTTTAACTTTGGGTTAATAATACAGTTCTCGTTTTCCATTGAATTGTTGAAGTGTGCGTTTTTTTTCCCTTCAACTTCCATTGTTTGTACAAATTAATGTGTGGATATTGCATTTGTCACAATTTGGCTAAACAGTGCAATTGCACCTTTTCAAGTTTAATGTTTTGTTTATTGTTTGCATTTTTGCTACTAGCCACTTCTGATGTCGCTGTCGAGCGAGTACATATCAGATCAATTAAAAATTTATTATAGTCACTTCGTTTTTTTTTTAGTATGAAATCAAAGTTTTTATTTTTTATATAGTCGAAGTCACTTGATTGACATCGCTTTTTCTTGGCCACACTTTGCAACCTTTTACTGCACTTCCGGAGTTTTTTTCTCTCTCTCTCTCTCTCGTTTTCAAGTCATCCAATTATTGTGCCAAGTAGTCAACATCACTTAATTGGCCTTTTCTGGTGAACGTTCGCAGCATTCAATTGCGTTGATTAAAATGCGATTTTTCAGCAATTGTTTTCATGCATTTTATAATACAAATGCAAAGAAAAAAGAAATAAAAAGGCTCACACACACACACACAGTTGCCATTAATTTTGAACTATGAAATATGGATAGCCGCGGCTAATTATGATTTAGGTGCGCAATGAGAATAAATGTGCGGCGAAGTTGTGAAACGAGCAAAGTTCGTGTACAAACTATATGGTCATAACTTGAGTGTGTGCAGTCAGCCGGTATGGTTAAATGCATATTTATGCATTATGTGCATTTTCAATGATAAACTCAAAAATATTCACCTTTTATATCCGTTCACATCATAAATCGCATTGAATTCAGATTCTCTCAGAGATCTATTGTCTCATATAATTTTTACCTTCAGAAAACAAAGAACTAATCTGCGTTCGCCTATGAATAGAAGTTTACACTTATGCAGCGATAAGTTCAATGTTCGTTATGCCACATAGAAATTCCGCTGTTGAAATCGAAAGCACAGTCTCCATACATTCATTCAATTTTATTTAATCGATTTGCCGAGATGTTGAAATATCTTCGCTTGCTTCAATATTGACAGTAAAATTATCACGATCTGAAGATTTGCGCCATTCTCAACATGTTTAATTAAATTAGAAGCATCGCTAATGAATAATTGGAACATAATTTTGTAAAGCAACGACGACGATGATGATGACTATTGGAAGTGTTACTATTTCGTCAAAACCATGATGGTTTCTGCAATCAAAATAATCGTTGTCACTTGAATAGCATCAGAGAATTGTTTCGCCCGCGCAAAACGTGATGTGAATTTGATTGGAATAATGTGCTATGTGTCAATCGTTGGTATTCCATCTCATCAGAAATATGTTGAAAGCAGAATATTTGAGCGAAAAAACTGAGCCAAGATTGTTGAATCGTTCAGGATGGGTTTCATTAAAGTTTTCGTTCATTTACTTAACTCTCAACACGATTTACAAACTTGTTGCGCTCAAATGCAACTCGAACTGAAATCATTAAAATCATTGACAACATACTTCGAATGTGGCAAAAATATAGGCCGAAAACTGCGGAATGTTACAAACGCAATTATAAATGGGCTGTTGCAATATTTCAGCTTAAATGAACAATACGTAATCTTCATAAGTAAAAAACGAGTTTGTCGTTATATTTTATCAGATCCTAATTATGTGTCGTTTGCATGCGGGATTTATTCCATTCTTCAGCCTTTCGAATTGACTTTGCATTTAACGGAATTTTATTTTGTTATTCATTGAAATTTGTGCTGTTTTTATTCAAATTTGTCGAAAAATTCTGACTACATACAATTTGGAACTGCTCATAAAAATAGATGTTTTGATGGATTCATTTCCATGCAACTCCATTCGAATGAATTTTAAATCGCAGTTATTTTTTAACGAATAAATCAGATTTGATGGAAATCATTCAATACTCATTGAAATGCGACAAAAGTAGACGCACCAAACATCCACGATTTCTTTTGATTCAATTGCATGTTGTGTAATCTAACGAAGGAATTACAATATTTCAAAGCTCTTTGATTGTATCTCGAAGCAAAATTTTGCTGTTATTCTTTTAGTTAAGTCATCAGGCTGGAAAAGAAACGATTCCATCGCAATGTGCGCACAGCACAGCTTGTGCAAAGGTACATTTTACTCAACGACGCGTGAAAACGACTACTGCATTAAACTAATTGAGAAAATCAGATTAAATCCATAATTCCAATTTAAAATTAAGCGATTTCTTTTCATTTAACAATAAGCTTAACTGCTACTGTATCATTTGCAGAATGGAAAAAGATCCCCGAACTCTGTACGAACGGACGGTGCGTGTGTTTTCGCCCGGCACAAGGTAATAAATTTGATTTTTTTGGCGCGTATAGATTTATTTTCATTTGTTCCACGTCGGATAATGTTGCAGTGAGTTGCATTTCGTGTGTTAATTCTCTTTCATTCATTTAAGTGTAAATGTGCCCGCACCATTGTACGTGCTGAAAACCATAAAAAATAACATCGCATGTAATAAATGGGCTTTAATTTCATCGCTTTACCTCGATTCACCATTGAAATGGTATTATTACGATGACAAATATGCCAAATGCCAGCAATGTCCTAGTTTTATGTATTAATTTGCTGTTCCGTTCCTTTAAATCGAAAGAGGCAATCTTATTAGACACGAATATGATTAAATTAGTGATTCTTTTTCTTGCGAATGGAGAAATATTTCTTTCGACGCATCACTTTCTTGTGCAGATGTTTTATGTCATTAAAATCAGAGAGTTAATATCGATCAATTGAATCCTTTAATCATTGATGAGTCATCAATTGCTAAGGGCAAGATTCTAACACAATCAAAGTGCCAAAATATTAAATTTTGAACAATTTATTCAATGTTTTTTTCAATGTCTGTTTTAAGTGTCAAATTTTAGGGAAAAGTCAATACGGTCATATAAGTGCCTTGAATCATATGTAAAAATCAGTGCATCGTAAACACGAGTGATTAGAAAGTGTAATCCAGATTAAAAAATGTTCCAAATTGAATTGTAAAGGACGAAGTGAATTGAAACAAAAAATTGAAAATTTTTCATGATTTCTATGGATTTTTTCAAGGAGTTTTCTAATTTGGAATAAACTTTTCAATTGGGCATGTTTACGATATATGGCTCCATAGTACTGATTCACCGTTGCACGATGCTTCGCAAGCACTTGTGTGTATAGCGCACAAATTATGATTCATTGCAGCGCAGAACGAAGATAAGAAATCGATTTCGTTCAAAATTGAAAACTTAGGGAGTAAATGAATGTTGTGGTGAACAGGCACAAATTAAATTTCATCGATAAATCTCTTGATCGAAAGCATAACAGAAATACGTCGAGTTGTTTACGATCACCTCAAGATCCATAACATAACATTATTACGTATAGATACCACCCAAAAGTATGAAATAAGGCAATTAGCGAGTGGATTGTGCACATAGTCGATGTAAAACTTCAGTCTAGAGTCTTCATTATTTTGCTTTTAAAATAATCTCTTAATTGAAATCACTTTATATTGCCCCACATTTAATTTTGATCCGTTCGATTTCAGGCACTCTAACCAAACATTTCGGCGTATTCTTCGATATAGTTTCATTTTGCGACAAAAACATTGAATAATCTATAGAATAGCTCTGTTCTTCTGAAATGTCGACGCAAAATTTACGTTTTAATTTAGTTTCTTCCATATTTTGACTTGTTTTATGTGAATATGTAAATTTCAAAACGGAATTCGGTTGAATTTAAAGTGCAATACAAATGAAAGAGAGCGTCTATTAGCTTGAGTCTGTAAATTATTTATGGCCATGTACAAATTTCAATTATATCCCATCTTCAAACAATTCGTGAAATTGCAATTTAATCCAGTGCGAAAAATTTAGACGATTAATTTAAACAAAGCGAGAGCACTAAGTGTGCCCGTTGCTATGCGAAATGCTGGTTCGGTTGTGTAGCCATTTTTCTGTGGCTTTTCTCTTATTTGTTTTGTATTTTCATAATTCCATACGGCAATAATTACTTCCAAGTGTTACTTGTAATCGAATTTAATGATCGAAACCGATACCGATTCTCAATATAAAAAAACGACAGCCACATCGGGCGGGTAGACAAAAACAAAAGACATTGGGCTGGACAGAAAAGACAGAGATGGAGCACATCCACCAAACAACTTATGGTCGATTTGGAATTGATCGGCTACAGCATGCATGTATGAGATTAAAATAAGATTCCCCACGAGATTTCTAACTCGATTTGCAGTTATTGTTGGCATAAAGAAGAACGTTATGGAGCACTCAATGACCTGAGTCGGCACTCTTGATTAATATTTTGTATCATGTGAATATATGCGGCGATATATATCGTGTATGGAAAAGAGCAAGAGAGCGCGAGAGAGTCAACGTAGATCTGGAATATCATCTAGGGAATGTACGGATATATGCGCGATCAAAATGGAAAAATGAAGTGTGCATTCAGCATTCCGTGAAGCATATTGAAAGGTGCAACCACCCACATTGAAGGTGGCACAATAAGCAAAATGATAATTACAATGCATTAAGCCGAAAACCACATTCAACATTTTTCGTCGGTTTTTCAGTATTGTTGATTGGTTATGATTCGAGCCTCAAAGGAGCCTTTCATTTGATTCCGTATATGTTTTTGCCTCCTTCTCAATACACTCTGTTCCCATTGCAACGTCCAATCATTAGCCGTACGGAGTTTCATAATATTCATTGCAAAATTGAAAAAAAAAAAACCAAAAACCAAAAACCTAGAGTGAATCAATTTTGTTCCAGGCCGAAAAAGTAATAATGTTGCTATGTTTAAAAATTTCATCTAATATTGGTGCTAAAATCAAATCGAAAACATCTTCAAATTCAGATGCAACGCGAGCAAGAGCTGAAATTTTGCCAACATTTAGATTCCAAATGTACAGACTCACAAATTTTGTAACCAAATGCACTTATTGTCTAACTCCAGTATAGAACCATTGGATCAAGATGAATTCAAAAATGTCTTGAATTTTCTAGAATTGGTTTGTTTCTAATTTTCATGGATCTGTTTACTTTAGCTATACGATTCGTTTCAAATTTTCCTTTTAATAAATTCGATTTTACCGATTACTTTGAAATCGCTAGCAATTAATCAATATTCCAATGACTCAATACATATATACCTGTATCTAATATTACCCAATTCGTTCAATGCCGATTTTCATAGTCTTTATTTCTCTTTATATTCCAATCTTATTGAAAATATGAGGTAAGTTAGCGTGTAAGTGTAAATGAGTAGGTGGAACGCACTGGATTCCTGCTTAAAATGCTGCATGTGTCACACATCAAAGAAATTGCCAACGACCATCGATCGAATAAAAAGCAGTTGCCATCCTTTATGTTCTATATGAATTTAAATCGTTTTATTTATTCGTTATGAGTTCAATCACATATTAATAACAAGCACATTTCTCCGCGCATCGAATAGTTGCTGGCTATTATGAAAACTTTTGATTTTACTTGGTTCTTTTTCGATGTTTTCATTTGAATTTATGAGCATTTCACTTTCTGATTGTCAATTGTGTTCTTCGTGAACCTTTAAAGGAACCACTTCCGGTCAATTTCGACGTTGAAATTAAAAAAAAAAAAATCGCGAGCCGTTTCATGTTGAGGATGAATGAACTCATCGTCGCTTGACGATTTTTCTTTAAAACTATTGCGGCTATCGATTAAAAGTCATCGGAAAGCATTGTTATTTAAATGACGAACAAGAAAAAATAAAACGAATCTTGTGTCGTACGGCCTATTCTTACATTTTTCAGGCAGTTGAAATAATTTTATTGAAATGGTTTACGATTCTCGTCTACGCGATCATATTATCCAATGAATATCGAAAATAATTTCATATCAACATTCAGCCGTGCATTTGATTTTCCAAATCACGTCCGATTCAAATCAATGTCGATGCATCCATATTAATCGAATCGTTTCAACAATGTTTCAGCAACAGCAACAGCCAAAGGAAATGAATGAAGTCAATGAAACAAATAAATATTTGAGAATGATAATTCCATCTCAAAGCAAACATATTTTATATAACATTTACATTTTAAGCTAGTCTTGCTTTTTTTCTGAAGATTTATCAGCACATGTAATTTACAGGGCATTCGATTGGATTGCTTTTAAGCGATTCTACCAAATTTGAAAATTCATTTCCTCCTTTTAAATCGTACAGGAAGAAATATTTGGTTTCAATAAACTACCAACTTGAATTAGATCTAATGAAAAACTTAATTTATTTATCGAATGTGAATTTATTGATATTCCACAATTTCTTTTAATAATTTCGGCAAAAGCAGTGATTGAATCAGAGCCTTTGGCATATTTATTTTCTGAGTGATGAAAACTCTGCATGAATACGTTTTGTAATTATAATTTGTTTCATATTTGAAAAAAAGATCTTGTCTTGAATCGGTTCAAATCACTGTCATTCAAATTCAATCTGTCGCATGAAGATCGTTAAAATGTTTGTGGTCGATGTGCCTTTTGGGTGACAAATGTTGGTATGCGATTGGAATATTATTATAAATTCCATTTTTTCTCGTCTTATTTTGGATTCAATTTTTGTTGCAAAGCCGCTTTCAGTTTGCTTTTGTTAAACTGATTTTAGATCGATTGCTATGGAATAGAGCCTCGATGTAGAATACTAGTGAAAACAATGGTGTCGATTCAGAGGAGCCTTTGGTTCAACTATGACTATGTTTCTCGATATGTACGCATTCAAACATGGCTTGTATGAGCAAACGATCCAGCTCTAGCTGTACACAAATCGAAAAATGAACGTGTCGTGTTTTTATAATGATCAATTGGGTATCTCTTATGTATTTGTAATATTGTTCTTCATGCCAGAGAGACGATATGACGGATTTCAACCTGAAACACACCGAAACAGGCGAATTCCATGTTTTCATTACGACGAAACAGAGCACACAAAAAATTGCTGTTTGGAATGCTGCACGACTTGTGTCAAATATGAATGCACTGTAGCGGCCATGAGTTTTATGAATGAAAATACGGCGCATTGCACGACATAAAAAAAGTGAGAAAATTTGAATCCATATATAACATGAGGCATGCAACCAATCTTCTTTTTTCAGACATTCTTTTCCAATTGCACAAAGATCAGATGTTACTTTACAATTGTTTCTACATTTTGCACAACAACAAAAATTATGTTAGACAAAGGTGGAACAGGTTTCGAGCAAGGAATAAGACGTGCAACAAGAAATGATCAAATAAATATATGGGAGTATCGATAGAGCGCGCTCTCTTTGTTTTCTATTTCGATCAGCGGCTTTCGGCACATCAGTTTCCTCCACGGCACACACACACACACACACACACACACACAATCAGCCAATATTAGTCTGAAATTGATCGTAGATCGTTGGCTGATCTCCATTCGAAACCATTTCACACGCCATATGTATAGAAGAGATACACAAATTCAATGCGAGAGAGGGAGAGAAAGCGGGAGAGCAAGTGCGAGACGATATTGCAACGTAAAGAAAGAAAATATCAATGAAATAATTTTCGTGGTTCTCATAATGCTATTGAATGAATGGCATGGCATGTGTATGTGTTACGGATCGTAGATGAACGGACGGTACATTCGTATCCGTTGTAGTGCATTTTAAAGCAGCTATTTCGGCGATTGCACCGCTTCTCTCGGCCGAATGCACGATCAAGGAAATAAAACATTGATTTGACCAGTTGGTAGCCGTAAGTTTACTGACTTTTTTTTTTGTATAACAACAACCTAATAACAAAGTGAAAAACGACGAACGAAGAACCCTTGGCAAAAAAAAAACGAGATTCAATTTACTTGTTGGTGTCGTTGTTTTGATCGTTTTCTACCAATTTCTTCCACTTGAAATTGTTCCTTCATTCACAAGTTGGTGTATAATGTCGTTTGCTGGCTGATACACCACACGGCTATCAAAACTGCGGTTTTCGCACGTTTTTTGTGTTTGTGTTGTAGTAAAATATTCAGAATAAATTAGACAAGTGGGTAGAACTGTTCTCACGATTACCTCTTCTAATTCTTTCGATATTTCTATTTCTGCTTTACAGTTTTCTCTCTATCTCTCTCTATTTCTGCTCATCTTAATCTGAATTGTTATTTTCCGCGCGCGCACTCCTCACCCGAACTGTTGCCAGGTTGATTCGTTTCATTCGAACACATTTCAAGCTCCAGCTAAGTTTACTTTATCGATTTCATTTCGTCTTGTTTGGTGATCACATGCATTACACTTAATATTTTCCACATTCTCTCGCTCTCTCGCTGTGTATGTTCGCTGCTTCTTAGTTTCGTGCGGCAAATACGTGTGTCTCTGCTGCTCGCAAAATAACTCACGAAAAAAAAGCGAGGGATAAAACATAAACCTTTCATTATCGAATATGTGAAAATATTTTAAATGATTGGAAGAGAGAGAGGGAGCATTACAGACGTCGTATTCCGTTGTTGTCCCGCCGAGCGTCCACAAATACGATCGCTCTCTTTATGTTAATATTGTAATTTTCTACAAATTCATTTTTTTTTTTTTTGTGGTGTGTGTTTGTATGTAACGATTACAATCTGTGGACGCGGACAATGCAACGCAGCATGACGTTTACCGATTTACTATTCTAATGTAAATATACCAGTTGGACTGCCATGAACCACATTCTCCACTGATTTTCACACATTCTAATTTCTATCTCGATACTTATGCTGAAATGAGCGCAATCAATTATTATCAGATCAGCTTTGGATGAATGTGGAACCCGATCCCTGACACATCTCCCGCATTTTCAACATATTATTCCACCAATTTCAAATTTCGAGTTACTTTGAGTTGTCTTCAGGACAATATGACCCAATTGTTATAAATTAGAATTTCTTTCAAAACAATAAGCCAATTTTCCCATTCATCATAATGTAAATTTGTGGAAAATGTAACTAATTAGATCTAACAGCGAACAATTATCGTACTTCCTCAACATGCGAGACAACACGGTGGTTATCGCGGCATGGCATCGCAAGCGGTTAACATGATTCATAATTTGCAATCATGCAGAATCATCGTCTGAAATCGATGCTTCAAATTAGTGAGCAAAAAGTGTAACGACGAAGACCACACCTTTCTCTCAAGACAACGAAATGGCAAAACAAAGCGGTGAAGATCAACCAGATTTGCTTCATTCACTTTGATTCGTGTGTGCGTATTTTTGTGACTTGAATTAAAGAAACGCATCTCTACCAAAGGAATTAGCGCTGAGCGCTCAAACTATCTGTTTCACTACGAAACACTGGATGCGATCGAATTGAATGGAAGAAGGAAAGTCGAAACAGCGATTCACTGTACAAAATCAAATCGGATGGAGGTCAAAAGGTGGAGAGCAAAAAAGAACACAAAAGAGTTTAAGGGCGAAAGGGAAATAGACGGCAAATGTGAGCATTTATTTATATGATTATTCATATATTTATTTTATGATAACTCAAGATTTTGATGACTTTAGTAGATTTCCTTATTGAATATTTAGTTGTGTCTATTCACATTTATTCATTATCGCTTTTGTTTAATCACTGACTGCATCTTCCAAACTTCAGCCGGATGATTTTGCCAGCGCACCTTGTTTTCTACTTGCCTTCCCGTACATGGCGCGTTGCACCAGCAAGTGAAAAATATATCGTGCGATGCAGATCATATATCTAAATAATGCCAAAATGTGTGAGTTCATACGAATTGACTGAATAGTACAAGCAATTGTGTAGTTTTGTCTATGTTCCTGTTGATTTGCGATGTATCGGGCGAATCTTAGTAAAGCTTCTTTTTATCTGGCTGCTTCGCAAAGCAAAAATCAATCAGCAAAAGAAACAAAATATACAGGCAACTAACTTTTGACCAATGGATGATATCAAGCATCAAGAGGAAGAGAAAAAAAATAGTGAATGGTTTGTTTAGTGCACGTTTGTGTATACATTGAGCTCTTTCACCTTAGTTTGTTGCGTTCATCGAGCAAGAGAAAACAACCAGCATTGATGTATCGGATTTCTTTTCCGTCGATTGCTCATTGTCCAACGAATTGTTATTTAACCATTGTAATAGATGCTTAAAATAATTTACTATTTTGTGCCAATTGATAGTCATTTATTATATTCTAGTTTAATAACAATACACACGATCACTCGCTCACTCGCTCACTCGCTCGTATGTGTTGTCAGAAAATTAAATCGAATTTAGGTGATGATATCAACATCAGGCAAATTTTTCATTTTACTACCCATTGATTTATGAACAATTTTGACTTCGGTGCACTTTGCGCGATAGGTCAAGTCATCGCACCACAAACCATTTCGATCGCATCTTTTTACAACAATCTTTTTTATTTTGGCCCAGCACCACACAATGCTCGCAAGCGGCCAGCACTGCTCGTAACATTTTCCCACATCGCTAGATCGATGAACATATTATGGATGAACTATTTGAAATGTGTGCCACATGACAACATTTCGCAATAACAAAGCAAATACAATCAAAAACTAATTTTCATTTTTCTTCATCCAACTTGAGTCAATGGGATTGTTTTTTTCTCGACTCTTTGGACGTGATATTATGTAAGATGTGTTTTTTTTTTCTCGAAAATTGAACTCAATTGAAATGAAACGAACACATTTCAAAAATGACAAGTAGTTTATTTAATTTGGTTTCAATAATGTATTCGTTGCTCATGTACGTGCTCGAGACAAAATGGCAATACTTACAGGATCATAACAGTGTTTGTATTTAATATTCCTAAAAATGGATCTACGTCATAAAATGTGTCATTTTTTAGTGACATTACTGTCGAAGTGTGTTGAGGATACTCATCAAATCACAGATCAGCACAATTCTACGAAATCACCATTGTCCGATTGTAGTGCTTAAGAAGTTCGCCTTTTGCATTCATTTTTTGAAGTATAATTAATTATACAAAAATATTAATTCAATTTGAATAAATTGACTGAATTTTTAACAATGTAAAATTAGTCGTTCGGACACAATTTGGCAATTGATTGATCGGATGAATTCGGAAAAAATGAATATAAATAATAATTAACAATATTTGGATGTGCGCAGAGGGTAGAACTTGCAATCTCATCAGCTACGAAAAATGCAACTAAATTTACTTCACATTGACCGTATGTCAGTCAAATGAACCTCGAAGAATACTCACGGCGATAGTCTACTGCTGCTGTGCTACGAAATTGCTCAGAAGATAGCCAATATTGGTGATCGAATCACTCAAATGTTGTTTCCTGTTTCAATATGTCTTTGTTCTGAACGAATTTGTACGTTCATTAGATTGTGTGGTTGCTTTTGCACTTATGCCGACCATTATCCAACTATATTATGTATGCATTCTCACAAATGCCAAGTAATTGTGAATGCAGTCCATAAATTATTAAAAACAATCATAACGATTTGCTTCGTTATGGCAAATCTTCATGTTATTCCTTCATTAAATTACTCTGGAATTTTTTTCAAATATTTTTTCGAGGCGTGTAATTACTTCACATTAACAAAAACATGTTCTCATTCACCGAGGGTGCCATAAAACAGTTTCATGCATAAAATACTTAATCCAAGTATTGTGCAAATGCTTGTTCACCTTTTTTCAGATCGTATTCAATGCTACAATTGAAATTGTTTTTTTTATGTCATTGTGGCCCGTCAATTGCACCTCCGTTGCTTCCATCTGTTGATTTATTAAAAACAATTCATCATGTGCGACTGTAGAATGTTATCAATTAAACCATCCAATGGCCACACTCAAGTATTGCTTGCGTCTTAATACTTTGACAACAACTCATTCGTTCGACATTCACTGATCATCACCACTCTGTCCTCTTCCTTTCAACATTTTGAAACTTTTCAAAAATATTTTGCTTTTGTGGAATAAATTGAGTCAGTGAGCTGAACAGATCATGCGGACAAAATAGGAATCGGCGGAGAGTAAAGGTTTCTACATTTACTGACTAAATTTGGCTTCATTCCGCATCCATTTCGAATCATGGAGCATCATTTAAAAGGAATCGCATGAACATAACAGTATATAAATGGTTTTTACATTTTCCAGACCGAGTCGCTGTAACAAGCAAATATCTTGAGACAATTGGCGATTCGAGCAAAAAAGAGTAGTAAGATATTTCACATCAGCAAGAAGTCGATAGGAATATGAATTATGCACACGCATGTTATTTTTGCTAGCAATGTGACTCCATCTCATTCGATGTTTTTTTTTTTATGGCGGAAAGCACCTACGACCGAAATGTACGAGGAATAAGAATATCAAAAGGAGTAAACAGGACGAATTCAAATTTCAGAAGGTTTTTTTCTAGAAGCGATACAGATTGGGATCGATTATGGCAGCAGAGAGCATAGAAAGGAACTAATGGTGACTGGAGAGTAAAAGAAGGACGATGAAAAGTTCCAAAAAAATTCTGATCAAATTACGACAGAAAGGAATTGTTCAAAAGGAGCACTTCACCTTATTTTGCTGTGGAAAAGTTGGCCTAGAAGCAAAAAAAAAAAAAAAATTCGCAGTATTTCAAGATAAATTTTTATAGTTTTCAATGTAAACACAGCACAATTCAAGCAAAATATAAAAAATCCAGCCGTTCCTTGTTTTTTTTATCGAGATACATTTTCACGCCAGCTGTTTCAATGCTGATGACGGAATGATTCTCTTTAGAAGAGCAAAAACAATGACATTGAGCCATTATTCGTATGCACATATATCACGCGTTCTGCTGTCAGTCGATTATTTTGAGAATTTCACGTTTGTTTCTGATGGCTGGATCATATTTATCTACAAAGATTCAACTTTTCATCGGCATCATCCTTAGACGTTCAACAATATCTGATCTGACCTGCGAAAGCCACTCAATCAGGAAACAAAGAAAACAAAACGAAAATGTATATTTGCAAAAAACATTACCATCGCTGGTCAGATTCGATTTGATCAAATTTTAAATTTCTTCGGAAGCTATTGAATTTGTAAACGAGTATAAACAGTTTAAAGAGTTACACTTCAATGTTTCTGAATATGACAATTATACCTTTTAAACAAAGAATGGCGCAGATCCACCAACGAGCAAGGCTTTGAGGTAAAACAGGAACGCTTTCTCGGTTATTCCTCCCAAATAATGTCTTATGATTCGAAATGGATGCGGAATTAGGCCAAGTGTATGTGTAGACAAATTTACTGTCTTTCGATGTCATTTTTTTGCATGATGTGTGTTTCAGCTCAAAGACACAATTTATTCACAAAAGGCAAGCAATATATTTGTCTGACTGTACTCAACAGCCTATTTAACGTGTACAGTTCATTTGATGTGACGCGTTTCGCAACGAATTGCATGAGAGTGAAAGAGAAGTCCATGCCGTTGAAATCAACATCTCTTTGACTCGCTTGCATTTTAGTACGAAACACGTTGGAGATCTGTCCAGCCAGCCAATTACATTGCTTTGCAAAAAAGTCCAATGAACTTTTCTTCAAAATAAATGGATTTCAATAATTGAACATGAATACATTCAAAAAGTGCACAATATTTGTGAAAAGTTTCGAAATGTTGAAAGGAAGAGGACAGAGTGGTGATGATCAGTGAATGTCGAACGAATGAGTTGTTGTCAAAGTATTAAGACGCTAGCAATACTTGAGTGTGGCCATTGGATGGTTTAATTGATAACATTCTACAGTCGCACATGATGAATTGTTTTTAATAAATCAACAGATGGAAGCAACGGAGATGCAATTGACGGGGCACAATGACATAAAAAAAAACAATTTCAATTGTAGCATTGAATACGATCTGAAAAAAGGTGAACAAGCATTTGCACAATACTTGGATTAAGTATTTTATGCATGAAACTGTTTTATGGCACCCTCGGTGAATGAGAATATGTTTTTGTTAATGTGAAGTAATTACACGCCTCGAAAAAATATTTGAAAAAAATTCCAGAGTAATTTAATGAAGGAATAACATGAAGATTTGCCATAACGAAGCAAATCGTTATGATTGTTTTTAATAATTTATGGACTGCATTCACAATTACTTGGCAAAGTGGACGAATAATAGATTTTGTCGACATAATGAAATTATTTCAGGTACATCTCTTAACGTATTTTTTTATGTTTAATTTTGTTTGAGCTAATAATACAAAAGCATTTATTCATCAAACTGTTTTTGTTCTTGAATTTAAAATGATGGTTTACTTGCGCAAAATGACAGTTCATCTGGCAGCGCATTGATTTTATGCCCTGATTGGAATGCGCTTATGATCAACACAAACGGTTGCGATAAATTGCGTACAGCGAATATACCAAATCGCTGGATAAAAAGTTCATAACGAATGTACAATATCAATCGGAAATTTTCCGAAAATGACTGAACTGAAACCCATGAAAATGAATTTGTTCCATTTACTAATGCTACTATCCGTATCATGGACGCTTAGGGAAGTCAAAGCAGGCTATTTCATTGATAATGGTTTCAATTTGTCATCAAATCAACACTTTTATATCTGTGGGCGTTATATTTTTGTTCGGACATGTTCCACTTAGCAAATTGTTGGCTTCATCGTGAATAATGCATTGAAAGTGATAAAGATGGAACATGTTTTGCCCAGCTAATCGAAATGATTGAATTGAACGCTAACCGTTTATATTGACAACAGAATAGAATTGAACTTTGGTTACATTAAAAACGTCAATTTGTTGCCTGCACTCAAGGTAGCGTTGCATAATAGCCACGGGGCAAATCACCAAACGAAATAGCAAAACATATATTCCAATCGGCAGAGATAGCGAAAGCACCGAAAGTAATAGTGGCATAATTCATCGCTCGCACACTCTTTTTTTCTACACATTGTACTTTTTTCGCTGCTGCAGAGAGAGAGCACTGATCGCGTTCAATTCTCTTTGACACATACAGTTCACCCAGGAGCTGTGCTAAACACAGAAAAGGAATGAGTGAAAGCTTCGCTTTTAATCTCGGTGCTACGCTATTACTGACAATTTCTTTTTAGCAAACTATTAGTGATTTGCCCCGTGGCTCAACATATAGAAGGCATGCATTTGTGAATTGCCCAGTAACAATTATTACACGAGCCCAAACAATGTTTTATCACATTTGATTTTGAAATGCATACAAATGTTCGAGAGCGAATTCACGAATGCTGCTGTTTTGAGGTAAATATTTATGCAATACAATCAATTTTCCATTTCTTGAAGCATTAGAAGAGCCTTTCAAATGCCGCTGATGACCACCAATCAAATCAATGAGGCGATCTCTGTAAGAAGCCGGGCTAAAAAATGAAAAGAAAACGTCGACGATGCTTATGCCATACACACGTCTGCAAAATGTTCAATAGCGGTACAATTAAACGTGAAAACAAAAAATGCATGAATGCATTTTGAGATTGAACAGATGCATGTGTAACCGCAAATTACATGAGACGGGGAATTGCATCAAAATCTTAAGCAGGCAATCATGCATTCGCAGTGACCGCATGTTACCAAACAATCAAGATACACAACTAAATTGTAACAAGGAAATAAGAGTGACCTACCGCATCGCACTTACACGCGAACATCCATTGCCATATTTGACCAATTTCATGGTTGTGCCGAAACTGCATCTTATCCTAGGCCAAAATTCCGTCTGAACAAGGATTTTGACGGCTACCTGATTTTCGTTTGACATGCACTATACTTGTCCTCTGCTCATTAGTCAATTTATCGATGTAAACTTCTCATTTGACAAATAAGAAATAATATCTGTTCATTAATCAATTACGATAATAATCGACTGAATTTTTCTGTTTCTAACTTGAATCTCCAGTGCTGGCTGGTTTTGTCCCTGCCATAAGTGTTCGACCAATTGATTGGTATTATGAACCCCCTCAAAATGGTTTCGTGTCGATGGTTTCGATACTTACTTTTTCTGCGCAGCATTTTATCTATTCGGCACACGCTTCGCTCTGATCACGAATACATCGGTAAAATTTACAAAATATTTGAATATTTGGTGTCAAAACACAACAGTTTTGTAAATCTACTCATCATCATTAAAGTAATGCCATGATATTTGCAATGTTTTCACAATTCGAATACTCATTGAATAAAAATGCTTTCTCTTCTCATTCGACACAGTTCTTCTGATGTGACCATTGCTGATCGAAACTAGCAACCTGTTGCTAATAACGCTAGCGTTCGTTGAATCTAGATTTGTTAATGATGTTAATAATCAAATACTAATCATGTAAACTAATAACGATAGCAACGAAAATCAACAAATGCTGAACGAAAACAAAACACTGGAAAAAAAGACACACAGAGAGAGGAAGTAAGAGGAGAGCAGGTCAATTTTGAAATGTAATATAACTTATCATCCTGATTTAAGAGTCAAACGAACCACAATCAAAGTGAATTTATAGCAATGTTAACAAATGTATTGGATTGAAACAGCACCAAAAATCATTAGAATTTGATTGAGTCAACATGTATCAATTTCGACCGTTTCTTGCATTATTCATCGCATTTCGGGAATGGATTCAAAAAGAGACCGATCGCTGAGAATGAACGAGCTGCGTTCAATGCGCTAAATAACACACGAAAAAGAAAACAACAACAAAACACATAGATGTGTGATCAAAAACGCGTCCGAAATCTATCATCATAGTAATTTTCTGTTGCTGAAAATTGTAATCAAGAACAACAATCATCATCATAATAATATAATCAAAAGATGCGATTCACTGGCAAAGTGAGCCTAGCACATAATCTCACTCTCTCACTCGTCTTCATATTTGGATATGAACGGAGACAATAACTTAATTAGTATGCACACAAGAGGCACAACAAAGACAATCGACCGACATGAAATGTCGAAACTGATACACTAACGCGCGTTCTTTTTCCCCATCGCATCTGGATTGATTTAAGTGTGTCTTTTGTTTTTTCTTGGCTGCGAGTGATGAGTGTGTAGCTTTCACACACACACACCCAAAAAATTGGTCACTGTCGGCTATTTTTCTCTTCCATTCGCATTGTTTGTGATCCTATTTTCGTTTTATTAGGCATTTGTTGTTTTGTTTTTTCATTGAACGGCTAAGAAAAGAGATGTCCGAATCATCTAATGACAGTGGATAGTTTCATTTTGTCGATGCACGAATTGAGGAAATCATACGCGGAAATGGAATCTAATGAACGGCGACATACAGCATCAAATCTAAAAAACTAAGCATGAATCGGTTCCGCTCATCATAATCTACATCGGGGAAAGAGAGCCAACAATGACCGATATTTACATGAAATGACTTATTTTGATTTTGATGACCGACGACGTCTTCGGTTTACCCAGAGCAAATTGTTCGCTTCCTTTGCAACTAACTAAATGCGACATAAATATGATTTAACTTGTGTCATTATTTGGATTATAGACAGTTCCATTTGACTCGCATGCGATGCAATCACCGGGTTATTCGGGTGAAATTTACTCATCGTTTGAAATATTGGTTGGCGATACAATAAACAAAACCAACAGCAACACCGATACGATGGCTTTCCAACATTTCACTGCCAATCAATATGCTAACCAATGGATTAAGATTTTGATGTTATTGATTGAAATTTACAAAGTAGCTCTTGCATGCAAAAAAGTAATGGCATAATTATGGAGAAGAGAGACTTGCACGCAAGCCACAAGTCGTCGGTTCATTCAATAAACTGTATTATTTTTAATACTAAACCACGATTCAATGAGCGCATTTTCGCTCTGATTTTACTGCTGAAAACAGCATTTGCCCTTTTTACTCCTCTTTCTTTCGCATTTTCGGACGCAATATTTCCAACGTTTTCATCTAAATGATTTATTTTATTGTTCTTTTTTTCACCTTACAATTAAGTTTTTTGTGGTCTACATTTTTTCAATGTATGCTCTTGAGGAATGACAAAAAACAATCTTTCAATACAAATTGGGTTCACCTGATTTTTTTTTCTGGCATTGCAACCGACGCATTCGTGGAAAACGATGAATTCTGTTCGTTGTAGTTCTAAAAACGTAAATGTTAACTTCGTGTTGTTGTGAACGGTGATTTGTGCGCTCCACAGCAAACGCAACAAAAAAAAACTGTACTATTTCCAATTCACCTCGGATTACTTAATTTCGATCTATTCATTGTATTTATTATTCATTTCATTTCTATGCATCAATCTATTAATTCCATCTAAGAATGAAAAATAAACAGCTTTTTAAATAAACATGATTATGTCTTGTTACATAATTTGATTGTTCGAATCTTTTAGCTGCATGTTATCGCATTTTCATTGCAACTTGAATTATCGCATCAAAAGTAGACGATTTTTCCATACTGATCAAGTGATTTCATCAAGGGAATTCGAGAATTTCGAAGTTAACTCGAATGTTGAATAATTATAATCAACATGTCACAAATGCCCAAATGTTTGTGTTTTGTCTGCGTAAGAAGTAGAATATGGCCAGTTTCACAGATCCATGAGAAGGATGAAAGATTGAAAATAATTAAGTGATCTGCATTTATAAAAGTTTTCGTGTGCTTCGCCCAAATTATGCGTAAAATACGAATACAGGCTTTAAAAAAAAAAAATCGAATCTCTTGCGGCGGGATTCATTTACATTCATTATACGTTCATCATGCGTTTAATGAATAAAAATGACTTAATCTTGCAATGTTGAGTCTTGTCCTTATCAATTTTTCATATATTTAAGGTTGATTCCGTAAATGTTTTGCATCGTGGTGGTTCCCTTGCTGCCAATGTGCAAAAGTACAAATTGAATCGTTTGCCATTCGACGGACAAGGAAAACCTCAAGCTTAATCTTGTTCAGTTCATAGGTGTTCATCAATTGAGATATCATATGAACGAGGATAACGAGCACGCTCATTCCAAAACCAACCTGTTGAAGATTATGCTTTAGTGTTGCAGACGAGTAAAGTGCAATCGATATGCTCCCAACTGGGAGGTCTTTTGGCTTTATTTGTAAACGAATCAGCCGGTGTCTTGAAGTTGATTTAAATGCTAATTGGCTTTGACCTCGATAACGAATGCAATACCTGCATATTTTCATCAGTACATGTTCAAACTTCGGGAATATCGCCAATTCCCAATTTATTGGGATTGAAAATAAATGTCGGCCTCATTCGGACAAATCCTGATTCGTACTAAAGTGTCGAATGAAGTTCTGTATTCTAATAAAGTAAAAGTTCGACATCAAAGTGCTGTCAAATACTATTTTGGACCATGCAAGCGCACGAAATTAATCACAAACGCACATCTTAATGATGCAATAAAATAGTCATTTTTTTAACAATTTGATGGCGCCAGTTGTGGCTCTCACATCATTTCTTCCATAAAAACACCATTATAGCTTCCGATGCCCGATGAAACTGAAATTCGATTGAAAGAGACACAAGCATTTTAAATGCCCAAATGAATTAAACGCCATTAAATCCAAATCATATTGAAAACCGGGTATGATAATAAACGTAGCATAATAAATGGAACGGTTCAACGCGAAAGAAAATCAAATACTCAAATCGAGCGATTAAAAATGGGTGAAATATTGATCTCCTGACATTTCTGCAGTTGACGAATTAAAACAGCTGTTTATAAATTACCCTTTTTCATCAAACACCAATAAATATGTAGTTCAGTGATCTGAAAATCCATATCGCTTGCTCATGTTTAAAATTTGAACTGACTTCAAAATATTACATTGTCTATTTTTACCACGCCATCAAATTGAATTTCAAAAAGAAAGCAAAGCATTCTCTGTGTGTGTGTAAAAAAATATTTGGCATGAATTGTAATGAATCGATGTGGTACAAGATCAAAATGCTGCGCAGCATGATCAATCAAAATTGAGTGTAATTCATAAAAGAGGCGAACAGTTAAGCGTCAGTTGTCGTGAGAAACTCGAAACGAGTGTTAGACTCATTAGATCGCTAGAACTTTTTCTTTTGTATCTTTCATCAGTCATTTATTAATTATATTCTCGTTAATCGATTCACAGCTCCGCATGTGCTCACTTAACCAATGATGTTCGGATGATGTTCAACGTGGATGTTTTGACGAAGTTTCGATCAATAAATTTATTCACATGCTATCATAATCAATAATTTCGAACAGTCATTGCGTAAATTTGGCATAACTGGAAAGCATCAAAAATGGCTCTAACAGCTGAATTCGTTACGGAATATTAGCATGCTAATACCAGCGATGTATTTTCATTTTAATGAATGGTCATCACACTCAAAATAAACACATCGATGGATCTCTGTGACCCATTTGGATGCACTTCTTCTGTGTATATTTCGCATGCGCTAAATGTATACCAAAAAGCTTAGCATAAACACTTTCAAGCCAATCAAATGTGACTGAAATATTACTAATTCAGATTGACAGCTTCGATTGCCACTCGATATCGCTTACTTGTGGTCAATGAAAAAAGAAAAGAAAAAAAAACAAACACAGTCCCAAATTGTTTTGAAAATTATTTTTAATGATCGTCGAAAATCATCAGGCACTTATAAATACCCTTTTCTCACGGAATTTATCGCGGAACGGCAACGAACAATGGGATTATATGGGAAATGTTGGAGTGCACAATTTCTAATCGCTGTAGTGCCCTTTCTATTTCACAAATTATTGTACACAAGCAAAAATTGTCTCTTTTATCAATAAACTTCTACGAAGAATAGCGATCTCGATCAAATTATTTTGATATAATTGAATCATTGCGATGAATACTCTCAACAAATGCATTCTTTTCAAAAGTAATTCAAACACAGGGAAAATATAAATGTTGTTGTTGTTGTTGCTGCAAAACGAACAGTATAGAATTGCTACTGGAAGGAAGTCCAATTTTTTGTGATGCATCCTCATGACAGGATAATGTTGAACAAAGGCGTGCAAATGAAAAATCATCAATCATATCGATACCATCAATCTTTCTTAATTTGTTAATTTATAATTTACACATTTGGAATTGAATTCCAGCGTTTTCTTCTGAATGTATCGCTGTCTAGGCATCTGCACCACTTTTATTCAATGAAGATTCTTTCTTTCCATTTCCGAACTTTACTTTCGACGAAGAATGATTTTATTGAATCAAAAAACGATCATATTTGTAATTCATATTCTTCGATTAAAGACATTGAACTAAAGTCGAAAGAGAAGTGCACAATTTTCACAAATTGATTTCAATTCAAATTTTATATGGTTTTTTCAAAAGAAATGTTTCTGAAACTTTCCAGCGATCACATTCATTTTGGTGTACATTAAAATAAGCATTAAAATGCGATGATGTCAATGCAGTAGCGCAAAACGGTTACATTGTTACCACTTTTTATCTCGTATTTGGGATACTTCATCAAATAATGAATCATGTATGAAATTATGCCAAGCAAAAAATGGCAGGTATTTTTTTTTAAATCTGCATTTAACCAAATTTATATTTAATTGAATACATAAATTCCACGATGTACCCATTTATTTAATTTATGTCTTTGATTGAATATAAGCGCTTTTCACCGGATTGAATGAACATGTTGCTTTATGTGTGCAACATGAAGCGAGCCCAAGCTCATCCACAACTCATACGATATTGCACACACACGGCATACGAGACGACGGGCAATTCGAATGTCTGTTGCGAATAAGCGCAGGTCGACTGTCGACCATCATTTCTTTATATGTGTTTTTCGATTTATATAAATTATCTGTCCTTTTTCATTTGGGATTTTGGGCATTTCTTCGTAGCTTGCAATTGCAAACAAGCACGAAATTTTCGTTCAACAAATGTTGAAATTAAATATCATTAGAAATCATTGTTTTTTTTCTGTAAGATCTTTGTTTAAGGTGCTTGAATCAGCTCAAGAGTTCCTTCGTAGCTATAGCAATTTTCAGTAATCTACATCAATTATCACGAGTTCAATTCTTTTGAGGCTTTACGAAGTTGGTTCTTGTAATGTTATACAAAATTTGTTGAGCATATTTTATGAATATCGGCTTGTTAATGCTCAAAACATGGAATTGCAACCGCAAAAAAAGATGAAATTGCAACCATTAAAGTCGCTGCGAGCGAACAAGAAAAAGTGAAATTTTTTTAAAGATTTCGAAAGCCCATTTTTTTATTCTCCTTGAAACGAGTCCAGCAATACCTGATGCAAACGATTTTCAGAATGGAAAGTGGTTAATGGACACATAGCATATATAACATATCCTATTTAAACAATTTTCCGAGCGATCTGTTTCGAGGAATCTTGCACACTTCAGCATTCCGGCCATCATTTATCCTTTCAGTAAACGATTCGCCATGGTAAATATGAATAAATTATTCAAACATATAAATAAACAATACGGTTTGAATTGCCACCCAGGGAGATGACAGTATGACTCTGAATCGAATTTCGAAATCAGAAACCATTTGTCGTTTCGTGCAAATTACTCTCATTATCAATACTCATCGATACCAATACGAATGAAACTGAAAGGTTTGCATACTCAAAAGTCCTTTTGGCTAAAGAATTGACAATAATGCACACGATCACACGAGCACCAGCAAAGCGCAAGTTTATCGATTCTCTTGACGGCCAAACATATACAAATTGAAATAAATGCACTGATTTGAAGTGTTTATTAATATTATCTCGAAGTACTCATCATATTTCCCTATATACCGATTCTTCTCTTCTTCTTTTTGTTGCTGCGGGCTTCGGGTTGCAGGTAACAGGAATCTTGAGTGATTATTTAGTGGTGACCATTATTCATACTTTATATTTTACTTTCATAATATTTTACACTGTTATGTTGTTTGCTTAGCTGCTGGTTGCGTCGCCCAAGTAACACACATCTACAGAGCATCGCTCTAGCAGCTGGTTTAGTTTCATGCGTTACGAGAATTTATCTTGACACGAACTATTTTATTTGATCTATTTAAACAGTCGATGGTTGTTATTGTTGTTGTTGTTTTTGTTGGAATATTTAAGAGAGAACTTAAATGAAAACACATTTTTACAATTTATTTTTGCGTTTATTGAAATAATAATTGATAATATTTTTCAAATTTTGACATAAAGAGTGTAACATCTACTCAAATATTTGTAACTTGTGTGACTTTATCGTTAAGAGCTTGAATGCTGGCCTGTTCAGTTCTAATAAAAATATTTAAATTGTAAGTCAACTCCGTGATAGCCAATTTCCGTTGATTAATCATGTGATTTTTTGGATTCAAAAGGTTGAGCAATTTGCGATTTATATCGTGAAATGTATCCATGTTGGAATACTTGAATATTGATTTTTCTAACAAATTTGCTACTTCGCCCAAATCATTGTGAGTTGTTAATAGCTGGGATTCCCACAATTTTATTTCATCCATTTTATTTTTGTCTTTTTTGACAGAGGCCAAATAATTCCCATGGGTTTTTTCGAGAGACTCGCAACTTCTCTTTTCTTTGTCGATTGCTGTCCTCAAAGCATTCACCATTGATGGAAATAGGGAAATCGTGTCGTTAAATTGTGTGAGCTCTCTTTTAGGTATATCCGCAGAATTCAATTGAGAAAAGGCACTTTGAAATGTGTTTAATAGCGGAGCTACTTTTGATTCGTCTTCTGGAATGTGCCCCAATAATTTCTCATCAAATATAGTACAATCAATCGAAAGAGAAAAAGATTCTCCTGGTTCTCTAGCCTCAACTCCTGTGGATGAGGATCCTCGATCGGTGGATGAGGATGCTCCGTCGTTTATAACCTGCGTAACCTTATTATTAAGGGTTTCGATATGTGCCATATAATTATCTTTGATTAAATTTAACAATGAAGTTGTTTCTTGGATCACTACACTCTGATCTGTCGCTCTTCCTGCCTCCGCCTTCAAACGTTCGATTTTGTCAACTACGTCCGGAAACATCGGCATTTTTGAAACTTTTTCTAATAATTCTTCCAGCAGGTTTGCCACTTGTGCCATCGCGTTGTGCGAGAGCAAAAGACTGGATTCCGTTTTTTTAAGTGTTTTAATTGAGACAATGTTATAATTGAAGGCTTTTCTTAGAGATTCGCACCAATCTTTCGTCGCGAGGATTTTTGATTCCAGCGCTAAAACCATGGATGACAGTCGAGAAAATGCACTGCCGAAATAATTTTGTGCTTTATCAGACACAGCCCCAGGAATGAATTTAGAAGTAAATCGACCTAGTTTTCTAAGGCTTGAGGTAATTTTTGATTCACGATTCAGCATCGCAAATGGTTCATCGAAAATATCACAGTTAATTCGAAATAAACCTGATCCTTTAGCTCCATCCCTGCTACTACTGGGGGCAGTCCCAAGCGCAGGTTGAATCTAAATTCAGCATGAAAATAATAAAAAAAATATCTAATTGAATTTTTAATTTAATTATACGTAGAGTGTACAATTTGCATTCTGGTGAACGCGATAATTTACTTACGTGAGCCACGAAGATAACCGAAAATGTTGTAAAAATAATCAATCGCATTTCGGAGAAAAAAGACAATAAACTATTTACGCTTGCGCCAAGCCTTTATATCGCTTAGAAAATTTGGCAAGACGCAAACACAATGTCTTACATTTTTTAACCTATGAAAAAAATGTCAATTATTCGAAAACTTCACATGAAATATGCATCACAAATGTAAAGTCTGTTTTTAATTGAAGCTCGATGACACTAGAAAATTAGATTCAAGCAATATTCATTTTGCTTGAAACCAGTGAAGGTTTTTCGTTAGTCAGCATTGTCTTCGCCTTGGATTACACTAACAACTTATTGGTGTAAGCCAATCATTTGCCAAATATCTGTGTTACTGAGCTCTATAATGTGTGGGTATATATCTGTGTGAAATGAGAACGTACGCCAGTTTGGAAGAGTGCGGTCAATTTTCACTGAAGATTTCGACTGATGTGTATGAATTAGAGCTGGTTTAAACATTCGTTAGCCAGCGTATACGCCGAATAATTTACTCATCACTGCTTGAAACATTTTATTTTAAAGTAACAAATGTGCATGTTTCATTTTACGAGGTGTCTTGTAATGTAGAGGAATTCATTTGAAAAATATAATAGGACTGAAAGGAAAAGTACCTCAAACAAATAGAAGCTTCGAATTGTGTTGAAATTATGAATATATTTCAACACACGTAAATCGCCGATTCAAAAATGTCGAGTGCTACTTGGGTTTGTTGTTACTGCAATTCATTAATCTGGATCCCTTCTATCTGCAAATGCACATTTTCTGCCTCCCTGTTTTCGCTTACAAATTTTTCTTATTAAACACAGAAAATACGATGAGATTTTATTTGAACATAAATTTGCTACACTTTAAATTTACGCAGGCATTCATGTGCAAAAAGTACAATAAAGAGCACGAATATGTCAGCAAAATTGTTGATTTTTGCGAATATTCAACAAAACGGAGTACGAAATAAAATCGCAAATTATGTGAATTGAGTCAAAAATCTTGATAAAATTATTTGTGCGGCCAGTGGTTAAAGCGCAGACTTTGTACTTGAAGCCGAAAAAATCATTTATTACTTTTTCACGGAAAATAAAGTGTTGACAAAGTATTCGTTTTGGCTTCGTAAAAGGCAAAATTGAACAACCTCTCAAAAACTTCATCACTTCGACCAAAAAATATAATGAGAAATGCATTTATTTTAAATTGATATGAAAAATTTGACGTCTTGAATTTGCTCCCTCTTGAACAGTTGTGATGTAAATCTTTTGTAATGATAATTTTCGAGCAACAAATTTCATTGGAAAATTACTTTTGTGAAACAAAATCTGACAAACTTAAAAAAAATACATATCGCTGGGCGCGGAAAAATTCGTTTTATAAATGATGATGAAAAAAAAACTCTGCATTCGCATCATTCGATATGGCAAGTGATAAAAAAAATTCAACTTGTAGCCCAGTCAACGATGTGCTGATGGTAAAAGACTTAAAATCAACTGAAGGCTCTCTTCTCAGCATGTCCAACATGAATCAATATCAAGAGGCTCGACTATTTGGCGATATTTTTGGAAAAAGAAATATATTACAGAAGTGAAACTTAGGCTGAAAACATGCTCGATCTAGAGTGACTTCAAAAATATATTGAAGAAGAGATTTCGAACTGAATCATATGAAGATAAAGCGATAAATATGTGTGCAGACAAGCTCGAATTCAAAGAAATGATGTTAAACACTCACATTTTATTGTCATCATTAATAATTCTGTTTTCATTCTCGTTTGTGCGTGCTTTTTTGGCAGCACCATGAGC
Organism: Obolodiplosis robiniae; assembly: GCA_028476595.1. Lineage (NCBI taxonomy): Eukaryota > Metazoa > Arthropoda > Insecta > Diptera > Cecidomyiidae > Obolodiplosis > Obolodiplosis robiniae. Next base: position 5,249,421 of record CM052017.1, on the reverse strand, counting down.
ATGTGTATGTTTTTCTCTTCCTCTCTCCCTCTCTCTCTCTCTATCTCGTGTGGTTGAACTATGTTTGGTTTCATTGCATGATAAGAGAAAGTATCATTAAAGTGGTACTTGTGACGATCTCGGTTGAGAGGTCGCCAAATAAATTAAAACCATCGAAACCAGCGTATGCAAAGAAACAACGGAAACATCTTCAGCCGCACAAAGTATTGTAAGCTGATTATTTGTTTCTTCTTCTGTCGAAAGCGATATTAACAACATCCATTTAATAACCGGCTTAAGTGCATCAACATCGCATAATCGGAACATATTAAAATGAATTTTGTCGATCGCAAATTACACTATTCACGCTTCCTATATTTTTTTGAATAAGAAATTTCGAGCCGTACATTTGTTGGCATCTATGAAGCCACAATCTAGATGAACAAAATCACCTCAGTTTTTTGCCGAGTGAAGTGTTCTTAAAATATGCATCCAAAACAAAATAGAATTTTAATAAAAATGCAGAGAGAAATTTTATCTGGATTTTGAAGAGACTCACTTCATTCATTTTAGCTAGTATCTTATGATCTGTCCGATTGAATTTCACCGAAGCCTCGAAAGAGATGTCCAAATTTGTGTTTTCTTTTCATCAATACGTATTAAATATTTCTTTGTCAATTTGACGTGCAATAGTTTTTTATTCGTCGTAGCAAAGTATTTATTGGCCTATGCAATTGTTGAGAATGCATGTCAAATTAAATATAGATTGATGCTTGTCGGAGAACTGAGTTGGGAATCTATTCAAAAGCTGAAAAATTGAAACACTAATCTGGTTACGTGTTTATTCGCCCTGTTGAAGTTAGACACAATTAGCTTTTGTGACGGAGATGATGGATTATCATGGCTTTGAAGCGAAAAAATATACACAGAATATTTGACCTGCCACAAGCGATCACATTTCATTCACATTTGTGAATTGTGCTCACATTTGCTCTGTTTTTTTCTATCTCCCTTGTGTTTGAAATGCGTTCGCACCTTTTTATTTCATTCCAGTCACAAAACGGATGGATCTTAGTCAGACCGAGTGCGTAAGCATTAAAATACGAGTACGTGATTAAGTGTGATTAACAAATTAATTTCCATTCAAATCACATTGTTGTCACCGGTGATTCATTTATGTTGGGCATTGTTTAAAATTGAAATGGATCGATTTGTTCTTTTCTCTCACTCTCGCTCTCTTGAATTTTTCGTCGCTTCCTTTTTTTGTCGTTTTAGTGCTTATGTGTTGTCAGTAACAATTTGTCTTGTCTTGCTTTTGTTGATGTAACTCAACTATATGACATGTGTACCGTGAGTTCCGAAAACCTCGCTTCGTATTCCAATCGTACACATCTATAAAGAAAGTGTATATAGTTTGATCCGTTGATATTCTCAGCTAATAATGAACGGTGCTGATTGATTATTAGTGTGTGCGATATATTCACGTCATGTTACACATGCAAACGTGTACGTCCGCTTTCATTCGTTTTCCTCTCTCTCTCTTTTCTCCTTTATTCTTTCGTCCATCAAACCATCACATCCTCATATTATTAGTTGTTAGAACATTGAACATTTTATTTTCTCTCGGCTGGAATTCAACAAAAAATGAAATAGTATTCTAGATCTTCTCTTTGTCGCGATCTGTGTTACTGTATTTGTGGCGGCAAAAATCAATTGATTGTCCAATTTATTGATATTCCTCCAGTCAAAAGTCAATAACACCATCAATTTTATGAATGAACGAAAATGCACCAACTAATGTACGAACAGTGAATGAAATGCGTTGTAAGTGATCTGTCTGCCGCCCAAAAAACACGTGAATGAAATTCATGAAAATGAAATCATGAACCCATTCCACCGGATGCTTGGCAGACGATATACAATCATTTCATCGAATCGTGCTTTATCTACACAGTAATTTTTCATGGAAGCGCTAGCTATAATTTGAAAGCATAATACTTACGTTTTTTTGCATAAATCATTTTAATTGAAAGAAAAAAAAAATAACTCAATTTTTCTACTTTACAATGTTAAACAAAGTTTAATTTGTGAGTGATAAAAAAAAAAAGTGATTCGATAATGATTTTTGTTCATGATTTTGTTCAAATAAATTTAATTAAATAATGCAAAATTGTTCATTAGTCGTCGCCAAAATCCACGGGATGTATGACGAAATTCGGCATGCGACTCGAGGCTGACGTGTGCCACAGCCGACTCCATAGCTTGGCATTCCGACAAGTACTAAGCGGCCAGTTACCGTATCGACGTGACAGAGACCAGCACCATCGTCCGCCTAAACAATGTTCAATTCATATTTTTTATATTTCCGTTTTTTAAGGTTAATTTAAACTATATTTGAGCTTGGAAAATGGATAATTCTGTCATTCTCTCTATGAAAAGAGACTAAATGATGGATTTTCTCCATCAACTTTCACAATTTTGCATTTCCATTTGAAAGTTACTATATTTCTTTGACCTATAAGCAAAGTTTCGAAGCAATCGAAACCACGTTCAAAGGTAAAAAACGTGGTTTTGATCCATTGCATTTCGGATCTCAAATAAACATTTGAGTCACTCAATTCAAATTGAGCTTCTCTCTGAGCATTGGCCTTTTTTTGTCAACAGAAATATTCAAAATGCTGCTGCAATACTCACGGTGCAGCTATCTTTTTGTGGAGTCAACAGGCACATCTGCGATACAGTTATGCGGTATGGATAATTCTCATTGCACTGGTCATTTGTGATGATATTCAATGTAACCGATTGCAAGCGTGTCGAATGTGGTCCTGAATACGATGTTTCTCCATAGCCAGCCACTTCAACCGGTGAATAGGCATAGTTTGGTTGTGCCAATCGTTCGCTATACAAACACAGATCGAAAAAAAACGTACAATCGAAACAACAATTCACATATTATCAAAAGAATTTTTGATGCGGTGAGTCACCAACCTGATTGGCAAACATGCTGGTGCTGTGGCTGCATTAAATTCGATTGGTCCCGTTTTGCCAATGGCTATATCATTCAGCATGGACAATGGATCATAGTCTGGATGTTCGACTATGCCAGAGAAACGGTAAGTGGAGGCATATCGCGAATCTGCTGGCCGAGCATAGTCGGTTGTGCCAACAATTATTCCCATTGTTGTTATCGTGCGATTATGAACACAATGTGCTGCCGTTATAACGAAATATGGACTAATTATTGTGCAACCGCAAAATACCATCTTCACATTCAAGTCCATTAATCCACCAGCAAATGGCATCTGCTCAATATCAATGCTCTCTCCATTCAAAATTCGGGGCTAAACAACGAAATGAATAACACAGCGTGAGGGGTGTGGCAAATATATGAGAATAGTTTACCTTTTTTCGATATCCGCATTGATATTGACATTGCGGTTGATCTTGTTGGCCTATCGGCTGATAAACCTGTTGACTTGGTACGTAGCTGGGAAAGTTTGAATAAACATTACCACCACTTTGGTAGCTAGGTGGATAGCTGGGCTGGAAGCCAGGTTGAAACTGATAACTGGGTTGAAATCCGCTTTGATAAATTGGCTGGACCGGCTGGACCGGCTGGACCGGCTGGACCGGCTGAACTGGTTGTATGGGCTGAACTGGCGGAATGGGCTGAACTGGCTGGATATTTGGTTGAAATCCAGGCTGATACCCATTTTGTGACTGTTGATAGTTTGTCGATTGATATCTATTTGGTTGATAATATGTTGGCTGATATTGTGTATATCTTGTTCCTTGTTGATAATAGCCCGATTGGTACGAAGACTGGTAGCTTGGTTGATATTGCACTGGCCGTTGCTGCTGCTGCTGCTGAGCCGGAAAACGTTGTGGAAATGATGGTCCAGTTATGAACCGATTTGGTGACACGGGCTGAACGGCGGGCAAGGCCGTTTGCTGTGCATAGATCTGACAAAAGAAACTACCTCCCGTCGAATTCGGGAAACTTCGAAGCGCTAACATTTAAGAAAAAAAGTACAGAAATGTAAGCAAGAGATTACAGTTGTGCGATATATTTCAATGTAGCAAGAGCAATTATTGTCAGGCCCGACACTTATGTTGGCATTTGTTCTTCTGCTTCTTTTTTTCTTTAAAATTTGTAAAACAAATAGAATGAGCGCATTCAATGCAGATGAGTAACAGTGCAACCAATTGAAAATTAGCAAACAATGTGTATCACACCATCCGGATAAATTTATATACATTTCTGTGAGTGTCGGCTATGCCCACTTTTAAATGTACACACAAATTTGATAACAAATTTTACGATACGGTCAGACACTTGATAATCAAGACATATTTCATCACTTACCCATAACTAAGGCATTTGATCGAGTCTCTGCCACAAAAGGCTGTGTGCAAAATTGCATGGCATCTTTCAAATCTTGGCAGCCTTGGTAAGAGATTTCAACTCTGTCACCGTTCATATTGCATGATCCATACTAAAAAATATTATGCAAAATTGAAACATCCTTGTTTTTATCATTCTCATTCTCATGATAAATGATGTATAGCTCTAACTCATCTTGTTATTTAAATGAAGAAACTGAACATAATGATGTTAAATTCAATGTTAAAATGCTAATAAACAAAAAGTAAAGAATTTTGAGCAGAATTCAAATGTGTTTAGCATAACAATCTTAAAAAAAATTTCAGAACAGATTTCATAGGCAGTATTTATTTGAACCCAACAAATTAAGATATTAGAATATGTTGTGAGCTCATTATGCAATCGTTCTTGCTTGAAAGAAGAAAACAACTGAACCTGAACTGTTGAATAGCTTACATTTGGAATTTTCATATCGTTGCATTTTATCACGATTTTTGTGCCATATGGAGCACAGCCTGACCATCGGCAATTCGTGCCCGCTGGATATTTTTCGGGGTAAAATGGCGAGAAAACGTCATAGACACGTCCAAGCTCAATTGATTCATAATAGTCACATCCATTGAAAACATTATTTGTGTATGGGTAACTCTGTGCCAATGCATTCGATGCGATTATCACCAGAATGAAAACTATTTGAAAACACATTTTTTTAAATAGATAAATTTAGCAAAAATAGATCGAAATGCATACATTCCGAAGCAAAAGCAGCCATCGCAATCGAAAATAAAAAAAAATAATGGAAAAAGTTCAAACAAATTTGAGTGTCATTAAGATGAATCGTTGACAAAATTACAAAACTTCAGAATGAAAAAAAAAAATATATAAACTTCACGAAAAAATAAATGATAAAACTCCAAATTTTTCTTGCACCAACAAATTTTATCACATTGAAATCAGTTGAATCCGCTGTGTCTCAACCAGTACTACGGCGCATACTGACGAAATTTTGGCTCATGCCGATTTTCTTATTAGATATGTGTTTTTGTTTCATTCTATCCGAACCATTTTTTTCTCTGTCTTTCGTTAAATGTGTTCTTTTTCAATTGTTTCACATCTTTATTATTCCATTTAAGTGAATATTACGAAAACCATGTTTTTTTTTTTGGTCCACCGATTCATGTCGATCGCGTCAGTGTCAATATTGGCCAAAAATGTGTGTCATCCCGAATATACATAGGACCTAGAATATATCGAAGCGGAAAAAACTACATGATCTGTTGAATCATCGTTGCAAAATTCGAACTTATCGAGCGGAAAGCATTCCAAAGCCATCAAACACGTGTCGTACAATGATTCCAATTGAAGCAACAACAACAAAAAACGAAGCAGTTCAGGCGAATCTACGATGTATGTGTGTGTCTGTGTATAGACTCCAAATATAAAATCATTCTTTAATTATACTGCACGTTATTTGTTTCATTGAAATTTGTCTGTGTTCAATATCATTATTATGTAGATATGGGGACCGAGTATGTTGAAATCACTTATACCTCATGCAATTGCCAAAATGCACATACAAACAATTCAATTGTCACTTCAACATATTTTTCGCCAATTTTATCAATTGTAGCGTTCTAATTTGAATATCGTTGCTATTTTGGTTATGTGCATAGTCGGCTGCGTTGTGTCAGACACAGTCTTCAACCTTTACTTAAGCCTACTCAGATGGATGCGACAAGTGATACGCACAGATAATTTGTCTTACTCACTAAAAATTTAACAATAGCATGTTTGAAATGCTAACAGAAGCGATCTGCTTTTTGTTTGATCGATTTATATATATACAGACATTTTTTTCCCAACTAGATGCCTCCTTTTATTTGTCATGTTAATAGACTTTTAATGTACATTTGAATGTAGTTGAAATTCAATTCAGACACTTCGTGACATACAGATGCTTAGAAAATGCTGTGCTAGAATGGATGTGCGCTTCTTTCATTTTCGAAAAGAAAAAAAAAATGAACAGCAATAACAATGTTCAAGTCAAATAGAATACTTTCTTTTGTTGCCACAATAGTCTGTGTAAACGTATCGTGTGTGCGCGCGCGCGCGGTAACAGCTAATGAATTAGAACATTATTTGAATTGCTATGCAAATAATGCTCATCATTTCACTCAAACGTCCAACCTCGATTCACTTTTCAAATATGCGAAAATCGTTCCCGTTAGACATACACTAGAACACCTTTTCATCGATTTCACAATATGTTTTACATCATTTTTACACATCCAATTTATTATCTATCCAAATTACTCGCAAATGTTTTGTGTTTCGTGCATTTTAATACACAAAAATATCGATTCGCAAGCTTACACACTTTTGTTCGTGGAATTTTTCGATTTGAAGCAAAGGCAACGTACAAGACCTTGGCTGAAACAACAATAAGTTCATTGAAACGAAGGGAAAACATAAATGTATGTGGATAAAATGACCGTTCCCTTGAATTATAGCTTGACATTAGAATTGTTTTTATCATCTTCCAATGCAAGAGTATTTTGAAAAATAACAAATTTATTTTATTTGGCGAGTAATCAATTTATTTGTTTTTTTCTTTTCTTTGCTTTGTTTGTAATCTTCATTCTGCGAAAACTCTTTTTATTTTAACTCAAATGGATGTATATAATTTTAACTCAATATTTTTGTCGTACAGCATTTGTTTTTCCAATTCAGTATGCATTTTTCTAAATTAAAATGTTTTGTGGAATGTTATTAATTGAAAATTATCAACATTTTGCCAAAAATGATTCATATGAAAATTATTGAAAATTCGCATTTAAAATTCTCTGCCAAACCTAAAGATTGCAATTTCTTTAGTCTTGACGTTGTAAAGTTTACGAATATTCTTTCAGTTCAACTTGCGAATGGCGGCGTTGCTTCCAATTGTCCCATCAATACTGGCGTATAAACAAATATTCGACATTAATCTACGAGATATAAATAATATAGAGTATATTCTATCGCACATACGATCACAGATGATATGGGAGAGAACGAAAACAGTGAAGAATATAAGAAAAGACCTGTATGTTGCCGACAAAAGCAACCATTAGCATCTTTTTATCGGAATGATATAAAAGCAATAAATGATTTCAAAATTAGCATAGATACAAACAAAATGGCATTGTATGCTAAATCGTTTTGAAGCTATAATTCAGAATGGTGCGGCAGCAATAGCAATAAACTTACTAAAATGGTCATTGAAAAAAGAGCAAGCGGCATTTAATGCAGGTATCCGTTATTAAATGCCAAATAGCTGAATTTATCAAAGTTATTGGACTTTCATAATGAATTCTATTCGCATTCGATCTTCTAGCAGTGTTCATGAAAACACTTATTTTTTGCGTCATATAAAGTCATTTTCATCCCTTTTAAGCCCGATATTCAACACTTTTAAGACATTCTCATGGAAAAAAAAAACGAAAAGGATGAAGTCTTCAGTCTCAAGCATTCAATTAACGACTCATCAAGCGAATAGCAATTTCAATGAATAAATTGATTGCGGCCGTAAAAATGTGGAAAATGGACAATAATTACGGGTGATTGCAACGGACAGTGGCGCTAAGAACAGTGGGCGTTTTTGAACCGGGGGCAACCAATTAGCGCCAGAAAATGTATTTAATATTCATTTTACAATCGCAACGAAAAATCCACCTTCAACATTTCCTTCGGGATATTTACATGAATTTTTAAATTGGTTTAACACGGAGGCAAGATCTTAGAGACGATCAGCACAGCCACTGGTCTTTCACCGCCATTAAATTGTCAATATGATTACATAATTTTCGGTGCCTATCCGGATTTTGTAAAATGTTGCGGTGTAATTGAAAAATGATTTCATATCGAAATGACATATGCAATTTAAAATGCAATGCTACACCATATTATTTTCAATTCGTCGAGCTCGTGGCGACTTCCAATTTTATTTTTTTTTCGGATTTAATAAAATCCGTACGTGCATATGATTATAGGTCTTCGAACATATTTTCCATTTCAATCGTAAATGCATGGAAAACAATTGAATTCAAATAAACTGTAAGTATTAAATGTGCAATGGCAGAAGAAGGTGCGTTAAATGTACCTTATGCTTAGCATGTATTGCCATTGAATTGGTCGAGTGCGCGAGCGCGGTTTCGTTTCGATGATCATTGAAATCGGTTTGCGATTCGCGACGAGTGCATTTAGTCTTCTTTATTTGCCATTGATCGTGGCTGATAATTCTACAACAGCTACTGTTTATTTGTCTACTGTCGCCTGCTTATCGATTCACCGAGAATGCATTGAAGTTGCTCTTCCGAAGACTAGGTGCATTAAGTTGCGCGCGCTCGATTACATATGAATCGATTCTTTATCATTGGTCATCTTTTGAATATGGATTGGAATTTGATCTTTATTTAAGGCTTGATAAAGAGAAAAAAAATAGCGGCAAAACAGCCAAAATGCCTATGCAAGAAGAAAATCAACAAAGCAACAAACAAAACAAACAGTCAAAATGCAGAGACCTGTAGATAAAACACGGCCATAGAAATGCTGCTGATGTTTCGAGACGCACGGAACATCACATCACTAAATGCGGACAAATAATATGCACGCAATTATACGTGCGGCGCTGTGCAACCAATTGATTTTAAGCGATGTATTCTATTGCATTGTATTCGGTTTCCATACACAGGATTTGGTTGTTGTTGTTGTTCTGTCGTTGTTTTCGTCGCCGTTGTCCGGTATATTCGCCGGGTCTGCGTCGTCATTGTGAATTGTGATGTCGATGAGCTTTGTCGCTCTCTTTCTCTCTCTTGCTCCGAAAGCATGTAATCGATAGGATTGTGTGCGCTTTTTTATGTATATTTGCGCGTGATTTTTATATTGCAAAAATGCATGGCTTGCAGCATCAAATTTTATTACAAACATTTCTGTTGTGTGTTTTTTGTGGACGATCGTTCCAATATTCCATGCGTTTTGTGCGCGCGCGTAAGCGCTCGAGAGAGTGTTTGTGCCTTTAAAAGGCTTTATCGTAAAAAAAAAAATGCGCACAGCTCTCTAAGTAGAATTTTATTGTTTGCTCTTGTCTCTTCGTTTCAATAAATTTCGACTTAAATGATTTTTCAAGCTACTACACTTGAAAATAGCTGGAATTGCTTTCGAAACTCTATTGATGTCTATTTGCATTTGGCGAAGCTAGTTCATTTTAGAATTTCGTTTTCTGTCTCATTTTTCGCCACTGACTTGGCTCCTTTCTCACTCTCGCCCTCATTGAAAATGGCGCTGCTTTGCATATTCTAGTAACTGTGAAATTCTTATTATTATTGATATTGCATTATTACAACAGCGAAATGTGCGCGGATAACGCAACTTCAAATCGTCAGGCCAAACAAATATATGAGTCATGCATTAACGTTTAACACACAACATTTAAATATAAATCTATTTGCTGATGTTCGTTCATTCTAAAGGATAAAATGAATATTTGGCGATAGGCTAAAGGCGATTTAAGCGGTGGCTCTGCCTGACTATCTTGAACATGGTATTCGTGAATCGAATTAGCTATTGCAAATATGTGCATAATTTTGCGCCGGATTCCAGACAATTCATGATGGCGTTAAGAAATTCACTGCACTCAACAAAATGATAATGATAAGTTATTTAAAATAGGTGGATAGCGTTTCACCGTTTAATTAGCTTTTCTTAAAAACCAACCGTTGTTGTCTTTGTTGTTGCTGTTGACTTGAACTGAGTTTATTTCTGATATGCAGCAAAAAAATTGCCACTTTAAAATAAGGATCTATTTCGATTGGTATTTTACGTCCTTTTAAAGTGGAATACAACTTCTCAATAATGATTAATGGTCCCATAATTGCTACATTTTATTCCAAACAAACGAATTTGAAATCCGCAAAAGCTATAAAACCGCACAAAAAAATTCAAAACGAAAAGTAGAAATCTAACGACACCTCAAATCACCCCACATGTACTTCTTGTTTCGAGGTAAACATCGATGGGATGGTTATTTTATTGCCGAAACCGCGTCATTCATGTGATTGTTAAAATCCAATGTCCATTTTACCATATCACTTAGCAATGTGCAACAATCGCTTTTCAATGATTTATGCGACGATATTATTCACGATGCTGATGAGCACTATTTGATGGGCCAATAAACATAACTCACGAATCAGTGTCTACCATTTGAATCCCAAGCAGCAACAGCTATGCACCAATCTCTGGACATCGAATTGAACTGAAAACGACAATTCAAGAATAAATCATCGAAAAAATCGATAAGTACCCAAAATTTCACATCCAAACAATGCGCGTCTCCAACAACAACAATTTTAGTTCCACTTCTCACCGCTACCGTGTTTAATACAAATTTATTGCATTTGGGCGCGCTTATTTCGAATGTAAGCCAATAAGTAAGACTGGCCAAAAATAGCTATATTCGATGGCTGTAATGCTTATAAGAAGGGACAACAATCCATTTTCAGTAATTTGGAGAAAAAAAAAACATTTTATGAATGACGAGCGATGATTTTCGATCGAAGTAAATTATGAAGCCCAAAAATTTTGCTTCTTTAGTCGTTTCATTGGCTTCGAAATAGTGTTGAACTCATTTGACCGTCGCGGGTGCTTCGAATTGCATTCCTGCATAATATTTATAGTTCATGTTGCTTGGGCACTTCAAATGTCCGTACCAATAGCAACTGAGACCCACAAACTCAAAACTAAGACGCGAAAAATATTTCATCGTGTTGCACGATTGTAGTATTGTTCAGGCGGATTTGTCCACTCATTTAGAGCCGTCGCCAGATCTGTTATTAAAAACAGCATATAAATTTTAAATCATATTTGCAACATTGTATGTTTAAACCAGCACACCGCATACTTATTATTCGTCTTTGCAAGCTTTGCTTTTTCATTTCGTTACCGATATTTTTTGATTTTATGACTTTCTGCTCAGTTTTTAGTTTGATTTTAATAATCCATAAAGTTTTTGTGTGCATTTAGATACACATATCCAGTTTGACGACTGCGTTTAGTGTTGGAAATCTATCGAATTGCTGCATTTTTTGCGTTCTACCTGAAAATAATGAGAATATGTAATACTGGAGATTGTTGTTTATTTGCAGAAAGCAAAAAAAAAAAAAATCAGGTCTGCGGACTCTCGTTAGATGAACTGCGCAAGCCGAAACTAATTAGAAATGTCTCGCAAGATTTGTCCTTTTATTAGTTGCGCATCCAAAGAAATGCTATTCTAATCGAACCAAAGAATCAGCATTATTATTGCATATTATATCTTTCCATTAAGAGTTATTATTTGTAACTATAAAATGTGCGCATAATGCATTCGTAATTGCTCTGCAGTGCATTCTTTTAAGTGGCTTTAATGACCTGAGTATAACATATGAGTGAGAATTCTTACCTATAACTGAAATACTCGCGCTCAAAATTAATGGCAACCAGAGAATATTCTCGCTACCTCTGAATCGAAAAATATTTTCATTGATATTGCAAGTGCTGCACTCATTTGAACTAATAGCACTTTTGTGATATAATAACGAGGGCCACGTTCCCATCCGAATTGGTTCCATACAAATGTGCATCGATAATCGATCAAGAGTCATCGCAGTAATGCTATTTTCTACATTTTGTTTTTTACGACGAACAATTTAGCTCAAAAGCTCAGTGCAACTCAATTTCGAGGGGATTCGGTTCATTTGATTTAGTAAGTAAACGCCTGAAATCGTTTCCAAGTTTTTTATGGCTCATATATAAATTATGAGATTGATGTCATCGCGATTTCCATCGTGTGATTGGTTAAACAAGCAGAACATGGCAGTGACACAGAATATTATTGCATAAATTGTTTTTTTTTCTCAGATGACATCATTATTTGCTTGACAGGGCTTCATAAATCTGTTGCATGATATATGGAGTGATGACGAATGCGGGTGATATTTTGCTATACTTCCCAATCATTTGTATGAATTGAATGCAATAAGAATATTTCCCTCACATCAAATGCATTGAAATGATGAAAATCGATTAGATTTAAAAAAAAAAAAACTACATTCAACAATGGATTTTCACCATTTAACCGTAATCTATAACACAAATTGGCGAAAAAGTACGAAAGGCACTTATTTACTATTTCGAACGAATCCCCTTTTCTGAATGCAAAAAAGCATATCTTTTCTTCTATTTCAGATATTTATGGCATAGATTTAGCTTGGTCTTCGGCAAAAAGCTCCGTTCAAATTCGAACGAATTGTGAGAGAATAGAAACTGCGACTACAAATGTGCATTCTGCGTGCCCATAACAATTCGCGAAACATTGCACAATTTTCTTTGTTCCGTCTTTTGACTTGTTTGACCTTAATTTGCATTGCTGATTTGTCACACTATCCACCTTATTTCAACTTACCGCAGTCTCTCAATCAAATGAATATGTGCACATGAGCAGATAATGAATAGCCGCCATAAATCTCTTTAGGCGTTCAACAAAGCCGATCGGGAAATTATCGGTTGCACCTCATTTCGTGCGTTTTCATTGTTCTCTCAATGGAATTGGTTTAAAGAAATTCGACGTACGGTACACAATATATCCACCATTCAAGAAATGTGTTTAATTTGCAATTTCTTGATCTTCTCAACAAAGTTCAATGATTCCGTCTGGAAAAATCATGATTTGTTTTAAAAATGATTTCATGGGACAAAGTTAGATTCTTGTTAAATAATGGTGGAGTTAATTCACAGCAAGAGAAAAACAAATACGTTTTGATATATTATTATATGACAACGGCAGTAATAGAACGATCTTTATTTGTGAGATTTCGTTCGAGTCATTAAAAGCAAATGGAAAATGACCGACATTAGCGGGCCTCTTAATGATCGGCAGTGATGTACCAGCCACCATGCATTGTAAACGTATTCATGAGATTGTTCTTTCTCAAATAACTGTGATTATTATCAAATTTCACGCCGTTCAATATCGAAAGATATTTTTTAGTTTATTTTCAAAATCACATCGTTTTGAAACGTCACAAAGAAACAAGAGCTTGATATTTGTGATTCAGGACGGTTCAATAAATCTAGGAAACGTTTGAGACCTAAGTTATTTGTGTTACGTCAAACAATCTCTATATGATTTGAAAAATATACCAGTACGATGTTTTTCTTAATCAAATTCAGTGTTTTTCGCTCGTATATGGCGGTTTTGCTGACTTTAGTAGTTTCTGTCTTCCCGCGCAGTTTCATCTACTTGTGTTTTTCTCTTCATTCTAACGCTCTCAAGAATGCGGATAGCATGCAATTGATCCGGATTTTTGGTATAGTATGAAACAATCTACAAATATCTAGTATGTATGACAAATAGCCTGCTCTGCACATTTTTGTGCATGATTAAAAAAAAATAACGACGAACAAATAGACACACTCAATAGCGAATAAACAAAAGACACTGGCCAAATAAAACCGAATGATTTTGGAAATCATTAATCAAAATGTGTCAGTTTTTGTTGGAAGCATATTTCAATAGACTAACGACAGATTATTTTAATTTGTATACGTTGCATGTGTGAAAAAAGCAAGTGGAAAAAACCAGCACGTAATGCCGATGAAACGAAAAATTTCAGTTTTCAATGCGATAACAACAATGGGTTTGTTGAAAAAATAAACAAATTATTATTATTGGAAATATAATGGCTGAAATCAAAATCGAAGAAATGCTGAAGAAGAGAAAACAATAAATGGATAACCAATATTCATGTAGAATTGTTGGTTTGCCGATCAAGAGCGAAAGAGCGAGAGATGCGCGCAAAAGATGCTGATGTGGACATAAATACATAAACACATTCGAAAACAATAAGTCCATTAATAAAACATCTTAACGTCTCGTCTCTTTTTCCAGGTCTTTCTATCGAAATGTCCTACAAAAGTTCAAAAATTCTGTGATTTGGGCCAAGCTAACCTTTAAAGGTGCAATAGGTGAAACGGAACAACACAGTGTAATGATTCAAGATATTCCAAGCATCTTACAGCCACGCCAAACCACACGCTCCATTCAATTCCAACCATTAATTCTCCGGCCGATACAAATGAATAAGAATCACACCTTTGTCGCATTCGTTTGACTGAACGTAAGTCTTAATTACTTTAATAGCCAATCTATCTTTAGACACGGACTTGGACGTAGGTCAAATTTTTACTCCTGCGATCGAGGTGATCTCTCTCTGTCTCCGCATTTTAGCGATATCATTTTACTGAACATCATTTGTCAAAAGAAATGTATTAGGTTTTGTTTCGAACATCCGAAATGTGTGCCCAATCTGATAATAAATGCCTCACATAGTTTCATCACATTCGATTTGTAAAATAGTGAAGAAAAACCAAACCATTGAGGAAAAACATTACAATCAAACATGTTGTTGCCACATTTGCGTGAAATCATTTCAGTCGTCGTAGTTCCTAACGATTTATTTTTCTTCAGAATTTGTTGTTTTGACTGCTTACGCCATGAATAATGATTCGTATTGCGTCAGTTGAGCAACAAAACCGAAATGTAGGGCCATCAAAATCTATTGCCAAATTTTGTGCTGTTCCACTTATAGAATCAAGCATTTTCACTTGTATTGAACAAATAAGAATGATTAATTCTTCGATTGATGCATCAAAAGCTGTGACTATTTCTACTTTTTCCTGAAAAGTGAATCTATTTCAAGAAGCAGGGAAAATTTGAAAATTCAAATATTTTAATAAATTGAAATTGACTCCAGTAATTTTTCTAGCTATTATAATCCAATAATGGATGTTAAACCTTTAATTTCAGCAATGATTTATGTTAATCTGAAATAAACCTGAATGATCGCCTCAAATCGATCTTCTTTCAATTATTGATTTCTATGATTTTGTATTGGTCCTCTTTTAGAGCGATTCCGAATGTCAGTCGTCGTTCGGGCATCCATTTCAAATCCACTAGCCAAATGTGTATAATTTACACTAACATTGCTATTTTGTTAACTACCAATGTTATCTCACACAGATCTCTGACATGGACCATATATTCAAACACAACGACTCAACAATAATCGAACGTAAACGAGAATAAATGCTGCTTAAAATCACATGAGAAATATCTGACGTTTATTTTATTATTTGTAATACAAAACAATGATGAACCTATGACCTCATCTAGGTTTTTTCCCGATATATTTGTTGAACACAATATTATTGCAAATGGTTTTACAGCAAAAGTGGTAACTTTATATTGTATTGTCAATCGCCAATCGTTGATCGTGATAATTCGATTTAACAAAGAGGCCACATCTAGCGTGCATGCCAATGAAAAGGGGGGAAAATGAGCTAGACGAAGGTAAAAATATGTATTGTGCCGTTAATTGATAAATTATTTCCTTTGTTTTAGCTTAAAATCGCATCTAGTGGAAATGGCACACTGATCTGATAAAGCCATAACAAAATTGCATAGATGCAAAAATCTTTCATAAATGCATCTCATGAATGCATTCTTTTAATTCTCATTCTATGTCTTCATTCCCGATTTCGATCGCCATTCGCCCGATGATTGGAGGGAGTGAGAGAGACAAATCAATGAACATATTTTAAAATTAATCAAGAAAATTCATTGAAGTGCCAATTTTCTCATCAATAGAATTTTTACTGTTGGCACTACCAGGCACCATCGCCGTATTTAATGCAAATTATGAAATGAATTTGAAGTAAAGGTGGCTCCCATCCTTTAACATCAAATTTAATCAAATGAGATTCAAATTATATGTAATAGTTCAAGTGCTTATAAACGAAAGAAATGGACATTTTCTTCTTTTTTTTAAACATGATATCAATTTGAAATTATCAAATGAAGATAGAAGTAATTTCTTAGAAAAAAATGACATCATTAAAGATAGAATTACATTAAGAAATAATTATTGTTGCACAAACACACAGAATTGGTGCAGCGCGTAATTTTATATCATTTTTTAGGTTTACGGTTGGATGAAATTTCGTTCGAGAAATTTTATTTCGATTTAAAATTTTTGGTCTGAATTCGTCGAAATAGTGGTATTAACTAGTTTTGTTTTTAGATCTGCCATTTATTTTATCACAATATTACCAAAAATGTAATTTTCAAGTGTGAGAGTTATGAATTTTGAATAGACACATAAATATTATAGAGTGTTGCCATTCTGTATGTTAGTGATTGGGGCGTTTACTCATCAGACTATTTCATTTACAATTATTTAGAAGTATCCTCGCCAAATACTCTTACATTTGTATATTTGACATTTTATCAGAATGAGATGAAAGTAACATGCAGATGCGCTGCGACTGCTAATATCTATCGTCTTACTGATATATTTACACTCACTGGCGACGGCTCAGTGCAAGATATGTTCTACCATTGTATCGTTGTTCGACATCAGCATTTATTTGTGTTATCAATTTTGCACAGAATCGTCGCCAGTGAGTGTGAATTTGTAATTTCAAATGTCGATATCATAAGCAGAGTAATATATACACCAATTTTGGTGTTCTCTATTGAGGAGTAAACGTTCCCATTACTATGAAGTTTAGAGTAGACGTACTCTTTTCATTGTTTGAGTGTATCAGATGACAAAGATAGCAATGCTTCGACATTCAATACAAGTACGGGCACGTAAAATTGGTGGGTATATAAGAAGTATTACATAAATTCGGAATAAGAATCGTTCTTTGAAGTCCGTTTAATAAAGGTCGCTACTATACAACACCCTTTTAGCGTAGGAGCTTTGTGAATGCGAATATACGGCGTCTGCGGCGCTGTGTTCGTTTTATTCAACAAAGTTAGTTGTGCACAAGGTAGTCGCACTGATGTAGTTCGCTATGCCGAGACCGTTACGCTATAGCAGCGGTGTATATTAGCGAAAATTCATTCTCTGCTCAATTTTAATGTATTAAAAACTGGGAAATTCATAGGATACTATGATAAATCTAAAAGACTACCATTGAGATTAATTTGGATGTATTAGTTAAGTCAAGAGCACACTCGGAATTAGATGAGTGTACGGCGTGTTGCTTGAGGGGCTAGCTCCGATATTGCGATAAAATTACAGAAAAGTAAATTAAATGGCTAGCCCGACATCAATAAAATTCGCAAGATTATCCGTGAAACGAATTACTTGTCCAGCTCAGTCTGTTGACAATTTATACACACTTTTGTTTGTTTAAGGCATCATTAAGGTTTAATTGTGATCTTTTTTATCACAAATTATTTGTGTGTGTTTGAACTGCTCGATGAGTGTTGAAAAAGGTAATTATGGCTAAATGTCTCTAGCAACAATTAATGTGAAGCTCATTAAATAAAAAGTTGGTACATAGTTGCATGATGTTGGCAGTATGATAACATATTTAGAATTGTAATGAAGTGGTCAACTGAACAATATTCCTGAAGTCTTTGGAAATTCTTCAGTCTCACCATTCTGATATTAAACTCCAACGATTTCAGCCTTTTCTATTGATAAGACATATATTAAAAATGTGACGGAATTCGGCGAATTTGGTCACCGCGATTAGTTTACGGTTGCGCAAATTCGTGCTGTTGCAATCAATGGAAACTAGAATGCAAATACAGTTTGCGCGAATGAAAAGCCCATAAGAATAAAATAACATGAGGATGGCACAACTTTTGTTAGGCACGTAACGTAAAGTGCTCACGAAATTGATGTTCACACAGCCTTTAAAACATACAAACACACCATTCCGAATCGGCATTTCGAGCGCACTTTATTCACTTCTGCCTGGCAACGGAGCGCACAAGCAAAAAACAAAACGCACACATCCAGAAATATGCACGTTGTTGAATTTGTTTTAGTCATTTTTGGCTGAGCTCTCGTAACTTTTATCGTTCAGAGCAGACATTGAATTTCACCGTTTGCATTTTTGTCCTTTTTTTTGTTGGTTTTTTTCATTTTCATTGCAGCAGCAGTTTGTCGTTTATGCAAAATGACAATACATAAAATGAATGCATATGGTACTGCCATACCGTTCTACGCGCCTCGTAGATGATCAGAGATGGAACGTGCGAAAACATTGCAACCGATAAAATTGCAACCGAACCACTTGCATTACAAGCTCACAACTTTGTTGTTAATGTACGCATTTTAGTTTGTGCACTGTAAAATAGATGTGATTCCTTGGCGGAATCTATTCGTGGCAAGGCAATATTTATGCACGAGAACAGAGAAAGCAACAGCACAGTACGAATTCAACGGGCAGTCAGTGAATTCGAATCGAAATGCAATTTCACATCCTGGATTATTTGCAAGTAAGTATCGTGCGTTGTCCAAATGCAACAGTAAAGCTGCAATTTTCAAATTTCGGGTTCACGCTTTTAGGTGTTTTAAACCAAAAAAATGCAAAAAATCAATCTTAATCCACTGACAAAAGTGTCACGAACTAATAATGACTACTGCGATTTTCGATACTCGCTAAATTTCCCTTCGATTAACATGACATGAAGATTAAGTTGCATTATTATTCTCACACATACTTTTTATGGCATAAGCTGCGAACAGACGATGAAAATCGCTAAAAATTAAACTTGCGAAAATGGTGTGTTAGTCACGCATATGTTTTACAGAAGACAGATCAACACTCACTGATAAGCAGATAGCTGCTGTTGATGTTCCTGTTATAATTGCTTTGCCACATCGTTCCCATTAAAATTGATGCACAAAGAAAAAATGTGCGCATATTCGAACGCATGGTACAAAATACGTGACCCATGTTCTGCTCTTTTCACATGTTTATCGAAGTTTGTGCGAGCCATGGAATAGATGCTAGGTTGCTTTTTCTCTACCTAATGGTAAACAACTGAAAATGCAGACGGTAGGTTATTTCATTGTAACATAATTTAAGTGTCACTGAAAACGAAGAATCACAGATAAATTTTGAACAATTTTGATTGTATTTCTATAAAAAAAATGCAAGTAGTGAATGCAGCACCTTTTTGACGTCCATATGCGTCACTATTCAAAGTTCAGAATGCGCCCATATCCACTTATAATATCGGCAGTGTTGATCCCTTTTGAGAGCATCGCCCATGTTCCTTGAATAGCCTCGAATACAAGGACCACTGAATGAAAGTTCATATTGACTCGCGCTCATTTGTTCACATAAATTCCGATCACAATATCAAATGCAATAACAATAGCGTCAAAATAATGCAATAATAACAAAAACAACAATTAATTATTACTTTATTATAATATTTGGCCGAACAACCGTTCATATTGATTTTTTTTTCGAAATGATGTTGAATTATACAATAATTATTATTATGACGTTATTATTTCACAGGATAATTGTATATTTTTTATGCATACAATTTCCAAATGATAAAATATTGTGTTCACTGTGTGCGAAAGTGAGCAATAACAGTGCTTGGCGAGGGAATAGGCGCTACTTATATATATATCTTGCACAGCACGCATCATTCTCAATATTTATGAGACAAGTGTTGGCGCTTTAAATCGATCTTTCGAAATGACATCATGAACATATAAAGAAAGTATTCGCTGAACATTGAGTTAATCTCTATCAGAATGTGAAAACTAGTTAGGTGGCCGATTGATAAGCCCGTCTTATATATTGGGGATATTCTTTCGCCTCTGTAAATGTTCAAAGTCCTTAAAACATGGTAATTCTTCGAGAAATGTTATCAATTATGATCACATGCACACAAATTCCAACTAAATATGCGAATCAAAATGAATGTGATGAGGATTTAAATAGTGATTTTTAATGCTCTTTTACATTATCATATTGCTTTCGTTACTGTGGAATTTTTTTAGATTTTATTCCTACATTTGGATTACTATTCGAATCAAGTTTTCAATAAATACATTTATTTGATTGTTTTAAATCTTGAATCGTTAGCATTATTAACGACAACAAGTAGAAGCTAGTACATTTTTGCATAAGATTGACGTACATTTTGTTGATACTTTGAAATCTGTAAAGTGAAATTCATTTGATAGAAATGGAACTACATTTTTGAATCGATTAAAAATATTTGTTCGTAGATTGAGTTCCGCCGAACTCATTTCGATCACATTCCAGGAGTATAATTCAAGCTTGTAATCCAAACTTTCTTAGACAAATATTGTTAGTGTTTGCAGTGTGAAACGGGAATTCAAATCGATAATATAAAACCGCAGCGGTCAGTGCGAGCAGCCATTTCAATGTTAAGATCGGAACGTCTTTGGTGGTCCATTTCTACTGAAGCAATACTCCCATGTGACATTACTCACCTTTCCTATCTGTATTTTGCGTTTATGCCTGCATATTTCATGTTTCTATTGCTGTGTTTAAACGTCGTAAAAAATTAATGCTATTTCTCTTTCAACTGGAATTCTATCTAATGTGTACCGATAAATAATATCCTCTATGCATTTCTTCTCTATCTCTCTCCCTTTCGAAAACCGGCCACTGCACAAGCATTTCTAAGCTTGAATAAAAGTGATCAGCAGAGTACTTTCTTACCGTTTGCTATCAGTTCGACCAAAGTGGCCAGCACACACCCAGCTCGAGAAATTTATTAGGAGTAAATTAACGCGTTCATAATATCATATGCGTCTGAATAATTCAATATCATAGATTGCACGGGTTCAAGACGAAATTCACAGAAAAAATTATAATTTGATTTCGAAATATGTTTTCTTCATTGGAACAGTTATATGAAGATGGAACTTTTGTTTAGACACGGCGATGTGAAGTTGAACGATAATTAACAGAGAGATGAGAACAATCATGCATTTATATAGTGCGTTTTGCATTTGCAACGATCCATAGTCAGCTGAGGTTTCATCCACAATAGTCATGTACTGGACTCGATTTCATCTCTGCCTCTCCACGCGCACTCACGATACGCGATTTGGTGGGAAGCTATTAAATTGTCAAATTGTAGAAAACCATTGCTCTTGTGCATTCGAAGAGTTGGCCCAATTTTCCAGAATTTTTGACTCAACTCGAGCGAAGTTTTTCACTTAGGGATAGTGTGGCCATATTAGGACCTAGGTCCCTCGCCCAATCTCTGAACCTGATAATTATTGATCAAAGGAGCGAAACGACCATACAAACGCGGAAGGGTACGTAGTAGATTACGCCATGTATTTTTCATATCGTAGCTAGGGCGTGTGGTCTCGTCGTTGCGCCTCCTTGACGACCATACAAACGCGGTAGGGCGCGTAGTAGAATACGTCATTATTTTGCATAGCGTAGTTAGGCCGCGTAGTCTACTAACGTCAATCCCCTGTTTTTGGTCATTTGCATACGCCGTGAACACATCGTTCATTTCGATTAACTCGCACTTTTCAATTTATATTGAATTAAAATCAATTGATAACCGGTATCAAATACTGATTGTATGCTATCAATTCCGACTATTTCTTTGTATGAATGTTTATCCAATGTACATCTATGGGCAGTAACATGTGAATATAAAGCCGCCCCGCTATTTCAAACCGAATTATAATTGGATTCCCTGTATTTTCTCTGACTTGTTCTACGGTCATTTCCATGCAAAAGTCACTATCGATTATTCTGAAACGTGATGAATATAAGTGAAATTAACACCTGAATTCAAATGATTGCGGCAATTGATGTGTGAATTTTTTAATTGTTTTTCATGATAATGCCCGATTGATTGAGTTGAGCTTCATTTGCTCGATACACATTTTGATTAATTGTTACAAATTATGAAGTCAACAATTTCTTGATGCAGTCAATCTTGAGCTTCGAAAAGCTCGAATAATTCAATAATTAACTCAGATTGCATAAGCGGTGCATAAGCGATATCCTTCAAAATGTCATACACTTGAACGATGCGTCTAGCTTGTTGAATCTAAGTTACGCTGCATCAACATTTTGCATATTTGCTTACGGTTGAAACTTTTGATTGAACAAAAATAAGCCTGGAAAAGAAATTCAAATGTTCATTTCTCCGCGAAACGTTCTGTTCCGAGTGAAACCAACTTGCAAGTGAAATTTACACCTGCTGAAGAAATTGGTTGACTGATGATCTTCTGTCAAACATCGTTGATGAACACGAATATATTTGATCGGTCGCGTATAATGTAGCGGCTGAAATGTACCGTGCGGGTAAATAATTACATATTAAATACCACAATCATGACACCATCAAATTTGTTAAGCAAACAACCTTTCTGCTTCACATGCAACATGCGTGAGATTGACCCGGGGGGGCATCCGTATGTTTCAAAGTCCAAATCGTTCTATTTTACGGTAATGCTAATCAAAATGCAACGATCGCGTCCAGTGGCACTAAAGATGGTCATTTTCATAAGTTGGCGAAGTGTCTGAAGCGAACAGCGCGCGAAACATATCATAAATGCCAGAAAAGCCTCGGGCAACCATATCGCTTAAAATGCATCAGCGCTTTGGCTGCCGTGCATGCGTTGGTCAATAAAAATATACAACTAGAAGGCTACTAGACGGATGACACGTTATATGAGGAGTCTATATAAATTGGAGTAGATATAGAAAGCTATGAATACCAAAGTAGCTCCGTACAAATGTTTATAGATTCGGCCAGCAAACAGCGGAAGTGTATTCACTTTCAAAGTCACTATATTTCGTATACTTGCTATAATTAATTGATCACCAGACATCGACGCGGCTATAATTTATTTTACTATCACCGGCGACTGTTTGATGAGTTGATTTACGAGACGGTTGAAATGTGCCGTTGGCGTTGCAGTCGCTTGCATTTCAATGATAATTTTGATCGTTGGATTTTAATGTGTGTATGTTTGGATACGTTCTTTGCTCTTCATAAATTCGGATTTGCAAATGCAAATGCAAATGTAAACGGTAATTTTTGCTGAATGTTGATTAGCATATCTCGAAATTTCAAATTTTCAAACTATGGGAACATTTCTCCGATTGGCCAAACACACAAATGAATGTTAAAAGTTACAAACGGTGTGCAAAAACAAAACCTTGAGAGTGGATGACACAAGTCAACTAATAAAAATGAGCTCCGTCGACGCAATTTCTCAGAATCCGAAGAATATATCCATAATTTGTAAAGTCTCAAGTACCGAGCGGGCACTCTAGCTTGCCATGGCGATGGCTATCAAATGAAATTGGAATCTATCTATTGATTGTCGTGGCAAAAGTGGTTGACACTCGTTCGTATGTCGTACCGCCCAAATCATCCAAGAATGGTCAAAAAGCGATTTCGAATTCAAGTTCTTTTGCCTACAAACGAATCAATAATCATTGTCTCGCGTACAAATCACTTCCCATCCAACAGAATATCGATATTCTTTTTATTTGCTGGTATGTGATCGGTCAAGCACTTTGTCTTTTTATTAATAACCACATTTTTCTGTGATATAAATTGAATCAATTAATAAATTCGACTAGAAAAATAAAATAAATGAACAAAAGTGAAAAAAAAAACAACGCAGCAGCAGCAGCAAGCACCACCACCACACACAATCGCTGTGGTGCGAAATGGTTTAGACTCACTTGAATATTGCCTTCCAGCAATCGCCACGATATGGCCAGTTCACGTGAATAAAAATTGGATGTAATTTGTATAATCCATTATAAATGTCACACCAATCTGTTTTAAGCATGGTATAAAAATACGATTAAAGCGTTTTATTGTCAATATATAAATGTGTGCGTGCATTGATTTGAAAACTAAACTAAAAGAACAAATCATATAAACGACAAGAGTCCGGAGACACAGAGGGCGAGTCCGAGCTCAAGCACTGGACCCTACATTGTTCATTCGTAGTGTTGTTGCTGTTGCTGTTGCTTTTTGCTGGCTTGTCTATGTTGTTTCATTTTCAAGGAAATGAACAACCAAACTCATCTGTTATATAGTTGCACTGGCTAGAAAACACTCTTGTGCGCACGAAAGTAAAATATTTATTTCATCGAATTAAGAAAAGACAAAAAGGAGAAACGATACCGGCCAGAGAACGACACAGAAAAGTATAAAGCATAAGAGTTTCATTGATTGTTGTCTTTTGGATTAACACAAATCATCTCGTAGCAGATCCATTTGTGTGTGTAGCACAAAAAAAAACGATCTCGCCATATCGATACATTTGGTAATGCAGCCTCGTCACACCGCGCCTGGCGCGCGCGCATACAATTCCAATAGAATCATTTGTTTTTGAAAAATGATTTTCAATAGCGGGCATCATTTGTATCGTAAAGATAATGAGTGCATAAAACTCAGCTTAACACACAAGTGCGACAAAATCAATTCGATCGTAAGTTAAACAAAAGTATTTCAAAATGACAGTATCGACTATCGGGCAAATAGTATACAAACGCACGCGCGAGCGCTCGTGCAATGCAAATAGCGACAGTCGTGGTTGTGTCACGGCATGGCACTGAGGCGATGATTTGCGCTCGCCAATTGACGACCATATCGAACGAAATCAACGTTCGAAATTCCATTACCACCACATGCACACTATCACTAATATGCCATGCATAACGAACAGGTTAAATGTCAAAGACACGCCAAATACAAATAACGAGCAACTCACAATCGTTTCATTATTAATACAATGTATTAACGTCAGCAGTATTAACGAATCAAATAGAAATTCGACGCTAAGACATCGCTCAAACATGCATGCATATGTTTATCATTAAAAAACAAATTAAATCGACTGATTTTATTCTGTATTTTCAGTTCAAATTCGTGCTGACTGCCTCCGAAATATTGAAATTAGCTGAGGCATGAGCATCATCTCAATCTCCAATTTTACCATATTAAAGTCAAATTTAGTTTCTTCTTTCGTGAATGGATTGAATTTACCTAAAAATCAATCAAATCACGTTGAATCCTTTGAAAAATCGATCCCAAACACTGAATTTATGATACATATTCAAACATTTTTGTTTAATCTATAGATTAAAACAGGAAATATACGCGAAATTGAATAAATGAGGAGGAAAACACTGAGGAAAAAAACACAGAAAAAATAGAAAATTCCAAAATGATACTCAATAACGTGTTAAGCTCATCTACAGGTTCAAGTGTCGAGACAAGTTGCGACAACCCAAACAAGAAAAAACACTTTTGTTCACACACAACAAATGAACGCAACAATGTAAATGATCATCAGCTTAATGATGAAATCGATGTAGAAGGTGATATACACCAAAAGGATTATTCCAGTATTTCCGTTCATTTATTTTCAATGCAACTAAGCGAACGGATAGACTATTGACTTCACAGGCTGATTATATATCGGGCTTGATTTTTGTGAAATTGATTTTGGAAATTTAAATGAATGTTTTGATATTTGATATGCGCTGATAGTGGCAATGAATGCAAAAATCTACCAAATCTGTATTTATACTGCTGATATATCAGCAAGCATTCTTCGTGAAATTGAAAGCAAAATTTGACCATTTTGATCCATCATAAGTTAATGAAAATATCAATAATTCCGTACTCTCTCCAAAAGATCCTATTGTATGGATTTCAATATGAATATAGAAGTGCTCGATCAAGTTGATCCAAATGAACTCGGACCGACCTGAGTCAGGATTCCCGTCCACTGTCACCTTCAATGTGCTCGTCTAGATGGCGCATTCGTTCGAAAAAGAAAAAAAGACAACTTCCATCATTTTTTACAAGCGGATGGAATGAATATGTGATGATGTGAATTGGTGTGTCCACATCCATCTTTTCATCAAAATATAGCCCTTTTCAAATTCGTATAAGCCCATTTTAAAAGGAACCAAACTGAATTTAAGGCGAGTCTCTAGTTGGTAATACAGTGAAGCAACAAGACATGATAAGCGAATTGAACTACGCAAAATTAAACCGAAGCGTATCGCACCGAAATATCGTATGAGGAAATAGAATAGAATGAACGCATCGCGCAGTGATACGCAAGAAATACGATGGAATGAAGAAAACAAGTGATACTTTTTGTATCACCCAATAATACACATATATGTTGTATTTACGTAAAAAAAAAACTGTCACACAATATGTGCTTAGCCTCTTGTGTTCTTAAGTGTGATGAATGCTTACATGATTTACCTTCAGTTATTAATGACATCGATTTATTGAATAATCTTGCGCCAGACAATTTTTATGTGTTTTCTCTTTTCCTCTCTCTCTCTCTCCCTCTCTCTCTCTTTCAATTTATTTTGACTCAGAAAATGATCGGACGTGGACAATCCCAATGTTCAAATATGGATACATCTTAAAAACCAACAGAAATTACAGCAAGCAAAAAACAGATCAATCAAATTCAAAATTTCATGACATTGCATGCGAAAAAAAGGAATAGATAAAAATTGTTTAATATTTCAAAGTTCGCTGGCTAGAAAATGAATTGTTCTACATTGTAATGAAAACTTTGGCAGCCTATTTGAAGATTTGCACCTATGATTCACTTTAGAAAGAAATCGTTTTCCTAAATCCACAAACATCTTCCATACAGGATTAACAAACGAAGCATTCGTGTGCGCGCGCTAAAGCTTTCCTCACTTAATCCAAAGTCAACAAATATGATATATAGTCGCGCATAGACAATGCTCAGTTGACGCTGCCTGTTTTTTTTTTAACTTTAATCTTGTGATTATTTATCATTACGATTATTTGAAATAAAGAATCCATACTAAAAAAATGGAGTGTCATCCATAAGAGGTTTTTTCCATTTTCAACATTTGTTTTCTATGTGTTTCCTCGTAGAATTCGAGCTCATGATTAATTTTATTCAATAAGATTTGAGTGAATAAAGCTTTCTAACAATCTAAGTCGATGCCTTAACCAAATATCTTCATGGATGCATGTTTAAACATATTGAAAATTGAAAATGGATATTTCTGCCACCCAATCGATGGACAAATTTGATTTCATTATAAAATATGACCAAAACGGCTCAAATATCTCGCGTTTCATTTCCAACATTTTCAATCATCATTTAGCTTGAAATGTATATGTGGCAATACGCGGCTCGTGTTTTTTACGTGCTCGCCTCTTGATAATAGCCAATAAATAAAATAAAACAACAGATCATTTAATATTATCGTCAAAGAGTTGATGATAGTTTATACATTTTTGAATTTGGAGGTGATCCAAGACGGCAAGTCGAAAGTGTGCAATGAATATTACTTGAAAAATATTATAATTCATTTCAAAGAGGGTAAATTCTTCAGAAATTGCAGTTATCATTCATCGAACAATTGACTGGGATAGAATAAAAACTGCTTCTCGCAAAATAGAAAATAAAAGTGAACTAAATAAAAATTGCCAATGAAAGTGAGCTATAGAAAAATTGCCAGTAAATGTGGACAAAAAAAAAGTTTCATTAAATGTTAACTATTAAATTTTCATTGTTTGTTTCGTGCGCGTTTTTTTCTAAAGTGATAAGAGATAAGCTTGTACAATGTTCTACAGAGTTATAAAGGATATTCTTTAGCTTAACTTTTTAGAACTTACCGCTTGAACAAAAAACGCGATCGAAAAAATATAGAAAATTTAATTTATAGTTCACTTTTATTGCAACTTTTTTTTGGACCACATTCTCAGGCAATTTTTCCAAAGTTCACTTTTATTTTCTATTTTTCGAGAAGATGTTTTTATTATATCCCAGTCAATCATCAACATTTCACAATACGTACATGTTCAAAAAATTGACGTTTCGTTTACTTATACAGTGCAATTTTTAGCACTGATCAAACACAAAGAGAGAGGGAGTAAAATAAAAACACAGATGATCAATACACGCACACTCAGTAGGCTCAATCGCTACTAAGCAATCGTTGAGCTGCATATGCATTTGCATGTATGGGACTTCTGCTCCTCACTGTCTCTGCATACAGAAATCAATCAGTACCAAAAATTGTATTGCTTTAGTGAGCGAATCGTCATATATTTGGATGTTTGCAAGCTAATGCTATATTAATGAAACATAAAAATCAATTTGTATCGAATTCTCTACACGATACTTTATGGAAGAATAAAAGGATGAAAGAGAGAAATTAAGGAAAAAATGTAACCAAGATTGACTTGGTGATTCCATTTATCGGTGATCAAAAATGCTTTTTTATATAATCTCACTGAATTTACTAACTTACTAAATTCACGATTCATGTTAAAGTAAATCAATTCAGTTCAGTCCATCTCATGTGCGATAAACGCATCTATCCAATTCCAAATTGCTGTTGTCGCGTCGAAATCACACTTTACTATGTGTTCCAAGTGTGTTGATAATTCTAAATGAAAAATACGACTAACTTTACACGAAATCCAATGAAACTCTCAACTGATGACGCAACAAACGTATTATAGATCGCAAATATTCCAATCTTTTTGATGTGTCTTGCCAATTTAACGTGTATATATTTATCGATATATTTTAATTACATGCATTTAGCTATGTAAATAATTTTTTACTATCTGCTGCCAATGCATCGTTTTTAGCAGTCTCGATTTTATACATGCTTTTCGCTGTGTTGTTGCTTGCCGCAATCAGCTTAAAAGCATTTTTAATTTACACATTAATATTAACGAGCACCCAATCTAAATAAAACTAATGAAGATAACATTTGCACAACATTTGCTAATTACATACACACTCGGACTCATTCGATACGAAATTATATCCAAACTCGGAAAAAAAGCATCGTTTGAATTCCGTTCAAGCAAACAGCGAGCAAGCAAGTGGAACAGGAACCAGAGAATAGCCATCGTATTCGAATTAACAGGCGATGAAAATACAGTCCAACTAAATTGTGCGGATTCATCAGTGTATAATTAGCGTGTCGGATAAAGTATGTGCAATTCGAAACTCGTGCCATTTTTTTTATTGACACTGTAATTCATTGCAATTTCGATACAATTACTCGTGTCATCAAAGTGAAACACAAACGGCACAGTGCCTACATGAACATGCTTCGGTTGAAGTGAACTCGGCGCATTTCAGATGATATTCTTCGAAATATCGATTCAAAATCATTATCCAATTTTTTTTTTTACGTTTTATTCCTTCGTTTTCTATATTAAAAAAGACTTAAATGAATTTCAAAGATTCAAATGATATTTTTCAATGAGGATTTTAGGATAGTATAACATTACTCGTCAAATTAAATTATTGATTGCTGTAGCATTGAATGAATCATAGGGCTTATCAATCGAATCTTCGGATCTGATACCTGAAGAAGGAATGATTTTGAAAATTGAAGTTGACCTTATGCTCGAGTCTTGGAGTCACCATTTGATAAACATAATCACACGAACAAATTCAATTGAAATAGTGTGATATCTCACAATATTTGATGGCAGTACCATCACAGCACATTGTTCAGGGGGATATTTGGATGAAAATTTCCCGTGCATACACTTTTTTTCTTCTTCTGAATACAAACGAATATGCATGTTGTGAGCATTCAAATCATGTGAGTCAAATATGGTAGAAATCGGCTGCTGTCCTGCCTTACAAGGCAGGCGAGAGAAATTTGTATGTAGCAACATTGATGTCGTAACTCGATTATTGATGCTTATTGAATTTCGGTTAGTGTGCATCTCCATTGGTCTCGAAACCGAAGTCAACGATCGACTTTCGCTTCATTCAAGTTCTTTTATCGCGATATTCATATATATAGAGTGCGTTTGACGAAGAAAAAAAGAGTCGCTGGTTGTGTGTGGGGACGTTGAAATAAAACACAAAAATATTAAGAAGTGTTCATATGTTGGAATCTGAGACCGAAAACACTTAAGAGTGCCAAAAAAATGAATTTCTTGAAACAGATAGGAGACGATGATAACTGATGCGAAGCAAATATGCTGAACAAAAAAAAAAAACCCGAGATGATCGCAATACAGAAACATACCGTAAAGAACTACTCCATAGCTCGAGAAAACCGAAGAAAAATGCAATACAAGTATTCATATATCGCGCGCACATAATACCATGCGCTCGCGGCTTTAAACCCTATAAAGTGGAATGGACGCAATAACAATAAAAAATGATGGCAAACAATAAGTATAAATGATTATCAAATTGTTATTGGTGGTAGAAGAAGAAGTGTGTGTGTGCAGCAAAAGGTAGGCACTTGTAAATGGCGATAGAGAGAGAGAGGAAGCGCGAAAAAATCGATTGCTACAATTTGCGAGAGACTGCACGGAATCGGAGCGATAAGTGTATTTGGAGAAATCCGTGTCATATGCAATAAATTGTCATTTTTCTCTTTATTTCGATTTGCAAAGTTATTAGAATCAGCATAAAAAGTTATATTATTGCTCCCCCCGCGCTCAAACTCGAAATAGCATTGCACACAATCGCCAACCAAAGAATATCATATTTTTGATGCCATAATTCGTGAATGTGTGTGTGTGTGTGCTTTTTTGTGTGTCGAGATTTT
Organism: Obolodiplosis robiniae; assembly: GCA_028476595.1. NCBI lineage: Eukaryota > Metazoa > Arthropoda > Insecta > Diptera > Cecidomyiidae > Obolodiplosis > Obolodiplosis robiniae. Next base: position 5,218,571 of record CM052017.1, on the reverse strand, counting down.
TTTCATTTGTATACGTTTCATTTCCATCGGGTGTTATTGTTATTAATCTCTCGGATGTCGGCGTGCATCGTCAATTTCAGTACTCACATTTGTTCTTGTCAGCCTTATCTAATGTCGCATATTACTTGTATCAGTTGTTTTTTTTCGTCTCTCTCCCGTTCGTTGTTGTAAAATTGGTTGGTCGCCAAACCATTTTCACACTATTTGTGTTCTTGTTGTCATCAGTTTGAATTTCATTTTCGTGTGTGTTTTGTGTATTTTGTTTCGTTTGGTGAAAAATGAAGAGAGAGAAAAAAAAACATGCATATTTTTCTTGGGCATGGTGCAAATAAATTTCAAGGTTTGCAGAGCAGATTTCTTTTCGATGTTTATTTTTCCAGTGTATTTTTGTCGTCGTTGCTTGGTTTTTGTTTTCATCTCTTTTTTTATGCTTTATCTCTTTGGCTTTTTTGGAATTTTTTTGCCAGCAAAAATGGATAAGAACAAAGCCACAACAAGCAGACACACATACAAACACCAAATGAACTTTGCGAAAACGAAGATAGAAGAAACAACAACCGATTTCCCATAGAGTTTAATATGTATTTCGTCTGGTCAAAAGAGACCCAATCGAAGTGAACTGCCACTATTCATATTGTCCATCGTAAAACTAAAAACAAATCGCATGTGCGCACACACAATGTATTACAAACGAGCTATATTACTTGTTTTTTTTTTGTTGTTGTTGTTATTTTGCTCGTGTATGATTCTTTGGCCGTCTTTGTTTTTTCTTCGTTGTAACGCACGGTACGATTTATCGTAATTCCTCCTTCAAAATATGATTTTTATGACCAAAGATCGGCCATCAAGTAAGGAGATCTGCATCGTTTTATCATCGCGTTTCTTTGGTGTGCATTTAAATCAGAGGAAGATGCTTTTCAGTACGTCAATTGGACGCTGGAACGTTTGAAATGAACCAAAATCATATCAGTGACGATAAATATAGCACCAAACTGAATATCGGTTTCTTGCGAGATGTTGTCGTTAATACAAAATCCGAACAAATATGATTTTTCAAACGTAATAGCAGCGGGAAAAAAAAAATATACACGAATAAAGAGAAAATATGTTGAAGAAACCGAAGAGAAAATAGGCAAAGTAATGAAAAAAAGAACATCAACGACAACCAATACTTAATAAACAAAGGGAAAAGAGACAGAGAAAATCAACGCACACACAACGAGAGAGAGAGAGAGAGAGAGAGAGAGAGAGAGAGACAGAGATTGAAACAAAGCAATGACATGAACAAGTGTGCAAAGATGAACGCATTCAGATCATTTACATGATGGTGAAGTGGCGCGGCGTCCACCAAAACCCATTATGCATGAATATGAAAACAATGAACAGTGATAGTACACAATAATAACAATAATAATAATTGTAATATCGCAACTCAAGCAAAGTGTGAAGCAACTTGAAGTCGAAGAGCACCGGAGCTGCACACCGTCGATATGATGTGCTCACACCAAGCATTATACATTCTGTTTAACCGTAATGTAAATTAAATAGAATATTGTAGTTTACACATAACAAGTTAAGATGAAGCCGAAAAAGACACACGCACACACACCGACCGGCCAAAGAATACAGGAAGAGCGAGAGCGAAAAGAGGCGAAGCGATTCATAGGTGAAACGAGCATTCACATTCAACACACATTTTACACATTCCCATCCGAAGTCAACATCTGTAAAAAATTGACTTTATGTGTACGCACACTTTACACAAATTTATTTGCGTTCGACATTTAGCCTCTTCCTATCTCGCTCAATCTCAGCTCGCCTCAGAACCGAATCCACGCTCATTATTATCTACATCCCATCTCTTGGAATCTATATCGAACTTCATACGCTTCTCAAATAAGTGAGTAACAGAATATCGACACAGGCGATTATACAATCCACTTTGATTTGGCCTATGTGCTCTGCTCCATAACGCGTTTAGCCATGCTTTTTTCACTCATTCAATGTACACACAAGAGTCGACCGGGAAAAACACGTTGATTAGAAATGCAAACAACTACAAAAAGGCCAACACATTTTGTTAACGTTATAATTTAAAATCGCCAAACCTTTGATGTTGAAAATTGCTTCAACAAATAATCAAACGTTCCATTCAAACATTTTATAATTGTTTTCCTTTTTCCAATTAGAAATGAGCAGTGCGTTTTTTTTCTCTCCAATTAATAACCGATAATAAAACTCGTTCTGAATCAATGCGCGACATAGCGTCTCATGTTTATTTATACATTTGAGTCAAGGCCTGTTTTAAGCTGCAGTTATTTGAGCAGAACATTTCTGGATTTCAATTTTCAATTTATTTTAATTGAAGCTAAGTGTTCTGTTATCAAGAGCGAGAAAAAAGATTCGCTTGTGGAGTTAGAACCGTTCAGAGCAGTGCAGCACCGTTGAGTTAGAAACTCTTCGGATTTCAAGCAATTTCGGTAACTTTTTCACACATTTTGCCTTTTCACCTACGTGAAAATGGTTCGCCCAATTTCATTTTGTTTCATTTAATTTATGATATATCAGCGGAAAACGTTTTATCACGAGAGAAATATTGTGATCCAGGACTTTTCCTATCACTCCTGCAATCAGGCAGCTTCGTGCGATAATGCTATGCAAATACCAAATAGAAGAATTGAAATAAAATATAAATGTTTGTTCATATTTATAAGATGCGGCAAATACTTCGCAAACAGTAACATTTGCTCACCAAACTCTGAATTGAACAAGATAAATCTTTATTTAGTTTGTGCTACTAGATGACGTTGCCACAATTCATCTTCAATTCGTGCAAACAATTGTATTCGCGTAAAAAATATCATCGTTCATAGATTAAATTATGAAAGGAATTCTTTTTTTCAACACCATACAGCCGCAATTCTTCGGAATCCGTGTTGCTTAAGCGAAACAGATTCAATGAAGCGATCAATGAAAGAAATCAAAATATTGAAAAGCAGAAATGATCTGGATTGTGTTTAAATGCTGCGTAACGTTCGAAAGAGCATTGCATAAAGGAGTTAATTCAATTTGAATCGATAAATGAACATCGAGAGAGAGAAAAAACAAGACCACAGCTCACATTTGCCTGTCAATGATAAACAACGAACTCTTTTTTCTTCGAAATGTAAAGGAAGACGGGGCAAAAATAACAACCCAACAAATGCATTGTTCTCAATTTCACTAATAATCGAGCTGTATAATCTAAATCAATCATATACCGGTGCTCAATCAATTGAAATTACATATATGAGTTCATCTAGTTTGGCTTTTCTTCCCGCTTTCTAGACCTGCGCATTGATTCTGCTGGGCTGAACACAGCTGAAATCATCTAGCACCATTTTTTTGTTCGTTTGAATGATAAACGAATGCTGTTTATGTTCGGCACAGAGAGCATTACCTTTCAATTCAGAAAATTACACATTTCATCACACCGTTTAACAGTTCAATCTGGAGGTATTTAAGTAATGATTAGTGAACAAATGGACATTGCCTAACTTCGTATCCATTGATTCACTTTTCGATATGAGATCTTTTTCAATTCGTTACGTTGCACTCAATATATTGAAAGCAGTTCACAAACACTTTTGAGTACAGGATGTACACATTGCCGTATACATTTCACACAACTCATTCCGTCCATTGGATTCCCATCTATTAATGAAATTGACAAATCATCCGGACTTTTTGATCCAACTCATTTCTCCATCATCATCATCATCATGGCACATTGTAAATTTGATCGCATTCCCTTCTAAATTGGGAAAGTAGATAGAGCTTCTGTGAGATGACGAAGTTAAATTTTGATATTTCTTATGATTATATTTGTTTTTAAACAATTTGCATCGATCTTTGGAATGTGTGAAAAATCGACACGATCTGCTACAAAACCACGAATCGAGACAAAGGCCATTTGATCGACTAAAAATATATCGGCAGCTTTGCTTCTTTCCAAGTCTTCATTGTATTTTTTCGTTAAATTTCCTGGAGGAAACACTTGAACCATATTTACCTCCAATTCAACATATTTTCAACTTCCAATACGACACAATAAAAAAATAACAGAAGTTTCTTAAGAAGAATATAATTGCAAACGCAAATTGAATGATTGAATATCCAATCTAAATGCGACCAATCCGTTAAATTTAGTCGACCAATCTAAAATATACCAATTTCGGATCCATTCTAATTGCACAAATGTTTGATTTTGCAATTTTGTCGAACAAAGGTTAATCTTTGAGCAAATATTTGGTTCCGTTTTTAACACTTCTTCCATAGTTTTCTCCATTTCTACCAATCTTCGTCAGATGGCTGTTTTGTTTCAAACCGCATTTGGGTATTTTTTTCCATAGAATTTTTTTCTTCTTCACCAAACAAACAATACGCTTAAATCTAGTTGATTTTTTTCCGAAAAAAAGAAGAACCCGTTCGCCCGCAGACGATGGAAATTGGTTTTTGGGGAAACACTGCACGACATTTACCAACATATCGAGAAAACCAAAGCAAGTATGGAAAGCAAGACAATGAATTTTACCTACTTACTGACTTTTAAATGTATACACTGCAGTGTGGCTACACAACTAAATGAGATAAAAAAATCAGCTCTTAATTACATTGTGACGATATTCAGAAAGGACAAAAAGAAAGATAATCCTTTTTCTCTGTGTAGCTTGAAAAGAGCAACCAGTGGGAAAAGTGAGGAAATGTCAACAAATCGATGGAATGGAATTGCCGAATCAACAACAACACGTACGTACGAATCGAATAGAACAAATGTTCAAGATGTGACTGAATAAGTAGTAATAAGCTTTCTGTGAAGACAACGGGAAACATTGCTGCCGGCAAAGCGAACAGTCAAATGTGTGAGATCAAGCATCGCCAGAAGCAAATGCATTCCTGATTTAATAAATCAATTCGAGAAACGAAAAGAAAAATTTGGACAAAAATTTATATTCACTTCCCAACGCATGAATGTTAACAGTTCGATATGAAGTCTATCTCCCGGCAGAATTGCCTGCAATTAGACCCTTAAAATGAACATTGCGAAACTGCAAATTGCATTCGATAGTTTGCAACAAAAGTGAATTGTAAGCAGTAAAAGTGTGCGGATCTAATGGTAAAGCAATAACAAATTGTAAAAATGTATTCATTCGTGATTTTATTGATTCAATAAATTTGTTCTTTAGTTGTAAAATTGAACAGAAACTAAGTCAGTGTAGATTTTGTACTTTTGTCAATGCGAATCCGCAATATTCAAATAAGTAAAAATAGGTTTTATGAGGTCACTAAATTTGGTAGGGCTTGGGATTTATGTCGAGTAATTTTTGTAATACGCATTTTTGTACCTGCATTTTGGACATCTTTGCCTTTTGTGCGAAATGATGATGACTTTGCTGTTGACCAGTATGAAAATTACTTCGATTTCAAAGGGATCTTTGGTAAGAAAATTGGTAGGAAATGAATCCTTTGCTACATCGCACTTGACTTGAACACTCTGAAACATTTCCTTGTAAATGACTGAATGAATATTCAGTAGAGAATTGTGGCCAAGAATTGTTCACTGTCCCTTCACTCATACTGAGTTTATTAAGGGTTGCGTTCATTCTGCATTAGTTTTTGGTATAGTTTTATTACCAATAGCTCGGTTGACATGTACATTTCCATTCTACTCCCACAAAGGAGTGAAAGTGCTGCGGACAAAGACAAAATTGAAATATTCATCGCTTTATTGGATGCGGTCAATTAATGGTCAGTTCAACCGGAATTGGACAATTGTTGCAATTTTGCAGTGAACGTACTTCTGAATCATTTTAAAGGTTTGATATTATTCTGATAGATCAAATTGTTCCGAACTTTTATTTTGAAACGTTTTATGTTTCATATACAAGAAACTTAACTTTTCTTTAAACTCACGATTTAAATTCATTAAATTTGAAATAAAAATTTGCAAGTTTTCTTCTGAATTCGATAAATTCGAACTTTCAAAGTTTTTTATCGTCTCTGAAAAACAAAAATATTTTGAAGGACAAATAAAAATGGTTTTAAGAAGTACCGAAAGTTTTCCTTGAAGGAACTTTGAATCAAAAAAGCCGCCATAAAAATGTGATGCAGCGATGCGAAAAGTGTTTTTGCTGACTTTCGTATAAATGATTTTAATATGAATTTATATTTTCGTGGACATAAAATGTAATGATCATTTTATTATTTCAAGTTAATTGTTTTAGCGACGTTGTGTGATAGTAATATCGCATCGTGCGCGATCGTTTGAATGCCGAAAATGAAAATTGTCATAATGTTTATGAGGATTTGTGGTTTAATTGTGTTTGTGTATCTTGAAGTTTATCATTGGGACATCAAAGCTGGAGTTCAGCCAAACTAATTGTCACGAATGCGTTTTAATTTAACGTTTATTGCGCTGGTGCAAATCTGACATGAATCGCAACTGCCAACCCGAGGAACTCAATGGGTTTGATTCATTATCCTTTTGCGAATAAAAGTGCCGCTTGCGCTCTTAATGAAAATAGTTTAAAAGAGCGATCGTTATTCACATGCATTTACAATTCTCTTTGAATAGTTTTCACCAGAAAACAATCTCATTAATTTGAAAGGTACACAATCATATGACGTTAGTTTGTGCAAGATTGCCATCTTTATTACTCCTCCAAGAAGTTTTGTGTCCCGTTGGCGTTCGTGTGTGTGTGTGTGTGTGTGTGTGTGTGTGCGTAAGTTACATTGGCGATACACAGATTTCTCAGTTTTATTGCTGTTGTTTCGTTTGCCCTCTTGCCAATTTGACATTTCGGTGTTTCGGAACGATGTCAAGCCGAGTGTTAACGCACACAATACGGTATCGATATCACATTTGTGGACATTATAATCGACATTACGTTTGTGAATTGCATAGTGACAGCATATTGCACAAACTGAAACAAAAAAAGACACAAACAAATCTATATCCCAATTGTAGTAAAGCAATAAACTCATTTGCAAGCGATCTGGATTTTTCTGGCAAAATTCATCTGAACTTTGTAGGTATAATGGCCAGAATTATGACCTAACAATAAACTAGTCGGCAAAAAGAGAGAAAAAGCGTAACAATTAAAACTGAAATTGTTTTCGTATTCTTTTTTTTTTTTTTGCTCGTCTGTTTGTTTGTGGAACAGCCATAAAAAATGAATACGGCCTGAACCGTATGCAGAATGTAAGAATGTAAAAATGTTATCACGGATAAAAATGAAGAAGACTGTTTGCATGACAGCGAGAAAAAAATTGCACAGTATATTTGTTACAAAACTGTAATATGCACATCCACACACTCTGGATATGCGAGTGTTTAAAATAGTCAACCATAAAACTGAAAAAGATTTTTGCAAGCTCAAAAAATCGTAAAACTTAAGACCTCCGTCCAGAGATACTTATCGACAATAAAATATTATATTTTTATAACTACTAGTTCAGGACTTGCATCTATAATGGCTTTGTGCCGCCTTGTCTCTTCACCATTGTGCGTACATTGCAAACTGACTGACGAACATTCGCGAGGCGCGTAACGAAAAATAAAACACACACACTAAATGAAGAAGAACCACCAATGATATCGATAACGGTAAACGCGCTCGCGCTTACCATCTCGCTCATTCGCTCTCAACCGCACAACCAAACGCATTTCCGTAACAGCACCTTTATGAATTCATTCCAACATTTTCTTTTAGCTATTTGCATGTTAAAGTCATAAAATAAGAGTAGAAGTTGATGTGATGGAGCAAGAGAAATTACACAAATCTAATGGCACATTGCAATGGGTATAAATAGATAGGAATATTAACCATACGAGGAACCGTCCGAATCAACCAGCAGAACTGTTAATTTAACAACGATAAAAGCAACGTATTTGCTGCATTTACTTCTGTATTTACAAATTTGAGATAAAACATTTGAGAAATTTTAACAAAGTTTACTTGAGCATTAATGCAACATTTAAATTTTTGATCATTTATTTATTTTATGTGAATGCATAACATCATCGAATGAACCCAATAGAATCAAAACGTCCCCAACAGATTGCGACGGGAATACAGATCAATTGAAGGATGATCACCAATTTGTAAAATAAAATCTTGGCTTTCGCTGTCTATAAGTGACAAATCAAAAGACAAAATCTCTGAGATTAAGCGAAATACTATATGTCAAATAAAATAATACCAATTTGATATGAATAGATTTTGCTTGCCATTTTTCATAAATCTCCACTTACAATTATTCCTGTGAATTTCATTTTTCAAAATGTTATTTCTCAAAACTTATATGATTCCTTCTGGGACTTTCAAATTATTTTAGAATTTGGGCAATTCCATTTCGGTTTGGCATTGAAATTCCATTTTCAGCCTCAAATCGAAACTAATTAGATTTCATTTTGAATTTTTTCACCAAAAATAATTGAATCAAAGTAAAAATCGATAATTTTGATCGTTGCTAATTCGATCGTTTAGATGAAATTCCAAAAGAATCTTCTCTACTGCTGATGGGTGGTTGCATTTTGTTCACAAGTGCAATCATTACAAAGGAACTACATTACACACCCAATTAGTGATATGTCCAAGCGTACAATCATACAAATACGCGTATGAGGATCTGAATTCATGCCGATTATCATTGCGCATTAAATGTGAGATATTGCCGTCTATTATGCCCATCGCGTATGTTAATATCACCGATCCAAGTGTGTAATTCACGTACAAAAACACAGAGTGGTTTGCGCGTGATTTTGCCCCGTTGAAACGTTGCGCACATTTTTTTTCCTTTGATAACTGCCTGCAAATGTGGCACTAAGCAAATATATATGTGATATGCGGGCGCATGTGTAAGTGCTTCGGTTTTTGGCTCCACCTTGAATGGTAATCGATATACAATGAATGAATATCAGTAACAGTGCCTTGCGTTAAACCGTGCTAGATTTCACATTTGAAATAGCATTGCAAATAGGTTTCAACGGTTGATAGAGCTAGTGAGCGAATGAGCGAGTGAGCGAGTGAGCATGGGCACACACTAACACACGCGATCGTTTCATCGATCACAAAGTGAATTGGACGAAGAGAGATAGTTGGGATAAATTAATGAAAAGAGATTGCGGAGCGTGTGCTCTCCAATATATTGCAAAATGTGTGTGCGCCGTGTGTTCTCATTGTTAAATGAAATTCACACATGAGATCTAACCACTGAATTGATGCGAAACGAATGAATTTTAAAGTAAAGTTCCCCTCCCAAACGCAGTTCACTATGTTATTCTCTTTTCCGCATCAGTGTTTTTTCTCCTTTACTCTCATCTTTCTTCAATTCGTGCGTTCGAACTGTCAGTTGTTTGCTCTGCCTTCATTCTTGTCTGTGCGACACAGTGTCAGCGATTGCACTAATTTGATTTGATTGTATACCGCTCGTAAGTAATGAAGACGATACACCGAATAGTTTCGAATGTGTTTGTTTGTGTGTGTGTGTGTGTGTGTCTGTGTGTGTGTTTCTGGCTCACATGGAATATTCACCGCTGATAGGCAAATGCGTTGAAGTGCGTTAGGAAGCGTTTCGTGTTTACTATTTGACTATTTGAATGATCGGTACGCATGCCGTTCGAACACATGGCCACTGATAGCTACGCCGTGATTGCTGAAAACGATTCTTTTTCTGACAGAATATCGGACGATTCGCATCATTAAACATTCGAAAGATATGAGCCCGATTGAAATAGTCCGACCTGATTTTCGTTTCGGTTTGGTACAAACCTTGTAACAAAATATACGACGAGTGCTCATGATAAATTCTCACAAACTTCTCATAGTCCAATGCAAAAATTCCGGCATTGTTTTTTCCAACTTCAACACCATACCTTCAAATCGCTACAGAAATTAGATTATGATCAACCAATATCTTGATTGAGTTAAGTCGATTAGCAACGACAATAGAGTATTGTACACTAAGTGCCCCAAAGACGACGGCAGCGTTAAAAAAAATGAAACAAAACCAAATATATTGTGTGAATAAGTCAGTTAAAGCAAATAAAAATGTTATTATTGAGACTTACAATTCATTTGAAGTTTTTGTTGCTGCAGCTCATGGCACACGATTTCATTACTGGAACTGCACGGTCTGCGCTCTAGAATCATACCGAATAGTGTGCGCGTGAGCGCTCTCTCGTTTATTGTAATGCCTTCTGTTTGTGTATGCAACGTTTAAAGCAACCATCAGCAAGCTCTTGTGTGTTAGCATGTGGTGCTGGCTGTGCTGTGTGCTTTGGTTGTGTCCGTGCGTTTAGCCGTTCATGCGATTTTCTAACAGCCAACTCATGACTCACACTCATCATATTCATGCACATATAGCGGAGAGACGGAACGAACAAAAATCTTTACCATTTCTACATATATATAATTCTGTGTAAATATTTTCGTCTCTTTTTCACTCGTTGAAGTCTTTCGATTCCGAGATTGGTTGGACGGTTCGGTTCGTCCGTTGTCGTGGTCGTCGTCGTCTTCATGTTTCGCCTGTGTATTTCTTTCGTTTCTGTTTGTTTTCGTTTTGTTTTTCTTTATCGCTTCGTATGTTTCGTGTGCTTCGTGTGTACAACACATTGTACGTGATCGTCTGGTGTATTTGTGCAGTTAGTGCTTGTGCTATGATTTTTAGCCTCCCGAGTCTCAATTGAAATGTTACGTTCCTCAGTTGTTTGTGGTGCGCGCTTTTGTAAGGTCTTTCTTCTTTCTTCCGTTGTTTTTTTTCGTCTTTCGTTCCGCTATTTGTCTTGAAAATATTCAGACGTATTTTGCGCATCGATCGTTATGTTCTCTTTGCAGTGATTTTACGTTTTAATGCTAGTTTTTGAGAATGCATTGAATTATTAATTATAAAGAAGTGTAACACTCATTGGAAATATTGTTGGCCAAAAGGAAATCATATCGATGTGATTTTGCAAAAAATAGCGCAACAACGTTTGTGATACAAAGACTTGATTGAGTTACAACCATTTACTTGAAAGAGCAATACATATCATATGAGAGCAAAAACTTGGATAAATAACTTAAGAGAAAAAGAAGAATGTCATTGAAATTGAACTGTTATCAAAATTAAAGGAGCTGATTCAAGTGCCAATTGAGAAGAACATTGCAAAACGCCAGTTTGACCATTTGTGCTAAAGTGCATGCGGTGAACGTCAATATGCAGATGACTAACAGAAAATCGATCCAGAATAACGATTCACAATTCATTCGATTCGATTGACTAAAAGTGTTTGATTAGCAAACCAAAAATCCTTCTCATTCACTCGAACCACACACTAATAAACCGCTAATCCATACATTTTCTGTGTAACTGCCAAAGAAATAAATACACTGTGTAGTTTCAATGTATTATAAATAGAATGTCAAGTGTGTTCCAGTTCCATTCAAAAGGTTTCTCGAACAATATCCTGCAACAACAAAATTTGGAGTGACCAAAGACTGTTACTAATGTTCTTAGCTAATGTTGCAACTCAATCTCAACACAAATGAATACAGAAAATATAAAAATGAATTATTAACTCATAAAGCTGGAGCACCACTGTTTCACCGATAATAAAGGATACAGCAACATTTTCCAATTAAATTGTGTTAAAAAAAGACTTATCGAAAAAAATAGACGAAAACATTGGAAATAGAACTTTACAAAAGTTAAAAGCAACGCCACAAATTGTTGCAAAATAGATAGATTGTTATCAAATTATTGAAACGGAGGGAGTTTACCAATTAGTTGGGTAGTTGGCGAGCCAACCAAAGCATCTAACGCATTGCTGTAAATGTGTTTGTAATCACAGTGATAGGGTGAGTTTTGTTGTTCTAAATTTGTTTAATCTGTAAATCAATACTTGAATTGGCAAAACACATTTGAAACTGAGCTGAAATGTCAATCAATTGACGCCATTCTCGATCATTCTAGAAATTTATTCATTAAATCATTTCAGTTGCATGTGTTGTTTTCTAGATTTGTAATAATAAAAAGTTGCAGAATGTTTACAATTTATCCTCAAACACAACGGTGTTTGTTTACCGTTCTCGTGTTTCGTTGGAAAAATTCGCAAGTAAGGTTGAGTTTTACTGATATTGTGCAAATAATCCCCACGGTCATTCACCACAAAAATCCAAAAATATAATCAGTATAGCTCAGATTCACAATGACATAGTTAATGATGCCAAAATTTTGGTTTTGTTTGTTTTCTTGAATCCAAACTCGATGCGGCGATGTTAGATATGTGCTGGAAATTCCAAAGATTAATCAGGTGAACTGAAATAAATTGAGTGGGCGGTAATTATTAACAAGGCTTCCAATGCGATTAAATTGATGCGAATTGATCGATGAAGCGAATTGCATCATATGAATTTATATGCACTTCATTAATTTACTAAATTAAAATGAAAACCATCGAAAATTGAAATCCGCAAATTTTTTCACACGATCGCGCCGGCGTTGAATGCCGGTCCATTGCACGATTGGATGCAATGGAAATGTGAATTTTTTAAATCGACGCTGGCATCGAAGTCAAGAGAAAGAAAAAAAAACATGCAGCAACTACTGCACAAATAACAGTGCATGGATTGAAAGTCATATCGCATATTCGAATAAGCGATTACGCAATTTACTTTATGCGCATCATCCAAATAAGGGTCCCATATCATGCACCAGCACCAATGAGCTGAGCATTTTATGTGATAAGTTCATTTATTTGTGGTATTGATGATATTGCAACATATCAGACCAGACAATGTTGATTGCGCTTCAGTCAAATTATTCGATTGTTGAGATCCTTACACCACATATTTGGCGAAGCTAAAAAGAACAGCCACAAAACGAACGCCACGATAAAATGCGAAAAAAATGGAGTGCATTGCCAATATCAACTCGAAAATAAATCTCATACGGCGCAGAGAGATAAGTGAATGATGAAAACGAAAATCAAGAAAAGAATGAAAGCGATTTTTTTCTTTTTGTATTTTGGCAATTGGCTAAAATGTATAATTGTATGTTTTCCCGATTAATAAATAGTGAAATTATTGCTGATCCATTGAGGCCCATAATCATAAAACTGATTACAGTTTGCGCGCAATCGTTTCAAAATTGAAAGCGATCGATTAAATCGATAAACAATTTTATTTTTCTGTATTTGAACGGAAATCGCGTTTCATTTCGACCTTATCCAATTGCCACAGCAATTTCTTGTGCACATTCAATATTGATTCGATTGGAATTCTTTCACTCGTTCACTGGTCAGCCCAAAATGCGAAGGCGCTCTCTCACCGTGTGTTCTTTCCACATTATCGAATATTCAACCAGAGTGAACAAAATCCATCTGTGAAAAATGGGATCGGTATGATTTGCGCGCGGTATCGTGCTGCCAAATTACAATTGGAATTGTTCCATTAAATCGATTGGTGGACAGGTGCAAGGTGATCAAAACATTGTTCAGAATCACCTCAAATGGATCAAACAGATCATTACTAGCGGGCGATTTGACGTTGGACGAAAAATGATACGAATAATGCGCTTTTAGGAGCCCACGAAAATGTGGAAAATATGCGGTGGCGGCTGACGACCGGACAAGGAAAAGTAGGTTCGCTCTGCTGTTTTGTTCGCCATTTGCAGGGTTTGCATTTCAATTGAGTGTCTTTCAATTGCACTAAAGTGTTTTCTATATAGCGAAATTATGGCTCCATCCCAGAATAGGCATCAACGCAATGCCATTAATTGTGGATTAGAAATCTCATTCAGTACTAAATTTCCACACAAATAACAGTTATTTCTTTTCTGTTTGATGAGCAATCTTTCGATATTCGATTCAATTCAATAATTCGTTTCCATGATCCCGCGCGCCGCATTCTGCAAATACACACTTACACACACAAGAGAGAGATTCACCCGAAAAACAAAGTCAAAAGAAAATCTCGAACAATGAGAATCGGCTTGAAGCGTGCACACACAAATCTGTATTTGATTGTTATGCGCTCTCAGTTTCACATGCAAGTACACGATATTCACGATTTCATCGATCCACACACAGTGCAGAGCGCAGCGCCGACACACCGATTGGGCATTGGGAAAATGGCTTAAAAATGCTTCGCTGTTCGCTCGCTTTTTTCATTCGGCATCACTTTAAAGAAGAAAAAACCGAATGAAAAAAAAAGAAAATTATTGAAATTAAAGAGAAACTAAAATTGTATGATCGGTTTGGCAATTGTATTGCTGCTTTATTGTATATCACCTCAGGGAAATTCATTTTTCTTAATTTTTTCGAATTTGTTGTTGTTGCTTTTAAACTGTTGCTTCTCCCAATTTACTCTTTGCTTCCATAATGTACTCTTGGCTCTTACTCTTCATTCTTCCGCCGCTGCCTCGGATTGGGCCACAGCTACAATTGGTACATCGCACTGCGATCTAATGTTTCATCATTTCACGCGCTATGGATGGTTACACTTCTTGAAATGTACATGTGCAATATCTCATTATTGACACATCAAATGCTATAGTTTGGTCTCATTGAAAAATGAGGTTGACTCAGATTCAGCACATCATCGATTTATTGCAATGAAATGAAAACATCCACGCGCGTTCGGCCAACTGATGAAATCAGTCCAAATCTTCGCTCAGAACAATCAAATTTTATCGCCAAATTCATACAAATGAGACGGACATTACAAATGAAGCTCGTCTGCAGGTCCGCTCAATCAAAACCAAAACAAAGTTAATTACAGTACTGTGACATATTGGAATTTAACGAAAATCAGGCACTCAACGGCAACTTCATTACATACAGATCTTCTTTCTTCAGGAAAATTTTGATATAAATTAAGTTGAAACGAACGAGGAAAATCAGCACTTGTACCAATGTGTCACAAGGTAAAAAAGAAAACAAAATGAATGGCTAAGAGCTACACGCTGAAATATCATCGCTCTCATGATTCGCGAAATTAAGCGCGAAAGAGAGGGCAAGAAGGATGTTGCAAATGAACCGATTGCACGAATCAGAAAATAATTTGAATGCTCAAAATCGCATCTTCAAAAAATTGCTCTCGCTTATTTACATTCTGATTTCGTTTGCTCCCAAGTGCTGGCCTCGCGCATACATTTATTATGAATGCGATTTTGTATATGCACAGCAATAATTACACTACATTCGAATTTCTCGTTATTTTGTGACAAACGCCGGCGGCTGATATCACAACAAATCCATTAAATCTGACAATATTGATAATAAATAAATAAAATATCAATGTGGTTATTTTTTGTCAAAAAAAAAAAAAGAGGAGAGAAGAACACGAAACACGGAACGACGCGTGGAAAGGAAGAGAAATGAGTGAAGAGGCCGCAAGATTTCGAAGCTAGAAATCGGCTGTTTGTTGTGAATGCACGAGCAAAAAAGCCGCGATGGACCATAAAAATTGCAGTTTGTTCGATGAGGCCTTGTTATTCAATTTCGATCGGTTCGCTTTCATGAAATTCAAATGGTTCGTCGAATTACGGATCAAGTGGAGAGCCCAAATGAGTGAAAGAAAGGGATAAAGTTGGTCACTACAAATTGTTTATTATTCGATTAAAATGCGATAAATGCGGATATATTTACGAATTGCATCAAGCGGTCGGACAAATGTACCCAACGCTGATTCAACTCGCCTCTCGACTGCCGGGGCTCTTTCGGCCGAGTACGCGTTTTTCATTTTCGGGCATTTTATTTTGTGTTATTGATTTTTAATTATATCGTATTAAATTGTGTATATATCGTGATTTGAAACAATAAATTTTATATTTTTCAATTAAGTTTATGCGTTTTTGTTACGGTCATTTTTTTTCGGTCGCTGTCTTCGCGCGTCGTGCATGCGTTTGATCTCAATCCAAACCACATTTCGCATGTGAATAAAACTGTATTCTGTTGGCATTTGGCCGGCTGATTATCGGTCATTTGTTCCGCGTTCTTTCATGAGCACGCTATGCGTATGTATTTTTTTGATTCACAAAAATGCCTCCCAATCAGCTATAGATTTAATTTAGTGTAAGTAATTTTTATTGTATTTTGCCGTCCAGATTGGCTATGAATTTCAACGAGAAAATAAAAGATGAGATTGTCTGACGTCTGGGAAAAATCCAAAGGCGATTCATCTGAGAAAAATTGGCAAACGACGACATTAAGCGCTTGGCACGAGTTTTGGTGAGTCAACCGGGGATGTTTTTCCTTTGTTCGTTTACAATAGATTTTGTGCAATTATTTGAATTCAAGCACAATTTCTACACGAATGTCGGATTCAGCCAACCGAAAAACGCGAAAAAAAAACGAAGCAAAGAAGCAAAGCACACAAAAAAGTAATTCTGATTTCATTTAAAGCACGTTTATAACCATCTAAATCTAATTATTTGTGAGGTCGATTTAAAATGCATTTCATAGCCTTAAACTAGCCATATAATATCGGAGCAAAGCGAGAATAAAAAACGCTCACAACAAACCAACGAAAAATTGCACGGCTGCGTGTTCATGAGAAGCGAATTTTTCTCGTTTGATCTAGTGAACATGCAACGGTTTCAGATGGGGCTGTTAAGAAGATTTCAAAATAGCGTCGTTTGTTGAAAAGGGCGATGAGTGTCGAGGGATAAAAACTATATCGTTAAATTCCACGCGATCACAAATACACACACGTTGCAGTCACGTGAACTGTGCCGAAAGACTAATCGACCTGAAATTACTATTACAAATTACTCGCTACTGTTTGCACATTTTCAATTGAATCATGATCATTCCATTATTTTCATTGATTTTTCTTCGAAAACGCAACCTGAATGAGAATGATTACAGTCCAATACAAACACAAAGTCAAACCACGAATTGCTTACAAAGTGCATTCAATGAAACAATTTTGTTGATTATTTTGAATGTCCTAAATTCGAATGTGATTTTTGAACAAGAATATGACGTTATCGTGCACATATCAGATAAAATGTCAGAATTTTTCCGACATTACAATTCATTGTTATGATTGCTTTTCTTTCGTGATGTTCTTAGACTGTTTTTTTTTTTTTTGTCGTGTTTTACGTTGAACGTCAAATCTTAATTGTACAAACATCACATTCGTAATGATTTAATCTAGGGTATTATCGCGCGCGCGCAATCCATTGGAACATACATTTGTTTGAAACATGAGCAAGCAGCCGGACATCAGCTATCATAAGCAACAATCGAGCTCTCGATTTATATAATGCATTCAAGGACTGTACTGATTAAAATTGCGACTTTGTGGTCAATATGTTTCCACCGCACACTTTGATGTAACTATTTATTGACTGATAAATAAAAACTGACAATGTGCTATTTTGTCAACGCAAGAGTGCCATTTCCATTTCCGAATGACTAAAAAAAGTATAGATAGTCCCAAAAATTAACCTTCAGATAAAATGAAATTTCCTTTTATGTGAAAACTCCAAATTTTACTATAAAACCTCTCATTTTTTTGTTAGAAAACTCATATTTTCATCTGAACGGCTCTCATATCTCGCATTCATGAACTACGAAAAAAAAATTGAAGACAGAAAACAAAGCATACAAACTCAACTCAAATTGAACAACGTTATAATAAAAATAAGAACAAGGCCGTAGCGCTTGGAAGGAAATGTGTGACATTTCAAGTTTGATTCGAGAAATTGATTGTTGTCAATTTCGTGTGGTCTCTTTTCAAATTCGTCATTTTAACCGGCCATCCGAATTTGGTGCGGCCAAACGAACGAAAGACTGTTCATGTATGTCGAAAATGAATTGGTAATTATATGGAACAAAAATTGTCAACGGATATCACCGTGGATATGACCATACCAACTGCTGATTGCCGCTTATGCAATTTTCCGTCATAGTAATGATGCATCGATGTTGTTGTTGTTGTTGTTGTTGTTGTTGTTTGCAGTCATTTCACAGTTTATCGAATTGTTAACGCAAAATTGTGCGCGTGCTTTTTTTCATTGGCAATATTTCCATATAGCAAATATTACAAACTTAACACAACACACTAATTTCTAGAGTTTATGAAGAGGCACAACGCTTGTGTCTAGCTGCATTCTGGCTGATCGTCGAAAGCACAATACAACGTTTCCCATGCTCGTTTTCTTTCATTTTAAATGATTATTACACTTGAGTGAATTCCGAACGTATTCCAAACTGAAGTAAAAAAATAAAATCCATAAAATAATAACCGTGGCAAAGCACAAACACAGCAGATCTGAATAGATAGTCAAAGAGCGAGAGTGTATGAGAATAATAATAAAATTGCATTGACATTATATTCAAAAAAATTAGTTTATTATGATTTGTTGCGGGCATGATATATATCTGCATGGTTGTGGAATGGCCGTAACGGTAATGCACGACGTTACCTTGAGCAAATTACACCATAAAAATATTTAAAACTGAGTGTAATCATCATTGTGGATATAAATGTGATTCTTATTAAATTAATAATTCAGATAGTAGAATCAAAATGATGAAAATAGTAGCTAAGGATCGATTTAAAATATAATGAACATTTCCTCTATTACCGGTTGGTTCGAAAATTCAGCAACTGAACGAATTAAAACGTCAACGAAACCCATCGATAGCATGTTTGCGAGCAAAAGCCCTTTGCCTGGCCCTTGTATTTTAGAATGGAAATAGCGATATCAAGCGACAACTTCGTCATCTGGCGTGCTGTTGTGGAAACAATGGTTACACGCGAAGAAGAGTATGCTATATGAATAGTATGAATGGCATTGCCAAACCAATCTTAAGTACTGTCGTTCAGATGGCGCCATTCGCATGCACAACATTCAAATAATGAAGCAATTTAACATGACAAACACTTTGAAAGGGTGTAAAATAAGGAAACATCAACAATGATTAAGCAAGCCATGTTAAATTAAAGACAAAAAATAACAAATGAAACATGAAAAGAGAAAAAGAGTTACATTTGTATGCGCGAGCTCACTTAGGTGTGACAATGGTAACAGCATCAATATCGATTTTCAGCTGGAGATCATGCGGTACAGCATTAATTCGAGGAGACCTGTTTCTTTTTCTCTCGCACGGTAATTTTTGCATCGTTTTCTCAGCTCTCTCTTGTGTGTGTGGTTTTTTTTGTCGTTTTCGAAGAAAAAAGTAGTGAATTTACAACACAAACACTTTGTTGCCTGATTATAACTACTGTACGTATAAAAATGAGAGGGAGAGGAGCGATAGCGAATGATATGCAAACGCTGTGCTTTTGATGTAGAATTGAATGTACCATCAAACAACAGGTCATGCATCGATCTGACTCTTACATCTAGCTGTGCCACCTTCGGCCGCCTTTCTGCTCACATAAAACTTGTTGGCAGTTTCGTTCATGTTTTGCTCATTGCGAACACCTTCAATTGCGCACGAACATGTCGATAGAGTGTAGACTTAATTGTGACACAATAAGTAGACATAAGTAGCAGATTCGCCATTGATTTGTGTGTATTCGCTGAAAACCGATGTATTTCGAGGTTCTCAATTACAAAAAAAAGACTATAACTAAAACAATGAGCGGTAATAAGAGTTAATGACAATTAATGGAAGTCATTGAATCCTTGTGAGAGACAATGGAGCCACAACGTTAACGATTCATATTTTTCTTTTATTCTGGCAAGACCCCATGCGGGTTAATTTGATTACTATGCATTTTGAGGCGACAATGAAATATTGGCAATTTTGGCACTTTGAAAGTATCTGCCGAAAAGAAAGAGAAAATGTCTTGATTTAGGCCTCTCTTAATCGCAAAATCATATTTGATCTCTTTTGTGATCCCGAAAATGCCATGAATTACACCGAATTGAAACAAGGATTGCAATTAATTTGAATCTCACTCAATGCATCCATGACTTCTGATGCGAAGCAGAGAATTATCATTGATTTAGAAATCTGTTGAGTCACACAATCAACACCTTTTCCCATTCAACTATTCTCTCCCTGCGGGTAATTAATGCAACAAAAAGCCCGCTTTAACAAAATATGAAAACGAACAACGCAAAATAATGCACCTTTAATCAAAGTGATTACATTTATGTGGAGATTTATCTGTTGCACAGCAAACTGCCGACGATTATCGATCTGGATCCAGTGATAATACCAACAATGCAGACATATATGAAGCAATTTTCAGCCAACACATGCCACGAAGTGAACAACTTTCGAAAACAAAATTTGTACGGCGAATGAACGACGACGCAACGATTTTATTTCGACTAATCATTATTGTTTATTATCTGTTCGGTTATAATACACATTTAGTAATCCATATATGCATTGAGCGGAGATGAGAGTTCGACATTGCACATGGTTCGTTATTAGGTATAGCGCGCAGCGCAGCGCACACCGTACAGCACACAACAGTAACAAAGCAAAGGAAAAATGACGGAAAAAATGCATGTAAAATGAAATAACAGCGAAAAAAGGTGAAGGCGTTAAATAAGTTCTATTCCCACGGCTCGATATGCCGTTTCTCAATACATGTGCTCGCATGTTTCTTAATGCATTTGCTCTTCTTTATTATTTATATGGCATACGAAAAATAGCAATCGAATATGATTGTGTGCCTATCCTTTCGCTATATTTTTTTTGTTGGTACCGAAACAGCTCACAGCCATGCAAGTCAAAGTCAATAAAATTGCGGACCCGGAAATTGCATCCCAAGAATTAACTCGGAGCTCATCAGAAGTGGGCCTTTTAAGTGATTGATTTATTTCGATTTGATTTGAAATTGTCGTTCCAAGGATTACACGAAATTACTCCGGAAGGACTGGAATGCGGTTCCGAAGGAAGTGGAAATAGTTTTTGAAATTACTTGAACAATATAAACGCTCCGTTTGAATGGGATCGCGAAAGTCGCATCATTTCAAATGCCAAATTTTTGGGCCATCGCCGCCAAACTAGATACAAGTCTAACAATTATGCGATTGAACTAATGATTATTAATTTTGACGGGCGATTGTTGATGATGTACCATTATTTATCACACATTTATAACGAGCCAAATCTCCAGCGAACTTGTCAAACTGCAGAGAAATCTCGAATGCGAGCGCCAATCTCAAAATATTGAAAGATTTTTTTTCTCTCTCTATCTCTGGCGCGCCTTGTGTGACTTTGATTGATCTCAGATAGAAATGATTTGATTTTATTTATGTGCATTAGATTTGTGAATTCGTTCAGTCAAATTGATTGATATGATTTAATTTAGATGTACGTTTTGATGAAAACATAAATTATTAAGATCAAAATAACAACAAATACTGAATGTGAAGTGTTCACAGTTTGAACTGATTCTAATAACGATTTGTTTCTTGTAATTCGGCTGTATACGTTGTTGTTGTTCATGTTGAGAGATTAGTAATGCTTTTGAGAGTGCCATCGTATGGACAGTCCAAATAAATTCGTTTTGTTTACATCTCTCATGCTGAAGATCAAAAACAACGAACGCGATTTGTTAACTTTATGCTCATTATTATTGGTAAGCCTCTACATTAGCTTGAACACATATCATGCCACTCCAATCACATTATTACACCATCGTTTTGTTGTTAGTCGAAATGCAAATAGGCAAACCACCGCGCGCGCATCGTGTATGAGGAAAATGAGAAAGATGTCGTTGCCGACAATAATGCTGAAAATTCAATGTAACCTAGCCATCGAGCACTTGCAATCGAGTTGAATTTAAGGCGATTCATTTTAGCGCTTTTTAATTAACACAATTTAGCGCGGCGAGTTTATCTACTTTTCCATTTGATTTCCCGTGTAAAAAAGAAGCATTCAAATTGATTCAGTGAATATTTTCGCACGATCGGACTGCATTGCGGGCCGTCAATCGCGAGCATATGGCATGCCATTTAATAACTTTGCACCAACGATTAAATTGTAAACTAATAAATTTTATGGCTTTGAATGTGAAATGTGAAATGATAATTCATGGTTTCGGGATTTTTTTTTATGAATTGCTTCAGAAACAACGCACAAGGCGAACCGAACCGCACGGAATCGAAACGAGAAGCAGATGGAGAGAACGATGCGGTTTGTGTGCTCAACAGAAAGAGATAGACAAAAAATAAATAGCATTTGAACGAATCTTAGCAATCGATGTGCACAAGCAAGCGCATTCAAACCAATTTGCATTGAGAGAAAAGAAATTCTGCGAAGAGACACTTGCATACGAATTCAGTGTATGCATTGGTGTCGTTTGTGATTTTTCGTTTCGGGTGGTCACAGCAATACATGCGAACAAACATCAAACACACGATAGAATGATAAAAATCGGAATGACCAAGCGGTTAGTTTGTTATGTAAATATCGACGTTGACGCATTTGGTATTTCGATTATTTCGATCGGCTATTTATTTGTATGATGAGTGCATGTGCATTTTGTGTGTTGTGTTGACGCGCTCGCGCGCAACACATAAATATGGCGACCGGGGCCAAGAAAGACCACCGCACCACGTATGCAAACAATTGACAAACCAAATGATAAAACGATCGTTTGCGTATCGATCTTATGATGCCTTTTGATTGCACCGGCTCTCGTGCTTTCTCGTTCTCTCGCCCTCTCGCTCGCAAAATAACATCAATATAAAGAAGTTTATGAACAAATATAGGTGCAATCAAAGCACGTAATGCCGCATATTGTCAACGTTCCACTGAGAATTAATTGCTCTCATAGAAGCTTATTCGGCGGTTTCTGCATATAATTGTAGTTTTTTTGTCTACGCGAATCTGGAAGCGAATGCAAAATGGCGGAAAGACTGTCAAAATTTCTTGTGGAAATGCAGGTCATTTGGAAATTCATCTATTGATTTGGAAATTGAGAGAAATTTGATCGCCACTTGGCGCAACATAAAGAGAAGCTACTTGAAAAGGACCATACCCAAATGGTTTGATGGTGCCGACAATACAGCAGGTTTTAAGCAAAGCAAACAGTATCACCGTGTCTTTTGTTTTTTGTTTTATCAAATCGGTTTTTGTGGTCGCCCATCAAAACGGCTCAAGCTGTTTGCCACTTGAAATGGCACTCGGTTTACATATTCAATAAAAGTCAGAGAGCGAGAAAACAAAGGGGAAAAGCGCATTTACATATGGATTCACCTATGCAGATGATGGTCAATGGCACTCACCAGCAAATACTTTGTAGTGCAAACTCAAGTGGATGCTTTATTTGCTCTCGGTCCTCTGGTTTTTCTACCGTCTCTACACGTCCAAAATAATGGGATAAATCGGACGCGATTGAGATAAGTGTGTGTGTGTGTGTGTGTGCTGCTGCTTCGACGAAGTAATCTAAGTGAAAACATTATCGACATAAATATATGGAATATTTTCTAATTGGTGAATTACCACCATAATGCATTTTATTCTGTTGTCGGACACAACAACTGAATGATGTCCCTAATTATTTATGGTTGCCACAAATAAAAGAGCGCCGAGAAATGCATGGAAATTACATAGAAAATGGCATAATTCAAATTTTCCATCGAAAATATCATTCAATATATCAAACAAATTTCAATGCAACGTTCAAATGTTTTTTTCGTATTGATTCGACCCCGAATAAATTGTAAAAAATGACAAATGTGCAATAAAACGTTGGTTTTCTCAGTTAATGGCGGTCACATTGCGATGATTGCATACGCTAAAATAGACAAAATGTGAAACTTTTTAACAGACAAAAACGAATTATTTATCATCAAACAGCAACGGCAGCACAATTTTTTTTTATAGAAATCGAAGGAGAGAATTATCGTGTAATGCCGCACGAATAAAACGAAATACACGGCTAAAAACGACACGAATCAATAGAGAATCGAGCAGTAGAGCGGCGATACAATAATAAAAGCGATTTAAAATTAAAAAAAACATCTTAAAATAGAACAAAGAAATTGATTGTCTTGCCCAAATCTGGACGCGATGTGTGAATATGTAAATGCGCTGCTCCGAACAATTTCGATGCGTGTGTGTGTGTGTTTGTGTTGTTGTTTTTTGCTACCGCCAGGCTTAAAAAAAGTGGAATTTCGATGAGAGATTGAACAATATTAGAAGCCCACAGACTACCGATTAGAGCACTTAAGCCATAATAAATTGAAATGAAACTATGGCATTAAAACAAAGCGGAGCTACGGAACAACGACAACGCACACCGAACTTGTGAATAACAATAAAACTCAAATGAATGGAAAAGAAGATGCCTTTTAATAATATGACCATAATAATGCCGAAAGATATTAATATTTTAACAACTCGATGAGAAAAAGAAATGAAGTCGACAGAAAAAATAACAACAACAACACACACACACGCATAACGTAGATGGACCTATTTGATTGTATTGCTGTCTCTGACAAAGAATAAAATCAATTTAACAGTAGCTCTAAAATTTGTCGATGTTTTTTTTCGTTTGTTGACGTTTCAATGAAGCCGATATATTTTATGCTCACATAAATGTAAACCCATTTTGTATCAATCGAGGAAATCACTTTTATACTTTCCTACCTAATGTTCGCACTATTTCATGGTTGTTGCGACATACCGCACAAATTGCAAACCACACAACTCAATGGCAAAATGATACGTTTCGGATGTATGCCTAATGATTGCCAAATGATTCACGAAATGGAAAAGAAATTGACCAAACACATAGAGAGAGAGTTAGGGAGAGAGAAAATTACACTGAATCGAACATACATGGTGCAGGTTTTTGAAAAATAAATGGGGTACTATTAGCGACGTTGGACGTTTAAAATGCTGGTGGGAAAATGCGACGGCAATTGATACGAATATTTATTGTACTTAAAACTGTTACGCATTTGTTGAATAAGCGCAAGGAGTGAGTGCACCAGAGATAGAGAGAGAAAGAGAGAGCGAGAGACAGATAAATGGCTGAGATTCATAAACACCAGTGCAAAACGGAAGAGAATGTATTCACACTCAATCGTCTCAGCTCCAATCCAATCGAAATAAATAAGTGTATCGCAAAAATACAATGAATTAAAACGGCGCAACCGTCCCAAAGGCAATACGTATTAATGTATTTTGATGTAGCAATTGGACATTCATGGCGACGCACAGTGACAGCTGAAATTCAAAAGACTTCTCTTCTTCTGAGAAGCAATCAAAATTGATATATAAATAATAACGAACGGAAAAGAAGCGCGACGGCATTAACCGCACACATAACTTCCAAAATGATATTGTTTTTCTTTTTCATCGGTACACAATAAAGAATGAAGAATGCGTCCAAGCTATGACAATAACCGAAACAATGCGATCGACAATAACACCATTACACGAATGACAATCATAGGTCGAAGCAGACGAGAAAAACGAACAACAAATATCGTAAATGGGATTGGTCACCGAAATTTCACATTAACATAGCAATTTATTTAATTTCTTGGCGAAGATTGTGTTTGAGCACCTTGCGTGCGTATTTTGAATATGATTCAGTTTTATTTTGACTTGTTCTGTGTTGTTTTTTTGTATTCCTCATTCCCCTTTTTGGAGCGCGCCAGTATTTTTTCTTCCGCAGCCCGTTCCCGGGTGCCTGACTGTTGCTTTAAATCGCTTTTACCATCATCATTATCGTCAATGTTCATCGGAGAGAACATTAGCATCAGTAGAAAGGCGAACACAAAAACGGACTGAAATATAACACACAACCGAAAAAATAATAATGAAAAAATATCATAAATATAGCAGAAAACGATTTTCATTTTGGGAGAGACGAAAAAGCTGCTGGTGATTTGTGAGAATCCGACTGTTATAAAATTCATGCTTAAAACGTTGGACCAATTGATGTTGAAATACACCGATTATTGTTTAGTCCGACGATTTAAAGAAATTCAGATCTGTGTAAAATCAATTTTTCAGTTTTATTTGTGTTGGATTGCCATTAGAGAAAGAAAATAAAAATCAACGAAAATTGATTTTCACAATTAATTACGCTAATGCGACCATGTCACGTACACGGACCATTTTTTGACACCATTGTATTTTATTACGACAATTTTGGGCATTTTCCGCTCTCTCTCTCTTTCTCAATCTCGTTGTCAATTAAAATAAACCATTTTTGGTGAAGATCAAAATGTTTACAGATTTCTTGGCTCTTCCAGCGATTCGAATCAGGGACGTTTTTTTTCATCAAAAGTCCAATGCTCCAAACGTTTTTGTCCAATTCATTAATAGCCACCAAATTGGGATTTCGTTTAAAAAACTAGACCAATATCCAGACTATATGATCTATTATGTTTATTTGATGCGCGAGCATTCCACTTTATCGCTCGCTTTTATTAAAATTAAGCTGGCGTTGACCAAATTCGGTTACATTTATTTATATTTTGACGAACCATTAACCAGCCCATTTTTTTACTGTCTAAAACGGTGCAAATCGCACATTAGATTTGTGACACAAACATTTGAGGAACTTAAAAATACAACAAAAATTATAATAATAATAAAATCATAAATACAAAATAGGCAATTTTAAAATATGGGTCTACGATGAGGTCTGCAGAATGGGATGACAAATTAAAATGACTCGGATTAGTCGATATACTGATATTTTTTTTGTTCGACTCGCGGCATCATTACCAAAACGATCTTTTTCAATTTGAAAGAGGCAACTTGAATGAAATTTTTCTCACATTTTGACATTGCGTAAAAGCTCAATTTCATTTCCGACCGTCCGAGACTCTTGATCTTCTCTGCTGTCGTTGAATCGATCATTGTTACAGTAATTTAGGAAAAACCATTTTATGGGAACGAAATATGAATAATCAATTGCTGAAATATAAATTAATAACGTAGGCACTGAAAATGCTTCATCTTCCTACGTTCTTGAGAACGGATCGATTTTGATCATCACCACATCACATTGATGATAGGTATTTCCATATCGATGAGGCTCATCTCCGGTGGAGAGCGAGCGAGAGATAGATGGAAAAAAACACATCAAACTATAAGTAGCAACGGTAATTTCATCGGAAACTAGAAACCTTTTTATCACACGAATATGATTTGATTTGTTCCAGTTAGTGAAAGATCGGCATAGCTGTTAGATATGCAACGCGCACAGTGCGTGTGTCAATAGCATTTTTCAACGATTTTTGTTTTTCTTGTTCGCTCCAAAATATTAATTGAATCTTTCAACGCATTAATCTCAATATTACTATGCTTTTTTTTCTTTTCATTTTAATTTACATTTTATTACGAAATTATGTTACTTTTTTTGTTTTGTGCTTTGCTTTTGATTCGTTTTATCGCCGCGTTCTTTTCAATCAACTCAGTCAGATTTTTATTGATGAAACCTCGAGCGTAAAAGAGTCTTTATTCATTTCTTTCTCGCTAATTTTGGGTATCAATTTTATTACGGTCTAGCTGATTAATTCTATTTTGCCAGTTAAAAATTAGAAGTTCCATAAATATGTGCGGCAACAAAAATTCAGAAATGAATCTAATGGATCTTATGATGGTATTCCGATCTCTGCGTTGGTTAAATGCACTCGTTTTTATTGCATTTAATTAGAATTGAAGCGCCTCAAAATCTTGCCATTCATAAGAAGCGAACAGGGAATATGTCGAACCATTTCTTCCAAAATCTTTTTCTTTATCTCTCCGCTGACAAAAACAAAGCAATATATCCATTTCCATACATGTTTTGGACAAATTTGCATGTTCAACTTGTTTTACATGTTGATTCTGTTTAACTGATTTGACTTGAATTAAAATATATTCCATGTCTTGATTAGGGTAGATCGTTGTTTTCATTTGGAGTGTTTACTGAACACCTGGGCCCTGGAATGTACACGTAAGAAGATGGTGTAATGAAATTTATACGGAAAATCATAGTATTTTCCACATACTCATTTAAACTTGACGTTTTCCGTTCGATTTAAGGATTTATTCCATGCAAAAATGCAGTATGAGTCTATAAAATCTCAATGCCGACTTCACCAATTACCGAAATTTCATGGTTTTGATTTGAGATTACATTTTCTAGATGTCACTGAATCATTGTACCACCTTTTGGATTCTAGATGTCCTTCTAGAAAACGATCCACCCTATTAGCTAGGCCTATGTAGTCCAACGAATGTCATTTAAAAAAAAAAAAAACATAGACGAGAAGAAACTCTGATCGGTGAAATGATAACATCAAGTTGAATCCTATTCTTCGATATTTCACTGCGATTGTTGAACTTCAAAAATTAAATACATCTGGTTAGGCGAGTATTTTTTCGTATGCGTATACAGATATCTACACAGCGCCTCAGAATTAAACGAGCTACTCAGTGGTATTGCGAATTGAACAAAAAATGTGTGATTCACAAAACACGCAATTTTTGTGTGTGATTTTTGTATTTGTTTTCCCGGATATGATAAGAAAAATTTGTTCTTTGAAAAAGACCTAATTTTTCTCTGTATCCCCAAGAAATTGAGTAGCTCATCTAATTTTGTCCCGCAGTGGAATGAAGATAATGATGGAGAGATGTGTTTGGATTTGAATTTTTTTTGCCACATTCCTGATCGTACATAATTCTTGACGACTTGTTCACCGTTAAATGAGCCGTACGCTGCTTATATCAAAAATAATGAGTCCGCGATTACATTGACAGCTGCGCAAAATTATGACAAAATTAATTATGTTGCATTCATTATTCAATTTAAAGTCGATTAAAATTTATGCATATCCAAAGAAATGATGATTAAATCCAGCATGACAAGACACATACACACACATAAAAATGGCTGGAGACTGTGAATTTCGAAATTCGCACGACGTGGACAGAGAAAAAATGAGCTAATAACAACCTGTACGACGAAAGATTTATTGAAAATTTATGCAAAATCACTAGTATATTTGAGAGAAGTGAAAGGGCAACCATATCGGATTGCCGCGGCCAACATGAAAAAATAGCAAGTGAATAAATCAGATGGCAGAAAATCATCATCGCCACAGTGACATCCAAAATCGAATAAAAACCCATAAATAATAAATATATGCGATGCTATCGAAATAACTCAAACACATCCCGGCTTACTGTTACAATAGTATTTCTTCTTTTTTTATGGTGCGCGCTCGCGTTCGTTTGTGAAAATCAGATTAAATATCACACATATTGATCACTCAATTAATTGGACCATTCAAGTGAGAAAATGCCAACTATTTGCCCAACTAAAAGAACTTATACTTTGCGTCCACCATCCAAAATATCACGGCGAGACTCATTCTTAAGCCACTACAAATGCTAGAAATCAATCTGAATACAAAAGAATCGGCATGCGCTATTGTTAAATGCAAAGAAAAATTAACAACAAGACATAATCTGCTTACTAACAACTTGATAGAGGCGGCAGAATACACGAGACAATCGAAAATCGGCTATTAATTCGTCCATACTTGATACCGATTAGATTGAATGCAAACGTTAACGCAAATTCACCGGAAAAATGATGTTTGACTATTGAATTCGGCATAAAAGTGAGCGCAAAACTTTTCGGTCTTGGTACGGGGCATAGATGGATTCACAGCATGGTTGCTTCCATTGATAAATAAATATTGCTGTTGGTAAATGGGGCAAGATTTTATTTGGCAACAAATATTTTGTCAAAAAACCAAATTGTTGACGAAAAATTGTCCGAGATGTTAAAAATCGATAAAGTTAATAAATTCACCACAATTTTGGCAATTTCCATAGTTTTAATTTTCCATTTTTTCGTGGAATTTTTATAAATTCCATAATATTATCATAAATTTTCGTCGGCCCATAAAAATATTTCGAGAACTTTTTTTTCGACAGCACCCAAGCCAACTGGCCAGCACTCTTGCCGAATGAAAACCTCAGCCAAATCATTTAATACATTTTGTATATTCAGATTAACTTAATGAGTGACCAAATCACCATCGATCACGTTAAAAGCTATGCTTATTCGCCACTCAATACGACACACATTCATTCAACATGAAGATGCTTTTGAACTCTCTCGCGCGCGAGCGCGATTGCAGTAGCATCTCTAGTCCACAAATTGTTCGACTTTTTGTGTTCCAATATGAATGAAAAATGGTTTGGTTTCAATTAAGTTAGAACGATCATATGGTAAGTTAACATGACTCTTTGAGCATTCGGATTCTTTGTTTTTTTTTCCGTCGATGAAAAATTGTAAATGGCCACTGAAATAAGAAGGTATATATATATGGATGTCTCTAATCGTCGAGAAATAGAAGCGACGTGTTCGAGCTACTTCATTCGGTCGGAGTCGACTTAATTCATTTCGAGTGGCATAAAAACACTTTGATTTGATTAAAAATTATCGCTGCTGTTCAAAAATGAGGCGGACGATATCGAAATTATAGATAAACGCCAAATCTAATGATAAAATGAAGACTAGATAAAAAGTGACTTTTAAAAGTCAATTTCCAGGTACCGATATCTGATTAATCCTCTGCCACTATTCGGTTTATAAATGCCGCGATACTTCAACAAGAATAACTTAAAATATATGTAAATTTGGCAATAGTGTTTCGATTTAGTTAGTATGGCTGATGATTTTGTTCTAACACAAGCACAAGTGTATCCGGAATTGTTCCAAATCAATCTAGAGTTGAATTTTTTTCATGCGAAATCCTTAAGGAGAGCGTCAATATTAAAGCGCAAAAATGCAATTTCGCCATCGCCGCGGGTCGATGACACTACACGACGAATACGCACAAATGCAGATCAATCACCACACACAGAAATGTTTATCCATTATTTATAAATCACGTACTCTTCTCCATACCTTTGTTTGCCGTCATCCCGTTTTTGTGCGGCCCATTGAATTGCGCTTGGCCAAACAATTGCTTGGTTATGGATAATCATTTCTTTACAGTTTTCTTTCTTCGTCTCTCTTCAAAATGCATTAATATTCCTCATATATTTGAAATATTATTTGGCTGTTGCTTCACTTAAATGCATACACACTTGTATGAGGCAAAACGAAACTATGGGCGAAATAAAAGCCACATTCCATCGAAACCATTTATAATGAAGGCAAAGAATATTGAAATTACGTATTCAGATGTCAATGTGGCTTCTCATTTTTGTTTTTCACTCTCTCTCTCTCTCTCTCTCTCTCTCTCTGTACACATGAATAAAATCAAACATTTAGGTGTCCACTTTGTATTGAATATGGGGGCGAATAATGTGCTCCACTTTAACATAATTTCGACACTTTTGTGTGCGACCTTGTTCATATTCACAAAAGTACACCAAACATGGTTACAGCAGCAGCAACAAACATAATTCCATGACAAATGGATCGCGGGAAAATGCTTACAAAGTGAAAACACACGCACACACACACTTCGATCGGCGAACATTTGAATATTTTCACCATCGACGTACAACGGTGCTATTTTCTCTATTTCGAACAATGCGAGTGTGTGTTTAAACTTTCTACCGAATCTTAATTTGTAAACTTTTGGCGTATTCTTCTTGTGTTCGGTGACAAAAACGGGTACAAAACAATTAAAAGATGAAACATTTTGGAATACAAAGCGAATGCACACACAAAGAGATGACGCAATGCAATGTTTTGTTCAACTGCTTCTTTTTCGGGAGGCCCAAATCTATTGCAGTCCTAAATCTCAGTGATGATATTTGATTTTCTCTCTCACATTTTCTACATGATGAACGAAAAGTCTCGTTCTATGCCGTTCCGCGGCGTGCATGGCAAAGTGTGTGAAGATATGTGAATGCGATGAGCGGAATGGTGTCAGCTTGTTTTATGTTCAATATCGCCATAAAATTGAAATATGGTCTGATCGTTTACCAATAATGAAATAAATCATCGCTTTAGCGAATTGATCAACAGTCACACACAAATTTTCCGGTAAGCAACTGTCTAGGCAACACAGGAATCTGTCCCGAGTTGCCCCGTTGCAGCATCACGTGGATTTTTCATATTTATAAATCTAAAAACAATTCGAAACGTCGCCATGTCAGACAGATTTCTAGGTGCATCTTTTAAAATTACAACTAATCTCAATCTAACCGAGCAACTGCCAAATGACGATTCGTTCCTCTCTCTCTCTCTCTCTCTCTCTCTCTCTCTCTTTCTCTCTGTCTCTTGTGTGTTGCTGT
Source organism: Obolodiplosis robiniae (assembly GCA_028476595.1). Lineage (NCBI taxonomy): Eukaryota > Metazoa > Arthropoda > Insecta > Diptera > Cecidomyiidae > Obolodiplosis > Obolodiplosis robiniae. The sequence goes on along the minus strand of CM052017.1, from coordinate 5,186,344 downwards.
AACATTTCGAATTTTATGTTTGGCGAGTCTTGAGAAAAACTACTTTAATCAACTGGCAATATCTGCAAAGTAGCCAAGTCATAATAATGTTCATTCATCAGAAGCGAATTTCACCGAGAGGAAAGCCATTAACAACATCACACTGTGGTTGCAAGCACAGCACACAGTGTATTGCAAATCATAATTTATTGAGGCACTTTTATGTTAGACGAATTGAAAAACGTTATTGTCTCGACATATTTTGTGGAGTATGTTAACCCATAAAGCATTTTGCCGATGATGCATCTCATCGCTTCTTGTGCTACAACGAATGATGATGTTGTTAGGACGGTGTCCGAAATACACGCAAATGCCGTTGAATGTAGTCAAAAGTACAAGTCGACGACGGCAAAAAAAGTGTATGAGCAGCGGCAGCAAAAAAAAAACCGATGCACATACACATACACACATCGACATCGACACCGACACATGCGAGTGCGCGACATAGCGAGAGTTACTGAGGTTGGTCGGACAGTCGTCCGACACAAAATGTGCAATACATTTTTCGTAAGCGATAAACAATTTTACTTGTTTCTATTTCATTTGGAGAGATGAATGCACAGTTTTTGGGTGAAGTAAAGTGGATTGAGCTGTTTAAACAACGGCTCTTAAATGAATGCAGTTGGAAGCGCGATGATTCGCAAATATAAATAGTTAATCGGCAGTTCATAGCCCTGGCACAGCAACACTACACAGAAAGATAATTTATATAAATGCGGCACATTTTGTAAAGGCGCACAAAACGCAACGAGCGATTCAAACAGTCCGTTATATTTCGACCGCAAGGCCTCGCTGAATGGCTACAGCACCACGCCAATATGAACATCAATGTTTATGTCCATTGCGAGATCGGTTAATTCTGTCTTTTTTTCACATTCATTTTGGTTTGTCTTCATTTTTGCTCTCTCTCTCTCTCTCTCTCTCTCTCTCTTGGAATATTTTTTATTTATTTATTTTTTTTTTTTTTTTTGAATAGATTCATTTTGCTATGCGTATTATTCTGAAGTTGCCATCACATAAAATAATGATGCATGATTTTGTCGGAGTTCGTCGATGATTTATAGTAGTATCTAAATGCCGCATATGTGCGGAAAATTAAGGAGATAATTCAGTTGAAAATAGCACACAGGCCACATTGTTCTTCTCGCTAAACGGGGCGTCGAATAGGTTCAACATTTTCCATGTTCGATGGTGCAAACGCACACCGAATCAACCCAAATCTAGAATTGAGTTGGGAACAACACATTTCCCTTTGATCACGCATTCAAACATTGCTATTTGCAAATGAATTCGAGAAAGTCGAGTGCACACATGTTTGTGATTTGATAAACGAGTATTTATCGAGTGATTTAAATCAAATTGTTGATTCAAATGGCGAATATATGTTCGAGCACGTAATAAATCGATTGAATGTTTGCCGGTACACATCCGAAAATGCACAGTGAAAATTATGAGCAGGATTTGGTGTACTACATCAATTCACTTTACATTCGTTGCCGTTTCCCGATTGAATTTCAATGGATATCTTCTATTTCCCATCGCCTGACTCGTTCAGTATCGATTGGCAAACATGCAATAATGCTGCTTGCGACAATCGACTGCACCGAATGTAGTACATCGATTAATTTAATGAAAACATCACATTCAAAGAAACGAACGTAAGAAGGTCGGCACTATCGATTCAGCGTTGCCAATGAGCTGATGAGCTCCAAGATACGATCAAATTTAAAATGTTCGTCAATTTCTTAAGAGAAAATATCGATTTGCCGTTGACATGCACTTCCTATATGCAATTTCCTCTGTTTAGTTACCGACAAAATTGTATTGTTTTTTATGTCCTTATCGTCGGCTGACGATTGGCCAAACTTTCTCGCGTCACATTGCAAATAAATGGCCAAAAATAAACACTGAAAGTGATCAGAATAGCTAGCAATGGTTCTCACACTGCCAGTTGCGTCTTTCCATTTTTACGGTGTGTCCATTTGGCGCGAATGGTGTATGTAACATTAATAAAATTCGATTAATTAGTTGCAAAAGAAGAGAGCGCTACCGCTTGCATGCAAATTATGTTAATAGCGCGACGCTGATAAATCCTTTCACGTTATTCAATTGAGATAGTGCACTTTGTGCAACTTCACATCAAATGTCCAATGATTTTCGTTTAAATATTGTGATTGAGTCGAGCGAAAAACAAAACACGCATATATTCGGGGGATAAAAAGAGGACAGAGAAAAAGACCATCGCGCAAGCGCAATTAGGCAATGGATGAGAATCGTATTATAATTAAAAGTTCCTCAATCGATCGGTTTTTTATGATAATCATCGCCGCCGCGCTTTCAATTGCATTCAATCATCTGTTTGCCGCAAAATGTTGTGCTCTTCTCGCTGTTTTTAATTTTATTGTTGTTGATCGCGATGTCGGCCTGAGGTTTTTTGCGCGCCTTGTCAAGTGAAACGTTGTAAAAACGTTGTGATTGTCATCGGTCACTTGTGTCGTTACCATAAGTTTAATTTGAAAATGAAAATTCGAAATGAAGATGGTTTTATTGTTTAATTTCATGATTTTTGTGGTTAAAGTTCGGCTAGTTAAAAGGTTATAAATTGTCCGTTTTATGCTCATACTAAAATGCCGAAATCGGCAGCCGATCGCCGTGCCGCACTGAGCCATTGCCATTTTCTTTCTACTTCCATTTATTTTGTGTGCTGCGCGCATCGATTTATTTCACACAGCTCATATAACAATTACGATGGGCGATGACGTCAGTGATGTGCCTTTGCATTCAACGCGCAGCAATATTGCATTTGATACAGTCTAATTGCACTCATCATTAACATCATTTGATGGAATTGGCATCTACGGGTAAAAGCTTTCGCCGAACAGAGGTCACACTGTCAAACGTTGCCGCAAAAATAACACAAACAATTCGTACACAATTAAGTGAATCGTTTACTTAAAGTCCAATTAACTACCGAATATTCATTATCTGGCGTTTCGGAAATGATCTGAAATATCCCTGACCGTTTATCTGCTCTTGTTCACACAAAATACATCGCACAATGTTGTTGTTGTGAAATTTGCGCGTGAATGCAGCCCGTTCTCCACCGAAATGTGCTGCCAAAAATGATATCTGGATTTGAAAGTGCGCATTCCATTTGATGTTATCATTTTATGATTATTAATTATGCAATTCAAACAATTCAAATCAATAATTGGCTGATAGTGCATTTGTGTGGTCAAGCAATTTATTTAATTTGTTTATTTATTTATTTCACCGCCAAGAATTGGCTAAATGTGGTACAAGGAAAAAGAGTGCATCAAATGACATTTCACACTCGTATCCCCCCTCTCTTGGCGGTTGGCCGCACCGAATCCGGATGCATCTTCATTTTTGGGCCATATTTCATTTCATTTCATTCGATTCAATTAGTCACAAACATTGATTGTTACCCTGCTGACCGCTGTGCATCATACTTTGCTGCACCGCATCGGGATATAGTGCGAAACAGATCGAGCTGCGCCGATCACGGGATCGATTCCGCCATAGATTCAAAACAAATATTTAATTTAATAAACGTGCCGCGGGTATTTAAATTTGGTGTTGTAATTGAAGAGTGTTCAATATCATTCGAAGTTTTGTTGTGTAAATCGGTGTGCTAGAAATTGAACAACTGATAAATATCCGTATTGATGTTCAATTAGTGTGTAATATTTTTTGGTAAATTCCAATTACATTGCGTTTATCCAAATAATCCATCATCTATCGCTCATCAATCGAATTCAAACTGATTCAATTTATTTTAATGAGTTCCCACGGCCGCTCGAGTGTGTGTAAGCTGCTTTATTTATTCTTCATGTTTTCTATTTATTCGGCCCTCCATGTCGACGAGAAATCTCATATTCAATTCGATTCTTTACTGGACATTGAGTGAGTCTTGCGCGCTCGCACTCGTGCGTGTACACACATTCATTTCAATCCATTGTTGTTTGATATTTCTCAAATGCGATGCATCTATTCAAATAATTCGATTTTCACTTTGTGTCCGGCTATCGTGCGTCTTTCATTAATTGAATATCGCTACTTTTTGATTTTTTTGTACACTATTCACATGCATTTTCACAACTCGATTTCAATTTATCTCATGCTCATTATCGCATTTTGAATCGCATTGCATTCGATCGAGTCCAAAATATAGGCCAAAAGTTCGCTTTTTTTCAAAAGAGATTGAGATGATTTCAAAGTCGGCAACTGCAAAAGGCCACTCAATTAAATATTGAACGTACTTATATTTGTGTCCATTTCTTTTGTTTGTTTTTGCACTCGACCACCACATACACCTCTTTCTCTATCGATTTCGGTGTGGAGTGGCCGATTATCGGTCGCTGATGTGATTTTTGTTCAATTCAATTTCGATGAGAGAAATATTGAAAATGTTGAGGGCATCTCGTGAAATGTTTCTTCGAGCCCATTTCAAGTACCAATCACAAAAATGGTGCTACTATTTACTTGAAGCACACACTCTACACTGGAAATAATCAATGTCGACGAACAAAAATAACAACAACAACAACAACAACAACAAAAAATCCATAACACTTTAGTCATAATCGCCGAACGATAATTGTTTTGAATGCCCTTCATCGCGTTTTTATTGATCTTCCGTAAGGAGTGGATTTGCTCCCGTCCTATTCCACATATACAATTCTTATTCATTCGTTCGTTGTGGCATCTCTTTTTCGAGTGCGTTTTGAATCGCCTTTTTTTGTTTCTCTCGCGTCATGTCATTCGTCGTCGTCGTCGTCGTCGTTGACGACGGTTCCCACAAATTGCTTTCTTCTTCGTAAACCATCTTCAAGCACTTTTGTTTGTCTCTTTATTCATTTGGTGTTAATCAATAAGTAAAATATAAAACAAAAAGCCGACAACATGCAATGGAAAATACAATTAGCGCACATAAAAGCAGCGAAAAACGTAACAATCAAACATGCCTCCGAAAAATCGAAACGAAAGACTGCGACTGCGACGACGAACGAGAGCGCGATCACAATCGCGCACCATCCATTTAACATACCAAAAACTGTCCATTAGAGATAGTTGTTGACTCTTTGCTCTGGCTGTGTCAATATTAATAAAGATCAAAAGGTATTAAACGCTAACGATCGAATACGGTCAAGTATTTGTCATTGAAATTAGCAATCACACATTTTTCAAACACAAATCTGTATCAAACTAGAACTGTATGACCATTAGCCCGGCGGTGTCATGCAACGTTAATGAGCATGAGATATTTTAAAAGCGTCCATTGTGCTTTTAATACGTGCTAGAGATCACCGCAAATAGATTCACACACTCACATACACAGCGCTCAACTCATGTCTCTTCAGCCACCATTCAAAATGGTGAAATTGGGTTTATCTTCAACTTTTTTTATCGGAATTTCAATTTTTTACTCTGTATTTGATTGCATGACACTTGGAAACTCGAAATTACATGGACGATTCCGATGTGCATTTTCGCATAATTTTGAATATTTAGTTTAATTGAGGCGAAATAAAAGATAATACGGAATCAAAGGCCAATCATCAAAAGGGGACAAAGTCTTTTTCGTTCAAAATATTGACTGACTGCAAAAAACAATGCATGAAAAGCTGATCGTTCCGAAAAAAATTGATCATCTTTGTATTTCGGATGCAATCTGCCTGAAATATGAATGCATTCTCATTGATTCATTTTTTGTAAATATTTGAATGGATTATGTAAATAATTTCAACAGCCAAGTGATGTCATGAAGCCGAAGAAAAATAAATGGAACAGGTTGAGGCATAAGGCAAATATAAATTAAGGCAAGGAAAAAAAAATCGTGCGTGTTTGCAAGAATCGAGTGATACATAAACTTCCGATGAAATCTGGGACCCTCTGCAGCGCAACATTTATCACATGCAGACAATTGTTGATGATGAAATTCTCTCCATTTTTGGATGGCGTTTTGTGCGGTTCGTTTCGATGCGATATTAGTCCGACAATTATTGTGTGTTTGGAATTGCCATAAATGTAATTTTCTGCCGTTCGATCGATAGATCTAATTCGACATCTGTTGTTATAATTTCGGTGTAATGCTTCACCGCTGCCGCTGCCGCCGCCGCGCTGTCTTCTCAATTACATGAAATCGATGAAAGATTGAACCTGTTCCACTTTGCAGCGTGAAAGATCGAAGCGCGGGCAAATCTCATGCATTCTGGCATTCGCCCATTTAAATACAGTATTCTATCATGAAATGACATTCAAATGTATACATTGGTTGGCTTTTGTGATTTATGTGTGCTTGCAAACCAAAAGCCAAAAGCAAATGTTGAATTTGATTTTGATCACTTTGACATCACTCTGTCGATGCAATCAGACTACAATTTACATTTGCAATGCAATGGCAACAAACAGTATAATTCATTCCGGGCCGAAAATCAAAGAGATAGCGAATAGTAAAAGAGAGCTACGCGTTTGCGAACGAGCACTCGACGTCGATATTGAACGTGTTCGTCTCGCGAACATCATTGCAAATAATCTCACGAGCATCAAGTCGTCAACGTTATCGCAACCACATTTTCAAGTGACAGATCATTCAATGTACTCACCAAATGCGTTTCGATTGCTTCTGACCAAAAATGTATCGAAGCAATATCAAATGCAATGAAAGATTTCGTGCTCGTTGTTTCTTTTTTTTTTCTTTTTTTTTTTGCTGTATTGGATTGTTGCGCTCATGCCAAAAGAACGAGCAAAATGTTCAAAAGCAAAAATAAGAACAACAACGAAAACAAAAAGAAAAATGAACATTATCATACAAAAAAGCGATGTCATGACGCAGTTTTCTTTGCATATTGAACAATAATCATTCCATATCCATTGCAGATGCACTTTGCTGAATAGATAAAAAACACAAATCGAATTACTATTTCGCAATGTGTTCCCACACGCGCGCTACAAATGAAGCAACAACAAAAAAGAGCAAACACAAAGCAAATCGAATGAAAAAAAGAACACACATCGCAAAAGACAAAATAAACATGAACAAATCAATAAAAATGCAAATATCATTCAAAGCACATGTGAGGCTAGTCTTGGGTCTCGTTCACGCGCCTCTCGTCGCTGGTAACTGCTGCACTACGACGGCTGCAGACTCAACGGCTATTGAACGAATTCGATATCGCGAGTCTATGTATTGCAATGTGCTCGTTCAAAATCGTTCTGGAATTTTAATGTGAGCATGACCATTAGACTGACGGCGCAGCCATACCAGATTGATTTTGCTACCAAAGTGGCATTGCATCGGGAGATGTCATTGAGTCGTGACTCATCGGACTTTGAATTATGTGAAAATAATCGGCCATATTTTGATGCCGCATTCGAATTACAAATACGAATCACAAGCATTTAGATTCGATTTGCAATTTCATGAACAGTCTAATAATTGCTTCATGTTCAAATTCAATTCGAATGTTAAACAGCTCGAACTTTATGAATGGAATCCTTCCGAGTAATCTTTGCGTACTTTAATTATTTTAATTGTGTGTGCGTTTGTGTGTTTGTAATAGAATCACCTGTATTAGCATTAGTTCCACGATACATCGTTTGTTACCATTCTGTCACCACCATGTAAACAAATCCAAATCAATTCTAGACACACGAATAATAATAATCTAATGATTTAATTTTGGATTGGTTCACTTGAACTCATACATTTTCAATCAAATACCGATTTTTTTTAAAAACATTCCTTCTGCCTCATTCTCGTACAACAATTTCAGCGGCCAATATTTGATTCAACCAAGTTTGTAATATTATGTTGAACACACGTTTATGACTCGTACCACACACTGTAATACATCTCACAGAGAGTGGAGTGAGAGAGAGAGAGAGAGAGAGAGCGAAAGAGAGATATGGATACTGAGTACACATAAACGAATGATAATAGAAACCGATTAACCTTTAGTCATTGCAATGATTTATTTTATTCAATCATCTTGATTACATGCATTTCAATCTGGTATTGTTATTCTTACTGGATACGTTTGCCATTCCTTTTCTCTATTTCTTGTTCTCGTCTTCGATCAACGTCGCTGCTGCATTGTGTTCAGTATTTCGGTGTGGTTCGGTTTGGCTGCTTTATTTTTTCCTTGGCTGTCTCGCTTTCGCTCGCTCTTCTTTTGCATTTTTATTGCATTATTATAATTGTGTGGAATAAACAACGACGGGCACAACAACAACAAATAACACACAAAATTGCATTGTGTAAACATGTGAAACAAGCACACAAAATCGAAATGATAAATAGAGAATTTCCAATTCGCAATGTGTAGAGAAAAGAATTTAACGAGAAACACAAGCAAACACTTGGCCTCGAACTGACCACGTTGTAGCAATATTTTTAGGATATGCGAATTATGTACATCTTTTTTAATTGTTTGTTTGATTGCCGAGAACAACACAATGAAAATTCACAAAAAACAATAAATTTAAATTAGCACACAATCACATTCGACACGATTAAATCCGTAATATCGCGATCGTTTTATTGAAACATAACATGCAAATCACATACATTTTCCACTTTGAACAAAATTCTTCATAAAAATACACTTTATCGAAATAGTTCATTAAATTTTTCTGTTCAAATTATTAGCAAAATTTGATTGGGGAATATATGTATTTTGTCATTTATTTTTAATTGCATTCGTGCGGCCAAAATTTCGTCAATTACCAGCGAACCAAAATAGACGATTGAGGCACGTTTTTTATACGGAATTTTTTCGAGAATCGACTGAGAAATGATTCAAATAGCGACAGAAAAGTGACACTGAGATACAATGATCAAAAAATGTTTATTTTCATTCATTTCCATATGCAATAATTCATATTTCGCTTTTCTCTTGCAGGTAACGCCAACTTTCAACTTTATCATATCTTTGACAAATCGATGTTAGGTTCCAAATTTATCGGTATGCAATTGCTTCTACTTTTTATTGATTTGCTAAAAAAAACTGATTTGGTTTCTTAATTAGATTCGGTCGATGTTTTTCCGAGCTTCAGTCTGAATCGCTCTCAATGAATTCAAACGACAAAACTATGAATATTCAGAACGTTTGAGCTATAGATATGGTTGCACTATCTAATGAAGATTCCGTACAGTTTGTTCCTTAGAGTGTGTGGTCCAATTAGACACGAATCATCACATTTATAGTCTAGAAATAATGGGCGATCGCGATAAAGAATTTTGAATCCGTTTGCGAGACTACATGCGAAATGGGCAATATTAAAAGGGGCCGGTAATCGAATGTACGAAGAAAAAACACCCAAAAAAGCTGTGAAAGAATAAATTGATGATTGACATGAGAATGATGTCATGTTCGTTTGTTTTTTTTTTTCATCGCATATTAGTTTGAAAAAATCGACGACATTCATTCATTTGGTAATCATTCAACAAGTTTCATGTATGCATGAATGAACGACTTAAAATAAAACGCCATAAACATGTGAACTCTTTTCATATGTCATAGATATCGCTCTCTTTCTACTCGAATGACGGTTTGAATTCACATGTTTGATGTTGTTTTATTCGGAATTTTATTCTTATTGTAATTTTTTCTTCATTTCTACAAGAAAACACTTGTTCTTAACAGCAATGGGGGAAAACAAGCGTTAACACACAAACCAAAAAGAAATCAAAGTTCAACACACGCAATTAAAATTCATTTGTCTCAGCCATTTGGTCGTGTAGTCGACCGCGAATTCACCGATCAACATTATGAAAGTGAACAAAGAAATGGAGGAACAGAGAGAAAAAAAAAAATCATAATAATTTTTTGATCGAAATCTGTATCAAATTAAAATCGGTGTGTGTATTGTCTATCAATTTTCAGCCTTTGTACCACACGATGAACGAATTTTGTGTGCTGTGTGTTCCGTTGCCACGTCGATCACCGACGAATGGAATTTCTGTTAAACAAACCCAACCAAATTTTCAAAATACAATGAATAGATAATTTGATTATGATTTGTTATTTTTTTCTGCTCAATTTCTGGGTTATTGTTTACCGATGTTTCCGAGCAGGCGGTATGTTTTCTTTCATTACAACTATGAAATCGACCGTAACTGCGGGAAATTTTCAATCAAAACGTCAACATCAACGCATTGAATCACTTTTATTTACAGCCAGCAAAACTCTTCTTTGCGCTCATCTCGATCGCATTCAAGCATTTGCTTGTTTGTCTTGAATCGTATCAAATTCCATTTGAATGCCTATTTTGAGAAATTTGTGTTTTCAAGTCGAATTTGCTACATATTCGTTTTTAAAATGAAATAATTACCATTGATTAGGCACGAATATTGTGAACGAGCAGACACTTTACCATTGTATTCGATGAAATAAAAGAGACGAAATCGACATTCTCCATACAGCACCCTTTCGTTCTGGAGTTTTTTGAAAAAAATTCTGAAAAAATATTGAGAGAATGAAACACATTTCAAAAAAAGAAAAAAAGGGAAAAAAATGGAAAAAAAATCAGAGCAAGTAGTTTGAACTTATAGAAGTGTATGAAAATTGGTTGAGGTGAATTTGATTCAAAATCCAAATCGCAGCTGAGTTTCTACCCAACAATACAAACGAACTGAAGAACAAAATTCCATCAGATATCAGTATTTCAAATCAGCATTGAAACAAGTAACAAACAAACGCGAAATGCTTTTCGTTGTGGCTTGCACGCATGCATTGCATGAGAATGCTGGAAAACTGTGACACGAAAAGAAAAGCACACCATATTTTTTTCTTATTTCCAAAGTTATTTTCCATTTTACTGGTATTGTTCTAATTATGTGAAAAAAAAAAAACGAATACGGGTGTCAGAGCTCTCTCGCGCGAGAGGCGAAATGGCAAATTGAGCACACAGCACATTTAGTCAGATTCATACGCCCGATTCGCGAATATGAGCGCACAGAGACATTTGAGAGTGCGAAATGGTGTTGTGCAGATTAGAGCAAGCACGAAACAAACGCGAGACAAATGCCGATTGAAGGAACGAACGAGAAAAGGAGAGCGAACTACTGCAAAAAAAAGTGGTGTGCACAATGCGGCTGGCAGAAAAATGGATAAAAATACAAAAATTCAGCAGAAAAAGATGCGCACATTTTTCCACTAAAAAAAAAATATGCTGAGAGGTGATTGGAATCGTGCCACGATTATTTCCTTCTTGATTTTAATGCCGTGTCTTCGGTTTCGAATATCAGTTATTTCGTATTTTTTTTTTTTTCATTCGGTTGCATTGAACGCATTTCAGACCTGAAAATCTTTAGAAGGCCAGCAAATCTGGATCAGTGCGCATTGACATTTGATTTGAATTTTATTTCATTGTTTGCGGTACAAAGACACTCAATTTCATCATTTGATTCGTTTCGAAATCAAAAATTGCGTTGCTCTAAAGTGTTTCGGTGCTGCAACTGGTCTGATGGTTGGATCTGTGCTACCAGCAGCTTGAAATTCAATAAGTATTTTGCCACCGTTTCATATACACAAAACACATTTTTGGTGTGTGTTTTTCTGTTTCATCAGAAAAATATTTTCGAATCACATTCATGGGCTCTGCACCATTCATTCCGACGATCGGTGCATTTGCCTGTGTCGTCTTTTTAATTTTATTAGCTGCATCGAACAGTCTCATCTATTGCCGATTCATAGTGTGATGATATTGAATGCGATTAAATTGGCATTTTTATGCAATTGCAAGAAACGGTAATGCACACCACACCATCCATGCTGCTGCTCGCTACATCAAATAGCGATTTCAACAATGCCAACAATCGCATAGAGCACCGGATATACCGTTTGCACTCGACTTTCCAGCAGACGAGCGTGCACAATGCACATGCATATCTACATACAACAGAAAAAAATAACAACGATTTCATTGTCGCATATATCGAAAATGCAAATGCATTGCAGTTCAATTGAAAGAAAGGAAAGACTAATTGAACAAATATTAGTTATCTGGGTAGGATTTGAAATTCATTTGGTTTTGCGAAATCTGCGCGAAAAATGTTGCTTCACTTCCAGCCGCTTGAGATATGAAACAATTCCACAACACACACATCTTGCACTCATTCTAATTGGACTCTCGAAAAAGAAATGTATGGTCGCGCCGATGAGAAAGTGCATTATCGAGCACTCGCTGCTTTCGATTGAAACAAAAGAGCCGGAATTTTATGGTGAACGCTATCGCTCTGCAATTCTTCGTTCGCCACAAGTTGTTTAATAACTTCTGTCAAGATAAAATTTATGATGGAAACGAAATCGATGTGTTGCTCATGGCAAGGCAACACCAAACGATCAATGATGTGTGCCAGTGTCTGTGTTGGCTTTTTCGCGCGACCACAAATCGATTTGGTCATAAAATATAAAACTTGTACTTAGCTACTGTTTATGTTTGAGTTGCGGTAATTCTCTCATAATTGTTCACATTCTTTCATCGCATCTCATGTAGAATAAAATATTTTTTATTATACCATCGATACTTGGTATTTTAAACAATATATTTTTTGTAGTACAAAAATGATTTATCGCCATGAGAAGGATAAAAGAAAGGTTGCCACGTCTAGACCCGAACCACCAGCCAAACTGTGTGTGTAGTACACAGTACAATTCCACATACTTTCGAATTGGAGTCTTGAAATTGTGGTGCCGATCGTTTCATTTGCCTTTGCCATTCCATTCATCCTGAAAATTGCATTCCAAATGCAACAAAGAAAATTAATTTTCGCATCTATTTTTCGGAATTTTATGTGTGTGTGATATTGTTGCTGCTGCTGCTATGGAAATGTGAAACTGATTTAGAACACTTGCATGGTAATTAAATTCCTTATGATTTAGCTACTCATCATTAAAATATTGAAGATTCACTTAAACGTGCAGCAAATCATAAATCAAGCGATTTTTTTGATACTCCATTATGTATATGGTTCAATAATAATGTTTTCTCGTGCTCCACAGTCACGAATCACAGCGCTCTGCTCGAAACTATAGAATCAACACACATTTTCTACGTTTGTGGCAAATTTGCGGAATAAACAAAATAAAAACGAAAACAAAATATAATACAACAACCGAATATTAATTATTTGGAAGTTTGATCCCCCATCATCAATATGTCTATAGACATTTACATGACGTCAAATTGGTTGCCAAGTATCTCTTGAGTATCGCATCAAAACTTACATATGGATTCATAAATTTAAATAATACGATGGCAAATAAAAAAGGTAATATCAAATATATGAGAGAGAGAGAATCTTATTGAGATTTGGGTCATGAGAAAAATGAGCTTAATTCGATCGTCCGGGTTCGATTCGTGCTTTGTTTTTCCAGTCGTTTCATTATTTCCCGATCGGCTAGTTAAAAGTGTGTAAAATGCCACGCAAGAGAATAAAAATGGCTCGAAATGAAGTTCCGTCGCCGCTTGTCGCTGTGTACTGCTCGACCTCTTGTTCACCCATTAATTGCTTGGAATTCGTTGGGAAATTTGATTAAAATCATTTCATTCTTATCCAATTCATCTGGTATTCGGTTGAACGAACGATAAAAACTAAATCTTCGTATAAAATTGGCCATATCATTTGTCAACTTCTTCTGATGATCGATCTTCCAATCGATCGGAGGCCTTCGCAAACACACGTCGTCCATACAAACTGTATCACAAAACGAAATCGGATGGTCTGCGGTACGCTAAGAGGTCAGCAGAGTAACAGACACAGGCATCGCTCTACTAGGAATGGGAAAATATTGCAAAGATATGCCCGAGGACGTCTCTTCGCTAATAGATTCAAGAGGGAGATAGAAAAAGAAGAGTCCGCGCACACCAAACAGCAAAATTAAGCGGAACCGAATTGAGTGAAGAAACATCGAAGATGTTCTCCGATACACGTTCAATGTACATAAACAATTTATTATTTTCACATTGATCATCGTGCACCAGTTTCTTTCATATTCGCTAAATGCCCATCTAATATAAATTAAACTCTGTCACGCTATCTCAATTTTCTGCCGTTGCTGCTGCTGCCCCTTTTTTGGTCGAATGTCTTCTTGCCAGGTGCGCGCGCGCGAGCTCACCAATTTCATGAATACGTTTACAACATGCTGGATGGTACATCACTGGCGATCACCAAGAGGCCCGGTAATGTCGGTCCATTTGCTTTTAATGACTCAAGCGAAATTTCTCAAATGAAGATCGTTCTATTGCTGCCGTTGTCATATAAAAATATTTCAAAACGTAATTGTTTTTCTCTTGCCATATGTTGATTCCAAAAATTGATCTTTGTTATATTAATTGCACAACGGGTCCCAGGGAAATGGATGGAGTTAAGATATCGTTTCGGCTGAATCTCGCTCTATTGTTTGTTACTATTTTTGCGTGTGTTTTTCTACGAGATAAAGATCGATGCATGGTTTGGATGGATATATATATGGTGAACGGGATTATTTCAACGTAGACACTGCACGAATGTAGTGGAAAACGCCAATTTATTTTGAAACATAATTTGTGTTGGTTGAATGAAATTTTTCGTTGGACATTCAAATTGACATCGAAGAAGACTTTTTGAATCATTCTGAAATTACCTTGTGCACATTCTTCGATTTCAAAACATCTCCTTTGATTCCTTCGAGGATATTGCTTAATGCAATTGAATCGGTTACATGGGATTCCAATTGAATGAGGCATCAAAACGATGTCCTTTGGGATGACAACAGCCCCGACCTAATCAATCACAATTTTTCACAGAATTTGTTTCATTCAATCGAGTGAAAGAGACCTTTTTTTGCCAGATTAACTATACAAATATGCGACTTGTTGTTCGATTGGTGGAAAAGAAACGCAACAACAATAAATCAGCTGGATGAAACAGCACTTTTATTGTTTTCGATTTTCTTACAACGAATTGTGTGTTTCGTTGACTGTGTGTTTTTCCTTCAATTCGACTGTTCAGCGCTAAACGTCTAGTTTCTTGTCTCTTCTCTAAATATCCGTGAAATATTTGGAATTCAAAAGTGATCTAACAACATCAGCTGTCGCACGATTCGTTTGATTTAACTAAGAAACAGTTAAACGCTTCGTCTAATTGACGTCAGCGCAGAAATGATGATTCCGAACATTCGGCAATTATAATAGACAATATTTTTGTGTATGTCCTTATATTTATATGTACACATTTCCATTAAGTCCTGTCCATTGTTTTGAATCGTTACTCGTAATTTATAGCTTAAGTTGTGTAAAAAAAATTCAAATATTTGGAGAATTTAGTCAGAGCAAACACCTGCCCTGCTCCGATTTCGAGCCTACCAAAATAATGATTGATTTATTTTTTGGTTGTTTTCATATCAATTTTATTGAATGCACGAGAAGATAGAGAGGGAAAAAACGACAAGAAATCAACACACACGGATCAAACATTCATCCGATGATAAATGACTTTGAGCTGTGAAAATTGTCCTAGTTTTCAACATTTGCGCTTTCATCATGATATTTCAAATGTATTGTTCGAATGGCCCAGAGAGAGAGAGACTTTTTCCGGTTGATATCAAATATTTGTGACATCGCCGAATGACGATTCGATTGAGCAAATGTGGCGGTTCCTTTTCTTTAATGCAGGATATTATGAAATAATGAGGCAACGACAAAAATGTACATTACTTTTTGACGGTTGGAATGAGCGCATGAATGAGATCACACTCATATCAGAACAGTGCAAACAATTTTACGGAGCATTTCTTCTTCCATAGAAATGTGACAAATCTTGATGCTTCCCAACATTTATATCTCCGTATGCGTAATCCTGTTTACGCATTTTGCAAGTCATCTTTTACTTGCATAGTTCGTGCGGAAAGCGACATTGCAAATCACACACGTATGCACAACGGATTTTGCCTTTTCCCCCGTAATGCTGTTCTCAAAAGATTCTCAGAATACAATTAGTAGTCAAACAAATGGCCAACGAGTCAACAAGAAGGCAATCGGAAACATCATGTCCTGCTGTTTTCTAGCGTATTTTGGTTCCACGAAAATTTGTTCCTTCAAAAATACAATTCGTATTGAATAATCTTATTTTTGTGCTTGGTGACTTTTTGTGCCGCATTGCTTTTCACTGTAGATGTGATTTTCGTCATTGTTGAGAAATATTTCTGGGACGAATTTGGATTTATCATTTTAATTTTTTTTAATGAAATTCTTTCTTCTCAAAATGTTTTTTTTTTTTCTAAATTATGAAATAATAATGTTTTTTAAGGACATTTCGACCATTTCGATGAATTTTTTTCGCCCACTTCTATTCATCGGAATGCAACAAGATCGATCAAACTATTAAAAATCTGATCGATTTAATTACACGCTTGCTGTGAAAATATTTTTGCTGTGAAAATCATTTCTGAGCACCTAACTTAAAATCTCTATACAATGTTTAATTCGTAACGCTATCAAATAAATGTGTCCTATATCGGTATAATAGCTTGTGCATTTGTTGGTTACCGTGAATTCTGTCACACATTTGTCAATAGCAATTAGCTACTTAGTCTTGATTGTGCACTAATTCCGTTGATTTGCTGGCGGCATGAATAACTGCGATGATAACCAAGTGAATTGGTTCGTTTCTCACAGCGCCGGCCGTTTAACCGCATCGTTTATTCCATTTGCAGAAAAATATGTGTAAATAAAACGCGAAACAGCTAACTACTAGCTTATTGGGAGCTGCGCAACTGCGCATTATGCTTAGGCTCACACAGAGCGTAGGGGCACACGATGCTGTGCTTCGTTTACCGTATAATTATAATAAATAATATGCAATCAAAATTAGACGAAGAAGATAAGTTCGCGAGAAGGGGGAAGAGAAAGAGAATATGGATAAGCATGCAAGAAAATTAAATTAGAAATGTGAGTCAAATTGGATGACACGCAAATTATAAAGTCATAGAAAATGTGGAATTGAATCAGAGTGAATCTGGATGTTTTATGATTGTTGGCACATTCACTTCTTTCAGTTAGTTTTCATACACAAATTCATCATAGCAACACAGGCAAGTGCTGCAATCGTATATAGTTTTCGCTAAAGAATTATTGTTAAGACACAGTTGCATGTATTAATTTAGCGATTAACGGGTGTCGGTCAGAGTTGGCAATGTTTCACTTCGGCCGTGCGCTTTGCAGCACTTTCGTGCTACCATGAATAGCGTATGTGAATGAAAATTGGGCGCTTCTCTCCGTCGTCCCGTTTGTTCAAAACATATCGAGTTTATTTAATTAAGAGTCCGAAACACCGATAGCACGAACTGTTTCATTTATTTTGCCATTTATTTTATGTATTTTCAGATAACAACATGAATCAAACGTGTAAAGTGTGCGGTGAACCGGCGGCGGGCTTCCATTTCGGAGCATTTACTTGTGAAGGTTGCAAGGTAAATTACGATTTTCAATCATATTTTCACACTTTGGATGATTTTTTCTGAATTTAATTTAATGAATTATGATTTTGGGAAGTGCACGTTTGAATTGACAAGCAAATCTTCGTCCGAATGATGTCAAGATGGGTACATACGTAGCGTCATCTGACCATATTGTGCTCTCGCACTATACCAATATGTACTAAATTAATAAAATTAAGAAGGAGGAGTAGAAGGCTATAAGATGCTTTATATTAAGGAACGAGCTCATTTTAGTTCGATGGAACTATTTGGTGTCTGCATATCTGTAATTGCCGCTCGACTTCTTTAGTGACCGACACCGAATTGATATAATATGAATTTGAAAGGTGACAGATATCAATATAGGCGGCCGCTATGGAAATGCAGCTGATTATCAATCAAGTATCGCTCCCATTTCATATGTTAAATGCGTTTCTGTCTGTATTTTCAGAACAAAAATGGAGCTTTGAATGCAAATAATAATATGTACATCGCTCCAATCCGGTTATTCATTGCGAAAATTTCTTTTGAATTGTTTATTGTTGTAGGTCTTTGATCTCGGGCTTAGATTCGGTTGTTTCTTCGATTTATTCAAATCGAAACCAAAAAAAAAGAAACACACACGCTGAATATGGAAAATTCAAGCAAAGAAGAGTCTAATATTGCATCCGATTTCCGTACCACTGATCTCATTACCAAATTGACCTCGTCGCGAATGGCGTCACTTTGGCAAAATTTCATGTACTCGATTCTGCACGCTGACGATTTCAAAATGATCTTTGGCAATGATGCTTGTCTCGTCAAGAATAATGTGTATTAAGTCAGATTCTGGAGATTACGTTTATTGAATGATTAAACTTTTCACAGAAACATGCATGTCCATCAAAAGTCTCGTTTTATGACTAACGGCAATGGATTTTGCACGTCTAATTAAAACCGTGATCGATGAAGCGCATTCTTCAAACTCGTAGATCAGTCAAGTATTAATTGAAATCTGCGACGCTAGCGCAAGTGCACGACGTTGATATAGTATTGCGTTGATTAATTGCAACGGAAACATACTTACCGATACCGAATGATGTTGTAGAATTAAAATGCATTCCAAGGTTAAATTGGCCGCCGCCGTGCATATTTTCACATTTGAGATTGTCGTAGGGCCATTAAAATCCATGCTGATCATCAAATAAAATGAGGAAAACCCAGCTAATCTTGGCATTATTCACAACTCGAGGCTCTTCCTGGAAGCCGGGATCTCTCAAGCTAAGAGCTCAGTCAATATAACAACACGAATCAAACGTAAAAGTAAGTTTGACTATCAGTTCAAAAGGGCCCCGCTCCCAGGCGGATCCTCGAGTCATGACTGTTTGGTATGGACAAGAATTGTGCGCTTTTATGCGTCAATTCGATCACACCGTGCGTTTTTAGCGCACATTCGCAACAGCTGCATCGATTAGAATTAAAAAATTAGCAAGCAATTTTAACAACATCTATGACGATCTACAATTGCTCGCAGTAATCAGACTGAAAAGATGCAATTATCGGTAGTAAATTGTGTAAAGGCCATATTTCTTGGTTTGTCTTGTTTCACAATGCGGTGCTTTGCATTCGTAATACATGCTTCACAATACGATTGAGACAAGCGGCAAAATATAATCGCAGTCCAATTGCTATATGTGTGTGCGCGAACGCTTACATGCGAGCCAATTTTTGGTGGACATTAAAAATACAAATGAAAATTAATTACTGCACGCTTCACTGAAAATACGCCTTTGGTCTGGCGCACTACAGTTTTCTCGGCTAGTTTCAGCGTCACTTTTTCATGTTGCTGCTCACGATCGCAATGAAAACCAGAAACCATGTAGTTTGACCTGAGAAAGAATCTTAGACATTTCCATCATCCAATTTCCGTCCGCCTTCCAATTTTTGAATGATAAAAGCAACTGATTTGACGTAATTTTATTTGCATGTTCAATCTGATTTTCTCGTACTCTTTCGCAGCTACAATAAAATAAAAAAAAAAAACATTATGATATTGTTATTTTGCTGTTTTTGCTTCAATTTTTGTCTATTACAAATCGTGGAATGAATAACGACTGATAAAAAGCAGATATAATAGAATTATAAGTCAAAGGCATTTTTTTTTTTGTTCGTTTCGCAAAACGAGAAATGAAACAAAAGGAACGTTTGAATTGCGCACTTATAACCGAAGCTGATCTTGATCTTCGATAAACACGCAAATTAATAAATATCGCAGTCATTCGTCTTTTTCAATGTTTTTGATAGAAATTTCGCACTATTAGGCCAAACGAGATATCTGATACAAATCTCTTTCGGCAACGCCAAAACAACAATAACAGCTGAACAAAAATAGCCGCACGAACATCGAAATAGTGCAATTTTTGAGTGAGGGACATTCAATCATGGAAATCGCTTTGAACATACGAATTGCAAATGATTTATATTGTTTTAAGCATCGCATTATTCATGAGACATTCCGGAACAATCTTAAAACGAAAGCACATCAGCAAACTGGTGTAACTTAGAACTGCTCGATGGTTCAACGGCGATTGCTTTTGTTTTTAATCAGATATCATTCTCTGTGAACTGTATCTATTTTATTGAATTCGTATAAAGCTGAAAATTCGTTGAAAATGTGACTATGCAAGACATCAACACGGTCGCGTCGATACGATTCAATGCAAGACTGAAATTAAGTCATTTCGAGAAAACTAGATTTGTCGGAGAGTGACTGATTTCATGTGTGTGTGTGTGTCCATTATCTAAGAGTTTGTCCCAAATAGCAAACAATCGATTCGCGAAACCAAAAAAGGAATTTTTTTTTGATAACATACATAAATGGTAATGCGATTGTTTCGCTGTTTCGCCTTTTAAGCTCAAGGTCAAGTTCACTTGAGCACAACCGAAAACGAGTCGTTTATGTTATCGCACATTATTTATCGATAACGCAATATGCGCGCGATATGCATGGATTCATACAATAACAAACGTCGTACCGACTTTGAATTTGATTTAAACACCGGCTCAAGTCGGCGAATACAAATCGAATCAAGTGCACGGTAATACATGAATTCAATGTAAAGAGCGAATAAAAAATAATAACAACAAAATTCCCTAACGCACACACAATGCAGTCAACAGACGAAGGAGACTAACACACACACACACAAAAGACCAACAACAAAAATAGCGCAACTAAATCGTTTTTTTCTGCTGGCTAAATATTAAGTAAAGCAATTCATAAGTTTAAATGTAACACAAGTACGCGATTTAATGGTTTGTTGGCACGTTATTTAACAATCACAAATTTCGAAGGTTTTCTTTTCGATTGAATTTTACTATTGTTGTCAGTCACATTGCATTAGCGAGCTCGCAATGAGCACACACAAAAGAAGAAGAAGAAGAAGAAGAAGAAGAAGAAGAAGAAGGAGAAAAAAACAGCGCAACGCCGTGCACAGTAATATTGAATGATGGAGTGCAGCTCATTCAGCCACGCTGTGTTCAGTTGGTATCATCGACATCTACCGATATTTAGCGCATTGAATGCAAACTATATTGAAACGATTTAATCAGAATTTGCGTCAGAAAATACCTTTTGTAGCCGCTATTGCGTTTAGTTTCTTTCTTTATCACTCACTCTCTCTCTCTTTCTCTTCGAGTAATTGACAAAAAGTTGGGTTTCAATGGATAGTCTGCACACCAAGGGAGCCTAACACTTTTATCCGTCAAATGCATTTCAATCAGCCACACAATTATTCTCTCAAATATCAATAAAAAATCACTTAAGTTCAATTCAATTCAATTTTCAATTAATGGTTCATGTTGTAATAGCGTGAATCTCACGTGCATTTGATGCTTCTGTAAAGCAACCAAAAAACGCACAGACAAAAGGTAATTATTTTTGCAGAAGCACTTTATTTTCGAAACGTTGTTTTAGCGTTGCATGTTGCTGCTGCTGCTACTACTTCAGAAAAACCTCCGGTAATCTGTTTCTATTTCTATTAGCTAGTCTTATCTAGTTGTGTGAGCGAATTAAATAATGATGTGCACGACATGTTGAAATTTGAATGTTTGCAACGTCATTCGGTCAGATCGGTTCCGTGTTGGTCGACTCTGCTCGTCGTTGTTCAGCATGGCTTGTTTCTCTCGCACGCTATTAGCGTCGACCCGCCGCGATCAACTTTGACGGCTAAACAATGTCTCTGTTTAATTTGGTTGAAAAGATAACCAAAAAGAATAACGAGAAGGCTGTCGCTCGCTACGCTCGCGCACTCATCTTGTATATCGAAATGGCATTTATATGTATCATCGTAACACGATATTCAGATATTCACTGCGCCAATTGTTTTATTAGATTTACCAAAGTGAGGAAACAGCAGCAACGGCAAAATGTATTCAAATTGTTGAAGACAATAACACAATTGTAAAACATACACACGAAAATCGGTTAGCGCGCACATTGTACAAAGCGCGAGAGCTCGCTTGCTCAAAAAGCGCACCCATCGCATTGTGTACCTGTCTTCGCTACACTTTTGTTTCGTTGATTTAATGATCATGAATTAAGTGGCTTACTTACCACTATTTGGGGCTTTATATACTCGTTCGATCTAGCCGCACATCTATCTTTGTGTTTTTTATGTTCATTTCTTGTTCGAATGCGAATGCGAATGCGACGAGTACGTGTACGAGCGAGAATTGAGTGATTTAATCAACACACAATTCGAAGATTTACTCACCACTTCAAACATACCGTTTCGATCATGTGAATTTAAACACGGCCATTCATTCGGAATTGTACACATCGAAATTGACACTAAATGGACTTGTTTTCTAGATTCTTCATCGGAAGTGGCCGATTTAAATTGTATTTGATGTGAATGATTTAATTGCTTTTGTGTGTTTGTACTGCTTGTCGGTTTTTGTGTGTCTGTGTTTGTTTCATTGAATTTCGACGTCGGCCTCTCGAATCTCGGTCCGATACGAATTCAACGGAATGAGCATTGAGTGCATGAAACAGCAAGATATTTCTACAATTCAGAGATTTAATCACAATAATATTTGAGCTGCTAAAGGATTTATAGATTGAACCGACTTTTTTTCTCTTTCTCCTTCTATGTTTTTAGTCATTTTTCGGGCGATCGTATAACAACTTATCATCGATATCAGAGTGCAAGAATAACGGTGAATGCACAATAAATAAGAAAAATCGTACGGCATGCAAGGCATGCCGGCTACGCAAGTGTTTAATGGTTGGCATGTCAAAGAGCGGTTCGCGGTATGGTCGACGATCGAATTGGTTTAAAATCCATTGCTTGCTGCAGGAACAGCAACAGCAGCAACAGGCAGCAGCTGCTGCAGCAGCGGCCGGTAATCGAAAAACGCCCCCATCATCTTCATCATCGATCAATATGCTTGGACATACAAATTATCCACAAAGCCTTTACTCAAGACCAACAACAAAAGAGGAGCTCATGCTACTTGGCTTCGAAGACTACAACAATCACAATGGCAAACGACCGTCCGCCTCACCGTCCGTTAGCTCGCCCGATAGTCACAATTCCGATTCATCCATTGAAGTGGGCGATCGACGACAATCGTTGCTCCGGCAATCACAAGCGCATCAACAAAATCGCGGCCAGTTACCGCCTCCGCCGTTCAATAAAGAGCTATTTTTACCATTGTCATTCCCTGGCCTGATGCCACCACCCGGATTTTTGCCACCGTCACATTTAATGTTTCCCGGCTATCATCCAGCATTGTACGCACAACATCAAGGCCTATTGAAACCAGCCGTCGATTCTGTCGCTCTACTAAGCTCTGCCCAAAATATGGCCAACAATAACAGCCGATTCGTGCCAAACAATAATTGTGGTGAGTATAGAGAACTTAATTTTTTAAGAATTTGATTCGTCTGAAGAAATAAACTGCATTTTGCGCAATCAAAAAAATCCGAATTTGCATTTGGCTCTAAATCAACATATTAAATGTTTGTTTGAATGTAGAAATATCGATTTCATTCTTTTCTTTCGGGCAATGTGCCCAAATTCATTGGTGCAACTGTAGTGTTCAATCATTAATCAAATGCCAATCTTTTCGATTTTTGGTAATACAGGTAGCAAATCTGCCGAAGAATTAACCAAACGGTACTTGGATGCGGTATTGAAGTCGCAATGCTCTCAAAATGATGCTAATTCAACAAAAAGCGAAGATGAAGACATGGAAAACGAAGATATTGTGGTATCGATGACGCCACCAACATCACCACCACCACCGCCCATTCCATTGCGTAGCTCGAGCAGTGTGTCGATTTTGTCAAATTCAATGACGGCAACCACATCAACTCTGCATGATAAACCGATAAAATTGTCGACTCCATCAGAATCTCCACCATCGAATCGAAACAGTTCGCAAGATGCTCCAATGGATTTGAGCATGAAATCGGGCGGCAGCAGTGGTTCGAGTGCAAAGGATCTATCGCCAAATGATAATAATGACTTGGGTTCGGATGACGAAGGTGCGGCTTCATCCGAAGAAGAGCTTAGCGTTGGTAAAAGACCTTCATCGACGGAAAGCTGCGAACCGCACGGAAGCGGTAGCGACGAAAAGAGTGTTATCGAAAATGTAAATGGACTTCGTGTCAGAGGTACCACACCACTTGATTTGACCACCAAAATTTAATGCAAACATTGAATTTGGGGGGGGAAAATTATCTGATCAAAAAATTGTAAATAAGTTAATTCAACTAGCTGTTATGCATAATTCACAACCAATCGCCGATAATAATAATCGAATTTAATCAATAACTGGATGCTTTATCGAGTTTTTCTTACGGTTTGCGGGATTGCATTTTCAAATTAACTTAAATAAGATGCCGATTGAAATCAATGAATGATTTTAACGAACATATGATTTGTATACGAAAAAGAGAACATGGATTTTCTTGATGTTGTAGCAGCTGCAAATGTTTCAATCACGTTTGATTGATTGATATTGACATAGTGATTTGTTGTTGTTGTTATTATCATCGGGCTGAGCCGACCGATGCTTAAAATCGACGGGCATGACCTTTATTTTCACAAGCAAACGCTAGACGTAGCCAATTTTTAGTATGTTTTTGATTTAATGAACGATTCTTTAATCGGTAATTTGATGTGGTCGAATCAAATGGTTGAAATGTACTCACGGTGCGCAATCAATCGATCGATCGATCGTTTGATTCGATGCGATTTATACACAAACGGAATGGCCTTTTTTACGATTTTATTAATTAACAAATCTCTTTTTTATGTGACTATTTTAGCTTTCTGAACGTTTTCTTATTATTCTTCTTTTTATAGGCCTTAATTTTTAAGTATTGTTTTATGTGCTGTTTTTGTGGGCATTACTATTTAAATAAGCAAATGCAAAGTTATAAATATATATATATATAATCGATATAAAAAAATAAGCATACAAAGCACTTGCTATGAATTAGGAGTGTAGGAATAACATCTAAATGAATTAGATGTGTGAAAATATAGACAAGAAAATAATTTTACGGTTTTCGGTCAAATATCTTTATTGCCTCGTGCATTCCTTTACGCCTATGTGCGCATCAAAACTTTAGCTAGCACTTTCTACCCCACGTTCTTTACTTTACGTTTGACTCTGCAACCTCCAATAATGATTGCAAAAGGGGCTTAATTCTTTTTGGGAACGCCAAGATGATGTCTGGACAAAATAACATTCATGTTAACACAATGATTTCGATCAAATCAAATTTTCATTGCTGATTTGATCAAGATTCTATGTTTGAGCAGATCAATTACAATTTATGGTGAAACATAACATTCCGTACATTCGGTTACATAAATGAATTTAATTCAAATGCAATTTGAAATCGGCCACGAAAAATCATTGGGAATGAGTCATGCCTTTCTATTAAACTTCTTGACTGGACAGAGATAAAGAGCACTTTCATAATTAAAGTGGGATTTAAATCAACATTGCACTTGCACTTCGACATCATTCCGAAGCTATGTTTGAACAACAAGGACACAAGTTATTGGGGAAAACACGGACAGCATTATCCATAATGTTCTAAATAACCATGGCCAATTTTCGTATTCTCTCTTACGTCCAGATCTTCAAAGCAATGGAACCAGTGCTGTTTGCTCTCTTCTGTGTAATAATATACTGACATCACTGAGTGTATATATAAAGAGTTCTCAGGCGTTATTCAAGTGGGAATTTTCAGTTCAGCAAAACACCGTCGCCGATTGAACCGAGTTAAATAATTTTCTTGTAGAATATCAATTTAAAATTTGCCAGTTTTATTATGGCCAATTTGAAACATGAGTGAGAGATTGAATGTAATGTTATAAATGTATGTGAGCGGAGAGAGAACCAGCCGAGTGAATCGTTGTTAATGTGTGTGTGTATGTGTGTTTGTCTTGCTCCGTGGTTGAGCGTTCAAAATGGAAAAGTGAAAGAAAGGCACATTTGGGAGGATTCAAAATGCTATTAAATAAATGTTTATTGAATATTTGCGACCTTTTAACTCCAATAATGTGCTATGTCTTATATTAAATTGGTGCTTTATTTATTTAATTAAAAACAGAAAATGATTTCGTATGAAGAAAGCATTTTTGTATGTACATGTTTTGATATTATAATTATTATCCTATTTTGTTTCTCTCTGTGTCTCTATTTCGTTTTGTTTCAATCATTACAATTTTTTTTATGTTTAAAAAAAAATGCTGTAGATTGTCGGTAAAGAATAATGTTTAGGACAATGGAATTTATTAAATCAAGTATTGTAATCTATAATTTAGAGTTTCTGCATTCCGAATATTATGTGAGATGAATGACTGAACTGAAAAGAATAGCGGCGATTCGAAAGGGCAACACATATCGATCTCTTTTAACATTTCCGTCAAATTCCATCGACTTCCATTTCCGGGAGCTAATTTACCGCTAATTTTGCGATTCGGTTCCATTCTCTACTTATGCAAATTTTAAAATAGGACAAAGAAAATGTAGTTAAATTTAATTATATATGAATAAAAGGAGAATAAAGATTTAAAAAGAAGGAGTTTCTTTTCCAAATGACTACACAGTGATTTAATGTCGAGGTAAGATATAGCCGTCGTTTGCACATCGACTCCATTCAAACAGAATTCTCACACTTCTGACATTGCTTTTGGAAAACCACATTTTAAACGCCATCTCACTGTATTTCGATAGAAAACAAATGTTGACATTAATCGAGCAATATTATCACCAAAATAGAGCATTAGCCAACGACAATCGAATGATTCGGTTGGTTATGATGAAACATCAGCTAAGAATAGCCGACACACATCATTTCTATCGATGAACGCTGCACCAATAATCTCGTCGATCAGCGTTTAGTCGAATGCGATTAAAGTAGGAATTAACCTGATACGATCCCATCTCGCTTCGATCATTTGCAATAATTGTTTTTATTCTCGAATTTTATCTACTGTTCGCACACCATCAACCAAATTGTCATTTATTGTCGACTAAATGTGCCATCAGCGGCGCAACGACTTCGACTCGAACCCACAATTTAATTTGAATATGTAAATAATGGAAGAAAAAAAATTAAATTTCTACCATGAGATATGGTTGGATTTTTGGAATGTTATCTATTATGTTATTTGCAGTCTGGATCTAAAATTAAGCGAAACTAACGAAGCTAAGCAGTTTTTCGTATTTATTCTCTTTCCTCCATTCGCCACTGTGCTAATCGTATCTCACATATAACTCAAAAAACGATATTTATGAAATGACATCAAATAGCATTTGTTTAAAATATGCAATCTTGAACCTAGTCTTGAACTTAGCACAAAAGAAATATCGATAACTAACACAATAAAGCATTGATTGTAGCGGCAAAAAAATAGTTCGTGACATTTGACAACAGCGTTTTTTTTTTTTTGCTTTCGTCATTGCATGTGATTTGAAGCATCTTGATGTACAATCAGGGCTCTCGAACAGTTTATATTATGTATGTCTTTTTTTGTGGAAAAACAGCTAGAAAAAAACGGAAAGAACAACATCTGCGAACAACAGAGACATATTTGAAAAACAAAAATATTTCAGTCTTTAAATTTTATTTTACAAATCAGATTCAATGCAATCGCTGCGATTCAGAATAATTAATGCATAAATTTGAACGAATTTAAGATTTCATTCGAATTGTATTGGCAAGCAAAAGCTGAATAAGTCAAATATCGATTTGTTCTTAAACAAACTAAAATATTTGTGAAAGTATTGTGAAAATATTTGTGATGATGATGACGCCACTGAAAACCGGTGCAGATATTGCATTTATCACATCGTAACATGTCTACTGAATTTCTCGCATCGATTTCTTTAAATCTAATCGACCCGTTAACCGATTCGAACTCATGATTCAAATAAATTCTAATTACTTTTAATTATACGTTCGACAGAAAACTACTTCATCGCTATCGTGCAACGATAATGTATTCAATTAATGGGGTCCATTATGAATCATAAGACTAGCTGGAATCAAATGCAGAAAGCATATTTTTCCGTGCTTTATTTTGCTGATGTGGAATGCGGCACGCGTGTATTTATGGCAATTCAAAGTGTGAGAAAAAAAGATCATTTTCTTTCTATTTATCTTCCTTTCTTTTTCTCTAATTTCTCGGTATTAGCGTCGCATGTTCAGGGCATGGTTCCATCTGGAAATTTATGAAGCTCATATAAAATTCATACAAAATCGTTAAAAAACATCGAAAATCAGATGTTGAAATGTCGATGCCATTTGAATAGAATGATTTTCAAATTTCCAAATGTTTGACGTACGATAACGGACAGAACAACTGGTCTGCGCATAATTTTAAAACTCAACGCCATTAAGAGAGTCGCGAGCGCTTAGCGATAACTAGATCATTAAGTATCTTGAAGTAGTAAGTCTTTTCACTCTCTTTGCTCGCCTTTCTTTCACCGTTGGCTCAAATAACAAACGGAACATAGGGAATACGAAGATATAACAAACAAAGCGACCAGATCGATACGCGACAACACACACACACACATACACATTTATTTACTTATCAAGTGTCTGAGTCACGAGAAATAATCGTAATTGCATCCTCCAAACACAATCAAGTGGTAGCCACATCTAAAACCAACGTCTACTTTACGACTTTCAATATGCGGAATGAAGTTCGACTCTATCGAGATTCAATAGGAGAGGAATAAAATTAACGCGCATTGAACATGTTCAGGTTGGCCTGTCGTCTTTGTGAAAAGCAGCAAAGCAGCACCAGAGAGTTGCAACAGTGAAAATTACATTTACAACAATCGATTGAAACACTTTCAGCTGTATCTCTCTCTCTCTCTCTCCCTTTCTCGTTTCGATCAGTTTGAATATTGGGATGCAAGATATTTAATTAATACTGATTTCAACACTGCACAATTGTTAAGAGAGTTGTTCGGAATTCCAGAGAAAACAAATGTATAACAGGTTGAAAGTGAGAAAATCAAGGAAATTCACATTGCTTTCGCACTTTGAAATATAGCCGATGATAGTCACACATGCTCAACCAGTATTATTTGAAGCACAGAATTACTTACACATCAGTATAATAATAATTCGAGTTTAATACATTCATCATAGGAAATGCGGAGCAAGAAAAATCGACGAAACCATGAACTTTGCGCTTTCGTAAGCGGTTGTTGCTTTTTTCGCGCAACGTGTTGAGTTTCACTGCAGTGCGAGCCGTGTTTTCACATTGATTTCACGAATCTGGCCACAAAATTCTTGAACATACGCACTTCTGCATAGGAATATGTTTCATAAAATACATAAACGCCAATTTTAATTTATCGTATTGGAACGACGAGAGGTAAAAAAAATTATCGACCATAAATAAAATACTTCTAATTCTATTTTTCTTCGTTTCAATCAGAGACTAAATTGCTATTATGATTTATTTATTGATTGAAAATATATTTCAGAATAGCTGAAAGCAAGCGGCAATGAAATTATTCGTGAATATTATTGAGGTGAAAATATCGCTATTTATTGCCTTAACCGTAGCTTTTTTTAATTCAGCCTCGGAAGAAATTCATCATCAACACTTTTACTGCGCAAATGAGTGAAAATTGCATTTGTCATTTGCGACAGTTGTACATTTGAATAGAGCCATCGATTTCGGAGACTTATCATTCAGATGCATTTCAACGTTGTATTGATCCGTAGATTTCAAGTAATTTTTTCTGAATTTCTTTGAACTGGGACACATTTTCTATATTATAACGCATCAAATTTGGCGATATATTAATTTCCATTGGCTCATGAGCGCCCTGAAATTGCGACTGCACCCTTGTGAAAAAACATCGAATGATCAGTCGACTAATTTCGTACATTTTTGACTGACTATTCCTAAGTGACTAAAAGTGTTTATTTTCCATAGAAAAAAAATCGATTTGATTTTGATGACATTTAAATGCTTGCTAGTCTCTTTCTTTTCACAAGGGTACACACAGCAACAATTGACGGTCATATTCTCAAATGACAGCAGTCTGTCTACTAGTTGATATTATGAAATTTCCAACCAAAGTTAACCAACTCTTGATCTACAACATATTCCAAACAGGGTTGGATATTTCATATACACATTTCATCTATCAGTTTTGATAGCAAAAGATTATGAAATTCTGGCGAATGTCATCAAAACTATAATGTACCAATCGCTAACTGTATAAAGTTGAATATGTCGCTTCGTCGGCCTTTGAAATACGATGTTCGTCGATAAAAAAATTCTCACACTTTCAAATAAAAGTATTTCATGACTCAAATTGTCGAAATCAATCTGCTTTGGTTGATGAGCGTCGGTAAAATATTGGTGAATGCCACTGTTGATCGACAGCACTCGATCAATCGCCAATATGTTACTGAGAAATATATAATTGAACTGTATTGTTTATGGCCTTGCACTAGACTTTGACAAGTGAAGCCAACAACAAATTTATTGAAGTCTATATTTTCTCAGTCTCTAACTTGCCGAACTTTTCATTCCCTCAAAACAAAACACATTTTCGGCATTTCGGCAATACATTTAATTTGCCAGCTGTGATTTCGACAAGTCTTATTCCGTTATAATTATATGTTTACACATACAAACGCCAGCAAAACGGAATACATTGTGCGGACACAAATCTAATTTAATAACAGAAATGGATTGTGAAAATGAAATTGAATAAAAAAACGAATTCCTATTATAGAGCGATAAATGGATGTTTTCATGTGTACTTGGATTCCATCAGATAATGAACGCCAAGAGCGAATCACATCAAAATCCAATCCGTATTGTTATATTCAAAGAATGACAAATCCAGAACATACACACAAACTCAAAGTGTGTGTTGGCAGTGAAAAGTGGACGGCCAACCAATAATTTGATGAGTTGAAAGCTCTCATTAACGCAAAAAGCAAAAAAGAAACAATCGAATGATATAGGTCCAACAAAATTATTACATGAAAGCATTTACGGGGGAAAATTACAATTTGGATTTTGTGAATGTTGCCGATCGGCGACGATCACTTTGTCTATTCAATATTTTGGCTTAGGAAAATGGGTTATTAGGCCATAAAATCAATTTTCGCCGCAAAAAATAGACGATCGCTGAAACTATGCTGGAGCGGGACAATTTTCACAGGATTTCGTGGCGGCGAGTGTTTTTTTTTTCTTTTTCATTTTAGATTCGGAATTAACGTTTGAAATAACATGGGAAGTATTCCGACACAAAATCATTTGGAGCTTTATTTACTCATTGAAAATTGAGGCAATGCGAGAGGCTATAATTTTAAAATTAAAATAAGTTTCGTTAAAACCCCACGGATAATCGAATTACGATTACATAAAAGGCAATCACAAATCAAAAGCAGTAACATGCTCTTTTTTTGGCTTCACTTCTCGCCATCGGTTTTGTTTTCCAACGGCAGCTCGAAGTCGAAACTCGATATCTACGATTCGCGTCCAAAGTGATCGAACAAGTACATTAAACACGGAGAGTGTGTTAAAGG
Organism: Obolodiplosis robiniae; assembly: GCA_028476595.1. Lineage (NCBI taxonomy): Eukaryota > Metazoa > Arthropoda > Insecta > Diptera > Cecidomyiidae > Obolodiplosis > Obolodiplosis robiniae. Next base: position 5,154,733 of record CM052017.1, on the reverse strand, counting down.
CGAATGTTGTTGTCGATTGCAAGAGTTGAAATAGGAATTAATCGACCTATGAACCTATTCGAATGTGATTGTACTCGGCACGCTCGTTAAACTCTATGGTGAACTCTTGGACTGCGCTACATGCGAATGTACGCTTCTCATATTATTTTCAACGATCGTTCGCTCGGTCTTTAGTCCCCTCTGTCACTCTTGCATCTCGGCATCTTTGTCTTGTGTACGATTGGATTGCGTATAGGTTGAACGTGGCCGGCGCGTACGTTCACTTTATACAAATTTCGTGACACTTGTGTCTTAAATACTTGCGCATTAAACGCTTCACAACATTTGCTTTTTAACACATATCTCAAACGCATGCACTGCACGCATGCCTCGGTAAAGTCCGCGCGCGCTCTTCCCAAACATACAATGCACACATATTATCTGGTAGAAGTAAATATTTTCGACGAAGATTACATCGTAATTTTCATGTTATGAAGACGAGAGACGAAAAAATGAGAGAGAGAGAGAGAGAGAGAGAGAGAGAGAGAGAGCGAGAGAGAGAAAGAGCAAAATAGAGAAGAGTAACAATAAATTCTGTATGGGAAATAACTTGTTTTAAATGAGCCCATAATTCATATGTCTTGTAGATTCTATGGAGTAGAGTGAGTTCTCTCTACGTTCTCTTCTGCCAGATAATCTATTGATGGCATATATGCATCGTACAATGATGCACATCGTGTGTGCTGCAAAGACAGCGACAGTGACAGCGACCGGCCAAACAAAATGGACCATACGTTTTTGCAATTGTACAGTTGTGAGCACATTTAAATTTGAGATTATTGTGTGTTATAGTTAACAAGTACTAAATATAATTCGTTGAAGTCGCCGTTCAATGGAAAACGGCATCACAAGGAATTTTTACATGTTCACTCACTCACTCCCGACCAAGTCTCTCTTTATCTCTCTCTATCTCTCTCTTCAGCTTGCTAGTGCTTTTTTCGCATTTTTTCGTTCTTTCATTCAAACGCTCTGTCCTGATCGGTTCGTACACTTTGTTTATGTTTGCAAAGCGATCGATCGATCTACATGCCGGCCCAAACACATGCACACACTATGCAGACTTCGTAAACATAATATATTTATAAATATTTTTCTGTCATTATGGCCAATCCAATAGAATAATTCAATAGATTTATATATGCAATTTTTCCGGTTTTTCATCTCTTTTATGTCATTCAATTGGATAATGCCATTGTACAAATGGAACAAGAATCATCGCGAGTCAAGGCACAAAACAACTAAATCCACCGAAGAAGCTAGAAAAAATGATTCACGCAGCGTCGTGTGAAAAACATTACCCAATTCAAATCGAATTTTTAACACATAAGTCATTTTACAAATATTTGAGTATGGATGCTGTGTAAATGCTTATTTTCTCCAATACCTTTACTGTTGTTCGTTCAAACTGGTACCTTCAAACTCGATTCACGAACAACATTCTTCTCATAAACATATTTTTTGCATATTCGGAAAAATTATTTAACTTTTATTTGATCGGTATGAATAAAAGGATACATCTAGTCGGATAAAGGCTTTCCGTTGCACTTCAAGTTTCATAATAACGCGTGTGAAATGCTATAAACCAAAAGGGTAATTTTGTTGCTTTTTTTAGCTTAATACTTGTTCGGTTCAAAAGTTTTGACCGGTATTTTTATCCATGATGGATGTTCGAGGGCTTTCAGCTGATTTTTAAGAGCGAATTTCAATTTTCATTCCTTTAATTTAATCATGTTCATCGATTGTTGTTTGTTTTTGAGCTACACTCTTCATTTGGGATGGAACAAAACACGAATCATTGGACAAAGGACTGAAAGTTGTTCAACGTCAAGTGATCAATTTGAAACGGTCATTTTTTCTCTTCACATTTATCGTACGGGAAGATAAAGCACTTTAAGTTAAAAATGAACTACATTTAAATGCTGTGTCAGCGTTTGGTTTCGTTTTAATTTTGATGAGATGGACTTGAGTGTTTGATTTGAACGGGTTTGTTCTATATATTAAATGCTATTCACGATACGAACACAATCGGTGACGTCGATTCATTAATAATTGTGGGGGTTACAAGTAAATATTGATAAATTGTAGTCAAGCACAAGGTACAAGTTGCATTCGTCAGCCACATGCGTTCCCAGTGACTCTCAACCGACATGATAACATCAATGTGAAGATATCCAAGTAATCTCAAATAACGAAAGTCCGAAGCAGCATGATGGCGGAAAGTGATGGACATGCAAAGAATATTTCCCAACACTATTTGAAGGGTTATTTTTATGTTGAGCATTGACGCAAGCTAGAAACAAGTCAAATGGCACTTGAAAACATGCAAGTGCATGCAACATCATCAAAATCATGATTGAGTGCCATGAATGTGTCAAGCTGATGTTGAATCAAATCCACTGACAAAATTAAACGTGCTACGAGCTGCTTTTTATGCGTCACTTTGTTAGTTCCATGCCTGGAAACATCTGCAAATGATTTCTCAGTGTGCTTGTTAGTCGAATGAAATAAAACACATTCATTTTGTTTTTATTGTTTTTGAACGTGTAGAATAGTAGCCAACTCTTTGCAAAATAGCTAAACTTAAATATTTTCACGAACGCAAAAATAAATCATTTTTAATGGGATAAATTGTGCGCGCATCAATTACCATCTTCGATCAGCTTCGAATGAACGCCCATCAAACCCTGAAAATCAATCAGCACACAACATAGATTCTAACCATCATAAATTAGTTCAAAATCATCATGACGAACCTTAAAGTATTTCACCGTTTTAACACGTAATTCGAGTGTGGCATCATCATCACAAATTAGCAAAGCGTTTCGATGGTTCTGTAGAGCACTTGCTGTCCACATGTGATTTACACCTTCTTCAATCGTTTTATACAATGCCAAGGATTTCTGGGCACCAGTGATTAAAATCATTACCTACATATTATGCGAAACAGTGTAAAAACTATGAGAATTCTAGTTGGCAAACAGAATAGAACAGAGAAAACAAGTGAGTAAACAGAAAAATGGCAAAAAATCACCTCTTTTGCGTCCATTATTGTGCCAACGCCAACAGTAACGGCTTGCTTTGGAACTTTTGTCATGTCATTATCAAAAAAACTGGCTGCATTTGCTCGAAGAGTGTCGCCAGCCAGAGTTTTAACTCTCGTACGCGATACCATGGAAGAGCCCGGCTCATTGAACGCAATATGACCATCAGTCCCAATACCGCCGACAAACAGTTCAATTCCACCAGCTCTCGCAATTTCTGCTTCATATCGCTCACATTCTGCATACAAATCACTGGCATTGCCATCCAAAATGTACACATTTGACGGATCGATGTTGATGTGTTGGAAGAAATTGTAATACATAAAATAATGATAGCTTTGTGGATTATCGCGTTGTAAGTCTATTCGTATAAAGTTTTTGTAAAAATCAGTAGTTGAATCACTGCAAATGAAGAGAAACGCCATCCTTGTGCCATACTAACCAACATATTCGTCCATATTGAATGTTTTGACGTATTTGAAAGAAAGTTTTCCTTGCTTATAATATTCGATGAGGTATTTATACATTCCTAAGGGAGTGCTAAAAAAATAAATAAAATTGATGGGATGTGTTTTTTTCAATTCGCATGAATTTTTCAATGAAGATTTGGCCTTCACTGGGTTCCATTTATTCCCCATTAAAACTTGTTTCGCACAATTTTATCTCTCTCAAGTTGGATTTCTCCAATGTATGACAACTTTTTTGGTCTTTACTCACCTCCCCGTTGGCAAACCCAACACGAAATATCTATAAAACCAACCAATATTGAATGAATATATATCGAAATTTGATGCAAACTTTATCGATTGAAACTTACCGGCCGGGTCCTGTTTGAAAGTCATTTATTCGCTTCATCACGTATTTTGCTGCCCATTCTGAAACTTTCTGCTGTGTGTCTAATATCACTAAACGCATTTTTGCAAAGTTTGTTGATCACCAAAATGTTTTGTTTTTTTTTCTCGAAAAATTTGGTATTTTTTTTTCAACAAAACTTTGAGCTCCTATGTTTATGACAAATTTTCCGTCGAATTGCCGTTCACAAAAAAAACTTTTTAAAAGCGTTCGTATTTTATTTATTGTTGTATGGATATTTGTCGCAATTACTTAATTAGGTCTGATCTTTTCCACCTAATGAACTTTATTTCGGGATAAACTTGATGAAATTTTTCGTCGAGAAAGGCACAATAGTCACATATAAACTGAACATTCATAAGCATTTCACGATTCATTTATTCAAACAATACAGCGTTTTGTTTATTTATTCCTGCACATGCTTGTATCGATCATCTTTCATCAAAATGCGATTGTTCCAGTAGATTGTCATATTTTCATGAATGTGTCGGATGAATCTATGTGCCATTTGAATCGCACTGTCTCGGTCAGACACTGATACCTTCTCGCATAGATACGCGTTCATTGCACGCAATGATAACCCTCGTGCAAAAGCTTTGATGAGTACGGAACACTTGAAACAAAATATTCAAACCGATAACGTATACACACAAACAAAACTGTATTAAAATGTCGAAGACGTTATTGCAACTATGTATAATTTAGAGATAAACAAATACATTTTTTCTCCAATTCGGAGTGTTTCTACACTATTTCTATTTCAAACGATACATAGTTGGAATAAATTCATTGATATCTTTATGCAGAAACCTAAATAATTATATAGATATGCAAGCGAATAAAGAGCTTCAGAAAAACAGAAAATCATGTTTTTTTTTTCAACACACCAAGCATTTTTTGCATTATGTTCTCATGCTATCATCTTGATCAAAATTTTTGAATGATTCATCATTTAAACGAGTCAAAAAAAATCTTGAATTGTTTTCACTAAGCCTTTTTAATACAGTGCATAATCAACTCATTGACATTTAAACTGAAGGCCTGATTATGGCCACTTGTAAAAGTGAATGTGGTTTCTTGTAGTACATCGTGATTCGACTGATAAGACAAAGGTTCAACTGTTTTATTCCCATTCTGTTAGTAAAAAAAAAACATTGTTATCCCGTCCAAATGAATCAATAATGCGAACAATGAAGCGGCACAGCAATAAAATTGAAGTATTAAAATCAATGGCATTTTCATTGCTGGTATGGAATTCATTGAACTTCATTGGTATCGGTATTTTGCCGATAATCTTGACAGTCGATTGACGCACTCCCGACACTGTAAATCAGAGTTCGTGATTCGTGCTCTATAATTCCATATAAAAGTGAGATTACACGGAATTGGAGCATCTCGAATTCATGAAAGGAATGAAGCAATTTTTATTTTCAGCATCATTAGCGGCAAATGTTAGACGATTGAGAAAATTTCTCATCGATTTTAGAACTCAATTACATTGGAAGTTGGAAGCATTAGAATATTCCACCAAAGGCTATGAAATTCAGATGATACGAGGAGAGAAAACGTAGCATTCAATATCCATGTTCAAATGGATAAAAAGGGAATGTATGACAAAAAGAGAGCCGCTGAAGAGTTAGTAGGTATGCAATGAATGAGTGTTAAGCAGCGCACAAAAGAGCAAACAAACGAATATAATCAAAATGTGCGAGACTGAGACAGGGATCGAAAAGCACATCGAACGACGACGACGGATAGAAGAAAAAAAAAACACTTCAAAAATAATGAGAATAAAATATGGAATACAAAAATATTGGCAACAACTGAACCGGTGTAGTGAGAAAAACATGATGAAAAATAATGAAAATATGCACATAAAAGTGCCTAATATATCTATATAATTTATTGATAAAGTGCATCTATATCGGAATTGTGCGCGCACGCTCAACAGCAAGCGTACACACGAAGCGTGAGAGAGAGAGAGAGAGAGATGAGCAAACACTAACGAAATCAGTATTGATGGAATGGGCGAAGACAATGTGTAATAGATTAATCGTATTCCCTTTGTGCCCAAATCAGCAAAACAACATCAAACAGCGCACAATATTAAATTGCACATACTCGCATTTTGTCGTGATCGATTCAGAGCAATTTATTATGAAATGAGGGTGAATTATCTATCAATAAGTGCCAATCCGAGTGAATTGCATAGACAATACCGATTCGCATGAACCGACGGGTGCACCGAACATGTTCCGTACTGCACACTTCCAGTAAATGCACAAGATTAAAAATTCGAAAGTACATCGAGCGAGAAAGAAAGAGAGAGAAGAGCGATCAATTGCAGTGCGCACGCGAAACGAATGATGCAAAGGCGCGATCGCGCGCAAATAGCGACGATTGAAAAGAGACAGAGAAAAGGAAGCATAACGAAAACAGAAGAAGAAGATGAAAAATTTTGGAATCGAAACGATCATAAAGAGCAAATGCTACAAATGGATTTTTGTGTGTGCCCAGTGTTGAGGCTTTCACCTTTACCTTTACTGCATTGCGTCTAGCACTGCATAACTTCGTCACGAATGCATGCTACACACAGTGTAATGTGTGTGAATTGTGAATTGTGAAGTGGTCATGTATGCGCGTGCGCGTGCGCGTGCGCGTGCGCGCGAGTGAGTACTGCACATAGACAATCAACATTTCAACTTGAAATAACAAATAGTAGGAAAAAATATGCTCAAGCAACGATTTTTTTTCCAAAGCACAGTTTAAGGTTGCCGCCAACCATATATACACCAAATAACCTGACACGCTGCACACATATAGATAGATATATATGTGTATAAATATACGGCGAGCATGAGCGCGCGCGCGCGGGAACCAGCGATTGAAATGTTTGAAGTGGATTCGTTAGGCTTTTGTTGTGAAAGGCTAAGCACCGGTATATCGGCATCGCCACTCTCGAATATCGATATTCGCGGATTGGACGACCTGTGCAAACTCGGACGATGCGAGAGAGAGAGAGAGAGAGAAACGTATGTATACGGTCACACAGAGTAATATCATATAGAATACCGTAACGTAAGCGGACCATGGATAAATTTACATTTAAAATACAGTCACGGGAAACGAAAATTCTTTCTCTAAATAACGAATTCATTGCTGTCATACGCTCGAGTTTATCGTTTCCACGAATATATTTTTCACATTTATTTGCACAATCGACTCCAGCAACTTTGTATCATATATTTCCAAAAACTATTGCTCAGATTATCGAATTGATGATTCAGGGATCTCTACTTGTTCAATCAATCAGCATAGTTTCTCTGTATATTTCGATTCAAAGAATTGACATAACGAAATATTTGACGAATTTTCGAAAGACAAACTCAACGCTCAAGCAGTGCTCTGCCATTCTCGTTATGAAACTCATGAAAAATTAAGCATTTAAATTGATTGCGTTCAAAATGAAAAAAAAAAAAACAATAATCATAATTATATCATCCTTTGGAAGTATTGTCGATTGCTCGTGTACAATTTACATTATGACTTTAATCTTTCGCATCGGATGCAACCTGTGTGTGCGCCCGCTCATTCACAATATTACGATTATTTTATTAAATACTGTGAGATTAGAATTAATAAAGTGCCTTGAAAGAAGTATTGCCAGTCGTGTAACACGTGCAGTGCATATATGCGGGAATTGCTTAAAACTCTCCGAATCGCGCGCGCAAACACAAACACACATATACACACAAATAATAACAATCGAATGAAAGCCACAAAGGCTAACTGCTCTTACTGGCGAAACCACAAAGGAAAATGAAATGCATCCCAATCCCAATGAAATCACAATAAATTATATTATAAAACATTTATTAGCATAAATATGATGCTGCTATACAGGAGGCTGATCGCGAGCGCACGACATTACAAAAATGTCTCCGTGCATCTCCGCATTTAGTGCAGCATACATGCATTAGAGTGCAGCGAAACGTAATCCCAGCTTGTTCGATTGCTTGTGTGTATGTGTGGTGCTTGTGCACCGGCAGCATAATCCACTTGTCCCCCGTACAACTTGACAAAATGGTGCACAATCGGGCGATTTTGAAAACATGCCACTCTATCATGAAAATTGCGAATAAAATGTGCATTGCTCGCGCACATACACGCTCTCAAACAAACGATGGTGCACAAATTGCATTTAAAACTCTTGTTTTCTCTGCTCTGATATCGATGTCGCGTCGACGGGTTTTCCATGTCATATTGTGACTGGCTTTTGCTTCTGCATTTGCTTCTGAATTTATTGAGCATTCTCTGTTTCGTTTTGCTGTTAAGTGTATTCTGTTGCATATATATGTATATTTTTTCGTTCGTTCGTTTGCTCGTTCGTTTGTTTCGCGTCTCTTTTTTTCTCCCTTCTGCCGTATACTTACCCGCTGAATTGTTCCTATGGATGTTGGTTTGTCTGTTTGTTGTCTTTAAATTTATTGAATTATAAGATCGTGCGAGCGCGTCTGCAAGATATTGCATTATCCACAATTTGAGGAGCATGCATTTCGGTGCAACGAAAGTTGATATACATTAAAATATACTGTGTGTTGCTAATCTCTCATTGTTCATGCAAACGCGATATCCGCACGTAAACATACCTACCATGCATATGCATGAACCAATTCGATGTGCTTCATTTTTTTTTTTTTTTTTTTTTTTTGTTCTTGCTGATCCATCTGAAGTGGCTCGTTTCATTGTTTTACTGCAAATAAATCCACCTTCTGCAGACGCAACAATCTGGACTTGAATACGAAACAAATAGATAGTCGCCGCAATTTGCCGCAATTTGCCGCAATAGCAATATCGATAATATTCTGAATTACAATAATCGAAATCGGGTGATTTTTAGAAGAACACTCATGTTCAAGTTGAATGTGTATGAAAATACGCTTAATATCGACTGTTAGAAACCAAGAAGATCTTCTTCAATATTTGCTATTTCCAAAATAATCTCTCAAGAAACTTAAAATAGCCAAATAAGCTATTTTTGGAACTGCGCTTCGGATAAATATGTGAACAACTGTATCATGATGAACATAATTTCCGCAGTCATTTGCCATTTTTTAGACATTGAGATAAAATTAGTGAAACGAAGTTGAAGGCTACACAAATAGATCATTATTGATTATGCACTGGAAATAGCGAACCTTCACTGTTTGATATTCAGTGAATATGATTTTCAACTGGGTGAAAGCAAATATTGGTCCGTCTTTTGGCTAACAGACACACACACAAATCTTCTGATTGTGAGATAAATATGTTCCTGCATCGTGAATATTGTCGTGAGCTCGTACAAATGCCGAATAAATGGCGAAAACCAAGCTATTTGAATCAATAGCCAAACAATCGGGCAGGTATGAAAATTCCGATGAAATTCTTTAATCCGACAACTTAAATTGATATCTGTTGTTTTTGAAAGACACAAAATATTTGCACCTCAATGAACCATGTCATTCAATTAGAGTGTCGTTATGTAATCGCGCAACTCATTAAAACTCCATTTGTTACTATTCACTTCAAGTTTTTACTAAAATCTAGCAAGCATAAATACACACAATACGAACTCCTAAATGTCTGAATAAAGAAAAAAATAAACGAGAAAGTTAAAATATCTTATAAATTGACAAATTCATTGTTGTTGTCCCCGATTTGAGCCTTGTTTTCATGGAGATGGCGAATCATTATCGGTTTGGCGATCATATTTTCATGGCCAATCAAAAAGTCATCGAAAACAAGAACATCATCTGTTGCGGGCCGGTCGAAGGGGAAGCCCATCGCTCGTTTATCGGGATATTTCCGTTCGCGCAAACCGCATAATATATAGTTATCTCCGCAAACACCATTCGAAATTGGTTGATCGACCTGAAAAATGAAGAAAATCAGCGGAAGAAATGAACCATTTTACTCAATTCAAGAAGAAGAAAGCGTACAAAAATAAACTCAATTGGAAATTACCTTGTCGACTGTGTAGTCCGAAATTATAATGCACAAACGAAATGGAGAGCCGTCAACAGTTCCTTTTGGCAGCAACATATGCTGAGGGAAGCCACACATACACATCATTTGAATGTCCTCCGGTTGATCCGACTGTATTTCAAATTTACAATCAAAATCATGTCATTTTGTTGTTCAAATGCATTCGTAAACGCTTTTTATGTTTATCAAGCTCAACTCTCAGCTCAATAATCACCGTGTGAACTAAGTCCATATTTGATGAGACATTCGCATTCAACGCAATACTTTGATATCTCTATTCAAATATTTTCAATATTGAATAACTTACCATCAAAATTTGACCATCACGCTGCATGGGGAACGTTCGATCAAAAGGAATAGTCATCGCCGAATCGCCGGACTTTCGTTTTATTCTGCTCGTTCCCGATGGTACTGGGAATTTCAATAAGATATTGAAATATAATGAAATAAAAAAACCTATCAATTCCGTCTTACTTCGCATTGGAAAGCGATCGATTTCAACGCACAGCTTTCGAGAGCCTTCATAATGAAGCTCTTGATCTTTCCCGTCGTACATTGGAAACAAGAATATGCGAACAGTTCCTTGAACAGTAGCTCGGTTTCGATTTTCCACTTTCAATCTGAAATGGATTTTTTTTTCTTGAGTTCAGTTTCCTCCATTGAAAAATGAATGTTCAAGTATATCAATTTCCAATGAAACACTTGTTTGATTCATAAGTAAAGAGCTCTTAAAAAGATCACTCAGAAAAAGAATAGAAATTGAAATAAATAAAATTTGAAATGAATTCAAATCAAAACGAGTGAGTTGACCGAAATGGTTGAAAATCTAAAAAAATAAAATCAGAAATCAAAATAAATAAAAATCCATGAAGAGCTCACGAGTACGAAAAATGTTGATAGTTCAAGTGTGTGAAATTAACGAGACTGGGCTTCTCAGCGTGAAAATCTAAGCCATTCTGTAGATTCACTGTTGTTTTTTGCCAAAATGTGATAAGCTCTTCGACGGGCTTATCGTCAGCGTCTAAAATTTCAAGTGAATTGATGCTAACGGCATCAAATGCTAGATCATCTTTGGTGTATGGCGGCAGCCGGCTTTTGAGCTTCATACACAAACCATCGATCATTTTGTGCCAACGGAAAAATATTGGATCACGAACTGCTGTGGTTGTATCACTCATAACGCCACCTGGCTCTTTGAATTTCATCAGTGGATCGTGCGTAAAAGCGATCAAATTGTGGCCGGAGCCGTGGAGATCCCCAAAGTATTCGGCATTTTTTGACATGCGATTCGATTCAAGCATATTAACCAATATATTGATTCCATCATCGTTGAGCAGATCGACTGCTTTCCCTTCAGACTGTGCAATTTTATTTTCGTTAGCGTTTACGCAAAATATTCAAGTCAAAATAGTATGTACAATGTACATACATCATAAAAGAATCCAGTGTCGATTGCTTCATGAAATCGATGCACCCAACGTTCCAAATCAGCGATTTTAGTCTCCACCGAATCACTTTCTCTTTGCAAGTCTCGTATGTACGCATTGTCTTGGCGCGGTGGTATCTATTGAACAAATAATAACATGTGAATGGACCGGAGAGATTTGGGAACTGAGACAGACGTACAATGTAAGAAGATGTTGAAGTGGTCATGTTCGAGAAGTATCCCGATCCGAGCGACTCACGAAAATTATTGAACGGAACAACCAATGGTACGCCCAATGATAGCCGAGTACAATCGTACCTATAACAATGAGTCGAATTAGTTCTAAATATTGCAGAGACTGACAGAAAGTGGGTGAATTACAGATTAAGTAATTGATGATGCATGTAGTAAAATAGTTCGCCTCTGCGATCTTTGTCGTAATATTTTGGATCTGGTCCATCGATTGGATAGATGACATGCCAGTGAAAATGATGCGAATTAAAGCCAATATCCTCGCGAAAGAATGCCAACTTCTCCTCTGTATGCGATACGTTCATTGTGCCCCGGAATCGAATCTCGATCGGTACCTAATGCCATATCATCCATTTAGATTATTTCAGTCGCATTTCGTTTTGAATTTTGTGTTTAAAATGTTTATATTCTACCTCTTCCGCAGTGTTTCCCTCGTCATTGGCCTGGCGAGCTGTACGTTTGCCAAATGATGCAGCGTGACTTGCATCTTCCAATTTATGCATGGTGCTCTTTGTAAAGAATTTTTGCGGTTCAATTTCGAATATTTGCGGCAATTCGATTTTGTCACTGTCGTAGCGATGAGCCAACACTACTGAATATGCATACACGAATAGCTGCTTGTTCACTTGATCGCGAACATACAGGGCAAGCGATGTCAGCTCATCCAGATCTTTGGCCGCGTCAAAAATTTGAATTAATTTTGTGGCATATTGCAAATGCTTGCGAATGAATACAGAAAATGTTTCGTGTCGATCAAACGCCTTGAATGAATCCAAATTCGGATACTTGATCGGTTTGACCGGTAATTTTTGGAGGCTGTCATCATGAAACCGTTCAAAGATCTCAACACCAATGTCTTTGTATCGAGACGGCTGAAAGTGGAAATAAGTTTCAGCTTAACAGATTCAAGTTGAGCTAAAAATTCAAATGGAATTGTGATTGGACTCAAATCGCAATTAAATTTGGATTTGAATAAAAATTGCAATTGAAAATTAGAAAATTATTTGGAAATGCCCACCAAATGTTCTGGCGGAATATCAAACTGGAACGTCCCTTTTGGCATAAAAGATGGTTCGCCCGTCCGGAATAACGGTAAAGTAGCTTTATGCGTGATTGGCATTTGAACGGTTTAGTTTGCGATACGAATAAACAAATGGTATGTGTCAAATCTTATAGAATGTGCAAGAAACTCTCTGTGTCTCGGAATTGCAACACTGTGTGAACTGGATAATCGAAAAGGCTGTCTTGAATTGTATGCAGAATTAGTTGTCGTGCGCTTCTTATTTATAGTTGCTTTCAACGAACAAAATTTGTGCCTATCGACGTTTTTATGTGACAATATAATGATGTGGAAGCGATGCGGGTGCGCGAGTGTGCTTGACCAAATCCAACGGAAAATGGTTTTTGTGCAGTAGTGGGGCGGCGGTGGCAGCGGGCGTGAGATTGTGCAAAAACCACATCACCGCAACACAGCGCGTATTTTGCATATTCATACTGTTATTATTTTTAATGATGATGATTTTCTGGCTAAAGTGCAAATATTTTATCAGATCAGACCAAATAATTTTCTCGCTCTTGTAAATGCGCGCACGGCATGAATCTCGGCCAGCCCGGCTCTCGTGCATTTCATCATTTTCACTCTTCCACTCTTTTCGTTTCTCGACTCTTTTTTTCGCCACATACAAAATACACATAATTATTTTGTCAATATATTATTATCGAATATGATTTATCTTAACCGTTAAAGAAGCATTCGCACTTTCCGATGGCGCAATCTTGCAGTTCTCCTTCTCTCTCTTTCTCTTTCTCTCTCTCTCTCTCTATCCATACATATAGTATATATATGCTTGCTGGCCAGGGCGAAGAGAAGAAAGACGCGGCATGAGTCATACACACATAGCACGGCATGGGCATGGGCGCACGCTCTGTAATACTTGTCAAACGATCAGCACCAGACAAACACCATGTCGGTGAAATGAATTACAACTACAAGAATCAGCGCAACATGCCGCTAACGAGCGATAATATGAACATCATTGAATTATATGACGGGAATTATGCACAATTGAAATTGTAATTATGTATTTAAGTGGATAGATAAGGAATGAAGTTGAAACGGCGGCTCGCGCGCATGTACACATCCTCTAATCAACTCGTGTTGGCTATTTCCCACAATAAAAATTGTGGTTGTGCAATTTTAATTTGCATTATCAATGGGAGATGGGAAAAAAATCCGGTGCATTTTCGAATGCATCGCTACATTGTTGATAGCCACAGACCAAACCGTTTCTTCCGATCGTTATTTGATTTAAACGCTTATCAATGTTTGATTAAATATTTTTTGTTGTTGTTGATTATTTTCAATGAAATATTAAATGGTGATGACACTTTGGGTGAAACTTCTTGATAAATATCTGATTGATTGGTCGTTGAATTGTTGTTAAGTTAAATAGCCGTTTCGCATCATTCGCCTATTTCTTTTGATTTTCCTCTCGTCTAGCCTCGAATTACCGTCTATTTCGAATATCGATCGAATTGGTGTGTAGCTCATTTGTCGAAGATGCGCAATAATTTTAAGCGGATTAAATCGGTCGTTCGGCAGGGTATCAATACATTTTGAGAATGAACATGAAGCCACGCGCGCGTCGCCATACTTTGTTCACGGACGGACATGGAGAGAGAGAGAGAGAGAGAGATCGAATTCAAGAAATGAATTGGTTAAATTTGTTAAATGCATTCAAAGCGATCGGGCATTTGAAATTTGTCTTTTTGGTCGGATCAACGTAAATATGTAACTAATCACTCAATTTATATGAGTTATAATTTATATGAGATTTTGGCGAAGCCCGTAACTTGTTGCTCCTCATTTGAGACACAAGCAGACACAAAGAAACAATAAGCACACGAACGTAAATCAGAAATGCTTTCCGAAAGCAAAAAGGTGAACATCATGCGCACATTGACATCTTGTTCGTTTATTTGTTTCCCCCTATATCCATCCACAGTGCGAACTCTCAGACGAAACTCGAAAAAAATCCAAAGACAACCGAAAAATGTGTAACATTTATTTTATTTCTTTTGTTAAATGTTAATGCGAAAAGATAAATTGTGTGTGGAGCCCGAAAGCGTCGCAATCTAGCGCGTTCCTGTTGCCGACCGCGTCCTTCCATCATTCTTGATTGGTGCTGTTCCATTCAAAGCCAAATCAAAACTCCTCTTTGCGATTCTGATATTTGTTTTAGCAATTTTAGCGATTTATTTTGATTTTAGTTGGCACCGATAATATTTTACAGAGCGTATGCGTGAGGACAAATGACATTCTTAACAAAATCTTTCGTGTGTGGGGGCTTTTTACATAATCAAATTGTCACATGTCAACGTCAAATTCAACAGCTCATCAAAATTAAAGTTTATTGCTTATTTGAGATGGTTTGAAATGAAGTGAAACTGAATTGGAAGAGTTACAAACAAAATATATGAGCTAGCAAATGGGTTTCTGGCCAACAAGCGCTTAAAAAGGCATGAAATAAATGATCAAGTAGTTCAACATATCCCACTACATAAAACAAATTAAGAGAACGTAATTTGATATTTTTGAAATATCGATCATGGTATCGTGTATCCAATGGTCTAGCTATTCCACAAACGGAACATTTAATGGGAGAGAGCCTATGGAGCAATATATACGTTAGTAATCGATGCTATTCACACTCTCTTCCATTCATATTGCACACCGATACTCACATTCGTTGAAATGAATTCAATGTTTTCTATTGATTTTCTAATTTATCTTATGTTACACACATCTCTTTCCTAGGAAACAAAATACATCTTAACGCCGTTGTCAGTAAATAAGCAAAATAACGTGTTTTGACTTTAAGTACGTCAAGGGGAAAATCGCACAGAGAAAAATGGATGTTAACATTAAACATGAAATTTCAAATGAATAAATTAAATGATAAAAATGTTGGAAAAAACGGTCATTTGAACATTTACAATTCAGCTTGGTTTCATATTTATTCAAATAAACATTTGATACCAAGTCATTTGAAATCGCTTGATAGAACAAAGTGAAAATTTAAATCCAGTCTCAATCGCGGTCTATTATAGCAAAAAAAATAGAAAATGTATGAAATAATCAAATTTTCACAAATAAAAATAGAAAAACTTAATTAAAAATGTCAAAAAAATTAATCCAATAAATGATTGGTATTGCTTTCATCAACTGTGTCACATTCAATTCGTGTCAAGAGTGATTTCAGTTCCGACTCATATGGTTAATTGATGTTGCGATGGAATTCAATATGCTGGACATGACTTGCTAATTTTATAAATGCAGTCGGACTACGAATGCAGCAAGATCTTGTATCAATAAAATGGTCGGATTGTATGCAATCATTGCAACGGGACATCTAAATTTGTCGGTTTTTATTGTGTTGAAAAGATCAATGCGTTGTTGATTCAAATTGATTTAATACGATCGAGTGCAAGTGCACAATGATTCGCTAGAAAATTTGAAAGGGGAATTTCATCTAGCCGAAGGCAAACATTTAGACTTTACCACCCCCTTCCCCCATTCGAAAGCATCTGATCAAAAAAAAAGATTGAATCAATAATTATATTGATTTTGTATTTGGGTATATTTGAAGCAGAATTCATTTTATGGCATTGATTTTCACTGGGGTCATCACAATTATACAGAACAAAGCAGCGTCTGCGAGTGAAAATAAAAGTGCAAAAATGCGCTCATCGAGAATCGACAGACACACCGCGCTCAATGCGCTACACTGCGCTATGCAAATGATTAAGAGCTCTTGTTCTTGTGGTGTAAATAATACAAATCTCTTAATTAAAATGGTGAATGCTTGAAGCGATGCATTATTTGTTTTATGGCATTTTTTTATTAATCGACATGAAGAACATGATTAATGTATCAGTATCATTTTATTCAACATACACGCACATCCAATGGTAATTAGATGTGCAAAATATGAACAATTAGACTATCATTATCAATACACTATGGCATTTTATGCCGATTTATTTGTTTCTTGATCAACTCAATTGATCCCGATATACACCAATACATTTGAACATCGAATCTTCTTCTTTTAGTAAATCAAAAAAAGAGATTCTTATCCTTCACGTCGTTTTCGAAACAAAGCATTTGATTGCGTATTTGTGTGGTCGAGGCCGTTAAATTGTGTCGTTACAATGAAAACTGAAATATTAGAAGAAAACAGGTTGAGTTTTCTTCAAATTTCACCGATATTTATCTGCTTCATCGATTGATTCTTTTTATTATCGTAACAAATAAAATAGACAATTTAACTTTTTATATGCAGTCACTTTGAAGAAAGTTCATCAGATTTATTTTTGTTTTGTTTTCAATGGGTTTCAATAGGCAATTTGATATTGGAAAAATTTGTCTATTGTGTGATTCAATGCTTCTTTTTATATTAGCACAGCCAATCGATGGCTTGCACATCATTCAAATTAATCAATGAAAATTAAATGAAAAATAGCGAATTAAAATCACACGTCGATCGATGCATGCAAGTCTTTCGCATTTTTGTAGAATGATAAATTTAGGAATTCAGAATATTTCCTTTACCGCTGTTGATACCGCCCTAAATCGTTTTATGACACCAATTTTATGCATTTTTCATATTCATAGGAAATTATGATTGTTTTTATGCTTCTGAATGATGAAATTTATGGTTTAAATGGCAATATTATTATCATAATATTTATGTACATAAATGATTCGCATTGAATTTATGGATTTTCATTGATTTTTCCACATTCCTGTTAATATAATATTAAACACATTTAATAACTTTTATTTTGCATGTTATCAGCAATGTGTAGAGTTTTTTTTTTAAATTCATCGCACTAATAAGAGCATTGACTTCGCACGAACACAACAATTCGGAGCTATCGATGATGTTTCGATTCGAATCTCTAAAATAGTCAATGTCATAAATATCGAAATGTTTATATCTTTTCAAACATTTGGCTAAGATGCTTTTGATTTTTCGACGAAAATTTATCTTATTTTATTTTGTCGTAATGTGGTGTGCTTATCAATTCCTCAGATAAATCAATAGAGCCGTAGAAAAAAGTTCCATAATTTGAAATCATATTAATTTATGCAATAAATAACTCGCAAACATTGTATTCAAATCACCGTATAATACCACAAAATCCAACGACAAAAATCGGCACAAACCGAAAGGGACTAGAGATTAAGTTGCATGTATTGGTTGTGTCGCTGTGATTCTCTTTTTGTTGACATTTGCTTTGCCGACTGTCACACACCCAATTCCCTGATGTTAAATTACCGAATCATTAATATTTGATTGGAATTGAAAAAAATATTTCAACAACATTAACAAGTGGCAACTGGGCACTAATAAAAATAATTGCGCGGGCGCCTCGGAATGCGTTACAAATCCACCATTTATGGTGGAGCACATCTCCAGAGAAAAAGTAACTTTACGATCTCTTAAAAATAATGCTGCCAAGGCAGTGACTAAATCTCCTACAAAGTCGGCTAGTGCGTAATACCGCAAATATATAAAATCTGAATTTACAAGGGACTTGTCACTTGCACTACGATCGCCGAACTAAATAGAACGACATTTTGAAACCAAGAATAAATAAAACAACCTTTAAAAAAAATAAACAGTTGTTTGATTCACTGCTACAAATAGTGAAACCAGCCACGATAGCCGTACATTTATTGGTGACCCCGACGTGATCATTCGTGGAAAAATAGAACTTGTGATCATTTAATTAAAAATCAAAGCAAAAAAATTCGCAAAATAAATAAATTGCTGAAAACAGATTAAAACCAATTGTGAATCGTGAACGAACAGTTTTGGTTTACCAACGCAAATCTAAATAAAATTGGAAACTGTTGCATTACTTTCCTTGGGATTTACCGTCAAAGTTTATTTGCGATATACATCCGTCGTTCGGATTTTTTTTTTTTTTTACCTATTGTCGGTTTTATACAAATTCGAAATAAATCCGCGTTTCGGGATGGTCATGATTTTAATTTTTTTTTTTTTTGTGATTTCATGATCAGATTTTGTAGAATTGTAGTCGAAAAAAATTGTCGACTTCATTCCGAGAAAAAATTGATTTATTTCCAAAGGACTTCTGACATCCACCCCTATTTTCTGATCTAATATTTGCGAAATTGTTTCAATGAATCGATTTGAGCGGGTTAAATCACGGGGTTTACATATAAAACTGCTGTATCGAAGCGCTGCATGTGTACAGCTGCAGAAATACTTTGCAAAATTATTAGAAAGATTGATAAAATCCGGTGACCCCATCAAACGATCTTTGATTGCAGCGTGAAATATAAAATCTATAGCTTTTGAATGTATCTTTGCTGTGAAGTAAGAAATATCATACAGATACACTTTACTTTTCAAATAACGACAGCGACAGAAACAATGAATTTTAAAAACGCCATAAAATTCTAGGATTGCGTGTTTTTTCGCGATTTTTTGAAAATATTTCGAATGCAAAAACATAAAAATCCGCTGTCATAAAAATCCGCTGTCATCACAAAAAAACACTCAGCGTGTAAGCCAAACAAATCTACTTGTTTGGTTTTCACTCTTAGCATTTGAGTATAATCTTCGAAAGACAATAATATTAAAATGCCAAGAGTGAAAACCAAACAAGTAGGTTTGTTTGGCTTACACGCTGAGTGTTTTTTGTTTGGCTTTTACTCTCGGTGATTTTTCGTTAGTGTATCTTGTATAATATTTTTGTATTAGCGTTTTCTTCAGTAAATTTATAGGATATGCTTTCTTTCCGAGGCTGTCATTTGTTCCGAGGCTGTCAATGTTATCCACATTGCTTCGATTAGTTATGTCACTTTGTTCAGAAGGTGGGAAGATGTCCAGGATTGAACGAATTATCATTGGTATGAAGCATGACAAGTGACATACCTGTCACTTACATGCATAAATAAAAATCAGTATCAAACTGAGGGCCAAACCAAGCGGACGATGCTTTGTATCTTCTTCCATGTAAAGGAGTAGTAAATTTCGTTGGACCGCGCCATCTCTATCTAAAAATAACAAGTGGTCGTTGCCATCTCCTTAAAAAAATGCACCAAATGAGATTACCCGGGGCATTTGCGCACTAATAAAAATAATTGCTCGAGCGCCTCACCGTAGCAAATGCACCATTCACGGTTCATTTATTCCAAACGAAGGAGCACCTCTCCAGCGACAAAGAAACTTTACGACCTCTTTAAAATAAGCATGCTGCCGAGGCATTGACTCAATTTCTTACAAAGTCGGCTTGTGCGTAATACCACAAATATACAAAAAAAAACTGTAATTGCCAGGGACTTGTCACTTGCACTCCGATTGTCGAACTAAACAGAACGAAATCGTGAAACCAAATAACAAATAAAAAAAGCTTTAAATTTAAATCCACAGTTGTTTAATTCCTGCAAACTCACTTTTGCCACGATAACCGTACAATATTTGAAACATCAGAAGTGTTTCATGCAATGCATTGGGCACCGCAGAGGTGCATGTTACTCACCTCTTCAAGCCACGGCTTTAGTGCTGTTGCTGTTTAGAAAATCTTTTGATTAAATGATGAAAATGATCAGGAGAAGCAATAACTGCCAACATCGATATAATACGACATTATAATGGTAATGGTTTGAATCGCGCATTCATTATTGTCGCAAAAGATGGAAAATACGCACAAGAAATTCGAGGATGGATGCGATTTCGTATGGTAAACAGTACACAGAAAACTTATGGTTTCATCTCTCTGAATAAATTAAGTGGGTTTCTAGCTGAACAATCAATCAAGTTTTTGCTCTTTGACCTGAATTTTTCTCTATCGCACTCTTTACATCGCAAGTGTCTGTGGTCATCAAACGAAATGGACAAAATAAATGTGTTTAATTTAGAAATGATTTTGTCACACAATTTCACAGGAAAATCACCAAATATTTGTGTTAGTCATGGATTTGCGTTGCATTTTATTTGGTTTCACATTAATTAAATCTCACTGCGAGTGGAAGAGCGAGAGACCGAAAGAGCAAGAGAGCAGGAACAAGATAAAGGGGAAGGGAGAGAGAGAAAATCCCGAAAAATTGTTGACCAACGTGACTTTTTCAGTTTGTCTGAAAACTAATCTCGTTTAAAATTTGAACAAAGTCATCTGACTTTGAAATTGATTGCGTGTATTTAAGAGGAAACAAAGAATGAATTTAAGTCTCTTCGAAAAAAATACTGAAATTATGTAAAGCCGATGAATTGATTAATTTTTTTGTGATCGATTGTACAAGAGTAGCATTGATTTGTGTGAATCTAAGTGTTCATGTTTGTTCAGTTCTTTGCGGATTTTCTTCTCTCATTCCCTCCGCCGAACGCAATTAATAAACGATTTTTGGTTTGTTATTTCGTTTGTTTAAACCCCCTCCCACCGTTTTCATCAAAGTCTATTGGAATCGCATAAAAACTGATGACACAACATATTTATTCTTTTGTTTATTGCTTGTCGTTTCATGTTTTCGAATGAGTTTGACTCAAATATTATTGCAGATAAATCGTTTGACATTTTTGCGCTCTATAACATTTATCTCGCAAAAAAAACGGCAACAACATTCATTCGCTCCTGTATATAAAAAAATGATTGTGTTCTTTGACTTTGGGGTATTTATGTTAAGAGAAAAGAATCACCGTTAAATGGCGAATTGATTAATTTTCACCAAAGCACGGCTTTGACAGACCAAAAACTTTAATAATTTGATGAAGTCATATCGAATGTTCGTCTTCAGAATGCAGCACAAAACAATTAAGAGGAATGCAAATACAATCAATTGGCTATTTTCGTTCTTTGGTACTTCAACTAATTAGCAAAATAACTATTTTTAGTGTGGTTTTGTTTGATTATTTAAGATATTTTGGACTGTGTCTGACCTAAAAAGTATAAAAAAGTCTGACTAGAAAACATAAAACGTTTCTTAAATATTACAAATACAAAATACCTCGAGAAAACGATGAGACAAAATTGCGATCAGTTCAAAATGGAATCAGTACATTATTTAAGAATTTATACCCACGCATTTCTCATTCACAATGGACCAATATGTTTTTTTTTTCAACATTCAACATGTTAAACAGCAGGAGTTCGAGAGTTTTGTTTTTGGGAGAACCGTTTTTGCATCGATTTCCGGATTAGAGATAAGGAAACAATCACATTGTTTGAATTCAAATCAATGATGATATCACATGCTACAGAGTTATTGAATAGCCTGTGATAATTTGTGAAGATTTCCATAAATCTCAAGATCATTGTATTTTATTTAATGTGCTGACAAACAGATTTTTTCCTTCATTCAAATATATGTAAATAATCGGTGTGGAGAAAAACAAACGGACGAATTATTTTTAATTGAATATATTTTGTCTGCGTCGAAGCAAACAAGAATAATCTCGAATTCATTCTTTATGATAGAAGGACGTAAAAAATTCAAACGAAACCATCTCCTATTGAGATCACACTCGTTATTTGTGTCGCCATTTTTTTGGTGTCATGTGTGTATTACATATAGCGCCTATCTTATTGTTTCGTCTGTTCGTTCGTTCGTTGTCTATTCCATGCTATTCTACCTCAGATACATCTCACTCTCATGTATAGCACATACCGCCTGTGACGACTCGATATGTATAAAATGCCTTAGTTTATGACCAATTATACGGACTTTTTACAATATTTCAAACACATACATCGCTTTCAAATCGTCGCCACATAATTTTTAAGCCACAAAACTGGAATCATTCTGTCAAATTCACCCTGAAAATTGAGTTGACTACGATATAATGATAACATTTTGTATCAGCAACAAATTTGAGCGTCAACACATTTCCAATTTCAATATTAATCGATTCCTATTTTGTATATTACTAATCGAACTAAATTTATTACTTTGTCTTGCTGTTTTCGAGCTAATTAGCTAATCCTTGCGCTTCTATATGAAGAAAATATGGTAAAAGATGGATGAGTTATTAGCATTGCGCCAGACATGTTGTGTGTCTCCATATTAAAATGAACACATTGTCACGATTTGCACCGATATCTACAAGTTTGAACTTTTTACAAGTTTCAAGTTATACTTTTTATTGGAACTTATTTTTTCTGCTCGGCAAAAAAGATGGAAAAAATTGATAAGATAATCAGCTCACACATGTTTGCACGTTTCGAATTTCAATTGATCAGGAAACTAATTACAGTTTCAATATATAGCCAAGCTCTCTGAATAATGGTACGTAAGCTGTAAATACACCATCTATAGATGGCATAGCAAATTTTGTAGGTTGTGCATTCAACTTTTTGAATTTTCTATGGAAAAAGGTGTTTCTAAGAAAAATCGACGATCACATTTTCAACGATTTTTCGCAGAATTGCCCCTTAAATATCGAGAATTCCGCATTTGCTGGTTTTCTGGAATAATATTCTGTCATTTGTGAAAAATTTCAGAATGACTAACAAAGGGTTTTCCAATAAGAGGTTTCATTTTGAATAGCCCGCTATTTGGCAGCTGTCATTTTTTGACATTTGACAAGTAAAAACTACGCCATTACTAAAAAAATAACGACTGTGAATGCAAAATCTTCACCATTTTCGAAGTGAATTTTAACAATTTCAATGCGTTGTTGAAGCGTGTATCGTTCCATTTTTGGTAATGGCGTAGTTTTTACTTATCAAATGTCAAAAGATGACAGCTTCAAAAGTAACAGCTGCCCAAATAGCGGGCTATTCAAAATGAAACCCTTTATGGGAAAATCCTGTATGTCGACACATTTGGGATATTTTGTATTGACTGGAATAGGCTTATAATGATTATCTCGTTCAAAAAAGACAAATAAAATCAACTTCAAATCAGCTGGCTAAAAAGTAACTGTTGAAGTGATTATTTTCCTTAGAAACTGTTAGAATGGTCATCTGATTGAATTTGATTACAGTCAAATGATTGCTAGTCACCTCGTTTTTCACAAAAGAACACACGTAATGTTCGTCAGTCATTGGTCAATTTCAATTTGACTATTCTAAATCAATTTATTGTCTGCATTTTGAGAAAAACAATCTCTAATGGTGGTTAAAAATGAAGTTATTTGATAGTCATGTTCATTGCCGATTGGAGGATTTCCCATGCAATTTTTGATCTCTCGAAAATACAGGTCTGAGAATGCTATGTAGCTCAAATAATAATCAGCGATAATTGGCGCTATCGAATTGCCTTTCATCCATCGAAAGCATATTTGATTGATTATCTAAATGTCATTCCGGTCGATTTTGACGGGACGATGCGAATAATGGTGCAAAAATAATCAGTTATCGTAAATGGCGAATATATAATTAGTTGAATGGTAACAAGAAGCTCTATGACAAATCGAATTATATTTACCAATCTAGCAGTGCATACATTTGCATAGCCGTAAGAGATCAGAGATAGATGGATAGTAGCGATCAAGTTTGGCAAGTGCACAAATTTGTTCAATGGAGTGAAAAATAAAATTGAAATCCGAATAAATAAAAAGGTCGTTTGATAGCCACAGCAATAGCAAAAGCAACAACAACAATGTAAATAAAGTGTGATACAAGCTAATTAACATGTATACACACTTATAATCATTAATTAATCCCCGTTCTGTTTCTTGTTGTTCGCTTCGTTCGGAATTGAGAGTTCCTTGAGTGCGCGTCGCGGGCGCGTGAAGTGCGCTGCAAACCAGTGTTCTTTAATAAATTTGCATATATGCCATTGTACACATATTTGCACATTCATTCGATTACAGATGATCTCGTTTAATCTCTTTAGGTTTGTATCATCTTTGCAATAAAACGTTGACAACACTCGGCCTATTCTATGTCGTTCGAGACGCTAGTTCTCGGTCTAGCTGTTATAAGTTATGAATACTGCATCGAAGTATAATCGATTTTGTGTCGTTTTTATCGTTATTCAGATCCACCACTCGAATGATGTTTACGGCCGATATTTTCTATGTAACCTTTCAGTTCGCTTTTCTATCACAGTATTTGTGTCTCTCCTTGTTACACTCGGTTTGGTGCACAGTCTGTGTGTTCTAAAACGGCCAGTGCGATTTGATGTATTTCCATAAATCACACGTTTTGAGGTCAAATTAATATTATAAATGAAATTAACGTATACTAAAAATGAAATGACGAAAGAATAGACGCCAACCAATGCACGAGAAATGATGGAAAAAATGGATTTAATTTATGGATATGGTTTCAAATATGAATAAATAAAGATATGAATTTTTATTGCGCTATTCCGACATTGCCAAAGTAGAAAATACGCAGTATCGATATCGAAACGCCAATTTGGCTGTGTGTGCTGATAACATATCCACAACTCGACCAGGTTCGTGTGTCACGAAAGTTTCACCAAATGAATTTCATTTTATTCTAATTATACACTTAAACTACTGTAGCTACTGACATCAACTTTAATTTTGATACGATTAATGAATCGGGAAAAAACACCGAAAAAAGCGCGATGTTTTTTACCTTTTTTGTATTATCATACATTTATCAGACGTACGGAAAATATCAGATTCATCATTGGAGAAAAAAAAAGAGTGAACAATAGATGCGCGAAGTATGAATGTGTGATTTAAAAAGTCAATTTTCATCTAAGACCCAAATTCTTGGCCTGCAACCAAATCTGGTTTTTAATTAGCGATTTTCGATAGCAGCACGACAAACCAATTTACATTTGCTCTTCCATATCATTTTCTATCTCTGATATTATTATTTGAAAATGTCACATAAATATAAATATAAAATGCCATTCGGAAATCGCATTCGACCGCATTTCGATTATGAAATTTACGATTACAGCCGTACAAGCCATTGACAATATATTTGAAGCAATTTGACTTGATTTCAGTGCATCCGATCTCGTACACACAAACATACACACACACAAATATGTGAGTAAATATTGGATGTATTATTACATCTAAAGGGTGATTTTTTAGCTGGTTTCTTTTTGACGTTTAATTTTTTGACAGATGTCAAATTCCAACTGACGTCTGTCACAGTCAAAAATGCTCAGTATGCTTTGCAATTTCAAGATGGAAAGACTTACAAACGAGCAACGCTTGCAAATCGGGTCCATCCATGGACGAACTGCGCCGTAAGTTCGGCGAACAGTTCATCTCTCGTTTCGGCCCCGTTCATTGGCCGGCCAGATCGTGCGATTTAACGCCCCTGGATTATTTTTTGTGGGGCTACGTTAAGTCTCTCGTCTATGCGGACAAGCCAGCAACGATTGCCGACTTGGAGGACAACATCGAACGCGTTATTGGCGATATGTTGGATTCCGGCCGATATGTTGGAGAGAGTGTGCCAAAATTGGACTTCCCGTATGGACCATTTGCGCCGTAGCCGCGGCCAACATTTGCATGAAATTATTTTCAAAAAGTAAATGGCAAGAACCAATTTATCGATTTCAATAAAGATTTGATTCACTTTTCGAAATTTTTTGCGTTTTTTTCGATTTTCAAAAAGAAACCACTTAAAAAATCACCCTTTATGTGTAAATTATTGGAACATTCCGAAGTGGAATAAATATGTATCATCCCAGTTTGATTTAAATGTCAAACTTTGAGAACCAAAACACCGGAACTGTTGAGCAGCAACTAAATTTGACGTTTACACCGAACTGGAGCAAACCAATACATGTTTATTCCAATGAAGAGTGTTCCGATAATTTATACGTTCATGGAATAATACATCCAATATTTACTCACATATTTGGTGTTTGTATAGTATATTCTGATAGTTTGAATACTTTTTGCAGCAATTAACGGTCATGAGTCATTCACTCGAAGCTACAGCTGGGAGCCGGCTTCTCTTAAGGTGAAAGAATAACTTATATAAATTTGTGTAGACACGAGTGCAAAATTTTTGACTGAGTTGTTAGTCGACTGTTTTGGAACGCTTTTAACTGGCTAACTATGATTACTTCGAGCAAAATTGATAGCTATGGTCAACTGTAACTAAAGTCAAACACGTTCCAAATTAATCAACTGGCTAAAAAGTGGCTAAAAGTGATTAATTTTCATACCAATCTGAAAATCAATCATGGCTAGCTATTATCTGCCTGTCCAATAAAAACAATTTTAAGTAACGGGGAGTTTCGGTTTTCGTCAAAATTCAAAAAAATTGTATATTTGTACACAACAAAAGTAGAGCTGTCATCGCTGTTCAACCAAAGAAGGTGTGTGTGCGTATAATTCGTGTTGAGTGCTCAATAACAGCTTAGGTGGAGCAACGAGTCATGACTGTCACTACGTTATCTGTCAAAATTATTGGACATTGATGGAAATGCTCTTTTCTGTAGATGTCACCAGACGCTTGAGCATGTACGCGTACCATATTGACGCGGCTTCAGAAACTTCATTATATTCCATTCTTTCACTTGTTTTGAAAATATTTCGAAGGGAAAATTCATTCAGCTTATTATTTAAACAAAAACAAAATGAACTTATTTCAAAGAGTGAAGAATTATTCTAAAGAAACCCGATATCCAGAGCAAATAATGGTTTTTTTATATTTGATGAATTAATTGCTTGCCAAAATGTTTGGATTCACCGATATCTAACATCAAAGTTTCAACATGCAAATTAAGCATTGATTCAATGAGCACGAATAAGCAACCAAAATAAAATGGCTAGTCGGCAAAAATTTAAATGCAATTGTGTATAAAAATACACGATATCCAGCTGCGAAATTACAATAACATATGAAAATTGATAAAATGAATCACATACATCCATTCATTTATACGGTTCAACTCTTTTTCTCGACGGCTGCGTCTGTTGATTTTGTGCTTTTTGATTACTTCTCTGGCTTCGGTTCATGTCGTTGATTCAATTGACTGAAGCTGGAAAATCTGCTTGTTTAATTAAAATGTGGCCGATGAACAATCGTGATGTCAGGACGTATTTCATTTAAAGCCATACCATATATTACATCACTCGGTTTAATTAGATTTTACTGAGAATGAGATTTTGCATGTAAATCGAGCCAAAAGTTCCAGTTAACGTCCTTCTAGAAGGCAGCTTTTTATTTGTGTCGACGGCGAGTGCTTGAGAATTGCACCGTATTGTGAAATGATTTGTATCAGAAAATCAGCCCTTGATTAGCTTTGAAGTGGAATATTCTGTGTTTTTTTTTTAATTTGGAACGGTTCATCGAACGCGCTCTCATTCCTTTCGACTGATTTCTTTTCGTTTTCGGTTGACGATTAATTTTTTGGGTGCTGGCAATCCAATGAAGGAGAACGAAGACGACGACGACGACGAAAGAAACTCGTCCAAACTCAGTAGACATCTCAGGCATTTAAAAATAAATCTAAACTACAAGATATTTCTCGGATGATAAGCATTATAATAATAAATATCATATTGTTACAATTTCAGAATGAGCACAAAGAAAGAGAGAGAAGCGGAGACCTTTCGAACGAAACACAAGAGAACCACACTTTATTTTATGGCTGCACATAAATGTTTTATTATTTTTATTTTAAAAAGGCGATTATTTTATGCGATCAAACTTTGTGTGTGTTATTCAGTTCTTGCTAATGTTTTTACTTTTATTTCATGGGATGCAAACGCACATTACAGCCGATAGCATATGAGTCAGATACGTTGACCTTTCGCAAGAAAGAGACAGACACAACAACAAAAACAAAAATGGTGCTATAAATATTGGAATGATATGGATTACACACAGATACGACATATATAGAGTATAAATGTATGCGGAGAGTATATTGGATCAAACGTGTGCATCGTAATCCAGCAATAAAATGAATCAGCGTCATTATAGATGTGAGTGTGTGTATCGGTAAAAAATATCTTGGAAACATCAAAAAATTGATCAAACGCTGACGTCATCGGCTCGGACGCGGAACGAAATACGTTATTTGGTAAATATATGAGTGCAAGTGTAAGTGAAAAGCAATCAAAAACGTGAAAATTTATCATTTTAATAACAAAGACATTTTCGAAAAGTTGATCGCTTCTCAAGAGGAAAAATAGTCAAAAATCGCAATGTAGACATTGGGACACTGTCCAAAATTGAAAAATTCCTGTACTAAGGTGTTTCAGTGTCACGGTTGAGTCAATCATAAATGAAATACTTGACCTAATCGTGATACATACTCTTCTATGGAATCAATCACAGTCATTGCATACATTGGTAGCTGACCCCTTAGTTAATTTGATATGCATGAACCAAAGCCAAAGTGTAAAAGTTTAAATGAATTTATCTCTGCATTTTTATCGATCGTAAATCAAGCAAAACAATTTTTTCGCGCGTCTTTTTTCGGGATCGTTGGGTGAGCCTATATTCCGCAAAACCAATGAGCATTGTTTGATTTCACTTGAAATGTTCTGAGAAAGTCTTGATCATCATAATTTAAGTGCGAAATTAATTATCTTAAAATTCCACCGATCGCGTTGGAATCAAATTGTAGAAATAGACGTGTGAGTGTGAAAAACCAATCGACAATTGCCAAAAGCCTGAAAATATATGTAAAATGGAGTCAGCGAGATGAAAGCAATACCCTGAACTGAATTATGGATCGAGAAAAATAACAATGATCCGGTCAAAGTAGTTTACTCACTCGATTGTTGTGACAAAACGGCTTGATTCGAAAGAAAACCATTATGGTTTAACACATCGTTGATATTATGAATGCAGCTAGTGCCACAATAAAATATGATTCATTCTACTTTTTCCAACAAATTGATATTTAAGACAACGTTTTGATGCCTTTTCTATTGCGATTGTTATCCCATTATATTATTAAGCATTTCAGACAGATTTTATAGCGTTATCGCATATCGTGTAATCAATATGTTCGAAAAAGTCTCTAAAAAAATGCGTTATACATTTGGAAAGTTTTTATGATCGTTCTTTATTTTTTTCTTATAGAAACAAACGCTCGACCACAGATGATTTGACAAATCCGAAGAGAGTATCAGTCTATAGATGTCGAAATTTGATTACCTTGTTTTTTGGTCGTTTAATTTATTCTACATGCAATCAAAAATAACATAAATAAAGAGATTTTTTTATTTATTCGGAACTCACATGATGTTTGTCGAGCGAGCTGACATGATGTTTCGGCCAAAAAGCGAATTTTCACATTTGAATTTTCCTCAAATTGCTTGGCTTCTTCTTCAGGCCACCTTAAAAAAATGTGGCTACAATTAATAAGTTGAGCTCTCTGTTTTCTATTTATGGTGACAGATCAAGATATTCAAATAAATGTTGGACATATTTTATATTGCGGTTCGTGTAACTGGGCTCCCAAAATATAATTGAGAGCATTTTTTGACATTATTATTATTGTTGAAAATAGTCTATGAAAGAGAGCAAGAAAGAAAGAGAGGAAGAGAAAGAGAGAGAAAGAGAGAGAAAGAGAAAGAGAGAAATAGAGAGAGTGGTGGATGGACAAGACAAGCGTCGAATGGAAATATCGGGAAGAAAAGTGCGTCGATATAAACTCAGCATGAGACCAGTGTAATCAATGATATGATTTACGATAAGCGCAATGTCCAAAAATTTGACCGGTGTGAATGAATGAATGCATGAATGAATAGCATCCACAATCGGTATATACCGCATCACCGTGATATTGATTTTATAACCACGAATTCAAACATCGTTTTATCAATTCACATAAATCGTGGCCGAAAATTGCACTCTTTTTTCAATACAGTGACAAACCGATTTCCAAAGCTTTCTGATAAGAATAGTATTCAATGTGCCAGAAAGTGTACATTAGAGATTGAAATCGGCATTTCACAAATATTTTTCAAAACACCAAATTGGGTTGCAAAGCCAAAACCGCTCAAATTCACGTAATTTGAATTCCTACGGTGAAAAATGTGTCTATATGAATATTGTTGTGACAGTGTGTTGATCCTCGGTTTTAATATATTTCGTTGAATCACGGCATTTTTAATTCCAAATAATAAAAATCAATTAGTAAACGATGAACACGTAAAATAAGCTTAAAACCATTTTGCATTTCAATCACACGTTGTGAGCTTCAGTCAGTTAAGTTAGTTATATTTTATTTTTATGATAGTTTCTTCTATAAAATTGCGGATTAAGGAAACGGGAGGGGGAATAGAATGAAGAGAAAATCAAAGTAAAACACATATATGTGCGAGAAGTCGGCGAGAAAGAATTCATTTGTGTGTGCATGTGCTGCTGTGGCTGCGAATGGCGCAACGGTTTTATGAGCAATAGAATATCGACAATCATTGCGCCGCGAATATTGGCCAAATATCAAAGGATTGTCGGTATGAAAACTTGATTCGAATTTGCATGAAATATGGTGTCGTATCTAATGATATTTATATTTGTTTATTCATTTTGGAAGCTCAAAAAGTTTGCTCCTCGTTATTTTCAAAAGATGAATATTAAACTCATAAAAAAATGATAGTTTAGTTTCTTTCGTCTACGTAGCGGCATTTCGTTTGATGTTGATGCTTGCTTTAAAATGCGACAAATATGTATTATCGGCCGATACACATATACGGTTGCGTGCGTTGATTTCATCCAAAGTAGCTCGGTCAATCACTTTCTAAACACACGTACATTTGCATATTTGAAAAACGAAAGAAATAAAAACTAAATTGAGAACTACTAGACGAGAGTCGAGCTAATGTGTGGATTGATAACGCACGATAAAATGAAAATTAGAGGATAAGAATATCTCGAGATCCAGTTTTTCACGACCGTTTTGCTTCATCATCTCAATTGCACCAGTCTCGACCGTTCGTTGAATTCAAAGACCAATCGTTTGAATTTTAAACCACTTGCGTTGTCATAAACGCGCGGCCCATCCACATTTATTTATATATACATAAACGATCGCGACGATTATTCGGAATTCACTGAATATCGATCCGAGAACGCATCGAGATAATTACGCTAATGAACGAAACCAAATTAAGATCAAGCTCTCGAATCAATTCGATTCGAGAAATATTTAGGTCGAAATTCTTCAAAAAAGAAGACCAAAATTAGAGGAGAATAACAACATAGCGTGGAAAAACACCTTTATTCATATCTATTAAAAGTCAATCCGCTGAAAGTTAATGGTGTCATTTTCGTTTGAGCGCGCGGGTTTCATCATTTCGTTCTAATAAAGAGCATGTATTCATGATTACAACGTTGAACTGTATTTGCTGCCGTTTTGACGCAACGAATAATTTAATTTACAATATTTCATAAAGAAATAACGAATGAGTGTGTGAGAGTGAAAGAGAGAGAGAGAGAGAGAGAAGTACCACGAATAGAGCAGTCGACAGATGAATTCACAACCGATGAGACCGAATACTGTTAATAAATTACACGATTAACTAGTTTATTAATGTCGTTTCGAAAAGAAGCGAAATTAATCGAAATCACACGGCTTGAGAAAGATGTCGGTGAAAAACAAAGACGATACAAATCAAAAATTATTAAGAGACAACAGGCGAATAAGCTGGTGGAGAAAAATGATGAGCCGAGCCGAACCGAACCGAAACGAGCCGAGAGCGACGAATTGAACGGATTAGTCGGCGTGACGAACCATTTGAACATTCCACATTAATTTGATGTGCAAGCGCAATAGCAATCACCGATAAATCATAATCCCGACCAGAAAATCAACTAATCGGAAATGTTCTGCTTTATATCAAATAATTACAGCGGAAAATCGATGCGACTGATTTACACATTGAATCAAGACTATAACTGAAATAAGTGAAGGAGCTGCTCTGCTTGAGAAATGTGACATGTTTTATAAGTCCCATTTCATCGTCCCGGAATTGAATTTCTTCATTCATAGGTAACGAATATTTAGCGGCAGCAGCTACAGAGAAAAGCAAAGACGACAACGGACGAGAATATCAAAATGCTGGATTACTGAAATAACACAATCATTCAAATACGCGTAAACTAATAGTTTTAAACCAAAAACAAATGGTTTTGATAACAAATAAAGCAAAGCATGATCATTGAATTGAATTCGAATCGCTTTGCTTTTCTTCGAATCAAGTGCATTTTCTAGAGCATATGAGAACTGTGCATTAATGAAATGAATCAGTGCAAGTGGAACGATTTAATTGCGCCTATAATTAGAATCCATACAATGGTGTTTTGCATATAAAATCGACTCGATTTCAAAGAATGTATTGTAACTCTGTTCAAAGTCCATATTAAATATCGCTTAAGTTTTATTGTTACAATTGTTCAAATTACATCTAAAAGCGAAATGATTCTTTTCGATACAATGCAAGCGATAAATAAGGTGTTTCATGGCACATTAGACATGAAACCATCATCATCAAAACAATGTGTTATTGTGTGCCTTGTCATATGCTCTATTTAAAATTCAGTTTATTGTAATTCATCGAGAGACTGAAATTCAAGGCGGTTTTTAAGTGTCAGTACCATTGATTGGTAGCAATGCAGCAAGATCAAGCATCTATTCATGTGCACCAAATCAAAATGGCATTGTGCACGCTCTTTGCTGCGAGTCAATGGCAATTGTGGAAATATTAATGATAGTGTACGAATGTCTACACTGGGTGTTAAGCCCACACGTCATCTTTCACATATGTATTACAATTCTCGCGGTCCAAGACTTTCTTCGGCCACTCAACGAGCTATTCTCGCTCTCATCGTGTTAAATCGATTTTTAATAATTGCGCGCGCACATCAACATCAATTGTAATATTATTAATCACACGACTGCGAACAAATGAAATGCATTGTTTCGAACGATACAGGTATTTTTACCCCGTTAGATCGTTCGCTTTTGGGCCTGTCAGAAAATTCACATCCATACGAATTGATCTGTAAATTCGGAGTCAGTTGCGAGCACGATACTTGTTGCCCGCTGTGTGTCAACGTGCTAACTCACAATATCAGAACTATTTTTCTTTTTTTTTTTTGTTTTCTTGTTGCTTTCCACTTTGCTAGCGTCCATTCTGCAATAATCTTTGAGAAAAAAAATTAATGAACACCATCATGATATAATGATATGTAACATTAAAAAAAGAGTGCTAATATTAATAAAATCATTTTTATACGCGTGAAACATGAGAAATATTTGAAATGAAAAAATTGAATGCCTCGAGTAAAAACCAATAAGACGCAACTTAATCGAATCGAAATAGCGGACAGCTAGAGAGATTGAGAGAATTGAAGAATCTTCGAAACGATGGCAACATTAATTTCTATTGAATGCAAAATGGGAAGTTTAGTGGAAATCATAAATAAAACAGTTAGATAGCAATAAAAATATTGGTCCATCTAACTAATCTCTCTCTTTCTTTTTCTACTTAAAGTGAACAGTGGATTTGTCTAGTAAATGGATGCTTTGGTCTCAGCTGCAGCCCGTTTCAATGTGTGTGTGTGAAAAATAAGTGGCTTAAAGTTGTCATGTTGGGTGTAATGTAATTTAGATGGACAACATCCATTTGATATGTCGTGTTAATGCGCGAATGTATTTGTTTGCATCTCGGCTTGGCGTTGGGCCAGGTGATTTGGTGAGTTTCAGCCAAACCGTGTGCGCAATACTATATATATCTATTTAATGAGTATTACTTTGTCTCCCACTCGCAGAAATGTCTCTCATCGTATGACAAAGTCTCATTGGCATTTTCTAATCATTTCCCGCATTTCCCCTTGTGCTTCCTCTCGCATCGCGACCAAGCGTGCGATAGAGATTTTTTTTGAGCCGTTACGTACCTTTTTTCTACACAAAACATTCGCGTCGTGGAATGAAACACAAAACATATTTTGTGTTATTAGTTGTTTGCTGGAACATCAATTCGAGAGAGTGCGGAGCAGAGCAATGCAGTGAGAAAAGTGTGTGCAAATCGAAGCGAATATTGCACTGGATTGCGCGCATCGCGCGTCTGGATAAACACAGTGAGTGAGTGTATTTGTGTGTGTGTGTGTGTGTATAGATGGCTTTCATTTCCATCGGTAGATATGCAGTGCTGCTGGTTTGATCTCAGCATCTCAGCGTGGAATTTGTGTGCTGTTGTCACCAGCTACAGTAACTACTACAAAAATTCGCACAGCACACGACTTTTTTTGTTGTTGTTGTTGCTCTCTCCTCATATTATTACCATTTTGACTGCGCGTTACGTATGGCAAACTACAAATTTACACATTTCTTGCCATGTTGTTGCACGATGCTCTTTATTTTATGTGTGAACGGCTTTTGTTTCGATTTTGTATGTTCTGCTGTGCGTTGCTGTTTTTTTTTTTTATTTCAACTTCTAGTGTCTGTTGGCTTGTGGATCTGGTGGTGCTGCTGCAGCGGTGCAACGGTCGGTCGTGTTGCGCGTTCGCCCTGATGTTAAATAATAATAAAAAATCTACAAAGCAATCAAAATGGAAATATAGATGAGATGGGAGAGTAAAAGAAGGGGCACCAGAAAGGAAGATGATATTTATACCTTACCGGATAGTGCGCTCGCGCGCGTGCACACTATACTCCGCTCTATGTGGCTAAACTCTATAACAGTTAAATTTACGATCCAATTAAAACAAATTTTCTGATTTGCTCGTAATGCTAAGTGTTTCTCCTTTCTACTCGCATTTTGCGCGCGCCCGTTTCATTACACACTATTTTTCGTCAGACGACGTGTAAAAAAACAGCAGCATGCAACGAAAATTGTGACAAAAATGACAAAACACGCCGGGGAGAGATAGAGAGAGAGAGAGAGGCACGCGGTTGCAGCAACAAAAATTGCACTAGGTAGACGCTATAATTCGTGTAAAACAAAATGTATTTGACTTGAAATTAGAATAAACGCCGTTTATGTAAACAGGTCTCTTGGAAAACTGCAGTGTTGCACGCGTACATTTTCTCGTTGCACCCAACGAGTTATTATCACTTCTTCCAAAAAGTCATTTGCAATTTCTTACACGCATACTTCTGTGCAATCGATAACATCTACGAGAGATAACAATTGATTAAACGACTCATTTTTGGTCTCTTGCTTTTTTCACTGT
Organism: Obolodiplosis robiniae; assembly: GCA_028476595.1. Taxonomy (NCBI): domain Eukaryota; kingdom Metazoa; phylum Arthropoda; class Insecta; order Diptera; family Cecidomyiidae; genus Obolodiplosis; species Obolodiplosis robiniae. The sequence goes on along the minus strand of CM052017.1, from coordinate 5,118,970 downwards.
ATTTTCAAGTAAACACAGCGGATAAAGAGTGTGCAGACATTGCTTCGGATCGTGCCGGCGTTTTAAATTTCAAATACTCTGATTAGCAAAAGATGATTAGAGCAAAAAACATTGAAAATCTAACGATAGACGATGTAATCGACTTATTTATTTAGAAAAAGATTTCGTCAATTTGTACGTTTTGTTGTTCATGGTGCAAAGCAATAATATATTAATGCGAATATACTATCGCAATGAGCACCTTACCAAAAATTGATTTGTTTTTTTCTTCTAGGGCGATTGTCACTGATTGCAACCCACCAAGAGTGCACATAAAATCATATACCCAGAACAAATATGACAATCATAAAAACAAAAGTTTCTCAGCGAATTAATGTACACGTACGGAGACACACACAGTAGTTAAAAAGCAAAGTTCGGAAAAAAGTTATGATTATTTCTTGGCAGCCATTTTGTATGGCGCAAAATGAAAAACGATGAACGCAAAATAAGCGCTCATCATTGAAATAAAAACAAAGGCAGTGTTCACTTTATTCCGTTGTTGTCAATGCTTTTTATCACTGCATCGCGCCGCGCACATATATTTGATTTGCTCGAATATGGCATTGCAATTATTGTGACTGGCTATTAACGTACGCTAATAATAACAGAAATGGTGATGGTTTCGCTGATCTATTTCATTTTTGCATCACGTGTTGTGATTCATGGCATTTAAATGAATAATGTGCGAATGATGAAGAAGCACTTAATTTTGCTGGCTGCGGTTTTTTGTTTCGTCAGAGTGTGATTTTGTTGTTATTGTTGCTGGTACGTTTATTAGTTAGGTTTAGAGCGCGTTCAAGAACCGTGCAATGATAATAAATATTACAATATAATGATTTTGTCCTTGGTCTCAGTCAAATGCTAACTTTATGTTCTTCTTTCAAGAAGATCAATGAAATGCATATATTCCTTGATTTTATTTCAGTTTGTTCATCCGAAGCGATTTTGCTACTGAAGTATTTGTTCTTGACACGATGCATTTTAATTTTAGCGCCTTGTGCGAACTCCACTGATATCGCGCACACCACATGAGTATTATTTTGAACAAATGATGGTTGGCCACAAACAATTCTGTTCACATGTGAGATGATATGATGAATTCAATTGCATTTAAATAAAATAATAATGGACAAAAGCATTTTTGTCCGTCATATCTTCGACTTCCGTCCATAATTACAGCAGCTTTATTTAATTGGTGGGCACTATCTTTACGTTGCCACAACGACGAGTTCAGATCTCACTCAATGATTTAGAATGAGTGCTGCATTGTAACGGAAATATGAAGCATAACATTTCTAATATATACCGTTAATGACATTTGACTCTAAAAATCGCTCCCGGCCAGTGCATATTAATCGTCGAGATGATTTTCCAACTGATTATTCGGTGCGAAAAAAAGTCAAGTCTTTTTCTTTGTTTAAATGTTGTATATTTTTGGTCATTATTTTTATAATCTCAATTCTAATGAAGTTCCTTTGTCGATATTATTGGGAGGATAATAAAACTAATAGTCAAGATTTGACCAATTTTCATAATTGTTATCTTTTTTGGTGACTTTTGCTAATTTTTTGGGATTTTTTATTTCGATTTCATTTGAATGAGAGAAATGTTTGCGATCTGTAGGACGATTTAAAATCTGCTTCGGCAAATTATTAATAATCTATCTGACGATACTTTAGACATTCCTGTTTTTTTTTCTACTTTCGTTCATGTCAAGCTTTTTAGCATTCTCAGCATGAAAGCAAAAAAGAACTTGATCATCATTATTCAGTTGTCATTTTTTATACTCGATATGGACCCCAAATATGAAGGCGGGGGCATGATTTTTGGTCACTTATTTATTAAAGGGATTAGAATTCGATTTTCGGAATAGCTCGGGGTTCAATTGATTGTGCGCATCTTAAAAAAAGATTAACCACTAATCGAATTACGAATAAAAATTATTTGATTTTAAAATTAATTTGTGTTCGTAGTCGATTTTTGCTGAGTGTATGCATCAATATTCCACTGCTGACCATGTATATATTTAATTTACCAACCAAAAAATGCAAAACGAAATAGATTCAAAGCGTTCTCGCAGCGATCGTCTTCGCATTGCATGTCTGAATCATATATCGTATGCTCGAATGAGTTCGGAATGCTCCATATTTATCATAACATTTGCGAAAGGATAAAATTACATTTTTTACAATGTGCATAAGAAAGAAGCGGTTTTAAAACATCAAGGCACAACAAACTCATGTATCAGAGAGCTGAGATTATAACAATTAAAAAGATGAAACGAAGAACATGCGTTTTTTTTTTGCCTGCATGCCCTGCATCGTATATCTCACTTATGATGCTCGAATCACAAATATTAATCAACGCTTTTGACGAAATAATACAAAACGCACTCATTTCTCATTTCTCATTCGTGCGATTCGTTTGCTGCAGCATGTGTATTTCGTGTGGCTATTCAGATCGACTCGCCTCTGCGCGTTTGCAGAATGAAATGACATGAATGTGTATGCAAGAAAAATGTGACGAATAATTTCGAATGAAAACATAAAAAGGTGGTAAATGAATCTGAAAGAAAAATTACATGGTAAAACATGACAGATTAAGTACGCCACTTATCCGAGATGATTGTCAGTTCTGAGTGCGTATTTCTCGCTCGCTCATGCGGCATTTCCATCTATCTATTTGTGAGTGTGTACTTATTTTGTATACATGTGTTATGTTTAGAATTATAACACTCACTTTGATTTTGCACTTCACACTTGTTTTCGTTCTAGGAACTATTAATTGGCTCCCTCCCAGCTCGCTGGATGCATGTGTGCCATGCGCGAATGGATGCATTTTTCCGCAGTATTTTTGCTACATATCGGCCTGCTGTAATATGCTGGTGAGTTTCATATTTCGCAACCCAAACGATCGTTACGAAATGAAGAGATGTGGAAATTCAATATGACGGTTAATCTCTCGAATAGCCAATAAATATTGAACCAGCCAAAAATCCTCGTGTATATTTTCATTCAATGACTCAAGCATTCCATATTTTGAGATATTTGTTCGTTCATTGAATATTCTAAAATTCAATTAAATACATGACAATACATTGATCATTAATACAAAAATTTCAATCAAATTAATGCGGCGCAAGGAACAAAAAAAATGCATGTCTATTAAAGGTTGAATACCACAAAATGCATATATGTATGTTAACACACATATCACAATAGTTATTTAAATTAGGTTTATTTTGTTTGCGATCGTTCGTGTTTGCATCTCTTTCACCTTAAACCGAAACGAGAAAATGTGAATTTGTGCCCGAAAAAACTCGAAGCAGAATAATAATTTTAAATTTAATCTGGCCATCAAAATCAGCACGATATTTGTCTGCTGTCGCGAATCATCATTATTTATATACAATCTGACCGATAGTTAATGCAACAACGCGAAATTCTTGTCTTGTTTTCGTGTCTCTTGCTGTTGTCTGTTGTTGTTGTTGCCAATTTTTATGCTTTACCCCGTTTTCTGTTTCACTTCAACTGATTTCCTTTTTTTTAGCATCGACCGAGACATACAACGAGCACACCATCGAAATCACTTGAAATATGTTTGAAAGATCATCGCATTACAAATTATCGGCTTTCGAATTGGGCACTGTTGTTGTTCTTTCCAATATTGTTACTCCAAACTATATATTCATTTGTTATTTGAATTTGTTCTTTTGTGCTTCCAACTGAGCCGAGGGGTTTGATTAATTTTTTTTCTCGACTAATTCGATGAAAGCATAATCGTCTCAAGTAAAATGCAATTTTACATATTCACCTCGATAGCAGCACATATTTTTTAAGTAAATCAAATCAATCGGAGTGAACAGATCTCGAGCAGAGCATGCGATGGCAAAAGAATGCAATGGAATGGAACAGAAAGGATGGGAATGAAAGGCATTACGTTGGCTGGATGTTTTACACTTATGTGAGCATGAACGCATGCACTCAGAAACACTTTTCGAAAATTAAATGAAACTGAAGATTTGATAATTTTTTTTTATTTTGCATTTCAACCATTTTGGCTAAGCTACTGCTTGTATTCCCTTCTGAACCAAATAGTAATGCAGTAAATAGTCGCTGGTCAACGAAAAATGTCGAAAACTCGTTCCGAAGTTTTTAAAATTCATATTTTCGTCACATTCCACTAGTTAATAATATTTTTGTGTTGACTATCAGTTCCTGGGCTGCGAAATGTTAAGATTACATCTTTTCAAAATGCCGCAACACGATAAAAATGGTTGTCAAATTTTAAAAATAGAAGCTGATAGTCGGCAATATCACCAAAAAAACATCTCGTCTGCATAATATATTCAGTAGCCATATGCAAACCAATGAACCTATTTGAACAAAAGAATCCCTATAAAGCTCAACATTTTCATGTACAATTTAAATAATCCTCAATTATGACACAGTTTGAAGTAAATTTGCATCTGAGTTGACATCATAAATTGATAAGCCGTTGTAAATTGGTAATATTTTTGCAAATTCCAAGGTAGGCCACTCCCAAATAAAAGTCTCTCGAACTATAAGTTAGAGCGAACGGCGGACGACCGAGTGGCCATTCGTGCCATTTGTCATGCGATCGACCAGAGATTGTGAGTCTAAAATATGGGTGACTTGATGCGCGCGCGCAACAAAAAGAGATCGAGAGAAGAGATACAAGTGGTTTGATGACAAATCACCACTTGACAGTGTTCGAAAAGTTCGACTAAATCAGTTGAGGTGGATGTAAGTGAGTGAGCAAATGTGACCAAAGCATGTGAATTATGAAGACGATATTGATATAATCCTTTTGCGGCGAGCCAAATTAACCGTTGCCCCCAGCAGCACTTAGCGTTGCTCCAATGAATTAATAGGGTATTCATCATTTTCTACCAGTAAGATTTAGCTTGAATTTGGCTAACCTTTTGCATCGCTCTCTCATCGTTGTCGTCGGTGATTTAAGGAATTTTCTGGTAGCATTCTGTGTTCGCATTTACGATTTGCTTTGAAAACATGATAATTGAGTTTTAACTTTTAAATTTAGATCTCGAGTAGGAACATATTTCTTCAAATCTTGAATATTTTTACATATTTTTGCTAATATTTGAATGTGGCTCTCTAAGTGAAACGACATAAATCTTAACCATTCCATATCAATAAATCTTTCTTGAGCGAATATTTCGCAGCATCTTTTTTTGTGTGTACTTATCAAATGATGCGATCTCGATCTGTTGGTGTTGCTGTTAACCCATAGTCAATGGCTGGTCGCATCTTCCATCCATCCAATTACAAACCACACATTTACTTCTGTTTCATCTGAGCTATTGAAATTGAAAATGCTTTCAGAATTTGCACAAAATTTATGTGTGTGAAATTTATACTTCGTGGCATTTTTCTCAACAACTTTATTGAGTATGGTTTGCTTCCTCTTCTCAATTCATTTCGATTCACTTCAATTCAGAATATTGTCGTCAAAATGATTTGTCAATGTCACAGCATACGAAATATTTACATTTGATTTAACTTTTGAATGCTTTATTCCCATTGAAAAGTGATCATCATTAAACGGATCCTGAAAATCAACACTTCATTAGCTATTTGCAGACGATCGTTTTACGTTGTGTTTTGTCCTTCTTTCATAATTTCAAATGATCATTAAAAGCGGCATTATTTCATAATTATTATGTTACTGCACTATCCATTAATAGTATCCATAATCGACCAATTCACATTGATCAATGGCATGTTTTGCACGTGTCACTGCTAAAATTGAAGATGAGCTCCATAAACCTAAATTCAATGTTCATACAAGTTCTCTGTTGTTGTTACTGTTGCTGAGGAGATGCTCAATTGCTTGTTCGAAATGTACAGTTGTTTTGAATCAATTGATTGCGCAACACACTTTTTACTTTTCCCCACACACCATTGTGTGTGGTAAAGGCTTTACGATCGGTCCAAAAAAATTCAAAACGCTCGGAATAAGTTTTCTATGCGTTTTGAACCTAGAAGGAACGATTGCAACCTTTCCCTTGTTGGAATTGGTCTTTATTAGGAATAGAAACCTATTAATTTTCAGCCTAATTGGATAATTTTTTCGGGTAGCTCTAGTGGATTCGAATCAAAAAATGGGCTGTTTTTCAATATAATTAAGAAACATTTGTATGGGGTACTATATCTAGTTCGCATTGTATCATTATAAAACTTTCAGAATATTATTTAGTTTATGAATAAAATAAGTCATACAGAATTCCAAGTCATTCCGATAAGATTTAGGACTACCTCCCCTACAAAATTTTCAATTTTCGGGGTCAAAATTCAAATTTTGTCATTTAATTGGATGAAGTATTTGTGTTTTTCTAATCTGTATTTTTTCATCAATTTGAATGCTCATTAACTTTTTAACGAATGTTATACATAACATAAATGTGGAATCATATCTATCGTTGGCATGAAATGAAAGTTCAGATCAGAGTGAACTAATTCGAATTGTTATTACCAATTCGAAAATAGGGAACATTGAAGTAAAAATTCGAAACCGAGATGTTTATTCGTTTTTATTTTATTGAATTTTAAATTAAAATTACTTGATGGGTAAAAACTTGAAATTTTCTGTGATTTATTCTCAAAGTTGCATGATGATTCGATAAGAAATCAACATAAATCCAATACGAATGCGTAGCAATCAATGAAAAGCCCGTAAACCCGAACAATTTCGGGAAATGTGCGGAACAGTTAGTTTTACATAAGTAAGACCATTTTTTCATTCATTTCAAAACTGTTTTGAAGCGAATTGCATTGAGAATTTGACACAAATATCGATAGAGAACGTGTCTCGATCTATATATAGAGAATGTAAATTGTTTCAATATGAATAGATTTGAAAAACAACTCCATCGACTGAATGAACTTTCTTCTTTATGTGTATTTTAGTTTGATTTTTTCTTTGAATTGTTTGTAAGACAGATTCTGTTTAGCTTTATTGCATGAAAATAGCGATTGAATCGATGTATGAAATTGAATGACAATCTCGTAACTGCCAAGTGGCGCGTTTTTGTGAAAATAACTCGAATGGTTCCGAATAGATGGATCCTCCTTGATGAAGCACTTTATTTCCCTGGTTTCAACTATGTCAAAAAACTGAACTTAACAGCTTCCATTTATATGCTTCTTTCTGCGTGAATATATGAAATCTTTTAGATCTTTCGCGGTCGATTCAATCAATTTTTCGAAATTTCACAAACATTTCAGTAATTCAATATAGTTCTTGCTAAAAAGAACTTATTATCAACTTTGAATTCTTTTAACGTTACCTTTTCTGTTTTTCACACGTGCGATGTGATGGAATATATTCATTGTTTCCATTCACAAAACACCCATTTTAACACCTGTGACATTGTGCACAATACTTGAACATCAATTTGAGCTGATTTTAGTGTGAAATTTGAAGTAAACAAAAGAAATATTGTTTGTCAAGGAAATAGATCACGTCATAAGCGCACAATATAGAAGAAAAATACAATTGTTCATATTTGTTTGGTGGCGGCGATACGTTTAAATGAGATTGAGATACTCGAAGTGGTTTTCGGACGATTGTACCTATTGCGATGCTGATGGAAATTTCATTCACTGCTCGCATTATATGATTGGTTAAAATGGTAAGACCAATAAATCGGTGAAAAAAAACTTGAAAGGATATGGATAATTTTGAACTGAATTTCTCATACATTCATACGGAAAATGTCGGTTTTCATATCACGATTTCGAAATAGTGTACAAAAATGTGGCAAATAACCAACAACAAGCAGTAAAATTGTGATTCTGGAATGCAAAAGTCAAAATCATACTAATAAATTGTAAATCAGGTAGACTAATTCTGGCCAGCATGAGAGGTTCGTATGTGTTCGGATGATAAAGTCATTATAATTTTTTTTTTTCAAAGTTAGAAGACATTGGAGTCTGAGACATAATTTAGATGGTCGATTCAATCTATATTGCCCATTCTATCGTATAAATAAATGGTCTAATTATTTATTTTTTTAAAGTTTCCAGCTTCATTTATGTCATCATTCAAACCGAAAAATACGTGGTTTCGAGACGAATAGTTAAATTCAAACAAAAACTTAAGTAATCGTGTTTATTTTCGATAATTTATAAAGAAATTTCTGAACAAATTATGCAGTCTTTGTTATTGCGTATACCCAAGTGGAAATGAATGACTATGACTGACGGTTTCAGTTAACTGATTAATACATGTTAACTGCAGTTAACTATAATCGTCTGATTTTTACTTTTTGTGCTCAATCATAGTCAGCTACGTCTCAAATTAGTCAGTCACATTATTTTTTCCACACGGGTAATGTTTTGAAATATGCAAATTGATAAAATATTATATTTCGAAGAGTCTTTTCGAAAAAGATGATCACAAACATTTAATGTGAAAATTCTAGTTTCGGGCTATTGAACCACAATTTGCTGTAAGTTTAAAATTCAAAGTTCAAATGAACTTGCCTGAGTTCGATTCAGTCATTCCAATGGGCATTGAATGTAAAAATTTGAGCGAGACTCCTGGAGAAGTTGGAAAAGTATTTACTCCATGGAATGCAATTTAAATTAAATGCATGTAAAATACGATCATTTTTTATCTGGACGCATGTTAAAAGGTTTTGTCTCAAATGCCTTGGTTCATAAACAAAAGCATGTTTATGCACAAGCGTATCTGTTAGCTCTTAAGACTTACCTTTGCTGCGACATCACCATCATGAATTCCTGAAATTCAGCAAAATCCTTTCATTCCGAAAGCTTAAAAGAATTCCTTTAGAAAAGTACAAATACTTCCATTTTTTCACAAGAAATATGCAATACGAATGGCGGCGCACAAGAATTTCGCATCAAGTAATTAAGTTATTTTCTTTTTCTTTATCATCCCAAATCGTTTTATTGGTTTGATTAGGTCATCGATTATCGTCGCAGTTTGGAATAACATGGAGTCAACTATTTCCATTCAAAGTCTCAAGTACATCGCTTCGGAGAAACAGACAAATATAAAAAAGCAAGGATGTTCTTTTTTTTCACAGTGGCTGAAATACAAGTAATTTCATACAGAGCAATCAATTCAATAAGAAACAGAATTTTCTTTAAGTCATTTTATGTAATTTATTTCAAGATATTTCAATATTTTCGCCTATTTAACAAATATATCCATAAAGGTTGTGTTGTGCATAACGAAAGGTGCTCTTTCGTCACTGTTTTGACACGTCTTCCAATAAAAAAATGTGTTTTTTTCGTAAAAGAATAGAAGAATAATATAAAATACAGAATTCGCACAACTATATACTGCCCGCGTGCGTGATATATAGCTACACTTAATTATTCATAGATTTAAAAGTGTCAACCCTTTTTTTTAAATGTGGCATTTAAAATTTAACAATTTCATGTGTAAATTCCTATGAAAAGCACTAACACATTAGGTATACACATTTGCTACTACTGACTATACTGTGGGGATCTTCAGCAGGCTGGATATCGAGAAATCGACTTGGCGCGGTGAAGTTTTAATGCTCAAGTCAATTGGGTAATCTTGATCAGCGCTGGACGGCAGAACGAGCGAACTAGATGATAAAGATGCACTTGTGGCGGACGATGAAGACGATGGCGTTGGCGATGCGGACATTCTTGAATTTGTTGCGGTAACATTGTGCCGTCGTGCACCATTTGATGTTTCATCAGAATCCGTATCATCGTTGCTTGACATTGATTCGTTTCGTTGCGGTTGCACCATGTTTTGGTTGAAATAAAATGCTGATAATCCCTCGATAGCTGTCTGCAGTAGAGCTGGATGCAGTGGATATTGCATGGCGGCTGAATAGAATGGATTCGATGGCATGGACATCTCATGATTTGTAGGTAATTTGGTGAATTGTGGAATGGGCGATGCCAAATCCATGCTATTCGATGAGGAATTTGACGATGGTGACGGCTGATTTTGTTGTTGTGGAAATGTTGGGAATATGGTTGATGCATGTGAAAATAAATGATTTTCGGTCAGCGCTTTCATCTGTTCACCAATGTTGCCCATTTTCATGGCAGCTTTTTGTTTTTCCTCCAGCAGAAAATTGATTTTGAACCAATTTGAGCGTCGGCCAAATTTTGAGCCACCTTTTGACATTCCCACCTGTATGCATTTCGTTAAGCGACACGCTTTACATGTGGTCCGTGTATTTTTATTGATGACACATTTATTATTCTTCTTGCATTCGGGAATCGATTGCGATTTGTTACAAGCACGACCGAAAAATGACTGCAAAAATGAAATCAATAAAAACGAAATCGTTTACAAAAATTCATCTAGAAAAAATACACAAACGAAAATCAGGGGGCATTTCAACATTCAAATTGTCTTGACGATGCGGTATCCACATTTAGAAAGCAAAAAAAAAAAAAATCGGGCTGTCTATTGGTAAAAGAAGTCGAAGCATAGAACGGAATTGTGTGAGGAAAGAATTGTGCATAAATGATGAACACGTCGAGCGCAATGCACAAAATGACCGGCTGATTTTATTCAATACAATGCCCATTTAGCACTGAAATTATGCCCCACTTTACACCGACTGAACAAAGAAGCGAATTTAGAATCAGCCAAGTGAAGCGTAGAATCACAAATATTATTACTCAATTCAATTTGAATTGAGATACAGCCGATTCATAGCGATCTTACCGCATTGTTGTCTTAAATATCGCTCTGTCTGTGTATTGCCCTTTTTTATTCATTCATTTGCTGTTGTCTTCGGTTAAACTGCTATTATCGAGCAACAACCGCTGAATCAGTGTGTTCTCTCTACAGTTACAACACACTCAAATAATATTGCACATCGAAATAATGAAAACATAAGATAAAGCGAGCGAAATAAGGCAGTGTGCGAGACGCTTAAAATTGGTAAACATTTTCGATTTCAATTTGACGCAATGGTAACGAGAAAGAGAGAGAGCAAGACCTGAACTGTGGCCAAACAAAACGTACAAATGAATGAAAATGAAATGAAGACAGAGATACATCTCTCTTTCGCGCTCTTTTACTCGTGTATTACTTATTATTCTTCGCATTTTGATTTTATTTTTTTTTAATGTTGAAATAAATATGAAAATGAAGAGAAAAAAAGACTTGAAGCAAACGAAAATAGCGCTGCTTAAAAACGAAAACGAGTAGGAAAAAAATTCAATTTCAAGATCACTTTTATTTGTACATTGTTTTGATTGTGATCACATTGAGCTAAATTACAAGTCAGATTCGTTTGTGTTCGAAGTGGATAAGAAGAACAAGACAGAGAGCGCGCGCGCGCGCACAACTGAGAAACGGATCAGCGCAACGTTGTTTGAAATATGGTTTGTTTCGGTTCGCTTGTTTACCCTTCTCGCTCTAGTTGCGAGAGCGCAAAATGTGTGTGCTAAAAATGTATGGGCTGCGCTCGCGCGCACAGGTTGCGTGGGCACTCTAACTCACAGTGAGAAAGCAGTGCACATCGTCGTGACTTTTAACTGACAAACAACCATAAAAACACAACGAGAGCGCGCGCGCTGCGATGGGCCAGCTCATGGCGTTCATGTGCACACGCGCGCATGACTCATGGGAATTAGTTCGGCGTCGAATGATGATTGCATATCAAAACATTTACAAGTGAGAGAAAGAGGGAGTGAGAGCGAATAAATGGATGAACAAAAGACTGTCAGCGCGCACAGTCGATGAATTATAGAGACGACGAACCTTTTTGAAATAAAAGGCATATACTCATTTCATGCGCACAACCTCTTCATTTTTATTCTTAATTGCTTTTATCTCGTTCATTCTGTGCTTGTGTATGTGTTTTCAGAGCAATCTCTAACATGCCCAAAATCATATCTGTTGTTTTTTACCCAATTATTTTGAGCTTGCCGGATACAAGCCATTAAAATTAACAAAAGGAAAACAGTTTTGAGACGACACCTTACCTTACATCCTTCACAAGTAAATGCACCGAAATGGTATCCAGCCGCTGGATCACCACACACCTTACACAATGGATTCATATTCTGAAATGACACACAAACAAACAAAAAAATTCATTTAACTAATATTAAGTATCGTTTCGTTCTGTTTCTAGAGTACAAAAAATGCGCTTAGTAATCTAATTATAAATGACAAGTGCAAATAAACAACGTTAATCGATTTTGAATAACAGAGTCAGAGTAAACAATTGAATGCCATAGAAACAAATTGAGCAGCTAACGTACATTTCTAGTCAATTAAGTTCAAGGACGCACAATATAGGTAAATTGTTTGCGGTTGGAATTGAAATGAGCAACAGCACGTTCGTTCTGTGCGCTACTTTGCTCACTCACACAATTCACGCCGATCAATTGAACAGCTGCGATTTCAAATATAATTAAATTTTTGCGATGCGGAAGCACACGTTTTCGGAGCCAAAACATGTTTTAATCTTTACATAAGTAGATATGAGACAGCGAGGCCTTTGCACTACGACATTTTGACATTTTTATCAAGTTCAAATATTCTTTTATCGTTGAAATATCTCAGATTTACGTTCCCTCTTACTTTCTGTATCTTTTTCCTTATTTTTTGTAGAGACTGAATTCTGTTGGACTCGCGTTCAAAACGTCTAATTTTTAGTCGGTTTTTAAACTGCTTTCCTAAATTATTTTCATGTGATCAAAACTGTTTTATTGATCTTTCATCGGAAACTTCGCCATTTCGGCGGAGAAGATAAGCCAATGTAAAATATGATGGTGTTAAAGGAATGTGTCATTTATGTGCCACAAAAGTGGCTATTCCAAGAAATATATAGTCCGTAAAATCAAGATGGATCGATAACGATGCATATTTTATTGTTTCTGTTGTTGTTGTTGTTGCCTATATAAATAATGAGATGGTATATCGCGCGAATAAGGCGGAACGTTAATAAGAAATAGAAATTGGGGCAATAAGGACTTTCGATTAGACCATAGATTTTCAAGTATGGACAATAAATTTTAGCAGAAAACTGAAAAGAATAACGACAAAACGGAACGAGGAGAAGGGAAAAAAGCATGAGACAATGATCAGAATTCCATTTTAATTCGGGTTTTTGCTTGACGATCGAGAAAAAAGCATATATTATGACTAAAACGAAGTAAACAAAATACGTAATCAAATCGAACTCTTTATTTGTCACGTAACCGAATGTGTCACACGCCATCGATAAAACATTCTCAGTAAGTTCGAAATCATCTCTCGCTTCCCTCTGCGCCTCCAATATGCTTAGAATTTCGGGATTGTGTAGCAATGGTAACGGATCAAATTTTTTCGGCGCGCAAATTTGTAACACATTGCTGACGACGAATGCTCATAATTTTCGGTTTTTGTTTTGTTTTTTTTTTTTTCTGTCGGTCGCTCGATCAAATAATTCGTGTCTGTTTGGCCGCTTCTCCGTATTCCTCCACATGTGTGTGACTTGTAAATATCATTTGAGTACCATTTCATACATATAATTTCCATAAATATGCAATAAATATGAAAATTTATGTAAAGTTAATAAAATTCATCGAATTCCATATTTGTACGAACAAAAACACAATTTCGGTCATTTATTGAAATTATGAAAATAAAACATTTTCAAGATTCACGCTTCATTATTCATCATATCTAAGAATTTATGGCGGCTGGTTTCTTGTTCAAGGAAATAGCGAGCTTATTTATGGAGCGGAAGGGCCACGATACACTGTTCACCATCACACCGATGTAATAAATCCGTTTAGAAGGGTAAACCGATACAAAGGCACAATAATTTTGTGGAAAACTCCGATTCACATTCAAAATCACTCAAATCGAAACTAATGAAACAATTGGATCGAGTCAGAAATAGCAACAAACAACTCATGCTTCGATTCAATTAGACGCAATAACTGCATTCGCAATGAATAATACAGAGATTATTTTCTTTTTTTTTCGTTTTTTACGTTTTTCTTTCTCATTTAGGCAGTTTATTTCACGTTAAATATGCGCGAATGAAAGGAAAGCAAAAGCAAAAACGGCATCGAAATTATAATATTGTGGCGCATTTGAAGATCACAATTCTTTGATTCACATTTTTATTCGGTCATGTCCTTGTTTTGTCCGAATTCATAGCGATCTCAGCGCAAAAATAGACAAATTAGCCAGTCATGGCGTGCTCAGCATCTCAAATAAATCAGAATTAATGAGATCTTGCTTGCTTGCGCTCTCAATTTCTACTATAGAATCGTGCATTTTCAGCCACTCTCGATCATTTTTAGCCACTCTCGAGCGCGACATACAACTTCGCCAAAATCGTTCCAGCGTTCTACATTTACGTCATGCACGTGTCAATTTATGTTACTTATGATTAATCGTTTCGCTCTCAAGTATTTGTTGTTGTTGCTCTCTCTCTCTCTCTCTCTCTCTCTCTCCAAAATGCAGAATCTTTATTAAATTCGATCATTATTTGAGTGAAGATTGACTTAGTTTTATCTGACTGATTCACATTCTTCGAGCGTTGTGTGGTCATTCCATAAAATGGTTTTGTTTAAATTTTTTTCCTGTTTCGCATTCTTTTCGCATGACAAATAGCCCAGCATTTAATCATTCTTTGTAATATGATAATTCAGTTCGAACGGAATCAGACATTTGATGTGAATGAACAATGACGAATACAAATATTTTAAAAAATTTAAAGCGAATGAGTGATTTGTGCACCTTCCTGTGCAAATATATATACATATATATATATATATTGATCTTCAAAGGATTATGTTTGACTTGGTTGGATGACAAATTATAGGGAACAACGGATTCTTCACAAAAGCTCAACATTAAAATAACAAAATCAATGTTTTTTGGTTGCTTTTGAATTTATTTTCATTTTTACACCGGGGGTGCTGGTTTCGCTCTTCTTATCAAACGAACATAACTCAGTGATCTCGTGCGTGCGCGCCCGATACGTCGCGACACTCACGAAAAATTGCGGGAAAACATTAATATGTCCCGGATCTGAAGGATAATTGCAGTAGTTTGCATTCGGATTAGTGATATGTGTCGATTAAGCACACATTGTGTGTGCAAGCAACAACCCACTTGCGTTGCATAAGCCACTTGTTCCGTGTTACAAACCGAACTGCTCTCTGTGTGTATCCGGCGTAAAATCATTTAATCTTTGAATTTGCAAATAACTTTGAATGTACGGCTGTTTTTGTTCGATTTTGTCTGTCGCACGCTTACTCTCGAATTGTAGCAATCTACCCGCCGAGACGTTTTTGTCGCGATATAATTTATTTCTTCTTCTTCTTCTTCTTCTGTTTCGTGCTTCGTATTTCTTCTGTCTTCTTCAGTCTGCGCGCGCGCGCGCTCGCATCTCATAAACAGACATTTGGCCTCTATACCATAACATCTAGAAATTCATATTAACCTTGACTGTTATTGGATGCGCGATGACAATGCGAGATTATGGTCAAAGTTTGATGGCAGATTGAAATAAAGCGAGCAATGGACAAGAGAAGCGCGCGGAAAAAATGCGAGGAACAACGAACACACACAAAAACAACACATTATGACAATATTAAATTGCCTGACCGAAAATTAAATTGTGATCTGGTTGTTTGGCCGAAAGTCAGCCGCTTCATGTAATGGTTATAGGGCTGTCGCATTGCATTATGCGATCATCATGACTTCACAACCAAATTCGATTTCATTTCGTTTCGTTTCCGTTTTGCAAATTCGACATTTCGTACACTCAATAATTGGCTAATCATATTGCAATTAATCGTATATACCGAGCAAAAAGATACCCCAACCCGCCCGTAAATGAGATGCCTTTTTTCTCGCTTCATAAAGCGACGCATTTTTTTATTAGTTCAGTGGCGAAGCAAGACGAACTAAAATAGTTTCATTAATGAAACCTACATAAGCGTAAATGTTCGATACGCGTCTGGAGGTCAAGCGAGCAAGCGCGCAAATGGTTGACGAAATAGACCGAACGTAGCGGCACAACAACACCACAAAAATAGCGCGTATCCAAAATCATCTGCAAGAAAATTTTAACGTTTTACAATGAAAACCAAATACGAAAATAAAAGCGCGCGCGGCACAACAAACGCAGTTCATATATTGCGTAAAATGGAAAATGATGCAAAGTTGCCGATACGCTCTGCAGAGCGTGTGCTCACATCATGAGTTTCTAACATTGCCACATGATTTTTTCGGCTGCAAACAATTCAAGAAATAGAGGTGAAACCGTTGGCATTCTAATGTGGAAGCGCCTGCCAAAACTATTCCAATTACATTCAATCGCATCAATTGATTTTCAACAAAAGATGCGGTTCGCTTGATTCAAAAGTGGAACGATCGAAGTTGTCATCGGAACTATTTTCAACCTTAGCACGTTTTCAGCGGTGAAATGAAAAGTGATCGAGCTCATCGACGCTTCAATTGTTTGCCGATATTCGTTTGACAATGTGAAACTTGCTAGGAAAACTATCATTCGAACTGCATCACAATTTTATCACATTTCAAATAATTTTGATTTGCTTCTTCTGTGCGCACGGCTACAAACATTGCCTTTCAGTTTCTTGCTTGTTGTTGATTCGGCTGTTCAATGAGTGCACCTCTCTCTTTCGTTTCCTCTCGCTCTTTCTTTTCGCTCCTCTTCATATTTTTTTTTTAATTCATTAAATTGCTTAAGATAATAGCTTTAAGCGTTAAAAATTAAAACTCGCAATAAAATTAATACCAGAAAAACTTGAAAAGAACATTAAACGCATAGTGAAGTTAAGAGATCGCATCGCTTATCTCTCTTGACCGTAAGGTAAGAGCCTAACGATTTTTCAAAGAGATTTTTTCGTTTCGAGAGTTCGTCATTGTTGTTGCTGTTTTCTTCTTTACGATGATTTTGTTGCTGCTGCTGCTGCGGTTCTTTCTACGCTTTGCTCAGTTGCTCTCGGTTTGGTTTATCGGTGGTGTGCAGTGTGTGCCTTATTTCGTTTATCATTACAAATTTATCTATATGAGCATCTGTTGAACTGCATCGGTGAAAAAGGCATTCGGAGTGCACATAAAGAATGCATTTCGCGCGCGCGATCCGGTTTCATGTGCTGTTGAGAGAGTGTGTGAGTGCGAACGCGCGCGTGATCGAGTGCAATTTTTTTCTCTTCTAACTCGACTTCATTAAAATGGTACGTTTTAATTTCTATGAACCCTCAACTTTTAGACGACTCGGCCCAACAGACCAGACCTTGATTCATCATTCGTGTGTGCAGTACTGCAAGTTTGTAATGTAATCGGGTGTAATAACCAATCGATGTGATTACTGTCAACTGAACGCCGCTGCACATGCTCAAATGGCAAGTGGAATAATTTTTTCAATTAATACCGATTTATGTTGCAGATTGGAAGAAATATGCGTAGAATATTATGTTGCGTGAAAAATGGTTGTATGCAGTTAATGCGCACGGTTATCTTGGTGCGTTGCGGCAATGTGAATGTGCAAATTTAAACTTGTTTTAGAACCGTGCGATATCAGATGGGCCGTTACAAATACTCATTTGAGGCGCTGGAGAACATTTCAAATTTATATATTGTAATTTACAACTATCATTTTAAATTTCCGTGCGCAAAACAATGGTACGACCGAACGGTTGACCGAAAATGGTGGTGGAAGTTGCCTCTCTTCTAATGCCGATTCGATTCCCATGTGCAACACATTCTCTTTTTTTTCAATTTCTTTCAAAATAAACAGGTTAAGTTAAAGTGTGTCACAAAGCCCTGTAATAAAAAATATATCTTCGAATGACATGAAAAATCGATGGATTCCCGTAAACATGAAATGAAGTGCATAAGGTTATTGAGGTGATATTCGGTTTTAGTTGCTTCACGTAAGTCTCTCAGATAATTGATGTGCTTGTTTGTTTCCATGCAAAGTTTCGAATTGATAAATGCTCATTGCGAAATTGTACGACGAATCGCTCGGAAAAATCGCGTCCGAGTCTGTTGTTCACATTAGAGGCCAGAGCGAGGTTAGAAAAAAATAGATGCACGCAAGGTACCGTACGTATTTGTGTTGTTCCCGCCCGAAAACCCTATTTATCATCCATAAATATTGTTATCATACATCTAATAAAACGAATCTTCCGAATTCCAGCGCATCGCTTTATCTGCGCAAAATGAAATGAAATCTTTTAATGAGAAATTGTTTGTGCGCCCGCAAAAAAGGAGCTGCACCAAGCAATGAGCGCGCGCTCACGCGTTTGCACACATAAAAAACAACAACAACAACCGACACATAACACTTGCAGCACAAGAATAGAAAGAAATTCCTCATAGTTCACATGCACACAAAATGTGGCGGAATTTTAAAATGTGCGAATGACCGGCCACGTTCACATGTATGCGAACGATGAATCGCAAACAGATATATTGCGAGTGAAAGAGTAACTAATCTGTATGTAAAAGCAATTTACTGGTCAGCATTCATATGAACAATGATCAATGCACTTGCACATACAACAACAATAATGCACTTCAATGCAGCGCAGTCATAACCTATGCAACCGACATATTTTTGTTCATTCGGTTTTTTCGAAAAACTGATTTCATATTGCGATTATCGGCATGAATTTGTATTATATTTTTTGCGCAAAAATAAATTGCATTTATTGCTTATGATCGGACGGAGAGAGAATGGATTGTATCATCCGGCTGGTTGATCATCTGCGTTTTTGTCGAAAAGAATAGAATCATTTTCGATGCGCGTGCGCGCGCACAGCTTTCGCCAGCCAACGCAATTAATAAATTGCTAAAACATACTAATTGCATGAGATCGATGAGAATAAAACGCGCACCGATTTATGTTGTGTGAATTCGAGGAATTCCGAACGCGCGAAAATTGAACATTTGAAAAATACTTTTTTAGCTGCTAATTCATTAGATGGATTTTGATTCTTTGATTGAAATGCAATCGGTATTGTTGTTGTTATCAATGTTACCTTTTGTGTTTCGTTTTTGTTTTCGCTTACAGTTTGGGGGACTCGGTCAGGTTGCACGGCTCGAAACGGCCATCCTATTTGTTTTCACACATACTGCGTGGCCAATGCGAATCCAAGACTATCTTTTGCATTCTGATCTCTGTGTTATTAATTTTTCATGTCGGCTGACTAGCTCTCGCTCTCTCGTTCTCTCTCTTTCTCTCCATGCACCTTATTTTATCCATACGGATTTTTGTTGATTCGTGCTATTTGAGCATCAGTTCAAGACTTTGCTCGGCCAAGCGTATAAGAAAACAATTGCGAATATTTCATGTCATGACATTTGGCAATTACAAGTACCGAACCGAAAGAGTGAGCTAGTGCCTGTTTCGGTCCATTGCTTAGACAATCGAATGGAATCGAGGAACAATGACAGTTGCGCATTCGCACAAGAATGCTTTGCGAATAACTGTGCATTTGTGCGAAGACTAAAGATGCGAATTTTACAGCTTTTCAATTGATTCATGTTTTCTTCTCGTCAATTTCCCGATTCGCAACAGATTTCGCTTGTGACTGTGCCGACTTGATTTTAGTGAATGCCAAAATTACTTCATTTATGCTGGTCT
This sequence comes from Obolodiplosis robiniae, assembly GCA_028476595.1. Classification (NCBI taxonomy): domain Eukaryota; kingdom Metazoa; phylum Arthropoda; class Insecta; order Diptera; family Cecidomyiidae; genus Obolodiplosis; species Obolodiplosis robiniae. The sequence continues at coordinate 5,099,283 of CM052017.1, read as the reverse complement.
GATGATGCGATCACCGTGGCAGAGGTGTGGTCATTTCGCACTGAAGTGAATCAAATGAGGCACACACACACACACTGGCAGGTCAACATTAAAGAACACAATTCCAATGTTTATTATGACAAATCTGCATGAATCTATCACTGTGAGCGAACGCGCGCGCACAACATGGATTTAATTGTGGAAAGCTTCTTTTCTATGCACATGAAAACCCATTTAGTCGATTAGATGCATGTTATTGCACGATGTACGCGAATTAGCTGTGGCCAACCAAAGCAAAATACTTTATGGGAGCATTTTCGAAAATGAGTTATTGTTATTAATTTCTTTCTAAACGTTTTTATACTTTGAACTTTTTGCGCTATATTCGCCGGCATTTGCGGCTTATTTCTAGTGCGCGGCATTTACGAACAATGCACGTGTTTTTTGTGTTACGTAACCAATCAACAGATCAAGTATTTGCGCTCATAAAAGTGATTACCTAGAATGTTTTGTAACGCACATCGCAAAATGATCGAGTATGAGAGCGCGTTTTGGCGTTGACTGGCAAATCATAATGAAGATAGCGAGGGAGAGAGAGAGAGAGAGAGAGAAATGTGCATTGAACGAATCACTCAAAGGCAATGAGCAATGAGCTCGGGCATCCGCCGTCGTTTCTGGTAATTCCACGCCCGGCCGCTACCGAGCCTCTCTGACAGTCACTCTTGCAATTCAACCTCAAACATAATTCATTTTAAATGCTTTTAAGGCTTTTAAAACTTTTTCAACCAAATATGAATTATAAATTATGATTTTGCAACGAATTAAGTCAGTTGCGGCTGCAATTTTCTACAGTGTTTTCCCTTAACTTAGGACTGTTTCTGGTGAATTTTTTTCATTCAAATGCAGCAACAAGTAATCTCACGCAGACGCATCACATCCAAAGAGTTAATCATCATTTCGTACGGATCGATTCCACTTTGAATTGCTAAAACAGTAGCAAAACACCATCTTTTTAAACGAGAGTTGAGTAGATTGGTTTTTGTTCTTTCGGTAGCTAAATGAGTCTTGTTTTCTTTGAACGCATCAACGCGTTTTTTAAGTTATTTATTGTTAATATTGGAAAAACCAAACATTTTCATAATTTATATTGAAATTTTTAAATAGTGCAAAAAAACGAGAATGAAACTATATTGATTGCGGCAATGAAAACTTCTCTGTTACAAAATCAAGATTTTCGTCCAACTCACATTTAAAAAGTAAGCAGCCTTTCAAAAATTCTCTCCTTTGTTTGTCCCGACGATCCGTTTCCAACTCTCGTTTAATACCAAAATAATTTAATCGAATTCAATTAATTATTTAATTTAATCGACAAAATGATCGTAATATTTAAAGCAAATGTTAGGCCATTTGGAGTTGAATCTAGGCGAACACGAAGGCACATGCACACGGGTTGAATGATTGGTTCGTTTGTTACAAATAAATGTATATTTGATTAATCGTGTCTGCATCTAATCGCCTTTTCGTCAAATTAGAAAGTAAATATGTAAGAAAGTGGATTGAATTCACGAATATTCTGGAGACTAACTGCACGGGTTACGTTGCGATGCTTGGATTGTAAGTCAATATAAAATCGATAAAATAATTTTCCATTCACTATTCGCGAATATTGTGCACGAGCAAAATACGGGACGCGAACATAAAATGCTATATATGATACGAAGCACACAAAATTCAAGTGAAAAAGAAATAGAATGTGTGAGATGATAAAGCAAATGAAAAATCTGGCAAAACGGTATGGTGCAGCAATGTTTGGGCCAGCAAATCAGTTCTAATGATCCAGTTCCCACGGACGATTATAGGCCGAGAGCAAGCCGAAAGAGAGAGAGAGAGAGAGAGAGAGAGAGCGAGAGAGAGAGAGAGAGAGAAAGAAAGCAGTTTTGAAACAAATTCGAGGAGAACGAGCATTTTCGACCCGATAAAAAGTCAGAAATGCGCCTGTACATTGATACTTCTTGAATGCACAGAGCTGTGCACATCCACACAATGTGCAAACGACAGAAGAATTTCGAAGGACAAGAAATTGATGTGCGCGTTTTCGTCGCCGTTGCATAGATGCAAGCTACTGCAGAGCACGGCTATTGAGGAAAACATTGCTAGAAGCTAGATCATTAGAACAACAGCAGCGTGAATTTATTAAGCACACACGAGATATGTTGTAACATGTTACATACATTTTGCGCCTAATCGCTGAAATTAAGCTGTGTTATATATGCATTTTGTGAGCGCACACATTTCTGGATCGATTGGTATGCATGGCGCTCTCTACCATCTTCTTCTTCGCATTTCAGCTATTTAGTTTTTTTTTGTGATTTTCGGTGCGCAGCAGAAGACGAAGAATGAAAAAAAATGGATGATGTTTCGTGTGCGCTAAATGTTGAAAAATAGCAATGTGTCGTTACCATATGAATTGGTCAATACGTGAAATGGCATTCAATGCCTATTATATTTAAATAGTTTGAAACCATCTCTCAATTCGAAACCCATGGAAAATTTCGTGTTTGCGTTGAATTTCTATATGATACGTAGAATTTTGTACATTATTTGGTCAATATTTATTTTATAGCACATTCCGAAATCATTCATATTAAATGGTCTCCATTGAAATACGAGCGAACGAAAGTATAGCAAGCAACCAAACCGGGCTCTGGCAGCGCACGCTAATACACTTTATTTGGCCAACAATCATGAGTCATTTAGTCATCGGTGCGCATTTGCATTGCAGTTGATTTGTAGCAAAGATTTCTCCTTCACCGTGCACTTTTCTTTTTCTGTCTCTCTTCCTCTGCCTCTATCCGTTGCTTCGATCTTACAGCATGCACTTATTCAATTACGACGAGCTAAATGGGACACATGAGAAAACCACGATATTTACGAGGCGTCACCTCAAATCCTCCAAACCGAAGCCGAACAAAATATTAGAACAAAGTCATACGCGCGTAATGCTCCGCTCAAATCCAATGCACAAAATATTGAGCAGACTAAAGCTAGTGAATGAGAAAGAGAAAGAGGGAGAGAGTATGCGCATGTATATATTTCGATGTTTTACCATAATTCACCTTATCTGCATCAATTTGGGAAGCAAGGCAGCAGAAGCATCCGATATGCTCGCGTTTATCTCCCATTACAAAATGCTCATTGATAAAAGGTTTCTCTCGCTCTCAACACAACGAAAAAAACATTTTTTCGCGACCATAATGCAACACGATTTAGGTGTTTTATTTAAATACCGTTACAAATATTTGCGAAGCGGAAGAAAACCACAGCGTATGTGCGCTACGAAAAAAATCGCAAACTTCGTTGGAAATTACGATAAATTGGCGTTTATTGCCAAAATCGTGACAATTACAAAATCGGCAAAAATCATGCATTTGCAGCTCATGTCGTTCATTGATATTTGCTCAAGCGATATTTGCTCTAGCGCTTGGAATAGGAAGGACGACACAGGCGTTACGAAAACCACGTATTGCAGAGCAATTACGATCAAGTGCCAAGAGGGGAAACACCATATTCACCACTTTACCGCTAATAGCGAATTTTATCGTTTGAAATTTCAATTTTTATACACTCTTCGGAAAATAACATTTCGAAAACCTGCCGATCAACTCATTTGAGGAGTTTATCATATTCGTTGAATTGGAAATTGAAGATTATAACACCAAACAACGTGTAAAATCGAGTACAAAGGAACAATTATCAAAATTTCAACAGATTTTGAAAATTTCAAGTTAAAATACCGAAACAATTTGTTTCAAGTTTAGTTTTGTGTTTTTGTTGTTAAGTAAGTTTTAAACGAAATACTTCAACCGCGTGAAGGAGCGGATTTACCCCGAGGTTCCACATTTTTCCAATCTAATTCCAATTTTCTATTGAAATAAATAGGTTACACACCTCAAGAGCTTTAGATGCATGAAACTTTCCTCGGACTAATGCTGCACACCGATTACACAATCAATAAATTCAATTCAAACCATCTTTGCTATCGAAAATTCATGTCGAGCGCTGAGATGTTGAGATATTGATCGAGATTTCAGTTTTCATAATGTAAAAATTCCATCGAATATTGACAATGAAATATTAGTTGAAAATTTGAATAATTTAGTTAATCGGTTGGGGTTTTTCGTCGATCCAGAAGAAGAGAAAAAAAAGATTCGATGTTTATATTAGGCATAATTTTGTCTCACATTTCATCGTCACCGTCAATATTGCTGACTGATTTGGCTCTATTTATTATTTTAGTCCAATTTTGTGTGTACCAAACGAGAAACATCGCAAAATGTGGCCCGGATCTGAAGTTCGAAATCATTGCTTATAATGTATGATCCGATCGAATGATTTGGGCATTTTTTTTTTGTTTCTTTCGTTTGATCCGGAGCCATCATATTAATTGAGGCAACAAAAAAATTCAAACGCAACACGATTATTATTAACATTTAATCATAACATATATATTTGAGGTTTACTCATAATAAATATTTATAAAAATGTAGATTCGAAAATGAGTTCGAACATCAACGGGAACGGCCGTACGAGGAAAAATAATGATCAGCGAAGTGAGAGGAAGAAGAAGCGGCAAAAGCAGCAGCAGCATCAGCAAGAGAAAAAAATACGACGATTTGACAAGAAAATGTACCATTGCTCTGTGTGTACACATGTGCGTAAGATTGTTGTTGGAGTTGTCTTGTCGTCATGATCGCTGTTGCTGTCTCCCCGCTTTGTGTGCGCTTTTTTCAATTTTGGTTATTTTGTTTTTGCTTGCTGCGTTCTCATTTTTCTGTGAGATGTTGGTTAGAGAATTCTCTCTGCTGGAAGTCGTGTTTTGTTGTGTCTTTTCCTTCTTTTGACATCTTCGTTGTTTTACTCGATGTTATTGTTTTTTTTTTTGTCATCTTGTTCGATTTTATTGAATTGGGATTGCTTTTTTTCGTCTGATTCATATTATTGGGCATATAGTGTGTGTATGTGTTTTTTCTCGTCTTCACCCACTCCGTCAGGTCAAGCATTTTGCTTTTTTTTCATTTCGTTTTAAATATTTGCTTCATCCTTTTGTTATGTGTTTGTTTTTTTTCTGGGTGCTTTTCGCGCAAAATAGGCAACTTTACACTGAATAATATTAATACCGATTCAAATCACACTCGCCACAATCGTTAAACAACATGTTTGCCATCATCCGTTCGGTGTGATGTACGATTCTTGCAATGCTCTCTGTTCCTTTTTCTGAAGCGCGCTCATGTTCTTTTGGGGCCGTGACTCATCATCACACACATTTGACATATATTCTGCGCGCGAGATTGCACGTGCATTCTGAATGGATTCCTTATCCGCATAGTTTTGTACTACAATGTTCGGGCTATTTTAATACAGTTTCAATTTGGCTAGAAGAATACGAATATCAATTTTTTGCCATCTTTGACTGATCCAACGGCTATAAAAAAATTTCATTTTGATAGCATTTTTCTTCGAATGGTTATTTTTTTTTTAAATCGAACCACGGACCATTGGCAAGAATTTGTCGTGAAAGGAATGCAAATGGATTTAAATTCTTGGAATCTATGCGTTTAAAACGTTTTGCGAATGGTTCCGCGCTGGACTTTTGAACGAAATGCTTGAAATCAATTGTTCGATCGACAAATGTTTGATACATTGATTCAATCCATTAGTTGAATCTTAAATGTTTGCACAGAAAACTGATATAGTTCAGACTTACTTGTTGAGGAGTTTGATTGAATGTGACTGGAATTCGTCGAAATTAGCCTGAGATGCTGCGATCCAATTGAATATCGTCGATCAAAATAAACTGCTTATCCTCAGCAATCAAACACTGTCATCTTCGTAAATTACACGAATCTTTCATTCAGTTTTTACGCTCAATTACACAATGATGTTGTTAATGTTTTTTAAGATGTAAAACGCACCAGCTGATTGCAACAATTTATTTGCGCACAATATGTTTGCGTCTTTTTCCCAATGTCCAACTATGTTTATTCAAAACTGCGTTTGTGTGTTTCGATCAGTTAAATACTTATGTTACAAATGTCACCCCAAAAAATCTATTTCGATTTGTTCATACTGATTGTGCGCGAACACTTTATACTTTTAAATACTTGAACGGCACGTCGTTGTACATGGACGACGACGGCGGCGTAAAAAAGCACGACGGCACGAAAAACTCTTTCAACTCAGTTTTGTTCGAAATATAAAAATAAATTTTGGTATACTTCTGTATGAAGCGAGCGTCACTGAATGAATGTGAGAAAAAAAAGGTAATTTAAACTAAGCGCAACATCTTCACAGCGCTTGTGCTTGTGTGAGTGTTAGTTGGTGTGCTATGCCTTATATTATTGTTTACTTCTTCATTCTCTTGATTCTCATCATCGTTGTATATTTGTCTCATTCGTGCGCCTCTTTTCTCCTCGATCGTTGCTCAATTGAAACGCTCCGCACTAGCACATGCACAATGTGTATCTCGCTTGTACGTGGCAAGGTACATTGCTAGCCCTAGGTAAGCTTGATTGAAATCGGTGTGTAGACGAGACGACAGAAGAACGCATGGCATCGCATCGAAACGCGCTCCGGTAAGAGAATGTGGTAGGGAGGAAAAAGTTGAAGGAAAGATGTACATGTATTCGTGTTGACATCGTATCAATTAACCAAGACATTTAGCGTCTACGACACACAATATCATTTTTTCTCTCTTTCAAATAATATTTGGCCCAATATTGTCTTCTGTTCGGCGAAAGATAGATTTCAAATATCGGTCAGACCGAGCAGAAATATGGCACTCTCGGCAAAATGATCTCGGGTAATCGATGTGTATTTCTATTGCATTTGTCCGTGGCATGTCACAGCAATTTATAATCACATATCGCCATCTCAAATCGATCATCGTAAACACTCTCTGTTCCACACTCAGATCAATATTTATTTATGAATTGTGTGTGTTCGAACTGATGTGTGCTTCGTGAATACGGAAAACCCTTGTGCAAGCAAATGCGCACTGCTCACGAAACAGAGCAAAGAAAGAGACAATCCAGCAAAGGTGGAGTCTCAGAATATTGGTACGGCTCTCGTGTATATGTGCGCATGCATGTGGTTCCGCTTTGTAATAGATGCTCGAATCAAATTGAAATATAACAAATGATCTATGCGCGGAATGATCGTTCGGTGAAACGTCGATCAAGTATTTCATCTTGATAAATGAATCGTGATTTGAAACCAGAACAAACGAACACACACACACACAAACACACACTCCATTGGTCATGGCTTATTTTTATCATCGTGACATCGGAGATCATTCTGTGTATATGATTTGACGTATGATGCGAACATGCGGTGTATCGCGAAACACTGAGGATTCAATCGATAGAAACGCATGCGAACAAAGTGCTCAGCAAAAAGCATGCCATTATTGGTAATCTGGCAAATATCTCCGGCAAAACGTTTCATATCCACAACAAATAAATGACAACAACCATTTAAACAGCCATAGAAAATTCGGCAATACCGAACTTTAAGCAATGGCAATTCAGATATCATTCAGACGAAATGACAAACAAAAAACTTATCGATAACAGTGCTTTCGAAACGCTGAAACGCAATATGCCAACAATGACAAAGGTCAAATTGTGAAAGAAAAATACGCAATCTTTGTTCTGCAACCATAAAACGAGACGTAATTACTGTAGCACAATGTTAAATAAATATATAGAAACGATCGCTTCAGTTAGGTTTTTCTTATCATAGTTCAGCTCCAGTTTATTGGTGTTAATGATACCGGAGAGTGAGCAAGCGAGCGATCGAGCGAACGAAAGTATCATAAACAAAACGACTAGGTACAAAGGCATTTTGACCGGAATGTTGCAAAATTTTGCATAATGCCTGAAATGTAAAGCGCATTCCGTATATTCCGATATTTGCAAATTGTCAGATGCAACAGTCAAATGTGAGGCATTCTCGAGGTGCTATTTGCGAGCCTTCGTATTGCCCTGAAATGCTTTTATTGCCTCATTGTTCTTAAATTTTTGCTATCTATTTACTTAAGTAATACTCTAAATTCGTTCTCGCACCCAAGCGAAAGTCTATTTCATTCGGATTTTTGTCAAATTGCTTTGAATACATATATGCAAGAAAAAAAATGGCAATCATCATAAACAGTATCTCTCTCCCTCTCTCTCTCTCTCTCTCTCTCTCTCTCTCTCTCTCTGGGGTCATTCAGTGATCGACATGATTTCGTAGGTAGAAAAAAAAATTGACACGCAATTTTTGTTTTTAAGAATGTCATCGAAATTCAATGCAAAGAAAAATATTCAGCAAAAAAGCAAAAGTTTACACAAGGACTGTAAATACTGTATCTGCGATTGGGCGATCGGATTTTTTGTGTGTGTATGTGTCGTGTTGAAGACGAAAAAAAGTCCGAATTGGTTCCCGTAGCGGAATTCCCAGTTCCAGCGAACAGATGATCTGATTATATATTTTATGCACAAAGCATCCGAACCACATCTCCGAAGTGTGTGCAATCCTTTCAAGCGATTTTCTCGCTTTTACCTTCCTGATCGGCTGAGCCGCACAATCTGATTTGCTTGAAATGCGGCCAATATGTAGGTGTTGGACAAAAGAGAGAAAAAGAGTCCAGGCGAAACAGATAAACAGATTAGGATTGGCATGCATAAATCCCATTAAATACTTACACAATTTTCTCCTCGCGCGCTCTCTCTCTCTCTCTCTCTCTCTCTCTCTCTCTCTCTCAGAAAGAAAAAACGACGACGACGACAACAACGAAAAACATAATGATTTATGGCATTTTTGGGCAAAATATCTGTGAGCAAATCTGCATACTTCGGCAAGCAGCTTACGGCCTTAAGTTTATTTACGGAATATTTTTCACATGGATTAAAAATGGTGCAGCGGGACAAAATATGGACAAAGTCGAAACAAATGGAGAGCAAGACAGAGAGACAATGAGGGAGAGCCAAAGCCAAAACGGCTGTGTCACCACCAAACAACACCAGAAGTCCCGAAAATTCTTGATTTTTGATGAAATTCAAATAAAAACAACAACAACAACAGCACCAACAGCAAAAATATATGCAAAACCACACCAGAGACCAAAAGAGGTAGACACATAAAAAAAATTCCAACTGAAATTCATTCAAATTTGCTGCTACTGATCACGAATGTTGGTGAAGAATGGCATAAGAAAACCACATAAGTTGAAAAATATCAATGAATATTTTGTGGTGCCCATTTAGTTATTGTTTTGTTTTTACTTGAAATGGACAGGAGAAGAGTTGAACGTGTGTGCAAGTGCGTGCGCAAGAGCGAGAGAAGGAGCGACTCAAATAATAAATAACAAAAACAATGAAAAAGGAGAGAAAAGACAAAAGGATTATAGTTTTATTGTTTTTACTCGTCCACATTTGTTCGGGTGCCTTAACTCATTGTACATCGTTTGTTGGTACAATTCTTTTTTTTTTAGCTGGTCGGTTGTGTGCCTCTTTCACACAATGTTAATCGAATTGATTTTCTACTTGGCTATTACTTTGATTTTTTGTTGTTGGCTTCAGGTCATTTTTCCATTGCTCCCTCTTTCCAAATCAGTTTGTTGAACTATAAAGCTGCATTGTTTGCTTGCTGTATGCTCTTGATCATCACACAGCTATTCGGACATTGCTTGGGTACTCACTCTCGCAGTATGACACTGATTCTTTTTCACCCGATTTTTTTTTCTTTGGTTTTTACATCTTTATTGTCGTTGGGTTGACCCAAACCGATTTGCAGACAGTTGGAATTTACGGCCACGACCCAGTTTCTCTCTCTCACATAGGTATTTCCTCTATGCAATGAGCCTGGCGAACAGTTGACGAATTCAATGAATCTCAGTAGCAAGTTCACACAGGGATAATGCAATTGACCACTTTTGGGCCATAAAATGATGTCCAGTACTTAAGTGCGACCCTTTCTGTTCTCGCCTGCTCGGCTTTGGTCGATTCCATTGAATCCGAATTTCGGCCAAACGATCATTATTATGTTGTGGTCGATTTGAGGGTTTCATGGATAACTGCAACATTGTTTGCTTATTTCGTATTCGTGAGCGTTTTGTCAATTCCCAATATGCATGTCGCTCCATTTTTTTTCATTTGATTTGGATTGGGAGCCTTTGGCGTCGCGGGCGTTTTTATGTGCACATTTTATTTCAATTTTTATTTCTAACTGAATTGCTCTCTCTCTCTCTCTCTCTCTCTCTCTCTCTCTTTATTTCTTTGCGACGATATATTTTTCAGTTTTATTGAGATGCACTTTAATAGCTGTAAGACATAAAATGGGACTTTAGTTCATTAAACTATTAAAATTAAATAATAAAATGCGAATGGAAATAAAATCGAGCCGCGCGTGATGCGATTTCCAAGTGGAGCTAAAACAAACGAGCGGTGTGCGCGAACGAGCGAGCGATGTGAGTGGTCTTCCGAACTGGTTGCTTAATCAATAGTTTCGCTATCATCCATAATTTAAAACGATTATGATCTATTATAAGCAGAAGGAAACGAAATAGAATATGCGGCATGCCCCGGACCGAGGCTAACGACGACGACACTTACCAAATGAAACGAATAATCGTAAATGATGTCCAATCTATAAAGTGCCATCGATTCATTCTTTTCTGTTTTGTTCAAACAATTTACCCAATTTAAATCCGCTTGAAAACGATCTCAAACACTGCATAAAATGTCATTGACGCTACGTTTTTATGCAAAAAATATACACACTCTCATTTTTGTTTGTCGTTATGCGACGTTCGTTTTTAGGGGAAATAATTAAATAAAATGGTTTAAATTAAAAAGCTACGTTTATTGGTTGTAGCCGCGAAATATGAACTTTTTTTACACGGCACGGCATTGCACAAGCGCACGAGTTAAGAAACCGAATGGTTTCCACAGATAAAATGTTTAAAGATTTTAATAAAACAAGTGAGACAGTTGCAGAGTGCACAAGAAGTGACTTTATTTAATGCTCATACAAACTGAACGGCTTTGCAATGCATATTATTGCTATTTATATTATAAATATTGATAAATGTACAATATTGACTTGGAAATAGAAATATTAATATCGACGGATTGGATTTGCTTTTATAATTGAAAAACAAATGAAAATTGAATAAACTAATAGATAAGAAAATATAATATCGTTAGTATAAGATTTTAACGACCGTCCCCGGTTGTTCCATATGATGGTTGAATGGGACAATTTTGTGATTTTTTTTCTATTGTTTTTCTGTTTCTTAATTTCATATCAATTATAACTCAATTCAGGTTTGTCAATTTAAACTGTGCAAGTGGAAAGCAAAAATTACATTTGTTCTGAATTTCTTAAGTAAATTATTTTACCAAATTTAGATTTTAATTTCATGATCTTAGAATTTGATGTTTAAATCAGGGCTATGCTAGAGAACCGAGCACGCAGTGTGTTCACTAAATCGTATTGAACGAGAGCGATATGCTGCTTACGGCGATGAGCGCGTGCGCTGCTCACTCAGTCTGCTCACAACGAAGCTATACCAAATGCCTATAAACATTTTGAGCGCTCCAAGTTAGCGACACCTTCGCTCATCGATGAAGCAGCATAGAACTCACGTTCAATACGTCGCTCAATTGAGTGCGCGTTTCACATGCCCTGGTTTTAATTTATATATTTGAAATTACAATATGATGAAAGATTTATTCACGTGTGTAGTGTCTGGAATGTTTTTAAGAACTAAGTTTCTACTTGGTGAGGAAAGTATTTTTGTCAAAAATTCATCGGAAAAAATGAACTTGATTAACATCACATACTTAATTTGGTGTGACAGTAATTGATTAAATATTTAAAAAAATTAGTTCAATTCTTCCAGAATTATTTCAACTTTTTTTACACATTCTCTACGCTTTAGTTTATTCTTCAATTCATTTCAATTGAAAAAAGAACTCAATTTCGGGTAATTCGAATTGTATTAAATTTTATTTGTACGATTTCGTAGGTTCATAATCGAAAATAATAACATTTCACAATACACGCACACACACCCAAATGCAACCATCTGTCAAATGGAATGTATGAGAGACAAAGCGTTTTTGTCATTTTGGCGTTAATATAACCGAGTTTGCATAGCGTTCGCTCACAATATATTCGCCATTAATGAGAGAGACGCAATTTTCAACGAAAAAAACACAAAGTAAATTTAGTGAATAAACACGGAACGATTGATTTCAAAAGTGTACACTTCAACAAACATCTTGAACACTAGTGGGAATACTGATAGTGAGGCTACAGCGTGAAAAACAACTGGGCAAGATTCAACTCCAACTAGAAAACGTCAACATTATTGACGAAAACCGTGCCAGAAATATCGCCGGTTTTTGACAAATTAATTGAAAATGCCTCCGAGTACAACGGAAAATTAACAAAAGAAATGGTATAGACAAATTTGGACTTGCCCCGTTTAACAAGATATTTAGAAATCGGTAAAATAGTGTTGAATAATTTGCAAGACACAATATCGCGTGTTGAAGCACACATTAATGCAAAACAATCGCCATTAAACAGTCCAGACTTTCAACTCATCTCGAATGATATAAGTCGAATGGCTTGTCCGATTGGAACGTCTCATCAAAATTAATCGAAATCATCAAACAAATCAACTTAAATTTAACGACGCTTTTGACTTCGCATACATTCAAATGTTCGCCCATACGACACACTAGGCACACACCTTCTCACCATCAACCGAATCGACTACTTTATTCTATACTATAGCCCTAAATTCTGACGCATTTTCGATATTTCACGTGATTACATTTGATGAATTGAAAACAGATTATAAAAATTCGATCGAACAGTGCAACAGCTTAAATCCGGTGAGTATTCGTGTACGAGACACATAAATAAAACATCACCTAATATATTTCAAAACGTCTAAGGATTTTTTAATCGATGATTAATCGATATCCTAACATTTGAATGTAATTAATTTCAATGTGCCCGTTTACAGCTGGTTATACCGGAATATTTGTTACATCTATTTCTCAACATTCTGTTTTTATTGGCCGGTGAATGGTTCTCGTTGCTATTCAATATCCCATTGGCAAAATGTCAACGTGAGGGCTAGCTGTTTATCTGTTATCATTCTTCTATTACTTATACGAGTAATGATGACTCACTTATCGTATTGCAAAAGGAGACGTCAAGTCATACGACTTTTTTGCACTCTGTACGTACTGTAAAAGTTAATTTCATTGTGGTATTTCTTCTCTTTTTCTACGTTTCAGAATGATTTCATCGTTGATTTAAATGCACCAGCTGTATTGATTTCAGAATCATCCTGATTAAAGTGTTTTCTTCTTTTTTTGTGTTTAGTTCTTTCATATTGTATTAATCAGATTTCATTTATAATTGTAACTAACATTGAAACTCAGGTGAAAGTGTGTTGAAGTCAAAAGCGAATCAAATGTTTATGAAAAATTAAATTGAATTCCATGTTCTCAATCCTTTTGTAACTTTTATAATAAAATGAGAATCTGATAAAAATTCATGTGATTTAAGCGACTCAATATAACAAAACGCTGTTTCATTCAATGTGATTCTTTCTAAGGTGCCAATCATCACAGAAATAAAACTGAAGTGTCTCTTGCATGTGGCATCAATGATTTTTTTGCTTGAAAATTGAAAAGTAACAAAATTTCACGACAAATCGGTTTATGTTTTGTGTGCGTGTTGACTCATGTCGACGCTCTTTCAATAAGAATATCGCGATTTGGCGGATTTTGAACATATTATATATATATATATATATTTGAACCGAATAATAATATTTTCTCGATAATTTAAATGATTGAAGTTACTTTTCCAATAGCAATGATATTGTAAATTTTGATGATCTGATGAGCATGGTGCATGTAATAATATTTGAAATATGTGCTTTGATTTTTATATTAACCTCAATCCGTTTGCTTTCAATAATAATCATTTGCAGTTTGGTAAAATTACGTATTTGAAAAATTGGTCTTTAATAAATTTTGTACTATGTACTATTGATTTATTAAAAGGTTTTTATTCCGAATACTCCATTGTTATATGATCTCGTTAATTTGATTTTGCCAGTGATTCGAACAAACTGTTTATATTTTTCCCCTTCTGAAATTCTCGTTAACTCAGTATTCGAACGAATTTCACTTTTGTCTCAAAAAATTATTTGGTAATATGTACTGTTAATAAGAAATTTCGACTTAATGTTTATATTAGCGGTTTTCGCTCGTTTAAATCTCACTTTTTCACTAATAATAATTTTTATAGTGTCTCACACTTGTTAGGTTTGAAAGATCTTTTATTTAAACAGTTTTTTTGCTAACACATCAAATGACGAATTCAGAGTGTTTTGAACACTTTTTGATGGTCTAATTTCAAATTTTCAATTTGCTCCGTTGTATCGACTAGTAAGACAGTTTTTTTTTTATCCAAGTTATTTATACAGTTACGGCTCTGTCGCCTCATTCTCAACAACCACAAATTTACTTTTTGAATGAGTTCGGAAAAGTAAGCTCATTGTTTTACTACACTCCACTCGATGTGTAATCACCTTTTTATGTGAATAAAACAGATCTATTCAAACTTTCCCAGTTGAGCCCACAGATAAAATGTTTAAAGATTTTAATAAAACAAGTGAGACAGTTGCAGAGTGCACAAGAACGGATTTGCAATGCATATTATTGCTATTTATATTATAAATATTGATAAATGTACAATATTGACCTGGAAATAGAAATATTAATATCGACGGATTGGTTTTGCTTTTATAATTGAAATACAAATGAAAATTGAATGAACGTAACCAATTGATTGAATCTAAAATATTAATTAACATTGAAAATTAGAAAATATAATATCGTTAGTATAAGATTTTAACTCACGCAGATCTTACGATATCGCAGCGTATCAATATCAAAACCTCGATCATAATAAATAACGATAATATATTTGTGAACATTAATTGGCCTGCACTTTTTTTCTGCTGTTGCCGCATTAACTGTAGCTTATTCAGTCATTTTTGGAATTCTTTCTGTCGTGTGTGATTCAGATGGAAGCCGCGGGCTTTTAACTACATTAAGAACTAATAGCAAATGGCGCATAGCTCAAAGCATTTCCAATCTCATTACAATCGAAAAAATGGTGCTCGGATCGATGGGAAAAATGTGATAAACCAATATAAATATATGCATCCCAATCGATTCAGTAATGCCAATTGAATTGCAAATGCATAGAAGGCGCATTGAATCATTCTTTGGTTACTAAAATAGTTCAATCGCTTTTTCTTTCCTCCAGTTTCATTTAAATCCATTCGTAGCGAATGAGGCTTGATTGTCGTTGATATTGCTCCGGTGAAAAAAGGTGCCACTTCGTTTGATTTTCATGTTGAATTTGCTGTTAAACCAGCAAACACCTTTGAATGAAGAATATGCATTATGTGAAAGAACATCAAATACATGAAATAAAACAATAAAAGCAAATCAACGGACTAAAAATACATAAACGGGTGGATGGACCGCGAGCAATGGATCGCGCAGCCAACCAACCAGTTCACTCGAGAGAGAACGATATAAACGACATAACGCGCAAAAACACACTCACGCATACAGGTGATAAGTAGCTAATTTATCTCTAGAAGCAATCAGCAATAGCCGAATCACACTTGCACCCGAGAGTGAGAGGCCAAAAAACAAATGCACCGGAGGCGATGATAGTGCGCATGTTTCCGATGTATTTCATTTAACAAAAGTTCGCTTATTAAGCAAACTACAAGAATTTCTTTCTGTTTTCTGACTTTCTCTCTCTCTCTCTCTCTCTTTATTCCTCTTCCTCTCAATTTTCAACGTTCACGCACTGCCATCGAACGGCTCTTCGAAGGATACACGCTTCTGAAAACACGAAACGACCAAACGAACGAACAAACAAACGCTGCTTCCGTTAACATTGACTTATTTTGCAATCAGAAAAACATACACGATGGCAACATGAACATGGCCACATTATAACGTCACACACATTTTTTGCTCTTTTCGATCTTTTTCTCTCGCGGTGTTGCGTTGCTTCGGTGTGTTATGTTTTACTTCTATCGTGATAACGAATTACAAACCACCGTTTACTACTTATTTTCTCACCCATTTTCAGCAGACATTTTCACTTGACAGCCTCTTTCTCATTCTCTCAATCCGTTGCATCGATTACAATTTTCAAAACCTGTTACCTAATCAATTAAATCAGTTCAATAGAATTCAAATGGGCAACAATACACGTTCAATCAATCGACGTTAGGTGCCCAAAAGGATAGCATTTTCACGGAAAAAGTGACATATCTTTTGAAACATCATTATTTTCAGACAGGACATGCCATCCTTCTGACTATTGAGATCGAATATACCTTTTTTTATTACCAAATTCTCAATAACGTTGACAATTTATTTTCAATTTCACTGCCGAACCAAAAGACGCACACTGCATATTCAGTTTGATCAGTCAGGTAAACTTTTATATACAAACAAAATTTTATTTATAGAATACATCATCAGTGTTAGGTCATTTTTTTTAAACTCAAGTGGTCTTCAATGGCTCATCCATCCATCGACTATGCTGTTCATATTTGAACTATATTTCTTCCTATGTTTTTTTTTTATTGTTTGAACATTTATTTCTCTCTTTGGATGGTTTCCAAAAAAAAAAAAAAAAAAAAAAACATAAGGATACAAATGTAAACAGAAATGAATGCAAACAAAACAAAAAAGCCGGGCGCTGCGGGTACACACATTCGGACCGAAAATCAAGGTAAAACACCATTGACCAATGTGTTCGTTTTGGTGTGTAATATTTTATTGATTTCTTTGTGGTAGGTCATATTCCATGAAACCATCTTTCAAAAATCCCCATTTTATCAGAGCACTGAAGTGCCACTTCGAAACAAAAGAAGAAATCGATTTGAATCTGTACACATTTCGAATAAATTTTTCTTGTTTCTGTATGTTTCATCTTGATCATCACACCAATGTTATTTATTGAATGGATTTCTTTTTTTCACATCGGCCCACAGCTTGTCGATTTTCGCATGCATCCAATTTCGAAATGAAATGAATCCATTTATTTGAAACAAGCGTATTTCAGTTCACTCAACTGATCTTCACCTTTGTGTCATTGGTTTGAATATTCAAATCATATAAAAATGAAAATACGATGGCCGTGCGATGCAAATCGAAAATTCAATGCACCGCAAAATCCAGAAAAACAGCTTTGCACTGTGAAAACCGAATTGTTATTTGTGGATGTTGTTTATTTTGTTAAAAGCAAAGGCAGTTTTTGATCACTCAGCTCAGCAATGGTATTGATCAGCCTCATTTAATCCACATTATCACCGCCACTGCCGCCGAACGCAATTTGTGATTGCCTACTGGACATTCAGATGATGTACAAATTCATGCTTATTTAAGTACGCAAAATTATGACACTATTTAATTCGATGAAATCAACTATTCGATAGATAAATTTAGTTGCGTATTCAACTGATGGACATTCTTCTCTCTCTATGTGTCTCCAATTGTATGAGCGCTCGTTTTGCTTTTGCTAAACCAACAAATTCATGATACATGACAATTGACATCACTGTTGAGCCACAATTTTCCAACTTATACAAGTGGATACCGACCAATCGGCGAGCTCGCGCACAATCGGGCATTGCACGCATCAATATATATATATATATATATATAATATATATATTTTCATTTATCATTGTTATTCGCGCATTTTTGCTGCTGCACAAAACTTACTGTAATTTGATTGGCATTTCAAGGAATCTGATCATATAGTTGATTCGACTGTTTAGGTGATATACATGCATTATCTCTTGCCACGTAAACGTAAATGGCCGCACAGATTCCAGTTTTTATTTTGTGGTATTTCAGCATTTGAAATATGATAAGGTCGATAGAGTTAAAGCGATGTAGCTTAAGATATTGCACGATAGACGATTCATTCGAATGATTTGTCGTCTCTTTCAAATTGACAGTCATTTTTCAAGACAGGATTTGAATTGACTGAAAGGAGACGATTTGAGTTAGATAAACATTCCTTTATGATAACAGACGCAATTTATTTTAAATCACAAAATTTTGACTATGCATCAATAAAATTCAGAATCACGGATCATTTTTTGCCAACTTTTAGCATCTTCAATTTTACGTAATGGCATACAATTTCAGAGTTGCCTTTTTTGAAATAGAGAAAAAGAGACGAATTGACGGCAATACGTATTTGGATTTTGCTGCAAAACCATCAGACATTCAAATTTCATCGCATTTCAGTTGACAATGGTGAACGGTTCGCAGTCAGATGTGGCAAAGTTATAATTAGAGTTGTAAATAACAAGCCGTTAATATTGCGATCGTTGTTTAGGTGTAGCAAAAAAACAAGCATGCACATTGAAATCAAATGCAATCGTCGACAAATACTGTAAATTGCGGAAAGCGCATGGTACAACACAGTGCGATATGATGGAAAAAAGACGATGAAGACGATGGATCGTATAGTCGTTGAACGTGCGGGTCCGCGTACATGAAGTGGTTAGACCGGTGCATACGCATCTTCATCGTCAGCGTCACCGTTTAAATACAAATAAATCGATTTCTAGTTTTTTTTTAATGAATTCCACTAAATAGCGCTTGCGCATATCTTGATTCGGATTCCCACTAAATCTCAACTCTTAATTTGCAATAATTGATTAAAAAAATTAAAATCAATTTCTTGAATAATTCCATTTTATAATTTAACCGGGGCCAAGTGATGTGCCTTGTCATCTAGCTTTATCTCGGCCGGCTATCGGTGATCTCTCTGAGTGTCGGCCTCTCTCTCACTTCTCATCGAGCAATACCAATAAAAAGTACTTGTTAAATGTTAATTATGTCGAATCACTTTCGTATACAAAAATGTCATAGTAAAATTTAATGTGCAGCAGCAGCAGCAGAAAAAAACGTCGCCGTCACTGTGAAGGGAAGAAAACCGGCGCAGAACGAAAGAAATCCATGAAGCCAAAAAGAAAATGTATCTCTCCGGTTTGAACTATTCTACTTTGGTAAGCTTAAATCCATCCATATCTAGCAATGTATATCTGAAACTAGTGCTTGACCGGGCGCTCTCTCGCGCTTGAGAATGCTACGAATACTAAACGGTCTGTACAAAATCATTTCGATCTTTATGGTTTGAATCATCTCATCCACCTACTTGTTAAATGTTGAACATTCTTGACAATCGTTTAAATCTTTCGTTTTAATTTCCCTTTAAAACCAACATTTCGCACAGCGGGTCGATAATTATACTAGCTGGAAAGATGGAAGTGACTATGGCAATAGCAAATATTATGAGCGCGCAAGCGCGCACGCCAACCACAACTCAGCGCAATGCATACCAATGCAATTCTCAAAATAATAACCGTCCAATGAGGGAGAAACATACATACAGAGTGAGAGAGAGAGAGAGAGAGAGAGAGAGAGAGAGAGAGAGCGAACGCATTCATTTCGTTGGCATATAGTTCTAATAGCAGCTTTGGAAATTTCGATCGTTCATTGACATGTTATTAAAAGGAATTTATGTACTTCCAGAAATAGAGAAATTAATAGATATACCCAACAAATAACCCAGACTAGCCAAACAAATAAAATTTGTGGACACTCATAATAAAATGCGCATATTGTGCAGTGTATACACATTTTCATGGTGATAATAAAATCGATTTGGAGTGAGAGAAGAGAAGAGGATGAGCGCGCGCGCGCGAACAGTAACAAGGAACTGTTGAATAAACGACCGCAATTCGATGTAAATGTGCATGTGCGGAGCCACATACGGCCGGACGAACACCATGAAAAAATGTGTGGCTGGTCAGCGATAGCGTCAATGACAAAAAGTTTGTTTAATTAGGGGCAATTTTGTGCGAAATGATGCGCACCAAAGTCCAAATAAAAAATGGTAAATTGTCGTAATGACTTACTGTTTGATATTAATCAGAATGATTGTGCAATAAAAATGCACTTTTAGAGCTCTTCGATTGGTTGTTTGATTTCATTTTATGATTTTCCACCTAATAACCAAATAAGCAACGTATGGGTGTTTCGATTGAATACCAGCGCAAACCACCAATTCCAAACGCTTTATAGAGATCGTCGCGTTCATTGTAGGAGCAAAAAATTGTAAAAAATCCATTTTTGCAACAATTTTCACATTAAACGAAATAAATGCTCACATATTGGATGTATCGGCGTGTGATTACCTCGCCAAAATTATTTGATCATCGATATTTGTGTAGAATTTCGTTGGGTTACGTGCTAATTCTCTCTCCCTCTTTCGCTCGCATTCAAATCACTTACCATAAACCTAAAGAAAACCAATTGAACACAAAACGTTCATTCATTTCAACTCATGTAAACTCAATTAACGTTAAACTACGCACATAATTATGGTGCAGATTGCGCAATTGCGATTGTAGTCTTTTTTGCATCTCGAGCGCAAGCGTGAGCGCACATTCTCAGTGATATCCACATCATCGTTCTTGAATTCAATGTACAAAATGTGTGTGTAACGTGTGTAGGGAGATAAAAATGAATTGCAGAAAAACAATGAAAGCACTTTGTAAAATGATAATTCGCATAAATAACGAATTTTATGCTGCTTGTCATGTGAACTATGAAAATGAACAGTTCGAAAAACAATTGCATAATCTGTTTACGGTAAAAAACGCATGCGTGCACGATTATACTTGCCACCGGCCAAATCAGAGAGACAATTGGCGCAAATGCAACCGCACAATAGCAACAAAAACTGCACGGGCACACGAAAAAAAGACGGATCAAATTCTAGAAGATCCCCTTGATTCTTGAAAGACGAGCGTAGAATTCTAGCGTTCTTTATAAAACCTTTTATACGATTATTATAATTATGATTTGTGAATAATGCTGCAGTCCAACCGAGAATTCAATGCAGAAAATTATTCCAGAATAAATGAATAATGAATTGAAACAGTCAACGCGTGCTGTACTCTGTTCTCATAGCCTTCTTTTATTTCTCTCTCTCTCTCTCTCTCTCTCTCTCTCTCTCTCAATTGCCCATTATTTGGAATTACGGCTATTGTTGATGATTTCGACTCTTTTTCCTCATAACATCCAACAAAAAGAAGAAAAAAATGAGCAAATTTCACGTCAATTAGTATTGCGCTTCACACATTTCAACTATTCATCACAGTCCTCATCATCGCGATGATGTCAAGACACCAACAAGTGAATAATACCCACAATAGGCTAACCCCGGATGAACTCATCAACACAAATTTGCCCGATTTGAATAATTAAAATTGTGTGATGGCTTGCGTAGCGCACGATAACAAAAAATGTGCATTTGTTTGCAATTGACCGCGCGCGCTGTTGTTGTTTGGAAATGCAGCTCATTGAACGTAATAGTAGCCAAAAAGATAAGCACGCGAAACAACCGCATACAATGCGATTATTCCATATCGCATGGAAAAATGATAACACAATGCATTAAAAAATAACATGTTCTCGGTGGGTTTTCAAAGCATAAAGTAACATTATTATGCGAAACGGCCGGTGAACGAGAAATAAAACAAAATCCGCGAAGAACAACACAGCTCTAATGGACATATTAGAATTTTTCTTGTGTGTAGTCTTTGGTAACATGTGTAATTTTGAATATGCGCGCACGAATGTCAAACCAGAACTGTTACAAGGACTCGTCGGACGGTGCATTTGGAACTTAATTAGCATACCTTGAGAAAATCCACGCTGAACAATAACAACAATAACAAATTATTTTGACAATTTTTCAATGAAATAGTAAGCGCAATTTTCCAAGACAAGCACCTAACCGCTGTGACATTTTTTTCTGCATCTACTGCCAGCTGCTTTTTTCTGTCTATTTCGTTTTTATCATTGGGCTGAAAATGAAAATAATGAATATTTTACGGTATTTCGATTATCTGTGTCACCGACAGTTATTTCAAATTTTATGTTATGCCAATTATTACTATCACACAAACACACAGCCCACAAGCCACAAATGCACGCATTTTCAGCGTCTCAGTCACGGCACAATCATAATTTACCATTCGATTCACCGTGGCTGCTGCCATTCTGAATGATTCCAAACTTTTTGGCGACATTGTTGCAGGCTCGCATTTTTGTTGGTTTTTTTTTTTTTTTTTGCTCATTTGATTCTGACATAATGACTTCTGCTGTTTTGGATGGACTTATAAGCCTCGTCTTCACTAACAGTGCCGCAATAATGACAATGAAATGGAATTGAGCGAAGCGTTTTCGGTACACAGACTACGAAAGCAAAACTGTTTCTTGAGAAATAAATAAGTGGATGCAGTGTTGCGCGAACATTAAACGGAGTCAAGTGCTAGTTTTGAGAGCAAACGAGACAGAACACAGACACGCAGGCTGCAACATCAATTTAAATCAATTCAGTTCTGAACCAATGGAAGCGAAAAATAACACAAAAATAGCATCATTAAAAAAAGACGGACGAAAGAATGAAAAATCATAACACATGAATGCGGTGGAATTCGTTGCTTTTGACATTGAAAAGGTCTTATGAGGGCATAACATTTGATAATATTTTTCCGCTACATTATTTAAACCGCAATCACCATGATGTGGACGGGCATAAAAAAGAAATGAGATTTCAACACGACTGCGCACCGATTCAAGATTGACTTTTACTTTTTTTGGCCAATTGAATCGAAGACACGCAGAATTCGCTGCTTCTTCACACACAAAAGAAAACATGTGACAATTTGTCTATTATGCGCATTGTTATATGTTTCGGTGATTCCTTTGAATTGAATTTATCACTTGCTCAAAGCAAATTTGTATTAAGACATCTCACTGTCTCATTTAACGAGACAGTGAAATTGCATTTGCATTTTCAATGCGCAATTATTAAAATCATTGTTAGGATTTTGGTGCACCACATTCATGAAATCCAAATTATGGATATTAATTCAAAATGAAACTTGTTCCTGTTTTTGTCACGAATCGCTTGTCTTTCTCAAAATTTGCATGCAAAAAAACCGGTTGTCGAAAAACATGCCAGCGAAAATGTTGTCTCACATGAACTGAAATTTAAGTAAAAACCTAGTGATTAGCATTTCACCGATAAATAATTAGAATCAAATTGGCTTTATGAAAATAATATTTCAGAAAAAGACCGCCGAATTCATTCAATGTCAATGATTTGCTTTGGAACGAATTAATTTTGGAAGTTTCTCGATTTTAGCGTTAACTTAGTGAAAACAACGGAATGAATAACGAATTGACGGCCGTGGCTGATGCCCGTTTAAGTACCTTATCTTTGAAAATTTTACAAACAATGATTATCAAACGTTCATATTTATAGATGAATGAAAATTTTCCAAGAATTTATGGATAATTGAAATAAATCGGAAGTCCCTTGATACTGATCGGAATTTGACTGAAAAGAATCAAGGCAAAATGTCTTTAAATTGAAAAATTACGTCGATTTTTCTTCATAAAATCAAAATGAATTGGAAAAAAACGAATCAACGTTCAATCAATTCTCTGTCTGACCGCTTATAATATTTGAATAATTAAAACTCATTTCGCTTTTCTCATAATTCTCAACGGATAAAAAGCTAGAACCCATTTCGAATTGTTACAAAATGCAGCACGAAATTAAGAAGATCCATTTCAAACACTTTTAAAATGAAGCTAGAGTGTTGAGAACAATAAAGTGTAGCACACAAAAGAGCATCATTTTTCATTATTAGGAATTGCAAACATTTCGATTATACGAAACGAAAAATGTTGCATAGAAATACGATGTGCGTGGAATGTGAGCAGTGTGTCACTGAATGGGAAACATATAAAATAAACACTTAATAAATATTGAGTGCAATCTGCCTGCATAGTTCTCTCTCTCTCTCAATTTATACCGCTTTTTTGGTTCGGAACCATTAAACATTCGAGAAAACAAACATACGGAAGAGGAACATTGTATGCAGGAATAAAACTACTTTTGCGTTCCTATCAACAGACTTTTTGTGGGACCATCTTTGTTAAATGCTTCAAATGCCATTAATTCTCATTTTGCAAAGGCAAATTCTCGTGCACGCCGATTTCATTGGGCAATTTTTTGCTATGTTGTTTACTGCCGATTGACACCTCATATTTTTCATAAAATATTTACACCTCATAGATCAACCATCCATTGAATGATTGCACAAAAAAACGAGGAGAAAAATGTGTGTGTGTGTGTCTCTCTCTCTCTTCCTCTCGACGCAAGAAGAAGGTTTTTTACCCTATATATTTATCATAAACAGACATAAAGTAGGTATCAATGATATGAACTTAAATAATTTATTTTGTCATTGATGGCACACAAACTTCATGGAAAACGGCACATTTTTTAGTAATCTTCAATTAACTCCATTGTCTACGCTATTTTGGTTGAATCAGTCGTTAGTGAACTTCTGAAGAAAATAACAATTTTATTTGCATTCGAGATACCATTCCTTAGTCACTTATCTCCTGGATGCTATTGTCTCTTTTTTGATATACAGAAATATTATGCACACGAATGGCGTTCGTTGACAAGGTGTTTTGTACAATATGCATTATGCATTGTTTTCTATTTGGTTCAAAACGATTTGATTCTCACAATTAAACTAGTTTTTGGTATTCACAAATCTTAAGTAATTTTGCCATTTTTACAATGCTTTTTGAACTGAAAAGCCTATAAGTGTATTTGGGCAGTACTTTGGCTGTAAGCAACAAGCGCAAGTTCAATGATTTTGAGAGTTTTTGAGTTGAGAATAATCACTTGGCTTAAGCAGATAACAAGGGAATGTATTTTCTGGGAGACAAAATAGGCCTTGAAAAAAGTGCGAAAGTGTTTGTTGGTTAATTTAGTTCAAATCAGCGTTGCCAGCAAAGTCATTTCAAAACTCTCCATTTCTTTTCGATGAAACAAATCTTTGAGAAATTATACATTTAAAAATATGTTGTTTTATTTACTTTTTTCAGTTGCATGTTTCATCAATTCAAAATAAGTTGTACTTAAATAGTCCCGATAGCACTTCAATCAGACTGCTCAATCTATTTAAAATACGCTATGGAATGGTTGAAATTGGTTAATTTTGCTTCTACCACACAAATGACATATGCATCTCAGAATGTGTTGTTGGATTCTTCTGCGCAGGACACACATAGAGTGAAGTTGTGTCGGCATTTAAACAGCATTCAAACAGATATTATGTGATTGATTCTGTTTCGCCCTTTCATTAGCATTAAATATCTTTACTTCCGATTGCGGGATATGTCTGCCAATTGTAGGTAGATGCGGATTTGTTTTTTTTTTCGATCCGTTTAACCGTTATTAAAATTTCATATATGTAATTGAACGAGAATCAGTTGGCCTTGCCGGCGAAAGTCAAGAAGTGCACCATAGAACTATAAAAAACCCAATGCCTTCTTTTGAATTCATCGAGTTTTGTGCGTAAATCGATTAAACGAATCGTAGTATTTTCTTTTATTTGTTCATCTCTCACTTTAATGAAGACATTTATATCCGATGTGAAAACCGCATTGAATTGCTTACCTAGAATCCCTCTTTTCAATATCCGGGCCCATTGCGATTCTTTTTGATATCTTACTATAGCTTAATTGGCCTTGGATTGCATCCGAACTGACGCACAGCGCTAAGTATTAAATAATCGTGTTAATAATATACCAAAAAAGAAATTACGTCCATTCAAAAAATTTCCGACAACCTTTTGCGATCTGAAAGCCACACAGCTCGCATTTCGTCTATGTGATGTTCCGTTGTTATTTACACGGTACACATTTCGAGCCATTTGGCTTAGTTGTGGTCGATTTTTTTCGCTACCTTTTTTCTTTTTCACTGCAGTCGAAATAAAGCCGCAGAAATAAAGCCAGACAATTACGAAGTGAAAAGATTATGTGTTTTTTTTTCGTTGCATGAGTTCTGATTGAGAGTGAGAGAGAGATAGATAGACAAAGGGAGAAAGGACGTTAATCCTTATAAGTCAAAAATTAATGGGGCATGATGAAATAAAAATAATAGTCGGCCGCAAAATGAATGAAATCAAAAAGGAATCGTCCAAAATTGATCCTTTACCTTGTAGGTCTCGGTTCGTTTATGGATATTGGTGACTTATTTACACATTTCAGGCTTCCGTGTTTGACTTTGTGTTGTTCCTTTGCCAGCAAATATTCGCGCATTGTCTTCATCATCCAACAAACCCTTCTTATTTTCTTATTTATATGCGCTTTACACGTCAATATTTTTCATTGTTTGTTTTGTTTGCGGTTACACGATCATTACCTCTCTCTCACTCTTCCGGAAAAATAGTCTTCCATTCTTTCTATGAACAATTAAAATTTATATCGTTGTAATTGAACCCTAATCACAGTCAACTAGCCACCTTTTTCTAAACCACCGTGAATCTGGTACACTTTTCAGATCAGGTTCTCGGTGAATACTGCGCATCTTTTCCATGCATAAGTCAATTCAAGGCAAGTACTTTTTATTGTCCTCGGTCACTTTTTTTAGAATAAATTCGCAATAATTGCCGGTGACGTTGTTTTGACTAGATTTTTTCCCATATTTTTTCTTCCTTTTTCTTCAATGAATTGTGATTCATGCAAATTAAGTATATTTATTGAGATTAAAAACAAAAATGAAATGTTTTAATCAAAAAATATTATAAATCGTCATCGTCCTATCTATGTTGGAAATGTGTAGTGTCTTTACTTAACATTCTTTGGAAAAGAAAAAATGGTCAGAATCTTTCAACTGAGGAAGAAAAGAAATAAATCGATTTTCATCAGGCTTGTTCGTAAACCAACATGTTTTCATCTTTGAGTCATTTGCCGTAGCATTTGAGCCGCGAATATCCTAATTTATACCCCACATCTTTGAAGCAATTTAAACGATGATCATAAATTGATATTATTCAATCAAATGTAAGACTTAGCATCGTTTCAAAACGCGGACTGTAGGAAAATTTGCGGGAATCATAAATATTCAGTCAGGATTTTAGCACACGGGATGTTATTTTTTTTTTTATTTTGAAAAACGACCAAATCAATTATTTTAAAAAAATTAAATACACATAAATACAATATATATTTCTCTGCAGGAAAGTAAAAAAATGTCTCACTCTCACTTATGGTAATAAGGAATAAACTTCTTGTAATTAATTCAGTAACGTCAGAATTTTATCGAGCTCCAAGAATTACGCAAAATACAATTTTCGATTGAAGAAGCTGTTATGACCAATGCTGGGCAAAGTTTTTGAAATCGGGTCATATGCTTAAAACCAATTTCGGGGATATTAAATATAATCGGATAAACAAAAATAATTATTACAATTTTCAGATAAGAATCGTCTTCAGATAGTCGGTCGATTTCATTTTGAATAGGAAAAACCAATTGTCGGTTAGATCAGTGACCAAAAGAATAAAACCATCAAAGTTACTCTTAAATTGCATATGCATTTCGGCCAAAGATAGACGTTCCATTTTTCTAAATTATCTCATCAATTACCATCTCCAACCTAAAAGTTTCTCTTTTACGATACCCAACACGAATGAATCGAGTCGATTTCATGAAAAATTTGACTTAAAATCAAATAACTCAATTGAATTAATATTTTTATAACTCAAAAATAATTGCAACAAATAAACGTTCATTTGATTTCACCTCTATTAAGGTTAAAAGATCATCCACAAAACTAGTCAAATATGTGCTCAAAATTTGAAAGAAAAAATAACGTTAAAACGAAACGATCCTGAAATTCTCCACAAGTCGATTCAATTGGAGAGATGTGCTTAAAAAAGCCTAAAGCGCCAAAAGCTTTGCTGAAAAGCTGTAGAATTTTGACGTTTGCCAAAATAGCCAGTTTGACATTCTATTCATGCTGGAGCAAAGTCAAGTGCACCCAAGGAAACAAAAGTGCGTTGAAGAGAAGACATAAGGGATCTGGTCTGAATTATATATCAAACAAAAGGTATGTTACAGAGTTATTAGCTCAATAAATTGCATATTGTTGACAGAAATTTGGTATCCGTTCAATTGATGGTGTTCTTCCAGAAAACAATGTTTCGCTTATCAGGATTGCCACAGATTGATGCTGCTGAGGAGAAAAGACGTGTTCGAGAGAATGTGAAATCGAATGTATTCTCATTCATTTTGCTCTGTGGAGCCATTCGTTTAGGTAACAATATGTTGAACTTATCGAAATATTTCGGTTTGGACTGATAATTTATGGAAAATGATCAGAAAGTTTTGAGGTTATTTTCAATGAACATTTTTCATATAGTGAGCTGATGTACGACGTTGTGGCGCCATCTGCAAATACATAGCCAAATGAATGAAATTTACTGATTTTATCGATATGCCTCATGTTTTTAATCAAAATTCCATCATTTTCATCTTTACAGCACCTTTCATCCTATCAAAGATTGCCCAACAACGGATATAAGGCTGAATAACACCATAATAACAATAATGAAATAGAAACTAAAATATTTCTGGACATTCAATAGGAGCCTGAAAGTGTTTCAATAACTACACATGATTATAATAAAAATTAAGAACTAAAGAAAAAACTGAGTTTTTTTTATTGTTTTTAATGAACATGAATGAGAGAAGCTCGAATAATGGAGTGCAATCAACGCTCTGTGCAAATGGCCAGAGTGCGCATCACCAGAAAAAACTTTTATTCTCTTTGCATCCTTGAAATCAAGTCAATTTTAACGTAATTATTTACCTTTTTTCCGGAAAAATCCTTCAAAATTCGAATAAAAAAGTGACAAATTAATAACCGCTCGAAAAAAAGAATCCAAGACATCTGGCTTCAATATGCAGCAAATAAAAATGCATCGTATTCGTTTTTGTGTTCCGTTGTTTTTTTTTTTTATTTTGGTTTTAGATTTTATATTAATTCAATATTTTTCTTGTATATTTTATTGTTCTACATTCAAAATACTATTGGATACGGCTTGAGGGCTATGTAAACTACTCGACAACATCAAAATGAAAATGATTTGCGTCTGATTTTTCTGGTTCATGCAAATAAAATGGATTCTTTATGAAAAAAAGTCTATGCTGTTGTTGCGGTTGTAATTTTTTGTTGACTTTTATTCTCTTTTTTTTGCTCTATTGCATTATGATTGGCCAAGGAAAACAAATTGCCTTGATTTGGAACTTAGTTCTAAAAAATTTATAAAGTGTACAGAAGACGAAGCGAAGAAGTTGAAAAATCTAAAACTGTTCGTTTTAAATGCATCAATTTCGCATTTTTTTTTTCAAATATTGTGTGTGTGTAAGTGTGTTTTATTTTCGATAGTCGAAGCATTTCGAAAAATGTGTTTTGTTTTTTTCATTGGTGTAAATAAAGGCATTCGAGCTCCCTTAACATTCGACGAACAACAAAAGATTTACTCAATGATTAAATCAACTTAAACAAATGAATAGTATTTTAATAGTTACACTATCGGCAGCGAGCCCCGATAGTAATAAGAAATGCCATCAAAGAACTGAAATGAATAACATTCAAACGAGGAAACAAAAATCCAGGTTCGTCAATGAAAAGTGAATTGAATATTCAAATTGAACTCGCTTTTCAAATAAAAAAGAAAAAAATTTAAAACGGAAATAAAAGAAAATGAACATTGTTCTCTCTCTCACTCCAAATCTGAAATGGTACATGAGAACTACGTTCCAACAAAAAAGGAACTCTAATTAGTAGACTTAAATTGTAAGAGACAGTTGTGGGAATTGTTGATGGTTTTTTCGCTGTTGAAGACATAAGTTTCACAATCGATGCACTCGTCTTGAACAGCCAAAGTGACATTTTGACTGCCTCGTGCATTTCTGTATTTCAGTTTTCGCATCTAACGTATACTAATTAATGTAATATTGGGTTAAGTGATTCTCCACTTGATGCACTCGACGCCACGGCAGTTTTCGGTCATTGTCTGAATTTGTTTTAGCTTTGCTATGTAATTTGTGGTAGATCAAATTAATTTGCTGTGTGCCAATTGTCGTTATTCAGATTTTCAGTAGGCTCAATGGTCGCATTTTGAGGTAACTTATCTAATGTATCCGCATGATAAATAGAATATTGGCATGGAAAACATAAATTGCTTCGGGCACTTAAAATATGTGTGTATTCATAAAATGGAAACACCAAAACTGCATAGAGCCCACCTTCTCAGTTCAAATGCTTGTTCGATTCCATCGCATCGCATTGCATCTGAGCACTGGCCATTTGCGTTGTATTGTGTTGGCCAACATGTTGGTGAAATTCATTCATTGGCTATTCATTTTCTATGTGATCAAATCAAAATTCAATTGATTTGCAACTATTTCGGACACATGGGTGCTCTTGTGCTGCTGCGAAAGCGTTCAGGTTTTTGTCTTCCCTTATTTCATTGAAATTTCTAGATAAGTTTTATTAAATGACAAATGTTGCCAGTTTGGACAACATTACATCAAGTTCATGTTTTTATCGCATTTTCTCGCCATCAATTTAGGCATTTGACTTGGACGCTTTGAATTTCCTACACAGTTAATAATGGTCAGTCGCGATTTCGGTTCAAAGATACGAGCTCAATTATACAAGCACAATCCATGTGCTTCACACGGTTTTTCGTTCAATTTGCCTATTTATCTGTTTTGATTTCACTCAATGGAATCGACACCTCTGTTCAATATTTGCCCGTGCAAATGATTCCCTTTTGCCACCCATTTTTCACTTTAAAAATTGGTATTTTTTTTTATTTGCTAGTTTAGTCGTAATGAGAGACGATTTTTCCCATCATGCTCGGAATCGAATCGGCTTATTAAGAGTCGATTATTAATTCCATTAATTATTAAGTGTTATATCCATTTTTATTTAATTTCTTCTTTATTCACGGTTTAAAGTTTCACACATACTTCGAACGATATATGTAAAATCGAATGTGATCGGTCTTTTTAACTATTGTAATGCATCGATTAATTTCTTTTTTCGGCTAAAATTACCGACAGACATTTTACATTTAAGGAATGATTGCATTGTGTCCCACAATCGTTATCAGAAGAAACAACATAGCAGTTGCCGCGGAGAGCGGCCGCTTTCTGTTTGACGATATTTTTCATTATTCGTTTTCTTTACAAAATTGTGTGTGTGTTTTTTTTTTATTGCTTCTCGGCGTTTTTATTTTTTTTTTTTTTATCGAAATACAATCCAGATTTAGTCATAAAATCTATTCCTTCTCTTTCGTCTGGCTGATCTATGTGTTGTTATTTTTTTCTATAAAGATTCATTTCTGCATTCGAGTGTTTGAATGTGTGTAAACTTGGACAATTATATTTGACAACAAAGGGAATAAAAAGAACAGAAAAGTTGATGTTGCAAGTTATGCATTTTACAAGATGTTTCAAATGTTTTTGCTTCTGCTGATTATCTTTTATACAAATTACTTTATGTTAACAATTATTTGCATTGCTATGATTCGCTATTTCAATGTTTATTTAAATTATGGATCTGTTGTTTTTGTTATTGTTGTTCTGGGGTATTGACTTTCATTCAGTATTATTATATTTTAATTTTCTCAAATGTTCATGCGTATTTTTTTGTTTCGTTTTTTTTTCTTTGACTCATTTTACAATTATTGGTCTTTTTTCCATTAATACTTAAATGTTCGTTCTCAATTCAAGACTCATTCATGAGTTGAAATTGCCGAGGTGTAAGACTTTCTACCAGCTTTTTTTTTATTTCTATTGATGGATAGAGAACTTGTGTGTTGGTTTATTTTTTTTTTTTTTCAATTTTTATGCTGGTATTATCCATGGAGCGATGCAAAATTTTTTTTTTAGATGGTAATTAGGTTGGGTTCGTATCAGATCTCTTAAATTATTCTATTTTGTGTCTCCAATTTTCTGACTTTTTTTTTTGCACTGAACGCTTTAAGTTTTTTTTTTAATTTTCATTTTTATTTTTATTTTTATTTTTTTTAAATTTCGTTATAATATGTTGAGACTGTTCGTCACGTCCTAGTTTGAAATTTCATTCGGCCACCATTGATGTTCTATTCATCCTCATCGTCTTCCTCTTCTTCGGCCTCCTCCAAATATGTTAGATAAGTGTTGACTTGGAACAAGGCATTTCCTTTGCCGGGATACACATCGCTTAGATCCTCTTTCCATCGCATGTATGATTCTTCTTCGATTACATTGTTATCGTAGAATTCATTAAACCAACGTAAAAGCATGCCTTTGGGGAAATTGTAGCTGTAGCAGAATACTTGCATTGCAAATATCGCGACCAGCTGCAAATCACCATTGCCGTTGAGGAATGCATTCAGTACGGGGCAATATTTAGTCAATAATGTTAATTCTTTGTCGATGAGCGCCTTTTCCGGTACGACAGTTGGATCAATTCCTTCAGCCAATGTTGTTTCCTGCAATAAACAAATGGCCAAATGACAATATTAAATTTACTTGATTCTAGTGTCGAAAACAAATGTGACAAGAAACTAAGGGAGTGTAGGGTGCCCTGCTGTACGTACCTGTGTAACGTATTTAAGAATGACATTCATCAATGCGGTAATGAAACCAGGATCATTGTAGCAAATGGGTTCGACGTTGTCTTTAATCCACTTGTATAGAGATTGAGGATTCGGATCAGTTTGGATTTGCTTTTGAAGCTCACCCTGGAGTTTCAACAACGGATATAAAAAGCTTAAATTGCGATCTTCAAGAATTTCGGCCATACGATCTTTAGTTCGGTCCGCCTCCGGCAATGATGACATCAAATTCACTTTGCTCTCATTGAAAATATCCAACAAGCCCTGTTTGCCCAATGTTTTGTGCAATTGCTGTAACACCAACAAGAACAGTGGATAGTGAGCGCCATTTTCGGTATAATTGGCCACATCAACCAGTTTGCAGAGTTTCACGATGACCGAGCGGCTGAGTAGCGTTGCAACGAGCGTTGTGATGCGCGGCACTGGACTGTCATTCATACCATTGATAAGTGATTTGAAACTTTCTAAAAGGGCATTATTTTGGAGTTTCCCCTCTTTCCGGAGGCAAGTCAAAAATTCAATCACACGATCGTACACGACGTCCGTTTTATCGATGATTTCATTGAGAATGGCCGTGACCGAGTCGCGCATAAATTTATCGGGTACTTTGAGGTCAAGAAATGCGGCCAAAGCATCGTCCATATTCTTTTCATTGTCCGGCGATGTGACGGCCAGCCACTCTTTGACGAATGTCAGTACACGCTTGAGAATCTCTTCTTTGTTTGGACCTTTGTCCTTTTTATTTTGCTTGGGTTTCTCTTGTGATGCCGATTTGATGACAATCTGATCTTTGTGTAGAATATTATTGGTTGATGGAGATGGCGGCACCAACAATGGCGTTGCTGACGCTCCATCGCTCGGCGACTGATAGTTTGCATTCGGTGAATTAACATTTGTCGAATAGTTGGCGGTGCCCGTGCTGCCGGTCGTTTCAACTGACAATACCGACGATGCACTGGCCGGACGCGGCTGCTGTGACATCGGCATCTGCGCACTTTGTCGGTTGGAATTCGATCCTTTGTAGAGTAAACTGTTGATTTGTGGCCGGAAAGTGTCAAATGTTTCAGGTGATTGTTGATTTGATTGATTCGAAATGTTGACACTCTGTTTGAATCGCGGCGGCAACTGTTTCACTGCATTGTTGTTATTGTAATTGTTGTGCGGGTGTGGACTGCTATTATTGTGCTTATTATAACGATTATGGTTGTGGTTATGGTTGTTGTAGTGGTTGTGATTATGATTCCCCTTTAGAAATGAAAAATAAAACAAAATATATTTCAGGTACAGCACAAATATTATTAGTTCTTATTGAATTTTAGTTGCTTCGAAGTGCGTTTGTTGCGCATCAAAATGTTCGAAAGACTCTCGAATCAATAACTAAATAATTTCTTAATTATTATGAATGCAGCTAAGTTGAAATATCGCGGTTTTTGTAAGCAAAACGGAGTGCATTTATATTTGCACATTTCAGTGCTCATATCTCAAAAACTCATATCAAGAGCTGGCTGAACGTGTACAATTAAGGTGTTTTTCATATTTTAAATTGAGAAAATTGTAGCTTTCAAAATAAAGAGCCAAACATTCTGTATCAATTGATGGCTTCCACACAACGTTGCGATTAGTATTCAGACTTCCCGAAGCAAAAAACACGATTATTGTTTCAGCTTGATTTTGAGCGATCGAGATTTTTTGTGTCATTCGTAAGCAAATTTTATTGAAATTCCAAGGGAAAAGAACCTTTTATTCTGTTTGTATTTTGTCAAAGGATTCAATTGTTGCTATGACATCAGCGATTTAACCGACAAAATGGCACAAATCAACAAAAGAGATGGATTTTGTTTTGATTTTCGTTTAAATATCGATACAGAACATGATGCGGTGAATTTTATCAATCGGCAGATTTGAATGGTATTGCCGAATTCAACCAAGCGAGAGTCCACAAAGAGTGTGTTGTTTGAACAAGTAAGTGTGCTTCACCGATAACGGTGCATTTTAACGGAGTCATTTATTCAATTTTATTTTTGTGTTTAAGGATTTTTCGCATCATTCGATTAACGGGATTACATATTGCTGACTGTAGATAAAGTGAATTTCATCACCCGCAGATTTTCGATTGCATTGCCGAATTCAAACGAGTGAGAATTCAGAAAGGATGTGCATTTTGAACAAGTAAGATGTACTTCGATTCATATTTATTCATTTCGTTTGTGTTTTTAACAGGTGTATTCGAAAGTGTGAACTATGCGGCTAAGAAAGAAGCCATCGAAAAATAATGCCAACAATGAAAACAACGATGATGATGATGAGGACAATGGAATCGTAACAATCAAATGTGCATTTCCTTCGATTCTTAGACCTAAATATCGAAGAATAGTCATCGATGATATCACCGCCAAAAGTCTGCAAGCAACGAAGATATGTTCATTAGCATCGCTTCTGCTCTTGCATATGACGAAAATAACACGGAATTCTTCTATCAAGATGGTGAAAAAGTCATACGAGATTGTTTTTTTGCTGTTCTTAAGAAAAACATCACCAAAAACTCTATGATTGCCGAATTCCGTGATTTTGTGACAAATCTCGATGACGAACATCGCTTTGAATGGCCAAACAACGATTATTTTGGAAATGCTTTCAACGATTTGATTGACACATACAAAACGAATGTTACGACGAACTTAAATACGCATCAGAAGAAACGCGTCTACAAATATCTGGAATTGAAAGTGCACGGTTGGTTCAAATCGCTGCCAATGTGGATAGCAATGCAACGTGAGATCGATGAATTCAACATCAATCAGCGACAACGAGAAGAACATGAACAGCCAGAACAAAATGATAGCTCAAACCGTCCACCGAAAATCAAAAATTTTTCCGTCATACCAATTTGCAATCTTAGGCGAACGCACTATCCAATTGACAACTACACGCTTTACAAACTACTTTGTGGACAGAAGATTATCGGAAGAAATGAAAACGGAAATCAAATTATGTTCAACCAGTTTATGAATGATAAAGCACGGTATTGGAATCAAATTTTCTATTTGCGTAAAATCAACCGCGAATTTGGCAAACGAAAGAAGCAATTCCACTTTGGCATTCTATCTGATGGCGTGGCGGTGTCGATATTGTTCGAAGTGAAAAAGTGGCAATTGTATCGTTATACCAACCGATGAATATTACACCTCCCAAACCTGTGCGAAATGTTTCCGACGTTTTGACCCAAGAACATGGAGCCATCCCTTCAAACTGTGTCCAGATTGCCATCCAAACCATCTGGCGTTGCTGCCATCGATTATCGTAACTCAGAAAGGCAAACGATTGATGAAGCTTTTGAGAGCAAACCTCGGAAATCGCAATCCAAATCAACGCAACACAGAACCTTTACTCCCAAAGGTTATAATATACCGCAAAAACTGGCTAGTAAACCCTGTGATTGGTGAAATGGAAAATGTGTTCGATGGACCACCAATTGTATTTCCAGATGAGATGGAAGTAGACCATGATGCCGCTGAGCAACCAAACGAATTCCAAGAGGAGATGGTTGTAGACGATGTTGCCGCTGAACATCCAATTGTACATAGAATTTTTGGCAACGCGACATAGTCGCTGCAAAGTGCATTCTCATAAAAGGTATATATTAATTAAATGACAATTGTGGCAATGCTTTTTTTAATTAATAAATTTATGTTTTCAAGGACATTGTGAGCTATTTGGGATTCCGATTCCGGAGACATTACAGTGACCACCGAGACCAGTCGTAAATCAGCACTAAGCATCGAGCATTATAATTAATTCGAAAATTAATTCCAAATGACGGCTTGTTTGATATACGCGATTGATATTCAGAGTTTATTACAACTTCCCGAATCAGGAATGCAAAAAAAACTAGTTTATTGAAAACTTGCAATAGAAATGAATTGGGTAACAGTCAAGTTTGTCTTTGAGTGTTTTTTGCTTCGGGAAGTCCTAGTACTAATCGCTACGTTGTGTGAATACCATCAATTGATACAGAATTGTTTGCTCTTTATTTTGAAAGCTACCATTTTTCTTTTTTTTTCACCAAAAACACCCTCTAATTGAACAAAGTGCTGATAACTTACCATATTATTGCGCTCACGATTGGGATTGTGGCGATAGCCACCTGGGCCGCCGCTACCCATAGAATCTCTGCGAAAATAAATCGTAATCGTAATATTTAGAGCCGTTGCATTGCAAGAAATTGTGTGAATTAGTTTGTCAATCAAAAAACTAAATTACCCCATGCGATCACTATTTCTGTCCATATTTCGGTCTACGTTGCGATCAATACCACGGCCATTGCCATCGCGATGATCACGATTATTGTAATTACCGCCAACTGGTGAAGAGTTATACGATTGGTTCATATTGTAAATGTTATTCATAATGAGCGGTGAACTGTAGTTTGAATTCGGTTGATAATTAAATTGTGTTTTACTCATCCAACTGTCACTGTCACGGTCAATGTTGCGCTGATCCCGTTTGCTGTAATTTGGGAATGAAAGCAAGCAAACAAAGAACAAAAAAAAAAAACAATTTAGTCGTGGTTTTGAAAATGACATGCATGATTGGGTCAGTACCTGGGTTCGAATGCATTGAACCGTGTATCATCGTCTGGACGCAATTGCTGCATCGGCACAGGTGCTTCAGTATTTGCTGATTTCCGTGGTACCCAGCCATTGCGTCGCAGCTCAATTAAATCACGTAACATGAAACGTATACGTGGCGGATACTTCGCTGATTGGGAACATTGATCTATTCTTTCAAAGTATTGGTCCATCAAAGTTTTACTCTGCATCGAATGAAAACAAAAAAAGACAAAAATGTCAATTAAAATTTGATGGAAAGTTCGGAGTTGCAGAGTAGTTAATCGAATGCCGTTTTTCGATTATTTGTTCGTTTGCCAAATTGGGGCATTGCTCTATATACCTTTTCTGCATCCACGAGTTTTCCGCATGTCCGTACGATTTGACTGAGGCATTCCATATTTTCGCAACGTTCTTTTTGCGTGATCTGGCTGGAGGTCGACAATAATTCCTTAATACACTTGTGCAATATTTTATCGTCGAGCATCTCGAGTGTGAAGAGTTCGGCGATGAATTTAACATTGCCAAGCATTTTCTGTTTGGCAATGTATTTCCGTTCCTCTTCATCGAGCTGATCAGCGTCGCGTGAGTATTTGCCATTTTGTATCGATGATGTATTGCTATTCGCTGTATCGCTAGTTGATGATGGTAGCGCATGGCAATCACTAGAACGGTTTTCAAATTTGTCACGGCAAACCGACAACAATAAACTCAAAAATGTACTATTATAACTTGGTTGATCTGGCTTTTTATTTTTATCGCTATTTTCAAAATTTTGAGCTTCGATCGATAGTCTTTTGCACAATTGTGCATACATACGCGAATATTTTAGCTCATCTAAAGCTTTTTGAAATATTAATAGTATAACACCTTTTAATATAACTTTTGAACCAAGCTCAATTTTCAGCAATTCATCACTTAATTTTTCAAAATTTTCCGGCGTAAGTTTGTTGAGAATACCGCGAACCTATAAATTGTAAATCCAAACAACAACAACAAAAAACGTATGAGATAAATGAAACTGTTTGCGAAATTAGGTGTGATTGAAATGAACGGCGAAAATGTGTACCTTTCGGAAAATTTGCTCATTATTGGCCACTTGTGTGAGTCCATGTTGTGGTCTCAAAGAAGGAGGAATCCAGCGTCGAGATGCTGCGGGGGGGACTGGTGATTCCCTCCCCGTGACACGAGACTCTGGCCTCGTTTGCGTGATGGCTTCCGTCTTGTTTAGTAGCGGTTCACCGCAATCAGACACGTGCTCCGTCAGTCTACTGATTGGAGCGTTCTTTGTTTGTATTTAAGCTTATTTACACTTACGAGCGGCGTCAAATCTGTCAACAAAAACATAACATTTTTCTTCAGATATATTTTTCATCGAAAAAATCATATAATTTCTAATTAATAATTGAATAATTATTTAATTTCAACTGATTTCTTTTCAACATTTGTTGGAATATTGAGGTGAAGAAGCCTTATTGGTTTTACTAACAATATATAAAAAACTTTAGAATCTTCTTGCAAAAAAAAAAAATACTTCTCGCAACAAAATTGATATTATTTTCCGACATATTTATGCTCGAATTAATGGAAATTAGAAGAACTTCGATTGCGACAGACACATACGCTACCTTTAAATTATTTAAATCGCATTTAAAGTTACGATTTTCAATGAGGACACCGAAAATTGAACAAGTTTCCAGACGGAATGGAATGCACGAATCGAATATGCAATTCACAGCCTACAACACACCAAACAAATTGACACAAGGGCAAAAATTCAAATGGTTGAAAATTTGGCCCCGTCTCGCGTCTAGACGATATCAATATTATATTAAGAGTGCGAAACGACACATCCAGTTCAACTCTGACTTCTTTTTCAACTCAAGAATTTCCAGCGCGCTCATAAGGTGCGTGAAGCACATGATAACCGTAATTCGTTCTTAATGCTATCGTCGTCGTTGTTGTTGTTGCTGTTGCCGTCGTCCTCTTTTTTCCACCAACAAACGAATGCGTGTGCGTTGAGTGTGTCGGTCGCAAAATTTGCCACAGTTTCTATTCTATGCTTATTTTTAACCGTTTACAGTGTCTTCTGCGGCATTGTTTCGAGACACGGTGTGGTTTCATGTTTATGCATTGAATAAGGTAACGTCAAATTAGCGCAATAAATTATTAATCAAATGCAATATGGTGAAGAAATGAGGTCACGCAGAATCATGCAATGCAGAGTTTGCGGCTGATTAATTTCCATGTGTATTCATCGTGTGTGTGTTTATTTAAAGAAAAAACCAATGCTCAATTAGATTTTTGTTTGTTGTTGATTGATTTAAATGAATTTCGCTTGAATAAATATTTGTTGCTTTGGTCTTATTTCGGTACAATTTCTAAATAAACATTGGCGGAAATGCTCATTGCCGCCGTCAAAATATAAACATTAATATACGAATTGAAAATAGATTCAGAAGCGGCTCATAATCGCCCATAAACACCGATAAATATTGGTTTCGCGGACCAAATAAATTAGCAAATGTGCCGCTTACTGTCCCATGCACATTCGATTTGAGTTCATTGATTTTTCGGCGTTGTGTGAACCATCGACTCTCGTTCAAGGGGAAAAAACGATGACTGTATAAATGAATGAAAAGCCTGAGGTTTCAGTGTTTACATTGAGTTGTATGTGCACAATAGAACGTGCGAGCGACGCACATTTATCCAGCATACGGTGCAAGAATAAACGTGATATAGCTCAATTCCAAATCACACATAGTCTGCATGCCATTGACTTTGGCTCAGCTCTTGTTCTCAAATAGAACGTCTTTGGTATTTTTTTTTTTTTTTTCGATTGTGCGTTTCAAACCGTATTCATCTCAGCAAATGAAATGCCATTGACGCATACAATATATATATATATATATATATATATATATTTGTATAAATTTATTCAAGATTCATATTCTACATCGAATATCACGCGCCTTGACTATATACACATACGCACTTAGCGTACTGTCATGTTGTTTCGGGCTCATGAAGAACAACCAGAGCAAAGGAAAGTACCAAAAGCCAATGAACGTGTAATACGCAGCAGCCAGTACGGTTGATATGAAAACAGCATTCAGAAATTTCGAAAACACATACAAGCTATTCATGCGTCACACCCCATACTAATAGGTCAACGAACCCTTTGCTGTGAATGTATGTGTGCGTGTGAGTGAGCGAGTCTCTCTATCTCTCTCTCTCTCTCTCTCTCTCTCTCTCTCTCTGTGTGTGTGTGTGTGTGACTACTGCTGACATTGGTGTTATTGGTGCTGCCGTACTAGAGCCGTTGCCGCCATTGCAATTTGACTATTTTCAATTATTTTCTTCGTTGGAAAATTGGGAAAAGCCACAGAAATGTAATACCTAATATCGATTTGGACGGTTTCTCACAGCCAAAGAATTGTGTTATTGTATCACTTTATTTATGGTTTTATCTAAAATTTGCTTTTGTTTTAATTCTTATCTAAATTATATTTGATCATTTGTCTTAAAAAAGGCACCAATTGATGAATACTCAAATAGAAGCAAATAAGACGCACTTAAAAATGCCGAAAAATAAAAAAATATCAAGCAAATGAAACATGATACCATAAAGAATAGAGATGAATTTCGGTGAAAATGTCAGTTCAGTTGCCGCGAATGCACATTTTGCTGGCCAATTTGAATGAGGATACTTTTCAGAGAGGTTTCAGTATTTTTCGCTCGTTCGAATGCGAGAATCATAACGCATTTTGAATGGCTGTGTGTGTACATAGCATTTGTGTGAAACCTAAAATACATCTCGGACGTTGAACTGGCTGTAACTGTTATTGCGTTGCTAAACCGAGTTTCCTTTGTGCTTCACTCATCATTCCTGCATAAATGCGAAATTATGGTTGTGTACGGCATTGATAGTGCTAGTAGTCACCATACAATGGCTTTTCTCACACACAAAATATTCCTCAAATTTATTGCGTCCCTGAGTAGATGACTGGACTTTTTAACTTGTTCTCAAGACAGATTTGAACATGTTCTCCCTCACTTTCTGTGTTTTTTTTCTTCTTGTTACATTTGATTCATTCAATAGTCCCAAACCGTAAAAAATAAGTTAATCAAATCAAGCAGAAATGAACTCAGGTTCATGCTCATAAACAAACCACAGCAGCGGCGAAGAGACGAAAAAAAGAACATAGAAACAGGACAAGGTCATCGACCTTGCGCTTAAAAATTGGTCACAGTATATAATTTTCCTTTATGGTCATTCATTACCGCATGCACTACGAATGGAGTGTTTTTTTTTCACGTTGTTGTTATAGAAAAGAGCGAGAATATAAAAAATATTCCATGAAATTACTGGAATATTTTTTTTGTAGTTTTTCGAGGAATGTTCCCAAGAATTTTCGACGTCTACGAAAGAAATGTTGAACGAGAGAAATATATCGACACAAAAATAGTGTTCGACACAAAATTCGGATTTTGTTTACACGTAATGAGAATTCACAACATTATATCCATTTCAGCATGTGTCTGCGTACCGTGGCGAGTTGATTCGGCACAGCAACAATTTTAAAAGCAGAAAGAAGTCATCGTTAAAAGAGAGAGACTCGATGAAGTGCAATGAACAAGTTTCAAGAGAAAAGATACTTATAGACCATTGCATGGAATGTTGAAGGTCGGTCGTTGAAACGACGATCTACCGAACCGATTCAAAGCATTTGGTGCAGTATTCTGGATTTTAAATAAAATACGATGTATGCTTATATTGGTTTGTCCCGAAGTCGTAGCCGCGTGTACACATTGAATACCAGCAGCATTGACATCTGTTCCCGGTCAATCCCATCGTACTTTCAGCAAACTCATAGTTCGGTGGTGTTAATAACCTCATCAATGATTACACCATGTGTTATTTTCAGCATCGACATCTCGACTAATACGAGATCTTTCCCCGAATCATCGCTCTTTCACTCCTCACCCTCAATGATAACTCATATGCTGCACATTCCTGGATGGTATTTGATCGGTTGGCTGTGCGCTATGGAGGGCTCACATTACCATTGGGTTGGATGTTTTCGTGAATAAAGCCAAAAACCAACATAATCATGCCGTTATTATTGTGATCTAGCATAATTCATCTCGCGCATTAGTATTCATTATCGATTTCAACACAAATTCCTCTATTTTCCGTTATGATTGTGTATTTTCAGAATGCGTTCGCATTTTTTGTGTTTATATTCACAACGCAACTTGAAATGCTTTGAATTTCCTACTTCTTTGTTTCCAAATCATGATTTTTGAATGGCATAAAATATATGGTAA
Organism: Obolodiplosis robiniae; assembly: GCA_028476595.1. Classification (NCBI taxonomy): domain Eukaryota; kingdom Metazoa; phylum Arthropoda; class Insecta; order Diptera; family Cecidomyiidae; genus Obolodiplosis; species Obolodiplosis robiniae. Next base: position 5,056,607 of record CM052017.1, on the reverse strand, counting down.
AAACCATGATTCCGAGATCTAATATAATTTCCACATGTCAATAGCAACTTTTAAATGATACACATTATATTGGTGTGCAATTTAGGCTAATGCGAAATGCGGATGGTCGAAATCCAATTAAGAAAGTGAAAATGTAATTTAATCGTATGCTCATTTTGCTGCGAATGCGGAGAAAAAAATAGTCGTTCGTTTAATGTTGCATATTATTTTCCATTACTTAAGCGAAGAAATAATATATAAATCTATATAATTTACGTTGGCTACGAGCAGCGTGTGGCTACTAGCAAAATGTGCGCAGTTTTGTTGCGATTTTATTAGCTGCAATGTGAATTATAAAACAAAACAAATGTTCGCGAAAAAAGCGGGTCAAGTTTTTGGTGTGACCTACATTTCGAAATTTTTCGTGTCGATTGTTTATCTTTTTCTATCACAAATTCGACTCAGCTTTCGACTGCTACTATATGCGCAAACCACGTCGTGTGCTTATAGTTAGGACAGCAGTAGCATCAGAATTAGCAATTGTTCCGATCCATAAATGTGGGTGCATTGTAAAGAGGTGTGACTACGAGTTTGAAGACGGCAGCCACCAAATCGAGTCGAAATCGATGGAATCAAGTGTGTAGCGAGGCGATCTGTACGTCTTGTATCCATTATTTCATTTAATTTACCTATTATGATTTTCCCCCGTTTGTCACAATTTGCACATTTACTTGATTCTAATCGATTTGCAATCGATTGCATAAGTAAAACAGAGAAAATCGATCGCAATGCGCCGACCAACGAATTAAAGTGCAATTTACATTGGCACGTGTGTGTGTCGAGACCATTCGTTTTTCTCTAGCAAATGGCCTTTGAACAGCTGATTTCAATGACAATTGAAATACTTTTGTATGGCATGCTTACACTTGTTCAAGTAACAAACGATAAGAAATTCAATAAATTACTTCGAAATTTTGCCGTATCATTGGAGAGAAACGGTGCAAATATTTTCATTCGGTTGGTGTGTGTGTGTGCTTATCTTGTGTCATCGTTCATTGTTTCTCACACAAAAAATCGATGTGCACCACACAAAATGCTGCATCGCCCCAAAGAAAAATGAATTCATGATGTAAATCGAAGCTGTATTGCATTGAGGCGCGCTTCTTTGCGAACATTTGAGAACGCAGAAGCAAACGTAAAATCACACACAGACAGACAACATCTAAATTATTTGGGTCACGATCGTGTGCAGTCGTTTACATTATATGAATGAAAATGCTTCCATATGTATGTTTTGCTTCTTCATTTTTTTGCTGCGCTCGAGAAAGAATCATATGATGAGTTTGAAGTTTTAATTTCAACTTATGGAAATTAATATGAATAAAGAGCCACGTACCGCGAGAAATCGCTTGAGCAAAATCAAACTGTCATTGAATTGAGTTTCATGGCACTTCCTTGAAATCCAAGTGAATGCAATTTATGATGCATTGAGAGCGAATTTGAAAGAATGTCATAAATGGAAACAGGTTTCAACAAAAAGCGGGTCACATCTTTTATTAGTTCACATTTTCTTTTTTTTTTTTTTTTGATGTCAAGTACTCAATGCATATTCAATTCACATATAAGTATAGCAAAATCGTAAGATTCTAATCGATGTGCATGCGCAAAACTTATCCAAAACATCACAAAGCATTTCAACAAATTTTGAGTGCATTTCAATTAAACTTGAAATTAAAATTAAGTGATAAACTTCGAATTTTATCTCCATAAAATGTTTTGAAAATATCAATGATTCGTAACGAATTCGTCGTATTGATTCGGCACATCTTGTATTCGACATTTCAACATTCTCTATTCGTTGTTATTTTTTCAAGGATTCGCAGTAAATTTCCTCGATAAACAGCAAACAAAAAATTACAAATAAAAGTCGATTGCAATAAAAAAAAATCGTATGAAAAAAGTGCGATAGAAACAGTAAGTCGCAATTAGGCAGGCACGTGTACCTCGTTATGGAAAACACTTGGCTGATTTGAAATGCATTAAGTGCAAGTGTGGGTGCTTTTTTTTAAATATAAAATCTCTCTGCGCATATCATTCAACTATATGGAAACATTTTAAGAACCACAAAAAAGCAGCCGCGCACAACAATAACGCGAAATTCGCTTAATTTGATGAAAAAAATATACAATTTTATCATATCGATGCATAAAACAGCAGCGCGAACACGTGATTGAGGAAAAGTGAACTCAAATATATTACAGCAATATAGATTGCGTATATTATATTTGGCAACAGTTTTGCGTATCATTTTATTATTTGGAGAAATTTGCATGTATTTTTTTGTTTTCTATCTAATTTCATGCGGCGTAGTTATTATATCGAAATTTTCCGAGAATTTCGCCGCGATCTGAATGCCAACTGCTGAGAGACAAATTACAACATATTGCACATAGCGTGTGCCATTGCCAAACACGGACTCGAATTCGATTCAATTTGTTCACGGATATTTTTCGACGGCGTGATTGGGATCCGATGACATTTGCATGTGCCAAATAATTCATCCAACGAGCGAAATGAATATGTCCGATCAATTTTTGTTCAATTATAATCAGTTTTTCGTGGAAAGAGGCGGTAGACGGACAATTTTCGAAAATGATCATATGTTTTTTTTTTGGTTTGAAACTTCTTCGAAGTTTTGTACGATTTGGATAATTTACGAAAATTGATAGACATTTTGATCGGACCGTGACATTCATCCGTATCTCAATTCTTCTCGCGGAAATATTGCAAATCTGATATAGAATCTAGAACACGGCCCTATTTATTTGCAAATTCCAACATTACATATTTATTGGGATCTTGATTTGGACACGGAATTTTTGGGTTACTAGGTTATGAGCAAATGTGCCATTTTCACTTGTTTTCGGACATTACACTGTAATTCGTTACTAATGTCATTGTCAGGCCGTTATCCAACTCAATTTGCTTTTTCGAAATAACGATATGATTAAATACTTGTTGTTCCGTTGAAAAATGTCGAACACAAACAATTTCAATCGTGTTTTATCGTGAATTTTTATTCTCCTGTGTGATTGATTCATTCGTTCATTTGCAAAATTATTGAGCGATATTTAAATTTCAAAAATATATTATTTGCATCGAACTGATTTGATGGGACCCTTTAGGTGGTTTGAAATGGGGACGGAGAGAGATTACTGTGGAGCCAAGTATGTCAGTCGCAAGTCAATCATTTGATTCCGAATACATATTTCAATTAAACATTAGAAATTCGATTGCATCCGGTAGATTTACTATGAAACCGACAAGCAATTTCGAAAAGCTTCTAAATAAATGGTAGAAGAACGAGAAAAAGAATGAGAAAAAACCTGGTATAATTAATTGAAATACATACGAATGAAATTGTGTCACAAACAGATATGATTGCGCTTGCGTAAAGCTGCGTTACATGAAGTACAACTCTGTTATCATACAAATGTTGTTTGTGTGTGTGTGTGAGTTAGTGTTCGGCCGAGTAGAAGACTATCAATGATTCCATTCTATTGTGGCGTTGGAAATTTTGCGGAATGGAATGAAGAACGGTCGAGAGCAAACAAAATAAAACACGTAGAACAAATAAATACACATAACACAAATGCGAAAAAACACACATCAGAACCGATTTTTGAGACCAAATTGCAGCCACCATTAGCATGACGCGATCAATTGTGCAAACACATGATAATATGTGACAAAATGTACGCATACAATCAAAAATCATTGATTCGTTTTTGTTTCCTAATCAAATCACACAAAATTTTGTTCTTTATCGGGTTGAGGGGGGTGGGGGATGGAAGGAGTTTTGTTGGCTGTAGACGATTTATTAAGCCGATAATAGTGGAACCATTGGCTTTGACATCGATTTTCAACGGCGTGGTGCTAACGTAATCACGTCCAACAAGCTTCCAACACGAAAATCCCGTGTGTGATGCTGGAAAATAGGTCGTGCGATATATCATATTATTTTAGCGCAAATGGCTTGTCGTAAAAAGCGACCGACGACGACGTTTCGCCTCTCTCAAAAAAGAGCCCTCAACAATTTCCATTTTATGGTCATAGATTGTACAGACACATGAGGAGCGAGCACGAGAAAATCCATGAGTGGAAATGTTATTCGGCTATTTACATGCATTCATCGATTGTTTGAATAAACCCAGAGCGTGAGCAAAAGCCAGAGCGAGCAAAATGTGTCAGCAAAAATATGGGCGGAACCCGTTTGTAAAGCAAATGTACTTTGAGTGTCTGGATCGCAGCACGAAAAACAGCGTCTTTGCTTAAAGGTAGCTCAAGTGAGATATGGATTCTATACAATTTATGAGCTGATTTATAAATAATGTTATTAATAAACAAACGATAACATGTTATAATTATATGTCGTTGTAAACAAAATTGATTATTTTCAATTGATGACACTATTTGATTCAGTCCAGTCGACTGGCAGGAATGATTGGTGTGAATGTATTAATTATCCTAAGATCAAGGGAAATCCACGTCGTGAGAGTGAAAAGAGCGAGGTAAAGAGATAGAAAAATCCGTACAAAAACAGAGAATTGTTTTAATGTATTCGATCGGCTATTTCCGTCGCCGTCAACATTTTTTTTCTAGTTCCCATCGCGCTCAGTTCATTCATTTCATGAATTTTCTATGAGGCAATACAAAGAAACCAGAAATATTAATCATCGCAAAGGAGGCTGACATATGGGCAGCCGATTTAATTCACATGTAATACAAAGAAGCGGTGCTTCAAAGCCGCGTGTGCATTTCAAATTTTATACGGTGAAGCGATCAAGTTCGAAACCAAGAGAATATCAAGTGAAAAAAAAAAAAAAACTAAAAAGGAAATGGGAATAAAGCACACACGAGAAAAATCGTGAAGAATGTGTGCGTTTATGTATGTGGTACAGTTGTTCGTTATGGCAAGCATTTTGAATTGGGTGTACACATACCATTCAAATGTATCGTGTGATTGCGACGTGTTCGCATCGTCCGTGAAATTAAACGAAATCACATCGAGTGCCGTGTATTATGTGTGTGTCCGAACAATAAGCGTACTGATGAACCCATACAGGCACACGCTATGTATACAGATACAAATGTAAGAATCACAGTTGAATCTGGTTGGAACGATATGTGACGCATAAGAACACATAGACACACACAAACTCACAAACCCACAAATACATGGATTCACAAATGGAACTCTTCACGAAAAACTGCGATATTTCTTTTTCTAATGACCAAATATTGATACGATTCGATTTGATTTACATGAAAAACTCCTCTTGATTTGCCGTTGATTTCTTTGTGCGAGATGCTTGATCTTGGGCTTGCAGACAAAGAGCTTCTAACAAAACATGTTTGATCTTTTAACTGTTTTTTTCTTTTCAATCTGTGTTCTTCTCTCTTCTCTCTTTCTCCTGTCGGCATCGATTCGCCATTTGTGATTTCAACTCTATTCCTTCGACACACCGTGTATAGATAATTCTATAGACTCATGCATACGACATGTCTGCATTGTGTGTTTTGTTCTTCCACATTGTGTGGAACGTGAACAGATTCATGCATCCGTCTTGACCGCCAATTCTGTTCATCGAATCTCATTTTATTTTTATATATCGAATCCACACGGAACGGAAATGCAATTTTCTGAAATGGCTAATGATATATATTTGATCATGATGATCCAAATGTGAATGGTTATAAATTTTATGGTTGGTTCGATAGCGCATATACAAATGTTTTATCGCTTGAACAAATGTCAGTGCTGAAAATACCAATTCGGTGTATGGCTTGCTTCAATGCGCTTCGGTAAAAATGTGTGTACGGAACTATTTCGCACTCTCTAATGACGATACATTTCCAATTGATTTCCTGAAAGTTTCACTGAAATTACTCACTTGAAATAATCGCTCAGCTTAATAAAAACACACACACACACACACACATTCACATTCATGCACTTTGCGAAATATCGGCGGATCTCTTCGGCACATTATTTGCATCATTTTCACTTAAAGTGAGTCAGTGAAAAATGGCATATTTACTTCAAGCAAAATGATTTCATTAGAGAAAGATAATTTTTTATTAGAAAGAGAAATATAAAGAGGGAGAGAGAGAGAGAGAGAAATTATGAAAAGATTTTGGTGGACTGAATTTCATCATTCTCTTCGTTTCTCTTGTTGAATAAAAAATCCTTTTTTACTTGAGAAATAAAATTATTCGCAAAATTTTTAGTTCAACAAACCTGTTCAATTCAATTTAAGTAGAATTTTAATGTGAATCTTCTCACTTCAATTTATCGATGGTAATGAAATTCTGGTCTATCAATGTATTCACGATAAAACGAAATGTATAGATGCAAAGCGCTTGTTTATCGCGATTCGTACGGATTCGCCTGAACTTCTTAACAATGTACCAAAAAAAAGTTGTTCACCGTTTTGAAAAATCGCGATAAGACGAATTTTTCTCTAGTGTGTGAAATATATCTCCTCTCGATTCTTAGACCGATTTTGACGCTTTTAATTTGCAGTGGAAACAACGAACCACTATCAATTTCCAACAAATGAGCGAGAATTTTTTATGGCAATTTTAAAAATTCTAAAGTTGTTTTTTTTTTCCTTCTTTCAGTTCAACAAAATTTTGAATGAAATTAGTGAAAAAAATATATAATCCAATTCTCCTTTTTTGTATAAATAAAACGCACTACTTACAGGCCGCGATGCTTTTGTTTCAGAAAGACTTTCTATATTAAAAACTCTCACTTATACTTCGGATGTGTTTGCTGGTACAAATGGTCGAACAATGAACAACGAATGACACACCATCAGCACAAGTGTTGCACGATGCAATATATCCGGTGCAAATTATCATTGATGCGACGATAGCTCAATGAGGGCGATAATGTGCAATATTCCATTTCGTTGAGTTGTCGTTTGTCTGCGAATTTCGCATGCAAAATTCCTAGAATTTTTTTTATTCAGATCGCATGAATCAACAATGAATTAGTGTTAATTTGTCTTGCTAATTCGTTTAAACGCAAATATTTTATCGAGTTTTTCTAAGATTCAAAAGGAATTTGGCATAGAGAACTAGCGACATCTCGTATCAATCACGCTGAAGCCAGATTATTTGAAGTGAATCAGCCTTAAATGTCAAAAGACGGAATGCAATGTACCAGAATTAAAACCAAGTGACCAATGGTTTTTGCCCACATTCACAATATTTTCAAATCATAAATGTGATTAGAAAATGAATCGGTTCGAATATACTAAGGCGGTGTTGCAAAATGATGAATCGTTCGTGGCCAAGCACAAATCCATGAAATTGTATCATGGCCATCAAAAAGTATGTAGAAAAATTGCACAGTCTATCGAATTACGCCTAAACATTAATTGAAACGTTATGTTGTAGACAAATTTTGAGGATGGTGAGGTGGTTTTAACGACGCATCGTTTGCTGTGGGGTCGAGTCGGCGAGATTGCTCGCGGAATGGTTGTGCTTGGATTGCATCTCAAGTACGTAATTGCGCTCGATGAAGAATTGGCCAGTCAATTTGTGTTCGGACGTAAAAAACGAATAATTGTAACTCTGAAAGAAGTGATGCCCGACAAAATGCCAGGTCCCATGGATGATAGTACAGGTGAAATATTCATCAAATTGTCCGGTCGGAATGGGATCGAGGACAGCTTTGTGCAATCAATCAATGAAACCATATCGGCGCGCATTTGGGAAATGTCTGAAAATGATCAAAGCGGTGAAGGTAGCAGCGAAAATGCTCCACCGCCTCGCATTAAATTACGAACCGGAATCGTTGGCATTGAGCGTGGCTTGCAAGAGCGTCAAAAGCAAACCGATGAGAATATCACGTTGGCCTTCAAAGATCTGAGTAAATTGATGGAAATGGCAAAAGATATGGTTGCCATTTCGAAGGTCATCAGCTCAAAGATTCGCGAACGGCACGGCGATATTTCCGAAGATGAAACCGTTCGCTTTAAATCATACCTAATGAGCTTGGGTATTGATGATCCGGTAACCAGAGATAGCGCCGCCAGCAATATCGAATACTATCAACTATTGGCTAAACAAATATGTGAAATGCTTCTTGATCCAATCACTGAAGTCGGTGGCATGATGTCATTGGCTGATGTTTATTGTCGCGTAAACCGAGCGAGAGGTTTGGAGCTGCTATCGCCTGAGGATTTACTAAATGCATGCCAATTGCTGGACGGCCCAATAAAGTTGCGAAAATTTCCAAGCGGAGCGATGGTGGTGCAATTGGACAGTCACAGCGATGAAATGGTTTCGGAAGAAACGGCCGAAGCTGTAAGTTCTTTTCTATTCATTTTCGATTTCATTTCAACACTGTTCAGTGTTTGCTCGAATTTTGCTCTTGCCAAAATAGACGATAACGTTCCCTCCAGCAAATATTTGTAATTTTTCAAAATATTATTTGCAGGTGGAGAAAGCAAAATCATTGAGTGTGGAAGAATTGGCGCAAATTTTGAGCATTTCATTGTTATTAGCACAGGAGCGCCTGTTGACTGCAGAAAGATCTGGTAAAATTTGCCGTGATGAATCGATTGAAGGTCTACGCTTCTATCCAAATTTATTCTTGCAAAATTTGGCCAAATAGAAGAGGTCAATCAATGATGACTAGTTAAGTTTCTACACTAATTTAATTCTGTAAATAAAGCAATTTTATTCATGAATTCGCTAAATTATTTGATTACTTGATTGAAACTACTGCGTGGAAATGGCAGTGGCCAAAAAATGAATCGAATTTTTCTAACAGTCAACAACATATATTCCGTCTTTCGTTTGTTGATGATGATAAAAATGACGTTAAAACGTCAAAATAGTCAAATATACACACACGCAAATATCGATTGCAATGCTTAAGTTGAAAAAACGAGCGGCATTCTATGTATTTTGTGTGTTTGTGTGACACCGTTTGAGTGTGTGTTCGATTCGATCGCTGGTGTGGGATTCTCTGTTTCGCGCTTCTATACGAAATTCTAGTATTATGTGAAAGGTTGACGAGACCGCGTTAAAACTGTGCACCGCTGAAATTTTTTTTCGCAAATATCAAAATAAATTACATGTGTAACTGGGACAAGCGCTTGAATGCATATTCATTTGAATGTTATGATAAAATATCGATTACATACCATTACCAATTTCGAGTTTGTTGTCAACAACACACACACACACACACACACACACACAAATCCGGAATTAAAATTTTTTAAAAGAGCGTAACTGTCACAAAACTTTCCATCAGATGACTTCAGTTCGTATCGCTGTCTTGCTATTGCAATTGTAGTTGTCTCGCTATACCGAAATAACAACAACAATAAAGTTCACTCTCAAAAACTCTCGGCGGAGGTGAAAGAAATCTTCAACGCATTGACACACTCAGTGTGTGTATCCAGAAGATCTGTGTGAATAAATGAGAAAAGAATCGAGAAGAGAAGCGAGAAGAAAAGAGAAGAGTCGGATCGTGTTTTTTATTTGCTTATGTTTATAAAGAGCAGTCGGTTTTAGTATATGTCATCAGTAAACGATCAGGGGCAAAAAATCCAAATTAAACGCTTGCTGCACTCATTCTTTTTTTATATAAATGTGCTACACATTGTTATACATCGCGTTCAAGACGTAACATACACACAGACTCACACATTCATAGCCCGCGTTGACACACATACAGCGCTTGTGAATAATAGATGAACACGCTTGAAAACAAATTACACGCGAAATTTAATTTGAACACGGGCAACGGGCACTTTTAAATATCACTCAGCGGCAATTCAATGGAATTTTGAGTTTAAAACAGTGAAACATAGATTTTAATATGAAATAATTCATAGCGTGAATGAATTACAAAAGCTGAATTTGATAGAGATTTGATAATTGAAATCAAAGACATTTTTTGAAAACTAAGAAATAAACTTGATTTCATTGAATATTGACACCGAGGAGTGGGCACAACATTGAAAATTCTCTGTCGGTCGAAAACGGTTGAAAAGTAGCAATTCAAGATGGACATCGAAACATCATGTTGGTCAACTAGTTCTTTGAACGGTGTCCCACAAGCCTATTATAATTACGATAACCCGGTGCAGCGACGTCCCAAAATCGATTATTTCGATACCACTTCAATCACACCGATTGTGTCTCATATCTCATCGAATGGATATTATGGGTATTGTCCAACTCATTCAGCGAGCAATCAAAAAGACGCAACTGATATCGATATGACTGATACAAATATAGCGATAGAATCAACTAATTCAGAGCAATCACATCATCAAGGACGTCCAATATTTGAAAATCGAAAACGTGCCGTTCAATGCATTGCCGATGAGTTCGTCGAGCAGAACGCTAAACGACAACGAAATCATGTGTCGGTCGTTGATTATGTCGAAGGTTTGTACAATAACACACTCATTCGCACACAAATTCAAATGCGTTGCGTACACTTTCTTCTTAATTGCACAAACACTGCCAATATTTGTTTTACCTATGAAAGTTTATTAGATATATTTAAATCAGCTCATATGACCCAATTAAATCTTTAAAATTTGTTTCAATTTGATTTTTTCGTTTCTCGTTCGGTTTTGCGATGCCCGTATGGAATTGGAATTGGAATTGGGATTGACTTTGAACTCAGACATGCAAATGGGCTTTGACGATGAAAAGGACATAATCGATTCAACGAATATCGGTAATTCAAGTTCACTCAACAATATCAGCAGCATCGTTGATCCCATTTTGAATGCAAATAAACCTAACGGTCAAATCAAATCAATGATGTCTCACATGATTTAAGCCGTTATTGACGTTTTGCGTTTTATACACACATTCAATAGGTGTAGGATTTGAAGATTTAAACGTAGCCAGTTTAAGTTGAATCAATGGTTTATGTAAAACACACACACACACACACACACACACACTCACATTTTTTTGTATGGAAAGCATAGTAATTGTTGTTCTTAATGTATGTTTCTTTATGATATTTAAACTAATGCCATAGAATAATGGATCACGAGTTCAAGTGAGATTAATAGTACACATTGCTTTCGATCGGTGGAGCATGCTTTAGTCAAGAGCATATGAGAGGCTGATTTTTATGTCAGTCATCATGTGTTTGATGTGAAACGAGTTGTCCACGCCAATCTGCGTGCATGCAAACTACACCAAATTCAGATTTAAATCAATTTTTCCGTTTATCTTGATTCTTCACAGCATCCAAAAGTTTACCTATCGAGCCATTCTTGGTTTGCATTAATCAAAATATGATTCCATGCGATGAATATGAACATGTTAAACTGGGACTACGATCGAATCCAACATCATTCAAAACTCAAATAAAAGTTGTTGACCATGCAGCGAAATCGACTGATCAATATCAATCGGATCAAAAAAATGATATGGAGGACTTGTACTGGCACACACATGGTTCACTACTCTGGCAACGCTAAAATTCATTTATTACAAATAGAAAGAAATTTGAATGAAAGAAAAGAACAAGCTATTTTAGTGATAGATATCGTACTTAAAATTAAGAAAACAGTCAGAGTTACATGATTTTTGGATGAAATTAATACATTACTTCTGGAACGAAGTTTGGCTATCAAAAATTTCTCTACAACAAATAGAGCATTAAATCATTTTTATAACTATTTTTACAATATCTCTATTTTGATAATTGAGTCTTGACGGAAAATGTGTTCAATTTGAGCAGTTACTTCAAAAAAGCATTGGATTTGATTTGTAAGTCGTTCGGGACCAGCGCTCATGAATGACCAATGTCTATTCAGTTTTCTCAAATCACACGTTGTAATTAACAATTTAAGAAAATTTATGAAATACATTTCAACCAACAAAAATTAGCATTTTTAATTGCTTCGGATTTTCGAATGGCCACAACATATTGGATGGGACTTCAATTTTTCACAGAGTGCTCAAAACCTATTCCCGATAGTTCAGATAAACTCGATTGAATCGTACAGGGCCATCTAACGTTTGTATTTTGAAATACTGTTTATTTAGAGAATGGCAGCTCAAATGTCATTCAATTTGTGTTCATAATTTAGTTAAAGGTTTGACATTTACGAAATGGAACGCTATACGCTTGAACAAAATTTGGAAATATTGAAAACATACTTCCAAAGTGGTGAGTCTTCAGTCCAAACTGTAAGAAATTTGAAAAAAAAAGATTCCATAAAAATGATTGGCCTTCAAGGCAGTTTGTGGATCAATTTGTGAATCATGTTCGAGAAACTGGATCGTTGGTGGACAAAACAACCCGTTCACGGAGAATTTTGCATAAAGACCTCGGTATGAAGGCTTACAAAGTTCAATTGGTCCAAGAACTTAAGCCTCATGACCATCCATTGCGTTTTCGGTTCGCCCAATGGGCAGAAGATCGTTTGGCCGATGATGAGCATTTTTACCGAAAAATCATCTTTTCCGATGAAGCCCATTTTCACCTCGGAGGCTATGTCAATAAGCAAAATTGTCGAATTTGGGGCTCAGAAAATCCACACGTTACCATAGAGAAGCCAATGCGCCCACAAAGAGTTACGGTTTGGTGTGGGTTTTGGTCCGGCGGCATCATTGGGCCATTTTTCTTCGAAAATGAGCAAGGAGCCGCCGTTACTGTCAATGGTGAGCGTTACCGTGCCATGCTCAACGAATTTTTGTTTCCAAAAGTTAAAGAGTATGACATGGACGACATTTGGTGTCAACAGGATGGCGCAACAAGCCACACAGCCAACATAACAGTCAAACATTTGGGCACCGTTTTCGGAAATCGAATAATCAGCTGAAATTCTGAAGTCAATTGGCCGCTTCGGAGCTGCGATTTGAGCCCGTTGGACTATTTTTTGTGGGGAGCTGTCAAGGATAAGTGTTACGCTAATCATCCAGAGACGATTGATGCCTTGAAACACGGAATCGAAGTTGCCATTAATGAAATTCGAGCCGAAACAATCGAAAAAGTGCTTGAAAATTGAGTTGACCGAATGGCGTACTGTAAAGTCAGTCGTGGCAGTCATATTAACGATATCGTTTTTCATTCATAAATAACAAAGTTCAAGCTTTCCAATAAAAAAAAAGTTTGGAAGAATAACCATTAGTTTTTTTTATAGCCGATTCAAAATGCAAATTTATACAATCGTTTTTTTCATTATGGTATTCACTTCTTAAATATTCTTCCATCCGTATTGCTTGTTTTTTCAAGTTTTCTTGAAAAAAAAATAATCTCGAACCAGTGCCACCTGAAACACAACAACAATAACACACAAATCTTTAATTCATCATTCCTCTCAGCATCCCTGATCATTATTTATATTCGATGCATTTTGGCATTTCCATGTTCACAAGTGTCATGAAGAAAAGATGCTAGACGAAATCAATTGCGTTGGAATTGGAATTTTAAACACGAATGTACATTTATCATTCAGCATCGATGTAAATGCATCCTAACCAAAAGAGGAAAAATAAAAAATATTTTTATTTTCAATTAGTAAACCCATTGCGTTGGTGATATAAAGCATTTTTCAGTTTTATTTTGATTCTAGGCTATGGCCTAAAAATACAGAGCAAAATTTTAAAAATTTGAGATACATTACGGTACGGTTCAAAGGCTTGAAAACGTCGCTACATTCTCACACGGTTTAGCTACCCGATTTTCAATTGAATATATTGCGCCATTTTCAAATTTTTGAAGCCGTATGGTTTTGAATTGCCTATTATTATTATTTAGTATATCAATCAATACTATGAAGTCAATGAAATTCCATTGCAAAAAAATGTTCGTCAATTCATTTCGATGTTCACTATAAATCGGTGTCAACAAAATCGACCTCACAATTGGAATTGGTTGTGACTTTTGCTAAATCGGGCAATGGGGATGATTCGATGCCGCCAACAGCACCTTCGCTCAACATTTCGTTGTCTGGAATCAAATCGCCACGTTCGGATAAGTTTAGGATTTCCGGTGAATTTGTAGCATTTTCATTGTTTGTCACGTCATTTTCAATGCTTTGATCTGCTTCAGCTAAATCTTGATTAATATTGGGTGAAAGAATGCAAACTGGTGCGTTGAATTGCGATGTTGATGGATGTGGATTCGGTGAGTGCAGTGCATTCCCTTCTATCGCAGCCACGTCCAAAGATGTAGATGTCGTGACATTATCCTTTGATCCACTTTGTCCATCTTGCTTAACGGTCAAATCCAAATACGAACAAATATTCGATGGATCGTTTTGTATGGGATTTCCCGTGATCGCTCGAAGAAGAGCTTCATCAATTGAAGATCGTAAATCGGGAACACACTTCAAAATGATAAAAAATATATTTTTAATTAGTGATTGGCTAATTTTTTGCGGGTTTTATTAAAATTACCGTTGCCGCCGATGCATTGTTTGCTCCTTCTCTATCATTATAGTGTTGAACACCAGAATGTTGCGCAATATCTTGAGTATGCGTGTTTTCCAAATCATTCTATTTCACAGATAAAATGGAAATGGTTTTAATTTATGTGTTCACCTTCGATTTAGATTCAATTGCTTTTTAAAACTTGTGAAAATTCAACATCGTTTCAAACGAACCTGAATATTTGACGCGGAAGCTTGCATATCTGGCAAGATATTCGGAGCTCCATTCGATTCGCAATGTTGCATGTAGACCTCCTGGAAAGCTTGCATTAGACGTTTTCGCAACGGGTCGGACGATGATATCAGTTGAAGTTCGCGGAATAAATTGATCAAAAAATGTGGTCTCGATTCATTTGCTGCAATCAATGCCGACACCTCTAAGTACACATTCTCTTTGAGATCGTCAAACAGTTTTGATGATGACTTTGAATTCATCCGTTGTATTGAACTACTCGCCAAGTTCAAGTCCTGCGAAACCTGCCCAGGTAAACCATATCCATTACCAGGCGCTCCAAATTGATTGTCCCTTTCATTCATCGGCGCACTCATATCACGCAGAGGACGAACTCGCTTGCTTCCGCCAGTCGATCCCTTTTGAAGTGTTTTTGCCGTCACTTTCGGTTGCTTCAAATCATTCACATCAAAATTATAAGAATTTATTGATTTTTGATCATCGCCACATCTATAGCAATTTGATGGTCAATCGCAAAAAAAAAAGGGAAAATGGTAGAACAAGTTTTTAGAAGATGAAATCATGAAATAATAAAATCAGCCAAATGCTTCATGGACGAAGACATTCTTCTTCATTGAGAAGAGGAATGCGGAGAATAAATTTTCATATGAAACTCACCGATTTTCATGGTTGCTGTTGCTGTTGTTCGCAACGGAGCTAAGAAGATTTGACTCATTGGGCATGCTCGTAGCTGTGGAATTGGTGGCGGCTACTTGTGTGCTGGCTGCCGTTCCAAGAATACTTGCAGCGGCTGTGGGAATCGAATTGCTAGCGGTTGAACCAGTTACAATTTTCAAATTATTATAATTGGTGTTATTCGAAAAATTATCAAGGATTGTATCGTGATAGTATCGCTGCTGGTTGACATTGAGCACGTCGGGCGGTGTGTTTTGATTGATTTGATTTCGAAACTTATTTCCAATCGTTAATGGCCAATTGTTGTGTGTCAATTGCACTTGCGACTGCTCCATTTCATTGCTTTTGCTTGTTGACAGGAGATTTTGCCGTGAATAGCTAGAATGTTACAATTGATTTCGTTAGAAATATATCGCTGAGTTCGTGACCAATGTTTATGTAAAGCCCACAAAATAAGTTTAGTCATAATATTTGTTAAAACAAAAGATCAGGCCCAACAACAAACAAAACACACTCAATTAATGGCTGGTTTGTTAGTTGTAACACGCGCATTTTCAAGCTCAACATTGTTCACATAACTTACCAAAAATTGGCTCTTCATCGCTGTCGAATATTCGAACATCGATTTTGCTGTGATTTTGGAGATTTATATTTTTTGCCATGGAATTGATTAAAAATAGAGCATTTGGGATATGCGAAGCGCATGATTGATGCGAATAAGGACATTTCAAAACTATGAACACAATGATTTGTATCTCTACGCGGATTTCGTTTGTTAAATTGGTTTGTTGTGTGCAAGAAAAAAATGGGCTCTACTTTCTATTCCTCTATGCTATTTACAACGGATTACATAACACAGATTAGAAATCGAATGAAATTGTTTACCTTCGGAAGTTATCATAGTAATTGTTTGCACGTATGCCAGGCACGACTTGGTTATTCAAAGCAGTGACTGTGTTAGTTGCGTTCACACTATTATTTGTTACTGGTGTCGCGGAATTGGTGGTATTGGTTAAGTTTTGTTGATGCAAATTATTAATGGCCGCATTGTTAGGCGGTCCGCCATTGTCATTCGTATGATTGGACAGGTTATGAGCGTTTAGAAAATTGTTGGAGTATTGAATTTGATCGGATTCGTAAAATGGAACGGCAACACCATTTCGGCTATTTAGCATTGATTGTCGCAGCAAACGAACTCCTTGGTGATTATTGCGATAGACTTGTGCGTTTTGGGCGGCATTCGGATATTGGCGGAACGGCGATGGCGGTAATGGTGATTGCTGTTGCATTGCGGCGCCCGATGTTTGCGGGAAATTCGGAAAATTTTGTGGCTGCTCGGATTGAGCGCGTGGCAAAAATGGCGCTTGATTCGTGCACACCATATTCGGTGGCACGGATTCAGCTCGCATCATGTTCGGTTGGTTTGCGTCCATCATCGAATTGTTCGGTGCATTCAAAAGACGCTCTTGAATCTACACACAATCAAAAGAAAAGTGTGGCAAATAGAAACAGTGCATTGAAATAAAGAACGTTATATTAACTTACCAAAAGTACGGCGCTATTCAAATTATTAATTTCTCGCTGTTGATCCCATAGCAATTGATTGCATTGGCTTATCGAATTGATAAGCATTTGTTGTGTTTGGATAAACTGTTGCATGAGCACCGGATCGTTTGCTCCACTTGGCGCTTGCAATGAGGGCGGCATACACATATGGTGATAATGACAGTGTGGACTCTGTGGAGCTGCTGAACTGCATGTTTGATTGTAATTGTGCCAGTACCATGGATAATTTTGTTCTGTTTGAATCTCATAGACGCCATTCGTTTGATTGTTCAGCGATGACATCCTTGGGATCTCTTGAGATGATTTACGCCATGAAGCTAATGGGATTTTAAACATTTTTAATTTCATTAAATTGTATATTTTTCCTTGAAAATGGTATCTTGCATTTTACCTTCTCTTCCGCTGATGTTTCGCATTGGCGGTGGCACCGAATATCCTCTGGAGCTGCATGACTGCATGCTTCCAGCTTCGATTGACATGTTCAACATATCAGCAGCCCCCGAATCAGTAGAATCTTTGCATTGATTGCTATTCATCGGATTTGGTTTCGTCGACTGACCATCTGATTGATTACAGCCACCTCCGTGGCTCGATTTTAGTGATGGTGTCGAAGATGCGTTTTGTTGATTAGACCAGTTGCTTGGAGGTGAGTAGAGCAAAGAGTCTGTCTGTTGAAGAGCCGGCATCTCTTTATTGGCTCGCGACGACTCATTTGCAATGGGCTTTTCGGTGCCAGCCTTTTTTTGCAAGAAATTTGAATCCAAAATCTGCTCTTTCTGTATAGTTGTGGCAATAGGCGGCTGTGAGTGAGTTGGTTGTGTTTGTCGTTGCTTTAAATTCTTTTCAGAACCGTCGAATTCCCGTCGTCTTGCCATTTCATTTTTAATATCTTTCAAGCGATCTCGTTCAGCAGCCAAAGTAACTGAAACAAAGAAATCAATCAATTCGAGAATAAAATTTTAAAATACACACACTAAATTCAATGAAATTCATATTTTTCATTTAATTTGAATTCTTTGATTTTTCAATCAATTGCGAAATTAATATGAAAAAATATGTGTCAACATTCCTGCAATGTTACCTGCTTGTTGCCGTAAATCGTTTGTCATGTTGTGCAAAACACGTACGCGTTCGGCCATTTCTTGTTCTTCTTCATCGCGTTGCGGATCGTCGTTCGTTTGTACGTTATTCGTTTCATCTTGTGGTTTATCATTGAACTGCACGGACTCGTCGTCTGGTTGTAGGTCGCCATTTTTGATTTCGATCAGTTTTACGGTGTGCATCATATCCTGCAATCGCTTCAATTGATCTTTCATCGCATTGATTTCTGCAATTTTTTCCTGAAGTATTGAGCCGGCGGCGGCAGTTTCTTCATCGTCATCCTCCTCTTCGCCATCATTCAATGAGGCATTCGAATGTGACGGTTGTCCAACGATGGTGTCAATTTTTTCATTGTGATCCATTCTGTCCATTGGGATTCGATCAAATGCGTCATCGTTCATATTGCGGAGCGGTGTTGCCGTCGATCGATTGCTATCCCCGCAAACACCACCACCAAAATTTCCATCCGCTTGAACATTCATTGTATGCAATTCATTGACTAGGTTCGCCATTTGTTGCTTCTTATTTTTCAAGTCGGTCAACTTGCGTTGTAGCTGCGTTTGTTCTTCCATTAAATCAGTTTTATCGTCGACACCCAGCGACGAAGCCAAGTCATTTTGACTGTGAATAAAATCGGTGAGTGTTTTCATGCGTGACATTAACGATGTGACATCTTGTTGTACGTCCTCAACGTTGTCATAGTCAGGGGTAACATTTTGATTGTTTGCAAATGTCATTGGCGTTTGTTGGCTTTTCAATTGTTCCATTTCGTACAATTGATTTTTAGCGGCCTGTTGAAGACGCAACAATTGCTGCTGTTGCTCCTACAATTTCAATGGAACGACAGCGAGAATGATGAGAATTGCCCGTTACTTTTACGTTTAATTATTTTTTTTTCGGTTAAAATGAATATATTATGTTTTTATAAACTTACTTTGATATTCATAATGTTGCGATTTGATGCTTCCAGTTTGTTTTGAAGTTCCTCATAGGTCGGCGTATTTGGGCCTGGCGTGTGAATACTAGACACTGACTGTGGTCGAGCTCCGTTTACCTATCGCGATGCGAACACATTCATAATTAGTAAAATATGGGTTTAAATTTTGTTTTCATAAATACTAAAAGAGATTGATGCAAATAAAACTGATTTAGTCTACGCAC
Source organism: Obolodiplosis robiniae (assembly GCA_028476595.1). NCBI lineage: Eukaryota > Metazoa > Arthropoda > Insecta > Diptera > Cecidomyiidae > Obolodiplosis > Obolodiplosis robiniae. Next base: position 5,037,431 of record CM052017.1, on the reverse strand, counting down.
ATCGCTCATGAGGCTTGGCACACTTTCTAAGCTATTTGAGTTGATAATGTTGCCATCTCGATCGACCACGAGTGTTTCGTTCGACAAGTTGTCTGAATTATTTATTGGATGTGCGATAACCATATTTCAAGTTATTTTATTGAATGAATTTTAACTTCTTTAACCAATTTTATTTCTCTCTTTCTCACACACAAAAAACGACGTACGAAGAAAATTGTGATTGAAAATTTGCAAGAAACTTCAAAACACTATTTGACACGAACAGAATTGGATGCTCAATGTTTCCGAGAGCTGATCGCGACCGGGGTAACAGCGCTTATTCGGACGACACGCACGCACACACAGATTGAGAGTGTGCGTTATTTGTAATTTGATGTTTGCTTTTGTGAAAAAAATCGGAACGCGTCGAAAATTGTTCACTGTTTTAAAAATATACTCAAACGGATGCGTCTGCAAGCAATTGCGTTCGTGTGTGGCTATTAATGTTTTAATCAAATTTTAAACAGAATCAAATCACATTGGTACAATTTCGATAGAACTTTCTTTAGTTCGAAATACTGTACAATATTTCAGAGAACGTGATTGAAATGGACAAGATATGGGTGATATGTGATTTTGGATCTGAAACATCAAACAGGCATTTCACTATACACAGCTATGTGCAAATCTATTTATTGCCGTGTTACTTTTGAACGTGTGAATTCGATACTCGCAATTTCATTTATAACATCCTATTCTCATGACAGTCGCATCTATTTTTACCGCTTGGTTTTCTTCAATCGCTATATCCATGAGCTCTAGCGCACAAAAGCTTTAAAACTCTCGCCACTACACAACATACGTCACTATTACAGTCATTGGGGCGAAAATAAACCAATAAACAAATGAAATATCAAAAATGATTGCCGATGTCATAAGGCGAGAGATATGAATCAAGTAATGGATGCGAGCACGAATTTGTTTTCGCAGTCGCACATACCTTTTCAGCATTGATTGAGTCAATCAACGACGTTGTGATTCGAATATAATCTTGGATTTGCGATAGACGCTCTTCCATATGCACGGATTTATCATTGCTAAATGATGCAGTTGTGTTTCGCGATGGCTGTGGTGCTCCATCTGGAACTCGCATCGATAGCAACTGTTGATTATGGTGCAGCAATTGTTCATTCAATTGATTTTGCTGCTGATGCAGTGTGGAATTCGGTGTAGTCGGAATAACAACTCCGATGGCAGCATTTGTGGACGGCGGAGCCAATGCATTGCCGATGCCGTGCGTTTCACTCGATAAAGCATCCTGAATACGTCTCGGTATCGGTCGTACCGGCCAACAAGATCTTGTATTCTCTGGTAGCGCAAAGTTATCTAAAATAATAAAAAATCCCATTTAAAAATGTATTTCACAAAATAAAACTAAGTTTTTTATTTCGTATTACCCAATTCGAAGCAAGTTCCTTCGCCAGGTGTACGATTAATATCACGCTTCGATGCCCGCTGGACCGACGCAAAGAAATCCTTGAATGGAATACAAATCAAGTATAGTACTAAGATAACACATATACAAATTTTATTGAATTGCCGCTGCCAAAATGCACAAAATACGAAACACCGGCCAGAAACGCCAGCGTCCCAGCTATTCGATGTGTGCTCCATATCAATGAATTCACATTTATTCGAAACACAAACAAAGTAATTGCAGCGAATATCGCATGACAGGCTAAAATCGGATGATCTTTTATCAAACACGGAATCGGAGCAGCATTCTCAATGAATGGGTATTTTTAACATCGATTCGGCCGCTTTCGTTAAGCCAATGATCGTCGGCTGGCATTCGAATGCGGCCCAAAGACAAAACACATAATTAAAATTACATTCAAATGTTGCTGCAGGTCACGCCGGGTTGGAGCTACCATTTCTTGTGGTACCGAATTTTTACGCGATGTTTTTGTTTTAGGCACGGTACCCGTTTGCCGTTTATTTGCTCCCGGAGACATCTTTTCTTTATGGACTTTTCGATCAACTATTTAATCAATTTAAACGAATGTTTAGGACACGTCTTTTCACTATGGCGGCGATACAAAATCAAACGAATTTGAAGAGTGAAAAACAAGTGTTGTACAATGACATATATTGGCATTTGATGGCAGTCAATTGAAAATGAAACGCAACATTGGTACGAAATTTCATTCACTCTCTATTTAATGCAAGTAACAAAAACCTAAAGCACCAATTGAATATTTTTGTTCATTAAATTATTTTTCGCTTGTTTTTCATTCTCTTCAAAACGTATGTTGTTTATTGTTGTTCAGTTTTGACATTTCCTTCTCATTCGCAAACATACACACACACACACACACACACACACCAGTACACATTCAACACGCACATCATTCTAGCAAAAAAAAATAACTATTTTGGTAATAAATTGCTTTGAAAATGCTAAAAAGATGGTTAGACACATCATTGAGCACACGGCACAATGTAATATCGAATGTAATGGAACATCAACGCTGAAATATAGCTCCTGTTGATTTCATTTGACAAAATAATGCTTTGCCGCTTGACATGCATTCAATATATCATGACATTCCCTTCCAATAGATGGCATTCCATTGCTTCGCACATTCAAATCAATTGATTTTTGTTGATTCAGTTTGAAGCCTCATTTACCGTAAGGTTTATTTGCTCGAACGCATTTTACGATTTTGCATTTGAATGTCACCCGAACCGCATACTGTCAAATCGGGAAACTGAGACTAAAATTCAGTTGGCGTCTTATTGTGGTTACCGTTAGTGGTTCACTCAATCGTTTAATATCATTCGCAACACGTGATTGAATAAGACACCATTAGACCCAATACAAAAAAAGATAAATACGCAACAACAAAAAACAAATAATATCAGTATTGTCAAGGCAAAAATGTCGAAAGCAAATGATAGATCGAAATTTCCCATCAAAATCACCAATTTCATCAATCCGCACCTGTTTTATTTCAAATTGGAAAATATCGTCGGCCAATTTGACATTGAAATGGGAAAATGCCTGCGAAAAAATTCCGACCGCTTGCGATTGAAGTATCGGACTGGCTATTTTCCAAAACCGCGAGAAATGGTCGCAGCATACGTTGCAGCATGGGATAAATGGGTTCGAGCCGAGGTTGATTTGACCATTGACGAATTTGGTCACGATAAACAGTATGTGGTGTGGTGTGTTGACCACGGGTAAGCTGATACTACATTTTCTTTTTGTGCAAATATTGCGCGAAAACGGATTTAATGTAAAACAATGGCCATCCTATAGGGTAGCAATGAAATTGAAAAGTAACATGCTGTTGCCGATGCCATACGATTTGGAGAGCATGCCGGCGAACTGCTTTGTCGGTGGACTTTCACAATGTGTTCCGATTGAAAAGGTAAGTGTCAATTTTGATGAACTTTTGGCGATTATTGTACAACTTTAACGTAGTTAAGCTAGTTGAGGCTTATATTAATTAAACAATTCTTCTTTTCTTTTCTTTCAATAATCAATATAGAAAATGAATTTTTCCACGATGACTTGCGAAACAGCGAACATCCAAGATTTTCCCGAATATGTGGTTACATGTGCACGCCAGCTGCTTGAAGAATCCGACGAGATTTTCTTTTTGCCACGTAAAAAATTCAATGACTATATTTTCGGCGAAATTCAAATCACGAAGTTCAATGGGACAAAAGTTAATTTGCTCCATGAACTTGTGAAGACCGAAAGCGTGAAAATGGACGAAAATTATATTCCAGATGGTAAATCACGCTCCATTTTCGTAAAATAATCTTCCTTTTTGTTATCTCTCTCTCTCTCTCTCTCTCTCTCTCTCTCTCTCTTTCTAAGAATATTTATCACCTCTTTTCCTATTATTCTTAGGTATTGAAGAATTGCTGACTATGAAAAAAAAACGTTATGAAACTCAATGTATCAATTTAAATGTTCACAACGATTTCAAAGTGGATAAGCCATCATACTCTCGCAAGGGATCTGCCTCAAAAGCGTCCATTTGCAGCGCAGATTTTGACACTGAATGCGTAAAAAACATCTCACACAAAATCATATTGGTATAAAGAATAATGTTTTGCAAATTTGGAATTAAAAAACTGATGTGCTCATTCGATATGATTTTCAGGATTGGTCGCGTCAGAACAACGCATATGCACAAAAAATGGAACAGGAAATGCTACAGCATTTCAATAATGTTGTGCTTAAATTGGGCACATACGAAAACAGCAGATCGTACCAAAGTTTGTTCCTACGTCGGAGAATCGATAGCATCGCTTCGTCCAGCATCCATTTTTATCAAAATTGTAGTGAGCGGCTCGAAGATACGGATAAAATCTTCATGACCAGAACCCACCAAAAGAAGGAAACAGTGGATCGCTTGGCTGAAGGAATGGCCGACTGTTCGATTGAATTAAGTCACAGTGGCAGATTCAAGGACAAGAAACCTGTCAAAAAAGTCGTCTACATTCCGGCCGGATTCGAAAGCGATCTTGTCAACTTTCAAAAATTCAATGGACTTTAGTATGTGCCACTGCACAGAAACACTTCAGAAATACCATTGATTTCAATTCATTTTCTTTATTTATTAGCAAAAAAAAAAACAAGAGTCGATTTATTTTTTGAAAAACAAAAACACGAAATAATGCAAATTACGGGCAAAAGACCCATTAATAATGAAAAGTAGCATTCAGTTGCAAATACAAATCAATAATTGTTCAAAATTATCGAACGAATTTCTTACTTTATCTAGAGCACATAAAGTTATTCAGATTGACATGCAATTTAATACATTTGTTATCGTTTTAAATTCATGCATTTATAGAAAATTTCAATGCAAATGTTACATCAAACTCCAATCATTGAGTTTGACATCTCATCTGATTTAATACATATAAAAATGCACACATTTTTAACGATAACAAATGAATTGAATTGCATGTCCACGTGAATTCTAATTTCAAATGGGATACCATCTAGTTTGGAGAGTCGGCGTTTTTTGTGTGCAAAATCACATTTTTATAACGAGTTTATTGATGTTAATGTTGATGTTGACTGGCTGCTCACGGCCGGTAGGCGCTTTGAACGAATTTTTGTGGAGTGGATCCACCAGCTCTAACTGTTTATCCTTTGGTTTTTTCCATGATGGCGTTTCGAAATGAGAATAGCTTGTTTGCTTGAACTTTTTGACGATTACTTTATTGCGTTGTTCGTTGTCCCCATTTGTGACGGCCTTTTTCTTCTTCCTCAATTTGGCACTGGCACTCTGTTCTGGCGAATTCGCTTCAAATATCGGAAAATCGAAATCACCACGATCGTCATCAAAATTGAATTTTTCCTCGGCAGGTTTGGATGCTTTGACTAATTGGCCAACGTCTTTCGATTGAATTTGTGGGTGCCGGTTTGCTTTCTTGTCGAAAACATATGCATTCTTCCGCTTTGTATCCACGAATCGACTTTGATTCATGTCCTTTTTTTGCATTTTCTTTTCATTGCCATCACAGCTAAAAAATGGCTGTTTGAAGTTATCGTCGTTTGCATGTTCGTCAAAGAAATCATCAAAATATGCATCTTTGTGTTGCTTGTTGATCTTTGCAGTTTCCTTCACATCAATTTGTTGCCTTTCTTGCGATTTGTGAGCATTGGTTGGTCGCTTTTTCATTTCAGATCGTTGTGTATGTGCTGGCAAGTGAGTTTTTTGTGAGTTGATCAATGAATTCGATTTTAGGTCCGTTGGCGAATACACTTCAACCGGTTGCATTTCTTGATATGCAATCCAATTTTGACAAAGATTCAAACGATAATCAATTGTATCGGATGCTTTTTCAGTGTTTTCGAAAATGTCACGGCTGCGTTTGGTCGCTTTATTTATGGACATTGTTGAAATTTTTCACGATCAAAAATTGTCAACAATATCAAGAGAATCAAACAGCGAAGAGTAAATCAATATTTAAATCTTTCTCGTATCAATTCTTAATACATAATAAAAGAAAAAATCACGCACAAACAGAACAGCAGCAGCAGCAGCAGCGGCTCAAATAACAACAGACACAATGGCAGAAATGTGCGAACATGTCATGGCATGGTGCGTTTTATTTGAAGTAAACTAACGGTTTTTAATCTTTGTTGCTTGTGAACGACGAACAGACCGATTTCCATATCAATACACTACAGAAAACATGCAACCAATACATTCTGGCCCGACTATCCCGACAAAGTGTGCTGTCGTTAATCTCATTTATCAATTTACTCGTCTTGACTGTCACTTTCGTCGTGAATCAGCATATTGAGATGGACACGATCTAAGTAGAAATTCGAACGAAATGAGAAAGACGCAAGCATGACCGGAATGCAAGATCATTTAAACAACCATTCGTCAAGGATAAACGCAAAAACAAGCACAATTTTGTCCAAGTGAAGCATAAATCAACATGCTAGTGATTAATGAGTGTAGCTTGTGTGTCTTTTCCATTGAATAAGCCACTTAACTGGAGAGAGTGTTCAATAAACTCATACATTTTATTTATAAATACATAAAATTGCGATGTAATAGTGGCAAACAATACAATGACCATAGGACAACATTATCAGTTCATGTCTTATTTGGAATTGTCAGTGTATCTTTCGACTCAACGCGTGGTGTATACTTTTCCTATTGAGAAGATTTTTTTTTCTCTTATTTAAGTTTTGATTCTTTTTTATTTTCGTTTGTACGCAAATCAACGCAAGCAACGCAAATTGATAATTGAACAATGTTTTGTGTAAAACGAGCGATTTGCATATTAATTGCTTTGCATTCAGCATGTGGTACCATCGCAAATAAAGGTGAATTAAATTCGTTTTTTTACATGAGAAATTCAGCTATGGGAAAGTAAGCTCCAAAATTTCAAGTGTAATCCTTTTACTTATTTCAAATTTGGAGCTTTCTGTTGAACGTTTGAAGAGTAACGTGGAGAATGTCATTGCTCTATAAATGTTTATCAGGTGCAAATGCAAACATCCAATACAATTTTTATTTTTAGATTTCGAGGCGATTTTTGCTCACACCAAACCAACGGCATCGTTGGATGAACAAGCAGCAGCCGCACATGCTGTTATCAATCGCACAGTCCCAGCATATTCTCATCTATTTGAAGTTACAATCACCGATGACTTGTCACTACATTCATTTCAACTGTTTAAAGCGAATAATGAGGATATTGTTAAAATTAAAGCGACATCAGGTGTGATAGCGTGCAAGGGCTTCTATCATTACTTGAAATTCTATTGCAGCAGCCATGTCTCCTGGGATGGAAATCGGATTGAAATGCCCGCCCGCTTACCCGACGTTAATATTACGGAAACTTCACCAAGTCGCTTCATTTATTATCAAAATGTGTGTACGTGGTCATACAGTTTCGTTTGGTGGCAATGGAAAGAATGGCAGCGTCACATCGATTGGATCGCCATGCAAGGCATTAATTGTTAATTTTTATTATTCGATTTGTCATTCTTATGTGAATTTACTTATGTTTTTGTAGGTATCACACTTACATTGGCTCCGGTGCAAGAATTGGTATGGAGTCGTGTTTATACAGAGCTTGGCCTAACAAAATCCGAAATTGAGGATCATTTTTCTGGGCCGGCATTTTTTGCGTGGCAAAGGATGGGCAATATCCGTGGCTTTGGCGGCCCATTAACCAGCAATTTTCGGCTTTGGTCATCGCAATTGCAAAAGCAAATGATAAAATCACTGCGTGAACTTGGCATTGCCTTTGCACTGCCATCTTTTGCCGGATATGTGCCCAAAGCATTCATGCGAATTTTCCCAAACGCAACATATTCGGGCATGTCAGGATCGTGGAATCGATTTCCGCCCGAATTTTGCTGTCCATTGTTCATCGAACCACTTGATCCTCTATTCAAACAAGTCGGCAAGCACTTTTTGACGGAATTGATCGAAGAGTATGGCGAAGGAAATCACATTTATTTCAGTGATCCATTTAATGAAATGAATCCATCAAATCCAACACCCGACTATATTTCTCAGGTCTCGAGCACTATTTACAAAATAATGACAGATGTCGATCCGAACGCCATTTGGCTACTTCAAGCCTGGATGTTTCTCAATCCTATGTGGAACAAAGATCTTATCAAGTCATTTTTGACCGCCGTGCCAATTGGTCGAATACTTGTGCTTGACCTTCATGCAGACATTCATCCGCAGTACATTCAAACGCACTCTTTTTATGGGCAACCCTTCATTTGGTGTATGCTACACAATTTCGGCGGCACGCTTGGCATGCAAGGCTCATTAAACGTTGTCAATGAGGTACCCGTTCACAGATTTAAGAAATATGTATATAATCTAACTGGTTTTGTAAACATTTAGGAGCTTATTAAAGCGCGAAAATTCTACAATTCGTCAATGATTGGTGTAGGTGAGTAGAAAGGCGCCAACTATGTGAATTAATTTATGACAAAAGCGGTTTAATAGTTTAATTTTGATTAAAAGCTCGAATTGAATTTGAAGTCAAATCACTTGATTCGCCTTCGGTCCAATGTAAGCTCGAATTGACCATATAATCGAGAGGAAAATAGATTGTAGTTATTTCATTGAAATAATATTTGATCAACGTCCAATGACAATTGATTGCCTTTTGATTGGGAATTATTTTTGAACGATTTTTTGTATTTAAAGGCATTACTCCAGAAGGTATTAACCAAAATTACGTGATGTATGAGTTTGCATTGGATCGCGCATGGTACCAAAGTCCAACGGATGTTTCGAAATGGATTGACGAATACACATTCACACGATATGGCTTTAAAAATGATCACATTCAACATGCTTGGCAAATATTAAAGGCAAGAAACGCCATTCAAAATCATTTTCAATTGATTGCATACATTTTTCGTTGATCAGTCAATTCCGAAGCGATTACATAAGAATTCATTGCTGAACATTTTCAGTGCAAACTTTCTCTCTTTGGTTAAACATAATTTATTATTATTAGGACACGGTGTATGCGTATGATGGGCCCTCTCATCACGGCAAATACGTTCTCTGTCGACGACCATCGATTAACATTTCACCATGGGTGAACACATTTTCTTAAAACAAGATTGATTACAAATTAAAATGGATTTAAATTCATAATGCTTTAACACTTATTTCAGACATGGTACAATTTAACATTGTTCGATAATGTGCTTGAAGAGTTTCTGAATGCGCAACCAGATTTAGCAAAGGACAACATGTTGTTCAAGCACGATCTCGTTGATATTGCGCGACAATTTGTGCAAAATAAAATTGAGCTCTTGTATTCCCGAGTCAAAACTTCATTCGCGGCGAAGGACCTAAAGCAACTGCAAGAAGTTCAGAATATTTTCGAAGCGATGATGACTGATTTGGATGATGTTTTGCAAACGAATGACCAATTTTTACTTGGCAAATGGTTGACCAGTGCCAAAGTACTAGCATTAAACCAACTCGAAGAGCGATTGTATGAATATAATGCACGCAATCAGATCACAGTATGGGGACCGAATGGAGAAATTGTTGATTATGCGCATAAACAATGGGCGGGCATTGTACGCGATTACTGTTTGCCACGATGGCGGCTTCTGTTCGATGAGCTCAAATTCAGCGTCGAAAAGAAAAATGGCAAATTTAGCGATGGAAAGTGTCGGAAGAAAATTTTTAAGCAAGTCGAAGAACCATTTACCGTAGCAACTAAAGAATACAATAGCCAAGCAACTGGCGATGCCATTGAAATTTCACGACGAATCCTTCAAAAATGGAAAGGATCACAATAGATGGATTTATGGTTGAATGGGCCTTGTTTTTGTGCTCTCGTTCGCATTCATGAGAATAAAATTTGAATGAGTCAATATTTCAATTTCTGTGTCAAGTTGGTCGTTTGTATTGCAAATAAAGAGAAGTGTCGTAGAATAACTGCAAATTGCATTTTTATTGAACTTATTACAATTGTTTGTATTTCTTAAGAAATCGACTGTATATACTTATTATTGCGAGTAAGTGCCAGACCTCTGCGCACATTTCGGTTCAAAGTATGCGAAATTGAATCAGGCTTCCAAATTAATTCAATTGAAAAATGAGAATTCCATCTCAAAGCGTTGCATTTGCAAGCGAGAGTAATCAATGCGAGATACATTAAATAAATGCATTTGATCATTCATTCACCCCCACATCCAGTTTTAGTTCTAAATTTATGCATATAGAGCTATAATAAATGGCTCTTTGTCACTGACAATAAAATAGTTCTATATTGCAAGATAGCCCTGTTATCTGGATCGACTCAAAAGAATGTATATTGCTGAGCTGAGCTGAGCTAGTTTTCCAGTGAGCTGAACATCGTTGTGTGCGTTCATTTTGTTTGAAAATAAAATCATTGTGTAATTCACAATATAACGCACACAACGATGCTCAGCGTTGAATCGTTTATTCAATTTTAACGTAATTTAATGATGGATCTATTAAGTCTATCGATGTAACTGATGAATCTAGAGCTCAAATTGTAGTTTGGATACATCTAACTCAAATCGATTAAGTTTATCGAAATGGAATAGAATTTCTAGTATTTGACCAAGGTGAGTTTCCCCCTCATCGTCAGAATATTCGTCGTCAGAGTAGAACACAGCCCGAGTCTGAAATAGTACAATATTTGGTGTATAAATATTGTTACCAAAAGCACAGATATGCCTCTTTTGGCCATTTCACACAACTAAATGAATCAATGATGACAGTTTGTCACAATGTGTTTGTATTGACGAACTCAATTTTTCTATTAAAATATAGATAAAAATTCTAATAGATTGAATAATGCATTTCTGAATATTTTGTAGTATAAATAACTTTTTTTCTGAATTTGGTTCCCAAAATGATAAATTGTTGATCCTTAAAAAATGATGTGTTTAACATAAACTCACTTTAAGATGCTTCATTTGCTCTCAATAAACAAATTTGTCTCTCTTTTAATGATATAATATTTTTTTTTTTTTTTTACAATATTATTATATTTTGGTAACGATAAATCAATAAATTTTTATGAATTAAATTTTTTCTGCTTTTTCCCTCTATGTTTCTTTCTTTTTCTCGAATATACTGGAAATATTGCAATTGTTACGATGATTGGTTGCACAATTCAAATTATCATGAATTGTTGATTGTGTGTGGCTATGTTGGCAGCCCTACTATTACACAAACACGAACATTTATGAAAATGTTTAACGATTTGTAAATATTTGGGACAGATCAGTTTAATAGAAGCCCAAGAGGGAGCGCTTCTTTGTTTTCCGTTACAAGTAGATTCGGGCTATGGAGGAGTAATCATGTCGGCACACATGCCAAAAAATACATGAAAAATTAATCAAACAGCATACACACTGAATAAGTTCTAGCACTCGAAGATGCTGATTGATAAATGCACTCGAGCTATCGAGGAGCTTTGCATCAAAGCCTCATAGTCATACAATTTCAAATTGCCTTATTTTTGGAGTCAGGCGCAATCATTCCCTAACATTAAATGTTGCATAGCTATTGCCGTATATTGCTAAGGATTCTAGCTCAGATAAATATTTCATAATACACTTAGCATTCAGCCTCAAATAAGAAAATTTCATTACCGACATTTGTGTCTATCAAACATTTGTAAAAATCAGATAAATGACTTCCTAAATTGCAACTTGTAAATTAAATTAATCTACAGCACAATGATCTCGAGCACAATCAATATAATCTACGTATAAACTACGGAAAAATGTCCACAGTGGCGAAGAAATTAAGAGGCCGTTCAATTTCGTGTCATATCATGATCGTGATATAGTAGATTGTCATTCAAATACACGTCCGTTGTGGTTTTGGACTTGCTTGCCATTACGCAATCAACGACTCTCTTGAATTGCTGGCTGCATTCGGCTTCCCTCGTCGACGCCAGTTATATCGGTCAGCTGAATAATTTCAGCGGAGCTTTCTTTTTTCATATCCTTTTTCTGAGACACCATGTCCTATTCCTAAGGCAGCGGAGTCAGGACGCGTAGTTATAGTATAGTATAGAAAACCTGAACACAAGATGACATTGTTGCTCAAAGTATCTCAGCTGTTCAAAGAAATGTCAACGATACCACAATTCACACAATTATTCAATACTTATTTCTATAAAATTATGAGCAAAACATTAAAATGTGATATTGACATTAAATGATAAAATAACATCCACGCACATAATACAAGACATTGAAACAAACAATAATTGGGGAATTTGATTAGAGAATTCGTCTTGTTTGAAAACATACAAAAGGCTGAGTGAATTTAGACCGCGTGTATTATGACCGTGCGTATCTTTGTATGGCGATCAAGAAATGAAATAAGGCCGCGTGGTCTAAATTCCATTTTTTTTCGCGGCCTAATTTCCAGAGTTGTGAAATTTTGTAATTCATTACATTTCGTAATCATTACCATTATGTAATTGAAAAAAGCAATTGTCTCTTTTTGAAATTCCCATTTTAATGTGTAATTGTAATTAAAATGTATTAAATACCATTAGTAATGGTAATCATGTATTGAAAAATCCCATTACTTTTTATCGATGAGCATCACTAGCGACATCAAACGGCTTGAATTCAATACAAACGACTGTCAGTCAAATTCGAGTTGTGAAATTCGTGGTCGATTATTGATTAACTAGATGGCGCAGATGACATTAAAAAAAAAGGAATTAGAATTTTTAAATACAAAAGTTAATTACTTTAATGGGAAACACATCTTTCAATTACAATTACCCATTGTAATGGTAATGGTTAATGAAAAATTGCATTACATCTGTCAAGTATTGCGTAATTGCGAAAAATGTATTTAAATACTGGATATCAGAGTTGAATTTTTCACACGGAGAGGGCGCGCACACAGCTGTCAATGCACGCACATACAATGTGCGATGCACATCAATAGGGTTTTGCTGTGTGCGCGCACTTAAATGTGGCGGTAAACGTCAACTGTCAACTGTCATTTAAGAAATACATATATATGTATATGTGCGCGCACACAGCAAAACCCTTTTGATGTGCGTCGCACATTGTATGTGCGTGCACTGAGAGCTTCGTGCACGCCCTCTCTGTGTGAAAAATTCAACTCTTCCATTTCTTGCTCGCGGTCTTAATTCTTTTTTAACATGAATTTGGACCGCCATACAAAATCGTTCATGTTCGTGTATTTATGTTCCAGAATTCATAATATAATAAACGCAACACTTTGTTATAACAAATGAATGAAATGCGATAAGAAAGAGAGAGGGAGAGAGAGAGAGAGAGAGAGTGAGAGAGAGTTTCTTAAACGTTCTCTGTTGAATAATGCTCGATAGATGTTGAAGCGTGTTCAAGGGCATAAGCATCGCAATAGCACACAAACAAAAAAAATTGTAAAGCAAAGTTCAAATGAGAATGAATTTATGAAATGATAAATATTTTAAGATCGTGCTGATAAAATTCATCAAGCGAGTGAAGAGTTGAAGCAAGGCAAAATAACTATAAATAAATTTTCAACTGTTGATGATCGTTTCACTGAGCGTGACTTAGAAGAGGAATATCGACCGAAACTTAATTGTCCTTTTTGCAATGAAGTGATTGAAAATTATTTGAAAAGAACATTCACATGAAATCATGTGTTGAATAATTATTTCATTCATAAATTTCTTTTTGTTCATTTACAATATTCAAAAAAAATATCTTAACTTCATTTTTCGTAGGGGACAGTGTCTTTTTTTAGAAATATGGTCTTACCGCTATCAACTTTATCAATCACTTACTAATATCAACAACAAAATTGAGAAAATAATGTCAAGAATAAGAATAAAGCAATTTGACCAAAGGCATTTCGTAGCAAAAATACGGATTACGATTAAATAAAAATCGATTTATTTTTGTTGCAATTTCTTTCAACCGACAGTGTAAATAAATAAATATCATTTTGAAAAATTCCTTGAATTTCTTGTGGTCTTTTTGAGCAGCGGTCAAAATTTATTTCGAAAATGAAATTAGGCCGCGCGGTCTAAATTTCTTTTTCGGTTGTAGCGTTTATTCATTTTCGAAATAAATTTTGACCGCGCGGCCTAAATTCATTTTGTCATCGCGGCCTTAATTCACGCGGCCTTAATTCACGCGGCCTTAATTCACGCGGCCTGAATTTCATCAGCCCATACAAAATGCGTAATATGCATATCTTGACATGTTTGAAATTTGAATTTAAAAGAATTATTCATTCTAGAAAGATATATTCATTCCGTTGAATTGTTTTATCATTTTCTTCAGGAATTATCAAGCACCAGTAAGTTTGAATAACTCGAAAAGTTGATAAGAATGCAGCATTTGAACATGTATTCGAAAATAGCGACAAGTAAACTGATAATATCTTGTACCATAGAAATGTCTAAAAAATAAATGGTCTTACGCACGTTTTATTGGATTTATGTTTATTTCTCATCGAATTATCATGCAACTTTGAGAATAAATCACAGAAAATTTCAATTCATTACGAAGAGATCGAATTTCAAGTCATTACACATGTAATTTAAATTTTAATTAAAAAAAAAACGAATAAACATCTCGGTTTCTAATTTTTACTTCAACAAACGTTAGCTGCTGTTGATTTGGTAATAACAATTACGATTTAGTTTACTCTGATCTGAACTTTTAATTCATGCCAACGATAAATATGATTCCACATTTGTCGGGCTGAGAGTAAAAACGGTTAAAAACATCTTACGTCATGCTCATGCTTACGAGAATCTTCCTTGGTGTGAGCAGGAGATAAAATGTGTTTGACCGTTTTTACTCACAGTCCGACATTTATGTTTTGTATTTCTTTCGTTAAAAAGTAAATGAGCATTCAAATTGATGAAAAATTCACAGATTAGAAAATCACAACTACTTTATTTTGCATGACTTGTTTTGTTCATAAAAAAATAATATTCTGAAATGTTCATTATGATGCAATGCGAACTTGACATATTCCCCATACAAATGTTTCTTAATTATATTGAAAATCAGCCCATTTTTTGATTCGACTGTACTAGAGATACCCGATAAAATTATCCGATTAGGCTGGAAATTAATAGGTTTCTATTCCTAATGCAGACCAATGTGTGTGTAAATTTTTGATCAATACTAAAATCAACAAATTTTTGCGTACAACGGACAACGTACCACACACGGACAAAAAATTGCTCCGGGAATGGTTGTAATCGTTTTTTCTAGGTTTAAAACGCATAGAAAATTCATTCCGGGCGTTTTGAAATTTTTGGACCGATCTCAATACTTTTACTACACACAGTGGTGTGTGCGGAAAAGTAAAAAAGCACAAATTCAAATAAAATACGAGAAATAATTTCAATGTTATTACCCTAAAATTTCAATTAAATTTAACGTGAATATTTGAATATTTATCTACACTTCTATACTAAATGTTTGCGTATAAATGTAACACCATTATTAAGGGCGTACATGTTCAATCATTTACAACAACAACAAAAAGCATTTATAAACCATTATTGTCTTTCAGCGTCTGGTCTATTTTACGAAACAATATTCCTCACACATCTCTAAAAATACCTCTCCACAAACCCCGATCGAGAGCCAAGTTTTGAGTTTCATCACACCATTCATATCCTCTCGCATTCAAATCATATTTAACCGAATCTAAATAACGTCTATGTGGTCTACCCCTACCTCTCGGCCCATCAGCTTCGACGAACAGAATCCGTTTGGGTAGTCGCTCTTCTCCCATGCGTTTAACATGACCAACCCACCTCAGTCTGGATTTTCTTGCTTGCTCTCCTACCGAATCGACGTTTAAATCTCCCCGAATCGTCTTATTTCGGATACTGTTTTCCCACTGATCGTGGCGCGAAACTCCCGAAACCATTCTCAACACTGTCAGTTGTTTGGATCAATTCCTACAAAATTAGATGACCACATTTCCACCGAGCAATTTATTTCTTTATACATTCTCTCTCACACACACACACACATCTCCGCAGCAATACAGATGAACTTGAGATTAAGCTAGAAGCAAATAAGCTGGGCTAAAATAAATAATTATATTTGATGAACATTGAAACATTTTTTTCCCATAGAAAGTCTTTATTTAATATATTTATTCAATAAAAATGAGCAAATTTGTTCAAAATGACTGTTGCATATCCAAATATATATTCATCAAAATCAAACACATCGTGATCTCGTCGCCGATAACGACAAGATCAGATACATTTACGGATTAAAACGTAATGTTCATGTAACTGAATATCGTGAGCGTCTGAACGGATTGACCCCTGAAAGCAGAACTAAACTGCATTCGGCGATATTGATGTTCAAGCAGTTGTCAAATTGTTCACCCGGGTATTTGAACCACATGTTCGTAAAAAACGGTGAATCGTCGCGGTATCCCGATGACCTTCGTGTAAATTTCAATCCGCGTACTGCATTTGATACCCGTGCATTCAGTTTTTCGGCGATTAATCTTTTGAATAGTATACCGGTTGATATAAGAAATTCGAAATCTTTGATATCGTTTAAAAATAGCTTTAAGCATCTGTTGCATGCTGGACAATAGATCGTATTTATCATCTTAAATTTACTCATGTCGCGAATTCTCGGATTGATGTCATGAAATTTCTTATCAATTAATTAGTTATCATTTAGTACTAGTATATTATTTTTCATTTTTGATTTTCATTTGCTTTTTCATTGATATTAACGTAATTTAATTGCAAAAATGATTATTGTATTTTCCTCTGGCTCTCCAGAGCCAGGCCGGTTTTGCCATGGTTTTCCGGATCCAATTCTGGTATTAAAGCTTCACTTTAATACTATACCTCCCCTGACTGTACTCTCTTTGCAAAAGACGCACTATGGGCGGAATTTATGCCTTATTGGGTCTCTGACCAGCATGTTCTGAAATTGCTTTGAACACGTATTGGCATAAATGTAGGTTTCGTAATGAATAAATAAAAAAAAAATACCAGAACTGTATCCGGGAAACCGGGGTAAAACCGGCCCAACTCAGGAGAGATGGGAGAATTACATTATTTGTTTTTAATTTGTCCCAGCTTTATACAATGCAATATCTTGTCTTAACCCTATAGTAATTTAGTGCAAGCATAATACTAGTCCGAGTGTAACGGACAAATTAATGTCAAACATATCATTGATTGAAGCGGAGCCACTGTTTACATTTAAATGATTTTAATGATTCGGTGTTTCAAATTAATTGATCCAAAACTAAACGCGCGTGTATCGAAGGCTGTACGAGGTCTAGTCTGTATGCGTAGATTTTCTTGACTTCGAGTCGCGTTTTAATTACGACGAACATGTGATTTAGATAGGCCGGTGTATTTTTTGAAAATTGCTTGTAAATTAATACCGCTGAATGCAATTTCACCCTAGACTCAGGAGTTAGCCCATTGAGACGCACACGGAACTCAGTGATATGATCGTTATACCTGAGACCGTAAATTTAGCGAATATTATTATTATCGGCCACAAGTGCTCGATTCACTTGACTCTGAGTACCATGCGCTCCCCAACTATAGGTAATCACGTCACCATAGTCCAAGACTGGATTGATTACCGCAGTAGCATTGTCACGTTTAATTTAGTTGGGGACAACGTGCCTGGCATTACGTATTCTATTTAGGACGCCGTATACTTTTTGCAGTTTAGTCCCGTCATTCTCCTCGAAGTTGAAATTTTCATCGAAAATGACACCGATATTTTTTATCGATTTATAGAATTCCAGCCTCCCTTCCCCGATGGTTAAATAGCTAATCATATCGAAATGTAGTTTGTTCGTATGGTGCTTGGAACCGATGATCAAGACTTTAAATTTTGGACTATTTGATTTCATACCTCGACGCGTGATAAAATCATTTAGTTTGGCTAAATCGGAGTTTACTTTATCAAATTCATCATTCAAATGTTCAAAATCGACTTCTATGAGTGCTTGAGAATCGTCCGCGAATAAATGGCCTGTCATGCGCTCAAATACATTGAGAGTATGATAGAAGTAGAGTGAGGAGAAGGTTTGGCTGAAATTGCTTCCTTGGATAACTCAATTTGTGATATCAATAAAGTCGGATTCTACATTGCTGACTTTGACTTTTTGCTTAATGTGAGTGAAGATTGATTGAATAAGATTGACCGCGTCGTCGAAGAAGCCATATGCTTCACAAACTATAAGACGGCGTCACGGATGGGAAGGTTATGAGTTTTTTTCTCAGCAGAGGTGATCTGATATGTTCAGTAGAAAGAACCCGATTGCCTTTTATGGATAAGGGCGTTGGATTGATGATAACCGGTAATCAGTCTGTTTATTAGGACTGAGAATACTTTTGGAAGTACTGAAATTATGCTGATTGGGCGATAATCAGAGATGGTTTGTTACTTTGTTTAGTGGTCTTACGATGGCTTTGTTCCTGTCAGCTGGATACACACTATTGAAAATACAGTAGTTAAAAATATGAACAAGGGGCTTATCAATGAGTGAAATGATTAATTTGATTTGCGTCGTCACCGATTGCATTACTTTTTATTCGAGAGAAAGCAGCCATAAATTCATCAGTGGTTACTTCATGGAAAGAGATGGCTTTATTTATGTTAGTGGGAAGTGAGAGATTACTTAAATCTTTCCCATTGGATGAGTGGATTGAAGCGAAGAAACCATTGATGTCGTTCAGATTAAAGTTGTCTTTGGAGTTGCCATCTTTGCAAAATCCAAGAGCATTTATGATATTCCATTTTGAGCACATTGTGGTGGCGTTGATGAAACTGTCAATAGTTATTCTCTTTTTGAACGTTCTAATTAGAGATTTCACTTTATCAGATTTATATCCGGAATTTTAATCACCAAAATCTTAATCATGATTAAGATTGGAAGTTAATCATGATTAAGATCGAATCTTAATCAATGATTAAGGTTTTCACCTTACAACCAAATTTTCATTTTTTCAAATTTCGGGCAGGCATTACTATGCGATGGATCCATCAAATTATTTGAATCCATCGCTTAAATTTATCTACTAAATGCAATGCGACTGACGTATTCATGCTTGTCTGCTACAGCGTAAGCAGTGATACAGTGAACGCGTGTTCGTGTTCGCTGCGACGCTGTCTGTGTTACAATAATGACTGAGAGTTGCACTAACGCGTCCACTGTACCACTGCTTACGCTGTAGCAGACAAGCATGAATACGTCACTCGCATTGCATTTAGTAGATAAATTTAAGCGATGGATTCAAATAAGTTGATGGATCCATCGCATAGTAATGCCTGATTTCGGGATCAAATCTAAATCATTGATTCAATCTTAATCATGATTAAGATGTGGCGATTAGAATGAAGATTAAAATCTTTCAAGGAATCTTAATCACCATCACATCAATGATTAATATTTTGGTGATTAAGATTCCGGCTATACACCACCCTTATTTCGGTCACCACGAATTGATTTCCGATCGGTGCAAATGATCTTTTTACCAGATAAATAGACAGATCTATTTCTATTATTCGTTCCTAGCCAATTTCTACTACCACGACCAAAGATACATTCGAATTGTTTTTCATGAGCGAAGGGATTCATCGAAATGACATGCTTGGAGGAACCCCGGAACATTCAATTCAACAAAATTAAAACTGTCCTTTAATTTTTTGAAGTCATTCACACTTTTGAGTTTTTGCTTACATTTATTTCGATTTGCAATAAGCACGCTGTCGATATTAATGCCATATAATGCAGTATACTGCTAAACTTCAAATTCTCTTTTACGCCCATTCTTTGTCACATGAACAGAGAATTCGAAACGTAGCATTATACTGCTCTGCTCCTTGGATTGAAGTCTGGAGGAGAAATTAAACTGAATCATTTGCAGCTGGATCTTCAGCGATATGCTACAGTTTGGCAGAAAAGGTGTTAAAACATTTTCATATATGTATAACTAGATCAATATCTGGTTAAAAAATCCCACGGAGCATATAAATACTATTTCTCGCCTGGAATTGTAATGGAATTCATATTCATATTATATTTGTTCAGATTGTTCAAATAAAACTTGATTGAGAGAGCTACCTCGGAAGATTTTTGAAGGAAACGGACGAACTAAAAGTTAAGCAGTCCGAGCTATAAAAACGTGTTTGTATTACTGCCTCGAATAGAGATTGATAGGACGGCACCACCATAATTTTGACTACTTTTCTTGTACTGAAAATAAACGGCAATGAAATTTCAACCGAGGAGGAAATCTATTCCACAACATTGGTTGTGTACTTCCATTTGTGGAATAGTACTTTTTCGTGTATTTCAATCATTTACTTTTATGCAAAATCCAAAAATGAATATGTGTCACGCGAACTAGAAAACCAAATGCGACGAAGCAACACAATAAATCACATTATGAAATTAGTCTTTTCTTCATTTGGTGCTTGTCTATTCAAGACAAATGCAAGCGAACGACCATACAAAGTAATCAATAAATCACCTCAACCATATCGGTGATATATTCATTGAAAATTGATTCCGTTATTGCAAAACTTCGCTTCAGAATTTCTTCAGATTTAACCAAGATTGCGCCTTTGTTTGTTTAAGTTTGAAGTAAATCCGCCATACAAAAGGACATAATAATATGGCAAAGAAAAGGCTAGCAACTCCAAAACTTTTAGTGTGAATTGTTTGAGTTCTATACAATGTTCATCCATAGACCGAGTGACGCTATTTGTTGGACTGAATGACATGAAGCAATTCAAACAAATCCTTTTCAATTTACAAACATTTTGCATATAAAAAAAAATCGGTAATCATAACTAAACATAAGACCAAAACACTTAATTATATTAAAATATTTGTTGATGTTTACATTTTATATTAACTTGTACCTTCTAAAACGCAAGCAAATGTCTTGATTAGAGGCGCAAATGAATTGTTTTGGAAATATTAGATGCAATTTGATAGATTAATATAAAAATAGATGAGTAGCAGAAATATACGCGAGAATCGCTTGCTTTGATCGAATTCAAGCTATGGCTATAGATTTTCGGTGTGAGTGCGTGCTTCTCTTCGATTTCTTGTCAAACGAACATACACTTTCCCGACTTTTCAACTGTTCAGCCGAATCCATTGTTTATGTCATTTTCTCAATATCTCACGCTCTCTCTCTCTCTCTCACTCACTCACAAATGTTTTTGTGTTTTAGCTCATTCAATCTACGGACACATTTAGCATGTGCTCCGCTCAAACGAACGTTTAGCGAAGTGCGTGTAGATGTGAAACGTTGACTGTTTACCGACCCAGCGATTGCGCGCTGTTTGTATTTGTAAAGTGAAATATCGCGCGCGAAGCAAGCTCAACACACAGATGTGAATGGATTGGCCAACTAGTAGTTCTCTGAAATTCGCGTCAAGCAGTTGAAATTTGAATAAGATCCCGCGCTCTTTGAATCTCGTGTGTGCGTTGTTCAACCATGAATCTTCATTTCTCTGCTTTTCCATTACGTTCATAAAATAAACGTGTGTATAAGTTTTTATAAAATCTAATTCGCCTGTTAAAAGAAACCAATTTTCTTTCAAGAAGTTGAACAGCGATTTTCTGAGCCACTTTTCCCCAAATATTTGGTGTAGAAGGCCAAATGTTTTATGTATATTCAGACAGATTGGAAAGTGCGCGTAACAATCTGCAGATCGAAAAGTCCAATTATATAGGTCAATCCATTTACTTTGATGTTTTTTGTTGTTCTATTTCTGTTGCTGAGGAGTCCCCCGGCTCTTTCTCACTTTGAACACAACACATACAAACATGAAACGGATTGACACTTATTTTTGGAAATTTAATAACACTTGTGAAAACATAATTAGCTTATTTGTTTACAAAACCAAATTGCTAATTGATTAAAAAAGGCTTTTATTCGAATCACTAAATTTGTATTTTTTGTTTAGTGATTAAAATGATTTTATTTCAATTTTAAAAATTTGTATTAAATTTTTGTGACATTTTTTAAATACACCGTCAGTGAAGTGATTGGCTGTCAAGAAAAAGAAGTACATTGTTTACGAACAAATGCAGCAATTGATTGCGTCTGGCGCGACAATTGTATTCATGAACGAGACAAAGTGAATTGAACTGACGAAACGAATATAAAAAAGTAAAGGAAAGCGATACGAAAACGTATCCATAAATTACCAAATTGGATATTACACAATTTTGATGGGAATCCGAAGGTATTACAGAATGTTATTTCAGTCTAATCTATATTGTTTGGAGACTCATTAAGATTGCAATATATCAAAATAAACGCCCTTGAACCTTTAAGGTTAAACAATATTTAAAGAATAGTATGAATTAATAAATTCGCTGTCTATCGTAACTAATAGCAATCTTCTACCCGAAGAATCCTCGATTGCGTTATCAGTGAATTACAAATTCTGAAGTGCAATCGATTTGATTTCAAATTACAAACTGTGCAGGCAAATTTAGGTTATTTTGAAATGTGTTGATTGATGACTTGTGATACTTTTATTATGCACAGTGATTTCGAACATCAAATAGTTAAGAGCAGAAATTCGCTGTAATAAGCGAATATTGTACGAAATTAAAGAAACAAGCGAAATGGATGGAATTCTCACTTGACTAATTCTCTGTTGTCCTTTAAGTTATTCGCATACTGTCCAATACTTCTCAGTGCCAGCGAGTAAATACTGAATTTTCTCAATATTAAGCAAACATTCCATTTGACAACAACGATTTTTTTAGAACCGATTTATTGTGTTACTACAAAATATTTCTCCGGTAGACATGAACCAATTTCTGGACAAGTTATTGTATTAATATCGTTTTTTGTGGGCTCTGATTTGTTTCCTATTCAAATAGACACGTTTTGGTCAACTTGTACTTAATATTTTCAATCGTGGCACAAAAAATAAAATATAAACGTAAGAAGAGAAACAGCCGAAATCGGACGATCACAACAAAGTATTAACCAACGATCATTCAAATTGAATTTTCAAATCGAAGCCGACATCATTAAAGACCCAACGATTTTTTTTATATCACTCTCTGCGGTTGAAAATCTATGGGAAAAACGATTCATGTTTCGAAACGAGCAGATCAATCTCATTTTAGGGTTCATTCGAATACAACGAGGGAATTCTGACCGAATCTAATTAGAAAAAATTGATGTGCGCATAGATTAAGATTGCTTCGATAAATTGACTGAGTTTGATGAAATAACTTTATATGGCCCACATTACGGAATAATAATTAAAATTAATCTAACAGTGACAATTTTTGAGTATTACCAAAGGGAGAAAAAAAAACACGTAACGATTTGCATCTGTTTCCTCCCAACATAAAAAAGCCGATGCGATAAATTTGCGTGCGTTTATTATATAAATAAACATAAACACATCGGCTTGCGGGCTGAATGAAAAAATCATCAAATAAACTGAATGTAGCAGCGACTGAAGAGCACACACTAAAAAACCATAATGGAAATGATGATTTCAAAAAGAGCGAAAAAGATGAGGCCACAAAGAAGAATAAGAACCGAAAAAATTGTATGAATCGCACGAAGTGAGAGAAAGAGAGCGCGTTTCGTATATACTATTTTAAATGATCGAAAAAAGTGGAGCTCTCCTCGCTTTATGGCTACGAAAAAACTTCACTCAAATAGAATTGAAGTTGAAGGTAAAAAGAACAAAACAACGTAAACCCATTCAGAACGAAGTCATGAAAAACACTGAAAAAGAACAAATTACTGAAATGCTATGCGCATATTTTATTCATAGTATATTGTTCTGTACGTCTTTATAATAGATGATAGTTGTATGTACGGATGGGTATTTCTTCGTCATTTTTATTAATTTTTTTGGTTTGGTTTGGTTTGGTTTGGCAGTCTATTTAATGAGCACCATAGAGCGTCACATTCACTCAACCGGTATATATTTGTGGTGCGACATGTGTCGTAAACATTTCGCTTTGCGTTAGTGTTTATGCGCTGTGTCCCTGGTTCAAAATGTTATCCAAATTAATTTACGCACCACATATTCGGTCATCGTCGGACTTGATGAATCGCATTCATGATTTTTCAGAGCTTCCTTCAATTAATACGTACTATTTTCGGTGAAACCGCGCTTGTATTCAGAAAATGCGATGTGTCATTGCGTTCGCAGTGAGACAGAGACATCCCGACGTATATCGAGAAGTAAATAAAAATAGAAGTCATAACAATACAATAAACACTGTGATGTGCCTGAGTTGTATCATTGCGAATCATACTATTGAAATTCAACTCAAGCACTTGAGCTAAGAAAAAAAAACCGCACAGGCGAAGTCGTCGTGCAGATCCCAGCTCGAAAGGATTATTTGGAAATTTAGAGAGGCATGTATTTTTAGCGTAGTCGCGTTCACAGCAAATTGAATCTCATTCTAAGATTCAACAGCCGTTTCTGACACGAATGACTTCATACAAAAACTATATCGCGGCCGCCACATTTCATATGGCCACTAATCTAAACACTGATTAATGTCAGCAGCAGCAGCCGCAGCTGCAGCCTTATATAGTAAGTAAGTACTAGTAAGAGCATTTAGTTATTATTGTTTTCATGAAAAACACTCATAAAATTGCATTGCCGAGCGATGCCTAAAACAAAGACTGCCAGCAAAATCAATTTTCGAAAACTGACGAACAGAAATATGTAGATTCGATATGAAGTAGCAACTTCTTTGCCATTATGCTCAAAGCCAATTCAATAAAAACCGTGTTAATTGCCAATTATTTGGTTAATGTAAATATATGATTAGTTTACAAACGTCGTACATTTTGTCAACAATTTGAATATCTCGATGAATTATGCAGAGCATGCGAATGTGCTCCGAAAACAGTTGAAGGTAAAATTGATGTTGAACGGGGAAAAGTTGGTGAATATTTTGAGAATATTCAAATTTCTCAATGATTGGATCGTGAATATGTACGGTCAGCGCTGCGTCGAGATCAATAAATGTTTGTCTCAAGATGATGTCATTTTTAGTGTTTTCGATTCCTTTTGTGCATGATGACATCATGGCTTCAGGCAAGCATCTCATATTCAACGTTTTGAGATTTGCGAAGCACACATACGATGTGAATCCAAACAATTCACCACGCAGAATACGCTTTAGACTAAACTAACACATTCAACGTTGAACACTCCGAAAATTGTCGATATTTAATTGTTGATTGCTAAAAAACAATGCGAACGCTCACATGAGCTTGATTCATTTGGCTCAAAATTGAAAAGGTCGCACATTTTTTTGCTGCTCAGATCAAATGAGAAATGTTGTTATCTTCAAACCAGTTCATCCAATTCTTCGCGTTTTTTTTTTTCAACTCCTTTTTCTATAGTTATATAGGTCTTGCGATTGAAATCACCTTTTTTGTAGCAAGACAATAACATTTTTCAGCCACTTCGTCATCCTACAGAAAAGAAATGATCGAATTTACACTGAATCTGATGATAGCCGTATGGAATGGTGGTCGGCCAAACCAGTCGTACATATGTCGCCGTGTTCCATCAAATTTCACGTATCTTGTACGCCGTTTGGCCTTCGCATATTGTATTTATCACTAAACACATAAAGCAATGGCTTCAATGAAACGCAGACATAAGTTTGTTTAAAAACGAAAATGACGACAGAATTGCAGGTAATAGCCAAACAAGAAAGCCATTCAATTAATAGACACAGATTGTAAGCATGACACTGTTTCTTAAATCGATTGGAAACTGTTAAATGATGCTGGTTTTCGTGTATTGGTACATTCGAATGGTGTTTTATCACAGCGGTCACGTATTAAATGCCAATCATTCGCACCATGCCATTTGAAGAGCGCAAAAAAGCACGGACGGTTCAAAAATGGGCATAAATTTCAGTTCAGATGCCGGTTTTTCGATTCAAATAACAAAAAATAACAGAAGCAATTCTTAAGCGCCGTTCACTTCCTTTCTCGTATAATACAAAATTGTCGGCTCGTAACATTCCACTAAATGATGCATCTTGATTGAAAGCCATTATTGTATGTTCCATTGGTCTTTAATTAGGTTCTGAAAGTCATTTTCTTCGTGATAATTGGTAATGAAAGCACCGTGAACGCTGAAAATTGATCTCGAAAAATGCGTCTCATCCATAAAAACAATCCAATGTAACCGTTTTTTATCGCGTGCACTCTGGTTAAGATAATCATCATCAAATCTCCTGTAAAACAGCATTGATGACAGATGCACGAACTCCACATCCACTAACACATCTCTGCGTAGAGATCATAAATAGCATTCTGAAATAAGACGATAATACAAATGTAATAAATAATCTCCACAGTGAAATTCAAGCAACATGTTGTTCTGGATGGATTTAGTGAGATATCCGAATCGGATCTCTGCATGAAAGCGGCCAATTCTAAGCATTTGCTCCTCGCATATGGCGATAAGTGATTCTCGTGATGTGCCACAAATCTCGGCCAGAATATCAAATATATGCATGAATTTCCGTGAAATGACTCGTAAAGAAAATTAACGGCAGAATGATGATGAATAGAAATTGCACATGATCTAGATTTAGCTGCTATTTTGTTGCTTTTCGAATTTTTATTAATATGTGTCGGTATTTCTGATAAATTTTCAGCAACTTGCAAAATGACGAAGATGAAAAGTGGAAAAAAAAATGATCAATACTAAAAATAAAATGTTTGTGTTTCCTCCGAAGCCTACATGTGAGTGGTGCAAATGAATTTGTGCCAGATCCAGAATTAGACTTAAGTCCCATTGCGTGTTTGTGTGTGTGTTTGTGGCCGCAACGCAAAATTACTTTCGCTTTTTATAATAGAAATGCTTTCATTTCAAAATTCAAAATTTGAAGCGCGTCTATCGACCATTTTGTTCTAATGCCCATTGAAAGTCATTTGCCCTGTGAAGATCTGCTCGGTAACGGCAAATTTGATAGAACCAAATGCTTTTAACTCTTTTGAACTCGAAGAGAAAAATGTGTGTTAAAAATATCCAAAAGTATCCGTTAATGAAAATCGAATGGTTGCATACAGAGCTTAGACATGCTGTGCAGGCTGCTTTTGATGTGTGATGAAATAAAACCTCTGCTCCATTAATCTCCAAAAACGCAATATTATTAATCATGATACATTTTGATACAATGTAAATGCAAAGGATAAATCGGAACTGCTCTTGTTTTTGTTTGCCCCGCTTTTATTGAAGCCGAAAATAAACAAATGAATTTGTTGAGCTGTTGAAACGTTGTCCCACAGAGCTGCTTTTAACACTTTTGATATATTTCGATGATATTCAGAAAAAAACTCGCATATACATTTATTAGAAATGGGGCCATGTGCATCGAATGCTCTGTAATTATCATCTGCGATGATAATGCGTTCACTTTTTTTACCACTAAACGGAGTGAAACTGAAAGTCATACGCAAGCATTCAAACCGTTGATCTGATAAAAACGAATATGTAGATTGAATTACATTCGCAATGAATCAAGGAAATGAATGCGATGCAATATCTTCACGGGCGAGTGTTTTCAGTTAAACATAGTATACACATAAACAGTACGTCCAGCTCATATCTGGCTGATGATCATCCCGTATGAGGAACAGAGAGTAAACTAGAAAATGAATTTTTGAGATCAAGTGTTGTTGCTCATAATTCGTTCAGAAGCCATTGGAAAGATCATACACATGGAATCCACATCATTCTTGTTTAATCAATATCGTAATTAAATTAAAATTAGGCGTGGTCTTGCTATTTTATCAAACAAAACAAATCGCTTTTCGATAATCACAATGAATATTTTGAATAGAATTGACAAAATAACATACAAAATTTGAACGGACAAAATAATAGAATGAAATTTGAATACACATAAAATCGAAAGAAATTTCAAAACATATTCAAATGAATCAAAAAGAACTTTGATTTGACATCGTGTTCATAGTTTGTGTTGACTATTTATGGCATTTCGTTGAAATTCTTTTTTTTCTGTTTTTGTAATCGAGTGCTGCGCGGCATACAAAAAGCATTTATAGGTATATAATATTTGTGTCGTTGAAGCGTATAATGTTGATTGTAATGCATGACCTTTACTTACGTATTAATTTATAGCTTGCGTGATGATGTGGTGACACAAACCAGCAGCGCTGTCACGTTTTGTGCGATATGATTGTATTTGTCTCTCTAATTTAATTAATTTCCTAAATTAAGTGCATTGAAAGCCATTTGGAATCATTCAATTTGAATTAATTTTAAGGTTGATTCGGTGGATTTTCGTGTGATTGGAAGAAAAATTAAGAGAAAGTCCGAAAGAATGTGTTTTGATAGCAGATTTTAGATCGTTGTTAGATGCTCCAAGCAATGTGAATAGATGCGGAGAAATGGCTTATCTTAACAGTGGCAGCTTTTTAATGTAACTCAATTAATTGTTCGGTATGCGATTCGTGGCCGTAAAATGTCAAGAATAAAGATGAATTTTCGATAACGCTCTACTACTGAAAGGAAATTTCAACAATATTGTCATTATTTTAAGTGAGACACATCTAGCAGCGCGATGATATCATTGGTTGCGTTGGTGCTTATTAGTTTGACGCTTGCTTTATATATTTTGTAAATTCTTACACCGTTATTGCTCTATTTTTACACATCATCTCGGCTCTCTGCTTCCCTCGAATTCGATATTTTTTCAAATTTTTCAAAATATGCGCGCGCGCGACCTAAAAAATGCTTGTCACTACGAACGCAAACAAATCGATATGGGCGGCATATTATACTTACCGATATTTGATTCAAAACTTACATTACAAACGAAACATGAACACCGTCCAACAAACGCATAAGGGAAACGATTGAGAAATGTGTGTGAGCGTTTTGAAAGGCGACATCAATACTGCTTTAAAACAAAACTGTCAAAAATGAATAGGTGAGAATGATTATGATACTTTTCCTGACAACACATTTAAGTGATACAAAAATAAAACAATTTTTGAAATGAAACAGCTTTCGCATTTTGTTTGAACTGAAAATGTTGTGGTGATGCAATTTAATTTAGAAACATTTAGTTTGATCATTGATTCTGAAGTATTTTTTCTTCTAGGAATCACTATGGAAAATAAAAATATTTCTGTTTCATTTATATGTTATGTGAGGAGAGGATTCATAATCATTCTCATCCATTCGAATAAAAAATAATGTTCGGAACATTTCTTCCCATTCGAAGCAATTGAGAAAAGACTTCGATATGATTACAGTTACATCGAACGGAACTAGCTTGAGAGTTAAGTAATTCGAATTCAATAATCAAAAGTGTATACAATCACATGGAATTGATTTGATTGTTTTGGCCAAATATCAGCTTATAGTCAAAAAATATATGAAAACAAATATTTTCAATTTAAAGAATAATACGATGCGATTTTTCAATAGCTATTTAATTTCTGTTTTCTATAAACATCGAAAGTTCATGCAAAAAACACATTTAAGAAGCGTCCATTCCAAAACACGATTCAATCATTCTAAGTGTAGAGCACAGAGGTCTGGAATCAATAGAAGCGTAAAGATAACGTAATCAATAGAATTCATTTTTGATATGCCAACGTGTTAGTAATTTCATTCGATACGAAATGTTTATTCATATTTTGTACTCAATCAATGACATTTTAAACGACTTATTCAATTAAATTCCATTTGAATATAGCACTCGGTTCTTATCAAAATTTAGGCCACCGATGACATTTATTTTTGATACTCTGACGAGGCTCGGTTGTATGAATGACTTTCCATTTCAACAGCAATCATGGCGAACATTTGCTGCATCACTCCATGTTCATGGTTAACTATTCATTTTTTTCTCATCGAATAGATTGCTTGATTTATTTCAAAGCTGTCACGAGAAAAAATATTGCATCAAATGGCATTTTTTTTCTAACATCTTCCGCCTTTGTCCTCGCACAAAAAAGAGAAGATTTGGATAAGATATTGAGATTTTTTGAATAT
Organism: Obolodiplosis robiniae; assembly: GCA_028476595.1. Lineage (NCBI taxonomy): Eukaryota > Metazoa > Arthropoda > Insecta > Diptera > Cecidomyiidae > Obolodiplosis > Obolodiplosis robiniae. Next base: position 5,007,334 of record CM052017.1, on the reverse strand, counting down.
GCTGATTTTTTGCAGTTGAATAAAAAATATGAATTCAAATCTATTAGCTTAAATATTCAACTATATTCGACACAAATTGTTCGTTATACCGAAATATCCATGCCATCCGTTTGAATCAAACATATTTCATTCTTCTTTTTTTTTGAATTTGCGAAACTTAACAGAGTGAGTAAACGTCATTGAAAATGACCGCGCAGTGCTGACATGATTCATAAGAATAAAAATGAACAAACAGGTTTTCGAATGTCTTAAAATCATCATTTGTTGGAAACAAGCTCGATAAGTTAGTTTGGTATATCCAATTTGTACAATATTCATAGCATTCAGAGCAACAAATTGCGTGCTGTTTGATGTGCGATGGTAAATTTGCTGCGAAATGTTCACTCATTTTCCCTAATGTGCCATTTCTGAAGCCACACCCGACCGCAATATCATGTGAGATTCATATATTTTATTGCTAATTTCACAAGAACATGAATTAGGACGGTAAAGCTTTCACGTCCACATATTCGCAATTTATTGTGGAAAATACATTTTTGCAAAAGAGGAAGAAAGGTTTGCAAATTTTATTACGATGGCATAATTGCCTCTCAATATATTTTTTAATTATTTTTTTTTTCACTTCATTTAAATTCCATGACTGTACACGATTGACTTACATAAACTGAAAACATTTCATTTTTTTACATCTTCCTGTTTAAAGCCGGCACTGTTTTCGCTTGTCTCATAATTTAGACAGTCAATCTGTTTCAAATACATATTTCTAAGTCATTCGATCGTCCGCCTCAAAAGAAATGTATACAGAAATGTAATGTTGATTGCATTGATTCATTGGGCGTATATATTCATCGGCATGAACTGTTTTCTCATGTGTAAGTGAATCGAATTTTTATTTGCTAGGAAAAAATGTTGTGTTTTTAGGAATTGAAGCTCGAGACTGTGAAAATCCCGGTGAAAATGTATGCTATTATTCTGAGTCGAAAGAACAATCTATGGCATTTACTTTTAAAGATAATTTCATTTAAATGTTGACCACGATTACGTTTTACATGGCCCATCCGGAAGGCCCAATTTTTGACAACGCATTTGAGCATAGTGGCCGGTATCTCGTGAATAACACGAGTAATGTTGGCTTCCAGAGCGCCAATTGAAGCGGGCATTTCCTTGAAGACCAGAGACTTCGCATAGCCCAAAAGAAAAAAATCCAAAGGTGTGATATCACAAGATCTAGGCGGCCAATTCACGGGTCCAAAATGTGAAATCAGCTGCTCGTCGAAATGGGCTCTCAATAAGTTCATTGTTTCACGCGCCGTATGGCTTGTTGCGCCGTTTTGTTGAAACCAGATATCACAAACATTACAGGCAGCAAAAATTCAGTAATCATGGTACGACAGCGGTCGCCATTGACAGTAACATTCCGGCCATCCTCATTTTTGAAGAAATAAGGACCAATGATGGCCCATAAAGCACACCAAACCGTGCATTTCTCTGGATGTAATGGTAGCTCTTGATACTGTCCGGGTTGCTCATCAGCCCAAATACGGCAATTTTGTTTATTAACAATACTGAATAAAAATGAATGTCATGCCTGATCTGCCAAAAAAATTCTATTGAAAAAAAAACTCCAAATGAATCACTCTTTACAATGTACACACAAGGGATAGATTCCTCAAATTTAAACGTTATACCATTTGAAAATTGGATTGTTATACAGTAAATCGTTTGAATATTTTATATGTCGTTCAAAATATAGGAAATAATATTCACACAATATTTTATTTGTAATGAAATTAAAATTACAGTCAAAAATCACGCTTTAAAGGGTGATTTTTTAATAGCTTTCGAACTTTTTTTTGAGAAAAAAAAAACACAGAAAATTAAGAAAAATGCAGGAAATCTTTATTTGAATCGATAGAACGGACCATATAATTTAATGTTTGAAGATAATTTCATGTAGATGTTGGCCGCGACTGCGCCGTAAATGGCTCATCCGTTGGGTCCAATTTTGGCACACTCTCTCCAACATATCGGCCGGTATCTCACGAATAAATTCATGAATATTGTGCTCGAGAGCGTCAATCTTAGCGGGCTTGTCGCTATAAACATGAGCCTTCGTGTAGCCGCACAAAAAATAGTCTAACGGTGTCAAATCACAAGATCTCGGCTCTGTTGGAACCACATGTTGACCAAGTCCTTGCATTTCTGGCAAAAAAAGTCTGTCATCATCGAACGGTACCTTACTCCATTGATCATAACGTTGCGGCCATCATCGTCTTTGAAGAAGTACGGCCCAATGATGCCGCCTGCCCATAAACCGCACCAAACAGTGCATTTTTCGGGATGCATCGCTGACGACAATTTTCACATTTGACGCATTTTTCACAGAGCACGAATTTTGATAATACATTTCAATAATTTGCAAGCGCTGTTCGTTTGTAAGTCGATTCATGGTTATATTATAGACCAAACTGAACAAGATTGACAATGACACAAGACACGAATCACGCGTGATCTGTGAAAAACAGTGCTGCCAAAAAGAAAGACGCTAAAAAATCACCCTTTAGTTTCTGTACTTAGCTTCTCGGAGAATATCTTTCCGCCTAACTGATTCGTATGTGAACTGTCATTTTCGTTTTGCATTTATTAAAAATTAATTTGCATTTATTAAAACTGTCGTGCGTTTGTGCAAAAAAAATGGAAAAATGACAGTCACAAATAAAAAAAATGAAAAATATTCTTTGGTCGCGCGCTACAATTTTTTTTCAACATTTATTTTGCTCTATAAGAATGTAAGTATACAATTATTTGCAGTTTGCACTGTGAATACCTGCGCAATTTTCAAAATTTTTTTCGTTGCAATTTCTATAATAGGCATGATTGCATTTCAAATTTCTTCCAATAAAAATCGCATAAACCTAACAGATAATAGAAATGCACACATCAACAAAGAACATTTCACGGAAATCGTACGTAAAAAGCATAACGATAGTTTATTGCAAGTGTCAGTTGGCGATTCGAATTTGATATCTGTAAATTTTTGAAGATAGTACTAAATCAAACTGTACTAATGAATCAACCAATTCAAACCAGAGACTGAAAATTGACCGGTTTCGTTGACATTTACTCAAGTACATACATCTAGCGGTATATACCTTTGACATATTGGTTTAGAATGGGTGCATCTAAAAACGTCCGTTAATTCAGTTGAATTTCAAATGATATTAGAAATGTAATATTCTAATAATGTTATGATGATAATATCATTAAATTTAAATATATGATTGAAGCAACCTTAATTAAAACAAACACAAGAAATCACAATTTGTTTTCAATTTATTTATTTGACATTGGCATTTACATTGACATTCATTTACTTCAACTTTAGACGCACCCATTTTTGGACTATAGAGGTTAATCGAAAGTACATACTAGTTAACGCAAAGTATATACCTACCGAGTGTATTAACCGGTTAATTGTCAAACTCTGATTCAAACGGTACTTTAATGTTTACGTGAAGTCAGTTGAATTTGAAGAAACAACTGAATCAAGTGTATTTTATATCAGGTATATACATTTTAAACAATATATAAGAGAATTCAACGATTTACTGCATAAATCAAATTTTTAAATGGTATATCGTTTAAATTTTAATAATATTTTTTTTTGTGTGTATTTACAATTTCTTTATATTCTATATATTTTTTCACCTTCAATCACCAAATTCCCTAATCAAGTTATTTTTGAAGAGAGAAATTTGTCGGTTATGGCTTGAGAAGATTTTTTATGATTTGCGTGAAATGATGAAGAATGAAGTGCAAAATACTGATGAGTTTTGAGCGCTATTTTGCCTACTATTTACTATATATATATTTATACAAAAATCATTTTCTGGCGTATTATTTAAAAAGTATTTGTTTAGTTCAATTTTTTTTTTTGCATTGCACAATTACTCATCGATGACTTCATTTTCTACGAATCGTTGTGAAGCGATAAATCCAAGCGATCTCATTACGGATTTAATTACTTTCGAAGCGGGTTATGCAACGAAACTTCCCATTATTTAAAATAGGAAAAATGTGTATTCGATTCGTTGAAGTGTAAACATTGTTTGAAGTCCTAGAGCTACACATTTTCTCTCGCACTAATTGCGCAATGCTCGCTACAAAACGGTGCGAAGGTAATAAAAATGCGACGATTAGCTTTTCACTCACTTTTTCACTGTCTTGGTCTTTCTCGCTAGGTTTCTATGCTATTTTAATACAATTGTACTGAGAGCAAGAGTGAAACTCTAATAATTCGCTAACTAGCCAACGCATAATTCAGAACGTGTACTGATTTGCATTGTGCGTAAGAATGTGAGCTCAGAGAAAAACAATAACAACAATACGAGATAAATTTGGTATTCTAAATCCCACCGATTTTACTGGGTTAACAGCTCAATCGATTTTTAAATAAATGGCGAAATGTTTTGACATAAATAGCATAAACATGAATTGTGTTATGTTCGCATATAAAATTCTTACTTTAAGAGCATGATGAAAGGCATGCCCGAATTAAGTGAATTTAATAACTTGAACGTTTGAAACTTAATGAATTTATTCATGACTCAAGTTCAATTCATCAAAGAAGATGTAGACATTGTTATTTTTGTATGTGAAATTGACCACTTCAATTTGATCGCTCACGTGAAATAAGTGATTCGATGATTCGCTGAATCATTGATCGTGGCTGTTGGCGACGGCGTTCGCCGAGAATTTTTTACTTTGTGTTCACAAAAATGGATCTTGAATGACATTATTTTGGTTTCAAACAGTCAAGAAAGCCCATTCAGTACTCGATTTTACATTACAGTTCACTATAAGCAAGACATTATTCTACAACCGGACATCCGCTGTTCATTTACTATATATTTTCTAACGTAAGCTCGATCGATCCAAAAAGGAACAAAATTTCGAATTCCAATAATGTCCCGAGAAACATTGCTGAGTCAACAAAAGCATTCGAACGCATTGCGATTGGAATGCGCTTTTCGAAGCGTAGCCAAGGTGTTGTTCGGTCTTCATGTTTCTTCATTCTTTTCATATTGCGAATAGCCGCGGGATATTTGACGTAATGCTTTCGTTAACGCAATGTAATGCGAGCATCCGACGGCTTATCGGCGCAAAGGTTTTTGTCCGCAAATTGTTTCTCGGGATTTGAAAGCGGTGGGGTCAATCAACGAGCGTACTGTTTACGTATACTTTAAAAATGTAAATGAACACCAATTGAATAAATTATCAATAACTATTATATTCATAAATGGCCTTCGCTAAAACGTTCGAATGCTCAGTGGTATTCCTAATAAAAACCCCAATTCACGTGCATCGTGCCTTTTTCACGTGCAATTTACTCTTTACAGTTTAATTATAATTTGTATAATGACCTTTTTGTCTTGCTCCATTTTGATAAAATAACTTGCAGAAGAACAAATGAATTCAGTCTTAAGACAAATAAATTGTGAAAATCAAAACGAAACTGTTCATCACTCTTATACCCTTTCTACTATGAGTAAAAATGCAAGAAAATACTCTAGTCAAGAACTGAAAAAACAATCAATACAATACAATCACGTTTTTCTATTGCGTCTGCATTCTCGACGGCATTTAAATGTGTACACGGAGAAAATGGAAGAAAAAAAAACAGCAACAAAGTAAATATATGACATCATCGATATAATGAACTCAGTGCTGATGCTGATTTCATAAACCGGAATAGAACATATGCATATTTGCTTGGGTTTATTATGAATAAGTCTTCGGATTGCCGTTGTTTTTGTGTATTCGGTGGACCCCTATTGATTACACGCAGCCGAGGCTATCGCCAGTAAGTAAATGGAAGTTTTTTGATGTTTATTTTCAACAAAATGTGTCATTCGAATTCCACTTCTTTCTATCTGGCTGTATTCTGGCGGGTTTCGTTATTTCTCGAAATTTCGTCGGGCGAGACAGAAAAAATCAATCCGCTTAAAATGACTTGGTGATGCAATCCGTGGACATCAATCTTGTTTTTGCGCCCTTTGCGCTCACTTCAATGAGCATCATTTGAATTGAAAATAAAAAGCATCGTCTTTGACAAATGATGCAAACCATCGCATTAATACGATTAGTATGTATAGATTCATATCGGAAAATTAAATTGGTAAAGTAACATATCTGATTAAAAAGAAAACAAATTCAATTAAAAATTGGATCATTCTTGTCGAGTTTGCTGGGAACTGACGAAATTCAGGACCACTCCATCGCATATCATACATATCGATGTAAATTGCCAGTGTGACATAGATTCTGAGCACACGTTTGACTTTATGCGAAATCTTCATGAATTCGCTTTACTGTACAAATGGAAACATCATGTTTGTTCGCCGACACCACATCAACATACCATAGTTCTTCTATGGCATGTATAAATGATTGAAAGCAAATCCATTTTCTGAAAATGCAATACATTTTACCATGTCAACATGAACTTACATCGAGTCGAATAATTGTGGCAGCGGGAAAACTTGGATCAGATGGTCAATGAAACAATCCATTATGTTGTAATCGTACAGGAATGGCTATCTCAATAGAAGAAAGGCATTAGTTTAAGCGTTTTTGTAGCAATCATTTGTGATAAATGCTGTCGTAAGCTAAACGCAAATCGATACCAGAATCAATTAAATTATTATCGCTATTTCTCTGTTGTTGCAACACATGATGATTTGCCTAGCTTTCGCACAAGTATTATATACACATAAGTCAAGCATTTCCATATAAAAAAGTGGCAAAGAAATCGAAAAGAAAAATGGCTTCTCATAAATCAGTAACAAGCCTGAAAAGGATATTTATTCACTGTTACCGAAAGAAAAAAGATTCGCCAAGATTTCGCAGTCGCACTGAACTCAAATTGGCTTTTTTCTCTTCGTTAAACGAAAATTTATCGATAGTGGCCAATAAAGTGGTTATGCGTTAAACGACAATAACAACTCCAAACAAATCCACAACGCAGGGCTTGATAACAATTAACTCCATTCCAAGAGAGTCACAAAAAATATTCATCCGTTCGATTCAAACTCATAGAGGAAAAACTCCAACTTTATGTGTATCGATTGTTGTGCCCGACCTAATTGCGTGCTGGAATATGTACGGAACATCCGAGCCAGTGGGAAATCGAGAGATTGACGAATACACGACACGCATAGATATAAAACGATGACGTAATCAACAAAGTTTTGGTATTATTCGATTGTTTCGGTTCATTTCTTTTTCTGACTTTTTTTCCATTCCTTTGTGTGCCTTTGGTAGAACATGGTCATACAGAAATGTTTGTGCGAAACATTGGAAATATACTTTGCTTGGATATGTATACTACTGTGAATAAATGAATCGCCATTTAAGTTCAGTAGGAGGCATAATTTCAGTAAAACAAACTGTAATTCGATTGAACTTTTACCTTATTTAGTGTAGAATTATCAAACGCAAGTTTTAATTCGCATTGAAAATGTAAAAAAATCCCACAAACACATAAAAAGTTGATTTTTTTGTTCGGCTCAACGTCACAATATCGCAGAATCAGAAGTAGTAATAAAATGAGAGTGAAACGAGCAATTTTTTCATGTACTTCCATATCTTCTTCAACTGTATTTTATTCAGTGTAAATTGAGCCTATGAGTTTTGGGTTGCTTTTCAACCTCAACCCCAACTTAGTTACGCCACGGATGTTCCCATATAGTACAATATCTCTTTGAGACTTAATGCTGACATTGCGACTCACTAATTTTCTTCCATATCATTCCAGATCCTTGAACATGCCGAATTAGCTTCATTTGGACCAACCGCGAGTATCATATTAATCACTTGACATAACAGTTTCGAGCCAACCAACAAAAACCAATAACAATTTAGCAAAATGGGGATAAAAAAGTCGACGCAGTTTTTCCATAGGGATCTAATACCGTTAATTCTGGTCATTTTCCTTTTTCATGGCGGTTTATCTTGCTTGTATTCAACCTTAGTGCCTCATATGTTGAAATTGGGTTTTCATTTGGATGAAGTGAGACGTGTACTGACAATAGTTGCGCTTGTATCAATCATTGGGCCATTGATATTTGGCCCGTTAACCGATCTAATTGCTGACCGCAACCGTACCGCATATGGTCGGTGCTTACGAATAATCATCGCAATTTTGCTGATCCTAGGGGCCATTGCTTATGGATTCTTACTAGCGGTGCCATCAGTCGTGCGTAGGCCTGTCAAGCAAGAGCCAATGCATCATTTTAGTTGTGATGCATCTGGTGCGAGCATATATCAAACGCATTGCGCCGAAAAGAGCACTTGTTACAATTTTGTTGAGCCCAAAAGTGGTTTTCTCACTCTAACTGGCTGTACGTACACATGCCGCAATTTAACACATTTCCAAAATCTTTATCACGATATCCCAATTGCGCTCGACAATGAATCCAGTATCTTTTCCAATGATACAGTATACGAAGAAGAATCTGATGAATTTGAAGACAATGATAGCAGGTGAGACACAAAATGTTGCTTCCGAAGAAACGATAATTTCTTATAACTAAATGTCTTGATTAGCACGAAACTTGACAATAGCATATCAAATATTACGTGGCCACCGCACATATGCGTTGGACAACCTGGTGTCAATAATATTTTCGAGATATCCAAGTGCCATGCATACACTTCATTCATGAAACTACTTCAGCTTGAAACAAAGATCCTCACAAGTAAACAAGAAAATGTCACTGTCGCTGCTATTTCAACTGAAGTGACTACACCAGAGGTAGATAAAGAGAACGCAGCTGCACCGGAACGAAATAACGTTACCACCCCACTTGTATGGTGTCACTATTTCCTGGGTAAGAGTGTTTTTCCTCCCATTCCTCCATTCCTTTTCATGTAATGTTTTATTGCTATTTCTAGAGGGATTTATGTGCAACATACCTGATCGTATCATTAACAATCAAGATAAAACGAATAATCCAAATTGTATACCAGAAGTTTCTTGTAACATTACGAATCCATATGCCAAAGGAAGTGTTTTGGAAGATACTACATGTGAAAATGTAAGTGAGAAGATCTAGTGTGGAATAACTTTTTCTCGGTACATAAATTCCCATTTATTTTAAATTATGTTGCTTAATTCTCATTTGTGCGATAATTCAATCGAACACTGCGTATCTCCAACAAAGAAACCAAATGAATCTGTTAGTTTCGCTACTCACCGCAACCATATATCATACAAATGTTATGCATCTGAATCAAGGAGGAAATCACCCCGAAAAATTCATTGTCAAAATTACTTTCATGATTATTTTTTCAGTAAAAATTACTTTGGTAATTACACTTCATTTTGCAATTACTATGGTCATTTTATATGCAAAAGTAAAAAAGTAATTGCTCAAGTCATTTTCACTGAAATAATTATTGTGAAAGTAATTTTGACAATTAATTTTTCAGAGTCATTTCCCCCTTGATCTGAATGGCTGTTTGTATGTAACTTATAAAAGACACATTGTATGATTTCATTATTTCAATTTATTTCGTAGATCTTTTTACGTTTTTTGTTGAATCTATTTGCAAATCCATAGAAATCTAAAAATTGATTGAATTTTTTTGTGGATATTCATTTGAACCTTAAAAACTGAGGCATAACCGCCTAGGAGAAGCTAGGGGCATTTATATCGTACGAATAGCATACGAATCAAACATTCCATCACGAATCTTTAAATTTTGCTGCGATTCTCTGTGAATTTTATAGAGATTCGCAAATCTTTGCAAATTACAAATCTTTTCATTCGATTCGTGATTCGCAAAGATGTACGAGACAAATGCCCCTAGAGGAGAACATCTTTGGTTTTTTATTGAAAGTTCTAAGTATCCATTTATTTCAATGTCATTTTAGGTTGCGGGCTCTATTGAAACGACACTTTGGTCGTACTTGTTGATTCGAGCTATCGCTGATATATTTCCAGTGTCAATTATTGTTCTGTTGAATACGGCGATCATAATTGCCACACGAGAGACATCCAGCGGACGCTCAGAGCTCGGTTGTCAATTGGCTTGGGGTGCGGTTGCATGGTTCATTTTCCCACTGATTTTGGGAGCTGTCGGTATCCATGATGATATCACCGTACCAGTCATTATATGTATTGTACTTTGGATACTTGCCGCTGTCATTATCTTGGTCAGCACATGCATACCATTGAGCCCACCAGAATGGTAAATATGCTTCAATGTTGTGCCATTTCATATCAGTTTATGGTTCTTCTACGGTTAAATTAGGCTTCTTCGAAGAGTAATGAATAAATCAATAATAATTGAATGAATCAAATTCTAATATATTTTTTGAAGCAGATTAGTGCTTCTAATGAAGTGCTCGGAATAAAGCTGCCAAATAGCGGTGAGCTGAGCTGTGTTAGCTGACTTAAGCTGAACATCATTGTGTGATTTACCATTGTTTTACTTACTATACACGCGCACAACGATGCTCAACGCTACTCATCAGCTTAACGCTACTCGTCAGCAAAAATAAATTGTCTGCAAATTCCTATTCCTACACTGCAAATTTCTATTCAGCTTCGAGCTTGAGATAGTTTTCCGAAAGAACCTAAATCGAACGTTATTTCATAATTGTATTAACTTCATGCTTATCGGAAGGTGGTGGCAAATTTATACGGGCGGTATGATGGCAATTCCACTATCTGCCATTCGCAAGTATACACCGGAAATTATCGCATTGTCAACGGTTGCAATTATATTGGGAGCCTTTTGGAGTATCATCGACACGTATCAACCATCCTATTTGCTCGAATTGAATGATAACGAAGCACCACGAGTCATTAAATATGCATTGACCGGTATGTTGATTATAACCACAACTCTTTTTTTTTGTCCATTTGATCATATCAAACTCATTTTTCTTTGATTTTTAGTTGCTGCTTTTCCGGCCATCGTCATTTTATGGAATGTTGAACGAATTGTTGATTACTGCGGACATGCGAATGTGTTGATTGCTGCTTTTGCGTTGCATACAATTCGCTTCGCCGGATTGGCGACAATGAATTCGCCCTGGTATGCCCTGTTGACCCATTCATTGGAATCATTCACACTTGTTCTGGTATTCGTAACACTTGTGCTGTACATGCGACACTTGGTTCCACGTCGTCTCATTGCCATAGGTCAATCGGTGCCAGTCATTGCAACACTTTGTATTGGCAATGCAATTGGAACTTTAGTTACACCAATCTATGAACCGGGCACAAAGTAAATATATTTGAAACAAAATACTTTTCCATATATGATTTTTTTTAAAAATTGCAACTTTTTTTTTCAGACACCATTTGTTCTGTATATTAGCCATTATTTCAGCAATCGTTGGTTGCTCGTACTTCATTTTGTATCACGGCTATTTGGGCAAGCGATGTGCGGCCGCACAGCAGCCACCACCAACACCAGCCGATCTACAAACCCATAATGGTGCGCCACATCAGAATGGTGCACGGTCACCAGCTGCAAATGGAAATAGCTACACTCCATTGCGAATTTATCACAATAGCCGCGGACGCCAAGGACAGTTCCGATACTAAGTTAAATAAACTACACACCTCAATAAAAAAAACGCATATTTTTATTCAACACGCGAAGTTTGCACTGCCTGATATAAGAGAGACTCATGATTGTACAATTTAGAATTAAATTCATTGGCAAGAATATAGAATCACACACTGACTCATCCATATTTTCTTGCAAAATTTAGCAGCACCTTATAATAGAATTGTTCACACAAACAAATGCATAGTGTTTACTCTTAAATCAGAATCAATATGGGGCGTGCACGTGCATACACATGCGGATCACAATTCAATGGTTAGAACAATCATAGCACATCATCTCATGGAATGAATCAAGCATTCAAAAAGTACCAGTGAAAATTCAATGGACTATTCAGTGATTATCTATCTAAAACAAAATATTTAAACGACAGAGAAACATTTATTACAATACAAAACGATAATCGATTTTTGTAACTTAAAAATCGATTTTATATGTGACCAATGCCTTTGCGAAATCAATTTCTAATTCATTTAAATAGTGGTGTCTTAAATTGTGACTGTGAAACATACTTGAGAACTTTCAAATCGTCACTGCTTTAAATAAAAAAATGCATTTTACGTATAAGGTAGCCTATATATTATTATCAATTTTGTAAATCAAAGATTTCTAACAAATAGGTTTTAAATATGTAATTGCAATTCATACATTATGTTACATAAATCATATATAATGAAAAAATAAATCAATTTCTATTAATATGGATTGAGTTAAATTCTGAATTTTATTCCAAAATATACAAACGAAATGAAGAGGCATGCCACGATCATCTATGGCAATGAGACGTTCTTTTTTCGAATACTTTGAATATTTTAATGACAAAATGTTGTGTGCTAGGTCTATGAGTTGTGAAAAGAAAAACAACTGAAGATGGAAGCATTCCTTCCGAAATACGTATATGAGTAAAACTCGAAACAAGTGTATTATTTCTATTGGTGAGATGGAGAAGAGAGCAGGTTTCGTCGGCATTGTTACAATAAACGAAAGTGTATTTCATCGTAAATAAAAATATTTAAAGGAATGCAAGTATTATGGACGGACTTAATCGGAAAAGAAGAAAGTATGTCATCCATTAGCCAAATTTTGACACAAGAGAGCAAGTATTTCAGCTAGGCTTGTTAATAATAAAAAGGTGCATGTTTCGACTGAATTTGTATCGCAAAACAAGAATGTACATTCTTATGTATGTATATTATTTTCAATGAGCATACATTGCGAGTTTGTTAAATTTGAACTGTTTGAAATAGAAGATAGTATGTTTTAATGCGTCTTTATTGCGAAATAGGAAAGTATGTGTTGAAAAATAGTGTACTAAACTAACTTTTCCGAAGAGAAGTAACAGGAGCGCAGAAGCAGAAAGATATGATGAAGAGACTTTGAATATCGGAATTGAATTCGGAAAACCAATGCAAAACCGGCCTGACTCATGAGAGTTAGGGGAAATATCATGATTCATGAACTTAAAAACTAATTCATTGAAACTTAAGAACTATTTGGCAAGAGACATCAACATAATCAATCCGACTCATATTAAATCGCGGCGGAAATTATTTCGTTTGTTTAAACAATGATACATTTTATTTTGAATTTTACTGATTTGAACGAATAAAGTGTTTTAAGTTGAGTTTAAATGAGTTTATAGATTCCGAATTACGAATTTCACGTTGATACAATTCCAGAATTTGATCGCGGAAAAACTGAATGCTCTATCGTCGGAGGAAGTACGTGGATGAAATTAAACACGGAGATCGTCCGGATTCGCCCTTACGTATAAAAATGTGATTCAAGTATTGAAGAGAATTATTCGACAGTTGCTTATGGATCAATACAGCTGGGTGAAGCTTGGCTCTGCTCTCAGGTGTAAGGCCATTTAGACGCTCACGATATTCAGTAATGTGGTCATCGCGTTTCAACCCGTAAATGTATCTTATCTTGTTGTTATCAGCGACGAGAGTGCGACCATTCTGATTGACAGTGCCTCGTGCACCCCAGCCATATGTGACCACATTACCGTAATCGATGATAGGATCAATGAGAGCAGAAACAATGTCACGTTTAACGTAATTGGGAATGAAATTTTTAGTGTAACGAATGCGATTCAAAGCACCGTACACTTTTTACAACTTCATCCTATCGTGTTCTTGAAAATCGAGGTTTTCATCAAATATGACGCCAATTTTCTTGATTGATTTGCAAAACTCAAGTTTCACACCCTCAATTCGAACATCATTAATATTATTGAAATTCAGACGATGTGGTGCTTTGAACCTATAATCATAACTTTCGATTTTGATCCATTCAATTTCATGTGGCGCTCTACAAAGAAAACCCAAGGCGCAAGTCACTCTGAATAAGTAATTGTCAAAATTACGTTTTGTATGCAAAAATGCAAAAGTTATTGTAAAATGAAAAGTAATCGCAAGAAAAAATCTAATTGCCAAAGTAATTTTTGCTGAACAAATAATTGTTAAAGTATTCAATATTGTCAAATACTATTTCAGAGTGATTTCCCCCTTGAGAAAGCCTCTTTCGATTTATGAACAACATGGATTTCGCTTCGCAATTCATCGACAAATTTCCGGGCCATGTTTTACATTTTCAGACATTCGTTTATTTATTGGAAAATGAATAGCAACAGTCAGCAATATTTAAGCATAAATAGAGGTGATTTTTTTTTCTTTTTTCATTCAAATAAACATTCGCAATTACGAACGAAAGAGACGAGAAGCTTTGAAAAGTGGTGACAAGACTTAGATTCGTAAATACAAGAATTTCAGTGTCATTCAAGGTTCGACGTTCAAGCGAAACGGCATAAGCATTGATAAACAGGCGTTTTTATATATGCTGAAAAACATTGGCTGCACACACAAAAAAATTTGTAGAAAAAATGAGAGTCATAAATCATTCGGTGATATCAGAGCCGGTGACTGGAAATCAAGCTGATGATGCAAAATTGAATTTTGACACTTAGCTTGACAGCAGCGCCCTCTGTACCATTCGTCTATGGATGGTAAACACTTTTTCCCCTTCTTCAAACAATGACAGCAAAGATGCGGAGCCTGTCAAACTCGCTGTTTGAAGAAGGGGAAGGCGGGGAAGGTGTGAAATGTTGAAGCGTTTAGTACAATCGTTTGGGTAGAGATGGCGCGGTCCAACGACATTCACTACCCCTTTACATAGGAGAAGATACAAAGCATCGTCCGCATAGCGATGCCATTTGTAATGCGACGAACCAAATTCGTTTCCGAAAAAAGTAAAAGAAAAAATTCAAGGGCTGCAAAAAAAGCTACAAGAAAGTGAGTACATGTATGGTTTGAATCCTGGGCTACGTTTGGTTTTGCTGGACTGCGCAATGGCACTAGACCACTCCCTCGAATGACGCCTGGCCAATTCAAGCAGATGATTGGCTTACGAAAGCGTGAAAAATGGCGTGAAATGACCAAAAACATTTATGATAAAATGTGCAACAACAACAACAACAACAAAAATTTATAGATTTTATTATGGTCTTCATCAGCCAATTGTTCGAATGTCCCGTATTTATAATCAATTGCATCACCTAATTGATTTTAATTTGAGCGTAAATCAAATTAGGAAGCTAGCTTACGAATATTATAAAACCTTGGATTCTCAAAGTGTTGTTTTGTTTCTTTAGAGCCTAAGGCTATTTTGAGTTGAGCAGTCAGCCGAAGAGGGTTAGGGGCTCGTTTTGAATGCGTTAGTCATGACGATGTCTTCTTCGGCTAACGCATTAATTAGACTGCCTCACTCATGTTCAGAGTTGAATTTTTCACACGGAGAGGGCGCGCACACAGCTGTCAATGCACGCACATACAATGTGCGATGCACATCAATAGGGTTTTGCTGTGTGCGCGCACTTAAATGTGGCGGTAAACGTCAACTGTCAACTGTCATTTAAGAAATACATATATATGTATATGTGCGCGCACACAGCAAAACCCTATTGATGTGCGTCGCACATTGTATGTGCGTGCACTGAGAGCTTTGTGCACGCCCTCTCTGTGTGAAAAATTCAACTCTGCTCATGTTGTTACGATATTACTACCATGTACTATTTGCTATATCGCTGCAACCTTTAGGAGAAATCTGTGTGGTTAAATAAATTCAAAATTCAAATTCAAATAGACTATTTTTGCCTTTCGGCGTCTGGTATGTTTTACGAAACAAACTGCCTCATATACCCCTAACAATCAATATCTCTCCATAAACTCCGATCGAGAGCCAAGTTTTGAGATTCAACACACCATTCATATCCCCTCGCATTCAAATCATATTTAACCGAATCTAAATAACGTCGACGTGGTCTACCCCTGCCTCTCGGCCCATCAGCTTCGGCGAACAGAATCCGTTTCGGTAATCGCTCTTCTCCCATGCGTTTAACATGACCAAACCACCTCAGTCTGGATTTTCTTGCTTGCTCTCCTACCGAATCGGCGTTTAAATCCCCCCGAATCGTCTCATTTCGGATTCTATTTTCCCACTGATCGTGGCGCGAAACTCCCGAAACCATTCTCAATACTTTCATATCAGACACTTCCAAATCATGAATCAAATTCTCAGAATCAACTTAACTCTCGCTACGATATAGAATAGTTGGTCTGAAAATTGACCCGTGAATCAACAATAAAAAAAATGATAAAATGTGCAAACATCGAAAAACGTTTGTTAAGGAGCCTGGTCCCCGCTCGGAAGATATTAATTCATGTTTTGCGTCGCAAAATTCTCTCAAAGACCAAGAGAGAAACAGGATGGAAAAGGTGGTTCAAAAAAGAAAGGGAAGCAGAAAGAAAATGAGAAAGGAGCAGCTGCAGCAGCACCAGCTTAGTTATTCTATCGGAATATTTTTTTCAATTGAACTTTGTGTCATTTTTTTTGTCTCAGACTAAAACACAAAGAACATCGCGTTATAATCTGGATGTTGCACCAAACCCTCGACCTCAAGGGTCTTGCAAGAGATGCATGGGAATTGCCGTGGTACTATCATAGCTACTATTGCATATGGCTTTTGAATGAAATAAAAATTTTATGCTTAAATGTTTACTAGAATAAAACCAAGGAACATTTTTGGAATCATATCCGTTTGTTTTTAGAAAAAATTTTTAATTTATTAATTAATATGCCCACATTAATTTGTGAATCATTCGAATTATAAAAAATGTTATTAAGTTAAGCACCACCTCTTCATCTTGAGCTTATAAGTTAATTAAATAAAAATAATTCGGAATCGTATAATTTACATATTAAAATGTACAAATTTAATGATTAGCGTTGTAAATATGGGATTTTGAACTTGGTTTTTATCGAGCGGCAATAACAGACAAACAGACACCAGATAGTGCCATCTAACTATAACGAGCTCTTTCTTTTATGAAGCATCGCATTGCCTTCTTCATCTCCTTCTTCGTTTTATTTATTT
This sequence comes from Obolodiplosis robiniae, assembly GCA_028476595.1. NCBI lineage: Eukaryota > Metazoa > Arthropoda > Insecta > Diptera > Cecidomyiidae > Obolodiplosis > Obolodiplosis robiniae. The sequence continues at coordinate 4,990,251 of CM052017.1, read as the reverse complement.
AGTAAATGTTATTTTGGTAAGAGAGTAAAAAATGGTTAGATGGCGCTATGTACGTGCCTCTATTGACATTTACATTGCTTCTTATGTACTGTGCGCGCGCGCTTCGGTTTTTATTTTATTTTTTCCATTCAAATAACAAAAAACGCTGAACAAATGTGTAACGAGGAATTAGATTTGACAATAAAGGGATTTGTCGAAATTCGTGTTTATTCGATATCTATACACCATTTATTTGAAATAGTTCGTATAAAAAATTGATTGTTTTTTTTTTCTCTTTTTCATTTCAAAAATGGAACAGAAGCATTTTAAATGCATGTTCCTCGGGGAAACGATACACCCAATCGTAAAATCGAAAAGCTGTTGCTATTTCACAAGGTAGAAAAATTTCGAATTCAGTAAAGGAAAAAAAAGATATTGTAAAACATATTTGTAACAAAAACATTTCATTTTGTTGGGTTGTTTGTGATAAAATATAAATAAAAAAATTGATCACAAATTTGTTCATGAATCATTAATGTTCAATTCGAAGTTTTTCTCCAGCTCTTCGAATGCATCATCCGATCCGGATGCAGTTAGGTCGCTGAGTTCATCGAGGCTCTTCTGTGTTTTTCGTACGTTCCAGTGTAAGCATTCAGCCAATGAGTCGAACCAGTCGGATATTTGATCCTGAGCACAAATTGATGGTACGGGATATATAGACGTTGTGACACGCAAACTATCGCCATGCAACAGCTCCTGTCGATTGCGTCCATCAAATGACACCCACGATGTGTTGCGGCTGTCCATCGACACTGATATCTTCAATTCGACACCAGCTGGAACAACGATCGGCCGAAAACTGAGTGAATGTGGACAGATTGGCGTGACCATGATCGCTGGCACAGACGGATGAATCATTGATGCGCCGGCAGCCACTGCATACGCCTTTACAAAAAATGTATATGAATAAAAATGACTGTGTTGACACAACACCGTATTATATCAATGTATTTACCGTGCTACCAGTTGGTGTTGACACAATCAAGCCATCACCTTGAACAGAGGTGATATGTTTGCCATCGAGGAATAAGTCAATGTTGCATAGATAAGGTGATGGACCGCGATCAATGACCACTTCATTAAGCACCTGCAAATATTCGAATCAAATATTTCATCTATCTCTCGAATTCCGCAACGAAAATTGGCTCAGAAAATGTGAGCTAAAAACATTTGAATCGTACCAAAATATTAGTTTCTGGCTTTTGTGAAATTGTACCGTTCGGTGGGTCGTTTGTAACCGCATTTTGAGGCAGCCAATTCTTTTCACAGCTATTTTCGCAGGGTTCCTCTTGATTCTTTCGCACAATGATACAGCGCAAGCGGCTGCGCAGAGTGAGAGCCGCATGCCCTTCAAGTACATTAGTCACCTGTTCCTGGAAATTATCGAATTGGAAAGGCGTCAAAAAACCGAGCGAACCCAAATGGAATGCCATCACAGGTGGAACGGATTGTTGAAATAATAGTGACGCATACAATAGGGTGCCATCACCACCTAAACACACAATAAAATCGATGCGATCGGTCAAATCGTCACGGCCATCTCTAAAATTAAAAAAAACACACATTGATCAATCGTTTGGTCTTGAAATAAAAAACCATTTAAAATGAGCATCATTATACTTAAATGTCACTAATTTGTCTTTGATTTTTTGAAATTTTTCGTCTTTTAATAGCGCTTCATCATCTAATATAGCAGCCTCAACCCAAACTACCATGTGTTTTTCCTGTGTACAAGTAAACAGAATTTGTGAGTTTTAAAAACTCAGTTTTTAAAGAGCAAGGTTTTTGTTTTGCCAACCAAATGTTTGTCTACCTGTATGAGCCATTCCACGAGCTGCACAAACGGAGGCAGAACCAGCTGGTCACGAACCTTTTTGATGACAAGTACAGCCAACGGTGGCTTATACCACGTAAGCCTTTGGCTGGCTGGGTCTTGAATTTGCCTACAAATTCCAAAAATAATTGTTCCAATTGAATCAATAGTTTCTCTGGGAAAAAATTAACCATCCCACGATGCAGCGATACTTACATGACCATTGCCGAGTTTTTCATAATGCGTCCGCATGGTCCAAATTGCTGGAATGGTGATGGGGCATTCAGACTCCTGGTGCGCCTGCAAATCATAGAGAAAACACAATTTTTACGTGAAATGCTATTACGAGAATGAACTTAATAATAAACATTATATCGAATGTTATTTATTCTTTCAACTCAATTGCATTTTCAATATATATTGATAGTCAAACTATTAAATTGATATCCGGTTTATTTTATCACTAAACATGATGACATCTTATGACTCAACTGCACTTGTTCACATTAAATGTGGATATTCAACATATATTTGCGATCACCTGAGCACTCGTTGCGATGGATCAACTTTTTGAGCAGGAGCTGCGTTGCCATTAGGTATTTCATTATCGAAAAAATTAGTACTAAGCGTTATTACTCGATCCATTTCAAAAAAAAAAAAAAAAAAATACTGATATATTTATGTTCAAAACACTTTCATTCAATTCTTGTCGATATAATTCCTGCACTTGTCCTTATGATCACATCGACTTAATTCAAATCATATCGTCGACGATATGAAATACACAGAGAGCGCCGAAGTGATGATTGTTACGGTCACCTTTGAAGCAAACGAGTGAACCCAACAACTGAGGGCAGCAATTTGTCAAAAGGAATTGCTATTGTGTCTATTTGCCTTCTGTCGAGCGAGTATACACACTTATTATATGCGGTCTGATGTTACACGATAGGAAAAATCATATGAATAAATTGATGTGTTTGAATTGTTTTTTTCCTTGTGGCTATCGTTTTTTTTTTACGCACGATCATCAATACGCAGACAGACAGAGAGGGAGAGAGAGAGAGAGATAAAAAAAAAGAGGGGGATAGAGATACACAGACGCTCACCACAAGACAACTATTCGACATTAAGTATTCAGTTGTTCAAAAAGCAGGTTTTTCTGTTTTTTAAAGTGCAAAAATAAAACAAAAGAGGCACACAATAACAACAAACTAGCCAGGCAGCCAGCCAGTCAGCCAACCAAAATGGTATAAGATGATGAATTTATTATCATTAAAAATATATGGTGTTTTTGGACATCATTGTGGTGCACAAATACAGACAACAATAACACTAAAATATCCGAAAAACCGCACCATCACTGAAGCAAATAACGTGTTTTCGGTATGCTGCCATTGGATCTCGGATTCGGATTCTCGATCGGGGCTTCACAAAACGACGGAATCGAATTAAAAATTTATGTTAATCCGTGTACGAAACATTCACAGAGCACACCAATTCCATGAAGTCAAAAAATACCATGAAAATAGCTGAGGTAAAATGTGCGCGCATATCCAACGCAAATTGTTCAGCGAAAATTGCTCAGAATTGCACAAAATATAAACAATATGAATGAATGTGGTTGCGCGCAAGAACATTGCACATTTGAAATTCTATCGGCAAAAGCCCGCGTTTATTCGCTCATTTTATTCGACTGCTTCAACAACAAAACACGAAAAATTATTGACGACTATGGCAGAAGAAATGTCAATATTCAAAACTCGAATGTACAAAACATAAAGTCCAATTCCAATCCAAAGTCTAAACACAAAAACAAACAGACACACACAGTCGTCAGACGCAACAATCATTTGTCCGAAAAAAATATCTCTCGCACTAATTTGCAGTTGGCTCGCAACACTCGTATGCCATAAATCACTTATTGATGGTGGACTAAGCGTGAATTTTGCAGATCAGTTGACCGTGTACAACTGCTCGATAAATTCAAGTACTGGAAAAATTGGCGCACGACACCGCCACTGAACATCTTTTTATTTGAAAATCATAGCAGCAACAGCAACACCTGTATCCAAATGTCGTGCTTGTACTTTTATTATAATGATGAATAATTATCATTTATGCGAAATGTGTTCATTCGCCGCTTTCATAGCCAATTATCATTGTTGTCATTGTGCAATTGAACATGACATAGTACAGCAGAGCGCAGCACAGCGTGATATGTTGTTCACGTCTCTATCTCTTTTTAGTGTTCGCCATGCTGAATTCACCTGCGAGTTTGTACTTTTCCGAAATGTTCATTCATGCACAGATTCCGTGAACACACAGCATTTCCAAGCACATGTACACGAACGTATACTGAAGACTTGTAAACGTGTGCAAAATATTTCGTGTTTCTGCATAAATTATTATGAAATTGAATAAGAACTTGACAATTAAGAGCATATTTCGGATAAAGTCTGACACGATGCCATGAAGCTGAAATATCGACTTTTCGATGTACTACTGTTCCATTGACTTGGTGTGCTTTGTTTTAAAGTTGTAGCTGATCATTGTCAAACATGTCAACAACAATCTCAAGCGAGTCTTTTCACCACATACACATATAAAATGCTAGCATATTCAGTGCCGTCTTAATGTTGGACTTGCCACCGAGCCCACGAGTTTGAAGCGCCCGCTGAGATTTATCTTTACACTATATAGATGTAAATTAATGGGCCCAACGAAATCTTATAGCGGCACTGATCATATTTTTATGTAGTTTTACCCGTTTTTGTGACAATTACACCTTTTCATGTCTCCGATACATTCAAATGTTTCGATTTGTTGAAGTATATTTTTTCGGTTATCTCCTTCTTTCTTCATTCTTAACATTGGTAATAGTTCGGATAAATATACAGATTTATCATGTTTTTTGTTTGCAAAAAAAAGTGAGCACCTAAATTTGGATGAGAATAATTCAATAAATGTAAATTTCAGCCATTTCTTCTGATTATCGCAGTTAAAATGTGCTCAAAACGTGCGATGGAATGCCTTTAGAGAAAGGATTGCCTAACCTTTTCATATTCACGGCGAATTCTGGTTCAACAAATAGTGAAAGTGATACCGAAAACTCATCGAGATAATTTGACATTGGGCTTGATTTTTTTCGTATCACCTTCATAATTCTTGTTCGTTTGACGCCACCGTCACCGTTGCCTTTGACCGAAGAATGCTTTGATAACTTCAGTGGCATTTTCGTTTCTTTATGAAAGATTCAAACTGGCGCTGTAGCGTCCAAACAGCACCGGACAAAGCAAACATGTGAAGTTTCTACCGTTAACAACACACACATACACATATTACAACTGAAAATTACAAAACCAATCAAGAATGCACATAACGTTGCAATTAGACAATTCATTATAATTCGCATTGGTATGTATTGAATTGAAACGAGATCTATACGAAAGAGTGACACAACAAAAAGTATTGCTATGAATTTGTTCGAAATTGTTTGCTCATAATGTAAAATAATTATATTTTTCCAAGTTTAAATAAATTGTAGCAGTTGAACACGAACTTAAATGCGGAAGATTTTCTTGGAATTATGGAATCGTGAGCATGCATTCAAAGAAATCTACCTTTGTGTGTTGAGCTAAGCCACTGTGTTTGCAAAAGAAAGAAAAAAATCGAGAAAAAACCGTTGCTTTCAAAGAAATGCCGAAATGAATGTTCACCAATTATAAACTGATTTGTAGTCAAATGGACAAATAATCACTTCAAACGATACTAAAGTCGCACACGATATAGTTCCGAAAAAGTTCGATGTTTTTTTTTTTCATTCGTCATCGTATTTTACAATCTATTTCATGTAGGTTGTTTTATAAAATTCAGTTGATATTCGAATTGATTAACGACTTTTAATTAATGTGTATTTGCCGTAATGTTTGAGCGCATGTGCGCATATCAATTAATATTAGCATGGTGTCAGTGTCCATTATATCATATAACCGATTCTGTTCGGGAAAGTTCGCTCAATAAATATTTATACATAAAATTGGTATGGAACGGAAAAAAGAGCGGCGGCTAGATAGAAGTGTGTACAAGAATTGGCACACCACAAAAATGTATAATTGACCCTATTCAAACCCTAAAGTAATCGGGGTCGAGTAAACACACGCATTTTTTTTTTTTCTTTTTTCATTCCATTCGAAACAACGTAAATCTCATGGAACTGTTTTGCTCAATTCGGCGATAAAGAGTTTGGCTGTGGCATTTTTCTGTTATGTTATACACCGCAAACAACCCGTGCGGCTTACGCAACACTAAATTGATGCAAACACACAGATGATAATAACAGACCAAAACCAAAAAGTGTGAATTGTGGATGTTTTCACTTACGGCCAAGTTCCAGATCGTTTTCGATGTGGAACATTGAGCAGCTCTTCGGCATATTGATCACTTGTTGACGAAGTTGTGATGCACGGAAAATGAGTATTGCCCGGTTTATCTTTGATTGCGCTGATGTCGATTGCATCACCTGATAAACATTTAACATGCGCCGAACCGCTGTGTTTCACCGATTCAAGTGAAGCCGGATCGATTGTTGATTGTAGCGAAGAATTTGACGATGGTAATAACGCATTTGAATCAATCACAGCCGCTTGCTGCTGTTTTTCAATTTCATTCGGTCGATTGTTTGTTGCGCTTGAAATGGTATTATTTTGAGTCGTCTTTTTTTGAGTGGTGAAATCATCAAAATGAGCACTTATATCACAATTAGTTAAGTTTTTCGCTAAAACACGGTTTGTCGTGATCGCACTGGCACTCTTACGTTGTCGATTATTGACCGTTTTGCAACTCGGTTCCGTGCCAGCTAATGCGTTTTTTTCACATATCAATGGTGCATTGTCCACGTATTTACACAAATTCTTCTTTTTTTTGTCTCGATCATTCGAAACGGATGGAATGTAATATTTTTGCCGTCGATAGAACCATGACAATTTGTATTGAATGCGTTCGTTGAGCCGCGATCGGTGCAATGTTGCTAAATCAATATCCGAAAAGTACGACATTGTTTTGGTTTTCTTGGGTACTTTTTGACTGAGGTTTTCTCTGTTAATCATTGATCAATGCAAACCGAGAACGCTCAACACCTTTAAAACTGTAGACACATGCACAATCACGAAACAATAAAAAAAAAACTTTTCAACAAATTCCAAGCGTATTTGGTTGAGGTTACATTAAAAATCACCACACAGTTGCTTGATTGAAAACGGTCAAATTCCTTCCAAATACAGAGAACAGTAAATTTTAAACGAAATGCAGTATGAACGATGAGCACTTTCGACCTCATGCACATACGATCGCCCTCTTCATGCCTTTAAATATATTGCACATAGTATATGCACGCTTTTTGTTGATTTTAAGCCCCAGCCAATATATGCATATATCAAACACGTAGGTTAGTGTCAGTATACCGAACGTGCGTTGCAAACGTATCAAACATGAAATAAGACTGAAAACCGCACAAACGCAGTTAAAGTGTTTGAAATAGAAGTACACAAAATCAAGCGGGACACACTTATGACGAACTGAATTAATGACCGAATGTCCGAAGCAATAACAATAACAACAACAAATTCAAATAGGGCGAACAGAAATAATACATTGAACAAAAGCTGTAATAGCTGCAATATTATTGTGACTAAACACAAATAGCAGCACCGACACCAAATACCACCTAAATTTGATGAATATCGTGAACGAAAACGAATATAGGCACACACACAGCACGCGCGACAGAGAAGCAGACAAAAATCAAGCATAATCGAAATAAATAATACGCGCGCAAAAATCATTCCATTTATACACAATATATTTATGTTTTTCCCAATACATGCAGGGTCCATTCAGAAATCCTAAGTGGCCAATACAAAGACAACACATTACGTATGACGACTATAGATTCCATGCGGAATTTCTTTTTTATTTTAATAAAAACGTGAGAAAAATTGTGAGCTCTGAAATTGTGTGTGGAGACAATAAAGCGCCAACAGCAGTACCAGTAGATCAAAAAAAAAGTTTTATACAAAAATTTCAAATATGTTTCGAGTATGTCTCTCTAATTTTGCGCTCTCTTTCACTGTCATTGTTTTGTCTGTTCCATTCCATCCCATCCATCGTTCGATCGATGTCGCAGTCGATTCAAAGGGAAAATTTTATGTGCCTCTTATTTACGTTTGACAATTTTGGCTGACCCATTATTGTACATGTAATCAAATTGCGGAAAAATTTAAATCAATCGATCGATCGCAATGAAAGAGCTGACCACAACATATTTAAGAATTAAAATACACCACACTCTTTATAAGTCGATTCGAACTCCACCAATACTAATTGCGATGCGCTGCGCCATATGTACAAATTTACATCGATGGGACTATTATAAGTCTTGGTGGCATCACCACTTGATTTTCTGGTATTGAACATGCGCCAGTTGTAGAGAGCAGAAACGTAAACATACACTCATATTCCATTCATTTGTTATCAGTTATCACAATTTCCACGCGCTTCATTTCCGACCAATAGAGTCGTAGCCGTAAAGATGGTGAAGACTTCTTTAACAAATATCCAGGGCGAAAGCAAAAGTATCAAATACATTGATACCGTTTCTTCGTTTTACATTATTTTATTCGGTTTCGTATCAATTTTCAACAATATATTAAATGACAGCGACTAAAGCGAAGTTCACGCAAGTAATTCGAATATGCTGCATGAATTGTATAGAACGAATTATTAAAGAACTCTGTACAAAAATGTCGTTTTTTTAAGTATGGAATTGAAAAATGAACCGCGAAATGAAATTGCAAAAGTTCATCTTGGTACTTTACATGAAATGATTAAAATTCGTTTAAACAGATGTTCAAAATAAATTGAAAAAAAGTTACAATTACAGCAGCAGCGGTAGTTCATACGCCGACCGCTGAAGTTGTTGTTCGGCACGCATTAGATCACAGAAAATAAAGTCTCTGTAAAAAGTACAGATAGCGGCTGTAATATCCCATTTTACAACCATTTTTGTATGGAGGTTGTGATCTTCGCAACTTTTATGTATTATTAACAATATTGCGAAGCTCACAGCTTCCATACAAAAATGGTAGAAAAATGGGATATCACAACCGCTGTCTATACTTTTTACATAAACTTTATTTTGAGTGCTTCGATTCTGTGAAACCGCTATCGAAATTGAATCTCATCAAAACAATCGATAAAAAATACAAACAGTCAGAACCAGTTTTTGATAACAAACAATCACATCCCACAAGCTGCGATGAATCAAGTCAAAAACTATCCACCACATTATGGGATGAAGTCGAAAATTATGAAAATATTCAAAATTCAAAAAGAAAAATAGATAGATAGCGGAAAGTGGTAGAAAGAAGTAAAATGAGTGAAAAAGAAAAATAGATGCAGAAGCAAATAATAAATAAATCAAATTTTAGGGAGAAAAATGAAGAAATAATAATTTTCGAATGAGAACGACAAATGATCTTACGTCACTCTTAAATTAGTCGCTGCTCTACGTAAATTTTTGTTTTACAATAATATTTTGTTTGTTCATTTTATCTGAAGATTAGTTGCTCGATTGCCACTCGCAATAAAATTTACTGTGAACTTTCGCACAAGTGATTCAATGCTCTTCGATTGAGATTCAGTTACTATTTACTCAATGTCCTTTCCACTTCATTCAATTTCGACGTATTCAAACTTTAGTCCAGGTGCGTGTTCAATTTTTTCCGTGTCTTATCGATCCATCGAATTGTAATTGACTATAATTGGCTATATCACTCCTATTCTTGTATTTAAAATTAGAATACCCATTTTTGTCCTATCTATTTATCTGATTTTCTTATCTTCCGTTTGAAATTTCCTGTTTTCCATACGAGAAGATATTGTGCCTATGTGCTTTCAAATTAAATCTTCATTCAATTTCGAGTATTTTCTACTTAGTCTAAACAAATATCGTTAAATAAGTGTATTTACTCTGGGACAACGTATTGTACGATATTTTGGTAAACGAATCTCGGAACTGAACGTATCCAAATACACTTGTAACATGTGGTTTATATTCACATTGCTTTAATCAGCCGTTTAGCATACACACACAGCTCGTAGTGCAACTTGACTACTTTATTATTTATTTCATCCACTTTCCATAATGTATCCATATCAAGAGCACGATCAAAAAATTCCGTTTTTAGTTCGTCATTCATCGATTTTAGCTTCAAGCTAACTGGAACCGTAGCCTATCGAAACAAATGAGTTAGTTTCACAAAACTCAATATGTTAAATATATCTAATACGAAATTACGACGAAATTGTTTCTCGGAACAAAAAAAAATAGTATTTGTCCATTGCATGAAACTGGAATTCACTCGACCGATCGAGTAATACAATTTACAATAAAAATCGAATGAAGCACAGGCTATGTCTCAAGATGGTCTTGCTAGCATGCCACAAAGAATCACTTTCATCCCATTCTCAGAGTCTCTCACACTTTTTTAAGTGTTGATTTTGGGATTTGAAGTGCGTCAATGTGAATACGTTGGAGCTGAGACCCTGGCCGTTATATACACTTTCTTTTGATTATGAAATTATTTGGTGGTGAAGCTTTGTTTCGCTACTATTAACAGTTTGTTGTATATATTTGTGTAATGTAATCGATTGTATAATCTGTTATTCATGCGATCAGTGTGTGATCGGACCGCGTATTTTGTCATGACACTTTATGCACGGCAAGTGATTTAGAGCGAACAGTCGCTGATCGTACGTAAGCCGAAAAGCTATTCATGTATCTCGCGTGTGCATGCGCGCTCGCTCGTTTCACACATTAAATAAATTTCGATTTGTGTGCTTACCATTCTCGAAATGCTTCTTTGTTATCGGAGTCACTACCGGATGGTGGACACGGTCCCAAATCACAGCATCCATTTGGAATGTGATGAGTGGTGTTACTTAATGACATTGTGAGTGATTTCTTTTTGTCTATTCTCACTCAAACAAAGAGAAAATAAAATACGCACGATCAATCGACGAGAATAACGCGCGGACAGTAAAGAATTGATCAAATCACGATATTGAACAATTTATAAGTTGATCACACTTGACATTCGAACTTAATCGATCAATGCAAAACCGATTTTTCCAAATAAACAATTGGTTCGTTGTAAAAACAAAGGCATAGCGACGAATAAATCAAATTAAATGACCCAATTTGAAAATTGCATATCAGGAATTTAGGTGCTGCATTTCACAATGGTGTATTTCAATCGACACCGCTTTTCGATCGAATTTTACTTTTGTTTTGGTTACAATGGAAATGCACTTATAAACACTTAAGTGTGACGGTCAAAAACAAAATAGCAAACGGCACACATACAATGTTTAATGAGCACCGAGAGTGAAAAATAAAGCACGCACACACTTTCCTAGAGATAATGACACATCAATTAACAGGCGACGACAAGACACACTGGCACTTACACATGGATCACTGTCAAATCACCTGTGTGCTATTTAGTCAATATCTTCATATCGATTGAGACCTTCTTCAAATAATTTTCGAATTTTCATGCGAATTCCTTGCAATTCATTTCCTTCTAAATCACTTTTTTCGATGAGCAAAACGGTGCCGTTCTCCAAATATGTGTGTGTGTGTATATGTGTTTGTGTGTGTGCGTGCGAGAGGTAAATTTGGTTTAACTTTTATCGAACGCAACAAATCCGTCGCTCATCACCAATAAATTCAGCACTCACATTCGAGACCAAACTCCCAACTTTTTCATATCAATGGATTTCTGTGAGGGAGTCGAACAAACTTCGTTTTAGTTTTCACTTGAGCAGCTATTATCCATTTACACCGAATGATAAATTACTAATGGCATTTTCTCCGATGGATGGCCGTGATTCGATTTTGTTATCTTTTTTACATACTATGCATGTGATTAAACTGTCAAAAACACCACATCGGATTGTATGGTATGTGTATGCGTGTAATTACTACACATTGCCTGTTTGCTTGAGTTTATTTATCTGACAATTCTGACGTTTCTGACATTTATGACATTCGAACTGGTGATCAAGAAAAAAATCAGTTGCTTTCGATTGGTGGCAAGTCATTAGCGGCGATGAACATTTTTCATGACGATTGCTTTTTGATTTTAGACATTTAAATTGAGCTGAAATCGGTGTACAATTAAGCGTAACACATTTGAGAAAGTCATTGTCATTACCATCGGAGCAAGAAAACAGAGTCAACTTGGTAAAGCTTTCGGATAGTTTGTATCGAATCTCAAAAGATGGCACTCATCAACACTTTACCGAACAATAGTTGGTTTGGTACAATTTTCGATTCAATTAACCGTTACAATTTATGAAAATTGTTATGGAAATTCTGGCAAATCCAGAAAAAAATCATGTACAACTGTTGATCGAATCGATGGAATTCGTGTGACCCATCAACAAATCATTTAAATTGCTGATGTTTGAATATTTTATGATACACTGAATCACTCGAGATCCGGGTTTCAACTTTAGTCAATTGGACACGTGAATACTTCCCTAGAAAAACTATTAGCATTTTAGTTTGAAAGAAAAATTCCAATTAAAAAAATTAACATTTCGGTTTTTATTCGGGCTCATTTTTTGATGATTACGACTGTTTTTATTGGAAGTGAGTGTGTGTTTGTGTGTGCGTGCGTGTAAGCGCGTGTGTTGAGCGTTTGAAACGTTGAATTATTCGGGGATCAATCAATTTCACATATAATTAAATGATATAATCTGAGACTGGGTATTTTCAAGGTGAATAATTCAATACGCACGAACATATATACATTTTTGTAGAGGTGAATTGATGTTGTGTAAAATAAAAGCCATATATTGAAGGTGATTGTGATGATTGGGAAAGGTGTTTGAAGTTCATATACGCCGAAGTCGAACAATAATATATCGTGTGCAAAAGAATTAAACCTTGAATCTGTGTTTTTTTTTCATGTTGCGAAGATTAAATCCAGTGAGAATATGTTTGAATATTCGAAACCATTTCTGAGGACATCACAGTAACTAGTTGTTGTCAGTAGTGTATGAATGGCGGTTTTGGACTCGTTTTTAAGTATAAGTGTACACGTACACACATATACACATATAAAACTGTGAAAGCAACAAAGAGACCTAACAAAAAATATTTTAGCGCGACCATTTATATCGCTCGAAGAATCTGTATGGAAGAAGAAAATTCGTTGAAATGTCAAACAATCTCAATTTTTACTAACAAACCATTTCAATTTTTCAAAATATTTTTTTCAAAATTTCATTTAAAAACACACCCAACCAATTATTACAAATGATTCCGATGTGTTTATATGAATAGACTCGTAAAAAGCGTATTTAGATTGTTTAAAACAGATGGCAAGCCTTAACCAAATTCACGATATAACAAAATATATGTGTGAAAGAGACAAACATTGGTTGCTTCAGTGGTAGCCGGCGACACTATTTTTTAAGTTCTGTTTATTATGTTGACAAAAATATCAATCGTCAACCCGAAATAAATTTCAAGTTTAATCGAATAACTATGTTATGTCACTGCTACTGGTTTTTGTTGAATTTTCACTGAAATTTTGCTCACATAGTACATCTTCATCGAGCCCATTTTTTTTTTGCTTTTCGAAATATTTGTTGAAAACAACATCTTGAAAATCAATAATTGAGTTAAGTATTCGAATGGAAATTTGCATGCAAACATTGTTAATTAATTGTTATTATAATTTATTGTGTTTCATTTTCGCTTGTTTGTCAAATTTTTCTTTTTATTTTACTATAATTTTATCACAATTGAATTCATCTTAGCAATTAGATTTTGATGTGTCATATGTGTTTTTCGCGAAATTGTATATTATGTGAAAAAGCGATCAGAAGCAGCCAATGGGAAAGGAAAGGCAATGTAATGTGTTTGACTAGAGAAATCATGCGCATACTAAAAGAAACAGTTTAAACGATTTATTAATATCTATTAATTTAAATTAAATACAAAGTTAACAATTGGCTTATCTGTGCAAAAAAAGATTAAAACGTAAATTTTTGTGCAATCGAAATCAAGTGCGCTGCATTGAGATTTTTCATATTGAAAAATTGACATTTTCTCATATGTCAATGACCACTTATGTATTAGAAGGAATTAAATAAAGACGCCAATTTCTTTACAACAACAACAACAAACATTTATAGAGTCAATTTCTTTGCGTTGTCAAAAAAAAATCTCCGTTCGAAAATTGTTAAATTCAAAATAATCTTTAATACCAAATGAATTCCTAAATTATCCAGCAATATTTTTGAAAGTTAAATAAAATGATGTATGCTTTAATAATTTTGTTTAGCAAAACGAACAAAACTTATGACATTTATAAGTTGATGTACCGTTGTTGGAATACGTCAAACTACTAGAAGACCAAATGTACGTAATATAAAATGGTTTAAAATTTGAAATTTTACAATTTGTATTTTCAATTTTCTTCCAGTAATATGCTACATAAATCGAAAAGAGATAAAATTATTACATCATCGACTGACACGCAATCTATTCCAAGTTCTTGGGCTGATAAATTATGCGTGGAATCACCAAAGAAGAAATCTCGTTCAATGAAAACAAAACTATCTCCAACCACAGAGGAATTTAGTTAGTTGTCGAAAAATGGGGGTTCATTCGTTCTATCTGCTCTGTACAAATAATATAGTTGTGTTTTGTTGTTTTGGTGAAAATGAAAAATTATTTTGACATGTTGTCATCTTTTTCACAGTAACAATAAATAACGACAAATGGATACCGAGAAAATGGATGAAATTTTGATTCACGCCAATCAGCCTACTTCAGCCAAAACGGTATGCAAAAAAAAAAACAATTTCTTGCGTACACAATCACAAATGGCTTCATGCTCAACACGACAAAATTAACCGACATAAGAAAATTACACATTACATTTGCATCAAACCATTCATCGAAACAAAGGCATCTTAAGTGTCCCTAAAAATATGTATAACATTACGATCTGTATATTGAGTTTTAATGAAAAAAAAAAAAAAACAAAATTCAGTACAAATCAACGATAGCAAGTAATTCAATGATTGATGAAAACAACTTTGCTTATGAATAAATTTGTTTTCGTGACCAATTTGAACACAACGGGACGAAAAAAACTAGCCATATAATATGAGGCAGAAATTAATGTATAAATTAAAGTTAAATAAAATTGATTGCTATAGATTTATATTTTATCCTATCAAGAGACAACAGAACAAATATTTTATTGCCTTTAGATGATTTTTTTTTGGCTCTGTAAGCAAGCTTTACTATGTCGACTAGAGATCGATTCCTTTATAATGACCAACTCTTTTACTCTTTTATTTGAATTTATCAAACCATTATGTGAATAAAATACACAAATACACAAACACTCATGTGAGTGTAGGTACGCGCGTGTAGAGAGAGAGAGAGAGAAAGGAATTGAGAGAGTGAGAGAGACAGCAGAGAGAGAGAGAGAGAGAGTTTTTCATAGTCAAAATTTGACTCGTCTTTTTTTCATACGCAGCATTTTACTTGCATTTCTTCAATCGCATTATATAATATTTTGTACGTGCAATTTGTTTCTTCTTCTCTCGTCTCTCTCACTCTTTGTTCTCTGTCGATCATTCATAGTACGTATGAGTATTGAACACCATTTAACCGTACAGTAGAATTAATTGAAAAATAAAACTTATATACGGGCCGTTTGTGCGCGTCCCGTTTGTTTGTCAAATGCGTTTATATCGGTCACTCATCCGCACAAACACAAAAACACATCGTGTTGCTATGTGGTGCCAAAGGTTTGCAAATAACAAGCTCAAAACCATCATCGAATGGTATTTTTCGTTATTGTGTCCGATCAATAGGGATATATGGTATATACACTGACCAAAAAAGGTTAGGACCACTTACATTTTTCAAAAAGTTCATTGAGATTCTTTATAAATTTATGTTTATTTCTTACTGAAATTTAATAAAACTAATTTACGTTCACATCACAAATGGATTTCTTCAACACTTTTTCGAAGTTTTGATTGTATCACGTTTTTTTTTTAATTTTTGCACCTTAAAAGTGAGAAATAAGGTAAGGACCACTTGATGTTTTGAGCAAAATAAACAATGCTACTTGCATTGTTTGACACGTGTTGCGATGGAATTTACCGTTATAGACCTTCTAGAGACGACTTGCCCAATTTCACAATAGTTGTGTCGCAATTGTCATATAAAAATCAATCGACTAACATTGGGACGCGACAAACCTCTGACTGAAGCGGAAAAATAAAAAATGTCCACATTAAAAGATTACACATCGTTGTCAATTCGTCAGATAGCAAAGGAAATAAGCCGAAGTAAACATATTGTGCTGAATTTCCTCAAAGATCGTGAAAATTATGGTCGAAACTACAAAACTGGCCGGCCATCATCTGTATCACCAGCGCAAAAAGGGTGTTTAATTCGAAGTGCCATGAATAGTTTTATGTTTTGCTCAGCAAATCAATACAGAAAATAATTTATCTGTTGGTGTTCAACGTATTTGACCAATTTCAAGTGCCTCTGGACGCTTAAAATACAGAAAAATGAATCGGAAGCCAATGCTGTCACAAGCCAATATTGAGGGCCGTAAAAAGTTCGCACTGGATCACATTCATTGGAAAAACAAATGACGCAAAATCATTTTTTCGGATGAAAAAAAGTTTAATTTGGATGGATTAGATGGTTTTGCATATTATTGGCACGACCTATGCACTAAAGAAAAGATTTTTAGTAAGCGCCAATATGGTGGTGGTTCATGGGGAGCCATTGGGTACTTGAATGCCTTTGTCATTCACTTCAAGTAGAATGAACGCCCTACAGTACCAGGAGATGGTCAGCTCTCATTTTACAGCATACGGCTATGAATGACTTAGGCTGGCAATTTCAACAAGATAACACATCAATTCATGTGCCCAAGTCAAATTTGACTGATTTTGAACAACGTGGAATACATAATTTCGACAATTGGCCGGACAAATCACCAGATATGAACATCAAGTGTACGAAGATTGCCGACACTACAACAACAGAGATGAATTGGAGGAGGCCATGGAGGCGACTTAGCAAAACATCTTCAAATACATCGGCCAGTAGTAGTACATCAGTTTTCAAATACAAATCTGAATATTCTCCCAGTGTACGTATTCCAAATCTCGTCCACACATTTTGAGCATAATTATAGTCTTCGTCTGATACATACGAATCTGTTAGTGTGATGTAAAAACACTCTTTTGGTGGTAGCGTAGCCTCATAAAGTTTCTCATATTTATCATTATACTCATACGGGAAAACACCTTTACGAGTCAGTAATGAAAACAAATCAGCTGAATGATAACAAGAGTTTATGCACTCGGATTTGAGAATATACTTTTTGTCTGGTGGCATAAGTGAAGCTAAATAATCTAAAGATGCAGACATTTAATTAAATTCGCATATTTTACAAAATTTCCATTGGTCTGCATCGTCTTAATGAATGAATATAGTTTTATGAATTATGTGGGATGATTTTTATTCCACCTGGTATTTCTTTGTCACATAGTTTTCTTATTAATAAATGCAAATCATAACCAGATAAATTATGCATTATGATTGGAATTGTTCGACTTATCTGATATTGTAAATTGCAAGATTGATGTGCTGCTCCTCTAAAGAGACCTGATATATTACAATGATCTCACACACGAATATCAGAAGGAATATTTCCGAAATCTTTTTTGCATATATTATAACAGAAAGTTGCTTCTTTAAATTGTTTTCCTTCTTCTATAGACGAAGTCGTCATTGGTTTTATATCATTCAAAATATGATAAGCTGCTTTTGCAATTACTGTTAGTTCGCTCATAAACGAATCGATACAATTTTCACCACAATTGCTTGCAACAACAAAACCAAACAACAACAACAACAAGCATTTTTAAACCATTAATTACTTTCAGCGTCTGGTCTATTTTACGAAGCAAATTGCAAACCTCATACACCCCTAACAATCAATATCTCTCCACAAACCTCGATCGAGAGACAAGTTTTGAGTTTCATTACACCATTCATATCCCCTCGCATTCAAATGACATTTAACCGAATCTAAATAACGTCAACGTGGTCTACCCCTGCCTCTCGGCTCATCAGCTTCGGCGAACAGAATCCACTTCGGTAATCGCTCTTCTCCCGTGCGTTTAACATGACGAAACCATCTCAGTCTGGATTTTCTTGCTTCCTCTCCTACCGAATCGACGTTTAAATCCCCCCGAGTCGTCTCATTTCAGATTCTATTTTCCCACTGATCACGGCGCGAGATTCCCGAAACCATTCTCAACACTTTCATATCTGACACTTCCAAATCATGAATCAAATTCTCAGAATCAACCCAGCTCTTGCTACCATATAGAATAGTTGGTCTGAAGATTGACCCGTGAATCAACATCTTTGTTTCTGTATTCAATTCACGTTTATTGAAAACGTGTGATCTAAGTTGCGCTACTACTTTATTTCCATTAACCCTACGCTGTTCAAACTCTTTATTAAACTTGCCATCTTCCGAAAAGATGCAATCCAAATATTTGAATTGGGAAACTTGTCCAAGAAGATGCCATTCAATGTGCAATGAATTGGCTTCCGAGTTTTGCCCGTATGCATAACTTGAGTTTTGGTGCCGCTAATGGTCATTCCGAAGTTCGTACCAGCCTCTTCCAAATCTTTGATACTATTTTGCAGCTCCTCTTCAGAATTGCCAAACAGTACCAGATCATCTGCGTAAGCCAGTGCAGAGATAATATTGCCCCTTAAAGCTACTCTACCCCATAAATTGGCTGATTGTATCAGCTTTTCCATATAAATAATGAATAGAAGAGGTGAAATTGTACATCCCTGTCGCAGACCATTTGGTACTTCAAACTATTCACTCAAATCTCCATCCACTCTTACTGCTGCTTTACTGTTTGCGTACAAACTTACACCTACCAAACCACTGCTAATCAGATATTCATTCAATATCAGACGCTTCATTCACTTCGACCTGCGCAATTTTTTCTTCTAATTTTGCTAAAAACTCTCCCGCTAAATTCACATCTCGCAATCTGTCCACTTTCACTCTTTTTTATTGACCTCTGATAGCTTCTTACGCCACTCTTACTAATGCACAGTTTGCTGGCTACCAAGTAGTGATTATAGTCAAAACCAAACTTCTTTACTCTCTCGTATTTAAAACTGTTTTGCGCAAGCTTGGGTCAACGATAGCGTAATCGAGAAGAGATTTTCGATTCTGGCCAGGATTTTCCCACGAATGCATGTTAATTTTCTTGTGCTTGAAAAATGAATCAGTCAAAGCTAAATCTGAACTCTGGCACAAATCGAGTAATCTCTTCCCATTTCCATTCGTGGCAGACTATTCGCCAAATTTCCCGAGTACTGCTGAAAAATTTGGATCGTTTCTACCCACCCTCACATTGAAATCGCCTAAAAGAATCACTCTTTCACTGCCCTTTCTATCGACTTCATCATTCAGATCGATGTAGAAATCGTTCAAACGGTCCGAATCTGCCCCTTCACATGGAGAATAAACACTCACAAATCTATAAACTGCTCCCCCAATTTTAAAGCTAATGGATATTTTTTCAAATTCTTTTTTCATTGGAACAATTGAACTTTGTTATTTTATAATGAAAAACGATATCATTGATATGGCTGCCACGACTGGTCTTACAGGATGGCTCGCGTAACATTTGTCCTTAACGGCTCCCCACAAAAAATTATAATCTAACGGGGTCAAATCACAGCTTCGAGGCGGCCAAACGACTTCAGAATTTCGGCTGATTATTCGATTTTCAAACACGGTGCCCAAAATTTCGATTGTTACGTTGGCTGTGTGGCAAGTTACGTTGTCCTGTTCAAACCAAATGCCGTTCATGTCATTCCGTTCAATTGTTGGAAACAAAGATTCGTTCAGCATGGCACGATAACAGTCGCCATTGACTGCAACGGCGGCGCCTCGCTCATTTTCGAAGAAAAATGGCCCAATGATGTCGCCATGCCAAAAACCGCACCAAACGGTCACACGTTGTGAATGCATTGGCTTCTCTATGGTAGCGTGTGGATTTTCTGAGCCCCAAATTCGACAATTTTGCTTATTGACATAGCCTCCGAGGTGAAAATGGGCTTCATCGGAAAAGATGATTTTTCGGTAAAAATGCTCATCATCGGCCAAACGAACTTCTGCTCATTGGGCGAACCGAAAACGCATCGGATGGTCATGAAGCTTTAGTTCTTGGACAAATTGAACTTTTCAAGCCTTCATACCGAGGTCTTTATGCAAAATCCTCCTCAGAGAAGTGCGTGAAATTTTCAATTTTTGAGAACGATGACGAGTTGAAGTTGATGGATGTTCACGCACATTTTCGGCTATGTTTTCGATCGTTTTTTGGTCGATACACACAAAAAAAAAATTCATAAAAAAATGTTTTTTCATTAAATAAATCGAATTTGAAAAGCATTGTTCCGTGTTCTTCCGTTGCTAAAACGCTTGGTGCGTTTTAAGATCCAATGTTTACATTTTGAAAGCTTAGTAGTTTTTTTACTTTGAATGCATGAAAAAATGGTACACTCAAAACGTTTCCAACAACAAAATACATGACAACGAGGTCCGTTGCCATATTAGTAACGCTTGATGATCAGTTTTGTTCAGTGTTACAAACAATCAATTTTCTTCATGTTTATTTACACATGTTCGAAAACGATCACAATCATATCAAGAAAGATAGAGTGTGTGTATGTGTGTGTGTTCAAAACTAGTAGATACATCACATATGGAGTACTACATACTAGTTTTAGTTGCATCTGATTGTGCATAGCATTCGGTTGTGTCTTCCTTATGCTCTAGATGCATCGTATATTTTCCTTTTCGAAGGAGAGAGAGAGAGAGAGAGAGAGAGAGCGAGAGAAAGAGAGCATGCGTGTTTCTTCTTCGTATCGGAACGTGTGTGTGTGTGTACGTGTCCAATAATCTTAAAAACGGGTCTAAAACCGCCATTCATACACTACTGTTGTCGATTTTCTTGTTCTCCTTTAACAAAGAACAATATAAGAAGAGTGACTAGGAATTGCTTGATTTGCTTTAGTTTTCATTGTCTACTTCGCCTGCCTGTTTGTCTGACTCGTTTTTCTCTGTACGCCACCTTGATTTCATATTTTAAAAAGGTTAACTAGTTCCTATTTTCAATGAAAATAATTTTTGCTATTTAATTTCGCTTTTGTTTCAGTACCCATACAATTTACTTATATGGTTATATAGATCGAATTTGCTTTTCTATTGGAAATGACGTCTTATCGATTAAGCATTCCATTGAAATAATAATCTTATGGTTTGTGTGGCTTTTTGTTTGAATGGGAAATGTGAATCAGTAGAATGCGCATTTCTTGTAATTCATTATACTATAACCACCAATAAAACGGCCTCATAGCCCCAATAAAAAGAAAACAGAGAGTGAGAGAAGCAATTAACAAATTGCAATCTCAATTTCAACAAAGCCATAAAATGGCCATTCGTTGCAAATAATGCTCATAAATTCAAAGCACTTATATTATAATAAAAACCAAATCGCCGGTTGGATTGCCCGATATTTTATTGCTTATCGCAAGGCGATAGCTTTTTCTTCGACTCGAAATTGTTACTTACCGAAAAACTTTTTTCATTTGGAATGGTGCTTTGCGCAATGGTGACGGTGATCCTCCAGGTGACTCATTTTCGGATTCTTGCACTAAAATCCGTGCCAACGCCAAATCTTCTTCCTTCATTTCTATTTCGCGCGCTAAATACACAAAAATCTTTATTCAAACTTAATTTCAAACACGCAAACAATTCTTTTTATCTTTAAACTAATGAAACACAACAGAAAAAACTATTTGAGAGTATTCGAAAGCGAATTATAACTACACTTCACACGATAATCATAAGCACATTATCTTGTCAACCGATTTTTTCATTCATTTTATACAAAGAAGTGGCCGCGTGATAAAGTGATCATTGAATTCATTATTATTGAGATACTCTTGCTTACAACTTTCAGCTATTTCTCCCTAAATATTCAATTTGGCGTAGCGAGTAAAAAAAATTAATAGATGTAATCGAAATTGATTTAAAAACAAATAAACCAAAGCCAAAATAAAATAAAAGACACCGAGATGCGAGAGCAAAATTCATCGAATAAGTGAAGCAGCCGTCAAGCTACACGAAAATTACTTTGTCTAATGAACTGAATATATTAATATTAAAGCATGCGCATAAAAATAAATACTAAAATCGGTTTGTTGGATTTAAATACATGTCTCTCTCTCTCTTTCACACTCTCTCTCTCTCTCTCTCTCTCTCTCTCTCTCTCTCTCTCTCACTCGCACTCTTTTTCGGGTAAACGGCGCACACAAATACATTTGCAATGGCTTGCGCAAACATATATCCATCTATAATATATTATATATCCATACGTGATCTCAATATATAGATTCCCTTAAGTCAAGTCAATCGTCGTCAATGCAATGAATGGTAATATGTCGGTTGGACGGGTGGCTGGCCGAGTGAATGAGCGAGCGAGAGTGATCGGTGCGAGACGGTGAGCATCTCGCAGACAAGCAAATTAAGCACGTAAAGCAGCCAACACAGTTCATCTGTATGTTGCGTGCGATCATTATTGTACGAAGCGCGCGCGCGCATGCTCCATTTCTCACTCATTTTGACTCATGTTCGATTTCGAGACGCGGCCGAAACAGCATGATTTTATTGTTTACTCGCCACAGTGTCACTGCTTCATTCTCGAATTTCTGAATGATATCGTAAGAAAACAATCCATTCGTAAGTGTGCTGAATGAGCTATTGAAATACACACAGAACGCGAGTGAAACACACTGAGTATGCTATGCGATCAGATTAATTGAGACTCCAACAACTATATGATGTGCGGCCGCAACTCAAATGTAACAGAAATGACAGACAATATTGTACGCAATTCGCACGATGCGTGAATTGGATGCAAAAAGCCCGCGAAAAAAAGCAATGATCTGACCATGTTCTCCTATAAAATAGTCACAAACTGACTTGCAAGCATTGAATCAAATTTCACTATTCGGGACTTTTGCTGGAAATTTAAAAAGAATCAAGACATTTAAATCCATTTCATTTTTGCTATAATTTTATTTATTATTTTTTTTAACATTTGTTTATTTTTCAAATTCAAATCTCAAATTCCGAAGCCTACGCATTCTAATTGATCTTTTAACCAAATTCAAAATGGTTTGCTCTTCAAACACCCTGCAATGAGAAGATGATGATTCAATGCATTGAGTTGTAATCTGAATTGATTGATACATGTCGTTCATTTGAAAAACAGCATCGCTGAGCAATATAGCTGGGAACGAGCAAAATTAACAGCAGCAAAATGAATATATTTTATAAAAGCATGCGCTTCGCATTCATATTGATTATTTGTGTGTTCGTGATGCAGCCACTTGCTGACAATGCGGCGGACATAAGTGAAAAAAAGCAATGGAATATGCATAACGTTGTCCAACCAATTGAAATATTTAACAGGTACACCCAATCGCCTCTGAATTGTATTTCAGAAAAAGTTCTAAGCTCACCACAGACTCGCCTCTCTAATATTTGACGTGGTCAATGCACCCCATCACCACCGTTCGATCAAATATCAATTGAATTAAACAGATTATTTCATTTTTTCATACACGTCAAACTTGAAAATTTGATCGTATTTGACTGGATCTAACCTGTTTACAATCAATGCAAATCAAAATTGACCGGATATTTTGCGGTTTAGCTATAGTTTATTGAAATTCATGAAAATTCATTGTTGGAAAGTCATTATTTTCCCACACGGGCATTTACGAATTCAAAAACAGTTCCGAACTCAGAGTGGTTGTGTCTAATCGACACTGTCTTCTATAGAAGCTAAACACTAGCCTCGAGTGAATTATTCAATAAAAAAAAGAGCTGGTGTCGCTCTTATCGACAGTGAAATTCAACGGATATAACCTATTTGAAATAATCGAATAGAATAAAACATGCATAGTATTTCTTTAGTTCGAAAAAATTCATGGAAATTCTCTAATAACAAGAGAGAATTCGAGCTCTGTGAATTGAATCGAATCAAGTCCAATGAATTAGAAACGGCGCGATATGAACGCATCGTGCTGTGTTTGTGCCTGTTTATAATGTATTCATCCTCAGGACATGCGGAGTTTCTTCACCTTTCAGCTGGAGAGCATGTGAAACTGTTTCGTGCTGTTCGCCATCCCCTTTCTTTTTCCCCAACACGAAAGCATAGTGTGAGCAATATTTCTGTGTTTTTATACGAATTGCGTCACCAAACCTACTGCCTTCGTTGAACACGAAGTGATTTTTTGCTCTGCGAGTAGTTGTCACTGGTTTGGATGAACACAAACGCGCGCGCTCGACAACTATACAAAGAACTGCTATTGCTGCTGTGATACACACTGTACCGAGGGTAAATTGCATAGTGTTTTCATTTTGTAATGGTTTGCATTAATATTTCTACTGAAAATCAGGCTCATGTTTACGCACGTTCAAACGCATTTTTGGCGAACGCGAATTATAGTATATTCGATGGAAAAAATGTTTGTATAAGATAAGCGAAATGTGAGAGGGTATGCGGTATTTTACTCCACTATTGTGCCCAGTGCTGGCACAAACACACCAATGTCGTCACTCCACAGCTAAAACACGAAACGAATGGAAATGTATTGATTGTGCCTAGAAAACAAACATTGAGCTTTAGCAAAACTTCTGAAATTGTTCACAAGTATATAGGATTCGGCTGTCAATTTGACAGCTTGCGCACGCACACATTTTCAACATGCACACCACTACCCTGGCTATTTGGATAGCTTTGGTGATTCCGGAGGTTACTCCGCCAAAGCGCTCATGTATGTGCGTCGTTCTTCCATTTTACCGTCTCCGCTTCGTTTGTACTCTTTTCGCCCGATATATATGGATCTCTCGCGAGTGATATGTGTGTTGAAAATGTTTGGATGGATTTTCCCATGCTGGCGGATGGCGATTTAAAACGTATCGAATGAACAAAATACAAATCAGCACTCACGGCAAGCACTCGATGACGGTGTGTGCATATTTCATTCTCATCAACGGCGTGCGATTTTTTCGGGTCGTCCGCTTCAATTTTGAACAATAGATTCACTCGGTAAAAGTGCTGTTTTGTCTTGATTTCCTTTCGATGCATATCTTTGGCATTTTTCAATTTCTTTTTGTGTTCACACCGTTTTTCCGCTATTCGTGTTGCTGATCGTCTTTTGTTTCCTTTTGCCCGAGCACCCCCCCCCCCCTCATCCTCTCGAAAAAATGAAAATAAAACGAGTGAGTTTCACTACGATAAAATTGTGAATAGCTTGGCTCAAATCAAAGCAATTATTTGCAATTCAATACAAGCAATCGGAAGTAATGAAAAAGTGTTGGTCATTTCGAAAGCACGCAAGTTGTGCATTAAATTGGATGCAGTTGAACCAAACATTCGATATATTTTTTGCTTGAATTACCTCGGAAAAAGCACATATTTCACAGTCATTTTAATTGAATCCAAAGTGACGCAGTTGAAAGTCACAGTTGAGTTTGCTAAAACAAATCGAGGATGAATTTAAACAAGTGTGAAAAAAAGGTAGACAAACAAACAAAAAAACGCCAAAACTCGAATCAGTGATTTTTTGTTGAATCAAATAAAAAAGAAATGCCAGAAAATTAAACAAATGCAAACTTTTGTTGAACCCAAAAAAAGATTGACCTGAACAAGCCCAATAAATATACGACAGAATCGTAATCGACTGTTTTGTTTCCGATTGAAATTGGATCCAATGAATCGTGCTAACACAAGGAACAAAATTATGAATGTTCAAAATGATAAAATACCAAAGGTGAACGTCCCGAATTAAGGGTAGTGCCGGCTGGTGACTAAACACCTTTTCGCTTCCAGCTATCGAACTATCAAAAGAACAAGGCATTTTGTTTTGACCATTGTGTTCCCGCTGATTCAAAGCTATCGCACACTTTCGTGCTCGGACATTAACTTGCGTTCTTCGTATTTTCCTTGCACTAGAAAAGCGCTGCCAAAAATATCAGATTTAATTTTGAACTGCCTCCGATTTTCAGCTTTCTTTGTGTTGAATTCCAAGAGCAAATCGTATTCGTTGTCCATCCTTTGAATGTTAAATGCCTCGCCACATACATTTAAAATGAAACTACGAATTAATTTATAAATTGCTGGTCACTAAGCGCCTATTTTTAACAACGTCATCACCAATATTACGCATTTTCATGATAGTTTTCTCCAAGCGAAAAATGAAGCGAAACACAAATGAACAGTTATTATTTTGAATTTACCGTATAAAATCTAACAAGTGTGCAGATGCAAAAAGAAGTGTGAGTTAAATTAAATTTTTTTGCAATCTTTTCATCGCATACATTATTGCATAGTTTCGACTGAATTCATTGTAAAACGAATATTGTGAACGAACGAACAAACGAAATGTCTTAAAATGCATGTTGTGAAGAACAAGAGTGCGCTACACGAGCAAATCCAAGCACTTGAATGGCATTACAAGTAGTCCTCGTATTTGGGTGAGATTGGAAGCACTTCCTTCAACTGAATGATGCTTGAACTGGAATAAAATTTGAGATAAGATAAAGTGAATAAGAGAGACGAATAACGACGAATAAAGAAAAACGGCAACGTCAACATCAACAAAAACAACACACACAAAGAGAAAACAATAGAGAAATGCCATTCGGTCGTCGTTCGCCATTGGAAACACTGGCACTACCGGGTGCAATGTTGGCCTATAAATATAGCCAATTCCGGCAGCGTCGCCGAGAAGCAGCCAGCCGTCGTGTCACTGAACGTGAACTATCAGCTTTACATCACAAAATTGTAAGTTTGAATCATAATTTGCGTCACTCATTTTAGCCTGTAATTCAGATTGTTGTTGTTGTTTTCCTTTCTTGTGTGACGCCAAAGTTATTGAGTTCTTTTAATATTTGGCATGAAAAAATACGAAAAATTAAATATTCATTTATAATTAACTTCAGGTAGCCAAAATGTGTGTCTCTCTGGTGCGTGCAAACAATCAAGAATGTATGACTTGAATACACACACACACACACACAATGTGTATGAAAGTCGACGGCTTTCGCCGTATTTTATTTTCGAGAAATCCTTCAAACACGCAATTTTTCAATTTCGTGCACTTGAAATGGAAATAATGGAAAATGGCTAAAGTAAATGTTTGCATCGATCGAAAACATGACGTAGAAAAGCTCTATCCCCCTTTCTCTTTGGCACACGAAATTTTCGCCTTGATCACGAATTTGAATTCGCTCCCGAACCGTACTGTGTATGTCCTTACCTCATGTGTGTTTTCCGAATCATTATTTCCATTGTTGAAAATAATAGAGACGTATTTAAGTTACACTCCAACTAAATGATTTATTTTAAATACAAAAAAAACAGCGCACTATTTGAATAAAAGGGTGCAAGGTCGGTAACCATACCGATTCGCAAAGATAATTTCGATCCACTTATTTCAAATAGATTACGTTTCATGCATTAGCCAAATTGTGTGCTGATAACGCGATATTCGACGTTTCCTTTCGTTTCGTTTTATTCGCTTTATACCATTGGTTAAATGTCTGCCACCATTTGAAATCGGTTTTATGTATCAAAACCAGGGAACAACTATTTCTTTATATGGATTATACATAAAAATACTAAATGGTATGCGCTCTTTCTCTCTATCGCGTATGGAACATTTTGGTGTGCCCAATTTAAGCATAAAATTCCAAAGTCACGAAAATTGTAATAAAATTCAACAACATATTAAAATCAACCACGACCAGAGAAAGAGAGAGAGAGAGAGAGAGCGAAAAAAACATTGTCCTAAAAAATAGGCATAGAATGTCGATAGGCATAGAAACAACAACAAAATGGACATGTTGTGATATAGATTTCTTTGTAATGCTTTTGCATGAATTCAAGTTGATTAAACGATCCTAATTATTTATAAGCGTACGATCACTTTGATTCGCAATCGACTTGTTTACATGAAATCCAAAGGAAACAGGAATGGATTTGAATTCAACGACGTCGGTAATTAATCGAAAATGAAACGTAATGAAAATGTGGGTTGTTTGTATCGCACTATCAGTTTATTACAACAACGACAAAAATGTCAATTCTATACAATCTTATTGCTAAAATTGGTCTATGATGATGGCGTTGAAATGTGTTTATTTGATTGATAACACACAACGGCCAAATAATAACCGAAGTCTGTCACACACTTTTCCTCTTCTGCATTCAGTGTTATCACAAATTGAGCTTATTATTGTGGTGGCATGAACTTCCCATTGGGTTTTCACCCGAATACAATTTACCGGTGGTGTTATTCCTTTTCTTGTCCCCGCTCCGTTTGTCATGCTACATGAACATTGATTTTTGTTTGCTTTCTTTTTCTGTTCTGCCGATTGCGCGCCACACACACAAGCAGTACACAAACACTCCTTTCAACTATTATTTAGACCAATGGAATTGGAAGCTAAAGAAAATCGATTACAGTTCATCTAATTGCTTCATGCAAAATGAATTGTAGTTATATTTTATGAAAGTGCCTTCAACCATTTTGTCACTTTAAGGAAATTAATCATCCCGTCGTGTGAATTCCATTGAAAAGGCACCGAATGCTTTCTATCTTATGGCTATGCTGTGACTAACACATTTTATGCCGTTGCCGCTGACGCTGCTCTTCCTATTGCTACTGCTGGTGTATGAATAATAATAATTTAGCATAATTTTAGGCGTAATTTTAATAGAACGCCCAACAAAAATCATGCAATATTAATTTTGATTTATTTCACGGCCATTAATTTGATTTGCGCATTGTACAAACGCGCCATTGTCAGCGCGCCACAACGAGCCCGTTCGAAATGAAAATGTATACACGGAATTGTTGTCACCTCTCATTGTCTGTTCCTAAATTGAACTATATTGTCATCTTATGAATTTGCATAACGTTTTGATTGATGATGTTGATACTCCTCGAAAATGGGACTTCCTCTCAACACCGGATTAATTTTTGCCGAATGGCGGCTCACTATTTGTCACTAAATAAAATTTACCCCTTAATCTACAAACAAAATACACCGAGAACAATGAATATTTATATTAATAAAAAATAATGGCAACACACAATATATTCTCAATGGAATACGGAGAATACTATTCATTCATTAATCCCGACAACAACATTTTATCTTGGGTTTTATTTAAGAATTTCTATCTCAAAGAATAGATGGAACTGATTTTTTTCTTACACATGGTACAATTTGGAGTCAAACTATTAGCGAATGATCGAACACGCAAATGCTCTAAATCCAAAAAAAAAAAAAACCTAAATTACCTTGTATCTGCATTGTAACCCATATATGCTGGAATGCTTTTATCACAGATTATTTTGGTGTGATTTTTTGTTGTTAGCTCCGGCTTTGGCTCGCAGTGTGTTGCCAAAAATGCACTTGGCCGTTGAATTGATTCAATAAAATACTCCCAAGCTCGCTGATGACTGCAGCCAACTGTTCCAACACATATTGGGAAGAGAAACATGCGGTTCACAAGCATTATTAGAAAAATATCATTCGTTTGATTGGAATTGACTTGGTGTAACGTTGGCCCCGCCCCTCCGAAAACATTCGCTTGTTTTGCTTATAATTTTATTTCACACCACATAGCAACTCTCGCTGCCCCGATGATGAAAAAACAATTAGAACAAAAGTTCAAAGTTAAATCGAACAAAAAAACTACGAATGAATCCTTAATTTGACAGAAAATATAGGCAAAGTCAGAGGAAGACGGTTGAAAAATGGGGAAACCAAACAATGTCGAGAAAAATGAATTGAAATAGAGAAAAATGAAATAAAATTAAATAATTTAAAATAACAGTCATTGAAAAGTTAAGATATTCGATGATTCAGCAACAGCGTTGAATTTAACACACTCTTAAAATTGAGGTCATCAACATTTAAGCGAAAAACCTCTGTTTGAGCTCGAGCACAAGTAAGAATTCGAATCAAAACTTAAATCCAAATCAGATGCGAAATTCCAAAACTCGAGAGAGGGCCAACGTTGCGTAACCTACTCAATCATAGTTTAGTATATATTTGATAAAGTCAGCATGTTGAAGTGATTCATTCATAAAACAATATCTTGCGTATTTGTCTATAGCAATTGCAATTCAGTAATGGTTGTTCAAACATAAGCAAGCCAAAATGCAGAGGTTACTTTTCAATAAGAGAGCAAAATAGGAACGTATATGACTCGATTTGTGCACACTCACCATGCTGCCAAATATTCCATTTCTTGGCAATGTAACAATTACAGGCGAAATGAAAAATAAAATTAGGAGCGGAAAAAGTAGATCTGTGTCATTTTCAACTTACCCACAATACTATACCATCGATTTTTGAGCAGCTCTTGCTTGGCACAGCCAGGTTGCAGTGGAATGCCTTGGTTTGGATAAAAGTCGGCATGACCAAGTGGCCAAGGATAGCCCAAAACACCTCCATCCGTGTGTATGATATCCACAAAATCGGCCGCATCGGCACTCAGCCTCGTCGATGGATTGATGAACATATGCAGTGGAAAGGCTGGATCCAAACCTTTGAAATGTGCGATTCACAACAATAGAATGTTTCAATGGCATTATTTTTGAAATCGGATTGCGATTAGAGGGTGCGAGGATAAAATTAGCTTACATAGCTAAAACATGTGCTTGACAAAATTAGAGTGTGGTTCTTGAAATCTGAACATGGATCTCGAATAAAACACTACAAAGAATACAATATTCAGTGAAGCGTGTTTCTTTTCTCTTTCGTCATTGCTGGCAACGAACAATTTTCTGAACATGTTTTTTTCTCTCGTTATCGTTGTATTTTTCTTTGTTGGACAATCTTATGCTTCGCATGTAATGAATCGTGTTTAGTTTTTTTTAGGGATTGTGTTCTCTTTTCGCTGGTATATATATAGAGAGAGAATAACAATCGGGCGCATCAAAACATATTTTGACGTACCTGTGATTCTTGGCAACTTAAGCTTCCATTCTTTGAGAGTTTTTCCAGCGAATCCGGCCACTTCAGCGCCCAAAGAAAATCCGATCACATGAACACGTTGCAGATTCACCTCATTCTCATGCAAAAACTTGATGAAACGCGCCAAATAGCGTCCAACGCGTGGCACATTCTGCACGGAATTCCAATACCTTTCAAGCACAGCGTGCGGTTGAGCAGCGACGACGACGACCATATAAACCGACGACAAACAGACAAACAAACAAAGCAAACCAATGAATACTTTAGAACGAGCATATTGTCTATTTTCCCAAGACATGAAAAAAGAGAGGTGATTCATTACCATGGTAAAGCAGTAATAGGACTCCAATCCACCAACAAAATGTTCAAGTCATTCGCTTTCAGGAACGCTATCGACCGCACAAATATTGAGACAACGAATGCAGTGGCAATCAATTGCGATATTTGAGTAATATGTCCGATACCAGAAAGTAGTGTAAAAACATTATTATTATTATATTTGACATTCAGTCAAATTATATATGATTTTTGCTGGTGCTTCGGCTGTGCGTGTTGCGCTTGCGACACGGCACATCAAATAAATATATGTACTAAATCACATTGATTGATTTCGAATAGGCTTCTTACACATACCGTCGCGAATCTCTTGGCTGCTTTGACCGGAGCCACCAGGCACACGTTCCGAAAATCCATGCAAATATATGATTACAGCATTTGATTTATTAAAATTGGATGACTGGAAGCGTGTTCTGTCCGATAAGTACAGTACATCAGCGTTTATTGGATTCGACCTAAATGAAACGCCATGGAATAGAAACAGAGAGGGAAGAGTGAGAGAAAAATGAAAAAAAAAACCAATCAAATCAGCCTCAACACTTTGCCACAATATGCCAATTATCCATTTCAAAACATATATATGATAAATAAATTTATTAATCACACAATTGAACTTGACGCAGTCGAACACAAATATCGCTTGATTGATGTGCATTGAAAGCTACAGGCACATTTCTGGCAACACATTCTGATGATATAATTACCTTGTGTAGAGCATAAATTTGATGTCTCTTGGTTCCCGAATCGGACAACAATTTTGACATTCACCACGCGGCGCTGGGGAATAAATCACTGGTGATCCGCCTTATCAAAAACCCAATGAAAAATCAGTTTTAATTGATTGTTAGTGGCAAGTGTTGCAACAGAATTGAGCGCCATGAGAGGCTAGACATGCTTAGGCCATGGCCTAGTAACAAAAGGAACATGTCACATTACTCTGGCCTCTTTCGCCCATCAACGATGTCAACAAATCAACAACATCTTTTCAAATCGCTTAACATTTGCTCGCTTTGTGAACGAGAAAACAAAGTCAGAAAAGAATTTATTACTTTATAAATAGATTATCGTAATGACAACGTGAAAAAATAAAATCAGCCGAAAGCCGCTGAAAAAAAAATGCACGATGGCATCACTAAATTCAATGAAATTTGGAAACTGAATAGATGACAACTTATTGCTCGGCGATGCGAAATGAATAGCATGCTTTTGAAATTCATTATTCCCTATTCACACACTAGATTTGTCGCAATCGACACACAGAGAAAGAAAGGGAAACAGAGAGAAAATTGGAAAAAAATGATGGCATTCAATAATGTTTGCACTCTATCATCACTGAAAAGATCAAAAGTATCATTTCAATCAGTGAATTGGCGTTCATAAAAAATTACGATCGTGTTCTTTGAAAGAGAGGAAATTACGAAAAGAATGGAGAGACAACAGTGATTATGGCAATTTGGCGCAAATTGAATACGGCTAAATTATTACGAATGTCGGTTGGTTATGTGTTTGATGTAACCGATAATATTGTGAAATGTTTTTCAACTCGATTTTACATAGAAACAAGGACATGCGAATGCTTTCAGAGCGAGCATCTGCCTGCTTCCTTCTCATCAAAAAAGAAATAAAAAAAGAAGACACGAAAGCCCAAATCAGAACATTGACCGTAGAGCATGAAACATGAACTTGTGAAAGCATTCTAATGAACTCTCTTCAATAGACCGAGTCTATTGTAATGTTTCGCAACAAAAAATGAGCAACGAACATGGGTATGATACACTGTCAAACATTTTTGAAGTTTCTATGTTGGTATTACTGGTAAAATATGAAATTCACGAAATACCCGTGAAATTTTTTCATTTTGCCGGAATACCATGAAAACATATAAATGATCTCAGCTCGGTGGGTGTGTACATGTTTTCATGGTGTTCCGGCAAAATCAAAAAAATTTAACGAGTATTTCGTGAATTTCATATTTTACCAGTATTACCAACATAGAAACTACTACAAATTCTGACAGTGTATTACAATGATTTTAGTAGAATATCATGCTATGTCGGTGTTAATGGCTTTTATCCATTTTGCAATTTGATAAATTTGCCGCTCATCACTTTGCACATTTCGTCATTATGTACGTTTGCGTGATTGAAATTTTTCAATTTAGCTCCCATTTTAATTACCATAATAACAATTAATCAACAAATGAACGGGATTGCATTGAATGTGATGAGCTCAGTGTGATATCTGATGAAAATGACAGTTGACAGGTTGTTGGTGTCATAATTTCCATATCCTTCGTTCGTTTTTCCCCGTACCAAACGGTTCTACAATATATCTATGAATGCACATCAAAAAGTTGCCGGGCAAAAACAGCACAAAATTAAATGTATACGCGTCACTGCTTCAGAACCATTGATCCAATCCACGATTGGATATATATAACACACATATAAGGGAACATACTCACCAAAATATAGCGTGAATAACGAACAAAGAGCTAATCCCGGTCCCGATAACGTCATTTTATATGCGATATGCTTACAAATTCGACATGAAACAGTTAATAATGTTCAAAATCACTTTTCATTCAGAATTTACAGGTTTTTGCTTTTTCAGTGTGCGAATTCGTTGGCTGCTGCGTGTGTTTTGTTACTCGACAGTTTTGTTTTATACTTGTATTGACAAGAATATGTGTTTTCAATCATTACTTCATTTCCTATGCGCTGAAATGTATTATTTATGCAATATTGTGGGTGGGCGTTAGAGTCGACTTTTTAATTTCCTTATCGATCCATTGGTCAAATGAGACGATTAACCTTAAATGCCAACAGATTTATTTTCTGGACTGGCGTCGAGAATATTATGAAAATTCACACCTCGATAAAAATTTTGGATGATTTACTCAACCACACTAGCGAAATCGGTTTGCTTTTAAAAGATTAAAGTTGTCATTTATTTTGATACCGCTTTGATAAATACGCGGCTCGAAACATCTAAAAATGGTCAAACAAAATTAAATCTGTAATTAAAACGAACAACAAACTGCCGCAATTTGAATAAAAACGTAGAACTATCCCGAGAATTAATAATCTTTGTTGATTGCAACACGAAAAGGGATTGTTAATTAACTCGTTTTCAGGAAATTGCATTTGAAGTTGTTTGAAAAGTGCTCAAACCGAAGCTTTTAGTGTAATAAATTTTCACGAAGAAACAAAAATTGTTCATTTCGATGTTTTCAATCGCATATTTAACAAAACTATCATTGAAAAGTTGACGTAAAGTTAAACCGCCGCCATCGTTTCACCGAGCGCACAAGCAAATTGCCCTTTTGAATGGAAAATCTAAAGTCTTACGACCTATTGAAATCAAACACAGACACAAACTTTGTTCGCCGTTACACTCTCAATTGGAAATTAT
This sequence comes from Obolodiplosis robiniae, assembly GCA_028476595.1. NCBI lineage: Eukaryota > Metazoa > Arthropoda > Insecta > Diptera > Cecidomyiidae > Obolodiplosis > Obolodiplosis robiniae. Next base: position 4,955,355 of record CM052017.1, on the reverse strand, counting down.
TGCAAAACCATATCAAGTCTTCGTTAATTTTCTTGTTGCAGTTGAAATTACAGCATTTGGAATAACTATTGATTTTTTTTCTCTACTTATTTTTTATATTTTAAATAAAACACGACTGCCAACACAACTTGTCGCTAATTTTGTCGTTGAAATATTGATCAATGTTAACCGTCAAAACTATTACGTTTGTTGTCGAGATATAGAGAGTAAGTGAGTGTGTTTAGATGCGCTATTTGCTGTTGCTCGCATTTGTCTTGAACGGCACAAAAGTTCTGAGGCAGCTACTCGATGAACCAAGTGATCGATGGTATTATGTAAATGCAAGCACAGCGGTGCGTGCGTTGTTTAGTTAGTGGGGCAGCAACTATTTGTATTTTAACGTCTCTCTCTAGTCGCATATTCAGACGACAAACTATTCAAACGCTTTGAACAATGTCGTAGCGTAATTGTTTCCGATCGGCAGATTGTCATTGTTTTTTTTTGCATACGTTTTTAGCACATTCATAAGTCGCGCATTTTTTGTTTGTTTGCTCCTCTGCCTTCGTTCGGATGGTCAGTTTGTCGTTTGTTTTTTGTCGACAATTCAATAAATTATTAGCAAATGGTGACATGCTATTCTATCAATCATGAAGATCGTAAACACGGGCATTATAGTCGTCCACTTAGCACATGTGTGTCAATACGATTAAATGACTGCCTGCATTTTATGCTCACTTTGGGAAATTGCTCTCAAATTAACTGAAACATTGAAAATGAGCGAGGGAACCAATGAAGGTTTCGCATTCATTTTACCATTCAATTGAATAGCTTAGTGCAGATGCACATGCAAGGGATTAAAGTTTTGCAAATTCGCTCTCGAAGAATGTCCATATTCAGTCTAGAAAAATAGATTAGGAAGTACTTATGACGCAATACCGTTGCATCAAACATGCATACGTTATTGAATATTGCATTTAGCACATGCATTGATCGCTCAGAAAATCTCCGCGTGAAACATTGTGTGCCCCAGAAATATGGTGAATGGTTTTATTCTTGCTCTCTCTATCTCTCACACACAAAAAATTACGATTGCTCTGGCGCAATGAACTTTTAACTTGTACCCGTGGATTTCACTTAACGGAACACATTGACGTCGTGTCAAATTATAGCCGTACATCATCATCGTATTTATACGGAAGCATTTTCATCAATTAATCGTATGCTTGCTCGTAAATTATTTGATACAACAACACAATTAATCCTGTGTCGTCGCTGTCGTCGTTCGTTAATTAATTGTATATTTTTAATTGTTTCTGTCTTTGTTAAATAAAAGCCTTAGTTAGCATACTAAGTTGAAGGTGATCTCTTTGTAAATTCGTTTCGAGTATCGGCCAAGGCTATGCAGTTTGATTTTTTTCGCACCGGCTACACAAATCTTATCACTTTTGTTTTTATGGTGATAATAAAAGCGAATCGTTTTTGTTTTTTCATGAGTGCACGTCGTGGATTTGTCAGCTGATTCACAATTACTGAATAGATGTCATAAATATTGATTCAATGAATTTCTTCATGTGAAAAATGACTTGAATTGGAATCAGTTTCGTTTACTTAGCCAACTAAGTTTCTAAGAGTAGATATAACTTGTCGATTTCATCCATATCGGTTTTTCAAGGTCGTTGACCTTGAACAGGTGGTATGGATGAAATCAGCAAGTAATAGGAAAAGGATCACCTGTCGGAATGTATTGAAATGTGATACATGACGCAAAAGATCAATATTATGACAGATGACAATTAATTAATTAATTAAAAGGTACACCCCGATAATTATATTGCGAAAACGAATGAATAAGGTCAAGCGAACGAGGCTTTGTATCTTCTCCTATGTAAAGGGGTAGTGAATGTCGTTGGACCGCGCCATCTCTACCTAAACGATTGTACTAAACGCTTCTACATTTCACACCTTCCCCGCCTTCCCCTTCTTCAAACAGCGAGTTTGACAGGCTCCGCATCTTTGCTGTCATTGTTTGAAGAAGGGGAAAAAGTGTTTACCATCCACAGACGAATGGTACAGAGGGCGCTGCTGTCAAGCTAAGTGTCAAAATTCAATTTTGCATCGTCCGCTTGTCAAAACTATAAAAACATTTAAAAATAAAAAACGAAAGTAAGAGAGAATGAGAAAGAGAATAAACATGTGTTCAATTGAATTATCCATAGGCTACGGTAGCAACGGTAGCAATCAAAGGTAGGAATCATGATTGTTTGATGTTTACACGCTATGCGAGCGCCTTTTACGTTTGTAGCGTTTTTCTCAACTAGCAATGCAGGACTAGTCCGAAACGTGTGGCAGAAATTGAAAAAAAAAAACACTACATTGGCGCTAGTGTTCTATTCTTGTAGTCTATTAACATATACAGGGTGGGCCATCTAACGTTTGCATTTTGACAAAATTGTTTATCTAGAGAATGACAGCTCAAATGTCAAAATTTAAATGTCAAAATGCAAGTTTTATGTGGCCCACTCTATATTTATATGTAAAGGTAGAAGATGATGCCGGGCTGTGGTAGCAATGACTGTTACAAATTCTGCCACATAAACATGCGAGGAAAGAAAGAATGAAAAAACCACAACAATCACAAAAGATCAACGCACATGCTTGTAGTGTATATTTCTTATGGCAATGTCTCTGCTTGACTGTATAAGATGAAATATATGTGTGGAAAAGTATAATATCTAGCATGCTATTCATCTTTTCAAACCATAAATGTATGGAATTACAAAAAAGGTATGCTTATAGAGGGAACCGATTGAAAATGAAAACAAATGAAGCTTTATTTTCATTTGTTGTCGCGTGTTCAAAAATGAAATTTTCCAAAGTTCTAATTGTTTCATTACGGTTTGATTTCGCGATAGATTTTGTTCATCGAATATTCACTAATTTTCATGAAATTGGGAGATTTTGTAACCAATATATAGAGCTAGAATTTTTGATTAAACTTGGACCGAAAACGTGAATATATCTCAACATAAAAGCATATACAAACTATTTTTCCCAATGCACTGAAATTCCTGGAAATTAGTCATTAAAAAATCGAAATAGTTATTAATATCCTTTCGTATTGATTATCGATTATATTCCATCGATGATAATACATTTTTCAAAACAATGCAAACAGAAGAAGCATGGAACACAAAAGTCACTTTTTTATTGAAAACAAATTTAGTATTTATTTTTGAATTTTCTTTAATGTAACATTTTAAAAATCTACAGCGTCACGGATATTCCAGCTTCTCTTCCATTCGTGAAACGCGAAAAACTATTCACGACAGATCATCTTCGCTACGATTTCAGTCATTGCAAATTGTGTTTGAGGTTTGTAACAATACTTCAGTGGCCAGTTCTCGATGCAATCCAATATGTCGTTCCATGACAACCATTTATGTTGAGGGAAAAATTTCTCTTCTAACACCTCGACTATATTACTCAGAACTCTTCACAGTTTGCTCTTACCGAATCTATCAGAGTATCGTACATGATAAAACAGTTGACCGCATCCATTGATGTATAATGTTGCTGAAGGTTCTTCATCTCTCCCATCATTATGCGTCGCGGTCATAGTGTCTTTCGGTAGTCGGTTTTTTGTTTTTATGGGTGTCAGAAATGAGCTTGAATCCAAGCGATCATCAATCACTGGAAATCACCACAAGGCTATATCGATGTAAAATCATATGCTTTGGACATAAATCTAGAATGGTTACCAGGCTCAAATTCAAGACTTCAATTTGTAGTGGGAGACATTGCATCTCTTCTTTGCTAAATATACAAACAAAAAGAATCCTCCATTTGGACACATTAAGAATTAAGGATAAGTGTTTCAGTGCTGCTTATTTTATTAATTGATAAAAAGTTATTGAACAAAGATAAAGAAGAACAAACATGATATTATTAAGCCATTCAAGAGTATTCAAAAATTGTTTCTACAAATAATAATCTAAACTTTTCACATACTCTTCATTACATTTTGTCAAGAGAAATTCCATCACCGTTGTTAATTCTCGTAATTTTCCATTTATTCTGGAGCGCATCGCGTTAGGTATTCTTGTTTGATTTTGTGCACACACCTTAATTCAATGTCCTAATTTTTGTGTGGTCCTCCACGAATCTGATAATTGTATCAGCTGATACTGTATTTAACTGGGTAACTTCTCCATGATGGTCTTTATTTTCTATTGACATTTCTTCAATATTCATAAGATTCTCAGTAAGTTGTTCAAAGCGATCATCAGTAACATATCTGATTGTCATGAAAATTCGATTGATGGTTTGGTGCTTTTTGAGAAAAGTGATCCATTCGGCAACAGAATTATCAATATTATAGCCGCAGACATTCATATGAAGCTATTTAATATTCGGAAAGATAAGATTTTTTGTTGGTAAAATTTTAAATTGTACACATCATTTGTATGGAAATGCATGGAGAGATGTGAGCACGAACAATTGTACGTTTACATTTCATCGATTTAATATTTTTCTGTGTGAGGGACAACAATGAAACTCTAGTATGTTGTTGACGTTAGTATCCCAGACAAATCCTCAAAATTTCATTTTAATCGATTCGGCAGAACTATATTTAAATTAACCTAGAATATCAGTATTTTGTATGAAAAATGGCTGGTGTACGAACAATTTTGTGAGCAACTGTAAAAAACGGTTTTTGTGGTTTTACATATTTGTTTTTTATTTCAAGAAGGATTGATACAATTTTAATGTCAACTTGTTACCAAAACAAAAAAATTATTTTTGAAAAAATTCCACTGAGTTGTTGTTGAAACAACTAAATTATTGATCTTTTAAAGTAATTAAACTCCTATAAATCCAAAAATTAAATATCAACACGGAAATCCAACGGAATTTCTCATGGATTATTCTCTTTTTTATTCTGCTTATTCAGATTTTCCAGGCGGAAAGAATATATCTCGCTATTAATTTTCAAATAATTGAATTTATTTAGTTTAAAGTCATTCAATATTCAGTTTTGTTGCTCAATATTTAAATCGGGACTTTCTATTTCAAGTTGATTGAGCGGTGGTAAAATCTTTATTATTTCAGCATAACTAATATTCTGGTTTGGATTGAGATTTGTAGTTAACACTTTTAATGTTTTGAAACAATGAGAGAGCGCTGTGAAATAAATATTCTCAATATTATTATATCTAATGTACAAATAGTGTAAGTTGCATGGTGAAAGATGGGGCAAATGTGTGAGATTATTATTATCTTATATTAGGGATTGTAATGTATTGTTCGGATCTGCTGTGATGTTTGTAATTTGATTGTTCCATGCATTAAGCTCTTTGACATTTTTTGGAATAAAAATAGTGTAAAATTACAATTTGCCACATTTAATAACTGAACAGGCAATTCGTAGTTGTAAAGAAAATCAGCTGTATTTAAATGACGATTTTGGTTGGGCTTTAAATCGAAAAGATATTTTGAAGTACGAAACAATCCAGGTTGAATAACTTTCAGGTTACTTATGTCTAATGATTGCAAATGTTGATTATGAAAAAATAGATCTGATTCAATTATTTCAAAACGATTTCCATTTTGGTTTAAAATGTTCAAATTAGTTAATGTCTCAAAAATATCTTTCAATAATGTGGTGAGTTGGTTTAGTGACAAATCTAAACCAATCACTAAAACAATTTTATTGCTTCTAGAATCTAGGAAGAATCTACTAGAGCATAACTCTTTTTTGTTTTCATTTGAAATTTTTATCTGTCACATTACAAACAACATTCAATCAATCATCATTCAGTCGATATTTCATGAAGACCAGATGCTATTTATATAAAAGCGAATTGCGATCCAGATTTTTATCATACATGCAGAAAAAGAAAAGAAATTGTCAATAATGTAAATAAAATATTATTCATGATTTGTTTGAATAGCGAAAAAAGGGAGTGATGTTTTCAAAATTGAATGAAATTTATTAATGAATTTTAACAAATTATTATTATTATCATCGCCAAGCAAAAAAATATTCAAAATGAATTAACTATATTATATTCGACGTTTATCGTTTTTTGTAAATGAATGGTTTTATTGGATAGTTTTTCAGTTGTCTAGCATCGATTACATTACGTGGTTTTTTGAAATATAAAATATAAAAAACTTTTGTTGAAATATCTTTGCTAATTAAATCGAAACCAAGGATTTTCAAATGTAAACTCGACTTCTGCAATTTCGTTGGCCACTAAAATCAAAAGAAAATAGTCTAAATCAATATCTTTGCCAACAATATTTTAAGAACGATAGTTGTAGAAAAAAATGCATACAAACTGTATGGCTTTTAAACACCCTTCTGCTTCTTATTTGCTTCCAATGCTGCTTCCAATGCTGCTTCCAACTTCTTGGTCAATTCGCGTTCTCTGGCCGATCCGCGTTCTCTTTCCATCTCTTGAACGATTGAAAAATTATTCCTTCAGAATAGAACCTTTCTTGGTTTGCTCTAATTGCCGTTATGTCTCGGCCAATTCGACTCTTGCTTGATGGCGTTCTCTTGCGACCTGGTCATAGTCTTCTTCCACTGCTGCAAAAATAAAAAATAATAAAAATATAAAGATTGAAAAATTATTTCTTGGAAATAAAACCTTTGGAACCATTGAAAAAATTTACAGTCATTGTTCAAAGAGATTGTGAAAACTAAACAAAACTTTGACGGGTCGATGATATGCTCATGCGCAGGAAATTTTTGAGAAATTGCAGGGAAATTCTAGTTGGAACACTTACGGCTATTATTTTTCCTATTTTCTGGCCTTGGTTGTAATTGTCGATGTTCCATTATTATATTTTAATGCATTTATGTAAGTGTGTAATCACAGATTAATTTAAGATAAAAAACAAATGTAAAACTTCATGAACATAACCATAGTTTGAGTAAAAGCAAAAGTTATTTTGAAAAAGAATGGGTGCGTTCATACGACAAACTGAAATGATAACATCTCATGCATCAGTACATAATAATCAAATTATTCGCGAAGTTTCAAATCTATGGATGTATATTAAATATTTTTTGATATCCTTAACATTTCAACATCGTGTCACTTTTCAATATTTTTTCCATTTTGGGTGAGATCATACGAAAGATAGTTTAATCCACATGGTAAAAAAAAAAATACGCAAAGAATGTCTACAAAAGGCCGTTTGAATGAGTAATGATGATTCAATTTTATCGATATTTTTACGATTCTTTCAAAATTTTTGACCTATTTCATATCAAATTCTTTTTCAATGCGATAATTTTAACTCCATGGTATTTGACAGATACGAAATATATGCTGAAAGAGTATACCGAGTGTTCCTCTAATACCTGTTTCTTCGGTTTCTTCAGTCATGTCAAGACATGTTTTGCCATTTTTTTCAGAATATTTCATTTTGCTTTAATACATTAGGTGTAATATAAAGCAATGTTGCTGATGACAACAAAACGGTTCCGTGATATATTGAAATCACAATAAAAGAAATCCATCACTTATTGCACCGATCCCGACGTACAAAATGAGCTGGAAACAATGGGCGGTGTTACAAAAATGCCTTAATGAATTTTATTAAAAATTAATTTATTTTACATCACAAAAAGATTTTTTCCAAATTATTACGAAATTTGGGAGTTATCATTTTTTTTTTTTTTTTAATTTTTGCACTTTAAAAGTGAGAAATAAGGTTAGGACCAATTGATGTTTTGAGCAAAATAACCACTGGTGCTTGCATTTTTTGACACTTGTTGCGATGGAATTTACCGTTAAAAACCTTCTAGAGACAATTTATGCAATTTCACAATAGTTGTGTCGCAGATGTCATCTAAAATTCAATCGATTAACATTGGGACGCGGCAAACCACTGACTGAAGCGGAAAAATCAACAATTTCCACATTAAAAGATTATACATCATTGTCAATTCGTCAGATAGCAAAGGATAAAAGGCGAAGTAAACATGTTGCACTGAACCTCAAAGATCGTCAAAATTATGGTCAAAACTACAAAACTGGACGGCCATCATCTGTATCACCAACGCAAAAACGGTGTTTTATTCGAAGTGCCATGAAAAGTTTTAAGTCTGCTCGGTAATTGAAGACAGAAAATAATTTATCTGTTGGTCTTCAACGTATTTAACAAATTTTAAGTGGCTCTGCCCGCTCAAAATACAAAAAAAAATGAAGCGTAAGCCAATGTTGTCACAAGCCAATATTGAGGGGCGTAAGAAGTTCGCTCTGGATCACATTCATTGGACAAACCAATGGCGCAAAATAATTTTTTCAGATGAAAAGAAGTTCAATTTGGATGGCCCAGATGGATTTGCCCATTATTGGCACGATTTGCGCACCGAAGAAAAGATTTTCAGTTACCGCCAATCTGGCGGTGGTTTTGTGATGGGGCGCCATTAGCTACTTGAAAAAGATGCCGCTGTGATTCATTTCAACCAGAATGAACGCAATACAATACTAGGAGATGGTCGGCCCTAATTTCCCAGCATATGGCTATGAATGCGCTGGTTTAGGCTGGAAATTTCAACAAGACAATGCCCCAATTCACGTGGCCAGGTCAACTTTGGGTGATTTTGAACAACGTGGAATAAATCTTTTTGACAATTCGCCGGCCAAATCACCAGATATGAACATCATTAAAAACGTGTGGTCAATTTTAGCCAGAGAAGTTTACAAAGAAGGCCGACAATTCAACACAAAACAAGAATTGACGGAGGCCATTGAGGCGGTTTGGCAAAACATCCCACAGGAAAACATCCAATGACTGTATGACAGTTTACCGCATCGAATCATCGCTTTACATGATGCCAAAGGCAAATGGACCAAATGCTAAACAAGTTTTTGCAAAGAAAAATATAGTTTTTGAGCAAAATAGTTAAATGGTCCTAACATTATTTCTCACTTTTAAAGTGCAAAAATTCAAAAATAAGTGATAAATTCCAAATTTCGTAATATTTTGGAAAAAAACTTTTTGTAATGTAAAATTAAATAATTTCAAATAAAATTTATGAAGAAATAAACATAAAATCATGAGGAATTTCAATGATTTTTTTTGAAAAATGTGAGTGGTCCTAAACTTTTTTTTGCCAGTGTATATTGAGACAAATTTATACACGTTTGCCATTTGAATTAGTCTCGATTATATTATACATTATTATACACGATTGGCTTCGCTCTCTGGCTGACGCATGCGCCCGCAGTGCTACCGCATGGATGAAGCAAGAGTTGGTGACGAATCCCCATTTTCCTACTACTGCACATATATTCACATTTCGCCATTATTTGAATGAAATAAATAGCTATGAATGGCTGAGAATAAAAGTGTTCATTCGCATCTCACCACCTGCTATTGAATATATCTATGAGAATGAGCAAGAGTTGAGATGTGTACGACCACTTATTTTTTCAGAGGCTCATACACATTTATTCACAGTTGGCGATCGATTTGACTCTATTTGTCACACAGAAACTCAACAACTTGATCTAGAGCATATAATATTGTTTACCATAAGTGAAAATATAACTTCATTGTGCAAAGGGACAGTTCTCTTACATGATTTTGTTTCTCTGTATGTAATCTGCAGGATAAACTTCTGAACAAATTGGAGGAAAGTGAGCCCGAACCGCCCACATCGCAGGAGGATGAGTGTGTCATTTGTATCAATGCTCGTGCAACGATGCAGACGTCTCCGTGCGGTAAGCCATTCATTTAAAACTGACTGAAACCAGTGAAAATGTTGATTCATTTGTTTGTAGGACATCGAGTGGTGTGCCGGCGTTGTTTTGTCAAAACAATACAGTCAGCTGTTGCACAACGTTTGCTACCGTTGAGATGTGTTATTTGTCGGGCACGAATCAATCGTCTTATATCCGGCTCGGGCACGTGGCGCCTACAAGAATCGGCAAGCAACTACTCCGTCGGCACCTCGAAAAGTTGGGCAGTACGTATAATGTTGAAATGATTGCCCTGAGCAATAGTTAATATGATCTATTCAATTATTCATTGGAATTATCAGGCCCCTAGTACGAGTAAAGGTGCTGGAGTTCGTGTGGCGCAATCGGCTAGTCTCTATTCGATGAGCTCAGGGTCCTCGAATGTATCTGGTAGGGCAATCAACCGGCTTTCTTTACCTCTTTTTCCGTTGTTATTTTATATTTTCTTTCAAAATTTGATGAAATATTCAATTTTTTTCTTTCACAAATTTGATGCTGAATAGTTTCAATAATTTTTTTCATTGATGATTCGTTGCAGGAATTTCATACACATCCAATCGATCGAACAGTTCGGAAGCATCATGTTCAACAAATAATTCTGAAACGTCTGGTACGTCTGGCACGTCTTCCCTATCATTATCAAGTAAAAGTAGGACAGAGAATCTTCATAATCATCGAAAGCATGACAATTGTGGCAATCACTGCCTTGGAGCGATACCACGCAATCCACAGTACAGTCAACACCAGAAGACGCAACAACAACAAATGCAACCCATCCATCAGCAACCACACTATCATACATCAAGTCCACAAGCTAAACAATCATTTCACTCTAACAAGCGCAACATAAACTACCACACGCCAAAAAGCGCTTCCTACAGCATCTTTTCCAATGATATGCAAAATAGGCTGCCTCCCATCAAGGAATTCCGAAGCCCGACCAAAGCATCTCTTTCGTCGCCGTCGCGTATCGCCTCTGCTCCAAGATTGAGGTAAATTGAATACTGAACGTTTCGGCTGGATTAACCCAATAATTTTTCGGTTTTCGACACCAATAATTCTACCTAATAAATCAATTTTATCTATCAACAAAAACCGGATGAAAAGAGAAAGAGTGTGACAGAGAGGCGACAATTATATGCCTCGACTAGAACATTTCATCATCATTATAAATCAATTTGTTACGATAATTGTATGCTGCTGTTCTGTTATTGTATTCAATGGCTTTCTTTACGACATACAATTTACTTATCTTCGTCGGTATTTCGTTAAATGATTATTCCAATGAATTTCAGAGCTTGCGCGCCCTATTAAATCCATAAGATTGCTGCAATCTCTCTGTCTCTCTCTCTTTCTCTCTCTCTCTCTCTCTCTCTCTCTCTCTCTTACTCTTTCGCTAGTCACAGATTCAATAATCGAATTAATTTTCATAATTATTGATCAATTAGGTTTGCTTCGTATACATCACAACAATCAAAATCTGCATCACCGTCATCATCGCTCGATACTGTGCCGCTGTTGAGTGGCGGCGGTACAAAAACAACAACGTCCATAACTTCACAATCAGCCGTCTCAAAATTAGGCATGACAGCGAAAGTGGCTCCAATCAAACCGAAGCCAACAATGGCACGAACATTGGCTTCACCGACTGAAAAACTCAACCAAACCACACCATCAACGTCACGCAATTCATTTTTCATCATTTCGCTGAATAAAAGCAAAAGTGCATCGAATGCCGAGCAATTAACATCTTCGTCGAAGGAATGCAACAATAAAATCAATGAAAAAATGGTGAACGAAAATAAGCGCAATGAGTATTCAGCGGAAAAGCGGAAAAAAGATGAAAAAATCCGATTGAAAGCTGAAAAAGAAGCTAGAAAGGTAGGTACTTAGGTGTTCTCTGTTAATTTGATAGCAACAACAATGAAAAAATGACGCACACACATTTTTTGTTTGCTAACATAAACTCATTCATGGCATGAATTGCATGCAGACATTTTTTTGTTGCTGGAAATTTATGCATTTTTTCTAAAATATTCCTTTGATGTTCAATTGTTTGTCCCAACCGTCACATAATTAATGCCTTTCACTCGGTTGGCTCTTCTTTTTGCAGGAGGAAAAGCGGCAAGCAAAAGAGGAAAAGAAGCGCGCCGGCAAAAAAGATGTCAAATACTTTTCTCTGTTATGTGATAATAAAACCGATAGCAAGTCAAAAAAGTAATAATATCCCATTTTTTTTATTAACTTTGACTTTTTTCTGCCTATCAGAATGACTTTTCATTGTATAACAATACATTTATATACACTATATATTATATTTGTAGTGAACCTAGACAAGTTAAATAATCTGTTATTGTTAAACACATTTATTGGATGGAAAATAAAAGTCAATCAAATTAAGGAGTAGTTCGTATTGCATTCCATGTAAATTAAAGAAGAAGCATATAAACAAAGAAACAAACAAAAATGAAAACAAAACTATACACAAAAAATGTTGAATAATCATTAATGAAAATCAATTAATTTTTATCGTACTCACCAAATGGAGTATTTAGATTTTGAGAATGGTTCGAGAGTGGATTATTATTAGAAGAAGGAAAATGTTGAATATTTCGCTGAAAGGATTGATAGATTCTTTCGAAAATATTTTTTTAGATTGACGGGCCAAAAAATTAATACCTACGATAGAAATGGGTACGAGAAGCTTTGCACAGCTTCTTCATTTTAATTGTAATTTTATTCGAAATTATTTCAATTTGGGAATATGCTTTGCAAGATAAAGTTAAATATGTATTGTTGCATACATCAAGTGCTTTCTGATTTCTCGAACAAACCAAAATACTGAACAAATACAAAACAAAAGCAATTTAAATTTGGGAATTCTTCGTCGTATATCTTTTTATCTTTATTATACAAGAAATCAATGTCATATTTGTTTGTTGTGTCGAATGCCAAAAATTGAGTGTCGAAAAAAGGTGACAACAAATTTGCGTTCTCCACAGAAGCAAGCACTCCCCTCCTCTAGAGAAGCAACAACCAATTCGCAGTTAGCTGTCTATTCTCCAATCAAAATTCCATGAATTTCACATAATTTATAGCTTTGTCAGGTCTCTTTTGGAACCCAAACAATAGATAAACAATAAAAAAAAAAAAAACAACCAATCAATAAATCCCTAAAAACCTATTTCGCCAAATCACGTTCTTTAAATAAATGACAAATTCAAATGGAATATAAAATAACTGAGTTTCAATTGATGTTCTTCTTTTTTTTGCTGCGATATTTTGTTCGTTACATCTTTTTTACTCAATTTTGAGTTTGGTGATCGCCATTTTCAACTTCAACGTCATCCCTAGTCATCTGAGGTAATTTATACTCCACTTCTTTTGGGTTCGACGGCTTTCTGTGCAGATGATCGCATTTTGTCGTAATCAGAAATAAAATGCGCTACTTATTTGGATATGCAACAGTCATTTTGAACAAATTTGCTCATTTTTATTGAATAAATATATTAAATAAAGACTTTCTATGGGAAAAAAATGTTTCAATGTTCATCAAATATAATTATTTATTTTAGCCCAGCTTATTTGCTTCTAGCTTAATCTCAAGTTCATCTGTATTGCTGCAGAGATGTGTGTGTGTGTGTGTGAGAGAGAGAATGTATACAGAAATAAATTGCTCGGTGCAAATGTGGTCATCTAATTTTGTAGGAATTGATCCAAACAACTATTGAATACAATGCGATACTTGTCCGGTAAATTTTGTTGTTTGCAACCATATCCACCTAAGTAATGGATAGCAGCATGATCGTAGCAGTTGATTTTATTGTCTCCATTACAATCTTGACCAAATCTATTCGAGAGAAGTATAGAGAAATCAGTTAGAATCACAAATGCTGTTGAGGTGCTGATATTGCTAAGAATATGTACCTGGCCATGTAGCCTTGTACAGCCGATGCTGCGCAGAACGGATCATTGGCACAGTTCGAGTACGCTATAATGGATGAGCAAAGAATAAAGAAACGTGTATATCAAAAATGTGTTAAGAGTCTCAAGTTAAAAGAGCAATGTCGACGAACACATAAAGAAACCGGAGCTTAAATTATTCAAGTACACGCAGCGTGCGCGTTGTGCGTGTTAAGCTTGTTCCTAGGACAAATCGGTTTCATTACGGTCATAAAATATTCTAGTGAGTTGGAAGAGGTGAAAAAATAATGAACATAAGCATAAAAAAATAATACCAGTCTCAGATGTTGGTGATTCACCGGCAATAGTTGGCTTGCCACTATCAGCCCAGTATGCCCATGTGATTCTGAATAAACCGCAGACGTCACCCGAGCAAGTTGTTGTTCGATTACATCCACTTATTGCCTCGCAAATGCATCCAAGACAAGATTGCGTTACAGGTGAAATCGAGGATTCTTGTGTAGCTGCAGCTAAAACGTTTGAAATCAAATGAATTATTAGCCATTAACAATAAATGGTGGTGGTCGTCATCGTCGTCGACAGAACGATGACGGGAAAGCCAACGTCAGCGCCAGTGCGATAAAATATCGCTCGATATGCTTCTCACTTAAAATAAAATTGTTGATGATGGTCACGTAGTTGTGGATGATATTGGAAACAATGAATAAGATAACAGATGGGACTTGTTTCGTTCAAGCTCCGCGTGAAAACCCATCTTTTTATCTATACAAATTGATAGCTCTGACTTTATTCTAAAACTGGTTCGCTGTTCAACAAAATAGATTCTTGTATTTCTCGATCCATGACATGCAACGCTTCCATTATTTATTCATTTTCGCAGATAAAAGGATATTTTTTTCGAAACACAATGGACAACGCTCTCTCATTGTGTACATTTGAAACCAATCATTTTTTGTTTCTTTTATTTTTCTCTTATGGTCACGCTCAAAGTTGATATGATTTTGTAATCTTATGAATTATTCAAATATTTGTTCATATAGAAAAACCGGTCTTTTTGTACATTTAGGTTCGTTCGAACGTTTACACTATCCTGTAAATTCATGTTCTAATTATGGACTTCAAATGCTATTCAATTGAAACAAAGGTGACTATTCCCATTAATTTTTCGATTGATTAACATCGAAATTCAATTAAACTTGTTCAAATCTGTTCAATATGTTCAGTTTGTAATTCAACGCAACAACTATTCAACTAGTAGACCAAGAATTATCGAGAAAAGACCACTAAATAGACACCCTACAATAATGCCATGAAACATTTACACATATAATGTCTTTATAAAAAATTATTTAGCTTTTGTGAATTCCATGAATGAATTTTCCCACCAGAGTTCAACAAAAAAGGCTAAACGAGATCAAGATAAAGCCGCATTTAAACTTTCTTCAGGACAATACATCTAAAGTTACATTCCTCACATAGAAATTGTCTCATCACATCTCTTTTTTTAGACATTTCGTAAGATCACGTGTTGTTCTAAAGCTAGTTTTGGTTTCAGTCGCCATCCATTCCAACACACTCTTGTATTATGCATTGATTGAATCAAATTTTATTCATAATTTTAAGTTGTTTTCGCTATTTTTGATTTGAATTCTCATATTGTTAAAATTGTCGTATTTTTCGTTTGGCCAAAAGTCGCATCGAAACGACTAACGAGGACAAACTGCGTAGTGGTATTGTCGACATCACATTCAATGCGCAAATTACACTTCATCTGTTCACATGTGTGGCTTAATTTGTAACGTTTTGCAAAAAAATAAAACAATTTCTTTCACTCATAATCGATTTTTACAATTCCAATGTTACAGTTTTTGAACGGATACTACGTGTTTTTCGAATTAATCTTCATTTTTTTTTATAAAATTTCAACTTTCTCCATTTTGACAATAATAAATATTTCGCCACATAAATTATGTTTAAAATGAAATCGGTAAATATTTGTTGGCTTTGCTTACTTTCATTTAATCATTACGTAAAAATCAAATATGTTGTATACCTTGCTGTGAAATGGGCTGCTGTGGAGCGGGTTGCAATTGAAGATGTGAAACATCAGTCATTACCATATTGACGCAAAATAGCGTAATTAGGCAACTAATTCCAACGGCACACAATTTATTCATTTTGTTTCACACACACAGTTCGGTTTTTAGAACAAAAGATGTCGAATTCAACGGCTAGCTGGGAATGATCGCTGTTTGCGCTCGATATGTGAAGTTAATTTCAGTACGAATCAAATTGAATGCCACCAAGAAACTGAGCAAGTTATCGAAAATCTGTTCATCTAATACATATATTTGCATATCGTTTTATACAAAACCAGCCCCACCAACGAGCCCAGCCGATATGCTATTATAGGCACATACACAAGCTACGATGAGCAATAATTATTGAAATAAGCGTTCGAGACGGTGAACTTATTGCAACTTTAGTTGTGAATCAATGAACAAAACTTGTGCGTAGTTTAATACCGATAACAAGACGGTTTTCTTCGAATTATGCCATGATATTTCCTCAACGTTAATGTTTTGGTAACGAGCAGTCATATATGTCGAATAATGTCAACTTGTTTTTTGTGCTCTCTCATTGCCTAGAGGATATGATCCTTGATTTCTTGCACGAATCATGACCCCATCAGAAATGGCGTGGCGAGGTGATTGCACACTCGACCGATTAACACCTATTTTTACGATAGTGACATCATGTGCCTTCATTAAACAATACCCGTAATAAATGTAGCATGAGCACGGTCTCAACGTACATTATCATCAATAACTGAATTTTTAATTTTCTCTCTCTTTTTCTCCCAATAAAATGACATCAAACACAATCACAATGGGATTTCAAAACAATTATTCTCCTCATTCACATGTTTTTCTCGATTTCTCAGAAATCATTTAAAATACGACCAGCCAAGTATCCAGTCCTATTCAACATCATAAATGCTCATTCAATTCTCCAAATCCTGGTTACTTAACTTCATGTTTAGTGATAGCATTTTTGTCTAATCTTTGCGCTTTCACTCTCTTGCTTCAATATCAATCATTTCCTCTGATTGAAATTGTCGTTAATTTCGAATTATCAGAAAATTTTAATTTGAAAAACACAAAACACAATCATGCAATAAATTATTGAAATTTCACAGAATTCGCGATAAGAATCTAATCGAATGGAATTCATATAAAGAAAATATTTATTTATTTATTCTTTAATACGATTCAAATCTTACATGTGTGCAATAATATTTGTATTTGCTGTCTGATGGCCAATTTTTAGTACATATTTTCTGAAATTTTATTTGGGATTTCCAGTTTATATTGGTTTCATTATTGGTTATCTTTATCTAGTAAATATTGAAACTAATAACTGAAAATATCATCAATCAACTAAAGCCACAGTCAATTTTCGGTCAATATGCCCCAGAATAATCAACTGATTTGAACATAACAGAAATTAACTATTTTCCATACAAAATAAACAATTAGCCAATTTAATCGTTCATAATAATCAATGGCAGCTGGCTGACTGTTAGTCACTTCATATTCACACGGAATATTAAAATATATGTTAAATAATTTCAGTGCTTATATGCTATTCATTTTCATATGAATATATCATTTGAACTAAATCCATTTTTTCCTAGCAAATTTTCGGTTTTCCCAATTAAGTTAATCACGATTGAAAATTAGCGACTGACTGACTGGCTCAAGCACTTTTAATTCTATTCATTTATTCCCATTTAATTTCTGAGTATTCCACATTTATTTCACTCAGTTCCGATTTATTTCCTTGCATATCAAACTCAAACCAAGTAAATTCTGCGAAATTTGCACACTGGAATGTTATGGAATTTACTTCTTACCAGAATAAATTCAATAAATTTAGAGATTTAGAGCGTAAATATTCCTATTTTTTCTTTTTTTTGCGAATTTTTCATTAAGATAAATTTTCATTCACCAAATGCAGGCTTTATGTAGGCTTTTCAGAATATTGGAGATATCATCTATGTATTTTGTTTCCAAAACAATCTTTCAATTGAATTGAAGTGAACAGATCTTAAATCTTTTAGTGAATACTGTTGTAAATAAAATCATTTGAAATTCACTATGATCCACTTCGATTACCTTAATCACAAAAATCGAATTTTTATCGGTCTGCGTCGTTATATTTTTGACAAAATGTCGGTTTTGATTTGATATATGATATCATCAATCAGAAAACACATTCAATTGAATGAATGATGATGTAAAAACAGTTGATTCGATATATTTTTGTTCTTTTCAATGTGAAACCCTTATAAAAATAAATCAATTACTATTTGGTGAGTGGTTGTTCACCAAACACAGGCATTCTCTATGGCATTTCAGTCATGACTGAATGTGAAAAATATTTATAAAGCCAAAATTGTCATTCACAAAACATGAAAAATTTTAGACTCATTTTTCACAAGGGAAATCAACAAGTCAAAAAGTCAAATGAAATCATTTTGACTTTTCCGCACACACCACCGTGTGTGGTAAAGGTATTGCGATCGGTCCAAAAAATTCAAAACGCTCGGAATAAGTTTTCTATGCGTTTTGAACCTAGAAAAAACGATTGCAACCATTCCCGGAGCAATTTTTTGCAAGGCACTACGGTATTGGTGTATTTAAAAACTTGCTTGAAAGCGCCTCAAGCGGATCCCAGTACAAACATGCTGAGATTTGCATACACAAGCGTTGAAATGAATGTCATGCATGCTTATACTGGGATCCGCTTGGGGCGCTGTTGTACTATTACATTGCCGTAGTGCCTTGATTTTTTGTCCGTGTGTGGTACGTTGTACGTTGTACGCAAAAATTTGTTAACACGATAACTCAAAAGATTGATTTTAGAACACACACATTGGTCTTCATTAGGAATAGAAACCTATTAATTTTCAGCCTAATCGGATAATTTTTTCGAGTAGCTCTAGTTTAGTCGAATCAATAAATGGGCTGTTTTTCAATATACATACTTTGTCTAGTTCGCATTGTATCATAATGAAATTTTCAGAATATTTTTTTTTATTATTATTTATGAAAAAAATAAGTCTTACAAAATTTCAAGTCATTCTGATAAGATTAGGACTACCTCCCATGCAAAATTTTCGATTTTCTAGGTCTTTTCGGGGTCAAAACTGAAAATTTTTATGGCGACTATAAAGTTCACATTGTATCGAATTGAAACTTTCAGAATATTATTGTTTTTATGAAACAAATAAGTGACGCAAAATTTCAAGTCATTCTGATGAGGTTTAAGACTACCTCCTCTACCATTAATTTGGATGAAGTATTTGTGATTTTTTAATCTGTGTTAATTTCATCAATTTGAATGCTCATTAACTTTTTAACGAAATTTATACATAACATAAATGTGGAATTATATCTATCGCTGGCATGAAATGAAAGTTCACATCAGAGTGAACTAATTCGTAATTGTTATTACCAATTCAAAAGCAGCGAACGTTTGTTGAAGTGAAAATTAGAAACTGAGATGTTTGTTTTTCTTCATTTAAATTTAAATTTAAATTACATGATGTGTAATGACTTGAAATTCGATCTCATCGTAATGTCTTGAAATTTTCTGTGATTTATTCTCAAAGTTGCATGATGATTCGATAAGAAATAAACATAAATCAAATACAAATGAGTAGCAATCAATGAAAAACCCGTACTCGAAGCTCGAACAATTTCGGGAAATGTGCGGAAAAGTTAGTTTTACATACGTAAGACCATTTATTTTACTATGTTTTATCACCAAACGAAATTCTTTTAATAAAAAGAATGTACTGGAAGAGACTAATTACAAAAATGAGTGAAACAAAGCTGGGAAAATCCTAATGTTCAGAATTCGATGCTATCTTGAATGAGTTTAGGTTCACAAGATAAGATGTGTTATTGCAATTATTGCATGTTATTTTATTTTGCTTGAACGTGTTTGCTTTTTTAAATGGATTTTTTGTGCATGAAAAGCATCGGCTTAAACTTACTATATGAGAAAAATTACGATTATTCCTATTCTCACCTTGGATTTAAGATTAAGTTAGTTCCCAAAGAAAGCAAACCGTTTGACGTACTAGGGTAACTGTTTGGTCAATTCAACCTGAAACTAATACGTTTAAATTTAGTCACACATTGCAATATGTGATAATTGCAAAAAATTTCACGATAATGGGTTAAAAAATGGAGCTTGTATCCGCAGCCAAATGCATTAGATTTCTATCAGTGAAATGTAAATGTAAAATAACACAGACATGCTCGCCTCTCCATCTCGATGATAGATTTGTCATTGAAATTACCCCAATTGAGCAACTGAAGCAAATTGTTATTGCTTTTGTGTCACGACGATGCTTCTACACACAAGAAAAATATCATTAGAAATTAAACGATATAAGGGTAAAGTGGCCATATTTGGACCTACGACTTTTTATGCACCAAATTTGGACCCAAGCCTTTATTTATATGTGCAATAAGGCTCATTTTAGCAGTTAGATCGTAATTAGAGACTAGGTCCAAATTAGGCCACTTTACCAGTACCATTTAAAAATTGGATTTTTGCAGTAAATCGTTGAATTCTCTTATATAATATCGTTTAAAGTTTAAAAAACTGATATAAAATACACTTAATTCAGTTGTTTCTTCAAATTCAACTGATTTTACATATACATCAAAGTATTGTTTGAATTGGTTGGTTCATTAGTACACAGTAAATAAAATATCTCTAAAAAGAACAGACATCGGTTGTAAAATCGCATTTTCTAACCATTTTTGGATGGAGGTTGTGAACTTCGCAACATTTTATAACAGTTCAATTTTATAGGAAATGGTTGGAAATGCGATTTTACAACCGATATCTGTACTTTTTAGAGATACTTTATTTACTGTGTACTAATGAACCAACCAAATCGAACAATACTTTAATGTATATGTAAAATTAGTTGAATTTGAAGACACAATTGAATTAAGTGTATTTTATATCAGTTTTTTAAATTTTAAACGATATATAAGAGAATTCAACGATTTACTGCAAAAATCCAATTTCTAAATGGTATATCGATTAAATTTTAATAATATTTCACTTGTGTGTATTTCGAACTGGGCTTTGTAATCAATAAAAAATGACAATTGACATGGTTTTGTGTGGCTATATAATTGTTAGCTATTTCTTGAATTGCATTTTTTGCACCTCTCTCAATTTATTTTGGAATGCAACAATCTAATACGCGAAAAAATGCAATTTCGGTTTATTTTCAGCAAATTGAAAATTTAGATTTTGCACGAATATAAGGCACCATTTGCTGGATCCTTCCAATGTTCTTAGTATTTATCGAGGGAAATATTTGTGCCGATTTTGCAAGCAATAAATTTTTCAATAAATCTGTATTGATTTTTCTTTCATGAATATTTTATTGGATTGTTTAATATTTTCTAAAAAATGTACACAAGTAATGGTGGAGATCCCGCCCCATTTCTCAATCATCGATGCCCATGTGTTTGTCAAAGTCGGTGTCACTAATTTTGTTTTTTTTCAGCTTTTTGAACATTTGAATATCTTTGGCCAGTTCAGCGATATCATCATCGTTGTAAGTGCCATGTTTTCGCTTCGTCCCTTTTCCCGAGCTCAATTTCAATAGTTTCTTTTCGCTACGTGATTTTTTGTTAACTTTCTGTTCAGCCCGTCGCTGTTTCGACAGTGACCATGCCTCGGTGGCTTTTTTGATTTTCTTCTCATTTTTGCCCTTCGGCCATTTCCCGGTTTCATTGAAAATTGCTAGTTTTCGTTGTCGTGCTTCTTCTTGCTGCTTATTTTTGTATCGGATTTGATTAAAATCGAATGGTATTTTGGGGGCAATGAAATCGCTACTTGTGTTGGCATCTTTAGACTTTTGCTTGATCTCTGGCATTAATGGCATCTTCAAAAGGCCGTAGCAAGATGCAATTTTTTCCAAATTTAAATCACTTACGCGCAACAAAAAGCTACATTCGTGTTTCGAATAGGCTTGGATGTGAGATACAAAGGCTCGATTCGCTTTGTCAAATATCGATCGATTTCCAATTTGCTTGCGGTGGATAATATCACGATACTTCGCAGAAGCTTCAATTAATTCACTATTTGCGTTGATGTCAGCCACTTTGGTCAATGATACATTTTGATTTCTGCTCAAGAAATCGACATATGCATCTTCACTGGACTGGATCATAATGAGTGCGTTTCCATGCTGTCCTTGACGTGCAGTTCGACCGACTCGATGAACGAATGCGGCCGCATTTGACGGTGGCTCCCATTGGAACACCCAATTCATCTCTGGGATGTCAACACCTCTGGCCAGCACATCGGTGCACAGCAGAATGGCATTTGATGCTTGCTTGAATTGTTCAAGCACCTTAAATCGGCCACCCTTCATTTTCCCATGTAATGCTAGGATTTTGGTGTTGGGCAAGAGATCCGGAAGGATTTCACTCCAATACTCAACACATGCACACGTTGGAAAGAATATCAATGCGTTTTGGATGTTTCTGCTGCTCATGAATTCGAGCAGACTGGCTAATTTCAGTTCTGGCTCAACGACCATGTAGTAATTTTGCAATCGGGCCGGTGTGCTTGTGGTGGCTTTCTCTCGGATTCGCACCAAAACCGGATTTCTCAAACCAGCCCGAATCAAATCTTGAATTTCCCTCTTCTGTGTCGCCGAAAATAGAGCTGTGCGTCGCTGTGTCGGCAAATACTTCAAAATTATGTTAATTTTTGCGGAATATTGCAACAAGCTATCGGCTTCATCCAAAACCAATATTTCCAGACTTTTGCAACGGCCGCATAAATTCAGATTACATTTTCGCTCGAACAATTCGAGTAATCGTCCCGGAGTTGCAATAATGATGTGGGCGCCATTCGTTTTCAGTGCATTTATGTCTTGGTCAGCTTTAGCTCCATCGCTGCCGCCAATCAGAAGACGATGTGTAAAATTCAGTGCTTTTGTGAATGGTTCGAGCACGGCATTCGTTTGAGCGGCCAATTCTCTCGTTGGCGAGATAATAATCGCACCCACCTCGTGTGGCTTCCATTTCTCTTGCCGGCCACGCCGCAACAGTAGTTCGAGTATTGGTATCACAAATGCCAGCGTTTTGCCAGATCCAGTCACTGCTTCAGCGGCCACATCTTTATAAGACATTAGCAACGGTATCGATGCTTTCTATGTGATAAATTAAATTGATTCAGATTGTGTGTCGCAGTGTAAAATCAAGGAAAACTTTCGTTTTTACCTGAACAGGAGTCATCTTCTCAAACTGAAACTCATTTTCAATTACTGATAAGATGGTTTTGGTCAAGGGTGGATCCAGCGAAGCCCACGCAGCCGATGCCATTGTAAATATCCCAACAGCAATTTAATTCAACAATTATTTTTCCAAATTCCTTTTGAATTGTTGTTTTTCCAATGTTTATCATCGAATTCACCATAAATACAAATGCACGCGGGTTCTATTTATTATTGTCACGTTGTGGTAACTTCACTTTAGACAGCAAGCTGTCAAACAAGTCGTTTGCTTCGAGTATTTTCTACATCGAAGTGATTTTTATAGGCAAACATTGAAAATTCATACGGTCAATCAATGAAAATGCCTAAAAATGAGTAAAAACTCAAAATATTGAGATCAATTCGAAATCGCTCGCTTTGCATACTATTTTTTGAAGAAAAGTGTGGTCAAGCGATTGTGAATTGCATCAATGGGTGCGTTTGATGCGATCTCGCTTGAAACGCATTGCGCCGTTGCTTGAATGGAATTGACAGATGTGAAATAAAGCTTTCGGACATTTGTATGTTGAAATCGAACGTAAAAAAAGATGTGTTTTAACATTAGTGTTTCAACAAAGCAAGAGTAAAAAGGCAAAAGCGAGTAGCAACACTAATTTTTCTTGGTGTATTTTAAATTCTGATCTTGACACAATCATACCCGATTGCACTTGGCCATTGTATATCCACTTTTTAAAGTGAAATTTACATGAAATTTGAGAATTTAGTGATTATGCGCTGAAATTGATCTCGATTTATATCGAAATAAAGCCAACTAACGCCATTCAGCTGCCGAGAAATTAGGTGAAATAGATTTTCGGGCAGCCACCAATCTATACAACTTCACACATTCGATTAATATGAAAACATAAACAGAAAGTGGTAACATTTTTTTTCGGGTAAAGCGGTTAAATTTATGTCTGGTGAAAATTTACATGGAAAAAAATTTATGACTGAAAATCCGAAATTAAGACTGTGAAAAATAAAATTCTGAACGATAAAAAAAGTGGTTGATTGGTGCGAGGACACGATTATGACCATGGAGATCGATACAATTGC
Source organism: Obolodiplosis robiniae (assembly GCA_028476595.1). NCBI lineage: Eukaryota > Metazoa > Arthropoda > Insecta > Diptera > Cecidomyiidae > Obolodiplosis > Obolodiplosis robiniae. The sequence continues at coordinate 4,931,268 of CM052017.1, read as the reverse complement.
TGAGTGGGATGCAATTTGTCGGATTTGTTTGCAAGAGGGCCAGTTACACTCATTATTCGATTTTGATGATGACAAATCCGAATTGAATATCGCCGAAAAAATTATGCTCTGCTCACCGATCGTCGTAAGTTTTTCTTTTTGATTTCGATTTAGTCCATCAAAATGCAAAAATTTGATTTGAATAAAACAATAAAATTCATTTGACCATTTAGATTTCAACGGATGGTAAGCTGCCTGAGCAAATTTGTACAGATTGTTTTTGCGATTTGGATGTGGCGTATCGATTTCGGAAAAAATGTGAGCGGTCCGATGCGATATTGCAGCGATTTTTAGATCCAACCGAAGAGACTCTGAGTGAAGAATATATTGAACAAACAAGTAGTGATTCGACGACTGCATCGCGCTCGTCGAAAGACAGTCGAGTATTGGTGAGCTCTGATGCTGGACTGTACGAATATAGGCCGCCGGTTGGTTTGAATGTGAAGCTCGTAAAGGGTGAAACCGGCGCCGTGATAACAAGAACCGCTGCCAAAAAGAATAGCACTGTTCAATCTGGTCATACGATTTACTTAAAATCTGAGCCCATTGAAGATGAAACATTCGAAGAAACTGATTGCATTGACGTGTTGTACGATATTGAGTCAAATTGCGAAGATTCGGTAGATGCTGATAAACCATCGGATCCATTCGCAACGGTGGATTCAAAAGTCATGCAAATTAAACCAGTTCGCACGAATAAAGTGCGCTTGGGATACACAACAGCCAATAAAAGTAAGAGCAACGCACCAGCGACTAAGCTAAAACCGACCAATGACAATATTAGCAAAGAAAATACCACTACAAGTCGATCACCCAAAACGAAAACAAATGCTAAAGGTGATCCAAAACAACCGAAGAAATGCCAAATTTGCGGCAACTGTTACTTGTATCAACATGCGCTTGAGAGGTAAAAATAGCAATAGAACCAATGCGTATTTAATAGGTCGTTGATTTTGACTTTATAATTCAAAGTTTTTCTGCAAAATTAATTCGAAAATTGTGTGGTTTGTTTCTTTTATCAACAGTCATATGCGTCGACATCGCAATGAAAAACCCTTTGTTTGTAGTGTTTGTGGAAAAGGATTCGTTATCAACTTTGAGTTGAGCCGACATATGAGAACAGTAGGCAATTTTTATTTCTGAAGCCGAAAGATTTTTATTGTAATGGAATACAAATATTAAAAAAAGTATATTTCTGCAGCACACTGGACAGAAGCCTTACGCTTGTAAATATTGTGATAGACGATTTTCCGATTTTGGCAGTCGAGTAAAACATGAACGGTACATTACCGCATATTTTCACAGCTATTCAGATAGGGAAAACTAAAAATTGTTCTTTTCTCATGTGACAGAATCCATACTGGCGAGCGACCTTACGCTTGTAACATTTGCGGAAAGACTTTTGCATACTCGCACGTCCTTTCCAGTCATAATCTTATCCATACTGGCGAAAAGAAGTACCAGTAAGTATCAAGTATCATTTGAATAAAATCAATTGTGTCGATAAAATTCCATCCCCTATAAAAACTTTGAAATTCGCAGTTGTGAAGTATGCGGAAAGCGGTTTGCAAAATCTCACCATTTAAAAGCCCATATGAACACACATAATAAAAATAATGGGACCAAAAATCAGCAACAAACCCAGCAAATAACTCCCCAACAACACGAGGACCAAGCACAAATTCAACAAGTGTATGCACTTCAAGTAATCGATGATCAATCGCAAATCGATGCCGATTCAACCAACGAGGGTGATATAGCCGAATATTTGACGCAGGCCAACATAATAACGAAAGAGGATGACGGTACAGCAAGCGAGAGCGAACTTCTGCTCTATGATGTTGATGTTCTCGAAGCAATCAAAGATCCGAATACTAAGCGAAAGTATGTAACCACTAAAGGTGGTCAATTACATGAAATCACGATATCCGATCACCAAGATCACATTGAATTGCTCACATTTGAAGATGACGAGCTCGAATAAAGTTATTTTATCTTACTTTAGCCAACATAATTTAAGATCTGTAGATTTTGCATACTTACTATTTTATTTCGATGGCTTTGTTTTACATATATGCTTGATTCGCTGCAATTTTTAACCGGTCAAAAATGTGAGAGTACGCTCATGCGATGTCGGTACGATAGACCGTTGTAAAAATGGTTGGAAGTATCTTCCGCCGCAGCCATGCGTGATTCCAATCGAATGGCATATTTTAATTCATATTTCATTAATATATCATCAACAGAAAAAAAATAGAGAGAATATTTTTTGTTTCAATATAAAAAAAAAGACAATGTAAGGAATAATGACTTTAAATAGAAAACATCAACAACTGAATTAATAAAAAAACCCGAAGTTTTATTATAAGTTGCAGTTCTTCAATCTTGCTTCAATGTTTAAGAAAATGAAACCATGACCATTGTTCACGGAGGATGCAATCACAGAATACTTTTTAAAGCAGAATGCTGTGAAGTGTGAAAGAATTTCTATATCACATTTACGCATTCAAATATTTTAAATAAACTAAACAAGAATTAAACTTGGCAAAACTAAAAACTTAAAGAAATTTCAATTCAAAATTATAAAAAATATAAAATTACAAAAGAAATCTACAATCATACAAGTGAGTTATGAAAAATCAATTGAATCATGAATTATGAAATTTAAAATATTTAAGACGAAAACTTCAAACTGTAAAAAGGATAATTTCAAATAAAAAATGGACACAAATGAAAAATTCACATTCAATTGGTTCAAACGCATTTTATTGGTTTGTTTTTTTCTCATCATTTTGATTAAAGAATTAGTGAATATTTATATATCTATTTTTTATACATTTTCATTTTAATTTTGTCGTATATCGGTCATTCAGATGGATCAGTTTTGCTTAGGGTTGAAAGTGAACTTTTCTTTTCGTGTGCATTTGTTTAATGGGATACAGACACTCCTGGTGACTTTGTCACATGGCAGCGTCTTGCACACTTTGCGGCGTAATATGTTCGGCTTGTCTTGATTTAAACGAATACATTGCCCATCAAAGCAATAGTAAACATATGTTTTGTTGTTATTTTTATTGTTTTGTATGTTTGTTTTTAAAATTACAAATGACAAAAGTTTTTTAGTTTCTCCCTCCGCATTTCTAATTTTATAATGTTACATGCAATCAACAGCAAAATCGGTCGCAAAATATTTACAGTACACGCAATTCGTTTCAAATGCTTTATTTCTGTGAGTTTGAATTCAGATTTTCATGTCAGTTTTCTATTCCATTCGAAATACATATATATTCTATGATTACATGCATATTTAGTTCATTGTTTTCTTTTAATTTTTCTGTTGTTTCTTCTTTCTTTCTTTTCTATCAAAAATTAAGTCCAAAATTACAAATTAAAACGATTATAAATAATAAATAAACGAAGAACGAAATGGGCAATGAGAAAATTGAGAGCATAAAAAAATTAAACCAAAGTTACACTATTTGTGTTTTGTTTCACAGTAGTTAAATATAACAAGAAAAAAAACAAGATGTAAAAATCAGTCGTGTATTAATTTGTATGCTTTTTGTTCATTTGCGGATTGAAAAGATGAAGAAAAACGAATTCGGATTCGACTTAATCAAGGATGTGATCATGAAATGTATGAAAATGTTGTTTGTTTGTTTTTATATCGCTAATGGCGCTAATACGAACATGCACACGCATACACACAATGTTTATTTCAATATTTTTGTTGTTGTGTTGTTCATATCCATTCTGCAAAAAGGAACACAATTTGTTGCTTCATTAGATTGTTGGCTATAGCCGTACGTTTGTCAAAATATAACATAATATCATTTGTATATAAAGAGTACATTGAGCGAATGCCCATCAACTTTATTTCAAAAAGGTAGAATTCAATGGAAGATATTCTCGTGTCAATCATTTAGCACTGAGAGATAAAGAGAGAGAGAGAGAGAGAGAGAAAGAGCGCTAATACAACGTCGTGGTTTCAATAAATCGTTCTGCTCAGTTTTACTGATTTCAAGAAGAAAAAATAAGAACGATTTAATAATAATGATAATTAATTAATAAGATGATAATGATTAGATCTCCCTTATTTTTCATCGCACAAACACATGATTTGCGAGTCAATTTGCTGAGGCGCGCTATATGAGATTCTGAGTTGAAGGGTTTGTTTTCATGGTAAAAATTGTGAATCCGTGTGTGTGTGTGTGTGTCTGTGTGCTTTACATAATTCAGCAAACCGGTTCCCATCTCTTATCTTTATGCCACATCCTTTTTCGACGTATAGATCGAATCCGGGTGCGATAATGAAGGTGCTGGACTTGTATCACTGAGACGCAATATTGTACTGCTTGTCGACGAACATTGTGGTAAATACGATTCATTTGGCACTGATTGCATCATCGCATACAGTTGAGCTATTTTCGATTTCAAATCTACCACTTCTTTATCCTTTTGCCGAATGACATCTGATAAATTTTTAATGAACGCAGAAATGTACAGAGATTTTTCAGAATTAGATTCACAAATTCAATATATTTGCGGAATCGCAATGTACTTACTGTCGCGAATTTCAAGTTGTCGCTTAGCTTCGCCTAGAGCCGAGAATAAGTCCAGCTTAACTCGTGTCTCTGCTGATAGATTTTTCTCCAGCGTTGTGTTTTTGTCTTGCATTGCTTGAAGGGCCGACATAAGGACTTCAGTACTTTCGCGCGTTTCGCGTGATCTCAGTTCCGCTTCGAATTTCAGCAACTGCAATTTGCAAATTGGTTAGGATTACAGTGAATTGAGAAATTGAATTGAACTCCGTTGTAATAATATCAACTGAATCAATTGTCAAGCAATCACATTTTGCCGAATCGTTTTTTGTGCAAGTAATTTCGATAAAAACAATTCAAATTCGAGAATAGATTTTAAAAATGTCTAACAAATTACAATGAAATGTCATGGAAAATTATTCTTTGGAAATAAATCATACTTCTTGCTCATAATTTCTGCTTTGTTGTTCAGCTGACTTCTTAAGTTCCTCAATCGATGACATATCGCGTCGCAGCTGTTTGCATTCATTTTCCAACATTTGTTTGCGCAATTTACAATTCTCGCTACAATCAATTCTGTCAATGTCGAACGAATGAAACAAACACAAAAAAAATTTAATTTGCGTATATTTATTTATTGATGTTTGCGTCACTTACCGAGATAGCTTCTCTTCAGCCAATTTGCGCTGTTTTCTTTCATTGTTCAGTTGCGTTTCGAGGGATTGCCTTTGGCGCCTTTCTTCAATCAGCTTGCGATCTGTTTGCTGCATACTTTGTCGATCCGAGTGCCGAACACTTGTAAGCTCTTGTATTCTGCAATAACAACAACAAAACCAAATAAGCACATCAAATCTGATTTAGAAACATTATTTGTCGCTTACTTCTTCTCCAATTCATCGTTTTCTTTCTGTTTGGCCTGCAAACAAGACTTTGCCGTTGAATTTTGATCACATTTTTGCCGTAATTCATTTTCAATCTGCTTCAAATGGCTGACTTCACTGCGAATTTTCTTGAGCTCAACCTCGAGCCGACCGCATGACTCGCAGTGCTCGAGCTGCTGTGATAATGGCGATGGATTTCGCACCACATTCGCATTGCTATGATTGTCTCTGTTGTTTTGTGTCGTGTGCTGCTGTGAATCCTTTTGCCGGCCACGATTTCGGCGGCCACGACTTCGTTCTGTGGTTTCGGTGGTGATGCTGTTTGTGCAATTACTTTCCGCACTATTATTCACCTGAGTATCATTTTCAGTCGTACCATTTTGTTTGCAAACCGGTTGCTTCTCCATATCGACTGGCTGTTGCACACTTGCATAGCCCGAACTCGACGCTGCAAAGGAATAAAAATTTCGTGTGATTGTCGATTGTTGGGCAACTTTAAAGGGAAATCAAAGTGAGAAAAAGTATGCGAGCTACCAGTTGGAATTTCTACGGCGATTGGTGCGGTTAGTGTGGAATTGGCCGTGATTTTTGGTGGAACCGTCGCTGTGTGGATGGATAAATCGCTATTTTCTGTGTTGTTGTCATCATCGATACGTTCAATGTAGGTCGTTTGCTCGGAGGCTCCATTCTCATGTGGAACAGTTCGGCTGAAGTGGTTCGGTTCGATCAGCCGATATTTCAATGCGAACAATATTCGGCTGATGAATAATGATGATTTGGACAGTCTGTTGTTGCTGTTGGAGCTATTATTTAAATTGGTTGGTTGGCGTTTGCTAATGCCATAATATATAAACATGAGTGTTTTGTATATGATTTGCATGCACATGTTGAGATATGAGCGTGATTGCGATATTCTCTCCTGTATCGGATCGCTACATGACAAATGGCTTCTGATTGACGCCGATGAATGTGTATCACTAATTTTACTATCACTTCGATCCATGCTACGTCGATTGCTTCGATATGTCAGGACCGATGTAGCATTGAAATGATTTTGATGGCTCTGATGCGCCTGATTCATCGAATTCTGTGAATTCAGACTGAATCCATTGTGCGTCGCTGTTAAGTTCAAATTGCTGCTGTTCATATTATTATTGTTGCTGCTGGTACTGCTGCTGTTGCTATTATTATGACTATAGTGCATGGCCGTTGTGGACGTCGTACCTGTTGATGTACCTGCCAAATTACAAATTGCAAGTCATCAATTTCAACATGTCCGATATGGAAAATATGTGTGTGTATTTGAACATACCTGTAGAAGAAGGCTGCGATGACGATGCCGCCACTGATGATGCTGCTGCTGATGATGTAAATCCATTCATAGCGTGACCATTGACTTGTTTATGATTGCTGTGACCATTACTGAAATAAAACACATGTTGTTAGCAAATGGCAAGGAAAATGTATATATGCTATTGTATTTACCTTCTAATGTTATGATTATTGTTATGATTAAAGTTTAGTGATGATGAAGATGACGAAGATGATGATGACGATGAGGATGACGATGTGCTGTTTGCATTAACCACTGATGATGTACCATTTGATGTAGCTGCCGAACCGAAAAAAAAAACAGAAACATTTTCACATATTAGTAAAAATCACATGCATGCGGGAGATGTTCACTTACAATTGTTCGCATGTGAATTTGACATCATGAGCAATTGTTGCTGTTGAATTCGTTGTGCTATGATCGCTGATGAAACCGGAAGATCGATATCACCCAATTTATCAGAGTGTAGTATTTCGGGCGTTTGTTTCATTTGTGCATGAAGTAGCTCATCATTTGGCAATGCAAACTGTAATAGTTGCATATAAAATTCATTCTCTTTCGCCACTTCGCGCTGCTTCCGATGCCGTATTCGATAGCCAACATAGCTTTTTACTCCAAATCCTAATGTAACTACGGGATATCCAATACTGCGGATGAACAAACAAAATATGGCCAAAACCAAATAAGAAACGACAATACATTATTATATTATTTTAACGGCGGCCAATCAATTTTGCTTTGTGGCTGATGGAAATGTCTGAGTACAACAATTAAATTACCAATGGGCTGCAAATGGCCTACACAAATCTACATGTGGAATGGATTTGTCGTCCCGCCATCGAATGGCTCCTTCCAAATACAAAAACAGTGCCCACAATAATATCGTTGGCAAACAAAAACCCTTATCCGCTGTGTGAAAAAAGATACAACAAGGACGAAATATATAGTTTTTCGATTAGTAAAATTATGTTAGTCAAACAATGAATGCTACACGCATTCATTGTTGCTGTCTGCATTTTTTGAAAGCTTACCAGCATGCCAAACATATTGCACCCACACATACGTGCTTGCCAAAAAGAAGAGCCAACTAACTGGTATAAAAAACAGACACACTAAATCTGAAGTGATAGCAATGCACACGAAGAGTATTGTAAATGCCTGCAAATGAAAATGAAACGCAATTGAAATGTGTGTCGCGGTTAAATGAATCGTGTCGCAAAATATGTGCTCAGCATGCTTACTAGTCCTTTATATTTGAATGAGTCGTAAACAGATCGTAAAAGTAACCAAAATGGCCATAAAAATTCAAATCGAAAATCCAACATGAAGTCAGCTGTGATCACAATGGCCCAAAGTATCAAATATTTCACGTACAAAAATGTATTGCTGCAAATGGAATAGAAATTGTGTTGCTATTAATTTGATTAACAAAACATGTAAGTAAATTTATTTTATTGGCACGCATATATTCGGCCAGAGTTGAATTGGACAGCAGCGATTGCATCATATTCATATCTCCATGTTTTTCATTCGTATGATTCAATTGGAAAATTCACAGAGAGTCCAAATTTTATCAGCAAAAGCATAGGAATAATATATAGAGATATTGAATGTGGTTTTTTCGAAGTCTGCGTTGAGCATTGGAATGTTCGCACATTGACAATGTGATCAATTGCTTTTCGATTAATCATGACGATATGAATATTGTAGCCGTGTTTCGGGCATCATCATAGAGCCGTGCAAATGGATTTATGATCCATAAACAGCATACTCCACATTGCATAGCTAGCAGCTAGGATTCATCTGTGCGCACGTAGACGCACACATTCACTACATGTACACTCTCGCATTCATACACAAAAATACTCGCACACACACACACACACACACACACACACACAACAGGACATTGCGGGCAAACAGTGTGTAGCCTTCACCAACCAACCATCACCTAATATAAACATATGCATGCCAACCATAGTGGAACTGGATGGATGGATGGATATGGATGGATAGATCGCACATAAATGAACTAGGATAATATAAATTGTACCTTCCGTACATTCCTTCCGCAATTTTATTACGTTTCATGGGCCTTCTCAGCTTCCCGAATTCGGCATTTCGTCTCTTCATGCTGTGTGTTTTGTTGATGATGTGGATGCTGTCGCCGTGTTTATTATTATATTTGAAAATCCGCTCCGCTCCGTTCCGTTCTAATCCACTTCTGTTGAGATATGTTGATTCAGTTTTAGCATTGGAATTATGTTTTTCATAATCACATTTGATTTGTCATTTCGATATTCGACTCAGTTTATCACGCAAAATGTGACACACACAAAAAAACATTTGTTGTTATTTAAAACACTATGTTTTTTTCGCTTACTTTTGCTGTCGATTTATCGATTTCAAATGTGAATCTAAATTTAACTCTATCTATTATTACCCTTAGAGTGCACGGCTGTGGACTTAAAAAACCACTAGAAACGTTTACTGACAAGTTTCACTATCTCGATAGATTTCTTATTTGTTGCACAATTTCATCGACACTGCTCGAATTATGAATCTGTAGACAAATTCCATCGATTTGACTGCCATTAGCGCCTAATTCACAAGCTAACTCGATCGAGAATGAAAATCTCGACTTGTGTTTGTTTGCGTGCGAGTAAAATTTGTCGTGATCACACTTTTATTCAAAAGGTCCTGTTTTCATTTCCAATCAAAATTGATGGTAATGCACAACAGTTGCCGTTGAAATGGAACAATCAACAACCCAATACACACTTTTTGTTAATGAGAATTCGAAAAACCACACGAAAACCATTCGTTCTGGAACCAATTTACTTCGCTGATTTTTGCACTGTATTCAATGCCATTACATATTTCATTTAACAACAAATGCACACGACTCCACTGCCGAAAATTGATGATAATTGTTAATTTTTGTTTGGCAGCGAAACGCGAAGTGAAGGAAAAAAAACAAAACAATTGTCAAGAAAACAAATCGAATTATTTTATAAGAGATACTTAGCGGGTGAAATGAAATTCACACTCAAATTGGTTACATTTTATTTTGTTTTTGGCAAATTCCGTATTTGTTGAGTATTAAAATCTCTTTCACATTTGCACAGCAGTATGCACATACACACACAGTAAAGCACGTACTCAGCGCGAGAAAAGAAAAAAAAAAAAAATCGAAAAGGAAGAAACAACCAAAGCGATTTTTCCGATTGAAACGAAACAAATGATGCGCTTGTTTTGGCAATTCTCTGTTTGCCACTCTTTGTAAACGTTTTTTCCTTTCCGTTCTTCCGATCGCTTTACACTCTATAAATTTTATTTTATTTTATTCGTTTTATTTTTACAGAAAAAAAACTATTACAGAGAGATTGATTCGCGTGTGGCCAAAAAATATGTTTCAACGCTTTAGTATTGGAAGTTCGAATACATGATGGGTTAATGTTGATTTTGCTTTTCCAACTGTTTGGTTGAGTCTTCTGAATTCTATTGCTATTTGCACGTTGATTTTGTGATTAAATATTATTCTGTGTCCCTTTTTTCACACAACCTGCAAAATAAAAATGTCTTTTGTTGTCAACCTGTGCTGATTGCTCACAATTTTTTGATTCCTTTTCTTATTATTATTCTGGCGTTTGTGTGTGTGTGTATGTGTAAGCGAAGATTTGCATTTGAATGTGTGTGTGCGTGCGCGCGATGTCTATGTATCAGCGCGATGTATTTCAGCTGCTTATTCGCTTATTTATTCGCGTCTCGTGCATCGGTGTGGCCGTCTCACTCGCACAGCTGTACAGCTTTTTAATCTTTGTTGAGTTGTATTTTCTTTTGAGCAGTTGCACTGCTTAAAGACTTAAAGAGGTTTTCCAATTTTTTCGCTCCCGAACACTTTTCGGTGATTTATGTGGTGGCAATACTGTCAATACAACCAGCAACAGCATCAATATGCAGGCGGAACGATTGTGTTGACTTTCATAACATTTTACATGCCATTTAGGTTGGCAATGCGAGAATTTGGACAGAAAATATAATGACTGGTTTAGCATGGAAACATTTAAATTTTTACAGAAGAGAATGTATTCCGATTTTTTGACGATCGTTCAAAAAATACATCCCAATCCGGAGTTGATTCAATGCTGCATAAAATACTGTAATCTTTTAATTGGCAAGTACTAACGTATGCCCTATTTTCAATTACATTTTCACCACATGTTTGCACAAATCTAATGTTGAAATTCACTATGATTGTGAACCATACTCAAAACGACCTGTCGTTTCGTTCAACTCCATAGTCGATTTCTTTCGCACTTGGCAACGTGGTGAAACGTTACGATTCCGTCGATCGCCAGCATATTTCGTTAAATATCTCAGTCTCTGAAGTTTTCGGTAAATTTAAATAACAAGATTTAAAAAATGTCGTTCGGAGATGTAAAAACCCCAAAAGGTCTTGAAGAGCTCAACAAATTCTTGGCCGAAAACAGTTATATAGCTGGGTAAGTGAACGTGAATAGTGATTTATAGGTTAACTTTTCATTTAATTGTGAAAATCATGTGAATGTTTGTTTATTCTTTGTTCGGCACAGATATGCTCCATCAAAGGCCGATTTGTCGGTGTTTGAAGCTTTAGGAAAGGCTCCATCTGGAGATGTGCCACACGTACAAAGATGGTATCGTCATATTGCATCGTTCACCGCACAAGAGCGCAACGAATGGGGTGGACAGGCTGTGCCACAAGTTGCCGGCGCCAAACCAACCACAGCTACTCCAGCTGCTGCTGCCGATGATGATGACGTCGATCTCTTCGGTTCAGACGACGAAGAAGATGATGAAGAAGCCGCACGTATTCGTGAAGAGCGTGTCGCCGCTTATGCCGCCAAGAAATCAAAGAAACCCGCACTCATCGCAAAGAGTTCCGTGTTGTTAGATGTCAAACCCTGGGATGATGAAACTGACATGGAAAAAATGGAGAAGTGTGTGCGATCCATCGAAATGGACGGTCTTGTTTGGGGCGCTTCGAAATTAGTGCCAGTCGGTTATGGTATCAATAAATTGCAAATCATGTGTGTAATTGAAGATGAAAAAATCTCTACCGATGATCTCACCGAAAAGATTGAAGGGTTCGAAGAATACGTCCAATCAACCGACATTGCTGCATTCAACAAAATCTAATTGGAAGATCATTTGATTTGATGACGGTTTCCTCGAGCAACATTTTCTCATTTGCAAACTGTTCAAACATTCGACTGTTCAAGAGTGTCGAAATAAAAACATAATTTTGATAACCAGCATGCGTTTTTCTGTCCCGTTTATATACAATTTATTCTCGGTTCAAAAAAAATAAAATTAGGTTTGTATTTTTGTAGAATAATTTGGTTTTTATTATGTTGCTTCATTTTAAATGCAAAATTACATAAAATCATCGGAATCGTTTCCATCATCGTAGTTTGATTGCATTTTGTCACATGACTGTAAACTTGAGTAGCTTCGAAGTTCAGCCTCTTCTTTTCGTCGACGCTCTTCTTCCTTGGATTTTTCTTTTTGCTCACGCAGAATGGCCTTCTTGTCTTCGCGCTCCTTTGAATCTCGTTTTTCTCTTTCCGCTCGAAAATCTGCAGCACCACATCAAATTAGTGGAAATTTATCAAAGCAACTATCAATTTCGTGTGTGCTATCGTTTTACCTGGATGAGCTTCTGTTTTTGTTTTGTTGAGCCGATTCACAGTTTCATTAATTCGCTTCTCAACTCGGATTTTTCGCACATCTTTGTCACGATGAAATGACACTTGTCCCACTTCCATAGCTGGCGTTTTCTTCAAATTTTCCCACATCGTGTACACAACATCGATATTATTCATTTTATTGCCGTTTATACTATTTGCTTTAACTAATTGAGCCGCATCTTCGATTACAGCCGATGGAATGTCATCGATTGTTTGACCCTGATGAGAAGGCAAATCATGCATGAAAGAAGGGAATGGTAAGCGTCTGATGAATTCTAAACTATGAATCTTTCTACTTACCGGCTGAAGCCGTAGATAAACATGAGCAGACGAAACCTTATCTACATGGAACCACACGTCTTCTGGCCATCCCCATCTGATCAAATCCTCATCTGCACAAGCACAAACATTTTATTATACATCATTTTGAGGCAAACATTAATTTGAAAAATACAATTTTGATTATCACATACTTTCATGTTTTTCGGCGCCCATGAAGATTGTGAAAGGCGGTGATACGACATTGCTTTCAAAATAGAATACCATCTTACAAAAACTAGATGAAATGCGCAAATTTCCTTGAATATTGCTGTTTGGCCGAGAAAAAATTTGTTTTGTTTTTAAATGCAGTAAATTACAAATATACGATTGAATGAATAGAGCGGAAGGTACAACCAAAGCAAACTGTCACAGCACAAAGTCTGTGCTAAGAGAAAAAAGCGCTCAAATTGACACATCAATCGGATTATATTCAACATAACCTATGTTTTCTGCGGAACGTTACATTTTGAATCAACAACTACATCGAATGATAAAAAAGGGATAATTATTATATGTACTTGTATATGACATTTTAATTGTAGATTTGCATAGTTCATAGACAAATTTGATTCGAAGTAATTACACAAATTTCGGTTATAATTATCAACTATATATTGATCGTTCCTGTTGATAGTTGAATCTAAAGTTCGATGCGATTATCGATTTTTTTGTTCTCATCGACTAGGTAAGGGAATAAATCGTCTGGCAATTTGGATTGGTCCAACTGATTCGCCAATGAATGGTAGCGCTTCCGAACGTGATGCGCGGCTTCTTTCGGTTGCCGGCTCCGCGTGAAAATACCCTTTTTATTTCCACCAACTCGCGTGTATGCTGCAATTCAACATTGAATTTCAAATTTTATATGATAAATATTCAGCAAATTATGCATGTTAAAAATAAGTAAAATGTTACAAAAGTGTAAAATGATTTGATCCAACAAAATTGATCGATAACAATTCTTTTTCACATTGTTGCATCTCTATAAATCGAGAGAGATGGATGTACCTTGATTCGTTTTAAAATCAGCAAAATTCCAAATGAATTCACCGATGAACCATCCGTATTGCCGTAGAATATCGAATGCTTTGAAATGCCTCGAAAATAAATCTCGTTGATATTCTTCCGACCAAACGAATGATGGCAGCTAAAATAAAATTGTGAAAGAGAATCAGAAATAATAGCAAAATGTCCGATGAAATTCTATTAAATTTTTTTGCACTACCAAATGTAATCCTCCGATAGTATCTGCGCCGTATTCGGACATGAGAACTGGTTTTTGATGCTTCGAATTCCATAAAATAGCTTCGTCCACAACTCGATTCGTGATCATATCAAGTCTACCGGGATTCGAATACCATCCGTTGTACCGATTGAAACTGATTATATCCAAAAATTGTGCCTATTAAAAAAAAAACACGCAAAATTATTCCACTTTTGTACTCTTTTTTAATTTTCTTGAAAATCTTCACCGCTTTGTCATCTTCAGCTGGAACCGCGATAGCCGCGGTGATCGGCCGGTTTGGATCCAAAGATTTTGTAAAGTTTGCGACGGCTCTAAAATTATTGTTATTGTTTATTAATTATTATGAAGATTGAATTATTGTCAAAATTAACGTGATGTTATTTAATACTCGAAATATGAGTCAGCTTGATGTTTGCTCGTTCTCGGTTCATTCGCAATCGACCACATTACAACACATGCATGATTTTTATCGCGGTGAATCAGTTGCTCAATCGATGACTTGTGCTTCTCCAGCAATGCTGGTGTGTAATTGCTTAAGTTGGAGAAAAAAAACAGAGTTTCAGCAATTAGCACATAGTAAAAATATGTAAAATATGTCTATCATACTCTGTGTCAACACTTGGACACTCGTCAATAATCATTATGCCGTGCTCATCAGCGAAATGCATGGATTCTTCTGAATATGGATAATGAGATGTTCGATAAGCATTTGCTCCGATCCATTTGATCAAATTGAAATCTTTGGTCAGCAATGCCATGTCAAGCCCCTTGCCCCGAATCTAATTTTTGAAGATTAAGCAATTCATTTTTGCAATCAATTAAAAATTAAACAATTTGACATGAAAAATACAAATACAACACTCAAAAATAAATGAATCAAATTTACATCAGAATCTTCATGGCGTCCAAATCCTCGGAAATAAATGGGTTTTCCATTAATTAAAAATTCCTTTGAACTCCAATGCAAAGATCGAACGCCAATCTTGAGTCGATAAATATCGATATTTTCTTTGGCGTTGCTTGACAGGAATACCTGCAACAAAAACTTATATGAACCTACAATTCTAACAATTTTTTTCCTTAAATTCACTGACTTCCATCGTGTAGAGATAGCCCGGTTCGGAGTGCATCAGATATGGCCACCATGGTTTCACATTTTTAATTTCAATGTAACCTTTAAGATCATTTTCAGGTGATTTGGCAGTTGCAACGATTTCACCATCGCGATCTCGTATCTGAACATATACATAGAGTTTTAAATCGGAATCGTCAGTCTTGTTGGTCACGACTTGATAGAATATACGGCCACGATGATCGACAATATTCGTGGTGGTGATAATATCAGCAATGTGAATTTTTGGTGTTGTATACAAAACAACCGAACGATGAATGCCGGCATAGTTAAAGAAATCAAATGTGTATGTCTGTACGATCGTTGTTCGATTATTATCACTGCAGTGAATAAATAAAATTTTAATGAAGCTGTTCTCGGGCATAAATACAGGGTTAAATAAGGCGTGGATTTGACCGTAGCTTCACCCATTTTCCCCGTCAAAATAGGATCAAATTCGGGTGTCTATCCATTTGTGCCGGTAATAATGGTTCAAACTACGGTCAAATGCAACTCCAAAGCGTTACATAATTGTTCTCACTGTATTTGTGGAGGAGAAAATGCAAATGCTCAATGAGGCCATAAGATATACACGGTTTACCAATAAGATGTTTGTTTTTCAATTGGGACATTTTCGGATATTTTGACAGTTCTGATATTTAGTTTTTTGACATATGTACAGCAGAAGCTTTTCCATTTGTGAAAATGTCTTCAATTTCAATAGAAAATCGTATTAAAATCATCGAAACCTTTTACGAAAATGGTCGATGTGTGAAAACCACATTTCGTAAAATTCGCAATATTTTTGATCGTCATAATCGGCCTTCTGAAACCGCTATCAAGAATAAATTCAAGTCTACTGATTCGGTACAGAACAGTGAAAGTTACAGTTATTGGTGAGATTGAACCTCAATTATGCCAAAATGTGATTAGAAATTTTGACGAAAGAATCGATGTTTGTTAGCGTGCTCGTGGTGGACATTTGAAGGATATTATTTTTCATTCATAAATGGCAGACCTTCTACTTTACATATCAATTAAAATCCACAGCATTTTCGTACAAAATGTGTGTTTCTTTTAAGATTCAAAAACAACTATCTTATTGGTAAACCCTGTACATGTATCGATAGTTATACCTCGACATTTCGTTGATTCTTCCTTGGGGCACAGTGTTTGCGAGCAATGCATTGTCACATAGAACGGTGATACGATTTTCTTCGCCATACTTCAAGGCGGTCGTTACATCAGCTTCGAATGGCAAATGTCCTATTTCATGTTTCACCATTAAAATCCCATTAATGTACTAAATCAGGAAATAATCGACAAAGGGAGAAGTAATTAAACATTCAAATCACGGGGAAATAAACAATTAACACAGCTTTTTGTTAGCATTGAATTAGTTCGTGAGGCGATAAAACATTTAGCATTCACTACGCATTCCACTATAAAATTGTTTGTTTAAAAATAATTGCGGATCGATTCAAAGCAGCAACAACAACAATTAGCAGCGAAGCGCCAATCCAAATTCGAATGGACAAGCTGTGTTGTTGTTTGTTGCGCGAAACAAAATACAAAATGAATTGGGAATGCAACAGTGCGTATGTTTTGTGCGAGAGCTAGCGTTTGAAATCAAACATATTGAATCTTAATGTTATTGCATTACTAACCACATATGCTTCATAGTGAACGCTACCGAAGCGTAACCAAACACGTTTATTCTGCGCCCATGATGCGGACACGAAGAATTTCCGATCATACCACACCGTTCCAACGTGGTCTCTTAAATGATTATCTTCTGTGATATCATTGTAGCTTGACGGAACGGGCATTGGAATTGTTGTATGCACCTGTAATTCGCATCATTCATCATTACATTTTTATTGGTTTCAATTTCAATTTCAATTGTTGCGTCGCATTGCGCTGATTTGAAATTCACATAGAAAATGAAAGTAAATTAGATTATTTCTACCTTGCTCAAATCGTCGAGATACCATTTATCTCGGATGCCTTCAGTTGGTGCGCTTTCATTTGATTTTACGAAATTCCATATGCCGTCCAAGCTCTTAATCTCTCTCGTTTCGGACTCACGTGGATACAAAAGACCCTCCGTTTGTGTGGGTTTTGTGCTAAACATTATGAAGCCGAATACAAAACTCAGAACGCATTGACTACGTCGCATGACTCTGTTTCGGAAATCTTCATTCAAATATAGAGACAACATTAACGTAACGATCGTTGATGCACAAAAATAGACATTTTGCAATTTCATCGGCCAATAAACATATATTACTCACCAAAGGAGCACGCAGAACCTATGTTGATATTTTCTTTTACACCAAAGCCAAACGAAATCAAGTGTATTTATAGCTATGTCAAAAATCTTCGTATTGTCTTTTAATATTGCCGATGGTCATTGGATAATGCCAAATTTTATCTGCAAAAAAAGATATGAATCGAAAAATAATAATAAAATGTAGGATCAAATCGTTAAAATCTGATGATTTAAATCAAATGAATTTGTTGCAGACCTTGAAAGATCATACAATCGTCTGTTTTGTTTGAATAATTTCGCATCATTTATCGATTTTGATTATAATCAGCCGCATATTCGATTAATATTGCTGACAGATATTAGCTATATAATATATATATATATATATCATATCGGTTAGCCATCCGACAAATAACGTCTTAAAAAATTACTAGGGTATATTTTGGTTTCTTGATACTCCAATAATATGCGTACTAGAATTGAATGCCTGGGAAAAAAAGTAAAGATGCAGAATCGTTCGAGCAGGGGTGTCACATAAGCATTGCTGTAGCGAAAACGCATCATTGAAAGTAATTTCGCAGAAACGTTGCCGTGGCAATCCTGCTCGAACGATTCTGTATCTTGACTTTATTCCGACACACTCTCTCCAATTGCATTGTCACTCTTATCTGACTATGTATACCGATTTGCGGCAAAAACAACAACAACAAACATTTATAGACCATTATTGCCTATCAGCGTCTGGTCTGTTTTACGAAACGAAATGCCTCATCGATCTGCGGCAAATAAAAGAAAAAAAAAATAATTTCATGTTAACGCAACTTGAATCTTTGTATCAATTCTACTTTATTTGTTTCTTATCTACTACTTTATTTAACTAAATGACAACCCTTATGGAAATATATTGACTGAATGACTAAAATTTAATCATTTCATTGAAAATTGTATGAGAAATAGTCAATTTTATTGACTAACAGTCGGTCGTTCAGTCAACTATTCTGGAACAATTCGGATTGAATTATTATCAAAAGCTAGCTATTTTAATTGACTGACTGACCGATTAAAATTGGCTAAATTCGAATTAATTTAATAATATTTATTTTCAGTTAGCATTCAGTCATTTCGACTGGCTGGCTAACTTTAAACACTTTTATACAATTTCAATCATTTTTAGTCGGCTTTGAATAATTGATAAAAAAATTTATTCGAATTTAGGCAATTACTCAGTCAGTCAAAATAGCTAACTTTTGATTATATTTTTAGCCATTTTTCAGCCAAATTTTCCCAAAATAGATGCCCGACTGGACAGCCAGAATAATTCCACAAGGGTATATACTTATATGAGATCCCCATATAGCAAAAACGTGATAGATTTTATGCCCTTGTCTTAGGCGCAGGCTGCATAAATAAGTTTAACCGAGATATAAGATTCCTCCATGCAACAGAGACTCTGTTACATATTTTTTCCTTATGCAAATCAGTTTCACAAATTATCCGAATTCAAAACTGTGTTAATCTTCTTGAGAAAAAAACGGGATACAATTTTATCTTCATCTCGCTCTCGGAAAAACTTATCGCGTTTTTCATCGAATAATTTTACAATTACTACACTTGTGCTCAGGAAGTTAGTTCAAAAAGAAATCAGTTATTTTGCAATGTAATCGAATATGCGAATGATTATTGTAATCATATTCGAAAAAGAGTGATGACGATTATAGATATTCATATAAAAATAAATGTTGGTTCAATAAATCATTCAATCAGGACTTTACTGATTTCAAGCTCTGATTTGTTGCTGAAAATAGACCAAAATTGAAACTGTTTCGAAATCTGATCATTTCAAAAAATTTATGTAAAATATTTTGGCGCTCTGGAAGCTATTTTTCTGACATTAATCAATTCTCAAGCACACAAATGTTTTCATTCACTCGAAATAAAAAAACTAAACGAATAAATTCACTCAATATCGCATACAAAATAAATGCAAACCTCTCGGTTGACTTCGAGCTATTATTATTATTACTAAACAATGTTCAATAAAAATTCTACGGTCGAAATTGAAATCGAAATCTAGTCCGTTTTAAGATCATCAACTTGATCGATCGCTAGTTCAATTCAACTTGTGCGACATAAAATTCCGACGGGTGCCTTAACAAAGACTTTCGATCTATTTAATATTTGAAATATTCACACAAACTAATTTGTTTTATTGTTCGAATAGAATAAGTATTGGTTCATGTTGATAAATGAGAGTCTTCAATAATAAACTTTGTCATTGATAAGCCGACCTCTAACTATGGTGAGAATTAAAATGAAACTAGAAAAAAAGTGAGCATAAAAATGAGACCCAGAACTTTTTTTACGGTTGTCTCATTTTTACCTTCAAACTTTCCGTGCTCATTTTTGGCCTCAACATTTCCTGGTCTCATTTCTACATTCATATTTTAAAAGTTTCTCGATCTCATTTATATCCTCAACATTTTCACGATCTCATTTTTATGCTTCAAAAATTCCAGGTCACATTGTTGTTTTCAATAATTTTCACAATAGTTTGAGGTCGGTTTTCATTCTCACCCATTCATATACATTTTCATTGTTTGACATTCATTGTTTTTGGTTCGAGATTATCGGTCAGTATTGAGTTGGTCATTGAACGCAATCCTGGTAATTGTAGCACAAAATTATTTATAGTTTCTTTTGAAGTAGCTCGTCCGTCGTAAATTTAATTTGAAAAAATCATTTTGAGCAGCTATCATCTCCACGTAATCATACTGATCGAACATCGAATATTGATAAATTCATAAAGCAGATAGATTGTTGCTTTTCGAAAATGTCAAAAATATAATGAAGAAACCGACTAAAGATAGATATAAATCCTAGGAGACTTGCACATGCTAATCCTCATGAGAACTTGATGTGATTTTCGTGATGGACCGTCACAAAATGGATAAAAGAATTGATAATAATTAGACGTTTGGTTGAAAGAAGAAGAAGGAGTGACGCAGTTTCAATTATAATACAAATCAAAATCTTCTTTCTAAACAGCGAATGAAGAAAATAATCAATAAGTAGAAAAAAGCAAGATGCCGGCAATGCAATGAATAAGCGGAGATTTTTTTCAGATTGCATAGATTTAGCTGCCGTATTCGAATGAGCGATCAAATCAATAAGTATAATTTTGTTTTAGCAGAAATGGATGCAGCTGGAATGTGTGTCAGACAGTGTAATAAATTGTCGGCAATCGCTATGCTGATTAATGCATGCTGGTGGCATTTCTTCATTGGCCGCATCGATGCGTATGCTTCTCTCTAATGAATGCAATTCAATGAGCAGTGAGCAGAACGTACATGCGGATTCGATTTATCGCAGCTAAAAGTGATATTGGCAGGGTAAAAGTGAAATGTTGCATTAAGCTGCCAATGATAAGCGAAATTAACCTATATTTGTCATGCCGTCATATCGCTCAGTGGAGAATGCATCTAACGCATTCTCGTCTTCAACACACAGCCCGCGAATCGGCAATGGAATAAATAACCGGAAGAAATTGAGAATATCATTCAAAGCGTCCAATGCATTTTTTAGCTGTGTTTCTGTTATTTCATGCGAATAAATCGAACCATGACACTTGACCATTGTAAAATGTCGTTGAATGATAAAATTTAAAAGATAAAACATTCTTCCTCTTTAGAATAAGTCAGAAAATGATTTAATTTAAATGGTTGGTGATGAAATTCATTAACAAGTTTTGAAAGATTCGCGAGGAACAGACGATCTGCGATTAGTATTATCATGTCTACAGATATTTCAGAGCCAAATTGTCATCGGTAAATACAAATATGGCATTTTTTGATCAACAAATGAAGGGTTGAGAGTGAAAGTGACCAAAGTGATCTCACCTCCTGCTCTTGTTCATACACATTTCCATCAGCGAGAAAAGGAGGTGAGATTACTTTGGACACTTTTACTCTCAACCCTTCAAATATGTTTATTAGCAAATAATGCTGATCTTCCCGAATATAAAATATGCTGAGCATCGATTTTCCACTGTTTTTCCCAAAAATAAGTGATACTGACAACTCGAAATTGAAAGTGAAGTAGAGAGAATTGTGTGGCTCACAGTGTCGATTCAAATAAATCTTTCTTTTTGATTTCTTCCAATTTTAACGATCGAATTTATGCGGGAAAAACTGGCTATTCTGGGTAAATCATAAGTATTTACACAATATTTAATATTTGTCTAGTAGAAAATGTCTACAGCGTCCAAAATACAACTGATTGATATATCGACATCTACTGCCATTGTCATATATGTGTATGCAAAACAATTGAATATACGGCTGATTTACTACAAATTGCATGTAAGCCGTTGCTGTGACACGATCTTGGCTCAACAAGACTGAGCTGGTGAAATGTGGAGCAAATCGCTTTTGACGATACAAATCCAATTTTCGATTTTACGGCGCTCTCAAACGAGGTCATCAAATTAAGTGAACCATTTACAGTTGAGATACTGGAATGGTTGAAACATTATAGTTTTTTTGTACTGTAGAATAATGAATAATGTTTGCCTTATTCACATCGTGAGCGATTTTATTTTATGCTTTATCGTCAATTATTCTGTATAATTTGGTCATTTTGGAAACGGGTGTGATCAAGTAACATTCAAAGCCACACTATGGTTTTTTTTATTATTTCCGTTTAGTGTGTTTTGTGGATTTTCCATCAACATTCGTTGAATTCTTACGCACTTCTAATTTAAATTGGAATAATAAAATAAATGTGATAAGTACGAGCAAGTAGAAATATTCACACACCAAATCGCGCACAGACGCCTCATCCAAACAGCGCTAACACGTTCGGTTGGGTGTCCAAAAGAAATGGATTCATATCAAGATCGTAATAACTCACATGATATTCCACTAGGAACAATCAATTTAGAAAAAGGCCAAACAGAAAACACTGAACGGATTGAATCGATCGAACATTTGAATTATTTCAAACAACAGCAGCAACAGCAGCAACAGCACAAAATAACCACATACAATTTGTTCGCGGTTTATGTTTCGTCTATGCAGTTAATTTTCTTGCTTTCTCGTTGACTTATCATCGTTGACTAAGTTTAACATTCGGTTGGATTGCGAGTTTTGTAGCGCTCTGATGTTGCGATCTTTTTTATTTTATTCGTTATTTTGAATTTCGTTTTTGTCGGCCAATGAATATCCACTGGATTCGTTTACGCCAACAATGTTTGGATATGTGATTTCTTGTTTGTTCACTCTTACTGATTGACTACAATTTAATCATTGTCCTTATTCTGCTTGATTCATTCTAAAGTGATAAACAACACACACATTTCTTCTTTCACTGAATCACTTGGCTGGTTATTTTAGAAATTTTCTATGGCCGCACGGCGCGTCCCTAATTGTAAACAGACATCAAACCGGCTATTGCGACGTCGTCACTTTCGCTTTGAAACAGCTGAGAGCATTTTTTTTTTTTTGTAACGATTTCTCAGCTGCATATCAATTGGGATTCTAAAAAGAAAGCGTTATTGCAAATAAACAAAATCAAAATGCGGCCATCCAAAATGTCAATAGTTTTTTTTTCAATGATATCACTACATTAAAGACAGTAAGAAAATGAGAACTTTAGGCACCATTTGCGTTTTGCAAGACTTTTTTTCGTTTGACAGACGAAAAAAAAAAAAAAAAATAATACAAATCATCGTCACCTACTCCATTATTTTAACTTCTTTTAAATTTCACAATTGTCAAAATTTGGTCTGACAAAATTTAGAGCGAAAACCAGAGACAATTTGTCAAGTCTGGTTGGACGTCTGTCATCATCGTATTATCGGCTTTTCTCGTAGACATTTTGAACTTTTACTTTCGAAATACGTCGATGCTTTTGATACCCAAATTATTGAACGATGCCGTTGAAACTGAAGCTTTACAAACCTTATGAATGATTTTGCAATCGAATGGATTAAAAAACCGGTCAATTGCAATGATCATTTCGAGCGGCCAATATGAAGCTCGAAATCATCCAAATAAAATGATCCAAATACATTCTACTGAGGAAAAATAAAATTCAACTTGATTTTTATTTAGGCACTTAATATCGAAGAAATCACAGAAAATATGCTAATTCAAAATAAGATGAAAATTTATAAATTATCGAAAATCAAATACAAAGTAAAATTGAAATAAAACATCATTGAAAAATGCAGCAGCATTCACCAGAAGGAATTCACCAAGGTCGCCACATGTCGCCGTTGCCCGCATCCGATCGCTCGTCGTCATATGACGCTTCGGAGCCATCTTTGGGTTCAATTTTTGCAATTTTCAACGGTGGCTCACCGTCTTCATCGTCACTTTTCGCTTCTGGCGATTGGGTCGCTTCTGGCCGTTTATCGGTGAAGCTTTCGAATTCAGATTCTTTCATGCTCATATTCAGTGAAATTGGTATGATATTAGATGATAAAAACGCCGATGACTGTTCGGTCGTCGATGTCACGTGCGGCTGTTGCAACGTTGTAGCTGAAGTAACGGTGGAGTTTTGAAGTTGACTGGAATGAGATACTGGAATTATTGAAATCGAACCACCGCTCGGTGGAGTCGGGAATGCGCTTAAACATTTCTGTGGTGTTCGCTGTGGACTCGATGTATCTGCCGATGTGTGAAAATCTGACTGATTTGTATCGTCCATGCTCGACATCGATGATGCGGGACTCAATGGACTCGTATCTACTGGTTTTGTCTTTGTAAAATTGCTGAACGCACTTCGCGATTCGTTGGGATCCAATGCATTCTGTCGAAGTGACAATGATTCCACCGGATAATATGGTTTCCATTGTGCAGGCGTATTGCCACTGTTCGGCATTATTAAGGCAAACTCGCCGGATGGCAGGCGCGATGGGATGAACTGAACGCCACCCATTTGAATGCGACTGTTATTGTTTATTTCCTGTGATACGGGCAAATTGAGCGGTAGCTGCTGATACAGCGAACTTGCACCATTATTATTGCTCGGCGGACTGCTAAACAAATCAGGACTACCGCTGAAGCTACTCGATATGTATGCATAGTCTGAATTGGAAACAAATACGATTATTAATCACAAAGTCATTTTATGATTATTATTTTTTCAAGAAAATTTGGATAATTTGAAGAACGATAAAGAAATGTAAAAAAATTAGAACAAATGAAAAAGGAATAATCCGAATTGAGCAATTAAAAACGCAAAAAAAATAAAGAAGTTACTCGGACCAAAGTCTGTGTTCATAAAAAAAAAAAAATGTCTTACTTGTATTCGTTGAGCTTGCAAGTGAATTGCATGGTGAGGCGACCTGCTGTATTCCAGTAACACAATTATTCAAATGACCCATTAAACGCTGCTTAACAGTGGCATCGACTCCATCAATTTGATTTATGTAACGACTCACTTCGTTGGTGCAATCGGAAAATCCGGCTTTGAACTTATACAAAACGGTTGGATCAGTTTGCGGATTCGATGCATTAATTTGATTTCGTTGCATCGTTTGCAGGTATTTTACGGTCATTTCTAGTATATCAGCCTTTTCTAATTTGGTGTGGCGGGCCGGCTACATCGCAATAAACGATAACAAACAAATATTCATTTTAGAATGAGAAAAAAAACACAAA
Source organism: Obolodiplosis robiniae (assembly GCA_028476595.1). Lineage (NCBI taxonomy): Eukaryota > Metazoa > Arthropoda > Insecta > Diptera > Cecidomyiidae > Obolodiplosis > Obolodiplosis robiniae. Next base: position 4,906,131 of record CM052017.1, on the reverse strand, counting down.
ATATTCTCGTTCAATGGATTTTACGCGATGAGAGAACGCCTAAAATTTTATCTTTGCTTTTGAGTGTATGATTATATTTTCATTTCGTTCGTTTCACTCGGTCTTCGACTAAAATCGAAAGTGGCTGCCTCAGAGCCTGGGAATATAGCGCGGTGAAGATTCCAATTGGCTTTACGTCCGCACGCATCTCAAGTGTATACAGATAAATATTCGTTTAAGTCTACTATAAGAACATTGCGAATGAACGAGAAAAGAAAAAGAGATGCAATCGTGAAGCGGGCGATTTGTTTTTCACAACAACAACAATAACCACAACAGTGCATACGTCGTACGATTTCAGTGAGGAGTTTTTAAAGATACTTACGTCTTTTTTCATCGCTTCCAAAATTAATGTTTTCAACTCATTCAGACAATGGTTGATTCTGGCTCGCCGCTTTTTCTCCATTATCGGTTTGTTGCTCTAAGGAAATAAAGGAAAGACATACAAATTCATTTTTTCCATCAAATACTGAATATTTTGTCATTTAAGCATGATTAGATTAGACATTATAATATGAATTCATTTAAATAATGGGGATAATTTTGTTTTGTCGCATTTATTTGGGTGGCTTATCATCAAGACTCCAACTTCATTTAATCAAATGCAATTATCTTTTTAAAATAGCGACATACACTTTTTTGGCTAGAAATTCGCAGCAAATTAATGACAGGTAGACACAAAGAGATAACTGTGTTTATCGTAAGAAAAACAAAATGTCAATATAAAAATTCCTTGAAGCAAATGGGAATTTGGAACGATCCCATCATCATGATGAACAAGGCAAGAAAGACAAGACAAGACAAAACAGTTGTATATATGTGAGTGTGTCGTGTTCAGAATGACCTTAGTAAGATAAGAGCGTACTTTTGCTATATCAATAAAATAAATGTTGCAAACATGAATCCCTATCATTGACTGATATGCAAGGGGCCATTCACTGCCGAATTCCATTTAGATGTAAATGTATTGAGAAGAACGGAAGATACAATATTTATCAGTTTTGACAAGATATTTAAGGAGCGTCATTTTGATGCTTGTTTTTCCGTTTTTGATAGAGACTGGAAGTTTTCAGAAGCATTCAGTATGGTTCAATCTTTCAGCAGTAATCCGCCCCTTGCTCTTATGTTGATGAGAATTTTTTTTCGTATATATGATTGCAAATTACGTAAGTGAAGACACTTAGGAAAACGAACGACAAAAAGAATCACACCAACACAGAGAGCGGAGAGAATGAACGATTAGACGGGAGTAGCGAATCATTCAAAATGCAAACAGGCAATGAAATATCGGAATGGCAAAGTAGAAGCAGCTTGTCAAATCCATTCTGGCACCACTGGAATTCGTCATTATCGTGGTTTTTTGCCTGAAATTTTGGTTCTGGCAAATATGCGCGGCGTGGCAATTACATTCCAATGTCCTCGCAGCGTGTTGCAAAAGTAAGAAGAAAAGTGAAAAGTGAACTGATAAATAATTAATGGAACGTTTCGCACGAGCGCACGCGAACGCTATTAAAGCGTGTGTGGATGAGAATGTACTATATAAATTTGCGAACACTTATTTGTAATTCTGAGCATCAATTAGCGGCGCGCTAGAGATGGGCAGCAATGGCACGGTTCGACGGTGTGACAATTTGCGTCACACACCGAGTGTTTTTCATTTTCGAACGACGTATTTTTCCAATTTCGACCAAATTGATTCAGCACGAGCACTGCATTGCATGTGAAAGTCGATAAATGAGGGTTTGAAATCATCGCAAAAACCATATTGAACACACGAATTTTGCCCAACACTGTACCGTAATTTTATTTTTCTTGTTGATATTTTGCCACTGTCGCGCTCATGCCGTTCAAATAAACGTCAGTTTTACAGTTTTCGGTTAAAAATGTGTAAAAAACACGAGCACCCATAACTGCAAATTTGGCACAACGAGCGCAGTTACTTTTCTGTTTGATGTGCTCCTGACTTAATTTACTGTACGCATTCAGTTGTTTAAATGTACGATACCAAATGATTGAGTATCGCCAAAGTGACGCAATTGATACCTTTTTTATGTTCGTCACCTAACGAATTGCAAACGTAAATTCGCACGTATCGCTTTCAAGAATTGCCGTCTCTAATGATATGATTTGCACACAAACAGTGTCTCCAAATTGTCCTCCCAAATTGATGGCATCTAAACTCGGCTTTCCACTTCACTGAAAACATCGTTCATGATCTTTTTTGATAGCCCAATCTCTTATTCGCGCCTGTCAAAATCATCTCTGTGAATGACTCTGTGTGCATGTGATTTTGCAAAGGCATCGCGCGTTTCGTTCTCTCTGGCTCTGTGTTTCTACATGTTTTTTCGTCTGTTCGTTCGCTCGATCGTCGCGCGGCTCTATTTTGCTTTTTTATTAGAAGTACGTTGTTCGTGTGGCTGAAATCGTTGGGCACGCGCATGAGTTTAAATACAATAATTGACTGTGAATAATCTGCGGGGCGAGCACGACAGAGCGAAAAAAAAAAACGTACACATGAAAACATACATTCATCACGTTTTGTTGTTTTCGCTTCGTTCGAGATAAGTTTCAATGACCAAAATCACAAATTTTCACATCTTATTTGATAAGAACGACAATAATCACAATCTACGTCAGCAAATAGAGAACAAAAGTGATAAATTTACTGCCGTTGACAAAGAACATACTGCAAATAGTGTGTATATGCCGGTTATTTTTGCCCTTATATTCGAAACTCTTTATTACAAGTGAGAACAAATACGACAAATAAATTGAAAATGCGTTCCGCGCCGCGAAAACGGTCGACACAAGGTCAGCTATTCAAAAATATACATATATATCAATCAGCAGTGTCTGGTCAAGCCGAATCAAATTAGCAACAGGGCGGACTAGCAAGTGCTACACGATTTACGCAATATTCCATTCGACTAATTAAAAATGTGGGGCATATTTCATTTAATGAATTCAATTCGAGGATGGGTCCAACGAATCCAGTTTGAATTAGCAATTGGACGTTATGATTGCCCGAATTGATCAAATTTAATTCGGCACGCAATCGCGCGAAATAATGGACATCGTCTGAATCTGATACACGCATTATTGATATGATCTGGCCCCAAAAAATTGATTGTACTATCTCGAATGCACTGAATTTAATGTGACGTTTCGAGTGTTAATTATCATTTCCTCGTTGTTTTTGGCACCTTTCTTTCTCAAAAAGTCATTTTCAAGTGCTCGGAAAATTTCATGTAAAATGAATTGATAATTCCGATGGTGAATAAATGCTTTGTTGTCGTCAAGATACTAGACAAGGATGTCTCTTTTCGCACATAAATGCGTCACATCCAAATAATCTGTGATCACAATTGTTGAAATGTTGTAATAATTTACCTTTCGAAGTTCAGCTTTGGTCAGCGGCGTTTGCTGCGAACCGGATGGATTTTGCATTGTCGTTGATGATCCATACTGTTTGGCTGCTGTTGTTAGCGCCGATGCCGCCGTCGGCGAATGTTGTGACGATTGAAGATGATTATGCATCGACATTTTCGATTCAATCACTTGATTAGATCCAATATGTAGGCTGTTCGCCGATCGTTCGTCTATGTTATTATACTGGCCACTTTTCACAGGTGGCATTTTATGGAGAAAAGACCAATTGCTCTTCTCTGTCCTTGTCTACTCAGAATTATTTTGAATAAATTTCCCAACGCAAATGCACTATTACTTATTTAGCTACGTACACAAATGACAGTTTTTGCAATATTTTCCGGCGTTGTCACTCGCTGAACACTCAATATTATTCATTAAATTCCTCGAATGACGTCCTCGAATGACGTCCGCATACAAAATATATCCATGAAATACCAATGATTAGAACTTTTTGAGTACATTGCAACCAATTTTCACGATGCAAATACTTTTTTAACCATCGAAAGAAATTTGTTGTCGGCGAAAAATGTCTGGAATTCAGTTGCAATGAAAAAACTGCACAGTTATTCATTCAAGTGATGTCAATCAAAGGATCCTCAGAACAGCAACAAAAACGTGATTATCAAAATTTGGATGAAAAAAAAAATAAAAAATTAAAAAAAATCGCACACACAATTGTCGGCACACTGATGATGATCATCCGCGTATATTCACAAAGTGTGCAGCAACGCCGCTTAGTTTGAGGATGAAACGCAACTTACAACCACTCAATATCAACTGACTCTCGATGAGAAAAAACCGACAATAATATCATGGTTGTTACTGTTCAGGCGAGCCGAACGTTTGTATACAGTACACGCATGCAGCGCGTTTTCTCGGGTGTGCTTACTTAACACTCTCTGTCGCTATTCAGGTATACAGCTATGATCCTCATTCAAGTGCGCATACACACGGATCGTACCGCTTATTCGTACGCTCTTCGAGGATTAAGTCAACTCACACGGCTACTGCTGCTGCTGCTGCTGCTTCTGCTGTGTGTGTGCGCGCAACTAAGTGTGTGCGTGCGCGTTTTTCATGGGAATCAACGGAAAGGTAAACTCATGAGAATCATTCGCTAATATATACCTTCGTGTACAGTTGATTGACTCATAAAACGGTTTGGATGCATGTGAGCGTGTACGGTTCTCGTATGCACAGCAACGGCATCGAATCTACATATTTTCCTGGTGATTATGTTTATGTGTCGACGGAAATAATCGACAAAATGTATGTGTATCAAGTTATGATGATCATTGGATTCGGCCGACGAGTAGCTTGATCGGTGCGCTCACACGACTTTTGATTATTTTGCGCACATAAACGATACATTTTCGATCGTAATAGTCGGCGATACCTGAACCATGTATTTATTTTCTGTGAGCAGTTTCAGCTTCTTCGAGCGGCTCTCGAAGGATTTAACAAATTGAACACATGCAAACAAAGAATTATTAGGCATTTTTATTGGCATCGATTTTCTGTGTACTTGTGCTGCCTAGCGATTGTTCTATTCAATAAAAAAAACTACGCATATTTGCGTTCAGTAGAGTTAAAAGAAAAGTGTGGCTTTTTAATTCGATGGTAAATGTCTGTCAATAAGAAATAAAAATTGTTATTCCACCAAAAAAAATATTAGGGAATTGAAAAATAACAAAATAATTATATTTGAACGAATCTCGTTATCTATGCCATTGTGTCATCAGATAACATATACACCTCGTGATTTCAACTTGGAAAAAAAAAAAATTATAATCTTAATAGAATTTCAAAAAGTATCAACAAATATTTCCCATGAGCACACACACATTCAAGTCGCAAGGATATTATGTTTGCTATGAAGATTATAAACAAATCTAAGATTTCTGTTTTGAAGTGCTTGGAGTTATGGAAAAAATATGTTATCGCCAAAAATGGTTGATTGTAATTATTGATTCTCGGCGCATATATTTTATCAATCAAAATTATTGAAACTGTATCTTTTCAAGTATCACAATAAACAAAAACTGAAAATTTTCCACCAAACATATGAACATTTGACTTTTTCATTTGTTTAAACTACCTAAATGCTATTCATCAGTATCAATTTCATTTTATGTTGAAACGCATGTTAAAATGAACCCCTCCAAAAAACAACAGCACATAAAGGAATAAGAAAACCAATCATAATTATCGGTTCATATTGTTCGCTCTCTTTGATTTGAGTTTGAAGTGTGGGAAAATCTTTGTACAGTGCATCCATCCTGCATAGAATATCGAATTGAATTTAATTGTTTTAAATTTGAACAAGCATTTATTGATTGTCGACAATGTATCAGTTGACGAGGACTGAATCAAATATGCATCCTCCAAAATGAAAATGACTTTGGTAGTTATGAAATTCAAATATCGTCGCAGATTCACATTAAAAAAATCAAAAGTCAAATTATACCTACAATGAGAAAAATTGGAATAAAATCAGAAAATGGAAAAAAAATGAAGATGGAAAGGGAACAAAGTTTGAAAAAATGAAAAAAAAATTAAAATAAAAATGCGAAAGATGAAATCATCGAATTAAAGAAAAATCCATCAAAAATCTACCACACACTCGAGATTAAAGGAGATCTTGCGCAAATGGGATCACGAATATTCTAAGGATCCAAATGAACATTTGATTTCGGTATGTTTATTCGATTGATCGGACTCGAGAGAAAATTGATAAAATCTTTGATCGTCTTGTGCACCAGATAAACATTAACGCGTTGAATATCTGATCGAACTGAGAAATTATGCTATTTTTTGGTAAAAAAAAACAATTACCTGTGTGTGAGTGAGTGTGCGTGTGGAAACAAAAGCGTTGTTTTGTTTTTGTGTTTTTTTTTTATTTTTTTTTTTTTCTGTTTGTGTGTCGCTTTCGTCGTCAGTGTAGTGTGCACAAGTCTCGATTATGAAATTCACACACTCCGGATAGGCCCACAAAAGGAATAAAGAAACATGAAAACATATTTTTCAAATCCCGATCAACGAGCTGTGTTTGTATGCGTATACATCTATCCGTATGCGCCCATTTTCTTATGCACATTTATTTTCACACACAAAATGTTCAATGTTTTCCCCCTAATCGAATTCGGCGTTTTCGATGCATACACAGCGGAATTATGTTCACATCATTCGAATCGCATGCACACCGAAGCTATTCACGAAATGGAATAAATTTTTAAAGAATAAATAGCAACAACAACAACAGCAGCAGCGGTAATAGCACAAGCGGCAGAGACAAGAAAACGGGAACAAGCAACTAGCAATCGAAAGATTCAGAAAAAAAGGGAATAAGGATGAAACGTACGAATGCGTGTGCGTGCAAGTGTATGAGTGCGCGCTGAGCACAAAAACTGAAAAAATTAGCCGTCAAAAGGCAGATCGAGTATGAGAACATGCTTCCACATTAAATGCGCTAGTGCTGTGTGTATATGTGTCTTTTGCTTTCCTCATTTTTTCGCTGCCTTTCGTCATTTCTACTGTATTCTCTGCTCGCTTGGCTTGGCTTCTGTTGGCTTAGTTTTTGGCTTTTCTTATGGTATGTGTGAATTTTTTTCATTTATAGAGCATGGGAATTTTTTCCAAATCATTCTTTTGTTCGCACGACGAGTACCCATCGGAATGAGTAAAGAAAATGCGTATTCTTCATGCATATTTGAGAGAGTGAACGAGAGAAAGAGGGAAAGACGGAGCGAACGAGCTCACATTTCGGTGCTATACTGTGTATGTATGTCGTGTATTTGGGATCTTGCACGGCCAAATGTACGTAGATGAATGATGACTTGCTATCGCTTTTCGTATGCATACCGTTTTCGTTGTATAATTCAGTTCGGGTAGTGAAATTTCATATACAATTATGTATATATAATTGCTATTGTAAGTGTGTTTTTATCTTATCAAATAGAATGTGAATGCATGTTGAGGAAGATGGATTGTTTGGGATTTCGCATGCTGCCTTTTTTTTGTGCGCTGTGTTGTGTTCTTTTGAAACACGTTTTGCTCCTTTTTCGCATATCCGAAGTGCATAATTGTGCAATATTCGCATGGAAGAATGTGCATTCATTTCGATCAACACTCGTGACCACTTTTATTTGGCAGCTATTTAATCGCACATCGTTTTCGTAAAATGCCGATGAAAAGATTCACTCAAAAGAAGATCACTCCTTGAATTAACCTCATTAGGTTCAACTTCAATGGATACGTGTTTTCTTATTTTGTCTACATGAATTCTGAGCTGAACCGAAACTTGGAATTGGTGAAGAGATTTTTTAATGATATCATCGTACAACAAATTGCTACCAACATAAATGTTGCGCCACACTTCGAAGTACGTCTATCGTATGAGTAGTTATAAATTGATTTCGAGAAATTGAAAAGTTTAAGCCGCAAAAAAAAACAATGATTTGATGAAAACTGGTTACTTTTTAGCTCTAGGCTTGAGAAATGACATTTTTCTTGTTTCAATTTGAATGATTGCTTGAGATACAGAAACGACTAAAGCCCCTTTCTTTGAATAGTTTGAATAATACAAAATCTGTTCGCCTCGACAAGTCGAATAAAAGGTCTGATAGAAAGACGAATATGAAAGAGAGAGAGAGACAAAAAAATTAACAAAAGGTATTGACAGCGATATGTGACCACTTCGATAACAGGTGTCGTGTTTCAGTTCATTCATTATACAATATACATTCTACCCACATGTGAACATCAACGGATTGGCTGATCTGTTTTGACTGCGTCCAACATATCTACACTTCCTGCTGCATTTTCGTCAAGAATATTAGTCACAATATTTTCCCGAAACGTTGATGGAACATTTTATCGAAACGATTGACCTCAATATGCAAATGCATTCCAATGCCATTGTTATTATGTTATTGTTTTTTAAAATCGGCATAATTGCAAAAGGATTTTGCGGTGCCCGATTAATATCGACAGTTTTAAATGCGAATGAAACGAAAAGGGATTATTGTTCATTACGTTGCGCATATTCATACAAATCAAAATCTGTTCTGTCTGTTGTGTTGCTGTGCGGCAGCTTCGAAATATGCTGTGTGTCAAGGACTGCAATTTGTGCAAACACACATATTTTTTTCAGCACAAAATTCCATGGAATCATTTTTTGTTTTTGGTTTCGCGCACAGATTATGGTTTGTTGATTTCAGAGGTAATGCATTTTACCTCAATATTGCTCATTAACTTGAGAATACCACAATGTGACTGCAAGGACATATCATATGTGCTGTCTGCCTTCTTCAGGAACCGTTTATTTGAATAAAATTGTGGAAATGCACTCTGTCGAACGCCTGGCTCTTGCTAACCAAACGAAATTTAAATAAACACTTTTTTTCTTCGATGTTTCATTTCCACGCTTCTACATATTACGGTTCGTAGGTCGGAAGTTCCGTATTTTCACATCACATTGTCGCTTAAGTGTTCAACGAGGGATGCAGTGTATAACAGGGAGAATGTTCCCATACACGTTCCGAGGCCGGTAAAATTCTCATGCATAAAATAACTGAGTTTGAATCTAGGGAGCGGATAAAAAATTAAAAATAACTTTTTGTTTGACAATTTTTTTTTTCAACGCACACACAATTTGATGTCATGTCCCTTCGTTTGTATTTTTTCAGATTCATTTGAGACAATAATAACCAAATCAATATTCGCTTGATTTTCGATACTTCGTAAAAATAGTCAATTATCACAAATTTTTAAACGCATTTTTGACCATAGAAACCAATTTCCTTGAGAAAGTAATCATTTGCGCTACCACATTTTCGAAATGTGATGAGAATTTGACTGTATGCCAAACATTAAACATTGAACAATCACTTTTGATAAACACCATTTTGGGAAGCATTTCAACCGATTCGAAAGATATTGAAGAGTAGTCGACATTTTTAAGGCCACATTTTCCCACCTTACACAGACTTAATTTTGGATGGGTAAAGGTATTGAATCGATAGCACCTTATTGTGGGCTGAATGAATGTTATAGATAATTTCGGACAAATTGCGAAGCATTTTTTCAAATAAATAGAAAACCAATCATTTTCAAGACTAGATCATGGACTTGATTTGAATAGTTGAGATGAACAACATATGAAGAGCCGGCGCCAATTCTGCCAAAGGCTTGACATCTTTGAAGAGCACCTTTTCGGTTTTGGCATTTGTGATTTAACTTCTTGTTAAATCTCAATTTTCATTTATCACCCGACATTTAAGATACAATTCTATAAAATATGTAAAATATGTCTTTTAAACTTCTCGCTGAATTCAATGCAAAGTTTTACAATTTTGAACCACATTCTACTTCAATTTCCATTGTTGCACTGACATATGCCAATTGTTTTGAGTTGAATGGTTCCATTTCGTTAAGTTGAACCAAGACAATTTCTGAAATTGCGTATATACAAATTGTATAGTTGCCAGACAACAATCAGCGCTCGCACTCGTTTCACGAAATTTCACGTGTTTCATTTGCATTTCACCTGTCTGAATCTTCATCCTAAATGATTTCGGTCACTATTTCCCCCTTTTTGGTCGTTGCATTTCAGTTACACATTGGTGGTTTTCATTTTGACTGTATCTACACTCGAGTGATTTTCGAAAAAATTAAAATGATCAAAGACCGAGGCAGAATAGTGGTATTATTTTGTCCAACCATAGGTGATGGGAGACAAAAAAATGAACGCAATCCGCGAGGGGAAAGAGAGGAAAATTTGAGATTATCGGTCACGCTATAAGTATTATTCACGAGATGCATGCAAATAATATATCCCACACTCTGTAGCTTAGACGAAAAGGACATTGAATTTCTTACATCAATAATATGAATGAATCAAAAGAAGCTAAAAACATATGCAAATGTGAAGAGAGTGAAAATAAAAAAAAATAGCACTGAATGAATAATTAACAAATTTCCAACCTGTGGTGGTTTTTGAGCGTTTCACTTCTACTTTATCATCACAATACACACTTAGACTTAAAATTGTTAAAAGCACAATTATTCTACTCAACATCATTTTCATACTGATCCTTGATCTACGATGACTTTTTTCTGGTGGTAGCAAGCAGCTTGATGTTTATGTGTTATTCAATAGGGATCAATCGCAGCGCACATATTTTTCATTTTTTTTTTCATGTGCTGAAAATATAGTTGCGATCGTATCGAATGCGAATATTAGAATGTAATTACCATATCAACATGATTTTATGAGTTCTGATGTTGTTGCGAATGCTATTTTTCATCATGATTGATTTTTTTCCCTTTATTTGCTATAAGAAGCGCGAGTAATATAAAAAATTTGAATAAGAGGTAATTTTAGTTGAAAGAGAGCTCAGTTAGTCTCATTATCAAATACAGACAGCAGACCGAATGTATAATGAATGAATGTATCCGATATAAATATTTCGCTCACTCACACTGAATGTGAACTCCTTACACTCACATGTTCACACGAAGAGTTATTTTTATTCTCTTATTCTCAACTTCCTGCTGATTCGCTGACCGGTTGTATTATTGTGAAAAGAGGGAGATTTTAAATTATACATCCGAAAAGCTCTGAAAAAATCAAAACAATGTTTTTTCCTGCTATCACGAGTGAAACATTGAGTTTCAAATTCATTTAATTTATTTTTTTCCACACACAAACTTTAGTTGAATTGGTTATTTTTAATAATTTGAATTAAATATATGTATGTGTCAATATATTTTATTGTGTTGCTAATTTGCATCGACTTATGCATCCCCAACATGGTGAACATTGTTTGGCGAATATACATCGATGATATTTTTTTCATTCTGTTTTGGTGATGTATAGCACCATCAATTTTCTTCATAATCATGCGTCTCACATATTTCGAGCGGTGTTTTTGGCATTGTGGTAAATCATTATGACTTAAGATAGTTTCGTTTGACATACAAGAATATTTCATTATTGACATTACGTTTGCAAGTTGACTTCTAAAAATTTATATTTATTGACAACATTGAATTTTTTTATTTTTTTTTTTTCGTTTTGGCATCTTATTAATATTCTAAGTTTTTTTGTGTATTTTATTTTGTTAATTTCGAACATTGCTTAAGCCACTGTCAAGCTTCTAACTAAACTATCTCTTGAATATCATCAAAAATAACTTGGTGTTTTGCTATCAGCTAAACAATTGTTAATGCATTACTTTTTTTTAAATAAATTTGTCTTAATATTTGTCATAAACACGCTATAAAAACATGAACCAAGTTGGCTCAACCAATTGAAGAAATTGCGTTTATTATTGTGTTTAGTTTTAGTGAATATTTTTGTGTAATCGTACACATAATTGGCATAAAAAGGAAGTATCTAGAATTCTTATATTGGTTTATTGGATAATTTGATAGTTCTTTCGTCTTAAGGCCTTTTGTAGCAAAGAAAAGGAACAGAAACAGAATTCAGAATATTGGCGACAGAATAGAACAGAATTGCTATAAAACACTAAATTCTGTTTTTTTTCTGTTTCTCTTCCTGTCCTTCGCTATATTGGGGCTTTATAATGTATGGAAAGTGCATAAAAAATCGAACGCATGCGATTCATCTATTTGCCAAATTCATCGGTCCCACAAAGTTTATCTGCAAATACATTCCACAAAACTGACGAACAAAATTTGAGGAAGATTTTTCACAATCTGTTTTTTGAAAAAATGTTCATATATTTTATCTAATTGGCAACAGAGAAATTAAAAATTTCAAAATTTACATTTTAGTTTGAATTATTGCAACAACAAAAAAAACGAGAAAAAGAAAAAAATACGTTTCATTATGAATATTGTTATTCTCTATTACCATGTGCTATTTTTTCTAGAAAATAATTTTCATTTTCCTAAAGCTAATTTTTTTCTGCATAAAGTAAAATACATCCAGTAAGTTTTCAAAAATCATTGAATGCAATTTTATCAAACCATTCGGTGTGTCTCGCTATATCAACGAATATTTCTGTATTTCCACATCGAGCTTGAGGAATGTTATAACCTACTGAAGAGATACCAAATATGACATTCATATGGGAGAACGACAATACTTCGATCGAACTACCAGAGTCACTTGAAAACAAGGTTCCGAAATAACTGAAAGAGTAGCGGGCATGCCCCTAGCATTTATCTTTATTTGATAAATAATAATATAGATTTATTAATATACATATTAATTTATGCTGAAACTGTTCGTGTTTAAGAGAACTTCTATTGTTCTTCTTTTGAAATGTTTGGTTCAAAGCCGTTGTTACTCACTTGTTATTGCAGCTCGAGTGAAATGACCAAAATAACAAATTCACAGACATACTCGTCTCACATATCGTAAAAAATGACCTTTAAAACTTCTGTATGGCCACAAAAGTCCGCGCAATCATTCTGATTAATTTACGTTCGTATTTTCTCTTTATTGAAATGCATCAGATTGGTCGTTGGTTTCCAAAATTCCATTGAAATCGGCTTTGTTTGCATCAAACATTTCAACCATGCCAAGCTAACAGAAGAGGACGATGTTTTAATTGTTAATTATTAGTTTTTATCAAAAAATTGATATTCTTCATACTATCATTCATTTTTCAAAATATCATTTAACTTGATTTCATGTTCGACCTTGAATTTAGGTATTTTAACATCGACTCCTTTTGGATACCAAAATGAATCAATTATTTTTGTCAAATCGAAATTTTTCAATTTCGTTTCGAACGATGATAATCCCGTTCGACTCCGTGGCAGAAGAATAATGAATGAATATTTTGAATTGTCGTAATTCGTTTCAAGTGCCGAAGCATCCAACTAATCTATATAACTCAAATGGAAATTACTTTGGATTTTCATGAAATCAACCTGAACTGTTTCAATTTTACTGACATATTAATCATCCGGAGCAGTGAGAGTTTTGTTAAATTTGTTTTTCCAATTGCTTTTAAAATTGATGGCATTTATAAGCATGATTTTAGTGTCATCGTTGATGTTTCCTGATTGAATTAAATTCTTAATTTTGTCATGTGTTTTATTTTCGACAAAATTATTCATAATTCGAGCTGATTGAATGCTAGTGCCAAAATTCAGTGATCGAACACCACATGAAAATTCATAAATAATTGTTATTGTTGATGGGAAGCGCGGATCAGTGCCGACACGCAATCTACAACACGAAAAACATCAACGACAACAATTATTTATGTATCTATGTATGTTATCTTGATTCAAGTGACTGAACCAAGCAACCTTTCAATTGCACATGAAAAACGGTTGAGACATTTCGGCTTAAATAAAGATAGTTAATAAAAGCAGCTCTAAAAAGACGCTATAAAATAGATGTCTGTGTTCGAAGGGACATTCAGGCAGGAAATGAACGAAACAATGGGCATGAATATGAATTCATTCATTTTGTGTCGTATTTTGCAAATTTGATTTTACAACATGAAATAATTGTCACGAAATACCGAAAGTTTTTTTTGTCTTCCTCACAACAATGAGAGCCAAATGAACAATTTACATATGTTTCGAATTGAATTTCGATACATAAAATGAATTTGTAGACAATCAATATCTGCTGAATCAGTGACAAAAGGGAAAGAACAGAGAAAAAGAAAAAAAAAGCCATTTCGACAATAATGATGTGATCGTATAAGAAATGTCCTAGCAAACCAAATGTTTACTACCAACTTATGGCTATCGCTTTCAATGGGTGTATTCTCAGAGGCATGCAACCACTGAACAAAAGGCATAACTAGCATGCATTGAGCTGTGAGGTCTCAAGAAGAATCAAAGAAAATGGAACAGATTGCGGTTTGACGGCAAACTCTTGCATTTTAACCATAATAACAGTAAAAGTAAAAGTTTATTTGGTGTTGAATGACCAAATTATCAATGAAATAAACAACTGTAATCATGTCAAATACAAGGATTTATTGAAAAGAAATCTAAAGAATCGGACGCATATCAAACACAAATTGTTACTGAACTCCTTCTTTTAACACCGAAATTAGTATATTCACTGCATCCCATCTGGTATTCTGGTCGAAACATAATTCTTTGATATACGGAGAAAAATCACTTTCCTCTTTGAAAAATAAAACCGTTATCCTATCAAAATGATTCGGCTCGCCCATAGAAATCATTGCTCAAGCATTTGAAAGACATATTTTGATGCAATAATAACGGTAATATTAACCTATCAAAAACTACATGAAATCGAACTTTACATTGAATTTGTGTATCTGTCCAAGAGTTGGACGCCCAAGAGTATATAATTTTAAATGAAATAGAAATGAAGTTTCAAAAAATATGAATTTGATCGAAAATGAAATTCCAAATATTCCATTGTATTGAAAGAGAATATATTTTAAATGTTAGTGGTCATAATTGATTATGAATGTATTTGAATAGAATAAAACACAATCGAAAAATAATGGACAGCATCAATTTTTCATGTGAACATTCTTGGCTTGATTTCTGCAAATAAAATTTTGTTTGAAGTGAAATTTTTCTGTTTGAATAGGCAAAATGGATTTTTTTGTATGTTTGAATCAGAAGAAAACAATCAAATGAAACATTATTAAATAGAAACTTCCGTCATTCGAGGAATCGAACTTGTCGCCAAAAAGAAACACATCGGATGACTGTGAGACAAGTGGCAAAGGGTAAGCTGACGCTGTACAAACGAATGAGAACAAAGAAGATACCAACATCAGATCTTTGTTGAGTATCGTGTGAAACTTCAAAAAGGGATGGAAAAGTTTTTACCTACTGTACCAAATATACAAACTCTATTTGGGAACATTTGAATCCGTGTGAAATCTTTCAACTTTCAACCGTAACATAACCGAATATAGCTTACTCATCGGTCCAGGACTACTCGTATGATGGAAAACTGTATTACATTTTAAAATGATATTCATTCTTTCATTTTAGAGAATTCAAAGTAAGTACAATTAAAACGAAGTTATGCGAAAAGAACTCGCTCAGAAATTGTCTTAACATCTGGTCAAGTTGGAGCACGTTGGGTTTAAACACTATCGATTCAAGTTCCACGTCTCTTCGCTGAAAAAATCATTATTCTGTATATATTTTCGCTGGGAAATTACGACTACGCTCGTATGGAAATAATTTTATGTCGTTGCAAATGAAAATACGTTAAGAATTTCCATCGTCAACCCAAAACCGCATTATGCTGACCCAAACATTTGCTAACTCATTATTTTATTTCAATTTTTTCCTTTTTATCTCACTCCCGTTTTCATTACGATTGACAATAGAGCACGTCATTGTTCACTCTTTACATGTCATTGTTGCGATCTCAAAAAACTCTTAATGAAGTCGAAATAAAAATGGAACAATTTTGCATCTCATTATTTTTACAAAAAGTAAGCAAAGAAATTATTCACAAATTCATATTATTATTCGCAAAATCGAATAATATACTATTTTATTATGGGACTATTATTAAACTACCGACGCATTAGATTCATATGAGTCAAATCAAACATTGATTGGCAATGCATGAATTCCGTCGCAGAATGAAGCGACCTAATTCAAAAAATTATTAATTATTTTGTAGAATAGGCTCTATCCTGTAGTACTAATTGAAAATTCTACATTGCTCTAACCTATACTTTCATGTGAGAATCAAAATTTACAGCTAGCTCGACATCTGACAATAACAACTTCAAGGTTCTTAATGTAAGCGCCTAATAGTCGTCGCCTATTCTACATGGATTCCTGAAAATTTTCACCGAAATAAATATATTCGCTGTGTAGAGTACGCATCTTGAAATACATCAGCCACTAAGTATCCGAGAACACAACAACAAAATCAATATCGTATATTCAATTCATGGGTGTGATTTGCGCACAGAAGTGCTAGAAAACTTTCTGACTATTGAAATATCATATTCATCAATTTTGTACATTATAATCAGTTTTTTGGAGTTACATTGACACGTAAAACGTTTCGAATCACTAATACAAACACATATTTTTGGCATTTTACACGTTTTATACTAATTTCACAACTAAAGTTTTCGACAAAATTCGACTTTTTTTTAAAGAAATACAAATCTGGTTGTGATATTCATAAAAAAAGGTCAAAATGCCAAAAATATGTCGTTGTATCAGAAAATATAAACGATTTTCGTGAGAGTGTATTGATCGAATAAAATTGGTATGGGGATGTTTAAAAATAAATAATACATTTTAACTCCTTTCGGTATTGGATTTCATCCAATCACAATCTGATAATTATTGGCAAACATTGGAACAATTCGCTTTCATGAATATCGCCATGATCCAATTTTATCGTGCTGATACTTATTTGCTACTCTGTCCTGAGTTTGGACACGATAGATATATAATCGTTATTTATAAGAAACCGGACAATCTACAATAATGTGAAAATTTTTTGTCTACAGAGGAAGAAATCCAATTTGAATATATGAAACGAGGAATTTGTAAGGTTTTCAAAGCATTTTGGTCGTCATTGCGCTAAAAGCACGATGAAAGCTGCATTTTGAACTGTCATAACTTACCAGTCAAATTGCAAAACGAAATGAGATAACATCATTCTACATCTAAATTTTCGACAATTTGACGTTTTTGATTCGATTTCAGTAAATCAGAGGTCTTTTTTTATAATAATAAAACGAATCGGAGAAAAACAACATTTCAAAATGCTGAATATACTTTCAAGTCTTTTCTTAGATTAGTTTGTTGTTGAAATATTGTATACTCATACATAAACCGTTCCTTACTAGAAAAGGCAAAACATGCAAGTAAAAGTCATATGTTTTGTATAAATTCGCTAATACGGCGTTTTTATTGGTTTGTTCTGTGTCATTCAGAAGCCAAAGTAAAGAGTACTAAAGACTTTTATTTATAATCAGTGCTTTTCAACGAATATTTACATAAGACTTCCTCCCAAGAGGATAGAAGATTTCTTTTCCGTACATTTTCGCTGTTTAATGATACATCTTTACAATAATTTTGCATGATTCATTCATCAGTTTGCGAACTAAATTTGCATTTTTCTAACTCATCACTTCATCAATTACGTAGCTGTAGTTTTTATTATCCGCTGGAGCTCGATTCGCGCTCAATCATTATATCAATCGAGCTGAATTATGTTATGTTCTCGGAAACTCTTCGATGCGGCTCAAATGATGGCGATGGATGTGTGTCGGAGAAAAATGTTGAGGCTGCCCTGAAAGGGGTCTCATGGTGTCATGTTGGTTGGCGTTGAGCTATAAGGAAATGCATGAAATATGTGACCCGCATCACAACGTGTGTTGCACTTAAAACGATTTTATTCATCTCCTTTGTTATTCCGCTTATTTCATCCTAACTTATCACTAATATTTATATTTAGATTCAATCATTTGTTTTAGTTACATATTAATTACAAATTGAAAAAAATAATAATTAAAGAATGAACAAAATTTATTGACTGTTCTTGGCTGCTTCATTTTCATGTACCAAATCGCGCGCACGTTCATGGAAATAAGCCGGTGCCAGTTCGTGAGTGTGATATTTTCATTTTTGCTGTTTGAGGTTGTTGAGACGTTTAAAGTGTCGCCAGTATTCGTAAATATCCAACAAAGGCAGAAACAGCCGTTTGGCCAATGCCCCAAACAAGTGCATACGCCCGTGGCAATGTTAGGCTTGACGCGCGATGCACAAATGCAATAGCTGCGCTACTTACGACACCACTGGTCGCTGGCGATACAATACCAAACACAAATATCAATATTGAAAAAAATCGCCCAAATTTATGTTTGCGCAAAGTGACAAATGCAATGAGCGCCGCACAAGTATGCACAAATACGGATGATACTAAGCTCGATAGAAATATATGATACCACAATTCGTCGAATGATTTCAGTGTGTCACTAGCCTGCACATTCACCTTATCGGTTTCTGGTTTCGCATTTACCGCGTCGTTGATCATTTTACAATGGTTTTCCAACAACAATTCAGTTCACTTTCAATAAATTGTTTTTCCCTTGCATTGAAATAACACTTATAGTCCTTTTTTTGAAAAATCGACAAATATCAATTTTGAAATTCACATGGAACTCGATTGACATCTTCTCTTTTCACACAACTCTTGAATGTGTGTTGGATTGAAATCCCCATCACATGGACAACAACATGAAAAGCGGAAGGCTAAAATATCTATTAATTTCTTCACTTTTTCTTTCAAATCACAAATTCGAGGAGCTGTTTCCGTCGAAATCCGTTTTCAATCGATTTGCATATCAGTAATTGGTAATTCACGATGACAGCCCATCGATGGCTGGTCTCTTGAAGACGGTGGTTTCAAGAAATACCACCAACAACGTCGAATCTCAATACTGGACTTTGGTCTCATCGTTCTCCTCCTGAAATGCAATGAATAAACCGAAAATTAGTTTTCCGCGCAAATGGCAGATGTTTTAAAATCAACATTATCTATTTTTAACTGCTGAGACATCAATATATTCCCGATTACTTGAAACAATCAGCAACCAATTCGCGGTTTTATGGCCAAAGTACCGACAGTTTGTTGCAGAGAAGACGCAATGGTCCACATTTGTTGTCCGATTTGCATAGCCGGCTAATGCTTATCCATTAGCCGTAGATGTGCACTAGTGTTACACTTACTCATAAAGAGTAGTGCGTTTGCCGCAAGCACACAGACGCATACGCTCTTTTACTCTCTCAATTTTTGCGACTTTTCCTAATTTTGTATACTTACAATAGGCGTTACCATTATAACAGCGTAATGAATGATTATTTACGTATGATCAGCAAATGGAACTATGAATGTATTTTTGCATTGTTTGACTTGCAAAAATCAACAATATTTTAATGTCACAAATCACAAGAACTAATGAGAAAAAATATAAGTACAAAGTTATTTTGCATAATGCGGTTTTGAAATATGAGTTGAATGAGTTTAATGGCATGCGGTACATGCATAAGATGAAGTGATGGAGTTTGCGGCGGTTGCGAAAGTGCAACGTTCGATGCGGCACATGCCCACTTGTGTGCAGTTGGCCGGCTAATTAGCATGCCTATGGGCTTTGCGGCCCATGCGATCGAGTCTCTGGTTTGTTGGTACTGAGCTTGATCCATAAAAAACGGTAATTTTCATAATTTAGTATGACAAAGTGTAATTATAAAAATTGCAAAGCGCAAATAATGTCAAGGACATCTGAGTATTCTCGTGTTGTGTGCGTATGAAAATGCCTTTCCAAGTGAATTAAATAGTAAAAACATGAATTATTCCGTGACAACGCGAGCGATGACTCACACATAATGCATACGAATGAAAGTGAAATTGGTTGCTGGCCAAGGATGAATGAATTGTTTATGTTTCACATCTGGAACTTCTTGAGACACACATGCACTTTACAGAGAATTTCAAGGTGAGAAATGCTTCTTTTTTTCACTGAACCATTTTCTATGGATTTGCATCGCAGATTTCAGTCTCGTGGCACCGACAACAATTGATAATCGCAGGAATTCAATGTCAAATTCATCACTGATCTGATTTTCGCGTAAAATTTATATGTTCAATATTTCGCATATTAAATCAGCACCGATTTGATTTATTCACGTATTGAGAATACATATCATAATCACAAATAACCAAGATTTACCTATTCCGAATCGATGTTTTGGTAATGATGAACCTCTCCCCTTTGGCATATTCGATTTTATTTCGATTGTCTCTCAATCGTTGTGTATCGTATGACTTGTTGTGTTTATTTGACGTCTCTGTTGGGGTGTTGTTTGCAGCGGATTTTATGTGAAAATATACGAAATACTTCTTTATTTGGCCGGAAAAGAAAAATATTTGATTTCTTTTTTAGATTTGGTCGTATCTTTAGTTTGCAATGCAAGCATAGAAAAACTATATGTCTTTTGTGCTTAAATCACGATATTATATGAAAAGCAGAACAAAACTATGGCAATGACAAATATTTATTGAAGCTTAAGTTGGTTGCATTGCTTGTCAAAATGAGCGAATGTTGATGTTGATTTCGAATAAGCTCATTTTCTCCACACAGGAGAAATATGCGAAAATTCTTTTTTTTAATATTATCTACAACAAGATAACGATAGAAAAGTGATCTTTTCTTCATTGAAACTATTTCGAGTTGTGATTACGAATGTATTTTTGTAAATAAGATTTAGTGCAACGACAACATAGACAGGGAAACATTCCAGGATCGCTTCATACGATGACCACCGCTAGGAAATTAATTGAAGTTTTTGTGTATGGCACATTGAAAAAGGGCGAGTCAAATCACCATTGGCTTAGAAATGCCGACAATGGTTTTGCGAAATTCGTTTGCAGCGGAATAACAACAACAAAATTTCCACTTATTGTCGCAACCAAATACAACATTCCATTTTTGCTGAATGTTCCTGAAGTAGGACATCAAATCAACGGCGAAATTTATTCAGTTGACGAACAAATGTTCGGTAATTTAGATGATTTGGAAGATTATCCAAAACTGTACGACCGGAACATTTTGACCGTCACCGGATCAGATGGGTGAGCACATATTTTTTTTATTACTATTATGTCACATTCAGATGTAAAAATAAAATGACTTGTCAAAAGATTGCTCGTGTGAACGTAGCTTGCATTACGAATAGTCGTTGAAAAATATGTTATTCCTGTTATTTGTGTCCCATTCGGAATTTAGAGAAAAAATATGTATTTTTTCAATGATTCGCAACAGAAATGTTCACCAATGCTGGATTTACATGCTCAAAGAATTTCCGGAAGACTTTTTAAAAACGCACGAATTTATTACTGAATACAGAAATTCAGTGGAGCTGCCATATCTAGGTGAATTTATATTGACCATCCGATGCATTTAAATTATCTTGTTTGATTAGGACTTAGTCTAATGATGATATTTTTCAAGAAAAATCCTTCTACGAATTCATTTATATACTTCTTTATTCTATTCAAATCTAGAGACCTATTTAGATACATGTTCGCTAGAAGACTTATATAATCCACAAGAATGACGAAGCAGCAGATTTTGCAAAATCAATGGAAGAAAAAAATTGTTATAATTGTTTGAATACTTTCGAATTCGAACCTTGTTGAATGATTGTTGGAATTATTTTTGTTAATCAATAAAAATCGAAGTTCTATTGAAATTAAAATTAAATTTGAAAATTATAAAGTCAAAATTGAATGAGCAATTAGAGGAATAGAAGAATATTATAGAGAGAGCAAAAGTGGTCACATGCATCTCACCTCCTGCTCATGCTAATTGATTTATCAGCAAGAGAGGAAGAGAGATGCGAATGATCACTTTTATCCTCAGCAACTCATATGTATTTCTTCTATTTTAGCTTAAAAAATTGAAAACGTTTCAGTGTCCACCCTCGTAATTTGGATCAGATTCATTTGAATTATCAGAATTCAATAACATATGAGAAAAGTGAAAAAAATAAGATTTTAATGTCCAACCGCGAATATAAGCCTAATTGCGCATATAAATCAGGCATTAGGTCCTAATTAGGAACATTTAAAGGAAGACAACCCAGGCGGTGGTCGATCGGTAAGTGCACTGCGCTCATTTTTGCCACAGTGGTGATGTGGGTTTGATTTTGGTGATGAGAAAAACTTTAACATCCCCTCCACCTGTGAAAAACAATAAAACTTTACCTAATTTTTCATGATTCATTTTGATTTTCATGCAGCTTTTCCATGATTTTATGTGTAAGGGTAACTTTCAAATTTTGGGCCTATAACTTTTTGTGTATATAAAGTGCAACGGAATTTATTAGGCCCAAATTTGGCCAAAATCAAATGAAAGTAATACTATCATATGTTATAGCGATGAGCGAGTGCGCTGCTCATTCAGTCTGCTCACAACGAAGCTATATAAAATGCCTATAAACATTTTGAGCGCTCCGAGTGAGCGACACCTTCGCTCATCGATGAAGCAGCATAGAACTCACGTTCAATACGTTGCTCAATTGACTGAGCCTTATGGTGAACCGAGTGTGCGTTCCACATGCCCTGGTGAAACCCCAGCTGGGTTTTTCAAAATTAGATTAAATTTTTGTTTACATCATATTAAATTGTACACGTACATTTCGGATTGTAGCCATTTTTAAAGAAAAAATTATCTCTTTTTGCAGACTTATATCACGTTAAGGGCTTAAAATTTTGTTTAGGCATTTTCAGCGAAATCGTAGCCTAGAAATATGGCAAAATGTTCAAAAAATGCTGATATGTTATAAAATAAATAATTTCATTTGAAAAAAAATGTTCTCAAAATTTAATAAGATTTCAAATAGGGAGTTTCGCGCTGGGATCAGATGGAAAACAGAATACGAAATGAGACGATTCAGGGGGATTTAAACGTCGATTCGGTAGGGAAGGAAGCAAGAAAATCGAGACTGTTCGCAGAAACGGATTCTGTTCGCCGACGCTGATGGGAAACTCAAATCTTGGCTTTCGATCGGTGTTTTTGGAGAGATTTTGTTAAAGGTGTATTAAAGGAAATTGTTTCGTAAAACAGACCAGAAGCTGAAAGGCAAAAATGGTCTATAAATGCTTGTTGTTGTAAAATTGCACATTAAAATTAGTAGGGGGAGCAGTAAAGATTTAACTTTAATTCTTAACTTCGATATCGTGAAGTATTATCAAACGCATTCAAATATTTCATAAGATCATGTTCCATTGCTGGAAAATATGTTCCACGCTCAAATAATTTGCTGTTAAAAATTTAGTGAATATTTGTGGATATAAGTGAATGTATACAAATTTGGACAGGTAAATGCATTTCACAATATCGACCAATATCTCCCCCAAATATTTCGAATAAATGCTCGTTTCACAATTATTACCAATTTTTTTTTTTGTACATTATTTCGCTGAAACAGTTTCACGCTCCAAGATCTGAAGGTAGGTTTTCCTCCGACCGATTCATATACAGAGGGATGCAGCGTGTGTATATGATCGAAAATGTTTGTCGGGATTTATTGATTAAACAAAGTAACGTAATAATTGAAGAAACAGTGTGTATTGAGCCCTTGTTCCATCGAACATCCACCATTGATAAAAGATAACTCGTGAGATTTGATCGATTGGCCCCAATTACCTTTTTGGCCGATTGAGAAAAAAAAGCATTGACAAATTATCGTAAATGTCTGAAAAATCCGAAAGAAATTATATAAAAATATAAACGTATAGTTAATTTATTTAAATCTCTTTATTTTTACTGGTAGTAATATGTGTTTGTGTGTGAATGTGAGACTAACATTACAATGGATACAAATTTCAATTATTCTTTCCTTTGTCATTTATATAACTTTTTTTGTTTTGCATTCGTTAAATGTAATTCAATTAAAGTGGTTCTCATTTTGTTTTTTGTATCAGCTGCAACTGGCTTAGTGTCTTAAAAATGTAATCGCATTGAATGGTGTTGTACGGGGAAAATTAGCACAAATTCCTATTTTTTAATGCATTTATTGATTGTTGGTATAAATACGAAAAGTGTTGGCTGAATATTAAATGGTAGTTGTTAGATTTGTATGCTTCCTGTTTTCATTTGTTTATTTTGGGATGGGAATTATCGTTGGTTGTAAATTTGTGGGTGTGTGTGTGTGAATGTTTGTGTTTTGAGATTGAAATATGCATTTCTCAATGTGTGACCTTCTAATTGATTTCATTTCCATGTTATTTTAAAATCATTCAAATGACTTTATTTTCCTCTATTTTTGCTATGGCATTGTTTATTTTATATTATTTTGCTCGCTCTTTCATCATTTCATTTCACTTTTTTTATTAAAACAACTTTGATTATTTCTATGCAACTGTTACTATCATTATTTCAAACTGTTCTCTTAATACGGCCCGTTTTGAAAATTATCTGCTGCATTTTTATTTCTTGTGATCTCTTTGTTGATTCTCAAATCTATTTTTTTAATTAAATAATAATCAAAATAATGCTGAAGAATTTAGTATTTATGCATCATTTTTGTTTCTATATTTGTTTGATTGTTAAATATATAGAGATTTTTATCAGATTCATTTTACTCATAGCTGTCTAACGCACAGAACTTGTCATTGCCTTACTTAACATTGCGTGTGTGATGTTCTGAGTTGTTTCTGATTTCATTTTTATTAATTCATTTTAAGTTAAAAGAGTTTTAAGAATTTAACAAACTATAGTGTCTTACTAGTGTTTTTGTTGTTGTTATCTATATTCAAAGGCTACACATTTGCTTTGAAATATCGGCATTAATATAACAGTGGAGTTTCACTTTTATTTGAAATATACATATAACAGTAACGCCTCACCTTGTCTTAAAAGCGGGACTTGGAAAAGCCTAGTATATCGAATTTTCATTGAAGTGGATAAATGATTTATTTGTTTCTGTTACAAATGACTTATTTGTTTACACCCTCAATTGGGCGACCCGGTCGATCTTCATCAAGAATGCACGTGCGACCGCGTCTGAATTCCGCTGTCCATCATTTCACTGTGGCAATGTGTGGTGCTTGGTTCCCATAAACAGAATCCAGTTCAATTTTGATTTCATCATTTGTTTTGCTTTTCAAATACAAGAATTTAATCACTGCTCGATACTCAATTTTTTCCATTTTATCAAAAAAATTGGAGGCTTGTTACTTTCTGATGCTATAACTTGTAAATGTGTCGATGGTTTTTGCTCAAATTTTGACAGCAGTTGTTTGAAGGATGCCACTTGTCAAATCCAAGAAAAAATTTCCATTATTTTCTACAGAAGGCGTTAGGCGCATTACTTATTGAACAGCCTTGTATATCAATGCCTAAGTGGTGCACTCTCCTTTGTATCAAAGTGTTAATTGTTGTCATCAATTAGATTGAGAATAATGAGTAAAGGTTGTGATCAAGCGCATTTTTCGTATTTGGTACAATCGATGGTATTGTGACTCGGTGGCGTGGTGGAAATGAGCCGCGGTGATCCGCGTTGCATGGAGGCCGCGGTTGCAATAGAGATTTCTCATCTGAAGCACTTTTTCAATATCAACGGGGGAGAGAGAGAAAGATTATAGACATATTTCGACGAGAAAAAAAATCCAGAAATTCGAACGCGCACACATTTTCACGAGCGAATCTCCTAATTTTTTTTTTTTTTTTTTTTTTTAATTTTTATTCATCAAATTTTGATTTGATCAGATTGTACGATCCGAACAGAGTGATCAAGTGTCTGAAAAATTGCTTGAGATAATTGAGTTCCGACTGAAAGCGCTCACAAGCTGTTCGATTCGCTCTATGTTAAATCAGACGGAAGCTGATCACATTAACGAAAAACCACACACACAAAACTGTGAAGTGTTCGCGACTATGAAATATAAGCGAAGCAAAAGTTTCGGCTCATATTTATTTATATCATTGTAATTTTGTGGCTGAGATCCGAGGTGGAGCGCACAAAACAACGGCAATTGGAACGGTTGAATGGGCGACAAAGAATGGGATAAGCAAAATTAATTGTCGCCAATCCAAATCCATGCATTGAATCAACATCCTGCGAAACGCTTTCTCGAAATATGTACAACCGAGCGCAGCTCTGTAAAAGTGCGTAAGTAACCAGCTCATCATCATGAAATACACCAACGCTTGTACAGCAACTACAAAACATGTCGCTAAATCCAAGGAATTCAATACGAAATTGACTCGTTTCAATTAAGCCACACAAAAAACAATTGAAAAACAGAAGACATGAGAGAGATTAACTAAAAGTCCATAAATATTTCGTGATGTTATTCATTTAAGTTTTTCTTTACATTTATCTCCATCCTCATTATTTCCCTCTAACCAAAACAAAGTGAATCATGTTTATTCTTCCATCATAATAAGTAGCAACCTTCTAGTATGTGATTCTCTTAGTTGTTAAATAAATTTTGCATTTGGACTTGTTGTGGCTCAGATAATATTTTAGGTGTGAATTCCATCAGAAATTGTGTATCATCTCTATTTTTACAGTTGCATGTGATTCTGTTAAAAAGTGTCCATTTGTTGCTTTTGTTGTTGTTTTCATTCAGCATTTCTCGTGAGTGTATGTGTGTGTGAGTGAGTGACTATTGCTATTTTTGAATTTTGTTTTGAATATTTTGTTAGTTTAGAATTACATATTTATAAAAAACCGAGAGAGGATAAGCGAAAGCGTCTTTTTATAGCAGCGAAACGAATAGTTATAAATTTCTTTATCTGCGATTTTTGCTTTTCATTAATTATAATTTGAATTCATATTTTTTTTTTTTTTTTTTTTCATCCATTTACTTATTTTGTCAGTGTCAAAGAAGGTACGAGATATAATTAAAATAGAGTTAGATTTATATTTATATTTACTTCTTTCCCTTTATTTTTTTATCTACTTAAAAATAGTAACGATCTAAATAGTGAAGTTTTTTTATTTTGTATTTAATCGATTTTAATTTTTTTTTGCATTGCTTTTTTCGACCCTTTTTTGTATTAAAATTGTTTAGATCAAAGCGTTATTTGAATTCAACTATTTTTAAGTGCTGAAAAATCACCCTACATATTTAAGCAGTCAGTGACACACAAAAAACGAAAAATACAATGGAAATAAAATGGACAGTTTTGGCAATCCGATCGAGAGAGATTGGTTGTCCGTTTTGGTTTCGATTCGGAACATTGTACGGTGTGTGTGTGTGTGTATTGATATTGGCTGTCTTGCTTTGGACATCTCTGGGATAACAAAGGCACCAGGTATGCTTATTCAATTGTTAAAACACAACACGGTTCGCTCACAACACACGGCTGATTATTTTTACACGAAAAGCAAAACACTTGTCTCTTATTTACCGTCCTCAATTCAATTTGTGAATGTAATTTCATTCGAATGCAATTAAATTTGCGCTGCTAACGATTCAATTGGAGATTCCTAAACTTCCTGAATTGTTTTGTGTATTTCCGTTCCTTTCTGATACATTTTTTTTTATACTGGCACACAACGAAAATTGTTTATTTTCTCTACGCAGAATGTGGTCGGGTGAAAAGACTCGTCATTCAAATCGTCAAAGAATTCAACGAATTAAAAAGATTCGCTTTGAAATATGAGTGATGTTCGAACAATTTGTCGCACACTCGATCTTATATATAAATATAATATAGAAAAGATGTGTGATTCGAAAATGTGTTTGCGTGTTGCAGTGTCGTAGTAGATCGACTGTATCAGCTGGCTCGATTGTGTGTGGTCAATGAAAAATCGGATGGAATTTCGACGAACATAAAACAATGGCCAATTCAACGCAATTGCCTGATACACGATATGGACATACAAGGATATTCGATGCACAAATGACCTAGAATTGATGGTAAATGCGAGAAATCAAATCATTATTACATATAATATCCAAATACTCGCTATTCGCATTCGCATTCAATTGCATTGAATCCCCATAGATCTTAATCAATTTAAAACAGAAGAATCGATAGTAATTTACGCTAAAAATATCTAATTCATTTGTTTTGCCTTTATTTCTATGTTTCTGTATCAATTATATACTTCATTTATCTTTATCTATTTATATAGTATTTATAAAGAGAGAGAGAGAGAAAGAGTTGATTAGTGATGATGATGCATGTGCTATGGCCACATGTTTTATGAATTTTCTTCTTCTTTTCTTTTTTGTTGCTTTCACAAAAGAGACAAATGGCACCCCTTTTAGTGCACAACATGTTGGTGCATTCTGTGGTTTGAATGTTTCGCCTTTTTTCATACCTTTTCGATTGTTATTGTTGTTTTGAATGACCCTTTCATTGAAAGCGGCTCGCATTTTTGAAACTTTTATTATATGTTAAATGTATTTTACCTAAATTTCAGCATGAGACTCTTTTTGGTATGGCTTTTCATTATTTTTCATGCTTCCTCCTCTTCTTCTTCTTCATTTTTTTTAAATCATTGAAGTAAATAAATTCATTAAATAGTCAATAATGGCTATAATTAAGCATTTGTCTCAACCCAGAAAATTATATTTATCCTTTGATGTCCCAATTTGTTGCTTCCCATTCACATGATTCGAAAATGAGTGTTTTTTTTAGATTTTTACTTCATTGATTTTGTTATTCGTTAATCTATTTAAAATAAACTAACACAACGAAAATCGAAAGGCAATGTTTCATTTATAATGTGATTTTATCTCCACTTTAAAATGTTACTTTTTTTGGTAATTTGTTTCATGTTTTTCTTCAATTAAAATAGTTTTTAGTTTTAGTAAGTTAGAGTTAATAGTGCAATTAATTTAAGTTGTCAAAAGTGGATGTTTGTAGCTGAAAAACATTTGCTTGTTTTGAACTGACCAATGTTCAGTTGGCAGTTCAAGAATGATAGCAATTGTTATTGTTGTTGTTTTTGTTTTTGTTGTTGTTGATGATCAAAACACCGATATTGTGAAAACAGTGTGCGCGGCGTCCTATCAATATCCGATATGATAGCTACCGTACAAACTTGCGGACATTTATCGGCGCTCATTTATTGTCGCCAACTGGATATTTACAAAAATATTTGCGGATTACACACGGATGATTGACGAAATGGAAGCAAACCCGGAATTTGAGAGTCGGGAAAATGGTTTCCGATACGATTCACCGACAAATGGTCGATGGTGTTTCCGAACGAACAGCTAGTGTTTTAATTCGAAATTATAATTTTAAATTTTTTTTCTTTTGATTTTTTACCATGAATCGCACGAATACTATTCGAAAAATGCTCAATGCTCTGAAATGTGAAAGAGCGCTGTGATCAAGTGCATTTCACGCGAATAAAGCGTAAAACTATTTGACTACATGTTTTTTTTTTTTCTTTAGCTGAATGTGTTTGGTCCACAATTGGCGGCCTCCGCGCATCGATTTCTTCATGCAAGAATTCGAATTCGTGTCGCATCGGAGCGGCGATTTCAAATTGCTTTATATAGGCATCATCAGGTCATTTTCGAAGTGATTTCATGTGTCATCACCATTTTTTTTGCCTGTGATAGGTTGTTGTGTAGGATGGCTCTATCTTGAGTTGCATAGCTTGAATTACATTTAGTTAGAATAAATGTGCATTGTTTAATCCAAATTCAATATTTCCTTCGTTTGTTTTTGATTTTTTCTTTTCGAGAGACACACACAAACAACAAAAAGACTCATCACAATGTTTTTTTTCGTTAAGTTCAGACAGAGAAATACTACAAACAAACGAACAAACAAAATAGAAACATTTTGAATAAGATTTCAAAAAAAAACTTAGCTGCTCAAAAACGTTTATATCTTAATTCTCTTAAATAGTTTATATATTTGTATTCGAGTTTTCCAAGATAAAATCAAATACTCAAAGATTGCTGATTGTTTTTGTTGAAGTTATTCTGCTCCTCTATCTGTGTTCATTTCATTTATTTTACTTCGGGTTGTCATTTATGTGGTTATCCATAATTGATGGTGCTGCCAAAAAACTGTGTTCTGCATTCTTGAATATAAATCAAAATCTCTAAATTCGACTGACTGAGTTCTTCTGTACAGTAATATATTCATTGGCTCATTCATTGCAAGAACGGATTTTCAATCTAACGGTGTGTGTGTGTGTGTGTGTGTGTGTGTGTGTACTTGAATGGTTTAAAACGAGACTTGAGAAGATTCCTGTACAAAATTATTAATGTATACGAACGAATGACTAGAGCACGTGCTTCATTCTAAGCGTGTTTTTAGCTTTCTCATTTTTGTTTTGTTTGTTTGCCGCCTAACGTGTTGTTGTTGTTTTTTGGCAGAGTTGCCATTTCATAGATTACATTTTAAACTTGTGTAATAAATAGAGAAGCTTTATAGTTTTATGTCGAAAACACAGAGAAAAAAACATTTGAACCAAATTCGGTAGAACCAAATTGGTGGTTGAGATGGATTTTTAGTTGTAGTTTATAACAAAGTGGTTAGATATATTTGCATTTTATTTGAAATGTTTTTGTTGCCTGCAATTTTCATGAATTTTCATTGTGAAAAAAAACGGATTTTTCTTTACATTATGTATTTGATTTCTTCAACTTATTTTTTTGTTTACTCAAAATTTCCTTTTTTGTTTTGGTAGCTTTTTCATTCAAATCGGTTGCATTTTTTTTGGATTATGGACATTATTATTGTTGGATGCTTAGCCGGTGTTTCTCTCTTAAACGTCAACAACCATCTTCTTGTGGATATCAGTATTACCAACTACCGAGCAAAATTCTTCGAATGATATTTTACCATCTTCATCCTTATCAGCGAAAACAATGGTTTTGTCGACGATTTGCTGTAGCTGTGTGTCTTTCAGGTTGTTGCCGACCATCATTTTCAGCACCTGCAACGGAAATGCATAATGTATTCTTCGTGCATAAAAAGCTTAAGACTTTTAAAGAAAAAAACATGAGTTATGATTGCAATACGATACGATTGAACAGAAGTTGAAATGAGATACGATACACGACAAAATCGGAGGATATTCTTCTTTTTGAATAACAATAAAGTTATTCATTGAGCAAAGTTTTTTCAACGATTTTTTTTCTCTTTAATGATCATCCGATGAGTGAATAAATGCGGAAAAATGTATTTAACAGATTCAACATTGCGCGACTATTATATATCTATCGTTGAGATGGAGAGGAAAGTATGTCTGTGTTAATTTAAATGTACATACTCGCCTCTCCATCTCACTGATAAAAATGTGTGTTAAGTGCTTACCTGAAATAGCTCGCCATTTGATATAAAACCATCGTTGTCCATGTCATAAATGCGAAACGCAAATCGAAGTTTGGACAATTTGTCGCCTTTGACGCTGAACTGTGAGACGCCTTGTATAAATTCCTTGAAATCCACTTCGCCATTGCCATCCGCATCAAATATATCGATGACGCGTTGCACCAACGGATTCTGCTGCAGTTCTGCAATCGACATAAATTCATCGACACTTAAAGCTCCCGAATTATCCAGATCCAATTTACGGAAACGTTTTCCCAAGCGTCGAATTTCATCTGCGTCGACTGGTTTATATTAATCGCCAAAAAAACAGCAACGAAAAATGAAATGAAAGACAATTGAAATAAAAACAAAGTGGTCAAAAATTGAATGAAATACTTGTCATTTTATATGCTTGTTTTAAGTTACGCAATATTTTATGTTAATATTACATTATTTGATGAAAATAATTGCAAAGGTTTTGCAAGAACGAAAGAGGGAGATTCTCCATCATTTCGAGTCGAGGAAATTCTTATTAAGAAATGATTTAAATAAAATCTTCAGAATAGAATCAAATAACACTTGAATAGGGCCAATGATAATATTATTTTTATATGGATTTCGTGGATAGAGATAATCGATGAAATATGCATCACTTCATTGATCGTTTTCAATCATCCAAATGACTGACAATAACATTTAATGCGAAACGAATCGAATGAAATTCCATTTTATATGCTGTCAATAAAAATAAGCGAAAAGTTGATACATTAAAATAACACTTATTGTTATCAATCGTTGTCATTAGTAATCTCCATAAAAGAGCTTGATTATTCATAGACAGCAATGTCAATGGCAACGCCGATATCAAGTGTCGGTATTCGAACTTCATATCGATCTGAGGAGAAAAGCCAGCAAATATGATTCATTAAACCACAATTTAATTGATAAAATAGCCACACACATACGAGTACACTCGTTGTATCTCATCGCCATTTCATTCAAAATCTTCTGATTGCAGCTCACGTCGGAAGAGTGGTCATTTGTTAGTGATCGGCCATAAATCTGCAGCAATCAACTTGGTTAGTTGAATTGAAATTTATGTGCTTCAAAATGTATTAGTTGACAATCGACATGGATGCAAGAGAATCGAACCAAGTCATTTTCATTCTATAAAACTAGCTATACGTGTTGTTCTCGTGGTTAAATCTTGGTTTTGTGGACTATTGAAATTCGCGAGTGAAATATCTTGACAGACATTTGGAGATTTGGAAAGAAAACAGTATGATGTGCAACATAAATGTCAAGCGATTTTGAAACTTATTGCTCTTTATATTACATAAAGCAATCGGGTTCAAAATTGCATGACATTCATCACATTTCACAGTTTGCTTCTAAAATTTTCAGTGTTTTTATTTTGGAGTTAAAAAAAGAAAATGTGTTAAATTTTAATCAAATATCAGATGAATAACATTTTCGATTCCAGGTATCTACGTAATTGATTATGATGGAGTGGCTCACAAATTCTCGAGACGATGCCATTTGGAACGTAAGAGAATGGAAAAATTTCCACATAAAATCTCTTTCAATGCCAAATTTGAATTCTGAAAAAACGTGGAAAATTACATTCTGTACATTTTTGATGTATCAAAGTTTGAATTTTCATTTTATTAATTAATTATATTAATCGAATTTTGTTGACTTTGAGTAATATTCATAATTTCAAATTGAAATGAGTTCAAATCGTAGGCCGAGGGTGGCGGAGGTAAATGTATGGCACTTGTACAGTGCGCCCGATCTATCCTAACCATGAATTCAAAGTAAAATAATAAAACAACAGCACATCACATCAATTATTTATTTCAGCCCGTTCTTCCGTCACGAATGTGTTTGTGTGAGTGTGTGAGTTTGTGAGTTTGTGTTAGTTTCCCTGAATAAAAACCAAAATAAATTTTCTCATATAAAATATAAGTTACGATGTTTTTCATATATTTACAAACGAATCACATCTCATGTTTGGACAGAGCGTGTGATACACATCGATGATGCGTGATGTGTTTGGTAACTCAATATGAATGGCCACATTCATCAGTGGGATTCAATCAGGGCTGTGTGTGTGCGCCTAGCCGTGAGTATGGTCAGTTCAATTGTATAAATTTCAATGATTTTGTAATGAGTCAGAGTTGCTTTCGTATAGAAAAGGCAGCAAGAGCGCAGCTTTTATTTTGTGTCGATACTGAGCTATGGCTCGATTCGCTTCACTAGCCCTCCTATTTAATGGGAAGCAATACAATTTCTCATAGAAAAAGGTATTTGAATGCATCGCTTCATGACTTAATCATGAACCTCATCACATCAATTGAATTTAATTGCAATCGTAACCGTTATCGCTTCGATTAGATTTTGCTTTCAAACGTAGCTGATGCATATTAATGTCAGTGATATTCATTGAATACGAATTCATAATGGCAATCCCGATAAATCGTTCATATATCCCGCATACAAATGAACATGCAACGGATCCAAAGCGAACGAAGAAACGAAGACATTTGAGCTAACGATGAAAAAGCTTAATCATTTCAAGCAAGCACCTGCGAAAGGATATCGATTAAGGCTTCAAGCTCAGGTACCAAAAATTGATCACACAACAGCAAATCATCACACATTAATGCACTCTTACCTACGAATGAATACATCACATTTATAATACCAAGAAAGTATAAATTCACTCAAGTATTCAATAAACTTACTTCGAAATTCTGAGACGAAAAACTTGCAATCACACAATGCGTGTGTTTGTTTTGGTTTGTGTTTGAAGAATTTGTCGCATCGATCGCATGATTGGAATCGTAATCAATGTCCTTGCGGCTTCAAGTTTGGTGTTTTCTAATCGCTTTATTGCTTGCGTAACGGTACCACTATGTTTTTCAAATCATTGGTTTGTCATGCACCAAATCCATTTCATTGTGCGTTGTAACGTCTCGTTTATTATATTTTGCCGCACACACACACACATGCACTCGGCATCAATTCATTGCATGCATTTACACCAACTATTAAAGTTTTGTGTACCACTTGAAATAACATTGATTAGAAGCTACCAAAAAATCGCATTTCACTTGTTCTTATTTGTGGCAGTGTGCAGCTCTTAAATCAAGCTATTGGCATTCTATAAATCCAAGTATAATTATTTTATTTGCACTCGAAAACGATTGCCAGAATCATCTGCAAATGAAAGTGCTTGAGCCTGTGCACTCATTTCTTGAGTGCATGGCTGGTAATCTCTTTTGCAATCTCTCACCATTGTTTTCCTTTCATTTTCAGTTGCGGTTTAACGAGCATTAGGATTAGGAGCTGTTGAACGATTTTCAAACATCATTGGCCTATACCGTACAAGTTTTGCTGGAGTACTTTTGTTTTGTTTGTTGCATTGTTTTTTTGAACTTCATCGGTTTTCGATAGAAACAAACTTTTTTGAGTGGCTATAGAAAAGTGGCGTGCAATTTTCCACCACTGTCTATTATTCAAACGAATTGACCGAACGTGCTTTTCCATGCAATTTTCATTGGCTTCCGGCACAGATGAAATTTGTTTCACCGATTTTTATTCGCAATTCAATGCACACGTGATAATCATCTAGTGAAACGTTTGAAACATTTCACATTATTTATGGTAGAAACTTGAATAACGGAGTTCATTTATTCGTAGAATGGGACATGTATCATAAAAGCGCATTTAGTCGCAAAAAATGTCAAAAATTCAAATCTCAATTTGAACACAAATATGCTGCATATTTCGTTCAATAAAACGATTCAAAACTTAAAGTGCAAAATAATCACAACAAAATATCACGCTTATTTTTGTCGAACAGCAATTGGTTCATTTTTGTCGAACAGCAATTGGCTGATTCAGTGCAGCTTGCAATTGCTTTTACTGTTTCAAAAACATCTTTATCTTTTCGTACAAGCCATTTATTTTCATTGTCTGATTCAGTTTCTCTCAAGTGCAGATAATTCATTGTAATGGTAGGTTAACTCTCAAAACTTGACATTTCAATTTCGTTTGGTGTTCGATTTTGTGAATTTGTCGGGAAAATTGCTATTTCTTTTCGAAAATGACAAAAAAATACTGCAGGCACAATCTTCGAAACACCCTTCTTCATCAGTTTAGTGAAAATCAATGCAAACCATTCGAAATATGGTCTTTTTTATTATTTGATATCGCATTTCTCGTGCAGAATCAGATCTGTTTAAGTATAGTGTGATTTCGTTTAATCCACCAATGTTTTTCGATGATTTTTTCATTTTTGAAATTCGATTTGCACTCGACTCCTTAATTCTTAAGTATGTTTCGTTGAAAATTTGGCACGTTTTGTGCTTGTGAATATGACCTTAGACTCTATTTATATATGAAATAAGGTTCATTTTCATCGCTAGGCCATAATATGAGTGTAGATCAAAATTGAAGCAAATAACCCCTATACGTGGTTTTTGTATTCAACTTGTGGTCATCACGATGGATGTTATGTGTAGATTTTTCTATCTTTCTCCCTGCAAACAATGCCGTTCATGCCTCAAGCGATTTATATGTCATGAAGCCAACGTTTTGGTACAATTTCGTTTCGTAAAATTTCGTTTGTTTGGAATATGCGTACCGAAACTAGGTCGTGATAGATGTTTTCTTTTCATTTGCCAATTAGAGAATCGAAGGTGTGTGCTAGAATTCCGGCCATAAATTCATTCAATACACTGTATGAGCTGTGAGCCGAATACTGATTTTATAATTACTGAAGGGAATCTTATCGACTGTCGAATTGGGTCGAAGGGGAACACACAAATCGATGTGTTTTTCTTGCTGCATGGTGGCACGTGTGTTGTTTGTATATTTTCCAACATGACGTGGTCGGAGCGTGCGAAAACCGGAAAATGAGAAATAATTGACTTTGATTGCTTTCAATCGGTAAGATTGATGTATCCAGACGGAACTCCAAAATTGCAAAAGAATTTGAATCGCATTTAGAAGAAGAGAGGAGGATTTGGAAAATGGACTTTAGCCTAGCTTCACACATTCAATCATTCCTTTTTGTACATTCAATATGCTCGATAATTTGCACTTGCTCAAGATTACTTCCTATTATTATTCATGGCACGATATTGCAAAAGAAAAAAGAATTGCTTTCAACCAGTTTCCCATTGGCCTCTTTTTTTATTTTTGTCATTCGCAATTTATTAAAACGACTTAGATGGTTTTCCTATCGAATTGCTGATTGATGCTTTCTTTGTTCCGTTGGAAAATTTCATTCATATCGCACTCTTTGCTTCACAATGCATCCAATCTTTCGTCGGCAAAGAAAATAAATATCAAAGCAAATTAAAACCGAATGATATTCTTTGTGGTTCGTCTATTAAACGATTTTTATGCAAAAAAAAAAATCACATAAAACGATTTGCACGGGTTAGGATGGCAATAAATATGGTTTAATTATACCAAAAATAATCTATATTTATTTTTATTCATATGTTTATGGCCAAAGAATAACCACATGTTCAAAGTATGTGTATGAAACGTTAAATATTTCTTTTCATAGGAAACGTCTGCTGAAATCATCATGATCGCATTTCGTTTTGGCATTGGTTTTTTCACGAACTTTGGCTTCTATTAAATACCGTAGAAAAAGCGAAAAGTTAACGCTTGTTTACCAAGAAAGGATCCAACTTCGAAATGCCAGTGTCGATGATTGAAAAATGTGTATGAAGTTAGAAAGATTACATTATCGACTGAATAGATGGCAGAGGATTTCGGCATCAGCCACAAAATGTGAATGCTCATAAAAGGCGGGACCGAATGATTTATAGCCGTCAACATTCGAACGAAGAAAATTTCACAGCTGAATCTGTCAACTTAGCCACAATGTTCGTCCATTTTCCCATTTCACTCAAGTTTGCGCTAATGCTTTCGGTAGGCTGCTGCTTTTTGCTTCATTTTCGATAAAGTAGTTTGCCAACTTGCCATAGTCATTTATCAATAGTTGTAGTGAACAGTTTAGATGCTATGGAATAAAAGTGTGCTTTTACAGAACTTTGCTTTTATACGATGTACCTGAGCGAAAGCAAGAAAGAAGGGAAGGGAAAAATCGCCAGTGAAATATAAGACTCAGTGATATTTTTGAAGTCAATTTATTTGAGTGACTGCAAAAGCACGAGAAGTATTTGATAAATGAAATATTTTGTTTTTTCTATATATGTTTTTTTTTGTGTTCATATCACATTCATCGCGAGAATCATAAGCAGCAAATGTTCAGAACTCATACAAATAATTCATTCAATAGCATTTGTCAGAACCAAGCGATTATTTCATTGATTAGGTGTGTGAACCGGAATGCTCAGCGAATTATTTTCAGCTTCCTCTCTTTTGAATTACTATAAAATGGAAATAATTGACAAAACAACGAATGTTCAATTGACGAAGGCTGTTTTTCTCTTCACTGTTCAATTACAAATACGCATGTTTTCCATTCACAACCATTTTGTGTGATGCATAGAAATAAATTGGCACGGATTGAAAGCCAACATCATCCAAATTGACCGCGCAATCGCATGCAAGTGAAATGCCAAACATTAAGAGCTTTTCAGAATTATGTTTAATTTTCAAGCGATGAATATTCATACAATGTAATTTCCATTGCATGAAAATATGTAATTATAGTTCGTTCTCATCCAAATTGTGTACATCACGCGTTGTAGCATTCATAAAAGCTTTTTGACGCGTAAGCAATTAATTAAACCCAAACTAAAATCAAATTCAAATAATCGTGCACAGAAAATGAACGTGCGACACTGAATTCATTTGAGCTTGCCTTTAGAAGCGACTGCAAAACATTGCAGTGGAAAAATGAAGTGCGACATAAATTTCATGCAAAATACGAATTGCGATTCTGCGTCGAATTGGATCAAACACAGAACAATGTTGAATGAAAACACTTTTATGATGAAGAGTAATTGCAAAATAGCAACAACAGCAAATATGTTCATTGAAAGATTTATTTTTCGTTGGCATAGATAAGAGAAAAGACAATTTCATTGAAGAGCTCGAAACCAACACTCATCATTATCAGCGTTGCGATATAATGGTCGTCAAATTCAACACGCACTCAGAAATATTACATTTTTATGATTTTGAAAGAAACGCAAATTAGAAACATTCATCATGATGGCACAGCCTAGGGGATAGACATGATTGCTATTTATTCTCTAATTTAGCTAATTTTTACTAAATATTTCCCAGCATGGCTTTTGATATTCAAAATTATTACCAATGCATATTGTACGAGAATTAGCAGCCATATAAAGGGTCAAGTAAATAATATAGATATTTTAAGGCTTTTTGTCCTCTTTCGCCACATTTAAAATGGGAATTGGCAGAACAAATAGACACTCATAGGGAATAAAAGTGAAGTTAGAGAAAAGATCATGCAGGGGTGTCATATGAGCGTTGTTGTGGCAAAAACGTATACTAACATGACTCAGAAATAATTATTTTGCGTTTTTAGGAAATCACTTTTCATGATTCGTCATCAAATGATTCGCCAAAGCAACCTTCATGTGAGAATCCTGTTCGAACGATTCTTCATTCTTTATTTTATTCCCAGACACTCATACTATCTTTGAAAATATTTAATATAAACTGTTTTTCTCTTCTCTTTTGTTCGGATCTATTGTAATATATTTGTTGCGAGGACTTGCTCTCGTACTTTTACTATTGCTTCCCAATTCGATTCAATGCGCTATTTTCTACTATTATTTCTATCTTTTGCTATTGGGTGTGTTCCTAGAAAGACGCGCATCGTTACTAACTTCGTTTCGATTCACTCGCGCCATTTTTTTGACAGTGACAGCTATTCTATCTTAAAGAGCATCAAAAAATCTATTGAATTACAAGTGTCAAAGTGAACAGTCGTATTTTTGCAGAAGTTTTTATCATAATCGAAAATGTCTAATTTCGTGCCTTCAAAACAACATTTGCGGGAAGTTTTGATACACTACTTTCATTTGAAGAAAAGTGCAACAGAAGCGCAACGTTTACTCATTGAAGCTTACCCTGAATATTCTGTAAGCATTAGAATGTGTCAGGAGTGGTTTGTACGGTTTAGAAGTGGTGATTTCGATACAGAAGACAAAGAGCGACCAGGTCCATCAAAAAAGTTTGAAGACGACGAATTGGAGGCATTACTTGATGAAGATCCATGTCAAACTCAAGAAGAACTTGCAAAATCATTGGGAGTCACTCACTCAGCCATTTCCAAACGCTTGAAAGCAGCTGGATACATTCAAAAGCAAGGAAATTGGGTGCCATATGAATTGAAGCCGAGAGACGTTGAAAGGCGATTTTTCACTTGTTGCTGCTTCAAAGGCAAAAACGGAAGGGTTTTTTGCATCGTATTGTGACTGATGATGAAAAGTGGATTCATTACGATAATCCGAAGCGAAAGAAATCATATACAAAGCGCGGCAAGCCTGCAAAATCGACACCAAAGCCGAATATTCATGGTGCTAAGGTAATGCTCTGTATTTGGTGGGATCAGAAGGGTGTGCTATATTATGAGCTGCTAAAACCAGGTGAAACCATTAATGGGGACCGCTACCGACAACAATTGATCAAATTGAATGCAGCAATTAAGCAAAAACGGCCGGAATATGCGACTAGACATGAGTCAATAATTTTCCATCATGACAATGCTCGGCCACATGTTGCGGTGCCTGTTAAAAACTATTTGGAAAACGTCGGATGGGAAATTCTGCCTCACCCGCTTTATAGCCCAGACTTGGCCCCTTCCGATTACCACTTGTTTCGGTCGATGCAGAATCACCTCTCCGGAATACGGTTCACCTCAGTTGAAGGTATCAAAAAATGGCTCGATTCGTTCTTCGCTCTGAAAAATGAGCAATTCTTTTGGGATGGAATCCATAAATTGCCTGAAAGATGGGAAAAAGTCGTAGCTTCCGATGGACAATATTTTGAATGACATGTATTTTCATTTTCATACATAAATAAATGGTTTTTTTAACAAAAAAAGCGCGTCTTTCTAGGAACACACCCAATAATATGCTCTATTTTTGCGTGAACGAAGCGAAATAGCTAAATCATCCGCCCCCTAGGGAACAACGATCAAGCAAATGGGAAGACCGACCAAACTTAAAGTTTTTTTTGTTAACTTTTCTTTCCTCTTGCTGACATCACTCATTGTGGTAAAATGAAATTAGCACGCAGAGCTTTGCGCTTTTAGAATGACCATTGAAAACCTAACATCTTGAATGGTTTATGAATATGAACATAGAAACACGCACACGCGCGCGTGCACTACTTTGATCGCGCAATCCAAACACGAAATGAGAACGTTAAAAGGGAACAGCCAGCAAACTGAAATCAAATGAAAGTTAGTCATGAAACGAATGTAAGTGGCAATAAATATTGTTCACTTTTGCACTGCATTGACTTTGATTCGATGGAGGGAGAAAGTCGGCGAATAATTTTGTAAATGATTCATTGTAAATCGCACTAACTTGAATTGCTGCACATAAACTGATTCGAAGCTTAATCAAAATTTTGAAATATACTGATTAATCGCTCGAAATTTTGGAAATTGGATTCATATATCGACTTTTTCGTAAAAACAATGGCGCGCGTTGACACACGCAATGCAAACACCATAATGAACTGAAAATTATTGAAAATGACAAAATTAATGTGAATACAAGCACACAATGTGCGCTCCCAGTCACAGTCACTCGTTTACACTTGAAAAATAATAAATAAATGAAATAAGTATATCGATGGTTGGGGAGAGGAAGCAAGTTCATAGCAAATCGCTACACTTTCATTGGTTCAGCCAAAGGTGCTGAAAATATAAAATTCTGAAATAAAAAACATATTACACACTCCCTCAATATTTGAATCACGCAAACCATTCATTTCCCTTCGCTAGTCTATGAATCATTTTACATATGACGGCTAGGCCAATCATTATATTACTGTTAACATAAATATAATTATTATTATAACTATGCGCTGGAAAGGAACAATATTACGCGGAAGAAGGATGCGTTTTAATTTGCTACGGTGCGTTTGCTCGCAAAAAACGCTTTCGCATTATCAATGCGAACGAAATTCAGAAGTGTATACATTTTTTTGCCAAAATAGAACGTTTTCTTTATTGCCCCATTCATTGAACCGTCACCGAATTAGACATTTCATTACAGCTAATTTGTGCGATTTTGTAAGAATATTTGAAACGTCATCAGAATAAAAACGTCATGAGGCCATTTATTTACAGTAATATGCTCAAACAATTCACACGTACCGCATTTTATTTGGAAAAGGTTGTTATCAGCACCATTCCCCAATGCTGTTTCCGAAACGCAACGCAAATTCACTGTCTCACCGATGGAATGTTGAAAATTGCGCATATGAAACCGACAAAAGGTTGGCTTATTGAAGCCTTTGAATAGGATTCGAGACAGTCTCATTATAATTAAGTCAAATGACCAGTCAACAGAACTGAAGCTCATATAATATTTCTAAAATTTGAATCTAAATTGCCAGAATGTAGATTGAATTTCGACGTAATAGCAACCAATTGTGAATTTCTTCGATTAAAAAATAGCTGAGTCATAAGATTAGAGGAAAAGATAAGCCACGTGTAAATATTCTGACTACATCATCAGTAGACTAATTTGAGCATAAGCAGTTGACGATGATTGAAACTTTTCATGCATCAAACTTGAAAGGTTGATCGTAGTCAACTACAGTCAACCAGAAGGAATAAAACAAACATTTCAAATTAAAATACGCCAGAGTTAGCCGATATTTCAGGTATGGGTTAATTGAGATACATGATTTCGTTTGTGCACACGGATATCACGATTGTGTGCTCTCATTTAGATGAAAATTGAGAAACATTCAGCAAATCATTGAAATGTACCGAGTGAATTTCAAAACGTCGGAATATGTGAAGCAAAGGCATTGAAAGGAAGAAACTGTGCTAGCGATACGAACACGACTCAAACACAAAAATCACAAATAGTGATTCATAATGATACTCAAAAATGGGGCTTAGTACACATAAAACAGGTATTTATGACATGGTATTTATTTTAAGGAGTGCTTGCTATTGCGCGAACTATTATTATTATTACATTGCTTGATATTCACTGTATGATTTTTACTTTCTGTTCATTCGAGCTGCGCGGTGTCGTTCATTCGAATATTTCAACTCAAAATTCAGCGGATACAGTTCAAATCATTTATATCCTCGGGCACAAAAATTAATCACGACTTCGAATTGCATGCCCAGCCAACGCAACTTAATATAAACAGCCGCCAACCTCCCGCCTGCTCTTTGCGTCTAATTTAGTACACGTATGCGTGTACTTACAAGTATACTTGTTATCACCATATAAAATTGTATTCTTGGAACATGGAAATTAATGACGAATACATCAATTCAAACGATGAACTCATTCTGTTTTAAGACAAACAATGAGAGACGTCAGATGCAACGAAGTCAAGAATCGAATGAAATAAAAGAACAATATAAAGAGAGGGAGAGAGAATATGTGTACACAGTAAGGCAAATGAAATATTTATATAACATCCATTGGGAAGGCTTTGTTTGTCCAAATAAGTCCATCTATCATTTCGCTTGTGCCACATTTATGCTTATCTATATTTCTCTAGCAGAATTTATGCTTATCTATATTTCGATACAATTCACCACACATTAATTCATCAAGTTTTGATTCAAATACATTACCTAATTGCATCGAAACCATCTTCTAGCTGAACAAATTCAAATCGACTTTTCCTTCTTTATCATCATGAATTCAATGGTCTTTATCGGATACTTCGATTGACACATCCAAAGAACGACCGTTGAAGCTCACGTTAATGGCTGATAAAGTCGAACCATAGCCAGCGAACCAATGCCATCGGAAAATTGAATGCATCAAAATCAATTCAGTTCAAAGAAGTGACGTGTCCAGCAGAGACAATTTCACTCTACCATTCAATGTACACACATAACAGCTACAAAATTAATGATAAAAATTCGGATTCTACACAATACTTCCGTCTAGTTCACAAACGCTTTCATATGAAAATATAGATTTTTATACGAAATTTGTGAAAACTGGATTTTATATGACATGTCGTATAGTTGTTGGCTGTCAAATTCTCTGTGTGTAATGTTTCGAATCAAAAGTTTTGTTAAATCAATGGAGCAGATGCGAAAATGAAAACTGAATTTGAAAAGCTGGAAAATAATCTAAAGGCAATCGAAAAGCAATTGACATCGTTGAGAAAAAATAAACAGCAAGAAAGGATATTTTGCCAAAGCAATGTGACAGACAGTGTGTGTCCGTATGTGCAAGAGTGTATCTCAAAGTGGGACTGTATCTGATGCTGCCATTATTCGCATTATTTGGATCGTCAAAGACATAAATCGTGCCGTGCAGCGATACATCCAGTTCAATTGTACTTGTTTTTCACTCGG
The DNA here is from genome assembly GCA_028476595.1 of Obolodiplosis robiniae. Classification (NCBI taxonomy): domain Eukaryota; kingdom Metazoa; phylum Arthropoda; class Insecta; order Diptera; family Cecidomyiidae; genus Obolodiplosis; species Obolodiplosis robiniae. Next base: position 4,862,343 of record CM052017.1, on the reverse strand, counting down.
CATCAGCCGTACACAAATGACCCATTGTTAATGCCAAAATTCAATATTGTTGTGTGTGTTTTCTCTCTCGCTCATGCTCAAGTGATTTCACATGGATGCGCTCAAATTCTTAACATGAAATCGTCGCAAAGGTGGCGGACCTTTTGCAAACAAACTGTGGTGATTTTTGAGTTCCGACTGATTATCGAATTTTCATTTACAACAATTGGCTTATGTGAGTTTAAGTGCACACACAAGCAACCATGCTGAATGCTTTCGAAAGAACAATTCAATCTTTGAAAATTTAATCATTGCAAGTATATGCATTGGAAAATTCTGAAGCGGAAAATACAAGCTTTAAATGCTGCGCAAAAATATTCAAATTAAATTTGAGAATTCGAAATTATCTTTTTCCAATATTTAAATCTTGTAGCAATTGTATCTTTTATTATATTCTCAAGAATTTCGTTCAATTGAATTCATGGCAACGGTCCTGTAGCAATTTTCTATTTCACTTACATTTCCTCGCTATTTTTTTCAGCATGGCAACGCATTCTAGAATGTTTTAAAGTACATTCTTTGTGACATTTCTTCGCGCAGCGATGAAATAATGTAGCACCTCGAAATTTGGCTGAAAAATTCAAATTATGAACAATTTCACAAAGCAATACAAAGCAAATTCTATTAACTGGTGACGTGAATTTCGATCAGCAATCGCAATTTGTGTTGTGTGTGTATGAGACAGTGCATGCACACAAATAGAACAATTGATGGAAGAAAATTCTTCCTCTATTTTATTTTTATCGTTTTCCTTTATCGTGATCTTATTCTTATCCTATTTGAAGTTGTCATGTGAGTATTGAAACCTTCTTTAGCGTCGGCTAGTGCATGGATGTTTGCGGATTTCAATTGAGCTAAAATTCAGTGCAAATCTGTGTGCAGTTTTTTCCAATGAGTCTCATTGCATGATGCAGTTTGCATCATGTTTGCAGCGCAAGTCAATAATAAACAAAATATTTTTAAAATCAGACCGAGCATAATTATAAAGGCTGAAATGAATGAAAAATAGAAAATCGGTGCGTGTATTTGTGTCTTATAAATATTCAGTATGCTATTTGTGTTCAAATGTTTTTTCATTCACTAAGTTTCATTTTGCGACATCAGCGTCTCGTTTGCATTGTTCATTCCGTTCGGTTGTTCGTCGTTTTGAAGCGTCAACTTTTGTGTAAACACATACTGTTATTAGCCGTAGCTCAATTGCTTGCGTTTTTTTCTCGGCTCGCTACTTCAAAAATGTGTTTAAAAATATATTGATGTGGTACGAAGTTGTTGGCTAGTTGCGTTTCATTGAGATTTGTATCCGTGGTTTTTGTGTGCTTCGTCTGTTGTGTCGCCGCTCAGTTGTTATTTTCGCCTGTTTCGAGTACGCGGCGGCTGTGTGTATTTGTGCATACCAAATTTACACAATTTCTACTATTTTTAGGTTCGATTGTGTGGCATTTTCTTGAACATTTTAACCAACATGATGATTTTTTTTTGGCTGCTTCTCATGAAAGTGATTTCGAATGAGAATATGCGAGGCAGTCTTTTGAAAAGGCTCACTAAATATTGAGCGATGAAGAAGGGAAACCAGAAGATCTGGTTTGATCTTTAATTTAACTTTTCCGCACACACACAGTGTGAAGGGAAAGTAATGGTTTTACTCGAACATTTCAAACTATTCATCCACGTAGAAAATTTCTGCCAAATCGAGGGACTATTGGATTTTTCACATCGCCCAAAATCACCAAAAATGGTTCTTGTTGCGCATCTTTGTCTAGGATGCCCTGGAAAAGGTGATTTGTTTGTATAAAAAATATGTTCGGGTCTGCCGTGACCTTAATTTTATCTAGCGAACGGCTCGACCAATTTTGTGAAAATTTGATCAGATGTTGCTGAGTACCTAGCTCATGCACTGATAACATTTTAAGCCCAATCGGGCCACTTCTTCTATTACTTCTGGTGCAAAAACTAATTTTGGTCGGATTATTAAATATTGCATCAAGATGGAGTTGTGGTCAATCATGGCAGACCATGTTTTTCAATCATTTTCAAATGTCAAATGTTGAATGTCAATCGTCAAATTTTCAAAAAATGACAAATCCAAATATAACAAATGTCCAAAAATAGTAAAGATTTACAAATATTATTAGAATCTCGAATTTATCAAATTTTTTCTAACTGTCACAAAAAATAATCTAAGTGATTATTTCAATTTTGCAGGAAAGTTCGTCTCTTCAGAAAAACCACTTGTTTTTTTTCGGTGAATGTGTTCGTTCAAAATTCGAATTCCATTGCATTGTGGTGTCCTCGTTTTTCTGTTAACCCCACAATTAAGCACTGAAATGTATGAATGTTAATGGTCGATTTAAAACGATTCATGTTTAAAATTTAATGCTCAATATCTCATTTGAGTGATTTAAATAATTAAATTGGAATGTGATGAATGTTTTATGGCACACAATCAATTGCAATATATCGATCAAAATTGACAATCAGTCAACATGAATCAAGTGAATGTGTTTGCCGTATATTTATATTCATTATTTATATTCATTTAATTTGACATTGCTCCGTCTATCTGCATACACATTGATTCTATCAACAGAATCGACGGATTTTGTGATGATCACAGCACAAATCTGACGTACCGTGGTGGGCGAGCAACAAAATTAATTGACTTATTGCATTGAATAAATGTATCAAAGTCTTCACGCTTTTTTCGCAGGCTGACACAATGGCGCGGTGAAGCGTGATGCCGAAAGATAACGGAATTAATTAAAATTTTGCAAATTTCTTTATAGTTGCATTTCTCAAATTTGTAGAAGTGCAAAAAAAACCCAAATATATTTCATATTCAAAGGATATTTTGCCCGATTTCCCCTTTATATTTATATTGATGCTGCGTGCGCGATTGTTTAACGAAGCATAGGCTCTTAAATATATTTGTAATGAAGCAATAAATCATATGCTGTATCATGAATATTAATGGAAAAACATTCAGTGTTTCCGAATGAATGTATTTATTTACTTCGAATATATCCTGCTATGCTTGCTTCACTCGATGGTTTATGTCATACGGTCATGGAAAACCGTAAATTGTTTTGCCTTTTTTGAGACGATAGCATTACCAAAACCGATTTTTCTGAGAGAATGTTATAATGTGCCTGATAAAGAAAACAGAAAGCTCGGGACAAAATCAATATCAACGTATTGCATAAACGGTGGCTATGATACCAATCACGGGCGATGTCAATGCGAGCGATGAATTTTTAATTGAAATTTATCCGAAAAGTCGGACATAATTTCTTGGCTACACGTTTGCACTCCATTCGCCCACGTCTTCTATCATATTTCAAATGTATTGAATTCAATTTGTCGTGTTTCAACCACCAGCAAGAATGCGGATTTTCTCATTTTCCAAATGAATTCATTTATTTCAAATTGCTCTATGCAAAACAAGATTCAATTTCGATTCAATATTATTCATTTGTTGCACCATGCAATCGTTTTGTGCGCAGTGTATCAGAAGCACACGATTTGCAATTCAATTATTGTTTCCTTTCCACAGGAGTCGACCATTTGAAAGCGTCTGAATTCGCCTCACTCAATATTAAATTCTGTAACATGCTCTGAGCATTCAATATTCTGTACACTCAACAAAAAAACTAAGCTTTGAATGAACGCTTCTGTTCTTTCCAATATTTTTGAAAATGTCACGTTAAAAAGTCAAAAGTTAACAAGCGCAAAGAAAATGTCGGAAATAGACGAAGAATTCTTTTGGCCCGAACTTTCAAGAATTCTTGAATGAACTTGATGATTTTCCGATCGATTAAAGCGTAAGAAAACTTCATTTTGCGGAACTTCATGCGAAATAAAGTCAATAATTAGAATATGCCAGTATGGAATACATGTGTAAAAATAAATTTCTTTTATTAACATGACTATAAAAATGACACAGCTCAGAACTGGTTCGGTTCATTTCGATGTACTTAAATTTATGCATTTATGTAAATGACCAAAGAGGGAGAGATTTTCGGTCGTATCAAACTCATTTAATTATGTTGGAAATAGCCTGGAATGACTGTATGAATTGTGTGGGGTCGAAAGAGTTTGCGCTTGACTGATGGAATGTGTGTTGATCGAATTGGAGTGTAATATTGATGCAAATAGATACAGAAACGTGAGATGACAGATGGTTTAGTAAATAACGCCAACTGGAACACAATACCGGTGACATTGTTTTCAACATGCTCTCGAATATCGTCTGCACCTCTTGTGCATGGAACAATTGCGCTGGATGTAACTTGAGTACCCAATGAATAATCGAAAAAAATGCATTTAAGTAGTCAAGAACGTCCATTTTCACCCATTTATTTGTGTATTGCATGTATTTTGCAGCAACTTGGCCTGTTAATGGAAAGAGTTTGTCCGTTGCATGAGTAGCGAATACGGAAAACAGAAGAGTTAAGAAGAAAAATGAACAGAAACTCACATCGGCACTAGTTTTTCTCCGGAAAGCATTTTTGCAAACGATTTTATGGACGCATGTTTAGTTAACATATAGAATGACCTCAAATGCAGCGTGCTAAACTGACTGATTCCAAAGTATGCGAGGAAAATAATCACTTTGCTGTCAATGCATTGTTTTGAAAGTGGGAACCATTTTCTCAGTGAATTACGCTGCATCACAGGTGAATGTGTTATTTAAATATTGAGCAAAAGTCGATAGCAATAACAATGACTTTATGTCGAAAATGAGCTTCGAGATCGCTTTAGCATTTCTTCTCACTTTTTAATGGACTGAACAATTGGCTCGCCACCAATTGAATTTTCTATAGAAGCTTGAGAATTGCATGGAAGCATCAATGCTTCTGTCAGCTACACAGTTTTAAATTTATTCTACTTCTGCCAGCTACAATAAATGCATAGCCGTTAGTTGTTCTAGGCAATGAACACATTTCAAACGTTCCTGCAAAAATCGATTTTTTGCCAGCTACAAATGTTCAAACGAAAATGAATTGATAGAATATACACGTGCATAAAAGCGTCAATCAAAAGAAGCATATTCTCACTCTCTCCAACATTTGTATAGGGTTCACGGCTTGAATTCTACATTATTTTCGGCATAAATATGAGCAAGCCATTGTTGAAAAGCAAATCTTCAATTGAGAAAGACGGTAGCATTAAAAAATATTGTGTCGAACTACTATTGTCACTCACATTTGAGATGAAGCTGTTATTGTTAATGGACAATTTGGAAATAAAAATGTGTCCTGCTCATAAAGAGATGAAAATATTATGGCAGCTGTATTTATTGTTCCAAGGATTATGCTTCAAACCATAAAATAATGATAGCTGGAATGAATGGAACAAGTAAAAAAAAAGAATGGCACAAGGAGAAGAGTTGCATAAGAAGATGACATAAAAAACATCAAAAACCTTAGGAAAGAGTGGTTACAGCTATCGCAAGGATAAAAAACAAAAGAAACTCATTCAACGAATGAATCCCCCGGAAACAATTTCTGGAGAAAACAATAACAAATGCCAAATATACATTGAGAAGTTGTATGGACTCCGTGTAGCACGAGCGAAGGCGAGAGAAACATTGAGGAGGAGGGCAATTTAATAGAGAGAGGCTGTGAACTACATTCGGATCAACATTTTGGATTAACTACATTGAAAATCGTGCTTTTCATCACTCTCATTGTTCATTCCAAGGAAAACTCCGTTGCCCTTTAAATCATATAACCCAGTTTTAGTATTGGACTCGCCAGACTTCGCTGTTATTTTGACACCACTCAAATACAATAAACCATTCACCATCTCACACGAATAAAAGTTTCTTTATTGCTCTCGCACACATCTCATGCTCACGTGTTTTCATCCGTAATCTTTGTTGCCGATGGTGAGAGACAATTGAAACACACACTATTCGTTGATCTAAACAGCAACAGTTTCCTTTATCTGTGAAAATATTCCAACTGGACACTGTAGTGTGTGTCGAAATAGCAGTCCCTTCTTGTCACAGGTATTTTTTTGCCTATTGCTTACCGTATTTTCGGCAAGTTGTTTTTGTGCAGATGCTCATTCAAACGATGTCATAACGCTTAAGCTTCGTTATTCTTTTTGCTTTGAAACACCGGGGCAGCCACTGCTGCCGCAGTTGCTCTGTGTTGGACACAACCATTTTCATTCGGTTCCCCAAGTACGTTTTATGTCGAAATTGAAGCTTGAGTTAGCCGAAAAATTGCCAAGTTCACAGCATGATAGTAATAATGGGTAGGTTTGACTCATTTCGGTTCATATTTCATTCAGAAAACTGGTGAGACATATGAATAGACATTTTGATATATTTTCTGCAGAATTTTCGTTCGTTTCCGCCTGTCGTGTGACACGCAACACGGCTGTGGCGTTTTCATCACACTCTATTAACTCTCGTGTATCATTCTCTACAACGCTCTAAGCCTCATGAGTGCTGAACTCGCTAAATAGCATTATTATTCTTTAGTTCCCGAGTCCGTGAAAATCAGCGAAACCAAATAACTACAGACAAATACAGAAGTAATACTACGTCCTGTAATTGTGTTGTCTCAGCAAAACCAGCAAAAATGTTTGCCTAATAGATATGTAAAACGAAATATCGCCGATGTATTAGACAAATTACCATTAGCACTTAACAATTTGGGGAATACAACGAATTTTCCATATTAATTCACGGCAAATGGAAATGAAATTAAGTGAACTGGATCGCTTGATGCATTCAGGATTTGCTGTGATTTCTAATAAATCGTTTGAATTTGAGATGAAAGCGAAACCGAATGTGTTCTTAGGGCCCTTCATTCTGTAAATTTCTCCATTTAATCAAAAAGTTTCTTGAGATTTGTGTTTGTATTCTGTTTTGTTTTGCTGTTTGCTATCAAGTAAGGTACAACATTTTTGAAAGTCTCGAATCCATCACTGGATTGCAATAACGAGCAAACGGCAGCATACCGATGAGAATAAAATATGGTACCAAAATAGGATTTTTTTTCTCACTCTCACTTAAATCAATATCATTCACAATATCGTTTCACATTTCAATCCATTTTCAATCCATTTGCTTCGTCCCCATGATGACAAGCTGAGTGGCGACACAATGTTCATTGATGCTTCTTTGTAATGTTTTATTCAATTTTCGAGTTGATTTTCAATCACATTATTTAATGCGGTTAAAGCAATGCGGAGCTTTTATTTCAACTTTTAGTGCTGTTGAGATGAGACTGCTGTTTTGTCTACCGTTTCGGCATATTGCCGTTCCATACGAATTGATTCAATTCGATGGTGTACAAAATTGGCAACTCCTGACAAAATAAAATCAGCAGCTCGAAAAGTGCACATGTTCAGTATTTCATTCCATTTTAAGATTTGTTTCAACAGATTGATGGGATTATTGGCGGCATTTTTTTATCCCTCTGACAATATTCCTTCAGATTCTTATCGAAAAAATTGGAATAAAAAACGCACAATATGGATGGAAGAGAGGGAAATCTTTTTTCATACGAAATTTGAATGAACTTAAAGTTTGTATATGAATTAGGAGCAAATAATGCGAAAGTCTCGTGAAAAAGGACATTGAACAATGTTACACAGTAAATAAATGCGGGGAAAAGATATCCAATGACAAGGCAAGATAGAGTGTTCTGTGGGGAAATTCATCTAAAATCGGTTGAAATAAATGTTGTTTGTAATGCGAGTGCTCGAACGGCTACATTGAATTGGCGATGATTGAAACATTAACAAAGGAATTAAAGCAACACAATAGCCCGATAGGCAAATAGCATTGAAGAGTACAAAGCAACCAACTTAAAAGCATGATGTGTGATGAAGATAAAATGTATGTGCTTAGAGATTAAACAGACAGTAACAATGTTCCAAATATCAAATTTTCAAAACAGATAAATCATGGCCAACTAGATGTTGAATGTGGCGCGGAAAAAGCAGTATCCTCGCTCTTTCCAGTGTTTTTGTATTCCAGAATCGAAAGTCGTAATCAGAACCGCATTTTGAAAACCTAAGTTACATGCTGGTGCTGCTGCTAATGATGACGACGTTGTGTCGCGCCATCAAAGCGGTACGCGAATGTCTCGCTAATAAGCGAATATGCCTACAGTGTGTATGGTTGTTTTCGTCTCTCTGTATGTTTTGTACACAACATGGAATTACGGTTTATGCATGTGTAATGTATGTGCGACATCAGCAAATAGTAGAGAGAAAACCAGTTAATCGGGAAAAGCGGCTTTGAAAGTTTTCTTATAAAGATTTCCAAAGCAAAAAAAAAGTGAACTGTGTCAACTGAAATATCAAGTTATTATGTCTGAATTAAAAGCGCTTTGTCACTAATTCACTATGGATTTTGCTATGCTTTCGAATTAATGAGTTCTCCGTTATACGCTATGCGATTCATATTTGAGAGTTCAATTTTATCCAAATGTTACATCATTTTTTCCAATGTTTCCTTTATTTTCATCTTACTGCTTTTTTTCTTGCTTTTTCATCGTTTCAAGCAAGGTCAATCGATTTTAAATTGCTGCGGAATATTTCTCTATGATGGCCATTTCCTCTAAATGACATAAAATTTTCAAGGCTTTTCAATTACTTTCCATAATGAAAATGTTGTTTCAGTGTAGTCATTGGTTGCCTGCAACTCGAATAATTCCATTTCGAGATTAAACTGAGTGGTGCTTTCATTAGGATCCACTCAAAGAAATGCTTTGTAAGCATCAAATGTAAAGCGTATAAAAGTGAAAATACTGGTTTTCACTGTGCCTTTTATTGTAACACCAATATTTGTGATGCTATGATTTTCGTCTTCAACCAAACAAATACTCGAGTCCACATTCATAATTTGTGTGTTTGTGTGTGTGAGTTGACTCAATTACGTGCCATTGGCCATGGACAAAGCAACGCACATCTATAACCATAGCACTCATTCTGTAATGTAAGACAGCGGATCAATCATTTTTTGATGGCTTTCAGGCGATTTCCGATGTTCACTTGATTTTTGTGTGCGCTTTTGTTACGTTCAGTTTTCGCATTTCGAATAAAGCACATTGGGGTTTTTCGCAAAATGTGTTTTTGTTGTTGTAAAAATAGCTACATATTAATAATAATGATGTTTGATGTTGTCAATGATGAGTTCTCACAAAAAAATTCGAGATATGTCGGTTTAAATTTTTTATATGCTTTTGATTGCATTTCGACCGCGGCAAATCCCACGGATAACATATACATTGAGCCAGCAAAACACATTTAGTTGGAAACGATTTAAATTCCGTCTCCTTCTTTTTGCTGAACAACCTTTTGTTGACTTCAATGAATATCATGGAACATCTATTTTATGCATACATTTTTATTACTGCCAAAAATGCGGCATAGCATAAATTATGTAGAAATTGGCGCACGCAATCACCCCAGGATATTACAGCAGACGCATGCCAATGCGGCCACTCAAAAGATTTCTAGATTTCCATAGACAACTATGCACAAAATTGACAATGCAAAACAATCGTTTGTTTCAACGTGGTGAATTGTAGATCACAAAACTAATCTAATTTAAATTGGAACTTTTTCATCCAAACCATACACACAACGGCGAAGTGAAAGAAGCATGTCTGCGGACCGAATGAAATTTGAAACGTGTCAATTGGATAACAGGAGTCAATGATATTGCAAACAATGCACTCTTTACAGTTTTCGGATAGTTTGCTCGTTTTATTTGAGCCTGTTATACGTATTAAGTTCTGTAGATATGTAAATTACAGCACACAGTTAAATACAAGCACTTCGAACACATCTGCTCTTTGCTATCATCGTAATGAGGAATATAAACGGGTGAAATGCATAAGTAATCGATTACTGCGTATGTGCTGAACTCTTGGAATGTTTGCCATCTTTAGAAAAAATTCTTGTTTTATTGTTGTCATTTCAAACTTCACACAAGATTAAGTTCGAATTTTTAGGTTTCATTTCTTTTTCATCAATTACCTCTTTAGAAATGAGACACTGACATTTTGCTCAAATCGGTCACCACCAATTCGATTCAGAAACAACAATTCACTTGTACAGAAACAGTTTCCTGTTTCGATCGAATATTTTCCTGTTTCATGAGCTCAAAAAAAATCATTTCACTTTATTGATTTAAATTTGTGATTGAAATGTGACCGAACAAAATTTTTCGCAAGATTCCAGCACCATTGGTAGGAACCCAATGCTAACAACACACACACATGCAGTGAGAGGGAGAATTTTCATGGTTTTTTTTGTCATTTCAATTGTTTTTGTGAGTAGATTGAGCTGCTAGCAGACGAAAATTTATTGTTGCCTGCAATTTCTTTGGTTGGCCCAATCGTTGATTTCAGGATTTTGGGTCGAAGGGGAACACATATGGGCTTTTATGTATTGAATATATTGTACACGCGATCGGTCATATTCATGAAATATACACCAAATATTCATCGTAATATTAAAGACAAATGTCTAACGAATATATGAATAATTGTGTATAAATGGAGTATACGGTGAATATTTTGGTTATTCATCGATGAGCAGATCTGTCAAACGGATATTCTGAAAAATATATGTGAGGACCTATTGAATTTATGCACTGATATTTGTGATATTTGTGATATTTGTCTATTTATTTCTGACATTAAAGCCTCCAGGGACCAACAGAAATTATAATTGACATTCCATGGAATCTTAGTGTTAGGTGTTAAGTATTATTTATGGCGCGTTTATTGTAGTGCTTTGTATTTTATATGCTTTTTGGGCCAAAGTAAGCATTGCCATTATCATCGTCATCATCATCATCATAACACTCGAAGTCATCGTTGTTAGTTCCATGCATGGAAAAATGCCGTTGCCTGTTTTTATATTTTTTAATGGGGCCTGAACTATATTGCTTGATACAATGGCAAAACGAAGTACTAGTTTTGTATTTGATAATAAGTTATGGAGATGAATCTATTCATAGGCGCAAAATGAATATTGCTTGTTGGCAATGCAAGTGCGCCCTATCCACTACTGTACGAGTAAAAACGGAAATTTTCTCTGATGTTTTTCCCTTTAATGTAAAATGTTGTTGTTGTATGCCCGCACGCCATTTTCCTGTAAACATTGTCCCGTCCATAATATCTTTTTCTAGTTTATTATATTGTTTTCATTCCATGTTACATTTGTTGAAAGAAGATAAGGTTGGAACACCGCCAATTTTCTCTCTCTCTCTCTCTCTCTCTCTCTCGCTCCACACTCTCCAAAATCCACAAAGAGTATTGTGATAAACATGGTGTTCTCGTTTTGACTACTTTGCATAAAAACATTAACACACAACGAGGGTTTGGTATACAAATGCTTTTAGCACTTTTCCGTTTTGCCTTGCTCTAGTGCGCCCGAGCGCATGCACCGCGCGCAACTTGCTGGATGCCTTCCTCCCAAAAGTAAAGAAATAAATACACTGATTGTTTTAACAGTAGATTAGAATCCAATTCAGTGAAACAGATGTCTTGCAATTTTCTAGAAAGTGATTCTCGATCAGAATACGAACGAAATGGAATGGAGTGCTGTGCGGTGCATATACAATTCACAGTAAGAATTATATGGAGAACATTTGAACGGGCATTTGTTTGTTTATTGAGAATGCACTGCTTATGTGCGAAGGATATATTTAAGCGCCTGATTGAGATGACACAACGACTTTGGGATCTCTTTCTCACTTTCGCTTGCTCGCTTTCGATTGGATTGCGCTTCGGTTTTAGTGCATAAGGCGTTCGCTTTCTTTTACGATTAATCGAAGCTTTTTCATATTTTAAATATTATATGCATGGCAGTCTGCAAAGATTAACTCTACAGTATTTATTGTGCAGCTCAAATGCGAGCAACAGCTTCAAAACGTATGATACGTACGGTAAATCAACGCATAAACGTACTTTAAGTTTTGACATTTATGAAAATTGATGCTTTGCATTTTGTTTATTGCCCAGCAATAAAAGGCGTTCAGCAGAGATTTAAATACTGATCCGCTTCCTTTCGGGCTGTCTAGCGACTTTCAACCAGAATCGGGGATGTATATTGAAATTTTGTTCCACGATTTCTACGATTTCTTGGAAATAATCTTTGGTTTGAGATTTTTTGCAGACACACAAAGAAGCAAATGTAGCGAATTTAGCGAATTCGCTCTGATCGAGCAATGTGGTGTGACTATACGAATTGATTCGCTTAGTAAATCGATGTAATAAATATATTTGCTAGAAATAAATACAAGTCACACTCGAACAATATAGTGATGATATTCAAAAAAACATACGAAAGAAATGCGAGCATAAAATAATTGATAGGACAGTCAATTCAAGGAAGATGGTGATGCTACAACGCAAGAAATATCGTTTTTGTTTTAGTTGCTGCTTCGATATGGCTCTCATTTACATTTAATGCATTTATACGACTGTTATTTTCTTCTTATTTTTTATTTCGTATATGTCGTCGGCTATTCACAATGGCCTTCATCTCATTTTCATTGTTTCGCTGGATTAAGAAATGGTGATACAATGCGTTGAACCGAAAATGGTACATGAAATAAGACTAAGTTGCGGAATAATGTGAGGGCGGAAGTACATCCCTTTTCGCAAATCATAAGTATCAAGGCTGATTCGTGAAGCGCTCAAATGCGTATTAACTGGAATGCTGGCTTCTTTTTGACTCCCTCTGTTCCCTCAAATTGTGCTGAAAGTGGCGGCAAAAGCTTCTCTTGATTGATGCTTGCCTCAGCTGTTGGTAAATTTGATTACTCCACATTGCTGTTTTAAATTCTTATTGAAAGTAGTAATTCTCTTCTTTGAAACAAATTTTAGCAAATTGCGATTTGAAGATTTTACGAATGCATTTAAATATTGTTGCCTACAGAAAATAATCAAATTCTCTACTTATCAACTTTAAAAATGGTTCCATAATTCTTTCTTTCAGTGATACTTTGTTGATTGATGTATTTACTTTTGAGGCATGAGAGAGTTTGCCTCTGCTTAACAATTGAATTACACAATTTAGAGACGATTTTCCATATCGTTAATGGTATTCCCCTCCTCCGACTGTGAAAATATGCCTTCCGCAAAAACCATTGAATTGTTTCTTCCAAAGTATTCATACAATTCACTTTTATACAAAAACTCATTCGTCAAAGCTAAGGACATGCGCGATCTGTTTTTATTTCATTCTACCTTCAACGCTCTTAAAAGAGACTCACAATTATTAAGATGAGACAATTCATCTTCACATTCCTTCATCTTTACCGAGAATCTTTGAACATAGTTTACGTATTTTAATATATATTTTGTTCAACACATTTTGTACACAAAGTTGAACAGGCAAATAATCAGAGCATACAATTTCCTTGCTAGCAAAGCGCTTGCTCTCACGAGCTGCTTTGAAAAAGCGGCTTGCTTTGCAAGCAAGCAAATAGAATGCTCTGCAAATGATGTAATGTGAAATAAATAGAAAGTAACAAAAACTCGATGGAAGCGGGTATCATTTTAAGGAAGCTTCGCACAACGTTTGTTAAACATTTCACTCAAAATAAATTACAGTGAATAAATAAATGGGACAAAAACAATCAAATGGAATCACAGATTAAGCTCAAATCCAAAATGACGAACGAAATTCGATACTGAGTTTCGCAAAAATACACACCATTCAGACAGAAATATAATTCAAATGACAATAAAAAAAAAAAAAAATTTCATTCATTTCGGTTTTATTGTACTGTTCTTTTGTTTTTATTATCGTACAGCTGCCATAAAAACTTATGATAATAAGCGGCCGTAATATGGAATCAATACGCTTTGTTGCTCATTTAGCGAAGGCTGCTTGGTTTGCTTAACTTCTTAATCGCTATGAAAATATTTGTGTGAACACAAATAAAATTTATTGGAGCGTAAGAGAATGTGAATAGTAAATATGTGAATATTGTTTGAGTATAATATCTGTGTGTAAAGTTCCATCTCACAAGTTCGTCTATCAGTAGATAATGATCTTTCATGTATCGAATGGGGATTTCCGAACGAAAGAGGTTAATTACAGAAGAGGATGATATGAGATCGGATTAAATTTATTTGAATCGTCAAATGTTATTGTTTGATGGCACATTTTGTTGGCTGGCCCACTACAGCAGCCCATCGCATCTGAACCAATGACAGTGGTGTGATGCAGGACAAAAAAAACCTCAGGCAGATAAGATGAAAGAAATGGTACAGCAAAGCGAAAACCAAAATCAAATCTGGTCTTATACATTTGTATTCTCATTTTTTTTTCTCTAGATAAAAGCCGTATTTTATCTTATATTTTATGTCTCTGTGTTTTTTTTTATCGGTACCATTTATGCGTCACAGATGTAATATAAATGCGCTGCACGCTGTGTACTCAACTGAACATAGTATACACAAATGTTTGCGCTTGACGTCAACAGAGTAAGATGTGGTAATGCTTATGATAGACTCTATATCTTAGCTTCCTTTATCGGTGTGGATTTTTTTATATGTGTGTGTGTGGTCCTTTATATTATTTGTATATGTGTGTATTCAGCGACATTTGTATTCTCTTGGAATTTCGATCCCTTTAAATTTAAACTCAAATTTCAAGGCAATCGGATCTATATGCTTGGCCCTAAAACGTATCTTTCACTGGTTTTCTCTGACTGATTTTCGCTCGTTGTTTTAATTTTTCTGTTCAGGTCTTTTCTCTTCTTTTCTTTTCCTTCGGATGCGTGCTAAACGGTGTGTGTAAGCTAGCGAATTTGGATCAAAAATTTGTTTGCGAGTGTTGGTTTTGAGGGCCGGTGCTAGTATGTCTTCCGGCGTATAATGGATGGATTTTATTTTGTTTTATTTAAGACCGCAAAGTTCTCGTCTATTTTTCTCTTCTGTTGCTTACATTCGTGAGAATCTCTTCTTCACTGCAGAAGAATTAGTTAAATGTTTTGTATTTGTGTGTGTGGAAGAGAGAAAGAGATATAGTGTATGTATGTGATTTTGTTGTTAGTTGTGTTATATATTTTGGGGCTGCCTTTATTCAGTCTAAAGTTTCATCGCTGTTCGTTGGTTTTTCAAATTTTCGGAAGAATTCTAGAAAAGTGTATATATATAAAAGATGTGTGCATATCGATTTTATGCTAATGCACACGTCTATTCGCATGCATTCTGACGATTGATTGGGAGCGTTTGTTCCAAATACATTTCGGGCAAACCGATTCGAATAAGTTATTCCACGTTGCTCTCATGATGTGCGCTGACCCTTTTCTTGCATTCAATTTATTTGTTTGGATTGAATTTTTACCAAAAACAACGCAAATCGCATCCAATAATATTGAATGAAACAATGTATCGCGACAATGAAGCGCTCCCGAACATCATTATGCTTGAAAAATATTTTTCCGTTTTATTATAACAATTGAAATCAACAAAAATCAATGAGCTTTGAGATTGCAAACCGTTCACGATAAAGCTTTGCACTGATGTTTCATGAGTTTTGTTGATTGGAAGCCTCGGAAGATATGTTGATTCGGGCAATGGCTAATTGAAAATGTACGCCCGTTGCAATGGTGCCCAAAAGATATAAGGTTAACATTTGAAAGCGTGAGAATATAATTGAAGCCTTTTTTCCATGTAAGCAGAAGTCTCCCGTGAAATTATTTTCAGCAAAATTGTCCTCGAATTTTTCCTTCATTAAAATTTTCCATAATTTTCTCATTTCTTCGGGAAATATAAAGTGTTCGATAAGATTTCTGATTAATTATTGCGAAAATCACAAGTAAAAAAATGTTAGATGCTTTTTCACTAAAAATCAATTCTGAGACACTTCTACTCGCATGAAATTCAGGTTTCTTCATTATTCTTAAGCACTTATTTGTCGTACATTGGAAATTGCAAAAAAGATCGAAGCGTTGTTACTCATCAAATATTTTATGACCTATAAATTTGTAATATATAACCGTAAATAATAATAATAATGATTCTGTTTTTCAAAATATATTTCGGAGAGCCATTTCGTGTTGGAAATATGTCGGTTTTGTAATCGCAATTTGTAGCATATTGAATACATGACATGTCCCTCATTGTGTTCTGTGGAATTGGATGGTTTAATATTTAATGAGAACACAGAATCAACACAAATTTGAGGAGATGTTGTGGAATTTCAATTTAGCAAAAGATGTTGACAGTCGATCTAATGTCTTTATTGTTCTTGTGCATAATTTTCCAACGGAACAAACACAAAAATGAAAATATCAATAAATATTTGATGTCCATTCATTTCGGTGCTTGAGCTAATTCTGTAAAATAAGCTTACGAACGAGCGAGTAAATCGATCGACTGAAGACCATTATACATTTGATGCGGATTCGTTGGCAGTTGATTCCTAAACATCAAGTGGTCGTCAACTCGGCGTCTTTTGAAAGGGACTGCAGTTTCATAGTATAAGAAAGAGAGCAAATGCTGGAAAAAGTGGCGCTCAACATCAAAATATTCAATAAAAACGATCAAATGTTGTCTTTGGGTTGCCTTAAAATGCTGCTATCAAATGATTCTATTGATTTTGTTGAATGATTGTCAAAATCTGAAAGTGTTGTTCTACTTGCGCGGGAAGCGCAACACCACCACGAAACAGAGTCCAAAATAATCGAATTGATGGAATGTTGAAAATCACAAAATTCACATGGTTTCCCTCATCGTAATTATTTTGATGTTTGGTTGGTGCGTGAAATTTGAGCGGGTGCGTGTATGTTTGTGTGTGTATGATGAGGATGGATTTAATTTGTACGCATGGCAACACAAGTCAAAGTTTAAAAAGATTACTTTGGTTCCGTGCACCGATGTACTTTGGTGGGCTGAAGCGTTTCCATTCAATTTTTCTTGAGATTACTATTAATGGTTCGATTTCCGACATCAATTCATTCATATTTATATGACGTAATTCCTTGCGAAATTCCTTACGAAATTCCATACTACAATTCTTATCCGTTGTTGTTGTTGTTGTATTTTCATAAAATTCAATGGATGATGTGCGTTCTTTGGGAATTCAGTGCGAAATTTAGAATGATATGACTCGCGCAACTTCATTAAATGAAAATTGTAAAGGTGTGCGAATTGTGTAAGAGCATTAAGGCAGATATGAGATATATTGGTTCGGACACTAATTGAATTTTCTCGGTGTGTATGTCGAACGTACTATGTAATTTTGTCTACGCTAAATAGTTTGAGCGATAGTGATTTATGAACAAATCCCAATTTTCTCCGACAAAATTCTTCGACGTTTAATCCACGACAGTGTAGAAGAATGAAACATGCCGAATTAAAAACGATGTGAAGGAAATGAATTATATGAATGGTAAATTCTAAGGCCGTCGATGCGGCCTGCGTTTTACATATTGTCGCAGTGGCTTTTAATTATTTACCTAACAATGAAAATCAAGATGTTGTAATACTCACAGTTCGAACACAACTCCATGGGCAATGACGTTTCGTTACCCTGTAAAGAGAAAAAAACGAAAGAATGAGAGACAGACAAAATAAATTTTACTCAGCTCGAAACTTTTCGTTTCAATTTAAATTGCACCGATGTAAGTAAACGCAAACATGGGCATTTGCTCAAGAGCATGAGAGCATTTTGAAGAAGATGTTTTCCTCATCCACTTTCTGTTGAAATCGCATGATAAACGGAAGAATTACTGGCACCATAGTTTTACCGAAAAGCTAACCTCTTCGACATCGTTCCATTTTTCTGCTTTCATTTTTGTTCTCAAATGCAATTCTCCAATATGCTTATGAATCAGGATGAGCAAAACAGGAAAAAAATACACGCATTCTTCTCTTCGCTTTCTGAACATGTCATTTAATAATCAAACTTTCGCAAATGCTGCTTATTGTTAGCGCCCTCTCTCTCACTCAATCTCACGCTATTTTTCGATTTTACATTCTTTCTCGATTCATTATACTTGTTAAACAAATATTTATACGACTTCAAGCGTGCGAAATACCATTACTCAATGCTCGCATGTGAGTGTTTGTGTGATCTATGTGTGCTGTTGTCACAATTTATTGCGGCGGACAATAACGAAGAACAAAGCGGAAAATAAAGTTTTCATTTCTCCATGTCGATGCTTGTTTTCGGCGTGCGTGTGTGTGTGTGTTTGTGTTTGCTCTGCATCTGGGTTTTGTGTACAAGCATTTTATCGAACAAATGCTGGCCGTCTAAGTTTATTTCGATGCAAATGCCGAGCGTTGTCTTTCAATCCGACAAAATGTTTGGCATTGCAGTCATTTGAGCTTCATACCATTCATTGCATACATTAAGAGAGTCCCAAGTGTTTTTAACGAGAAAATTCGTTGAATTTTTATTTACCTCGATAAAATCATTTATTTGTACAACTTTTGAATGGATGGAGGAGTTTTCGATCTAATGACAATGTGAAGCATCACCAATAAATGTGGCCTTTGCATGATCAATCCACACAAAAACGACTGCACGGTGGAGACACTGCGTATTTTTGTGAGAAGATTTCATTGAAGTGATATATGATAACATGTGTTCAACGCTGTTGCCGATTGCACACCATATTTGATGAAGTTTTTAAATTAAATGAGTTTTTTTTTCATCATTGTTGTGATAATTTTAGGGATTCCATCTCTCAGCTCCCCCAATTTTTACACCACAAATGCGCTCGCCTATCAGCTCTTTCGCTATTTACCCAGCTCCTTATTCATTATGCACCATACAAAAGCTGAATCCTCTGTTTTTTTTTATTGCCATTGGAAAGACTGTATTTTTGTGTGCTCATTCGAGCGCTACGGCCATTTTTAATACACTAATTGAGTAACAAGTTTTTTTATCAGTTGAATATCGTTCCATTCTATTCGACTCTGAATGATATCAACGGAGAAATATTAAATGGGACATCCAAGACCATCAACATGGTCGATATCCTTCCTAACTGGAGCCAATAATGGCTTTCGGACACCAATATTTTAATCATTATCAAAGTTTGACTGGGCCAAAATAGGAACATGTCGCTAATCAATTATTATTAATATATTCAAAACGTATATGTGCTTAGCTAAAAAGTATTGAGCACTCATGAGTCAGGACACCCTTTCTCTCGTCCTGTGTCTGATCTTTTTCATGATTTTGATGGCTATTGATAGGTGGAAAAAGGTGCGTACAAGAGTTTTATCCACAAAATTTCAAGGCTAATTGAATAGCGTGCGATGATGCACATTCATTAAATTTTGAGACAATTTTCGTTCATCAGCAAAATTGAGTGACATAATATGTGGGAGGATGTATTAGTAAAGAGCGAGCATTTCAGCATATTGAAGTCACCGTATTCTAATTCCGTATCATAATTGATACGGGCCCGAAACATGTGTGACAGAGCAACGTTATTGAATGTGATCGCTCGTAAACAGAGGGTCACCAAATTTATTTCGTCAGAATGTTTAGGTAGGACGATTTGCTAAACGCAAAGCAAAAATGTTTGTTTGCTTCAAATTGTACACGCTCGCGAGAAATCAATGGAAATGCATGGTCAGAGAATTTGGTGGGAAAACTTCAAAACATTCTTGTGTACGCGCCAAATGATGAATATTTATTGTATTTCTTTTCGGCATATTGACACAATCTGATTGGAATACATTTGAACTTTTCTCGAGAAAACACGTTTTTCCTGGTTCATTATGCTGTTGTAGGTGATTTGGCCTGTGCCTCGCTTACTCGCTCATTAGCTCACTTTTCCTCGAACAGCTCTCTCTTCTCTCTCTCTCTCTCTCTCTCTCTCTCTTTCTCTCTCTCCTATTTATGTGTGCCATGCATACATTTTCATATTGCGTGACATTTTGCACAAGTGCGCACACTACCACAATGGCATGTTCATTGGAAAATAGCGAGCAGCGCGAACATTGAACGTGTATACACGCATACGCTATACATTCGTAACACTCGATTTGAAATGTCCGCACACTTGAAATGCGTGTGTTTCAATGCGCAACAAACATAGCCAAGTTCTATGCCACCGTTCTCACGGAATCATTCTCGTCGCTCTCTCTCTCTCTCTCTCTCTCTCTTTTCAAAAAAAGTTGCTAGATTCCGACCAGAAATCACCATATCGAATGAATTATTTAACATCTTATGTTGCAGATCTTGAACCAAAATTACAGGCAAACATACAATAAACCACACCGAATCTTGAAAAATTCATTGGAATAATTACTAAATGGATACGTGCGCGAATTGGAACAATTCATATGTAGTACATCGATTGATATGCGTTTTTCACACAGCCCGCTGAATCACACACAGAACGTTGGCCGTCTCATTTGGCTGATTAATATCGAAAGAGAGAATCGAATTGTTTATTTCATTGCAATGCGTAATGGCGCGAATTTAACAGATTGCTGTGGTCAATTAATCATACTTTATCAGACTTTTTGATTGTTGTACACAATATGTAGAGAATGTTGTCCATCCATTTCACATGGCCACAGTCGTTTTGTTTTCGTTCGATACAGCTTAAACACAACACATCAAAACAAAACAAAAACACACAAAAATTTCGAATTGTCAGTCTCATCCATGATTTCATATATACTTTTTTCGCTGTCAATTTTTTGCTTCGATTCAATGCCTCATTTGCATTTTCTATATTCCGTGTGTCATTATTTGACGTGATGTTTTCTTATTTACTTATTTCAATTCGCATTGAGCTATTTGTCGCTTTTTTTCTGCCACTTCGCATTTTGCTATCATTTTTTTCAACAATCATTATCATCATTGTCAATTTCATGTTTGTTTTGCTTATAACTTCACTTAAGTTTCATCATTCATTATATTTTCGTTTTATCAAAACATCATTGTCATCTGTGTGTTCTCATTCTCGTGTCTGAAGTCACTTATTTTGGGTAAAACCATTATTTTGTTATAGATTCAACCGTGTATTTACATATATGTTATGTACTATATATATTGAATAATTGGGATTGATTTTTTTTACTTATTGGATTCATTTTGCATGCTAATGGGCAGGCTCATCGACCGACCCAAAAGAAAATCTATTCGCTGAACGAGAGCAAGAGGAAAAAAAGGTGTAGGCAATGCGATGAGATATATTGATTGCCTTGTTCTGATGGTTTCGCTCTGTTTTGAATCCCTCGATTGTGTTATCAGCAAAAACAAAAACCCACAACAAAAAGAAAAACGAACAACAATTACCATTTTGAGCTTCCTTTTCTAGATGGCCACTACTACACTAAACAAATTAAAAAAAAAATCACGGCTTCTTATATTCCTAGACCATTTGTGTCAGAAATTTTTTGATCAATGCTATTCCGTTCGATTTGCTACACACAACAGAAATGAGAATGAGCAAATCCAAAAAGGTCGTCCCAACCTGCTGCCGAAATGGATTTTCGCGGCCAATGTATTGGTGCGCCTGAATATCTGCACCATGCAATTGTATTGGTTAAATTGCTGCTCTCGCTCCCTCTCTTTCTTGCTGATGTTATTTTACGGACAGAGAATTTCTCTGGGTTGCACACTGCTTAACTAAATGGATTTATCGTTGAACGGTGTGTGATTGTGTGCGGAATGACGTTACATGAACGACCACGGCGACGATAACGACGACGAAACAGTCGATGTGCTGGTTCTGGTATTCGTGCTACCATATCAGTACGACATCTACGAATATTTGTGTAAGCGAGAGAGAATCGTCATCACGACATTGCTTTGTAGGAATAAGTCAAATTGAAAATGCAGTTGTGTGAAAGCGAGACACCGAATTGTGCTCAACGGCGCGCAGGTCGAACAACGTTTCGGTGCCGAAAGAAATAGCGATTGGTACTCATCGTTCGGCACGCCACCAGCGAATTTTTAAGAAAATCGTTTTTCATTTCATTCACAGTATTTCATTGAATTCATTTTATATTTTATTTATATCATTCTTTTCAATTTTTTGCATCGACAAAGTTCTTCAAAAAAAATCGCATACATTTGAAAAAATCAAAATACCAAAATACAATTTTATTCAGAGACATCGACATTTTATTCCGTTTGCATTCAATTTTCCGATATCAAAGTTCACTCAAGACGATTCTATTAACTATTGAACCGTCAATGTCACTTTTTTTCACGAGATGTCAGCACTTTGAATGAACATCGGGATATCATTTGAGTAGGAAACATGCACACATTGAAGCACACAAACACACATACACACACATGGGAGGAAATAGCCCGATACACACCATCACCTTTTTACAAATGATATTAGCGCTTCGCGTTGACATTTCATTTGAAGTGTTTTCTTTTTAAAACAAAAACATCAGCCATGGATCACAAACTTACATACGAAATTTACAAATATTCGAGCTATTCAACATCGTATTTGCCAGAGTAAGTGGAATTTTTTGCATCTACTTTAATTTGCATAAATGGTGCCAAATTGCGAATGGCTCATCATTCAATTGATCAAAAGCGAATTAGCTGCAGAATTATTGCCAAATTTTGATATGGCGGCACTATTGTGTACTGTACATATGCATATTGTGTCTATGGAAAGAGCATTCATTAAATAACATTTAATGCACGAATTCAACATCTTGATTTTACTGCGTGATGTTTGCATTTCTCTCATTCTCTGTCTCGCACACATACACACGGGGTATATGATTGAATTGTTTTCATTGCGATCGGGTCGTGCTGAAAATTTGTTGCGTATATGCGAAGACATTTGTTTAAAATGAAAAGAGACTCGCCTGAGGCGAGACAAACGATGCATTTCGATTAGATAATATGCCGGGACATCGTGAGATAAAACGCACATATTCAATGACACCGATATTCTCTCGGCAAATCGATGATATTTTTAGCTGCATGATCTTACTTTTGTTTATCATTCAAATGAGCCATCATATCGAATATATCGGCTTTCATTTAAATGAGCGTAAGTAATCGTAATATTTTTTTTCCTTTAACTTCGACGCAAAAAGAAATATTCGAGAGGATTGCCCGAGTAACCAAGTGTCACGATGGTCATCGAACACAAATACACCGCCACAATTTCTAACACTCAAACTCCAACGACCGGCCATTGTAAAGAAGATTAAATTCGGCAAATATGAGAAGACTCACGTGTGCAACTTGCGGAAATTTAAAGTTGTTGGTGGCTTAGAAGAAGAGCATATGCTATTGCTGTTTGAAGGGTAAGCCAACATACGAATTCAAGTTTGTTCGGTCTCTCTCTTTCTGTAAGTCTTCTGTTCATCGCACCATACTAATGCAAAAATATTCGGCTCATCTTTTTTGGACAGTGGACTGAAAAATGATAGCATACCGGAGACATTCGATCTACGTCACCGCACGGATAGCGGTGAATTGATGCCGTTAATGTACATCTCAATAATACCTTTATTATCTTGGGGGCCGAGCTTCAACTTTAGTATTTGGTATGTGCTTACCACAACCACGTTCTTTATACACTTCTGTTCGGCTATAGAATTTGCGCCGTTCTTTAGATCGCCATCTTTCTTTTTTGTCCATCTTAACCACATTTTAATTTGTAATTTTTGTGTGATCTTATCATTTTGTTTTTCCATTTTTAAAATCAGGTACGTTGAAATCATTGGACAAGACGATCCACTCCTTGTTCGCAGTAGTTTACGCCATTACAATATGGTAAATTCCTAATCATTTTCCCGAACAAAAACCTTTCAATTCTTTTCACAATTTAGATTTTGTTTTTTTTTTTTTTTGGTTATGCATCAGTTACGTGAAGTTGAGTTGGTGAGACTTTGCCTGAAACATTTTCGGCAGCAAGGTTACGAAAGCGCTTTTAAAGCGCTCCAAGAACAAACCAACGTCATTCTAGAAGATCCGATGATGTCGGAATTACATTCAGCGCTCGTTGTTCAAGGCGACTTCCAGAAGGCCGAAAATTTCATTGAAAAAACTATCAACGGTAGTCATCATTTGAAAGACTATATAAAATCCAGCTTCGTTGAATGAATTTTTGTAAATGTTGCCCATTTTTTTCCTATCGCGTAGATGGATTGATGGACTCATATTTAACAAATCAAGACTACAAGGCCACATGGGCTCTTCAAGAAACAGTAAACTCAGAGAAACGGCCCGGCATGCGAGGTGGTCACCAACTGATTATCGACTCGGCCAATTGCGTGATGTATCTTTTCGGCGGTTGGGATGGATTCGAAGATTTGAGTGATTTGTGGTGTTACAATATCAAACGAAACAGTTGGACGCTGATCCATGAACGGGCGGAAATGTATGGTGGCCCGTCGCCACGCTCTTGCCATAAAATGGTCTACGATCCATGCAATTCACAGATTTTTACTTTAGGCCGTTATTTGGACAGTGCCACTCGAACACAGGAATATATTAAGGTATGCGAAATTGATGTATCGCATCGGTCAAATCATTTTTATGCAGCTGTCAAATAGTAATTACCGTTTAACTTAAAAAAAAATATTTCTCTTTTGGCGTAAAACGTCTGCCCATAGAGTGATTTCTATTTATATGATACAAAAGCGAAAACATGGACTTTAATTTGTGATGACACGAGCCAAGAAGACGGCCCTAGTTTGATATTCGATCATCAAATGTGCATCGATATAGCGAAACGGAACATTTATGTGTTTGGTGGACGCATTCTAACACCAAGAAATATTGACGTATTACCCAATGACCCCGTTTGTTTCTCCGGCCTTTTTTCATATCATATCCCAACGAACACATGGACACAGATTCTAGTCGATTGTGCTCATCCAACCGCATCAAATCCAGAAGTAATGAGCATCAAATCACGTGTCACACACTGCATGCTATTCCACCACGTGAGTTGTGCTATAAATTTGTTATTGTTTTTTTCTCTGTGTATTTTTCTCGCTAAAACTATAAACGATATGCTTGGCGATTGAATGTGTGTTTCTTGTCTTTTTCTCTGCAACGACAGCGACACCGCAAACTCTACATATTTGGTGGTCAACGAAACAAAGAATATGCCACCGATTTTATATCGTTCGATGTTGATACACAGAATATTTCGGTGGTGAATACGGATGGCATGAAATCAGATAAAAATAATGTGCCACAATCGGGTTTCACACAACGCGCCACTATTGACTGTGAACGAGATGAAATTTATGTGCTATCAGTGAGTGGATATTTGCCGTTGCGCCCGTTGTTCATTGCCCCAATTGAAATGAATTTCTTCTGATTAATTTTTTTTAGAGTTTGAGCAAAGAAAAGGAGCGACGTGACTTGAAGCTCAATTCATTCTGGATGTATTCGCTCAAAACCAATAAATGGTCGTGCATTTATAAGAGCGAACATTCGAATGAGCACTGCTATTCCAAGGTACAAAATGCATCATGTTCGGAGCCATGCCCACGCTACGCTCACCAGCTCGTTTACGATTGGATCAATAAAATCCATTACTTATTCGGCGGTAATCCGGGCCGAAACACAACACTTGAACTTCGGCTCGACGACTTCTGGCTACTCTATCTCAAAAAGTATGCATCGCGCACTAATTTGCGATCAAATTTCGATGTTTCGACTCAAATGACTATACATGTTCCATATTTTTATTTCATTTTCAGACCAAGCCGGCAACAGATTCTCCGCCACTGCAAATATCTGATTCGGCGGCTAGAGTACGAGGAAATTGTGAAAACTAATTCAATTCGAGCGGTTGGCTACTTGCAAACTCGATTATCTGAAATCATCGATCACAATGATCCAGAACAACTGCAGGAATTTCATAAATTGGCTTCGCTTCTGTTCAAATGCGATGACTATATGGATAGTGATGTGCAAACGACGACCGCCAGCAGCAGCCGATCGAACAGTTCGGCGATGGAAGTGGATCCAAAATCGCTAACCATCAATCAAACAACGTCGGGCGCATCAAGCGATTCCAATGATTCGACCAGTTTGCGGATGAACAGCGACGCAAAGGATTGGAACATGAGAACTGAACGATATCACAATTACACACCACCACCGCCAACAATCTGCTGCTATGGCGCGAACACACTAAAAAAAGATGCCGAACTATTCACGAGCAAATCGGAAGAGCAACAATTCGAAGTGAAGAATCAACGATGTTTATTGTACAACAAACTAATTGAATTAATGCCTGAACATATGGTACAGCCAAAAGGCAACCTGAGCGATTTCGTTGTAATTTAAACGAACATTTTATACTACTCATTTTTAGCTATATTATTTTACAATTATTAATCGAAAGGAAACATTTATACATATTTCTTTATTGATGATATTTTTTCTGTTCGGCGAATTACTTTCCTTTCCTTTTAGTGTAGTTTCTAATAGCTGTAAAACGTATGAAGATTTTTTGTTTATTTTTTTTTAAAAATACGACACTGTTCGAACAATTCGACAACATCTCCTGATAGCTTTTAAAATTCAATTCTCACTTACTCCATTTTGTGATTATTGGAGTAGTTTTTTTGATGACATCAAAAAAGTTTATTATATCATATCAACAAAAACACAACCACACGAACATACACACACACAAACATACACATAAAAAATAAATCCCCAAAAATGACTGTTTGTAAAAAAATATTACAGAAATTTGAACAAATTATTCGGTCTGCAACCTAAATTTAAATGATTTTTTCCTATTTTTGAGCGTTTATTTTTAATAAATTTTACAATGTATGTTATTCAAAGTATTGGCCATCGGAAGCCACTACTTTTCCCATTTTTCTGGCATCATATGGATTCCGCGCCAAAAGAACTGCTCTCTTTTTGCGGCCAAGAACAAATCGATCCAAATTTTTGATACCTTGTTCTGAAGTGAAGCGTATTCCATTGAGGGCGTTCTGCATCGACCGGAACAAATGGTAGTCAGAAGGGGCAATGTCTGGGCTATATAGGTGAGGTAAAACCTCCCAGCCACTGTTTTCCAAATAGTTTTTAACCGGTTGAGCGAGTTTTTCTTGCGTTTGACAACAATCTTGGTCAAGTAATGCAATTCTTTGTCTTCAAACTTTTTTGGCTGCCCTGGACGCTCCTTGTCTTCCACGTCAAAATCACCACTTTTAAACCGATGAAACCAAAACTCTCAAGTGGAAATCGATGGAGCATATTCTCCATAAGCTTCCTGCAGCACACGATAACTTTCAGTTGCAGATTTCTTTAGAAAGAAATAATGCAATAAAACTTCCCGCAAATGACGCTTTTCAGGGATAAAATCGGACATTTTCGATATGAAAAATATAAATGTTTGTTCACAATGAATTGAATGATTTCTACTGCGTATGAAAGGTGACATAAAGAGCTGTTAACCACATATATTACCAGACTCGATATAAACTACAATGTATGGGAAACGCCATCTCCTAAGAATCCTTTAAAATTAAGTTGCACATCAATATACACAAGTAATTATGACGTCTGGTTTTTTTAAGTATTACAATGTGATGTTTTGAATAGTAATTCTTCAAAAGAAAAAAAAAAACACTTGATAATAAGTGAAGTAATAAATTTCATTATAATCAAAACCCATAAAACAATAGTAGTGTTTTCGTTTTATGATCAGTACATGCCATAAATCGAATGTGCAGAAACAGTCCCAAAGTGAAGCAAAAATGGTCTATACTTGTTCGCAATCTTGAAATTAATTCACCAAAAAATGCCATGAATACTACGGAATCTGTGTCCTAAATTGAATATTCAACATTGATAAGGCCAATTTTGTCTCTATCTTAAGCTTTATGAACTAGAAAATTAAATTTTGCGATTAATGTCGTGTTTGTCACTCTGATAATCATCAGCGATCATTGGATTTGAAAACGTGTGTTACGTTTCATCACAATCATAATGCACGATTGACCGACCGCGTACAGACAGGTATATGTGTGTACGACTTTCAACAATCGGGCGCGCGCAAATATTGACGAATCGCAGTGTCAGTGATAATTTCATACCGAGACGATGTGAATCGCTTGAACAAACGGCTCAATCTTACAAGTGTATTAAGCATTCAATTGCATATCAACATACGATTATCGCGAGCATAAACGTCAATTATTCTGTTCTTGTATAATTTCATTCTTTCGTTTGAACTACTTTTCTTGTGTGACAGCGATCAATTAAGTGACCTTCAAATTAATTATTTGTCTATTGTCAATATTGAATTGAATGTGATGCCGACCAGTTCGCATGTATTTATGTCTGTCTATACTCAATTTGAAAGCAAAATTCAATGAATACAACTGCATAGGAATCGCTCATTTTGTTCGATGCAAATCCATGCAATTTTCCATTCGAATATTTTGTGTTATTAAAATGTAAAGGCTCGTCCAATTGTTGAAATCATTGCGTTTAATCTAAATAATGTGACGTTGATTGCTCCATAAAAAGTATTTATTTCGGGAAAAACAAGACATAATAAGTAATAACTGAACATATACTTTAGCCGACAAGCAGCGTCTTCTAAAAATACATGTGAAGAAAGTTGCGCTCTCGGACTCAGACGCATTTATAATGAGAATTTGTTGTTTTTTGGACAGTTTACCCCGAAATATGTAGCTATGATCGCAAATTTGTGTTATATGCTGTTAAATACATTAATGTCTATGCAGATTTTTGATAAGGTTCAATCACCTAACGAATAATTTTCACTGAGTTGACAAATGAGTTGGGAATCAAGGGGCTTCAGTGGCAAATTTCGACACATTTTTATTTATAATATTTCTTATTGAAAAATGAAGGCGCCACGAGCCAATCAGTCATTTACCTATGGATTTGCTGAGTTGGTAGTGGCTGCCGAGAGCAGCCAGCTGGTCAGCTTTGGCTGGTAACATATTTCGACTCTGTTATTTCTTCCACAAGAAACACATTACCAGCGACTGGCCAGCCAAAACCGAGCAGATAATGCTCTCATCAGCCGCTATCAGCTCAGCAAAACCAGAAGTCTGCAATTTACATAAACATTTAATGTGTTTGGATATATAGCTGGCAAGGGTAAATTTCCAAATTGAGACCTACAACATTTTGTACAACTAATTCAAACCAAAGATTCTATTTATATGTGCGATAGGGCTCATTCCTGCAATTTGATTTTAATTGGAGACTAGGTCCTAATATAGCCACTTTACCTTAAACCATCAATAAATATTCATGCTTTATTTGCCGTGAATCAAATTTGACGAATGGCGCATTTATTTATCGTCTGTCTTTCGTTAGCATTGTGCCTTCTTTATGTGCGTAAACAAAAATCATATTCAGTCAATAGCCAGTGGCAATTTGCCATCCATGAAATTTGATATTATTTCGCAAAATATATGGAACATTTATCACTCTCACAACCTGAAATAAATTCGCATATTATCACACAAATCAATTTTTAACCGTACCAAAATGAAATTTTCTTCCATCGATTTTAACTGTTTTTTCAAATGGTTGCCAAGGTAGTGTAGAAGTTGGCATAGATTACGTTCAATTTTTGTGAGATTTACGTGTATTTGAATTGGTGGGAAGAATACTTACTCTCCGATTCGATAGGAATAATGTTGAAACTGGAGCTAATTGAGAAAAATAATGCATCAATTGGAAATAATTGCGAAACCAGAATTTATTCGTAATAAAATTTAAACATGATTTACATTGTATTTGCATATAGTTTATGTTTTCACAATTATACCGAATAAATTCTGGATTCACAATTATTTCCAACATTTGTTGGGTGCATTATTTTGCCGAAACAGTTCCAAACTTCTGTATTTTTTCCATCTAATCTGAAGGTAAGTTTTCTTCCCACCGATTCATTTAAACAATTTATAGAATTTTAGATTTCAACAAATAATACGCTTTTATTCGAGTTTTTAAGGCAAATGCGAAATTCAAAAGCAATGCTTCCATCCCCAGAGTGTTTTACATATAAATTGATTTGAAAACAAAATGTGAATGACATTATATTGCACTGTAATATCTATGAGTGAGATGTAAAGTGGTGCATGAACATTTAAAATAACATAGACATACACCACTCTACATCTCACCCATAAATATAATTACACGATTTTTGTTTTGTTTGTTGGATGAAACGTTCGATACGCATTGCTTGATGAGTTGTTGAATGACCTTTGCGAAAACCGAATTGGTATTCGGGAAGTAATTCCTTGTCCTCAATGAAATTGTACTGTCGATGGCATATGATTTTTTCGAGTATTTTTCCAATGGAGTTTAATAAACTGATTTTCCGATCTGTTTTCCCACTGATCGCGGTGCAAAGCTCTCGAAACCATTCTCAACACATTCATATCAGATACTTCCAATATAGCAGTCGAAATATAAAAAATGAAGTTTGTTTGAGTTGTCGTATTAGTCATACTTTACTCAGTGATTTCATCGAAATGCGAATTTTGTATATTTTTCGTAGCTTTTATCGACTATTAGTAAGTGAGCAATGATATGAGTAGCAAGCAGTTTGAGTACTGAACAAGTAATGAACCGGACGAGTCATGAGTAAGCTAGCAAGTTTATTGTACGAGTCGACTCGGTTACACACAAGGCAAGCAACTGACTTGGAGTAAGTTAGGATCTTCTTATTCTAGCGGAGTTTTTGATGAAAATAAGACAATCTGCCGATTGCTAAAACCTACTTTTCTGCATATTTGCTTTCAGCCCCGCTTCCAAATCATAAATGTAATACTCTGAATCAACCCAGCTCTCGCTACAATTTCGAATAGTTGATCAGAAGATTGAACCGTGAATCTTTGATTACTGTACTGAATTCACGATTATTGTAAACGTGTGATCAAAGTTGCGCTTCTATTAAATTAATGAAACCATCTTGGATCTGTACTTCTTTTCATGAAAAATACCAGTTCTGATTAAAATGGTTTGTTTTTAAAAAAATTATTTAGTTTGCTGCATTTCTGCACACACATAGCGTCGGTCGATATACATAAAAAAAAATTTTTTTTAACCATTTTAAGCACAGAAAAACACAATGAACTAGTTTTTTGGGTGTCGGAATTTAGGTGCGTGGTACACTTTATAACTCAAAATTCTAAGGATAAAATCAATCGTACATTGATTGTTCTTCATTGCGAATAGAAACCGATTAATTTTAAGTTCTTTCGGATAATATCTTCGCGGGTAGTCCAATTGGAGTCTAGTCATTACATGGTTACAAAATTCCAAGTCATTCCGATGAGATTTAGGGCTCAGCTCTTGGACTACCTTCCATACAAACTTCGATTTTCAGGGTCACAATGAATACTTTCAGAATCAGATTCTGTTTTTTTTTTTTAATGAAAAAAATAAGTCACACAAAATGACTCAATTATTATTCAATAGTTAATCAAAAGCGAAGGTTGAAAATTAAACTTCAAATACGAGGGTTACTATTTATGTATTTAGAAAGTGGTACTACAGGGTGGGCCATCTTACGTTTGCATTTTGACAAAATTGTTTATTTAGAGAATGACAGCTCAAATGTCAAAATGTCTCAAATGTCAAAATTTAAATGTCAAAATTTAAATGTCAAAATGCAAATTTTATATGGCCCACGACTAGCATACATAAGATTTTGCATGAACATTTAATGGTGCGGAAGCTGTGTGCACGTTGGATTCCACATAAATTGACAGATGCTCAAAAAAAGGTTAAACAAATTAATTAAAAAAATGCAATGACAAATGGTTTGAGCGTATGAACATGTGTATAAATCTTAAAGGCGAATATTTTGAAAAGCAATAAAGGCATAATGAAAAATTTTGCTTCCTTCGTATATTTTCTAAATACATAAAGTAACCTACGTACAGATGAAATGGAGGAAGGTAAAAAGATTTTTAAAAGTAATGTGGAAGGGTGCATGTTGTGGACTCCAGTGTGGAAAAGTTCAACTTACGAATGTAAGAATTTTTGATTTTCATCAAAAGTGCGAAAAGAACATTTTTGTCACGAATTCATACCAATAATAATGCCACAATAACGTAAAATCACATTTTCATGTGCGGATAATTTATCTGTGTGTATGTATGGAAATGGCAATCGCCGATATCAATAACAAAAAATAAACAAATAAGTGGTCTGGTTTTTATCGTGAATGCTCTCATCGGCAGCTGTAAACATTTGCACACTTGCATGGCTGATACAAAATTTACTTATGCAAATACTTTCGTCTCTCTCAATTTTAATTATAGCGAGCATTGGTCTATGCAATGGCCGTTGATTGTGTAACAATATGTACATAATATGTCAAAGAGCAATCGATTGATTCACACTATTCAAGTGCCGAGCGTGATTGCTTCACTTTGAAATGTGAGAGAAACACAGCGTATGTAATTGTTGCAGTTACAGACAATCCGGTAGAAATTTTATGACTTGAATCATCATTGATTGCATTTTTCAGTGATTCTTTCAAACAAATACTCCACAATAACATGCATATTTTCGTATTAAAATTGAAATGGACGAGTTTTTTAATCAAATTTTAACAATTGTGAATTGCAAAATTGTATGAAATGTGAAGTTGATTCATTGAAATTGATTTTGAAATGCAAATGTTGTGTTTAACAATGGGAGAATTCAATTTAAAATACCAAAAAAATCATCGTATTGTTATTTTTCGAGTTGCGGCGCAATTGCGGCTGTCGATTATTCAACAATCACGCAACATATATGAATTGGCGACGTAATTTTTATGGGATGCGCCAAAAATATGCGCGATAAGGGTAAAGATTTAATGTAAAAAGTCTATAAATTCTTTGGTTCAAAAACAGTGAGTGCTTGGATTTCATTCCATAACGATTATTGATTCGACTAAATGAGCTTGTAAAGCACTATCAACGATCAATATGCTGGAAAATTGGAAAAAAATGTCTCTTTTGCTGTGTATCTTCGGATTTCTACGAGAGATGCGGCCTTCGGAGCCGTTTGCAGTCGAATTTTTCATCCAATACCGAAACATTAGCAACAATGAATTGACAAATTACTATTTCCCCCTCGGAACATACTCGTATATGCTGCAATTGGTAATCATTTTCCTAATTACCGACATAATGAGGTAAGCGCATTTTTAAGCATTCAAATTGTTGCGTGTTGAATATGAAATTCATGATTTTACTAATGGTTACGACCTCCTCCCTTTCCAACATTTTATTCATGCTCTCAAAACCCGTAGATACAAGCCAATTATAATATTTTCGGCATTTATCGGAATGTTGCTGTTTGCATTGATGTCGTTCACGACGTCCAAAGAGACGGTGCAATTCGTGCAAATATCGTATGGAACGTTTATGGCTTGTGAGATTGCATATTACACATATATTTATGCAAAAGTCGATCGCGCTAAATATCAATTAGTGACGGGTCACACGCGATCCGCCATTTTGGCCGGTCGATTTATTGGAGCCGCATTCGCTCAATTGTTCGTCTCGTTCAATTTAATGAATTACAAAGAATTGAATTACATTTCGTTTGGATGTAAGAGGCCCGTTGCCATCTTTTGAGCCGTCAATTGATCTAATCGTTCTATTTTCTCGTATCTAGCCCAGTGTGTTTCGGTGATATTTGCGCTTCTTTTGCCATCGGTTAGCGCCAGTTTATATTTTTATGCGAGTTCATATGGAACTCAAAATCAAAATGGAAATGTTAATTGTCACACAAGTACAGAGCTGACAAATGGTAGCATAGTTCAAGTGCATTCGAATGAAATTCCATCGCCTACGAATTATGATTTGGCCACTGTCGAAAAATCCAATTCCAACACCCAAGAAAAGTCAACATTTTCTTTATCACATGCGATTCAACGAATTGCCAACCATATAAAGACATCTTACACCAACCGGAGCGTCATTCAATGGAGCGTTCTATGGTCAATGTCAATGTGCGGATTTCTACAAGTTCGTTCTA
Source organism: Obolodiplosis robiniae (assembly GCA_028476595.1). Classification (NCBI taxonomy): domain Eukaryota; kingdom Metazoa; phylum Arthropoda; class Insecta; order Diptera; family Cecidomyiidae; genus Obolodiplosis; species Obolodiplosis robiniae. The sequence goes on along the minus strand of CM052017.1, from coordinate 4,828,335 downwards.
TTTCATTTGTCTCAATTCCACTTTGTTTGCGGAGAAATATTACTAATTTTTGTATCGTCACCCGTGTAAAAGGTTCAGTCCTACATTCAACCGCTGTGGAAAGAAATCGATCCAAATGAAATTGTCCTGTACAACGGAGCTGTTGAGGCGTTAATCACACTCTTGGGAGCCATCAGCTCATTCATGGCCGGCTTGTTAAATAGCAAACGCTTTAATCGATATGAAATGTGGATCCTAACCGGAATGATGCTTATCGAAGGCAGTCTATTATTATGGGGGGCTCGCACATCATCGCTACGGTGTTCTTATATATCATATGTGATATTCGGTATGATTTATCACTTTATGATCACTGTTGCAAGGTACGAGCTTATCATTATCCATTAGTTATTCAATTTAATTTGATACCATTTTGCAATTTTGTTTTCATTGCAGCGCATCTGTTGCGAAGAAACTCCATGAAGAATGTTTCGCCTTGATATTCGGTATAAATACGTTGGTGGCATTGATTTTACAGTCAGCGCTAACATTCATTGTGATCACTAAGTTTAATCTACTTCTGCGCATTCAGTACCAATTTTATTCTTATATATTCTTTGGGCTTGCTTTGATTTATGGCACATTGGGTGCCGTCAAAATACTTCGGCGACGAAAAAAATCCCACGAACTGGCATGATTGTTTCGATTAGTGTTAGTTTTTAGAGTCTTCTTATCAGAAGAAAATTAGTAGAATAATTGACCGAAAGAAATTTTTTTGAATGTTTATATTGACATAAAGATGAAATAAAGTCAAGCCGACTTCGTTACAGCCAGTAAGCACATGATCGAGGATTCGTTCTTTTCTCTTTCCTCGTAAATTGACGGGCTTGTCAGATATATCAGCTATGATCGTTTCCAGTTATATGAATAACAATGTGAACAAGGGTCTGAAAATGTCTGAAATATCTCAATCAGTTTTATTGTAAGGGCCCATAACTTGGAATGAAGGAAAACATAAAATACATATGCAAATATATCTGTTCGATAAGTACAAATCATTTTTACACATCAAATTTGTTATCATGTTCAGATTATGGCTTTTTATAAAAAACAAGCGAAAAAACAAGAGAGGAAATAAAATATAATAAAAAAGGAGCATTGTATATACTTATTTCTTACGTCTTGTCGTTGACGAGGCACGACAGAATGAATCATATCGAGCAGAAGCTAATGCCTGTAAACAGATGAACAAAGTACCCTTTTCTATTGGCATTAATGGTACCGTTATGTCGTAAAAGTATCAAATTTCTTAGATTTATGTATCTATGAGCTGGTGAGATGGATAAAAAGAAATGTTGGACACACAAACAATCATGTGCTTGACATAAGCTAACTGAGGAATACGGTCTACCAAATGGTAGCACAGCCGTATCAATTCCGATGTCGCTGCTTAAACAAGAATAATATTGAGTCATATCTCGGCACGCACACACATAACATGTTTGCAACTGGCTTTTTTAACAGAAAAGGGGAATTGTCATTACATGTTGAAAGCCGCGGCGGACAACGGATGGAGGACAGAAAGATGAGAACACTGGCATTTGGATTTTCCGAATGGTGTTTTATAAATGTTTCTCTCTATTCAAAGTGGGTTCAATGCATGTTTCCCTTATCAAAATTAGATCAGGGATTGAAATTGATCTTGGCATGTCTGGGTTGATGTGTATGCCTTTTCTTTCGCTTCGTCAGAAAAACGTGCATTTCGTTTCGATAGTTTTGATTATCCCAAAGAGCTTCCGATGGGTGATGGATGAATGTCGACGCAACCTTGACCCCAACACTCTCAGTAAATGTGTCAAATGAAATCTATTAGTGAAGATTGGTCGATAAGATATGCACATATCAAACATATTGAATGCGCACAAAAGATGATTCCATTTCCCGTAATGTATGCAAATTGGGTATTCTGAATGCATAATAACCGAATCAAATGGATTGCTCTTGATATCCGAGTAATTAACACTTTTGAGAGAGAGAGAATGAGCGGAAGAGAGAGAGAGAGAGAGAGAGAGAACGAGAACGAGAGTGAGAGCTAAAGAGAATGAAGTCAAGTGAACATTTCTATTTTTTTTTTCTTTTCATGATATAGCATGCAAACAACTATCTATTTGAAGGTTAGTTGAATGATGTGAACTCATTCTTCTTCATTTGTTGCAAGATTATCCACGACTGCCGCCGCTGCTGCTGCGGATCGTGCTGTAATAAGGGCGTTAATTTTGCGGTTTATGAAAATTAAAATATGCTTTTTCGACTAATCTGAAGCGTGCAATGTTCTCAATACAGCAGGTTGTGTTCATTAAAATTTCAAGGCTTCAGAAGATTGGTAGATTTGTGTGTCACCGTATTTTTGAAATGTACGTCAAATAACAACTGAAATTGTCAAGTCCCTCGAGGTAAATACACGCAGCAACAGCAGCCGCAGCAGCAGCTCGTTGGAAATCTCAATAGCGGCGAACCGTGATTACAGTAACTGTTTCAATCTATGAACATTTATGCAAGGGAATTTATCTGTCGTTTTGGGGAAGCTGATGATCAAATTATGGTTGGGACAATCATTACGCAAATAAGTTCATTATTCTATTCATATCTGTCCCGTGTTCGCTTTTGTATGGTTCCTCTGCGCAATGAAACAAATAAAGCCGTATACACCATATTGTTCGATTGTCAACTCTGCATAGCAGATACAAAGCCAACTCCAACGAGTTTTTTTCTTGATTTTTCGAAGTTTTTTTTCATTATTGTAGTGTATTTGTCATTTTAAATTACTCAACTTCAAATTTGCAAGATAAGGATTCCACTACGCTCGTTCTGTTACAGTTGGGACTTAAAAACAGGAAATTTTAATTTACCAATTAATTATCAGTATAACAGTAGTTAGTTCTATTAATTAGGAAATCTAACTAACAGGAAGAATTTATCTTATTAGAGACAGAAATTAAAAAAAATAATAGCACAGTCCGATGAAAATGGGATTCTAATAATTATACTGGAAATGCCCAACTGTACGTTTTTGTTGGTTAACTAAAAAATGGTATCGACCTGTTTCCAACACGGTACAGAGATATCTGTTGAGCCGAATCAACGCAGATACGCAGGTGGTGGAACAAAGAAATCAATGGAAACGAAATAATCACGTCAAAATAAAGCGTAATAAATTCATTTCAGAGCGTCACAATAAAATCAATTGGTTTGATAGTGTAACAAATTGAAATAATAAGCTTCAATGAGCTTGAAGTGGTGCAAATACGAGCGTCGAACATTGATGATTTTAATAAGTTGAAATCCGTGTTTTACTTTTCCGCACACACCACTGTGTGCGTTAGAGTATTGCGATCAGTCCAAAAAAATCAAAACACTTCTAATATTCGTTTTGAACCGAAAAAAAAAAAAAAAATAAACGATTGCAACCTTTCCCGGAACAATTTGATGTCCGTGTGTGATTCGTTGTACATTGCACTCACTCACTCACTCACCTATTTATCTCTATATGTCGGGCAGAGAGTAAAAACGGTTAAAAACATCTTACGTAATGCTCACGAGAATTTTTCTTGGTGTGAGCAGGAGATAGAATGTTTTTAACTGTTTTTACTCTCAGCCCTACATATATACTCTCATTTCGTTGTGATATAAACTGAAGCGAGAAAAAGACAAACATAAAGAGATATACACTATTATAGGTCTTTTTGGTATATTCAATTATTGTTCGATTCTTTGCTGGTATCTCTCGGTCACTTTGAAGTTTCGTTTGATTTTTCGGTACTTATTTCCCAATCTATTTCAGCTCATTCAGATAATGTTTTCCTCTAATTGGATAGTTCAGTTAGGTTCTAGTCATTAAATGAAGATTTGGAACCCCATATCATTACAAAGTGTAATTTACAAAAAAATTGTGAGGGGACTATGTTTATTTCATATTGTATCATTAATGAAATACTCAGATTCTTTTTTTATAAAAAAAATTATTTAAACACATTTTTAAGTGATTCTGATGAGAATTACGACTATCTTACAAATTTTACCAGTTTAGGGCTCAAAACGAACATTTTTGTACAGGAAGTATTAGTTGAATAAAAAAAGGATTCTGAAAGTATCATAATGACACAATGCAAAATAAACACATTTTTTGTTGGTCGGGGTCGAAATGAAATGTTTATTCTACGTCGTATCGTTAATAAAATTCCATTATCTCGTCTTTACACAGAAAAAGTAAGTTGAATTAAATCTCAACTCAATCCGATTAGATGTGGGAAATATTTATTTGGGAGCTACGTTTTCAGATCGAAACATATTGGTTGTTTATTAATAATAAGTTTTTTTTAAGAAAATGTTTTTAAAAATGGTACAGGTTTCTAATTGATGTTGAATTGTTTTTATGACATTTTGATTGATCCAATTGCCAAACTTCACATTGTCCCACTCATCGATATTACATTATTTCAAAACACATAATCGTTGTTAAGACGTACAATTCACTGCCGATTATTTGGAAATTAAAAATGTTTTATTTGAATTTAATATTTGATGATTGGCTACTTTTATATAGGTTGTAATATCAAAAAATGAGAATAACTCTATTTTGGAGTAGTTTTTCACAGTTGTCCGTTGTTTTCCGACATGAAACGAAAATATGCACACACAAACAAACGTTTGCAAGCGACTATGTCATACGGAAAGGACAACCTCTTAACAGTGGTCTTGTCGTTGTACAACAAAGATCATGCGTTACGTTGTACTGCCTTTCTGTATTCAATGATTTTTTTTACCTTCGAAGATCAATAAGTTGAAGAACAAAAAAGTAAAATTATTTCTTCAGGATTACGAAGACTTATAAAAATAAATAGTATCTTACTGCCAGTGTGCTGTAATACTGCTATAGAGTGAATAGTTTGAAACAGTCTCTGGTGAGTTAGAAACAAATACCAACACATTCGCAAGCTGGCACGACTGATCCGTAGCTTTAATTAATCCCAACCCTCATCGTAATGACTTGAAATTTTGTGTGCCTCATTCTCAAAGCTACATGGTGCTACGGTAAGAAATAAACATAGCTTCAATTCAAATTTGAAGTTATCAATGAAAAATCCGTACGCCCGTAGACTTCCGGGAAATGCACAGAAAAGTTAGTTTTACGTATGTAAGACCATTCATTTAATTAGATTTTTCATGAGACGAGTGAAAGTATGTGGCAATTGTAAGTTGTGATTTTATTGAAAATAATGCAGAAAGGACGTTCGTAAATATTCGAGGTACAAAGCAAATCTTTCCCTTGTCGGCTTGAATGTCCGTTGTGTATTTTGTGTGTTGGATTTCATGAAGACTCATTGTTTTTACAATCAAACTGTTGTGGATGTGAAAATACTGTCAATGGCGTAAATGATTTGTCATAATTGTTGTCATTTGCATTCGTTATTTGTGTGGGTTTGTGTTAATAAATGTATCTCCGGCAAAAATGCCCGCTCATAATTTGCCCCACTGTTTATCCAGTTCAGTAAATGCACTAAATGAGCAATTATTTACCCATGCAATTTGTGTGTACGTTCGAATTCATTTCGTTGTAAACCAATTTGTGTGAATTGAATTCATTTGTGACTGATAAGAATGGTCATGAAGAAAACAGATTTTTTTTTGTTCAATTGGCAAAAACTCGGTTGAATTTTAATGGCGATCGTCTTATTATGCGATGTGTAACATTAATCATTATTGCCTGCCAATTCTTTTATGACGTCATTAGTATTTGCCGAGTGCAAACTCGACGGCCCACACAGTTCTTAATCGGTGGTGTTGTTGGTTGTTCTCTTCTGCTGAAAATGTACTCAATGTTCGCAATGGAGCCATTCATTCGCAAAACTTTGATTCTTTTAAAAGTTTTTGTTTTGAATTCTGAAATTTATTTCTCGAAACGGAATCAACAAAGAATCCCATTGCATTAAAAGTACATGCTGCACCTGGGGATTAGACACAGATTCTAATGTATAGCTATTACGGATTTAGTATCCATATTTTGTGCCTGATTGCTGCCATGGTGAAATCGATACTGAAATCACCATTTAAATTGAATGAAGCTCGTGCAAGATTGTTCAATTTGCCGCGTGTGATGGCAACGCGCGTAGATCGAGAGAAAAAGAATGCCTGAAAATCCGTATGTTATACCGCATTGATGTTTCAATGTGTTGATGTGAAATATGATGTGTGTGATTTGTACCATGGTTTTGACATGAAGTCAACTTATCGACTCAGTTGTCGGTTATCTGCTCTCCGTATCTGGCTCAAGTTTCTGAACTTTTAATCCTTCGTTCGAGTGTGTTAAATAATGCTTTTTGCAACGTGAAAAGTTTGCAGAAAGGCCTACAAGTTGTTCAAATGAAGTTGGCAAACTTTAAATCGATTGAAAAAGTCGAAACGGTCGAATAAATGTACGCTTCCTCGTTCCATTCGATGTGTGTATGTAACGTGATAATGAGGATGCCAGATGGGAAAATATCAAGATCTTATGTGTTCATCGGATGTTCAATGATTTATAGAGATTAAAACGTTTCTGCATTTACAGCGCACGTTCATCTACGGCTCCAATTATATGTGGATGATGCAGCAATGTATTCTTTTCGAGGAGCCATTTGATATCAATAATGGCATGCCAACCATATTTGACTCACAACCATTTAATCTAATGCGTACGTTGAATTAGATGCCAAAAGTGATGCGAGGATAAAAAAAGGTAGAAAATAATAAAAGAGCAATGGCAAAGTTTGATGTATTGCCTTTTTGCGAATCTACGATCGAATATCGATTGAGGGGTCTTGTTACTCATCAGATATGGACGCTTTAGATGCACGTTTCGAAAAAATGAAGTACTTTTCTATTTCGACGTCAAATGCGGTTCAGCAACAAGAACCAGACCGCAAATAGTCGAAAATTTGAATTCCTTAGCCAAAAAAATCCCACAAAAAAGTGGTGGTATCGCGACATTCCGTCCGATAAACGTAGTATTTTCGCAAAATACTTCAACGAAATGCCCGTTAAAAATTGTTATTTTTATGCTGCATCATAGCATACGCCAACTATCAGACAATACGAATCCTTAGTATTTTATTATTTTTTGCAATAGCTTTCAGCGATATCAAATTTTCAAGATGCACATATGGTAACCGCGGCAAGCGCGCGCTGATGCACGATGCATCCGTTGCAAGAAACGCTGTCAAGAGCAAGAAAGTTTCATCGAGTTTCAATAGAAATAATGGAGAGCTTTTGCACATTGCCATTAAATTGAATCGACTGGAAGGCAACGAAAAGGTTGTTTCTGAAATCGCTTTTTTCTCATTCATCTCGCTCATTCTATCTTTCCTCTCCCACTCTCGCCACCAATGCGCACATAAATTTAAGCGATTTTCAATAGCGAACCTAATATCCCCGTTTAGTTTGCTTCGAGAGTTTCATTCAGTGCAGTTTTTCGTGTGTCTTCTCTCTCTCACTCTCGTCCAAAAATTTCATCAATTTGACTTTTTCAAATAATTGCGCACCCAATTGAGTGCATATCGTTCTTGTGTTCTTGCATCGTTTGCTTTTGTTCAAAAGTTAACTGCAGTTAAATTCCATCACTCTCTTCAACATAACTTCAATTAGAGTACAAGAAATTTCGAGGGAAACAAAATTATATCTTTTGTGCAATTCGCTGGGTATTGTGAAGATTTTACAATATTTTTGCATGAATTTTAAAGAAAAAACTGCAGCAATCGGGGCAAATTGATAAAATAAAATATAATCTTAAGAGCGGCAAATTGCAATCCGATTGGAAATCTGTATTTGTCTGTGCTCAATTCATGTCGTGAAAAAATCCGATTTTTTAATCATTCAATTTTATATGAATGTGTCGGACTTAAGAATACAGGGAAGTCTCATACGGTTCGATAATGCTCTTTCACTTAAACATTGATTTATATTTATTGAAGGTGATTTGGAAGTAATGTTCAACCATTCTGCTCATTTCAAATTGATCACCCCACATTTTTCACGTCAGCATCAGCGTTTGTTCTTCATGAATTATCGAACGATTCACCTTGCATGACTCTGCTAAAAGTTGCAGCATCAGTTCAAACGATATTCCCTCGCTTAGTTAATTGCAATAAATTTAAATTTGCTGCGCGATCGAACCGTTTTGGTCAAATTATTGAGAAAGTCGGTTTGACTTTCGTGTTATCGATAAAACTTTAAAAAGCATGTTTGAATTCGTTCAAAGACGTTCGCAATGAAAAATGCGTGTGTGTGTGTGTGTGTGGTAGCGCATGAATAAAAGAAAAACGGCAAGTTCTGCAGTGAACACGTTTTTCTCAATTTTAATGAAGTAAACCAAGATCACATTGTGCAGATGTGAAACACACGACCAACGAATATACATATCAACTTAAAACTCTGAACATCCACCGAAACATAATTGAATGTGGTGTCGCGCAGATGAATTAAGGGGTTGCGGAAACTTTGCGGTACCAAATTGAAAACAATGCATGCTGCAGAGGACAAACGGGTATGGATGAAAAGCGAACAAAGGAAATCGAGCGGATGACGAGCACAGAATCTGTACCACAGATTCGCTGCGCTAAAGATTCGCTCTTCAGCATGTGCATGACGAATGAAGTTGAGAAACGGCGACAGGCACACCAGGCCAGTGTGACAGAGCGTCAACGTTTTTATGCTTTGCTACAAAATACTCACAACTCAAAAACACATATACCGGAGAGCACGAGAAACGGCACACGCAGCCCAGCACAGAGGAAATCCAAACGCTTCACCGATGTGAAATTGAGTCTCACATGCAGCGTACATCGGATGGAAAATCAGTTTCCCGTTTACGTTTGTAGCGATAGCATGTGACTCCGACATAGATGAGGAACACAACAATTTCTGACACGCGCGCGTTTTTTCACACTGCAAAATACCGATGCAACGGAAAATAATCGAGACGAGAGACGACAACAAATCTTTCTCGCTCTCAATCTCAAATCAACTATTTTTTCGCGGTCTATTTTGATTTCGGTGCGTGTGTATGTTTGTGTGTGTGCATTGAACTGCTATTTTTCGTCTAAATCTTTTATTTCACGGAGTTTCAGATAGTGGACTTTATATTCGGATTGCAGGTTAAATACCGCCAAAAATAACAGAATATTCGAGTTAAAATTGCTTCACGGCCGATGAAATGAACAAATTTTTATCTAGTGTGAAAAACATACTCGCTCAATTGACATCAAACTGTGTACGCGTGTCAGTGCATTTATTTTCTTCCATTTCGAATCGCTTAGTTTGTGTTGAAAATCCAAAAAGAACCAACATGCATTTATTCAATGGAAAAACTTTGATAAAATGAAAGAGACAAATCTTAAATGCAAAGTAAATAAATTGTCTGTCGTGTTTCGTTTTTGAATGTATACACGAAAATTTGGTGCGAACCGTAAAGTAGAAAACAAATAATTTGAATTGGAAGTGATATAAAGCCAACCAGTTTCAGTTGGAATTTCACAAATTCCTGGAAATAGAAAATCTTTTTTAAACATCGTTTCAAATGAACTCATTTGATGCTTAGCAGGTGAATTGATGAATTGGAGCCGCACATCCAGGTGATTTTCTTTATCTCTCTCGCAATTCTGTTCAAAACATTTGGGCTTTTCTTGTTAGTACAACCCCACCCCCCGGTCACAGTGACAATTGGAACAGTGCATTGACATGACTGTGTACAATAGTCATTCTCCATTATCATTGTGACCTAAACAGAACGAGTTTAGAATCGGTATCTTCGCTGGGTGAAAGCGGCCACTTTGCATTTGTGTCCTTTCCCTTCTTCACTGCAATATCGCTTTTCTTTTTGTTCGTTTACAGTTCGTTATCAAAATCACAACAAATAAACGTACGCCTAAATAAAATCAGTGAGTTCAATTTCATTTTTATTAACAATAATTGTTGTTTTTATTATCTATCATGAAATATATTTGCTTTTGTTGTCCTTTTTTTTAAGGTGCATCATTAACAATAAACTTGTTTGCTTCATTATTAGAAAAAATCGAAGCTCATTTGACAGCCTCGGAAAGAAAGCATATCCTATAAATTTGCTGAAGAAAACGCTAATACAAACCTACTTGTTTGGTTTTCACTCTTGGCATTTTAATATTATTGTCTTTCGACGATTATACTCAAATGCTAAGAGTGAAAACCAAACAAGTAGATTTGTTTGGCTTACACGCTGAGTGTTTTTTTGTTTGGCTTTTACTCTCGGTGATTTTTTGTTAGTGTCTCTTGTATAATATTTTTGTATTAGCGTTTTCTTCAACAAATTTATAGGATATGCTTTCCTTCCGAGGCTGTCATTTGAAATGTGTGTAAATCGTACAGTTTCCGTTTAATTCATATAAATTTAAAATAAACTGAATAGAAGGGAAAAGCGAGACATATTAACAACACAGCGTGCGCACATTTTTTTTTTCAAATCAATGATTGTGTTGACTCTGACGCTCTCTACCATCATCCTCCTGCGATTTCATTTTGCAACTGCAAAAGTAAAAATAGAAAATGTATAAAATTAAGTTCTAATTCAATCACGTGATGCAAATGAATTTCACAAAAATACGAACACAGAGCATGAGAGGTAACAACAGAAATTGTCCGTGCTTTTGCCGGATTGAATCCAGCGATTGTGCTCGCGTTTCGGAAAAAATACTGTAATAGCATTGAAATGTTTCACATTAAAAATAAATCATGAGACATAGACGAGAATTGGCGAGAAATGGCTTCTATGCGCGCAGCTTTGGCAAAATGTAATTAGATCGAAAAGTTGCATAAAACAATTGATATTCAAACAACAAAGACCGAATTCGAAATATTTTGCAACGGGTAGATACTGAAAATTTTGCTTGCGAGAAGATCGGAAAATGCGGACGTGAACAAAACAAAGTCTCAAAACTGAAACATTATACTCAAAATGTCATAAGCTTAACCCAAAATACCATACAGACACTGGCCTTTGTGCACTTTTTCTAAATTTTATTGAATTAACCGCAAAGGTCACGACGAGATATATATAAAGGGATATTTGAACTTCGATAAAATTATCGCCGGTTAATTGAAAATTATTCTGTAAATCGTACATTCGTTCCGAAAAAATATTCTTTCCATGTAATTTGATGGAATTCACCTAATATTAAATACATAATGTCAAAGTTTTAGGTGGTGAATGGAAATGTTTGGTATTAAATACATTCTTGGAACGAAGAATCCAAAATTGCACAGTTTGCAAGCGGATAAATCATCAATTTACTGGATGAAAGCACTCATTTTATTTAAAGACACATGAAAAATATAAATTAAATTCAATTACAATTTTTTCCGAGTATCGCAACGCTGAAAACATGGAGCCATAAAAAAAGAAATTAGGAAAATTCGGAAGTATGTAAAACTGCATAGCCCAACCTCATGAAAAGTTAGGAAGTGAGTACAGCTTAAGCGTGTTTGTGTATGTTTTCGAATGTTCAATAAGTTCTATTTAAATTCATACTTTTTGTTGCTTCTCTTCCATTCGCTTGTGCAACGCAACAGAGGAACGGGCAACCTCAAAACTTTTGTCGCTGTTTAATTGCAATTTTGCATTGAACGTTGGAGCAGCGCCGCACTTTTGCCTCGAATCTCACTTGTTTAAACCAGAGCATATTAAACGTTTGCTCAAATCGAAGGAGAATTTCTAGCGCAAGCCGCTTCGTTAGAGCGTCTTGCAATATCAAAAAGTGGATTTTTCGCATTAGGTTGCTCGTACAAAGCGGCTTGCGTTAAAAAGCAGTTTGAAAGTAAGCGTTTTATATGCTCTGTTTCAAGTATTAAGCAATATTTCTTGCTCGATGATTGCACTTGACAGCACATTGAGATAGAATTTATATCAATAAATATTCAACTTTCTAAAAAAAAAATTTGCTTTCGATTCCACTGTAAAACACCGCACATACATTTAACTGTCGCATGTTTACTGTATCTTTTGAATGCCCATTGGACTGAGCATAAGTGGTGGTACGACTTGGGACTCACGTGTTTTCGCTCGTTGCTTGTCTTCATTCACGTCTGCCCACCATTCACATTAATGGACACACGTTTTTCTTCTATCGCCCAAAAAGTGTCAAAGTAAGAAAAAGAAGTTTGTTATTTGCGTGCAGACATCGTCGATCTAACTCCTGTTCATTTATTTTCCAATCGACATGTGGCCACATATGTTTTTAAAACTGGTCTTCGCATTGTTGCGATAAGGAAATAAGCGATTAATAAGAACATCAATACTATTCCCATATTTCTCCTTCATCTTTGCGGAATTCTAAAGTCCCTCAGCATACATTTTGTATGAGGATATTTGCGCAAAACCGAAATAAAAAGAAAAAAGATAGAAGGTGAATGCATAAGCTATTAATGTGGAAAATGTTTTGCGAATTTTGCATAGATTTGATGGTTTTTCTTCAAAGAAGATTTTTTAAATATTCATGAGCCAGGCCAATGAAGTCGGGCCGCATGTATTTAAATGTATCGTACACGTACTGTACAAACGCTCCAGATTTAAAGCTACTCGATAGCATCCCGAACACATGTGACTTGACTGTGAGATGGACATTATGGAAATTTTCGAGATCAAAGAAACAACAACAGTTAACTTGAGCACATGAAAATGAAGCTTAAAGCGTTTCCAAAGGAAGTGATCGAGTGAACGGAGTTAGAGATTGACAAATAGCATTGACCATTGAATTTTCGATGTTTTAACATGAATTCACCGCCTCACTCAGTTCAGATACGATTGAAATTGCTTACAAAATTTCCAATAAATCTGAAAAAAAAAAACCAAAACACAATTATGCTGCAGGAAGGTTTATTGTTAAAATAAGAATCTGCTGCATGAAAAACCACATTCCGATTAATTATTCATGATTTCACACGATAATCCTAAGAGCACCACCTCGCACATCTGCACCGATTCAATCAAACCCAACAAATGATGCTGCTGCTACATCCACATGACGTGAAAGAAACCACATGAGAAAATATCGATTTAATCGTCCAACTATTGAAGTGAAAGAGAAAAGAAATAGAATCGAATCAAATCAAATCCGATAAAAACCATGTATTTTCTGCAGCTGCTTCATTTGTAAAAATGTTTTTGCTCTTTTCAAGGCCACACCAAATATTCAAGCAATAGTAATCAACGTGAACAATTCAGATATTGTCATTTTTCAATTCAATATTTGAACAATGAACATAATTGATTTCGTTTGGAAACATATTGACAAAAAATTCACCCAACATAAAAAAAGATTGTGACAATATTGAGATTCAAAAGGAACATTTCAAAGTGATGCATACAATCAAACATCTCAAACCCCTTTTCTCTGTGTTCGAAAGAGTTCGGTTCGACAGCCACTCACCAAATGTCATTGGAAACGTATTTCGTTTTATTGCGCTTCAAGTGGACGATGGAAATGATCTATGACCTAAGCGTACCCGACTGCAACGAATCATTCCTTAGTGACACCAAGTCACTAAAAAACCTGAACGTGAAAATAATAATATCAGACAAGATAAAACTCGCGTTTGCATTGATCAAACCGATAGTCTCTATTTAATTTGGTCTCTCGACTTTTTTTCAAAATTTCGCTCCGTGAAAAGAGTTCTCAACTCAAAAGATATGAATATATTTTAAAGAAATTAAATTTTTTTGATAAAATAAAGTGACCCATTTACATCGTTCCAGGTGATAGATAATTTTCCAATCCAAATATTTGGTTCAAAATTCAGCTTTTTGAATATTTTACATGGAAATTGAAAAATTCCAAAGAAAAATCATCTCATAAGAACAACTTATCAAAAGAATTTCATTTCAAAAATGTATAAGGTATTTTTATATTCTATTCGAAATTCAACACCAAAAATATTCATGAAACAAGAAGATCGACTCACATCTTTTGTTGCACCAGAAACAGCGGCATAACACAAGACTATTTTTAGAGGATATTTTGTAGCACAAAATACGTACGTATTCATACGGATTCTCGAATACTGTGTAAATATGCACATTTTTTGTCACTTTGGCCAGTAGAAATTGGATGGAATTTGACATTCAAAAGGTTTTAATGTGTGATTAATAACCAAATTTAAGTGACGTAAGGCAAATATATTGGTTAAACTCTTGATGTGAACTTTCTAAGATCGCATAACGGGTTTGACGAATGTAATTTTAGTAATGCACGAAAGTCCAAATAAATAGTAACATCAATTGACATAGATTTTTGGCCATGGCGGCACATCATATCCATATCCGATGTGAATGGTTGAACATATTTCATTTCCAATAAGATTGAAAGCAAATCTCTTTAAGTGATGTAATCTTTGCAATATGTGTGGATTATTTTGATGGCGTATATTCATGACACAATTGTACATTCAGAAAATGTGTTTGTGCTACATACACACACACACACACACTCCAACAACATCAATTGTGCCATGATGAATTTTCTTCATATTCCGACCTAAGTTTTGCATAAAAAGTCTAAATTATTACAAATGCTTGCCCATTTACAATTTTGTTAGATTTATATATTTGATTATCTGAGTTTGGGCCAAAACTACATAAGATGAAAGATTTTCTGCCTTTTCCATCTAAATTAAAATCAAACCGACATACAAGTGCAATAAAACTGTGATGTATATTGACGGAGGTGGTGACTGGTGAAAAATAACCGATGTACGTATCGGCATCAATTGCAATTCTCTTACATTTGAAGATTTCGGTTTAAAACGGTGGTATGTGCAACGTAAATGTCGAGCGATTTTGAGCCTTATTGATCTATGTATTATGTAATGCAATAAGGTTCAAAATTGCCGGACATTTATATTGTACATACCACCATTTTGATCTGAAATGTTCATTTACAAAATCGACCTTTGGATAAAACAATAAAAAAAAAAAAATCCTTTCCGAATGTGTACGCATTTTAAATATTTTATTTAATATATTGAAACATATAAAAATTAAATAGAGTTCAGAACAATTTTCGTATTCCTAGCTGAAAACAAGAAAATAATAAATTGATTTGTTTTTCATATTTTTAGCCTTGTATCGCGTGTTTGTTCTTACTAAAGCTAGAATTGGGACTTGGGCTAAGATTCTTAGTCTAAGAAAAATGATGCCTAAAACATGCCGCAAAATTTAAAGTTCCTTTATCCAAGCATCTGAGGATGTATAATTAACCAAACCCACGTGATAATTATTTTGTATTATTTCCCAAATCAATGATGTGCCAGGGAAATCAGCCATTAAAATACCAAACGACCTTTTACTATAACGATTATTTTTAATAAAATCTCTGGTTAAGATGTTAGTGCCTTCAAAAGCAATAAGGCAGACTCCAATGAAACAATTTTCACGTGGGAAATCGGGATATGAACTCTTCCATATTGGTGTAGTTAGTCCAGTTGGTGATCTTGGAGCACTTGTTCCTTTCGTAACGTGTCCACTTGCAACGAAAAATGGCAAAACTCCACCTGAACCAGAAAGATAGTTCACATAAAATGTCGATCTAGCTCCATTCTTCGCTTTCTTCAGATGAGAACGTATTTTCTGCCATTTATTATACAAACTCCAGGTTGTCGTGAGCTTGTAATCATCCTGAATATCACATGAATGATAATTGATTCCGTATCCGAAAAATCTTGAATCGTTTAAAATTATAAACTTTCCTCTTGCTTCTCCTAGTCTAATGTTCGTTGTCGTTTGTTTATATCGCTTATTAGATTGCAAATATGAGTTTAATGTTTTTTCAAGACTCTCACTATTATTATCGTCTGGGTCGTGGTCTTCTTTCAATCTAAAGAGTGCTGTTTCAGATGGATGTTCATCTAGGAATTTATCTACATCATTGAGGAATTTGCCGAACATATTATTTAAAAAAGCTGATCCATGATGTAATGCAAAACGGTTACTCGTATGCCTAATTCTAATGTCGAAAACTCGTATTCCATAGTTGAGCTGTTGTACGAAATTCAACGTTTGTGTCGCTAAAATGTGATTATTCGTAGTAAAGGCTGAACTGTCGTGTGTACCGGGCAGGGCCAACTCGCTCAACAACACGTCATCGCGCACATGTTTCATCCAATCGGAGTACTCTCCAAAACCATCATCAGAATTTCTGAAATATGCTTTATCGTAGTGCGCCAATATATGTACAAATTGGAATGAACTTAGGAAAAGGAATAGTTTAAGCATAATTTTGATTAACATTTGTCCCCTAGAAAGAGAAAATTACAAAAATATTGCGCCAAAGTTCGTATTTTGAGTAATAAATGACAAAATTTCTTCTAATTATATACACTTACATTTATTATGTGACAAAAAACTTTTCCAATCACACAGCCTTTCAATTTGTCTTGAAAAATATAAAAATACGATGCCCGCCGCTTCTCAATCAAAACTGAACATGAATACAAAAAACAAATTTTAATAAACAAATCGAAAATGATGCGTGACACAGCCAGTCATTTCTCATGTTATCTTCTTCTGGATTGTAAATAGCTTTGACCTTTTCGCTTTGTATAGCAACATTGAAACCAATTAATTTGATCTCTAGGAAAATCATAGATCGGTTGTATGAGCAAAAATGCAGGTGATATCATTACAATTTGGAGCTGCCACTTAATGACGTTGAATGAAATGAACTGTTGTATTTTTGAAGATAACTTGCGGCCAAAGGCTTGATCATGACCATTTTTAATCGTTTTGTCATGCGATTAGGTTCGATAGCTCTGAATACGCTGAGCAAAACAGCGATATTTTTGGCTATTCTTGATTCATTAAAATTCAAAATAAATTTGCGATAACAATTTGTCATACGAAACCTCCGAAGTAAAAAAAAACGATACGCCACAAATATTGAAGAACAGATTTCAATGTCAAAGCTTTTTGATTCTTTATTTTCAGAATCCTGTGTGAGTGAATGTGGGTACGATGCATTCAGTTGTGTGTGTACTCATAATATCATCGAAGTCAACAATCCCCAATTACTTGATTGGTCGCAAACTGTATCATCAAACGGTGTTCGAAAAAAAAATATAAAGGCCCATAAAAAAATGAACATGCTTTACAGTTTATATGATACTTGAGACCTTTTTTGCTTCATACTCCAGCTCGTGTCAATTCTTTTGCAATGTAACCAAATTATTTGAGTTTTTTGAATTTTTTTCCATTTATTCAAACTTAATTCGGCCCGAATGAAATAAAAAGTTGGTAGAAAATAATCTACGTCCATTTGAAATTGCAATGAATACTGTAAACATTTCAAATGAAAATAATTTATCGGGAGCTTTTCAACTATTAACTAGATATATGTTGACAAACTGTCATAACGATTTTGTCCAATGTGCGGACAAATGATGTTTCAAAATGTACGTTATTCATATTTTTCTTTGCTCTCAATATTTAATCTTCTATCGGATCAAGGAGATGAACTGCATGCGAGCCACATTTCAGAGTACGAAAATTGTGTGCACCGACCAGAAGCGTTTGAATTTTTGATTGCAACATACAGATGGACGTTTCATGTACGTGTTATGCGAATATGTATTTTCGTTCTTACAAATGATTGTCACATCGACAATTTCGTGAAAAAGCATAACCAATAAAATGTTTGCTGCAGCAACAAGATTATAAATTGTTCCGAATCGATTTTTTCGTATTCTGGAGATACAACTTATCATTCTTTGTTTGTTTTCTTCCGAAGGAATGAGTAATATTTACATAAATTGATACTTGGCACCGAATTAACATCAACATCATTTTCATAAATGAAAGCACAAAATATTCGGTATATGCAATTTTAATAATCATCATATGAATGGTTAATATTCAGTTTGATTTTGTTAAATTTATGTTGACAATGGCCACCATGGAGTTATACAGGGTGGGCCATCTAAAGTTTGCATTTTGACAAAATTGTTTATTCAGAAATGACAGCTCAAATGTCAAATTGTTTCAAATGTCAAAATTTAAATGTCAAAATGCAAATTTTATGGCCCGCACAGACTGATAAACATCGTTTGCAGATCGTCAAGTAAAATTGCGAAGAATTCAAGAGCAACGGAACGATATTTCTCGAAGCGTAAGACTTCTCTGTTTATTATACATTTCAAAGTTATTCGTGGTTTTGTCAATAAGTGCAGCATGAAAACTACTAATACTAGCAAATGCTACTGAGCTTAAGCATTTATGCAAATAGAAAGCATACATTTGAATTTCTTATATCTATTATAAATGACTTTCATGCTCGAAATGTCAAGTATACAATTATAACGAACATTTGACGACGTTTGTATGTAAGGGAAACCATTTTATTTTCATTTGCTCCCATTATTCGGTTGAACATTATTTGCTCTTGATTTTGGCAAAAGAAAAACCAAAATGAGGACAAAATTATGGTTGAGCATCGCTTGTATCATTTTATATCACACTTTTTTTGCTGGAATCTCCCCAAAATGAACACAGTCAAAACAATGAATATATCTAAAAAGAGCTTACAAAAAAAACTTTTTAGAACTTAAAATATTAGAATATTTAGAGAGTTTCACTGTTATTCATGCACAAATATGCTGGATCGTCGTTCGCAGGCAAACAAAAAGTTCTGTCAACAAACAGATCTCTTGGAAAACAAACACCATAATTTTAAAGAAATGTAGAAAAGAGGAACGTTGCGCGACGCTCAAAAATGAGAGAAACCACCAGACAAATGGAGCTTTCATCGCAAATATATTTTCAAATGTCAACTCACTACGTTGACATCGAATTGAAATAAACATCTCAATCAATGAGCATTTCGTTTGAAGTAGACAAGATAAAAGAATGGTGCATCGAAAATGCGCTTCAGACTGGAGGAATGAACTCGCACCGAATTGAGCGAACTCATTGAATATTCAAAAGGGGAATTTGATCAATCCAATCAGTTATTTATTGCATTTGATGATAATGCGATGCTAAATATCGCTAAATTGCTCAAAAATCATGGATACTGCAGCGAATGAACGGATACATTCGAGACAAATTGTGAGTTTGTGTAACCAAAAGGAGCAATTGAATGATTGCATCAATTTTTCTTTTTGAATATTTGAAAGATTTGCATTCAAATTGTGTCAGTGGAAAAAGGGTCACTCTCAACTTTGCCTTTGAATGCCATTTGTTTTGAAGAAAGTGGTTTTTCTATTCGTTGGAATGGTTCGTCCGTGGTCTGTCTTTCCATTCGTTGAGCCGTGTGGCTGAAACTTTCAGACTGTACGCTCCCCCAGTAATCAAATATGAAACGCAATCAATCAATAGGTTCAAGACTTTTTTCCCATTCGAAGTTTTCTATTTATATGAAATAGACAGTAAATAATCGGCAAACGTCGTATAATCGGTAAATTTTGGCGCCAGTTCAATCATTTTCGCTAAATCGCTCATCAAGTTTAGCTAATTGGTTTTTCTGTGACACGAAAAGTTGCGATAAAAGGATTGACACGTCAATTTCAATACGCTACCAATCACGCCAACGCTACTATTCCTTGCCATTGGCATTTTGGTTAACGGCCAATGTCACAATACGCCCAACAGACAATTAATCAGTAATTTCCGATGAAGTATCTTATCGCTTCCGTTGTCAGTTTATCAGCCGAAGTGAAACTTTCTGTGGTTAATTGGGCTCTCCACTTCAACAAAATTTCGTTGCTGAAGCAATTCCATTGTAATGAATTGTCAATGAAGCAATTCCATCAAAACATTCGTCAAAATGATACAATGTATGTCAATCTGGCATTCCAAATTTGTATTTAAGTGCAACCATATCGAAATTCAGTTATGGTTGGCATTCATTTTAATGAATTTTTAGTGTATGGTTTGTTCACCAAGCTCATGTGCCAGTTTCAGCACACACAAAATGGATAATAAATTGATGTGTTTGCAAACAAACAAACGTAAATGGAACATGCTCGCCGACTCAGCTTTGAAGGCGAAACTAATAAAAACCATGTTGGTCCTGGAAGTTGTTGCACATTGAAAACAGCCTTTTCCGGCATTGGAACCGCTCAGATATTGTGTGTCACATTCAATCTGTTACGCGAATAAACCAACTATTTCCCAATTGTGCATGAAAGCTTCAATTTAATTTTAATTTTAATTTTAATGCCATAGCCAAGCAAATGACTTCAGATAAAATTTGTCTCGAGGACATTTATCATTCTTGTTGGATTCGGTGACTATCCGAAGTAGACTTAGAGGCCATAAGTTACCCTTTCGTGTGTGTTTTTTAAAAAAAAAAAACTTTTTTAAAAAAAAAAACTTTTTTTTAAAAAAAAAAACTTTTTTTTATCCACTTTCTATTATGTAGAGAATATAGCGTTTGCTGCATCGGTTTACAAAATTACGATGTTTAATTGAATAATTAATACTTGTTGCTGAAATTATAACCAATTATGCATATGATGGCTACTGAAACACGAGCAGATTGGCCAACGCAGGGAAGCAGCCTTAGCTCGAAAAGAAACTACATCATTGTCGACATTTTATTGTTCGCATTTCATTAGCGCAGCTTAAAAGAGGTGTAGATTTCTAGTCTCAAACAAGCTAGTTAATAGATAGAAATATTATTTGAAATAAGCTTATGGTAATTCGAATTGTCGGGTAGTGTGTTTTCATTTCTATGTAGTCCAATGGTTTTGCGAAGCTGGTAGCGGCTGCTCAGCTTTGGCTGGCCAGTCGCTGTTATCGTGTTCCTTATGGCAGACATAATGGTGTCGTTTTCGATAAATAAACAACTATACGGAATACATTGACCGGCTGGCTGCTCTCAGCAGCCACTACCAGCTCATCAATACCAGAAGTCTGTTTCAATGCACGTATTTTGAGTTAAAATCCTTTTTGCACAATTTTTGACCAAATTTCATAATAGCACGAACGCTCAACACACCCAAGGGATGTTTGAATGCTGTTGCGGCTATTTTATGGCAAAATCAAATGTTCTTGCAACTTTGTCGACGAAACTCCATTTATAATTCAAAACGATCATTTTAAGCATGAGACTACTTTGAACTCTGGGCTTGCCAAAAGAAATGTCTCCAGCAATTAATTCTTGAGCTTGCCGAGCATTGTGTAAGTACTTTTTTCATCAAATTTTGAATAATTCTAAAATTATGAGACGAAAACTACATCGCTCGACAGTAGTTCGATTTGAGCGTAATATACAATAATTAACTCAATGTGACTGAACCTCGATGCGTTGACTTTTGGCCCACAAGTTGCGAAGATTCGTTCAGCAAAACCACAGCACAAGCCAATATTAAATCATTGAATCATTGCAATGCACACAGACTTTATCAAATACATACACGTGCAGCACATGTTCACCGATACAAGCTGAACATTTTGCTTGATTGAATTATGAATAATGAATAATGAACATGCTGTGTTATTTGAGGTTTTTACGGCCACGTGCTTCCTCTCGAAATGCTTATATGAAAATCAATGGGTGAGGCTGCTGCAGGGGCATCGCTCGTGCGCGCTGAGCGAATGTTATTGATGTGCAAAGCTCTAGTTTGTTTGCGAAATGGCGATTCGGGCTCATGGTGTGCGTTTATGAAAATAAAATATGCATACAGTAAACTGTCGAACGCCAAACGAACGAACGAACGATTGAACAAATATCATCAAATAAATGTTTGTTGCTCGTTATCTGGTGATGGATCGCTTAATTCTAATATAAACTCACTCTCTTGTTCGTGCATTTCTTTGTTTGCTATTTTCCAACGAAATTAGCTATTCAAATAGATAATAAAATTATTGAGCTTGACGATAATTGAGTCGGTTTCACAACTCGTTATATGTAAGTCTATTGGATGTTCATTGTAGTGTTGTCAAAGAACAACAACGAACGAACAACAACGAAAAGAACTTTTTAGAATTTCAAAAAAAAGTTCCCATTGAAATTTTAGAACAATCAGATTCAAATTCATAATAATATTGAAAGCATTCTTTTTCAATCCAAAAAATATGTTTCATTTCAATTGAATCAAAATAAAAAAAAAATCTGTCGGAAAACACATCTCACAAAAAAGTCTACTTCTTTCACCAATTGAATTATTCCTTTTATATTGTACCAATTGTTTTTTGAGACAAATATTAAATTATATTACGAAAGACGAACGAACGCTGCCAACCTGGTTCATTGGAAAAACGTCTCGTGCTGTTGCCAAAGCACAAAGAATTCACAGTTTAATGAGTAGCACCACATCAAAGCGAATTCAAAATGAGATTTCAATTTTAATTGATAAGAAATAAAATAAAAAGTCCATCAACCACTCAAGATTGAGCTCGCGCTGCTGTTAGAAGGCTGCATGTTTTACGGTTTATGAAAGAAAACGAAAAAAAAAACTATTCTTAATTTCGTACACTTAAATTTAAGCTTTCTCAATAAATTCGATCATAAAAATGTGCAATTTATTTGCGGACAATCACCAGCTAATAAATGCGAGCCATTTTTCTCTTTTTCTCGCAAATGATTTGAAATTTGCTGGGATATTCGATAAGAGCCGCGGATCGGATCGTGCGTTCATTTCGTATTCATCGTACATGCGCGCCGAGAGAGCAGTCGTATTTCTTTATACTCCAATAAATCAAAAATAGAACAAAAATCAGCGTTTATAGTAGGAAATGGTACGCATTTTAAAATAAAACTGAACCAATTTTCGAACTTAAAAGATGATAGCGCTTTGTGCCCGCACACGCTCACACACACTATCCATGTGCCCAGCATAGTAAAACAGCTACTCAATCTAACGAGATATGCAAATCAGAGCGAACAAAAACGCTTCAGATATTTACTTGTGAAAGCAGGAGAATAATAATGAATTTTTAACCGATTCGGGTTTTTATCTGTGTGTCCGTTAGTCATTGAATGCCAATCCGAATGCTGGAGCGAACATCATGTGTCAGCTTTTGCCCAAAACGCCTAATGTTTGCGTTTGCTCGCGCATTTTTGCATTTTATTCCGGCGATTTGACTGTAGGCTCGTTGAACCGACACATAACAGCACTTTAGTCAAATTGTGTGAACAACAAACAATTTGAGCCTATTCATTTTGGAATGTCATGAACTTCTCGCGCGCGATTCGGTTTCATAATGTGTGAATGCCTCAATTATGCTCATGGGAAATCATACCAAGTAAAAAACAACAATCCGAACACTTCATATTAGGTTTTCATAATATTTCTATTCAATGTCGCATTTTAGTCGATTGAGACTGTAGAAGGAAAACTACTTCTAAATCCAATCTGTTTCAATGTAATCTCCCAAAAATATTTTGAGATTTTATGAATGCCAATCTCTCAGTCGAATTCCAAGCAGCTGAAAATAAAAGAAAATTCGTTTTTTCGCAGATATATCCGAATGAACTGGACATTATTACAGTGACCAAGCCACATTTATTCTGCGCCATTCTATTTCTATCAAGATGAATAATTTATGAATGTGTTCAGCATCTTGTAAAAAATGTCAGATTTCACAGTAAATACAACATAATTGATATGTTGAGCCTTCTGGTAACGGGGCCATCATTCCTCACCAATGTTTGTTACGGTCAAGTTTGCTTGCAATGGCTCTGTTCCGTAAGAGTTTTGGTGCCATTTGGTATCCATTGGTGTCGCGGTACTGTGAATATATCACTGAAATGTAAGGTCGAGTATTTTACATGTACATAGTCGCCTTTACAGTGATAGACATGATGTGCAAGATAGATTAACGAAATGGCTTTGGCATGCGTTTGAGTTTTTGCTCATTATATGATAAACGTCTACATTCAGTGTTTTTAACTGGCTGTCACATTGCCGAAAATGTTTGACAATCAATTGGGCCCCTGCTTGCGCATGCATATCAATCGTATTGGTTTTCCACACATTCCAAACATCCTTCACACAATTCAATCGTAAATATATCAGCATGCAATAGATGTTTGCTTTAATTTTCAACAACATTTCTCATTTCAAACATATATTTGTCATTGTTATTTGGTTAAAGAGATAAAAAATGCATGGGAAACAAGTGACGTTTCGATTTTCTCGATACGCTGCTGACAGCAACGAAATTCATGCGATGAAACAATGACAACGATGGGCAGAAACCAATATCAAACGGCCCGACTGTATCGGATGGAATATCGAGCTGATTTTTGTTCCATATTTTATTCGAAAGCACCCACGCGACGGAGAGCGAGAAAAAACACAGACACAACCACAATTAAATGTACAGACGAAAACGAAACACGAATGTTCTCTATGTACAACGTGTGAACATATTATTGTATGCTGTAGCAACTTAATAACAAAGCTCTTCAGAAAGTTACTAAAGTTTTCTTTGGATAATATCTTACAATGTGGACGCCTTTTTTTGTATGCGAACTTTTGACGTTTCAGCTCGATACATTATTTCTTTATTTATTTATGATTCGAAAAACGGAGTGAAGTAATAGCAGTTTCAATGAAGCTTGGCGCAACGAAGAAAAATGTAATCAAGTGTGAAGAATACACAACAGGCCAAACCGAAAGTATTCACGTAGAACAACTTTGGTATGATTTTAACTATATGCTACGCCGACAACTCTACATACAGCGGACGTCAAAAGAAAATGTTGAGTTCAATATTTGGTTTATAGGCCTTTTTTTCCCAATATAAATATGAATAAATATATATTCGGGAAGCTGCATGCTTTAGATGAGGGGAGATTTTGCCAAAAATTGAGCTCATACCATAAATCTGTTCCGGATTGATGAAGTAAGAAGCATTTCAAAAACTAAAATCAGAACTTATTCGCGCGAATCGACACTTAAAAAAGGAACAATCATTTGATTTCTTGATTGATTGTCTCCTGAACAAGGGAAATTGTGGAAGTTTCGACTAAAAACAGTTGGCGGGTAAAACGTAAATTTAGAGCGAAACTTTTTATGAGCTCGGATAATATATTTTTTCTGCCTTGCTTTCTTCTTTTGCTGTAAGTTGCGCATTTGTTCCACATAAAATGCAACTGATAAAATTGCGCCCTAGTTATATAAAACCTCAGTTTTTGGCGGAAACACGGTTTTCATTTGCAAGTCTTTTGTTGGCTGAATGTCGAATTTGTATGGAAGAAAGGTGATTCTCTTTTTTAAAATTTATGAGAATTTATAGTGAAAGTCCAATTCATCCGGTGCAGCTCTCAACAGCGTTGTTGATTCCTTATCAAATTTCAGGCACACTATGTTGAGACAGAATATATTTTGCAGTACTTTTGACCGCGGGCAAAAAAATCGACATAAACTTTTCTTTTGACTCTCACTGTACACTTTATATACTCGTATATATTTACTACTGAAGGCAAAATGATGGAATACACTCAAAAACAGGACAAGAAAATAATAATAATAACGGATACTAAACAAACGCAGACATGAATACAACCAAATGTGAATAAAAAAAAGAAACAAAATTGGCACTTGGAGATGAATGCATTTTGGATATACACGTAGTTCGCTTTTTTATGTGTACTTGAAAAGAGATCTATTGAAATATGTGGTTTTTGGCACACAAATGTATCTCGCAAGTTTTTCTTTTACTTTGTGGAATCTTTGTCGAGTCTCTTTCTCTCTCTTTATATATTGTACATTACTCGTTCTCTTTCGCACTCGTCTTGATTCAATTGCCGTAAATTTTTTCCGTAAAATGACGAATGTTTATGATTTTTCTTTCATTTTGATAAGTTCCATTCAATAATTTATGAAAGGCGCACAATAATATTGTCTGCAATTCATAAAACGGATCCATCTCAAAAGTATCTGCTGCACAATGTTCATCGTTCACCAGTTTACAATCACTTGTCCCGCTCGTTCGCTTCACACATTTATCGAATGAGTGTGTGTTCAAAGTTCATTCCTTCCTTTCATCATAGCTATTGATTTGGAAATTGCACATTTGACAGTGTCACAAAAACCGGCGGTTTCCTCGAAATGGAGTTCGAAAATAACTCAAAATATTTGATATATTCTTATTGGCGCTGTGCAAATTTTCCAAATAATCGATAAATTAAAACACAATTTCATGGTGCAAATCACCGGGCAATGAGAATCAAAAAATGAACGCCCAACAGAAAAAAATGCGCCATGTTTCCAATGCCGCATCAAAAAATAAAACGCTTTTAAATGCTAAGCTCATGGTTTCTACAGTTGAATGTGATCAAAACGACTTACGTATTTCGGTGATGAATATAATACAATGAACAAATGGAAAAGGAAATTGGAAATTGATACACTGTGCGGCATCGATTTGTATTTAAGTTGCTGCAATAATCCCAATTAGGAAATTGAATGCTTGAGCTTGAGCTTGAGCAAATGAAAAATTGATACAAATGATTCGATGGGATTTATTTGGAAATGGAATAGAATACAAGCAGTCGTTTCAAAGCTATTCCGGCAGTGTGAATTTGAAGAGAGAGCGATTCGGACCAAAAGATTGAAGATTCCATAATCTATTGAATGTGATCAATATAAGCAGCTGCAAGCGATTCAATCGAAACTAATGGTTCATTGCGTCTTAATTTGATAGGACTTAATATTTGATATTGGTTTTGGTTTGCGATACTATATATTGACCCCGGCCGCATGAAATGGCGGAACAATCACACGAATTCCGTTGCATATTTCGATATGTGTATTTTTTTATGAATATTGCGCAACATTCCACATCCGAACCCATCTCAAACCGATCGACATGCAATTTTGTGCGCATCGTCAACAAAAATATTCGATAATATGGTGCTTAGAAGAAAGATTCGCCCGAAAAGTATATGAACTGTTTGCATTTGCAAACGAGTGTGCTGCGAACAACAGCAAGAGTGTTCAAGTGAACATGCATGAAATACGACCTAGAAGAGATCTTGTGTTTTGATTTACAATGGATTTTATGATGGATTGTATGTTCACAGAGTGATGACCCAGAAGGGATAGGTCGAGGAAGAGAAAAAGCTTCATTCACTTTCATACCTGCAGGTGCCATTCCCACAATGTGTTCATTCGAATTATTCTTTCAATAGATTGTTATGCTGCCAGTCACATATATTCCATGAAGTACACGCAACCAAACCACATGAAGCAGAAAATAAAACCAAAAATATCTAAAACAGCACGTTCACAGCACT
This sequence comes from Obolodiplosis robiniae, assembly GCA_028476595.1. Classification (NCBI taxonomy): domain Eukaryota; kingdom Metazoa; phylum Arthropoda; class Insecta; order Diptera; family Cecidomyiidae; genus Obolodiplosis; species Obolodiplosis robiniae. The sequence goes on along the minus strand of CM052017.1, from coordinate 4,801,057 downwards.
CGAATAAGAGTGCAAATGACAAATTCGAATTATCATTTTTGCATAACTATTTCGTATTTTCGACGGTTTGTTGCACGCATCAACAATACTTCAGCAAATAAACACATTGTCGCTGACAAATCCACTTTACGAAATTTACGCAATTTTGTCACAAATGCACAATTCTTATAATTCCACCGATAAAACATTCATTTCTCTTACAATTCGGGAATGGAACTGTTCCGTGCCCCATTGAACGTGTTAAATAGGACTGAAATTAAATTTTTTGAGGATTTTGAATAATTTAGATATTTTGCGTACGAAATGACGGTCGTTGGGAGAGCGACTTCTAAAACGGATTCATTGTTCTTCGGATATCGACCTTATTCTTCTTCACTGGGATTAATACTAAATTGGTTAATCGACGAAAGTATCCATGAATATGAATTGCAATGGATTTACAGCTGCAAAAAAGGAAGAAATACGCAAAGAAACAGCATTAACCACGAATGCTGAGCCAATCGTCACATGCCTGCATTTGCCCGAAATGACGATCATTTGAAGGCTTATCGTATTTTGGCGAACAATGAGCTCCATCAACAGGATCCTCCGACCACATTGCTCGCCATATTGGAGCTAAAAGAAGACATGTCCCATGTAGTTACGGTTTGGGAATCTCCGGCTGCAACATATTATGCAGAGTATCTTTTTCGCTATCGGTCGTAAGTCAATAAAATACACACCCCATGGCGAATGAGAGATGTGAGTGGCAATAAAAATTGGATTGTTTGCAATGGTCATCTTGAAAAAAGTACCATGAAATTGAATTAGTCCATACAAATTTTCATTGTATCGGACCGAACCAATCTACGTGCGAACCACAACAATGTCTGATTGAAAATAAACATATTCAGCACATTTTATCTAAGATGACACCACAAAACTTTTTCCAAACATTTCGTTTTGTTAGCCCACTTATTTGGGGAAGCAAACCCTCTTTTGTTTATTTCGGTTCTGAAAATCGTTGAAAATGAAACAAACACAATGAAAAGAGGAAAGGAACAAGAGGAAAACATCATTGTTCAAAATAACCTGAACGAAACAGATGTGTTTTTTCTCTTTCGTATTTTTGATTCGGTTGTGTCCTTCGTATCTTCCAGTTTTCTTCAATACATACAGTGACCATTGTTAATATTTAATTCGCTTTGCTTTGCTTTACCGACATATTCAACGTGCATAGAATATTTGCTGAGGTTCGCATGTGATCCAAATCCATGTCATAAACCAAATCTGTTTTTTACTACTTCGGCACATTTTTTCGGTGGGGATTTGATTTGAACGGTGTTGCATTACATCGCTACAAATTCCAGCGGCCAAAATCTTGAGATTTATTCGAAGAAGAAACAAAAAATACGTAATGACAGTATTTTCGACAGCTGAAATATGCATGATTTTTCTCTTGCTACAGTTCAACTGACACTTCAGCTCGGGAATAAGTGTTCCGGGAAACACTATAAACGCTCATGGAGATTGCACGGGATTTGAGCATGAAATTATTTACTGTGTTTAATCCTTGCTGTAAATGCGAGAATTATTATGCTTAATATTAGGGCATAACGAACGTTCATTAATTACCAGCTCTGTGTAGATTACTGAATGGAACATTCAGGGAATTATTTCTTGTTCAACATCTCTCCAGAAGATATTCTCCCATTAAAATAAACATTGCGCGAGAAGTCGGATGACCACATTTTAATAATATATAAACATACAACCATTTTTCACTTGAGCGAAATTGGGATCAGTTTCTCGTGCTCACACTGTGAATATTTTTTGAATGGTGGGTGACCCCTCTCCCCTCGAACATTAATTTTTTCCTAGATCAGCTTTTACACTTAATAAGAAGAGGGTCTTGCCCACGTCTGAAACAGTTTCTCGACTCCAAATCAAAGACTATTCAAATCGATTTTTTCGGACCCATGCAAATCCGTCAAAGAATTATTCATTCACAAATGAAATTATTTGGATTTTAGGAAGAATAAAATTAATTCTTAAGAGGTTCTTTTAAGAGCCACGTGACTTTTCAGTGAAATTCAAAGCACTCATCAAAATATTTTATATTGACGAAGATTTATAGCTCCCGGTTCAGAATTTTGCAAATGAAATATTTCAGGGTATGTAAGCGTGAGTGCAATGTGAACAAAACCAAATATTTAGAAAAAATATTTTTCGGATATTTTAACTCAAAATTCTTCATAGCTGTAGTTGATTGTAGTTGTCTATTTTGTTCGAGCTCAATCATAGTTGGCCAGACAAAGTTAACCAAAATGTCCCAAATTATTCGAATGAAATAGAAAGATTTTTTTTTTTGATGTGGTTGATTCAAAGAAATCGTATGCTAACACAAAAAATCTTGGTTAACCATTTTCCTTCGATTGAAACATTCAAAATTTGCGTGGCTACTTAGCTATTCTCCCAATTTCATAGCCGCTAATGTCGTGAGAAACGGTTTGCTCATTTTGGATGACGTGAATGAATCAATCAGAAGCATTCAACATTCAAATCAATTTAAAATCTCATTGACTTCAGATGCGTTCAAGTATTTAATCTTGCACGCTTAATTCCAGCTGTAGCATATATTTTACGACCACAAAATGAATGAAAAACAACAATTGTTGTGAATAACAGTTTGATTCACGCGGTTTATTTATGTTTATTCGGTTCGGATTCTCATTAGAACATCCACCCATTTTCGCGTAATAAATGAAATTAGAGGAAAATTCCAGCACAATGGCACGAATGCCCGACAATTACGGCCACTTTCATGACAGCAAATCCTTTTGCACGGTTAATTTCATTCACTTTTCACTGCCACTCATTATGCCTTTTGTTTCAATCCTTCTTTGTGAAAGAGAAAATAAAGCACATAAATATGAATGGTGAACGTCGTAAGATTTTGAAGCATTACAATATTCATCTGAAATTTCGAAACGCGATTTGAAAACAAAGAAGCAGAGAATAATGACAAAAACCGACCATAAACCGTGTGACCGCAATTAAGCTCGATCCAAAAACTTTAAATATCAACAGCATAAGCTTCCCGAGCACATAACTCTACCGATTTGTCTGACTTTATTCTTCCGTTTCTAAAATTTATGCTCTTTCCTTATCAAAAGTTCAAAAGTGTGAGCAAATAGGAGTACGTATTTTCAAGCATCTGCTGTTCGAAATACGATAACACTGGATTGGCTTGGAAAAAGGGAGCGAAGAGAGAGAAAGAGAGCTATATGTCAGCAAATCGATGTAAAGCTGTTAAATAATTATGGATTATCTCAGAAAACAAAAGATTTGTTGCATTCTTTCAAGTTGAATTTGGCTGTCGGCAGTTTGTGTTCGACGTCTGGTGCAGCGCAATGCCGATATATTGCTAAAAAATATGGGATGCAGCATGGAATGTGTCAGAAGATATCAACAACATTGCGGAATAAATGAAAATCCTCCCAAAATCGGACCGTGTGCGTGTTAAGAACGAGATAAAAAAAAACAATAGACAAGGTAAAGCAGAGACGATATGTATCAAAAACACGCATTTGCATACATATTAGAAATTGAATCTGACATACACATTATACAATATTTTTGATGGGCAAGAGGAGAAAAAAACATTTTTCCGTTCAAAAATTATATTTTTCAGAATAAAATTGGCGCAATACAGAACAATGAAAATTATAGGAGATGATGTTCGCATAAACGCCAACCGAGTTCAATCGACACAACAAAATAAATGTACTAAGAAAACAAACAATAAACCACCAACAAAATGCCGCTGCACGGTCGCTCGCCTCTAGCATGTATTCACTAAGATTACATAAATAAAGAGTATGAGAAATATGGGTTTTCCCCTTTCGAACGTTCATTCGATGACAAATTGTCGGTCGAAATTTGATATTTGCCTCGTTTTGTATGCGAAAATTTGTTGGAATTATTTGACAATACATTTAGCAAATGCGAATATCAAAATGGCACAAAACGAGTCGAAAAAAACGAATTGTATTGACGAGACGAAGGTACGAGAAGACAATAAAGCCGTCATAACAAAGTCATCAACAGCACACAAAAAAAATGAAGAATGAGAATGGAACGAAATCAGAGAATATAAATAAAAATTATAGATAAAACAGAAAAAGAGCGAAATTTTATGAAATATTCATTGACTGGTTATTCACTTTCTTATTCGAAACAATTGTGGTTGATGTGCTGTGGCAATGGCAGTTGATAGCTGCGCTCTGTGGCTTTCACTGATCGACTCAAAGTTTTTTGTTGCGTTCGGGATTACGCTTATCAAAAATTAGTAGTTTCCCTTAGAACTTCAAATACATATTTTATAATTTCATCGAATTCCGTGCAAATATCACGACGGATTCAATATTCCAGATAGATATTTGAGTGTTTTGTGTAGCTCAAACGCGACTTAAATAAATAAACCAAAATATGTTCGACTAAATGGATATGTGCGAGTCATTGCACATCCAATTGAACATTCAATACACAGCAAAATAACACTTCAGACTGATTACGTCCAAAAAACATTCTTCATTCATGTTAACTTTCATCATCTCTCAAACGGCTCTCATCCCCTGCTCACTTCTCACCGCTAATTCAATATCGCCATTCAAATGTTATCATAGAATGCCACAGCAAGATCTTCGGCTGTTTCAATGAAGCGATGCGTTTGTGAATTCCAATGGATCGGAATGGAAGGTATGGCAATGAATCCGTGAACATTTAAGAGGCGTTTCTCTGTTCGAATTGAGAAATTTATCACACGAGAAAGAGAGGGAGAGAGAGAGAGAGAAAGAAAATAAATGCGAAACAACACATTCACATTCATCGTTCATAAAATAATTAACGTATCACTCAATATCAATCTACTTAATGCATATCTACAAAAGTTGGTGTTTCCCTGTGGCTGTTTTTTTATCACTGAAAAACAAAATGTCGTTGCATATATTGGAAGCGGTTGGAATATAGCGCGCCAAATCATTTGCAAAAAATCAATATGACTCTCTCTCACCTCGTCATGTATTCACTATTCTCGCTTTAAGCTTAGACGTCAAAATGAACAATTTGAATCGGTAAATAAATAGTGTTTCAAAATAAAAAGGAAAGTTCCATTTGATTTAAAGCTAAACAATATAAATATCACGATTTTCTGCCAATATATTTAGTGTTCCGTGACAATTAACATCGCTCATGGCAAAATCCCGAACGCTTTTTCGCAGAAAAGTGGAATATTTTTGTATTCGACAAATACAAAACGATGCATTGAAATTGTGCTCGACAACAAATCCCCACTAAATTTAACGAAATGTTTCAAATTTGTGCGTTAATCTCGTCAATGGAACAATCCTCAAACGAACTGAGCTTTTTAGCGCATTCAATGTCAGAAAATTAGAGGTGATTTCACATATACAATATTGCCTCTTCTCGAAGATATGAATGCTTTCTGATGATTCGAATCCAATCTACTTCGTGAATTTTGATTTGTCTCTTAAATGTGAATTCGGGCCGATGGCATTGACTGATATTCTCTCAACATTTGTGGCATCGTCAAAAATTGTAATTGAGTTGGCTCAGTAAATGTAGGCGGAGCCACGAGTGGATACTTATTTTCCAAATCAAACCCACATCATATAAAAGTAATTTTAGTGTTGAAAATCGCGATTTATTCTAGAAGAAAATGAGTTAATTATTGATTGCTGGATGATAAAATATTTAGCATCAAAGAATTGATATGAACGAAGAGTGAACTGACTAATTCAAGTCACACAGACACACAGCGAATCAGAGACTCATCGTAAGAAAATTCGATAGTAAAGTTCGATCTGTGCATACTATTGAGAAGTAATTGACAACTTAGGTGATACATAAAATCGCACAAAACCAATTTTCATTCACTATTTCCCACTTCTGCAACAAAATCGGATTTTTATCTTGTTTTGATTTATTGTCACTCTGCTGAAAAATGTGCATTTGTGAAATCTTCGGAGAGCATCTAAACCGCATGATTTATGCCTGAAGAGAGCTGAATGCGAGAACGATGGCCGTTTATTTACGTGACTGTTGTTGTGCTGCCAAAGGTAAAGGTTTGTATTTGAATTAGTTAAGGGATATCCGGAATGTAGTAACAAAATTGTTCATTGAACATAATGCGGTTCGGAATTTGTTTCCATGATCTGGCACAACACATTGAAACTAAGTCTTTGCTTCTTTTGCCACATGAATTTGCTTCAATCAAACGTAGCCGCTGAGTTACAGTTTTCCATCAATTCCTCGACTGCTCACTGCAGAAGCTGCAAATTTAAGATATTGAAATATCCCATTTCGCATCATGCTTGTTAAAACGAAAGTACACATTTATATGAATATTTATTTTCTGTTCATGTGGCTCTGGATGTGGGACATGTATGCAAAAGCAGTAGCCATCGACTTGGTTATTTTGTTTCGAAAATGCAAAAGATGCTTAAAAGAGATACATGGACATTTGATCCGTGTTTTTAACATAGCGGAAAAAAATCACATTTGTGCAAAATAAAAAATCAAAAGAAAATCTCCAAAGAATATATTCTTGGTATACCTTCGATCGTTTTCATATTTTCGGTACGCCGAATATTGGATTTCAACTTAAAATTTCATATTTCTTGAGGCAAAGGCAAGTGCCTTAAACTTCTTGCATGAATCAAATTTGTTTGCATGAAATTGAATTTATGAGAATTCTCACTTTTGGGTCGATCTAAAAATATGGTTTATATCAAACAGCATATTTTTTCCATTTTTCGCTGCTCACCTTTTCAAAGTATAAACGACGCCATCGCAATCAACATTAAAATAAAATTTGAAAATATTACAAATAAAACTTAGAAACCAATTTCAATAAGATTGCCATATTCAATGGCAAGCAAATGTCTACGGTCACATAAATAAACTTCCAAACGAAACACGGTTGTGTCGGCCACCTGCCATTGCCACTTTATTAAAAGTACGTGGGCTTTTTTGACCATGGCCGGATGTGTTCAATAGCTTAAATTCACATCTCAGGTACATCGAAGATGAAAGTAACGTGCCGGATTACGTTTCTCACTACATTGCTGTCGTCAAATGGCAACGAACGAAAAGAAGACTGAGAGGTGTAACTCTTGCCGAATTCGCATCGATCACTCTGCATCGAGCGATTATTTCAGTTTATTTTTGTGTATGAAATGTGAGCATACCTTTCGGTCAGATGATTCTATCATGGAAATTTGAAATGCTATAAATATGCTGACCCAAAAAAAATATCTTCAATATATTTTTTTCAATTGATGGACCAGCTTCAACACTAAAGCTTCAAACATACAAATACAAACCAACAAACAAATAATGCCTGAATGCACAAATAATTTTGATTTGTGGTCTATACCTTGCGAAATAATATAACATTTATAGAAATCAATTTGGAAAACTCTTTGCCATCAACAAAGCAAGTCTGTTCACAAATATTTAGACGAGAAATGCAATGAAAACTCAGTCATGCTTGGGGTTGAAGAGAACTTTATGATAAACACTATACATTTTCCAACAAAAGCTCTTTTCCCGCAAGTTAATTTTTTGTTCAAGCAGGATTTTCCTCGATATATTCTTTGTTGTACTAAATAAATACGTCAAGAACAAATCGCGAAAATCAAATCCACCGAAAAAGAACTGCAGAATCATGTCAAAACTGCAAATAAATTTTGCATTTACATAAAACATAGACGATTTTTTCGCGTGAAACGGAAAAAACTGCTCTTATTTTATGAACATTTTATGATGTCGAGTACATTGAAAACACAGACAATTTATTGCTTCTGGCGAGAATGCTTTGGATTATCGTCTATATCTGTTTACTGAAATTTATTCTTGGGCGAGCAAAAAAACGCTCAATAGCATTTTTTCCACTTAGTTCGCCTCTTTTATTGCATATATGTAAGAAAATCCTAAGCATCAGGTCAATTTTAATGTGCTTCGATGGATGTTCACGGTGAAAAAAGGTACATCAATCCATTTTCTGCAATGGATTCGCTGGCTTCACACATTTCACCTCCCCTTGAACAAATGAACATTCATTCGAGCATTTTGTTGTTGAATTCGAAATTATGAATTCAGATTAAAAGCGCGGTGAGAGCAATGTGGGTCAAATTTAATGAGGCCCACATTGTGTTTCGAGCGAAATTCCATTTTCGTATTTAGAAAAGTGCTTATGCGAGCAAGATATTATCATGAGCGTGAAAATGATGAAAAATGGACTTAATGAGATAATGTAAATCTATTGGAAAGCAGCTCTATGAAAATCAATGTTCGAGTTGTTGATAGGAGTGAACGAAGTTTCAGATCTCTCATTGAAAAAAAAATCATACGAAGAAATTCGAGCAACTTCATTCCAATCCTTGTGAAAATAAAGTGACTGAATGATTGGAATTTCAGTCATTCTCCATATAAAACTCCAATCCAAATGATTCAAAATAGTCGACTTGCTGCTCAGATATTTTATTTAAACTTCCTTGTTCTCTTAATTATCCACTTTGTCGTTGAATTTCATTTCTGTGATGAATGGACAATGAAGTAAATCGAACAATTTAAGATATCTCAAGTGAAAAACATTTCAATCATTCACTGTCAAAATCGTTGCATGGACGCTTGCCAGCCTGCGCTTTTTGCTGCACAAATTTCAGTGCTCATTTTGTGTGCTCATTATTACAAATGTTTGCCCAAATTGAAGCATTCAAATTAAAGATATTTCAATTCGTTTGCTATTTGATGTGTATGGAAGTGGAATTGATAAGTTGGAAAATTGTTTCATTTTCGACCGACACCATTGCATGCAAATTGAGAATACGATTTTGGATTAAGTCAAAAGCGAAGTTTTAATTAACTCCATATCGGCGACATTCACACACACACACACACACATGTAACGTAAACATTATGAATGGAATAAATTTTCACCAAAAAACAATCCGATTTTCGAGAGAGAGAGAGAGAGAGAGAGAGAGAGAGAACTAAAGGTTGCGTCGCATTCATTATGTCATTCATTGTAATTTGAGTTGTGTGTGTGTTTTTTTTACTAGCATTCGGCTTATGAATATTTAAAAGGATAGTGATATTGTTAGTATTTATGACAAACTATGAACGTGAGCGATGCTGATTACGGCGTTAGTTACACAGAGAGCATTAATCGTTGTACAACTAATTATCAAATGCGAATCTCCATTACACACGAAAAATAAAAGATGCGAACCGAACATGCAGTCGATCGAAAACCAAGCGTCGGCGGTAATGAGTAGAAATTGGGTTTTAAGTGATTTGCCACGGGAAAGTTTCACTGACATCGTATGATTATGCAATGTTCAACGTACAATCCATTCGATAGTCAACAATTTCTATCGTCATCGTGTCATGGCCCCGAAAATAACCAAACATGAACCTTTGCAGATGGCCATTCTGAATTTTGCATAAAAATCACGCGCATTTCAGCAAATGGCGTTCGATTTGTTCTAAATCGAGAATCATTCACTCGCACACATTTAACCGAACACTGATGCTTTTACATCTAGGGGATTGACAGCAGATCGCAAGTTTTATTCTCTTCCCCACACATCAATTTTTGGGCATTTCAAAGGAAAAAGAGTCAACGATTTTTCGATTTTACGAAAACAAATCTGATAAACTTTTATAAATGTGTCAAAATAAATCGAAAATATTTCAAAATATGTCAAAACGAATCAATTACAAAATTCAACTTGTATTTAGCCCCTTGTTATCGTAATGCCATGTTTTTCCATGCACTTCAGCGATTGGTATCTCGCGCTGAAATATTCTATAAGAATGTTCATCTTCAATATCTTCAGCAGCTGCAATATTGGAACGGGCCAAAATCATCTAATGGCTTCGTTTCGGTCGTCGGCAAATGAATTATATCGATGCCCGTTGGCCTCTGCACATTCGAATACTCCCTCATTCTAATTACACTCTCTCGCTCTAGCTCTAGATATCCACTTAGATAAAGCATCACGTATTCGAAAAACGTATTTGCCCGTGCAATACTACTTAACCTGTAGCTATACTGCTGCTCTTCCCAGCTAGACAAACTGGCACTGATCCGGTTTTGTTGAAACATGGTTAAACTTGCATTCGTTCCGCCACATATATAAATTATCCTGTCGTAAGCACATTAAACATCATCAATTATCTACAAACATTGCCTATAGTGTGAGTTTTTCGCATTGCTCTCTCCGCTTTCGCATTGCAATTCATTATAAAAATCGATTAAACGGGACGAGAGCGATCGAGAGAAAATAACAGTGTTAAAAATGAGTAGTAAAATACTCATGATTTCGGCTTAATCAACTTTAAACATAGAATATGTTTTTGTAAATTGTACGTGCTTACACATATTTACATATAGTATGGATTTCATTTTGAATGTCTTCTTTAATATTAAAAATACCATGACAAGTACATCAAATTTACAACATTTTTTTTTTCGGTGTAAAATTGCTCATTGATGCTCAAGCAACTTTAATGAGCATTCACAGAGCAGATAAGTGCTGTTTTTCAATAACATTATCACATTCATTCATATCGATGGTGAACATCATTTAACCGAAGCGGTATGATTGAAACGAGCCAAACACAGTTTTAGCGGCATTCGACTCTTTGGTGTCCAGTTGCTCGTTCGTTTATTGAATCACTCATCAAAGAACTGCATGCAACAAGTTTGACATTAAAGGTTTGCTAATCTCATTCGCATCAGAACATTCTATTTCTGATCTATTTTAACTTTCTCACGACTTAGAAGTGTGAATTTAACACAGCTTACGTCTCGCCAGATAAATGGAATCTATAACAATTGCAAGCAAAAAAGTTTTGAGGCGAATCAGAAGTAGTATAGTGCTACCATAAAAGCCACTGTCGTTGAAATACAAGATGGGGCAATGACCATACTAACGCGGTAGAACGCGTAGTAGACTACAACATATATTTTGATACAAGACAATCAAAACGATAGAAGCTCACAGCCGCGAATTGAGGCGGCAAATCAATGGATACCTGAAATGAATTCAATTGATTCTAATGTAAAGTTATCGTTACGGAAGACTTTGAAATGAGAATATGTTTCATGCCCGCAGCGACATCTTGAGGACATGCTCCACTTGAACGACAAACAGTCTTTTACAACCGATATAGTCTACGAAACTGTTTCTTTCGATCATTTATGAAAATTTCAATGTCAATCCATGACAAAATAGATGCTGCTTTGGTTTTCGAATCAATCAATCACCCAGCCTTCGTCCTCCCATCATCCGCTATCTAAGTGACAGCTATAGTAACGCCACCAATATACTGTATCGGTACTTACAATGTCAGTCATTATTTTCTTACATTGGTTATTATCTATGTCTTCTTCGGTTGATGTCTGTACGAAAAATTTAGGTGGCGCGCGGCTACTAAGCTCAAAACCAAAGAATACAAAGTGATATCGATAGTGTTAATAATATTCCCGAAATAGCGCTTATTTCGTATAATAGCGCATGCGAATGAAAATGAAATCCAAGCATTCCAACACATTGATCTATTTATTAATCACGCTTATTCGCTTCAATGCGAAATAAGCGATAGTTCGGGAATGTTATTAGTTATACGTATCTATATCGCTTTGTATTCTCTGCTCAAAACAACTCAATGTGAAAATATACGAAGATAGCGGACTCGCAGCATCCAGTTTCTCGACCCGATCATTCCAGTGTTTGTGCAGTCGTAATAATCGAAAAATACGGCAGGTGCTTGGCACATAGGACTGTTAAAATTACCCCAAGTGAGCAAATATTTACATTCGTAACACACTTTCCATGGGAAAATATAGAGCTTCTTTTCGAACACGATGATTTGCCTAGGCTGCTTGTTGTCAATTCGTTTAGTGAATGTACCGCATTGCCGTTGATATGCTCGAAGTGATCCAACGAAACATCAAAGGTTCGACTCGTGTATAAGTATGTATAGTATTTGGTACCGAGCATACTTCAATACATATTGAACTGCATGACCATCATTACGTGGTTTTAAACATTTCCTCCCCCCTTTCTCTCTCTCTCTCTCTCTCTCTCTCTCTATCTATCTCTCTCTCTCTTACCCGACAGCGTAGTTAACCTCTTCGATTCACTGCACTCTGCCCACTTTTCACAACAAACTGCAAATTTTCATCCTCCATCAGCTGTCTGATGAGAATTGGCGTCAAAAATATCAAGCTTAAGCTCGAGGAGCATAATGAACGATGTGCGACAATAAAGTGTCTGAATGAATTCAGTAATCAGATAATTGGCTAAGTGCAATCATCATCAGTGAGTGTGTCAAAGAAGTTTCACATGATACTGACATTTCCCACGGAATATTCTGTGTAATAAATAAATAACATGTTCGCATCAAACAACAAAATTTACCTGTGCTTCACCGCTCTGATTGCCCTAGTTTTTAGCGCAGTAAATTTCTGATCCAGTCAAACAAAATGACAATGCAAACTTTCTCAATTTCAAACTCCAAAGTCTGACTCAAACCATCTATCGTATGATTTTGTCATCATTCGAGCTCCCAGTTTTTGTGTGTGTGAATGCGTTTTGAAGTAAAGTTTTGCATTTTCGTTCACTGCCTTTGAGCCGTTGTAATAAGCGTATGCTTTATATTTGCATAAACACATTGGTTTGTTGTTGTTCTTTTCTCTTATATGAATGCAATGAAAATCTGGCAAAATGTCGCGTGCGCACTGCATTGCAAGCAAATTGAATGTAGCCATTGACGGGAAGCATAAATTTATTATTTCCTTGTTCGAAAAGCGTTCTTCTTCTGTATACGGCAATGATATCATGCAAAACAAATTGCTTGCATTATTTTATGCCTCACAGGCAAACTCACAGTAGCGAGGTGTACGATGGAATTCAAAGACAAAAGAACACGACGGAAATGACATCCTTTACATCCTCTCCGTGTCTGTTGTGTTATTAATCATGCTAAAGTCGGGTGAAGACCATATTTTACGTATATCCTTCTTTTTCCCAATTTTTGAATTTATTCGCATGTATTATCATATTTGAAGTTAAGGCAGTACGCTCTATCCATATGCGAATTTTGGGTTGCAATCGAATTGAAAAAGGGGCGACAAAAAATTTGAAGTAAAATCATTATGATGTGACAGTTCAGGGACAAAATGCCACAATGAATTTCAAAACATTTGTGTTCGAAGAACCTCCAGAAATGTATCGGATATATTAAAATGTTTTGCTGCCATCAGCATGATACAACGACTTCACTCAAAACAATAAAATAGAATAAAAGATAGCACTAACATTGCACACATGCACGATTATGAGACACATACAGTCAACACACACGGCAAGAGAAAGGCTCGCAAATGAATAGGTGAGAAAGAGAAAGTGAGACGTGAATTGTAAATTTACAAATGAAAACAACAAAAACAAATAGTTAACATTAAAATAAATACATTTTTTTGTGTTCTAGTTGCCTGTATAATGTACACACGACAGCCCCCTCTCGAAGAGTTATGGGTGTGCATAATGGGTTCCGATGTCAAAGATGTGTTGTGTATAATCATAATTGAAGCTTTTTGTGTTGTTCCATGTGTGTGAGTGCTAGGATAAATGTCCTGATTTTCTTCATCTCTAAACATCATCGTAGTCATGGTGTGAACTAGAGAATTTGCAAGCATCTAAAGGCGCCCATTCTCCATAAAAACGAACATACCACCGGATTTGACTACATAATCCTTTGAACAGTGTTTGTCGGTTTTTGGAAATGTCATCAAAACCATAAAAGAAATAAGTGTGAAACCAGCGTTTCCGTTAAATAGCGAGGATCTTTGAATAAATGAGCGGCATCGTGGCACATTTTTGCCGTTTTTGCGCGTGAAAGGGTAACAATCATCAGTACCATCATTAACTTAAATGTGCCAAGTGCCAAATTTCATTCTTCCTTTTTATGCAAAACACGCAAATATTTACACATATTGTGAGGATGATATGGGACGATTTACCAAATATGCTTTCATGGAAAGCGCGCTCATTGTCGTACGGGAACGTTCAATGGATGAATGAGGTGTCGACGAAATGATTTCACTTAAATTTTTTCTATTTAAAATAAAATGTTCATTTCCATTTTCTTCGTGTTTATGTCTAATCAGATTTTAGCATTTCTTTGATTATCTCCTTCTTCCTGAAAGTAATTCGTGAAATAGTATGTGACGTCGGAACTATTGCTCGTTTCAACAAAAGATTGTTCAATCAGTTCGGCATGAAAACGGCCGTTGATGAAAATTACCATCCATAACTGTGTGCTTAGTGCTCTCCGCCCATATTCCGATAGCATATGAAATAGATCGTATTGATTGTATTGACTCATTAAATTTTTAACGAAAATTGAAAAGGCTCATTGGAAAAAATTGAAAAAAATGAGGAAATATACAGGGTGGGCCATCTAATGTTTGCATTTTGACAAAATTGTTTATTTAGAGAATGACAGCTCATATGTCAAAATTTAAATGTCAAAATGCAAATTTTATATGGCCGACCCTATATTATTTTTAAATGTTATAAATTCATAACGACATTTCATATTGGTTGAGTCTCATGCTCGATTTACACTTTTCAGCACACACCACTGTGCTGTGAGTAAAACTATTGCGATCGGTTCAAAAAATTCAAAACACCCGGAATGAGTTTTCTATGCGTTTTGAATCTAGAAAGAATAATTGCAACCATTTTCGGGGAAATTGTTTGTTCGTTGTACGCAAAAATTTGTAAACACGATAACTACAAAAATTGATATAAGAATTGATCGTATCATAAACGCACAGATAACGTCTTCGGGTAGCTCAAATGGGGTCTAATCAATATATGAGCTGTCCAAAATGTGTATGGGGACTATGTTTATTTCATATAGAAAACAAAACTCAACTACGATTTCATAACTTTTCAGGTGCTTCAGATTTTTGAATATTTAGCATTTGTTCACAAAAACAAAAACAGCTCTTGATATGATTTTTGGCACACAATTTGATATCAATAATTTTGTATTTTGTATTCGCTTGCGGAAAGAGAATTTTATGTTTCTTTCTGTTCGAAGATGAGGATATCTCGTCAGAGTGTTCCTCCTCTTCAGTATTATCCTCAAGTAAACACCTCCTCTGAGGAATAGTCTCTTGAAAATAATTTATTTTTAAACTGAAGGATGAACGGAAATTGATAAAAATGAAAAACAATTGAAAAATATCGAAAAAAAAGGTTTGAAATCGTTAAAAAAATTGCCCCTTCACCTGGATTATATTGCCATTAGAAACAATTTCGTTAATCAGCTGACTCAAAATAGTCTACCTTCAGTTGTGTGTATCGTATTCTTTTGTTGTATTGAGCATTTCATAATATATTGGATCACTTTCCGCACTGGTTACATAGCTATGTGATATTTTATTGCAGCTACCCGATATTTATTGGCGGTTTCATATCGAGTTTCGTTCATAAAGTCAATTCCCTTATCAAAATTATTCAATTTTCAGCCTTATATGCCGGATTTTATGCAACCAATTCTTTGCTTATGGTTATTTTGCCATGATAATTTCTTTCGTCAACAAAATCCCCCGATGCGAATTCCAATATTCAAGAGTGGAAGATATGAAGCGAACGTGATATGTTATGCGATTTATTTGCAGCTTCAATGATTTCAAAAAAGGACGAGTGCAAATATTTCGCTCGCATTTATGTATAAGATGTGAGCATTCCAAGATTCAGATGGAAATTTGCACGCAAAAATTGTTTGAATTTAATTGCCCAATTATAATTTATATACACTTTCACTTTCACATAAATTGCTTGTGTTTGGCACGCACAATTCTGATCTCAATTCTAATTCACTATGAATGTTATTAGTTGTGATTTTCCAAGTAATTGAATCGGCGAACAAGTTGTGATGCAAATGATAATTACAGCAAACCACCATGGCAACGGGTTTTTCAAGTCCCGCTTTTGATCAATAATTTTTATATAATTCTCTAGAAATCTGGAACTGTTCACATTTCGTTCGTCAAACATGCGGAATCTGGTTCGAACTGACTCTCAGCTTTTGTCTACTTAGCACATTTACATGACACTGAAATCCGATGCGTGCCACAGATATTCAACATTAATTGCTGATAATTCGCACAGCAAATCGGTTAACGCTACATCGAAACCATTACTCCTATTTGCGAAATAAATTGAAATTATTGTGAAGCTAATTCGATGGCACTTATGCCATAAAGCCAATGGAAATGAAGGAATTTGAGAATTATTCGTAGACTCATATCTAAATTGATATGTTAATCTTGAAGTGTATGTGTGCTCATTGCACACAATGTACCGATAATTGTCATTCCAATTCGTTGGAACTCTCGTCTTCTCTCGCTTTTTCTGTCTTCGTGTGAACATTTTCTAGTTGACTAGTCAGCCCATCATTTCGGAAACCAAAGTGGCTAGATAACAAAAGAAAATATTGTAAAATTGACTCTAATTGGCTAAAGTCGATTGACTCATTCGATTTTATCTATATTTAGCCGGCTGAATGTATCCCAAAGCGAAAATAATCCAAAATTGTCTCAAATTACCCGACTGACTGTCCGCCGATTAAAGTTGATTGATCATTTTATTGGCCAGTCAGTCAGTCACTAATTTTTCACACGGGGTCCTCATTCATGATTTACTCGCTTCCTCACACAATTCATTCGTTGTCTGGCAAATAAAATTGTCTGTGTGGTAGTTAATGAAACAATGAGCATTGCGAAATTTTGTTGTTGTTCAAAATGTAATGTCGGGTAATAATGGGTGATGGCTCACATAAAATACATTTTTGTGATTGTAACAATCATTCCGGAAAGTTAAAAAGCTATAGAAATACACGCAGATAAAGCACTGAACTTGAAAATGCTAGTGTGACTTCAGGCTATTGTTTCCCGCCACATGTCAAAACAAGGTAGAATCCAGCGAAAAATGAAATCAAACTATTCTTTTCAAGTTTGTATGATTGCCGCTGAGAATGAAAGTGCTTAACGAACTCAGCCAATGTTTAAGTGGAAATGAGAGAAAGGAAAAGCTGGAAAATTTGCTTGAAAAACGGCATCCGAAAATCTTTTCAATTATGTACTTCGTTTTTATTAGTTTAATGATTGAGAAAATATTGCTTAATCATATATGATGAGAGCAGACCTGGCCTCATGTGATTGACAAAATTTAAAGAAGAATAAACAGGCGCATTTTGGACCAGAGCGAAGCTGAACTCAGAACAAATGACTTCTTCCTGAAGCATTTTCATTCGCTCGCGAGACTTCTGTATAAATCATAAATTGAATTTTTCTAACATTTCAAACCACGGAGCAACACAATGTGCCGTACCTCGTACGTTTGCAGCCCTACAGGAGGTTTTCCAGAAAGAAAAATTCAAAAAATGGAATATAAGTTGCTGTTGAAGATTGCTGAATACTTCCTTTTTCGGTAATAATAAAACGCCGTTCGAGCGACGTATAACATTCATATCGATCGTATGTCAACGTCATAATCAGTGAAAGTAAAAAACGGTAGTCGATGAAGACTTGAAAGGAGGAATGGATGAAAATGAAGCTGAAATTTAATTTGGATTTAATGGAATTTTGATTGGATTACAAAGCAAGTTTATGTGAATATATATTTGCTTGAAACGATTTTTAACGCTGAATTACGTCTTTGCGAGCACTTAATGTCTTGCGAATGTACAATAATTATATTTTCTGATTCGACTATTCGGTTTTTCAATACGCGGTCAGTTGTGCGCGGTGAATAAAAGCGAAAAATGGCATGAAAAACCATGAATAGAAGACACCGTTGTTGTGCAATTTTATGACAATTATGTTACTGGTAGCCGTTTTTTTAGATAATCCTACGACCTCAGTGCTTGGTGTGCGTTGTTTGCATGAATAGCGACATGAATTCCGAACAATCAACTTTCCCGGTCATATAGCATATTGTTCTCCGGCAAGAACGTTTAATGAAATTGCTAATAAGATTGTCCTCGGTATAAAAACGGGATTTATTCCTCTCGAGAGTGATCACACACACACGCATTCTCGTCGCTCTCCCCTCCATTGAAAATGTTTCCAACGACTGACTGATGGAAAAAGAATGAATAAAAATACCTGCAAACAATTAACGTGTACAACGCAAACAAACGGGAAACAATGGCAGAAGGAAGGGTAACCACTGGCACTGGCACTGGCAAACAAAACCAAAAATTTATGATATCAAATAAGTTCTCAGCATTTTACATAATTTAAAAATGAATACCTCCGCTTTGTTTTGTGCCAATTCCGCTAAAGATTACTTGCAATAAAATGATTGGCTGCTTGGCCCTGTCACTCAAGACAAATGTATTCAGAGCAAATTGTTGGCAGCCATTCGCCAAATTTATTATTGAAGTTTGATTTCGAATGTATTCATTGATTACGTAAAAACCATTTCGTTTCATTCCATATCTTCGCCATTTATATATTAGCATTCTTTCTTGAGAGATAGAGAGCATCGCTGGTGAACTCATTCTTTCTCTCTCACTCTCTCTCTTTCTCTCTTTTATTCTCTATTAGCGCTTTTTTGTCGATTCATTTTGATTTATTTTATCAATTTCATGGGAAAATTCACATTTGAAAGCATCGGCTGTAACAAAAAAAAACGGAATCTAAATGATGTGAACACTTTCTTACCGCGCCTTAGCCCAACGAGACGGTTTGAAATACTCAATTATTTGTACTTGCCGACAAAAAGAAGCGGTCACAAAACCGAAAAGCTTGACAATAAAATTCTTTTTCACCGTTTTTTCCAAATAAAATAAAAATGAGATTGTATGTGCCAACGAGAAAATGTTTGCTCCTGTTTTCATTTCATTTCATTTGAAAATTCGCGGGTTTCGGGGACAATCATGAAAGTAACTAAGCTGTCCAATATGGAGTAAAAGAGCACAGCAATCACGTCTGGCAGTTACAATTTAGTCGAAAATGTCCTGCAGCCATCAAGATCTGTTTAATACAATCAATTTTAAGAGAAAAACAGAGAGTGAGGCGAACGGACGGACCAACACACTCACACACAAATCGAGAACAATTGCAAATTACAGACACTAGCATTGATAATGAACCACGATTATTATCGTGGTCATTCTCTTTTTAAGTATACTATCGCCAACAAAAAATGAACAGCAGCGAAGAATTAGCGATACACACACACACACACACAAATGGAATCACGGTTAACATAGCGGAAAGCCAGCGACCAGATGATATATGTTGATTGTGACGGATGAAAAAAGAAACAGTTGAAATACAAATGAGAACGCTCTTTTGATCACATACAACACCAGAGCAAATACGCATTGAATTGAATATATTTTAATGCAACTTTACAGTAAAGCGATAAAAAATTAGAGCCTGCGAAAGGGATGCAAAGCGAAAAATGGATGACAAAATTGAATGAAGGCACAATCATAATGATGCTATTTGCATAAATGAATGATTTGATTTGGAGCGAGAGTGTAATACATATTCAACGCATTCGAGCAAATATTCGACAATATAAATTGTTGCAAGCGATGTGATAAAAATGTTTGCATTCATGCACGCACACACACAGGCGAGGCGTGCGGGTCGATTCGTATCGTGTGAATATTATGCATGATATTACGTGAGAGTGCTGGAAACATGAATAAGAGAATAAGCTGAAAAAGGATTTTCCTCCTTTTCCAGATTGTTTAATGAGATTCAGTATTAATGATGACAACTAGACAGAATCAATAAAGTTTTGAGATAGATGCAGAGTAGCGTGAGCAGCAGCAGCCGCATCGAAACGAAGAAGGAATCTTGTCCGAATACGGCGATAACATCGAATTAACTTGTACTTTAAGCGGCGAACGGTTCAATTGTGCATGAATGTGTCTCCGTTGATGGTAATCAATAAATGAGCTCTGCTTCTCTCATATGGCCAAAGCCATTTTTCATATGGAATCAGTGATTGTAGCAAGCTAACAAACAAAAAACTGTGTAAAAGCCTACGAGCCAGTTTTACCAATGTGGTTTTGCTATTTTTCGAATTGAATGAGGCAAAATCAATCACAGCTTGCTGTATGAACAAGAGAACGCAGCAACGGAATAAAAAATCGCTGAAGTGCAGACTGATGATGAAGCAGAAACGTAATGCAAATAAATGGTGGCAAAACGACTAATAAGAAAAACAATGGAAAAAATCAAGAAAAACGACTATTAAACATAAACAAGCTACGCAACAACAATTTAATATCAAAAACGCTTCGGGTCGGCTGCTGCCATTCTAAGTGTTTGTACAAATGGGTTTGAGTTTGTGAAAATTCCGCGCTGTGTAGGTTTCTCTTTGCTTTTCTCTGAATTTTCTGCGCGTAGAAGCGAAAACAATAAAATACCAGAAGATGGATAGATAATGCGATAAAAATGTATTAAGTAACTTAAGCACATAACATCCTACTATTATACAGTAAGTTAATTGTGTTGTAATGAAAAAAAACTCGGAATCTCGCTCGCAATGCATATATACGAGCAAGCTTGCCATTAAAATGGCCATTTAAGTTCCACATACGAATTCCATTCACGTCGCATCATATAGAGAATGTCTATTCGAAAGTTTTTAGAATATGAGACGCAATAGGAAGAAAAAATGGTTGAGCTTTGGAAAGGGGTAATTTGAAATTCTGCCAAAACAATTCTTTATTCCGTTTCCAATTAGTATTGAGTAAGCCACATTTGTGCTATACGCATCACATTGGCTTATGTACGTTTAAAGATTCACTTGATTTGCTTGATTTGCTATTTTCATGTGTGTTATGAATACACAATCGGCATGTCAGAACAGTGCAGAGCCTGGCATCTCAAGCTAGGGACGCACACGCACACAATGCTAAATAAAAAAATCGAGGAATTATCACAGTGGATGGTAGTCTACGTGTGTGACGCAAGCATTCAAATTAACTGAAATTGTCACAAGCATAAATAAACAGCAAATGATCGGTTATGATATGCAGGAAACTGATCGTTGAAAGCCCTTGGGCCAAAGGTCGAGAAAAACTATCGAAGTTTGGAAATCGACCTCATTCCCTTATGTAGATTTGAAAATTTGGATCAAAATTCAATTTTCGGAAGCAGATAAAACCACAAACAAAATGAATACACAAAATAAGAGTGCGCAAAACAAAAGCTATTGACATCAAATATAAAGCCTCTTGCTGAGGTGAATTCTTGTTTCGCAAGTGAATCCAAAACACAAAATTATATCGATATCAAAAAATGGGAAATCTGTTCCAAAATATTACAAAATCGAAGATGTAATGGCAAAGGTGATTTGCTTACGCATTAGTGAGGGAGACTTAGTTTTCATGCCACTTTTACATACATTAAAATGTTATTATTTTACTTTCTGTATACATTTTTATAACATTTTGTGCAAATTCAAACAATTCCGACCAATTTAATGTGTGCGTAAATAATGTGGACATGAATTGGTAAAATTTGTATGACAAAATGTGGAAAATGTGCAGTGTGCATATAATTGAACGGGTGAGAATGAAAACCGACCTCTAACTATTGTGAGAATTAAAATGAGACTAAAAAAATTTGAAAACAAAAATGTGACCAAGAATTTTTGAAAAGACCGGGCAAATTTTGAGGGTACAAATTCGATCGAGAATCTTTTAATATGTGTATGTAGAAATGAGAACAGAAAATTTTGAGAGCAAAAATAAGACAACCGGTAAAAAAATTCTGGTTTTCATTTGTATGCTAATTTTTTTTCTGGTCTCATTTTATTTCTCACAATAGTAAGAGGTCGGTGTTAATTCTCATCCAATCAATTTTTCTGATATATTTCAGCAGTTGAATTTAAGGCATATTTTTGCACAAAATGCATTACAAAAAAAGAAGACTAAGCTCTATACATTTTTCTGTATACAGTAGACTCTCGGAAAAGTTAACATCACGAAAAGTTAATTTCTCAGATAAGTTAATCGCCTCTGAGCGTACATGTATTTCCCTAAAAAGTTAATTTGGGAATTAACTTTTCCGGGAGAAATGTCTATGAACGTGTCTTGCTTTGCAAATTTTTATGTTCTATTATTTTTTTCAAACATTTACAATGATACAACGCAAATGATCACAGTAGCCACTCATTTTGACGAAAATCATGCAATTTGGCAAAGGCATTCTTCATTCTCTCCTTCTTTGTTTTTCTATGAAATGATGTGTGTGACATCTTTATATACTTTTCGGTTAATTCATGTAGCTCTTTTATATTTCGTTAAAAAAATGCTCTGCAAGGCCCAAAAAACAAAACAAAATAGATTAACCCTGAAACGAAATCTTGAATTATTAAAAAAAAGTGAATATGGTGTTCAAGGAACTAACTAATTTAGTTTGGCATTAGAATACGGTGTATCAACAGCAACAATCTCGAAAATTCTCAAGAAACGACAAGAAATTCTCGTTGCTACATCAAATACATTTGAATCCGTTGAAAAGAAAACCTTCCACAAAACCGAATATGCCGATCTGGAGATTAAATTGTTCAAATGGTTTTTGATTTAGCATGAATGTAATTGTACAATTACTGGTCCAATTTTAAAGGCTCGAGCGATACACGAATTTCAACATCTATATCCAGAAAAAAGTGCAAATGATTTTAGTGCCAGTAAAGGATGGTTCACAAGATTCAAACGAGCTCAAATCAGCTTGGGAAGAGCTATCACAACATGTTTTGCAAAATGCATGGAAAAGGATAAAAGAATGGGATGATAGCGACTACGACGCGGAATACGATGTTCCATTGTCTGAAATTGTCCCTTCGGTGTGCGATTACAATGAAGGAATTCATTAATTACGAATGTTGCTATCGCAAATTGTCACAACATTGAATTGACTGTGGACGAAATATTAGAAGAATGGAATCAGGACACAAATCAAATTGATGAATGTATGGATTACGAGGATGACGAAGAATCAGATGTTGAACCAGTAGAACGGATTCAAAAAATTTCATATCCTGAAGCAATCAACAGTGTAAATACACTGATAAAATGGTGTGAGGCTAAGAAAGATATCAACCAACTCACAAACCTTCTGGAATTGCGTGCAAAAATAGTCAAGGATCACATTTTAAAACCAAAGAAACAAGCATGTCTAACTAGCTTTTATAAGCCAGTTGAAAACAATTAAACTGAAGTATACCTGTTCACTTTTAGGTTGAAAGTTCAAACTTTGAGACAACAATTAAATGTTTAAAATTCTTGGTGACAACACACTTTTCAATTTAGCTGTCCAAACAATCCACATTTTCACGTGGGCGCTATATAAAACAAAACACTGAATGAACAATATGATTGGTATATTATATTTTATTTAATAATATTTCCAAAATGTCTTTTCATTTTTGATTATTCAAAGCTAATGCACATGTGCATATATCGAATATAAATGCATTCAACGTGATGTCAATGAAAGTAATAATGATGTTCATTTCATTTTGAAGCTTTTCAAAAAAAAATTGAAATTAATGTGCACAATTTGTGATCGGTCTTAAGAAATATTAATGTAATGTCAACAAATGACTTTTAATTGAACTAGGAACAAATGAGATAGTTTGATGCGAATAACTGCTTCTATTATGAACTAAATTTTTGCTTCAAATTTTCGAACAAATAAGGTGACATGCTGCAAAATATACTGAGTTTTATATGCATGTGTACAATTTCATGAAAAATTACCTATAAAATATAGGTTTAATTACAATCAAAAAGGAAAATTCCCATAATGTTGTACATTATCATAATTTCTAGTGGAAAGAATAAAAATTTTGCGTGAAATAGGTGTAAAATGGTTTCTTATAAATTTATTGACATAAGATGCAGCCTTTTTTTCCTGATTGTGTGACGTTTTTTTACCCATGGATTGTGCATAAGCTATTTTTCATACATTTTTGGTTTGTTTACTTATCGCATTGCCGGGCGGCCCCCATGTATTCTGCCGCACAAAATTTGAAATCAATATATTTGTGTTTTGTACACAGACAAAAACAAATTGGTAACTTTAATGTGTAAAAGGTAAATTCAATATTAATTTTACCATATACCGTATGATTTTTACCATTTAAAAGATATACATTAATGAATTTAAGTTACCACATCACATATTAAATTGACCAATTGCCGCTTCACTCTCAAAACGTGACTCATTTCCAAAATATGCCGCATAAATATCACATGGTAAAAATCATACGGCAAATGGTAAAATTAATATTAAATTTATCCTTCACACATTAAAGTTACCAATTTTTTTGTCTGTGAATACGCTTGCGAAACGAGCTTTTACTTCGGAAAGAGGAGAATTTTATTTATATTACCTCATAATATATTTTATAGAAATAATGTAGCCGAGAGTAAAATGCAGCTTTGTATAAATATTGCATTCGCAAGCGGTTGAACAAGTTCAAATAACTGAGATTTGATATCATATTTTTAAAGTTTCATGAACTGGAAGTGGCATACTTTACCAAGCAGTTGCGTTTATCCAACGCTTTGAGAGCTTAAAAAGCATTCGGAATGCATTCGTTTCATTCGATTTAACATGAATTAATTTCTATAATTTGAAAAAATTAGCATTCGGGATTTCGGAACATATACAAATTGTACGTTACTAATATTTTGAGACGCGACACATAAGAATGCGTATTGTGCAAATCAGTGCAGAACGTTCAGTGCAATATTGAAGAGTTGAGAATATCACACAGAATAAAACAGCGACACTCAAGTTGAGGAATGAAAGAATTGACATTTAGCTTCATTACAGAACGAAATGAATTTTGTGTTGAGTTTTCTTGTCCAAAATATTCTGCGGGATAAAACATACATCTCCAATCTGGATTATTGAATGGAAAATACTTCCCCAAGTTCTTTTTCTTGAGCCCAGATAGATACCAAATTTTTATAGACTTTCTGTACTCATTTCCAAAACTTTTCCGGCGACACATGTAATGTACACAATGTACAACAATATAATAGATTTTCTCCAACGTTTGGACGCATTTTGGATGCTTACTTATGTATAGAGTTTGTACACAAAATTCAAACACTCTTGGTAATGCTCTTTTCTAATTTAATTTCCATTTTGTTTTGAAAAGCTCTCTCCCAATTTTTCGAAACCGATTCTGAAATGTTTTCTGAAAACAAATCTTTTATTACTAACGCAAACATACGCTCCATCTCATCGATACAAATGTTCTTTAATTCATTTAAAAAAAATTGAGTGAATTTTTATTTCTCAAAATGTGTTTAAATGTAATAAATGGAAAAATACTCTTCGTGTGTGTCCCAGGTGACCCTAAAAAATTTCGAATATTTGCTAAAATTACTGATTTCGATTGTTTAGAAGAAGTGTATTTAGTTTGATATGTTTCACTTCGTGTGTGTGTTTACCTCGACATCTGTTGGCAAAGAGGAATTGCTTACCTACCGCCAACTTTTTACACTGACCGCGTTCATCTACTCATACACACCTTCTGTGGCTTCACAACTACGTAGCGATGACAATTCTGCTTTAGTTCTATACAATGCATGCGGTGAATGTTCTGAAACAGGCGCTGCACAGCAGGCAAAGCCTGGTTATTTGTAAGGATATTCTATACTTTTAAAGTAATTTCACGAATACTTTTGTAAAAAAAATTGTTGATGAGTAAAAACACTTCGTTGAAGCCTATCACTATGTATTCAGTAAAATAAAAAAATATTGCTTTTGTTATTTATACCGGCGATAATAAGTTTTTCAAATGGATTCTCTTTTGGGCTTTCTTTGCGCTGCTAGGGATAAAAGAAATAAATTCTAAGGATGTGTAAGCACTCATTCGCTTAAATTCGTGCGTCCTTTATTAAACACTTTATTTATTTTCAACTGTTAAGTTTCCGGCGTATAAGTTAATTGAATACAGGTTCATGCTTACAGATTCATCTTTTTCCCAGCAAATGTGGAAACAAGCAAAGCCTTATTTGTTCAGACGAATTTCTATGATATTTAAGACTTTAGGCAGCCGTTCCTATTCTTAGGGACTCAACCCCGTTTATTAGCATTTAATTCGCAACGAAGCTATTCGCCATATTAAAACAAAATAAACAAAAAGAACAAAAAAAATGTAGGTCTGATGATAGCTAAATTTGAAAGCGAAGAGAATTTTACAGACGCAAGTTTCGAAGATGTCGAAGAAAGGGTTGGGATATCGATTGGTTAATAAAAGACAGTTTAAATGATGAAATTGGCTATATTGAAAAAAAGGCTTTGAGAATATAAGCTGTGAATAGCCAAACTGCTGGCTGATATATATATGTTACACTGAATGAGGCCTGTTGTTGAAAATGTGATTGGTTTAACATGATAGTCGGAAAATTTTTCTAGCAAATGCAAACATTGGAAAATCTCTTTTTGAAAGTATCACCATCTTTTATTTCATTTGGGTTCGTTTTGCGCTACTTTCAGCAATCATACTGCTCTGGTGAGGTAAACAATGGGACACGTCAACCCTAGGTTACGTTCGATAAGCGATAGCGCGCTGCATGCGTCCCTACCATTTTGACGTTCTAAGGGCAAATAAGCGTAAATTTAGTGTTCGAATGGCAAAACACTTTTTACTCATCTAAATCATATTGTATTTAAGACTAATTTTATAACGTGGCGGTTTAATTATAATTCACAGTTTTCAAAAAGTGATTTTTTCTCTCAACACAAGTGAGTACATTACTTTTACGTGTTCGTTCTTCGCTGTCGGCATTTAATTTGTTCCATTTATGTACATCTTAAAATTCGAAGTGTTCCAGTTTGACTTTCTATCTGGCATTTGGAATGTGTATGGTAACTCTCTTCATCAGTACATTGAAAAGTCGACTACAATCGCGAGAGCATGCAATCACTTTCCTTCGGAAAATATTAAGTTGCAGCGCACACAAAGTTTGACAAAGTAAAATAAATGCTCCGAAAGGGAACGAGCAATCTGGTCTCTTTCAATTTATGTTAAGTCATTCACGCAGTACACAGTTCCCGAAGAACAAATTAATTTAAACCGTAATCTTTCTTTTATGCCCTTTGCACAAGTGATCTTCCTGCACTTAATTTAATTTGTGTTGCAAATGAGGGAGAAATATGTGAAGAAATTTTATTAACATTTGCACACTTTTTCCGATCGGATGATGCTGATGCTTGAATCAAAAATGCATATCCTTATCTTTATCAATTTGTAGTGCTAAGAAAACAATTTTACAGAATCAAGAAAAATTTCGTAATTTTTCATTGGATCAAACAGATTGTACGACTTGCATATATACGCAAGAGGTTCACTTGACAATATTTTTTACGTTACATCTACATTATAACGAAGCTAACTGCAGTTCTCTCTCTCTCTCTCTCTCTCTCTCTCTTTTTCACGTCCGCTCTACCTCGGTCTCTTATTCTCTTTTCATCAACTTGAGGTGCTTGAAGTGTTTTGTCTAGCTGTAATTCTTAAAATTGTTGATTTCTTGAAATTGTTCCATGTGTCACACAAACGAAGAGCACGTTCGGAGCTTGCCGATGCAACATAAGTTGCGCTTCTTATTCAATGAAGTGGAAATGAGAGCGATTTCTTTTAAAGCAAGCATTAAGCTTGCAATCTTTATTTTGTTTGTTATTGAAACGTGTTTTTGAAATTTTATGCCATACTCTAAATGGATCAAGACGCGAATGTTTGCGGATGTGTTCCTGTTGCACTCTTTTAAACTCAGCAATCAAATGAAAACGACGATTTCCGTTTCGTTAATTAAATTTCGTGTGCAACATTTCATTTATTATACAATAACTAGATACATGCCGTCTGTGGTTTGGATTCAATTTCACCGAGCTTGTGGAATGTAAATTCTAGCATCTGAAATGAATTAAAGCGGAAAATGAAACGGAAATCGCTGCAAAACGCATATAATATTCGCTGAGTTCTGACGAATGCAAAAAACCAGTAAATTCCGTTTTCAATTTAATATGATTTCCCTTCTTGCAATGCGATAATTATTTGTCTTGTTAGAAAATACTTGCCCAAAATGATCTGTTGAACAAAAACTATTTCGGCCAGATGAATTCTATTTATGCAATTTTTCCATTGTTTGGTTACATACAGAAACAAGTGGATTCTTGAGTGAATGCGAAATCAAGAAATAAATGAACATTAAATATCGATCGGACTGAATTAATACAATTTATTGATCACATCATTTTAAGCTGCACCGATCATTGCATTTATATGCAGCATTCAAATAATTTGTCAGCTAAATATTCCAGAGCGTACAACTACATTTATTGAACAAAACCTTTTTGAATTAATAACATTAATAATCTCACAGCCTAAATACAAGTTTTTGCGAAATTGTTTGTGTCATAGCTAAGACTTGTGAAACTACACAAACCGACTTTTACTACATTAGACGGGTTAGATGGCGCTTACTGTCAAATATTGATTTATGTTCGGGTTGTGATTTATCGAATTTGTGATTGTTTATAGATTTTTTTTTTTAATAGCCAGGTTTTGAATGAGCCTTTATTGAATTGATGTTTCATTCAATTTAGGCTTTCAATAGAGTATTCGAAAAGCAGCTGGCAACTCATTAGACGTCATGAAATCGATGATTTCAACTTAGAATGGACATTTAAGGAAAACCATTCTTCGCTTTCCGACCGAAAGATGCAAGACTGAGTTTTTCCATTCAGTTCGACGCAAATACCATCTGAACCATCTGTGTATGCATTACATATTTACATTTGAAACGATGTGATCAAATATGTGAAGACGCATTTTCACGCCACTGTTTTTTAACGTTTCATGCAGATTCGTTTCAACGCACATTCTATAAGCTCTCACAAAATTTATTAGGTCTTTTGCCATTATAAATGAAAACAGAAAATGTTGTGAATATTAAATATTTTTTATTAACTACATTCGGTCGAATAAATAATATCCGCTTGTAAAATTGGTGGGCAATCCACGTTTCATAACATATGTCATGCTACTCACTCTACAATGCTATGTACTGACGGCAGTGACAAGCGAATTACGATTGCGACACGCTAAACATGCGTTTGACTGCATTGGTTTTCATTTGAAACACTGTTTACATTAACGCATCTATGTCTCAAATATAAACGATTGCTCAAGGGACTCATTGCTGTTGCTTCCGTTTTCTTGCCTGAAATGAATTGTTGTTACGCATTTGCTACGGAGAAACCGTGAGCAATCATCGTGAGTTTATTATGAACATTGTTTGGTTTTCAAAACTGTTCTTATTTTTCAGCAATATTTTTAAATATCAAAACGGACATTATTAAATCGGCCGAATCTACACATTTTTAGATCTACTCTGAAGCAGTCGATAATTTTTAAAAAGAAAAAAAAAACAGCAAAAACATTAAAACACTAAAGATTATTGAAATGTTGAAGATGGTGTTGCGCATCATTGGCAATCATCATTCCTTAACATAGGACGATACAGAAAGCAGATTCCGCTTGATTAAAACTACTCAAATATTTTCCTCAAATCATTGGAATTTTATTGCTGAAATATCAGAGATATCAATTTTGTCATCAATTTTATCTTTTAAGTCTTCCATCTTTTGTCGTAGGTGATATAAATCGATTTTAAGAGGTTCAAAGTCTGAGTACCAAAGTTTCGTGCTTTGAGCTAAAAATAATTTTGTGCCTTCTTCGTAAATGCTATTCAACTTGGTAATTTTCGTCTTATCGGTGCTGGGCAAATGCAAGATTTTCCAAAAATCTTCTGCGTACGTTTTGAATTCATTCATTTCGGTTATTAGAAGTTTCATTCCTTCCTCAATATAATATATACGAGTAAAAACCGACTTGCAAAAATCATTACGAATTTCAATCAAATCTTCATGTAGGTTAATACGCCTGTTTGAAGTTAAAAAATTATAGACCACCTTGAAAAACATACCATGTTCATATATGAATTGATCAATGGTTTTCTCTGTTGAGTCAATCGTTTTTGCAAATTGTTCCAAACGATAAATAAATTCATTCTTTTTCGCTTCATCTTTGAATCTGCCAACATTGAGTTTTCGAATTTGTTTTATGAGACTTTCTTCGTTCAATGCTTTCAACAAATTCTTTGAGCATTCTAACATATGCTTTGATTCTAAAGAAACATTTTGAGTTAACAAAAGCCTTGCATCAGTAGGTGGTGGAATTCGAGAAACAAGTCTTTGGTCACTTGAACTCGCAGAATTAGCCAAGCCATTGTCTTTGACTACTGATGAACCGCTTCCAGATGCTGAGTGATCCTGTATGTGTCAACAAAAATTGTATTATTTATCATTTATTTTTATAGCACTCAAAAACTATTTATTCAAAACTCTGAACTCATTTATCATGAATACAGTTTGGCCTTTTAATTTGAGAGCAAAAACAAAGTTGCTACTTAAAACTTGTAATTTCTTATAAATAATAATGGGATGGCATAGTTACAAGTCATCTTACTAGTGCCAGAAAGTAATGAGTAACAATACAGTCCGATTGAGCTAATAAGAGAATAAGATTCTAATGACTTTACTGAAAATTTCCATCTGTAACGAAATACGTAAAACTAAGTTTTCCACACATTTCACTACAGTCCCCGGGTTCACAGGTTATGTTTCTTGCTTAGCTTCTTAGCGTTACTTTGAGAATAAGTCACACAACATTTCAAGTTATTACGTGCCATGTTTGCGAATGTATTGGTATTTGGTTCAAACTCACCAACACGGGAACAATTAGCCATTGTTGATGTTGAATTTGAATTATTATTTTAGTATTGAAAATAACACTACAAAAACTCGTGAAAATATAGATGCTTGAAGTGAAATAAAACACAGTGACTTTTTTTCTCAAATCTCTTCAAAAGTTTTCTCAGAGTATCTCGAGAGAGAGAGAGAGAGAGAGAGAGAGAATTCGAAGATTTTGCGTGAGAATAGTGCTATTTCTTTCAAAAATAAACATTATTACATGGAGCAATAAGATTCAAATTTATTTGACGTGCAAAATATACACATTTAGGTGCAATAGAAAATGAAATATCCGGCACTAAACTCAGAAAATAAGAGTAGTTTTATGAAGTTTGGCAATTAGCTATAGATCATAAAGCACACCATACCCAAATGGAATAGCTATTTGACATCAAATGTATTATTGTTTTTGTAAAATTTGATTCGTTTATCATTTTTCCGAGGAACTTCTCTGTATGACATGTTTCCTCTGAACTATACAGATTGAATGAAAAAAAATCGAATCAATTTTTTTGCCCCTCTTAAGAGATGCTATGTCTACAACAACTTATTTTCAATGAACGACAGAAAGTTTCTTTGCAATTATCATATGCACAATCAATTTGAACAGTAGATTGACTTTTAGTAATGGACAATGAAAACAATTGACATTTAAAAACGTTAACAATTCTCAAGCAAATCGAAAATGGTTCACAATAATTCGAATTTATTTTCAAATTATATCGTTTAATTTTAATTGTTGATGAATATTGCTTTTCATTGAGTGGATTGTGTTATATTGAACTTAAATATGCACGAAATAAATAACCGACGAGCTACGACTTCGCTCGAGAATTATACTTGAAAATAAAGCAATGTGGAACATATGTTTTGAAAAATCAAATTCTGTTAAAATTTATTTCAAATGAATTGAAATTATCGAGAAAAACCGAAACATTTTTGGATTGTTAATTTCAGTCTCCATTCAAAAACGAAATTTTGTGAAGCACCACTAAAATTCTATGTTTGCATTCGCTTTTACTTTCTCAAATATAACCATCTTGTTTGGTTATATATTTGTGTTGTTCTTTATTTGTCTGAGTGCTACTCGTGTTTGAAGTGCATTAATTAATATCTAGTTCTGAAAATCTCTATTTGGTGAAATTTGCATTATTAAATTTGCAGCGGTCAATGGAAATTGCAAAAAATTAAACCAACATGTGAAAACGTGTTTTTTTATGTGAAAATGGTTACAAAAATATTCTAAAGGAAACTGCATCCAAATCAGTAGCAATTCATAAACACGTTTAAAACTTTTCTATTAAAAAATATATTTATATTTATGATTATTAAACAACCTCCTATTTATTTGACTAAAAATACGGTTTTTGATTTACCAAATATGTTGCAACCAATGCAAAAACAATAATTCGAATGGAGTGCTGCATTTCTTCACGTTCAAAACTCTCGACTATGCGCACATTGTAAAGTACTTGATATTTATATACTCATAATATTTTGTCATTATTTGTATTTGGAATTTCATGGAAGACGCACGGAATTTCAATGAAGCTCCATTACTTCATATATAATATTTTTCATTGAAATACGTTATTTTGCAATTCAAACTGAAAAATAAAATACAAGGTCTCAGGTTAGGTTTAAAAGTAGAAACTTCCTTTGAAATCAACAAAACTTCCATTAAAAATGACAAAACGGAAAATAAAATTAACATAAGAATCAATACATTTGTCAAAAAATTAAAAATACATTTAAAATTTGATATGTAAAGTAACGAATACGCAATTCGCAAGGACCAAAATATACTGGACGAGTGAATGTGAGTTGATAGATTAATGAACAAAGTACCTCATCTGTAGAATGTTTTTCGAAAATGGTCAAGAAATATTCTATTTTTGATATTCTCCTAATTTGATGTCTCTCGACTTCTCTTATTCTGTTCCATTTTGTATATATGATAAATACTACCAGACTTCTGGCTTTTCTGGTCTGGTATTGGCTGCTGAGAGTAGCCAGATGGTCAGCTATAGCTGGCAATGTATTTCAAATAGTCGTTCATCCATGGAAAACGACACCGTTAAGTCTCCCATAAGGAACACGTTACCAGCGGCTGGCCAGCCATAGCTGAGCAGCTACTGCACTAAGCAGCCGCTACCAGCTCAGCAAATCCAGAGGACTGAACACTACATTTAATACTAGTAGTATTTAGTTATTGTGATTTAATCCCAATTTTAATTGTGATCAAATCACAATTATTCTGAGATTGAATTCGAAACTCAAATTGGAAACTATTGTGATTAAATCCTAATAAATATTGGGACGTTTTTGATTCAGGTATGAAAATATCATATTAAGAAGACTATAACGTTATTCACATTATTTCTCGATCACAAAATTATTTAGTATTAGGATATATCTCATAGCTTGATTATTATTATGTAGGTATATATAACCAAGTTATGAGACGAAACTTGGACGAATCTTAGTTTGGAAGGGATTTAAATGCATGAAACGACTCATTGCGGTAAAATATGCAGAAACTAATGAGTGAATCAGCGTCAAAATTTGGCATGCCTTGCGTAAATTCGATTTACATCCCAATTACACCTATTGGGAGAACAAATTGAAAACCGCGCATTCGTTACTAACTTCATATCTATCATAGATGTCATTATTTTGACTTTGACAGCTATTGTATCTTAAAGAGGATAAAAAAATACATTGAAAACGATCTGTCAAACTTATCATTCAGTTGAATACACAAGTTTATTATTGCGTTGAAAATGTCGAGCTACGTGCCTACAAAACAGCATTTGCGGGAAGTTTCACTTTATTGGTTTAATCTTCCGAGAGTCATCGTTTGTTATGCGAAGCATATCCAGAATATGCTCCGTCGATTAGAACGTGCCAGGAGTGGTTTGCGCGGTTCAAAAGTGGTGATTTTGATGTGGAAGACAAAGAGCGTCCAGGCCAAGTGAAAAAGTTTGAAGACGAGGAGTTGGAAGCATTACTCGATGAAGACTCGTGTCAAACGCAAGAAAAACTTGCAAAATCATTGGCAGTGACACAACAATCCATCTCCTATCGTTTAAAAGCCATGGGAATTGTTCAAAAGCAAGGAAATTGGGTGCCATACGAATTGAAGCCGAGAGACATCGAACGCCGTTTTTTCACTTGTGAACAGCTGCTTCAAAGGCAAAAACGGAAGGGTTTTTTGCATCGTATTGTGACTGGTGATGAAAAGTGGATTCATTACGATAATCCGAAGCGAAAAAAATCGTATGGTTACCCCGGCCACGCATCAACATCGACGCCAAAGCCGAACATTCATGGCTCGAAGCTAATGCTGTGTATTTGGTGGGATCAGCTCGGCGTGATCTATTATGAGTTGTTGAAACCAAACGAAACCATCACAGGAGCATTGTACCGAACTCAATTGATGCGTTTGAGCCGAGCACTGAAGGAAAAACGGTCGGAAACGGTCGCAAGACACGATAAAGTTATTTTGCAACATGACAACGCTCGGCCACATGTTGCTCAGGTCGTTAAAACCTACTTGGAAACGCTTCGATGGGAAGTCCTACCCCACCCGCCGTATAGCCCAGACATTGCCCCTTCCGATTACCACCTCTTCCGATCAATGACACATGGCCTGGCTGAACAGCATTTCCATTCTTACGAGGAATGCAAAAAATGGGTCGATTCATGGATAGCCGAAAAAAGCACAGATTCCTTTCGACGCGGAATCCGTTATTTGCCAGAAAGATGGGAAAAAGTTGTGGCTAGCGATGGACAATAATTTGAATAATCAATTTGTAACCATTTTTCCATAATAAAGATCGGAATTTTGAAAATTTTGCGCGGTTTTCAATTTGTTCTCCTAATATTATTTCTTGTTCCTACAAAATACTTCTTCGAAAAAGCTAGCACCAAACCTTACAAGTTTACAAGTCTATGTAAAGTCGAGAGACATCAAATTAGGAGAATATCAAAAATAGAATATTTCTTGACCATTTTCAAAAAACATTCTACAGATGAGGTACTATGTTCAATAACCTATCAACTCACATTCACTCGTCCAGTATATTTTTGTCCTTGCGAATTGCGTATTCGTTACTTTACATATCAAATTTTAAATGTATTTTTAATTTTTTGACAAATGTATTGTTTCTTATGTTAATTTTATTTTCAGTTTTGTCATTTTTAATGGAAGTTTTGTTGATTTCAAAGGAAGTTTCTACTTTTAAACCTAACCTGAGACCTTGTATTTTATTTTTCAGTTTGAATTGCAAAATAACACATTTCAATGAAAAATATTATATATGAAGTAATGGAGCTTCATTGAAATTCCGTGCGTCTTCCATGAAATTCCAAAAACAGACAATAAAAAAATACGCGATAAATTCTCTGTGTGCATCGATTGTAAAATCGCATTTTCCAACGTTGTAAAATGATGCGGAGCTCACAACCTCCATATGAAAATAGTTGGAAAATGCGATTTTACAACCGCTGTCCGTTATTTTTTGTGTAACTTCGTTATTCCACCATTCGGTCTCCTTCCTTTCACTCTCAACAGCAAATATACCACAACACTTCTACAATCGCATCATTAATTAAAATACATGCATGCTCAACATATGACGCCTCATACACTTAAACCTGCACTAGTTTTTAAAACTGTTCTGGGCAAGCTTGCTTCAACGATAACGTAATCGAGAAGAGATTTTCGATTCTGGCCAGGATTTTCCCGCAAATACATGTGAATTTTCTTATGATTGAAGAATGAATTAAGTAATCTATTTCTATTACCATTCGCGGCAGACTCTTCATCAAATTTTCCAAAGGGAATTGGAGAAATTTGGGTCGGTTTTACCCACTACTGCAATAAAATCGCCCATTTAGATCAGTGTATCTTTCAAGCGGTCTGAATCATTTCTCACCGAGATTCGAGCTTATGTCCCCATGACTACTAAACAAATAAGCGCAGAGCGTTTACCGCTCGGAGAGACTTATACTGAAAATGGGCAGTGAAAATTTTTGTGGAAGTCCATTTTTTTCCTGCTTGCAACATTTTGACGCATTGAAATGTCGCACATGTATGTATTTCAACACTAGAAAGTTTATGCCAATATATTTTACTGTGATCAAAACGCACAATAAGCCGTGAATGTCAATTAAAGCCAGAATGATATAGCTCCTGCACAGTTAACACTAAATCTAAAAAACACCAAAAATGGAGAGCTTCATCGATAGCAGGTGCATTTGTTTGGCCACTCATATTCATCTATCGGTTTGTATGATAATACTTCAATCGAAAAATGGCCAATACACAATTTAGTTTTCATATAAGGTGCAAGATTATCTCTTTGTCATCTCTTTTCGTAACATGAAGCATATTTGCCTGTTGCATAAAAGTAAATGTATGTAATCCATTTATTCGTCACATTCATAGTGGTCAAATTCCATCAACGATAAGAAGCAAAACATTGTAACTGCTTCATTTTGATTGCTATTTGATTCGAAATAATGGCATCCAATTTTATACATAAGAAAATAAATGAATTGCATATTTGAACCGACTAGAATAATACCCAAACTTTAAACGATTGTAAGATAAAAGAGGAACATTAAAATATTTCCATACAAATTATATAGGCAGATGTTTCTTGTTTTACTATTTTTTTTCTTTCTTTTTTCATATTTCTCTTTCAACTTACAATCGTACAAAGTTTGAGTGTTATTCTCAGCGGTTCATTTGTCATTGAGATTCGTAGCGCAAATTTATGACATCGAATTTTCACCAAGATGCTTCGAGAACTCAATTTAAATTGTTTCTATTAAGTGGTTTTAAAAAATTATTTAACCCATTCGCCACCATGATCATAACAGTGATGGCCATAATTCCGTGAGTTTCACTGGTCTTCCGCAGCCAAGATTTCATATTTACCTTTGAATACAAGCTTTAAACTGCGACGAGGAAAACATTGCCACGATCAAAGGCGGATCAAATTGAACAAGTGCAACCCAACAGCAGGTAGTGATGGTGTTAACCGAACGTTTGCACGTATCATAATTCGTTTCAAATTTCCTCCTCAATGATGCGCTCCCGCTTATGATGCACAACAAATGTTGGTTTGACATTTATCCGCTTTTGCACGTGGCAGAAATGGATATCATATATTTTCCCATGCGATACTTCCTGGAGTGAAACACGCAAACGCATCATTGGGTGTTGCAGCTAGATATATGGAATAATTTCGAGATTCCGCAGCCAGATGATTGATAATTTCCGAACCGGATTCAGTGTGCAATAATCTTCCATTGAATTAATGTTCATAATCATTTTTATGTGCGATTTTTCGCAGAATTTTTATTTACTTAATGGATGTTTCAAAGAAGGTGATCCACCAAATAATCTAACGAATGCTTGCCATTAAATAGATAATTCAAACAAAGTACATTTTGGCTCACATACGCACACAGATCCGCCTCTTGGCTTTATCGTCTTCAATAGCTAATAATCATAATGTATTTTTATGATTATATCGATTACTATTGTTTTTATTTATTGAAAATAAATCATTTTTATGGAATTTTCAGTGGCCCACTAAGCGGCTATATGGAGTGAATGGTCGGGAAAAGCAGTCAAGCCGTAGGCACACTTACAAGATCTAGTAATTTATATCGATCTAGCTTCATTATTCTTTAGTATTTGCTTCTCCGGAAGACGACACAACTGGCACTCAATAACATGCACACTGTGTGTCTGTGTGTATCTGTGTGAGAGTCTCATAAAGATTTCAGCGATGTAGCGCCGCAGACATCAAATCTTTGTCGAACGATTCGCACTCTGGTTGGTGTTGTGTTTCAAGCGCGGGTCATAAGCGGATATCAAGTAGCTGAAGTACAGCTTGCGCAAATTATCCAAATCTTCGATCGAGTGCTCATATAACCGGACTTAACCTACGCATCCTTTTGTTATGGTGATGCTCGGAAATTGGATACGTATCATCAATTCATAAAGCTGGATGCGGTTGCTTTTGTTAAGAATAATTTAATGGATTTTCTTGTAAACGAGATTTTTGTGTGTGCTTCTCCTCCTTGTCATTGCATTTGTTTTTATTGCAGTGTGTTGATAGTGAAGTAAGTATGTCAAGTACTACATGAATAAAAAAGTCATTGTGTGTTGGTCTTTTTTAGAAGCATAGTATTTTTTTTTCTTACTTTGTTGTTTGTGCTTTCTAAACCATACCTTTTGGAATTTCACAAAGGCTCTTCTCATTCTATTCCCCCGTGGATTTCTTTTCAAACAAAATATTTCAAAAGCTGAATCGTCAATTAGACTTGCCTGCCTCCTTTTCTGTCTTTGTTCCGACATTTTCTGCACAAGCAATTGAAAAGTATTGTATTTAACTCTTCACGCACATGCACGAACATCTTCTTTTCAGAAAGATTTTCACAATCTTTTTTTTTCTATACAATGCAATTTATAAAATCAATAAGCTCTCCAACTTGTTAATAACTTTGACACAACCATCTAATGCATGTAGTTTTTCGAGATGGAAATGTTGAAATTAGGCCGATTTTATTAATGTTCGACAGTTTAATGAGCTTGAGAGTTGAATCAATCGGCTTATTAACTTATTGACAAATTCAGCTGGTGTCATTAGACTAACAAAAATATTCAAAACCATTTAAAACATTTCAAAAGGAAAACAACAAAGAATTGTGTAAAGAGTCAAAGCAGTGTCAGAATCATTATTATCGTTTGATCATCATCACAAAACGCACGCACACACACAGAGAGAGAACGGTGTTCTGCATATGTGGCGGATTGCATGAATAGCGTTAAAAGACAAGAAATGTTCCGCCTGTAATTTACTAACTCCGATTCAAATATTATTTGGAGAATTTGTGACAAAATGTGAAGAATCCATTATTCCAACGGCACAATGCGATTAAGTTATATTTAAAAAAGAAAACTAAACAAATGAGTCACACAGCATAAAAACCCTGAATATGTGTATGATCTGGCTCATCTTTTCAATTCATAATTAGACGTCAACCAGTATGCAAACATTATGGGTTTAGCAAAACAATATGGTCTTTGTTTCTTTGATAATCGGTGCAAAAACAACTGAAAAAGGAAAAAAAGAATGATTTTTTCTTTATATTACATTTTTTTTTGGAATTTCATAATTAGTCAGACTCATTTTAACACCACTTTTATCAATATTTTTTTTGATCTAACTGTTATTACTCGATAAACATTCTGCGTAGAAAGTTTGCACTACAAACAATAGCCCTGCATTGAAAACAGGTCATTTCAGCGTCGATTGCAAGTTTTGGTTAGCATATACTGGCATATACAATAAAATGGAATGTTCACTCCTAAATTTGTTTGATTATTACATCAACGTACATTACTTAGCAGTTGATGCATAGCACTACTTTCGCTTCCCATAGATAACAAATAATCATTTAAAATTGATGAACGATTGATTTTGATACGATCTATTTGGGTTTTCAACAATGTCG
This sequence comes from Obolodiplosis robiniae, assembly GCA_028476595.1. Taxonomy (NCBI): domain Eukaryota; kingdom Metazoa; phylum Arthropoda; class Insecta; order Diptera; family Cecidomyiidae; genus Obolodiplosis; species Obolodiplosis robiniae. Next base: position 4,761,555 of record CM052017.1, on the reverse strand, counting down.
GCTCGACCAGCTGCTATCAGAAATTCAATCTATAACCATCTCTAATAGTCATATTTTCACTCCAAATAAAGCTCTGATGATCGTTTTAGGGTTTGTGGAGGGTATAATTGCTTTTCGACAACATCCAGAAAAATATTTGGTTTATATTACGAAACCATCCGAGGATTTCTACCTATGTATATATTTACAAATTTTACGAACGAAAAATCGTGGTGCAAAACCACGCGAATACTTATTGCGTTTGAGGAGAAAAAAAATGATTTCTCAATAAATTTCATAAAATGACCAATTAATGTCGGCTTTTTAAGAATATTAGAATAATTTACTAATGCTCCCATAATTTGTTATAAATTATTCGTAAATTGTACGAATGAAGTAACGTACTTCGTATTATTTACAAATTATTTTTTTCAGTGAAGTCTTCAAATAGTAAATGTGGTAATGACATTCGAACGCGGAGCTAAATTGACAAGTCAACGCGAAACTTAATTCTCATTTATTTGAAGTGATGGGTTCGCTCCATAAATCAGTTCGGTGATAATATATTATATTATTTGATTTGGCCAAAACTACGATTATGGAACATAAATCATCATGACGATATGATAGAATGCGACAGCAAAATGGTGCTCAAATTAAGCAGTTGCGATTAAGAAATAGATGTCATATGCAGGAAGTTCGGTCAAACAAATTCCATTTGGACGCGGCGCATTTTGAATCAACGATTTTGCTCGTGAGTTAGATTGTTTTGCGCTCTAACCATTTTTTTCGGTACCTTCGATCACATTTTCTATTAATCTACGAGTTTTAGTTATTACTATACTTTGATGATTTCACATTCCGGAGAGAGAGTGAGAGAAGTTTGTGATTCACCTCCTTAACGAGCATTGGTTCGAGTTTTACGAGCCACCAGTGGCGAAAAATTATCTCATCGCATCGATATCAATCCATTGCTTGGCACTTCTTAAAACCTGGTACGAAACGATAAATCCAGCACACGCACAAGCTCAACAATTGCCCGAATGCTACAAACATATAGCCGTATATTAATAAAATAGATGATTATCTGGAGTTGGATATCAAATTGAATGTGGCAAACTTTAGCCATTTTCAGTGAGCGCACATTAAGATGACTGAATGTTGATTGGTTCTCGTGTTTATTGCCAAAATGTGGGATATAAAATAAAGTGCAAATTAACCGAAATTCACTATATGTCTGTCAACACAATTTCATCACAATACAAATAATCGAGCAAATATAATAAACATCTCATCGCGTGTGCATTCCTTGAATTTCTTTCGATTACATCGTTCGCATTCTTTCTCATTTCGTCGTTGTGGTTGTGCAAGTGCGCGCATCACATTTATTTCAAGTATTGCTGTTATCCACATAAATCGGATGAAAGCCAGATCATTTATATCATGAACTACGCAAGATAAATTGCTTCCATATTTTGGCCGCGTATGGTTTTGGTTTGGTCGCCGGATTTTCCGTTGCCCTTGTTGTTCGTATATAAATATGCCGATTTCATGACAAAGTCACAATCATAATTATTGTCGCTTTTCCCGAGAAATTGACAGTTTCGGAATGCCATCGTTCGGAGCAACAGAATAATTCGGAATGTTATTTTGATGGATGCCACATTTTGAGAACAGAAGATTGGGAAACGACCGCAAATGAGCAGCACCCTTTGTTCTACCATTCTCATTGTTTCCTAGATCAAATCAATCTGTCAAATGGCAGATACACATCGAGCGAGAGAGACTCAATTGAACATTCTGGTTGATGCTATTCAAGACATTTCAATTTCAATGTACCAGCGGTAACATAATAAATCTCAAATCGACCAAATAACACACAAAATTAAACGCCTAGTCATTGATAGCATTTGATGTTTGCCAGCTCAAGAACATGTTCAATTCGACCAAATCATCGAATAAATGAGTGACACTGTTGATTAAGTTTGCTGTTTGTAGTTGCATGTTATCATCTCTCGTTTGACTGTCAATACATTGTGTACGGTTGTTCGTCGATAAAAATGTGCTCCAAACTAAAGCTGCCGTTAATTCAATAATCGGATTGATGAACAGATCATAACACATTACAGCGATTTTTGTCGGAACGTTTCGCGTGTTAAGTTTTTAGCCACTCAAGCTCAAAACTTTGTCAACAATCAATGACAATTCGATCGGATTGCCTGACTTCACGCTTATTAATGTTTAACAGCAACTGTCAAATAAATATCAAAATTGCTCTTATTTAATCGTGCGAAACATTTTCTACGACACAGATGCGAAATGACCGGAATTTTAATTGTATTTTCTGGGGTTCAACGACTATTTAGAACAGGAAAAAATGCGGGCTCATGATCCTTTCAGCTTGTGGGTTCGACACAGATTCAATTATAAATATTAAACACTAAATTAAGTAACTCTTTTTTCTCTGAAATGCACACAAAACACGCTTTTATTTTATGTTTTATCAGTTGCGAGACGAATAAGAGAAGCAGATGAGACTTGTGGCTGTTTTGTTTCTATTTCTACCTACATGATTTTCATAAACGTCCGTGAGATTATTGAAACTTTTGGCGTGTTCGCTCTCAATCCAAATATTTATTGTGTGCATTACAATAATTGTAAACTGATGCCAGCTCTTTCCGATATTTTGTAACTAATCAAACAATAGCAACATGTTTCCGACCCAAACAATTGAAAACTAGGGATATTCGGTGTTTACATCGGGTTTTCAATCCCACTCAAGCAATCAAATAGACGTTTATTACTTTCGCGACATCAAAAGAGGCAATATTTTCGTAAATAAACGCTAAATGGTCAGCCATTGGCAAATGATAATCATTTCGAAAAATTCGTATGCAAATGAATATTTCATGAATGCTTCTTCAATCGAAAGAATTGAACAAAAACAAAGTTTTGTTTTTATGCCAGCCAAACAAAACATGTCAAAATAAAGCAGAAGGGTTTTAACTCAAAAGCTGCTCACAAAAGTTGAATTTATTAATTTTAATGTGAATTTCCCGCATTCATCAGAACAAGCAAAAAGTTCATGTTTGCAAAAGCAAGCGGACTTGCAAACGGAACATAATATACTATTCTTGCACAAAAGGGAGCACCGCCATCAGCTAGACTTGTCGTCCAATTGCACTTGTGTTACATGGTTTAAATCAAGGCATTTGATTAAAATTTAATGGACGCTCCTTGTGTGTTCATTTATCTATGAACAAGCTGGTCGGTCTGGTTTGCGTTTAAACTCTCATGCACTGTTGTTTCAGACCGTGCCCATCCCTCATCACCAGGTGATAGTGCCTCTTGTTGCAATCAATATTAAAAATTTATGTATAATACTTACGGCTTTAATTAAACATTTCTAGCTTAATAGCTAAGTGCAATTCTGACTGGAGCTGGTGCTTTTGTGGCAGCTCATGAACATTCGGTTGTAAGAGGATTTGTACATAAATCATTTTGATAAAACGGTTTCGACATTTTTTTTTTTCTTTTTTTTCTGTGTGTGTGTTCTAAAACTTAAATCCCCTGATTTGTATACGATTTCATTATTAAACAGCACAGTTGCACACATGCGTACACATTCGTTGGATATGATTAAATGTATAAGAAACAGAGACAATTAGATTTAACCCAACGATAAACGACCCACAAAAAAAGAGTACACAAAAACACAATGAAATTTAAATTACGAATGCGGAGGATGCAAAAATTGCAAGAGCACACACCCTTTAAAAGTGTTTCGCATACAAAATGTTGATGCTTATAAAGGCTTACAAATAAACAAGCACAAAATATTAAAGAATGACTTTCACAGTCTACTTACATGTAAAACTACACACCGAAATTTAACGGCAAAATGTAGCAGATAGACCATTTTGTAGCTCGACTCATATTATTCTATGATTTAATCATCTAGTAGCTAAAAAATCTTGCACTATAATTTTGCATTCACTTTTTTGCGAATATTTTTCAGCTCCGCTTTGTATTCAGTTTTTGGCCATTAAATGATAAAATCATCTGAATCAAGTTAAAAGATGATTTATCTACTGAAATGTTGCTATCATATTTGTGAGTGTAAATTATTGAAGTGGCATATGAGCGACGCTGGATTATTTATCCGACTTAGCAGAAGAAGCGACCTCTTTCTCACACATAAATGCTGCTACACAATTGGGAAAATGTCATGAACAATTTGAACAAGATGAAGAAGAATTTCATGCAATATATGATAGTTTCTCTTGTTCCAGTAAGATGTCGCTTCATGCACCATAAAGAGTCGAACGTTGCATATGAGTGTGCGCTCAACAGTGCTTTTGCGCAACATTTATTAATTTCAATAAAGGTCTAAATAGTTAAGACTTCTTAGTTTGGTTGCTTTCACTGACTAAAAGACTTTAGACTCAACAAATTATGATTTAAAATACAATGAATATTCTCTGCTTCACTCGTGGTACACAAATAGACGCCTGAATAAGCTTCCATTAATCTTTATTCAAACTTTCTTTTCAAGCATTGCATTTATTAATATTATTTTGAAATCCTATTTAATTTTACACAAAATGCACACGAAAACATTTTTCTGATTGAAATAACTGAGTTTCGTATTTTATTTTATGAACATTTAATGGAGAATTTTGGTTTTAAAAAGTAGAAAATACGGTGAGCACTACAATGTTTCTATGTGCAATGCAAAAGCTCGATATTTCGATTGTTAAAAGACCGCTCCACTTACGAGCTAGAGCTTTTGTATCGAACTCGAAGTGTGTAGCTTTTAATCTCAGAAAATTACTCTGTTTCGATGACACTTCACTTCGTTCGACGCACGAATACATTTTCCGCATCAACTCTAACAACCAGCACAACGCGGACTAGGATCGATGAAGTTGAAGCGGAGCCACGTAGTTCGAAGCTTTTTGGCGATTTTCCACCCTCGTCGCTGAATGCCACCAAAAGAACATATATATCACATAAATGCGATGACGTGAATCAAGAAGGAAAATTACAAATTATTGTTTCACTTTGAACAACAATAATGAATTTTGCATTTTGCAGCTGCGTCATCACGCCTGCAACTCAATGCACATAATAATAACGTACTCAACAAGTACTGAGTGGGAACGCTTAGTAAGAGCGACTGGAAATGGAAAATCGAAAGAAAGAAATTAGCGTGAGGCGATGGTACTTTGGGCTTTGAATGCTTTAAAACATTAAAATAAATTCATTATTGATTGAAATGTGCGTTGCACTGCAGCGATATTTCGAAATGTTGATTAGGCGAATGGTTAAATTTCAATCAAGCTGGCAATATTCCGTTGACTATCAATTGGCATTTAGGAGTGTTTAACAAATGGCTCGTAGCGATTTGCACGATGCATTTTGTATTGTTTCCTTGCTGTTTGTTACTCATTGGCCATTATTTATGAAGAGAACACACTTTGCAATCTCGTTGCCGAGCGGCCAACAGCAGAATTCTGACAATAGTTTTCGAATGAAGAGAACAACGGAAGTTTACACAAGCTATACAAATCACTCGTTTACTTATGCATTTTGTATATACTATACTATAAATTAACATCGATTTCCATTTACAAAAGCACACATGCAAACATTTTAATGAGCAAGTAAATTAAATATTTCAGCCCCGACAATCGGTTCAATTGATTCAAATGTAGCATTGCATTCTAGTGGATGCAGGCCACAAGAAAAATGTATGCGAAAGTATACAAATTGGATTTAGAAATAAGATGCATGTCAGATGGCATTCCATGAATTCAAATTCATTTTTTGTTAAAAATATAAAATGAATTACTACACTCATTTAGTTTATTCGAAAAACAAAATCCAGATTTTAACAATTAACAACTCAAACAAAAGAGAAATTATCCGCGAAAAGATTATCATTATCTTAACAATCTTGATAATTTTGAACTGAAGCTTTTTGAAATGGTCTGTCGTTCCTCATATTTATTGTACCGAAATCACTTTTATCATTGCAGATATATTCTGAGAAATTGACTAGCATGAACGCAAGAATATTTCTTTTTATGACTGCAACCAAACACACGTTCAGTCGAGTAACATATTTACTTGAAATTCAATGGCAAAAATGGATACACCTCGAAATGCATCATAGCAAATGCATCTGCTAAAATGAAAGCTGAATAACAATAATCACAACAAGTAAGTGCAATTTTCCAATTTGCCTCAATTTCAAAATGTTATTTATTTTTCAAAAAAACAGATCCAACCAAACCAACTGATCGCCCTATCTTATTCGTTATGGGTGACGAGAAACAGTATAAATCTAATTCGGATTGCCCGAGAACCGTAATGGTTCGTCAGGTGGATTTGACTGTTACAACAGAAATAACAACAATAACAACAACAACAACAACAACAGCCGTACCAACTATACGCACCACAACTATTGCTTCACCATCACCGTCGGCATTTCAAACGCCAGCGATTGCCGTAACAGCCAGCACGGGCACAACGTCGGCCATCACAACGAAACGTGCCACCGGAAAGCGTGCTACGAAAATCGAATTCGTCCGATTCGATTCGGTGGAAACGATTTTCAAACAGAGCGATCACGATGACATGCTGCAATGTGCCAAAATCAAAGATGAAATTAAAAGGTAAGCCTATCGGTTATACAATTTATTAAGATGAGCATCCTGATACTGATAGCAGCGAACGAATACATCGGTACAGATGCTGGAAATGAAATCTCGATTCGTTTAAAATGTTGGTTCAGATTTTGTCTGATTTCACACACAAAAAAAAAACTTGATTTTCCGCGCATTGCCAATTATTCAGCAACTTAAAGATTAAATGAGACCCTAATAACAAAAACGTGATATATTTTATGCTTTTGTTCAATTTCCCCATGCAGTGATATATATTTTCCTCATGCAAATCTAAAACTGTGATAATTTTTCATGAGAAAGAAAACGAGATAAAATTTTATTTTACTCTCACTCTTGCAAAAATTTATTACGTTGTTTCTTTGAATAATTTTATTACAACACTTTTGCTCGGGCATTTTTTTATCACCTTTTTTTCTAGAGAGTAAAAGCGGGATAAAACTATCACGCTGTTGCTCTATGAAAAGTGGTCTTACTTTTGCTTTCGAGAAAAATATATCACTTTTTTAAGTTCCATTTCTTTTATCACGATCTTGCCATCATCACGCTTTTGCTATGGGGGTCCCAAATAATCTCAATCATTAGATATATGGATAATAAAAAAAAAATTGCAGACGTTCTTTATTAATAAAAAATACTAAGCAATAAAGTCCGTAGTAGTGATGAAGTTCCGATTCGCCACCGCAATATCTCAGCTACGCACAAATCTGGAATGCTTGAATCTTGCTACATGTATTTGCTTGGATCTTGGTTGACAGTGGCGCCCCCTAGATCACCAAGTGTGAATCTGTGCATGTCCAATGTCCATATACTCACAACATAAAGTGATTTTTCTCTGTCGTTCAAAAAAAGCGAGAAATATAATGTGTACCTTTTGTCTACTGCTTTCGGTTAGTTTATATATATTAAATAGCATTTTTCATTCATTGAATATATTGTATATTTATTTATCAGCGCACAAAGTTTGCGATATATGCAAGAAAAAGAAGAAAATGTTGAAATTTGGTTAGATTTACTTGACATACGAGAACGTCATGTTCGCCGCACTCACCATATTTTATATGGATGGCACTGTACAGCAATATCAGCTGTCAAATCATCAATGAATAGGAGAGTTGGCTTCGCATCCTGAACCAATCCATTCTGTGTCTCTTTCGGCCAGAAACCAGCGACATCTTGTGTACGTGTTTGCTGCTTATTATTGGCACAACTACGAGTATCGACTTCATTGCTTTGGAGATATAACCATTTGAAAATTTAATAATCATAATAATAATATTTGGCGCTTTGTAAATGTTCTGACAAAACAATTCAACTGCTACGAATCGTGAATTAATTCAATGAACATGTTCTGTTGCTGAATTAAATTGCACTGGGAGATGAGCGCAAAAAGTCGAAAGCGGCTAAAAAGAACGAACGAAAAGGTACTCTCTCTCTCTCTCTCTCTCTCTCTCTCTGAAGCTATTCAAAAAGTGTCAGTGTACTGGTGTTTAGAGGAACCTGACCATAATCACCTAAGGCACTTTTGCCACGCAATGGCATTATATCAAACTGAATCGATGTGTGAAAGCGAACTCATCGTAAAAATTAATGATTGATAATAACCGAAATAGGCTGTAGTTATCAGTTGGTGTAGTAGAATGAGGCGACCAAATTAATTATATAATAGTTTTGCTCGAATGACAAATGGTGGATCAGTTTTTGTTGTTCGTGTTTGAACATCTCGTCGCAAACATTTAACAGAGAGCGAGAGAGATCGGGATTTGTAGCGGGTAAAGTAATTTGTTTTGTCGTTCAGTCATCTGTAAGTGGCATGGAATAACGGTCATGTAATTGCATATGTAAACATTTGCATGCCTAATCCAAAATGTAATATGCAATAATCTGTGTTGGAGTACATTTGTTGTGGATTGTTATTCCCATTTAGTTGATGGTTTTGTCCACAATCAGATATTCAAAGCTTACAGACTCGTTAATCGATCGCCCCCATAGCAATCAGAAAACATGTGTTGCATGTACGAAATTTGTATTTTTGCCATTTTTCTCTCGCTTTTGCACTCTCATCTGACGGTTACTTCGCCTGATGAATGCTTGAAACATTTATCTATTATCATCGGAATAATGTAATGTTTGACCAAAGCTTATTTAACCATTGTTCGATTCGTCGAACTGGGAGAATTCACAACGAATATTTCATGCCGATTTGCAGCCGCTGTTTGTGCTGTGAACTGAAAATTAATTTCATTCCCGTCCGCGATTTTCCATTTTTGTTCATTAATTTGATTGCACAAGCTGGCCGGGCACGGACGCTCACTGCCAATATAATTAAAAATCTATATATGACGCAGGTTGACCACTGGCTCATGAACCTGACAACAATTCACCATTTCCAAAAAAGAAAAAATCTTTCCCACGAGAGTGTAAAGTCTTGTCATTTTATTAAAATAATTATTTATTTTCCACTTATTGGCTGCGATAACCACACTTCGATGAGCAAGTATAGTGTGTAATTTGATGAAACCGTAAAGCTTGGTACAGCCACTTTCCTGTGGTGATTTATCGGTCGCCTTCAATAAACATGTGAAATGTAATTCGATATTCGTATGATTCACGATTAATTGAAAATTGATCAAAGTCAATTTGCGCCGAAAACATGGCAAATAATTTTTATCTGTGATTTTGTCTTTTTTAGCTCGAATAGATTGACAAAACAATTTGAAAGAAAATGGAAAAAAAAACTGAAAGAAATTCGAATAATTGAACGTATGAGTGCGAATATGAAATTTTCTGCGTTACGGCTCGAGCAATTGAGTTGATCAACTTGGTTCCGGTCCATTCATATTTCAATCGGAATTCTACTCAAATCGAATATTTTCACTCGACGAATTGTACTCTTGGAGTGGCGTCGCTTGAGCATAAATCTGTGAATTCGTGCGATACGGCATTGGGCTACGTTGCACGCTATCCATTTGCGTTCTGAGTGAGAATATTTGCAAGTATGAATTTATCTACGTTCCATTTCACATTTGCACACCATTCAGTTTATAAAAAACCTTTGAACGCGATAGTCATGCTATGTGATTCGCTTAGTGTGCGCATGTGGTAGAAAACGTAAAACGGAATTTTAAATTGTAACGAGAACATTTTTCTCTCTATCTATTGAAAAAAAAAAATAATCTGGCTCCAATTCATTTTATCAATAAATTTGGTTGTATTTTGTGTGTAAAAGTGCGCGTAATGGATAGAATTTAGTTGCTTCGGTTCAGTTCAAAAGCCCGATATCACCGCTGAATTTTGAATGTTCGCAAATGAAAGAGCACACAAAACATCAGAGCGTGAAAGATAAATCCCAACAAAACTGGCGATTCGCGTGTTCGGTCATTTCACACTGAAACAATTGAAAATTTTGACGAATTTTTGTACAAAATTCATTTGTCCATACACACACATTGAAATTGCGGCCAATCGAAAAGAAACTCACAAAAATATAGATGCAACTAGCGAAAAAGAAATAAATGAACGGAAACGAAAGAGGCGAAACGTATCAATATTTTCTCTCGGAAAATTTTCACGTTTTCACTGATTTGCCAGTATTGTGTATCTGATTACGGCCATCGGTAGCAGTTTGTCGTGGTGTTTGAATGAGCAGTTGAAAAATTAAAAATAAATATTGGGAAAAATAACTGAATGCACAAGTTGTCCTATCGTCGTTGTGATTGCGAATGCGACAGTTGTTGTTGTGTTTTTTTTCTTCTATGCCATGTTTCCATCTTTCGCTTCGCCGCACAAACGTTCTCTTTCGGTTTCAAAGAAATTCAAAAACAAAGCCAAGCGCAAAACTTATGAATAGTAAAAATGCTTTTAAAATTATTATAACTGAAGAAGCACACGTAAATAGAATGCTGTCAACTTAGATGTAAAGCAAATGCGATTCGAATACGAGCACCGCATTTATTTAATCAATATCAGTTAAACAATAAGAGATGGACTGAAGTGCGATATCGATTGCAACCTGTGGCAAGCACAAAGAACTTGTTGGGCTTGGTTCCGATGTGTTCTATCGATTTCACATTTTCGCAAATCTTTGCTCTCGATTTGTGCGATTCCGTTTCATATCATTTCTCATTTTCCACGCGATCACGAATTTAGCTTTCGTTGCTAAATTAGGCATTGAAATGCATTATACAAACACATCTACATCATAATATGACCAAATTCTTTGTCATCTAAATGAAACTCATATTTCTCGAATCTTTGTGCACATTCAATTACGTTGAGTGCGGCTTTGGAAGCAGCAGTGCGCGTTCAACTCGATCATCTATTTACATTTAATTCACACTTCGTTAGTCTGGATGCATTTTTCATGATGTTTCTCCAGTTTCGAGAGAAAATTCATTGTCCTAATCATATGAAATTTATCAAGCAAACGTGATTCGGTGTTCGCTTACTTACAATGTTCACATTCAATCACCTGAGAAAATGCGATTTCCCGCCAGAAGTGTACAATGGTTTGGATTGTCGATAAAAAAGAAATTCATGCAACTTGTTTTTTTTTTTTTCATTTGTCACTCCATTTGATTTGTTAGAAAAAAATCAATTATTAAACTCTCATAATGGTTCATTTGTTAACAAAATGTTTTTCGATATATTTGAGCCAGAGAAATGTTCATTGCCATATAATATATGCAGCCCGAATAAAACGAAGTGAAAATATTGAATTTGAATAGAAATGTTGAATAACGTGAATTAAAGCGAGAAGTTCGAAATTTCATGGGTTTCAGCGAATCTGAAGATTGTGGATAATTCGAGTGTGTGTTTTTTTTGTTCATCTCTCTACTTGCTGCAGCAAGTGGATTATGCATGTGGTTTTCTGTCCTGCAGAGATCACTTTCATTTGGAACTTAGTACGGATGAGTAACAACATTGTTTTGTATGCGTGTGTTCCACATAGCATTATCACATTCACATATGGCCAATTCGAAGTCAGTTATACTCGATGAAATCGGCCACACGTGGTCTCATATTAAGTCTTTTCCCTGGATTACGCACATCAAAGAAGTACAAATAAATACAACCAAATGAAAATGAATGTATAAAAAATGAAATGACTGATGAAAAAAGCGTCACCAAAGTAACGCAACCAATTTGCAAGAATGGAATGAAACTCGACTCGAAAAGTCCATGAAAAACTGTCACAATAAATTAAACACAAATATTTTCAACGCAATGAGATGTGATTCGTGCGATAAAACACACATATAATGGGCATTATCTGTGTGCTTTGTATCGTTTTTTATGTGACATTTAAGAACTTGCCCTATCATTTTGCAAATTCAGTGCTTCATTTTTTTGTTAGATAATAAAATTCTTCCGACAATTGATTTCAATGTGCGAGCTAATATGGCAGACAATATGCTGAGTGAACTCTTCGCATCGAAAACATGTTGTTCAAGTTGATGAAAAATATCGATTTGTTTTTTTTTTACTAATTTTTCATAATAGTTTCTGCTTAATTTTGTAGAATTTTTTTTTTTTGGAACAAGCCAGAAGTGAATGTCCACATTAAAATCTATTCTTTACTTATGTCAAGCTTTCGACTACCTAATGAAACGAGGAGAGGGTGTTGCGTAGCAAGATTGTGTTGAAAAACATGTCAGAATAAGTGTATGACTTGGCAATATTTCTTCACTTTTCAAGTATATTTTTGAATTGAAGTGCTTATTCGCCATGAAGAGGCAAATCCTCGTTGAATAATATCCCGTTGTCCCGTTTACATCAATGTGCTCAAAACTCCACAAAATTTAATCGTTTTTATTTTGAAAACGGAGGAGCAATTTCATTATCATTGACATGCGTTAACCGTGAAACGAGAGAACCATTTCATAACCAATCTACTTCTTTACTGAACCAAAATTCACACAAGACGACAAGCTTTTTATCAATTCAGCTCTCGTCGGGCCAGTGAAATATGTTGTTTGTAACTTTATTTCTACTCTTTACTCTCTCTCCCTCCCTCTCTCTCTCTCTCTCTCTCTCTCTCTCTCACTGCCTATGTCATTGTGTAAACGCTTGAGAATTTGTGTGCTTCGAATCGCACACATTTCAAATCGCACGCCTAAATCTATATTTTCCTCGATGAAATCGAATCCAACTATCGAAGCAAATAAAACATGCATTTTGTCGAAGTCTATTTGACATTTAGGTGATTTTCAATTCCAATTCATTCGATTTGGAGCAAGCCTCCTGTTCCGCTTTTAACAACAAACAAAAAAAGTTTTGTAAATATTTTCTTGATGAATATTTAAGGGACTCCCTTCAAAAAAATTCATTTATTTTTCATAAAGAGTTTTTCTAAAGAATTTGCCAGAAAAAAGAATTCAGAAGCGCTTAAGACTTAAATTATTTTTTATTGAAAAATACCTGATACTTGATGAGAATAAAAAAAAGTGTTTTCGCAACAAGGGCCATTGAATTTAATTTAGCAAGTGTTTTTAATGAAAAGTGGTAAGAAAAAAACGGAGTGCCAGTGGCAAAAGGCACGAAAGCAATTTGAAACAATTAAATTGTGTCGTTGGAGGCGCTAATCCTCACTTGGTCCAACGACAAACACAATTCTGATTTCTACTTTTATATAGGAATAAAAACAACAACAAAAAAAGAGATTTTTTCATTTTGCATAAGTTTTATTACTTTAAATTCAATTGGAATTCAATAGTGTGACCAAACATCGAATGCCAAATTATAATTCTCTTTAAATTTCACACGATTTGTTCCATTCCATTCAGGCTGGCCGATTCATGCTCACCAGATCTACATAAATTGTGACCGAAATTTCATTTGGCTGATGTGTGTATTTCTCTTGATTCGTTTCCGACAATTCAATCGACTAAATAAATGAATGGATCGAAACGAGCATTCATTCAATTAAAATGAACTCACCTTTTTCCGTTTTATCCTTTTGGTTTGTGTTTATTGTTTGTGTACTTGATTTGATTGCTGCTTCACACAATGAAATACCGTAATGTTGCCGAGCAGCGTGTTGCTCGCCCATTCCGCCGCTGCCGCCGTCGATCGACCAACACTCGGACCAATCTGAAAACTATTTTCATGTTTAAGTAAATATATTTGCGCACCGAAAGTAGTACAGCCAATTGTATCGGTTTCGAAAAAAGTAGCTCAAATTTCACATTTGTTCTGAAAAATAGAGTGGCTGATTGATTCAGGCAACTAATTTGGGACGTTGATGGGCAGAGTGTGCAGCGATGGTACTGTCGTTAAGTAATTATAATTTCGAAATTGTTTTCAAAATGGTCGATATTACGTGGTAAAATCAATGCGAGCTAGATCTTTTTTTAAAAAAAAAAAATCATGCCCAAAACGCTTACGTGGCCTCCCATCAAAATTGAATCTAATCAATTTCCATGCAATGGTATTGACGATTGCTTTCAACAGCCAGCTATCCAACGCGTTTCGTACTTAAGTGTATGCGAGTAAAAACGCATCGTATCGCATTGTACAGCCCCAGCTGTGCAGTCAGAAAAAAGGCCGAAACCAACCAAATTTCGAAAAAATATTCGGAATTAGTGAGTATTCATTTTGTTGATCAAGATCGCAAGCAATCAATGATTACTAGCAGAAATGTTTTCTCATCCATCGAATACAACGGTTTTCGACTTAAAGATACATCGCTGATTGACTATCCAGAAAGGAGTCATTCGAAGGAATCACAGCAATAAGTGGACAAAATAGTTTTGACCTGAAAACGATTAAATAAAACGTTGTACAAATATTTTAGTATGAAAATGCTATTCGACACATTTCGCTCCAACTTAGGCGATTCCGCAGTCCAACGGCAATGAATACAAAGAACTGCTCAATTTAAAATTGTTGGACAAATACAAGCATCGATTTCCTATAGCAAACCGGTCAAAATAGTGAATCGAAATTGGCTGAAAACGGAAAAGAGCATTTACCGATGAGCTGTACTGTGGTCACTGTGTTCTCCCTTTTTCTTTGGTGTGCAAATGAAATAGTCGTCATTGACTACTTCTAAAAGGCAACTTGATAGAAGGGCTATAATTTATAAAAGTTCTTGGACCGAAAAATTGTGACTAAAGAGACCGTTTTGTTGAGGGATAAAGTGATTTTGTTGCCAACACACAATACATTCAAGCTAAAGAGTCCTCAACTCATCCGAAACAGATGCATAAAATATAATACAAGGGAAAGTCAGTGCAGCCAAGCGGACCGTGCTATTCGAGACATTTTAATCATATCTATTCTTCAGCGCCATCTATTGGGCAGTAGTATTGATGTGATATTTCAATCGTTTCAATGATTCAGTTGTTTTTATTATTTGTGTCAATAAAAATTTTGTTCGGATTACAATGGATCTAAATTGAGTTCACCCATGTAAAATAAGATGGCGCGGTCAATTGGCATACTCTCGAATAGCTCTCCAATCCCATACAAGCACGGTCCGCTTGAATACAGCTGCATTCGTGCCGCTCTCTCGCAAAAATATATTTGTACCAATGCAAAATGTCGAGGTTTCTCCTTCTTCCGTTCTCTCTTTGTTCATAATGAGATGCAAAATTTGTCCAGATGGCAACATCTGTACGGTCTCTAGTTCATTCACATTGTCTCTTATGGAAAGTGACTGCCTCTCGATAAAATACATCATGAAAAAGTTTTTCTTAAGCATGCTGTTCTTTAAATTTGAATATGACGTCCATGCGACTTTTTCTGATTTACATTAATAACATCGATTTGGTATTTATGAAGGCGTTAATTGATACTTTCAGAATGAATGCGTTCATTACAATTTCTCGCAGTTTTTGTGTGCTATTCAAATGATGAAACTGAATTCAACATTCAAAAAAAAAAAACGTGGACTTTCATTGCAATAAATGTAGCACCAAAGCACAAACTCAGAGCGAAAAATGCATGTTCACTCGAAACGAATTCAAGTAATTTCATTTAGTACGGAATCAAATTATAACAATTACATAGAAAGCGTTCCATACTTAAATCCAATGGATTATATTGGATGGAGCCATCTTTGTTGTTGGCGAGGAAAATTGTAATCAAAACAGTAGAAGTTTTGCCACACAGAAAACCACAGGAAATTACGTCCCTAATGAAAACAAGCAGATATTTTTTCGTTGTACTTTCAGATGTGGGGAAAGAATGGAAATTCGATCATTTCTACCGCAAGATTTCTTTTGTTGGCTCATCATTTTTCCATGTCGTTTCTCGGCCAACTTTCTGGCTCATACAATTAAGTTAATTGAACCACAAATAAGTTTGAATTTCATTTCACATCGATAAGGATCGAGCAGCATTCAAAATGTAAAATTTAAAATTGCCACAATAGTGTAAAATATGCATTTTCAGCGAGAATTTTCGGAAAGCTTCGAAATATAATTAACACAACAAACATTCAGTGTAATGCTTGTGGAAATCGCCGAAAAGATTTGGAAAAGCTTCATTCCAAAAATTGGAAAGATCTTAACCGCTTCGATTGCGTATAATTCCAAATTGAATCCAGTCTGAACTGTTAACTAAGAGAGCGAAAAATCGAATTAACGTTCGGAGAGTTGACATTCTCATTACATCGAAAAGATTTTAATACTCGATCAGGTTAAGCACAACCTGTGCAATTAAGCGAACGCTAAACATTTGTCGTGTGATTGCATCATTTTTTTCAATGCCTTTTGCTATTTCATTCCTTTCACTGGGTATGCGTCACACAGCTGACTCAAATCCCATTCAATTCACCTTTTTTTGTCCGAAAAGTTGTCGGTGTTTATTCATCTCATTGTGTACGACGGAATTTATTTTCGTTGCTCATTTCATAATAAATGGATGAAGGTGCACAGCGATACAATTGCCGCACGTTTTCAACTTATTTAATAAATCACTTGACGTCGGAATGAGTTGAATAGGTCACTTGAAAGTGACAGACTTCGTCGATGAGCGATCATTTAGCTGGTACGAAGTGAATGTAGTAAAAATGTAATTAGGATGCGCGGGACAACCAAATCCAAATCCATTGGTCGTTAGCCGCATTGTGTAATCCTTTTGGTGCGCATTCGGCACAACTAAATTTCATTTCGAGTTTTGCAAAGAGATGTTCGTTGGCTGAGATTTTGAGAAGATGAAACAAAACTAGTTGCAGATTTCATAATGTAACATTGTAACATCATGTTATACACAGTTCATGTCAATCTTAGCACAGAGAGAGGAGAGAAGTGATAGTCACAAAACCAAAAACACAAAATACATCACATGAAAGAAATGTGCAATGCGATCCAATTCATCAATGAATTCAAAATGTGAATTGAAAGCACTCTAGATGTAACTAATATATAAACATCGTTTGATGTATAAAACTAGCCGAAGTAACAAAGAGATCAAGCGGGCGAGCGAGCGTGAAAGAGAGAGAGAGAGAGAGAGAGAGAGAGAGAGAGCGACAGTAGAGAGAGGAAGAAAGCGAGAGGGAAAAATAGACACGAAAATAAAAATGTCATAAACGGAAGAGAAAGAAACCAAACACGAAAAAGCGAAGATATGAAAAGTGCTCTATCGTCAGACCCATGTTCCTCTGATGCGATCTATTTTTTCTCGACTCTTTTTATCTTGTCGTTTGGTCATTTTCGATGGGAATTTCGCTCAATGTGAGCGCCGCGGCACTTTTCAACAGTGAATGCACGTTATGATATAGTTTTTGGGCTGAGCAACGCGAGAACAAAAAAATCCATGTCATGACAACGAAATATGATAATGTTTTAAAGTCAGTATCAACGCAAACGCTGCCAATTCTCCCTTACTCTGTGGCATTTTGTTATGTATTATCCGTGTGTTCACCATTTCATTTGTTCCGT
This sequence comes from Obolodiplosis robiniae, assembly GCA_028476595.1. NCBI lineage: Eukaryota > Metazoa > Arthropoda > Insecta > Diptera > Cecidomyiidae > Obolodiplosis > Obolodiplosis robiniae. The sequence continues at coordinate 4,743,998 of CM052017.1, read as the reverse complement.
TCTCTTATTATTTATTCGAAAAATATGTTTTATGTGGTTTTTTCTTCCCTGATGCCGCATGCAATGACATTCACAACACATCAACGTCGGTTCAATTTACTTTGAACATGATTCAATTTCTTTTGTTCTCAATTCGAACGCTACATTTTCTATTCGTGTGTGTGTTTGTGTGTGTGTGGATAGATGATGATGAGGGTCGTACAATTTTTGAATTTTGCGGTTTTTATTTCGTGTATGCCTAGAACGAAGGCAAAAAATAAGAATAAGTGTAACACTGAACAAAAACCAAAAAAAAAAAAACAAAAAAATCCATTGGAAATCAAATCAAACAAACATTTTTCTTCACTATTTTAAGCTCAAAATGAAACAGAATTGTCTCTGATTTAGATAGCGCGAAACCACATAACATAATCGGTGTTAATGGTCGTTTACGAATTGCAAATAATCCAGAAAATAAATTGAGTCTCACTCAATTTGGTTACTTTTGACATTTGCGGCATTTGCATCAAACGGAACAATTATAAACAAACAATTTATATATGGAAAATCGTACAAATAGGAAAATTGTTGCTGCAGTTGTGCGTGCATAAATGAGCTCACTACTGTCAAAGCAACAGCTATGAATCGCATAAAAAAAATTGTAAATATTGGGCAGAAAAACCCCAATTAAAGAAACATCATCCGAATAAATTATCGTATTTTTGAACTGGTAAGAATATTTATTTTCCTCAAAGAAAAGATGTTGAATCTGTTCCATGAAAAAAGAAAAATGATTTTGAAAAAAATGAATTTAAATGCATTTTCTGGGGAAATACACAAAGCTATCAAGCTAATGATAGGCAACAACTTTCTTTGTTGAAGATGCTGAAACTGTATTTCGTACCATTTTCCTGGAAAATGCATTTTTCTTCATGGGGCTTTTTTATTTCAACTTTTTTCGCGGGGCAGAATTAAAACCATTTCTTGGGGGGTCATAAATATTCTTATCGATTCATATATCTGTATGTTTCTTCGATTGCTACCGAAACAATTTGAAGAAATTCGGTGCAAAACAGGCAACTGAATCAAACACCAAGGAGAACGAAGCCACTCACATACAGTACACAGCCTACACGTACCGCCAGGAAAAACAACGGAAAAATTCCAGTTAATATATCGAGTGTCGAAAAATTCACAAACATATACATTCACCAACATATCGCAGTCGGCCACCCACCTAACACCCCAAACAAGCACACTTAAACGACCATAGCGACTTAACAAGCATCTAGCACTATATTAGAAACATTAACAGGTACAACAACAGGCAAAAACTAATAAACAGCACATGGAAGGCAGGAGATAAGATAAAACTCCAACATGGTATGAAGAAATACAGAAATATTCTCTAGAAGAAAAGCCGACGACACATAAAAACACGAACAGCAGCACACCAATCGAGGCAAATAGCGAAGAACTATCACATACAATACCGAAAACTCATAGTATTTCAAGCTTGATTGCAGTGTGTACGGTGAATGGTCGGTGTTGTGTTTGGTTTCGGTGGAAATTAAAATTTGTTTTCGGATCGACTGGTTCTGACCGCTTACGTGGTGTAAAAGCTTGAGCAGTTGAAAGCGCGAGCAAATTGCACACACAAGTTGATCTCAAATTTTAGTGTTTGGCGAGCGTTTGTTATCATTTGGCGTTGGGTGCGCGCTGGTGTGCGGTGTATGAGTTAGCGCGATTTGTACAGCGCATCGCCCTATCATCCTCAAAGCATTTCGTTTGGCGGTGTCATCGGTGAGACATCGCGTATCATCAGAACGTAATCAAGCACACAAAAGGTATTTCGCATTTTCATATTTGTTTTTTTTTCTTTGCTTGTCTTTCGTAATGCCGTTAACTCTTTGGCCGATGTTGCTTTAAGGTTTGTTGCTCATCAATTATGTTCGGCTTGGCGCATATGCTAAATAGGTAGCGAATTTACATTTGATAGATATTCTCAGATAATAATAAACACCGTCATACAAAATAGCTCAACCGAACACTTCCATTTTTCGATTTTGATTCAGGTCGGGCACGCTCGGTGAGCGATCCGATCCTTTCTCGATTTCAACGCTTTGTGCAAAGGCCCAAACATCGATGATATGTATGAGTATTTGAAAAATATATAACGACTTTTGCGAAGCGATATAATGGAAACGTTGCTTGAATTGTTCGTATTCAGATTGTTGTACTGGATACAATGTACAATTGTGATATTTTCGTGTGGGTGCGTATGTGTTTTCGCAGAAATGCTCACGTACCCAACGCAATGTATCACTCCATTTAATTGCCTTGAGTACACTTGATTCGATGGATTTGCTAATGTGATGCCAGTCAAATGACCTTTTTTGTTCATATGATTTACGTACAAACAAAACCCCCATCAAGTACCACTGTGAATTGCATCATTTGCAAGTGATTCCTCCATTAATGTTGCCTGAGCTGCTCATCAAAATATGCGTTCAGCAACAGCGTCGACCGCGAAATTCAATTTTGAAGCGCGTTTGCTTCTCAACACGTACTCAATTTCAATCGGTATCACTCAAATGTGATTGTGCACGATACATTTTCCAAGCTCGCCGTTCGACGAGGCCGTTCGCCCATCGTGCGCTTAATTGCCATGAGCAAAATGTTCGGTGCCGCACAAGAAAGTGATTATGATAGATTTTCTACTGTTATTTTATCAGGTTTTTTTTGTCTGGTAGTTGATATTATTTTCAGCAATATGATCAAATGTATATGGTATCATTCCATCATCTTCGAATTGGCCGCAGCCAATTTTTTCGAATCTTTTTATTAAAATTATTTGATTATAATGATAATTCGAATAACTTTAATCATCTTTACTTAGTGATAATTTCTTGCAACAATTTGCATTGATAATAATTAAATCATCCTAAATTATATTTGAACGCACTTTTAATCTAATAAAACCCGGCGAGAAGCAAGCAAAAGAAGCGAGAAGTGAACAATGACGACAAGAATATGACGAAATCCGCATACACATTTGATAAAAGAAGCGTTGAATATGTAGACTGAAAAAATGAATGCGAATACGAGAAGATGTAAAATGATGATATTATCAAAGTTAGAAAATTATTAGGTCAATGAGCACTATTCAGTCAATATGTTATTTTAGAATTTAAAAATTGAGATATACTTGGATGGCATTGAAAAAGATTTTACAACTTTGTGCCGATGCGTATTTGTTTTCATCTGACGTGGCGGTCACGGCAACACAGCCACGCAACCATTCTTTGTATATTTATGCGACAAATATTTCAGATAAAAATGAATCGAATAACCTGAGCGTAGCAAGAGCACGAATGAGCAAGAGCGAGCGAGAGAAAGCAAAATGGGGAAAAAGGATGAGAAAGAGAGAACAAATATACACCTCTGAATTGTGTGTTACAATATCTTGTGATGAAAATACGATTTAATGAATAATCATTGGATACATACACGTTGCTTATAATACAAGAATAGGTATTTTATTTCGAGAGTGTACGAGTTCAGCTACATTCCTTAAATCCCTCAAACACAGTTGCCGCACACAGATGTGACTATTCTCAAAACCGAGCCTAATAATTCTAAAAAACACATCTTATTTTCATATTGTATATTTACTTGGCGCTTTCATTTGTCTTAGTAAATCCAAGAGAAAGAGAGAGAGAGGGAAAAATAAACAAGGAGGAAGCGTTCAATAGTGTCTATAAATTGTTAGTTAAACGGGCTAATTTTACCTGTGTTCTGGTGTAATCGAAATTCGTGAAAAGCACAAATGAAGAAACCTTGCTCGAATTGATAGCATGAGAATGTTTAGTCATTTGAGGTTCAATGTTTAATCGATAAAGCCTGAATAAACCTTCTATTAAATGTTTGATATAAAAATCTATTAGGTGAAATCGCAATCGCATTAGGTTCCTAAATACTCAAACACTTCGTTGTTTGCGACATTGTTTTCAATTGCATTAGCCGTATTCTTCTCATCATCACAAATCAGAAAAAGCAATTGCGGCAGGTAATGGGTTACGCCACACAGAAAAAAATATATTACAAAATGAATCTCTCAAGCTTGAGTGAGATATTAGTGTCTCAAAAGTAAGATATAAAATATTCCAAGTTGAGTCGCCAGTGGTGTCACAAATTGAGACACCTATGCGTCTCATTCACCTTTGAGGCACTTGAGTGTCTCATTTTTGTAATATATTTTTTTCTGTGCATCCTCACGATAAATTTGTTCTGACAATGTCTGCATGATGACAGCCGCTCCACATGACGAAGGCACAAACGGCCAGAACACACACAGCACAAAAAAAAACATACATTAATTTTTAATTCATCATAATCAGATTGCACCACAAACATTTCATAATTTATTTGTCAAGAACGAGTAATGACAATACAAAACCTGCAATAAAACAACACCGCCGCTCAAAATTATATCAAATCGCGGAGAACTTCTAATTCAGTTCATTGGTTTGATATTATTATATTATATAACGTTAGCTGTACGACTCGGCACATAGCAGCCACCAAATATCCCGGAAAAACGGATATAGCGCACCCAGAATAAATATGTTGATGATAATTTATGGGAATAACAAACGATAATAAAAAGCCCAAATTATTTACAACGAACTCTCAATATTTGTTGACAAACATTGTATTTTGTTCCGTTCAAATTTGGAAAGATTCCGAAGTTACCGTTCATTCTTATAATGTGTAAGAATATTAAAAGTGCTCTTTTGGCTGTAGTTCAAGCTCAAGTATTCTTACTCTAATTCACTCAAAAGTGAAATAGAAACTTGGGAAAGTTTACGGTAATTTTGGAGCGTTGAAAACGTAATCTATCTTCAAACATTTTTCAAATTTCCAATGTTTTCGAAGTTTGCTAATTTTTTATGTGCTATCAGCTAGGAACAGGGCCTACAAATATTGTGCCAGGGATTTTTTTGAAAAATCACTCCTTCAAAGCGAAAAATGCTTCAAAAGCGAACACATGGCCGCTTGGCGATTAATTTGTTCGAATAATTGCTCCCATGAAGCACAAGCCAGTTTCATGATATCCGTCGGAAATGTGGGTTTGTAACAGCAACAAAAAACGAATAAGTTTGTTTGTTTGTATGAACTGTGAAAGAAGGAAGATGGAAAGATGGATGAGATGATACAGGATGTTTGCACATGAAAATAAGGCCGTTGGATGGATTCAAAGGGAATTCAAATGCAGAAAACGGACGTTGCCGATGCTTTGAAGAATTAGCCGAAATTTGTTTGCAATTTCACCGGATAAATAGACGATTAGGCCTTCGAAGAATGAGAAACTTTGCAATTAAATTTCTTGTTTGAAGATCCTGTTGACGTGCATGTACACAAATCCCGGCTATTGTAAATGTGTGTAAACATATATTGGCTTGCTTACCAATCGGGCACGATACTTCTGCTAATTTTCTATGGAAAGAGATGAGCTATCGATATCGAGGGCCAATGTTCGTTCCCGAATACCTGGAATTGATGGGTACTCTTGCTGTTGACCCACTCCCAAAAACAAGAACCATTGAGATACACACTGTAATAAAATGTAACTCGAGTATTTCCAGCAACTGAATAATTCATTGACATCGCCAAATGATATTTATATAAAGTATCCGATACTCCGCGATTAACTAAATCAGTGATCACATATTTGCTAGTGTTTGTGGAATCTATTGTATTACGGGAGATCTTTTGTGCTTGAAGAATTCAATGTCTCGCATGTATAGAGAAAACTGAGCTATGTCGGTTGAACTTCCTTTCGAAAACTTTATTTCTCACCATGGCTGCAATGCCACGCATGCCAGAATGCGACTCCAAAATAACAGTAAATACAGTGATATTTATAAAAGAAATATGATATTCTGAGCACATCACCAATTCCATTTCAACTAACCAAATTCACTTTGAATTTATTTTCAACAAATCGAGATCGCTTTATACGCACACACACACAGAGTTTCTGTGAAATAAAAACATCAAAGCAAGTTCTTTATAAAATAATATTCAAATGGAATCCTCTTACGCGTACGTAGACTTATCGTTGATCTGAAATCCATTAGAGGTAGAACCATTAAAACATTCAATTCTATTCGGTGTAGTTGATTTCTTCATTGTTCACCATAATTCTTGAAAATGGGAACACATAGTTTTAATCCCACAAACCGACAAAAAAATCAAGAGGTATATTAGTAAGGATTTCTACCAAGGAAATCAATGCCATAAAGGTGAAATTGAAACTGATTCGAAGATATGAGAATAAATAAAGTTAAGTAAATTAACTTCATTCGGTAAGTTAGACTGGGCGCGATTTCTTCATTCCATAATCAACATTTCTTTTTATAATATTCAATTTTTTTATAAACAGTTATTCGCGACCATAATTGGATTTAATCACGAAATTTTTTTTAAACTTTTTTATTGGTCGATTCAGAAACGACTCAATTCATCATTACAGTTCTGAAATCAATATTAAATAAAATTGATAGGAAAAGTGGAACAATTTGCGATTATCGTAACAAACGATTCGTAAGATGTATGGAATGCCAAAAAAAAGATACGTTTAAAAGGAACCATATTTACACCTAGAGGAATTTCCAACATGAATTTCGATGCCAAGAGAAATTTGGGTTCATGCTTATACATTTAAATGATACCTCATTTATCAATGAGATGAAATAGACCATGTTCATACAAAATAACGCAGACACAATCGAACCCCCATCTCGACGATACTCATAGCCTCAAAAGAAAGGAATTTCTAGCAAAAAAAGATTTGAATTTCAATGTTTTATTTACCTAGTGTTAACTAATGACACGATGTATTTGAATGAATTGAGGATGCAATGTAAAAATTATTTTGAGATGACCTGAGAGTATCATGAAATGCATATGATTATTTCACTGCCGAATGGAATTCAGAAATTGGTGATGGCACTCATAACATCATGATAAAATATATAATATGGTCAATATATTGAATCATACTGGATGTGCAAATGAATGCCCCAGAATAAAAGCACATGTTTATTTTGCTACACGTATTAGCTCACTCAGGTGCGTTGCCTTTAGAAGCGAAACAAAATTTTGATGCTGCATGAAAGCGTGCAAATTGTTGTTGTAATCTCGGCTTACAAATCTGTGTGCAATTTTTATATGTTTCACATTGAAAAAGAATTGAAATTTTGTGCCGCTTCGTAGAGGTTTTTTTTTAGCTTCGCTTTTGCTAGCAGCAGAATGAAGATGTACTTTTATTCTATGGCATTCAAATATCAAATTCCATTAGATAATGATAAATAGAGACGGGTGAGCTTCAATGGGCCATGTAAAACGAGATTTTGAGAGAGAGGTAGAAAATCACATGTCAAGGTTGATTCTCGGATCGAATACAAAAGTTGAATAAAATATATTCGATTTTTTTGATCAGCACATTGCGTATGTTATTTTATGTCTCACCGAAGGTGGCTCACCATGAAATACAAACAGCCATTTTGACTGATTTTTTTTTTTGTCACCGCATGCATTGGTGTATTGAAAGAGAATATTGGTTTGGCCCGGACACATAAAAAATGATGGTTGCGGAAATGAATTCCATTTCAGTGATGCGAATTCTGAACAGGATATACGATATAAGCTCACATATTTAGCTGCAGTAAATATACAATTTTTTTGCGATTATTCGTGTTGATATCGAGTCAAATGCAATTTCCGTCATTGCCATGGTTTCAATGACATGAGATGGAATGCATTTTTTTTTTCGTTGAGAATCCATATCCACAAATGGTTGCATGTTTATATTGCAATTTTTTAAAATAATTTTGGACAACAGACAATTATTCATAAATGTTGAAACTCAGAAAAAATTGATACTGTATTTCAAACAATTCGTCTTATTCTATATTATTTAAGTTGTTAAATTGAATCCAATAATTCTTTGACATTTCCGTGCAAAAATGTTATGACATTGAAATTTTGTATGAAACCCAATCTTACAAGAAAATATAATTCGGTCGTGTTTTTTGGGACTAAATGATTGAATTTTGATGGACTCTCACTTTTTTCTACTCTCTCTCCGTTTTTCTCCAAACAATGTTCATGGTATAAATATGCTAAAAATGTATTATCTCTATGCTGTCAGATTTCAAGCGATTACTTTATTATTTTCCAATTTCTTAATCTTATTTCCTTGGTTTCGACTAGTTAATGGATTTCACATCATTCCTCTCTCTCTCTCTCTCACTCTCTCTCTCTCTCTGTATTAAAGAGAAATGCACTGTTATATCTGCTAAACGTATGCATTTGCAGTTTACCTAATTTTTGAGCAGCCAAAACATCAAAATTACTCGAATGTTATTATTGCAATGACTGGCAGCCACTTGCTGCAAAATGTAGTGTTTTTCATTTGACACACGACGATGAAGACGCAAAACCAATTTTCCAACCAAATCTAATTCTCAACAGTTTCGACTAACTGAAATTGGTTCCATCCAGTCCCATGCGAATATGCTCTGCCGCCAGTGTAATCTACTATTGCTCCCATCTGCAACTTTATATTATCTCAAAATGGTTGGAATATTTTGTGCAATTTGCCATTTTCTGAAGACGGATCGACATTTAGAAATCATTTCGTTGGGATATTCTCAGCGGTTTCTTTGAATAGTTTTTCAACAAAATCGGTTTGCAATTCGGATATTTCCACTTATTAACTTATTATTATTTATCCGGTGCATTTCTAAGCTGATATTGAAAATGGGTTATTAATTTGGATTACGCTCGGTTCTCTTGTGAGTTCGGCACGAAGATTCAAGAATAGGAAAAATATTAAAAACAAATTTAAAAGCTTATACAAAAGCACCCCCTGGGACAATCTGGTGGACAAATTACAATTTTTAACGATCAATTTGTGTTTGAACATTTTCCATACATTTCTATAAATACAGCCATCATTGCAAATGGTCTAAAAAAGTGTGAAATGCATACATGAGCTTCACAAACCCCATTTTAAGCCTAAGATCAATTCATTGCGTCGCCGCTGCAATTTCATAGAAGGTTTCATGGAAATTCAACTTCAAAAATGCAAATTCGGAATCAATCTAATCGCATAAAATATTGCTTTCGGTGACGAGAGTATGGAGAACGAGAGAGAATTCTCTTAATTTTTGCATTTGTGTTTGTATATTGTCGAAAATGGAGAGTTCCTCGATATTTGCTGCATCAATGTTTGTTGCAATATAATCTGAAAATGTGAATACATATCGCATTTGAGCGGGAGATAGAATGCCATTGCCAAACAATCCAATCAATCGGTTATCATCGATATTTTCAACCTGAATTAGCTCATTTCAATATTTAAGATACTGCTTAAATTTCAACAGCATCGAGCAAGCACTTTTCAAATTTATTCATTTGAAATGATCGGCGAAAATTTAATGACCTCTCAAACTTTAATTTCGCTTCGATTTTGAGTGCACTTTCACCATCGACCGAACACACACAAAAATAACAGCATGAAATCGACGTGAAGTTGTATTTTCGATAATCAGCAAAATTAAATAGATCAAGGGCGATAAATCATAATTTTATTGAGTCTTTTTGTATTCTACATGACTGAACAAAAAATAAATAGCGCCAAATGAATGAAATGCGAAAAAAAAGAGTGAGTCACAGCGTTTCTTCAAATGTTTTACTTTCTAAATAGAAACTTCATAATATCAACAATCAACATTCCAAATGTCTTATTCGAAGACACACACAAACACAATGCGACCAGACATTTTGACGCGACGAAAATTATTATGATTCGGTGTGTAAATGAAGTGATTATATCATTGGGATGGACGAGCACGAAGAAAATCATGCAACGCATGCAACGGTTTTGAGGGAGAGAGAAAACGAGCGCATTAAAATAAATGGACGCATCTTAAGTCGTGCGAAATGATACGATTTCAACCATCTATTGAAATTTTGATTTCTCATTCCATTTATGAATTTAATACCCGCTTTGATATAAGCAGCTCATTTCTTAAATTTAAATGGCTGTCCCCCATGTAAATTTGTTGCCACTCAATTTAAGTGTAGTCAACAATAACAATCCGTACTCGTTTATAGCGATAATAATCAAGCAACTGTCGCCAAGAAAACCTATTACTCAGAAGCTTTCGAGAAATAATGAAAACCGAACTGGTGACCAATTAATTATTACCAATAGCAGCACTACCGAGGCGGTGGCCGAGCACTACAAGATGAAACAAATGTGTTTTTTCGAAGCGGAAAGTGCAAATAAATCGATTCTTATGTATAAATCGAAGCGAACATTAATGCTCTTTGAATTTCAAAAAAAAGAAAAAAAAAAAAAAAAGGAAGAGCACTATGACTTCAAAGATTGCAATCTTGTGCGCTATTTCATGGCAAAATACAAGCAAATATCATTCTATTCATCTTTGAAATAGACATTTGTTTGTTGTCTCGAAGCTGTCGAATGGTCGATGATTTTTTTCACACGCGGGTCGCGACTCGTAGGCAAACGCCAAAGCAAATAAAAGGAATGAAGTAAACGGCGAAGAGATCTATTCACAGTAGACAGCCACAGTATGCACAATTTGGCAATGTTCCATATGCGTATACAATAGCAGTGTCCTAATTACATATGCGCAGATGTGTCATTTGCATATTTTATTGTGCTGCCGCTATATAAATCTCGAGAGTACGAATGCACATTTTAGGAACAATGTACCAAAGAAATTGCGTGTGCCGTAAGTATCGTTGGCCATAATTTCTCACCATTATTCCACAAGCTCGTGCATTTTCCCATTTGGTATTCTATTACTTTGCGGCCATTTAATCAAATTGACTATTTATAAAAGACTACATTATTTAATCGTAGTCACTGCGCGCAATGAATATTAATTAGTTTTTTCTCCGATGTGTCTTTAACGGTGTAAAAAATCGAAATTGAAACATTATCCAATACAATTTAATTGTTTGATCTCACCGAAATAATCTTCAATTCCCGATCAAATATTCGACACAGGAGAATTTACAATTTGGTTAAGGCATAGCCATTAACACCTTTCGCATTTCCGAATCAATGTGAACATATCGACTGAATTGTTACGGTACAATGGATATTGGATAGATCAAAATGAAAAAAGAAATTAAAATAAAAACAATATGTTTTAACGAGAAGGGAAAACACGGAGAGATTATGTGCAAAATGCTTTCAGCCGAAAAATCCAATATTGCACAACTAATTTACAAGTTAATTGAATATTTAAGCAGAATATGGCATTAATATTCATACGGGCCGTGGCTCACGAAAAGGTTGAACATAAGAAGCGAACGAGAGAGAGAGAGAGAGAGAAAATCAATGTCGGCTTTTGAGAAGGAGAAAAATAGCCGAGTCGCACACGGCATATTCATATCAATTGATTTTCTGCAACAAATTCAATTTAGCGATACATTCTGTGCGATTGATTGAGGAGATAGAGAAGAGCTGCAGGCGGAAGATTGAGATGCGGGGCGGGCGACAATAAGTGCTTAAAATATGTTTCGAACACGTTCTTTTTCTCGCTTCTATCTTGTTCACATTTGTAGTTAACTGAATTTGTATTTATTCAGCATTTGTTCCATTTGCAATTTTGTTGGTGTGTTCTATCAATGTCGCGACAATTGACACAGTTCGATTGGCACGCGTTTCAATTTCAATAATTAATTACCACGAATATTGTTGTTAATTTTCATTAAAAGATAATAAAATACGATATTAAGCAGGCTGCCGCATTGAATTTAAAGGGGGGACATCGATCCATCTTAATTTATTTTTACCGAGGAATTAAAAAAAATGTCGCGTGCAAAAACATTTATATATTTGGCACAAATGATACAATGTATATTCATAATGAGACTTAATGCTTTGCCGCTCATTTTGCATTCAAAAATGGAAATCATTTGAATGGATTTGGAAGCGATTAAACATGATATAATTTGTATGATGGATAACGATAAAAGTAGTTAATTAAATCACAGCATAATTGAAATGCGTTGTAAATCTCATGCCTTTTCATCGAATCGTTGTGGCCACACCAGTAATCCGAATTGTTTCATTATTATTCAGCCGAAAGAGCTCAATGACGCAAACTCTGCGAAACGGCGGATGTGCCTAGTTGAAAATTCATTTAACATCGATTACAATAATTATCACAAACGTATGCATATTTTAGCCAAAACACTCTCATTCACTTGACAAGGCGAACGTGCTAGAAAATGGATTTCAATGTGAATGAATTGTCCCTGATGCAATGATGCTGCGGGAAAGTGTATCTGTGCGAAAAGAGTGCTCAGCATTGAGATATAAAATTCCTCCTCCGTAGAATAGAGCAGACTAAATAAAATGTATAATTAATTATTGCAGACCCTCACATATTGCTTTCTAAATTGCTGAGAAGTCGTATATCGAATGTTACTTACTTGTGTCATCGCCGACAGTCGACCGTAAGCTAACTGGTTCACCTTCCAATTAAAACACACCTGACACGATGTTCGGTTCAATGTTATCACTTCGATGAAACATGAAAGGCAACCGAGAGCACATTTTCAAGGGCTGCAATATCAATTACCTCCACCGAAAAAATACGGCTAGCATCCAACCACCAACTCAGTTCCAATTATTTTCTATTTTATTTGACTTCATTTTGTGAAACTTTCTACTTTGGTTTGTTTGAATTAATTGAATTGAATGTAAATATATTTAATCATAGCATCAAGAAAATAGCGGTTTTCAGAACTATGTGATATTCAATGGTTTTTATTGCAAGGTGTCAATGTCATCTGCTGTGCTGATTAGCTTTTGTCAGAAATTTGATGATCCTCGCGAAATTGACCTTGGCTCACCCTCGAGTCATATTAGGTTTCGACAAAAATATACGTCGATATTCTTTATCTGGTGCAAGCATTCATCACGCATTTCAACAAGTTTTTTTCTGTTGTTATTTTCATCCGAACTTTCGTCGAAGTTTTTCCTCGTGTAATAACAAACCATTAATCTGGGAAGCAAAATCAAATCAAAAGTCTGAAGCAGCATAAAATGGATGGCTTCTGCTTCCAACGCAAAGCCACTCAAATACAATTTTCAAGCAGTTTACTTTGCATCACATTTTAGAATGCTTATAATCAAATTAATTAAATTTCAAATATGCATCAAATGCACCAGAGCGGTACGAAACAGTAAAATCGAAGAAGAAGATATGATTTTCACAATTTCTCTTCATTTTATGGTTGTTTCAGACCATGTTCGCGCTGCAATTCATTATCTAAAGTAGAATTTTTATGTGGCCATCAAAATTATGAGAATGTTTGCTCATTTTTCACAAAGGAGCTTTTTCAATGCTGCAGTTTTTTTCTTTCGAGGGAAAACAATGAAATAAAATCGCTATCGCTCACGAATGGTAGACACTTAATTGAAAAATAATATCAAAAACGAAATTCGGTGCTACTAAAATGGCTAACTGGCTCAACGGGCACGCACCAATAAAAAGAGCTCATGCACATTTCTTGCTCACAAGAATTCATACTTTTTCCTTCCGATCTTAGTAACCATGAATATTTTAATTAAACGTTATACTCGTTCGACAACACGAACGATTCAAATGGATTAACCAAATTCTGTCCTTCGATTATCTGCCGAATATCAATATTATTGTTGTTCTCATTCGTTCCATCTTGCATTGTTTCTACCCAATATATCGATGTTTTTGGCCAAGGTGCACAATATTCAAGGTATCGTTTGGAAGATACAAGCTTTTAAGTGTAGTGGCTTTGCCATCTACAAACTCAACTTGTGTATATTATAAATTACTACTTCATTATTACTGAGATATGAATGGCACCGTGTTCCACTTTCGCCAACGTATGTTTAGAAATCAAATAAAATTCGCTTTTATATTCTAAGGAGTTGACGTTATTTGCTAAATCATTATTGTGATTATATAAACAAGTTCCGGATTGAATGTATTAAACAGCACGCAGGAGAGGGCGAGACGCGGGTTCGCGCACGCCATAAATGCACACACACATAAATCGATTCCATAAGTTTTCATCAAGCTCAGAACAGAGCCGAGCAGTGTACAACCGAGAGAATCGTATTCTGTGTCATATCTGACAAAATAATAGGAAATTGAAAATCTCATAATGTAAAAATGCCTATATAGAAAAGAAATCGTATCAATGGTGATGCGCACTTAGAATATACACAAACACACAGCCAATCGAAAAAAAAAACATTAAATAGGCTCTTTGAAAATCTCAAAGGCACAACCTTTTTGGATAGAGGAATCAACTTAGGATATAAATTGCAGTGGCCTAATTTGATTTAATTCGAATACGAGCTTTGGAATGAAAGGGCACATTTCGCGAGTAAGTGCGAGAGTGGGAGTAGGAGAGAGAGAAAAAATAGGAAAAAGGAAGAGAGATTGGAAAAAAGGAGAAAAATGAAGAGAAAGAAATGTGGTCAAAATCCGTCCGAAAATTAAGGCGCCATTAACAAATATATTTCCCAATTAAATTTGAACACAAAAAATAAATTACAGCGAAACAAAATCAACACAATTTTCGAGCGTTTGCAGCCACAGAATATCGAATACGTTTTCGTCAACTGAATAAACAAATGAAGACACGAAACTTATAATTAAAGGAAAAATGGAATCAGTGTGGTCATTTACACGTGCAGATATGCGAAACACGGTTTTTTCTACTGAACAACACACCCCAAGTGAAAGAAATCAATTATGCAATGCACGAATGAAATACAGAATAAATGAAGGAGCAAACGTGGGAGAGAGAGAGATGTGAGTTATAAATGGCTTCAAGTGGCTGAAGAAGAAACATTGGTGTGACATAAGCTGTTTTGCTTAGAAATCACGCACAAATCCTAAAGGACGTCAGAAAAATGTTCAACGAAAACTACGAATTATTTTAAGGGGCTTAATAGTGGATGCAAAAACATCTTTTGACTATTTACCGAATCAATTTGCAACATTCAATAATTTTTGCGTGTTTTTGTTGCGTGCGTATGCGTTTTGCCAAAATTCCTCAGTTACACTCACTCGTTGGGCCCTTCACATCTCGCTGACAGATTTAAGCGGTGATTTATAAGTTTTGAGACTGTTTTGATCGAGTTTCATTCAATTAAAAAGCCCAAATGAATCTGTGAGAATATTCATGACACTAAAAAAAGTTTATTTTTCATGCCCCGTGAAAAAAAGTAAGAATAAAAAAGCCCCACGAAGAAATGAATTTTCTGGGAAAATGGTAGGACCAAGCGGACCGTGCTATTTGAGACATTTTAATCATAACTATTCTCCAGCGCTATCTATTGGGCAGTAGTATTGATGTGATATTTCAATCGTTTCACAGTTTTACGTCAATAAGTTTTTGTTTTAATTTTTGAACTTTGAACGGGTGAAAAATTAAATTTTATCGGCTTTATTATCATACTTGACGCCTTTCGACTACTTTTGACACAACCGAATCGGTTAATTTCAAAAATCATAGATTTAAGTACATTTAGATTTTTTTAACCTGGTTTCGAATGTTAAATAGGAGAAATTGCTTAAATATACGAAACATGTTTGAGAAATCATGGATATCTTGTCAATCAATCTTGATATTTCTTAAAAGACTGAGAGCTATAGAAAAAGTCATTCATTTCATCGAATACCTATTTTTAACAGCGACTTATGCAATTTAGGAACTAATGCGATTCAAAATATATTTATTTCTCAAAAAAAATGTGTGCAAAGGCAAAATCCGCAATATTAAAAATTTCTCAAAAAACGATAATCGACGGAAAGAATTTGCCCGTATGAAAGGTTGAATATATATTAATTTGATCCAAAACAATCTACATTTAAAATTTCCGCAACCAATTGTTTGTACAACTATCTATTTTTGTCAATTAAATATTTGTTGAAATGATTTGTTCTATGGCTTTCAGTCTATAACTATTTGAAATAAAGGCAATATTCTTGACAACTGGTCGTTTAGGTGTAACTTAAGTAATACTCTTTGGCGCTAATAAGCAATCGATGTAATTTTCATAGCCGTTTTAGTTTATTTCCATCAAACTCAGCATAAAAGTCATGCTTTTTTGCTCGCTCTAGGCTCTTTGTAACCACAAGAATACAAAAAAAAAAACAGTTTTCTCTACTGCATGCATTGTGATTTCAAGGGCCATTTTATTTTCAGTTGTAATTTGCCATCCAAAACTATGTCCAAAACTCTTGAGCACAGCTTCTTGTTACCAATTATGCATCAATCCATTTTCGAAATTTTTCTAATGGATCAAATTCAATGTGTATTCAGTTTTGCATTCAATTTGTTTGTGTAGCAGATTTACAAAATCCGTCTCAAAACTAATGAATCACTCCTTAATACATACGTAGCGGTCGCGAATACGTATAGTGGTCTCAGTGAACCACATTTTTTGGTGAACGCACCGCGAAAGTGGTGAAAGAACATTTATTTCGCCTTGTGAATGGTGATGTTCAACGACAGATCAGTTTATGGTTAGTTCCCCGCTCAAAGGCTTTCAGAGTGGTTGGTACGTTTGAGAAAGTTGGAAATCTGGCCGAGACCAACAATTCTGCTTTCAGAAACAAGGGCCTTATTTTCAGAATGGAGTCAATTTTGATTGCCAACAATTTGCAGGGCCATAGTTTCCCGAATATGTTAACCACTTATTCCTTGCAACAAGAGCACGCACGCTTAAATGACACAATTCTTCGATTTTCCAGCAACAAATACAATAAATAAAAATCTTTTGTCTCTTTCTCTCCTTCAGAGAATTTACAATTTCTGGATGAACATTTAACATTTTTACGAACAAACGAACTTGAATGCCATTGTTCGGTATTCGTTGACACCGTTACACATTTTGTACCCGATAAAAGTGGTATGAAAAGTGGTTGCGAATGAAACGGGATGGTGAGTACAAATATTGGCGTTTTAATACCATCCGAGCGTCGGTGAAAATGTAAAATTATGTAAATAAATATAATATTTATGCAATTGTTTTGTAGATTCTGAAAAATGATTGGCATTCCCAAAAACGGTACACACGCATTCGACACCGCAAGCTCACAAGCGCGTACGCACTGTTTTCTGTAGTTTGATGTGGATGTGCTGCGCCCCCATTCACTGAATTTAATTTGCATACTAAGAAAAAAGTTTCAATATCAATTCGACGTATGTTTCTTATTCTTTTCATTCACTGATTTTGACTGTGTATATGTGCTTTTACCGAGAGCGGGAAAATCATGTGTGTCGCACATGAGGATGGATTTAATCAGTAGTGGTTACTCGTGATGTGCCTAAATATACCATTCACTAACCAACACATCGAAATCACCGATACAATTCATCTGAACTTAGCGTTGTTCGTCGATTTAGACGTACAAAAGTTGCAAATATAAATTATAATCAATTTTCGGCGCAGTACCATTACCCGAAAATCGGTTGAAATGTTGAATTTTCTACTAGTACTTGTAAACCTTTGAACTGAATCTGTCATTTCGCTGAGTATTTGCTCTTGGCAAATGTGTAACGCTTTAAATGGGAATAGTTGGCATGCAAGATATAGCCAACGACCACATAAAAATGTCATATCACCATATGATAGAATCGTTTTGGTGTTGCTGATTATAAGTTTTTGTCAGGTACATATACGCGTTGATCATAGAGTCGATGACATACTTAATATATTTATTTATTTAAAGTCCTAAATTTAAATCACTTTGTGTGATCAATACAAGCGTTAAATACAATTGAATGTATTCATCCATTTACACACGGCATGGACTGTGTTTTCAATGCGACAGTAAACGATTTGTATCATTTATATTTGTTTTTACGATTGCAATGCTATGCACATCCACAAAATTGATAGATGTTCATCAATGTATCAATGAATATAGGCATGGATGTGGTACCCGATTTTTATTATATTTTTGTGGCCATCATTTTGTGTCAGCTCGGTGAGAATTTATTTTACTTCAGCCATTAGAGAAAGAGAGAGAGAGAGAGAGAGAGAGAGAAAGGGAGAGAGAGTATGGCATTTGTCTAAGAACGTTTTAATATGAAAACGTTGACGATTTGGAATCACACACATATCAAAGAAGCAGAGCACAACGAAAATGTGTGCCGTTATTAGAATATCAAACACAATGATTATTATAAATGTGCAGAAAGCACGCGATATTATTTAGCAAGCCTTGATTTCAGATTTATCCATTGTCTCAATAAGCAAACGAATGAACGGATTTCACGTGGGTAGATCATTTAGGAAAGTTTCATTTAATCTTAGCCACGATCAACATTCCCATTCCATTTTGACTTAGTGATTTTTCAATCTCGTCTTCAAATATTATCGATATTTCACCTTCATTTCTGCGTTTTTAGAGGTAATATTTTGTGGATCATTCAATATGCGGCGCATTTTTAGCACAGCCCGATAGTGAAAAGATTGCTGAAACTTGACTACTCGTAGAAGTTTGCAACATTTTCTAAGATCGGCCACCACAAAACACGCGCGTTTACCCGATTAATCGATACCTGTTATCACATTTTGTGTTGATTGTGGGTCAAAGCTGTTAATTACAGCTAAAACAGTAAACATGAGCGCATTTTATGCAGAACCGTTTATTTTGACATCAATGACTTTCTATGAATACACCAAAATAATAGCGCCATCGTTCAAAGCGCTTTTTCCTTCAAAACGAACATAATATAATATATGAATTTGAATTCTCATCACCCGCATTGCAGATGGATTTTTTGCTATTGTTCAAAAGTGAATGCTAATAAATAAATATATGTTGAGTTTATATATGTAGAGAAAAATTAGCACACAAAAGTTATGCATTTATTGAAATGGAAAATTATTCAAATTGTGAAATTTTATGGAAACTTTTAACAGTCCAACTCAATGTAACTGATAAAACACAGCATTGATGCACACTCATTTTTTGAGGGTGGAAGGTTTGTAACCTAGGTCTTGATAACATCAAAATTAATAAATATTTATAATGGTTTCATCAGCAATTTATGTGCGCAACGAAACTCAATATTTATATATGAGCTATCAACGAATTCAATTTATCATAGAAATTTGTTATTACAAAAACGAAACTACAAGTCAAGTAGCAATTGAGAATTGCTGGGGAATGAGCGCATTACTTGATTTTTCAGATAAATTTAATTAATTTTGAACGTAAAATATCATTCGAATTCATGAGTCATTTTTACCACGTGCTCGTAACGGAAATGAGCATTCAAAAAAGATTTCTTAAGTAAATTAATTGATCAATATAACCTGAATGAGCCATCTACACATCCTTTGGAGGTATAAACATTTCGTTTGCCTGAGCCCGTTTAATAATGACGTTGAAATGAGTTTTTCGCTCGGTCGTCGGTGTACAAACAATCAAATGGAATCAAAACGGAGCCAAATGAATGAATTCAGCATTTGATGAGTGAAGAAGTGCGAGTCGTTTCCGATGTTTTCATTAAATTCCCTTCATATCTGCGGAGAGTAATGAATGCTTAAGGTATTTCACTTAATTGTATTTCATTTTATTTCTCTTTTTACCATTTTCCATTGTCTACTTCGTATCCATCGCCATCGTCAGTCGCTGCTGCTCTATCGCATCTTTGTTGATTTTTCAACACATCACGTTCAGTGAACGCATTACACATGTGATCTATTCTCAACGATCGATTGTATTTTTGATTCACCTAAAGCTCGCGTTTGTGTGCATTTAGCACCATGTTTTATTGAATGCATGTATTTAGCTTCTTCATGCGCTTGACTCAGCAACATCGCTCGCTCAATCGATTACGCCTTGTGTAATGAGCATCGACACAACAATACGAACGAAGACAATCCAAGTGAAGTCGAATGAAGTGGCGAACGAGCTCAATGGTGATGGTGCATTCCTGATTGAAAATTTGAATTGGAAATAAAATGCTAAATGCATAAATCCACGTTAAGCAGAGTGACAGAGAGCAGCATATCCTTGTGCGATTCTGACATGTTCGGATTGCGTGAACACTGTATGCTAATGTATTGTTGTGTTTTTTTCAATGATGTACGAGAAACCATATTGTTTGTTCGCTGCTTTAAAAAGGATTAAATAAAAAACAATGAAAGACAACAACAAAAATCTGTCAAGAGAAAGGGAGCGAGAGAGCTGGTTGGTAATGCGTCTTGAGATTTATTCTCTCGCCCAAGAAAAGATTCTATTGAATTCCGGTTCTTTTGTTTCATTTGCATTCAATGCTCTGTTCGCATTATTTAGCGCGCACACACGAATAGAACAAGATTCGAGTGTGACAATTCCCCATGCAAGTTATGCCCAAGCATTGTGACAGAGAGAATTGCGCTTATGCCAATATTTAATAGCAAAAAAACTGCAGAGAAAGTCTGCGTCATATATATTTTACAGAAAAATCGCGGGAAAATAGAACAAGCGCCTAAAGCGTTGCGAAATGTTCGGAGGGATGGGTAAAATTCAACTTTTTCCTATTTGATTCGTGTTAGGCTTAAATTCGGTAGAATAAATATTTCAAATTTTCCAATTAATTCCACGTCATTTTTTTTTTTTTTGTTCGTTCATTTGAAGAGTGCGTGTCATTTGAAAGTCTATTTTGAAGTAAAATGTTTGGAATCCGTATTTGCTTTTGGTGCCTTTACATTCATCATTTTTTCTAGTGTTGCTGTTGTTGTTCACGCCACTCTTTTTGCTATTCGATGACAAATAGCTAAGTCTTTTTGGCTGTTGTTTATGTATTATTTTGGAACGATAAAACGGAAAAATTCGCTACTTTCTTTTGACTCTCGTGCCATTATCGATAGCAAAAAACACTTTTTCAGGTCGACATTTTCATTAGAGTAGATTGAAATACGACTCAATTCGAATTTCATTTGAAACTTCATCACAGAAAAAAAGGAACGAGTACAGAGACAGAGAGAAAGCGTAAAAAAATGGCGAAATGAAACGGAGCAACATTTGCGAGGTTTTCCAGTTAAAGAATCCACAAATTTTTATCAAAAACAGCGCATTGGATTGACGAACAATGGTTTCATAAAACGGGCAAAAGTCAAATCCATTCTGCTTCTTTTTCTTCGCAAATAATGGATGTGTTTAATGTTATGTCAGTGACGATTCAGTGAGTGACATTACATTGAAGCCAACCACTACATTGTGTGAAGAAGAAGAAGAAGCAGTCATGCGGCAAAATCCTCCGTGTAAAAGAATTGGTATTGACCCCATACGGTATTCACAATCAGGTTAATTTTTTCATTTATTTATGCCTTCGTTAAACTCACTTCACTTTTTTGTGCTTCATGAACTTCTATGGCGACGAATGACTTGTGCGCCCAAATTTCAATGGAGAACATCGTGTATGCTGTACACACGCTCTCCATTTATACTTGCATGTAATCAAATTCACGAAAGCAAACAAAGGGGAAAAAAATATCAAAATTAATTCAACTTGGAAAAATTGCTTCGTATTTCCGGGAAACAAAATATAGAAGAAAATGAGTGAAAATATATATAGAAAAAAATGAACAGAGAGAGATAGAGAGAGAGAGAGAGAGAGAGAGAATTTAGTGTTAGGCTGAACATTTCGATACAACTTCTATTCATCCATGATTTGTAAATGCAAATATAATCACACGTAGTAATCAATGGAAATAGGGAACATGATGGAAACTTTTCACTCAAGTAAGATGGAATTTATGATGTAGATGACAATGCCGACCAAAATACAGCCATTCCAAAAATGTGCGCTTCATTGAATGGGATTAAACGAGAATTGAAATTTTCTTGTGTGAAAAAATGGACTTTGTGCATGAGTAAAAACAATATGTCTGTTGAACAAAATATGATTTCGTGTAACCAAAATTCTATTTTATGCCAAATTATTTCATTTTCGCTATTCTTTCGATTGCGAAGAAAATCAACGACGAAAAGGACTTTGTGATAATCTGTAAAGTTGTTCGAATATGAAATTAAATTTCGTCAATCAGTCGATTTCTTAAGTCGAATGTTTGTTATTATGTTGTTTTGTTGTTTTCTTAATTTTTCGGTTGGATTGTCGTTTGCTTGATGTTTGGTTTGGGTTTGATGAAGCGCGTAAAACAGTCATTATGCAATTTTGAAAGAAATCTATTATAATATATTTTCATGTAATCATGATCACGTAAATGTCTTGCTTTTCATTCAATTGTGTAGCGATTTATTTATATCCATTACAAATTTTTCATTCACTACAGTTTGTGATGACGTGTTTGAGCACAGTAAAAAATATAACGCATACATGTGTGTTCGACTGTTTCTTTGCCCTTTTTCTCCACTTTACATTTAACATCTTGCATTTGATTGTGACGACGGGAAGTTTGTCGTGCTAAAAGGAAGCACCTTCAATTTTATTTTCTTGTTTTTCGATGTTTTACGTTTTCTGAAGATTGTTTACAATGTCGATTTCATGAAACTGATGATGATATTTAAGTTGACCGTAAGAATTCGATTTAGGAAATCGGCTACCAAAATACATATTGCCGTCCTGCTTTGCTCGTTCAGCATCAATTCCATATCATCATTATAGGATGCTTGTAATTCGATTGTTATTATCCGATCGAGGGTTAAACGCAAACATCAAAATAACCTATCAATCGTTTTCAATAGTTAATTGAATTCAAGCCGTTTGAAGTTGAAAAAAGTTTGATATCTCAACATCAGCTTAAGATTTGATCACATTCATTCAACATATTAATATTACAACAATGGCCTTGAGAAATGTTTCATCGAAATGATATTGCTCATTGTTGCTCAAAACATCTTTTTTCCCTTCATGCGAACGTAGACAACAAAGGTTAAACCTCACGAAAATGTTTTCAATAAGCGCACCGAATGGTATAGACGCTCTGAACATGCGAAATCATTGCGAGCAGCGATGAATATCTTGGCACAAAAGAAACGAAAAAGGACTAAAGGGACAGAAATCAAATATTTATTTAATGTCCATTTTTTTCGTCGTCGTCTTTGAATTCATGTTTTCAACAAAAGCCATACTCAACATACGATTTTGTCCCTCGTATGCACATATCATGGTGGAAAATGATCATGCTCTCGTGTTTACTCATTAAGAGTTCGCATTGTCGATGATTCCAAAGCGGCCGAGTGATGCAGATTCATTCTTCAACGATGTCGAACGAAATTCGGGAGTCATTTCAGAGATTACAAAAGTTGGCTATGTTTTGCAAATCGAAAATTGAAAAAGGGTCAATTTCTGTATTTTGCTCACGGCTAAATTATAAATGAATGTCATGCCTCGGCTGGAATTTTTCACAATGCACAATCACCTAGGTAAATCAATGGGAGACATTATTCGTCGCCTACATTTTTTTTCGGGTGACAATATTAATTATTTCCCAAAAAGTAAAAAAAGGAGAATCAGACGAAAATACAAAATTATCATTCGATGATGAAGCAAATCGTTTCAATTTTCTTACAAATCAATTGTATGGTTGCAGAATAGCAGGGAATAGAAAGCGATATCGATAGTATTAGTAAAATTTCCGAAATAGCGCTTATTTCGCATAAAAGCGCATGAGTGTGGAAGATAATTTATTCAGTGCCATTGCTATTCATGATAAGTCAGGGTGTTGAAATGTTAAAACATTGAGCTGCAAAGATGGAGGCGCCAAAGAGAAGTTACAAAGCCAAATACAGAACTGCCACTGCAGCCGCAGTCACATCATGCCTCTCCATAGGAGACAACACCAATTTTGCTTAGTTCCAACTCTCACCATTTCCATGTAAAACACAAATCACATGTATTTTCGGTTTGAGTTTGGTGAACTCTCCACAAAAGTATTTCTACAGCTGTTCGCATGCACTTCAGCGCGGCAGTTTAAAATATCAACTCCCTGTGTCAAGTATCTTAAATTTGCTTGGATTCAATAATATTTGTCAAATCTATTGAAAATAAGCGATTATAACATACTTGAGACGAAAAGGTCGTCAGTTAATCTTCTAATCAATACCTTAAAATGTATTGAATCAGTCTCGAGCTGTCTAAAAACAACAATAAAAATCATATGAAAACCAAAAACGACTTGGATCTATAAATTAAAATGCATTATGCAGTGTGTTAGCGCAGTGAATGTATAAATAATCTTCAGATCCAAGTCTAAGTACTTATCCCCCCATGATCATAAGACATGAGGCTTCCTTTTATGGTAAAATGAACCATTCACGTCGATCAATTTGCAAAGAAAAGAATTTAGGCAATCTGGTTTGTATGTATAATTGGAGCTCCTGGCGTCGATATCAATTGTAACATGACTCAACACCTACAACTCAGTGGTAAAACTATGATTTTTTGCTTACCGAAATAGGGCGCTTCAATTAAAATGCACACTTTATGTATTTTCAAGATACCAATTTCGCCAAAATGATGTAGTGATATGCACGTAGATTTATGCGATTCCATCCTCTTCCACGTGACATTGTATATTTTTGGGCAGATAAAATAATGCTTAGCTTGGCTGAGGATGAGCAATAAACACAGTCAAATGAAGTTGACATTGGAACACGAGCCGGAACAAGCCGAGAAACTCTCTCGCTCTCTCTCTCTCTCGTTAAGCGCAAGTTTTGTTTAATGAACTGCTGCTGCAATTTCCACAAATTCGTGCACACATCTTATTCGGGCGCGCGCGGGACTCTTTTGCGTGTAAATACATCCAATTCATTAAAGTATAAATAATGGCATGTCATAACAATTTCGGTTTTATATAATTTGCAATTTCTATGCGAATGATAAAATTGAAAATTGTAGACATGAATTGTGTGTGGTAGATGATAAAATGAGACGCACGTGTTGTCGCACCGATAAATCAGCAGCTAGGATTAAATATTCAGTACCATCGCGGATTCACATAATGTTCATATTTTTGTTACGTTAGTTCCTCTCTATTATAGTTTGGTTTTTCTCTCTCTCTCTCACTTTGCTAACCATCACAGCCTTGCTGCGTGGTGTAGCACATTCTCGCAAGTGTCACATTTCGACAACCAATGATCTCAATGTCGCTGTTGCAACAGATACACACACACACACATACAATTTTATGTAGTAACATTTAATATGTATTAATGCTTATAAATCTCATGAACTGGAAGCGATATGAATGTTATGAACTTATAACCATAAAATTAACGTTTATTTATCAACATCGGATATGATAAGAACATTATGTTCACCACAATATGCCACAACATCCGCGTCAATAGTTCTCCGATTCCGTATGACCCAGCCAATTCTAACAACATTTCGCAGCATCCACGGTTTGTTCCGCACATTTTCCCACTCCGCATTCGAACTTCTCATCCTTTCTCAGCGAACAGCGAATATCACTTGAATGCATCGAACTGTAAGACATTCAATCTAGCAACCAATGCATATATTCTCATCACTGAATATTTCAATAAGAAAAGTGATGAAAGTTTTACGATACTTGGGTATTGACGGAAGTATTTCTTGTTCAATCCAACTTTTTTACCAATTGCAATGAAAACTTCACACATCTTCAAGAGATAAAGTGGATTAATTTGAGAGAGCGAAAAACAAAGAAAGACAGACGGGCACACACAGAGAGAGAGGGAGAGAGAGCAAAAAAAATAGAGAAAGGAAGAGAGCCAAACGATTTATTTAACGGTTGAAGCAAATTATCGTTTACAGATTAAACGTGTAAAATCCTGTCATATGACTATAAAACTTCTGTATCATACAAACAAGTGTAAAATTCTGCTGACCGTTCATGTCCATTCAAATAATTACATTCTCAATGCTTGAATGCTCTGTTCGGTTCATCGTAGATGCAATACAAAATTGTGAACGAATGGAAAAAAAGGCGTATGAATTGGCAGCTCAAAAAATATTTCGTAAAATTAAAATTTAAAAATTGCATGATTTATATTTTTTTTTTTTATTTAACAATACACCGCCAAAGACTGGCTGTTTTTATTCATTTTTGATTAATTACATATCTGACAGGGAAAAGGTAAGGGTCATTAATAGATTATATCGGATCTCACCACCATTAAAACCTGTATCTTTTCTTTAAGAAAAATCCATTCAAACATTGCAAGGTTGAATGATTAAAAATACAATATGTATAAATATTACATTCGATAACTTTGCTAAAAATATCACATAATCACAATATCACAATATTAGCAATGTTGATGGAATTCAAAAAGAAATGGTTAAATTACAATCATTGGATTTGTTGTTTCAACCTAAGATTCAATTTATCACGGGCAACTAATTGAGATTTAAAATTTGCACGAGAAGCAGGTTCTATAAACAGTTCATCAATGAAGTTTGCAAGTTTACACATCTAATTTATTGGTGCCGTATGATCATTTATAAGTAATAGATTTTTTATTCTAAAAGTCTCCACCGACGATTCACGAAGATTGAATGGGTTTGAATGAAGCGCAATATCGTTTTCTATCTGTGAACATGGGATAATGTCGTTCAATACGTCGTAGAAAAACAGCAAAGCTGCATTGATACGCCTTCTTACAAGTTTCATAATTTGCAAATTTTCCAGTCTACATTCATATGAAGAAATACGATAATTGTTTTTATTAATATAGCTAACAATGTTGCCTTGAAATTGCTTCGGGACATTGTGTACATAATTTAAAATTAATTGTTAGTAAAATGCTGCAATTTGAACTGCCAAAACTAATTAAAGTCAATATTTGCTTGGATTCTCGTAGCTGTAGATTTCATGCATATTCATGTTGTGCGTAATGGGGAAGCGATTTAGGGAAAACTCACAATTGAAAAACACTTCAACAAACTGCTTCAGTTGTGTTTTGAACACTGGCAAAACGATCAAAAAACCTCTTGAGTGAGCGCGCATAGTTTTCGTATTCCAAATGTGCTAGATTGTGAAATATGCGAGAGAGTGAGAGAGAGAGAGAGTGCCAAAAGTGTATGTCTGCAACACCAAATGTCAAACTATGCGAATACAAGCGATTTTGTTCACTGGAGATTTCAAAGGAACAATATTACAAGGAATAGAAATAAAATCCCAACTCACAATTTTATAATTTGATAATTTTCCATTCGATCTCTACCTATGTCTCGCTCGCTACGCGGCGTTGCAAAACTTTCGAGTCTTCGGCTCCCACTAAACACACTTCCACATCCGAGTCCTACGATCCGACAGCGATTCAACAGATGCTATATTCATATATGAAATACGGGTAGGCCAAGTAGCCCATGAAATAGTTATAGCCATAATAACAATTTAGTATTGAATATTTCACAAGAACCGGTACATTCAACCCGATTTGTTCCATATTGGGCAAATAATTCGATAACCGTCGGTCGATGGGTTTGCATACATTTTTCTAATGGATTTGTTATGTTACACGAAATTCCCACTATTTTTCTATTTCTTGCTTTCTCTCGCTCTCCCTTATTTTCTTTCTCTTTCTCTTCACGAATTCTGCGCAGCCATTTGGTCCGTTTACATTTTATCCACCTTCAAAGGTGTGCTCGCCGGTTCATTTCAAGCTACGCTTGTATTTAAAATGAAAAAATAAGTTTGGGAAAAAAATAAAAGAAATGTAATATTGCTCCTGGAAATCTTATTACGTGCAGCAGCACTGAATCTATTACTAAAAGTTTTGTTCATATTTACACATTTATTCCCTGATTGATGTGTAAAAATAAATTCGGTTGATGTTTAGAAAGGTTTTGAAGTTAAAATAATTATACTTAATAGAGGTTGCACTCAAATTTGAATTTAAACTCGACTATATTTTGTACATTTATTTTCGAATATTTCTCTAAATAAACCGCAGATTAACATGCAATAGAAATATCAGGAAACTAGAAATAAAATGAAAAAAAAAAAAAAAAATGGGGTCAAACAAGTGATACGGAATGAACTTACAACAATGGTTCAAACCAAATTCACATTTAATTAAATTTATTTTAATGAAAATTCTGCCAATTCATTCGCTTCAGATAAAGAATGCACGTGTGCAGCATGTTGAAATATTGCGCAAATGAATAGCTTTACAATCGCATTGAATGAATTTTGAAGTTTATCAGTGGCAATAAATCAGATTAAATTGCGGTCGCTCGACATTTTCCCCTATTTCTCTCACTCGACCATACATTTTTCTATCCATCTGATTCAATGTTTATTTGCAGTTACTGTAGTTATATTCAGAAAATAGAAAAGCAAAGGAAATGTTGAGCGAGACAAAATGAGAAAACCCGTCTCAATAAAATTACGCATGCGCAAATGTTGCGAATGTCTCAAGCTCATCCATGAAATGTGTGCGCACATTTTAATTTAACCATTTCAATGAATTCGCTCAGACATATTTCGAGTTTATGATGTTCCACAAGATAAAATAGCCACAAGAATGCGGGAACATAGCAAACGCGGTCTCTCAGCCCGGAAGTAACGTTTAAAAATGAAACAGCCAAAATGTATGTGTAATTCTATCGATAGAAACACTTCATTTCCAACGAGATAAATAACTAGAGCAATTGCAATATCATGCAGTAGTAAAATAGTTGACATTAGCTTTGATGCTGGCAATTGGCCGCCTTTTGTGCTGGCAATTGGCATTGCACCTGTCACCAATTGACTTTCCATTTTTCGGGCTATCAAATTGTAATACAACTTCATGGCCAATAGCTTTCGCAGTCTCACACATCCTGAAGAATTTGATGACTGATTAAATCACTCTCTGTTTCGCTCTCACATGTCCGCCCTTATCATGTAAATTTTATCGCAGCAGCATACATTTCGAATCAAATACGTCAAATGCGAATGAATCGACATTTTTGCATCGGTCATATCTTTTCGTTTTAACGATTATCATCGCAACATGCTCTTCTCTGTTTATGCTGTTGTATTTGCTTCATTTCGGTTTATTGCACACTCTCAACTCGATTCCCGTTTGAGTGTGGCTAAATTCCATTTGAGTTTATTAATTTTGTCACTTTTTACCAACTTATGGCCAGTAGTTACATCGGGGTGTGTATATTTTACATTGAATAATATGCCCGAATATTATGCGAATTTTATGATTCGTCATAATATATAGATGAATTGAGATTATCCAATGTTAGGCACAATGCTGGCGCATATTCAGCTGTGTTCATTGTTATTTTTTGAAAAAATAATGATTTTTTATTACCGTCGATTCATCTATGATTTAGCAAAGCAAACATCCTTGTAAAAGCAAATATGTGCTTTTATCACTAATAAATTGGAGTACATACTCGCATAACAAGTAACAGCCCAGTGCTATCGCTAACATTGGCCAACAATTAATTCGAGACCCGAAAATGTGTTTGTACTTGACTGCATACAATCCAGATTATGTTGTATTTTCGGTTGGATTGCTTGACATTATTATTGCTCGGCCCTCATCTAAAGCTGCTCCATATCACTTGTTCGCTCTCTCATATTGATTTTCAGTAAATTGTTCGATCGGCAACGTTAATGAAGTTGATGTTCGATTACCAAACTACACAATCCAATGCCGCCAACCGATTTGTTGCTAAGAAAGATGGCATGATGATTCATCGATTTTTTGCATTTATTATACAACGAAATCTCATTTTCCTTTCTTTGCTCATCAAACGATTACTAGAGCAAACAATTTTCGCTTCGGTTCAAGTTCGACGTGCCGAAAAGCTGAAAACAGCGCCAGAATCAAACTGAAAGAGAAATACACACTCAGAGAGAGAAAGAGAGAGAGAGAGAGAGAGAGAGAGAGAGAGAGAGACTGAAAAGGGAGAAAGTGAAAGCGAAAGAGAAAGTAAGATTAACAACATAATCATAATCATAATGTTGGGCAAATCGAATGTACACACAACCCCAAACAGCGAAAGTGTTCATTTGGGATTGAATTCAGCAAACTGTAGCAAAACGTAAAAAGCCCCGTCGAGCATCGCTTTGAGTTTACACACGTCACGCAGCGTATTTATGTGCTGTTATATTTGTTTTCTCAAAGTTTCTCCACCCGATTTTATCCCGTTGGTTTGTTGCTGACAACAAAAACAGCAACAGTCGGCCAAGCACTACAAGCACGCTTCAGCGACATCATGCATACAGAGAAGCTCATTTGAATAAGCCGCAACCGAATTGTCAATTTCCAGCAACAAGTACACACAAAGAAATAAAATATACAAATTACACGTTGTAGTAAATATATTTTTGATCTATGAAGTGAATTCGTGTAACTTTCAATAAACGTGTGAAAATATAACGCTTGTGCTGTCAGTAAAGTTCAGACTGATACAGAACACATAAATTATGACATATATGATCCTTCTGTACAAACCGCGGATCAACTGCATAAATCCAACAAATATTTACTACAAAGTGTAATTTGAATCAGTTAGGCGGAAAGATATCCTCCGAGAAGCTAAGAACAGAAACGCAACTATTCACACGTTTGTACCCAAAGAGATTCAAAACAAATTTTCATAACAAAGTGAATCAAGAATACTCGATTCTTGATGCACTTTGTAACTAAAGTTTGTTCTGAATGATTTTATTAATTCGAACATTTGTTTTTAATCTCTTTGGTACAACCGTGTGAATAGTTTCGTTTCTGTACTTAGCTTCTCGGAGGATACCTTTCCGCCTAACTTTTTCATTTATATATTCTATTTCTTGGTGTGTTTCAACATAAACGTTTATTTCGCGTGTGTGTGTACGTGTGTGTGTGCATGTGTGTATGTTTGAACTCGTCGTCGAGTATGCATATGAATATGAACTCATTTGAATATTCCAAGCAAGCGATAGTGGTGGCGAGATACTTTAATTTAGCAAAGCGAGTTTGTTGAAGTTAATTTCAATATTTTCGGACGCACTGAGGACACTCTACGCACCAATTTCAAAAATATCTATTCAATGTTTTGCAAAGCGCGTTTCGAATTCTCATTGTTCAATCATTTACTCAGAAGGTCACAACTCTACAGGAAATTTTTCTTGATTCATCGAGAACAGTTGGAATCAGGCAAAAGTGTAGAGAGATTCTATGGCTCCCGCTCTGCATCAATTGATGTCAACAAACACTTATATTTACTAATAAATCAAATGATTGTTGTTATTTGAGTGAATTCTCCATGTATTTTTCCCATTTGCTTTTTTCTGTTTATTCTTTCTTCTTTTTTGTGCGGCTATTTTGTATTTTTTCCGAATGCGAGTGAGAAAAAATGCACAATTGAAAATATACAAGCAACAATTATTTCTGTCGAAAACAATGGGAAAGAACATGAAAGATGAGATTTAAACCCCGAATTGTTATTGTGTTATTTCGTGCTCATTTCAACTCGTTTCTCCTTGTTTCGCCTTGTCTCGTTTACATATCAAATTCTTGCACTGTTTCAATATACGAGAGTTAAGAAGGACTACAACCATAACAGCCACATTGTGGCTGGATATTTAGATGTTGCGATGTAAAGCGTAAAAAATCCTCGTTTTTTGACATTCTATTTCAACTGAATGCATTGCTTAAGCTTTTCCAGTATTCTTCTCAATGATATATGAATGGTTCAGATGCTTCAACACACTGTTTATGAGTACGGTCGAATTCATACTTACATTTCATCAAATGAAATTCTTTCGAGTTTGGATCGTTTGAATGTAGGAATAACATGATGAAATTCTTGATATTGCTGTGCTATATATATCTACACCGAAAAAAAATATTGAGTGCGATGAATGTATTTTTTCGAAAATTCGGGCGTTGTACAAATGAATGGATGAGAATAATAATGCAACGTATTCTTGTTTTCAAATGAATTGTCCCTAAAAATTGTTTCAGTTAAAGTGTCCCTACTTTTCAAATTTTATTTTCGCATTAGAGATAAGAGATGAGTGTAAAGTGTCTCCGCCAAATATGTAGATCTTAATAAATATATATTTGACGTATATACATACTTATCACGGACATTTTTTACGGACACTTCATTTTAAAACAAAAATGCATTCCATTATTATTCTCATCCATTCAAATAAAATTCGAATCAAGTTTTGGCATCAAAATGCTACACGCAATCTACAAAATTTTGTGTAAACTTCAGGAATGTGTCATTGAGTGCCTATATCGTTCTTTCTATTTCATATGATAACAAATTATATTAAACGGAATGTTCAAATGTTCAAGTCAACTTTTGCCAAACGAATTGGAAATTTTTTTAGCATGGTAATTGTTATATTGAAGGAGAAAATATGGGAATTTGAAAAAATGATTTGTCTTCTTTTGGATTGAAAAATCACACACGAAAAAAATAATGACTTATATTTGAAACAATTTTCTGAACCATCAAAGCTTTCAAGTAGCTGCAAAAGATGTGGAGGAGCAATAATTTTTCGTATCGTTATAAAGCTGCGTGAAATGTTCGATGGTGCAAATCTGTTGGTCATTTTTTCCAATGAAAGTGGTATATACCCCTTCAAAATTCACACGCCATGAAATAAACTCAAAGAAAAGGAAAAATGTTAAATTTTCAAACAGCAAATTTGACATTCAATCTTTCTTTCTGTAGAAAAAATTTTCGTACTCTGTTAGAAATTTCGGAATACTTTTATACAATTCGAAATAACCGAATTTCGGACGGACTAATTATTATTCAACATCAAAAAAGTCGAACTAAATCAGTGATGAATTCAAAACAAACGGTTGAGTGAGAGAAAGTTAATTCATCATTCAGCGCGACAGAGCAACAGCGACTTCTTGAGAATTACCGAATTGATATAGCCATTTCGTGGAATGCAATTCGTGAAAAAGATCTTTATGATTTATTCATCATGGACAAAATTTCGTATCCAATTCTCGCCAAGAATCATTCGCATATTTTACGAATATAAAAAATAACGAATTCAATTCGTAACGATTTTACGAAATGTTTTTTCTCAGTGTATAGCATTCCGTATGATCTGATTCAATTTATGAGCATGTAAAACGATAGCTGATAGCAACAAAGGAGCCTTTCTTTTTTCGTTTCGGAAAACTTGCGATGCCTACATATCACATCGAAAATGATACCTGTTGACATTCAATACAAATAATTCAGCGAAAGAGAGTGAGAGAGAGAGAGAGAAACAGTCTTAGAAAAGCGAAGCAGTGCACGCCAATCGAATTCGAATACAGGTCGCAACTCGACACGATGCGAATCAGCTCACATGATTGCATATTTTTCTCTCTCCTTTCACTACCACTTCCAATCCAGTTCCATGACTAAATGTTAAATGGCTTGAATGCAATGCACCGTGCGGACAGCTTAGAGAATGTTCCTTCTGTTCACTTTATGAACGAGAGATTCCGACAGAGTAGAACATATACGCACAATTGATATTAGATTCTAAGAGAAGTAATTTTGATATTGATTGCAATCTTATTTTCATCTTCGATCTCGTTGCCATTCGTACGTCAGTGCGCTTCTCAAATGCATGAACTATGGGCAAATGCTTATAAAACTCTTATATGAAGCTCATTTCATGATATTCCAGTTACTTTATTTTGCTACATCGAATGCCGCTTTCATTCGGCTCAAAATGTCATATGAACAACATATTTTCAGAAGGATCAATTGAGCACAGCAACTATACCGAAAGCTCTCCTTCACTCTCTTTCTTCCATCTTTTTGGCTACAGAAGTTGTGTATATCAATACAAGAAAACACCAACGAAGATGTTATTACACAGATTACTTGTGTACCGAGAGTTGAGGTAGGAGAAAAGCTTCTAAAATACATGCGAACATACACACACACACACACACACACACACACACACATTCATACATACAAATGGAAGATAAACAATGCATGAAAATGAACGGTAATGTATCAGAAATTGAAGAGAAAATTTCAACTCAGTGAATAGGACTAATGCCAAACGAAAGATCTGGATAGAAAGATAGATCGAGAGAGAAAGAGAGAGAGAGAGAGAGAGATTATTTATGTGGAGAATACTTTAAAGCATAATTGAATATGTTGACTACTAGATCTCAATGACATCAATAGCTCTACACGTATTCACATTACAATCGCCATCTTCCCCATAGCTATATATCTTTGTCGTCAACGTTCAACATCATTCTAGCAAATTCTACAATTTCTGATACAATTTCACACGAGAGAGAAAAAAAGTAAGAGGAAGAACGAAAAGAATTCCAAATAACACTTTTGTTTTTTCTTTTATTTCATTGTAAACTTGTTAAAAATATAACAATTTTTATTCAAATCAGCGATAGTTCGAGAAATGAATTTCTTTGGTCGATTTGGTCCCATAGATATTTTACGATTGCATTCCGTTTGATTCGTCGTATTGAGTGTTTATCAGAAACGGTTAAATATGAGCAAGTATTTTTGATTTATTGAGTGCTTCACCGCTGCACATCTGATTAGTGCGCATTTTTTAGCTGTCACTCGTTCGTGTGTATGACAAAAATATTTCAGATTTTCACATGCTCTTTTTTGCTCGCACTGACGACGATCCAATTTTATCTACCGAAAATGATTATCATCGCAATGACCCTCGCATTATTCACATAGAGGCATCTCATTCGTTTCAATGCAATGTCTTTGCAAAGTTTTTTCGATTCCTTTTCCCTTCATATGCGATACATCGTTTGTAAATTTGAATCAACTTTAAATACGCTAATGTTCACTCAAAGAAAAATCAATACAATTTACTGAATGCCGTGTAAATATTTATACTGTAATGTGCGTAAGCTTTAATGAAAAAACTCCGATTCATATAGAATAAATGCTCAGAAATAGACGGAAATTACTTCAAAGCACTGAAATGTTCAAGTTAAATTCAAACGTAAACGGGCCGATACAGATTACGAAAATGAAATAGCAATTGCAGACGGAATTTATGTGATTCATTCATTAGTGAGCTTGATAAAATTCCCAGCAACGCGATGCTCACTTGCCCTGTTTCCATCTGTATATCTTCTATTTTTGATGACATATTACATGTTCATATATTGAACGCGTTGCTTTTTCCCATTGCAGCGCGTTCATATGTCTTAATAATGATAAACGTATAATGTACAATGATAAAAGCTCGAAGCTTTTTAATCGAGCCATTACACAAAATGCTATGAAGACAAACACAAAGTGGCGTGAATATTCGTTCATCATATGTAGCAGATATATTGTTTTCAGTCCATAATTGAAAAGAAATACTTCGCAATCAGTCGGAAATAAATACCGAACAATATTGTTTCATTTTTTTTCTCGTTCGCCTTCAACTTTTACCACATCTCATTCCGCTAAAAATGTGGAGCTTGAGATACAAAATGACTTGCCAAAGCCAAAATGAACAGAAGCAGTAACATTGAGCAGAAAATAAAGCAATCTTTTTATGTGATATAATTTTTTGTTCGGGCGAAAAAGAAAAATAAAAAAGAAGAAGATGATCCACAGCGGGAGATATGGTATGCTTTTAAACATTGTTAACATGCCAACAAATTTTCCATTCTTCATTCAACGCCGAAAATCATATCACATTTTTGCTGGTGATATATATTTTCGATGAATTAAATCCACTTCGGTGGCGATGTCGGTGACGGTGCACGAAAACCGTATCATCTGTGGATCGGCTCACATTTGTAAACGGTGTAGTAAATGGATGGAATATGCTCAGCCTCCGTAACGAAAAGCAGCAGCCTCAAACCTCGAAAAGTCCCGCGAATAAATTGTTGATTTTGTCTTTTGTACGGAACATGGTTCAATCATAATTGAAACTCTCAACCCAAACATTTTAAAAAATTCATTTTTCTTTGATATTTTTACATTTGGATAGATTTTTTCCCCGAATAATTCGGTGAATGCTTGCGAACTCAGTCTCAAATTAAATTTTAGAGGTTGCTATTGTTCGAGTGCAATCATTCCGATTCAACTTTCATAATTGAAAGGTAGAGTTGATTAAAATGTTAAAAATTGATTTTGAACGATTGTTTCCAATAAATTGTGAAATAAAGGCAAGTCATGATAATCATCGAAGATATACGGCATCCAGCGATGCGACACGGCCAACAGCAAATGTGGATATTTCGCAAGCGTTGCAACATTTTTACGCTTATTTTCGCAATTTTCCATCGATTCATTCCATATTCCTTGTCTTCTTATACATTCTTCGGATAATTCCCATTGATAAGCCATTTTTTTGCGTCGATTGTACTGCCGTTGATATTCCTATGTCATCTTTTTTGCTTGAATTCTTTCAAACTGACAATACATTTGTGATGCATGTTTTTTCTTTGAGTGTGTCTAGTCTCTTTCGATTTGTTTTTCCTTCATACAAATTCAAACTTCAAGCTATAAACAAGTGGGCAATTTGGCTGAATCATTGCCTTTAATTTGGAAAACAAAACCAAATATATAACTGTCCCAAAATGAAGAAAATTTAATGCTGAAGCGAAATAAATGAGCATCGTCTGGTTTTATAATTACAATATTTGAACGGTCTAATTAATAAAATCTTCTAAAAGTCTTTTACATTATTTTCCGAGATGGTTTCGTTGTGTCCACAATCAATGGGGATTACTACTCGTTTATCTCGTTGGTTGGCTGCTCTGTGCGCTCCACGGTATGTTTTATTCATTGGATCACGTGCGCGCCGCGCTCACCTTATTCGCAAATCATTCACATTTATTATTTTGAGCCCCTTGTCGTCGTGTTCGTAGAGCGCGATTATAACAACGATGAAAACATCGATGGCAATGTTGATGACGACTGATGGATGTAATCATTTTATCAAATGCTTTATGAATATTGCGCGGTCATTTATTGAAATTGTCGCCGATGGCCACCGACCTAATCAACGTGGTTAATTGCAGAAACGCCATGACTAAAACTAATTGATATTGGCAAACGTGTTGCGTACACGCTCTTTCTCTCATGATGTGTGCCACTAACACTCTTTGCTGCACCATTCGCCATTGCAATGTGTGGGTCCAAATAATAATATTTTTTTCTCTTCAAAATGCATTTTGCTCCGTGTGTAGCCACCGAACGAATTAAACGGACCGAAACATTCAATTTTTCATTTGTTATCTTCGAATTAAACTAAAAATGAACAACCGATAATATATTATGTAATAGACGCCGCCTGTTTAGACGCGAAATTTTGGTGTTGTATTGTCGCAGCAATGAGCAGGAGCTTCGCAGCGGTGTGCTCAAATCAAAAGGCTTTTGTTTTCAAAAAATTCACTGATTTAAAGTAGTTTCGATATTAAAAGCTCATTTTAATAGTTCACTGAGAAGCAATTCTGATCATTTAAGGTTGATAGCCTTTTCGCTCAAACCCAGCATTTAGCGAATCGAAAATGTACGCTTCTTTCTTCCGTCGCTTGCCGTTCTCTCTCTCTCTCTATCGCTTTCTCTCTGTCTGTTTTCAATTTTAAGAGTTTCTTTGAGCTTAAGCAAAAGATTATTTCCGTAGAAACGAATAATAATACGATGGAAACGCGCAGGGGCCACCATTTAAAGTTTCACGCTGCTGTGAATAAAATCAGCCAATATGGAACACTTGCAATTTGTTACACCCGATTTTCTAAAGTACAGTTAATCTGTGATCCAATGCAGTCGAGTCATTTAGACAGCTCCAGAATGACGAGTAACTCATTCAGTGGGAATATTCACTGTTCAGTCGGCAACCGATTCAAAAGATTCATTTGACAAGATTTGTTACTGTTATTTCATTGCTTAGTGACGACATCGAATCAGTTTTTTCTCACTACAAACTTTATCAACTCTACTCATTTTCGCTTGTGATTGCGCAAATAGCAGTTTTTCGTGAAGTTTTTCTCTCTCTCTCATACAAAATTCACTTCAGCTAACACAACATTAACTCGACATTCCATTTAACTATTTTACCAACTCCATATTCAACAAAATCGCTCCTATTTTCACAAGAACACATCTTTGCATGAAATTTCAATTTCGAATATGAACACCGAAATTATACTCTGAGTAAATAAATGTAACGAAAACCAAGGGGATGTTTCATACAAAAATACAATGGCTCTTATGAAACTTCAATGTACAGAATTTACCAGTGCGAAACTAGCGAAAATATTCTTAAACTATAAGCTTTAATGTGCTTTTATGTCAATTCACGACAGATGTGGTCAATAATTATTTGTAATGATTTTGCTGTCAAGCATTGTGATGGTTGCTTCATGAAAGAATTTAAAACTCTACGAAAATCTGAAAATATGAATACGGATGCAGATAAAAAATACATCGCTGGGAAAATTGTGAAAATGTTTGTCAAAAAAATATCAGAATAAAATAATTGGCTGCATAAATAAACACGGCTGTTAGCTGTAAATAGCCGGGACGAATAAGTTCAAATAATAAGATAACTAAAAATATTACTTATTATATTTTCTGCAGGAATATTTAATTTCTCATTCAATCTTATTCAGTAAATATTCCAATCCTATTATATATTAAACTAATTTTATATTCATCTGGAAGTGGGTTTCACTGCCCCTGATTCTGGATGTGGGTTTAAGTGGATTCTCAAGATTGATCAGACTGCTTCTGGGAAAAGCTCTGGTCCATCCTCGCATCTTATTCAGAAGTATTAAGATTTGGAATAAATATTCCAAAATGACCCGGCTACAGCTGTTTTATTTTCCAATGGATCGGATTCATATGTCAGATTCATATTCACCACTGTTGGTGTGCTTTGGAGAGCTTCCGACAGCGCCATTTATCCGAAGTAATTTGAAAATTAAAAACTTTTATAAAATTTTCGTGTCGCCGTTTAGCGGTGCTGTCGCTCCCCGCACATAATGCGTATCCACTTAGGTTAAATGAATCGACTTATATAAGAGCGAATTCGTTCATGCCGCAATAACGACTGTGTTGTTAGTTGTATTAATTCAGATTTAAGCAACATTCACATAAATGACATCTAAACAACCATATTGAAATCAAGTTGTACTTTTTCATTGTTCATTTTAATCATGTTTAGTATGTTTTTGCCTGACTATTCAGAATTTGAACGACATTTCAGTCGATATTTGACAGAAGTGTCAAACGATTTTCAAATATTCGCCAAGAATCAACAAATCATTCAAAATATCCTGGCTTTATCCAATTTTATCGTTTGTTTCCAAGAGAATCAATTACTTTAGGATTAGGTTAAATATACGAATATAGTTCATTGAACGCAGCAAAGCAACCAAAAACTCTTGGAAAGGTTGAATGTGGCATTTTTAGTCTTGAAGTAGGTTTGTGCGACATGTAAATCTAAACGAAGAGCAAATATGCGGAATACAAGTTTTTGTTGAATTTCAGCCATTTCAGGCGATTAAAATGAGGCATCACACATCATCTTATATATCATAAAAACGTTCACAGAATGAACCTCCTACAATGAATCATTGCGTGATGAGAAGATTCGATTCTCATTATTGCGAATATTCGGCTTTTTGTTCTTGAAGCACACCATTCAGCGCGGCTTATTGCAACACACCCTAGATGCATAAGACGAGATCGGATAATTGAATTTTTTTGTAGGTCTGCGAACGTTTGATGTTTACCTCTCACGATGATTGACGTGAAATGAAAATGCTGCGTATTGCATTGCGAAAAAGTAGCTCATAAACACGAAGAATATGATAATAATTTGTAATATTTCACGAAAACTCTATCATTTCACACCAAGCGAGAGATTGAATTTCATCACAAAAGCAACATTTATGGCTTAGCGTGCAACTATTCCAGAAGAACATGTGCATAATTGAAAACAAAAAGAAGCCACAAATTTACACGATGCATAAATTCCATATATTCGGGTTGCGCGAGGTGAAGTCTTATGCTGAAAGGATTATATCAATTTCATGCTTGAACATGTTAAATGGGTTTTGATGAAAGTTTTTACGATTTATTTTTCGTATGAGAATGAAATTTACTGGAAAAGAGGACATAAAAATGTTTGCATCGCAGATTTGCGAGAAATGTGCACTTTTTCGCAAATTCCACAACGAAAGATCTCGACATTGAAAAATATGAAAGAGCTATTTATTCACTAGTCAGATGGTTTTAGTTCCGGAATGATTTTTTCGAATTACTTTATTTCGAATAAAATCAATGACAAATTTTATTCTAAAACGTTGATAGTTTTTGCTCAAATTACCAATAAGATATTAACAAAATTTTATCTTTAAGAGAATTTCAGAACAGCAAACTTTATATTTCGATGCGTATTGTTTTTGCTGTTAATTCGAAATGTACGAGGCTCTGTACAGTGTTGCTAAAACCATTGCATCTAAAGCAAATTCAAAATGTTCATCAAAATAAAGGGCTAAATTTGTTCTATTGATTTTCGAAATTAATTTTTTTCTGCATTTGATTAGATAATCAAATTTATGATAAAAACAATAATTCCAGAGAAATTAAGGAGGTACAAAACAAATAGAGAAATGCTGCTTGTTGGTATACGAATGTATACAAATCATTGGAAAAATACAGAAGATTTTTGCGTTTTAATTCAGAATATCAATGTTGCATATTATAATGTTGAGAGCAAAGTACATCCAAAAGCTCCTGCGGTTTACTAATTAATCACTGCTTCGAGGATGAATGTAACGGCTGTTTAATTCAAATCAAACGCAATTTCTGAAACATTTTCGCTTAAAAGCATATTCAACGCAACTGGATATCAGAAAATTGAATCATTTTCCTCTTACATGTATGGCCAAATTTGTGTATTGAAAATATTGTATCGTCATTTACATTCGAGCTGCTCATTTGCAGCAAACCAATGAATTCAGTGAAACGAGCGCTCTCATGAATTTTCTATGGAGTAAAAGAGTTAATGTTAACACGTACGCTTAGTGCTCCTAAAATATCAATGTCGATTTTTCCTTTCGGGAATACTTAAATGTATGTGTTGCATGTCTTATTCGTATTACGAATTCGTACACTAATTTATGCGATGGGACTTGAAATGCGATGTCAGATTCGTACAAAAATACAACATTGAAACAATGAAATTCCCAAATATATATATCAAAGGAGACAAAACACATATATTCGACATCGACAAGTTCCAGTTGATTGAGTTTGAAACTCTTAAACATTCTCCCACTCTTGCTTTGCCAGTAGGTGGAAAGTTAAAAGCTTCAACCGTAAAGACACAATGGGTGTATAGCTTAGGCGAAAGAGGTAGAGCGCTTCTCATTTAAATTAACACTTTTTCACATAAATATCGAAAATTCGGGAACTTGAATGCTACATGTTTACTCGCAACATCAGCCATTCAAAATGAAAAATAAATACGTCAGTTTTTCCTTCATTTTATGCTTTCTTTTCTTTCTGTATTTTTTGTTGTGTTTTATCATGTATCCAACGATTTAGTTTATTTTGATTTTTTTTTCTTTTTCCCTTTTTCCATTTTCTTCATTTCAT
Organism: Obolodiplosis robiniae; assembly: GCA_028476595.1. NCBI lineage: Eukaryota > Metazoa > Arthropoda > Insecta > Diptera > Cecidomyiidae > Obolodiplosis > Obolodiplosis robiniae. The sequence goes on along the minus strand of CM052017.1, from coordinate 4,702,379 downwards.
TTTTATTTTCTCATTTCAATTGATTTCAATGGCCCAGCTTAATATAACGTCTAATGCCTTGCGATTGCTTCGATTTAATTGGGTTTTTGCATCATATATTTGAAAGCCCTAGAATACCGTCCTTGTGCATATTTCATTGTTTGATTAGGATTATTTACACTTGCACACCATCTATCAATTGCCCATTGAGTAGTTGGGTCATCCTCACTCATGGTGAGTGTTTTGAGTAGCAACACCCACAGGCATTTGTCCTTGAAACTTATTTTAATCAAATCTCAGTGGTTCTGCAAGTGATCCTATGTCGCAAACAGTGAGAAAATAGAATATTCAAATGACCAAATACAAGCTTCTGGCACCTCTTCCCACTCAAAACAGTGTATTTTGTTTGAAAATAAAAATATCGTCAAAAATATGGAGAAATTGTTTATCGATTCAAGAAATTGTTTTTGCATTTTTTATTTTTTTTTTTTTTTTTTTCAATTTCGGGCACGTTATTTATGTGAGTCTCGAATCATGTCTGGCCAATATTATTCCGTTCTGATATGACGAATATCGAGAAAATTGAAATTGGAATCACTTGTGAAATCATGAACACTATGGATCATTATTGAAAATTGAAATTACTAAAGATATCATCATTCAATCTCAAAAGTGTGCTTTTGTCGAATGAATTTGACAATTTACCATGGTTCACGTGAATAGCAACATCCCAACGATATCCTTTGGCATAAATATGTCTGTTCAATTACACATTTCGTCTTCATTAATCTTCTCCATTTTTTTTTGCCCTCAAGCACTTTTCATTCGTCTTCGACTACTTTTCCAAAAGCAACTATTGAATCATGAAAAATTGATGTTTAAATATGTGGTAAATTCGTTTTGACTTGAATTGTGCATTTATAAAATAACCAAATTGAATATTGTCTGCTGTTGACATTGGACTAAGCGATTTAACCACCTGCTGAATTCAGTAATTATTTCATGAACTAAACGAAGTTTCAAAACGTGTAGACATTTGTTGTAGATGTTGAGCACAAGAGCCGTTCTTAAGCAGTTTAACTAATAAAAGAAGTCTAATGGAAAGCTTCCAAAGCCCACATTTAACTTATTGAAATTTAATATTCTATGCAAAAGTAATTTTGGAGAGCATTTTTTCTCAATCTCTACTGAAAGACGAAAATAATATTCTTAGGGAAAAACATGTTTGGTACTTTAGTCTGGGTGTTGCTATTGCGACTTGATGTCCTGCGCGCTACAAGCGACCACATTCACTTCTTCGAATACATAATCAAAAACTTTTTCCAATGAAAGTCGAAAGACAAACATTTATTTGTGCATTTCGAATATTTCGTAGTATATTTTCGAAAGCTTTCTTGATCAACACGAAAATTGCGAATGGGTCGAGTAAAAGCCGCAGTCATCAAAAGATTGCCATTTAGAGATTGTGTGACCAAATTGTCATTGAAACAAATCCCAGGCTCATTGACATAAGACAGTTTGCATTCGCAGTCGCAATTAAAGTGAGTTGATATTCAATAAACATGTTTTGGAAACTTCGATTCAAGCAAACCGAATATTTATCGGGTTTTTGCTATTTTTCGAATGAATATCGTAACAAGTCTATTGAAAAATACAGGTGATATGAGTCCAACGCTGAACCTTATGAAATCAAGCCCTCCGGCTCTTTCGAAGACGAAGACAATCTCTAATCGGTGATGCTCAAATCCAAGGAGACATCTACTCCCTCAGTGAGAGATATGTCGCAAGTAAACATGTGCACCGAAATTTGTTTCTCCTCTTCTTTTACAGATTTCAATCAAACTTGTGCTCCCACACTTGATATGAGATGTAAACAGATTTTGAAAAACTGCAGCAAATAATATTTTGGTAAAAAAAAACATGTGGTCGCTTGAAATATGGTTCGGAATATCCCAAAAGAAAAGAGAAAGGATTGACAGGGCGTATTCACATATGAGCTGCAACTCCAAAAGTAATTAGCCAAATAACGGTAATTTCGGCACGAACCTATCATATGACACGCAAGCGATAGTGATTTGAATCATAAATTTGAATCGACTCATTTCGTAATTGACCTTCGCTAATCTCGTCGCGAATAATAAGTATGAAAAGCGAGCGCTCACATTGAAATAGAATGACTTCTAAAATTATGGGAATTCTAGTGAAATTTCATATTGGGTATGAAAACATACAGATAATAATTATATACTTCCGCTGAATTAAAATTGGAAAAGGAAGCAAACGACATGACAACCAGTTGGGAAAAATCAGTTCAAGAGCTTAGCTGATCTTGAACAGTTTGAACCGGTACTATTCGCTTATTTGAGTTCATTTATTGCCATTCCACGTTTCAACAAATAATCGAAATAAAAACAAACAAAAAATGGTACGAAGCGTATTGGACGACGGTATGGACGAATAATATGAAGCAAAAAGGCGAGGAAAATGATTGAATAACCATTTCATTCAGATGTAAAACTGTAAACAAAGTTCATACCCAAGACTTTTCACTTTTATACTTTTCCGCACACACGTGTGTAGTAAAAGTATTGCGATCAGTCCAAAAAATTCGATACACTCGATATGAGTTTTCCATCCGTTTTGGACTTAGAAATACGGTTGCGACCATTCCCGGTGCGATTTGTTGAATGAGATTATGAACGCACAGATAGGTCTTCATTGGAAATAGAAACCAATTAATTTTCAGCTCATTTGGATAATGTCTTCGGGTAGTTCAATTAGGATGTAGTCATTTAATTTAAGGTTTTTCAATATAATTGCGAAACATTTGTATCGGAACTATGCTCATTTCACATTGTATCATTATGAAACTTTCAGAATCTTATTTCTTTATGGAAAAAAAGTTGTACAAAATTTCAAGTCATTCCGATGAGATTTACGAAAACCTCCCCTACAACATTTTCGATTTACAGAATAACTCGTCGACTTTCTCGGGATGTGCGTAAAATTGGTTTTACGCATGTTAGACCTTTAATTTGTACAAGAAGTGTTTTTTTGCTCTGGAAAATGGTTTTGGATCTCCCTCTCTCTCTCTCTCTCTCTCTCTCTCGATTCTTGACGGCACAGCATAAATGAAGTCCTTTCAAAATGACATTGTGTTGCCCGGTGACCCAACAGACAAAAACACGTAAAATTTCAAAGTTGCAAGCCGATTTTGTCTTTTTTTTTGTTAATTGTTATGATTTTAATCAAATATTTTGAAAACTAAACAATACGAGCAAGTTGCAATTTTCTATCAAAATTGAGCATTCCAGTGTTCTGATTTTCAGTTATTATTTGCTTTGTGTTCGGCGAAAACGCCACTCGCATCGCTGCAATTGATCACATTTTCAAATTTAATTCGTTTTGTGAAACAAAGCCGGTTAAAATTTGCTCGTTTTGAAAGAATCTAATTAATTTGGCGCTTGTGTGCTAACATGTCTGTGTATCAGAGTCATTCAATGATATTTCACGAAATTCAAAACATTTTTTTCCGTTAAATTTGAATAATGCTGTGAACAATGTACGCGCACGCTTCTGTCATCCTATTAAAACCATAACATGTGCAGTGCAAACATTGTTTTAATTAAGTCGAATGCTGTTCGTGATAGGTAAATGACGCGAGGAATAATTGAAATGAAATGATGCATTTTAAAATTTGCGTGTGTGTATTTTTCAGACAATTGCTGCACGTGCTGCAGACATCGAATATTTATGGAATTTCTGTTATTTGAAAATTTAAAGTTTGAGCTGAACTCATTAACCTTCAATGAAGCGTCAATTATCTCATCTGACATTGACTTTTATTTATCGCAACTAAACTTATATTATGTCTATTCACGGAATGTGGTTGATTCTGGCAACACTTTGTCTTCTTGCAACTCTTGCGAACACTGTCGATTTAATTGTATGGCCCAAATTTAGAAAGCTACATCAATTCAATTAAACAAATTTCGGTACGGCGAAAAACTCACGAAATATCGCTTTAATTGCTTAATGCGTTGAATGCGCAAAATGTGTTTTGCGGCAGACCCATCTGGTTGTTAGCTTATAATTCGATGCAGATATGTTGCGCGCATGTTTGCTCATCTTTGTGTCTCTTATTTTTCTTATGCTGCTTTCCACCTCGCACTTTTATTCGCTAGCAAAAATATTCGGTGATGCTGTAAATTTTTGATTGCCTCCATGCCTCTTCATTTAACATTAATAATTTGAATTCATATTTTTATTGTGCTATTTGTGCTTAGGTGATACGCAACAATATGCATACATTTTGTGCGTATGGCGAAAGCGTGGAGTTCGATGGAAAATGGATTTCCATAAAGAAATGCAGAGATCGGCATAAAAATATACAGTGGAAAATGATTTTCAACTAAGCTCGAACAAGCTTCCGTCGGTTGAATTCAATGTTCATTTAAAAGTGTGCGAAAGAAAGCCACGCCACAACGCATTTAAAAACTGTATAAGTCGCCAAAAAATGGATATATTCTCGATTTTTGTTGGCAGTCCGACCTTTTTCATTCTTAAGTTGGGTTCAATATTTTCATTTTCTCTCTTTCTCGAAATATTAAATGGAAAAAACTGTGCTTCTGGTTATTCTAAATCCATGTCTTTGTTGATGCTCATTGATATTTTTGAAGTTGTATACAAGTTTCCCGATATCGCCAGAAAACAGCAAAGCGAACAGCGATAGTCTTTGGATTCAGATCAAAAAATCAAATGTCACTCTTTGATTGTTGGTCGATACTTTTTGCATGCAAGCACAATCGTATTTGCTGCATTAACTTGAATTAGATGTGTGAATTGTTTAAAATTTGATTTGATCTCGTGTTTATTCATACACGAACAATGGCCATGCATAATGTGACTGTGATGGGGGCTCTGAGGCAACAACAATAACAGAAGTAACAATGACGCCAGCGGAAACATAGAATTCCGAAACGGGGCGCATACAAATGTTTGGGAAAGCTTGGTTGTTCGTTTGCTCCAGCTCGCATTGTTGTATCGACATGAATTCTGTTATATAGTATTTATACGTATGTTGTACGACGGTCGCGCATTGTTAAGAAGAATGGATGTATATTACGCTTCTTTATGTAACACGCACACACACAGAATCCAAAGTTTGTGCAAAATATCAAAATTAACATTTTTTTATTGACTTTTGTGTATTACGAGACATAATGTAGCCCGAGACCCGACCAAAAAAAACGGCTGCTTGTGAAATGTGAATCGCATTCGCAGATACAAAATACGCACTCCATCCATCCAACTAACCAACCAGACAACCAACCAACCAAAACAATCTGATAAAATATTCGAAAGCAAGACGAAATCATAAAGCAAAATGAAAGTTTCGTGTGACATTCGGCGTAGGATGATGGCCTAACTTTATCTAAGTTCCAATCACTACCAATGATAGTATTCTTTTGTTTGCGATTCGCACTCTGCTTCGAGTTTAGCCTAAAAAATAGGATTGTGGTTGATCGCATGCGATATATAGATTGAAATTGGATGATAAAAAATTATATTGATTCTGTATCGTCGAAGAATATGTAATTATTACACGGAAAAACATCCTATTCACTAGAAATTGACCGTGGTGCCGCTCCAGACAAAAGTACCGGCGGTCGATGCCAATGATTTAAGATATAAGAGAGAAATCCATTCACAAGTGAAAGACGCCATTCGTAAATGAGCGCCAGCCAGCCAATGAAACGGTGCCGTTAACCATCATTTCTTCTTTTACCGCTAGGCCAATTCAATTATGATCTGTCTGTTTTCATCTGTTTATTAAAGCATTTGAATCTTATTGATCGCTTACTTTAAGAATGGCAACAGTTGTACGAATAGAAAATGTTCGGAAAATGTCGGCTATGTGTACAGCAATCGAGAAAAAGAGAGAGTGCGGTGAAGAAAACCGAATGTTTCTCAACTACAAAAATATATTGGCACAACAAGTGTGTATGTGAGAGAACGAGTTCATTTAATGAAATTGGAAAGCCGTAGCACAAATACACCGGAGTTCGCATTGATTGTGATTGCATCATGCAAAGGTAACATTCTTTTTCGCTGTGTGTGCGCCTATAAATGTCAGCACCGTTCTCGCGAAACGTATACTTTCCGATACCGACATTTTCCTTCCTCATTTTATTTGCCCAACAGCTATTCTTTTACGAGTTTATTTCCATTTCAACTCATTTTTACGCACGTTATATTTTATTATATGGCACTGCAGCATACGGCTGAAATAACGTTTTAAGACTAGCACAAAAACATTGTATGAACACACGCTCTTACACTCCTTCGAATGTATGTTACAAATACGGCATTGCTATAGCGTTTTTGTTGCTGCTTTTGTTGTAAATACTAAAAAGGAGGCACATTTTTTCATTCGCATTTTCATATGGACCTTTGTTTGTATTGTATCGTGGGTACACCACTGTTTATTCGGTTGTTTCATCTCTGAATTCGGCATTGGCACGCAAAACAACCGTAGTCCCGGCCTAACGTTACTGACAGACAAATACCACTTATGTTGTGTTTGTTCCGTTTTTAGCATACCGGCCAATTCATTTGTGGCCATAATAATACGTTACATTGTCAGCAGAAAGTACGAAATCGACATTACGGTGTGTTTGTTTGTATTTTTGCATGTGTCTTTGCTTAAGGATTGTCTAGAATTATTTCGATTTGCTACCGAAATGTGCTACATTGAATTGGCCTGATGATCAGCTCCAATCCGAATGTTTCAGAGACTTTGATATTGAAAAATGCATGTTTACATGCTTTTTACAATACAATTTCCAAATACGAAAGCAGCCACGTCTCACACACTCGCATACAAAATTCAATCTTCAATTTGAAAGTGCCTCTGGTGCTGCGTTTTGGGCAATTTTATTTTTCTCTCTGTGTTTATGTTTGGAACAATACTTGAGTTCGACTTTTAATTTGCCTTCCTGCCAATATTCTTTTGATTTGTCATCGCGCATATCATCAAAAAAATTGCCATTTCTTCATTGATTGTAGCGTCATGGATTCCCGGTTTATCAAAGCAAATATATATGATTCAGAGGAGCTGTCAAAGATGCTCGTGCGCAAATAGAGTAGCAAACAATCTGCCGACTTCTATTGATTCAAACGATTACAACTGGCTAATTAGTCAATCGATTAATTTGGGACGTTTAGACTGAAAATTGACTATATCTTAAGTTGATCGAATATTTTGTTCGATATAATCATACTTAGGCAGTCAGAACACAGCCAAAGCTTCCAATATTTGTCAGAATTGGATTATCTTAGACTGTCATTATTGGACAGTAGAACACGTATTTTCAAAGTCTGAGAGGTTATATTTTCAATAAAATTCGATAAATCTTTGATGTTGTTGCATTAATCGACAGCAAATTTAATCGTCTGTTCAAATCACATCTATTAAACACGTTGAACAATTTTCAAGTTGAAAGTTGCGTTTGCCTAAATAGGCAACTTCAAATTAGAAATCAATTAGATTCTTTCGAATAAATATCAAAACTTTAAGAGATTCAACGATCGCATTGAAGTGAAATATATAAACAATTTGAATGAAATTATGGAAATACGAATTTTAAAATTGAGATTCACGATTATGAATATTTTTCATAAAATTTGATTATTGAAGAAACACAGCATCGGCCACAAGGTAAAAATCGTATTGAATGATCAACGATAAATGGATGTGTCACTTTTATTAAACCAACATTTCGAACTGAAGTTCCATTTGCTGGTCAGCTTTTCAATAAGAATGCATTCCAAATTGGATGAACTAATAATCGATTGATTCTTCTAATTGAATCGAGTAAAATAAAATTGATTGGGTAAAAAAAAATTGATAAAACTAGTTTCATATTTCATTATTTAATAATACAATTTTTTGTTAAATACCAAATGATTGTTCGAAAGTCTACACCTTAATCAACTGTGTGATTATTATTGCTGTTTATAAAAATAAATGTTTTCTGTAGCATACTGATATCTGTCACATTCGAATAGTTTAACTTTAGACTGATTCATTATTCATTTCATTATTCAGTATTTATAGACCGAATTGTGTACCGTTAGGTGTGTTCAGTCTTTTTTTTTTTCGTATTCCATGAATACCACCAGCATGAGAACTATTATTCGTATAAATTGGTTAGGGGCTTGCAGGGCACGACTGCACCGCATTCGAATGCTCGAGCCTAGGTAGGCTTCTACCTTTTTTGCGGTGGTGTATTGAATATTGAAATACCCAATAACACAACCTTAGCGTTAAGGTAGTCAATTTACGTGTGTCTGTGCTAATTCAAAATCCTCTTTGTGCACACACACGGGACCGACGGCTTAAAGTGTCCTCCGAAACACTCCGTGAGTCGAACATCACTGTTTTATGAGTTAGTTTGTCTCCCATCAATATATCACTGTTATTAGCAATGATGAAATTGATAGAAAATCAAACGGCCACTAGGAGATTCGAGCCCACGTCCCCATGCTTGCAAAGCCGGCACGCTAACCACTACTCTACCGCTGGGACTTTAGAATTATTGTGCACAATATGAAACATTATTTTCAAATCAATCAAATAAGTGAAAACAAAATATTATGCTCGTAGCGTATAATAATAAACCTCGTACCGTATTCGGTATAATAAAAAAATATCATATTTCGAGAAATTTTATGATGCTGTTTCTAAATAAGTTTTCAAATGAATGATTTGAAGGCTTATATTCCGCTGAAAGAAATTTTTTCAAGTACTTTGGAATTAGGAATTATGTTTACGATACTTTTTGCTATGTGATTTTAAAGTGCTTACGATATCTAACAGGAAGTGGCTTGTGATGCCGGATTTTCTATATGCGCAAAAACATGGGCCCGCCAATAATGAAGAAGAGAACAGTTTAAGAAAAGGCCAACGTTAAAAAATCGCTCATATCTTTTGTAGAAATACCGAAAGAACATTTAAAATGGAATGGCTTTTATCATGACAATCATTTTGCATGGTCAAATATGATTGCTGCTATTTAGTTGTCGCTTTGTACGATATATTTTCTTCTTCGTCGTTTGCCACAGTAATGACGATGGTATAACAAGCAGTAATGTGGCACACACACATACACACTCACCAAGTGGGAGATGCTTTTATGTGTGCCCATCTATTATCTATGGCATAGAATCACCGACGAAGTCACAAAAGAAGGACGCAAATAATTGAGTGTGGGAGCGACTAGAGCGCATGGACATGTATGGCACTTGTGCCTGCTTAAGTTTCGATTTTGATTTACTTGGGTCGAACAAAACGTTTGCAAATGCTCTGGTATTGTTCAGCAAAAAAACAAACAGCCAGTTAAAATTAACGGAATATGGGGCAGCTCTCGCTAGAAGGCGCATTCAACGCAATTATGGTGAAAAAGATTTATGTAAGAATTCAAGGTTATTACACACACATAAACTTTCGACAACTAACAGTTTAATATTTTAACAATGACAGCACGATTCCTATGCATAGCACCTGCCAAACTGTATGCGTATGCGTGATTTGGCGTTCTGCCACTATATGCATATTGAACTGAAACCAACCATTCCCATATAGTGAACTCCATTTGTATGTTAGTTGTCAAATGTTTATGTGTGTGTAATAATAGAATTGACATTCGATATGTTTATAGTAAACAGTGCACTTGTTTCGGACCTTTCTGATCTTAAATTGTCTTTTGCGTCGCAAAATGAGTGAGAGAGAATAGCATAATACGACCATATTTCATGATTTTTGAATAAAAAGGAGGACACTCGATTGATTTGTTTGGAATCGACGAATACGATATTTTCGATGTATATCATTGCCCCTTTGAATCAATTTTGTTTCTCATTATTCGCATCGATGCCGAAAATGTGTTTCTATTTTTGCCATTTTTGTTGCTGGACCCACAACATTTGTTCATATTTTCGGTACGCTCATGCAAGAAAACAGCATCAAAACGGGTCTGCTACTTATACTTATGAAAGTAACGACAGTGGATTTTCTATTTAACATTGAACAGGAATACATCGTGTCATTCGTGCGGAAACAGTACAGATTCATGAAACGTGCGCACAATGAAATTTCACGTTCCATACATCATACAGTTTACTTACCCAAAAGTCAACTCATTAAATGACATATAAAAGCACTTTCAGCATTTATCAATATCAGGCAACAAGTCAAGTGTTTTTGATTCGTTTTTCCCGTACGATTGCTGTTTGAGCTATTATTTGATTTGATTTTATTTAAATGAATGGGTTTGATACGGAACATGCTTTCATTCAGTCTTTTTCTCACTCACTCAATTGATGGGCCGAGAGAATATTATTGCCTTTTCGATTCTCAGATGCACACATTTTGTTTGCTCTTAATTTTGTTGTTTTGTGGTAGAATGGAAAGGACCGAACAAATATACATGTTTAACAGCGCCTTTGGCAAAAAACCATTTTCCTATTCCATCCAAAAATGTCCGAGCATGTTTCTCTATTTGATCAGTTTGGTTACGAGATGGTATTATATTTCTGTTCGGCCATCAATCGGCAACAGAAGAAGCAACCGATGCTTCTAATTTTGGTAACTGATTTTAAATTCAAAATGCAAACAAGTAAAATATAAATATGCCTCATTCTAATTACATGAAATTAATTTCTTATCTTCGGAACACAAATCGAATCGAACCGCAATACATCGATTGCTTACAATATATTTTCATGCGGAACAGATGCGGAACAGATGCGGAACATGTGAGGAACATTTTTGTTGATACATTTTTGTTGAAAAGCGAAACGAAACGAAAATGAATTCGAAATTGAAAGATTATTTATAGTTTCGTTGTAAGCTTACATTTTAACCGCCCACAAGCAAATATACGTATTGAGTTACGTAAAATGTCAGTTTGATGGTTGCCTTAACACTTCAAATGCAAATGATCGCACCATAAATAGCAAGGCGCAAGCTAATCAGTGCAACTTTTTTTGACAGTTGACAGTTCATCGAACGATAACAATGCTACAGTGAATAATTTGAATTGGAGACGCAAACATTAAACTGACGTTCAGTGTTGCCAAATAAATAAAACTGTTTGTGTGCATAAAACTATACCAAACTTCATCATTCTAAAAGGCGAACGATCGTTGAATGTGTTCTATTTCCGAACACAAAATTCGACAGCAATCGATCGATAGAAAAGAAGATGGGTGATGATGATGAGTAGATTGTGTTTGTAAGAGAGCGTAGCTGAGTGTAGTAGCATAACAAATAAATAGTCACAACCAAACTATTCGTTCGTTGCCCGTTCCAAGTAACAGTAGCAGCCGCAGCAAGTTGGTTGCATATAATACCAAAAATAATGCCACAAATGTCATTTTAGAAGATGCCAAACCCGAAACCACCATCATTCCAATAGTAAGAATATCTGCATATGAGACATAATCATCTGTATACTCAAAATAAATTGGCTTTCATTTGATGCGACTACAGCGGTCGGCCACTACCCATTCAAATCGAACGAATGCAATGTTTGTTATATGTTGGAAAACGCAGAATATTCAATTCCATTTTGAACTTAGTTGCGAGACGATATAATTAGCTCAAAAATTTATTTATAGAAAATGGCATTTGGCCAGGTGGATTCGAATAATAAAATGGAAATGGCCTGGAATTGTGCAGAATGTGATCGAGCTGACAATCAAATTGTCCAGTGTCCACGCCAATATCATCCGTAACGTCTACAAATAATACTTAATAGAATTTTCATTCCATGCTATTTAACAAATCTTTCGTTGAGATGGAGAGGCGATTTTCTGTGTTATTTTAAATGTACATACGCGCCTCTCCATCTCACAAATAGAAATGAGAATGACGTTACTTGCAATCGTTGCGGTCCTTCAGTTGCTATGTTCTTTTTTGTTTCATAATTTTCAAGCTGGTGCGACTTCAGAAATGTTTCGAGCACTTGATGTCGATACAACGCTTTATGTGTTTGTGTGGTGTGAAATGGATTAGTACCGAGACTTTGCTCTGCTACCCGTATTCTTATCTTCGTACCGTTGCATTTACCATTCGCCATATTAATATATATATATATATATATATCGATGTTTATAAAACAGCTGAAACTAAAATGGTATCAAATTGATGCGGTTTCCGTCCAAACACTCAACTCGTTTCTAACCGACTTGCTCAATAAAAGAGCAAATTTCAATGTGACAATTAAATGCTAATTACGTCAACACACACATACATACACACCGGATGGCTAGCTGGTGCAAAAAAGGTCGTAACACCAATCTGTCGTGTATTCGTCTGCAGCACAATTGGAATACATGGCGATTGCTTGCAACAGTGTTTATAATCACGAGAAAAACTATAAAAACTAACGATTATGCACACATTTTATATGGGGTTAGATTAGCTGACCGAAAATGACTCTCTCTCTCTCTCTCTCTCTCTCTCTCTTTCTCTCGCTTGCTTTCGCACGGTTGAATGAACATGTAAATTAAACACGTCAACACGTTTGAGGCGTAATTTTGTGCATTTTTCGGGGCTGATATGTGCTTAAGCTATAAACGCTTAAGAGATGGTGACGGTAAATTTATTTTGCAAACAATGCTGACGATTTAAGATGTCGACACACAAACATAATCTTTGAGGAATTTCCAAATTCATCGAATGCTGCGGAAAGCAGAAATTTAATGTCATATTTCAATGCGCTTAATAAGATACCTCTCACTGTATTAGTGGTTTCCTTTGAATTTCGGTTGAGGCGTGATGTTCCATATACATTGTAAATGAATGAATGCGTCCACACTCCGCAGCGGCAACTACTGCCTTCCATTTCTTTCAGGTTTTTCTTCGAAATGCGAACAAAATTAGCGAAAAAGATTCGCTCGAAACACTGACATTTTTATGATAAACGATGTACAAAATATATGAAAATGTTGCTCTAAAAGCAACATATAATTCCATTAATGTGGTGCAAAATGCGAAAATAATTAGAAATATTTGCTCGTGCGTGGAGTCATAGGACAGGCGATAACGACTAAATGGGACATCATCTCAGGACATTTTTTCACTGGAAAATAAAAGCATTTTACAAAACAAGAGCTATCTTTTGTTTGAAGTATTCGAATTTCGCATGCAATTAAATCAAATCTTTTATAATGCATTGCAAGAGCTGCATTTATACACTCGGATCGAGAAATCCACCAGCCAAAATATGCAGCGTCAACAGAAATTGTGGAAAACCCAGAGATTTCTAAATCTTTATGTTCATTTCTCTTCATTCTCGTTCGTTTATGTTCTTCTTCTTTCGGTCTTTGTGCGTTTTGCGCCGAGCATTCTTGAGATTTAAAATGAATCTCATTTAGCGTTTTCTTTTCTCTCGACCTTTTTTCTCCATACATTAATTATATTACTTGTTTTGTGGATTTCACAAGATTTCTTTTCGCCTCCTCCCGCTCTCGCGCCCTCTCACTCATGGTTGACGGTAATTCACTTCGTTTCCATGATATCCGTCCAATATAAAAATGTTGCAAAAACGCAGCTAATGAAAAAGTGAGACGAACCGAATGGCTGTTTCGAGCTTTTAAGATGTTCTCATTTTTGTTGTGGTTGTTGATGATGCTCGGCGCACTCTCCATCACGCGCACCATGCTAAATATCAAGACTTAAAGCCAAAATATCGCAAAGTCACATTTTGCGTTCGCACAAAACGTTAGCGATGATGGAACTTTTTTCATTCAATCTAAACATTTTCACGAGCATAATGATAATAATAATATCAGCTTCCAAAATATGTTGTGTACGTATGACGGATAAAAAATGTGCCCTTAAAGTGAATAAGTAAGAAGATCCAAGAAATCAACGTCCATCTATTTTTGGTAGGAAAGTGCTGCTTTCTGAACAAAAAAGCCATGAACTGTCACAAAGTTGAATGTGGCCGCAATTTTTCGGCAAATTCATTGAATTTTGGTTGAGTTTGTTCAAATTTTTTTTGACATTGAGTTTTTCTCAAATTTTTTCCGCTGTTCTTGCGCCCGACGTACTTTCACTTCATGGGAAAAAGCGAACTTTCAAATTGTCGCGCATCGAACTCCACGACCGAAAAGCCAAATAAAATACAACTGACAATTTTATCATATGCATGACTAAGAGATATGGATGAAAAGATGCAAATAGCACAAAATTGCAGTATGAAAATTGCATCACAGAAAAATGATATGTTGATACAGAAGCTCTTTGTGCCATATAATTTGATCGGAATAGCTCTTATTGTTCCGCTACCCATATCAACGACAGAGCTCTTTACAAAACTTAATATTTTAAGTATTCTCTCGAACAATTCCTCTCCTTCTCTCACTCTTTCCATCTCGAAAAATCAGGAAAAAGTTCTCTATTTTCTCTCTCTATTTTGGCATTTAATGGCAGTTTTTTTATCTCTTCTTCAAGCTTCTAGATGGCTGGCTGACTAGCCAAGTCTTTTTGTGATTTAAATTGAATTGAATTAAGAGATACAAATTTGATTTTACATAAACATAATGAATTACGTATAAATTACCCGGCATTGCCTCGAAATTTCATTCTCGGGCTTTGGCGCAATAAAATCACATTGGCTGTTTTTATGACGCACAAATGTGTGGCCAAACAGCTTATAGTTCAAGAGTAATCGAGTTGCGATAATAATAGACGATGAATGCAAAGTGCTCATTTGAATGGGTGAGAATAAAAACCGACCTCTAACTATTGTGAAAACAAAAATGAGACCCGGAAAATTTTTAAAACAAAAATGTGACCTGGAATTTTTGAAGAATAAAAATGAGATCGTGAAAATGTTGAGGATAAAAATGAGATCGAAAAACATTTAAAATATGAATGTAGAAATGAGACCAGAAAATTTTGAGGGCAAAAATGACCCCGGAAAATTTGAAGATAAAAATGAGACAACCAGTGAAAAAATGTTGGGTCTCATTTTTATGCAAAAAAAATTTCTGGTCTCATTTCAATTTGCATTTTTTTCTATTCTCATTTTAACTCTCACAATAGTTAGAGGTCGGTTTTCATTCCCCCCATTCATTTATTGTACCCTTGCTTTATTTTCGACGTTTGATTTTCTCGATTGCTTTCTCCTTTTCCGCTCTTTCTGTTCTGCTCTCGCTCTATTCATTTGGTTTAGGCCACGGAGCTTATATTTAAAGCGTATACGATTTACATTATAATGCTAACTGTTGTGTAAATCATGCTGATTTATTTTCCAGTCGAAAAATTATCTACTTCGCGCTCGCACTCCCTATATATATAAATATCTATATATAAGTATAAATCGCTCCTGCCCTCGGAAGTCCCTTATTCGCAATTTTTGACATCTTTGCTTCGGTCAGCGCATGCTGCTATTTTACGCTTTCAGTTAAATTGCTTGGTTTGTATATTATATGCTCTATGATTTCACTATGAATATGGGTTTTTTTTCAGTCAGTGTTTTCAATGTGATAGAATACAGGTTTGCGGAATATCGGAATTTATTAAGTATTTTTACTGATTTTAAACGTCTCACGTTCAAATTGGCGTCGATCAAGTACCCAGGCTGCACAGTCAAGACATGCTAATTTGATACCTTTTCTCTCTCTGTATTTTGTGCTTATCTGAAGTTTTTCACAGAAATTCGACGAGTAATACAAATCCGTCATTTAATAAATTAAAGCATTGAGTCATTTGCAATGCGATTGACTTAAGCTTCCAGTAATTTAATATTTATTATGTGCGATTTCCACATAATGTTTTGGGATTATTAAAAAAAAAAAAATGGTTTATCCATTGAATCAGTCATAATTCTTCCGTTTTGCCATTTTGTTGGCAATTTCACCGTGATAATCACCGCATGTTTTAAAACAGGCAGCCAACAATAGAAATGAAATGCTTGAATTGGTTGGAGACAGTGCTTTTTCTTTATTGCACTTCTATTTTATGCCAAGTTCATATGGAATGGCGATGAAACTAATTATAAGACTATTAAACTAGGTTATTTTCAGACGGAATTGCTTTCGACGTGCTAATATTTCGAAGTGACCTTTGGCATTTTCTTTGTGCACTCAAAAATTGAGTTCACTTAAATAAAGGGGATCCACTTGAAAGTCCGATTTTGATCGAGGTTTCAATTCCATGTTCGGTTCAATTGAATTGGGATTCTTCTGTTGTGTTTGCTTTTGTTGTGGTTGGTTGGTTTGCGATTGGCGTTGGTATTCATCAAAGTGGAAAATTCAAAATGAAAATATCTATTGTTTTATGCAATCTAATGAATAGTGCGGGCCAAATTTCAAGGAATCGATTTAAATAACCAGTAATAAATTACAACACACACGTTCGAAATCAACTCTGCTTCTAACGAACAATCGAATACCATGGTGCAGTGCAAATGATTTCGCGTGTCATTTAGAAACGCCATTCGATCCTTTTGCATTGCCTCTGAAGCCCTCACGAATCTTCATTTTCTATCTATAATTTTGATTTGTACTACTTCCCTAGCTACTTCCTGTACAGCAAGAAAAGCCGCCGAATGTTTCGAATGCATTGAAATCAATATTCGGATAGCTATTATTTCACTGCCACATAAGTTATCGCGCTTAAGTTGAATAGTTGCTAAACCTATTCTTGATAGATGAATCATACGGCATTCAATGCCAAACGAAGAACCAAAATTTATTTCAATAATTCCAATAAAGTTGAATCGGTAAATAAAAAGCTTAAAGTAATTAAACTCCGTTAAACTTCAAAGTCGCATAATTTTTTGATAATCTCATAAATACTGAACTAGACAGACTTGATTAACTCACAATTTGTGAGTCACAACCACTTGTTCAGGCGAAAAATCACAAGTTGATTCGGGAAAATATCTTGAATTTCGATAAACGAAAAGTGGCGGACTCAAAAATTACGATGTAAGTACGTTTGTCGAGCGTTATTTTGATCAGCCCAAACACCTCTTCGGTGTGGAAAGAATGAACTGGGGGGAAAAAAAGCGCACCGCAAACTTTTCAATATTTATCACGTACCCGATACCATTTCGCCAACAACTTCGTAGCGACAAAAGGTTTTGTGTGCAATTGTACTTATTCTCGCTTGATTTCTTCTGTAAAAGCACACCTCCTTATTCAAGTTGCAATATCGACGGTTTTGCATCAACAATATGGAACACAACTTATTCTATAGCGGAAAATTTATTTTAACAAAATATAAACACGTGCAGATCGGAAAAGCGTCAAGTAACAAGAGATACAAGTGTAAGTTTGTACAAACAACCACCCGACAACTCAGCTAAAACTAAGCTCTCGTGACGCCACATAAAATGTTTTCGAGCGGAAATAATATCATGATTTTACATTTCGTTTACCATTCTGCACCCTTTAGTGCATTATGCAATTTCACTTGCATTTATCATGATTTGGTTATATGCAGAGTTCTTTTTGTCCTGAACTATCGGCGATTCCTTTTTTCGTTGTTCTAATATTGGATAACGGTTACTGAAGTCGTCTTTGTCAAGTGAGTTCAATCGATTCAGAGCGAGAGAGTGAGAGAGAGAGAGAGAGAGAGAGAGAGAAAGTTCAACACAAAGAGCTCTTTGTCGTTGAACTTGAGCCCCGATCGCTCTCAATCATCGTCGAATGAAGAACGAATGGCAAGTTCTTATGTAAATTATTTTAGTTGGCTTCTTTCGTTGAACATTCCATCTGCGACGGAGCTGAAACGGCAGTCTTAAATGTTTTTTTATTCTATTCTTTACCTCACTTTTGATGTTCGTGTAGAAACATACTTATTTTTTGTTAATGTTTTGGTAGTGAAGCGAAATGGCAAACGAAAGTAATGAGTGAATAAGATAAAAAAGAGTGAACATAAAGTGACGAGGCATCGAAAATGAGCTAAAACCACATGCAAGTTCAACTCTTCAATTTCTCGTTCACCAAAGTACCGAACATGAAATATTATTATCATTATAGCAGCATCAAAAGTGAGGCTCTCGTATTCACACCAAATCACTATAGTAAAATTAATAAGTTTAATTGCAATTAATAAACTGGTAAAGTTGATTGAGTGGCAAATATCTATTGATGCGAACGAAAGAGACAGAGAAAGAGTGAAGTGAAAGCAAGTTTAATGTCTGGCTTGGTTTTTTTTTCTGCGAAATGCTCAACTACTAATTATTGATGAGCACATGGCGTACACAATATTGATTCCTTGCAGTGTGTTGTTTGCGGAAAATGTTGAGCGTACGAAAATTCACACTCATATGAGAGAATATACGTACCTCGCTCGCAATTCAATGCGATTATTTTGCACTCGGAATTTCAACTAGTATGACTGGATCTCCGTTCAACATTATCTTGGTTGTGCACACCTTAAACCATTCTCATGTCACATCTCACAACTCTCTAGTAACTTTCCGCAGGACAATAGGTTCTTTTTAATTACCAGCCGCATGCAATAAATTTTAGAGTAAATTCGGGATTCTATTGAGAAGAAAATTAAAATGTTTTCTCAGTAAGTGACTGGCAATTTATTATCGTCGAGATCATTGAGCAGCAAGCATGAGGTAGTCATAAACCCTTTTCTTCCGTTTCATCATATCTGGTCTACGACAAGAGTGCTTAAAGTATTCGTTACTACTATGCCATTGACAAGTGAGTAATGGATTTGCAGCGAACTGGAGTGAACTCAACACCGTGTCATATTCTTGGCGCTCTCGTATATGCGTATCCGGACGATTATCAGCGAGTGGCATGTGTTTGCATTGAAAAGACAATCCGAAAAATGCGTTAGAACTGTGCAAATATATCGGATTTCAAATTATATGTTAATTATAATGTATTAAGGCGGTTGTGCAGTACATTGAATTAACCAAAATATAAGCAATAACATCATTCGCTTCGTATTCGGCGAGCTGTGAGTGTGAATCATACGAAAATACGAATTGGACACAACAGTGTTTGCTTATAAGTGAGCGAGCGAGCGAGCGGGCAGTGAGGGAGTGAGAAAAATATATTCCATTTCTTATACTATGGGCGCAAGAAGTCCACTTTTCCGGTGACAGCGTCGCCGATGTCGGTCTAATTATTGTCATTTCGAATCGAACGAAATTTCACCGACAGCTTGTTAAAAATCCTTGCATAAATAAAACATCTTATCCATTATTTAGTAGAATGGCGATGACTTCAAACTATGCCATAACATTTCGCTAAGTATATACGAAAATGGCGCAAACAATGGAAATCATCAACAATGAAGTGAAATTTGTTTTTGAACCTGGAATTAATAGAGAAAACACAATTTCTGCGTCTACAACAGCTAATTTTGCAGCTTACACACACGTTCAACGACACCAAACTTGTGTGAAACTTTGCATTGGACCAATGCCAAACTAAAAATCAAATTACAAACCGACATTTTTAATGTTATTAAAATGAGTAAAAAGAGGAGCATGGCACGATCATTTGGTGTTGCGTATCATCTTGCTGCGCCTGCAACAAGTGCTATCTAATAAAATTAGCATAGCTTGGCTCTCTCTCTCTCTCTTCTCTCTCTCTCTCTCTCTCTCTCTCTCTCTGAAAAACGTAGAACATAAATCGAGAACAATGCAAACTAACATGATGTAGTTTCGAGTTTAAATCAATTGTTGTTTCGAACCGTTTGCGCGTTTGTTCGTACATTGTTCTATTGTTTAAATGATGTGGTAGTAAACTCGCCGCTTTCCGAATTACAATTTCACAATTCACCATATTAAAATACTTTGTCACCGTAATTTGCCATATTTTATTATTATATATAAATGATGTTCTTTTGAATGCCTATTCTCTCGCTCCTCCTTTGCGAGCGATTATGTGTGTGTATCGTGTTTTGGTTGACTGTCACGATGGTTTTGTCTTGGAACTTGCTTGAATAAATAAATTGTTCTTTTTTTGTTTCGCTGATTCTTGTCGCTTGCACGCTTGATCTATATGAATGGAAAGCCGTTGTTGCTGTTCGTCGATTGTTTTCGTTGTCTACATTTGCTTTCTCGTTCGCCTTAATTTCATTATTATTTATTTGAGCGTTATTGTTCCACACACAATATAAGGATTTCTATAGTGACTGTTCGAGTACACAGTGGCGCACACATACAATTTCATCCAAATATTTAGTGCAAAGTTTTAAGCAGCGATGGGTTTAACTAGTGTACAATTTAAAGAATTTTGTTTAGACAAGCCATTGAAATTGCATTAGAAAATGACAGAGAAAGAGATTGCGGCAGAAGCATTACAGAATTGTTTCTGATATTTTTTGAGACGAGAGAGAGAGAGAGAGAGAGAGAGAGAAAAAGAGAGATAAAGATGTGAGCAAGAAGAAGGAAGAAAGAAGTAGAGCAAATTGTGTGTACGGGTTTTCCATTCATTTTTGAGTGAGTCATAAGCACGAACACAAGAAACTCGTTTCTTTTGCCACTGATGCGCAATCAAATTGAATAAAATTAAAAATGGGAAAATTCGAACTTATTAACATTTGGCGTTACGAATGCACATTGTCGAGGCTGAGTGTAAATTTGCCCTTACGTTCAATCTCATCTCGTGTACAAATCATATTCGTATTCATATTGAATGTGCATCGCTGACACGGACAAAGACCTTTGTCATTTTGTATTGTCAGTCTTCACACAACGGTGAGATATAAAAGACCAGTTATCATCGAAATGACAGGAGTCTAAATTTTAAATAATATAAGCGACAATGGAAAAAATGGTATGAATAAGATAGAGCAGCATTTGGCATGGTACTTGTGCAGAAGTAATATGCGTTTTATTTTCAAATGAAGAGAGAAACGCACATGCTTCCATCATTATACTTTTGATGATATGCGCATCGTCGTGTCCTTGATATCCATGTTTTAGCATCGACGATGGTTTGCTTTGAATACACACGAGCACACGCACATGCCACCAGGTTAGACAGTGATATGAAGTAATAAAGTAAAGTTTATGCGTCCTGTCCCAAAACTCTTTTCGCTCGACTCGCATTGCATGGTCACTTGAAATATGAAAGACTCGACAGACGTTTACCATAATGAACGAACGAACGAACGATAAAAAGAGAATTGAAAATGGTTGAGTTTGGTGTGTTGATTTGAACTGTTTTATGAATCGTCCGTTGTGCTTAAATTTTATGGTTTTTTTTTGGCTTTTTGCAACTTTTTCTGTCTGCATTCATACTTTGGCATTCTCATTCCATTTATAACAGACACGTCGTGTATTCAGTATAATCTTACCAAACATAAAGCCTTTTCTATTATGTACCGACAGAAAAACACTTCATATTATAAAGTGAAAAGAGCTAGTTGAGGGGTCAATATAAGAGACGGTTACCCTAGCAACTGCACTCTCGAACTGTCGCTCTCGCTTTCTCGCTATCTTGCTTTATCGTTTTTTTAGCTACTAATTTCGATATAATGAATTATACCAATGCTTCGAATAGCTCACAATTCAAATTCGTATGCATCTGAAATTATTTAAAGAATTTTTAATGAGAAGAACGCATACATTTATAAATATATGTTAGATCTTATATATCCCAATGAGCCAAAATTAAAGTTTTATGTGCCTAAGCTTATGCAAAGTACATAAGTGATATAGGATGTGTGTATAGAAAGCCATACAAAGCATCACGGTGCCATATATTATGCTTAAGCTAATGTGACAGTATTATGCGAATTTTCCAACCAAAAAAAAATTTAATGATGCGTATGTTGGTGCATAAAACTGCATTACAAAGGCTCATTGGAGAGGCAAAAATCGGATTACCAAATCAAGTCCGAAACGCACCGATTTCATTGTTTCATCCATCCGAAAACAACCAGATCGAATAGATTTTGTCGGATATCCTAGGTCTCTATGCAAATTTATGTAAAATTCAATATCTTGGTGAATATTAGGAATGGTGGCAAGAAACATGCTCCGGGAGTTGTTGTGGACAAGTCTGGCAATGTAGTGATGGGTAGAAAGAATGTGTTGAAACGATGGAAGGAATATTTTGATGAACTGCTGAATGTAGAAAATGCCGATTTGGTGAATGAAAATGTGAATGTAAATGTGAGTGAAGAGAGTTTGGAAGAGATTAGCATGGATGAAATTCACAGCAACTGTATTCATACTATCTTCACAATGTATTTTTATTCAACCACTTCATATAAACTTATTAGTGGTGCCACCAAGAGTCATCTCCACCTAACTAAATATCTGACACATTTCAAAGCTGTCATTTCATCGTATATGCACCTTCAAGTTATATTTTCTTTTGAAAACCTGTATGCATATTTTGCACTTTGGCTTTTTGACTTTTTTTCATTTTTCTTATGTTTTTGTACAATAATAACAGAATAATTTATTTCGAAACAAAAAAAAAATCGCAGGAATGAAATATATACAACACTATAATAAGAACACAATCCGACACTTTTTAATTCAGTTGGATATATTGTCTACTTAAAGTCTCAGATTGCGTTTCGTTCTCAGTGCGTAAGACATGTGGTGGCAGCACATTTAAGTGACAAATGTCAAGTTGACAAAAAGAGGGATTGATTACAGTTGTTGGAAATTCAGATTGCAATCAATAAGTTGAGTTGGGGTAAGGCTGCGGGTGTGGATGAGATTCGGAATGAATATCTGATTAGCAGTGGTTTGGTAGATGTTCGCTGGTTACATCGTATCTTTAATTCAGCTTGGAGCTCCTCTGTTGTCCCTGAAGAATGGGGTGGCGCAGTCATTTCGCCACTTCATAAGAAAGGCAGTAAGAGAGACTGCAACAACTATCGAGGAATTTCTCTATTGAACGTTGTCGGTAAAGTGTATAGTGCAATTTCGAAAATGAGAACAAGAGCTATTATCAAATCGCTCTTGGATGAAAATCAATCCGGTTTCCGCCCAATGCGCGGATGTCAGGATCAAATTTTTTGCATGAGACAACTAATGGAGAAATTCCTTGAAAGAAATAGGGAACTGTAATTCTGTTTCGTGGATTTGCAGAAAGCATACGACTGCATTCCCAGCTTTGAAAACAGATTCCTCAGCCAATCTCAAGGCTTTATTCAGGTATTTCTCGGCCCATTCAGCAGATTTCGTTTCCTCAAATGATCACTCGAAAAACCAATTGGCTGAAATATTGATTTTTCATGCTTCGTCAGAGGCCATCACGAACCAGCATTAATACTATTAATGGATGCACAACTAAGAACATTAAAGATATAAATCAAAGACTCTTCACACAGATGTGTGCACGTGTGCATGACCATAATTGCGGTTCAGATATTCTATATTCTTACAATTCCTTTTTACCTCCTGAAACGTCAAATTAATGATTTGACTGAAGTTATTTCCGGTGATATTCAAAAAAGATTTATCACAGCAACTTCATTTTCCAATGTATAAATTAGAAAAATGTTGACACGCAATTTTTGAACGTGTTTTTATACGCATACGTGTTCGAAATGATAAATGAATTTGCACTGAAATGCAACCAAAAAAATGGGATGAAGCTTCGAGAAATACGAATGTAGAATTTATTGACTACTTTTCGACTAAATCACAGAGCAAACGAACAGAAGTTCAAATAAAAAGAGATAATACGTTCACATTAATTGGATATACAAAAATCGTAAGCTACATCGGTCCGACTTCTATGAACCATGTAATTGCACCTAATTATATCCAGGGAAAGAGAGAGATGTTCCATCCGAATAAAAAATTAAATAAATCATTGCCGATCATTTCAGTGGAATAGATTTTCATTTGATGTGTTTATCCAGTGCAAACATAGGTTAGTTTGCAAAGTGGTTTACATGAAATTGATGAATGGAGTTGCTGAAACGGATTTGATAATGAGTGAGTGCATTTGCGTAGGAAAAGCATGCATGCATGATATTGGATTTCAAAATCGTTTATTTGGTCAAACATTCAGGAGAACATTGAATTAAGCAGGAATTCGGCTTCATGAAAATATTAAAATTGCATATTCCCAAAACACGCATTGCCATCGCGAAATTGAAAAATAAAAATATTTGGAGTTGTGATATGATTTCGGGTGCACAAATTGGAGCTAAAATCAAGTTCAATCATCATGTCCATAAAAACCAACTCAAATACGAAAACATCTTTGTTGTTCCGCAGTCTTTATCTCACTCTCATGATTAAATCATCGAACATCATCACACGCGGTCAGAATTGTGATGTATGTAGCATTTTGTCAGGGCCGAATATCGCATGCGATCACACGCTTTAAAATATCCACTGTTTGTAGTTTTATAAATAAATTTCCGGAGCCTTTAGGTGTGATTCATTTCCCACTTCACGTTCGTTGCTTTTTCACTTTCGTTCTTTCTTTCTCTCTCTCTCTTTTCAACTCCGGCGAACTCAATCTTTTCCCTCCATCGTCAATGTCAATTTTTTCTTAAGCGAGCCAGTTTTTCTTTCCGAAATCTCTTTGCTTCAATCTACACACGATCAATTAATTCCATAAATTTGTTAATCATGTACATCGATCATGCATTTAATAAATTTCAAACAAATCCATCCGTAAATTGATTTTTTCCGTTTTGTTGATATCAGTTTAATATGTGAGGCAGCAGATGTCTGCCATACCGATTCACACACACGGTGAAACTTTTCGATTGAACGAGAGAAAGTACACTAATTAGATCCTAGTTTGTATTCTAGTCAACAGTTTGTTCATTATTTTTCACTCAAACTTTCTAGATTGTTTTTTTATAGAGATAGCGAGAGAGGGAGAGAGAGATACAAATAAGTTTAAACTGGCAATGGCGCGCTTTGCAAGTCAGCAATTAATCAATTTCCGTCTACAGGGCAGGATTTTCGGGTAAATGGGCGTTGTAATTATTTCGATGGTCGCCTTGAACTTCAATCGCACACGTAATGTGACTCCTTTTCAATTAGATCCGAGATGGCTGCGCTCAACTCTGGCTGTTCAACGATTATTCACTTTTGAACTATTCGCTTTAAAAACGAAGGTAGCAAATGAGCTGTTAAAAACCGAGCAATACCCTCCATATAAAATGACAGTAATTGGATTTTGGTGAATTTAAAAAAAAAAAAAAATTGTTCAATATTTGGATTCACATACGTTTCTTTATTGGGACTTCATCGATTTTTTAAGCACAGAACATGTTCAAATGATCTACGAATGAAATAACAAAAGAGTAATAATTATGGCTCATACAAACTCAGTATATGCAAGTGCGTTTTTTCATGTAATTTTCACGTAATTTTTTTGCATGAGGCCAATGAAATAAAAATGCGAGATCTCGCCGACGTGCTAGATAAACAAACGCACATTTTGCAGCACAATTCCGGCATTAGTGATGCGCGCGCATTGATTTCATCAATGAAATTGGCTGAAATCGACAGTTATTATATGGTGTTTTTATCTTTCGCTTCTCATTTGTTGGGTTGATTTTTTTTATATGCGCGGTCGTTGTCACTTGTCATTTTTTATGAAAGCATATGGTTCCAATGGCCATTTGTTGCGTTTCTAATGTGATAAAAATAGCAAAGCACGCTAAAAATATATGCTACTTTTTTCGCATCTCATCAAATTTATTAACCGCTCAAGCTGTTGCTTTTATCGGCCGGTCGCTCGAGCGCACAATCTCTCGTCATTTATTTATTTATTACAGAGCATTTTATATGTATATCGTTTATAAGTGCAAAGGAGATGTGCTCGCCTCCTAATTGTTCGTTTGGTTGCGTATACAAATGAATACCAGCCACAAACATTGATTTGATATTGATCCTTGCTTGGAATACATCTAAATTAAATCAATTCCTCTCAACATATACAAAGGCCTTTGAAAGGAGCGTAGCTTTAATTCGTATAGAAAATGGGTAAATTCTTTAAATCGCTTTAAAACTACAAACGAATCGAGGCAATTTTTTAAATTTTCTTTTAATATCCACAATTATATAATGATTGCTGCAAATAATTGGCACACTTTACAATAAACTGTGAATAAATGGAATCCACAAACAAAGCACACACATTCCATGCAATTGAAAATAATGTTTCTCTGTCATGGAAATGCATTGCGGCCTGATTTTTCAATCAATACTTCCCATTGATTATTTAAATGTCTGAAAATGAATAAATGATTGTGTTGTTCAGCTACTCCACAACACAAGGATATGACTTTCCTCAACCAATGTCGCAATATATTCGGCGGTGTATTAGTCAATCGCCCGTTTTGTATGCTAGCGTTAACAAAGTGAGCATTTGGGTGAATAGAGCTTATTTGAAGCTAGATGCAATACTAATTTATTTGTATTTATCGTTTTGCTTGCTAATATTCACATTCATTTAATTGAAATTCCGACTGAACATCTAGGAAAACTGGATAAAAAAAAATCCATCAAGAAGAACAATGGAGCCGTTTATCTGGGAAACAATGGAACTGCTTCGGTGACGAACGAAAAATGTGACGAATGCTGATGAAGGCAATATATGACAAATTTCGCCTATTTTCATATCAATGTCAATCAGTATTCCCTATTCTCGCTTTGTGTAGCTCTTAGCTCTAGCTGCTGCCAAACATCTTCACCGTCGCCTATCTCTCATCACCGAAAAATTTACAATAATAATAACATGCATCAATTTATGATGATGACAGCTGTCAACCGTGCTAATGTGCTGTGATAGAATGCATTCGCTCATTACCAAACTGACACATAAATAAATACGAAAATTCCTTGTAATGCAGAGAGCAAGAGGCGTGCTGTCATATGTCACACAGACACTTCTATCAGATAACATCATTGATGATTTTCGCCATGAGAATACCCGTTCAAGGCTGAGAGAGAGAGAGAGGGGGGGAGGGGTAGCAACGTGACTAATAGAGCGATTAACAGATTTTTCGATAAAAATTGATACGGATCCTTGCAACGTTAACAAGAAAACATTACCGCAGACAAAAAAACGTAAAAAGATCGAGAAATACAAAACAAATTGGATGTGATATCTCCATCGTTGCTATGTTGTTGCACGTCGCACGAAAATGGAAACAGCATTTTGTCGTGTAACATGTATTGTCGATGGCTTATTTATCTGTTGAACAAATAAAAAGCAAAAAACTTGCAATTTCACTGTGCTGCGCACGTTTGATAGCAAAACTGGAAAGCGATTTTTGGTTTGGCCATGTAAAAACTTCTATCGCTCACAATCATTTTGAGTCTAAACCAAAATGCAGTGTGACGAAAGCTGCACGTCGTCATGAACAGCACTCTTACTTACTTCCGATGCTCACCAAAACAAACACACAAATTACACTCTCGATCGATAATTTACACACAGAAGCTTTACTGATTTTATGTTTTAAGTTAAATGTTAAAAATACATTACATGAAATTTGTTATTTGAATTGGTCACCATACATTTTCCAGGCAATAAAGATTATCACTTGAGGACATTCTCAACTATTCGACTAGATATCTGCTCAATTTTTCATTCGAACGCAAAAAAATATGTGTCGTTCTTAGCGCTACATAAAAATATGTAGAGCTGCTCTATTGGTGTTTTGATTTTTTTTTCTTTTTTGTTAAATAACTGATTTGTGTTTGTATTTTCTTGTTCTCGTTGCAGTGCATGTAAGCTAAACGATAAAAATAGGGCCGATCGCCTTGCACAACCACGTATGTCTCTCCTGGGGAAACCGATAAGTTATAACAGAGGCGCACGTCGTGATGCCCGTTACAGAAGACTACAAAGCCGTGTATACAATTTTTTAGAGAGACCCAGGTAATTCCCCAATTTTTTCCTCCATATTCGTTCGATTGATCGAATGCCAAATCGAGAAAAGGCCAAACGATTTTATTCCCATTTTTATTCGGATTGAAATAATAATTTACTTCTTCGTTATTTTTGTTTCGTTGTTATTTGTCCAGAGGATTGCCGGCCATACTGTATCATGTTCTTGTGTAAGTACAATTTCTAACTTCAATTCGGTTTGAATAAAAAAAAATCACATTTTGTTGAATCTTAGCAAAGAAAGTTTTAATCGAATCGAACGATCAAAATTGATGTGTTTGAGAGATAGAGGAAGAAAGAGAGACAGCGATGATCTCAGTGAATTTTATCCGACGATAAACAGAATAGACTTACAGACAGACAGACAGACAGACAGACAGACAGACAGACAGACAGACAGACAAAGGGAGACTTAGAGAATGGGGAAGAGAAAGGATGGAACATGAAAAAATTAAATTTTTTGTTATTTTGAATGTGTAGAACAGCCACGATGTCGAAGTGTCACTATAATGTATATTTATTGTGGTCAGTCTCACGCTCGATGAAAGTTTTTTCTCGCGTTCCGTGTATTTGGCCTGTTGTTGTTATGCACTAACGATTCCATTTAATTTAATAAAAGATTTCAGTGAAAGGAAAAAAGGAAAATCTAACAGCGCGCCACCCACCAATATATTTATATATTTCGGGGGGTGTTTTTTGTTGACATTGGATGTGATAGTGCCTTAGCAGCTTGCTGAAAGCATGCACACACAATATGCTTATCAACAATGAATATCCCGTCGAGCTTCTGAAAAAAATCATCCATTATTTATTATAATATACTTTCCATGTCCCGCGTTCAATTCAATTCACTCCATCTCCTCACTATTTCGCTCACTCTACCCCCCCCCCCCCTCCCGCGCTGCGCTCTCTCTCTCTCTCTCTCTCTCGATATAATTATTTTAATATTCATTTAGTTTGGTTGGTTCAATTGAATTGAATAGTGTGTGGCGTTCACATTTTAACAGTGCACCGGTATTCGTGTGGACATGTAATTGTAAATGGAGCTCGACCATCTGACCTATTTTAACCAAACACATTTTGTATGTAGCTATTATGGTTGCAAATATGTGATGGCTGTTTGGCCAGTGCTTAAATTTAATCCGCAACAGTGCAAACTATATATAATTCATTGATAGCTAATTGATATAAATCCGTTCTGACAGAGTATCGTGTTAATACGCGATCGTTTTAGTCGATTCACGGTGGGCAAATGTGTGGGCAAAAACCGAACCATTTCGAAAATTGGCGTCCGAAACGGAATTCGTCGACAACAACAAATGCTATGTACATTTATTCTTGTCTTGTCTTGGCTTGGCTTTACTTTTGACGCAACTTTGTTGGCTGCGAGGCGTTATTAACCGGCGCCCAACAATTCCGCACAGATATTCCAATGTTATTGTGACAGTGTTGTGTTGTCGTTAATCTGTACCTGCATTTACATGACCTGAATATATTTTTAATTAGCAGAATTATGTCATTCACGTGTGTTGTGCCTATCCTACATCTGTGGTGGCATTTTTTGTATGTGGATGTGTGACAACGCCAGTTATATTATAAATAATTATGTCGCTTTAAGTGACTCACATTACCGTAATAATATTTCATGCGACGACGATGTTTCGAAATGCAGGTAGACAACCATTTCGAAAGTTTGCTTTTTTTTAAGTAAAACTTTGTCATTTTTTCCATTGTTTCATAAAAAAAAGGGAAGATCAACAAAAACCGTGGTTTGGTTTAACCGAGAAAATCCATTTGATTTGTTGTTCAATTAAAAAGCAAAACATTTAGATCAATCGAATCAAAATCGATTGAAGTATGACAAACACAAACAAATGAAAGATACATTTTTTATATTCAATTTGTTGATAATTGAGCGGAGACTGGCGCTGTGTGGGTGCGAAATCAAGTCTCTGGAGCATCAAAAATTTGAGACATGCAATTATTGATTTTCTTTATTGTTACGTCGTTTCTTCGTCTGCTGGGTGAACAGATAATCAAAACTGTGCGCTCTTTTTGTGCATATTTTCCTCTTCTCCCATTCAATTCGGCTAACAAGGGATAGACAAATGTAGAAACAATGTCTTCATTTTCATTTTTATTTGAATTGATATAATAATTCACTCGTTTGTTTCTTTTCTCTCTCATTTCATTGTTGTATCTTCAAATGCATGGTTCGCATGACGGGTATTCGGACGATGCGTTGGGACGGCATTTCAACTATCATAATTCACACTGGCAAATGGCGTACCACAGATTTTTAATGGTATTCACATGCTTGGCCTTAAGCGTTTTCTGCACAATAGACGAGTACGAGGACCAGGCCATCGATATACTACTCAAAATGGAGATAATTGTTGTAATCTGGTTTACGTTGGAGTTCGGAGCACGGTATGTGTGTGTTTGTGTGTGTGTTTCAATCAGTCTGTGATCCTTTTATTTACAAGCACATTTTTTTCTCTCAATCAAATAAAGAACAATAAAGAAATTGCTTCTTTTGTATTCAACCATGATCCGTTTACGTAGCGAGACAAATAATGTGATACAAAAGAAGCGGTTTCATTTTCGCATTTAATCGTGGCTATGCTTTATCAGCAATTGTCATTCCATACAAGAAAAAAGGCAAAATAAACGACGAAATGTTTTTAAAAGTCATTCTTCTTTGAATTTTTCGACTCTTTTGTGGACGGACGTGCGTAAATTTGATTGGTGCGGGGACATGATGAACGCGTCGTCTGTTTTCACTTTCTCTGTGTTTGTTGGCACTTTCCTGCGTCTCAACTCATTTGGTGCATTGCAGACTATGGTCGTCGGGTTGCCGTTCTCGCTACCAAGGCCCAATGGGTCGATTAAAATTTCTCAAACGACCATTTTGTATTATAGGTGAGTATTATTAATTGCTTGTGAAAAGAGCTGAATCTTCATTTGAAATGCTATGACCAGACATTGATTGAACACGATAATTGATTGAAATCAGTGGAAATGTCGCTGAATCCATTATCATCATGTTCATACGCTCCGAATTTAAATTGAAACTTCACTCCCGAATGATTGACATTAACCATTTTAAACCGATATCTTAATGATTTTCCTTCGATTTAATCCCTTCTAGATGTTGTTACAATAGCTGCATCAATAGTTGTAATAGGCATGGGCACATCGGGTCAGGTTTTTGCAACGAGTGCACTACGTGGTCTGCGATTTTTTCAAATACTTCGAATGGTTCGGATGGATCGACGCGGCGGCACATGGAAATTACTCGGAAGCGTCGTATATGCTCATAGACAAGTAAGGAGAATCCATTCTAAGTGACCTGCTGAACCGTTTTCGATGCGGATGGATTGTATTTTGATTGATTCATTATTATGGCAATTGGCAAATGTTGTGTAAAATTCATTGAATTCGTTACCATCGTCCTGGTTCAACAAAATGGAAATTACATTTCAGTCGGTTTAGATGCCCATTTGAATCGAGCTGAAAGTACAAAAAAATTGACCACTGAATTATGATTCTCAAAAAAATATCAAGCATCAAAGTTTTTCAAAAATCAATTAAAAGTCGACCGTTTGCCACAAGCTCGAGCGAGCTAGGTTCGTGAGATTTCGAAAGCGACACAGCTGTTTTATGCACCGTATGCCCTCGCTCTCTCTCTATCACTTCCTCTCCCTCGCTAATGTACAAATTCGAGCAAACGGTTCCAAGATCGAGTGCTTTTTATAATATGGCTATTAAAATTCTAAGAATTTTGAATGCGTTTCGATAAAATTAAAGGAAAATGAAATTTCTATTTGAACACCCGACTTTTTTATAATTAGACTGTTCGTTGGTTAAATCGATGATACGATAACCCATCGGTTGCTTCGAAGCCAAGCTGTATGTGAAAGTTGAGAAATCGAAACAATGTTTTCAATCGTGGTGAAAGTCGATGGTGATTCGAATCCTATTAGCTTTTCTAAACGATATGAAAATAAGTACAATGTGCCAATGGTCGATCCAATACAATACGATGCATAATCGACGTAATACATATTTTATTGCATTTTAACCCTCCTTTTGGTACTTTTTTCTCTTTCTCTCTCTCTTTATCATTTCCATAGGAATTAATTACAACATTGTACATAGGATTTTTAGGTCTAATATTCGCTTCATTTGCTGTATATCTTATGGAAAAGGATGTGAATAAAAAATTTAGCAATTTTGCCCAAGCGCTCTGGTGGGGTGTGGTAAATATCTGCACATTTTCAACATCAAGCATAAATAAATGTATTTTTGGCGCAGTTCCGTTTATGCGTCCGATGCGATGTAGTTTGGTGTCTGTCGCATGTTAAAATGTGCCACAGCACATGGATCATTTTACATTTCATAAATCGAGCAGTATCAACGTGAATATGTGAAACGCTCTAGTTTTCAGTCTTCTGTGCAAATTTGTAAGGAATGTGGGCTCTAAACGGATTTTTTCTTTATCTATTTTTTCGGTCCTTTTTTGTCCATTGCGTTGTCATCGCCTGCTGCGGTATGGGAACTATAACAACAATAGATAACTTTATGCACAGTCGGCTATGGTGATATGGTACCTGAAACGTGGCAAGGCAAAGTGATTGCATCATTTTGTGCATTGCTTGGAATTTCATTCTTTGCACTACCCGCTGTAAGTAGGATCCAACGAGGTTTAATGATTTACACAGTATATTCTTGCGAGAACGATGAGCCAGGGAAAAATGCATGAATAAGAATTCGTGTTATCATTGGGTGGTCGTGGCAAATCGAATCAACAAAAACCAACCGACGTCGACCTCTAAAAAGCCTATTTTTCTTCTATTTTGCTTATACAAATAAGTGCAAAAATCGGTTTTGCTCATTAGCAACATTAAAATAGCTACAAATTTATGTTAGCATTCCTTGGAACCGGGAAAAAAAAATTCGATCGAAATCTATCTCGCGAATAAAATCATTATTTGTTCGGAATGTAATCCGATCTCATGCTCATCTGATGGTTATGCTTCTGTTGGTATTGCGTTGACAGTCTCTCCAAACGAATTATCTTCCTCCAGCTATTTACTGTGTACGCGCGCGCAAAAAATGCGGAAATAATATTTATTTTCTCTCACTCTTTTTATGACTCTCACAAAAAAAAACATCAAATCTAGGGTATATTGGGCAGTGGTTTTGCTTTGAAAGTACAGCAGCAGCAGCGGCAAAAGCACATGATTCGACGACGGCAGCCTGCCGCTACACTTATACAGTCCCTGTGGCGATGCTATGCAGCCGATGAACATTCTTTGTCGATTGCAACTTGGAAAATCCACCAAGTGCCATTGCCCTCTCCACCTCCATCGTAAGTATTCAGCAAACAAGAACCGCAGCACATACAATTTATAATTAATTAACCATTGTTCTTCATTATAAGTCAAATCAGAGGACATAATCTATTCAGTTAAATCGAAAAAGAAAAAAAAGAAAGACAAAAACAGAAAAACAAAGTAAAATGGCAAGCGAATTTCTTCTATTCGACGCAATCGATGCAAAAAAAAAAAAATTATGTTTAATGTGCCTAAAGCGATTCCAGTGTAGCCTTGTGAAAACGACCAATCGAAATGCAACAAATGTGAGGTTTTATTGCATTGAGCCTCTGTCGATATTTGCTATCATATCACAAACGTTTTATCATGAATGCATCATACCGCTTGAAATGTTCCCGAAAACCGAGTGAAACGTGCAGACGAACTGAACACGAAAAATACACTCAAGCCGTCCTGCATACTTTGAGTGAATATGTCGATGTGGCCACAAATCTCACTCGAATGACGCATGCGACTCAATTCGCTCATCGTCTCATTCAATTGAAACGGCAATCTCATATCGCTGCTCATATATTCAGGACTCGCCGATTTCATCTCATTGAAACTTTGCAAATTTGATTTATACGCTCAATCTACAAAATATTTTGTGTGATTGCACGTATTCTCATTACCGAATTTTCTTTTCTTTCTTCTCTCCTTCTGCTTCATCTTTTTACTGTGTGACGCATCTCCGACAATAATACAAAAACAAACAATAAATTAACAATGACATTCTTGCATAAATGTTCAATGCATAAAAAAAAACGTTCGTGCGATTTTATACACGTAGAGAGTACTGGGATAGAGTGGTTAGGAATTTTTGTGACTATAGGTAATTTTTATGTGTGGGTAATTAAATTACGTACAACAAATAATCAATCTCAAGAAGAATCGTGTTAGCTTTCGATTTTTTATATATCACCACCTCATATTTTTCGCTCTCTCACTGCATTGTTTTGAGTTTCCAATTCGAATAATTTTTCTATTTTTAATTTGAATTCGTTATTTGTGAGTGATTTTCCAATTGAAACTATTTGCTCGTAAATTTATTGCAATATCAATTTTTTTATTGATTTGCTGCGTGCACCTAGCTCTTGTTTAACAACCGTTAGATCGAATGTCGTTTCAAATGACGTTTTAATTTGTCTGACGCTGCTTTTTCATATCTTCCAGTAATATTCAGCTCGAAATTCTGCTTCTTTTCATTTTTTTCTCTCTCATGTGCTATGAACAAATATTTCCTCACCTTGAATTCAATTCGACGCACCTCCTTGCTTTGTTTGAATTATAACATTCAAGACGTCAATCTAGCTAGATTGTTGTGAGAGTCACGCGGCAACAGTCAAAATTATTTCGTACATTTCCAATGCAGACCGACATCTTGATGTTCTGTATTGTTCACCATTTCGCTCTCTCAATTTCTCTCTCACTTCGTTTTTTTTTTTAATTATTAATTTAGATTCAATGACTTCAAAAAAAAGGCTTCCGTTAAATTTTTGGCTGCTTTCATATTTCGATTCAAATGTTCTCGCTTTACATATTGTAATTCGCTTGTTTTTCCCCTGTTGTTGTTTCTTTTGTTCACACAATTAAATGCGCAGCATATCGACTGAGTATATTTCATTCTGGCTGACATTCTGGAACCGAATTGTTCGTAGTTACCTTTTATTTGCACATTTCGCACACTCACACACATGCATTGTCAGATCTTAATACTCTGTGGCCATCGCATTCGTTTAAGTTCATTTGTATAGTGTGCAAACCGAGCGGACAAAATAAGCTTTGAGCGCTGAAAACACTTCCAGCCGCTTGTGCACGTTTCGCAACATTCAACAAGAATATGACTGAATTGTTGCTTCTCGGCCCAACACTCATAGAATTTTTTTTAATATTGATGCAGCAAAAATTGCTTTCCTTGCGACACTCATGTTTTTTCTCTTGTTCGAAATAATGGGATGCTTTTTGCGAGATTCGCTAGCGCACCAGGGTCATGTTTGTTTGCATTGAAAAGCTTTATCATCAACATGAATTGGTAGAATATCCAAAAAGGTATTCTCTCTTGCAGCTCGATTGGCCACAAGAATTCTAAATTTTTGCAATTCTCATTAATAATAATCAACCATTTTCTACGCCAAAACGTCAATTTCAACACGAAAAAACCCAAATTATCACTGAGGAATGGAATTATTTCGAGAACAACTCATTTATAAGAAAAGATTCCATTTCGCAAATGAATTGTCAGTCGTTTGCAGTAAATGACCATTGTGCAAATTGCAAACAAATGTATATAATAGAATATATAATTCAAATGACAATTAAACACTAAAATTGAATGATTCAAAATTATTTCAAATTGAAACGATTTCAATTTCTCTTCTCTCTCTCCCTTTCTTTTTTTTCTATCTTTTGATATATATATAATATATATATATTTTTTTTTCGTATATTTTTTATGATAAATTAATCGAATTGAAAAATTAATCGAAAAAACAACACAAACAAAAATCGAAAAAAAAATCAACATCAAAAACAATCAATTGACCCATGAAAACATGCATGAAACATCGAAACACATTTAATAACTGTTGCATTCGGAATATTCGACAACGCCGTCACACGTTGAACGTCGCAATAACGATGTTCTATAAAGCTTTCGGGGCCAAAAGATTTACCTGTTAGCACGGCGTTACCCAAGTGCATCAGAAAGGTTGGTGTTCACCGCATTCAGGCTTTTTTTTCACATCTATTTCAATGGTCTCTGTCACCATTTTTAGAGTCTTAATTCATCGACACCCTCTTTCTCTCTCTCTCTCTCTCTCTCTCTCTCTCTCTCTCTATCTTCATTTGTCGCTCTGCTTTTACGTTTTTTATTTTATACGTTTACATTTGTTTGTTTGTTCTAAACTCGGTTCATTTCTATTCAACTGACTCTACTTCAATTGAAATGCTCACTTCTGCAAATTTTTTAAATTACTCACCGTTGCGGAATTACTGTATATTCCATTTAACCGTCTTCAAACTCAAAATCCCAATAGAATTGCAATCTCAATCTTGACCCATTGAATTTTCAAAAGTAATTTACAAAAATGCCCTCATCTGAATATTAACAAACTTGAATCCTTCCAATTCCAATTGAACAATTAAGTGTCACACATTGGAAAAAAAGCCTTGTAATACAAGCAAATCTATGAGCAATATTAACGCACATTACTCAAGTTATACAGTAACACTGCATTGGTTTTGTTCCAATTTAGTGTGGTTGTATTGCTTTTTTCAGCGGCAAGTTTGACATTCATACCGTATTTGAATAATAATCTATTGTTTTACTCTAGTGCGGTATAAATGTCAAACTTTTTGCTCAAAAGTTCAATACTATCACAGCAAATTGGGACCAATACAATACAGTGCTATTCCACCATGGAGTATTTATTCCTTTATATTATACATAGGTGGAGTTGCTTGTGTTCGCATATATGAATCGGTGGGAAGAAAATTTACCTTCAGATTATATTGAACAAATACTGAAACTGGATATATTTGAGCGTAATTGTGAAACAAGAGGTTCATTCGGAATAATTGTGAAACACTCGTGTGCCACGATTTTGTTCAAATATATCCAGTTTCAGTATTTTTCCAATTTAATCTGAAGGTAAGTTTTCTTCCCACCGATTCATATATCACATGTTTCGTTTACCAGTGTGCATGTAATTGTAATCTTCTCCTTTTTGGCATTTTATTTTGATCTTTTTGCATCAATCTCCTCACACACATACACCGTCTGTTTTCTATTTTTTGTTTCTCATTTGTTATATGTTCATTTTACTCAACAACGTGACGACAAACAGCTCGCTTACTCAACAATGTTAATGAATTGTATCTATTGTATATATGTATATTTTAACGGACAACTGTTAGCCTTTGTGTAATCACAGTAACAACTGTTTTGACGCTATTTCTCATACTGTTTGATGTAAGATTGTTCTGTTTTTCCAAAAAAGCGTTAAATTGCAGAAAACCACCATTTCGCAGACGCTTCAAATCTTGACTAACGTGTAACTCGTCTACAAAACACACACACGTTTAACAGTTGACATATTCCCGATCGGTCCAACACAAATGTTCTTTTTATTCTCATTTTATGGATTATGTTTGTAGTTTGTCTAGCACGCTCACATGTATATTCAAAACCAAATCAAAGTCAATCATTGAAACAAAATAAACCGCAACATAATTCCAATTGGTGTGCAATACAACCAATTTATTTATGTCAAAAGTCCAAAAATATAGAAGAGATAAATCCGACGTCGGTCTGTTGTTTGTTTCATTGAGTTAACAAAGTGAATTCATTAACATCAAAGTTCATCGATCATTTGAAAATATTCATGAATTTCTGTGAGTTATGTGATTTTCGCGGTTTTTACGATATTTACTAATTTATTGATTGATTAATCCGCAAACCGAAATAATGCTGTATATGAACCTATGCATTGGAGATTGCTGTAGCATGAGTAGTGCCATGCTCAATTTAAATATCTGCTTTGAAACTAACCATACATACACAATACAGTACACAGACGCGATATTACCTGTACATTACAGCATGGCGCTGTTGCGCTACAGCTATCATGAGAATTTCGGTTTGTTAATCCGACATTTGCTTCGTTAACACAAAATACACACACACACACACATACAAAACACTAAAACACTATTCACTCCCCACTTATTAAAATTGCATTTAAACTCCTTTTTTCTTCAGCAAAATTTGAAGCAGTTATTTCGATGTGTTTTTTGTTTGAAAATTTGTTTTCTTCTGATTTCATTTTACTCGACTTTTTGAGTAGTTATTCGATGTTATTTCTGTACATTGGAATATAATTTAATTTTAACAGACTATACAAATAATACATTTTAATTACACCACACATGAAAACTCCAAATAAAGTCGAATTCGCTATAAGATTGTCTGAAATAGAATTCAGGGCATCGCTTAGGTTGTGATTTAAGTGAAACACGCATTTTGAATGCCTAAGGAAAATCAACGTTTAGGACTTCATTTTTCCATTAAATGCACCGTTTCAATAACTAAAAGTTGTACGCTTTCACATTTTGCGATGGATAATTGCGTCATCACTTTATGTGAGTACTTCAGTACAAAAGTGATTAGGAATCAAACGATTTTAACTGACTTTTTTCTATATTTTTTATTGAAAATAATCATCTTCATTCACTTTCTTCCCAGTCGATTAATTTGGAACAAAATTGACTATATTTGACTGTAACTTAATTTGATTTTAGTTGTCCTTTTTGTTCAAATCTATTTGCACGTTTGATCGATCATTTCTTTATAATAATTTATAATCATAATCATTGTTCCGATTATAATTAAAATCAGTCGTTTTTTTCGATTACTTTTGACAGATGCTACATATATTTACAACACAGAAGAGTAAGAGATACAGCAGGCCAGGACTGATTGCTGTCTCACTCACTCTTATCAACAACTTATAGTATGAAGCGTCTGTCAAAAGCAGTCAGAAGTAATCGATTATGATTATAAATAATATGAAAATACAATAAATTTATTCGTTTGTTGATTGAATCAATTATAATCATTTAATCAGGATTATAGTCATTTTATTCTCTACTAATCTATCGCAAACTGTGTGACAGAAAGTGTCGATTATTATCATCTGGATAGGTTTAATAGCTGACAAATTCACTGCATTCTCATGAGACTTAAGATAAAATAGGTAAAAAACACCGGAGAAAGACCAAATTATGTCGGGTTTTTGTCGATCATTGTCGTGATTGCTGTCTGATCTCAGGTTTCAACTAACCACTAAGCCACTAACGAATGTTTTTTTGTTTTGATATTTTACTTGATTTTTGTGAATTAGATTATATGAAATCGATATGCAAAATATAAAAATTGTATGGAATGAAAATCACCCGTGTCAATGACGATCTGTCAGTTTCCATATTGATGTGCACGTGAATCGTCTGCAACAAAAATAATCTTTACTAAATGTGGCACTCATATTGAAACATTCGAATATATTTTGAGCATTGCAGCACCAAAAAACAAACACTCACACCCATCAAATTTATTCAAACGAAAAATGAATCAATATGCTCTGCTTCCTGTTGATTTGCGACAACCCAAACAAAAAATGGAATGCTGATGATAATAGCATGTTTGTCTATTGCCCAAGTGTTCGAATCCATGTTTTTGTTTTTCTGCCGCTTTTATTCATAGAATTTGTACTCCAATTTTCTTTTATTTGAAACCAAAAAACACAATTTTCAATTTATTCATATGAATAAATGTTTTCGAATCAATGTATTATATATCATTAAGCTCGAAATTGGAACCACCAAAAGAATTGACCGCCAGCACAAGTGCTATGTAAGTTTTCCAATGTTGTTACCACCAACCAAAAACCATTGCGAAATTATTGTGCATCACCCCTCTACCATCTCACCCCACGCATCTATTCTTATGTTGTAACAAGCAAATCGCACATTCATTCGGTTTTTGTTTTTTTTTTTTTTTGGATTCAGCCATTGAATGTGTTGAAAATCACACAATGAGTATACGCGAGTGTGTTGATAATTGTGTGTGTTGTTTAATCTATGTTCTTGTCGTTGTTGTTGTTGTAGTTGTTTTTCAAGATAACGCCCGTGTATCACCTGATATCAATTCAAAATTTTGTGCAAATCAAACGCTCATTCATTGATTTACGGTTGGTTGAGATGCAGCAGTTTTTTTCGACGATAGCTAATTTTTGAATGATGTCCACAAGCAGCTTTGATTGAATTGCTCGATGAACGAAAAACCAGGATCTTGGCTCGTCTCCACCAGATACCGCGTCGCACCCAATCCAATCAATGAACGAACGGATTCAACCAAACATGTGGTTGTAATTCGGCTTTAATATGTGAAACACCTTTAAATGTTGTGTTGAAATATGTAATCTCATTCTAAGTAGAACAAATAACGATATTATAGCTGAACCCGTAGCTTCAGCAGCCGCCAATGTAGTCATTGAAAATCATTGTGTTGTAGACATTCGCCAATTTGCTCAATCAACCAAATTTTCCGGCAAGCTTCCGACCGATGATTTTATTTACATACCGTCACATGCAGACACAAAAAATACAATTCTGCCCCTTTTTAATGTGAAATTTGAATATTTTCCCTCTGTCGCCGTACTTGTGTCATGTTTTAATCTATTTTGAATACCGAACAACGTTAAATCTGAATGCATTCGAATTTTTCCACTGAATTCGTAAAGTTTTTCCCTTTTGCCATTATGCAAATTACTGTTTCGAGAATCACTTAAAATTTTGTTCGCCCAACATTTCTGAGAATATAAACTGCACGCCGAAAGAAAATTCGGTAAATCTGCGATGCGCTCTCGGCTTTACACTGAATGAATAAAATGAATTTATGTGATGGCATAATAAATGTGAGTGCATGAAATCCCTTGAATATGATCGATTCAAGGTACAATGGGAATGGACATTTCAGCTGAAAAAGCACAAAATACATTCATAATTAATGATTGACAATAAAATGAAGTTGACCCCAAATTATTCATTTAAATTCTTGTTTGCGTTTATTTTGTTTGATTAGTCGTCAGTGTTTATCAGTCATAATTCTGGGCTACTCATAAGTTGAGAGCTCAGTTTTTTTTGAGCTGGTTCAGTCAATATGAAAATACAAGACTAAATTCGAATTATACATCATTCATTCAATATATATTCGACATTTAGTTTTCGTTGTGTAATTAATGCTTGTACTTTTTGAGCCAGCTCAATAACAGCTGAGCTCTCAGTCAAAGAGGAGCCAAGCGGAGCCCCGAATCATGACTGGTGTTTGTAGGTTCGCATTGCTTCATAATTTATTTCGATTTCGAATTAACTTGATACGGACAATAATGCAGACGAAAAGTTTTTACACATATTTTTATGAACAACTACTAAAAGTTTATAATTTTATATTTAAAAATTTTAAATTTAAAGAATGTTATGGGCTGAAAAATTATTCGAGCGAGATGAGAATTGGCTAAAGGTTTACAGGTTTTTAAAGAAAATGTATTGTCGAAAAAAGTTAATCTATCTTTTGAAATATATCATAATATTTCGCCGCGAAATGGGCAAATCCCAAAAATATACCCCAAAATCATGGAAATAGCTTCGTGGCATAATTTTCAGATGTTTGAAGCAAGCGCTTAGAACCCGCTCGAAATGGGCGCCAACAATAGCTAAAAGTCAGTTATAAAATCATTTGAATTATTTTTAGCATTCTCTATCGATTCATCGATCAGTTGATAAATGAAAAATGTGTCCAAGAAACGTGCGTCGATTCAGCGCATTCGCAACATCAGGCGCATAATTGATGGTTGCTTATCATACGATTGATGATGATTTTGAGTATCTTGTGAGATTTTAAATCCTATGTTTTGATTATCTGTATGTATTCGTATCGAAAGGACTTCATTCGATAAATAAAATTGTTTTTAGTTTGCGCATAATTCAGTATTTGCTTCAATCAACCAAACGAATATATAGCTTCAATTGAGTGAATGCTTTTCGGACGTATTTAGTAATTTTAATTATTTTTTTTTTTCTTTAAAAAGAGGCCATTACTATGCATATGAAGCTTGCTGAGCAACAGAAAATTAAATCGATTTTTTCTCCATTATTCTTGTAGATTCAGTTCCTTACACAAAAAAAAAAGACTCATGTGATTTGTACATAGTAAAATTAATATTTTACCTTTGCAAATTTGGCTGAATGAAAGTTGCAACTCGATATGGCGTAAACGGATTTTTAGTATTACCTCTAGTACACAAAATAATAGTTAGCTATATTATTTGTTTTACCATAGAACTTTTAATATACATATGTCCATAAGCCCGTGTGCAAAAACTTTGATGGAATTTGACTAGCTTTCTAGGGCACACATCCCAAGAGATGCACAGCCAAACAAAAGCCATGATGCTAAAACATAGCATTTAAATCTTACAATCATGCACAAGTTTTTTCCCATGGGTTTTATGAATGTTGTTCAGTAATTACACATACAACCACACACGAACATACATACACATACGTCTAATATGGATATGCACCTCTCTAAATTCGTACAAATGGACGAGCAAATTATTCCAAATAATTTAAATATATCGAAGTCAAACACGCCCACGAACACACATGCTCACATTCACAATTTTTTTTTTTGTCTCATAATTTGTATCGGTTTTCGATTTGATTTAAAACAATGCCAAATCATTTAAAACCCTAATTCTCCATAATGAACAGCAAAGTGATCCATTTCTAGGTGATAAACCGAATAGAACTGAATATAATTTGAAATATTCCACGTTCAATATTACATCATTTTTTTCGTTTGTCATAAGTTGGTAATGAATGTTGATCCGCATTATTTTTTTTGCGCTTAGATCTTTTCACATTTGTTCAATTTTGTCGCTATTTTACACATGAAACACATAATTTTTGTTGAAATAAACATTTGAATTTAAGCCGCAGAACATCACCAATGTGTTATTGCACAAAATTCACATTCAAAAATTCACGAAGCAATACACATTATTGTTCTTTCGATTGAAAAAAAAAACAACCAAATTGTAGAACAAACTAAACATTTTACACCATCAATCAAATGAAATCTATGATTAAGTTTTGGAACAAGTCGAAAATCGTTGATTAGACGCGCATCTTCTAGTTTTAAGCACAACGCATCATTCGTGGCCCGTCTACCAACCATTCGGAGGCACAAAAGTCAATCGCTGCATTCGCCTGCCGGCAATTCGAAGCCACCGACGGCATCGACTCGAGGACGAATGCCACAACGAACTATGGCCGAAATGAATGCATCCGCTGAAAATTTGGGTATGTCCCGTAAATTCCATCAATTTTACTTCTGCAAGCATGATCAAAGCGAACTTTGTCCATTTAGAAGCCAGCAGTTGCTGGTAATAAGTAGTAACTATATTATTTATCTCAAATCATTAGCCTCAATTGTATCAATTATTGCGATATTTTCATCGGTTGATCAGTTTATAGCTTACGTAATCGGTTCATGATCAACAGAAATTTTTATTGAAAAAAAATGCATTTCCATTTTCAGAAGTGACAAACAATGGACGACCAATGAATCCAAGTTTGAGCGAAGACTCAGTGGCTGATACAGCGATATCAAAGCGAAATTCAGACGGTATGATTTTTTGATTGACTTTTTTAATAAATATTATGACCCAAAGTCTGTTTTGAGGCCATGTGTTCATCCACATATTTGCATATTCTCTTCTATCCAATCGTGATCACACACATTTTGTAATTTAAATTGTGAAGTATAACGACATTTGACGAACTTTTGGAATTGATCAATTTTTGTGTTGAAAGATCGCTTTTGATTTGAATCCCTCTGAACTGGCGATCCCAAAAATACTTATTAAATTATAATGATCCTTCTGTCGTAATGCACTTTTCTACTCTACTAACGATCTATTTGTGAGATGACAATTCTGATTTACTAGATTCATTCTTGTCAGAAGTTTCATTTTTCAATCAAACGACTTTTTTTGCATTACTTTTCACTTTTCCGATGCAACAAAACCCACCGAAACTACCACAAAATCGACTAAAATGAAAACCCTTTTTGATGCCTTTTATGGAAAACGTTATTTAACTTGCTTGTTTCTATCACAATCATAAAATCGATGTTAATGTCTTGTAGCTAGTTATTTAGTGACGGGGTGAATCATTTATAGTTTTCCAGAAAGAAATAGTAAATAATGAATTCTACAAATACAAAACAAAGACACTTAAACTAGATGATATGGAATTTAAAATTTGTTTTCACGTGTACATGCAATTTGATTCATTTGTTCTGGATTAAAATTGAGAAAATATCAAGTTTGACATTTTATCTGACTTATTATTTATATGAATGCACGAATTTTATACGAAAATAAATGAATTGCATGGCATGCCCATTCGAATACAAATTTCGAATGGTATGCCATTTTTTTTTTTTGAGAGTTGGCATTTTCTGTGTGTAATAGAATGCAATAGCGAAGCACCGAAATTAAGAGTGGCTTATTTTATCACTCACACAAATTCCTTCTCGATTTACTCTGTGTTTCTTAACGTTCCGGATTGAACAGTATAAGAATAATTGAACCGAACGCACCCAGTTCTTTATGGAGCAGCGAGAAACACAAAAAATATAAAGAGAAATTAGTGTGAGATAAATACACATGGGGCAAATTCATGCTGCTTCTTCTTCTTCTCCGCAAACAATGGATTTGTTTAAATGCTCTGGCCA
This sequence comes from Obolodiplosis robiniae, assembly GCA_028476595.1. Classification (NCBI taxonomy): domain Eukaryota; kingdom Metazoa; phylum Arthropoda; class Insecta; order Diptera; family Cecidomyiidae; genus Obolodiplosis; species Obolodiplosis robiniae. Next base: position 4,657,769 of record CM052017.1, on the reverse strand, counting down.
GCTGTTGGTTTTGTTATCATTATTATTAATATAAAACGAAAGCAATGTAATTTAATTTCCTATTAATTATAGATTTACTTAAATTTATTTTATCAAACAAAATGTGTGTATAAGATTGTGTGTGACATTACATTGAACGCATCCGCTATCACACACATTTTGCGAAGAAGAAGAAGAAGAAGCAGTCATGCAGCGAAAGCCACTGTGTAAATGAATTGGTATTTAGAATTGATTTCCATATTTGCTATTTCTTTCTGCCAAACTATTAGTGATTTGTTCCGTGTATTCAGCTCGTTTAGTTTGAATTTAGAGTATTGTTACCTTGGCTGAGAGCAGATTTATTTTCGTTTGCTTTCAATCCTGTTGTTTTTTGCTTTTAAATGTTATTGTTCCACTGAGACCGTTCACATGGAATCCATTTGCAAGTTTTTGTTCATTTCTTTCGCTTATTACGTTTTTTAATCGATGCAAAGCAATTTATTGTTGTAAACACGTAAATATGTCAACATTTAGAATTATAGGATCCCCGGAAAACAGTGATTGAGGCTCATTTCACTGAAAATGCCAACACATCAATTGTTTGTTCGATAGACATTTTCGGTGTTGTTTGGAGTTGACACCATTTTTTGTTTTGTAACCGTGTCGTATTTTTAACGATAACATGTCGATAAACGCACATTTGAATATGCCGTAATTTATGTTACAATTCCATTATCACAACGAATGATTTTACAGCGGAAAATACTCAATATTCCAGACCATTCATCTTGCGAAAAGAGATGTTGAACGTCGTTCGAATGAAAAAACAATTAAATCAAAATTATCGCGTTCATTATACTTCAAATAAACAATCTCCAAATAGAATTTGCTAGTGGAATTGTATATGAGCTTCTTTTTGACTTCAGATTGGATTCTCCGTATGATTTTATTTCAGTGATTTGAAAATGGCTGATGACAAAAATGGCCAAAAATAATTCAAGGAGCTGGGCCGCTACGCAAATTTTAACTTCATTCTGCCGAATCGAACTGCGGTTCATTTGCAAACCGAACCGCTTCAACATACAAATTGATGTCATAAAATTAAACACAGATTATTTTGCCATTAATTTACTTGGAACGAAACTATAATGACGAGGTCAATGTGGATGTAATGAAAACGAAATCCGAGCTCTTTGCCTTTTTTATTTTTATTGATGATCGTAAAATAGAAATTCGAGCGCATCAAAACTATATAATCAGCGCATTTGAGTTTGGAAGAGATGCCCTCGTCCGGCATGCACAATTTTGAGGAATGAACTTTCCATTAAAAATGCCCATGAGAAAGTGCGTTTGTTATCGATATCGATTGACTTTGCTTGCCAAAATCAAAAGACATTTACAAATACTCGTTAAATCCATTTAATGTGCGCTTTTGTTCTCATCATCTTCTCCTTCAGAATAGCAAATTGCTATTGTTGGTGTTTGGATTTTTATTATGGTGATTTCAGTTGAGTTTTATCCCTTTCGAAAATGTTGCTGGCCCACGCATCCTATCGCCTATTTTCATCACCAAATTTTAAAAAGGTTGAGCTTTATTTGACATTGTTTCAATTGTAAATTTAAATTCAAAACCATTAAAAATTACCCATCTGTATTGGAAGCACACTCCACCCAACCTACCAATTACAGTTTCTATTTTGTAAGAAGCATCACAAGTATATTGAAAGCGATGACTATTCAAATAGTTTCACTTATATATTTTAGTTGGTTGTTGCGTTTTATTAACTCGAAGTTTACCAATTACTGGAGGCCAGTGGAATGAAAATTCTGCTGAAATCAATTATTTGGTGTTAGAAGCCAAGATCCTGAACAGATTTGAAGAAGTGGTCAGACACATTTCGACATTTCTTTGAGACACAATGGATAAGCAAAAGAATGGACTGTTAAGCTCATTGCTCTTTTATAATTCCATACAATGTGGGTCTCCTCACTATCTCTGTGTATTTGTATTTCCAATTTCCTCCATATGGGTGTGTTATATCGGCAGCAGCAGCAGCAGAACACGCTCAAAATCAAATTATCCGTACATCTAACCACAATGCACGGGTCATTTTGAAGTAACTAAAATACTATATTATGTCTTTTTCCGTCTTTACCTCTGTGTCCATTTCTCTCCATCTGTGTCTCACACAATATTACAAATGATTTGATAATAGAAACCCAAAAATACCTTTTAATATATATCTCACTTCATCAATGCCAATAAACTAGGCAAAATATATTATAGGTGATTTCCAATGCAAGCTTCGCTATAACACGTTTTAGATTTGTCGTTGCTATTGTTTTCCATAAAAGATCCGGTGTGTTTTGGTTGTGCGCTGCTATGACCACTGTTCCCGTTGCCACTACCGTGTGACGAGTAACGAATGTTTTCGAGAAATTGTAACGGTAAGCAGTTGCTGGAGCATGTGATGATATAAGCGACAACAAAACCGACTTCATAGAATCCACATCCGCACCATATATTGTTGACACATCTTTTCCGGCAATTACACCATTGAGTATTTAGTACACATGAAAATTCACTCCCACTCACAACCAGCATTCTCTCACTGTAAATCTCTCTCGCTCTTACACACACACACAAGTATCTAATATTTGCAGCCCATTTTTCAATGCAACACATACAGCAATTCATTTTCCATTTGATTTATGCATTCGATAAAACGGACAACGCAATATCATGATGTTTCGTTCCAAAAACCATAACAATGTGCTGATGTCCCACTAAAGCCAAACATTTCCTTCAATCTTCTAACAATAAAATAATCTCATAAGCCTGAGTCATCAATGATTTTCTTTCTCCTTCTTGCTGTTTGTTGATGTTCTCTCTATTGTAAATCTATTCCCTTTTTTTGATGTGTTGTGTTCTAATGTGAAATCTAACTTGAATTTTCTAGCCGATTCAATTGCAATGAACAATTGTGAGTCAAAGTTTAGGTTTCTAAAATCCGCAACAACGGCGGTTCACGGGCAATTTCGTCGCCATTCGAGCCATCCGTCGAGCAACGCGTATTCAAAACCGGCTCTGTTGAAAATTGGCGAGGCGACCGCACTACCAATAATGTTGTACCATCAATGGATTCAAGTGCAGGAAGAACCGACGACACAAACGCAATCTGATGCAACTACCGACGAAACCAAATGCAGCGATGACGATCAAAAAATCCACAATTGGACACCGAATAAATTGTCTTGCGAGGACGCCAGTCTGCATATATCACGTTAGTTCTCATACTTTTCCCGCATTCCACCACCAGTGAGACCGAATGGCATGTTGATGGATGGCGGATGGCAAAAACTAGAATCCATTTGAAAGAAAAAAATCAACTTAAACACATTTCTCACAGACTAAGCATACTCAATTGATTTAGTACACCCATTGAAACTCGAGATGATGGTGAAAATGAGGGTTTTTTGCGTCACCATCGACGGTCATATTGATGCAACATGTCATCACTGTCAATCGCTGAGCAATCATTTTGTCGGAGAGCAAAACGAAAAAATAAAACGACGATCATATTTTCAATTTTCATGTAATTTACTGCATCGAAATGACCTTTCTCTAAAGAAAGCTTTCGGTGGGAGGGGGGGGGGGGGGGGTCGGTGTACCACTAAACACACTTGACGTTCGATGGGTGTACGTCGAATTCACGAATCCCTGGCATTGCTATCAAAACTTGATCATTTACCACATAATTTATGTTTTTTCATCATATTTTGTTTCATTTGAATTTTATCAAGCATATTTATAGCAAGCATATAGAGATCAACGCTGAATATTTGACTACATTCACACGAACACACTTTCGATCTATTAGTTTGTGTATACTTTTTTTGTTTTCAACTATATTGCCATATTTTGCATTTCTGAATGCCGTGTTAAATGAAGCAATTTTCTTTCCTCTCTATCTCTTGGCCGCACATTGAAATTGTTTCGAATTGGCGTGTGTAATTTTTTGGGTGCTAAAGGTACGGAAGAGATACAATTCATCGTTGATGAAGACTCTGATGAGCATGATGCGCACGTGTCTGTCGATGAAGCGGCTGAAATGGCCGACGAACCAGATACAACTAATCAATCGCAAAATCTTCTAACATACAGTAAATTGAATGAAAAATTACGTGAAAAATTAACACCAATATTCAATCGAAAGCATTATTCATCGCTACCGCAGTCATCGCTAAGCTATTTTGAGAATAGATCGCGGAAGAACAGTTACAATTACAGTGCGTACATACCAAATAAGAACACCAACATCACCACCACCACAGATACGCGGCGAAGGGCTTATGACGCAAGCACCTAATCATAGAGTGACAAGGCACTGCTAGGCCGAATCCCGCTCGATATGAATGCCGACAGGCAATACAATTGAACATAATTTTGATGACGTATGTACATCATACAAATTTGTGACAGATTCAACAAAATAAATTCTATCGATCTGGTTTGTTCAGCATTTTCTTTGATTTCGGATTATGTGTTTCAGATGCGATGTAAAACCGATCAATCTATGATTATTTTTGTGCTCATAATCCCTTCGGACCCAGGATTTTCTCATTGCCGATTCAATTTTCTCTCATCCGTTTGTGTATGTTGTTTTTGTCGTTAGAGTTTCTTGTTTTTGTTGTTTTTTTTTCTATAAACTCACACACTCAGACACGCACACTGTCAGAAACCGAACACCACCGTATTTCAGCAAATCTATATTTTTTTTTTAAATCGACACATGAGACACCACATAAACACCATCTTCTGGCAGTAACAACTGATTCCACAAAAATAGCTGTTTTTTCGAGATTTCCAATTCGAATGTGAATCGCTGTCCAAACATATGATGCGCCGAAAATTAATTTAGGTTTCATTGAATGACCCTCTCATCAACGAGGACCGCTGCATTTGCAAATTATCTTGACCGATATATATGATTGCTGAACTCCAGTTGCGACTACATTACGTATGTTCAACACGCTGATTGAATATCTCCATGAAATATTGGCATGCCCCGAATAGTATCCATTAAATAGTTGTTAATTCAGACTCGTACGGTTGCGATTCAATTTGAATTTGATATTTTTCTCCTTGTGTATCGAAGTGTCGCCTATCATAAAATTTCATGAATCGCATATTCAGAACTTGTTTTTATCAGATTCGTTCATTTAATGTTCAATAATTGCTTCTGTTGGTTCTGGCATTTTGTCGGTTGTGTAATTTGCATGTTTAGCTTTGGTCTCTGACAAAATCATGTTCGCGTCATGCGCAACTTTTATGACTTATAAGTAATATTTTTATTGTTTTCTCCATTTACACGCAATCGAAGATTGATTCAATTTTTTTCCATCATTATTATTTCGTCCCTGTGTATTCATGTAAAATTGCCTGCCTCGAAAAATGTTCATTATGTAATAAACTGATTCGACTTTGAAGTCATATTTCGATAAAGCACGGCAAATTCAACGACTTGGCATGTATAAATTTTGATTTATTTTGGATTTTAGACGCGTCATCAAGTAATCACAACAGCATTCAGCCCCATGAACACGAAATCGTGCGCAACCGGGAAAATGGCTTGATGTCGTATGACTTGGTGTCATTCGCCACCATAGTCTCGCACAATTCGGCCGAAGCCAAATCAAATAAATGTGATATGTAATAATATATTCGATTGTGTGTTTGTGTGTATGAAACGTATTTCAACCGTGATAATTTATCACTTTGAATGCGTTTATATGGTTCATATGATGGATCTATTAAGTGGATAATATTTGCAGAGTTCGAGCGCCCACGCTCACGATTTCGGCAGAAAAGATGTATGCTACGACAGTGCTATAATAACGGCAGTGAAATGAGTGATTTAATATTTGGGCTAAGTTACAAATCAGTCGAATCAATAGAACTAAGGTTTCGCATTGTTGGTCGCTTGATAGGTTGGAATTTCAATGTTTATTCACGGTTAATTGAAATGCTAGAGAATGGCATGGCATGGAAAATAGGCAATTGTTGTATAGCGTTCCTTTTTGTTTTATCTTTTCTTTTCTTTTCTTTTATTTCTATTTTTGTTATCGAAGGAATCGTGTATGAAAAGTATAATTCACAAACAAAATATTTTTCAAAAATTCGTAGCTTAAAATTGATAAAATACGAAGCATTCGTGGGACGCGGGCATGATTTTGTCATTCAACGAAAATTATTGGGAAATCGGAAATATATTCGTTCAATGTACGAGTAATTTTTTCCAATTTACAAAGATTCATGCAATGTACAAAATATTCGTTAAAGAAAATCACGAATGATTTCGTAAAATACACTAAACTGTTTCCCACACGCAATTTATGTGAATGGAATAAGAATGATCGGGTTTTTAACCTCTGTTTTTCATCGTGCAATTCGCGTTGGATGAAAAATAAATTCGCAGATTTGTTCTCGTCTTGATGATCTTGAGTTGCGCATTTTGTCATTTTTGCCCCGTGTGTCTGCCGTGTATTCTCGGCGCTTCGCTAAAAAATTTATGTGAATACGCAATTCATTTGGGTCGTGACGTGATTCTGATTTTCGCGACGCACTTCGGCATATTTCCCATAATTTGCCTTTGGTTCTTTTGTTCTGTGCGGCCCTCGTTACGACTCAATATTGCATTTGACAGGGTGTCATCAAGCGTGATAGAGATGTTATGGATAACTTCGTTCATTTTTTTTATCGTCTCCTTCTTCTCTTTCTTTTTCTTCTTTCGAACGGAACGATGCTTTGGGGGGGAAATGCGATGATTTCAGAAATTCAATATCCGGCGCAAACAAATGACGAAAACAATCAAATGGCATAAATAGAACAATAAATGTTTATTGCGCGTTGATTTGATTTGTTTGAATGATTTGAGTATTCTTCGTAGACAACCAACAAATTTTCACTTCATACTCGAAATTGACTATTTTGTGTGTATTTGTCACAACCGACCACATTGATTTGCATTGTTATTTCTCTTGCCGTTTGTGTTTGAGCTTCTTTTTTGTGTATATAGATTATTTTTGTCCTATTTCTTTGTCGCTCACACGACAAATGCAAACATGCCAAAAACCTTGCAAATCGGTAGCATTCCAATCGACAGATTTATGGAAATGCTTGAGATATTGCATGCGACGAAGCTTTCTTCCGTAAATGCTCGAATTTTTGCTGTCAAAGCACCAATAATCATTTTCTGTTTTTGACTTAGATTGAATATTTTTTATTTTTTATTATGATTCGGGAATGAAATCAATGTTGGACATTTTTCAATTTAACGTTTACACATTGGAAATTTGCATATAGACCAAAATCCGTAGAATGGTAAAAGATGTAACGCAACATTTCTTTTGAAATCGATAAGGAGGCCTTTGGCTCCGAAACCACAAATCGCACAGAATACTTGGTTTACATGATATGTGAGTCTTGTGGTCTACATTCATATTGATATGAATAAGTATAAGATGTTGTATGTTATTCATTGACGAGATAAATGGATTTTTATTAAATGAAAACTTTACATTTTAAATTGATTGCAGATTTTGGTCCATATATTTTTCAATGATATAATTTTCAAAATAGCTTTTCTTCCCTTCCGTTTTGAACACACATAAGTGACAAGTCACACAATTTTGGTTCGTCACGATTTTGAATTAAAACAAGCAATAGTAAAACAGGAAATCTAGCAGCTATAAAAAAAAATCACGCAAGATGTTCAGATTGTATGTATTTGTGGTAGCGGTAGATTTAGAAATTCGCAACGGAACATTCTTTCCGTTGCACCAAAACGTATATAAATACTAAAATCCACCAGAGCCCACCACGCCGACCATTAACTAAATCACCCATTTATTAATACGATGTATTTTTCTTCCTGTTTTTTTTTTCACCACCTGCCGATCACTGGGAATTCGATCGATTCAGATGAAGATGATGAACCGCGTTGTGTTCAACTGACAAATCAACATAAAACTGCGATACGTTTTATAAGAAAGGTAATTTTCTAAATTTTATGTGGTTGAATTGCTAACATTTTTATTTGTATTTGTATTTGTATTTTATTGACAAATGAGATATACATTTTTAATATACCGTAAGAGAGCTTTAATATTGCGTCATGAGAGATGAAATCGTACACAAACAATGAATCTGCAACTAGCAAAACATTCTTAGATTTGTGCACAACTTTGCTCAATCGAAATTGTTAAACATATGTTCATTTATTCTTTTGCCGATGAACAACTAGATGAAGTATTTTGTAGCAAGACGAAAATTTAAGGAGGCCTTAAAACCGTACGATGTTAAAGATGTTATGGAGCAATATGCAGCCGGTCATGTTGATCTGCTTGGTCGCACACGAAATATACAGTCTAGGTACACAATGCAATTCGGTGAATCGAGCTTGCGATTGAACGCAAACGCTCACTAAAATACTACTTTTATTTAGTTTGTAGTTTTTTTTTTTTTCTTTGATTATTGCTGTTGTTGTTGAAATGATATACAAATGTAATATCGAAAGAGAAAAAACGGAATCAGTATTGAAACTACTTTTTATTAATGGCAAGAAATAGATTTGCAGAAAAATCGTAGTGTGCACGTGCTGCGGTGTGAGAAATGCAACCGAAGCGCATCAAATTGTACTGTTTGGTAGTATTGAGATGGAGATAGATGCACCGTTATTGTGGCGGCCATAATCATGATCACAAATGTGATCTTATTAAAACACGACGTCGGCACGATGCACTACGACTTTTATTGTACTTCTATCACTATTTATATGCGTATGTTTGCATTTGAATTATAACCGTTCAACTTTTTTCCTTCAATGAACACTTCCTCCGCAATTTTGCAATCATTCGATTTTATCGGCATCCATTTTGTTGTACTTTTATACATTATATGTTTGTTATCAAGTGCAATTGGCTTTATCGAAATTCAAATTCGTAAATCACATTCATGGCCCGATGATGCTGATTATGTTCGGCGGATTTTGTCTTTCCATTTCGTATACAAATGTTTTTTGATTTGGTCTGTAATTGTGATGATGATGACGTTTATTCATAGAAAGATTGCAAAACCAACACAACCACTTACTCACATTCACTCTGCAACTCATTCGATTTAATTTATTTCATTTGCGTTCATTTACCCGAATTTATTTAAATTCGAAAACACCAATTATAGAGTTGCTTTATACCCGCAACTCATGCTAGTTTCTATTTAACACAACATTCTCTCTCACACATATATGTTATTGCTCAATGCAAAGCCATCACGTTCCCACTCTCCAATTCACCTTTAGATAATCAGTATATATGTTTCAAAGCAAAATAGAGTTTATCAAATGCAAATTTTCCGGTGCGGTCCATCGCAAACCTTCTCCTCCCCTGTCTCATTCACTTCTTGGTTATCTGTCTACCGTTTCATGTTTGCCCCCACCTCCTCACTCAATACATCTTGTGAATTTTTATTCGATTGTTTGCGTTTAGTTTTCATGAATATTTTATGGGTCTTTAACACTTTCTCTCTTTCTCACTCACTCACTCTTTCGTTCGATGTAGTTAGCTGTTCACTAGGGGCTTACTTCTCGATTTTATCATGCGGATTTTTACGTATCAAATGCGAATGAAGCGTATTACTGTCAGAAAATGCAAATCATGAGTATCATGCATATATTTGCGTATCTTTGGGAAACATCTTAACTTCTAAGATACGAATCAAGCGTACCACTGTTCGAAAGCGCAAATCCTGTGTATCTTTGCGTATCTTTGCGTATCTTTGCGTATCATCACAATTTCTAGCAGCAATGCGCGCGAATCAGTCGTATCTTGAACTATTCTCCTATGAAATGATGGATAATTTCATTTGACAATACATAATTCTCTATCTCTTGAATTATTATTTATTTTGAAGACAACCAATTTATTTTTATTTAGTCATTCATCGTGAAACAAGCCTATTTCTCAACAAGCTGAATTATTCAAAATGGCTGAACGCAAAACTAGTATTAAAAAAAAATGATTAAAAATAAAGGGCATGAGTTTTCTTACCATTTAATTATTGTATTTTTTCCTTGAACATTGTATGTACTGTTGACAATCTTGTTGATGTAATAAGAAACGTCAAGACAAATTTAACCACTGACCGTTTAAGCAATGTCCATTTGACATTTCGAAATAAAAGGCATTACAATATTAATCATTGCGAATCTTACGTATCATTGCATATCCGATTCATATTTTACTTAAATTCGCAAATTGTTGTAATTAGTAAGCCCCTCGGTTGTTCATTGACTTGGGCTGTAGTCATCGGTATTTGTGTCCGAAGGATATGCTCTCGTCAATACTTTTATCAGAAACAATTCATTTGGGGCTGACTGTCCGATGAGACACATTTTGCGGTTGATACACTATGGCCAAGTATTAGTCTTATTTGAGGTTGATAATGTGAACCTCAAGCTCTCATATCAAAGAAAACTCATCATTTGACTACGTCAGCTTACGTGATTCTTTAACTCCATATGTGTGCGGGTTTTACGTATTTAATACCGTTTATATCCCCCATTTTCAACTGATTTGCTCTTTTCTCATTCCTTTTTCCGTTGACAATTTTCATAAATCAATGCACCGAATAGAATATTCTTGTACACGCGTGCACTTATGGACACTTAAAGGTGCCCAACGCTTCGCTTACAGTCAAACGCAACGCAATAAAGGTGAAATTTCAAAAGTAATAATGAATAAAACCAACCAAAATGGGCCATAAATATGTTATCCAGGAGAGACTTAAAGAGATTTATTCGGTAATTTCCAACATGGTTTTCCCTTCAAACCGTTTTTATGCCATTTTGCATAGGATACAAAAGACACAACGGATCATTTGGATTATATGTGTGATGTGACGCACTGCTATTATCTTTCGTTCCGAACGTGCATACTTTTATTATTTCACAAACCATATGAGCAAAAAATAGTTTCGAAATATATTTTGTTGCTGTATTTTTCGGACGACATTGGTCTATCATCCTTTGATTTTTCACACTCCTTTCAAATTATACAGCTGCTACACACATTGCATTTGTGTTATCAAAGTGCGCAAAAGTATTACGATCGGTCCGGAAAATTCAATACACTCGATATGAGTTTTGGACCTAGAAATACGGTTGCGACCATTCCCGGAGCGATTTGTTGTCCATGAGAATAATTTGGTAGTGCTTATTTATATCTGAATGACTTGAACATTTGTGCAACCTCATTTCTCCATAGAAAAACAAACTCATGCAAATTTCATTATGATAAGAAGTAAATTAAAGCTAGTCCCAAAACAAATGTTTCTTTTTTAAGCCGAGAAATTGGGAGCCAATTCATTCCACATCATATCAATAATGACACTTTCAGATTCTTATTTTTTATGTTAGAAACTGGGTCTCACAACATTTCAAGTCGTTGATATAAGATTTCCGTGAAATGCAATTTTTGTACGGGAATGAGTCTTAATTCTTATCGTTAACATACTCATTTTTCGGCAGTTGGGGTTGAAACGAAAAATTTGTATGAGGACTTTGTTTATTTCACGTCGAATCGTTATGAAAACTCCGTTATCTCAACTCTCACAGAAAAAATTAGTCGAATACAATTTCAAGTCAATCCGATGAGATTTGAGAAAGATTGTTATGGCAGCTATGTTCTCAGAACGAAACAAGAATTTTCTTCAAATCGTCTCCTTCTATCGATACTTTGTGAAAACGTCTGCAGGGATTTTAGAAAAAATTAAGCTATTTTTTATTTCGCTACAAAAATCGACAATATATTTTCACGAGTTTTCGTGGTGTTTTTCAATACCAAAATAATATTTCAAAGTGAACATCAGCAATAAATAGCTAATAGTTCCCATCTCGCTATTGGTGATTTAGAGAGAAATCCCAATAAATTCCTGATGACACGACTGATTCGTAATTTTAATTTATCTTATGATATATCGTAATGACTTGAAATTTTATGTGATTTATTTTCAAAGTTACATGATGATAGATAAGCTATAAATTTACAAAAACTCCAACACAAATTTGTTGCAATCAATGAAAATTTCGTTAGCTCGTAAATGTGCGGAAAAGTTAGTTTTACGTATGTAAGACCATCTATTTAAAGAGTTTTCATAGTTTTCTATCATCTTTCTTACTTTATTCCAACTTTGTATATTTTAGAAGAACACTCCAGGAGTCTTAATGTGTTAGTTTTTTCTCTTTGGTATCAATATAAAACTCAAATTTTAATATTATTGCATAGTCATTCTGAACTGGAGTGACAATGTATTGGTTTATTTGCAGTAATAATGTCAAACTCACCGCCAAAAAGATGTAATGTGCTTGTGCCAAAATGGAATAATCTTACGCATTGTTACTCCATTATGGAGTATACCTTTAAAATATACGTAGTTTGAATGAAGTCTTCGATGTTTTGACTCAGGTTCGCTTGTATAAAGCGTCAGTTATTCGTACATCACCTTATTTATCCGATCACTTCTCTTGGCGAGAACAAGCAGTCACATATCATATATATTTTCCTCTGTCTCCATTTTTACACTTTGAACAATTCTGAGCAGCTTTTACTATATATAAAATTTTGAAGGCAAAAATCGTACATATTCTTTTCCCTCCCGACAAATATATGTGTGAAAGTGATGTGAAAAGTAGTACCGTAGCACGAATTGCGAATTAGAACGATAAAAGATTGGAAACTATTCAAACAAATTTTCTGACCGAATTTTATATTTTCCGTATTATTTTTAATACTTGAATAAGTAGAGAAGTCTTCGGTCAATTTTCCCATTTCCATGGAAGTTGTCATTTTACAATGTATTTTTACATGTTCAACAATAATAAGAAAATAGGGAAAATAGGTTCCATATCGATCAACGGAATTTTGTTTATCATAAACTTATTAGAAGACATTTTTAAAAATTAAAAAAAAAAAAAGAAATTTCCGTCACTAAGACGGTGCAAAACAGGTAAACATCCAGAAAAGTCCGATATTCATATGCCAAGAATACGGTTTTGTTGCCATGGACAACGTGCAAATAGTCTAAGAATCGTGTGCTCACTTGGATTCCATTCAATATTCATTTTGAAAGGTCATCAGAGCATAATAAATCACAAGAAATTGTGCAATATTTATTCGATTGATTGGTTCGCCTGAAATCAATTATATTTGAATAAAATCAAAGTGTACTTAGAGCTTCTTCCTATTAACAGCCAAGCCGGAAAACTGTATTGATATAACAAGATGTGGACAGGTTTCGTTTTAGAAGCCACTGAATGTTTATTCATTTACATGTTGGATGCACGTTTTTGTTGGTTACGTGACAGAAATAGTCAAAATATGTCCATCGCTATTGGTATTAAATCTAATAAAGCTTTTTTGGGTGTCTATGTTCATTTCGACCGGTTTACTTTATATATTTCAGTCACATGTTTTCGTCGCAACTAAATTCTTCGATGGCCTGTCAAAATTGCGTCATAATGTATTACGAATAAGTCTCGCCAGAGATATTTAAAAAAGCTCTCCTACTCAAATTATAGTTACCAAATAGAATATTGCCATTAGTGGACATACTCGAAGCACATTAATACTTTTTGCATTTCACATGCAGCTCAAATACTTTTTGGCTCGTAAACAATTTCGTGAAGCACTCAAACCATATGATGTGAAAGATGTCATGGAACAATACAGTTCTGGTCATGCGGACTTATTAAATCGCGTTAGGTAATTGCATCGAAATTGAAATTCGCGAATACTGTGATGAAGGCGTCACGTTTCGATCGATCAGCTATGTTAAAAATCAAACTTCTTCATATTCGTGCAAATTCATTGGAAAATTGTTGTATTTGAAGAACACATAGTTGTGGAGCGATCGTCAGCGCATTTAGCGTTCGCAATTTCATTCGAAAATTGAATGTTCACTTATTTATTGTACATACTAATATTGACCTCTTCCGCTACCATTTTTGCACTCAAATCAAATTCAATATTGCTGGATTTGGTCGCAACTCGGTGCTTTTGATTTGTGTAACACAAAACAGGAATTTACAGTTTAGGTGAGATTTATTTTCTTTATTACTCTAGTTTAGACTTCAGTTATCGTTTTTCTGTTCATCATTTTCCCCGCCATGCCTATCGCTCGTTCACTCTCATTCTCTATCTATCTGAATATGAATTTTTTTATTTATTTTGCTTTATTTTTCATCAAATTTGAAGAAATGCATATGTTTTGTGTCGATTTCCCAACAGTATTGCGCATCGAATGGTATTTTCTATATTGTTTCCCCGCATTTTTGCTTCCATTTCGCTGTGTTACAAAAATCTATATATTTGACATACACAAATATTAAAGAGTTTTTAACCGCCACCCTCTCCCCTCAATTTAACTACATTTTCATTGTCCAAAAATTGGATGTCATTGCATTTGAATATGAAATTTCAAGTGTCGCGACGTACGCATTTTATTTATCATTTGATATCATCGTTGTGTGGTTTTCGTATATTTGAAGTTCGATATTGAGTCTCATAGTAGCGATATATACATATATTCATTTAATAAAATATCGAAACCCAATGTGTGTTTGACACAAGCCCCATATTTGTGTTTGTCATTGTCGATTTTTATTTTCACTTGTTCTTTTTTAGTTGTTATTGTTTTTGTTTCTATTTGAAAGATACTTTTATTGTTGCGGAATTTGTGACTCGTTTTCTTTATGTCCAAATTATTTAAATATATGTTTATCCGCATCGTTATGATCAGCGCACTTCTTTGAAATTTCGGTAAAGAACAGCTGTGCTACTGTTAAATCCATTTAGTTGATTCAATCAAATTATCCAGAGAATTCAGTAATATTAGGTTCAGATTTGCATGCAAACTACCCCTTTCAACGCATATGATTGTGAAAAGCCCGCATTTGTGGAAAAACCACCAGTGAATGACGTGAAGCTTACATCAATGCAACGTCAACGTTCTTTATTAAATTGTGCATTGCTGATATGATTTTTGTTAGTACTTACCTGCTATTTTTTTCACCGATAAATCAATAGGATCCCTCAGGCCAAGACGATTCTAGGTTGAATTTTTATTTGATGAGTTTTGGATTCATGCTGTTTAGGATTTGTTTTTTTGATCATGCTCATGGACTGTAAATGCAGATGTGTGGGCATATCCAATATGATGAAGATAAGTAGCTGATGCATCGAGCACAAGGTGGTTTTCTCTACTCCTTAATACTATCGCCATCTATTTGACATGGTTGATAGTTATTTTATGACTGTCATAAAATAGCTGTGAACCATGCCCAGTAGTTGGTGGAAGCGGAAGGGAGTGGAAAAACTATCCTGCACTCGACGTATGAGGTGAATTTTTCAATATTCTAGAGTAGATCACATTGAAAGTGTACATCTCGAAACTATTGTAATCGAAATCCGATGAGAATCGCAATTATTGAAACTCTCGATTACTTTTCAATCGATATGAAGTCATTTTTAATCGAAAATCGATGGAAATATCATTTTAATCGAAATTTGATGACAGTATTTTCGAAACGTCAGTTCAGTGCAAGACAGCTGAAATAGTTCTGAGTTTGAAGGTATGATATTCTGGAGTAAGATTAGAAGGTCCAAATCACTTTCTTCGATTTTTCATTATTCCCACTAGATATTATGTGCAGAAACGCATTATTTCATGGAAAGATTTTTTGCAGCGACATGTTGTAGAGCGCACACATTTTTCCTTATGATGCCTTTCCTGTCCCCCACTAGCACAATGTCATAGTGCTATGTTCAATCTTCTTCTTTATCAAAACAAAATAACATGATTCGGATGATACGTAATTTTGAGCACGAATATAATATGATAAAGGGATGAATCCGAATGCATACATTGTTTTATAAATCATCAATAAACACACTCACAATATAATTGAAAGTGTATGTTGTTTTTTTAATATTTTGTTTACGATGACAATTTATTTTGTTCATGTCACCATTGAAGGCACTGAATATGACGGAAGTCAATAAGTAGAACTAAGAATCGATCTTTCGTTCCGTAAAGTATTTTGCACATGCAATGTGACTTGATTCTTCTGCTAAGTGTTGAATCAAGCCACTCGTCACTCGTTCAACTATCTCAAATGTGTGTTTTGCTTTGAAATACATTCCGTTTATTATTTTTTTGGTTAATGTTTTTGGGATTATAACCGATTCGTAATCTTTCATCATTGATATCGATGTTATTAATGGATTTTGTCATTTGCATGAATTTCAAAGTATAATTGAACATAAATTCTGTAATCATCACTTGTGTGAGTTTTTTTTTCAATCTTTTTCCGTTTTCTCTTCTACTGATTCAATTTGTTATGAGTGATAATTGCAATGTGTCCAAACACACAAAAATGACTTACATAATTTTTCTTTCATTTTTCAATCAATTAATTTAACAACATGTTGCACTGAGTAGATTAGATCAAATTCTTGGAAAGCAAGGATCAAAAGCCAAAGATGTGTATGCGTCGAAAATAAGTTTGGCATCGCGAGTCGTCAAAGTTGAAAGATCCGTAAGTGTTGCCAGCAATTTCATAAAAAATCCTCATTATTTCGGTATTTATTCTACTGAATTCATTTGGCGATTGTGATTGCAGGTCGCCGATATTGAGGAAAAATTAGATATACTTATTAAAGCGTATATGCAAGATCGCGAACGACTTTTAGCTCTTCCATTAGTTCCTGAAAACAGTTCACATTCCATTAATTATAAGAACAATCCGCCAGCGCCGCCGCCGCCCCCGCCTCCCCCTGGAGCAGGAATACTCACAACATCGTCCACTTCAGTGGTAAGCTACTTAAATACAGTGCAATGCACTGGAAAATCTCCGAATTGTGAAAATTTCAATCATGCGACGGAAAACTTGAATAATTTTCCAAAGAATGGATTATTGAGGATTTCCGAGTGTCTGGCTCAATGAAACATTTTTGGCCCGTTGTGATCACACTTGAAAAGTGCATCTTTACAACTGAAAACGTTCGGTAGCAACAGCAGCCAAAAAAATATCATTGAATTGAAATTTTATTGTTACAGCCGAAACCTATACTAATAGAAAAACAATTTTCGGAACCGAATTCACCGATAACGAAATCATTTGATGCATCGATTGAACATGAAATGCAACTACAACAGCCGAAAGCACACGAACAGTACGGAGAACAACATTCGCATCATCAACAGCACAAAAGACCGCCAATGCACAGAGGTTTTTCGGACCTAGGTAATCGCATTAAGAAGCGAGTCACCCTTAGGTAAGTATATTATTCTTGAATCAATATTTGCATTAACTGAATGTACGTACCGAATGTGTGATGACATGGGACAATCGACCGATTGAGAGTTGGTTAACATTCTATTACAAACGGCATAGCCGCAATCAACCTAACCAAATATATTTAAAACGTGCCTTTGTTTGGCATCTCACTCTCTTTCTCTCTCTTTCTCTCTCCCTCTATTTAGTTCGATTCCATCACAATACGTTGACAATAATTCCCTTCAACACGATGGTAGCGGTGATGTTGTGATTGTTGTACCAGCCATCGATAGTGACGATAAAACGGACTCGATATTGGTCAATCGTTTGCCACATGAACATTCGGTTTGCATTGATCCCGAAGAAGCTGATATGATGGAGCCGAATAGTCCAAAGACAATAACTGAAAGCTCAAGTAAATATGCATTAATGTTGTTTTCAATATATTTTGTTGTTGTTGTTTTTTTTCGCGAGTGTTTCGCGATGAATATGCAGTATTTCGGATTACCAAAATTAACATCAACATCGCTGCAATACAAAGCTAATCTTTTCATTTTAATCAAATCGAAAACCCAAAAGTCTTTGGCAACATTTCACTTCAAACAACATTCCATGGTTTATATTCTCAGTGATTTCTAGACTAGCCTGACTATGCTTATCTGCTGCCTACGTGATTAAATTAATCGAACATTGATTAATGACACACAACCTACATGAAAAAGAAACAAACGAAAACATTGTGTTTAATAAATATTTTGTATTTCTTTCTCTCTTTTTCTTTTCCCTTTTTGTTGACACACACTATTCATTTGCTACTGCAGCCGCGTCTTACGATGGTTACTCATCATCGACATCGCTTTAGCATCAATGCGACTATCAATCGATCCAACAAAATGATCTTGTGCTGTGGGATGATAATCAAAATCTATTTGAAATAATCAATGATCGATACATATCGTCAATGATTTAAATGTGCATCATTCTTATCGAACAAGTAACAATCACACAAACTAACCACACAATTACGAATTAAATGATGAGCTTTTAATAAGTTATCAGTAAATCCGGTATAGATGATGCATTAATGCAAAAAGCGATGCGATTGAAATGACTGAAAGGCTAAACCCATCGATATCATGCATTACCGATAACAGATATTCTATTTCCGACCTATAACAACTAGCCAAAACACTATTTGAAAGCATATTGATCAATAACGATCATCGATTGTTGGATTGTTTGATACGTTGAATAGTTGCAAGCGAAATAGAAAGCACGCAAACACAAACCAAACATTTCATGTGAACAAAAAAAAGTGTTAACAAACATAGAAAAAAGTGTGAAAGTGTTTGTTGCCATTTGATATGTGAATTAGAATGAGAAGTGACCGATTGGTTGGCTGGGGTGCGACAAAAGCCATGCATCCATTTGATTTCGCAGCGGAAAATCATTGATCGGCTTGGCTGTCGATTAGTCATGACTGCCAAATCGCCAAACGAAATACAGAATAAAACAAAAATAACCACACACAAAAACCTTCATAAAAATACGGGCAAACTGATAAGACAAATCGACAACAAGCAAAACAAAAATATGCCAAACATGACCATATATTGGGCAAAAAACTTGTCGATTTACCAGTGAGTCAATACAAATTATTCATATAAATTTTTAATAAGCAACCAAACTATGTATTTGTGATTTGGATGTGTGTTTCTATACAGTTATTTGGTAAACATTTTGTCGATTGTCTGTCAGTGTCACAATATTTTATGATATTTACGTTTCGTTTAGCTATAAAATAGTTCTTGGTTTATACGTTTCTGGTTTTGGTTCGTATCATGTGTTTCTTATTTTCCCCGTGTGATTCGGCTGCTCAAGCGAAAAAAAGATCGTATTAACGCTCATTTATGATCGAGTACAAGGATGCTGCTTAACCAAAGCGATTTTTGACTGCCGTATTTGCACTCTTTAATTATTTATTCTGCTACACATTTTGTGGCAGGTCCCACCAAAGCCGTACAATCAGTGCTGAACTGCTGCGATTGGACAATGCGTGCTCGCTTTTTTTCGTCTTGAAG
Source organism: Obolodiplosis robiniae (assembly GCA_028476595.1). Lineage (NCBI taxonomy): Eukaryota > Metazoa > Arthropoda > Insecta > Diptera > Cecidomyiidae > Obolodiplosis > Obolodiplosis robiniae. The sequence continues at coordinate 4,638,313 of CM052017.1, read as the reverse complement.
CCGAACAGATATAAATGAAAAAAACAAACAAAAGGAAGCATTCCACCCCCCAGTTCATTTGCTCGATAATTTGTTTATTTGTTTCCTCCATTCGTTCGTTGTGTGCGTGTCCTTTTGTTTTAAACGTAAAACTACTTAGATGTGTGCGTGCACGCGCGCGCGCGAGCGTGTGTCCGTTTGTTTGTATATCTCTTCGTCGTTTGTTGATTTTATTATTATTATTATTCCGTTCAAGATTTGGAGGGACTGCGTGCATACATGTGTCCTCTATATAATTTACATTATTTTTTTTATCAGCGCATGAAACACGAGTGTGAAAAATGTGTTTTATTATTTACGAATGTAAAACAGGCTCCAGCTTTTTTTATGCTCAAGCAATTTTTGTTCTTGGCATCGACAAAACATATTCAACACACAACACAGCAAGCAACAAGCAACAACACACAACACAGCAATCAATACCAATGAAGCAGAAAACCAATTCTTCTTTTCGTTTGCATTCGAGAAATATTCAGCGATGAAACACAATGGATTGATTGTTTTATTTATGCATTTTGCAAGTGGCTGGGGCAAGCGGTACGAGTGGTCGACGTCAGTTTTTTTGCATTGTAACAACACCAATCGCCACACTTGGCATTCAACATACAAGCCAAATCACTTCAAAGTGTGTTTTATTTATTTGCACCAAATTTCTTATGCTCGCCCCGACCAAGTTGGCCATATGCAGCCGGATCTCTGGGTCCAAACCAATGATAAGATTTTAGCATTCTTCCAAGAAACGTTGGCATCGCTTTGGTAATTCCATGTTTTGTCAGTTTGCCGATCACGTTTTTGATGACTTGCTGTTCCAACGATTCTCCGAAATTCATTCAGTTTTCAATGCAAAACAATGCAATGAACTCGATTTAACGTTTATATTTAATGAATATGATATCAATTCAACGTTTTTATTCAACCTTGGGAAAAAAAATGAGCCCCTGAGAATAACAGTACTCATACACATCTCACCTCCCAGTTATGCTAATGCATATATTCGTTAGCAAAATCAGAAGGTGAGATGCCACGTCGTTTTCACGGGAACAAAACAAGAAATGCAACTTCTCATGTGCATCAACGAATAATATTAAAATAAAGCATTGTCAAGTACGAAATCGATTAAAATTTGTGAGTGTATGCTGTAACGTTAGCTTCAATTGTATGACGCACGCAGAAACAAAGCATATATAGCTGTTGTTTGATAAGGCCAATGATGGTGTAATTTTGATGAGCGAGGAAGAATATCTTTCTTATTTTAGTTTTCCCTGTAGCTACCGAGCTCTCCATAAGCGTAAACATGCGCAACGCATCAATTGATAAAATCATTCAATTTAATCAGTTTTCATTATGAATTTATGTATTTCACTTGCAGCAACTCTTCCGAACACGAGACTTAAGTTCAAAGCACAAAGAATAGTGCCTTTTTCTTTGTTACTTTATCTTTCTGAAATGTACCTAAATTCCAATTGACCCAATGAATTGATAATGCGAAATTTTGCACTGCAAACATCAAATATGCTTATGTGAAGCAAACAATACGCGCACGTTCATTTGTTCGGCCTGCGCGCTTTGGACGCAAAATACGTACTTTCCGATGCAAACACGCAAATAATTCAATTATTAATTTTTATTGATTTCAACTTCGTTGCCGGCTGCCACTTCAATTATTGACAAGGAGCGAGCGAAAATTTTCTTTGATCCAATTACCGTTTATTTATTCATCGTCGTTTACATAAGCTTGCGAAATCACAATTTACCATCCGCACAATACCTCTTCAATTATAAATACTCCCTGATTTTGTGCTAACACATGGATAAGATTCTGCCCAATTCGCATTGAAATGCTCTCTGAACTTCAATTGCATTCTTCAATTATTTGGACAGTTGATTTTTATCCAAATCAAGTTTGAGTCAATTGAGTGAAGGAAAATATGAGAGTTAACAACACTACGAAAAGAGCACGAGAAAATTGGGAATGCACGGAATATTTAAACCAGGGCTGTAGATTAATCATTATGTTCCATAAATCAATACCATTTCTTCAATGACATTTGCTGCCAAAAACTGCCTTTAATTAACTAATAAATTTCAATTGCTGCAATTGAATTGCCATTTTTCTTTACATCGAATCCATTGCAAGTTAATTCAGCAAAAGCTTCTAGATGGCACGAGCTTCGATATTTTGCAATGGTTTTCAAAAATTATGAATTACAATAACTGCATTTGTTTCGACTTTACCACAATTGCAATTTCAACAAATAATGGACATTGAAATAAAAACCATTACATTGTCCATTAAAGCATTTGCAGTGATTGAAAAATTGCATATTTCGACAGCCCTGATTCAAACGCCAAATGTTCGACTGTCAATAATAAACGAAACCCGAACTACGTCAAAAAATTACAATTCTCAAGATATCATTTCAGTTCAATATTGAATTACACTAAACCGATAACGCGAAGATAAATTCATTACTCCGATAGTTAACGGTCTCAGGTTTTGTTCGAATTGAATCGCTAAGAATATTCATGACCTGATGGTCAATATATTTTTTTTTTAATTCTACCCCATGAAGAGTTAAATTAAAAGAGTCCTTTAAACCAATTGTAGGAAATAGTTGAAGCTGTACATATCTCTTACCATTTTCCCGGAATATGAATTTTTCTTTATGGGGCTTTTTTATTTTTACTTTTTCGCGGGACATTAAATAAAAACTTTTTTTTCAGGGTCATGAATATTCTTAGCGATTCAATTGAGATACATGGAAATTAAACTGCTAGTTGCTTGTGAGTTCCCATGGTTTATGACGTAAAAATTGGGAGAATTATTATTAAACAACGAAAAAAAAACACAATCATTAATTTGTTCACAAAAAGGTATCGGGAGAAAAAAAAAATGCAAAACACAAGAGTATGGAAAATTTGCCTTGCCATTTGAGGTGAGAAAGGGAGTGACAAAAATTTACATTGCACCCAAGAAAATTGGCAAATATTTGTTATGTCCATTTTTTCATTGCTTTGAAGCGCAAGTGTCAAAATCCTATTCCCCCAAATAAATAGATCGAATTTTAACCGATAATTCCGTTCAGCTCTGCATTTACAAGAGATTTGAATATAAAAATCACATTAACATAATTTATGCGGTTCTTTGAATTATCGCAATTCTTCTTTTATGAAGTATACATTCTACGTTCATTGGACATTTTCATAATTCCATTTGCAACTTTTCAATCATTTTAATACAAAATCTGATTTCCAATTGATCACCTGGAAAAAAATCAATGATATCTGAAGCAAACATGATTAATTTTCAGTCAAAACAGAGTGTGCAATTGAAAAATTAAGAGAAACATATTCATACATGATGTGTATTTATGAATCCGCCGTTTGACTTGAATGTAAGCGGCACAATTTGGTTTGCTCCGTGTTAAACAGACTTCATAACACAAACACAAAAATAAGAATATATATAATTTATTTTGCCTGGTGCTAGTGGTTTAATGCAATGCATGTGCTTATTTTCCCATTACATGTGGCCCTCCCACAATTACAGTCACTGTCGCTCCAGCACTATTTTCCCCACATTCTCTCACTCTTTCTATCTCTTTCTCTGTCTGTCTGTCTGTTTGCCTGTCTGTCTTGTCTGTCTTCTACTATGTTAGCTTTCAAGCCCATTTCTAATCTCTTGTTTTACTCTTATACCAATTTCATGTTTTCATTTGTTTATTGAAATTGTCAGTTTCATTCTTCCTATTTTGCACTACCATTTCTATAATAGCATTGTCATATTGTCTTTATATTGACTCGAATAAAACACAAAAAATGTCCCATTTGATCTGTAATTTCTGTTTTCCTCTTAAAACTGACCGATTACTGCCTTTTTTAAACATTTTTTGTTTCAATTGGATTTGGTGATTGTCTTTTGTGTTGATCCATTTGTTTTCAGTTTGAAAAACCGTGTACCATTTTATTGCTGTTTGTTTGCTAACACACCTGTTACATTTCATTGTTTCGTGTTTTTTTTTTTCATTATGCTGATTGATTTAAATCGAAACCTTCTTATTTTTGTTTTTAAATGAATGATAACACTCAAAACAGTCTTGATGTGATCTTTTTTTTTTTTTAATTAAACTGGCTGCATATTGAACGTCGATTGCGTTACATAAATGAACACCTTTTTCATGCACAACTGATATTAATTCATTTGCTTTCTTTACCTCTACCCCCTCTATTAAAACAAAATTGCGCGATTGGTGTGGTGATAAAACACGTCTTCGATCGACAGTTGTGATGGTGGATGAAGGCGAAGAAGAAGAAATTGAAGAGAATGATTTGGATTGTGAAGGCGAATTAGGTGAAATGGACGTCGATACTCCGCCGTGGAATTTCTACGGTGATGAAGATATTGACTGTGATGATGATATAGATGATCAAGAAGATACGGCTCTTCTGCGAGCATCTGCCGCTAAAACTGAAATCGTGATAACCCCAATGAGTCCGGTAAGTGCCAGGGAATATGAAAAATAAAAAAAAACCGTCGGCTGATTGTTTGCCATAATGTTTTGTTTTTTCTTTATTGATTTTGCATTCGAAACGATGAATAGGTGAGTTCGAATGTAGATTTAGCACGAATGAATACTGAAAGCACTGGAAATGGTAGTCGAAGCACAATGAGCATATCGGAGGCATCGACCCCATTAACAAATATCCGAACCATGGACCTATTAAAACCGGAAGGATCGTCGTCGACTCGACTTTTGCAACCAGATAGCATGTAAATTCTCTATCCATCTCTCGTACACACTTGAACGGTTTGTTTGGAGTGAAGAGTCGCTGGTTGTCAAACACATAAGCCGGATGAACAGCATGGAATACACTCATCTCTAAGCCAAATATGATGCGCTCAGATCCATTCACTTAGACCTAGACAAAACAAAAATTAAACAAGTATTTTTTTTCTAGATGTTTCGCAATGTGTTTCGACGATACGGTAGAATTAGGAAATGATAATTGTAGCAACTGTGTGAAATTGTCAATAGGTTAAACCGAAAATTAATTCATTGAATAAGTTTCCCCACGCTTTTGTCACAAAATGTCATTCGTTTTCCGATTCAATTTTTGTTCGTTGAACGTTACCCAATTCATTCTGATTATTGATGAATTTCACTTCAGATCTTTGAATCATTTGAGTTCAAATTTCGCTCGAAAACAAAAATGTCAACCTTTATTCAAGTCAATATAGACGAGTATACAAACGATTGCCAATTTTGAGCGGAAGTCAAACAAAGAACTAAAAGATATTAATAATAAATAACATTAAGGTTTCATCCATATTCATAGAAAAGAATTTTCGGTAACACGGATCGTGTTGGTGAGAGTTGATGCGTGTTAAAGAAGCGGAGTAAAAACGATGTAATTGTAACGATAGAATGAAGAGTAAAGAGAATCAGATGAAAAATATCCCATTTCATCCAACTTTATCCAGAATAGTAAACAACACAAGAAGTAGTCACAATAAAACAGCCGAGCTCATTTTTTTAGATGCAACTATACAGAAACTAGCTTTACTATAGACTTCCTCCTTTTACAAAGACACTTAATCACGTATACGTATACAACATCTACATGTACATTTCGCAAAATAATAATATTCCAAAGCAAGGGAAAAAACAAAGCTATCAAACAACTTTTAGAAGCAATGACAGCACAAATGTGATAAACATGCAAGACAAATTCTCATCATCCACAAGCACGGTAACAAAACCGACCAATGCATAATAACAATTTGTACACTGCTAAGGCACAAATGAACTAGACCGATTCAAATCCTGACGGTGGCCGGAAGAAAAGTCCAACAGATCAAGTCGAGAAGAAAAATATTGGACAAACTTTCGCTACGGCTTCATATCTTATGGAAGAAAATCATCATGTTACTGGCATTGTCCAATCTTCTGTTGCTTTCAAATGAAATTAATTGTGACACTTTCCTCATTCTGTATACACATGCTTCGGCAGCGAAGGTTCTCTCTCGAATACATTATGTATATGATTTTCTTATTATATGTCCGAATCAATTTGCAGTGACATTGATAGAAGCGAACTCGCCGTCAAAACACCGAATCAAGTGTTACTCAATTATAAATATTTCATGCGCTAAAGTCAGAGTTCGGTCTCACAAGAAACGTCTAAGACGCAGATGCAGTGCTACGAACCTTCAGTGTTTGGATCACTTATACATATTCGATTTGGTACATGGTTGACATTCTTTTTTTGACTTCTTTTTCAACCGATATATAATCTTTTCCAACTTTTATCTATTAAATGCTAAATTTCACTATTCTATTTAATACAATAACAAAAAGTGAACATGCTGAAGCACGATCGTAGAAAGCGAACGCTGTGATGTGGAACACTGAGTATCGACCAGAGAGCACCTAGAATACTCTTAAGTGGGTGTCTAATCTATAAGACACGTGCAGTAGTAAAGAATTAAAAATGTCCACCATGGCGCCTTCGGACTCTGGATATAGCGCGTTATTTTTCTTCTTTTTTTCACTCTCCATCTTCTGGGGGAGAATGGATGTCACACTCCTCAAGAAGAAGAGATGACGAACAATTGAAATTATCTCAAGATGTGCAGGATATATTGCCCTCAATTACTCCTTTAATTATAAACAAAAATAGATGTTGTGTGTTGTGCTCAACAATTTGTTGATATTTGATCGATTGCTATACTTTTTCTTACTGCAAACATCTACATTGAAACATTTCCTATGCAAATGTTTGTAAACTATGCTATTTAATTTATCTCGTCCGGAAAGTTCATGTGAACTCGAAATAACAAATTAAGTTTTAGAAATAATGTCCGGAAGTTGAGTACACAACTAAAAGTTGGCATGAATTCAGCAGTTGTGCTACAAATGTCCACCGCCGTATAGATATTATTGTCGGAAATATGCAAATTAAATGTGGCAATTGAGTTTCCTGCAGAAAACGGACAAAGTAGTGACAGTATCCATGACAATCAGTGCATTTTGGTAAGTTTGGTGCATCAATATGTTTTTCAATGGCATGGATCAGCAGTCCGACATGCCGGTTTCTGAATTTGAGTCAACCGGATATTGGTCTAAATGTCGAGTATTGTTCGAAAGTGGTCGAAGATGATGCATATTTATCGGAATTTTGTGTCAAACTGTTTATTCCAATATCACAAGAGCTTGTAGAAGAAAACTTAAACCAAAAAAAAAAAAAACAACAACAAAAGAAAAACGAATGTGGGACTAAATTTCAGTGCTTCTAAAGTGAATTTAACGGGCTTTCTATTTTTTCTCGATCGATATTTTTTACAATGAACCAAGTCTCTTCACGACAAAACCCCTGCACACCCACAAATAATTATATCCTTGTATTTGCGTGAGCATTCTAAAGAAAACCAGGTTTACCATTCAGGATGCAAGTAAAAGGGATCAATATCATTTCATGCACTTTTTGTGCGATCCACATCAAAAAATGTCAATCCTTAAAATCGAATTAACAAACATTCCAACACAAAAAAAAACGAAAAAATACCATTTCAATGCGTTTTCATGTCCACAATTCGAAAATACCTCTGTCTCTAACATTATTATTATGACCAAACGCAGTGTACGCAAAAAACAAAAGAGAGAAAAACCTAATTGTTGTGTACATTCAAACCCAAACTAGACATTAAAATGCAATTGATGTAATAATTATTGTAGGTGACGTTAGGCATTTAAGAAATTTTTTATCAAAAAACAATTGAACCGTACTCTAAATGTAAAAAAAGGAAGAAACATTAAATTTAACAGAACAAAAATTGATGAGATCAGTTGGTTTTGCGGACCCATGAATGTATGTTAATAATTTGCAAAAGCTATATTCGCAGCTATGCATTTTGCAATTCTTAAGAATATAAAATAAACGCGTTGCACACCTTAAACTTTGAACATCCACAATTTCTCGAGCCATCATTCTCGGCTCCTCCTTAAATATATATATATACATAATAAAATTGTTTTGAATGTTGCAAAAGTCCAAAATTTATTTCCCCAATTTGTTCACTATCTTGTGATTTATTCTGAAAGAGTTGATGTTTAAACAAATTTATTTCAATAAGCGATGGATATTTATGTGGATTATGTAAGTAGCTAGTAGCTAAAATTAAGATAATGATCGAATTATGAAGAAATAAAAAAATAAATTCATACAAAAAAAAATGACAAACCAAAAAGAAAAAAATCATATAAAAACATGGTAAATAAAATAAATTTTGATTTTGATTAAGTAAATTTGTGAAAAGACGATTTCATTGGAATCCAATACAAAATGGTATATGAGCTTTACATCAGTAAATTTAATAATGGACACGATAAAAAAGAAAATTAATTTCGATAGCCCGAACGAGATTACAAAAAATAGGAAGAAAAAAAAGGTGGAAAGCATTGTGAAATTCAAGTGTATATTTAAAATAAAATGAGTGGCAATGGCTTAAGTAAATTTGTAAACACAAACTGCACCATATTCATTAAAATAACGATCAGCTTTTCCGCTTCGGCTTTATATTTAAGTACAGACTACACACAAATAACTTTAAAACATAAATTGAAATGATTGAAAATGCGAAAGAATTGCGAATGGTGATTACAGCAAAAAATTAGTAACAGCCTCATATGACAAATCCTTTGTTCGTTCATTTGTAAATTCTTCCACCAATCCGTGCATATCAATTCCGAACCGGCATGCAATGCCGAATGACAGTGGTTTCCTTACGTTAATTTCATTAGTTTTGTAAAATTGTGATTCATATTGTTGACCAAGTTAAATGAACATGCGCACATTTACAAGAGAAAAGTCACGTCACATTTTTTGGTATTATATATCCAAACGGTATAGTAATAAATTTATTAGGCGAAAAAGACAAATTGCTTCGCGGAAAATAAGGAATCAGTTTTTATTGGAAGTATTTTATGTAAATAAATGTGTTATTTTTTGGGAGAATTTGTTGTTACTACAATATTATGGAGTTTAAATTTTGGTTTCTCAACTGCACCAAATACGAAAGAACAAAAATAAAACCAAATCATTGCTTCGAGCACTCAATAAGTAGTGTTTTGTATTCATAGAAATAAATAAATAAAAGTAAATATTTAGTCCATATGACAAATAGTCTGCAATGTTTTCGAGATTGTTGCATAAGTTCAGATGAGATGAGTAAATATCTCGCGGGAATTGCGCATGAAAGAAGAATTGACCAACGAAACTAACAACGCATACAGTCATACACTCACTCACATACGAATGAACAGTTTTTTTTTTATACTTTTAAATTCAAAATTTATATACTTCCGTTTCAACCATTGGAATATTCAAGTGAAAGAAAACATTGCACCCATCATATTGTATTATAATCGATTCTAAACAAACCAGAGTAAGTCAACTGAATGTGAGGGATTGTATTGACTTTCGGCGCAGAGCCGAATGAAATTAGCAAAACGTCAACAAACGATTTAAAAATTCATCGAAACAGAGCAGTAATTAAGCAGCAAAAGTAATAAAAAACCAAACAAATATTCGAATCTAATTATATAATTTTAAAAATAAGAGATGTTCTTTTTATTGTAACTATTCAAATTGCAAATGGTTTTGGAAACAATGAAATTAAATTGTAGACATTTAGATAAACGAACAACCACAACCAACTCGAAATAAGCTTAAGTGCTTTCGCAGTTAGGTTTGAAAATAAATTGATACATTTTAATTAGGTTAAAGTGGTTACACGGAATGGCATCGACTACGAGCATTTCAAGTAGCATACAAACAAACACTAAGATTAGCATAATGCGCTGCTCGTCTGTATTGAGGATGAAGCATGCGACAAAAGAGTACTTTAAAATATTTTTCAATTATGATATCAATCAAATCTTTATCGAACGTTAATTGATCACAAATTAATTTATTCAATATTTTATTTTTAGCGTAATCATGGATGATGATCAAAATCAAATTCTCACACAATATTGCGCACACTTTTTGATTTTTCGTTTAGAATTGGTGATAATTCTATTCGTAGTAAATGATTAAAGAATTGCTCATAACATTGTATTACCCCTTTTGTCCAACAAATAAACAAAGATAGACGTTTATAAAACAATAACTGACCGCCCATCTCCTTTTTGGTTACAATTTATTAATTGTTAGAAATAAATGAAGGGTTTAGAGTGAAAGTGACCAAAGTGATCTCACCTCCTGCTCTTGTTCATAAACATTTCCATCAGCGAGAAAAGGAGGTGAGATTACTTTGGACACTTTTACTCTCAACCCTTCAAATACTCTCTCACACAAACACACACATTTATCCACTTCTCGAGTACATTCACCACAAGAATTTTCAGTTTTGCTGCAGATTTTCTTCAACAATTCTGTAAATATTAAGACGCCAATTTTAGATTGAAATTGAAGTTATGAGAAAATAATGCAGGAACCTGCTTATTTTCATCTGCAATGTTTATATCATTTTATTAAGATAATTTCAGATAGAATTCGCTGTGTAAACAAAATGTGGCTTATCTGAAGCGGCATTCGCTTATACCCGTTCTATCCAGTGAATTTTAAATTCGGCTAGGATTGAATGGATCGCCGGCACAAAGACAAATGCCCAATAGCTCGAGAAATGAAATGGATCAAATAAAATTCGGTAGAAACGCACAGTACCTTCTACACGAACCATGCATTTGGGCGAAATTTGCAGGACAAAATATATATGGAAAGAGATGCTCAATGCAATGCTTTTGTATGTATCATCCGTATCAGTAACGTGTCTAGAGGCATTAAAATAGAATTGGCATCACTATCATTTATTTGAATATCATTGCGAACAAAAATCGTCAAATGAATGATGAAAAATACGAAATATTGTTCTTTATATTCTGTTCCTAGCACCTGCTAAATACACAGTCAATCCAGGGCTTTTCGTTGTGCTAGAAACTCTGAATTGAAAATGAAATCTGGAGATATTCGAAATGTGAGCCTCGAGTTCTCAAAGTGATTTTTTAAGCGACAAATTTGTCATCACATCTAACTGTAACACATTTTAAAGTTCACAAAAACTTAAAAAACGCGTTTCCAATGTTGATAATATTTTGATAATTTTGGAATGATAAGAAGTGCTATGCGAGATTTCCTACGAAAAATCAAACGCGACTTAAATTTTTCTTCTATGATAATTATCATAATGCTGCAAAAAATGAAAAAAAATTAAAATTTTAAATCTTTAACAGCAGCAACAAATAGCCTGACTGGATTTGACTCATATGAAAAATTCAGTACAAGTGAACGCTATATGTGTTCAGTATCACTACTGATAAAACCGCCATAGTTAAAACACGTTCATATGGAATTTCGACAAACACATTGAATGTGACTCAATTAAAAAATCTTATTTAACATATATGAATTCTAGCTTAAATGTTCTGACATACTAAAAGATAGATATTCTGTTTCCATAAAATGTATCCAATTGCACCACATAATTCTGAACGTAACTTGATAATGAATTGGTAAGAATATTTATGACCCTCAAAAGTTAAAATATAAAAAAAACATGAATAAAAATACATTTTCCGGGAGAAATGGTCAGAGATACAGCAATGGAGTCCACTAAATTATTAAGCTAATAATGTACAAGATGCTGAAACTTTATCTCTTACCATTTTCCCGGAAAATGCCTTTTTCTTTAAAGTTTCTTTTTTATTTTAATTTCTTTCCCTTGAATAAATTTTTTTTTTAGGGTCATGAATATTCTTACCGATTCAAATGAACCTTGGTCTTTACTAAAGACTATTAAATTGAATTTAAATCAAATGCGTTGGGATTGCAATTTGTTTCAATTCACATATATATTTTATATATTACTCGTTCAAATTGCTGATGAAATTGAAATTGTTTATATGCGCATAAAACGAATGTTCTACAATTTTAACACCAAAAAGGCAGTAAATAAAATCATTCTCACGGTATTCTCTTTTTTACATACATTTGAAAAATAACATCAGATTGGAAGTAGATAAAAAAATAACAAATCATTTTAAGAGAAACTATTACATTTTGCGCCGAACATTTATGTCAATAACGTTGACTACTCTAATTAAAAATGGAAAAAATTAAAATTTAATATATCTGAAATTCAAACTGTATATTCTTTGTGTGTTTTTTTGCTGGATGAAAACAAAACATCTAAACCGTGCATAAACTGTTACAAAACTAAAAAAAATGCCAAGAAAAGAAATAGGGAGATGCGATAACCGTCCAATCTGTTCAACAAATACGTCGAATTTGGACAATCGAAGGTAGGTAAAAGCAGTTCAGAGACTGTTTTATCAATTTTGATTTTTTTTTATATTTTTTTATTAAGAAAAAGTACAATACTATACAAAATGGCTTGAATGCACAAAAAATATGACTCAAAACTTTCTGTTTTCCGTTTCGCATTGATTTATTATAAACTGTGAAATTCCAACATTTTATTTGTAGACTCTTTAGCTTAGAGATATCATTTTACAGTGAAACCATCCAACATCATCTATTGGCAGTTGTATTTTGTGCAAGGTGCATGTTCATTTGTGTTTTTGCATATGTAAATTTTGCACTATATTGTTTGTTCGTCATGTATGTGACTTTTCCATGCGATCAGAATTGGAGCATATTACGAAAAAAGGGAATATTACTGCCTTCCAAAAATAATTCCCGTTTTAAAATTATAGTATATAACATAGTTCTCTGGAAATTACTTGTATAATTCCGTTGGATTTGTTGTGCGGTAGAAGTAATTAATTTTAATTTGTGTTGGTCAGAACAATATTGAGGAAATCTTCGAAGCCAATGGTGATGGTGCCATTTCGCTGAGAGTCACGAACCCGAAATGCTTCAGTTAAACGTTGAATTGTTATGCACAGCACAATGAATTCATCGACTGACACTTCTTTGTGATCGTTGCTACGGCTAACTAAATTCTTTGTAAAGTTTGGCGAAAAGTTGAATCCCATTTGAGAGAATGCTGCAAAAAATCGAATGGAAAAAAAAAATTTGAACAAAAGCACTATGGAATTGTATTTAGAATAAATATGAACGAGATTTGTCGAATAAATATTTACCTTGATTTAATTCTTGATCATCGATCAAACCGGAAGCATTACGATCATAGGTCTGAACAAATGAATGAATGTAAAAGATTAGTCAATGAAGAAAACTTATTCAAATTCATTTTACAATTAGTTTCGATGGAATCTACCTTGAAAATGTTCAACCATTGATTAATGTACTCGTACATTTTAGTAAATTGATGAATATCAACAGAGCCAGCGTTTGTGGTATCGAACATTGCTAGAATAAAACATTCGTTGGTTTATTCAATTGCGAATTATGTGTATGCAATCAAACGCTTACTTACCAACTAGCAGTTGACAGCAGCGATCTGAAAAGTTTTGACCTTTGCCATTTTGCAAAGCCGATTGCAATTCTTTCGCTGTAATTTTGCCAGAACGATCCTGGTCTACTGCATTGAACATGTTTTGAATTTCTGGCGCAACTCCTGGAATACTAGCTAAAGACACGTAAATTCTGTATTTTGAGCCATTGTTTGAACATTCATTCTATTACCTGGTGCAGGCGTATAGCCTCCATATCCAGCCGGTTGGTTAGGATTGTAGCCTTGATTCGGATTGAATCCTCCTTGGGATGGGTAGCCTCCTGCGCCCGGGTAGCCACCACCACCAGCACCTGGATAGCCGCCACTGCCAGCACCTGGATAGCCGCCACTGCCAGCACCTGGATAACCACCCTTTAAAAAACCAAAGTAAATCAAAACTATGTTGTCATCATTAAGTTTTCGACTTGAATCCAATAAATTCTTCGATTTGTTAAAACAAAAAAAGCAATTCAATCATTCACTTCAAATTGGCAAAACAAACATCAACACACTATTAATATATTGTTTTCATATGACATTTTGCGTATACAATTGCTATTTGAAATGTTACTGTAGTCGGTGATTGATTAGCACATCGTAGTTCTAAGCAACTCATAATGCGTCATGTTTATATATTTTTTGGCTTAGATCGTATGATCTGTGAAAGACACGTGAACACTATTTTTTTAAGGAGATTATTGACCGAATGTCGGTATAGGAAATAGATCTCCAATCTGAAGGTCAAAATCATCGCCCGTATTAGGAATATTATTTTCCAAATTAAAAAAACACGTCTTTGCAATTTTTAACATTTCTCTGATCATCATAAATAACAATACTCACCGGATAGGACATAATTTCAGAAATGATTATTGCTAGTAATTGAGAAAAAAATGGAAACAATTTTCTTTGTACAATGTAGTCAGAACGACTGTTTAATTAATACTGGAATGCCGAAATGGAGGAAATTTATTATACTGTCAATTCAACAACGAACAAACATAAATTGATGATGTCACAAGAATTCTAGTGTGAGGCTTTCAGCTTGTCATAGTGCGAAACGATGTTTTGATTGTGTGGTTTTAGCGTTCTCATTTGACAGCTGTGAAATACACATGAAGTTGTAGCAGATATTTGAATCGAGCTACTTTCCGAATGAAGGTGCACAACACATTAAGTACTACTGTACTTCAAATTTTATATTATTGCTTTGAATACATCCAAATGTAACCCAGATCATGTCGTGTAACGAAGACTAACAGTATATTCCGCTGCAAATTTTGATTTCTTCGTGGAGAATTCCGCAAAATGGCTTATGCCGAAACAACAGCATGCCAAACGCAAGAGATTCAAGCGAAGGTGAAATTTATCAACGAATCGATTTTTTTATATATTAGATGATTGTTGGTATGGTTTCGGAAAGTTCAACTTCACAATATAATTTGGATGGAAAGAATTTTGAATTTAGTTATTAATTTGTTTAGAGAAAAATATGTTCCAGAAAATATCATGATAAAGACAGCATTTGGAAGTGATGATTTCTTACAAATCATTGCATTAATATTCATTAGAGCTAACGCAACACATGAATCAATATTTTGAACTAAAAACATGGTTTGTTTCTGACAATAATGATTGCTGTTATCTTTCATATTCTTGTGTCAGTACTTTGATAAAATACTTCATTTCAAATCAGAAAACTTCCAATAATATTTCAGATAGTAACAACCTTATATGAATCGGAGAGAAGACAACTTACCTCCAGATTATATAAGAAAAATATTTAAACTATAACTATTTGAGAGAAATAATGCATAAAAGTAATATTGAAAATAGTCGTGAAACTAGAATTTATTCGAAATAAAAGTTAAACATGATTTGTATTGTGTTTCCATATATGAGCCATGCTCATTTTTGCAGCTATCTTGACTCATTTTGATATTATTTATTCTTCTCCTCGAATAACAATTTCTTCATTTCACCTTTAAGATCGCAGGCTCGAACTATTTGGTACAGCTAAATTGATATTGTTCATTTAAATAGACAAAACGTGTATAATAATTTAAAAGAAAATTTATTTTACATTTTTCATTATTGTATCAAAATATGTGGTAAAAAGTAACGCTTAAAGCGTAGACGCAAATAGTTTACTTGAGAAAACAATTGAATACTAAAATAAGCTTTAAAAAGTTTGGCTAAGGCGTGAAGTACCTTGACATTTTTCAATAGATGGCGATAAACTTTAAAGTTTCGAATAAAAATGACAAGTTATCAATAAATGTGGACAAGGCGCTTTTCTTCAAAAATGAATTTGGCGCGTTCAAATGAAGCAGACATTAATCATTGCACCATCTCCTTAGATTTCACACTTTCAACATTTCTAACCTGCCGCATTTTGTTTTTTGGCAAATATTAATATTCACGTGTCATCAAGTGCGGTCCATCACTTTATGTGACAGCTCCAGTACGAATCTGTATATCCTAACTACATAAAAAATTATCATTAAACAAAAACACTTATCAGGATTCGATTAATGAAAAAATATGTTAAATAAAACACATATTTAGTCTTGAGTAATCCAACTTTCAATAAATGGTCTTATATAAGAGAAACCAACTTTTTCGCACATTTCCTGAAAGTCTACGAGTTTACGAAATTTTCAATGATTACTACAAATTTGCATTGGATCTATGTTCATTCCTTATAGTATCAACAAAAAAATAAATCACACTTAATTCCAAAACACTACGATGAGATTTAAGATTATGCAGAACAACGAATTTATTGGTATTTGATTCTAAATCACCAATAGCGAGATGGAAACTATTAGCTATTTATCGTTGATGTTCACTTTGAAATATTATTTTGGTATTGAAAAACACCACGAAAACTCGTGAAAATATATTGTCGATTTTTGTAGTGAAATAAAAAACAGCTTAATTTTTTCTAAACCCTGCAATAAGATTCAAATTCATTTGACATTTTCGTTGAACCTTGAACAGAGGACTGTTTTGTTCTAAGAAAATTGCTGCCATATAAATATTTCCCAAATCTCATCGGATTGACTTGAAATTGTATGCGACTAATTTTTTCTGTGAAGAGTTGAGATAACGGAATTTTCCAAACAATCTGACATCAAATAAAAAAAGTTCCGATACAAATTTTTCGTTTCAACCCCAACTGCCGAAAAATGAGTATGTGAACGATAAGAATCAAAACTAGTTCCCGTACAAAATTTTCATTTCACGGAAATCTTATATCAACGACTTGAACATTAGCATGACATTATCCGAATGAGCTGAAAATTAATTGGTTTCTATTCCTAATGAAGACCTATCTGTGCGTTCATGTACGATCAATTCTAATCTCACGGACAGCAAATGGCTCCGGGAATGGTCGCAAACCAGGTCCAAACACAATAGAAAACGCATACCGAGCGTTTTTAATTTTTTTGGACCGATCGCAATAATTTTACATAGACAGTGGTGTTTGTGGAAAAGTTATAGCTCTGAACCAAATATCACCGATTGAAACATTGCCGACAAATCGTTACAAATAATCTGTTTATTATCCTTCTATATTAGGCATCAAAACTACATAAACAGAATTCGATGATATTTCTAGATTACAGTTGGATAAAATGAGTATTTTAGTAAGGCGGTATCTTTGAATGCGGCGATTTGTACGTGTTCGACATTTCCATGGTCAAGGGCGGCTGTCGATTTGTATGCAACATTGCACGAATATAATACGTATGCTTCGCATTTGTTTAGTAATCTAAATTGAGTCGTTTAGTGTCAAAACACCTGTATATGCTTACCAAGCGCTTTTCCCGTAGCATGCAATCTTTACCATATTATTTAGGGGTTCTTATGCAATACGCGATACATCATATATTCATATCCAATATTCAAGACAAATTTTCAAATGTGTTAATATTCATGAAAATATATTGAATATACACAAAAATGCTCGTTTATACAAATATATTCACGTAATTGATAGTCTATTGAATTAATTCACTGATATTTAGAATTTTTGTCTGCATATTTTTGATTTTAAAGCCACGAGTCTCTTATTAGATCTTTCAATTGAATGGCTTAGAATAGGAATGACCTAAAGTTTTGGTGCAAATAACAGAGCAACATGAAGTTTTTTTTCAATTTAATTTGCTGCTAAAACCGCACTATTGAACCATTATTATTATTATGTTTTATTCTGCTGTCCGTTCAGAATAAGCCCGTTTCATTTTTTTTTCGTTCCATGTAAAAATCACAGATGGAAAATAATATTAAGCAATATTGTTTCGTTCCCACGATGTGAATCTCAAATTTCGTTTAGCCGATTTCATAATTTGGTCCAAGTCAATTGACAGCGAAATAATAATTAAAATGCAAATTTAGATAATCAATTAACGGCACACTTGTGTTTATTGCTTCTCTATGAGCATGCCCAACAATGGAACCGAATCTTCACTACTTGTAGAAAATAATGGAACATATTGTGCTCTCTATGCAATAGCCAATATACTTGTTTTCTTGTTCAAATTAAATTGTGCCGTACACAAGATTGCCGCATTTGAAGACAAATATAATTATATAACACCGTCCTGACGATACACCGAGAAGTGATTTTCATGCCGATGTACGCACATTATTTATGTTGTTGTTAAACACAAAATGTGCCTTTGCTTTGCTCACTCCATTTCACATCTGCATGCACATTTGCACGCAGCAAACCAACTACTATTCGGTCAACTTAAGTGCTGGCAGCGACTTTGATTTTTTATTTAACCAAAAATGAAGCCGCTGAATAATATCACATGAAAAGAACTTCTCTCCATATATCTATCATTGAACGAAGTTACGATGATTTAAGAGAAGAAAAATAAAATACGTGCGCGACACAAAAATAAATTTATTTTTTCAATTAATATGTGTAAAAGGGTGTGCGATATTGCGGCAGCGAAATCATGAAAATTATATTTATTTCACGTTGTATGAAAAAGACGGCAATTTGGCGAAGAAAGAAAACAATAAAATATGCATGGCTGAAGGTTAAGCCCAAACAGCTGTGTGAAACACGAACATTTTTTGATAATCGTCACCGCTTGTTTTGCGCAAACCCACAGTTCTTTTATCACCACATTTTGAGCGTTTAACATGCGTTCATAAACAGATCCAACGAATTGTTTTCGCATATAATTCAAGTACATGAGCAACAACAATGAAAACAGTTCTTTCTGAAGCCATCCACATTCTTATTGCCAATGACAACAAAATAGTTGAGAGCGACAAACGAAAATGTTACTATTTCCTCTTCTTCCTCGTATGTTTCTACGTCAATATAATAAATATATTTTTCGTGGGACTTTTTTAATATAGAGACGACAACAAGCGACGGCGACAATTTGGAGCTCGCAAAAGTCCAGTCAATCGATCGGACTTCGGAATTAAAAAAAAAAAAAAATTGATATTATTGAAAAACATAATCAATTGTTTTTGTTCTTGTTCGAAGGCGCAACGCAAATATTTTTGAGGAACAAGGGACAATCTCAGCAGATAAAAGTGGAGATTCAAAATTACCATTCGCTTGTACGCATTGTAAATGATTAATTGGTATTTAGACGGGTCTTAAGTGACACACTGTGGCGTCCGATGCTTTCAATTTGATCACATATGATGTACCCGTATTAATTTCATATGTTATTATGCTAGTTGATTTCACAAAAGTGTATTTGGCATAAAGACGTTAAACACGTTTGACAGTGAAAAAAACATACGTGTAAGTGTGTTTAATTTGTGTTTTGTCTGTCGAAATCGATGTGCGTCTGCGTTAGTGCTTTAATTTCAACACCGAATTGTCATTGGCTTGCCTTGAATGTTATTTTCCGTGAATTTTATTAGATAATTAAGAGTCAAATGAAATGGCGTCCGTAATTATTATTAAGTTATCTTTAAAGAGCTGTGCCGATGAACCATTCGCTAGTACCACAATTAACCATTTAGCGAATGCTCGACCGATTTGAATAAATGACAATTTATCTTTGAAATGTATTCTTTCAAATGATTTCTTGTTAGCCTGGGAAAAAAAATCGTTTGTGGCCGCCTTTTATTGCAACAAAGCTATTGCAATACCCCTTTTGTGTTTGTGTGTGATGATTTGGATAAGACGAAAAAAGGTTCAGCACGAGATTGCATTAAGCATACGGCTTGCATCTTTTGTGACAAACAACTAATATATCATTTGAAAATTTTAAAATAACAATGAAATTGTGTCATCCCAGTCGCATTCTTTTTGCACACCTACCGGCCACACTGAAATTGAAATCGCGCAAATGAAGAAAAACAACATTAACATATACAAGGAATACTAATTAAACAATTCGCTTAGATTTTGAATTAAGTGCCCCGAAAAAGTAGTACGCACCATTCTATATGCATGTTTCGCACATTGCGACAGCAAACTAATCGCAACTGTGTTGCATTGTTCAAACATTTGCACTTAGTATCGATAATCGCAAGACTCTATCACCATTCTCAAATACATGCGAAGCAAATTGAAACAAACGCCGCAAAATCAAATTTACAGGTGTTTATTCTCATTTTTATTGTTGCCATTAATGGTGAACAGTTTATAGATATAATTATCGTTTTTATACCTTAAAATATTCATATTTGTTGATTGGTCATCTAAATTTACATCGGCCGGCTGTAAATGCGACATCGAACAATATATCGAAACAAAACACAATGCTTGTCAATTAGTTCGCTTTGCCTTATTCCTCAATGTGTTTGATGCTTAGCTGTATTTCGGTGGCCCTCCCGTGTATCCATCGAAAACAATCAGGCGTGCATCGTTTAGTTCTAGTTCGCAAGGTGAATACTAATTTTCCATTCGGTTAAGTAAATACAAAGACACGAAAATCGAAATGATTGTTATGATACAGTCAAAAACACGCTATATTTTCACTACATACAAAAAGTTATCTGTATTTTTGAGTCGCTAAAAGCAGATTAGCCGGATAAAATGAATTGAAAGTGAAACGGTTCATACGAAAATACACCTTGATTAACTGATTCACATCCAAAGCATGTCCTGGCCAAAAAAAAACACAGTCTTAAAACCAAGAACAACAATAACTCGTAATTTCGATTTAATTTCTTCGAATCATGGTGGCCGCTCATTGAATGTGTAAGTGTTTTGTATGAATGTTGTTTCAGACGATTGCTATTTGTTTTGCCTCCAAGGTAAAGATTTCGAGCCGCTCTGCGATGATCTCATCCTGAGAACAGTTTCTCTCCCTTTCTCTCTCCGTATCATTCTCATACACAGCGATCATTCCTGGCACAATATCTTAAAATACACCTGAATCATTCGCATGAAGTTGAAGTTCTCTTGATCCAGATAATTGGACCGTGTGAGCGCAATCGGCAAAAATCCAAATCACACTATTTGCCGAAGCAAAATATGTTTAACTGCTACTACCAATGCGAGATCACAATCAATAATGAATCGACAAATGCAAATCAAATGATATCGACGATGATATTGTTCGGTGTAAACATATATTGATTGTGGTGTGTGTTCATTTGGCGCACATGCATATTTTAATTGAATGCTATAAAAAGAGATATTGGCCGATGGAATGAATCGACGCAGTAAATTTAATAACAATAATTATCTCGAGAGCTGTTGTGTTGATCGTATTGATGTCTTTGGATGCATCTCATCGCGCGAGCTTCGATCCACTCACATCGAATATGTGCATGAATGTATAATCTTAAAAATCGTGCTAAATCAATTAAAAACAAATAACTTTACGCTGATTTGGCTCGCCTTCACTTGTTTACATGGCATTACAATGCATAAAATGTTCGAATCGGTGTGATAAATAGAATAAAAACAGTAAATAATTTGAATGGAATAATAAGAGCAAACCGAGTAAATTAAGAATAGGGATTAAACAGGATTAAGTAATAGGGATTAAGGATTGTTTTAAGGATAAAATGAAAAGAAGAATAAAGAGGAAAATGAATAAAAAACGGTTAAAATTGAATGAAGATAATGATTTCTTGTCACATTTGAATTTCTATATCAGCCCATTTTGCAAGGTAAAACGGATCGGTGTCAGTTATCCAAATGATTTATAAACTTACCATCCATCAAATCACATTTGAACACCAAGGAATTCTTGTCAACCTATTTCGATTAATTCACCCAGTTTCGGTGGATGTGCACAAGTAAACTGGTGTGATCAGTAATGCGATTGGCGTTCATTATTAATTGGAGTAGCGATTGAATTGTACTAACCGATAATTCTTGTTGCACGTCACTTTGTGACGGACAATAGCGAGAGCTACGTGTATGACTTCATTTAGCACAACAGTGTTAATTGAATCGATGTTTGAATGCGAGCCAATCATCGTGCGAAAACGTACATCTATCGCAATTAAATGAAACAAAACCAAACGTCAGAGCATTATTGATTGGATTGGACCAAATTAAGGCAAGAATATTTGTAAAAGCCGACCGAATTCGGACCAAAACATTTTTGATCGATTGATACGCAAAAATAGTTTGACTGTTTCATATTTCCAAGTAGCTTCACTACGATATAAGATGTTGTTTATTGAATTTCCGTATTTTCGGTTGAACAATAAATTCATTGTCTGCAAAATATTGAATGAAAACCGCAAAAGCACCAACATATTCACATGATTCACCAGAAAGAACAAAATGAATTCATCAACGTGCTCGTCGATTTCTGCCATTCGATTCCTTCTCATCCCAATCAAATATAGCAATAGAACGCCTTTCCGTTTTGCACAAATTATTTGCATTTCCTCACTTGATTTAAGTTCGGAGAATGGAATTTGATTGTGGCAAACTTCTAGTCAGATTTTGACATCGATCCAGACGCAAAGGTTTTTATCTCAATATTCACTCCTGTCTTAACAATATCTCAGTAAAAATATGTTGATTTCTTTAGAAAAAAAAACCGATTTTAATTTGGTTTCGAAGTTGGTTTCACTAGATCCAAAAGTAAAAAAATGTCAAAAGTTATGCAACAACAATTAAAACATGAACGAAATTTCATCGGCGAAGCGATGGAAACTCATTGGCTGCACAAAGTCTTATCATTTATGGTAGATCAACGTCGATCATCGCGCGCGCGTGCACTCAAGGAGTCGTCCATAGAAAACGTGTGGAAAGATGATGATCAACCGTATAATTGGCCATTGAGCATGTTGACAACGTTTTTTTATTAATATTATTGCCATCCACACGTTCGATGCGATGCGATGTGATGAAAATGAAATGAAACAAAGATAAATTACTGTAAAGCAAAACAACGCATTCAAAAATTTGAAACGCTTGCTGAGGTTATCTAAACTGCTCGCTAACGAATACTATCAATTATTTATAAATGCAGCATGCATTTAAATAAGAAACGCGTATGCTCCCAAATATTGCGTCACATCTAACATTCAAAATAACACCCAAATGAATTGTGAACGGCGCAATAATCAATTTCATGTGTCTCTAGAATAATTTGTAATGTTATTGATTGAAAATTTGACTTTTTGGCTGTTTATTATATCAATAAATCATTTCATTCGAAAGAGACTTGATGGCAATTCCTAACAATAAATCGAACAAACACGAGTTGAATGCGGGATTCTTCGAGCGAACATCCAAAGTGACAAAAATTAGGGCCGCGTGATAAGTTTAGAAAAGCGTTTCCCTCCAAACTATTAATATTTGTTGTTAAGAATGAAAATTTACGCGGCTCGTGCACAGCTTGTCGATAGAGTGTGGACGATAGCAAGCGAGACACATGCACTTGGCGTATACTATTATGTATTGAATGTATCGCGAATGTACTTAAACGCAATGTAAAATTGTTAATTGCTATAACATTGAATGAAATAAACAATTGTTTTCTTTGTATCGGCCAAACTACAGACACACTGGCATTTTTGCTCAAATATATTTATATAAGAGTCAATTTTTTTCTTGATACAATAGTCAAATGTTAATGGCCTGAAGCCGAATCGAATTCAATGTGATTTGAAATCATTGGCTTCAGGCCTGTCGAGATTGCTGCTACTTTGACAAGCTGTCTCGCATTGTAGACACTTCGAATGTAACAAATCGACGAGCCACCCACTTTGGAATCGGTCCACTGCGACACATCTCAGGCCCGTCTAGTTGATACCGTCGCATACAGTTTGGCAAATACCTGCTCTTCGCACATTGGCACAGAGACGACGCAAAGTGGCGCACAGCAGCGATAAACTGACAATTCACAGATTCGAGGTGGGTATTTGAATATATAATTCGCAGCTACCACTTTTTGACACACTAGTCAATGTTCAGTGTTCGGATCGTGTTGTACACAAGTGCAGCCGCTCAGCTAACTTAGCGATCACACTACCTCTGCGAATCTACCGTCTTCAATATATCTGTGAAGTGTGTTGTTTGCATCATTTGCATTCCATTCCGCGTTTGCAAATTTGGTATGCGTTTTTGAAATTCGCTCGTTCGAACAGGAATTTTATTTGTGCTTAAAAATACTAAATTTAATAGTGTATTAAATTTGGTGCATTTGAACATTTGAAACCGTTTTCTTTTTTTTTTTCTACATTTGATCTTGAAGTGATTCTGCAAAAATATTTCGACAAATAATACACCCAAGAGATCCAGATAAAAAGAATTTGAAAAACTATATGGATTAGAATATTGGATCATTTTGTAAGTGAAATATTATTTTCGTTACATGATTTGTATGTGTTTTGAAAGATAATGAAAGAAACTCTCTGAATTCTTGTCAAAAAAAGTATGTTCCCTAATGAATCTACCAAAATACAAGTGTGAGATTCTATAACGGGTGCCAGAAACTGACAGATCTTCATCAGAATTTGGATTCCAAAATCGTCTTTTAAGCGACATCTCTATCATTAAATTCAACTGTACCACAATTTGACGGAATGTCAACAAAATAACAAATTACAGAAATGAAATTGATTATGAAACGATTTTCATTCAATATTGAAAATATTCCGATAACTTTGACTTGGGAGCAAAAAGTGTTTGCTTAATAATCGCAAAATGTCAAAGAACACTTCCTGCTAGGATTAAATGAAAATAATGAGCTTCGACAAATTGATAACATATCAAGTGATTCATTTCTGTTCAGCTGAAATTGATTTGAAATTTGCTTTGGGAACAATTCAAAATATTGAATTATTGATTGATCCAAAATTGTGAAAATATCTTTTTCAATTTGAAAGCAATTTCTCATTCAGTTATCTTGAGCCACATAATACGATTCTGATCATCCTGAATAACGCTTAAATTAAACCTTGATCTCTCCAAGCTGTAGCTTCAAATCAGAATTATATGACTGCGTTTTGCATTAAATGGAGGAATAGACATAAGGAAATCCATTGATACATACTCAATTATTCAAGTACATCTTAAACATTGAGTGATTATGTTGCAATCCATCGATCGAAACTAGATTCGTAAATGAAGCGTATCAGTATCAACTAAACCGAATATCTGAAAGAAATAATTTGACTGTGTGTCACAGACAATAATTCTCGAATCATATCCGCCCCGTCCCATAGAGTCGTTCTGCTAAGCATATGTTGTCATTTGAATTGATTCAATAAGCAAGATTCTAATTGAAATCCACTGTTGGCTGAAAGTCGGGCGTTAGCGAAAGATCAAATCACGGCGATTAGTCATGAGCGTGGTGTTATTATGATTGCCCGTAATTTAGCGATCGTGTTCGCATAAAGCATACAGATGACCCTGCTGACATTAATTACACCTCGTAAAATATGAAATTATAATTTTAGAACTAGCATCCGAATTTGACATTGTTCTTTTGTATTTGCGTTGTTTTCGTCGCCGTCGTCGTCGATGTTGATGATTTTTTCATTCGTGACGCTTAGACGATTAACGCTACATGAATTCATTAGCAAAAGTGAACAAGAAAATTACTCATACGATTTTTGATGATATTTTATTTGGTTCTTTTTTTTCGTTTTTTAATATACAATATTTTTCCCCTTCGGTCGTTACATGAAACAATGAAGATGCGACATCAGAAAAACAAACATGTCGTTTGTCTTGACGCTTGATGACAATGTTTCTGATGAGAATCTTCTAGAATGAAACTAGCATAAAAAAGCATTTAAGTAAAATTTGTAACGATTTAAGATAATGGAAAAAACCGAGATGAATTTAGAAGATTCTTTTCAATAAATTCACGGGAGATGTCTTACATTTTGAAAGAAAAAGATTTATCCAAATAAATTGTGTGTGTCATTATTTATGATTGCGATGAATCGAACCTGATATTAAATCGATTCCCTTACGATTTCGTGCATCTCTTTTTTTTAAACAAACTCAAGCATCTGCATTGCTGTAATTATACGGGCGTCATAATGCAACAAGTAATTAATGCTTGTTATTATCTGATGAGGAGTGTACTCCGAAAAAATGCCCCACAACGAGAGACTACAATGTTAATCGAAAATTGACAGTACATTTTTGAACAATTATAGATGCATTGCTGTTTTGAAATAATCATTTTCAAAAAAAAAGGAAAAATTCCATGAAATTCGCAACAAATCGCAAAATATTTTGCGAACTTTTGCAAATCAACATTCAAATGCATCTGATGAATCTGCATCATTCGATTGACAAGATCATTCGAGATTTGTTACTGAACACAATTTCTTAGCTCAGCTCTTCATTTAAATATAGAATAAATCGTAGGTACAACAACCGAAACATGTTTTATTCAAAATTTTCAATTACAGAACAAAATCCTGAACAATCCCAAGCTCGATTGATCGTGAAAAAGATGCGTGAAAATTGATAAAATGATCAAAGGAAAAGACGTTATAAATGTTCAACTAAGTGTGTTACGTAAAGCGAACTGGACAACCAATTATTCGTTTATATGTGAATTTTAGCAAGTGTGATACAAAATAAGCCGTTGATTGGTGACAAATGGCGAAAAGAGCGAGCTAGAAATTGGCCACTTAGCACAGTTTTAGTTCCACTGAAACAATGACAGTAAATTGTTTGAGGAAAAAGAATCGAACAGAAATGAATGAATGGACCAACGAATAATATGCGCAGCTCTATTTTGAATCACAGAAATAAGAATGGGCCTGATTTCAATGATTCAATTGCCTCAAATCGATATATTGTCATCAAATTGTTGAACGTTCTCTCATACTAAATATTCACTATCACGTGAGCTCAATCTATTTGGACCATTTTTTCTTGAACTAATCGGATTGGTTTTTTTGCACCATAAAAAAATTGATGTCATTTTATTTTTCATACTAAGAATACATTCGAGCTGTCTCATTTTCTCCGAACTATCCGAATTTGAGTGACGATCTATAAATTGTACGAAACGCGTATAAACATTGAATAACAATTGTGTTAACATTGGATCGCCGGACACGCGACGCATTCAACAATCAACAAGTGCACCGATTGATGAGAACGGCCATTTCGGCTGTGTCGATCGTTTTATTTTGTGTGTATTGTGTGTGAAAAGAAAAGAAAAGATCCATTGTTTGATTATTCCTCGTTATGTGGTTTGTGTATTGTTGGTTCGGATTTTCCCAATTCAATTAGCACACGTTGTACATACATTGTACCGAACGATTGTCGATCACTCATAAATAGCCATTAGCTGGTTGTAATTTTGTTTGCCAATGATGTCAACCGGGCGTCTAAAATATGCAAAGTATATGACTTAATGTTAAATGCGGCTGATTTTAATCTATTAAGTCACCTCACAGAAGAAACGTGAAGTAATTTTTTAGTTGGAGATTATCTCGTTTGCACTTGATATAATGTTTTATCGCATACGCATAAACAACAAACACGAACTTAAAATGACTCAATTATTGATGACTTAATGCGATTTCCTTCCAGAGCCGGTTTTTCATTGTTTGAACACGTCATTTCAATTAGAATTGGTTATGCTTTGATTTTTGCAGCTTATCAATCAATACCGTTAATCTGTTCTATATTATTTATTTGTTTGCAGAATTATTTGAAGAAAGTTGAAGAATCTCGACAGAATGAAGACTTGGCTTAGTGTTATTTATTTTGCCATTTTAATTGTGGTACAAGCTCAGCGAAGCTCATTTCCATTACCTGAAGTGACACAAGAGGAAAGACAGTTTCGCGTCGTATATGAATGGACGACGATTGGCTTTGCCTATCGCAGCGATGTCGAGAGAGCGAATGCCATTTACCTGAATCACTATATTCCGCAAAATAATCTCATTTCCGATGTTAAGGCATTTGCTAATCGCTTGTATTTGACCGTGCCGCGTATGTTGCCCGGAGTTCCAGCCACACTGGGATGGGTTGTGTCACCCAACAACAATGGGCGCACAGACCCCGAGATCGAACCATTCCCATCGTGGGAAATGAATGAAATTGGCAATTGCTCGGCACTGCAGTTTGTTCAAGGGATCGCCATTGACACTGACGGCATTATGTGGGTAGTCGACTCCGGTCGAATCGAAACACTCAACCAGGGTAAGCGAATGCGATTTCTTCATTTAATGCTCTTACAACACCTTCTCAATTGGTTGGCTATGGCTTTTGACATTCGCGCTCAGGCAAATTCACTGCAAAATATTTGGTACGATAACAAAACAAAAACCACGAAGTAAATATTTGAATATAAAATCGGTCTTACCTCGCTAAATACATAAATACACTGTAGAAATGTTTTCATGGGCCAAACCATTCGGTTTTTTTTTCTTGCCTTCGTTAATTTGTTCAATTTATTTGTGTGTTTTGCATTGACTTTAGTTGAAAAGAATAGCGAATACAAATGAGTGTAATTTGCCCTAACGTACCGTGTTATTGTTATTCACTATTCACCTTCTGTAGAAAATTATCATGAAAACATCGAAAATTTGTCACATAAAGTTGTAATAATGATAATTTCATTTCTTCTTTTCTGATTCTGACATTGGTTCGTTTTATTCGGCGACAAAATAAAAGGTTCACGACCACAAGCGAATTGTTTCCCGAAATTGCTATTACTTGACTTGAAACGAAATGGAACAATTCTCCGACGTTACGAATTCCCAGAAGAGGTGGCATCGCGTGGAAGTAATTACCTGAATAAAATCGTTATCGACGATGCATTCGGTGGATTCGCTTACATTACTGACAACAGCGGTGCTGATCCTGGCATCGTCGTCTATTCAAAGCGCTTGAATCGTTCGTGGAAAATCCGTGAAAATAATTCGATGAGAGCCGCCCGCGGTGCACAGGAATTCATCGTAAATGGCACCAGTTTGAACTTCGCAATTCACATAGACGGCATCGCTCTAGGACCTTACTATAATCCAGAAACTGGCTTGGTTCAAAATCAATTGCCGCGTGGTCAATTGAACTTACGTGGAAATAATTTCGAGCGAAATGTTTACTATAGCCCACTATCCAGCTACCATCTCTACTCGATTCCAGCCTCATTGCTGCGTGATCCAGAATTCGCTCGTCGAGCATCGGCACGTGATGTGCTGGCCGCCGTCACCGATGTTGGTTTGAAGGTGTCACAAACGGATGGCATGATCATGGACAATCGCGGTGTTCTGTATTATGGCCTTTTGAAAGATAATGCTATTGCGCAGTGGGACTCGTATGTTCCATTCACTTACGAAAATCAATTGATCATTGCCAAAGATGATAATTTTATTCAATGGGTCGATGGCATGAGTTTTGATGAAGAAGGCTATTTGTATGTGGTTGTCAATCGGCTATTCAATTTCGTATCTGGACGCTTACAACCGAACAATATCAATTTCCGTATTTTGCGTGCAAAAACCGGAACATTAAGCTACGTTTATACAAATAATGGTGGACTTTCAGCTCGAGCACCCGAAGATATTCTTGGCCCGCCGCTCATTTTGAATGATGGATTTGGCAATGGCATCGCCTCAACCACACCATACTTCAGTTCATTGGAAGGTGCTGGATTCTTTGCGGGCGCATCAATATCTGCACAATCTCTGGCTCTACTTTTTGTACTTCTACTCGCATCAGTAATGAGCAGCTTTCCGCGCTCTTAGATTTTTTAATAATCAACCATTTCAAAGAAAATATCTACTTTTAATTAATGTAAACCGAATCGAATTTTCCGTATTATCTTACATAAACGCTGTAAATGTGAATAGACTTAAGAAAAATGCATTCTTTTTTAAAATAAATAGACAAGAATATGATAGAAATATACAAAATGTATTTCAATTTATTTCATTTGCATTGGTGGGAAATCACATATTTCGTTTCGTTATTGTTTATCCACCAGCTGATGTCGCACACATAAACTGAGTAGAGTTAGTGCTGATGATGAACGCAATCGATGCGCTCGAAATGCACTCACTTTGATTCACAAGTTGAATTCATTTTTAATTTTGACTCAAGGTAAAAACAAAAAAAGTGTTTGTCCGAATGCTATTAAATATAAGATAAGTTCAGAAATGTCGTTTATAACGAAAACATCTAAAGTGACCATATTTTAATCTACTGTCCTATTATACACCTAATTGCGTGAATGAATAAGGCAATAGCTCTTAAGAAGACCCGCAAAAAGTTGAACGAAATAATTCCAAAGTTAATCCAAATTATTGTATAAAAACATTTCATGCGGTTTACAATTGTGTATGTGCCCGTGTGCAAAAAAAGTGACTGCCTGAAATTGTCTTCAAGTATCTATAACTTCTCTTACCTTTGTTAAATTTCAAATATGTAAAAAAAATAATCACTTTTGGCCATAAGTCAATTAAAAATTAGTTCGTCGTTTTTAAAATCGAAGAAAATATGTACGAAATGCATTCAAGATGGAATTTCTTTCCGACCCAGCTGCAGACTCACCTTTAAGAGACGCAAATAATTGTTTCACTTAATTGTTGATATAAAAAGATTTATTTGAACTTTTAAATCGTAATGAGTTTCACTTTACTCTCTTCAGCAATGTTAAAGAGAAACATCATTTACTGAAGACGACATGCCCAAGAAAACCTATTCGAGGGTAAAACAGGATCCACAGCTCTGACTTGCGATCAACGAAGAGTATGTTAAAATGTGTGAATGCAATGATGACAAACATTATGGCAATAAACTATTTCGATTAACGAATGTTAAAGAATGAGTAAATCTACTTGAAAACCTCAGAGAACGTAGATATTGAAGTAAAATGTATACCTCAAATCTGTGATGCTTCTATGTCGAAAGATCGGCTTAAAATTTCTCTCTGAACGAGAAGAAATCTCATCTCTCAGAACGAATCAACACAACCAAATAATAGTTTCTTTAATATTTTTCTTCGTCAATTTTTAATATAGGAATAATAACAACATAACTAGAAGGTCTGTGCAACTTGAAACAAAGTGTATGTCTTCATGAATGAGATCTAAGAAATGGGAAATCAAGGTGGAAATCACTCTGAATATTACTTCGATATTAGTTTCTATTAGTTATTATATGCCGCTCAATCGAGATTTGAGCTGTATTTTTTGTCAGTATACGTCTGTGCTGTGCACAACAAAAACCTAATTTATACGAATTTTCGGAATTCGCATTGAATTGCCAACAATGAAAAATGGTGAGTGAACAATTGCAATTTATTATTAGTTAGTTCGGTTTTCCGCTATTGTTTTCATCCTTTTGTTGAGAAGATTCTGAAGAAATTCCATACTTTGCTATTTGATGTTTGAAAATATCTCCACAGACAAACAAATAGCAACTAATAGCATTTAATAGAATGTAATTGAAGAGAAATATTTACGAATGAATCAAACATTATCGAATCAAATATTGCTATTAAATCCGATACTAATTTTTCTTTCAGCACTATTACTTCCTTTTATTGCAATATTAGTCTAATTTGGAGTAATTTTCTCTTTGGAGTAAGACTAATGTCACCAATTTTGCTGCTCATTCAGTCAAAATGCACGAGTCTCTTTTGCAACTGTACGAATTCCTAATAAAGAGGAATGAATTACCCTGTGTAACAGAAAGTTAGAATTGTTATCGTGGCAAAAACTTTAATCTATATTCGGGAGTGTATTGCAAAATGCCTGTACAAGTTTCGCTGGGTTCGGGCATTTTTTCATTATCAGGCAAACTTATGTTGAAATTCTGTACAAGAGCCGATGTAACAAGGAATAATGTATTTCTGGCAAATGTTTCTCCCGCGCACAATCGCTTTCCCCAGCCAAACGGCAAAGATCTATCCAATTTTGGCGAAAATTTACCCATCTCATCTAAGAACCGTTCGGGTTTGAACAGATTTGGCTGATCCCAAGTATCTTCGTCAGTATGACAGCCCCACAGTGACCCAAAAACAATTGTCCCCTTAGAAATGAATCGACAAATTAAGCAGATATTCAAGAGCATGAATTGTGACTGGTTTTTTACTTTTGGAATGTCATAGCCCATAAATTTGGTGTCAGCGGTTGCTGTATGTGGCAAGCCAGACGGGACAAGTGTATCGTGTCTAAGAGATTCACGAATTGTTGCCTCGACGTACGGCAAGCTGAAATAAAAGTATTGAAATGTATTAATATTATATCCAGTGGCAAATAAAATCATTTGTTCTTTCTGTACTTGACTCGGTCATTTAGATTGGGAAGCCGAGAAGATCCAACCACTTTATCAACTTCTTTTTGGCATTTCTTGAGAATGTCTGGCTGAAAGTGGAAGCGTTGTAGCAGAAACTGCAGTTGCACGGAGTTTGCAATAAATGATGGCAAGAAAAAATCAGCGGTCAGCAAAACTAATTGTTTATCTACAAAAAAATCGTAGTTAAGTCCATTATTTGAACAAGGAAGTTTTTTCTTTCAAATCAGATAGCTTTATGCATGTGGTTTGATATTTTTAAAGGCATTTGATGCAAATAATAACCAATTTTTTTTCACTTCATGATTAATCTACTAAAAAAGTTATAAATACTTCAGGAAAGGAAATTATCCTCTATTAATCTGTGAAGCGGACGATGCAAAATTGAATCTATGGATGGTAAACACTTTTTCCCCTTCTTCAAACAATTACAGCAAAGATGCGGAGCCTGTCAAACTCGCTGTTTGAAGAATGGGAACGCGGGGATGGTGTGAAATGTTGAAACGTTTAGCACAATCGTTTAGGTAGAGATGGCGCAGTCCAACGACATTCACTACCCCTATAAATAGGAGAAGATACAAAGCATCGTCCGCTTGGAATTTGTAAGTAATATTGTATAAATGTTAATTAAAAAATAAACTCTTACTTGGGTGCACACTTATTCAGCAAAGATAAAACACAGCATTTTTTATATCAAATTTCGTATCGCAAAATCAATGGACCGATTTGAATTTTGTAAAAAAATGCATAGAATACAAAAAGAATGGGATAAAAAAACTTTACGAAAATGCGCTTGTAAAACAGATTAATTATATGCACAACAAAAGTGCGATTTTGAGATTTCTTGTCGTTTTTCAATCCTTATTTTTTATCGGTCATATGGTTTTTCTGAGCTGGTAGCGGCTGCTGAGAGAAGTAGCTGCTCAACTATGGCTGGCCAGCTGCTGGTAAGGTGTTTCTTATGGAAGACATAACGGCATCGCTTTCGATAGATAAACAACTATATGAAATAAATTGCCAGCTATAAGGTGACCAGCTTCGGCAGACACTACCAGGTCAGCAAAACCAGAAGTTTGTTTTTATACTGCATGCATTTGCTCACAAAATGCAAACCGGCCCATACATTTTTCAGCACGAAATTTGATATTAAAAATTTTGTGTTTTGTCTTTGCTTGCGGATCGAGTGTTATCCTCAAAAAGAGGTTTTAACATATCAATAGTTTTAAATCTGCAAACGTGTCCGTTGAAATGGTTCGATAAATAAACATCGTAAAATGAGTGGCCCAAATAAAAGGTTGCAAAGATAAAAAAAATTAGATCTTTTCCTAATTTCTGGGGCATCTTGTCATCCAAATCGCTATATCTCGTGAGCCAGAATCTTCACAGATTTTAAAACTTGTCGAATAAACAAATTATCAAAACTTTGGGCCAGTTCCGGTGCCTATTTGCTATAATATTATAGGCTTAATATATCAGAAATTATAAATTTTCCCTATTAACCACTATTTTAGTAAAAAAATTATTAAATCGATAGCCTAATTTTCGAGATAATTGTCCAAATGTGGCTGGCCGAAGGTATCCCCCCTGATTATTTGGCCATAGCACTCATTCAATTTGCTTAATTCTGAAATGTGAGAATTTCAATAGATAGTTGGCTCGACCTTTCCAACAGTTTATGTAAGTGCTGAAGGTTGCGTGTTTGAGCCACAGAGTCAGATGGAGAGGTGAGTATGTCTATTTCAAATAACACCTGAACAATAAATGGATAATCATTGTAAAGTGCAAGTAGGGAAAATTGAAACCCACGCTATTTTCGAACGATAGTCCGTTTTCAATGATCAAGATACCATTGAAAGCGTTTCAACAAGGAAATTCAGAAAGCTTTCCAACGATATTCCACATTCATTAATCGGAATGTTGCATCTCATTGCCCTAATGACGTTCAAAGATTTAGTGATAAAATTGCAATTTTCCGCGCCAACCGATCTCCATGCAAACACTTCCACTATATTAACTGACTTACAACAATGAGATGATTTTGGGTCGTCTTTAGAGTCTTCCATTTTTTTGAAGTACATATCCAAAAAGTGTCGCTCATGATTTCGATCAAACGTTCGGTATTGTTCATCGACGATATCCTGATCGACAAAATATCAAAATGAAAAATGATTGTTATACAAAATATATATACAATGCAAAAACCTTGATGCAATCGTAGTATTTCATCGAACAATCTCTCAATATGTTGAATTCCGACAGTTCAGGAAATACTTTTGAAATCCAATCTTTATAGCTGAACATTCTTCCCCAATCGTCGGCTTTCCGACTAAACAAAAACCCATGTTTCGCAGCTCTATTTGAATTGTATTGATAGAACATGTGATGGACAGTGACATAGATTGAATGTGACTTACTCTTGTAACAGGAACATTTTGTCCCTTGGCAAACGTTCGTTGCATACACATTTCATTAAACAGTTGCTAAATATCCGTGAGAATATATTTGGAACCAGCACACTGTCACCGTTGTGAATGTCCTGCATAAATGAAAATCATTCTCTTTTTTTGGAACAGCATCGAAACAACATAACTTCAATCTTTCGACGGAAAATTTACAAAATATTGATCATAAAGCGATTAAAATATCTTGCTGTTAACCTTTTCAAATTCATATTTTGGACCGTTCTTGATAAGATCTATTAAATTCAGAACTTCATCGTGTATTTCTGACTCGAGCTCATCTTGTCGACGACCAAAACCGAAATCTCTTAGATTTCTTAATGCAAATCGGCGTTGTTCGTGCCATGCTGGCCCTTCCGTAAAGAAAATACCTGAAATTGGAATTACATTGTTTCATTATGTGTGTGATGGATAACATTGATAATTAATTTCAAAAAGCCAATTGCTTTTAGCTCATTCAAGGTTTTTTTCCTACTCCACATTAAATTTACATACTTGTCTCAAGGCATACAACACATGTTCATTCTCATTCGTTATACACATATTCGTATTCGTTGCATATCACACACACAGCATCCACTCACACTAAAAACGGTATGATTAGTCTTGGTTCTTGCCATTTCAAATAATCGCGGATAAGTTTCCCATAACCGAATAACATCCGATCAATTGGCCAGCTTCATAGTCTGAACAGCTATTCGATCGGAACGCAGAAATGTTTAATTTAAATCAAGAGTGGATTTTGGACAATCCTACGATTGAATCGTTCTTTGTTACTCTAGCATTTTCGATCGTTCAATTTAAACAACTCAAATTTTGTTCAACGTCAAATAATCAACACCCGAAATCACTTATCACTCCATTCCTTTGATGTTTTTATAACCCGAAATTCTAGAAAATGGCAATGGTACGCAAAAGTGCAATTGTATTTCAATCGAGTTTCTACTCGTAAGCTTCAATTTATTCAATAAAGATTTTTTGAATTACCTCTTACAACAAATTCTGGATCACGAAGTTGGGCCAATTTCAATTGCGGTTTACCATCCAATGCAGGATTATTGAGTAATTCCTTTGCAGTCAATGTTGTATTTGCAACAACAGTCGGAAATTCAGCCGCATATAGACCCAGAACATCGGTTTTATAATACTTACAGAGCCAATCGATCGCTTTATGCAAATGTTTATAATTTATGAGTAGCATATACGGATAGGCTCCGAGGATTGGTAGACGCGGTGGACCTTAAAATACACACGAAACAATTGAAAGAAGCAGAAATGTCTGTACTGCATGCAAATCAAAAACTAAAAATATACCCGGTGGAAAATTGTGCGGTTTGTGAAACATCCATTTGTATGTTTGATGGAAAAGTAAAGCCAACCAAATGCCAACCAACACTACCGATACCATTTTAATGAACAAACTGTCACAACGATTTCGTATAGACTATAGTCTAAGAATGAATGTATTTTTAACCAAGCTCACCTCTAATATAATATACTTATATCATATCCGAACGAAATCGTTCCTTCGAATTCATAAGTGGTTCTGATTATAAAACGTTCATAGATCATTAATTTATCAGCTAAATGTAGTAACAAAGGGGTATACCCGAGAATGAAGGGTATACCCGATATTCTTTGAAATCTCAAAAGATGCAATTGACTTATTTATAATACTAAAGAGTCGTTCAGAATCATAGGGATTTCAGAAGATTTCAGATGATTTTTTTTAACAGATTCACAGGGATTCAAAAATATTCTGACGAGAAGTTGTTATTCGAAAGATTAAAAATGATTGGAAATTATTCAAAATTTTAAAGTCGTGTGAACCCCTAGTATTGTAAGCTAATCTTGAACCAGTCCTTACATTTAATTTGTTTTGACTAGGGAAATAAACAACGGAATAAACGACATATACACGTGACGTGAAGAACTGTAAATTTACTTGAATTGCTTATTGCAAATATTATTGAAAATTTAATATGATAACAGCATTTTAATATTTTAGATGATTTTCACAAACTAAATTTTGCATTTTAATCTGGTTTGTGTGAAATACATTGCGGTTGACCTCCGTTCGAGACTTGAATGTATTGACAACATTTGATAACATTTCGATTTTTTCAATTACATTTTTGGAATATTTGATATCAAATTGCTACACGAGTAATCAAGTACCGAGAACAAACGAAAACATGAATTGAAATATACCTACAACTCCTTACAATAAAATACGAAAAAAACCGAAAAAGAATTGAAATGTTCATCTCTTATCTATATTCCATATTCGGATAGTTCTTTAACGGTTTTTCGTCGGTACATTTGCGTATTTTGTTAGTAGTTGTAGGTATATTTCGGTCCATGTTTTTTTGTCGGTACTCTCGGTACTTATTTACTCCTGCATCCATTACACAAATTGTTATTATCTCGAGTGGCCTTCGTGATGATTCAATTTGCTCGGGCTATTCGGGTTGTTCGGAATTTAAACTCGAAGCTTGAAGAAAAAATTTCAGAAGAAATCAATGTGATGTCAAAAGTAAGTGTCTAGTGATTTTGAACCAACAATTCTATGTAGACTGTCTAGAAATCGACTCTTTTAATTCTTTTTGAGATTCTGTGTACTTTATGCAAAATATTCACTTTATTTATAACCAAACAAAACAAATGAGAATTCATTTTTTTCCGCGAAGGAAAGTTACTTTAAGCAATCATTCATAACATTATAGTGGTTCGGATGCATACGATTCACAAACCTATTACACCGTAGATAGCAAAACAGAAATTACCCTATTTGAATCGCTTCAGAATTAAAAAGATCCGAAAAAATGAAAATGTGAAGAAGACGATCAAGGCAAGAGGGACCAAGGCAACGGTACAGATAACGTTATTTTTGTTCACACAGTACCAGTACCGGCGCTTTGGTTCGGTTTCAATGCATGACTTTAAGAAAGAAGTCTTGTCCGACACGGGGAAAGTTGTACTACTCAATGTCTTCATAAAGAATGAGCCCAAAAGTTATTAAAACAAATCTATTGTAAGCAGAGATAAATAGGCCATTTAAATTCAGATTCTGTGTTTACTTAAAATTTCTGAAAATGGTAAGTGAATTTCACTGATTTGGATTGGAAGGGGCACGATATTCTCATATATATATTTGTTTTATTTTTTAAACGAAATATGCGATTTTCTTCAATTTCCTTAGATAATGGTCGAGCTTTCACACTGTTTTCGATGATATGGTGTCATTTCTATTAAAATGTGTGAACGTTAAACTAACTGTTCCGCAAATTTCCCGGAATTGTTCGGGTTTACGGGTTTTTCATTGATTGCTACGCATTTGTATTGGATTTATGTAGATTTCTTATCGAATCATCATGCAACTTTGAGAATAAGTCACAGAAAATGGCAAGTAATTACACATCATGTAATTTAAATTCAAATATTAATAAAATAAAAACGAATAAACATCTCAGTTTCTAGTTTTTACTTCAACGTTCTCTATTTTTGAATTGGTAATAACAATTTCGAATTAGTTCACTCTGATCTGAACTTTCAATTCATGCCAACAATAGATATGTTTCTACATTTATGTTATGTATAACTTTCGTTAAAAAGTAAATGAGCATTCAAATTGATGAAAAAAACACAGATTAGAAAATCACAAATACTTCATCCAAATTAATGACAAGATATTGACCCCGAAAATTGAAATTTTTGTGAGGGAGGTAGTCTTAAATCTCATCAGAATGACTTGAAATTTTGCATGACTCATTTGATTCAAAAAAAAATAATTATATCCTGAAAGTTTCAATTCGATACAATGTGAACTTAAGATATTTGCCATACAAATTTTTCGTTTCGACCGCGAAAAGATACCGAAAATCGAAAATTTTGCAGGGAAGG
Organism: Obolodiplosis robiniae; assembly: GCA_028476595.1. Classification (NCBI taxonomy): domain Eukaryota; kingdom Metazoa; phylum Arthropoda; class Insecta; order Diptera; family Cecidomyiidae; genus Obolodiplosis; species Obolodiplosis robiniae. The sequence goes on along the minus strand of CM052017.1, from coordinate 4,599,741 downwards.
TAGTCCTAAATCTCATCGAAAAATAATATTCTGAAAGTTTCATTATGATACAATGCGAAATGGACATAGTCCCCATACAAATGTTTCTAAATTATATTGAAAAACAGCCCATGTATTGATTCGACTCCACTAGAGCTACCCGAAAATATTATCCGATTAGGCTGAAAATTCATAGGTTCCTATTCTGATGAAATATGTACGACGAACACCGATTATATTCACGAGCTTCAGCTACATCACCGATTGCTATCGAACTGGCAGTAATGTTGAGTTTTTGCGTTTATATGCCCTTTTTCCCCTCCCTCGCTCTCATCTCCACACAACGTCATTCATATGAAACATTGAACATTCGAACACATGAGAACAGGCAATGGAAAATCGCCAACAGCCAGAAGCAATTCCGCTTGGAAAACTTTGAAACGCCACCACTCACATTTGTTCATTTGCTTGTTTACTTGGTTTTCATTTTGTATTTGTATTTTGTATAAGTTGCATTCCATTTGTTCGGTTGCTCAGCAAATGCATTCAGCCGCCGTTGTCACTGCTCCTGATGAAGCTCGACAGCATCCTATATCGATCCTTCTGCAAACGCAAATATGTGCAAAGTAAAATAATAGCAAGAGAATGCATCAATCGTAATTGCACATGAATTTCACCACCGCCACTCGAACAGCAGCATTAGATAAAAGCAACGCATCATCTTATGACACAATTTTCACTAGATCTTCTCGATCTGTTACCTCTCCCTCGCACTCAATATAATACTACAGCAATAACTTTGCTTCACACTTATTTTCCATTCGGTTCGGATGTCAGGATTACTGGTGAATGATGGAAAACAATCAAGCAATGTGTTGTGGCTGACTTTGCATGGCTCCGATGTAGGCTATTGAAAACTTATGGGACCGATTTTCAAACCATCTTATTTTTCTTATTTGACAGCCAAAAGCTTCTTTTATGGCCTTTGAAAAAGTCTGATGTCGAGAACGGGAAAAATGTATAAAGCCAAACAAAAAAAAACAAAAAAAAATTCTCAATTCAGTTTCACATGTTTTATTGCAGCGATTTTTTTAGTTTAAGCTTTGTACTGACTGAAAAGAGGAAACAGCACTCTCTTATTACTATACTGAGATTAAATAATCTTCCAATTTTTCCTCGCTCATACGCACATCCTTCGAGCGTATTTAAAGGCACTTGAAAATAATAAAATAAATCTCCCATAAAATATCGGACACGATTATTTATTACCGCATGGAATTTTGTGAATATCAAGATATCACTCGAAGGAAGAATGCAGCCGAAATATAATTACTATGTCCCAAGAATTCCGCGCTTCAAACCCGACAAAAAGAGGGAAATCGAGACCAAATGTCAACTTTATTGCCCACTTATTTTCTCTACACAAATTCTCTGGAAAAAAAGTGCCAGAACACCGAAAACACGACGGCCAATTGTGAAAGAAATCGTGTGTAAGTGTGTCCTTCAACTTGCACGCTTCTTAGGCAACTGGCTGCAAGAACGGTTTGTCATTTTGATTTATTATAAAACTGCATGTGGAAAAAGTAGCAAAAAAAAAACAAACAATGAATAACATCATGTTTGACAAACACATAGAATAGACCATAGAACGTTGAATGTTCGTTCGCATCTGCGGCAACGCACGGACGAGCTTAAGGGGCATCGCAAACTTTCGAATGCTAAATAAATATGGAAACAATCCTTTTTTTTCTCACGTTCACAAAAGAACAAGGACGGGCACTCGCATCCAAAAGGTTAATCACATGAATCATTTCTATAGCCTTGGACTTTCTCGATTGAGTTAGCTTTTAATTTGAAATTTCATCGTGCTTTTACATCAAAAGAAGTCGGATAGATATAGAAGAATTTATTCGGAATTTTTCACGCCCATTTGAGTTCAATTAGAATAGAAACAAGAAATTCCTCCAAATATTTGTGTAGAATTAAATGGGAGGATATGGTTTTAATGGCATCACAATATTCGAAGATTTGTTTGTAATTTATTGCTGTTTTTTTTACTTCAAAGTTATTAAAATGAATTTTATAAAATTTCCAAATGAATGTTGGAAAATTTGGAATTGAGATAGCGATCTATCTACAAACGAAGACTTTTGCCACGAGAACAACCCGCAGTGTGGATTTTTTTTTTACTGAACGCATTCTTCTGATGGCCACGTGTCCGTTTTAATAAATTATTGAATTCGAACAAACTCAATATTGAAAGTTCTGATGCTAACGAAGTTCCATTGCTTTTGAACGAAGTGTTTGGCGTCAGCGGCAATGCAAATTTCGAATCAAATAACCAAAAACATCCAAGTCGAACTCAAAATTGCTTTGTAGATCCAAAGTTTTTGTTTGATATTATCTTGCTTCATTAATTTTAAAATATATGCAGAAATTGAAAGAATATGCTTAAATATCATTAACGTCATTATTAAAGTATAATTTACATTTATTTGACGTTGAGTGGGCGAGTTTTAGCAATGGATAACTTTTTTAGAATTCAAATATCGAGAAAAATTTATACAAATGTTCGAAATCCAATGTGAAAATGAATTGACTATAAGTCAGCCAACTTCTGATTGATTATAAACGATTATAACTGGCTAAATTTTCAAAAGAAAGTCAATTTCTGTAAGAATGTATTCAGTTTCTTTTATGTTTAAGTCATACGATTGATTTTGGAAATTCTGACTGAAAATTTACTAAAGCTTTAGTTGATTGATGTTGTCTTTTTTCGGGAAATAAGTCGACTAAGTTGGTCGAACTATTTTGAAACGGAATAAATAATTTTTGTGATATAAAATATTGATTGAAGTCCATTTTCAACTGAAATAACGTTGTGTCCTACTTTATTCAAATCGCTTTTGCATATATAATTCAATTAATCAATATTTCCCAGTTTCGAGATCTTTAAGGCCAAGTGTAAATTCGTTTCGTGAGGAAATTTTCGTTGTTAATTTCATCTCATCTGGAAATCTTTGATTGCAGAAAATCAGAGTTTTATTAATGCAGAATTTTGTATTTTAATAATATTAGGCATTGAAATAAAGTACGTTTTGGAATTGAAATAGTTGAATAATGCTACTTATTTACCGACTTCGTTGTTTTCAAATATCAAAAAAAATGTCTATATAATGAAATGGGCTGCACCCTTGTTGCATCTGAAAACCATCGTCTTGATTCACTGGAATTCAATTAATTTCGACTAGATGAACAAATGCACGTCATTCTGGCCAAATTGAATAAACAGTTCGCATGATGAGTGTAGTGGATTTTGAAGACGTTGCATTCAATAGACTCCCATTGCAACTACACTTTCTAAAGTTATCTATTTTGAAATACCGAATTAGTCAATAGGCAAAAGAAAAGACTAAAATTCACATTTGATTTACTTGTTGCAGTAAACTCCGCTATAGCAAATTCATTTTGCGCTGGTAAAACTAGACTTCTTCACAGATTCCTCTCAATAATTATGGGCTTTTGATTTTGTTCTCTCGCTTTGTCCCACGGATTATTGTAAATATGAACAGCAATGCATCTTAACGTCCAACAAAATGTCAAACAAGAGTTTTGCTCCACTGTCAACGCAATGAACGTCTAAAAATTGAGGTTATGAATCAATTCAAAACTCAGAGGCCGTTTCAAACATAAACAAACATTTTATTACAAAATTGACTCTTTCAACGAGTTTTCATACAAGCGAAACATTATTTTTTATTCAAACTTTTTTAGGAACATAAACATGCTTATAAAATATATGTGGTGTTTCAAAAATATATTTTGGAATTGATTTGCCTCTGCTCTTAATCTAATAATGATACCGAAGTTTAAAATGATACTAAATTAAAATCGAGGATTTACTCAAATCCAAAATTAGGTTTTTTGTGTGTTGTTTAAAAGAAATGAGTGTGCAATATTGTATTTGATGAAAAAATTCGATAGAGCTAATTATTCTAACGCATTCCCCATCAATTTCATGTTATTTTCTACACTTTTTGATAAATTTTTGCCATCATCATTGTCACACTTCAATAAATAAAATCTAATCAACAAAATGATTCCCGGGAACAAAAATTCACCATTATTCAATGAGAATAAGATGATCAACAATCTAAAAAAGAGATAACTCTTAGTAGCCAGACAAAAGAGGCTATTTAAAATGCGGAATTCAAAAAATCTAACAATAATCACGAGCACAGAGATTTGGTTCATGAGTTTCGATCAAAGTAATGTAATGTAATCTAGATTTCAGCTTTAGACAACGTACCATCTGGATTAACAAATAGTTGTATGACATTTTCATCGGAATTAGATGGCCAAATCTGAATTTTAGATGAAATGTATGTAAAAACGTACATTAGACCACTTTCATTTGAACTTGTATTTTTTCTGTAGACTGACTTATTCAGATTGAAACACTTTCTGGGAAGCGACGGGGCCGTGGCTGTCGCGGCACGTCATTGACGAGGTCAGAAAGCTGCTGAGCGCTATAGCCAATCAATTGCTTAAGATCGCAGATAAATTTATATACGAATCGTTTGCCGTTCACTTTCGAAATCATATCGCCCTCATAATAGTAGCGTAAGGCACGGGATAGCTTCTCATAATTCATCGTGGGCTTATTTTTACGACTTCCCCAAAGAGCGGCCACGCGATCCGGCTCCACCAATTTGAACTCTCCTTGGTTACCATGCCACTGGATGATGTTTCGGTGCTCTTTATCAGTCAAAATTTCAAGCAAAAATTGCCTGCGGAAAATAACCAGAAATTCAAAATATATTTTGACAAAATTTTCAAAAAATTACAGTTGCTTTGAAAGTACCATATTTTCGTGCTTACCACAATTGAATCTGTCCATTATTTCCCGTGCGATTTCCTTGATTTGACGGCGAAAGTGTGTCCACATTCATGGTGTCGATCATTCCAATGACTTTTGTTGTTTTGATTGGCTTTCCGATGACGCGGCCATTCCTCTTGAATATAGCATTCTTTTCGCGCACATTATCACTGCTGCTTAAATCGTCGTCATCGTCGTTTGTGGTTTTTGGATCGCCCGGAATGGCAATGAACTGGCATTTCCGCAATAATTCTAAGTGCGTCCAGAATTTATTGCCTGGGTCGCATTTAAATTCCAATCGCATTCTTGTAATCGCAAGCAAAACTGATTTATTGCCCATTTCAACCAGACTTGAACGTGCTCTTCAGCCCAGTTATTCGGATCATCGGGGATATTGTGATGCTTTTTAACACTAAGAAATTTTTTATCAACTACCCAATTAACGAATTCTTGGCTTGTCTCCTCGTCATCATCCATCGAAGCCGATTTCATCGCAGCGTGACCATTCGAAACGGTAATATCTGTTATTCAATCATTGTAGGATAAATTCATCATATAATTGGAAATTTATTCTGTTAAATTGAAGAGAATTTTAGTTGAATTGAAAATATCAACGGATCATTTGTACGTTTCGCCTGCATTTGACTAGCTATATTTTATTAAGCTGTGAATTGTTTCTTTCATTCGACATTTTTTGTCAGATTTGCTCGAAATTAGGAACTGATTTGAAAGAAGAGTCAATATTGAAAAATAAAATGCTAGCAATGAAAAATTCACTCATTCGAATGAAGAGAAACACGAAATATGGCCAAAAAATTCTTAAAAGTTGATGAAAACTGATTAAAAATCTCTTATCAACGCCATAAAATCCGCGAACTTACCGTCAGACGAATCATTGCTGTTGGCTCCCTCATGCATAATGATATCCGAATCTATGCTGGAGCTTTGTTCAGTTTTCATAGCGTTCACCACTTCTTCGGTTGGTTTGACGACATCGGCGATATTAATGCGTTTCGGTCCATCAAGAATCTGTGCATTCACTTGTACCAGACCTTCACCTTTCACACACTGATCAACCAGAGTCTTGAATGGTTCGAGCATTTGGACATTTTGAAGCCACACTTCATAATTCGATAAATCTTTTTTTGTCTTCTCTTGTAATAACACTTTCAGTGTTTCAATCGGTGACTGAATGTCCATGTAGACATAAATAATTTCGGTATCATCCGGCGGCTCCGGAAACATATGACCCGCATCGAATGCATCAAAATTGACATCACCATTGCCAAAATGCGTCTGCCATTCATCCGTCGCTTCCAATTTAATTGTGTCCGTGAAATTCGGATTCATTCTGATAACTTTTGGCAACAACACAAAAACACTAACAAAAACAGATGATGATTACAGCACGGCACACACTTTGTTGACCAACATTAATACGGTAATGCGAGTGTCAAGTCCAAAACGCTTATCTCTATTAGTGTATGAGCAAGTGATGCGGAAGTGCAGTGCTATTGACGCGATATTTTAATGTTATGATTTGATTTGTGAATGAACTGGTGTTATGAACTTTAACACCAACAACAAACAACACAATTGAGAGTTGTTTGCGATTTCGGGGCCTATCAATCTCAGCAACAACAACGTGAGTTTGACGTATAAGTTGTCAGTGCTTAAGTATTTTATCTTAAGTTTAAGAAAAGTTTGACTGTATGTATTCGGTGTCATTTAGTCGTGTTTTACGAGATTGTAAAGATTGTTTTTCTATATTTGGTTATGAAAATATTTGAAATTTAGAGAAAATATTTGAAAAATGGATATTTAGTGGTAACGAACACCGAAAAATTGAAGTCATTGTAAAATTTGATCCAAACAAAAAGGCGACTAATGATAACAAAATGAGCCGCATAATTTCATTATTCGGTTCTGTTCAACAAAAAGTTACCCAACATTTGGTAACACCATTATGAATGTCTGAAGAGCTTCAATTCAACCTAAACTCAGCAGCGATTTTGATTTTGATTAATCGATTTGGGTATTTAATGAATGCCATTGTTTCACTTAATAATAATCCGATAATCGAATGCATGAAGTGTATGGAATGGCGAGGCGCATCATCAGCATCAGCTACTTCAATATCCAAATCATGAACTGTGTCGACCAATACTAATTAAAATTTGATTATTTATGGAAACGTTGTTGTTTTTTCATTATTCAGATCCTTGCGAAATGAATTGGGTTAAATCACTGAATCATCGAGCACATAAGTAGCTCCGTCCCATGGCCACAGAGGCGCTACGGCCGCCTTTAAATACAGTACGAAAATCTCATTTATTCATTCATTATTCAGTATTTATAGACCGAATTGTGTACCATTAGGTGTGTTCAGTCTTTTTCGTATTCCATGAATACCACCAGCATGAGAACTTTTATTCGAATACATTGGTGAGAGGCTTGCAGGGCACGACTGCACCGCATTCGAATGCTCGGGCCCATGAATGGCTACTACCTTTTTTGCGGTGGTGTATTGAAAATTGAATTACCCAATAACACAACCTTAGCGTTAAGGTAGTCAATTTACGTGTGTCTGTGCTAACTCAAAATCCTCTTTGTGCACACACACGGGACCGACGGCTTAAAGTGTCCTCCGAAACACTCCGTGAGTCGAACATCACTGTTTTATGTGTTAGTTTGTCTCCCATCAATATATCACTGTTATCAGCAATGATGAAATTGATAGAAAATCAAACGGCCACTAGTGAAATTCGAGCCCACGTCCCCATGCTTGCAAAGCCGGCACGCTAACCACTACTCTACCGCTGGGTCACGATTACATGCATTCCTTCATTCGTTCGTTATTCCACTTCATAAAGTACACACGGCAGCGAACGACAACAACACATGTGCCTCTGTATACATACCCATCTAGAGGGTGTTAGGGAATTGCGTGCGAATATTTCTACCATATATTCTTTGGATCAAAACCTACCAAAAATGTTCTAGGCCTTTGATTGAAAATGGCCTTCGTACACGAGAAATGGCCCAAAAATGATATTTTATTCACGTAGCTCGACATTTTCAACGCAATAATAAACTTGTGTATTCAACTGAATGATAAGTTTGACAGATCGTTTTCAATGTATTTTTTTATCCTCTTTAAGATACAATAGCTGTCAAAGTCAAAATAATGACATCTATGATAGATATGAAGTTAGTAACGAATGCGCGGTTTTCAATTTGTACTCCCAATAGATACAGATTTTTGCATTTCGGCCTAAAATTTCATGAATTTTGAGAAAATGTTTCGAAAATTACAAAATCCCGTTTTTACCGGTTTTTTGTGACAAGAATCCCGTTTTTGGCAAAAAAATGCGATGGGAGATCTAAGTATGTGTGAAATTTTGAACACTGAACCATTCATCAATAGTATCTCGAGCCACTGGGCACTGACAGACTGTGTGCAACATAAGTATTTCGTCACATTGCGAAATACATTTTCAAGCCTTCAGTGTTATTGCGAGTAGTTCCGTCCCATGGCCACAGAACATTAATTTTTTGACGAAAGTTATACATAACATAAATGTGGAATCATATTATTCGTTGGCATGAATTGAAAGTTCACATCAGAAAGAACTAATCGTAATTGTTATTACCAATTCAATAATAGAGAACGTTGAAGTAAATTTTGGAACTGAGATGTTTATTCGTTTTTTTATTAAAATTTAAATTTTAATCACATGATGTGTAGTGACTTGAAATTCGATCTCATTGTAATAACTTGAAATTTTCTGTGATTTATTCTCAAAGTTGCATAATGATTCGATAAGAAATCAACATAAATCCAATACAAAAGCGTAGCAACAATGAAAAACTCGTAAACCCGAACAATTTCGGGAAATGTGCGGAAAAGTTAGTTTTACGTACGTAAGACCATTTATTTCATAAGTTTTGGTTAATTTTTTTCTTAACGACACACATTTGAAAAAACGTTTCTTTTTATATGGTACAGTTTGTCCAACTGTTTCTTGGGCTCTTCCAATCTCAACGACAAAGATTGAAAATATTATTTATTATTATTTTCAACATGATTACAAGCTTAGATCATGAAGCGAAACTGAAGTCGCATTTGCCTGGCTTTTTATAGCGATCAAAACTAGCAAAATGACACATTGATGTTCATGACAGTGTTTTTTCAAGTTCATTTCTATTTGTAAATTATTTATTCTCGTTTTGTTTTGCATATTGTTTGCTGACTAATTATTTATTCAAATGAATCTGAATGCAGTTCTGCTCAATAACTTCTAAATGAGCTAGCAGTCTGAATGTACGTGAATATTCATGTATTTGTGTCTTATGTCATCAGTATCAAGTGTGTTTTTGTTAGCGCATGATTATTTGTTTATTTATTTATTATGAATCCTAAATTTATATCAATATGTACAAGAGCTACGCAGTCATGTATGCTGGCAAAGTGCCCAATACAATATAAATTCCGCCCATGGAACGACTTTAACAAAGACAATTACAGGGGTGGGGGATATCTACAAGTGACTATAGATACCAAAATTATTGCTGGTTGTTGCGCAACCAGATTTTGTGATGAAATTTAAATGAACTGATATTGTTATTATATATTTCCTGATGTCACCCGGAATTGTATTAAAAAAGGTGATTGCCGCGAAACTAAATGCACGTTTGTCGAACTCAGAGTGAGATTTGACCAAAACCCGTAATTGACCATTTGCGCGAGTTGAACCTTCATTAAACACGAACATGTTATTTAAATAGGCAGGAGAGCGCGCTTTCAGTTGCTTAAAAATCAAAGTAGGTGAATGAAACTTTGCCTTGGACTCAGGGGTAAGGCCATTGATTCGCTCACGATACTCGCTTATTTGCTCGGATAACCATAAGAGATCACATCACCATAGCTTAAAATGGGATCAATGAGCGCACAAGCAACATCACGCTTAACACAGTTTAGTATGATATGCCGAATATGGCGAATTCTACTCAACACACCATAAACTTTTTGCAATTTTTCACTATTATGTTCCTCAAAACACCGAGATTTTTTATTGATTTGCAAAACTCCAGCTATTCGCCATCAACAACAACGCCATCTATCATATCGAAATTTATACGATTAGTATTGTGCTTTGAACCGATAATCATAACCTTGGACTTGGCTTTATTCAGAGCCATACCACGGCGCGAAACAAAAGCGTTAATTTTTTTTAAATCAAAATTTACTTTACTTATTCTCTCATTGATTTTATCGAAATCTATTTCGAGATGAGCCTGAAAATCATCTGCAAATAAATGGCCAGTCATGTGTTCAGGCACGTTGAGAGTATCATTAAAATAAATTGAAAAAAAAAGTTTGGCCGAAGTTGGATCCCTGAAGGACACCATTATTAATACCAACACTATTTGATTCGATATTACCAACCTTAACTGTTTGAGAAATATTACTATAAATTGCTTTGATCAAAATTAGAGATTTATTGTCGAAACCGTAAGATTCACACACTTTAAGCAAACCGGAATGTGGAACTGAGGAGAAAGCACTTTTGATATCCAAAGAGACATAAATGACAACCTTTTTACGGTTAATAGACGATCTGATACTCTCTGATATGTTCAATAGCGCTGTTGAACAGCTGTGATTCTTGCGAAATCCAGACTGACGATCATGAATTAAGTGATTAGATTCCAAATAGTGGATGACTTGATCATTGAGCAAAATCGCGAATATTTTCGGTAAGACGGAAATTAAACTGATTGGTCGGAATTCAGAAACGATTTGGGGGTTTGTGACAGCAGGATACACACCGTTGCGAATACAATAGTTAAAAATTAATTTAATTGAGGATACAATTGACGGCATAACAATTTTCAAAAATTCCAGTGGTATCTCATCTTTACCAATTGCATTGCTTTTTACTTTAGAAAACGCATTAAGAAAAGAGAGATTAGAGGAGAAATAAACTGTCGGCTTGGCTCTGGCTGTTTTCTTCGGACGGCACGTTTTGTTTTTATGAAACGACTGGAAATCGTTGGTTTTTAGCATTTTTTCGAACATTTTTGTACCAAAAAATCGATTTTTTTCACCTATGAACTCCTTCTTTGGACCTATTTCGATTCTTGACGATCAATTCTAGGCATATGAGTGGTCCATATGCGAATATTGATCGAAAAATTACGATTTTTCTTCCCATATTTTGCGTTTTTTTTAGCACTTTTTCGAAAATTTAGCACCAAAAAAATGCAATTTTAGCCAAATTTATTAGACCATTGCAAAGCTTACGACATACGCTAACAATGTTCAGAACATTACAATTCATTTTGACCCACCTCAAGGGGTCAAAAATGCAAAAATATCGAAAAATCACAAAAAAATCCCTCTTTTTCGAATTTTTTTGTAGGGAGTCTTGTCCTGTTTTCCAAAATTTTGCTCAGAAATTTTCTGGGTCTTATTTTCCATAGTGTTGACTCACACATAATGTGTTGACTCTATCGAGAAAAATTGTAATATTTCACGTGAACAGCATAACCTTCGCTCGAAATCACATCAAATATTCACAATTAAACAGAGAAAAATTACCTTAAATCAGTACGACGATAAGCGTTACCTTATTCGTTCGAATAGTATTGGATACGCTAGCTTGGGGTCATCATGAAATTAGTGAAATTGAGAATAATTATTCTTATTATTCTTCTCGTTCTTCATACGCATATATGTCTACATATGCTTTGCATTGTCGGTACCTTACACAACAATTATTTATTTAGGGCAGATGTTTTTTTATAATTGCAGGTTTCACCCAGTCATTAACCATTACCACCTGCTATGAATGATTCTAACAATAATATACACTAATTGTACATACATGTTCTATGAAATTTTACCAATAAGTATGCTAAGATAAAATATGAATTTCTATAAGATTTTACCAATAAGTTGGCAGGATGAAATGAACATGTTTAAGTATAAGAAGAAGTTGACTTTATGTATCGGTGACATTAAGTCGTGTTTAACGAGATTGTAAAGATTGTTTTTTTTTTTTTTAATTTGGTTGTAAAAGTATTTGAAATTTAGGGAAAATATTTAAAAATAGATATTTTGAAGCCACATTTATACTGGATTGGAAATCGTTGTTTTCGTGTAGATTCTGTCGCAAATGACAATAATTTTGAACCACAACAGCCGGCCAATAATCAATACATCGAAGATTGTTTGCTATTTATTTTGTTATTTTTCGACTGATGGAATTGAACACAGTGCACTGTCATAAATATTCGACAATTCTATTACAAAATCAATACAATATTCATCACCGGTTCGTTTTTGTATAATATTTATGTATTGGTCATCTGCTTCTAACAATATTTGTATAAAATCCATCGAACTCTGAAAATTGGCCAAAACTTGATTTTACTCACCGGTATGTACGGTGATGATGATGAAATTGAAGCCGAAGAGGATTTTGAAGTCATAGAAATATCGCCGTTGCGATTCAAAATCACATTCCATGTACCACAATATGTTACAATTAGCGAAAATTACAAATATTTGGCGGAATTTTTGCTTAAAACATAAACTGAATCAAAATATTCAATGAACACCAATTGGCAATTCATTAAGGGATTTTAATGGTGCGATTATCGGTGCAAAGGGTACAGTAAGAAAGCGCGTTGAAAGCGATACAAGCACAGAAATCACCATTCCAAGGCATGGCACAACCGGTCGGCACGAAACGAGAATCAGCATCGAATTGATTGTGCTCAATTGCCGCAATAAACAACGTCCAATGCATTTCAAATGCATCAGACTTTTCGAGCCGAACATTAAAAATAATTTCATAAAGTTTAAGGTAAAATTTGTTCTTCTAAAGAAATTCATATTTTGCCTTCATCATAAATTACTTGGTTTTGAATTCAGGAGGAAATTATGAAGAGTGGAGGTCCACGTTAGGATTACAAGAAGAAATGTTTAATCATCCAGAAAAACTGTACATCACCATTAGTGTAATGGTTCTCATGGATGATATTGATCAGACGGCTGCCGTTAATCTACTGAATGATTGTATCGAATCAATTGTCAAGTTATTTTATTTAAATTTATTGCTTTTATAATTTCAATTCGTAAAAGTAAAATGCATGTACATTTAATTGATCGTATCGTTTTTCAGTCCGGTCAAAAATGAATGTGGGAAAATTGACGTTTCGGTTCGCGACACGGAAATTATGAACGACGATCCAAGCAACTCGAAAATTTCGTATGCGAAAGTTGAATCAGATGCACTGCAAAAAATTGGCGAAGGCATTTTGAACAGTTTTGTCTACTTAGGTGAGCTCAAACATCTTAAAATTTTCTTTGCCATAATTGGGAATAGAACACCATCCAAAATACGTTAGAAATAACTAAGCTCATCGGTTCCACCTTCTTGGGCACTCTGACGAGAAGATTTTGGAGAAACTTGTTGCCATTTTGTCAAATATCAAATTCAATTTTAGATTCTGAAAAGCGTGAAATGGTGGATGTATAAAAAAACAGAATCTTCCATAAATTCGTGCGCTGTTAGAAATACAACAAAAAATCGTGTTTTTCAAAACACGCCTTCAATTGCAGAAGTTAAAATCTCTAAAAAGTTCACATTACAGCGAACGCAATGCAAAGCCTGTAACATGTGCCATACATTGATATTTTCATGAGAAGCCCCTTCAATACGAATATTTGAATTCAAAATTGGATACCGCCAAACACATCTTTGATTGGTCGAAAACTTGGGTGTAACATTTAGCTGCAACATGAAAAGAATCTCTAAGCACTTTTTTTGTTGGGAATTATAATGCGAACGTCGTCAAACTTTTGATGCGTAAATAAAGTTTCTCATAGGAGACCCAGATTCCAATATAAAACGACAGCATGGAGCACCAAGCATCTATACAAAGCGAAATTAAGAAGAGTTCAAAGAAACTATAATTTCAATTTATGGCTCAATTTGCTACATATCCAAGGTTTACATTTGAGATTCTTTGATGCCAACAATATTAAAATTTTGTGCGCAGATAACAACATGCGTTTCATTTTGATTTGTATGAACGGCTGTCGATTTTGAAGATTGATTCAGTTGATTGAAATAAGATAAAAACTAAGAAAAAATTGTTGTTTTTCTCAGTGTAATACACAATTCATAAAAACAATGTCATATTGTGTCATAATCAGATGGAACATAATCAGTGCTGATAAGAGGTAAAAATATCAGCACAAAAGTGTCAAAAGCAAAATTAGGTGATCAAAAAAATCCAAGGCGAAATTAAGTAGCGAATCATTCGTGGATTAAAAGCTAGAAATTAAGCTGTTTCAGAGCGAAGTTGAACAGAAATATACTTTGATTCATTCCATTGAATTGGTCAATTGAGACGCACATGCATATTTAATCATTGCAAATAATCAACATAATAATAATCAATCAAAAGCACAAGTGAAAACAGAGTTCCACTGCATACTTGAATCGTGAATTTTATGCGCAACATCGCTTGAATGGCAACTGCCTTTGCGAGAGCAGCACCGCTGTTGTACTTATTCTATTTGAGCGAGTTACAAATTCACAAAAATACGTCGATATGGCAAATTGCAAAACAAATTATTCAAAAGCAAATTTTTGCTTTACTTTCGATATTCGAACATTGGAATCGAATATAGAGATCGAATCGCCGGAATTCATATTGAGTGAGTTGACGTGGCAAATCAAAATGCAAAAAAGAAGTGTTACGGGCATGGAAAATGCCAATGACGATGTGATCGATTTATTTTTAGTGTGTAAGCCTGATTTCGATGACGGCATGTCGGAATGGTTTTGCGAAGCACGAGCCATATTCCGGCTCTTATCGTTCGATTCAACTGACAAGAAAATCATCAAGCGTTTTTCAAAGATAGAATTCAACAAGGAGTGCTTATCACAGAGCATCGTTGAATTTATATCGTGGAACGATTTTATCAATCCGAAAAATCAGTTTATTCATCGCAATCAAGCAACATTTGAAATTGAGGTATTCACAAATCCGGTAATAACCGAGATGCTCATGCATATGGAACGAATATCGGCCGAATTTCGCATTATCTTGGAAAATGTGAGCGAATTGGTCAAGACATATTCCGCAGAGGTGGTGGTGCGTGGCATAAAATGGAAAGTTGAAACAAAAAAAGAAAACGAATATTTAGCAGTTTACCTATGCGCTGTTGAGGATGATATGAAAATTGATTGGTGCTGGGAGGTCGAGTATTCCCTTAAATTGCTCTCATTTAATAACATCGTCGGGCCGGTTTACTATGAGCCCACATCGGATGTATTTCGTTGGGGTCTGGCAAGTTGGGGATATTCGTCATTTTTGAAATGGTCAGAATTTATCGATCCCAAAAACATGTTTGTCCGAAATGACACAGCTATTTTTCAAATTGAATTCAAAGTAGGAGCACCAAAACCAATATGGGAAATCGATGAAAGTATTCCAAGTGCTAAATCATCGTTAGAATGTTCCATATGCTTTGAAAGTTTTCGCGGCAAAGAAGTGTGTGCGACCGAATGTGGCCATTTGTTCTGTAGCAAATGTATCGTAATTTCTATTGAAGAACGCCCAAATTGTCCACTGTGTAATTCTCCGGTGGTTTTGGACGATCTTCGCGAAATTTTTCTTGGAACGTAACACGTACAATTGTTCAAATTATTCTTTTAAACCATTGAAAATCTATTTTGTATATAATTTTGCACAATAATGAAGAATTAAAAAATATCAGATGCTATGCATTTAATCGATAAATTGATACAAATATGTAAAATTGAACAAATATGTAAAATTGCTTATCAACAATACGATTTTATAAAGTACTGAACAAAATCGTTATAGAATGCCGTTTTAACGACGATAAATATTAAGCCAAGAGTAATTGTATTTAAGTCCTTAAATACTGAATAGGCACCACCACAAACATGTGATACACTTAATGAGCTCTGATTTAAGTCTGTTTTGACATCAATTCAATACTTTTGTAAATAAAAACACGTCAAAGTCGGCGAATCAGCCAAAATGTTCGGCAGAATCAAACCGATTGTTCATCGAATAACGGCGATAAATCTTTCCCTTTTGAACAAACAGAAACATTCGTTGCATGTAAGTGCACATTTATATTCCAATGAAGTGGAAAATGCAAAAAATGCGGCAGCAGCATCGAGCAGTAAGACTCAGCCAACCGTTTTCGACAAAATCATAAACAAGGAAATTCCAGTGAAATTGTTGTACGAAGATGAAAAATGCTTGGCGTTCAATGACATTTCACCACAGGCTCCGGTGCACTTCTTAGTGATTCCTAAGAAACGCATTGACATGATTGAGAATGCCAACGAAACCGATGACGGAGTAAGATAAATGTCTTATCAATTAGTTTTCCAATTTTATTCTTTGATTTGTGTTTTGATATAGATTTTAGGTCACGTGATGCGCGTTGCTGGTCAATTAGGGAAAACAAGAGCGCCGAACGGATTCCGATTGGTCATAAATAATGGATTAGAAGGATGCCAGAGTGTGTATCATTTGCATGTTCATGTTATAGGTGGGAGACAATTGAAATGGCCACCCGGATAATTGTCTCTGCGAATCAATGTGTATAATTGAGATCAATTATTTATCTTGTCATTTATGTATGTTGATATTTTACAATTCTAAAAATAAAAGACACAACAAATTCAATAAGATTACAAAACATAGTGGCTTAATTTAGTTGAAAGCGAATTTATGAAGCAGCAATTATGTTGATAGAAAATTGTGATTCTATTTTTATTCTTTAAACTTTTTGATCGATCAATTTTTAGATTCTAATCGTGTAAATTTCAAGCGTACTTGAAGTAAATTTACTCAAAACAGCAGAATGCTGATGCCAGTTTCATGTTGTTTGCCATTTTTCAACCCAATAGATTGAGGCAAATAAAAATATAGGATACAACTGACCATAACCTCAATTTTTTCGACGTTTCAAAACAATCATGCTTTTGTTTGTATTTGTGTTTGGAATGTATGCTAACACGAACTGTCAAAATTCCAAAAATGTCAATAAGTCCACAGAGGTCGAAATAAAACTGATTGCTTGTTTGTTAAATCAAATACGGTGTTCATTTTCCAGATTAGATAATTGATAAATTGACAAATAAATCATTCCGACAAAAGTGTTTAAAACAGTTCAAACCACAATTCAAGTATATGTGAATAATGAAAGCAACACAGTCGGATCGGCGTCAAGATTTTACCACGCTTTCCGACTACTATTCAGACAACGAACATCCAAATGGTTTGGATTTCAAGGAAGTCAATAAAATTGCCAAATATAGAGAAGCAATTACAAAATTGCAGAGACGATGCGAATCTTTGTCACAAAACAACGAGCGGCTTGTGAGAAGGTGTGTATGGCACGCGCTCAATGTGCAATTGGCACACTTTCGACACAATATAAACAATTGGAATTTTGAATTGATTGCAGGTTACACTATGTCAAACGGATAACGATGCGAAAAAAGAGGGACGTTGATTTGCTGAAGGCTCGTTTGGATGTGTACAGTGACGAATGGCGAACGGCCCAGCCGGATCCAATCACAAAAATCAAATTGCCGACAAATCTTACACCAACCGGAAAAGTGCGAAAGCCACGTTTAAAGAAAAACAATGCCACATCAATAAATACGGCAATTAATGCTGACGCAGACATCAAGCCACTGATTGATGGAAAACTATCGAAGCGCAAACGTTCAAAATCGGATAAGGTAATTTATAACAAATGAGCATCTTTGTTTATTCAAAAATAAAACTTATTTTATCATCTTTGCATTCGTAGGAGAAAGATCCAAATGCACCGAAACGGCCGGCCAATCCATTCTTTCAGTTTTGCCAAGAACAAAGGTCCATTCTGATGGACGAATTGAATAGTGAACTTTTGCCCGGCCAACCAGAATTATCAAAGCAGGAGTTAACGCGGCAGCTAGCGCAAAGGTGGCGCTCCATGGACACTACCACCAAACAAATTTACGTAAATAAATATGAAAGTTCCAAGCAAAAATATAATATGGAGATGCAGTCGTACAAAAAAGATACATTGCTACCGACATCGTCGATCAATTTAAATAGTAAATAGTTTCGGTTGTGGATTATGCCGTGTGAATAAGCTGTAATGAATTATTATAGAGAGAATTCGATTCGTGGAGCAATTGTTTGTGTGAATATGTATTATTAAATCGGTAAATTTAAAATCATATGTTTAATCTTAAGCAGCAGTTAAGGCAATTGTTCCAATCACATAACACGCCTTGCGCATTTTGTCATATAATTTTGTAAGAGTTGCTTTATTTTCAAATAAAATGATGAGCATTTACAAATCCAGTTTGAAAATTTTCGCCGTTTTATCTTCTGACGTTGTGAGCACTAGATTTGTGGATTTCTTGTATTTGATGTCGTACACTTCAGCCGCATGGCCTTCGAGTTTGCCCTGAAAGATGAAGAAAAAGGACAGTTTTGAATTGATTTGTGTATTTTCAGGCAAAATAAACTATTTTAATTTTTAATGAAATATTAATTTTGTATTTAATTTTATAAATTTATTTACTCACTTTACTCTCTCCACTTCGTCCATCAAACAATCGAATGGAACCGTCTAGCGTTGCGCAGAGTATCATATTCTGCGGACCCCAAATGATCTTCGTTATTCCTATGGGATCATGATTACTGCATTCAAATCGTATCGCTTGTCGATTGATATCCCATAATGAAATCTTTCCCTCAAGCGTTCCGCAGGCGACCAGTTTCAGGTCATCAGTTTCGGTTGAAAAGGCGAGTGATTCAACTGATCCGGCGCTTGGAAAGAGATTCGTCAATGGGCCTGTATTGTTGGCAATCATAATTTTACCATCTTCGCTGCCCGTCAAAAATCGCCCATTATCTGGATCGGCTGCGATAGTTGTAATTGATCCACTATGTCCCAATGCTGAATGTTCTTCGTAGTTTTGAATTACTGCACTTGATTTGATATCCCATAATTTCACACAACCATCGGAATATCCAACAATGAGACTTTTTCCATCGGCTGTGAGCTGTCCAACTTCTGATTTGCTGCCATTCCCTTGCAGCACTTTGCAATCGCCAGATGGTATTCGCCAAACATATGTCTCTCCGTTATCGGAGCCGGCAAACAACACATTGGCCGCCACGTGCCATTGCATCCAACTCATATCGCCCATTTCGAATTGCCAAACTTGTTTGTAGTCCAGTGCTGGTTTGAAGACTTGAATGTAACCGGCCATATCACCTGTCGCCAAGTAATTTCCATCGGCACTAAATTCAGCGGCAATTATGGAATCCTTGTGGTTTGGAACGACGAAAACAACATTTCCAGTTTCAGTCGACCAAACGTATGCTTTATCGTCTTCGCCACCGGTTACGGCTAAGTTTTCGGTCGGATGAAATGATCCACAAAATACCGGTCCCTCGTGACTTGAAAATGTCAAAACGGCATCATCACGCGATGGAACATATTCCTCGTCTATATTATCATTATTTCCGACCGCATCATCATCACTTTCCGCTTCAAGTTGATTTAACACATCATCGGCTAAAATTTCAAAGCAAACATTTAACAACATTTTACTGGCTGGATTCGACTCAATTTTAATAGATTCCGAAGAAAATTTCAAAAGTTTCCAATGATTTTCAATCTCTTTCAATGGGAATTTCAATAAATACAAACGATTTTACCGCCGAAGCTCAGTACAAATCTTGAATAAATTGATAAAATTCTTACCATCTCCAATGAAAATCAATTCGTCATCTTCCCCGTTGTCGTCGTCAAGCCCATGTTCTACACGATCCATGTCATCTCGTTCAAAAAACGGTGAAGAAGGAGGTGTATTATTTTACATCTTAATAAACTAATGAAATTGAACTAAAAAACAATATTTTGTGAAAAGCCACTGAATAGCAAAATGGAAGTGTTGTGTTGTATCTGTATTCAGTATCAAAGTATACTGTGATACTTAAGAGTGTGATGATCTTGTTAGGTATTGTCACTTTGTGAACTTTGTGACAACGAAGACAGCACTCTCGAATATGAGAGCATTTGCTTGACATTTGGATAATAGCAAAATAAAAAAAAACATTTATTTACATTTTGATTCCATTACATTCAGTTAATTTAAAAGTTTTTGAAATGAAATTTGAATATTTTTCCCAAGCAATAACAGTGGGCGGTATTGGCGGCATATTAGGTAATTTATTTTCGTTGCTTACAATATCGTTTTATGCAATATAAATTAAAATAGTATACAATGACCCGTGCTGATCGATGGTGGTGTTGAAATTAGTTTGTTGCTAACTAAAGATAAAAATAAAATTGATTATCAAAGTTGGATTATTTGAATGATTTGGTGGTCGGATTTGTGTCTGTGTTTGTGATGAATATGTGTGAAACGAAATGTAACGAAGAATCGATATTGCTGACCTTTTTCTATATATTTTGTTTCAAATTACCAAACATACCACAATTCATGGCGTGTATTTATGTGATGCAGCGCTTTCGATGCTCTCTCTTTTGATAGCCAAAACTAAAAACACCAACATCACACGATCGAACTGTCTCCGATCAACAACAACAAGCATCTATAGACCATTAATGCCTTTCAGCGTCTGGTATGTGTAACGAAACAAATTGCCTCATTTACCCCTAAAGATGCCTCTCCACAAACCTCGATCGAGAGCCAAGTTTTGAGTTTCATCACACCATTCATATCCCCTCGCATTCAAATGACATTTAACCGAATCTAAATAACGTCAACTTGGTCTACCCCTACTTTTCGGCCCATCAGCTTCGGCGAACCGAATCCATTTCGGTAATCGCTCTTCTCCCATGCGTTTAACACGACCAAACCATCTCAGTCTGGATTTTCTTGCTTGCTCTCCTATCGATTTGACGTTTGAATCCCCCCGAATCGTCTCATTTCGGATTCTGTTTTCCCACTGATCGCGGCGCGAGACTCCCGAAACCATTCTCAACACTTTCATGTCAGACACTTCCAAATCATGAATTAAATTCTCAGAATTAACCCAGCTCTCGCTACCATATAGAATAGTTGGTCTGAACATTGACCCGTGAATCAACATCTTTGTTTCTGTATTCAATTCAAGTTTATTGAAAACGTGTGATCTAAGTTGCGCTCCTACTTTATTTCCATTAACCCTACGCTGTTCAAACTCTTTACTAAACTTGCCATCTTCCGAAAAGATGCAATCCGAATATTTGAATTGGAAAACTTGTTCCAACAAGTTGCCATTCAATATGCAATGAATTGGCTTTCGAGTTTTGCCCACATGCATCACTTGAGTTTTGGTGCCGCTAATGGTCATTCCGAAGTTCGTACAAGCCTCTTCCGAATCTTTGATACTGCTCCTCTTCAGAATTGCCAAACAGTACCAGGTCATCTGCGTAAGCCAGTGCAGAGATAATATTGCTCCCCAAAACTACTCTACCCCTTAAATTGGCTGATTTGATCAGCTTGTCCATATAAATAATGAATAGAAGAGGTGAAATTGTACAACCCTGTCGCAGACCATTACGTACTTCAAACCATTCACTCAAATCTCCATCCACTCTTACTGCTGCTTTACTGTTTGCGTACAAACTTTGAATCGTGTTGAGAAGATAACCATTCACACCATATTCGGCCAAGACTGACCACAACTTAGATCTCGGAATGCAGTCGTATGCTTTCTGCAAATCCACGAAACAGAAGTACAGTTCCCTATTATTTTCAAGGAATTTCTCCATTAGTTGTCTCATACAAAAAATTTGATCTTGACCCGAGTGATTTTCATCCAAGAGCGATTCGACAATAGCTCTTGTTCTCTTTTCCAAAATTGCACTATATACTTTACCGACAACGCTCAATATAGAAATTCCTCGATAGTTGTTGCAGTCTCTATTACTGCCAATCTTATTAGGTGGCGAAATGACTGCGCCATCCCACTCTTCAGGGAAAGATGGGAACAAAGCTGATTTAAAGATACGATGTAACCAGCGAACATCTACCAAACCACTGCTAATCAGATATTCATTCCGAATCTCATTGACACCCGCAGCCTTACCCCAACTCAACTTATTAATTGCAATCTGAATTTCATCCATTCTAATCTCTTCCAAACTCTTCACATTCTCATTCACCAGATCGGCATTTTCGACATTCAACAATTCATCAAAATATTCCTTCCATCGATTCAACACATTCTTTCTGCCCATCACTATATTGCCTAAGTTGTCCGAAACAGCTCCAGGAGCATGTTTCTTGCCACCATTCCTAATTTTCCTAACACTTGACCAGTATATCTCGTTCCTCTGTTGTCCAGCAACCTCTAGATCCTGACCAAACTTCACCCATTCTCTCTCTTTTGCTCCTTTCACCATCTTTTTCACCACACGCTTTTGTTCCCTATACGACTGCAGATTTCCATCAGTTCGGTTCTGCAACCAGCGGATCCATGTCACTCTTTTGTTACTTCTACAATCACTTCCTTAAACAAATTCCATTCATACTCAATATCAGACGCTTCATTCATTACGACCTGCGCAAATTTTTCTCCTAATTTTGCTTAAAACTCCCTCGCTACATTCACATCTCGCAATCTTTCCACTTTCACTCTTTTTATTGACCTCTGATAGCTTCGTACGCCACTCTTGCTAATGCATAGTTTGCTGGCTACCAAGTAGTGATCCAGGTCCAAACCAAAACACCTATACACTCTCTTATTCAAAACTGTTTTGCGCAATCTTGCCTCAACGATAATGTAATCGAGAAGAACATGTGAATTTTCTTATTGAATGTTTGAAAAATGAATTAGTTATAACTAAATCTGAACTCTGGCACAAATCGAGTAATCTCTTCCCATTACCATTCGCGGCAGACTCTTCACCAAATTTTCCCAAAACAGCGGAGAAATTTGGATCGTTTCAACCCACTCTCGCATTGAAATCGCCTAAAAGAATCACTGAATGACGTAGTCGCTACCAAATGCACAGTGCACTGAATTTCGTAAATGTGTGTAAAGTATGCACAGAATAAGAAGAAAATATTGCGATCCGCTTAGCGTCGACTTTGTGGCAGAATATCTTGGCTATATGCTCAGTATAAGTATCGCGCTGCACATATATATCCGCGATAACTCTATGCTGCGTACAGTCTCTGAATCGATGCAAGTGTAAATACGAATCCAACAAGCGACAATGTGCGCGATGCGTGGCATGGATCGACATTTGCATTGTCATATCAAATATTTTGGAAATGGGCTCGGCAAAATATACAAAAATTAATATATGGTGGAGCCTACATATCCCTGGCGTTGCTGTGATATATATTTTTATTAAAATAGTGGTTTTGTTTTAAATTTTTTTCAGTGGCACAACGGTATAATTTTGCAAAATTGGCTGATTTGAAGAGTGAGATGCAAAAAGAGCATGCCGCAACAAGAAAGGTATTGCATGACGTCGCGCACGATATTAAGATGCTTCGTACCAACTAGGAGCATTTCGCCAGCGACCTCCTTAAATTGTGGACTCTGGTAATCAATCAAAATTTCAAGGTCCACAAATAAATTATCAACACATTTTGTGGTGAGTTGTGCTGTTTTGTGCTGTCTTGAAAAATTCATTTATTTATTTTATTTATATATATATATATACATTTATTTTTTCAGATCAAAAAGAAAACGGAACGAAACTTGGATTGAATGCATGCCATCGATTGCGACCATGTCACCAAAACCTTGCAAACCATTTTGAAATATTTTTCTTTTAATTAATTCGTATTCGAGCTAGGTCACTTCAAAATAAAACCACCAGACTTGGAATAAATACTGCATAATTGTCGTTCAAAGAGTATGCTGGCTTACGCCAGACGATAGTCTTGTACTGCAGTCGTTATATTTTATTCTCTCGTCTTATTCGATGTTCATCATCATCACTTAATGCGTACGAGCGTAAATGAGACGATATATTCACTAGCCTACGTGTGGCCTATGCATTTATTAAGCGTAAGCCAGCACACGGACTATGATGGACAACGATTTGCCAAGACTGCTTCTCATTTTTATATGATTTATTCCATGATTCATATAAATAGACTGTCGCTTCAGTAATGATTCAAACAAACAAACAAAAATTTGGTTCATTGTAAATTTTAATTAATAAGATTATGTACAGAAACATAGAATAGGATAAACACATTCAAATAAAATGATGAGCATTTACAAATCCAGTTTGAAAATTTTCGCCGTTTTATCTTCTGACGTTGTGAGCACTAGATTTGTGGATTTCTTGTATTTGATGTCGTACACTTCAGCCGCATGGCCTTCGAGTTTGCCCTGAAAGATGAAGAAAAAGGACAGTTTTGAATTGATTTGTGTATTTTCAGGCAAAATAAACTATTTTAATTTTTAATGAAATATTAATTTTGTATTTAATTTTATAAATTTATTTACTCACTTTACTCTCTCCACTTCGTCCATCAAACAATCGAATGGAACCGTCTAGCGTTGCGCAGAGTATCATATTCTGCGGACCCCAAATGATCTTCGTTATTCCTATGGGATCATGATTACTGCATTCAAATCGTATCGCTTGTCGATTGATATCCCATAATGAAATCTTTCCCTCAAGCGTTCCGCAGGCGACCAGTTTCAGGTCATCAGTTTCGGTTGAAAAGGCGAGTGATTCAACTGATCCGGCGCTTGGAAAGAGATTCGTCAATGGGCCTGTATTGTTGGCAATCATAATTTTACCATCTTCGCTGCCCGTCAAAAATCGCCCATTATCTGGATCGGCTGCGATAGTTGTAATTGATCCACTATGTCCCAATGCTGAATGTTCTTCGTAGTTTTGAATTACTGCACTTGATTTGATATCCCATAATTTCACACAACCATCGGAATATCCAACAATGAGACTTTTTCCATCGGCTGTGAGCTGTCCAACTTCTGATTTGCTGCCATTCCCTTGCAGCACTTTGCAATCGCCAGATGGTATTCGCCAAACATATGTCTCTCCGTTATCGGAGCCGGCAAACAACACATTGGCCGCCACGTGCCATTGCATCCAACTCATATCGCCCATTTCGAATTGCCAAACTTGTTTGTAGTCCAGTGCTGGTTTGAAGACTTGAATGTAACCGGCCATATCACCTGTCGCCAAGTAATTTCCATCGGCACTAAATTCAGCGGCAATTATGGAATCCTTGTGGTTTGGAACGACGAAAACAACATTTCCAGTTTCAGTCGACCAAACGTATGCTTTATCGTCTTCGCCACCGGTTACGGCTAAGTTTTCGGTCGGATGAAATGATCCACAAAATACCGGTCCCTCGTGACTTGAAAATGTCAAAACGGCATCATCACGCGATGGAACATATTCCTCGTCTATATTATCATTATTTCCGACCGCATCATCATCACTTTCCGCTTCAAGTTGATTTAACACATCATCGGCTAAAATTTCAAAGCAAACATTTAACAACATTTTACTGGCTGGATTCGACTCAATTTTAATAGATTCCGAAGAAAATTTCAAAAGTTTCCAATGATTTTCAATCTCTTTCAATGGGAATTTCAATAAATACAAACGATTTTACCGCCGAGGCTCAGTACAAATCTTGAATAAATTGATGAAATTCTTACCATCTCCAATGAAAATCAATTCGTCATCTTCCCCGTTGTCGTCGTCAAGCCCATGTTCTACACGATCCATGTCATCTCGTTCAAAAAACGGTGAAGAAGGAGGTGTATTATTTTTCATCTTTATAAACTAATGAAATTGAACAAAAAAACAATATTTTGTGAAATGCCACTGAATAGCGGCATCCGATCTCTGCAACGTGCTCTTGTTATTTACAAAAATGTGCCTTACCCATTCAAAACATGTTGACAATTCCATTGTGTCAATATGGATAAGAACTTTAACCTCATTGCGTACTTTAATTTGAATCTTATCAATCGTTGGTAATATCTTATGTTCAACGAATAATATACATTACATCGACACACAATTTTTACAGTAACTTGTTTATCTCTAAAATTCGAATTGAATCAATATCACATTTTCGGTGTTGCGATTTCGAGTAAATTAAATGATTCGGTGATTTTGTGTATTCAATTGAATTGAATCGATGCTACCGCCTAACGTGCAAATGTTGAAACTCGGTGTTGGCTCTTGGCAGTTGTGATCCGCATTTCAAATTAATGTAGTGGTAGACATGCGGATCCACTTAGATAGGCTTACATTTTTACCGATTACACTATATGTGTAGGTATATATGCCGTTTTCATTGTTGTTATTGAGCCATTGTATTGACAGAAGCCGCGCGTTAGTTCGTTTTCATAGCATTTTTTTAACTTGGAACTAACATATTTTGTCGGTTGTTGTAAGAACAGTATTGTGGTTGAACAATGTTTGTGTGTTTGTTTGATATGAATCAATGAAAATTATTTATTGTGCTTGCAGATGAAACTTTTTCTTTCTTTCAAAATATTGTAAATAAATCAAACCGACTTAAGGTGTAGTGCTTTCAATTGCCATAATCCAAGTGATAAGTGAACAGCAGCGTTGCAGTTATTGTATAATTATTCCAGAAAAATTTCGATTTCGATTGGAAACATACCGAATTGTGGATATTCAAATAAAGAGGCCAATACCGTAACCGAAAATGAGTCGTTCAAGTGAGTATGATGAATTGTGCAAAATGAGAATATGCCGAACGTTATGTTTCGTTTGATGTGTGTTAATTATTGTTGTTGCCCATTGCTCGTTGTGTCGTGGGGTAAAATTAAAAGAATTATGGGACAAACGCGATTTTCAGCATGTACTCGCATTTTCGACATTCAAAAATATTTATCACAGTTTGTCGTGTTTTCACTCTTTCTCTCTCTCTCTCTCTCTCTCTCTATCTATCTCTCATCTCTTACAAACGAAACTACGTAAAATATCGCACAAATTAAAAATGAGTCAATGCAGCAAAAATGGTTCATTCAATAAGAATGCTGCTTTACATGTGCAAATTCAGCTGATTTGTCATAATTTCCTATGTGTTATCCTTTTATCAGTTTAGTTTTATTGTTGCAAATGTATGTGTTCGCGTGTAGCTCATTTTCATTGTCGCAAATAGATGCGCGCATTCACTTTCATTTTCAATCTTCTGTTTCATTTGCCACAATGTCTTCCGATTCCACCCTAAAATTCCATGTGATTTTTCCTCGGGCAATTCGGCTCTTGCTCGACGTAGCTTCATGACAAAACAAAGGCGACACTCGAAATGGTTTGGATGGAAATGAGACTGAAAAAAGAAAATCAAACTTTCGGGTACCTGTGAGAACACACTGACATTTAACTAGTCGATGATGTGAAATTATCAATTTATTTCATAAATATTTTGAACAATCAAAATGAATCCGAAAAGAAGCGATACAACAAAGGTATTGTGTTTATGTGTTAATGAAATTCATTTTGCACTCATACTTACAGCTGAGGTAATAATCTTATTGACATTTACATTTTTGAAAACTGTGATAAGTTGAATGGCGTCAACTTCTATGCGAGCACCTTTTAAAAAAATTGTTTGATCTTTGTTCTGGCTACACACTGGCTTAAGTTCTCGCCGGTCACATTCTAACTCTATACAAATATTGAATGCGTCGAAATCAATTCAAATACACACACACAACTGGCGTAGATATAGATCGTTTTATGTTACAATGGGACGGTCAGTTGGTGGAATTGAATTAGATAATTGATGCTCAATTACTCAGGGGAGCGAGAATTAAATTAAAAATCATCAGCTTGATGAGAGAAGATACGAGTCTTGTTTGTGCACAATACTTGAACGATCGAAACTCGTTTGGCGTTTAAATATTTACGCAAAAGGAACACAATCAAGATGCAATAATTCATCAGGTTTTAATCTAGTTTGAATTGTTAAATATCGAAATGAAAGGTACAAAAATGAACAAAAGCGTCTAGAGCAATGAATAGAAATGAGCAGAATCTAGCCAAGATTAAGGCATATTTATCAGAAATTAGTAAACATCTGTGTAAATTATTCAAAACGAGTGAGACATTCTTGATAAAACCAACAATTCTATATTGTAAAAGAAATTGTCTCCTTATCTCTTTTTTCACTGAAATGTTAATATTTCCTCAAATAAGATTTATTCTTATTTATATCGCCGCCAAAACGGTGCAAATATGATTGGTTGATGGATGATTCATATTTGCAATTTCTTATAGACACAACATTTACGTCAACGAAAATACTTTACAAAAATGAATTGATCGAATGACCAAGTGGAATTGACCCAGTACTCCAAATGTGTGGCATTACAAACAGTTCCCACTTAAAATCCCATTCATTCTCCCATTGTTTTTATTTAAATCAAACTGAAGCGGCCCGTCTAATGTGAGTCAGTAGTTAGCGGGCACAGTCCGACAGCGAACGCTTCTGAATAATAAACGATAATTGTTGAGCTATCATTCTGGTAGTAGGAGCCTTCTATCAAATGAACTCATTTAAAATTCTACATTTGAAATGCATAACATTTGCGCGCATTTTGTTGGTACTGCAATGGTATTCGTAATAGTAATGTTTTGTCATAACAACTTTTTTCTTCGATTCTGTAACCATCTTTTGAAATTCCGTAACGTAAATAGTTTCAAAAAAAAAAAGAGTCGATGCATAAGGTTTACCGAAAATCGAACGGTACATCAACAGAATAGCGTTCGCATTTGGAATTTTAATCAAAATTGTTTGCTAGTTTCGTTCAAAATTAGCTATTCAATGGGCGCAACGCATTCTCCTTCTCATTGTCTGCGTAAATCATACCTACGTGTAACGAATCCGCGGTTTAATGTCAGTATTGGAAATTAGGATGAAATCCCTTCAATGGATTGATGATTTTGGAATTTCGTTCCGGATTTTAGTTCATTCACTTAATGGTCTGAATTATGAATTTTTTAACGATCTCATGTTATTTCAATTTTATATATGGAAACGAAACTTCGCTTTAGCTACATTTAAGACTGATCAAAGGTCAGCCCTTCATATTTTGCTGTTGCATTTTGAAACTGTTTATCTCTTCTTTTTACAATCGTCGTTTTTTGTTTGTTTCTGTCGATTCCCATTTTAAAGCACCCGCATATGTGAAAGTTTATAACCATTTCATTCTCTCTCAAACATTCTGATTTCTTCTGAAACGCTTCATTTAAAAACAGTAATTTTTTTGTAGTTATTTCGCACATTCCACAAATGAATCGTTAAGAATGCAAGTGGTGGGAAATATGGATAGGATTCCGATGGAATACAGAACATCTTCTAGATGTTTTGGTATGACGAAAAACGGCTTTTCATGAGTTATTGAGAGACTTAAAAATGGATCGTTTAATGAAGTCAATTATATTCCAGGAGAATATAACTCCAAATTGCATTTGCCAATTTTGACAAATATTTGGAATTCCAATGAATTGAATGAAGTTACCACAAATCATTTGAATAAAATTCGATGTTTTTAATGTAATTATTCTTGATATTTTACGGTCTTCATTTGTTTATATTAAAACATGCATTCATCGAATGTGACTGAATGCGAGAACGAAAGAAAGACGACAGCGACCAGAGTCTGACCACATTCATCACGATAACTTTGTACACATGATTCGCGCTCCGATTTCTACACACGCATAGATCTGTGAGTAAATATTGGATGTATTATTCCATCTATATTTATCAGAACACTCCGAAATGGAATAAACAAGTATTGCTTTGCTCCAGATCAGTTGTCAAAGTTTGACATTTGAACCAACCTGGGATAAACCAATACATATTCATTCCATTTCGGAGTGTTTCGATAATACATCCAATATTTACTTACAGATTTGTGGGTGTTTGCAAAAATTCAGATATAAATAGAATTGAAGTGAAATTTGAAAATATATTCGAATTTTGGATGATTGAACAAAACGGGTCCTCATACAAAAATGTTCAATTCCCCAAAATGTTATTCTCACTATCGTACTATTGTATTATCTTTTAAATATCAAAATTCCGAAAAAAGTTCTCTCATCAACTCTGAACGGTTCAAATGAATGTTTTAGGTATAGCTGCATGTGACTTTAAGTTCACTCCATACGCTTTGCATATGGTCGATGGTGGTTGATGGAAAATAAACACCAAAAAATGTCATATCGCATTTGAAATGTGTTCGAAACGGAACAAAAACACAAAGAAAAATTTATTGAATAAGTGATGGTAAATCTGACAGACCGAAATGAATCCGTGCACACACACTTAAATGGCGATAATGTCTAGTAATTGGGTAGAAATGCCATGCAACTGCAAACACCATTTCAATTGTAAT
The DNA here is from genome assembly GCA_028476595.1 of Obolodiplosis robiniae. NCBI lineage: Eukaryota > Metazoa > Arthropoda > Insecta > Diptera > Cecidomyiidae > Obolodiplosis > Obolodiplosis robiniae. The sequence goes on along the minus strand of CM052017.1, from coordinate 4,569,404 downwards.
CGTTTCATCTTTTTTGGAATGGGTTTACTGTTGGTGCTGAAGCACTCTTTGGATGACTTAAGAATGTATAGATAACGAATGTTTTCCGTAACTTTTATATTGTACAAGTGCGAATGTTTGTTCGTCTGACTAGGCAATACATAAGTATTATGGATGATATAGCAGCTCAAGCACTCCAAGTATTGAATGGTCATCATAATTCAGAAGCAGGCAAAAATTCTAGAATTAGTGATTGCGCGTCGTACAACATTTCAATTTATTCCGCTGCAGCACCATCATCCAAATGCATGCATGTACACAATTACGACATTTATGGAGCCGGCGAGCAAATGAAAACGGACGCCATACAATGCTGGGCACAATGATGTATATCCATTGGCAGAGACACCAACGGCGACAAGAAAGAAATCACTTTGTACATGTAAATTTTGTCAAACGACGAGAACGGAACAGAGAACACTCATATCGTTTGTCTTACTCGCACAATGTGTTTGCATTTGTTGAACGCGCATGGTGATTCGTTTGATTAACTTGGCATTGCCGTTTTTCCCTCTCTTTCCTTCAATTTTTCGTCGATCCAAACAAATACGCAGTGCAAAGATAGAAGAAGAATAGGCTATAAACAATACTGAAAAATACTTGGCTGCCGCTTGATTGCAATCGTGTGGGACAGTCGCAATTGTTACGTCGACTAAAGTGTAAGCACTCCGTCATCGGCTATCATTTGGTATCATTCATTTTACTTCGTTGAGTTGGTTTATATTTGTGCTATCTTTTGAACTTCAAATAAAATTGAAAACGGTGCGAAAAATAGCGGAAACTGTTCAAACGAACAACATAGACGCCTTCATTCACTGGTTTTTATGGTTGAAAATTACATTTCAAATTGATAACAAATACTTGAGTCTTTTCAATCAAACAACATCCCGTCAAATCACCTTTAAGTCGATAAAATTCCTCATTTGATTCGCACAATCATTTTCATTACCCATAAAATAAATCAACGACCCGCTCTATCGTGCAATCGTCTTAATAACAATGCAATCGGAATTTTTGGTCCATATGTATCATTTGGCTGAGAAATTCAGCTGTGTAAACATTATTTTGCTTGCGATCTAATGGTAAAACGAAATGAGAGACTCGAAAAGAGAGCACACACATAAGAATGTGGCTCGGTGTTAATTTTTACTAGGCGCGCGTATGCGTTTTTGACTGAGAAATAATTTTGCCTGTTTGGAATGTCTTGAACAAAAAATCGAATGTGTGCACGAAAAAGGGATTTAATTTTTTTCGTTCATTTCGTTACTACAACAGATTTGGATTTGTTTGTCTCTATTTTCGTAGTCAGTCATTTTTTTTTTTTTTCGTGCGACCATGCAAGCATATGGACTCTTTTCGTTGTGCCAAGACTGAATCATTTTGTGTGTGCACGAAGGGTTCAATTAGGTGTGATATTTTTTGTGAGCGGTTCATGTTTCCGGCTATTGCAATGCTATAATCTGGTCAATTCCGTTATTTGCCGTACCCGTTTCATAGTGTATTGAACTTGCACAAATTCACGAAAAATATAAAGTGAAAAGTTTTTGTAGTTTTTTTATATTTTAAGAATTAAAGTGTGAAGAGAGATCGTTTTTTTCCGGCTGAAATAAACAAGAGAAAAGTATCCGTCAAAATGAGTATACGATCGGAAAATAACAAAATTATGTTGAAAATTGAATCTATGGCGAGTCGCAATGAGCGTTTGGTGAACATATCACGTAAGTTTCATTTTTAAATTGCTACCGATGTGTGATTCACATCGGACATTATTTGTGCAATGATAAAATAAAATGCGTGATGCGTCGCGCATATAGCCAATTTACGAAAATAGAAAAGCATATTGTTTTTATTAAGAGTTTCCGTTGCATCGCTAGTGTCTTGGAGTGTCCAAATGCGAACTGCAGAGCCAAACAACTAAAGTCTCCGAATTTGAAATTTCACTTCACTAATGGACAATCTAGTTCATCTCATGAATGGTCAATAAATATCATTCCATATGAAGAACTTGACACACCTCAATGCAATATAAAAACTTTTTTGATACGATAAACATTTCATTTTTATAGTGTGTTGTGGTCACAAAAGTATGAAATAGCTCAAACCAAGAAAATATTGCAATTTCACTGCAGTTTCAGCCACCATTTAAGGTTGCATGTGCTCTATTGATTTGGAAAAATCTGCTTTTTCTACATCGACTGATTTCTTTGTATGGCAATTATCTTTCTGCGAGCATTTCCCGACAATTTCAGCCAGCAGTGCTGTTGACAAACGGCTGAGGAATCGTTCATTCTATTAAAAACTGATTGTGCCGATGAATCAGCCGATGACAAGAAAAGCGAAATAAAAATATCCCATTCAACATAAATGGATGGCTGCTCTCAGCCGCAATCTGAGCGATTAACACTTGAAACCATAATTACAACATTCATTGAGCGCTTGTAAAAGCAAAGGACTATAAACCTTATTTGTAATGTGATCGTTGTGATAGTCTCGCTACAGATTAAATAGCCAAAATTATGAAAAATTAAATTTGGTTGAATGAAAAAAGACATAAAAACACATATTTTCATTCACGTGACACTTTGATTATGGAATAATGTTCAAGGCGTTCAAAATTTAATAAAGTGCTAATTAAGCGCCCATACATTATAAAAAAAATTACACACATAATAAAAACACATTTTCGCAGCTATTTTAGCGCAGCGTATTGAATTCCAGTGAATTGGACCTTTGCTCAGTGGCCGAAGCGGCACGCAGCCACACGCCCATTATTCGAAAACAAACAATTAATTCGTTTGTATATCAATAAACAAACAAACCATTCGTCTTAAGCTTTGTATTCACTGAATATTGACGAAAAAATAAATGGATCGTCCTTATCATTCGAATGACATTCAATAAATAAAGAAGTGTTCGGATCACCAGACTAATTTATTTTTTTTTCCAATAACTTAAGTACGTATGGACATTAAATATCGCCTAATTGCCTCTCACCAAAACTAATTGAATGATCAAACGATGAAATATAAATATTAATTGACAATAAGTTTAAATCATTCTACGTTCTTTGAATCATTCGCTTGATTGAAAATAATAGCAGCACTTCATAGGACTTTATTATTGGCCAGTGCAGCAGCGAACGTAGCTTAAAGTAGAAGCGACATTGCTGTTTTTATTTTAATGAGAATGACGAAGTTGATGAATATGTAAATGCCATCTTCAGATGCTAGGTCAATTTGTTCAAGAGGATAGGTAATTGTGAGAATTCAATTCAATTTCGTTGACAACCAAAATTGCAAATTACTATATAATCAATATAAAATACAATTTCATTGATAGTTATTAACAACAGTTTTTTTGATCAGTTATAAATGGGTTTATATGTAGAAAAAGGGTTTGCCGTTTTGATTGAGGTAAAACTGCATCTGCAAGCAATTATATTGCCCGGCATTCATTCGGCACCGTTCGACTTATATGTGAACGAACCAGCTCACGCAAATCAAATGAAAAATCATTTTAAATTGAATTGATGCTAATTTAATTTCCATGTGTTTTTATTTCTCTCTCTTTATATATTTTCGGTGTTTCCTGTATCATCTGTTGGTCCGGCATGAACACCATCTATTTGGTGCTCGTACATAATTGCTGATCGCCTCTGAACCGATACACACTTTCGAACCGACGATAAAATATCAACGTATTGCTGAATTTTTAAACAAAAATGCACAACGTCAACAATAACGAATGATGGAACGAACAAAAAACATCCGTACCGAAAATGGGAACGATTAACTATTTGAATGATTCTTTAATTGGTCGCCGAATATAGCTGTAAGTATTTCAAATGGAAATGTTTGACTCTATTTACATATTTTATACATGCGCGTACAACTATCCATAAAAAACGATTACATATCCATCACATTACCAACCAACTAGAATTAAACACATTTTCAAATCCATAACCCAGCTAATTCCATTTTCGCATCAAGTAATTTCGGATTAGGTAAATAATGTCTTGACATAACCACAACACACACACACACACACACACACACACACACACACACACACACACACACACACACACAAATTCATGGAGAATGCATATGGTGAAGTGCCATGCCAAACCAAACCTTGAAAAAATAATATGTAAAAATAAAACCCAAACCATCGTCAACAAAAAGCAATTATTCTAAGCACATAATAGCCATTTAACCGAATGAAAAATGGACACAATTGCTTTCTATCAGTTGTTTTCACTGTATTTTTCTTCGATTCTTTCTCCAATGAACGCGATGACACATTCTGTGTCAATACACTTGATGCGAAATTCGTGTCAATTTCATATCATTATTCATTTTTATATTATTTTTAAAGTGCAAATATAAATGAAGCGATTGTAAAGGATAAACAACGAATGGGAGAATGCGAGAAAATGAAATGACAGAGTTGAAAAACGGAAATCTGCATGCGGTTCTCATTCCGAGACATTAAAACATTTGAACGCGATGCAAAAACAACTGACATTCTTCCACATCTTTCCACATATCGCACGTAACAAAATTCAAATGAAAGACATGCGCACGCACATACCATCCCATTCGATATCAACAGCATTAACTACTATTGTTGTTTGTGGTTTTTTTTCGCTTATACCAATTATTGGCATCATTGCCATGAATATCAATTGATCAGCTATTAATTAGGCTAGCACATTAAGAAGTACTAACAATCGGTATAGGAAGCTAAGTCAACAACTCTATCTACTAAACACATTTGATTGAATAGTTTATGTATCAAATATGTAACGGTGCATGTCGACACTATTTATTTTTTAAACGCAAATATTAACGATGAATTGCATGAATACTACATTATCCATCTCCATTTAGCAGTTCAATTGGCAACGGATTCGAATTTGGCTATATCGACATTAATTTTCATGTATGCATTTTGGTGGTGGGCTTTGTATAGCCGGAATCTTAATCACCAAAATCTTAATCATTGATGTTAATCGCTGGTGATTAAGATTATCTGTGAGCTATATCGAATATTAATCACTAGTGATTAAGATTCCTCAAAAAATTTAAATCTTCATCCAAATCGCCACATCTTAATCATGGGTAAGATCCAATACGAATTTCAGTCATAGCTGAAATAGGATTTCAATCGCGATTAAGATTGGATCTTACTCATGATTATGTTAAAAACATACTCATGATTAAGATTTGATTTTAATCTTAAAAAAAAAAAATGTAAATTTTGGAGTAGGGTGAAAATCTTAATCATTGATTAACTTCCGATCTTAATCATGAATAAGATGTTTCAATTTAGATGCAGATTTCAATCTTTCAAAGGTCTCACTCACAGATAATCTTAATCAGGAATGGAAATGATAAACATTGTGAATAAGATACGCTGTTTCGACCGGCTATAGGGCTTAGTTTCGTTTCATACTGTATGCTTATTTTACTGAAGAAAATTGAATAAGAGATTGGTTTGTCTGATTTTGAAAGGGAAATTTGTAGCGGCTTTTGTAGAAACGTATTACGGACGTTTCGTATAACGGACAAAACAGACCTAATGGATGTTAAGCATTTCATTATTCATCGCAATTCTTTGCTATACAATCGATACTGTAGAAAGAATGAATGAATCGGGGCGCCAACATTTATCGTTCATTATTGAGGTGTTGTTAGTTTATCAGTAATAAACATTGAATAATATGCCTGGTTTCATAAACTCCATTTAAAATATTTGCGTTTTAAAAAACCAAAAATTCAAAAATTTTGATTTGCGATTTGAAAAATCGAACTCCCATTTGTGATTCTTAATTATTAAAGTTACAGCGTAATTTTTAAACATTACGGAATGAAAAGCGCATTTTAGCGTATTCAGTTGGCCTGGCTGTACCCGTTTCACCAATGCACTCAATTTTAAATGCGGGACATCCAAAATCAGTGTTCATTTAAAAATATACGAAAGCATGCGACCATCAATGAGGGTTACAGTTGACATCAAGAGTTTGCTCAAAATTACTCTTTCACTCAAGTTGAATATGTTTCTCCTTAGGCGTGGCCGCTAGCCAATTGGCAACCAAACGCATTATCGAAGGAAATCGAAAGAGTCTTCTGGAGACTAGCTCATCTTATTAGATGTTTTAAATGGGATCTATGTCAAGAATTTACATAAAAGTGGTCGGATCTCCTGAAATCTGACGTAAGTTTTTGATGTCGGTTACATTGATTCGATACATATAGCAAATGCTGCTTTGAAAGGACTCAGTTATTACAAATAAAAACCAGTGTTCTCATTCTCTTTGAGTGTGTTTTAATTGGAATCCTCGAATTTCACTCGAAACGAGTGCGCGTGTGTGTTCACTCATACGCACGACTTGATAGGTAAAAATAGCAAGGACATCTGTGTTGTGAGTGGGTGTGTTGTATATCTTCAGGCTTGGTTTAGCTGAAATCAGTCACACACATTGAATTGTCAAATTTCATTTAACATTTATCAAAATCCATTGCATGTGCATCATTCAAAATGAGTTTTATCTGAAAAATTTGCAAAATGAAAAACCATGTGCATCGCTATGATCTTGCATGATAGACAGAGAAAACCCGCACTTAATTGAATGACTTATGCGCAAAAATATAGAATATATATCTACTTGCATATGGCATAGCGGGCATCATCACATACGGTAAAGAATGTAGCTCAAACCAAACCGTCGAATGCGCCAATACACGAGTATGTCAGACGGATAGAATGAAACTGTCCGGTTTCCCTTTAAACGTATGTATACAACGATTCAAAATTCTACTCAAATTGTTCAATTCACTCAGTCAATGTCATTGGAAACGATGCTGCAATTGTATTGGTGTTTAAGATTCTGTATGCATGCACATAGCACACGGACCAGGCCGATTGTGTGCTGAATATTATGGTATAGTTTGACAGTGTATTATTGGTGTTTGTGAGCTGTTGCTCTATCTCTGTTCATCGCACAATATCCTATTTCAGTTGGGCTATATTTCGTATTCGGTTTACGCACACATTCGCTTTCGTCCCATGCACATTTATCGGGCAATACTCGATTGTAGTTGCGTTCAGTGCAGACTTCTTCGTTGCAAAGTGAAGAAGTGTGTTTTCCATCGTGTTTTGCTCTCTATCTCACTGTTTTCTTTCCGCATATATTTAATTATACATTCGAATAAATCGCGCGTCGTCTATAAGTGTGTAAGGTACAACTTAGTTGCTTCTTTTTGGACAAAAAAAAAATCAAATTATTGAGTTGATTGACTGCAACAATGAAAATTTAAAGAAAAAAAAAAAAAAACAACAGTGATTTGGCCAATATGATGATACGCGTATGATTCAGTGTGTTGCTCATTAAAATGTTGTGTGTATTGTGAATTTGGTACGAAACGGTGATTTCGATCCAGACGGGGAGTGTGATTGAAGAGGACGGAATCAAGGACACTTAAAATTCGTTTGGGTGACTTTTCAATTTGAAAGACTTTGGCAAATGAGCTCCGCATAACAACAATTTTATTTCTTTTCGGTTGAACTGAATCGAAGTATTATCAAAAATGGGCAAATCTAATTTGCACGATGTAAATCGATTCTACGTGAAATCTTGAGTGTGTATATTATGGGGCCCATACCAAATCTATTTCATTCTGTGCGTATACATGTAACGAGCAGTGTAGTTCCACATGTTGGTATTGGTGGTGTAAAAAAACACACAAGCCAAACACAGACCAGATATTACATTTGTAAATAAACTAGGGTGCACATGAAATCATCTGAAGAATATACCAAATACATTTTCCAAGCACTCATTTATTGCTGTGAATGCTTTCTTTCTCTCTCTCTCTTTCTGTCACGCGCGCGTTTGCAGACAGCAAATATTCATAAGAGGAAATAAAACGTAAAGTACAAGCGATAGATTTTCTTAATTGCAGCCAATCGAATGTAAACCAAATTAGTATTGATGGTACAATGTCATTCATCCACCGCAATATACACTTACAAGTGTCAAACCGACGTATTCGACATAACGACAGCTCAAAAATCAGACAAGTAGGAACAAAAAACTGTGTAAAACACAGCATAATTTCAATTTATGTCATCACGCATTCGGTTTTGCATGCACATTTCATTTTATGCAATCGAATAGAAGTCCGGAACTTTGCGGTTTCATTTTACTCTCTCTCTCTCTCTCTCTCTCTCTCTCTCTATCTCTCTCTCTATCTTTTCCAAGTGAAATATCTTCCATTCGAATTGATCGGTACAACTTAAGTTCCTGAGTTCACACCGCAAATGCAGACTATGGCTCTTTGACTTCGAACCCTCAATTCGATTTATGAGGATCTGTCACACAAACACACACACACAACTTATATTCCAATAAATTTGTGCGTTTCAATCGTATTGCACTCACACCTTTTTCTATGAATTTTGGCGCATGAATCTAAAACTTTACATCCTGAACGTGCCATGAACACGGATCACATCGATGTTTCATGTTATGTGTGGTTTTTCCACCAGTTCCATATATTCTTTTATATCAAAATCAAACCATCGATCGAAAATGAGCAGCGAACTTTAATCTCGTCATTTTTGCTCGTCTTTTATTTCGTTTCGTTGAGCACTGCTGTTTCATATTTTCTTTTCCAAATCGTTTATAGCCGTGCAATGCTGATTCTTTATGTGACTGAAATCACATTTTAAACAAACCAACGCATCGTATATACATATTTATGTAAAAACAATATTTCGCTTCGTTTTGATTTTGACTTTGACTCTACGTTTTAACAGTTCGCCAACCGATTTTTGCTTACATATGCAGTAAATTTTGAACAAACAAAGAACTATTGAGCTCAAACTTCAACCATGTTCCTGTATAATCGAAAAAAATGTCGCAAGAATGAACGAACGAACGAAGAAGAAGTCTCTTATGAGTCATAAGCGGTGGTCGCTTGAAGCAGGCAAGGATTTACGGCAGACATTGACAGTATGTGTGTGAGTGTGTTTGTTTCGTGCTACGAGAAACGAAAAATACCCAGACAGGCAATGACGGTTCGGTCAGAAACATACGGTTGCATTTGCCTCAACTTAGTTTTCATGAGATAATATGTATTTTTTTCATTTTTTTCTTCATCCTCCATTCATTCACATATGAGAGCATTTCGGCTTTTACCATTTGGCCTGTGTTAAAACATTGGATTGGATTTGTTATCGTTCGAAAGCAGTAACGCACAGGAGATACCAGCAATAGAATGAGAGACATTTTTTTCCACGAAAAATTCTATAAAGAAGGGGACCTCATGTTTTAGCTTGGCAAATCCATTGATTTTGATGCGTATGCGCTTCTTGATCCCTTCGATTAATAAATGAACGAGATTATCAGAATTTATTGCATCAATTGTATGTGTTTCAACGCGTTAGTTTCGCTATATTCTGCCGAATATTTTGTTCAATTTCCAGTCTCACTCTCCATTTAAATCTTGGTTCGCATGTTGAAACAATCCCTTGAAAATCACATTTTAAACGACTGTATTCGAAAAATCATTATTCAAGGATGACTTTTAGCTGCACAACTCATGGAACGGTTATTAGATTGTAAGAATATAACCGCAAAAAAAGATTGCCACGACAATTCCTACTGAAAATGAATTCGAATTTTTCGTTATCGAAGCCTCTATGAATGTTTGATAATTATTTATCTATGTTGGTCGGATGCTGTTTGCCGCATGTACAATAAATATTCATGAAATATTGTTGTGATCTATCATTTATTTTGGCAACGAAAGAATATTATCTGCCTACACACAAGGCACTTTGCAACACTCACATTTAAAAAATCGCCGAATTTCAATATGAATGTAAATGTAAAACGTCTAAGAAGTTATTTATTGAGGCACATTATGAGATTTTGCGCTGAACGGTGACAATTTTTCCGCGTTAGTCGGATGGAAATGAAAAGTAAATTGCCAGTTCATGGAAATTTGTCATGAAAATGTGTCACTGGTTGAAGAAAACACTTGTCAGTTTGTTGTGTCATTCGCATTAGATATAAACCGTTGTGCATCTTGTACAAAACTTTGTTTACACAGTGATAAATAAAACTGCATCAGCCGAAGCGCAATGAAATGTTGTACGATAGGAAGTGACAGTAAATGCATGCTTTTGCCCAATTGTTGTTTTTTCCCATGGCATTTACTCGTAAATTCTGCAAGGTATTAGCGTGTGGATGGAGATTTAGATGTGGTACGCATTTTTATTCAATACTTCAACATATAATTGAATACAGATATTTATTCTCTTTTGTTTTGTTCGGACACGCCAATGTCAACGGTGCAAAATAGTGCCGTTGCGATTTAATAAAAAACATTGTCAAAGTCAACGCTTTCAATACACACTCAATTTGCGCTGCATTTTAAATGAACGAATTGTGCGACCATTTTTCCCAGAAAGAGGAGATTCAACTATAAATTGCTGAATTGCAGATTAAATTGTTGCGCACATGAGAGATAAACAACGAAAACCCCGCTAATTGCACACATCAATTAATTGCGTTCAATTTACAAATTAAATTAAGCAAATATTGATTCAAATTGAGTAATTCGTAATGGTAATGAAAATTGGTGAACACTATTTTTTTGATTGAATTTTTACTAGTCAAAAAGCTGAGCGAATGGTTCGAAGAATGTGATTGTCATGAATCCGAGAATCTCGAAGATTAGCTGATTTGACAATGGCTTTTTTTCGGCTGCATGAGCGTTGATTTTGAACATTCTTCTCGGATCAAGTTCAATGTAAATGTTTAATAATATCTTGATTTATAATTCGTTGTCATTGAGACGGAGAGAAGAAAGATTGAGAAAGAATTTGGAACGACAAAGCGTCGCATGTGATCATTTCAATTTGAATTCGATTCCAGGCGCCCACACATTACCTTGCCCGTTCGAAAACAATATTCTCTCCTTTTTTCCATTACACGGCATTTTCCATGCATTTAGATCGACCGAGTCTTAAATGCATTTGTTAAGCGATGCATAATGAAAACACTTTGCTTTTAACAAAAACTGGATATCTTTTATCTTCTCATTGATTTCCCACTTGTGCAACACACATTCTTCAGATGCAGCAAACAGGCTTAGATGCTGACTTTCTTAGTGATGCGAACGCGCGCTAGCTCTCTTGGAACTGTTTAAAAATGAAAACGCATTGAAATGAAGTCAAGTACTTTTATATGTGCGCAGTAATCGGTTTTCGTTTCAAGTGTCTGTTCTTCAATGGCAGAGCGTATCTATATTCACACACATGCTCCCACAACAATCACTCTTCTGTTCGCCTCATTCCCAATTTGATGCTTCTTCTTCATTTATAATGTGCGTGGTGTTTGTGTTTTTTTTTGAAGCAACACGTTCATGATGCTATAATTCATATCTTCCTCTCTGCACATTGTGCTCCATTTTCAATATCTAAACTGTGAACTGCAAATGCAAAGAGGGTACTGTTTCTCAGGCAACACGATTATAGTGCTACTTCAATGCAGTAATTACGCAAATTGTTCACAAAACCCACACACTTTACGCGAAAAGTTAACTTGTGTTGCTGCTATTCACTGAGATCGACCAATTTAATTGAAACGCAACAAAAAGTGGGGCACATCAATTTTTCGATCGACAAAAAAATCACGAAAAATCATTGGAAAATCATCAAACGCTATATCGATTAGTTTTCCATCGCGCATGCACCCATGATTATACGCTAAAAATTGCCATACAATTGTGATTTTAAAAGCGAGAATTGCTTGAGCTGAAAGCTATCCGAAAATTATCGAGAGCAATTACTGGTGGCGAAAGCTTGAAATCACTCGACATTTGATACGTATGATTAAGATGACAAATAATCAGAACGTTTTAAGATTCGCGTAACTTATGATTAACAGCCAATTGGAGTTTCTGCACATTGAAGCATGACGACACACGCTCATAGAGAAAAAGATTTGATGACAATTATGGTGCATATGGCCACGCTTTTGGGAATTCCGAACATGCACACGGCGTAAATGGGATCTGCAACATTGACATTCTGGTCGACGTTCTATGGTCCATTTAACATGCATAATTGCAATTGTGCTTTCCTCATTTTATACGCCGAGCAACGCATTGATTCGAAACTAAATTGGGTTTGGCACGTTCATTACACGTCGACATTTTCATTTTAAAACATGAGTCGAACGAAATCGCGTTCAGTCATATTAAAGCGCCCTTTTTGTGACATCCATTTGTGGAATTTGTGTTGAAATCGCTAAGATTGTTACACATTTCACAAAAACCAAACCTCTTCAATATGTGTTGCACGATAAATCATAATGATCACTCAAGTGTAAACAATATCTTAAGTCCATTGTTGTAATAGTGCGCACGTATGTTCTATAACTTGTGGAAAAAAATCCGTCGAACGAGCGAGCGAGTGAGCAAGTGTGTCTTGGTTCAGTTGTAAAATTTAATTATATCATGTACAATCCCTCATTTGAACAATGTGCAGCGAATGCGTCATATCATTGTCCGATTTACTGCGCTCACTGTTTTGTTTTTACCTTTTCCTCTCATTTTTGCCACGGAGCAATCAAAAATCACAATCAAAACGAACACAAAACGCGTCAATGCTGATGAAATACAATCCCGACCAAAAGAAACCAGCCACACAAATACTGCATATTATTTGTATCGATGCACTTTAAAGTCCCAATGATAATAAAGCAAGCATTTATTCTATCTGATGATGCACTCACTGGATTGTCTGCACCAGCACACAATGCATCACCGCTGATTGTGGCTGCACCGCAAGAAATGAGAAAATAGAATATACGGCAAAAATAAATATAGATATAATAAATAAAAAAAGAAATTGAAAAACAAACGAGCCAATTGGCATCTGTACTGAAACGTTCCAAAGAGACATTTCGTTGGAAACGGACGCAAAATTAGCAGATCGAGTTGCAATTAATCTAACCAATGATCGATAATTCGACACGATGAGTATAACAACGACAAACGGTTTGTTTGTTTCGACTATTTTCTAAATGAAATTCATTCGATATGATCTAATAAAGTGAAGTTGCGGCGGTGTTGTTGAAGACCAAGCCCATACACACAATCGTATCATCAATTGACTGTGAGCAGCATTCTGAATTTTTGTATCAAACAAGTAATTGTATCGCCAAATGTCTGTTTGCAATTAATTCATGGAAGTGGTGAACGAAAAAAGTGGCACTTTTATTTTATCTTGAATTTTTCTACTCAATAGGGACTATTCTAGTAAGAAAGTCAAACGAATTAATCTAAAAAGATTTTTCTGCGGAACAAACAAGTTCACTGATACCGTTCAACTGACTAAAATGGTTTTGTTGTTGCTCGACGTGCTGTTTTAATGAAAACAATATCGAAAAGTGGAAAAGAAAAAAACGGCAAAAATTCTCACGATTTATTATGAAACCAATGTAGATCGTATATCGGGAAAATTGAATAAAACACACACACGGAATTAAGGTGCGTATGGAAACGCACATAAAGTCTTCGTCATCTTGAACAATTTTGAAACATTGTGAATTAGATTTAAAAACATTCGAACAACAAAAGGAACCAGAGTTTTCAAGTTTTAAATGTTATAACATAAAAATGAGTGCTCCAGTGCAAACTCAATCACAGCAACAGCAAGCATCCACACCGACCGGCCAGCCAGGCGCTCAAGTCACAGGACCACCTCCTGTTCCACCAACTAAACCCGTTCTATCATCTCCCGGTGCCTATATGGCCAATTTCACCAGCAACACAACCACACCGACCGCTGGCATTCACAGTGTGAACAAATCACATGAGAAGCCAGCCATCGCCGCAAGACCAATTCCCCCTCCGACATTGCCGAAATATTCATCGTCGTTCAGTAAAGTCGATCGGGATCGCAATGATTTCAGCGCAGGATCCAAAATTGATCGGGCCGAACGTGAAAAGGTGTGCATTCATTGAATAACATTTTGTCACTCTCTGTCTGTCTGTCATTGTCTGTGTGTCCCTCTCAATATGGTCGACCACAAAATCGATCTTGTATTCGTCTTGAATATTTATTATTTATTTATTTTGGTACGCATATCATAGTTGTTTCTCATAAAATGCGAGACAAGACTTGATATGTATATATTTTATATATAGACATATGTATATTTGATATATTTTTATCTCATCTCAATCACACGACTACTCGGAAAAGAGTACACAATTTCATGTTCATGTTATTGTATGACATTGTTCGTTGGAGCTTGTTATTTCGATCAAATCATTCATCTTTGTTGTTGTTTTTATTCCATTCCTCCACCGTTCTCTTATTTTCATGTATAATTTTTACCATGCCTGAGAAAATTTATATATTTGTGTCATTTGTACCACGTCTCGTTTAGAAATTGTTACCTTTTGTACAAATAGATACTTTTTAATTTTCATATAATCATATTTTCAAAATGTACAGTGATGGAAAAAAAGCGATTCCCTTGAAACTTTCGACGTAGCATTCCATAGATTCATTTCCATCTCGAGATCTTTTCATTCACCAGAATATGAATACAACGTAGATTTATTATGGATATTGTGCCTTTTCCCCGCCCTATTCAATTCCATTTAATTTTCGTCGCCACTGAGACGACGAAAAAGAAAAATGCTTAATTCATTATCACCACCAACAAACAATTTATTCAGCGGTAAACTTTGTAGAAAGAATCTTTTGATTTGACGAAATTCGTAACTCGTGAATCAAATTAACATTAAACACTAAACAAAAGCAACATTTTTGGAATTTTGTTGGAAGCATTTTTGATTACGAAACGATATCGTCGAACTCTCGACAAAGCAATCATTCATTCAAACTAACAATTCATTGTGCATTTCTTGTGGATCAAAATATCGATAAATAAGCAGAAAAGAATTTTTTTTTTTTGAAAATGAAAAACAAAAATGATTAAATTACTGTCAATTGTCGAACCAAATTAAGGATGGAATCGGCGGTTCGTATCGTTTAGCCAGCTTAGATCGTTTGGCAACACGGCAACGCATTCTCGAACAGAATGGGGGCTACGGTGCAGTCAGCAGCACCGTCAATTCAACCACAAATGCCGATAAGAAAAACGGTTTGCATAAAATTGATGGCGTCACGAATGGCAGTAGCAGCATCTCGCATTCGGTAAGACAAATTCATCCACTCCATCCACATACACAGAACAGCAACTAAACCAAACACTGTGATAAGCTAATTTTAACTAATCGAATTTTGGATTCAAGCGAACCGTCGCATTTGAATCCGTGCCATTTTGGCCGCCTTCTTACCGTATGTTTTGGTCTTTGTTTCTTTCGAGTTCGATGAGAAATTGGCGCGGCCGTTATTGACGGTTACATTTCCTCGATGATGTTTTGATTGCTAGAATTATACACAAATAAAAACAAACATCACAATTTCTGACGTGAAACAACACCTTTGACGATTTACCGATTTGTTTTGTGAATTTTGTTGCATTTTCTTCTTCAAAAATACGCAGCCAGAAGTGAATTATAACGCTTTTGATTGATTAATGTGTGCGAATAATTGAAGCAAACATGTCATGATGAGGCCACGCTCATGTCTGCGTTTAACTTCGACTATGAATTTGACGTAAATTAGTGCTTTCGCTTTCAACTAACTTTTGGCCTTGTCCAATGCAGAATTTGAACGACTTATGGGAATAGGCAGGAACCGTCTGGCCCAACACTCATTCTACATGAACGTTGCAATTAAGCGGCCTTTTTTGACTATTTATTGGCAATTTTCCATCCAAACGTATTATCAAAATCAATCAAAATTTGTCTAAATTAGCATGTTTTCAACGGAGTCGTCCGAATTCCCTCTCTCACTAACTCTTACTTTCTTTGTGTGTGCCTACTAGAACAGTTCAATCTTCGATTGTATTTTTACGGTCGTTTGTTTGCATGCATGCGTTTTTATTTGTTTTGTTGTTATTAGCCAATTTTATTGGGTGAATCAATCATTCATTCACTCCAATAAGTGTGTAACCTGTCGCTGTTAATTATGCCTTTAGCTTAGCGTCCAAGCATTTAAGTTAAACGTTTTGTAGTGCAAACAAGTAATAAAATCCCAAAAATAATTATGATTAGTTTAAATGGTGTTGTTGGTTTAGCGTTAACGGTGTGAGCATGCAGTGAATTTGGTGAGGTTGAATTTTCTCGTTTTACATCTCGTCAACACATGCGGTAATTAAAGGTGGCAATTTTTGTGGTCAATAACATGACGTTTGTACATGTATACGTTGTCGTCGTAATCGTCGTCGTTGTCGTTGTCAAGTGCTAAGAAATAGCCAAGAAATTGACATTGAATCCAACCATGTGCTCCATGGAATTTACTTTTGTTTCAAAAGCAATAAACTTGTTTATCCTGTGTTTGTCGCGTTCAATTTTAACTGTTTCTAGTTTAAGTCGAAACGACTCGTTTTAATTTGTCGTTTTGAAATTCTATATGAATGTACTTTGATTCTTGTTTTTCGTTTGAAATAATTTCATTACTATTATTTTGTTTATCTCTGTTTCTTTCGTTTTTTCCCTTTTCTTTTTCCTTTAATTACGATCTTTTTCAGTTGCAATCAAAACGTGAAATGTTTTTTAAATCCGAATCGCAACAATCTCAACACAGTCCAATGGAACCGCCACCGAATCCACCACATAATAATCACGTTAATTCATCATTAAGTGCGCAAGTATGATAAATTATAATTTGCATTTCACTCAATCAATCTGTCTTGTCTGGCAAATTCTTGTCATTAATCGCCTGCATGTATTTAGACACTGGATTTTCATGCTTCTCTTCTTCCAAATTTTTCAAAATCAATTTTTTAACGTAACTAACACAATTTCGAAATGGAAATTTTACTAATCATTTTTCTTCTGAAATCAAACTAGACGAACGGCAGTGGAACGCCAACTTCGGAAAAGAATTCAACAGTATTGGTGAATAATCACTCAAACTCGAGTACACCAACCACGGCAATGAACAACGTTATTAACAGCTCAAATAGCATTAATCTAAAGGATCAGAATCACAAGAACATCGAGAATAATCATCAAGACTCCAATAAAATTGTCAGCGATCGCTTAGACAAAGAAAAACAATTGCAACAACAGCAATTGATACAACAGCAACAGCAACAGGCTATCATTCGGCCAAAGCCCAAGGAGCTCGATGGCTATGTGGGTTTTGCGAATCTACCGAATCAAGTGTATCGCAAGGCGGTGAAACGAGGTTTCGAATTTACCTTGATGGTGGTCGGCGAAAGCGGTTTGGGCAAATCCACATTGATCAATTCAATGTTTTTGGCCGATATTTACAATCAAGACCAGCATCCCGGACCATCGCATCGTATCAAAAAAACGGTAGCCGTTGAGACAACCAAAGTTCTATTGAAAGAAAATGGCGTCAATTTAACATTAACCGTAGTCGATACGCCCGGATTCGGTGATGCTGTTGACAACAGCAACTGCTGGGTTCCGATCATTGATTTTGTCGAAGCAAAATATGAAGAATACCTTACGGCCGAGTCTCGTGTTCATCGCAAAGCATTGACTGATAATCGTGTTCATTCTTGTCTATATTTCATTGCTCCATCTGGCCACGGTTTGAAACCACTTGACGTTGAGTTCATGCAACGGCTCTGCGACAAAGTCAACATCATTCCAGTTATTGCTAAGGCCGATACCATGACTCCAGAGGAGGTTCAATTATTCAAAAAACAGGTACACTTTCCAATAACTCCGCTTGTCTTCGAGATTAAATAATTTTTAGATTTCCCATTAAAATGAAATTCAACTGGAAATCTATTTCAACACTTTATTCTTGTCATTTTTTTATCAACATCGAAATTACTACTAAAGTTCTGATTCCATTTAGATTTTGAATGAGATAGCGCAACACAAAATCAAAATTTACGATTTCCCTGAACCGCTGGAAGATGAGGAAGAAGCGAAAGCTTTGCGACATCTTCGAAGTCGTGTACCGTTTGCAATTGTGGGTGCAAATACAGTGGTTGAAATCGATGGTCGCAAGGTTCGTGGACGTAGATATCCATGGGGAACGGCCGAAGGTATTTATGACGTCTCATCACTTCTCTGAAATAAAGAACCAAAATCCAAAATTCTCTTTCTATTCTTTTTTGTTCGAATTTGAATTTGAAATTGAACTATGTAGTGGAGAACTTGGAGCATTGTGACTTCATTGCTCTACGCAACATGATCATTCGGACCCACTTGCAAGATTTGAAGGATGTCACAAATAACGTGCACTACGAAAACTATCGTTGTCGCAAATTGGCTGGCCTCGGCACCGACGGCAAGCAATCGCGTCTAAGCAACAAGTAAGTACAGGTCTACTCCATCTCCAAATGGTACCGTTTCAACAGTTTCGTTTGATTTTTTATGATTTTCCTCAATTACCGTCCTCATTTTAATGTCTGAATCGAATTCATAATTCCATTGTTTTTTGTGTCCGTGCGAAGTCAACATGAATTGAACTGAAATAGAAGTTGTATATCGAAAAAACGCAATTCTAGATTTATTATGCATTTGAAATTTAGTTGATTGAAATTGTAATTCATGTTGCATGTAGATTCTAGCATTTATTTCCACCAACACTTGATTCAAAACCTAAAAGTGTTTTTCTCAAAACCATATTTTTCAATTGGCAAATCAACATATTTCAATCGAATCATATAATTCAAAATGGCTTCATTCGAATGCGTTTGCTTGAATTTACTGACAGCCATTTTAATCTATCGTTTTCTTCTTCTTCTTGTTGTTCTTCTTCTTCTTCATTTCATTTCGGTGCTATTATTTTGACATGTTTTGGTTTTCGTTTATATTGTTCTTATCTCATTTGATTTGCTTGAGTTCGATCATTCGAGTGTACAAATAAAACTAGATTAGTGTTGAAATCGATAATTTTCATATAAATTAACTAAACGGAAAAAAAACCTTCATCCCAGTTTATGCAATCAAGGCGTTATGAACTCGTTTATGACCGTTTGGTAAGTGTGTTTTGTGAGTCAATTTACTTTTTTCTATTTTTCTTCTCCTGTCTCCTGACACCATTTGTGTGATTTTCTTCAAATAGTTTCTAATGCTCCTGCGAGTTCTCTGAATTGCTCTCTGATTTGTTGGACAATTTATTTGTTTTGCAAAGAAAAATCTGCTCAGAATAATTGACACCGTCATTTTGGAAAATCTTATGTACAAATCACAATACCCTTCTTTTGTGTTTTTTTTTTTCATGTGTTTCATTAGAGAAATATACCGCTTGAAGTCAATTTTCGAATGTGTATCTAAGAAAAATACTGGCGAGAAAGTTTGATTGAAGCACAAAATGCCGACATAATGTTGCGATTGTAAAAATATCCCTCTGTATTCTAGTTTCAACCAGTTTCTTCAATCTATCACAACACACATATACTGAGTGTCTGAATGCTTTTGTTCCATTTTCAATTAAATCATCATTGTAACCACATATATCTGTATAAAAGTTGAATAACACCATGTCATTCTTTTTGCATATGCATAGCGGCTGAATGCACACTTCCTATTTAACGTATATGCTCGAATCACATTTGTTTTGAAGTGACACACTTGCGTCGTACAAGCAATACTTTTCAATTGTTTTAAATAAGAAAAACATTGTTTTTTTCGGGGTCAAGTTTTATTTTGTAGCAAAAATAATCAAAATGTGGAGTGTTGCATGTAAAATACTATTTTTTTGCCGCTTTAGGAATCCGTTGGCTCAAATGGAAGAGGAGAAACGCGAACATGATATGAAAATGAAGAAAATGGAAGCTGAGATGGAGCAGGTTTTCGAAATGAAGGTGAAAGAGAAGAAACAAAAGCTCAAAGACTCCGAAGCCGAACTGACTCGACGACACGAAGAACGCAAAAAAGTAACTACAATGAATTTTTTAAATAATTATCAAAAAAATTTGTTTTTTAAACGAACAAATTTTTCGATTCGCACAAAAAAACGAATTTTCAAATTTTGTAATAAAAAATCTATTTTCATTTGTGATTAGGCATTGGAATCGCAAATTCGTGACCTCGAAGAGCGCAAACGTGCTTTCGAACAAGAGAAGCATGAATGGGAAAGCACAAATGGCATCACCGTTGACGAACTAAAACGACGCAGCCTTGAAGCAAATAGCAAAGAGTAAGTACAATCTGCCAAGCTCAATTTTCCATACAAACGATTCAGATTCATTTTTCATTTGCAAAACTGTCATTTCACACGCAATCATTGCAATGAAATGCCTTTTTTCAATCAAATAATCATTGAGTGACATGTATCATGCAAGCCATTTTTATAAACCATACCAATTCACCGAGATTCATGTGATTTTTTCATCATCTTTTTTTTTAAGTTTGAAAACATCGAGATAACATAGAAATATACAAAAACAAAAATATTTAAAGAAAAACACAAAGAACATAAAAACATTCATCGAAACAAAAGAACAAATTCTTGCTACAATTAATCAACCATCATTTTCTTTATATTTACACATTCCACTCATTTGTTTCCGTTTTGATTTCATCTCATGATCTTAACCATTTGATCAACCAATTGCAATGCATCATAATTTATTGTGGTTTCTGTCCGAAAACGACTTTTTTGACATTTTCGATAAGATGAAAATAAATGATTGTTTATAATTGGACATTTTCCATCGCTATTATCTATTCCGTGAATGTCATTGTGATTCGCTATTGTTTTTTTTTATTCACCATTTTCATTTGTGTCTTTTTGAATTTCTGTTGCAACTGGGAAGTGTGTTAGCTCTTTTTACATTACAAAAAAAACCGATGTCATGAAAAATGTTTCAGCGATTAAATGGACATGAATTATAATTTTACACAAACTGGGATATAATAGTGAATTTATGCAAATAAAATTATTAAGTTTGACCCTCATTTTGAATGCATTTAAAATGAATGACACTATTAAAAAAAATATTTGGATGTGATTCTGATTTCTCCAAATGAGTAGATTCTAGTCGAAAATAGTCAACATTTTAACTGCATCCTTTAAGATTTCAATTATTTTCTGTTTTTGTGGAATTTGATTTCTATTTATTCTCGATGACTGGACTAATATCATCGGGGCAGTATGTCTTTCGCTCACTCTTTCTCTCAAACCCTAAATAGTCTATTCAAAATTGTAGTCTTGGTTTGTTTCTGCTACTTATTAAATCG
Organism: Obolodiplosis robiniae; assembly: GCA_028476595.1. NCBI lineage: Eukaryota > Metazoa > Arthropoda > Insecta > Diptera > Cecidomyiidae > Obolodiplosis > Obolodiplosis robiniae. The sequence continues at coordinate 4,548,027 of CM052017.1, read as the reverse complement.
CTTCAGTATTTCTGCAAAACGATAATATCAGCTTTTAAAAAACTTCCGTGTTTTAAATTAATCAACGATACAATACGTAGACGTCAAGTTATTGGTGCAAAATAATCGCTGTTGGCTTCAACGAAAGCATACCCCGCGTGATACCTCTTGATTTTGCCTCATTCCACATTTTATTCAAACGTGTGAAGATGAAAAAAATCACAAGTTTTTTTGTCAAATGCCTGCCAAAGGCACGCACAAATTATAAGAATACAAACAAATATCCAAAATCATCATTTCCCAACAGGACTGGTTCATTGACATCGCGCGGATCAGACGAATCCAAAAGTCGTCGAGTGTTTGGATCATTATTACGGCGACATACAAGCTTTGGTGCTCCAGATAATAATACCAGGGCGTACGCGACCACGCATAGCTCTGTTTCGACGCTGTCACAAGAAAATAGTGAAATGAAATAGGAACGGCCGATGATCGTCGGCTAACGAACACACACATTGAACTCTTATGCATATCGACCCTACACTCACACGCACTTAATCAGATACACACACACACACAAACCCACTGAACATCCACCAATTTGGACACAGATTTGAGTCTAGCAACTGATTGACGGTGTTCGATTATCTCGAACAGACAAAAACACAGAATCTGTTTCCGTGAACTATTTATTCCATGATATTTAATTACCCTTATGCAAACGTAACGAAACATTTGCTTCAAAACAATTTGGCTGCTTTTTACCATTAAGTTGATATTAGCGTTTTTACATTTAGAATGCAAACAAGACAAAAAAGACAAGTCGATTATATAGATTGTAAATGGAAAATATTTTCAAATTATCTGAGAGATTCACGAACGCCGTGAGAGAATCCGAAAAAAACGCCGCAGTTGTTGTTATCAAACACAAAAAAGAATCGCTCACATATTTTCTTCGCACCATAACTATGTACCTTGATTACAAAACCAACCGACAAAATACTCTTTATCTTCGAAGATCTCATGACTCTATCTACACACACAAATTGTAAACTCTGATTGTTTTTTTGCTCTGACCTCTTAAATTGTACCAATTAAGGGTAACTTTATTTAGGACCCACAACTTTTTGTGTGCAATGAGGCTAATTTTTGCAGTTAGACGTAATTGAGGACTGGAGCCTAATATGGCCACTCTACCCTTCTTCAAAATCCCTATGAATTTTTTGACGTCATACAAAACGATTTCTAATGATTTATCTCTGCAACCTTGCTTAAAATTGAATGCGATAAACCATTCAGGAATTCCATCCTGAATTAAAACAAAATAAAATCTTCAATCAGCCAAAAGTCAGAATCAATTGTTAAGAATTTAGTATGTTGCATAAAAACAAAAAATCAATGAAAAGAGCGTGTGCCCAAGTCGTTATTTCAATTTCTCACATAGCTTAAAAAAAGTCATAGATCGTCAAATTTTGAATCATCCCCTCCCATAAGCCTGCTTTTAATAGTACTGAACTATTTCGAGTCATACCGAGAAAAACAAAAATTCGTAGTAAATTAGTGATTAGTCCTTTTCTCTCTTGCATCTAATTATTATTTGCATCAATTTAAAATAAGGCACTCATACTTTCAAATTAATTTAATTGAATATTAATATTATATCCCCGTTTGTTTGTTTGTCTTTATATTGTTTTGATCCTCAATGTAAAATTGTACTGTTTCTTTTTTTTTTTTAACTGCAATGCATAAATAAAACTTTCAAAACGATTCGCAAAAATGGTTATTATTTTTTTTTATTGTTGCGGGCTTGTGTAAATATTTTTTTATATGTTTCGCTATGTAGTTGTATGCAAATGGTGAATCGAGTTGCAATCGCCAACAAACGCGCTTTCTTGTACTTTAACTCGTGCACATTTTAGCGGAATTAGTTAATTATGGGAAGCATCCCATGCCGACCAATAAAATTGCATTAAAATGAGGCATGCAAATTTATGGAATAAACACATTAAAATCGTCCATTTTGTGATTGAACGGGATTTAATTGAGTCATTAAGAGAAAATTCATAGTTAAATCATTTTGTTGCTCGATAATTCTGTGTTTTATTGTTATTTACCCCATTAATTTGTCATTGTAAAAAATTCACTGTTTTTAATCATTTTTGTACATATTATTGTAATATTGTGTTCTGCAACTTTTTTAACACACACACAAACAATTGCATAAGACAACATATTATTCACCAACAAAGAAAAAAGTAAATTGAATTGGTTGGGAGCAAAAACGATAAAAACACTCACACACACACATGCATATCTACTTTAATTATTGAATATTTCACATATCCATTGAAAACATATTTAAATATAATAATTCTTGACAATGTGCAAAGCATAAAAATAACGTTAAGAATTCAAATGAATGACCTATTAAAAATTCTAAACCACCCTTTTGCAGGACCGTCGATGGTAAAGATAAAAAAGAGAAAAAGAAGAAAGGTTTGTTTTAGCTGTAGGCATTTTAACTTTGAACACACACACACACAGTAGATCCCCCAAACAAAAGAAATGCACAAAGAGAACATGCACAGAATGTCCCCGATGCGATCCATCTTGAAGTGAAATCATAACCGTAGAAAAAAGCGTACCCAGACGAAACGTGTTCGACAAGTGAGAACGAATCCCTCTCTCCCAATATTGTGCAGTCTAAACAAACGGAACGTAATTTACAAACAGAATTACTGTTAATCGTTAAGAAAATGAAATTCGAAGGGAATCACGATATGTTTGCCATTGTCTTTATGCGAACATAAATACATAAAAATACATTTTATGACAAATATTTTTGCGTTTTTTGAGATTGGAACACGAAACAAAAATCACATTAATGATGCAAATGATAGCTGCAGTATTTTTATCCCGAATTCATTTTATTGTAAACAAAAGAGCAAAAAACAAATGTATCGATTCGTCGGAATATCACGTAGGAACGTGTTTCACTTTTTTGTGTGAATTGAATTTGTATATTTTAAGTTTGATATGACGATAGCAAGCTCCTTAGACTAAAACCTATTTACAGTCTTCTATTTTTCTATTGTGAATCCTTTTTTTTTAATAGAGTAATATTCAGGTTTATCCTTTTTTCACTCAATTCGATTATTTGTACTATTAAGTTCAATGCATCAGATTTGTTTAAATTATATTTTTATTTTGATATGAGTTAATGTTAATTTATGTATTTACAATGAGCAAAATCGAATAATATGACGAATATGTTTTTGTTTAAACATATTTTCGAGCGACTAAAGATTTTTTTTTTATCTAAATTTGGAATAGCCGAATACAATTCGACAGAAGCAAAACGATCATATAATTTTGAGTAGAAAAAAAGATAAACAAATTCAAAGTAAGTTCCAAATAGTTATATTTATAAATAATGACTCTAACAGCAAAAAAGAAGGGAATAGAAATTGCATTTAAGACCAAAAATACGAAGTCAGTAAAAATCAAAGGCATTTAATTATGTTAACCTTCCTTCTTCCATGGAAAGAATGAACGACAAAAAAATGTACACGATATTATAGTTCATTTTTCTTTTCTTTTTTTTTTTTTGAATAAACAATACAAAAGAGAAACATTCAAATAAATTAATTCTATAATTATTTTATGTATAAAATTAGATAATAAGAAATTAATAGTATTCCGTAGTGACCGACGAATGGAAGAATAAAATACCGTAAATGAATGAATGACGAATTGTTTGGAACAAACATCGCACTGATAAATCGTATGAAAACAATACAAACGAAATATATTTGTATTCCACTTGCAGTTTGTACAGTGCTAGATCTTGTTGATGAAACTGTCACAAACTTAGAATAATCTTCGAATTTTCCGTTCAATCGTTTCTGTTGTGTCAAAACTTTCCCAAATATATCTTGATCTTTCGCTTTTAACATTATTTAAGTCAGTTTTATAGACAACGAATATTCTCGAAACAAGATGAAAAACATGAGCATTTCGTTGCGAACCAGCCATTTCCATCATTCAATCCAAAATTAAATAAATGGTGCTCAATATTTTCCAACTAGTCTCAATTCCAATCAAATCGAGTAGCTGCCTTTGCTTCCAAAAATTCCGAAAATCAATGAAATAGCTGCAAGACCGTCTATTCAATTAGACGGTCTTTTATGCAATGGGGTTGATCATGTCTTTTTTATAGCTAAAGCTAGCCTCTAATTAGAACAGTAAAAATGTGTTTCCCAGGGCATAACCGAATCGAGTTTCCAAAGCGTCCATTCACAATATGATTCGATCATTGGGCGAATATTTGTTCATCTTGAATTTCCGTCACGAAAAATCATTGAGAAAACAAAAAAGGTAAAGTCCTAATAAGAACATAAGACTTTTCACAAAGTCGATTCAAGCGTATAATAGAGTGCGTAATAAATACGATTCAAGCAAAAATCAATAGACATTAGACAAACGAATTGATCAATAGAATGCTCAAAAATATATTTTGTAATGATTTTCAAGTCATATGACCAATGAGATGACTAATGGATCTGAGTGACATTTCATAAGCGAAAGAAAACTCTTCATCTATTAATTTGAATTGATTTTTATTTATGCATACAAGCTGCTGGTTCGAAATGAAGTCCAAAATCTGTTTATATCAACGTGCAGAACACTCACTCCTTTTTTCTATCATTCAAATAATACTTATTTTCTATTTGTTAAATGTTTTGCATTTCAGCAATTTGTGTAGTAATTTCCATCCTTTCAGAAACTATGTACACAATTTTGCGATTTGCAAATTCCATAAAAACAAATAAAATATTTAAAACTGTAGTTATTTAAGCTCAAATAGATCATGTACATGAAAAACTATGGCGAAATAAAAATTTGAATGAATATTATATTCAAGATAAAAATAAATCACTTTTCAAATTTGTTTTTTCGAAATAAAGATTATTATGTTTAAATTTGCTTGATTCAAACAAAAGCGATGTTTTTTTCTCCTTGTTTTTTGGTCCTTTTTTTAAATTCAAATCGCAGATTTTTAACGAGATGAATATTCAATTTGACATTAGGTAGAAATTTGGTCAATATTTCAAAAATATTGGTAAGTGATTAAAATGAAATAATTCCGTTCCATGTAAGTACTCGCTACAAACTCGCTACCACTAAATGAACTGTCAAAATCTAATAAAGACAGATGTGACAATGTCAACAAACGTGACAGCACCATAACCTTAAAGTGTGAGTTTAAAATATCTTATTTGTTATATTGGTTAGTCAGAATAGAAATTTGATTGAATAAAAGTTACAAAAATGTTTCGGCTATTCTCGCGATTGCAAGTGCCGAGGCAGTTATATGATCCATCATTGGCACGATGTTACATTGTGCCACGAAAAGCGACCAACATATACACCGAAAGCGAGAAGCAATCGCAATCGCTGAAATCATATTTTGTGAATTCCGGTCGTTACAAGATGTTCCGCAAAGAATCAACCATCTTACAGGAATTCGATGAAGAAACACGAAATCTTACAATCTGGAGAAGTTCAAAATCCGAAGAGATCCGTGAATGGGATCAGTCTTTTGCAATAATGACCGTTTGCAATAATGATGCATTGATTTCACTATTTGAAAGCCTTCTTGACTACAGTAAATCAAATGATATTCCGTTGAGTGATTCAAAATTCGATGGTTTTATCGATAATTTCGCGAAGCGGTTGCAAGACTTCACATTAAACGAATTAATGCGAGCTTTACAGATTTTTGCAAGGCTTCCAGGGGATCAACTCCAAATAAAACAGCGCAACTACATCGAACTATTCCAAGCATTTGATCAGGCTTGTTCGATAAAATCGAATCATATGCTATCGAGTCAATTACTATTCTTAAGCAGCATCTGGCTGACGATTCCATTTGCCAAAAGGACTTGGTTCGCAAAAATATCTTCTCGTCTGCTGAATCGATACTTCAAAGGCATGAATGCAGCTGAATTATCACAAGCATTGTTTTATATAAACTGCATGAGCCAAACAATCGACAATGTTCGGGCTCTCGAAATTATTGTCGAGCGAAATCTCAATGACATGACTCTACAGGAATTTGCAACGGTTTTGTGGACATTTATTCGTTGCGAAACGAAATTGGAAAAACAAGAACTCCGTGACAAGTATTTCAATTATTTGGAAAAACAGGATCTCACTCAATTAGCCGATCCGGATCTGGCCAAAGTTTTAATTGTAAATATTTAATGAATTAAATTTTAAATCTCGTTCCTATTCGAAAAAATCGATTTAATTTGTAGATAACGACGAGAATTGCTTCACCCAGTGTCATTAGAAACGGCCAATTATCGAAAATATCAAATAATTTGCGAGCGTCGTTAACGAATCGATCATTAAAAACGTGCATTTTGATGGCAAACATTGGGATGCCAATGAGATTGTTCGACAATGATATCATTTCGCATGTGTTTCAACGGTGCCTTGTCCATCCGGAGCAAATGCAAGAATTGGCAATGGCCGATTTGGAATACTTATCGCGTTTTCTTAGCATGACGAACTATGACGACAGTGAAATAATTAAGAAGGTTAGCATTATATTGTTGGACGAAATCATAAATCGTTTAGAATATGTTGCATCAAGAGGAATCTATGAGAATTTCGTGAATGTCATATGCAATTTGACAATGTTGAATGTGTACAATTTGGAACTAATGGACAATATCCTCCGTCCTGATTACATCAAAATCATTCACAAAAACAGAAAAAAGCTTGATTTGCCGATGTACGAAATTGACGGCTTCTGCCGAATCAATCTGAAGGATATTTATAAGGGAAATCAACTAACAGACGGTCAGCTGAGCAAAATGTGCTTCTTAATGGAATGGGTACCAGATCGAGTGAATAGATACAAGAAGAGCGATGAATTTGCATACGCCATTGAAGATGTCGTACAGAAACTTTTTGAACATAGTCAATACGCACATGCAGTACCTCATCGAATAAATGCCGGTATGACATTAAATTTGTAATGCGTTTTAAAGTCTTTTAGCTGCAAATAATTGTTTCAAAATCCCTTCTCCATTTTATTCGAGCAACTTCCAATTTAAACTAATTTTGTAAAATTCGTTTGTTCCAGATCTCTTCACGTGCATTGACAAAAGAACGTTAAAATCGGTGGATATTTCGAAAAAATTTCCACCATTATACACGGGCAAAATTATTGACGTGAAATCCCTAATTGGAGACGATTCAAATTTGATGGTATTCGCGTTTGTTTCTGGTAACACAAAAGATTTCGCGACTGACCAACGGAATAAACGTGAGGATATTCCAATTGGATATTTGGCACAGAAAATCCAACAGTTGAAACTCCTTGGATTTCATCCAATTACGGTAAATTTTATGTTAGACAGTTTATTTGTCCTTTTCTCCTTATCTTTTTCTTTAATTTTCCCCTGTACTGCCTCTCTTAGTGTGAGAAAAGACATCTTTCTGAAAGCCAAATAATCTAATTAACTATGGGTTTCCTTTAAAAAAATAATCCTCGCGATTGTAACATTGTAACTTTACAAACATATTTCACTCAAATTTTTGTTTGCAGATTCCAGTTTTTTTGTACAGGGAGAGCGATTCAAAAAGAGCCATCGAAGATTTAATTGTGTCCAAAGTTAATCGAACGCTGCAAGACATCGGGATCAATGACGTGATTGAAACCACCTAAAAATGTTTGAATTTTCTTTGTAAAGTACAAAAGAAAAAGAAATATTTTATTGTATAAATGCCTGAAGTAATAAAAATAATACAATAAAAATGAATTAAAAGCTATGTTACTTCTGTATCTTCATCTATCTATCTGTCTGTGATTATGCAAGTTAAGATCATAGCATCACTCATTTTTGTTTTGTTTTATTCAATAAAAAAAAAAACGAAAAATTCCCATAGTTCGAATTGAAGAAGCAGTTGAAAAAAAAAAACATAAATAATTTTTGTGGGTTGCTTCTCGATATCATAAATATACTGAATCCAATGAAATAGTTTTTATGTACATGTTGTTCTTGTCTGAATGGGAAAAAATATTTGGGATGGAAAAAATAAAGAAGGGAATTCAATTTAATTTTTGCAGGATTCTATTGTGATTTTGGAATTTGAAATGTTATTAGCGTTGCAGTTAGATTTTGTTCAAGTCTTTCAAGATCGTTGTCGCTTTTTATTCAGTTGGCAGGGACTTCACGTTGCGAATTAATCGAATTGTTCGCTTCGCCGGGTTCGGTACATTTCCACAATCCGTAAGTTTTGCCGACTGTTGTCTGCCACAAACGTAGCGTACCATCTTCAGAGCCGCTCGCATACAATTCACCGTCCGGACTGAAGCTAACTGCATGTACCGGGCCAAAGTGTCCTTTGAATGATTCTGATTGTTATCAATTATACAAAATAATTTTATCATTATTTCGACACACACTCAGTTGTTTATTCAATTGCTTCGTTACCGATTTCATTGCCAGTGATGTAGTCGTACTTGTACATTTTGAAGTCTTCGCCAGCGCAAACGAATATGTGTTTATCAGGATGTAAACTGGCCGTGGCCACCGATGTGGGTACAGTAATCTCTTTGAGTTTCTTCAACGTTTCAGTTTCCCAGAAACTGACGCTCGTGCCATGTGTAACTGTCAATATATTGTAATCGGCTGATAGCTCAATGCTATTCGGATGCGCATTGAATTCAATGCGCTGTACCTCTTGGCCTGTTTGAAATGGGCAAAGCGTTATAGATTAATTTCATCGAAAAAAGAGATTCCCAAAAAAATGAGAATAGTTCGAAAATGTTAAAATAACATCAAAACAATTGAAATTGAATAATTAATATGTTGTAGATGGAGATGAATTGCACCTATTGAACGATCCCACAAACGTAGAGTTTTATCCTCTGCGCCGCTGATAATGTATTTGTCATTTCGACAGAACAGAGCCCGTTTCAATGGGCCACCATGACCAGAAAAGATTTCCGGTTCGGCATTCGGTTGACTCAAATCGTACACACGAATCAATTTCTCATTGCTTCCAGTTATCAAATTATTGCTATTCTCGTCGAAGCTGACCGTTTTCACAATGTGCTTATGTTTGAAACTGTGTAACTCTTCGCCGTTGCTTGCATTCCACACTTTGCCTGTAAGCAATGAAAAAAATGTAATGATTTAAGTTGGAACAGGAAGAAAATCGGATCAAATGTTAATCATGTTTCGTTTTTTTTTTTTACCAGAAAAATCAGCAGCACCAGATGCAGCTAACGTTGCGTTTTTATTGAGTGCAACACCCCACACAGCACCTTTGTGACCTTCGAATGTGCCAACCCAATCGCCAGTGTCACCTTGCCGAAGCATCGGATTGCCATCTAAAAAAGAACCAACAAAGAAAATTCAAAATCAAAGTATTTTCAGTCATGTGCGTTTACAACAAATGATAAACGACTTAATTTTGCGGAAGCACTAAGCTGTCACATTGTCTTAGCTATGATTAGAAGCGGCACAGGAACAAACGAACGAGAACAACAACAAAATCACTTGCAAATGAGCTATTTAGAAAAACTGCGATGTTTTTGTTTCGAAATCAAAATATGCTATTTAGTATGCGCTCGCTATTACATCTGTTGCTGTTTACGGAACTAAAGTACACACAATGGAACATTTAAGTTAGAAAATGCGACGCGTTATCTTGTATTTCCACATGGAACTTTTCGAGTTTGAATCACGAAAGTTCGATAGCATTTTACACGTACATTGAATAAATAGTCGAACACGAATGCGTTGAATACATGATTGAATGATTGTTAACAATTAATTGTTGATACAAGTTTTTACAGTTTTAATGAATGTTTTTTATTTTGCCAAATGGCGATAAAACGAAGCATTAAATGACAATAGTGCAAATTGCTATATTTGCTCTTTTGGATTGAAGTGTTGACAGTTGACACGAAACAATCGCATCCATACCCAACACTGATCCGATTGTCAGGATTGAACAAATCATGTTAACCTTTCGATTATTCTTATTTAAATCACTTGATTTGATAATTGCAGCTGCAGCAGATTTGTTTTTGCTGCTGGAACTAGTGTCAACCGGAATCAATCGAGATCGATTCTGGCGAACGGCTCGCCTGCTTTCGCTCAATTTAAAACAAAGACCGATGATGAATTAACAATAATTCATGCCGTACACACTTTGCGCTGTTTAAACGTGTAATATCTTTGTTAAGTATTTAGCCGGAAGGAACCTTGGCTCATATTCTCTATTTCGTTTCGTAGCATTCACACAATATCAATGTGTCTTTGTTTCGTTCCCTCGGCCGTGTAAGCGTTCGCGCGCGTGCGATAACTGGCGGGCAGCATCGCGCTTTTTTCCCGACTCTATCAATTTATTCTTTATTTATTTATTTTCATTTGGTTTTGTTTGCAAAGCTTAACTCAGTGAATTTATTGAATGTGTACGATCGCACAATTATTCATGGTCACTATATATCGTTGCGCGAGTCAAGTGACGCTTGTGCTTTCTTGCTCTCTCGTCCGCGCACGCTCTCTCTCTCTCTTTCTCTCGGCCCAATAATGCATGCATGCGATTCGCCTAGTTTTATTGTGTGTAAACACACAACATTGTTTCACATGGCGAAAAATAGACGAAATGGCGTTCAGCTTTGCTTATTTTAATTCGATTTCCAAACAATTGAAATTCATTCTTTCGATATTTTTCTTTTCAATTTGGTGCGTGTGCTCGCATTTTTCACCAAAATTATCTCGATGGAACAATTCGTTTCTATATGAGTCAAATTAACGCTCGTTCGATGGTGCAATTGCACTTGAAATGCATTCCAAATGACTCGAATAGATTTATGTATAATGTATCAAGCATCATCAAGCAATAAATAAATTCCGTCGGCTTTTTTCTTCAAACATGGAAGTTGGTCCTCCCACTTCCAATCCGAAATTGATACTTTTTCCTAAAAATAAAGTTTGCTGTGCCTCAAAATGTTTGCATTATTTTGACTGAGTGATAACTCAGTCAAGGATAGCGCAAACGTTAAAGTCACATGCAGAAACCTCAGTGAATGTCATGGAAGTGTCTGTGCAAAAACTATAGTTTTAAAATATTAATCACATGAAAAGAACAAATACTGTCCAATCAATCATAAATACAGGCCAGATTTTGTGAACCTCGAACAATGGCAATGCTATTCTGTTCACAATATAGCCAGCTCAAGTAATAAAACATGCGTGACTTGATTTTATTCTTCCCTCCGCCACGAATGACCATTTAAAGACGCTTTCAATTCAATTTACCATCATATCATTCGGTGACTCGTTCATTCATTATTCATAACAAACATTTAATGAGAATCAGTGCGCGCGCGCGCGATTATTTTGTTGTTTTTAATTTTTTTCGGTTTGCTAAGGCTTAGAGCGATTAATATGTGTTATTATTGCGCTCGCAGCACACAGAATATCACCGAAGACAGACAGAGATAGATACAGTTGAACAAAAAATGAACGACAACACTTTCGACAATATTAAATGTCTGTTGCGCGTAATCAAGGCTGAACGTATAAACAAATAATTTTGTGATCTATATATATATAAACATATATATGAAAACTGAATCGAGCAAGAGAGCGCTGCTCGCGAAAACAGAATTCTGAAATTAATGCTGTTTTTCGGGAGTCTTTTGTTTTGCGTACATGTGATTGCTTGTTGTTGCTGCCATTATTGCTGAGATGCATGTGATTCGAATATCGTTCGTGTGGTGTCTCTTTCTCCAATCAAGGATAACAAGATAGAGAGTCACCACATAATAATAATCATGATTGCTCACATTTTTTTAATTATTTAATATCACCATCTTATCGGCAATAAGTTTACGCTCTGGTTCATTGCATTGCTTACACAAGCCCGAAAAAAGTACACAGAACCTGTGTGCATGACCTATAACAATAGTATTGCTGTTTACACGGGCTGCGCTCGATCAGCCACAAAGGTATACCTTTTTAGAGCTGAGCTTGTGCGCTGCTGTTGCAAATTCAATAATTGGATGCATTCGATGCAATTGCACCGGACCAACTGCAATCATTACAAGGTGACAAGTGATTAAGACCGCAGTAAAACAGTCGATGGAAATGTCACTGCACTCCCCTGTAAATCGTCACGTACTCATTTCTTGCGATCATACAGATTGCAAGATCGTTTAATTCCACAAATCAAAGTCAAAGTCAAAAAATTGGCTTAAAATCAGTCAATTCGTTGACAATATGTAATTTGAACCGACAACGTCGACTGGTCACTCATTTGTTGCCCTTTCACAAAAAGTATTGCATTTTCTCCCATTTCACGCGTTAGATTTTTCTTTGTCGTGTATCTCATTAGTTCTGAGCAGCTTTTCAGAAAAGAAACCGAATGGGCACCACTAGAAGCATATATGCAGTGCCTCTACTCATGTATGCGAGTGTATTCATTTCTTATAAACGCGAGAAAAAAAAATAAACAAATAGAAACAGGCAACAACAATGACTGTTGCAAAAAGCAACAATCATTACATTCAATTTTCGCTAAAGGTCGCACTAGCTCTCAAATACACCAGCATAGACGTTCATCGAGGCATTTGTGTGCGTCGACTGTGCATTAGGTGAAAAATCACAGCAACATTTCGATCAAAATGAAACCAAAAAACAATATTTCATCAATTCCAGCTAGACATTTCTAAGGCGGTTTCTCATCAATCAAAATATTTCCTCAAATTGGCTATCAATTTCCAGCGATAGAGCGAGAGTGAGAAAGAGAGAGAGAGGAACAAATTGAAGTAATTTTATTCGCTTAGGCACCAATTACGGTCCGAGCATGTGTCACGAGACTGAGACCGAAGCGGGTAGTGCGGAGAGGATTGCGTGCACAGGCAGACTCAGTGCCAGCAAAAGCATTCTAGATGCTTTCACAAGTGATTGAAGAGTAAGATCGAAACGGAAGGCTTCTTGGAATGAGAGGGTTCGAAATGATTGTCTCTCAAACGGTCAAGTTGATAGCGCCGAAAATAATCGAAAAACTCACCAAAAATCCAGAGAGATGCCACAAAGCAGACGAATTAAAGAAAGAAGCGTACTTTTTAGGTCAAGGAACCAATTTTGAATACAGCGAATGAGCGCTATATAGTCGATAAATTCAAAACGATTGAGACAAACCGACAGAGAGAGAGAGAGAGAGAGAGAGAGAGAGTGATAGAAGCGAAATGTGCAGAGTACTAAATAAATTAAACAGAGCACACACCGATAAATATATATGTTTGCACAGTGTGCAGAGAGAACGCATAGTCTAGGATGCGTGCGCATAGCACGGTGATTTTGTTGCGAGTAATTGCTTCTTTGTCGCTCTCCATTGTGACCCGTTTGTGTTCAAACCGCAACTAAATTTGCGATCAGCTCACGATTTGTGAATCAATCCAAAATAAATAAAAACAAAGCAAAAAAAAAGTGTGGTTGATTCGCTTACCTTTGCATGCTGATATTAAAAAGTATCCACATTCGGTAATATCACGATTGAAATCCAAATGCACAACGGGCCGTGTGTGACCACTGCAAGTCAGCGGAATCTGTCGTAGATTAGACATAGTTCTGTTGTTTGTTTTTTTCTTCTATTGACTCTTTCTTTTTGTTTCTCTCCCTTTTGTTTGGTTGTATTAATTTATTTGTTTGTTGGCTTCTTTGTTCGATTTGTGTCGACTTTTTTCTCTCCTCTCGGCGATTTTGTTGTTGTTGTTTTGTTGCTTTGTACTTTCTGCTTAATTGTATTACGAATCTACTTTGCTTAGTTTACTAGACTGTTGCTCTAATGGTGTTTCTTTTTCAGTTTTTTGAAAATGTGAGATTGTTGAATTTCGCGTCACCGTGTTCAAATACTTGCTCTGTTGGCGAACCAATTTGTGTTGACGATTCGTGTAAGAAATTCCCAAAAAGCGACCGAAAATTGATAATCAATTTTGCTTAAATTGTTACACAGAAACTGTTCGGTTGAGCCGATCGAAGGGATTAATTTTCTTACCGTTTATTTAAATCGTTGGATGCTACCGTATTAAATGGTTCTATGTTTTATGATTTCAAACTCTCGTCACAATTTTCTTTTTCGTTATTTATGCTTGGTTTATTGTCTTTTAATTTAATTATTCGCTGTTGTTTGAACTGACAATTCATAACCGATTAACGGATTGTATTTCGATGAATTAGCACAAGCAACACAACCGAACGAGATTGAAAATTATCGAACAGAGAACCAAAAAAAAAATCTATAATTATTTTGAGTTTGCACAATTAAATTCAAAAGTTGAATCGTTGTAGAGTTCTGTATGATTGTTGGATCGTTTTGGGGAAGGAACAATTGTCTTATTTTGGAACAAAATAAATAAATAAATGTTCGGAAAAACAAAAAAACTTTAATTTTGATTTGAAACTCAGAAAAATAGATAGAGAGAGAGGATTCGTGTATGTGTGTTCTTGTGTGTTAAGTGTACGAAATGAATGGTTCAGAAACTAAAGCTAAACTGACAATGAAATCATTTGTTGTGTTTGATTTGACATCGCGAACAGATACCGCATGATGCACAAGCTCACAAGTACAACAGCATTAAATCGGCAGAGTGAGACAGATTGACCGCATTCGACGGAGCGAGTGGAGAACCGAAATGTCAGCCGCAATAAATTCATTGCAAACGTAAGGCGGAAAACACTATTGGATTACATTTGCGGGTTGTCTGATGCTGCATTTGAAGTATTCAAAACTCGTTTTCTTCGAATTTTTCCGATTTTTCGTTGAGTTCAAATAATTTTTTTCAATAATATTTCATTTCAAAATGATGGTTTGATGTGAAAAAAATTGATTTTATTGCGTAATAAAACTATTTTTTTCGAGGAAATGAGAAAAATGAAACGATTTGAATGCGAAACTATACAATTTTATTTCAGCCAACTTCAGGCGACTCAGTCTGCTTTCTTCAAGCACACATTAATGAACTGATTGATTTTAGTGTGACGTTTTCACATTTAATTTTAACCACAAAGCGTTCTATTAATTTTGGAATTTTCACAATCAGGGTGAGTAAATAGGCGAAAAAAGCTGTTTTATTTCCAATACCACGGAATCCACTGAATCAGCGCGCATTGAAAAATGATTTTCAATTGAGATTAATGCGTGCGATTTGGTTTGAACATTTACACGTTTCCATGCGTGTTTATTGCGTATGAGCCAATTGCATTCGATGAGCTCCGCCGAGTCATCGAACAATCTGTCAAAGTATGCCATTGCGGCTGTGTCTGTGTTATACATTAAATTCACCCATTTATACTCGCATAATTTCAGTTGTTGATGCAATTACATTTAATGTTTATTCCAGAAACATGCCAGCCATCGATGACATTAAATATTCGTGGGCCGATGAAGTGGAATTGGATTCCGGCAATCTTCCACCGCCAACTGAGAGCAATGAAAACGGTTTGAAAGTCCAAACCGAATACAAACGGAATAGTGATGACAAAAAAGTCAAAGTAGTGCGCACTTATAAAATCTTGAAACAATTTGTTCCAAAGTCGGTAGCCCGAAGAAAGGCACTGCCAAAGTTCGGCGATTCGGAACATGATAAGCCAGGACCCAGCCCACAAACGACAATGGTTGCAGAAGATGTTAACATGCAGTTCATCACAAATAAAGAAGAAGAAAAGGCAAACGATGCGGCTATCGATCCATCGAAGAACTTTGCCAAATGCCGTATTTGTAACGGTGACCATTGGTCCGTCAACTGTCCATACAAAGGCACCTCGATGGAAACTGGCAAATTGGCTGATGTGAAACCAACTACATCGACCGAAACCGCTGGCGCCAAGCAAAGCAAATACGTGCCACCATTTATGAAAGACAGTGCGAAGGCTGGTTTGGTTGGAGCTCGTCGCGATGATTCAACAAATATTCGCATTTCAAATCTGTCCGAATCGATGGTCGAAGCCGATCTCGAGGAATTAGTCAAGAAAATGGGACCATATCAGAAAATCTATTTGGCACGCGATCGCATCACCGGTCTCTGCAAGGGATTCGCCTATGTTACATTCAAGCAACGCAAAGATGCCGCTAAAGCTATTCAAGTGCTCAACGGCCATGGTTATGATCACTTAATTCTCAACGTTGAATGGTCCAAGCCACAGACACAAAATTAATTTCATTTCATATTGGCATTAAAAAAACACGGTTAAGAGAGAAATTCAAATCGAAGAATCATAATGAATAAACACGATTTAAGCAAATGTATTTGTATTTGTATACTTATAATAAATGCAACATTCAGAACTATTCAACAAATTGCCTGCTTCCTGCTTTTGTTTTCCTTAGTTATTTTTTGTATCTTGCTTTCAATCTTGCTTTCAAATCTCAATTTTGCTGATGAATGGAAGAAAAATGCATTGATTTTAAAATTCAGTCAAATGACAAAGAGTGTTTTATTTCAACGTTGTTTCTATTGTTCTATTTGTAATTTTATTGACTGGTACAAGTGAGAACATCGATAATCTCTGAGATTTCTACTTGCTCTACAACAAAATATAGTTTAGGAATGCTAAGCATTTACTTTTATTGTTGATTACTTTGTTTCTTATCATTTTTTTTTTTTTTTTTTTGAAGAGCAATGGAAAAAATCTCATTTGAATGGAAAAGCTCTCAGCTCATAATTTTGAATTTATTTCCGTGTAGATAAAGAGTAAGAAAAGTGTATTAAAGATGGGGGAATAGCGCTTAGATTTTATTGAATGCTGCCACATCAACACTTTGTACGTATTCATCGTTCTTTTCAATCTCTTCGGTGAGCCAATCGATGGACACTTTTTCGTCTTCGACAACACATGAAATGGTCAATTTGTGGATACCAAAGGCCAATGGCACCAATCGTGCTGTACCCCACAAGAGTCCATCGCACTCGATTTTGCGGACAACTTGTTCCATCATTTTCATGTCGGTTTCATCGTCCCATGGCTTGACATCCAAAATGACATTCGATTTGGCAATCAATGCTGGTTTCTTTGATTTTTTAGCAGCGTATTCGGCCAAACGTTGCTCACGGATTTTTGCAGCGGCATCATCCTCCTCTTCGGATTCGGATCCAAAGAGATCAACATCATCTTCGTCGTTGTCGTCTTTCTTCGCAGTGACTGGTGCTGCGGCTGGTGCTGGTTTGCTTACACTGATCCCAGACAAACGTTCTTCCAACGATTTGATGCGATTCTCTGATTGCAATTGCAATTTCTTCAATTCATCGACCACTTGATGCAACGTGGCGTTTTCCTTTTCCAAAGCCGAGATGCGGTCAAGAACATCTTTGCCAGCCAATGTAGCGATGTCATCCATCTGCAACAAACAGAGAAAATACAACCAAAATTAATAAAAATGCTTTACTGACATTTATTTGTTAAGGGTTTGGGCTGAGCTTAGACTATAAAAGACAATCAATCCAGAACATAATTTTGTGTGTGTGTGTGTGAGTGTGGGTTTTGGTCGGGTTTTTGTGTGTGTTTTGTTTTGGTTTGATCGGAAAAATATACTTACGCGTTCTAAAGAATTCTTTAGATGTTGACGCGCTTTAGCGATTTCGGAAACAAGTGTACATTCTTCGGATACGCCACCAGAAACGTGTACCTGGACCAGAAGTTAGTAGTTTTTACAAAATTACATATACATTATTTGTGTTTGTGTGCTTTTTTTATAAAATTCAAAATAATTTCAACTTTTAAAACCAATAACATCACTAGAATATTGGTGATGGGCGGCTCGAAATAAAGAGAAAGCGAGAGAGTATGTGAGAGCTGCAAACACGATCTAATGTTTGAACAAAAGGGTGAAATCTAAAGGAGGGAACCATACAGAAATACTTCAAAAAAACGAAAAAATTGTGCAAATAAAAACGCAAGAAAACAATCGGCGAATCAAATAAAATATGGATGGTGTGGAAAAACAAAAGATCAAAATGATTTTTGTAAATTGAGTTTAAATGGAAACCTTGTAGGTGTTCTCATCTTTGTTGTTCTCATTTTTAGCATATAATTTGTCTTTGGTTGCTTTGACAGCTTCCGCCGGTTTTGCTTTTGATTTGGGCGGATCGCGCTTGGCATCACTGGCAATATCCTCCGAGATCGATGATACATTGCTTTTGTTGCTGTCCTCTTGCTGCTTCTTCGCAGACTTTTTCTCCTTTTTGGCTTTCTGTTTCTTGGCTTTCGCACTTTGTTTCAATTCATCGGCAACGGCAGTGACATCGTCAGCTGCAATTGTGGCACTGACCTTGTCGGCATGTTGCTGTTGTTGTTTTTTCGAGTTCTTATCATTTTTTTGCTTTTTATCATTTGACGATTTCGATGCATCAACCGATTGCTGTGCAACCTGCTCAGTTGTGTCGGATGGCTCCGGATCAGCGCTTACTTTTTTGCCTTTCTTATTATTTTTCTTGGGATTCTCTGAAAGCGGCTTAGAAATTTCCTCAAGCTTTTCGGTAGAAACCGAGTCATTTTGCAGCTTGCAATTTAAAAAAAATATGGTGTTAAAGCAAGAGATTCAAAAATTTAGACATACAAATTGCAATTCCAAATTATTCAGGGTTCGAATGACTTTATGTCAGTGTTTGGTTTCGATTGAACTACAAAATATGGATGTGAATATGCAAAAAATGTCTCTAGACAACACTTGCATCCATTCACACAGACTGTGGAAAAAGGAATTCAATGTTCTTGCCAGAATTGCTGACCTTGACGCCGTAATTTTTCTGTCCGTGTGCGTGTGTGTATGTGCACATCGCTTTCGGGTTGCTTCGGAAAATGGGCAAAATATCAGATATTTTTGGCATGCAATCAATGTTGGATTTTTATCTATGTATTTTTGTCAGAAATTAAAAATGGAACTTGAGTAACAATTAGTTATCAAGAGACGAGAATTTCTGGTTCAATTGATCTGCCTGTTCATACGATGCAGTAGATGGACACTTAAAATCCAACACCAAAATAAATTGAACAGGTCGATTGGAATATTTTTCATTTCAATGAAAAACAGTAAAAGAAGACTTTGTGTGGCTTTGATTGGCTATGCAAACTGAGCGAGAGGAGGCGAAAAAAATGTATATTCAAGCAGAATGGCTTACCTTGCTGTGCAAATTTGCTTCAGCGTCCGCGTATTGTGATTTGTTCGTCCAAACGCGTTGGGCTTCAAGCGATTGCGCGAGTGGGCAAGGCATATCCAATGATGTTTCTTGTGAACCTGTTCAATGAGAACGTATTTCGGAAATCAATCAGAAAATGTGTCGACGAAACGAACAACGAGAGGTCTATGAAGTCTACTACGCAAAATCTACAAATGCGTTATTGCATTCACGTTTGAACATTGCGAATTTATTGTGTTTAAATGAAATAATGTAATTTTTTTTGTCAAAACTCGCCTCTAGTGTGTGAAATGACGATAACAATGTCATTTGGATGATTTCATTTAAATTTAATTTTATAAAACTTACGTTTTTTAGCAGAAAATCCGAAAAGCACACTTCTGCACGAAATGTCAAAATGGTGATAGATCGATTGTGCGCGCCGGGAACACGACTACAATATATTACTGTTTTGCATTCTACATCGTTTCAAAGTGCCAACTGTCGTTGACCACGATTCAGCCGTTCCGACTTTTTGCGTCGACACTATATTGTCGATTTCTTTTGTCGCACTCGATATTCAACATGAATGAATTATTATTTTCGATTTTGAATTGTCATTTAAATCTACTCTTATTATTGTCTTAGTTCCTGCATTTTATCATACGAAGTTTTGGTTGTTTGCCACAAATAATGCAACAAACTCGTGTTATGGAACGTGGAAAATGTGGCAATCATTGTGCAAGCTGAAAATGGTCGAGAGATGGCGGTAATGGCCGTGGTCACACATAATGACAGCTGTTATGGTTAGTATCTGTCGAAAGAGGAGGATATACCTATAAGTAAGAATGTCGTCTCAACTTTATATTTATCATTGAATATTTAGGTATTTTAGTTGTGCACCATTTTTTGTCATCGGAATGATTTTCAATTTGTTTTTTCAGCAACGTCAACAAAAAATAATATTCGTATAGTTGGTTGAACCGTATCAATCATTTCGCTGGAGAGCGTATTTCAAAATACTTAACAAAAATTAATATCCACATCGAATCGAATCTTAATTCAAAATTCGAAAAATCGCTGAAACATCAACGATTAAAGAGGAATTGTGATTTTCACGTTTTGCCATTACTTAGCCTAGTGTTTGAGATCAATCTGAAGTTTTCGAATCGTCGTTGTTGTTGTCATCGCTTAGTGAAAATGACCCGTAAGTCAAATTTCAACCTACTCACAATTCGTGTGCTGCGTCAGTCACTTTGCCTTATAAAATTCCATTCTAATTTTATCATCGCATTTTTTTGTAGGCCAGTTTTATTGGTCGCATGCATTTTTCGCACATTAATTAAGCAATGACAATGCTTCCTCCTTTTATGGATCAATTGAAATGACGGTTTGTGTGTGTGTTTATTCTCACATTTTAGGTGGTAACCAAAGAGATTTAGCCAGAGCCAAGAATCAAAAGAAGATACAGGACGCAAAAAAAGGTGTTCGCAGTGATGGATTGACTGTTGAACAACGGAAACAAAGGTTCGATACTTCAGCGAATAGCAAATCGAAATCGTTTTTTTGATTTATTTTCTTTTGTTTGCTTGCAGAGATGCTGATTTGATTCGAGAAAAGCAGAAAAAGAAGGACGAGGCAGCTGCATCCCAAAGTGGAAAGTCAAAGTAGCAATGAAACAGAGCTCAACCTTTAAATTACACTGAAACAAGAATAATCAATCCATTCAATTCATTTTTCGATTAACATTCATCTAAGAAAGCCAACGAGTTCAGTCCAATTTTCATGAATCATCTGGAATTACCGTAAAAATGCACAATAAACAAGCGAATAGGAATGAAAACTACTAAATAATTGTACAATTTAATTAATTAAATAGAATTTATTTCGAGTGTTTATTTTGCTTGGTTTCATGATTTCAATGATAACATAATAAAAATGTTCGTTCTCATTTTTTAAACATGCAACAATGGCATTTTAATTTGATTTGATTTCTTTCGGATGGTAAGAGCACTTCCAGAATTTCACTGGTTTGAATGTTCTTGTAATTGAGTGATTCCAGTTTCGAACATTCCACAAATTTCGTCCATCAGAAATGAAAATCTCGACTACACGAGGAATATAGCTATTCATTTGGTTAAATTGATTGGCGATGAAAGTAAATCGATACCAAGCCAAGCCCATGGCCTATACTCAAATCATTAGGTCTTGGACCGCATACTTAATAGCACCAATGAAATGAGGAGGCATAAATTACTTTTGTTGTGTTATCCCGACCCAAAAAAACAGCTGATATCATCCAAGCAATAGCACGTGAACACCTTTAAGTTATTTGGCGATAAATGTATTCTCACATGGCCAAGGTTGTTAAATTGCCAAATGCCACACCAATGACTCGGCTCTTATCATATAATGGCATTTTATTGTGCCACTTAATTGGTTCTGCTTGCACTGAAAAAAGTAGCGTAAAAACCGCGTACAATTAGCGCTCGCTGGAAAGAGTCTGAAATGTTTGTTTTTCAACGGTTTATGTTGATGAGACAGATAATTGAATTTGGTGGGCGAATTCCAGCAGGTTGATCAAATGTTTTGAATGAGTAATCCATAAATCATACTTCCGTAGGTCTACCGTTAAGATTGAAAAGCTATTCAAATATTGCTATCTTTTCGAACGCGCACCTCTCTCGGTTTCGAATGAATGTGTCTCGCACATGTGTGAATCAACTACAAAATCAATCCTACACATTCTCAGTATATTATTAAATGACTGAGGCAAATTTTTTGGATGCATGATCTCAGCGACAAACACACCGCACAAAATCTGTTTTCACCTTGTGATTGTAACGGCTAATGTAATAACTTAAATCTAATATAGCAAACAAAGTAATTACATAAGAAATAACGACGATTTCAATAGTCATTCCGGAGATTGATGCATATTTTGGCAATTTGTTTGGGGTCGAAATGCGATGGAGTAGTGAAAATCGTATGTTTGGTCTTCGGATAGAGTTGAAGTAATTGTGCGTGTGCGAGGACAATATGCAAGAAAATATCGCTTAATTGATCAAAGCTGCTGTGATTCTTAACTTTCCATTCATAATTACCCAGCTTATTAAATCCTGATAAGAGAAAGTGAGCTCGAAGAACAAACACATGGGCGCTTTGATTGAGAGCCAACTTGATTGCCAGAGAAAGAGAGCGAAAGAGAAAAAGAGCGCGCGCACACACAACGATGACGAACACCGTCGACAACAACAATATCATCGCTGAGATGGTGTAAACACTGAACGACCTATTCGTGCTACACTCAATCGATTCATAATTCGCTAGTTTTTTATTTGATGCCGACTCGTAAAGACGCGCATTTTAACTCGCGTTTAAACGTTTGAGGTTCTTCGTTTTTTTCTCTTGCGTGAAAGCAAAATCATTCCGAACTCGTTCTTTCGCTTCAAACGTATAAAATAAATCGACGGATCGGTGGCACATCAAAAGTGCCGAATCGCAAAACCATTTCGACATTTTGCACATTGCGGAATACAAAAAAAAAAAAAAATTGACAATACGCATTTTGTATAAAACGGACATTTCATATTTTCAAAAAGAGACTTTGAAATTGTCATCAATTTTTTGTGGCCACTCACACGGCACACGGTCGGAAGTGGCACATTAACTGTGTGTGTTCAGTGCCAATAGTTACGTAGTTGGTCATAAAGAAGGTCAAAATATTAATAAAATTTAAAAGGTAAGAAGAACTCCATTTATCGAAATGAATGATCGCTTTTGTTCTCGATTATTATGGTAATGCATATAGTTAAATAATTGAAAAACAAATGTGTATATCAAACCAGTTAGCAACTAATATGATTATTGTTATGCGAATATCAATCGAAATGAAACTACGCATAAAAATCGTTGTCCAGTGAAGAAGCCAATTGAACGACAGACAGCCGTTTTATTTACAAACCACAATGACAATTGAAGGAGTACAGAAATTGAATACACACACACACATACACAAAACGAGTGCAAAATATGCCAGTTCAGCGAAATGTATGTCAAACAAATCAAGGAATACGAAACAATTCGTACATTGAATAATTCGTGTGTTTCATATAATTGTTGTTCTTGTTTCGATGATTTTGCTTATTAATGTAATTCAATATAATACGACTAATTGGAAAAAGCTGGTTTGACTAAGTATAGATCGAATCCATGGATTGCAGTGTCTTGTTTGATTGGCTAGCTGGATCATTTAGCTACAGTATATATATTGGCATTAAAAATGTGCAACAATTGAAATTCGAACCTGTAAATAGAAAGACATGTACTTCAAAATGCTCGATCAGATCAGCCAGAATGCGCAGCTTCGATGATCACAAAAACATGTTTTCTCCCTTTGAGTTTCGCTCGCTGGTTTGATTGCTTTTTTCGACGAGTATTCGTGTGTATCACTATTACGAACCGCAATCATTAGAGATGCTGTAACTTGAGAAAACAAACAGCGCAACACACAATCACTAATATTGTTCATTACAGTTAGAGATGTTGATGCAGAGTGAAAAATGCTCCCAACACAATTTCAATGGGTTTTTGCCATTTGAAGTCATCAAATTTGCTAGTTTCATATACTTTTGCCAGAACTCTTGCGATAGAAATGCTAATCAACGTTGTGCTGTACGTTTTGGTAATACACAAAAACAAACATTCACATTGGAACTTCGACTGCTGCTCGCCAATTTGTACATCATGTGCAAATGTTTTTATGTGTACTTATTCTCATTTGGCTATATAGAGCTTCTTCGTATGGGAGGAAATTTTAATGTTTAACAAAAAAGCCAGTTACTGTTTCAATAACGTTAATATTTTCAAATGCCCCGTAAATTTAGAAATAACAGACCGAAATGCTGAACGTAAAAACCAACCAAATGAAAGATCAATGAAAGCCAGATGGAAACAGCTCGATAAAATGATCCTGAATCAGACATTTCGCAATTAATTAAGGGAAAAACATGAAGAAAAATCAGTAACGATCATCAGTTTCACAAAATTTTGTTGAGAATAACAAATGAAATCAAAAAGATTCAGATTGCTCTCAGCGAAAGAAAACGAAAAACACACGCAGAGTGAAACGAGAAAAAAAAACCAATGAATGAAGGAAAATACTATGTAAGAGAGATGCAAAACTTCGACGCTGAAATTGAACCAAAAACCTTGACACTATATTCAATTGTTTTTGTAAATGATTTTGTGATATAAATGTACGGAGTTGGGTATGTGTGTCAGTGTGCGATCGAAGCAAATAAAACACACGGTCGAAAGAGCGTGTCTCATGCTACGAAGCACTTCATACTCTTGTATTAGTTATTCTTAGGAGAGAAAAAGAGAAAGAGAGAAGCGGTCGCGCGCGCAACATAAACAA
The DNA here is from genome assembly GCA_028476595.1 of Obolodiplosis robiniae. Taxonomy (NCBI): domain Eukaryota; kingdom Metazoa; phylum Arthropoda; class Insecta; order Diptera; family Cecidomyiidae; genus Obolodiplosis; species Obolodiplosis robiniae. The sequence goes on along the minus strand of CM052017.1, from coordinate 4,523,419 downwards.
TCAGCCAATATGAATGAAGAGTAACGCAAGCTCTTTTTTCATACAATATCAGTTATTCATGCAGAACATATTGAGTGACACCGACGCAAATACGTAATATACTAAAAAATGTATATCCAGTGTGTGGTGATTTGTTTTACTCAATCTCGCGTGTTTTATTTTCTTCTCTCAAATTCATTACTTCTCATCGTTTCCTTTGCGCAAGTGCCAATAAAACAGAGTTTGGATCTTGATCATGTTTGCATTTCTGCGGGATTTGCGCCAATCATTTTTGGTCGCCAATTCATTATATACTACTTCTATTGTCGAACAATTCATGAACATTTACAATCATACACAAACCAGGATACCAGCGATTGCTTTTCATTTCGACGGGAAAATATAGTTTTGCATTTAATCACAAATTAGAATAATTGATAAGTATCGTTATTATGATTTTATTAACTTAACAATAATAAAATCATAATAATCTTCGCATGAATTTTTCGGGCATTCCTCATGCACATGGTACAGGAAAAGTTCATTTCTCCATCATATTCTTTGCTTCTGAACACATTTGACCAAAAATCGATCAGCTCGGTAGAACCTATCGGGATTCCGATCGGGCCGATTCTGTGGAATAGATACTTCCGAGCTGATGCATGCTTGGGCCAATGTGTTCTAGAACAAAGGATTGGAATTTAGCTTTTTTTTCATTTTTTCGATCAGACTACCAGAAATGCCCGAAAAATCCATGCTAAGATTTGCCCTAGGGTTTGATTATCATCTGATAAGTTAATAAAATTATAATAACGTTATGAGGATCGAATCCTACGATATCAATCATAATAATAATAATCATCGTAATAAAAAAATATTACGATAGAGCAAAACGCAAAACTATACGGGAAAATGGAATTGTTTCAGGTCAAAAACTTTTGATGGTTTTGAATTGAAAGTCTTTTTTCTTTATGAATGAGCATAAATCTTGTTTATAGGTCGAACCTATCAATCAAAAACTGCCTAGACAATTGTTTGAAACGTAATGTTCAACACAGAATAATGAATAACAAATTGTGTACAAAACATGAAAAGCACTCATTCATTGCAATGAGCATCATAGAATCCAAAGAATGTCAGACAGTAAGGTATTTCTTTTGTGAATTTCACAACCAATTCGGTGATTGCCTTGCTGTCCAAAGGTCTATAATTATTAAATACATTTCTATTATTACTAATACAACATTAAAAATATTACCAAATTATTTTAATTATTTGCAATGCTAAGATTGGGCTTGCACTGCGAGCTGCTGGTAGCCTCACTCAGCTTCGTCAGTTGCTAATCTGATGCCTCGCTGAGGCTTATTTATGATTCCATTAATAATTTTTGCAAAATGCAATGAACGGCGATCTTATAAACTCAAAAACTCAAGCGATCTGAGGAATGAGGAGATGTGTTTCATGGCGTTTTATGTTGAATATTCTTTCCAATTAATTACTTTCATTATTAATGCCATGAATGCCATAATTATGATAAATTACGTCCATATAATCAAATATGGGTAATATCAATGTTTTGATTCTTTTGTTTGACAACATTCGGCAAGCATTGAATCATGAATTGGAAATCCCAAAATATTCGAGTCAAACTCCGCCTTTTCCGAACGGATGCTCGCTCTTGAACCGAATTTACTTAATTTTTTCGCGGCTTGAATGCTATTTCGAAATTAATGTATTCTAGTTTGTAAGCTTTGATCTAAACTTGTATGTTGAACATGGTTGCCAGCTACTCGGCTCTCTTTGTGTTTCGGCCACTTTCGTGTTTCATTTAATGGTACACACAAATATGAATTTGCTTAGTCCTGATTTGCGTGTGAGTTTACTCATGTCCAAATATTTGTTGTGACTTTGTTCGCGTCATCGTTGTCATCCCATTTGAAGGCAACTTTGATTTAATTTGCTTGTTCTCTCTGTTATTCACACCTTATTAACGATTCCCGATTAAACTATACAAGAAACGTTGATACACTCATCTTCAATGTAACAAAATGCCATCAACCACCTCTGCATGTACGTTAAATCCTTTCCGAAAGATACATCGAGTCTGTCCCGCGAAAGCCCATCAACTGAGAACAGTTTCATCTTTAACACAACAGCTACAATCAAATGTTGAATTTCAAATCAAAACATTGATCTCATTTTCGTGATAAAGACTTTCATCGGATGCGGAATATTCGAAATTTGAACCGAAAACACAGAATACAAATGAATAAAAGCCTAATTTAGTCGGAATGTTGCATAAGACATTCAATAAATAAAGGCGTCATCAAGATGCGATGCATTAATGACATTATGACCGATTCAAATTCATTCATTTTCCACGCGCTGCGGTCCCTCGCCCAATTTACTCACAATCAAGCGAAACAAATACCAACCATTGGTTAAAAGTAAACATACACAAAAAACTAATAGAAAATAATACGAGATCGGCTTTCTCAGTCGACCAAGAAAATCAACAACAACAAAAACACACGAAAAGATAAATTGAGAGCAGAATATCGAAGCGAGAATCACTTGAAAAAATAAAGCGATTGAGAGAGAGAGAGAGAAAGAGAGAGAGAGAGAGAGAGAGAGAGAGAGAAGAAGAGAAGAAACGGCAACAAGAAAATAAAATCATGTAGGCCGCACATCAATAACATTGAATCGTGCGTTGATACGACAAAATAACAAAATGACTTTAATAAAGTGCTAATACCGATGTTGTTTGCCTTGTCTTGTATTCCCATAACATAAACTTAGTCAGTGGGATTTCTGGATCATCGAGACTTTAAATTCCCCAACTGCTTCGAAAATTTATGCTCATTGTGGTCGAATTTATTGGCGTCGTACTTCTGGTAGCGAAAACGAATCGAAAAATTGTAAGAACAACATGGTTCAGAATTGCTCTGGAGATCTATTTAAAACTGATCAGGTAACAGAAACTTAGCGATATTGAGATCGCAGTTGGATCGCAAATTCATTTTGAGCTGTAAATTTTCTTCAGTTGCATCTTTCCGCCAATATTTCACAAATTTATTTATAATAAACATATTATTTTTCAATAAGTATTTACTTTTTCTCTCATAATTTTTTTGCAGAGTACCTGACTTAGATTGTAAGCAGAAAACGCATTGACAAAAAGCAAAATGCCGGCTCAAAATTCAAATAAATTCTGTCGGGCGCTGTCGTCGAAAACGGTCTCAATTATCTCCGGTGTTTGTTCCATCTTGTTGTGCATCGTCTTCATCGTTTTATTATTTGTCATTCGAATGAGTCCCAGAACAATCTTGTTCAATTGGCTGCCTCCATCGACCGTTCGCATTATCATTGTTTTCAATTTGTGCATGAACATTTTGATATCAACCATTATGATAGTCGGAGTGATCAAAGTAAGATAATTTCAATGCCCAAAGGAAATGTTCGACCACGCTAAAACACAATTGTCTACCATTTTACAGCGGAATTACTATCTCATGATGCCCTGGGTTGTGTTGGGCTTTATGCTAGTCATTGGATTTCTGTTATCGGTTATTTGGAATGTAATTGCGTATATCATAGACGAATATTATACAATGGCCTTGCAATTTTTGGTTCTTGGCCTTCTGTTGGTCGGTAAGTGAATGTCTTCTCGTAATGAATCACCGCAAAATCAATGTTTCATATGAATTTAATGCGAATCTTTACTACTGTTACAGTGATTTATGCGTTCATGTGGTACGTGGTCTATAGTCACTTCACTGTTTTGCGCGAGGAAAGTAAACGGGGCAAATACAATCGCCAGCCATACAGACGATAAATGCCCGGCATTCATCAACAGGATGATGATGGACATTTTCTGGCCATGAGCTCACAAATATTCAGCAACACTTGCAGTTTTCCGAACGAACAACTATTTAATTTCTCAAACCCACAACATTTGCACACACTAAATGACACTAACAAACACGGAACAATTCGATCGAACGAATGCATTGTCCTTTTATCTTGGTGATGAAAGCCAACTATATTATGTAATTAGAGACACGTGTTTTGCTTCGGTTCCGATGTAAAATGGATACATTTTTGCGTTTTTAGTTCAGAATTTACTAATTCAGTTGCCATCTGGAGATGCGTATTTTAAATGTTTAAGATAAATCTCACGCATTATAATCGATAGTAAGAAGTGTGCCATCCCCGCTCTACTCAACATATAATCTAATCATCAAATGAATCGAGAAAATATTTTAATCTTTTTATACTTGATTTTTATTAATTTTATTTCTTTTTATTCAATTTTGTAATTTTTCTTTTTGTTGCCTTCCGTTTAGTTGATTGACGATTCTTTATTTTCATTTCCCATTTTTTGTACATTTTAAAGCAAGTTTTCGTTCATTTTGATGTTATCTAATTTTCATAAGGACATCTCGAAGGATTTTGAACAAAACACATTGAAACCAATAAAATTATCGGCGCAGAATTAGATACGGCAGGATTTCTTTTTGTTGAATTCAATTTTGAATACATATTGAATTTTTATATAAAGAAAGATTTGAATAAAATTATCGTAATTTATTTGACATATTTAAAATGAGAATTTTTTTCTTTTTGTGAATCTATTCGAAAATAATTTACTAATCGAAATTCTAAGGAAAAAAAAAAAAAAAAAAAAAAAACAATAAAAAAGGAGTCAATTTACGATCGTTTGAAGCATATATCATACGATTCAAGCGCGTTGGATCGAATCAAGCTGCAAGTGTGAGCGAGACAGTTGTCTGTAGCAGACATTGGATTATTAGCAACGGCGTTCATGTTCACAGCACTTGTGGCTGTGTGCGTGTCACACACGAAACGTCTATAGTGTGAGCTGACATGTGAAGCCCATTGACAGTTCGCCGAAAGATGTAGTAAACAAAAAGTCATACCAATAAATGGAGTCGGATTTTACAAAATAGTAGTTAGCAATGGCCGCGACCGCAACCAATTCGGTTGATGCCCAAATTGAGGGCTTCATACAAAAAGTTCTGGTAAAAAAATCTATTTGAATGTGTGACTCATTTCGATTTCTCGATAAATTTCATTTTTAAAGCATTTTCGTAATAATTTTGTTGTTTCGCCATCCGCAGAATGTGACGTTTTTGGAAGAAGCATTCGGTTGTGTTATTGTTCACCAATCAAATGTTGGAACCGCCAGAGTGCAGAATTTAAGTGAACAAATGAGTAGGTTGAAAACAACATTATACATATAAATGTTTCGGTGAAATTTTAAATATTTTGAACATTTAATTTAGAGAAGTGGATAACATAAAGACATGCGTCACAAAACTTACAGATTGTGAAAGTTTCGACATTCCACTGATATTTTGTTATAAACATTATCTTGAATTGCCGGTTACTGTCAACTGAACCAAATCCAGGTGTTTAACCGAAAAACCACAGATTATGTGTCAAAATTTCAGCTAAAATACTATAAATACATACAATTGACACTCTTGGGATTTCGGCGGCAGTTCCGTGTTCTTAGCTCTAAGCATAAGTTGCGACATTTTTTCGATTAATCGATTTTTTCAATTTTCAGCCAAAGTGCTCGCCACATTATCATCAGACCAAAAAGAAAATGCTTTGAGAAATTATGTATTGTTAGTTGCGACCGAACATAAACTGGAACATTTTAAATGGCTCTTTCAAGTGATAATACAGCTGGTGAACGCAAATGTAATTGCAGCTAGGTAAGCGTCTCTCAGTGCAATTTCGGGATTAGTCGAAAGCCAGATTGCTATTTTATCCCAATTGCTTTGTGCTCATTTCAGAATGGTGTGCGAACAGATTTTATCATGCGATCGATTGGTGTACCATAACAAGAATTTCTGGATCGAATCGTTCCAATTGATTCGAAAGATTATAAACGGTGTTGATTACAAGGGAGTGCGTGAAATCATGAAAGGCTGCCGCGATAAGATCCAATCATTTCCGTACAGCATCAGCCTGAGCATAATGCCACAAATGAAGGCGGTGGAAAGTGTCATTCAGTACATATTCGATCGGAATGCCTGTCTATTACCGGCCTATTTCATCGCAAATGAAATCCAAAAATCCGGCCCATTGCATTGGAAAATATCACAATTGACGTGCAGTTTTGTGGAAGATTTTCGAAATGTTGCCCAGATGGTTTCAATCATTGGACATGTGCACATGCTTCCAATCGTCGAACACTTTGGATACACTGAATCACTCATTAATCCATGGAAATTGGATTTGAATACCCTAAAATTCACAACACGAGGTATTTTGCCATACGATCCGGAATTGTATCAACCGCAAAAAAATCTCCTGAGATACGTTTTAGAGCAACCATATTCTAAAGATATGGTATCAGCTATGCTCAATTTACCGAAACCGGTATGATGCACATGTCACACAGTTTCATTTCAATTTCTTTTAATATTCGCATTTTTTGTTCGAATGTTTCAGAATAAACAACACATAGCTGCTATTGAAGAGCAATTGGTGTGGCTTATTATATCTGCAATGGAGCGGACAGAAGAAGAACCATCCAGGTCGAATGAAAATGACGACAGTTTCACGAGCATACATTGGCTTTGGGCACATATTTCATCACAACTCATTTATTTTGTCTTATTGCAATATGCAAGCTTTCCAAACATTGTGACTACATTACATGAAAAGGTATATTTCAATCGCCGAACATTATTTGGCAAATCATAAACTAACAGATCAATCGAATGGCTCAATTCATTTAGTTGTTAGTGAAAAATTTACGGAAGGGTCGAGATTACTTGATGTGGTCGCTTTTGCAGTTTATCTCAGGCAGCATTCAACGCAATCCGGTATTGATCTTTTAACAAATCTTAATCGGACAGAACATTATAGAATATCACATATTTCAGGTGTCGAATTTCATGTCAGTTCTGAGCTTGTTCGATATGTTGTATCCAGAAAAAGACCCACTACCGGTACCTGATTGCACAAAAACGCATGCTACAAGACAAGTATAAATATTTTATTCCTCTGTCGAATGTTCAACAAAAATCGAATAGAAAATTTACACAATACACTTCCAGATGGCTCCAACATTCATTTGGATACATTTGGAGAAGAAGGCGAAGTCCGACCGCATCAACTTGCATCGCAATGTGCCAAATTCACTGAAGAAACATCATGAGTAAGACTTAAATTGTGTTTGTTTCCTTTAATAAATATGTTATTATTAAATTCAATTTTGAAGGTTTCTGAAGCATTTGATGATGACAAATAATACACTGACAATGGGAACAGATTTTACGATTGTGCTACTATGCAATGCGTACTCAACAAATCCCGATTATTTTACAAGACCAATGGCAGCTCTATTCGAAACGATCAACAAAACACCTGTTGGTGCGACGCAACCAACAATTCCTCTATCGATGGTTACACTTGATAGTTTAACCGTACACGCCAAAATGTCACTCATTCACAGGTGATGAAAAAAACATGCTGCTTTTTTTTTATTTTGCTGTAGAGGCGGTTCTTCGGAGGATTCGTCATTGTGAGAATATAGTTGAGGAGGATTGATGAGATATATCCCACTTCAGTGAGAAGATTGATTATATCTCTCCTCAATGAAGAGGAATGTATCTCTTCCTCCCAAGTGACATGCTCACCTCGAGGAATCCTCTGAGGAAAAGTCTCTTTTTTTATTTTTCTTTTGCATTTTCTAATACGCATAATTTGAATATGAAATCTTTGATCATGCAGTATTTTATCGTTACCTTTTGAAATAATCTTAATTGAAATCAAATTTATTGTTGCAGCATTGTGTCTCACATAATGAAAGCAGCTCAGTCGAAAAATACGGTTCCGGTTGGATCAAATATGGCTCCAGCTTTAGTTGAAACATATTCGCGATTGCTCGTTTACACGGAGATAGAATCACTGGGCATCAAAGGATTCCTCAGTAAGTTTCACGATCATTCAATTCCAATTCTTAAACTAACAAGTGCATATTTCTTCAAAGGTCAACTCCTGCCGACAGTATTCAAATCACAAGCATGGGGCATTTTGCACACTTTACTTGAAATGTTATCGTTTCGAATGCATCACATTCAGTCATTTTATCGCGTACAATTTCTCAGTCACTTGCATTCATTGGCATCGGTTCCGCACACAAATCAAACTCAAATCCATTTATGCGTTGAATCGACCGCACTGCGCTTGATTACAGGTTTTTAAATTCCCGAAACTCAATTGAGCATACATAGAAGTTTTTGACAAATGTGGCATACACATTCATTGCAATATTTGAGGACTATTGGCTCCCATGAAATATTTATGCAGTGTCAGTACGATTCGCGTGACAAAGCGTGCATACACATACAGCTCAGCGGACGCTATGCGCCAATGTATTTGCATAAGAATCGTACTGACATTATATGAATATTGTGTGAACATGAAATTACCCCAAAATTGCAATGTATTGGTATATAATTTGTTATTTTTACTATGTGTAGATCGAATTCTAACATTGAAAATGCATTGCATTTCCAGGAATGGGATCAGCGGAAGTGCAACCGCAGCTATCTCGGTATTTTACTGACTCGAAAATTCCGGGCAGCGTCGTTTCGACGGAAAGTGAAGAGTTAAATCGAGCCCTAATCTTAACAGTCGCCCATGCGATGCACATAACCGGTTCGGGTGTTGAAGATCAATCAAATGCATGGTGCAAAGAATTACTTTCCTCAATAATGCAGCACACACCACACTCATGGGCACCACGCACATTGCAATGCTTCCCCCCGATTTTAAACACATTTTTCACACAAAATACCATTCCAAAGGAGAATAAGCAGGCTCTTAAGAAATGTGTGGACGATGAATATCGCAATTGGGCCACGATGACCAACGAAAATGATGTCATCACACATTTTACTACACCAGGAACACCTCCACTATTCCTCTGTGTACTTATCAAAATGATCCTCGAAACCGATAGCATTAATACGGTGGCATTCAAGTAAGTTTCACTTGATATTTTTCGATATGGTTGAATTGCGTTTTAAATATTTTGCAACTTTTTACAGAGTATTGGAACGGATCGGAGCCAGAGCATTGTCTGCACACTTGCGCAAATTGTGTGACTTTTTAATATATGAAATTGCAATCGCCAACCAAGATCACAATATCAACAAACTTGTTGATGCAGTCAATAGTCTTATATGGAAATACAATGTTGTCACTCTCGATCGGCTTGTTTTGTGCCTGGTAAGTCATAGATGTCATATTATCTCTTTGATATAAAATATGAATTAACGACAAAAAATGACTTTTAGGCGATCCGAACACAAGAAGGCAATGAAGCGCAAGTGTGCTTTTATATCATTCAATTATTGCTATTAAAGTCCAGCGAATTTCGTATTCAAGTGGTTGATTTTGTAACGGAAAACTCACCGGATCACTGGAAACAAAGCAATTGGTAAATTTTGAAAGTCATAAAATTAACTCTTTTGGAATATGCGATTATAATGGATATTTCTAATTTGTATGCAAAAAAGGCACGAGAAACACATTGCATTCCATCAGAAATTCCGTGAAAAGTTCTCACCCGATGAATCGGTTACACACAATCAATTACCAGTGTATTTTGGGAATATTTGCCTGCGTTTTCTTCCGGTTTTGGATATAGTGATCCATCGTTTTTTGGAGGTGCCGATCAACAAAACAACACTGGAGTGCATCCTCACTCACTATGGATGCTTATACAAATTTCATGGTAAATATTCGAGTTCATTCGAAAAGAAAAATAATAATTAAAAAAGGAAATTTATCTATTAGATCGTCCTGTGACATACTTGTACAATACTTTACATTTCTATGAACGTAAACTCCGCGATCGACCTGGATTAAAGAAATCGTTAGTAAGTTGATTTATTTTGATTGGTTCGTTATTCTGCAATATTTTTTCCAATCTCTAAAGATTTATTTGATTGTTGTCCAATAGGTCAGTGCAATTATTGGTTCGCTGGCTGATATACGGCCACAAAACTGGGTGCTCAGTGAGCAATATCAAACGTTCGTGCAGAAGGCAGATAAAGATGAAGTGCAATGGCAGCCAGATATTTCATATTACATCTCACATGTTCGACGAATAGCCGACAGTAAGAAGCCGCATTTATACATTGTGAGCATTTAATTAGATAAATTTCATTGATTGTAGCGATCTCCGGTAAAAATGTATTCTACATGAGTGATTGGCGTTTCAATGAGTTCCCAAATGCTCCAGCTCACGCACTCTACGTAACATGCGTGGAATTGCTGAGTTTGCCGGTGAGCCCACAGGTTGTGGCCAATAATATTATCGATGTCATTGTAAAAGGGTACACAGTCATTCCGCATAACGAAATACATGGTTGGATCAATGTAGTTGGCTTATTATTGACCGCACTTCCAAAATGCTATTGGAGTGTGATTTATGATCGTTTGCAAGAAGTTCTCAAGTCAGACAAAATGAATGAATGGCCGTATCGGTTTTCACCATTTGAAATGTTCAACTTTAAAACAGTGACGGAAGCTATGATTAAGCGAAAATATGTTCTTTTATTAGCGGTTGCGCATTCAATTCTACACCATTCAAGTATCGGCCAAATGGTCACCATCGTTGAGTATGTCTTCAAATTCAATTTTTATTATGATTCAATGATTAAATTTAATCGAACTCAATCTCTTTTAGTTTTATCAAGGAAAAATTGAAGCCGCATGTACTTAAAGAGCATCAGCTTATTTATGTTTGTCACTTATTTGGGCCATTTATGCTGCGACTTGATCAAGAACGGCCACGGCTTGGGTACGATTTAACGAATCTTTTGTATGAACTTCTCGAACAAGTGGATAAAAATCATGGGTCTGCACCATTGAACTATATGGACTCCATATGCGATTTATTGTATCACATCAAATACATGTTTGTCGGCGATATGCTCAAAGTTGAAACGGAAGTAATCATCCGAAAACTTCGTCCAGAGCTACAGATGCGCTTGCGATTCATCAGCCATTTGAGTGTGGATGAGATTTCTGCATCTTCTGGGCAAAAAAATGTGTAAGAATGCATGCAACCCAACGCGAAAATATTATTTTTATTTAAATATTCTTCCTTTTAGGCAAACTCCCGCTCCCGACCTAACGGTTCCACCACCACTGAAAACCTAATATTATAATGCTACCATTTTTTTTTGATTTAGATTCAATTAAATAAAAATTAGAACTATGGCAATGAAAAAATGATAGAATTATAATTGTGTGTTTTATTGAATTAATCATTGCATCTCCGTATTATCACACGTGTTCTCGATGTTGGAAGGAGATTTTCATGTCTGAAAATGTATGATTTGCCTAGAAATCAGTGACAGGGCGTTTTTCAAGCCAAGTCTTGATCGACTCCACATTCGATACATTTTCAACAAGCTGCTGTAAGTTGGCATAGTTCTCAGTCACATCCAGGCCAAGCATAAACTTGAACACATCCAAAAGGGCGAAAAAGGTGGTATCGGCCCAAGTCAACTGGAAGTACAAATGAACGAGAAAGCATTGAACTTCAAATTAATTCAAATTATTCGGGAAAATATTGTTCGATTGCATACTCGACCAAGCGCAAGATATCCGTTGTTCTCCTTGGCCATATTGTCCAATTTTTCCATATAGAATGGTAAGCTATCCTTCTTAATTTCCTCGAATTTCTGCTCTTTTATTGCTTGATCTTGTTCTCGGAAAGCCGTGGAGAGCTCTGTTTAAGCGAAAAGAATTACACATACTTTAATTTTATTTAACACTCCAAATTATTTTAATGAGACACTTTGGAAATTTGCAAAATGTTAAATAAATGACATAAGATATTAAAATATAAAATAAACATACTCATCCGGAAATCAGAAATTGTATCAACAACAATGTCGATTTGAAGATTTTCCCAGTCATTGTTGCCAGCCAAACCGACACGTTTACCCAAATAGCGTCCGATCGCAACGCTTTGATAGACACGATGGCCATCAACTTCTAAGACTGGCATTTGTCCCATTGGCATTGCTAAAGTTTACATTGCACTCAAATTCTTTCAATGAATCGAACAAAGGATAATACAAAGAGATAGGTAAAGTCATACCCGGTTTAAGCGCTGGCCAATCATCACGAGCAATGCGAATATCTTCATACTCGATGCCTCCATACGCGAATAAGAACCGAATTGATTCAGCCAATCCCTTTATATTGAAATAGTACAATTTGTACGTTGGGTTCTCTGATGGCTGTTCAGTCATTTTTTCCGTTTAACTATGAATATATATAATGGCAATTATGAGAAAAATATCATTTTTTATTGGATAAAATCGATAGAATATAAATGGATGATGTGGAATAGATTGGAATCGAATCGATAATACTTTTCTTTCATAGGAATAATGAATAATACATTCGTGCCATTTATAATTCAAGGATAGTCGCATTGAATCACGAAGTCTAATTTTATTTGTTTGTTAAACGGTAAAAATTTAACCATTTGAAAACAACTGCGAATTTTTTTTATGCGAATTTTTTTTCGGCCGAACGAAAACTGTGATTGGAATTGATGACCTGATGTGCCCAGACACCTCTGCAAGCTGAAAATTGTAGTTCAAATTGTCTGAATGTAGCACATTAAAAAAAATCGTAGCTGGTTAGGTACTTGAATGTGATGCAATGTCCGATTAATTACCGTAAGTTATACTGAATTCAGCGCTGCAAACATGGCAACGAACTTCACTTTTAGTTTTTGCAAACTTTCATTCAGCACATTAATTCCATGTTTTCTCGACATTTTTTTCCAAGCGGTCCGTGCTTGTATGGGATTGGAGAGCTATTCGAGAGTATGCCATTCGACCTCGCCATCTTATTTTACATAGGTGAACTCAATTTAGATCCATTGTAATACGAACAAAATTTTTATTGACACAAATAATAAAAACAAATGAGTCATTGAAACGGTTGAAATATCACATCAATACTACTGCTCAATAGATGGCGCAGGAGAATAGATATGATTAAAATGTCTCAAATAGCACGGTCCCCTTGGTTTCTTCGATTAATTTGAACAATGCTAATAATGCACACAAGGGGAAAATGATCTGATTTTTTCAGTAAAAATTACTTTTGCGATTGCTTTAGTTACACAAAAGTATAAAAGTAATTGCAAGAAAAAATTGAAAGTAATTTTGACAGTTATCGTACTTTTTCAGTGTGATTTCCTCCTTGAATGCGCAGTAAAAAGTTTTTCCTAAAAACAAGATGGAAATTAAGGAAATCCAGAGATTCCAGACTTGGGCGCGATGAAGAAAAGTTTGCAATTTTCAAAAAAAAGTGATAGTTCAAGATGTCAGATGCATCCATGCACAACTGTCAATGACTCAATCTGTCTTTAAATGTTCTTTATGCATTTTGAATATTTATTAACATTGAAACATTTTCATTGCGTCTGGAACCGAAAGACTAGAAAAGACTTCGATGCATACGAGGCTAAATGAAAAATTTATCAAATGTATGAGATAGATCGGTAATGCAGATTTGAAATTTGGTGTTCCCATATCTTTTGATATATGCGAAATCGGAACAGTTTGTGCAGAATATTTATTCATTGGTGCACTACATATGCAATATACCGATTATTCCAGATATTAAAAATATTCAAGATATAAAGTCTTTTATATAAATAAAATCAGATCAATGTAAATAAATATTGCTTTTCATATAAAAACTGAAAGATTTCCCTACTTTCTGTATTCAATATTTATTTGGATTGCTGCAGAATTTAGAAACCAGATTATGAAAAGAACTGGTTTCGCGTCAAAAAAAAAAATCGCTGTACGTGCGCATAACATTGAAAAATGTCTGTCAGTATATGGAACCAACCTAATTCTAGGCCGAAAAAATCGCCACAAATATTGAACACAATGCCTTTGAAGCACAATGAATCGAAATTTCAGGCGAAATCGCACGCTACCACTTCGTCGCCAATTAATCTGTGAAATGCAGCGCAAAATTGGACTTACATATTTAAAATAAATGGTCTTACGCACGTAAAACTAACTTTTCCGCACATTTCCCGAAATTGTTCGGGCTTACGCATTTTTCATTGATTGCTACTCATTTGTATTGGATTTTTGTTTATTTCTTATCGAATCATCATGCAACTTTGAGGATAAATCACAGAAAATTTCAAGTCATTACGATGAGATCGAATTTCGAGTCATACACATCATGTGATTTAAATTTAAATTTTAATATAAAAACAAATAAACATCTCAGTTCTTAATTCTTACTTCAACGTTTTCTATTTTTGAATTGGTAATAACAATTACGAATTAGTTCACTCTGATGTGAACTTTCAATTCATGCCAACGATAGATATGGTTTTACATTTATGTTATGTATAACAGTATAACTTTCGGTAACAGCATGAGCATTCAAACTGATGAAAAGACTCCAAAAATCCGAAATTTTGCAGGGGAGGTAGTCCTAAATCTAGTGGGAATGACTTGAAATTTTGCATGACTCATTTTATTCATAAAAAAATATTATATTCAAAGTTTCAATTCGTTACAATGTGAACTTGAGAAAGTCGGCATATAAATGTTCAGTTTTGACCTCGAAAAGGTTCCAAAAAAACGAAAATTTTACAGGGGAGGTAGTCCTAAATCCCATTGAAATGACTTGAAATTTTGCATGACTCCATATTTTCATGAAAAAATAATATTCTGAAAGTTTCAATTCGTTACAATGTAATCTTGAGATAGCTGCCATACAAATTTTTCGTTTCGACCCCGAGAAGAACCCGAAAATCGAAAATTTTAAAGGGGAGGTAGTCCTGAATCTCATTGGAATGACTTAAAATTTTGCATGCCTCATTTTTTTCATAAAAAAATTATATTCTGAAAGTTTCATAATGATACAATGCGAAATAGTCATAATCCCCATACAAATTTTTCGTAATTATATTGAAAAACAGCCCATTTTTTGATTCGACTCCACTAGAGCTACCCGAAAAAATTATCCGATTAGGTTGAAAATTAATAGGTTTCTATTCCTAATGAAGAAAATTGTGTGTGTAAATTTGTTCAATTCTAAAGTCAATTTTTTGAGTTATCGTGTTAACAAATTTTTGCGTACAACGGACAACGTACAACGGACAACGTACCACACACGAACAAAAAATTGCTCCGGGAATGGTTGCAATCGTTTTTTCTAGGCTCAAAACGCATAGAAAACTTATTCCGAGCGTTTTGAATTTTTTGGACCGATTGCAATACTTTTACCACACACAGTGGTGTGTGCAGAAAAGTAATACATTTACTGTAGTCTATTGAAGAAAAGGTGAATTGTAAAGAGTGATTCATTTGGAGTGATTCAGTTTTTTCAATAGGATTTTTTTGGCAGATCATGCATGGCAGCTGTCAATCTTTTTTGCCGTTTTTATTCAGTATTGTTTGCAACAATGTGCGTGAATGGGCTCTGGATGAGCTCAATGAAAATCCGGTATTTTATCGAGTCATTTTGTTGAGTGATGAGGCCTATTCCTGGCTCAATGGGTACGCCAATAAACAAAATTATCGTATTTGGGCTGATGAGCAACCCGAAGAGTGTCAAGAGCTACCATTACATCCAGAGAAATGCACGGTTTGGTGTGCTTTATGGGTCGGTGGAATCATTGGTCCTTATTTCTTCAAAAATGAGGATGGCCGGAATGTTACTGTCAATGGCGACCGCTATCGTGCCATGATTACTACATTTTTGCTGACTGAAATGCAAGCCTGTAATGTCTGTGATATCTGATTTCAACAAGACGGCGCAACAAGCCATACGGTGCGTGAAACAATGAACTTATTGAGGGCCCATTTCGACGAGCAGCTGATTTCACGTTTTGGACCCGTGAATTAGCCGCCTAGATCGTGTGATATCACACCTTTGGATTTTTTCCTTCGGGTCTATGTGTGTCTTCAAGGACAGGCCCGCTTCAATTGACGCTTTGGAAGCCAGCATTACTCGTGTTATTCGCGAGATACCGGCCGCTATGCTCGAACGCGTTGTCGAAAATTGGGCCTTCCGGATGGGCCATTTAAAACGTAGTCGTGGTCAACATTTAAATGAAATTATCTTCAAAAAGTAAATGCCATAGATTGTTCTTTCGACTCATAATAAATTTCATGCGATTAATTTAAATTAAAAAAAAAGTTTCAAATGAATCACCCTTTACATACAAATTGAACTTAAAGAGTCGGTGTTGCCATCTTTATGTGAAATACACGATATTAAAATGCATTTACAGAAATTGGCAGAAAAACCTTCGTTTTCATATCGGTTCTTTACGGAGAACATTGAGCACTTGAAATACGAAATACATAATTAAATATTTGAATATAAATCGAAACGGAAAATCAAAATCGTTACAAATTCATTTTGTTAAATTAATTTTGTATTTTTCTTAAAGTTATAAATGTATATTCTATTTAAACATTTATCAAATATTTGTACAGCTATTTTCATATTTCAGATTTCGGCATATTTTCGATGCAGAACGGGACATTTCAGTACAAGTGATCAATAGAACCAGTGTGTTCATGTTTTTATTTTCTCTTTACTATGGCTGAGATATAAATTAGTAATGATCTAAAATTTTAACTTAGTTTTGGCTTGGTGGATGAGCTAATTCTGTCCAAAATATCCATTCTATTCAAATGCTTGTAAAAATATACAATTTCAATAATATGCATTTTTTTCGACAAATGAGCGAGAAAAAAGACGGAAGATAATTATTTCAAATGGTTCAAAATTAGAGACGCAGAAGCGGACACACTCATACAGTGGGAGCTGTATTGTATAGCACGCTATGATCGAAATCCCATATTTCATGTTCTTCCCAGTGCGGTAACAATGCAAACAACCACAAAGATCAATTTCAAACATTACACGGCCATTTATGTAACACTTGTTGAACAAATGATGCTGTTTTAATTTCAACTGAGAATACAAATGTTGCAGAACATAACGGTTTTCATTTTTGTTTGTTATTAAATATGCAAAAATCAATAACTAATTCGAATTCAAAGATTTTGTATAATTTATGTTCCGTAAAATAAAAATGGTTCTGCTTCATGCTGACTTTATATACTGAACACTTTTGGAGAATCCATACCAAAATTAGCACTTTTTTCACAACAAGAGGCAAGAACTAATGCGAGCCACTGCTTCAAAGAGACTTTTCGAACTAAATGCCAAACGAAATACTCGCCGGATTTTATACATATCCAGATACACAATAAATCAATTGTGTTGGATACAATTACGGAGAGTACCCAACTTCGAACACACGCAAGAAACCAGTTTACATGTTATCTACTACACACAACGCACCAGTCATTTTGTAATGACTCATGACAAGCGAATTGAAGCATTTATAACACACAAACAATCGACAAACAAACTTTTGATGCCAATTTTCAAACTACGTCACTCTTTTTTTCCATTATTCATAGCAATCGATTCGATATTTTGTCTTATAGCTCAATTTCATTTACTTTTTTCAAAACCATTACCTATATAATCTCAAAAGTCTTTGGAAAATTTGGGGAATATATCATTTGAAATGAAATCTCGAAGCAATGAGGAATTTTTAAAATACAAGCTCGTTTATTGGGTTATATTTTACAACTCAAATAATCTACGAAACTCAGAAGGATACAATTTCCATGTGCAATGCTGCGATCGTAACCTAATTAAATATTCCAGTTTTATTATGATAAATATAGCCCTCATTACTTGGATTATTCTAACATAGATCCGATTTGAATCTTTTGCAATGTTGTTGAAGAAGCAAAATGTAGATATGTCGCTCATACTTCAAAAATGTCTTAAAAAATCCAAATTGCAAAAAACAAAAAAGTATATCGGTCAAAAAGTGTATCTTAAAATTCAATTCACTGTCAAAATAATCATAAAGTTAGCCACAGACAGTTTTGTATTTTGATAGACAGACGTATACATTACCGATGTATGTACAATACAATATATACCATACATACACAGCGCACCAAATCAAACCATTTCTTTTCTTCGCATTCCTTCATTTTCTAATTCGCACAACAATGATTTCACACGCTGTGCCTGTGTACACGAATTAATGTTTATACGGTATAGACAACGGCTGCTTAAAATACTGGTCATTTCGCAACACTGGCTACGGATAATTTATCAGAAAACCGCGTAATCTCATCATGATATAGATTTTATTTCAAATTATACTGAGGATATGATTTCGAACTTTTACGATTTATCCGATACCAGCTTCATGATTATTTTTGACAGTTTACAATTCAAATCAATCAAATATATTAACAATGTTCCAATTTTCCCGTCTTCCCCTAGTCATTTCACTTCTCTCTCTCTCAGGATTGTAAAAAATATTTCTTATATATTGCAAATAATACGCAGATGCCAAAAAAACCAGGCCTCGCTAGCATCCTATAACAATACGCATCCATCAAGGCTCACTGTACAAATCAAATGGCAAAAGACGTATTTTTTATGTTTTACACAGTGATTTTCTATGGTGGTAGCGAGAGGTTGACACTTTCTGTCGCATTTTGTGGAAGAATATAGCGCCATCACTTTATGTGATAACTTCAGTGAAAATGAAAAAAGTCACAAAATTTCGCGGCTAACTTTTTACCGAAAGGAGTGACAACTTTTTTCATTTGCAGTAACATTGTCACACAAAGTGATGAAGCACGTTTCCAAAGGAGCGCAGCGACCATACAAACGCGGTAGGGCACGTACTAGATTTCGCCATGTATTTTTATAGCGTAGTAAGGGCGCGTAATATCGTCGCTGCGCTCACCGGCTTGTTTCTCTCACAAAATATGACAGAAGGGTCAAATTTGACAATCTGAGCAACTTATAGTTCCTAGAGGCGGTAGAGGCATCCATCGTCCAAAGTCTGGTTAGAGAGAGTGTTTTTGACTAATTAAAAATTTGAATCTTATCGCTTGAAAACATGAAGATTAAGTCCTCCAAGAGGTGATAACAAGAAGGATTTGGGATTGAATTGAATGTTACGACTCTTAAGTCCCTCTTCCAGCTCGTATCTGAATTTGTGTAGCATCATTACCAATGCGACTTTAACTTGCAATTTCGCTAATCTGAGGCCAATACAATTTCTAGGGCCATACCCAAAAGGCATGTATGGCCTTTTTACCTGATCATCTCCAATAGAATTCTTTGAATTGAACCGATCTGGATTGAATTTATGCGGCTCATCATAATACTTTGCATCTCTATGTATACCAAAAATGGGACTCAAAACAGTAATACCTTTTTCAATGACATATTCGGTTCCAGGAATTTGATAATCTTTTGTACAAGTCCGGATTGATACCGGCACTACGGCATATATTCGCAAAGTTTCTGCAAGAAAAGCACACAAGTTAGTGTTTAACAGTATGGAGGTCGCAAAAGAACTTACCATCAATGCATGCTTGTAAGTACTTCATATCCGAAATAGATTCATACGTAATTTGTCCATTGTGTTCGGCAAGAACTCTATCGATTTCGTCATGAACTCGATTTTGGACATCTGGATGCTTCGCCAATGCATACATGCAAAATGTAAGTGTACTTGATGATGTCTCAAAGCCAGCCGCAAAAAATATAAATGTATGTGCTGCCATTTCATTCAAAGTTAATGTTGTTTCGTTTTCATCGGCTTTAATGACTGTATCCCATTCATCGTCCAATTGTACCATTCCATTGTTACGCAGCTGAATGAGAAGTTGGAAGTAGTCCTTTCGAGTGACGCTATTATTTTCACGATATTCTAAATTTTGTTTCACTATCGATTTTATGAAATGCTCTACGTCGTTATAAACTGTTTTGAATCGTAGATAATTCATCACTTTAGGTGCAATAAAAAAGAGCAACATTCGGAATGAATTAAAAATGCTACTTTCGAAAATTTTGCGGCCATATTTTCGGAAATCATTGTTAGGATTGGTTATTGCATCCCCATCAAGTCCAAAACCGACCGAAGCGATAACATTTGTTGAGTGACAAGCGGAAATTTCGAATAAATCAAGCAGTTCACCATTTTCGGACAGTCTGCTCAAATGTTGTTGCACCGTCGAGCCACAGTCGAGTAGTGTGGAGAACAATGATTTTAATTTGCCTGCATTTTGAAAATAAGAATCACAAATTTTACTGAATTTTCCCATTTGAGTTTAACAGTCTTCAAATCAAGCATAATTTTGTACACGCCCAAGCAAGCAATAGTTTCGAATCAAAGCAATATGAAATAATATGATTGCGCATCACTGATATTCGAACCTATGCCCTAATGACTCTGACACAAAGCGCAGTACACTTTCTGCTCGGCTCACTCAAAATAAATAACCACATGAAAAATTATTCGCTCTGCTCAGAAAGCGTCATGAAAGTTTTTTATATTTTCAAGATTGATTTGATTTAAAATCCAATGTCGGTAAAATAGCCTATGGGCTTGATTTATCCGCAAAATCTTGAACTATATGCAATATTTTTCGAACATACGCGACATCTTTGAAATATCCAATTTATTGGATAATATGTTTGAATGTTGCACATAAATATTGTATCTGATGTTCACATATTCACATATATATTAAAATAGTTGCGAGCTTTGCATATATTTATAATAACGAATATGTTGCGGATATTTCGGGCGTGCGTTTATGAAAGGGTGAGCATATTTTTACAGACAAATTATATGCGTAATAATATCCGTAAATATTCGCAATATCCGCTCTTTATACCGTAATAGGCACTTTGAGGAGCTATATACGGTGTTGACTTATAAATAGTGTTAATCAAAAGTATAATGAATATTAACATCGTTTATTAATAAAAGACTGGAAAGAGTTCGATAAATATTGTTATACAATACCTGACGTAAAAGTTGGAGTTAATTTGCCACGTATATTTTTCCATTTTGATCCCGACAAACCGGCTAAACTTCCTGACAGTGGATCGTAGTCTTCGTTACAATGCATGCCCCGATCAGTGAAATACGAAAAATCTTTTATTTGAATTGATTGAATTAGTTCTGGATCGCGCATCAACAATATTGGTTGAAAGAGGCCGTAGATCCCAACAAATGGTTCTTTTGTGCTGTTGTATAGGCGCTCAATCCAGTCGGAAGCTGATTCTTTTTGTAGCACCAACGTTGCAAAATGTCCAAGAAAAGAATTTGCTCCCGGCACTACTTTGAATCCTTTTCGTTCCCAATATGAGTACGTTCTTTTTGCAAATAAGAAAAACAAAGTCAATATTCCAATCGAAAATGCCAACACATCGATTTTCCAGCTATCACTTAATAATGCCATTTTTGACGATCAAAAAAACTTTAGCATGCAAAAAATCGCACGGTCGGTAGCTGATTAAATCAAATCTTTGAGCGTCTTTGATATTTGAATGCTTATTTTGGCAATAAAAATTCATTATTTGTTAGCAAAACTTGGCAGACTATAACCTCTCGACAATGATTTGAACGAATCTTCCATTTCAAATTAACAGTCCATTAAAAATGCATTCTACAATAAATCGAAAATTAATTGCTGCAGCCAAAGTGCAAAATACTTTAAAAATTTTATAGTGGCTTCTATCTTATCCCAATATAAATGAATTCCTCTTACTAAAATGGGTAATTTGCATGAAAAGGTTTCTTCCATTTGGTCTGAACATAGCGCAAATTTCATTCAGTAGAACGGAGCTAAAAATGCGTCCCGCCTGATTTCAATCGGGCCTCATTTCTGACTAAAAGTCTTTTCTGTTTTAGCAGTACCGAGCAACATAGCATTTGATTTTTTTTTTATTTTTTGTTTTTTTTTTTTTTTTTTTTTTGAACAAGAATATCACAATGGATTATGATAAAAATATTTTAATTCTCTATTTTGTTTAACAGGAACCTTTTCTCCAATAGCGCCGCTTTCTTTGAAATTCTCCCATCATTCTTCTGACAAACATAGTAGATATATAATCGTCATTCACTGATTCGCTTGTATGCATATGATTATTTTGTTTTGCATCGCATGGTAACGCTACTTAAAATGTCTTTTATTTGCTTTGACTGTTTTATTATGTTATTGTGTAAACAAATTGATCAACATTAATGCATTAATTTAACGTAACATAAAGCTATCAAGGTCAAGGAGTCATATCGAACTTACCTCATATACATTCCCGAACGAGCGTCACCAAATGGAACATAGATTTTACGGCCATATCTATCGTTTTTATCATATCAATCGCTTTAATCGCCTATGAAAATATTATTTATTAGATGAAAAAATACAATCGTTTATTGTATGTGACATATATTTTTGTATACAACCTCTCACTTAATAATCAAATAAATAAATGGTCTTACATACGTAAAACTAACTTTTACGCAAATTTCCCGACAGTGTAAGGGTTCTGATGAAACTTAACACATGGCTCTCGATCGGTGTTTGTGGAGGACGGTGTTTGTTAGAAGACGACCCCGAAAATCGAAAATTTTGCAGGGGAGGTAGTCCTAAATCTATCAGAATGACTTGAAATTTTGCATGACTTATTTTTTTCATAAAAAAATAATATTCTGAAAGTTTCATTATGATACAATGTGAACCAGACATAGTCCCCATACAAATATTTCTTAATATTTCTTAATATTGATTCAACTCCACTAGCTATTGATCCACTTGAGCTGAGAATTATTAGGCTTCTATTCTAAATAAATACCAAGCGGACGATGCTTTGTATCTTCTCCTATGTAAAGGGGTAGTGAATGTCGTTGGACCGCGCCATCTCTACCTAAACGATTGTACTAAATGCTTCAACATTTCAAACCATCCCCGCGTTCCCATTCTTCAAACAGCGAGTTTGACAGGCTCCGCATCTTTGCTGTAATTGTTTGAAGAAGGGGAAAAAGTGTTTACCATCCATAGACGTACCATTTTTCAGAGGGCGCTGCTGTCAAGCTAAGTGTCAAAATTCAATTTTGCATCGTCCGCTTGATAAATACCAATATGTCTGTTATTTTTCGTGCAATTCTCATTTCAATTTTTTTATTTATCGTTCTCACAATTTTTTTTCGTACAACGTCTAACGGACAACGTACCACAAACAATTTCTCCGGGTATGGTTGCAATCGTTTTTTTATGTCGTACGCATAGAAAACTCATTCTGGGCGTTTTGAATGTTTTGGACCGATCGTAATACTTTTACTACACAGAGCGGTGTTTGCGGAAAAGTAAAAACATAGTTTTATTTAGGAATTCAAAGCATGAACTTCATACAACTTTTTTTTCATGTTTAGTAATAGTAAACGTAAAATTCAATGTGATAAAGATAATGAAATGCGAATTAAAGAAAAAAAAATATTCGTTTAAAGTTCAGTTTTTGGTCTTTTATCCAACCAAGACTTGATAGATGGCACGCTGGATACATTGCTGAGCACCTTGGTCAAGTTTGGACTGTTTTCGATCAAGTTAGAACCAATCATGAAGTTGAAGTAGTCCAACAAAGCGACAAAGTTGACATCAGCCCAGGTCAACTAAAATAGCCAAAATAGAGTTAGAAGTGTATCATAACAATGAACAATGTGTAATCACCCTACCCGACCCAGAGCTAAGTAGCCACCGTTTTCCTTGGCAATGTTGTCCAATTTTTCCAAGTAAAATGGAAGCACGTCCTTCCTAACGTCTTCGAATTTGTTTGCCTTGATCGCTTCATCCGGTTCGTAGTGAGCATTTGCGATTTCTATTGTAAAAATAGGAAAAATAAAGGTATCTTTAGGATTTCGAAGGGGGAAATAGACTTACTTGCACGGAAATCGCTTATAGTGTCGACGATGATATCGATTTGGAGGTTTTCCCAGTCGTTGACACCTGCTAGACCGACAAGTTTTCCTAAGTATCGAGAGATTGCATTGCTCTGGAAGACACGTTTGCCATCAATTTCTAAGACCGGCATTTGTCCCATTGGCATTGCTACAGCGGATATTCAAATTCAGATTATATTCCAATGATACAAAAAAAAATGAATTGAAAATACATACATGATTTATGGGCTGGCCATTCTTCTTTTGGAATACGGATGTCTTCGTATTTGATTCCGCCATAGGCGAACAAAATACGGATTGTTTCAGCTAATGCCTTCACATTGAAGTAGTACAATTTGAATGTTGATTTTGTGGATGGTTGATCAGGCATTTTTATATTTTCCTTAAAAAACACATTTGGTTTTCATTTAATAAGCAATTAAAATAGAAAAATAATTAATTCAAAATTCGTTTGAAATGAAATTAGTATTAGTTTCTCTCTGTTTTGATGCAAGTCAAATATATATGCTAATACAAATCTATTTATACATTTTAATGGCGGATTTGATTGATGCTGACGAAATGTCAGTATTCATGTCAAATTCAGTATCTGTGTGAATATTGTTACCAGATTTTTCGTTTGAAGCAGCTTATTTTTTTCAAGCATTTCCAGTGAAAGATCGATATGAGATAAAAAATTATGCACAATACGAGTCCCAAACCATTCTCAATGAATATCTATTCGCTCATACTGAAGCAGAATGCAAAAAGACATTCAAAAGAATCAGCTAAAACGCCAGCAATGGCGCACAGTCAATAATATTTTGGAATGCGATTTCAGCGGCAAAACTGTTGCTAAGAAAACAATTATTGCATTTTAAGACTTGTAAATGTGAAACTCATTTTAATATCTATTGAAATTCAACGCCAATCTGTTAAAATAACAACAGCAACCGCAACTTTGTTGGATTGACACATTGCAGCTTTTGAAGACGATAATTGAATTGGTTAAGATAATTATGAGCTGTAATATTCTGTTTGCATGGAAGCTACACGGACAAATAATAGCAAGTACAAAATGAATATTTTCATTCGGACATCATCAGCCCATAGTACTTTGAAGAATATGGTGATTTAATATCTCTTTCTCGAGAAAATGCGAAAATATTTATGTTGTGCATTGTTACAAGTTGCTTTCGTTTGAGTCTAAAATATTAAAGCTAATTTTGATTCCAGCCGATTCAATTAAATGTTTGTGTGTTTCTTGAGAATTCTTACCAAAAAAAATTGTTATCCCTCACGACAAACAAAGTGTTATAAGTGATTGCTTCGAAAAGGCTAACAGAACTCAATGCCGATGTAAAGCTGTTTAGTTCTTATATATTGGTTAGGCTAACCCTGTATCTGTTGATAATGTGAGCTCACTGAAACGATTGCCGGCGCGATATACGTATTTGTTCAAGTTTTGATGCGCTCGGTTGCTTTGTTCTGACATTCATATATATTTAATAATTGTGTCTCCATACTTGTCACGCATACCGCCAAACTAGTTTATGTACAAATGCTCTTATTAATAATCGTATTTTGCAATTGACAAAACATCGAATTTTGTTGCAAGTTATGCCAACAAGATCATTTTTCAGTTGTTGCTTTTTTTTATATTTTGTGAAACACTCTTTCAACTAAATTAATCTGCTGATAAAATACAAGTGCTCATCCGAACTCAATGAATGACTCAATACATATTTGCTTTACATAATCGGACTTCTGCTCGATGAAATAGCAGGCTTTTGGCAATTTCATATGTTCGTCATTTTATCCATATTTGCTCTTCCATTTAATGTATTTTATTCATTTTGATCGGCCAAATAACTAACTGACTGCTTTTCAGAAGTAAGTTTAGATGTTCAAAATTGATATTAATTCAAGCGAGTCAATCATAAATTAAAACTGACTCAAAATAAACATGCATATCGTTCAGAGATAAACGGTTGGAACGAATGTCGCCGCGATAAGCAATGCTCTTTGTACAAAAACACAAGTCAGCATGAGTTTTCAATTTTATGTAATGACGTTTTGCGGAGTGCGGTTCGTTTTCACTTTTTCTTGAGCACTCGAATTATCAGTTTTGATTCTAGATATTTGACGAGCAAATGAAAAAAACCGGTAATACCTAGGGGGAAAGAACGATTTGTATGATTCGAAATCGTATATTTTGTATTGATTTGAAAGATTTGTAAGATTTGACAGATGATATTTGACCGTTTTTGACAAAACATACAAATCCTTACAAATCCGTTTCCAATACGCAAATCACACAGATCATTGTGAATGACATACAGATTTTAATTTTCAATATTGCAATAAATTCCAATATTACCAATAACACATAAAAATTTATTGTGTATGATGACAATACTTTCAATATACCATATTTTTTTATTCCAATAGTTTGCAATAACGATATTGTATATTATTGGAATGAACACCATAAAATCCAATAGCAATATTTTTTTATTGCAATTATTTCCAATATTTTATTGGGTTTTTATTTCGAATAATATTGCCATTTTTTTCATAATAATATTGCATTTTTTTTTGATAAATAATATTGAAAATTATTTGAAAATTAAAAATTTTCTGAGAATGAACAGAAGGATTTGAATTTTTAGTGTTGTCTGTCAAAATTATGGAAACAATGTTTGGTTATGACATTTGCCATGTGACATTTGCCGGCATCTCATTTTGTTGAATTTATAAGAAGGTTCGCTTTCCATCGAATTGATTCACAAAACGTTAAAAATCAAAATTAGCATTTTCCTAATGGAAAATGAATTCAATAAATGAACATAATATGTGAATAATAACATGGAATACAAAATGGAAACCGCTAATAAAAAACACTTACACAGCTTTTTCTCTTTCATTCACTCTTTTTATAAACGGTATATTATTTCAGTCGTGTGCATCATTGGTCGTAGTGACCCAATGCATTTTACACAATGTACATATCTCACTTTATTCGATTTTCAGCTCCTGTCCATTTTTTTTTCGTTCGTCGTCGTCTTAATCTTGGTGTTTTATAAAGTGAAATTTTTATAATTATCAAATAAATTCCAATATTATTGTACAAAAAAAAGCAATATTATTCTAAATAAAAAACCAATAAGCAATAGAAAAAAATTGTAATAAAAAAATATGTGTTATTGGATTTTATGCTGTTCATTCCAATAATATACAATATTGCAATAGAAAACTATTGCAATAAAAAAATATGGTATATTGAAAGTTATTGTCTTTGGACCCAATAAATACCAATATTCTATTGGAACTTATTGAATAATTTCCAATAACGAAAAATTATGTTATTGCTATTTGGTTATTCGAATATTTTTTTATTGTATTAAAATCTGTAGAATGACACATTATTTATATGTATCGATAATATAGGCAGCCGTCAATCGAACTGTCAAACATTCATTTGTTCTAGAATTTTCATTCGTTATCGTTGAAGCATATTCCAAATTTTGATTTTCAACATTTTCGTCGTTTTCTCTGAGTGTATTTGGAAATTGTATAATTGAACTCTTGTGTCCAGGAACAAATCGAAACGGCTTGCTTATTTTATAGACATCGGAAAAGCAACAAGTTATTTCTTCTAATATTTCACAGCGTGAACTTTCGACAAATGCTTCTACCTCAATTAATCTCTCTTCAGTTAAAATTCCAACAGTCAATTTATCATCATATCCACTAGCGGTTAAAATGGTTTTGATGCATGGTGGAATTTTTTGTGGCATCTTTAATTCAAGTCTATCCCAAAATTCCTAAACAAATTGAATATCATGTAGTTAAAAAAAAAATCAATTTTTATCAAAATTGTTTACCATTTTTGTGAATTTAATACCGCGATGAATACAAATGACAAGAAAATAATGACGTTTAGTGTCAACAAAGAGGCGAAACAAACTGTCGATATTACAGATCAATATGAGCACGCCGGATTTGACATTTAAACAATTGATTTGTGTGATTTGTAATGTTGTGTGATGTCTTGTATTGATTGACTCTATTTGAATAATTGTTTTTGATTCGTTAAAACTTGAGAAAAAAATTTCGTTATTTCCCCCTAGGGTAATACAAAGCACGACCACCAACTTCACTGCGATTCGTTTCACACTTGACGTATGACAGTGCAAAAGATCTTCAAACACACACATGACAATAAAAATATTGATTGTATTCTCGTTATCAGTACTTTGAATTTGATTCCAAACAGGAAAATGTTGAAATTGATCAAGAGTCCTGAGTTTTATGTAAGTCGTAGATCCATGGATATTTTAGCCCCAAATCAATTTGAAATTCTTTATTTCGAATTCAGGTGAATGGCTTCCGTAGACTTTTATCAGATACACCGGCAAAATTGACATTGGTCAGTGAAAATGATGGCATTCGCAATATAATCTTGAACAGCCCAAAAAATAGGTAAAATATCATCTTTTTTTTACATTTCATTGCAGTATAAATACTCCGGAAATATATTGTTATAGAAATGCTTTGTCATTGGATATGATGACAGAGCTGTTAAAAAATATTCGTGGCAATAAGACCGATGAGAGCTTGCGATGCATTGTCCTCTCAGCCACAGGCTCTGTATTTTCAGCTGGACATAATTTGAAAGAATTTTCCATGGACAGAGGACAGCGATATCATCGCCAAGTGTTCGAAAAAGCCACAGCATTGATCTTGGAAATGATTCAATCGCCAGTGCCGATAATAGCCAAAGTAAATGGATTGGGCGCAGCAGCCGGTTGTCAGCTGATTGCCTCATGTGATCTCGTTGTTGCCACCAAAAATAGCTCATTTTCGACGCCAGGGTAAGTTTCTTCATTTTAATACGAAGAAAGCAATTCAAATGTTAATTTTTCCGTTTTCAGAGCGAATTTCGGTATATTTTGCTCGACACCAGGAATCGCCGTTTCCCGAACTGTATCCCAAAAACAAGCCCTTTATATGCTGTTCACTGGGAATGCAATCAGCGCTGAAGATGCACTTAAATGCGGTCTGATAACACGTGTTGTGTCCGATCA
Organism: Obolodiplosis robiniae; assembly: GCA_028476595.1. NCBI lineage: Eukaryota > Metazoa > Arthropoda > Insecta > Diptera > Cecidomyiidae > Obolodiplosis > Obolodiplosis robiniae. The sequence goes on along the minus strand of CM052017.1, from coordinate 4,494,433 downwards.
AATAGAATTGGATATGGAAGTCAATCGGATTTGCGATAGTATTAAATCAAAAAGTCGAGCAGTTGTGCAGCGCGGCAAAAGATTCTTCTATGAACAAAATCAAATGACATTAAAATCAGCCTACAAATATGGCGAACAAGAAATGATCGATAATATAGCGACCAAAGACGGGCAGGAGGGTGTTCGAAGTTTCATTGAAAAGCGCAAACCCGTATGGAGCCACTCGGAAGAAGACTGAAGTGAACGGGATCTCTTCGCAATATGAATCAAAAAGGAAAATGAAATTTAATCGAATGACGGTTGTTGGTTTTCTTAACATTGTTTTGCTTTATTTTATGTTCATTGTTAAATCAATTGCAATTTAATGGTTCAATTAACAAGCCATTTTATAATGCAATTAAATGTGGAGTCAATTCGTAAAAATGTATGTTTATGTGTGTGAAGTTATTTATGATCAGATCGATCGGCAACAAAGAAAAATATATGTTAAATTGGAGAGTTAAATATAGTATAATGTGGTGAGTGTTCGATCAAGCGGCCATCGAAAGTGGTGGTTGTGACATTTAGACATCGGTTTGAGGTCTCTTTTCCAGCCAAGCCTTGATTGGTTCCAATTCGTTTACACCTTTAACGCAACGCTGCAAATTCGGATGCTTATCGAGCAAATCGATTTTCACCATGTAATTTAGATAATCCAAAATACCAGCAAAGTAAATATCAGCCCAAGTCAACTGAAATTTTTTCAAATATGATTAATATCGAAATATATTTTGGCCATATATCTGTTGCAACATACTCGACCGAGAGCTAAATGTCCTCCGTTTTCCGCACAAATGGCATCCAATTTCTCCAAATAGAATGGAATGACCTCTGTAGTGAGTGTGATATTTTTCTTTTCTTTCACCTCATCATCCGGTTCGTAGGAGACAACGGCAATTTCTTCGGTTATATCAAGCGTTAGAGATAATTCTTTGTGTTCGCGCGGGTTTTAATTGTTCAGGGGATTTATCTTATAGCTGTAAATAAATATACAATATTATACTCACTCAAACGGAAGTCGTTGACCGTATCAACAGCTGTGTCGATTATCAGATTCTCCCAATCGTTGGTGCCAGCCAAACCCACACGTTTCGCCACGTAACGAGCCATTGAAATACTTTGGTGCACACGATGTCCATCTACCTCTAAAACTGGCATTTGTCCCATTGGCATCGCTGTCGTGATGAGAGAACTATGTGTTACAATTCATGCGCTTTTCGAATTGCGATGCCATCGATCAATGAGTTAAATAACAATCTGTCATTAACATAACCAATTCTTTGTGTTGAACGAATCATACATTTTTAGAAATTTGCTTGAAATCATCATCAAATAGAATCCTTTTTCGATCATAAGTTATCGTACTTAATGCGGAGCTCATCCATAAACTTTTTGGAAAATCAGAAGCAAAAAGCTATTTAATGTTTGTTTGCGCCGGTTTTAGCCTTGCCTATATGGAAGATGCTTTCGATCGAGATAAAATCGGAGCAAATCCGTATGCTTTGCTAGAACTTGCTCAAAGTAATTTGAGCGTCTCAATTGTATATTTGATTCATTAGTGTGAATAATGCCAAAGAGTTCGATGCGTTAACCCAATTGGTTTCGTGCTGGCCATTATTTATGTTCAATTTATCCACAATGTCTAGGGTTTTAGGAAAGGTGCGCAACGAACATACAAACGCGGTAGGGCGCGTATTTGACTACGCCATGTATTTTGCATAGTTTCATCGTTGCGCTCCCTTGGGTTACGAAATATATGTTAATTATAATGTCACGAATTTGCATATCTCGGTTAGAGTAAGCCATATTAAATGCAAATCAATTCCCAATTAAATGACTTGATTTTCAAAAATAGCCAATAATTAAGCCTACGATAATTAAATACTTTGTATACATTTTGATTAAATGTTGTACGTTAATAACTAAAATTCCATCAATTGTGAGGATTGAATAACAGAAGCAGTCAGCTATTTCCATAAATAAATCTTCTTCAGATGGAATTTTGCCATCTATTTGGCATCGACAGTTATCGGCTACATTCAATTAATATTGCCACACCGATTATGTTGATTAAATATCTGGTTATGTTTGCCCCATTACGTCCCCACGTTCTACTTTAAATCAATGCAAATTATTTTCAAATTCAATCAATTGATGATTCGTTCAGTTGTAATCGAATGCATCAACAATGTGTGTCAAAAATACTGTTCATTGTCGTCAAAGTCCTTCAAATAACTGGTTCGATGGATGCGTTCACATAGGTAGCGCATATAGAAGAAAAACGCGCTCACGCCTCACATTCACACAATATAAAGTCATTGATTCAATTTAAAATAATGTAGAATTGGGTTGAATTCTTTTTCTCACGAAATCTTTTTTCGATTTGAAAATCGATGAAATCGCATTTTCAAAGCCCATTACAGCTTCGATCTCTCTTTCGGCTGACTTTGGCAACAATACAAAACAATCAAACTCTATTTTTAAACACACGTCTCAAAGGAATGATGTGGCTTCTGTGTGTTGATTGCGTGGCGTAGACAGTGTGATGCGAGAGGGTGCCAAAAGTCATGAACAAATTCAACTATTTGGCACACATCGAGTCGATTTAATTCATCGCATTTAAATTAAAATTCATCCAGCACTGAGGCATATATGGGTTTCACCTCACTGATCGAGTCTCGCTTGAGTGACTCCCATTGAGTGCGCCCGGATATCAATAAAAATTAATTTCAAACGGATGTTTAATGAAATGCAGAATAATAAAATTCCAGAGAGAAACAAATTGCGCTGATCAAATTAGAGAATCAATATGTAAATGAACTCATCCAGTAATTGCAATTGACTATTTTTTCGCTGATTTTTGAAATTTGTACATTTATGCGAACAATGATAATTAGAACTCACAATAATATCAGTTAACATACTTGGTTTAAGCGCTGGCCATTCATCACGTGTCACACGAACGTCCTCGTATTCTTGGCCTCCGTATGCAAATAAGAAACGAACTGGTTCAGCCAGAGCTTTTACATTGAAGTAGAACAATGTAAAAGTTGGATTCTCCGATGGCTGACTAATGACTGGTGGTGCTCTGAAAGTCAATCAAATAACGATTTTTTTTTGAATAATTGAATCATTTGAGCTCTTTCCTCATAATTTGATTTAAAAATAAATGTACGGTTCGGCTCCTTCTGCTGGAGCTCCCTCAGCTGGTGGAGCATCAGCGGGGGCTTCGGCAGGCGGTGCATCAGCTGGTGGAGCGTCAGACATATTTGATTGGTTCTGAAATAACATAAATGCTATAAGTTCTCTTCGATTTTTGGCGAAAAAACACACTTCACAAGCTTTTGGCGAAAAATCGCATTCTATTTATTTGAATTTTTTTCACATACAGTGTTTACAACATAAATTTATAAAAGGAGATAATTTTACGCAGCGGAAACTTCTCATTATCAAAAGTTTTTTAATGGTTTGATTTTACCAATTATTTACGGACTTGAAGCGGTTCGAATGGATAATTTTCAATGCCAATCCACAAGTGAATCAAAAATAGATATTATCTAAGTAGGACAGCAGTTAATACACTTTCGAAGCTCAATTTATCTCATTCAAATTTCGATTACCTATCAAAGCATCATGATTTTTGTACTAAACATATTTTTGTTATTTTTAAAGAGTTCAAAATATCATATTATTTCCCTCTACTTTCTATAAATACACAAATGGATTGTTTGGTCCATTAACACTGACACTATCTCAGAGCACCCCTTTGAGAATGTAAGTCAGATTTTTCTCTAAAAATATCGGAATAGCACCATTGAATCAATGGAATAATGTAACGTAGTAAATACGTAAATGGGTTTGCGTCAATGCGATTCTATCTCTTAAAAATACATCTGTTAAGTGATATCTTAATCGAATTTATGTCACGCAATCAAGTCCATCACAAACGTTCATGTAACTGCTGCCATTTATTTTAAATCGAGTTGCACGTCATTTAGTTCTAGCTAGTTTGTAAAACTGAAATAAAAATTGAAGTGAACTGGAATGTTTTTTCAAAATTATAATTGCAAATTAATAGAAATGGGTGAGAGTTCTGCCTTCAATGTTCTATTTCTTCACAATTTAATTTATTTTGAATAGTTTTTTCACATGAAATCAATTCAATCTTTGAAGTATTTGAAATGAATATTTTTAATCAATTTTTATTTAGATTTATGTATTTATCAGTCGCTGATTCATTTCATTTCGGAGTTATTTTTATATTTTCTTCTTAATAATGAAATGCATAGAACGTGAATTTTTTAGACGAACAAATATTTAATCAAGAATTCAGGTAATGACAAAAGTCTTACACTTCAAGTGGGATATATAATTCGCGAACCGCTTACCTAGATTTGATCTGAACGGTTTGGTATACTTGATTGAAATGCTGCGTTAGTTACAACTATGGTACACCTTTAGGTACTAAGTATCAAACGAAAAGATATTCGATTTTTATATGTAAATTTAGCTGCAACCGATATTCAAATTAAATTTGCTTGAGAACCTTAAAAAATGTCGGTTGTATCAGGATGTCGCTTTAGTGACAAACAATACGTTTGGATGGGATGATCGCTGTGTGTATGCAACAAGGGGACAACCGCTTTACTGTTTCGCTATACTTTACATTCGCTACATTCTGAATTGGCTGGCTAGAACTATCGAACGGGCTTCGTACCAATGTGCATGCAAGTGAAAGAGAATTCTGATTTCCGCAGAGAACATGGATTACTCTTTCACTCTCATACAAACGAAATGTATGCGTTACAGCCAGACAAATACATTGCTTGAGCCTTTCACATATTTCATAAAGAAACATAATGCACAGATCCCGGAATATGTCTATTTCATTCGCTCCTTCAGATCTACAAACAGAGAATTTTACAGCTATATACTGTAAACTAATTTTTTTAACAAATTCATATAAAATGGAATTAATGGCAATATCATATAATACGAATCTATGTGACATATAGTTCAGCCTGCTGGCTTACACATCATAAAGTTCATACATATATGTGGCATGAATGCTAGTGAATATATCGTTCCCACTTACGCACGCATATATCAAGTGATCATGTTGAACAAATTCCCGAGTCAGTCGGCAATTTTGGGACTTTTCCGACTGGCCAACTAAATAATATAATTACTTCGAACAAAATGGACGGCTATAATCAAGTGTATCTAAAGTTAGGAACGTCACAAATTAACCAACTGTCTGACTATTGACTATGAATGATTATTTTTCATAGAAATTTTAAATTCAATCACAGTTAGCCAGTTATAGTAGTTGGCTTAGGACAATTTGAAATTACAGTCATTCAGTCGGTTTTTTTGCACGCGGCCAACATACTCTATGGCAACACTCGTCCAGCGTATCTGCCAAGAAAAACTGATAGCTAAAAACTGTCAAATTCTGCGTCTGAAGTACACAATGAAAATAACGCTATTAATTTTGACAGATTCCATAGGCGGAATTGAAACCGTATTGGGCACTTTGCCAGCATACATGAGTTACCGCGTAGCTCTTGTACATATTGGTATAAATTTAGGATTCGTAATAAATAAAAAAAAAAAAAAAAATAGATTAAGTAGCAAATCTATTTCCCATACTCTCTTCATTCAGATCCATCCATCATCATCATAACAAAAATCATCCGCAATTTGCACGTAATTTGTGTCAAACGGCAAGTCTGGTTGTTGGTTCTTGCCATTATCCCCTTGATATTAGGTATTTATCGAATGCAAATCTCTGTGTGCGTATGGCAATTGATGATCGTTTGAAAGCAGTATCACTCAGCTCCCACAAGTCACTGCGCAAGGCGCCAAAACGTTTCATTTTATGAGCTAGAAGCTATAGATCAATTACTACTTTCATTGAATGCAGTCGTGTGCAAATAATTACAATTTCAATTGAAATAAATTCGACATGAATTGAATCTTGCAAATTCTATCGATCATTTTTATGTGATAACTACAAAAATATTGCATAGACATATATGAATGCCTGGGAATGAAAGTGAGACCTCAATTCGCAATTTATAGAAATGCAACATAAAATAAATAATGTTTCGAAGTGTAACACCGAATGAGACATCTATTCAAACTATGTCGATCTCCATCTTACATTTCAAAATGTCCCAATATCAACGTTTCACTCTAAAATATTTCCATTCCATGTTACACTTTCGATTTCGATGTTGCATTTCAATATGTTTCGATTTTGGTGTTACACATTTAAATGTCTCCGTTTCGGTGTTTATCTATGAACTGTTTGTGCATTTCTACATGTTGTTAATTCAGGTCTCACTTTCATTCTCGGACATTCATATATCTGTTGAATATACAATAGTGAGTTAAATTTGAGCCATTTCTATTATTGCCGCCTGAATGACCTATAATCGCATCCTTATTTGGATCTTCAACTTGATATATCTATTGCAATTGATTTTTTTTTTTCTGTAAAGACGGTTTTATTAAACCGCATTTAACTTTTTTTTGTTTTCGAAAGGAAAAAGGAATAAAGTCGTTTCTGCTATGAATTCAATTTTCATTGATCATTGAACCCAAGAAACAAATAAAATGAATTGAGATTTCTGTTTCATACACCCAGAAATGGCAGTTTTTTACGATTTTATACACAGGTTATTCAACCTTTTCCAATTGTATGTGAATATCTTATCAATGTAAAATTAAAAAAAAACAAAGGAGTGCAATTCGCAAATAAAACGATAACAATATTATTCTGTTTTTTTTTTTAGCAATCTCCTCTTATCTTCGGTTTTTGAGTCATTCTTATTGAAATTTGGTTGCGATCAAACTATAATTGCTTTGGTGTACTGTTTTCTTTGTTTGCAAATGGTTTTCAATAAACACCGGGTGAGGCGAAATGAATATTTTTATTTTTGAATCGCATTTTATATTGCATTTGGTTTCAAATTGATCCATTGGATTTATTGATTTTGCGTCTTATTTTTAATTCGTTTATAAACTGTTCGATATCTCTTCAAATTCGATCATTTTTCCATTAAACCTAAATACAGTCAAAAATGATTTAATTGCTCATTAGTCAGTAGCGATGAAACTTAGCTTATTTATGACTTGTGTGTACACTGTACAGTTTATCGGCTCCATCTAGACACACAACAAATATCACTTGTTTTGGAATTTGGATATTTATACGGGAGAAATGTGAACGATAGTGCAAAATGATGATTAATCGCATTTTTCAATCGTTTTGAATGATTTGTCCCATTCCAATTTCACGGCGTGGTACAATGTTGCATTTCATTGGACATCAAATCTAGCACGATTGTCGAAGCTTCAGTGAAAGAAATCGTGTTTTCAGTCATTCTCGCTCTCCCTCTATTTATTTTTCTTCGTCCATACAAAGCTGATTGTTTAATATTCACAATACATATACACAAGCGGTTGCTGTCATACAAACGACGTAATACAAACTGTGAAATGATCGTGACTTTATCTACAAAACGCATACACATTCATTAACACTGAACAGTCCACGAAATGTATTTTTTGAGTTCATAGCAAAAAGTCTTTCCATATCGCAAATCGGAAGCGAAAAAAATCAAACAAATTAGTGAAAATGACATTCAAATACGAAATCTTGTGATAATACTTTGCATTAGATCGGTTTTGAAACCCGGTAGTCAGGGCTGGTTTGTTCTTATTGGAATTCGGTATGAATATAAAAGAGATTGGTGTTAAATATTCGAAATAGCAGCAACAAGTGATGACACATGAGTTTATAATATTTTTTGTTTTTTTTTCAAATTTAGTGAAAGCTACTTCTTTCCAACAAATGAAATATAGCATGGAAGTGACCGTTCCTAAAGATACAGTGAATTTTTCTGTGATTGTCAATATATTATCAAAATGACAAAGACAATGTTTTGACTTGTTGTGTCAAAGTGTTTTTTTGTACGCGCCCGAGGAATTTTTGTTATATTTGAAGCTAACTTTTCTTTACTCTAACTTTTTTCCCATCCATTGCGAAATGCTCACAATTCCAATCACATAACAACTATATATTTCGTAATATAAAAAAAAATTAATGTTAGTTTGAATTCATTAATTTTTTGATATTCATTATACAAACGTGTGTGTTTCAGTTTGATGACAAGTTGAACGTAAATTAAATTGTGTATAGTTAAATTAAGCTGGGAAATGCATGAACCACATACTCCATTGCCTGGATCAAAAAATTATGTTCGACAGATGACTCACAAATTTGAACAGCTCTGTGCGGAGGCAACAAGCTATGAATCGACCTTTCGACACATCAATTGGTGGTTGGACAATCCTACATCGGAAACTTGTTTTGATGATCGAGTTTCGAATCTAGCCGACGATAGCGAACAATACGAAATGGCCGAAGCAAAACCATCGAGCGATGTTGAAACAGTGGAGATTGCCGATGTAGACAAAAATGGACAAACTGAAGAGAAAAACTTCTCACCTACAAATCGCGGCGAATACGACGAGATAGTCAAACAAACTGAACAGTTCTTGATCAATGAAATTAAACACTGCTTAAATCATAATATAGAAAGAACCGCTGATGAATTTACCAATGCAACGTAACATAATTTCATTTATGCTACAAATTTAAAACACCAAATTTTTCACAGCTTTTATTTTTAGCTTGGATTTTAGTGAGTCAAACCCGGTTCAAATCACGATCGATACTGAATTGAGCGAGCAAGGTGATGCTCTCCATTCGTTGTCAAGCACTGAGTGAGTACTTTGAATGAAATGTGGCTTGAAATTAATTAAATTCATTAGATTTGTTTGTTCTATAAAGTCAGGTGTCTTTACGTGAACAAGATGCTAGACCATTGTCTCTTACGTCAACTATATCGATGATATCGAACTTTTCGTATGCATCTACCAATTCCCAAGTCAATGATGCCTCGTCAGTGTCATCGGGGTGAGGAATATTCTTCAGTTTTAAAAGTTAAAAATTTCGTTTGTTACGTTTGATTCTGTGCATTTTTAGCCATGCAAAAAATCCAATAGAAGAGATTCTAATCACCGGTAAATTTGGCGGATTCTGATCTAGGCTACTCCAAGTGTCAAGTATATTATTTAATGATTTATTCAATTGTTTCCACAGAAGAGGCATACATTCAATTGCTTAATGAGGGAATAGATGGTTACATGAAAAATTTCAATAAGCCAGGGATGCCAGCTATGTTGCGTGGCCAAAAGTACCGTGTGTTCGGTAATATTCATCGAATCAAAGACTTTCATGAGCAAATCTTTTATCCGGCTTTAAAACAATGTAATAAGGACATTGTGCAAATTTGTAGTACATTTCGCGATTTTATTGAGGTACATTCATGGCTATCTACGATGTTTTCAAATAATTAACGGCGGAATTTTTCTTTTCATGCATTTCAGAAAGGATATTTTTATATTTACGTATTGTATGTGATTAATAAAAAACAATCAGATCAACTTTGCACAGCCTATAGCTCATATTTTAAGAAAATTCAAGAAGAGATCCAAGATAGGCTTGGTATAAATAGTTTCTTGGTTCTCCCCATTCAGCGATTCCCAAAATATAGAACGATGATAGAAAAACTTTTATCGGACCTGGGTGAGCATTATAGCTTTTGGGTTTTTCACTTAGGTAAGCGATTAAATGACAGTATTAAAAGTGATTTGGCGGAATGCTGTTCGGCGGGGACACGAATAAAACAGTTTTTAGATACCATTAATGAGTCCATTACCATCAACGATATTGTCAACTGTGAAGTGAGTTGAGTTTCATTCTTTGTGCTATGCTCGTCTTTAAATTTGCACCATCATTCGCCTTTAAAGTCGATTGCCCATTGCGAACCACACATTTATTTTGCTGTTTATTTCTAGTTACACACACAATGCCAGGGGAAATACATTACAAATGATAATTTTGATATCTATGAAAAATGCGATTTACGTCGTCGTTACAGAGGAAAAGTGTTCCTCTTCGAAAAGTCTATCATTTATACAGAGCAAAAAGGCGTTAATATATTAGTTTATCGCGGCAATTTTCGGAATGCCACATTGGAGATAACATTTGAAGAAACACGCAATTGGTTCCGGCTCTACAACAATCACAAGGGCTATAAAGAAATCGAGTTCGCAGCCTGTGCTCAGATTGTTGATTCCTGGATTAAAAAGCTCAATCGAACCATGAGTCAAAATGGTACTACCTGCATTATCAAATTCACATCAAATTACTTTCCAAGTTTTGCTGATCAAAAAGCACATCAGCCTGTTCCTGATTCAAGATCTAGTGGATTCTGCGCAGTGAACTAAATGTTGTTAATGAATTCACTGGGTAAATTTTCCGAAAAAGTCCGTGAATTCAATATATTTCACTCTCATGTACGACACACCTTACACGGACCACGTGCGATTCGTTCGTTAAATTTACTCAGTAAACTCATTGAGCTCACCGTTTCATATTCAATAACATGAATTCTCAAAATTGTCTGCCCCAAGTGCCACATCTATTCACGAATTCATTCATCAAACAAATTACAGAAATAAGAAGAAAACGAGAGAAAAATAATTCGGTTAAAAATGAATATAGCTCCGTGTACGCACTACTGATGAACATCACGCCAACTTTAAAAAATGAGGCGCTAGCCCCAAATCAAGCGGAAGGCAAAGATTTGGAAAGGACCACAATAGACTCATCCGATTTAGACACATTAAGCAAATGTAGGCTATCAACATTTCGATTAGTTTTTATCGTATTAATTGCGACAGTAAATTTCTGATTCTCAGCTTATTTTTGATTCACAGATTCGCAGCAATCGGAAAAAAGGACCACCTGGTACACTGAACATGAGTAAATATCGAACGATTTGTCAATAATCAAGACCAATTTTTGAGATAATTTAAGACATTCTCGCCTCTATTGGAACCAATTGGCCATTTGTGTTTATGATTTACATAGAGAAATATAGCCGATACATATGGCCAAATATATTTATTACTCCCCATTTTCAATGGATTTGTTATTTTTTTTATTCCAAAAGAAACAGTAATGAGCGAAAATTGGTCGAACGTTTTCTTAATTCGGAAAAATTCTATATTCAACTACTGAATAATGCGGTCACAACATATCTCACTGATTTGCCCGATGACCTCCGTACCATCCTCGATACATTCCTAAAAGCAACCAATCGAATTAGTAAATTTCATACAAACACATTCCATCCGAAATTGATACAGTGCGATATGAAGACTATTAAAATCTGTGATTTAATCAAAACAAATATCGATGCTTGCAAATTCAACATTTACTTCAAATATGCAGCATTTGTGCATGAGGCTGTGCAAATAATCAAACAATTTCACCAAAATTCCGTAAGAATTCTTTTTAAATTTTTGATATGCAATGTCAATGTTGGCTTGAGTTGTTGGTTTTGAGCATTAATATTGGTGAAGGAAAATTACTTTGCTTTATTTTTTTGTGAGTGTTTAAATTGGTGTTGGGCTTATTCTGTTCATGGCTTTCGGGATAATTGTTTGGTCTACTTTGAATTTGGTCGATTTAAGCTATAATAAATTTTGATTTTGTTTAGGAAAATAATAAAAATCAAACGAACGATGATTCGATTAGCGAAACCGAATCATTGCTTCTCATGCCAATCAATCACATAACAAACTATGCACAATTCCTTGACGGTCTTTTGGATGAGTATAAATCACGAGATCTTCTTGCTGACGACTTTAAAACCATAGCTGCCGTCGAAATTGAAATGGAGAAGCTGCAAAAATTAGTCACAGAAAACTATCTATTGAATTCAATGAAAGCATCCACTGTAATTTTACTTAAATTTGTCTGGAAATTAGACATTTTTATATAATCACTTGATCATTGCTTTGTAGTGTTTTGCTAGGAAATTTGGATTGATAGCCTTTTCAGATGAAATCTCCATCGACTTCATAAAATACCGCATTATGATTCTCGAAACAGGACTAGTTTGCGTAAGGACGAGACTGAGCACGGTACGCTTTTTCTTTTTTTTTTCTTTCAAATCTAAATTTGTCTTGTTCGTTTCAATTTTCAAACAAATATTCATTTGCTATTCTCTCCTGCAGAAAACCAAAAAGGAGAAATTCATTGATCAACTGTTTTCCATTCCAATTTTAAACATCGAATTGCACGAAAATGATGCATATCCTCGAAAAATGAAAATTATTTCCGCTGAACATGTGAATCATGTGAATTATACAGTGACCTTTGCAACAACCCGAAAGAAGAAACAGTTTATGGATGCTATTCGCACACAAAGGAATGCAAATGCATTCGATCACTGATTTTCGGTTTTATTTAAGTTCGTTGAAATTTGATATTTATTTATTGGAGTCAGAAACAATTGTTACCTCCCAGGCATTGTAATGCCAAACATTTTGTAGAAGCAACTATTATTCGGAATATTCATTTTAAAATTAAATTTCGAAAAGCTATTCAAAACTGGTACTTTTCTTTATTTGAAATGTAATTCACACATTATTCTTTTTGAGCATTTTTTATTTCAATTTTTGCGATTGGAACTTTGAATTTGAGAAGAGGTTTTGCGTCGAAGAAGTTCGAATTAGTTGAGAGAGCGAATGCTTTCGGTTTAGATGTTTTAGCTTTGAGTGATGTTCGTATTAAAGGACAGTTTGAGGATACGTTAGGGAATTATCGCGTATTTCTGTCGGGTGTTTCTAAAGGAAGAGCTAATTGGGGCGTAAGGTTTTTGATTCACAAAAGTTTAGAGTCTTAGATAACAATATTATTCTGTTTTTTTTTTTAGCAATCTCCTCTTATCTTCGGTTTTTGAGTCATTCTTATTGAAATTTGGTTGCGATCAAACTATAATTGCTTTGGTGTACTGTTTTCTTTGTTTGCAAATGGTTTTCAATAAACACCGGGTGAGGCGAAATGAATATTTTTATTTTTGAATCGCATTTTATATTGCATTTGGTTTCAAATTGATCCATTGGATTTATTGATTTTGCGTCTTATTTTTAATTCGTTTATAAACTGTTCGATATCTCTTCAAATTCGATCATTTTTCCATTAAACCTAAATACAGTCAAAAATGATTTAATTGCTCATTAGTCAGTAGCGATGAAACTTAGCTTATTTATGACTTGTGTGTACACTGTACAGTTTATCGGCTCCATCTAGACACACAACAAATATCACTTGTTTTGGAATTTGGATATTTATACGGGAGAAATGTGAACGATAGTGCAAAATGATGATTAATCGCATTTTTCAATCGTTTTGAATGATTTGTCCCATTCCAATTTCACGGCGTGGTACAATGTTGCATTTCATTGGACATCAAATCTAGCACGATTGTCGAAGCTTCAGTGAAAGAAATCGTGTTTTCAGTCATTCTCGCTCTCCCTCTATTTATTTTTCTTCGTCCATACAAAGCTGATTGTTTAATATTCACAATACATATACACAAGCGGTTGCTGTCATACAAACGACGTAATACAAACTGTGAAATGATCGTGACTTTATCTACAAAACGCATACACATTCATTAACACTGAACAGTCCACGAAATGTATTTTTTGAGTTCATAGCAAAAAGTCTTTCCATATCGCAAATCGGAAGCGAAAAAAATCAAACAAATTAGTGAAAATGACATTCAAATACGAAATCTTGTGATAATACTTTGCATTAGATCGGTTTTGAAACCCGGTAGTCAGGGCTGGTTTGTTCTTATTGGAATTCGGTATGAATATAAAAGAGATTGGTGTTAAATATTCGAAATAGCAGCAACAAGTGATGACACATGAGTTTATAATATTTTTTGTTTTTTTTTCAAATTTAGTGAAAGCTACTTCTTTCCAACAAATGAAATATAGCATGGAAGTGACCGTTCCTAAAGATACAGTGAATTTTTCTGTGATTGTCAATATATTATCAAAATGACAAAGACAATGTTTTGACTTGTTGTGTCAAAGTGTTTTTTTGTACGCGCCCGAGGAATTTTTGTTATATTTGAAGCTAACTTTTCTTTACTCTAACTTTTTTCCCATCCATTGCGAAATGCTCACAATTCCAATCACATAACAACTATATATTTCGTAATATAAAAAAAAATTAATGTTAGTTTGAATTCATTAATTTTTTGATATTCATTATACAAACGTGTGTGTTTCAGTTTGATGACAAGTTGAACGTAAATTAAATTGTGTATAGTTAAATTAAGCTGGGAAATGCATGAACCACATACTCCATTGCCTGGATCAAAAAATTATGTTCGACAGATGACTCACAAATTTGAACAGCTCTGTGCGGAGGCAACAAGCTATGAATCGACCTTTCGACACATCAATTGGTGGTTGGACAATCCTACATCGGAAACTTGTTTTGATGATCGAGTTTCGAATCTAGCCGACGATAGCGAACAATACGAAATGGCCGAAGCAAAACCATCGAGCGATGTTGAAACAGTGGAGATTGCCGATGTAGACAAAAATGGACAAACTGAAGAGAAAAACTTCTCACCTACAAATCGCGGCGAATACGACGAGATAGTCAAACAAACTGAACAGTTCTTGATCAATGAAATTAAACACTGCTTAAATCATAATATAGAAAGAACCGCTGATGAATTTACCAATGCAACGTAACATAATTTCATTTATGCTACAAATTTAAAACACCAAATTTTTCACAGCTTTTATTTTTAGCTTGGATTTTAGTGAGTCAAACCCGGTTCAAATCACGATCGATACTGAATTGAGCGAGCAAGGTGATGCTCTCCATTCGTTGTCAAGCACTGAGTGAGTACTTTGAATGAAATGTGGCTTGAAATTAATTAAATTCATTAGATTTGTTTGTTCTATAAAGTCAGGTGTCTTTACGTGAACAAGATGCTAGACCATTGTCTCTTACGTCAACTATATCGATGATATCGAACTTTTCGTATGCATCTACCAATTCCCAAGTCAATGATGCCTCGTCAGTGTCATCGGGGTGAGGAATATTCTTCAGTTTTAAAAGTTAAAAATTTCGTTTGTTACGTTTGATTCTGTGCATTTTTAGCCATGCAAAAAATCCAATAGAAGAGATTCTAATCACCGGTAAATTTGGCGGATTCTGATCTAGGCTACTCCAAGTGTCAAGTATATTATTTAATGATTTATTCAATTGTTTCCACAGAAGAGGCATACATTCAATTGCTTAATGAGGGAATAGATGGTTACATGAAAAATTTCAATAAGCCAGGGATGCCAGCTATGTTGCGTGGCCAAAAGTACCGTGTGTTCGGTAATATTCATCGAATCAAAGACTTTCATGAGCAAATCTTTTATCCGGCTTTAAAACAATGTAATAAGGACATTGTGCAAATTTGTAGTACATTTCGCGATTTTATTGAGGTACATTCATGGCTATCTACGATGTTTTCAAATAATTAACGGCGGAATTTTTCTTTTCATGCATTTCAGAAAGGATATTTTTATATTTACGTATTGTATGTGATTAATAAAAAACAATCAGATCAACTTTGCACAGCCTATAGCTCATATTTTAAGAAAACTCAAGAAGAGATCCAAGATAGGCTTGGTATAAATAGTTTCTTGGTTGTCCCCATTCAGCGATTGCCAAAATATAGAACGATGATAGAAAAACTTTTATCGGACCTGGGTAAGCATTATAACTTTCCTTTACTTTTCATTTATACTCACATTATTTTTTTGTGATTTTCACTTAGGTAAGCGATTTAATGACAATAGTATTAAAAATGAATTGATAGCATGCTGTTTGGCGGAGAAACGAATAAAACAGTTTTTAGATACCATTAATGAGTCCATTACCATCAACGATATTGTCAACTGTGAAGTGAGTTGAGTTTCATTCTTTGTGCTATGCTCGTCTTTAAATTTGCACCATCATTCGCCTTTAAAGTCGATTGCCCATTGCGAACCACACATTTATTTTGCTGTTTATTTCTAGTTACACACACAATGCCAGGGAAAATTCATTACAAATGATAATTTTGATATCTATGAAAAATGCGATTTACGTCGTCGTTACAGAGGAAAAGTGTTCCTCTTCGAAAAGTCTATCATTTATACAGAGCAAACAGGCGTTAATATATTAGTTTATCGCGGCAATTTTCGGAATGCCACATTGGAGATAACATTTGAAGAAACACGCAATTGGTTCCGGCTCTACAACAATCACAAGGGCTATAAAGAAATCGAGTTCGCAGCCTGTGCTCAGATTGTTGATTCCTGGATTAAAAAGCTCAATCGAACCATGAGTCAAAATGGTACTACCTGCATTATCAAATTCACATCAAATTACTTTCCAAGTTTTGCTGATCAAAAAGCACATCAGCCTGTTCCTGATTCAAGATCTAGTGGATTCTGCGCAGTGAACTAAATGTTGTTAATGAATTCACTGGGTAAATTTTCCGAAAAAGTCCGTGAATTCAATATATTTCACTCTCATGTACGACACACCTTACACGGACCACGTGCGATTCGTTCGTTAAATTTACTCAGTAAACTCATTGAGCTCACCGTTTCATATTCAATAACATGAATTCTCAAAATTGTCTGCCCCAAGTGCCACATCTATTCACGAATTCATTCATCAAACAAATTACAGAAATAAGAAGAAAACGAGAGAAAAATAATTCGGTTAAAAATGAATATAGCTCCGTGTACGCACTACTGATGAACATCACGCCAACTTTAAAAAATGAGGCGCTAGCCCCAAATCAAGCGGAAGGCAAAGATTTGGAAAGGACCACAATAGACTCATCCGATTTAGACACATTAAGCAAATGTAGGCTATCAACATTTCGATTAGTTTTTATCGTATTAATTGCGACAGTAAATTTCTGATTCTCAGCTTATTTTTGATTCACAGATTCGCAGCAATCGGAAAAAAGGACCACCTGGTACACTGAACATGAGTAAATATCGAACGATTTGTCAATAATCAAGACCAATTTTTGAGATAATTTAAGACATTCTCGCCTCTATTGGAACCAATTGGCCATTTGTGTTTATGATTTACATAGAGAAATATAGCCGATACATATGGCCAAATATATTTATTACTCCCCATTTTCAATGGATTTGTTATTTTTTTTATTCCAAAAGAAACAGTAATGAGCGAAAATTGGTCGAACGTTTTCTTAATTCGGAAAAATTCTATATTCAACTACTGAATAATGCGGTCACAACATATCTCACTGATTTGCCCGATGACCTCCGTACCATCCTCGATACATTCCTAAAAGCAACCAATCGAATTAGTAAATTTCATACAAACACATTCCATCCGAAATTGATTCAGTGCGATATGAAGACTATTAAAATCTGTGATTTAATCAAAACAAATATCGATGCTTGCAAATTCAACATTTACTTCAAATATGCAGCATTTGTGCATGAGGCTGTGCAAATAATCAAACAATTTCACCAAAATTCCGTAAGAATTCTTTTTAAATTTTTGATATGCAATGTCAATGTTGGCTTGAGTTGTTGGTTTTGAGCATTAATATTGGTGAAGGAAAATTACTTTGCTTTATTTTTTTGTGAGTGTTTAAATTGGTGTTGGGCTTATTCTGTTCATGGCTTTCGGGATAATTGTTTGGTCTACTTTGAATTTGGTCGATTTAAGCTATAATAAATTTTGATTTTGTTTAGGAAAATAATAAAAATCAAACGAACGATGATTCTATTAGCGAAACCGAATCATTGCTTCTCATGCCAATCAATCACATAACAAACTATGCACAATTCCTTGACGGTCTTTTGGATGAGTATAAATCACGAGATCTTCTTGCTGACGACTTTAAAACCATAGCTGCCGTCGAAATTGAAATGGAGAAGCTGCAAAAATTAGTCACAGAAAACTATCTATTGAATTCAATGAAAGCATCCACTGTAATTTTACTTAAATTTGTCTGGAAATTAGACATTTTTATATAATCACTTGATCATTGCTTTGTAGTGTTTTGCTAGGAAATTTGGATTGATAGCCTTTTCAGATGAAATCTCCATCGACTTCATAAAATACCGCATTATGATTCTCGAAACAGGACTAGTTTGCGTAAGGACGAGACTGAGCACGGTACGCTTTTTCTTTTTTTTTTCTTTCAAATCTAAATTTGTCTTGTTCGTTTCAATTTTCAAACAAATATTCATTTGCTATTCTCTCCTGCAGAAAACCAAAAAGGAGAAATTCATTGATCAACTGTTTTCCATTCCAATTTTAAACATCGAATTGCACGAAAATGATGCATATCCTCGAAAAATGAAAATTATTTCCGCTGAACATGTGAATCATGTGAATTATACAGTGACCTTTGCAACAACCCGAAAGAAGAAACAGTTTATGGATGCTATTCGCACACAAAGGAATGCAAATGCATTCGATCACTGATTTTCGGTTTTATTTAAGTTCGTTGAAATTTGATATTTATTTATTGGAGTCAGAAACAATTGTTACCTCCCAGGCATTGTAATGCCAAACATTTTGTAGAAGCAACTATTATTCGGAATATTCATTTTAAAATTAAATTTCGAAAAGCTATTCAAAACTGGTACTTTTCTTTATTTGAAATGTAATTCACACATTATTCTTTTTGAGCATTTTTTATTTCAATTTTTGCGATTGGAACTTTGAATTTGAGAAGAGGTTTTGCGTCGAAGAAGTTCGAATTAGTTGAGAGAGCGAATGCTTTCGGTTTAGATGTTTTAGCTTTGAGTGATGTTCGTATTAAAGGACAGTTTGAGGATACGTTAGGGAATTATCGCGTATTTCTGTCGGGTGTTTCTAAAGGAAGAGCTAATTGGGGCGTAAGGTTTTTGATTCACAAAAGTTTAGAGTCTTCGGTAGTCAGTCATAGATTCGTCAATGAAAGATTAATGTGGATCTCGATTAAAATTGGGGGAGCAAATTAAAGATTTGTGAGTGTTTATTCGCCATGTGAAGGGGCAGACTCGGACCGTCTGAACGATTTCTACATCGATCTGAATGACGTAGTCGATAGAAAGGGCAGTGAAAAGGTGATTTTATTAGGCGATTTTAATGCGAGAGTGGGTAGAAACGATCTAAATTTCTCCGCTGTACTGGGAAAATTTGGTGAAGAGTTCGGATTTAGTTATAACTAATTCATTTTTCAAGCACAAGAAAATTAACATGTATTCGGCGGAAAATCCTGACCAGAATCGAAAATCTCTTCTCGATTACGTTATCGTTGACGCAAGCTTGCGCAAAACAGTTTTAAAAACGAGAGTGTATAGAAGTTTTGGTTTGGACTCTACTTGATAGCCTCTTGGATCACTACTTGATAGCCAGCAAACTATGCATTAGCAAGAGTGGCGTACGAAGCTATCAGAGGTCAATAAAAAGATTAAAAGTGGAAAGATTGCGAGATGTGAATGTAGCGACTGAGTTTTTAGCAAACAGGCGAACAATTTGCGCAGGTCGAAGTGAATGAAGCGTCTAATATTTATTTATTTATTACACAGCCTACATTTATGCCAATACAATAATAATTTAAACAGTTAAATTTCGTTAACATCATTGAAAAAGCAAAAACAAAATGAAAATGGAAAACTTGAATTAGATTAAAACTAATTGGCAAGAAATTGCATAACAAAGTCCCGAGATATCGCGAGTTAGAATATTAATAGTTAACTAATTATTGCACGGACCGTCGTTGATGTTTCATGTTAATTTTAAACGAAGATAGAGAATCACTATTTCTGATATCTACCGGTATATCATTCCAAAATTTTATTGCCAAGTAACTAAAAGCGCGAGTATCAAATGCCGTACGCGGATTGAATTTAAGACGAAGATTATCAGGATAGCGTGACATTTCACCGTTGCGTATAAACATGTGATTCAAGTATTCGGGCAAATTTTTTGACAACTGTTTGAATATCAAGACAGCCGATTGCAGTTTTGCTCTCAGGAGGAAATATATCTGATCTTATCGTTATCAGCGATAAAGTTGCGATTAAGCTGATTTTGAGTGCTATGAGCACCCCAACCATATGTTACTATTGGGAGAACAAATTGAAAACCGCGCATTCGTTACAAACTACATATCTATCATAGATGTCATTATTTTGACTTTGACAGCTATTGTATCTTAAAGAGGATAAAAAAATACATTGAAAACGATCTGTCAAACTTATCATTCAGTTGAATACACAAGTTTATTATTGCGTTGAAAATGTCGAGCTACGTGCCTACAAAACAGCATTTGCGGGAAGTTTTACTTTATTGGTTTAATCTGAAGAAAAATGCTTCCGAGAGTCATCGTTTGTTATGCGAAGCATATCCAGAATATGCTCCGTCGATTAGAACGTGCCAGGTGTGGTTTGCGCGGTTCAAAAGTGGTGATTTTGATGTGGAAGACAAAGAGCGTCCAGGCCAAGTGAAAAAGTTTGAAGACGAGGAGTTGGAAGCATTACTCGATGAAGACTCGTGTCAAACGCAAGAAAAACTTGCAAAATCATTGGGAGTGACACAACAATCCATCTCCTATCGTTTAAAAGCCATGGAAATGGTTCAAAAGCAAGGAAATTGGGTGCCATACGAATTGAAGCCGAGAGACGTCGAAAGACGTTTTTTCACATGTGAATTGCTGCTTCAACGACACAAAATGAAGCCTTTTTTGCATCGTATTGTGACTGGTGATGAAAAGTGGATTCATTACGATAATCCGAAGCGAAAAAAATCGTATGGTTACCCCGGCCACGCATCAACATCGACGCCAAAGCCGAACATTCATGGCTCGAAGCTAATGCTGTGTATTTGGTGGGATCAGCTCGGCGTGATCTATTATGAGTTGTTGAAACCAAACGAAACCATCACAGGAGCATTGTACCGAACTCAATTGATGCGTTTGAGCCGAGCACTGAAGGAAAAACGGTCGGAAACGGTCGCAAGACACGATAAAGTTATTTTGCAACATGACAACGCTCGGCCACATGTTGCTCAGGTCGTTAAAACCTACTTGGAAACGCTTCGAGGGGAAGTCCTACCCCACCCGCCGTATAGCCCAGACATTGCCCCTTCCGATTACCACCTCTTCCGATCAATGACACATGGCCTGGCTGAACAGCATTTCCATTCTTACGAGGAATGCAAAAAATGGGTCGATTCATGGATAGCCGAAAAAAGCACAGATTTCTTTCGACGCGGAATCCGTAATATGCCAGAAAGATGGGAAAAAGTTGTGGCTAGCGATGGACAATACTTTGAATAATCAATTTGTAACCATTTTTCCATAATAAAGATCGAAATTTTGAAAAAAATGCGCGTTTTCAATTTGTTCTCCTAATACATTTTTGTGATCCATTATGGGATCGATGAGCGCTACAGCCATATCACGTTTGATATAATTGGGTATAAAATGCTTGGTATGGCGTAAACGGTTTAACACACCATACACTTCTTGCAATTGTTCGTCAGAAATAACCCCTAGGTTTTTATTGACCTGCAGAATTTGAGTTTTTCATCACCAATTTTAGAGCGAGATGGATCCGCTGGTTGCAGAACCGAACTGACGCAAATCTGGAGTCGTATAGGGAACAAAAGCGTGTGATGAACGACGGGCAATGTAGTGATGGGCAGAAAGAATGTTTTGAAACGATGGAAAGAATATTTTGATGAATTGCTGAATGTAGAAAATGCCGATTTGGTGAATGAGAATATGAATGGAAATGGGAATGAAGAGATTAGCATGGATGAAATTCAGATTGCAATTAATAAGTTGAGTTGGGGTAAGGCTGCGGGTGTCAATGAGATTCGGAATGAATATCTGATTAGCAGTGGTTTGGTAGATGTTCGCTGGTTACATCGTATCTTTAATTCAGCTTGGAGCTCCTCTGTTGTCCCTGAAGAATGGGGTGGCGCAGTCATTTCGCCACTTCATAAGAAAGGCAGTAAGAGAGACTGCAACAACTATCGAGGAATTTCTCTATTGAACGTTGTCGGTAAAGTGTATAGTGCAATTTCGAAAATGAGAACAAGAGCTATTATCAAATCGCTCTTGGATGAAAATCAATCCGGTTTCCGCCCAATGCGCGGATGTCAGGATCAAATTTTTTGCATGAGACAACTAATGGAGAAATTCCTTGAAAGAAATAGGGAACTGTACTTCTGTTTCGTGGATTTGCAGAAAGCATACGACTGCATTCCGAGATCTAAGTTGTGGTCAGTCTTGGCCGAATATGGTGTGAATGGTTATCTTCTCAACACGATTCAAAGTTTGTACGCAAACAGTAAAGCAGCAGTAAGAGTGGATGGAGATTTGAGTGAATGGTTTGAAGTACGTAATGGTCTGCGACAGGGTTGTACAATTTCACCTCTTCTATTCATTATTTATATGGACAAGCTGATCAAATCAGCCAATTTAAGAGGTAGAGTAGTTTTGGCGGGCAATATTATCTCTGCACTGGCTTACGCAGATGATCTGGTACTGTTTGGCAATTATGAAAAGGAGCTGCAAAATAGTATCAAAGATTTGTAAGAAGTTTGAACGAACTTTGGAATGAGCATTAGCGGCACTAAAACTCAAGTTATGCATGTGGGCAAAACTCGAAAGCTAATTCATTGCCAATTGAATGGCATTTTATTGAAACATGTTTCACAATTCAAATATTTGGGTTGCCGCTTTTCGGAAGATGGCAAGTTTAATAAAGAGTTTGAACAGCGTAGGGTTAATGGAAATAAAGTAGCGCAACTTAGATCACACGTTAATAAACGTGAATCGAGTACAGAAACAAAGATGTTGATTCACGGGTCAATCTTCAGACCAACTATTCTATATGGTAGCGAGAGCTGGATTGATTCTGAGAATTTAATTCATGATTTGGAGGTGTCTGATATGAAATTGTTTTGATTGGTTTCGGGAGTCTCGCGCCGCGATCAGTGGGAAAACAGAATCCGAAATAAGTCGATTCGGTAGGAGAGCAAGCAAGAAAATCCAGACTGAGATGGTTTGGTCATGTTAAACGCATCGGAGAAGAGCGATTACCGAAATGGATTCTGTTCGTCGAAGCTGATGGGCCGAGAGGTAGGGGTAGACCACGACGACGTTATTTAGATTCGGTTAAATGTCATTTGAATGCGAGGGGATATGAATGGTGTGATGAAACTCAAAACTTGGCTCTCGATCGGAGTTTGTGGAGAGGTGCTGCTAGGAATATATGAGGCATTTTGTTTCGTAAAACATACCAGACGCTGAAAAGCAAAAACGGTCTATAAATGTTTGATGTTTGTTGTTTTGTTGTTTGCGCAGTAGTTAGTACACATAACATTGAAAAGAGATTCGATATATTTGCCTTCAACTTGAAGCATCCGTATGAAGTGGAGCC
Organism: Obolodiplosis robiniae; assembly: GCA_028476595.1. Taxonomy (NCBI): domain Eukaryota; kingdom Metazoa; phylum Arthropoda; class Insecta; order Diptera; family Cecidomyiidae; genus Obolodiplosis; species Obolodiplosis robiniae. Next base: position 4,470,958 of record CM052017.1, on the reverse strand, counting down.
ACCTGATGCTTGCCGAACGAAGGACTGTTGACAGCTTGACGCAAACAAATCGGTGGTCGGCTTGTCACTCGTATACAGGCTACGAATTTACACACTGTGTGTGCGTGCAAATTTTGACAACCGCACACAGACTTAATGTGCGCCGCACCAGCTCTTGTAGTGCGCGCACATTTCCATAGCATTTGGACATTAGCGACTGTTGGTGTCCACTCGACACTGTCCAGTTCTAAATCATTTTTCGATAATTTCTAAACTCTATACAAATATGTGCGCATTCAATAAATACAAGGGCTGGTGGGACGCCCATAAAGTCTGTGTGCGGTTATCAAAATTTGCACGCACACGCAGTGTGTAAATTCCAAGTCAGGTCGTATAACAAGCCTCTCTATCAACTCATCGTAGATATTTGTTGAAATCGAATAATAAATTTTTCAGCTCAAATCCATTCCGGCAAAACAAAAATGTCTTTGCTGACCGAAGACGTGGTTCTCTATTCCATCATTGCATTTATTGTGATTGCCAATTTCATTGAAATCTATTTATCGCTTCGTCAGGTAAGCCAAAGCCTAATCAAAAGTTACTATGAAAATGAGCGTGTCACACGCTAAAAATACATCAGTTCAATCAACGTTATCAATATATTGATAGTTGATGCCTAGAACTTTAAACACGAAAGCAAATACGCACATTTCTCTCTAAAATTCTCTTGGAATGTATTCCAACGTGACTTTGTGACTAAAAATGAATCATTTCTGTGGATTTTTCTTAGGTTAAAGTTTACAAAGAATCGAAAAATGTTCCGGCCGAGTTATCTGATGTGATGAAATCGGAAACATTCGAAAAGGCACGTGTCTATGGATTGGATAAGGAGCAGTTTGCCATCTTCAAGACAATCATCATGGACGTACTGATTGTGTCGTTGGAATTTTATTTCGGTTTTTTGAGTTTTGTGTTGCACAAATCGAAATTGTTTGCACGACATTTCCAATGGGACGAAACAAATGAAATCTACATTAGCTGCATATTTATGACAATTCTGACTTCCATAAATTTAATCAAGGACTTGCCATTCAAAATTTATGGCACATTTGTGCTCGAAGAAAAGCATGGTTTCAATAAACAAACGCCGATATTCTTCATCAAGGATCAAATCAAACATTTCGTTGATGGCCAGTTGACTTCAATTATAATTTCATGTGCCGTCATTTGGATTGTACAACGAGGTGGGAATTATTTCTTCGTTTGGTTGTGGCTGTTCACCGCCATTTTGACATTGGTATTTATGATACTCTTTCCTGTTTTTATCGCTCCATTACTCGGTATATACAAACCACTCGAGACTGGACCATTGCGTAAATCGATCGAAGAGCTTGCGGCCAAATTGAAATTTCCACTCGCTCAATTGTATGTAGTTGAAGGATCGAAACGCTCGGGGCACAGCAATGCCTTTTTCTATGGTCTATGGGGATCCAAATGTATCATTTTTTTCGACACATTGCTCATCAACAAAGGCAAACCACTGCCAACTGATGGGGAAAAGGAAAGCGACGTTGAAACGGAAACAAAGACTGACGACGAAAATTCCAATGATAGCGATTATAAGGAGCACAAAATGAAGGATACGGAAAATGAAGAGGTCGGAAAGGGTTGCAAAGATGAAGAGGTTCTAGCAATACTTGCGCACGAGTTGGGCCACTGGAAATTGGGACACGTCACGAAAAAAATCGTTTTTAAGCAATTTCATCTATTATTGATGTTCGCCACCTTCGCAAACCTCTTTAAATATGACCCACTTTATCAGGCAGTTGGATTTCAGGCCGGCGAACGTCCTGTGCTCATTGGACTACTATTGATTCTGTCCTATGTTCTTGGCCCGTATAATACTCTCATCAACTTCTTCATGAAAATCGTTTCACGAACATTCGAATATCAGGCGGATGCATTCGCTAGAGATCTCGGCTACAGCAAGGAACTATCGAAAGCACTAATCAAGCTGGACATTGATAATTTGAGCTTTCCAGTCCATGATTGGATGTATTCGGCATGGAAACATTCGCATCCAACGCTATTGCAACGTCTTGATCGGCTAAGAGAAACCAGTGACGTAAAAGAAACACGTAATTGGTTCCGGCTGTATAGCAATCACAAGGGCTATAAGGAAATCGATTCCTCAGCCGGTGCTCAGATTGTAGACTGTGAGCCATAGAACGAATCATTTTCCTCATCGAATACCTAATTTCTACTACGATCTATGCAATTTAAGAAATAATACGATTCAACAAATATATATTTCTTAAAAAATAAATGTGTACAATTTGATCCAAAACAATCTTCATTTAAAATTTCCGCAACCAATTGTTTGTTCAACTATCTATTTTTATCAATTAAATATTTGTAGTCAGATGTCACCTTCTTTGAATTCATTCATTGGAACATTGATTTGATACGTCACTTGATTTGACGTTTGTTCGAATTTGATATCTGACAACAAATATTTAATTGACATATATTCAACATTTCATACGGGCAAATTCTTTCCGTCGATTATCGTTTTTTGAGAAATTTTTAACATTGCGGATTTTGCCTCTGCACAATTTTTTTTTTTTTAAGAAATATATATTTTTTGAATCGCATTATTTCCTAAATTGCATAGGTCGCAGTAAAAATTAGGTATTCGATGAAGAGAATGATTTGTTCTATGGCTCTCAGTCTATTCTGGATTCCTGGATTAAAAAGCTCAATCGAACCATGAGTCAAAATGGTACTACCTGCATTATCAAATTCACATCAAATTACTTTCCAAGTTTTGCTGATCAAAAAGCACATCAGCCTGTTCCTGATTCAAGATCTAGTGGATTCTGCGCAGTGAACTAAATGTTGTTAATGAATTCACTGGGTAAATTTTCCGAAAAAGTCCGTGAATTCAATATATTTCACTCTCATGTACGACACACCTTACACGGACCACGTGCGATTCGTTCGTTAAATTTACTCAGTAAACTCATTGAGCTCACCGTTTCATATTCAATAACATGAATTCTCAAAATTGTCTGCCCCAAGTGCCACATCTATTCACGAATTCATTCATCAAACAAATTACAGAAATAAGAAGAAAACGAGAGAAAAATAATTCGGTTAAAAATGAATATAGCTCCGTGCACGCACTACTGATGAACATCACGCCAACTTTAAAAAATGTGGCGCTAGCCCCAAATCAAGCGGAAGGCAAAGATTTGGAAAGGACCACAATAGACTCATCCGATTTAGACACATTAAGCAAATGTAGGCTATCAACATTTCGATTAGTTTTTATCGTATTAATTGCGACAGTAAATTTCTGATTCTCAGCTTATTTTTGATTCACAGATTCGCAGCAATCGGAAAAAAGGACCACCTGGTACACTGAACATGAGTAAATATCGAACGATTTGTCAATAATCAAGACCAATTTTTGAGATAATTTAAGACATTCTCGCCTCTATTGGAACCAATTGGCCATTTGTGTTTATGATTTACATAGAGAAATATAGCCGATACATATGGCCAAATATATTTATTACTCCCCATTTTCAATGGATTTGTTATTTTTTTTATTCCAAAAGAAACAGTAATGAGCGAAAATTGGTCGAACGTTTTCTTAATTCGGAAAAATTCTATATTCAACTACTGAATAATGCGGTCACAACATATCTCACTGATTTGCCCGATGACCTCCGTACCATCCTCGATACATTCCTAAAAGCAACCAATCGAATTAGTAAATTTCATACAAACACATTCCATCCGAAATTGATTCAGTGCGATATGAAGACTATTAAAATCTGTGATTTAATCAAAACAAATATCGATGCTTGCAAATTCAACATTTACTTCAAATATGCAGCATTTGTGCATGAGGCTGTGCAAATAATCAAACAATTTCACCAAAATTCCGTAAGAATTCTTTTTAAATTTTTGATATGCAATGTCAATGTTGGCTTGAGTTGTTGGTTTTGAGCATTAATATTGGTGAAGGAAAATTACTTTGCTTTATTTTTTTGTGAGTGTTTAAATTGGTGTTGGGCTTATTCTGTTCATGGCTTTCGGGATAATTGTTTGGTCTACTTTGAATTTGGTCGATTTAAGCTATAATAAATTTTGATTTTGTTTAGGAAAATAATAAAAATCAAACGAACGATGATTCGATTAGCGAAACCGAATCATTGCTTCTCATGCCAATCAATCACATAACAAACTATGCACAATTCCTTGACGGTCTTTTGGATGAGTATAAATCACGAGATCTTCTTGCTGACGACTTTAAAACCATAGCTGCCGTCGAAATTGAAATGGAGAAGCTGCAAAAATTAGTCACAGAAAACTATCTATTGAATTCAATGAAAGCATCCACTGTAATTTTACTTAAATTTGTCTGGAAATTAGACATTTTTATATAATCACTTGATCATTGCTTTGTAGTGTTTTGCTAGGAAATTTGGATTGATAGCCTTTTCAGATGAAATCTCCATCGACTTCATAAAATACCGCAATATGATTCTCGAAACGGGAATAGTTTGCGTGAGGACGAGGCTGAGCACGGTACGCTTTATCAAACAAATATTCATTTGCTATTCTCTCCTGCAGAAAACCAAAAAGGAGAAATTCATTGATCAACTGTTTTCCATTCCAATTTTAAACATCGAATTTCATGAAAATGATGCATATCCTCGAAAAATGAAATTTTTTTCCGCTGAACATGTGAATCATGTGAATTATACAGTGACCTTTGCAACAACCCGAAAGAAGAAACAGTTTATGGATGCTATTCGCACACAAAGGAATGCAAATGCATTCGATCACTGATTTTCGGTTTTATTTAAGTTCGTTGAAATTTGATATTTATTTATTGGAGTCAGAAACAATTGTTACCTCCCAGTCATTGTGATGCCAAACATTTTATAGAAGCAACCATTATTCACAATGTTCAGTTTAAAATTAAATTTCGAAAAGTAAAGAAAACATATAACAAATCAAAATTTGGTTTTTAAATATTTGAGTTTTTTCTTAGAATATTATTAAATTTATTTAGAATTCTGGATTATTTCGATTGAATGCACTAGAGCGCTGGCATGAGTGGTGCCATCTTCGGAAAATACAAGCCGAATACAAGTGACTAAAACGATTCCAGAATAAATAATGTTTGCAAACACTTGAATTTTGAAGGGAAATTCAAGAAAAATTTCGCAAATTAAAAAATCTTACTTACTTCACGATATTGATACAGCTCGAAAATATTGTCCATAACCAAAATTGCAAAGATGGAAAAAGCGACCTCATCTTCCGTTGCAAGTGAAATCAAAAAAGAAGCAAATGAATGGTCCATTTTTATTTAAGGAAATTTCAAAAAGCTATTCAAAACTGGTACTTTTCTTTGTTTGAAATGTAATTCACACATTCTTCTTTTTGAGCATTTTTGATTTCAATTTTTGCGATCGAAGTACACATAACATTGCAAAGAGATTTGATAGATTTGCATTGAACTTGAAGCATCCGTGTGAAGTGGAGCCACCTGATGCTTGCCGAACGAAGTACCGTTGACAGCTTGACGCAAACAAATCGGTGGTCGGCTTGTCACTCGTATAGCAAGACTCTCTATCAACTCATCGTAGATATTTGTTAAAATCGAATAATAAATTTTTCAGCTCAAATCCATTCCGGCAAAACAAAAATGTCTTTGCTGACCGAAGACGTGGTTCTCTATTCCATCATTGCATTTATTGTGATTGCCAATTTCATTGAAATCTATTTATCGCTTCGTCAGGTAAGCCAAAGCCTAATCAAAAGTTACTATGAAAATGAGCGTGTCACACGCTAAAAATACATCAGTTCAATCAACGTTATCAATATATTGATAGTTGATGCCTAGAACTTTAAACACGAAAGCAAATACGCACATTTCTCTCTAAAATTCTCTTGGAATGTATTCCAACGTGACTTTGTGACTAAAAATGAATCATTTCTGTGGATTTTTCTTAGGTTAAAGTTTACAAAGAATCGAAAAATGTTCCGGCCGAGTTATCTGATGTGATGAAATCGGAAACATTCGAAAAGGCACGTGTCTATGGATTGGATAAGGAGCAGTTTGCCATCTTCAAGACAATCATCATGGACGTACTGATTGTGTCGTTGGAATTTTATTTCGGTTTTTTGAGTTTTGTGTGGCACAAATCGAAATTGTTTGCACGACATTTCCAATGGGACGAAACAAATGAAATCTACATTAGCTGCATATTTATGACAATTCTGACTTCCATAAATTTAATCAAGGACTTGCCATTCAAAATTTATGGCACATTTGTGCTCGAAGAAAAGCATGGTTTCAATAAACAAACGCCGATATTCTTCATCAAGGATCAAATCAAAGGTTTCGTTGTTGGCCAATTGATTTCAATTCCAATTTCATGTGCCGTCATTTGGATTGTACAACGAGGTGGGAATTATTTCTTCGTTTGGTTGTGGCTGTTCACCGGCATTTTGACATTGGTATTGATGACACTCTATCCTGTTTTTATCGCTCCATTATTCGATAAATACAATCCACTCGAGGCTGGACCATTGCGTAAATCGATCGAAGAGCTTGCGGCCAAATTGAAATTTCCACTCGCTCAATTGTATGTAGTTGAAGGATCGAAACGCTCGGCGCACAGCAATGCTTATTTCTATGGTCTATGGGGATCCAAACGTATCGTTTTATTCGACACATTGCTCATCAACAAAGGCAAACCACTGCCAACTGATGGGGAAAAGGAAAGCGACGTTGAAACGGAAACAAAGACTGACGACGAAAATTCCAATGATAGCGATCATAAGGAGCACAAAATGAAGGATACGGAAAATGAAGAGGTCGGAAAGGGTTGCAAAGATGAAGAGGTTCTAGCAGTACTTGCGCACGAGTTGGGCCACTGGAAATTGGGACACGTCACGAAAAATATCGTTTTTATGCAATTTCATCTATTATTGATGTTCGCCACCTTCGCAAACCTCTTTAAATATGACCCACTTTATCAGGCAGTCGGATTTCAGGCCGGCGAACGTCCTGTGCTCATTGGACTACTATTGATTGTGTCCTATGTTCTTGGCCCGTATAATGCTCTCATCAACTTCTTCATGACAATCGTTTCACGAACATTCGAATATCAGGCGGATGCATTCGCTAGAGATCTCGGCTATAGCAAGGAACTATCGAAAGCACTAATCAAGCTGAACATTGATAATTTGGGCTTTCCAGTTTATGATTGGATGTATTCGGCATGGAACCATTCGCATCCAACGCTATTGCAACGTCTTGATCGGCTCAGAGAGACCAGTGACGACGATACAAAGAAGTCGAATTGATTGTACCTTTTTTCTCACTTAATTTAAATTAATGCGATTAAAAATAAATTAAACAATAAATTCAAAATTTGTGTTTATTGTGTGTATACGTGTGCGTGTGTGCGTTTGCATCACTTTAATATTACAGATTACAATTCATAACAGCCTTTGCGCTTTCATTGCTATTAAAACAAACCAACCAAATGGCACTAGAGTGTTTAAGTAATAATCACTGAATCCTGGGAATAGATACATTTCCAATATGCAAAAGAACGCGAAGGGTAATTAATACCAACCGCTTGGCTAGCAAATATCATTATATTACTGTTGCTAGCGCAACTCGACAAAAATGTCAAAATTATTGTATGTTTGGAACAAGATAAAAAGGATCATTGGATGCCTCACCGATCATTGATGGTTGAATCGAAAAGAAGGAATCACGCATCGCAATATAGTGTATCGCTTATAGCATTGAATATGGCATTGGAAATGCCATTGAATACAGCAAAAAGATCACTCTCTCATTCACTCTGAAACCACACGAATTCAAACTCAATACCAATTTAGCTGGCCAATTACGTGCTGAAAATGGCACAACAATCACCTGAATCAAATTAAACGATAATAAGCTAACCGGCTAAGGTATTCATTGAAAATATCTAAAAATAAATGAAAAAATTCTCAGATTTCATTGGAAAACGTCCATCATTCTCATTTATTTAGCCTTTTTAAAGAGACGTTTAGTCTTGGATATTTTTACTTTTATTAAATTCATTAAATGCCGATATCTGCACGCAATTAATCCACAATTATTATATATAAAGAATTTCCATATCATACTCCAGTAGTACCGGTCTTGATACAAATTCATCCGCGTATCTCAAACCGTACCGCTAGTGAGCTCTGGCCGAAACTCCCGTATAACGTCAGAATTTATTATATAATCAAAATTTATGCTCCTAATTTTAAAAAAATTATATTCAGAGTTCAGTATATGCATTTATTATGAATAATAACATAAAATATAGCAAATTCCTGTGTTGATATTTTCAGAAGTATTAGTAATTGCAACAATAATGTGTTATGACATCTGTGTACCACATCATTCCACTCTTTAACTCTAAACTCTATAATAGCAAACAATTTGATTTCTTTACAGATTTTCTAACTGAACTCAAAATGCTTTGATTTTGCCTGGCAACAAAGTTGATATATTTATCTAGAACTTTCTTCATTGCTATCGAAAGGATTGGTACTTTCGGATTCAGTTTCGACGATAAACCAAGCACTTGATTTCTACCTACCTGTCGGATGAGTAACTATTTTCCAGGTTCATTCTACTTGTGAAAAGTCAATATAAAATCGCATTAAAATAGTATTCAAGAGCTGAAAGGAGAAAACGAAGGCGTCAACACCAATAATGTCAATGGCATATAATTTGGGTTAACTATTTATTATATTTATTTGCCCTTTGTTATGTTATCATTCGAATTGAATCTATCAGCAAATCTCGTAGCTTAAAATGTATAACCTAATATCTAATAGACAAATGGAATTATAAATAGCTTATTCAAAAGCTAGAATATAATGACTGAATTCTATCGCTCAACTGATAAGTTAATAAATCAGTTTTAAGGGGACCTGCGTTTTCGATTTGAAAAACAATTTGTGTTTCGCGATAGGTTCCACCATTTGGAATGTTCATTGGCGAATCGTGAAAAGTGAATAATAGATTTTGATCCGATGGATCTCTCTAAAGTGAACAAGTTCTAAATATTGATCGATGGAAATGAGTCATCCGTTTGAATTGGCCACAAGTCGTACAAATTTGATTGATCATTTCACTGCCATCAATGGTTTTTTTTTAATTTTGACGCCAGCAATGGGCCGTCGTGCGCCCGGATCAAGAACAAACAATTGTTGGCAACTTTCGAATTTCTTTTGAATTTCTTTGTGATACTTGTCTTTGTCTTCCTGCAATGCATTTGATTTGGCTGCTGTATCAACATTTGTAGCATTCGATGCCCTTTTTGCCTTTATTAGTAGCAAAAACACCAACAGATTATGCATTTTGAATCGCATCAGAAACAGAAGCATTAAAAGCAGCTGCAGCAGTAGCAACAGGATTCTTTTTGCAATCGGCTTGTTTGCGTACATGCATAAATTCAACGCTACGCTTCGTTCGGATGGAATGATCAAAATAGATAGGCTTGCTATTTGCCAATTTGCTGATGCGTGGGACAAATTCAGGCCATAAATCGATTAACACAGGGCACACAGCTCCGACCAAATTCCAGACTTGTTTGCCATTTCTTTTTGTCTTATTTTCCACCAATAACTATTTGTCCGAATGGAACGCAATAATAGTAGTACAACGTTTGAGAATCGATCGGTGGATTTTCGGTCGTCGCCGTTGTCGTCGCTTTGGATTTTCTTTTCTATTTTGTTTTGATTGATTTTTCTTTTATTTGTTGCACATTTTTCGCGGCAACCGTGTTGCAACCTAGTCGACTCTGGTTTTTTTCTTCTTTGCTCGACGCAATCGATTCTTTTGACGACGTTTCAATTGGATTGCTGTCGTGATCTGTGTGACGTTGGTGGATTTTCTCGACGCCATTCCTCAACTATCTTGCGATTGTAAATGATGGCAGCTTTACGATTTCATTTTATGAAAATAGCCTATGTTATGATACGCCACGCCATCAACTTCAACATTTCAAAAATCAATTGGCTGCATATGACGATCAATGGCAATCAATAAAACATAATATGGTGTTCATTTGATCCTGAGTCAACAAAATGTAATCTCGTTCATCGAATGATGCGAATAATCCTAACACACAAAAAACACAGATGCAATCAATGACTCCGTTGAAATGCACCGTTATCACTTTCAATGATTAATATAAATCGAAGCACATCTTAATTGTTCAAACAACATACTCTTCGTGAAATCTCGTTCGTTTGATGATGCTCGAAATTTGTCGAGATATCACGCCGGTTACGTACGATACACATTCGACGGCATTCGCTCATTAAAACTATAGTATTCGAAACCAGACGAACCAATTACAATGAATCCAATATATTTTCCAAGGCAAATACTGATGTATGTTGATTTCCAATATTCTCACCAAATATAATTTTTGGAATTGTTTACACACAATCTGAATTTCTCAACTTGTCACTTGCCGCGCAAAATGCAACTGAATCATTCTGATTTTACAAACTTGTCGCTTTGTGCCACCATCGCAGCGCATACACAAACGCATCAGCATCCACTTGAAACGAAACTTGAATACGCGATACTTGTCAATGCACTTTCCCACTAATTTACATAAATATGTGTGTCAATGTTTATATAGCGGGTGGTGGTCGAAGGCGAATTGAAGGTTGGGAGATTGAGTGAGAGATGGAAAGATGTTGAACTCCTTTCGAATTCAATTGAAAATATCTGAGACGAATCCGATGCAAATTAATATTTTTGTTCTGCAAAAAAGATTTTTTTGTATGGACTTAACGACACTTTTTTAATTGTATCACTATATTTTTGCAGAATGGTTTATAATTTTAGTTTAATAACAAGAATTTCAATTCTATCGAATTTTTTGAACAAAACAAAATCATTATATCGAGCTCACCGGACTTACAGTTGTTCGGATGCGTTCAATTGATCCACCACAGTGTTCACATCGTATTGAACGTAATCATCTTTTGCCTTGATTTCATCGAAAAAGTCGCACACAACAGCCTCGGTCGGTGGTTGAATTGAACGTAGCTTAATATATGTGCAAAAATAGGTCACAATGTCAGATTTCGCAGTGCTGTATTAGTCGTCTGCTTCATATAATATTTGTGGAAAAAATATAGAAATTATACGAAAACCAACCGATGACACAAGTATATTGTATTGATTCTCTAATTCTAGTATTCGAAAGTCAATGAATAAATTTGAATCCAAACTGGTTTCTATAGCGTCCTACGCTAAGGGGTCGTGAATGCCAGTGCTACATCCCTTCCTATTCGATTCAACTTAAATCTTTCGATTTCAATAATTCTTAGTTGTTCAATGTTTATACTGAATTTTGTGATTTTCAAATATATTGAATACATTCTGAGTAGATATACAAATGTGTACATTCAGTCGATTTGTCCGTTATAATATTTAAATAGTGCTGGAAAATAAGATCCTACTGACGTTAAAATACTAAACTTACCTGTAAAATGTATACACGTTTTGCTAGAAGTTTTTGATTTTTATATTAGCCATTTCTGGAGATTTATTTTTATTAGATGCTTTGGTTTATTTCTTTAGACGTCTTAAATATAAGACGTTTTATTTTTATTCATTGGACATTTTTATAATTATCCTTGTAGGAACAGCAAAACGGTAATAAATTCCTATTGACACCACGCACAAAAATGACGAAAATGACGTAACATTCATTTTTCACGGGTGTTTTCTTTGCCGTCGATTTTTGGGCACGTTAATCGTTTGATAGTGCGCATTTGCAAAGATTTATTAGTAAACAAATGGAAATTCACGGTCATAAGCTATATTGAACCTGCTGACGCCTCGCTGGAGTTTAAAAAGCGTTCGCCAAGAATAAAATTGTGGTCTTCTTCGAAATGTACAGTATTATCTGGTTTAATGTTTGTTTACAGGTAAATTTTGATGAAATCATTGCGTACTCAACGAGCGGAGGTATTGATAATGTTCGAAAGGAATATTGTCATTCATTGATTAGAAACACAAAAGGAGCATCATCTTTTAGGAATAATATAAATTCCTTATCGTAGATATTTTGAATGCGATGTGAGAACAAGAACAAGTGGAACACTGATAGTTTGGGCTTCACCTTTTACGATGTCACATCCAATACTATTGCAACGCAACGTCTTGTAAATCTAAAAATGAACATATTTGGGGATTAATTCTAATTAGAATAATTTGTTTCGCCTTTTTTTCGTTGGAAGCATTTTCCACTGATCCATGATCTTATAAATCTCTTCCGAAATTCTTTTTCACAAGGACATTGGTACCGGTGTCAATTGAATCATTTCTATGAGCTGTGATTACCGTTAAAAAAACATGTTTTTGTTGGGTATTGTTCAATTAAAATGTTTGGCCGTGGTGTGGTCTCGGCGATGAATGAAACTATGTGGCAATTACAAGTGAAGTGTATTGATGTGTGTTTGTAGCTGTGTAGTTTATATCTCAGTCTTAGCGTCTAGCACTTCGATTTTTACTGCGACGAAGTAGGTACGTACTCACACAGTCATGCTGATTAATAGCTTCGTTTTAAGGCAGCTCATATATGTTTTTTGTTGTTATTCACGTCTATTTCATTTTTTCAAAGGTAAGTCGGTCGTTCGAAGAAACAACCTAACACACAGACACTTGAATCAATTCGATATGTATGCACATTTGTTTGATTCGGGCTATATGGAAACACGAACAAATTTCCAAAGCTTTGTATCGAACAATGTTGCTTGATTTGAAGTTCATGCCAACAAATTGTTGGCTGTTTTCATTGGGCGCTGAATTTATCGGTTTCGTGTGCGCTAAGCGCGAATACAACGAAACTTGTGACTTTCAGGTAGATGAATACTTATCAAGCTTATGGCTTAGAGATATATGCGCGTACTCTTTCCTACTATGGCTTGGTCGCGTGTTTTTTTATTCACTCAATCGTTGGTTCGTTCGATCATTTGTTTGTTGTTTTGTTTAATTTGTATTTTTCGACTTGGGCTATTGTTAGGCGATATAGTCTTTGTGTATATCACACATATTTTTCGTTTTGTGTCGGTCGTTTGTGTCTTGGGTCTAGCTATCTGTACAATTTAATTTCAATTTTACTTCATCTTTTTCCACTTTTGGACGATTTTGTTCAATGTGCTTTTTTTGTATGCGGTATATTGCGACGACAACGGTGACGATAATCAAGTAACTCATTAAACTCAATACTATAATAATATTGTGTGCTTTTTTCTCCTCTGCACTTTTTTCGTTGTTGTTTTTATTTTTATTTTATTTGCTCTCTTCGCTGGCAATGTTGTTCGATTTTTTTTTCACTGCTCATGTGTTGTGTTTGTTGTTTTCAATATTTCTTTCGCACTCTTTCCACTTTGGCATTACATCCCCAGTCCGAACTACTCAAATCTACATTTTCGTTTTGAGGCAAGCAACAGAATTAAAACGACTGCCTGTGTGACAAAACAATACAAAACACAGGGCGAGATTTTTTTTATATAAAGTTTAGATGCACGCACCATCATTCTTTAACGTAAATTATGTTATGCTGTAAGTTGGTTTCGGACACCAAGCATGGTGTGTGAGTGTATGAAGATATAATCCAAAGTTTCGATGACATAAAGCGAAAAGAAAACAGGAATCTAGTGAGCGAGTGAAACAAATGGTGTGATAAACTTTTATGGATTTCGTAAATATCATTCAAATTGGGTATTTATTAACATGAAATAGTGTGATCTAATAGTGAATTGAATGCAGAATCATATATTAATATAATTTAGGGATAAGAACTTCGCGATTCCAATTGAAAGAAAATTCGCGTATGCAATCAAATTAATGGAATTGTGACCGAAAATAGATGGATCATCAAATAATATTTGCGACAATGGCGATAATTACTGTGATGGATGTCAAACGGTGCAAACCGCCAACCATAGAATTATACTAATTAAAATGCGTGCGGAAAAATTGTTTTGAATTTATTTTTGATGTATTCGTCATATTAGCTTGGTTTTTTACCTTTTAGTTTTATCTTCGGCATTTTCTGAACAAGCTCATGAAACTACGTACTGTGTTTTGTAGCCTCTCGTATATATTTCACGACAAACTACTTGCGAAACATTCTTCATTTACACAGACACAAACGCGGGCGCGCGCTGCAGAATAATATATTTTGGACTGTAATAATACAAATTGCTACAGACATGGCATTTGCGTGAACTATTCATTTACATGTTGTGGGTCTAGTGATATCAAGCATATGAATCGATATTTTTTAAACAGATTTAGTCAGTGTCCGTGTGTGGGTCTTCCGTGCTTTTTGTCGATTTGTTTCTGCCTGCTTTTTTGTTGACACTGAAAAATGAACAAATTACCCGCGCGCGCGCACACACACACACACCCATTCGGCCAGTCAGCAAATTGTTTTGTAGCATTGAACGTGCTTATGTTCTGTGTGTGTCCTTATTCTCGCTTCAAGTGTAACGTTCAAGATTTTATATGCGTGGAGCTCGGTATTTATTGTATTTTGCATAGAAAACAGTGAATTTTCCATATAAATGGTGAACGATATGATTTGTTTTGATTATTTTTTTCTCAAATTTCAATCGATAGGTTCCGTTCAATTCATTGAAGGCAAGAGAACTTTTGTAATGTGCATTGTGCGTCACAATGGCACAAAATACGGCTGTGAGTGAAAAAACCCATTTACGAGAAATAATATAAAATATGAATGCATTTTGTATCTACCATCTGTGAATGAAGAATGCTGTTATCTATCAATCGACCAAAGGAATGTCATCATTCAAACGTGCATGGTTCGTGGCTAATCGAAATGTTCTATTTTATATCATCAAAATAGTTTGATGGACGTTTCAGTGGAACAAATATCTGCACGATAGATCATTTGCAATAAAGTTGTGCATGCATTTTTGCTGTTTCATCGTGTCACATGCTCAAATAACAACACTTTGCACGACGTAATGATTTCTTCTGAAGAACCTTTAATCTTTTATGAAAGCATCAAATGTTCAATAAAAATATTCTATGTATTAAGCTAAAATATTACTGTGCCTTTGTTCAGATCACTCCGTTGTTTGGTTCTAAATTGTATCTTTAACAGATAAGCAGCAATGACACAGATTAATAGATAGTCACAATGACAAGCAAAGGGCATGGCTGTTTTATGGATTTTTTTTTTTCGGCTCAAGTTAAATTAATGCTCAATGTTATGAGCAACGTAGCATTCACATTACACAAATACATTTCAAAGCCCACATGCGACATATGCGCTTCCATTTGATGTTCAACCAAAATCGAATTCTTTGATGTTGACATTCTTTTTTCATTTGCTGTCACTCTTCAGTCAACTGTTTTCTTTTTATCCAGACGCACTCGTTGGAGTGCTTCGTGCGCGCTCACTTTATTTGTATTTTTTTTTTTTTGGCTGTGGCTTTAGACCAAAAAACTACCACGCAAATTTTTGTAATTGTTTGTTCCAATTTTCAGTCTGTAAAAATAAAAACTAGATTAATTTTGAATCGGTTTTATTGAAATGACGGCTTCAATTACAAAAACATGCCGACCGTACGAATTGAATTGTCATTTTTTGTTGAAGATATGTGTCAAATGTTTGCGATTGTACATTGTTTTATGCTTTTCGGTTGCCTCCTAATCATTTAAAATTAATTTATTTTCATCGATAAACGAGGCGTACACTCCTCATTGTATTTCAAATTCCATCATTTGTTGCACTTTTTTTTCGTCGAGTTTGCTTGTACTTTATGTTTAAATTGATGCCAATTATTGTGTAATTTGATTATTGTATAGCTTTTGTTCATTCAAATCAATTGATCATCATGATTGAGCTCGAACTTGGTTGTCTTTCGAAAATTAGGAGTCTCAAATGTTCGTAGTTCAGTCAAGATGCCGGGCCTCAGTTCCATTTGAAGCAAATTCATTACTGAAATTTTTCCTTTTCCGCAAAATTCGAAACAAAAATGTTTCTTTCGAAATGCAAAGCCATATTAAGAGTAGGGCGTCAACCAAGTGAGTAGCTTTGTTTCAATCGCGCAGCAACCGATATACTCGGCATCGAAATTACGATTTATTCTAAGGGCATTTATCTCGTACGAATAGCATACGAATCAAACATTCCATCACGAATCTTTAAATTTTGCTGTGAATCTCTGTGGAAAATTTTATAGAGATCCGCAAATCTTTGCAAATTACAAATCTTTTCATCCGAATCGTGATTCCCAAAGATTTACGAATCTTTGTAAACCTTTTCACAGAGATTCGCAGCAAAATTCAAAGATTCGTGATGGAATGTTTGATTCGTATGCTATTCGTACGAGATAAATGCCCCTAGGATTTATTCTCGCTCATTTTTCGAATCATTCTGGCTGAAATTGATGACTTATTCTAGAATTTAGACCACAATATTTCAATTTGATCGCAATTCAAATCATCATTGTGATCAGAATCTGTTGTCAGCCCTATCGATTTGTGATCAATATACACTTCAAAAATGGTTTTTAAAATCAGTAGCTTTATGTAACCGACTCTTGATCGACTCGATAAAGATATTTGTACATCAAACTCATCCATCAATATTTGATTCACACGAAAGAAACCATTTAATATGCGCCGACAACGCTAATATACTCCGATGAAAATCATATTAACGTCAACGATGATGTCACTTTCAAGCAAAGACTCTTAGACGAAGAATGTTTTGTTTTTTTACACACAGTCCCCATATAGCACACATCGAAAAATCCAATGGCAACGCAGAAACACCGACATACCACAAACGTATAGATGTTTTTGTTATTATTTGTGTTCATTATTTTTGCGTGTTGGCTGCTGTCGTTGTCGCAATTACTTTATTTATGGCATGGAATTTAAGTTTTCTCATAAGCGTTTTGAGTCAAAACGATATATTATATACTTGCTACTTCTATGTAAGCTTCACGTGAAATTGCAATCGACCCGCAGACATAGTGTGCAAGTTGAATGTATTCCTTGATCACTAAAAATTATTGCGTCTACACAAAACACAATGCCTATCCCTATGTTTATTCGAAGCTGTTTGCTTATATAGATTTTTTGGTCGCTTTGCTCGTTTCGCATTCGTTCATATTTAATTCAAATATTTAACATAGCTCATATTTTGTTAAATCGATCATGAAACGTTTCTTTTTTGTGTTTTATTTGCTCTGGCAGGTTCTTCGTCTACTGGCCGGATCGCTCCTTGGTGAAACAACATAAATAAAGACGGAGAATATTATTTGTTTTCTATTTTGTATATGAGAATTCATAAAAAAAAAGAAAACATTCGGTCTCGACAGCATGAAATGGGTCATATAATTGCTCAAATTCCCGCCCACTCACTTTTTATAATGAAATATTCTGCGTAATTCCTTCATGAAATGCATTTCACGCTTTGGTTAAGATTTTCAAACTCGTTATGTCTTGTTATGTCTGGGGTCATTGCCATATTAACACACAACAAATTTGAATTAAATGAATTCCGTTTTCTTTACATTTCTTAAGTAGCCAAACATTGGACGGAACGAACCACTACACCATCTTGTTAATGAAATATTATGTAAAGCTCTGAATGGCCACACGATGCGCATGATTATTCCGTTGAAGTAAATATTTACTCTCGAAGCGTTAATAAATCACACATTTTGTCTTTGGCTCGCACGCGTAGATTTCATTCATTCACCAAAAGTGAAATTTCGTATATAATCTGCTACTTTTCTCTCCCTTCCAAAACCACGGAACGTAAAAATTCGTCGAAATTGCTCAAAAACACCGATTTCCGCGATCAAGAGCGAAAATCAAATGCAAATCCGTGTATGTGCATGTGTGTCTGTGATACGAGCCACAGTTTTGTTAGAACCAAATTTAATTTTTAGCCGGCATAAATCGCGAATACATTGTGTGTGTTGCGCCTGAGCCATGTCTCTTGCTAGCTAATGGATGCATATAGACGGCTCATTCGACAGGCAAATAGTTCGTTAACAAATATCATATATTTTCATTGCAAACGCAAATTGGTTTTTCGTTTTTCGTCGATGGCGCGTTTTCTGCCGCTGCCTCGTGAAATTCGTTTGCTGTTGTCATGGCATTTCCAATAGATTTTCCGATAGAATTAAAGGCATTATGGTATCATCGACCCTAACATTTGTATAGTGTTCAGTGCAAAGGTCAAGCGTCGACTCACAAATCTGAATCGCGTCGTGATTTGATCGCTTTCGACGCAGAGAGATACAATATAATCGATTCAATGGCCGAACTGACCAAATGACCGACGGATAATATAAATAACTTATTGAATTATTTGGCAGTAGATTCGGTACAGATGATGATCTAATCGCAATTTTGTCAAGCTGTTCATGCCCGCTACTTCTGGCATTTTATATTGAACGGACTATTTAGGGAGAAAAACACTTCAAACATTTCTATGAGTGTGTGAGACCAAAAGTGGTGAATTCGCATATTTCTCTTTATATGTTCACATATTTCCATAAATAATAAACGAGGCGTTAACACTCTGATAATAACTAAAATCCAGCTTTGTGACAATAAGAGAGTTTTGCTTTCGAAATTTTTGAATAGGAGTCGTCGCTTTTGGTGTAAGGATGCTATCCAATTTTAGTGCGAGAAAATATGAGTAAACATGTGTAAAAGTGTTTGAAAAACAGTGAAAAAAAAAAATCAAAAAAGAAAAACGACTCTAATTAGAGAGAGTCACAAAGACCTTACACACATATTGATTGAAGCGTGCTTCCAGATGATGAAAACATGGATTCGATGCTCTACGTCAACGGTGAATGTAAGTAAAACCAATGAATTCTGTTTCATTACTGCACAAAATTATCCGAACGCCAAGCAATGAGTGGCAAGAACAAGGCACATCCATACAAAGTGTAACAAAATTCATTCTTTTCGCTACGTTAAACCGTTTAAAAATAAATGGAACTAATTATCGCCGCGCAATTCATATTCTAGTGAAATTAGTAAAACATCGAATAGTTTATTTACAAGTTAAGTCTATCAATCAAATGGCATCAACTTCTTTATACTTCAATTCCAATTGC
This sequence comes from Obolodiplosis robiniae, assembly GCA_028476595.1. Taxonomy (NCBI): domain Eukaryota; kingdom Metazoa; phylum Arthropoda; class Insecta; order Diptera; family Cecidomyiidae; genus Obolodiplosis; species Obolodiplosis robiniae. Next base: position 4,451,740 of record CM052017.1, on the reverse strand, counting down.
CAGTTATTGACCGGACCGTAGTCTCACTTGAAAATTGTGAAACAAATCCGCAATGCAGTTTCTCTGTCGATGTTTCATATAAGCACCGAGAATACATTATGTTTGATGATGATGTTGTGCAATATGTGATTTTGCAATTAAAATGAAACTCTACGTTAACATTAACTAAAATATCTTAGTCTAATGCCGATTGTACGGGGTGTTACGGAAAATTCACAGGGCTGCCATAATTTCGAATTTCGCCGATAATTCGGTGCAAAGAAACGAAAACTATCTTCAGATGCGGCCGTACAGATATAATAAACGAGATGATTTCATCATAAGACTTAGTGTTACATTTTTACCGCTTTTCAATTATCTTTTGAATATGTTGCACGATTTGTAGCGTTAACGTTAACAACATTCGCATTTCTGCACAATTAGATGAAAGCATTTCTACATTCAGCCAATTTTTATGATGTTGAAATGCGCTCAAGTAATTTGAAGATATGAAACGTGAAGCCACGATTCGAAAATGAGCGCTCCAAGTGTAAAAAAATATGCAGATCCACCTACATTCGATCATTCACTCGTTTCAGCACAGCATACATGAATCATTTTTAGCCTCTTTCCAACGTACACATGCATCTGAAATGTCATCGTTAAAGTAATTGACATTGAGTTTGTGTTACTCAATTTCGGTAATCAGCTTGATACTGCTGCAGCATCAAGAAAACTTTTCTGTGTACTGATAAATCGACTTGATTTCTAGTTTTCAAATTCCAATTGACTTGCGTGATGCGAATAGATCTACTCACAACCAAACTGTGGCCACAGAATTGGATGTAATTCGCATATTTTGCGTGACTGAGTATTTTGGCTCGAGCCCACAAAGCATCCAACTCAATCAGCGTAATGTCAAAAGTGTAGGTAATAAATCAGGGCGATGAGCGAACGAGCAATTTTTAGCCCGAACTCAGCTGAAAATGGCCATCGCTCTATTCGCACACAACATACTATGAGAATAGCATAATATTACCGATTTCAATTGAGCGGAGGAGGAATAATGTTTGTAATGAAAATCTAATCGATCCACAATCTACAAATAATGTCATGTGAACGGCAAGGCCACACTAATCGATCAAATTGATCAAATCCATGTGCAAGTTTTCGATAGACTATTATCTTTTATATTTTCGCATTCAATTAAATATACTGGAGCTGTTGGATGAGATTCGAAACATTAGCAAGATGAAATGAAATGTGTTTTAAATTGAGTTCGGTATCAATTCAAATTTTCATCTTATTTTGCATATCAAGCATCACTGAATACTGTTTCAGATTCGCTCTACTTCACTTATTATTTTCATACGGTTCGCTATGAATATTAGCGGTCGTTGCAGTGCAAATCGAAAATTGTTGCTTGAAATTTAACTCGAAATATCCCATATTGCATCACTCCAAAGCAAGCTGTAATTTCAATCGAAGTTTGTTACACATTCAAAGTTCGACCACGATAGTTCAAGTCGACACACATACACACACACACACACATTGTATGCTCATTTGCAGCTCGGAGTTCACTTAACACACGGTGCCATGATAACATTATCTATCGCCAAGCTGTGTTTCGACCATTTCGAGACTCATACGAAAATAGATTGTTGTTGGTTTAATCTTATGAGACGCAGTGATGTGATGTGAAATTCTATTTTCACCGTCAAAAGTGTTTTCCACTTGGGCTCGGTGTATACCATTTCTCTCTATTGCATGTTGGTGTTTTTCTTCTTCTTTGCTCTTTATCTCTATCTAGAGCGCTATTTCAAGAGCTTTTTGCTCTCTTATTCTCTCATTTGTTCACTTCAAACGTATAATTTCCGGTGGTGATGAAGTTGAGCTACACTCTTGCTCAAGTGAAGCGCAATTGATTTATGTAAGTGCAATCTGTCTGAGTGAAGATCTTTGGCCCAAGAAAAAAAGGTCCATCAACAATTTCGCATTCATTGGCGTAGATATGCAATTGAAGAGAACTGAATGCAGCTGGCTAAATTGATCTATTCCATACAATTGTTGGTGACCATCTCATCGCGCGATCACGCTGGCTATTAAAATCCGAATTTTCAAATGAAATGAACATCATTTTGTCGGTTAAATAAATGTTGATGGTCAATTGGTAATCTATTTTGCATATCGTTGGAATTGCTGTTTATCGTACATTGAATGACGCGAAGTTTTAAATTAACGTTCACAAGTGTGTGCCTTTAATAAATCATTGGCATGAAACATGCGACTATTGCACAATCCAAATTGAAAAGAAATGGTACGGAGAAGCGCTTGCAAGCATTTGGCCGTTTTGTTTATTTTTAAACCACTAATTAAACAGCGTTTGAAAGCACCCGAGCCATTCATGTTGCTTTCATAATTTTAACATTATTTATTGTTCTATCGTTGCCTATGGGTGTCACATGAAAATGGAAAGATATCAATGAATATATGCCAATGTGATTAGCAGATTCGATGTGATGGTTTGAGTGGAAATGCGATGCTCTTTTGGCCTCTGATTTGCTGAAAAGAAACGTTATGGGGACATCAGCGCCATTACATCACTGTATCTAAAGTAGCATCTTCCGAATGCATCTGGACGTTTCTGGCATCTCAAGTGATTTTATTGCGAAACTGCAGCCGGACAGCAGCATGCGCGATCAAGCAACTTTTTCTACAGAAATTTCGATTTCGTTTGGATGGAAAACCATGTTTGCACAGCAAATAGACATCGAATCAATTTCATTTACAGTGAATGTATGCTCATTTATTGTGTCGCGTCGCGTCGCCATTCAATTTCTAGTAAATTGAGTCTAAGCTACTCTTTTTCTGAGCGAATGCATTAGTGCGTATTATGCGTAATCTTAAATCGACCGCACTCATTAAAACCCTTTTTAGTGTTATGATCTTTTATTTCATAGCGTATTCACTGCATCAGCATGACTGCACACTGTGTGCATATGGATATATAGCGTTGTTCGAGTGATATTGCAGATTCGATTTGTTCATTTTTCGAGGTTAGGCGCGATGATTTTCGTGTTGTGAAATACAATTATTTTTCGAATTCAATTGTTATTTTAATTAATTTTCATTGTTGTAACGTTTATTCACATTTCGAGAATGTAATTTTACCGTGTAATTTTGTTATTTTAAATCGCGTTCGCAATACAAACAAATCAATTGACCATAGTGTTTTGCGCCGGATTGATACGGGCTCTTCTAGTGAGAATGTGTGTGTGAATGAAGATATTTCTGGATATGAATGTGATTGTAATGATACGGTCTCGCCGGTTTTGCTGGATGGCACCAGCACTATTGGTGGCTCAGGTGTGAATTCTGGCAATGTTGTAGTTAGCAATATTGTGCGAATATCTTATCAACCCCTTGTTTCTTTATCTGATTGCATGCTTAATATGAATGAAATCATCAGCCGTTAATAATTGCCATTATGAAACGAATTCGATGAGCATTCTTAATGGCTTCAAGAACGATTTCAATATCTGTCAGGCAAATGTTCAGGGGCTTCTCGAAGCGAATCATTTCGATTTATTGACTTCGCAATTGAACGCCAATCTTAGTGTTATCGGACTAAGTGAAACTTTTTTGCGTCCTGCTAATACGAATAAGTCAGTCAAAATTGACGGTTACAAAATTTATCGCGCTGATAGAAAGGGTAAACGTGGTGACCGTAATAAAGGGGGTGGTGTCGCGATGTATATTTTAAATCAATTGAAAGTCAAAGTAATTTTAAATTCGCATAAAGATAATTGCAACATTGATAATATTGATTTCTTATTCTTAGAAATTTTTACTCGTAATGCTAAATTAGTTGTTGGAATCGTTTATCGCGCACCACGTTGCGATGTCAGCAATACGCGAAACTTTTTGGATTTAATAACTTCAACCGTGGCTCACGAGCAAAATGTAATTATTGTTGGTGACTTTAATATCAACATGTTAAATAAAGAAGCATCAAATCATATCTTAAATAACAATTTCATTTTAAACTTCAAACTCGCGAATGATGAGTGTCCTACGCACCGCTGGCCGGGGAAGGAACCATCTCAAATCGATTTAATATTCACAAATAATCTTGAGCGAGTTAACAAATTTTATCATTTTCCTTCGCGTATTTCTTTTCATGATTTTATTTTGTGCTCGTTTAATTTAAAAATCGATAAAATTAAGAAAGTGGTCATTAGTGGCAGAAATTTCAAGAGAATTGATGTTGGTGAGTTAATTCATGAACTCAATCAATTGGAATGGAACCTAGATCGATGTCAAAATGTTGATATGATGGTCGGTACACTAAATGACAATTTATCGCGGTTGATCAATCGATTCGCACCACTCAAATCGCGTCGTGTATGTCACAAACCCAAGCATTGGTTTAATAGTGATATTGCCAAGGCTCTGGAAGAAAGAAAGTTTGCCTACGACAATTGTCAAAGGCTTAATGTTCATAATGATGCTCTTGATAAGGAGAGAAATGATCTGCTTAGAGTCAAATCGAAGGTAGTGAAGTCTCTAATAAACAAGAGCAAAAAAGCTATATTAGTCAAGGACTTGATTGAAGCCACGACTGTTCGCAGTAAGTGGAATGTAATCAAGTCCCTTGGTGTCACCAAAGATAATTCCAATGATGACTCGGAAATTCTAAATAACTTCGATTTAAATGATTTCAATAACTTTTTCGCGTCAATTCACAAGTCAAACGGGTTTGATTTAAATAATTTATCATTGCCGACTAATATTTATTTCAATTTTTCTTTTCGTGAAGTTGATGAGGATCTAATTCTTATCGCGTTTTCTAAAGTCAAAAGTAATGCAATTGGTAAAGACGAGATACCACTTGAATTTTTGAAAATTGTTATGCCGTCAATTGTATCCTCAATTAAATTCATTTTTAACTATTGTATTCGCAACGGTGTGTATCCTGCTGATTGGAATAAAATTATTATTCGGCCTCTTAATAAAGTCACAAACCCCCAAATCGTTTCTGAATTCCGACCAATCAGTATAATCTCCGTCTTACCGAAAATATTCGCGATTTTGCTCAATGAACAAGTCATCCACTATTTGGAATCTAATCATTTAATTCATGATCGTCAGTCTGGATTTCGCAAGAATCACAGCTGTTCAACAGCGCTATTGAACATATCAGAGAGTATCAGATCGTCTATCAACCGTAAAAAGGTTGTCATTTATGTCTCTTTGGACATCAAAAGTGCTTTTCCCTCGGTTCCACATTCCGGTTTGCTCAAAGTGTGTGAATCTTACGGTTTCGACAATAACTCCCTAAGTTTGATCAAATCAATTTATAGTAATATCTCACAAACAGTTAAAGTTGGTAATACTGAATCAGATAGTGTTGAAATTGATAATGGTGTCCTTCAGGGATCTAATTTCGGCCAAACTTTTTTTTCAATTTATTTCAATGATACTCTCAATGTACCTGAGCACATGACTGGCCACTTATTCGCAGATGATTTTCAGGCACATCTTGAAGTAGATTTCGATAAAATCAACGAAGGAATAAGAAAAGTAAATTTTGATTTAAATAAAATTAATGATTTCGTTTCGCGCCGTGGTATGGCTCTGAATAAAGCCAAGTCCAAGGTTATGATTATCGGTTCAAAGCACAATACTAATCGTATAAATTTCGATATGATAGATGGCGTTGTTGTTGATGGCGAATAGCTGGAGTTTTGCAAATCAATAAAAAATCTCGGTGTTATATTTGACTCAAATATGAATTAAGAGGAACATAATAGTGGGAAATTGCAAAAAGTTTATGGTGTGTTGAGTAGAATTCGCCATACTCGACATATCATGCCAAACTATGTAAAGCGTGATGTTGCTTGCGCACTCATTGACCCCATTTTAAGCTATGGTGATTTGATCTCTTATGGCTGGGGAGCCCATGGCTCCCTTGATCAGGAGAATCGTATTCGCAAGGAGAATCGTATTCGCTTCTTGAAAAGATCCGAGCACATAAGCGAGTATCGTGAGCGAATCAATGACCTTACCCCTGAGTCCAAGGCGAAGCTATATTCAGCTACTTTGATTTTTAAGCAACTGAAAACGCGTTCTCCTGCCTATTTAAATGACATGTTCGTGTTTAATGAAGGTTCAACTCGCGCAAATGGTCAATTACGGGTTTTGGTCAAACCTCGCTCTGAGTTCGACAAACATGCATTTGGTTTCGCGGCAATCACCTTTTTTAATACAATTCCAGTTGACATCAAGAAATGTAACAATATCGATTCATTAAAATTTCAGCTCAAAATCTGGTTGCGCAACAACCAGCAATAATTTCAGTTCCTTTCAATTTTCGTTGCTTGGTTGATGAATTTGTGCTCTTGCCAACGTTTCTCCATCATCATCATCATTTAGTTTTAAATTATTTAAGTTTTTCCCCTGACTCTCCTGGGTCAGGCCGGTTTTCCATGGTTTCCCGGATTCAATTTGGTATCTATAGTCATTCGTAGATATCCCCCATCCCTGTAATTGTCTTTGTTTAAGTCGTTCCATGGGCGGAATTTATACCGTACTTTGCCAGCATACATGAGTTACTGCGTAGCTCTTGTACATATTGGTATAAATTTAGGATTCGTAATAAATAAATAAATAAAAATGTGTGTATTTTTGAAAGATAAACGTGACAACAAATCGAATGATAAACAACAAAAAAATAACAACAACATCAACATTGAAACAAGGTGACGAACACATAGAAAGTCATAAAGTGATAGAGTAAGTGCAAAAGTACGCTCTGTGTGAATCATTCACATCAAATGCATGCACTCGATCACACGCTCTCTGTGTTTTTGCGCTTTGCTACGTTATTTTTTTGTTATTAGGAGTACAAATTGAAAACCGCGCATTTTTTTCAAAATTTCGATCTTTATTATGGAAAAATCCCATCTTTCTGGCAAATTACGGATTCCGCGTCGAAAGGAATCTGTGCTTTTTTCGGCTATCCATGAATCGACCCATTTTTTGCATTCCTCGTAAGAATGGAAATGCTGTTCAGCCAGGCCATGTGTCATTGATCGGAAGAGGTGGTAATCGGAAGGGACAATGTCTGGGCTATACGGCGGGTGGGGTAGGACTTCCCATCGAAGCGTTTCCAAGTAGGTTTTAACGACCTGAGCAACATGTGGCCGAGCGTTGTCATGTTGGAAAATAACTTTATCATGTCTTGCGACCGTTTCCGACCGTTTTTCCTTCAGTGCTCGGCTCAAACGCATCAATTGAGTTCGGTACAATGCTCCTGTGATGGTTTCGATTGGTTTCAACAACTCATAATAGATCACGCCGAGCTGATCCCACCAAATACACAGCATTAGCTTCGAGCAATGAATGTTCGGCTTTGGCGTCGATGTTGATGCGTGGCCGGGGTAACCATACGATTTTTTTCGCTTCGGATTATCGTAATGAATCCACTTTTCATCACCAGTCACAATACGATGCAAAAAACCCTTCCGTTTTTGCCTTTGAAGCAGCTGTTCACAAGTGAAAAAACGGCGTTCGATGTCTCTCGGCTTCAATTCGTATGGCACCCAATTTCCTTGCTTTTGAACCATTCCCATGGCTTTTAAACCATAGGAGATGGATTGTTGTGTCACTCCCAATGATTTTGCAAGTTTTTCTTGCGTTTGACACGAGTCTTCATCGAGTAATGCTTCCAACTCCTCGTCTTCAAACTTTTTCACTTGGCCTGGACGCTCTTTGTCTTCCACATCAAAATCACCACTTTTGAACCGCGCAAACCACTCCTGGCACGTTCTAATCGACGGAGCATATTCTGGATATGCTTCGCATAACAAACGATGACACTCGGAAGCATTTTTCTTCAGATTAAACCAATAAAGTAAAACTTCCCGCAAATGCTGTTTTGTAGGCACGTAGCTCGACATTTTCAACGCAATAATAAACTTGTGTATTCAACTGAATGATAAGTTTGACAGATCGTTTTCAATGTATTTTTTTATCCTCTTTAAGATACAATAGCTGTCAAAGTCAAAATAATGACATCTATGATAGATATGAAGTTAGTAACGAATGCGCGGTTTTCAATTTGTTCTCCTATAAATACGTGATTTCATTTTAAAATTCTACAATTAAATATAAATTTGCGACTAAACACTCTCAGTTAGCGGTATTGGCAACGAAAATTTTTATTGTTGCTGTCTTTTTTTTTTGATAGATTGAGAAACGAAATAAAATGTAATAGACTCAGAAAGTCAGCAATATTCTACATAAACAACAAATGCCATCATAATTCCCACACAAATAACAATTGCAATCGACAAACCAACAACAACAACGACAATAGCAGCAGTAGTATTTGACGTCGATAGCACATTTGCACGTGACTCTATTTTTATTTTTTTTTTGTTGCAAAACCTAAATTCATACCAATGTGTGCTCTCAGCAAGCTGAGAACATGCTGGTCTTAGACCCAATACGATATGAATTCCGCCCATGGTGCGACTTGAGCAAGAATACTATTACATTTCATCAAGGGGGGATGGTATTTATGAATAGACTTTAAATACCGATATTGATTCCGGAAAACCATGGCAAAACCGGCCTGATTCAGGAGAATCAGGGGAAGTACATCATTGTTTACTTAATATTTTTCCCTACTTTATACAATGCAAAAACTCATCCTAAATCTATAGGCGAGAATGATCATAATACCAAATCTGAGCATGTTTGAATTTACTTGATAGAAAAAATAAAAGAAATAGAAGAAAAAGGAGAAATACTAATGTTCTATGCGCAACCAGTGCTTCAATTTAAATTTAAACGCGGATAACGATTCAGCATGTCTTATTTCGATGGGAATGCTATTCCACAAATTAATTGCTCCGTAAGTAAAAGCGCGTTTATCAAATTCAGTTTGCGGAAACTGTACTTGAAGATTATTTTGAGAACGGGCTCTACCGTTGATTCGGACAAACATATGATTCAAATAATTCGGCGAACGATTAGACAATTGCTTATAGATCAAGGTCGCTGAATGAAGCTTAGCTGTACACTCAGGGTTCAATCCATTAAGGCGCTGTCGATATTCAGTGATGTGATCATTACGTTTTAAACCGTAAATATACCGTATTTTGTCATTGTCAGCAACAAGAATACGATTTTCTTGATTTAGTCCATTAAAGGATCGATCAGCGCAGTAGCAATGTCCCGCTTAACATAGTTGGGTATAAGATGCTTGGTATGACGTATACGATTTAACACACCGTATATCTTTTGCAGCTTACTCCCAACATGCTCTTCGAAATTTAAATTTTCGTCAAAAATGACGCCGAGATTTTTGATCGATTTACAGAATTCCAGCTTGTCACCTCCAATGGTTACATCATTGATCATATCAAAATTCAATCGACTTGTATGGTGCTTAGAACCGATGATCATGACTTTGGATTTCAATTCATTAAATTTCATACCGCGACTTGTAATAAAATCATTTAATTTAGCAAGATCGGAGTTTACTTTAGAGATTCCTTCATTAATTTGATTGAAATCCACTTCAAGATATGCTTGAGCGTCATCAGCAAATAAATGGCCAGTCATATGCTGAAGCACATTGAAAGTATCATTAACATAAAGTGAAAAGAATGTTTGGCCGAAATTACTACCTTGAAGAACTCCGTTAGTTATAGAGATTAAATCGGATTCAGAGCTACCGACTTTAACTTTTTGCTCAATGTTAGAAAAAATTGCCTTTACTAATTTTGTTGCGTCATCGGTGAAACCATACGATTCATAGACTTTAAGAAGACCATCATGAGGAACAGATGGAAAAGCACACTTAATATCAATTGAGTTATAAATAATGAGCTTTTTACGACGAATCGCGGATCTGATACTCTCTGTTATGTCCAATAATGCGGTGACACAACTGTGATTCTTACGAAATCCAGATTGCCTTTCGTGAAGAAGTGCATTTGATTCTAGATAGCCAGTTAATTGACTATTCAGAAGAATCGCAAAAATTTTTGGGATGACTGAAATTATGCTGATTGGTCGATAGTCAGAAATTGTTTGGGGACTTGGAACTTTGTTTAAAGGTTTGATGATAATCTTATTCCAATCAGCTGAAATTCGTAAACAAGGGGATGAGCAATCGAATCAATGATTGATTTAAGAAATTTGAGTGGTATCCCGTCATCACCAATTGCGTTACTCTTGATTCTATGAAATGCTGATAAAAATTCATCAATGGATATTTCTTGAAAAGAGAAATTCGAATTAATATTCGTTGGGAGCGATAAATTGCTCAAGTCTGCCCCATGAGACGTGTGCGTAGAAGCAAAGAATTCATTGATGTCATTCAAATTGTAATTATCCAGAATTTCAGATTCACTGTCTTTAGAGTTATCATCTTTACAACATCCAAGAGACTCGATGACATTCCATTTGGAACGCATAGATGTTGCATTATTGAAGCTCTCGACAGTTAACTTCTTTTTACTTTTTCTTATGAGAGATTTGACTTTATTGGATTTTTCCTCATAAATATCATTTCTCTGTTGATCAGTAACTGGATTATCGACATTGTTTTTCTTACAAATATCGTAAGCAGCTTTTCTTTCTTTCAAAGCCTGTTTAATTTTACTATTAAACCAAGACTTCGGAGTATAATGAACACGACGCGTTCTGAGTGGTGCAAAGCGATCAAGAAGATTCATTATATTGTCATTTAGTGCTGTAACCATTTCATCGACATTTCGATTTTGGTCAAAGTTCCAATTCAATAAATCCACTGCATGATTTAGCTCATCCAAATCGATATTATCAAATCTTCTACCACTTACGACAATATTTTTATTGACTTTCTCAATTTTGACATTGTATGAGCACAATAACAAGTCATGGAAAGATATACCCGATGGAAAATGCCCGAATGTATTTACGCGCACGATATTGGTTGTAAAAATTAAATCTATTTGCGATGGTAACTTGCCCGGCCACCAATGCGTCGGACAATTATCATTAATTAAATTAAAATTCAAGAGAAAATTCGAATTTAAAACGCTATTAGAGGTCTTTTCATTTAGTAAATTAATATTAAAATCACCAGCTATCAACACATTTTGTTCATGTGCAAAAGTTGAGATTATCAAATTAAATAATTTCCGCGAATTTTCTTCATTGCATTTCGGTGCTCGATATACAATGCCGAAAATTATTTTTGTATTACGAATGTATATTTCAGTGAAAAGGAACTTCACGTTATCGATTTGAGCATTATCCTTAAACGAATTGAGAATCACTTTTGTTTTGAAATTTTTCAAAACATAAATCGCTACACCACCGCCTTTATTTCTATCACCACGTTTCGATTTTCTATCAGCACGAATGATTTTATAACCAGGAATATCAATGGATTTATTTGTATTACTTGAACGTAACCAAGTTTCGGTTAACGCGATAAGACTCACATTTTGATTATTGTTCAAAGTTAATTTCAATTCATCTAGATGACAAGCATCCAGAAGTCCTTGTGAATTCACATGAATGAAATTGAAACTACCCTTGAATTGATTGAGTACATCTAGTGACTTTATCCTTCTCTTACATTTATTGCGATTTTCCAAATGTACGTCATTGATATTCAAGGTTACATTTTCAGATGCCAGAAGAGGACCTAGATTCATCATGCAGTCATATAGCGCAATAACAGGTTGGCGTATTGGAGGTTCCTGTGAATTATTCTCACATAAATCCACTCCAACACCTCCCACCTGCGATGAACTGCACGTGAATTCATTATCAATATTATTATGAGCAGCGTACATCTCACCTGAATTACCACAATCATATGTACTAGAGTTCGCCCCGTCGTCCAAGATTGGACGACCCAAACAAAAAGTGAAAACTCAAAGAATATAACACATTTAAATTTAATCAAGCAAAATGCATATTTTATTCATGAAATTCAAAATTAATGATCTCATCTTATTTTTTAATTGAAAATTATTGACAAATCAAATTGGAATCAAGGTTAATGTAAAATTCTTATTTGATGTGATGAAAAGAGTTAATTGACTTCTTCTGGTTTTGGATAGAACCTGCACACATCGAAATACATTGCCATTTATTATTAAAATGCCCTATAGTAATCGGCTTTCTAGCATTTCACTATAGTGGCTATATATCCTACAGGGAAATTGAATAGTATACTACAGGGAAGTTGAATAAGATATTTAAACATTTGGCTATCTCAAGTTCACATTGTTTCCCATTGAAATTTTCAGGATATTATTTTTTCATGAAAAAAATAAGTCATACAAAATTTCAAGTCATTCCGGTAAGATTTAGGCCAACCTCCCCTGCAAAATTTTCGTTTTTCGGGGTCTTCTCGGGGTCGAAACGAAAAATATGTAGGTCGGCTATCTCAAGTTCATATTGTAAAGAATTGAAACTTTCAAGATATTTTTTTTTTATGGAAAAAATTAGTCATTCAAATTTTCAAGTCATTCTGAGGAGGACTACCTTACCTCCCCTACGAAATTTTCAATTTTCGGGGTCAAAATTCCAATTTCCAAACATGATCACAAAACATTATAGTCGTACCGTTTTTTCATGCAGGCATTTCAATAGTTTAGTTGTGTGCGTACGGTAGAATGTTATCCACTGGCTACACGGTATGACGAACTGTGTGTGATGCGACGAATGAAAGAATGTAACTGTGTGTATTAGGTTTTTTCCAATCTATATGAAAAGGTATTGCGCTCTACATGAACAGGTAACAGGCGGGTCAAAAAGTCTTTGGCCTGACATACAGATGGCGACACTAATTATGATCCTTATTTTTCGATAGTACCTTCAAAAGCATACTGTCAAAATCTCATGACATTCTGTTTATAATTACTCAAGTTACAGAGCTTCATGTGACGCTACTTTTGTGTTTTCATAAAATCATGGATTCAAAGCAATTTCGTGTGTTGATTTATCATTGTTTTTTTATGGGAAAAAATACCGTTACAGCCCACGGATGGCTTGAAATGTGTTATATAGAATCTGCACCAACGAAATCAAGCGTCAAATACTGGTTCGCTGAGCTTAGACGTGGTCGTACAGACACCGATGATGCTGAACGCTCTGGTTGTCCAAATGAGGCAGTTACGCCAGAAAACGTCGAGAAAGTCGAGAAAATGACAATTTCGAACCGCAAAGTGAACTTGCAAGAGATAGCTGATGCCTTAAAGTTATCAAAAGGTAGTGTTTTCACCATAATATCACACGGACATTTGGGCATGAAAAAGCTGTTTTCAAAGTGGGTGCCGCGTTTCCTTAAATCAGAATAAAAACAACAACGAATCGACACTTCCGAGAGCTGTTTGGCGATGTTTACGCGTAAAAAGTCGGAATTTTTGCGTCGGTACATCACGATGCATGAAACATGGATCCATCATTACACTCCGGAGACCAGTCGCGAGTCAGCTGAGTGGAGAGCGCCCGGTGAAAGTGCACCAAAGCGTCTAGAGACGCAACAAACACCTGGTAGGGTCATGGACTCTGTTTTTTGGGAAGCGCATGGAATTATATTCATTGACTACTTGGAACATGGAAAAAAAATCAACAGCGACTACTACATTGATTTGTTGGTGCGTTTAAAGACCGAAATCATCAAAAAAAGGCCACATTTGGCGAAGAAAAAAGTGTTGTTTCACCAAGACAATGCACCGTGTCACAACTCGAAAAAACCATGGAAAAAATAGTTGAATTGGGCATCAAATTGTTTTCGTACCCACTGTATAGTCCAGATCTGGCCCCCAGCGACTACCACCTTTTCTCAAAACTCAAAAAGATGCTCCGAGGCAAGAGATTTCGCTCTGATGAGGAAGTGATCGCCGAAACTGAAGCGTATTTTGAAGGCCTCGACAGATCGTTCTACAAAACCGGTATTGTAAAGTTACAGAATTTAATAAGAATTTCTGCAAAAAATTGTGTTTTTCTAAGTAAGGCCAGAGACTTTTTGACCCGCCTGTTATTTCCCCGTTTTTTGAATTATAACACCAGCCCACATTCAAAACACATAGTTTGTGCAAATATAGTCGACATTCCCTTTCCATTGATGTATAACTTTCCTATATATATTTACGGCATAGTAGGTAAAAAGAGATCACAAACTTTTCTTTGTTGCCGTATTTATATATAGATTATTCAGATTACCCGTATTAACACTAATTAACGAACAAAAATTAACGGATGAAACATTACGCGCGTATCTATTTACTCGATTCAAAATAGTGAGGTTATGTGGCAATACAAGATTTTCAAAGTTAATATAATGATCAAAACTTGCGAATCTAATCAAACAAATAACCGTACCATCAATAAAAGATTGCTTTATAATAATTATATCGCGACTCGAAACACCGAAAAACGAAGATAAACAGCGAAGCACATGTTCATTGCACCGACCAACAACATTTCTGACAAGGACTTTACAATGGTGGACCTGATTTGAAACGCGCAAAATATTATGAACGGTTAACTTATTTAGGATTTCGTCACTCAGATTTGGTAAATGTATCACAGTGTGCTGACTATTTCAAATGTTTTTCCTCTGTTTTCGATGCATTATGGTGTATTCTAAGTTTATGTAACAGTTAGTCACGCAGTGATACGACAATTAGTGAACAATTGTTTTGTACAAAAATCGTTGTTGAGGTTAAATGGGTGCACGATATACTTCGAGTGAATGCGTTTCACTATGGTAACCCAAAAAATGAAAAGCTTCTCTGTAATTTGCTTTTATACTGGTTCAAGAGCTCCAATCTGAGTTGAACGCCTATTTATGTGCGTTTTTTATTTTCCATTTCTTTGGTTGAACAGTACTAATTGCGAATTTTAGGGCCATTATCTGTACAGCGTACATATAATTCTTGGTTCTTTTCGCATCGTTAACAAAAACTTATTATTGTCATTGATTGTTTGCAATTTGATCACTTTATTTAATAAACAAAATATCATGGTCAGAGTGTTTATCGCGTGACTCGTTATGATTTTATTATGTGAGTTATGCTATACAGTTTTGTTTTTTTTTTCTTCGTTCTTTTTGTTCGTCATTGTTAATAAATCTGTTGGTTTGACTGTGCTGATTACATTCTAACGATCGACCGACCAAATTTCTTTTTCCTCATCGATGAACACCAAAAAAAAAAAAAAAAAAAATGGCAGGAATGTTGATTTTATAGACTCTAGAATAAATTCCATAGATCCGATTGTTGTTATCTGGCTTCTTTGTGTGTGTGTATTTGTTTTTGTTTTTGTTTTTTTTAATGATCCAATTAGTAGCTAGATAATTGAATTGACAGATTCCCGAAGTGTATCAAGCCTACACTGTTTGTCTATCGTTCACTAGAAACTTCTATTACTACATTTTATTTGCACGTGCGTTTTTTTCTCGTGCCCTTATTTACATGGCAACGAGGAAAAAAACTAAAACAAACATATATATTGTGCGTTGTAGGAGAGAATGTGAAATGTGGATGTGTTAGATCGATATCGAATGTCTCTGTTCCATGTATATACTGAGCCAGTTCGAAGTTTATGAGACGCGTTTTACATGGCGAAGGTAAACATATTTATGTTACTTGCAGCTGAGATTGTCACTCGTGTGTCGCTGTTGCAATAGTCATCGCGTTGTTTTTTTATTTTGCGTTTAAAGCAAACATTGTAAATCTATTCATTTTATGGAAACTTCAAAGCTGTTCTCTCTCTGAAACGACACAATTCTCGTCTCGCTGAATCAGCAAAATTCAGTTTTATTTGTGTGTGACTTGAGGTTCATTCTAACTCGTGTGTATTTCATTTCGTTTTGATTTTTTTTTTTTTTTTTGATGCGAATACCATAACAACAGCTTACATATGCATTTTCTCAGCGTCATATCGCATGGCTATATTTCATCAGTTAGAGAATAAAGTCAATTCAAGTAAATTATATGCTTTGCTCAAGTGTGCATTTCATAGATCGAATGATCAAGCCAAAACCAACGAATGCGAGAGACAAAGAGAGAAGACGTCACACAGTTGAACGTAATAAACTGAACTTCATGTGAACGCACAAACTATTCGCAAGGGAATCAAATACTGCCAATTGAAACAGCTCTACATTTTCAGCTCACGACATGCTTGCGCTCGCATTCGATTTTTTGTTTTCATTTGAATATCCCAAAATAGATGCTGTCATTTCAAATAGGCTCTGATCGTCGCAGGCATTCTGTGCAGTGTGCACTGAGAGAGACTCGGACCTAAGCCGTTTTGGTGTTGAACATTTTGGTCATAAGATGTTGAAATTATGGGGAGCAACTCCTTGCGGCACTCACTCAAACTAGACGACTGCGATCGCGCTGGCTCTCAGCACGAAGCACTAATCTAGTCACAAGCACTCACGAAAACGAGCTCAAATAAACACTATAATATTCAAACGAATGGATTCAATATTCATTCAGCAGCCGCTGCAATATCGCCCGCCAACAGCTAAATCCCAACAGCAACCATCAAAATAAAGGCACTCGAACGAATGAAAGACGAGGAAAAAACAACAGCACCGAGATTATACTCAAAACGCATAAGTAATTTTTTAAGTCAGTCATCTTTCGATGGTATTCTAGTAAAGAGCCTCTCCATTTGTATGGACGAGTGTGTGAACGACATAACGGGTCCCACAATAAAACGATTCGAACGCATCAAACGTCTTTTTTCGAGTGATTTGTTTCATGTGAAGCAAAGAAACGAGATCAGTACTATCGATAAGGAAGCGAAAGAAAGATCACACAAATCTCAGGCCACATATGTATTTGTGATGTGCAACGGGCCACAGCCAGTCGTCGAGACACCGAAAAAAAGAAGACTTTGTGATTCAAAAACAATAGCAATCGTAAACGATGAAATTATGTTAGAATTTTTTTTTCGGTAGGAAGTAAAAGAGAGATGTGAAGTGAATTTTGACAAAAATGAAATGATTAGCACAATGACGAAAGTCATTAAAGTCAGTTGAAATAAACGGACCATTTTCAATTTAGCATGAAAGTTGGCAATCAACCGTTCGCATAAACCGAATTCTCTGTCATTCATTTGTTCAATGTCCGTTCGACGAAGCTGATGTGTTCACTGTGTAGTGTATGGTCTTTTGCGTGATCGTCATTCATTTAGAGCGTTTTTGACCAATAATTTTACTTAATTTAACATTTATAGAGTTTGTTGAATGTGCTCAATTGTTGTGATTGAATTCCAGCAAAATGTGGAATAGATTTTTCAAAAGTAAATCTTCAAAAGAAAGCACCGGCAAAAAAAGAAAATTTCCAAGCCTTATAAAGAGTGCGTCCAGTCAAAAGTCCGCGTCGAAAGCAAGCAACAAAGATGATTCAAAAGGTAATTAATAAACACAAATAATGGGCAACATAAAAATGTATCCATGTAATTTAAAAAAAAAAATGGTGCAGTGTCTGCTGATAAGTTAGATATGTGCCACGATAAACACCATATGCATTCGATTTCAACAAAATGTATTTGCACTTGCCCGTGATCAGATAAGATAATTGAAAATATGACATATTTCGTTTGGATCTATCCAAAGCAATGCACTTGATTTGGCTTTTCCTTCAAATATATGTTTTTTTTTTCATTTTCGCGTGATAAAAAAGATATTTTTCAAATAAAATAGCAGAAAAATCGAAACAGACGACAAATTCCGAACACAAAAATACGATTACTTTCAAGGTTACATGATTTTGTTTGTTATATACGGCTCTGATGCTCTCTCGTCGAACATGTGGTTCATATATTTCTACATAAAACATATGAATTCGAAAATTAAAATGCTTTAAAGGTGATCACATTTAGACGCCAAGTGAATTATTCATTTCAACGCATAAAAACGAAAATATATTTCTATGTTGTAAATCAAAATCGACATATAAAGTTGTCATCTCCAAAAGATGTGATAGTTTTAGTGGTTCGTGTATGTATGTGTGTGAGTGCGTTGGGTTTGATCGATTTGGAATCGAAGAATTCCAACCCCACGCAATATAAACGGAACACCAATAAATGATGCTTTGCTACTCTATTGAATGGTCACACCATTTGTTGTCTTGAGAAATCTACACGTATCGCTCATTTTTTTCTATTTTCAACAATCAACCATGTCTTCAAAATTCGTCCATTTTTCTGCTTGTGGTTGCAAAAGATCCAATACATTCGAAATGGTGCCATCGACTATTTCCAGAAGCTCAGCGGTTATTGATTCATTTGCTAGTATCTGAAGAAAACACATTCATTCCAATATTTGACGTTATTTTCTTCTGAGGACCGTCTACTGGTTAAATTGATCGAAATAAATATATATACCAAAATTTATATAAATATTTAACCTTTGATAAAAACCTTTGATAAAAACCTTTGTATGGTTTGGTTTCTAATGTTTTCTTCCAGAAATAAGTTTCGAAATGTTGTTTGAAATTGTTTTCCATATCTGGAAAATAAGAAAATGATAAAAAAAATATAAGAATTCGTTGAATTCGGATATATTGTTTATGAATCATTCATTTATATGGGTACTATGCAATGATTTCCACTTCGTTTGACTATTGAATGATGACAATAGTTTGGGCATTCAATTTAAGGACGTTTCCAACCAGTGACAAGCACTTGGCACAGGCATAAATACATGCATAAATTATAATTTATCTTTTTTTTTTTTTTGAAACTAGTGTCTTTCTTATGTAGTATTCTGCGTAAAAATTGTATTTATGTGGCTTGGCCGAATACTCTTGTTGCATCAAATTTGCACATTATAAAAAAAAAACATTCTAAAACTAAGTAAATAAACGAAAAAAAGAACGATTTTCATCGTTTATGATGTGAAAAAATCAAAGTGAATGCCGTTTCCGATGGCTCTATGGGAAGCCGATTTATAGTTTATTGCATCCACTTTTTACGTAAAAATGTAAAACAAAATTTATTCAAATTATAATTAAAATATATTCTGCATGAAAATAAATAAACAATTTCAAAATATAAGCTCACTTCGAAGTCTATTTCTACCGCAAAATCATTTAAAATCATATAATGTTACAAAAAAAACTAAAAAAATGCATCATCAAATAATATTTTTCGATAAATTTACATTGCAAACGATTAGAGCTAAGCTTTTATTCTGGTGAAGGTGGTGGAGTTAGTCGATTGAAAGTATTCAAAGCCCAGTGGCAAATTCGAAAAATTAACCAAATTACCAAGCACACCATGCAAGTCAAAGAATAAGCGCTGAATGGGTTGAAAAAAATCCAGAACATAACAGGCTAATGAGCCATACCAATTGAGATGAAATCATTTCCCAAATCGTTGTCGATTTCCGAAAATTCCGATCGTTGACTTCTTTAATTTCATACAATGACATTTCCCTCAATTTTAAAATTGATCCGAACAGCAAATGTTGAATCACAGAGAATGTTGAAAGAATCTGTAATAGAGAAAGGATTCGTTTTCATTTTAATTTTTTTAAGTTAAAAAATTAGAGTTCAATTGACTCAAAATAATCGAAATAAAAATCGTAAGCTATGTCTAAAATTGTTAAATGCAAAAAACTGTGTAATATTCCATCATTTACCTCATTTTCATAGTCCCTGATGAGAATTGAATTTATCCTTGCCCACGAATAAAAGCTGCTCATGTTCATCAACGGATTTAAATGTTCGGCAAAACTATCGGGTTTCATCTGTTTATGAAATAAAAATTAAAATTCCATGAATTGAATTCAACGAAATTTTTAAGCACATTTTACTTAGACCTACCAGTCGAACGTGATCAATACATCCAATGAAGTAGTATTCATTTTTGTATCGCTGGATGACATCGGTTTTACAAAAACGATTTGGTTCGAACGGTTCCTTAACAGAAAGTTGAGCGCTCCCCCAAACGAATTGTACGTATTGATAGTCATACATGCTCGAAACACCATGACTACCAGCGGGTTCGGTGCGATATCTTAACTGCAGTTGACGTACAACTTGTAAATATGCATTGAATATTTTCAATCCAACATATAAATCATCTTCTTTGGACAAAGCCTCGATTTTATAAAGTGCACACAAAAACATGATGAATGCTAACTCATGACAGGGTCCGTACTCAATTTGTGTCGCATTACCAAATGATTCAATAAAATATGCGCTAATTTCAATGAGTTTAGGATGAAAGATGACTGGTAATGCTTTTTTCAGTAATTCCGTTGAGGTACTTTTCATATTTTCAAACCAATTACAATAGCGTATCGGTGGTGTTTCATTTATCATTTTATTCAAAGTATCAAAGATATGTAGCAAATTATCTGCTACTCGTGACGGTACCAATTTGGTGCTCAATTTCTTTCCTTGAACCGCCACATTTATCCTTCTTATGAAACTAATGATATTATTTTTAGCGGCTGATATCATCCAAAGATCCATATCATTCATCGATTTGACAGATCGCACCGGTTTGACGTATCGCCCTGTTCATCAAACAAAAAATGCTCCTAATTTTTACTTCTTCTCTCAATAAATTCTTATATTTACCATATGATCCTTCGGCATCATCCATTTTTGCCTGTATTTTAATTGCTTGAAAAAAAACTATACTGGATTCGACGCAAAAGAGTGTTGCTTCTATATTTAACGAGAAATTTCTTCCGTATAAAATAATATATTGCGATGCATACACAAATGTCACTGTCAATTTTCAAACAACAGAGAAAAATATATATAACATCAACATACACTTCTGAATGCACAGCACCATTCATACACCATACCAAACACGAATTCACATCAATGAAAAGAAAATAAGAAAAAAAATATGATATTAGTGATATTTTCGTTTATAAAATCATTTTTAAATTGTTTTCATCGAATTTGAATGGGATATTTTCAATAATTTTTCACAAATTACTTACTGTTTTAAGTTTTTTTTTTACTGCACGTTCAGAGAAAAGAAAGAATGAGATCAAATATAGCGTCAGCACTTCCGTCGTTGTATATTGTATGAAATGTCATTCATTCGTATGTCAAAAGTGTTTTTTATCAGCTCTACTACGCAACCACTGTCATATGTCATACAGTACGGCATGAAGTTTGTGCGAAACTATTTTAAAGACAATATTTGAATTTTTATTTTTATTTTCTGTTAGATCTTTTTCTTTCATGATAAATATTTTTAGTCGCATCGATATATTTACACAGTTATTTGTGCATAAAAACATAATTTTCTTTTAAATTTTCAAATATTGATTGGCAGCTCGATTCCAGTAGTTTAATATACAATTACCGACTTAGTATTTTATGGGTGTGTTCGAGAGGAGAGGGAATGATATACCGACTTCGCGGTTTACAAAAACAAACATTTACATTTACGCCTTGGAGTTTGTTATTTAGTTTGACTTTTCGCAAATATTTTTTTTTGAATTAGGGTGCCGTGCACACCCCAACCATATGTAATCACATCACCATAGTCCATTAAAGGATCGATCAGCGCAGTAGCAATGTCCCGCTTAACATAGTTGGGTATAAGATGCTTGGTATGACGTATACGATTTAACACACCGTATATCTTTTGCAGCCAAGCACTCACGAAAACGAGCTCAAATAAACACTATAATATTTAAACGAATGGATTCAATATTCATTCAGCAGCCGCTGCAATATCGCCCGCCAACAGCTAAATCCCAACAGCAACCATCAAAATAAAGGCACTCGAACGAATGAAAGACGAGGAAAAAACAACAGCACCGAGATTATACTCAAAACGCATAAGTAATTTTTTAAGTCAGTCATCTTTCGATGGTATTCTAGTAAAGAGCCTCTCCATTTGTATGGACGAGTGTGTGAACGACATAACGGGTCCCACAATAAAACGATTCGAACGCATCAAACGTCTTTTTTCGAGTGATTTGTTTCATGTGAAGCAAAGAAACGAGATCAGTACTATCGATAAGGAAGCGAAAGAAAGATCACACAAATCTCAGGCCACATATGTATTTGTGATGTGCAACGGGCCACAGCCAGTCGTCGAGACACCGAAAAAAAGAAGACTTTGTGATTCAAAAACAATAGCAATCGTAAACGATGAAATTATGTTAGAATTTTTTTTTCGGTAGGAAGTAAAAGAGAGATGTGAAGTGAATTTTGACAAAAATGAAATGATTAGCACAATGACGAAAGTCATTAAAGTCAGTTGAAATAAACGGACCACTTTCAATTTAGCATGAAAGTTGGCAATCAACCGTTCGCATAAACCGAATTCTCTGTCATTCATTTGTTCAATGTCCGTTCGACGAAGCTGATGTGTTCACTGTGTAGTGTATGGTTTTTTGCGTGATCCTCATTCATTTAGAGCGTTTTTGACCAATAATTTTACTTAATTTAACATTTATAGATTTTGTTGAATGTGCTCAATTGTTGTGATTGAATTCCAGCAAAATGTGGAATAGATTTTTCAAAAGTAAATCTTCAAAAGAAAGCACCGGCAAAAAAAGAAAATTTCCAAGCCTTATAAAGAGTGCGTCCAGTCAAAAGTCCGCGTCGAAAGCAAGCAACAAAGATGATTCAAAAGGTAATTAATAAACACAAATAATGGGCAACATGGTGCAGTGTCTGCTGATAAGTTAGATATGTGCCACGATAAACACCATATGCATTCGATTTCAACAAAATGTATTTGCGCTTGCCCGTGATCAGATAAGATAATTGAAAATATGACATATTTCGTTTGGATCTATCCAAAGCAATGCACTTGATTTGGCTTTTCCTTCAAATATATGTTTTTTTTTTTCATTTTCGCGTGATAAAAAAGATATTTTTCAAATAAAATAGCAGAAAAATCGAAACAGACGACAAATTCCGAACACAAAAATACGATTACTTTCAAGGTTACATGATTTTGTTTGTTATATACGGCTCTGATGCTCTCTCGTCGAACATGTGGTTCATATATTTCTACATAAAACATATGAATTCGAAAATTAAAATGCTTTAAAGGTGATCACATTTAGACGCCAAGTGAATTATTCATTTCAACGCATAAAAACGAAAATATATTTCTATGTTGTAAATCAAAATCGACATATAAAGTTGTCATCTCCAAAAGAAGTGATAGTTTTAGTGGTTCGTGTATGTATGTGTGTGAGTGCGTTGGGTTTGATCGATTTGGAATCGAAGAATTCCAACCCCACGCAATATAAACGGAACACCAATAAATGATGCTTTGCTACTCTATTGAATGGTCACACCATTTGTTGTCTTGAGAAATCTACACGTATCGCTCATTTTTTTCTATTTTCAACAATCAACCATGTTTTCAAATCAAATTTTCACTTTTTCAATGATTCGATGATCCCCGCGAACGCGCGCGCGCATAATTTGTATTTGATATTTCATTATTCTAAAAATGCCATCGGTTTTCATTAAATAAAATCTACATAAACGAGGACCAGAAGGTTAGCATCGTGATACTTTAGTCACATTCCTTTCACAAGCTGCGCAAACTAAGCAACCAATTAGTTAAATTCGATTCCAAATCGACCGAAGCGATTTTGGAATGAAGAAAGAGGAAAAAGATATAATAAAAGCGTACAGCCAAAATGTAATTATGATCGTTTTGTGCATGGGCGATGTCCATGATCGCTGAAATGTCACTACATTGCAAACACTACAAGCCACAAATCCATCCATATTATTATTTTTTTCCATATTTAAACGAACTTTATGTTTAACATTTGGAAGCACGTCTATTTGAATATGCGAGAGTTGCAAAATATTCGTGAAATGATAGAAAGAGAGAGAGAGAACAAATAATTTTTCGTCGGCAAATCGTTTGCAATGGATTCTTTGCAAATAATCTCGTGCTGAAATCCAATGCAAAAACCAAATGAAATAGACACACGACAATATGTTGAGGTATGGTTAACACGCCGAACATACGATGGTATTGATCTATTAACATCTTTGTTCTTCTCCTTCTGATGGATGGCAACTAAAATGTTCAATGTGTGTTTTTACACCCAATGCTCATTCAATGTTTATCTATCATTTGCCTACGCTTTTTAGAAGAAGAAGGACATGAAAAGATATTTTGAAAGCAATACAAATATAATAATCATGCCGGTGTATGAAACTCAAATTATAATTCAGGAAAAAGCGGCAACTTGCAACTTCAGCACTTAAAACTTCTATTTGAATATAGAATAAGCTTCAACTTATGGTTTTCAAGGGATTTAGTGCTTCAAGGCATTACATTTTGCAAATCTAACTCAAACCAATACCACTATATTGCCTTGCATATTGCTGCATGCGTTTGATGCGAATATAAAAATCACATTTTCATCGATGTAAACGAATGTAATTCCAATACTACTACTGGAACGTTCATCCTTATCATGATATATGCAATTGTCATGGATGTGTCTTATTACTTCTCACAGAGATGTCGCTATGACTTTTTTATTCGCTGAATACGCTATTGCTTTTTGAGATTGACTCTAACACAAACTTTTTTTCCTCTTTGTCTGTTTCTTGTTCATGCTAGTTTTATCGGATTCTGAAGAGTTCATTGAAGCAGTACCCGACAATGTCGAGCTTACACCATGTCCAATCTGCACACGAACCTTTGCTCCGTCAGCCTTGGAAAAACATGTTGGAATATGCGAGAAAATGCATATTCAAAAACGTACACCATTCGATTCATTCCGACAACGGCGTGAAGGCACCGATCTAGAAACATACCTACCATCCAGCTACGGTGTGATTGCCAAGGCAAAAACTTCCAAATTATCGCCAACAGACTCGAAATCGGCGTCCAGATCGGTAATATTCGCTTTATATCATACCCAAGCAGTTCAAATTCATCTAATCAATGTGCACAATGCTGCTTCTTCTTCTTCATTCAATGAAAGTTCCATATCGTACATTTCCAATATGGCAATTTTATAATTCTGTTTGTTTAGTATTTGTAAAATGAGTGAACCTCTCACTCAGTAAACGAACTCTGAAGGAGAAGAAGAAGAAGAAGAAGAAAGACAAGAAGATGATGTGAAGCCTATTATTTCTCTGTAGTTCTCCGTTTGAACTTTTCCTCGGATTTGGAATTATCAAATTTAATGGACAAACTTGATATAATAATTATTTTGACGAATTGTTGATGCAATTTGATGGAATTATTGAAATTTTCCATATATGTTTTCTAAACTTTCGCTTTTCAAAATCTAAAAATTTCCAATAGATTTCAAGTGTTTTCGATGTATCGAGTAAATTGGCCGATCGCCGACTCATTCCAACCAAAACCGAGAAAATCAAATCAAAAGAAACGCCATTGATGAATCGATCGATGGCAAAACGAAGTCTTGGCCCGATCAATGAAATATGTCCACATTGCTCGAGATCGTTTGGGGCTCGTGCATTTGATCGACATGTCGAATGGTGCCGTGAAAAAACTAAGATAACACAGCCAACACTTTCAGCACAACAACATTTGGCCAAAGAGCGCATGCAAGCCCGAACAAAATACAAAGCGCCAACTATCAGGTGAGATTTTTTCTTTGCAAATTGCTTGAAAGTTGAATTAAAACCTAAATGTTTAATCAATTTGAACTTTTCAGATCGAAGCGCGACAAGAACCGAGAAAAGTATTCCAGTATGAGCGAGTCAATGAATAATTTGTCGGATAGCGGTGGTGTGAGCATAATGGACTTCAATTCAGTGGCAGATCCATACGAAAGAGGACGCAAATTGAGTATAATGTCTATGTCGATGACCTCATCCATTGCGAGCGATGCGTAAGAAAAATCCACATCATAATACCATTAAAATGCAATTCTAATATGATATTATTGACAGGGGCTCGGAATACAAATATGATCCATTCATATCGGCAAAGCGTCAACTGGAAGATTTATTCAACGTAAGTGGAATTGCAACATTGACACCAAGCAAAGACGCTAGGTCTCCGGCTACAAATATGACAACATCATTAACCGCTAAATCACCATCTAGTCCAACGAAAAATCAAAATCTATCTAAGTCAAGTTTTCGACGAACGTCATCGTTGCGGGTGCCCAAAAAAACGTCACCAATTTCTTTCATGCCAAAATACAAGCCATCAATTCAGCGCGGTATATCTGATGAGGGTCCCATTTCGTCGAATTTCATGAAACCCGAGGAATTTGATGAGCTTCCAGTTAAAAGTCATGCAATCATTCCGCCGGACCTAGTTCCAAAATCACCAAAATCGCCGAATCGCGAGCGATCGACACCATCGCCGATCGTAATCAAACGTCAGCCAAGTGCATCTCGCCGAAATGTATGTGCTGATATCAAAAATGGTTCAGAGTTTCTTTTGACCAAAACCGATTCGTTGGCTGCATTTTTGAAATTTGAAGACGAATGTTCGCCGTCCGACGAAATTAAACTGTCCCAAAAAGAATGGAAAGACAAAAGTAATAATATGAACAAGAAGTCATTAAACGAACTGATCGATAATAAATTGAATGAGTCAAATGAATTTGGTGGAGATCGATTGCCAACAATCGATGCACGATTGCAACAAAATCCCATTAAATTAGCGCCAATTGAAAAGCCATTGATTAAACATAAGATAATGCTTGAGCCACTCAACTCGAATCCAGAATGCAATAATAATAATATTGTCATCAATAGTTCCATTGATTCGAACCTAATTAATTCATGTGATAATTTAAAAATAAGCAAATTGCCGAATGAACGTAGCAGTTTTGATTGTATGAGCGAAGAGGCGACTGACGTATCGATTGAAGAAAATCTTGTCACAAACACAACCAACAATAATTTTAATAACAATTCCACGCGTGATTCATCGAGCGCCGAAAGTATAAATTCACATAAAAATATGGAGCTAATTGTGAATTTGAAAAATATCAGTGAGACTGATAAACGCAATCCAAAGCGCCAGCTACAATTACATAAAGACAATCTGTTATTCGATGATGTGATTGCAATTGGACCGGCCGACACTCAAATCGATCGCATCGATCACAATCAGGACGAATTAAATGATAATCATCGATATCATTCAACGAACACAAGCTCTCCAAATGCACCGAAATCCCCAAAAATGATTGACAATCGCAACGAAATCAATCACAAATTGTTGGCAAAAGATATCCAAAATATCGAATCACTTTTCGATGACTTCGACCTGGAAGAATTTATTTCAACATTTAGCGATAACGAGCAATTTCCAATTTTTAAAAATTACAAGGAAACTGTGTCGTCTGGCCGTTTAACCAGCCGCCGGCAGCATGGCAGTGAATCGACGAGTGAAGAGTCGGAATTTGATAACAAATTTGATGCAAGCGATATTGATATAAGCGAGCGAGAGGGAACCGTTTCGGCCAGCAGTTCATTCGGACGTGAGAAAAGCGATAGCTCGAATATCAATGAATTGACTGCACAACGGCTTAAAAAGCCAGATGTCACGGCTGAAGCTGAAAAACGCATGCAAATCGAATCGGAATTTAATAAACTTGAGCAGAAAAAGCACATGACCGACACAAAGCTGAATCAATTGCAGGAAATACTCGATAAGAGCGGTGAAATGTCGGAAACCGAAAGAGAACTCTTGGCCAGTGTTCAAGAGCTGAATAGCATGTGCGATGACTCGAACAACGTTATCTCCAATTCAGATGGCTCCGATTCAAAGATTGACGAACCGATCAAAATGGAAGAATCATTCAAAAGGTACATTTTTCAGGTTTTAAAATCAATTTTAGCTTTTTATCCCATTGACTTCCTGCATAAATCAGTTTCTCTGATTCTGTTACAGTTTATTCCTTCAGTCGCCAATCGACAAAAGCAACAATGGCTCAATTCGATTCAATCAGCGCCATCGAAATCAATCAATTCTCAGCTACCAAATGCCGGAAATAATCGGTATATCTTCAAATACAAACAACCGAGATTTGGGCCGCATCAGAGCCGCACCACTGGAACATCTAGCACTAAAATCCGATTCAACCAAACTCAATGGCAATACAATGAGACCAAACGCTTCGCTAAATGGCTTTGATCGCGTTTTACCGCCGATTGTTATGCACAAAAATGATTCACAAAATATTTATAACACAATCAACATGACATGCAGTAATTATGACGGTTCAAACGCCAATCGGGCCGAAGCAATTCCGGGCAATGCTGTTGAACGCAAACTTTCCTCATCAAAATCTCTCAAAGAATCACCCAATTTTAATGCAATGAAAATGTCCAAATTTTGTCACGAATGCGGTGCTAAGTTTATAGTTGATCAAGCCAAATTCTGTATGGATTGCGGCGTCAAGAGAGCTGCTCTCGAATAAATTTATTTATATTGATGCGGTGATGCTAACAGATTGAGCGCTCATATTTTTGGTTTTTGTATTAGAACAAAAACGCCGCCAAAAGGTGATCTTGTTTCTGAATGTGTGGAGTGAAAAAAAATCTTCTTTACGTTGCATTCACACATCATTAGATTTATAGTCGTCACATCTTAAAAATCAATTACTTAAAATTATTTATATGTACACGCCTAACATGTTTATATAGTTTGTAAGTTGAAAAAATCCGTTACATTGTGTTGGTTTCTCCCTTTTGATATCAAAACAATGTCATCAACAACATTCTGCAAATTATTGCAAGTCACACACACGCACAAGTCACACGCCTACCACTTTTAAATGTAACAAAAAGAAATAAATATGTTTTAGCAATAGACCCGACCAACCGACCAAATGCCAGTGGATCATAAATATTGCCTGATTTTCTCTTTAAATTTGCATCATATATTTTACATGAGAAAATATATTAGTTACATTATTGAAATTCCTAATCCGTCACAATAAAGACATTAACGCATCAATTAGTATACAGGTTCGTTTTACTATTTTTATAAAATTGCATAAAATTTGAATTAAAATGAGCATTTGTATGACTTACCATGCCTTTTATGCATTTGAATGATTTCTTGTCTTCATTTGTCATTTAAACAATTTTATTTCTGTTATTGCATCAAATTGAAACTAAAGAGAAAGCATAAATTAACAAAGGCTGATACAATTTTCTTTGTTGTTAGACATGAATTAATCGAAATAAAAGTGTATACGCACATATGCAATGTGAATTCGAATCGTTTTGATTCATTGAACATGTCAATTTAGGATATGAACGCGATTTCTGCTGAAATAGAACAAAATTGATGAACAATTTATAATTAGTTTGATGTTCTGTCAGTTTTCATACTTTTTGAACATCCCCTCTTCCTCACTCCAATTCGACTATGAATCTTGAACTTGTGCAATTTCAGTCACGAATCGAATCTTTGAATAATAAATCGATTCGTAGAAATGTGCATGTAATGCCGAAAGTACGTTAAGTTAAACTTACAGCAAATCTTTCAGCATTTATCCGATATAAATAGCGCTAGGTTGATGTATAAACGTTGACAACAATGCAATAGACATATGTGGTGCAACATTATTGTGCTACTACTTGTCGCATTTCGGCCGTTGGTTTGTTTTGATTTTGAATAGTCCATATATTTTCTTTCAATGTGTAGAATTTCTGTTCTCGCAATTATCAATATACAGAGCCGAAGCTGAAGCAAAAGGAAAAAAACAGCAACAACAACAAAATATATTCATTTCCTATCAATTCCAATTCATTTGAAATCAAGATAAATATTTAAACAGAAAACTGGTGTATGCAAGAGATGTGGAACCGACTGCGATCGAAACACACACACGCACACACACACACACATACATACATACACACGCGCGCGCGCATACATTGAAGTGCAATTTCCAGAAAGATATGAGTGCGGTCGTACAACTACATACTGAGCATTGCTATGGAAGGAGACAAATTCAAAGAAGCGGCAGCAACAAGCCATAAGCATCGTTTGAGTCGTTTTATCAATGTGTTTGCTGCTTGTGTTCGGTCTGAGTGCATGTGCGTGTGCCTGTGTGTTTATGTGACTGAGAGTGACTGAGTTAATGTGAATGTAATGCGTATATTTGCCTTTACTGACAGTTGGTTGCTATAGTTTTTCGATGTCGCTGTTTTCGAATATTGTGTACATTCTTCTTCTTCGTCTAACTTGGTACTCTTTCATATTCGTTTCGTTCGTTTGTCTCTCCATCGAGAGAATTTGTGACTATAGTTTTATTTCTCGACATTCAATATATTGTATGTGTTTTTGTTGCCACTTTTTCTCTTTTCATTTCTATTCGATTCGATGTTTTCTTTCATTTTTCTCCTGTCGTTTCGATAATTCAACATATTTTTCGTTTGTAAACGCCACACGGATTGAATGCGCAACATAAAAATCCAGCATAGAAAAAAGTTAATTTAACAAAAAAGGAAACGAAAACAAGCAACACTGTGAGCGAAAGAATATTACATATTTTGCCGAGAGTGAGACATAGAGATTTTAAAATATATAAAATAAAATTGTTTATTCATCAGTGTTTTATCAGTGTGCTTATAATTTAATCGATATCAAACGTTGGCAACACACAAAATCGCGTCTCGTACAATTGATTGTTATGTTATGGTGATCGTGTGGCAGTAGTGAGAAAAAAATTATTTATTTCTTTGCATATGTGAACAACATTAGTGCATTTACATGGAACAATGTGAAATTTTGGACGTTTTTTTCGTGCGTGTTTTCATGTCAAACATATTCATTTGCCGATCTTGTGTAGTAAAATTTCGCATTAATCGAATGAATTCGGTCGGTCGAGATTCAATCGATGTGCAATATCTAGATTTAAATTCCAACATTTCAATAGGACAAACCAAATTTCATGCACAGAGAATGACACAACAAAATCTCCAATCAAATTTCAGTATTTAATATAAAGTCTACGAATAATAAATTGTGTTGGACAACACGCTTTAAATGAATTCTACCGAATCAAAAGAAGCATATGTGAGCCAGTGTGAACGTGTGTGTGCACATTTATGAAATGAAAAATGGAATCTGTAAAATGAATGTCAGCCCAAAGAGCCCAGCAGATTGTCATTGAAATTACATTCGAGTCAATTTTAACTCCACAATCAAATCCACTTTGTATGGAATATACAGCGAATGAGCGCATATTTGGCATTATTTAGCAGTAAGCATAGCAGATAACGTAAAAAACGCAACACCAATCAGCTATAAATAAAAAGAGAAATATTCATGTAAATATTGAGATTGTTAACCAAGTCAGCATATCGCTAAGAAACGTCTTGTGAATGTGTGCCCGAGCGGGCTATGGTATATTCAAATGTTTAGCTTTGTAGAGAAATAGCAATGGCCAAAATGGAAAAAGTTTTATTTTTATTCGGGAATACAAGAAATAAAAGTATTTGAAACGATGATGGACAACAGCAAGCCCATTCACAAAACCATACATATGCATGAGATACAAAAGCGAAACGACATGGGCGCAATTTCCGCTCGATTTGTGCCGTTGACACGGAATATCATAGCAATTGCACGATAAATGCGCGTCGTCAATGAAACATCGCTCAAGAACTTGAAAAATAAAAAGCATAATTTCAATTGACCGTATTGACTTATGACTCGTCGATTGCTCACTGTTCAGCTTTCCAAATTACCTTTTAAAATATTGACAGAATTAAAATCCATTTATCACATCAACATTGCACTCGAATGGATTCCAATTGGGTGATTCAATTTGACAATTAGCAATGGGTCAAGTAATATTTCTATTTAAAATTCTATACAATAGGGTGTTTCTGGTGAGAGCAAAAAATTCTGTATCAATTGATGGTATTCACACAACGTAGCGATTAGTATTCAGACTTCCCGAAGCAAAAACCACTCAAAGACAAACTTGACAGTTACCTAATTCATTTCTATAGCAAGTTTTCAATAAACTAGTTTTTTTTGCATTCCTGATTCGAGAAGTTGTCATAAACTCTGAATATCAATCGCGTAGAATACGGAGTGTTTATCAAACAGTACCTCATTTGGATACTTACAAAAAAACACTCCAAATTAGTACTCCTGGCATAAAGCCTCTACCACACAAATTCAGAAGTAGCGGAAGTAACAAACTGTTACAATTTAATTTTCGAATTAATTATAATGCTCGATGCTTAGTGCTGATTTACGACTGGTCTCGGTGGTCGCTGTAATGTCTCCGGAATCGGAATCCCAAAAAGCTTACAGTGTCCTTGAAAACACAAATTTAGTAGTTAAAAGAAGCATTGCCTCACTTGTCATTTAATTAATATATACCTTTTATGAGAATGCACTTTGCAGCGACTATGTCGCGTTGCCAAACAGTTTTATGTACAATTGGATGTTCAGCGGCAACATCGTCTGCAACCATCTCCTCTTGGAATTCGTTTGGTTGCTCAGCGGCATCATCGTCTACTTCCATCTCATCCGGAAATACAATTGGTGGTCCATCGAAAACATTTTCCATTTCACCAATCACAGGGTTTACTAGCCAGTTTTTGCGATATATTATCACCTTTGACAGTAAAGGTCCTGCGTTGCGTTGATTTGGATTGCGATTTCTGAGGTTTGTTCTCAAAAGCTTCATCAATCGTTTGCCTTTCTGAGTTACGATGATCGATGGCAGCAACGCCAGATGGTTTGGATGGCAATCTGGACACAATTTGAAGGTATGGCTCCGTGTTCTTCGGTCTAAACGTCGAAAACACAGGTTTGGGAGGTGTAATATTCATCGGTTGGTATAACGATACAATTGCCACGCTTTTTCAGTGCATTGATGGTTTTTCTCGATCCAGGGCACTCACGTGCTTCTTGATGCGAATTGGTGAATCTGGTGGTGTCTCAGAAGCTCCAAAATAAACAATTGATGGCTCATAATTTACCATCTTGCCTACTGCCTTATCAACGGTTCTAATTGTTTCGATGTACTTTTCGAGTTGGAGTCGTGTATACTTTGCTGTTGCATACACCTTCCTCGTTTCAGCATTTTCAACCTATGCTGAATGTAACACCACCAATGTCTTCCGAGTGGCGATGGCATCACTGGATACAAGTGGCGGTCGTTGCGACCATTGTTTTCTTCGATAGTGAAATATTTCGTCCATCGTTTCGATTTGCAGTTTCGCACTTTTTCCTTAGCATTCCAATGGAAGCGTTTACTGCTTATATTCAAGTTGACCTATGAAATGAAACAAACAAAATGCAATATTAGTAATAATAAAATAATTTTGAAGATTTACCCACCTCTTTACCGGTGGCGATGTTTCGGCGCACAGCCGCTTGCCACTTTTTTAATCCCGGGTCCACGCCGACTTCATTCACGATTGAATGATTCCTGCATATCGACTGGCTTGAAATCTGACTTTTTCACGTCGAACGATATCGACACCGCCACGCCATCAGATAGAATGCGAAAGTGGAATTGCTTCTTTCGTTTGCCAAATTCGCGGTTGATTTTACGCAAATAGAAGATTTGATTCCAATGCCATGTTTTATCAGCTATAAACTCGTTGAATCTAATTTGATTTCCGTTTTCATTTCTTGCGATGATCTTCTGTCCACAAAGTAGTTTATAAAGCGTGTAGTTGTCAATTGGATAGTGCGTTCGCCTAAGATTGCAAATTGGTATGACGGAAAAATTTTTGATTTTCGGTGGACTGTTTGAGTTATCATTTTGTTCTGGCTGTTCATGTTCTTCTCGTTGTCGCTGATTGATGTTGAATTCATCGATCTCACGTTGCATTGCTATCCACATTGGCAGCGATTTGAACCAATGCATCTTCGTGAATGTCGAAATGTTCTCCATTTCCCACCAACTAATATCACGTAACATTTCAAAAAGGATATCACGACTTGCTCTTCTCAATGCACCGTTAATAGTTTGAGGAATGTGGTCTCGTCCATTTACTGCTAAATTGACAGCATTTTTGATATCGATTTTATCCAATTGTTGGACCTCATTCAAGTTGTGTTCGTTTACTTTCAATTCCAGATATTTGTAGACGCGTTTCTTCCGATGCGTATTTAAGTTCGTCGTGTAATTCGTTTTGTATGTGTCAATCAAATCGTTGAAAGCATTTCCAAAATAATCGTTGTTTGGCCATTCAAAACGATGTTCGTCATCGAGATTTGTCACAAAATCACGGAATTCGGGAATCATAGAATTTTTGGTGATGTTTTTCTTAAGAACAGCAAAAAACAATCTCGTATGACTTTTTCACCATCTTGATTGAAGAATTCCGTGTTATTTTCGTCAAATGCGCGCTCAACTTTATGCAAGAGCAGAAGCGATGCTAATGAACATATCTTCGTTGCTTGCACTTTTGGCGGTGATATCATCGATGACTATTCTTCGATAGTTAGGTCTAAGAATCGAAGGAAGTGCACATTTGATTGTAACTATTCCATTGTCCTCATCATCATCGTCATAGTTTTCATTGTTGGCATTATTTTTCGATGGCTTGTTTCTTTTCCGCATAGTTCACACTTTCGAATACACCTGTTAAAAACACGAACGGAATGAATAAATTTCTGAAAAATTCACTGTTAACACAATATTATCAATATGAATCGAAGCACGTCTTACTTGGTCAACATTCGCAATATTTCTGAGTTCTCACTCGTTTGAATTCGGCAATGCAATCAAAAATCTTCGGGTGATGAAATTCACTTTATCTTAAGTCAGCAATATGTAATCCCGTTCATCGAATGATGCGAAAAATCCTAACACACAAAACAAAAAGTGAATAAATGACTCCGTTAAAATGCAGGTGAAGCACACTTACTTGTTCAAATAACATAATCTTTGTGGATTCTCGCTTGTTTGAATTCGACAATACCAGCATCATTTGACGTTCTGTATCGATATCTAAACGAAAATCAAAACAAAATTCATCTCTTTTGTTGATATGTGCCATTTCGTCGGATAAATCGCTGATGCCATAGCAACAATTGAATCCGTTGACCAAATACAAACAGAATAATAGGTTCTTTTCCCTTGCCATTTCAATAAAATTTGCTTACGAATGACACAACAAATCTCGATCGCTCAAAATCAAGCTGAAACAATAATCGTGTTTTTTGCTTCGGGAAGTCTGAATACTAATCGCAACGTTGTGTGGAAGCCATCAAATGATACAGAATTTTTTGCTCTTTATTTTGAAAGCTACCATTTTTTCAATTTAAAATATGAAAAACACCTTACTATACACGAACGATGATCTCGATTCAACTAATTTATCTGCCTCTGGAAGTGATTTAGCATCTTTCTTCATTACCGTTGAATGTATCATACAGTACACAATTTTAAAAGATGTTTTTTTTTAATTAATAATTTTTACGACAGTTCCATGCAGGTTTTTCGTAGGCGTTTCATTGCCGAATCGTCATTAAATAAATCTTGAAAAAGTTGAGAAAGGTGTGTGCATACGTTGATGTATTTTGGCAAAATTCACAGCAGTAAATTTATTGCGATCCATATAAGGAAATACTTAGAAAATTGCGCATATTATGAATAATTTTCAAACCACAAAACGTCATTTAATTTTTGCATTCCGTCTCAATGCATCAATACAAAAACGAAACAAGTCAACAAAAAATATTATTTGATATTATAATGCATTTGCAGATCAATTTGAATATAATACGAAATGCTTGTGAACACATACATGTGAACACATAAATATTGAATGCACCAATCGAACGCTTCAATCAACATTTCATATTCAAAATGATTCATTTAGATGAAGGAAGAGAGCGAGAGAGAGAGAGGGAGATACAGAGATAGGAGATAGTGGATTGCCACCTTGAAGTGAATTTTTCATCATTTTGAGATGAAAACAGATGATGAGTAACCTATGTGTGATTGCGAGCAAAATTATCGATTGCAATTTGAATAATTAGACTTGCGAAAAAACGGCTCATGAAATGCCTGTCTTTTATGACAGAGCCGACAAACCAGAAGTAATCAGAACTTCGAATAATAATTCGTTCGTAATAACAATCCGCATCCTATTCACAATAGAACCTATCGGTGAGATAGCGTGAAATATCTACATGCACGAATTCATGATACGGCTAGGAATATTGAGCTCAACTCACTGCGGCCAACGAAATTAAAACCGAGAATAAAAGAAGTTTTGCTACCGCATAAAAGATAAAGACAGTGGTAATTTATGCAATGAAGCGAACATAATACGCCAAATATGAAGAGGTGCTACCAACTTTCAACACACGTGAGGCCTTAATTGCCGGAGTCTCTAAATTGGAATGCGACATTTTATGCAAGCATAAGTAGTTTTCAAGAGATTCAACCATTGTATCAAAATTCAAGTGTCGCTCATTCCGTTGACCTATTTATTCAGCAACAACAAAAAAAGCAATTCTCGAATTATTTCAAAAAACGGCATGATTTGAGACACACAGCCACTCCACAACTACAATTATGCTATGAAAAATGTAGATGAAAAGTGCACTTGTTTGCAGTGTTGGCTGCTGTTGCTGCTGTATGAGCAATCGAATGCAACATGGGAACAGACAATAGCGATAGCAATATTAGCAGCCAGCAGTTATAATGGTAGCCAGAAAATAATAGAGAGCAAATTTTCTTACGCAGCAAACATGTGAATTTGTATGAGGTTGCATACACAATTGCTCGATTCCATGCAATGTAGTTGTATGTTGATTATATTTTCATTGGTTGCAGTGTGTTTCACCTTGTTCGCTAACCAACTCCACCCGATTTTTGTTGGATTGTTTGAACTGAACGAAGAAAAGAAAAAAAAAATCAACAACGTATCGTTAGTTACCTTAGTTTGCGTCTTCACTGCATGAGATTATTCATTCTTGTTGAATTCCCGTTTAAAATCGATTTTTGTGCGTGGTGTTTGATAAACTACTTTGTCCTTTCAATAGGAAATTGTCATTTAAATCATAATTTTTGTTGTTCTGCGGTGTAAAGAACAGAGCGACTATGCGCTGAGGGAAAATCAAAACGTGGGGTAATCGTATTGTTGTACGTAAAACTGTGCATTTTCAATTCCAAATGTCGATGGCTGTAGCGATTTGCTATCTAAATTGAACAATTGATCCAATCAAATGGCGTAATTTTTCATACGGAGGACAAATTAAAAGTGAATAAATACATTCTGAAAATGAGATCAATGTTGGTCGTTGAATTTGACGCACATAGATACGCGATGTTATCTTCTGTTTAAAATACAATATCTCAGATGTAAATGAAGATAACACTGTCATGCTAAATGGGTTCAACAAATACAAGGGACAGATTTTTGACAATAATCCAGAACCAATTACAATTTGCCATTTGCTAGAATTGCAAGCAATTTGTGTTTAACCGTATTTTTTTGTTCTCGTCAATTCGATTCTTTATTTTACAATAGTATTTTTCTGCACATTTCGGCTCATAAAAGCACACGCACGCTCACATCTAAAACCAGATTATATGCATCATACGAAATCGCACACACAATAACATTCATTCAATCATTTTTTTTTTTCGTTTTTATTGTTGGTTGAAATTGCATTAGTTATAATTGATATGTATTATACAATAATAGAAATTCAAGTATTTTGAACGAGAATGGAAGATTGGATGAGCTTAAACTTACCAATCGGATGACTGGCAGCTATTCTAAATCGTTAAAATTGCCTGTGTGAAGTGACGCTTATGCATAACCAATACAAAAAATACACAAAATAGAAAACAGTTCAACGATAAAAGAAGAAAAAGCTAAAAACGAGCTAGTGACTGCAATCAAAATTAATTCGATTTCTTTTGCACAACTTATTTGAAGCTTATTCATACTAAAAACAAACGAGCAAGCAAAATAAATAAAATAGTTTAAATAGTGTGTTTCACTCACAGTTAGACGTGTAATTGGTTCATCGGTGGCAAAGCACATTTGGTTTGCTGCAAATCGCAAAAATTTAACAACCACTTATCCGCTTAAATGAGCAATGATCAAATTAAAATCGTTGTTTCGTAGAGGACAAGGTCCGTCTGGATCTTCGAAGCAGACATCAAATGCAAACAGTCAAATACGTGGTGCCGCATCAACGTCAAGCCTAAATAGTATCGGTTTATCGACAGCATCATCATCATCAACAACAACCGCCGCAACAACTCCAAAGTCATCAAAGGCAACACTTAAAAAAGTCCCACACGCCGGCTCAAATGATCGATTCGATTCAACGTTTCGCGAATCGCACGAAAGTCTCGATATAAAAAATAGTTCTAACCCCAAATTGTATAGCACAAGTAGCGGAGGCGAAAGTACGAGCGGCTTCATCAGTAGCCTGGCAAACAGTAAATCACATTCGTCGATTGCAGTGGGCAGCAGTGGCACCGTATTATCCACATCGCCCGTTAGCACTCCACAGCACAACAAACGACGCACACGCACCGATCAATTGTTTCAAACATCGATCCCGATGACAGAATATTCGCCGGACAAATCGATTATTGGAACGGCACGATCTACTGAAGCAAAGGCAAATACTGGAGCTGCGGACGATTTGAAAGACAGCGACACCGAAATCGGACCCGACGATGGTTGTGGCAGCTGCTATTCCAGTTCAATGCGAGATTTGTTGAGTGATGAACTTCCCGAAGACTGCACATTCAATGGCAATGAAGAGCTTCAGGTAAAATGATCGTAGAAAGAAATTCATTCAATATACAATGTTTTCAACAATTAAATTTGAGCTTCGCCCTTTTAATTTGAACTTGCAGCAAAATCAAATTATCCACGAACTACAAGAGAATTTGGAACAAGTGACCCGTGACAAAATGGCACTCGAAGCTAAAATTATGGAAATGTCATCATACAAAAATGAAATGTTAATGCTTCAGAGCGAAATAGTTAAATTACAGGTACTTTGATTTATTATAGCAAAAGCTATCCTATTTTTTTTTTTTTTTTTTTTTTTTTTCATTTCATTATAAATATTTATATCGAAAAAAACATATTGCATTTGTAAATTCCCGTTTAAAGACTCATTTATTGTTGAAATCGCTATTCATCGCATCAAATACATTTTTGGAAGGAGCGAGTGAAAAAAAATTAGATCATTAATGTAATGTCAAAATTCATCACGACGGAAAAGATTACATATTTTTCATTCGCTATATTTCAGTGAAATATTCCGAAAAGAATTTGTATGTATTTAAAAATATAGTCATTGGAGTTATACTTGTGTCGCACATAGAATAATCGGAAGAAGAACCAGCCAAATTCCTTGTTCGTTGTTACTGCTGGTTTCAACAAATTTACTGAATAGCTATTTTTTCTCACTTTAGGTGAACTATGATAAAGCGATCAAAGAAAGTCAACAATTGATTGAGGAGAATGAGTCATTGCGGAATCGATTACGCGACGTGGTTAATTCACCGTTATCGGATACCGAAAAACAGCAAATAATCGATGATTCACAACAACGACTGCACAGCTCGGCGCCAGCATCTATAGCACTACCAAATGTAAAGTTACTTGGATATTGAATCGTCTATAATTTTGCAACGAATGCATTCATTTTTGATGATCTGTTAATGATTTCAGAATGATGGAGAAGGATCATCATGCATCACAACTCCCGACTGGGACAAACACAGTTCGAGTAGTGAAGTGTCGGTTGCATGTCTGCAGGATAAAATCATTCAGGTATTGTCCAATATTCAACCATTCTGTGTAGCATTTTTAAGCCAACTTGTGTTGTATTTGAACGAAGCAAATTAGAGGAAGAATAAGTTGAAAAATACAACGACAATATAAGTCTTACAAGTCATAAGCTGCAACCTGCAACCTATAAATGACATTACAACGATACAATTTACACGGCCACGAACGTTAAGTGTTTCTTTGTCACTCACTATTTATTTCAATTTTCTGTCTCTTTATCTTCTTTCTGTCCATATCGTTTAACATCCACGAAAAATCGCTCTACAAAGAAAGTACATCCGAGTAATTCAGATGGTTATTTCAAATTCAGCTAACAAGCATTGCACAAATTATGACCTACAACTTTTTATTTGTTTAATTATAGTCAAATGCTTCATTTATATGCGCAATAAGATTAATTTTCGCAGCTGAGTCGTGATTACACAGTAGATCATTATATGACCGCTATACCCCTAGTCATGTTTCCATAATTCACACGCATTCCAATGAAAAAGTTTTAAATAATTATTTTCTACAATTCCGTCTTTTCGCCTAGTTCTAAAAGCCACCATTTTATACTTTTGCCATTAAAAATGATCAAAAAATGAGCCTTGAAAATGTCTTACTCGTTGGAAATTCGAGACGAAAAATATTTAGTGAGTGTATGCCAAACAGACAAAAGTTAATTGGAACATGCAAAGGGCCGGTTTACGAGTTGGGCAAGCCAGTGCAATGATATATGGACGTTGACATTTTAATGAGCGACCTTTGATTAGTCGTGTAAAATGTGGTTGGATGCTAATATTAAGTGTGCGTTCTTATGCCTTAATGAACTTTGATATCGAAAGATAAGAAAACCGTCGGTGAAACTAAGAAGCGCTTGGAAAACGTCGAGATGCTCATATCGATTGCAAACAAATGAGCGACAAATCAAACTGGTGCTGCTTTCGTCGTGCACATACCATTTAGTATATTTTTTAAAATACACCCAATTTATGAGAGTTGGCTGTCCGAGCCACTGTTTCGTTTAGATGTGCGGAAAATACTGGACAAAAATTCAAAGTCATTCCATGTTAGCCTATCAAAATCGCCTTGCCAAATATTCAAACGTTGCTTTTTGTGCCGAACTGTGAACGATGTGTTCTGACTAATATCGAGCCGTTAACAGTTGTGTTTGTTCCAATTCGTGTGTCTGAAATAATACATGCATTAGAACACAGCAAGTGCACGTACGCGTAAGCTTATAAGTTATTTTTATTGTGCAGAAAAAAAAGAAAGTGTGCGCTTTTTTCGGTGAGACAGAACCGTCGTACGGCGTAACAACAGTGTGTGCACACGTTACAGAAGAAGTCAAGTTTCCATTACAACGGGGCTCAAAAGCAAAATTTTTTTTTTTTTTTTTTGTTTTCTTGTACGTTTTTACTGCAATCTCAGCAGTTTCATGAATCGAACAGAGCATACGCAAAATTGCGGTCATTCGTGTGCTGAAGTTGCCACAAATATCCAAAATAAGAGTCAGAACCCGACGCAAGGCAGCAATCAGTTCACTTATTATTCACATATTGTTTTCTCAATCTCTCTTGTTCCTTTTTGAAATTCGCGCTATAATCTTTTTGGCATCGAACCAAAAACTAGTGTCTTCATTACTTATTACTTATTTTTAGTAGCGATGAAGTCGATTTTAAACTGTATTCGTTCGTGCGTTCACATGTTCAATGTGTAGAATATACAGTTTATTCTCTCACCATCCATGTCCAGCAATTATAAATAAATAATTCACTGGTAATTTTGGCTAGGATTACTTGGATGCTAATCAGAATGTGAAGCGCAGGATGGTGTGTGAATTAAAGAATCAAACAGAACTTAGAGCACAGACGAATGAGTCTCTGTATAACGCAGTGTGTACAAAATAAAACAAAACAAAACGTTGGTTCGCGGCAGATAGAGAAAGACAGTGAATGTGCGTTGACTGAATTACCAATAAGTAATTAAAACAAAGTTGGCATATTAACAAGAACACAAAGTGATCGCCGATCAAATTTTTCGTTAAAACACACACATTTTCGCTTGCTTGCTAGTTTGCTTTGTTCGTGTTGTTTTAATTAGATTTCTCGATTTTAATCCAATTTGTATTTCTAACGTTTGAACGTGTTTTCTCATTTACTATTTAACGCAAAACGAAATACACATCAAATACAACAATTTCTTTTCTCAATTGCCTGCTCCAATTATTCATTATTCGTTGATTCGGAAAAATGCATTGGGAACATTGCATTTGGTGTGTGCATTCATTATGACGGTCCACGGCAAATAATTAATTGGGCGCGCATGCTCGCTTACTGGAACAACACACATTCGATAGATGGAAGAAACGCA
The DNA here is from genome assembly GCA_028476595.1 of Obolodiplosis robiniae. Taxonomy (NCBI): domain Eukaryota; kingdom Metazoa; phylum Arthropoda; class Insecta; order Diptera; family Cecidomyiidae; genus Obolodiplosis; species Obolodiplosis robiniae. The sequence continues at coordinate 4,409,621 of CM052017.1, read as the reverse complement.
TTATTCGACGAACGAAGAATTGCAAGCAACACTTCAAGAATTGGCCGATTTGCAATCACAACTGACAGAGCTACAAAGCGATAACGATCGTCTCATCGAAGAGAAAGAAGTGCTCTTCCAGTCATTGTGTCGTCAAACCGAAAAATTGGGTAAGAATTTACTAAAATGCACCCAATTTGTTTCAATGGTCCGATTATAATTGGTTTTTTGTGTTGAAAAAAACATCAGAATTACTTTTGCGGGAATCCGATCAGCAGGATGCGGTTATGACCACCGAACGTGAGCAGAAGCTATTGGATTTATTGAAAAGTGCACAAGAGGAGCGAGAAAGTATGTTTATGAAACAAGAAGAACTGCTGTCAGACATCAAAGAAATGCGTACTGCACTGGAAAATGCGACTTCGGAAAAATTACGATTAATCGAACGAATAAGCTTGTTAGAGTCAACATTGGATGCGAGCGCAGCTGAACGAAAGCAAATTGATGCGGAATTGGCACAAGCACGCGAAGAAGGTAGCCAACGTCAAATTGAAATTAGCCGATTGACGACGCTGCTTGAAAATGCACGATCGAAAATCGATGAGTTTGAACAAGAGCGAGCGATTGGTGACAAATCAGATTTGAGCGAATTGTTGGATGCGGCACGCAAAGAAAAAGATTTATTGGAAAGTGAAATGACTGTTCTACAAGAATCCCTATCAAAAAGCCAATGCGAAGTGCAAAAGCTGAAAGATCAAATTGCGGCGTTGACGGAAGAGTGCAAAGTCACGCGAAACAATGCGAAATGCGCTCTATCCGATTTGGAATATAAGTTTGAACAATTGAAACAAGAAAACAGTAAAATATCGTACGATTTGCAAATGGCACAGGAGAATCTCAGCGAACTTCAAGTTCAGTGTAAATGTCATGTAGAAGATAAAGCGCAATTGGAGAATCTTTTGTCGGAAACTCGACGCCACTTGGGCGAAACGGAGCATTTGCTCGCTGAAAAGGAAGACGCCCTCAACAATGAACGCAAATTACGGAAATTCGAAAATGAAGAATGGAAACAATTCCAATCAGATCTGCTGATGACCGTTCGAGTAGCCAACGACTTCAAAACAGAAGCACAAATGGCCCACGAGCAAATGGTTATTGATAATAAAACTCAAAAAGAACGTATTCGAGCGCTCGAACAAGAGAATTTAAGACTCACTAAAGGTAAATTATGTGAAACTGTTTGTTTTTTAATTTTTTAGATTTTTTGTTCTAGAAATTATTATTATTTTTTTTTTAAATATTTACTATTGTTTGTTTCTGTCAGCTGTGTCAGCACAGGATACACAATCAACATTACTGAGCACGGTAATGCAGCAAGAAATGGCACAACGGCGTCAACGCACCGGAATTTCGCGTCAAGACTCTCGATTATCGGTCAAGAGTTTAATAGAATGTATTGAAAAATCCTCACATGTATGAATCTTTTCGCTCCTAACATTCGACATAACCATTTTCTAATGAGAATTCGTTTTTCAAGGTTAAATCAAATGGTCAGGCTGGAGATTCTCACAGCTCGTCGTCCAGCATAAACAGTTTGACGTCGGATGCTCCGGTCCTGCAGACAGCACGGAATCCAATCAGCGAGTGGAGCGACAGTAGTAATAACATGGTGGACCAATCAAAGGTAACAAATAGATTTTGAATGTTTGTTTTCAAATGTAACATGTTTTTTTCGATTTGCGATGCAGTTGCATGCATCACTGACGAGCAATCGTAGCCCGTTGTTGGAAAAGCAGTCACCAAATTTTAATTGTGATGGGAACCACAACAACAGTACACATATTAATAATAATAACAGCAACACGATGACCAAAGTCAACAGCGGCAGTGCAATTGAGCCAGCGTTACAACAGCAAACCAACACAAATTTAGATGCAAATCAAAAATACGGATTTATCATGGGTAAAAAGATTCGTCGAAATATTTCAAAGACAAAATAGTTGTTGAACCAAAAAAAAAAAAAATAAAAGCTATTAAAATTGTTTTTGAAGCTATTGAAAATTTAATTATTAAATCATTTGTATTTTTATTCTAGGAGAAAGAAAAGATCCGTTGAGTGCACTGGTGAAAAATGGTGGCTCCAAGCGAAATGCACTGCTGAAATGGTGTCAAAACAAGACTGTAGGCTACCGCAATATCGATATTACGAATTTCAGTTCATCATGGAACGATGGACTTGCATTTTGTGCCATATTACACTCATATTTGAAAGATAAAATTCCGTACGACACTCTTGGGCCGCACGATAAACGAAGAAACTTTACAATAGCCTTTCAGGCAGCCGAAAGTGTTGGCATTCATACCACTCTTGTATGTATTAATAGTTATTATCAGTAACTGATATTCTGTCCTATTTTTTCAACTCTGCCAATTTTTTCTAATTTGTCTCTATTTTTCGTGCAACAATTTCAGAATATAAATAACATGTGTCAACAAGAACGACCCGATTGGCAGCAAGTATTAGCATATGTAACGGCTATTTACAAGCATTTTGAAACATGAAGTTAATGTTTTTTTTTTTTTTAATTGCGCATGAGTTCAGCTAAAGTTATTGATCAAAAGCATTTTTTTATATTAAAAAAACGAGAAACCAAATGAACTAGATGGAAAAATGTATTATGTGTTCACGTGCATTTTGCATTATTTCTAATTTAATAAAATGTTTTGTTGTTAGAGCTAGGTTAGAGTAATTCTACGTCATTCGGAAGCCAGCTAAAAAAATACTTTAACAATGTTCCGGAAATGTATCGCTTTTTTTTCCAGGCAATACACTGGCATATTGACAAAGCCATGTGGCTATAACGAATGAAAATCCATTCGGCGAAAGAGAAATTCATTCCTTCTATTGAAGTACAACATTTCTCTTTCAGTCTCATATAATTCAATGGGGAATAACCGCTTTATATTGGTATCCCAATGTATTGCCTGTGTTTTTTTTTTTATTTGTAAAGTTTTATCAAATTTATTTTCTCTCGCGAAATTTACCTTTGAGCATAGACTAATTGCATTGAAAGAAAAAAAAAAATATCGGAAAACGTGGAAATCCGAAACGAGTGATTGGAAACTAGAAACTATGAGACAATATTAGGAGCCGGCTGGTATTTTTCTTTCATTTTAAATTGAATGAAGTGCATCCAGAAGTAAACAAAAGACTAACACAAATAATGTGATGAACGACACATTAGCCTTAAAAAAAGCAACTAACATTTTTTCATAGCAATTTCAATTGATTTTAAAACATTTGTACGAAATTTATTTTTTTAAATAGCAAAATTATGTTTTTCTACAACAAAAAAATCAGATTGAGGGCCATAAATAAATTGCCCAGCGAGTGAGAAAACTCTAGACACATTTGAAACTGAACATGTTTTTTTCCAAAACTAAATAAAATTACGCAGCCTTTCATTTCGAAGTCATATCTGTCGATTTGAAAGTGAAAAATATATTTGCAAAAAAATCAAACGACAATTGATTGTTTTATTTTTTACAGGTGAATTTTCATATATCCGTCAACAAATGAACCCGTGAAAGGGTAATGGCGAATATTTGAAGAAACCACATTGATTTTTTGATAAAAAATAATGAAAATACAATTATTTCAACATATTTTGAGACAGATTATTCCAAAATAGCGTCCAAATTTCCGAAATGGTTGAAAAAAATTATATTAATAATTGTTATTCGGATTATCAAAATAGAAGAGCAATACTTCTAAAACCGAATAAGTTTAAAATTTTCGGAATTTGAACACAGCAATATAGATTTTGTTACAATTTTATGAACTTGCTCCGGAAAAATTAAAACAAGGCCATACAATGAAATATTCAAATTAAATATTCAGTTCGAAGAAGAAAACAATTATATTTTGATATTTACTTTATTTGACATAAATAGGTTATTTCTTCATTTTTTCTTGGTCCGCTTTTATTTACAATTGCCATTCGATTGTTGTTCCAATTCGTGAGCTTAATCATTATATAATAACATAATAAATTAAAGATTCTTTTAGTTTAATGTTGGTAATGAGAGCTGCCTTGTTTTGCAGATGCAAGAATTGAAAATAAACGAGCTCAGTGGATAAATTCAAAGTTTCGTTTTGATTTTCGGTTTTGCACTGTTACCAACCTGGCTGTTATTTGGACTGTGATACATTTCAGTGTGTTCAGGTTGATACAATTATACTATTTATTTTAGTATTTGAAGATTTCTATCCACACAACAATTTACATGTAAAACCCAAATGCAGCGCAAACACCTAGTATAATTAGAAATGGAAGCCAGGTTTGAATGGCTCGTCCAAAGCTGACATATTTTCCGCACAGGAACATCCAACCGGCCAATCGGACCATATTCCAATTTGATGATCCATTGTATTTCATATTGGCCAAAGCCATACCAACATGTGAATGGCAATTATCCCAAAATATATTATGCATTCGTGTACCATACACAACTGACGCCTTTGAAATGGATTCGTCCCATTCGAGAGTGCTCCCATTCCGCACGTTCGATACATCGAGTACTAAATAGCGTGTTGGTCGTCCGAAAGCCATATTATCTTCGGACACAAAGTATGGTCCGGCAAAATCTCGTATGACACCATTTGACATGGCGATTCCCATGTGGCCGATGAACGGAAAGAACCAAGTTAGCACTGGAATCGGAGTCCAAACGATACAGAATGGATATTTATCTGCTTGAACATTAATTTCCGGGATAATATCCGGCGGAGAACCATTTGGTGATCCAGACATTGATGTTCTTATACGAGTTGATGATTCTCTTAACAAACACTAAAATAAAATGTGTGTAAATATTAGAAGAAAAAAGAAAATTCCTAATTTTTAAGTGCAATAAAGGGGTTGGGTCGAATATTTACACTTTTTTTATACGAAGATTGCGTATATTGTGATGTATTTTGCGCCGAAATCAATGATTTTATGAAAACAAACATCCAATTTACTTTGACAGCTGAACGATGATAGAATGAAGTTAATGTTGAATTGTGAAATGTCAATTGGTTCGCAACGTTGCTAAGCATAGACTCCATCCATTAACAGTGAACTTTTATCATCGCTCAACATTTATACAATTGCCATTTAAAAACTGTCGCATGCGATTTGAAATGTTAAATCATGCAATTTATGTAGTCGAAGCGATATTGAGGGTAGATGGATGGACTGCAGCATAAGTTGCTACGAAAGAAGCACGCTCACAGGCGCAGGGCAATTTGCGTGTGTCATGACATTTACACTGCTAAAATGTGCTGTTAACCTAGCCATAACGACAGTAGTGACTGTAAATGTTATGTTTTTAGTATAAAGGACCCACAGTGTATGTCTCTAGTGCAAGCACACGCTCGACAGATTAAATTCATGTCGCCAAAAATTGTTCGGTGAAAGAGAAACAAACGTTTCAGATCATACAATAAATACATGGTGAACATCATCCATTCAAGAAAAAAGATAATCCGTGTCAAAGTTTTCAGTGAGAGTTGGTTAAAGTCGAAAATTGTTGAACCCGAATTATCACACACAACGGAAGATACACGGATAACAGTGCCGTCATGAAGAAATGATTCATGTAATTGATTTATCAACTAAGCTGTGATTGTCGTTACTGTTCCATTGAATCAAATTCATGACGAATATTAGTTTTAAACTGAAAATATTCCCGTGACGCTGTGCCGCACAATTTTTGCGTAGTTTTTCGTCGTTGTTGTTGTAGTTGCTATAATCATTATTCGGCAAATTGATTGCATGGAAAAAAGAGTCTTTCGAACAGGAATTTTGAGCATTCATCGGTGTAATCGTAGGATTTTCTCGTAACAAGCAATGAAATCAATTTTCCGTGTGTCATCTCAACGCTTCAAGCAGAGACTGTGCTCTTCCCTTGACACTATGCTTGCATATTGATAGCGTCTAGTTGTGTGTTTATTAGTGTGAAGTTCTTGTAGTTTTCTTTTTTTAGATGATCCAAGAAATCGGTGATGATTTTGTATATGCTTGTGAATCTCATATTTATCATATTCCATTTGATTTTCCTTCATTTTAAGGGTGTACACTTTATACACAGACAAAATCTCATTAATATTCAGGAAAAAGAGACAAATACTATGAACGACATTTAAATTGAATGCCACAATTGTGATTGTGTAATGCGATTCGAAAATGTATATCTGGATATTTTTTGTGGTTGCTGTTGTTAACTTGAAAAGCGATTTTAAAGAAATTTTGCAACAACAACAAAAACAACCAAAATGAGCTCACAAATAACGTTACAGCATTATTATTTGTGTATTCATTACAAAATCACTGCAAAATGGGCCATGAACTTGGCCTAGAATTTGCAGCTATGCAAATTTTATTACAATTTAAGACTATTTACTTCGAAATGACAACTCATTTATTTTCAATACTGTAAAAATACAGTTGAGAAATAAATGCTTGAAACGCAGTTTTTTGATTGGAAGTGGGAACCAAACACGAATTTAAACAAAAACAAAAAAAAAATAAGTTATTGCTTATAACTATATGCAAGCTGCACTCAAAATGAAATGAAGGCTCTTGCAAAAAAAGAATGTTTCGTTTCTTTTTCCTGATTTCTGTTTCAATCGATAAGAATTTGTCTCTCATTGATCCAAAATATATTTTTAAATCATTCGCCGAAAATTGTTCCTTCTAATCTGACTCATATTCACCTTGAGACTCTCTGGCTATCTATCTCTAATAATGGCGATGTGAGCGCACTATCTTATTTGGCATTCATCCATTCCATCCATTCTTTTGTAATACAACCAACTGACTCAACTGACTGAGTCGTGAATGTTAGATTTAAACATATCTTTTTAATTAAATTTGTTTCTTGATAATCAGCATATATTTGATAACAAAAGTTGATAACGGAAAGATTAATTGTATTTTCGCAATTATGCAGTAAATTCATATGAAGAATATCAAATTTGAATCATCACAGTGAATTTTTATTTACTAAAGCGATTGGAAAACTCTTTCACACGCTTGGCAAACGAATGGAAAAGTCAGGAAAATATACACAAAACAGCCACGAATGATTTCAAAAAAGAGCAAAAGAAATCAATCGCAAAACGCGAATCTGTCACACGTCAATTGTTCGAGAATAAAACTTGAGCGATGAAAAGTGCATGAGTGTTCTTTAGGCTCGTATGCAATTATTTTAAATAGTCAAATAAATCTGGCGGCCGATTCAAAAAGTGCAAAACTGAACTGAAATAAGGACGCGAATGCGTTCCTATAAATAAAATTCAGAACAAAATATCATGGCATGACAGTTTTTCCGACATTGACATTTTGCAATGAATCTCTTCTGTATAAATATTCAGTTATTTCGAGAAGTTGTGAAGAAATGCAATGATTTAAACAAGAAGTGCGTTTTGAGCCGCGCAGCTACTCTTCTACTAAGTTTCGCCAAGAATCATGCGCAATATTATAAAAAGGCATATGGTTTTTTATTGACGTAGTCACAAGTGCAAATATAAATTGCATTACGCACAGAAACATTGAATAATGTACGCGGAATAAAATATGGTCGCACGAGCACCTGAAAGGAAAACTGAATGCCTAGAAACAAGCTCAGCTGTCACATTAAAATCATTTTGTTTTGGTGTTTGCGAAAACACACGTCAAAATTACGGCAATTTGTGGGTGGATTGTTACTTCATTTCACATTATTTTGTCATTTTTATTTACTACTACAAAATCCAAACAGAAATCGAAGCAATATCAAAACAGATTGTTGGATGGAACATTGTGTTCGACGAATTTCACGAGCAGCCCCGTGTCATTCATTTTCAGTTCAAGGGCGCACCATCAACCGGCTGTTTGAGACAGCTGTTTGTTGCCGACTGAGATTTGCATGATGAGTTCGCACAATGAATTTGCATATATTCAGTAAATGCGCAAAATTGATTTCGTAAATGTTGGCTTTTCTAAAATAACAGGCAGATACAAAAAATACGACGAGAGACAATAAAACAACAGAATTGAAGGAAAGACGACGCGAAAACACCTCAAACATGATATATACGCAATTTAACGCATCTTCACACAACTAATGGTTAACGATGACAAGGCAATTCTAAAATGAACTGTCTCTATTTCAAATACTTTTCAGAATATCAAAAATTGAAACTACTTCACAACAGCGAATGGTTTTTGCTGGCGGTGTTAAGCTCATTAACCTTAATAATCTAATGCAAGAATGTGCGATTTTTCAAGCAACTAAATTAAAAGGCTTCCATTTCCACTTTGGATTTAATTTGCTCGCTCATAATTATGCATTCACAAACTATACAAATTCAGTCGTGTCTCTACTGTTTATCGAAAACGGTATTTTTTCCTGTAAATAATTGTGAATATGTATTTTTAATGCTTATTCATCAGGTTGTACACAAATGACAGTTTACGTGATTGGGCTTATATCTCATTGACATGCCAATTTCAAGTTGAATCAATCAGAACTTAATATGATGTTTCTTAGGTAGTGCAATGAACAAGACAGTATTGAGTCTGTGTTAGTAGTGACAAACCGATTTTCATGAATTCATTAACGATTTTTTTATGTGTTTGATTTTTTTGTTTTCCGTTTGTTTTTTCTCAGTTTTTGTTCGGGTCCTTGAAGTGAACGTGTTTGCATCGCAGCGCAACCAAAGAACAAAATCTTAGACATCAAAAAGTACTGACGCGTGATCCTTTCATTTGAATTTCTGTAACTGAAACGAGCAGAATGAAAGTGAATTGGGATTGGGCTTATGACGGTGTCAATGGTTCCATTCCACGCAATACGGGACCTGAATGCGTTAACTATTTGACAACGACTCGCCATATCGTAGAGAGTCTTGTTCTACTCCCGATTGCAATTCTCATTTTGAGATATGGAATATCCAAACTGCCACCGGTTCATTTCAATTACAACGTGGCCGATCGCATTGTATTTGGCAAACAGCTGCTGCTCATCACAATGACATTTTTGTTGGGCTTGGAAATGGGCTTTAAATTATGTACACGCACTGCTATCTACATTATGAATCCGTGCCACGTTACATCTATGCTTCAAGTATATTTGCTAGCAGCAAAACCATCCAAATGGACTACAACACTATTTCGGATACACATCAATTACTTGAATGGGCCGTTGCTAGCATTTCTCTTTCCCGAACATGATTCCCGAAAAATCACATTTGAACTACCCACATATTATGTACAGCACGGTTTGATGTTCGTCATTCCAGTTTATTTGCTCAGACATGGCGGTAAGTTTTCGAACAATGTAATCCATACACTTTGTTATGGATCAATTAACTTCCCAATCGAAAGTTCCAATCGGTAGCAAAAACAATTCAATCCACAAATAGTAATTAGAATTCTAGTGGCATAAACTCCGCTGTTTCCATTTCTATGGATCTGACCGCCGAATGCCAATTGACATATATCGTTTGGAGTCCAATTGGACAATTTGCATATCGGTCAACCATGGAAATCGACGTAGGATTTAATTGGTTCCTTTGGCTACGGCACTTTTGTGTCACAGCCACTACATAATTTCAATTTGTTCACCAATGTTATTACATTTGCAGGTCCCTACGCCGCGGAGAAGCTTACCGACTTCAGCTATAGCATTTCTGCTTATGGCATTTTCATTCTCTATCATTATGGAATTTTGGAAGTTTTTGCAGTGGTAAGCCATTTAAGCACATTAAATAAAATGAGCAACGCAAATCTGGAAAATTTAAATGTCTGTCTAAATTAGCATTTGATTTTCCCTTCGTAGAACGATCAAAATGCTGAGATTCTACACAATTCCATATAAAATTGAAGATATTTTTGAATTTAGTAAATTATATGAGATAATATGGGAGAATGATTCTGTTTTAGTGAAATCTAGAAAATTCCAATCTAATCAATGATCTCACGTACTTCGACGGAGCATTTACGTTGAGATTTTTTTAAGATGGAACTATAGTTTTGCACGTAATAAAAAATTATTATGATAAATTAATAATAATAAGCATTTTGAAAAATACCGTTATTAGAATTGAATGCTAATAACATCATCATGATTTTATTAACTTATCATAATAATATCGTAATAATGTTATCAGAGTTACATCATAATAATTATCATTATTTATCATATTAATTTATCAGGTTCAATCATGATAATTATAAAGATTTCAATCAAAATAATTATTATGGTTCGTACAACATATTTATTAGGATTTATCATGATAATTATTACGATTCAACCTGAAAATTATTAAAATAAATTATGAAAATTATTATGATGCGATCTTAATAATTATTACGATCGAAATCGAAAAACAAGCAGCTTATTTTCTGTTCTTTGTGTTTCTGATGAGTTTTGTGGAAAAACTGCTTGTATTTCGATTTCGATCGTAATAATTATTAAGATCGCATCATAATAATTTTCATAATTTATTTTAATAATTTTCAGGTTGAATCGTAATAATTATCATGATAAATCCTAATAAATATGTTGTACAAACTATAATAATTATTTTGATTGAAATCTTAATAATTATCATGATTTAACCTGATAAATTAATATGATAAATCATGATAATTATTATGATGTAGTTCTGATAACATTATTAGGATTTTATTATGATAAGTTAATAAAATCATAATAATGTTATTAGTATCCAATCCTAATAACGATATTCATCATAATAATTATCATCATAAACAAAATTTATTACGATATCCCAAAACGCAAAACTATAGATGGAACTGCTCACTTTAGATCTCATATATATATAAATTCCTATGAAAACAAGAACTTTGCAAAATGAACAACTTAAGCGATTGAAAAGTCAAAATAATTCATGACAGCAACAAGACAGTGAAATTCGCAACAGTACTTTGGTCGTGTAATTTGAGAGAATTTTAACAAAAATCTCTTTGCTAGGAGTAGCATTTATTCACATATTTTTAAACTCAAAAAATTCTTTTTTTTATAGGCAGCGCAAGTTAATTTGAATCATATGATCTGTCCGGCCATATTAGATCCATTCCAAGGCTCCAACTATCGTTTAATAGCCTGCATGCATCAAGCACTTTTGTGTCCAATTATATCGAAGTTATTTGGATATTTTTTTACACCCGGATCTACTGCGTATGAAGGTGCAATCAAAAAGGGTGCATCAGCTCAATATTTACCTGAACACGGAGGTGCCGACAGTGTTTCGGTGAGAAAAACATCACAAAGACAGGAGGCTGAAGACATTTTATCCAGCCAGGCACACAACACAAGCTCACATACAGATTTTGATGACTTAAACAACGGATTGAGAAATTCGCATACCAAAACGATTACAGATTTGCGCAACGAAAGTAATGCAAACGACAGTGTCAATGGAAAGCAAATTGAAAATGGTTGTGCTGTTGGTAATAATCTATTAAAAGATGCTGCCATACCATATCCAAATGAAATCAATAAAAAGATGAAATAATTATATGCCAACGTCGTAATATGCAGCGGCAGAAATGTTAAAGGTTAGGGTGTGGCAAGCGACAACGACATTACATATAAATATATTCTGAGTTTCTTTTGTCAATAATATTCATATCAGTTGGCCAATATGCGAAAAAAGAACACTTCGATAAAGCTTACTCTGATATATGTTAGAAGCAAATTGAAACCGTTGGAACTGGCAAAGGAATATGCTTTTATCATTTGAAACCAAAAATATTTCTGCTTTGGATAAGTGTAATATAATATTCATTTTTACTTCAATTGTTATTAACAAGCAAAAAAAAAACTTTGATTGAGTACGGCAAAGGTGTCATGAATGTGTGACCGAGAATTTGAGATAAAACTTAAAAAACCTGGATTAAACAATTTCGGTTGGCCTACAATGTGCATGCATGATCAACCGGTGAATCAAAATATTTTTACCAGAAAGAAAAATGTTTTGTTCAGAAAACGGCCCAAAATAGGATTCTGTGAATGTAAATATTTTCATTTTTTTGTACCTATTTATTTATTTATTGGATTGCCATGTATCTATTCGTAATACCAAAAGGACTATCCCATTCATTGCTTAGATTTACCATTTAAATTATGCACTTAAAGTTTCAATTACCGTGCATGATATTTGCCTGCGGTTGATATGGTTGTTGGAGCGCGCACATTTTGAAAGTTTTGTGATTTGCATTTCATTGAATCAAACGCATTGAACAACGCGGTCCGAATGTGTCAGAAAAAGAGAAAATAAATGATATTGTGTATATAATTATGATTAAGAGCGGCGAAAAAACGGTGAATAGAAACATACATGCTTCAGACAGAAATACGTTTTTTGCAAAATCATTTTTTGCCGATAAAAATGTGCAATGCATAGAACAAAAAGCTAAGACTAAATTTAAATTATTTTTAAAAATCGATAGCCATTCAATAAAGGTTTAATGTAAGAAATCAATAGATAAAACTAGAGATGTCAAATTCAAGTTGATCGTAGGTGATTTCTTCATAGCGTAGACTTTGTAACATAATAATTGATCTTATTTTTATTGTATTTCTTAGCATTTTAAACATAAATGGGTGATCCGAAACTAAAATAAATCCCTTTAATTTTAACCTATTAAATACCGCTTTACTTATTCGAAATGTTCGGTAATTTCTTTATTATTTTAGTGCCTAATTTTGCTCATTGACCGATTTACAAATTTCATTAATGTTTTCGTGTCGCCAAATTCACGATGTTTTGATTTTTCATTGCATCATTTTTGAAGCGTTAAAAGATATAGAGAAGTTTATGATAAGCTAAACAAATGAATTTTCATTTTAAAATAATTTTTGTGTTAACGAACTATAAGTAACAAAATATCGTTCTCAACGATATACAAATGTTCCAAATATATGTGCAAATTCCAAACAATTCCAAGAATTTAAAAATTACAAGCAACAATTGGTTTCTTGATTGGGAGTACCCTTATTTTGTTGTTAATAAACGTGTGCTATGGTTCAAATGATTGAATCTATTAAAAAAAAAAAAAAAATCGACAAATTGTGTTTGGTGAAATGTTGCGTATTTTTATATTGTTAAGGACCAGCGTTGCGTTTCCTCCCTGCCTTAACCAATTGCAAAATAAAATGTGTTATTTCAGATTTCGCTTTATCTGGTCAAACCAGCCTTTTTATGCAAACTTTCACATTTATTGTTCAAGCCTGTCATATCCTGGTCCTTAATGGGTTAACGCTGATGATGAAATCATGTGTGCATACGAGTGAAAAGCAATTCAAGGTGAATCTTACAAAATACAAGCTATTTCTCTATCTTCTCTTTCTCAAAATTACATGAAATACGAATTATAAAGCAGCTACTGAAAATTTCAACACACTTCTCTTCGAAAACAATCTTTTGAATGTTTTTGCGTCTAACCACTCACATCCTTCAGTCCTCATATGAACGTATGAATTTTTATGGCAGAATTACATTCGGATTTTTGGTGCAATGATTTTTCATTCTTAGAATTATGATTCAATCAATGTTTTCAATAGCCAATTCAATAAATATAAATATTTATTCTCAAAACGATATCTATTTTAATTATTAGTTTAATGTTTGTTCAAGGTTTGATTATCAATTTTGCAAGCACCGGTAAGTTTATAGAATGAAAAAAATTATGGTGGTTATTTATACTTGATTTTTGCCATATCCCACAAATTTTTAGGCAAAGAACGGGTTTGTATAAAGGAATTTGAATAAAGGAGGGAAACTGTGCGTGCACGAAAATGAAATGAAATGGAATTCTTTTACTATGCTGAAATAGCTCTTTCTTCTACATATAATGAATAACAAGGGCATGTCACGCTGCAGCGTATGAGCATTGACAAAAAAAGTCTTTCCTAGAACTGATTTTCAATTATCATGGCAATTATTTCTCTTATTGCTAACAAATGAAACGTTATAAAAATGGAAGCATTTGTTCCTAGTATTTCCTATCGAACGGGATGTGGAAATGTGTTCATGCAGAAATGAGTGAATTCAATTCGAAAGATATGTGAATCTCTCGTGATGTCATCTGAATCAAGCGGAAAAAGCAAATCAAGAAAAGGAAGATGCGAAATTGAATATTTGGTAAATAAATGGAAAGTCAACATTGGCATTCCGAGCAATATGGAAATTCAGATATTCTGATTTGGAAATTGAATTAAATTTGAAAATAATTAAATTAGAAGGAGCAATGAAAATAAAAAATGTATTACCCATTTTCTGCGTTAGGTGTTGTGAATGCCACGAAAAATGGATAGCCTGCGCACCGATTAATGGTTGGAGACTAATCGAAAGTAAAATTGAACAATATTTGTCATTGCAAAATATCATGAACGTAAGGTGTGCATTTCAAAATTCATTGAAAACAAATATTGGCAAGATTGCATTTTGCATCAAAGGAACAGGTACAGCGGCAATCCACGCCGTCATTGTAATTTAAAAATGTATAGGCAAAATTTTGAAATACAGACCAACCACCTAAGTAAAAATAATTTTTTTATTCGCAACCGATGTGAAAGCAAACAGTGCCAGATTTTTTAAAGAATATATAAATGCGATGTAGCTGCATGATTTTATCATTCATTTTCGAAATGAAGTCCCTAGTTATACTGTTATTGATAACGTCTATATTACAGGTGCCTGGATTTCCTATCTCAACCGCATACGCATATAAATTTCGTAAAATTCATGGAAAAAATGTGCAAATTTCAATATCAATATGAAAAAAAGTCATTCCGAAAAATTGAATTTTCGAATATTTATTGTGAAAAAATTGAGTGCAACAAATATCAAACAATTATTCTAAAGAATTCAAGTGATTAAATTGTGTGCTATCTTTACAGCTACCCACGCAGGTTGTAAGCAAAAAGAATGCGGGGACAAAAACAACTATTTTGGAGGAAACTATATGCATTTGTGACGATGACGACGACGTTATACCGCCCGGCGTCGAAGAATGTGATGCCACTATTTGCATCCAAAGGAAATTAGATCAATGGGAAAAAGACCTTAATAAACCAGTATGCGTTTGTGAAGAATATGAAACCCCCCCTTCAAGTAGCTCTTCAAAGAGCTCATCTTCGAAGAGAGGTGAGATTTTTACAACGTGATTAGCAAATAATGAAAGCAAGTATTGATAAAACTCACACATATCAACCTAATGAGATGGTGTATGTTCGAAATATGAGGGATTTTTCTCACAAGGTTCCTGTTTGCTGTGATAAACTACACATTTAAAAAAATTGGTGAAAGTAAAACCCATATCCAAAATGGAAAGTCAATGTTTCAGTATAATATATCTTATGGAATCACAGTGAACGAAAAGTCCAGGCGAGTGACGCGAAATCTGTAACTCGAAACAAGAAAGACCAATTTCTAAAAATTTATTTAAAACAAACTAATCCGATATTTGATATATAGCTGACTTAGAATGTTTCGTTAATTCGTCATTTTTCGAAAACAAAAACAAAAAATATTTTTGAAGTGTTTTAGAACATTTATATCTATCTGTTACATGGAGAGATGAGAATTTAGATTTTAAAATAACACAGAAAAAGTCGTGTCTCTAGCTCAGCAATAGATATAATTATGAAGTAGTCAGTTTACAAAGTTCTTGTAGTCAAGGCTATTTCCAAAGAAAAATGTTTGATCTTTTCCATTAATACCCAAAAAGGACATTCGAATTATTGTTGGCTGTTTTCTGAAGCTACGAAAAACTTTAAATCGAAGGTTTCGTAGCAGTCCTTTTTTCGTGTAACGGAACGTCTACACATTTATGCTCGTAACGAGGTCGGAAATGTTCTTTATGTGAATATATGAAGAGAGTATACTATACCACGTGGTCCGTCGAAAACATACCGATAGTTAGTTTGAGTGTGAGTTTCAGCTTAAGTTTCGGTTTAAATTAATTGACATTTTTTTCAAAAACTCCTACTGAGGTGAATTCTCGTTCCGCAAGCGAATACAAAACACAACATGAATTCAGTAAATTTTTCGCGTCAATTCACAAATCTAACGGGGTTGATTTAAATAATTTATCATTGCCGACTAATATAAATTCTAATTTTCATTTTCGTGATGTTGACGAGGATTTAATTCTTGATGCGTTTTCTAAAGTAAAAAGCAATGCAATTGGTAAAGATAAGATACCACTGAAATTTTTGAAAATTGTTATGCCGTCAATTGTATCCTCAATTAAATTCATTTTTAACTATTGTATTTGCAACGGTGTGTATCCTGCTGTCACAAAACCCCAAATCGTTTCTGAATTCCGACCAATCAGTTTAATTTCCGTCTTACCGAAAATATTCGCGATTTTGCTCAATGATCAAGTCATCCACTATTTGGAATCTAATCACTTAATTCATGATCGTCAGTCTGGATTTCGCAAGAATCACAGCTGTTCAACAGCGCTATTGAACATATCAGAGAGTATCAGATCGTCTATTAACCGTAAAAAGGTTGTCATTTATGTCTCTTTGGATATCAAAAGTGCTTTCTCCTCAGTTCCACATTCCGGTTTGCTTAAAGTGTGTGAATCTTACGGTTTCGACAATAAATCTCTAATTTTGATCAAAGCAATTTATAGTAATATTTCTCAAACAGTTAAGGTTGGTAATATCGAATCAAATAGTGTTGGTATTAATAATGGTGTCCTTCAGGGATCCAACTTCGGCCAAACTTTTTTTTTCAATTTATTTTAATGATACTCTCAACGTGCCTGAACACATGACTGGCCATTTATTTGCAGATGATTTTCAGGCTCATCTCGAAATAGATTTCGATAAAATCAATGAGAGAATAAGTAAAGTAAATTTTGATTTAAAAAAAATTAACGCTTTTGTTTCGCGCCGTGGTATGGCTCTGAATAAAGCCAAGTCCAAGGTTATGATTATCGGTTCAAAGCACAATACTAATCGTATAAATTTTGATATGATAGATGGCGTTGTTGTTGATGGCGAACAGCTGGAGTTTTGCAAATCAAAAAAAAAAAAACTCGGTGTTGTATTTGATTCAAATATGAATTAAGAGGAACATAATAGTGAAAAATTGCAAAAAGTTTATGGTGTGTTGAGTAGAATTCGCCATATTCGGCATATCATACTAAACTATGTTAAGCGTGATGTTGCTTGTGCGCTCATTGATCCCATTTTAAGCTATGGTGATGTGAGATCTTATGGTTTGGAGGAATTAATCAGGAGAATCGTATTCGCATGGCCGATAACGATAAAATCCGTTATATTTATGGCTTGAAAAGATCCGAGCACACGAGTATCGTGAGCGAATCAATGGCCTTACCCCTGAGTCCAAGGCAAAGCTATATTCAGCTACTTTGATTTTTAAGCAACTGAAAACGCGTTCTCCTGCCTATTTAAATGACATGTTCGTGTTTAATGAAGGTTCAACTCGCGCAAATGGTCAATTACGGGTTTTGGTCAAACCTCGCTCTGACTTCGACAAACGTGCATTTAGTTTCGCGGCAATCACCTTTTTTAATACAATTCCGGGTGACATCAGGAAATATAACAATATCGGTTCATTTAAATTTCATCTCAGAATCTGGTTGCGCAACAACCGGCAATAATTTTGATAATATTAATAATTTTAGTTTCTTTCAATTTTCGTTGCTTGGTTGATGAATTTGTGCTCTTGCCAAAATTTCCCCATCAACATCATCATTTAGTTTTAAGTTATTTAAGTTTTTCCCCCGGCTCTCCTGGGTCAGGCTGGTTTTCCATGGTTTCCCGGGCTCAATTTGGTATCTAAAGTCACTCGTAGATATCCCCCATCCCTGTAATTGTCTTTGTTAAAGTCGTTCCATGGGCGCAATTTATACCGTATTGGGCACTTTGCCAGCATACAGGAGCTACTGCGTAGCTCTTGTACATATTGGTATAAATTTAGGATTCGTAATAAATAAATAAATAAATAAACATATTTGATGTCAATTTTGAGCCGCAAATTATATCAAGAGCTGTTACGGTTTGTATTGGTATTTGGTTCAAACTCACCAATATCGAGACGTGAACTATTAGCCATTGTTGATGTTTAATTTGAATTATTATTTCAGTATTGGAAAAATACAATACATAAACTCCTGAAAATATAGATTCTTGAAGTGAAATAAGAAATAGTACCAATTTTTGTTGCCTAAATCCCTACAAACGTTTTCTAAGAGTATCGAGAGAGAGAGAGGGAGAAAGAGAGAGAGAGAGAGATAATTTGACGATTTTGAGTGAGAATGGTGTTATTTGTTCCAAAAATGGAGTAAATAGATTCAAATTATTTTGATGTTCACGTTTAACCTTGAATTTAACTTTAGACTTGAAATTTAATGCGACTTAATTTATCCGTAAAAAGATGAGATAACGGTATTTTCATAGCGATACGTCTTCGAAAAAACATATTCCCAAAACTAATTTTTCGTTTTTACCTCGAAAATGGAAAATTGTTTAGAAGAAGTAATCCTGAATCTCATCATAATATCTTGATATATTGTATGATTTATTTTTTATAAAATAATAACATTCCGAACTACAAATGTATGATAAGACCCACTCGAGCTACCCGAAGACATGATCCGAATGAGCTGAAAATTATAAAGTTTCCATTCTCAATGATCGCCGATCTGCGCGTTCGTTACGATCAAATCTTATCTAAATTTTATGAGTTATCGTATAAACAAAATTTTGCGTACAACGGACAACGTGCCACACACGGACTAAATGTTCTCTAGATCGCAATACTTTTACAACACACAATAGTGTGTGCGGAAATGTAAAAATTTAGATACCATCATGAAATTTGAATTCAAACAAATAAGTATAATTAATATCCAAGTGAATAAAACGAAAATGTATATAAATTTTGAAATACAGGTTACACCTCAATTCCCAATATATTATTCAACGTTTTAAAATATTTTTCGGAGCATTTTAGTAACTCTTTGAAGAAAGTTTGCCTTAGCTAAAACAAGTTTATCTAGCTATCTATTAATTGAATATTATTAAAAATATATAATTCTTATATGAACCGGTGAAAAGGCAACATACCTTCAGATAAGACAGGGAAAATATTAATACAATAACAATTTGGGAGAAATAATGCTCCAAAGTAACATTGAAAATAACAGTGAAACATGATTCACATTTTATTTAAAATACAGTCTAAATTTCACATTGATTCCGAATATATTCTCCTTTTATATTTCCAACTTTTTTGGGTGGATTATTTAACCGAAAAATATTCAATTTTCAGTATTTTTCCTAACTAACAATTCAGCAAGTATTCTCACCAAAACTAAATATTATACAATTTCAGGATCTTCATCACACAGAACAAGGTCTAAACATTCTTCATGCTCACACAAGGTAGGAATTGGTCTTTTAATTGAAACCAGATTGGAAATTTTGATAAATATTTTACATTCAAAAGGGAGGAAGCGGTTCACGTGGCGGCAGAGGATCATCATCAAATGGATCATCAGATCATTCATCAGGAAGACATGGAGGATCATCAGGTCATTCGTCAAGGGTAACAAAAATTTCTCTTAATTTTATTATATTTATGCGACACGAACTCATAGCACGATTGATTCTACGCATATATTCGTTTCATTAGGGAGGATCTGGTACTGCTGAAGCCAAAGCCAAAGCCAATGCTCACGCTTTAGCAAGTGGTAAAGCAACTGCTGAAGCCAAAGCCACAGCACAAGCACGTGCTACAGCACGTGGCGGTAGAGGATCATCATCAAATGCATCATCAGATCATTCATCAGGAAGACATGGAGGATCATCAGGTCATTCGTCAAGGGTAACAAACATTTCTCTTAATTTTATTATATTTATGCGACACGAACTCATAGCACGATTGATTCTACGCATATATTCGTTTCATTAGGGAGGATCTGGTACTGCTGAAGCCAAAGCCAAAGCCAATGCTCACGCTTTAGCAAGTGGTAAAGCAACTGCTGAAGCCAAAGCCACAGCACAAGCACGTGCTACAGCACGTGGCGGTAGAGGATCATCATCAAATGGATCATCAGATCATTCATCAGGAAGACATGGAGGATCATCAGGTCATTCGTCAAGGGTAACAAACATTTCTCTTAATTTTATTATATTTATGCGACACGAACTCATAGCACGATTGATCCTACGAACATATTCGTTTCATTAGGGAGGATCTGGTACTGCTGAAGCCAAAGCCAAAGCCATTGCTCGCGCTTTAGCAAGTGGTAAAGCAACTGCTGAAGCCAAAGCCACAGCACAAGCACGTGCTACAGCACGTGGCGGTAGAGGATCATCATCAAATGGATCATCAGATCATTCATCAGGAAGACATGGAGGATCATCAGGTCATTCGTCAAGGGTAACAAACATTTCTCTTAATTTTATTATATTTGTGCGACACGAACTCATAGCACGATTGATCCTACGAACATATTCGTTTCATTAGGGAGGATCTGGTACTGCTGAAGCCAAAGCCAAAGCCATTGCTCGCGCTTTAGCAAGTGGTAAAGCAACTGCTGAAGCCAAAGCCAAAGCCAAAGCACAGGCACGTGCTACAGCACGTGGCGGCAGAGGATCATCATCAAATGGATCATCAGATCATTCATCAGGAAGACATGGAGGATCATCAGGTCATTCGTCAAGGGTAACAAACATTTCTCTTAATTTTATTATATTTATGCGACACGAACTCATAGCACGATTGATCCTACGAACATATTCGTTTCATTAGGGAGGATCTGGTACTGCTGAAGCCAAAGCCAAAGCCAATGCTCGTGCTTTAGCAAGTGGTAAAGCAACTGCTGAAGCCAAAGCCACAGCACAAGCACGTGCTACAGCACGTGGCGGTAGAGGATCATCATCAAATGGATCATCAGATCATTCATCAGGAAGACATGGAGGATCATCAGGTCATTCGTCAAGGGTAACAAACATTTCTCTTAATTTTATTATATTTATGCGACACGAACTCATAGCACGATTGATCCTACGAACATATTCGTTTCATTAGGGAGGATCTGGTACTGCTGAAGCCAAAGCCAAAGCCATTGCTCGCGCTTTAGCAAGTGGTAAAGCAACTGCTGAAGCCAAAGCCAAAGCACAGGCACGTGCTACAGCACGTGGCGGCAGAGGATCATCATCAAATGGATCATCAGATCATTCATCAGGAAGACATGGAGGATCATCAGGTCATTCGTCAAGGGTAACAAACATTTCTCTTAATTTTATTATATTTATGCGACACGAACTCATAGCACGATTGATCCTACGAACATATTCGTTTCATTAGGGAGGATCTGGTACTGCTGAAGCCAAAGCCAAAGCCATTGCTCGCGCTTTAGCAAGTGGTAAAGCAACTGCTGAAGCCAAAGCCAAAGCACAGGCACGTGCTACAGCACGTGGCGGCAGAGGATCATCATCAAATGGATCATCAGATCATTCATCAGGAAGACATGGAGGATCATCAGGTCATTCGTCAAGGGTAACAAACATTTCTCTTAATTTTATTATATTTATGCGACACGAACTCATAGCACGATTGATCCTACGAACATATTCGTTTCATTAGGGAGGATCTGGTACTGCTGAAGCCAAAGCCAAAGCCATTGCTCGCGCTTTAGCAAGTGGTAAAGCAACTGCTGAAGCCAAAGCCAAAGCACAGGCACGTGCTACAGCACGTGGCGGCAGAGGATCATCATCAAATGGATCATCAGATCATTCATCAGGAAGACATGGAGGATCATCAGGTCATTCGTCAAGGGTAACAAACATTTCTCTTAATTTTATTATATTTATGCGACACGAACTCATAGCACGATTGATCCTACGAACATATTCGTTTCATTAGGGAGGATCTGGTACTGCTGAAGCCAAAGCCAAAGCCATTGCTCGCGCTTTAGCAAGTGGTGAAGCAACTGCTGAAGCCAAAGCCAAAGCACAGGCACGTGCTACAGCACGTGGCGGTAGAGGATCATCATCAAATGGATCATCAGATCATTCATCAGGAAGACATGGAGGATCATCAGGTCATTCGTCAAGGGTAACAAACATTTCTCTTAATTTTATTATATTTATGCGACACGAACTCATAGCACGATTGATCCGACGAACATATTCGTTTCATTAGGGAGGATCTGGTACTGCTGAAGCCAAAGCCAAAGCCATTGCTCGCGCTTTAGCAAGTGGTAAAGCAACTGCTGAAGCCAAAGCCAAAGCACAGGCACGTGCTACAGCACGTGGCGGCAGAGGATCATCATCAAATGGATCATCAGATCATTCATCAGGAAGACATGGAGGATCATCTGGTCATTCGTCAAGGGTAACAAACATTTCTCTTAATTTTATTATATTTATGCGACACGAACTCATAGCACGATTGATCCTACGAACATATTCGTTTCATTAGGGAGGATCTGGTACTGCTGAAGCCAAAGCCAAAGCCAATGCTCGTGCTTTAGCAAGTGGTAAAGCAACTGCTGAAGCCAAAGCCACAGCACAAGCACGTGCTACAGCACGTGGCGGTAGAGGATCATCATCAAATGGATCATCAGATCATTCATCAGGAAGACATGGAGGATCATCAGGTCATTCGTCAAGGGTAACAAACATTTCTCTTAATTTTATTATATTTATGCGACACGAACTCATAGCACGATTGATCCTACGAACATATTCGTTTCATTAGGGAGGATCTGGTACTGCTGAAGCCAAAGCCAAAGCCATTGCTCGCGCTTTAGCAAGTGGTAAAGCAACTGCTGAAGCCAAAGCCAAAGCACAGGCACGTGCTACAGCACGTGGCGGCAGAGGATCATCATCAAATGGATCATCAGATCATTCATCAGGAAGACATGGAGGATCATCTGGTCATTCGTCAAGGGTAACAAACATTTCTCTTAATTTTATTATATTTATGCGACACGAACTCATAGCACGATTGATCCTACGAACATATTCGTTTCAATAGGGAGGATCTGGTACTGCTGAAGCCAAAGCCAAAGCCATTGCTCGCGCTTTAGCAAGTGGTAAAGCAACTGCTGAAGCCAAAGCCAAAGCACAGGCACGTGCTACAGCACGTGGCGGCAGAGGATCATCATCAAATGGATCATCAGATCATTCATCAGGAAGACATGGAGGATCATCAGGTCATTCGTCAAGGGTAACAAACATTTCTCTTAATTTTATTATATTTATGCGACACGAACTCATAGCACGATTGATCCTACGAACATATTCGTTTCATTAGGGAGGATCTGGTACTGCTGAAGCCAAAGCCAAAGCCATTGCTCGCGCTTTAGCAAGTGGTAAAGCAACTGCTGAAGCCAAAGCCAAAGCACAGGCACGTGCTACAGCACGTGGCGGCAGAGGATCATCATCAAATGGATCATCAGATCATTCATCAGGAAGACATGGAGGATCATCAGGTCATTCGTCAAGGGTAACAAACATTTCTCTTAATTTTATTATATTTATGCGACACGAACTCATAGCACGATTGATCCTACGAACATATTCGTTTCATTAGGGAGGATCTGGTACTGCTGAAGCCAAAGCCAAAGCCATTGCTCGCGCTTTAGCAAGTGGTAAAGCAACTGCTGAAGCCAAAGCCACAGCACAAGCACGTGCTACAGCACGTGGCGGTAGAGGATCATCATCAAATGGATCATCAGATCATTCATCAGGAAGACATGGAGGATCATCAGGTCATTCGTCAAGGGTAACAAACATTTCTCTTAATTTTATTATATTTATGCGACACGAACTCATAGCACGATTGATCCTACGAACATATTCGTTTCATTAGGGAGGATCTGGTACTGCTGAAGCCAAAGCCAAAGCCATTGCTCGCGCTTTAGCAAGTGGTAAAGCAACTGCTGAAGCCAAAGCCAAAGCACAGGCACGTGCTACAGCACGTGGCGGCAGAGGATCATCATCAAATGGATCATCAGATCATTCATCAGGAAGACATGGAGGATCATCTGGTCATTCGTCAAGGGTAACAAACATTTCTCTTAATTTTATTATATTTATGCGACACGAACTCATAGCACGATTGATCCTACGAACATATTCGTTTCAATAGGGAGGATCTGGTACTGCTGAAGCCAAAGCCAAAGCCATTGCTCGCGCTTTAGCAAGTGGTAAAGCAACTGCTGAAGCCAAAGCCAAAGCACAGGCACGTGCTACAGCACGTGGCGGCAGAGGATCATCATCAAATGGATCATCAGATCATTCATCAGGAAGACATGGAGGATCATCAGGTCATTCGTCAAGGGTAACAAACATTTCTCTTAATTTTATTATATTTATGCGACACGAACTCATAGCACGATTGATCCTACGAACATATTCGTTTCATTAGGGAGGATCTGGTACTGCTGAAGCCAAAGCCAAAGCCATTGCTCGCGCTTTAGCAAGTGGTAAAGCAACTGCTGAAGCCAAAGCCAAAGCACAGGCACGTGCTACAGCACGTGGCGGCAGAGGATCATCATCAAATGGATCATCAGATCATTCATCAGGAAGACATGGAGGATCATCAGGTCATTCGTCAAGGGTAACAAACATTTCTCTTAATTTTATTATATTTATGCGACACGAACTCATAGCACGATTGATCCTACGAACATATTCGTTTCATTAGGGAGGATCTGGTACTGCTGAAGCCAAAGCCAAAGCCAATGCTCGTGCTTTAGCAAGTGGTAAAGCAACTGCTGAAGCCAAAGCCACAGCACAAGCACGTGCTACAGCACGTGGCGGTAGAGGATCATCATCAAATGGATCATCAGATCATTCATCAGGAAGACATGGAGGATCATCAGGTCATTCGTCAAGGGTAACAAACATTTCTCTTAATTTTATTATATTTATGCGACACGAACTCATAGCACGATTGATCCTACGAACATATTCGTTTCATTAGGGAGGATCTGGTACTGCTGAAGCCAAAGCCAAAGCCATTGCTCGCGCTTTAGCAAGTGGTAAAGCAACTGCTGAAGCCAAAGCCAAAGCACAGGCACGTGCTACAGCACGTGGCGGTAGAGGATCATCATCAAATGGATCATCAGATCATTCATCAGGAAGACATGGAGGATCATCAGGTCATTCGTCAAGGGTAACAAACATTTCTCTTAATTTTATTATATTTATGCGACACGAACTCATAGCACGATTGATCCTACGAACATATTCGTTTCATTAGGGAGGATCTGGTACTGCTGAAGCCAAAGCCAAAGCCATTGCTCGCGCTTTAGCAAGTGGTAAAGCAACTGCTGAAGCCAAAGCCAAAGCACAGGCACGTGCTACAGCACGTGGCGGCAGAGGATCATCATCAAATGGATCATCAGATCATTCATCAGGAAGACATGGAGGATCATCAGGTCATTCGTCAAGGGTAACAAACATTTCTCTTAATTTTATTATATTTATGCGACACGAACTCATAGCACGATTGATCCTACGAACATATTCGTTTCAATAGGGAGGATCTGGTACTGCTGAAGCCAAAGCCAAAGCCATTGCTCGCGCTTTAGCAAGTGGTAAAGCAACTGCTGAAGCCAAAGCCAAAGCACAGGCACGTGCTACAGCACGTGGCGGCAGAGGATCATCATCAAATGGATCATCAGATCATTCATCAGGAAGACATGGAGGATCATCAGGTCATTCGTCAAGGGTAACAAACATTTCTCTTAATTTTATTATCTTATGCGACACGAACTCATAGCACGATTGATCCTACGAACATATTCGTTTCATTAGGGAGGATCTGGTACTGCTGAAGCCAAAGCCAAAGCCATTGCTCGCGCTTTAGCAAGTGGTAAAGCAACTGCTGAAGCCAAAGCCAAAGCACAGGCACGTGCTACAGCACGTGGCGGCAGAGGATCATCATCAAATGGATCATCAGATCATTCATCAGGAAGACATGGAGGATCATCAGGTCATTCGTCAAGGGTAACAAACATTTCTCTTAATTTTATTATATTTATGCGACACGAACTCATAGCACGATTGATCCTACGAACATATTTGTTTCATTAGGGAGGATCTGGTACTGCTGAAGCCAAAGCCAAAGCCATTGCTCGCGCTTTAGCAAGTGGTAAAGCAACTGCTGAAGCCAAAGCCACAGCACAAGCACGTGCTACAGCACGTGGCGGTAGAGGATCATCATCAAATGGATCATCAGATCATTCATCAGGAAGACATGGAGGATCATCAGGTCATTCGTCAAGGGTAACAAACATTTCTCTTAATTTTATTATCTTATGCGACACGAACTCATAGCACGATTGATCCTACGAACATATTCGTTTCATTAGGGAGGATCTGGTACTGCTGAAGCCAAAGCCAAAGCCATTGCTCGCGCTTTAGCAAGTGGTAAAGCAACTGCTGAAGCCAAAGCCAAAGCACAGGCACGTGCTACAGCACGTGGCGGCAGAGGATCATCATCAAATGGATCATCAGATCATTCATCAGGAAGACATGGAGGATCATCAGGTCATTCGTCAAGGGTAACAAACATTTCTCTTAATTTTATTATATTTATGCGACACGAACTCATAGCACGATTGATCCTACGAACATATTCGTTTCATTAGGGAGGATCTGGTACTGCTGAAGCCAAAGCCAAAGCCATTGCTCGCGCTTTAGCAAGTGGTAAAGCAACTGCTGAAGCCAAAGCCAAAGCACAGGCACGTGCTACAGCACGTGGCGGCAGAGGATCATCATCAAATGGATCATCAGATCATTCATCAGGAAGACATGGAGGATCATCAGGTCATTCGTCAAGGGTAACAAACATTTCTCTTAATTTTATTATATTTATGCGACACGAACTCATAGCACGATTGATCCTACGAACATATTCGTTTCAATAGGGAGGATCTGGTACTGCTGAAGCCAAAGCCAAAGCCATTGCTCGCGCTTTAGCAAGTGGTAAAGCAACTGCTGAAGCCAAAGCCAAAGCACAGGCACGTGCTACAGCACGTGGCGGCAGAGGATCATCATCAAATGGATCATCAGATCATTCATCAGGAAGACATGGAGGATCATCAGGTCATTCGTCAAGGGTAACAAAAATTTCTCTTAATTTTATTATATTTATGCGACACGAACTCATAGCACGATTGATCCTACGAACATATTCGTTTCATTAGGGAGGATCTGGTACTGCTGAAGCCAAAGCCAAAGCCATTGCTCGCGCTTTAGCAAGTGGTAAAGCAACTGCTGCAGCCAAAGCCACAGCACAAGCACGTGCTACAGCACGTGGCGGCAGAGGATCATCATCAAATGGATCGTCAGATCATTCATCAGGAAGACATGGAGGATCATCTGGTCATTCGTCAAGGGTAACAAATATTTCTCTTAATTTTATTATGTTTATGCGACACGAACTCATAGCACGATTGATCCTACGAACATATTCGTTTCATTAGGGAGGATCTGGTACTGCTGAAGCCAAAGCCAAAGCCATTGCTCGCGCTTTAGCAAGTGGTAAAGCAACTGCTGAAGCCAAAGCCAAAGCACAGGCACGTGCTACAGCACGTGGCGGCAGAGGATCATCATCAAATGGATCGTCAGATCATTCATCAGGAAGACATGGAGGATCATCTGGTCATTCGTCAAGGGTAACAAATATTTCTCTTAATTTTATTATGTTTATGCGACACGAACTCATAGCACGATTGATCCTACGAACATATTCGTTTCATTAGGGAGGATCTGGTACTGCTGAAGCCAAAGCCAAAGCCATTGCTCGCGCTTTAGCAAGTGGTAAAGCAACTGCTGAAGCCAAAGCCAAAGCACAGGCACGTGCTACAGCACGTGGCGGCAGAGGATCATCATCAAATGGATCATCAGATCATTCATCAGGAAGACATGGAGGATCATCAGGTCATTCGTCAAAGGTAACCAACATTTCTCTTAATTTTATTATATTTATGCGACACGAACTCATAGCACGATTGATCCTACGAACATATTCGTTTCATTAGGGAGGATCTGGTACTGCTGAAGCCAAAGCCAAAGCCATTGCTCGCGCTTTAGCAAGTGGTAAAGCAACTGCTGAAGCCAAAGCCAAAGCACAGGCACGTGCTACAGCACGTGGCGGCAGAGGATCATCATCAAATGGATCATCAGATCATTCATCAGGAAGACATGGAGGATCATCAGGTCATTCGTCAAGGGTAACAAACATTTCTCTTAATTTTATTATGTTTATGCGACACGAACTCATAGCACGATTGATCCTACGAACATATTCGTTTCATTAGGGAGGATCTGGTACTGCTGAAGCCAAAGCCAAAGCCATTGCTCGCGCTTTAGCAAGTGGTAAAGCAACTGCTGAAGCCAAAGCCAAAGCACAGGCACGTGCTACAGCACGTGGCGGCAGAGGATCATCATCAAATGGATCGTCAGATCATTCATCAGGAAGACATGGAGGATCATCTGGTCATTCGTCAAGGGTAACAAATATTTCTCTTAATTTTATTATGTTTATGCGACACGAACTCATAGCACGATTGATCCTACGAACATATTCGTTTCATTAGGGAGGATCTGGTACTGCTGAAGCCAAAGCCAAAGCCAATTCTCGCGCTTTAGCAAGTGGTAAAGCAACTGCTGAAGCCAAAGCCAAAGCACAGGCACGTGCTACAGCACGTGGCGGCAGAGGATCATCATCAAATGGATCATCAGATCATTCATCAGGAAGACATGGAGGATCATCAGGTCATTCGTCAAGGGTAACAAATATTTCTCTTAATTTTATTATGTTTATGCGACACGAACTCATAGCACGATTGATCCTACGAACATATTCGTTTCATTAGGGAGGATCTGGTACTGCTGAAGCCAAAGCCAAAGCCATTGCTCGCGCTTTAGCAAGTGGTAAAGCAACTGCTGAAGCCAAAGCCAAAGCACAGGCACGTGCTACAGCACGTGGCGGCAGAGGATCATCATCAAATGGATCATCAGATCATTCATCAGGAAGACATGGAGGATCATCAGGTCATTCGTCAAGGGTAACAAACATTTCTCTTAATTTTATTATGTTTATGCGACACGAACTCATAGCACGATTGATCCTACGAACATATTCGTTTCATTAGGGAGGATCTGGTACTGCTGAAGCCAAAGCCAAAGCCATTGCTCGCGCTTTAGCAAGTGGTAAAGCAACTGCTGAAGCCAAAGCCAAAGCACAGGCACGTGCTACAGCACGTGGCGGCAGAGGATCATCATCAAATGGATCATCAGATCATTCATCAGGAAGACATGGAGGATCATCAGGTCATTCGTCAAGGGTAACAAACATTTCTCTTAATTTTATTATATTTATGCGACACGAACTCATAGCACGATTGATCCTACGAACATATTCGTTTCAATAGGGAGGATCTGGTACTGCTGAAGCCAAAGCCAAAGCCATTGCTCGCGCTTTAGCAAGTGGTAAAGCAACTGCTGAAGCCAAAGCCAAAGCACAGGCACGTGCTACAGCACGTGGCAGCAGAGGATCATCATCAAATGGATCATCAGATCATTCATCAGGAAGACATGGAGGATCATCTGGTCATTCGTCAAGGGTAACAAACATTTCTCTTAATTTTATTATATTTATGCGACACGAACTCATAGCACGATTGATCCTACGAACATATTCGTTTCAATAGGGAGGATCTGGTACTGCTGAAGCCAAAGCCAAAGCCATTGCTCGCGCTTTAGCAAGTGGTAAAGCAACTGCTGAAGCCAAAGCCAAAGCACAGGCACGTGCTACAGCACGTGGCGGCAGAGGATCATCATCAAATGGATCATCAGATCATTCATCAGGAAGACATGGAGGATCATCAGGTCATTCGTCAAGGGTAACAAACATTTCTCTTAATTTTATTATATTTATGCGACACGAACTCATAGCACGATTGATCCTACGAACATATTCGTTTCAATAGGGAGGATCTGGTACTGCTGAAGCCAAAGCCAAAGCCATTGCTCGCGCTTTAGCAAGTGGTAAAGCAACTGCTGAAGCCAAAGCCAAAGCACAGGCACGTGCTACAGCACGTGGCAGCAGAGGATCATCATCAAATGGATCATCAGATCATTCATCAGGAAGACATGGAGGATCATCAGGTCATTCGTCAAGGGTAACAAACATTTCTCTTAATTTTATTATATTTATGCGACACGAACTCATAGCACGATTGATTCTACGCATATATTCGTTTCATTAGGGAGGATCTGGTACTGCTGAAGCCAAAGCCAAAGCCATTGCTCGCGCTTTAGCAAGTGGTAAAGCAACTGCTGCAGCCAAAGCCACAGCACAAGCACGTGCTACAGCACGTGGCGGCAGAGGATCATCATCAAATGGATCATCAGATCATTCATCAGGAAGACATGGAGGATCATCAGGTCATTCGTCAAGGGTAACAAACATTTCTCTTAATTTTATTATATTTATGCGACACGAACTCATAGCACGATTGATCCTACGAACATATTCGTTTCATTAGGGAGGATCTGGTACTGCTGAAGCCAAAGCCAAAGCCATTGCTCGCGCTTTAGCAAGTGGTAAAGCAACTGCTGCAGCCAAAGCCACAGCACAAGCACGTGCTACAGCACGTGGCGGCAGAGGATCATCATCAAATGGATCATCAGATCATTCATCAGGAAGACATGGAGGATCATCAGGTCATTCGTCAAGGGTAACAAAAATTTCTCTTAATTTTATTATATTTATGCGACACGAACTCATAGCACGATTGATCCTACGAACATATTCGTTTCATTAGGGAGGATCTGGTACTGCTGAAGCCAAAGCCAAAGCCATTGCTCGCGCGTTAGCAAGTGGTAAAGCAACTGCTGAAGCCAAAGCCACAGCACAAGCACGTGCTACAGCACGTGGCGGCAGAGGATCATCATCAAATGGATCATCAGATCATTCATCAGGAAGACATGGAGGATCATCAGGTCATTCGTCAAGGGTAACAAAAATTTCTCTTAATTTTATTATATTTATGCGACACGAACTCATAGCACGATTGATCCTACGAACATATTCGTTTCATTAGGGAGGATCTGGTACTGCTGAAGCCAAAGCCAAAGCCATTGCTCGCGCTTTAGCAAGTGGTAAAGCAACTGCTGCAGCCAAAGCCACAGCACAAGCACGTGCTACAGCACGTGGCGGCAGAGGATCATCATCAAATGGATCATCAGATCATTCATCAGGAAGACATGGAGGATCATCAGGTCATTCGTCAAGGGTAACAAACATTTCTCTTAATTTTATTATATTTATGCGACACGAACTCATAGCACGATTGATCCTACGAACATATTCGTTTCATTAGGGAGGATCTGGTACTGCTGAAGCCAAAGCCAAAGCCATTGCTCGCGCGTTAGCAAGTGGTAAAGCAACTGCTGAAGCCAAAGCCAAAGCACAGGCACGTGCTACAGCACGTGGCGGCAGAGGATCATCATCAATTGGATCATCAGATCATTCCTCAGGAATACATGGAGGATCATCAGGTCATTCGTCAAGGGTAACAAACATTTCTCTTAATTTTATTATATTTATGCGACACGAACTCATAGCACGATTGATCCTACGAACATATTCGTTTCATTAGGGAGGATCTGGTACTGCTGAAGCCAAAGCCAAAGCCATTGCTCGCGCTTTAGCAAGTGGTAAAGCAACTGCTGAAGCCAAAGCCAAAGCACAGGCACGTGCTACAGCACGTGGCGGCAGAGGATCATCATCAAATGGATCATCAGATCATTCATCAGGAAGACATGGAGGATCATCAGGTCATTCGTCAAGGGTAACAAACATTTCTCTTAATTTTATTATATTTATGCGACACGAACTCATAGCACGATTGATCCTACGAACATATTCGTTTCAAAAGGGAGGATCTGGTACTGCTGAAGCCAAAGCCAAAGCCATTGCTCGCGCTTTAGCAAGTGGTAAAGCAACTGCTGAAGCCAAAGCCAAAGCACAGGCACGTGCTACAGCACGTGGCGGCAGAGGATCATCATCAAATGGATCATCAGATCATTCATCAGGAAGACATGGAGGATCATCAGGTCATTCGTCAAGGGTAACAAACATTTCTCTTAATTTTATTATATTTATGCGACACGAACTCATAGCACGATTGATCCTACGAACATATTCGTTTCATTAGGGAGGATCTGGTACTGCTGAAGCCAAAGCCAAAGCCATTGCTCGCGCTTTAGCAAGTGGTAAAGCAACTGCTGAAGCCAAAGCCAAAGCACAGGCACGTGCTACAGCACGTGGCGGCAGAGGATCATCATCAAATGGATCATCAGATCATTCATCAGGAAGACATGGAGGATCATCAGGTCATTCGTCAAGGGTAACAAACATTTCTCTTAATTTTATTATATTTATGCGACACGAACTCATAGCACGATTGATCCTACGAACATATTCGTTTCAAAAGGGAGGATCTGGTACTGCTGAAGCCAAAGCCAAAGCCATTGCTCGCGCTTTAGCAAGTGGTAAAGCAACTGCTGAAGCCAAAGCCAAAGCACAGGCACGTGCTACAGCACGTGGCGGCAGAGGATCATCATCAAATGGATCATCAGATCATTCATCAGGAAGACATGGAGGATCATCAGGTCATTCGTCAAGGGTAACAAACATTTCTCTTAATTTTATTATATTTATGCGACACGAACTCATAGCACGATTGATCCTACGAACATATTCGTTTCAAAAGGGAGGATCTGGTACTGCTGAAGCCAAAGCCAAAGCCATTGCTCGCGCTTTAGCAAGTGGTAAAGCAACTGCTGAAGCCAAAGCCAAAGCACAGGCACGTGCTACAGCACGTGGCGGCAGAGGATCATCATCAATTGGATCATCAGATCATTCATCAAGAAGACATGGAGGATCATCAGGTCATTCGTCAAGGGTAACAAACATTTCTCTTAATTGTATTATATTTATGCGACACGAACTCATAGCACGATTGATCCTACGAACGTATTCGTTTCAATAGGGAGGATCTGGTACTGCTGAAGCCAAAGCCAAAGCCATTGCTCGCGCTTTAGCAAGTGGTAAAGCAACTGCTGAAGCCAAAGCCAAAGCACAGGCACGTGCTACAGCACGTGGCGGTAGAGGATCATCATCAAATGGATCATCAGATAATTCATCAGGAAGACATGGAGGATCATCAGATGATTCGTCATGGGTAACAAACATTTCTCTTAATTTTATTATATTTATGCGAAACGAACTCATAGCACGATTGATTCTACGAACATATTCGTTTCATTAGGGAGGTTCTGGGACTGCTGAAGCCAAAGCCAAAGCCATTGCTCGCGCTTTAGCAAGTGGTAAAGCAACTGCTGAAGCCAAAGCCAAAGCACAGGCACGTGCTACAGCACGTGGCGGTAGAGGATCATCATCAAATGGATCATCAGATCATTCATCAGGAAGACATGGAGGATCATCAGGTCATTCGTCAAGGGTAACAAACATTTCTCTTAATTTTATTATATTTATGCGACACGAACTCATAGCACGATTGATTCTACGAACATATTCGTTTCATTAGGGAGGTTCTGGGACTGCTGAAGCCAAAGCCAAAGCCATTGCTCGCGCTTTAGCAAGTGGTAAAGCAACTGCTGAAGCCAAAGCCAAAGCACAGGCACGTGCTACAGCACGTGGCGGTAGAGGATCATCATCAAATGGATCATCAGATCATTCATCAGGAAGACATGGAGGATCATCAGGTCATTCGTCAAGGGTAACAAACATTTCTCTTAATTTTAT
Organism: Obolodiplosis robiniae; assembly: GCA_028476595.1. Lineage (NCBI taxonomy): Eukaryota > Metazoa > Arthropoda > Insecta > Diptera > Cecidomyiidae > Obolodiplosis > Obolodiplosis robiniae. Next base: position 4,375,735 of record CM052017.1, on the reverse strand, counting down.
TATATTTATGCGACACGAACTCATAGCACGATTGATTCTACGAACATATTCGTTTCATTAGGGAGGTTCTGGGACTGCTGAAGCCAAAGCCAAAGCCATTGCTCGCGCTTTAGCAAGTGGTAAAGCAACTGCTGCAGCCAAAGCCACAGCACAAGCACGTGCTACAGCACGTGGCGGTAGAGGATCATCATCAAATGGATCATCAGATAATTCATCAGGAAGACATGGAGGATCATCAGATGATTCGTCATGGGTAACAAACATTTCTCTTAATTTTATTATATTTATGCGACACGAACTCATAGCACGATTGATTCTACGAACATATTCGTTTCATTAGGGAGGTTCTGGGACTGCTGAAGCCAAAGCCAAAGCCATTGCTCGCGCTTTAGCAAGTGGTAAAGCAACTGCTGAAGCCAAAGCCAAAGCACAGGCACGTGCTACAGCACGTGGCGGTAGAGGATCATCATCAAATGGATCATCAGATCATTCATCAGGAAGACATGGAGGATCATCAGGTCATTCGTCAAGGGTAACAAACATTTCTCTTAATTTTATTATATTTATGCGACACGAACTCATAGCACGATTGATTCTACGAACATATTCGTTTCATTAGGGAGGTTCTGGGACTGCTGAAGCCAAAGCCAAAGCCATTGCTCGCGCTTTAGCAAGTGGTAAAGCAACTGCTGCAGCCAAAGCCACAGCACAAGCACGTGCTACAGCACGTGGCGGTAGAGGATCATCATCAAATGGATCATCAGATAATTCATCAGGAAGACATGGAGGATCATCAGATGATTCGTCATGGGTAACAAACATTTCTCTTAATTTTATTATATTTATGCGACACGAACTCATAGCACGAATGATCCTACGAACATATTCGTTTCAATAGGGAGGATCTGGTACTGCTGAAGCCAAAGCCAAAGCCATTGCTCGCGCTTTAGCAAGTGGTAAAGCAACTGCTGCAGCCAAAGCCACAGCACAAGCACGTGCTACAGCACGTGGCGGTAGAGGATCATCATCAAATGGATCATCAGATAATTCATCAGGAAGACATGGAGGATCATCAGATGATTCGTCATGGGTAACAAACATTTCTCTTAATTTTATTATATTTATGCGACACGAACTCATAGCACGATTGATTCTACGAACATATTCGTTTCATTAGGGAGGTTCTGGGACTGCTGAAGCCAAAGCCAAAGCCATTGCTCGCGCTTTAGCAAGTGGTAAAGCAACTGCTGAAGCCAAAGACACAGCACAAGCACGTGCTACAGCACGTGGCGGTAGAGGATCATCATCAAATGGATCATCAGATCATTCATCAGGAAGACATGGAGGATCATCAGGTCATTCGTCAAGGGTAACAAACATTTCTCTTAATTTTATTATATTTATGCGACACGAACTCATAGCACGATTGATTCTACGAACATATTCGTTTCATTAGGGAGGTTCTGGGACTGCTGAAGCCAAAGCCAAAGCCATTGCTCGCGCTTTAGCAAGTGGTAAAGCAACTGCTGAAGCCAAAGCCAAAGCACAGGCACGTGCTACAGCACGTGGCGGTAGAGGATCATCATCAAATGGATCATCAGATCATTCATCAGGAAGACATGGAGGATCATCAGGTCATTCGTCAAGGGTAACAAACATTTCTCTTAATTTTATTATATTTATGCGACACGAACTCATAGCACGATTGATTCTACGAACATATTCGTTTCATTAGGGAGGTTCTGGGACTGCTGAAGCCAAAGCCAAAGCCATTGCTCGCGCTTTAGCAAGTGGTAAAGCAACTGCTGCAGCCAAAGCCACAGCACAAGCACGTGCTACAGCACGTGGCGGTAGAGGATCATCATCAAATGGATCATCAGATAATTCATCAGGAAGACATGGAGGATCATCAGATGATTCGTCATGGGTAACAAACATTTCTCTTAATTTTATTATATTTATGCGACACGAACTCATAGCACGATTGATCCTACGAACATATTCGTTTCAATAGGGAGGATCTGGTACTGCTGAAGCCAAAGCCAAAGCCATTGCTCGCGCTTTAGCAAGTGGTAAAGCAACTGCTGCAGCCAAAGCCACAGCACAAGCACGTGCTACAGCACGTGGCGGTAGAGGATCATCATCAAATGGATCATCAGATAATTCATCAGGAAGACATGGAGGATCATCAGATGATTCGTCATGGGTAACAAACATTTTTCTTAATTTTATTATATTTATGCGACACGAATTCATAGCACGATTAATTCTACGCATATATTCGTTTCATTAGGGAGGATCTGGTACTGCTGAAGCCAAAGCCAAAGCCAATGCTCGCGCTTTAGCAAGTGGTAAAGCAACTGCTGCAGCCAAAGCCACAGCACAAGCACGTGCTACAGCACGTGGCGGTAGAGGATCATCATCAAATGGATCATCAGATAATTCATCAGGAAGACATGGAGGATCATCAGATGATTCGTCATGGGTAACAAACATTTCTCTTAATTTTATTATATTTATGTGACACGAATTCATAGCACGATTGATCCTACGAACATATTCGTTTCATTAGGGAGGATCTGGTACTGCTGAAGCCAAAGCCAAAGCCAATGCTCGCGCTTTAGCAAGTGGTAAAGCAACTGCTGCAGCCAAAGCCACAGCACAAGCACGTGCTACAGCACGTGGCGGTAGAGGATCATCATCAAATGGATCATCAGATAATTCATCAGGAAGACATGGAGGATCATCAGATGATTCGTCATGGGTAACAAACAATTTTCTTAATTTTATTATATTTATGCGACACGAACTCATAGCACGATTGATCCTACGAACATATTCGTTTCAATAGGGAGGATCTGGTACTGCTGAAGCCAAAGCCAAAGCCAATGCTCGCGCTTTAGCAAGTGGTAAAGCAACTGCTGCAGCCAAAGCCACAGCACAAGCACGTGCTACAGCACGTGGCGGTAGAGGATCATCATCAAATGGATCATCAGATAATTCATCAGGAAGACATGGAGGATCATCAGATGATTCGTCATGGGTAACCAACATTTTTCTTAATTTTATTATATTTATGCGACACGAATTCATAGCACGATTAATTCTACGCATATATTCGTTTCATTAGGGAGGATCTGGTACTGCTGAAACCAAAGCCAAAGCCAATGCTCGCGCTTTAGCAACTGGTAAAGCAACTGCTGCAGCCAAAGCCACAGCACAAGCACGTGCTACAGCACGTGGCGGTAGAGGATCATCATCAAATGGATCATCAGATAATTCATCAGGAAGACATGGAGGATCATCAGATGATTCGTCATGGGTAACAAACATTTCTCTTAATTTTATTATATTTATGCGAAACGAATTCATAGCACGATTGATTCTACGCATATATTCGTATCATTAGGGAGGATCTGGTACTGCTGAAGCCAAAGCCAAAGCCAATGCTCGCGCTTTAGCAAGTGGTAAAGCAACTGCTGCAGCCAAAGCCACAGCACAAGCACGTGCTACAGCACGTGGCGGTAGAGGATCATCATCAAATGGATCATCAGATAATTCATCAGGAAGACATGGAGGATCATCAGATGATTCGTCATGGGTAACAAACATTTCTCTTAATTTTATTATATATATGCGAAGCGAATTCAAAGCACGATTGATTCTACGCACATATTCGTTTCATTAGGGAGGATCTGGTGCTGCTGAAGCCAAAGCCAAAGCCAATGCTCGCGCTTTAGCAAGTGGTAAAGCAACTGCTGCAGCCAAAGCCACAGCACAAGCACGTGCTACAGCACGTGGCGGTAGAGGATCATCATCAAATGGATCATCAGATAATTCATCAGGAAGACATGGAGGATCATCAGATGATTCGTCATGGGTAACCAACATTTCTCTTAATTTTATTATATTTATGCGACACGAACTCATAGCACGATTGATCCTACGAACATATTCGTTTCATTAGGGAGGATCTGGTACTGCTGAAGCCAAAGCCAAAGCCAATGCTCGCGCTTTAGCAAGTGGTAAAGCAACTGCTGCAGCCAAAGCCACAGCACAAGCACGTGCTACAGCACGTGGCGGTAGAGGATCATCATCAAATGGATCATCAGATAATTCATCAGGAAGACATGGAGGATCATCAGATGATTCGTCATGGGTAACAAACATTTCTCTTAATTTTATTATATTTATGCGAAACGAATTCAAAGCACGATTGATTCTACGCACATATTCGTTTCATTAGGGAGGATCTGGTACTGCTGAAGCCAAAGCCAAAGCCAATGCTCGCGCTTTAGCAAGTGGTAAAGCAACTGCTGCAGCCAAAGCCACAGCACAAGCACGTGCTACAGCACGTGGCGGTAGAGGATCATCATCAAATGGATCATCAGATAATTCATCAGGAAGACATGGAGGATCATCAGATGATTCGTCATGGGTAACAAACATTTCTCTTAATTTTATTATATTTATGCGAAACGAATTCAAAGCACGATTGATTCTACGCACATATTCGTTTCATTAGGGAGGATCTGGTACTGCTGAAGCCAAAGCCAAAGCCAATGCTCGCGCTTTAGCAAGTGGTAAAGCAACTGCTGCAGCCAAAGCCACAGCACAAGCACGTGCTACAGCACGTGGCGGTAGAGGATCATCATCAAATGGATCATCAGATAATTCATCAGGAAGACATGGAGGATCATCAGATGATTCGTCATGGGTAACAAACATTTCTCTTAATTTTATTATATTTATGCGACACGAACTCATAGCACGATTGATCCTACGCATATATTCGTTTCATTAGGGAGGATCTGGTACTGCTGAAGCCAAAGCCAAAGCCAATGCTCGCGCTTTAGCAAGTGGTAAAGCAACTGCTGCAGCCAAAGCCACAGCACAAGCACGTGCTACAGCACGTGGCGGTAGAGGATCATCATCAAATGGATCATCAGATAATTCATCAGGAAGACATGGAGGATCATCAGATGATTCGTCATGGGTAACAAACATTTCTCTTAATTTTATTATATTTATGCGACACGAACTCATAGCACGATTGATCCTACGCATATATTCGTTTCATTAGGGAGGATCTGGTACTGCTGAAGCCAAAGCCAAAGCCAATGCTCGCGCTTTAGCAAGTGGTAAAGCAACTGCTGCAGCCAAAGCCACAGCACAAGCACGTGCTACAGCACGTGGCGGTAGAGGATCATCATCAAATGGATCATCAGATAATTCATCAGGAAGACATGGAGGATCATCAGATGATTCGTCATGGGTAACAAACATTTCTCTTAATTTTATTATATTTATGCGACACGAACTCATAGCACGATTGATCCTACGCATATATTCGTTTCATTAGGGAGGATCTGGTACTGCTGAAGCCAAAGCCAAAGCCAATGCTCGCGCTTTAGCAAGTGGTAAAGCAACTGCTGCAGCCAAAGCCACAGCACAAGCACGTGCTACAGCACGTGGCGGTAGAGGATCATCATCAAATGGATCATCAGATAATTCATCAGGAAGACATGGAGGATCATCAGATGATTCGTCATGGGTAACAAACATTTCTCTTAATTTTATTATATTTATGCGACATGAATTCATAGCACGATTGATTCTACGCATATATTCGTTTCATTAGGGAGGATCTGGTACTGCTGAAGCCAAAGCCAAAGCCAATGCTCGCGCTTTAGCAAGTGGTAAAGCAACTGCTGCAGCCAAAGCCACAGCACAAGCACGTGCTACAGCACGTGGCGGCAGAGGATCATCATCAAATGGATCATCAGATAATTCATCAGGAAGACATGGAGGATCATCAGATGATTCGTCATGGGTAACAAACATTTCTCTTAATTTTATTATATATATGCGAAACGAATTCAAAGCACGATTGATTCTACGCACATATTCGTTTCATTAGGGAGGATCTGGTACTGCTGAAGCCAAAGCCAAAGCCAATGCTCGCGCTTTAGCAAGTGGTAAAGCAACTGCTGCAGCCAAAGCCACAGCACAAGCACGTGCTACAGCACGTGGCGGCAGAGGATCATCATCAAATGGATCATCAGATAATTCATCAGGAAGACATGGAGGATCATCAGATGATTCGTCATGGGTAACAAACATTTCTCTTAATTTTATTATATTTATGCGAAACGAATTCATAGCACGATTGATTCTACGCACATATTCGTTTCATTAGGGAGGATCTGGTACTGCTGAAGCCAAAGCCAAAGCCAATGCTCGCGCTTTAGCAAGTGGTAAAGCAACTGCTGCAGCCAAAGCCACAGCACAAGCACGTGCTACAGCACGTGGCGGCAGAGGATCATCATCAAATGGATCATCAGATAATTCATCAGGAAGACATGGAGGATCATCAGATGATTCGTCATGGGTAACAAACATTTCTCTTAATTTTATTATATTTATGCGAAACGAATTCATAGCACGATTGATTCTACGCACATATTCGTTTCATTAGGGAGGATCTGGTACTGCTGAAGCCAAAGCCAAAGCCAATGCTCGCGCTTTAGCAAGTGGTAAAGCAACTGCTGCAGCCAAAGCCACAGCACAAGCACGTGCTACAGCACGTGGCGGCAGAGGATCATCATCAAATGGATCATCAGATAATTCATCAGGAAGACATGGAGGATCATCAGATGATTCGTCATGGGTAACAAACATTTCTCTTAATTTTATTATATTTATGCGACATGAATTCATAGCACGATTGATTCTACGCATATATTCGTTTCATTAGGGAGGATCTGGTACTGCTGAAGCCAAAGCCAAAGCCAATGCTCGCGCTTTAGCAAGTGGTAAAGCAACTGCTGCAGCCAAAGCTACAGCACAAGCACGTGCTACAGCACGTGGCGGCAGAGGATCATCATCAAATGGATCATCAGATAATTCATCAGGAAGACATGGAGGATCATCAGATGATTCGTCATGGGTAACAAACATTTCTCTTAATTTTATTATATTTATGCGAAACGAATTCATAGCACGATTGATTCTACGCACATATTCGTTTCATTAGGGAGGATCTGGTACTGCTGAAGCCAAAGCCAAAGCCAATGCTCGCGCTTTAGCAAGTGGTAAAGCAACTGCTGCAGCCAAAGCCACAGCACAAGCACGTGCTACAGCACGTGGCGGCAGAGGATCATCATCAAATGGATCATCAGATAATTCATCAGGAAGACATGGAGGATCATCAGATGATTCGTCATGGGTAACAAACATTTCTCTTAATTTTATTATATTTATGCGAAACGAATTCATAGCACGATTGATTCTACGCACATATTCGTTTCATTAGGGAGGATCTGGTACTGCTGAAGCCAAAGCCAAAGCCAATGCTCGCGCTTTAGCAAGTGGTAAAGCAACTGCTGCAGCCAAAGCCACAGCACAAGCACGTGCTACAGCACGTGGCGGCAGAGGATCATCATCAAATGGATCATCAGATAATTCATCAGGAAGACATGGAGGATCATCAGATGATTCGTCATGGGTAACAAACATTTCTCTTAATTTTATTATATTTATGCGACATGAATTCATAGCACGATTGATTCTACGCATATATTCGTTTCATTAGGGAGGATCTGGTACTGCTGAAGCCAAAGCCAAAGCCAATGCTCGCGCTTTAGCAAGTGGTAAAGCAACTGCTGCAGCCAAAGCCACAGCACAAGCACGTGCTACAGCACGTGGCGGCAGAGGATCATCATCAAATGGATCATCAGATAATTCATCAGGAAGACATGGAGGATCATCAGATGATTCGTCATGGGTAACAAACATTTCTCTTAATTTTATTATATTTATGCGAAACGAATTCATAGCACGATTGATTCTACGCACATATTCGTTTCATTAGGGAGGATCTGGTACTGCTGAAGCCAAAGCCAAAGCCAATGCTCGCGCTTTAGCAAGTGGTAAAGCAACTGCTGCAGCCAAAGCCACAGCACAAGCACGTGCTACAGCACGTGGCGGCAGAGGATCATCATCAAATGGATCATCAGATAATTCATCAGGAAGACATGGAGGATCATCAGATGATTCGTCATGGGTAACAAACATTTCTCTTAATTTTATTATATTTATGCGAAACGAATTCATAGCACGATTGATTCTACGCACATATTCGTTTCATTAGGGAGGATCTGGTACTGCTGAAGCCAAAGCCAAAGCCAATGCTCGCGCTTTAGCAAGTGGTAAAGCAACTGCTGCAGCCAAAGCCACAGCACAAGCACGTGCTACAGCACGTGGCGGCAGAGGATCATCATCAAATGGATCATCAGATAATTCATCAGGAAGACATGGAGGATCATCAGATGATTCGTCATGGGTAACAAACATTTCTCTTAATTTTATTATATTTATGCGAAACGAATTCATAGCACGATTGATTCTACGCACATATTCGTTTCATTAGGGAGGATCTGGTACTGCTGAAGCCAAAGCCAAAGCCAATGCTCGCGCTTTAGCAAGTGGTAAAGCAACTGCTGCAGCCAAAGCCACAGCACAAGCACGTGCTACAGCACGTGGCGGCAGAGGATCATCATCAAATGGATCATCAGATAATTCATCAGGAAGACATGGAGGATCATCAGATGATTCGTCATGGGTAACAAACATTTCTCTTAATTTTATTATATTTATGCGACATGAATTCATAGCACGATTGATTCTACGCATATATTCGTTTCATTAGGGAGGATCTGGTACTGCTGAAGCCAAAGCCAAAGCCAATGCTCGCGCTTTAGCAAGTGGTAAAGCAACTGCTGCAGCCAAAGCCACAGCACAAGCACGTGCTACAGCACGTGGCGGCAGAGGATCATCATCAAATGGATCATCAGATAATTCATCAGGAAGACATGGAGGATCATCAGATGATTCGTCATGGGTAACAAACATTTCTCTTAATTTTATTATATTTATGCGAAACGAATTCATAGCACGATTGATTCTACGCACATATTCGTTTCATTAGGGAGGATCTGGTACTGCTGAAGCCAAAGCCAAAGCCAATGCTCGCGCTTTAGCAAGTGGTAAAGCAACTGCTGCAGCCAAAGCCACAGCACAAGCACGTGCTACAGCACGTGGCGGCAGAGGATCATCATCAAATGGATCATCAGATAATTCATCAGGAAGACATGGAGGATCATCAGATGATTCGTCATGGGTAACAAACATTTCTCTTAATTTTATTATATTTATGCGAAACGAATTCATAGCACGATTGATTCTACGCACATATTCGTTTCATTAGGGAGGATCTGGTACTGCTGAAGCCAAAGCCAAAGCCAATGCTCGCGCTTTAGCAAGTGGTAAAGCAACTGCTGCAGCCAAAGCCACAGCACAAGCACGTGCTACAGCACGTGGCGGCAGAGGATCATCATCAAATGGATCATCAGATAATTCATCAGGAAGACATGGAGGATCATCAGATGATTCGTCATGGGTAACAAACATTTCTCTTAATTTTATTATATTTATGCGAAACGAATTCATAGCACGATTGATTCTACGCACATATTCGTTTCATTAGGGAGGATCTGGTACTGCTGAAGCCAAAGCCAAAGCCAATGCTCGCGCTTTAGCAAGTGGTAAAGCAACTGCTGCAGCCAAAGCCACAGCACAAGCACGTGCTACAGCACGTGGCGGCAGAGGATCATCATCAAATGGATCATCAGATAATTCATCAGGAAGACATGGAGGATCATCAGATGATTCGTCATGGGTAACAAACATTTCTCTTAATTTTATTATATTTATGCGAAACGAATTCATAGCACGATTGATTCTACGCACATATTCGTTTCATTAGGGAGGATCTGGTACTGCTGAAGCCAAAGCCAAAGCCAATGCTCGCGCTTTAGCAAGTGGTAAAGCAACTGCTGCAGCCAAAGCCACAGCACAAGCACGTGCTACAGCACGTGGCGGCAGAGGATCATCATCAAATGGATCATCAGATAATTCATCAGGAAGACATGGAGGATCATCAGATGATTCGTCATGGGTAACAAACATTTCTCTTAATTTTATTATATTTATGCGAAACGAATTCATAGCACGATTGATTCTACGCACATATTCGTTTCATTAGGGAGGATCTGGTACTGCTGAAGCCAAAGCCAAAGCCAATGCTCGCGCTTTAGCAAGTGGTAAAGCAACTGCTGCAGCCAAAGCCACAGCACAAGCACGTGCTACAGCACGTGGCGGCAGAGGATCATCATCAAATGGATCATCAGATAATTCATCAGGAAGACATGGAGGATCATCAGATGATTCGTCATGGGTAACAAACATTTCTCTTAATTTTATTATATTTATGCGAAACGAATTCATAGCACGATTGATTCTACGCACATATTCGTTTCATTAGGGAGGATCTGGTACTGCTGAAGCCAAAGCCAAAGCCAATGCTCGCGCTTTAGCAAGTGGTAAAGCAACTGCTGCAGCCAAAGCCACAGCACAAGCACGTGCTACAGCACGTGGCGGCAGAGGATCATCATCAAATGGATCATCAGATAATTCATCAGGAAGACATGGAGGATCATCAGATGATTCGTCATGGGTAACAAACATTTCTCTTAATTTTATTATATATATGCGAAACGAATTCAAAGCACGATTGATTCTACGCACATATTCGTTTCATTAGGGAGGATCTGGTACTGCTGAAGCCAAAGCCAAAGCCAATGCTCGCGCTTTAGCAAGTGGTAAAGCAACTGCTGCAGCCAAAGCCACAGCACAAGCACGTGCTACAGCACGTGGCGGTAGAGGATCATCATCAAATGGATCATCAGATAATTCATCAGGAAGACATGGAGGATCATCAGATGATTCGTCATGGGTAACAAACATTTCTCTTAATTTTATTATATTTATGCGAATCGAATTCAAAGCACGATTGATTCTACGCACATATTCGTTTCATTAGGGAGGATCTGGTACTGCTGAAGCCAAAGCCAAAGCCAATGCTCGCGCTTTAGCAAGTGGTAAAGCAACTGCTGCAGCCAAAGCCACAGCACAAGCACGTGCTACAGCACGTGGCGGCAGAGGATCATCATCAAATGGATCATCAGATAATTCATCAGGAAGACATGGAGGATCATCAGATGATTCGTCATGGGTAACAAACATTTCTCTTAATTTTATTATATATATGCGAAACGAATTCAAAGCACGATTGATTCTACGCACATATTCGTTTCATTAGGGAGGATCTGGTACTGCTGAAGCCAAAGCCAAAGCCAATGCTCGCGCTTTAGCAAGTGGTAAAGCAACTGCTGCAGCCAAAGCCACAGCACAAGCACGTGCTACAGCACGTGGCGGCAGAGGATCATCATCAAATGGATCATCAGATAATTCATCAGGAAGACATGGAGGATCATCAGATGATTCGTCATGGGTAACAAACATTTCTCTTAATTTTATTATATTTATGCGAAACGAATTCATAGCACGATTGATTCTACGCACATATTCGTTTCATTAGGGAGGATCTGGTACTGCTGAAGCCAAAGCCAAAGCCAATGCTCGCGCTTTAGCAAGTGGTAAAGCAACTGCTGCAGCCAAAGCCACAGCACAAGCACGTGCTACAGCACGTGGCGGCAGAGGATCATCATCAAATGGATCATCAGATAATTCATCAGGAAGACATGGAGGATCATCAGATGATTCGTCATGGGTAACAAACATTTCTCTTAATTTTATTATATTTATGCGAAACGAATTCATAGCACGATTGATTCTACGCACATATTCGTTTCATTAGGGAGGATCTGGTACTGCTGAAGCCAAAGCCAAAGCCAATGCTCGCGCTTTAGCAAGTGGTAAAGCAACTGCTGCAGCCAAAGCCACAGCACAAGCACGTGCTACAGCACGTGGCGGCAGAGGATCATCATCAAATGGATCATCAGATAATTCATCAGGAAGACATGGAGGATCATCAGATGATTCGTCATGGGTAACAAACATTTCTCTTAATTTTATTATATTTATGCGACATGAATTCATAGCACGATTGATTCTACGCACATATTCGTTTCATTAGGGAGGATCTGGTACTGCTGAAGCCAAAGCCAAAGCCAATGCTCGCGCTTTAGCAAGTGGTAAAGCAACTGCTGCAGCCAAAGCCACAGCACAAGCACGTGCTACAGCACGTGGCGGCAGAGGATCATCATCAAATGGATCATCAGATAATTCATCAGGAAGACATGGAGGATCATCAGATGATTCGTCATGGGTAACAAACATTTCTCTTAATTTTATTATATATATGCGAAACGAATTCAAAGCACGATTGATTCTACGCACATATTCGTTTCATTAGGGAGGATCTGGTACTGCTGAAGCCAAAGCCAAAGCCAATGCTCGCGCTTTAGCAAGTGGTAAAGCAACTGCTGCAGCCAAAGCCACAGCACAAGCACGTGCTACAGCACGTGGCGGCAGAGGATCATCATCAAATGGATCATCAGATAATTCATCAGGAAGACATGGAGGATCATCAGATGATTCGTCATGGGTAACAAACATTTCTCTTAATTTTATTATATTTATGCGAAACGAATTCATAGCACGATTGATTCTACGCACATATTCGTTTCATTAGGGAGGATCTGGTACTGCTGAAGCCAAAGCCAAAGCCAATGCTCGCGCTTTAGCAAGTGGTAAAGCAACTGCTGCAGCCAAAGCCACAGCACAAGCACGTGCTACAGCACGTGGCGGCAGAGGATCATCATCAAATGGATCATCAGATAATTCATCAGGAAGACATGGAGGATCATCAGATGATTCGTCATGGGTAACAAACATTTCTCTTAATTTTATTATATTTATGCGAAACGAATTCATAGCACGATTGATTCTACGCACATATTCGTTTCATTAGGGAGGATCTGGTACTGCTGAAGCCAAAGCCAAAGCCAATGCTCGCGCTTTAGCAAGTGGTAAAGCAACTGCTGCAGCCAAAGCCACAGCACAAGCACGTGCTACAGCACGTGGCGGCAGAGGATCATCATCAAATGGATCATCAGATAATTCATCAGGAAGACATGGAGGATCATCAGATGATTCGTCATGGGTAACAAACATTTCTCTTAATTTTATTATATATATGCGAAACGAATTCAAAGCACGATTGATTCTACGCACATATTCGTTTCATTAGGGAGGATCTGGTACTGCTGAAGCCAAAGCCAAAGCCAATGCTCGCGCTTTAGCAAGTGGTAAAGCAACTGCTGCAGCCAAAGCCACAGCACAAGCACGTGCTACAGCACGTGGCGGCAGAGGATCATCATCAAATGGATCATCAGATAATTCATCAGGAAGACATGGAGGATCATCAGATGATTCGTCATGGGTAACAAACATTTCTCTTAATTTTATTATATTTATGCGAAACGAATTCATAGCACGATTGATTCTACGCACATATTCGTTTCATTAGGGAGGATCTGGTACTGCTGAAGCCAAAGCCAAAGCCAATGCTCGCGCTTTAGCAAGTGGTAAAGCAACTGCTGCAGCCAAAGCCACAGCACAAGCACGTGCTACAGCACGTGGCGGCAGAGGATCATCATCAAATGGATCATCAGATAATTCATCAGGAAGACATGGAGGATCATCAGATGATTCGTCATGGGTAACAAACATTTCTCTTAATTTTATTATATATATGCGAAACGAATTCAAAGCACGATTGATTCTACGCACATATTCGTTTCATTAGGGAGGATCTGGTACTGCTGAAGCCAAAGCCAAAGCCAATGCTCGCGCTTTAGCAAGTGGTAAAGCAACTGCTGCAGCCAAAGCCACAGCACAAGCACGTGCTACAGCACGTGGCGGCAGAGGATCATCATCAAATGGATCATCAGATAATTCATCAGGAAGACATGGAGGATCATCAGATGATTCGTCATGGGTAACAAACATTTCTCTTAATTTTATTATATTTATGCGAAACGAATTCAAAGCACGATTGATTCTACGCACATATTCGTTTCATTAGGGAGGATCTGGTACTGCTGAAGCCAAAGCCAAAGCCAATGCTCGCGCTTTAGCAAGTGGTAAAGCAACTGCTGCAGCCAAAGCCACAGCACAAGCACGTGCTACAGCACGTGGCGGTAGAGGATCATCATCAAATGGATCATCAGATAATTCATCAGGAAGACATGGAGGATCATCAGATGATTCGTCATGGGTAACAAACATTTCTCTTAATTTTATTATATTTATGCGAAACGAATTCAAAGCACGATTGATTCTACGCACATATTCGTTTCATTAGGGAGGATCTGGTACTGCTGAAGCCAAAGCCAAAGCCAATGCTCGCGCTTTAGCAAGTGGTAAAGCAACTGCTGCAGCCAAAGCCACAGCACAAGCACGTGCTACAGCACGTGGCGGCAGAGGATCATCATCAAATGGATCATCAGATAATTCATCAGGAAGACATGGAGGATCATCAGATGATTCGTCATGGGTAACAAACATTTCTCTTAATTTTATTATATTTATGCGAAACGAATTCAAAGCACGATTGATTCTACGCACATATTCGTTTCATTAGGGAGGATCTGGTACTGCTGAAGCCAAAGCCAAAGCCAATGCTCGCGCTTTAGCAAGTGGTAAAGCAACTGCTGCAGCCAAAGCCACAGCACAAGCACGTGCTACAGCACGTGGCGGTAGAGGATCATCATCAAATGGATCATCAGATAATTCATCAGGAAGACATGGAGGATCATCAGATGATTCGTCATGGGTAACAAACATTTCTCTTAATTTTATTAAATTTATGCGAAACGAATTCAAAGCACGATTGAATCTACGCACATATTCGTTTCATTAGGGAGGATCTGGTACTGCTGAAGCCAAAGCCAAAGCCAATGCTCGCGCTTTAGCAAGTGGTAAAGCAACTGCTGCAGCCAAAGCCACAGCACAAGCACGTGCTACAGCACGTGGCGGCAGAGGATCATCATCAAATGGATCATCAGATAATTCATCAGGAAGACATGGAGGATCATCAGATGATTCGTCATGGGTAACAAACATTTCTCTTAATTTTATTATATTTATGCGAAACGAATTCATAGCACGATTGATTCTACGCACATATTCGTTTCAATAGGGAGGATCTGGTACTGCTGAAGCCAAAGCCAAAGCCATTGCTCGCGCTTTAGCAAGTGGTAAAGCAACTGCTGAAGCCAAAGCCAAAGCACAGGCACGTGCTACAGCACGTGGCGGCAGAGGATCATCATCAAATGGATCATCAGATAATTCATCAGGAAGACATGGAGGATCATCAGATGATTCGTCATGGGTAACAAACATTTCTCTTAATTTTATTATATTTATGCGAAACGAATTCATAGCACGATTGATTCTACGCACATATTCGTTTCAATAGGGAGGATCTGGTACTGCTGAAGCCAAAGCCAAAGCCAATGCTCGCGCTTTAGCAAGTGGTAAAGCAACTGCTGCAGCCAAAGCCACAGCACAAGCACGTGCTACAGCACGTGGCGGTAGAGGATCATCATCAAATGGATCATCAGATAATTCATCAGGAAGACATGGAGGATCATCAGATGATTCGTCATGGGTAACAAACATTTCTCTTAATTTTATTATATTTATGCGAAACGAATTCAAAGCACGATTGATTCTACGCACATATTCGTTTCATTAGGGAGGATCTGGTACTGCTGAAGCCAAAGCCAAAGCCAATGCTCGCGCTTTAGCAAGTGGTAAAGCAACTGCTGCAGCCAAAGCCACAGCACAAGCACGTGCTACAGCACGTGGCGGCAGAGGATCATCATCAAATGGATCATCAGATAATTCATCAGGAAGACATGGAGGATCATCAGATGATTCGTCATGGGTAACAAACATTTCTCTTAATTTTATTATATTTATGCGAAACGAATTCAAAGCACGATTGATTCTACGCACATATTCGTTTCATTAGGGAGGATCTGGTACTGCTGAAGCCAAAGCCAAAGCCAATGCTCGCGCTTTAGCAAGTGGTAAAGCAACTGCTGCAGCCAAAGCCACAGCACAAGCACGTGCTACAGCACGTGGCGGCAGAGGATCATCATCAAATGGATCATCAGATAATTCATCAGGAAGACATGGAGGATCATCAGATGATTCGTCATGGGTAACAAACATTTTTCTTAATTTTATTATATTTATGCGACACGAATTCATAGCACGATTGATTCTACGCATATATTCGTTTCATAAGGGAGGATCTGGTACTGCTGAAGCCAAAGCCAAAGCCAATGCTCGCGCTATAGCAAGTGGTAAAGCAACTGCTGCAGCCAAAGCCACAGCGCAAGCACGTGCTACAGCACGTGGCGGTAGAGGATCATCATCAAATGGATCATCAGATAATTCATCAGGAAGACATGGAGGATCATCAGATGATTCGTCATGGGTAACCAACATTTCTCTTAGTTTTATTATATTTATGTGACACGAATTCATAGCACAATTGATTCTACGCATATATTCGTTTCATTAGGGAGGATCTGGTACTGCTGAAGCCAAAGCCAAAGCCAATGCTCGCGCTATAGCAAGTGGTAAAGCAACTGCTGCAGCCAAAGCCACAGCGCAAGCACGTGCTACAGCACGTGGCGGTAGAGGATCATCATCAAATGGATCATCAGATAATTCATCAGGAAGACATGGAGGATCATCAGGTCATTCGTCAAGGGTAACAAACATTTCTCTTAATTTTATTTTATTTATGCGACATGAACTCATAGCACGATTGATTCTACGCATATATTCGTTTCATTAGGGAGGATCTGGTACTGCTGAAGCCAAAGCCAAAGCCAATGCTCGGGCTATAGCAAGTGGTAAAGCAACTGCTGCAGCCAAAGCCACAGCACAAGCACGTGCTACAGCACGTGGCGGTAGAGGATCATCATCAAATGGATCATCAGATAATTCATCAGGAAGACATGGAGGATCATCAGATGATTCGTCATGGGTAACAAACATTTCTCTTAATTTTATTTTATTTATGCGACATGAACTCATAGCACGATTGATTCTACGCATATATTCGTTTCATTAGGGAGGATCTGGTACTGCTGAAGCCAAAGCCAAAGCCAATGCTCGCGCTTTAGCAAGTGGTAAAGCAACTGCTGCAGCCAAAGCCACAGCACAAGCACGTGCTACAGCACGTGGCGGTAGAGGATCATCATCAAATGGATCATCAGATAATTCATCAGGAAGACATGGAGGATCATCAGATGATTCGTCATGGGTAACCAACATTTCTCTTAATTTTATTATATTTATGTGACACGAATTCATAGCACAATTGATTCTACGCATATATTCGTTTCATTAGGGAGGATCTGGTACTGCTGAAGCCAAAGCCAAAGCCAATGCTCGCGCTTTAGCAAGTGGTAAAGCAACTGCTGCAGCCAAAGCCACAGCACAAGCACGTGCTACAGCACGTGGCGGTAGAGGATCATCATCAAATGGATCATCAGATAATTCATCAGGAAGACATGGAGGATCATCAGATGATTCGTCATGGGTAACCAACATTTCTCTTAATTTTATTATATTTATGTGACACGAATTCATAGCACGATTGATTCTACGCATATATTCGTTTCATTAGGGAGGAGCTGGTACTGCTGAAGCCAAAGCCAAAGCCAATGCTCGCGCTATAGCAAGTGGTAAAGCAACTGCTGCAGCCAAAGCCACAGCACAAGCACGTGCTACAGCACGTGGCGGTAGAGGATCATCATCAAATGGATCATCAGATAATTCATCAGGAAGACATGGAGGATCATCAGATGATTCGTCATGGGTAACAAACATTTCTCTTAATTTTATTATATTTATGCGACACGAATTCATAGCACGATTGATCCTACGCATATATTCGTTTCATTAGGGAGGATCTGGTACTGCTGAAGCCAAAGCCAAAGCCAATGCTCGCGCTTTAGCAAGTGGTAAAGCAACTGCTGCAGCCAAAGCCACAGCACAAGCACGTGCTACAGCACGTGGCGGTAGAGGATCATCATCAAATGGATCATCAGATAATTCATCAGGAAGACATGGAGGATCATCAGGTCATTCGTCAAGGGTAACAAACATTTCTCTTAATTTTATTTTATTTATGCGACATGAACTCATAGCACGATTGATTCTACGCATATATTCGTTTCATTAGGGAGGATCTGGTACTGCTGAAGCCAAAGCCAAAGCCAATGCTCGGGCTATAGCAAGTGGTAAAGCAACTGCTGCAGCCAAAGCCACAGCACAAGCACGTGCTACAGCACGTGGCGGTAGAGGATCATCATCAAATGGATCATCAGATAATTCATCAGGAAGACATGGAGGATCATCAGATGATTCGTCATGGGTAACAAACATTTCTCTTAATTTTATTTTATTTATGCGACATGAACTCATAGCACGATTGATTCTACGCATATATTCGTTTCATTAGGGAGGATCTGGTACTGCTGAAGCCAAAGCCAAAGCCAATGCTCGCGCTTTAGCAAGTGGTAAAGCAACTGCTGCAGCCAAAGCCACAGCACAAGCACGTGCTACAGCACGTGGCGGTAGAGGATCATCATCAAATGGATCATCAGATAATTCATCAGGAAGACATGGAGGATCATCAGATGATTCGTCATGGGTAACCAACATTTCTCTTAATTTTATTATATTTATGTGACACGAATTCATAGCACAATTGATTCTACGCATATATTCGTTTCATTAGGGAGGATCTGGTACTGCTGAAGCCAAAGCCAAAGCCAATGCTCGCGCTTTAGCAAGTGGTAAAGCAACTGCTGCAGCCAAAGCCACAGCACAAGCACGTGCTACAGCACGTGGCGGTAGAGGATCATCATCAAATGGATCATCAGATAATTCATCAGGAAGACATGGAGGATCATCAGATGATTCGTCATGGGTAACCAACATTTCTCTTAATTTTATTATATTTATGTGACACGAATTCATAGCACAATTGATTCTACGCATATATTCGTTTCATTAGGGAGGATCTGGTACTGCTGAAGCCAAAGCCAAAGCCAATGCTCGCGCTTTAGCAAGTGGTAAAGCAACTGCTGCAGCCAAAGCCACAGCACAAGCACGTGCTACAGCACGTGGCGGTAGAGGATCATCATCAAATGGATCATCAGATAATTCATCAGGAAGACATGGAGGATCATCAGATGATTCGTCATGGGTAACCAACATTTCTCTTAATTTTATTATATTTATGTGACACGAATTCATAGCACGATTGATTCTACGCATATATTCGTTTCATTAGGGAGGATCTGGTACTGCTGAAGCCAAAGCCAAAGCCAATGCTCGCGCTTTAGCAAGTGGTAAAGCAACTGCTGCAGCCAAAGCCACAGCACAAGCACGTGCTACAGCACGTGGCGGCAGAGGATCATCATCAAATGGATCATCAGATAATTCATCAGGAAGACATGGAGGATCATCAGATGATTCGTCATGGGTAACAAACATTTTTCTTAATTTTATTATATTTATGCGACATGAACTCATAGCACGATTGATTCTACGCATATATTCGTTTCATTAGGGAGGAGCTGGTACTGCTGAAGCCAAAGCCAAAGCCAATGCTCGCGCTTTAGCAAGTGGTAAAGCAACTGCTGCAGCCAAAGCCACAGCGCAAGCACGTGCTACAGCACGTGGCGGTAGAGGATCATCATCAAATGGATCATCAGATAATTCATCAGGAAGACATGGAGGATCATCAGATGATTCGTCATGGGTAACAAACATTTTTCTTAATTTTATTATATTTATGTGACACGAATTCATAGCACGATTGATTCTACGCATATATTCGTTTCATTAGGGAGGAGCTGGTACTGCTGAAGCCAAAGCCAAAGCCAATGCTCGCGCTTTAGCAAGTGGTAAAGCAACTGCTGCAGCCAAAGCCACAGCGCAAGCACGTGCTACAGCACGTGGCGGTAGAGGATCATCATCAAATGGATCATCAGATAATTCATCAGGAAGACATGGAGGATCATCAGATGATTCGTCATGGGTAACAAACATTTCTCTTAATTTTATTATATTTATGCGACATGAACTCATAGCATGATTGATTCTACGCATATATTCGTTTCATTAGGGAGGATCTGGTACTGCTGAAGCCAAAGCCAAAGCCAATGCTCGCGCTTTAGCAAGTGGTAAAGCAACTGCTGCAGCCAAAGCCACAGCACAAGCACGTGCTACAGCACGTGGCGGTAGAGGATCATCATCAAATGGATCATCAGATAATTCATCAGGAAGACATGGAGGATCATCAGATGATTCGTCATGGGTAACAAACATTTTTCTTAATTTTATTATATTTATGCGACACGAATTCATAGCACAATTGATTCTACGCATATATTCGTTTCATTAGGGAGGATCTGGTACTGCTGAAGCCAAAGCCAAAGCCAATGCTCGCGCTTTAGCAAGTGGTAAAGCAACTGCTGCAGCCAAAGCCACAGCACAAGCACGTGCTACAGCACGTGGCGGTAGAGGATCATCATCAAATGGATCATCAGATAATTCATCAGGAAGACATGGAGGATCATCAGATGATTCGTCATGGGTAACAAACATTTCTCTTAATTTTATTTTATTTATGCGACATGAACTCATAGCACGATTGATTCTACGCATATATTCGTTTCATTAGGGAGGATCTGGTACTGCTGAAGCCAAAGCCAAAGCCAATGCTCGCGCTATAGCAAGTGGTAAAGCAACTGCTGCAGCCAAAGCCACAGCGCAAGCACGTGCTACAGCACGTGGCGGTAGAGGATCATCATCAAATGGATCATCAGATAATTCATCAGGAAGACATGGAGGATCATCAGATGATTCGTCATGGGTAACAAACATTTCTCTTAATTTTATTATATTTATGCGACATGAACTCATAGCACGATTGATTCTACGCATATATTCGTTTCATTAGGGAGGATCTGGTACTGCTGAAGCCAAAGCCAAAGCCAATGCTCGCGCTTTAGCAAGTGGTAAAGCAACTGCTGCAGCCAAAGCCACAGCACAAGCACGTGCTACAGCACGTGGCGGTAGAGGATCATCATCAAATGGATCATCAGATAATTCATCAGGAAGACATGGAGGATCATCAGATGATTCGTCATGGGTAACAAACATTTTTCTTAATTTTATTATATTTATGCGACACGAATTCATAGCACAATTGATTCTACGCATATATTCGTTTCATTAGGGAGGATCTGGTACTGCTGAAGCCAAAGCCAAAGCCAATGCTCGCGCTTTAGCAAGTGGTAAAGCAACTGCTGCAGCCAAAGCCACAGCACAAGCACGTGCTACAGCACGTGGCGGTAGAGGATCATCATCAAATGGATCATCAGATAATTCATCAGGAAGACATGGAGGATCATCAGATGATTCGTCATGGGTAACAAACATTTCTCTTAATTTTATTATATTTATGCGACACGAATTCATAGCACGATTGATCCTACGCATATATTCGTTTCATTAGGGAGGATCTGGTACTGCTGAAGCCAAAGCCAAAGCCAATGCTCGCGCTTTAGCAAGTGGTAAAGCAACTGCTGCAGCCAAAGCCACAGCACAAGCACGTGCTACAGCACGTGGCGGTAGAGGATCATCATCAAATGGATCATCAGATAATTCATCAGGAAGACATGGAGGATCATCAGATGATTCGTCATGGGTAACAAACATTTCTCTTAATTTTATTATATTTATGCGACACGAATTCATAGCACGATTGATCCTACGCATATATTCGTTTCATTAGGGAGGATCTGGTACTGCTGAAGCCAAAGCCAAAGCCAATGCTCGCGCTTTAGCAAGTGGTAAAGCAACTGCTGCAGCCAAAGCCACAGCACAAGCACGTGCTACAGCACGTGGCGGTAGAGGATCATCATCAAATGGATCATCAGATAATTCATCAGGAAGACATGGAGGATCATCAGATGATTCGTCATGGGTAACAAACATTTCTCTTAATTTTATTATATTTATGCGACATGAACTCATAGCATGATTGATTCTACGCATATATTCGTTTCATTAGGGAGGATCTGGTACTGCTGAAGCCAAAGCCAAAGCCAATGCTCGCGCTTTAGCAAGTGGTAAAGCAACTGCTGCAGCCAAAGCCACAGCACAAGCACGTGCTACAGCACGTGGCGGTAGAGGATCATCATCAAATGGATCATCAGATAATTCATCAGGAAGACATGGAGGATCATCAGATGATTCGTCATGGGTAACAAACATTTTTCTTAATTTTATTATATTTATGCGACACGAATTCATAGCACAATTGATTCTACGCATATATTCGTTTCATTAGGGAGGATCTGGTACTGCTGAAGCCAAAGCCAAAGCCAATGCTCGCGCTTTAGCAAGTGGTAAAGCAACTGCTGCAGCCAAAGCCACAGCACAAGCACGTGCTACAGCACGTGGCGGTAGAGGATCATCATCAAATGGATCATCAGATAATTCATCAGGAAGACATGGAGGATCATCAGATGATTCGTCATGGGTAACAAACATTTCTCTTAATTTTATTTTATTTATGCGACATGAGCTCATAGCACGATTGATTCTACGCATATATTCGTTTCATTAGGGAGGATCTGGTACTGCTGAAGCCAAAGCCAAAGCCAATGCTCGCGCTATAGCAAGTGGTAAAGCAACTGCTGCAGCCAAAGCCACAGCGCAAGCACGTGCTACAGCACGTGGCGGTAGAGGATCATCATCAAATGGATCATCAGATAATTCATCAGGAAGACATGGAGGATCATCAGATGATTCGTCATGGGTAACAAACATTTCTCTTAATTTTATTATATTTATGCGACATGAACTCATAGCACGATTGATTCTACGCATATATTCGTTTCATTAGGGAGGATCTGGTACTGCTGAAGCCAAAGCCAAAGCCAATGCTCGCGCTTTAGCAAGTGGTAAAGCAACTGCTGCAGCCAAAGCCACAGCACAAGCACGTGCTACAGCACGTGGCGGTAGAGGATCATCATCAAATGGATCATCAGATAATTCATCAGGAAGACATGGAGGATCATCAGATGATTCGTCATGGGTAACAAACATTTCTCTTAATTTTATTATATTTATGCGACACGAATTCATAGCACGATTGATCCTACGCATATATTCGTTTCATTAGGGAGGATCTGGTACTGCTGAAGCCAAAGCCAAAGCCAATGCTCGCGCTTTAGCAAGTGGTAAAGCAACTGCTGCAGCCAAAGCCACAGCACAAGCACGTGCTACAGCACGTGGCGGTAGAGGATCATCATCAAATGGATCATCAGATAATTCATCAGGAAGACATGGAGGATCATCAGATGATTCGTCATGGGTAACAAACATTTCTCTTAATTTTATTATATTTATGCGACACGAATTCATAGCACGATTGATCCTACGCATATATTCGTTTCATTAGGGAGGATCTGGTACTGCTGAAGCCAAAGCCAAAGCCAATGCTCGCGCTTTAGCAAGTGGTAAAGCAACTGCTGCAGCCAAAGCCACAGCACAAGCACGTGCTACAGCACGTGGCGGTAGAGGATCATCATCAAATGGATCATCAGATAATTCATCAGGAAGACATGGAGGATCATCAGATGATTCGTCATGGGTAACAAACATTTCTCTTAATTTTATTATATTTATGCGACATGAACTCATAGCACGATTGATTCTACGCATATATTCGTTTCATTAGGGAGGATCTGGTACTGCTGAAGCCAAAGCCAAAGCCAATGCTCGCGCTTTAGCAAGTGGTAAAGCAACTGCTGCAGCCAAAGCCACAGCACAAGCACGTGCTACAGCACGTGGCGGTAGAGGATCATCATCAAATGGATCATCAGATAATTCATCAGGAAGACATGGAGGATCATCAGATGATTCGTCATGGGTAACAAACATTTCTCTTAATTTTATTATATTTATGCGACACGAATTCATAGCACGATTGATCCTACGCATATATTCGTTTCATTAGGGAGGATCTGGTACTGCTGAAGCCAAAGCCAAAGCCAATGCTCGCGCTTTAGCAAGTGGTAAAGCAACTGCTGCAGCCAAAGCCACAGCACAAGCACGTGCTACAGCACGTGGCGGTAGAGGATCATCATCAAATGGATCATCAGATAATTCATCAGGAAGACATGGAGGATCATCAGATGATTCGTCATGGGTAACAAACATTTCTCTTAATTTTATTATATTTATGCGACACGAATTCATAGCACGATTGATCCTACGCATATATTCGTTTCATTAGGGAGGATCTGGTACTGCTGAAGCCAAAGCCAAAGCCAATGCTCGCGCTTTAGCAAGTGGTAAAGCAACTGCTGCAGCCAAAGCCACAGCACAAGCACGTGCTACAGCACGTGGCGGTAGAGGATCATCATCAAATGGATCATCAGATAATTCATCAGGAAGACATGGAGGATCATCAGATGATTCGTCATGGGTAACAAACATTTCTCTTAATTTTATTATATTTATGCGACATGAACTCATAGCACGATTGATTCTACGCATATATTCGTTTCATTAGGGAGGATCTGGTACTGCTGAAGCCAAAGCCAAAGCCAATGCTCGCGCTTTAGCAAGTGGTAAAGCAACTGCTGCAGCCAAAGCCACAGCACAAGCACGTGCTACAGCACGTGGCGGTAGAGGATCATCATCAAATGGATCATCAGATAATTCATCAGGAAGACATGGAGGATCATCAGATGATTCGTCATGGGTAACAAACATTTTTCTTAATTTTATTATATTTATGCGACACGAATTCATAGCACGATTAATTCTACGCATATATTCGTTTCATTAGGGAGGATCTGGTACTGCTGAAGCCAAAGCCAAAGCCAATGCTCGCGCTTTAGCAAGTGGTAAAGCAACTGCTGCAGCCAAAGCCACAGCACAAGCACGTGCTACAGCACGTGGCGGTAGAGGATCATCATCAAATGGATCATCAGATAAATCATCAGGAAGACATGGAGGATCATCTGATGGATCTTCAAGCGGTCATAAACAGTCGGGTCCGTTCAGTCATCTTTTCTCTAGTTCCGATGATGATAACAGTCATTGTGAGAATGATGACATTCCTTACTGTCCTGGTCCTATACCTAGACAGCCATGTGTGTGCAATTGTAATTGTATTTACGATTAATCTTCTTACCTGTGTTTCTTTTATTCATGAGTCAGTACTTCTTGGTCTGTTGGTAGGGAAATGATTTATAAAATGTTCTTGTTGATTTTTTAAATATAAAATAAATTATACAATAAATGCATAGCAATTAATTTGCAAACTGTTGTCTGTTCTATTCTTACTTTGCCAGAGATTGACGATAAATGTTTTACATCGCACCTCTTATAAAATTATCTTACGAATATCAAAAGGATAGTTAGGTTAATCAATGAAGTCAGAGCACGTAGTTGTGTCAATCATACGTATACGTTTATAGCAAACACTTACACAAAATGTCGCTGAGTTTTCGACGAAGAAGTCAGGATAAGCGTTACACAGATTGGATTAGTTCAGGACGCATTTCAGGTGCACATTCGTAACTACGGACTTCATTGCTGTTTAATTAGGCCTGTGTTGAAATATAGGAATCCACAGATATATAAATGCCGAATGGGCTATTCATTAATATCAAGGCTGCCGATAGTCCACATGATTGACGTATGCACTACAAGGAGAAAGTCACAAGACTATATGATTAGATAAGAATATTAATGAAACGTATTTTCGTTTGAGACTGAAGTGTCTTTAGGAATTCCCTCGATTTTCTTTCTTGAAAACAGTTAAGTATTAAATTTCAATTTCGAACGTTTAGTAGGGACACTATAATTGATTTTTTCCTGGGATATTTGAAATGAATTAGTTTGTATTTCCATTTTTCAATAAATTTTTTCAGGAACTTTTTTTGTGAAATTTTTTTTGTGGATATTTATTGTGAAAAATACTGCGAAGACGATTTTTACGAAATTTTCCCTCGATATTTTAAATTGGAAGAAGCTTGGTAAGTTTTGTTGTTCGTACTAAAATGTTGTACTTTACAGCAACAACTATAACAACAACAAAAACAAACATTTATAGACCATTATTGCCTTTCAGCGTCTGGTCTGTTTTACGAAACAAAAAGCCTCATACACCCCTAACAATACCTCTCCACAAACTCCGATCGAGAGCCAATTTTTGAGTTGCAACACACCATTCATATCCCCTCACATTCAAATCATATTAAACCGAATCTTAATAACGTTTACGTGGTCTACCCCTTCCTCTCCCCTATCCATATAGAATAGTCGGATTGAAGATTGACTCGTGAATCAACATCTTTGTTTCTGCACTCAATTCACGTTTATTGAAAACGTCGATCTTAGTTGCGCTACTACTTTATTTTCATTTTCCCTACGCTGTTCAAACTCTTTATTTAACTTTCCATGTTCCGAAAAGATGCAACCCAAATATTTGAATTGAGACACTTCTTCCAACAAGCTGCCATTCAATGTGCAATGAATTGGCTTTCGAGTTTTGCCCACATGCATCACTTGAGTTTTGGTGCCGCTAATGGTCATTCCGAAGTTCGTACAAGCCTCTTCCAAATCTTTTATACTATTTTGCAGCTCTATTTCAGAAGTATCAAACAGTACCAGGTCATCTGCGTGAACCAGTGCAGAGATAATATTGCCCCTCAAAGCTACTCTACCCCTTAAATTGGCTGATTTGATCAGCTTGTCCATATAAATAATGAATAGAAGAGGTGAAATTGTACAACCCTGTCGCAGACCATTACGTACTTCAAACCATTCACTCAAATCTCCATCCACTCTTACTGCTGCTTTACTGTTTGCGTACAAACTTTGAATCGCGTTGAGAAGATAACGCCATATTCGGCCAAGACGGACCACAACTTAGATCTCGGAATGCAGTCGTATGCTTTCTGCAAATCCACGAAACAGAAGTACAGTTCCCTATTACTTTCAAGGAATTTCTCCATTAGTTGAATCATGCAAAAAATTTGATCTTGACTCGATTGATTTTCATCCAAGAGCGATTCAACAATAGCTCTTGTTCTCTTCTCTTAAATTGAGACAACGCTCAATAGAGAGATTCCTCGATAGTTATTGCAGTCTCTGTTACTGCCTTTCTTATGAAGTGGCGAAATGATTGCGCCACCCCATTCTTCAGGGACAACAGAGAGCAACAAGCTAAATTAAAAATTCGATGTAACCAGCGAACACCTACCATACCACTACTAATCAGATATTTATTCCGAATCTCATCCACACCAACAGCCTTACACCAACTCAACTTATTAATTGCAGGAGCATGTTTCTTGCCCACATTCCTTATATTCTTGACCCTTGACCAGAATAACTTGTTTCTCTGTAGTCCAGCAACTTCTTGATCCTAACCAAACTTCACCCATTCTTTCTCTTTTGCTTTTTTTACCATCATTTTCACCAATCGCTTTTGTTCCCTATACGACTCCAGATTTTCATCAGTTCGGTTCTGCAACCAGCGGATCCATCTCATTCTCTTTTCTTCCACAGCATTTCTAATTTCTTCACTCCAGCATTCAGTCTTCTTTCTCCCATTCTTGACTACAAACATACCACAGCACTCTTTTGCTACTTCTACAATCACTTCCTTAAACAAATTCCATTCATACTCAATATCAGACGCTTCATTCACTTCGACCTACGCAAATTTTTCTCCTAATTTTGCTAAAAACTCCCTCGCTACATTCACATCTCGCAATCTTTCCACTTTCACTCTTTTTATTGACCTCTGATAGCTTCGTACGCCACTCTTGCTAATGCATAGTTTGCTGGTTACCAAGTAGTGATCAGAGTCCAAACCAAAACTTCTATACACTCTCGTATTTAAAACTGTTTTGCGCAAGCTTGCTTCAACGATAATGTTATCTAGAAGAGATTTTTGATTCGGACCAGGATTTTCCCACGAATACATGTGAATTTCCTTGTGCTTGAAAAATGAATTAGTTATAACTAAATCCAAACTCTGGCAAAAATCGAGTATTCTCTTCCCATTACCATTTGCGGCAGACTCTTCAATAAATGTTCCCAGTACAGCGGAGAATTTTGGATCGTTTCTACCCACTCTCGCATTAAAATCGCCCAATAGAATCACTCTTCCACTACCCTTACTATCGACTACGTCATTCAGATCGATGTAGAAATCGTTCAGACGGTCCGAGTCTGCCCCTTCACATGGCGAATAAACACTCACAAATCTATAATTTGCTCCCCCAATTTTAATCGAGATCCACATTAATCTTTCATTGACGAATCTATGACTGATTACCGAACACTCTAAACTTTTGTGAATCAAAAACCCTACGCCCCAATTAGCTCTTCCTTTAGAAACACCCGACAGAAATACGCGATAATTCCCTAACGTATCCTCAAACTGTCCTTTAATACGAACATCACTCAAAGCTAAAACATCTTAACAATAAACATTTGCTCTCTCAACTAATTCGAACTCCTTCGACTCAAAACCTCCTCCAAAATCAAGGTTCCAATATTCAAACCGGGTTTCAACTGTGGAGCTCTGGTCAGGTCCCGGGGAGGGCGAGCTCCGTGGCCTCCCCTCATCCAAGGCACAATGTTTCGATTTCGAGCTAAATGAATTAAAGGTGAGGGACATGCTAAGCCACACTGCACCCGAGAAAAACACATCGATTTTGCTGAAAGAGTCATGTCAACGGTTTTGCCATGCTACGGAAATCAAAAATAGTAAAATTGTACGAAAATATACTCGGCCAAATGTATGAAAATGGAACGAAATCACCAAAATATGTGTACACCCGTCCAATATAAAAGCAGTATTAACCGAACATTTACTGTTATATTGACATAAAGAGAAGAGAATTTGCGCTGAGAAAACATATAAAATGAATGAAACGCCGTACAAGTTATGACAAAGCTAATTCGCGGTGCACTTTTCTTGTTTTCACGGCCGCCATTGAAGAAATAACGGACACAAGCACTGAAACTAGTGGACTTGTCATCTGCTCATATTAAATGCACAAAAACAATATTTTTGAAAATAAAATGTTATAAAAAGTATGAAAAATTGATTTCTACTCATAAATGTCCAAATTAAATCTATTTTACGGCCAAAATATTCGAAATTGCACAGTCACTGTAGCCGCTGCTTATGTTCACATGTTCGAGTTTGAAATTTGCCGCGTAAACAAGTGTACACTTTCCCGTACCGAACACACACTTTATACAAAAAAAACAAACCCGAAAAATCGAAGTTTTCACGCGAACTCCATAATATACTAAAGCAAACACGATTACTGGACACGTTGGAAATAAAAATAACATTTAAAAAAGCCTAAAATTTAATTTATCTCGAAAAATGTGAAAACCAATTCGGCAGCAACAGAAATCCACGTCTGTCACTCTCAACGCCATCTTTCATTTTTTTTTCTTTTCCGCACACACCACTGTGTGTGGTAACAATAATTACGAAAAATTTGTATGGGGACTATGTCTATTTCGCATTGTATCATTACGAAACTTTCAGAATTTTACTTTTTTACGAAAAAAATGAGTCATGCAAAATTTCAAGTCATTACGATAAGATTAAGGACTACCACCCCCCCCCCCTGCAAAATTTTTGATTTTCGGTGTCTTCTATGCCAAATCTGAAAATTTATATGGCGACTATCTTATTAAGTTCACATTGTGACTTGAAATTTCCTGTGATTTATTCTCATGATGATTCGATAAAAAATAAACATAAATTCTAATACAAATGAGTAGCAAACAATGAAAAACCCGTTAACCCGAACAATTTCGGGAAATGTGCGGAAAAGTTAGTTTTACGTAGTAAGACCATTTATTTCTGTTGTTCTGCTCCACTTGACATCTGTACTTAAATCGAGCACTCTGCATTTTTAAAATTTATTCATAAATTAAATGCAAACACCATTTATTTTCTTTATAAACTCTACAAACATGCTTATTTTCGTTTTTGTTGAATTACAATTCTAAAACCATTGGAAGAAAATTATAATTGCCGAAACATTGGTGATATTATGTTATTATGCAGATACTCGTAAAAGTGGAAAAAACCAAATGAAATTATACGCACGCACACAAACAGCTCTACATTTATAAATCCAAATAATAGGTGTTTCGGAAAGTTCGGTCCGTTTGTTTGTGTGTTTTACGCATTTATTTAAATAACAAGATGAATGAATTCAATAATCAAAGTATTTGTCATCGTTAGCTAGGACTTTTCCCATTTTTTTGGCAATTCATGGATTCCGTCCCAGTACCACTTCTCATCTTTTGAGGCTAACCATCCATCAAGCCAATTTTTCACTGCTTCGTACGAAGTGAAGTGTTGTTCGGAAAGTCCGTGCTGCATCGATCGGAATAAGGAGTAGTCTGATGAAGCAAGGTCTGGTGAATACGGCGCGTGGGGAAGTACGTCCCATTTGATGTTTTCCAAATAGTTTTTCACCGGTTGTGCAATATGAGGCCGAGCATTGTCATGAAGCAAAATCACTTTGTGTGTTCGATCACCCCATTCTGGTCGTTTTTGCTTCAATACTTGGTTCAATTTGATTAATTGTTGTCGGTAGCGATCAGCAGTAATCGTTTCACCAGGTTTTAGCAACTCATAATACACCTCTCTGATCCCACCAAATGCACAGCAAAGTCTTCTTCCCATGAATATTGCGTACTGGTTGTGATGTTGATCAATGTTGATGGTTGGCCTGGGTCTACCCAGGATTTTTTGCGCTTGGGATTGTCGAAATAGATCCACTTTTCATCGCCAGTAACAATTCGATGCAAAAAAGACTTTAATTTGAACCGATCAAGCAAAATTTCGCAGATGGTTTTTCGTCTTTCGATGTCTCTTTCTTTCAATTGATGAGGCACCCATTTTCCTTCTTTTTTGATCGTTCCCAATGCATGTAAACGTTCAGAAACGGTGGATTGGGAAACTTCCAATGTTTCTGCCAATTGTTTCAATGTTTGAGTTGAGTCTTCATTCAATAATGCTTGCAATTCTGCATCTTCAAACTTTTTTGGCCGTCCCGATCGTTCTCTGTCTTCAACATCAGAATCACCTTGTTTGAAGCGCCGATACGTTTACTTCAAAAATTGAGTATTTGACATAGATATGTCGAAAACTATCATTTCATTAAGAACAAGTTTGAGAATTTTGTTTTGAAAAATATAAAAATTTTATTTTTATTTCAAAGTGGCGGTAGTGTTGATGAAGTACATTCAATTTTAGTCGTCAATTACTAAATCTGATCCGTCGTCTTCATCAAAAATATCATCCGTCGACCGCAACGTGAAATAAACGTTGACCAGTTTCTTTGATGTTTCTGTCGAAAGTCTATTTCTTATATCGCTATGAACAAACGACCAGTGAGAAAAAAGTCGTTTCAACTGTGCTGTCGAAGCAGGAATTTTCAAGAATTTCATTGCAATCGCAGCTAACTTTGCATGGCCCATCTCACATGCGTAGTGCCAGAAAGTTTTTGGCGATGTTATGTTCTTTCGATTCAATGTGGCGAATACCCCCTCATCTCCTTTGAATTGCCGGCATGATTCAAGTTCTTCGGCTTCCAGACTTTCCAAAATGTATTTTTTCAACTCCATTTGTTGGTCTTCATCGAGTCTTTTGCCATGGATGGAAATAATTTGCCGTCATTGTCACAATATTCAACACATTGCTTTTCTTCAATCGATAGTCCAAAAAAATCCGGCTGGTCCTTCGTTATACAATTTGAGCCATTGTTCAGCTGCATCAGCTGCGGAACAGGAACATTTTGACAAATATTTGTCAGTTCGGCCACTGGGTTGAGCATTTCAAGTAGTGTTTTGGCTGAATCAACAAACTTTGCATTGAAGAGAATTGAGACAACCGTTGCTTTGGGTGTTGCAATTTCGGGATCAATTTCAGCATCTGCATCACAAGCGGCGACTACTGCTTTCATTGCTGTCAAATTCTTGAGAAAAGATTCAGCCGCACCTCTTTGACTCGTCCAACGAGTGGTGCATGATAAAACGGCTCTGTTTTCACCAGGTTTTGATAGACGATCTGCCAAATTAGTTCTTCTAAAATCGTTTTGAACAGACATGACGTTGGCTGGAAAAATCGTACGATTCCAAAAAGACCTTCTGATCCTTTGACGTTGCGAGCATCATCACAACGTAGTGCCGATTTGCTGCAGAATTCTTCCAACCATCAACTAGCAAAGTCATTTGTTTGTCCACTTTTGCGATCAATTCCGAATTGCGTTTTATCAATTTTATTGTGTGCATTATCGAGCAAAATGCCTGACATTAGACGGCGATGAGGTGGATTGTAAGCAGGGCGCAATCCTATCACAAGTCGCTTGAAATATACTGAATCAGCCACTCTGAACGGTATATTGCACCCGAAAAAGAAATCTGCCACCAATGAATCAAGTTTGTCACCTTCGGCCGGCTTCACGTCATCTAGAAATCGTTTCATTTTCTGTTGCTTGTCGAGGTGCTGAAACGTGACGATTGCTACAAAATTGAAAGAAAAAACGTATAAATGAATGTGTGAACACACACAATGTTTGCAAAGAATCGTTCGTAATTTGCGCAACAAAGAAAGGACAGAATTGTTTACCGCTTGTGATTCGTTAGATTGATTAAGACTTGAGTTTGAATCATCGTTCAATTCCAATGTTGCTTGTAATTCACTGCTTACGGACTCGACGTCGTCAGCAAATTCGTTCTCAGCGATATTGTCGGTTCCGAATGCGTTGCTAAATAAATACAGGCGATACACATAAAAATCAATATTGAAAATTTCACCAAAACTTCATAAATATGCGTTACCGGTGCTTCTCCAGTCGCGATTTTCCAGTGTTTGGAAACACTTTCAATTCATTTTGCTGCCACTTTTCCATTGTTGTAAACCTTTTTGAAACCATCCCAACCATCATGCATTGGTCGCCCGCCTATTGACGATGGTTTTGGTGCATCTTGGTTTTTCATTAATTTTTTAAATGCATTAATCGAAAACTAAACTGCGAATTAGTTTAACAGATACGAGAAACACGATTTCAATATCTAAAAGTCGTAAATGACTCAACACTTGCGTCCAAGAATGCAACACTTGTCAAATAATCAAATGTCATAATGTGGTGAAACAAAAGGAATGAGCATGAGCATAAGAATGCATGCATATTACATCCGCTACGCTCGCTTTGTTTGTGTATTTCAGTTCCGTTCTGTTTATGTATAAGTATGAGACAGAGGACAGTGTTCGCTAGTCGTTTGTTTATTTCGATTCCATTCGTATTGTGTATGTGTATGCGCAAACTGTTCGCTGGTCTGTTATGTTCATACACACACACGTTTTATTTCTTTCTCATTCAGTCTTTTGCGCCCACTTCCTTACGCTCTTTGGATTCATTGATTCAAGTGTAAATAAGGGAAAAATATACATGTTTTCGAGGGTTTGAGAGTTTTTGACCTTTGTATAGTTTTTGACATGTCGAAAACGTAATTTACAGTTTTCGACGTAATTGTGTCCGTAAATGTTTGAATGCCATAGAAAATTCAAGTGGAAATAGCTTCCGTACAAAATAGCTAATAGATTCTGCCGAAAATATATTATGTTGATAATATGTTGAAATATTTTCGAGAATATGTTAAAATATGTTTGAAAATATGTTGCAATTATTTTGATAATATGTTATTAACATAACGCAAACATATTATACAAAAATATTGTAACATATTTCCAAAAATATTTCAACATAATAGGTCTACCGGTTGAAAATGTCGTTTTTTCAATGCTTTATTGAAGGGAAAAGGATACAAATTCAATATTCAAAGTATTGCCCATCGCTAGCCACACATTTTCCCCATTTTTCTGGCAATTCACGGATACCCTTTCTGAAAAATTCGACCGGTTTGGCCGCAATCCACGAATCGATCCATTTTTTGACTTTATCGTAATTACGGAAGTGCTGGTCAGCCAGGCCATGTTGCATCGATCGGAAGAGATAGTAATCGGATGGCGCAAGGTCTGGACTATACGGCGGGTGGGGTAGGACATCCCATTTGAGCGTTTCCAGGTAGGTTTTGACGACCTGTGCAACATGTGGCCGAGCATTGTCATGTTGCAAAATAACTTTATCGTGTTTTGCGACCGTTTCCGGCCGTTTTTCCTTCAGTGCTCGGCTCAAACGCATCAATTGTCGTCGGTAGACCTCGCCTGTGATTGTTTCATTCGGTTGCAACAGCTCATAGTAACCACACCCTGCTGGTCCCACCAAATACACAGCATAATCTTCAGGCCATGAATATTCTGCGCGGCCGTCGGTGATGATGCATGGTCGGGGTATCCATACGTTGCCCGACGTTTTGGATTATCGTAATGGACCCACTTTTCATCGCCAGTAATAATTCGATGCAAACAACTTTTTCTTTTGTGCCTTTGAAGCAGTTGTTCGCACGTGAAAACTCGTCGTTCGACGTCTCTTGGCTTCAATTCATACGGCACCCAATGGCCTACCTTTCAGATCATTCCCATTGCTTTCAAACGATCGGAAATGGTTTGCTGAGCGACGCCAAGTGATTTTGCAAGTTCTTCTTGCGTTTGTGACGGATCTTGATCGATCAATGCCTCCAATTCATGGTCTTCAAACTTTTACACCTGGCCGGGGCGTTCCTTGTCTTCGGTGTCGAAATCACCATCTTTGAACCGCTTAAACCACCGCTGACACATTCTAACGTCTATAGTATATCCCTGGTAAGCTTCGGTGAGCAATTGATACGCTTCGGTTGCTTTTTTCTTTAAATGGAAGAGGCATATTAAAACTTCCCGCAAATGTTGTTTTGATGGCACGAATGTAGACATTTTACGGCTTCACAAAAAAAAAATTATTTTCACTAATGACCAATAAACTAGACTGAAATAATTAGACAATGACATGAAGTTTCTGATGTGACAGCTGTCATAGCCAAAATTCGCCTTAGAGTAATACATATGAAGTTGTCTGAAATAACGACATTTTCAACCGGTAGACCTATTATTATTAACATAACGCCAAACATATTATCAACATGATATGTTATGTTATGTTAACATATTAATAATTTTCAATTATGTTATGTTATGCTATGTTTCGAAAAATATTTTTCAAAAAAAAATATGTTATGTTATGTTGCATCTTAATAACGTTATATTCGTTATGTTATGTTATTAACATAATGAGATCGACAAACTGTAAACGTTATATATATTTAGTTATACGTTATACAATAGAAAATGAAATATTTGAATAATTTTCGCTCCTGATATAAAAAAGTAGCTGTCATCGTTGGCATTTATTAAAGTGCCATCTATAAGAATTAAGAATTATTCCATATATGGCTTTTATACGTAGCCGAACCTATTGTTTCCTTTTTTTCCTTTATTGCTTCCAATAAATTGCTACAGTATTATACAATCTAAAGAGTGTTTCCTTAAATGCGTCTTTAATCCAAAAGTGTACCTCGCAAAAAGTTTATGCATTTATATTTTGAACGATCATGTATTTCATGATAGCTAAACCGGAAGCAACACATAAACGACCTGTCGAATAAGTTATCACAAAAATTGCACTGAACTGGGCAAGAGAACACCAAACACTCATACAACAAATACGACTGCTTCAGAATCACGCACTCAAGAGTTGCTTCAAACTGAAAAATCACTTTAGTACAGTCGCAAAAGATGTCATACCATAACAATTAATGCAACGATATCAAGCATGTACATTTGTACACAATGCAATTAATATCAAAATAAAGACCAATCTACGTTCTACAATTAAAGAAATTGCACATAATACGGAAGGGTGATCACAATCAAATATAATGCGAACGAAAAACTGCTACGGATAATATGCAATAAGTTACGCTAGCCATCACTGGGTAATATTTGAATAATTATCGCATTACAACGAACTAAACGAAGACAAAAAAAATTGTATAAAACAAAGGAGTTTTAAAAAAATGCTAAAAATTGAAATAATGTATTGATATCTTTATCACATTGATATTGATACCTTGTAAATATTTATATAATTTAATGTTCGCTTTAATATATTGAAACCTCCCTAATTGAAATGACATTACCTATAAAATGCCATCTCTTTTCCTTATTGGAAATAGTTATAACTTAATCAATATTCTCAAATATAAGAATTTGCAAGAAAAACAAATCATCACGACCCTTCAAAGGGTCATCACTGTGACTTGTGACTAATGCGGCGAAACAATGTATGTATTTTATGGAAAGGAATAATAAATAATAATAATAATAATAATATTGGTCAATCAATTGAATTTGTCAAACCAATCAAGGTTCGTTTTTGGGATAAAAAGCACTCTCCATACGTTTGCATGTAATGACGTCATATTGAGTGCAACAAAACCAATGGAGAATAAACACTTAGGATACGTTCCAACAAAATAATGAAATGTGACCATTCATCACTCACTATGGCTTAACCATCTAGTTTTGAAGGTCAGTGTTTTTTGTGTGTTAACGATGCTTTAATTTAAATTTATTATGCATCAATTGAATTTTATTTTGAAACATCAAATATAATATCATTGTAATAACGTTATTTCTATTGCAACCTTAAAAAATGCTATGCTACCATGATAATTATTCCTTATCAAAGAATATTGTGTAAGCACTACGCAATTTTAGCAATGTGTACACTGCACACACAGATTAAAAAATCTGTGGTTATGTCACCATTAGCTCGGTTTTTTTGACGTTTTCAAACTTTGGGGCTCATTTTTATATGGTAAAACTAACTTTATTACAGATTTTTTAATCTGTGTGTTTCAAACGGAACAAAAAAGTATTATTGCTAACGCGGCAAAAACTTTAATCTATATTCGGGAGCGTATTGCAAAATGCCTGTACAAATTTCGCTGGGTTCGGGCATTTTTTCATTATCAGGTAAACTTATGTTGAAATTCTGTACAAGAGCCGATGTAACAAGGAATAATGTATTTCTGGCAAATGTTTCTCCCGCGCACAATCGCTTTCCCCAGCCAAACGGCAAAGATCTATCCAATTTTGGCGAAAATTTACCCATCTCATCTAAGAACCGTTCGGGTTTGAACAGATTTGGCTGATCCCAAGTATCTTCGTCAGTATGACAGCCCCACAGTGACCCAAAAACAATTGTCCCCTTAGAAATGAATTGATAAATTATGCAGATATTCAAGAGCATGAATTGTGACTGGTTTTTTACTTTTGGAATGTCATAGCCCATAAATTTGGTGTCAGCGGTTGCTGTATGTGGCAAGCCAGACGGGACAAGTGTATCGTATCTAAGAGATTCACGAATTGTTGCCTCGACGTACGGCAAGCTGAAATAAAAGTATTGAAATGTATTAATATTATATCCAGTGGCAAATAAAATCATTTGTTCTTTCTGTACTTGACTCGGTCATTTAGATTGGGAAGCCGAGAAGATCCAACCACTTTATCAACTTCACTTTGGCATTTCTTGAGAATGTCTGGCTGAAGGTGGAAGCGTTGTAGTAAAAACTGCAGTTGTATCGAATTTGCAAGTAATGATGGCAGGAAAAAATCAGCTGCCAGCGAAACCATTTGTTTATCTATTGAAAATGCCAATTAAATCCATTATACAAATTATTTTGAATTGTGAATGAAATTGGAATCGAATTCTGACATTCAAGCGTCTATTTCTACACTTATCTAAACAAACAGCTGGGCAACTTTTCACATTTAATTGGTCACATTCGAAAATTCATGATAATTTCAACTATAAATATTAAATTGTCTTACAACAATGGGATGATTTTGGGTCATCTTCAGAGTCTTCCATTTTTTTGAAGTACATATCCAAAAAGTGTCGCTCATGATTTCGATCAAACGTTCGGTATTGTTCATCGACGATATCCTGATCGACAAAATATCAAAATGAAAAATGATTGTTATACAAAATATTTATGCAATGCAAAAACCTTGATGCAATCGTAGTATTTCATCGAACAATCTCTCAATATATTGAATTCCGACAGTTCGGGAAATACTTTTGAAATCCAATCTTTATAGCTGAACATTCTTCCCCAATCGTCGGCTTTCCGACTAAACAAAAACCCATGTTTCGCGGCTCTATTTAAATTGTAGTAACAGAAACATGTTGTATGTATTTACAAAGCAATTGTGCATTAGAGTTAATGCCGATCATAG
Organism: Obolodiplosis robiniae; assembly: GCA_028476595.1. NCBI lineage: Eukaryota > Metazoa > Arthropoda > Insecta > Diptera > Cecidomyiidae > Obolodiplosis > Obolodiplosis robiniae. The sequence continues at coordinate 4,337,391 of CM052017.1, read as the reverse complement.
GATCAGCATACAATAAATTGTTGGTAAGCTTGTTGAAAGTATAAATTCAATTGAAATGTGCATAAGCGTATTTGATGCCATATTTAAAGTTGCAAATTGAATAAAAATGATATTTGACAGGATTTCGAACTCCCAATGCATGTGTCAGCAGATGTTGTACGGATAAGAACGTTCTTTCGCAACGAATTCTGTTATTACAAATCATGAATTCAAAGAAAAATTGGTAAATGTGCCTGAACATTTCCCAAAATAAAATGCTCTTTCATCCAAAATGAAGGACTCTTTCGTCCAAAATATGCAGCGTCCAAATTTTTTTCATGCGACTTTTCTATCCACATCATTTTATTATGTGTAATAAATACATAAGATCAGGAATATCATAAACTCAGTCTCGCGAATATATTGAAAAAATCAAAATTTATTTCTATAGCCAACATTTGCTTTGTACATGAGTACAATATTCAACCAAAGAAAAATCTATTTACCGTCGCCGCATTGTATTCGAATGCAAACGAGCATTGACGATGTCATAGCTCGTTTGTTATTGTTTTAGTGTTCCTTTTCCTTTTATTCTTTTATATAGTCATACTGGTGTCAGTAGTATGTCAATAGGATTTGTGCAGAAACCAACAAGCACAAACAAGCAAGTACAGAAACACAGGCTGCATTCCAATTATGCATGGCACATTCGATCATAATTGGTCATTATCGAGAATGATTTCACTTCACAAAGGGAAAAAGTTACAAATTTTGGACGAAAAAATGTGCTATTCGGCAGCGGTTTAACAGAAATGGTAACGAATACAAATGGATGCACTGAAAGCCACTGGTAAGTGCGTTTATTATTTTATAAATGGCAATTGATTTCTTTTTTACTTTCAACAGGCAAACACACTATTGTGCATGAATTAAATGTGACTTACTCTTGTAACAGGTACATTTTGTCTCTTGGCAAACGTTGGTTGCATACACATTTCATAAAACAGTTGCCAAATATCGGTGAGAATATATTTGGAACCAGCACACTGTCACCGTTGTGAATGTCCTGCATAAATGAAAATCATTCTCAATTTTTGGAACAGCATCGAAACAACATAACTTCAATCTTTCGACGGAAAATTTACAAAATATTGATCATAAAGCGATTAAAATATCTTGCTGTTAACCTTTTCAAATTCATATTTTGGACCGTTCTTGATAAGATCGATTAAATTCAAAACTTCATCGTGTATTTCTGACTCGAGCTCATCTTGTCGACGACCAAAACCGAAATCTCTTAGATTTCTTAATGCAAATCGGCGTTGTTCGTGCCATGCTGGCCCTTCCGTAAAGAAAATACCTGAAATTGGAATTACATTGTTTCATTATGTGTGTGATGGATAACATTGATAATTAATTTCAAAAAGCCAATTGCTTTTAGCTCATTCAAGGTTTTTTTCCTACTCCACATTAAATTTACATACTTGTCTCAAGGCATACAACACATATTCATTCTCATTCGTTATACACATATTCGTATTCGTTGCATATCACGCACACAGCATCCACTCACACTAAAAACGGTATGATTAGTCTTGGTTCTTGCCATTTCAAGTAAACCCGGATAAGTTTCCCATAACCGAATAACATCCGATCAATTGGCCAGCTTCATAGTCTGAACAGCTATTCGATCGGAACGCAGAAATGTTTAATTTAAATCAAAAGTGGATTTTGGACAATCCTACGATTGAATCGTTCTTTGTTACTCTGGCATTTTCGATCGTTCAATATAAGCAACTCAAATTTTGTTAAAATTAAAAATAATCAACACCCGAAATCACTTATCACTCCATTCCTTTGATGTTTTTATAACCCGAAATTCTAGAAAATGGCAATGGTACGCAAAAGTGCAATTGTATTTCAATCGAGTTTCTACTCGTAAGCTTCAATTTATTCAATAAAGATTTTTTGAATTACCTCTTACAACAAATTCTGGATCACGAAGTTGGGCCAATTTCAATTGCGGTTTACCATCCAATGCAGGATTATTGAGTAATTCCTTTGCAGTCAATGTTGTATTTGCAACAACAGTCGGAAATTCAGCCGCATATAGACCCAGAACATCGGTTTTATAATACTTACAGAGCCAATCGATCGCTTTATGCAAATGTTTATAATTTATGAGTAGCATATACGGATAGGCTCCGAGGATTGGTAGACGCGGTGGACCTTAAAATACACACGAAACAATTGAAAGAAGCAGAAATGTCTGTACTGCATGCAAATCAAAAACTAAAAATATACCCGGTGGAAAATTGTTCGGCTTATGAAACATCCATTTGTATGTTTGATGGAAAAGTAAAGCCAACCAAATGCCAACCAACACAATTGATATCATTTTAACGATCTAACTCCAACCATGAATTCAAATAGTCTATTAATGAATGAATTATTATCCAAGGTAACTCCTACTTATAGGTATCATTGCCGACGGACATTGTTCTTTCGAATTTATATGTGTTTTCGGCTATAAAGCCTCTGCCGATCGTAACGTGAGTGTATGTTTTGTGACAATATCAACACAATCCTTACCTATTATTTGTTATAAAAACATTGCAATTTGATTAGGAAAGTAAACAATCGAATAAGCAACGGAGGATTACATATCTCGAAAAAAAAACAATGAATAAATTGAAACATGATTTCTCATTTTGATTGTTCCATAGACCGTTAAATTAATGCATTATATTATTGATGAAGCGTGGACGATTATTTATAACAATTTAAATGTCTGATTACAGCATTCTAAATATTTTGAATGATTTGCACAAACGAAATGTTGCATTTGAATCTGAATGGCTCAGGTGACACACATTAATGTTAAAAGGTGGATCGGGACTTGAATACAGTGTGATAATATTTTGTTTTTTGTAATTCAATTTTTCAATTTTTAAAACTTGTGATCAAATCGATAGATGAAGTCATCGATCACGGATTCAATATTCAAAGAAATGTTAGATATATTGTAATTTTCTGGAAAAGGATGATAAAGAATAAGAATGTGAAAACATAAAAAAAATCAAATGTGTTCAATATATCACAGGCGTAAGCTTCTCATTGTACCGATCACGAAGTTTTCCAAGAATCACCCACATATCAGTTTATGAATAGCTGACCAATTTTAGGTAGTTAAAAAAGTTTTTCAACTATTCACCCATTTATTAGCTGAAAATCGAAAATTTCAAAAGAGACTTCGTTTTTACGATGACCAATTACTATATGGATGAAGTCCGTTTATATTCCGTTGTGTTTTCTATCAGAAGATCTAGAGCTTCTCGCTGCAACTTATTTCCGCCTTTTGTGAATTAGAGAAATGTGGCACTAAATTAGTTTCAGACGATACTAAAAAATCGTAGTATCGTTTCAATGTTGATGAATTAATCCACCGAAGAACAACAAAATAAATTATTATTCTTGAATCGTTAAATTTACAGTGAAATTATTGCTAAAATCTTTATATTATCGACACTTTAATTCATGTGAATCATAAAAAGCATTTGCGTAGAATTCATCATGAATTTAATATTGCTCTTTATGGCGGTTTCGTATTCCCATTATTTTTCTCAAGCACACAGATGATTTGATAACTTACTATTATTGAATTCTGCTTTGAGTTTTCACGAGTACCTTTTGTCTGTTAAATTACACACTGAAAGTCAAATTTAGTTGCTTCCCGGTAAAATATCATAATGTTACCCGGTGGGTATGCCGTATTTATTATTTCGACAAAATCTCTGTTGCAAAATCTCCTTATTGCAACGCGCTTCATTTTCTTTTACATAAAAATATAAGAGAGTGTGAGCACAACTTCACCAACAATTTGTTCCATAATTTTGACACAATTGAAGAAACTTTTTTTCAAATGATGCTACGGCTGCAGCGGCATTTTTGTATATGAACGAAAAATTGAACGTTTGAAAATTTTTTGCGAAATTTCATTCTATCTGTAGGACATTTTTGACTGAATATTCCCATCTTACCAGGTACTTGCATATGAAACCGCTTTTGACATCTAGCGGTCAATAGCTGGTACTGCGTGATCTGTCAAACCATGTTGTTCATGCTTATTAGTAAATATGACATGTGTCAACAATACTCTATACACAATATTTCAAGTTTCATACAACAATGTGTTTTTTTCGCTCTTGAAAAATGTCGGAAAACAGCACTGCTTTTCTGCTTTCGTTTAGAGAAAACTGCTGCCGAATCTCATCGAATGCTTCTAGAAGCTTACGACGATCATGCTTTAAGTGTAACACAGTGTAGAGAGTGGTTCAGACGATTCAAAAATGGCAATTTTGACCTGAGAAATGAAGAACGTGTTAGACCGCCGAGGAAGTTTGAAGACACTGCATTGCAGGCATTGCTGGATGAGGACGATGCTCCGACGCAACCACATCTCGCAGAACAATTAAATTTGGACCCAGCAACTATTTCCGACGTTTGAAAGCAATGGGAAAGATCCAGAAGGTCGGAAAATGGGTGCCACATGAAATTTCTGCATCGGATTGTGACTGGCGATGAAAAATGGATATATTTCGAGAATCCTAAGCGCAAAAGATCATGGGTAACACCAGGCGAACCAGCGACATCGACCGCAAGGCCAAATCCAGCCAAATCGGTTCGGACGGAAGACAATGCTGTGTGTTTGGTGGGATCAGAAGGGTGTCATCTATTATAAGCTGTTGAAACCTGGTGAAACGGTTAATACTGATCGCTACCGACAGCAAATGATCGATTTGAACCGCGCATTGCTTCAAAAACGGCCGGAATATCAAAAAAGGGAACACAAAGTGATTCTCTTGCACGACAATGCTCCATCACACACTGCAAGACTGGTCAAGGAAACGATTGAGGCGCTTAGTTGTGAAGTGCTACCGCATGCGGCTTACTCCCCAGACCTGGCACCGTCAGATTACTACTTGTTCGCTTCGATGGGTCACGCACTGTCGGAGCAGCGCTTCACTTCTTACGAAAATGTGAGAAAATGGCTCGATGACTGGTTTGCGTCAAAAGACGAACAGTTTTATTGGCGCGGTATTCATAAATTGTCCGAAAGATGGTAAAAATGTGCGGATTCGAATGGACAATACTTTGAATAAAATATGTTTTGCCATCATACTAAAATAAACGTGTTTTTTAACAAAAATACAGCGGTTTCATATGCAAGTACCTGATATAATTATCTCGAACAAAAAAGACGACTAAAATCAACTTTATTTACAATTACTCTAATCGTTTCAAAAACCGAAATCGAACCGTATCCGCATTTCATTTTTCCAAAGTGATCGATCACCAACATAAGCAAACGTATTGTTTTGATTGTTTTAACTTCTATGTGTTCTCTGTTTTGTAAATAACATTGACTAGGATTTGATCGAACCGCAGTGATGTAAGCTTACTTCGGTACAGATCAAACAATGTATATGTGTTTTTTTTTTTTTTTTTTTTTGTCATAAATTCAAATTCACGAAAATGCAAAATTGATTTGATACGATTACGAAATAATTCGACTAGGAATTTACACACTGTGCATTTGCAAAGAATTCTGCCATTAGCGACAGTTGGTGTTCAATTTGAAATCATTTTTCCATAATTTCAAAATCTTCATCAATAATTGATGTAAGCCAATTATTAGCCAGATATTTGTGTGTCTATAACCGATAGTATGCGTGTATATCTGTGTGAAATCAGAACGTACGTCAATTAATCAAAGTTAATCTCTCGCCGAATAATAGTCAAAAATGCTCCCCGTATGGGCTCAAATGCGCCTGGAAGTATACTTTTCACATCATGCACCAAAAAGCGCATAGAACCGCATATAAATAGTATACTCCCAGGCGTATTTTTGTCAGAAACATTTACGCCCAATATTCGGCGTTTATTTTCTACTATGTTCAATATATAATATTAGGGAATCCCTGAACCTATAAAAGTCTGTATAAGTATAGGAGCTCCCAAGTTAATAGGATCCAACCCTGTACTCTATGTAGGCTATGTACATACCCATGCGTTTAACATGGTCTTATCATCAAAGTCTGGATTTTTTGCTTCCTCTCCTACCTAATCGACGTTTAAATCCCCCCGAATCGTCTCATTTTGGATTCTGTTTTCCCACTGATCGCGGCACGAGACTCCCGAAACCATTCTCAACACTTTCATATCGGACACTTCCAAATCATGAATCAAATTCTCAGAATCAACCCAGCTCTCGCTACCATATAGAATAGTTAGTCTGAAGATTGATCCGTGTGGTTTTTTAGTATCCATTTTACTATCGCAATTCCCAGAAATACCCAGTCATTGTAGATAGGCTGGATATATCCACTGAGCTGAGCGCTCAGCCAGATAACTTTGCATGTATTTCATGCATACATACACAGATATCCGGATGAGCGTTCAGCTGGCCTCACGTACCTCCGCCTCACGTACTGCCTTTTCGAAAAACTTTATCTTCATTGATGCCAATTTCCTTATGAGTAGTCGTGTGTTTCTAAACAAAACCACTTCATCCAAAGGGACATAACCATGATTGTCAGTTCCAAAAAAGTAAACATAACAACTTTTTTTGTCCAGCCGTTATTAATTTCGCTGGCCACGGTGAATACGTCTTCATTTTTGCCATGATTATTGATTTGTTTGGTGGCTGCTTTTTTCGCGGCAATCCACAATACGGTTGATGTTTTGGAAGTCGCTTTGACTATGGCAAGATTTTGCTTCGGCTTTATTTGTTACGTATTAGCTGTGATTCTAGTTAATTTGGGTTCTCTGCATCGAAGATTATATTTTAGTATGCTTTCCTATTTCGGAGTGCAGCTCATCAGAAACGCATGTATTTCACTGATTGCAGCTCCTTCAAGTCTGATTAATCAAACAAATTCGCGAATTGTCTTATTTCTGTCTCTCTTTGACTTTTCGGCAATATGATTTTATTTTCACGATATACTTCGAGTTACTGCCATTTCAAATTAAATATTTTTAATATGCAATATAATTAAGAAAAAGTTATTGAAATATTGTTGTCGTTCGCTTTTTAACTATATCGTTGCTGTGAATTTGTTTGTCGCTATGAAAAATGACTTGTTTATGCACACTACAACAGTATCGAAGCCGCCTCATGCATGAAAGTTTCTTAAAATTAATTTATTCATGCATGAGAAGATTGTTATATTTTTATGATTGTTCAAATGTTCAATAAAAAATCGGAAATACTCAAACAATCTTAAGTCCTCATTGTGATTCATGTTTTCATTCAGAACATTTTGGTCGTTTCTTGGCTGAGATGAGTAGATTCAATTCTCTTCGTTTATAACTATCATAAATATCACTGACATTCGTCAATTTTTGTAATTATAATTTTTCATTTTTACAAACGGGTTTAAAACTAAATACGGTTATACGATATGCGGATACGGTTTCGATACAGTTATTCCCTAATCGGATACGGTTCTATATATTGAAAAACAAATCGAATAGAAAATTGTATCTCACGCAGACCTCAACATAGGATTGCTTTGTTCTGCGGCACAAAATGGAAACTATTAGTCGATGCATGTGACTCATAGGCGTTAACTCTTTGTAGTTTCACTTATGCAAAAACTCAGTTGGTTTATGTTAAAGAGGTCAATGTACACGTTAGAATCAAATTTAATCACAAATTGTGATTCACGATGAATTCATTGTATTGCAAATCAATCTAAGAACCACCGAAATTTCGATTCAGATGTAAGTTCCTGGCAGAGATATACGCTTTAATGATTTCAAGTCAAATTTAGACGTTAGTCCATTTCAGAGAATATTTTTGAGTAAACAGTGTAATTCAGGTGGTAAACTGTTGCCTAACATTTGGTCAAGCTTTTCAAACTATTTTCAAACATCTGAAAACGAAATTTCAAAGTCAATTATTTGCCGTAAAAATGCACAATTTGCCGTAAACAAAAAGTGAATGGTGGTAATTCGTTTTTTTCCTGAAATTACTCGAAAAATCGCCGCCGCTGTATTTCCGCGCAGCATGAATTCACATTGCCTATGATATCAGTTTATGTTTCACATTTCTTGTCTCATCTCCGCTCTGAATTCCATGGAATCAAATGTAAAATTGAAATCGTACCAAAATTATTGAAAGACACAAAGATGAGAAACTCTTCTGCATATTTTGGGAACAGAACAGACTGCGACAACGGCCACACGTACAGTTTTTCTCGAATAACATCTCTATTGCACCTTATAATTAAATGGACATTTCATCAAAATTTATTTTCAAAATATGTTTCATATATTTATTTATTTAATTATTAAATTCACAAACATGTATTGAAAGCCTTTACTTTGCGAACGACCAAATAAATGTCACTAGTTAGTTAGTTTACCGTATACTTATTTGAAAATAAAATGACCAATCGGTAAATAAGTGCTATTTGTTGGAGCATGTGCATCAACTAGTGTTATTCTCATTCTAATGACATTTTTGTCACACTTCAAATCGCTTTAAGTTTGATTCGATATTGCTTTTATATTTCCTTCGTTTTATAGTGTGGAAAATCGAATTTGCATCGAATGGTAAGCATTTTTGCATTTAAAATAATTATACTATTCTACTGTTGCATTTGCTTTATTTGTTACGAAGATTTTCGAAAAATGCAACGTTATTCTTCAGAATGCCAGGCACCAACACATGATCATCAGGACTAGATGGGCGTTCGGGACTCATACGACCGGGGTTTTCATCTGTTGCATTCCTACGAACACATAAAATATATAAATAGAGTTTATGAGCATGCAATTCATGGAATCAATTTAGATTTACTTGAGCTCTTCCCGGAATTTCGTCGATAGACTTCGGGCTGTGATGCTGTAGCCGGGTGCAACTGGATGATACGAATGATTGAATTTCGGTATCGTTGGCACACACGATAGTTCCGCCGCAAGTTCATTTCCATTTTGGTTCTGAACATCGTCGTCATTATTATTAGAGCCATTGCTCGAATTACGCCAAACCATCTGTGTAGAATGATTAAAATTTTGAGTTTGAATGACAACAATTTTTCACTTAATTTAATTCAGTTGCTCAAAATCGCTGCACAGACTAAAATCCACCATAATTATTACATATTAGACATTTTACCTTGGTTTTGAGCTTTCGCTTAAGATAGAAGCAAAAAGTCGAGATAAAAGAGTTATCATATCAAAATTAAGTCAATTACACTTTAAAGTGAAGTAAAATTGAAAGTGAAAATAGACTACGCTTTTTTCAACTGACTAATGAAATTTAGTTGGAGATGCACGGATGAAAACTGAACAAAAGTAAATTTTGAGCATTAAAGTAGTGCATTGATGAAATGAGTATTTGTGTGTCACAGCCATTTTTACGTCATACATGATGAACATTTACCTTTGGACGTTCCATTTTCTCTGGTGTAGTATCGGGTTTTTTGGTTGAAAATGTCCGTGCTAGTTCCTTAACTGATGGTAGAGCTAATATGACATCTTCCTCAATGACGGACTTTTCCTTATGTTCGTTCACTTGAACTATGACTTCATGATTGCGTTCGTATTTTGTTTCATTGTGTTCATTTTGATCGTTGGATATCGGGCGCATTAGTTGAATTTCTGTTTTATTGTTCGTTGCATTTTGCGTCGGTCTCAATTGTACTGATTCTTCAAAACAAGCTGATAGTTCGTCTGAACTGGTCGACATTGTCGATGCAATGAATTCAGTTAGCTCCGATTTCGTGGTGTTTCCATTTTCGATCGTTTCATTGTTATTATGCACGTTTTGCTCACTCAAATCATCACCGTTGGCACTATACTTGACTTTTTCACTGGGATTCGATGATTCAATAATTGGTTCATTGGATTGTTCTGTGGTTTCGAATTCAATGGATTCTGGTTGTAATTTTTGGCACTGTTTCTCGTTAAATGTAGATTTAATTTCAGATGACTCACGTTCACTTTGGAGAAAATGATCTGTAACCGCATTTATATCGTGACCGAAAGCCATAGATGAATCATCATCGTCACTTGTTTTTCTCATTTCATCGATGATTTTCGGATCTAAACTGGTTCCAAATGCCTCGTTCATCGAATGCACATCAGCCATTTTCAATTTACGTGGATTTCGATTGAGATGCACGGATTTTAATCGGGTGGGTGATGGTGGCGGTTTGCGTGCTTCGTTTATATTTTCTAATATACGACTGTTAAAATGTTGAATGGTTGTTTGGAGTGGAGAATCACTTCTATCTTTGGTATTTGTTTCGCTAAAGCAATTGCCAAAAATATCAACGGAATTAATTGAATCACCGATTGGATTGCGTGATCTTTTAATTATATCGTGGCGTAAAATTTTCGTTTCACGTTTATTTAAATCATATACACGAACGGTGGCCGTACATTCGCTATTCACCGATTCTTCGCTAACCGTTGTTGACAAACTGTCGTCGCACAATGATAATTGCTGTACGTGGCTTTCGTCGGTCGTTTCGGAGCCCAAACTTAATTTTGCATATTCTTCGGCTGAGACCGCGTCACTTTGTAACAAGAAATAGTCACGATCGTCTGTGCACAAGTGGTCGAGTTTCGTGGCTTTATCCAAAATCGGATCGTTTTCGTCGACTTGAATCGGTTGCGCTTTATGCAATACGTTCGGAGAGCTCAAATGAGTGCGTGCGATTTCTGCAGCCGATACAACTTCAATGTCGCCAACGAGCAACTGCAAAATGACCGAAAATCAACAATGAAACAGTGGAAAGAAGGAGAGAGAAGGGATGTAGAGATTATAGAAATATTTACTAGTAACAAAACGATAAGAAACACAGTAAAAAAAACATATATTCATATATATGTATATAATATATATTGTGTTATATAAATGAAGGAGAAAGAATCAATAAGAAGAATGAATTTTAAAAGGCAATGACACTACCACACATGACTAACACGAACAAAAGCATACAGTGATAGCGGCTGAAAGTGTGTTCGAGCTTAAATTGGAATATTAGAAGCATTTCGATTTCTTTCTTTTCGGCCTTTTGTTAATGCTCTCATTTTTTTCACCTTTCTTCTCATTTTACAGTCAAATTTTCAGGGTATTTTGTATCATACACAGTTACACAAAACATACATAAATACGATTTGTGCGTTTTTGCTCAATGACAAAACCAACGCCCGAAATTATCATGTTCTTGTTCTTTTTTTTTCTCAATTTATTTCGTTGTGCCTTTTTTGGTTCTTCGGAAATTTTAACGAGTCTATTGTTCGGTGTTGTCTTCTTTTCGCCAAAAAACATACAGAGATTAAACTTTATGCAGAGTTTGATTCACGTGCAAAAAATGATGGCATACGGCTGCAAATGAAAGTACACAAGACCATATCTTTCTCTCTCTGTGTGTGTATGTGTGCTGAATGACAGCGATATTGAAGTTGCTATTTTTACCACAAGCACAGTAAATTTAGTTGAATTTGTAGCCAATATATATTGCATCTTAACATCGTTTCTCTTAAGAAAGAAAAAAACTTCGCTTATTTGCGATAAACTAATTGAACAGCTATTCTTATCGTTCATGGGGAATATTCAATTGTAGTTGTTGTATGACGCACCGTTGCTCGTATTTTTTGTTGTTTCACGAACAATCGATTTCATTTGCACGGAAAGACCGACACTAATCAATAATGTCCTTCTGGAAATGGTTTTAGCGATATCTTGTATGACACTTATCAACATTTGAATTAGACGATAACGATACGTGATACACGTTTATCATCAAAAAACCCTCACATTATCTAGCGAAGAGCTCATTCAATCATTTCGTGCGGCTCTCAAAAACTACGAAACAAATTATTTGAACCCATTAAACAATAAAAGTGAATTGTCAAATGTTTGTCTCCATATTCTCCATACATGTACAATGTGCATGCTTTCCAAACAGCTTTATCTCAACAATTCGATTGGCACATTCCCGTCTCTTTTTTTGGTATGTGATGAGTTTTCTTTGAAATATGTGAAATCTTGGAATCCATTCAAAGAAACAAAGTGGAATTAAGTGTTGATGTGGAATCCAAAGTGCAACATTTCATACAGATCCGTTTTATTTTTTGCAGTGATTTTTATTTTTATTGAAAATCTAATCATTATTTATGTAATGATTGCAACTCATTTCATTCAAATTGGCAACTGACAAAAATAGCGCACCGTTTCGATTGGAAAATTTGGACAAGAACTGTTAAAAAATCATCATCATTTTGGAAATATCAATGCGATGTCATCGATTTTGTGTGCGCGCACAACTCTCTCGGTTTTCTAATGTGAATGCGAATTTTTGAATTGCCGATAGAAACGTCGACATTATTATTGACTAATGACTGCTAATTCATCCAGTTTCTCAGCGAATGAAATCCATTTATCTGTGATGTTTGCGTGCATATGTGTGTGCGTATGTCAACACATTCTCTTCTTAAATATTCATTTTTGTGTTCCCTTTTGTGTTTCTGCTGTTGATTTTGTCTGGGTAAGACGACGAACATTGGCTTCAACAAAAATGCTAATACCGTATTACTGATGTTGAGCTGGAAATGATTGAATTTGCCGAATGAAATCTATACCGCATTGGCGAGATGGGATGGATTTTTATTTGCAAACATAAAACGGACAATTGAAGCTGATCTTTCATCGGAATCGAATCGAATCGAATCAATTATTATGCAATTCATTGTTTGTCGTTTAATTTTCGCAATTGCGACGAATGACAACAACAGCAACAAAAACAACAACAGCAACAAAAACAACAACAGCAACAAAAACAGCAACAGCAACAATAACAGCGCAGCATCACCAGCAATAAAATGTGGTTAATTCGTTTCAAGCACGTGATCTCATCGCCTTGCTTTATAGTGTAAATTATTTGAGTTACGTGACACTCAAAACAATATTGCAATGTTACCGTTAAATTCGATATGCCCTTTTTGGAAAGCTAAGTTGTTGTTAGCAAGAATTTCTTTGATTTCTTCAACGCATATGATAATAAAATTAAAAAAAACGCCGTGAAATTTATCGTTTTAATAAACCGTTGAAAAACGAATGGTTTAGCTTAATGAAAAATGATGATTATGGATGGATGCATTGTGGTGCGCGATGAAATGTGCGACAGAGAGAGTGAGAGCGAGAAAAACAGGATAGAAATAATGATTGTTAAATGCAACTTACCACAGCAGAATAAAAATAAAAAATTAAAAAAACGCAAGCAAAATAAAAACGATCGCAAAAAAAGTAAGAATAAATCGAATTCGAGCGCAAAATGCTAGCGATAACAGAAGAGAGTTTAATGGGAAATTGAAACGAAAGAATTTCTTACTAAAAACAACCAATTCATTTAATTTAATTTTATCTATTTTACGGTAACTTCACTTTTAATCAAAAACAAAAACAACAAAATGTTCAATCATAATTACAATTTGGATTTTCGGTAAAACAGACTTAACTGGTACAAGTTTTCGACTACACTACAAAAATAACACACAAAAGAAGTGACACTGTTTCAGTTTGGCCGTTGGTGTAGTGTTTGCCGTTAATGGAGTGGTGATTTCTTTATCTGGCTAGTCTAAAAGGTGATTTGTCAGGAGACAAGCATTCTTCAAAAGGAATCCACGATTCCAATCCGTTAATATTCTAAATACACCAAATGAGCGTTCTACTTTACTTACTGAAGTCACAAATCGTTTGTTCTAATGATTTATTTCACGATCTTCTCTTTGGAAAAGTTATCAATAGCACATTCAAATAAAATCTCAACGGCGGGGCGAAAAAAGTGACGGCCTCATAATCAAATGAAAAACGTGTTCACCACGACAGTAGCCACTTTCATACTAAAACTACGTATGCATATCGAAATTTATATCTTGATATTTTCATTTCGTTTCTAAGTCTCTATCATTTCATTCGTTTGCTCTCTTTTTGCCGCTTCATGGATTCCAAAATGAAATAAATACAGTTTTCTGCACGTCGTTCAATCACATTTAGTTAGTATGTGTATAAAAAACACAGCAGAAGACACACATTCATGGCGAAATGGGGGGCAAATAATAGAGAAAAAACAGAAACAATTGAACCGTCTAACTTATACAGTTGTTCAAACGAAACTGAAGTCGGTGCGCGCGAAACAAAATAAACAACAACATAGAACACAAAAAAAGATACGCGAGCACGGCTAAACTAAACAAACGGCCACGGCTAACTAAACACCGTTGGTAACAGACAAACAAGAAACACATATAAAAGACGAAAATAGGAAGAAAAAACGCGTGCACGCACACATAATCGTATCAATTGCGAAGTGGATGAGTAGTTAAAAAACGGTATGGCTATATTCTGGATCAACACAGTTATGATTACGCTGTGCTTTGTTCATTGTACAATGGATTAGTGACAAAATTGCTGGTTCCCCGGCGGCTGCTAAAACTACTCCGTCGAATATCACTGTGCAAATAATCACGTTCCAATTGTGCAATCATATGGCCACCTTGCTTGGGTCGATGACGGTACGGTTGAGGTTTTTCGTATCGTTCTCCTAATGGATTTGGAGCTGAATCAACGAATTCGTTATTGCGATTGAGACGCTTTCGTAAGCCATACGTTCGTATCGAGCATAAAGAATTCGAGCGCTTCAGCTCATTTAGGGCCGAATGCATTACTCCCGTTCTCATACGTAATGTCATCGGTTTCGGTAAATGTGCATAGCCATAGCATATATATTGCCTTTCGCTACGATTACTGTAAAAGTTATCTAAATCACTCACACTATCATTCGAATTATAGTCATTTTCCGGGGTATTGTCATCGTCAATGGTGCGATGCCGACTAAGATCACCGCTAGTTCTTTGCGCACGTGAGCCACTTGCCGATTTCGCATCGTTTATGTAATAATCTCGTCCATATCTGTGTATGTGTGTGTTATTAATGAGAATTAGAAACTTGTGATCAAAAATGCGGATTGGAACACAAACCTTTCCGAGCTGACTTTTTTCGAACCTACGACAACCTTAATGGGGTTGTCTTTTTGATCCGATGAACTTAGAGGTTTTGTTTCAATTTTCGCTTCAAATTTACCGGCCAACCGTTCGATGTCATCGAATTTTTTGTTCGATGTTTGACTTAAGCGGAGCTGCAGTGCTTCCGCCGAGTATGGATTATTTGGCAATGCTACGGCATTTCGCCACTTCATGTGCTCCCTTTCAGCAATTGAACCTGAAATCAACACATTATACAAATGAACCAATGTTTATTGTTAGGTTAAAGTTAATTTACAATAAGTTTTTTGGGAATATTTTTTGTTAGTATCTTTTTTTGCAAGGCTAATCCGAGTGCCATCGGCGCTCTAGAATAACTTTATGATATCTGGTGAAGGATAGAGCGAAACCGAATGACTTCTCGAAATTTTTCAGACGCCTTTTTTATAATTTTTCGAATGCTTTAAAACCTTTTGGCTCTTAAGCTTAAATGATTTTTGTCTCCACAAAGTAACACGGTCAAGCCCTATATTTCAATGACATTAAATACATTCAGTTTACCTGGTAAATCCCCATAGTCATTATCAACTGATTGGTTAGTGGTATTGCTATTGTTAGTCTGATGAGCAAGCTCGTTAGTTTGTTTAGAATGATTGGTTTCTACATCGTGTATAATATTAGATGTTACGGTAGAATTGCTATATTGTGCTGAACAGTACTGTACGTCCTTCGACCAATGCTCTCCGATTTGAGCGAATGGGAGAAACTGTGACGTAGCGTCATCGTCAATTTTTATTGAATCATCTCGATTGTATTCTAATGGGCCTAAATCAACGGTTTCAATTGATTCACCTTCAGTGCCATTGATGCTTTGCATTGAATCTTTATCAATTCCATCATGAATTTCCAAAGAATCTTTGTATTCTTCATTTGCATCAAATGCTGATTTTGGAACACCATTTGAACCGAGTGATGCATTGTTATTTGCTACAAAATCAGCCACGTTTGGACTATGTGCTTCATCTGAAATAATTTAATTCGTGCAACAAGCAAACCCAATTATAGTTTAATCTCTTCTAAATTTTTAACTACAAATAGTTGAGAATTGTTTTAATATATTCCAATTCTCTCCCACACCAATTTGATAACATTGCGATGGCTTACCAGTGAATCGGCTATAATCATCTGGATCATTTCTAAACAACATAGAATAAAATTTAGTAAATTTTCACATATGAAGGCGATAAGTAATGCCCCACCTATGGTCTGATACATGCATTGAGTTGAACGTATTTTTCTCGTGTTTATTAAGAATTTCGACAACATTTGACTCGCGTTGCTCTTTGTTGTCTGTGTCGTACGTTTCGAGTGAGTCAAATTTTATCAAAAGATCGGATGAACTTTGCGGTTCACGGTGATTTTTCCCATGCGCAATTGTGAATGGGTCCATTCTGTTGATCGTTGTTGCTCGGCAAACGTATTCGGATGTCCGGTCTTCGATAAGGATAAGATTGTTCTTTGCTTCTGAAATGGCAGGACTTTGACTGTTCAAAGACTGCTCAGAAACCAAACTGTCGGGTTCAAGTAAATCAATTAAAGCCGCTTTGCTCTGTTCGAAGGAATTCATTTCATTCTTTCCACCAATCAGTGTTTTACTTTCAATTAAAACATGTGGTAAATCGTACGATGGTTTGCAATCCAATTCACAGTCGTTGTGCTTCTCAGTATCCAAATGTCGATGAGAAGTATGCAATGATTCAGTGTCCGAACCGTTTTCGGACAGATCGCTGATTTCGTCGGCGTTTTGGTTGCCAATAAGTGTCGGACAATCTTGTGTAGGTGAAGGAACTAACATACCAACGGGCGATGTCGATACAATGCTGTTGGCCGATCCGTTTATGCAATTCCGTGGATCAACCTTACGAAATAGCCAATTATCGTTGAAATTTGTATCGAGTCCAGCGTTATTCGCATAAATCGACTGGAACTCCAGTTCAATGTCATCCGAATCTTCGTTTTCGATGCAATCCTCTTCTTTAAACTCGAAGTCTCGATATGATGTTTTACGATACTGCAAAATATCGTTCGATTCACTTTGTGCACTGGCTGACGTCGAAGTAGACGATTGATAAATTGCGCTGCCTAATTTTTCACGAAAGATCTCGTCAATAATATCAGCCGTCTGTTGGATATTTCATGTCAATCGAATTTGCAATACAATAATTGAAAATGGTGACTTGTCAAGAGAATTAATGTCATACCTTCATTGACGGCGAACGGAAGCGTTCATTAAATGCGCTGTATTCACTTTTTAATTCAGTCGAACTGCAACGCGAACTCAAAAAAATATTTTGATTCAAATGGTCGATATGGCAACTACTATCTAAATCTGAGCCTCCCGAATGAATGCCCGAACTATTTTCGTATTTTTTGTCGTTGTACGTTTCAACAATCTGCAAATGAAGTAAGCATTTTTGTTAATTCAATTCCATTTTTTTTTATACAAAAATATACAATAAGGAAAATCTCATCAAACGAGAACACGGTTACTTCGCTCGTCCAGCTTTTCACTGAAACTGATTCCAATATTTCTGTCTCTTGATAATGCGAAAGACTTTTAAAGCGGAATATCCAACTGAAGCCCTAGTAATTGTCTTCACTGAAATATGGTCTATTCGCGTATGAATCTAAGTTCAAATCAATAGGTTAGACCAATACGAAGAAAGTCTACATATGCGTTTTTTTTGCACATTCCTTTTCTCATATGACACGCTCACTTATGAGGGTGAACGCGAACACCTTCAAGTGTTGGCGGTGAAAGTTTTCTTGTTCAAATATGATTCATACATACACATTTATTAAATATCCGTGTGTAAATATTTTGACCAAGTAGCCAGTCCACTAATTTGGAACGTTTTGGTTTTTTGTTTGGTTTAATATGATTTATGACGAATAAAATACATGAATTTTCATGTGCACTATCGCATTGTTGAATTGAGAGAGAAAGAGAAATTGAATAGATACAGGCTATAATTTCAATGGAATTTTCTTGAAAACTCTGGGGCAATGTACAAGTAGTTTTCAATATAGAATCGATAAACAATTCAATGCTTGTAATTAGCTCTTATCTGTTTTGGAAGTTTGCATTACATTTACAGAACGAGCATGCGTGTATATGTGCGAAGCATTTGTGGACCCAAATGTCACCATTGCTATACGAATAAACACAAACAATAAGGGAGCAGCAATTGCTAAATCGAATGATAAGATAAAAATTATTTCTCCAATTTGAGTGTTTGCGTAAAACGAAATCAACAAATATAAATGGTCTTACATCCGTAAAACTAAATTTTCCGCACATTTCCCGACAGTGTACGGGTTGATGTTGAATTTGAATTATTACTTTATTATTGATAAAGAAATTATAAAAACTCATGATAATATAGATTCTTGTAGGGAAATAAAAGACAGCAACTTTTTTTTTGTCAAATCAAACGTTTTCTCAGAGTATCGAGAGAAAGAGAGAGAGAGAGAAAAAGAGAATTTGAAGATTTTGCGTGAGAATGGTGTTATTTGTTTCGTTCGAACAACATTGTTGCCATATAAATAAAATATACTGAAAGTTTCAATTCTATAAAATGTGAAGTTAAGATATTCGCCATAAAAAAAATTCGTTTCGACCCCGAAAAACCTCGAAAATCGAAATTTTTTTAGGGGAAGTAGCCGTTGATTTCATCGGAATTTTAAGTCAACATTTTGAATGACATATTTTTTTCATAAAAAAAAATATTCTAAAAGTGTCATTATGATAAAATGTGAACTAGACATAGTACCCCGTACAAATGTTTTTTAATTATATTGAAAAACAGCCACTAGAGCTACCCGATGACATGATCCGATTGAGCTGAAAATAATTAGGTTTCTATTCCAAATTACCAATATGTATGTTAATTTTCGTTCAATTCTCATATCAATTTTTTGAGTTATCGTGTTAATACATTTTTGCGTACAACGTCCACACATGGACAAATAAATTTTCCGGAAATGGTTGCAATCGTTTTTTTTAAGGTTCAAAACGCAAAGAAAACTCATTCCGGGCGTTTTGAATTTTTTGGACCGATCGCAACACTTTTACTACATACAGTGGTGTGAAAAGTAAAAATGTAATTCACTCCTCATAATCTCACTGAAAGCATGAATTGAATGTTATCTTGTTTGCAGAGACAAAAAAGGGAAAATACGAAGCAGCAGTAGAGATAAACTCAAAATGACATCATAATTGCTTGTGCTAACGGTATGAATTGTACACTTGTGTACTATATCTTGAGTTTGTGCTGAAATTTACTCACCTTGTTTATGACTGCAGTAGCGAGGAGGTCCTCATAGATTTTCGGCTCGAACGATGATTGGACTTGATTTACGTCAACGCCCGAGTACCCATTCTGATTATAGAATTCCGGTAGTTTGATCACCTCCTGGACAATTGTGTGAACAATTTTGCGCAAATTCTCATACGAAATGCCCGGATTTTTCTCGTGATCCAATATTGGTAGGTCTACAAAATGCCGAACAAAATCATTGTAAATCCTTGATTCATGGAACGCCGAGCGCCAGCGCTCGTATTTGATCACTGCAAATTCCTACAAAATGCTGAAACGCTTGCTTCGTGGAATCGGTGGACAGATGATGTGCATTCAACCTAAATCTATGATTATCTCTATTCTATCTGTTCAACTTTTTTATGTGCGTAGTAATTTTCTTACGATTGTGAATATTTTCGTTCACCTACTTTGGTAAGACAAAATAAAAACAAATGTAATACACAAAGTTTACTAAGTCTTGCCGAAACTTTCGTTTGGGTACTTAATAATTGACAATAATTGGTTGTTTTTCGAAACTAACGATATCAAGTCAATAATTAATTGAAAAGCTGAAAATCTCTTATTGTGATACCAAATTGCTCTTATTTAGCAAACGTTTTCGAGAACACTCGTTCTGATCATCAGGCTTGATATAAAACAGAAAATCATACAGTAGAACAAATATGACAACATTAAATGAAGCCTATCGCGCGGAAACATCAGTCCAAAACCGAAGCGAACCGGTGCTAGTACCCGCATTCTAATGGAAAAATCAATGCAATTACACTATTAATTTAGGAACTAACGCATTTATTTTTGATGGCATTGCCGCACCATGATACAGCCTGATGATAAGAACAAGTGTACTTCAGAAAATTTGCAAACTAAAAGTAATTTTTGGATTAAAATTCGAAGTTTCTGCTTTTTAATTGAATAACAATTAACAGTGATACCTTACTGACAATTTATTTTCTCAGTACAACATTCGGAAAAAAGGTTGGAATTCCAAATGTGTTTCGTATTAACAGTTTAAGCTGTCAGCTTGTAAATTTTTCATTTGAAATACATTTTTTTTCCGAATGTTGTACCAAAATATATTCCAAACAAATTGTCAGCAGGGTACATTGTATTTTTATCGTAAGCTATAATTTTAAGTTATTGGATTAAACGTGATATGCGAAAAGGAAAACTTTGACGTGCAATGACATCAAAATGGCAGTATTTTGAATTCTTCTTGATTATTTCTTATATGAATAAAAAATTCGCTTGTTAAATGAATCCTTTTTGTCTCTATCAACTGTCCAAATTGATTTTCTATTGAATGCAATCTGAACCACAAAAACAAAGGCCAGGTGATATGCAATGTAGCGTTGATGCTTCGTTCAGATGTATGCGTGCTTAAAAATAATATTTCGAATCACAATAAATAATGAAACACACAAATCTTGCGTAAAATTGTGTAATTGTAAGTTATTTGTCCCTCTTCGACGCGGCTGCCGGCTGCACATCGCACGCGCATGTATTTATATTATGCATCACGTTTCTCTTTTTTTTATCGAGTATGCAAAAAAGATGAGTGGTTGAAAATTATAATGAGATCAGCGTAAATATATAATAAATACAAATAATTTATTTCTGAAAAGAGATGCGAGCTAAGTGTCTTCAGCGAAGTTTTAGGGTATATCAAGGTCTTTAACTTGTCCTTTTTTGCGGTGGTTACGACTATTCACATCATTATTTTCAACCACTTGAATATTTATATTGGATAAAAGTCAAACCATTTTCCACGAAACTTTTATTGCACGCGTCATTTATGTGACTCTGTTGTTATATTTCCTTTATGTGAATTAAATTCGTTTTGGGTTGGATTTATTTGACTTATTGGATTATTCCAGTAAAAAAAATATTGAGTGTGAATAGCGCACTTTTTGCGATGTTATTACCTAAAACGACCTCGATCCAGTGAAAAATTCCGTACAAAGCAAATGCCAATATAACGTAAATGAATAGGATTAATTGCCAAGTGAATTCCATTTTTGTGTGTTGCTTTATTATTTAACAAGTGGATTTGAATGGTGGCAAAAATGGATTTTGCCTTTGGCACCCGTGCAACTTGCTGATAGCCTGATGTATGGTGTGTGTGTGTTTATGTTTATTCGATTTGAACAATTTGGTATTATATATTTTTATCTCACTTTTGTTTGTTGCAAATTTAAAATGCTGCATATTATTGGCTAGATTTCGCGTGGTTTCTCCATCCAAAACACATTTCATTTAATTGTGGCCGATAAAGGCAACTCGTTAGAGGTATTTGCCTCAAAATCCATTTAATCAATCGGAAGCTATTTCGATGATAATGAAGAACCGCGACAAAATGATGATAACAATATCGGTATCTATAAAAATGTACACATACCAGAGACAAAGAAAAACGAAAGCAACAACAATCAATCGAAAATGGATGATGTTATGTATTCGCTTGATATTTCAATTAAACTCGTTTCAGAATTAAATTTGCACGTAAAAATCGATTTTCTATTTTGTGTGACGGAGCAAAACTTTCGCACCACGCGCTCTATATTGTTTATCTCACATTGATGATATCTGATCGTATTATGATTCAAATTGATTTGCACCAATTGAATTTGAACAATACCAATGAAATTGCGAAATTAGCGTCGTTATCACAGGTGGGATGGTTTCGAATACTATCGATGCTTTCGAATACTATCGATGCATTCGGACCTAAAGACACGTTTTTCTTTAAACCGTTCGTTCAATCGACTTTGGTCGATTCTAATGATTAGACTAGAAAGCGAAAGGTTTGCTGTTTAAATTGGCATTAATATTGAAATGAACGTGAAACTTTAAATTATATTTCAACGGCGATATCATTCGTCTATAAATTTGCATTTGTAATGTATATTATTCGTGCGCGAAATGTGCGAGCAGCAATGATGACCGTGAAATAGTGTGACAGAATATGGCTCACAAAACAGATTTGAATGGATGAATTCATATAATAGTTCATATATTTTTTTGATGATTGTCAAAAATATTGTGCCACACTGCAAGCATTTATCGCAACTTTTATCATTAAAAATTATATTGTCATTTCGAAATTGCAACTCAATACGATAACGGACGATCATCGATATCTATATATTTCGATCGAGCTCGAAATTTTATATACATATGGCGCTTTTGTGATCAAATCGTTGCGTTTGTAATCCATCAAGTACTGGTCTACACGTTGACGTTTTGCTCATTTGAATTTCTCAATCCATCAATTTGCTTCTGATAATTGATAGATTCGATCCATATCAATATCTCCTTGAAGCGTTTGTTTTGTTTTTTCTTGTTTTGTTTCTTTCGACGACATGACATCACTTCTTCTTCTGGATGTTTTTTTTTTTTTTTTTTTTTAGGCACACTTCAAAATCCATCAACCTTTGATTGATAATATTGGTTCGATTTTCAGGGCTTAAAAATATGTTGAAGCGCGTTCGAATGACCGAAAATTCGGTGGAAACTTCCAAAGATGCTTGGTACGCATTAATATGAAAAAAACGCTTTTAAACTACGTCCGCTGCAACTGTTTTGGCACGATATGCCATAATTAGCTGCAATACGATCCACATTGATTCTTGATTAGGAAATTGGACTTTATACTTTGAAAACTGTCAAATGATTTTCGGTATGTTCACACACAAAACGAACCAATCACATTTTAACGTGTTTACTTTGCCGAACAAAATAAAAAAAGTCAGTGATATTTTCGCAGCTCACACAAACTGTATATGGATGTTTATTGTAAGCGCTAGCTAACCAAACGATCCGATATAGCCGACTGATAAAATGAGCTTAGATTAGAGAATAAGTTATAAGTCTGGAAGGTGAACACATGTTTTTATTGCAGAGTTCTTTTTTGTATGTACGCTTAAGTGTGTTATATCTAATCAAATTTAAAATTAAAGACAGCGACAACATATACCGTGCAAGACTATCAGGTGAATGAATATGCCGAGAGGCTACTTAAACTCACACGAAACCATCCGCCACACAACACAATATCCAACAGAGCGACTGGAAAAATAGCGCGACACACATTAAAACAATGTTACGTGTGGTCGATGTCTGTGTACTGATGTCGCTCTGTCGCGATATCAGTAGTATGTATGTTTCATCCCGCATCAATTTTTTGCGAAACATATGTTCACTTCGCCGCGTTTAGCTCATGAACGTAGAGCCGTAGATGAAACGTACGTTTGTATGTAATCGAAAATATTAGTATAAACAATAGAAATAGATAGCGAATGCTTGACATCCAACTTTTTTATTTTTCTTTATTGTTTATCTCCTTTTCATTCAATCCAAAGAAGAGCGAAGCGAGCAGAGAAATACAGTATTTGAAGATTGCTGCAGACGGTGGAAGTGCTGTCAAATAGTTCCGAAATTGCTTACATGTTTGCATTGATTTGCATGGGCGCTCGTGTCGTGTTGCTTGGTGACTTTATACTGAAGTGTCAAAAGGCTTCCACCCTTCGGATTGCTGTATGTATGAAATGAGTGTATGCATGCTTGCTTGAAAGTAGTATGTTCGGTCACTTGCTCACACATTTAATATCAAAGAAAAAGATAAAACAAAAACAGAATAATACATTTATCTTATTTGCCAATGAGAAAATTAATATGTATACATGTAAGAATGATTGCAAACATGCACACATCCTCACACAAAAAATGAATTATTTTAGAAGTAACAAACTGTCAACATGACCTACTACACTCTCTCTCTCGCACTCACTTAGTTAATCACACTCTCACTCTCATTCTTGCAAACTAGAAGCCAAATAGAATTGATTTTTTTGACAATCATTCACTCACTCACTCTCCCTCATCAACAGTCGCGAATCAGTATAATTAGTTACTATATTGTTTGTTATTTGTTTTCGTTTTCTTCTTCTTCGTAAACATTCGATATGAAGCATGATCAATTATTATTAGCTATTGAAGAAGAGCAAGCGAGCAAACCTGTTTTTGGGCAAACTCCTCATAAAGTCAGAGGTATGACCGCTGGCGTGAAACTGGAAATTCCAAAAGCTGATTTTGGCTCAGTTTTTGGTCTACTTTCGAATAAAATTATAAAAACTCAAAAATTTAGAAGGTACGAAGAATAAAAACAGACATACAAAGACCTCATGTCATTATATTATTGATTTTCGCTATTTTTTTCTTTCAATGGTCGAGTTTCTGCCGTTTTTTGGCCGTTAATATAAAAGCATTAAGTGGCTGCCAGGCGTTACTATGCGATGGATCCATCAACGTATTTGAATCCATCGCTTAAATTTAGCTACTAAATGCGATGCGACTGACATATTCATGCTTGTCTGCTACAGCGTAAGCAGTGATACAGTGGACGCGTTAGTGCAACTCTCAGTCATTATTGTAATGTATAACACAGACAGCGTCGCAGCGAACACGAACACGCGTTCACTGTATCACTGCTTACGCTGTAGCAGACAAGCATGAATACGTCAGTCGCATTGCATTTAGTAGATAAATTTAAGCGATGGATTCAAATGCGTTGATGGATCCATCGCATAGTAACGCCTGGTGGCTGCTTGGCATTTTGATCGAATAACCAAAAATTAAAAAATATGAAGAGTTGGGTTTTAATAAAAAGTTTGAAGTTCTATGATTTTTTTTTTTGCAGCAATAATATTTTGAATCAGTCTTGGAATAGATGCTGGATGATTGTCGTTCAAAGAGTATGCTGGCTTACGCCAGTCTTATACTGTACAGAGGATGGCAATGCCATCATAATATCATGCGTTAGTTCAGAAATGAATAGTTAAATTGCATTGATTTGTCCATTGAATTGAAGGCGCTCGCGTCGGTATAGGTCTGATTGGCACTCGTTATATTCTATTCTCTCGTTTTGTTCGATGTTCATCATCATCACTTAATGCGTACGTGCATAAATGAGAACCATATATTCACTAGCCTACATGTGGCCTGTGCATTTATTAAGCGTAAGCCAGCACACGGACTATGATGGACAACGATTTGCCAAGACTGTTTTGAATACATGTGACAAGGGAAAAGAATGTGCTTTATCAAAATTACCAAAGTTGTAAACAAACAAAAGATTGCAATGGGAAAATTCACCCCATTTAGTATGCAATAATGACTATGGTAACTCTTAATTCTCTTTTTAATGCAGGATCAAGTTCTGAATATTCTCGAAGTGTCTGTATTCTGAATTTCTCCCACATTTTGAACTACTATAATTGAAGTGAAAATAACTGGATCAATTCTAAGACATCAACAAATTGAAATTACTCTACTCAACCCTGCTTTTCCGGTGTTCTCAGCATCAATACCAGTACATAGGGAATGGGTAAAAACAACTTCACTTCTCTTATAGTTCAAAATGTGGGAGAAATACAGAATATAGAAACCTGCGTGTTTCGTTCCATTTTGAGTAATACCGTAGTTTTCACTTGTCAAATGTCAAAAGATGGCAGCTTCAAAAGTGACACCTGCCCAAATGGCGGGCTATTCAAAATGAAACCTTTTATTGGAAAACCCTGTATAAAATGTTCTATAATTTTGGTAATTTTTCAGATTATACTTGCTCTGGTTGCTTCTGCATTTATCGAAAGAAACGAATCAGTCGAAAAAAAGAAGAACCAATCTAAAATGTTGATTGAGAACAGATCAATGTCAATGCTGAATAAAATGTAATAATAATAGGGAAAGTGATAGTAAGGAATACCTTTTTTTCTGTCGCGTGTATACGAAAAAGTAAAATTAAATGTTTTTGTTTCTTAACACTGATCAACCAATTGCGCATACAGAGAGAGAGAAATCAGGGTGTTGCTCAATCAAATGAACTATGTTCATGAAATATCACCCAACTGGTAATATATTTCCACATCACCAAAATCCCAGTTGTACAAATGCACGTTTCATCCAAGGCTCTACGTTCATGAGCTAAACGCAGCGAAGTGAACAGATGATTCGCAAATAAGTGATGCGAGATGAAACATACATATCTATACTATTGATATGGCGACAAAGCGACATCGGCATACAGACATCGACCACATGTAACATTGTTTTAATGTGTGTCGCGCTATTTTTCCAGTCGTTCTGTTCGATGTTGTGTTGTGTTGCGGATGGTTTCGTATGAGCTTAAGTGGCCTCTCGGCATATTCATTCACCTGATAGTCTTGCACCGGTATATGTTGTCGCTGTCTTTAGCTTTATATTTGATTAGATATAACACACTTAAGCGCACATACAAAAAAGAACACCGCAATAAAAACATATGTACCGACAAAAAAACCAGCAACAATATGGCAAAACTAAGCCGAGCGAAGAAAAACATTGAAGTGAGACTACGAGTGAAGCCGTTTCAAAGTCTTATTCTGTGAAAGTTCCATATTAAACGTTTCTGATTGATTTGAATATTGTTGTAATGCCAATGAAATGGTGCCAATCGTAGAATGACATAAACTCTGGCAGAATCTATTGCCTAACGCTATAAAACACTGTACATGTACATTTATATGCTTAAACTCATCGAAATCTTCCTAAATAAATTTCCATATTTGATGGATAATTTACAATCGTACATGAAATATACCTGTTCGTGATTGTCTGATAACACGCCGGACTGCATGCTCATTAACTGAGCCATTTGAACATAAATAAAAACAATTTAATGGCACATTACGGGACTCTTTATTACAAAGCACTTTCTCGACCAGCTATTTTGTGTATATCTATCTTTATCATTTCAATTGTCATTCGTTTTATCTTCGATTGCGGTTACGTTTGAGTATTCAACAAATGTGCTAAACTTGCACTTGAACCTTATTGACGTGAACACACAATGACATTCATTTTTTCCATTAACACATCAACATTCCTTCGCAAAAGTGCAAACACAATCTGATCATTCAATCACGGCAACTCAAATGAACAAACTGATGAGCGAAATTGAAGAAGATACACGTGGAGAAAAGGGAAGAATAAGAGACATTTAAAAACTTTTGAACAAATTATGCTTGAATGAAACAACGAATGTTTACATAAACTTTATCCAGTCATGTACAATATGACGTCAACTTCTGGTCAAAATCCAGCAAAATTTTATCAATCAAACCGTGTGCTTAAAACATTCGTTCATTCTTTATATCGTTTGAGCATTCATTCTCAATTCGGAACCAATTGGGATTTATAATTAATAGAATTTAAGCTGATTTCCTCCATCCCGTCGAGGTGATATTCAATCATTCTGTTCGGGTCAAGTATTTCAATGAATTTTTTGTCATTAATATCACATGCATTGAGCACGCAATTCGCATTCAAATTTTCATTGAAGTTTCAGCGATACTTGTTCACAAAAACGTCTTAGAAACCTTGTCGCATTTGTCTAATGCCGTTTGGATTGCATAGAGAAAATAACATGAATAATGAATGTATTGCTATTTATAGCATCCATATCAATTCGGCCGGATTTTTTTTTATGTCAACCAAAACACCCATTACGTGTACTTGCAACAAATTAACAGTTTCATTCGACTCAAAGTTGCGTTTCTTGCAACATTTGCATCAACTGTGACAATGCAGGCAAAAAAAGTATATGCTCAATTGCACGTGTGCTCTGATCGAAAAATTATGTTTTGATTTCATTAGGGATCGAGGTAATTAATTTAATTTGGATGGTTTGACCCCTTTGATTCGATTACCAATTGCAACTTAATTGACATTGTTACCGACAAATTGGTGTTACAAAAACGTATATTCATCCCTAATGCATGGAATTAGTTAATGTTTTGAAGCTTTTATTGACCGACATTTTCATTATGATTCCTAAATGACAAATTTAAAAAAATATGTTTGAACAATTGATACAAAATAAGCGATAAATACGGTAAAATTGAATATCAGTTTTCTTTTAAACAAATTTTCAACAGCAAATCCCTACCTCCATTTTACGGCAATTTCGTTGAAATTTATGTTGATAAAGAATTGAATGGGTGAAAATAATAAGTGAAATAAACTTCTTTTTAGCAGGAGCAACTCTTGTATTTTTTTAAATTGGAAACATAGTGGAAAAAATATTTTAGAGTGAACTATCAAAATAAATGTTGTTCAATATTCGAATATATTGATCAGATCAATTTGAATGAACTTATCGTTTGTTATGAAACTGGATATTGAGTTTAAATGTAGGTTAATCCGTTCGACTTTGATTGAATCTAAAGAAAGCTGTATATGGCAAGCTGCACAATGTATAAGCACTCAAATAGTTTAAAACGAAATTATTAGCCAAAATAGGTGATTTCATTTGCTCAATAAACTACATTGGGCGCGGTGTGCAATGTTTGTGAACATGTGGGGCATGCAAAAGTGCCAAAAAAAAAATGATGTGGTTAATTAACTCACCGGATGACAAAGCTTGATGTAATGAAACTTCCAACTTATAAATTATGTTACTCAATTCGCAATGGAATAGCAAAAATAACTTTAAATCTGAAATGTAGTTGAAAAGCCCATATGATATATATTGAATAAAAAGCGCCGGAAATTAGTCCACTTTCATTTTGAAGGTGGTCACGAAATGAATAAGTAAATATGATATAAATGTCCATGTTTGGCGTCAATTTATACTTACATTCTAAATTTTTGTAGATTTGACCAACGCAAACGGCATCTAAGGAGCCGCCGAGCATGGACCCCAATATATCTTCAATGAATTCCCGAACTCGAACCCTTTGTTGCAATGGAACCGGCGATGACTCGTCTAGTTATTCGATCATTCAAAATATGTTCATTTTATAGAGAAAACAGTGAAATCAATTTGATTCGAAAATGAAAATGTATGCTGACCACATCAAATTACCATTTAATTGCAACATAACATTATCTTCCGAATGCGAGTGTCTATCATTTATTTGTGATGGCGGTGGTGTTTTTGTGGCATTTGCGACACTTGCTTTGTCATCAAATCTATGGTCGAGCCGCTCAAATATCCAGTCATACGCCTGCATGTACACAACGTTATCAAATTGATGACAATTGCTGCATTCCCAATGGTTATGCTTGGCCAACCAAATTGCGCATCGCGGATTCTTGCATGTTTCCGATGAGCAACTGCTGCACAGCACAATATTATCAATTTTCGATGCGCAACCACCCGTCACATCAATATTGAAGGGACTTTGACACACTGAGCAAAATTTATACGGATTTTCGTATACCGTTTCGATGTGATGTTGTGCACTTGATGTAGATGCTGTGTCAGTGGTCGCGTTTGATTCGCAAATTTTACTATTTGCCGTTGAGTTTTTCTGAGCTAACCTCCTTTTGTCGGTGATCTTCTTGCTAAAAATGACACAAACAAGAGAAACGAACATGTTTATCCATAAGGAAATCATTTGGTCATAAAAAAAGTGCATAAGCAATTTCAGTTTCAACTTTGCTAATTTAGCGCGCGTATTTTTTATGATCTTTCATATTAAAAATCCAAATTAATGAGGCAAAATTATATCAAGGAGAAACCGATGAGCACACAAATGG
Source organism: Obolodiplosis robiniae (assembly GCA_028476595.1). Lineage (NCBI taxonomy): Eukaryota > Metazoa > Arthropoda > Insecta > Diptera > Cecidomyiidae > Obolodiplosis > Obolodiplosis robiniae. Next base: position 4,307,395 of record CM052017.1, on the reverse strand, counting down.
ATTTGAAAATAGCGCAGAATAGAATTAAATGCTCCGAATCGACGATATGTGATATTTTGTGACTTTGACTGGTATGTTAGTGGTCTCTATTTCAATTCAATGCCAAGATTTTAGTGATGACGATTTCGATAATGAGGCAGAATCACTGACTGCAGCTTTGCCATTCATATGCATTATGGGATTTTAAAAGATCCAGCCAATTTGTTTGCAAATTGTCTATTATAACAGACAAACTCTGTTACCAATCAATTCTCTGAATTCAAGCAAAAATATGCATGAGGTTTATTTGAATCGAAAACAACCGTATCATGATCACTTCAAATAAATATTCTCTTCCATTTGGCCAATTTGATATACTCAGTTCGAGTAGTTGTTAATAACTAGTCTTTTTCTATTCCAAATTTGTAGGATGCAAAACGTTGTTTTTTATTCGATGCTAATGGCACTAATTCAATTATCACTAATAATGAGATGGATTATTTCACTAAATTAGTGGTATGTAAGCGCTTCCAATTTTTAAACTCGAATTAGATGTTGTAATCGCTTTTGACCCAACAAAGACAGCGACAAATGTCGAAGTGAATTATTCGAAAGCAAAAATTGCATCTTCAAATTGGCCAAAATCTACTCATTATGTAAATTGATGTAAACAAAATCATTGACTACAGCCACTGAAATGTATGAGATCGAACAACATTTGAAAGAATGAAAAACTTTTACATTCGAATTGAAACAAAATTAGCAAATTGCATTGGTGAATAGGTGATGTCATGCGCGCTAGGGGAAAACATATTTTACACGATTGTCTTACAATTTTTGGCATAATCCGTCGAAAATCTATCCTTTTTTGCCGAAAGCAAAACGATTATAAGCACATTACGAGCACACAAGCTTTTTAATGTGGGCACATCTCTACTTGATGGACTTTTGAATCGTTTGAAAATTTAAATCGTAACACAAGACTAAAAACAATGAAAATGACAAAAGCAAAATTCCCATCCAAACAAGGAAATTTACAATTTAATTACCCACGATGGTTTGGAATTGCTGACGAGCGTATGTGCGTGTGCGTTTTAAGTGTCATTAAAATAATTTATGTTTCAAAACACTTCTTTGACGAACATGCAAATCATGTTTGATGAAGTGGGCATGCCTGTAGGAATATTCGCAGAACAATGAAGGGTCAACGATATGTCTACGCAGTTTGAAAATATATTTATTTATCATCTAATTGAATAATTTGTTTAGCGATGGTTTTTTTATAGGCAATCATTGAAATATCGTTTTAGATGATTTTTGATTTGAATTCTGATTGTCCGTTTCTAATCTTTCACTTGTATATAATGTGCAATATTTCCGTTTCCAAATCAAAACAATTTTGTGAGCGAGTCGCAAATTTTTCCAAAATAAATTACTGGTTTTGTTGTAAATGCTTGTTTTGATATTTTGTTGATGAATGCAACACTTCCAATGAGGATAAACTCTGGAAATACACCCTAACACTTAAAACGTGTGTACTTTTGTTGATTTATGCATTATATATATTGTGGCAAAACGCATCATGAATGAGTGATTCCATCCAACATTAGAAATTCCAATCAAAAATGCCCGAAAAATTCATGCGAAGATTTGTCATGTTGATTTTCATAGACACATTCGAAAAATTATAAAATTGAATGTTATTTGAGGCACTTAAAACTGAAGCTGGAACGAATAATTTGGAAGACTGACGCATAGTTATTCTTTCACAACGTGTGAAAATTTTCTGACGTTTCTGACTAGCTAGTCAGCCGGCTGGCAATTTTAGAACAAAAATGGCTAGATTACAGTAACAAAGAAAATAGCTAAAATTGATTCCAATTGGCTTCGACTGACTCATTCGATTTGAGCTAACTTAGCCGGCTGAATGTATTTCAAAGTGGAAATTATATAAAACTGTCCCAAATTAGCCGACTGACTGTCAGCCGATTAAATTTGATTGATTTTCAATGAATGAGATTGTAAAAATATTTTTATGGGACATGGGAGCTAGAGTCTTAGAACGAAACTGTGTTATGTTCAGATTTTGCGACATTTTTGAATTCATCACATTATTTGTGTGATTGAGTGAGTCACATTGAAACAACATGTATCAACGAACTATGTGGGCACATTATTGTGCGACAAAAAAAAATAAGAAGGAATGAGAAATCGAATATTTTTTTTTTGGGAATAATCAAACGGCTACTACGAATTAAAACACCAATACAATGCAGAAATTACAATGTATACAGATCTGTCACAAATATTCGTTGTAATTGTAACGTATACACACAAACGTATAATATGAATTTATTCTCATGAATTGAAATTCAAACATCTCACAAATTCTGGTTATGTTCAAGCTCAAGCGGATTTAAGAAAAAGAAATTAAGCTATTTTTTACATATTCACGGGTTTTTATAGTGTTCTTCAAAAATAAAATAAGTATATTTCAAAGTGAACATCAACAATATGGCACGGCTGATTCATAGCAAAGGGTGTTTCAATAGAGGTGTCGGGATTTTGAATTCTTCTGATAGGGATACGAGTGAGTAGATGTCAGTTTTATTTCGACAGACGTAATCGGTAAGGTTTGGCAAATTAACCATGGATCATTACACGATAAAACAACGCGTAGAAATTATACAAATTACCATCAATATTCGTGTTCGGCTTTTGGCTCAAAAATCATCTTCAGTGATGAGGCGTATTTCTGGTTAAACGGGTATAGTAACAAACAAAATTGCCGCATTTGGGGCGCGGAAAACACAAAACAAATATTTGAGACTGAAATGCACCCACAGAAGTGCACTGTATGGTGTGCGTTTTAGTCCGAAGGTGTCATCGGCCCATTTTTTTCGAAGATGTAAATGGTCGGCGCGTTAATGGGGGTGAACGGATGGTGTCTACAAAGCGTAGTCATGGTGGACATTTAGATGATGTTATATTCCATTACTAATTGCCATAAATATAGCTACAATTCCCAATAAAAATTTTGGTCAAGTCATAATTTCGTTTGTATTTTATTTTAATTCAACATCCCGACACTCTTATTGAAACACCCTTTATTTAATCAATCCTAAATCTCATTTTAATGACTTGCGCATCGAATTATTTTTACTCACCAAAGTGACAAACAAAAAACTCAGAACCAATAATTGTCTTGTTCTCACTTTCTCAACTGAACACGTGCGAAACTCAATTATTTCCATATACGAATAATTCAATTCATGTTTAACAGAATTCCAGAACCCATTCTCGACATTCAATGAAATATATACAGTACATTCATTATTATTGATAAATTCCTGTTTATAGGTGTGTTGCCAATCTATATACGCAATGCTTTCTGTTTTTTTTTTTTTTTTTTTTTTTCATTGTAATAGTTATTGCTTAAGTACTCAAACTAGGGGCCTTCTACAATACATTTTGACTTTGTACAATATATTTCACCAACTGCAATCATTTATGAAATATCTCAAATTGTTATTATGTATTATGGTGGAAAAAAGAAAAATAGACATTGCAAAACAAAAGAATTCAAACTTTTTTGTAAAAAACATTATTTTTAATTTGCATATCTATTTTTCGTTTCACGAACTGATGATCATTCCAGAAATAATTTCATATCCAGGTTGAAAATTATTCAAAATTGAGTTCACACAGCAAAAATGGTAAGTCATTTTTTCAACTGACAGTTAAAATTATCAAATTAACTTGGCATAAATATTTCAAACAGGGTTGGATATTTCTCAAGTTTTGCTCGATGTGCTATTTTAAACTTTGAATATTCATTTTGGCTTTTTCAATCAGTTTGTTTCAGCGATCAAAAATTGGTTGAACTTTTGAAATAATTGTGTTTAAATGTTCTTTATTTGAAATGAAATGATTCGTTTTCATTCCAAGCTACATGCTAGATGTGACACACAAAGTGACCGCCACAATCGTTTAACTGAAGAGGACATTCGCACAATTTTTTTTTCGCGAAATGGGCCCGTGAATTGCCCACCAAGGTCGTGTGATTTGACGCCTTTATATAATTTTCTTTGTGGTTACGAGAAATCACTCGTCTACGTGGACAAACCAGCTACTCTTGGTGATTTGGAAGCCAAAAGTCATCGCGTCATTGGTCCCAAATGATCGAAAAAGTAGTGCAAAACTGGACTGATCGACTAAGGTACATTATACAGAGCCATGGTCAACATTTGTGTGAAATTATCTTCAAACAATAATTGTCATGAACTAATCTTTCGATTAAATTCAAATAATGGCTTTTCTAATGATTTTTATGTATTTTATTTCAAAAACAAATCTTATCGCTCCCAAAAAACATCCATATTTTTCATATATTTTCAAGGATACAAGCATCAAAGCATCAACGTCGGGCTCCTACGCAATACATCAACACAAAACATGTGACCATGTCTTTGCAAACCTTTTGAGAAAGTTCCTTGTTGCTTTGAGGGGAATCACTATAAAAATATTCATCTCATGAATAAGAACGGCGACAAAAAAATAATTGTAAGAACGTGAATACTTGTGGTGAAAGATTTGGGCCAAAGATTGTGCAATGTTTAAAAATTCATCCTTATCCCTATGAAACAAATAAATGTAAATGAAAATACAAAAAATCGTCTATTTTCAAATAATACTTCTTCAAGTCAGCTCGAGTGTAGGCATTTGAGTTTTTTGATTCTGAGAATTTTTCCAAAATCCTGTTAATTACAGAGATTTGAAGGTTTAAGCTCCTAAAATTGAAACAAAACATCAAAGAAGGTTTTTTTCTTTGAAAAATATTGAAATCACTTACGGAAGATAGGGAACGTTTCTTTGTTTTTTCGACTTGCATCTTGAAAATTGAAATAAAATGAAATGGTTTTGTTGTGGCGATAAGACTATTTCCAATACATGCTTGCCCAATAATCTTTGCATTTTCATAAAAAGTACACCAAAGCGCCACTATTTCTCCCATAACAGGGATAGAAGATGTCGCTTCGATGCGTTATATTTTTAAGTAAAATCGCTCAAAAAGTGAATTTTTGGTAAAAGAATTAATTCGCCATTGGTCCTTACTTTTTAAACCAAGTAGATGTTTTAAGTCTATCTCTGGCTGCATCGAATTGCTCTTTTCCAACACTGACAGAGGGAAAATTAATCCTACCACTTTCGTTAGTATACAAATCTAGGAATGAAGGTAATTTTTCATGAACACTCAATTTAATTGGATCCCTACAAATGTGAGAGAATATTCGGACAGGGCTTACCATCGCAAGTTGCCTGTTAAAATGGAGAAGTCGTTCAATTTTTATTTCAGCGTATCTCAAAAGTTTTACTCACCAAAGTAAAAAACAAAAAACATAAAACCAATGAATGTCTCATTGTCACTTTAACAGTTGAACCGTTGATAGACTCAATGATTACAAAAGACGAATGAAAAACATCACATAGGATCTATTAATTTATAGCAGCAACCTGAACCGATTCTGGATTCTCATTAAAATTTTCGAAGTTAATAGCTTCAAACATGTGTTATGCATTTGCTTTTAATTCAGTTGTACACGAGTATGTTGGCGAAATTTTTCGCATTTCTTTTAAAATAGGTTCAAATTATTACTTGTTCTACAATTTATATGCATGTTCTTCGTTGTTCAATCAACCCACGTTAATGGATAGCAGTGTATGGTTGAGATACCATATCTTTTTTAATATACCAGATAAGATAAGATAAGATACTATCTTTTATCTTATTTTCAAAACTATCAACTATCTTAACTTGATTTTTTAAGATGAGTTTAAGATAATTTCACTTTCTGAAATATCATAAAAAATAAGGCACATTTTTCTAATGTTATAATTATGATACAATAATAATAATTGTTCCTTTATTTTTGTAAATTGTTTTTTTTCCAAATTAAATACAATAATAAAGAAAACAAAATGACATTTTTATACCGAAATCATATTAATTTTTTAATTTTTTTTTCAGTATTTTTATGAATATATTTTTCACAATATATCGACAATATTTTTTAAATAAGCATCTCAATTATCTTGAAAAGCATCTAAAGATACCGCGAAAGAATTTCATCTTTTAAGGAAGATAAGATAATTATCTGAAAAACACCGAGATTAATCAAACAGAAATGAGATACTATCTCAAAAGTATCGAGATACTTTCGAAGTATCTCAACCAAACACTGATGGATAGACCGAAATTTTACACTTTTAGAGACTTGCAGGACCGAACTGCACCGCCACTTTATTTAAATAAGATAAAAAAATGGAAAAACGATGAGATAGATAATGTAAGATAGTCTCTGAGGCTTTTATCTAGATATTATAAGTTGTTATTTTATCTATCTTATCTACCTTATCGACTTACTTGAGATATCTTGGCCATGCACTGGATATCCCCATAAACAAACTAAAATAATTTTCTGTGAAAAGAGCCTAGTTCAATTGTTTCGTTTTATTTTTCACCGCAATCAATACTTCCTTTCATAAAGAAAGTAGAACTGACGGTAAACGGTTTGTAGGTTGCCTTGAAATATCTCGCGAATATGAATGTCATACGCAGCAAAAACAATTTGGTAACATAAATTTATCATCAGTTTGGCTTAATTTTACCTAACTTGGTTTCTGCGCCATCTGATAGTTTAATATTTGAATATTACAAGTTAATTAAGTTATGAAAATTTGATTCGGTGAGATTAAAATCGGTCTCTGTAAAAAGTTGCAGTAGATGACCAGACAAGAAAAAGTTTTATATAAAAGCGTCCCAAAACTGTGTTGATCGATATAGCCTAGATATAGCGAAACATACAAATATTAGAATTCGAATTATTGATGTGCTGTTTTTGTCGAAGAACAGAATATTGGGGATCTTTTCAAAGAGCGATGACTGTACACATGACGCTGTATTTCGGTGTGTGTAGAATCCACATTTTTGCTGCCATCATTTCAAGTTTATGTCATATAAGCAGGTGATTCAGATGGTGCTCGCATAGAAAAAACGTCAAATCTCAGACTTGTATCTTCCGTGTGGTACTTTCAAATTTATAAAAGTACCCGTTAGGTACGTTGAGGTGCTACGTACGATGTTGCACATACTTTACAGGCTAAATTCGTACAATTGCTATTTATATCGTTCAAAATTGGTTGATCATGACATTTCAAATAAAAATTCAAATTTTAACGATCCCCACAAACAAAAGTTGGTTAAAATTTGAATTTTTCTTTGAAATGTCATGATAAGTTGAGAACTGTTGAAATATTACAAGAATTTTCTGGAAAATCTCCATATAAAATGCATGGTTTTTCAGAACTTACGAGGAATTACTAGAAAGAAAATTAAGTTATTAAGCAATACTAATACATGTTGTCTTACCCCTAAATCTCAATAACCTTTCAAAATCATTGAAATTCGCACATCGCACAGCTGTAACATACTAACTGACAGTTTTATAACTTGAAGTAGCTATTAGTATGATTCATCTGGATATGATACTAGTTCCTTCACCTTTTAGGATACCGCACAAAATAGCTGAAATCCTTAATATCAGTCATCAAGTCCATATCCATGGTGTCTCAAATTAGCCAACTGCTCAGACACAGTTGACCAAGGCTATCAATGACTGAAATTCCAATCACTCAATCACTTGATTTTCACTGGGGAACAATTGGAATATTTGAAGTATTAACGTCTGAACCAATCAACAAAGCGACTTAAGTATAAGATTGATCAAAACGTGCTGGTGTAACAAGCAAAATTTGTGAAAAGTTAAATTTTATGAATTTCAGAAACAAACTTAGGCGGAATTGACAATACTCGATATACCTCAAAAATAGGTGTAGTTTTTTAGTTGAATTTTCAACAATTGGCGACGATGAATGGTAGATATATTGCCAATGGCATCTGATGTTCTCGTTAAATCCGAATTGCCTAAATAGACGCTTCATTGAAGTTGCTAAACCATGGGCTAAATGGAAAATGTTTGCATGTATCCTTCATATTTTTCTTGATCATAACAGATTTGTTCTCGCTTCACAAGAGAAACTGATCATTGCATTGTTAAACAAAATAAATTCATCGAGACATGAGAAGGTCTGAATGAGATTATCTTAGTGTTTGATTGTACGCGTAATTATAGAACATTTGCAATGCACAATGGGATTGATGGTAGATTCAATGATTGACAGCCGCAATCGACATGTTGTTATTCAATAAAATATGCAAGTATCGTCATTTGTCCGCGATGTCTTTTGGCTAATTGGATTTTTAAGCGTGTCGACGAGTACCATCGTTGGCTCTGAGTGGAAGGCATTGTCCGAAGGCGATTCAACAGTCTTTCGATGTACATGAACTGTTGGAATTTCCTAAGTTGAGTATATTTTTGCGATGCTGTTGATTGGAATAGCTGTTCCACGCAACCAATCGTTTTAAAATACGTGCTCGAGTGCACGTAGCAATGCACATTACATCAACAAACTGCGTTTATGTGTTGCAATACATGCAATTGGATTTCCCTGCTGCATTAAACAACAAACCTTCAACGTGCTCACACATTAAAACAATAAATACAATCAATTAAAATGGCTGGTATGTGTTTGCACGTTGGCAAATTATTTTCGCTTCCATTAAATAAGTGAATGATTGAAGATTCTTAAACAGGGAAAAGCTTAGAATTGTTGCCGGCAAAATGCGACGTTCTTCACAAAATGAATAATTTGTGTGTGATGATTCTCAGCACGATCCACAATAAATTGTGTGTATGCACGAGCACAGCGCGACCGCGATAGTGATCGCCACAAATAAGTATTATGTAAAAATCAGGGAAGAGACAGAAAAAGAGGGGCGACAATCTTCAGACCAACACATACAGATCGATCATTTGATCGGCTGAAATGTAAACTTCGATGATGATTTAAATTATATTGATATTCCATATGTTATGTGTTCCAACTTTCCCGCGTAGATACGTTGCTAGATTGCGATTTTTAAAATGCCGGGATCGTTTTAAAAATTATCTTTACCATTACAAACTTTTAACCGAATCCAACAAGCTGAACACTTCCAAAGTGTGAGCATGTTAGACGAAAGAATCCATTTTATTATAAATTGATGCGAAATCAAAGACACAAATCAATCTTTTACTGTGCTCTGACTCATCCGCTTCTACCAGTTTCTAACTCTAAAGATTTTTGCTCGGCATTACGTTGGTCACCGAGCTCAAACGAGATTGTATGCACATAATAAATTGACCGCCGATATTTAAGTGTTTGTTTCGGGTTTTCCCCTCTTCTTCTTTTCCATATATATTTGTTTTCCCTTATTTTTTGTACGTTTCTGTCGTTGAATCTCTGTGTCTGTTTTTATTTTTGTTGTTGTTGTCTTTCTTCATTTCGTGTGTATGCTTATCTGTGTATATATGCGGACACATGGACGCATATAGACAATAATTTAGATTTAGTCACATCGCAGATATGATTGTAAATGGTCGTGAAATGAAGTGAGAGAGTTCGACAGCACACACGAGTGTCGCACACGTACATTTTACATGCGATTTTTGTTCACCTCGGTCGATCGTCGATGTTATTTTTTTCTTGCATTATATTTTGTTTTGTGTATCGTGCTGTTAGCTCTGGCTTTCCTAATTATTTAATATTCGCGATTGCCGTGCCGTTGCATGCCGTTTGATTTGGCAACAAATTAACCATTTCTTTCGTGTTTCACTCGATTTTTGTTGATCGTCGGATTAAGTGTGCGCTTGAATTCGAAACCATGGTTCAATTGTTAACAAGCGGCACTTCAATTTCATTGTGTTTAATGAATTTGAATAAAAATACGAAAAACGAGAAAACACTTAGAAAATAATTTGAACGGTGACAAAAAAACAACATTGAAACTTATTGATTTGAAGTGGGTCTTCTTCGGTACCATTCACATCTTGAAAATCAGAGCGATCGCATAAGTGCATTGAACCAATCAAATAATCGAAACGATAAACTGTTCGTTCCATCCAGTGGTATTTTGTGCAACAAACTCGTAAAACTTGTGCAACGTCAGTGAATTTCTTGCACTGGTTCGGTTTATCACATGAATTTTTATTTCCAATCCATACGTTTGCATTGGATTGATAGAAAACAAAAGCGAAAGTGAAACGATATTTCAATAGCGTGCAATAGTTGTTGGATATAAGGAAACGACAATAAAAGAGACAGAAGAATAGACGGAAACAATCAAAAATTGAAGAGAAAAAGTTTGAATGTCAATTTCAATATAGAAGTATACGACAAAGTGTGATGAATCGAAGGCTGGAATGAAGGAAATTTATTCAATGAATCATACGTAAATTCAGCCATAGTATATGAATGAAGCCATAGTGCATGTGCAGTTTGGGATTTGTGTTGAGATAACCGCATAGCCTCCAAAGATTGACAATATTTCGTTGTGCACTTTTGGTTTCTACGAAAATCTTGATTTCGACCAACATTCCGCGCCAAAACAACGTCCGGAAACTACATAAACCGATTATTAGTGAGAATTAGTGATTTGATCAAGAGGGAGGGATAAAATATGGCTCATATGTTGTTCCGTTTCATCGGGCCAGTGCAGTCGTTGGTCAGTGTGGTTGAGCCAAAACTCAGTGATATGGCCTCGAATCGCCACAACAACAACATTTTCCACCATCATCAGCAGAACAGCAACTTCATTTTGACATATTCACAATACACAAATCTAGCGATTTGCATATTTTTATTTTTCATACTGGCAATCGAAGTGATTTTCGTGAAGATCGTGACCGCCATCAATATGGACGAGTCAACGTCAAACATCGAACATGACATGGATCTGCTGAATAACAATTCCATGGTGGTCAATAATTTCAATTTCATCAACAACAATTTGAACAATGGAATTAGTGATGTTGCCTATCCAATGCACCAGCGTCAATAGCCAGAGACAACTTCCTACTTGCTGCTACATGAAATCGTCCGTTTATAGAATGCAATATTCAGTGATGTTTTTTTTTAATATAATATTTCCTTGTTTTTTGTTCGGGTCGTAGGACAGAAAAGAGAATTGAATGGATTTCAGTTGTAGTTCAGGATCATTGAATGGTTCAGCTGTCGATAAGAATAGTGAAATGAAAATGACTTTTTGGCTCGTTTCAATTCAACATTTACTGCCAATCCATTGTCTCAAATAAGCTCTAAACAAATAAATAAAGAAAACCGACAATTCATTTTTTTATAATGCGTACATGTTCATAAATAAAAAATGCAAATTTTTCTTATTGATGATTCATTCGTACGTAGAGAAAAATTGTCTAAGCAAATTATCTGCACCACATTTTAATGATGCAGTTCATTGTAACAGCCAATTTTATTTATATTCAAAGTAACTTTATACAGACAAACCATTTTAAGAATAGAATTTATCGAGAAATACCCAATTATATGCTGATTCCGACGTAAAACTCCATTCATATTCACATTTATTTAGGTAGATGGAATGCTCAATGTGAATGCAGATAATTCCTTTTAACTGGGAAAAGTGTGCATTTTACTAAGATAGAGAACATAATTTGGTTAAACTGCCATATAGTGAGTGAACAAACAAACAAACCTACGTTTATTTGTTCATGAAAAATTGTTTGATCGAAAAATCATTTTCTCTACTGGATTGCTGATGACAATTTTAGATATAGCGATTAGTATAGTGATTGTATACCTGTAATCTGGAGCAATGTGAAGAAGAAGACGAATCGCGCGCACATATACAAATGTATCGATAAATTACGTATAAGTACAAATATAATATATAAAGTAATTGCTTATATTGCGGTTGATGAACTATCAGGGAAAACGAGATGCAAATGCGTGGTTGTGAACATTATTGAGTATGGAGCAATTACAAATGAAGGAATGCAACTGAACGAACTGTTTTATTAGGTCGAAACGCGCGAATACGCCGGTTGCATCTTGATTATTGATTTGCACAGCACACACGCTCATTAGTTTTGTGTTTGCATCAATAGTGGCTCTAATGCTGTTATTTTATCAATCTTTAAGGAGTAAATTGCCTTAGCCTTCTATGCTCTGAATCAGATTACCGTAAACTCGAGTCATTTCCCTAGGCAATAAGATACTAATTAATCATGTGAATAAATAATTCGATCTATACTGTCACACACAAACACACAATAGAAAAAATGCAATGATTACGATTTTATACACACCCAGAGAATAATCACATCTTCTATTTATCATGTAGTATGAAATGTCAAACCCGAACCGAAATTCAGTAAACAAAAAAAAAGAGTTTTCTTGCATGCATTTAAAATTGAATGCGTTCTATCGAACTTGGCATTCACAAATATTCAGAGTTGACAATTAGTATATGAAGTGTTCGCAAGAACATATAGAGAAAACTTTTGTTTGGTTTTACCGAACCTCGGTTTAGATTTGACACTCCTGTACTACATGCATAGAAAATCCGAATTCCTTTCTGTGTATGTACGCTCCACACAATTTGATGTAAGAGTTTTTATTTTAGAGAAGAAAACACATAACGCAACCAATCGATTCACAAAATTTATTTGTAAAAATCAACTGAATAAAAATGCAATGCTTGACGCAATTGTGCAATTCTCGATAACATATAATATTATTTCAATTGAATGTTTTGTATTATGAAAATCATGAAAATGTCCATCATTCGAGAATGCGCAGACAATGTGCCGTCCTAGTACGTGACGGACCGTCCAAATCAACACAAATTCAAACAAAATATATAAATCTATTTTTATTCTTCACTTGTTTCTTTCCGCTTTTAACTTGTTCCGTTTCACTTCATTTTGATGCTTTGATTCAAACAATAATTCCGATATATGAAATGAACAAGGTGATGTTGCGATAATGCGGTCATAATGGTAAGTTTTTCATTTTATTACTTTTTATGCTAGCATGTTTATGATTCACTTTAGATTCGGTTCAATTTGTATATTTTACTTGTTTTCTATTGGTCCATCAACCTATCCACTAATAATTTGAGCTGAAAATATGCTCAATACGATGTAGTCAACATTTGTGCGAAATGTTAAATGATTATTGCAATGATGATGTGCCAAAATGGATGGGAATTTTGTTCAAAGAACATTTAAGATCGCAGTCAATATGTTCATGTCACACACATTGTAGCGTCTTGAGTTCCGGATGAAACAACACACCAGCATGATAGAAAAAAAAAATATCCTTGTAAATTTATTGAATTTGATATGGAATCTCTGAATTAATGTCCAGCATTTAATATTTCACGAAATTTAGCATGACACTCCTTTGGTCGAAGTTCCGTCTGCTCAAACGAGTTTTATATATTTCAATACTTGCGTTGATTTGCAAGCCGATTTCGTTGCTTTTGACGAACTTAAATATTGAATTTTCATATAAATGTCAACAATAAATTGGATGCAACAAAAAACCAAATCTGTTGTAGCCAATGAATTTCTAATATTTTAACAATATATTTTGGTGGAATTCGTCCGAAGAGAAAGAGAAAATATCAAAATTCTTGGTCATGCGAAAGTGAAAGATGGTGGATTCTGACCGATTTTCAGCGAGTTTTCTGCGATTTTCAGCCAAATTGGATTGGAGCACGATTGCTGGAACTAAGTTGTTTGTTTTGCTTATTGTTGATCACTTTATTAGCACCTCTGTTGCGTGTTTACTCACTTGAATGGGACAATGACAAAGTCATTTTTAAATGCTTGCAAAAACCGAGTTTCTCGAAGTGCTGAGGACGAAACGGCTTACTTGGATTTCATTTGTTTACATTCGTTTGTTAATCAATAGAGGTGAATGCTGTACACAAAAACATCGTTTGATGTGCGTTAGATCAGGTCTTCGGAAATATGGTGTATTTTGTTTACCGATGACTGAATACGCAAACAAAGATGGTTTTTACAACGTTCGAACAGCAGAAGAGAACAGTGCTAAGTCCAAATGGATTAAGCGTATATCAAATTTCTCCCCATATTTCGCATTCTCTTATATACCAGGTGTATGCATATGAAACCGGTATGGCACCCATCTTCCGGTTTTCATGATCTTTCCCATGGCTTTCAAACGTCTGGAAATGGTTGTCTGGGACACATTTAGTTGTTCTGCGAGCTGTTTTTGCGTCTGACTTGATCCAGCAAAGCCTGAAATTCGACGTCCTCGAACAATTTCAGTGGTTTGCCGCGGTCATCGTTTCTCACATCAAAATCACCACCTTTAAACTTGTACCACTCATTACACTGCGTACGACCAAGAGCGTGCTCTCCGTAAGCTTCGACAAGCATTCGATGAGATTCTATCGCCGATTTACCCAAATGGAAGCAGAAAATTAATGCTTCCCGCAAATCGTTGTTTGAAGGCACGTATTTCGACATTTTCAAGAGCGAAATAAAACACGATGTTGTATGAAACTTGAAATGTTTGGTATTGGATATTGTTGACAGATCATAAGACGCCAACTAGCGCCAATGGTAAGTTTTGACTGTTCCTACAAGTGTGCCTACTGACCGCTAGATGGCAATACCGGTTTCATATGCATACATCTGGTACCAGGTGTTTGCATATGAAACCTCTGTTTTTTTGCTGAAAAAACACATTTACTTTGGAATGATGGCAAAACATATTTAATTCCAAGTATTGTCGATTCGAATCCACATATTTTTGTCCTCTTCCGGACAATTTAAAATTGTTCGTCTTTTGACGCAAACCAGTCATCGAGCCATTTTCTCACATTTTCGTAAGAAGTGAAGCGCTGCTCCGACAGTGCGTGACCCATCGAAGCGAACAAGTAGTAATCTGACAGTGCCAGGTCTGGTGAGTAAGCCGCATGCGGTAGCACTTCACAACTAAGCGCCTCAATCGTTTCCTTGACCAGTCTTGCAGTGTGTGATGGAGCATTGAGTGCAAGAGAATCACTTTGTGTTCCCTTTTTTGATATTCCGGCCGTTTTTGAAGCAATGCGCGGTTCAAATCGATCATTTGCTGTCGGTAGCGATCAGTATTTACAGTTTCACCAGGTTTTAACCCCCCACCAAACACACAGCATTGTCTTCCGTCCGAACCGATTTGGCCTTGCGGTCGATGTCGCTGGTTCGCCTGGTGTTACACATGATCTCTTGCGCTTAGTCACAATCCGATGCAGAAACGACTTTCTTTTGTACCTTGCGAGCACTTGCGAGCAGCAATTCACAAGTGGTTTTTCAGTTTTCCTGCTGCCTTTCATTCAGTTCATGTGGCACCCATTTTTCGACCTACTGGATCTTTCCCATTGCTTTCAAACTTCTGGAAATAGTTGCTGGGTCCACATTTAATTGTTCTGCGAGTTGTGGTTGCGTCTGAGCATCGTCCTCATCCAGCAATGCCTGCAATGCAGTGTCTTCAAACTTCCTCGGCGGTATGAAACTTGAAATATTGTGTATAGAGTATTGTTGACAGATGTCATATTTACTATTAAGCATGAACCTGGTAAATGATTGCTTATCGCAAAATGGTATGTATTCGCGGAGAATGAAACTACCCAAATTTCTTATTTGATCTACTTCAACGATTCATTCAATGGAAATAACTGGTGCAAATTCAATTCTGATAAATCCATTTGTTCAAATATTTCTATCTGCTAACCAAAAAGTTTTTGACAAAATCCCAGCCAAGTTCATCGTGATAGTTTGTTTGCTTCGATTATTATCGAAAAAGGTTTTCCTTAGATTAATACATGGATATTCATTCTTTGTAAATGAGAATCATCCGCTTCTGAACTTGAATAAAAGATTTGCAGAAACAGTCACCTTTGAAATTCGAACAGAACTCAGGAAATCAAATCAATATTATGTGCAGCTATTCTCTATGCAAATATACACAAACATTTAATATTGTAGGGTACTTCTGATGATATGTTTTTCCATTCAATCAGATTTGATCTAATCAGTTCAAACGTTTGTTGAACTCGAGAATTGATGATACCTAGATTATGATGAAAGTTTTACAACTCTATGATACATATATTCATTACAAGAACCCATGCTGAAAATTTCAAAAAATCATCATAATTTTGAATTTATTTTAAATTTTTCAATTCGCATTTAGATCCATTATTTCAAACAAAATTGGAGATTCAATTCTAAAGCGTCAGACGCAACGATTCTTGAGCTAATGTGACAAATGACTATACTGTTTTGAAGGTCAAACAGTCAAAATCCATGCGAAATTCAGTCTTTTTACGTTCTTCTTCTCTTTTGTCATACAAACTCAAACTCTTTCATAATTTATCATTCATAATGCATTCAAATTTAAATTTGCCCATTGACAATTTAGGCATTTGACAGCTCAAAAACTCGTCTGATTATGATATGCTCATAATAAAATGCTCATTCATAAACACTTCAACCAGCCAAATCACTTGTTTCCAAGCCATATATATGCCTAAGCATTTCATTAACCACCATACATAAAAATGTCTATCGCAAAAATCGTCAAACCTACTATACACACGTGCAACAATCATCTTCAAAATCCGATATTGCTTTAAATCAGCGCTCCGTTGATATATATATATATATATATATACAAATACATATACCTGCCGATGAACGGCAATGGAAAATGTTAATTGATTTAAACTTGTTGAACGAGCCAACCTTAAAAGAGAAATCGGCCGAATCGTAAGATTGGATGGATTGACTGAGAGAGTCACAGCCAACATTAACTCACATTCGCTCACATTATAAAATACACAAAACGCAATTTGAACAGAGCGGCCAAACCATATTCTGACCGATAAACTGCATACATATCGATTAATGGTGTACTCTTTAGAAGAATTTGAATGAATGAGAGAAAGAGAAAGATAAAAATCACTCAATATGTAAGCAGTGTCGTTAACATCTCTATTGGCCAAACCAAAGCATTCCTTTCTTTCCTTTCTTTCCCACCACATAAAAAATTACCAAATAAAAAAAAATCATTTGCAATAAACTAGTATTTCTAGTTTCACGTCATGCAATTTTTCAACATATTTTATTTTTTCGGTAAAAAAAATCACAAAGATTTTCTCGTGAAAGAACGTGATACTAGCGTAAATTTCTGTGGTCACATTCATTGCGTAATGGTCTATGAGTGAACAATTTAAACATTCACGGACATTTCACTCTGGTGTGGTAAAAGTGAAAGCTTACAGCCACACACCTTGGAACGATTCAAAGGGAATTAAATCGGTTTGGATCAAGTCGTGGTCATCGAAATATTGAAAATATATTCATTAGACGCGATCACACACACACACACACACACACGCAATTGAACCGGTTGTTAATCCCATTTCCCAATTTCAAACATTTAACTTTTACTCGGCGACTAACAACACACATTTGGAATCTGAAGATGTAAGTAGAAATTCACCTGAAATTTGAAATAGCACGTGAGTATTACGTAATCTCAGTTCTCCATATTCTTTTTGAAGCAAGTGGTTTTATATTTTATTAAGCGCCCGACGTTAGTTTGCCAATAATCTAAAGCAAATAAATCAACTCTTCGATTAAGATGTTCCATTTTGGTCAATTGCCATGTTTACAATGAATTTATTTATATAGCGATGCTTTTTGAAATGAAGATTTCGATTACTGCGTCAATTAGTAGTCGATGAGTTTCATCCTGTCTTATGTTTTAAATAAGTGACCGTGAGCATCGGTCCATTCGCGGAAGTTCTATTGAATAAATCGCCACCACCGACGCAAAACGACTTTGATCATTTAAAGTGCCTTTAATATTTGAAAGCAAGGGAATTTTTGGATGCTAAATAAAAGCGTCTTTTCAATTCTAATTCATTTTTCCATTCGATAGATTTCAAACAAATGAAACTATTCTACAGAAATAAAAGACCCGACTTAACATAGAATAACACTTCAAATAAATTACGATATATGACTATTTTTTCATTTTAATTCTTCAATATTTAACTCAATGAATTTCAATCACTAAGAAGTACTACATTATCTAAAAAATTGTGGTGTTTTTGAAGCTACGGCAGTGGCTATCGGATTTCTTAACATTAAGATACAATTATTCCGTTCGAAAGATGTAAAAATATTATTAAATGTAGCTCAAAAATGTCGGATTGATATATTTTTTTTTTATACGTTCAAAAAGGTTCTTGTGTTCAGCCAAGCATGACATTTGTTGAGCATTTCATTCACTCTTTCCGAGCGCCGGTTCAGGTGTGTGCAGCAAGCGATATATGAAAAGTGACGCTGTATTGCTTTACCATGAATATATAAATGTCCAAAAAGTGAACAGCAATAATTGTTGTAAACACAAATGATACAAAAAACCAAGAACGACAATGCATACGACGCATACACATTACGTTCGCATGGAATCGCACGCACCCGGTCGAAATTCCGAAATAATGAATATTGACCTAGCTGCCAGACATTGAGTGAAGCGGTGTCATCGAAATATTCGTGAATTCATTTGAATGATCTAGTCGAATGTTATTCGTTGCGCTTTTTGATTTCGTTTTCATTATATACGTTAACACTTGTTCGGATGGTGAGGAAGAGAAAGAAGCGATGTATTGCTTTGGGCCGAATTGAATACATTAAATTTTTCTACAAAAACAATCGTTAAAATATCGCCGCAATTTTTATTCTGAATTGAACAAAGCCGTTCCGTGCTCGCTAGATGATCACATGATGGTACTGTATTTGTGTGAACTACATTCTGAACTCATTTATGTATGGCATTGCGTGATTCTCATAATATTTCAGCATTTTGCATCAGGTAAATAATTGTCAGGTGTCTTCGTTTATTTTCAATTTCATTGTCACAAATTTATAATTTTCATGACATGCTCTTGATTCGAATGCATCGAACTTAATTCATTCGCAATGAACAGTATTTTTATAGATTTGATATGAATGTATAATAATATATTTAGTCAATTTAAGTAATTCAATTCGAACGATAGATTAGATCTAATTCGAAATTAGAACTGGATATCTGTTACAAGTCACAAGGCCATCAATCTATTTCGTTCGATAAGGGGACTGTATGTTGTAGAGAGTGTGTCACTACGCTTGTGGCAGTCTTCCATTAGTTTCTAGTAGTCCATCTAACTATTCAACACGATTATTTGACGTATGACGAATCATATATCATTGTTTTACATCGGCTTAATATGGTTGAACTTTTAACTTGTCTTTAATATGTATATTCACACAATATGACATATTTGGTCATTCAAAGACGTTGCGATTCTTTATAATGGCATGAATCAATGACTTAATTTATAAGAGCAAGCAATTAGCTATAAATCACACGAGACCTCAGGAAACGGTTGAATCGCACAAAATGTAAGCAAAAAAGCTGATTTACTCACAATTTTAAATGGACCACGAAGCAAAATGAATGCCGTCGCCCCTTAATTTGGTGCATGAAAACTATTCAACGTTTTTTGAGTTGCAATCGAGATGTCGGAACTGCAATGGAACGCCGCCACTTCCTGTTCTTCACGCCGCCTTAATAGTTTTTGCTTCAAATATTTATTTATTGATTGTGTTGTATTTATTCACTAGACTTGCATTCACTAAACTGAACTCCTTTTGCAGAATTCTCGTTTATTTTTTGATTGATATTCGCATTTACGATTATTCCGTTGGCTATTTCACAAGGTAGAGTTTTATTGATGTACACTGTTCAAGTAAAACTCTCCGCTCAACTGCAATTAATTGCTCAAAAACGAAACATATCGATAAAATGACAGGATGATGAATTCGAGCGACGTGAAAGTATCAATCTTAATTCATTTAACCTTCAAACAATTGAAAATTGAGCAAAAATACAAACGATTTGCAGTGCGAATTAAAAACATAAACTTTTTAAATCGATTTCACAATATTGATCTTGCGTGCACCAAATGATTCGAAAACTGCACATGAAAGCAAACGAAAAACCATTTTGATCGCAGCTCGCGGTACAATGCTAGCGCACTGCGGAAAATTAGGGAAACGACTGATAGTTGTTGGCGGCTGCAAACAATTGTACAACTAACAGCTCGTGAACAGACAAATAAAAACAACGAACTTTGTTGATTATTGGTGCACGTTGACTGAAATACATACGAGCCAGAGAGCATTTATTACATTCACATGAATTGGTGTTTGCCCTTTTTTGGATTCTGCTTTCTGTTCTATTTACATTTGCTCTTCCATGGAAATTGTATTATATTTTCAAAATTTCTGTGCGCTTCATATGGAGGCACAACAAATTCGATGTGTCTATCGGCCGGAATAAACAAAATTACGGTTGTCGTACGGAAATCCATAAAAATAGCAGCTCGCACGTCAAAAGAGAAACAACGAAGAATTGGTGGTCGTGTAGTTGAAACACATGGTAAGTTCGTTCCGTATACACCATTCTGAAGCGTGAAGTTAGAATTTCATCAGATGAATGAAGAGGGTGGGAAAGAGGGAGAGAGGGGGAGTGAGGAAGATCTAGCCGTTTACTAAAAATATATATGCATGAAATATAAACCGAATGATCACGTATGCGAACACATGCGAGGTAATAATTTTGAAATGTATAAATGATTCTGGCGTTCACGTACATTGGTATTGAAGTTGAACTTCCGTTTTGAATTTCTCACTTGACGGATCACAACGGCACCAACGATCACGCATGGAATAATCATTTACATAAATAGTCACCATCATTCGGAGTGTGTGTCTGTTGTCAAACCTTTGCGATCAGTGTTTGGAAAACCTGAGGGAAAAAACATACGAGAACACTGAATGAGAAAGTAATGCCGTGCGCGAACATGCATTTAGAGAGCGGCATCGGCAGCCAATAAGATCCCAAGTGAACATAAACAAAGAGGAATTGACTAAATGCACGCGTTTTGAATATGATCTATGGTGAATGTCTATTATCCATTCAATGCAGTCGCATTGAATATGCATCATGTAACATCTACTCTGCGCTTCCAATTGTGTTTTCCACAAAATCTGTTTGGTTGTATGTGTTTTATTTCATTTGGGCTGGCTACAACAAATCGACGGCAAGTATATCGCATCTATTCATATCTTAATCGTTCCAGAGTTTTCAAATCCAAGTGAAATAATTGCAATGACCAGAATCTCTTGCAAACAATCGAACAATAACGACATCCATCTTAACGGCGCACTCGCCGCAATATCATACGTACTTATTTTTCCGTTCTATTTTACAATTAGCCAATAAATCAAATATAAATATTTATTTCTTCTCTATTATCTCATTTCAATTAATATATCTTAAAAGAGCAGCGACACCATAACATGGAAATGGTGCCGCTTCGATGCATTCATACGAAGTGAGCAGAGATGGAACATTCAAAATATAAATACGTTAGAAAGATTTTTTGTTTGAAAACTAATTGTGAAACGAATGTCGCTGCTGGACAAAGTTTCGAAGGTAATTTAGGCAGCGGCCGAATAGTCCGAACCAATTTCGACTATGACAAGTTGCATTCAAACATTAGTCGCGAAGTTTTTATTTTCATTCCAAATGAATTCGGGCCGAATGATGAATTTTAATGGGGAATTTAACATTATTTGATTGATATCGATCCACAAAATTTGTGCATTTGTATCTAAACAAAATATATACTTCATATTGGGATCAGAGCATGCACACACAAAATACTAGCTCACAAATTAGATATGCCATTGCAAATTTGTGTTCAGATGGACATGCCATTTAATATATTCATTTACGTTTAAATTTTGTGCATTTATATAAATGAAGATTTTGGTTGAAAACGGTGGTATGTGCAACGAATATATCAAGCGATATTGAGCCTTGTTGATCTATGTATTACATGAAGCAATAAGGTTTAAATTGTCGGACATTTACATTGCACATAGCACCGTTTTGATCTGATATCTTCAAATGTTAAGTCAGATAAGATGTCTAACTTGATGTTGGAACTTCGACGTTTCATAATGATGAAACATTGAATTTTTTAGAATATAATTTTTTTATAAAAAAAAAATTAATACTAAATTCCAAGTCATTCCGATAATATTAAGAAACTATCTTCCCTACAGAATTTTCGAATTTCGGGGTCAAAATGAAAGATTTGTATGGGGAATCTCTTAAGTTAAAATTTTATCGATTTGAAACTTCCAGATTCTTTAAATTCTCATTCTAATTTTGTTTTTGTTTTCTCCTAAACAGTTTTGAGATGCAATGAGACCTTACGCAGTCTTTTCATTTGAATTATTCATATGAGCAGCATTCCGAAAGTGATATATATTCCTCAACAAAATGAGAATAACTCTGGAAATAATAAATGCATTCCATCTACTATTAGCATTCAATATGAAAACATTTGAGAGCAAATGCAACATCAACCACAAAAATCTTCTTGATGAAGTTTTTTTTTTGAATGAAATTAAATTATTTAATAATATGTGTAAATAATTGAATTTTGAAGTGACAAAAATTTGAAGGTTTTGGGAGAGTGCTTGTATTGATATCGTTTAACTAGATTCTCTCTATTCATTTTTCAATCTAAAAACGGCGAAAGACAAGATATTTTCATACCGGATTCAATTAGAAAGATATAAAGGGTTTTCCAATAGGGACTTGACAACTTTGAACGTTCACTGTGAACGCACCCTTTAACCAATTTTCAAAGTGTCAATGTCAAAATATTCAGTAAAGTCAACATTTTCATCATGACGAAGTACACGAACGAACAACGTTTACAAATAATTAAAATTTACTACCAAAATTCCGGGACGGTGACTGCAACTTTAAATCATGCAAAATCTGCAAAATCATCTTCAGTGATGAAGCGCCTTTTTGGTTAAACGGCTTCGTCAACAAACAAAATATGCGTTATTGGTCAGGTGAAAACCCTCATGTGCTTCAAGAAACACCACTTCATCCACAAAAAATAACTGTATGGTGTGGTTGGGCCGTTTTTTTTCGTTGATGAAAATCGTTGATGAAAAACCGCTACAGAGACATGTTGCAACGTTATTTCTTTGGCCAATTGCATGGGTTAGATATCAACGATATGTGGTTTCAGCAAGACGGTGCCACAAGCCACACAGCGGGTGTAACAATCGACTTATTGAAATCCAAATTCGGTGAACGTGTTCTTTCGAGGAATGGTCCTGTCGATTGGCCGCCTAGATCGTGTGATTTAACACCCCTAGACTTTGTTTTATGGAGCTACGGTAAATCATTGGTCTATGCTAACAAGCCGGCGTCGTTAGAGCAGCTCAGAGCCAATATTGAACGAGAGATTGCGGCCGTTTCCATCGAAATGTGCGGCCGAGTCATCGAAAATTGGGTTCAACGAATCAACCGCTGTAAACGTGCACGTGGTGGACATATGAGCGAAGTCGAATTCCATAATTAAATGTTTTGATCGTACTTCAAGCCAATAATACAATTTTCAAAAAATCTCAAATGGTTTGCGTTTTATTCAAAAAGAAAGTTGTCAAGTCCTTAATGGAAAACCCTTTAGAACTCTAGACAAATCGTTCTAAATTTTTTTCATTAATGTTCAATTTTCAGATGATTTAGTTTTGATTATTCAATTTTTTTATGTGTTAGCTGGTTCTTCCGCGGGATGGTTATTCTCAGTGATCTAACTATATGATGCACAAATGAATATATGCACTTACCTGATGTATAGTATCCCTTTGGTGGCAATGTAAACGGACACTACAGTACCAATTAACACACCGAAATTTCGACCAAATCCCGGTCGATAGCATAGAAATTCCGAGACATCTTTCATTGTTCAAATCACTTAATACGATTGACAATTTCACTTAGGAATTCCTTGATCGACTATTAATTTTCTGATTTATTTATAATGTCCAAATATGTATTGTCCCAAAATCCATTAGCACTTAGTATATGGAGATAGCATGGCATTTGTTTTTGAATTGCGAATCAGACTGAAATGTGGTTTCAATACAACTGCCTGCCATCGGACCGAATGTTTGTTTTCATTGTCTCGCTCACTGCATTATGGACGAATATTTCCCGACTCTATTTGTTACCTTACTTGTTCAGCAAACAACGCAGCGTAACGGTAGGGAAAAAACAATTCCAAATGTAATTTTCACATTAAATTGAAAGCCCAGTGCTTCGTAATTGATGATCAACCGAGCCGATATTTTATCAACGATAACGAACGAGTAATTTTATTTGGTGATCAATAATTTTCCGTTTTTTTTTCAGAACCAATGCGCGTGTGTACTGTATAGACCGTTTTTTCCTCATATAAAATGAACGAGGGAGAAAAAAAATAAATGCAGCGAAATGAAATGGATACCCGTGTATATCGAATGTAACTAACATTTTGTTTCAATGCCTCGCCAATAAGTCTCTAATTGCAATGATAACGGTTGGTATACTTCAAAAAATCATACCATCACCCGCAAAAACGGTGCAAATGAAAACAAATGGTCTGAAGCCGAAACAAAAGCAATTAATTGATGTTAATTTGTTTTCGTGTGTTTTTGCTTGGATGCCGCAAACCAAATAAAACTTTAAGCACTTCATTGTGATTAAATGGAATTTGGCGCAATCCTAGAATCTTCGAGAAATCCTTCAATATTCAAAAGAATTCTAAGAAGAAACTCTTCATTTGTTCAAGGAGAAACGATAATTGTAAAAAGATAGCAATGAGAAGGTCGAATCCGATGCAAATTATGAATGCAAGCAATAATTGATTGAGCTGCTATATATATTTAAAACAGATGCTTGACAAATAGCTCGGTGAAACAATCTGGAATAATAAATACGGTAGTAAATGATCCGAAGAATAATTAGCAATAAAAATGCAAATGAAGATATTGTAATTAGTTAAACCAATTTGGATGCACTAAGCTGGAAAATTGGCTGCAAATAATCCACCACAACATGTGACAATTTGCATTTAGAGCGGCGATACGAATTTGGTTTGAACACTCGAAATTGATTGGCAAACACTGCGGTCATATTTACAAACGTACGACCAAAAAACAATTGACAAAATTATTTCAAAATTAATTCGAAAATGAGGACTGACTCTTTCGTGTGACTTTATCAGCGATACTATTTGAAAGTTGCGTCATTTGTCACGTGATCAAAGTACAACTTTGAGTAAAAAAAACAATGCATTCGATTTGATTGATTAAAATTCTGACAATCGACGACGACAACTGCACATATGATTTTCTTCTAGTCACCTCCAGAAAATATTATTTAATGAACCCAAAATATAAATATACGCACAATTTCTTCAAAATTTAAGTAAATCGTGACGAAATCTCAGATAAAGTTTTGAGGCTTGAGTAAAAACAACAACGGGAATGTACAAATTAAAATTATGAAGTCACTATCACACAACAATTCAGATCAATTCGAATTCAACGAATGACACACGATATTCATATGTATTAATATTGGAGCCATTTTCAAACGACATCGAAATAAATGCACTCATACTCAAACCGAACCGCACAATCTCTTATCTCAGCTATCATAATCATTTGGAATGAAAAATGTGGAACACCTGAACACCTCACAAACCTTGGCACCGCTCTAGCTCAAACTATGAAAAGTACGCGCATACTGAAAAACAAGCGCTCGAATTATCACCTGTGTCGATACGCGAAAAAAAAGCAATTCACCCGTCCGTTTATTTTTTGTTTATCACTTGAAAATATGGGAGCAAAACACTTACAAGCATTCGCAACGTTCTTATCGGTTGCCTCTCTATCACACAAAACAAGTGTTTCCTAACTAAAGAAGTTTTAATATAAGCTTGAAAACTTAATGCAATTTAAAAAAGTTCAATTTTTCCAGAATCGAACACACGCGCACTATTTTCGTTTATTTTCAATTAACAAGTATGTACACATGCTCAAGTAAATGCAGACCATATGATAAGGATTGCTCTCTTTCTCTCTTACAAATCGCATAATATTCATTGTCACGAATCTTCGAAAGAACGTTTTTGTTTACAAACCATTTCACGGGGAATAGAGAATTGAAATAGAGTCACATAAGATTTACGTAATCACTTCAAACTTCAAACTACGATGCATTTTACCCTCCCGAATGAAATCTCTCTAGTTTTTATAAAAAAGAAATTTGCATAAAGAAATACATTGTATTAACGATATGTTAACACAAACGATTGTCATGAATCGACACATGATTGCGAGAAAGCAATTTTTGCTGTTTGTTGTTGTTGTTGTTGCATTTGAATTTTGTGATGAGAAATATTATGTAATCAAAAATGCTTTGCACGGAACTGGAGCCAGATTCGGCAAATTATCGCAATTAACGAGTAAACGGAGCAATTTGTAGTACTTAAAGTATCACTTACCGCATATTCTTCGAATTGGACGTAAAAATTTAATGAATGAAATAAAAAAAAAAACTTTGATCAACGTTTAGATCAAAGAAATACGTTCACACACAAAACATATGAAAAATGCAACGTCGCAATCGTACTATTCGGCTAGAGTTACGAAATTCGACTGAAATTCATTGCAAAAGACAATTACAACACTCTTATTGAAACAATTGACGGTGGTTGATTGAGTTCTATTTCCGAAAAGTTTCGGGTGATCAACATAAGTTCCCATAATTTTGGCGATGGTCATTGCGTATTCCCAAAACTACTTTTCAATCGTGCATCATTTATCACATTTCAAACACATCTTCGAATTACATTGATTGATTTACGATAGATTGTTTCAGGTAGGGATTAAAGAAATACTCCATGTAATAATGCAAATCAAAGAGATATTTTGTTCTTAAATCAAATCAAATAATATCCAAATTGTTCTTTAAAAAAATTCTATTCAATAAAACAATGATCGTACGATGTCATAGGACAATTCAAATGTATGATATCTTCCGAATACTGCTCAAAAGGCCACCAATCTGGTCAAATATCCCCTTTAAACGAATGAGTGGCCAACGCATGGGCCAAAATCGTCCAAATACGGGGGATTTATGTAAGCAACCCGTAAGTTCATAGCCAGAACATTTTGCAAGATTTCATTTTCGTTTATCTATTCTTCAGATGTAGTTCTGTATGTCTAATGAATTGTTTATTATTTTGTTTGCCATATTGATATTTAAATAACTTTACCGTTATACGACACTTGAGCTGAGCGGTTGTTTGTTTAGTGAAAAGTCAATAGCCCGTTGTATAGGTATTGGTGTCGTGTGCATGTTTCGTTTCGTTTGTTTCTTTAAGTTTATTCATGCCATCACGTTGCTTTTTGTCAATGTCGGATGTTGTTTAGCTTTATTGGCTTTGGATTTCATTCCTTTTGACTTTGACTGGCTGAATTTGGCGAACGCATGCCGTTTCATTTGTGAAGCTATGCTGTTGTGCAGGAATGCTGTTCGATCAGAACACTACAAATAACATACGGATGGAAATTTATGAATTAATATTTATATATAAAGTGCCTGTTGTGAAGCAGTCAGATGCTGTGTTCAAAAAAGAAAGCGAAAAAGAAATACTGTGCAACGTCATAATGCATTTAAGCGATGTGATGGCATTTTATCATTTTGGGATTTGAGGAACGACGACTGCCTTATTTACAATCTACAGGAAAAACTGTTGCTCTGTCATTTTTCGAAATGAAGTGTTGTGAATGGAAAAATGTCTTGCTTCGCAAAATGCGAGAAAATTGTTCAAATTTTGTGCTTTTTATGAAGAAATAAAATACCACTAGCAGGAGAACATGTGCTTCCATGTAGGCGCCATCATCGTGTGCCGCATTCTCATGACGGCATCTACCGTGCTTTTTCCGAGCATGCGCATGGCGATTTTTTGTCGTTTGAAATTGTTTGCGGAAAAACGCATTTAAGGATGAAAAAAGCCTCTGGGAATAGCCGAACAACGCAATCGTGGGGACGAATGACGAGCTGGCAACATGCATGAAGCATATATTGATACACTTCGTGGTGTCACCGCTACTGCTGTCACAGCTGTTCTCCTGTCTTTGTGTTTGAGCTTATGCCGATATGGCGGAAGATTTGTCTATTTGTACACAAAATATGTGCACAAAATGACAATTACGTGCATTGTTTATATCATCATTAATTGTTGAAGAGTACTTCTTTTCGCGCAATTTATATTAAAAATATTTAGTAATTTTTGATCAATCGAAATATAGTGCTTATGAAATCGTATCACATCAAGTTTTATTGTCAGTGCTCAGTGAATGTGTGTCGAGCAATGTAAACGATATATAAAATCGCCCGAAGTTATACTCATAAACATTCAATCTAGATGTTTACACATACCTTTAAGTTTCATACGTTCTCAAAAAGATACATTCATTTACTTTCGTCGTCAGCCAATTTGAAATTATGCCAATGAAGTGAAATGATGAAGCGAAGTGATAAAACCGTGGATGGAATGGATGCATTTGCATCCGATAAACAATATGGACCATAAAATATTCGCCATAGCTTATGTATTTTTCATGCTATGGAATCGATATCTTCGAAGTCTCAGAATCTCTCCGCATCAAG
The DNA here is from genome assembly GCA_028476595.1 of Obolodiplosis robiniae. Taxonomy (NCBI): domain Eukaryota; kingdom Metazoa; phylum Arthropoda; class Insecta; order Diptera; family Cecidomyiidae; genus Obolodiplosis; species Obolodiplosis robiniae. Next base: position 4,278,766 of record CM052017.1, on the reverse strand, counting down.
TCGTTCGTACGCGACTCTTAGTCCTCGAATAATCAACATTTTTCCCCATTCGTCCTTTCGCTTAACGCCGATAACGACGAATAATGCGTTTTCTTCGAATCGTCAGTTTTCCTCCTGATGAATGGCTCTATGTATGTGAGCCATTGCCCGCAGGTGGATTCAATTAAAAATATATGGTATGTGACGCACGTGTTTGATTTCAATTACGAGCATTGCAGATACTAAAATACTATTTTGTTTGGTGTTAATCCACCGACTTGATAAAATTAAACGGTCTTCTGCTCTGCGTCTTGTAGTATTTTTGTTTTTTTTTTTCATTTTATTAAACGGATCTCGACGTAAGACTATTTATCGCACCGCAAAGCTTCCTTATTCTGCAAGGTTTAATTAAACAAAACGATAATTTTGAGTGAATTCTTCAGTCGTTCTTCGACTTCAGAAAAATATTCCGACATTATACACAGACAGAATAAACGCACATTCCTACTGCCCAAAAATTTAATTAAAAATGAAACATTTCTAATTCATATCCTCTAGCTGTACAGCAATTTTGAAGTCGTTTGCTAAACAATGCATTATTATGAAGAATGTTATCCGTTCAATTTGCGAAGCTCTCAATTGGCTCCGTATTTTGTACTATCTGCGGAATGTCAGTACTTTATCTAAATGCATTTCTTCAGCCGAGTCATCAGAAAAATTGATTTAAGTTACTGAAACAAAAGCTTCACTCCATATTTGTTTTTTTTTTTTGAATTTTGCAATTTGATTCCATTTATTTGAACGAATCAAACATGAGGCGGCAATACCATCAAAATAAATGGGCTTACATACGTAAAATTTACTTTTCCGCACATTTCCCGACAGTCTACGGGTTTACAGGTTATGTTTATTTCTTATTGGATCATCGTGTGACTTTGAGAAAGTCTCACAAAATTTCAAGTAATCACGATGAGATTTAGGAATAATTAATACTTCGAACCAGCCATATTTGTGCATTTATTGGTATTTGGTTCTAACTCACCAATACCGAGATGGGAACTATTAGCTATTTGTTGTTGATTTTCACTTTGAAATATTATCATTTTGTATGGAAAAACCCCACAAAAACTCGTGAAAATAGAGATTTTTGTAGTTAAATAGAGATCAGTACAATGATAGTACGGAAATATCATACCGATTCGACTTAATGCCTAGTTTTGGTCCTAATTCTCAGAAGAGTAATCGTGTAAATATATTTTTTGCGTATAACGGACAACGTACCATACATGGATAATAAATCGCTCCGGAAATGGTTGCAATCATTTGTTTTTAGGTTCAAGACGCATACAGAACTCATTACGAGGGTTTTGAATCTTTTGGACCGATCGCAATACTTTAACGCACGAATTGAGGGCGCTCGCGTCGGTTTTGCTCTAACGTTTCCGTCTGATGGGATGAACATAATATGCTTAATATTCACACTTCCGCATTATGCGAATTTATCAAATGTGTTCATAAAATTGAAATTCAAAATAAGCTTGTTATGGCAATTCTAGAGCAGTTAAGAGAATGCAGTCAGTGTAAAAAGTTTGGATTATTTGCTGCTACGAGATAATGTTTTGGGTACAATAATAATATCGTATGTGAGGGTAATAAGTGAGGGTCGAATGGTGTTGCAACGCGAATCATATCCAAAATCTCCTAAATGTGAATAATTTTGTGACAATCAAATATTTTGGTGAGTGAGATAAGTATGACAGACACATTGTGCAATTGAAAATTCTGTATTTTTTACGCATGAATAATTATTATCAACGGCCGTTGTACTTATGTATTTCGGAAGTTTAATGTATGCTGATTCATGGAAAACAATTGATTGTGACTAAGCGCTGATGCTTAATCGCCCAAATCGTCTATTCAATTTGAATATTTTTCCAGTAAACATCAATTGCGGTGTGAATTCCGAAATTTGCTCATCGATAATTCCAAATCGAAGGTATTCCACAAAATCTAGTCAAGTTAAAAATGCGATTGAAATTCATCGAAATGATTGCTCATTCGATTTAATTGGCTCATCAACTCAACAGAGTCCAGTCAAGGGTCGTTGAACAATCGTGTGGTCATGACCATTTTTGTTTTGATCCTATTTTAACACAATCAAGCATAAAGATAAACAAACTTTCATTCAAATCATTATGATTGGTTCAGCGATTGTCGTGCATTGTTGTACTGTCCAGATAACATTTTTTCTCCACTTGATATCAAAGCAGTTCAAAGTGTGCTCCTTTTTGATTGTTTACATGTTTTGTGTGAGGCTCAAATGGCACTCTCCAATTTTAATTGTTGCCGTAGTAGTTGTAAGTGTCGTCGACAACGATGACGACGACGACAATGACGTTGACGATATGGCCACGGCAACGGCACGATACGTGTCGCTGCTTTCCTCTTCGCTGTTCCGTTAATGTTTTTTTCGACCGATTGGCGAATGTATGCAGGCACAACATTCTCACATTCATCCGCCGATGCGAAAGTATCAGTGAGAGTGGATAGAATGCGTGAAATGGAAATCCGATTCCGTGTATTTGGTTGGGTTGCGTGCCTGTCACCGTATGCCAAACGGGTGCACGTTATTGTGTGCCAGCATTTGCGTCAACTGAATTCACTGTATATGTGTTCAGAATCGTGTGTGAAGCCGTTGCGATGAAAGCAAGTAAAATATCAAACGGTTCTGGCGTGTTAAATTTACTATTGCCGATATTTCTAACTCACTCGCTGTGTGTGAACCATTTCAATCAACCACCGCCACTATCGCTTAGCCGTTTTCATGCAATCTCAAATCGGTCCTAGCATTGGCATTGCGAAAACAAACCCAGTCTCTCTGGAATCGTCGATCAGAATAGTCGACGTACATTCCCGCCACACACTCACACACACGCATCGAATCAAAGGATACTCCGTGCCCGATCACATACACAGGAATCCGACACGAATATTCCATCGACACGGCTTACCACCTCAAACGGACTCAGTGCATTGTGAATCCATTTCGCTTAAAGCTGTTATACATCGCCGTTATTGCGGTAGAGAAAATACCGTGACAAAAAAGTGCAACTATTCGGTTCTGTTCTGTTCTCACTTCAAATTGAACAGTTCGTGTTTGTCGTTCAATCGAATATTTTTTAACATAATCCCACAAAGCAACACCGGAATAAAAGAAAAAGCATTCATTTAACTGTGACAAAGTCCTGAGTCAGTTCAAACACGTGATTATTATTTACGGTCGTTCTTCACCATCAAAGTATAGGGTAAATCTACACATCTTTATTATTTTTCAAATATATTTCATCCAATGATCTGTCTGCTTGCTCAAACCACGACTGTTTTCTTGTTTGCTCAATTAAAATAATTATTTGTATCCCAAAAAAAACGCTCTAACTAAAATTTAAATTTTTTGCATTTATATTAAATTTGTGTTTATTTGGAAGTTTGTCAATAGCACCAGTTCTTTAGCATGATTAAGCGCCTGTTGACAAACAAGCGATATATAATTAGCATTCACGTGATATCAATGAAAGTAAAGAATGGAAAATGATCATTTTAAAAACACGAAGAATGAATCCATTGGCTTCCAGGATAAGAAAAAATTCTCGACTGAAATACCGATCATTCTGGGTGCATCTAAACTCCAAGCACTAATTAAACGCATTTACGTGTCTGTTTCCAAGCAAATCACATTTGATCAAATATTTCCGCCTACGATTATAAACAATTCCATATGCACAGACATTCTGTCGACGTCTATCTATTCATTCTCCGAAATTGATGAATTCAGTGACAAAAAACAATAAAGATATATACAACGAGTTGTGTTGCCACAATGCGAAGAAAAATGCGCTGCGCGATTTGAGCACGAGAACTTCATTGAAACCGGTGATGATAAAGAAGTGTTACGGAAATGTTGTCGTTGAATCATTTCTGTGATCATTGCCAGATTTAATAAAGAGAAGATGCAAAATAAAGAATCGCATCGTTAAATGATCACTCATCACCCGTCAAAAAAATGAAATCGCATTAATGTGCAACATTTGCACTGATTATTGTTGATGTAATCATTTGGTCGGTGTTAGCTTTTTGAAAAAGTCATAAATTCTCACAAAAGAAAAGTGATTAAAAAAGTGTCGATTGAATGCCATTAAATGGAAGCTGAGCACTCGTGGCGGTCGCAAACATGATTTCCAGCTATAAAGATAATGATGCTATGATCAAATATTCACGCTTTAAATATCTTTTTTAGATTGGATAATCGTGATATAAAAAAATGAGTTTCGCGACTATTTAACCATATGATAGCGACATGCCTAACTGTTGTGGCACGCTCAAATATAAAAAAAAAACAACAACATCGATTATCTACTTGAAAGAATTTATGGCATTAATGTGGCTGGAATTATGCAGTGGCATGACGACGACGGGAGAGCAATTGCACTGACTCGTTGTGATCCATTCTCATTCGAGTTCCAGAAAATATTTGTTCGTATTTCAAATGCACTGACACTTGCAGACAGTAACCGCAATAGGGCAATAAAATGAAATAAATGAATATAAATAAATTCGGCATGTCAACATTTTTCATTAAGCTGTTGTCACCGTCGCACAATTGACGATTTTGTCGTTGTTCACGTTCTATGTCCATTATCATTCGTGGTGTCGATCGTTGAAATTCGATTGCCGTGACTGCTACACAACGACTAAACTCCAACACAATTTGAAATGACAAGTCGCAATTCGGCCAGTGTCACATTAAGACAATTGCAAACAGAGTCAACACTTTCAAAAAAAGCGTCGACAGCTCCACTTTCCTGTCCATTGAATGCTTCAGGCCGAAGGAGTCGAATATATTTCAAATGAGATGTATTTGACTCCTTCGGCCTGAAACATAATTTAATTGTATGAATTATTTAATAAAATTTAAATTTGAAATATTTAAAAAATTGATTGATAAATTGTTTGAATGAATAAAGTCACTACCAACAACTACAGGTACGTGGCGCTGCATTCGCCTTTTTGGCATTCATCAGTTAAAGCACGAGCTCTGATTGCAAATATATTACGTGAATCGATATTATTGTACAGTGGCTTCATCGGAGACACTCAAGGTGTCTTATTTTTGCCATTGTTCTTGCTCTGATTTCAATGCTGATTTATGCACTTAAATTTGTTTCCCATTTTTAATCAACCGAATTCGGAATATTTATGTGCAAATTATTGTCGAACTGTTATATTCTATAATTTTAAGCCAATTATCGATTTTTAAATTGGCCAACATTCAAGAGGCTTAACAAATCATTCAATTTTCGAGCCGATTTTATTTAATTGTTAATTTTATAGACAATTCGATCAATACGCAATTTTGAACCGCTTCATCGCAAATGCAAGCTAGAAAAATGGATTGTTTCACATATTATTTCTGAAGAGAGAGAGAGAGAGAGAGGTGAGAGGGAGGCAGAGTTCGAAAGTATTAAAACAATGCTACAGATCAATCAATTATTTTCCAAAAAGCCATCGTCAATTCGCGAGCAATCGAGTAGAGCAAGTGATCCAACGAAGTGTCCATTTAACTCAACATTTCTAACTAAGCTATTAGATTTTTATGCGCGTCCAAGGAAGCGTCCATGGAAATGAATGAAGTTAATAGCTTTTATTTATGCCACAAATTATCGAGTTCAAATAGGTTTTTTACATTTCCAAGACAAATCACATGAAGTGACTACATTCTATATCAACATTCTTGGCAGAATGGATGTTAAAAGAACCTCCCAACCTGCCATCTAAATATAATGCGTTTCTAAATGAATAGATAAATTGCATTTTTTTGGCCAATCGTCGGCTTCAGTCTAACGCTTCCGCACGATACTCTGATTCTATTATAAATTCGAATCGCCATTCCCATATCTGATAATTTGAATTTTCCGCATGAAATGTTATTTGATTTATCAGTCTAAACGGTCGCATTTTCCCAAATATTTTTTCTTAACCTAAATTCGTTTCGAACTGATTGAATGATAAAAAAAAATGCGTAAATTGCTTTACATCTAAAACGCTCCAATTATTTTTCAGAAGATAGAGAAATCAATAAAAATCGTCATTGGTCGAAATATCTTTTGAGGCCATAAACTATACACGATTAATTGCAAACATCATTTCACGCGTTTGATAAACAAACATTGAATCTGAACTGTTGTCGCAGGTACTCACCGTCCCTATCGACTTTCCATACAAATGTGAAGTGTAAACAATCAAGTTCGGAATTCGTTGAAACAAATATAAATGTGTCAAAATGGTTGGATACAGTATAATTGTCAATTTCGTAATATTTTGTTCCCTAAAAAAAAATTATTAATAATAGTAAACAATTGACTGATTAACACCCAAAATCAAAGCAGGACAAAAATAGTATTTGCTCAATGATTCACGTATGAAGGTCTAGTCCATTTCTGAATTTAAAACTAGTTCATCAATGTCAACGTTCATGTGTGATAATTGTAAATAGTATCTAATAATTTAAAAACTATATAAAAAAAATTCCGAAGGGAAATGGAAAACAATTTATGAAAATAAATTCATTTAAATGGGTTTTGGTTTTTTGCCTTTTTTTAACGAATATCAATTGATTTAATCGTCCGGAAAAATGTTTTGTTTTTCGCCTTTCAGTATAACCAGATTGAATGTAATTTTATTTTGTTCGCTGTCCGTCAACATGTAAATGCCATGAAATATTAAGATTTTAAATTTTTTGGTAGTGTTTAAACGATTCAATATTGTAAACAATTCCCTGAATGCAAGTGTGGAAAAATTGTAATATTCCGGCGTCGAAGTAAATGAAATAAAATAAATACTAAACAATAAAATTGATTGCAGAACGAATGTTGACGAGTGAAACTAGAAATAAATGAAAACAAGGCAAATAAAATGTCGGCAAATATTGAGTGTGATAGCAAGTTTCAAGTGCTTTAATGCTTCGTCTATGAATGAAAGTCTGGTTCATCGCTTCTCAATTTCCAATGTAATTGCACGTGACAAATGGCAATTTATCATCAAATTTTCGAATCAATGCACAAAATGTTTATCGCCTCTGAGTTATTCGGTTCACTTTCTTCTTCATCACGTGAATTCATTAGATTTGAATGGGCTTAAATTAGACGTTTTTTTTACAATGCAATGATAATGGCAATCAACAGCATTCAAACACACACACACACACACACACAAACACATAAATATACAGTACAGGCCAAAAATATGGATACAGCAAGAAAAATTCAATTTTTTATCTTTATAACGAAATCAGATGACTTTATCTGCATTTTGAAGGCACATATGTTTACGAATTCACTTCTAGTGACTATTCTATATTCATTTCGTATAAATTAAATGACTTTTACAAATCAAAATTGAGAAAATTCTACTTAAGACGATTTTCTTTAAAATGGCTACCTCTGGCTTTGATGAGTGCAGCGCATATTTTGGGCAATCTTTCAACAAGATTATGCAGTGTTTCCATTTGTATGTTTTGCCAAGAATCTTTCAGACATTCCCAGAGATGTACAAGGCTTTTTGGTCGCAAATATTTCACACGGCGATCGAGTTCGTCCCACAGAAGTTCAATTGGGTTGATATCTGGTGATTGTGGTGGCCATTCCATGACTTGAAGCTCACCAAGGTCTTGTTTATTTTGTAAATAAGTGGAGCACAATCCAGAAGTGTGTTTTGGATCATTATCCTGCTGGAAAATAAATCCACGACCAATAAATTGCTTTCCAGATGGAATCGCATGGCATTGAAAGGTGCTGTGGTATGACTCTTTTGTCATTTTTCCATCAATTTACTTGAGTTGGCCGACTCCATCATACGAAAAACAGCCCCAAACCATCACAGAACCGCCGCCGTGTTTTATAGTGGGCGCAATACAATCGGAATTGAGCCGTTCACCTGGTTTTCTACGGACGAATTGACGCCGATTACTGCCAAAAAGTTGAAATTTTGACTCATCTGACCAAAGCACAGATTTCCATTGAGCAATCGACCAATCTTTGTGTTCTTTGGCAAATTTTAAACGTTTCCGTTTGTTTATCGGTCGCAAGAGTGGTTTTTTCGCAGCTATTCGTCCAACCATTCCATTTTCTCGCAGTCGCCGTTTGACAGTATTCAAGGAAATTGTAGCGGCCAATGTTTGATTGATTTCAGCTCGAATATCTGACGCTGATTTGAATCGGTTTGCCTTGGAAATCAATAAAATATGGTTGTCATCTCTCTTAGATGTCTTTCGTGGTCGTCCGCGTTCAGCTCTGTTCATGTTACTGCCAGTTTCAAAGAATCTTTGCCAACATTTCTGCACACCACTCCTCGAAATTTTTAATATTTTGGCGATTTCGGCGTATGATTTGCCAGTTTTTTTTAATATTTCAATTTGTGAGCGTTTTTCTGGACTTATTTCATTTTTTCTTGCCATTTTGCAGCACAGAAACTAATTTACCACTGATATTTTGATCGTTATTGACGTTTGATTGATACTTTTTTCATCTAAATACATTTCATGGAATTTACCGTTATTCAGGTGGTGTGATGCAGACCATGTCGTTGAAAATCATTCAAAATCATATTAATTGTCAAAGAAAAACGTGGCAAATTCAAAACAAGCAGAAATATTCGTTGGAATCAACAAGAAAAATGATATTTTTAATTGCCACAGATTCGCAATAATCTTATTGCGCATGGAAAAAGACAATTAGAAGTAATTATTTCATTTTATTGCCATAGGTTTTGTTCAGAATGATTAAAAAATCTCAGATTTACATTAAAGAACAAAAATAAAGCGAAACAATATCAATTTATTATGAAAATATGATGACAAAGTTGGAAAAACGGAATATCTGTTGCTGTATCCATATTTTTGGCCTGTACTGTACATACATACATATATATATATATGAGCAAACAAAATCCACAATATCCAAGTGTTACATTATGTAGTCAAGTGTTTTATTGACAGATCTTGGATAAGATTATTGACATTACTCTGAAAAGCTTAATTCGTTTTGTCATTTTGAAATCAGCGCAAAATCACAATGGTTATTAATTTTATCAGAATTCAAATGAAAATCTCGTTTTGAATTCGAGAGGAGCCATTTCAAGAAGAGCACTCACAGAAGATCAGCACCCTTAAAATATGATGGGAATTCATATTTTCGCTTACTTAGTCTCAAAATACTAAATTTTCCTTTTTCCCAATCTTTAACATAATTTCAAATGAAACAGTGATTATTTTATCATTTGAACAAAATTTTCATACAATATATATGAGCAAAAAGATATGCGAGAAATGTGTGCCGATTATCAAATTTTATTTTATTCATCGTTGATATTTGCTCTAGTAAAGGTTCTACCAATGTTGCACATTCGGACTTACGATTAGAATTAACATCATCTACAATCGTTTGAAATGCTTTCGTGATTTCATACTTGAAGTTTGATCAAATGAATAATTCAAACATTCAAGCGTTTGATATATGCTAGCTGAAGTGTCAAAATAGTTTACATGGAAAATTTCAAAAAGTTTGATATATTGACTTTTAGCTGCTTTGTTTGAATTATCTATTTGGAATTGAGAAATTATGAAGAAATAAAAGTCGTAAAATTGTGCAAGAATGGACGAACAATTGAATAGCCCACATAAATGTAATTCATGAGTTAGATATTGTAGATTTATGAGTCAAGTGTTGTCAACACGATGTATGTTGTTTCAAATAGGCATTCTCAGGGAAATATTTCCAAGGTGGACGATGACAACCGTCAACGTTTGCTCGTGTACATTTCTTACGGGAAGAAATGTTGACGACTTTTCACCTTGGAAAGAGTATCTTTAAAAAAAGCACTCAAACAAATTTCAAGCCTCATTAGGATTCACGAGATCGACGAATCCAAGAGTGCTTTTTCTCATTTTAAAGAGCGATAAAGTCTGAATCGATTGACTATATTTTCGCCACGGAGTGTTTATTTTCGGACTCCCCGAAATAAAAATCTATTTTACGTTTTTAATGTGGTTTCTATAAAAACGCAAAAAATTGTGTGCCAAATTTATATCGAATTGATATAAATATATACATATATAGTCCTATTCCATTCATTTTTCATAAAAAATTTTGTCAACACACTAGACGATGAGATTTTATTTGTGTTTTCGCCTTTTGACACGTCTCGAAAAATTGTTACTTTCCTTCGGAACCTTTGAGTTTCTGTATGAATATTTTTTGCTACAAATCTTTTACCACTAACAGTTATCTGCCCTTTAATATTTTTATGTTAACGTCGTATGGAATAGAACAAATTGGAATTCATTGAAAATTACGCATGGTGAATGTAGAAGGAAATTTCTTTTGATGTATGTGAAGAAAAATGAATGTTCAACCTTGTAATTGGACGAAAATGTACGACGGAAAAGTCGAACGAACGAAAAAAACTCAAATTGTCGTGATTTTTGCTTGGACATTCAAAGATTAAGCTAAGGTTAAATCAAAAATTGTCCCTCGGATGGTCCTCATATATTTTTCCCATGGTTTTTGTATTTTGATTTTTTATTTTTTTTCCTTTTTTGCATTTTGTATCCTCTATCATTTCTTCTCACTTCTTATACATTTCGACTTCATTCAAACAAATATCCTCCCAATGCAATCATTACGTTCAAAAAATCACTCCTGATGGTCGTTCAATTCGGTTTTGATGACGCAATGAAAAAAAAAAAAAACATAAATTCAATAGATTCAATGGTTTGGTATGTAAATAGCAGAAAAAATATCAATAGATTCATTGAGCGCACGAAGAAATCTGCAGCAATAAAGTCCTCCGCAACTGTGATTTACAACATAAATGCTGTATTATCATTCACAATTTCTGGCTCAATTTTTGTTCTTATCCGCATTTTCCTCCGGTGCTGCTCCTGAAATTAAACACGTTTGCGTAAACGAGGGTGGAAGTGCTTACCTTACATCTGTTTCACTAAATTCTTGCGATTTCCTGTTTTTACGTTCACATCAAAGCAGTATATTTTTTGAATTGGTTTCACTTCTCAGTTTTTTTTTTATGTTTGCTCAAACCCTAATGAGTATTTCATGTATAAATGGGTGCTCTAAAATAAAGAAAAATATAATCAAGAATAATTTTTTTATCATTATCATTACATCGGTAAGAACTGGCTGAATGAAGCACAGGGAAAAAGAGTGGCAAGACTGATTTAAAATCTGATTTTCTCAAAACTACTCGGTAACTTTAGTGAAAATTGAATATAATCACAGTCGACTAAGAATCGACGAGATGTAACACTTGGATTAGAAGGTACATAAGTTACAAACAAGATGTAACGATAGGAATAATAAAACAAAATCAAGAATTTAAATATTGCCTTCCAAAGACGATAATACTAAAATGCCAAGAGTGAAAACCAAACAAGTAGGTTTGTTTGGCTTACACGCTGAGTGTTTTTTTGTTTGGCTTTTACTCTCGACGATTTTTCGTTAGTGTCTCTTGTATAATATTTTTGTATTAGCGTTTTCTTCAACAAATTTATAGGATATGCTCTCTTTCCGAGGCTGTCATATGTCAATTAACAATGAGATTTTCAGCACGAGAAAAAACTTTTCATATTATAAAAAAAGACAAAAAATTAAAAAAAAAGCAAGACCATCACGCCAAAACAAAAGGCACGGAAAAATTCACAGATTTTTCTATTGTCGTATACAATGTGATCGGATAATGATGTCTGTGACCACTGTCATCATTGAAACAGCATATAATTTCGCTAGGTAAAGAAATTTACCAGTTCGAATCGCAAATTAAACAGTGTTTATCAAAAGGGATTCATGAGCTTTAGATACAAAGCTTGAGAATGAATGAAGCTTTACAGAAGTGGTACGACAGCATTTCAGAGCTCATTAAAGTTTTTGTTTGAGCTAATTGAAGACGGATTGTGTATCAAAAATTTTGGTTGTTGCTATTCTATTGTTGAGAAATCGCCCAATTTAAATAAAAAGCATGAACAGTGCAAAGGTGCAGCATTCATTGCAACAGTTCAGTGAGCATTTTCCTAGTTCCTGAATCTTAAATGCGCCTCGAATAAAAAACCGTTGGCATTTCCAACGGAGAATTTCGAATAATTTCCATTTCGTATGGTTGAAATTAACACTCATTGTGCGCCGATGAAACGACGAATATTCATAGAAATGATATATGAATGCCATGGAATTAAAGTACATTTTTATTACGTCACACTTAAAAGCGACACAGCCAGTTTTGGAGATAGGTTTGTTTAACATGACTGAAGAGTGCGACGAAAATAGAGATGTACTCTTATTCTAAGGCATTCATGGTACAACACTTCATCAACGAAAAAATATCATTGTGAAGCATGTTGTATCAAAATCACTGAGAACAACTCGATCTTCGCAAATGTACCAAAGCAAGCCTCGGAAACACTTTCAGTGGATTTTGCGGGTTTTATTTCTGAATTCTGTTTGGATTTTGTCTGGATTTATGTATTTCAAATTTTAATAAGGCAAAAGATTTGGATACATTTATTTATGTATATTTGGTGATAAAATGATATGGATCGGGCTACGAAATGTTGTTGCTGGAAAGCATTAAGTGCTATCACTTTGTGTAAAATGTGGACGACCCATCTCGGCTATAGCGGACAATGAGTAGTAAGCATGATACAAGAGATTGTATTGTGTAAGAAAACATCGAAACTGTGTTTTTATCCATTGATTTGCTTCATAAATTTGTGTGCGTTCGTGTATGTGTATCTGTTGAGCTTTATGAGGCGCTTTCTTTTGTACTGTCTGCCTCCTTAAGATCACTGTTTTGCTGAATTTTGTAGAAATTATTTATAGAAATTTAAATATCAAATATACACTGCGTTCACGTCTGTTGTATTGTGTGAACGCATACATTACGACCTCGACGGAACCATCTCTTCTCTCTCTCTCTCTCTCTCTCTCTATTTCTCTCTCGGAAAAACTCGAAAAACTTGAACGTATAAATCAATCATTTGGACCGAGGAATTGGGAAAAAAAGAGGCCAAAAGACTGATACACATTTTAGCGTCGTATTTAATTTTACATCGAAGAAAGGTTGGAATAAATAAATTATTAAGTGAGCTAAACAAGAATAAAACAGTGTGTGTGTGTGTCAGTGATTTTTTGTAGTTTCTTTTTTGATGTTGGATGCTGTTTTTATTACTCGTCACACAGTCCTCGTTCGGCCGATGCGAAATTCGCCATGACCTTTTCATGCATAAGCTCTTTTGATCCATTGATATAAAACTACGATAACGCCACAGCATATCCAGTAAAAGGATCCATAATATACATAATGCAAGCCACTCGTTTGTAAATGTGACATTTAAAGTTCCACTCGATCGATTGGCACGAAAAATATCACACATTGCATACATATGCGAGCAATTTGTACGAAATGTTGCCTATTTCCGAAACCGTTTTAGTATGTCATGATGCCGATTTTATTCGAGCTCGTTATATTTCAAGTACGCTTACGAAGACAACGGTCGTAAATGCGCGGAAGGGAAAAAAACACAGTTAAGCTGCATTAAAAATGTATATGACTTGTCTCCTCAAATAAATTTGCCAATTGAAATCGAATAACTGCTTCTTAATTTATGAAATGGTCTGCAGCGCTGCCACGTCAATTATCTGGCGAGATCATCGTAGAAAACTGTCCCGAAAAACCGTTAAAATAAATGTCTCGATAAATATTGAAATGAGTTACATCAATCAGCCAATCGATCGGGGTTCGTATTCTATCATTGCTTCGCATGTTGCTGAATTGTCATGAATTCATGCAACCGCTTCATTGTTTATTCGCCACAAATAATCCACCTTTGTCGAAAAAAATTGACTATTAAACCAACATTGGAGTTGGAAATCCCAGAAAAATAAGAAAAATCAACGGCAGTGACATAATAATAATTGTCAAACAATTCAATGGTTCGATATCAATTTGAGAAAACGGAATTTCTAAACACAATATTTCTCTCAACGCTCATGAGTTTGTGTGTCAAAATTCTCTCGGATTTGAAACATCCACCGACTACTCACGGCCAGTTCTGACAATCACCAATATTGATAAATGTTATAAAAACTAAACCATTTTTATGTGGTTAGCTGGAGGAGGCTCCACAATATTTCACATCCGATGCATGTGATGATTTATGGTCGAGCGACATGTCAATAAAATCGATAATTCAAAGTGATGATGCATTGTACTTTAGCAGAAGACGGCTCTTTTCGGATTGTTTACTCCCATTCAACAATGATTCAGATTTATTTCCAATGATTCAAAATGATCCCAAACATTTTTGTGAAAACTCGATTTGACCGAATTCTCAACATGAAGTCGGTAACATTATGCCTAATTTTGACGACGATTTCAATTTAGCATAGAAATGATTAAAATTGCCGGCATGTTTATTGCAAAATTTCCTTTCTGTTTTATTCCATTGTTATTATTTGCACTTCAATATAATGTTCGATAATCATTTCAATTGATTGACATTTCGGTACCTTTCGATACGCATAAAGGGACCATTTCCAAAATGATCTCAGTCATAAATTCTCTTTCTCTCTCTCTCTCTCTCGCTCTCTCTTTCTCTCTAAATATATTTAAAGTATATTCCATTCGATAAGAATGTATCGGTCATTTTTTCAGTTATTGATTGTTCATCATAAAAAATCATCAGCTAAAGTGTAGCTGTGCACAGGCCGGAAGCAAGAATTATTATCCATATAAATCTTTGCCTCGGACAAAAAAAAACAATCTAATCAAAATAAGAGCTTAAAAAAGCGTAGGAAATAATAAAAAAGGTTACCGCCAGTTAGATTGATTCAGAAGATGTCCGCTATGTTGAAAGCATTTTAAAGGAGAGACACAATTTTACATGTCAAAAGCTATTAACAGTAAACGCAATAAAGCTACACATTTATTTCTCAGAGGATAGAGGCAATAAAACAAATAAGTTGGAAATACCAATCAAGGACCAATTAACAAGCAAAATAACGATCACGGGTTAGAATGCTAGGTTTGAAATAGCCCCGAGGCACGACAGAGATGTTTTTTTCTGGAGAATTCCCATCGTCAATCTTCATAAAAAATTAATCTTTCGCTACGCACGTACTAACGGTGTATTCGGCTGAAATTTCAAACATATTGAGTGAATGATTTTCTGTGTGTGTGTCCAATCAAGCAATTTAATTCGCCTTTCTCATTTTTAATAAGATAAAAAAATCGCATATTGCCGAGAGCAGCTGATTTTAATTAAAAAATTAAATACACAAAATGCGAAAAGATGGAAAACATTAAGCACATAAACGAACCGCAATAGCAAATAGAAGAGCAAAGGGATGCCATTGTCGATGCGAAGTAATAGAAGCATGATAGAACATGAGTTTTGTGCATTCAGTTTTTTATTCAAACGTCCGAACAACCGTTAAAAACTCTCATCGCAAAGTACGCAAATGAAAATTTAGCACTTAGTTTAGCAATGAACATGCAAGACTATTATTAATATATGGTATTAAGTGGCAGCGGGATGCAGATAACAGCACACAATTTTTTCTTTGTATGGTTACATATCGTTCCGGCAAATTATGTATAATTATATTTCAATACTATATACATTTTGTCACAACCACCAAAATGGTACCAATTATGACATTGATTTGTAATATTCTATTTCCATTTTACCGCAAAACACATTTATTTTTAAAATTTATATTGTATTTAAATTAAGTTTGACGCATCCATAATCATTCTACGATTTTTTTTTTTGTATGAGGCACAAAATATATTGTCTTTTTGAGCCTGACGTTTGCGCGACAAATGATGTATGCTATATTTTGCATTCCACCATGAATTTTCCGAATTAAAAATATGGGCAGGATTCTTTATGAACATTTGGATTGACGCCGTTTATTTCTTTTTTTTCCATTTTTCCCTTCGAATTGTTTCCCTTTTTTATTTTCTTTATTTCTTCTATTCTTTCCTTTTTGTAATTGGAAGTTTTCTTTTCAAGTTTATAATTTTCCTAATCATCCCACTATATCCATTTTATTCTTATGTTACTCGAATGAAATCATTCAAATTATGTATGTATCGAACATTTCTTCGTAAAAATCAAAAGCGCGATTCAATTGTTCTGTAATTTTCCACATTTTACGCGATGCAATAACCGAAAAAAAAAAAATTAAAATGGATTAAATTCCATTATTATTCAAGAAATCCATAAAGAATCATAGTTTTTCGAGAGAAAATCGACGAATTTATATGTGAGCGAATGTGGTGGCTCTCCTAAATCCTGGTCCTAAGGATTTTGCCATTTCGTTGTTGTTCGTTTACTTGTCGCGCTTCTTTTCCACCCAAGAAAAACTTTTTGCAGAGATTTCCACTCACTTAATAACAGTACACTCGATGTCGAAGCTCAGGTTAGAAAGTACATTGAGAAGTTTCACTATAATGTGCAAAAATTGCTTAAAATTTTATTGGCGCTGAAATTCACTTCTCCGTCTCATTTCAATCTCCACCATAGGCACGCAATGAATGTGAAGAGGGTGCTGTCTTTATCAGCGGCAGTAGCAGATACCGCCCAAAAGGAAATTCATTGTAAACAAAAATTCTCATCATCAATCAATTGTGAGGATATGGTGGCATTGTTGTACATTTTTAAAAATTTGTTCGTACATTTATTCCCTACACAAAAATCGCATGTTCAAAGCTCAACGATTTGTGATTACACGAGTGGGAGCCAGGCGAGCAAAGAAGGGAACAACACAACAGACCACATTTCGCTTGAAAACCATTGCAATAAAAGTTCTTACAATGGAAAGCGTGAGTGATTCACTACCATTTAAACCAATTATTTTTGGTTTATGGTAGTGCCAAATGTTGAAGATGACAGACCATAAAAAAATCGATGATATCCTATGCGTTTCCCGCCATTCAGACATTGCAATAAACGAAATCTTGTGCATGCTCCTCGTCCACCTCGTTCAGCTTTCGTTTAAGCATTCGAACTCATTTTCATGCCATTTAAGTTTTCAGCGCACGCCAAATATATGAAATAAGATTTTATGGGGTATGCAAAACGAAGCGAGGAAAGCTGAATTACAACAACACACACACACACATACCGAGTGAGAAAGTCAGAGTGAGATAAAGAGACTAAGAAACTTATTTTCGTTGCCAATGTACCATTCTCGATTCGGCATAGAACAACCGAGCCATATGTTTGCACAGACAGCAACCAAAAAGAACTTGGGCAACAACCAATGTAAGAGGATAAGGCTGAAATTGTTAGTACCGATAGAGTACATTGGTTGCGTTGCCTACTACAGCTGTCACTAAGATAGCGTATTCGGAACAACACACATATACCCAATGAGCAGGCTCCCATTCAGAGCTTTAATTACATGAGATTCAATGTTGCGTACCAGCACGGCTTCCATCGAAAAATCCGCACTAGCAATATTAATTCGAGCGTTGAGTCGGTGAAGTAAAAGTGTAGTTAGGTAATACCTTGATTCTTGAAACTGAATTTATTGAAGAATTCAAGCACGTACATATGCTTTTATTGGCCACGGTACACGTTGCTTGTTTGGCACTTTTTATCACCACCACAATTTACTAATCGAGCTGATACCGCAGGCATTACACAGCTTCAGTCAACCGAGAGAGAAAAAGAAAGAAACGCCAGCAAGAGCCCTAAGTGATGAATGATCCGCAAAAAACAATTCGGATTTGTGTTTTCTTTTTGACATGCCACAAAAAAATGATCTAATCTACATAATGCAAATATTCTGAAGCAGATCACATTCATATGAATGTGATTTGGTATGAGCTGTAGAACACAATAACGAAAGAAGTACCACTGAAATTGAACAAACACATTTCCCTCGGGTGCCGTTGATTGATATCAATGCGTGTGCATGTACTAGCACATAAAACTTCAGCCATTGATTACAAGGCTGGATTGAAATGTCAATCACTACGCACAATAACTATCTCATCATTTATTTATCCAAAAAATTCATTTGAAATGGCTTTTTCTCACTGTGATAATCCATAAATGCTCAATAGGAAAATTGATTTCTTGTAGTCAAAGATATGATGAACATCTGAAGAATTGACAGATGAATTCATTAGCATTGATTGATCTGATATTAAACCATTTGATTAGTATAAAAACAAGTAAAACTGCTAAATAATTGGCTTTAACATTAATTCGGAGCATATTATATGTTTGCTTGCAAAGCGCTTACTCACGAGCTCTCAAGTTTATCAGAGTGAAATGGAAATCCATGGATAACGTGTAATTGACACTGAACATCGATTTCTCTTTCACTCTGATGCATTTTAATACAAAGAAAAACGCTTTTTGGGATTGCAAGCCACTCGTGAGAGCAAGCGCTTTGCAAGAAGGCAAATAGTATGATCTGCCTTAAGTCTTTAAAGTAATAAAACTCAATCATAGTTTTTCCATTCGATTTTGTAATTCGGGGTATTCGGAGCAATACGAATATGGAAAAAAGTGTAAGACATTTGACGCGACAATGATGGTAGTGAAAAACCAGTGAACGAGACAAAATTTCACATGGAATTCCTTGTCATTCGAAAACACTCATCTCATTTATAATCAAAACCATTCAAATGGTGAGGCGAAGAAATCATGAATCATGAATATTTCGTGTCGCATCTGATAATAATCTGTACGATTTTGAACAATTGTTTTCGAACATTCAATGATGAAAACTTGAAAATTGCTGACATTTTCGCACTAAAAAACTCGCATTCATTTATTACAATGGGAAATTCAAAGGCTGCAAAATGAATGTGTGCATTTAAGATATATTTGTGTCCATGCTATCGCCGTTAATTAGAGTTCATTTCCTCAACTAAACCATGTTTTTATGAGAGAGAGAGAGAGAGAGAGAGAGAGAGAGAGAGAGAGATAGAGAGAGAAGACGTATAATGTAATGTGGCATAAAAATTATCAAAGAATTCACAGTCGTGAAATAGCCTTTAATTCAATTGTGTGTTTTTTCGAGTTGCACGCGCTTTATTGTCGCTCCAAATCGCCATAATCTCTGATAATGGATATCCCATTTAATTGCTTTATATCCCATTCATGGCCTCCCATTTGCGCGCCATTGTGTTCGCATTTTTGGCATTTTTGTTTGCGCTATGATTCGTTTTTTGGTACATAAAATTCATGCTTTATTGGTTTACCTTTGGTACCATTTATGTGTGTTTATCAAACGCCGTTTAATGTTATCAGGATGGATTTGTGAAAATTGCTTTGAGGGAAAAACGCGTGTAATTTTTCTTTATATAAAAAATGTGGAAACTCTTACTCACTCAATGATTGCTCTCGTCATAGTTCTATATCCCATCCTCCCGATAAAAAGCATCAACAACGTTACGTTCGAGTTAAAAAAATCGAAATTGATGTGGCTTGTAGGCGCTTTACGTGGTTTATACGACTTTTTGCAATCATGTGTGCCGAAAGCGATGGGAAGTCTCTTCTGTATCTTTTTTGAGTATTACTCAATTTCTATGCGCAGTGAATTATATTCACAATCCTCTCTTTTGCGTCCTATTGGATTATGCAAATTGCGGCTATGAATCATTTTTGTATTATTTTATATGAATACACTTTTTTCACTTCAACCATTTGGCACATTATTTAAATGGCTACCACATTGACAGGACACATTTGGCATGGATTAAATACATCTGATGGATTTTGCTAATTTGACTAAAGAGTGATCCCGTAAATATGGATACACTCATTTCCAAATCTTCAAGAGTGCGCGCTGTTACTTTTCCCATTGTTTAGTAATATTGAGAAAACAGCGCTGAAAAAATCGGTGCTATTAATCATGCTTTACTGCAGCGCCATATTCCAACAATAAATTTATGCATCTGTGCGAAAAAATGTTTTTTCGTGACTTTTAACGTTGATTTTTAACTGGAAGCTGTTGTATGAAACAAATGACTTTATTTTATTATTATATTTCAGCTTCTCATTTGCAGGCGCTGAACAAGTTGGTCTGATTTATTGTGGTAAATTTACAAGGCACGAAAGGTACTCAGACGCACACACACGCAGTACTTCAAAATTATCTGCATCGATGTTACGGTTGTAGACAACCAAACCGAAGGCGTTTACATTTAAACAAAACACAAAGATGCCAAAAATGATCTAAAAATAATAATGAGACAATAATAATTAGTATCACAGCCACCGAACATTTATTACCAATTTGAAAGCAATCTACATCAAATTTCATCAAACCGAATTTCGCAGCGAAGTTGCATTTTTGTGAAATCATTGTCAATTCCTGTGTGTGTATCCTCTCTAAATCGAAGGAAATAAAAGGAACATCAGCTTAGCGGATCAAACAAAGCGAAAACAATACACCAGAAAACGTAAAAACTCGAACACAGAGGTAAAAAGCATTGCCGATTACGATAAGCTATGGATCTGACGCATTCGACTGATTTAACGGCAGCTACGCCTGAAAACTATATCTCAGGCAGCAAATCCACAGACTTCATCAAACCAAAGGATTCCAGCAACAATTTAGAAGCAC
Source organism: Obolodiplosis robiniae (assembly GCA_028476595.1). Taxonomy (NCBI): domain Eukaryota; kingdom Metazoa; phylum Arthropoda; class Insecta; order Diptera; family Cecidomyiidae; genus Obolodiplosis; species Obolodiplosis robiniae. The sequence goes on along the minus strand of CM052017.1, from coordinate 4,258,073 downwards.
AAAATCAGAGTAAGTTTGAGTAAATCGATGGCAAAAAAAATTGTGAAAATAATGATAAAAGAGCAATATTCCGGGTGAAATTACGGGTTTATCAGAGGAGTTTTGCACAAACATAAAAATGCGTTTAATTCTTCAAATCAAGCGGAGCTTATTTGCTCTATTAATATTGCTTCACCGAACCCAGAGCGCTGCGAATGATCTGGAATCATTTGTTTCGGAAAGCCAATTCATTGCGAGTCAATCATCGTTTGATTGGACGTGGCATTGGAAACAACACGCCGAATCATACGGTTTTTTTGTTATCGTACCGGAAAAGTTAAATCATACTTCACCCAATTTGCATCTTATTCTATAATTATTCAGTTCATTGAATTTAACGGATTGGTGTTGCACAGTGATTTGAAGCTTCCCAATCAATTTGGCTGTTCGAATTTCGTCATTTTTGTTCAATCACACGCAGAAACCGCGGATATTTGATTGATAACATGTTAAAGTTTTCTCTTGTTCGATGCCGAACGATAAATTCTTCCGATAAATTACTTGAAATGCTGAATTACATTTTTAATCTCTCTCCCACTTTTGCCATTCTGCGTTTATGTACCGATTATGCTGCTGATGGTGGATCCGCCAGGTGAATTTCAGGTCTACAAAAGACGATGGGTAGTTTTAGCAATTTTCACACTCTATTCGGCATCAAACGCTTTGCAGTGGATTCAATACAGCATAATAGCAAATGTTGTCGAAAGGTGAGTTAATTTTCTCCGAAAAATTCACACAATCTTTTTGGATGAGATTTATTTGCATAAACATCATTTGGTCATTCGTTAGAGCTAACCCGAAACATTTGAAACATTTGAGCTAGCCAAAACCAACTGAACTACAACATGAAAAAGGTGAAAAACAATTAACTAACGCTTCCTCTGCGCTCTCTCCACACTCTCTCCTGTGCTAGCTCATTGTTCAAATAGTCTAGTTACTTTGCAGTGGCATTGCTAGAATGTGTGAACTGCTAGAGTTGTCTATTACCTTCTATCACATAATATTTCCTTATCTTGCTTCCAATTCATCAAATATTATTTTTATTAAAAGGTGTATCGATATGAAACCTCTTTTTTTGCATGAAATTATGCCTGAAATGGTGAAACTATGCCTATTTTGCATGAAATGGTGGATTGGGCAACTTCCAATGTTTCTGCTAATTGTTTCTCAATTTGTGTACTATCTTCAACCAATAATACTTGCAATTGTGTATCTTCAAATTGTTTAAGGTCTTTGTTACTGAGGTCGAAATCACCACTTTTAAATCTTCGAAACAAATCTCTGCATACTGTTTCTAATAGAGCACGTTCACTATAGACTACGATGACTTTCAGCAGCCGTTTTCTTCATGAGAAAGTAATGCAATGAAACTTCGCGCAAATGATGAGAATTTGGATCAAAATTCGACATTTTTAAAGCGATAAAAAACTTTTTTTTTTGCATGAAAATGGACATTTCTTATACTCAACACGGTTTACAGATGTCTAATTAGAAAAAAAATTTCATCGACAACAATTTACAGTCACTACATATGGACTTCATCTAATATGTCTGAACAATGGTTTCATATCGATACACCTATTATATAAACGGTATCATTCATACAAGTATTGCAAATTTTTAAATTGAGGTGCATCCAGAGATGGCAGTTCTTGCACCACAACTATAAAAACTATGAATTGTAATTGGACACAAATAAATAGAATTGCAAATTATGACTATGGATTCAGAATTTCATTCAGTAAAGCTGACCGACACTCAATTTAAATTATTTATTACTATAATCGATAGGATTTTCGATAAATGTCAAGTAATACCTAGCTTATTCAAGTCCCCCATTATTTGTACGAGTCAGACATTCTTTGACGGATCTTCGCCAAACTCAAGAAAATTCTATTGAGGACTAGAATATTTGAAGTAAAACATTCAAGTTCAAATTATGAAGAATTTGAATCTTTATAAATGACAATGAAGAAGATATTGACACTTTGTCGATGCTTTCTTTTGGAAAACGTTGATTTTTCTTCGAATTCAAAGAATTGAGAGATAAAAATATTTCACTTTTGGCGTTTAAAACTGTTTCTGTTCAAACTGTTCTCATTTTTCACGATGTATCGCATCAAATGAATTATCCGCGTGTATTCAATCGTAATTTTATTTGTTTTTTTTTTCACTCGTTAAGAAAATAATAAACACATACAAACGTATCAAAATATCATTGAAAAAATTGTTCAAACATCATATGTGTTTATCATTTCACGGAGACTACGGAAATTAGCTATCAATTTCAAATAAAAAACAATGAGCTCATTTACAAAATAGAAAATCGCATGTGCTCAAACTTCAATAATTAAAAGTATTGTCTAATCATTAGACTCTAATGTGTTCATGAGAATTCGATATAAAATGTTGAATATGTGAATAAATAAATGTGACAAATCACATACAAAAAGAGTCGTTATGACATTGGCAAACCCATTCGAGAACAAGAGACGTTTTCCATTTTGTCGATCTTTAATTATGAATTTATTTGGATTTGTTTGATTGCAGATACTACAATGTGTCGGATACTTGGATAAACTGGACCTCGATGATCTTCATGATAATCTATATTCCATTAATATTCCCAGCTAGCTGGTTTTTGGACAAAATGGTGCGTATAAAACGTCGCATTAAAGACAATAAAAATGCGAATACATCGTATCTTGTTTATGGTCGTTGTGCTTTTGGTTAATCGCATTCGGCACTGGAATCTAATGAAAATTAATGGGCCTCGTCGTCATTGCACTAACGCAATTTTCGTTTATCAAGATTATTGCAAAAACGTGCTGCATACCCGACGCACACAGAGATTCACCTCATCCGCTTTTTTTTACGAAACTTAACTTAATCATGTTGTAATAATTGTATGTGCAATTTTTCGCACCAGCTGCGGAAAAGTCTCATAAAATGTTGTTAATGGATTCTGCGAAAAAGGTTTGGAGTGCAGCACGTTCACTGGATGTCCGTGCTTGAAGAGTGCTATCCAGCTAAATTTCAAATCAACAACCTTTAATGTTTGCAGATAAATTTTCCAAATATCAATGGATCATTATAATTGATTGAAAATTACTACCAATATAAGATGAATGATACAGCTATTCATTCCATATTTGATTCGATGGAATGTGTGTTACTATTGAGCGTGCCATTTGCTTCGGAGAAGACGCTTTATGTGTCATTAAAGACGACAACTGTGTGCATTGAGCCATCACTTTTGTAAAGGCAGCCGTTTCAATTAGATAGCTTTCATATTTAGCTACCGAAAAATTAATTTGAGTCATGTATTTCGCGTTCTATCAAAAAATGTAGCAAATTTTACGCGAAAAATATTAATCGCATTACCAAATGGTCTCAATAAATCTTGCAAACCATGTCGCAACTTCCTTATTATCGCCCACATTGAGCTCTCTAGTTGGTCTGTCATTATTCGCTGTTGAGAAACAAGATTCGAATAATTTATGCCTTTATCATAACAATTTAACACTTGTTATTCCAATCCCAAAACCATGCAATCAACTAGAATGTGGCCATTTTTCTGTTGTGATTACCAAACATATTACTCTGTCACGATAACAACAGCCGGACCTCAATCAAACAATCATTTTGCTCATTATAATTAATAACATTCGTCCTTAGGCAAACGGGAAACAATTTATTTTGTTATGTTTTGGTTTTTCTCTCTCTCTATATATATATATATATATCTCGATTGAATAGGGTTTACGTGTTACAGCGCTATGTGGCGCATTTGGCACTTGTATTGGGGCATGGGTCAAAGTATTTTCTGTTGATCCACAATTGTTCTACGTTGGATTTATTGGACAAACCATTGTAGCTACATCACAGGTAAGCTCATACACATTTTTCTAGATTACAGCGAGTTTGATTTTGTCATCGAAAATGCCATTTGACCGAAACAAAACAATGGCTTTATGGCACTGGGATGGCAGCACTCTCTTATGATAGAAATAAGAAATACAGAACTTACAGGACACTTATATTCTGAAGCAATGAATAAATAATTGTAGATGCTTTAAATAAATTTAACCATTTAATATTCGTGATATAATCCTTTTGATGGCTGCTGCCCATATACATTGACTTTCAATTGGCCAATCAATACCATTCAGTCAAATCTTCGGCTAACCCGGACTTTCCCTCGAAATAAGAAAAAATATTTCTATTGAACAAATAGAATTTATATCACAATAACACCTCCAATATTTCCCTGGTGCCAAAAAAAAACCAATTTATCTTCAGTGGGAACTTTTTTGACCATTTTGCGGTCCAAAATATTGTTTCAATATGCAAAAATGATGCAAACTACTCGGTTCAAGCAATCTCTTTTTAATCTGCCATCAATTTAGGTATTTATATTATCACTACCGGCGCGCGTAGCTGCAGTCTGGTTTGGACCTGATCAAGTATCATCGGCTTGCAGCATTGGCGTGTTCGGCAATCAGGTAAGCTGTTATTTAAAACCAACAAAAACAAAATCATTGGATGTTATTATAATTCGATAATGCCAGCAAGCATTTTTTCTGGTGGCCATTCGTTCTGTGGGTCACTAATGCTTTGGCCATAATCGCAATGCGGCACAACGAAAAGTTACAGCTCCACGATTGATAGTAAAATTTAATTAAAATCGCTCATCACTCGTGTAAATTGTAATTGTACCAAATTTTAGCAGTTCCAGTATAAAATGCAAACAAACATCTCGTCGGAAATATCTTCGATTTTGCATTTATATTACAGTGGAGTCTCGATTATCCGTCAGGCAGCGAACCAGAGCTTCGACGGATAATCGAGTTGCGAACAAAAAAGACGGATAATCGAATATATCCCAAAACTCCGCTAAAAGCTAGAAAAAATCATAAAAAATAGATCATTTCCATAATTTTAAATGTTTATTTTGATATCAAACGATGATTAACATGGTGTAAACATATAATATGAGTAGAGCAGGTAACATGTGACTGTTGTACATCGATTAAAATTTATTTTGAAAAAAAATCAGTAACTTTCGATTGCTTGATTTTCGTTTGAGATTTTGCAATGGCAAGGCTTCGCATTCTTCGCAAAATCATCGCATTGACATGGCAAGCGTCATTTTGCTGTTCGTACCAATCCATGAATTGTTGAATGTGAGCTGCAGCTTGTCTGGCATCTTTGCGTGAATCTTTTAAATTAGCTACTTCATCAGTAGCATCACCACCATCATATTCAGCGTCTACATCATCTTCCTATTCTTAAACAATATTTCGAGGAATTATAATTTGCGCGATAGTGCATGTTTCACTTTGCTTTTATGTGTCATAACAATGCCTCAATGCTGTCTAAAACGTTTGTTTACGAAAGACAGAAGAAAAATTCAACAAACAATTACTGTAGATAAATGCAACCGTTCAGCTTGTGACTCTAAATATAGACCACCGACACAGTCACAGAATTAATACAATTCATATTCATTTAGCTGACTCAGATTTTTGTCTCGTTCCAACATTTTTGAGCGAACTCTCGCTAAATAAATCAATAGAAAAACAACAACAACAAAATTTTTGTCGGCCCAAAAAAGTGACGGTTAACAGAAGTGACGGTTAATCGAGACTCCACTGTAATCTCATTCAGAAACTTAACAGATAAATCTTTTTTTTTTTTCACGCGTTAACATAAAAATGTAGAATGTGTCTTATTCAGTAGTTTGAATATTGTAGCTTTTTTAATATTCGGCAACAAAAACTCACAATGATTTTTCTTGTTGGAAACACAAAGTGCTACTATAAAAATGTCGATTGCACTTAATTTTTCCATTTAAACCTATTTGGTCATATGGCTTATATTTTCTTGCCTTGTGATTTAAATTGGATGAAACTTTAATTTTTATTTGGGCATAAGCAATGAAAATAATTTGTGAATCTCCCATATTCAAAAATTGTTGTGGTTCAAACTAAAGTTCAGTAAATGTCGATAGTTTGAGATTTGTCAATATAGTAAAAGAAAAAGAGATTCGAAGCTTCAGTGAGGTTTGATTATGTGTGCTATAAAGGGTACACATTTTGCTATTATTGATTTGATATTGTTCCTATGATAGAACCAAATATCATTAATTAGGGTGTACAAATTTTACGTCAATTACATTCCATTTATTTTTACTCAATATGCATAGTCTAGATGTCCTTCGATGGACCCTCAATATTTCCCTTTCCCTTCACACTTTTGGACCCTCAATATTTTTCATTGCTCGAAGCTGAACGAGCACGCAGTCATATCGATATAATCTACTACTCAACTACTTTCAATCATTTATATTATTGAATTCAATGAAGCTCTAAACTGCTGCCATCAAATTTAATTGTTCGCGGTTTTGCTGTGAAAACTGTTGCAAAACCATGACATTCTGTTATTAATATTGGTCGGGTTTTATTTTGCAACTTCGCTGGTATCAACTAAACCAATTATCCAAAGTTCCATATCAGAAGGACGCATGAGTGAATTAATCGGATTGAACAGAGTTAAATCCATCCAAAGATAATAATCCAGTAGCTATGCGCTCCCCAAAAGAGCATATTACTACTAAATGTCATGATTACAAATATCAAAAAAGTCTTCCAATGCGTGTCCAAAGAGGAAACTTGCTATTCCTTTAAGATTCAAGTTTTTCGGGTCACATATTTTTGGGTGAAACTGCTTCGCTTTGTCAACATATGCTCATGCAAGTTGTTTCTAATTATTTCATGTAACAATTTGGCTTTTATTTCTGATGGTCCATGTTTATGTTGTTGTGCGAGGAAACATTAATGCAAGTGAACACACCCATTTGAAAATCATTACTTCCAACGATAGATTTCCGTATTCTCGTGCTTTTTCTTCCTATTGAAATGTTTCTGTGAAAAATGTCTGTGCCGTTCTGCGCAATCAAAGGCCATCTGCAAATGTTTGCATGTAAAATATGGCAATGAATTTCATGAAGTTAATAATAATCAGTCGATTTATACTTCATCAGCCGAGATTTCCAAGTAAACAGGCTGCTTCTGTAACATGACTGTTGAAAATGTAGTGGTAGCCATATATTTCGATTGATATAACGCAGTATACTTTGAAATTATTATTATTTATAAATAGGAAATTTATGTTAAATAAAGTTTAGTCTTTTATGAAACTTTACACACTGCGCATATCACTTTATCTACAATTACCAATGCGATTGTCAGCAACTCTTTACAACTTCCCAGCGAGTGCAAAATGGAATTTTGATCAAAGAAAATGGAAATGATTTTTATGGATGAATGACATTTATTACCAAGCTGAAAGATAATCCGAGCGTGACATTGTAAAGCAAATTATACACTTTGTTTCACAAAGTCATTCGAAAAGTGCGGTGAGAAACGTGGATGGTATACCACCAACTATAGATTAGTAGATTTATCTGGCTAATATCAAATCAAATTCTTATTATTCCCCCTCGATGATGTCATTAAATTTCTCGTGAAAATTTATATTTTGCTTATTTGTTTGGTCCAATTGGGATCAACTTTCTATTCGAACATCCGGTCCGAAATGATCGTATTTTCACTCCATATTGTCATACCATTTATCTCGGTCGAAAGAGAGAGAGAGAGAGAGAGAGAGAGAGAGAGAGAGAGAGAGAGAGAGATAGATAGAGAGAGAGAGAGAAAGAGAGAGGAGAAAGCGATAAGTGTTGAAATGAAACACCATTCAACTGAGCTGCAATTCCACTTTTTCCACGACTTTTTTAGATTTCAATATTTTTGGGAAGTTGTATTCGCTAAACTGTTAAAAGTACTTTGCGGTTCTATACATTGACCCGACAATTTCAACGTATAAGTTCAGAGATGAACTTCTGCGTCTACCGGATTATATATTCGGGCATATGATTTGAATTGAAATAAATTGAATGACTAAATTTATTTCATATTTGATATATAGTCGTAATAATAAAGTGAATTAAATTACTGAGTGAATTATCACGATTTGTTGGAATTTGTAAATTTAATAGCTTTTTAATTTGAAAGAAAATGGCGAAGATGAAGAGTGTAAAAAATATTCATGAGATGACGCAAGTTATATCATTTGAACCTTCATATTTCGAAGTCATCTTTGGCATTCTGGCCTGTTCCATATCAACTTGCTGCTGTTTTGGGTGTGTTGACAATCGCTATTTGGAAAAGTAGAGAGTGAAAATAAAATTAATACAACAGCAAACAAAATTTAATAAATCATGTTGTTGTGATTAAGTTGATTCTTTTTGTTCATTTCCGAACACACCGATTTTTTTGCGATAAGATTTGAAATCGGGCGAAAACATGAAATTATGCTTTCGTCATGACTTGTCACGACAGGCACTCGAATGGTAGACGATTAAAAAACGGCAGAATAATCGTTAGATCCTCTCACATAAATTTTCATCTTACACAAGTTTTCATTCGAACAAATAATGTGCACGGCAGATATTCCCGTCCAAAAGGACGACGCATTCGTGCTTTTTGTTATTGTTAGAAGCTATTAATATATGCACTGGACATGGAACAACATTTTTCAAATTATTTACGACCTGAATCGCTAAGCATCCAAATGAAAAAAGTGTGAGAAAGAAAGCGAGAGATAAAGAGAGAGAGGATGGGAGAAGCGTTGAGAAGTCGAAGCAAGGAAGAAAAAACGATTTGGAAAAAGCGTTTCGTTTGCCAAAAAGGCACACAAATTTCTCTCTCTACGATTCAATGAAATTCCACTTTACGAAATGGGTTTTCAAGTGTATCTGAAACTATAAATATTCATGTTCATGAACATTGAAGTGAAAAATAGTTGCGTTGAAATCGGAAAATCACAAGCCTATAAGCATTCAATTGAAAGTACCATAAAATAATTAGATGAAAAATGTCGAAAAAGCGAGAGAGAGAGAGAGAGAGAGAGAGAGGAATGTGTGAAAAACTGTACAATTTAAAGCAGCGTCCGGTGAATAGTTTAAATAATGGACAAAATTAGAGTGATTCATCGCATACCATTTCAAAAGCCCGTGAACGATTGCTTGGACAAAAGATTTTTTTACGAGGCATTCATTTTGCGGATGATTATGCCGAAAACTCGCGCACCTCGAAACAGCAGCGAAAGCTCTCCAAACACATATTCTGTGGGATTTTTGATATACCGTTCTTTCGAGTTGCATACATTCCATTCTAAAAGCCTCGATTCTTCAAACACTTTAGTTTTGAGCAGAGACTAATTCCTTTATGAATGCTCACAGGCGGGAGCCAACCAACCAGAATACATACGTGAGATAGAGAGTGAGAAAAAGAAATCTGTGACTATTTATTCAAGCATTTGTAACCGATTCAAAACGTTTGACGGAAAGCTTCATTGTGTGTGAGCATCTAAATAAGTGATGGCATCTTTTAAAAAGCCCCATCCGAATGCAGCTCGATTGTTCTTCAATGGCTCCCCGTGCAGATAGCAACAGAAAATCAAGTATGAATTCATGAATGGCACATACGAACAGGGAAAGTAAATGAAAAATAAAACGCAGCGGGAACGAAATAAGCCAGAATAAATCTTGAATGAAAAAATTCTAGCACCGATTAAAAGCAGTTTCCAACGAGGTCACGATTTCTGCCCGAGCATCGACTTTTCACTTCATCCAGCCGAATTCAAACAATATTATTTATTGTCTCATACTTTCAATTGTTCGTATCGATGCTATTGTTTTTTTTTCTTCGATTTTTCCAAGCTTGGCGCCCTTCAATACATGATGCAAAGTTTTTTGTCTTGCACATTTTCGAGATGTGTCGGAATCTAGGTTGTGAAATACTAAATATCGTACAAAAGTCGAAATAAACATTAATCGCGTACGGAAGTGTGAAAAAGACCGTATTCGGATAGTACTTGTCTATTTGAACTTTTGTCAACATGCTGCCATTGAATTTTATATAAATTGGATTCTATTATTTCAATTGAAATTCTCATTCGATTTGAATTTTAATGGCATTAGTTGTCTGTTTTACCATCCGGAGGTTCTCATCCCATTCATGAACTTGCACATCATTACGTAACTTAAATAACGAAATCAACATTTTGTCCAATATTTTCTCATACAACAAATACCACTATTGATAAATCTAGTTTACATCTATTTCAATACAACTAATCCACTATTCCGCGGCAAATTTCTCTGTATGTGTTCGTGTATGTGTGTCATTCTTCACTAATTTCATGGTATAATTAAGTGGTTTTTGATGTTCGATTCAAGATCATGCTCGACTTCAATAAGCAGAATCCATTAAACTAGATGTACATTTGAGACATGGGAAAACGATTTGAAGCTTGAATTGACATAATGTTTTCTTGCCGCTATCGATGAATTTAGTCAATATTGAGGAATACATTTGGAAATCTCTTATCTCTCCTTCACGTAAATAGTTCGAAGATTTATTTGCAGCAAATGAGATCAAATCTATGCAATATAAATGCACGAAATTCGTTAGATTAACCTGCAAACACATGCTTCCTATAAGATTTTTTCAGTTAAAATACTAAATTTTCAATTCATAATACATATATGTGAATTGCATTGACAGTTCTCTCAAAATGTGTTGATTAGTTAACACCATGTTGCATTCATTGATTCTGCATTTTTAATTCGCCGTTTTGACGAAAAATGTAACGAATTGCTGATATTCCACGTAAATCAATGGTATTGGCATCCATCATTGCTGACTGTACAAATCAAATGGCAAAAGATGTAGATTCAATGTTGTACACAGTTTTTTCTATGGTGTTGTCGAGGGATGTGTTCTTTTATTTGATTTTTCAAAGAGATTCATATGCGGTAACGGCATTATAGTGCTATAGTAAGTGAGCTCTTTCGGTGAATTTGCTCAAGTAAATTTTATGTGGTACGGCGTGGTTCGTGTTCAAATGCATCAGAGTGAAAGTTTAATCCATAATGTGAGCTCGCCGCATATGAATCTCTGATTTAATGAGGTAGGAAATAACTTCAAAAACTTGGTAAAATTGAAGTAAACTGATCGCTTTCAACATATTTTAGTAGTAGGAAAATGGGGATTCGTCAGCAACTCTTGCGTCAACCGCAATGTTGACGCAAGGCTGACGCAAGGTCCTTGCGTCATCCATACGGTAGCATTGGAAGCGCGTGCGCCAGCCTAAGAGCGAAGCCCATACGCCGTACATCATTCACTCACTCGCTCGCTCACACATTCAATCGTTTGCTCGATTGTATACTACACCTCTCTCTCTCTCTCTCTTACTCTTACCATGTAAAAGATTATTTCATCATTTATTATAATACAATCGAAATATGATGAATGGAGAAACCAACAGAACCGCCGTTAAGGCAGCAACGGCAGAACACATCATCGTTTGTATGAGCAATGTATTTCATATAGGCGAAAGATGTGTGAACGAATGCGAATGGAAGAGAATGGAAAAGAATGCACTGAAAAGTATGGTATCGAGTGTTATGTTAGTGTTTTTTAAACGAAAATAGCGGCAAATGCGAAAAAGGTGTTGTTACTTTGCTAAAGCAATTTCGGTTGTGTTTTTGCCTGCTGTTTTTAACATAGGAAGGAGTAAATTTATGCAATCAAAACAACAAAGCTTTCGTTATGATTCGTTGTGTCAATTGGGAAAACTGGGAAAAATCCAACATTAAAATTTTAAAAAGGGTAGTTTCTATTAAGTAATATATTTTTGTAATGGGTAAAGAACGAATTTTACAGTAATGTAAATATCGGCCACCTTTCACACACACATACACACGATCGGTTTTTTGTGGCTATGAACTAAGTTCATCGAACACAGTTCAAGATCACAAAATAGGTTGGTTTCTGTTCACTTACATAGCTAATTATATGAAAAAGAGGCAGAGAAAAAATCAACGACATGCACAGACATGATTTTAACATATCACTTTTGCTTCATTTATGAGAATGGTTTTTTATTTCACAGTCGATCACACACATATGACTTTAAAAAATATACAATTGCCTTTTTTATTGCACAATTTCATTCTTTATTACGCAATGCAGTTTGGTGTACATCTACCATATAACAATAAGTTAGGTGGACAACATTTTTCACCTCATTTCAGCGGTTTGTCTTATTCGTTGCAAAGAGAAGGTAAAGGAAGAGAGAATAAACAAAATACACATAAAAAGTATTAAAATTACGTTTCTAATTATACTCGTACATTTGCTCTATGTTTCACCACTGAAAATAGTTCGATTTCATGCAAATAGTTTGATTTGAGGTTCGATTTCATGCAAATAGTTCGATTTTAGGTTCGATTTCATGAAAATAGTTCGATTTTAGGTTCGATTTCATGAAAATAGTTCGATTTGAGGTTCGATTTTATTTAAATAACAAACATCTAGTGATACAACTTAGTTCAAGTTGAACATTCAAGCAGTAAAGTTATCTTTAGAGCTACATCATGCGTTTGAATACAGTGCAAAAGGCTGAAATTTTAGCTAAATTGAATGATGGTGTGAATGGTAATCGTTTAGCAAAAGAATATGGCGTAGCTAAATCTACGATTTCATTATTAAAAAAACGTAAATATGATGAAATGCTGCAGCCCAGCAAAAGAAGTGGAACTTTTAATCAACCATCGAGTGCGAGCGTGAGTGATAATGAATCAAATCGATCAAACAATACATCTAATGAGGACGAAGTTGATGATGAAGTCGATGATAATTTTGATAGTGATGAAAGAGTTGAGAAAAAATCACATACCTTGCCAATTTTCCGTCAACTCAAACTGTATAAACCATCGACTGAAATGGATGAGAATGAACATGATGACTATGATACTACTGACGAATATGATGATGATGATGAGGAGGAAGACGAGAGCGAGGAAGATGAAGAAGATGTCAATGAAATATGTAGAAAATTGCGGCGTGTATGCGACAATTTGTATGTTCCGACTCAATCATTGAGTGAAATGTTTAAATTAATTTCTAAATTACGGAGCGGTGGCTACATTGAGGAATCGTTATAAGAATAAAGTATATATTGAAAATTGTAACATACCATGAAAACAGATAAATAAAACAAACACGGTATATTTTGACAAAAAACAAATCTTTTTATTTCATATCTATGTATGTATTTTATAATATATGTATAAAGCAATCATATAAAAGGTAAAATGTGCGAGCGGAGGGAGCAAAAAATTTTTTGGTCTTTAAAAGGCGGCATTTTAGACCATTGCCTCAGGCGGCACATTTGCTTTGCACGCCGCCGCTAAGGACATACATTTTGTGTGAGTTGTATGTATATACGCGTGTGTTTACCATTAGGCACACGCACGTCGTCAGTCTACTTACTTCTCAGTAAGTCTTTAGCATAACACAAAAATTGTTGTTTGCTTGTATGTCGAACGAGCGACTTTTTGCTTTAAATGAATTTCAATTTCTTTTCGGCCGTAACTTGGGCTGACACAAACGTCTCTTCGTTGATTCATTTTTTTTCAAAAATTATTGCCTCAACGTCCTGGATCAATGGACGATAAGTCGTTTCGCAAAGACATGTTTTATGCATAATATTGTGAATCCAAGGCAGAAACTCCCCGATTGACATATAAACAGCCGATGATCTTTGCTCTTCTAGGCCACTATTCACATTGATTAGTTTCGCCGTTCGATTGCAATGTTTTGCCAGTCCAAGTAGGAGCATGGTGTCATTTTCTACCAAGTGAAATAATGGAGCCGTAAAAATGCCAAACTGAAATTTGGTTAAAGGGAATTGGATTAGAAGATTAGATTTTAGATGATAAAATATATGCATAGCTTTACCTCACATATATTGCAGTCCGAGCAAATGCTTTCAATGTCTATGCACAATAGCCTATTGCCATTTTCCCCTGGATTCATCCTTTCGCATATTTCATCTGAATAAATCATCACGTTCATCTTATTCGTAGTGACTACTGATATATTAGTGTATGAAATCGCTACAGGTAATATTCTTTAATGAATTTGTAGTGCTGTTGGCGGCAAGACTGCCGGTTGTGTCCACTTATCAAATTCAATGCTTTCGTTCATTTCAACAATTGCGGGCAAAAGTTCATTGGGATTACATTGGTGTTCGGGATGAATGTAAACATATCTTGCTTTTCTTTGTAATTTGGAATTGATGTGGATCAGCGTGTAACGAAGCCTATTGTATCCAATAAAAAAATGGAAAAATGAAGAGATTTGAGTGAGTTTTGGTTTAGATGAATCGAAAGTTTGTATACAATAACTTACCAAAAGCTGATTGGAAGTTCATCGCCATTTGAATTTTCGGCGGGAACACCTTTGTATGGCAAAATACACTTTGTTGTTGTGAGAAGGTGTTTCGTGGATAATAAAACACCGTCGCACCTATAGTGGTCGAATTGATATATTTCCACCTTCCACGGGTTACTTACCAATCTCCATTTCTGGAAATGTTCGTTGAATGCTGTATTCTCATGTCCCATTTCTTAAAAACAATAATGAAAATACTTAATAATAATCCATGTCATCCGTTAAAATTAAAGAAATTATGCCGGAAATCCATACAAATGCGGACAGCGCAAAAGTATTCAGAAACTTGACAGATAAAAATTGTATGCAACCCAATTGCACACTGTACTTATGCTCAATTTATTACCATAGCGGTTTTATTTTCAGCATGAGGTAAATATGGGTGTGCATTTATAACACGATTTGATTGTTACAATGAAAATAAATAAAACGTTTTGATTTTAGTTAGAGGTCAATAATTGAAATTGAAACAGAAAAATTTACCAGCAACAACATTAGAATATGCAAAAAAAGGTTGAAAAAAAAAATTGGAAATAGTATTTATTTAGTTTTTTGTTTGTGAAAAGTGTTCTTCAACCGATCATCAGTGACAGTGCGCTTTTTGGCGCCACAAAGCCAATGTGTGCAAATTTCGTTTTAATTTGTGTAACAAGCATATTTTCATGCACTTAATACACACACAAACACACACAATTTTTGTCAAAGATGAAAACGATTTTAAACGTATCAAAAAACGAAAAAAAAACTTTATTCAATAAAAATCACCGTTATTGGCATATATTTCTCTCAACTTTTCGGTGTCGGAATTTATGTATGAAACACATGTATTGATTGAATGGTGTATGAATTTAAAATGAATTTTTTTATGTATGTAATATGAATTATACACAAATGTATAAAATGCAAAGTCCATAAGGATAGTGTACGTGTCTAACGACGGCAAAAAATAAAAATAAAAATAAATTAGATTGATTGTAAAACTTGACAATTCATTTTACAACGTCCATCAGCTTTTCTAATATGCTAATTCAACACAATTTATAAATTGTGAACTGTCTGTTTGATAATTACTATCGAATTTTTTTTTAGAAAAAAATCCGTCTGGTACAAAAGTACCAAGTAAAAATTCGTACGGTTTCTATTGTTAGTTTAAGTTTTTATGGTGAAATGCATTTATTACGCAGTATTGCAAGTTGAAAACACAGTAAAAAAAAGGGAAAAAAACATAAACTTACATTTGCAGTTATCTGCACTAGGATATGCATACGCACAGCACAATGCACCGCACATTAAAAAAACTTTTACAAAAATATGACTATTCATCGTCATTGTCAATAACAAACTGTATCAAATCACTGAATCAATACAGATATATATTATAAATCCAAGCAGCAAAATGAACAACGACAAATATTGCACTTAGTCGGGTAATTAGAAATGTTTATTCCGCATTTGCCATACGTGAACAATTTTGTTCGTCATTCGAAAATGCGGCACGTGTAAGAATGAGCTTAATGAAGACCAGACAAATCGTTTAAATACAGCCTCATTACTTATAGACTATAAGTTATAGTCATATCACTTTCTATCAGTCTAGTCGTATTGTGAGTCAAGTAATGAGTTCTTCAAAGTTATTGTTTTTGTGCTTTGTATTTAATGTTTAACTACCTGGCCACCACATGCGTTTAAGAGAGGTTTAGAAAATCCTTCGAGATATACTCTAAGTGATTGTTCATGTGACAATTCATTCTTTGAATGTTTAAAAAATACATACGGAATTGTAAAGAACGTAATAGATTTTACATTCAAATTTAGTGTACCACAATGCGCCTACTTCGGATACAAGCAAAAATGCACAGCATTTAGTTTGCCTTTCGGCCATGGAAGGTGCGTGAAATATGAAAGAGATGTCAATTCGACCAACAAAGATCAACACGGGCAACTTCGAGATAATCCGCCAGTTATTACATTTCATTAAAAAAAATGAATTTAAAAATTGATGATGAATGATGATAATGAAATTTTTGATTATATTTATTTATATTTGACATGCAAAAACAACAACAACAGCAACAACAACAAAAAGATGATTTCACACATGCAGATCACCACTTACAGTTAGACATATAGACTAACATTGATTATTTATATTCGAATTTATTCAGATAATCAAACATAGCTACATAGTTCCATGGTTAAAAAAAGTAAATGTTTCAAAATTTTCCAGTGTTGTATTTATGAAAACAATTGTCTACTTTTGAAACGATTTATGGGAGAAAATTAAATTGGCCGAAGGAATCATCCAAAATATTTTGCATTGAAAATTGAATAAATTTTATTCATAATTTGTTTTTTTTTAGTTTTTCAGAAATTTTCAGCTGCGTATATTTTTTCTTTGAAGTGAAAAAAATCACGCACACAATGATCATTACTTAATCGAATTTAAATATGTTTTGTTCGATTTGCATTGTACATGATTCGATTTGAGAGACAGAATTTTTTTTTTTTTTCATTTAGAGTTTTGAACTCTCAATCATGGGTGTGTGAGTCAGCCGTTCTATCGTTTCGGTTATAGCAGGTATAAAGGTAGACTGGTTCAATTCATTTATGTCATTTCACATACAATCATATGCATTCAAAGCTCGTTTGTTTTGATTCGTATGAAAAAAAGTATGTTTGGGTTTTTTTTTTGTGTGTGAATGTAAAAGTGAATGAGTATTATCTTTGTCGTGAGAGAGAGAGAGAGGTGTAGTATACAATCGAGCAAACGATTGAATGCGTGAGCGAGCGAGTGAGTGAATGATGTACGGCGTATGGGCTTCGCTCTTAGGCTGGCGCACGCGCTTCCAATGCTACCGTATGGATGACGCAAGGACCTTGCGTCAGCCTTGCGTCAACATTGCGGTTGACGCAAGAGTTGCTGACGAATCCCCATTTTCCTACTACTTATTTTAATTTGGAATCAAACATTTTCAGAACTGTATTTGAAATTGTGAAATTAGTATTGTGGTTTCCACCAATTTGATGGGTTAAATGCTCAATCTCAGTTGAACTTACACATTTTTCCAACACATCAATAGATATTCACCGATTTTTATCAGGGTTAATCTCTCTTAAAACACTCACAAAGGATCTCCTGTGCGGTTCATTTGCAAAATGATTGTTGAAATTGGAATATTTCAGAGTCAGTCAAAGCTTTGACGAAGTCTCGTTTCTGTTGTCTGTTATCATTTAGAAGATTGAATCATGAATTCGTGTAAATACATGGAAAGTGACTGCAATTTCAGAAAGGGGCTGCCTCAAGAGAACGCCAAATTCATGACGAAACCAAAATAATGTAATCTATATGAGATACGTAAACATGAATAAAAACCAAAGCAATATGAATAAATAAATTTGGATGTTTATTCGCCTCCCAAAACGCAGCGCCCAAGCAAAAGCAACGGAAGAAAAATATACAACGTTGACTCACAAAAATCGTATACAAAAATGATCCTTATGTTTTGTCTTCAACATTTATTGGCTCGCGGAGACGAAACATTAATTTCTCTTGTTTCTATGTTCGAATATCAATTTCCTCATAGGACTGATCTAACGAAGTATCAACAATACGGAGTGAATTATTTTTTCGTCAGAATTCATTCTTTTTGCGATAAAATTGAAGAATGCGAGCGAACGAACGGCGGTGAAAATATCCTTTGTGGTGTGTCAAGTACTAATCATTATATTCCATTGCACATTTCCGAAACGAGTGCACTGCACACCATCCGAATGATGTGTAAATCATTGAACTGAACGTCAAAATGAAGTGGAGAAAAAAACTGAGCTTCCTATTGTATGCTATGTAACAGAAACGGTGAAGGGAGGGCGTTTTTATTTTCTCATCTATTTAGTGAAATTTGTTAGCGGAAACCGCAGTGAATTGGGAGCATTTTCAATGCAACAAAACATCAGCTTTGCTTGAGTTGCGATCTCCCTGGCGTCTTATCGAATTTCTCTCGATGGAAGCTTCTTGATACGAATACACCAAATCCAATGATATGTATGGTCTCAAATTTCGGCAATTGCGTTGCCCGCAATTTAACATTGAGTACATAAAAATGTGATTGGCAACGGAATTTTAATTAATCTATGTCATAGTCTTTTACGCGGCAAAGAGAGAGAGAGAGAGAGAGAGAAAGAAAGAATGAAATCACGTGCAGTTTTTTTTCCATTTTAAGCCGGATTATTTTTCTGTTGTTTCACACTAAATTATGATCTACTTATTTAGCAGATGCTTAAAATCAAAAAGTATCATTTTAATAGTCCGGTCGCACAAATCTATTGTACAGAAACACATTTCAAAAGATGATCGAACTTCAATATTATTCATTTTATGACAGCTAAGTGTATTGTTGCTCAAAATTGCTGCATAAGTTTGCTTTTCGCATATCCCATTTGAATTTTCATGCCCTTTCCACTGCGATTTGTACACCATCAAATTTTCCATCCGATTTAACAGTTAAATCAGCAAATTATTATCAATAACTGAAAATAAATAAAATAAATGGTCTTACATACGTAAAACTAGCTTTTTCGGACATTACGCGAAAGTCTTTGGGTTTACGGGCTTCACATTGACTACAACAAGTTTGTATTGGAGCTATGTTAATTTCTAATCGTATCATCATGTAATTTTTAGAATCTACGTTTTTCATGAAAAAAAATAAGTTACATGAAATTGCAAATCATTGCAAATCAGTGAGATTTAGGATCAATCAATACTACGAATCAGCCGTGACATATCTGCGCATTTATTGGTATTTTGTTCTAACTCACCAACGGGACCGTACTATTTGAGACATTTTAATGATATCTATTCTTCAGCGCCATCTATTGGGCAGTAGTATTGATGTGATATTTCAATCGTTTCAATGACTCATTTGTTTTTATTATTTGTGTCAATAAAAATTTTGTTCGTATTACAATGGATCTGAATTGCGTTCACCTATGTCAAATAAGATGGCGCGGTCAATTGGCATACTCTCGAATAGCTCTCAATTTTCATATAAGCACGGTCCGCTTGTAACTCACCAATAGCGAGACGGGAACTTAGCTATTTATTGTTGATTTCCACTTCGATATATATATTTTAGTAATGAAAAAACCACACAAAAACTCGTGAATATAGAGATTCTTAAAGCGGAATAAAAAAAAAAAACAGCTCAGCTTTTTTTATCAAATCCCTTCAAACGTTTTCTCATCGTTTCGAGAGAGACAATTTGAAGATTTTGAGTAAACATTATGATGTGGAGCAATAAGATCCAAATTCACTTGACACTTACGTGAACCTTGAAAATAACACTGTTTTGCAATGAACTTATCGCGAAAGATGAGACTACGGAATTTTCATAACGATACGATGTGAAATAGTCCCAAAAAAAAAAAAAATTCGTTTCGACCCCATGAAAAGAAAAAAAAAATATCGACCGGATATCGAAATTGTGTATGCTCACTATGTTTATTTCACATCGTGTCATTTTGAAACTTCCAGGATTTTTTTTTAGCCGAAAATTCAGTTTTACACAATCTCCAGACATTCCAATAAGAATTGAGAATGTGCAAAAACGTTCATTTTGACCGTGAAAACCGAAAAAAAAAATCGTGGGTGAGGTAGTCATTTCAATAAAAAATAAGACTCTGACAGTTCCATAATGATATAATGTGAACCATAAATATAGCCCCCCCACAAATTTTTCGTAATTATATTGAAGAACCATGTAATGGCTAGACCCCAATTGATCTATCCAAAGAGATTATCCCAATAAGCTGAAAATGAATGATTCGATTTCCAATGAAGGCTTATTTGCGCATTTATGTACGATAAATTTTAATCCTAAACTTTTTGATTTATCATGTTAACAAATTTTTGTGCGAACATTTCTGGGAATGGGTGCAATCGTTTTTTCTAAGTCCGAAACGCATGGAAAACTCATTTTGAGAAATACTATTACGCACACAGTCGCGTGTGCGGAAAAGTAATGAACTACATACGGTTTGAATGATTCAATGATTTTATCGATCGTAAATTCACACCGAATTCGATGAAAAAATGCCGTCGAATCATTTTTTGGGCAGAGCAATTTGATGAGAGAAAGTGGAAAATGTTTCGAAAAAACACTTAGTTCGTGTGATTGTTTTCAATTTGCATGCGGTGCGAAAAATCGCAATCGTAATCACACCAAAATTATGGAATGGGAGACATAAATTATGTGCTCAAAAATCTATTTGAAGTGAATGTTGTTGCCATGGCAGTGAGAGAATGTCACATGAACGACTCAGCATGTAGACATTAGTTACCTTCAACAAGAAGAGAAAATCCGCGTGTGATCTGTCACCGCTCGTCCGCTTGCCCGCCCATCCTCCCGCACCCTCGCAATGGAAATGTACCATTTGTCAAAAAAATTAAAAAAGAAATGACAAGTGAACAAATTATTTCGCACGTGAACATTGCTTTAAAATAAAACGGTTAGAGGGATAAAAAGAAGAGACGGAAAAAAAGCAAAGTGTGTTTTCCATCAAATTCTACTGCTGAAATGGAGTATAAATAGAAATACATGTAAGCCGTTCTGAGTGCATCAATTCAGAATATTCCGTATAATGGAAATATAAGTTTGTTTTCCAGTTCTTTATCATGATTGAGAATGAGAGAGAGGAAATTGAAGATCGATTGAGATTCTACGGCAGCGCTTGACTGCGAGGTGTCGTTCGGTTGGATCGACTGTGTTTCACACATTGAACACGGTGCAAGCCAACAAAAAGACGAGCTTTAAAAACAAACAGCTCTTCTAAAAGCTATGCACAGCGTTCGCTATGCAAACGATGGTGTATTCCATTGAATTTCTTGTCTTCTATTTATATCAAATTGGAGGAGATTAAATGCACTTAAAGCTATCGATACACAATCGTGCACCACTTTCTACTTTCTAGACAGACAGACAGAGAGAGAGAGAGAGAGAGAGAGAGAGAGAGAGAAAGGGAGAAAAGCCTGGTTAAGTACATGGCGGATATGCGACGCGAAAGAACTTATTGTCAAGCAAATATAATGAAGAATACTTTAATTTTGCATTCTCTCTATTCACATTGCTGTTCCGGCTGACACCGCCGTTGTTTTGATCACCGTACAAACGCTGTTTTCACTCTCGAAGTGCTATTTTGAAAGGTAATTCGTGGTATATTGTGTTTTATATTGCTTCGAATGCGATAAAAGCTTATCAAATGTGAACTGGTTTGATGGTGAGCGAGAGCCGACTATCCCTAAGTGTGTAACTCAATTTGCAAAAATGCGGAAAATGTATTACGAAACACTTTAGTTGAGTTGTTTTCGATTCAGTTACCTACAAATTGAATTCGTGCATCTGGTTTCTCTGTAAAAATGTAGATGTGGTTGCATTTACCTGTGCGCTCTTTAATGGCTGCCCGCCTATCTTTGAAATCACATAGTTGAGCCTGATAATAAACAGGAAAACTGAAACATAATCAGATGCATGCTTTAAGTTTTCGATTAAATGAATGTTTCGAATGTTGAAACAGCAACATCGGTGAATGTTTCCGAGCATGTCTTCTCTCTTTCCATACACTTCTTGTTTCTATGACTTACTAGCGGATATAATATGGCGAATGAAAATCCATTTGGATTCGTGTACGTGCTCTGATCGTGGGAATGGTTTGACGGAAAAACGCAAAAACGCGCAACGAACATTACAATGCTTTGATTTAGCAGCTGACGCAACATAACACAATCGAAATGATGTATTAAAGTGACGCTTTGATATTCTCTCTGTATTTCCATTATTCGATTGAAATTGTTTGTCAATTTTAGAAGCTCAAATATAAAATCATTTCGCTGAATCATGTATTGATTGGCAGCGCATTCAGTCAATTGTCTAATTCGAAAAATCACGAAAATCTTTATTTTTTTGTTTGAAAGAGTAGAGAAAATAAGTACCGCAAGATCAAACGAAACGTCAAAATGACCACATAGAATCGAAACATATTTGAATTTACCAAAAAAGAAATAGAACTAACTATTCTCATACATCTTTTGTTGTAATGGAATACGCATATTCACCCATGCTGTTGAAAACACTATTTCTCGCACTCACTCACTTGTTAGTCTCTCTCTCACTCTCTATACTCCCATTTAGTTGCGATGTAAATAAATTGCTGGTGTCTTTCGGTCACTTTGACGTTGCGTTTGATTTTTCCGTATCTAAATTCCCCTCGGCTGGAATTCATGAAACTTAACTTGAAGAACGGCCTCAAAAATTTCATCCGCTTTGTGAAGTAAAAAATTAATTTCATATTTGTGATAAATGTAAAATTCCCATTTTTAATTTAATCCACATTTCAATTGCCAGCTATGCAATCTGCCATGCCTTTAATGTATCGCCAAATCCTTTTGATCAATATTTGAACGAGCATTTGAGATCAGCAAGAGCTCTGCTGCAATAAAAGTTTCGAAATTAAATTGTTTGCACATTTAAATATAATTCTTTATTTACTTTTTGAATCGCTTGACCGAAAAGTATCATTGGAATACTCTGCTTACCCTTTGATTCAATCAAAAGTTCATTCATTCTGGAGCTTAAATATTTGGCCCTCAATCAGAAACCGTAATAACGCATCCTCTTGTTTCTCTATCCAACTCTCTCTCTTTTCATTTTATGCCTGTATTTTTACGGTTAGTTCATGCTGACAGAAATCGCAAAATCAACTAAATATTTTCAATGGCCAAAATATGAAATGCAATATTTATAATCAAAACCGATAAAACGTACGCGGCATGCAATCGCTGAAATGAAATTCATCATTTTTACGTAGAACATCACTTTCTCGTATTTCATAATTGTTGTTGCCGAAAGAATGGATTCAATTCCAATTAATGGCGAATAATATTATTCAATTTGGACGAGCCGAAAAGCGATGGAATGCTACAGAACACATTATATAGCGTTTGATGAAAATCGATTAGTTATTCATTGAATTTCGTTTGAAATAGCTAATTGACATCAATTGCTGCTGGAAATTGAGTTAAATGCCGTACTCTGGCACGTATAAATTCTCCAGCAAATGAATCGGTAAGAATATTTATGACCCTCAAAAAAAAGTGTTGAGTTCTACCCCGTGGAAAAAGTTTTTTTCCACCTTTTTCTTGAAATCTGCAGCCCATCATTAGCTTGATTGCTTTGTGGAACATGCCGTACCGGTATCTGTTACCAGAATCTGTTTATTTCACCCGGAAAATATATTTTTGTTCATGGAGCTATTTCATTTTAACTTTTCTCATGGGACAGAATAAAAAAAAATCTTTAGTGGTTTAAAATATGCTTATTGATTCAAATGTAAGGCGATAATCTTTGTTTCGTTCCGCTTCCAATATTTGGGCATTCGTAAAAATAGAAAAACAAGTTTTCAGCACAAAATCATCCAGCAAATTAGTGAATAATGGTGCATTTGTTGCATATTCAAATTGATAACTTAAAATAATTGACGGAATGAAATGCAATCCACCTGGCAAAAGAATGGAAACTGAGACTTCGGCGAAGTGTGACCAATGGAAGGCTATGACAACAGTGTGAATTATTCGAAGGCGTTCGGACGAATGACATTATTATGTTGTCGATATTGAGAGCGTAATTTTTTCAGCCGACGTAAATTTGCAAGACGATATATTGTTAGCTACTAATATTGCGGAACTCAATATATCTGTCAAACTTTTTCGATTAAACTCACAAAATTGTATGGCTACAATTCCCAAGCTCGTCGAACGTACTCAAAAGCGTGCAGTAAATATACGAAAAAAAGCACTTGGGCCACGACCAAAATTCAAATATATAGTCCCGACAAACATTTTTCGCCGGTATAACGTTTCTTCCAGGCAATTGACATGCATTTCGACTGCCTGCATACGTATACTTATAACACGGGGGTCCAAATGGGCGGAGCTTATTCAAAATATCAAATCGATCATATACAGGTGGTCCGAAGGCATTTTTAATACCTTCAAAAAGTCTTCAATATAATTAAGAAAATGTGCATATGAAATACCCTTCAAAAAGTCTCTCTTGTGCCTTTAATAGGTTCTATAGTTATTTTGACGGAACTTTTAAATGCATTTTTTGTTTCTCTTTGTTCTCGTCTGTTCTCTCGCTTCTGCTTCCTTTCATTACTCTTTAGTTTCTTGCATCTTCTCGTAGCACATACATTTCTGTCTGAAATAAGCGAAAATAATAAGATTCAGCACAAAATAAAATGGTCAAGTACTTGTCGCATACGACTACGTGGTCTCGTATGAAAGTTCACATGCGAAGGCAGTTATGTGGTGAAATCACACATGCAACCCCCCTAAATTTGGATAAATAATATGGGATTTATTAATAAAAAATTTATTTTTCTATAATGAAAAGTAATAAAAAAACACAATACTCAATAATTTCACAAATTTAACCGAATTTTGTTGCAAATTTCGCGAAAAATATTTGCTAAATGTATGACGGGGTTTTTTATAAAAAAATGTTTTATGGGCATTTCACAGGGATTCGAAGCAGTAGCCTTCATAATGACTTTAAAAGTATTATATTTACATATAAAGGGACTTGGAAGCGATGACCTTTATAAAGGGTGGGTCACCCGTTAGTTTTTTTTTTTACAAATATTAATTTAACAAATTTTCTTTAACAAATTTCATTGACTTTAATGGATAGATCAAGCGGACGATGCAAAATTGAATTTTGACACTTAGCTTGACAGCAGCGCCCTCTGTACCATTCGTCTATGGATGGCAAACACTTTTTCTCCTTCTTCAAACAATGACAGCAAAGATGCGGAGCCCGTCAAACTCGCTCTTTGAAGAATGGGAAGGCGGAGAAGGTGTGAAATGTTGAAGCGTTTAGTACAATCGTTTAGGTAGAGATGGTGCGGACCAACGACATTCACTACCCCTTTACATAAGAGAAGATACAAAGCATCGTCCACTTGGGATAGATACACCTATGGCAATTATGTTTTTAAAACAATATCGTTCAAATGACCACCATGGCTCCTCTTGCAGGCCTGTATCCGGACATCTACATTTTCGATTACTTTTTGCAATATGAATGGCCTCAATTTCATGCTGAATGTTGCGTTTGAGTTCTTGAATTGTCCGTGGGGCATTGGTGTAAACTTTGCTTTACAAAAAGCCCCAAAGAAAATAATCTAACGGTGCCAAATCGCGTGATCTTGCTGGCCAATTATGCGTTCACCGAATTTTGTCCTCAAAAAGCTCTGTTTGACGTTTATACTGTCCGAAATGTTCACGAAGTTTGCGAAATGTAACTTTCACAGATCGACCGTTTTTTTTAATAAGTTTCGATTATTAGAATGCGTTCTTGTGTTGTTAAAAAATACATGAATAAATTTGCCATATTAGACTTGGCATATGTCAATTCATAAGATTCATGACATTTTTTATATGACAAACAAAATTAATGTTTAATAAAAACTAACAGATGGCCCAACTTATGTAATTTGCATAACAATTTATGAGGTCGATGCCTTTATAATGCCTTCAAAACGCTTCAATGTGTGCATCACATATATTACCGGTAAAATTACTGTATAACTCCTTCAAATGGATTTTACAGTCAAAACACTGCTCCACCTTCCTTTTGTTTGAGTTCCTTCATAATTTTTTTTAAAGCATCATAACACATCCTGTGATTTAAAGTTGAGAACTGTAAAAATCTTTTGAAGGCTCTATACAGGTTTATTACTGGAATCAACTGCCCATATAATTTTTCCAATATTTGTTGGATGAAATGATTTTTTATCGAAGTCAATTCTCACAATCTCACAAAAGTATTGATCGCAACGCAACATTC
The DNA here is from genome assembly GCA_028476595.1 of Obolodiplosis robiniae. Lineage (NCBI taxonomy): Eukaryota > Metazoa > Arthropoda > Insecta > Diptera > Cecidomyiidae > Obolodiplosis > Obolodiplosis robiniae. The sequence goes on along the minus strand of CM052017.1, from coordinate 4,231,765 downwards.
ACGCGTCTCACGAGAGATCCCATAACACATTTCCACAAATTCATACAGAAGGATTAAGTAATGATCACAAACAGTTTCCATGAAATCATATTTCTATCGTTGAGATGGAGAAGAAAGTATATCTGTGTTATTTTAAATGTACATGCTCGCCCTCAATCTCACTGATAGATTTAATGTACGCACCTACGAAAGTGGTGGCGCAGATTTGTTGCGGCAAAGTAATTTCAAGCAGGAACAAAACTATAGATTCAATGTATAGAATTGAGGTTTCAATACACGAAGTCGTACAAAATAAACAGAAGAAACAATTTAGTACAATAGTTTCCAACAAAAATTCAAAAAATATCGACAACAACGGATAAATATAGAAATTCAACTGGGACACAAACAATAGTACTTATGAATATTTTACATCCGTGCGATTCGACGAAATCTGTTCCCGTAGGTGTATATTTTCAGTCCGCCACTTACACAAGCACAACTTTTTGCTGCTGCTAATCAAAACTTTGATTTTAACATAAACTTTATGTACCAATTTTTCCCTTGTTGTTAAAAAAAGAACAAAATATGGAATTCTGATCATCTTTAGTTTTAACTCTCTGCTGTTGTGTGAAAATCGAGGAAAATGCATAAATAAATAAAAAACTATGCATTAGCAAGAGCGGCTTAAGAAGCTATCAGAAGTCAACAAAAAGAGTGAAAGTGGAAAGATTGCGTGATGTGAATGTAGCGAGAGACTTTTTAGCAAAATTAGGGGAAAAATTTGCGCAAGTCAAAGTGAACGAAGCGTCTGATATTAAGTATGAATGGAATTTGTTTAAGGAAGTGATTGTAGAAGTAGCAAAAGAGTGTTGTGGCATGTTTGTCGTCAAGAATGGGAGAAAAAAGACTGAATGGTGGAATGAAGATATTAGAAATGCTGTGAAGGAAAAGAGAATGACATGGATCCGCTGGTTGCAGAACCGAACTGATGAAAATCTGGAGTCGTATAGGGAACAAAAGCGGGTGGTGAAAATGATGGTAAAGAGAAAATGGGTGAAGTTTGGTCAGGATCTAGAAGTTGCTGGACAACAGAGGAATAAGGTATTCTAGTCAAGGGTTATGAACATTAGGAATGGAGGCAAGAAACATGCTCCTGGAGCTGTTTTGGACAAGTTAGGCAATGTAGTAATGGGTAGAAAGAATGTATTGAAACGATGGAAGGAATATTTTTATGAATTGCTGAATGTAGAAAATGCCGATTTGGTGAATGAGAATGTGAATGTAAATGTGAGTGAAGAGAGTTTGGAAGAGATTAGCATGGATGAAATTCGGATTGCAATTAATAAGTTGAGTTGGGGTAAGGCTGCGGGTGTCAATGTGATTCGGAATGAATATTTGATTAGTAGTGGTTTGGAAGGTGTTCGCTGGTTACATCGCATCTTTAATTTAGCTTGGAGTTCCTCTGTTGTCCTCGAAGAATGGGGTGGCGCAGTCATTTCGCAACTTCATAAGAAAGGCAGTAATAGAGACTGCAACAACTATCGAGGAATTTCTCTACTGAGCGTTGTCGGTAAAGTATATAGTGCAATTTTGGAAAAGAGAACAAGAGCTATTGTCGAATCGCTCTTGGATGAAAATCACTTGGGTCAAGATCAAATTTTTTGTATGAGACAACTAATGGAGAAATTCCTTGAAAGTAATAGGGAACTGTACTTCTGTTTCGTGGATTTGCAGAAAGCATACGACTGCATTCCGAGATCTAAGTTGTGGTCAGTCTTGGCCGAATATGGTGTGAATGGTTATCTTCTCAACACGATTCAAAGTTTGTACGCAAACAGTAAAGCAGCAGTAAGAGTGGATGGAGATTTGAGTGAATGGTTTGAAGTACGTAATGGTCTGCGACAGGGTTGTACAATTTCACCTCTTCTATTCATTATTTATATGGACAAGCTGATCAAATCAGCCAATTTAAGAGGTAGAGTAGCTTTGGGGGGCAATATTATCTCTGCACTCGCTTACGCAGATGACCTGGTACTGTTTGGCAATTCTGAACTGGAGCTGCAAAATAGTATCAGGGATTTGGAAGAGGCTTGTACGAACTTCGGAATGACCATTAGCGGCACAAAAACTCAAGTTATGCATGTGGGTAAAACTCGAAAGCCAATTCATTGCACATTGAATGGCAACTTGTTGGAACAAGTGTCCCAATTCAAATATTTGGGTTGCATCTTCTCGGAAGATAGCAAGTTTAATAAAGAGTTTGAACAGCGTAGGTTTAATGGAAATAAAGTAGTAGCGCAACTTAGATCACACGTTTTCAATAAACGTGAATTGAATAAAGAAACAAAGATGTTGATTCACGGGTCAATCTTCAGACCAACTATTCTATATGGTAGCGAGAGCTGGGTTGATTCTGAAAATTTAATTCATGATTTGGAAGTGTCTGATATGAAAGAGTTGAGAATGGTTTCGGGAGTCTCGCGGCGCGATCAGTGGGAAAACAGAATCCGAAATGAGACGATTCGAGGGGATTTAAACGTCGATTCAGTAGGAGAGCAAGCAAGAAAATCCAGACTGAGGTGGTTTGGTCATGTTAAACGCATGGGAGAAGAGCGATTACCAAAACGGATTCTGTTCGCCGAAGCTGATGGGCCGAGAGGCAGGGGTAGACCACGTAGACGTTATTTGGATTCGGTTAAATGTGATTTGAATGCGAGGGGATATGAATGGTGTGTTGAATCTCAAAACTTGGCTCTCGATCGGAGTTTGTGGAGGGGTACTGTTAGGAATATATGAGGCATTTTGTTTCGTAAAACAGACCAGACGCCGAAAGGCAAAAATGGTCTATAAATGTTTGTTGTTGTTGTTGTTGTTGAAATAGACGTAACATTTGATTAATTATATATCCATATAATAATATGGATATTAATTATATATCATCATACATTTTGATTAATTATATATCCATGATGATCTGTGGAATAATGCTTTCATCGTATTTTCATAGCTTTCTTTGCTCTCTCTTTCCTGCTCACTCATCCACTTGATCTACCGATATGAAATTGATTTTGGTAAGTGTATTCTGCCCATCCGCTTGTCGACTGCGTATGCAAATCGAAAATTGTCAAGGTTTTACTGAAAATTATTGTACTCATATTTTCGATGGAACGCACTTAATAACTGAAGAAGTTCCGCACAATTTTGCCTGCATTTATACCATCGTTCAAGAAGATAAACGAAAAAAATGTTTGAATAGGTCGATATTGCAAGTTTTTCTATTTTATGTTGAATTTAAACTGCGACTTCCATTTCACTGAACGCTTTGTAGTCAATGTGTGCGAACGCGTTACACAACAAAACGGAAAATGTACGACGAGGAGAAAAATGATAACCTTATCAATGCTTTTGTCTCATTTAAAATGAAAGGTGAGGAAGATTCGAGGCGTCTACATGTGATTATCTGTGAACTATATAGAGCGCCAAGCTCATGAGCAATTTCAGTTATTTGAGTATAAGTTTATCATCATATTTACAGCTCAATGCGTAAGAGTTTTTTTTAAACATATTTTGTGCGATACTTATCACCAAATTTCATTCGTTTCCACCGCTCCTTTTCAAATATGCACCAACAAAAATCGCTTGAATTGGCCACCGTCGGTAAGCAGCTATATTTGAGATAATACTGCAATTGTCATTCTCTCATATAATAAAGAAAGCGATTGATCAGAGTGTGACTGTGCATAATGAAAAATGCAATGTAATGTTCGATAGTAGCAAACTGTTAAAACTCGAGCTCCTCCAACAGCAGCCAAAAGGTCGCAAGACCTTCAAATCTTCTTGACTTTTCACTCTCCGAGTATTTTCCAACGAAATGAAAGCGTCATTCTTATTTTGAGAGTTTGAGTTCTGGCTAAGTTTAATCCTCTTTTTCGAAACAATTTTTGTGCTGTCACATTTCCACATTCAATTGCCACGCACATTCTGTGAGTGCGACTTGTACATGTTGTCGTTGAAGATGCATACGAAAGGACTGTGACTATTGAAAAATTTCATTTCATGTTGAGAAGTGAGAGTTCAACGTAAGATATTCAATAGACAATATTCTTTCACTCAATTTTCACGAAAATTCAATTGTTCTTGCATCTCCTTCTTTTGTCCATGAAATACACAACAGTCCAATAAATTTGAATTTTGTAGAAACTCCATTTCCTATTGAATATTTGTACCAAGGCGTGATTTAAATAAAAAATATATATTATTGAAAAGGTATTTGTATTACTTTTCCATTATTTCCCATTATTATGTCTTTAAATTCATTAACTACGAATTCGCCCTATATTGCTGTGTTCTCTACTAGACTGCATCATGCTACTACTTACGATTTCGACACACATTCTTTAATAATAATAATATATTTTCCTAACAAATTGTCAGAAGGACACCCCTTGGTTTGGCCTTGCGGCTATTCGTTATGTCGGACGGTCAACTAGTCTTTCTCGTTAACCAATTAAAAATAAATGGTCTCACGTACGTAAAACTAACTTTTCCGCACATTTCCTGAAATTGTTCGGGCTTACGCATTTTTCATTGATTGCTACTCATTTGTATTGGATTTATGTTTATTTCTTATCGAATCATCATGCAACTTTGAGAATAAATCACAGAAAATTTGAAGTCATTACGATGAGATCGAATTTCGAGTCATTATACATCATGTGTTTTAAATTTCAATTTTAATACAAAAACAAATAAACATCTCAGTTCCTAATTCTTACTTCAACGTTCTCTATTTTTGAATTGGTAATAACAATTACGAATTAGTTCACTTTGATGTGAACTTTCGGTAGCAGCATGAACAACTGATGAAAAAAAACAGATTAGAAAATCACAAATACTTCATCCAATTTATTGATTTGAATATTGACCCCGAAAATTTAAAATTTTGTGAGGGAGCTGGTCTTAAATCTCATCAGAATAGAAAATAATATTTTGACAGTTCCAAAAGGAATCAATCTGAACTTAAGATAGCCGCCACACAATTTTTCAGTTTTGACCCCGAAAAGACTCCAAAAATCCTAAATTTTGCAGGGGAGGTAGTCCTAAATCTAGTCGGAATGACTTGAATTTGTGCATGACTCATTTTATTCATAAAAAAATAATATATTCAAAGTTTCAATACTTTACAATGTGAACTTGAGAAAGTCGGCATACAAATGTTCAATTTTGACATCGAAAGGGTCCCAAAAAACGAAAATTTTACAGGGGAGGTAGTCCTAAATCCCATTGAAATGACTTGAAATTTTGCATGAATCATTTTTTTCATAAAAAACTATGTTCTGAAAGTTTCATAATGATACAATGCGAAATAGTCATAGTCCCGATACAAATTTTTCGTAATTATATTGAAAAATAGCCAATTTTTCCATTCGACTCCACTAGAGCTACCCGAAAAAATTATCCGATTAGACTGAAAATAGGTATCTATTCCTAATGAAGACAAATATGTGTGTAAATTTTTGTTCAATTCTAACATCAATTTTTTGAGTTATCGTGTTAACAAATTTTTGCGTACAACGTACAACGGACAACGGACAACGTACCACACACGGACAAGAAATTGGTCCTTGAATGGTTGCAATCGTTTTTTCTAGGTTCAAAACGCATAGAAAACTTATTCCGAGCGTTTTGAATTTTTTGGACCGATCGCAATACTTTTACAACACACAGTGGTGTGTGCGGAAAAGTAATAAATGGAGGAATGTAAGACTTTTAATGTCATGTTTTAACGACAAGACACACATTTTTTACCGGTTAAAATTTTCAACTGGATTCTTCGATATTATGCTCAATCAGAACTCAATGCAATTGTGCTGTAACTGTTTACCAATTTTAATAGGTAAGATAAGTCAGTGATAAAGTCATCATCCAAATACGGTCGAATTCAATAACTCCAAATTCCACATTAAACATATAAAACTCATTAGGTTACGTTTCAATGATAATTTAATGAGTCAATAGACATCGAGTCGTATTTTGTACCGCAACTATTGAGATGTTCCAGAAGATAAACACAGTAAATATATAGTGCAGTAATCTGTTAAAGTATGCTTATTGTCTTGGGTACACGAGTAATGTCGTAAGTTCGTTCCACTACGAACGTGTGTTGAGCGTTAATCGAACAACGTGTGGTTCTGTAAATTTATTTTTTCTTATGTAACGAAGTCGACGTACATATTTTAAACGATATACATTTCTTGGCTATTTATCATCAATTTAAACATCTCTCTGTTTTTTGCTCTTTTCACTCTACATTTGACCACCCTAAGAGTTAAAGTATGTATTCGCAAGAAAAAATATATGACATTAGGCCATGGAAAAAAAGAATCGCACAAACCGAGCGAAAATGTTTCGCTTGCAGAAAAATCTTCAGTTTGAAAAAAATAGAGGATAGATTGCTCATCACACTGATTTGATTTCAATGCCGGAGGATAGAAGCTAAAATCTGAAAAATTCTAGTAGTGAAACACTGAACTGTGTTTATTTATTTTGATATACTTTAAATTTAGCATCGTTGTTGCTAATCGTTTAAGGGGATACTGTTGTCATTGGCTGTCTGTAACTTTCCGAAGAAAATGCGTTTAAATGCAAATTTCACTCTTTCATTCCGTCATCACGTTAGCAATTCCATTTTATGAGTGTATCATTTCAACCATATTATGACAATTTCCAATCTGCTGAAACCACTTTTAATCTCACGGCCCATTTCCATTATATTTTGTACACACTTTGAATTCATTTAAACGCGCGCCGCATTCTTCTCGTTCACAGTTGGGTGTTGCGTTGGGATTTTTGCTGCCACCGTTGTTAGTACAAAATCATGACGATCTGGAATTGGTTGGACGAGACTTTCAACTGATGTTCTATCTGATAGCCGGATTTACTACGCTGTTTGTGACGCTGGTTGTGCTCTGTAAGTTCCTCAAAGCGAATATATTCTTGCACGTAAAGTAAAAATGTTATAAAAAAATACCTAATCGCTACTCGTTTTTGCTTGCCTTTTTTTCGCTCCACTTGTTTGCATTCGGTCGTTTTTGCTATTGAATGGGAAAATGCTGAAACATCAGTTTTCCCAGCACAGCCCCCAACACCGCCATCGGCTGCACAAGAAGCAACAATGTCGCCCATCGAATCGTCACCATTCTTACATTCCATTAAACGCTTATTCCTAAATACCAACTATATTCTCTTGCTCATTTCATACGGAATGAATGTGGGTGTCTTTTATGCCATTTCAACACTTCTCAATCGGGTTAGTATGCAAATAAAACGCGTGATCATGTTGAATATCCAGTGAAGATGCGAATTGACTTGATCCCATTTCGGACGCATTAACAAAACACATTCGCTCATCGAAGCTTTCCAGTGATACGACCGAATTCGTTTGCATTATTCACAGCTGACCATCATCCAAATAGCGCGCTAGCAAATTGTCTCGAGATATAGCCCATTTGTAAAACGTATTTCTTTCGGATTCAAAACTGTGTTTGTTTGGACAGGACATTGATACAGCGTCCATTGAAAGAGTGGAACAGTTGATGTAAACATTGCTGAAAAGCCATGATGTTTCAGATTCATGATAATTGATACAGCATTTTCATTACCATTATTAATTTATCGAAAATCGAAACTTCAATTTTTACTCATATTTTGCGGCAATCTTTATATTATTCAATTACCAATGTTTGCATTAGATTTGAAATCTATTTTGCTGCTTCTTCTGCTTTATATTGTCATTTTTCATCTTGAAGGTGACTTTTTCATTCAAAAAAATTACGATGCTTCCGCTCAACCTTTCTTTTTTATGTGAAAACAAATTGCTTGATTCCGAAAATCGAGTTTTTCATGCAAAAAATAACTTTTCCAATTCGAATAATGAAAAAAAGTCAATCATTGGTTTAGAAAAAACACGCGCTTTCAGCAAATATTATCTTAAGGAATAGGCATTTCCATTGTTGTGAACCATTTTCTCAATAACATTACAAATTCTGCAAATTTTGACATATTCCAATATTTTTTGTGTGGCCAATCATCACATAATGCGAAGAATTCAACGAATCACTGGCAATAAAAATCGTCGTAAAATATGGTATTGTTTATTTGTCAATCGTGTAGATTGTCCTGTTATATTATCCGGGCCATGAAATGGATGCAGGCCGAATTGGATTGTGCATTGTATTGGCTGGAATGCTGGGTTCGGTGTGCTGTGGCATTGTTTTGGACAAAACGCATCGCTTCAAGTAAGTGTTAATCCATAGATTTTCGGTTGAATGAAATCAAATACTATTCATTAGTTCGAGAAAAGAAAATATCGTTGATTCTATTTCGGTTCGACAAAAAAACGTCTGTGTTTTTATAGAGAAACAACATTGTCGGTTTATGCATTTTCGATGATTGGCATGTGGATCTACTCGTTTACACTTAATGTTGGTCATATTTCGATTGTGTATGTGACATCGTCCTTGCTTGGGTAAGTGTCAAGCGCTGTTTTCCATTTCATGTGATAAATAATGAGTGTGATTGATAATCGAATCTTGTTGGTGACAACATCGCTAAATACCCTCTTTAGATTCTTTATGACCGGATACCTGCCGGTTGGCTTTGAATTTGCCGCCGAATTGACGTATCCAGAACCGGAAGGCACGAGTGCCGGTTTACTTAATGCCGCCGCCCAAATATTCGGCATTCTATTCACGATGCTATATGCCGAGCTTTTCGATTCACTCGGCGATACTGGTGCTAACATCACAATGTCAATCATGCTGTGCATTGGCACAGCGGTTACTGCTGTGATTAAATCGGACTTACGGCGACAGGCAGCATCTCAATCAACCAAAAATTGAATCGCCAGTCATGTTTAAACAAATTTTGATCCTGATTCGCTGAAATATCATCCTTATGTGCATTGTCTCGCAGAAAAAAATTCGACACTGCATTTCCAATAGCAATCAATTGTTTAGTAAATCCATCGCTCGACTCTTTATGGTGTTTTCCAAAAGTTAAACGGCACTGCATGAAGCGAAATCTTATTGGAACAGGAGAAACTAACATAGATTACATGCAATTCTTCTTCTAGTTGTTCAAGTTATTCATGACTTTTCCCAATTGTATATCAGAATTTATGTGCGAGTAAGAGGTCGCTTCAGCTGCTTAGTCGGAGAAATAATCGAGTGTCAAGTAAATATTTTTAGTTCATAAATTTCCAGGGCCATTTTTCAATATAAGAAAACTGAATTCAGTTTAGACATTATCAAATGTTATTTTTTACCATATCATCCAAACATGAAAATTTTCATGGATTTTTGATTAATGTGAGTAATAGGAGTTATAATAGAAATGGAAAATACACCAGAAAGAGATGGCAGATAGCCAGAGAACAAGACGTTTAACAAACTAGAAGAAAGAAAACGTCAATGCAATGCCGAAGTTTGTATTTCAAAATCCATCGTCAAACATCCAATTCATTATAATTGGAATTATATTCACATATGCATTTGCAAAATATTCAATCTTTTTGATTGACAATTGAACACAGCAAATGAAATGAATGAAATCTTCATGAAAATATATTTATGAAAGCCAAATTATTCATTTTAAATAGAAACGATAGTGCCAATAGATACATCATATAAAAATATGTATACATATTTGTGTAATATAACATCGGAAGCTTGAGAGATCTTCTGAAAACAAAAACCAAATAGTTTATTTATGTAAAGTATTGACTACTGTATATGTTTACACATCCGAGCAGAAGAATATTTATTTATATGTAGAGTTACGCAACCAAGAACCTGAGCAATTATTGTTAAACATATTGAGAAAACTATATTTTTAGAATGCATAAAGACCCAAAGATATAAATATGTCTCTCAGGAGCTCTGTGTGGGTCTTTACCCTCAATGTGTAGCTGACATTGATTTCAACACACAAATTGGTGCATTTTTGGCAAGTTTGTGGTGATAGAATTTTCGCACCAAAAACTTGTGAAATTGAATGTCAGCATTGAGGTGATGCAGCCACACAGAGTTTTTCTGAGTATTTTTAAGTGCTCGTGAATGAATTCACTTGTAAAAAAAAAAAAAAATATATAATGTGAAGGTGAGTGGATTTGATTTTGTTGCGAATCATGAGATTTCTACTTTTCAATGCTCATGAAATATTTCGTCGATAGCACATCGAGCTTCCGGTATGGAATAATTGTCGAATGTGGATGGGGAAAGATTAATTTTGTCGTCGAAAATAACACTCAAATTTAAAAAGGGACAGCCTTTTGTAACTCGACGAGCTCAAGTATAAAATAAAAGTATATCAAATGTCATTGGATTCCAATAACTAAGACATGATTACCTTAGGTGTGCTTTCGAATGATTCGGTTGCGCTGCCGGTAACAGCTTCACTCATTTCATGTCAACTCAATCGAAACCATCTGAATAATGTTACGCCGAAAAACCGATAATAATTGTTCAATTCGAAGAATTTTTTCGAACGCAATTTTCCTCTTGGAATCCTCACAATTCATGCTGTTATTTTTTGTGCAAATTGGCAATCATATTGGATCAACAATAAGGCAAGACACCACCGCAACCACAATGAATAATTCAAACCAACATTTCCGCTTAACCAAATAGAAGAAGACAATACTTTAGTTGAGCTATTAACAGATCTTTCCATTGTACATCCTGAATATTATATATTTACCAGCAAAAAAAGATGTAATTTTGTTCCACGTGTATGGACAGCATTCAATACCTACGTATTTACAAAAATTCAAATAAGCCAAGTGTTTACATTAACTTAAAATCCGAAATCACATAGAAAATAAAAACAAATACAAAAAAATGTGTTAGTTGTAAATGTGTTAGAGTTAAAATGTTACTGTGCATAATTGAGTATATCACAAATATAGAGTACAAAGCTCTCATGCCAAAAGCGGGTAATATGAAAAACCCTTGAACTTTTTAGAAAATTTTTATTTTATGTGGGAGATAACGAGAGTGGAAATGATGAAATGAAGAAGAAAAAGAGCTGAAAGAACACTGATAAAAGTTACCAAAGTTCCAAATGAATGGAATGAATTAAAATTATCTTGAAAGAAAGGTACTACCTGAAAATATTAACAATGAAACTTAATTGAGATGTAGTAACGTGAAAGAGGATATCTTCCAGTGTTAGTTATTATTCCAGCTGAATCTAGAAAATTTTTAAACCAACATTTTAGAAGCCACCTGCTTACATGTATATGTCAAATTGTTAATGGACTGCAACAGAATCTATGATGAATGAGATCCAAATGTCGGATGCCATCACAATTTGATTCTTTGTTGATACTTTATGATAAATATTTTCCCATTTTAAATGTAATTCAATTTGGCCAACACAAGTTCAAAACATGCAATTGAATGGATGAACTATGCGAAGGGCTTGGATTTGAATGGAAAAAGCGTTATGTATAAACATTTATCTTACAAATTGAACATTAATTTAAGCATTTCAATTCTCCCTTCGAAATGTTTCAATTTTAATCACTATTTATGCTCACTTTCCACCAAATTCTCTTGCTCAATCTTGTATCGAAACCTAAAGACAATAACAAAACACTATATTATTTTAAAATGTCACTCATGTTTGTAGGCGTTTTATGCTCCCCAATACAATTCACTTTTGAATCAAATATATTCTTGTTCAGGGAATGTTCCTCTGAGGAAGAGGAAAACGCGAAAATATCTATGTTGCACTTTTATTTTTACAATAATTCATGTTGCTTTATTAAAAACAAAATATTGGAGGTCTTGCTAACTCTTACCGATTCATGTGAGGAGTGAAAGAGGAGGAGGAATGTTGTGAGGAGGAAAATATTGAATTCGAAATGAATAATAAAATTTCAATGGCAATTAGATTTTTGTTTCATGCTAAATGTTGATATTTTCCCCCTCACTGATGAGGAGAATTCTTCCTCACAGTACACACACGTAAATCTTAGATTGTATATGTACCAAAATGTGACAATTTAACAATCCAGTATTGGTTTGGAATTGCTAAAAACTATTGTTAACCCCTGTACTTGTATTGGTCATCCCTATTTCACTCTCCATATACTCTCCTCCTCAGAAGAACATTCCCTGTTCTTGTTACATTAAAACCAACAAATCTATACAGTCTATTTGAAACACCTTTGTTTCTATCCTAAGACTTCGTTGAACTTTCACACAAAAGCTTATTGTACAATTTCAAACTCAGCAATTTTATTGTTTCTTATGACAACTAAATGTTCAACGTAGATTTTAATTGAGGGATTTTATTGAAAATTTATTTAAATTGAATATACAATTAATACTTAAGGACTATTCTATAAGTGGCAGTGATTTTAGCAGAATTGGATTGAGAGATTGATTGCAATCGATATGATTTCATAGTAGAAAAAATAGATACAATTATTGAATTCGTTTTGAATCGATAAATAGCACAATTATAATATTCTAAGATACATTTGTTAAGATTTTGTTGCTTTTGTCATTGGAAAACAACAATAACAACTGTTTACTTTACTTGTTGTAGCATGGTGAATGGCAACTAAGCGTGCCATCTGTGGCTATGGATATGAAACTAAAGCTTAATAATTTCGAACATTCCAATAATTTTTAAGTTTATGCAAGTTTTTATTAATTTTAAAAATCATCAAATAATTTGGAGAAGGTATTGAAAAAAATATAAAATAATTAACTGCATATTTTTGTGGAAAGAAATATTGGACTTGCAAATCAACTTTGAACAGCTTCATGCTGCGTCGTTACAGATCGCTTGTTTATGTGTTTGTGCATCATCTTCTTCGCTTACCAAAATTCTGTTATGACCGTCCACATATACACAGGCAAGCCACTTTGAACAACGAATCAGAGCACAGTGTTCGTGCTGTGGATGTGTATTAGTCGGTCGTTATCATTCTTTGTGTCATGCTACGCTTTAAATGTATAAAACCTCAGATGGCTCTCGATGCAAAAAAAAGTCAAAATCTGTACTGTATATCCGATGTGACGACAACAACAAAATCAGGTCAGAAAATGAGCTGCATTAATAAGCAAATAGACAACACATTTCGTTAAATAAATTCACATTTGATGTATTTTATCGATGCAAATAACAAAAGAAATTTTAAAAAATAAAGAATATGACAAAAGCGTTAAATTCACGAGAAAACCCGAATGTTTTCTTTCATTTTATTTGTGTTGGTTGAATAGAAACTGGAAACGATCCCAGGTAAGAATCACGTTTCTTTCACTCGTGTATATGTATTTGTTATAAAACTAAATGAAAGATTAGAAGTATTTCTTATTTCATATTTTTTTTCATTTTTTAATTACTATTGAACAAATAAAAATAAAATTTTGCTTGCAAATTGCCGCATATTTAAAATAATAACAAATTTGTTTTTTCACTTTATTTTCGTACAGCCTTGCTTAGACTAAATCTTATGTCAACGGTAACAACTGCATTAAATTAATAACGAATGAATGATTTTTTTTTTTTGTTAAACAGAACAACAACAACAACAACCACAAGAGAACAAAAATGGCGCTGAAAACATGATGTGCCAAAGAATTACAATGAAAAAAACCATTATATAATACTAAACAATTTTATGTTGAAGCTTTTGCGAAGCCCAGAAGTTTTTACAGGTGTAGCACTTCATCCCAGAACCGCACCATAGCCATGTTGAATTCGTTATTGGTACGAATTTCGAACTTACTTGTCTTCACATCGCCATTTAGATTGCGGAACTCTTGATAGTCGCAAATATTGCTGCGATGGAATTTTTTGCATTCGTGCACTTCATTCCAGAGCACGGGCCGGCTGAAATTATATAACATCAAATTATTTTTAATTTAAAGACGCATAATAATAAAAGTAATAGGCGGAACGAAAAGTGAAATAAAATTGGCCATTACCCGTGCTTTGCAAATTGCACGTAAGTGCTAACCAGTGAACGAACCAATTGGGCCGAATCGGAGCCCGTTGCAAATTCACGAAATAGCAACGGTGATTTGAAGAGGTAGATCAAGTCATCGATGTGGCCAACGCCGAAGTCTCTATCGGTGCCCGTGAATACTTTCGAATACGACAGTGATCCTTTGTAGTTGAATTTGTACAGATATACTGGATTTTTGGTAGTATTTGCATATTTGATGTAACTTTCAATTGCCTTGTAGAATGGATAATGGAAGCCTCGATCGGTGTACATCTGAGTGCAATCGAAAATTTATTGTATGATTAAATTAATCGATTAATCATGTGCCATCGTTACTTACATTGAGAAAACCTTGACTGTTGCTGTCTTTGATAGTGTTGCTGCCATTCAAGTAATATTCTTTGAGCCGTTTTGTGGCAATCGGCACCTTGGCGGGATCATTGAAAGTGAGCTCCATTAGTTTTGGTAATAATTTATCGAGATTTTCATTCAAATCTTCCATTAGCTCTTTATTGGTTAAAATAGCTGTAAAAGTATTTGTTATATTCATTTCTGATTATCTACGGTCTCCGTTGTGATACTTACCACCAGCTCGTACATTTCCTTCATTTGATACAACTCCTGTCATCCATGGTACCTGTTTGAAATTGCCTCGAGCCCAGATGGAAGCTGGATGCTCAGTGAGGAATGCACTTTCGGCTTTTGGCTCTACCACGGGTCGATATAAAGTTATTGGATCAACAGACCACATTTTTAACTCTCCAATACTATTCACCAGCACAGACACATCGATTTCGCGCAGTTTACCAATCAGTTCACCTGTACTGAGTTGATCTATATTGTTGATGCCGACAACTTCAGCTTGTCGTTTGGCCAAGGCCAACGGATTCGGTGTTGGCTCATTGTATGGAGCCGTACCGAGGCCACTCATTGCAATGCATCGATGGAATAAGCCATCCGACAGCGGACTCATCATATGCATATGAACTGAAGCGCCACCAGCCGAAGCTCCCATGATTGTAATCGAATCTGGGTCGCCGCCAAACGCCTTTATGTTCCGTTTAACCCATTGTAATGCTAACGTTTGATCCTTCAAACCGAAATTCCCGGGACTTGCCGCATCACCAGTCGACAAAAATCCTAGAAATCAAGCACACGATGTTAATTTATGAAAATCCTGTAAATCAAAGTTCGATTAACGAACAATTGGAATTTATTTCATGAAACTAAGCTTCGTTAAATATTCAGAGAATGTAATAGGAATTTTGGTTGAAGATTTTTTTGCTTTTCCAAACAAATACACAATGCATGATAAAAACGTTCAAAGTACCCAGTACACCGAGGCGATAAGTCATCAAAACCATGATCACTTGTTGTGTGTCCATGAAATAATGCGGCCCACGAAGAAGTGTGTGAATAGAGCCAGAAAAAAATCCACCTTCATGAATGTAGACAATGACTGGCAGTGACGAATTTCTTTTCGCCGAAGTATTCTGCAGCATTAAAAAGTAAAAGCAAAGCAAATGCAAATTAATGAAAAACAACGGAGGAAAAAATTCTGAAAATCAAAACAGAGAAGGAAAAGTGGCAACAACGAACTAAAAAAATCGTTGAAAGATTATTGGTGCGCTCAAACTTACCGCTGGCCGATAAATGTTTAAATACAAGCAATCTTCTTCCCCCTCAAAAATGGCGTTCGGTACTAAAACATTTTTCTGTGCGCAACCAGCTGTTCGCTCCAATTTCCCATTTAACAAACCAGACCATGATTTTTTCGGTACGGGATTCTGCAATTGAAAGTGAAAATAACGATGAGTGAAAGAAACATATAATCGGTAAAAAAAGAAAAAACAAAATAAATGTCACGGCATTAGTCACACGTTAGCATGCGCGCGAGAAAAAAAAGCATGTGCGATTAAAATCGATAATCACTGTGAGCGCGGTACTGGTTTTAGGAAGCAACGTTTAAAGTTGTTTTACGTATCATTTGTGCGAAAATGAGATGAAAAATGAATTGCGAATAACCACAATTTTTTTTTGTTCGAGGTTGTTGATCTCGGTCATTTCATCTTAACGCACCACGATGTGTGAAGTGTGCGACAGAATACAAGCGCTCAGTCAAGGAACAATCAACATTTTCAATGTTCCTTTTTAATGAACGCGCGCAAGTTTTTTCAATAAACAATAATTCGGTTTATACACATATCTATTGGCGATGGGCATTAATTTGTGGCTTATGTTAATTAAAGTGTTCATATCTCAGGCTTATTCCAAAATAAATCATCGTTGCGCTCCGTCAGATGTTGGTTATTACTCCATGCAAATTGCCGATGATTTGTCTATCACACGGCCAGGTTGCGAATGTAATAAATAATTTCACCAGTAGAAACACGCGAACAATAACTTTGACTGGTTTTTGGCATGTATTTTGGCTGTATTCACTTTCTCGTGGCAATACGGCCACGGAAAAACGCGATGACGAAAATCATGGAAGAGTTGATGATTGCACAATTTTTAATGCTTTTATGCGGCAATCGATAAATTCGAATTTAATGTTCAATAATAATCCATTAAAATCATCGATTATGTTATTTCATGTTCTCCGTCAATTCAATGGAGGTTTTTAATAAAATCGATTATTTTCGTTTCTGGACGCATTACGTTTTGGGAAAAACGCAGGTGAAAAATGAAATGGCAATAGTCTTGAAAAAGTGACCATTTTTGACAGATCGGAAACAAATTAAGTCAATGTAAAAAAAAATGGCATCAGAGCAACAACAAAAATGTGTAAAATAGTAGAAATTTGCATCAACAATGTTGTGGATGTGTGTACAAAAGTGATGGAATTTGAATGTTACTTACCGCAAAACGGAGTTTGCCTACGGGCGGTTCGGCATATGGTATGCCAAAGAATGATTCGTATTCATCGATTTGGAAGCCGGGCGTTGCAATTCCTTCGACGCAACCATCAGCGAAACACACAATTGGAAATACGCTTGTGAAATTATCTTCCGTTAATGGCAGCGATTCTAGCAATGCAACACCTTCAAGTGACGAAATTGGTGTACTCGACGACGAGATAACGGTCGGATGAGATGCATTTAAAAACCCAAACAATAGCAACGCTATCGAACACTGTAATTGACCTATGAAATTTGCCCACATTCTTATGCTTTATAAGCCAAGAACAAATCTGTGTTGATTCTCTTTGAATACGAAATGAGTTCCCTTTACGAAAACTGGTCTCCGTCTCTCACTCACTTTTAATCTGGTTTACAACTTGTTATTCGAGCTTTAGAAATCATCAATTTGAATTACGGCGACAACTGATCGATTTTGTTTATGTGTGTTTTTGCTTTGAATGCGATGTTTCTACAAACAAAGAAGATTGAACCAAGATAAGTTTATTTATATGTTATTTCGAAAGCGCAACACAAGCGGCTAGTCAATTTTCAAATAGTAAAATTGATTTTCGACATTCGATGTAGAAATCAAATCATATGCGATTGAATGAATCGTACTTCGCTGCATTTTTTTTTTTTCATCAGATTTCAATTTAAAATCAGCCGGCAACATAACATTAATAATTCAAATGGAATGACAATTATGGCCTACGAGAGAATTAAGCGGGTTTTTATGGTATGCTCAAACACGTGTACCAGATCACGCAAATACTTTTCGCTTTATGCTATTTTCCCTTTCTTTTCATTTCTTCGTAATATTGACGAAATGTAGAAAAAAATTCATAATGATTTGTATCGTTGTTTATATTCTTTTATGTCATCGCCTCATTCTGATTGATAAATTATGCATTATGCGAGATAATTAAATGCATTCTCTTTCATAAAAGACCCAATTGAAATAGCATGCATTCGGTAATATCATCGCCTCATTTCGAAGGACACTGACTTTTGTCAGATTTTTCGTTCAGATTATAGTTACCTCATTTTCATTAAATCATTTTCAAATGGATGCCATTCATGTGATCAAATACATTATCTTTATGTAACAAAGTGGTGGCTACTTAGTTCGTTATTGATTAATCTAACACTTGTCCATCAAAAGCAACTTTTTCATTTTTAATTACAATTTCGACGAGATCTTCGAAACTTCTCTTTAGCAAAAAAGCAAAGCAATTAATTAATTTTGAAGGAATTTCCATTATTTATATGATTTTAGAAAAAAAAAAATTATTTGAAAATTGAGATTTGGATAATTTTAACACCTGTCATTAATTGAAATGTTCGATATGATTTTCATGAAAAATTATTACTTTTTTTTATATGTATTCATATTTATTCAAAAATTATTTTCAAATCAGCCCGAATAAAAAATATCAAAGCTATCAAATGAGTGCCGAAATTCAAATAATTTGTTTTTTTTAGGTGTGCACGGGTTTTCGTGAGCGGAAATGCATTTTGTGTCACTCTAGCTCGTGGTGCGAACAAGTTTTAAGTGTACGAACTGCATGCAAGTGCAAACGTCTGTTCAATTCATTTGTGGCAGAGATAAGATGCGAGTATTAAAAGTAAAAATGTAGTAGCAATTATCAAGTGAAACGCAATAATAACAAACAATCTTCAGCGTTCAATGGGCATTTTTTTTATCTGAACTTGTCGATAGCCGATAGCACAGCACTCATTTGATAGTGAAATAATGTAATTCGTTATTTATAGTACAGACACGAATAAGTATGACGCGATTATAAACAATTGATAACCGAAAATCAACCTCACAAAGATATCAAGACAGAAAAACGCACATATGAACAGAATAACAGCAAAAAATTGAATAGAAAAAATGATCATTTTCATAAACAAAATTGTCTTTGGACACGTGTTGTCTTCCAATCACCACTCGAGTATAATCGGCATTTCAACCATTTGTTTATATTCCAAATTCCAGCATCGAAACGCAAACGATATGAATAAAACGGACATCCAATTTGGTGAATGATCGGTATGAAATTAACAAACAATATTGGACTACCAACGAAGAAGTGCATCAACAAAATAATTTATGGAGAAGAAAAAAAAAATAATGATAAACTGTTTATGTGCAGTACGAAGCGAACAAAAAAAGACCGTTTAAAATCACTTTTCAATAAATCATCAATAATATGTTTCAATTGTTTTAATATTCAATTAGATTTTAATTACCACAAACTCCGGTATCTTAACGATTGTTCAACTGCTGTTTGCTATTTGCTGTTAGCCGCTTTCTTTACGTACTGATGCTCACTGATCCAGCAAAAAGTGAATTGTGGTGTGCGTCCGCGGTCAACGTTAAATCAAGTGCTAAATGAATAATGTATGATATTGAGCGAAGCGACTCACTTCTTATTCAATCAACATGTTCCATCGAACTGACATCAGTTCGGGTCGAAATAGGTGTTTTTATTCATTCATCGCTCGATTCGGTAAATCAACAGCAATAGCAACGACACGACCGCGGCACAGCGCTAACAACACACTAACCGAAAAATAGCCACACATCATCGAAATAGCCTAAGCTTGTGGCGCGAGCGGGCGTGCGTTAAATGAAAATCAACTATGCAATAATATACATAAATGACAATTTTTTCTCCTTCTGCGGTATGTCTCACTCTTGAGCGCACGGCTCATACCGTTCTTGTTAGTGTGTACGATGCATGTTAAAATCAGTGCTGATTTTCCTTCTTTCACGCAATATTATATGTAAGCGGTATGGATGACCGCAATCGATTTGCAATGGGAGATAAATAAAAAAATAAACGATAAAATGAAATGGCTTCTCATGCAAGTAGTGAGAGTGTTTTCGCTGGAAATTTCTTGCGCTCACAGCAAAATCGTGCATCTTCATGAGTTTGCATTACAGAACTCGTGACATAATTGTACATTTGGTGGAGGATGATAATTGTATCTCATTTACAAGATGGTGGCGGCGGCGATGGCGGCAACAACACACAATTCGAATGCAGTTAACCGCCCGTGAATCTCACCGCGACATGTTCAATTCAGTTCAATTGATATGCGATTTCCAAAGGAAATAAGTTCATGACAAAAACAATCAAAATAATGCGCTTTTTTCACTCTCAGTCGGTTGGTGTAATTATTGACACGAGCTGCAACTGATATTGAGCGCTTGGCCGTGGGAATCGAATTGCCGACAAGCGTTCATTTTTTTTCCAACTGAACGCATGACAGATTAAAACGCATAGCAAAGTTTCAACGGTGATTAGATAAACAGAGCATTTGAGTTATTTGTTTTCGTTTGTTCGTTCATTCATTTTGACTACACGCTCGCGTCGTGCGAATTCACTCAATAATCTCATACTTTCATCAAAATTCTGTTATCTTTTATCAATCGGTGTCCGTTGAAGTATATTTTTGTGTGCGTCACAAGATTCCAATTCGAAATAAGAATGCAAATATTCGGTCGCAGGCACAGCACTGGAAGAAAATGCGAGACATCTAAGGTAAAGACTATGATTTTTTTTGTGCTCATCAAAGTCGGTTGCTTCGTGTGACCCTTTTCGTTCCACATTTTGTGCAATATTATTGAATGTGCTTTATTGTCTTCTATCGGCTCGCATTCGATGAGCAAGCACGTTCGTATTCTTGTTCCACATTTTCTTAAATTTGCAATTACGTATCTGCCCATTCCAAGCAATGAAATCACATCCACTGAAAAACAACAGCAACAACCATATTTAATTGGAAATGAGTTCGGCGCGAGCGTTTTACTTCGATTTGTTTTGTTTCGTTTTTTTCTCGGTCGTTTTATTCTATTTTGATTAAAATATACTTCAATTATGAAATTGATCGAACGTATAGATTTGGAATAGAAAAACCTTCGCGCGGGCGTGCTTTGATGTTCTTTTTTTAACTTTGGAAGAGAACGTTAAAATCGGCCACAAAGGCAGCAGAAAATAACAAAAGATGTTTTCAGCATTCGCTATTACTTCATTGTGCGTATCCTGAATTCGATCACTACACTACTAATTCCTCGTAAAAACGCTGCCTTGGTCATATGATTGGCCAAGCACGTGTCTACCATTTCTATGTTTCAAATGTCGTACTGTGTTGCCTGTAGTTTTCCATAACGTGTGTTGTATATAATTTCCAACACTATCTATTGAACGCAAAAACTTAGACTTTAAACTATTTCGAGAGATTTGATTAAACTACTCGGGTATATATTTTTAGCCCTCCATTTGTTTTGTTCGAAAGAACCCAATTTACTGGCAATAGAAAAACAGACTTAGGAAGCAGATTATATTGTTCGAGTCGTGTCGGTCTTTTTTTTGAATCTTTGTTTAAATTTGCTTGAATTAATTGTGCAAAAAATTAATAAATGCGCCAAAAATAGAATCAAAAAGGAATTCCGGCATTCGGTGCGACGCGCGATGCAAAAAGTGCAATCTCTACAAATTAACACAAGTCAAGCGATATTTTGGCTTTTTTATGATATAAATGTTGTTGATGATTGGGAACCGGTAAAATTTGCAAATCAAAACGATTAATTAATTGCATTGATTCGCCTAATTGACGATGATGAATAAAATGAACACACACATAAAGAATTGAGCAAGAAAATTCCGTTTGCACAGAATGCAGGTCAGTGGGATAAGAAAGATTATTCTGGCTCGTAGTTTTTATTGTTAAATTGGACGCTTTTATTGGGATATTCGCTACACGAGCCAGTTGATTATAGCAACAATATATTGTTGTGATTATTATTTGTGTAACAAAGGGATTGGGCTGTGTTTTTCTCTGTCCACTTCGAAATTCGAATGAAATATTGGGATTTTGAGGTCGTCATGATTATCAAATTATGTATATGCTTTAACAATATGCGGCCCTTTTTGTTATTGAATTGATCCATTGTTCATTTTTACACAAGTGATCTTTGTGCCGTTTTTCGATCAACGTGCCGTTCGAAGGCGCAAAAAATGTGATAATGCGTGTGCTTGCACTGCATTCCATTCTGTTCCGCTTGTGGGTAATTTTCGTGTTTTTGTCACGTAATAAACAAAAGGATCGGCACTCTCAGCTTGAGTCGTTATGTTGTCGATTCCATTGATTTGTTTCCATGCCGGCCAATTGAAAAGGTTAAGGTTGCTTATTGGTTATATCAAAGATTTGTTTGGTGGCAATACACAATTTACTGATGATGTCTCAGGAATTTAACACCTATTTGATACAAGACCAAATTATAGTTCATTTCTTTTGAATGGATCGAAAGTTTTGTGAAAAAATCATATTCGCTTTCAGATGATGATCAAACAAAATACGCTGATAAAAGCCAGATAATCACTTAATGGTCTGAAGCAATGAAGGAATGATTTCGACGTATATGAATACAATATTACATGTATATGATTTAAATATAATGCGATAGCATTCTGTGAATATGTCACATTTGAAAATATTTAAGCGTCTGTTTTAATATGTGGCTATTTGCATACCTGAGCCCTCCAAAACTCGGGAATATCTCATTCTTATACAATTTTCTTCAAAGCAAAGTAATATGTGCAAAATAAAGACGAATATTGGAAAGACAGAAACACATATTATTGACTGAGAATAAAAACAAGACTTTATATCTAGCCTTCTTAACTTGCTTATGATATTTTCTGTAAGCGAGAGCAAGAGGTGAGATGTAAAGTCTCCCTTTCATTCATAGATGCCTCAAGATATATTGATGATTTCTCACTTTTCGTGCGTGTTTATCTGTCTTTCCCATATTCATCTTTCTCTTGCACATGTTGCTTTGCAATGAAAAGACATTTTGAGAGTGATACAGAGTGCGACAGAATACAAGCGCTCAGTCAAGGAACAATCAACATTTTCAATGTTCCTTTTTAATGAACGCGCGCAAGTTTTTTCAATAAACAATAATTCGGTTTATACACATATCTATTGGCGATGGGCATTAATTTGTGGCTTATGTTAATTAAAGTGTTCATATCTCAGGCTTATTCCAAAATAAATCATCGTTGCGCTCCGTCAGATGTTGGTTATTACTCCATGCAAATTGCCGATGATTTGTCTATCACACGGCCAGGTTGCGAATGTAATAAATAATTTCACCAGTAGAAACACGCGAACAATAACTTTGACTGGTTTTTGGCATGTATTTTGGCTGTATTCACTTTCTCGTGGCAATACGGCCACGGAAAAACGCGATGACGAAAATCATGGAAGAGTTGATGATTGCACAATTTTTAATGCTTTTATGCGGCAATCGATAAATTCGAATTTAATGTTCAATAATAATCCATTAAAATCATCGATTATGTTATTTCATGTTCTCCGTCAATTCAATGGAGGTTTTTAATAAAATCGATTATTTTCGTTTCTGGACGCATTACGTTTTGGGAAAAACGCAGGTGAAAAATGAAATGGCAATAGTCTTGAAAAAGTGACCATTTTTGACAGATCGGAAACAAATTAAGTCAATGTAAAAAAAAATGGCATCAGAGCAACAACAAAAATGTGTAAAATAGTAGAAATTTGCATCAACAATGTTGTGGATGTGTGTACAAAAGTGATGGAATTTGAATGTTACTTACCGCAAAACGGAGTTTGCCTACGGGCGGTTCGGCATATGGTATGCCAAAGAATGATTCGTATTCATCGATTTGGAAGCCGGGCGTTGCAATTCCTTCGACGCAACCATCAGCGAAACACACAATTGGAAATACGCTTGTGAAATTATCTTCCGTTAATGGCAGCGATTCTAGCAATGCAACACCTTCAAGTGACGAAATTGGTGTACTCGACGACGAGATAACGGTCGGATGAGATGCATTTAAAAACCCAAACAATAGCAACGCTATCGAACACTGTAATTGACCTATGAAATTTGCCCACATTCTTATGCTTTATAAGCCAAGAACAAATCTGTGTTGATTCTCTTTGAATACGAAATGAGTTCCCTTTACGAAAACTGGTCTCCGTCTCTCACTCACTTTTAATCTGGTTTACAACTTGTTATTCGAGCTTTAGAAATCATCAATTTGAATTACGGCGACAACTGATCGATTTTGTTTATGTGTGTTTTTGCTTTGAATGCGATGTTTCTACAAACAAAGAAGATTGAACCAAGATAAGTTTATTTATATGTTATTTCGAAAGCGCAACACAAGCGGCTAGTCAATTTTCAAATAGTAAAATTGATTTTCGACATTCGATGTAGAAATCAAATCATATGCGATTGAATGAATCGTACTTCGCTGCATTTTTTTTTTTTCATCAGATTTCAATTTAAAATCAGCCGGCAACATAACATTAATAATTCAAATGGAATGACAATTATGGCCTACGAGAGAATTAAGCGGGTTTTTATGGTATGCTCAAACACGTGTACCAGATCACGCAAATACTTTTCGCTTTATGCTATTTTCCCTTTCTTTTCATTTCTTCGTAATATTGACGAAATGTAGAAAAAAATTCATAATGATTTGTATCGTTGTTTATATTCTTTTATGTCATCGCCTCATTCTGATTGATAAATTATGCATTATGCGAGATAATTAAATGCATTCTCTTTCATAAAAGACCCAATTGAAATAGCATGCATTCGGTAATATCATCGCCTCATTTCGAAGGACACTGACTTTTGTCAGATTTTTCGTTCAGATTATAGTTACCTCATTTTCATTAAATCATTTTCAAATGGATGCCATTCATGTGATCAAATACATTATCTTTATGTAACAAAGTGGTGGCTACTTAGTTCGTTATTGATTAATCTAACACTTGTCCATCAAAAGCAACTTTTTCATTTTTAATTACAATTTCGACGAGATCTTCGAAACTTCTCTTTAGCAAAAAAGCAAAGCAATTAATTAATTTTGAAGGAATTTCCATTATTTATATGATTTTAGAAAAAAAAAAATTATTTGAAAATTGAGATTTGGATAATTTTAACACCTGTCATTAATTGAAATGTTCGATATGATTTTCATGAAAAATTATTACTTTTTTTTATATGTATTCATATTTATTCAAAAATTATTTTCAAATCAGCCCGAATAAAAAATATCAAAGCTATCAAATGAGTGCCGAAATTCAAATAATTTGTTTTTTTTAGGTGTGCACGGGTTTTCGTGAGCGGAAATGCATTTTGTGTCACTCTAGCTCGTGGTGCGAACAAGTTTTAAGTGTACGAACTGCATGCAAGTGCAAACGTCTGTTCAATTCATTTGTGGCAGAGATAAGATGCGAGTATTAAAAGTAAAAATGTAGTAGCAATTATCAAGTGAAACGCAATAATAACAAACAATCTTCAGCGTTCAATGGGCATTTTTTTTATCTGAACTTGTCGATAGCCGATAGCACAGCACTCATTTGATAGTGAAATAATGTAATTCGTTATTTATAGTACAGACACGAATAAGTATGACGCGATTATAAACAATTGATAACCGAAAATCAACCTCACAAAGATATCAAGACAGAAAAACGCACATATGAACAGAATAACAGCAAAAAATTGAATAGAAAAAATGATCATTTTCATAAACAAAATTGTCTTTGGACACGTGTTGTCTTCCAATCACCACTCGAGTATAATCGGCATTTCAACCATTTGTTTATATTCCAAATTCCAGCATCGAAACGCAAACGATATGAATAAAACGGACATCCAATTTGGTGAATGATCGGTATGAAATTAACAAACAATATTGGACTACCAACGAAGAAGTGCATCAACAAAATAATTTATGGAGAAGAAAAAAAAAATAATGATAAACTGTTTATGTGCAGTACGAAGCGAACAAAAAAAGACCGTTTAAAATCACTTTTCAATAAATCATCAATAATATGTTTCAATTGTTTTAATATTCAATTAGATTTTAATTACCACAAACTCCGGTATCTTAACGATTGTTCAACTGCTGTTTGCTATTTGCTGTTAGCCGCTTTCTTTACGTACTGATGCTCACTGATCCAGCAAAAAGTGAATTGTGGTGTGCGTCCGCGGTCAACGTTAAATCAAGTGCTAAATGAATAATGTATGATATTGAGCGAAGCGACTCACTTCTTATTCAATCAACATGTTCCATCGAACTGACATCAGTTCGGGTCGAAATAGGTGTTTTTATTCATTCATCGCTCGATTCGGTAAATCAACAGCAATAGCAACGACACGACCGCGGCACAGCGCTAACAACACACTAACCGAAAAATAGCCACACATCATCGAAATAGCCTAAGCTTGTGGCGCGAGCGGGCGTGCGTTAAATGAAAATCAACTATGCAATAATATACATAAATGACAATTTTTTCTCCTTCTGCGGTATGTCTCACTCTTGAGCGCACGGCTCATACCGTTCTTGTTAGTGTGTACGATGCATGTTAAAATCAGTGCTGATTTTCCTTCTTTCACGCAATATTATATGTAAGCGGTATGGATGACCGCAATCGATTTGCAATGGGAGATAAATAAAAAAATAAACGATAAAATGAAATGGCTTCTCATGCAAGTAGTGAGAGTGTTTTCGCTGGAAATTTCTTGCGCTCACAGCAAAATCGTGCATCTTCATGAGTTTGCATTACAGAACTCGTGACATAATTGTACATTTGGTGGAGGATGATAATTGTATCTCATTTACAAGATGGTGGCGGCGGCGATGGCGGCAACAACACACAATTCGAATGCAGTTAACCGCCCGTGAATCTCACCGCGACATGTTCAATTCAGTTCAATTGATATGCGATTTCCAAAGGAAATAAGTTCATGACAAAAACAATCAAAATAATGCGCTTTTTTCACTCTCAGTCGGTTGGTGTAATTATTGACACGAGCTGCAACTGATATTGAGCGCTTGGCCGTGGGAATCGAATTGCCGACAAGCGTTCATTTTTTTTCCAACTGAACGCATGACAGATTAAAACGCATAGCAAAGTTTCAACGGTGATTAGATAAACAGAGCATTTGAGTTATTTGTTTTCGTTTGTTCGTTCATTCATTTTGACTACACGCTCGCGTCGTGCGAATTCACTCAATAATCTCATACTTTCATCAAAATTCTGTTATCTTTTATCAATCGGTGTCCGTTGAAGTATATTTTTGTGTGCGTCACAAGATTCCAATTCGAAATAAGAATGCAAATATTCGGTCGCAGGCACAGCACTGGAAGAAAATGCGAGACATCTAAGGTAAAGACTATGATTTTTTTTGTGCTCATCAAAGTCGGTTGCTTCGTGTGACCCTTTTCGTTCCACATTTTGTGCAATATTATTGAATGTGCTTTATTGTCTTCTATCGGCTCGCATTCGATGAGCAAGCACGTTCGTATTCTTGTTCCACATTTTCTTAAATTTGCAATTACGTATCTGCCCATTCCAAGCAATGAAATCACATCCACTGAAAAACAACAGCAACAACCATATTTAATTGGAAATGAGTTCGGCGCGAGCGTTTTACTTCGATTTGTTTTGTTTCGTTTTTTTCTCGGTCGTTTTATTCTATTTTGATTAAAATATACTTCAATTATGAAATTGATCGAACGTATAGATTTGGAATAGAAAAACCTTCGCGCGGGCGTGCTTTGATGTTCTTTTTTTAACTTTGGAAGAGAACGTTAAAATCGGCCACAAAGGCAGCAGAAAATAACAAAAGATGTTTTCAGCATTCGCTATTACTTCATTGTGCGTATCCTGAATTCGATCACTACACTACTAATTCCTCGTAAAAACGCTGCCTTGGTCATATGATTGGCCAAGCACGTGTCTACCATTTCTATGTTTCAAATGTCGTACTGTGTTGCCTGTAGTTTTCCATAACGTGTGTTGTATATAATTTCCAACACTATCTATTGAACGCAAAAACTTAGACTTTAAACTATTTCGAGAGATTTGATTAAACTACTCGGGTATATATTTTTAGCCCTCCATTTGTTTTGTTCGAAAGAACCCAATTTACTGGCAATAGAAAAACAGACTTAGGAAGCAGATTATATTGTTCGAGTCGTGTCGGTCTTTTTTTTGAATCTTTGTTTAAATTTGCTTGAATTAATTGTGCAAAAAATTAATAAATGCGCCAAAAATAGAATCAAAAAGGAATTCCGGCATTCGGTGCGACGCGCGATGCAAAAAGTGCAATCTCTACAAATTAACACAAGTCAAGCGATATTTTGGCTTTTTTATGATATAAATGTTGTTGATGATTGGGAACCGGTAAAATTTGCAAATCAAAACGATTAATTAATTGCATTGATTCGCCTAATTGACGATGATGAATAAAATGAACACACACATAAAGAATTGAGCAAGAAAATTCCGTTTGCACAGAATGCAGGTCAGTGGGATAAGAAAGATTATTCTGGCTCGTAGTTTTTATTGTTAAATTGGACGCTTTTATTGGGATATTCGCTACACGAGCCAGTTGATTATAGCAACAATATATTGTTGTGATTATTATTTGTGTAACAAAGGGATTGGGCTGTGTTTTTCTCTGTCCACTTCGAAATTCGAATGAAATATTGGGATTTTGAGGTCGTCATGATTATCAAATTATGTATATGCTTTAACAATATGCGGCCCTTTTTGTTATTGAATTGATCCATTGTTCATTTTTACACAAGTGATCTTTGTGCCGTTTTTCGATCAACGTGCCGTTCGAAGGCGCAAAAAATGTGATAATGCGTGTGCTTGCACTGCATTCCATTCTGTTCCGCTTGTGGGTAATTTTCGTGTTTTTGTCACGTAATAAACAAAAGGATCGGCACTCTCAGCTTGAGTCGTTATGTTGTCGATTCCATTGATTTGTTTCCATGCCGGCCAATTGAAAAGGTTAAGGTTGCTTATTGGTTATATCAAAGATTTGTTTGGTGGCAATACACAATTTACTGATGATGTCTCAGGAATTTAACACCTATTTGATACAAGACCAAATTATAGTTCATTTCTTTTGAATGGATCGAAAGTTTTGTGAAAAAATCATATTCGCTTTCAGATGATGATCAAACAAAATACGCTGATAAAAGCCAGATAATCACTTAATGGTCTGAAGCAATGAAGGAATGATTTCGACGTATATGAATACAATATTACATGTATATGATTTAAATATAATGCGATAGCATTCTGTGAATATGTCACATTTGAAAATATTTAAGCGTCTGTTTTAATATGTGGCTATTTGCATACCTGAGCCCTCCAAAACTCGGGAATATCTCATTCTTATACAATTTTCTTCAAAGCAAAGTAATATGTGCAAAATAAAGACGAATATTGGAAAGACAGAAACACATATTATTGACTGAGAATAAAAACAAGACTTTATATCTAGCCTTCTTAACTTGCTTATGATATTTTCTGTAAGCGAGAGCAAGAGGTGAGATGTAAAGTCTCCCTTTCATTCATAGATGCCTCAAGATATATTGATGATTTCTCACTTTTCGTGCGTGTTTATCTGTCTTTCCCATATTCATCTTTCTCTTGCACATGTTGCTTTGCAATGAAAAGACATTTTGAGAGTGATATTTTCTGAATTTTCTGTTGAATAGGACCCAGAATTCGAGCCACTCTAACTGGATGGCTGGCCTAACGCATAAATGACTGTGCATTTTGTAATATTTTGCTGTGTCAAATACATTTCAGACTCGTGCCACTCGAACATTCCGGTATTTATATATTGGGTACATTTTTACAACTCGTTTGATGAGATATAGCGATTTTAGCGGAATGGATGAGTGGCAACTATTTCTTTCATATCGCTTCCTAAAACAAGACTGACTGTTATTGCTCGGTTTTCCACCGGTTACATTGGTGAAACCAAATATATGATTTCATTTCTTAGGATCTACCATTCTTACTTCATAGTGAGCTAGTCTATTTCTCATCAACGGAACTACTCAAACTAGAAAAAAACTAATTTTAGCCGAAAAAAACATTTTTCCATCGGTCACACTTAAGACGATTTTTTGCGTATTATTCTCCATTACGTTTCTATGGGCCGCCGTAAACAGTAGACACAATTCAAACACGAGTCACTGATAATAAAGTACTTTCGATCAAATCAATTCAATCAATCAAATTTGATGACAGCGCTTTGCTGTTTTATCAAATAAACGCATGAAAATTTCGCAACCTGAGTCGCACCATAACACCAATAGAATTTCGTTCTTGGCGGAAAAATACATCAACTCGATTGAGATGAGAAAAAGTATATGAAGTGATTTGATAATTTTCTATCATTATTTTCAAAACAAATTATATTTTATTCAAATTGCATTCGCTTCCTTTTATTCCACAGAACGTTTTCGTTTATTTAAAAAAAAAAATACATTTTAAAACCGTTTTTCTTTGTTTATATTTTGATACAAGTCTTAGCAATATTCTACTTGTAAAAATGAAAGTTAAATGATCAATTTAGGGGAAGGGAGAGGATCATGCAAATTTATTGATTCTATATGTACTTAATGAAGAGATAAGACAGCATACATGGACACTATATCAAATTGAGGATGTTGCTGATATTTCTATTTGAAATTGAAGCTCTCCTGATATTTCTATTTCTAGACAGCAAAATAAAAAAAAAAAAAAAAAAATAACATACAACGATCAAAAAATTAACGTTACCAAATGTAAATGAACTTAGAAATGAACAAAACAAGTGTTTAAATGACAATAAAACCAACAAAATGAAAATATTCTATCTTGTTTTGACACGTCGTTTAAATAGGAACCAATGTTTTCTTTTCGTCGGTAGTTAGGTCTGGATGCCAAACGTCAACAATTAATATCAGTCGATTGGTTGTGCCGTTGTGCCAAACTTCATGCTCAAAACTATCATCGAACACCATCACTTTGCCCTCAGTCCAAGTTCTATAAAATAAATATCAATAAATTATCATTATCATATGCAGTTGATGACGTTGTGTGATTGTTTTACCTTGTTTCAGTCGCAACACGTATAAATGTTTTGTCGGCCGTTTTGAGGCCCAAATGTGCTCGTAGCCGACAATTTGTTGGGCCGCAGTGCGGCCAAACATGTGTGTTTGGATGCATTACGCTGAATTTCACTTGACCACGCTTGCAAAATCGAGCTGCTGGAAAAGTTTCAATCAGTTTGCACGTCAGCGGCGCTCTTTTGCAATTTGCATCATTCCTTTTTCCCCGAGCAAACAATTCAAATTGTTTCCAAACACCAGTGTCGCGTAAATTTTCCGATTCATCCGCAAAATAGCCGTCGTTATTCAAAAGATTCATGCCTTCATCTCGAATTGTTTGCCAGTTTTGTTCGAGATTTCGAAGTTCGAGCTTGTACCCCGTTTCGGGAAGTGTCCAAAATGGTTGCGCTTTCAAATGTGCCACATTGTACAGGGAACGCTGATATTCCGATGGAAATAATTTTTTCTGAGCCGCTTCTCTGAACACTTGTTTGGCTTCATCATGCTGGCCTAGCCGAATAAGCGCATCGCCCAAATTGAAATAGAAGCGGCCGTCGCTCGTCCCATTTGCACCCGATTCAATGCCTTGTCGCAAAAATTGCACCGCTCCCTTGAGATTTTTGTCCAAATTCTTCAACACAAAACCATAATGAACGGCGGCAAAGCCATCTTCACGCCATCGCAATAATGTATTATGCAATACATATTTAGCATCTGCCAATCTAAAAGAGGGAAGTGAATATAAACGTCTTGAGTTAGCAAATGCTCAAAGCTCGTAACTTGAAATGTGCAAATCGAAGTGATTGAATCGTTAAACGATATCAAGATTTGCATCTTGAAATCACAATGAAACAATTTTTTAATGACAAAAGCAATGCAAATTAACCTGTTGACAAGCAAGTACGTGACGGCTAACTGATTTCGATAGTATGGATCATCATCGAAGCGCTCTATCAATT
The DNA here is from genome assembly GCA_028476595.1 of Obolodiplosis robiniae. Lineage (NCBI taxonomy): Eukaryota > Metazoa > Arthropoda > Insecta > Diptera > Cecidomyiidae > Obolodiplosis > Obolodiplosis robiniae. The sequence goes on along the minus strand of CM052017.1, from coordinate 4,199,913 downwards.
GCTCATGCACCGGCACTGCTCTCATATGTTCGCCTAAAAACTAAAATCCATTAACAATAATAGTTACTTCGAATTGAGTGCAAATGGAGCAGTTGTAGAAAAAAAACTAAATTTACCTATGAATCTCATGCGTTCGATGCAACGTTCGGCGGCTATTTTGAATTCTGTTTCATTAAGCTTGGCACCCAGTTTAATATATTTCTGGTATTCGCTAATAGCGCGCTTCAGCATTTCATTGCTTTGCTTTAAATCGGCCAAATCGTCTAGTGCCTTGGCCACACCAAATTGAGCAGCTACTGATGTCGGATGAGTTTGAAGTATTTGTTCGAATAGTGTTAGAGCAGATTGGGGATCCTGCACACGGGATTAAATGGCATGGCAATGAAACCAAAAAGAAAGAGAAAAACAACAACAACAAAACGCTATTTAGTTGGATGATTAGTAGAGCAAATGCAGACAAAAATCACAACAGCATTCGAGTCGGTGGGCAAATATTCTTACGAGCCACCGTTGAACTACAGTTCAAATAAATCACTTATTTGTGTGTTACGGCAAACATTGTGGGTGCACCAAACAAATGAATTATTTTGCAAATCAGTTTAAATGTATTAAGCTGCTGACTTTTGAAGCGATTTATTCTGTAGAAAAATATGAAGATTTCTAATTTCTGCATCCAATTATCTGCTACGGAAATGGTCAAAAAATCTGTTCAACTTATGCTATATTGTGTAATGTAATTGCAAAAATTATCAACAAAAAAACCTACATTTTATTATCGACCAATTGTAAAATTGATATGTTTGTTTTATGTGCAATCAAAATCTGACTAAACGAGAATAATTGCGAGGAAAAAAAATCATGCAAAATATACGAGATAAAACCACACATGCAAACTAAATGTTGTAAATTTTGGGTAAACTTAAGAAATGTTAATATTGGGATACTAAGCAAAAAAAAAACTAATTTTGTGAATCGATGGCTATTGAAATTCGAACTCCTTTTCCGAATGAACAAAATAAAATAGAACAGAAGGAAACTTATTGAAAAAGAGAAAAATGAAATGTGCGTTTATTTTGCCTTGCTTACCTCCGCTAATTGTTCATTGGCTCGTCTAATTTCATCTTCTAGCAGCTGATCTTCGGCAGAGATCGCCGCAGGACCAGATCGATCGATCTCTGTATCAATTTCATCGTAAAAGAGGAAACATTTATTATTGCGATCGAAAAATTTCGAATTAAATACCAAATAAAGATAATGACAAATGTGTGCAAAGTTTTTGTTGAATTATTTATGCTCTCGATTTATGAATAGAATAAAACTTTGTATTGACTTATAATCGTAATGACTAGATTCTACAAGAGAATATCGGTTAGTGTGTCTGATTGTATTTCGCTAGTTAAGTACTTGTCCAAGTTGGATCGATGTCTTCGTCTTCAATGTTCAAGTCAGGATCATCCTCGTCACTTGCTGGCGGCAGTTTGCCTGCAAAGTCGATGTTTTAAAATGACAGATGATCGATATCGGAGCAATACAATCCAAATTCCATCTCTTGTGCTCACCATATTTCTCATCTAAACGCTTCAGTAAATCTGAATCGTCCACTGAATCCGATTCACTGTCATAATCATTGCCTTCGGAGGTGACTTCTTCTTCCTCTTCACTCAATAGGTCTTCATCCAACTCAAAACCGCTTCGTTCATAATCATCTTTCACTACTACTTCATCCGTAGCAATGTCATCTTCATCCGAATATTCGACATCGTCGTCGGGATGATCTTGCTGTAGCACAACGACTTCTTCGAGTGATTGTAATTGTGATGATTCTTGAGCAGTTTTTATATTTTCTACGTTGTCAACACATTTTTGGTTTGAGAAAGAGAACAAAAGAATTAGGGAAAAATGAGAAAGAGCACAACACATGTATTAGGAAGAATCGATTAATTGCCAACTCGATGAAAATTTATTTGGAGCGTACCATCATCCGCATCATCGATGAGCGGTGGTGCGGTGAGAATTGGATTCTCCATCAAATCTTCTTCGCTCAATGGAATCGGTTCTTCGGCTGTGACCAACGTGAAGCGACGCTTCATTTCAATTATTTCTTCACTTTCCTCCGGAAGATTTTCCGAATCACTTGCCGCTTTCGGTTCATCATCATTATCTTGATAGATTCAAATAATCCTCATTGATTATAAATTGAGTCATGCTCATTCAGCTGCGCTCGGCCAATGAACGACAATACAATCCTTCAAACAAAACAATTAATCATCAAGCCTTACATCGCCAAAAGTCTATAAAAAGCACTGGTGTTTTTTTTCTCAAGGGAGTATTTCTTAGTAGCTGCAATAATTTATCAGATCCATTAGATCAGAATCGATCTGGCGAGCGTTATTTTCCAAATGCAAAACATAACACAAATTAAATAACAAATGCACTGAATTATAAGGAAGCTAGTTTTCTATTCTGGCCAAGCGTTTGACAACATTTTTAATAAACGCCATTTAAAATTGACATTGTACTATAAGGAAAGGCACTGAACAGCCACAATTTTCAGTCTAAAGCTTTGAATTTGAAATAAAATCAACATCAAAATAATAAGGAAATCAATCTTAGCACATGCAATTTAACAGAGATTTGCAGAATAATAACAACAACAATAGCAATCGGCAACAAGAAACATCAAAATTCAACATTGAATCGTTGGCAAAAGGTATTCTATTCCAATATATCGTTCAACTCACTCGTTTGTGGTCGTTTAAGTATCGTTTGATGTGCAACAATCACTAGAGCCAAACCGACAATGATTCTTACAGCAACTGGAATATTCATGTTATTGATTTTTGTAATATTTCATTTTATCCAATTTGTTTTATATTTTCGTTGAGACAGAAATAGCATTAGACTAAAATCCAGCCCTAGTTACCTTAGTTTGAAAGAAATCACATTGATTTTTTGCTTATTTTATTTTTTGTGTGCATATTTTTAACCGAAATTTCATAAATAATTCAACAAAATCTGTTTACTGATGTGATAACATGTTTCTGTACATACGTGAGCTTGATTCTCCATCGCCTTCTTCTTGGAGCAATTGATCGATTTCATTTCCATCATCATCAACTTCTGGTGATTTTTCAGAACCGTCCACTTGTTCATCTATTTCTTCGGTTACCGCTTCTTCACTTGCATCATCAACACCATCATCTGTTGGCTCATTAGTCTCTTGTTCATTGTCATTATCGTCAATATTCTAGAAATAAACATTCAAAATAACATTTTATATTCATTTCAGAATTTCCTTGTTAAAAGCGAGTATTGAACATTTATTAATAACAAAAATTATTATCATGAAAATTGAATATCAATGAGAATGTTCTCAACGGTCGGTTTTGAGCAGCCTCCCAAAATTTCGGGTTCTAATTCGATGAGACAATTGGTATTAATGATATGAAACCAATCAAAGATATAAATAATAGTACACAGGCGAAATGCCGATATAGACTCGTGTGAGGTCTTTTATATTAAAATGATAATATGAGCATGAATTATTGAGAGTTATGTGTTACAATTTAAAAGCATTAAGTTATTTTGAGCTATGTTAATCAGATGTATTGATGCTCGCATGAAATCATGTACTCTAAGGTGTTTTTCATATTTTAAGTTGAAAAAATTGTAGCTTTCAAAATAAAGAGCAAAAAATGCTGTATCAATTGATGGCTTCCACACAACGTAGCGATTAGTATTCAGACTTCCCGAAGCAAAAAACACGATTATTGTTTCAGTTTGATTTTGAACGATCGAGATTTGTTTTGTCATTCGTAAGCAAGTTTTATTAAAATGGCAAGGGAAAAGAACCTATTATTCTGTTTGTATTTGGTCAACGGATTCAATTGTTGCTATGGCATCAGCGATATATCCGACGAAATGGCACATATCAACAAAAGAGATGAATTTTGTTTTGATTTTCGTTTAGATATCGATACAGAACGTCAAATGATGCTGGTATTGTCGAATTCAAACAAGCGAGAATCCACAAAGATTATGTTGTTTGAACAAGTAAGTGTGCTTCACCTGCATTTTAACGGAGTCATTTATTCACTTTTTGTTTTGTGTGTTAGGATTTTTCGCATCATTCGATGAACGGGATTACATATTGCTGACTTAAGATAAAGTGAATTTCATCACCCGAAGATTTTTGATTGCATTGCCGAATTCAAACGAGTGAGAACTCAGAAATATTGCGAATGTTGACCAAGTAAGACGTGCTTCGATTCATATTGATAATATTGTGTTAACAGTGAATTTTTCAGAAATTTATTCATTCCGTTCGTGTTTTTAACAGGTGTATTCGAAAGTGTGAACTATGCGGAAAAGAAACAAGCCATCGAAAAATAATGCCAACAATGAAAACTATGACGATGATGATGAGGACAATGGAATAGTTACAATCAAATGTGCACTTCCTTCGATTCTTAGACCTAAATATCGAAGAATAGTCATCGATGATATCACCGCCAAAAGTGCAAGCAACGAAAATATGTTCATTAGCATCGCTTCTGCTCTTGCATAAAGTTGAGCGCGCATTTGACGAAAATAACACGGAATTCTTCAATCAAGATGGTGAAAAAGTCATACGAGATTGTTTTTTGCTGTTCTTAAGAAAAACATCACCAAAAATTCTATGATTCCCGAATTCCGTGATTTTGTGACAAATCTCGATGACGAACATCGTTTTGAATGGCCAAACAACGATTATTTTGGAAATGCTTTCAACGATTTGATTGACACATACAAAACGAATGTCACGACGAACTTAAATACGCATCGGAAGAAACGCGTCTACAAATATCTGGAATTGAAAGTAAACGAACACAACTTGAATGAGGTCCAACAATTGGATAAAATCGATATTAAAAATGCTGTCAATTTAGCAGTAAATGGACGAGACGACATTCCTCAAACTATTAACGGTGCATTGAGAAGAGCAAGTCGTGATATCCTTCTTGAAATGTTACGTGATATTAGTTGGTGGGAAATGGACAACATTTCGACATTCACGAAGATGCATTGGTTCAAATCGCTGCCAATGTGGATAGCAATGCAACGTGAGATCGATGAATTCAACATCAATCAGCGACAACGAGAAGAACATGAACAGCCAGAACAAAATGATAACTCAAACAGTCCACCGAAAATCAAAAATTTTTCCGTCATACCAATTTGCAATCTTAGGCGAACGCACTATCCAATTGACAACTACACGCTTTATAAACTACTTTGTGGACAGAAGATCATCGCAAGAAATGAAAACGGAAATCAAATTAGATTCAACGAGTTTATAGCTGATAAAACATGGCATTGGAATCAAATCTTCTATTTGCGTAAAATCAACCGCGAATTTGGCAAACGAAAGAAGCAATTCCACTTTCGCATTCTATCTGATGGCGTGGCGGTGTCGATATCGTTCGACGTGAAAAAGTCAGATTTCAAGCCAGTCGATATGCAGGAATCATTCAATCGTGAATGAAGTCGGCGTGGACCCGGGATTAAAAAAGTGGCAAGCGGCTGTGCGCCGAAACATCGCCACCGGTAAAGAGGTGGATAAATCTTCAAAATGATTTTATTATTACTAATATTGCATTTTGTTTGTTTCATTTCATAGGTCAACTTGAATATAAGCAGTAAACGCTTCCATTGGAATGCTAAGGAAAAAGTGCGAAACTGCAAATCGAAACGATGGACGAAATATTTCACTATCGAAGAAAACAATGGTCGCAACGACCGCCACTTGTATCCAGTGATGCCAGCGCCACTCGGAAGACATTGGTGGTGTTACATTCAGCATAGGTTGAAAATGCTGAAACGAGGAAGGTGTATGCAACAGCAAAGTATACACGACTCCAACTCGAAAAGTACATCGAAACAATTAGAACCGTTGATAAGGCAGTAGGCAAGATGGTAAATTATGAGCCATCAATTGTTTATTTTGGAGCTTCTGAGACACCACCAGATTCACCAATTCGCATCAAGAAGCACGTGAGTGCCCTGGATCGAGAAAAACCATCAATGCACTGAAAAAGCGTGGCAATTGTATCGTTATACCAACCGATGAATATTACACCTCCCAAACCTGTGTTTTCGACGTTTAGACCGAAGAACACGGAGCCATACCTTCAAATTGTGTCCAGATTGCCATCCAAACCATCTGGCGTTGCTGCCATCGATCATCGTAACTCAGAAAGGCAAACGATTGATGAAGCTTTTGAGAGCAAACCTCGGAAATCGCAATCCAAATCAACGCAACGCAGGACCTTTACTGCCAAAGGTGATAATATATCGCATAAAACTGGCTAGTAAACCCTGTGATTGGTGAAATGGAAAATATGTTCGATGGACCACCAATTGTATTTCCGGATGAGCAACCAAACGTAACAAGGTTTGTCTTTGAGTGTTTTTTGCTTCGGGAAGTCTGAATACTAATCGCTGTGTGAATACCATCAATTGATACAGAATTGTTCGCTCTTTAATTTGAAAGCTACCATTTTTTTCTTTTTTCTCACTCAATTCGTTCTTAATAAATTTCAAAAATCTTTGTTGTCTCCCTCTCAAACCGAATATTGTCAAGATTTAGTATTAACATGAAAGTCCGTTGAATGAAAATTCAGTACTGATCTAGTTCGTCGCAGCCTACCTGAAAAAAAATGCTTAAATAGAGCAAAAACTAACGAAAACTATTTTATGTACTCAATTCAAGATAGATTCCACTTGGCCCTGGTGATTTGTAAAAAAAGTGCTTCCAAATCCGTAAATATTTGATTCTTATATACTAAATACTGTTAGTTTTCTTGGTTATTCTATTCGCGTGAGTAATTATATTCTACCTCATCATTTGCATCATTGCCGTCGGCTTCTAGTTGACCTTCATCATCTTCTTCATCTAATGCATCTGCTTGATTATCTTCATCATCATCATTTTCGTCCTGAACAAAATTGGAAACGTCGAATTAATAAGTAATTTTGAGATTCATAGAGTAGAATTAGTTGCATGCAAAGCATGCTCATTCCATTAGAAAAACTATACCGTATTTTCGGCGACAAACTTCACATCTCCTGGATGTATTTCATTTATTTCAGATCCATTCGAACTTTTAGCTGATAGTATATTATAATCTAAACTACGAGTTAGGCTGGCTTGTTTAGTCGACGCGCCAAAATCCTGGCTTTTACTTTGGCATTTTTTGTTAGTATCAGGTGATTCAACCTCAACATCATTCACAGCACGTCGTGTTAGTCTTAGGGTCTTAGACAATAAGCGCTTGCGCTAGAATGTTAGAGATTTCGCGGAAAAATGTAGTAACACAAACGAAAGATAAAAAAAAAAAATGAGAATTTAGCCAGACAGCGCCAGTTTAATTTTACTAATTTGCCAGAACTCATCGGCAATGGTGCTATTTTCTAGACTGTCACAATCGCCATACAATACATTTCTTAAAGAACTCCAATAGAAATTGCAATTGTACTCCAGAAAATAGCACATTTAATTGAAAACTCAATCTTACTTCTTCTTCATCTTCATCGCCTTCATTAGCCATGTCTTCGTTGTCTACATTTTCTCCACTTTCATCGAATCCTTCGTCTTTTTCGTCATTTTCGGGATCATATTTTAGCGCTTTATCGTCTGCTTCATCTGCATTAAATTAATAAGATATTAATAAAATATATTATTAAATTATCTTATTGAAAACAACTCTTGAATAATATGTATCTTATTAAATTAGAATTTTTACATTTTTTAATAAAATAATCTAATGCTATATTTTATCTTATTAAATTATTAATTATCAAATAGTTTAATATCAAGATATCTTGCTAATATTAAACTATACCCGTACAATATTGGCATTTTTATTAAAATTTATTTTGATAAATTTTCATTTCAAAATTTTAAGATAATAAAAAAATATGCATTACCTTCATCTATGTCTTCGTTTTCCTGGCTATTATTGGCTAATTCATCATCATCCTGATCATGATCTTCGTCGTTGCTATGACCGCCATCGTGATGCTCGTCATGTTCGTCGTGATCGTAATCGTGTTCATGTGAATCTGGCGCATGCACGTCGTGCTCATCGTGTGCCTCGCGCTCTTCATCCACCCAGCCCTCCAACATATCAGCAAACCGAGATTCTGATAACGGCGTATCCACTGTACGCAGTATGCATATTCACGCATTATTTGAATTAATTATTTTATCGTTTTAAGAAAATGCAATACTCACAGTCAGCTAATCCACGATTTTCAAGTAGAATCAAGCCAATTAATCCTAAGAGTATAGCTAAGAGTGAGAAGAAAAAGATTTTCGCACACCAGTGGCCACCGGTGCCGTGATCCGAATGCACATGTAGTTGAATATCATCGGGGCCCATTTTTGTGGCATGGACACCAGTTGGTCGCGTTTCTTCATCATCTGTTAAATTGAATTACTTCATTAGAATCTATGAAATCGATCGGTCACCAAAAGTGGACTAGAATTTGAAATATTTTCGAATTGGGTTTATCAACCAATTGCTTCGCCAATTTTAGGGATTCATATGGACATTTGAAACCTTCACCTTTCATACTCAATTTCCTATACTCGAATGATGCTCGCCCAACATCTGAATCTTCTAAAATCCATTCGGAAATTCATTGAAATTGTTTGAGAACAAATATTATTAAAGCAATTCCCTAATTTTCTATTAAAAGTGTGCACATTCAGAATTCAATTGTTTCACTTGATATGGAAATCTTCAAAAGAAAATGTAGAGGAGATCTTCAAACGTGATCTCAATCAAAACTATGACTTCGGAATTCAATAGTTGCAAATGTGTTTTGATTGGCAGGAAGCAAAAACTGATTAGTAAGGACAATTTCGAACGAATAATACATATTAATTGGCAAAACATTGTCAATTGTTAGATCAATCGCCCTATGTTCCCAATAATTCACTTGAAAAATGGCGTTAAAAGACTTTTCCATCAGAAATGCGAGTTAGTGTCAAAGAAATTAGTACTTAGTCATCCATGAATGATAAATTTCGAATGTAAAACGGTTCCATTGGAAATTGAATTCGATTGATGAGAAACGATCTAATCATCTACTACAATGATTACGTTGATTTGTTGTCATACATATCATTTGACGGTGTTTCCCCGGATACAACTTTCAGGCGACGGTACAGACATCGGAAAATGTTGGAAAATTCATAGATGAACGTTGCCCAAAAAAATGTGTTGAATATACTGAGTACATACATATATTTACTGAAGCCAAAAATAGCTAAGATGTGTCGTCGCCGCTGAAAGTTCAAAACATACACAGTTTTCGCAAACAAAAGAGAGAAAGAAGAGTAGAATTTCAAAAGAAGAGTAGAAAATGTAAATAACGCAATCGTTCGTTCCAATATTGGCTGGTAAAAAGTGCCAGTTACGTGGCAACAATTTGTGAATAATTGTCGATAATTGATGGATTTATTAGCTGATTGTCTTGATAACAAGAGTTGCACCATAGCAGTCAAACAGCCGCTTTCAATAAATAGCATACACAACAACAGAGATGGCAGCATCAACGCAGTATCGCTGGTATTCGCATGTGAAAAACTATTTGCCGTTTGAAACTTTATTTATAAATACAATAGAGCGTGTGATCCAAATATGAATGTGCGTATTAACACATTATTTACACATTCTCCATTCCTTGAAATATAATATTTGACTAGAGACAAATATCATTTGTTCGAGGTAAATGAGTGCGCGCGTTCTTTCTGTGTGAATGATCAACTGCGAGAGCCGAACGTGAGCGAAAACAAAGGACAAACGAGCAAAATGAACCGATTTTATACAGCGCAAAAGCACTCTGGGCTAGAGCTGTAATAATCGTCAGCACAAAAGAATGAGAACGCTACGGCAAGCCGAGAGCTTCATACCAACAGTTTGAATAAAATAGAATAAAAAGAGTGTCGCATGAAAATGATTTGAAATTTTTTGTATATGAAATAAGTATATTCATGTCACGTACATAAACAGCACCGCATCGCACTTTCTTTAAGTAGACATTATCCTGTGAATGAACGAACGATTTTTTAAAGCACATTTTTGAATTGCTGTGTTCAGTTCCATTTGCCAGTTGATAATTTCATATTCTCATTTTCTACATTCATTTTCTTTAAATCTTTCAAACACAGAAAAGGTAAATAAAAACCGATGCGCAAAATCTTCAATTTACGCCGTTTTCTGAACTTCGCAAAATATTCTTTGTTGTCGTTAATTATTATTTATAGATTCGTTCATTTTCATATTGGCTATTTTTTCAGCTGTACAAATTGCCTTTTTCTACTTTTAAAAGAACACACTCTTTATATTACTCCAGCAAATACTTATTGGCTCGCGAGATTGATGGGATTTGTTCGATTGAAAACGAAAGTTATTTGAATTTCATAGAGTTACAACGGTCATTCGGATGGTTGTGGAAAAGAAAAATAGACAACAAAAATGCGGATTACGTGGATCATAGGAATAATGCACCATTGCGAAGGAATGTCACAATACATTTGCATTTGCATTTGCATTTGCGTTTGGAATTGGACATTCATTCATCGCATTCAACAAAAATTACTTTCGACATTAATTGAATTCTACTCAAAATTCGGGGAGAGTTCAAAGACCGCAAGAAGGATTATGTTAATGTAAACGTTTCTAAATTAGTTTTGTCATTACCTCGTCGCCGTTTCTTATCTTTATTCCGTTTTCTAGGCTGTACATCACCGGACATTCTGTATATCGATCTTCCTATTGAATATTTTTATATAATACAATTTTTTTTTGCCTAGTCACTGGAAATTCCCGTTCTCTCGTGAATTTCGGCACGTTTATTCCGATTTCCCGGATCCTTTGATTAAATTTCACAGATTCGTTCAAAAACTCTCTCGTCAAAAGAACATGAATAAATATTAAATCGAATTAAAAAAAATCTTTGAGTCGCACTAATCGCTGCTCGTTCTTTTTTGAATACACCACACACGAATAATCACATCGCGCGTTCAAAATACATTGAAATGGACATTAGCCAAACTGACCATCATAAATTGCACATCATTTCTGCTGACGGCTGAACGTAAATTTCAAAAGAATTGCTACCGATTCAACGAAAATGGCTCAGAATATAGTAGCAATGTGTTTGTGCATATGTCTACGAATCAACACATGTTGCGGCACTTTTCACTGTCTTCGATTATTTTGAATACATCAACATATGATATGAGTTAAGTATAAACGTACGTGTGTCAATGCGACGGCAATGCACACATGAAACTAAATGCCGATCGATATAAGCCAAATCCATTCGATGTTTTCCGGACAAAGACTAACGAATCCAGACTAACGAACATCAATGCTGCATATGCGTTGATCTTACATAACATTATGTGCTGTAAATATTATGAATTTAAACAAAATCCATTGAATTAAATGAAAGTTTGATGTAGTGCACCAGTTGACCGTTAGATGTCGATACTGTGGCACACAACAATAATTTGATATGTCAAAATGGATGTGTGTGAACCATTTGTGTGTATGTATAGGTAGCGAGCGATAATGTGCCGAAATGAATAGAAACAACATACCAACGAGGCTGAGTTTCGCGTGTAGTATCTTTTATTCTTCGATTAATGCTGCTTTTCAAATTTATTATTATTTTTCAACCAAATCTCTTTTTTTTTTTCAAAAATAACCAAAAACAAATCATTTTTGGATTATTTTTTTTTTTCATACAATACAAATTGTCATAAAATCGAACAAATATTGGTGAACATTGATATTTTGCTCTTTGTAATCTGCAACTGCAATATTTGTTTTACTATTCGACCAATACCACTATCGTATTGACATTTCAGCTGAAAGACAGGGAAAGCGGTGAGAATACACAGAAACAGGAAAATAAATCAATTGTGTCAAGTTGTGTGTGGAAACACACAAAATATTTACCAACCAGCAATCCAGTACATATACACTGCAGATTTGTACTATTACAATAAAATGGCGTTTTGTTTCATTGAAATCGTGTGTTGTGTAGTTGAAAACTGAATAATTGCTATTGAATTCGGTCAAATAAAAGTGAATGGATGTGAAAAAAGAACAATTAAAGACAATTTTAACCATTTGAAATTAAATATGGTGCATGAATTTTGCAGGAGGCTGCTGAATGTGAGTGTTTTTATAGAGACCTCGGAAACTGTTCAAGAGTGAAAAGATTGAATTCGTAAAAAGTACCATAAGCACCGGATAATCATAGACAGAACGTGTCAATGCAAACAATTTGCACGAAATTCACGATTTTGTTGAAAGGGATTAAATACGCTGAACAGAATTGGTGAAGAGGATCGGGATTGGATTTCTGCACTTTGCTATTGATTCAAAACAATGTGCGAAAGACACCTATAACAATTTTAGATAAAACTAATAATTGCGATTGAATCATCTGATAGGCATTGTTGTTATAATTTACGTAAATATTTAGACAGTGTGTATTAATGAATACTGCTGATCTCAAACGCTCAGTGAACTAGTATTTGCTTCATTTATTCTTTATATTTCATTTTTCTTACTTCTCATGCGTTCTCAAGTATTAAAAAATAAAAAGTTAGTTGAAATAAAGGGATAAAGACATACCTAGGGACAGAGAGAGGAGCGAGTAAGAGAAAGAGAAAGAGAAAGAGAGAGAGAGAGAGAGAGAGAAAGAATAGGATAGGAGAACATATACAATGGCCGAATTGGTGATTGAATGTCCCACACCGGACGGACATATGGAATTTTCCAATGCGCCGCCTTCACGAACCGAACCACAGACCAATTCACGAATTCGTGAATTTCTGAAAAATCACCATGAATATCGGTCACCGAACGGATCAGCCGACTCGGGAAACAGTAGCGATGAACAACAACGTCTACTTGCCAATCACTCACCACCACCAAATTGCTCGATCTGCTTATGTCGCGTGAAAAGAAAATGTTTCACAGATTCCTGTATGCATCAGTTTTGCTTTAGCTGTTTACTCGAATGGAGCAAGGTACAACCATTATGGAACAATTTTTAAATGGGCAACAGATCAATGCAATGGATTGGTTTTTGTTTTTCGTTTCGATTAAAGGTGAAGCCAGAGTGTCCATTGTGCAAACAGACATTCAAGTCAATCATTCACAATGTCACATCGATGGACAGCTATGATGAGCATAAAGTAGAAGCGCAACAGCGCCAAGTCAATTGGCTAAATCTTCCATTCCAGCCGAGTAGTGTTGATGTGAATCTATTATTTTCCGCCAGTTTACCAACGTACCAGTAAGTTGCTGTGGAAGATTCATATATTTGATTTCAAATCCAAATAAAATAATTATTTTTTGATTTTAGAATGCATCGGCCTGATCATTTGGGACGAACTTCAGATATGTTACGACGTAGACTGTATCAATTGTTCCGACATGATTCACCGCTGATTCAACGCTTCGCCCAAACCTATCCGGATGAGGTGTATCCGACACGGATTAGTGGCACACAGTGGCGCCAGTATATTTACAATCGACGTCTATACGCTGAACCACTAAACGATCTGAGCGGGCAACGTCGTGATATCTCAGCTGAATTTTACAGGTAATATTATTAAATGTTGTTATAAATGCAAATAAATTCTGATTTCTTTGTGCTTTGTCAATATTTTCAGAGCAAATCCAGCACAAATACATCGACTCATGCCCTGGTTGCATCGTGAGCTGTTGTGTTTGTTTCCCGAACCGCCGCATCCCACATCCTATATAGTGCAAAGAATTGAAAATTTAATTCAGACATATGATATGACCTCTTTTGATTTTCAAAGTCGTATTCGAACGCTGATACCCAATCACACTGATCACTTCATTCATGAATTAATCAATTTTGCCCATTCGCCATATGATTTAATTGGCTATGATCGAAATGTAACCTATTTGCCGCGTTTTGAGTCCGATACAAGTGTTGTGGTGACGCTGTCGAGCTCGGAGGAAGGCAGTGATGTGGAATTTGTGGGACCTTATATTGCTGCTGCGGTAGCCAACCACACGGCCCCAATCGTAGCCCAAATCATAGCACAAAATCAAAGCTATAACAGCAGTAACAACGAAATTAGAAGCAATACTAGTACCAATAGAAGTGACAGTATAGATCAAGCGGGAGCTAGTACGAGCGGTGTAAATGCACCAGCACAAGCAGTTGGCGTCTGCACGCCAAATCTGTCGGGCGATGATTCGGATGAAGAGGAAATCAAAACCTACTTGCAGCAGAAGCCAACAGCGACAAATGAAGAAATTATTCGTGGTAGAACTGGCCCAACACCACCAAGAAATGAAAATACGCCTTCAAATTCCAATGTGAATAACAGTGACAAAAGTGATTCACAGCAAACAATAATTGTTGCACCAATCTCCACACAGTTAAACTGTGCATCCACCAGTCAGGCTACGGCAGCAGTAGCAGCAGCAAACCCACCACAAATCACGCCAAAAGTCGAACCAAACACTCAAGCAATGGGCATGATGGCAGCGGAAAGTGGCAGCGATAGCGATGAATGCCTTTTTGTGTGCGCCAAGAAACCGCCACATCTTCGAACACCCGAATATGTCGAATTGAACTCGGACTCCGATAGTGATGTGGTATTTGTGTCAAGCGAAACCTACCAAACACCCATAACCGAAATCACCAACAGCCGTTTAGAGGATGCAGCGAATAGCGTGCGCAAATCAATTTTGAATGCATTATCAGTGGTCAGCGAAAACAGTACAAATGTAAGGCGAAAACGAAATCGTACCGCTGACACCAATTCAACGAATTATGCAAGCCAAAACACTTCGTCGAATGTTTATGAAGCCAAACCGTCAACATCCGAAGCCATGCTGCAATGGTTGATTCAAGCACCTGAGGAACATTCCCGACGCATTTCACCCAAACGTAAATTATTTAAAATATTTCTCCCCATTCGGTTGGATGAATCGTTTTGTTAAATGCATTTTTTGTTTTCAGCACCTGCACGACAACAACGTTCTCCACCGATTCGACCGCGCTTAACGACAACTATTAAAATATCACGTGGCAAACGAATCTATGAATCACCGTCGTCGGAGAGCGATAGAGATGAAAGCACAGATCCAGAAGTAAGCTGAATTCATTGCAGGCTATTTTTTTGTTGTTGTTATTTCAAAATGGAATTTCGCTTATGTCAATCATTACTTTTAGACTTCAACGTCATCATCATCGAATTCGATCGACAGCACCGATGTTGAATCATCCAGCCATGAAGAGTATATGTGTTCGACTGTAAGAATACGAGCAAAACGACCGGCGAATAATGATGGTCCATCTTTAGCGCCACGGAAAAAATTCCGCAAACGACGTGGTAAGCGGATTTACGAAACGACATCCTCAGAAGACAGCGACGATGATGATGAACTATCTTAATTGTCACATTACTATTTCACCCATTAAAAGCGATTCGAGAGCATATATTCAACAAACGCCGATCGAACAAAATTTCAGACAACACACAATGAGAATGACTGCTTGTCCAGCATGTATAAAATCAATTATTGATTGTCACTTGTGACTAATTCTATACCGAATTGTGTATATATAAAATGGTAATGCATGATCCTGAATCAAAAATGATGAAGAAAACAGCAAACTATTACAGCTAAATGATTCGAGCTGATTTGAATGTGAATGTGAACACTGATATCTCTCGTTGATTCACGGGCTGATAAATTCATTATTCCGCCAAATCTATGGCGTAAAAATGTAAGTGATGCCTGTGTCGATTTGATCAACATGTGTAACATAGTGTTTATTTATATTTAAAAAAAAAAACCAGACGGTGCTTTATTTTCTCTGACAATTTGTACTTTTCATTCGTACATGCAGATCATATTTCATGTGAGAATTGGGAAATCAATCAAATAATCTGATTAAATGCAACATTTTTGCAAAGTTGAAAACTTTTCTTGAAGCGATCGAATTATCTTTTCAATGTACACTCTTTTAACTATTAACACATAACTAAATAATAAAAAAACAAACAACAGAAACCGTTGAATTAAAGTATCTAGATGTAGGTAAATTTTATTGAAAACCACACACAGTTATTAGACGATAATATAAGAGGAATGGATTAGCTTGCGTTGAAAGGCCAGCGTAAGAGTGAATTCTGTTCAAAGTTTGATAAAATACTATTGATAAAAAGACGAACTTCGCGTTGTCATTTCTTTCATCACATTTGCGTACTTTCAAATAGATAACAGAAGTTTTTTGCCGTGCATTCAAACGCAAAATTCAGTGTACGAACTGTAGAGTGTCAATTTATATGTTCCCCATTTTTATTTAATAGACACCCGAAATCAATACAATGTATATATAGAACAGCAAAATACTTATCGACAATTTTATTACAATGAATTCGTTATTTGCTCTCTAATTCCACATTTTATCCCGCCAATTGAGTGGAGAGATCAAATGAGGACAAAGAACATTCGTGAATAATAATCGTTAAGATAAAAATGCTTAAAACAATTTACAAACTGTACATAAGTGGAGTAAATTTACAAAACCGACATAATATTTCTATTTTTCTCTTATAATTCATTAAATGGGGACAAACAAGATGATGAATTAACGAAACAACAACAACAACAATTTTAAAAACGTTCACTTCGGACAAAGCCCTAAGAAATTGATTTTTTCCCATAATAAAAGAAAAAAAAAACGATTATTAGGATTTTTCCATTGATACGTGAATTTGGCTAGATTGGATGGATATTGATGATAATGCAGTAATTTCAGCGAATGAGTTTCGCGCTTTATCAATAGAGGTCACTCAAGTAGCGACCGCTTTCTCCCTATTTAATGTCAAGGTTATTAACGAACAGCCAACAATTTGAACGTTTGTATTTTCCATACCATGCGTTCTGTTATGTGTATTTTCATTTTATATATTGATTATATTAGCATTTTGAAGAGCATCTACTGAATTCATCCTGGGCTTGAAATGAAATTGTTGAAATCGACGAATTGGCGGTTTATAGCTTGAAGCCGTTCATTCTCCACATCTTTCGCTAAAACATTCATTCGGAAATGTTTGTGATATTAAAATAATTTTGAAACCGTTGCCACTTATATTCACAATGCCTATTGAGCTAAAGATGCGTTAATGAACTTCTATTGAAATTACAGTTTTTATTCCGGTATGCACTCTTCGGTTCGTCATGTTTTGCTAATTGATGTTGTTTTAATTTGTTCATTTTTATGTTTTGGTTGAGTGTGAGTAAATTGGGTTTTTGTATATTCAGTAAACAGCTCAAATCACTGTGTGCGCAAAAGTGTTTCAATCAGTCTAACAAATTTAAACAGGGAGCGAAATCGATTTGACGTTTTCCATACAAACCGCTTTTGGGAACGGTTTCACTGCTCTGCTTTGTATTCATCGAGCAAACCGTATCAAGCGGAACGTTCCGAGGATGGTTTGTATGAGAAGTTGTGCGAAATTTCGATACTATGTAGTTCAGTTTCGTTGTATTCGTGATGTAAACTAATACACGTAAGAATAAACGTTTCTGTTTTCCAATACAAACCATTTCTCGGAACGTTCCAAACGTTGTTCACAAACTCAAACCAAATATTCGGTTCGGTTTGGTTTGGCTCCCTGAATTCAAACCCCTCAGAATAAGTTTTCTATACGTTTTTGAACATTAAAAAATCGATTGAAACCATTTGTGTTGTAAATAAATGTGTTGAAAACTTTAAAAAAATTAAGATCAAAATTAATCGTATATGAACGTGCAAATAGGTCTTCATTGGGAATAGACACCTATAAATTTTCAGCTTGATCAGATAATGTCTTAAGTTAGTTCAGTTCAGTCCTCAGCTGAATGAACGGTTTTGTATACAGTTTATGGATGAAAAAAGAAACAATTTTATGTACAAAAATGGTCAAATATTGTATAATTTTTGCGCATTCTTGTTATCACCTAATTTATGCATAAAAATGTATATAAACTCATGTTTCAAATATTTTTTAATTGTTCAGACAGGACATCCATCTGTCCCTCAAGAAACCACACTCATCAACACAGCAAGCGTACTCTGACATATACGACGACGATGAGATGAAATAGATTATGATGGATGAATGGGACGAGCATGAAAATAGATACCAGCAGCAACCCCTTCACCATTATAATAATTTTTAAAAATAATAATGTGACACCTTCTCCATGTTTTCACTTTATTTTTACACGGACTTTCGAATTTGTTCATTTTATACACCTGTTCACTTTGTACAATCTATAATTGTATATTCGCACGTAGAGGGTGCGCCATCTATTACTCTTTTTTACCTATGAGTTTATGTGTTACCATGTGAATCAAAAGTCATGTGGTATGCATATATGAACTGTCAAATGTATGCCATTTATAGTCATGGTCTGCATGGCAGACCATCAACGGTGGCGTGTTTTTCTTAATTGGATGCTTGAAAAATAAGACGGATTTTCCAAGGCGGTGAAGCGATTTGACTACGTGTACTGACTACGCTATGCAAACTACATAGCGTAGTCTACTACGTGTACCATTGATTTTGTATGGCGTTTCACTGGCCTGGGATTTTCGGCCCAAGTGCTCTTTTCAGATGAGGCTCATTTTCGCCTCAATGGGTACGAAAATATGCAAAATTGTCACACGAATATCATGAACAACCTCTCCATCCCAAAAAAGTGACTGTTTGGTGCGCCTTATGAGCTTAGATGAATTTTTCGACGTTTTCAACATTTTGTGTTTTTTCAATGTGTTTTTTTCAAATTTAATGATAGAAACACGGATAGAATGTTTGTATATGTGTTTTGATTTGGACTTTAGCGCGAGCATGCATTTTTATTACTTTTGCACTGAAGAAAGAGAGTAATAAAATTTAAATGAAGAATTGAATAAGACATGAATAAGAAAACGAATAAAAATTTAATAAGAAGTAATAATTATTACAACTTAGTCAGTAATAAATGAATAATTATTACAACTTATTCGCAATAAGAATGAATAACGAAAAAAATAATAATCACAAAAATGTAATAACGAATTAAAACTTTTATTCGTTATTATTTATTTATTACACCTATGATTCTTTTTTTGGACCCGATGATTCTGGAAAAAGTCATTGAAAATTTTGATGGTCGGATGTTGGCCTGTAAACGAAGCCGCGGTAGTCACACGACCGATGTTATTTTTACTTTTCCGCACACACCACTGTGTGTGGTAAAAGTATTGCGATCGGTCCAAAAAATTCAAAACGCTCGGAATAAGTTTTCTATGCGTTTTGAACCTAGAAAAAACGATTGCAACCATTCAAGGACCAATTTCTTGTCCGTGTGTGGTACGTTGTCCGTTGTCCGTTGTACGTTGTCCGTTGTCCGTTGTACGTTGTACGCAAAAATTTGTTAACACGATAACTCAAAAAATTGATTTTAGAATTGAACAAAAATTTACACACACATTTGTCTTCATTAGGAATAGAAACCTATTAATTTTCAGCCTAATCGGATAATTTTTTCGGGTAGCTCTAGTGGAGTGGAATCAAAAAATGGGCTGTTTTTCAATATAATTAAGAAAAATGTGTATGGGGACTATGACTATTTCGCATTGTATCATTATGAAACTTTCAGAATATTATTTTCTCATAAAAAAAATGAGTCGAGCAAAATTTCAAGTCATTCCAATGAGATTCAGGACTACCTCCCCTGTAAAATTTTCGATTTTCGGGGTCTTCTCGGGGTCGAAACGAAAAATTTGTATGGCAGCTATCTCAAGTTTACATTGTAATGAATTGAAACTTCCAGAATATTATTTTTTCATGAAACAAATGAGTCGTGCAAAATTTCAAAACATTCCAATGAGATATAGGACTACCTCCCCTGTAAAATTTTCGTTTTTTGGGACCCTTTCGAGGTCAAAACTGAACATTTGTATGCCGAATTTCTCAAGTTCACATTGTAAAGTATTGAAACTTTGAATATATTATTTTTTTATGAATAAAATGAGTCAAGCACAAATTCAAGTCATTCCGACTAGATTTAGGACTACCTCCCCTGCAAAATTTCGGATTTTTGGAGTCTTTTCGGCGTCAAAACTGAAAAATGGTATGGCGGCTATCTTATGTTCACATTGTTTCCTATTGGAACTGTCAGAATATTATTTTCTATGTTTTTCAAGTCATTCTCATGAGATTTAAGACCAGCTCCCTCACAAAATTTTCAATTTTCGGGGTCAAAATTCAAATCAATAAATTGGATGAAGTATTTGTG
Organism: Obolodiplosis robiniae; assembly: GCA_028476595.1. NCBI lineage: Eukaryota > Metazoa > Arthropoda > Insecta > Diptera > Cecidomyiidae > Obolodiplosis > Obolodiplosis robiniae. The sequence continues at coordinate 4,179,517 of CM052017.1, read as the reverse complement.
ATTTTCTAATCTGTGTTTTTTTCATCAATTTGAATGCTCATGCTGTTACCGAAAGTTATACTGTTATACATAACATAAATGTAGAACCATATCTATCGTTGGCATGAATTGAAAGTTCACATCAGAGTGAACTAATTCGTAATTGTTATTACCAATTCAAAAATAGAAAACGTTGAAGTAAGAATTAGGAACTGAGATGTTCATTTGTTTTTATATTAAAATTGAAATTTAAATCACATGATGTGTAATGACTTGAAATTCGATCTCATCGTAATGACTTGAAATTTTCTGTGATTTATGCTCAAAGTTGCATGATGATTCGATAAGAAATAAACATAGATCCAATACAAATGAGTAGCAATCAATGAAAAATGCGTAAGCCCGAACAATTTCGGGAAATGTGCGGAAAAGTTAGTTTTACGTACGTAAGACCATTTATTCATACATAAATGGCACAAACCAACCTTCATTGATCAATAAAAAAAATCGATTTCACCTCATGAAAAGCGGGTTGTTTTTTCAAATAGAAAAAAAAGTAGCAAATGGCGCACCCTTAATTTATCGCACCGATAAAGAAATAAAATGCATTCTCTGAACGAAATCAGCCCTATTTTGTCGCCTATTATCAATAAAAAATATGCAAATTTGGAAATTATGTCCGCAACCAATATTCTGTATATCCCAAAAATTATATTAATATGAGGTAGAAATTAGAAAATAAAAAAATATCAAATTTTTTATAGAGAATTATTTTTAATTTAATCGGTTAAATTATTGGAGCGCGTGAACTTCCAAGAGTATTTAAAGAAATTCACCCGTAGAAATGCCTTGACAGGAAGCCAAACAATTCTTGAATATTATTTGTTAAAACATACATGTTTCTCTTTATAATACCATTATAAATGAAATCGTGGACATTGAAGAATTCTTCAAATAACTTACATCAAAATAGTTTAAATTTGTAGCTACCAGTGCAAAAAGTATACAGATGTTCCAAATGGAATTTCAGATAGGTTATATACATATAAAGATGAGATTACAGAGGTCTGATCAATGTAAGTGGGGAGGGAGGTAAACGCGCAGTTACCCTAGCTAATGGGCTGTTTAAATGTGACCCAAAATTCAATTTACTCGTCCAGACGCTTTCAACGGGATCTCAATCATCAAAATCGGACAAGCCGTTCAAAAGCTATGAAAGTTTAAAAATGTTCCCTACAAACTCGCGTGATGATTCAGCATCTTGTTTGTTTGTTTGTCGGGGTTACATTTCACATGTCCAGCTGATATTCTCAAAGCAAAAAGCCATCATATTTCCTCATCTGACTGGCCATTTTTGCTTGAGCCGGCAGCTTCCGAAGAGACGAAATGCGGCATTTCATATCTGGGGAGATCCTAGTTCACGAGCGATTTAAATGAAAATTTTCACATAAAATAGATACAATCAATACAAAACACCGAACACGGGTAATGATTGGAGGTTTCAATTTATGCAAAATGTGTGTTAGAGCCCTATCAAACCTATACGAATTGTAATTATGTTTAATGAGTTTTAATCAACAATTTTCTTTAAACACTCAAGCAATTCAACGTACAAATGGGTGATAGTCTCTTGGCATAAAATAGATTCTTGAATTAAATTCTATACAATGACAAGCATGATTGGTACATATCGATGTTATCACTCCTCCCATCGCGTGAAGATGGACTATCGGCGAAAGGGTAACTGAGATCCATTCTTGAACTCAACCAATTGATATATGTTAAATGAAAAACCTTTCTCCGAAGTAAATTCTCGTTCCGCAAGCGAATACAAAACAAAAAATGATTGACATCAAAATGCGTGCCGCAGAAAACATGGACGGCAATGCAACCAGCAAACAAACGAAAATGTGGTCATTATTTTTTTTTCGTACATTCTTCATTGGTAATATTGCACGCAAAATGCCCACAGAGCATATAAGCCGCTCAGTTTAAAATTTTAGTAGGAATTTCATGTCAACTCTACTTAAAATAGTCGATGCAAGGAGTACTGATGAATATTCTCGGAAACGACCGATTTTAATCTTATCATAATGCACTGTAAATTTTGGTAATTAGTAAAGCGATTTTCAGAAATGTTATTCCAATTCTTGTCAATTTTAGGTCAAATTTCGGATGATTTTATGAATGATCTCGTCTTCAAATCAGAAACGGCGACAATTGTATAGATTTTACCGCAAATCGACAAGGTTCTGTTGAACTTTAACCTGTCGTCAATTCACTCATTTCGCGATTTTGTGCTCACTTCTTGTTCGCTCCAAAGGCAAAGTTTGAGAAATGTGTAAAAGTTTGTGTTTCGCAGTGAATTGGAATGTTATAGGAATGAAAAAGTAATTTTATATTTTTTGCTAGTATTCCCTAATCAAGATATAGTGACATAAAGCCAATAACATATAAAAAAGGTAGGAATTATGATTGTTTGACGTTTACACGCTATGCGAGCGCCCTTTACGTTTGTAGCGTTTCTCTCAACTAGCAATACAAGACTAGTTCGAAACGTGTGGCAGAAATGTAAAAAAACACTACATTGGACATTGGCGCTAGTGTTCTATTCTTGATAGTCTTTAACATATATTTATATGTAAAGATAGAAGATGATGCCAGGCTGTGAGATATACTCTTATTCCAAGTCACTCATTTAATTTATTTTCATATCAAATCTGTTATTCTTAAAATATGGCTTTAAAATTAGACATTTTTTTTTTGTTCTCAAACCTCATTTAACTCCAAAAACTTTGGGTGTTGTTTATTTGTTTGATTATAAGAATATAGGTTTCCTACAATATTTAACAATTCATCGAAAGTACTAGATTAAATACAATCGTCTTTAGTCAGTTCTGGGAATAAATCAAGGGGCATATTGCTACTGAAAAACTGAAACTTCACATTTTCAGTCTCTGTCAAAAATGGAACAATAATTGTCAAAATAATAATCTTAAAGTATCTTATCAAAGCATCAGCATCTCACCGGTATGTATGTGAATTGCTCAATAGTATATCTTTCGGTCTTTTCAATACCTTTCCATGCATTGCTATATCGAAAAGTAATGAAATGAATGAAACATTGATTTTCAGTAGTAAGTTGCCTCTTATAAATTCAATAAATAGAGTAAATTGTCATGTGTTTCTTTCAAATATTGGCCATAAAAGCAGAAGCTTAACAACATCCAGGTAACATCTGTTCGGATATTAAATTTTTGGCTTTTGGCATGCAATTCGGACCCAATAAATTCATTTGAAATCCAATCCTGTCACAATTGCATCTAGTATCAGTTCTCTTCATTTAATTGTTCTTCATTCGTCGTTTATTGCGTATTTTATTTATTAGGTTCGATTTTTTATATTTGGTAATTGATTTGAGCGTCTTAATATTCAGTTATTTATATAAAGCTAAGGAACGAACATTTTAAGCGAAAAATAGAACATTCGGTCTGTAACTCTTGAAATTGTATGCTTCCATTTTCATTGAAGTTGAAAATGTTCGAGATTCTGTCAAACTTTCTCCAACATTTATCTATTTGCTTCATTTAAACTTCCACAATCTCAAAGTTGATTTCCCTTTACTCTTCCTTATCTAATTTCTGTTGCATACAATTATTTGTCTATGTTTCGCAGGCGAGTTTTCATGATTCGTTCTCGTTCCATCTTTCTTGTACGGGGAAGAGTTGAGTAGTTCGTTGAGGACGACAAAACTTTTTCCTGAAATTACATACAAAACACCGTTTCATTATTTTTCAAGATAATTTTTGGAAATGAAAAGGCTAAAAAGTGGAGGCATTCGAAACTCTTCAAACTTCTATCGGTAATTCAAGTTAATTTCAAACATATTAGTTGATCCACGGATTAGTTTCAATATTTTTCATGTTTATGCATCAAGTTAGACGAAATTAGTTTTATAACAAGTACAATCGAGGCATAATTTCATTTGATTGTTACATTTTTTTTTTTTCGAAATCACCATGGGCATGTGTTATTTCAGTGAAAGATTTTGCATAGCATTTATCAAGGTGGTTTTACTATGACGGTCTCATATATTTCCAGCGCATAATTTTCATGGTTCAAGTAAATAGTTTCAAGTAAAAGAGCCGAGCATGCGGGAAGAAAAGATTGTTAATCATCATTAGGTGTTATATGTGCCATTGAATTCCGGGACAGCTACATCAATTCAAGAACGGAGTGTCACAATGCAATTCACGATGCACGGAATGTCTAATGAATCTCCTCACTTACCGAATCGAACTGAATGAAGCCAAACATCGATTTGGGTTAGGCTATGTTTCGAATAGTGTTAATTGATTTTCGATCTAATTTAAAAAAATGCTGAACGGAAATAAATGATAAATTGTCTGCATACGCGCGCGATTTAAAGCGATGTGTGATAAATCAAAGTGTTGATGCTGAAGCTGATGAACATGAAAATGTGAGTGATTCGAGCAAAGATAGTTCACGAGAACAATCTTCAATTTGTGATTCCTATGAGAATGAATGAAATAAAAGAGCAAACGTGAGAATAGCATTGAACAATTGCCAGCATCAAATAAATCTAAATGGCCATAGAATACGAGCTTTTGTCAAAAAACGCCATTCAAAACATTGCTATGCTAGAACACCCAAGCATCACTCTTCTTACAATTCGAATCGATATTTAAATGTCGGTTTCGCGGTTTGATCTCGTACTGGATGGCAAATCAAAATGATTGCAATTGCTATCGTTGTTCGTGTTCGGTGATGCAGAAATTGGTATCGGTGGTGCGCGGCCTTTCTTATGCTTGGCCTTACGTTTGGCACCTTGACTAGACGAACCACTCGTTGCGCTAATTTTGCTGTTAACTGTTACATCGCTTGAACTACAATCAAAATCACTGAAACTCAATTGGCTTGGAGTGTCGGCTCTGAGCTCATCCATCGCACTCTTCGATTTGCTACGGCTTTGCGGTACGTGCATTTCATCTTCGCTACTCAAAACAATAATCGGAAAATCTGATGCGGTGTCGAGAAATACATCACTGGCACTGTCATCGCTGTTCGTAGCAATACTACTGACTTCATCCTCCGTTAGTAACGTGCTAGATAGCTGATCTCGATCTTCATTTAGCATCAGATTTCGTTCTTTTTGGCAAAGCCATTTCAGGAACATTTCATACTTCACATCAAAATTATTGATATTGCCAAGTTGTTCCAATGCCTCATTTTCATCAATAATCTCAACAAATCGATCGATATTAATTTTTGATTCATCTCTCCCTTGTCTCGGCTTTAATTTCCATCGAAATATTCCATTTGAAATAAAATTTCAATTATCATGCAATTCCGAATATGATTGATGTTTTCATTTTCAAAATTTGCTATAATTGCTGAAATATTTTGAAATTATGTCAAAATGGCTCACTTACCTCAGTACGTTTTGTAGATTTTGTCCTATATCTGGGTGCATTTGTTAGCGATGATGTTCGACTCAACGCCATCGAAACTGGTTCAGTACTTGAGTAGCCTGAGGTAATATCTTCTGACGATCTGATATAGCTACGGAGAAAAATTGAGAAAAAAATAAATCATTGATCGATTTCTGGGGACAGATTTTATTATTTAGTTGCTCGTTAAAGTTTTGAATTTCCTGATGACAAGTTTTTGCCGCAACCATAAAACGAATTGCATCACTTACTCATAGTTGTCAGAGCTTCTTGTCATTATGTCCTCATAATATACATCAACATTTCGGCTGCTGGACGACGATCGATTTACTCCATTCATGTTTTGATTTTGCATGCGCGCTTTAATATATCGTTGATTTGGTTGCATGTGACGGTACTGAATCATGTGGTTGGTTCGTCCATAGACAATTTCATCCACTTCATCCTGCGACCGTTGCATGTCCGGCTCAGAGAGATCACTTAAACTGTAGCTTTTTCGTAAGGTTGATACCAAATTTCCACCACCCTAGAAAAATTTTCATTTAGAAAATCGAAAATGGAAGACCAAGGCTTCGCTTTTCGTTTGAATCTTCTCTGAAAGCTATTATGAAATGTGGAACAAAATATGTGCTAGTTGGTTCGTAATTACAATTAGCAAAAATCCAATATCATAAGATTTGTTGTGTTTTGGGATTAGGTGTGAATCGCATCTGTATTAAAATTTTAGCAATGCGTTGTTACAAGCAAAGTGCAAAATAAAATAAAGTAAAAAACAAAAAACAGGTTATGCTTATGACTTGACCATTTCTTTTGCTATTTTATTTACAATGAAAATTTAGCTAGTTGAACTAATCCATTTTTAGATATGTTTACGCTCAAACACTTATCCGCACTTAACCAGTTTCACGTTGAGCTCCATTTGAAACAGTTCTTAAATTTAAATGTCTTTTTTCTCTCAAGATCATTGACTTTTTATGACTTATTTATTTAAAAAAAAAAAACAATTCGAGCACACTAGAATCTAATTTAAGATGTGATTTTAGATGTATTTTTCATATTATGTAGTCATTTCTCAAAGATCAAAATTCCCATTCATTTATTGTGCTAATCGAATTATTCCTACAAAAATGTGATCGCTTTGTGAATAAATTCTGATTGAGTAACCTTATGAGCTAAATTAGAATTCAACTGTCTGGAAATAGTTAGGGGAAAACGTGATTCAGGTAGAAATGTGTGTGTTGTTTGTGATAACTGATAAAATAGAAACTTAAAAGCGCACTGAAGCTGCACGTGTCGTACGGCTTTGGCGTGGCGGGCTCTTCTTCGCATTTTCCTTTTTCCCTTTAGTTACTTTGGTGGTTTTGACTGCCTTCTTTTTGGATTGGCCTCGTGTAACAATTTGATCAAATTCATCTTCGTTATTTTCAATATCATCCAGTAGCTCGGTTGTCTCTTCGATTTGGCCCGGATCAGATAAAACGCCGTCATTTTCAGTGTATTGATCATCAAGTGGCGTACGGCTTGATCGTCCAGAGTATTCCGATCGTTTTTCAAAGTCAACTTCTACGTCCAACGTCATCATTTCATCGTTTTCATTAAACCCATAGTCGGTCTCATCACGAGTCCGCGACGATGATTCGCCACTTGTTATGGCTAACAAATTACTGTTCTAATGCGAGAAAGCGGCGAAAATGCAATTTTTTATGCCGTTGTATTTTTGCAGCATTTTTATTATTTCGAATTTGGTGCATGTGCAATGAGTTATTTTTTTATCAACCAAAAAAGAATAGAAACAAAAAAAACAGTTGGTTAAAACGGTGAACAAATGGATTTACATGCAGATTGTGTGTTTGTGTGTGTATGTGTTGTGATTCAAAAACAATGTTTGTTAAATAAAACCATCGCAAGTAGAACGTGGTGCAAAAAACATCAAATGAACATGTTAAAATAGCTTAAAAACAGTGTCAGTGCACAAAACACATACCTCACTCACCTTTAAAGCAGTCTGCATTATCACATTTGTTGCATAATTTACTCCTCTCGATCCCAACTGAAGAACAGCGCTACAGCCCTTTTCTTTGGCTTGATTTATGTATTCATCGATTTCCTATTGAATGCAATAGAGAGACATTTTCATATTTTCATTTGAGTTAATTTCATCGTGTGATGTTATCTCACATATGTCGGAAACAATTTAAAAGGAAATCGAGAAGAACGAACGAGAGGAATGGGAGAAGATGAATGAAAACGAGGGAAAAATGAAAAAAGGAAAAGTAAAAAAGGGAAGAGTAGAAAATGAAAATTGAATATTTAAGAGTCAAGAATGAAGAACCAAAGTTTATTCATAAGTTATTTATTTATTTTTCATTCAATTTATTCAAATAGAATACCTTCTCTCGCTTGGTTAACATTGGGTGTACGAAATTGCGATAGAGAACGGAGCTTCCTTCGGTGACTGGGCTGAGCAGCCAAATAACGATGACAACTTTCAGCTCATAGTAAAATGGAAACCATGACAAGAAAATGTCTGTAAATGTTTCGCCACAGGTGAAGAATGCGAAAACAATCCAGTACATTATCCATTTAAGCTGTTGTAAAAAAATAAATTAATTTTTCAAAAATAAACATGTCTAAATAAATAAGTCAGATCAGCCATGAATCACTCACATATTCTTTCACATCTTTGTTTCGAACCGCTTTATACGACGCATAAGCTGGATATAATGTACCGAGAACCAATCTGAAAATGGGATATAAAATATTTTCGCATAAGATTCGTGGCAAGAAGAAGGCACACACAAGCGTTGATAGTCCAGCTCCATTAATTGATGCAAAAAATGGAAAGCTCAGCAAAATGCCAATAAATCGTTGAAAAATATTTAACTGGCAGCGAACGATATTTATATTACGGAAGCGCATAAATTTGGTCGATGATGAGTCAGCCTCATCATTTGATGGCAAACATCCGTAAACATTTGGATCATTGATTGCTTCGATAAATCCTTCGTCTCTATCAACGGTGCTATTCAGCTGAACGTCGTCATTATTAGTTCCATTGTGATTGCCGTTACAGTCATTGTCAATAATATCATCACTGATCGAATCAACCATTTTCACATCACTTCTAGTTTTTGCACTCTCTTTGTCTCCGACTGTCAGTTTCGTTTTTTGTTCAGGATGCGATGAACTGCAAATTTTTCTACTATAATTGCTCAAATTATTACGTCCATTTGGTTGTTTGTCGGGCTTTTTCGTCGGTTTTTTGGTATCGAGGACAAAGGTATTATGGATTTTTTGTGAATTTTCGAATTTACTTATAATATCATTTATGCTGTTGTTGAATGAAATCATGCTTTTGGATTGAATTGGGGGCACATGTTTTTTAGGATTTAGTTTTGATTTCGGCATTCTTGTTAGATGTACTTATTTTTTGTTGTGTCAATGGGATCGCATGGAACCAGCGTAAAAACCCGCTCAAAAATCAATTTAGATATTTCAATTACGATACAAATCTGAAGGGACAATCACTCAATCTTTCTTTTAACCAGCACGATAATTTTGGAATTGTTTCACTCTATGCAGCTATGCATGCAAGCTTCAACATGAAAAACGTTTCCCAATGTTGAGAAATGGGTCCGACTCCGAAACGACACTATTTACAAAGCAAGTTCTAAAATTATTCTGAAGGGTCGGGAACAGCCGCTCAGCACAAGACCCATAAACTTATGCTAGGCATTGTGTGTGCAGCGGCGGCGTCGACACAAAGAATGTGCACATCATTCTTCGAACGAATTGCCACAACGAACTCGATCGTGCTCTCTGTTAAACGGCTCGAATTCGACAGTTATTTTCGTGTTAATTACTATTTAAAACATTTCAGATCTGCGAATGTAGCTAAACGAAGCAATAGGCTGCGATTGCATACGACCACGGCCGGCTCAAAACTGTTTTTCTTTCTACATTTAAACATATCCGTCGTCATTTGTCTGGTGTTGGAAAATTTGAAATAGTGCCCGCTTGATACGATGTTGTCTCTCTCGTGAATCACAGCAACATTTCATCGCTGTGCATGAGCTCACTCATTCTTGAAATAAAAAAAGAAGAATGCACAAATGCTCGGGAAACGAGATCAATTCTAATGATGAAAAATGAAAAATGGGATAAACGTGATTTCGAACTAAAGCTGTAACAAATTCATACATTGCAACAGCATAACAGCGGCTGATTTTCTGCAATCGCAATACGAATACACATTTCTCAGCTGAAATACACTAGGATTATTTAAAATTAGATTTACAAAAAGCACTCAGATGCCGCTTGACCATACTACTCTAGATCTGACGATCGAAACCATTCAGACAATATTCAAGTGAATTTTAATAAGTTACTGAAGCGGGCACGCGAATCGAACCAAATAACAATCAAATGATCAGCGAGAATGGAAAAAAATTACGGAAAACAAACACATGATGAAAATGATGAATTTTAAAATTGCAATGAGGCTGAAATAAAAACATTCCCTGCGTGCGCTAAAAAGACTATGGAGTGGCTATTGCAAGGCGCACATAGTGTGAATGTGTGAAATTGATGCACGAATGATGTTTGCTTTGTTTCTCGTTTAAATTCTGTGCAGCACATAGGTTTTCGTTTCGCTAAAAGCAACGATCGAGCGAACGCGAGAGATATCAAAGAATTAAGGCGTGTGCGAATGAAATACGTGAGATGCCGCAATCAATGGAATATCCATATGCTTATTTGTCATATCACATCGCATTTTATCTCTCTTTGTTTATCTGATCGAGCATCGAACGCTGCAATTCGTGCAAACACAAATCATTCCGCAACGAACTCGATTCGGTGAGAGTAAGATCCAAATATGCTACATATTTAAATTGAACAAATTGGTTTTTATAAAAATTAGCGTCAAAATTGAACACATTTACATGTATCATGCAACTGACAACGGTATTTATTGATTTAAACGCATAGTCGACCGTCCAGGCCAGATGAAATTCAATTAAAAGAGACACATGTCACACCGCTATGAATTACAACACACCATTGCAATTCGAAACGAACAAAAGTATTTAATTGAACACTTAAAAGATTTTGGCGTACGCGAGTGTTTAGCGCACAGCTCGTATTTAGAGGACAATTAAGGTCTATTCTGTGTGAATATGATATGGTTTATTAGAGCCTACAACCGATTCCGTGTGCGATTACATTAGACGCGCAATATCTGGAGATTATTATTGCCTAAGGAAAATGATCATTTGTAAAACGTGATTGTGAATGCAGGTTGTATCGGAAGCTAAACACCAGACAAACAGCGTGTAAGACAAAAAATCATTTCAAATAATTTGAGACGCATTAATAATGATATGTCGATGATAATTATCGAGAAGAAGAAGAAATTGCTTTCAGCTGCAAAAATTGTTCGATGGCAATTGTGTGATATTAAACTGACGAATTCGTGAACACGCACACAATTCGCTTGAAGCGATTCCAAAACACTGACTCACTCATTTAAAAGTAGCCGTAATCAGTCGTAATAAGGAAACTTTGTACAACAAATAAATCTCAATTGATAAACCGACATGAAATCCAAGTTCAGAGTTTTTATTCAAATTGGAAATGAATGCAAATCATCATCAAAATATCAAATGTGAAGACACTTCGAAGATTCTCAATTATTCCATCGAAGTAATCAACTAACGATAAGCGAAGTGATTACTAATTACATGAGCCAAGAGCAACCATCCATCTTGTGTTTACTTTGAAATTGATATTTTTTAGAGGTCAGTCTTATTTGTATATAGTTCAACCAAAGCCGATAAATATTCATTTAACCAAGCAATTGAATAAATGTGCACTGTCTTTGTATGAGCATATATTTATGTTTATTCATGTTCAATCATGCGCCACAATACAAGTGTGTTTATTTATTTACAAATCGAAACATTTCTCAATCAATTGTTGAATTAAGAAGATTCGTACGAATTATTGGAGGAACGATGACAATGGAATTATGATGAAGGAACACAGTGAGACTGATGACGATGACAATGGATTATGATCTGTCGATCAATGGTTGATCTGCGTTCGATTTCATGATATTGAAAAATTTCTCTGAATAGCCCCAGTTCCATATGATTGACACAAATTGCAAGATTACAAGACAATTTGCAATTTCAAACAAGATGTGGATAAACTTTCGCTTAAACTTTAAATTGTCGCTTGCAGGCAAGTGTGCGCGCCCTTTCACAAGACAGAAATAAATCATCGAAATCGTATGCGTCAGTCGATATAGAAGTTCAATGCCACTTCTTTATTCGGCTAATGACATTTACATTCGGCGGATACCATTTATGGAAATTTCATGTTTCAATCATGTTCGGGGTTTGCGATTTTTTACACAATCAAATTTTTCGAGCTCGCAAACGATTTATGACCATTTTCGTGCGAGTATGATATTTCTAACGAGCAATTCTTCCGAATAAAAACCCAGACTCGATGACACTGTTACGGATATTTGAGTGGCAGGTCAATTTATAACACTGAACAGTTTGCAAACATTTTTGCGATGTCAGCTGACTTTATTTCGGACCGATCATAGAAATTGAACCGATACAAAAAACACAAAAAACACGGCCATTTTTTTAGCCGCTGGGTCTTTTTTTTGCGTCAATTGATTACTTTATAAATACATAGAGAGAGAGAGAGGAATGTCGAAATCACAGGGAAAGCAAAAATTACTTTTAATGGCGAAATATAGGGTGGGCCATCTTACGTTTGCATTTTGACAAAATTGTTTATTTAGAGAATGACAGCTCAAAATGTCTCAAATGTCAAAATGCAAATTGTATATGGCCCACCTTATACAATGCGTTCATAATTCTGGTGAATCGTTTGTTGGCTTCCAAGAGCGCGATTTTTCATTGTTGGCGCGACAAAACAGTTAATACAAAAATGTTTGAGCTATTTCCGTCTTGTTCTTTCGCTGCGTCACTATCTATTTCATTTTGAACCTCAGCTCAATTGAATAATGTGCGCGAATTAAAGACATTCAACCAGCAAAATGTAGAAAAAACTTTAATATAAAATTCCTTGTTTCGTGTACACTAAGGTGATTTTCATATTTTAAATTGAAAAAATGGTAGCTTTCAAAATAAAGAGCAAAAAATTCTGTATCATTTGATGGTTTCCACACAACGTAGCGATTAGTATTCAGACTTCCCGAAGCAACGCTTCGATGGGGATTAATGCGAACGGATAGGATTACAGCAAGAATACATCCACCTAAACGTATACAGCGGGAAAATTCAACGTGAATCGTGTGCCAAATTCAGTCACATTGACATATTTAGACAATGCACACGAGTGTCTATGCCCCAAGTCCAAGTATTGCACAATGTAAATGGACTTTCGCGATACAATATAGTAAAGCAGTCATTGACTTTAAATGTTGGTAATCATCGTGAATCATAATTTTTGTTTTGACTTTTTCTCTTATCTCATTCTGCATCGCGCGTTGAAAAATGAACGAAAAAACCGAAATCGGTCGCACAGATCAATACGAGCATAGACTCTTATGCACCGCAACTCACGGAATGTAGCATTGAAACAGTTGAATCATATAACAAAATCTATGTGTAAGTGCGACATTGAAATGGAAATAATATTGTGACTTCAATGTGAATGGAGCCGCACAAACATCGATTACTTGATTCAGATACTTCGAGGTGTAACAAAATACACAAACTAGAAGTCGTTGCAATTATGTCGAAAATATTGAAAACTTGCTTACACTCGAATGCCGAAAACAGAAGAAATTGTGTAAAGTAATTCAACCGCTTCACATATGACCAACCGAGCAAACCATATGATGTTGGAGCTGGACAATATCAAACGCTTTCGTTGCTGTCAAAATTTGGCCCAAATTGGCGTTCAAGTTTTTTTCTTTCTTTTTTTTCAATTGACTTTCATTTCAATCGAAATCAGTTTATAATACTTACATAATACATCGGGATAAAATTGAAGTTATCATTTTGTTTATGGTCGATTTGGTCGGTAGCTAATTTCACTATTTCGATTTTCAATTGCTACCATCAAACTCAATTCATAAACAATTCCGGAAAAAAAAATATTTGATAAAAATGGAAATTCTAACTAAAATGTTTAACTTGTTGGAATTTTCTATTTGAATTCTGCATCGGAACGATACACGACGTCGCTTTTGAGTATCACAAAAATCACCAAGGAAACATGGGCTCAATGGTGCCCAAGTCCGTTTCACTGTTTGTTTTATCGTCGACTGTTATTCTGAAAAAAAAAAAAAATGTTTTGAAAGAACGCATCAGTTGGCTTGTTTATGGATGAATGGAGAAGTATTCGTTAGCAATTTTGCATGTAATAGAAACGGTAATTATTGGTGAATTGAACGGACAAAACCAAGCTAAATTTCTTGAAAAATAGAACGGAACATAACGCGCGGCGAAAGAATCAAACGCTACCGAATAAAAGCACTTACTCACTCACATGAAAAAAACACATGCAATAGAACAGACCGAAGCACTAAATTGTTCGAGAGAAAGAAAGAGGGATCTATCACACGAGTCACTTCGATCCTATCAACAATCAAATTACAATTTTCACGACCATTTTCTCGCTCGAAAAAACTAACTGCGTTTCATTTATGCGTCATTTAGCACACAATCTTCACTTTTATTATTGATAATGATTATCGTTAATAAAGTGTGATAAATATTAAAAAAACTCATTGAATGCACAAATATTTCACAATGATGAAATGAATGTTGTGATCATTTGATTGTTGACAGTCGCTGTTTTAAACTACAAAAACAGGCTCCGACGAAATGTGAACGAGAGCACCTTCAGCGTATTTTTTTGGTGTTCAATTTGTGAACAGCGCACGGTTGCTACTATTGGAGAGCAAATTTTTGAACATACCGTTGTTATTTGTTTGGTTCGTTGCCAATCTTTGTCTGTTTGAAGATTGTTCAATACCAAGCCAATGCCTTCATAATGAGCACTGGGATTTGCATTTTGCTCATGTGTAGTGGTGCGGCGTAAGCGTTCATCGAAACAAAGCAGCTGCTGCGACTGTCTATTTGTGTGCGTGAGTTACTTTGACATTTACATTTCAAGCGACTTTAAGTCAAACTGACAGTAGTTTTCCATTTGAAGTTGGGAATGATTTGTCGTTTTTTATTAAAAATCAATGAATAAAAATGCATTTTAAATTCGGTTTTGCAGTCATCTTTTTGATTTTTATTGCAATTAAAATTTAAATATTTGTAAATATTTTTATTTTATTGAATTTTTTGTTCATTTTTATGTTTGATTTCTATTTAACGTTTTAAATTCTAAAATAAATATTATTTCTTATCATCGTAGATATGTGGCTGTCTCAACTGGTCATACTTAATGTTTTCCACCTTCGGTTTCGTTCGATTGATTTTGTCGGAATTGATGTTGTGCACAGAAATTTCTTTTTGAAAAAACGTTTAAAAGGTAAAAATTAAAAATATATTGATTTTTAAAGAAAAATCAACGGGAATGTCAAAACACAAAAATTCTATATTCTCCAGGTTCAAACTAGTTCTGAATATCAAAATCAATTGATTTCAACGAGTTTAACTGATCCATAATACTACATGGGACACGTACTACAAACGCATGCTTTAGCCATTGATCATTAATTGTATCGTCATAATATTATCATCTTTGAGGGTTTCCTTGACGCTTGATGTCAATTCGGTTAAAATTCGAAGCGATTCATCGATTGCATTTTGAGACAGGACATCATTTAAAATCGATTAAGATAAAAATGTTCGCACAAATGCTTTGATTGCCGTTCGACATAATGGACAGGCCGTTACGCTGGGCGCACACTGGACGCATGTTACTGGAATGGAACCATAACATTTATTGATTTCAACAAATAATAATTTTAAAAATCAGTTTGGAAATTAAATGAGCAAAATATAAAAACTTGTTGAATTTCTGAAAAATAAACATAAGAGTGAAAATTACCTAAATGACCACATGGGAGAAAAACAACGGCTACATCGTCATCCATGCACACTTTACAAAGTCTAGCGTCTTTGAGCTGACGATTCTCCTCTTCAAGGGAAATTTTTTTCTGAAACAAATGATAAATGTTAACATTAATTGATTATATTCGAACATTGATTATGAGATATTCACATCCAATGCACTTACGGTTACTACTGATGTAGTGTTGCCATTACATCCTGTGCTATCATTATTACTACTACTGCTGCTGGGGCTACTACTACAGCATTTCGGGTCTGCTGCACTGCTGCTAGTACTCGATGATTCAGGTACAGGCTCTTCGGCAACAGATGTATTTTGTTGCACTTGTGAGCTACAACACTGTTTTTGTGGTGACGCTGTGTTGACCTCAGGGGCGTGTATATTGTTCGTGTCTTCGGTGCGACTACTTGTGGATGTTGAAGAGTGTGTTATCGATTGTCTCGAATGTGATGGAGTATCGAGACTAACAAAATCATCGATGCCAGCCGACAGCAGTGGTGATGACGTTGAATCATAATTGTTATTGAATATTGTATCTAAAATTCGTCCCACTACAAACAAAACGCCATTTAAATTTGAATTTAAAAATAATCGATTGTGATTGAAGCAATGCCAAAAGGTCGTCTAATATTAGAGTTGCATGTGAGCATACCTTCACGAACAATAGCTGAGCTGCTTTCCTCTTCGTCATCGTCAACATCTTCTAGACTCTGTTGTTGTTCTTCTTCACGTTGATAGTCCAAAACGGCATCGATAAGTGCTTCTGCACATTTGAATGGACTGCCAAAACGTTCTAAATGATATTTGGTAACGGCTCGTATTCGACCTTCACTCAGCCCGCGCTGTAGAGCTTTCTGCACTATTTCGCCGGACATCGCTTCATCCAAGCTGGGTCTCGCTTGTTCCTGCACTTGCGCTATATACTGTGGACCTTTAACAAGTTGCACAAATTCGCATTTCGGAAACCATCGTGCATGCTCAAACCATGCGTCATCTTCGCGTTGCCACGATCGCAGTCCACCGTTGCACTGGAAGCAAAGCACTTGATCGTCCGTGTTTTGATAATAGAAACCAGCAGTGGCCAATGTTTCGGGCGATTGGACTGAGCTTCTGGGCCAATTTACAAATGATCTTAGCCGAGCATCGAGTGAACTGTAGCGTTCTTTTTTCGGTGCTCGAATCTGTTGAATGCCCAGCGACCGTATCGATTCTTCCGTTTGAATTTCCACATTCGGACCAAGTTGAGCACGTGGACAGTTTGGAAAGAAACGCAAGTGTTCTGTGAATGGATTATCGCCGACTTCCCATTTCGCTATCACCCCCGAGCACCATGCACACTTCACATGATCGGTGTAGTTGAAATAGTAAAATCCAGCCTTAGCTAACGATTGGGGCGTTATAAAAGTCACCTGCAAATAGACCGAAATGAATTTAAGGAAATTGGAAATTTGCTTGAGCTTTTGAGAGCAATAACAATTATTCATACAGGCCAATTGGTGAAAGTTTCCAAACGACATTGTTCATTCATGAGATCATTTGTGGCTAATTCTGATGTAGTCGATGGCCCATTATTGCTGGGCACATTTCCGCAGTTAAACGGATTCGTGATAAAAGGGCAATCGGGTTTTATTCGTCGATGCTTCGCCATCACCTGAAATTACGCCGATTTAATTAGATTTTCTGGTCATTTATGGCGTATATACTCAAAATTTTGTAAACTTAATGCTTTTCATCAAATTGATTCACTTGATCATCATATTCCCATTCGCTGATTTTCGATTCACACCAATGACACTGCACCTCTAGTCCATTGCCAGTCGCAAAGAAACCGCTTCTGGCTACTCGACCAGCATCAATTGGTGCATCTTCTGGCCAGTTTGAAAATGTCTGCAATCGAATTTCTTCCACATTCATGTTTTCTTATGCACTTTCGCTTTTTCCTCAAACAGATAAGGTGTAGTTAATGCTGCTGGTGCTTCAAAAAGCAAGAGAAAACGCATTAATATAGAGAAGAGAAAACACATTTTCATTACAAGCTATAGATTTTTTAGTGAATTACGAAAAAAGACCCAACAACAACAACAGAAACATTGTTTGTATGTAGAAAGTGCAATGTATGGTAAGTTTCTCTCGCTCTCAGCATAATACACATTCACATGAAACCAAGTTTGAGTTCGTCCAACTGAGAAAATGTGGAGACATGAACACTGAGCACTATGTGAATCATGGAAAATGTTTGCCAGTTACAAGAGCACTCATACACACTCGCGCAACGGATGGTGCACGAGAAGGGCAAATATGTCATACAGGCGCTTATTTATTTTTCAATTTAATTATTTTTTTTTATTCGCTTTTCAGTTTCATTTTGTTGAAATATTTATTAACTTGAATTCATTTCGCGGATTTTCAGTGCTTCGAATTGATATTCATGTTTTGCAGGAGGACGATATGATATCAACAATTTTTTCTTTTTTCTCTCAGTAGCAACACATTTTTTGGACATGACTATCAAAATCATCTTGAGACTGTTCAACTTACCATATTATTTCAATAAATATCGCATAATGTGTGTGAATAAATTGAATTTGAATTGGTCTTTTTGCTTTGCGCTGGTTTTTACAGAATTAATTGGCTATTCTTTTGCAATCAAATCGAGTCAGTTCTACACAATCGTCAATGAATGATAATTTTTGTTACTCATTCGATTTCACTAGAATATTACGTTGTTTGTCCGTTCACTGGTATAATTAGGGTGTTCTCAATGTTGACGTCTATTACGGACTTGCTGCAATGCTATTGAGATTGACCCATTAAAGAGCAACCAAACATCTTTATCACTGGATGATTTTTGCGAACAAAACTCTTCGAAATTTCTGTTTACTTCAACAGTGAATTGTTAATTAATTTTCTTTTCCGCACTGATATGCGAATGAAACCAGCGTACACAAATTGTGTAAGTGCAAATATTTTCTACCAAATTTTCGTGGTATTTTGCGTTTGTCTGTCTCAGCTTGTCAATGTATTTCCGCAGCAATCGCAATGACAAACAAATAAACGCAGAAAAAAACAATTCAAACGATAGGATAAAGAATTCTATTGAATTGTTGTTGTGGACGAGAAAAATATGCGAAGCTGTTTTCTCGGTCCTTGTTGCTGGTTGGTAATTTAGCTACAGCAAAATAATGATGAGAGACACACGAAAAAAAAACACTATTATTGTTACTTCGCATTCCATTCGTTCGATTGTATGCGTTTTGGCGTTACATTTACACATTACAAAAACACACATTGATGCGACGCATACCAGATAACCATATGGATTCAATATAGATCATATGATTGCCACCGATGGCGCTACATGTTGCCATCAACTTTTTCAATACACTACCATTCGAAAGGTTTACCTGAACAACCAATGGGAACAATCGAAATTTCGAGAAAAGACAATCAAACGTAATTGCATTAAATCAAAGGGGACTTTTCTTTGACAAAAATGTCAATTGATTTTAGAAAAATTTGAATTGAATGATTTCAACTGATAAGTCGATTTGAATACCGCGCCGTTCTACCTTGAACATCGCAATTGTCAGAAGTATACGTACAACTGTTGGATGCGTATGGCTCAGTGACGTTTTGAATTTTATTTTGATAATAGAACCGTGCAAAAAAATCATTTGATTGTGTGATATCAGAACCATAATCAACCGCAGTTCCTTTTTTTGTTTAAATTTTACATTTTTCACTTGAGTTTCGTCATTTTCATATAATTTCATTCACATTTTTTATGAAATTCATTTAACTTCTATTTTTTGTTTGTATTCAAAATGTTTCGTACGGTAAAAATATCACCCGTAAGTACAAAGGTTCAAAGGTTTAGGATGTTTTGAATTGTTGTTATCTAATTCTGACATGTTTACAGCGATCTGCTATCCGGTCGTTGGCACAGTTTAATCGCAAATTTTCTGCAAAACGTTCAGTAGTTTTAAATGATGTGGTTATTGTTGATGCCGTACGGACACCAATTGGCAGTTTTCAAGGCAGTTTGTCTACTCTATCGGCCACACAATTGGGTGGTGTTGCAGTGAAATCGTTGCTCGATCGCACCAGCATCGCCGCTGATAAAGTAAACGAAGTTTATATGGGAAATGTGTGCTCGGCTGGATTGGGTCAAGCGCCAGCCCGACAATCAGCCATTTTTGGTGGCTTACCTGAACACACAATTTGCACAACTGTACACAAAGTCTGCGCCTCGGGCTTGAAAGCAGTCACATTGGCAGCTCAAAGTTTAATGCTTGGACGTCAGGTGAAAAGAATGGATTTTATTCCGATGGAAAAAAAAGAAATTTGGCTATAAATTTTTTATACAATTAATAATAAAAATATTCCTTTAATTAGAATGTAATTGTGGCGGGCGGTATGGAAAGTATGTCTAATGTGCCGTACTATATGAAGCGTGGTTCCACTCCATATGGAAACATCAATTTAATCGATGGAATCGTGTTTGATGGTCTCACTGATGTCTATAATAAATTTCATATGGGAAACTGTGCTGAAAATACGGCTAAAAAATACAATATCACTCGGCAAGAGCAAGATACTTACGCCATAAATAGTTACAAACGTTCAGCTGATGCTTGGTCAAAGAATTTGTTCAAAGATGAAATCGTTCCAGTGACCATTAAGCCTAAACGTGGTCCAGATGTCGTGATCAATGAGGACGAAGAATACAAACGTGTTGATTTCAGCCGTTTCGAAAAATTACCGACGGTATTTCAGCGCGAAAGCGGTACTGTAACAGCTGGAAATGCATCGACACTGAATGATGGAGCATCGGCATTGTTGCTCGCCACAGCCGATGAAGCTAGCCGTTTAAATTTGAAGCCATTGGCGCGAATTGTTGACTTTCAGGACGCCGAAACTGCTCCGATCGATTTCCCAATCGCACCGGCTCTGGCCGTTCCACCGTTGCTCGAACGCAACAGTCTGACTAAAAATGACATCAGTCTGTGGGAATTCAATGAAGCGTTTGCTGTCGTCATTTGCGCGAATGGAAAGATTCTCGATATTGACATAGACAAGGTTAATGTGCGTGGGGGCGCCATCTCTCTCGGTCATCCGATTGGTAAAATTACCTCAATCTTGGATCGGGAACCAAATTATTCATTTTCATCTCTTTGTTTCACAGGTTGCAGCGGTGCCAGAATCCTCACGACGTTGGTGCATGCGTTGAAACCAAACGAATACGGAGTCGCCGGCATTTGCAATGGTGGAGGCGGTGCAACAAATGTTTTGATTCAAAAATTGTAAGCCGAATTTCCGGCATTTTTGCATGTAAAAGATCTTATGGTTATGATTTACACTAAAGATCATAGAACAATCCATGATATTGCTCTTGTTTTTTTTTTGTTGATAAAATTTTCATGCATTTTGATACGTACCAATTATAAATAATAAAATATGATTCATTTGTTTGATCTTGCTCTTTTCTTTTCTTTTTATTCGCGCATCGCAACTTGAAATTTACGATAGATCCGAGGAAAATATTGATATACAGAGAAGCTCTTTGCAGAAGCCAACTTTAACTCTATACACGAAAAATCCATGTCCGTTGTGCGATGAGCTTGTCACAGAATTGGCCCCATTCATGGACCGATTGCACTTGAAAAAAGTGGACATCACATTGCCCGAAAACCGAAAATATTTCAAGCAATATCGATACGATATTCCCGTTCTGCATATCAATGGCGAATTCCTGTGCATGCATCGACTGGACGCTGAACTCTTAGACGCAAAATTGAAAGAGATGTCAAGCGGCTAAACTACTATACATTTTTTTATTTATTAAACATAATTGTGTCGTAAATAACTTTATAAATTTATGAAAAGAAGAATTACTTTTTCAAAGAACACTTTTGATAAAAATAAATAACATGTTAACAGAAGCAATAAAAATGTATAAAAAAAAATTCAAAAATAAGTGAAAACATTTTGAATGCTCATTTAAATTACTCAATTGTCGTCAGATTTGAATTGAATCAAATTTTTATCATATTGCTCAAAAATTGACCCACCGATTCTGAGAGAAGCGATCTAGTTTTCGCTCGCTCTATTTGCCATTTTTGGTACGTTCGCAACGTCATCGCTCTGCATGTCGCATCGAAACGACCGGTTTGAATGAATTGAACACACTTTGTAATCAATCTTTCGAACATTATTGTTTTCTTTTAATGCCCGCAGATTTGATCATTTCATTTCGGCATTGAATTATTTCAAATTGGTCTTTCTTTTATTTCGGGCCATCGACTCAACATGTGTTACTTTTAATTATGATCAAATTTTGTGAACGGTCAACTGGTAAAAATCAGGGAATAACTAAAATAGAATACTTGTTCGGGTTTTTATACATTACAAAAGCTTTTCGACATTCATTTAGTTGCTATTCACTTTCGAAATATTTGAGCGGTGTGCGATAATGAGGGAGAGAACAAGAATAAGCGAAGATGACAACATCTTCTGTGGTGGAAGTCGACTACAGTTCACATTCACTTCGTTTATGAATTAGAAGCATTTCGAATTGCAAAAATTCGTTGAGACTGCAATATGAAAAATGACTCTTCAACGCGTTCAACTAACTCGTTTTGAATGGCAACAAACTTTATATGATTGAAATCAGCGAGGATCAAGCGTATCTCACAACAAAACACAACCAGTGCTTTTTTGACGCTTCATTCGCAACTATAATGGAATGAAATATAAAAAGCCTTACAAAAAGCAACGAATACAAAAATAGAAACAAAACGAACATGGGAGAATGAGCCAGTGTTATAGTTGAAGAAGAACAAAAACAGAAGAAATTGAATTTAAATGCTGAATTTTTTAATTTTGATTTTTTTTATGTGTTTGATATATTCAATGATTCTTTTTCTAATCGATGTAGAAAGAAGAAAAGATGAATAAATGGAGTGAATGTACGGCTCCGAAAAAAATGTTTTCAATGAAATTGTGAAAAAAAAAATCACGATCTGTTTAACCTTTCGTTCATTTATTCTGGACGGTGGAGTTGGTGTGATTTAAACAAGAGCCAGGTTTCGATTGTTGACTGGACAATTTCTTGATCAATACTATATGATAGAATCATTGGAATCTACAATTTACAAAGACATCTAAATAATGACAACAATTCTGTCTATTCCGGAGAAAAGCTATTGAATGAAATCCAGAACATCTCATTGCAATAAGCAAGCGCCGAGACATGTATGAAAATTATGCATCCAGCTGTGAATTTGTATCTCTATTTTTTTCACTGGTGGTTTTGAAATGGTAGATTGCCATCGACGGCGATCGAAAGAATCAATTGTTGTAAACCATATGAGTTGCATAATACGCTCCTAACTTTTCTTTTTTGCAGGCAATTTTGCACCTTCAGGGCAACATTTCCGAAACGAAATACACACAACATTATAGTAAATTTGAAAGAGAAGATATATTTGATATTAATTTAGGTTTCAGATCACGACAGTGCACACCAAAATTTGGTTGAGGTCCAACACATTCGATGCGATGGCTGTAAAATAAAATTTCATCGCTCAGTTATGGAATGCTTACAATCTAAAATTTATGTAGATCAATGAACGAAGATGAAATGAAGATTACTCAACAATGAATGAGTGAATTGCTCGTCTCAGGCAAAATACTCGCCATGAAAACCGATTTGTTCGTGTGTAGCATTTTTTTTCAGCCATACTTCAGAGAATCCGTGATTGAACGCTCATTTTCCACTTTCATTCAGCGTTCATACACCTTGCAACAGGCCAAATGATAGAAACAGCACATCGCCAGCATTAGCATCTCAGAATCAGCAGTAGCAGCAGCAATTGTAAAAAAAAACTGGTTTGAAGTACCGAATTTTCGTGTACTTTCAAATGTGCTCGGCTGTGTAACATCGAGCACAAACTGAAAGCCATCTTTTATGCGGTGTCCCGGTCGTTTGTGATACTAACACTTATGTATGATGTACTTTAACCGTATCATTTTCATAGTTGGGAATAGAATCGAGTTGCTGGTGAGCCTCATCGTCATGGTACGAGAGGGAAACGCGAGCGCGATTGAGCAAAAAAGAAACAGACACAGCGCACGAAGAAGAAACAATAAACCATAAGCAAAAAGGCGAAACAAAGTGGTGCAAACCGTATCTGAGGCTGGAGGATAGAGAGAGAATATCATATACATCGATAGAATCGCCGTACCGAACGAGTGTTTGGTTAAAACCGAACGCGAACCCACAAAATAAAAACGAATAATCCAAACAATGCGAATTTGTTTGCTGTACTGCTTGTTATATATTTTTTATGTGCTTTTTTCTTTGTATTTTTTGGTATTGCTTTTGCAATCACACCAGATCGACTCCGTGTACAATATGTAAGCTGGCATTTGTGTTTGTGTTTAAATACCTGAATGAGTGCTCGCAATTTATACAAGAAAAGCCCAGTGGAAAAATTAAATGCAAAACGAACTGGCCAAAAGAAGTCAGCCGATTGAGAGGCAACAGAGAGAGAAAAACCGATATTTTGTGTGTTGGAAATGTTGTGTTCTGCCCGAATATTGTGCACATTCACAGCCAGATCTGGTCAACAGACTCATCGAATGCGCGCATCGATTCTACAGAGCAAAATTTTGTTGTCTGCTTTTTATTTATTCACTGCTGTTGCTGCTGTTTCTGTTGTTCAAATTCAAAAAATTGTAGCTGAGCGAATAGAGTGTGCGTGGCGTGCGCGAATGTGTGAGTGTGTTGACTTCAGAATGCCTTGCTAAGCGTAATATTGGTGTTGTTTCAAGTTGAAACTTTATTTGGAACCATTTTTTTAGAATACGTTCGCATTTGTTGCTGATCTTTCGTGCAAACACACTACGCACGTCGCGCACAACCACATATAACCACGCATGTATCCGACAACAACGACGACGACTGACGGCAGCGGGCGGCGGCGACAATGTTGTAGCATTTTTATGGCGGTTTCTTCACGCAGTTTAAGTCTTTCTACTTAGCTAACTGGTCGGCAGTTCGCTGCGCCAGATCTTGTTTGCTTTTGACTGTTTGTTGTGTGTGCGTTATTAAGTATCAATATTACCGTCTTCAGTTCATCCCATTGTTTTCTTTGCGTTTCTCCTGTTTTGCTCTTTTTTTATTCAATTTTTGTATGCGGTCAACTAATGTGTGGTTACTGTGTGTGCTGCTCAACAATTATAAGTAGATTTTTAAGCTGATTCATATTTGATTTCATTTCATAAAGTGAATACAAATCCTGTTTCGTTACCGAATAATATAGAGACATTTGCATTTTGCTTTGTGAGAACTTTCACCAGAACGTTTCTTTAGCGATGCGAAAGAGAAAAAAAAAATTCAGCACAATTGCGAAGCAAGATTTTCGTGAATATTCAAATCGATTTCAAAAAGTGACATCGCTTTTTTTTCTCGAATGAGTAAATTGTGTTACACTTCTCACCCTGCATCTCACAAAACAGTCGATGGCTTGAAATACATAGTAAAATTGTAGCTTTTGCAAATATCGACATCATTTCATTTGTGTGCTCTTATTGTGCGTGAACTGAATTCAGAGAGCTTCTGTACGCCCCATTTTTTTCCTCAATTATATTTTAATTAGAATTAAATGCTAATTTTTTTGTTATTGAATCTCTCGTACAATTTCTCGTGCAATGCATCAAGTGCAAATGCAATTTTTGTAGATGTTTTTTTTCGCGCTAAATCTTGCTCCCGCTACCGTTGTGATTCAGATTTTTTCTCGCTTGATCGCTCTCACAAATGCTATTTAACGTTGATTTCATTTGTTTTTTTCCTAATTTTTTAACATTTTCCATTGCATGAGAACTCTTCAGACGATTTGCGCATACATAAGACATTTATTCAGTGTTACTGATTGTTGTTCTACATCTAAAACTAAATTTGATTTCGCATATATGTGCAGCGTTGCATGTGCGTTGTGAATACCGATTAACAGTGAAACATAAAGCAAACGTAAGAATCATCGAATGAATAATTTACAAAAAAGATTTTGTAAAAGACTGACTGATTGGCAGGACTGACAAATTGTGAACAGAGACGGGGTGCGGTAGAATACAGCACGCTACATCAATGCTGATAAGCGTCTTGTGTCTCGAAAACCTCAATGTATTTACATTGTACATTGCAATCATACTATAATCAGAGTAAATCAGACAACGGGTTTTTAACACTCAATACTGTGCTCATGATCAGGTTGATGTGGCAGGTTTTCATATCATTAATCTGGCAGTTGGCTCAAGCACAATTCTAAACAGCAGCAGCAGTAGGCCTGTTCTTCTATTTCGCTCGCTTCGTAAAAGTAGCTCATTCACAACGAAAATTGCGATTGCAAGAATAAGAGACTAATATCGTGGAAAAGAACAAGTGTTTTTGAACGAATCACCATAGAACGATAAATTTCATTTCCATGGTTTTGACGGAGATCACTAATTACGATCGGTAAGTTAATAAAATTTTTGTTAGTTTTTTTCCATAATCTGCATCGCATTGTGGCGTCTCGGTTTCGAACTTCACGTCTTTTAATGGTAATGGATAGGTGAATGAACATCCATTAAAAAACATTTCCTGAATAATCGAATCTCATTTCAAACTGACATCATTTCATCGTTATTGATCGAGAGAGTCAGCAGCAATGTTTTGGCTCGGTCGATTGCCATTAACAGCCGACTCGAATTGGATATAGTGGATGGAGGCAAGAATTTGAACGCGTACCCAATTAGATCAAATCGTTCGGTTGACATTTATATTCAGTCGCTACTAATGTGACTCAATTTTCAGAACACGTTTCGCAGATTCAATGATTGCAACCAATTCATGTTATCTTCCCCGTGAATAGTCACGTAAAACTGTTCCATTCAAACCACTTAAATAGAGTACAGTTCGACGCTGTAGTTTTTACATTACTCTAAGTGCACATTGTAAACCAAATTGAGAAGAAACGAAAGAAATGCCAAGCATTTGTAACAGTTCATTATTTTTTTGTGTGTGTGTGTGTGTGTGTCAGTTTTGTTTCAATTGTTTGTAAAAATACGCATCTCTCATGGCGAGAGCCTCCGCCGTGTGCAACACAAATCTAAACTCAATAAAATTGTGTACAACATGTAGTGAATTCTTTTCACGCGCTCATTAACTATAGTTAGTAGCTGGCTTATGTTCGTATTCAACTATCGCAGAATGATTTGTAAAATAGCATAAAAGGGCACTGGGTAATTGAACGTCGCAAAGCAAAGAGAACACACGAAATGATCACATCAACACTGCTCATCTTGAACTCTCTATTTTTGTTGTGCGCGTGATTCAATAGCATACTTCCATATCCTCATCATCTGGCGGCCGCCGCGTGTGATCAATGCATATCAACATTTCAACTGACATTCGCATACTTGTAATCGCTGATGATTAAGATTCATTTTTCCCATGATTCTTGCAGCAATTTCTCGAGTCATATTTGCATTTGAGTTCGATCGGCGATTGAAAGCGTTAGATTTCAATGCGGATATTGTTAAATAGACCAATGAAACTGGTGGCAATCACTTTCCAGCAGAACATCGATATCACACACATACACAAACACCCGATATGAATGCCTGTCACATATTCTTTTGAAATATTTAAATTAAGTCCTAACGGTTGACATTTATCGATTCATTCTATTTTCGGCCATTGACTGTTGCCAAAAAGAGCACCACATTGATAGCTCTATTTAAATAAAATCATTCAGAGGTACCGTTGCACACATTGTACGGCAGTTGAACCAGAAAAAACGGTTAACGGATCTCCATTGTGATGTTTGCACGGCTTGCGTGTGTGCGTTGAGTTGAGAGATAGTTCCATCTTCAATGGTTTTGTGCACTGAAAGAATCATCATAGTTTCAATTTTTTGCACGCCAATTTAGTGGGAAAGCGATTTACTTTCTTTGGAAATTGTTCATTTTTCTACAGTTTCTTTTAAAGCTTTTACTGCTATCGTCACACAAACACAACCGAGCTGCACATAAAATAGTGAGACAGCCGAATTGAAGCTAAGAAAAAAACAACTAAAATGAGTGTGCCAAAAAAGAAACATTTCCAAATTCATGTAATATGTGCTCAAAAAGTTGCGGGCGCAAATATTCGCGTTTAAGATGCAGTTAAGCTGGGCTATATGTACCGAAATTCGTGAATTTCGAATGTTTTCGCGTATTTCTTCATTTTATTGCTGCTTTTTTTATTGGTGTTAGTCTATAAAAAACACTAATGAAAATTTCAAAATTATAATTTTTTCCGTTATTTTGGGTGCTCCCTGAACCATACCGAAGGTTTTCATTTGAAAACTTGTTGTGGATTTAATGTTAAGTCTTTGATTTGTGAGTTGAGTGTCTTTCATTCGTCTATTCATTGTGCTTAGGCATCGTTCAAATCTATCATCAAGCACCGAGCATAAATTAAAAGCAGAAACACGTTGGGTTTTTCACGAGAATGAATACAAAAATAGAGCATATTTTCACGCTTTGGGATTAAATTGTTATATTCAGTTTTTCGTATGCTATCATTTCTCAAAAGTACACTGGAATCCGTTGGTTGCATAAATCCACGCGCATACCATGTACCAATTTGGGCACTCCGAAAAAATCGACCGTTGAATAACGTTGTTGCCGTTGAATCAATGCAGCTCATATAAACAATGAATAGTGTTGTAACATCCGAACGACTATTCATTTGTTTCACTTCTTGATTATGAGCTATCATCATCTATTGCAGCTGTGATGGATTCGATGTCATAAAATATTGAATTGTGTAGATATGCTACTGCTGCATGGGCTAATAATTTCAACGGCATAACACGTGTAGCATTTTCAAGAGCATTTATGCTCGGTTGTTTGTTCACCCATTGTATTAGATTATACTGTCGATCGCTGAACAGAAAAAGCTCTCCTCTCACTCATTCAATCACTGTCTGTATATGTGTGCTTCTAGGGGTAAGACACAAGTAGCTACAACCACAATAGTATTTCAGATTAGCATCAAAATGGTGGAATGAAGGTTCAATTATAATTCTTTAAAAGACTTTCGGCTGTGTTGTTTTTACCTGCGTTGTTTTTGTAATCAATATCAGCGTGTTTTGTGTGCATATTAGAAAAAATAGAATGCCTAGCCCCCAGGTGTGCTTGGTGAACGATAACGAGGAATGTTGGCAATAAATCGGCTTATCATATTTTCATTTAACTAATGCATTATCTATGTGAATCATTTCATATTTGTCGTATGGCACTAGTCTCTCTCTCGCTCTCTCTCGTTTCTTCCATTTCTTTATGTTCGCTTTATGTTTGCTCACAAAAACGCAAAATACCATATTTTCATGTGTTCCCTTTTCTAGTACATACTTTCAGGCCGCATTCAACATTAGATAATTACAAATATTCCAAGAAAAAACCGAAGGAAGTCATTGAATTTCATCACAAATCTTTATCAAACGGGTTGGAATTAAAATTTAAGCAGCGACACGAAGGCAAGAGCACACAATAATCAGTTGTCGTTGGAATTGAGATTTACAATCAATACAGATACCGAACTCTCATCACAACGAACCATTGTAATTGGAATGCGCTGCAAAGAGAAATATGAATCACCCATTCGTATCCATTTGTCCAGTGAGATTTCCAAAGGAACAAGCAAAATTATTATACGTTTTTCTCGGTGCCTCTTGCTCTCACACTCTGTCTTTTGATGAACCGTTATGGCAAATTGATGTTTTTTTTCTCTCGTTCGCTACAATCCCTACTGTTTATGGCAAATAATTCATACGCTGAAAAAGGCTATCGACGCTAATCCACCGAATGGTGCAAACTAAATATGGATGAAATGCACGATTTATTCATTGTCCATGTTGGAGCAATGGTGAAATAACAGCATCGTTGTATTTTCAATACCGGGCGAATATTGAGCAAACATAGCGCCCGGTAATGACAACGATCAAAGCAAAATTACATTTTAAATAGCAAATACAAACACATACACAGCCGATGTGATCGGCGATATAATGATTGGGATAGTATGAGTTCTTGCAATCGCAATCATTGATTCGCAGATCATATTTTCCTGTCATTATTTGTTCGACTCGGTTTGGTCTTTCTCAGCTGCATTTAATTGCATCGATGTGTGTTGTGTTGCGTTTTGCTTTTTCTCTTGTGCCGTCGTGTTTTACTGTTAATCATGCACATATGCATTACACGCACACCAGCACACAGTTCACTGTTCTTTTGTGCATTTGTTGGTGTATTATTCATACATCAACAGCGGCATTGTTATTTTTTGACTCTATTCTGTTTTTTTGTGTATTTCTGCGGAAAAAGTTGGACACGATGCGCATTTGTGTGCAATGCAGTCCGCATGCGCAATTCGCTAGCTTATAGCTAATGTGGTGGTCGTTGCTATTATTATCGATTAAATCCCAACATTTCATAAACGCTTTAATTTGTTGGTTGTCGTTTATCCATTTAATAACAACACAATCAAATGATTAATTTGAATTAAAAGAGAGAATTTATAAACAAAATATAACGAATGAAAATAAGCGAGCGAGTGCAAATGATTTTTGTATTTGAAAATAAAGAATATTGGCACTTACACAAAATTTCACTTCAATATCACACTTTTGCTGAGTTCAGCTATGAGGAATACAAACAATACCTCATTTCATGTACAACGTGATAGTGGAACCCGAAAAAAACACCCGGAAAAGGGAGAGAGAAATAATTATAAAATGGAAAGTTTAAATACAAATTAAAAGAAGAAACTAGACATAACAATGCGGCGACGGCTCAGTGAGCAATAACTTCCGTTTGATAATATTTCAGCGGTTTAAAAATTCATGCACTCAACCATGAAAGTATAAGAATAATTTTTCAACAAGTTTGGTTTTTGTTTTTATAGCCTTTGAAAAGTGCGACCAACTGCTCAAACAGTTTTTGACACTAAATTTTTCGACTTGCGATTTCAATCTGGTGGATTGTTATACATTTGTGAAATCATCCATTCGTTTTGACTCAATGAATTGGTTTTAAAATTATTTCAAGTGGAAATTTTGCAAATGAATTCCGTCGAAATTTGTGGGTAAAAAAATCCACCGATCTGAAATTAGATTTGATTGGAATACAGCAGGTGTGACATTGAACGAATTTTCCCCCATATGAAATTTGAAGGGAAAAAAATACGAAATAATCTCGTTAATGACATACGGGCTCGCGGAAATAAACTAAGCGCCAATAAAGATGAAGCCATATTGCCAGTTTTCGAAACATCGCAAATAATCCATTAATTTTCTGCTGTTCGACCGGTCATATAGGAAACAATGTATTTCGTATAGTTGTTTATCCATTGACACCGTTATGTCTTCCATGAGAAATATGTTACCAGTGGCTGGCTAACCATAACTGAACAGCTGGCTCTCAGCAGCCACTTCCAGCTCAGCAAAACTACGGGACTGATATTTATCATCAAAACTCACACACTACGGGAGTTCAAATTCTTTTATAAAAACGCTGAAGGTCGTGCTAATCAAAGTGCGGAAACGTCAGACTAAAACCGACCCGAACCGGCTCGAGCACCCTCAATTCAATAGACAAATCAATGCAATTTAACTATTCATTTAGGAACTAACGCATTATAGAATTTGGAATACTTAAACGTTTTAAAATATTTTCTATAAATTTCAATTTATGTTTATTGCTTTTACATTAATTCCAAAACTGCTCATAAATAATTGAGTTTAATTCCACTGAATACACTTTTTCTTGCGTTTGCGATTATTTTTCTTTCGTCATTATTGATTGGAATCATTGCTGCTACCGATTGTGGAATTTTTGATCATGCAAAATACTTATTAAATGGTTCTTGAAATGCAAAACCCACGAAAAATTGGAGTTTTGGACGAGCGAGAGATGCGAAACAAGAAACCAACCAAGCGGACGATGCAAAATTAAATTTTGACACTTAGCTTGACAGCAGCGCCACTTCAGGGTAAACACTTGTTCCCCTTGTTCAAACAATGACAGCAAAGATGCGGAGCCTGTCAAACTCGCTGTTTGAAGAAGGGGAAGGCGGTGAAGGTGTGAAATGTTGAAGCGCTTAGTACAATCGTTTAGGTAGAGATGGCGCGGTCCAACGACATTCACTACCCCTTTACATGAGAGAAGATACAAAGCATCGTCCGCTTGAAGTACCAACCAAATAAGTATTGTTGTGTTATTTTGCTTTCACTTTGGAGCGTTTCTCGTTGGTGCCTGCTTGCCTCTGATTTTTTGTGCTTGTCTCTCACCTCTTTGGATTTCGTGTGCTCGCCAACCGTTCATTATGAATGAATTAAGTAATAGATTTTTTTCGCCATAATCACTGTCATGATGTTTTTTGCCATTCATTCACAATGAATTTGGCATGTTGGAAAGAAGGCAAGTGAAAGAAAAAGAATAAGTAGACAAACAATAAATAATGTAAAGGCAGTTGTTGTGGTGTTGCTGCTGCTGCTTGGTTTTGATACTTTGATTTTTCCAAGAGTATCAAAGTGTAACGAGTGCTGCTCCAAAAAACAATGAAATCCAATTTTAAGAAAGAAAAAACCGATTTGTTTAAAGAAAGAAAGGGAAAAAAAGCCCGTAAAATTGTCAATAGACAATTTCATCGTTCCATAATTCAATTTATTCCAACGTTCAGGTGAAATTTTTTTCGTAAACTATGACATGAAGTTGAAAGAAAAATGGTTGGCCAATTGCTGGGCGTTCAGCTTGCAACTTATGCTAAGCTTTCTGAGTAGATGTATTGCCCTGAAAACGACATAAATCGGCTCCACAGAGAGCCTAAGAGCGAACGAAAATGGCGTATGTTTATCGAGATGGAGAAACAGAAACACAAACACTCACATAAAGAGAATGAGGCAAAAAAAGCCGGTACAGAAATGGTTTTGTTGGCGTGGATGAGTGAGCGTACATCGCCTTTTGTTCGTAAAGATCATTGAATTCTTGATTTCTTTCACATTCTCAGCTCTCATACGTCGAATCCGCACCCTCAATTCACTCCGTCTCGTACTTTTCATCCGTTGGCGATGAACAGAAATAGAATTAAAATATAATACCACGTTCAAGAATCATTACTGTGCGCACAATCAAGAATCATTACTGCAATAATAGCGAGAAATCGAAGCAAGAATGAAAAAGACGTCATTAACTGTGTGTTAGTTGGAAACATGAAATGATCTTGAAAATAAGCAATGTATTTGGCTGGCTGTTTAGCTCTTGCTGTCCTCAACAGACAGATATAAAACGCGTTTCGTGTTTAAATGCTGTATATTGCCCGGAGAACTGGCTGTCGAGCACAACCTGAGTTATAGAGCCAGCCAAATACATTGTTTGCTTAAAATCATAATAAAACATTTGCTGTTGAAGAAAAAAGAAATAGTACCAAGCCCAAGCGCGTTCGATAAATATCGTACCATCTTCTTAACACATGTGGAATTACGTGGAATTAAAATGAAAAATGTTGAATGAAAAAAATTATTTATTTCCTTCGCAAATGCGGGCATTAGCTGTCATATCTATTGCCACGCAAATATGAATCAGGTATTTGTACCTTTCGATTTTTCGAATGAGTAATTAATAAATTAATCTGAGGTACGTTTTCGTTGTTGTTGCTCGCAGATTAGTGTTTTTTTCCAATAGCATATATTTCAAGAAAATTGCATGATTGTAAATCACTCATTGTCTAACTCCAGTTGCTTCAGTTGAGCTCTCATCGTCTCACTCCACAATATCTACCGCACGCATTGTGTTTATTGATATTAAAACGTTGAAATAATTCGAAAGACGGCGTTGATTTGCTACCGAACAGTTTTGCAAATTGGTAGAATTGAATTATTGCTATTGTTATTGTGTCGTGTACGTTCTCAGGAAACCTAACTTTAGCTCTAGGTGCTAATTGTTTGATATCATTTCCTATTGTAATCGCGAAAGTAAAACCAAATGAAAGTAAGCATGTTTGTGCGCGGAAAATTCGCGATGAGTAAATAAAATAAAATCATTTCATTAGATCTAAAATAATCGATGAAGAAACCTTTACGTCCGCAGTTTTAGATTGGCGATAATTATTATTGGATTTTAATTAGCGATTGAATGCTTTTGTTGGCAAACGTTAGTGAGTCGATTAGCATCGATTGTATCGGTTCAAAGAGATGGTGGGAAAAAAAATTGTGATGATTCTATTTTTCAGTAGTAACGTTGCATCGATTTTTGTATCACTGTTCTGATCTTCGATGACAATTACTTTTAACTGGCAATTGTCGACGTCAGGCATACTTTCGAGATAAGAAAAGATAGAAAAAACACAAAAAAATTCTGCAACAATGATTGAAGGCAACGCACATTTCCACATGAATTATTAATCGGTCAAAATTGAATTTGTGCACCACGAAATTCAATTTTGAACGCATCAATGTTGGCAAATACTCGTTCAGCGTCACGAATGTCCATTTAAATCAGTTGAAAAAGACTAAGTTACTTTATTTAGCTTGGTGGGTTTGGGAAAAAATGGTTAAACTTTTACGTAACGGCTCATTTTTGCAAAGGAAAAACACAGCATAAATATTACATTTACATAAGTAAAAGCTAACGAAGGAACGCAAAACGCCGTAGGTTTGCTCAGTATGGTTTCCATTCCGCCCGATCAGAGAAAGAAGCAAAAAATACTGGAAAAAGCATAAATTTTACACTTTCCTTCTCAAAACACATTACATAATATTCAAATGAAAATGTTAAAAATCTTAATAATATTTGGGTTTCGTCTCTTTTTTACCACAGATAGAAGCGGCGTCGATTTAGAGGAGAATTGCCAAAGCCGAAGCCTAACAAGCAGTTTATTGGAAATCGATTGGTCAAATACGAAATGTTATGTTAAACGCCGTTGAAACAAGAGCAGAAGCCAATTTATAATCTACCAACGCACAAATAATTCGATATCGCGAAGTTTTCACGGGATTTCCACGAATAAATCCGAATAGAATAGACTTCATATGATTAACTTATTAGAAAAATAGTGGAAGCAAACATTGACGACAAAAATCCTCGAGGGAATAATACTCTTCCGCAGTTGGAATAAACAAACAGAATCAAGAATCTTTTCGAAAGCAAACAAAACAGAATTACTTGCCAAGGCATGAATAAAAGATAACAAGAATACGTACAAAGTCAAACACATTATTGTATTTTGTTCAAATACTATAAATAACAATGAAGTGCGATAATATAATTTAACGTGTAAGACAAAGTGTGTGGAGTAATGTGGATTTCAGTATAGAAATTTAGGCCACTTGTAAATGCTTATCAGTTGTGCACGCCTCGAGCTCCGCTGCAGTTATTCAAGCGCTCATTCTCTAGTTAAGTACAGTGTTGCCGTTCGCTGGCGGCAGCAGTAAAAGTGAATAGTGTGTGTATGTATGTTTTTTCGGCTCCACATCAACTTGAGATTCTTGAAATTGCTCAATAAAGCACTTTTGTTGTCATAACAACGCTGTCATCATATCCGCTTTGGCGTTTCGAGATTACTCATGCCGACCTATTAACCGTTTTCGTTGCAACGCGATTTGAAATCACTAATCATATGCGGTGGTGCTCAGAGAGTGTTTGGCTCTCGTGATGTGTGCACTTCATTTAAATTGCGATCGAACCGCATTTTCAAATCATCGCGTAAAACTACAACGAAAATGAGTACGAAAAATTGTGTTGTAACAGCGGAAGATAGCAGCAACGAAGCGTGCGATGTTCGTTTAAATGGAAACTCATTGATGAATCGGCAAATGCAAGCAAATGTTCAATGGCCGGCTACAGCACGACATGTAGCCGATGAATTCGCATCAGACCACGGCAATAGCTCATTTATCAATGGCGATCTAATCGATTTGGACTCTCAAGCGAGCGATCGCGAACATTTGAACGGCTCCAGCCGACATCTTGTGGAGGCAATCAATAGCCAACTGTTGGCCGAAATCAATGGAAAATCTCATGCAATTAGAGACTGTCATATAACGCATCCAACCAAAGTGTCATTCGACAAGACAATATCAGGAACGAAGTTAAAACATACGACAAAGCTAAACAATAGCGCTGAATTAACGTCATCATCATCATCATCAGCAGCACGTTCATCGGAAGCAGTAGGCAATTGTAGTGAAAATATTGGTTCCACATCAAATGAACAGCATCAAACGGTTATTCGTGAATTCAAGCGGCTTGGAACTTATTGCACGCTTCGGCCGGAACAGCGCCGAAAGCATTTGCTCAAAGTTTTGCCCAATTTACGCAATTCCATGCTATTACAAACGCTGCTCAGCTCAAATGCTGCTGCTTCCAAGAATTTCTCGAAAATAACCGTCACCACCGCCGACGAACTGTTGACGACGAACAAAGACATTGATTCGCTACTCATCGATCTGGACGATTTCATAATTGACGGGAACACAACGCGTTTGCAGCGAAAACACCATGAACACTTCAATTCAAGTGAATCATTTACATCAAATTGTGATAGTCGCAGCCAAAGATCGTACGGAGCCGATGCCAATATATCGTCATCATCAATCTTATCAGCGGCTGCGGCAAGCTCCGACGAAATAAGTAATGACTGCATCAAAATCAATCACGACAAAGTTGAGGACTGTTTGATGGAATTGGATGCTTATTTAGAAGAGATCGATCGTGATTATGTGCTAGCATGTGCGGCACATGTCCCCTCTAAATCGGCGTATAATGCACATGGTGGCTGCAACAATAATGCGAAGCCAACATCGAAAATTGGTGTAAATCCAACAAAAGATTGTTCGATGAAAACACCGAAAACAACAATTGAGCAATTATTGAACATGGACAATTTACTTGACTGCAACTGTAATGGTGCAACTGCAGCACCAACTACAGATCAATCGATAATCGACAGATGCATCAATAATACCGCACGAGCAAATAGTACTGAATCAAACATACGGAAACAGATTAGTAATAGTGATATTCAAATAAATTATTCCGGAAAACGAATGAACGCAAGAGAAATAAATGGTTCACGAAATCTAGACAATAAACGGAAATTCAGTGATAATGCCAGCGACCAACCATTGAAACGTGGACATAAATTACGTAACACAGTTGCTGTGCTATCGACGAACACCAATCGAACAATCGAAACGAATGATGCAACTTCTTCTCTAGAGGGTAAGATATATAGCGTATAGACACAGTTAAAGTTTAATGGCTATTTATTTCGTTCCATTTGCGTTTGAGGAAGTATTCTTCTCTAATATTGCATTTATATTCTGCGAATTTTTGACTAATTCTGTTGCATCGTCATTATTTCACTGATCGAGATCATAGCAAAATCAAATTTAATGTGAACATCGGATTACCACATCGCCATCGGTTTGAAAATTCAAATTTGATGAAAAAATTATGGAACGATACGCGCGTTTAGAGAAACAAATTAATTCAAATATTATGGAAAGTGGTAAAAGCGAACGAAGAATTTTTTGTGTGTGGTCGCTTTCAACACGAAGTAACTATTGAGTGGATTATAATTTCCAATTTTTTTTTTTTGCAACATATCACACAAAATAATTTGTCAATTGAAAGGGGATATTTCGGAATTATTCTTCATGCAAAATAAACGAAATCAAAATCAAAACCATGACATGTATATCGGCGAAGTAGCAAACAAACAAAATGTGCGAAAATACACAGCAACATATCAAAATACAAAATGCGCAAATTTCCAATAGAAAAATGAGTCATAAATATCACATTGGAAATTAACGTATACCATTTATTTCATAGCGACGGTATTTTTCGTAGCCTGAACTTCCAACCAACAACAACAATATATTTATGTAATTAAAATAATGAAAAATACGACACTCGCTTCATATTTAGTTGCAATGCATTAGAAATGGATTAAGAGGATTTGCGCCCACAAAATGCTTCGTCTCCGTACGGTATTTGTGATGTTTTTGAGAAATGCACTCAGTAACAATGGAATGATTGAGTCATAGCAAAGGTTGTGCAGTTGAAATCTTAAACAAAGGTGAAACACGCACCACGTGTACAATTGAACATTCAGTTCCGTTTGCATGTCAATATTGAGCGAATGTCTTTTGTTGCATAGCACACTTATGAATCATCCATCCATTGAGTAAGAAAGTAAAGTATAAAAGTATATTCAACGGAATCTTTCAAATACCACATAAATATATTCGTCAACTCAAATGTAACTTTTTTTTAATTTCGGCCCCGATACGCACATACACTTATTCTCAGTAGTTTCGGATTGCCTCCCGCACTTTGTTGCGTGATTACTTTCTTAATGTTGCCACTCGCTAGCTGAAACAAATACATAATTACGTATTCAACTTGGTCAATTGTCTTTCAGTATGTATTATTTTTGATATTGTTCACCTTCGTTATAGTCAAGCACTAATTACAGTATCACCAAAAACAAAAACCAACCAACACAAAAGGTTAACGAAATATCTTAATGTAAACGAACTGCTGGCATATATTCGGTCAAAAAAAAAAAAGAAAATCGCAAGCAAAAACCATATGCAATCAAAGTCACACATTATTTTCTTCTTGTTTTGTGTTTGTTTGCTAAATGAACTTGCTTCCCCAAATTTACCACTCTAACTCGAGATCAACACTTACACGAAGACTCGCTTGCCTTAGCAAGATCGCAAAGGAATCGACCAAACATGTAGCCAATTGCATGAATATTGTTTTAAAATTGTGTTAAATAAAAATGCTACTAAATATATACCATATTTAGTTTATTATGCCACAAATCTACACAAAATAGCTCAAATGAGTTGCGAAAAAAATATTTTTGCTAGAAATGCAAACGATTTTCTTGTTTGTTGTTTTTGTTTTTCTTAATGAAAATATTCGCTTGAACTTTCAGAAGACAATTCGCCGAAGAGAACGAGATCGAAGAATACGGCATTGTCGTGGCGACGGTTATCGATGCGAAAGACTTGCCCCATTGTAATGCCCGAGCAGCATTTGCCCAAAGATGCATTACAATATAGTCGTCCGCAACAGGCATTAATTGCACGTACACCGACGATGTCATCCAATGATTTTGTCATCGCCAATACAAATGTCAATGTCGCAAATAGAAATAATGAAAGTAATTGTTTTAATGAAACAATGGCGTCAGTAGCGGCGGCTTCATCATCAACAAATGCCTGTTTGTTATCAGCAGGCAACAGTAGAACTTCAGCGACATCAAATATTCAAAGTGATCACGTCCTTCCAAGCTATTTGGCAAACGATAGTCTCAATCAATTGCCCGACTTGAACTCTATAAATAACGAATTTTTAAATACGATTTTGACACCGTCAAATTATCAGCAATCAAATGCAAGCATAAGCGCGCATTCATCACAAAACGAAATCAATTTCGTTGTTCCCAATATTCATGGTGTTGACGAAGAAGAAGGTTGTTCGCCAGCAACTTATACGACAACAGCAGCAGCATCGTTTGAGGAATCAAGACCACGGCAATTGGGTAGACGGTCCGAAATGCGATCGCGCATTGTTTCAATTACTGCTGAACGAAATGCTGAAGGCAATCAGGTAATCCACCAATCAACTAGCTCGCTAGCTAGCGTTATAATCAATCCACACCATAATCGAGTTTATTAAGACCGAATTTTTGCTTCCTTTTTGCTCGTTACAGAGAATAATTGTTAATTGCGACACGGATAATGTGCAATGTGCCACGCAACCAAGCTCAGCGTTGTCGTCAGCGGCAATCCCTTCTAATCAGCAACGATTGTCAAATCAATGCCAATACATTGCATCCGAAGCAAGCTCAGGCGCATCATCGCGTAATCCAAGCCCCGTATCGATTGAATCAAGCACTGAATCAAGCTCGGGAGGATCAACATCGGCTGGTGAAACAAATACCACGTAGGTTGATTAGTGATATTGAAATGAACTCAAAATGACTAAACTTAAGCATATAAGCATAACAAATATCGCAATATAAAAACCGTGGCGAAACAAACAGTAGTAGAGTGAGCATGAGGTGACACAGAAACGCCGGTCCATTTAATACTCGTATCACGCGTTAATCATAGTATACATTTTTACTTGTTCAAATACGATGGCATGAAGCGTCGGTTGCTTCACATTAAATTACCCAATATAATCCGTGATATTGAATATTTGAAATAGTGAATGTGATGAGAGACACATGCGCTTAAAATCAACTACCCCCTTATTTGTATTAGATGTTTCAAGGGAAACCGCGTACACACTGTAGTGCACACAGAGGTAAAGCTGAATACTTGTCTGCTGTTCATAATATCGAAGCATTGCATTACTATGCCAACGGACTTCGGTCAAAACAAAACCATAAAGAATGGCTACAAGGCAGGATATCAATCACATTGAAGGACTCGCACACAGTTCAGTCGCATTGTCATTGTAAGATTCGTTTGGCGTAAAAATTCAGTTGGGACAGAATCAATTGCTGCAATTTTGGTCATTTAAAATTCACTATTGTTTATGTTTAGTGCGTTTTCACAGTGAAAAAATAATATTCATTTGAATTAAAGCACACCGAATTTCAAGTGTACATACCTATATTTTAGTTTGGACAAAAGAGAAAATAAAATTGGCCATAGTGTGAATATGAATAAAATATCGAAATGAAAGAACAGATATATTGAACCACGACATACCATATCATTGAAATGCTATTAATAATAGTTGCAATAGTAACAGCTTTGAAAGGGTAAATTATTGTTTGACAAATTCACACGTTCCGTCAATTTAAGGAGCTATGTGCGTAACGTACGTTCGTGTTGATTTACTTGGATTAAAAGTAGAATTTATCGCGTTATTTTTTACTTTTCCGCACACACCACTGTGTGTGGTAAAAGTATTGCGATCGGTCCAAAAAAATCAAAATGCTCGGAATAAGTTTTCTATGGGTTTTGAACATAGAAAAAACGATTGCAACCATTCCCGGAGCAATTTTTTGTCCGTGTGTGGTACGTTGTTCGTTGTACGTTGTACGTTGTACGTTGTACGTTGTACGCAAAAATTTGTTAACACGATAAAAAAAATTGAGATTAGAATTGATCAAAAATTTACACACGCATTGAACTTTATTAGGAATAGAAACCTATTAATTTTCAGCCTAATCGGATAATTTTTTCGGGTAGCTCTAGTGGAGTCGAATCAAAAAATGGGCTGTTTTTCAATATAATTAAGAAAAATGTGTATGGGGACTATGTCTAGTTCGCATTGTATCATTATGAAACTTTCAGGATATTATTTTTTTATGACAAAAATGAGTCTTACAAAATTTGAAATCATTCCGATGAGATTTAAGACTACATCCCCTGCAAAATTTTCGATTTTCGGGATCTTTTCGTGGTCGAAACGAAAAATTTGTATGGCGAATATCTTAAGTTCACATTGTATCCTATTGAAACTTTCAAGATATTATTTTTTTATGAAAACAATAAGTCACACAAAATTTCAAGTCATTCTGATGAGATTTAAGACTACCTCACTCACAAAATTTTCAATTTTCGTGGTCAAAATTCAAATTTTGTCATTAAATAGGATGAATTATTTGTGATTTTCTAATGTGTATGTTTTTTCATCAATTTGAATGCTCATTAAATTTTTAACGAAAGTTAAACATAACATAAATGTGGAATCATATTAATCATTGGCATGAATTGAAAGTTCACATCAGAGTCAACTAATTCATTATCAAAAATTAGGAACTGAGATGTTCATTTTTTTTTTTTATTAAAATTTAAATTTGAATCACATGATGTGAAATGACTTGAAATTCGATCTCATTGTATAACTTGAAATTTTCTGTGATTTATTCTCAAAGTTGCATGATGTTTCGATAAGAAATCAACATAAATCCAATACAAATGCGTAGCAGCCAACGAAAAACCCGTAAACCCGAACAATTTCGGGAAATGTGCGGAAAAGTTAGTTTTACGGACGTAAGACCATTTATTTTTTTTTTGCCCAGGATTTGGCGAATGAATCATTGTGATATTGATATCAATTTCTATCAATGTTATTCTATAGTTCTACACCTCAAAGAGCTATGAATGCGGCCAATGATATGGATATATCGGCAACCAATCGAACGAACAACAGCAACTCAGCACAGCGTCAACTGAATTCAAATGCAAGTAAAAATGTGCATTGGCCATTCGAATTCAGTCGTATTTTAGCAGCCACCAGCTGTACCATCGGTCTCTTCAACATTTCACGTTTTTCTATATTCAGCATTATATTCGGGGGTGAGTTCGATGAATGATTTTTTTTTATAGCTTCGATTAACTGAAGTTTTATGTTTGTCATTTTCAGCTAATTTTATCGTACAGTTCCTGTTGATATCATTTTTTCTCGGCATTCCGATGCTGTGGCTTCAGATGTGCCTAGGGGCCAATATAAAGGGGGGACCCATTTCAATGTGGCGCGTCAGTCCAATTTGCAAAGGTATCGGCATTGCACTGGTGCTTGTGCAAGCACTAATGACCACATATTCGGCTCTGAGCATTGCATGGATGCTAGTTTATTTGCGTGATTCATGCGTTTCGGTTCGCTTTCCATGGTATCGATGGCAAGAAGTTTTCGAATTTTTTCGCGGTCCATCTGATAATGGGATAGTGTCCTTCATGTCGAATAGCACCAGCGAACAAACGTCGACATCATCAAAACTGGGCGAAACGGTAGCTGACTATTTCAACGGTGCCATTCTGCAGCGATATCAACTTGGGCCGGGTGGAAGAGCGTCAAATGGCAATGGACTGGGAGCTGTGCGCTTTCAATTGGCATTCAACCTATCAGTCGTTTGGTTGATTGTGTTTGTGGTGCTGTGCAAAGGCTTACGGTCATACGGAAAGGTGGTGATTGTTCTCGCTACTCTGCCGATGGTCGCATTACTCGCACTAACGATTAAAATGTTGACACTACTTCATTTAAGCGGGTTTCAGAATATTTTCCCGGCTACTGATTGGCAAGATTTTTTCGTGAATTCACAAAGCTGGTTGTCGGCCGCTCAGGAGGCATTCCTAACGTGGGCTCTGCTCGGTGCTTCGATCATTTCGATTTTCTGCAAATCGTCCAAGCATCAACAAGAAAATAGCAAAGCTCTTCGAAGAGACGCTTTGCTCGTAGTCGCGATCACTTTGACGGTTTTAATTTTAGCAGCAGTCTTTGGAAATGCATGCATTCAAATTTTAAATGATCGCGGATTTTTCTACTTCCCGGGAAGTTTTGAGACAACAACATCATCTGTGTTTCTGTCACCATCGAGCAAACCGTTGCCACCACAGCTGGCCACAAGTCTATCGAAATGGCTACCGCGATATTCAACATTGCTCGGCGAAAGCTACAAACGCATTGATCCTAACTCGATCGAAAGTGGATGGCAACCGATAAGACTTATCACCGAAATATTTCCGGCCACATTGGCAGCAGCAACACTTGAAAATGTTTCGTCGTTCTGGAGTTTACTTGGTTTTACCATGTTTTTGTGCTTTGGAATTGCTCAAATGTGTGCGATGTGGAAACCGATTGCAATGTCACTGTGCAATTACTCCGAATCGATATCGGCCACCTCGACCACTGTGCTGTTGACCTGTCTAGCTGGGTTGCTGCTCGGCATACCATTGACAACGGAAAGTGGCATCAATATCATTTACTTCCTGGATTCTGTGATTGGTGGAGCGTGGTTCATCCTACTTTTATGGACTGGACAAATATTTGCCGTTTTCTTGGTTCGTGGTCGACCTTATTCGGGAGATATTCTAGTAAATCGCCTGCATTTGGGCCTCACCCTTTCTGCATTCGTTGCACTCTCATGGAATCTTCTGCTTCCGATCGCATTGCTGACACTTTGTGTATTACAATACAAAATTTCCTATTCATATGACTTTTATCATTGGAGTGGAGTTATTTCGCAATCGTACTGGCCTGTGTGGACACGAAAGGCCGCCGCATTTATTCAAATTGGTATATTTCAAATTATTCCAATAACGGCAATTATTCAAACGTATCGCTACTTGAGCAAAGGACCACCAGACATTCTCGACGTAAGTATTAAACAAAAAATGCCATTTTGAAAGCTTACTAAAAACATATAAACCAATATTTTATTCTCAGCGTTTCCAATTACTGTACCGGCCACCAATGAGTACATCGCAAAGAGCACACAGATATCCATTTCCACGAGCCGAACGTCCAACTCATGCAGTCTCAAATGCCCGACAATCAGAAAATGCAACCGGATCTTTTTCAATTCCTGCAATCGCTGTTACACTGGAAAGCAATCCCGTATCTTTGACATTAGATGATGCGCCGCCCAAATATACCCCACCGCCTTCCTATACAACTGCTACTGGCGCTCGAATCGCCAAGCTCTTGCGCAACAGTATTCGGCGCAGTGTTCGTCGGTAAGTTTTGATTCATCCGAATGAAAGCCGTTTCATATGTTATCGATATTTCGATAATTCCAACTCGCTCATTGAATTATTATTATCCAACAGAATTTTGGGAGAGCCACATTGCAACAATCGTCGTCAACGTGCTGCTCTTCAAACTCTCACCGTTGAGTCATCAATCGATCAAAATCCTCCGGAATATTCAACGATTATGGCAACCACATCGAACAACGAATGCGACAGCATCAACTGCTTGGCAGTAGAAAATGAATTTGGTCCACGAGTTTTATTCAACAGTGAAATGTATCGTCATCAAATTGTCAACACAAGGCGACACACCACTACCAATTTTCCATCACAAAAATCGCTAGAGAAAGTGGATTCGTTCTCATTGACAATGCCAAGACGTCAACATACTGCCATCTCTTCTGCTTCAAATGATCGATGTAATTTCCAAAACTTAACTGCAAATGATGTTGCACAATTGCTTCGATCCACACAAAATGGATATCAAAATAATCATGATACCGATGCAAACGCGCCAAACAGTATCGATAGCTCAACATTTCCAATCGATACAGATTCTGTAATAATCATTAACCACGAGCCATCGGATATTGAGCAAGAGCATGAAGACTTTTCGCTAACACGATCGGTTGAGGAACTGGTACTGAACGAAGTGCCTGTTGGTGAAAGTAGTGTGCCTGCCCCAAATGCTACTACCTTTTGTGATAAATAAAATGAGATATAGATTCGAAATTTAATTCAGGATTGTATCAGTATAACTAAAC
Source organism: Obolodiplosis robiniae (assembly GCA_028476595.1). Classification (NCBI taxonomy): domain Eukaryota; kingdom Metazoa; phylum Arthropoda; class Insecta; order Diptera; family Cecidomyiidae; genus Obolodiplosis; species Obolodiplosis robiniae. The sequence goes on along the minus strand of CM052017.1, from coordinate 4,134,625 downwards.
ACATTTTCCAATTTTATTACATTTTATTATGTAAGAACCATGTATCATAAATCGATGCGGTCAACATAGAAAAAAACCCCGAGTAAACTCAAAAAATGCAGGATTCGTAAGCGTTAGTGTTCATTAAGCATTAGAAAGAATGTAATCAATAGTCAAATAACGTAGAATTGTTCATTAATGACATGAAATTACCTTTCAGAGGTAATAAAAATTAGTTGGTCAGCTTAGCCGTCAATGTTATTTATTAACACATAAATATATGAATAAAATAAATCTTTTAGAGTATTCTTTTCATTTGACGCTTTTTGTGTATTTTATTTTACTTGTCAAAGGAAAGGTAATGTTGAATATCACAACAGTGAAATTGTTGTCATTGCTGACAAAGACCAATGAAATTCGACTATTAATTTTTAGAACGCGTGCAATGCTGCAGCTCGCTTGGCATCATACGTGTGTTGTTGCATGAAAACCAAACATTGACTACTATATATAACACTCATTTCTGCATCGAACACGGGCTTTTCGAATTCTGGATGTGCATTTGGATCCTCATACAGCAATCGCACCATTTGAATCGGTACTTTGGCCATAAACATATGCAATTCTTTTTCCATTAATCGCAAGATTACTCGCCATAGCGCCTAAACAGATTCATCACCAGTAAAACTTCGTAGCTCCAATGAAATTTGTTCACGCCATTGTTGTTTAGTGATTACACACATTGAGATCATTTCAACCATCCAAGAATATTTCTCCAATAAAATTCTACGTAATCAGCTTACCGCAATTCGACAGGATCAACTACCACATGAGTATCGTATCCAATCGTTTGTTTTTAGTTTTTCGTGGTTTGTCAAAAAGTAGTCGATCAGTTATTTTTAAACGAATTCTATATGAACGCAATTTAACGTGCACCATTTTTTAAATTTTTCATCGTTGCGAGACAAATTTTCCAATATTTTCAACCTTCTGAATGTTCGTTCGACACCAATAAATTTGATACACGCACAAGATTTTTCCCACACATGCTGTTTGCCCAAGAAATGTTATCTTGGCGTCAATCAGGAACATATTCACGCATGCAAGAATATTCTCCTGTGATACTGCACCCGCTTCTATTTCTTGTTTCGACAATGTCAACTTGGAAAGTAGGTCGGGAATTTGAATTGATCACAGAGATGATTCTGTTTTACATTCATATCATCGGCCTATTAGAGGATGATTTTTGGAAAATTATTGTATAATTTCCGAAGACTGAATCCAGGTGGTTCAATTTTCCAAATGCAACAATTTTCTTCAATTTGGTTTTTAGAAAAGAGCTATTCCAAAAAACATTTTTTGAACTTGTAACTGTATTCGCATGCGGCAATATTTGTGTTGAAAAGTGCATTCAATTGTATGAACATTATTCCGCGTTTATTTTATTTTTATCTTTGTTAGTAACGAATTGAATGGTGTTGTAAAATGTTTTGCAAAACTCTGCTTTGATTGGGGATTATAAACATATTTGGATAATTATTGGATAGGTAACTAATTATTTTTTCACATTAATTTACAATCTCGATTTCAATTTGTTAGTTGTTTGGAAACTGTACTGTCGCTAATTAAATACAATATGTGTTGTTTTTTCCAAAGCCACGTCTTCGACAATGAGTCAGCTAAAAGCACGTATACGATTCAGTTCGAAAGTTCAACCACAGATTTGTGTATGTCAAATTTCGGATGAATTGAATGAATAATTTCGGAATTTTTTTGCAGTTTTTAATATTATTTTTATTTCTTTTTTTGTAAATTGTAAGATTGTTTTTTTGTGAATTTTATATTTCCAACGCCGGCTATTTATTTATTGACTTTGGATGATTCAAAGTTCTGACTCATACTAACTTTGAATGTTTTCAGACTGGTGGCGACTGCGGTAGGGGCTTCTGTCTGAAAAATCATTTGCGCAAACAACGAAGTTCACCAAACGACACGGCTCAAAGAACTACAAATATTACAAACATGATACAGATGGTACAAAAACGAAATTAACGTCCACCAATTGCAGATTGAATTGAATTTTCGCGATAAAAGTAGAGGTTACCATCTTATTTTGGCCGAAAAAGTATTGTATTTTTGATATGATTACATATGTAATGTATGCAACATTTCAGTCCAAAATAAATAACTTTTTCTTCAAAGAATGCGACACATTTATCCAAATATACAATGTTCAAATAATTCAAAGGGAATATTTAACTTCGAATACAAACGATTTATCCTAAGAAAATTGAGACACATACTTTGTTCGATATGGTAACTTAATCTGGACGAGAAAACATTGTATTTTGATTTGATTTTTTCACATTATGTGAAAACTAAACACGTGGATTTTTTTTTTACGGAAATATTGATGTTGGCACGTTTGTCACGGCAGAATTATTTTGATTTTTTTTCGATGCTTCCTCAGCGAGAGACATACAATAAATGAATAATGCCCCGTCGTATGCGCAGTGGTCAACGACATTTTGCAATGGCGAGCTACCAATCGGTCATCATATTTTTTCCGATAAACCAGACCATTCTCTAATGAATAATTGATCGATGATTTTCTCGTCCCTATTTTGAGTGGTTTGCAACTGAAGATCAATATCCTCCAAATCCACCAACGCCACTGTACTGTGTACATAGGTGGACGTGACCGGTTTGAGCATTGAATGATAACGACTCCAAGAGATCTATTACGATGTTTAATGGTATAATCATATTCTTCCAACATATTTGCCCATCTTACAATTCGGGGATCTACCACTTGTCTTTCCAAAGTTCTGGCCAAAGCATCATAATACGAAATGGAATACCGTCCGATTAAGTATGGAATTTCTCAATTGAATTGAAAATGGTCAACATGAACAATTTTCACGTGGCATGTGTTTGAAGCATACATGCTTCACCGATGATACACCGTTTAAAAAATTCGAATTTTCGACGGCACTATTGATTGATTTATTCCTGTATTTTTCGATTGAAACCGCTTGCAGGCAACATAGCTGATACCTTCTCTTGAAAAATTGGGTTAAAAATATGAATTCCCTTCGACTTGAAATTAAGGGTAGCTTGTAACTACAACACATTTACATGAAATGATTGCGTTTAATGTTATAACCAGCTCTAATTCAACTCACGAACTAACGCGCAACTCGGAAAGTACACAAATGGATGCAATTTGAGTCCAATTGATGGCCCAAAGTAATGCTCTTATAAGGGTTCATAAGAACGTACTCAACTTCAACCAGCCACATACTCCAATCGCCATAATTCAGAGAATTGGACAATTTACACAATATAGGCCGAAGGACACGATTAACCCTTTCTTCCTGACTATAGTCAAGATATATATAGTGTACAGCTATAGCTGTCACGGGTTATTCATTTATGTGAGTATTTGGTACACTGTTTATGCACACTAATGCATTGACATCTAAGTTATGTACGAGTGTGAATAAAAGATGTTAAAGAATTTTTGTAGTGCAGCTAAATATCTCTTAAATTCATCAAAAGTAAAGCAAGTACCGCGGTCACCAACAATCCGTTTAGGACGACTATAATATCAAAAATATTGACTCAGAGCATTGCACACTTCTGTAGTACTTGTGGAATATGTGGCATATATTTTCGTAAGTTTCGTAAAGGGCTCAATAACAACAAGAATATGCTTCTTTTTGGACTGAAGGGATGGCAGAGGGCCGAGGAAATTAAAATGAACACTTGACTGGCCACTTATTTGCAGATGATTTTCAGGCATATCTCGAAGTAGATTTCGATAACATCAATGAAGGAATAAGTAAAGTATTGGGAGTATAACTTAAAACATGGCCATCTGTATCTAACTTAACATATATCACGGATGTAATTTTTTTGACAGTGACAGCTATTGTATCTTAAAAAGCGTCAAAAATTCTATTAAATTTCGTCTGTTAAAGTAAACACAACTTGTCACACAATTTTTTTCTTATTACGGTTAAAATGTTGAATTATGTGCCAACAAAACAGCATTTGCGGGAAGCAATGCTTTTGTACTTTAACCAAAAGAAAAGCGCTACTGAATGTCATCGTTTGTTGTCAGAAACCTATTCCGAATATTCAATATCAAATAGTGTGTGTAAGAAGTGGTTTGCACGCGTCAAAAGTGGTGATTTTGACATCGGAGACAAAGAGCGTCCAGGTCAACCAAAAAAGTTTGAATACCATGAATTGGAAGCATTGCTGGATTCATTTCAAACGCAAGAAGAACTTGCAAAATCATTCAAAAGCAAGGAAATTAGGTCCCGTATGAATTGAAGCCGAAAGACGTTGAAAGAAGTCATTTTCGCATCGCATTGTTACTGGTGATTAAAAATTGATCCATTACGACAACCCCAAGCGCCAAAAGTCTTATGTGAGGCCCGGACAACCAGCCAAATCAACGGCAAAGCCGAATATCCATGGTGCCAAGGTAATGCTCTGTATTTGGTGGGACCAAAAGGGTGTTTTGTATTATGAGCTGTTGAAATCGGGCCAGATGATCACAGGGGACTTGTATCGAATACTATTGTTTCGTTTGAAGCGAGCAATCAACGAAAAACGACCAGAATATGCTACCGGACACGAGTCCATAATTTTTCATCATGACAACTCTCGGCCTCATGTTGCAAGACAGGTCCAAAAATATTTGGAAAACAGTGGAGGGGAAGTTTTGCCTCACCCGCCTTATAGCCCATACCTTGCCCCTTCTGACTACCACTTGTTTCGATCGATGCAGAATGCCCTTACCAGAATACGCTTCACTTCATTTGAGGGAATCAAAAATTGGCTTGATTCGTTTATATGCTCAAAAAAAGAACGGTTCTTTCGGGACGGATTCCACAAATTGCCAGAAAGATGGGAAAAGGTAGTGGCTAGCGATGGAAAGTACTTTGAATAACATGTTATTTTATTAATGTTTTGAAGTAAAGCTGTATTTTTTGGCAAACGCCACGTTTTAAGCTATACTCCCAATAATTTCGCGCCGTGGTATGGCTCTGAATAAAGCTAAGTCCAAGGTTATGATTATCGGTTCAAAGCACAATAATAATCGCATAAATTTCGATATGATAGGTGGCGTTGTTGTTGACGTCGAACAGCTGGAGTTTTGCAAATCAATAAAAAATCTCGGTGTTGTATTTATTTATTTATTCATTACGTAGCCTACATTTATGCCAATACGTGTTCACTGGTGAGCCAGTAAACATGCTGGTCAGAGACTCAATGCGACATAAATTCCGCCCAATGGTGCGACTTAAACAAAGACAATACAATCAGAGGGGGTGGTATTAAAGGGAAGCTTCAATACCAGCATTGGGTCCGGAAAACCATGGCAAAAACCGGCCTGGCTCTGGAGAGCCAGGAGAAAATACAATAATAATTTATGCATTTAAATAACGTTAACATCATTGAAAAAGCAAGAGCAAAGTGAAAAATGAAGAACCTAAATTAGATTAAAACTAATTGGCAAGAAATTGCACAACAAAGTCCCAAGATATCGCGAGTTAGAATATTAATAGTTAACTAATTATTGCACGGACCGTAGTTGATGTTTCAAGTTAATTTTAAACGAAGATAGGGAATCACTATTTCTGATATCTATTTGACTCATATATGAATTTGAGGAACATAATTATGAAAAATTGCAAAAAGTTTATCGTATGTTGAGTAAAATTGGCCAAACTCGGCATATCATACCAAATTATGTTAAACGTGATGTTGCTCGTGCGCTCATTGATCCCATTTTAAGTTATGGTGATGTGATCTCTTATGGTTGGGGAGAATTAATCAGGAGAATCGTATTCGCATGGCTGATAAAAAATCCGAGGACATAAGCGAGTATCGTGAGCGAATCAGTGGCACCGATAACCAAGTTATCCATGAATCAAGTTATGAACCCAAATAATCAAGTTCCAGATAAGCAAATTTGCACTTCTTTATTTGTAATTCTGAACCATAAGTACCAAGTTTTATCAAAGCTCGAGAAATAGTACTCAAATGTTCACTCCGAGTAAGTGAGGCTATTAGAATATCATCTAAATACACAACAATTTCACTGCCATCAATCAATTCTCAAAATACGTTATTAATATATCGCTGAAATTCGGCAGGTGCAAATTGTCCATCAGGCGTAACAAATGCAGTATATTTAATCGAATCTTCATGCATCTTTAATTGATGGAAGCCATTCTTGAAGTCAAGTAAATTAGCGGGAGTGGGTGGATATTACGTACAGTGATTTTGTTTAGTGGACGGTAATCCACACACCTACGAAGTTTGTTGCCTTTCTGGACCAACACAATTGCAGAGCCATAATGAGAATTGCTAGGACGTATTATATTTCGTTGTAATTGATCATCATAATTGTTTGTTTTGTTCCTGAACTGCGCCGATAGCAACATTAGATGCGTTAGTAATTAATTCAAATGGCTTATTGAAATCCGGTTGATACAACTCGATATTTTCCTGAAGTTTTGTTTTTATCTCTTCAAATGCTTTTAATGCAGCATCATCCAACACGATTTCTGCCTTTTTGCTTTATTTTGCATTGACCTGAGCTAAGCCCAAAAATGATCGTTGTTGGGATGGGATAATTTTTAATGGTTTCAATTTTTTTTGAATCAACTGTGATTTTGCCATTTGAAACGACATGTCCGAGGAATTCGACTTCGAGTTGGAAACATTTACATTTTTCTGAAGAAATTTTCATGTTCGCATTTGTTAATGCTTCGATGACAAGATCTAAATGTTTCATGTGTTCTTCTGCTGTTCGCGAAAAGATAATGACGTCATCCATGTAAACAAAAACAAATATTCCAATGAATATTCGTAAAATATCGTCAACTACAAATATTTAATTGACAAGATAGTTGTAGTATCGTTGCAACTAATTTTTACCGTTTCTACTGTTGCAAATAATACTAAAAACGGTAAAAATTGGTTGCAACGATTGTACAAACGATTGGTTGCGGAAATTTAAAATGTAGATTGTTTTGGATCAAATTAATATAAATTCAACATTTTATACGGGCAAATTCTTTCAGTCGATTATCTTTTTTTGAGGAAATTTTTAAATTACATTGCGGATTTGGCCTTTGTACACATTTTTTTTAGGAAATATATATTTTTTGACTCGCATTATTTCCTGAATTGCATAGGTCGCAGTAAAAATTAGGAATTTTATGGCTCTCAGTCTAAAATGAATTGACTCCAAATTGTCTGGTTTATCGTGTCAATACTTTTTGATAAAATTTTGATGGAATGAAATTATACGAAATATTTGGATGCAAATATTAAACAACCCATAACTTAGAAGAACGGAAGAAAGATTTAATGATCGATTCGAAAATTTGTTTCATACATAATTATATTATTATTATTATTTAAATAAAAAGATATATGAAAATCAATTATTGAACCGTTTCCTTTTTTATAATTGAAGCACTTTACATGACAAACTCCCTTCTTACGAAAAAAGACACCTTCTCTCCATCTCCAACTGCATCCGACGGAAAATCCCCAACTCCCGTTTGAAATTCGCTATCAATAGAACCGTCTAGACTCTAGATATTCAAAAATAATATTCCACGCTAGCAGCTAGGACCTTGTAGATTCACCACAAAATTATCCCTAGCTGCAAGCGTGGAGTATTATTTTTAAAATCTAGACGATTTCATCGATTGAAATTTTTTTGGGATTTGTGATATCCTAAACGACAGCTGATAATATTTGTCTTTCATTACTTAAACATTTCCTAAAATAAAAAACAATCGATTGTTATTTTTTTCAGAAAAAAAAGAAAGAATGACCGAAGCCCGTATACTGTCAGGTCCAAACTTCAGTCATACTTTTTTTAGTAGAAACAATTATTTATTTCCAATTAGCGAAATAATTTTCGAAAAAAATCCCAATTGAATTCGATGCATCGAATATTGATTAAAATAAAGTACAAATTGAAATTAAATTAAAGAATGCACGCATAATTTGGCAGCAGTTCGCAGAGCTGGAATATTTAAACAGTTTGTGCGACGTGTTCGTTCACATTTTCTGTCACACATACTTTAATGTGCGCCGGACCAGCTCTCCGTGTCATTTTTCATTCGCAACATTACAAGAGTGAACTATCGATTTCTCCTTTAAAATGAGAACTTTCTGTTTTGCGATAAAGTTCTGACATAGACTTTAAGATTCGACCGAAAGATTGAATTTAAACTGCTCATTCTTCAAAGAATGTCGATGGTAATTGAAGGCGATGCTATAACCTATATCGAATACTGTTATCCAAGCCCATAGTGGAGTCAATAACCTTTACAATCAGTGTACTTACAATTGTTTCCTTTATCCATTTTAGATGGGAAAGAATCTTTGTATGTCTCATGTAAATATTTTTGAATGCTTTGATTTTTCTTTTTTTATTTATTCCAACCATGATAAGTTTGCCTGAATCTGTGCGATATACGATTGGAGCTGTAGCAATAATGGTTAGATATCTATTAATTGATCGATATTCGCAAGTTATATCAAAACATTAACTCAACCTCCTGAGTCCCCCGATGCCGCAGCTTTTATATATTTGTCTTTTTGAATATCCTTTTGGCCTGGCTTAACTGGAACTATCTCAGAACAAAAGACGTCACCAAACATATAGTATTGATCTGATATGACGATACAATTTTATTACTATAGTATTTTACGACCATGTTATCAATACTCAGATTGATCTTAATATTTGAAAACATCCTAATAGATGTTAAAAGTTTAAAGATTACTCCAAGGGTTCCTTGCTTTTCATTTGAGTGAACTCTCTTCCTTTACAAATTTAGAATCAACGTCCGAACAATATCAGCGGACCAATATCGACGATATTGATCCGACGTTTATTCATAATTTTCACAGAGGTGACTTTGAATGATATCAGGTGGCACTGTTGCCGCGCAGCTACCAGTCAAGTCTAATGAAAGGAAAGGTTGCATGCAAAGTGAAGACGAAGGATACTCAGTTCGAAATTTCGGAAGACATTTATATGATTTTCGACTTTATGAAATAGAAAAATCGAACATAACCGAATTTCGGACCGAATAATGATTTGTCGTCTTTATTAAAGACGAACTAATTGTCAAACTGAATCGATGATAAATGCAAAACAAACGTTTGAGCGAGAGAGAATTCTTTGATCAGCGCAACAGAGCAGCATCAATGTGCACACTTAACGCGGCAGATGGTTTTTCTTATGTATTGTGATGTGATGGGATGAGCTGAGCTGAGCTGACTAGTACAATACATGCGTGAACACTCTGCTTATAAAATTTCACATATGCAAAAGGCTATCTGCCGCTATATGCTTGTATTGTAATTCTCACAAAGTCGCTGCTGCTCTTCTGCGCTGACGAAAAAATTCTCATTCTCTCAAACGATTGTTTCGAATTTCTCATTCTTCGATTCAGTATGACCATTTTATTCATTAATCCTTCCCAAATTCAGTTTTTTTCGAGTTTTCGACGTTTTAAAGTCGAAAATCGTATGAAGTCTTCAGACATTTCAAACTGAGTACAATTGCTCAGTGAATCGCCATATGTCCAAAGGTTCAACAATGTAAAATTTGTGGCGATCTCAGTACCAACATTAAAATTTGTGCTGCAATGTCATCATCTATGTTTGCATGTCTCCTAGGATATCTTAATATTTTATATGAATGGAACATCTGATGATAAGCACCTTCATAACAGTCTGTTAAAGTCAATTCAAGAGACCGAAGATGCGAAGACGAATCGCTTAATATGCATCCTTTTTCACTTTTGCCAAATCCAGTGAGAGTGAACACATTTGGGCGTTTTGACGAGTATACGCCCTTGTAGTTTTCGTCGATCAGATCTATTGGTTGGATCGTAGCGTCAGGAATTACATGCTCTTTTAGAATAATAATTCCAATATCATTGGCATGAAATTCGTCATTATATTGAGGGCTTATCATGACTTTTTTAACTTCTAACTTTTTTCCTTTGTATTCATTTTTTTTTGTATTTTGTTTGCCATATAGTTCATTTGAACCAGCAAAAACCAAAAAATCATCGGGATTTTCTGCTAATATATGCATTCTATCATCTTTGAATGAGTAATTTGGGTTCCGAACAACGAGACAGTCTGCAGCAGTTAATATGGCATTTGTTCTAAACATGCCTCCATTGCATCGGTACAATTTCGCCCGAAAAACTGCAGTGTGAAATGTGATGGATTTCTCTTCGATTTTCCCGTTCAAAACGCGTTCCTTCAGATGAAGAGTAGCTATAAATATATGAACGAAAAATATTAGAAATTGAACGGCTCACTGAACTAAGATCGCGGCAAAATATGAAGTAATATCGCTGCGACATTATTTTATATTTCGAAATGAATTAAAGTCCCTGCCCCTCCTGAATTTATATTTCGGAGATCCTAATTCATTAAATGGCTAAAGAGAGACCTTTTAGTTTATTTTGAGATTAGAACAAGGGAGAAATCACTCAGAAAAAGTTAGTGTCACTACAGCTTTCACAATTATTTTTGCAGTAAAAATTACTTTGGGAATCCTTTTCATTCTAGAAATTGCTTTTGTTCTTTTGCATACAAAACGACAAAAGTAGTTGCCAAAGTAATTTCTACTGAACAAATCATTCAAAGTCACAAGTCAATTCCATTTCAGAGTGATTTTCCCCTTGGATATAAACTAATGTCTTAGCCACAAGCACTGGCTCGTGTCCATTTCTATGCTAGCATAGATATTCTAAGCCAGAGATCTATAGATGGACAACGATGCGGTGCACAATGCTCATTCATACGGAAGACGCACGCGTATTCGCATGCAACAACAGCTGGGACGACTGCTAGATCGCGTCTTCCGTATGCATAAGCATTGTGCACCGCATCGTGCATCGTTGTCCATCCATTCTGGCATGAAAATGGGCCTGAACCAGTGCTTGCGTAGCGATTTTAATACATTTATTTCATTGAGACCTCGAAGAATCATACAATTGTCCATTTTGATTGAATTTGCACGTTCGATTATGTTTACAATCAAACAATTCAAATCGATTTATTTCTTCAACATTATTTTGGATCATAATCATTGTTTCAATTATGATTATAATCAGCCGATATAAACCAGTATATTCGATTACTTTTGATTTCTTTTGCCAGATACATTCATGTGGTTGAATGAAGACCAGGAGTGATTGCTGTCTAATATAAGTTGAACTTATATTATGTAGTGTTTTAATGAAATAGTTATGAAGATAAATAATCATATAAAAATAAATTTCGTTATTGGTTCATATATCAATCATAATCAAATGATCATATATATAATATCTTCCAGTACTCCCAACAATAGTGCACATGGGTGCACGGGAGAAGAACCGTATCGTTTTCATTTTCGCGATTAAATGAATTAATATTTTTGAGATCTGAGGTTAGGAAAGCCAGGGAATTAAAATCCCAAGTGAAAATAAAGTGACTGACTGACTGACTATGTTGATTTTGTATGAAACCCGATCAATGTTGGTCGACTGTCCCAAATTGAACAACTAAAGACGGTTTAAGTTAACTGCTTACTGATAAATATCTACTTTTTATACTAAAAAAGTCAATCATAGTTAACCGGCTACGTCCCAAATGAGTCAGTCACTGGGTTCATTCTGATGGGAATTCATTTTCACATGGGTTCATTCTGAGATTTGAACTAATGTCGCAGCGACATTAATACATTTATTTTGTACAAATTTATCAAGTTGAAAAAATGAATGAATTAATATCTCGCGATTGAAATACATTTTTCAAAATGAACCAATATCGTCACCAAAAATGGCCAATAGTCGCAAAGAAAAATGTACCAGCAACCTTAGTTCAGTACTCCAATTGAACCTTATTTATTTGACATAATAGAATTTGTTAGACAATTAAGACATTACCTTTGGTAGTTTCAGTTCCAGTTGTACCCATTGCAAACTAATTTTGAAGAGAAAGAAATTAAATGAAATGATATGATAAATTAAACGAGAAATCTAACGTCCCAGTCATTAATGATTTCTGGACCGAAACGTGATGAGACACCAGTTTTTGGAATCACACTCAGGAGGAGTATTTAGACAAAATGTAGTGAATGTTGAAAACTCAGTATTTTATTAATAATGTAATGTTATGTAATAATGAAAGAATAGAACAATTGAAAAATTAAAATGACAAAGAGCACAGTCGGAACCATAGGATCGCTCCGTAGTCGTTAGGGCTGGCGAACAAGGTATTTCGATCGGTGATGCGTCTTTGTCGCCATGTATTATATTATATTGTACATATAAATTATTTAGTCTGTGATTAGACGGTGAAATAAATAAATAAAAAATAAATTCCGGACTATATCACATCAAACTTGTCAATTACAAGTCAAGATTTTCTGTTCACGACGTTGACATAAACACAAGTGTGGAAAAAACTGATTACAACGTCCAATCATATTATCAAAATATCAATATCTACATTATCTAGGGACTACGACTTAATTTTGGACACTGTATATTTTTCAAATTCATATAGCAATGTCGATATGATACATAGAAACAAAATAATAGCAAACACATGTTTAAATAATTATTTATTGTTTATATATTACTTCCAAATTCTAATTTTGATATTTTTAGCGGTCACTTGGATGCAATCAAGAAAATTATTTTAGAATTAGTTTAAAAATTATTATCATAGGAGATTTCAATTTAGCAGGAATTGATTGGATTGAAAACGAAAATAATGAATGTTATGTTCCGGTTAATTTGCGCAATGAAGAAGCTATCTATACTTGCGATTCCATAGTCATGAACGGGTTTTTCAGATAAGCATTATTACTAATTTGTTTGGTAATGTGCTTGTTTTAGTTTATTTCAATGACACATCTATCACTTAGATCTTCAAATCAAGCGTTTCATAAGTAGTGTAGACATTTGTCATCATCCATTTGATGCTTTCATCGAATGCGTTTAATTTGATGATCAAAAAACGAGTCATGCGAAAATAATTATTGTTGAAATTGCATTCAAACTTTTCCTTCTATGTGAAGTACGCAGTCACTCATAATGACTTTTCCTGTTGGGCACATTTTCTGTTAACTGAAACTCTCGTGTGAAAGGTCAATCAGCAAGCACGTTATTAAAGCGAATACATATTTCTCTCATTATACTCTCCTTTTTCATATTTATTATTACAGCGCACTTTATAAATTCTCACAGGTTATGGGCCCAGTAAACGCAAATAATAAATAAGTGTTAAAAAAAAAATCGAAAATTCGAGGAAGAGTTAGAATTTAGTGAATACGTTTGTCATCGATTGTTAAAATTCGAAAATGAGCAGTAATACAGCGATTTCCCATCGTTTGGATGGAAACAATTTAAAGTCATGGAAATTCCAGATTGATGCAATCTTTAGGGCACAGGATTTGTCTGAGATTGTTAGCGGCGAGGAAACACAGCCCGAAAGTGCAAAGTTGGCGGATGAAAAGAAAAATTGGAAGCAACGGGATGGCAAAGCAATAGCAGTGCTGTTTGCATCTCTTAATGCTGATCAAGGTAGGCTGGTTTTGGGTTGCAGATTGTCAATACAAATAATGGATTTGCTTAAAAACATTCACAATAAGAAAAGTGATGTCAATATTTCGCTATGAAAATGGCTGAGGATTACAATTTCGCAGATTTTGATTTATTTCAAGAGTCGACATGTTGGCGCATGGAATTGAAGATCAAGGAGAAAAACTGTCGGTTTATCCTATAAAAATGTGCCATATCATCAGTGGATTGACATCGTAATTCAGTAATTTCCGCACGGTGTGGTTCAACATCAAAGAATGTCGAACAAAGGAGACATTGCTTTCGATATTACAGCTAGAAGAAGGTTCATACAACAAAGTAGAGCGCGAGAAATCAGCGTCGGTTGAAGCAGCATTCAGTGCAACGGGCTATACGAATAAAAATAAGAAGAAGAGGTTTCAAAACGAACGCAAAGCAAAGTCAAAGTCTACTTGTTTTTCAGGTGGCTCAGATCAGCACTGGAAACGGGATTGCCCGGGCAAAAACAAGAGATCAAATGAAAGTGCAAGAGGCAATAAAGATACAAAAGACGAAGCATTTTCGGCAATCGAAAATATTTTGACGGCGGAATATAGTGGCGTTTCTAATTCTGATTCGGGTGCACCAAAGCGTTCGACCTTTCGAAAAGATTTGTTCGTTGACTTTACAACGAATGGTGCACAGCGCTGTGTTAAGCTGGCAAACGATCAAATTTTTGATATCGAGGGCACTGGTACAATTGTAGAATCATGGACAGGGAACAAATGGATAAAGCGACGCTTGGAGAATGTGAGATATGCAACGAAATTGACTGTGAATTTATTTTCGACCTGACAAGTAACGAATAAAGAATTCGAAGTCACAGGGGAGAAAATTTCATTATTACCAACGAAGTTGGTGAAGTCATGGCTACCAGTTTGAAAGATGATTGCAATTTGATTCGCATATTATTGCGTTGTGCAAAGAACCAGCATTCTGATTCAATCATGACTGTGAAAGGTACCGGTTCTTCGGGAACACTGCAGCAATGGCATCGGCGGCTGGGGCACATCAATGTGGCAAGAATTAAATCGATGGTCCACGATAATTTGGTAAGCGGAATCGATTCAACTAATGAAAAAGATTTTTTTTTGTGAGGAATGCCACCTTGATAAAATGCATCGTAGTTCCCATCCGTCAAGTATAAATCGTGTTGTACAGAAAGGTGAATGCATTCATGTTGATCTGTGTGTTCCAATGGAAGAAAATGGAATTGGTGGCACGAGATTCTTCATGTTATTGAAGGATGAGGCCACAGCATTCAGAACGGTATACTTTTTGGCATCAGAGGCCGAAAGGAAATTATGTGAGTTTTTGGCATTTGTTGAAAACACTTTAGGTGCAAATGTCAAACGCATTCGTTGCGACAATGAAATGGAATTCACAAGTGGAAGCGTACAGAAGAATTTCTCGAAACGAGGTAGCTCAAACGATGTTATTGTCGACTGAATTGAGTAAAACATTGTGGCCAGAAGCAGTTCAAAACAAACTCTCGAATTCCGGAGATGTCTCCATGGGAGCATTGGTTTGGTAACGAGCCAAAATTGGAACATTTGAAAGTATTTGGTACAATTGGTTATACTCATGTGCCGAATATTCATCGAAGAAAACTGGATCCAAAAGCCAGATGGGTATTTTTGTTGGAATACGAGCCCACAAGCAAAAATTTCTGTCACTTCGATCCTGAATTCAAGAAAATTATCATAAGCTGCGAAGTTAACTTCAACGAGAATTTTATTCGAAGTGAATATGTTACATTCCCAAATGATACTGAAAGCGATGAGACAAATAACGTGAACAAAAGAGCAGCGCAAGAACCAGCGCCAGCAGCAACGACAAACCAAACACAACCAAATGAAATGGCAAATGGATGAATCGGCGAACAGCGAACGTAACAGAGCGAGTGGTTTGCGAGCAAAACCAAAGCAAACAGAATTTTTCTAAGCCGGTATGCTTTTGTCAGCTATTTGATCAGAACCAACTACGTATCAAGAAGCAATGAGCTCAAATGAATCAGCGCAGTGGAAAAAAGCCATACAGGAAGAGCTGGATTCATTGAAGGCAAATGGAACGTGGTAAATTGTTGAAAAACTGGATGACTGCAACGTGATATGAAATAAATAGGTAACTAAGCTCAAAACGCCACCAAAAGAAGAGCATAAATTCAAAACGCGAATTGTTGCGAAGGGCTATGCGCAAACAGAGGGCATTGACTATACGGAAACATTTGCTTAAGTGGTACGATATGATTCAGTTCGTTCGGTATTGACGACAAGCACTGATATGAAAATGGTTCAGTTCGACGCAAGCGGATCGTGCTTGTATGGGATTGGAGAGCTATTTGAGGGTATGCCAATTGACCGCGCCATCTTATTTTACATAGGTGAATTCAATTTAGATCTATTGTAATACGAACAAAATTTTTATTGACACAAATAATAAAAAAAATTGAAACGATTGAAATATCACATCAATACAACTGCCCAATAGATGGCGGTGGAGAATAGATATGATTAAAATGTCTCAAATAGCACGGTCCCCTTGGTTCGACGTAAAGACAGAGTTTTTAAATGGTTATTTGGCAGAGACCACTTATATGCAAGTTCCGGATGGCATCGGACACAAACTAAATGAAGTGTATTGATTGAAGCGAAGTCTCTATAGCCTAAAGAAAGCTTCACGTGCATAGAATTTGAAGTTTGTCAAATTTATCAAACATTGTGGCATGGAACAATCGAAGGCCGATACATGTGTTTTTTCTGGATGGGTTGATGAAAACAAGGCTATCATTTTGCTTTACGTTGACGATGGTTTAATTTTATACAACAGTAAGAAGGCAATTGATTCGATCGTCAACAAGCTGAGCGTTGGATTCAAGATCACTTTGGGCTTCCCAACCAATTTCTACACCGTTCGATGTGGGCACAATTTTAGCGAAATCACTGGAAGAATACGACTAAAATTTTCCATATCACCAAGCATGTGGCTCTTTAATCTATGCCACGACTGCAGCACGTCCAGAGATCGCATATGCAGTGGGAGAAGTGAATCGATTCATGCCGAATCCGAATAAATCGCAAATCAACGCAATCAAACGAATATTGCGATATCTGAATCAGACAAAATCACTGGGAATTACATACGGTGATTCAGAAGAAGTTTCACTGTTTGGTGACACTGATGCTGACTACGCAAGAGACATAGATACACGACGTTCAACGACTGGCTACGTTTTTCAAATTGGCAACGGGATCATCACTTGGCGAAGCCAACGACAGAAGACAGAAGCGTTAAAAACGACAGAAGCCGAATTTATGGCAATTTGTGATGGCGCAAAAGAAGCTCTTTGGCTGCGTCAATTGTTCGAAGATATTGGTTGTGAGGAGAAGAAGGCAATTTTGCTACGAATCGATAATCGCAGTGCAATTAAATCGGTACAAAATCCCGAGCTACATCATCATACAAAGCACATCGACATACGTTTGTTCTTCGTTCAAGATTTATACGAAAGATTTGAGATTGAAATGGAATATGTACAAAGCAGCGATCAATTGGCAGACGTATTCACAGAACCATTGATTCTCAGGTCTTTGCGTCAAATATTATGAGACTTGGCATGGTTTAGATTAACGTAAAATTCATTGATATAAGCTTGAATTTCTTGGTTATTATAATTCTCTTATTTATATTAATGTTTCATTTATGTAATTTTTTTGAAATCGATAATTTAAATAAGTTTGGAGTGAGTGGGAGTGTTGAAATTGCATTTAAACTTTTCCTTCTGTGTAAAGTACGCAGCCACTCATCATGACTTTTCCTGTTACACACAGCTTCACTCTGTTGAGCAGATTTCCTGTTAACTGACACTCTCGTGCGAATACATATTTCTCTCATTATACTCTCGTTTTCATACTTGTATTTGGTATTACAGCGCACTTTGTAAATTCTCACAATTATGCATTCCATAGAGTAAATTTTGAATCTTTGACAAATTATCTTTCAAACATTGATTTTCTCAAATTTGTTTGATGAATTAAATATAAATGAGAGCATTAACAAATTTCATAATATTGTATACACGGGTTTTGATCAGTTTGTTATAAAGAGCATGAAAACTAATAACCATCCGCATAGGTTCAACCGAAAATTAATTTAATTCAAAAATAAAAAAAATAAACTATATAGGCTTATAAAAGCATTGGTTTTGAATCCGGATCAAAGATATTTGAACGCGGTTTGCTCAGAAAAGTAAAAAATAACAAATGACTCGCTGACTTACAACATTTGCAATGACGGAAACGAAAAGAAAAAGTTTTATGATGAACCGCATTTTTCACTATGATTAAAATTGACTGCGTATATATACCAAAACGTTCGATATTTATACATTAGGATCATTACCGGGATGAGGAATTTAAAAAAAGAAAATATATTGACAAATTTCAACGACTCGCATTCCATTTTATTTGTTGGAGTTTAAAATAATGCAGAAGTTCAAAGATTCTGGAAAAATATCAAGGAAGCCGAGCCGAATGTCAATGAAGTGTTCCAAGGGCGAAATAAATTATATTCACCGAGTGTCACTGTTTTTACTTTTCCGCACGCACCATTTGTGTAGTAAAAGTATTGCGATCGGTCTAACAAATTCAATCCACAAAATTTTCGATTTTCAGGGTCTTTTCGTGGTCGAAACGAAAAATGTGTGTGGCGAATATCTTAAGTTCACATTTTATCGAATTGAAACTTTCAGCATGAAACTTCAACGATCAGAAACTTCATTCATTAACAATATAAGATTTGGGAAATATTAATATGGCAGCTATGATCTTCGAACGAAACAGTGTAAAGTCAAATGAATTTGAATCTTATCGCTTCATGTAATAAGAATAATTTTTGAAACAAATAACACAATTCTCACGCAAAATCATCAAATTCTTTCTCTCTCTCTCTCTCTCTCTGTCTAACTCGATACTCTGAGAAAACGTTTTGAGGGATTTCTAATTTATATTTTCATGCGTTTTTATAGTGTTTTGTTTAAATAATAAAGCAATTATTGAAATTCAACATCAACAATGGCTAATAATTCCCGTCTCGCTATTGGTAAGTTTGAGCCAAATACATAGTTACATGATTATATGATAAGATATAAACATAGCCTGTGAACCCGTAGACTGTCGGCAAATGTGCGGGAAAGTGAGTTTTACGTATGTAAGACAATAGGTGCAGCAAATTATTGAACGCATCATCAAAAATTGAAGATAATATAGAGGAAAAATAAATACTTTTTAATGTTCATAAAATTTGATGACAATGAAAACAGAAGTTCTGCGTAGCTCTTGTACATATTGGTATAAATTTAGGATTCGTAATAAATAAAATAAATAAATAAAAGTTCGAAGATTCTGGAAAAATATCAAGGAAGACGAGCCGAAAGTCAATGAAGTGTTCCAAGGGCGAAATAAATTATATTCACCGAGTGTCACTGTTTCTACTTTTCCGCACACACCATTTGTGTAGTAAAAGTATTGCGATCGGTCTAACAAATTCAATGCACAAAATTTTTTCAGGGTCTTTTCGGGGTCGAAATGAAAAATGCGTATGGCGAATATCTTAAATTCACATTTTATCGAATTGAAACTTTCAGCAAAATATCAAGGAACACGAGCTGAATCTCAATGAAGATCGAGTGGCGAAATAAATTATATTCACCGAGTGTCACTGTTTTTTGTCATGTAAAATAGACACAGAAAAATATTGAACATATCATCAAAAACTGAAAATAATAAAGAGGAAAATTGAATGTTTGTCAATATTCATATCCAGGGCAACAGAAAATATTTATTTAAATAAAAAATATTTAAATACATATTTTGGCTGTTTTTGGCATAAATAAATATTTTGCCATTTTTCGCTTGAAAGTAAATATTTTTATGGTTTTCATGAGTTTTATAAACATATTTTGGACTATGTTTTAACAATACACGTCTTGTACATGTTTTTTCACGAAATATTGATACACATTAAGTATTACACATATTGTTTACGCAAATTAATGAGCTCTACTACTGACAAACTTCGTTCAACATAGAAACGCTATGGTACACGTATACATACGCACGCCTCTATTGTTTTATTCACCATTGTGCCTTAGTGCTGAAACTCAGTGCCAATGCATTTATGTTAATATGACACTGATAATATGTATATATAAATCTTATATATAGACTCGTGCCACTGCTACACTATGTAAAGCAATGTGTCAGCTGATCTCATGTATATGATCTCAGTTAACTGTGTGATTTTTGCCGGGCAAATCGAAGTCAATTGACGATGCTTGTTCATTTTGGCACCTTGAACGTCGATATAATTTTGATGTAATTAGTTCTCTGTTTCGATCGACTTATTATTGCATAATACATCGAAATCATCATCGTTAAAATGGTGAAAGTAAAAGAAACCCATACCGAATTTTTAAAGAGATTGGCTGGAAAATATCCTAGTGAATTCCGTGTAGATGAAACAGTTCCATTTTGTTTAATGTGTGACGAAAAAGTTACTGCAGATCAAAAGTCGCAGGTTACGCAACATGTGGGCACAAAGGGACATAAAGATGCCAAAGAACGAAGAGGAAAGGATAACTCAAATCAAAAGCAAGCCCTCCTAACAACAATGAAATTGGATTGCAACCGTGATGTAAATGAATTTGCGATGGAAAGGCATTCATCGAAACGAATGTTCCATTGTACACAATTCGTAGTCCGTCTATGGTTCAATTCCTGGAAAAACACACAAAATATGCTGTACTAAGTGAATTCACTTTGCGGAACAAGTGTCTACCAAAACTATACGAAGATTGTGTGAATACAATGAAGGAAAGAGCAGCAAAAAAATATTTGTGGGTGTCGATGGATGAAACGACGGATTTTGAAGAAAGATATGTTGTTAATTTCATATTTGGTGTACTTGGTGATGAACGCGAGCGTGATCAAATACTTGTTTGCATCAAAGGTTTTAGAGAAGGCTAATCACAGCACTATGGCTGTATTTTTTGACGAATGTATTACAGAATTGAGTAAGTTTTAAGTTTGAAAAAATTTATCGGGGCCATATCTTACTTTTGTCGTCTTATTTCTCAGATGTGACTAAAAGCAAGGTTCTATTGTGTTTGACTGACGCTGCCGCATATATGATTGCTGCTATGAATTCAATCAGTGTGCTATATCCAAAAATGATTCATCTGACCTGCACAGCGCATGGATTACATCGTGTAGCTGAGTTTATACGCGACGAGCACCCGAATGTGAACAAACTGATTTCAAGCATCAAAAAAATATTTACAAAGGTACATTTTTGGTTGTACTGTAATTAAAACAACATTGCAAAAATAACTTATATCAACATTTTCGAATAATCTTTCATACAGGCACCGTCTCGTAAACACAAGTTTCTGTCGATGTTTCCAGACTTGTCGCTTCCACCTCAACCGATTGTGACCAGATGGGGCACATGGCTTGAAGCAGCTGTTTATTTTGCTGACAACTATGAAAAAATCAAATTGTTTTTGTATGAATTGGTCTCGCGAGATGCCAAATCGATTAAAAAGGCCCAATCAGCGATTGAACTACCACAGCTCAAAAATGAACTGGCATTCATAAAAAGCATTTTAACCTGTATTATTTCCAGCATAAAAAAATTGCAAACAAACGGTCTTTCTCTGAATGTTGCTGTTCAAGCATTTGAATCAGTTGGTGAATCGCTCGAATCGTTGCACGAACGACCAGAATTCAAGCAAAAGTTTGATCGTGTTGTGACTCGCAATAGGGGTTTATCAAAAATCAAGCAAATTTTAAGCATTTTGAACAATGGAAAAGCCTCAGATACAAGTGAATTCGTTGAGAGCCTTTCACCAACTGAAATTGACGCATTCAAATTTGCTCCGCTGACGTCATCAAATGTTAAACGCTCATTTTCGAAATATAAAGTCGTATTAAGTGACAATCGCCGCTCATTTTTATTTGAAACCTATCCAAGCACGTTGTCGTTTTCTGTCGACTTCAAGCAGTGGTGAGAAGAGAAAAATATCATTATCCATATGAATAACACTTGATTTTCTACAATTTTGATCGTAAATATTTCTTAAATATGTTCAAGGTATCGTAAATATATCGTACATATTTCGCTGTTTTTTACATGCATAAAAAATAAATATTTTTGAGTTTATAAATAAATACTTTCTGTTGCCCTGTTCATATCGAATAAAGAACATCTTTGTGAGGTAAATTCTCGTTCCGAAAGCGAATACAAAACACAACATTATTGATTTCGAATGTTGTGCCGCAGAATAGATGGACGGCAATGCAATTATGCGATATTTTCTTCGTCTGGAAAAATATGAGGTATCATTTAAAGGGTTTTGATAATTTTCCTGAGACAATTTATACAAAGTTTCCGTTACTCTATAGTCTGACATTGATATTGAAAGTGACTGATGATCTCAAAAATTCTGAGCGAATGTGGAATGACTCGGTCAGCTATCAGTCATTGTACCTCAAGCATTTGAAAAAGTTCTCAATTACTGCTGTTAGCGAAGAGTCTGATTGGAAGGAGTTGTCGATCATTGGCGATGATCTCTCCAAAGATATCATTAAATGGATTCAGCACTGTGCACAGCTGAACAGATTGACATTTGATTAGGCATACCCAGAGAATTTATCTCGAGAAGAGGTTTTTTTATTTTATACCAATTGTTTTGCTTGAATTTTAGAATGGATGAGAGTTACATGTCGGCCGAAAGTACATATTTACGCGATGGGAGGGATGATCATTGAGATAAACCCTTTATCATGCTTTTGTAGACAGTTCATCTCTACGAGCACCGTCTCACATTCGCATCGAACATTCCAGCCATGGGATTTTGCATCGAAATAAGAATATTATTTTCGTAGATATTATATTATTTCGTTGCGTGCTAGCGTTACGCTCACTCACTCACATCTCCTCATACAACGTAAGCGAACGCAATACGAACGCTTCGAACGAAGCAACGAACGGCAACAAAACAACAAGAAGAAAAAAAACAACACAAGAGATAAGGACTGATGTTTTGTTTGTAATATCCTAAAAATTCAATTTAAATAAAAACTCCGGAATGTTCGATTGAAATCGTTTATCGTTTAATGTTTCACCCTGATACAACTGTCGCTTATTGCTACTGAACGGAAGGCTGCTCTCAGTGAGCTCTCACAATAGAATGCCGTAATAAATGACTTAAAC
Source organism: Obolodiplosis robiniae (assembly GCA_028476595.1). NCBI lineage: Eukaryota > Metazoa > Arthropoda > Insecta > Diptera > Cecidomyiidae > Obolodiplosis > Obolodiplosis robiniae. The sequence goes on along the minus strand of CM052017.1, from coordinate 4,111,688 downwards.
GTAAAAGCTATCATGGCGGACCGAAATGCTGTCATGGCCGCCAATCCGTAATACCAACAATATAGTGTTGCCAACGTAAATTAACCTTATATGTTGATATTTACTGCCACTCGTCTAACGGTTTTTTCTACTTTTTGTTTACGTTGTATGAGGAGATGTGAATAAGTGAGCGTAACGCTAGCACGCAACGAAATATTAAATATAATATCTACGAAGCGTAAGAAAAATAATATTATTTTTTTTCGAAGCAAAATCTCATGGCTGGAACATTCATATCTTCCTCGAATGTTCGATTTCCTTGCAAAGTCCGAAACTCATCTCCCTAATGACTTAATTCAAGGGGCAAGTGAGTTTCGGCAATTCCATTTATGACCCGACTGCCTTTTCTGCTGTCTCACTCAAAACATACTGGTCAGTGCTAATAAATAAACGATTTAAATATTCCCGTACAAATATAACTAAAGAACAAATTGCCTGGCATTTATGATTTGAAATGAACATTAATAAAAAACCAACTATGTATGTTTGCCGGTGTTTATTTATCATCAAATGCTGAACACAAAACTTTAGTACTTGATTCATTTGATAATTGGTACAATAATATACATACAAATAAACAAAGACATTTTGATATGTGGAGATTTTAATATCGATATGAAGTCAAACTCAAATTTCTGTCGCCGACTTATAAATATTTGTGATGATTGTGGACTGAGTCAGCTTATAAATGAGCAAGCGGACGATGCAAAATTGAATTTTGACGCTTAGCTTGACAGCAGCGCCCTCTGTACCATTCGTCTATGGATGGTAAACACCTTTTCCCCTTCTTCAAACAATGACAGCAAAGATGCGGAGCCTGTCAAACTCGCTGTTTGAAGAAGAGGAAGGCGGGGAAGTTGTGAAATGTTGAAGCATTTAGTACAATCGTTTAGGTAGAGATGGTGCGGTCCAACGACATTCACTACCCCTTTACATAGGAGAAATAAAGAAGCATCGTCCACTTGTTAATGAGCCTACAAGAATAAAAAATGAGACATCAACAATAATAGACTCGTGTTTGGCAAATATTCATCGAATTGTGTGCAAAGTATTGACTTGAGACCAAATTTCTGATGATGCCATTTTAGAAATTAAATTGCTCGGACATAGTTATCCAATGCCAAATAAAGTCAGACAAATCAAAGTGTGGAACAAATACGATCTAACTTTATTTTTGAACTCAATTGAAGAATCATTGTATTCGTAGAACTTTATAAAAAATTGTGATGTAAACATAAAAACAAACTGGATTTCAAACATATTGGGTACAGCCACAAAACAATTCTCAAGTATTAAAGCAACTAAAACAAAATGTGATTTCTTTGATAAATGCACTTGAAAGTATGCGTATTGAAAAAAAAACCGTTTGTATAAATTGGATCAGTTATCTAATGAGGGGGATACGGCTTGGAAATGGCACAAATATAGACTTTTTAAAATTGAATATAAAAACACAATACAGATAAAAATATATGAAAACAATCAAAGAAAATTAAATCGAGTGGAAGACGATATGAAGGGGATAAACACAATAAAAGTGGGCGAAATCAAGATTGACGACGATTTACAAATTGCAAGCGAATTCAGCAAATATTTCATTACAAGCATTATTGAATTAAACGAAAGTATAACGCATCACCAATAATAGGAAGAAATTGTAGCAGACTATAATATTCCATTTGAATTTCGTTGTGTAACAATCATTGAAATTAAAAACTGTCTTAAGGAATTGAAAAATAATACTGATGATTTCTCGACAACAAATGGCAAAAATAATCAATGTGTCATTCACGAGTGGTGTTTTTCCAGAAGCACTAAAAACGTCAACAATTGTACCAACTCATTGCCGATCATCGACCAATAAATGTATTGCCAGCTATGGAAAAAGTCATCGAGCAGCTTGCGTATAACTAATTCAAACATTTCATTGCAATAAACCAAATTCTTGGCCAATTTCAATCAGGATTTTGGGCCGGACACTCATGCGAATCAGCAATCAATGATGCACTTTTTGAATGGTGTTATTCACAAAACAAATCAAAAATAATTATTGCCATTTTTTTTAGATTTACAAAGAGCCTTTGAAACATTAGCTATATATTTATTAATACACAAATTGAAAAGATATGGCGATCGAGATAATGCACCAAATTGGTTTATACTTGTCTAACAGAAAACAAAAAGTAAAAATGGGTATCAATTTATCAGAGGTCATGAACAACAATTTGGGCATTTATTTTTAGAAAAATAATCATAATTAGTTTAAAGTAGGTTTGAAGTGATTTGTGATTTAACATATTACCTTCTTTAAAACATCCTCTCTGGAACGAATAAAATTGTCAAATTCTTCACAAGTCATCGTCATATTGAATTTAACTTCGAGCCAGCTTTTGAGTGTTTCAATCGAGAGACGGCTTTTCTTATCCGTCCAATAATCAGTGATCAATGCAAAAAGTCGTTCGCATACCACATTTGCACCTTAAAGTTTGAAAAAAAAAATAATTTATTAATAATCAAATACTATTATCAATCACAATAACATATTACCTGGAATGGTAAAGGCGTATTCCACAAGAATTGCAAAATTTTTGTACGGTAGATCATTTGTCTGCATCGATTCGAATAATTGAAGCCAGCGTTGTTCCGAACTTACATTTTCTTCTCTCCATTTTAGCATCGATCGTTCAATAACTACTTTTAAATGTGCGTATTCGGCGTGAATTTCTTTCTCGGTTTGAGTTAGTATAAACTTTTTTTCGATGAGATAATCGACACAAGGTTGGATTACTTCCCATTGAGGAGAAGTTTTGAGATCCATCCATTCCCAAATCTTCAATTGTGTTAGCCATACGCTCCATTTGGCCAAGTAATCAGTCGTATTTTCTGCAAAAAAAAAATTATTTAAGCGTAAAAAATAATAATCAATAAAAATAATTTAGTTACCGTGAATTTTTTTTATTAAATTATCAATGTAATTTTCGTCAATCTTTGCAATGATTTGGTCACCATTTTCATCCAGAATAGTCATATCAATGGGCAAACTATCTTTTATTTTTGCTATCTCCTCTGTAAATTCATATGAATTGAATCGATCATCGATACGAACATTTATTGAATTTTTCAGCTGGTCAATGATTTTTATTGCATCAAATCCAGTAGCATCATCACATTCCATTTTTCGAATTGATTTTTCAAACAAATCACTTTGATCACGAACGAATATTAGCAATAGTTTGGCAATGGGCGACTTGAAAAATTGTTTCAATTTACGTGGACAATTTTTTTCTTGCGAAGTGAGAAAAAATTCTTTGAGTGCATCAAACAATTCAATAATTCGTGCAATACAGTTTTTGAATGCAAGAAACCGTGTTTTTCCATATCCAAGCAATTGTGTGTATTCAATGTCTGATATTTCACAAATTTGCTTCAAGCGCGTCACACGCACAGTATTTCGATAGAAATATTTGTAAATGTTAACGACCATTGCTTCAATATTGAAAATATTAATTCCATTACATGCGTTTTGTATGGTATTGTGTAAAAGGTGGGCATTGCATCCAACTCCAATTAGTCTGTTATCAAAACGAGCTTGTAGTTGATTGAAAACATTCACATTGCCACCACGAGTCAAACCACCAAAATTAACAGGTGCATTGTCAGCCGAATATGCTGCCAATTTCTTTTGCAAACCAAACTTATCGCACACAGTAACATTTAGACCAACAATAGAATCCGCTTTTTCGTCTGATAATTCCTTAAAATCAATCATTTTATGTTGAACGCCTTTTGTCAATGAAAAGTAACGCGCAATGATTGGATACATTTTAATATTTCCATGGTTGGAAGCATCACCGGATAAACTAACGAATCTGGTTTCTTTCAAATCTGATGCAACTAATATTTCCATTGCTAATGGAGAGAGAACACCTGTAAAAAATGTATTTTAATTGGCACAATTATTTTGCATTTGAATATTAAAACACACCATTCAGTACTGCTTCTGATTTTGTTCGGGCACATGCAAATTTTGGATTTTTGCCGTACACATTTCTGATGAGAGAAGAATTACAATCAGCTGATCGGAAGCTCTGGTTTTCGTTAACCATATGATAAACCGACACTATTTCCATTCGAGCTACATTCATTTCTTCAGATGACTCTAAAATTAATATTAATTAACGCATATATTCAGATGACTCTAAAATTAATATTTTTAAACTTGAACACTAATATGAACACAAACATACTTTTAAAAAGTTGAGAGATTGGAATGGATTTTGCAACCGCTCCTGTCGCTGTTTGATGTTTTTGTGAAGATTGGTGTTGTTTCAACGCTGATTCGCCTTGATTTGCGATTGAAATGGTTTTGTTGCACAAATTTTACTAACGTAATAAAGTTCATCTCAATAATTAGTGAGATTGAACTTAATAAATTATTAAGTAATTTGGCATCTTAATAAATATTTATTAATTAATAAATTAATAATTATCAACTTAATTTATTAACTTCGCGAAAATGCCCATCTATACTGTTGTTTATTTTGTACATAAATAATATCTCAAAATGCTTGAAACACTGCCATGCCAAAATGTTTGCGGACGATACCCTTGTTTATATTATAGCTGATAATTTAGAAGATGCAATTTCAAAACTAAATGAAGATTTGGATAATTTGTATAAAAAACTATTATGTCAAAATTTTTTGAAACTAAATGTCGATAAAACAAAAGCGATTATCGTAACAAATAAACAAATTGACAGGGAAAATATTAATATTTATATAAATACGTAAAATTGTAAAAGAAATAAAATATTTGGATGTATTTGATGATAATTAAAGTTTTGATAAGAAGACGAGCCATACATGTAATAAAATTGGGATGAAAATGAGTACTTTCGGAAGACTGAGGAATGAATTAAATATTGAGCAAAAATTTCGACGAAGGAATGTTACTGGCTTTACATCTCTACATTTATCTGAAGTTTATACAAACTGAAGTTGGTATTATGTATGTGGCATGAACTTACATTAAGCTTTGAAATTAAAAATTGGTACGTTAAAAATTAATATTTAATACCGATTGAACTGCCACATGATATAAAAAATAGTGAAACTTTTTCAAAATTCAAAAATTTGTTGAAAGTAGATGTGAGTCGCGGTTGTTTCAACCTATCCTAGGCACGGCCGGTTTCCATTATCGAAAAGTTTCCATTACGGTATCAAAATCAAAAACTGATTTTTTCATGTTTTTCTAGCGATTTATTACGTTCTTACAAAATTAAACGTTTTCAAATAGATTATGTTTCAAATAACATACTATTAATGAATATTACATTATTATAATACGACGATTTTGATTAAGTTTTTTCTGTGTGACTTTATCACCAAATTCTTTTAGCATGCACTAATCGGCCGCGTTTGAATGTTCTCGTGCCCATTTAATGCAGATATCAATCGCTTCAAGACATTCTTGATGAGAAGCTTTCGAAAGGGTAATAGCACCAGCAACATTTTCCTCTTCTTTTCTAGAATCAGATTCAATTGAATCGCTATCAGCAACATCTTCATCTGCAATCCGCTTTTTGAATTCTTCTTCGTTAATTTCACCAGTAGTAATTTGTTGAAGTAAAATCTTTGCATTTGCGCTTCTTCGCTTGATGATTCGGTTATATTCATATCTGAAGTATCCATATCATTATTCGATAAATTTGATGACGTTGGTGCAGCAACATTTCCACCTTCAATTATCCATTGGCTTAATGGGAGATTATCTGAATCATCCCGGAAAGATTCAATGCAGAACATTTTCCCATGCAATTTTTCACAAATCAAGACAATCGCGTATAGTGAATGCCTTTAGGGAAGCAATAAGCTCGCTTGATGCGACTTGTTACTGAGCAAACGATAAACTAAACCGTAAAAAATAAGACAAAGATTTATTTCACAAGAATGTGATTAGAAAAGATTATGCGCCAATATTGTATCCCCAAATGTTTGACGTTTACACGCTATGCGAGCGCCTTTTACGTTTTTTGCGTTTCTCTCAACTAGCAATACAAGACTAGTTCGAAACTTATGGCAGAAATTTAAAAAGAACACTACATTGCACATTGCCGCCAGTGTTCTATTCTTGATAATCTATTTACATACATTATATTTAAAGATAGAAGATGATGCCAGGCTGTGCCCCTCCCAATTTTAGTCAGTGATTTTAATTAACAACAGTATTTTCAGAGAAAATTGTTGGAAGTTGGAGAATGATTTAGAAATCGAATCAGATACATAGTGAGCAATAACAACAAAGCATGTCAGCTGTCAAATACATTAAATGCCACCGATGGCAGTTCGAAAAATATGGCAGTCTTCAGGAGGAGTCTAATTCAGTGAGGGATTCATCAGACATAAATGAAATACAACATGAGAAGACCGAGTTTGTTAATATGGACTGGAGTGCTGATTCTTCACAAGATGAAAAAACATTTGATTTTGAAATGAATGATGACGCATCGACCAGTGATGAAGTTCAACTTCGTAGATCAACACGAAATTCAAAACCAGTTGACAGTTATGGGTATATTGTTGCCACAACCATTGTGGATGATGATGATCTTTTGACTTTTGCAGATACCATGAAAATAATATTCAACAGAAAGAGAAACCAAAATGGCCACATATTACGTTACAAAGCTCATTTTGTTGCTAAAGGCTGTAATTAAAGACCCGGAATTGATTTGCACGTGTCGTTCTATATTCTGCTATACGCTACCAGTAACTTTCGCAGCTAAAAATGATGTGACTACAGCTTATTTACATTGTAATCTAGAGAAGGAGATTTACATCGAACAACCTGATGGTTTCAATGATGGGACAAATTGAGTATTTCGACTCAAAAAATCTCTTTATGGACTCAAACAAGCGGGTCGTCAATGGAATTTGAAGCTTGGGTTTTTTGGGAGGATAGTTCGATGCTAGTTCGATGCTTTAAAAAAGCTCTAAATACGACGTTCAAGATGAAAGATTTGGTTGCATTAACAGTTTTTTTGGGAATCAATATCAATCAATTGAATTGAATCAAACTGTGTACGTAAAACAAATATTGAAACGATTTTCTATAGAAAACTGTAATACAATCCCAATTCCCAGTGGCCCGAATGTGAAATTATCAATTAACATGGGTGCTGATAATGATTAAATAGACGAGAAAATCAAAATGATTCCATATCAAGAAGCAGTTGGATCATTACATCATTTGGCTCAATGTACCAGACCAGATATTGCTTTTGCTGTTTATGATGTGAGTAGATTCAATTCAAATTTTAGATTGGTACATTGGAAAGCAGTGAAACCGAAAGGATCATGCGATATTTCAAGGGAACAATTGAATTTAAATTATTGGGAGTACAAATTGAAATCAAAATTTCGATCTTTACTATGGAAAAATGGTTACAAATTGATTATTCAAAGTATTGTCCATCGCTAGCCACAACTTTTTCCCATATTTCTGGCAAATTACGGATTCCGCGTCGAAAGAAATCTGTGCTTTTTTCGGCTATCCATGAATCGACCCATTTTTTGCATTCCTCGTAAGAATGGAAATGCTGTTCAGCCAGGCCATGTGTCATTGATCGGAAGAGGTGGTAATCGGAAGGGGCAATGTCTGGGCTATACGGCGGGTGGGGTAGGACTTCCCATCGAAGCGTTTCCAAGTAGGTTTTAACGACCTGAGCAACATGTGGCCGAGCGTTGTCATGTTGCAAAATAACTTTATCGTGTCTTGCGACCGTTTCCGACCGTTTTTCCTTCAGTGCTCGGCTCAAACGCATCAATTGAGTTCGGTACAATGCTCCTGTGATGGTTTCGTTTGGTTTCAACAACTCATAATAGATCACGCCGAGCTGATCCCACCAAATACACAGCATTAGCTTCGAGCGATGAATGTTCGGCTTTGGCGTCGATGTTGATGCGTGGCCGGGGTAACCATACGATTTTTTTCGCTTCGGATTATCGTAATGAATCCACTTTTCATCACCAGTCACAATACGATGCAAAAAACCCTTCCGTTTTTGCCTTTGAAGCAGCTGTTCACAAGTGAAAAAACGGCGTTCGATGTCTCTCGGCTTCAATTCGTATGGCACACAATTTCCTTGCTTTTGAACCATTCCCATGGCTTTTAAACGATAGGAGATGGATTGTTGTGTCACTCCCAATGATTTTGCAAGTTTTTCTTGCGTTTGACACGAGTCTTCATCGAGTAATGCTTCCAACTCCTCGTCTTCAAACTTTTTCACTTGGCCTGGACGCTCTTTGTCTTCCACATCAAAATCACCACTTTTGAACCGCGCAAACCACTCCTGGCACGTTCTAATCGACGGAGCATATTCTGGATATGCTTCGCATAACAAACGATGACTCTCGAAAGCATTTTTCTTCAGATTAAACCAATAAAGTAAAACTTCCCGCAAATGCTGTTTTGTAGGCACGTAGCTCGACATTTTCAACGCAATAATAAACTTGTGTATTCAACTGAATGATAAGTTTGACAGATCGTTTTCAATGTATTTTTTTATCCTCTTTAAGATACAATAGCTGTCAAAGTCAAAATAATGACATCTATGATAGATATGAAGTTAGTAACGAATGCGCGGTTTTCAATTTGTACTCCTAATACGTAAAAGTGTAAGTAAAACCAATGTCATTGCGTCTTAAACTTCAAATCTAAACCAAATTAGTGAATTTTTAAAGTTTAATTTATATTTAAATTCACCCACAGGAAAAAAATGAATTCTCTGTGTTTGAGTTTGAACCAAATATTTTTAATATACATTCGTAGCATTGATTAATCCTATTTCTCTCTGAAATTTGTGACTTTTTATCAATACACCGCCAAAGACTGGCTGTTTTCATTCATTTTTAAGTAATTACATATTTGACAGGGAAAAGGTAAGGGTCATTAATCGATTATATCGGATCTCACCACCATTAAAACCTGTATCTTTTCTTTTAGAAAAATCCATTCAAAAATTGCAAGGTTGGATGATTATAAATACAATTTGTATAAATATTACATTCGATAACTATGCTAAAAATATCACATAATCACAATATCACAATATTAACAATGCTTATGAAATTTAAAAAGAAATGGTTTAATTACAATCATTGGATTTGTTGTTGTTTCAACCTAAGATTCAATTTATCACAGGCAACTAATTGAGATTTAAATTTTTCACGAGGAGCAGATTCTTTGAACAGTTTATCAATAAAGTTTGCAAGTTTACACATCTGATTTATTGGTGCCGTATGTTCATTAATAAGTGATAGATTTTTTATTCTAAAAGTCTCCACCGACGATTCACGAAGATTGAATGGGTTTGAATGAAGCGCAATATCGTTGTTTATCTGTGAGCATGGAATAATGTCGTTCAATACGTCGTAGAAAAACAGCAAAACTGCATTGATACGCCTCCTTTCAAGTTTCATCATTTTCAAGTTTTCGAGTCTACATTCATATGAAGAAATACGATAGTTGTTTTCGGCAGATGGATATTCTCTCAATGCAAATATTGTAAATTGCTTTTGCACCGATTCAATTAAGTCTATCGATATCGAATGATATGGTAACCATACGACACAACAGTATTCAAGCAATGATTGAATTAGAGTTTTATATAAAGTCTTGAGCGTATTCAGATTTCTTATGTCAAAGCAAAAGCGTTTGATAAATCCAAGTGTAGATTTTGCTTTAGACACTATCACATTTATGTGGCTATTAAAGTTCAGTTTCGAATCCACAATCACACCAAGGTCCTTTTGCTCTTTAACTCTTTCAAACACGTGATCCCCATAATGGTAATTTCCAATAATGATGTTCGATTGTTGTTTGTTGGTAATTGAAATTTTTACATTATCAAATTTTTTGTGCAAATAAAAGCATGAAACACTTGCAAAACGAAAAATAAGAATAAAACGCCAAATAAAATAGAATAAAATACATACCTCTAGGTTTTTGTCCGAACGTTTTTTCAAAATCTGTTCAACTATATATAGTAATTAAAATCTGGCTCACGTTTGCTCATGCGGTTCTGTTTGCATGTAATAATGACATGAACAATATATTTGGCTTGACACAATACCATGATCATTTCACATGTTTGGTGCTTTTGAACTTTCGAATGAAGCACGCATGAATTTGAGACTTTTGTTCTTATAATTGTACATTGTATTGTTTATTAATTCAATTTGCCTAATTTAATTTGTTTAACTCATATTAAGCATCTTAAATGGTTTTTTTTATATTTATTTAATGATAAATATTAAAGAAACAAAACAACTTTCACTTATTAATAAATTATTGAATTATATTTTCAAAATCATTACAAATTGTCGGTCGACCTCATCAAAAGCTGTGTTTGTTGTGCTAGTTTACTCGACAACCATCAGAGGCAGTAGTGCGCTGAATTTGTGACATACCAATACTAAAGAATCGGCATATAAGATCTGTGACCTACGTCTACACATATCCGTGTGTACATAGATGTTAATTTTTCCATTAATTAGTAAATTTTTTATTATTTTATTAGTGAGTAGGTCTTAGTAGCCACTAAGAAGCAATAATTATTATTTTATTAGCGACTAACATCTATTAATTAGTAGGTCTTAGTAGATTTTTATTAGAATGTTAGTAGATTTATTAGTAGAATGTTAGTACATACTAATAAAATATTTTATTATTTATTATTTATTAGTTACACCGTGCGTGTGTATCTTTTCCAATGCTCGATCTGGTCTAACGACATTTGAAGGGTTGAGAGTAAAAGTGTCCAAAGTAATCTCACCTCCTTTTCTCGCAGATGGAAATGTTTATGAACAAGAGCAGGAGGTGAGATCACTTTGGTCACATTCACTCTCAACCCTTCATTTATTTGTTGAACGGTAATAGTGTTTATTTGCCAAGATTGCTTTTCACTAAATCTTAAGTCAGTTTGCCCCTAAATCTTGACGGCTCACCAACTTTTTCATGTCGAAAATGCCATAAATTCTGTGAGACTTGTTCCCAAACTTCAGATGTGCATAATAATCCTAGAACTATACTGTGTATCCCTTTTAGGTTAGGCTTCTAATTGACATGAGATTACATTTCAGATCAAAAATTTTACCTGCTTCGTTGCAATGCCTTAACCAGATGCTCAATGTTGGGGTGCTCAAAGTTGCAATGAAAAATAATATCAATTTGTAGTACAATTGCATATTTTTTATTTAGATATTAGTTTCAGAAAGTTATTTATTCGAATCATGAATCACATTCAAAATATTTGTAATCGTCGTTGGTTTCATTGAAACGGCATAAGAAATTGGTCAAGCGATGCATGAAAATGAACAGTCGCTCCATGATCCATGGCTCTGCAATTTTTGGTTATCCAATTTTTGGTCATCTACATCGACATTCTATAACACCTTTTTTCGAATGACTTTTGATTTCAGGTATCTTGACGAATCAAACGAACTGGACCCGGTTCCAAACTCTTCCCGGTTGTGCGTTTGCGTTCGAAATATTTGCAATGAGTTCTTTAAATTGTTTCGAACTCTTCACCTTTCCGAAGGCCTTCGAGTGCATTCAAGATTGCTTTGATGACGGCGACAACATACCCAGTTTCACGCGATTGTATTGAATTTTGTCAGCTTGTTCGATGATTTCGAAGATTGCTTCAATGAACAACATGATGTAAATAAATTGATAAATAAACATAAAATCATTAAGCTCATGTTTAGCCAGCTTTTGACATTGTTTTTAGGGTAATATTTCTTCGAGCTTTATGGTTAGGATGCAGCGCCTAATCCAGACATCTATATTGTTATCAATGTGAGTGAGCAATGATTTCATTATATTTTTTAAAGTTGATATCTTATTCTACGTCTACGTTAACATAGTCTTCAAATAATGTTTTGAACATCCAGATACAAATTATCGTTGAATTAACAAAAGACAACTTGATGCATTTATTCTTATGATTAACGTCAGTCAAAGCAATCAGAAGTTGCTCTTTATTCCACAAATATATCGATTAATGATTAAACATTTTTCGTTGATGAAGAGAATTTAGATATTAGAACTGAAAAAAATGACAATTTTTCAAGCTTGTGAAATTCCACTAATCGACATGCTCATGAATATACGGTACACTGCAGATACGGTTCGGGTACAATGTTACAAATTGAAAACTAATAGGATAAAATATCAAAGTTCTCTGTTCGTGAACGCCTCTAGCTTGAAAGTTAATATCATCATCATCATCATCATTCAGTATTTATGGACCGAATTAGTACCGTTAGGTGTGTTCAGTCTTTTTTTCGTATTCCATGAATACCACCAGCATGAGAACTATTATTCGAATACATTGGTGAGGGGCTTGCAGGGCACGACTGCACCGCATTCGAATGCTCGGGCCCATGAATGGCTACTACCTTTTTTGCGGTGGTGTATTGAAAATTGAATTACCCAATAACACAACCTTAGCGTTAAGGTAGTCAATTTACGTGTGTCTGTGCTAACTCAAAATCCTCTTTGTGCACACACACGGGACCGAAGGCTTAAAGTGTCCTCCGAAACACTCCGTGAGTCGCACAACACTGTTTTATGTGTTAGTTTGTCTCCCATCAATATATCACTGTTATTAGCAATGATGAAATTGATAGAAAATCAAACGGCCACTGCGAGATTCGAACCCACGTCCCCATCTTGCAAAGCCGCCACGCTAACCACTACTCTACAGCTGGGTCACTAAAAGTTAATAGCACTTTGAAAATTTTCTTGATAGATTTGACTTTGGAATCTTAACATTGATTTAATTTCTATTAACTTTTGAACTTAAAGTCTATTTTTCATTCTTTTGTTAGTATGAACTATTATTAACTACAGTTTTGTATTTTTTGGATACGTTGATAGTCTTATGTTTTGGGAGATGCCTATAAATATCAATTGAATTTTACTCGTCTGGCTGGTGGACAATATAAAACACTTTAATCAGATTAACAGACAACTTTATATTCTTTGTCTGTGTAACAGTTTGGTAGATAAGTCTATGTCCTAACTAAGAAAAAACCATGTTTTTGGCAAAATTCATTTTTATCATTCAACATAGTTGCCTTCGAGGGCGATACAGCGATTATAGCGATCTTCCAACTTTTCGATACCATTTTTGTAATATGATTTGTCTTTTGCTTCAAAATAGGCCTCAGTCTGGGCGATTATCTCATCATTGGAGCTACATTTCTTTCCAGGAAGCATTCTCTTGAGTTCATTGCTTGGGGCCAGATCTGGAGAATACGGTGGATGCGGAAGCAATTCGAAGCCTAATTCATCCAATTTTGCCATTGTTTTCAGTGATTTGTGACACGGTGCATTGTCTTGATGAAACAGCACTTTCTTCTTCTTCAAATGTGGGCGTTTCCCCGCGATTTCATCCTTCAAACGCTCCAACAACGCTATGTAATAGTCACTGTTGATGGTTTTCCCCTCATCAAGATAGTCAATGAAAATTATTCCATGCGCATCCCAAAATACAGACGCCATCACTTTGCCAGCTGACTGTTGCGTCTTTGCACGCTTCGGATTCGGTTCATCGTGGTCAGTCCACTCGGCTGACTGTCGATTGTATTCCGGAGTGAATTGGAGCCATGTTTCATCCATTGTCACATACCGACGCAAAAATTCGGGTTTATTGCGCTTTAACAGCTCCAAACACTGCTCAGAATCATCAATTCATTGTTGTTTTTGATCGATTGTGAGCTCACGCGGCACCCACTTTGCACAGAGCTTCCACATGTCCAAATATTCGTGAATAATATGATGTACACGTTCCTTTGATATCTTCAGAGTGTCAGCTATCTCGCTCAACTTCACTTTACGGTCATTCAAAATTATTTTGTGGATTTTTTTGACGTTTTCTGGTGTAACCACCTCTTTTGAGCGTCCACTGCGTTGTGCATCGTCTGTGTCTGCACGACCACGTTTAAATTCACGAAACCAATATTTTATAGTTGATTCTGCTGGTGCAGAGTCCGGGTAACATTTATCAAGCCATTGTTTGGTTTGCACAGTATTTTTTCCCATCAAAAAGCAGTGATGAATCAACACACGAAATCCGTTTTTATCCATGTTTTTTTCAATAACAAAAGTGGCCTCACTCAAAACGCAATAATTCACGAACTAATCGTCCGATTGCTGTCAAATTTTGACACTTCGAAACAATCGTTTGAAGGTTGGTACTAACTGAAAACCATATGGATTTAATACTACTAACGCCATCTATATGTCAGGACAGAGACTTATCTACCGATCTGTTATATCTATATACTATACTACATATATTGATAACTAAAATTCAGCTATATCCTTATGATAATTGTAATAATGTAACTTGACATTTTCTATTGTGAACGCACCCATCTGTATGGCATTGATAGCGACTATAACTGTCCAACTGACAAGTTGAACTATCATTTGCTCTCTTGCATCAGAATGTTCGAAAATGAAATAAAAATAATTTTTGAACGAATCAAAACAAAAAAACTATGGTCGGGTCAGTTTGTAATATTTATTACAAATGTTATTATTTTTGGATCTGTAATAAAATGCGATCTTATTTACTACATCTTATTAATTCATCTTATTAATTCAAATCAATAATATTTTGATACGAAATATCTAATAAGTTTTTGGATCTTATTATTTAATAAGATTGTGATAAATATTACTTATTACAATCTTATTATTTTAATAAGATGTAATATGTAATAATTATTACAGCGAACATTGTAATAAGTAATAAGATATCTTATTATTTGATTTTATTAGTCCCGGCTATAAAAAAACTGTATAAATTAGTTAGTTTTTTCTCATCAAACATTTAATTTTGGAGTTTGAAGCAGAAACTGTGTATTCATCTAGTTTTTTAGTGTTTATAATTGGCCATTCAATAATATGTTGCTATGTACCCAAATACCATCAGTTTTACATGTCCAAACTGTGATACTCAATTTTTGACTGATACAATCAACGAAAAAATGACACAATCGAAAATTGGAACGAGCAACATTGAATCAAAAAAAGTCAATTTGAGCCAAACACCACGAAAACCAGCTAATACTCCAGGGCAATTTGTTAAGGTACCGACCAAAACGAATGCACAAACCGATACACCAATGAATTTTACCGATATTTGTGAGCTGAAAACTATTTCCGCCGACACAAACAACATCGGTAAATCGTATAACACAAAGTCAACTCAATTTAATAACAATTTGTCCACGAAACTAAATGTTTTATCGACGCAAACACAATCATTTTCGAATATTGTCAAGCAAATGAAAAACGTCAGCCAATTGTATTGAAACGTAAAATGGGAGTGAATGATGCTTTTCAAAACACGATACCAAAGGATCTACCTACGCCAAAAATGGGTTAACGTACGGGTACAACTGGATTGTTTGCAGCTCAAAAAGTTCCACCAAAACCGAAATTTGACAAAGCACTCCACGTTTCACGTATCGACACATCGATCACCGTTGAGCAAATGATTGACTATATCACATCAAACACCGAACTTATTGCTAACGAAGATTTCAAGTGCACTTTGCTAGTCAAAAAAGGTAACGATCTTACGTGATTATTGTTCATTTCGTACAAAATCGAATTTTGTGAAAGCAAGTGTAGGGAATTGATTTCCGAAGAATTTTGGCCAGATGGAGTTTCGATTCGTCTGTTTGTTCCATCAACACTGATGCTTGACGATTTTTTGACCACCTCACCGGGCAATGCGAAAACACAACCGAGTAAAATATCGAAAATTGATTATGAAAAATAACGAGAAAAACGAAATGGAACACGAAGACAGCGGAACACCTGTCGAAATCGTATAAAAAAAAATGTCAACAGCGCTTCAAACGTTCCCACAGGTAATTCATTTTTAATTAGTATGTGTTCTCCACAAGGGAGACATGGTACTACACCAAATAATTCGAGTTCCTTTTCTTCAACCACAAATCACAGTCGGTTCATACCAACACGCATCACAGACTACTTCAGGGCACAGAATCAGTCCGATCAACAATTAGACGAACTTAATGAACCAAATACACAATCGAATGAAGACGAGACTAGACATAATTTGTCATCGCTGCCAACGTACTACAACAACGTAAGAAGTATCACGAACAAACGGAATATAGCCATGAAAATTTACTCATCGATCTATAAAGTGTTGTGTTTCACCGAAACCCGGCTCGGTGTAGAAAATTCAAGCAGCGTTTATTTTCCTTGCACTTTCAACATTCATCGATGTGACAGAGTCAACACATCGATGTTCCGGCGGCGTTGTGGTTTTGGTACATCGATCAATAAAAAGTCGATTTATTCAGAGCGAAATTCCAAATGATCCAGAAAGCGAGTTTATAGCAGTGGAGTGTTGTACAGTAACAACCGAAGCCGATTATCTACTACGTATGCTATATGAGTGCGTTCGACCATCGTATAGCAATGAAACATCATAAGCGATCAAAATAATAGTTGAAAAGATGGAAATTCCGTTTTTTCAATTGTCAAACATTCAGAACACTTCGAACAATGTCTTGGATCTGCTATTCACGAATACACCAGATGAGATCGTCCTATGCGAGGACCAATTTAGAATCATTGAACAAAATCAACAGGATGTGAGTCACGTTCCATTCGAAATAAATATTGATTGTATCGAAAACACCGTAACGAATCCAGAAACTAAGACAGTATACTGTTATAGCCGTGGCAGCTACAACCGAATGTGCTTGCAACTGGAAGGGATCAACTTTCAGCACGAATTTAATGTGAGAGATGTGGATTCAGCTTACGATTATTTCATGAATACAATGAACACTCTCAATGAAACCAATGTTCCGAAAAAAATAATTAAAATGTATTCAAATAAGCCAAAATGGTGGACAGCTGAGCTTCAAAGACTCAAAAATCTGCGTGGAAAAATGTACAAACGTAAACCGAAAGGCGTGATAACGCATGAGTATGAGGATGCTGTTCGGTCCTTCAATGAGTTAAATGAACGTCTTCATAATGAATACATACGCAGAGTCCAAGACAATGTCACATCGAATCCAAGCGAGTTTTGGAATTTCGTCAAACCAAGTAGCGGCAAAGCACAATATCCAAATGAAATGCATTACAATGACCGTGTAGATCGAACATCAAAGGAGTCAGTTGTCATCATGTACAAGATGATGAAATATGGCAATTTGATGACATATATCGTCCTATGCCAGATGCAATTGACATCAACCTCACACTGTTCGACATTGAATCTGCAATACAATCTATCAAAAGGAAGAGCGGTGCTGGACCAGACGAATTGTCACCGTTTGTTATAAAAATGTGCACATCAGCCATCGTATGGCCAATATGGCTGCTATTCCAGAAATCGTTTGAAACTGGCAAAGTTCCTGACGCTGAAAAGATATCACGAATTGTTCCGGTCCACAAGAAAGGTGACAGGAAGGATGTGCAAAACTACAGAGTGATATCCATATCATCGATTGTAATGAAAATCCATGAGATTGCAGTGAAAAATCGACTTGGTGTCATAGTTGGTTCGCTTTTGTCAAACACACAACACGGTCTTAGACCAAGACGATCGGTCACAACGAATTTATGTCAATATTGGTGCATAATGCGTTCCAAAAAAAGAGGCAAATTGATGCATTCTACGGTGATTTCAAAGCAGCGTTTGATAATGTTTGTCTTAAACGTCTGGTTGAAAAAATTGCAACATTCAAAATTGATACCAAAACAGCAAAATGGCTATGCGAATTCGATACATCAAGGAGAAACTTTGTTAAAATCGGCAATGCAGAATCTTGAACATATTATTCGCAGGTAGCACTCTTGCACCATTATTATTTGCTATGTTCATAAATGACATCACTGACTCTGTGATCCATGCAATAGTTCTTCTGTTTGCCGACGACATAAAACTCTTACTTGAAATTAGAGAAGTAAATGGTATGAACAATGCATTTATGTTGCAACGAGATATAAACAACTTGATGAGATAGTGTGATGAGAATCGACTTCAATTCAATCGGCTAAAATGTGCAATTTTCGGTGCATACCGCGATAATACACGTTTCATCGATACAACATACACAATGGATGGTCATCAAATCGAACGCAAAAATGAAATCCGTGATCTTGGTGTATTGCTAGATGGGCGCTTTGCATTTGGACACCATATCGAACAAATATTGTATTTTGCATCTGTCATATGGAATACGTATTTAGAAATGTATATAAATAATAAATAAATTAGATAAGCTCTGCTGAAGAAAACGCTAATACAAAAATATTATACAAGAGACACTAACGAAAAATTGTCGAGAGTAAAAGCCAAACAAAAAAACACTCAGCGTGTAAGCCAAACAAACCTACCTGTTTGGTTTTCACTCTTGGCATTTTAGTATTATTGTCTTTCGACGATATATAATATATATTCAGCTTTATCCTTGTGATAATTGTAATTGACATTTGCTATTGTGAACGCACCCATCTGTATGGCATTGATAGCTAACATTGTACAGCTTGACAGTTATGATAAATATAACCACGAAATCATAAGCAACTGCACAATAAAATGCAAATTCACATAATTATACATTAAACCTAAACTGTTTCATTTAATAATTATTCATAAATATTACAATATTTAAATAACCGAACAGTCAGTTGTCTATTTTGGAACATTTTGACTAGAATTTTGTATTGATATTTCGAATCTTAAACTTATGATTGCCAGTTGGTTACGTTTGGCAAAGTAGATTGTTTCTTTATTCAACACTCAATCAAAATAGTAGTGAACAAGTGAGCCAAAATGTCTCAAATTAGTCTCAGTCACAGTTAACCATGGCAAATACATACAAATAATGGACAAAATGGTCTCGTTATTTCTACAAGAGTAACTTTGCTATTTCGAAAACAATTACAATTAAATTTAACGTATTCTACCCTTGGATTCGACTCGATCGGAAGATACAAGACTGTTTTTTGACATTCAGCTCGACGTGAGCACCATCTGAACCATCGGTGTATGTGAAACATACATTTGAAGCGATGATAGCAAATATGTGAAGAATCATTTCCATGTAACTGTTTATATCTTTTGACATTTCCATCGCTGAGCTGGAGAACAGAGGAAGTTTGTTCGACATTTTTCAAAAACGAGAATGGATTGTATGTTTCTGTAAGAATAAAATTGGCTAAAAGAGAGTATGTGTTCCAAATAGAGCCGAATAAAAGACCAGAGTGCATGTAATGCGTATATAAAATGTTGAAACAAGAGAGTATGGACTCCGAATGAATTTTTTAGGAATAAAAGAGAGTATGTTTCAATCAAATTTGTTTGTGAGAAAAGGCGAGTCGGTCTCGATTCAGTTGCTGTAAAAGCGAGTTTGTTAAATTGAATGTATCAACGGGAACATGTTTAAACGCATTTATATTCATGCAAGAAGAATGTATGTTTGATAAAAAAGTTAAATTAATTGACTTTTTCGAATCGAGATTAACAGGAATGCATATTCTGTGACACTGATGCGTCGATCGTAACGTATTGTTGCTGTAATTTCAGAGCGGCGATGGATGGGGTGAACGAGGTGTGCGTGCCTGTTACTAAAACAGACTTCGTCAACTTCATGCATCGAAACATGCTCCCAATTATGTTTGATGAATTCAATTCAACAAGATTTTTTCACCAAAAAACTAATTCGAAATACATTCTCCTGTGTAAACAATGTCTACGGAAAAAATACGTAATCTTCTCTCCATCTCACCGCTAGATTTCATGCAACCTCATTGGAATACACATTTTCTAAGTTCTTAAAAATGTCATGTTATCTATTGCCGAAAAACGGTCAGAAAATGTTGTTGAAATAAAAATTATTGTGTATTAATTGTACATTCATCCAATTCAATAATTTTCGTGGTTGGCAATGCACATTTAATGCTACTCATTGGGCAATGCTGAATAAAGACAGCAGTGACAAGCGACTTACGATTGCGAGAAGCGAAAAATTCATTCGGATGTATTGGTTTTCATTTGAAACAGAACACGGTTCGGTTCATATTCATGCATCTAACTTTGTCTCTGAAATATGAACGGTATACTTAAGTGACTTATACACACAAATAGCGGCGTTGCTGTTGTTTTCATTTTGTTGCCAGAAATGAATTCTTTGTTTTAACTGTGCACGTGTGTCGAATTGAGTGTTATTACGCACTTGTTTTGCGTACAGCCACTGCGACGGAGAAATGAACGTGAGCGGAACACATATATGCGTAAATAGATTTGCGTCTCGTTATCACAACATAAAATCATGGTGTGTTTATAATGAGCATTGTTTGCTTTTCAAAACTGTTCTTATTTTGCAGAATTATTTTTTAACATCAGAACGGACATTATTCAATCGGTTCAATTCATATATCTTCACTGAATTATTCAATATTTTTGATATTCAATATTCAAAATGTAAAAAAATCAGCTTCAAGGGGCGATCGACTACGGAATGACGTAGTGAAACGTCAAAATGACTGGAAATGACGGAGCGAAAATCGCAATGGACTGGAACCACCAGCATACAATATAATAAGAAATCATAACATCAGAAATGTGCATAGTATCTGATCTACATTCATATGCTGGTGGTTCCAGTCCATTGCGATTTTCACTCCGTCATTTCGAGGTATTTTGACGTTTCACTACGTCATTCCGTAGTCGGTCGCCCCTTGATCAGCATACACATAAAAATTTTAAAAATTACTGATATATTGGAAGTTGTAGAGGCATGCACCACCACTTGAAATTGGTATAGAACAGAAACTCCGGTTTGTTTGACGCTAACATGTACTCAAATGTAGTGCCTGATTTATTTTTTCCCCCAATAAAGTCCTATTTTTTGGATCTTCCATCACTGACACATGATCACCTTCTACTGGAATAACGCGAAAATCTGTTGTGAGGTTGTAATTTTCCCAGCCCATTTCATGACAACTATACAATTTCTTTATATTCTCAGATATGCCCTGAAGACAATCATCAAAGAACTTATTATTATTACGTTCCTCATTGAATTCCATTGCCTTAAATAAATGCACTTTGACAGGAAGTGAATGGATCCTGTACGCTTCACATATATTTTTGTAATGGTAGCGTTGTTTCAACAACAATGCTTCCCATTCGATATCTGTATTTTTCAAATCTATATTAATCATTTTCACTTCTTCAATTGCTTCTTCGAAGCTCAATTTTTTGATGCGGGTCCACCAAATTGGGTCATCTGACAATTTGATAAATGGATATTTTTTATTTAAATGTATCAACAGGAATTCAAATTCGGTGGCTAGAATGGTGGTAGGTGCATACGTATCGATTAATCCCAAGAAGGAAACATGGTGGTGACTGTTTATAAGCTGTTTGGATATTTCATATGCAAGAATACCGCCAGAGGAGTAACTGATGAATGCATATGGACCAATCGGAAGAACCTGTTTAATCAGAGGGATATATGAACTAGCCATTTCCTCTATGGAGAGCGGCTGTTTCTCCTCTGGTGACGACCACGGTAGCACATAAACGGGATAATTTTTGTCTATCTCATGCGCTATTTCGAAAGCATAGGATATATCACCGTTGCCAGTTGGCAACAAAAATATAGGTACCTGATTTCCATACTGACGAATTGGAATTGCAACGTTACGATGCGACTTGCTAGAACCGTTAGAAAGATGCTCTGCTAAATTTTTTAGTATTGGGAAGGAAAATAAAACACGAGGGTCAATGTGTATATTACAGAGCTTAGCTCGACTAGTAAGTAGCATCACATGCAATGAGTGTCCGCCTAGTGAAAAGAAATTGTCATTCCGGCTGATTCGATCAATAGCCAGCAACTCACGCCAGAGAGCGGCCAGTTTTTCTTCCATTTCACCTTGGGGAGCTTCATACAGCTGGTAAGCAAAAGACTCATTATCTGGGGCTGGCAGTGCCCGTCGATCCAGTTTGCCATTTGGTGTGAGAGGCAAAGACGATAAACACACATAAGCTGCTGGAACCATATAGTCAGGCAGTAGAGTCAAAAGATGGGTGCGCAGCTTCTGGGCCAGTAATGCATCCGGATCGGCCACCACATAAGCTACCAGACGAGCATCTGACCCATCGCCCCGGGACACAACCACCGCTTCGCGCACCTCAGAATGTTCAACCAAGCGGGCTTCAATTTCGCCAGGTTCAATCCGAAAACCGCGGATTTTGACCTGTTGATCGATGCGCCCCAGATAAACCAGATTGCCATCAGACAGATAGCGCGTCCGGTCACCGGTACGATACATGCGTGCCCCTGTTGTCTCACTGAATGGGTCATCCAAAAATCGTTCTGATGTAAGTTCAGGACGGTTAAGGTAGCCGCGAGCCACTCCAGCGCCACCAATATACAGCTCTCCCTCGACTCCCAAAGGCACTGGCTCACCCTGAGCATTCAGCAAATAGGCACGAAGGTCTGGAAGCGGGCGTCCAATCGAATGTAAGTTTTCTGAAATTTCCAGTCGTTGGATTGTTGCAATTACGACTGTTTCTGTGGGGCCATACATATTGACTAGCACCGTGTGACTTTTGGCATACTTTTCACACCAGTTAGTCACAATCAATGGATCTAACGCTTCAGCGCCGAAGATCACATAGCGCAGTTGATCAGACTTCGAACTTGTGTTTTTTGCCTGTATAAACATTTTAAAAGCTGAGGGTGTTTGATTTAATACGGTGATTCCAGAAGCACAAATCCATTCATAAAAATCGCCAGCAGAAGGGCTAGTATTGTAGGGCACAATTGCCAGCTGACTACCATTGAAAAACGCTCCCCATATCTCCCACACAGAAAAGTCAAAAGAGAACGAATGGAATAAACACCATTTGTCCTGTTCGTTAAATTCGAATTTGTCGGAAGTAGCCCCGAAGAGTCGTACCACCTGCTGATGTTCAACCATCACCCCTTTAGGTATTCCGGTCGAGCCAGATGTATAGATCACGTAGGCTAGATGAGCGGGGGTGAGCCCAAGCTTGGCCGGGTCCGGATTATCCTCTGACAACCCAGTGGGCAACGCCTGGTCCAAGTCGACGACTGGCACTTGATGGGCTCCAAGTGCTGCCTGGCCAGTGGCATCTGTCAACAGATACAGTGGATCGGCATCCTCCAGAATACTAGTCAGTCGTTGGCTCGGGTAGGCTGGATCGAGCGGTACATATGCGCCGCCGGCTTTCAGAATGCCCAGCATAGCTACGAGCAAATTCGTGCTGCGCTCAACGCAAAGTGCAATGCGATCATCTGGTTTGACACCTTGTGCGATAAGGTAATGTGCCAAACGGTTGGCCTGGGCGTTGAGATTGCCGTAGCTGAACTGCTGTTCTTCGTGTACAACGGCAATGGCCGAACTGTCGCGCTTGACTTGTGCCTCAAATAACTGATGGAGACAGCAGGCAGATGGATATGTGACCGCTGTTTGGTTCCAGTCGTGCAGCAGCAATTTGCGCTCTTCCGATGGCATTACTGTCAATGTCCGCACTGGTTTTTGCGGCGTATGCGTCAGCGCGTCGACCAGCGATTCCAGAGCCTGCTTCATATAGGCACAGATCCGTGCTGCTGAGACTGGTGCAACCACCTGGGCCGTGAGATTTAGTGCATCGTCGTCATCGTCCATCGAAAGGGTTAATGGGTAATTAGTACGTCCCTCACTACTGAGAACACTCATTCCAGGAAGTGACGTCGTGACCTTTTCGGTCTGCTGTTTATGGCGGTAGTTCAGCAGCGCACTGAACAGCGGAAGATCAGCAGGTACACCACTGCAACGTTGCGCCAGTGCCAGCGATGCGTGTTCGTGTGCTAGCAATGAGCTTAACCGTGCATGGGTATGGCGTACTGCGGTCCCCACAGCTGTCTCGTCAATATCTAGCCGAATTGGTAGAGTGTTGATCAAAAGCCCCAAAGCACTTTCACTTCCCTCTCCGCCCTGTAAACGGCCAAGCAACACTGTGCCGAAGACCACCGACTCGCATCCACTGGCTCGGGAAATAACCTGTGCCCAGGCCAGATGGCACAGACTTGCCAAGCTGACCCGTAATTGTCGAGCCTGGTCCCTTAATCGATCGGTGAGTTCCTGTGGCAGCTTAAGCTGTCCTTCATCGATATCAATCCCGCTCTGATCAACGTCACTTAATCCAAATGGTAGGGTTGGTGCATCAATATCGTTGAGCATTTCACTGAAGAAACGGGCGTGCTCGGCCGGACTCACTCCCAGGCGGGCTTGCGCCACTATGTGTCGAAACGGTGTGGGCGTTTCCAGCTGATCACCTTGTCCATCGAGTATGACATGGATTTCTGTTTGCAATCTCTGCATAGAATTATCGTCACCAATTATGTGGTGCATTAGTTGCAGTGCTACCCAGCCGCCCTCAGATGTTGGCGCGGCCAGCATATGCAACAGCGGTGCTTGTGTCAGGTCTAGTCGGTAGTGACGTGGATTGAAGCGGTGGTCCAACTGATCTAATGCCGGTATTTCAGTATCATCTAGGGTAACTTCGGTCAATACAGAAGGAACCCGCCGCCAGACAACTTGTGCCGGTTCATTGAGTCCTTCCCAGATGAAGGCAGTGCGCAGGATATCATGTCGCGCAATAGCCAGCTGCAAGGCGGCCGCATAACGTTCGAGGGCCGTCTGATCAGTAAATTGAAGACGAGTAACTGTCAGGTATGGGTCGCCCTGTTCGGCCATCAGATGGTGGAACAAAATACCTTGTTGTAATGGCGCTAGCCCGTAGATATCTTGGATGTTGGCTACTCCACCCGGTACCTGTGTGACCAGCAAATCAATCTCGGTTTGAGAAAGTTTGATGAGCGGCAACATATCCGGAGTAATCACTGTACTGTCTGCTGTTATCAGATTGGGTGGGGTGGTGACTGCTTTGTGATGATCGAGGGTCGCGGCAAGTGCGGCCAGAGTTGGGGTATCAAACACTGCCCGGACGCTGGTATCTAGCCCGCACTGTCGCAACTGTGCCAGCAACCGTACGACCAGGAGAGAATGGCCACCTAGCGCGAAGAAATTGTCATTCCGGCTGATTCGATCAATAGCCAGCAACTCACGCCAGAGAGCGGCCAGTTTTTCTTCCATTTCACCTTGGGGAGCTTCATACAGCTGGTAAGCAAAAGACTCATTATCTGGGGCTGGCAGTGCCCGTCGATCCAGTTTGCCATTTGGTGTGAGAGGCAAAGACGATAAACACACATAAGCTGCTGGAACCATATAGTCAGGCAGTAGAGTCAAAAGATGGGTGCGCAGCTTCTGGGCCAGTAATGCATCCGGATCGGCCACCACATAAGCTACCAGACGAGCATCTGACCCATCGCCCCGGGACACAACCACCGCTTCGCGCACCTCAGAATGTTCAACCAAGCGGGCTTCAATTTCGCCAGGTTCAATACGAAAACCGCGGATTTTGACCTGTTGATCGATGCGCCCCAGATAAACCAGATTGCCATCAGAAAGATAGCGCGCCCGGTCACCGGTACGATACATGCGTGCCCCTGATGTTCCACTGAATGGGTCATCCAAAAATCGTTCCGCTGTAAGTTCAGGCCGGTTTAGGTAGCCGCGAGCCACTCCAGCGCCACCAATATACAGCTCTCCCTCGACTCCCAAAGGTACTGGCTCACCCTGAGCATCCAGCAAATAGGCACGAAGGTCTGGAAGCGGGCGTCCAATCGAATGTAAGTTTTCTGAGCTTTCTATTCTTTGGTATGTAGCAAAAACCGTTGTTTCTGTGGGGCCATACATATGGACGAGCACCGTGTGACTTTTGGAATACTTTGCATACCAGTTAGTCACAATCAATGGGTCTAACGCTTCACCGCCGAACATCACATAGCGCAGTTGATCAGACTTCGAACTGATGCTTTTCGCCTGTATAAACATTTTAAAAGCCGAGGGTGTTTGATTTAATACGGTGATTCCAGAAGCACAGATCCAATCATAAAAATCGTCAGCAGAACGGATAATATTGTGAGGCACAATTGCCAGCTGACTACCATTGAAAAACGCTCCGTATATCTCCCATACAGAAAAGTCAAAAGAGAACGAATGAAATAAACACCACTTATCCTGTTCATTAAAATCGAGTTTATCGTTCAAAGTTCCGAGGAGTCGTACCACCTGCTGATGTTCAACCATCACCCCTTTGGGTGTTCCGGTCGAGCCAGATGTATAGATCACGTAGGCTAGATGAGCGGGGGTGAGCCCAAGCTTGACCGGATCCGGATTATCCTCTGACAGGCCGGTGGGCAGCCCCTGGTCCAAGTCCACGACTGGCACTTGATGGGCTCCTAGTGCTGCCTGGCCAGTGGCATCTGCCAACAGATACAGTGGATCGGCGTCCTTCATAATATTGGTCAGCCGTTGGCTCGGGTAAGCTGGATCGAGCGGTACATATGCGCCGCCGGCTTTCAGAATGCCCAGCATAGCTACGAGTAGGTTCGTGCTGCGCTCAACGCAAAGTGCGACACGGTCACCTGGTTTGACGCCTTGTGCGATAAGGTAATGTGCTAAACGGTTGGCCTGGGCGTTGAGAGTGCCGTAGCTGAGCTGCTGTTCTTCGTGTACAACGGCAATGACCGAACTATTACGCTTGACCTGTGCTTCAAATAACTGATGAAGACAGCAGGCAGAAGAATATGTGACCGCTGTCTGGTTCCAGTCGTGCAGCAGCAATTTGCGCTCTTCCGATGGCATTACTGTCAATGTCCGCATGTGTTTTTGCGGCGTATGAGTTAGCGCGTCGACCAGCGATTCCAGAGCCTGCTGCATGTAAGCACAAATCCGTGCTGCTGAGACTGGTGCAACCACCTGGGCAGTGAGACTTAGTGCATCGTCGTCATCGTCCATCGAAAGGGTTAATGGGTAATTAGTACGTCCCTCACTACTGAGAACACTCATCCCAGGAAGCGACACAGTGACCTGTTCGGTCTGTTGTTTATGGCGATAGTTCAGCAACGCGCTGAACAGCGGCAGATCAGCTGGTACACCACTGCAACGCTGCGCCAGTGGCAGCGATGCGTGTTCGTGTGCTAGCAATGAGCTTAACCGTGCATGGGTATGGCGTACTGCGGTCTCCACAGCCGACTCGTCAATATCTAGCCGAATTGGTAGAGTGTTGATCAAAAGCCCTAAAGCATTTTCACTTCCCTCTCCGCCCTGTAAACGGCCAAGCAACACTGTGCCGAAGACCACCGACTCGCATCCACTGGCTCGGGATATAACCTGTGCCCAGGCCAGATGGCACAGACTTGCCAAGCTGACCCGAAATTGTCGGGCCTCGTATCTTAATCGATCGGTGAGTTCCTGTGGCAGCTTAAGCTGTGCTTCATCGATATCAATTCCGCTCTGATCAACGTCACTTAATCCAAATGGCAAGGTTGGTGCATCAATATCGTTGAGCATTTCACTGAAGAAACGGACGTGATCGGCCGGACTCACTCCCAGGCGGGCTTGCGCCACTATGTGTCGGAACGGTGTGGGCGTTTTCAGCTGATCACCTTGTCCATCGAGTATGACATGGATTTCTGTTTGCAATCTCTGCATAGAATTATCGTCACCAATTATGTGGTGCATTAGTTGCAGTGCTACCCAGCCGCCCTCAGATGTTGGCGCGGCCAGCATACGCAACAGCGGTGCTTGTGTCAGGTCTAGTCGGTAGTGACGTGGATTGAAGCGGTGGTCCAACTGATCTAATGCCGGTATTTCAGTATCATCTAGGGTAACTTCAGTCAAGACAGAAGGAACCCGTCGCCAGACAACTTGTGCCGGTTCATTGAGTCCTTCCCAGATGAAGGCGGTGCGCAGGATATCATGTCGCGCAATAGCCAGCTGCAAGGCGGCCGCATAACGTTCGAGGGCCGTCTGATCAGTAAATTGAAGACGAGTAACTGTCAGGTATGGGTCGCCCTGTTCGGCCATCAGATGGTGGAACAAAATACCTTGTTGTAATGGCGCTAGCCCGTAGATATCTTGGATGTTGGCTACTCCACCCGGTACCTGTGTGACCAGCAAATCAATCTCGGTTTGAGAAAGGTTGATGAGCGGCAACATATCCGGAGTAATCACTGTACTGTCTGCTGTTATCAGATTGGGTGGGGTGGTGACTGCTTTGTGATGATCGAGGGTCGCGGCAAGTGCGGCCAGAGTTGGGGTATCAAACACTGCCCGGACGCTGGTATCTAGTCCGCACTGTCGCAACTGTGCCAGCAGCCGTACGACCAGGAGAGAATGGCCACCTAGCGCGAAGAAATTGTCATTCCGGCTGATTCGATCAATAGCCAGCAACTCACGCCAGAGAGCGGCCAGTTTTTCTTCCATTTCACCTTGAGGAGCTTCATACTGCTGATAAGCAAAAGACTCATCATCTGGAGCTGGCAGTGCCCGTCGATCCAGTTTGCCATTTGGTGTGAGAGGCAAAGACGATAAACACACATAAGCTGCTGGAACCATATAGTCAGGCAGTAGAGTCAAAAGATGGGTGCGCAGCTTCTGGGCTAATAATGCATCCGGATCGGCCACCACATAAGCTACCAGACGAGCATCTGACCCATCGCCCCGGGACACAACCACCGCTTCGCGTACCGCAGAATGTTCGACCAAGCGGGCTTCAATTTCGCCAGGTTCAATCCGAAAACCGCGGATTTTGACCTGTTGATCGATACGTCCCAGATAAACCAGATTGCCATCAGACAGATATCGCGCTCGGTCACCGGTACGATACATGCGTGCCCCTGTTGTCTCACTGAATGGGTCATCCAAAAATCGTTCTGATGTAAGTTCAGGCCGGTTAAGGTAGCCGCGAGCCACTCCAGCGCCACCAATATACAGCTCTCCCTCGACTCCCAAAGGTACTGGCTCACCCTGTGCATCCAGCAGGTATATCTGAGTGTTGGCTATGGGTCTCCCTATCGTTTCAATTATCATATCACCAGGTTTATACTTGTGACAAGTTGAGTAAATAGTCGATTCCGTCGGTCCATATAGATTTACAATATTTTCGATTTGAGTTTGCGCAAATATGCGGTTGATCAATCTGGCATATAGCGGCTCACCGGCCAAATGAATTGCATGAGGTAACAATGGTGGTGTATCCGCATTAATCAATGCTGACACAACAGAGGGCACTGTATTGAGCAGGGAAATTTTTGATGCTATATTTGTAGGCGAGAGTGCATCCGCCACTATATATATCGTTTTCCCCAATGAAAATGGAGCAAAACATTCATAAACGGAGAGATCAAACATGACAGAGGTTGAAAACAAAGTATTCTCAAAGTCTTTAGCTGCGAATGCATCTCTAGTCCAGTAAAGGAAATTTGTAACATTTCTATGCTCAACCATCACACCTTTCGGTGTTCCGGTTGAGCCAGATGTATAGATCACGTAGGCTAGATGAGCGGGGGTGAGCCCAAGCTTGGCCGGGTCCGGATTATCCTCTGACAGCCCGGTGGGCAACGCCTGGTCCAAGTCCACGACTGGCACTTGATGGGCTCCAAGTGCTGCCTGGCCAGTGGCATCTGCCAACAGATACAGTGGATCGGCGTCCTTCAGAATATTGGTCAGCCGTTGGCTCGGGTAGGCTGGATCGAGTGGCACATATGCGCCGCCGGCTTTCAGAATGCCCAGCATAGCTACGAGCAGGTTCTTGCTACGCTCAAGGCAAAATGCGACGCGATCATCTGGTTTGACACCTTGTGCGATAAGGTAATGTGCCAAACGGTTGGCCTGGGCGTTGAGATTGCCGTAGCTGAACTGCTGTTCTTCGTGTACAACGGCAATGGCCGAACTGTCGCGCTTGACTTGTGCCTCAAATAACTGATGGAGACAGCAGGCAGATGGATATGTGACCGCTGTTTGGTTCCAGTCGTGCAGCAGCAATTTGCGCTCTTCCGATGGCATTACTGTCAATGTCCGCATGTGTTTTTGCGGCGTATGAGTTAGCGCGTCGACCAGCGATTCCAGAGCCTGCTGCATGTAAGCACAAATCCGTGCTGCTGAGACTGGTGCAACCACCTGGGCAGTGAGACTTAGTGCATCGTCGTCATCGTCCATCGAAAGGGTTAATGGGTAATTAGTACGTCCCTCACTACTGAGAACACTCATTCCAGGAAGCGATACAGTGACCTGTTCGGTCTGTTGTTTATGGCGATAGTTCAGCAACGCGCTGAACAGCGGCAGATCAGCTGGTACACCACTGCAACGTTGCGCCAGTGCCAGCGATGCGTGTTCGTGTGCTAGCAATGAGCTTAACCGTGCATGGGTATGGCGTACTGCGGTCCCCACAGCTGTCTCGTCAATATCTAGCCGAATTGGTAGAGTGTTGATCAAAAGCCCCAAAGCACTTTCACTTCCCTCTCCGCCCTGTAAACGGCCAAGCAACACTGTGCCGAAGACCACCGACTCGCATCCACTGGCTCGGGAAATAACCTGTGCCCAGGCCAGATGGCACAGACTTGCCAAGCTGACCCGTAATTGTCGAGCCTGGTCCCTTAATCGATCGGTGAGTTCCTGTGGCAGCTTAAGCTGTGCTTCATCGATATCAGTCCCGCTGTGATCAACATCACTTAATCCAAATGGTAGGGTTGGTGCATCAATATCGTTGAGCATTTCACTGAAGAAACGGGCGTGCTCGGCCGGACTCACTCCCAGGCGGGCTTGCGCCACTATGTGTCGAAACGGTGTGGGCGTTTCCAGCTGATCACCTTGTCCATCGAGTATGACATGGATTTCTGTTTGCAATCTCTGCATAGAATTATCGTCACCAATTATGTGGTGCATTAGTTGCAGTGCTACCCAGCCGCCCTCAGATGTTGGCGCGGCCAGCATATGCAACAGCGGTGCTTGTGTCAGGTCTAGTCGGTAGTGACGTGGATTGAAGCGGTGGTCCAACTGATCTAATGCCGGTATTTCAGTATCATCTAGGGTAACTTCAGTCAAGACAGAAGGAACCCGCCGCCAGACAACTTGTGCCGGTTCATTCAGTCCTTCCCAGATGAAGGCAGTGCGCAGGATATCATGTCGCGCAATAGCCAGCTGCAAGGCGGCCGCATAACGTTCGAGGGCCGTCTGATCAGTAAATTGAAGACGAGTAACTGTCAGGTATGGGTCGCCCTGTTCGGCCATCAGATGGTGGAACAAAATACCTTGTTGTAATGGCGCTAGCCCGTAGATATCTTGGATGTTGGCTACTCCACCCGGTACCTGTGTGACCAGCAAATCAATCTCGGTTTGAGAAAGGTTGATGAGCGGCAACATATCCGGAGTAATCACTGTACTGTCTGCTGTTATCAGATTGGGTGGGGTGGTGACTGCTTTGTGATGATCGAGGGTCGCGGCAAGTGCGGCCAGAGTTGGGGTATCAAACACTGCCCGGACGCTGGTATCTAGTCCGCACTGTCGCAACTGTGCCAGCAGCCGTACGACCAGGAGAGAATGGCCACCTAGCGCGAAGAAATTGTCATTCCGGCTGATTCGATCAATAGCCAGCAACTCACGCCAGAGAGCGGCCAGTTTTTCTTCCATTTCACCTTGAGGAGCTTCATACTGCTGATAAGCAAAAGACTCATCATCTGGAGCTGGCAGTGCCCGTCGATCCAGTTTGCCATTTGGTGTGAGAGGCAAAGACGATAAACACACATAAGCTGCTGGAACCATATAGTCAGGCAGTAGAGTCAAAAGATGGGTGCGCAGCTTCTGGGCTAATAATGCATCCGGATCGGCCACCACATAAGCTACCAGACGAGCATCTGACCCATCGCCCCGGGACACAACCACCGCTTCGCGTACCGCAGAATGTTCGACCAAGCGGGCTTCAATTTCGCCAGGTTCAATCCGAAAACCGCGGATTTTGACCTGTTGATCGATACGTCCCAGATAAACCAGATTGCCATCAGACAGATATCGCGCTCGGTCACCGGTACGATACATGCGTGCCCCTGTTGTCTCACCGAATGGGTCATCCAAAAATCGTTCTGATGTAAGTTCAGGCCGGTTAAGGTAGCCGCGAGCCACTCCAGCGCCACCAATATACAGCTCTCCCT
Organism: Obolodiplosis robiniae; assembly: GCA_028476595.1. Taxonomy (NCBI): domain Eukaryota; kingdom Metazoa; phylum Arthropoda; class Insecta; order Diptera; family Cecidomyiidae; genus Obolodiplosis; species Obolodiplosis robiniae. The sequence goes on along the minus strand of CM052017.1, from coordinate 4,079,442 downwards.
CGACTCCCAAAGGTACTGGCTCACCCTGTGCATCCAGCAGGTATATCTGAGTGTTGGCTATGGGTCTCCCTATCGTTTCAATTATCATATCACCAGGTTTATACTTGTGACAAGTTGAGTAAATAGTCGATTCCGTCGGTCCATATAGATTTACAATATTTTCGATTTGAGTTTGCGCAAATATGCGGTTGATCAATCTGGCATATAGCGGCTCACCGGCCAAATGAATTGCATGAGGTAACAATGGTGGTGTATCCGCATTAATCAATGCTGACACAACAGAGGGCACTGTATTGAGCAGGGAAATTTTTGATGCTATATTTGTAGGCGAGAGTGCATCCGCCACTATATATATCGTTTTCCCCAATGAAAATGGAGCAAAACATTCATAAACGGAGAGATCAAACATGACAGAGGTTGAAAACAAAGTATTCTCAAAGTCTTTAGCTGCGAATGCATCTCTAGTCCAGTAAAGGAAATTTGTAACATTTCTATGCTCAACTATCACACCTTTCGGTGTTCCGGTTGAGCCAGAGGTGTAAATCACATACGCCAAATTGGCTGGAGTGAGCCCAAGCTTGGCCGGGTCCGGATTATCGTCTGACAGCCCGGTGGGCAACGCCTGGTCCAAGTCCACGACTGGCACTTGATGGGCTCCAAGTGCTGCCTGGCCAGTGGCATCTGCCAACAGATACAGTGGATCGGCGTCCTTCAGAATATTGGTCAGCCGTTGGCTCGGGTAGGCTGGATCGAGTGGCACATATGCGCCGCCGGCTTTCAGAATGCCCAGCATAGCTACGAGCAGGTTCTTGCTACGCTCAAGGCAAAATGCGACGCGATCATCTGGTTTGACACCTTGTGCGATAAGGTAATGTGCCAAACGGTTGGCCTGGGCGTTGAGAATGCCGTAGCTGAGCTGATGCTCTTCGTGTACCACGGCAATAGCTGAACTGTCGCGCTTGACTTGTGCCTCAAATAACTGATGGAGACAGCAGACAGATGGATATGTGACCGCTGTCTGGTTCCAGGTGTGCAGCAGCAATTTGCGCTCTTCCGGCGGCATCACTGTCAATTTTCGCATTGGTTTTTGCGGCGTATGCGTCAGCGCGTCGACCAGCGATTCCAGAGCCTGCTTCATATAAGCACAAGTCCGTGCTGCTGAGACTGGTGCAACCACCTGGGCAGTGAGACTTAGTGCATCGTCGTCATCGTCCATCGAAAGGGTTAATGGGTAATTAGTACGTCCCTCACTACTGAGAACACTCATTCCAGGAAGCGATACAGTGACCTGTTCGGTCTGTTGTTTATGGCGGTAGTTCAGCAGCGCACTGAACAGCGGCAGATCAGCTGGTACACCACTGCAACGTTGCGCCAGTGCCAGCGATGCGTGTTCATGTGCTAGCAATGAGCTTAACCGTGCATGGGTATGGCGTACTGCGGTCTCCACAGCCGACTCGTCAATATCTAGCCGAATTGGTAGAGTGTTGATCAAAAGCCCTAAAGCATTTTCACTTCCTTCTCCGCCCTTTAAACGGCCAAGCAACACTGTGCCGAAGACCACCGACTCGCATCCACTGGCTCGGGAAATAACCTGTGCCCAGGCCAGATGGCACAGACTTGCCAAGCTGACCCGAAATTGTCGGGCCTCGTACCTCAATCGATCGGTGAGTTCCTGTGGCAGCTTAAGCTGTGCTTCATCGATATCAATCCCGCTCCGATCAACGTCACTTAATCCAAATGGTAGGGTTGGTGCATCAATATCGTTGAGCATTTCACTGAAGAAACGGGCGTGCTCGGCCGGACTCACTCCCAGGCGGGCTTGCGCCACTATGTGTCGAAACGGTGTGGGCGTTTCCAGGTGATCACCTTGTCCATCGAGTATGACATGGATTTCTGTTTGCAATCTCTGCATAGAATTATCGTCACCAATTATGTGGTGCATTAGTTGCAGTGCTACCCAGCCGCCCTCAGATGTTGGCGCGGCCAGCATATGCAACAGCGGTGCTTGTGTCAGGTCTAGTCGGTAGTGACGTGGATTGAAGCGGTGGTCCAACTGACTTAATGCCGGTATTTCAGTATCATCTAGGGTAACTTCGGTCAATACAGAAGGAACCCGCCGCCAGACAACTTGTGCCGGTTCATTGAGTCCTTCCCAGATGAAGGCAGTGCGCAGGATATCATGTCGCGCAATAGCCAGCTGCAAGGCGGCCGCATAACGTTCGAGGGCCGTCTGATCAGTAAATTGAAGACGAGTAACTGTCAGGTATGGGTCGCCCTGTTCGGCCATCAGATGGTGGAACAAAATACCTTGTTGTAATGGCGCTAGCCCGTAGATATCTTGGATGTTGGCTACTCCACCCGGTACCTGTGTGACCAGCAAATCAATCTCGGTTTGAGAAAGGTTGATGAGCGGCAACATATCCGGAGTAATCACTGTACTGTCTGCTGTTATCAGATTGGGTGGGGTGGTGACTGCTTTGTGATGATCGAGGGTCGCAGCAAGTGCGGCCAGAGTTGGGGTATCAAACACTGCCCGGACGCTGGTATCTAGCCCGCACTGTCGCAAGTGTGCCAGCAGCCGTACGACCAGGAGAGAATGGCCACCTAGCGCGAAGAAATTGTCATTCCGGCTGATTCGATCAATAGCCAGCAACTCACGCCAGAGAGCGGCCAGTTTTTCTTCCATTTCACCTTGGGGAGCTTCATACAGCTGGTAAGCAAAAGACTCATTATCTGGGGCTGGCAGTGCCCGTCGATCCAGTTTGCCATTTGGTGTGAGAGGCAAAGACGATAAACACACATAAGCTGCTGGAACCATATAGTCAGGCAGTAGAGTCAAAAGATGGGTGCGCAGCTTCTGGGCTAATAATGCATCCGGATCGGCCACCACATAAGCTACCAGACGAGCATCTGACCCATCGCCCCGGGACACAACCACCGCTTCGCGTACCGCAGAATGTTCGACCAAGCGGGCTTCAATTTCGCCAGGTTCAATCCGAAAACCGCGGATTTTGACCTGTTGATCGATACGTCCCAGATAAACCAGATTGCCATCAGACAGATATCGCGCTCGGTCACCGGTACGATACATGCGTGCCCCTGTTGTCTCACTGAATGGGTCATCCAAAAATCGTTCTGATGTAAGTTCAGGCCGGTTAAGGTAGCCGCGAGCCACTCCAGCGCCACCAATATACAGCTCTCCCTCGACTCCCAAAGGTACTGGCTCACCCTGTGCATCCAGCAGGTATATCTGAGTGTTGGCTATGGGTCTCCCTATCGTTTCAATTATCATATCACCAGGTTTATACTTGTGACAAGTTGAGTAAATAGTCGATTCCGTCGGTCCATATAGATTTACAATATTTTCGATTTGAGTTTGCGCAAATATGCGGTTGATCAATCTGGCATATAGCGGCTCACCGGCCAAATGAATTGCATGAGGTAACAATGGTGGTGTATCCGCATTAATCAATGCTGACACAACAGAGGGCACTGTATTGAGCAGGGAAATTTTTGATGCTATATTTGTAGGCGAGAGTGCATCCGCCACTATATATATCGTTTTCCCCAATGAAAATGGAGCAAAACATTCATAAACGGAGAGATCAAACATGACAGAGGTTGAAAACAAAGTATTCTCAAAGTCTTTAGCTGCGAATGCATCTCTAGTCCAGTAAAGGAAATTTGTAACATTTCTATGCTCAACTATCACACCTTTCGGTGTTCCGGTTGAGCCAGAGGTGTAAATCACATACGCCAAATTGGCTGGAGTGAGCCCAAGCTTGGCCGGGTCCGGATTATCGTCTGACAGCCCGGTGGGCAACGCCTGGTCCAAGTCCACGACTGGCACTTGATGGGCTCCAAGTGCTGCCTGGCCAGTGGCATCTGCCAACAGATACAGTGGATCGGCGTCCTTCAGAATATTGGTCAGCCGTTGGCTCGGGTAGGCTGGATCGAGTGGCACATATGCGCCGCCGGCTTTCAGAATGCCCAGCATAGCTACGAGCAGGTTCTTGCTACGCTCAAGGCAAAATGCGACGCGATCATCTGGTTTGACACCTTGTGCGATAAGGTAATGTGCCAAACGGTTGGCCTGGGCGTTGAGATTGCCGTAGCTGAGCTGATGCTCTTCGTGTACCACGGCAATAGCTGAACTGTCGCGCTTGACTTGTGCCTCAAATAACTGATGGAGACAGCAGACAGATGGATATGTGACCGCTGTCTGGTTCCAGGTGTGCAGCAGCAATTTGCGCTCTTCCGGCGGCATCACTGTCAATTTTCGCATTGGTTTTTGCGGCGTATGCGTCAGCGCGTCGACCAGCGATTCCAGAGCCTGCTTCATATAAGCACAAGTCCGTGCTGCTGAGACTGGTGCAACCACCTGGGCAGTGAGACTTAGTGCATCGTCGTCATCGTCCATCGAAAGGGTTAATGGGTAATTAGTACGTCCCTCACTACTGAGAACACTCATTCCAGGAAGTGACGTCGTGACCTGTTCGGTCTGTTGTTTATGGCGATAGTTCAGCAACGCGCTGAACAGCGGCAGATCAGCTGGTACACCACTGCAACGCTGCGCCAGTGGCAGCGATGCGTGTTCATGTGCTAGCAATGAGCTTAACCGTGCATGGGTATGGCGTACTGCGGTCTCCACAGCCGACTCGTCAATATCTAGCCGAATTGGTAGAGTGTTGATCAAAAGCCCTAAAGCATTTTCACTTCCTTCTCCGCCCTTTAAACGGCCAAGCAACACTGTGCCGAAGACCACCGACTCGCATCCACTGGCTCGGGAAATAACCTGTGCCCAGGCCAGATGGCACAGACTTGCCAAGCTGACCCGAAATTGTCGGGCCTCGTACCTCAATCGATCGGTGAGTTCCTGTGGCAGCTTAAGCTGTGCTTCATCGATATTAATCCCGCTCTGATCAACATCACTTAATCCAAATGGTAGGGTTGGTGCATCAATATCGTTGAGCATTTCACTGAAGAAATGAGTGTGCTCGGCGGGACTAACTCCGAAGCACGCTTGTGCCACTATGTGTCGGAACGATGTGGGTGTGGCCAACTGATTACCTTGTCCATCGAGTATGACATGGATTTCTGTCTGCAGTCTCTGCATAGAAACATTGTCAGAAATTAAGTGGTGCATCAGTTGCAGTGCTACCCAGCCGCCCTCAGATGTTGGCGCGGCCATCATACGCAACAGCGGTGCTTGTGTCAGGTCTAGTCGGTAGTGACGTGGATTGAAGCGGTGGTCCAACTGATCTAATGCCGGTATTTCAGTATCATCTAGGGTAACTTCGGTCAATACAGAAGGAACCCGCCGCCAGACAACTTGTGCCGGTTCATTGAGTCCTTCCCAGATGAAGGCGGTGCGCAGGATATCATGTCGCGCAATTGTCTGTTGCAAAGCGGCCGCATAACGTTCAAGGGTCGTCCGATTAGTAAACTGCAGACGAGTAACTGTCAGGTATGGGTCGCCCTGTTCGGCCATCAGATGGTGGAACAAAATACCTTGTTGTAATGGCGCTAGCCCGTAGATATCTTGGATGTTGGCTACTCCACCCGGTACCTGTGTGACCAGCAAATCAATCTCGGTTTGAGAAAGGTTGATGAGCGGCAACATATCCGGAGTAATCACTGTACTGTCTGCTGTTATCAGATTGGGTGGGGTGGTGACTGCTTTGTGATGATCGAGGGTCGCAGCAAGTGCGGCCAGAGTTGGGGTCTCAAACACTGCCCGGACGCTGGTATCTAGCCCGCACTGTCGCAACTGTGCCAGCAACCGTACGACCAGGAGAGAATGGCCACCTAGCGCGAAGAAATTGTCATTCCGGCTGATTCGATCAATAGCCAGCAACTCACGCCAGAGAGCGGCCAGTTTTTCTTCCATTTCACCTTCGGGAGCTTCATACAGCTGATAAGCAAAAGACTCATCATCTGGAGCTGGCAGTGCCCGTCGATCCAGTTTGCCATTTGGTGTGAGAGGCAAAGCCGATAAGCACACATAAGCTGCTGGAACCATATAGTCAGGCAGTAGAGTCAAAAGATAGGTGCGCAGCTTTTGGGCCAGTAATGCATCCGGATCGGCCACCACATAAGCTACCAGACGAGCATCTGACCCATCGCCCCGGGACACAACCACCGCTTCGCGTACCGCAGAATGTTCGACCAAGCGGGCTTCAATTTCGCCAGGTTCAATCCGAAAACCGCGGATTTTTACCTGTTGATCGATGCGTCCCAGGTAAACCAGATTGCCATCAGACAGATAGCGCGCCCGGTCACCGGTACGATACATGCGTGCCCCTGATGTTCCACTGAATGGGTCATCCAAAAATCGTTCCGCTGTAAGTTCAGGACGGTTTAGGTAGCCGCGAGCCACTCCAGCGCCACCAATATACAGCTCTCCCTCGACTCCCAAAGGCACTGGCTCACCCTGAGCATCCAGCAAATAGGCACGAAGGTCTGGAAGCGGGCGTCCAATCGAATGTAAGTTTTCTGAGATTTCCAGTCGTTGATATGAAGCATGTACTGTGGTTTCTGTGATGCCATACATATTGACGAGCACCGTGTGACTTTTGGAATACTTTGCATACCAGTTAGTCACAATCAATGGGTCTAACGCTTCACCGCCGAACATCACATAGCGCAGTTGATCAGACTTCGAACTGATGCTTTTCGCCTGTGTAAACATTTTAAAAGCCGAGGGTGTTTGATTTAATACGGTGATTCCAGAAGCACAAATCCATTCATAAAAATCGCCAGCAGAACGGCTAGTATTGTAGGGCACAATTGCCAGCTGACTACCATTGAAAAACGCACCCCATATCTCCCACACAGAAAAGTCAAAAGAGAACGAATGGAATAAACACCATTTGTCCTGTTCGTTAAATTCGAATTTGTCGGAAGTAGCCCCGAAGAGTCGTACCACCTGCTGATGTTCAACCATCACCCCTTTGGGTGTTCCGGTCGAGCCAGATGTATAGATCACGTAGGCTAGATGAGCGGGGGTGAGCCCAAGCTTGGCCGGGTCCGGATTATCCTCTGACAACCCAGTGGGCAACGCCTGGTCTAAGTCCACGACTGGCACTTCATGGGCTTCTAGTGCTGCCTGGCCGGTGGCATCTGCCAACAGATACAGTGGATCGGCATCCTTTAGAATTTTGGTCAGTCGTTGGCTCGGGTAAGCTGGATCGAGTGGTACATATGCGCCGCCGGCTTTCAGAATGCCCAGCATAGCTACGAGCATATTCGTGCTGCGCTCAACGCAAAGTGCTATGCGATCATCTGGTTTGACGCCTTGTGCGATAAGGTAATGTGCCAAACGGTTAGCCTGGGCGTTGAGAGTGCCGTAGCTGAACTGCTGTTCTTCGTGTACAACGGCAATGGCCCAACTGTCGCGCTTGACTTGTGCCTCAAATAACTGATGAAGACAGTAGGCAGATGGATATGTGACCGCTGTTTGGTTCCAAGTATGAAGCAATAGCTCACGCTCTTCTTTGGGTAGGAGACACAGTTTACCCACAGGGTTCTCTGCTTGATCGGCGTTGTGAGCAGATTCAAGCAAAACTCTCAAACGTGATGATATACGGGAAACCTCCTCAGCAGATATTTGGTTCTTGTTGTAGATCCATCTAAATTCAGCATTATGTTTGTTTATCTGCAGCGTCAATAACCTGCCGTGGGCGTAGAAACTAGTGTCGGGACACACATGTTCACTTTGTGTTTCTATTAGGGACACAGCCAGCGCCCAAGACTTATCTCTACAAAAAACGCGTTCAGAGCATACGGCATGTCGAACAATTAGATCAGACAAGCACGGCAAGTGATACACCAGTTGCTCAGAATCCTCTTTTACGGTGGCCATAACGCGCGAAAACGTGTCGTTCAAGTCGATGCATGTTGCAAATGGCACGGTCTTCGCAAATATACGTGTTGCTACTGCCCCATCGCCTTCGTGTTGACATTCATTTGTATCCCAGCCGATCTGTACTTGTGACGTTTGGGTATTTCTTGCAATGTAAATAAGCCATGCAACGAATATCTCAATCGCGTTTGACTCTTTCACGGTTTGAAAGGTAGTTGCTGCCAATGCAGGTGGGTGGATAGGGGAGTTTTGCAGGTAGGAAAATTGACTCGGCTCGAAGCTGGCGAGACGCTCAGACCAATAGGGCTCTGCAGGCATGGCCTGCGAACGTTTCGTCTCGAACCACAAGGCCTGTTCCGGGGTGATAATTGGAAGCTGTTTACCTTCAAGGAAATGACATTGTTCAGCAAGTGTTCGGGCTGGGATGGACTGACCACTTTCATCGAGAAAATCGCTTATTTTGACAACACCGTCTGCCACAGCTACATACCATGCGTTTTCGTCAATTTCCAATACTGTGCCTGGTGCTCTTTGAAGTACAGAATCCGATACACGTTCGAGCTTACTGATACTTACAACCCGGTCAGAAAGAAGTACTTTTGACATTGCGAAAGGACTGGGATCGCTGCCTACCCATCTGTTGGAATGCACGAGGCGAACTAGAGAGTCGACGCTGCGACTCCACTGCAAAAATCCGGCTGCAACTGGCGTGCGTCGATTGGCATAAAAGGTCTCGCACAGCTCAGCACTTGTAATGGCGCTACACCATTCATTTAGATTTGCGACTGTACTGTTGGGCGCGCTTAAAACCCGATCTAAAATAAAAGTAAGGTGCTTCAATAAGGCAGCGAGCTCTTGTTCTGAATGTCCCTCCTCAATGTCATCAAGGAGGATGTCCAGGCGACCGTTTGGACGGTCTGTCCAAAATGTTATTTGCATTTCATTGAGATCAATGTTTTCGCCAAAATGAGACGAACAGCTACAGCCTTCAAGATCCTCTCCATGGTCAAAGCTCATAACATTTACATAAGGACCAAAGCTGTTATTTGAGCTATAGTTAGCGAGACGCGCGATTTCTTCAATTCGATAGCGCTGATGCTTCAGGATTAATTTAGTTTCCTGAGAGACCTGAAATAGGACTTCATTGAGCGTGGCGTGCTCAGGGATATGCAACACTAATGGCAAGACGTTAGATGTCATGCCTAGCTCTTCAGTTAAATATGTGCCGCGTACAGGAAGGCTGATGCTCACGTACTCATGGCCGAGAAGGCTTCGTAGCCATAGTGCCGCAGCGCCAATGTAGAGAAAAGATTCTGAAATATTCATCGCTTCTACTGCTTGCTTAATCTTTTGGCGTTCGACGGCGCATAAAGTCTGAGTTTGACGAAAGGTGATGTTCTTTCCAAGAGAATTGATGCTTCTATGCGTGTAGGCAAAGCGCTTGAGCGATTGTACATACTCTTGCCAAAATGTCACGTCTTTTTCATACTCGGTGGAAGCATGATAGGCGTTGTTATCACGAGCGAGCGCATCAAAGCGCAAATTTTGCATGGTAATTTTCTTTCCTTGCTTCAAATTGTTATAAGCAGTAGAGAGTATGGACTCGAGTTTTGCCCAAGATCTTCCATCGATGATGCTGTGGTGAAACCACGCATGCATTATGAATGTATTATTTTCGACGATGTAGAATGTGAGCTCGTAGAGTTTTTCGGCGGTCATGACGCACGGCTGATTCGCGGCTTCTCTCATCCTCCTCAACGCCTCTTCGAACGGTGCAGAATAAGTGCTGACATCAATCGTTCTTGGTTGAGGATGAATGCTGCGATTGTGAATCTGCCAGAGCTCACCATCTGAGAAGTCGAACTGAGTCTGCAGCAATGGAACATTCGAAGTGAGCTCTTTGATTACATTCGCTAGAACCTCTAGATCCAATGCCCCACGGATAATCTGATAAAACCAAATGTTGCATCTGGCCCCAGGGCGCATCTGTTCAATGAGAAAGATCTCACGTTGGGCTCGCGTCGTAATTCTTCTTAGCAAGGAGTTGTCCGCATTAGATATTTCTCCATTATGAAGGTTGAGTTTCATAGTTGACATGATCGGTCAGCTGCAAAAATACAGAATGAAAATGAACTTAGTTTCATTGTTTTTTTGGTTTACCTAATAGTGAATTGATACATTTTATCAAGTAAAGAATTTAAAAAAAGAATCATGTTGAAAACATGGCGAAAACAGCGCAGATACTGGGGATTGTCACAGGTTTCAGTCGTGTTTTGACTGCTTAGTGAATAGTTGAACAAATCATGAAAATCAGCGATGGATAACAAACCGAACGAAATATTTGATAATGTTAACGTGCCGCTGTTGATTTGTGAACACTTGATCAAAACCTCTGACTGCAATTTATGAACATAATTTTGGCATAAAAAGTTTAAGACCTGGTCTAAGTCTTGGAATATTAACAGAGAATACGAATCGAATAGATCAATGTAAAATATGAACTGGCAAATCTTACCAGCTATGCGGCTAATCAAGGTCATAAATTGTACGAAATACGTATATATGACGATTTAGATGAAATTCGTACGCTATTGTATGGATTATAAACACAAAGCGTTTTTGTGAGGGGGAATATCAGCCGTATTCACATAAATTTATATGTGTGTACATTTCGTGGAATTCTGTAGAATAAGCCCTGTCACGATGTGACAATTAATGCAAACATTAAATTTTGTGAAATGTGTAATTCAACGCATTGTAACGTTTCAGTCAAATTATTTGTTGTTTAGTTATTATTTTTCCGCACACACCACTGTGTGCAGTAAAAGTATTACGATCGCTCAAAAAAATTCAAAACGCCCGGAATAAGTTTTCTATGCGTTTTGAAAGTCAAAAAAACGATTGCAACCATTCCCGGAGCAATTTTTTGTCCATGTGTGGTACGTTGTATATGCCTTAACTTTAGTTTTCAACTAGTTGACAGATATTGGTAGTATTGCTTTGTTTTATATTATTATTAAGAACCGACCTTAACAAATGAAATTGACAGATGACATGAGTTTGTTTACAAACAAAACCTGCATGAAATGCTGTCATATTTTTTCGTCCGATATAAAACACAGCTGATGCATTTTCAAATTATAAAAGTTTGGTTTTAGTGATGTTCACTGATCAGCGAAAATGTTTCCCAATTTTTCACGGCAGTTCTCATTTGATTTTAAGAATGATCACCAAATCGCACACATTTATATTTAATTGATGTGTGTCTCTTGCTGGATCTGAAAAAATTGTCGCTGATCAGTGAACACCACTAAAAACAAACTTTGTTGTTCTACAACGACAGAATGCGCGCTCACCACTTTTAGCTAAAAATCGTTCCAAATACAATCTTTCAAAGAAAAAAATCGTTTCATAAGCAGTGTGTGGTTTCTACTTGGATCTGGATTGGATTCATAGGCGCTATTCATACTCAATTCCCATTTACGGCATATCGCATTTGATTTTAAGAATGATCACCAAATCGCACATATTTATATTTAGTTGATGTGTGTCTCTTTCTCGATGTGGAAAAATTGTCGCTGATCAGTGAACACCACTAAAAACAAACTTTGTCGTTCTACAACGACAGAATGCGCGCTCACGACTTTTAGCTAAAAATCGTTCCAAATACAATCGTTCGAAGATAAAAATCGTTTCATAAGCAGTGCGTGTGGTTTCTACTTGGATCTGAATTCAATTTATAGACACATTTATATTTAATTGATGTGTGTCTCTTGCTGGATCTGAAAAAATTGTCGCTGATCAGTGAACACCAAACTTTGTCGTTCTACACCGACAGTTAACTTGTGTTTTATTTTTTGCTTTAGTGTGAAAGCATTTGATAACATTCGATTAATTTGAAAATGCATAAGCTGTATTTTAAATCGGACGAAAAAATATGACAGCATTTCATGCTGGTTTTGTTCGTAAACAAACTCACGTCATCTGTCAATTTCATTTATTAAGGTCGGTTCGACTATTATTATTGCCAACTTAAAAATGTGGCATAATACGTTTTTCAACATTTTTTTTATCTGTCGACTAGTTGAAAACTAAAGTTAACGCATATACGTTGTACGCAAAAATGTGCTAACACGATAACTCAAAAAATTGAGATTAGAATTGATCAAAAATGTACACACGAATTATAATTTCTTCGGGTAGTTCTAGTGGAGTCGAATCCTAGGGCGAATCAATAAATGGGCTGTTTTTCAATATAATTAAGGAACATTTCTATGAGGACTATGTCTAGTTGCATTGTATCATAATGAAACTTTCCGAATATTATTTTGTGTTATTTTAAAATAAGTCATTCAAAATTTCAAATCATTCCGAAAAGATTTGGGACTACCTCCCCTACAAAATTTTCGATTTTCGGGGTCAAAATTAAAAATTCGTCATTAAATTGGATGAAGTATCTATGATTTTATAATCTGTGATTTTTTCATCAATTTGAATGCTCATTAACTTTTTAACGAAAGTCATACATAATATAAATGTGGAATCGAATTTATCGTTGGCATGAATTAAAAGTTTAGATCAGATATAACTAATTCGTAATGTTATTACCAATTCAAAAGCAGCGAACGTTTGTTGAAGTAAAAATTAGAAATTATATTTAAATAACATGATGTGAAATGACTTGAAATTTTCTATGATTTGTTCTCAAAGTTGCAAGTAATTTTTTCAACACATGAATTGTCAATTTTGAAAGGAAAATTTTCGTTTTTTGTATATTGCAGAATTATTTTGAATTTGATTTCGATTTTTGTTTGTTTTGATCCTTCTTCTGGTATTTAAATATCTAAAAAGTTACCAATCGGATATGTGTTTTTGTTTTGAAATTCTTTCTGTTTTGGCATTTTTTTTTCGTACAAATCCTTAAAAACTTCGAATATAATTAGCGTATATTATTTTCTTTTGTGACTTTGCTTTTTGAAGATGATCGAATTGCGAAACAATAGCATACACAAATTGTTACAATTTTTATTTATTTTTTTCCAATGGGATTTCGAGTTAGATGAAATAAAAATAAATATATACAACGCCATCTATTGATCAAAATTTTCATAATTTCTAGTGAGGGATTTTAAAATAAAAGAGCTTGTATATTTTTGATATTTTTATCATATATTTTTGATATTTTTGTCTAAATTGATTGAAAATAATCTGGTAAATGAATGCTCATTGCAACAATTTATTGTTATAATAGCTTGACTTTTATTTATTTGCGAACAGTAAAATATTCAAAAGGCAAGAATAAATAACACAGTAAATGGTCAAAAATTAAATATTGTATTACAAAATGATTCCAAGAAAATTATTCAAATCGAAAATAAATTAACACAATTGCATTTTTAATTGAATATAAAAAGAGCGAATTAATGACATCTGGCAATATGAGCGTACAGCCTTCTCCAAAAAAGATGGAACATATGGCCAAGAGTGACACAGTCACGACTGCTTCTACTACATTTCCACTTTTTATTCAACTTTCGAATGTAGTAACTACTACTTCAATACAAACTCCAATAACAACGTCAGGTAAATCTTCAGTTCCAAGTTCCATTATGACTCCGACTACATCTTTAATTACTTATCCAATAACACCTTTAATTTCTACTCCAAATCCATATATTTTCAACACAATTTTTTCTGCAACCAGTACAGCTTCAAATGCATATGGGGGAGCAAAAACTAAGTTTCACAATTACGAGCTTCCAAAACAAAATATAATGGCTGACGAAAAAATTTAGCAAATTGAGCAACTCAAATTGGAAATTCTTCATTTGAATAATCATCAAAAAAACAAAATGAATTCCTCTTAGAGCGCGGAGAAACTCTAAATATATTGTAGTTGTATTTTGCTGACAAGTCATCGCTCTCTTGCTCACCGGCAGCTGTCAGTTGTGTTCACAATATGTATCATTTTTAGAAATGAAATGGAAGCATAAAAGAGAATGTGTATGTGGAGAACCAAAAAACAAATACTGACACCATTCCCAAACAAATTGGAAATTTATCAATTGAGCCATCTCAGAAACATTTTCCTAGCACTTCACTTGTTGAAATGCTGTATTTGACGGAAAATAACCGTTCACGGGATAATTCAAATGACAATCAATTACAAAAAATATATCAATCTTTCTCAACAACAAAATCATCACCCTGAGCAGCCTACACGGCATTCCGAAAATAATCCCAGTAATCAATTTAAGTAAATTGAACGATTCGCGATTATAGAAGAAAAATGGACGGTAATAGCGATATTGGCAAATTTCTTTCTGCCTTTTATTCTATGAATGCACCAAATACACGAAGAAATTGTAGTAGGTTAAGTGTATGGCTAATATGAATGGGACCTTATGCGGTTCATAGTAGCTTTGTGTCAAAATGTAGCTCATAAAACAAAAAGATCATGGTACGGGCATTCTCATGCTAACCGTCACAGCAAGCACAAGTAATAAAGATCAAGTGAATATAAATAGTTACTGTGTAGTTATTATAAAATGTTCAATTTTCCCATTATGATCAACTTGGAAATGCCAATCAGTCCAATCGAAATGGCAATAACATGGGCAATTTAAATTAAGTCATAACTTCAATCTTGAATTTCAGACCTGCTTTTATTGCAAACTAAAAGGTGCATCAATTGGTTGCTGTAAAAAGCAATGCCGCAAATCATTCCATCTCACTTTTTGCCTATAATATTGAGCGCTCATCCGCGCACAGTTTACAAGAAAAATGCTCCGAATGTTCAGAAGAAATGGGCAAATTCCTCCGATATCATCAATTGGGTTTCCATATTGTGATAGTCGGTGATTTCATAGCAGCTGCGTCCGAAAATTAGCATTTAAAAAAGGAAGACATGTTTTCTGCCCTGTTTGCGGCAATACCGACTTCTTCATGAATTTTATTCTTGCAAGTGGTATTCACATTCCAGAAAAGTAAGTTCTCGCAAACGTAAATTGTACTTTCTGACATTATAAAATATTGCCACGATATATCTGGCATTGCTGGTGAATTTTTCGGAAAAACGCTAATTTCATACATGCGCATGTAAATCAATAATTATCAACCACTGAGATTGTTTATATTTTGTTTTTTTTTTTTTATTTATATTTCAAAAACAGAGATACAGAATTCACTCTGGTTAGAGATCTGGAACCAATTCCAAAAATAGTCGACGAAATTTCAGTTGATAATGTTTCTCCACCTCATCAAATTGAAATCGGAGAACCTCGTGACGAAAACGATAATGAAGAATATCAACAACCAGCAAAGAAGAGGAGAGAACATCAAACATTTGTCTTCGTGAGAACGTTTGAATCAAAGTCTTCAGCTGAGGCGTATATGAAAGGGCTTGGATTATGGTCGAAATATTACAAAACTAATTTGGAGTATGGCGAACGTCAAAAATACAGATGCAATAAAGTTAAATATCGTGGCCAACAATGTGCAACTTCTTCATTTTTGCAATTTATGTCTACTAGTGAGGAAGTTCATTTGTATCAAACTATGGATGACCATGCTCATGATGAAAATGTCAATATGATTTATCAAATTCCGTCAGAAACAAAAGTGGCAATCAAAGAAATGTTCGAGCTTGGTGTAACTAGGCCAAAGATGATAATGAATAAATTACAGTTGAAACAATTGGAGCTACCCGAAAAAAAAAATTAGAGGCATTTTTGAAAACACTTCGGGATGAAACGTTCGGGCCAGCTCGAATTAACATGTATGAATTGAAATAATGGCTGCAAGAGAATCCTTTCGATGGATTAGCAAGATCCACATTTCCGATTTTTTATTTCTTCAAAGGAATTACTGACACCTGCTGTGAACGCCACGAAGGTGCACGTAGATGGCACCTATAAATTGATATGGCAGGGCTTTCCGGTGCTCCTCATCGGCACCACAGACATGCAAAAAAAATTTCATCCATTCGGTCTTGCAGTATGCACAAACGAGAGGACCGTGATTTCAAATTTACTTTCGACGCTGTGAATAAAGGAGTTGAAAATCTGTACAATATTGAATTTAATCCAGATACTCTCATTGCTGATGCAGCCTAGCATTCGTAATGGTTTCTTTTTGTCATGCGGTGAAGGAAAATCTGTAGTTATGTGCGGGCTCACATGAGAAGAAATGTTGTAGAAAAGTTGCCAACCTATATACGTAATAAAAAAGAGTGTGCACAATTTATGTTTGATCTGGACACACTTCAACTATCACAAAGCGGAGAAATTTTCGATAAAGCTGCCGAATTATTTGTCGCTAAATGGCAATCGGTTAGTACTGAGCTTATGAAATATTTCCAAGAACAATGGTTGGATCGAAACAGATTTTGGTATGAAGGATATTTAGCTCTAACACCCAGCACAAATAACGCGTTAGAATCTTTTAATCGTGTCATCAAAGACGAGGACACTTTGAGACAGCCATTTGACTTGGGCCGTTTTCGGAAATGGTTTAAACGAAATCCACTGCAACCCTAAAATCACATTGGAAACATGGACAAAAGCCTATGGATGGGCAAAGCAGAATATTCAAATGGAAGTCACGAAAAGTCGGTCAAATGTTATGTATCGAATTTCATCAGTGACGAAAATGAACAATGTTGATTATGAATGGAATACATTTGATGATTACAAACGAATAAATTTTGCGTTTGTCAGTGTGACATATCCGAATCCATTTACAAAGAACAACTGGTTGGAAGGAAGCTGTGACTGCGCTAATTATTTTAAACTTTTCATCTGTGAGCATGTCGTCGGTATTGCATTGAGGATGAAATTCGTTACTGCTCCAGACGAAGCGAAGAACATACCAATCGGTGCGAGGAGAAAAAGAGGCCGACCAGCACGGACGAAAGCGGCATTAGTGTTTCAATAATATTCACTTAATTCCACTCTATCTACCCAAATCAAACTGACGAGTAATTTCAAAAAAATTACAAATTTATTGTATAATCAAAAAATTAATTGTGCAAATAAAATAAATAGCTGTGACCTGGAACATATTCAAGAAAGCAAAGTAAATAATTAGCTGGGAGCTAGAACAGATTAGCTGATGATTTATAAATATAATAATTGTGACCTGTGACCAAAATAACCATGCAAAATTTTAATTTAACTGGGCAAATAAATAACAGATTGTAAAATAATCAACATCGAAATTGGAACTCCAATCGAAACAACAACAACAACGACAATATAATAATAACTCTAATTCACGCGACAACGGTCATAATAACAATAGATCTAACCGTAACAACAATAAAAAAATAATTCAGATTCTCGTCGCAATAACGATAACCGTCAAAATAATTTTGCTACCTAAATCCTCAAACTCCTTCTTAGACGGAAAACTAATAGAGAGGATAGAGAGGCCAACTCGTTTCATTCAGTTCTTTAACCATAAATGTTCAAACTTCAGAAAATGATCCTCAAATTCTTGATAAATTGAAAAAAATTACAAGTAATATATAAAAGTGATGAGGAAGATAATGGCATAATCATTCACGAAATTTATACTGGAACGGAGGACCTTTTGTGATTTTGGAGACAAATTTATGTGAAAGGCCAATAAAATTATAAGTGAACACTGGAGCAAGTGTCACATTACTCGCTTCTGATATCCTCGTATTAAATATGAAATCACTATCTTTGGAATAGTGGGAAGAGAACTTTCGATGAAAACTTAAGGCATGGTACACGGCATCTTCGCAATCAGTGGTCATCTGTTCGGGACAACATTACACTTGGTTGAAAGAGAGTGCTCGAATATGAGGAAGCAACACATTTTTATAGAACAAAATTTGAAAAATTTGATGAAAACTTCAAATATTTAATATAAATAGTGTCCAGATTAGTGGAACGGACATACTTGAAAATAATAGATCGCAAATAATTTTTAGACAATTAGATACAAACAATTGGTCTGAAATTGAGAAACAATTTATTTTGGATGTATGCATTTACGAGTCGTGAGATGCACAAGTCACCATGTAGAAATTTCTAATAAAGCCGCAAACATCAAATCAATCTGTTCAACCGAGCGATGACGCAAGTGCCAGTGCAAGTGCAAGTACAAGTACAAATTCAGGCAATACAAGGGAAACAAAGAAGCGTAAAGTTACTCGAAAATTTAATAATGAGTGGGAAGAACAATATTTTTTTTCCGAAATAAACGGAAAAACGATTTGCTTACTGTGTGGCGCTGAAAAGGATAATAAAAAATACAATATTGACCGCCACTTTGACGCACACCATACTGAAATCAATGTGAAATTTCCACTCTCATCCGACAAAAGAACGAAAGAAATCGAACGCCTCAAAAATAATATCAAGTCCGAGCAGAATGTTGTGAAGCGGTTTTTAACTAAAAACGAATTGGCAACGTGTGCATCGTATGAAATTGCATTCAATTTGGCAAAACACAGCAAACCATATGTAGATGGTGAATTTTTCAAGAAATTGATGTGTTCTACAGTCGGAACATTGTGTGATAACATGGACAACAAGGTGAAACAACAACTTTTGGACAACATGAAATTGTTGCAACTGAGTGATAACACGATCAGCCGACGTGTGAATGAAATTGGAACGGAAATCGAAAACCGATTGAAAAGTGATTTGAACAAGCGTATGTGGTTTTCTTTGGCGCTGGATGAGTCAACAGACATTCGTGACACGGCCCAATTGGTGTTTTGGGTTCGCTACACAATTGATGCGAAAAATTATCACGAAAACATTCTGGCATTACATCCTCTCAATGAGCACACTCGTGGAGAAGATATTTTCGATGCTTTCAAGACCATTGCAGAGCGGTTTAATTTAGATATGAAGAAATTGGCATCTGCATGTACTGATGGAGCTCCTGCGATGATAGGAAAAATTAATGGTTTCGTGGCGAGACTAAACAACCACCTGAAGGAAAGCGGCGTTGAACATCAGCTCATTGCTTATCATTGTATCATTCACCAAGAGAATCTGTGCGCCAAAACCGTTGGAAATGACAGTCTAGTTTTGAAAAACTGTACGAAGGTGAGTTTAAAAACATTTTTAATACATAAATTTACTTTTTTCTATTTTTATTTTCAACGATATTTTTTTTTTTCAAATGGATTAATCGTTGTGGTGTTCTTTTTTCTTCTCACAGATCATCAATCTCATTCGTGGAAGTGCGTTGAATCATCGAAAATTCAAATTGCTTACAGAGGAGCTGGATTCAAAATTCAAAGATGTTGTTTATTTTTGCAGCGTCCGATGGTTAAGCTGTGGCAATGCATTGAACCGATTCAAAGACTTGTTTGGGAAAATAACGACGTTCATAATACAACAGAAACTCGAAGAGAAATACGAACACATTTTTTTGCCCGAATGGCAACATGAATTTTTTTTTCTTTGTGACATTACTAATCATTTGAATGAACTCAATTTAAAATTACAAGGGAAAAAGAAATTTATTTGGGATTTGGCCAGAACAATTTCGGAATTCACAGGAAAATTGTCTGTTTTCAAAGAGCAAATAGAAGAAAGACTTCACTTTTTTTCCAACATTGGAATCACGTGCAAGAGAAATCGACGACACATTTCCTTTTGTGCAATTCATTGAGAAGTTGATTGAAGAATTTGAATCCCGATTCCAAGATTTTAGAAAATACGGTTTGGCATTTCAATTTATCAAAAATCCATTCATTTTTGACAAAAATAAATCAGAAGAGCTAGCTGAGCTCTTCGAAGTAAAAAAATCAAGCTTGAAATTTGACATTGCTCTGATCAGGACGATGTTCAAGGTACCAATGAATTGACTGAAGAAATGTCAGTGTTTGGTCAAAGATAATTATCTTGAATTAACTTCGAAAAAGAGAAGATAAGATAACATCTTTTATCTTATCTAGATACATTTTTGAAATTCAACCAAATATCTTATCTTTATCTATTTTTTTTCTACTTATCTTATCTTTTTTGAAGATAATTTGAGATAATGATTAAAAAAAAAATAAGGGAAAAAACAAAATAAATATTTCTCTTCGATAAACAAATATTTATTGTATAAGCTCTCTGTTGTATTTGAGTAAAAGGGTTTTTTCGAAATTTTCGGGTGAAATGCGGTTTCTGGGAGGGGTAAAAATTAATATGGATTGATTAAACAATCGTTCAACGACTGCGGATGCCGAAAGAGTCGTGTTGTGTTTATAGAAATCATTTCGAATCGTTCGGTAATCATCCAAAATTTAAATTCGGTCTATAAATGTAGATTTTTTTTTTTTTTTTAATGTGAATTCAATTTGATTTTCCATTTAATTCCAATAAGACATATTGTGTTAAAATTTCATTTTGTTAGACTCATTTCAAATCAATTTGCAAATAAACAAAATTCACATTCAACCATTAAATGCAGTAAATGCGGTAAATTGTGGTGAAAATATGTGTAAAACTAATTTGAAATTGTACTAGTGAAACAATATGACGGAAGATATAAAAAAACTATGTAAAGAGATGTGCAATTTGAGAAAAAACAAAAGAAAAAAGAAACAACAAATACCATAGTTCCAATGCATATTTCTAGTCGGGAGAAGTATTATTTGATCACTAGAGCCTCCAAAAATAATTAAGCAAAACGGCCTGAAATTGTTATTTTGCTTAGAAAAATGCAAAAAATTGCTCACGTTTATTCCTATGTTTCTGTTTGAGTCATAATTGCACATTGCATTGGGAGTACAAATTGAAAACCGCGCATTTTTTTCAAAATTTCGATCTTTATTATGGAAAAATGGTTACAAATTGATTATTCAAAGTATTGTCCATCGCTAGCCACAACTTTTTCCCATCTTTCTGGCAAATTACGGATTCCGCGTCGAAAGAAATCTGTGCTTTTTTCGGCTATCCATGAATCGACCCATTTTTTGCATTCCTCGTAAGAATGGAAATGCTGTTCAGCCAGGCCATGTGTCATTGATCGGAAGAGGTGGTAATCGGAAGGGGCAATGTCTGGGCTATACGGCGGGTGGGGTAGGACTTCCCATCGAAGCGTTTCCAAGTAGGTTTTAACGACCTGAGCAACATGTGGCCGAGCGTTGTCATGTTGCAAAATAACTTTATCGTGTCTTGCGACCGTTTCCGACCGTTTTTCCTTCAGTGCTCGGCTCAAACGCATCAATTGAGTTCGGTACAATGCTCCTGTGATGGTTTCGATTGGTTTCAACAACTCATAATAGATCACGCCGAGCTGATCCCACCAAATACACAGCATTAGCTTCGAGCCATGAATGTTCGGCTTTGGCGTCGATGTTGATGCGTGGCCGGGGTAACCATACGATTTTTTTCGCTTCGGATTATCGTTCAGCTGTTCACAAGTGAAAAAACGGCGTTCGATGTCTCTCGGCTTCAATTCGTATGGCACCCAATTTCCTTGCTTTTGAACCATTCCCATGGCTTTTAAACGATAGGAGATGGATTGTTGTGTCACTCCCAATGATTTTGCAAGTTTTTCTTGCGTTTGACACGAGTCTTCATCGAGTAATGCTTCCAACTCCTCGTCTTCAAACTTTTTCACTTGGCCTGGACGCTCTTTGTCTTCCACATCAAAATCACCACTTTTGAACCGCGCAAACCACTCCTGGCACGTTCTAATCGACGGAGCATATTCTGGATATGCTTCGCATAACAAACGATGACTCTCGGAAGCATTTTTCTTCAGATTAAACCAATAAAGTAAAACTTCCCGCAAATGTTGTTTTGTAGGCACGTAGCTCGACATTTTCAACGCAATAATAAACTTGTGTATTCAACTGAATGATAAGTTTGACAGATCGTTTTCAATGTATTTTTTTATCCTCTTTAAGATACAATAGCTGTCAAAGTCAAAATAATGACATCTATGATAGATATGAAGTTAGTAACGAATGCGCGGTTTTCAATTTGTACTCCCAATATGTGTGTGAAGAGAAAATGAAGCGATGCAGATACATTAATTTTCTTTTTCGATTTCATCGTCGATAAAATTATTGAACTGAATAATATTTAACATAGAAATATTCGATTCTGTGAGTGAATGACGTCTATTGGACAAATGTATTTGTATATGCAGAAGGATCTTTCTACGTTAACAGATAACACTGAAGTGTGTTCACATTTGATTTTCTGGTCAACCGGTGGCAACGGAATTTTGCATGCTTCTCGATATTGTTTACGTCGATCGTTTGATTTCAATAATGCGGCTATCATGCTGGCAATGTTTGTTGTTGTTGTTTGATTAGGTCACACACTCCGTTTAATGCACGTATCAAACAAGTCACGTGCTTCAAATTGAGAAATATTTCCTTCAGCCCTCTACCAGCTTTCAACATATAGGGTGCCTGATCCGTAATTATGAACCATACTCTTTCGTGAGGTATATCAGCCCCATACAGCGTAGCACATGCTTTGAGTACAGCCTGTTGTATTGTGGTATTGTTAGCTATTTCTACAATTTAGTTTTCCAACCAGCACATTTAGCACCGATCGTGAGCACGCATCCGTTGTTTCACAGCAATATATATTGTCTGTTTACTTATATAATCCTTGATTGTTTGCAGTGTGCTTTGGTAGATCCAATCAATTATGCTGCAAAATGTGTTTACACACGGTAAAACAACCTTGTGCTCTTCCAAAAAAAGCTTTTTGATGCTTGTATCGAATACGAATCATCTATGGATCTTTTTGTATTCCCATTTGCAATTGTACCCGATATCGATGGCTGCATAACATTTCTTTCATTTGCTTTCTTGTATTTTTGTGACTTCAAATGCGATTGATATTGTGTATTCTAAAGAACAGCATCAATTTTGAATGTAGCTGGACATGATTTGCAAAAAATTAAAATTTCTTTCGATTTCGAATGAATTTCAAATGAATTGTTTTTGCCAATTAATTTTTTGGCACGAGAAATGAGATTCTCTTTGTCCTTGCCCATGTTGACTTTGTGGGCATTACATTGCAACTGATGTAAATATTGAAAGAGAACAGCATAAACGAACTTTGTGTATAAACACATTCACGCATCATCCAAAAAACAATATTGTCGAACGTGCATATATATAGAACGTTAAACGCATATTTGTGGGCATTTACTTCAAAGAATCGTGATTTTTGGCATGATCTTCTAAAATATGCAACATTTGCATTCAATTCAATTCACTCAACGGCTATACATGTCATGAATTAGCACACGGATTTAAAATTCAAATCCCGAATCAATTAAAAACAGCCAAATTTACACATAACTATGGCAACACAACATCTGCATAATAAAAAGCTTCAAAATAAACAATGTTATGATTCAAATGCTTCTGACATTGATATAAAGCCAGATGATATGGTATTGATCAGGGGCCAGGTGAAAAAACACTAATTCTAATATGTTTATGACTGTTAAAAATCTAGTACTTCGTTTATTGGCATGTGTCAATAATACGCGTGTTAATTTACATTTGTCAACAAACCGGCTAAAATGCAAATAAACCAACTGTCATTCTAGTGTTTTCAAATGCAAATGTTTGCTGCGACTTTTACAAGGATCTAGCATATTTAAGAACAGAAACATGGAAACAAGTTTTGCGACACATTTGATTCTATCATAATTTTCAACGACTTGATACTTTTTCCGCAAACGTATAATACATCTTTAATATCAGAGAATAAATTTTCGCAAGAATTGCACTTGAAATACATTGCAGTAGAAAACTGTTTAAGTTAAAATGTATATTCAATTTGTGGTTATGTCAATTCCGGTTTTTCGGTTAATACTGCTTTCACATGTGACGAGTGTACACGTAATTTGGTGAGTTCGTTCCAATTTCACACATTTGGCCGATTTCGGTAGCATGGAAATTCCGCGGACATGACTCTTTCGGCAAAATCGATGTGTTTTTTCTCGGGTGCAGTGTGGCTTAGCACGCCCCTCACCTTAAAATTCATTTAGCTCGAAATCGAAACATTGTGCCTCGGACGAGGGGAGGCCACGGAGCTCGCCTTCCCCGGGACCTGATCGGAGCTCCACAGTTGAAAACCGTTTTGAATATTGGAACTTTGAATTTGAGAGGAGGTTTTGAGTCTAAGAAATTCGAATTAGTTGACAGAGCGAATGTTTTCGGTTTAGATGTCTTAGATTTGAGTGTTAAGGCTTGTTGTAGCAGCGGACCGAAAACCGAAACCGAACCGAAACCGAACCGAAACCGAACCGAAACCGAACTGATTTTCAGTTTCGGCTGGCGTTTTTTCGGTTCATGATTTTTTGGCTGGTTGCAACAGAGAACTGAAACCGAAACCGAACCGAATATCAATTTTTACATTTGTCACGTAATTTTTTTTCTTTGTCATAAACACACACGGTTTTTGGTAATTTTTGTGTGTAAAAAATGGATTATAATCAAGCAATTGCAAGATATAATGCTTCGAATTATATATTTGAACACGATTTTATCACTCTTGTGTTATTGTTGGAAAAAAATAAGAAGAAAAGTCCGCACAAATTATACAAAAAACGACATGAAGAAGGTGCTCACATTGTATTGATTGAACGACATTTGTTGGACGACGATACAAAATTTCGCGAATATTTTCGCTTGAGTCCATTCCTCTTTAATACAATATTGGATTTTTTAAAGGAAGACCTAACAAGCCAAGCAACGAATTGGGTTCCAAATCCAATAACTGCGCAACAAAAGTTTTACATTTCGATCATTATCATTTCAATACAGAATACACTACTCAACAATTGGACGTATTGTGAACGAATGCCTTTCATCAATCATTAAACATTTTCAAACCAAAGCGATTCCAACACCAACTACTGCATCGTTGAAAGAAATAACTGACAATTTTTTTTCAAAATGGAACTTTCCCAATGCATGTGGGGCCATTGATGGAAAGCATGTACGCATCAAATGTCCAGGAAATTCATTCAATTGTTTTGTTGGCGATTGTGGATGCTCACTACAAGTTCATTGCTCTTGATATCGGTTCGTATGGCAGAGAGGGCGATGCAGGTAATATGTACAATGCAATTCGAATGAATTTATTTTAAAATAGAATTGTAATTTGACAGGCATTTTTCTAAAAAGTGTGATGGGCCAATTGATAAACAGTGGCAGTTTTAATGTTCCACCACCAGCCGTCTTGCCATCAACGGATATCGAGTTGCCGCACGTAATTCTTGGAGACGAGGCGTTTGCCTTGACTACGACAATGATGAAACCGTTTCCAAGAAATCAATCTCTTTACGATGGAACAAAGGCAATTTATATATAGACATAGCCGAGCCAGACGAACTACAGAAAATTTCTTTGGTATCATGTCGTCATATTTCCGAATTTTTTTTACACCGATTGTTACGATAACTTTTATGATGAACATTATATAAAATTTCATTTGATTTAACAAAATCTATTAAAGATTCCTCTTCCTCCGCGGAGAATTTGGCTTTTGATTTCTTTTCAGACATAATTCAAATGAATTTAAATTAATTTGTATGAAAAACGAAACAAAACAAAATATCGAATTGAGAAATAACAAAAAACACAATGTTTCCTATGAATTTAAATTAATTAAAATTAATATAAATGAATCAAATAAAAAACTACACAAAATATCGAAATGAGAAATAAAAAGATGATGTTTTCCTAATGACTTTGTGACTGGAATGACAACAAACGTTGACATTTCATGATTTTTGACATTAGTTTCGGATGAACTGAAACCGAAACAAGTCAAAAGTACTTGTTTCGGTTTCGGTTGCAAATGTACTGAATTCGGTTCGGTTTCGGTTTTCGGTCCGCTGCTACAACAAGCCTTTAAAGGACAGTTTGAAGATACGTTAGGGAATTATCGCATATTTCTGTCGGGTGTTTCTGGAGGAAGAGCTTATTGCGGTGTAGGATTTTTGATTCACACAAATTTAGAGTCTTCAGTAGTAAGTCATAGATTCGTCGATGAAAGATTAATGTGGATCTCGATTAAAATTGGGGGGGGAAGTTTATAGATTCGTGAGTGTTTACTCACCATGCGAAGGGGCAGATTCGGACCATTTGAATGACTTCTACATTGATCTGAATGACGTAGTCGATAGAAAAGGCAGTGAAAGAGTGATTCTATTAGGCGATTTTAATGCGAGAGTGGGTAGAAATGATCCAAATTTTTAAATTTTTCCGCGGTACTGAGAAAATTTGGTGAAGAGTCTGCCGCGAATGGTAATGGGAAGTGATTACTCGATTTATGCCAGAGTTTGGATTTAGTTATAGCTAATTCATTTTTCAAGCACAAGAAAATTCACATGTATTCGTGGGAAAATCCTGGTCAGAATCAAAAATCTCTTCTCGATTACATTATCGTTGAGGCAAGCTTGCGCAAAAAAGTTTTAAATACGAGAGTGTATAGAAGTTTTGGTTTGGACTCTGATCACTACTTGGTAGCCAGCAAACTATGCATTTGCAAGAGCGGCTTAAGAAGGCATCAGAAGTCTACAAAAAGAGTGAAAGTGGAAAGATTGCGAGATGTGAATGTAGCGAGGGAGTTTCTAGCAAAATTAGGGGAACAATTAATAATATTGGGAGAACAAATTGAAAACCGCGCATTCGTTACTAACTTCATATCTATCATAGATGTCATTATTTTGACTTTGACAGCTATTGTATCTTAAAGAGGATAAAAAAATACATTGAAAACGATCTGTCAAACTTATCATTCAGTTGAATACACAAGTTTATTATTGCGTTGAAAATGTCGAGCTACGTGCCTACAAAACAGCATTTGCGGGAAGTTTTACTTTATTGGTTTAATCTGAAGAAAAATGCTTCCGAGAGTCATCGTTTGTTATGCGAAGCATATCCAGAATATGCTCCGTCGATTAGAACGTGCCAGGAGTGGTTTGCGCGGTTCAAAAGTGGTGATTTTGATGTGGAAGACAAAGAGCGTCCAGGCCAAGTGAAAAAGTTTGAAGACGAGGAGTTGGAAGCATTACTCGATGAAGACTCGTGTCAAACGCAAGAAAAACTTGCAAAATCATTGGGAGTGACACAACAATCCATCTCCTATCATTTAAAAGCCATGGGAATGGTTCAAAAGCAAGGAAATTGGGTGCCATACGAATTGAAGCCGAGAGACATCGAACGCCGTTTTTTCACTTGTGAACAGCTGCTTCAAAGGCAAAAACGGAAGGGTTTTTTGCATCGTATTGTGACTGGTGATGAAAAGTGGATTCATTACGATAATCCGAAGCGAAAAAAATCGTATGGTTACCCCGGCCACGCATCAACATCGACGCCAAAGCCGAACATTCATGGCTCGAAGCTAATGCTGTGTATTTGGTGGGATCAGCTCGGCGTGATCTATTATGAGTTGTTGAAACCAAACGAAACCATCACAGGAGCATTGTACCGAACTCAATTGATGCGTTTGAGCCGAGCACTGAAGGAAAAACGGTCGGAAACGGTCGCAAGACACGATAAAGTTATTTTGCAACATGACAACGCTCGGCCACATGTTGCTCAGGTCGTTAAAACCTACTTGGAAACGCTTCGATGGGAAGTCCTACCCCACCCGCCGTATAGCCCAGACATTGCCCCTTCCGATTACCACCTCTTCCGATCAATGACACATGGCCTGGCTGAACAGCATTTCCATTCTTACGAGGAATGCAAAAAATGGGTCGATTCATGGATAGCCGAAAAAAGCACAGATTTCTTTCGACGCGGAATCCGTAATTTGCCAGAAAGATGGGAAAAAGTTGTGGCTAGCGATGGACAATACTTTGAATAATCAATTTGTAACCATTTTTCCATAATAAAGATCGAAATGTTGAAAAAAAATGCGCGGTTTTTGTACTCCTAATAATAAGTTGCTGGACAACAGAGGAATAAGGTATTCTGGTCAAGGGTTAATAAAATCACGAATGGAGGAAAGAAGCATGCTCCTGGAGCTGTTTTGGACAAGTCTGGCAATGTAGTGATGGGTAGAAAGAATGTGTTGAAACGATGGAAGGAATATTTTGATGAATTGCTGAATGTAGAAAATGCCGATTTGGTGAATGAGAATGTGAATGTAAATGTGAGTGAAGTGAGTTTGGAAGAGATTAGCATGGATGAAATTCAGATTGCAATTAATAAGTTGAGTTGGGGTAAGGCTGCGGGTGTGGATGAGATTAGGAATGAATATTTGATTAGTAGTGGTTTGGTAGGTGTTCGCTGGCTATATCGCATCTTTAATTTAGCTTGGAGCTCCTCTGTTGTCCCCGAAGAATGGGGTGGCGCAGTCATTTCGCCACTTCATAAGAAAGGCAGTAATAGAGGAATTTCTCAACAACTATCGAGGAATTTTTTCCGTTTCGTGGATTTGCAGAAAGCATACGACTGCATTCCCAGATCTAAGTTGTGGTCAGTCTTGGCCGAATATGGTGTGAATGGTTATCTTCTCAACGCGATTCAAAGTTTGTACGCAAACAGTAAAGCAGCAGTAAGAGTGGATGGAGATTTGAGTGAATAGTTTGAAGTACGTAATGGTCTCCGACAGGGATGTACAATTTCACCTCTTCTATTCATTATTTATATGGACAAGCTGATCAAATCAGCCAATTTAAGGAGTAGAGTAGCTTTGGGGGGCAATATTATCTCTGCACTCGCTTACGCAGATGATCTGGTACTATTTGGCAATTCCGAACTTGAGCTGCAAAATAGTATCAAAGATTTGGAAGAGGCTTGTACGAACTTCGGAATGACCATTAGCGGCACAAAAACTCAAGTCATGCATGTGGGCAAAACTCGAAAGCCAATTCATTGCACTTTGAATGGCAGCTTGTTGGAACAAGTGTCCCAATTCAAATATTTGGATTGAATCTTCTCGGAAGATGGCAAGTTTAATAAAGAGTTTGAACAGCGTAGGGTTAATGGAAATAAAGTAGTAGCCCAACTTAGATCACATGTTTTCAATAAACGTGAATTGAATAAAGAAACAAAGATGTTGATTCACGGGTCAATCTTCAGACCAACTATTCTATATGGTAGCGAGAGCTGGGTTGATTCTGAGAATTTGATTCATGATTTAGATATTTTAAATTAAATGAACTGGACGGGGAATCAATTCAAAATATAAACTCAATTAACAAAATTTTAATTAAATAATCGTCTAATTTAGAAATGTTTATTTGATTTTTTTGGCTTTAATATCACGAGTAATCATTCATTCATTCATTTTAATATTACTTTTGTTTTCATTTATTTTGCCAGTGCCGGCAAATTAATTGGTAGCAAAGCGAAGTTACGCTAGGTTGAAATCGGCAATTGCTCAACCCAAGCGACGCACTCAATTAATCGATCGCCAATCATTCAGTCGTCCAAAGGCAAGCCCACGCCCAATTAAGGAAACTGTGCCGAAAATCATACCAAAACAACGGTTCGAGACCATTGCAAACGACACCGATAACGCCAGTCTTGATATGGACGAGATCGAATTTCAAGTCATTACACATCATGTGATTCAAATTTAAATTTTAATAAAGAAACGAATAAACATCTCAGTTTCTAATTTTTACTTCAACGTTCTCTATTTTTGAATTGGTAATAACAATTTCGAATTAGTTCACTCTGATGTGAACTTTCAATTCATGCCAACGATAGATATGGCTCTACATTTATGTTATGTATAACTTTCGTTAAAAAGTTAATGAGTATTCAAATTGATGAAAAAAAAAACACAGATTAGAAAATCAAAAATACTTCATCCAATTTAATGACAAGATTTGAATTTTGACCCCGAAAATTGAAAATTTTGTGAGGGAGGTAGTCTTAAATCTCATCAGAATGACTTGAAATTTTGCATGACTTATTTTGTTCATAAAAAAATAATATTCTGAAAGTTTCATTATGATACAATGCGAAATAGTCATAGTCCCCATACAAATTTTTCCTAATTATATTGAAAAACAGCCCATTTTTTGATTCGACTCCACTAGAGCTACCCGAAAAAATTATCCGATTAGGCTGAAAATTAATAGGTTTCTATTCCTAATGAAGTTCAATGCATGTGAAATTTTTTGAATAATTCTAATCTCAATTTTGTGAGTTTTCGTGTTAACAAATTTTTGCGTACAGTGTACAAAGTACCACACACGGACAAGAAATTGCTCCGGAAATGGTTGCAATCGTTTTTTCTAGGTTCAAAACGCATAGAAAAAATTTTCCGAGCGTTTTGAATTTTTTGGACCGATCGCAATACTTTTACCACACACAGTGGTGTGTGCGAAAAAGTAAAAAAAAAAAACAAAATATTTATTTACCATTTCGACGATTACCAGTATTTTTATGACTTTGAGAATTGACATTCGTTTGGATGGTTTCATGTTCCTGTCATTGGGACTTTTCACGTTGACTCGCTAATCACATGCGAACTTGTTATTGATTCGATAATTTATATGGGACTCTTGCGAGTCAGTTCAGTCATAAGACCCTAGGTTTTACATAAAACACATTTCAACCAACATTCATTCACAGTATAAATCGCACCTGCGTATGAAAAAACCGTTCAAATACTGCCTCATTGGATAAATATTTCCAGCAGTTTTTCCAAATATTTTCTTATTTTCTGTTCTTTGTGCTTCTGATGAGTTTTGTGGAAAAACTGCAATTATTTCGATTTCGATCGTAACAATTATAAAGATCGCATCATAATATTTTCATGATTTATTTTAATAACTATCAGGTTGAATCGTAATACTTATAATGATAAATCCTAATAAATATGTTGTACGAACCATAATAAATATTTTGATTGAAATCTTAATAATAATTATGATTGAACCTGATAAATTAATATGATAAATCATAATAATTATTATGATGTATAGCTCTGATAACATTACTACGATTTTATTATGATAAGTTTATAAAAATTTGATAATGTTATTAGCATCCAATTCTAATAACGGTATTATTCAAAATGCTTATTATTATTAATTTATCATATTAATTTTTTATTACGTGCAAAACTATAAAGGGAAATTAGTGTGAGCTGCCAAATATCTTTATTCTATGAAAATTTAGAAGAATATTTTGATCAAATTGTGAAAGTCTGGGCTTCGACACTCTTTTCTTATGTACTTCTACATTCAGCCAGTTGTTGGCGGTGAAATAAATATACTCATGAATACACATGTACTTTTTTTCTGAGACACTAAAGAAAATGATTTCATTATATATTTTGGTATTTACCTTTTAAAAACTGCATACACACAATTTATTGCGTTCAAATTTTTTTTTTTATTTGGCACTTCAATCGAATCCTTTTGAGAAGAGAATGAATTGAAAAATAAAAGGGAAAATAACTTGAATAATACTTATATCTTGTTATTCACACAGAATCAATGAATCTGATTTGTTCAACATACAGTTGAGGAATGACGACTATATTCAGAATACATTTTTTATTTATAAGTCACTGGTGTTCATC
The DNA here is from genome assembly GCA_028476595.1 of Obolodiplosis robiniae. Classification (NCBI taxonomy): domain Eukaryota; kingdom Metazoa; phylum Arthropoda; class Insecta; order Diptera; family Cecidomyiidae; genus Obolodiplosis; species Obolodiplosis robiniae. The sequence continues at coordinate 4,048,056 of CM052017.1, read as the reverse complement.
AGGATATGGAAGAATAATTAAATTATTTTACAATTATGGATGATAGTCATGTTTACCGTTCCTCGTCATAAAAGCCTAATAAAACCACTGATAAATTACACTTTTGTGTTTTATGATATCTAATTGCGCCTCCTTCAAACAATACCGAGTTAAATCAAGCTAAATTCGTATCTCAATGTACGCTAAGTTAAAGCGGATAATCTTATCATGTTGTTCATTTACTTAGTCAAATTGTCATGATTCATATTTGACTGGGGTAGAAAAAAAACTTCTTCTCGCAAAACAGAAAATAAACGTGAACTTCATAAAAATGGCCAATAAAAGTAGACTATAGAAAAATTTCCAGTGAAGGTGAACCAAAAAAAAGTTGCAGTGAAAGTGAAATATAAATTAAATTTTCAATATCTTTTTCGTGCGCATTTTTTGCTCAAGTGGTGAGAGATAGGCTTGTACAATGCTCTGCAGATTTATAAAGGATGTTCTTTAGCTCAACTGTCTGAACCATTGTTCAAAGCTAACTCTTACCACTTGAGCAAAAAAACGCGCTCAAAAAATATATTGAAAATTTAATTTATAGTTCACTTTTATTGCAACCTTTTTATTTTGGTCCACATTCATTGACAACTTTTCTAAAGTTCACTTTTATTTTCTATTTTGCGAGAGTGAAGTTTTTATTCTATCCCAGTCATTTACCTAAGCTTTGATAATTATTTTATAACTTAGTTTTTGAATAGCGAAATCTAATGATTATTCAGTAGAATCGATAAAGTGTCTTCCAAATTTCTACGCACAGATACAGAAAAGGCAAAATTTTGTACCATTCGAGGTCCAATTTCGACACATAATTTGCCTTTTCCGAATCTGTTAGCAGAGCTGGAATATTCACACTGTGTGTGCATCAGGGGCAGATAACTATTTTCATAAGTGAATTCCTTTTAGGCAAATGATTGATAATAATATTGCACCATTCAAATATTAAAATTTATAGATTTAATAGTAGTTTCTTCTTTAATTTGAATAGATTTGAAAACACTTAATCCAGCTGGAGTTTTCGGAGCGAACGTTACCGAAACACTTTTGCATGTAATAAGGTTCATTTTAGAAACAAATAACACCATTCTCACGCAAAATCTTCAAATTCTCTCTGAGAAAACGGATTTGAGAAAAAAAACGTTGTGCTTTTTTTTTATTTTACTACAAGAATATATATTTTCACGAGTTTTTCTAGGGTAATCCAATACAAAATGATATTTCAAAGAAAACATCAACAATAGCTAATAGTTCCCGTCTCGCTATTGGTGAGTTAGAATCAAATAACAATAAATGCCCAAACATGTCACGGCTGATTCGAAGTATTAATTAATCCTTAATTTTCATGAGAACCATACGAACAAACTTAATTTCGATATGATCAGAGATGTAACCATCGGAACCAATCAATGATGTGTTTAATATTACAATGATCGCTATTTTTCCTTTACACTCGGACTGGTGTTATGCTTGCTCTCACTAAATTACTATAGGCTTAAGACGACATATTGAATTGTATAGAGTAGGGACAAACTAACAACAAATAATGTATTTCGTCCATCTCTCCTGAGTTAGTTCGGTTTTGCCATGGTTTCCCGTATACAATTCTGGTATTCATAGTCTCTCGTGAATACCTCCCTCCCAACAAAAGTGTATTTGTCTTCTTGTAAAAGTCGCACTATGGGCGGAATTTGTTGCCGTATTGGGTCTAAGACCAGCATGTTCACGGTTCACCGTCAACACATATTGGCATAAATTTATGTTTTGCAATAAATAAATAAATAAAATGAAAAGATGAGATTCTGAAAGTTAAATGATGCTACGATGAGAAATAAACGTAGCCCGTAAACCCGTAGTCTTTCGGGAAATGGGCGGAAAAGTTAGTTTTACGTTTGTTAAACCATTTATCTTTATCTAGATAATGGTCATAAGCTTTTCGTCAATACCGAGGAAGGCCATGTTTACCGTTCCCTATCATAATAGCCATATACCACGACTGATAAACGCGCCTCCTTCAAACAATACCGAGTTAAATCAAGCTAAATTCGTATCTCAATGTACGCTAAGTTAAAGCGGATAATCTTATCTTGTTGTTAATTTACTCAGCTAAATTGTCATGATTCATATTTACCTGAGCTTTGATAATTATTTTATAACTTTGTTTTTGAATAGCGAATTCTAATGATTATTCAGTAGAATCGATAAAGTGTCTTCCAAATTTCTACGCACAGATACAAAAAAGGTAAAATTTTGTACCATTCAAGGTCCAATTTCGACACATAATTTGCCTTTTCCGAATCTGTTAGCAGAGCTGGAATATTCACACTGTGTGTGCATCAGGGGCAGATAACTATTTTCATAAGTGAATTCCTTTAAGGCAAATGATTGATAATAATATTGCACCATTGAAATATTAAAATTTATAGATTTTATAGTAGTTTCTTCTTTAATTTGAATAGATTTGAAAACACTTAATCCAGCTGGAGTTTTGCAAATCAATAAAAAACCTCGGTGTTGTATTTGATTCAAATATGCATTTTGAGGAACATAATATTGAGAAATTGCAAAAAGTTTATGGTGTGTTGAGTAGAATTCGCTATACTCGGCATATCATACCAAACTATGTTAAGCGTGATGTTGCTTGTGCGCTCATTGATCCCATTTTGAGCTATGGTGATGTGATCTCTTATGTTTGGGAAGCCCATGGCTCAATTGATCAGGAGAATCGTATTCGCATGGCCGATAACGATAAAATCCATTATATTTGTGGCTTGAAAAGATCCGAGCACATAAGCGAGTGTCGTGAGTGAATCAATGGCCTTACCCCTGAGTCCAAGGCAAAGCTTCATTCAGCTACTCAGCTCTGAGTTCGACAAACGTGCATTTTGTTTTGCGGCAATCATTTTTTTGAATACAATTCCGGGTGACATCAAGAAATGTAACAAAATCCTTTCATTTAAATTGCAGCTCAAAATCTGGCTGCACAACAACCAGCAATATTTCCAGTTTCTTTCAATTTTCGTTGCTCAGTTGATGAATTTGTGCTCTTGCCAACGTTTTTCCATTACAATCATCATTTAGTTTTAAGTTATTTAAGTTTTCCCCTGGCTTTCCTGGGTCAGGCTGGTTTTCCATGGTTACCCGGACTCAATTTGGTATCTATAGTCACTCGCAGATATCCCCCATCCCTGTAATTGTCTTTGTTAAAGTCGTTCCATGGGCGGAATTTATACCGTATTGGGCACTTTGCCAGCATACATGTTTTACTGCGTAGCTCTTGTACATATTGGTATAAATCTGAGATTCGTGATAAATAAATAAATAAATAAAATATTTTGTTGGCTGAAAGTGGTTTTCAGTCCATTCGCTACGTTCGAAGCGAACGTTACCGAAACACTTTTGCATATAATAAGGTTCATTTTAGAAACAAATAACACCATTCTCACGCAAAATCTTCAAATTCTCTCTGAGAAAACGGATTTGAGAAAACAAACGTTGTGATTTTTTTTTATTTTACTACAAGAATATATATTTTCACGAGTTTTTCTAGGGTAATCCAATACAAAATGATATTTCAAAGAAAACATCAACAATAGCTAATAGTTCCCGTCTCGCTATTGGTGAGTTAGAATCAAATAACAATAACTGCCCAAACATGTCACGGCTGATTCGAAGTATTAATTAATCCTTAATTTTCATGAGAACCATACGAACAAACTTAATTTCGATATGATCAGAGATGTAACCATCGGAACCAATCAATGATGTGTTTAATATTACAATGATCGCTATTTTTCCTTTACACTCGGACTGGTGTTATGCTTGCTCTCACTAAATTACTATAGGCTTAAGACGACATATTGAATTGTATAGAGTAGGGACAAACTAACAACAAATAATGTATTTCGTCCATCTCTCCTGAGTTAGTTCGGTTTTGCCATGGTTTCCCGTATACAATTCTGGTATTCATAGTCTCTCGTGAATACCTTCCTCCCAACAAAAGTGTATTTGTCTTCGTAAAAGTCGCACTATGGGCGGAATTTGTTGCCGTATTGGGTCTAAGACCAGCATGTTCACGGTTCACCGTCAACACATATTGGCATAAATTTATGTTTTGCAATAAATAAATAAATAAAATGAAAAGATGAGATTCTGAAAGTTAAATGATGCTACGATGAGAAATAAACGTAGCCCGTAAACCCGTAGTCTTTCGGGAAATGGGCGGAAAAGTTAGTTTTACGTTTGTTAAACCATTTATCTTTATCTAGATAATGGTCATAAGCTTTTCGTCAATACCGAGGAAGGCCATGTTTACCGTTCCCTATCATAATAGCCATATACCACGACTGATAAACGCGCCTCCTTCAAACAATACCGAGTTAAATCAAGCTAAATTCGTATCTCAATGTACGCTAAGTTAAAGCGGATAATCTTATCTTGTTGTTCATTTACTCAGCTAAATTGTCATGATTCATATTTACCTGAGCTTTGATAATTATTTTATAACTTTGTTTTTGAATAGCGAATTCTAATGATTATTCAGTGGAATCGATAAAGTGTCTTCAACGATATTTCTACGCACAGATACAAAAAAGGCAAAATTTTGTACCATTCGAGGTCCAATTTTGACACATAATTTGCCTTTTCCGAATCTGTTAGCAGAGCTGGAATATTCACACTGTGTATGCATCAGGGGACAGATAACTATTGTCACGTATTCTGAAGATGGCACGATTGTTTTTCCTCGAATTAATTACAGTAAATTCTTTATTCATGTCTGGATTTTAAGGAAGTTTCCGAATAGAGAATCACGGAAAATACATGATTCAAAAGTTCCATCAACATAGATCACAACTTAAAACGTTCGATTGCTTCTACACATCGAAAAGCATTCAAGACATTTCTGCACGGAAAAACCGCAAATGCCTTAAATTGTTTTGTGCAGACTGCTTCAAAACAAAAACTGAGGCAACGCCTGAAAATCCTAAAAAAATTCTCGCATTACTTTATTATTATTATTATTTATTAATCCCTTAGATACATTATTTATACAATCAGAAGACAATTGGCGAGGGGGATATCTCTGGATTTGTAATAAGTTTGTTTTTTCCTTCTCACTAATACATCGGCCTCTATAAATCCATTTTGATGCCAAGCATGTAACATTGATGGATATTGAATGTTGAGTAAAAAACGGAACCTTTTTTGTCACATAAATTGAATTTTATTTTAAGTACAATTGTTTCAACGCAAGATGCGTCATCATCAGCTGTGCGAATTCAACAAGTCGTTTTTCGTTACAATGCAAATGTGAAAGGCAGGAAAGATAGCAGAAAGCAAAGAGAATTTTATAAACATACCGATAAAGTCAAATTATAGTAAATTTATGAGAGGTAACCAACAAGGTCCGTCATCTCTGTTGATGTTGTGCAAGTCATTGAGGTGTATTTGTATTGATTCTAAAATATTGAGTTTTGTCGGATGTTGCTCGCATTCCAAAAGTTTGAATTCGTCGAGTGTGAAAGTGTTATTTGATTGTATTGAATGTTCGGCTATTGCGCTCCTATGCGGCTCGTTGTTTTCGATACATTTGAGATGTTCTTTTGCCCGTTTTTTCAATTCGCGTCTAGTTTGGCCAATAAAATACACGAGCAATGTTTGCATTGTGCCGAATATATGCCCGGTTTTTCATCGAATGGAATTGCGTCTTTGGTTGATTGAAGTAGATTTTTGAGTTTAGTGTTGCTACACGGGACTGGAGCCATGTCTGTGTTAGAAAAACACTTGCTCAAGCCGTTATGTAGTGGCGCGAAGTATTTAAATCGGAAGCGATTGGGTTGTTCACGTACAGGCATTAGCAAAGTAATGTTTTTCCTCCATTTTTAGGCAATTTGAGGCAATTAATGCTCTCATTTGTATATCCATTTTTCGAGGCAATGTTATAGATGCGGTCGCGTTCATCGAAGAATTTTTGATTTGTTAGCGGTATATTGCATAAACGATGCGTCATGGAATTGAAGGCTGCATATTTTTGTGCATTTGGATGGTTAGAGTCAACGGGGATAAAACGTTCGGTGCTAGTCCGGTTTTCGGTAAATATCGAATTCGATTTTGCCCAATTCATTGCGTGTTATGGTGAGGTCCAGAAAAGGTAAACCACGATTTTGCTCTCTTTCGACCGTGAACTGTATGTTTGGCAATTCGTTTTTGGCCAATGTTTCTTCTAACGAATTGACGAATAAATTGCAGAAAAAAGGCGATAAACTGTTTCCCATTCCCATGCTGCTCATTTGTACGTAAAATTTATTCCTGAACTGAAGAAATGTTTGCTTTGCACAGACTTTAGTCATTACTCAATTTTTTGGTGAATTCAAATGTGTTTTTACAGAGAAATTGTCAAATGATTTTAGAGATGCGGACGACTACAAAGCCATTTGGACAATTTTTGACACGGTGCATTGATATTGCTGACAATTGGACGGTATTTGTTGTCCGGCTTGTGTATTTTGGGTAAACCGTAAATGCGCGGAACATTTGCGTAGCTTGGGATCATTTTCCTTTTCCAATTTTCACTGAAAATTTCGATGTATTTATTCACAACACCAGAGCATGATTTGGTCATTTTTTTTATCGGATTTTTGATTTCTTTGTAAGGGCCATCACTAATTAACTTTTCCATTGCCATGTCATAGTTATTTCGATCAATAACGACAACGCCGTTACCCTTATCCGCTTTCAACACGTAAATGTCTTTTTCATTCAAATATTTAACGGTAGCATACATGTTTTTGGTTTTGGCGTCTGGTTTGATATCGCGCGACTGTAATAACAACGGTTTGATTGCAACACGAACAGCATTCGCCTCATCTTTTTTCAATTTGTTAATAGCGGTTTCAGCATCAACGATTATTTCTTTTAAAGGGAAGTGTTTGTCCGGCGAAGCAAAGTTTAGGTATTTCAACTGAAATACTGTTATCATCATACTGTTTTTCAGTTTGCAAAGTTTAGGCCTTTATCAAGAAGATTTACTGGTCCAATCAATTGTACGGATGATTTATTCACTAAAAAATTCGGAATGAAATCAATTTTTGGTCTATTGGGAACGGTGTAATTTTGTTTTTGTTTTAGGTGTGCTAACTTTTTCTGCTTCTTTAGCATACACTCGCGCATTAAATGTCTTGATTCTTCGAAAATGTTGCCCAAAAGCGAATCCAATGGGCAAAAGTCAAAGTCGACGTGCTTGTTGTATCGCTAAATTTTCGGATTGACTTTTGGTTTTTCACTTGATCGCAGTGAAGTTTGGCTGCACTTTGCACCTTTTGCACTGTTTCAGAAAGTTAATGTCTGATTTTGTTCGACATATTTTTAATTTGAGAAGTTGAAATTCTTTACACTCCTTTCCGTTTTTTACTCAATATTCAATCAACTCAGTCACATTGTCGTCCGCTATCCGATTGTTTAATAATTGATGGATATGACTAAATAAACTGAGCAATATTTTTTACATTTTCTTTCCTATGACTAAGATATATAAGAAAAGAGCCAATAGAGTCAAGTCACTGATCAACAGTAGTAAAAAGAAGTGGACGGTCGAGAGCTTCAATAATGCCAACTCCATTCGCTCTAAGTGGAGTGTTATTCAGTCGCTCGGTTTTTGCAAAACTAGCAAGGATAACAGTAATGAATCTGAAATTCTAGACAACTTCAATTTGAATGACATCAATGGTTTCTTCGCTTCAATCCACTTTCTACTAATATAAATTCTACTTTCTTGTTCCAAAAAATTACCATTGATCAATTTTTTACCGCATTCAAACCAATTAAGAGCAATGTAATCGGCAACGATGGCATCCCTCTTAAATTTCTTAGCTTAATTATTCCAAAAATAGCCCTAAATATTGTTTTCATTTTTAATTATTGCATTTCTCATAGTGTTTATCCAGCTGATTGGAATAAAGTCATTATTAAACCTCGCAATAAAGTACCAAGTCCCCAATCCATTTCTGAACATAGACCAATTAGCATCATTTCTGTCATTCCAAAGATTTTCGCGATTCTCTTAAATAGTCAGATCACTGTCTATCTGGAATCGAATGCCATTCTTTACGAACGGCAATCAGGTTTCCGTAAGAACCATAGTTAGTCTCATGGATTTTACTCACTTTGTGTTTAAAAATCGACGACAAGTAGATGTGCTATACACAGATTTTGCAAAGGCCTTTGATAAAGTCAATCATGATATATTGATTTCAAAGTTAAACAGATATAATATACCTAGTAACCTCATCTATTGGATCAAATCATACCTTCGCGACCGTCGTCAATTTGTAAACTACAATGGTAGAAGTTCCGGGGAATTCATAGTAAACTCGGGTGTGCCTCAAGGAAGTCACTTGGGTCCTACACTATTTTAACTATTCATCAACGACATAGTTGAGATATTGGGTATTGATGTGTTTATATCTTTTTTTGCTGATGATCTCAAAATTGCAGCTGCAATTAATTCCGCTATGGACACATTGAAGCTTCAACGTGCTATCGATAAATTGAGGCAATGGTGTATCGCAAATGATTTACACCTAAACTTAAACAAGTGTTCAGTGATGTCAAATACCAACAAACAACAATCGAACATCATTATTGGAAATTACCATTATGGGGATCACGTGTTTGAAAGAGTTAAAGAGCAAAAGGACCTTGGTGTGATTGTGGATTCGAAACTGAATTTTAATAGCCACATAAATGTGATAGTGTCTAAAGCAAAATCTACACTTGGATTTATCAAACGCTTTTGCTTTGACATAAGAAATCTGAATACGCTCAAGACTTTATATAAAACTCTAATTCAATCATTGCTTGAATACTGTTGTGTCGTATGGTTACCATATCATTCGATATCGATAGACTTAATTGAATCGGTGCAAAAGCATTTTACAATATTTGCCTTGAGAGAATATCCATTTGCCGAAAACAATTATCGTATTTCTTCATATGAATGTAGACTGGAAAATTTGAAAATGATGAAACTTGAAAGGAGGCGTATCAATGCAGCTTTGCTGTTTTTCTACGACGTATTGAACGACATTATTCCATGCTCACAGATAAACAACGATATTGCGCTTCATTCAAACCCATTCAATCTTCGTGAATCGTCGGTGGAGACTTTTAGAATAAAAAATCTATCACTTATTAATGAACATACGGCACCAATAAATCAGATGTGTAAACTTGCAAACTTTATTGATAAACTGTTCAAAGAATCTGCTCCTCGTGAAAAATTTAAATCTCAATTAGTTGCCTGTGATAAATTGAATCTTAGGTTGAAACAACAACAAATCCAATGATTGTAATTAAACCATTTCTTTTTAAATTTCATAAGCATTGTTAATATTGTGATATTGTGATTATGTGATATTTTTAGCATAGTTATCGAATGTAATATTTATACAAATTGTAAAGGGTGATTTTTTAAGTGGTTTCTTTTTGAAAATCGAAAAAAACGCAAAAAATTTCGAAAAGTGAATCAAATCTTTATTGAAATCGATAAATTGGTTCTTGCCATTTACTTTTTGAAAATAATTTCATGCAAATGTTGGCCGCGGCTACGGCGCAAATGGTCCATACGGGAAGTCCAATTTTGGCACACTCTCTCCAACATATCGGCCGGAATCCAACATATCGCCAATAACGCGTTCGATGTTGTCCTCCAAGTCGGCAATCGTTGCTGGCTTGTCCGCATAGACGAGAGACTTAACGTAGCCCCACAAAAAATAATCCAGGGGCGTTAAATCGCACGATCTGGCCGGCCAATGAACGGGGCCGAAACGAGAGATGAACTGTTCGCCGAACTTACGGCGCAGTTCGTCCATGGATGGACCCGATTTGCAAGCGTTGCTCGTTTGTAAGTCTTTCCATCTTGAAATTGCAAAGCATACTGAGCATTTTTGACTGTGACAGACGTCAGTTGGAATTTGACATCTGTCAAAAAATTAAACGTCAAAAAGAAACCAGCTAAAAAATCACCCTTTATTTATAATCATTCAACCTTGCAATGTTTGAATGGATTTTTCTAAAAGAAAAGATACAGGTTTTAATGGTGGTGAGATCCGATATAATCGATTAACGACCCTTACCTTTTCCATGTCAAATATGTAATTACTTAAAAATGAATAAAAACAGCCAGTCTTTGGCGGTTTATAGAAAAAAAAAAAAAAAACAGCAATCACTTTGTTCGATGCAACTATGCTAGGCAACAGAGTGGCCAATTTTAAATTTATTATATCACTCTTTGTATGGCATGAGTTTCTTTCTCGAATCAACATTATATCTAAAATGCTTCAATCGAAGAGCGTCGACATTCCAAAGTGTTTAGAAGTATTAACCAGCCTAAAAAAATACAGTCATAATGCACGTGAAAATGAATCTCATTTTGTGTCGCTATACGAACAAGCTGAGAAAATGGCAAACAATATGTTTATCCCAGTCAATTTTACCGATACTTTGGCTCGTAGTTTACGGAATCGTTCTATGCAAAACGATGAGGATATTGATAGTAATCCGCAGCATAAATTCCGAGTTGAATTTTATTTGTTTATTATTGAGATCATTTTGAATTCATTGGAGGAACGGTTTGATCAATTGACAATTGTTAACGAGTGTTTTGGTTTTCTTCATGACATTCGATCAGACATTACATTAGATCAATGTATGAATCTTGAAAAAGCCTTAACAGCTTCAATCGATGGTGTAGAGCAAAAAGATATTGATGGCAAAATGTTGTTTGAAGAAATCGGAATATTTAAAACCATCGCATCAAACACTTTAACTTATAGTCGGGTCAGTTTGTAATATTTATTACAAATGTTATTAATTTTGGATCTGTAATAAAATGCGATCTTATTATTTACTACATCTTATTAAAATAATAAGATTGTAATAAGTAATATTTATTATTGGGAGAACAAATTGAAAACCGCGCATTCGTTACTAACTTCATATCTATCATAGATGTCATTATTTTGACTTTGACAGCTATTGTATCTTAAAGAGGATAAAAAAAATACATTGAAAACGATCTGTCAAACTTATCATTCAGTTGAATACACAAGTTTATTATTGCGTTGAAAATGTCGAGCTACGTGCCTACAAAACAGCATTTGCGGGAAGTTTTACTTTATTGGTTTAATCTGAAGAAAAATGCTTCCGAGAGTCATCGTTTGTTATGCGAAGCATATCCAGAATATGCTCCGTCGATTAGAACGTGCCAGGAGTGGTTTGCGCGGTTCAAAAGTGGTGATTTTGATGTGGAAGACAAAGAGCGTCCAGGCCAAGTGAAAAAGTTTGAAGACGAGGAGTTGGAAGCATTACTCGATGAAGACTCGTGTCAAACGCAAGAAAAACTTGCAAAATCATTGGGAGTGACACAACAATCCATCTCCTATCGTTTAAAAGCCATGGGAATGGTTCAAAAGCAAGGAAATTGGGTGCCATACGAATTGAAGCCGAGAGACATCGAACGCCGTTTTTTCACTTGTGAACAGCTGCTTCAAAGGCAAAAACGAAAGGGTTTTTTGCATCGTATTGTGACTGGTGATGAAAAGTGGATTCATTACGATAATCCGAAGCGAAAAAAATCGTATGGTTACCCCGGCCACGCATCAACATCGACGCCAAAGCCGAACATTCATGGCTCGAAGCTAATGCTGTGTATTTGGTGGGATCAGCTCGGCGTGATCTATTATGAGTTGTTGAAACCAAACGAAACCATCACAGGAGCATTGTACCGAACTCAATTGATGCGTTTGAGCCGAGCACTGGAGGAAAAACGGTCGGAAACGGTCGCAAGACACGATAAAGTTATTTTGCAACATGACAACGCTCGGCCACATGTTGCTCAGGTCGTTAAAACCTACTTGGAAACGCTTCGATGGGAAGTCCTACCCCACCCGCCGTATAGCCCAGACATTGCCCCTTCCGATTACCACCTCTTCCGATCAATGACACATGGCCTGGCTGAACAGCATTTCCATTCTTACGAGGAATGCAAAAAATGGGTCGATTCATGGATAGCCGAAAAAAGCACAGATTCCTTTCGACGCGGAATCCGTAATTTGCCAGAAAGATGGGAAAAAGTTGTGGCTAGCGATGGACAATACTTTGAATAATCAATTTGTAACCATTTTTCCATAATAAAGATCGAAATTTTGAAAAAAATGCGCGGTTTTCAATTTGTTCTCCTAATACAATCTTATTAAATAATAAGATCCGAAAACTTATTAGATATTTCGTATCAAAATATTATTTCATCTTATTACTTTTGAAATTCTGCAAAAAAATCACAGAGAATTTGCTTTTCATAGCTCTACTTGAATTTAAACAATAAAGAAGGTTATTTTTAAACGTTTTTTTTATCACACTGTATAATTTCCAATTTCAATTCAAAAGTTTCAAAGTAATAAGATTGGCGATGTTATTACAACTGCTTCCATAGAATAGCTGCATTGACGACGTCATTGTATGCATGCATATAGAAACCTGACAATTACGATAATATATGGAATATTTTGGAAATATGATCATGAGGAATCTAACCAGTTTGATTTGAGAAAATTCAAACAGAATTTCATTTCAATTTGTCTTTTTATTGTTTACTGCATTCTTACATAGATTCCAAATTGATTCATCGTTGATACATAATAAATGAATTTTTATCAGTCTTCGCTTTTCAAGCTCTTAAATTCATGGTGTTTGTTTGCACATTGTAGGTTCTTTTTCTAAACTACCGAAAAATTAGAATACATTCATGACTATAATAAGAAAATAATCTACATTTCTGTGAAATTGCTGGCAAGAACATTGTATGTATGAGATAACGAAAATACGATTCTGATTCTTAATTTTTCATATGTTTTAGGAATAAGACGGAAAGTTGACGTTTTGATGTCGATTTTAAATTTTGAAAGACAAGTTTAACAGCAACGCTCAATTCCATTCGTTGTAATAAAGCAGAAGCATTTGTTCAAACAATTTGTCAGATATGGCGCCACGTCTTGGATTCATAATCATTCCTGTCATTAAAATAGAAACAAAAACAAAGCAAAAATGGATTAAATTGATGAAAATATTGAAAAAAATCATTTGACCCGATTAATGTTTCAAATTAAACAATTCTAAGGTGAACCGCCCTAAGCCCAAGACAAACACAAAAACAAATATTATTCACATGAAAAAAATTCCAATCCGCATTCCCCATTCAGAAAAACGAAGAGCGCAAACTATATACCTGCGTATGAAAAGACTCTTTCACAAACGGCTTCGCTTGACAGTATGCAATTGTATTTCAAGTAAATTTTTTTGATTGTGGGGAATGCACTTAATGAAAACCAATCTTTGGTCGTCGGTGCCAAGAGAAAGTTTGAAATTTCAACAGCCGCTGACGGATTTCCAGCAAATTCTCTCTGCAATATTGAATTGATATCGTATTCTTTGTACAACGATGAAGCTATATAAAAAAGCAGAAGCGATGTTTTATTTATTCAAAACCATGTAGTGATTGCCAAGTGAAAATGATAAGCCAACGGTGGTGTAACTCAAAATTGAAATACATATAATCAACCACTGAACATTTTCATGATAACGAGAAACAACGAGCACAAAAGATATGACTATTTGAATTTGATGAAATTTTTCTATAAATCCCAAATCAAAATGAAAAAATCATACTCGTTACCTTCATTTTGATTGCTCTCAGCGACGCTGCCATCATCAATGTTGGTAGCATCCATTGTTGTTTTGTTTCTCGAGATCTTTTCGGACTCAGTCAGTATCATATCCTTCAACTTTTTAACAAAAGTCGGCCTAAGCAAACCAGGAGGGATAAAATTCAACTTGTACCTCGGGTTGGTCATCATCGCTAGGAAAAGGGGAACAGATTTCTCTTCAGTTGGATCCATTAGTTTACCACACCGTTCATCGAAACCAGTCTGCACAGCTTTCAAGAGTGGTTCACAAAATTTTAATTTGGCTGTTTTCAAATCGATGAGTTTTGAACGAATACCGAACAATGTCGGCAAATACGCTCCAAACAACTGGCTGTTTCCTTCGAGTGAGGTAATTCCATGCGCAATCGGTTGAATGACAGCTTGGAATTCATGCAAAAATTGGTAGTCATTTGAGTTTAACACATCAATATTCAAAGATAAGCACAATGCTGCGAGTTTAGTTCGATCGAATTCAAGGATGCTTTTGATCTAGGGAATAAAATCATTTTTTTTATGTTTAAAGGAGATAAAAAGCAACAGAAATATTGAAATAGGAAAACACTCACAGCGTCAAAGATCCGGTTCCAACGTATTCTGTGTGGTCGGAGTATCTTTCTCCCAAGATATTTTTGTATGTTTTCAGCATTGAGCCGACTTGTGGGAGCGTCCCATAACAAATTAAGTTTACGAAAAACACTGAAATACATTTCTGCATAACATTCATCTTGCCTTGAAAGAGTCAGTTTTTCCAACGCAATTTAATAAGTGAGCTGAGCAACTGATCCGAATTGGCAAAAATCGGTCATCATCTTCTAAGTATTCATTTAAGTTATGTATATTAAAGTCTCCACTATTCGATTCTCCATCACTTTGGTTATTTGTATAATTGACTGCAAAGGGCATTATGTTTGAATTTGCTGGAAAGAAATCATTTTTGTGCACAGTCATAAGTTCCTCGCAATTGATATCATCCCTCGATCCTGTACCATCGTCCAAAAGCGGCTCATCAACTTGTTGTTGCCAGAGAGGATAATCTTCTGCTCTCTCTTGCAGATAGCATTCATACGAAATATAGTTATCGCCGAACCGTTTTAAAGCTAGCACATATGCACCCTCATTATCCGTTGTTATTGCACCAACCTTTTTACTTATTTCAAATCGGTCGTAAATGCTCTTCAGCTTTAGAGCGATTGTTTCATTGTTGTGGCTGCCTATAAAGCGCTCACAAGCAACAAGAAAAGTTTTCAGCTTGTTCGTTTCTTCTTGAATAAAATGTATGCTAACAGCAATATAGGAACGCTCGCTGCGGGTCCACAGATCGGTCGTGCTACTCAGAAACGGCACATTTTTAAACGAATTCTTCAACTTATCCAAATGTTGGTTGTACAATTGCTATTATTAAAGGAGAAAAAACATAGGCATCAATTAAAATACGACCAAAAATCAGAATTTTTAAATTAATGGGTATAATTTAGATAAATGTTCGCATGTTGTGGTTCTAAACAATCACCTCGATTCGACGTTTGACTGTTTTGCGTCTAAACAACACTTTCGAATTTTGGAGATTGTGATGATTTTCGGAATCTTTGTTGTCTTCCGCATCTCTTGTTTCATTCATCTGTAAATCCAACTCATGTTGGCCCTTGCGGCATACTATAGAAAAATATGAAAGTTACATAAATTTAATTTTTCCTCAAAAGAAATAAGGTGATGTTTACTATTTATCAAGCGATGCAAGTGCGGGCTTTCAACCTTCTGCAAGGGTAGCATATCTTTAATAATGTAACGTATTACTTCATCACAGACTTGTTTTTCGGTTAATTGATGAGCAGCGTTGGCGCTGACTTTGCCTAGCTCCCATTCTTCGAGAATCTTTTGAAAGATGACTGGATGAGCCTGTAAATATGGAAAATACAATGTGCAAAATATCGAAAGTAATATAAAAACAAGTGTTCTTACTCTTTGGAGGTGTAATTTTAAATTCGAATTATTTCCAAATACGCATGCAATAGTTTTGTTGTCTTTGTGACATAATTTGCACGTAACTTTGAGTGTTTGGCCATCATTTGACTTTTCTTTCACTTCAAAATAATTGAACATCAAATCGCTTTTGGAATTTTTGCCTTTCACGTTCCAAAATTCACCGGGACCAATCTCTTGACTATGAATTGGTAAAATTTGATTGTGCGTAGTTGTACACGCTTGTAGTGATTGCATTGTTTGGGGCAATTGAGGCAAAAGAGGTGATGGGGGAGATAAGGGCGATTCTAATTGCGTGCAATTTCGTTTATGGGAAACTCTTTTCAAATGAGAGCTCGAATCTCGATCCTCAAACTTTTTTTGTTTTCTCTGATGCACCGAATCTTCTTTACGTTTGGATAGAAGCACTGCCTTTTGTTGTTTTTGACGTAATTTCTTTGTCATCTTTGGTGTGAGTTTCTTGGCGTATGTGCCTGACATACAACCATCGCTGTGATCTTTCTTTGCTTTCCTACTGACATTAAACTCACTTAACCGTCTATTCTGCAGTTTTTGTGGTACATTCACACTTTTAGGGATTTCAAAGCCATGCTGCATTGGTTTCAATTTTTTCGTCAGATTTTTCAAGGTTGACTGCGCTGTACCTAATGTAATTCCCTTTATTTTTGCATCCGGAACCACTACGAGCACATCATTTTCCTTATCACAATCACTGTCTTCTTCTTCATCATATCCAACAAATTCATAAACGCTGTCAATCGCATCCTCATCTTCGATGTTATCCACCAGCATCGAATCCATTTTTCCTTATGATTTTTCAACAAAATGAAATAGCGTTCGGCAATTCGTAAACAGTTTTGATCTCAGGCGTACGAAAAAAACTTCTTTTAGGTACTTAAATCACCATTAAAATTTAGAATTCGATCACTTTTTAATGAAATATTTAGTTTAAGGCCACAATAAAATGTTTTATTGCGTGAAATCTCAACATAATAATCGGTAAATGCATCATCGGCCTAATTGCGTCGCTAATACATGTTTACAACAGCTGTCAAATTACAAGCTATCAACCATCAAAAATGTATATTGTGGCTGCGTACTTTGTAATTGTGTCATTCTCCACTCATGCAGCATAAAATATCATAGGATGTTTTATTAAACATATTAAATTTTTCATAACATTTCAATTACATGAATTAAAAATATGCATATTTGAAGATAATTTTAAAAAAATCATTCAGTTGAATTTTAGGGCCTTCTGAAAATATATTTAGCTGGCAACGAAAAAGTGTAATAAGAATCCAATCTTATTACTTTGAAATTTTTGAAGTGAAATTTGAAATGATGCAGTGTGATAAGAAAAAAAATGTTAAAAAATAACCCACTTTATTCTTTAAATTCAAGTAGAGCTATGAAAAGCAAATTCTCTGTGATTTTTTTGCAGAATTTCAGAAGTAATAAGATGAAGTAATATTTTGATACGAAATATCTAATAAGCTTTCGGATCTTATTATTTAATAAGATTGTAATAAATATTACTTATTACAATCTTATTATTTTAATAAGATGTATTATGTAATAATTATTACAGCGAACATTGTAATATGTAATAAGATATCTTATTATTTGATTTTATTAGTCCCGGCTATACTTTAACTGTGCCATTCGATGTTTTGAATTATATTTCATCGATTAAAAGCATCGCGCTATTTCCGAATTTGATAATAGCTAACAAAATTCTATTGACACTACCAGTTGGTGTAGCTTCTGGAGAAGGAAGTTTTTCCAAGTTGAAGTTAATGAAAAATTATCTCCGATCAACAATGAAACAAGACCGATTGAATAGTCTCGGCGTCCTTTCCATTGAGAAGGAATTGTTGAATGATATAAATATCGAGGAAATAGCGAACAAATATGCGCGCACTAAAACAACTTAATTCTACATTCTATTCATAATTTTTAAAAAAGGGCGCCAAAATTGATAATTTGCCCGGGGCGCTAAAGGAGCGTGCCGCGGCTCCGTGTAGGACCCAAGTGACTTCCTTGAGGCACACCCGAGTTTACTATGAATTCTCCGGAACTTCTACCATTGTAGTTTACAAATTGACGACGGTCGCGAAGGTATGATTTGATCCAATAGATGAGGTTACTAGGTATATTATATCTGTTTAACTTTGAAATCAATATATCATGATTGACTTTATCAAAGGCCTTTGCAAAATCTGTGTATAGCACATCTACTTGTCGTCGATTTTTAAACACAAAGTGAGTAAAATCCATGAGATTGGTCACTGTTGAACGCCTTTTAGAGAATCCATGTTGTTTCGGTGATATTCTATTTGCAACCATATCAGTTAGTTTAATATTCACGAGTTTCTCAAAGAATTTAGCTATAGTTGGTAGTTTAGCTATACAGCGATAGTTTTCAACATTCGATCTAGATCCCTTTTTAAAGATTGGATTCATGCTATAACTCTTCCACTGCGAAGGAAACAATCCGAGAGTTAGTGATTCGTTGAATATGATGTGAAGTGGAGTGCACAAAAAGGCTGCCCAGTTTTTCAGCAATAATGGATGAAAACCATTAGGTCCCGTTCCCTTCGATATATCAATTTTCATAAGCTCGTCGAATACAAATGCTTCTTTCAACAGGAATAAATCATTAGTTCCTCCAATGGAAGTAACTCGATTGGGTTGTAAGCCATTCCTATTAAATTCAAAATTTTTGTTGAAAAATTTTGCAAAAAGATCAGCTTGAACTTGAATATTAGTCGTTGATGTATCACCATAATAAAGAATTTTCGGTATATTATCAGTTTTCCTCCTGGAATTAATAATACGCCAGAATGATTTTGAGTCTGATCGAACTGTGGAAGCCATATTATTGATGTAGTCATCGTAGAGTTTTGTATTCAATGAATCAAACGCAGCGAATGCTGCATCAAACGAACGTCTATCACCCGAGATTTTGAAATACTTCCATTCCTTATTTCTCTTGTTTTTTAGGCTACATAGTTGAGCATTGCTCCATGGACACTTTACATTACGTTTAATGGTATTCTTTGGTATAAAGCGCTCTATTGCTGTCAATAATGAATTAACAAGCACTGTCACCTTATCGTCCAGAGATAAATGACGACTAATTAGTTGATTTTCCAAGCATAAAATTGACAAATACTGATTCAAGCCAAAATAGTCTCCTCTTTTATAGTTAAATGTGTCGGTATTTGGCTCAGATGAAGCAACATTGAAATGCCATTCAAATGTGAGCAAAATCGGTGGATGGAGATCTTCTAATTTGACTAACGAAGGCGGTCTAAAAATTGTTAGATGTTCGAGGTCGTTCGTAAATACAAGATCTAATAGTCTACCCATTGAATTACGAATATTATTGATTTGAAACAATCCAAGCTCACTTATTGTACCAATAAATTCAGCTGCATGTGATGGTTCTATTTGCTCTGGCAGGAGAATATTAGAATCATCATCCGCGATCCACGACACATTTGGCATATTGAAATCATCAGTCAATATAAAAATATCCGATGGACGGCATGATGAATGTATTGATTTTATGGCATTAAGATGAGATTGATAAGTTTCGTTTGACGACATTGGTGGAATATTCGATTTAAAAAAAAATACATTTGTATGCTTATTTAATGTTAATTTAACTCAAATGCATTCAATCGATGATGCGTTGAAAATAGATATTTCTGAACAGACGAAATGAGATCACACGACTACCAGAACTCCTCCACGTTCAAAAATTGAATCAGTTTGATCCCTTTCTTTACGAAAAACGTTAAATGATGTATCAAAATATTCTGATAAAGCGATTCCATCAGTTAACCAGGTTTCAGTCAATGTGAAGATATCATATTCGGACAAAGATGAGTTGCGATACACTTCCTTTGATTTCGTTCTCATACCACGCATATTCGAGGAGTAGATATTGATTTCCAATAAGTCGAGATGATTAATATTAATGTGGCTTGAAGTAGAAAACGAACTCAAATTAGGTAGGGTAGCATCATTTCTCGTTTGTCGAGAACGTATACTGCTGTTAATATCGAGTGAAACGAAAATGACATCTTTTTTACGACTAACCGAAGATCTGATACTCTCTGATATGTTCAATAGTGAGGTGGTACAACTATGGTTCTTACGGAAACCTGATTGCCGTTCGTAAAGAATGGCATTCGATTCCAGATAGACAGTGATCTGACTATTCAAGAGAATCGCGAAAATCTTTGGAATGACAGAAATGATGCTAATTGGTCCATGTTCAGAAATGGATTGGGGACTTGGTACTTTATTGCGCGGTTTAATAATGACTTTATTCCAATCAGCTGGATAAACACTATGAGAAATGCAATAATTAAAAATGAAAACAATATTTAGGGCTATTTTTGGAATAATTAAGCTAAGAAATTTAAGAGGGATGCCATCGTTGCCGATTACATTGCTCTTAATTGGTTTGAATGCGGTAAAAAATTGATCAATGGTAATTTTTTGGAACAAGAAAGTAGAATTTATATTAGTAGAAAGTGGATTGAAGCGAAGAAACCATTGATGTCATTCAAATTGAAGTTGTCTAGAATTTCAGATTCATTACTGTTATCCTTGCTAGTTTTGCAAAAACCGAGCGACTGAATAACACTCCACTTAGAGCGAATGGAGTTGGCATTATTGAAGCTCTCGACCGTCCACTTCTTTTTACTACTGTTGATCAGTGACTTGACTCTATTGGCTCTTTTCTTATATATCTTAGTCATAGGAAAGAAAATGTAAAAAATATTGCTCAGTTTATTTAGTCATATCCATCAATTATTAAACAATCGGATAGCGGACGACAATGTGACTGAGTTGATTGAATATTGAGTAAAAAACGGAAAGGAGTGTAAAGAATTTCAACTTCTCAAATTAAAAATATGTCGAACAAAATCAGACATTAACTTTCTGAAACAGTGCAAAAGGTGCAAAGTGCAGCCAAACTTCACTGCGATCAAGTGAAAAACCAAAAGTCAATCCGAAAATTTAGCGATACAACAAGCACGTCGACTTTGACTTTTGCCCATTGGATTCGCTTTTGGGCAACATTTTCGAAGAATCAAGACATTTAATGCGCGAGTGTATGCTAAAGAAGCAGAAAAAGTTAGCACACCTAAAACAAAAACAAAATTACACCGTTCCCAATAGACCAAAAATTGATTTCATTCCGAATTTTTTAGTGAATAAATCATCCGTACAATTGATTGGACCAGTAAATCTTCTTGATAAAGGCCTAAACTTTGCAAACTGAAAAACAGTATGATGATAACAGTATTTCAGTTGAAATACCTAAACTTTGCTTCGCCGGACAAACACTTCCCTTTAAAAGAAATAATCGTTGATGCTGAAACCGCTATTAACAAATTGAAAAAAGATGAGGCGAATGCTGTTCGTGTTGCAATCAAACCGTTGTTATTACAGTCGCGCGATATCAAACCAGACGCCAAAACCAAAAACATGTATGCTACCGTTAAATATTTGAATGAAAAAGACATTTACGTGTTGAAAGCGGATAAGGGTAACGGCGTTGTCGTTATTGATCGAAATAACTATGACATGGCAATGGAAAAGTTAATTAGTGATGGCCCTTACAAAGAAATCAAAAATCCGATAAAAAAAATGACCAAATCATGCTCTGGTGTTGTGAATAAATACATCGAAATTTTCAGTGAAAATTGGAAAAGGAAAATGATCCCAAGCTACGCAAATGTTCCGCGCATTTACGGTTTACCCAAAATACACAAGCCGGACAACAAATACCGTCCAATTGTCAGCAATATCAATGCACCGTGTCAAAAATTGTCCAAATGGCTTTGTAGTCGTCCGCATCTCTAAAATCATTTGACAATTTCTCTGTAAAAACACATTTGAATTCACCAAAAAATTGAGTAATGACTAAAGTCTGTGCAAAGCAAACATTTCTTCAGTTCAGGAATAAATTTTACGTACAAATGAGCAGCATGGGAATGGGAAACAGTTTATCGCCTTTTTTCTGCAATTTATTCGTAAATTCGTTAGAAGAAACATTGGCCAAAAACGAATTGCCAAACATACAGTTCACGGTCGAAAGAGAGCAAAATCGTGGTTTACCTTTTCTGGACCTCACCATAACACGCAATGAATTGGGCAAAATCGAATTCGATATTTACCGAAAACCAGACTAGCACCGAACGTTTTATCCCCGTTGACTCTAACCATCCAAATGCACAAAAATATGCAGCCTTCAATTCCATGACGCATCGTTTATGCAATATACCGCTAACAAATCAAAAATTCTTCGATGAACGCGACCGCATCTATAACATTGCCTCGAAAAATGGATATACAAATGAGAGCATTAATTGCCTCAAATTGCCTAAAAATGGAGGAAAAACATCACTTTGCTAATGCCTGTACGTGAACAACCCAATCGCTTCCGATTTAAATACTTCGCGCCACTACATAACGGCTTGAGCAAGTGTTTTTCTAACACAGACATGGTCCAGTCCCGTGTAGCAACACTAAACTCAAAAATCCACTTCAATCAACCAAAGACGCAATTCCATTCGATGAAAAACCGGGCATATATTCGGCACAATGCAAACATTGCTCGTGTATTTTATTGGCCAAACTAGACGCGAATTGAAAAAACGGGCAAAAGAACATCTCAAATGTATCGAAAACAACGAGCCGCATAGGAGCGCAATAGCCGAACATTCAATACAATCAAATAACACTTTCACACTCGACGAATTCAAACTTTTGGAATGCGAGCAACATCCGACAAAACTCAATATTTTAGAATCAATACAAATACACCTCAATGACTTGCACAACATCAACAGAGATGACGGACCTTGTTGGTTACCTCTCATAAATTTACTATAATTTGACTTTATCGGTATGTTTATAAAATTCTCTTTGCTTTCTGCTATCTTTCCTGCCTTTCACATTTGCATTGTAACGAAAAACGACTTGTTGAATTCGCACAGCTGATGATGACGCATCTTGCGTTGAAACAATTGTACTTAAAATAAAATTCAATTTATGTGACAAAAAAGGTTCCGTTTTTTACTCAACATTCAATATCCATCAATGTTACATGCTTGGCATCAAAATGGATTTATAGAGGCCGATGTATTAGTGAGAAGGAAAAAACAAACTTATTACAAATCCAGAGATATCCCCCTCGCCAATTGTCTTCTGATTGTATAAATAATGTATCTAAGGGATTAATAAATAATAATAATAATAAAGTAATGCGAGAATTTTTTTAGGATTTTCAGGCGTTGCCTCAGTTTTTGTTTTGAAGCAGTCTGCACAAAACAATTTAAGGCATTTGCGGTTTTTCCGTGCAGAAATGTCTTGAATGCTTTTCGATGTGTAGAAGCAATCGAACGTTTTAAGTTGTGATCTATGTTGATGGAACTTTTGAATCATGTATTTTCCGTGATTCTCTATTCGGAAACTTCCTTAAAATCCAGACATGAATAAAGAATTTACTGTAATTAATTCGAGGAAAAACAATCGTGCCATCTTCAGAATACGTGACAATAGTTATCTGTCCCCTGATGCATACACAGTGTGAATATTCCAGCTCTGCTAACAGATTCGGAAAAGGCAAATTATGTGTCAAAATTGGACCTCGAATGGTACAAAATTTTGCCTTTTTTGTATCTGTGCGTAGAAATATCGTTGAAGACACTTTATCGATTCCACTGAATAATCATTAGAATTCGCTATTCAAAAACAAAGTTATAAAATAATTATCAAAGCTCAGGTAAATATGAATCATGACAATTTAGCTGAGTAAATGAACAACAAGATAAGATTATCCGCTTTAACTTAGCGTACATTGAGATACGAATTTAGTTTGATTTAACTCGGTATTGTTTGAAGGAGGCGCGTTTATCAGTCGTGGTATATGGCTATTATGATAGGGAACGGTAAACATGGCCTTCCTCGGTATTGACGAAAAGCTTATGACCATTATCTAGATAAAGATAAATGGTTTAACAAACGTAAAACTAACTTTTCCGCCCATTTCCCGAAAGACTACGGGTTTACGGGCTACGTTTATTTCTCATCGTAGCATCATTTAACTTTCAGAATCTCATCTTTTCATTTTATTTATTTATTTATTGCAAAACATAAATTTATGCCAATATGTGTTGACGGTGAACCGTGAACATGCTGGTCTTAGACCCAATACGGCAACAAATTCCGCCCATAGTGCGACTTTTACAAGAAGACAAATACACTTTTGTTGGGAGGGAGGTATTCACGAGAGACTATGAATACCAGAATTGTATACGGGAAACCATGGCAAAACCGAACTAACTCAGGAGAGATGGACGAAATACATTATTTGTTGTTAATTTGTCCCTACTCTATACAATTCAATATGTCGTCTTAAGCCTATAGTAATTTAGTGAGAGCAAGCATAACACCAGTCCGAGTGTAAAGGAAAAATAGCGATCATTGTAATATTAAACACATCATTGATTGGTTCCGATGGTTACATCTCTGATCATATCGAAATTAAGTTTGTTTGTATGGTTCTCATGAAAATTAAGGATTAATTAATACTTCGAATCAGCCGTGACATGTTTGGGCATTTATTGTTATTTGATTCTAACTCACCAATAGCGAGACGGGAACTATTAGCTATTGTTGATGTTTTCTTTGAAATATCATTTTGTATTGGATTACCCTAGAAAAACTCGTGAAAATATATATTCTTGTAGTAAAATAAAAAAAAAGCACAACGTTTTTTTTCTCAAATCCGTTTTCTCAGAGAGAATTTGAAGATTTTGCGTGAGAATGGTGTTATTTGTTTCTAAAATGAACCTTATTACATGCAAAAGTGTTTCGGTAACGTTCGCTCCGAAAACTCCAGCTGGATTAAGTGTTTTCAAATCTATTCAAATTAAAGAAGAAACTACTATTAAATCTATAAATTTTAATATTTGAATGGTGCAATATTATTATCAATCATTTGCCTAAAAGGAATTCACTTATGAAAATAGTTATCTGCACCTGATGCACACACAGTGTGAATATTCCAGCTCTGCTAACAGATTCGGAAAAGGCAAATTATGTGTCGAAATTGGACCTCGAATGGTACAAAATTTTGCCTTTTCTGTATCTGTGCGTAGAAATTTGGAAGACACTTTATCGATTCTACTGAATAATCATTAGATTTCGCTATTCAAAAACTAAGTTATAAAATAATTATCAAAGCTTAGGTAAATGACTGGGATAGAATAAAAACTTCACTCTCGCAAAATAGAAAATAAAAGTGAACTTTAGAAAAGTTGTCAATGAATGTGGACCAAAATAAAAAGGTTGCAATAAAAGTGAACTATAAATTAAATTTTCAATATATTTTTTGAGCGCGTTTTTTTGCTCAAGTGGTAAGAGTTAGCTTTGAACAATGGTTCAGACAGTTGAGCTAAAGAACATCCTTTATAAATCTGCAGAGCATTGTACAAGCCTATCTCTTACCACTTGAGCAAAAAATGCGCACGAAAAAGATATTGAAAATTTAATTTATATTTCACTTTCATTGCAACTTTTTTTTGGTTCACCTTCACTGGAAATTTTTCTATAGTCTACTTTTATTGGCCATTTTTATGAAGTTCACGTTTATTTTCTGTTTTGCGAGAAGAAGTTTTTTTTCTACCCCAGTCAAATATGAATCATGACAATTTGACTAAGTAAATGAACAACATGATAAGATTATCCGCTTTAACTTAGCGTACATTGAGATACGAATTTAGCTTGATTTAACTCGGTATTGTTTGAAGGAGGCGCAATTAGATATCATAAAACACAAAAGTGTAATTTATCAGTGGTTTTATTAGGCTTTTATGACGAGGAACGGTAAACATGACTATCATCCATAATTGTAAAATAATTTAATTATTCTTCCATATCCTGATGAACACCAGTGACTTATAAATAAAAAATGTATTCTGAATATAGTCGTCATTCCTCAACTGTATGTTGAACAAATCAGATTCATTGATTCTGTGTGAATAACAAGATATAAGTATTATTCAAGTTATCATGACATTCGATCAGACATTACATTAGATCAATGTATGAATCTTGAAAAAGCCTTAACAGCTTCAATCGATGGTGTAGAGCAAAAAGATATTGATGGCAAAATGTTGTTTGAAGAAATCGGAATATTTAAAACCATCGCATCAAACACTTTAACTGTGCCATTCGATGTTTTGAATTATATTTCATCGATTAAAAGCATCGCGCTATTTCCGAATTTGATAATAGCTAACAAAATTCTATTGACACTACCAGTTGGTGTAGCTTCTGGAGAAGGAAGTTTTTCCAAGTTGAAGTTAATGAAAAATTATCTCCGATCAACAATGAAACAAGACCGATTGAATAGTCTCGGCGTCCTTTCCATTGAGAAGGAATTGTTGAATGATATAAATATCGAGGAAATAGCGAACAAATATGCGCGCACTAAAACAACTTAATTCTACATTCTATTCATAATTTTTAAAAAAGGGCGCCAAAATTGATAATTTGCCCGGGGCGCTAAAGGAGCGTGCCGCGGCTCCGTGTAGGACCCAAGTGACTTCCTTGAGGCACACCCGAGTTTACTATGAATTCTCCGGAACTTCTACCATTGTAGTTTACAAATTGACGACGGTCGCGAAGGTATGATTTGATCCAATAGATGAGGTTACTAGGTATATTATATCTGTTTAACTTTGAAATCAATATATCATGATTGACTTTATCAAAGGCCTTTGCAAAATCTGTGTATAGCACATCTACTTGTCGTCGATTTTTAAACACAAAGTGAGTAAAATCCATGAGATTGGTCACTGTTGAACGCCTTTTAGAGAATCCATGTTGTTTCGGTGATATTCTATTTGCAACCATATCAGTTAGTTTAATATTCACGAGTTTCTCAAAGAATTTAGCTATAGTTGGTAGTTTAGCTATACAGCGATAGTTTTCAACATTCGATCTAGATCCCTTTTTAAAGATTGGATTCGTGCTATAACTCTTCCACTGCGAAGGAAACAATCCGAGAGTTAGTGATTCGTTGAATATGATGTGAAGTGGAGTGCACAAAAAGGCTGCCCAGTTTTTCAGCAATAATGGATGAAAACCATTAGGTCCCGTTCCCTTCGATATATCAATTTTCATAAGCTCGTCGAATACAAATGCTTCTTTCAACAGGAATAAATCATTAGTTCCTCCAATGGAAGTAACTCGATTGGGTTGTAAGCCATTCCTATTAAATTCAAAATTTTTGTTGAAAAATTTTGCAAAAAGATCAGCTTGAACTTGAATATTAGTCGTTGATGTATCACCATAATAAAGAATTTTCGGTATATTATCAGTTTTCCTCCTGGAATTAATAATACGCCAGAATGATTTTGAGTCTGATCGAACTGTGGAAGCCATATTATTGATGTAGTCATCGTAGAGTTTTGTATTCAATGAATCAAACGCAGCGAATGCTGCATCAAACGAACGTCTATCACCCGAGATTTTGAAATACTTCCATTCCTTATTTCTCTTGTTTTTTAGGCTACATAGTTGAGCATTGCTCCATGGACACTTTACATTACGTTTAATGGTATTCTTTGGTATAAAGCGCTCTATTGCTGTCATTAATGAATTAACAAGCACTGTCACCTTATCGTCCAGAGATAAATGACGACTAATTAGTTGATTTTCCAAGCATAAAATTGACAAATACTGATTCAAGCCAAAATAGTCTCCTCTTTTATAGTTAAATGTGTCGGTATTTGGCTCAGATGAAGCAACATTGAAATGCCATTCAAATGTGAGCAAAATCGGTGGATGGAGATCTTCTAATTTGACTAACGAAGGCGGTCTAAAAATTGTTAGATGTTCGAGGTCGTTCGTAAATACAAGATCTAATAGTCTACCCATTGAATTACGAATATTATTGATTTGAAACAATCCAAGCTCACTTATTGTACCAATAAATTCAGCTGCATGTGATGGTTCTATTTGCTCTGGCAGGAGAATATTAGAATCATCATCCGCGATCCACGACACATTTGGCATATTGAAATCATCAGTCAATATAAAAATATCCGATGGACGGCATGATGAATGTATTGATTTTATGGCATTAAGATGAGATTGATAAGTTTCGTTTGACGACATTGGTGGAATATTCGATTTAAAAAAAAATACATTTGTATGCTTATTTAATGTTAATTTAACTCAAATGCATTCAATCGATGATGCGTTGAAAATAGATATTTCTGAACAGATGAAATGAGATCACACGACTACCAGAACTCCTCCACGTTCAAAAATTGAATCAGTTTGATCCCTTTCTTTACGAAAAACGTTAAATGATGTATCAAAATATTCTGATGAAGCAATTCCATCAGTTAACCAGATTTCAGTCAATGTGAAAATATCATATTCGGACAAAGATGAGTTGCGATACACTTCCTTTGATTTCGTTCTCATACCACGCATATTCGAGGAGTAGATATTGATTTCCAATAAGTCGAGATGATTAATATTAATGTGGCTTGAAGTAGAAAACGAACTCAAATTAGGTAGGGTAGCATCATTTCTCGTTTGTCGAGAACGTATACTGCTGTTGTCGTTTTTGTTCCCTGGCAAATTGGTAGGCGAAGCTGCGGTAATGTTTAAGAGAGAACAATCAATGTTTCCTCTTGAGTCAATTTGCTGCTTACATTGTTGTCGATGATCATTAATTCGTTTTTTGCTGATTGGGATGTAGCAGGTTGCGGTTCAACTATATTGTCGTTGTTTTCTTCATTAGATGGCCTCGATCTTTTTGAATTTCGTTTAGATGGTGAGACGATGAAATCGCCCAGTGGCGCTGATGGAATAAATGGTCGAATTTGGAAACCTTCATCCCAAAAATCTTCGTTGAAAAGCGCATCACATTTCTCCTCAATAACATCTACTTTGTATGAGATGAATGACAATTGTTCGATGTCATGACCTTTTTTGACTAGCAGCGTACATCTGAAGTCTTTGTTCGGTTCGAGTGAAGCATTGATTGCAATAAAGTTTGTGATCATTTCGTGTGTGACTGATTTGTCCAATCGCGATACGTGCAATGATTTGTTGAATTCGATTTTTTGCTTTGGTTTCGGTAATCTGATTGGTGCTTGTGCAACAGTCAATCCAGCTGTGCCGGTTCGTTTGCCTGATTTAGCTGGTGGAAATTCCTTTGGTTTGGTGCTAGTCGGTTTTGGTGGATTATTTTGATCAGTTTGATCAAGTCGATGTTTCACTGTAATATGTTGCCGTTGTTCAGTACGTTGCTGCTTGATAATATTCGCGAAAGAATCCGTTTGCGATGATAAAGCGTTCTGAGTTTGCGTCATTAACTCGTTCACTTTACCCGTAACATCGTGTTGTTGTCGTTATTGCAACACAATGACAAAAATCAAACTATGCTCGCGTGACGACTGTCCGCCTGCAAATATAAAATCGGATTTGTCAACGAAGTGTGCAGGTTGTGGTCAGGTTATTCATCTTCCATGTATGTATTGGTATTTTTGTGAAGTTCGAACAAATAAAATCACCGAATATCAGAATATTTTGTAACAAATGTACTGACGAAATGTCAAACGAATCGAATGTACCGAGTGGTGCACCAAAAGTGGTCACAAAAAAACCAGCCGAAAAATTTTCAGCACCGAGTGGTAAGTCAAATCTGATTTAACCAGAAACATTTTCGACACCGAGTGATACACTGAAACCGCGTCAAACCAAATTGACTGAAATGGGGTTTGCAGATGCAGAATTAGATGGTCCGTCAATTTTATCTGAATTGGCCACAATCAAAAGTACGATTTCGAAATTGAATGGGAAAACAAACGAAATACACGAAGACACGCAATTCTTGGCCCAAAAGTCAATTACTCGAGGTGATTCGGTACAGAAGAAAACTGTTTCACGAAACATTTCACTCGCTCATGCTTCGAAATCATCTTTTGCACACACCTCGACCAAATCATTCGCACACACATTGCGCAGTGGCTCACAGCCTCAATCGGCCAAACGTCAACGTTCCGACCCACCGAAATTCCTTGCTCCTAAGATTAATGTTTCGAAATTTGAAGCTCAAAAGCCAAAAATGGACACAAAATCGTCTGTCACTAGCCTAAATATCGTATCAAAACCGAAACGCGTCGAGAGACCGGTGTTCCACAAAGCAATTTGGGTTTCCGGTTTTAATCCAATGACCACCACGGAAGAAATCGTAAATTACATTGTGCTGAATAGATTGGTAAGTGACAAGTCGATGTGCAATGTACACAAATTGGTGAAAAAGGACAAGGATGTCAATACGTTGAAATTCGTACCGTTTAAAATCGAAGTCAATGAAGCCGATTTTAATGTTGTGTCTGCTCCGGATTCCTGGCCAGAGAATGTTTTCGTCCGAGAGTTTCTGCAAAACAAAACTGTAGGTGATTTTTTCCCGAACTTGAATTCGAACAACAGACGCAACTCGACCGCAGCGGATTTAATGGAAACAAACGAATCACAACTACCGGCCAGCACCGCAGGGTCAATGACCTCATCGAAATCACAATCGAACAAAACACCGAAGAAAACACCGAACAAAACGCCCAACAAAACACCGGACAAAACACCGACAACTTCACCGATAAATCGCATCATCATCTAGGCGATCATTCGTCTGCAATCAATTCAAATGAAACAAAACTGAATGCGTATATACAAAATACACATTCCATTCGACACATAGTCGATGAGATACGATTAGCAACAAAATCGTGTCTTCTTCAAATCATTGCATTTTTTGAAACTTGGCTATCAAAATCTATTAAAGAGATTGAACATTTCGGAAAACGATATAATATGTACCGAGGAGACCGATCAGAACTTACAAGTGATAGAAGTGACGGTGGAGGTGTATTGATCGCAGTTGACTATAAATTTGACAGCGAAGAAGTGATTTTATCGGAGAACAGTGGACTTGAGCATGTTTGCGTGAAAATTTTATTCAATTTGTGCAATGTCTACGTCTTTGCAGTGTACATTCGGACGGTACATGAAACTGCAAAATTCTTGGAATTTGCTGAGATCGTGAAGCTGATCCCATACAATGAAAATGACACTGTTATTGTTTGCGGTGATTTCAATCAACCCGGGGTCAGATGGATCAGAGCCGATGACGGTGATTATTTTTTGACATTGCTGTGTTTGACACATGATTGAATCAACAAGACCATTGGTTATACCTGCCCTATCATCGGAAATTTATGCATACAACTCGGCCGATTTTGATGCGATCAATGCATTTTTCACTGCCAATGATATTTTGGCAGGGATCAATCGAATAGATGACCTCGAGAATGCATTCCAAATCTTTGGCAATGTTCTACACGAGGCGATCGATACATTTGTGCCGAAGATTACCGTGCGAAATAGCTCTGATCCACCATGGTATACAAAATCATCGAAACACATGAAAAATTTCAGAAAAAAAGCATAAAAACGGGCAAGGGAAACTGGCAACTTCGACGAATACAATGCCATCACAGATTCGTTCATGCAATTGCAAAGTCGGTTATTCGAGTCGGTTATTCCACGCATATTTGACATCACGGACACAGTTTGTTGGAATTGGTGAAAGAAAGTCAAGAACTTTCACAGTATCGTCAAGAGTACCAGCGGGAAGTATCTTGGGACCATGTCTCTTTATTGTTTTTATTAATGAAATTGTTGAAACAGTGCTCTTGTTTTGTTATTTGCAGATGACTTGAAACTAATACGAAAAATTTCATTTCCCATTGATGCTGTTATTTTTCAAAATGCAATTGACCAGTTACATGAATGGTGTGTGAGAAATCAGCTGCATTTGAATCTGCGAAAATGCTTTGTCATAACTTTTGCGAGAGGTGTAAAGACACACATTCGAAAGGCTAAATCAACACGGAGATTTAGGCGTGATATTCGACACAAGGCTAACATTTATCAGTCGATACATTCAGATAGGATTGAATCAATTCAGAAGGATTTTGTTGTATGGGTATTAAGATATGGTTCCAATATTCAAATCAGGTTTCAACTGTGACCCAGCTGTAGAGTAGTGGTTAGCGTGCCAGCTTTGCAAGCATGGGGACGTGGGTTCGAATCTCCTAGTGGCCGTTTGATTTTCTATCAATTTTATCATTACTAATAACAGTGATATATTGATGGGAGACAAACTAACACATAAAACAGTGATTTTCGTCTCACGGAGTGTTTCGGAGGACACTTTCAGCCGTCGGTCCCGTGTGTGTGCACAAAGAGGATTTTGAGTTAGCACAGACACACGTAAATTGACTACCTTAACGCTAAGGTTGTGTTATTGGGTATTTCAATATTCAATACACCACCGCAAAAAAGGTAGTAGCCATTCATGGGCCCGGGCATTCTAATGCGGTGCAGTCGTGCCCTGCAAGCCCCTCACCAATGTATTCGAATAATAGTTCTCATGCTGGTGGTATTCATGGAATACGAAAAAGACTGAACACACCTAACGGTACACAATTCGGTCTATAAATACTGAATGATGATGATGATGAGGTTTCAACTGTGGAGCTCCGGTCAGGTCCCGGGGAGGGCGAGCTCCGTGGCCTCCCCTCGTCCGAGGCACAATGTTTCGATTTCGAGCCAAATGAATTTAATGTGAGGGGCGTGCTAAGCCACACTGCACCCGAGAAAAAACACATCGATTTTGCCGAAAGAGACATGTCCGCGGAATTTCCCTGCTTCCGTTTTTGATAGTAATAGTAAATATAAATATAATAAATATGGTAAAACAAAATTTTTAAGAATTCTAAAGATTGATTTTTGTTTATCGAATGTTTATACGAATACGAATGCACAATCATGCATAAAATCGCAGAATATAATCAATTGTATTTAAAATAATAAATGACTTATTTAGCCAGCTTAAGCCCGCCTGAGCCCGCTTAAGCCCGCTTGAGCCAGACAACACAGTTGAATATTCCGTATCGTTCCGTTCTGACAAACGTTTGCTCTAATGCGAAAAGATCATTTTGATCGGAAATTATTGAAAAGAATGGAAAAACCGGGAAAAACCAGGAAAAACCAGAACAAACCAAGATGTACCGAGATTTACAAGGAAACGCAAGCAAAAAAAACAAGAGCGCATAAAAGTTGATCTGTCAAACTCGGTCAAATTCCATAACATTCCATTATTTTCGCTAAAAAGGGCGTAACAACATGAATAAATCGAAAAAAATATTATGATTGAAATTAAACACAATTCCTCGTAAATGATGCATATAATTTGTTAGAATGAATAATAAATAAGCTTGATATCATGATATTTTCATTGCTTTCAATTCGTTTCAATTTCATGCAATTTCACAATAGAAAGCCGCCAGCAGGGAGCGTCATTGCTACTTGTTGTTGTTGTTTTCCATAGTAAATCGGTGACATTCAAGAGGGATGGCTAACACAAATGAAGCTAACTGGAAAGCAAATTTGACATGAATAACGTCATCACACAACAACAGCGATGAAATAAAACGTACAACAAAACAAGCATATCCCAGTGTTTTAAAAAAGGGTTCTGTCAAACCAGCAATTGTCATTAAGCCGAAAATAAAACAAACGTGCACAAAAACATTGGATAGCATTTCCCAGAAAATGAACAAGAATGATGGCGATTTTTTTTTAAAGATTGCGAAGAATCAGGTGAAAAAATCAATTTTGTGAAATGATACTGAAACTAGCAATAACAAACCGGGCATTTTCTCTCGTCAAATGGCGACTCGGAGAATTCTAGTAGGAATTTTCAAATTTTAAATGATGTATAGTTCTAAATTATCCATTTTGATTCACGTCTCATTAATGGGAATTACATAAGGAACACCAGAATCAACTCAAACCAGTTCAAATCAATTCGCTATTTTAGTGCAACATGTGATATCTGGTCACAAAATCATCATTCATACATCGCTGTCAACGTACATTACATTGATAAATCTACCAACCAATTGAAAAATGTACGCATCGCTTGCGAAATATTAATTGGAAGCCATGATCACAAATCAGTTGGAAAAAAACTGGAGGAAATATCCGCTCGGTTTGGAGCAGAAAACTAGTCGGTATTACAACTGATGGCGCAGGAGAGTTCAAGTGTGCACTGAGAAAGTTTTGTGCTAACTATGAAGAGTTTAAAGATACTTCGAAAGAGCGTGACGACGATTGGATTTGGTTTGATGAACTAATTACAGGTACAGCATGTGAGGATGAGGCTCAAAAATTCGTGCGATTCAGTGACCTTGTCAACAAGAGCGGTGTCATATTGTCGTTGCTTGATCCAAACGAAAGCATGGAACCTGATTTTGTAATTCATGAGATAATGAGGTATCATTTCCAACTGATGTCGTCGATGACGAAAACACAGATATTCCACTTCCAAACCAAATTAAGTGTTTGGCACACTCATTGAATTTGTTGGGAAAAACTGACTCTTTCAATGCATTGTTAGATGAAAACTACGATGAAGTGTATACCCGTGTGTTTACAAAACTGAACATAATTCGGACTTTATCTGTTGAATTTGTCAATAAAACAGTTGCTGCGTTTACGCTACCAACAAAATTTAAAACGTCAAAATCGCAGATTCGTGCGGCAGCATACACTTTTCGTGTGGCGGCAAAATTATTCCACTCTCAAATCTCATACAGTACACATATCCAATTTATTGTAATTAAACTATCTTATCTATTTGCCAATTAAATTCAGTCGTTTTATTTCGATTATACTTCCACGGACTTCTATAGGCTATAGGCCCAGTTATAACCAGGAATAGTTAAATTAAAACGAGTAAAAGTCAAAGTTAAAGTTAGTGCAAAATATACAGTTAAGAATACAGTAAAGATGGCGGACGCAACAAAGGCAAGTATCACAAAGTTGAATAACGACAATTATGGCAACTGGAAATTTCGGATGGGGTTGTTGTTGAGAGCACGGAATCTTTGGAATTGTTTAGAGTACTTACATTTTCCCAATATAAATTCTCCATATTGAAAATAAATCTTCACTGTTGAATTCTTAACTAAAATGACAACACAATTGATTTCTATTAGGAATTGATTTGTTTTATTTTATCATTGCATTATTCAATATGTCGTGATTAGTGAATATTGCTCTTCTATGTATTGGTGCGCTGATATATTGTTGTGCCCTCTTTGCGTATTGAGTTTAAAGTCGGTTCGATAGTTCGAGTAGATAATATGGATGAGAATGCGAGTGAAACGATTTGTCATTTATTCAACATCTTAAAATCTATTCAATATGTCAAATCTGTAAATGTCATACATCATCACAGTACTTTGACAGGTTTTCAAACCGAACATGCTCCCGGCATAATGACAAATTCTTTGTAATTAATTGAATCGAATTACCTTTGACCGAAGCAAATTCTAAATCAATTCGATCGATTGAGATTGGCATAGAAATTCCTGTTCTACATTCAATGAAAACATCACAAGAACATTTAATATCACGCCGAAACCAAATGGAGATTCAGCAGAAGCGGTTACATCTCAGCCCTCATTTGCCGATAATAATTCGAACACATAATACACCTAAGCGTAAACGAATAGATGAGGCTCAAATTGTTTCGAAATATGATGCACCGAAACCGAAAATTGGCACGAAATTAAAGCAGTTTAAGTGTCGCGTTTCAGTAAGGAAACATCAAATGTGGAAATTCCGAACTATATCACATCAAACTTGTCAATCATAGACAAGTCAAGATTTTCTGTTCACAAACTGGTGAAAAAAGATTGTGACTTGAACACACTAAATGTTATTTCATTTAAAATTTAACTGAACAGCGATGACGTAAGCAATGCTGATTTGTGGCCGAAGAATGTATTAGTGCGTCAATTTACGCAAATTCCGAAACAAACCATCGAAGACACTTTTTGAACGCTTAATAATTTAAACGAATATCACCTGTAGCTATAAATTTTTTTTTTTTTTTTTTCATAAGCAGTTACATGTGTTAATGTAGAAAATTCAAGCAAAGTGTGGGAAATATTATATCATTTCGTTTTTTTATCTGGAAACGTTTCAAAAATCTATTGAAGTTCACAACTTCAAATGGAACACAAATGAAGTAATAATTATCATCGAATCAAACAATATTCTGAATCTCTTCAAAAAATTTTTGGACATAAACAAACAAGCCTTCTTTGTAATGGTGGTTGCAATATTTAAGAAATCTAATTTCCTGTTCAACTCTGCCTAACAATATGTGTCAGAATGAGACAAATGGTAATGAGAATGATTAGACAGATATTTGGCTTCACCGGGTTTCAACTGTTCTCGAAAACTATCTGTGACAACTGACAAGTATTCTTGGTGTTTTGATGCAATTGTTTGTGTGATTTTCGTGTAATTCGAATTGTCATCCATGAAAGACTAACATTTTGTACTTACTCTCAAATCTGAACATTGACATAAACGCCAACGGTCATTTCTTCAATTATTGTTCCATAATGAATCAAAAAATGATGCTCAGGCCTCAAATCTGTTTTTTCATAGATGTTAAATGAATCTCAATGTCTGTGTGCGATAATCAGTGTCTTTTTGAGAAATTTCGATTGTGTGGCAAATGGTGAATATGCGTTGGAGACTCCCAATGCAAAGTCAAAGTTCCTCCAATTCCTTATTTTGTTGATATTTCCTATACAAAACCATCGACAGGCAATAGTTTGTCTTTCCGGTCGGTTTCATAGCAAACTCCCATGTACATACAAATTCAAATTCGGTCGAAATCGCTGTTTCGACCGTTCTATTTGCTAGTTTCCGAGAGTTTCATATAAAGTTCCCATGAGGACAGTACGGACCCAAAACACA
The DNA here is from genome assembly GCA_028476595.1 of Obolodiplosis robiniae. Lineage (NCBI taxonomy): Eukaryota > Metazoa > Arthropoda > Insecta > Diptera > Cecidomyiidae > Obolodiplosis > Obolodiplosis robiniae. The sequence continues at coordinate 4,011,322 of CM052017.1, read as the reverse complement.
TACGTTCATGGGAAATGATATGGCAAATCTTAGCATGGATTTTTCGGGCATTTCTGATGGTCTTCTAGAACACATTGGAACAAAAATCCACCAACTCGGAAGTACCTATTCCACAGAATCGACCTGGTCGGACCACTAGAAATACCCGAAAAATCCATGCACAATTGGTCTGCCTTACCATAACGTATCCAATGGCCCAAAAATGCATTTTTATTACTTCTCCATCTGCCAGAAACGTTCTTAGAAAACAATTTATTAAGATGGGATTTTAATAAAATTTCATTGATATCATCTTAATAATAAGTAAGATTGAACTTAATAACGTTAGTAAGTTGGCATCGTAATAAATATTTATTAATTAATAAATTATTAATTATAAACTTAATTTATTAACTTCGCGAAAATGCCCATCTATATACATAGTCCGCTTGGAGATATCTTCACAGCATTTATATTGGCACTCACTAATTGGCATCACACAAAATCGGCAATAAAATGTTAATTTAAAGCAAGTCACAAAACCGTATGCTTGATTGGCACCAAGATTATCAATGATGAAAGCACAAAATTTCCTTTGATTTTTCTCCCTATCCCGATGTCAATGATGATATTGAATATTCATGAAGTTTACTACAAGTGAGCTCCGTGGTTGTATCAAGAATCTGACTTGCATCTGCGTTCGGATCCTCTGCAAATAAGTGTTTATTCACAAACTGAATCTGCTTCACCAAATCAGTACACAATCCATAGATTTCGTTGTTTGCCTGGTCATTTAATTGTAGCTGTGCTATTATTCTCTTCCGAAATGAAACAATGAAATCGTTCCAATTTTAAATGAATTTAGCTTTTATTAGATCAGGAGAATCAATTTCGTTATTGAATTCCGCAAAAATATCCGACTCTTCACACTCGCCTGAAGGATAAAAATTTGAGCGATAAAAACCGTGACCTGCACTGATGCTTTCATGCTTGGAATTATCTGCAATCTAAATCATGAAAAAAAAACTCATTAAAATTTGCTCATAAAGTAGGATTTTTTTATATAACCTGTTCGCCATTGATTGAATTTAATCCACGTGGAATATCTAAATCATTCAATTCCAAGTGTTCAATATTTAGTTCACAACCATTGAGATCTTATGATGGGAATAGAAGTAGTAGTTCATCGCATATTTAGTTTAGTTTATTCTCTCTAATTTGCTTGATGCTACCTGCTCCAATGCCTGTTCTTTTAAATAACATGTACGCAAATGTTTGCGTAAACCTTGGAATGTGAGGAATGTTTAAGTACATTTATGCGCAGCAAAGTTGACCACACATTTTATTGACTTTGACTTTTCTTTGATGTTATGAACATTTCGAATATGATCGAAAATGATTTTTTCATTCGAAAATTTTTTTGTTTCATTCATAACACTTATAAATTTCCATTGTTGATATTTTTGACTAATTAAAAAAAAACAATGTGTTCACTCTCGTTATTTAATCTTTCGTTCATTCGTTAAGTTTATGCACACGTAAATCGATTCCCACAAATATTGGTCGAATAACGTAGTTTTTGCTATAGGTAGCCTGTTAATAAAAATTCATTTAAGTTAAATCTAAGAAATTATTAATTAATAATTTATTTATCAATAAATATTTATCAAGATAATAAAACAGTTATTAGGATCATCTTTATAATTAGTAAGATTGAACTTATTAATAAACTATTAAGATGGATCTAAAAAATGTATTAAATTCTTACTGATTATTAAGATGATCTTAATAACGCTATTAAATTGGCATCTTAATAAATATTTATTAATTAATAAATTGTTAATTATTAACTTGATTCATTTACTTCGCGAAAATGCCCATCTAAAGTTTTTGTCAAACATTCATACTGTCAACATAATTTTTGCATATAAAACACAATTGAACTTACGTTTTTATTCCATAATTGCCATTATTTTTTGCATAGAATTTCTGCCGAAATAGCAGAAATGAATTGAACGACAAACTGTAACAAATATACGTGTCACACATTTACCATGAATAATTGTCCGATTGATTGTGAGTTGCAGTTCTATATTTAGATTCGCCGATAAAATTTTTGAGTTTAATTTTGCTGCATATACTCATATTGGTGTTTTGAGAGTACAAATTAGCATACAAAATGTGCACATATTTTCAGTATTTCGAGTTTTCAATGAAACTCGTGTGAATCGAAGTCGACTCATACATGCATGAGATTATTTCCGCTTATGCAGCTTATACTCAGATATGCAATTGACTATAGAATTTTCGCAGGTATTTGTCATCAATAAATTAGTAGACATTCAGATTCGTACCAGTAAATGCGTTTTCGTAAAATGTATAATGAAAAATTATCTTTTTGAAAACGCATGCTGAGTTTTCATTGAATATTTTGGCTGCATATTTTATTCTCATACTCACAATTATGTAAAAAATAAGTTAATATCGAATTGTATTCTCAAAAATGTCAACAACTGGGGTCGTTTCCTAAAGCGCCCGTAAAATCCATCCACAAAATGGATAGACGTCTATACATACGTCCCTAATATAGACCGTGGATAGTGTCCCTGGTCAAGTGCATATCAAACTTAACATGCGTTTCTATTGCTGATAAACAACTATTTCAATTTTTTAAACTACTTTGAAGTGCTTCTACAATTACACAGAACCAGATTTCTATTTTAATATTACTCTTTCCAATGTAGTAATGGCAATAAAACTCATCAGAATAGTAGAAATTTTAATAGTCGTTCTTCAGCAATAGAAACATAAATTTCAATTTGCGCTTTATTCATTTGACTTGTTTGGTAGCAAATTTTGTGATACTTTCTTCTATCCACGAGAGACGATTCAGGTATGATGTTTTTCTTATCTTTTTTATCGTAATCTATCGGAAAAACATTAAAGACGTTATTATCCTTATTTGAAAATGTACATATTCATGGACCATTTCAGAGGCTGTCATGTTACAATCTCACACATATTTTGCTTTCAACTTTGAATAATCACTGAAACTTCATATTATCTATCATGCGTCATGAGATTTAGGATTATTTAAAACTACGAATCAGCGGTTCCATGTTTGCGAATCTATTTCAATTCGCTTCTTACTCACCAATAGAAAGATTGGAGCTATTGGCTATTGTTGATTTTCACTTTGAAGTATAAATTTTAGTATTGAAAAACACCACAATAACTCGTGAACATATAGATACTTGTAGTGAAATAAAAGACAGAACAACTTGTTTTATCTTTCAATTTTATTGAGGAGGTATTCGTAAATTCCAGACTTGAAATTTTGTGCGATTTATTATTTGTTGCTGTAAAAAAACAGATTCTGGCAGTTTCATAATGATACAATGTGAAATAAACATAGTACTCATATAAATGTTTCGTAATTATATTGAGAAAACGCCAATTTAATGACAAGGCCCCAATTGAACAACAAGAAGACATTATCCGAATGAGTTAAAAATGCATATGTTTCTATTCCCAATGAATACCTATTTCCGCGTTCATGTAAGGTATGTATAAGGTTGATTTATATCTCGTCCCATGTTAAGGGGCGGTGAATGCCAACGAAGCGCGCAATCTCTACCTATCGATTCTAGCAAACTCTTCAACATTTCAATGATTTTTAGTATTTTTATGTTAACGCTGATTTATTTCATTTGGAAAAACGTTGAATAATTTATAGTACATTATTATACAGGGTGGGCCATCTAACGTTTGCATTTTGACAAAATTGTTTATTTAGAGAATGACAGCTCAAATGTCAAAATTTCTCTAATGTCAAAATGTAAATGCCAAAATGCAAATTTTATATGGCCCACCCTATATTTATCAACAAAATTTTCTGTTTTTAGAATGGCGGTAAACTTAGAGAATGTGTGTTGAAATGGAATTTGATGGAATGTCAAAAGATATGTCATCATTTCAAATGTATGATACAAGAAAAACGCAAGATGGCGTTGATGGTGACAGACGTGGATTTCTATTGTTGCCGAATGGTTTCTCACATTTTTCAAGTTAAATTAAATTTAAGGCTAGATTAAATTTAATTTTTATTTTCATTGTGTCCAGTAATCGTGCTCGCTTTAGTATCTTATGGAGTTCGCGTGTAAATTTCGATTTTTCGGTGTGTGTTCGGTACGGGAAAGTGTACACTTGTTTATGCGGCAAATGCCAAATTCGAACATCTAAGCACCGGCTACAGTGACTGAGCAATTTCGAATATTTTAGCCGTAAAAAAATAGATATGATTTGGACATAATGTTGTTATTTTTCATTCGTTTTATAAAATTTAATTTTCAAAAATAGTGTTTTTGTGCAATAAATATGAGCAGATGACAAACCCATTAGTGTCAGTGCTTGTGTCTGTTAGTTCGTCAATGGCGGCCGTGAAAACAAGAAAAGTGCACCGCGCATTAGCTTTTATTATTAGTAATTTTACAGGCAATTTTCATGTTTTCTCCGCGCATATTTTCTTCTTTTTATGTCAATATAACGGTAAATGTTCGGTTAGTACTGCTTTTATATAGGACGGGTGTACACATATTTTGGTGAATTCGTTACATTTTCATACGTTTGGCCGAGTTTATTTTGGTAAATTTTTATTATTTCCGAGTTTCGGTAGGCCACGGAGCTCGCACTCCCTGGGACCTGACCGGAGCTCAACTGTTGAAAACCGTTTTGAATATTGGAACCTTGAATTTGAGAGGAGTTTTTGAGTCGAAGAAGTTCGAATTAATTGAGAGAGCGAATGTTTTTGGTGAATAGTCTGCCGCGAATGGTAATGGGAAGAGATTACTAGATTTGTGCCAGAGCTCGGATTTAGCTATAACTCACTAATTTATTTTTCAAGCACAAGAAAATTCACATGTATTCGTGGGAAAATCCGGGTCAGAATCAATTTCATTAATGGCAACTTCGATTTCGTGTTTCAAGGCATCAATCGTCTTTGGATGATTAGCGTAACACTTGTCCTTGACAGCTCCCCACAAAAAATAGTCCAACGGGCTCAAATCACAGCTCCGAGGCGGCCAATTGTCCTCAGAATTTCGGCTGATTATTCGATTTTCGAAAACGATGCCCAAAAGTTCGACTGTTATGTTGGCTGTGTGGCTTGTTGCGCCATCCTGTTGAAACCAAATGTCGTCCATGTCATACTCTTCAACTTTTGGAAACAAAAATTCGTTGAGCATGGCACGGTAACGCTCGCCATTGACCGTAACGGCGGCTCCCTGCTCATTTTCGGAGAAAAATGGCCCAATGATGCCGCCGGACCAAAACCCACACCAAACCGTAACTCTTTGTGGGTGCATTGGCTTCTCAATGGTGACGTGTGGATTTTCCGACCCCCAGATGCGACAATTTTGCTTATTGACATAGCCTCCGAGGTGAAAATGGGCTTCATCTGAAAAGCAAAACAGAATCCGAAATGAGACGATTGGGGGGATTTAAACGTCGATTCGGTAGCAGAGGAAGCAAGAAAATCCAGACTGACATGGTTTGAGCATGTTAAATGCATGGGAGAAGAGCGTATACCGGAACGGATTCTGTTCGCCGAAGTTGATGGGCTAAGAAGCAAACATTGAAATAGCGCTATAAAGCTAACATTTACCATTGTTGCGTTGAGACGTGTGATCTGTGTGCTGCGCACATTTAATGTTTTTATTTTAAATGCATGAATTCATTTGAACAAGTGAATATTTAATTCCAGCCTACGTCAGTGTGTCTTCACTCAATCGATTTAATTTTACTCATGAAACGGACTTTCTATTATTGTAAATGTGTATGTGTGTGACTCTACTCCCATTTTGGGTTATTGAACCGACATGATTGTTTCAGTGCATGTCGCACATTTCAATATCAAATCCTTTACGCAAATATTCAAATTTGCAATGTACAATTATTATTTTGTTTCATTTAATATTTGCAAAACATTTGAGATGCACATTTCTCTTTCAATTGATACATGCAACTGTACCTCATTTCTTTGCTTGTATTTAAACAGCATTAACAATAGCAACAACAACAGCAAATATTTATAGACCGTTATTGCCTTTCAGCGTCTGGTCTGTTTTACGAAACAAAATGCCTCATATACCCCTAACAATACCTCTCCACAAACTCCGATCGAGAGCCAAGTTTTGAGATTCAACACACCATTCATATCCCCTCGCACTCAAATCACATTTAACCGAATCCAAATAACGTCTACGTGGTCTACCCCTACCTCTCGGCCCATCAGCTTCGGCGAACAGAATCCGTTTTGGTAATCGCTCTTCTCCCATGCGTTTAACATGACCAAACCACCTCAGTCTGGATTTTCTTGCTTGCTCTCCTACTGAATCGACGTTTAAATCCCCTCGAATCGTCTCATTTCGGATTCTGTTTACCCACTGATCGCGCCGCGAGACTCCCGAAACCATTCTCAACACTTCCATATCAGACACTTCCAAATCATGAATTAAATTTTCAGAATCAACCCAGCTCTCGCTACCATATAGAATAGTTGGTCTGAAGATTGACCCGTGAATCAACATCTTTGTTTCTTTATTCAATTCACGTTTATTGAAAACGTGTGATCTAAGTTGCGCTACTACTTTATTTCCATTAAACCTACGCTGTTCAAACTCTTTATTAAACTTGCTATCTTCCGAGAAGATGCAACCCAAATATTTGAATTGGGACACTTGTTCCAACAAGTTGCCATTCAATGTGCAATGAATTGGCTTTCGAGTTTTACCCACATGCATAACTTGAGTTTTTGTGCCGCTAATGGTCATTCCGAAGTTCGTACAAGCCTCTTCCAAATCTTTGATACTATTTTGCAGCTCAAGTTCGGAATTGCCAAATAGTACCAGATCATCTGCGTAAGCGAGTGCAGAGATAATATTGCCCCCCAAAGCTACTCTACCTCTTAAATTGGCTGATTTGATCAGCTTGTCCATATAAATAATGAATAGAAGAGGTGAAATTGTACAGCCCTGTAGCAGACCATTACGTACTTCAAACCATTCACTCAAATCTCCATCCACTCTTACTGCTGCTTTACTGTTTGCGTACAAACTTTGAATCGCGTTGAGAAGATAACCATTCACACCATATTCGGCCAAGACTGACCACAACTTAGATCTCGGAATGCAGTCGTATGCTTTCTGTAAATCCACGAAACAGAAGTAAAGTTCCCTATTTCTTTCAAGGAATTTCTCCATCAGTTGTCTCATGCAAAAAATTTGATCTTGACAGCCGCACATTGGGCGGAAACCCGATTGATTTTCATCCAAGAGCGATTCGACAATAGCTCTTGTTCTCTTTTCCAAAATTGCACTATATACTTTACCGACAACGCTCAGTAGAGAAATTCCTCGATAGTTGTTGCAGTCTCTATTACTGCCTTTCTTATGAAGTGGCGAAATGACTGCGCCACCCCATTCTGCGGGGACAACAGAGGAACTCCAAGCTAAATTAAAGATGCGATATAACCAGCGAACACCTACAAAACCACTACTAATCAAATATTCATTCCGAATCTCATCCACACCCGCAGCCTTACTTATTAATTGCACTCTGAATTTCATCCATGCTAATCTTTTCCAAACTCTCTTCACTCACATTTACATTCACATTCTCATTCACCAAATCGGCATTTTCTACATTCAGCAATTCATCAAAATATTCCTTCCATCGTTTCAATACATTCTTTCTACCCATTACTACATTGCCCAACTTGTCCAAAACAGCTCCAGGAGCATGTTTCTTGCCTCCATTCCTAATGTTCTTAACCCTTGACCAGAATACCTTATTCCTCTGTTGTCCAGCAACTTCTAGATCCTGACCAAATTTCACCCATTCTCTCTCTTTTGCTCCTTTCACCATCATTTTCACCACCCGCTTTTGTTCCCTATACGACTGCAGATTTTCATCAGTTCGGTTCTGCAACCAGCGGATCCATCTCATTTTCTTTTCTTCCACAGCAATTCTAATATCTTCATTCCACCATTCAGTCTTCTTTCTCCCATTCTTGACGACAAACATGCCGCAACACTCTTTTGCTACTTCTACAATCACTTCCTTAAACAAATTCCATTCATACTCAATATCAGACGCTTCATTCACTACGACCTGCGCAAATTTGTCTCCTAATTTTGCTAAAAACTCCCTCGCTACATTCACATCTCGCAATCTTTCCACTTTCACTCTTTTTATTGACCTCTGATAGCTTCGTACGCCACTCTTGCTAATGCATAGTTTGCTGGCTACCAAGTAGTGGTCAGAGTCCAAACCAAAACTTCTATACACTCTCGTATTTAAAACTTTTTTGCGCAAGCTTGTCTCAACGACAATGAAATCGAGAAGAGATTTTTGATTCTGACCAGGATTTTCCCACGAAAACATGTGAATTTTCTTGTGCTTGGAAAATGAATCAGTTATAGCTAAATCTGAACTCTGGCACAAATCGAGTAATCTCTTCCCATTTCCATTTGCGGCAGACTCTTCACCAAATCTTCCCAGTACAGCGGAGAAAATTGGATCATTTATACCCACTCTCGCATTGAAATCGCCTAATAGAATCACTCTTTCACTACCCTTTCTATCGCCTTCGTCATTCAGATCAATGTAGAAATCATTCAAACGGTCTGAATCTGCCCCTTCACATGGCGAATAAACACTCACAAATCTATAAACTGCCCCCCCAATTTTTATCGAGATCCACATTAATCTTTCATCGACGAATCTATGACTTACTACTGAAGACTCTAAATGTTTGTGAATCAAATACCCTACGCCCCAATTAGCTCTTCCTCTAGACACACCCGACAAAAATACGCGTTAATTCCCTAACGTATCCTCAAACTTTCCTTTAATACGGACATCACTCAAAGCTAAGACATCTAAACCGAAAACATTCGCTCTGTCAACTAATTCGAATTTCTTAGACTCAAAACCTCCTCTCAAATTCAAAGTTCCAATATTCAAAACGGTTTTCAACTGTGGAGCTCCGATCAGGTCCCGGGGAGGGCGAGCTCCGTGGCCTCCCCTCGTCCGAGGCACAATGTTTCGATTTCGAGCTAAATGAATTTTAAGGTGAGGGGCGTGCTAAGCCACACTGCACCCGAGAAAAAACACATCGATTTTGCCGCAAGAGACATGTCCGCGGAATTTCCATGCTACCGAAATCGGAATTAGTACAAATTTGCGAGATTAAACTTGGCCAAATGTGTGAAATTGGAACGAACTCACCAAATTACGTGTACACTCGTCACATGTGAAACCAGTATTAACCGAACATTTACCATTATATTGAAATAGATAGTTGAGAAAATGCGCGGAGAAAAAATGAAATTAATTGTAAAATTACTAATAAAATAACTTGAAATTGATAGCTAATGACTTAAGATGAGTAAAACCCCGTTCAAATTATGACAAAGCTAATTTGCGGTACACTTTTCTTGTTTTCACGGCCGCCATTGACGAACTGACGGACACAAGCACTGAAACTAATGGACTTGTCATGTGCACAAAAGCAATATTATTGAAAATTAAATTTTATGAATGGAATGAAAATTTGATTTCTAATCATAAACGTCCAAATTAAATCTATTTTACGGCCAAAATTTTCTAAATTGCACAATCACTGTAGCCGGTGCTTATGTTCACATGTTCTAGTTTGACATTTGCCGCGTAAACAAGTGTACACTTTACCGTACCGAACATACACTTTATACAAAAAAAAAAAAAAAAAAAAAACCGAAAAATCGAAATTTACACGCGAACTCCATAAGATACGAAAGCGAACACGGTTACTAGGCACAATGAGAACAAAAATAAAATTTAATCTAGCCTAACAATTAATAAATTTCAAAAAATGTGAGAAACGATTCGGCAGCAACAGAAACCCACGTCTGTCACCATCAACGCCATCTTGCGTTTTTTCGCGATTAACAATAGCGAATCCAATTTTAAAGTCAGTGCTCGCAGCAAAAAAATTTAACAACCCGAAAGAAGTCTTCGCCAAGTACATTTTGGGATCGAATACAACAAGACAAGAGTACTTGCAATGAGAGAATATCAGGGTCGAAATCAAAATCGCCCTGGAAATGGCGAATTGGCGTAGTAACAATAACAACTACCGAAACAAACGAGACAAAACAACTAACACAACAACAACAATAGAAACTACAACAACAACAACAACAACAACAACAACAACAACAACAACAACAACAACAACAACAACAACAACAACAGAAACCGCAATTGGTGGCAGCTCAGAGGCTACCCAGAGCACCCTGGGGGCAGCCGACGAAGATTAGAAAAAGCAATCTGCACTCTCAATGAATTCAAAATTGGAGCGGATGGAATCATACGAAAACATGACAATTTCATTCAATTTTGATAGTGAAGTAATAGAAATACCACTACAAGATGGTCATACCAGCCAGATGTGAAGTAGCACGTCATATAAAAATTAAAAAATGTGACAAGGGCTATCGATTGATTGATTCACAAGATATTGAAAGTGGAGTGATGATTGCTCGTACAATTGTCACCACAGAAAAACCCATTTTCAGGATTATAAATACAATATCAAGGGTGCGAATCCTGAAAATGCAGAAGATTAAAACGGACAGTTTAAGAGATTATGAAATCTACTCTATTGACGACTAGAGGCCAGTTCTTCGGCTTTTTTTTTTAAATGCATCGGCCTCAGTTTCGGCAATCACTTCATTATTGGAGCCTTATCTTTTTCCCTGGAACATCTTTTTGAGGTCTGAAAAAATGCAGTAGTTGCTGGGGGCCAGATCTGGAGAGTACGGTGGGTCCAGAAAAGAAACTTCCAAAGGTTACATAGGAAATGTCAACATTGTTATTCCATTTTCGAGCGCGAGATCAATGGCTTCCACTGACATGTGGGACGAATGGTTATCCAATAAGAGCAACGTTCGATTCGCTTTCGATTGGCATGGCCAACAGTTTCATTTGCAGAGTGTGTTAGATACATTGGGCTCAATTTCTGAGGAAAGATTAGAACGAGGGCATCGAATTATCGGCTGCGCTGACAACGAAGGCCAAAGTGATCATAGTCCCACGAATAGTTCAGCGGAAGTGATATCGGAAAATTGGGTTTAGTGGCGATTTCAAACATCAACATCAACAATAAAAAAACTGGCGCTTTAATATGAAAAGAGGAAGAAACTTTGCTGGCCACTTTACAAAGAAAAAAATGGTCATTTTACATTTTCGACGCCATTTTGGCATTGAAAAAATATGTCGAATCACGATATGTTTGCAAATCTCTTTTGTTTATGAAAATTCAATGAATTTGTGGCCCAGCATAGATATACACCTCAATTTTTCGGTGAAATTGGTTCATTTTATACGTACAGGAAAAATAACCAATTTTGATTTTTTTTTTTTGGAAATTTTTCACACTTTGTCTAGAACACTATGTTATTGCGTTTGTTCGCTCCGAAAGCACATTATAAACAACTGAGATTTTTTGAAGTCCCTGTTGCTAATTGTAAACAGTTTGGACTTTAGTTTGAGAATGATAGTTTTTATTTAATTGACAACTCTTTTTATATCCTTCTGATTCATAGTCTACTTCAATTACTATTCTAATTTTACATCAATGATACATTTCTCAACGCATACTCTATATCAATTATCTGTTTCCAACATCCTCTCCTTAATTGATATTTCATGAGATTCAATAGTTCAGAAATTAAGATTTTACAATGTATCAATTTTCATTAACATTTTCAGTTACATATTCCCAAATCAACTTTAAATTTCTCAAGTTTAATTCTATTCAACGGTTTCGTTAAGAGATCAGCAATCATATTTTCAGTTTGGCAATATTCACATACAACAGTTTCATTCTTAATGTAATCCCTGATGAAGTGATACCTTACATTTATATGCTTGGTTCTATTCGATCTTGGTGTTCCATGAATCATTTTTATGACACTAGTATTATCTTCATACATAACAATAGGCAATTTCAATTTTTTATCAATTTCGAGAATTAAGTCATTAATCCAAACAAGTTCTTTCGTTGCTTTAGATAAAGCAACCAACTCTGCTTCAGTTGAAGATATTGCCGTTGTTTTTTGTTTTGAAGATAACCAGCTCACAACTCCACCATTCAATTTGAAAACGTAGCCGGTTTGCGATTTGCCGTCAGTTCTACATTCACCCCATGAAGCATCAGCGTAACCTTTCAATTCGTTGCATTCTTCTGATTTGATTGATTCATGTGAAGCGAGGTGTAGTTTTTCGTCAATACTCCCCTTCAAATATCGCACAACTTGTTTCAATTGTTCCCAGTCATATTCGCTCGGATTCGATGTTTTTTGTGCCAGTAATGCTATACTTCATGAGATATCTGGTCGTGAATTTAATGCAATGTATAGCAATGATCCGATCAGAGATTGATATTTTTGATTCGATGACAATAATTTTTGATCTTGTTGATTCTTTTCATATGCTGAATCCATCGGAATATTCGCAATTTTGGCATCTTCAAATCCATAGTTTTTAATCACCTTTTTGATGAATTTTTGTTGGTTTATCGAATATATACCATTGACATTTTGAACTTCCAAACCAAGAAAGTATCAAATTTCTCCAAGACATCTCGTTTTGAATGTACTCGAAATATCTCTTTCAGTTTGTTGAAATATTTTCTCGTTTGTCGCAATGAATAAAATATCATCAACGTAAATCAGTACTATGCACCAGTCTTTCTGTGAATACCTTTTGAAATACAAGCACTCATCTGTTGAACACCTTTTGAATCCGAAAACCATCAGCGATTCATTTATTGCATCGTTCCAACAGCGAGGTGCTTGTTTCAATCCATACAAGCTTTTCTGCAATAGACAAACTTTGTTCTCTTGTCCTTCGACTTCATAGCCTGGTGGCTGTTGCATATAAATTGTTTCTTTCACTACTCCATGCAAAAATGCCGTTTCAATATCATATTGTTTCACTTTATTTCCATTTGCCAATTTCACGGTTTTTCCGATGCAAGGGAAAATCTCTTTGAATAGGTTCAAATCACTCGCGGTGTGTGATGTGGCGCCAGAGTCCAAAATCCACTCAATATTGTTTCGTTTGTAGTTGTACAATTTCTCACCACTTTCAATATCGATCGACAATAAATGTGCATCATACTCGTCATTTTTTTCTTTTATCGAATTTGAACTGTTACTTTTAGCATTGTGTGCAATTAATTTTCGGCATACCTTCATCGTGTGATTGGGTTTTTTGCAAAAATAGCAGAACGCTTTTCTGTTTTGATCATTATTCGAATATGTATTATTACTTCTGTGTGAATATTCACTTTTTGCATTAAAATTGTTCTTCGCTCGGAAATTATGATTTATCTGGAGCACTTTTTCATCTGATTGTTCAGGATTCATTTTGCGACGAATTTCTTCATCTTGTAGACTTGACAAAACAGTTTTCAATTTCAAGTCACCTTTGTTTGAATTCGAAGCACTTAAACTTGTCACCATGTTATTTCATGATTCAGGTAGACTACTGAGAATGATGCCAATTCGCATTGTGTCTGAAATCGTTTCTTTCATTGATTCGATTTTTTGAAATAAATCCAACAATTTGTCCAAATGAGCTTGCAATTCCTCGCCTTCACACATTTTCGTCGCAAAAATTTTTCTTATTAATGTCACTATGTTCGTCACGGAGTCATGCTCATGTATGTCTTTTAAATTGTTCCAGGCACTTTTAGCAGAATCGGTATCGCGTATGTGAAGAAGTTGATTGTCTTCAACATTTAACCCGATAATCGCCTGAGCAGTTTGATCTCTCAATGTCCATTCATCTGATACTGTAGTTGGAGTTACTTCATTTATCGTGTCCCATACTTTCTCTTTTATGAGAAGAAGTTTCAATTTGTAGCTCCAAACCGAGTAATTTTCATTATTCAGCTTTTGAATTTGCACTTAAGCTTCCATTTTCAATCTTTTCTACGCGTTTGCTACCATATGTTGCTAATTGTAAACAGTTTGGACTTTAGTTTGAGAATGATAGATTTTATTTAATTGACAACTCTTTTTATATCCTTCTGATTCATAGTCTACTTCAATTACTATTCTAATTTTACATCAATGATACATTTCTCAACGCATACTTTAATCAATTATCTGTTTCCAACAGTCCCTTTATTATTTATTCACTTTACAAAGAATACCGCTAGAAGTTTTAAAAAAGTAACTGTTATGTTGTAGTGGTATGAATCAAGAACACAATATATTTTTCTTTATTTCTATTAATTTTTGTTCAACTTTATTGAATTTCAAATAACCCTTTTTCGTCAGTCTCAATTTGTCTTACACACGCCTTTTCAATGCTACGCTGCAATATCCGAATCTTCTTTCATTTGCTCTCTTTCGACTTATTTTGTTTAATTCGTTGCCTCGAATTTTAATCCTCTTTGAATCGATTGCCAAATACTTGAGATTGCAATTATTGTGATTTTATCTTTTCGATGAAATACTTCGTTTTTTTCGATGATTGATTTATCTGTGGTTTGATACCTGTCATCCGTACGGTTCGCCGGTCAGCGAGAGAAGAAGGAGTGAAGTCGATGCTCATATCGCACTCGATGCGTTCTTTTTGTGTGCGGTGTGTGTATGCGTGTATGCGTGTGCAAGTGTCCGTCAAGTCCGTCGTGTTAGTGTTTGACATTTCATGATTTCACAATTTCATTTCATTTCATTTTTCCATTCGGTATATTTTTAACAATAATGGAATTCGAAGCGTTACATGTACTCCCTTTACTAGAAAGAAAAAAAAAAAAAAAAATATATGTGCAAAATACGTAAAATAACCGTGAAACTATTGATCAATCTTCAATTTTCCTCAATCACATCAACCTATATATTTTTTTTTACTTTTTTTTTTTATGATAAATTTTACTTAAGAGCATGATTACTGTTTATTTTCTTTTCAATACCTTACTATTTAACCCATTGTAAAAGAATTTTCGAAGATTAGTAAATCAAGTCAGAGATCATTGATTACTCAGTTAAAAATGTGTTGAAAACAACATGATTCTTAGTGGTATATTCGCTGTAGCATTACTGTTTGAATTCGTGACATTGAAAAAAATGTAAAGCCGATTCGATAACAAAAACTGTTTTGAATGTATTTGAGTTATTCAGTGAATGTTTAGCTATCTCAAATCTGTAAAATCATTTCATATTTGATGAGATTTTTTTTTTTTTTTTCTTTTTTTTTTGGACTTTTCAAAATAAATTACGGTGTTGAGCATGCTTTAAATGTGACGACGAACAAACATTAGTTGTTGAGTTGAAACGAAGAATGCAGTTGTATTTATTTGTATGCTGAAAGTATTTCGTTGCTTTGTTGATAACATGAAAAAAAATGTGACGGTTCGAATTAACCGAATATGCGCGTAATGAGTACCAAGTGTTATGATGAAGTTTGAAAATGCTGATGCTTGAAAATGAGTGAGAACAATGCAATGAAGGGAAAAATTGATGTTTGTTTACGTTATTGATTCTTTATATCTTTAACATGATATTTGCCTTCGTGACCGAAGTCATCGACTAACAAATATGCTAAATCTGAAATTTTCTTTTTGACTTTGCAGCGTAAGTATTTGGGAGCTAATTTCGCACTGAAGTTCTTAGAAGCGTCGGATAAAACGAAATTTCTTCTGTAAACAATATCACCGGGATTGAAACTTGCTTTGACTTTATCGTTATCGTAGTGTTTTTTGTTTATCTGATATGCTTTGAGCATACGCTTAGTGACGTCTGACGTTATTTTGCTTAGTTCGACTAGGGATTTTGCTTTCTCATCAATCATGTTGGAATTGTTATTTAGATCTGTTTCTATTTGAATTTCATGTAGCACATAATCACTACCAGAAGTAATGAATTCTCTGCCGCGATCCAAATAAAACGGAGTGTAGCCAGTTACTAAATTTGTTGCTGTACGCATGGCGTTTTGAATTTTACTTAAATTGACATCCCAATGTTTGTGATTGTCCGCGATGTATGAGCGAATAGCTGCTCCAATCACTTTATTTTGCCTTTCTGTGGGATTGTTCTGTGGATGGTACAAACAATTATAGAAAATATTTTTAACGTCATAGTTTTTGGCCAATGCTTTGAATTGTTTTGAGACGAATTGTTTTCCATTGTCACAAATGATTGTATCATTTTATGCTCAAGGAACACATTGTTTTCTACGATTTCACATATTTTGTTTGCTTTTGCATTACGTAGTGGGAAAAGAATCGGCATTTTTGTGAAATAATCACATACTACGAGAAGAAAATCGTTTCCCTTTGATGACCTAACAAATGGTCCCATTAAATCGATGGAGATCACTTGCCATGGACGAGTTGCCATCTTCATCTTTCCCATCAAACCGAATTTCTTTTTCGTTTGAGATTTTGATTGAAGGCAAACGTGACATTTTTTAACATAATTTTTCACATCGACACCAACACCAGGCCAGTAGTATTTTTGTAAGATTCTTTTTGTAGTTTTAAATGTGTCGAAGTGTGAAGCTAGTTTATCATCATGACATTCTTTGATGACGGCTTGTCGTTTGGATTCAGGTACGAACAGTTTGTATTCAAACTCAGTGCTGTGCAGATTTTTATTTAATTTAACGAATATTTTATCATCGACGATTTTGTAGTTTGAAAATTTATCTGGCTGTTTCAATATTTTAGATTTGAATTTTTCATATGAAGTTGAAGTATCGGCAATAGAAAAGTCAATTAGTTCAATGCATTGATCGGGTGGAAATCGGGAAATAGCGTCTGGAACGACATTACATTTTCCTTTGATGTGGATCACATCGAAATCATATTGTTGAATGCGCATTACCCAACGTGCGAGTCTGCCTTTTAATTCTTTTTGACCTAACAACCAAATGAGAGCTGAATGATCAGTTATGACATCAAATTTAGTACCTTCAATGTATTGATTGAATTTTTCGATTGAAAATATTACCGCTAGACATTCTTTTTCGGTGGTAGTGTAATTCAACTCTGCGCCACGTAATTTTCTACTCACGAATGCAATCGGTCTATCGATATTTGTTTCATCCTCTTTCTGAGAAATAACACCACTAATACTATGATCACTTGCATCGCATTGTATTAGGAATTTGCGAGTAAAATCGGGTGTTTTGAGCACTGGTGCTTCAATCATTGCTTCTTTTAATTCTTCAAATGCGTTGATTGATTTTTCATTCCATTTTAAAACACGGTACTTTGATCTACATTTTGATTTTGTTAATTCGTGAAGTGGTGCGGCGATTTCGGCAAATTTGTGAATAAAACGTCGATAATATGATGTCATACCGAGGAAACGCCGTAATTCTCTTAATTTCTTTGGCAATTGGTAATTTGCAATGCATTCAACTTTTTCGGGATTTGTGCGTAAACCGTATTTGTCAACAATGTAGCCAAGGTATTTAAGTGAAGGTCGACAAAATGAACATTTTTCGATATTAACCGTTAAATTTGCATTCTTTAGTTTGGAATAAACACGATTCAAGGCATTGATATGTTCTTCGAAAGTTTCTGAAACGACAATGATATCATCAATGTATATGAATTCGCCTTGATCATTGAATAGACCATCCATAAGGCGTTGCATAGCTTGTGCTGAAGTGGTGAGGCCGAATGGCACAACTGTGAATTGCCACATACCGCGACCAGGCACATTGAAAGCGGTTTTTGGTTTTGATTCGTCGTCAAGTGGAATTTGCCAGAAAGCATCTTGGAGATCTATTGAAGAAATAAATTTTGCTTTGCCTAAACGGCTTAAAATCGAATCAATTCTTGGCAGTGCATATTTACTTTTCCTGGTTACTTTGTTCAGTTTACGACTGTCGATACACAATCTATCTTTACCATTTTTCTTCGGAGTAATTACTGGTTGTGAACACCATGGGCTATTTGCAGGTTCAACCACATTTAATTGAATCATTCTGTCTAGCTCTTTGCGAATCTTTTCGATTTGAATTGGAGAAAAGGGCCGGTTACGATCGAAAACTGGTTGTGCATCGCCGGTATCGATAGTGTGTTTGAATATGTTTGATCTGCCTAATTTGCCAGTAATGCATTGAATTTACGAGTAATATTTGATAATTGGGATTTTTGTTTTGTAGATAATTCAAGAGCGTCAACAATGCTGTTATCTGACGTTAAAAGTTTCGAATTAATATGCCATTCATTATCGTCGAATGATAATTCCAATTTGAATTTTTGCCCGAAATCCGAGCCTAAAATTAATTTATGAGGACCGTTATCTAAAATAAATATATCGATTAATTTCATCTTATTTTGAAAATAAATAGGAACTGTAAAATTTTTGAAAATTTGTACTTTTGAACCATCGGCTAATGTTCCGGTGCCGGGATTTGATGATTTTAATGGTTTAAAACCTAATGAAATTAAAAATTTTGCGCCCAAATTATTACACACGGACGTTGTAGCACCAGTATCGTACAAACCCGAAGCCTTTTGATTCGAAATTATCACATTAATGTACGGTCGGTTATCTAATAGGTCGATATTGTGACTTAAATTATTGTTGGAATTTGATTTTGGACCGAGGCTTTGAATTTGAATAAATTTCGATGACTCAGCCGAAATTGTACTTTTTATTGGCGATTGTTTCGATTCGTTGAGTTTTCGCGGCTGTTTGGCCGAAAATTTTCTCGTGAACCATCGCGTGAACGGTTTGTGTTTGAATGGCTTCTTTCACGTGAATTGTTGTTGCTATTACTACGCGGTGCATTGTTGGTTGGATATGGCGGATTGGAACGGTCTTTCGATGAACGGAAATTGTTACCGAAATTTCTTGAGTTTGAATTATCGTATCGGGAAACATGGTTTGAATTACTGTTGGAACGGTAAGGACTTTTCGATCTTTCACGGTTTCTATCATTGTTGTCGAAACGTACGTTACGGTTAAATGAATAATTCGTATGAGAAATTTTTACTTCAAGAACTTTGAGCGCGTGCTTTAATTCGTTGAGTGTTTGGAATTGTGACAATGCAATGTAAGGCTGATATTTAGATAGAACATTCCGTTTTAAAATCTTAATTTTTTCTTGCATTGATAACGGTGTACGAAGTCTTGAGCAATTATCTTCAAATTTAGTACAAAATTGAATAATCGATTCGTTTTGAGACTGTTTGGTTTGTCGAATGGTATCAATCAAATCATCAAAATAGTTGACTTGCATGAAATCAGCTATTAATCTGGCTTCAATATCTGGCCAATCTTCAAACGTTTGAGAAAAATACCATTTGGAGGCGTCTCCACGGAAAAATTCACTTGCAGAAGCAAAAAGTTCTTCGTGCGATGTTTTATACGACGTTGCTTTGGAATTTACTATACGAAGAAATTCAAATGCATCTTGTTTATCGTTTGTGCCCGAAAAATAAATTTTCCATTTATGAATAGGGAGTTTCGTTGACTGAAATGAATGATTATCAGAACGTTGTGGATTTTGTTGGGGCGAATAATTATCGAAACGTTGTAGATTAAAAGTTGGTTGTTGTTCATTGACAAACGGAGATGAATGCACATTTACACGATCGAATTCATTTTCAATTTCATTTGGAAAAAAGGAAATCCGTTTCTTTTGAGTTGTGTTAGCATTAGAACATGTCGGTATATCATTCTCAACATTACTAGTCGTACGATTTTTAGTGCTTTGTTGTTGGTCGGGTTCGTTACTAGATGAAGATGCATGTGAATCGTTGCTACTATTCAAGTCGGCTATATCAGTTAATGTGAATTGTTTGATTTGTTTCAATAAATTGGTAGCAATACTTTTTTCTTCATTACTTGTGCACAAAATTCGACTTACTCTAGCATCAAGAAATTTTAAGCATGTAATTTTATCGCGTTTTCTATCATTCGAAGTGTTTGGTAGTCCGAATTCAACTTTATAACCGGTAAAAATTGCAGTGCATCTACGAAGATCGACTAAAGGATCAAATTGAAAATATGGAATAAAAACTTGACCACTTTGTTCAGCGAGTAATGCAGTAGCAAATTGTCGACGACGATTAATTACTGGTCCACGATGTGGTTCAATGCCTCGAGCAATTAATTCGCCTTCTAAAATCTCTTGATTCAACACACTTACTTCGGTCAAAAAATCTCTCATTGTCTTCATTGTTATTGGAATTCTAATTCAGCGGATAAAGAACGAAGGTGTGTCTTGTGGACTTGTATATAAAGGGTGATTTTTTAAGTGGTTTCTTTTTGAAAATCGAAAAAAACGCAAAAAATTTCGAAAAGTGAATCAAATCTTTATTGAAATCGATAAATTGGTTCTTGCCATTTACTTTTTGAAAATAATTTCATGCAAATGTTGGCCGCGGCTACGGCGCAAATGGTCCATACGGGAAGTCCAATTTTGGCACACTCTCTCCAACATATCGGCCGGAATCTCGCCAATAACGCGTTCGATGTTGTCCTCCAAGTCGGCAATCGTTGCTGGCTTGTCCGCATAGACGAGAGACTTAACGTAGCCCTCCCGGCTGCTCATCACACCAAATCCGACAGTTTTGTTTGTTTACATGCCCCGTCCAAAAAGATGATTTTTCGATGAAAATCAGGATCATTTTTGAGCTGCTCTAGAACCCAATTTGCGAACGCACGCCTCTTGGATGGTCATCAAGCGTAAATAATTTGCATGATGAAATTGCAAAGCATACTGAGCATTTTTGACTGTGACAGACGTCAGTTGGAATTTGACATCTGTCAAAAAATTAAACGTCAAAAAGAAACCAGCTAAAAAATCACCCTTTATTAGAAAAAAAAAATATATTCTGTTTCCGTCGATGAAATGAGTTTAGCACGTGGTCGGAAAATTTTCGGAATTTCTAAAAAGAAAAATCACCAGAAATCACGGATCAATTACTTACTTGCACGGTAACAATTTCGATACTGTGTGTAAATTACTTTACTGTGAAACTTCAAACAAATTTTTCTTCACGCACGTTTTTGTATTTTTAGGTTATCCTACCATTACAAATTCAATTTTTGTTAGTAAATTTGGTCGGATTTTGAAATGGAATAAAGTGTCTTAGATTCAGTTGAGCCCCCAATTTGTAGTGGTATGAATCAAGAACACAATATATTTTTCTTTATTTCTATTAATTTTTGTTCAACTTTATTGAATTTCAAATAACCCTTTTTCGTCAGTCTCAATTTGTCTTACACACGCCTTTTCAATGCTACGCTGCAATATCCGAATCTTCTTTCATTTGATCTCTTTCGACTTATTTTGTTTAATTCGTTGCCTCGAATTTTAATCCTCTTTGAATCGATTGCCAAATACTTGAGATTGCAATTATTGTGATTTTATCTTTTCGATGAAATACTTCGTTTTTTTCGATGATTGATTTATCTGTGGTTTGATACCTGTCATCCGTACGGTTCGCCGGTCAGCGAGAGAAGAAGGAGTGAAGTCGATGCTCATATCGCACTCGATGCGTTCTTTTTGTGTGCGGTGTGTGTATGCGTGTATGCGTGTGCAAGTGTCCGTCAAGTCCGTCGTGTTAGTGTTTGACATTTCATGATTTCACAATTTCATTTCATTTCATTTTTCCATTCGGTATATTTTTAACAATAATGGAATTCGAAGCGTTACAATGTCATTTTCTATAAAAAAAATCGTTTATGGTAGAAAATGGTATCAAATAGTCGCAAAGGTTACAATAATAGCCAAAATTTCTGAATTTAGGCCCGGAAAAATTAGATGGGCATTAGTTCAAAAAAGGGCGTTAGTTCAAAAGAGCTTATGACATACACCCTAAAAATGTTTGAAATGTTGAAAAGGGATGGATCGCTTCATTGACATTAGCCACCCCTTAATATGGGAGACTATATAAAACATCGTTCGCTTGGAAGGACAAATTAGAGCGCAGCGTTCGTGTTGTGCATGCATACATAAGTATATGTCGTCTTTCCCTTGTGAGTTTCGCTATAAATTAAATTTAGTGGAACGCACTGTATATCTTACGTGCCATTGATATCAGTAACTTGAGTATTCATATCCACATTTGAAACTAACCGCAGTTGAAGATAGGCGACAAAAGCAATATATCGTTGAGTTGAATACAATCGTTTTGTTTTGAAATTTACAAAAATTATTCTTGAGTATGTATCTATTGGTGGTAGTTGGTTTTCGGTACACGCTGATTTCAATTTTACTCATCCAAATAGTGTGGCCTGAATTATCTTTTTCGAAGTTGATACGGAGTGACGTAGAAACGGTCGGATTGATTATGTCGCACTCTCTTGCCAAATAGTTTCAAGTTTCACTCTTGATATAAGTTTTCCCTGACTCTCCAGAGCGAGATCTAATTTTCCCCTTTTTCCGGATCCAATTCTGATATTCAAAGTCTCTTCATGGATATCACCCTACCATTAAAATTGTAACAGTCTGTTTGCAAAAGTACCATGGGCGGAATTTGTGCCGCATTGGGTCTCTGACCAGCATGAGCACAGCTTGCTGTGTTCACATATTGGCATGAATGTAGGCTTTGTAGCAAATAAATAAATGAACATTATATACTTCTCTTAATAAAATAAAATAATAAACTATAGTTTTGACTATTGCGGTCAATGAGGAACTCAAATGAACATTACGTTCATAATCGACCACAAAATCGTTTAATTTTTAATATTAAAACTTGACAATTATATTTTATAAGATAG
The DNA here is from genome assembly GCA_028476595.1 of Obolodiplosis robiniae. Classification (NCBI taxonomy): domain Eukaryota; kingdom Metazoa; phylum Arthropoda; class Insecta; order Diptera; family Cecidomyiidae; genus Obolodiplosis; species Obolodiplosis robiniae. The sequence goes on along the minus strand of CM052017.1, from coordinate 3,988,532 downwards.
AAAGATTCATGCGGAACATCAAAGAGGGCAGGAAATAGCGGCATTCGTCATAATAATACGAACATATCAATACATGACACATATACTCCCATTGGTCCCACATTCATTACTTGAACTGACGATTATAATCGCATCGGTCAACATTTATATTGTCGGAACTTCAGGTCTCGTGTTCACCATATCTCAAAAAATATATGGGTAGTACAATTCAAGGGGGAAAGCACCAAATAAATTTTCACACTAAATTGCAAATAAACAGTGGATATCGTAAACCAGCAGCATATTCAAAATTTATTTGCAAGAAAATATCACGAATTCAACTTCAATTAGTGAATGAATACGTAAATATATTGAATATTCGTGAACAAGCGGACCGTGCTTGTATGGGATTGGAGAGCTATTCGAGAGTATGCCAATTGGGCGCGGTCAATCTTATTTTACATTGGTGAACTCAATTTAGATCCATTGAAATACGAACAAAATTTTTACTGACACAAATAATAAAAACAAATGAATCATTGCAACGATTGAAATATCACATCAATACTACTGCCCAATAGATGGCACTGGAGAATAGATATGATTAAAATGTGTTAAATAGCACGGTCCCCTTGTTCGTGAATATTCTGCCAAAATATGAATATGGCTCTTTCCCCTGTACTAAGGGTACCACTTAGCTCAAATGAAATAAATAAAATAATGTTGTTTTTGTTTGCTCCTGCAGTTGAGCGATCATGACTACGAACTATTCTAATGGCACGATCACTGATTCCGCTACTTCCACGTTCGGGAGAAATAACGCAACAAGCGCCCAGCGAGGGATATATCTCATTGAAAAGATGCACCCAGCGGCAAGATGTAACATTTGGTTTTATCAGATTATCCGTGGTGCATTGGATCTAGAGGTTCTAGCGAATGTAATCAAAGAGCTCACTTCGAATGTTCCATTGCTGCAGACTCAGTTCGACTATTCAGATGGTGAGCTCTGGCAGATTCACAATCGCAGCATTCATCCCCAACCAAGAACGATTGATGTCAGCACTTATTCTGCACCGTTCGAAGAGGCGTTGAGGAGGATGAGAGAAGCCGCGAATCAGCCGTGCGTCATGACCGCCGAAAAACTCTACGAGCTCACATTCTATATCGTCGAAAATAATACATTCATAATGCATGCGTGGTTTCACCACAGCATCATCGATGGAAGATCTTGGGCAAAACTCGAATCCTCACTCTCTACTGCTTATAACAATTTGAAGCAAGGAAAGAAAATTACCATGCAAAATTTGCGCTTTGATGCGCTCGCTCGTGATAACAACGCCTATCATGCTTCCACCGAGTATGAAAAAGACGTGACATTTTGGCAAGAGTATGTACAATCGCTCAAGCGCTTTGCCTACACGCATAGAAGCATCAATTCTCTTGGAAAGAACATCACCTTTCGTCAAACTCAGACTTTATGCGCCGTCGAACGCCAAAAGATTAAGCAAGCAGTAGAAGCGATGAATATTTCAGAATCTTTTCTCTACATTGGCGTTGCGGCACTATGGCTACGAAGCCTTCTCGGCCATGAGTACGTGAGCATCAGCCTTCCTGTACGCGGCACATATTTAACTGAAGAGCTAGGCATGACATCTAACGTCTTGCCATTAGTGTTGCATATCCCTGAGCACGCCACGCTCAATGAAGTCCTATTTCAGGTCTCTCAGGAAACTAAATTAATCCTGAAGCATCAGCGCTATCGAATTGAAGAAATCGCGCGTCTCGCTAACTATAGCTCAAATAACAGCTTTGGTCCTTATGTAAATGTTATGAGCTTTGACCATGGAGAGGATCTTGAAGGCTGCAGCTGTTCGTCTCATTTTGGCGAAAACATTGATCTCAATGAAATGCAAATAACATTTTGGACAGACCGTCCAAACGGTCGCCTGGACATCCTCCTTGATGACATTGAGGAGGGACATTCAGAACAAGAGCTCGCTGCCTTATTGAAGCACCTTACTTTTATTTTAGATCGGGTTTTAAGCGCGCCCAACAGTACAGTCGCAAATCTAAATGAATGGTGTAGCGCCATTACAAGTGCTGAGCTGTGTGAGACCTTTTATGCCAATCGACGCACGCCAGTTGCAGCCGGATTTTTGCAGTGGAGTCGCAGCGTCGACTCTCTAGTTCGCCTCGTGCATTCCAACAGATGGGTAGGCAGCGATCCCAGTCCTTTCGCAATGTCAAAAGTACTTCTTTCTGACCGGGTTGTAAGTATCAGTAAGCTCGAACGTGTATCGGATTCTGTACTTCAAAGAGCACCAGGCACAGTATTGGAAATTGACGAAAACGCATGGTATGTAGCTGTGGCAGACGGTGTTGTCAAAATAAGCGATTTTCTCGATGAAAGTGGCCAGTCCATCCCAGCCCGAACACTTGCTGAACAATGTCATTTCCTTGAAGGTAAACAGCTTCCAATTATCACCCCGGAACAGGCCTTGTGGTTCGAGACGAAACGTTCGCAGGCCATGCCTGCAGAGCCCTATTGGTCTGAGCGTCTCGCCAGCTTCGAGCCGAGTCAATTTTCCTACCTGCAAAACTCCCCTATCCACCCACCTGCATTGGCAGCAACTACCTTTCAAACCGTGAAAGAGTCAAACGCGATTGAGATATTCGTTGCATGGCTTATTTACATTGCAAGAAATACCCAAACGTCACAAGTACAGATCGGCTGGGATACAAATGAATGTCAACACGAAGGCGATGGGGCAGTAGCAACACGTATATTTGCGAAGACCGTGCCATTTGCAACATGCATCGACTTGAACGACACGTTTTCGCGCGTTATGGCCACCGTAAAAGAGGATTCTGAGCAACTGGTGTATCACTTGCCGTGCTTGTCTGATCTAATTGTTCGACATGCCGTATGCTCTGAACGCGTTTTTTGTAGAGATAAGTCTTGGGCGCTGGCTGTGTCCCTAATAGAAACACAAAGTGAACATGTGTGTCCCGACACTAGTTTCTACGCCCACGGCAGGTTATTGACGCTGCAGATAAACAAACATAATGCTGAATTTAGATGGATCTACAACAAGAACCAAATATCTGCTGAGGAGGTTTCCCGTATATCATCACGTTTGAGAGTTTTGATTGAATCTGCTCACAACGCCGATCAAGCAGAGAACCCTGTGGGTAAACTGTGTCTCCTACCCAAAGAAGAGCGTGAGCTATTGCTTCATACTTGGAACCAGACAGTGGTCACATATTCATCTGCCTACTGTCTTCATCAGTTATTTGAGGCACAAGTCAAGCGCGACAGTTCGGCCATTGCCGTTGTACACGAAGAACAGCAGCTCAGCTACGGCACTCTCAACGCCCAGGCCAACCGTTTGGCACATCACCTTATCGCACAAGGCGTCAAACCAGATGATCGCGTCGCACTTTGCGTTGAGCGCAGCACGAATATGCTCGTAGCTATGCTGGGCATTCTGAAAGCCGGCGGCGCATATGTACCACTCGATCCAGCTTACCCGAGCCAACGACTGACCAAAATTCTAAAGGATGCCGATCCACTGTATCTGTTGGCAGATGCCACCGGCCAGGCAGCACTAGAAGCCCATGAAGTGCCAGTCGTGGACTTAGACCAGGCGTTGCCCACTGGGTTGTCAGAGGATAATCCGGACCCGGCCAAGCTTGGGCTCACCCCCGCTCATCTAGCCTACGTGATCTATACATCTGGCTCGACCGGAACACCCAAAGGGGTGATGGTTGAACATCAGCAGGTGGTACGACTCTTCGGGGCTACTTCCGACAAATTCGAATTTAACGAACAGGACAAATGGTGTTTATTCCATTCGTTCTCTTTTGACTTTTCTGTGTGGGAGATATGGGGAGCGTTTTTCAATGGTAGTCAGCTGGCAATTGTGCCCTACAATACTAGCCGTTCTGCTGGCGATTTTTATGAATGGATTTGTGCTTCTGGAATCACCGTATTAAATCAAACACCCTCGGCTTTTAAAATGTTTACACAGGCGAAAAGCATCAGTTCGAAGTCTGATCAACTGCGCTATGTGATGTTCGGCGGTGAAGCGTTAGACCCATTGATTGTGACTAACTGGTATGCAAAGTATTCCAAAAGTCACACGGTGCTCGTCAATATGTATGGCATCACAGAAACCACAGTACATGCTTCATATCAACGACTGGAAATCTCAGAAAACTTACATTCGATTGGACGCCCGCTTCCAGACCTTCGTGCCTATTTGCTGGATGCTCAGGGTGAGCCAGTGCCTTTGGGAGTCGAGGGAGAGCTGTATATTGGTGGCGCTGGAGTGGCTCGCGGCTACCTAAACCGTCCTGAACTTACAGCGGAACGATTTTTGGATGACCCATTCAGTGGAACATCAGGGGCACGCATGTATCGTACCGGTGACCGGGCGCGCTATCTGTCTGATGGCAATCTGGTTTACCTGGGACGCATCGATCAACAGGTAAAAATCCGCGGTTTTCGGATTGAACCTGGCGAAATTGAAGCCCGCTTGGTCGAACATTCTGCGGTACGCGAAGCGGTGGTTGTGTCCCGGGGCGATGGGTCAGATGCTCGTCTGGTAGCTTATGTGGTGGCCGATCCGGATGCATTACTGGCCCAAAAGCTGCGCACCTATCTTTTGACTCTACTGCCTGACTATATGGTTCCAGCAGCTTATGTGTGCTTATCGTCTTTGCCTCTCACACCAAATGGCAAACTGGATCGACGGGCACTGCCAGCTCCAGATGATGAGTCTTTTGCTTATCAGCTGTATGAAGCTCCCGAAGGTGAAATGGAAGAAAAACTGGCCGCTCTCTGGCGTGAGTTGCTGGCTATTGATCGAATCAGCCGGAATGACAATTTCTTCGCGCTAGGTGGCCATTCTCTCCTGGTCGTACGGTTGCTGGCACAGTTGCGACAGTGCGGGCTAGATACCAGCGTCCGGGCAGTGTTTGATACCCCAACTCTGGCCGCACTTGCCGCGACCCTCGATCATCACAAAGCAGTCACCACTCCACCCAATCTGATAACAGCAGACAGTACAGTGATTACTCCGGATATGTTGCCGCTCATCAAACTTTCTCAAGCCGAGATTGATTTGCTGGTCACACAGGTACCGGGTGGAGTAGCCAAAATCCAAGATATCTACGGGTTAGCGCCATTACAACAAGGTATTTTGTTCCACCATCTGATGGCCGAACAGGGCGACCCATACCTGACAGTTACTCGTCTGCAGTTTACTAATCGGACGACCCTTGAACGTTATGCGGCCGCTTTGCAACAGACAGTTGTGCGACATGATGTCCTGCGCACCGCCTTCATCTGGGAAGGACTCAATGAACCGGCACAAGTTGTCTGGCGGCGGGTTCCTTCTGTATTGACCGAAGTTACCCTAGATGATACTGAAATACCGGCATTAGATCAGTTGGACCACCGCTTCAATCCACGTCACTACCGACTAGACCTGACACAAGCACCGCTGTTGCGTATGATGGCCGCGCCAACATCTGAGGGCGGCTGGGTAGCACTGCAACTGATGCACCACTTAATTTCTGACAATGTTTCTATGCAGAGACTGCAGACAGAAATCCATGTCATACTCGATGGACAAGGTAATCAGTTGGCCACACCCACATCGTTCCGACACATAGTGGCACAAGCGCGCTTGGGAGTGAGTCCCGCCGAGCACACTCATTTCTTCAGTGAAATGCTCAATGATATTGATGCACCAACCTTGCCATTTGGATTGAGTGACGTTGATCAGAGCGGAATTGATATCGATGAAGCACAGCTTAAACTGCCACAGGGACTCACCGATCGATTAAGGTACGAGGCCCGACAATTTCGGGTCAGCTTGGCAAGTCTGTGCCATCTGGCCTGGGCACAGGTTATATCCCGAGCCAGTGGATGCGAGTCGGTGGTCTTCGGCACAGTGTTGCTTGGCCGTTTACAGGGCGGAGAGGGAAGTGAAAATGCTTTAGGGCTTTTGATCAACACTCTACCAATTCGGCTAGATATTGACGAGTCGGCTGTGGAGACCGCAGTACGCCATACCCATGCACGGTTAAGCTCATTGCTAGCACACGAACACGCATCGCTGGCACTGGCGCAGCGTTGCAGTGGTGTACCAGCTGATCTTCCGTTGTTCAGTGCGCTGCTGAACTACCGCCATAAACAGCAGACCGAACAGGTCACGACGTCACTTCCTGGAATGAGTGTTCTCAGTAGTGAGGGACGTACTAATTACCCATTAACCCTGTCGATGGACGATGAAAACGATGCACTAAGTCTCACGGCCCAAGTGGTTGCACCAGTCTCAGCAGTACAGATCTGTGCCTATATGCAGCAGGCTCTTGAATCTCTAGCAGACGCGCTGACGCATACGTCGCAAAAGCCAGTGCGGACATTGACAGTAATGCCATCGGAAGAGCGCAAATTGCTGCTGCACGACTGGAACCAAACAGCGGTCACATATCCATCTGCCTGCTGTCTCCATCAGTTATTTGAGGCACAAGTCAAGCGCGACAGTTCGGCCATTGCCGTTGTACACGAAGAACAGCAGCTCAGCTACGGCGCCCTCAACGCCCAGGCTAACCGTTTGGCACATTACCTTATCGCACAAGGCGTCAAACCAGATGATCGCGTCGCATTTTGCCTTGAGCGTAGCAAGAACCTGCTCGTAGCTATGCTGGGCATTCTGAAAGCCGGCGGCGCATATGTACCGCTCGATCCAGCCTACCCGAGCCAACGGCTGACCAATATTCTGAAGGACGCCGATCCACTGTATCTGTTGGCAGATGCCACTGGCCAGGCAGCACTTGGAGCCCATCAAGTGCCAGTCGTGGACTTGGACCAGGCGTTGCCCACCGGGCTGTCAGAGGATAATCCGGACCCGGCCAAGCTTGGGCTCATTCCAGCCAATTTGGCGTATGTGATTTACACGTCTGGCTCAACCGGAACACCGAAAGGTGTGATGGTTGAGCATAGAAATGTTACAAATTTCCTTTACTGGACTAGAGATGCATTCGCAGCTAAAGACTTTGAGAGAACCTTGTTTTCAACCTCTGTCATGTTTGATCTCTCCGTTTATGAATGTTTTGCTCCGCTTCCTATGGGGAAAACGATATATATAGTGGCGGATGCACTCTCGCCTACAAATATAGCATCAAAAATTTCCCTGCTGGATACAGTGCCCTCTGTTGTGTCAGCATTGATTAATGCGGATACACCACCATTGTTACCTCATTCAATTCATTTGGTCGGTGAGCCGCTATATGCCAGATTGATCAACCGCATATTTGCGCAAACTCAAATCGAAAATATTGTAAATCTATATGGACCGACGGAAACGACTATTTACTCAACCTGTCACAAGTATAAACCTGGTGATATGATAATTGAAACGATAGGGAGACCCATTGCCAACACTCGGATATTCCTATTGGATGCACAGGGTGAGCCAGTACCTTTGGGAGTCGAGGGAGAGCTGTATATTGGTGGCGCTGGAGTGGCTCGCGGCTACCTTAACCGGCCTGAACTTACATCAGAACGATTTTTGGATGACCCATTCAGTGGAACATCAGGGGCACGCATGTATCGTACCGGTGACCGGGCGCGCTATCTGCCCGATGGCAATCTGGTTTATCTGGGACGCATCGATCAACAGGTCAAAATCCGCGGTTTTCGGATTGAACCTGGCGAAATTGAAGCCCGCTTGGTCGAACATTCTGAGGTGCGCGAAGCGGTGGTTGTGTCCCGGGGCGATGGGTCAGATGCACGTCTGGTAGCTTATGTGGTGGCCGATCCGGATGCATTACTGGCCCAGAAGCTGCGCACCTATCTTTTGACTCTACTGCCTGACTATATGGTTCCAGCAGCTTATGTGTGCTTATCGGCTTTGCCTCTCACACCAAATGGCAAACTGGATCGACGGGCACTGCCAGCCCCAGATGATGAGTCTTTTGCTTATCAGCAGTATGAAGCTCCTCAAGGTGAAATGGAAGAAAAACTGGCCGCTCTCTGGCGTGAGTTGCTGGCTATTGATCGAATCAGCCGGAATGACAATTTCTTCGCGCTAGGTGGCCATTCTCTCCTGGTCGTACGGCTGCTGGCACAGTTGCGACAGTGCGGGCTAGATACCAGCGTCCGGGCAGTGTTTGATACCCCAACTCTGGCCGCACTTGCCGCGACCCTCGATCATCACAAAGCAGTTACCACCCCACCCAATCTGATAACAGCAGACAGTACAGTGATTACTCCGGGTATGTTGCCGCTCATCAACCTTTCTCAAAGCGAGATTGATTTGCTGGTCACACAGGTACCGGGTGGAGTAGCCAACATCCAAGATATTTACGGGTTAGCGCCATTACAACAAGGTATTTTGTTCCACTATCTGATGGCCGAACAGGGCGACCCATACCTGACAGTTACTCGTCTGCAGTTTACTAATCGGACGACCCTTGAACGTTATGCGGCCGCTTTGCAACAGACAATTGCGCGACATGATGTCCTGCGCACCGCCTTCATCTGGGAAGGACTCAATGAACCGGCACAAGTTGTCTGGCGACGGGTTCCTTCTGTCTTGACTGAAGTTACCCTAGATGATACTGAAATACCGGCATTAGATCAGTTGGACCACCGCTTCAATCCACGTCACTACCGACTAGACCTGACACAAGCACCGCTGTTGCGTATGCTGGCCGCGCCAACATCTGAGGGCGGCTGGGTAGCACTGCAACTAATGCACCACATAATTGGTGACGATAATTCTATGCAGAGATTGCAAACAGAAATCCATGTCATACTCGATGGACAAGGTAATCAGTTGGCCACACCCACATCGTTCCGACACATAGTGGCACAAGCGCGCCTGGGAGTGAGTCCGGCCGATCACGTCCGTTTCTTCAGTGAAATGCTCAACGATATTGATGCACCAACCTTGCCATTTGGATTAAGTGACGTTGATCAGAACGGAATTGATATCGATGAAGCACAGCTTAAGCTGCCACAGGAACTCACCGATCGATTAAGGTACGAGGCCCGACAATTTCGGGTCAGCTTGGCAAGTCTGTGCCATCTGGCCTGGGCACAGGTTATATCCCGAGCCAGTGGATGCGAGTCGGTGGTCTTCGGCACAGTGTTGCTTGGCCGTTTACAGGGCGGAGAGGGAAGTGAAAATGCTTTAGGGCTTTTGATCAACACTCTACCAATTCGGCTAGATATTGACGAGTCGGCTGTGGAGACCGCAGTACGCCATACCCATGCACGGTTAAGCTCATTGCTAGCACACGAACACGCATCGCTGGCACTGGCGCAGCGTTGCAGTGGTGTACCAGCTGATCTGCCGCTGTTCAGCGCGTTGCTGAACTATCGCCATAAACAACAGACCGAACAGGTCACTGTGTCGCTTCCTGGGATGAGTGTTCTCAGTAGTGAGGGACGTACTAATTACCCATTAACCCTTTCGATGGACGATGACGACGATGCACTAAGTCTCACTGCCCAGGTGGTTGCACCAGTGTCAGCAGCACGGATTTGTGCTTATATGCAGCAGGCTCTGGAATCGCTGGCAGACGCGCTGACGCATACGCCGCAAAAACCAGTGCGGACATTGACAGTAATGCCATCGGAAGAGCGCAAATTGCTGCTGCACGACTGGAACCAGACAGCGGTCACATATTCTTCTGCCTGCTGTCTTCATCAGTTATTTGAGGCACAAGTCAAGCGCGACAGTTCGGCCATTGCCGTTGTACACGAAGAACAGCAGCTCAGCTACGGCACTCTCAACGCCCAGGCTAACCGTTTAGCACATTACCTTATCGCACAAGGCGTCAAACCAGATGACCGTGTCGCACTTTGCGTTGAGCGCAGCACGAACCTACTCGTAGCTATGCTGGGCATTCTGAAAGCCGGCGGCGCATATGTACCGCTCGATCCAGCTTACCCGAGCCAACGGCTGACCAATATTATGAAGGACGCCGATCCACTGTATCTGTTGGCAGATGCCACTGGCCAGGCAGCACTAGGAGCCCATCAAGTGCCAGTTGTGGACTTGGACCAGGCGTTGCCCACCGGGCTGTCAGAGGATAATCCGGATCCGGTCAAGCTTGGGCTCACCCCCGCTCATCTAGCCTACGTGATCTATACATCTGGCTCGACCGGAACACCCAAAGGGGTGATGGTTGAACATCAGCAGGTGGTACGACTCCTCAGAACTTTGAACGATAAACTCGATTTTAATGAACAGGATAAGTGGTGTTTATTTCATTCGTTCTCTTTTGACTTTTCTGTATGGGAGATATACGGAGCGTTTTTCAATGGTAGTCAGGTGGCAATTGTGCCTTACAATACTAGTCGTTCTGCTGACGATTTTTATGATTGGATCTGTGCTTCTGGAATCACCGTATTAAATCAAACAACCTTGGCTTTTAAAATGTTAATACAGGCGAAAAGCATCAGTTCGAAGTCTGATCAACTGCGCTATGTGATGTTCGGCGGTGAAGCGTTAGATCCATTGATTGCGACTAGCTGGTATGCAAAGTATTCCAAAAGTCACACGGTGCTCGTCCATATGTATGGCCCCACAGAAACAACGGTTTTTGCTACATACCAAAGAATAGAAAGCTCAGAAAACTTACATTCGATTGGACGCCCGCTTCCAGACCTTCGTGCCTATTTGCTGGATGCTCAGGGTGAGCCAGTACCTTTGGGAGTCGAGGGAGAGCTGTATATTGGTGGCGCTGGAGTGGCTCGCGGCTACCTAAACCGGCCTGAACTTACAGCGGAACGATTTTTGGATGACCCATTCAGTGGAACATCAGGGGCACGCATGTATCGTACCGGTGACCGGGCGCGCTATCTTTCTGATGGCAATCTGGTTTATCTGGGGCGCATCGATCAACAGGTCAAAATCCGCGGTTTTCGTATTGAACCTGGCGAAATTGAAGCCCGCTTGGTTGAACATTCTGAGGTGCGCGAAGCGGTGGTTGTGTCCCGGGGCGATGGGTCAGATGCTCGTCTGGTAGCTTATGTGGTGGCCGATCCGGATGCATTACTGGCCCAGAAGCTGCGCACCCATCTTTTGACTCTACTGCCTGACTATATGGTTCCAGCAGCTTATGTGTGTTTATCGTCTTTGCCTCTCACACCAAATGGCAAACTGGATCGACGGGCACTGCCAGCCCCAGATAATGAGTCTTTTGCTTACCAGCTGTATGAAGCTCCCCAAGGTGAAATGGAAGAAAAACTGGCCGCTCTCTGGCGTGAGTTGCTGGCTATTGATCGAATCAGCCGGAATGACAATTTCTTCGCGCTAGGTGGCCATTCTCTCCTGGTCGTACGGCTGCTGGCACAGTTGCGACAGTGCGGGCTAGATACCAGCGTCCGGGCAGTGTTTGATACCCCAACTCTGGCCGCACTTGCCGCGACCCTCGATCATCACAAAGCAGTCACCACCCCACCCAATTTGATTACAGCATACAGTACGGTGATAACTCCGGATATGTTGCCGCTCATCAACCTTTCTCAAGCCGAGATTGATGTGCTGGTCACACAGGTACCGGGTGGAGTAGCTAACATCCAAGATATCTACGGGCTAGCGCCATTACAACAAGGTATTTTGTTCCACCATCTGATGGCCGAACTGGGCGACCCATACCTGACAGTTACTCGTCTGCAGTTTACTAATCGGACGACCCTTGAACGTTATGCGGCCGCTTTGCAACAGACAATTGCGCGACATGATGTCCTGCGCACCGCCTTCATCTGGGAAGGACTCAATGAACCGGCACAAGTTGTCTGGCGACGGGTTCCTTCTGTCTTGACCGAAGTTACCCTAGATGATACTGAAATACCGGCATTAGATCAGTTGGACCACCGCTTCAATCCACGTCACTACCGACTAGACCTGACACAAGCACCACTGTTGCGTATGATGGCCACGCCAACATATGAGGGCGGCTGGGTAGCACTGCAACTAATGCACCACTTAATTGGGGATCATGTTTCTATGCAGAGACTGCTGACAGAAATCCATGTTATACTCGATGGACAAGGTGATCAGTTGGCCACACCCACACCGTTCCGACACATAGTGGCGCAAGCCCGCCTGGGGGTGAGCCCGACCGAGCACGCCCGTTTTTTCAGTGAAATGCTCAACGATATTGATGCACCAACCATACCATTTGGATTAAGTGACGTTGATCAGAGCGGAATTGATATCGATGAAGCACAGCTTAAGCTGCCACAGGAGCTCACTGATCGATTGAGAGCACAGGCCCGACAATTTCGGGTCAGCTTGGCAAGTCTGTGCCATCTGGCCTGGGCACAGGTTATTTCCCGAGCCAGTGGATGCGAGTCGGTGGTCTTCGGCACAGTGTTGCTTGGCCGTTTACAGGGCGGAGAGGGAAGTGAAAATGCTTTAGGGCTTTTGATCAACACTCTACCAATTCGGCTAGATATTGACGAGACAGCTGTGGAGACCGCAGTACGCCATACCCATGCACGGTTAAGCTCATTGCTAGCACACGAACACGCATCGCTGGCACTGGCGCAACGTTGCAGTGGTGTACCAGCTGATCTGCTGCTGTTCAGTGCGCTGCTGAACTACCGCCATAAACAGCAGACCGAAAAGGTCACGACGTCACTTCCTGGAATGAGTGTTCTCAGTAGTGAGGGACGTACTAATTACCCATTAACTCTGTCGATGGACGATGACGACGATGCACTAAGTCTCACGGCCCAGGTGGTTGCACCAGTGTCAGCAGCACGAATCTGTGCCTATATGCAGCAGGCTCTGGAATCTCTAGCAGACGCGCTGACGCATACGCCGCAAAAACCAGTGCGAACATTGACAGTAATGCCATCGGAAGAGCGTAAATTGCTGCTGCACGACTGGAACCAGACAGCGGTCACATATTCTTCTGCCTGCTGTCTTCATCAGTTATTTGAAGCTCAAGTTAAGCGTAACAGTTCGGCCATTGCCGTTGTACACGAAGAACAGCAGCTCAGCTACGGCGCCCTCAACGCCCAGGCTAACCGTTTGGCACATTACCTTATCGCACAAGGCGTCAAACCAGATGATCGCATTGCACTTTGCGTAAAGCGTAGCACGAACATGCTCGTAGCTATGCTGGGCATTCTGAAAGCCGGCGGTGCATATATACCGCTCGATCCAGCCTACCCGAGCCAACGGCTGACCGATGTACTTAAGGATGCCGATCCACTTTATCTGTTGGCAGATGCCACCGGCCAGGCAGCACTAGGAGCCCATCAAGTGCCAGTCGTGGACTTGGACCAGGGGCTGCCCACCGGCCTGTCAGAGGATAATCCGGATCCGGTCAAGCTTGGGCTCACCCCCGCTCATCTAGCCTACGTGATCTATACATCTGGCTCGACCGGAACACCCAAAGGGGTGATGGTTGAACATCAGCAGGTGGTACGACTCCTCGGGGCTACTTCCGACAAATTCGATTTTAATGAACAGGATAAGTGGTGTTTATTACATTCGTTCTCTTTTGACTTTTCTGTGTGGGAGATTTACGGAGCGTTTTTCAATGGTAGTCAGTTGTCGCTTGTGCCTTACAATACCAGCCGGTCTGCTGACGATTTTTATGATTGGATCTGTGCTTCTGGAATCACCGTACTAAATCAAACACCCTCGGATTTTAAAATGTTTACACAGGCGAAAAGCATCAGTTTGAAGTCTGATCAACTGCGCTATGTGATGTTCGGCGGTGAAGCGTTAGATCCATTGATTGTGACTAACTGGTGTGAAAAGTATGCCAAAAGTCACACGGTGCTAGTCAATATGTATGGCCCCACAGAAACAGCCGTAATTGCAACAATCCAACGACTGGAAATATCAGAAAACTTACATTCGATTGGACGCCCGCTTCCAGACCTTCGTGCCTATTTGCTGGATGCTCAGGGTGAGCCAGTACCTTTGGGAGTCGAGGGAGAGCTGTATATTGGTGGCGCTGGAGTGGCTCGCGGCTACCTAAACCGTCCTGAACTTACAGCGCAACGTTTTTTGGATGACCCATTCAGTGAGACAACAGGGGCACGCATGTATCGTACCGGTGACCGGGCGCGCTATCTGTCTGATGGCAATCTGGTTTATCTGGGGCGCATCGATCAACAGGTCAAAATCCGCGGTTTTCGGATTGAACCTGGCGAAATTGAAGCCCGCTTGATCGAACATTCTGCGGTACGCGAAGCGGTGGTTGTGTCCCGGGGCGATGGGTCAGATGCTCGTCTGGTAGCTTATGTGGTGGCCGATCCGGATGCATTACTGGCCCAAAAGCTGCGCACCTATCTTTTGACTCTACTGCCTGACTATATGGTTCCAGCAGCTTATGTGTGTTTATCGTCTTTGCCTCTGACACCAAATGGCAAACTGGATCGACGGGCACTGCCAGCTCCAAATGATGAGTCTTTTGCTTATCAGCTGTATGAAGCTCCTCAAGGTGAAATGGAGGAAAAAATTGCAATTCTCTGGCGTGAGTTGCTGGCTGTTGATCCAATCAGCCGGAATGACAATTTCTTCGCGCTAGGTGGCCATTCTCTCCTGGTCGTACGGCTGCTGGCACAGTTGCGACAGTGCGGGCTAGATACCAGCGTCCGGGTAGTGTTTGATACCCCAACTCTGGCCGCACTTGCCGCGACCCTCGATCATCACAAAGCAGTTACCACCCCACCCAATCTGATAACAGCAGACAGTACAGTGATTACTCCGGGTATGTTGCCGCTCATCAACCTTTCTCAAAGCGAGATTGATTTGCTGGTCACACAGGTACCGGGTGGAGTAGCCAACATCCAAGATATTTACGGGTTAGCGCCATTACAACAAGGTATTTTGTTCCACTATCTGATGGCCGAACAGGGCGACCCATACCTGACAGTTACTCGTCTGCAGTTTACTAATCGGACGACCCTTGAACGTTATGCGGCCGCTTTGCAACAGACAATTGCGCGACATGATGTCCTGCGCACCGCCTTCATCTGGGAAGGACTCAATGAACCGGCACAAGTTGTCTGGCGACGGGTTCCTTCTGTCTTGACTGAAGTTATCCTGGATGATACCGATGAGCCAGCACTAGATCAGCTGGACCACCGCTTCAATCCACGTCACTACCGACTAGACCTGACACAAGCACCACTGTTGCGTATGATGGCCACGCCAACATATGAGGGCGGCTGGGTAGCACTGCAACTAATGCACCACTTAATTGGGGATCATGTTTCTATGCAGAGACTGCTGACAGAAATCCATGTTATACTCGATGGACAAGGTGATCAGTTGGCCACACCCACACCGTTCCGACACATAGTGGCGCAAGCGCGCTTGGGAGTTAGTCCGGCCGAGCACACTCATTTCTTCAGTGAAATGCTCAATGATATTGATGCACCAACCTTGCCATTTGGATTGAGTGACGTTGATCAGAGCGGAATTGATATCGATGAAGCACAGCTTAAACTGCCACAGGAGCTCACTGATCGATTGAGAGCACAGGCCCGGCATTTGCGTGTCAGCCTGGCCAGTCTGTGCCATCTGGCCTGGGCACAGGTTATATCCCGAGCCAGTGGATGCGAGTCGGTGGTCTTCGGCACAGTGTTGCTTGGCCGTTTACAGGGCGGAGAGGGAAGTGAAAATGCTTTAGGGCTTTTGATCAACACTCTTCCAATTCGGCTAGATATTGACGAGACAGCTACTGTGGAGACCGCAGTACGCCATACCCATGCACGGTTAAGCTCATTGCTAGCACATGAACACGCATCGCTGGCACTGGCGCAGCGTTGCAGTGGTGTACCAGCTGATCTGCCGCTGTTCAGTGCGCTGCTGAACTATCGCCATAAACAACAGACCGAACAGGTCACAGTGTCGCTTCCTGGGATGAGTGTTCTCAGTAGTGAGGGACGTACTAATTACCCATTAACTCTGGCGATGGACGATGAAGACGATGCACTAAGTCTCACGGCCCAGGTGGTTGCACCAGTGTCAGCAGCACGAATCTGTGCCTATATGCAGCAGGCTCTGGAATCGCTGGTCGACGCGCTGACGCATACGCCGCAAAAACCAGTGCGGACATTGACAGTAATGCCATCGGAAGAGCGCAAATTGCTGCTGCACGACTGGAACCAGACAGCGGTCACATATCCATCTGCCTGCTGTCTTCATCAGTTATTTGAGGCACAAGTCAAGCGCGACAGTTCGGCCATTGCCGTTGTACACGAAGAACGGCAGCTCAGCTACGGCGCCCTCAACGCCCAGGCTAACCGTTTAGCACATCACCTTATCTCACAAGGCGTCAAACCAGATGATCGCATTGCACTTTGCGTTGAGCGTAGCGCGAACCTACTCGTAGCTATGCTGGGCATTCTGAAAGCCGGCGGTGCATATGTACCACTCGATCCAGCCTACCCGAGCCAACGACTGACTAGTATTCTGGAGGATGCCGATCCACTGTATCTGTTGGCAGATGCCACCGGCCAGGCAGCACTAGGAGCCCATCAAGTGCCAGTTGTGGACTTGGACCAGGCGTTGCCCACCGGGCTGTCAGAGGATAATCCGGATCCGGCCAAGCTTGGGCTCACCCCCGCTCATCTAGCCTACGTGATCTTTACATCTGGCTCGACCGGAACACCCAAAGGGGTGATGGTTGAACATCAGGCTTTGATTAATCTTGCCCATACCTTGTTCCCGCTTTTCAATGTGAATTCCAAAAGCCGTATCTTGCAGTTTGCTTCCAGTTCTTTTGATGCCAGCCAGTGGGAAATCTTAATGGCTCTATCGAGCGGAGCCCGATTGTATCTACCGGGTGAAGAAGTTCGACAGGCAAACACCGTTTTGTTTAGTTACATAAGTGCTGAAGGGATTACCCATGCAACCCTGCCACCTGCCTTGTTCCGAAACAATCAAGACTTGAAACATTTAGACACATTACAAACTTTGTTTTTGATTGGTGAAACACCTGCTTTATCCTTGTTGCAATCAGTAGTTGCTCACAGTACGGTCTTTAATGCATATGGCCCCACCGAGACTACAATTTGTGCTGCCACCTGGTTATGTACAATTGATTTTGCTATTTACTCGGTACCCATCGGTCGCCCCATACCAAACTATCGTTTATACCTGTTGGATAGACAAGGAGAACCGGTGCCTTTGGGAGCCGAGGGAGAGCTTTATATTGGTGGCGCTGGAGTGGCTCGCGGCTACCTAAACCGTCCTGAACTTACAGCGGAACGATTTTTGGATGACCCATTCAGTGGAACATCAGGGGCACGCATGTTTCGTACCGGTGACCGGGCGCGCTATCTGCCCGATGGCAATCTGGTTTACCTGGGACGCATCGATCAACAGGTAAAAATCCGCGGTTTTCGGATTGAACCTGGTGAAATTGAAGCCCGCTTGGTCGAACATTCTGAGGTGCGCGAAGCGGTGGTTGTGTCCCGGGGCGATGGGTCAGATGCTCGTCTGGTAGCTTATGTGGTGGCCGATCCGGATGCATTACTGGCCCAGAAGCTGCGCACCTATCTTCTGACTCTACTGCCTGACTATATGGTTCCAGCAGCTTATGTGTGTTTATCGTCTTTGCCTCTCACACCAAATGGCAAACTGGATCGACGGGCACTGCCAGCCCCAGATAATGAGTCTTTTGCTTATCAGCTGTATGAAGCTCCTCAAGGTGAAATGGAAGAAAAAATTGCAATTCTCTGGCGTGAGCTGCTGGCTGTTGATCGAATCAGCCGGAATGACAATTTCTTCGCGCTAGGTGGCCATTCTCTCCTGGTCGTACGGCTGCTGGCACAGTTGCGACAGTGCGGGCTAGATACCAGCGTCCGGGCAGTGTTTGATGCCCCAACTCTGGCCGCACTTGCCGCGACCCTCGATCATCAAAAAGCAGTCACCACCCCACCCAATCTGATTACAGCACAAAGTACAGTGATTACTCCGGATATGTTGCCGCTCATCAACCTTTCTCAAAGCGAGATTGATTTGCTGGTCACACAGGTACCGGGTGGAGTAGCTAACATCCAAGATATCTACGGGCTAGCGCCATTACAACAAGGTATTTTGTTCCACCATCTGATGGCCGAACAGGGCGACCCATACCTGACAGTTACTCGTCTGCAGTTTACTGATCGTACGACACTTGAATGTTATGTAGCCGCTTTGCAACAAACAATTGTGCGACATGATATCCTGCGCACCGCCTTCATCTGGGAAGGACTCAATGAACCGGCACAAGTTGTCTGGCGGCGGGTTCCTTCTGTATTGACTGAAGTTACCCTAGATGATAATGACGAGCCAGCACTAGATCAGCTGGACCACCGCTTCAATCCACGTCACTACCGACTAGACCTGACACAAGCACCACTGTTGCGTATGATGGCCACGCCAACATATGAGGGCGGCTGGGTAGCACTGCAACTAATGCACCACTTAATTGGGGATCATGTTTCTATGCAGAGACTGCTGACAGAAATCCATGTTATACTCGATGGACAAGGTGATCAGTTGGCCACAGCCACACCGTTCCGACACATAGTGGCGCAAGCGCGCTTGGGAGTTAGTCCGGCCGAGCACACTCATTTCTTCAGTGAAATGCTCAATGATATTGATGCACCAACCTTGCCATTTGGATTAAGTGACGTTGATCAGAGCGGAATTGATATCGATGAAGCACAGCTTAAACTGCCACAGGAGCTCACTGATCGATTGAGAGCACAGGCCCGGCATTTGCGTGTCGGCCTGGCCAGTCTGTGCCATCTGGCCTGGGCTCAAGTTATTTCCCGAGCCAGTGGATGCGAGTCAGTGGTCTTCGGCACAGTGCTACTTGGCCGTTTAGAGGCCGGAGAGGGAAGTGAAAGTGCTTTGGGGCTTTTGATCAACACTCTTCCAATTCGGCTAGATATTGACGAGACAGCTGTGGAGACCGCAGTACGCCATACCCATGCACGGTTAAGCTCATTGCTAGCACATGAACACGCATCGCTGGCACTGGCGCAGCGTTGCAGTGGTGTACCAGCTGATCTGCCGCTGTTCAGCGCGTTGCTGAACTATCGCCATAAACAACAGACCGAACAGGTCACTGTGTCGCTTCCTGGGATGAGTGTTCTCAGTAGTGAGGGACGTACTAATTACCCATTAACTCTGGCGATGGACGATGAAGACGATGCACTAAGTCTCACGGCCCAGGTGGTTGCACCAGTGTCAGCAGCACGAATCTGTGCCTATATGCAGCAGGCTCTGGAATCGCTGGTCGACGCGCTGACGCATACGCCGCAAAAACCAGTGCGGACATTGACAGTAATGCCATCGGAAGAGCGCAAATTGCTGCTGCACGACTGGAACCAGACAGCGGTCACATATCCATCTGCCTGCTGTCTTCATCAGTTATTTGAGGCACAAGTCAAGCGCGACAGTTCGGCCATTGCCGTTGTACACGAAGAACGGCAGCTCAGCTACGGCGCCCTCAACGCCCAGGCTAACCGTTTAGCACATCACCTTATCTCACAAGGCGTCAAACCAGATGATCGCATTGCACTTTGCGTTGAGCGTAGCGCGAACCTACTCGTAGCTATGCTGGGCATTCTGAAAGCCGGCGGTGCATATGTACCACTCGATCCAGCCTACCCGAGCCAACGACTGACTAGTATTCTGGAGGATGCCGATCCACTGTATCTGTTGGCAGATGCCACTGGCCAGGCAGCACTAGGAGCCCATCAAGTGCCAGTCGTGGACTTGGACCAGGCGTTGCCCACCGGGCTGTCAGAGGATAATCCGGATCCGGTCAAGCTTGGGCTCACCCCCGCTCATCTAGCCTACGTGATCTATACATCTGGCTCGACCGGAACACCCAAAGGGGTGATGGTTGAACATCAGCAGGTGGTACGACTCCTCAGAACTTTGAACGATAAATTCGATTTTAATGAACAGGACAAATGGTGTTTATTTCATTCGTTCTCTTTTGACTTTTCTGTGTGGGAAATATGGGGTGCGTTTTTCAATGGTAGTCAGCTGGCAATTGTGCCCTACAATACTAGCCGTTCTGCTGGCGATTTTTATGAATGGATTTGTGCTTCTGGAATCACCGTATTAAATCAAACACCCTCGGCTTTTAAAATGTTTACACAGGCGAAAAACACAAGTTCGAAGTCTGATCAACTGCGCTATGTGATCTTCGGCGGTGAAGCGTTAGACCCATTGATTGTGACTAACTGGTGTGAAAAGTATGCCAAAAGTCACACGGTACTAGTCAATATGTATGGCCCCACAGAAACAACGGTATTTGCTACATACCAAAGAATAAAAAGCTCAGAAAACTTACATTCGGTTGGACGCCCGCTTCCAGACCTTCGTGCCTATTTGCTGGATGCTCAGGGTGAGCCAGTACCTTTGGGAGTCGAGGGAGAACTGTATATTGGTGGCACTGGAGTGGCTCGTGGCTACCTAAACCGTCCTGAACTTACAGCAGAACGTTTTTTGGATGACCCATTCAGTGAGACAACAGGGGCACGCATGTATCGTACCGGTGACCGGGCGCGATATCTGTCTGATGGCAATCTGGTTTATCTGGGACGCATCGATCAACAGGTCAAAATCCGCGGTTTTCGGATTGAACCTGGTGAAATTGAAGCCCGCTTGATCGAACATTCTGAGGTACGCGAAGCGGTGGTTGTGTCCCGGGGCGATGGGTCAGATGCTCGTCTGGTAGCTTATGTGGTGGCCGATCCGGATGCATTATTAGCCCAGAAGCTGCGCACCTATCTTTTGACTCTACTGCCTGACTATATGGTTCCAGCAGCTTATGTGTGCTTATCGTCTTTGCCTCTCACACCAAATGGCAAACTGGATCGACGGGCACTGCCAGCCCCAGATGATGAGTCTTTTTCCCGTCAGATCTTTGAAGCCCCTCAAGGTGAAATGGAAGAAAAAATTGCAATTCTCTGGCGTGAACTGCTTTCCATTGACCGTATCAGTCGGCATGATCATTTCTTTGAACTAGGAGGGCACTCACTTCTCGTAATGCAGCTTACTAACCAAGCTAAACTCTATAATATTCACATTGATGTTCGTGCTGTATTTTCCTTTCCAATACTAAAGGATTTAGCAGAACGATTATCGAACGGTTCCAACAGATTTTCTTGTGACGTTGTCATTCCAGTTCGTCAATTTGGGAATCGCACACCTTTATTTTTGTTGCCAACCGGTGTAGGAGATTTTTCTTATGCTTTCGCACTAGCACAAGAGATAGAGAAGAATTTTCCGGTTTATGCTCTACCATGGTCTTCACCAGAGGAAGAACAGCCGCCATCCATTGTGGAAATGGCCAGCACATTGATCCCTCTTATAAAGAAGGTTCAGCCGGATGGTCCTGCGGCAATTATTGCTTACTCCGCAGGGGGTCTTTTAGCCTATGAAATAACAAAACAGCTCATAAGCAGTTGCTATCCCGTGTTGTTCTTGGGTTTTATCGATTCGTATGCGCCTTTCCCAAGAGATTTGACAGAAACTGAAACTTTCTTATTCTATTTAGAATATAGATTTCCATTCTTTAAAACATTATATGACCCAATTTGGTGGGATCATGTAAGCAAATTGGCTGTCCGTGAAGCAATTCAAGAAGTGAAAAAGATGAATATAAATTTCAAAGTCTTAGATATCGAAAGGGAAGCCTTGATGTCGAAACAACGCTACCATTACCAAAAAATATGTGAAACGTACAAAATCAATTCACTACCGGTTAGGGTGCATCTATTTAGGGCAATGGAATGCAATTTGGGTTCTTGTAATAAAATATCTGAGTATATTAAGAAATTGTTTAGCCTTCAAAAACTGGGTTGGGAAATGTACAATCTTGCAACAGATTTTTACGTCATTCCTGTGGACGGTGATCATATGTCAATGGTTGAAGACCCGAAAAATCGCGCTATGCTGGGGAAAGAAATTACTCAGGCGCTACTCGTGAGTGAAAGTACACGTCAAGAGGAAAATGCTGTTTATGCCAATATAACTGGCCAAAATCAGAATGAAAGAAATATTTGATGGGCACGAAGCATGAAAAGACTAGAAGCCAAATGCGAAAACCCATTTGTTCAATGGAAATATGAACCGATGAGAATGAAACCTCAGCTCCATGTCAGCATCCTGTGAAGCAAGCCACTGTGGCGGTAAGAATTAAATTATTTGACACACCTCCAAAATAACAACCGCAATCGCGATTTCAGTTGCGACGAACTCACTCACACGTACGCAAACGCAACAGAACGGCGAACAAGAGCGCACAGTGCAAGTCAGTCTGTCTTTAGCCGTTGTATATTCATAACAAAACGTTCTATATAAATACCCCATTAAATTTAATGCTAAAAAATTATAATAAGCATATCGAATTTTGTGATGTGAACCTATTTAGTGACAGTCAAACTTGAAAAATCATTTATTATCCTGTACATAAAAAAAAATATGGACGTACACGGAGTTGATTACGAACAATCGAACACAAAGCTTTTCATTTATGTCTCAATAAAAGTTGGTTTTACAGAAAACAGTTTTCTAACAATAAATCGTTGACTTTCATTTATTCCCAAATCGGGAATATACATAATTTTATTGAAGTAAGTTTTTATGCTCAACAGTTTACATTTCTTAAACCAAACGATAAGACCACAGCTTAAATTGGTGATCCCGAATTAACTAGGATTTTGATGACAGCTGTCATTGGAAAAAGATCAATTTACTGTAGCTTGACAAACTAAAATGTAACGTCAATTCGACAGATTCTAAAGCTATTAGAAAAGATGAAGCTCAAATGAATGAGTGAGGATCAAAGTGAGACGTCACATCTCACCTCTTGCTCTCGCTAACAGGTGATTTCATATGAAAAAGCAAGAGGCTTAATATGAAGTCTCGTTTTCATTCGTAGTCATTCGAATATTTCCAACAAATTGTAGTTTTCAATAAAAATTCAAAATTATTACACTAACAAAAGAACTAAACAAAAACTACACAAAAGTTTGTCATTTATGGGATGAAAAATAATTTTGAATTAATTGGTATTATTATTCAGAGACAATACTTTCCAGTACGTTTGACGTTTCTCACAGTCAGTTGGTAGTCGTTATGCCTTGGATACTCTTGATTTGCTTGAAATGGGGGTCACCCCACCATGTCAAAACTTCATCCAATCAAAAAATAATGTACTACAGAGCTGTTTAGAATGTTAAGAGAAATTTTTTTAAGATCCCCGTCCATCACGTCCCCCCACTTTGGGGTCAAACAGTACAAAGTCGATTTTCCACCTTCTGTGGAAGAAATGTTGCATCCAAATGTATGACCAACTATAGCTTAGTTTACTAGCATATTTCATTCATGCCTATGTGCAACCTCCTCAAGGGGGGGGTCTCCATACAAAATTTCAGAAAATGTCAAAAAATATCGAAAAATTGGGTCCAGAAATCCTCCAATCCCAAAATTATCTACATTTTCGGATTACTCGTAAATAATGGTGGTGTCGGCTTATAATAGCGATTCAGATAACAGATGGCGTAACTAGCGTTATGTGCATCGGAGCACACCGCGGCCATTTTCTTTTGTTGTGTCTGTCATTAGGCTATAAATTTCAGTATATGCCTGATATGAAAGTGTTGAGAATGATTTCAGGAGTCTCGCGCCGCGATCAGTGGGAAAACGGAAAACAGAATCCGAAATGAGACGATTCGGGGGGTTTAAACGTCGATTCGGTAGGAAAGGAAGCAATGAAATCCATACTGAGATGGTTTGGTCATGTAAAACGCATGGGAGAGCCCTGTTCGTCGAAGTTGATGGGCCGAGAGGTAGGGGTAGACCACGTAGACGTTATTTAGATTCGGTTAAATATGATTTGAATGCGAGGGGATATGCCTCCACCTTGTGGTAACCCGATTCTAAGTCGATTGTCGAAAATATTTTTGCTTTACCAAGATTCTATAGTATTAGATTGATATCGTGGATTTAGTATCGATCCGTGATCGTCTGGGCATTTAATTTGGAGCAGTCAACCACCATACGTCTTTTAGGTTTGTTGGACTCATCAGTGCCTTTTTTGGGCATGGTCCAAATTGGTGCATTATATGGACTGTATGACTTGCGGATAATGCCAGCGTCGAGAAGACGTTCGATTTCTTTCATAACGAATTAATGATCTGATAGTGGATAGGGATACTGTTTGACCCAGATGGGATCATCAGAGGCTGTTCTGTTTGTTGCTTCTATTACAGTGGTAAAACGTAGGACAGAGTAAACTTCTTCGTTTCTTTTCATTAATTCGTTTATTTTTTCCAATAATGAAATTTAAATGTTGTGACTCTACTGTTTGTTTCTCATGTTTTTCTTTCGGGACTAAATAGTACAATTTATACTCAAATAAATGTATCTGCGCTTTCATTGCTCTCAAACTTTTCTCACCCAGAATCATATCAAAGTCGCCTAATTCATCTAATTCAACATATTTTAAATTCTGTTTCAATCAACGGATTTCTTGTATTACTCTACTTTGTAGAAGCCATGAAAAGTTATTGCAATTGAAATGTTATTCAATTTGTATCTTTTGCCGAGTTGTAAATTTGACTTAATATAATTGTTTGTTGATCCACAATCTACTAAAATTGTTACTTCCCTCAAATTGGACTTCAGGGTTTTGATGATGCATGGTAGGTTCTTTACTCGCCTAAAAAAACACTCTCTGCCTCGGAGGTGGTTGATTGGTTGTCTGGAACTACGGTGTCGAAATTATTGTCCATTGAGTTTCCATATATAGATCGGATGTCGTCTACCTCGTCAATTTTGTTTATACGTTGACTTTTGTTCAAATGTTGAAGCGATGTTGACTTCTTCTTTGCGTACTGAAACGAAGGATCGCGTTGTCGCTTCATTTGATGGGCATCGTTCGATTGGTGTTGTGCCTTTTGAAAAAACTAGCCGGAGCTATCGATCTCCATTGGTGTTGGTTCCTTTTGGAATTTTTTCTGCGGTGCTGCGTTGAAGTTCGGTTTTGGAGTTGGTGGTTGTGTTTGATATCGGTAATTCGGGTTCGAATTGGGTCGTGTTTCGATATTTTTTTTTGTATTCTTTTGTGATTCAGTTGCCCTGTATTCCAATTGCAAGTGGTGATTATGGTATTGTACTGTCTGTGCGATGGCGAAGGCCTTGGATAGCGAGTTTGGCATATTTCCATATAGAGTGGTACGGATCAATGCACTGTTTAATCTATTGATAAACGTACGTATGGCTTTGCTCTGAATTTCCGCGATGAACGATCTCCGCTCTGCCGGTTCTTTGTACGTCATCGTAATCTTAGTGAGCAACGTATTCAACGCTTGGTTAATAGTGTCATAAAATTTCTGTTAAGATTTCGAATTTCGTTTGATCGTCGTCATTTCTGCCTCGATCAAGTACAAAGATCGTTGGTATGCATAGGAGAAATCCAATCGATCGATAATCTCATCAATGTTATGAGTCGTGCTGATGCCAGTCTGGTGATTTTCGCTCGGATAATCGAAAGAGCTGCTGCATAATTTGGATGAGTTTTGTGATCCTCGATTTGTTTCATCAGCTTGACAACTTGTGTTCGCCAGGAGCGATAAATTTTTTTATCTCCACTGAACTCATGGATTACCTTGAAAGCTTCGAGCTGCTGTATGTCGTTGCCACTGTGATAGTGGGGTACGACGTCGGTGTACTCCGGCACAGTCACGTTCATGTTCGGTTGTTGGAGTGTAGCTTGGGTCGCCTCCAATTGACGCGTTAACTCTGCGTTTGTTGCGGTCAGCTGGGCCAATTGAGCTGCATTATCCGCTGACAATTGTTGTAATTGAGCGTCGAATCTCGCGGCAAACTCTTCCATTTTCGATGCTTGTTGCACAGTATCTGAATTAAAAAAATCAAAATTTTGTTGCACACTGATTTGAACTTTCAGGTTGTTGTTGCACAGTGTTCAGATTCAGATTTCCAAATGAATTAACCAAATTGGAATCGTCGTTGAACGCATTCGATAGCAGTCGTCGTGTTCGTTTGTTCATGAAGAGAGTTTATTTATTTTTGTCTAGTTTTGATTTTTATTCAATTCACTCATGTTTAATTTTCGATTGCCATTATACTCGGTATGAATCGTTCGAGTTTCACAAATGTTTACTGCAATTGATCTATCACACGAACACTTTTATTTTCTTTTATATTTTATACTCTTTTCGAGTCGTACGGGTCTCACAAATGTTTGTGGCAAATGATTTATTACACGTACACTTTTTGGCTAACTCCCTTTGTGAAGTTTCCCAATTGAGCCCTCAGGTAACGAACTCACTGTTGCGATAGCAAAAAAAATAATGAACACTGGTTTTAATAAATGTACTTATCCTTTCACTTCGCTGCTCGTTCGTGTTGCTTTTTTCGCTGAAAAGAATTTATTTAGTTCGATCTGGGTAAACACTTTATTTATGAGTCGGTGATTAAAACACAGGATGTTTCGAGTGCTATGCACTTGCAGTTTTATTCATTTGATTTTAATCACGGCACTAATATGAAACCGATAAAAATCACAATTACTATGTGCTTGTTATAATCTATGGTCAAGACTGAACGGTGTTTCCACGTTTACAATGGTTTAAATACATGCTATTTAAGAAAATAAAACGATCGGATTACAAAAGAATGTGTGTAGTCGGATACGTACTCGACTTTGGTTCTAACTGTATTTTTGCTGCATTGACAATTTTGTTCTGTGTGTTACACACTTGGTTGCAAAGTGAAGTTCAATTAAGACTACAAAGAATATATGTTGAAATGAATAAAATAAACGGCAAATTTGAATTATGATTACTGACGTGTGTTAACTAGCGCAACTTAGATCACACGTTTTTAATAAACGTGAATTGAGTACAGAAACAAAGATGTTGATCCACGGGTCAATCTTCAGACCAACTATTCTATATGGTAGCGAGAGCTGGGTTGATTCTGAGAATTTGATTCATGATTTAGAAGTGTCTGATATGAAAGAGTTGAGAATGGTTTCGGGAGTCTCGCGCCGCGATCATTGGGTT
Organism: Obolodiplosis robiniae; assembly: GCA_028476595.1. Classification (NCBI taxonomy): domain Eukaryota; kingdom Metazoa; phylum Arthropoda; class Insecta; order Diptera; family Cecidomyiidae; genus Obolodiplosis; species Obolodiplosis robiniae. The sequence continues at coordinate 3,961,450 of CM052017.1, read as the reverse complement.
AACAGAATCCAAAATGAGACGATTCAGGGGGATTTAAACATCGATTCGGTAGGAGAGGAAGCAAGAAAATCCAGACTGATGTGGTTTGGCCATGTTTAACGCATGGGAGAAGTACGATTACCGAAACGGATTCTGTTCGCCGAAGCTGATGGGCCGAGAGGTAGGGGTAGACCACGTAGACGTTATTTGGATTCGGTTAAATGTGATTTGAGTGCGAGGGGATATGAATGGTGTGTTGAATCTCAAAACTTGGCTCTCGATCGGAGTTTGTGGAGAGGTATCGTTAGGGGTATATGAGGCATTTTGTTTCGTAAAACAGACCAGACGCTGAAAGGCATTAATGATATATAAATGTTTGTTGTTGTTGTTGTTGGCATTGCACCCAGTATAGGATGTAATTTTCCTTCTTGCTTTCCAGATTTTTTGTCAATAAGGATGCATTCAATACATTTGTTAACAACTCAAACTAGGAATAAAAAATTCTTTCTTTATGATGGCTTCTAATTTGGAACTTTTGGAATGGCCTTCTTGATGAATTTTTGAAATAATACTGATTTGCATGTAGTCGGGCACTACAATTTAAATAATGCCGTTGATAATTTTGTATAATAATCTGTTCTGGAAAACAAAGGCTTCATATAGTTTTCTTTTCAGTTCCTTTATTGCTGTAATTCGTTGATCGGCTTCTTGGGATTCCTCAAACTTTACGTACAGTACAGGCCAAAAATATGGATACAGCAACAGATATTCCGTTTTTCCAACTTTGTCATCATATTTTCATAATAAATTGATATTGTTTCGCTTTATTTTTGTTCTTTAATGTAAATCTGAGATTTTTTAATCATTCTGAACAAAACCTTTGGCAATAAAATGAAATAATTATTTCTAATTGTCTTTTTCCATGCGCAATAAGATTATTGCGAATCTGTGGCAATTAAAAATATCATTTTTCTTGTTGATTCCAACGAATATTTCTGCTTGTTTTGAATTTGCCACGTTTTTCTTTGACAATTAATATGATTTTGAATGATTTTCAACGACATGGTCTGCATCACACCACCTGAATAACGGTAAATTCCATGAAATGTATTTAGATGAAAAAAGTATCAATCAAACGTCAATAACGATCAAAATATCAGTGGTAAATTAGTTTCTGTGCTGCAAAATGGCAAGAAAAAATGAAATAAGTCCAGAAAAACGCTCACAAATTGAAATATTAAAAAAAACTGGCAAATCATACGCCGAAATCGCCAAAATATTAAAAATTTCGAGGAGTGGTGTGCAGAAATGTTGGCAAAGATTCTTTGAAACTGGCAGTAACATGAACAGAGCTGAACGCGGACGACCACGAAAGACATCTAAGAGAGATGACAACCATATTTTATTGATTTCCAAGGCAAACCGATTCAAATCAGCGTCAGATATTCGAGCTGAAATCAATCAAACATTGGCCGCTACAATTTCCTTGAATACTGTCAAACGGCGACTGCGAGAAAATGGAATGGTTGGACGAATAGCTGCGAAAAAACCACTCTTGCGACCGATAAACAAACGGAAACGTTTGAAATTTGTCCAAGAACACAAAGATTGGTCGATTGCTCAATGGAAATCAGTGCTTTGGTCAGATGAGTCAAAATTTCAACTTTTTGGCAGTAATCGGCGTCAATTCGTCCGTAGAAAACCAGGTGAACGGCTCAATTCCGATTGTATTGCGCCAACTATAAAACACGGCGGCGGTTCTGTGATGGTTTGGGGCTGTTTTTCGTATGATGGAGTCGGCTAACTCAAGTAAATTGATGGAAAAATGACAAAAGAGTAATGACACAGCATTCTTCAACGCCATGCGATTCCATCTGGAAAGTAATTGATTGGGCGTGGATTTATTTTCCATCAGGATAATGATCCAAAACACACTTCTGGATTGTGTTCCACTTATTTACAAAATAAACAAGACCTTGGTGTGCTTCAAGTCATGGAATGCCCACCACAATCACCAGATATCAACCCAATCGAACTTCTGTGGGACGAACTCGATCGCCGTGTGAAATATTTGCGACCAAAAAGCCTTGTACATCTCTGGGAATGTCTGAAAGATTCTTGGCAAAACATACAAGTGGAAACACTGCATAATCTTGTTGAAAGATTGCCCAAAATATGCGCTGCACTCATCAAAGCCAGAGGTGGCCATTTTAAAGAAAATCGTCTTAAGTAGAATTTTCTCAATTTTGATTTGTAAAAGTCATTTAATTTATACGAAATGAATATAGAATAGTCACTAGAAGTGAATTCGTAAACATATGTGCCTTCAAAATGCAGATAAAGTCATCTGATTTCGTTATAAAGACAAAAAATTGAATTTTTCTTGCTGTATCCATATTTTTGGCCTGTACTGTACATTCTACTCAGAGCGTCGACATGTTGCATTTTGATTCCTGGACGATTTTTAATTTCAAAATTATATTCTTGTAACTTCATCAGCCATCGTCCCACTTTAGGTACGTTTTTATATTCATTACTCTTTTCGATGCTTCGCAATACGTCACTTCTTTGAATGCCTTTCGTGAAAAATAGTACACTGGGTGAAATTTTGCCGTCATCGGAATTTTCTTGCATTGAAGTATTGCGTCATGTTTGCTTCGATATTTCAACGATAATATTCCAATAAAAACCAAGAAAACAATTTTGTACAGTAGCTCGCATAGCGGCCAAAATCGGAACGAGAAACTTTCTTCGATGTTGAAACATTGCCTTTATTCATAGCCTCACTCCGATTTATGTTCGATTGAACAGAGATTTTTCTTCATTGGACACAGCTATAATATATGTGATCGTTCGTTCGACTTAATCAAGACAGTTGCAGTCAGAATGGATCAATAAAATAAAACAAGCCGAACCCAAATTCATGATTATTGAAATCAAAGGTAGGAATCGTGATTGTTTGACGTTTACACGCTATGCGAGCGGCTTTTACGTTTGTAGCGTTTCTCTCAACTAGCAATACAGGACTAGTTCGAAACGTGTGGCAGAAATTTAAAAAAACCCTACATTGCACATTGGCGCTAGTGTTCTATTCTTGATAATCTATTTGCATATATTTATATGTAAAGATAAAAGATGATGCCATTGAAATGTACCAAAAAGACTTTGCATCTTCAGTTCCACTTCAATCACTCATTTTAAGTAAACATTATACAAACACTGATACAAAAATCAATTGGCAAAATTTTCGAAGCATTTCATATGATCGAGAAGCGCCTTTTATTTTGAAAACAAAAGAATATATTTCAGCTGATGCACCTACTATTTCTTTAAATTTAAAATACAAAAATCCAAAGGTTCATTTTCCTGATATCAAATTGCCTCTATTTCTGCCGAAAAATATAATGATTTTCAAGCAATAATGCTGTATGTTCCAAACCATTATTATTCGTTCTACAATTCGCTTAAATACAAAACTGAAAATAGGGAAGTGGACTATGTTGTATTTTCTGTTCGTGACAATCTAGCGATGAAGAAGACAATTACGAAGAATAAATGTTGCTTGTTTCAATAAAACTCATCAGTACATAATAATTTATAGTGCAACATGTTTTTTTTTCAATTCGACGTTCAACAATAAAATTGAATAATTAGAAAAAATGTCTGTTCACTCTTATTTGTGTAATTCATTCAAGTCAGATTCCGAACAGGTATGATATTGATGGATGATTTGTGTTTATGGGTTTGTATTTTAAAATGAAAAATTTGCTTCAAATTGAGTGAATAAACTTTTTCGCGCACAAACAAACTATTATTCATGTCAGGTATAATTCTTCCAACGAAAGACATCTAAATAAAATTTCGTTTTCGAAATTGTTCAATTGAAGTAGAACATTTTAAATGGTTTAATCAGAATTCGGAATGCAACATTTGAAAAATAATTATTTTAAAATGAAACATATCAGAGCAATTTTGTTAAAATGCAACACAAAAATATCATTTTTTTAAAGTGGAACATACGATTCGAGATGAACCAATTTTGCAATGTTTCACTTTAATCAAATACTTATTTTTGTTCCACTTCTATAGGGCGGGCCATATAAAATTTGCATTTTGACATTTAAATTTTGACATTTGAGCTGTCATTCTCTAAATAAACAATTTTGTCAACATGCAAACGTTAGATGGCCCACCCTGTATGTGCTCAAAAAATATGTCCCATATTCTTTCTAGGCGGCAATCGAAGTGCGCGGATCGTATTTTATTGATGAACATTTGTTTTTCGCGTTGTTTCGAAACTTGGAAATGAGAACGGATGTGAATATATCCATTATATTGAATTCGAAGCTTAGTAAATTTTATATTTCATTCAATGGAAATGTTTTAGGTATGAAAGAGATTGTAGTTTTGAAGCCAACATTTTGAACTTCGCAAATGCATAAAATGTGCTCAGAAACTTCAGAATATGTTTTCAAACAAACAAATGCGATAAAGAATCAGATTTTTACAATTTTTCTGAAGAAAATCAGAAAATTAAAGTGTATTCTGAACAGTGGTCAAATGCTTTAAACAATACGTGAAAATATACAAAGTTAATGACATAAATAGTTTAGGTTAGTTTATTTGAAATTATGTTACTTTGCGCGAGACTCCCGAAACCATTCTCAACACTTTCATATCAGATTCTTCCAAATCATGAGTCAAATTCTCAGAATAAATCCAGCTCTCGCTACCATATAAAGGGTGATTTTTTAAGTGGTTTCTTTTTGAAAATAAAAAAAAACGCAAAAAATTTCGAAAAGTGAATCAAATCTTTATTGAAATCGATAAATTGGTTCTTGCCATTTACTTTTTGAAAATAATTTCATGCAAATGTTGGCCGCGGCTACGGCGCAAATGGTCCATACGGGAAGTCCAATTTTGGCACACTCTCTCCAACATATCGGCCGGAATCCAACATATCGCCAATAACGCGTTCGATGTTGTCCTCCAAGTCGGCAATCGTTGCTGGCTTGTCCGCATAGACGAGAGACTTAACGTAGCCCCACAAAAAATAATCCAGGGGCGTTAAATCGCACGATCTGGCCGGCCAATGAACGGGGCCGAAACGAGAGATGAACTGTTCGCCGAACTTACGGCGCAGTTCGTCCATGGATGGACCCGATTTGCAAGCGTTGCTCGTTTGTAAGTCTTTCCATCTTGAAATTGCAAAGCATACTGAGCATTTTTGACTGTGACAGACGTCAGTTGGAATTTGACATCTGTCAAAAAATTAAACGTCAAAAAGAAACCAGCTAAAAAATCACCCTTTATAGTTGGTCTGAAGATTGACCCGTGAATCAACATCTTTGTTTCTGTACTCAATTCACGTTTATTGAAAAATAAATAAATTAATTAATTGAAACATTATTTTAGGGTTGGAATAAAATATCAATTGATTCAAATTGCCACTTTACCCGCAAAATATATTTTAATGAAGCATTCATTTTGATTAACCAAAATCAGAAAATCTCTTCACTAATGAACATAAGAGTTACACCACCAATTTGTGTGCGGTGTTTGCTACTTAACAATGGGTCAAATAAACACCGAAACTAACTGCTCTCCAAAGCAACCACATCAAATATATTCTTGAATATAGAAAAATTCACGATAATTTAAATGATGCCTACATTCAGGTTTTTTTTGGGTGGCACATTGTGAGTTAGTAAGTAACTGGCTTGTTAATGTGTAATTTTTGAAATGGTGCATCCATACAGTTCGTCGTTGCTTCTTTTCTTACCAAAATGTTGTCATGGTCGACACATATATATATATATATAGGCAAGCCACTTTCAGCCACCAATCAGAGCGCATATTTGTTTTTAAAATAGAATAAAAACGTGTATTGAGAAAATATATATTTCTTCACTTATAATAATTGTTTAATTTTCTTATTTTAATTTTTTTTTTTTCTTAAAGTTATATTATTAAAAACCATTTTATTTCAAAAAAATGTAATATAATATTGCTTCAGGGCGTGTGTTGTACTAATTAAAATGATATACTTATTAAAAATAGATGCGTTGAACGGTATTTAAGGCGGTTCCTTTTGATTTCTTACTTGTATTCTCAATTATTCTGTGATATTTTGACTAACATTGTTTTGACGCATCACGAGTACTTAAAGTCAAAAGTCAAACCGGCTCCATCGGAATATAGCCGAGACGAATAAGATTGAATAATAAGATAACTCTTATATTTCTTATTCATACGTATAACAATCTCTTTATTTATAGATTCGTCTGGTAGTGAATTTTGATGGATTCTCAAAATTGATCAGACTGCCTTTGGGAACAGGTCTGGTTCATCCTGAAAATCCACTACACACACTTCCAGATGCATCTATTGATAATAAGATTATAATACTAAGTAGTAAGAAATAAAATCGCAGTTGATTCATTTGGAATGAATGGGAAACACCCAAATGAAAACATTCAAATTGACAGTTCACTTTTTCCGTGAGAAAAATCAATGTCTTAATGACTTATTAGCAGTAGAATGTCTATTAAAATCAATTAATTTTAATTGGCTGCCAGTCAATCGACTAATTAGGGACAATTTTAGATTATTTTCACTTTGAATGCCGGCTATGTCGCTTTAAATCAGCTAAATACGAATTAATTATTCGACAAGGGGAATCTTCAATTTCAAAATTCCAAATATTGACAAATAACGTAAATAAACCAACAATACAACGACAACAAACTATTCTTCGAATTGGCGAACCAATAGTTTGAAATTTGTTTTATTGACATTTTATGTCGGTTTGTATACACATGTAAATTAACTTACTTATAAAAGACATATATAAGACTTATAAATGAAGTACTAGATTTTTGGCAGTTTGCATGTGTCAGATTCTGTGTGAATGTGTCATAGACATTCACAGTACTTGCAAATTTGTGCGAATTCCTGCCTTATTTTTGTTAAGGGGATAAAGTGAATGCGACACTTTTAATGCGACACATGACATATCTATGAATGAAGTATTAGATTTGTGACATTGCACATTGTGAATCACACATCGCTGTCAAAAACGTTGTCACTTTTTAAAACCCAACAGAAATCAAATTTATTTTTCTTCTTTATATATTCATTTATTGAGGAATAACAAAGCACGAAAATTTTAAATGTTAACTATTAACTCATGTCATACATTTTCTTTAATTTCTTCCGCGGAACATTCGAATACGTTGGATCCCCCTAGGACAAGTCATAAAATTTTTAAACCGGGAAAATGTTATGAATCTATTTGATGTAAATCTTTGCGGATCAGCTTCCACTAAAATCAACTAAAAATAGCCTATTGCAAAGGAAACTTCGAAAAAATGAATAGGAAATCTCACACTGAGAAAAAATAGTTGAAAAGACAGAAATAAATACATGATTGGTTGAATATATATTGACTTTGGTTCAGTTTTTGAATAAAATCATGTTTCCATATAATCAGTGTCTTGAATTTAGTGAATTCAAAATATTGACACAATGTAGTTATGAAACGCTCAACCGTTTTTTAGGCCAAAAGATTAACAAAAGTTGGGATTTTCATAACCAATGTAATCGTCAAAATGGTGTTTTTGCATTAATGTCTTTTGAACTCTTTTCTCTCGGTGCACAGAAGCCATTGTTCAAAAATTACTAATTTCGCTGACTATGCTTTTTGGGGATATCAGACCCATCAATTTGATAACGAACACTATCCGAACTGCTTAATCATAAATACTGGTAAAGTGGCCATATTTGGACCTAGTCTCTAATTACGATCTAACTGCTAAAATGAGCCTTATTGCACATATAAATAAAGGCTTGGGTCCGAATTTTGTGCATAAAAAGTTGTAGGTCCAAATATGGCCACTTTACCCTTATATCTTTTACATATTCAAGTTAATCATAGAAACATTAAGTTCTTTGCTATTGGCACGTTTTGGTATCGGAATTCAAATTTCACTTCACGAGAACAGTTCCGAAAAGCCAGTACCATATAACTGAATGTTTACTTAATATTTGTCAGTTCTGTTCATCAACGAATGGGTAATGCACATCGATTTCATTTTTATTTTAGAAATGATAATGTTCCATTGATATTGCGTATTACCGAACTGTTAACTTGGTGTTGTGTAGAACACATTGCAAGACTTTGGGCAATGCTTGATCGATTGGCAGAATAAAGAGAAATCGATGCATCTGTCATCCAACGCATGATGGATATAGTTCAAAGGAAGCTGCGTAAAATTGAAGATAATAATCCATTCGCTTCAATGTTAACGTGCTTTTTGATAAATTTTGAATAAAATTATAAGATATAAGCGGGAAACGCTGTCGTTGAAAGAAGCAAAAGAATCCATCTAATTCTATAATGTTACACCACGAATTCTCTGTTTTGCTGTTATTTTGACGAGGAATGGAGTAAAAGACAACAGAATCCGAAATGAGATGATTCGGAAGGGATTTAAATTTCAAATCGGTATGGGAGGAAGTAGAAAAATTCAGACTGAGATGGTTTGGTCATGTCAAACACATGGGAGATGGGGGATTATCGAAATGCATTCTGTTCGCCGAAGCTGATGAGCTAAGCGGTGGGGGTAGACCACGTGGACGTTATTTAAAATCTGTTAAATATGATTTGAATGCCAGGGGATATGAATGGTGTGATGAAACTCAAAACTTAGCTCTCGATTTGGGTTTGTTTAGAGGTAATGTTCGAGGTTTATGAAGCCATTTGTTTCGTTAAACAAACCAGACGTTGAAAGGCATTAATGGTATATAAATGATTGCTGTTGTTATTATTGTTGTTGTTGATATAAGCGACAGTATGTGAATATTCTTTCGATTTAACTTATGCAAGCGCCTAAAGTCTAGGGGGTAATAACTAAACGAAATGACTGAAAATGCGTCGAAATTAGTTGGAATGCGTTGAAATTTGTCGAACTGTATGCAAATTCCCGCAAATGCTATGAGGCGCTATGTGCGGAGCTGCCACTTTCATTGACAAATGAGACGGAGCAACACGAGAACAACAACAATCACACTTTGAAACGCTATACATATGCTTGCAAATACTTGCGAATGGAATCAAATGTGCATTTGTTATTTTTCTAGCCTGAACTCAGTCTCGAAACAAGTGAGAAAGACCTTATCTATCAATGAAAAATTAAGTAGACAGTTTTTCCATGACTTTGGAATAAAATGAGGTGTTGTAAGGTTTCCTCACAATATTTGCACAATTTATTGAAGATCCTAGCAAAGGCAAATGTTATGAGGAAAACTTACAGCTTTTTATATTCTTCTTTGGACAATGTCTTAGATAATAAAAATAGTTGAAGAAACACATGTATTTCGGTGAATTTCATCCATTGAGGAAGAATTTATATCAATTAGTTCTATTTTTCAGCATAAAGAACTTTTATGCTGAGGGTTTGAATAAAAAATGAGACTATACTTTCATATTTTGCAGTTCGCACAGCCTATGTTACCATTTTTTCAAGCGAGCACAGTGTTCCAGGCATTCATAAGAACGATAATGCTTTGAATTCATCGTTCACATTGCTGAATTACAATGAGCAAAAATCAATAAAAGAGATTATGTTTCAATAGTTTTGATTCCTTAAAAAGGGCCTATGTTCTCGCTTATTCGATCTTATTGAGTTTTTAATACTATGCGCGCATAAACGCAAGGCGTCCCACATAAACGCTCAGTAGAATACGCACATCATATGCCGAATCGAGTAGTCACAGTTTGTTTATTACACAAAACGTGCGCGTATTATACACCTAGCGTTTTTTGTTGGGAAAATGTCAGACGTGTTCAATCGATATCATAAATATGTAAATGATTTTATAAAATTTTAGATAATCTAATAATTGCTTTTAATGATTCTTATATGAATATTATATGTAAAATGTTTCAAAAATATCTACCATTTGTTAAAAATCAACACAGAAAACAAAAATTATTTTTTGCTATAGCTTATCCATGGGATAGGGTAAGATGGGGCTATTCCTCGCATGTAAGCATAAATCCGAATATCTCGCGACTCGGATTGAGTTTCGAGACAAGGGTGGTATCGTTGGAAAGCTGGACCCAACGCGCAACTTTTGTTTCATATTACTTATAGTGTGTGATTTACCCGTAACGAGCTACAGACACTGTCCCAAAATCTAAAATCGTGGGGCTATTCCCCGATGGTGGGGCTATTCCCCGCACTTCCATGGTATGCTTCTGGCTATTCGATGATGCCAAATTAATTTCACAAAACGAAACTAAAAACGCTCTATATTCACTCGAAAGTACTCGCCTTCTAGTTTAAAAAACACTCACCTTTAAATGAAAATATAAAACATTAAATAGAAAAAGTTCAAATTCTGTGGACCGAAAAAATTGCAGCGAGGAGTACAAATAACACGTTTGGCTTGCTCGACGATCTGTCACTGAATGAAAAAAAAAACTTTCACCAACCAAACATGACTCATAGTATGACACATACAATAAGAATGCTCATTCGAGATGTAGTGTTACCGTTTCTGAGAAAACAGTGGTGCGGGGAATAGCCCCACGCGGGGAATAGCCCCATCTTACCCTACACCTCAGGCAAGCTGAGCCCAGTAGATACATTCAATGAACGCTTGCTCTCGATTACAGTTGATGAACGCTTGCAATAGCAAAAAGTAATATTTGACAGAAAATCATGATATCGACACCGTCTTTTTATAATCATTTGAGGGAATACACAACATTTTATGATCGGGTCAGTTTTGAAAGAGCCAGCTTGGCTGCGGCTCGTTTAGCATTATCTTTATTCTTTCCGAAACCGTGTACCAACAAGATTTCACCATTACAGGTAAACCGGAGGTTTACCATTACGATATCTAGATCATCATTCACCACAGGATCGTCGAATTCGGGGTTTGCATTCGGATATTCATAGAGCTGTCGAACCATTTGAATTGGTACTTTAGCTATGAACTTATGCAATTCTTTCTCCATTAACCGATAGATCACTCGCCATGTCAACTAAAACCGGTTCAAAAGCAATAAAACTTCGTTATTCTCTGAAATTTGTGCACACCGTTGAGGTTCAGTGCATACATACCTCGAGGTCATTTCCATTGTCCAAAAATATGCCACCGATTATTGCTTCGAACACATCACCCAATGTTTTTGGTACATCCACGTAGTCAGCCATTTTGCATTCAACATCTTTTTCTTCCATCAACAGTTCGACATGATCAGCTACATCATGGTTAAGTTTGCGCTGAAAGTCAACAAATCGACTAACCGATTCAGTAAGAACGGCACTTTGTGACAAAATGTGTACGTGGATATTGTATCGAACACATAAACACGCTAAAGTCACGTTGTTCACAAGGGCCGATCGCAAATCAGTCAACTGTCCTGGATCCATCTCCGGACACCGTTCGAAAATGTAGGCAGTAATGAGGAAATCAAGTACAGCGTCGCCCAAAAATTCCAATTGCTGATAACAACCGGTGACGCGATTCGTTGGATACGACGGATGCGTTAGGGCTTGCAGCAAATATGCTCGATCTTTGAAAGTGTATCCAATTGATTCTTCGAGTTTTTTGTGGTTTGCCAAAAAATAGTCGACCTCTTGGTCGGACACATCTGTACGAATTCGAGGGGAATCCAGCTTAACGCTCAGCATTTTTGTAATGTCTGTACCGTCGCTAGGCAAAATGTACAACATTTGCAACAGTTTGAGTGTTCGTTCGACGCCAATCGATTTGACACACGCACCGATAATAGCTTCCACGCAATCAGCACAAGTTTTATCCGACATACGTTGCTTGCCTAAGAAATTTTGTAGTGTTGATTCTTCACCACCGATGTTGGCGTCATTCGTGAACATGTTAACAAATGCAAAGAGGTTCTCCTGTGATATGGCACCCGCTTCTAATTCTTGCTTTGACAAATTCAGCTTGTAAAGTAGGTCGGGTGTCACTTCGAAATCTTTCATATTGATCTATCAGGAAGAAACATAGCCTAAGTATTTTGATTTTGAATTAATCAAAAGATTATTCCCTTTTACCTGGACTTCATCGGCTACTTTTAGCATTGGTGGTTGCCAATCATCTTTCGGATTGAATGCGTGAACTTTTATCATTCCCGGCAAATTGTGGCTGATTGCGCTGTAGCATAGATTACGATTTCCAACGATTTGTCCTTTGATGGTAGTCAAAAAGCCTTCGTGCCAATCGATATGCTTCTGAATGAGATAAAGTGATACGCCAAATTTCAAGAAAGCATCTCCAAGGACTTCAAACAATTCCATGTGAAACACATCGGCTGACGAAGCAGTTGTAATTGCTGCCAAAATTTCATGCTGTTCGACGCCGCGAATAATGGGCGTTGAAAGTTTTGTGTCAAGAAGTTTAATTTGTAGCCTTTCGTCATTTCCAACATCACAAAGCATAGGCACATTTATGTGGAATTGATGTGGTGAGAGTATATTTTCATTTTTGCTGTCACTTATCGATAGATTACTTAAATAACGATTAATAAATTGATAGTAATAATCAATGTCAACTTCGTACGCATTGTCAAAATGACGCTCCAAATCAATTGGCTCTTTATATTCGGGGCCCAGGACAGATGTAGCTTCGTCAAATCGCGCCACATCGTTTGCTTCCAAAACTTTGGCATTGCTATCTTCGGCTCTTGGATGGGCAATTGAGTTTTGAATGCTAGATTTTGCATAGCCTTCCTTTTTTGCCATTTTTTCTAGGAGAGGGTGTGGTTTGTAATCAACAATTTGAAGGCCAACGTAGTTATTGATCATAACGCGAATGTTTTCCGCATGTAGAATGTACGTCATTCGATGAAGGATGCTCGGCACCAAAATGGCCTTCAACCACAAATCTCCGGGATATCCGAAGATGTGACATAGTTCGGGTATCAAATATTCTGGGCCACGGATCTTGGTTCGTGCGTTCTTCCGGCCGTCTTCACCTTCGCCACCGTGCAACTGATTTAAAGAACTCGTCATTGGCTTTACAATGACCAAAAATTGATCGTGCTTAACTATTCTGCCTACATCAGGATATTTATTTTCAGCATAGTCTGCATAGTTCATGAATGCATCGTTTGGGAATGAGCTGAGGGGTGTCAGATTCGCAGAGACCTGAGTAACAACATATCGTGTATTCTGATCTACCCGATACCATGGCGCAATCACACTGTACAACCATTCATCCGGTTTATACTCAGCATTCATGCGCTGTGTAACTGTTTTCTTCTCCAGTTCAGACCATGTCTGGAAGCGTTCGACGATTTTCCAATCGATTTGTTGGTTGTTGATTGGAACAACAATTACAGAATCTTTGAAATCGTACACGAAAAATCCTTTCCACACATCCAAAATGTTCCGGAACAGAGTGCAATGGAATCGTTTGAGTTCATCTAATTTTTGTTGATTGCTCAGTGTTATTAGCACGGGTTCGTAGCTCACCTTACATTCGATTTGACCAAACGATTGGAAAAACTTCATCAAACCCATTCGCGGCAATTTTTTTGTTGTCAAAATGCCATATGTCCTCTTTGATTCCAAAAGCTTACTGAATATTTTTATGTTTTCTTCGTTATGATCTGAGCATGTATGTGCAACCCGGAATTTTGGACTAATATCCATTTCGTACAAGAACAGTGTTATGTTCACTCTGGGCATGCTGTCCCGAAGCTCTTGCGGCACTTGGATCTCGTGCATTCGATAATTTTTCTTTGTTCCGGCCAATTTTGGGTTATCTGCAATTTTTTTTGGAAAAATAAGAAAAATCAGTATGTATTTTCTCAAATATAAAATATGGAATGCAGTATTATACTAGTCACCTGTACTGAATTGGTTCCATGTGCTGAAATACACATCTTTGTATCGAGCTAAACACTTTTGCTTATTGAATGGCAATAGATTGTCGGACAGCTCACCATTTTCATGCAGTTTTTTTATTGCTTCAAATGCAGCGCTTCTTTTAGCCAATTTTAAACTTGGCATTATTTTTCCCTGCGATTGAAATCATAAATGAACAAATACATGGATCGAATTGCCATATGAGAGGTTCAGAGTAAAAATGTTACTTCAGATCTTACTCCTGCTCTTACTTATGAGACGGCCCATAAGTAAGAGCAGGAGGTAAGATCTGAAGTAACATTTTTACTCTGAGCCCCTCATATTTGATTTCATTTTACTTACATTGATTTTTTCTTTCAATGGAGACTGAATCGGTAGAAGGAGACTAACTTGAAATTTACACGAATCATTCGATCCCAATTGTTCGGCTTCCCACTGGACAGCGGGTACCGTAAACATATCACACGGCAAACTTGAGCAATATCGATTCACCAATCCTGTTGCTGAGAACCAGTCAACCACTGCACCTTTGCTCGTTACAAATTTTTCATTATATTTTTGCTCGACCGCTTTGTCAATGTCACATCGAAGGGGTGGTGGCCGATCCACTGCTCTTTTCACTAAATACTGCAGAATATTTTGTTTATTATTTTTAATGTCTATTGATGCAATTAAAATTATTTGCTTACGTCTCCTAGAATTTCATTGATTTTTAGCCATTCCATAACTTTTTTTTGTAGCTTATTTTTTTCAGCTGCTTTAGTCATAATTACATAGCGGCTCTGTTTCATGCGAGCTCGTCCTTTGGTTTGTACGTACGATCGGAAAGTGGTCGGCGTGTCGTAACATACAACCAGATTGCATTCTTGCAAATCGATGCCTTCTTCCAGAACACTCGTCGTAATGATCAAATTTATTTCGCCGCGTTTGAATTTGTCCAAAACGCGGTTGTTGTTTTTGTTGCCGATCAATGTCTCAACACTATCGGGCATAAAAGCATTTCGGCCCGTCATAAAATCAACATGTATGTTCAAATCGGGATATGCATTTGAAAATCGCCTAATAACATGGCACAAAACGCGAGCTGTGTATCTCCTTTGCACGAAAATCAGCCCCTTCATCGGTTGATTGGGATCATCTCGAGCATTTTGTTCAGCAAATTGTTTTATATATATAAGCAATCGTTGCACTTGTGATGATGAGTTTGTGAGAATTGTTGATGGATCATCTGATACGGTTTGCTCATCGATTTCATTGTTATCAGTTTCTATGTTATTCTCGTCCATATCATACACTTTAGAAATTTGAATGTGCAAAATCTCTTCGAAAGCTTTTCAAAAGAAGAAGAAAAAAATTGGCAAATTACGCAAAATGAAACAAATATCTTGATGTTTTGAAGTTGTTTACACGTTATTAGAGCCCGACACACCCATTTCGCTGCACTAGTGTTTGCTTCACGTTTCTTCAGTTCCATGTCAACAATGGAGGCCAAATTTGACAAAACCGAACCGTATAAACCTAAAGTCATTTATGGAATGTTAGAATAATAAGTTGGAATAAATTTACATATTTATTTTGCTACACATATTAGCGACACTTAGAACCATTGCCTTTAGAAGCGAAACTAAATTTTTAATACTACATGAAGCGATGCAAATTGTTGCTGGATTTCCATCTTAAAAACCAGCATGCAATATTTATATGTTTCTCTTTGAGTTTTTTTGTCTCTCCGATGAGTTTTCTATTTGAGTTTCGCTTGTATGTGAAAGAATATAGAAAATACCTAATATAAACAAACGAAAACGTCCATGCATAAATGTCTGAGAATAATCTTGGATCAAATATTCTCGATATTATTGACTGAAGCATGCAAAAAATATTGGCAATAGTTCAGCCTTGCATACGAAAAAACAGTTTTTGGTTAAAAAAAGTTTCGATTTGCACATCACTGATAAGAATGAGCATCTTTGACAAACATGTAGGCAATGAAAAGACCTTTCCCGAAGATACTCATCCATTATTCTTCATATCTATTCGTAATTTAATCAATGACGTACAAATCAAAAAAACGTCTGGTCAAAAACTTGTTTCCCTTATGTTTCACTTTTGCAAAAAAAATCAGTTTCAGTTTTGAAATACTTTTTTGTAAGCTTGACTCTTGTGTCATTTTACATCGAGAATATTTAAACCATGATTATTGTCAGGGATACACATCGTAGTCGACTATGAATAATCTATACCCAATTTGACTATCAAGATTCAATACATTTTTCAAAATGAATATACAATACCTAAATTGCCTGTTTGAAACAAAAAATTTTTGCATATCTGTTCTAATTTCGTATGCATTTTTGGTTGTTTTTCCAAGCGGCGATCCCGTGGATTGATGACATGTGTACTATCTAAAGGCCATTTACCAATTATGGCAAGCATTTCTTCCACCTTTTTGCATAAATAATGTTCTGACGCACAGTTAGTTTCGTAGACAAGCACCGATTCATCGGGACGCGTGGAATGCATAAGGACATCATTGAACATTTGTCCCTTTGCTGTTGCAATGGTTCCGCGAAATGTCCCTTCCAATCTAATTAAATCTTCCAACACATTTTGTGGCTTAATTGATGGTGCAGTTAGCATTCCCGTTAATCCAATGACCCGGGGATGCTCCTTTTCTGGGTAATCCTTGAACTTGGCCATTAACAAAACCATTGGATGTTCCTTTTGTGCATTATGACATTCATCGAAAATCATCAAATTGAAATGATGGATTTTCAGAAAACCATGACGAATAATATCCAAAATGATTTGTACAGTTGCCGTAATCACCTGTTGGAAAGTTGAATATTGTTTTTAGTGTTCACATCATTTGAGAATATGTGCTCATACTTGATTTTGTTCAAATTCATTGTACCACTTGTCGCGGTTCCATGCATCAACATTCATGTCGCCGGTATACAATGCCACTTTTAGTGGTGTACATTTGGCAATAATTTCAGCTTGTTGCTTTGCCAAAGCAACAGTATTTGTTAAGAAGACGCTCCGCTTGCCGCCTTCCGATATCGGCCTAATTACATTAAAATTATGAATGGAATTCAAAGGAATTAGCAATTTGACAAGAAAAATAAACATGATCAAGGAGAAAAGCAAAAAATTCATTTGTTCGTAACGAAACGATAAACAATCGCCTATTCAAATCATTAATCTTCAACGTGATCGCAGTATAGAGAATTCCAAAAATCCAAAGTTCACTGCGACCATATTATAACTTTGTAAATATTTACGGAGATGTGGAAAAAGGGAGAATGGAAAAAAGTAAGATGCAGAAAAACTTAACATGAGCATTTTTATACCATACGAATCGATCAAGTCTCCAAGAATAAAATGGAAAAGAAAATTGGATTTGTGCTCAATTGAAATACAAGAAAAGAGTAACACTTGCATACTATGACGAAATTAACTTTAACCGATGTGACACTTGTTGACGGAAGAACACGTCCCATGAATGTCTTTGAGCTCTTATAAAACATACACTTATTAACTTATGTTTCAACCTATTTTTTTTTTTCAAATTATATTGAAATCAAATTACTCACTTTTCTAAGTCTTTGGCGAAATGCTTGAGAGCCATAATCGCAATGTAGGTTTTGCCGGCTCCGGTTGGCAAGTAAATTATGGTGTTCCGGTCGATACATGCCTTTAAAATTTCATCTTGGTAGCCACGACTCTTGAATTCCGTTGCATCCTCGTTTTGATTTTCCTGATTTCATCAACAACAAAAAATGTTAAGTTTTGAAAAAGTCGATTTAAAAAGTAGGCAGTGACATTAACATAGTTTTTTTTATATTTCGTTGTTTTCGTTTCAATATATTGCAAAATTGAATCAGGACTTACTTGATCCATGTCGATCAAAGTTGATTTTTGGATAAATTTTGAACTTATTTTCTGTCAATTAGCAACTATTCACATAAGCTATTAAAATATATTTATATTCGAAATTAAAAATAAAATGGAATGAAATCACACTAAATTCACTTCAATGATTGATCACGCACAATTGAAAATTCCAATTGTGTTGGACTTAACCGCACACATGAAATGATTGACTATTAATAATAATTGAGAGAGTTTGTTTATAAAAAGTGCCTTTTACGCAATGCAATGACTTTTAGTCGGTAAACTTTGTTTTTTTGATGTGTACGTGAGCCCGTATCATTATTTGTCTTCAATACACACAGAATATATGTGAAGAATATTTGATATGAATTATCTGCTGTTTGATTGTGAATCATGCAATAATATCACATTTCATGCAATTCTCTTTAGAATTTGTGCGAACGAGAATTCACTCACTGGTCGAACTGATATCCCGTCGAAAATTATAACAATCGTATGAGCTTCACTCGGGCAATACTAAATTCCAATTGACAACTAGCCATTGACAATGTCAAATTGTATTGCAATGCTGCTACGGTGCTATGCATAAGCACGTGGATTCTGCTGTGAACCACGATACAATTGCTGTTCTTCGAATAATTCACACAAAAAATTGAAATTCATTCGAAAAGTGTTTAGCATTTTTTAAAAAATGGGTAAAAAAGGGAAAATTGGAAAGGATCGTAAAGATAAGTTTTACAAATTAGCTAAAGAGACTGGTAAGTAGTGGAATAAATTGGAATGTAAAACACAAATTCATACAACTATCACTTTGCTAATATTTTTTCATCGTATTGAAAAGGTTTTCGTTCTCGTGCCGCTTTCAAATTGATTCAGCTGAATCGTAAGTTTAGTTTTCTGCAAAAATCGCAAGTATGTATCGATTTGTGTGCGGCACCCGGTGGATGGATGCAGGTTGCAAAGGAAAACATGCCAGTTTCGAGCATTGTGGTTGGTGTTGATTTGTATCCCATCAAACCGATCAATGGTTGCATCAGTTTGGTGGAAGACATTACAACCGATAAATGTCGAACATCATTGAAAAAAGAACTTCAAACATGGAAGGCCGATGTTGTGCTGCACGATGGAGCGCCGAATGTAGGTAAAAACTGGTTGTTCGATGCATATCAACAGATTTGCTTGACATTACAAGCCACCAAATTGGCCTCAGAGTTCTTGCGAAGCGGTGGATGGTTCATCACAAAAGTGTTTCGATCGAAAGATTACAATGCGTTATTGTGGGTGCTCAAGCAATTGTTTAAGAAAGTTCATGCCACAAAACCATCGGCCTCGCGTAAGGAATCGGCTGAGATTTTCGTTGTGTGTCAATACTATATAGCCCCGGATAAAATCGATCAGCGATTTTTCGAAGCAAAATATGTTTTTGAAGAACTTGATTTGGAGGGTGTAAAAACTGTGAGTTTATTGCATCCAGAAAAGAAGCGCATAAAGCCAGAGGGTTACACCGAAAAAGACTTCTCGCTCCGCAATGAACTGAAAGCATCCGAGTTCATTCAAAATACATGTGCACTCACCGCACTTCAAGGAGTCAGCGCTATTGTGTTTGACGATGATAAAATTGCGTCGCACTCGAAAACAACGGACGAAATCAAGGAATGTTGTAAAGATATCAAAGTGCTGGGTCGCAAAGATGTGAAAAATCTGATTGCATGGTGGAAAGCGTTGAATGCAGAATTTTATCCAAAAGAATCGACCAAAGTGGTCGAAACTATTGAAACAGAGGAGCGGAAGAAGCCATTGACTCAAGAGGAAGTCGAAGATATGGAATTTGAGGAGATTGAGAAACAGATTGAAGAGCTCGAGGTGGAAAATATGAAAGATCAGAAACGCAAGAAAAAGAAGGTGCAAGAAACTCGGCGCAAATTAAGCGAAAAAATCAATTTGAAGATGATAATCAAGGGTGATTCGGGTCCACAAGAAGAGGATAATGAGGTGTTTAGTTTGAAGCAAATAAATAGCGTGGCTCAGCTTGAGAGCATACAAGATATGGCGCCGGATATGTATCTGCCCGAAGATGAAACCGGAAACAGTGAATATATTCCAAAATACAAGAAGTATGAACGGGACGGTTTCCATTTGGATGATGATGGTTTGTATGCAGACGAAGACGATGAAAAAGATTCGGACGATAGCGATGCTAGTGGATCAGATGACAGTGCAGATCTGGGGAAAAAAGGACTCGGTCTCGGTGATTCCGATGAAGAAAAAGAAAAATCGCCAAAAAAGAAAGCCGATACGAAAAAAGGGCAGAAAGTGAATAAAGACAATCAAAATCCACTATTAATGGATTTGGATGTTCGCGATAAAAGCACAAAACGAGATCAGCGTGTTAATTTGTGGTTCGACAAGTACAAATTCAAAGAGATGAACGAAAGCGAAGATGATGAAGATTTTGATTTGAACAAACTAACGCATCAATACAAAACTAAAGGTGTTAAAGTACTTGGAGAATCAACGGAAAAGCAGGCCAAATTGCCATTAGGTAAAAAAGCATTGCGTCGTCAACGTCATTTGGAAAATGCGGGTAGTGATGGAAACGACAATTCCGACAGGTTAGTGCTTCACAGAAATAACTTTTCTATGAATTCAATTTTTATTTCAATTAACATAGCCTTATGGTTGTTTTCTTAAACTTGTTAAATCTATTTTATTATGAGTGAATACAAGTTTTATACTTTACAATTTTTCTAACAGCGACAGTGAAGACGATATGGTTGCTAATGAGTCTGGCAGTGGCGTTAAAGCAAAGAAAATCAAATTGAACGAACAAGAGCTAGCATTAGGAGCGATGATGGTGCAAAGCCAAAAGACCAAGCGCGATCTGTTCGATGCAGCTTGGAATCGATACACATTTAACGATGAAAATCTACCGGACTGGTTTGTACAAGATGAGGCGCAACACATGGCCAAAGAAGCGCCAGTGACAAAGGAATTGGTTGAAGAATATCAAGAGAAGGTTAAAGAGCTGAATGTTCGTCCAATAAAAAAAGTGATGGAAGCCAAAGCACGGAAGAAGCGTCGCGCCATGAAAAGGTTCGAAAAAGCAAAGAAAAAGGCCGAAGCGATTTTGGAAGGTAACGATGCAAGTTCACAAGAGAAAGTGCGACAAATAAAAAAGTATGTATTTTTTAAATCCATTTTATTGCATTTGATTTGAATTCATTGTTTATTATTCTTGTTTTCTGCAGATTATATAAGAAAGCCCAAGATAAAAAGGAAGATCTTACTTATGTCGTTACGCGTAAACATTTGGCTAGCAAACGCGTTCGTAGACCAGCCGGTGTTAAGGGCCGTTTCAAGGTGGTCGATCCACGTATGAAGAAAGAAAAGCGCGCTGCAAAGGCCAAGGAAAAGACCAAAGGCCGAAGAAGGCGTTAATCTAGTTTGCAAATTGATGTATTTTACGATATTTTTCTATTTTTGAGGGAGTTAATAAAATTTCGAAAAATAAATTTATTTTAGGAAAACATAATTTAGATATTGGTGTTTGAATTTATGCAACCATTGACTTCATCCAATTTCGTTTAATTCTTTTTTTTTTTTTTGTTTATCCATCAAGAATATTCTTTTTTAAATAGAATAAAAAATTGAGAAATATGCCAAATGTTATACAGATTGATTTGTAGGTTTGTTATTCAAGCAACCGAGCCGATTTTATTTGAAGTATCGGCATTGCAGTTCGGAATTCGGTAAGCAGAGCTACTGTTTGTGTTGATACGCAAAAGTTGACAGTCAAGCTCAATTTGACAGTCGCAAGCCAAAAACCGCATTTCTATCGTGCAAACCAAACAACAGAAATAGTTCAATACAGTAATTAATGCTTTTGAAAAACACTAATTCTTGTGAAAATCATTAAAAAGACCGATGAATTGATGCCAACTGGAAATGTTACAGATTTTATTTATTTTAATTGCAAATAATAATAAAATAGTGTGATAAAAGTTGCGTTTCTCTGAAATCCGCTCAATCACGAGCGAACGAGTCACGAACACGAACCAATACATACAGATACACTGCTGCCAATACTATTTCTATGCATAAACATAGCCCGACTACATGCAAAAAAGACAGTTTAATAACAAACAGCAGCGTTCACGGCCCGCATGCATCATTGCTCTTAGCATGAGCTCAGAAGCGAAAAAGGGCAATTATAGTGAAGAAATAATTTACAAATAAAACAAATTAGAACAGATTTTAAATTTTGCGTCAATGAGAAAAGCGATGAAATATATGTCTTGGGTGCGCGCTCATTGACGTGATAATATGATTTAGATAATAAGTTGTCGTTCAACTGTGTTTATCGTGAGTGTTGACACACAAAAACCGATCCAACAATTTAGTCCCCAAAAATAATGGCCAGCACAAATACAATGAATTCCGCAACAGCTGCACAAGTGGATGCGGCCCAGATGAACACATTCCGCAGCTATGTGACAATGCTGGGTGATCCTACCGCCAAAGATGAGATCAAAATGAAAGCGGCACAGGAACTTAGTGAGAACTTCGAGCTGATAACACAATGCAGTGGTTTTCAGCTCTTTCTCGAACATTCAATGAAAATTTTCATTAAAATTCTACATGACGGCGATCCACTGTTCATCTCCGAATATAATCTGCAGCAGGTAAGCCTTAGTTGTTTACAAAATAATCCAAAATTATATGTTCGTTTTTGACTCACGAACTGTGTCGCGGGCAAAAGCAACATCGATGATGTCTTTCCAATGTCTTCTTTTCGATAGGTTCGGAAGTTAATCCTTGAAATGATACATCGTTTGCCAACATCGGAAATTCTACGTCCATATGTTGGCAGTATTTTGTCTTTGATGCTAAAATTGCTGCAAACCGACAATGAGGAAAATATTTTGGTGTGCTTGCGCATCATAATCGAGCTCCACAAACAGTATCGACCGCAATTTAATCCAGAGATCCACATGTTTTTAACTCTTGTCAAGCAAATTTATTCTGATTTGCCGAAGCATATGCCAAAAATTTTCGAGCCCCGTGCGCCGATTCGCGTAAAGGACTTGAAAGATTTGAATTTGGAGCAGCTGCTCAATGAAACGTACACAATCACACCTCTTCAAGTGGAAAAGAAAACTGGTGAAAACGTTACAGCCAATTATAATCTTATACCAAAAGGTATATTGTCATTGAAAGTGCTACAAGAGTTACCGATTATCGTAGTGCTCATGTATCAAATTTACAAGCAATATGTGCACCAGGAAGTATCTGAATTTGTGCCATTGATCATGACCACGATTTCCCTGCAGCCATCGCCTATAGTTCGCAGTCAACCGTCATTCAACAAAGAAGTTTACGTCGATTTTATGGGAGCTCAAATTAAAACTTTGTCATTTCTGGCATACATTATTCGTTTGTTCCAAGATTCGATCGTCCTGCATGCTCCAGCAATGGTCAAAGGAATGATCAGTTTATTGCAATCATGTCCAAAAGAAGTGGCACATCTGCGAAAGGAGCTTTTGATTGCTGCACGCCACATTTTGGCCACTGAATTGAGAAATAAATTTGTCGGCTCGATGGACAAATTATTCGATGAAGACTTGCTCTTGGGACGCGGTTGGACAACCCACGAATCATTGAGACCGCTCGCATACTCAACACTTGCCGATCTTGTGCATCATGTGCGGCAGCATCTTAACATCCATGTTTTGTCCAAAGCCGTACATTTATTCTCGAAAAACGTACACGACGAATCACTTCCGACCAGCATTCAAACCATGTCCTGCAAATTGCTTCTGAATTTGGTTGATTGCATTCGACAGCGCAGCGAAGCCGAATCATCAACAGCCAGAGATTTACTTATTACCATGCTTCGTATATTTACATTGAAATTTTACACAATTGCAAAGATTCAGCTACCACAAATAGTTAGCAAATGGAAAGCAATGAAAACCGAAAATAGTAGCAGTGCGGGCACAGCAACTGCAATTTCAACAACAACCGCAACTGAGATACGCGATCCGATTTCTATTGATTTGACCGTGGCCGAACAAACATCTAAGCTCAGCAGCATCGGGATTCCACCACCGTCCAATTTAAATGTCGCCGAATACCGGAGTCTCGTGAAAACACTTGTGTGCGGTGTCAAAACGATAACATGGGGTTTGGCGAGCTGTAAATCATCATTCAATGAAGCTTCTGTTCAAGGGACACAATCGAAAATGTTTCAACCCAAAGAAATTCTCATGTTCATCGATTTGGTACATTGGGCTTTAGAAGCGTTGGATATTTACACAATAAATACGCCCGGCAATGGGGGCGCTTGTACACAAGTAGCCAAAACAACCGGCCAACAATTGCCGGTTCCAAGATCAAAGGAAGAAAAAGAAGTTCTGGAGCACTTCAGCGGAGTTGTAAGTATTTTCAAGAGAAAATCATTTTCATTTCTCTTTTCCACAATTCATATGATCTAAATTGTTCATTTCATTTCTTACAGTTTCTGATGATGCCAAATCAAAATTTCCAAGAAATCTTCGCATCGACGGCCGAGTACATGGTTGAGCGAATTTACAAAAACTCCGCACTTCAGGTGATTGCCAATTCATTTTTGGCCAATCCATCGACATCGCCGCTCTTCGCCACCGTTCTCGTTGAATATTTGCTAGAGCGGATGGAAGAGATGGGCTCAAATATCGAGAGATCGAATCTCTATTTACGCTTATTTAAATTAGTTTTCGGTTCGGTTAGTTTGTTCCCAGCTGAAAATGAGCATATGTTGCGACCTCATTTACACAACATTGTGATTCGATCCATGGAATTGGCGATGACCGCCAAAGAACCGTACAATTATTTCTTATTGCTTCGAGCTCTGTTCCGATCGATTGGCGGAGGTAGCCATGATCTGCTTTATCAAGAATTTCTACCGCTTTTGCCGAATTTGCTGGAAGGTTTGAATCGTTTGCAAAGTGGCTATCACAAGCAGCACATGAAAGATCTATTTGTGGAATTGTGCTTGACAGTGCCGGTGCGTCTGTCATCGCTTTTGCCATACTTGCCAATGCTTATGGATCCATTGGTTTCAGCTCTGAATGGCTCATACACACTTATCAGTCAAGGTTTGCGAACACTTGAGCTTTGCGTCGATAATTTGCAACCGGATTTCTTGTACGATCACATTCATCCTGTGCGTGCTGATTTGATGCAAGCACTATGGCATACGCTTCGTAATCAAGATAGTGCTGCTCAGGTAGCATTCCGTGTATTGGGTAAATTTGGCGGAGGCAATCGCAAAATGATGGTTGAGCCGCAGCGCTTGGACTACAACGAAAAGAATGCGTTGACAACATCGATTGTGTCGTATTTCACCGATCACCAGAAACCTATCGAATTCCCCGTCGACAAGGTCATTGAAACTGCATTCAATGCTTTGAAAAATAGTTCGACCGATCCATTCTACTGGCGCCAGAGTTGGGAAGTTATTCGATGCTATTTGGCTGCTTCATTGTGCTTAGAAGACGATAAACATACATTGCAAAAATTGTTTATGCACAACAGTTTCCTAGAGGGAAGCATTGGCACATCGCCCGGACCGTATTACAAATCGCCCGATGTACAGGCGCGTCAAACACAGCAAACTGCATTGACCGGAATGTTTGTGGCAGCAGCAACAAAGGAGCTACGTCAATATGTTTTACCAACAATGGTGGCCGTCGTTCGCCACTACACAATGGTCGCGATTGCGCAGCAAGCCGGCCCATTTCCATACAAACACACATATCAAGTGAACAACGGTTTGGACCCATTGATTTTGATCGATGCGCTTGCCGTTATTATGGGACATGAAGAGAAGGAACTGTGCAAACCAGGCCATTTGGCTATGGTTTTGATATTGGAAACAGCTACCAATATTATGGGAAATAAAGAACGCGCATGTCGGTTGCCGATGATGCAATATTTGGCTGAACGAATGTCATCTTTGTGCTACGAACGACCGTGGTATGCAAAAATGGGCGGCTGCACTGCACTGAAGTTCCTTTACCAACACATGGCCATGCGATGGCTATATCAGCATTTGTTTGTATTCCTCAAAGCGTTCATGTTTGTGATCATGGATTTGGCGGGCGAAGTTTCGAGTGGCGCTATTGATATGGCGAAAACCTATTTGGAACAAATGCTAACCATTTGCATGGTTCCATTGGGAAAAGATTGCAAAAATGAGGAATTATTGACCACACAAAATAAAGCGATACACGAAGTGGTACAGGAGCTTGTACGCCAGGTCACCAGCCCGAATTCAATGGTTCGAGAGCAAGCAATGTCTTCGTTGCGACTGATCGCAAACGCGCAAGGAAAATCAATCACTGAAGTGATGAGTCCTCATCGTGAAGTTCTTGCTGACATTATTCCACCGAGAAAGCACTCGCTTCGACATCAACCAGCTAGCGCGCAAATCGGATTGATGGATGGAAATACATTCTGCACCACACTCGAACCCAAACTATTTACACCCGAAATGATTGGTGATTATGATAAATTGTGCTTCCCGGAACTGATCACTCTTTGCAATGCTGACGATGCAGTACTTACCAAATTAGATTGCTATAAAAATGTAACGAACCTGATTCCATTGCGGAAGAGCGCATTGAAAACACTCACCGCCTGTCACTACCTCGCCGATGCAACGAGTCGCGATAAAATTTTAACGCTTCTTCTAAAATCGTTAGAAAAGAATAACACCGAACTTCAAGAAACGGCTTTCGAATGTCTACAGAAATTCCTTTCCGTTTACACAATTGATAAGGAAATTGTAAGTAAATAGATGCTATTTTATTCTTCAAAATATTAGATAATTTTCGAATGTTTACATTTTCTATTGCTTTTCCTAAAACCGATGTCAAAATTCTAATATTTTTGGTTGCAATTTAATTCTTTTAGATTCACAATGCAATGCGTCCATTGCTCCTGACTCTCGGTGACTACCGAAATTTGACCTTAAATGGGACGAAACGTTTATCTTATTTGACGCGATTGTTCCCATCGATGTTCAACGAAAAATTGTGCGAACAACTGCTGCAACACATTTGTAAAATGCTTGAAAATTCAATAACAGCCAACAAAGGAAAGAATTTCCTTGCAATTGCCAAAACGGGTGATAACGAGCAAAAAGTTTCCACCATTTTGGGAATATTCCATCAAATACCGGCTGCTACCAATAAATTCATCGAAACATTATGTCGCTTGATATTGCAAACTGAGAAGAATCTCATGATCGAACCTTCATGTCCATTCCGAGAGCCATTGATCAAGTTCCTTTTGCGCTTCCCCGGAGACACAATCGACCTTCTGATGAATGATAACAACATCAAAGATCAACAAAATAATCGCTTCGTCATTTATCTATTGAAACATGCAAGCGGTTTGAAGTTCAGAAATGTCATGCAAACCCGAGCAAACCGATTGATTCAACTCATTCTATGCAATCCATACGATGGAATCGCAACTATTCAAAGGTATAACGAATATTCAATTCAATGTTTTTTAATATTTCAATTGCTTTTTCTTCACACGACCCAGTAAACAATTTCATGATAAGTTCCATTTCTGTCGTCCTGTTTTTTAAATTAAAATGAGAATTTTCTTTTTGTTTGTAATAGTCAAGTCATATTGGCATCACATGAAGACCGTTATGAGGCTCAACATCAAGCAGTCGTTGTAATTACAACACTCATAGAATTCGATGAAAATTGGATCGCTGATCAAACTGAAGTAATTACAGCCCTGAAAAGCATTTGGCAATCTGATTTGTATAAGGTACAGCAACAAATATTTTCTGCTTCTTCAAGTGCAAACAAAATAACTCAGTTATATTTATTTTGAAATTTAAGAGCTGTGAGACAAATGTAGCTTGTGATCTCTGGCATTTAATTGCAAAAATCTTCTTGAAGTATTTCACACATCACACCGACGACGTTGACTTGCTGTTCATGCTGTTAAAATCGCTATGTCTAAGATTTATTCCTGATTTCCAGGTGAGTTGTTTTTTAAAGGATCAGAGATCTTTTTCTACATTATTGTAATGAAAAAAAATTATGAATTGTTGAATTTGCAGTTCCTTCGTGACTTCCTATCGAGTACTGTGGCTCAGAATTACACTGTTGATTGGAAGCGTCGTGTATTCTTTCATTTTGTGGAAAATTTCCATAATCCGACTTTGTCGCAGGAACTGAAAGCGAAAATCTTGACAACGATCCTAATTCCGTGCTTCGCCGTGAGTTTTGAAAAAGGAGAAGGCATTAAATTGATTGGTGCACCACCGTCGCCGTACCAAGAAGACGAGAATAATGTAGTGTCAGTGTTTATCAGTCGAGTGATTGATCCGGATAAACCGTTTGAAAATGATGACGCCGTTAGAATTGCACTCCTACAATTTGCCTGTTTATTGGTTGAACGTGCATCGCCTCACATTCACGACGGCGATTCAAATAACAAGCGCCAAGGTAGTAAGCTTCGTCGTTTGATGACATTCGCTTGGCCTTGTTTGCTGGGAAAAAATTGTGTTGATCCATCGGCACGTTACCATGGTCACTTGCTTTTGAGTCATATAATCGCTCGTTTGGCTATTCACAAACGAATCGTTTTGCAAGTATTCCATTCATTGTTGAAAGGACATGCAATTGAAGCACGCTCCGTAGTGCGACAAGCACTCGAAGTTCTAACACCTGCGATGCCACTTCGAATGGAAGATGGACACACGATGCTAACGCACTGGACCAAGAAAATCATCGTTGAAGAAGGCCATTCAATGCAACAACTCTTCCACATTTTGCAATTGGTTGTTCGTCATTCAAAAGTATATTATCCCGTCCGACACAATTTGGTACAGCACATGATAACATCAATCACACGTTTGGGCTTTTCAGCAACAGCAACAGTCGAATATCGCAAGCTAGCCGTGGAATTGGCTGAAGTAATTGTCAAATGGGAATTGCAACGAATCAAAGAAGAAAATGAGGCCAACGGCATTGTGATTCCCGATGAATTGAGCGAGGCATTGAACTCGGGAACAGCTGTCAAGCGTGCTAGCGTCGATGACAATGAGCAACAACGAAAAAAGTTGGCAGTCGACGGAAGTGGATCAACACCAACTGCAACCACAAGTCAATTGACGCCAGCAGCTAAAGTTGAGTCACTTGAACCGATTGAAAAGCATCACTGTGACACAGTTATCAATTTCCTGTTCCGTTTATCGTGCCAAGTGAATGATGCTTCTCCAACTCCTGGTGCCATAACGCCCGGTGAAAATTTATCACGTCGTTGCGTTGCTCTCTTGAAAATGGCATTGAAACCAGAAGTTTGGACACAACCCATCGACCTAAAATTGCATTGGTTAGATAAAGTGTTTAGTAGCGTTGAAAGTTCACAGCCAAACTATGGAAACATTTGCACAGGCCTTGAGCTGCTCACATTTCTACTTGGCGTCCTTAAGAAAGAGCAGATTTTAGCCATTTTCCGTCCATTACAAAAAGGACTGTCAGCCTGTGTTACGTGCTCAAACACCCGTGTCACGCGTCTAATGCACGGTTTGCTGTCTCGCTTGATGGGTCTATTCCCAACCGATGCCTTCCATAAGCACGAGGAACTAGAAGTTTTGTACGCAACCATAAGCAAAATGATATTCGAAGGATTGGCAACATTCGAAAAGAGTCCACAAGCAAATCCATCATCGCTTTTCGGAACTCTGATGATTTTGAAAGCAGCTTGTATGAATAATCCAAGCTACATAGATCGATTAATGATGCCATTCATGCGGCTATTGAATCGATTGACGAAAGAACACTTAACCGGTTCACCGCAACATACAACTGCTCAACAAGCTGACGGCACAAATAGTGGATCGCTTGCGCTAGAATTACTTATTCTTTCTTTGGATTTGGTGAAAAATCGTGTGGTCGTGATGGGAGTTGAAATCCGAAAACTCTTTATTGGTGGCATTCTGGTTGGTCTCATCGAAAAAAGCTCCGAAGTGAAAGTGATGAAAGCAATTGTCAAAATTATTGAAGATTGGATGAAAAATAAAAACAGCAACGTAACTGTGGCACAAGCACCGACACTTCGCGAAAAATCCATTTTGTTGGTGAAATTAATGCATTATGTTGAAAAGCGATTCTCCGATGATCAAGAGCTAAATGCACAGTTCTTGGAATTGATCAACTACATTTATCGAGATGATCAGCTCAAGCAATCCGAATTAGTTTCCAAGTTGGAATCGGCATTCTTGAGTGGATTGCGTTGCAATCAGCCTGCTATTCGATCTAAATTCCTTGAAATATTCGATGGATCGATGCGACGACGACTTCACGATCGATTGCTTTACATTGTTTGCTCGCAAGCATGGGACGCCATCGGACAACACTATTGGATCAAACAATGCATTGAACTGTTGATTTTAACAGCAAATACTTCGACACAAATACGTATTGCCAATGAGGCACATCTATTGCCAAGCATTTCATCTGTCATTAATCTCACCGATTCGGAGGAGAAAAAAGATTTCGTTATTTACACACAAATGCACAACGATCAACCCGATATTTTCGATAATGTTGAGGATAAAGAGGATAACTTCGATATGGAAATGAATGTCGATTTGAATATCTCTCGGCGAGAGGAAAGCGAGCGCCCGGTCGCCAATCGAAATGCGGCTCTTGTTAAACTAATCAGTCGTCAGGCGGAATTTCTGGAAGCCAATCGAAAGATACGAACAGAACAATTGCTCGTCGCAACAGCACAATTATGCCACATGGATACGCCACTCGCCGAAACTGTTTGGTTGGCCGTTTTCCCACGGATGTGGTCCATTCTAGATGAGGGGCAACAGCAGGCACTTGTGCGCGAAATGGTACCATTCTTGTCATCCGGAACGCACGTTATCCAGAAAGACTGTCACCCAACGTCTATCAATACGTTCGTCGAGGCTTTATCTCGATGTCAACCACCAGTACACTTACCACCGAATTTGATGACGTACCTTGGCAAGGCACACAATTTATGGCATCGAATGACACTGATGCTCGAAGATATGTGCAACGAATGGCCTAATAAACAAGAGCAATTGGGCGAATACTCGGATCCAGACATTACTGACTACAATTCCACCGAAATGAGCAAAGCGGCCGTTTTTGATCCGCTTTCGCAAATGTATTCAGCATTGCACGAAGAAGATTTATGGGCAGGTTTATGGCTGAAATATGCAAAATATCCAGAAACAAACAGTGCCATCGCCTACGAGCAAATGGGATTCTTCGAAGAAGCACAAGGCGCCTACGATCTGATCATGACAAAGTACAAACAAGAAGCGGCGAGCGGTCCGACGCCAATCGACATGAATAGTGAGCTTCAGTTGTGGGAAACGCATTGGTTGCGCTGCGCAAAGGAACTCAATCAATGGGACATCATTTTGGATTACGCCAAAATGCACAAAGACAAAAAGTCGTTTTTGATCATGGAAAGCGCTTGGCGTGTACCCGATTGGGATGTAATGAAGCAGGCATTGAACCGTGTCGAACATGCCAGCCCCAAGAAAGATGGATACAAAGTGAATTTGTATCGCGGATTTTTGGCAATACTGAATCCAGACGAACAACACTTATCGTCCGTTGAACGTTATGTGGAAATTGCATCTGTATTTTGTATGCGTGAATGGCGCCGATTGCCGCACATCGTTTCGCACATTCATTTGCCACTATTGCAAGCGGCCCAACAAATAATGGAGTTACAAGAAGCATGTCAAATTCACCAAGGTTTGCTGCAAAGTCGCATTTCTTCGCTGCACGATATGAAAGCCATCGTCAAGACTTGGCGAAATCGTTTGCCAGTCGTGGCCGATGATTTGTCGCATTGGAGTGACATATTCACTTGGCGCCAACATCACTATCAAATCATCACATCGCATTTAGAAAAGCAACCAGATGTTGTGACGAATAGTAATCAGAGTATGCTGGGCGTGCATGCATCGGCTCAAGCAATCATTCACTTCGGGAAAATGGCCCGGAAACACAATCTGACTGGAGTGTGTCAAGATTCATTGTCGCGCATTTACACCATTCCATCGGTGCCAATTGTTGATTGCTTTCAGAAGATTCGTCAACAAGTAAAATGCTATCTTCAAATGGCAGCGGTTAGTGGTCGCGGTGAATTAGCTGAAGCGCTCGAAGTCATCGAATCGACCAATTTGCGATATTTCTCGCGTGAAATGACTGCCGAATTCTCGGCATTGAAAGGTTTACTGTTGGCCCAAAGTGGAAATTCGGAAGAAGCGAACAAAGCATTCAGCGCAGCCACACAAATGCACGACACATTGATTAAGGCCTGGGCATTGTGGGGAGACTACTTGGAGCAAATATTCACCAAAGAATCACGGCAAATGCAATTGGGCGTGAGCGCAATCATTTGCTTCTTACATGCGTGTCGTCATCAGAATGAAAGCAAATCTAGAAAATACTTGGCCAAGGTTCTCTGGCTTTTGTCCTATGATGATGAACATTCGTCACTCATGGAAGCGCTCGACAAGTATGCGGTCGGTGTTCCGCCATTGCATTGGTTGCCATGGATCCAGCAACTCCTCTGCAGTCTCGTTCAATATGAAGGATCGGCCATTTTGAATCTATTAAGCCAGGTGAGAAATAGTAAAATATCTTAACTTGACTGAAATATCCCCGATAAATTCAAAGGGTTGAATGACGTTTGATAATTATTGCCTTATCAATTATTACTTATCATATTACAGGTCGGTCGAATGTTTCCACAAGCTGTCTATTTCCCAATCCGAACATTGTACTTGACGTTGAAAATCGAGCAATTAGAAAAGGCCCGAACGACGAAGAAAGCAAGTGATAAGCCAAATGGTGCCGATGGCGCTCAGCCACAGAGCACAAACCCAAGACCTATCCGTGCAACTCCACCGATGTGGCGTTGCTCCAAAGTGATGCACGTTCAGCGCGAAATTCATCCAACCATTCTCAGCGCACTGGAAGGTATCGTTGATCAAATGATTTGGCTGCGTGAAAACTGGTACGAAGAAGTATTGCGGCAATTGCGTCAAGGTCTGATCAAATGCTATGCGATCGCGTTCGAGAATCGGGGCACAGTGAATGAAGCCAAAATTACGCCACACACATTGAACTTTGTGAAAAAATTGATAGCCACATTTGGTGTTGGAATCGAAAATATTTCAAATTCAGCTGCATCAACCGATGCCAAAGATCCATTGGCAAAACGGGCACAAGCGGCCGTACAAGATCCCGTTTTTCAAAAGATGCGCGGACAATTCTCGATTGACTTTGAATTTTCACAGCCAGGCGCAATGAAATTGCATAATTTAATATCCAAACTCAAAAAATGGATCAAAATGCTTGAAGCAAAGACAAAGCAATTGCCCAAATCATTTTTGATCGAAGATAAATGCCGATTCCTTTCGAATTTCAGTCAAAAAACGGCAGAAGTGGAATTGCCTGGTGAATTGTTGCTTCCACGTCACTCACACTACCATATTCGTATCGCAAGATTTATGCCACGAGTTGAAATCGTTCAGAAACACAATACAGCTGCCCGGCGCTTGTTCATTCGTGGAACAAACGGCAAAGTCTATCCATATTTGGTGATTAACGATTCTGGATTGGGTGATGCACGGCGAGAGGAGCGTGTTTTACAGCTACTTCGAATGTTGAATCATTATTTGGCCAAACAGAAAGAAACGTCGCGTCGATTCTTACACATAACCGTACCGCGAGTGGTTGCCGTTTCACCACAAATGCGGCTTGTCGAAGATAATCCGAGCAGTCTATCGTTGCTGGATATTTTCAAGAATGGCTGTGCGAAGCTGGGCATTGAACATGACATACCATTGGCTCGGTACTACGAACGACTGGCCGATGTACAAGCGCGGGGCTCGCAAACCACTCACACCGTACTACGCGATATCCTACGCGAAGTACAAACATTTATGGTACCCAAATCGATTTTGAAAGATTGGGCGGTTAAAAACTACACATCGGCCACTGATTACTGGCAATTCCGAAAAATGGTAAGTCCTCCCGATTGCTGACTACATTCAAAGACCGTATTTGCTAACCAAAATGCCTCTTTTATACTTTCAGTTCATATTACAATTATCATTGGCATGCTTGTGCGAATATGCTCTGCATTTGACAGCGACAAATGCCGATATGATGTACATTCATCAAGACTCCGGTCTCATCAATATATCGTACTTTAAATTTGACATTGACGAAGCAACCGATGAGTTGGGCGCTAATCGAGCCGTACCATTTAGATTGACACCGAATATTGTTGAATTTTTGTCAAACATCGGCATAGCCGGGCCATTAACGGCATCTGCCATTGTAACGGCACGCTGCCTAGTCCAACCAAACTTCAAGGTAAATCGCCAATTATCCAGCTGTCATGCCATACCCACAACAATCAATTTTAACCGAATTATTATTTTCCTCCTAATTTCCCCAGCTACCAACTATATTGCGTGCAATTTTACGTGATGAAATCATTGCCCTGCATAAAAAGCGGTTGAAAGACGAGAAAATGCAATTAGAAGCAAATGGCGACATCAATCCAGAAAGTCCATCGAACGATGAAATTAAAGTGAATATGGAAAGTATCATAATTTTTGTGAACAAGGCGGTTAATTCAATTATGGGTCGACTCAACAATATTTCATACTTTGACAATGTTGAAAATAATAAAATGTGCACACTCGTACAAGCCGCCCAAAATCCAGACTCGCTGTGTCGCATGGACCCAGCATGGCATCCATGGCTCTAAACACTCTGCTGTACAGCGTTATTAGCCACAATTTCACTCAAATCTCCTGAACGTCGCTCAACCATTCATCGTCGGCAATTTTAATTGAATACCTATTTAATTTGCAAGACATTTCGAATACAGACTTTTCAGTTGTTTTCGAATCGATGTAATTCATTAGTTATTATCCCATTCATTTAATTGATGTAAACGATTATAAGTTTTAGATTTTCCGACACAATTTGGAAAATGTCAATAAAAATAAAAGTAAACAGGAAAAAAAAAACATTTTAAAATGAAAGCACTGATTTTAACTTCAAATTTTTTTTTTGAGGTACGAGGAATGGTGAAAAATAGTACCTTTGTTTCAAAACCCTCCAACGTTTGGAGCAAAAATCCGAAACGTTGTCTGTTTTTGGTTCCTTCAGCTGTTGGACCGGCAGCTGTTGCATAACTTTGTTGCCAGAAGCTCGCGTTTCATTCAGATGCTAATTAATAGCTATTATCCGTAATCGTTCGTTATGAAATAAATATTGCATGAAACTGAAAGCTAATGGGAGCATCAATAATGACAGTAATTCATTTGTGTGTTACATCGATGAATATTTCATTCGAGATTAAATACTTATGCTGCTTGATCTCTTCGATTATTCTGTGTGATGTTCCTTTAAATTGTCATACTTTGATATTGATAACGGTAATTGATATTTTTGGACATTGATTGAATCGAAAAAAATATTGTTGGTAATTTTTTTGATAAAATCGTTATATAGGTAATCGTTATATAGGAAATGCAATCATTACAACGGCAACGTATTAATACATTGCTTCTATTCCTGTTCGATAGAATCTAATCCTATTTTTCGCCGCAAAAAATTCTTATTAGATCTTTTCTTAGAATTTTATTGAATCCTGTAATACAATTGTGATTTTATCAGATTCCTTCTGAAATGTCGTGTTCATTGGATAAATTGGTTAAATACACATCATAGAATGTGCTTCTTGACAAGGCCAATCTTAGCATGAGTTTTTCGGGCATTTCTAATGGCCTGATCGAAAAGATCAAAGTGGACCAGAGATCAAACAGCTCGGAAGATTCCATTCAACAAGTTTTAGACCAGGTTGATAATAATCCAATTTTTTGGTACATGCCATGAATAATTTACTTACATTCACGCTTCAATAAGAAAAACTAAGCTCACAGAAAAAAGTCTCGTGTGATTAATTTTTTTTAAAAGACACTAATTGTTTATTTGAAGAAACATAATGATAAACTCTGCTAAACTTAATGCAACTTACGAATTAATATCGATCTACAAATTAACCCTTAGCTAGAGAAAAGAAGTGAAAAATAAGTAATTGAGTACACAGTACATCATTTAATGTTTTTTCTATATTGCAAAAAATCTTCAAATAACGTATATGAATGAGCGGATTGGGGAGAAGGTGTGTATTGAGTGTGAGTCGTCTATGAGGTTGCTTAACGATGCTCTGCAGTGACGCAGAAATTCGAAAAGCAATTGGAATATGAGGAGAAATTGATTTTATGTTATTGAACAGAGAATCAGTTAACTATGAAAACCAACACCATTTTAAAAACGTACTCAATGCCAGATGAACTTGATAGGTTTCGATTTTTATATTGAATGCACCAAACATGTGCACAACAATTGATTGATTGTTTGCATTTGTTCCCGTAAGTGTATTCAATATGATTTCTGTTTTTTTGCAAATGATACAAAAACCTACACGCGAATCCATAAATTGCACAAATTCTACTAATTTTAAGAGCTAATATTTAAAAAAAATTAAGCATGGCGTAACTAACGTAAATTGCTTCATAGATAAATCTCTTAATGTAAATTACATTATTGCTTTTGTTTTACTCCCAGCGGATATATATTTTGAGTTGATTTGCGTTTAAATATGAAGCATTTGAGCTTTCACTTGTCGTTCTCTTTTTTGTCATCTTCAATGAGTAAATGTGTGATGTCTTTCACTGTCGATCATTGATTTTTATAAGAATAAAACTGAAAAATCGAACATATAGACGCTTTCCAATAAAAGAACAGAATATAATTCAGTTGAGAATTCAAAAGAGAAGAGATGAATTTTTGTACGTATATTTTGAACAATAGATTAATAGCTAAATGTTTCAAAGTGTAAAAAAAGACATTTGTGTGTACGAATTGTGATGTGAACTAGTAGAGGCCCGACGGTAGATCGCTTAATTTACTGCCATTCATTTTGTATGACATTCGGGTGGACTGGATGCCGTCCGAATAAACGACAGTTGGCTGAAAGCCATCGGAAGTTGGTGATTTGGTTCGCATTGAAAATGTTGTGTTCATCGCCATATCGCGCAGAGCAGCGAAATTGTTTGGTGCTTTTGCTATAGCATTTTTCATTTCTTGCTTTCGTTCCGATGTCAGAACAATATCGATCATCGAATCCAAACCACCACTTCCATACGACTCCAGGCGTTCAATACTTTTACTAACTCGCCGCGCTTCCAGAGCGGCCGTTATATCTGGCTTTGGGTATTTGGCTGGTGTGCTCATCTCGGTCATAAAGAAAACACCGTTAAATTTTTGCGGTGCTTGTGCCGATTTTGGAATGAGACTTTGCTCCGAAGATTTCAATTTGTTGTAGTGACCGGGTGCAGTCATGAAGATATTCGCATCTTTATCACGCGCATCCATAATAACATTGAGCAATTCGCGATTTGTACTCGTTTGATTGATTAAATCTGGATTCGGCTCACCGTCGGGCTCATGTCTATAGCCATGCTGTCGATTCTGTTCAATTTCCATGTCAATGTCATCGTAATATGAGATTCTAGTTTCATTATTTGCCATCATCATCACTCCATAGTCGGAATCATCGAAATCCGAACCTCCCGACAGCAGATGCGACAGTGATCGTGACTTTTTTGGCGGCTGAGGTAGCAAATTTACCGGCACTATCTCTTTCTCTTTATGGTCAATGTTTCGCATATGTGATTTCATTTGATATTGATTCATGCTTTCGGAAGATTTGCTTCGTTCAATCTTTGCATCTTGAATTTCCTGTTCGGCATTATGTACAATATTTTCCAATTCTTCAATCACTTCTTCTATGGTTGCATTCACATCTTCATCTTTCGTCGTCGAACTGCTATTGTATGCATTATTGTCGAGTGCGTATTTTTTCGACACATTTTGGGATAAAATTAGTATTGGTTCGGGACTTAATGACTGCCCCGTTTCGGAGCTACTGATACCCTCGTCTTCATGCTCAGACGAGCCATTTTTGCTAGTGTGTGGTGGCAACACTTGGCGCGGCAACGCGACTGGATGCTTCTCAAGGCTCTTGTAGCCATCATTATTATGGGCGCCTTGTAATCGGAATACTTCACGTTGTAGCTCAGCACAACGCTCTTGCAAGCGACGCTCCATTGTCGTTAAAACCGTTTTCTCCTCTTGCAATATCTGTGTGCGCACGCAAGCGAGACACATTGGCGAACGTATGAAACAAGCGAAACGAAACGAAACGAAAGAACAAGCAAACAAGTCAAGTGATTATTTATGAGCCAATTGTAGTTGACTGTATGTATTTATAATTTAATACACTCACTTGAACTCGTCGCTGCAGCACTGCCATTTGACCGCGAATCTTATCGCTCTCTCGATTTTGAAACATCAATTTATCTATGTCAATGTTGATGTCTTCGAAATATTTTATTTCTGCACGCAATTTATCAAACCATGGCGAACTCGTCGAGATTAACTGCAAAGATATAGAAAAACGATATCAGTGTCCAAGCGCTCGTCCGATGCATTCTGAATCATAGACTCAAACAAAGAAGATCCAATACAAAAAAGGAACGATAATAACAAAATATTCAACAACCAAGCCGAGCATTATAAAATGTAATAAAATATTCAATGTACCTTTGACATATTCAATGGATCAAAACCGGCTTGTTGCAATTCAGCTTGAACGTAGAGGCGGCTTTGGATGCTGTCTGCACTTTCCAAAAATGTATTGATGAATTTTAATCCGTGATACTGGAGTTCACCTGTGCCGCCACCACTATTGAGCATGCCAGTTAAAAGACGAAATCGAACCGGTTCACCGCATCGCAAACGCAACGTGGATAATGCCTCGGACACCGATGTATGGCCATTGTATATACCCTTTTGTGAGCTATGAACTCCTGCTGTATGCTTATCACATGCCGTAGTAAGCAATTGCAGTGCGAAAATACGCGAACGAATACCTTGGCCCGTTGCTGACGCTGCTAATGGCATCAAACCGATCGGTGATGTGCCGATACGAATACGCGCCTCTGGACTTCGCGCACAGCATAAATTCAAGCATTGCCTGTCAACCAGAAAAGAAAGAGAACGACAACACGGCAACAGTTAAATCGATTTCAATCTCATGCTCATTGCCTCATTTTTTTTTTTAAATAAAAAGAGCCGAAACAGAATCAGAATCAGAATTTATCTTAAAACATACAAACAAGCCAATTCATCGAGAAGCGCCCGACGTTGATATGTTTGTGCATTAATTCTGCCCGTTGTATTCGTTTGTCCGATAGCATTTTGCTGGCTCAACTGTATCGACCGCAACACCTCGAGCAGGAGGGACACACCGTCCAATGGGGCAGCCACAAATTCCTGTACAAAACTGTCACACAAAATATAGCAAAACCGACACAATTTTGATTAATTTCATTTGCATAATATGATGCTTTAACAATGAATGTCAAATCGAGATTAAAATATATGAGCTGAGTACGCGAAGCTACGTGCAAAATTTAGCGGCCGAATCGGTTAAATTTTCGTCATTTCAAATCATGTTGAATCTTTTAGAATCCTTACGACTCTCAAATCCAAAAATACTACAGTAAATTCTAATCAATTCGAAACATTTTTGCATCCTTGTGAATCTGCTCCAAATAAAATAACTGATCCGACAAAAAATGTATTTTATTCATTTGAATCTTCTGAAATCTCTATGAATCTGAACGAATTTTGAGTATCATAAAAGAATTATTTGCATTTTTTGAGATCTCAACGAGTCTTGAGTCTAGTGTGTACCCCTATATGATTAGATGGCTGAATGTGATAAATCTACCTCTATTCGAACAACAATAATAGTAGTAATAATAATCATTTAATTTCGCCATTCACTATAATTTTATGTAATGGTCGTTGTGTAGGGAAAAGCATATCAAATGAATAATTTATGTGCAAAAAATCTCTCAAAGGTGAACAAATTAGATTACAATACATCGTGTTATGTATGTCCAAACAAGAAATGCAAATTCACAGCCAGCTTTGACCTAGAAACCGTTCATTTGGCGGGCGGTAATTTATTATTATTAAGATTTGATCAAAATTTCATCTTTTATTGTTATGCCTTTTTCAATTCAAATATTCATTACGATGAATGCTCATGTTGGGTGCCAAATGTGACCGATTAATTCACTGTGAAAATGGCTATATTATTAATTGATTTTAAATGTAAACTATGGAAAATACCTTGGAAAAGATGCACGCAAATCTGCACGTAATTTTGTGAGAAGATCAGTGATGGAGCCGAACTGCTTCAGTGACATTTCACATTCTTCGTCCGGAAGTGGTTGGATGGGATTTCTGAAGTAAATGCGATAGAATCAGTTGTGTGTCACATGCTCATCCTCAGCTCAAATACTTACTTGAACGCTGAATTTTTCGCTGGCAATGTGGCGGATCTAGAATTTGGATGCTTCTCTTCCGATGTATCGTAAATTGATTTTGACTCGCCATTTTTTGTTCCGGTAGTGCGTCGTCCGAACTTTTTCAACGACACAATGTAATCTTCAGCATTATAAACTGGTGGCCGTTGATTTTCCTGCAAAACACACACAGATTTACATTATTTTTCGTCACAATTATTTTTCCGCTTCGATGAAAGCGAAAGCTGCAGATCGCCCGATTTCCTTCTAATTCATTTGCATAACGCAACACAAGAATTTGCCAGAGCAGTTACCGGCATTTGGCTGCCGCACAGCGGAAACTTTTATATAAATCACAAAAAAATACGAGCAATGCGTGTACAGTACACGCTCTTTGAATTTATATAACAACCGACATTCATTCGTAGCCCAAATCATTTGCGAGAGTTTTTATCATATTTTTTGAATCAAAATATTTGCATACTATTTTTCATTTATTTTCTATTTTGACCGTACAACAAAAAATTTTGTATGATTCGATGGCATTATTAAAATAAATCGCTTCTCTGATTAGTGCGACAAAAATATTTTCCTGACAGGTGTCAAAAATAAACTAAATTTGAATTTAGGCGCTTATGCTTCATGGGCTCGTAATGTTGTTATTATTTGTGTCTCTTAACGGATTATCCGCATAATTCGATGACATTAAAGAAAAACAACGACAACAACGCACTTGCGCTCCATGGTGATAATGGTTCAGCGTGAAAATCCTGAAGAAAAAAATAGAAGTGCAATTACCAACATTACAACGTGATGATCAACGAAAACAGCACATGCTACACTCGTGGTGCTCGGTTTAATGACAGTTGTTGCACAAACGCGCATTTAAATCGTTTACCGTTTGAAATTGTAATCGAAATCGCATATAATTTATGCATTGTGCATTCTTGTTTTAGGCTCATTTAATTGATCATGCTAAGTAAAGTGGCTGGCATTTACATTTAATTGACAGTCATAAACGTCAACGAATCAGTACATATTTACAACAGGGGAAAAATAAACATATTGTATGAAATTTTTACGGTTTCCAAGCAAACTTTTGCTTTGAAATTCACTTTTTCGCCTTGAATCCGAATCTAACCGCATTTCGACGCATCGTTGATTCACAATTCTGTTTTTTCTCATTGCAGATCAAACATGATTATTCGACGCGAATTTCAATATTAATTGCTCGCTTTCGATTTTTCTATTCGCACTATTTACTGCGGCCGTCTCATTGTGCATCCATTTTTATTTCACTGCCATCATTTTCTTCTTTTGTTCGCTCGATCCATCATTTTATTCACTGCTTCTTCTTCTTCTTCTTCCTTCGTATTCAACGCATATATTCATGTGAATTGCAATTAATTTGTTCGCAATCGTTGAGATCGCTTATTGAAATTCGATTGATGCAAATATAAATGCTCTAGAACAATATCATATCGATATTTGCGGCTTGTTAGCAGATCGGTTTGATTGAAACATGTGGCTGCGGAACGCGAAAATTCAATTAGGCATGAAATCAAATGAATAGAAATGAGAAAAAAAAAAAATGAAATTGAAATTGATCCGGAACGATCGATCGCACTGGAAAAATAATACTAGTGTGTGCATGACGAAACGAAAAAAAAAATAAAATTGAATCGCGAAAATATTGAGTTGTGTTTGTGGCGAGAAGATATCGCGTTGGTTTTCATTTTTGAGCATATGAATGAAATTGATACCTTTGGCAAATCCGTTTGTTTTCTTTTCATTTGCTAATTTTTGTCGGTGCTACGCTTCGATTGATATATAAATCATTGAACGCGTGTTCGATTGAATACAAATTCGCCAAGTTCGTGCAAGCTTTCAACCACAATCAAGTTCAATTTAGTTGCTGTTTTTATCTATTTCTCGCTCGTTATTGGTATGCGATAATGAGCGCCTAACATAGTTCAGCGCTTTCCGTTGCTGTCCTTTATCCGTTCGAGCAGTTGTTCCTTTGAGATGCAGCCAGGTAAGATAATACGTTTTGACGTACGAAAATCAGAAACGAAGGCTTAGCTGTGGTCTCGCAGATCTTACATAAAGATGCAGTTAGGCAACACAAAAACTCGTGTGCGTTGCTGGATTGCCGTCGAGACTGATGGAAAATTTTTGAGAAGACACTAACCTTTGTTGGAGCATTTTGTGGAGGCCAGCCGACTAATATTTCGGTTGAGATTTTCTGTGAACCAGAACTAGTTTGGGTGCCCATCGGTGATTTTCCCGTACTCGGTGCCATTTGGTATCCAAAACAGTATGAAATTTCACTAAAAACAAAACGAAAACAAAAATCAACCATGGAAATCAGACAATTTTTCAAAAGAATAGAAGGTTTAATTAAATTCTCGATGTAAAAAATACGGTTTCAATTCGAGAAAATAATTTTAATTCCTATGTGCACAAAAATGCCAATTTCATCTGGCCCTATCCTGAATAGCAATGAAACCAGTCCAAGAAAATGACTCGCGTTTGAGCAAATTACTCAAACGTTTTTCTCATGTTCTAAATCTCAACCATGAATTCCGGTCAATTGTATTCTCCAATTTACTGAAATTTGCGCTAGCTCATTCACTTGTTCGCCTGCTCGCCTATCTCATTTCGCAAGGGCGATATTTTACTTTATGAAAAATTATTATGTTTTGCTTTAATCTGTAATTTTATCTCTTCAATTTTTGGATGCAGAGAATTTTTTTCTTTTGTGTCCGCATATAAAATAAGAATAAAAAATTACTATTTGATATGCCGCAAACAGTTGTTTGCTCTCTGTTTCTCTTTCTTCTTTCAATCGATTTTATTGTAACTGAGCGTTTTATTTCAAATTTGAATGTTATATTAGTTGGATTTTGGCCATAATCGAACGTCCATTGAATCTGATGAAAAAGAATTTTCGGCAAGTCACACAAATGGCTAATATGGTAAGTCAATAAGCAGCAACGGCACCGATCATTTTGTCTCTCTCTCAGAAGTTCAACTTGTCTGTTAAGTTTTGTTGTCATTGCTCTTACTTTTGCAGCTTTAGATATTCTTCCTTTTTGGGCCACAGCAATTTCGAAATCGGTTGAGAATGGGCCACTTTTACTTGTACTCTAATTTTCTTCTCTTCCTTCATTCGGTGAATTGCAAATTTATTGCTTTTTTATTGGAGGCAATAGATTTTTTTATTCTGACGATCATC
This sequence comes from Obolodiplosis robiniae, assembly GCA_028476595.1. Classification (NCBI taxonomy): domain Eukaryota; kingdom Metazoa; phylum Arthropoda; class Insecta; order Diptera; family Cecidomyiidae; genus Obolodiplosis; species Obolodiplosis robiniae. The sequence continues at coordinate 3,917,892 of CM052017.1, read as the reverse complement.
AGAAAGTTTGAATCAAAATCCAAATATTTGGCCTGTGAAAATTCTTTGTTTAAATTTTTTGTGAGCAGAGAATAGCTGAAACTTAAGAGAGGCATTTTTCCATTAAGAATATCGTCTGCATAATGTTATCATTTCCATTTCCGTAATTTTGGACTTTGAATTGCGAAATAAAGCGTAACTGCGCGGAAAATAACAGATTTTCGTAATCGCTGAAAATAGCGATTTTCACTGTTTTAATTTCAGATTAAAATCATAATTTGTAAGGTTTAATTGCGTTTTGATGGCTTTGAAAAGCAGAAAATGGGCGGACATATTTCAGCGGCATTTTACTTATAGCTCTAATTTGGAAAAAAGCCGGTCAAAATACAACTAACAGTAATATATGTTGAAATATGTAATTAAATGCGTCGTTTCGGTAGGTATGGACAACAAAGGCATTATCAGCATCATCTCAATTCACTTAAATCTGAAATTGCTTATCGAATCGCAGCAATTCATGATCATATCTTGCAATCAAATGCCATTGTAGGATCTACTGATTTGAGCTTGAAATGCTGAAACTTTCGTTTGAACAGCGGCAGTGGTGGCAGCCACGGAACAACTGGCCGCTTCTCCACGAGCAAAATCAGAAGCAGCAGCGAAAGTGAACAAATCTAGCGATCGTGCCATAGATCCAATTATTTGACAAGGTGTTTCCATTGTGCTTTGTTGAGGCTAATCCAAGCATTCATTTGCGCTTTGTTTGCATTAGGTTAGGTAAGGAATATCCATCAGGTGGAAGAGTCAAAATTCTTGTATTAATGAAGTCTGCGCGTACAGGCCATGAACGAGAAATCACGCTGAATCATTCGAAAAATTGCACGCGCGCAAACGCACAATCGCTGTCTCTCCATTTTAATTCGCAAAACTGTTTATTGTTTCAAAATGAGTCCGCCCAGACACGATCGAAGAACAGACAATTTAATGCTGCGTGTGTTTAAGCATTCGCACTAAAATTTTGAATTGATTGAAATATGATTGAAATGTGCGCACTTTTCTTTTCAACAAAATGCTTTCCGATAAACAATAATGAAAGAGATGAGTGGCTGTGGCATTCTTGCGTTTCTTATTCGTTTTCTTTCAATTGTTTATCTTCACACGGCCCTTATTATCAGTTGTAAGGCGAGAAATAAAGGTAGAGTGAGAGAGAGAGAGAGAGAGACCGGGAAAATGCCAAACGGTTTATACTTTCAGCGCAAATATTTGTTCAATCTTTAATTATAATGGAATATTTTATGCGGTAATGTTTTTAAATCGAATCGAGCGATCGTCAAAATAGATGCAAACACACATATAATAACATATGCTAAATTAATTGTTGTACATGCGCGCGCGCAATTCACATACGTACTTCTTCACTTTTCATTTCATTCGACGAATCGTCGACAAAATACACAAATTGTACACACAAAGTAGCACAAAGGGATATGTGTATACAGTTGATTAAAATAGTTTATTTTTGCTCTCTCTTTTTTTCTAATAACTTGTTCTTAAGTCATTAACCCGACCAAATAAGTTACAATGGAAAAGGCGAAACGAATGAAAATATTTGTGTCTGTGCTTTTTCGTGTTTGGTTTTCCATGAAATGAAATGAAATATACACAAAAGACACTGACAACTATGCAACGTTAATCGAATCACACCTGAGAGAAGCAAATTAGAAAGAATTTCAATGACATGCGAAGCATTTCTTGTGCTCTTCTCTTGATTTGTTAAGTGCTTCTTTTCCCAGAGTAATCCCGCATGATTTATACACGCACCGAAAGGTGTGCACCACAACTTTCGAAGAATCTAGCATCTATGCAAGAATGTTATGTAATTGCATTGAGTAAAAAGAAACCGTTTGCTAACCGGTCTGAGCGGTGAAACAATTAGAGTATTTACATGAATTGGCGAGCGATTGATTGTTGTGCTGACAATTATTGATCCCATTCGCGGGATATGCATCATCATATATAATTATCATCGATTGTTGGCGATTCAGCATTTGCCATGTGTCTTTTGTCTGCACTCAAATCACCATTTTATTAAATAAGAACGTTCGCGATTTGTGATTTGAGAAATGGACGGTTGTGTGCATTTCTGTATTTCAATGTGTCTCCCATTTCCACGATGAATGCTTGGTAATTACGCAAACAATCCTACAAAACGGAAAATATTTTTTTTCGGAACGAAAAAGAAGAAGAAAAAGAAAAAGGGGAAAATACTCTCCAATTTTCTTCTTATACTCTTCAATTACCTTCATAAAAAGAAAATAATTCGTATCGTTGCAATAGAATTATTTTTGAAACGCATGAGCAACGATTAGATACAATATTGTATGTGGCTGAACATCAAAGCTCGAATTGTAGCACAATTTCAAAGAATTCTCGGCGTTTAAAATCAAGAAAACCTGGAAATCTTGACAAATGTGCTCAAATAAACGTCTGCCGAAAGACAAAATCACTGGCCCAACAATCATTTCTAATTTGTGAAAAAAAAACAACACACACAAACAACGAAATTAATGGGAATAATTAGTTTAAATTCAATTTCGTCTTTGTCGCGCAATGACTCGGCCAACACTTCGACCACGCAATAAAGAAAAAACAATAGCATTTGTGAAATTCACGCTCTTACAAACGTACTTAGGATGAAAGCGGCTTGTTTATTTGCAAAGAGGGAAAGTTGTAATTCTTGTATTAAAGTATGAACATTGTGTGTTTCGTGTGCAATTTCGTGCGTTGATTTTGTTTCGTCCGTTTGTTCGTTGGCTCATTTTCATACATCGATTCTTTGCTCGATGCTCAGTCAAGCGGCAATGCATTGTTGTGAATCCGAAGAGCAAATACATGTTGAAAACGAACTCACAAAAACAACGAGCACACATCCACAAGAAAACACGAAAATTTTTAGATTCGACAAAGTGAGTTTTGTCTCAAGAAAACGCAACGAGACAGCAAAAATAATTTACATAATAAAAAAAAGAATAAATGATGAGCGCGAACTGAATCGGAACAAAGAAAAAGCAAGTGCATCGAAAGCTCTTTTTTTTCTCTCTCTCTCTCACTTCATCTTCCCCATTTTTGTACGCATCATTCAGCTCGTGTGTATGCGCTTCTTTTTCGCTCTGTTCTATCTTTATTTTTTATTTTTTAATTGGTCACACTTTGTTGAACATAAGCATAAAACTAATTTGGTCTAACAACAACGAAAAAATATAGCAACGACGATCGCAAAAACAGTCGTGAAAATGATGAAAAAGTCGAGCGAATTCAAGAAACCGCAGCCATTGAGTTCGACCAACAAACATTTAGTATTTTTTTTCAACGTCCATCCACATAGACACACGGCTCAAACGGCAAAAATGGTGTTTGTGAGCATTTTTTTAGCTGCTTACATATTCATGCGTCTAATTATAGTTGATTTGAGAGAAAGAGAAGATGTTCTTCATAGGTAATGTGTTTGCGGTTTTCATTCATTCAGATGGCCAGTGCATGAATCGATCATTATAGTGGGCATGTAAATATAATATATGCTGTCACTGTTGTGTAACAGGAAATGAGAGATGGGCTCAATAAGAAATGGAGCTCCCTCCGACTTTCCCACCAGACGCAAACACACACACACAAAGAGAAAGAGATACGCACCACTGCCGAATCACTGGAGAAAGAAAATCTGTCACACTTACCGAAGCACCGTTTCTACGGCTATTTCAGGCCTCAATTATTTGAATGATGTTTTTTTTTATGTCATAAAATGTGTGAATACGTATGATAATTTCAGTCTATTTCATTAAACCAACTCAATTATTAGCTCTTTAAAATATTCTGTGCCGTCGAACTCAATTAAATGATCACATTAGAGATTGTTGTCTCGGTCTCTCGTTCTCTCTGAAGTCGATTCGATTCCTCTGTACATTAATCATGATTTCAATTAAAAATTGTGTGATTAGAATTCAATTGCTGGGGTAATTGAGTAAATCTGGTTTGACCTCATAGTCGAACGAATGGTCGAACAAACCGATATTTTCTCTCACGTTGCCATTACAATTGCCATGGATTTTGCGAAATCGCTGTCCAATTATGAGGGATGGAGATAGTTTAAAGTGTGAAATAAAGAGACGTTTCCGAATTGACGGCCAATATCCACAACTCTTTAACACAATTACAAAGACTACATTAAAAACAGCGGCAGCAGAACCAACACGTGAGAAACTGTATCAATAAAATAAGAATGGTAGAATTGTAACGGAATCCAGAATTACTTGTTACTCGCTACAAATTGACAGACCAAAAACATACACTCAACAGATGGAGATGCCTGTTTTGCACAGGCCGGACGTAAGCGCAATGTGTTAGAGAACGATAAAATGTTACATTTCTGGGCTTTTGCACGATTACGTTGATGTTTCACCGTTTATTCAGGCCTTTTTTGTGACGCGCGTTCCATTGCGCCGTCCGTTTAAGTGTTTACATTGCAAAGCATACATAATATGTAAAACTTGGCAACGGAGATAATCATGATCGATCTTATATGCACTGTAATTATGTCTCTAATAATAACAGCCTATCAAGCGATTGCCTCATACATTACAACGCGAACCCATATCGAAATTGACCGTGTGTATATCTGTTTCGCTCGAAAACGGAAAATTTCCATCCGGTCAACGGATCGTGGAATCTAACATGCATTCGGCGTCGATGTTGTGGCCCATTCAGTAATTTTCAACATGTGATTCGATGTATACGACATAAAAACCAACGAAAATACCGAATCAAAGTACTTAAAAAACAAGAGAACCATGAAAGTCAAGTGATGGCAACGGCGACGGCTAGCAAGTTTCAGCCAAACGAAACAATTTACGATGCGATTCATTTACGTACGCCTCAGTCAACATTGAATTGGGATGTATTTCTCGTAAGCCCGGTACGCGATTGCACTACACCGAGAGAAGAATCGGCATTCAATACAGTTGCTCTTTCTTTCTGTGGTACCATAGGTTGTGTGTAACGAAGCCGAGCGACAGAAATGAATTAAATATATTCACCAACACCAGCCATTATAACGGTGTTTGCTCATATTTAAATGAAATAACAGCACCGCGAATCAAATTCACTAGATATAGAGAGAAAGATACTGCTAAACCAGAAAGCCTTGCTCAAAGACGACCCAAAGAAATAGCAGCGAAATTGAATGTGTGGACGGGGAAACACACGCGCTATACCCTGAATGGCAAAAATTAATTGAATGTTTAACTTCTTGCTACATAGTAATTTGTGCAAAAACCTTTTTGTTCCAAGCCCAACGGAACTTACACGCGCGCCTCACAACTTTGTTTGCATTCGTTCATTTATTACCGCATTTTGCACACAAATTACATGTTTTGCATCAGGTCAATATGCCCCGTTCGTCGAACGGCATTCGATGGCAACAAAAAAATTAACACAAAACGTACAAGATATGAGATCGTTGGTGCAATATTGCCAAAAGCCCATCAAAATTGGTCAATCGTCCACAAGTATGTGGATCAATTTATTTCACAGCACATTAAGAGAAATTCGCGCATTGAATCGCATCTCAGATAAGTTTAAGATTAGGATTCTATTTTGTAATAGCGGCCAAGAAATGGAATGCACCCCAAGTATAGAAGTTTGAAGTGACATTCTTTCCAGACAAGACAATATACAAGCACGAAACATAATTGAACATTTTTTTGAAGTGCGCCGTGAAAAACGACAGTGTCTTTAACAACACGATTTGATTGGTTATTATGTATTTTAAAATTTAATTGCTTTGGATTGCCCGCATCAATAGATTGATTACTAAAAATTGTGAGCACGATCGACTTCATAGCCGACGGTGTAGGCCGAATGATTGATTTCATTGAATTTCTTTCATCGGATTTGGCGGTTGTGTTCGCTGTTTCCCAGCGGCCCGCGCTTCAAATCATAAATAGGCCTTCACATTGACACATCTTGATTCTTTTGTGGTTTTATGCAGTTGGCGAGTCAAAAAAGATTGATGCTCCAAGAGCGAGACGTCATTTTATATTTATTGCGAACATAAATCGCTTAAGGCGCTGCGATCCTTCGACACACCTTTTTCCTTTGAAAATTCTAGTTGATTTGCTATCGAAGCGCGATGTGAATATATCTATGCCATTTTTCATATTTTTGAAACACGCTTGAATTATAAATGAAAAGGAGTGAACAAAGAAATGTTGTCGGTGAATAGGACGATCAATTCAATTCAATTGTTTTCTTTACATTAAATATGCAACAAGGCTTCATCTCATTTAAAATTCATGAACACAAAAGAAAAGAAATACCAAGAAGTATTTTCGCGGGCAACGCATCGAAGCGAGATTGATGCATATCAACTGCAGATTTTGTTCGACAACAACGGAAACAACAACAAATGAGACAGAGTTGCACACTTTAATCATTTAATTAATACAATTATTATAATTGATGTAGATTCGTTGGAAGCGGATATTGATGGGTTCTCACTTGCGACAAATATTTACACACAAGTGCAATTTACGATTGTTCTAGAATATTTTGCCTTCGAACGTTGCCTATTTCCTTTAACATGATTTATTTATGCTCGTTTTTATGATTACACTGTCGTCGACGTCGTCCTCATTTTACCGTGTCTTTCTTTGAAATGTCGGTTTCATTTATTCGATACGTATAAGATCACGGTGAGCAAAATGCGGTCATTGTAATGCATTTGCTAAATCTCTGGCCGCCCAATTATACACATTTCTATCTCTTTCATTGTTACTTGTGACTCAACCACATTTGCATTCATTTGCACATTGCGAGGAAAAGTTGTCAGTTTACCCGTCTCATGCAAATCTTTCACTCTTTCTATCTCGATTAACGTAATTTTAATCAAAACACACGTCATTTAACGGTCGATTCCATCAAAATTATGCAAATCAAAGCATCGAAAATAGTTCCATGTCTTTTTGAACAACACAAAACAGCTGGGCCCTATTTAACCAAATACACTCACGCCAAAATATTCTGATTGTTTTGCAATGTACTTTAAATGGGAGCTGTATAACGTTTGAGCAAATATAATTTTTGAGAATATGCACAAACGTATTACAGTTCCCATTTAAAAAACATTGCAATACAATGGAAATGTTTTCGGGTGAGCATATTTGTTGAAATAGAGCCCTGCTTCAAGTGTTTATTTAATTTAATAAGATTGTAATCGCAAGCAAGGTTGATGAGCGAGTTTCTATTTTGGCGTTTTTATTGCAATTTTAAGTCACATTTTTTCCTAATTTATGGCAAACAATTTGGCGATTTTTGGATTTTGTCTTGTTTCCTTTGGACTTCGTTGTACATATTTTTGAGAAAAAAAAAATTATAATAAATGAAATAAAAGGCGATGAACCAACTCTTTTCGTGATCCCTCATTTTGATAATTTCAAAAGACTGTTGCAACGTTCAATCTGAAGAAAAATTGTGTTGCCAACTGACTTTAAGAAATGCGATATTTACATCGAAAACGATCTGAGTACACGCATTTTCATCAGAAGGATCTCACCCTAAAAACAATTCAAAATTATTTCCCCCTTTTGTGCAAAGGTTAAAAAACGAATAGAGCTTCGAACTCTAAAACTATTTTGCCAATTGAAAAATGTTTCATCGGGAGAGAGAGAAAATACTCGCCTTCATTCATTCTGGGAACCACTGGCTCCCATGCTGTTACTGTGCTTATCACAAGTGCCTTCTTCCACGTACATGCATAATTAATCGTTGGCTTGTACAAAATAATTAAGAAACAAATGTTAATCATGACTCTAGCAGCCTCGTAATGGCATCTAGAAATTCAGTCAAACTCATGCAAATTCTTACATGCGAAATAAAATTCTTGCGGTGTGAAAATTAGATGATACGATGAATGAAAAAAAGAGAGATGAGACGAAGGTAGCGATTGTTCTGTTCGTTGCGGTAAAAATACGATGATTTAGTAAAATAACTACATAAATTAAACTGTAACAAATGTGTTCTAATATGTTTTTCATCTTCGGTGAATCAAGATTCACAAGCAGAGAACCGCAATTTACGGGGCAATGTAGCGGCTCAACCAATTTCAATCCAAAATTAGTTTCTTTTTTCAAATACATGATAAAAACCATTGAACTATTAGTCGAGAGCGAGAGAGTAAGACAGTGTGAAAGAAATAGAGAGAACGTTCAATGTCGAACGAATTCTAAAATTTCGTCAAAAGTTATTCAATAGAAACATCGATGGCATTCCGAAGAGATTTGAACAAGTTACAGTGCATATATGCCATCTTTGGCAAGTCTAAATATGTTTTTTGTTGATTTATTTGTCGATAAGTGTTCAAAGATAAATGTGTCGCATGAGAAGAAAACAAGACACATCAAGTCCTACAGAATACAATGAGTGAAAACGAAGAGCATTTATTTAATATATTAAATACATATATGTATTAGATCTCTGAGATTCAAATCCTCTCAAAAATACACAATTCAAATGATTTAGTGCCCAATTTAATGTTCTAAACGTTGTAATGATGATTATATTATAAATTCTCGGTAAATCTCTTCTAAGATACTTTGATATCAAATGGGAATGAGATTCACGGCCTTTCATCATTTCTATCATTTCAAGTGGTTTTCTAATTTGGCAATGATTGTGCCATCGTAATATAAAATAGGATATGCTCTAGAATTCCCCTTGAAAAATCATGGGAGGCATATATTAAGTTAGTAGGAGTAATAAAAGTATGTTAGATACCTATTTAGGTGATTCCGGACCGTTTAATTTAATGTTTGCTATAATTTAATGCAAAAATTATATAACAAAAATTATTTGCAGACAGAATGGGGTTGAATACAGAAAAGGTAAGTAGATTATATATTTATGGGCATGCCTTCGGTATTATTATATATTTTACACGCTGTTGAAACATGTAAAACTCAATTCACTCTAGACAGTTGTTGATTTTTTTCTTGCGGAGTCGGTGCTTTTCGCTGATTCGTTGATGGAGATGTGGCTCTTGAGCGAAAATATCGAATTATTTCATTTATTCTCAGTTCTTCTTGCTGTGTTTCAAGGAAGCGATTCGCACGATATTTGTGTGAAGAAAAAACTAGCAAACACGCCGAATGTTTACGAGTGGCATCAAGTTGAATAAACTTGACGTGTCTACCATAAAAATTCCACCTCCGAATGGCCTATTAATAAAAGAAACACTCAAGTGAATTATTTCAGCGTGTTGCTAATGACTCAATCAGCCGTTTTGCGACAAACCAATAAGTTCTATTTCTGGCAATTTTTCGATTATCGAAAGTTGCTCGTGAGATTCTTCTGGCCAAATGGATCAATTAAATATGAGTGATGGCAGGAATATTGCATTTACGTAATTGATTGCATGTCCACTTGAAATTAATTTCATTAAGATAAGTATACAATGAATTAATAAAACTGCCTTTTTGCTATTGGTGATCTTTGATTAAAATATGAGTGCACGATGCGTGCATAGAATGGTGCATTTGGTACGGTCGCGAATGAACTTTACGGCCATTGAATATTGTGCCAGAATCCGGTATTTGCATAGCTTAACTGCCGTTGCTGTTGCTGCTTTGCATGAAGTAAGTGTGCTCAGCATTGCTCCGCGCTTTGCAATTGCAACAGACGCCAAAGAGAATGCTGATTTCATGGTGTAAAGACGATTTTATTGAAGATAAAGAATCGGCAATAGTCTTTGACATTGAGGATCGTTCGCAATATTGCTTTAATGATTGTTGAAACGTACCATGTGTTTGCGCGCTCTTACGCTCGCCCGATTTTGATACTTATCGCAAACACAATGATTGCATTTTGTGTTGCACTGCAAGTGCAGATAAACAATGAATTATTTACACTCATTGATGGATCTTCAACCGTAGACATTTCGAATGGTAAACTATTTGCTCGCATTCGTCACACAGAACATCAATGTAAAGTCGTCATAACTAAGAACAACAGCATTAACACTATTTAATTATCAATTTACATGATTATAGACTGGATTATAGACGGCCGTATTTATGAGGTTAATGCATTCGTTGAATTGACGGCATTATCTACATATGTATCGAGAAAAAATTAAAATTGGCTGACGACTGTTTGTGTCTCAATATTTGTTTTTCGCATAGAAAAATTTGTATTTTCCTTTCACAATACAATCGTAAAGCATTTATGACAAGCTATAATAGCTTGGAGAGAAATTTTTTTTATTGTATGAAAACTTATATTTTCTCTACTTTATTATTTTCTCCTTGATACACCTATTGGCAATGTGTCAGCCACTTAGCTATCGTCGCTACCAGCACCGATTTTTGCCTACACTTAAAAATTGAGTGTGATGTGTCCGTTTTATTCTCTTTTCAATTACATGATGGTTTATTGTCTATCATCTTCTTCCTCTTCTTCTTTTGATTTCGTTGGCTTCTGCGCTTCTTTCTCCCCTGTAATCATTATATTACTGTGATCACTCGAGCCATCATTACCCAGGGCAACATAATTCGAAAGTGGCTAACATATTTCGATTCGATTCCAGTCGTATTTCTCTCTATTCAATCAAATAGTTTTTTTTTTTCTTTCGTTCGCCCATTTCCTCGGCGTGTAGCGTACATAATGGTCGATAATTTGCAATTTTAGCTATTTGAAAAATGTGTAAACACGTGTCTCGCTCATTTTTTTTTATTTTTATTTTAAGTTAAGAAAATTGAAAAGGTAAAACGAAACTCGCAGCACCCAATCAAAAACATCGATTATGGACGCATTTTTGATCGATTCTCAAGCCATCTGTGCTGCTTTTTCGCTTTTGCTTTATTGAATGGTCGGTATTTCATTGAATTTTTTTTGAATCAACACTCTTTATGTAATCGATAATTATACCTTTTTTATTACATATTTTTGCGACTATATGACTAGCGCTGGCTGCATCGTGAATGTGTATAGTCACGCATTAAATTCGGTTTATTGAACCAAAATACCTGCCAAAGCTGAAAGTGGCCGAAAATTAAAATTAAGCGTTGAATCTGTGTCGCGCGCTCCAGCGCGGTTAGGGGGATGTCATCGAACATATAGCATGAATTTCCAATTGAAATCGATTAAGTGTGTGAATTCGTGGCCAATTCGATTCGCTGAATGAAGCATGGATGATTTGCTGACGTCACGTTTGCAACAGCAACATAATCGTCATTTGTTAAACGCTTAAAATTAAATGTGAAAACCACAAAATTGATGGTGATTGGACGCCTAAAGTAAAATCGCCCAAAATCAAATACTTAATTACAGAGCATTATCTATTGGAGATTTCTGTTATTTTATACGGTTTTTTGTTCATCCGTACATTGATCAATCATATCTATCATTCCCATTGACTTCAAGCGATCGAAAAAATTATTACTATACATACAACATTTAATAATTCTACCAATTTTTGAAGCGTTTGGCATAAATCTTCATCGAGCAGTGCTTCTTCATATTCAAACTTGTTAAGCCGACCGGGAAGCTTTTGTTTCTTGCATCAAAATCATCGTCTTTGAATCGTTGAAACCATTTTTGGCAAGGTTTTTTGGAGCATGTTGACAGTTGTACAAGTTGTTAGTATGATTCAACTGATAATGATCTTTTATTAATCTCGCCATCTTTAGGAAATCGCACAATATAACAGAAATCCCCAATATTTATCAAAAAAATGCAATCATCGTATGTATCATAAGTGCATATCGAATTCGTTTGAAAAACTAATTTGTTTAAACGATAGATTGTATGGTGTATCGGGCGAACAAAAGACACAAAATGAGTGCAAAACTTCGATAAAATCTTATCGAACGGCAAAATCTCATTGCTCGCGCATTCAAATTAATTAGAAATGACATGCCAAAGCTGGTGCGCCAAAGGAATGGTACGCCATACTAAGGTACAATCGGAAAGGATCTATTGAAACAAATTGAATGTCGCTATTTTCTGTGTGAATGTGATGTATTTCAACAGATGCTGAGCGTGATCTCTGGCTGTCCAATTTTCATTGTTAAGGTATTCACTGATGAAAATCGCTCATTCGTAGTGTAATTGAGTGCGTGCGTTAAGATGGTGCAAACTGATTGGCTTCTCTTTTTTTTCACAGAATCAGCAATATTTTGCTTCATGTTTAACTTGTGCTTGATTTGAATTTCATTTTTCATTACTCGGCGAAATTGTTTACGGCTCGCTCAATGCGCGTGTGTGTATGTGCGTGTGTTTTCATGAACACTTTTCAATGCGTTTTTCCCTTGAGTACACACGTTGAGCGAATCGAACACGCCGAATTCAGTGTAAATACAATATGAACAAAAAATGCATTGTTTAAGTTTATTTGGTGATATTTCGATGAAAAACTGAAAGTTGAAGATGAAAATAGCAGCAATTAGCGTCGCATCTTGCCGAGAAAAGTAGATGTGCAGTTCAGGAAAAATCGTCGATTTCACACTGAAATGGCCTTCCCTATGCGTTTCCATCGAAATATTTCGGAAAAAATGAAGCAATGCGCGGTGCCTGTATCGGCGGTTTCACTGTACAAATCATCAATAAATATTTATGGGCGATGATAATGATGAAGAAACAATAGCATTCCAAAGAATTGTGGAAAATCAAACATATGACGAGAAAAATTCATGAAAAAACAAACAAATAACCAGTGTTAGTTTAGTTGTGTTAAGTTGCACTTTCCATAATGTTAATTCGAGCATTTCAAATGAGAATTGTTCGCATATTGTATTCATCTCTCTTTCGCTACACTTCTTTTTTTCGCGCATCATTTCAGAAAACTGTCTTCATCGTTTGCGAAATGCATCTCACGCGGGCGGGCGAAAAAAAAATAAATTGAATATTCTATTTAGCATATGAATGCTCCGAATTGGCTTTAGAGCGAATGAATTTCATGTTTTTGCCGAGATGTACAATATATTGTGTGTATTCGTGATGATTTGTTTTCGCATATTTTCAATTTGTTTCATGTGATTTTTATTCTCACACACATCATCATGTTTATGGTTGTTTCGCGGGCACAATGTTTGCATGATGCGAAGAGAGTGTGCGATATGTTGCTCGAATTATGTGTGTGAGTTTCGATCGGTTTCATTTGAATTTGTTAAGATTTGTTGGAGCAACACTTATGCTATCTCAATTTTATAAGTGGCAACTGTGAGTAAACCTCAAACTATTATTTATCTTCATGTTGTTTTCATGCTCGCGTCCTCTCTGGTGTATTTTTGTCTCTCTCATCGCTGGTTATTTTCTGCAACATGCAAAGAGAAACTATCTCGAGCTTCTTTAAATAAAAACGGCTTTTACTCAGGCAATACCATCAGCTCTATTCAAATATATGTGAAAAGATTGTTGAAATAATTCTAAAGTACATATGGGCAATAAAAGTGCCTAGATACATCCAAGTCGAAAAAAAACGTTTCTTTGTGATTTGTTTGGCTCTAAGTTCGTCATACACACCGCAATATGTCTAACTAATTCGATATTAATCCCGACTCAGACATTGCATGAGTAATTCATTTGCAAATTTATTCATCGTTGAAATTGAAGAAGATTCCTGAGTATTGTCGATAGTTTTGGTTTTTATATCGATTCTTCATGGGTCTATTGTTATTGGCATCGATATTCATCTGGCCGTTTTTCATTTATCGTCCATTTCCATTTGGATCTTATGCTGATGTCGAAATGTATCATAAATTGTACGACTCTGGCTATATTGCACTAAAATATTTGCGTTGTGCGAGAGCGTGTTGATTGGATGAGTATTTTATGTGTTTATGAAAGAACTAAAGAAATTTTGCCACGCGAATAAATTTACAACGAATAGAATGTATGCGCATTTGCCACGCTTTTGTTGATAGTTTGTCTATTTTTTATTCTTTTCTATTTCTCTCTCTATTTCACTGCATGTCCAATGATTTAATATGTTATAGATGTATCCATAGCCATAATTATATGGAAGATTATAAAAAACGTTTGGTGCTGAATTTATGGAAGATATTTTTTTAACATAACGGTTTGGTATCAGCAACGCCAACCAAGACGACAGTAGCTATATGGAAAAAACCAATCACATCGGCTTCGGAATTCGAGTGATCGATTGGTTGAGAAATCTGTCATTTAAGAGAGAAAAAAATGCTCATCGAAACGGCAGCCAAACACTGAAGCAAAACTTGAATTCCACATACTTGTTCGTTCTACGTAACCAAAGTACGATTCAGATTCCAGTCAACGAGAGAAGAAAAGCAGAAAAACGGTTATCTATCAGGCATTCAACGCAATGTACGCTCAGCTCAATTTCAGCAAATATGTATCAATAAAAAAATAGAAACAGTTGAACAAGAAACACACTCACACAGAACATCGAAATTTCAAGCGAACAACGACAAAATAGTCGCGCTATATTTTACCGTAATTCGTTCGAGCTATTGTGTGCCGTTGTGAGGTAGAAAGAAAACATGTGTGCGGATCACATAATCCAGAGATATACGTTATATATTATTGCAACAATAAAGAAAATCCGAACGTTAGAAAAAGGCTCCAGTGACGCAGCAGCATTCGACAGATCAAAACAAGAATCGGCAATAGGCCACGATTGAAAAGCGCTTGATCGAAAATCGTACACAAGAAATTGCGCTGTGTGTTCGTTTGGCTTTGTTTCACCTATATTCTCATCCATTTTTCTTACGTAGTTTTTGTTTTGTTCTGCTTGAACCGCATTTAATTTGGCGGTTTTGTGTTTGGCATCTAGTTTCGATTGAATAGCTATTGAAAGATGTGGCTCTCAATTTCCAAAATTGATTTATCACACACACACACACTCAAATAACATGTCTTAATTTTTCGGCCCTGCTATTTCACCTGCTCCGGAATTCGTATTGCGGTCATTCGGAATGAATACCGCACACATTCTGAGCACATAATGAAGTTATTAATAAAAACAAATTAGAAAATTGGATGTGATTCTTCTTTTTCTTCTCGGTAAAATCGAGAGATCTTGATTTTTCATCACTTCGTCGAGTTGTTGTTGTTGTTGTTTTGTTTCTCCGTCTGTTGTTTTGTTTTCTTTTGAAACTGTCTTAATGTGATTTTCATTCAATCCAACAGTTCATTTAACTAGAGACCTCACATTGAAGAAGTGCAAAAGAATCTACATTAGAAGAGGTAAAGAAGGCAATTTCATAAGTTCGAAGATACGAACAAACAATGCAATATATAAATATGTGATGCGAAAACAATGACAATTCATCAAAAAAACATCAACACAAACTCGCTTCATTATTTGCGCGCATACTTGTTTTTCGTTTCGTTACAATTCAGTGTTTTTCAGCGAAAGCTGACGAGCTAATCACAATTCGTATTGAAAGCAGCATACGAAAATTGTCGCCGTCAAAGTGTGTGAAAGTCAAGTGGACCAATTCTTCTGTTGTTGTCTCGTACACAGAGAAAGATATGCCAAGCAATGATGCACAATGGAAAGCTAATATAATTTATATTTAATGAAGTTCCACGACTAAATTTTTCATACGATGGCAATCAACACCGAAAACCTTGCACTAATTTATACGAACGATCCACGATGACATTTATTGTGCAATTGCGTGCGACGACAATTCAAATTATAATATAGTGTGCGCATCAAACAGCATTACGTTTCCAGAAAACAAAAGACATAAACATAGTTTATTAAACACCCAAGCTAAACGCGATGACATCTAGATGTCGGAATAATGAGGTGTCGTACAACAACATGCAATCATCACTCTTGCATGCGATCCATTAAAAATGTCCGAGTGACATCAAAAACAAAAACAGCAAAAAAACCAATGTGCAGATCAACAACATTATTGAAATAAAATGGACCAAAAAATGTCTATACAACTCTCGGGTCGAGCTTCAAATCGAAAATTCTATGCGGCATCGAAAGGATAGGAGCCAGAAAAAACAATCAATAAAAATGTGCGACGCCACCGTGTGAGAAGAAAAGAGTACCGTTTATTTGTTACTAGCATTTTTGTGATGCTAATGAAGATGATCGATATCGTAGGTAGAAAATTCAAACAAATCATCAATTCAAATCACACATCGAAATTTGTTGCAAGCTGTATTAAATTATGCACATAACAACACTTACCTTAATGAAAATGATAATAAAGAAAGCCGTACAATTCACGTATGGAAATGAACGCGTGAATTTGAAGGGCTTTTGACTCGAATCAGCCAGTTTTTTTTTCTCTCGATTGCAATAATATCACGAATCAATATTTCAGTCCCATCTTTCTTCTTTCTCTCGCAATCTCAATGTGCAATTTCCTGTGTTTCTTTTCGACCCCACAAACTTCAACACTTTCGGTTCACTGAAATCAGGCGGATCCGTTTCATTCAAATTCAAATGGAGTTTTTTGTATTGTTCAGTTTTGTTTGAAACTATCAGAATAACTGAAATATGTAATTTGCATTTCGTTGTTTTATCATTTTATAATAGGATTATTGGTTGGTGAATCGCTAAGCGGGCGATAAAGCGTTTATTTTCATCAGTTTCTGATCAGCGCGCACAATGTTTTTTCCTTCACCGTTTTGCTTGCACGATTTGCACATTTCATTATTAATGAAATAACACCATTGAATTGGCCGTTGTTTCAATCATCATCGGTAAATCGATGTGCGGTAATTCATCAAAGCAAAAGTTCGAGTATAGAAGTCGCACACTTTATCACGCGCACGTAATTCCTTGCTTCCTCTTCCATCGGCAAATCCCGAATAATCACGTACTACACATGTTCACCAAGTACATTGAAATTGCAACTGATGCCACTATGCTCTTGATTGCATATGCAAGCGTGCGCGTATCAATTCACCGCAATCGAATTATGAATTCTTTTCTTTTTATGTGTTTTATTGTGTGTACGCAAACCGATTCGAAAATAGAAAATAATTTATCGAAAATATCACACCTTTTCTAGCGAATGCAATAAAAGTACAACAGCAGTCGAGAAAGGTGCTTCAAAATTGTTCTCTTCCAATAGAGTTCTTGCACATAAAGAATGCGCTCGATATCGATATTGTGGCAGAGCACAAGATCGTTGGAAAACGTCGGCGCACACAGAGATCGTCAAAGAAGTGGTGTAGACGTGTTTATTGGTTCACCGCACAAAACGTACTGAGTGAAGCAGAGACTAGACAACAGTTATGAGTTGTGTGCTTGAAAATCCACAGCCGCAGCAACGGCTACCCATTCAATGGATTTATATGTGCGGTTTTGTTCGCTCTTTCGCTCCTCTTTCGCATTCATTTTGGCCATTTCTTTTCAAAACACACACGCATATACATACAAATCGTGATGGGCTCGACGCATTTCTCTGCATATATACACATAATGATCCAGCGTCGGATGAGCCACTTACTAATCGCGAATTACGATTTTATTTTGTTCAATTTAATGTCGATTGGTTTTTGTTTCGGTGCTCTTCTCACTAAATTTATCGCAATAAACCGTTTGTTTTAACCAACTGTACCAAATTCTCAGCATAATTTTAGGCTTTATGTTTGAAACATCACCTGGCGTTATAGACACAGAACTCGCAGTCCATTGAACACAATGAAACTGCAGTAGAATATAATTCAATTAATGTTAAAAAAAATACATTGTCAACATGAAGATTCGAGTGCTGTCTTTTGGCCTATGCTCGCCTTTGATCATCGCGCTCAGATATAAATTCTTCAGACAACAAGCGACAGCCCCTCGCAACCAGCATAATCACTCTCACAGCACAATTTTAAAATGTAGATACTCAACACTCTCTCTCTCTCTCTCTCTCTCTCTCTCTCTTTCTCATTTTGTCGACTTGCCAACTTTTAAAACTTTTTATCAATTTCAAGAGAACTCGAATGGCTTTTCGATTGAAAAGTAAATATTGAAAAATGGTTTTGAACGGTTTGATGGCCTTTGACCATTGCGTCCGATGCAAATCGCAAACTCATCACTTACACACTCCACACTCAATGCAAACTTCAATAATTATGAAAATAAATTGTTCATTTTCAATAACCTCATAATATCCAACGGTTCTTTGCCTTCTGCAACGGTAAATTGGCTTCAAATCAAACGGTTTTCGTGATGATCTTCGGTCCAACAATTAAATGAGGTTTACGACAGATCACTTTTAAACGATTCTGTCGGCGGCCGTTTCTTTTTTTAAATCCACTTTTATTGCATCACCTGAAGCTTTTTCCTTCATATATAAGATTTTCTATTTTTGGTGGAAAGTCAAAGAATTGCAAGTGGCATGAAAAGCTATAGTTCAAACTTTTTTCAATTCTCCGCAGTTGAATGTGTTAAGCCAAACTTTAAGTTGGCGAACGCTCATAAGCCAAGACAAACTTTTGGTGCGAAAGCACCTGCATGAGCTTCAATTATGATCGAAAAGCTTCGGGATATGAAGTTCACACAAAATATTCAAAAAGCTTTGATTCCAAAAGCTTTCGAAGTAGCGTAAAAAAAGAAATCTATACACCTGCTACACATAAACAAGTCACTTACCTTTCGCAGAACGAAAGTCTTAAGTCGGTTCGCCCAAACAGTGGATTTGTTTTGCTGTTTGGCTGCCCATTTTCGCAGTGAATGCACGTGCAGAATGAATACTGCGATCCATACACACTCGCACCACCTTCAATACCAAATCCATCGTCGTCGAAAAAACTGCGCGGTGCACCCGAATCATCTGAGCAGCTACGCGATGATCTTGACCTACGAACAATCAACAAATTATCGAATTCAAAAACTGGAACTTTAATAAAAATTGCAAATCATAGAAACTGAACCATGACTCATTAAAGCATGAACATTTATAAGAAAAGTCATTGTCAATCCAAATAAAAATTATGCTGTTGAAATGACAATTTCCAAAGAAGGTGTTATTTTTTCGGTGCGAATTTTCAAATCACCATAGTTAGTTTCAATAATAAAAACTTCCGAATTTCATATGAGTGCACGTGCTTTTCTCTTAATTACCGTTCAATTAAAATAATTTAATCGAAGTTATTGATTCACCGTAGTTTATGGTTTTCCCCCCATTTCTAGAGTAACACAAATGATGAAAGGAAAATAAATATACCAAAAACGCGAATTGAATAAATGAAGATGAAAAAGGAGTTATTGACACAAAGTCAGCTCGGTTAGATTTGCCACATATATAAAGAACGAACATTCGGTGATCGATTGAAGCTGACGGCACCCATTTCCATTCGTGATGTCGTAAAAATAAAATGTATTTGCATTCCGTCCATTATTGGAAGTCTTGATTCCATCGCAGCAGCAGGCGATGAGAAGAAGTTTCGATTGAGATTGCTATTATATTTGGACTGCATATCGAAATCGAAACAAAAAATCAACAAACATAATTCCAGTCCAAATAATCTTTGTCAATATTATGCTCTGCCTATCGAACCGTGCACGCGGGTGCATTTTTGTGCGATTTTTCGTCAAATTTGAAAAATACGACGGCAGATACTCAAACAAATATGCTTGAAATTTGAATGGTTTCGATATGCGTTATACAATTGCTGCTTGGTGGTTTCAATGCCGTTTCAATGCATAACATGAAGCTATATCCATGTAAATTGTAATAATATATTTTAAAGATTCACGCATACGCTGAAATATAATTCAATATAATTGCTAATTAAACCGGAAAAATTATGCTTAAAAACCAACAGCATAACCTCGCATACAGAAATAAATGAGCATATCAGCATTTCTTCGCAATGCGTACGCGCTCGCTCATTGTGTACGTGAATTCTTATCGAATTATTGCCGTTGTTTTGGATTGTTTTCGATGGAATGCAAGCGCGATGCACCGTCACAATTGATATCTTTGCAAAATGTGATGAGATACATTTGTTATGCATGCATACCGACTTTACATCAAAACGGTTACAAGTTTGATCGAATAATTCAATTTCAGAAAATTAGTAGATTGCCAATTGAGATTGTTGGCCCAACCAGTCAATGACTTGAAGTTATCCGATTCAATGCAGTGCCGATGGAAATGTACTATTTCGGCTTATAATGAATGGCTTATGAAATAACCTGTAATATTTGAATAACATATCTATCAGCTGTTACGATATGTTTGACAACCGACTCATTGAATCGGTGGTAACAATTGAATTGGCAATTGTTTCGATAGATGGAAATCACAAAAGTCGGTTATTACAGTTTGCTTCGGTAATTTCAAGACTTATTCGACCGAATTCGGGCTCAACATAATTTGTTGAACATTTCCATAATATTTTCACAAAATTCGGTAGATGTATGGAGTTTCAAAATTGAATCAACCAAAATTTTATTGTAGTATTTTGCTCATTTCGTGCAAGAGTAATCAATTGTGCTCCCATTGAAACTCATTCAAATCATTGGATTTTCATTCATAAAATGTGTCGGCCTCATCAACGCCACCGCCGCTATTTATTACACTTAACAATTCAACACGTACCTTTTGTTTTTCAAATCGACTGTATCCACCATTATATTCCATGTTCGATGGATAAGGTAGAGCAAGAACAGAACACGAGAGTTTTCAGGTCCAGTAGAATCGCTTTTCTTGCTTTTTGAGCTGCGACCACCCATTGTCGACGTTCGGCATTCATTGAATGCATTATTTGGATTGTACGTCGTTGGTATGGAATTGCCCATGTTTTGAATCTACTTATTTTTTTTGTTCAATTGGCTCTTATTGGTTTTGCAATTTAATGCAACAGAATACTATCGGTGTATTTCCATGTTTTCTCCTGTCGTTCGCAGCGGCAAACTCTTAATTACTCACAAATTTGACAGCTATTTTGATAAGATTCCATCGAAGATTCTGCAAGAAAAAAAGAAATAGAAGAAAAAAAAACGATTAATACAAATCTTTATCAGAGAGTAATGTTCGTATGGCAAGACATTCTAATTCCAAGAACGCGTCCATACAGAAATTGGAATAAAAGTTGAGGTGCGATTAATAAAGGAGTGATTTTAATTCGAAAAGACAGAACATTTGAAATCTATTAGAATGAATAGAAACCGATATCCAGCGACAAAATGTCGCAAACACACACGAAACCCAATAGAACGAATGAAACAGTTGTTCGATAGATAAACATAACAAGAACCAGATGGAACGAAAAAGTCACCGCTTTTATTTGCGAAAGTAAACATCGATTGTGGACTGGTTAGCACCACTTAAACGTCATACAAACAAATCGAATGTAGGTGATGAATTGAGAGAGTATGTGTGAATGTGTGTACCAACCGAGGCATCCATATCGGCTGCATGCTCAGAAATAGCCATAATCAGCACAGTCACAACATTCATTCGGATGCAATATAGGCCACATTTACATCACAACACATGCACGATCGCCATTATGGTCTACTTAAGAAAAAAAATAACAATAAATATAGAATAAATTTTGGATGCGGCAGCTTAACACATATTTCAGTGTTATGAAAGTTTTATGTTGATAAAAGAAGTTTGGACTTGTAATAATGGTGAGCATATAAACATCGATACTCACATCACAAAATTCGAAGGTTGATTCATTGGCGACACCGAGGAAGACAAATGGCTTGAAAATTTCCAATAAAAATAAGACAAAATAAAAAATGGACCATTTGTTTTAGAGCAGTTTTATGCAATCTGGGAAAGAAATGATAATAGGCAAATTTGCAAAATTTTTTATGTGAATTCCTCGTGGAACTCCAAATTTAAATTGAATGTCAGTCGGATTATAACAGAAAATCTCGCTGATTTCCCCTAAATATGTATACAATCAAAATGGAATAGCTCAAAGTGAGTCACTCATTCCAACGATTTCTGTAGACCAACAATAAAACACAGAATTGATTCCATTTGGATATAGTTCAATGTGTTACAGGGCGTATGGAAAAAGCCTTGCCATTTATATGTTACACATCTTTGCAATCATTTCAAGCAAGCAATAGGTGTTATTACACATTCAAAATAAAACAGGTTAAGCTAGTTTTTGTCGCTTCTTCTCTCATTCGGTGCTACACAGCAGTGCGCGGCATTTCCTTGCTCCTGCATTCGCTTGAACAATGGATCGTTTATTGAACTTTTCTGGGTTTCTCGCAGCAATTGTCGTCTTTTTTCATGATATGTTTCAGAATGTTATCGCTTGATTCGTTCTACTTCAGGTACTTTATTTATTTGTATTAATCTTTCGTTGTGTCTTCGATGAAAACACACTTCTCTAACTGTACGTCCTGCGATTAATTTAACGAAAGAGAAAGAATGGGGTGAAATATCAACAAGCGACCGATTAATAGACATTTGCTGTGAAATGGACTCGATTATTATATTTAACCTATATTAGCATTAAAGGAGATAATTGGAGCACGCGCGATCATGCTCAGGTTTTGCCATCTTCTTTCGGGTTAACACATATCATCAACTTGATCTTGCCAATTTATGCTAGTCACCGTTGCTCTCAGCACTGTCCGCGCGATTCCACTCAATACATAATCGGTCGTGACACATTTTCTACAGATTCCCAATGAAATAATGTGAAACAAATGTTGCCGTTCAACGGCGTTTATCAGTTCGATTTGAGCGTATTTTTTTTCTTGTTCAAATGAAAGAATTTTCTGTAGCCCATCATCGTAAATGTCACTAACGCTCATAATTTTCACCACAAAATAGAACAACGAGATGCAATTAATCGCAACAAATGCATGTGTTTTTCTTATCTCTTCTCTATCCATAATTTAATGAGATGGATCAAAAAAGACTTTGACATATATAAAACTAAGAAATCAGCACAGGGCGGCTTCTTTTATAATGTGTTAATGTTATAAAATTGCCATTCGTATGCAGTTAAATGCAACAAGAGTTGTTTTGCATAACGGTCAATTGACTACTTTAAACGCAATTCTTCCAGAAGAAAAATTTCCTCTTCGCGCGCTCACACACAAAAATAAACTTTTGCCAGCGAGAGAGATAGAGAAAAAATCGAAAAATGTAAACAGATAATAATTATTTTAATTTTCTCGATTACGAATAAAAAGTGGTCGGCGGTTTGTTGGCCGGTTTGATAATCGTTTGAATTATGCGTATTATGCCCATGCAGCCAAACGGTCTGGCAAAGGTTAATGCGAAAGACAAGTTTTTTTTTCTATTTAATACGGGCGTAAAATGATTGCAGAAGATGCATAACATCAATATAACAGGTACTCACTGGGGAAATTGACGTGTTTTATTTTCTCTCTGGCTCATGAAAATGTTATGGAAAAGCTATTTCGCGAAATGCGTGTTTGGAAATGTCCGCAAATCGGAAAAAACCAATTGAATTTTGTCAATTTAATGTAATATTTTGTATTGCTATATTGCAATGATAATATTTTAGTTAGCATGCACATTTTATCCATTGCATGTTGTGTGTGCGCGCTTATGTACAAAACTTGTTCGAGGTTGATGAACACCGCGTGTAATTTAGCGGCGTATACAAATTCATCAGTGATCAAGTTCGGAGACAACTTTCTCATTTCTTACATTTCGTAGATCGCGCGCTTCTTTCCTCTTGCATGCGGAAAGTGCATAAACGCACTTTATGCTACTCACCAATAACCATTTTGAATGTGACGAGAATTGATTTTCAAACTTATTATGAAATTACGGATTATCTAAAAAAGCACAATCAAACCGAGAGTATCCAGCGAAAATTTGCGGCCTACGATTAAACTAACACTTTGATGCGATTGATGCATTTGATTTCTATGATTTTGTTATTTTGTCTTCCATGTATTCTACCGTTGAACTAAGACATCATTGCATCGATGATTATCACTGGGTGATTGGCCGTTGTCCAATTGCAATGACATGCTGTTGTTGCTGCTGCTGTTTTGAATCCATCTGCTTGTTTCACAGAAGATTTTTAGTATTGATGTTGATTTTAAATCTTCTTGTTATGTTTTCAGCATATTTTTTCGTTCCTTTCGCCTCTGTGTGTTTTTGATTCATATATATGTTACAACGAAAGTAATATAACTAATCTAACGCTACATTTGCGATGAAAGTTGTGCACAACCAAATGCACAGGCACACACATGCGGCACAGCGAATATCGACATTAGTTTTGTCTAACAGATTGGAAAGTTGTCAATAAAAAAAAGTACATACTAAAAACCATCAGATCGCACACGGACTCCATTCAATAGCATCAACAAAAGCACGCCGCAACAAACTAAAAATGCTTATCAATTGAAAGATGGATAAAAATAAAGAAAAAACACACGCGGAAAAAGTAAAGTCGCAATGTTTTGGTAAATATGCAAATGAATGACGATCATAGAGAATAAAGGCAAACCGATGAGACTCACCTATTTGTTTCACTGTTTAAATCGATGGAAATATAAAGGAAAATCCGATTTGGCTCAACACTCGACGAAAATTTTACATATTGAACAAAATAATTCGTGTTGCAACATAATAAATCGCCCTTGGGTCAATTTTTTCACTCAATTATTCACTGCAATTTTCGTCGCAGGCAGATAACAAAATATATTTCAATGGTCAGCACTAATCCCAATTCAATTACACAATCAATTGCAAGGCGATTTCAACAAATGAATCCAGCAACATTATCGCGATGTGCCGCGATTAAATCCGCACAATATCCGATTCCCAACAATGTTTTGCACTGCTTGTCTTTAGTCTCAAGATCAGAAAAATTCATCCGTATTTTATGTCAATTGAGTATTTTCTTCCGTTGAATCAAGGATTTTGGTATAAATGTTGAAGCGAATGTGAGATGTGCTCGCGCACCACTTCGCTTTTCGATTGAGACTGATTTGAGCGTAGCAAGAATTCGACCACGAGTGATTTCAAATGAGTTGGATGATATGGCGTATGAGTGAGCCGACATACACACATGTTGGGAGAGCCATGCTGCTATCATACAAGCAGACTCGCTTCGAGCCCACTCATCGACAATCTCATATGATCATTGTGCAGCAACGCGGTGGTTTTGTTCGGCACACAATTGTTTCGACTCCATTAATTTGATTAAGTGAGTCTTTTGTTTACCAGAATGAAAAACGAAGCAAATTATTTTTCATTCTAAATCGATGGAAGAGTGCTATGATGCATCGATATCTTTCCGGAGAGAGAAAGAGAGAGATATGGAGAGAAAAACGGTGAAGAGTTGAGAATAACACTGAAATATTGAAAGATGAAATGGTTTAAAGAGAGCGAGAGAATACGCCTCAATTTTGAGTTGATCAAAGTAGTTGATTGCAGTTAAAACGAACAAGTACGAGTTTAGGCTGAAGTAACGAAAAAGTGGAAACATGTCGATAAATAACGAAATTTGTGGCAGAAAAGCTTTCATTAAGAAAGCATTGAATGCAAACGCCATCTAGTGGAAAGTAAATCTAAAAAGACACAAACTTTCGAAAGTAAATCAAAGTTGGCCATGCGGATACTTAAGCGCATGACGACTGGTTAGTTTGTAAACTCTGACAACTGTCAGAATATTCAGTTTTGTTGTAGCATTGAACAAAAAAATTGTTTGACATTCACTAAAACCACTAGTAGAATCAAATTTTAGATAAAGATAAAAAAATGAGTTAACCATAATACAACAACGAATTAGTTGGGATCTAACAAAAAAAGCAATAAAAGTGATCAAATTACAACTGCGAATTTGTCATGATGCAATTGACGAAATATTTTCCATCTTTACCATCGATTCAAATTCCGGACACTAGCAAATACTTCAAGATTTACATATTTTTTGTTCTTTTACGAATTCTATTGGTTTTTTTGCCACAATGTGGCTACATACATCCAGACGAGTTCTTTCAATCAGTGGAAGTGCCAACCGGTAAAATTTCACAAAGCGAATTAAAGAAATAACTAAGTTTCTAATGTGATCTTGTATATTATTTATTTAAGGTGAGCAATTTTTGTTGGAGCACACGCGAACATGGGAATTCAATAATACGATGCCGATTCGAAGCTATGCTTTTCCATTTCTCTTATACAAACTGCCGCTGAATGTGTTCCGGCTGTTTTCGATGTACGTCCGTTTTTATCTTGGAGTCAATATTTGTAATCCGTATACAATATTCATTCTACCGCGATTGATTATGTGCGTGATCTCATTCGTTAATGACTGGAGTCTCTATCGCATTTGTGTATTGTATGGGCTGCGCTCCGACATCCGTTTATTCGCTCTGGCCAGTTCATATGTCGTCATTGTCTTTGGGACTCGAACATTTTCAAATAGCATTGAAATGGCGCTGTGCTCATTGTTGCTGTATGTTGTAGCCGATTCCATGGCCCATACGAACAGTGTGGTCTTTCAAAGTGAATTTCTCGACGAAAAATACAGGCAATCAAAAACAACACTGGAAAAAGTAAAGGTGTACAAAATGAAAGCCGCTTTGCCGTCACATACCATCAACAAATGCGCCATTGTATCAACAATTTGTGTGGTTGGCGCATTTAATCGGCCAACATTTTTAGTCTTCGCCATGCCAATCGTTTTCTTCTGGATGATTCGCGGTCTTGGCACAAGAACCGTTTCATTCAGCGATTTCAATTTGAGATTTTTCTTTTTACTTGGTTGCGGTCTGCCAGTGCTATTGCTATTCATCGTCGTCGATTCACTGTATTATGGCTTTCTAACTTTGTCCGAGATCGACTTTATGGATATTGGCATGAACAATTTTGTAGTGACACCATTGAATTTTATTCGATACAATATCAATCCGGCCAATACGGCACAGCATGGCGTCCATCCTAGGTATCTGCATTTGCTCGTGAATGTGCCGCTACTCTTCAATGTACTCGGCATCCTGGCGATATTCTCATTTTTGCACTTGATTTTCAGGTTTGGCGCATTTTTCAAAGATTTCATTTTTCCTAAATTTCTTTATTTTTTCAATTGTTCCTTTTGTTTTGATATTTCATTTTCATTATTTTCTTTTTGCTTTTTATAATTTTTAGTTGCTCTTATTTATTTTGAATTTGCCATATTTTCATTTTTTTTTTTATCTTTACCATCTTAATTTCATTACATTTCTTCCGAATTTTCACATAAATTGCTATATGTTCCATATGAAAGTCTCCTCGCAGTCATTAATTTAGTTTCGTTTCAATTTCTCCTGTTTAGATTCAGTCAGAATCATTACAGACATTTACCACGGGTACAATCAGCGGTTTCGCTTATGAATGCAGCCATATTCGTTCCCATCGCAACTCTCTCACTGATCAATCATCAGGAGCCGCGTTTTCTTCTGCCAATCACATTTCCAGTGATATTTTTACATGCGCCAAAATTGGTAACAGGTTTGGCATCGACAAATCCATTCAAGGAGAGCAGTGCCATTGGACAATTCATTTATCGTCACATTTTATGTACACAAGCCAGCGCTGAGCGCTTACTAAAATGTTGGTACATCGTGAATGTGGCACTGTCATTATTTTTCGGGATAATACACCAAGGTGGTGTTATACAATTAACACAATATCTTTCACAAAACACGCTCAACTTTCGGGCCGACATGAATACAAACGTGCATGTAATCACAAGCCATTTGTATAATATACCAACTGCTTATCTGTTTTTACCGAGCACAAAGACGCTTTTAACGAATCCAGTCAATGGTCAAAAGTATATGCGAAAAAAACAATTTTTCTTGCATGAATATGGTGGCATGCCAATGGACGAGCTGCAGCGACGAGTCAAATTAATGTTGGACATCAATGAAATGCGTTTGCATAACGAAAGAAAGAATTATAAATTATTTTTGGCGATTCCATCCAGTCTGACGGAGGAGCTGAGCATAGCGCTGTTTAAAAATAATCAAACAATGATCAAATATCAACGGGTGCAGACGTTTTACCCACATTTATCGATGGAAGCATTTCCACACTTCTTCATTCAACATTACACTGAAATTCGCACCGATCTCTTTAATATAGATCGAAAATTTGATTTCTCCATCGATAAAAGCCGAGAGATTGAGCCGTACTCGTTGAACGGCTTTTGGAAGCAACTTTTAGCAATTGTTCATCAATTTGGCTTAGTGCTGTATCGAATCGAAGTGCGACACAAAAATACATTTTCCGAATAAAATGTTCAAACTACTCAATAAATATGGCGGGATTGTTGAACGAGAATAAATTATTGAATGCACGCAAATGTGATCTGTTGATATTACGATTGTTTCATCTAGTCATTCCTTCATTTATAAGGGCACTAATGCTTTTCAAAATCAACTGTTCTTTCATAGAATTGTAATAAATACGCTTAAATTCACACATAATTTCATTCAGTTTGAAAGGAAATAAACTGCTTCTTTTTCTTTAGAATTACGCAAAAGTTAAATTTTTTACTTATTTAATTTAACGAACTTGATCAATTTATTGTTAAAGTTATTCAAGGTTTCATCGATCAGCGCTGTATAAAAAAGAGACGGTATCATTTCAGCAGTTTCATTTCAGCGCCACGGAAATATAAAGGAACCATACATCAGGCTAATTGAATAACTTTGGGCAATTCTTTGTAGGTAATGGCAAACAATTATGTTCATTTTTGGATATTTATGCGATCGCATTAATCTTATCTCATTTTCAATGCGTTGTCACACAATTTGAATGAGAGCAGTGCCAAAAGCAGAAACATCAACAAAAACTGAGCCGTGAAATAATTTAAAGATTTGGCACATGAACAACAACAACAATCAGCAGCAAGGCTATAAAAAAAAAAATCAAATTCAAATTAATTACGACCTGAGTTCACAATAGAAAGTAAAAAAAAGTGGAGTAGTAAAAGGAAATAGTCACCGTATAACTGATGCTATGATTTTGAAATGAATTTGATTGAATAGTCTGTAAAACTTAAATTTCGCATAAGATCGTTATTAAATCAAAGTGAGTAGGTGTTTACATACTTAAGAGTGGTCACTAGAAAAAATATATTATTGTAATATCTTTAAACAATCGGTCATTTACAATCAGGTAAATTGCAATCGACTGCGTAAAATTATCGCTTTATAGATTATGCAATCTTCAATTTTGAATGATTTATAGAGTAAAAAATGAATTATAAGGCTAATATATTAAAAAAAAACCAAATGTTGAACTCGGAACACCAACTAAAGTCGTGCCTTTTTTTCAAATAAAACAGAAAGTCAGCGGAAAGGATACTTATCTTAGGCTCGCTAACAACACGTTTGAGCGTTCCATGTGTTAATCACGATTCAAACGGAAAATGTGTGGTTCTTTTGTTTTAAGTTGAAATTTATTAATTTCTCAAAATTCAATTTCATTCAAATTTGTTAACAAGTTCAATTAAACACAGGCCTTAGTGTAGAAAATGTATCGGATTTAAGTTCATCAATAAATTTGATGTGAGTTGTTTATTTATTGCAATATTGAATTTACCAAGCATAGTGACCATGTGCGCTTTCGAAAGTGGCATGTGAGACGGCAACGGCTGGTGAATAGGAAACGGCTGCCTTTGCGATAACTGGAGCGCCATGAGCGTATGAGTGGTCATATGAGTGATGATCGTAGCTCTTGACAACTGGAACGGCTGGGACAACTGGGGTCTTCACAACAGTTGGGTAGGCCACTTTGTAGTGAGGATCTTCGTGCACGTAACGGGTGTCGTATTTGCTGACGTATGAGTGTGGGGTGGCGATAGTCTTTCCGTGGTGCGATACAGTTCCATGGGCAGCATAGGCAGATGGAGCGTAGGCATGATAGTTGTATTGGTATGGTTCTGGTTCGTAAACGGTCTTGGCATAGACCGGGCTTGGTTGGTAGATGGTCTTGGTCACTGGTGCGGCGTATTCAAGAGTTTTGGTGACTGGTGCAGCGTATTCGATTGTCTTGGCAACTGGAGCTGCATATGCAATAGTTTTGGTGATTGGAGCAGCATATTGAATTGTTTTAGCGACAGGAGCGGCGTATTCATAAGTCTTTGCAACTGGATCGGCGTATTCATAAGTCTTCTGCACAGTTGGTGCATAGCTCACATATCCGTGTGTAAGATCACCTGCATTGGCTGCGGCCAACAAACCGAACAAAACGATGAACTGAAAAATACGTAATATTAAATTAATGAAATATTTGGTTAAAATGAGCATATGCTTCCAATGGGAAACTCTGAATGTTCTAAATTTCCCATTTTGCAATGTATTGAAATTGATGTGTACCTTAAATGCCATTTTCGCAATTTGAATGTGGTGTTCGAACTGTTTGTAAGGAAACGATGTGAGTGAATGATGCCGATTTCCTTGCGGCGGCCACTTTATATACAGAAATCGTTCCAAACGAATGAATGGCATCGGCTTCCACTTCTTCTCCCAATTCATTTCACATTTTAAGCTAATTGATCAAATCATATGCTGACCGGCAATCTGTACAAGTGTAACAATGCATTGCTAAGGCGTGGATGCCTAACTGTCTTCGAATGTATGCTTTATCTAGCAACTGAAAACAAATTATGAAAGTTCATTTACTGTGCGCACGGCAACTACCGAATGTCAGAAAGATAAAAACGATATCTTGTTCCATTGCATAATGTTTGATTTTGTTGCTTTCTGATAAACGGTTGACGTTTCGAGGTAGTGTTCGAGCACTGAATGCTCTTCGATCATATATTTTGTGAATGAAAATATGCGATCATACATTTTTGTGAATTGTTGCTCCAAATATTGAGACACACGTTGACACGTGAACAACGCAAAAATTATGTCCAATGAAATTGAACATGTTCATGTTTCTCTTGATTACAATCAACCATGGCTAAAAATTCGTTTCAACAAATATTTCATTCCACTGCGACTATCACAAATTTTAACAAAAATAGTAAATCATTATTTACTTTTTTGAATGATTTCACGTGAAATTGGTCCAGGCCATGATAGAATTTAGAAGTTCGAATTATGGAAAGTACTGAAAATCTCCGCTTATGGAAATTACACACTATAATGATTAAATTTATATATTTTTCTATGAGCTCATATGAAATCGGCAAATGAGAAGAAATGATTCAACCAATCAAAACCATATGCGAAATGGCTGTGCAAAATGCGATAATCCAATGAACATAAAATCAAAGAGAATTGAATTGAGTATGTCTTTGGTTTCTCACAATGTCAACCGTACATTTTGAATATTTCTTTGAACATTTAATGAGGAAATTTCCTTTTGATCAATTCTTATATTGTGCTTTTTATTTCATGGCGTGAGTACTTCACAATCAATTAAGCTAAAATGTATATCATTAATGGTGACTTCATCTCGATCAATTCTCATTGAGGCTCCAAGCTAAATTAAATACGTTTTCCCAAAATATGGAGAAAATTGAGGATTTCAATGAAAACTGGACCCACATTTTGGATCTAGAAAATCATTTCAACATAATTTTTGTTGTTTTCCATCGACACCTCAGTGATGTTCGGTTTGTATGTTAAGTTGAAACGTTCTTTCAGACTCTGGCCAATAGAATATTAGATTTAATATCAAACATGGGCTCGAATTGACCGAAAATGGATGTTGACCATTGAGTGTATATATTTGTAACTTGTCAATCTTCGGTTCCAACATTTGAACTTGTATTTAATTCATGGTCTAGTGGATATGAAAGCATCACGCATGTGTGAAACTGGATCAAAGCAAATCAAAGAGCCTCAAATAGCAATTGTGATTCGATTATTGAAAGCGATTCCAAGAAAAATTGGCGGGCAAAGCAAATTTCAGAGGTTATAAAAATATTTATTTCTTGTTTGTCTGGCTGGTATTGTTTGTTTCACCGTCAGAACTGAAACGGAAGTAAGCAGATACATTTTTGATTGCCACATCAAGTTAATTCATTGGAATCGATTAAATATTTCGCGTCTGAAAAATAAAATTGGAATATTGTGCTGTTCACGCCGCCTGTCTCGATATCAAATGATTCGAGAAAAAAAACCATCAACCAGCAACCTTCACCGCTAATGTATTCCAACCCATATTCACATTGTGATCCAATATCAATTCACAGTAATTATTTTGATCTAAATCCGACGTACAATTGTTTTATCTATTCATTTTCCGTGGCAAAGAACCGTAAGTAAGCATTGGCACAGGTTTGAAAACGTTGCACTGGTGTATTGACCCGTTCCAGTTAACCTTTAGCGATGTCAGCGCAATATATTGCGACCTGTTGACCGCATATATCACACATGTGCGACCACCCATACGCACTATTTTCTTAAACCACACACGTCAACTCGCCTCATTAGATCTAACATCAAATCAAGGTTATACGGTTTTCATTCATCATTCTCGGGTCACTACGCGTACAAATCTCAACACCTTTTGCAGATAACGAACTGAGCTCGGCTTCGACACATAATTCATTTTGAAACAAGAGAAAAAAAATAACAAACACACAAACCGCTGACAAATGCAAAAACAAATGCAAAGATAATAGTACAAATAAAAGCACACTCAAAAGCAACGCCTCGGGAAAGTCAATAAGATTGGTATCTTTCCAACTGTGTTAATCCCAACTTTTGTAATTCAATGAGCAAAACGAAACGAAAAGTACTGTTGTTGTTTCTGGCTTATATTGCCGCCGTTGCTGCTGCCGATGTTTTTGGCCCATGTGTGAACGGACTTACACGGAAAATAATGATTCATATTGTAATCTAAATGAAATCATATGTGCAATTAATGCATGTATAGTGTTTGAGCAAGCCAAGTTCATGTCACTTGTCAAAATGTATGCCAATCGCACAAGGAGCGGACGAAGCAACTAACAAAAAAAAAGAGAAACCTCAAAGAGACAAATATCTTTAAAGACAGGCTGAATATGGTATGAGATGATGATGAAAAAAATAAGCTGTGTTATTTGCCTACTTACTGATTGATATGATTAATATTGGCGATCAAAGTTGTAAGAGATTCCAGCAATGGCAATTTGCGGTGAATATCCATTAAATGGTATGTGTGCGATGCGTAAAATGCGAATTGGAATGAAATAAACACAATTTCGTATAGATGGAAGTGGAATTTTGCTAGACACCACCACTCATCATGAAGGACAATATTGGGCAAAATATAGCGAATGCTAGCCGAAAGGAAGCTGCGCCAATCGAATTCCGATTTTTGTATATAAAGCAACGGTGACGGTCGAAACTGTATCACTTACTAATTCGTTCTCCAACGATCAAGTTCAATCCATCCAAGTTTTGAGAAAATGGCATTCAAGGTAAGAGATTCAACCAAATTCATAGTGCATTCAATTATTAACAACCACTTAAGACTTTCAAATCAGTACTAATCACAAGTCATTTACACCTATGATTTATATATGGAAATTGTGATTTTGAGTGAATCGATGGTGGAATAAAAAAAATATTCTAAATGAAAACTGTGGAAAAATGAAGAATTTGAGATTCATTTATCACGAAACGTTCTAAATTGTTATCATTTCTTTTCACACACACATATACATACATTTCGCAGTTCATCGTTTTGTTCAGCATTTTGGCTGCTGTTAATGCCGGACATCTTGAACCATACGTTCATTATGCACCAGCGTCAGTTGCAAAGACCTACGAATACGCCGCTCCAACAGTGGTTAAAACTGCTGCATACATCAAACCGGCCATCGAATACGCTGCACCAGTCACCAAAACCATTGCATATGCAGCTCCAGTTGCCAAGACAATCGAATACGCTGCACCAGTCACCAAAACTCTTGAATACGCCGCACCAGTGACCAAGACCATCTACCAACCAAGCCCGGTCTATGCCAAGACCGTTTACGAACCAGAACCATACCAATACAACTATCATGCCTACGCTCCATCTGCCTATGCTGCCCATGGAACTGTATCGCACCACGGAAAGACTATCGCCACCCCACACTCATACGTCAGCAAATACGACACCCGTTACGTGCACGAAGATCCTCACTACAAAGTGGCCTACCCAACTGTTGTGAAGACCCCAGTTGTCCCAGCCGTTCCAGTTGTCAAGAGCTACGATCATCACTCATATGACCACTCATACGCTCATGGCGCTCCAGTTATCGCAAAGGCAGCCGTTTCCTATTCACCAGCCGTTGCCGTCTCACATGCCACTTTCGAAAGCGCACATGGTCACTATGCTTGGTAATTTCATCCAAATGAATGCGCAATTCCCGTCCGAACTTATTGTTGAACTAAAATGACATATTTTCTTTATGTATATATTTATCGACAGTTTATTTAATGAATAAATAAATGTTAAACTAAATTGCAACACACAAAACAGTTCTCGTGCGTTTATTCACACAGATTTGCAAGGGGCCGAATGGCAAAACCGAGTTGACAACAAGGTTTATAATAAGAAATACTCGCTAAAATAATGTGTAATATCCATTTTCTGAACGTTGCGTTGGCGCATTCAATTGCTCCACTTGATTAATAATAGAGAACCATACGTTACACACTTTCACTTTTGTCACTAATTTTGTTTATTTCGTCTCTCTGAATGGCCACTGATGTCATCAAAGAAATCAGATGTTTGAATAAGGACCATACATGCAATAGTGTGATTATAATTAATTTAATTTAGATGGCTGACCGCACCTTAGCTCACTGCAGTGCAATAACACAACACGTAACCTTATCCGATGGGAATATACATGAAAACCTACACAGAGAACTTAGTTCGGCGAATTGCAACATGCAATCCTGTAGAATAGACGCTTTTAAGGCA
This sequence comes from Obolodiplosis robiniae, assembly GCA_028476595.1. Taxonomy (NCBI): domain Eukaryota; kingdom Metazoa; phylum Arthropoda; class Insecta; order Diptera; family Cecidomyiidae; genus Obolodiplosis; species Obolodiplosis robiniae. Next base: position 3,883,036 of record CM052017.1, on the reverse strand, counting down.
AATTCTATAGCATTTTAGATTTTTATAGTGCTTTCATCAAGACTTTAATGCAGAAACCAAAATTCACAACTTGCTTGAGTGCTGTCAAATTGACAGTGTCAATGTCGTTTCTTGGATGAAGCTATTACATGAAAGTCGACATGAAAGCCCTCTAGAAATCTAAACCACTCAACAGTTTGTCATGTAAGCACCTGTTCTACAAGGATTCTTGTAGTCATTCACAGGGATAAATTCTCCGTGTACACATTTATATATGTGTACCTATGATGGAATTGAGTTGGGGAATTCGAAACCTGATGTTGAAACAATGACTATGTAATAATTTTTCCTGTATTTTAAGGAGATTACTATTATCATGCTGCAATGTCATCGCCAACATCGTTCATTTCTGTATTCTGTTTGAGAGAATTCAGTTCGTTTTTGAGTCCCAACCTACTTTCGGTTCACCATTCGCTCTTTAACACTAAACCAAACACGTTGGGCTTGCAGTTAATTCTATCGAAAGTGAATGGCAGATTAATTGTCAGTGATTGTTTTGTGTATAATATTATTCCCTCCGTGCAATTGTACAAAATGTTTTTGTTCATGTGATTCATTTTATGGCCAACTAATTGAATGACCGAAAAAATCGGCTTCTCGCGGGGAAAAAAAATGGAAGGAAAAGAAGTAACGATCAATGAAAGAGGAGATAGACTTCCTGCATCCGAACGATCATTTTCCGGAATGGCTCAACGAGTGATGAAATTGAAGCGTCGCTACTCGCGATATGAACGCCCGATTCATGCATTATGGGAATTGTTTTCTGATTACAGTCAATTTAGCACAGTGCATGGTGTTCGATATTTAGGCGAGAAGAAGCGACATTGGTCAGAGCGATTCTTTTGGCTGGTGGTTGTGTTACTGTCGGTTGTTGTCTGTTTTATTTTAGTTTATCAAACTTGGGCTAAGTGGCAAGATACGCCAGTTATCGTCACATTTTCCGAAGAATCAACGCCCGTTTATGAGATTCCATTTCCCACCGTTACGATTTGTTCAGATATTAAAATTAAACAGACACAATTCAATTACACGAATATGTACCATCGATTAAAGGACCACAAGAATGCAAAATTCAATCGAAGCGAGATTGACACTTTGTACACGCTCAGTCCGTTGTGTGAAACAGGGGCGAGCGATTTGGAAGAGTACTTGAAGAGAAATGTAGGTACTATCAATACGACGGATCCATTTACGATTCGTCAATACGATCAACGATTTTATTCGTATGCAAAAGATAGAGCACCTTCATTGGAGGAAACATTGCACAGTTGCAGCTGGCACAGAACCGATGTAAATTGTAAAGATATCTTCCATGAAGTTTTGACCGATGAAGGAATCTGTTTCACATTCAATTACTATAACGCGTCCGAACTCTATCAAGAGCATATGCTCGATGAAAATTTCCACGTAACTCGACACAATAAATCATTGAGATATTGGAATGGTGTTTATGGGCCAGATATGAAGGAAAACGACATTTATCCGTTTCGCGTGTTGAGCGGTAGCGAAGGGCTTCGCATCGATTTACACATGTATGAATCAGATATAGACTATGCTTGTAGCGGACCTGTACAAAGTTTCAAAATCCTATTGCATTCCGCGGACGAGGTGCCGCAAATGAAAAAATACTATTATCGAATCCCACTGGAACATGATATTGTGATGGCCGTTCGGCCAAACATCATGAACACAACACAAAGTTTGATCGAAAATCTTCGAAAGGAGGAAAGAAGGTGCGTGGTTGAATCGGAAAAGCGCTTGTTATTCTTTAAGAAATACACACAACGGAATTGTCAGTTGGACAATTTGGCACGTCGAACAGCCTTTAGGTGTGGCTGTGTACCATTCGGAATGCCACGGTTACCGCCGTCCAAGCGCAACACAGTGATTTGTCGCAAATCAAGTGAATTGCAATGCGTTCGGACAATCGAAATTAAACTTATGCAAGAGCTTCTCAACAAAACAGCCATCAACTATGGATGCTATCCGTCTTGCAATTCAATTTCATATGATGCCGAAATATCGATGGCAAGATTCAACGATTACAATTATAGAAGCGTAATGAATATCAGCCAATCGACACGGAAACGACGCCTCAGCCGAGTTTTTATCTCATTTAAAGATGGTTTGTTGCATTTCATTACTTAACATTTGAAACTTGTGAAACCAATTTCTAATCGTTCAGCATCTTTCTCATCGCATTCATTTCTCAAGAACAATTCTTTTCGAGCCGCCGAAGGGAAGTGTACACCAAAATCGACTTTATCGCAAATTGTGGAGGCATTTTGGGTCTTTTCATGGGCATATCTATCTTGTCCATCGTTGAAATTATTTACTTTTCAACTCTTCGGATCGGGTGTAGTCTACGAAAGAGGCGACAAATCAAAAAGAAACGTTTGCAGCAAATAAAGGAACTTGAGAAAAATGGTGGTGGCGTCCAAACAACTGATATCGAACAATATGATGCAGAGAATTTACCAGATCAATGAACAATTTTGAAAGAAGATTAACTTTAACTCCTAACATTGCCATTAGAAATATTTTTTGATTTATTACATGTTCGAAAAAGTTTAAAATTTAAAAAATCTCCAGGCAAAAGTAATATACATATTCATTAGGATATCATTACCGTTCGGAAATAAGTTCTGAAATGTATATTTTTTATAATAACACCGAAGTCAAGTTAATAAAGATTTTGCTGCACATGAACTATGCTTTTTATGAAATCTTCTCGAAATATATCCGAAAATGGACATGGCCTAATTATAAAAAATTTTAAAATTTAAAAAGTTCAAATCAAAATCGTAATCGAAATTCATTTTTGACCCCAACCAAAGAAAGGTCATGCGAGTTCTGAAAAACTTTGAAAGCTCACAACATACGAAAAAGCTGCCCGGCTGTCTGTTTGTGTTGGTTGCCAGTGTGTGGCGCTGGCCTGCTCTTTCGAATTTTAACTAGCGCCTTTGGATTTGATTTAAAATTCGGAAAAGCCTGAAATTTGCTTGGCTGAGCAAAGAAATGACAAGAATGTATATGAAGTATAAATGAACCATTCAATTGGTATGCATAGCAAATACTTACACAACAGCATCTTTTCTCTCGTTTTTAACGCAAAAATTGACGCATGTGACACATAATGTTCCATTATTTTATCGGATGTTGTATACTCTGCATTCTGTACTCTTCTTCGAAGTGCTCAATTATTATGAAAAATGTTGTCGTCGCTTTTCTATTACTATATATTCTCTCCCAAATATGAATGTTGGAGTGCTGGGGAGTTGGTTGATAGTGACGCTGCTGCTGCTGCTGCTGCGGGTTTTGTATCTGTCTTGATTCGAATGCTGTGACCTATCGAAACCACACCTTATTTGCACTGCGCTTGTGGGCTAGGATCCAGTAAATACTTGCCCAATCATCTATAACTTAGGCGAAAATCACACAGCGAACATTCTTTCAACGAATTTGACTTTTTGATACGGTAATCGTTTGTCTTTGCACAGTACAACGCCATACACCATATCATTAAGTGCTCTTTTGTCGACTTGAATGTACTAAATGCACTACAATTCTAATTTTATACAGTTATCTGTTTATCTTTGTATCGAACTTCGAGCGAAATCTATTTTCTCAACGCCATTTCAGCAGCCAGACAAAATTCATCGAGAACAAAGAAACTTTGACTGGAAAATAGAGAAAAGAAAAGACAATAGCGGAATTTTTGCAGTTTCACAGAAAATAGTGATGATGTTTCCTGCGCAGCATACACCCAAAAACATCATGAAAAAGGCTCCATCTCCACGAAATTGCTTTTGTTTCTTTTTATGCGCCAGCAGCAATTGGGAGAAATACATAAAAATAAAAATATTTTACTTATCCACCGGAAAAGTAAACACTCGCGCGATAAATTGCGATACATAAGTGAAGTTGTATTTAATGTGTCGTAGCCTTGAAACGCAAAACTTTAAGCACCACAACTAAATGATAATAATTTTGGACATTGAAGTTTTATGGAAGCTTTCACTTTTCACAGCTTTTTCAAGAGACTAAAAGATATGTTTTCTATTTGAAAAAGGATAAAATTGTTGCAGATTTTAAAAGAAAAATGAACTTATGGCCAATGTATTCGTTGTTCGAAATCATTTTCTTGCAACATATCCTTGTCAAATCTAGTATTTTACAAAACAACATGTTCGACAGTCAAACTTCGACTTTTCAAACAAACTGAACCACTTGAACTTCAATATAAATCAAGTTAAATTATCTATTCAAATTAATTTTTCGAATAGTCACAATTTCAAAACAAAGCCTTAAATTATCGTTATTTTGTAAGAATATTTTCAAATCGACCGTGTTGTTTGTATTAAATAAGCAAATTTATGAAGTTGCCTCATACATCCCAGCGATCAAATTGAAATAAAATATGCAATAAATGTGGGTAATTTTGTATTATATATAATAGAATTACGTTTAAAAAAAATTGGCAATTATTTAATAGCTATTTTATTAACCTTTTCGTAGATGTAGTGCCATTCCGTGCATTAAAATCTTTGATTAAGAACGATATAAAAGTAATAAATTGTTTAAATATGTATTCAGGAAGATATTTTAGATTGTGTAGTGAATATTTGTGTTAAATATTTAAGAATATTCTACAATAAAGCAACACAAATTTATGAAAAAACGAAAAAAAGTATCATTTGAAGTATTTGAATCCTGATTGTATTTTATTGATTGTAAAAGTCAAAAGAATTTGCAGCGAATCTAGTAATAAAAGTATGTTTCAATATATGGCGTCAATGAAATAAAAGCAAAAACAGTTCCATAAAAATCAATCAGAGAAAAGCATAAACAAATATTCAACTATCTAATTTCGCACGCTTCCGATGTTCCATAGCAGTTTATGATTTTTTGCCGATGCTGTTTGATTGCTATGAAATGAAAGTTCAGTGAAATGTTTCGCATTTCGCATTTTGGATCTGAATTTGGTGTTCTGCAATAAATACGAAGCAATTTTCAATTGATTGAACCATTTTCACCACAGAAAAGGATCATGATTGACGGAAAACGTGTTGTCGGATTCGGTAAAATATTCCCGATGCGATATAGCGATCCAAAAGGATGCGGAAATGAGTTAGTGGTGAATGTGGCCCAAACATCGAGTTTGTGTGTGTGTTTCATTTTATTGACATATCTATTGTTGATACAATAATATTTCGCACGAAAGATATAAAAGAATTGTAAAAATCCCATCAGAAATGTGTTCGAATTTACCCTTCAATCTACACACCTTCATCTTTGTCGGCAGCATCTACTGCCACCCCGTTCGCAGTGCGATTTCATCACACAAAACTGTATATTTTTCCTCTTGCTTGCACGGATGTTTGAGTATTTCATACGCTTACGCTTAGAGTGGCATATCGCCAAATTACCACATCGAAAAACACACACATTGGCGACGAAGCGCTGGGAAAATATGACCAGGCCAATATTTGCCGGAGCAACGAATTTTCAGCTGTTTGAATTGCGGAAATGGGCTCGGTATCATTGCGCATTTGGTACAAAGAAACCATACCCTCTCCCCGAGCATCGCAAGATGAATGGAAAATAAAGCCAAGAGAAATGAAAGACGGATGAAAAAATGGGGTGCAAAACGTTTGTTAGCAATAGCTAGATAAGTCTCTTTTGGCAAACCGTTCCATTACACATTACACGAACCATATGCAAAATAGAAGTGGATGTAGGCGAATGCTGCACAATGCGTCCAATATAAACGTTGCCAGCTTCTTCGCCGCTTTTGCAGTGAACACTACAATAAAATCACATTTCTTTTTATTGAAACGCACATGAAAGCAAGAGAAAGAGAGATTCCCGGCAAACGCAAGAGATGACGAGTGATAAGTGGTGAACAGTTCACCCTCGTTCCTGATCGGAAAGATTATTTTCCGCTTTTTTCGCCTTTACTTGTTTATAGTTCAGTTGAATTTATACACACATTTTCTCACCCTTTCGTCCATTTGCTCATCACGACCAAATGCAGCAGGGCGCAGAATGAGAGGCAGAATCGGAAAAAGACAAGTAAAAATAAACGGAATGACATCAACAACATTGATAACTACTAAGCACATTAGTTTCCACTTGATCGGCAAATATTTGCATATTGCCGATAATAAAAACATTCAAATTGATTTTGTTTTATCAAAGCACACAAACGACAAGCATTTAGCATTCACTCATCGAATGAATAAAGGGAAACTTGTAATCGCAATGCCGAATGTAAATAAATAAATTATGGCATTATATTGACAAGTGAGAATCGATTGGATTTAACAACTATTCGCATTCATTTGAATGCTCTCTCTCGCTCTTCCTCTCTCGATTGCGAGGAAATGCGACAGTTCATATCATTTTTAATGGACGATCGCTTTTGCAATGTACGAATTACCAAATAGAACCTAAATGAGTCTTTGAATATGTTCGAATATCAGTTGGAAAGCCCGATTTGAATGTCACGAATGAGTCAAACTCGAGGAAAAAATCTATCGTTTGATTTATTATCTAAAATGCTAAATTTTATTGCTTTTATTGCATTGTGGTCAGTATTAATTCACTTAGGAAAATTTGCTATAAAACCGGTTTATGGTCTGAATTCTCATTTTTTGCATGTTTTAACTCTCTCTCTCTCTCTTTTGCACAATATTTGATTGTAATGCTGAGTAAATATTATTTACTCATGGCAATATTAAAATATCATAAAATACTGTCCTGAAACATGGAGTTGCTGGTTTCTTATCGCTTCATTCTTAATAATATGCAGTTTCTTCGTATTTTAATATCCGCATGACAGTACACAATATATTTTGCGCTTTCCACTTTATTCCACATCAAATTGAATGAAATGTTTGGGGCGAAAAATCGTGGCTGTAGCTGTGGCCAAGCTCAAGAATGCTTCGTGCTTCGCATTGGATGAACCAAATTCATCACTTGTTTAGTCGAAATCATGCATTTTCACTCGGCTCTTGACTTTGCAATGTTGATCCGCCGTGACTCCATTGTTCACTCGCCACCATTCAATCAAGTATTTTACTTAAAAGTCAAAATTATTTCGAAAGTTGGTGAGCTAAGATTCGTTATGAAAACTTCCTTTCATATGTAAATGAGTTTGGGATGAGGAAAAATAGACGATTGAGAATGTATGAGGAATACGAAAACTGACATAGAAATAAACAAGCTAAAAATTGACATAATATGTCAAATGACTGACAAGTTTCTCATTCATTTTCTTTGTTGTTAAATCTTATTTCGTCTTCATCTTTGTTGTTGTCTTTTCCTTTTGCTCACCCACTCGAATTCTATTAGAATCTACTGCGGCTCGTTTAAGGAGGAATGTGATATCTGAATAATTTTTTGCTCGTTCCTTGCATAAAAAATCTTCCTTGTTCGTCGTGCCATTCGAATTTTATTATTTTTTGCTTTGTTTGCTTTCATAAATCGGGAACTAGCTGAGGCTTTACCAACTTGAATCCATTGATTTGACACGACGCAGAAATGACTTGAAAAGAATGAACATATTTATAGTCTATGAGAATCGCTCTCTAAATGTACTGAGCGCCGAAAAGCAACCATTTCAAAACAAGAAAAGAAGCAAAATTAGATTAAGAAATAATTTTTTTCTCTCTCTTTCGTTCATTGTGAATGGGACAACTATCATCATGCATGGTTTAGCTCGTACATTTTTATTAAATTTTGCGTCGTTTAGCACTACGTTTGACTTGTTTGTCACTCTTTGTCAATGTTTTACCATAGACGAAGTGCTGCGAGCATACAAATACGTACATTCCGAATGGCGTCTTTTTTAACGCGCTCGCCTCACCGTGATCATCGATGCCAGGAGATCAAGTGAGGGAAGTGAAAAACCGATGGGCTGCACTGGTGCTGTTGCTGCGAGATTGAAAAAAAAAATGCGAGAATTTAAAGCTCAAAGAAAAATCTTTTCACGCATCACTGTTCAAAGTGAGTTGACGATGTTGTGTTTGTAGATGGGAGACAACAAGTGCCACCAGTTGTTCATGCAGCTGCTGCTGCTGCTGCACGGAAGAAGACATAGCGCATCGGGGAGCGAAATATCGTGACGAAAAATAAAATAAAGATAGACAAATCACTTTATTTCGTTTATAAAAACCATTTAATAAAAAAATAAAAGTATCGCAGAATTGGAGGGGTTGCGCTCGTGGTGCAAACCAAGCTGATTACGTGTATTTTTCACTTTTTTTCTCTCTCGCACAGATTTACAAGCCTAATAAACGAATTTACCAGAACAGGTCAATATTTTTGAAATTGACGATATGTTTCTCACTTCCCAACAGATAGACGACCCTCTCACTGGAGCCGAGATTCTCCAAATAGTTAATTAAATGTTTAAAAGAAAAAGTCCAATTTGATTTTAAACAATTTGCTGCAATCCAAGCGGTGGCGATAAACGTGATGTTTTTTTCCGATGAAAAAATGCAATGAACGAGATATTTTATCGTAGTGAGGAAATGTGTACCTTTTTCGGTGAAACCATTTGGCGAGCTGTTCAAATTGAGTTTTGAGCTACATTGAACGGTATCATGGTCTAAAGAGGCATCCTTTGATCACATGTTACGTTGTACATTCGTAATTTTTGGGCAAAACGCTTATTATTCACATATCAATTGTAATCGTAGTAGCAAAACGTAGTCATGTGTGTTGGTCGATCCAATCAATATATGGAACGAAATTACATCCTTTCCTTTTTACTCAGATTAACATACCGAAAACGCTACTTTTGACGTCGATGAAGTTTTTGCAAGCATTGAAACAAAAACTCTGCTTCGAAATTAACATGTTGGGTTCCTAATCTAATTCGGTTTCAATGTTCGCTCAGCGATAGCAGTGAATGCATTTTGATTTTATTGCAAATTTAATATTGAATTTATGAATTTTCATAATATTACATTCCTTTAAGCCACAGCCAACGATTGGTCTTTTTGATCTCTTGGGTGCAACTTTCGCCATTCGAAGTTAAACGTTTATCCATTGCTAGAATGCTTTCGATGCTCGAGCTGATATTCAACGTCATTTTCCACAAAATGACCCGATGATTGCATAGGAAACACACTATGATCGCAATGAATGGTGAAGAGTAAAGTCATTATTTTCTTCAGAGAAGAATGAGCGGAAGTTCGAAAATAACCAATCACAAACATGACGCCAGAAGTGGTTATTTTCAATTTGTCTGACGATTATGGATCTTTTTTCATCTCTTCCTTGCTTTCTTGCAGTAAATACTTTGAACTCAATACGTTTTTCATGGCTGTTCTCATTTTGCACAGCTTCTTCAATCATCACAAAATTTAGTAAGTGTGAAATGACATCAGAATGCGTTATACATCGTGGCACATCGAGCAGTTGCATAACTTCATTTTCGACTTCGAAGATATTAGAAAAAAATGAAAAGTGAAAAAAATTCGGTCGGAGATGTGAACGATTGCCGCAAGGGCTGAAATTCCATTCCAATTACAGTGCAACCATCAAATTTCAACGGCACTTGACATTTAACGAGACTGGGTAATATTTTTCCATTCAATTGAAATGAGCAGAGAGAAAAAAAAAAGAAAAAGAGAGAGAGATAGATAGATGAAAAAGTATGACAAAATTAAATAAAATACCACAAAATGAAAGTATTCAATTGCTCAACTGAAAATTGCCTTAAGTGATTATCGTCTTGATCTGCGCTAAGCACAAGCGAAAAAAATGTGAAAAATTGTATTTTTCACTCGCTTTCTCACTTCAATTCTTTGCACCCTTTCGAATCGCCCCCTTTTCTTCTGGATCAGAAGAGTAGGGCACATTTTTCGATTCCATCAATGCAAAATGATGTCTACTCGTCAATGCGAAGTTGAACGCTGTGTTAGTTTCATTATTTAATATTTGAAGCAGCGAAATGGCAAATTAAATTGGGTAAAAAACGTTCATTTTTAAATTTGGGTTAGTAGGATTTTATATAAGTGTTTCGCTGTTGTCCAAATGTTCTATTCAACCAGTGTCAGTGTTAATAAGATGTGCAATAATTAGCAGCAATTGAAAAGTATCATCTTGTCTAAAATAAACCGAGGGAGTGGCGATTTTCATACATAAACATACATTTTTTCGCTTTTTATCTTTAATCGTTTTCTTTGCATATATCTTTCTTTGAATATTTCTTCATTGAAAATTGCCTCTTTAGGCCAACAAACCATGTTTTTGCAAAGTTCACCACATTTGGCCAATACTGAAAATTTGAAATTCGGAGGGCACAAATTGCCTTCGAACATCAAGTTTTCTCGTAGCTGTAGAAGGAAAATCACACCCGAAACATTTTTCAAATTCAGCTGGGCCAAAAAGACGTGTTGATAGCATTGCTCTGACCACTTCCATTCAGGGAGTTGCAAATCCATCGAAGAACAAAGATACACACGCTTTTTATTTTCACACTAATCTAAAGCGATTTTTTACGAGGAAATCAAAAAACCGTTTTAAATTCACACTAGATTCGTGTTGAATAGAGAGATTTAAAATCCGATGAATAGTGAATGCGTAAAAGTCCGCATTGTATTCAGTCGGTGCGAAATGTGTGCATCTATTCCAAGTGAACGCATGACATAGAGCCCGGTTCTTTTTTCTATTTTACCTTATCTTGATGCTTCTAACTGCATTTTATTCAGAGTCATTTCCTCGTGATTCATTATGCACGTATGGGCGCTCGCACAATAGACGCACACAATGGCGAACTTTTGAACGCCATTCAAGGAAATATACCGAAATATTTAAATTTGCACAAATATTTTACACACATCGCGTGAATCGGGATCGAAAATGGCAGCAAACACATAACGGCAAAAAAAAATAGAAGAAGCGATTTCACACGCGGTTGAAATGGAAAAAGAATAAGATATGTGTCATAAGATAAGATTACTTTTATCGTTTCTCATTTTCTCAATGTGTTCGAATCTATCTCTACAAAATGAGAACAAATATGCGGTTCCGCGCGCACCACACTTTCACATGTGTAATCGCATATGTTGAACGGTAATCGCGTACGTAATTTTTTTTATGTGAGCAGAAATTATCTCTGCTTTAGTCGCCTTGCAACAGAGGCTTATATGCGTTCGTTTTTCTCAATGAGTTCAGCAATACAAATCGTATTTTCCTCTTTTTTTCTCTTATAACCAGTGCGATTCACAAAACGATATTTTTTTTTAAAATGCACCAAAGAAAAACAGCGATATAAAAACAAACTCAAAATACGATGTTAGGGTGGCGACCAGGAGGATGATCGTACAAATCGGTTTCGAATGAAACTGAATATTCTCGTCATTTGTGCGATAGCACCATTCTTTTCGCAAAATTATCAAGATTCAAATGAAATTTGTTGGATTATTTTAAGTACTCAAAAGTTGATTCGGATGTTGTAACTCAACACTTTCCAGTGTTTTTTTCTGGTTATTTTATGAATTGAAGCAAACAATTGGATAAAATATTGAGCATAGATAAACAAATTTGTTCTTGTTGGTGTGCTATTTTCTTGGACATTTAGCCAAATTCAAAAGTTTTGATTAAGAAAAAATATGAAAAAAGAAACAATCTACGTGTATAAACCGAAATTTAACCCCTTTTTGTGTAACAGTCTTTTTTCACCAGAATTTTGCTTATATTATGGGTAGCTGTTGGTGGGAGGCTTGCATGACTGCGCCGCACTCATACATGAAATCGTCTTTTGCTCGCCGAAGCACAGACAAAAAAAATTGGTAACTTTAATGTGCAAAATGTTGATTAATTATTAATTTTACCATTTGCCGTATGATTTTTACCATTTGATATTTATGCGGCATATTTTTCAAAAGATATAAATTAATGAATTAAAGCTGCCACAGCACACATTAAATATACCAATTATCGCTTCACTCTCAAAACGTTACTCATTTCCAAAATATGCCGCATAAATGTCAAATGGTAAAAATCATATGGTAAATGGTAATATTAATATTAAATGTACCTTTTACACATCAAAGTTGCCAATTGTTATGATTTTAAAATAATTTCACAAGAGCAGTCACTCTGTTTTTATCGAAAACACCCTAACTTATTGCAATGTTTCGATGTCGCAGCGATTTTGGTACATAATTATGTGATATATAGATCGATTATAGTTTATTTTGTTCTTTCCCCCTTTCAAAAGATTATTCCAAATATAAGAGCCGGTTCAAAGTGAAATTCGTTGCTGCCTGCTTTTCCCGCAAAATTTTTTTTGCGCGTCAATTTCATTGTAAATTATAAAAGAAACAAATCACAATCGACTCGCTTCATAGCTGATCGAAAATTGTACGTAAAATCCGCCAAAAATGAGTATTAACGGATAATCCGTTTATAACGCTACAAGCGATTTCATTAAATTGCTTTCGATTGCAATGCACGTTTTTGAAGTAATCGATTGATTTCACGATTTGGTTTATGCATCGCTGTCTATTCAACATGATTTGATGAGTGTAACCAAAACATACCGCAGTATTGAAATCTCTGGCTTAAATGTCTCTCGTTTCCAAAGAATTCAATGGCTCACAAAATCGAATGCTTCAACACACCCAATGCCAAGTTTGTCTTTACGTGCATTCCAAAAATACGCACGGGATATAAATTGTAGCATCGCATCAAAAAACCGATTCATACGTATATTAACAGCACAATCTGTTTATTTCTATCATTCTCTCAATCCGTTCAATACTTTGTTTTAGTCGTTTATATAAGATCGTTTACATTGTTTCATTAAACTTTAGCACTATTACTCTGGATTATGATGTTAATCTGACTTTAACGCAGGCCACTTTCAGATTCATAAAATGGTGATAGAATTATCGAGCATTTCTCGCATTCATAAACACACAACCATAAACACACTCAAATGTGTGTCCACCTGTTTTTTATGTACGGCAGAATAAACCTCAACTTGGCGCTATTTATATCTAGCCAAATGCAATATGTCTTGGTCCAGTTTCAAGATGTGCCCACGTTCTGTCAGCGCACACAATACTCAATGTTTATTTTGCGGAGCAATTGATTCACAAAACGAATTATAGATTTTAAATCTGGCGTAAATAAATACATTTAAATTTTTTATTCGCCGTCGACAAACAATGTAATGGCGAGAAAGAGAGAGAAAATCAAATGGAAATCAGTGCGTTATTCATATTGCATTCGATATGGTTTATTATATCAAATAAAATTCATTTTTAACGAATTGAAAAACACATGCTCGTGTTCATATTGTTGAATATCATTTGTCATCTCGATTTTGTTATTTTTTTATGATTTTATTATTGCTCGTTGCACGTGCTCGTTTTTATGTGATTTTTTTCTGTGCGCCCACTTTAGTTCTCCCTCATTTTTCGAACATAAAAATACCCTTGCTTCATGCCATTTCATTTTAATTTTGAAATTAGCAATGACAGAAAACGACTAGTGCATTCGGGACCAGCCGCGATGATGCAACAATTGGTAAGAAGACTCAGATGTGGCAGCCAATTGACTCACATGATTGATTTAATCTAAACGAAGACAATGCTTCCTTTAAAAATTCAATGATGCGCTATCTCGCCTTCGCCCACAAAAATCATATCGCATTCCAAACAACGATACTTATTCGCTTTTTTCCATAGTGTTGTCGATGAATGGCAATGACTTTTGACAGTGCGTGCACGCAATGCCAATCTCAACCCTTATTAATTGCCTTTGAGGAATTTTAATATAACCGAATCGAGATTTTTCCATAAATCATTCGATATTTTTCATCATAAGAAATAGACGTTACTTTTTGTGTGTGTTGGATATACAGACGATATTAATATTATAATGTTGCTGCCGCACAACGACCATAACGAAAACCATCGACTGTGCGATGGCTTTTCATAAATTGGTTCACCGAAAATATGAAATTGCCGTTTGAAGTTCATGGGGAAATAAATTCGCCCATCGCTCGACATTCTATACCGATGAAGACCGATATAACAACTTCGAGAACAACATGATTCACCACATTACAACTCTGAAATCAACAAATCACAACGCTAATAACAACATCATGAACGACAATAAATAAACGATTACGAAGCAACAGTAACAGGAACCGTCTCAGTAAATGAATGAATCCCATTCAAAATCGATGCTTGATTTCATGCAATGCATCCAAAAAAAGATCAACACAAAAGAAGGAATTCTTTTGACTGCAATACACCGTTATAAGTTTGGTTTGTTTGTTTGTTCAAGATTAGAGGCGACGGGTATGTGTCTTTATTCAAAGTAAAGTTTCAGACTTCGGCTTCAAGAGAAGTGAGTTTTATCGCATTTAAGTTCCGTTCATTGTTCGTTTCGTGAACAAACAGATTTCATGAATGCAAAACAAATTCGTTCAATTTTTTTTTGCGAATATTCGCCTCATTCCAATATCGATGACGAGCAATTCGAATTATTGCATTTAGTCAGTTTTTTTCTTCGGCACTGTACAGTCGTGAAAAGTTGCAAAATGAATGTGATTGCACCGCAAAAGCAAAAACGCAAAACGGCACAGCAAAACCGAGGTGGATGTTTGATTTATAAAATAAAGTGATTCGATGAAATCAAATAAATTTTCTTTTCTCATTCAGATTATTTGGATTTCAGTCGCATCAATCCCATTTTGAATGCTGGTGTCCAACAAAAATCTGCAGTATTGGGCAGTCAAAGTGCACAAAATGAGTAATTATCAATTCCAATTCAAATGCCGTTCGATTTCGTTGAATTTTGATATTATTCGATTTGATTCATACGGTTGTTCGGATTTTATTCGGTTGAAATTAGGCTGAAATTAATTGAATGAAATCGAATTTCAACATATTTTTCGTTCAATTTCATTTCTTCCAATTTTATTTTTCTTTATAATTCATATTTTCAAAAAAAAAAAAATCCTTTTAAAAAAATTACATTCTGTTGTTCTTCAAATGTCAATGCTCTCTTCTTCTATATCCGATATTTGTCCCTTAAGTATTTCTTTCACAACCTTTGCAACGCGTGGAAATTCGACATCGAAGCAGTCAAGTACATACCTCAGTGAGTTACTTCCATCGCGATGAAATGCGAAATTGTCTGCCTCCAGTTGCTAATCGATGTTTTTGATTGATTTTGCAGGCATCACATCTGGTCGCGGCTATGCACACGGAGAGGTTGGCATCGCTTACATTGATATTGAGAGTGTACGTATTGCATGACATTGCGCAATTCAAGTCCGTTTAGCATTGATTGCTTTTGTTCGTGTTTGTTTTTTTGGTCCGTTAGCCAGCGATAAAATTGATTCAGTTGAGCGATGACCCTTGGTATTCCGGTCTTGTGATGAAAATTAATATAATCGACCCTTGCCAAATAATTATGCCGCATACGATTTACGATGCAAAACCCGAAACAGCTGATGGCAAATTGGTGAAATTTATTCGCGAAGACTTTCCCAAGTTGAGCCTTACTAAAGTGCCCCGGCGACATTTTACTGAATCCGATGGCATGGATTTAATAAAGAAGTATTGCTCCGACAAATATAATTACGTAAAAGAAGAGCTCACTTCGAAATACTATGCTCTTTCGGCTGTTTCTGGTCTCTTGAAATATTTACAATTCGTTCACAATATTTTTTTCAAAGAAAATAGCCTGAAAATTGATTTCAATACAAAATATGCTCACATGCAAATCGGTAAGAATTGTTTCGTTCATTCTCGCCTTAAACTTGCCCAATTCTTTTTTTTTTTTTTTACTGTTAATGACAAATCAATAATTTGAATAATCAGACATCGACACCTCATACAAATTGGAGCTGATGGGTCAAAGCAATCCGAACACAGTGAGGAGTAATTTTCCGTCGCTGTATAATGTGCTCGACTATTGTGTTACTTCGCTTGGCAAGCGAACGCTGCGTGCACAGATTCTGGAACCGATGTGTGATGTACCGACCATAAAGGACATTCAAGATTGCATCGCCGAACTCCATCATCCCGAATTCGATCAATTAAATGCAGTCCTTGTGCAAGTGTTACGTGAGTTCAACAACGTCGAACGATTACATAAACTTACACTGGCTGTGCCACAAGACGACAATATTCGTGCGGCCGAAACACTTATAAATCAAGCACTGCATTTGAGAAAGTGTTTACGGCTTGTGCCCGTCTTGCAAGGCCATCTGACGGCACTGAAGAGCCGGAAATTTCAAGAGATACGCGACAATCTATCGGACCAACGTTATGATTCGATGCTAAATCACATCAATACATTCATCAATCAGAATCTGTTGGAGTATTATCGAGATAGCAGCAGCCAACTATTCCAACGCATCAATTGCATCCAAAGCGGAGTCAATGAATTAATTGACATTCTTCGAAAAACATATACCGAACTTAGCAGTGAAATTGAAGGTACGTTTTATGTTGAAAACGATTTATTTTGACTTTTGAATCTGAGCCATTTTTTGTGATTCAAGGTGTGGTTGGTCAATTGTCCACGATATATGGACATGCGTTCAAAGTGAATTACTCGATCAAAAGAGGTTTTCATATGATTCTAATGGTCGCACATCACACGGTAACACAAAACCTCCCAGATGAGCTCGAAGTGGTGGGTCTGACTAAAAATAATTATTTAAGATTCCTTTAAAAGTGCATTTAAATATTCGATAGATTGAAATAAAACGGAACACGTGCTACTTAACAACCGAAGAAATAAATAAGCTAAATATTAGAGTGATACGCGTAATTGAGGAGATAATAATTCAGACAAATGTGTACGTACAACCATCATCAATGTTTTCACTATATTTAAACACACTTCACCAGTGCATCGAGAAAATGAAGTGGAGCAAATTGAATTTCAAACAAAGAATAAGACTTTTATTCGATTTAATAGAATATTTGCTATTCCATTTTAAAACATATTTTGATACAATTTCAGAGTCATCGCGGACATGTTGAGTGAAATCATAAAAGAAATCGACGCCATTTATGATTTAAGCGGTTACATAGCAACGTTGGACATCATTCTATCATTCGCAACGGTATATCATTTCCGATTCTCAATAAGAATGATTTTGTGGTTGATTCTTTCTATTCCATCTCTTTTGATTTTCCTAATTTCCTTCACTTTTTTGATTTCTTCCATCCTTTTCAAGTTATTTTATTTTTCTATATTCAATATTCCTAGACCTTTCTGAATACGAAAACGATTATTTGTATTTCTCCTCCCATTCATTTTATTATAGGTGAGTGCGAATGAGGGTTTCGTATGTCCACAATTCGGCGAAGAGATTCGAGTGGTTGACGCTGTGCATCCACTGATTGATCAAAATATCCATCAAACTGTGGCCGTACCGAATAATATCGTAAATAATTTAATTTTTACACTCAGAAATGAATCTTTATATATAATGTTTTTCCACAGATTGCGACGCCTGAGTACAATTTCTTCATCATAACTGGTCCAAACATGAGTGGAAAAACCGTGTACATAAAAACTGTTGCGATACTTCAAGTAATGGCTCAGGTAATTTCGTTGCTGACTCAATCGAAAACAAACTGTACAGCTGAAACTTTTGTCTATCCAAAATAGTTGGGCTGTTTTGTTCCAGCCAAAAGTGCCCAGTTCCGCATCACAGATCGAATTTTTAGTCGTATTGGATTCAATGACTCGATTGAAAAAAATTTGTCAACTTTTATGATGGAGGTAATTTGGATTTTTTACTTCCTAAACAATTACTCATTTACATTGGTTTTAAATTTTTCATTTCAAATATGAGTGGATTTGATTATAAATCGGTGTATTAGTTGGTTTCTGATTCAATAGGCTCAAGACTAACTTTTGGCGCGTTCCTAAGTGCAACCAAGAAAATATTCACATTACAATCGCTTAAATCGTATAATTATTCAAAATATATCGAAAAGTACGTTCACTTTTAAGCGATTATCTTCAATTTAATGCAGCTTCCTTTGAACTCTTTTCATCACGCGTTGGATGACCGATACCCCCCATCGGTGTAAACAGAATCATTTCCACTTTGAGAACTGTGATAAAAAGTGAAGTGTTTTTCATTATCCATAACGATGAATGTACCGTTTGAAAAAATCTGTGACGAAGTGCGCGACAATATTTTGGTATTTTTTTTAGCTGTTTTGCGGTGTACTTCAGTGCCTTTTTACATTTTCGGACTTGCACATTTTTCCTCTTCAACATTCGATTCACAGTTGATTGCGACACAACGTATTTTCTCGCCAATTTTCTTTGTGACTGCCCAACTGTGCCTCTTGCGGTTGACAAGAGATTTTTCATTGTTCTACAAAGAGCAGTTTTTTATTTTCTTGTTCTTTACTTTTACGACAATAATGCCAAACGCGAAATGTGGCGGCGCAAGATGTTGTCTTTAAAATATTTCAGAATTTCGTTCCCATTGAGTTGTCCAAATAACAACGCAACACATTTTCGTAAATAAAATTGTATGGCATTTTCAATAGGAATAAGAAAGCGTGAAGTTAGACTATATGTATCGTTGCACCTTCAGCGTAAACACCATTGCTCTTTGTCATATGGACAAATACCTTTAAACAAACGCCCAAAGTTAGTCTCAATTCTGTGCCCAAATCTGTGTTCCAAAAGCAAATCATGCCTTTAATGAATATTAGTGCAAAACGGATAGCAAAATATCGCAAATATCAATATTGTTCCATAATTCAATCTTAATTTCACTGCATTTTAGATGAACAATATGGAACATATAATCAAGCACGTGACTCCGAACAGTTTGGTTTTAATTGACGAATTGTGCCGCAGCACGAATCCAAAAGAAGGCGCCGAATTGGCTTGGAACATGTGCGAATTCTTGGCTAAAGTTCGAGGCATTTCTAACGATGGAAAATATTTTGTTCATGATCCCAAAGAAAGTGAGTTGGCTAGCAATGAAAATGTTATAGGCGCTGAATCTTCTTCGGTCGTTGGACGCACATCAACTACAAGCCACAAGTCGACTCGGAAGAATACGAAACTCAACTTGATTACTGCGCCGTTCATTTTCTTAACCACACATTTCCAAAGTTTACCCAGTTTGGCTGATTTATATTTTAATATTGTGAAGTGAGTTCAATTTTTTTAAAATATCCTCATTTATGTCATCAAACTGTAAGCTTATTTCCCCGTTTAGTTTGAGTTTTTCGGCTGAACAAACTGACGATCGAAATCCATTGGTTTTCAATCATCGAATTCAAGTAAGAGTCTTTAGAATTTTTCGGGATTTTTTTTTCGATTGACATTTTCATTCGATTTAGGAAGGTGTGACAACAACAACAAGCTATGGCTTAGCCGTGGCCAAAACTGTTCGGTTCACAAATGATATAATGCATCGAGCAAGTGTTCTCAACAATGGCTTCATAACCGGCGAAAGAAATTTGGTATAATTTATTTAAACCAAAGTTTTCCACATTATTTTCCTTATGTGAAATTCCATTGACACAGAGAAAATACGGTCAAAAACGGAGGCTTTCTGGAGTAGGTCAACAGCTGGTTCGATACAACTTGAGTCCCCAAATTGGGCACATTAATGAGTTGGCGAGCGTTGTTTCATCGGTCATAAACGCGTCAAAGACATCAAAACGTCGACGTCGTTTCGTGGCAAATCAGGCTACCTCTGTAGGAGGCAACACAACAGATTCGACATCCAATTATGAAGATCATTTGAAAGTCGACCGCATTTTATACAATGCCTATGGCGATGTAATGAGCGTCGCCCGATGCGCAGAAATTGAATGGGAAAGTCGCTATATCGACGATAAAAATAGCGGAATTAGCTTAAATGCAACACAAAACGGAGCGATCTCTAGCTTCCTCATGGATTTTTTGAAAGCGCAAGACGATGATTTGATTGAAGCACTCGGAAGCTTGGATTTGACAGAAAATTTACCAGATAAAAAGCAGATAGAGAAAAAGACAGAGACAGGAAATGGAAATGGCAAAGAAATCGAGAAAGAAAAATCAATAGAAAACAGTGCAAATAATACAAACCAACCCATTTCCTTGATTGTATCACCTTCAAATGACGGGGGTTCTAGAAATATTGGCATGGCCTCATTGGAAAATTCTTCAGTTATTTCTGTGCAAAGCATTTTGTTGCAGCAACCAGCCACACCGCCTGTCCAAGAGCACTCCCCTGTTGTAGCTTCTAGTTTTTCTCTCTGTTCAACTTTGATTGAAGATCATGTTCTTAGTTATTTTAAAACTCCAACCTCCAGCAATGAAAGTGGCCCAAGCGCACCTTCAAATTCAAGACCACCGTCAAATAGCCAACTGCAAACGAGCATCGGTCGAAAATCTACAAGCTCCCAAAAGTCTTATGCTGGCGACTTTTTTCAATTCGGCACTCCATTTCCACGTAATACATATAATGATTCTCAGTTCAGCGGAATTCGAACGGACCCCGATGTTAGTTTTTTCTATCACCAATCGCAAAAATCTCCATTCGATGACTTCGAAACTGATTTAGGTTCACAACCAGTACAATCTCGATATTTCCATGATCTATGTCAATCGTTCCCGTCAACTCAAACACAAAATAACTCCGGTGCTCCAATAAATAACTACCTAAATTCAATCCGAGCCTCATTTTCTCCTCTGCGCCGAATAGGCAATGACTTTGGAGAATCAACACCGGAATCGAGTAAAATATTGCTGTTGTCCTCTCAGCAAAATTCACAAAATTCACAAAAACGACCAAATCTCAGCAATATTAAACGCGTTGCAATGGCTAGTCAAATGGCGGCCTCTAGTTTCAGCCCCGGTAATTTTTATAATGGCGTCCAAATTATTTTGATTGATATCAATTATTTTTATTATCATGTTTATTTAAAATATAATTAATTTGGTCGATAGAATCAAATTCGTCGATGTCCAGCATCGGAAAGAAGACCATAAGTTCAACTTATCGTAGTAGCGACAGCGTTCGATCAAGTGGCAGTGACAACCAAAATAGAACAAAACGAAAAGTTCCATTACTTCATAGATCGAAATTAAAGACGCCTTCGGTCTTTGGCAACACTTCGACACTATTTGCAGCAGAAGCGAGTAAAATTACTCCCACAAAATCCACTCCAAATCCAAAAGAATCTCAACCGAAACCATTGACAGGCTATATTTTCAATCCGCGGACCACAGACACGAATTACACGTATACGATACAACGATTTCAGGTGGGAAACTTCAAGTATTGTTAGTTTAGCTTCAATTTCAAGTTTGATTAAACTCATTTTGCTGCTTCTCCAGCAAATTTGTGCACGGATTAACTCTCAAAAAGCCACAGATAACAGCGTTCCGGGTGTACAGATTGTGACAAATCAACCGATCTCGAGTCAACAACACATGGATTCTGATACATCCGTCGAAGTCATTATTGCGCCGCCACCACCTGGATTTGATTAATCAACTTTCCATCGATTGACAATTAATAAAAATGACCAAATCACAATAATTTCACAAAAGATTGATTACTAAATATTTTTAATATGAAACTTCAAATTTTTCTCACAAAATTAATAATTTCAAGCCAATTAAAATGTATAACTGAAGAATAAAACAATTCTCATTGTGGTGTTTTATTAAGCCATGTTTCGTATTGAAAAGAAATAAATTCCGAGTGTCCACTTAGTTTTAACTCTCAATGCAGAGAAGATGAAATATGTTCAAAATTTATCGAATCATAATCATTATCAAATAGCTCTAAGGTTTAGCATAAATGAAATAGAATTAAAATGAAACGTTGTTCGTGGAGCGATGAGTATCATCTTACGTTTTGACAGAAACGCAGCGAATATTCCATTATTGCCCAGACCTTAGAGTCATAAAACGAGGTAAAATTGACCAGTGTTTGTTAAAATGCGAAAAATTTGATATAAATATGGAAGCCGGCTATTTGCATCGGCTGCTGTTCATTTCTTTGATATTTTGTGGCGTTTAGTTCAACTGAATACGTTTCCTTTTTTTCTCGGTTTTCTTTTTATGCAATAGACTTTCCTTGTGTATCATCGTATGACGTCGGCAGTGAGAGCAAGAGAGTGAAAGAGAAAGAGAGCATTTTGATGATAAATACTTTTATGCATTATTACGTTCATGTCCATCTATGACGCAGCAAATCCCCATAATCTGTTGCTAAAGTTTTTATTTGTTTCTTTGATGATTTCATGCATAACATGGACACGTTAAACCATTGTTTTGGTGTGTGCATGTAGTGGTGGTGGTGGTACCATGTTGCGTTGCTCAATTCATGCGATATATTTTTTTCATATCATCAACTGAACTTCTTCTTCTGTTGCTCAAACAAACGAAAGAAAAGCAACCTATAAAAATATAAACACAATGCGGAAAACATACTAATGTAATCCATGCAATATTCGACTATGATGAGAATGACCCTATCGCTTTTTATTTGTAGGCTTCAAAAATAATACCGACCACATTACATGTGTTCACTTGAACGAATCACCGATCGACCGATGTACATGCATTGAACTGAACAAATGATACACATAAAATGTGAGACAGACCAAAATATTGCAATACAATTACTTTATCGTAAATTTGGCTCCATTTCTTGATTCCAGGTCAATTTTCAGGATCACAAAACGGGAGCACACACACGAAGACTTGGAAATTTGGCTCGATTATTGGTAGCTCCGCTTAGAAATCGATAAGAGTAAATCGCCAAGATTCAATTGAATAGGAAAAAATGCAATGAAATCTATGGTTTTATTTGAATTTACCCGCCTTGACCCTTGCCAAATTCACCTATGTTTAGCTAAGTCCAATTGATCACAATTCCCAAATCAGCTCTATCTTCAAATGAGTTTTGGCATTTACTTTTGAATCTTTTAAATCTGCAATAAATTCTGCACACTTTATTTCTCAAATGAAAAAACAAACAAACACCAAAGCCCAACTTTAGCCCTTCGAAAATGTCGTCTGATTCGTTCAACATAATCGCTTGATTAACACAGTTCCTGCCAAATGATACATATATTTTTTAATCAGTTGCTGTTTTTCCGTCGCTCTCAATTGCTTTGTGTGGTGCGACCGCAAATTCGGTTGAATGGAAGAGTACGCATGGCTTAGCGATATAAAGCAGCCGGCAAAAAGCCGTAGTCATTGTGCAATTTCCACTTATGACACAATCACGTCCCGAAAATTAGGTTTTGCAACTATCGTTAGCACAGAATCCATCCATCTCGAGCGAAGAGTCGGGGCTCAGTACAAATTGCGATCGGATAATGTGGAATACACGTTCACTGGGAACGCCAGTTGAATGGACCTAAATATGTCTCTTCCTCCCGATGTGTCGGCGTCGTCTTCTCGGTGCAATTATCTATTATTAATATTGTATTGTTTCTAAGGCTTGTCGCTCCACTTTATTAGATAATGAATGAATTGCAGATTAGTAAACAAGTGCGGACTAACAGAATTAAATGGTAAGATTATTAGTTTAAATTGATGAATTTATGGGCTGGTGTTTTGAGATCTTTGAATCGGTTCTTGGTGGTGGAATTCGCTGGCGGATAATAGGGGCTCGGCCGAAGTTCTGAGGTGAGGAAATGAAGCCAGCTAAGATTTATTGATGCCACTTGCATCGCATTTGCTACTCGAAATAAAGCAAAAGTTTTACACTAGATTAATTATTTTGTGCCCATGAAATCGATTTCTGAATTCCATTCGACCAGCTAAGCGATTCTTTCTTCGAATCTAAGAAGTGTACACACGCACCAATTTTACAAATCATGCGAATGCAAAATTGAATAAAAAGTTCACAAAATACAAATCCTGTATTATGTGACCGGCAAAAAAGGAGCACACGGTAAATCCGCGTTGATTTATGAACAAATCCAAGCCGTATACTGAACTGCCGGCTGATGGGTTTTTTGTAACTACAAAATTATGTACGTATTTATTATGCGTTTGTTGTGTGTTTTTTTTTTTTTTCATTTGAAACAAATCCACCAATGTTTCGAAGAAAAATCGTTGCTAGTTTTCGAGCTCGTTTGTTTCGCTTTCTCTTTCAAACATCGCTGCTTAGTTTTCGATGAAAGAACATGTGCTCGCGTTCATTCGTTGGTCTATAATGTAATGGTTTTCTCCACTCCGCCCAATACTCGCCTCTGTCTCAGGTGTTTACAGCTTATCGTTGAATTTCTTTTTATTTCTTTCTTTTTTCTCTCCTCTCTTTCGTTTCTCCTTTCTCTTGCTTTCCTCCATTTCACTGCGTCGGTTTATATTTATTAGAAAGTGTGTATATTTTCACTATCTCTTTCTCTCTCTCTCCTTCTCTTTCAATGTTTCTACACAGAATTATTCTCCATTGAGAAATCGAGGATTATCATAAAATTCATTTATAATATATTTTTCGTATATATTTGTGTATTTTCGTATAATTCGATGTTTCAAACTGTGTGCGTGTGTTATGCAACTCTCTATCTCTATCGTTCGTATAAACTGAAGCGTTGGCCGAGCGGGCGTGTGTGCGCGCAGTAAATTTGCAAGTGTAATGTGTTGAAACGTGCACACCTGATGCCAAACACTGCGGTAAATCCATAAGCCAATATTTAAATCAAGCATTTGAGATAGAGTGGTAACGAGCAAGAGGGTAATGATGTTAGATTATTTGCTTGTGCACCAGTGCTTTGTGCATGGGTTTGACTGGTCACTCTGAAAATCACATGAAAATGACTTCATCATTTTATTCGAGGAAACTCTCGTTTCAATTAATTGTTAAAGCATGATTTTGCGTTGTTTTGTATTTAATATATGCTTTGTAGGCCGAAAGTCATTCATTTATGAAATCATCAAAATTGGTTTTCTTTAAAAAAAATGAAGACTCACCTATCAATGTCGAAAATATGGTACGAATTTTGAATGATAACACAATTTGATTACATGTTATGTTGTCACTTTCATCGCTCATTTTTTGTCACTGATATGCGGCAATCACGTTTCCATAATGGCAATTTGAAGTCCCCGGTGAATTTCAATTATTTGCCATTGACGTATTTGCCCCTTTCGTTGCTCTACTCGCTTGTTTTATTTATTTATTTTTTTTTTTTTTTTTCATTTGAAAAATCCGAATTATTTGTATAGTACATGGTATTCGCGGCAGTGCGCGTTCGCCCGCAACATTTTAAATAAATATGCCGGCTTTATTATGTGTGTACGACATCGAATTGATTTTCGCATGGAGAAGTTTAGAAAAAAAAATAAAGAAAATCTATTTATTGTACGGATATATTTGTGTTGGTTCTCTTTTTTCGGCGCCATCCATTGACATTTCGGTAGCTGTAATATCTGTGTAATGAGTGATGTGAAATAAGACGGGAATCTCGGTACAGGGAAATCGTGTGTGCTTTGATTTCCAAATCACAACTAAGGGAAAAGCGACGAAGAGAAGAAAAAAAAAATGATGAAAAACAAAACGCAGCAACAAAGCCATATTTATTTGAAACGGATTTCCCCTTTTTTAGCATTCGGAAAAGAGTGTCTAGATTTTATTGCGCTAACTGTTAGCATTGTCGCCGTCATCGCTGTCGTTGACATCGTGTGTGTTTATTTCGCTACCAGTAGATACATTTTCGACTGCCAATGCCCACACAGAGAATTCGTCGGGCAAATTACAAGAAAATTCATGCATTACATATTTATATTGTACTGTCATCCTACTAACCTCCATATAAATTGGGATTTAGTTTTCACTAGGAGATTTATGCGATTATTTGGGATTAGACGCCTGTTTGGTGATGCTTCAGCAGCAAACAATAATACAGCAATTGTAGCACACATGGGCTTAGAATTGATCGAGCGCACAGTGGCAAAGGATGCCTTTACTCCATTGTGTCACCATACACGCCAGCCTCGGTTGAACATAATATGTGCTAATGATTACAAACATAATTTATAATAAGGTATTGCTTTCACACAGCAATATGTTGTGATTTGTTCGTGGCAAGTGTAGCATGTGTGTTTGCACCTCCACCTCTTCATTGGCCATTTCATGCGTGCACATTCGATGCTGCGACTTTGACGAAGTGTCGACATAGAGCATTACGAATCACAATTTTGATGCGAATGAAGACAGACAGAGAAATATTTATTATGAGTTTATGAAAAATCGCGTTATATGATCTAGATGTCAATTCTCTCGGCTGACAGTTGGAAAAGAAAATAGTTGCAGCGCATTTCAAAAAATCTTGTCAAATGCGATTTGTTGAATTTTGTGACACTAACTTTTGCAAATGACTTCGGAGTCGGTGAAGACCATAGTTTATTGTGTTATTCAGCCGAATAAATAAATATGTTGGTTGTTCGTAAATAAATGGCCGGGGCACAAGTGTAACTTATGTCATTACTAGCTGGTAAACACCGAGATAAACATGTGTCTTTCCTACTTCAGTATACTGCGTTAACCATGGACCATTGTGTGTTGTTGATGCAGTGAACGAGAAACAGAGAGATACGCGCACTTATAATTTAACTCCGCCGCAACATTGAGCTTCAAACAAGGAATTGTATTCACTTGCTAATACCATTTGACTTAACTTATTTTATCGGAAATAAAAAGAGAGCGTAGCACAAAGTGCCAAAATGGGCTGACGGAAAGATCAAAACTGTTACGAATGCTGGTAGCATCAATGCTATCATCGGCCTGTATACTACGGATAAAAATGAAATACAAACATATAACCACTTAATATTTTAATGCGACTGTGATTAAATCCACTTTTCAACTGTTTTTTTTTTCGGTATGAGAGATAGAGCGAGTGATGGATTCAGCAATATTTTTTTGGATTAAGGATTGTTTAGGAAGTCTTCTTCACATATGGGCACATGAAACATTCTGCCTCGAACATTGCAATCGAATGAATTAAATACATTCGAAGTGCGTCATTTTTCGCAGTTTCCGCTGAGGGGTGGAACTGATTTGCTGCAGAGTGAATAAATTTATCATTCTAATTGGAACTCATTTACTGCCTATCATAGTCCGACTATCAGATGAACTATATTTCTAATTTTTTATTATTTAGTATCGGAGTAAAAGAGAAAATACGATTTTTATGGAGGACGACAAAAATAAGTACTAGGCGAGCATAGGTAAGATTCAATAATTGTCGTTGGTACATCAAAGTCAAAGGTTTCTAAGTTTTCACAAACTTTATGCTAATTATTATTTATCATTTTAAAAATTATTTTTTTTTTAAATAAATTAGTAATATCAATATATTACATTTTTAATAAATAATTGAGTGCCTGGGAATGAGAGTGTCACATGAACGCCGTTATGGCTAAAAAGCAACATGGATTTGATCAAATTTTATTGCGTTTCGGCGAAATCACTTGTATATGTATACGTACCACAGCAACGCACATGTGACACTCCCACACGAACGATTCTGTATCTACACTTTTAATCCCAGTTTCTCAATTGCATAAACTTTTCGTGTGATTCAAACATATTCCTAGAAAACTTGTCATATTTTCGTGTTTCTAAAATATTTGAGTGAAAATGATTATGAGATCACCAACTGCCAAACCTGAGTGTGAATTTCAAAGAGAGTGAAACAGATAAATATGCAAAGTTGACAAAGTTGGAGTACACCGATTTGTTTCATTTAAGAAAAACATGTTTTGATGATTCACTTTGAAATTTGTTTTTCTCTATAATTTATTTGCGAAAAAATTGCGAGAGATGTTACACTTCAATAATATCATTATCTTTGTTTCGAATCAACACTAATATGTTGTGATAAGAGGTATCATAATCATTCTTATCCGTGCATACAGAAGATGATAAAGCATTTATTTCCTGAAAATTTCCCGTCAATTTCTTGGTCATCAGCCTTCTCGCTTTGAACTCCAAAGAAAAAATCAATCTATCTGAAAAAGTTCAATTAAAGCTCTTTTCTGCACAATTTTTTGGGAAGTAGAGATAGTTTGATGTGATGTGTTCAAAGTGTATAATTGCAATTAAATTGCAGCTATAGATAAGAAAATCGGAAGAATATTGTGTGTAGATAAAGCGAACGATTAAAAGTGCAATAAATCTGGTGTTAAAGTTTCGGCGACTTGATTTTGCAATTTCTTAGATTTCAAGATTCGTAAGAAATGCAGTCGAAAATGTATTTAAATGGCTGGCATATTTCTTTGGTGTGAGTGTTTATTTGTCTTTGGCACGTTATTTGGAGTAATGAATGTGATCATGTACACGAGCGAACGACAGAGAAATTTAATGTACTTCATTTAAGGTAGAAAAATGAATGCAACACCAATAAAAAGGAAGTGAAGAAAGGAGGGAAAATTGTGTGTGTGCGCGCTAGCACATGCCACTTTTTCCCAATTCATACTCTAGAATGTAAAATTCCATTTTTATTTCAATGAAAACTATCAACAACATTGGCTGCTGCTGCTGCTGCTGGTTGTTTTTTTTTTTCAATAATATTTGCGCTTATCCGCATGCTTGCATATTCCGTTTCTGCTTTGAATATTTTCCTTCCATTGGCTTTCGTTCATTCGCCAGTCTGTTCATACATTTTGAACTGTTATTCGTTTGAAATGTTTGCGCGTTGTTTTATTTCATGTTCTGTGCTCTTCTTTTCCTTCTTCATCTTCTTCTTCTTATTTTTCCATATTGCTTTAATAACTCGCTCACATACAATGCATGCACTCTCTTGTGTTCGGTGAAAGGTAGTCGTGGCTTAAGCAGCATTGAAATCACTTTTCCTTTATTTTATATACACCATACACACACTTTATTACAGAAGATAATGCCCATATACTAGTTGCTTTCTCTCTATTTTTATCCGTTCTCGCTCTGCTTTGCATCAGATCGCATTTCATTTATTTTTATATGTAAGAGAGCCGAGTTCATATTCTATATCATAGTTGGCTCTTGTTGTTTTTCGTCTATTGTTCGGCATTCGTTAATAAGTTTCTAACTTTGCTAATGTGGAGTGTAATTGTGAAGTTAGTGTGATCGTTGTATGTGTATATCCTTTGAAATGAAAACGAACAAACGTGCAATGCGCGAGAGAGGGAGAGCTCGTATGGAGCGACTACATCCGAAATTCCTTTATACAGTGAATGTGTGTGCATTGCTCGAGCATTGATAGAAGCAAAAATAGATAAAACCAGAGGACTGACTATACAAACCGGAGAGAGACAATAATAACTCGTTTTTTACCGTCGATGCTGATTTTGGCCCGTACCACATAATATGCTAGATCACAAAATCATCATACTCTATTTCTCTGTTGGAACAGAATTGAAGTTATCTGACCTGCTCTTGATCACTTCGAACAGTATTGTTGTTGTGCGCCTCGGTTTTTTTTTCGCTGTTTTTGTCGGTCCGCGTATTTAACTAACGCAAATATAAACATAATTCCACATGCTTTGCTTAAAGACCGCCTTGTTTTCGAATGTTACCTCCTCTCTTTTGCCATACATTTGATGCTTACTGGCTGTTGGACGACTGACAACGGGCTCGTACGAGACAGTTCATCGCTCATGTATTTGCTGACGTACGTGCGTGTGTGTGTTCGTGTCGTGTGTGTGTATGCGCGCGATTACATAGAAATGCAATATTTCTGCCAACAGTGATTTCAACTCATCTGTGCGCCAAATCAAAATCGAGGAAATGCCAAGCCAAAACTGTGTACGTGCGCGCCTGCTTCTCTCTGTGTGTGAGTGGTAGGGCTTCAAAGTATATGCATCCAGATTGGAAGATAATAGAGCGCAAACGGCAACAACTGACAACTAGCAACAACGTTACCATTTCTGTGTGTGAGCATTCCTGAAATCGAACTCAACCATCAGTAGCATTCAGGTGTTTGTAGTGTTCACATGTACGATTTTCGCTCAATTTTTTTTTCGCTTTCCTTTACTCTCGATCGAATATATCATTTGATCACTTCATAAAAACGGATCTAATAAAGCGTGTTTTACATCTTAAAATCATGTCATTGGGAGAAAATAAACAAGAATAGCGAGTTAATTAAAGCTAATAATATACAATCTCTGGGTGATATTGAATTTATTGTGTCAGTGCAAAAGCAAAAAGCAGAAAACAATTGATTGACACTAGAACGGAATACGATCGCTTATTGGCGTATTTATTTTTTTCTGAAAAAATTCCCAATGTCGTTGGAGAGTGTTTTAAATTGAAAAAAAAGAACTTTGTGGATTTTATTCGAAATCTGAATTTGAATCTTGAAAAACCAGTTGCGTTTCTCAATTGAAATAGACTCATTTCGATTAATTTACATTAGGAATCAGTGTTCAATTCGATAATTATCACAATTTCGGTTGTGAAACACCCATGAAAAGTGCAAAACGAATTTGACAACGACCGTTTGAATATCTAAATCATTTTTGTTTGTTTGTGTTATCGTTTTATGTCGTGCGTTTGTAAAAAAACCCGCATAGAACAGAACCGCATTTGCGGCAAAACTGAACAGAAATCGGCAAGTGTGTGCATAATATAATTTATGGAACGCGAAGTGAACCAGTTTTGGCCATAATTCGTGAATCATACAAACATCATTGTGTCAATTTCACGAAATAAATTTCACAATTGGCATACGAATAGCAGGAAACCGCATTGATTGATTACCGTTGGCATTGCTCGCGCTCGTTCTCTTCCAAACAACAGCACACAAATGGCGAGTTAGAGCAATCACATCATGCATTCATTGATTCTCGGCTAAATTCGTTCTCGCGACCTAGCTCCTGTGTGCGCGCACTCACACACACATAAAACAGTTGACAAAACACCGTACAATTCAGCTCGGAAAAGTTACAGTTCGCATATTTGCAATCAAATTCAAATGAATTATCACGAACAAAAGTAATTAATAACATAAATAACGGTCACATAAGCTGTCCGGGGAGTACCGTGTGGTCCTTCTCTCGTTGGCTATCTATTGAGAATTTCTTTTGAAATTATTCGTATTTAATGTGTGAGAATTAGAGTTGAGGCAATCATTTGCGCTAGATTGATGTTTGTGATGACATAAACGTTATAGACATCCGCTATCATAGTTAATTAGAACTAAAGCGCCCAAATTTGCATTGCATTGCGATAATTTAAGTTCGAATCTAAACTCGAGTTTCGATAAGCAGGAACTGCACGGCCTAGTGCAAATAATAACGTGATCCCCATCGAAAATCAACAGACATATTGAATAAATAGCAAATGTTGACAAATGTTGATTAAATTACGGTAAAATGAACGTGATTCGAAGAAAAAGCGTATAAAATCAACAGAAATCAAATACCCCCATAGATTATGGTTAATAATTGGAAAAATAGTACGTTTTATAGTGAAACTGAGTGACACAAGTGCCAATTGCCAGTCATTTTATCAACTGGGAATCGAAAAGAGAGAACAAGAATTGCTTGTATAAGCTACCAATTGAATTATAGCATTGATACGATTTCGGTGTGTTTATCGCGGCGATATCGTTTATTTTTGGCACATGGAATAGACAAAGAAACCTAGTTGATTTTGGTGATGGGACTAAAAAAACACAGTGCACGATCGAATTGAAGCGTTTCTACCAGAAAAAAAAATCTTTTATTCGTAATCTATTCGATAGAAAGCCGCTCATAGTTAGAATTAATTTCACTGTAAAATAGTTTATACAAAACAAACGCAACATGGAAGGTTCAGAGTATGGATCGGCTCATATGCCATCGCCAGCGCTGGTAGTATTTTCACAGGCAGCCAACGGACTAAGTGAAGCTTTGCGTATCCAAAGACCATTCCATTCACAGGTTTGTAAACAAAAATGATCCAAAAATCCCCCCAAAACATTAAACAATTCAATCGGCGTGCGTAATCAAATGACCTATCAAATCAGTTTGCACTTAGGCACTGCGCGCAATCGACATATCGATAACCGTTTATTTTCTTCATTTTATCACACAGATAATTGACATTTTATTGGAGTTCCTTTCAAAGTAATGTGTCATCAAGCTATTTCATTAGCTCACACTCTCGTCTTCAATATCCATTTCCATTTTCTTGAGCTCGCAAAACTGATTGAAATCGAAAGGTGACCTCTACGAGGAATTGCATACATTTCACCCTTTCTATGCGCAAAATACAAGTCATTCGCTCATGCAGAATAGCAGTAATTGTTTTAGATTAACTTGCTCCGATTTGCATCTCCGAAAGTCAAGGGTCCACATTCCAAAGGAGAACAAAACACCATCTTCAAATTGGAATGGTGTCAATACCAAATATGAGTCGGACAGTGTCTCACCACCATGAGTTATTTATCAATTGAATGCTGAGAAGATGATCTGTTTACTGTTTTCTCTCGAACAATTAATTCGAAGAATTTGTGCGTAATTTGAATGAACTCGTTTCATTCTCGCAAGTATTTTCGAGAGCAGGTTGGGATTTAAGGGACTCATCTGTTGAGTTATGTGTAGGAGCTTTCTCATCTGTTGAGAATACGATTGCTATAGTCGCTTTTAATTCCTTTAAATAAGCGTCTCAAATGAACCGCAATACTGACAAAGTCCCCAGTTCCTATAGGTTTTCCCACCACCAACTCAATTTACATCAAAGTTTTTTACAATCACCCGATTTGATTTCATTTTCAAAGAATTGTTTAAGTTGATTGCAAAACCCAATACAAATTCAAAGTAAAAAAATCATTCAAATACAAATTTCAATTCGGAATTTACTCACAGATTTGTGCAAATCCCTCAGTCGGATAAAATCACACGCATTTCGTCTCGATGCGATCTCGTTAAAATGCTACGATGAAACAAAAAAATCATAAATAAAACGGTAAATGTAATGAGAACGTGGCAAAAGATTTAGAAAGCAGTACGAATGCGATAAATTATTGGAAATTATCCAAATTGAATTATTTGGTGTTGCGATAATTCAAATAAAACTTCAGGAGAGCGTGATACACATTCATCGAAGTCAAATGCGTTGACACACGTTCATTTTGTCGCGTCACTCATTATACTCACGTCATAATTTCGTGTTTTCGTTTGTGATTTAAAAGCTTGTACGATATTAATATGCATAAAGCGCGGCATTCATACAACGTCAGCAAGCAAATATGTTTCTCTCGGCTCAAGCAACTCCATATATTTATTAGTTGGTTATATTAATTTTGTCATCCATATCTGTAACCATATCACATGTGTTTATCACCAAACTCATTCACTTCACCTAACTTTGTTCTTATTGTTGTTGTTGCAATGGCACCTAATGCGCTCAAATTTTTTTCTCATTCTGTTTTGGTTGTCCGTTGTTTGCGGCGGCGTTGGTGGTGTTGATTTGTGCGGGCGACAAGCAGATTCAAGATGCCAAGGATTTACATCATTTATCGTTAGTTGGAAGTTATGGTGCACATCTATTACACGGGTTTCCACCCCATTTTTTGCATCCAACTGTGACATCAGCGAGCTCAGCAAGCAATCCATTTAGTAGCAGCGGTGGTGCCTTTGTTAAGCCATTTCCATCGAATCTACCGCTGCCATCAGCATTTGCACCGCCATCAAAATGTGTCGGTCTCGGTTTGGAACAGGTAAATCTAAATTTAGAAATTCATTTGCAGTCAGATCGGTTACATAGTACGGATTTTTTGTTTTCACATCGTTTGGTGTTTACACATCGCTCAGTGCAATCGAGAGAGAAAGGGAGAGGGAGACATATAGAGTGGTGTTTACACACCATTTCAATCAATGAAATATTTACAATTAAGGATTTTCCACATTTTTCATGCCATCTTATTGCCGTTAATGCGGTATCACAGTGGCGCGCATCAAAGATATTAACAAAGGTGAAACACGTTGTGTGAATTGCCTTTGTTGTGCCCACGTCTTTACCTCATTTAAAGGGAGCGAGAGAGCGCGGGTGGATGGGGGGTTTGAGCGATGATGATGATAAATCCAACGATAAATTCAGATTATTTCGATTGTAATTAATTTTCAAGCACTTTACTCTCATCTACAAATAATTTCCAATGAATTGCATCAATTTTTCATAGGGTATTTTATTCAGCGGAAGCGAATCATTTCGAACCGACAGCTCAAGTCCAGCATGCACATCGCTATCACCGCCAGTCAAAGAGGAATCACTCGAGGCACAAACTAGTGAAGAGGGAGATCGTGATCGCATCTGTAGTCCAGAACGTTCACCCGAAACACCCGGATTCAGACGTAAGTACAAAACAACGATCCGTGAATTTCAAAAATGACGATTTAAAAAAAAATATTTTTTCCGAAAAAAGATAATGATTCTTTTGAAAATACTATTCTGAAGGAAAAAAAGGTTTTCAAAAGAAGAAATACATGTTTTCTTTCTTGCAAATAAAATCCCCCCGAGAAAACTGTAGAAATTCCGCATCTGTTTCGCCATTTTGGCCACAAATATTTATTAATTTATTACAATCGAATTTGCCATAACCGTAATGATTACAATCATTTAACTGAATTGAAAAGTGTCTCACACACAAAGCAATTCCATTTTCAATTAATTTCCATAATTGTGTCATTAAGTTTTATTAATTTCGTCGAGCGAAAAAAGATGAATTGTTTTAATAAAATGTAAATAATAATTATATATCATGATTATTATTATTACAATTCCGAACAAGATTCGTGTGTGAGCCACTCTCGTGCTAGGTTTCCGGGCTTACCAAGCCGCACACACAAAACCATACACATTTCTCTTCACGAAATTCTTCAACGCAAAACCGTAGAATACTTTTGTGCGGTTAGACTTCTCCTGCTCTATGTGACAACAATTGTACTTTATTGCATATGTTGTTACTTTATTGCAATCGCCGCCCAATGCTGTTGCGTCGCTCAATTGAATAGGATAAACATCTTTGAATAACAATATTATTCCGCATTTATATGTGATTACATTGTAAATGAATGAATTCGGGCAAGCGCATGTACGCGAGCGCTCGCTTGCCGGATAATGTGTCGAGTTCAAAACCGTTTTCGACCACATTAATTACAATCAAAATTCACTCATTCTCCGAATTCATATTCGTTTGTTCATTCTCTTTGTTGCGATTCATGATTTTTCTTCTAAAGTTCCAACCAAGACAATTGGTTTTTCCGCATGATTTGGGGTGCGATTTTCATGTAACTTTTCATTGAAAAGCATGTGTAAAAATTTGTCAAAGTTACACAAAGAATTAGAGCGCGGAACCGTGTTATGTTTCGCACGATTGGCATTGTGCGCAGCAAAATTGCAGTTATAATTTGCCATTGAAGAGAGGATCAAAAAGCATCTTCATTTCGGCAAGTAAGAACATATTCAAAATTCCCTAAATCGTGTAATCGACGAAAAATAATATCACTGGCACATAAAATACGGCCACGCAGCGAATTTGTGCGAAACACACAAGACAAATACACGAACGGAGAGAGAGACGCACTCAAATAAAGAATAGTACTTAACTTCCACCGTTCGAAATGTCAATTCTAAATAATCTCATTATATTTGGGTAATAATATTAAAAGAAAATTTATTGCCTGTTTACTTGTCTCTCCCTTCCTCACTCTCTGTATTTCGTTGTCTGCGTTGTCGTTGCTGTTGATTCGGTTCATAAAGAGTCAACTTCTGCCTTGTTGAACACCACACCGCCGCACCATTTACAAAGGATTCAACAAAGGAATCGTTCGAGAGCGAGGGACTCACAAGAGCACGAGATACAATACCAAAAATTGAACAGAACTAACGGTTCTGCAGAAAAATACGCATTTGATTGTTGTTGCATCTCATATCTCTGCCGTAAATCGGCCGTATATACATATATATACATATACTAAATATGCCGAATGAAAAGAAGAATGGGGATTCCTTGAAAATGCTACTGTTTACATATTCATTTAACTCGGAACACGATGCAACTATGTTTGCTCATTTACACAAATAAAACGTTTACACATTGTTATTCGGTGGAGTTTTGATATTCTTTGGCAGATCGAGCGTATAAGCGAGTGTGAAAGCGAGATGTTCTGCCGTAACAGCCGATGGCATTGTTTGCATACCGTTCGATTGTATGTGCGAATCGTTTTGTTGGCCGGTTTGTTCATTTTTTGTTATTTTATTGGGGAAAAATCAGCAATCACCAGCCGATGAACACACGAAATATAAGAAATAATCGCTTTATAGTATGCAGTCTCGGTCACGCATACAGCACAATGCTAATGCAAAATCACATAACGAATTATGCACGTTAAAGTCCAAAACAATATGCAAATTTTCATTCGTAAAAGAAGCGAGAAGTTCAGCCCTGTTAGCAATCGAGAGAGCGAAAGAGAGAGAGAGTTTGTTGGCAAATCGGCGTATATTGATCGATGCAAACAATTAAATTCGAATTACGACTATTGCGGGTCTCAATTTTCACGCGCGCGTTGCGTAAAAAATCTCTCTCGCATCTCTTACACTTGCCTACTCCGCCAAGAGTCATTGAAATTTGCCGCACAGTATATCCAAAGCATCCGCATATTTTTTCTTTAATTGAAATTGAATTATGTAGAACGAATGCGGCAGCGCACATTTCCCTACAGCAAAATCGGTTTGATTTAGTTGCGATAATATCGATTCGATATATTTTATTGCAATTGAATTGAAATAAGCCAATAAATATGTGTGAGCCTTTCCCTCTCGCATCGTCTTGGCCGTGGCAAGTAAATTTTTGCTATTGTTATTTAATCTTCCATGTATATTTTCTTCGTTGGCACTCACTTTTCACGTCGATTCATCATGATGAGAAGAGAGTACATTGGAAGGAAACACGTTGCCGAAACATCGAGCATTCAGTAGCCAAACATACATTAAATGGTCCATTTGTGCGAATATTGAAGTAGTGGCCCGGGCAAAATCGAGTGCGTGTGTGAGAGAACGAGAAAGGAATGGGGAAGGGGGCTAAATGAAACCAAATGATTCGAATCCAATTTCCTTTTTTATTTATTGTCTGCTTTATTGTTTTCCTAATCGTCTTTGATACACATATAAATAGGTAAATTGGATGTAACGGACGAAGTAACACACACAAGCCAAAACATTTTCGATGTCAATATCCAAATTGTAATTGGCTTTTTGATTTACAATTTTGTGTGTATCTCGATTGCGTTAGTAAACACCAAATTAAGCACTTATCGATCTCAACATATGCCGAAGCAGGCCAGCGATATGTTTGGTGCGGAACAAGTTTTCAGTGCCTATTTCGCGATAAAACTTTTGTTTTAGGAGAGGAGAAAAACAAATTTACCACATCCGAAATTACGAATGGTTTGGGCGAGAAAAAAGATCGGATTTTCAAACGCATTCTTGTTAATACCAAATCGTATGATCATAATAAAAGAATTGACTTTGAATCGATTTATGACAACCTTTGGTTTCACCGATTCGCCCGCATTCATTCCTTTCGAGCACACATTTCTGAGTTTTCGTGATCGAAATACACGGCCAAATAGACAAGATTAGCAGAAAGACCTCGAACACAAAGACTTTTACAATCCAGGATTAAACAGTAAATTGACGATTCGTCATTATATGGCAAGCAGACAATATCAGAGCGTTTATTGTTTCGTGCCTTCTTAATAAAATCAATAAAATTCAAATTTTCTGAGAGATCCATCACTCATCCTCGAATAAATCAAAACGAAAACAAAAAACACAACACAGCACAACGCATAGTTTCCTCGGTTGCCATCAAAATAAAATAGCGCGCTCACCAAAACGAATAGATGTAGATTGGGAGGTGAAAAAAACGACAAATCCAAACCACCTTTTTATTTCTTTATTCACTCAGTTGTCGATGGAATTTTGAACGTTTTGAATTCTCCTCTGTGTGATGTTTTCATCTGGTTGTTGTTTGTCCAGCTTCGGTGTCTTTGTCGATCGATTTGCCAGGGTAAAAAATAAGACTCCAAATAAAGCTAGTATAAAATTAATACTTTAAGAAATAATAAAAATTAAAGAATTTTGTTTTGTGTTGGACTTTGATATGTTTTGAGCTGATCAGTGAAGCAAGAGCATGACGGATGCTCTCGCTTGATGAGTAATGCGATCTCTCGTTGTATATCATTCTCGAACTATCATATAAAATTCGAAGCGAAAATAATTGTCGAATGGCCCGTTGAAATGGACCTGTTCAAGAAAAAAGATAAAAACAAAGAGCTGCCACAACCAAAAGGCACCCATCAATTAAATTTATATTTTTATTAACTTGAGATATTAGGAATATGTATATGTAATGCATATATGGCCTTACAGTGCGACACTAACACACACACACACACACACACACACACAAATACGTACGTATATTTTACACCCGCCGCTTTGCTTGTATTTGTCCGTTTACTTGTCGAACCAAATCGAACGTAAAATAAAAAGCAGCGACAATAAGATAACAGCATGCAACAAGAAGAACAGCATCACAAGAAATATGGAACGTTGTTTGCGATGCGTGTTTGCTGATGATGCTGTTGCTTCTATATTATGTGTATTTCGTACACGTCACACGCGGGCCTCATACTTAAATACTGAACTGTAGTCAACTCATTCAGCCCATTAATACTGCTTTCGAATATATTCATTTATGTGATTTATTGCCTATTACAGCTGCATGAGCCTGTGCGACCTCCACTCGGCACACAACATTGTGTGGAAATTCGAAGCCCACTGAATCAAGTTTCTCTCTCTCGCAAACGACTAAACAAATGCTTATTTTTTTTTTTTTGGAAATTATTGGAAAATGAAGAAAAGAGTTCAACCAAATGATAAATAACGATGAAATACAAAGAGCGAACGAATTAAAACCGCTTTACATTTGGCTTTTTCCAAGGCACTATGTTCTCAAGCCACATATTATATTATATATATATTGATTTTGAATAAAAAAAGAAGCACTCGATTTATTTATAGACGAGCCGAGATAACGAAATTCCAAAAGCCAATGATTTGAGAGTGATGGAATTTTATGTGTTATAAAACATCGAGATAATAAGACACCAGAGATTCTCGCTCTCGCCCAATGATTCAATTTGACACAGGCACGAAATGATTCAAATCAAAATGAAGTCCAATAAAACAACAGCCAAACAAATTTTTATACTCGGGGTAAATAAATGACTTTGATGGAGAAGTAAAACCCCGTGTGAAAATAAAGTGACTAACAGTCAGACAAATTATATTGGCAGCAAACCATTATAGGTAAATGGCTAACTGTTGGTTTTGTATAGATAATAGCCAGGAAATTTGACTAAAAGCTGTAGGTGCATGTAGTTACTTATTTTGTTTGTGCTCAATCGTATTTGGCCAGACAAAGGCAGCCAAAACATCCCAAATTGATGGTATCTCAGTCGAAATTTTTCTATACGGGACCAATCTTGTGAAACCATAGAGAATATTTTACCGCGATCACGAGAGATGATGAACGCAAAAGATTTCGAATGTTTAGTGTGGACGTGTGAAAAATTTGTCTAATTTTGATGAATACCTTCACACGAAATACCTTCATTAAATAATGGCGATGATTGGCTTCGTAATGTTTAAATGATATAATGCATTTGGAAGCATGCTAATCCAAATTATCTTCGGCTTCAAAAAGAAAGAGTTTTTCTTCTTGAATGGATTATTGCATAGAATATACAGTCATTTTCAATGCAGTAACTTTATTAGGATTTGAATTTTGAAAGCAGACAAAAAACTTGGAATTTATGATCACCCTCAATAAAGCAGGCCATCGAGCGATAAATGATATCCAATCACGTGAGCGCGCGCTAAAGAACGTATCAAGTCACTTAACAGTATAAATAATAACGTTTCACTTTATGATGGTGAAAAAGAAATAGCAGCGCGAACAAAAACAAAATCGGCGAAATTTGCCACGAAATTGTAAAATGCGAACAGAAAAAACGTGCCGTTTCGGCATCGAACACACGTACGGGCCATTTTCTTGCGCAAACAGTCTTTTTCTTCTTCACGCCACTCACGGCATTCTTTGTCGACAGCTGAAAGTAGCTTATAAAAGTATCGAACAATCATTTAAATTCGGTGACTTCTTAACGAATGTGTGAAAAATAAAACAAAATATCAAAAAGCGAGCATAATCTCGCTGAAATGTTGATAACTTTATTATGCGCTATAATTTGTGTAAATGATTCGTAAGCGAGGATAAATAAGTCGATCGACAATGCGCCATTCATTTGATGTATCATTGAAGTATTTCATGCGTTCGAAATCATTGTGCTATCCATTGCCTTGCGATGTTCACGATTAAGTGATTTGAATAAATCATTTTTCAAAATTGAATATTCAATCAAGAATTTATTCACTTAATTACCAAAAGATGTTGGATCAAAATCCGTATGCAACTGTGATTGACCGCAAAAGATAATACCAACACATATAAACGCATATTCGTACATTCCCCGTGTATCATAAAATCCCAAGCCAACATGGAAATTACCAAAGAAGGTCGACCTTCCGAATCTCTGATTTGCGTCTAAGCCTTTTGTGAAATGAATCTTTCCTACGCATAGGTGGTTTGTGACTAAAACCACTTGAAGATGACACCGCAAACCGAAATTTTGGTTAAGATTACTTCCTTTTGTCATCGAGGGGAGTGAGAGCTCTTCCTTTGGCATAAAACTGTTCCGTAATCATGCGAATGTGTTGAAATTTATTAACTAGAAGAAGAAAAACCGATTCGGGCGGATATCATTGATCGAGGGTAGAAAATATGAATAGAATGGGCTGTCCACATCCGTTTCGTAATTCAAAGTTGAATGGAATAATTTGAGTGTAAATAGTCATCGAAAAGCCTATCGATGGAACTGCGACGACTAAATGACCAAAATCAAAACTCATTCACTGCAACATTATCGATAGCTTGCCTCTATTTGCTTTATCATTCAATTTTATTGGGTGTGTGCCTTCATCGGTGAT
The DNA here is from genome assembly GCA_028476595.1 of Obolodiplosis robiniae. Classification (NCBI taxonomy): domain Eukaryota; kingdom Metazoa; phylum Arthropoda; class Insecta; order Diptera; family Cecidomyiidae; genus Obolodiplosis; species Obolodiplosis robiniae. The sequence goes on along the minus strand of CM052017.1, from coordinate 3,841,923 downwards.
GCATACGAGCATACGAAACAAGCACACATCCGAAATGTAGTTCGATTCAATTCACACGTTTCGAACGCAGACAAATCAATAAATCATAGATGGCTCAAATCGATTTCCGAGGCATTCGTTGACGTACGCCATCGACACCTCCCTCTCTCTCTCTCTCTCTCTCTCTCTCTCTCTCTCTATTTCTCGATCGAGTCATTTGGTGTGTTTTCCCGTAGCTAATGCACAATTTGCACATCTTCATGTACTCTACAAACATTTTGATTTAATTTATCGATGCTCATGCTATCGAAGTGCACGAGATTGATATTGTTCACACGTCGGTCAAAATTTTGCCACGACACTCTCGTTTGCCGAGAGATATCACGACCGACAATCGACAATCTCGAAAATTCAACGATTTGCTTTTCACACCGTTCCGATTATTGGTTCACAGTTCGGGAAATTACAACAGCATATGAATAGAACGGCACTTTTGCGCCATTGCGAGCAGACGATTCAAATAAATCACATCAAAATTTGAGAGAAATATCAAATATATGCATTTACAACACATTCGGCGACTTCACAATTTCTGAACACTTTTGCGAATCAAAAATCAAAGTTTTTTTTCCATTTTGTGATCTTTTTTGCCAATTTTTTCGCTTACTCATATTTCATAGTTCCGAATATTAGTATACTTATTTTAGACTTTTCTGACTATCCAAATTTCACTTTATCACATTTAGTAATTTCAAGTGACCGACGGCATTCTAGGTAAAATCTCACTACTTCAAAAATAGTTGGAAAATTAAATGGAATTGCCCGGAAACTTGCTCAATTTTCATCGAAAACTTCTCAATTTCCATACTTTCTGGTGGAATGTGAGTCGAAGGCCGTGGGATAAATTGAAAAATCAATCAATATGTTATTAAATTAGATTTGATTTTATTTGATGGAATGGGAATTGTGTGAAGTAAAACGTGCAAATTCGAAAAGTATTTCCCACATTTGGTCGATTTGACCGAGTTATTTGCCGATGTTACAATCTACTGTCAAGTAATTCAATTGGAAAATCGAGGTGGCAACCGAAAATGCGGCAATTGAAATAATGACAAGCTTGACTAATGTATTTTCGGCCGATGCCATTGGGATAATGACCACAAAAGCGGAAATTTCAATGTGGTTATGAAACATTGCCATAATTTTCTCGAATAAATGTTATTACGTATTCGAATTTTAATTTGTTGTTTTGAAGCTCTGTTCAATCACGAAAATGTAAAATCACGTAATTGACACAAAATGTCAGCATTCTTCAAATATATTCGTATAGAACTTCGAATTTATGGCTAGGGGATCATTCAAGTCCTAAAGTAATGAATACTCTTGGAAATGAGGAACGAAGAATTGAATAAAAGCCAAAACATCATTTGAATGGATTTTGTTGAACTACTACGCAAATGTTTGAGACGCATTGAACTTTCTGTCAAATATCGACTGAAATGTCGTTCATATTTTGAAGAGTCAGTGAAAAGTGGAATTTAATATGGCATTCGATTAGATCTCAAAATTTGATGTAGAATAATTTCTAAAATATTCTAATCTTGATTAAAAATCACAATGAATAAATACAACTTGATTTCAATATGGTTGTTTAGCTGTCGTTTGTGTGAATGACGCTGGAATCTGTATTGATACAACTAGCGACACAGTCGATATTGCGGCATTACCCAATTTGCTCATAATTACGTCATTTCATTTTATTTATCTGTATTCATCAATATCCACTTTGAAGGATACAGTGAATATTGTTGGATATGGATATAGATTTTTCAAGATTGATGTTGATATGAACGAAATCATGAGTGAATACGTATTTTATAGATAAAAAAAATAGAAAAAAAATTAAAAATCCCCCTAGGTTTATGGTCAAAGTTTGACGCGGCCAACGGCTTCTCGATCTAAACAGTAGAGATAGACAAAAATGCAGGCGAAACAAGATTCGATTCGGCGACATTAATCCACTACTTGTACAATAAAAGCACCCGTATAATGGCTTCATTTCAAAACGGCGATAAAACCAAAACGAATCATCGCAGCAAAATACAGCACGATGATCTCTTTTTTACAACCAATTTTTATTCGATTGGATTTTATGTTAACCGTTCAATTAAGTTTATTTTATTCGATTCCGTCTTTGGAAAATATTTTTTATACACTAGCCACTTGCGTTTCGAAAAATTATCGCTTGACTTTATACAAAATGGATAAAATGGTCCGTGCTTCGCAATGCCACCGATACATTTATCTCTCTTTCGTTCTCGCGCAATCTCGGACATGGTTTTTGCATTTTTGAGTAGCCGATTTCCCATTTAATCTCGATGGATGCTTTTAGTTTTGCGCAGGATTTTTCGCAATAAATGTCATGAAAGGCAAATAAAAAAACTTGTCCATCAATCGAAAGTCATTAAAATGATTTTAAGGACTGATTTTCAACAGTTCTTTAAGTGAAATTTTATTTAAATGTTGAAATACAAAAATGGCCACCAATAAAATGTGGCGGCAGCCACCGCGTTATCAATTTGTTTGCCTAGCAAATGGGCGGGATTCGGTTATACGTGACATTTTCAATGAGGCAGCTGACTTTTGTTTCACGCTACAACACATTCATCGATTCAAACAATCCATCATGAACACAAAATGCCATCCCCACAGAAACAGATCTAAGCCGACTCAAATCAGCATTCATTGTATAATTTTACGCTAGATTTTGTTTTGAATTTCAATTGTTGCGGTCATAAATAAATAATCAAAACAAATAAAATCTGTGAAAACCGATTTGCAATTTATCCTCATTCCAAACGATATGCAAGCGTATCGAATTCGGGTTTTGGTTCCATTTGTTTGTTCGTGTCCTCGTTTCAATGCATCGCATATCTCTTCCGTGCCACTTAAATTCGTAAGTGGAAAGAGCACGCCTTTTATCAGAAATACGACAGTATTGAGCATTTGCTAGACGCGTTGAAAGCTGTTCCGTGTGTTCGATCCGCATAATCCAAAACACACTGATTTCTGTGTAATGTTGTCATCCTAAACGACCTCTTCACAAATAATTTGATTTATTTACCATTTTTTTGGTCGAAATGAACGCGTCGCTCAAGACTGGATTACATTTCATTGAAAATCAAGCGTTGAAACCGTAAAAAATTGATAGAATAAACAACAATTATTTGGATGACAAAACATTCGCACCGAACAATAAACACGGCAATTGTACAAGAAATGTGTGCGCTTTTTGTGACGAATTGAAAGATTTTGTGGAAGATAACAAGAGTGCGTAGCGAAAGAGACATGCAGACACACAAAAGTAGTCGAAGTTTTTGAAAAAGTGTGCAAAATATCTGCATTAGAAAATGTTAGCTTTGAAATTTATTATGTTCACATCGAGCCAATGGCAGTCGAGCGATTGGATTTAGGAAAAGTCGATCTATGTATTTCTCTCACAAATACATCTAAAAACTGACAAAGCAAAAATTCGTTAATGACGACCTCAAAAGACAATAGTCAAAAGACTTTTTCAACAATCAATTTTCGTACTTTCAATCAATGGTTCGCCAATTGGAGAGGCTCTTGGAACAACAATAACCAAATTTCGTAATCCAAAATCATACATTCTTCATAATCGTGTAAAATGTATTCGTTTGTGGAATGGAAACGGAACCGAGAGCCATGCGACGATTAATATCAACAAGAAAAATCTCAACGCATTCACAATAAATTATACATGAGAAATAATTTTATTATATTTCAACAACCCCTACTTAATCAATTATGATGGTCGTGTTTCGTGTAAAAGTCATTGTCATTTTTCTATCTAATAAAATAATATTTCGTGATGTACAAATGTTCACCGCATTTTCGGTGATGCAGACAGCAACTCTTGATATTCTTTGAACGAGTCAGAGAGAAAGAAAGAGAAAGAGAGAAGAGAAAACGGTTGAAAAAAAGGATGAAGAGGCAAATAATAATAGATGATACAAATATAATATACGCTTAAGTAGCAAAAGTAACGAGGCAGAGTAGTAGTGGCAGCAGCGGCACCAATAATGTGCATGAACGCACATTGTACGCCAGTCACATTTAATACGAGGCACAACATAGTATTTTAACATACAACTGCAGATTTCTGGGTGACAGTTCAGTAAAATGCGCACCAAATGAGAATCAGTGAGGATATATGAGTGTTGAGCGCCGCGTTGAAACAAGACTGCTCTGGTTATGCTGAATTTTCAGCCACAAGGAAAGTACAGAGAGAGATAGCGATTTATTTTGTAATATTTATACAAAGAGACAGATAAGCATTCATAATTCAATTACATGATTTTTAATATATATTTTCCACTTAATACACAAAAATGTACAAGCGCACGCTCTTACGGACGGACCGACCGAAATGACTACGATGAAAATCAGAGCGATAGTGCTAACAATACCACACAATACAAAATGTGTACAACGAACAGTCTCATTGTGGCTTTTAACTTTCTTTCTTTTACCACTGAAATGAGCAACTAGAAGAGGCGCAGGCAACAGACATACACATACACAGAGAGAACGAGACAGTTTTGTAGCAAGATGAAAGGGAAAATGATTGCCACGGCCCGTGTGATTATGCTCGAATTCAATGGAACACTCAATGGAAATTAAACCAAAAAAATTAAGCCGTATGACAATGCAACATAAACAACGATACGGCCAATACCAACAATAGCACAACAACAATCAAACACGTTTCATTGACGACAAAATAGAAGTCAACATTAATTTTACGCATCCTTTGATGACAATTACATGATTGAATGAAACAACTCGAACGTATGAATTAAACGAGCTCATAGATTGACATATCGCCATAACGGTATAAAAAGCACACACTCATTTCGGCACATTTCATTTTGTTCCGCATACAATTTTTCATTTGGCTTCGACAATTTCACCACCTTTTTTCAACACGGGTCATTGTATGCGGTGTGCCGTCATTGTGTGCAATTTCTGATGTACCGATTTTGGTGTTGAACACGCTCAATAGCCGAACACAATCGACACAAGCATCAAAGACAAGAACAATTCCCAACAATAATAGTTCGATATACCGTGTGCACGAGGCAACGATGTCATATTCTCTTCACTTAAATATGGGCCAGATTCAATCCAAATGCTTAGATCTCACTTTTAAATGTTTTAAACCAGGGTGAAGTAACCGCATTCGGGTAAAAAGGAAGCATCAACGGACAATTTAGAGTAGAAATGAAGTTTTTTTATTTTAAAGATGCGGACATTTTTAGCATTTTCAGGGAAACAACATACGGACGTTTTAATTTTCATTGTGAAATTGAATTCTTAGGACTGTTGTGATCGATTAATCGACCATTTTCAATGCAAAAATGCATCAAAAAAACCGCAAGCTGCCAGTTTGTGTGTGTGCAAATAAAGCAATTTCTTTGAGTTCCTCTTAATTTTCCAATGAATCAAAATTGAGAGTAAATCCAATGAATTTCAACTCAAATCAATCAAAATAAAACAAATGGCTTCCGGATAAATGATGATACAACACAAAAAATCGTTATTTCTATGGTGCAAAAGGTTGAAACCGCTAATTTGATGCATCAAACAAATAATCGATTTTAATAAACTTGCCAAGTTTATTTATAAAAATAGCTTGTCGCTGGATATTGTATTTGCAATGTAAACATGTGCGACGTTTTCATAAATGTGCGAAAAAAAACATTCATCATTGTTCATTATAATTAATTACCGACGGTTAAAAGTAAAACGCCTCCATCTATCCGTTTGAAGGCAAACATTTGTCGAAAGAAGTAGTATCCAAATTGATTCCATTTATGGCAGCATTTTGTTTAAATAACAATAAACTACTCAAAGATTTTCGAAAAACAACGACATCTGATTTAATTATTACCTAAACAAAAGACCAGTTTACGTAAATGGATGAAAATTTGTTTAAAACAAGGAAAATAGAATAGTTTTGAAAAAAAAGAGCGGCAAATTGTATGAATGGGCCCATCGAAAACAATCAGTTGTTCGAAGTCAAACAACAGAGAGAAAAAATGAGAACGGAGCACAGAGAAAAGAAAAAAATGCATTTTGAGAGCAGCATATAAACACACAAGTGATGTAAATGTTAAATGTCTTTTTCTCCGTGCCGTCGAATGGGTCATGTAATAAAGTTATGTAAACAACATTAAAATCTATTCAAATATCAATAGGAATGTGCCGCACTCACGATCTCTTTTGGCGTTTTTTTTTTATTTATCTCTTCCGAAATTCTTTTCCTTCTTATATTTTGCTCCGTTTCCTTGCGAATACCTAATCCGTTCAGAGGAGAAGACATGAACTGTGCACTCATCGAAGTTCGAACCGAGAAAAGAACGCACAATACAAAATGTTTATTGTCTTGGTATTGCTTTTGCGATGCAATTTGTGTGCGGCTGGCAATGATCGAAGTATCGGCTTGTATGCGTGTCCGAAGTATCATCATCGACATCATTTATGTATACAAATTATGTGCACACTTATCACTCTATGACTGTGAAGATTGCATTCATTTGGCACAAACATAAACAAAGAATGCATGGAGCTAAAATAAACACTTACACACTCACACCAACTGAACTGCTGAAGGAAGATCGAGCAAAGAAAGTGAAAGATCGTCGGCATATGAAAATTGCATCTGAAATGCGATCAACAACAATCGAACCGAACAGAGACCAAAAATCACAATAATTCATGCGTATTTTTCATGATGTTCTGTTTGTTAAACAGACAGTCGATCGATACGATTAAGTCTCCTTCTTTTACTCTTTCTCCCTGCAAAATCACAAGAGAATCCAAAGCCATCATTTTGCTTTTTCTGTGTGCGGTTTTCTCCGTTTCAGTGGTTTTTGCTTACCGCGCCCGGGTATTTCGAATCGGGTAATTTAAGCGAACACTGTTTTGTTATGTCACTTAACACACATTATTTGTGTTCGTGCGCATTTGAACATTGGCCAATCGGGTAGAGAAGCCGCGCCGGGAGAAGTGTTTTTTTGATGATTCTAACACACTTTTCGATGCAAACATTCACAAAAATGTAATTTTTCATGATGATACATATAAAAGTTTATACATTTTATAAATTCGGTTCGAATGATGGACCGGCGGCGAAGGCAAGATGTTTTTCGGGCGGCTTGTTGAAGATCGCACACGAAACATGCATGTTTTGGTGATGTGTAAATTGATATTTTGGTGTGGAAAAATGCGTCCGACTAAGTGTCGGTTGTATTCAGCGGAAATCAAAAGAATGTTTACAACAGCCAAAAGACACTAGTCAATAGAGATCACACACGTTTTTTACTCTCTACTGTGTGTTTCGTGCCGAAGAAAAAAGCTAAGATCAACAATAATGATGCGCATTCCGCTTTGAAAATGTGCTAAAACACTTCTGTGGACGTTACGCAATCATATCCTTTTCATGTTAGTATTTCGTTCACTTTCAATTTCTATTTTGGGCAGACTTAAGCTGTATAGTGGTTGCATATGTTAAAATTTGATAATGCGTTAATTACAATATTGACCTATAAAATCATTTGTTGCGGTTGGCAGCGTATTTGAATCCATTTACAGCTCTAAACTTAACCGAACGATCGAAACATTTAGATATTTTATTTATTGTCCAAATATTCCGACTGAGAGAATTCAGTATATTTTCCAATTTGGCCGATTGGCTCTCCCTTTTCGCCTCCACTTCGCTCATATTCAGTCCACCACATCACTTTTGTATGTTTAGTATCATACACAGCTCAAATATTTCGGATTTTTTCACTCTTTTTTTTCCCTATTTCGTATTTATCCATTCCTTTTGTTTATTTGTTTTTTGCTGTGTGCATTTGTTGTCTGTCTCCAGTCGTATCGCAAACAATCGATTCATAAAAATTGTGTCTAGTCAATGAGCAATAAAATGAACCACAAACAATATATTTGGCTGCTTACTCGTTGCTTCTCACAAGCCCCAAATTGTTGTTTTTTTTTTTTGGGCAAGAACTTCCCAATCACATTGAACCAATTCGGAGCGATCGATTTTTGACAAAATAAGTCGCATAATGGATGCGAATTGCTCGCAGCTGTGTCAAATTAGTTCATTTCCATTTGGACATGCAGAAAGATGAATAGAGAGCGTGCGTTGAAGTGCAAAACAATTCAGCAATTGAACACATTTTATTGTCGCATCGGTTAGTCGATAAAAGTGAATATTGGACATTGAAAAAAGGTGTACAAAGCGCTTACACATTCGAAATTGAAAACCATTTGGTATCGATTGCTGGTCGCCCGTCTGCCCGTTGACAAAGGGATATTGAGAAATTGCATTGCATTGTATACGATCGAAATCGTCGCATCGCAAATGCAAAAGGAGATTTGCGGGCATCGGTAGCGACATATGAAAAAAAAAAAAATGGCATGGCGTGAGTTATGTGTGTGATTTCCTCTTTTTTTCGGTGAGTAAAATTTCTCTCGCTCGCTGAAAAATAAAAACCAAATAGAAATAAAAATAAAATGCGCGCGCACATAAAATACAAATGCCCGCTTCGCTATATGCTGAAAACTATGGCAACTTCTTTCCATTGAGATGAACGATGCATCGGCTCTTTCTTCCGTGGATTCTCGCGTCGTACGCATTCGCGCACCCAAAAACGATCAGACTGTGTGTGTATGTATTCATGCCAATATTCCACGAGTGTTGTTCTTGTTTTCCGTGCTCGATCTTTCATTCTTTGCTGATACTCCTGTTAAAAATGGAAACACAAAGTCTATTCAATGCAAATTCTACAGCAGCAAATTCAACAATAAAACGCATCAATAACGCAACACAACCAACACAAACTTACCATACAAATCGCGGATTCATGATCACGCGATTTTTCCCTTTTTATATTATTATTTTGCGAGAGTGCGCGCAAACGATTCTCAACATTGCAAAATAAGGAATTGATACCGATAAATAAAAATGCAGCAAATTTCAACGAATCCCGTGTACAATTCACGTGTATATTCAAATCGCAATCACCGGGAAGATACCGAGGTTTTCTACTTTGCACGATTTCGCGATCTGATTCCCAATTTCTAAACCGCATCGAAGCGCAAGAAATAGCACCGAATCTAAATTTGATTTGAAGGTGGATCGAATTTTTGAAATCCTGTGTAATAATCTTAAAAAAAAACGAAAGTAAGCTGACATTGAAACGAAATATGAATTAACAATAGATTCTGCAAATATGAATTTTTTGAAGAAATTAATAAATGGGAAAATTCAATATTCCGGAAACTATTTCCTGGAAAAAGCGATCGAACTTTGTTTGAGAAAAACCAAGATTTTTGTGAAAGAAAATTATTGCAATCTTGCGAAAAAGATCGAGAGTTCGCCACTATATTGCGATGTTCCATTTTAGACGTAAATAGAAATTTTTTCATTGTTAAGTCGTTATTTATCAAACCAAACACTAAGCTGTCATCAGTTCTTCGAATAAATGTTCATATCTCATGGCAGAATTGATGGACTTTTTGTATCTTGACATCACGAGCACAGCTGAATTCATTGGAATGTCGCGATGTGTTTCGCTGTGACCTGGCGTCATTTTCATTGAAACTTCCATATCACGATCTCTCTCTCTCTCTCTCTCTCTCTTTCTCTTCCGTAAATTCAAATCTTCGTAAATTTGAATAAAATAAAATGTGCACAGTTGAGAATAAGCAAATCACTACATCAAAATCGATGTTTTGTAATGTCAATATGTCGGTGCATTCGTCAATCAGCAAAAAAAGGTGTTTGTATGGAATAGAAATGAATTTCATTTAATCCCCACATTCGGCTGGCATTATTCGTTTGAAAGGCGCACGCAGTGCAAATCAAGTGGAAAACAATATCAAAATAACTCACTACCAAAAAATCTACGAATTTTGCATATGTCTGAATATGAAATTCTATGAACATTTTCACATGCACATTTTCCACTTGATGCTGTCAGCAAGAATTGCCAAGATGGAAATTTTGCATGAGAAAATTTCAGTTTACAGTGTTAAAATTACCATTTCGTGGATTTTTTTTCCCTTTTGTTGCATCACACCACTACTCTCACGGTGCGAGAGGTAGAACTCTTACATAACATTAAAGTTGACAACTCTTTTTAAAGGCATTCCACATATTTCCGACCACTTTTTTTTTTATTTTGCTTGATTATCATTATTGATAGGTTTGCGAAGCGCACCAGGTACAAACACTCACTCGATCGCTCGCAACGATTAATTTTGCCATTGATTTTTGCACCTTGATTCGATAGACTGGAATACATGGCATTTAAATGATAATCGGCGCGCAAATAGCCCAGCATTGCGCCGTGTGATATAAGCTTCTATTTCTGTGATCACATTTTCTAGTGAATTATTAATCAAACGATCGATTTATCGAGTGACATTTTCCACGTACACACATGAAGGAACAAAAACACAAAAACAATCGTGCAAAATATGTTGTAGTTATAATATAGCGCATCCAATATACATTTATCGAGAGTGTTACTTGCCCAGTTACACTTGATCGTGTGCAACTTTTTCTGTGTTGTCTCCATTTTTCTATTTGGCAATTGTACGTGCATTTTATGGGCAAAGGAATGAAATGGTAAAGTGGTTTCGAGATAATGTGCTGCAATTCGTTGGCTCACGTGCATTCTACTAGGTGGACGATGTAGTTAGAGAGTCGATAACAGATCAACGCTTATTAACGTTTTCTGCTAAATGCTCACGATAAATGACTAGAATAAAATTAATACACACGTAAAAATGTCAAGTTTTGCTCTATTCAATTTTGAGTATGATGCGATGTAGTACTGCACTACAGATACAATGATGCCTTTTATACGAGTTTCATACATGTTTGACAGTTCATACAAATCGCGCAGCACTGTTTTTAGTTTATAAAGTATCAAAATAAAACGAAACATGTAGAAAAGGTATCATTTTTTCTGTAGTGCAGATATTTTGTCCCCCCTTACTATAAATCGAATAGGGCAACACTTGATATTTTTACGTGTGTACGAATAAAATTTTATGATATAAAGAGAAAAGTGCGATCGAGAGAGAGAGAGATAGATTGTGAATGGTTGCCAGTGATGATGGTGTGATCGGCGAATAGCAGACAAATGAAAAGTAAAAATGACGGAACGAATATACCTATCCAAACGCTGCAATGTTATTGGCATCTTGAGAGACAGAAGATTCAGTTGCAACTGCATGACTGTTAAATTGAGACATGTTATGATCATTAATGTTCATTTCGGTTTATTTATTCATCTTATCCGAGTTGTTGTTGCTGCTTTTTTTATTTGTTGTTTTTTTCAGCATGTTTTCACTGTGTTACTCTCAGCCGAAAGTACAAAGCCTGTTGCAAGGGAGACAAACTCTTAACTCAAATCACTTAGTAATGAAGGTCGATTGAGAATATCGTCGATTGTTCTTATATATTTCCCTCGCTGTGCAATTACTTGATCTTCGATTACATTTTTCATATTCGTGTATTCAATGAGCTCAACAATGGTCACCTATGCTGTGAACATAAATCGGTGACATCGCGGAGCCGAAAACGGCAACCATTCGTAACAACAAAAACGCCAAATAAATGTATTAAAAATTGAAATGATGGAACACTGAAAATGCACACACCGAAGTATTGTTGTATTCACATGTGGTTCATGAATTAATGCACTTGCACGATCGAATGTTCATGTTCTTATCTTCATATACTGTGTATCAATTGAACTGTTTTTGTTGGATCGGCTTGGCGATAGAAAGGTGAAGGCGATCGACGAAGCAATTCTTGTCATCATCTTATCAATCGGCTGGCCGTTCTTTTATTCTTGATTAGCGAAGCAAACCAAATAAATGCATATCGAATCATCCGGAGCGGTGAAAAAGAAACTGCATTCAGTGCAACATGAAAAAAGAATGGCAAGCGGCACACAAATCAACTGTCATCATCGAAAAATATCAAAATGAAAAACTTGATCTTGGCTCAAAACAGACATAGCACATAATATCGCATGAAAATTCACGAGTTTTAGCGTTGAACTTGAATAAATGCATAGTGAAAGAGAGGACGTTCGGTCTGCGCAAACATGAATAAATGATACATAAAATCATTTGCAAAAGAAAGATGGTGAAGAAAAGAGAACCGAACAAACAGGAGCTGAGCAATGCAACAAGAGCTACTACTGTAAATGCATTTCGGATGCATGCGCGCTAGCGCGGCACACAACAATCCCAGAAGATAATACACAACAAAAGGCAAACACACACAAAATACTTACGGTACACAAAAAAACGGACTCACTTTTTTATTGTTATTATTCGATCTTCTCCAAACTTATCGGACGCTGTGTATTTCTTCTATCTTTCTCTCTCACTCTGCCTTGGTTTTTGTTGCTCCTCTTTTCTACTGCATAAAACTCAAATGCTGTGTGATCATTTTTCGCATTCATTTCGCACTATGCCTTTTCACTCACAATTTTCGACATTGTGATCAGTATAATGACGTGTGTGACGATCGAAATGGCTACAACATTCGCAGCATTGCAAACATGTGCGCTGAGAGAGTGATACAAATAGCAGCCCAGTCCGAAACCTCTCTCGAACTTTCTTTGGTCGATTACTTTGAACTTTATCAATCTTTTTTTCGTGCAGCTCTTCTGCGTGTTGCGCTTTTCTCGTTCTTGTGCAATGTTCAACGAACTGGTTATTCCAACTGTTTTCGATATTGATTTATGGCTTCTGGTGTTTCTTCAGATGAAAAAACGAAGAAAAAACAATGCACACACACACACACACACACACACACACTCAAAATAATAATAAACGACCAAATTTGTGCAATCGTTTTGTTTGACAGCACAAAAATATCCCAAAAACTCCATTCTGCTGCATAGCCAAAGCAAGAATTTCAAATCGTATCAATTTTATCGGTCGAACAACATCAGGCACACAAAAAAAGAGCAAACGATTGACAAAATCACGAGAAAAAGCGACGAATGAAAATATACTTCATTTTTGATCAGTTCGACTGATGTGTGTTATTGATGCCGCCAAAAGTCTGTAATATTCCGAAGTGAAGCCTTTTTTTGATCATTGTTTTTGCTCTCGGTATATCGTCATTTATATATCGCTTGCTGCTCAGTTTTCGATGTCTATATTTATAAATCTTGGATGAGTGCGCGGTAGCCGCCGATTGAACGTGATGTCAACAAACCGTCGTAAAAACAAATTATGAAAAGTGAGAGATAAAATTGGCGAAAAGTGTATCGGTGAATATGAACAGTGACGGAATCGACAACCATCCAACCGACATCACATATACAATTGAGCGGGAGAGAGAGAGCAATTCACTAAAATGCCAAATACTTTTATGCCAATCTAATGGCAAGGAATTATCAAATCGACTTTGTTCGGTCCTTCGCATTGTCCTCAATGCGTTGCGATTTAGTCAGAATGCAGTTGATGTCACACAAAAAATTACAAATATTTTCCCAAGTATTTTTGAGTGTAAATTAACGTGTCAATGGTGTGTATTAAATTAATTCAATTTTTTTTCTCTGCACGCACAATGGTTGGTTTTTTTCTGCTTTCGCACGACAATGTGTCGAAGTTGAAATGTCCAATCAATATGTTGTTGCGAGAAGCGCACACAAATAAAAATACGTGACAAAAATTAATATGAAAGAACTGAGAGGCCGGTCGAGAGAAAGTCGGAGATTCCAACCGGATGCAACGCACCATGAGCGAGCAATCGCCTCTGTCTGCGTGCGCTATCCTGCAAAATGTATGGTATTCGAAAATTGCATTTTATTTATTATAAGAATGTGTGACTCTTATCGCGAGAGGTGTTTGCATTTCTAACGAGCGAACATTTTTTCGGCAAATTCTTTCGTTTGGTTCGCTTAGCTTCGCTCATGTAATTTGTTTGTCTTAATTTGAAACCATTGCGATGGAGATGGAGATGGTAAGCGCGCGAGCATGTTGCAGCGAGTCGATATCACAAGTAATTCGAATGCATCACCTCGAATGCAATGCAGCCATCGCAATGAATTTTAAATAGCCAATGATTTCATTAAGCGATCCATACAGCATTCTTGTCCACATCTTGATATTTTTGTCGATCAAACCGTTCCTTGTTCTCTCATCACTTTTTTTTCACTTTTGTTTATTTCAATTGACCTTATGCTTTTGTTGTCGTCGTATTCCTTTTCCACCACCGTTAAACACATTTTTTGTCTATTTTTTTAATTACAGCTCCGAAAACAAATGGAGCAGAGCCGATAAACCTTCACATGGACACATCTGGTCATTCGTTATATCGTTTCCCATTTTACAATTCCTTTAAAAATTTCCATCAACATCAATCAGGTTAGTTCTAGTTCATTTATTTTTTATTTTTGTTTTTTCGTATTTTGCGTTTGGTTCGAAACCGAAACGTGCCACTTTTTTTCGCCAGTGCAATTAGACGTAGTGAATTTGACAACAGTGTAGTAATTCAGATATTGCAAAATATCATATTTTTAAGTGAAATTATTTGTTCTGAATCCTCTTGCGCGAAATTGTAGCTTCATACAATTCGAGATAAATGCTCAGGACGGCAATATTTGAATTTGGGAGAGAAAAAAGACTTTACGAAGTCCTAATACATTTTCACCCATTTTAAAGTTCGGTTATTCAAAATCTCCGTCATCTATCACAGAACACTTTTTTCTATTTTATACAGTTCGAATCCCTAATTCATTGCAGCCTGTACGAAATCCGTTCACCACATGTAATTTCTACATGGCATCAAAGCCTGACTCAAATTTCTATTTGTTTTACATTAAAGATTTGTCTGTGTGAGCAATTTTCTAATCCTAAATTATTGCCTTTTTTGCTTATCATGAAACGTTGCATCGTACACATTTGAAAATTACTCTATTTAAACGCACACCAAAAGTGGCATATTCAATAACATTTTATTGACATTTTCGCTTAACAATTCAGTTGAAAATGTGTACATTTTTTGAAGCTTAAATGCACATGACGCGCATTCATGCAAGGCGCATTGCATTGCCGATCCATGTGAGTGTTTGCATTCGATCGAACCACTGTACATAAATTATTTGTGTTAGTTCTTTTTCTTATAATTCCAATTTTTTTGCTGATTAAAAAGAAAAATTGCAACAACAACATCACAAATCATCGCATTTTATGGGACAATTTGCGAATAGCATGAGAAATCGGTTTTCTCATAATCATCGAGCGACCTTCCGTTTAAACATAAATCTACAGCGGGTAATTGGATTCTATCACTTATTTGCAGTGGAATTTTCGTTTGCATCACACACAGGACGAAAAGTGAACCGGCCGCGGCCAACTGTGTGATTTGTTTGCTGTAATTTCAACTTATGGTTTTTAAATGTTGTCATTAAATGCCGAAAAATGAACGTAAAAGCGAACGCGCTTCCCGAATCCATTCCATAAAACCACAAACCACAATTAGTTTTCCATTAAAACATTTTATGGTGCGCACCATACTCGCTCGCGTCCACACTTATCCGACAGAATGCCGCACAAACACGGTGGCACTACATTTATTTTTAACATTGTAAATTGTACATGTAAAAATAGAAGAGTTATGTTCTGCCGCTGCTGAGATGCCATTTGACTCGAAAAATTGGCCACGGAATGTGATTCATGATCCTTTTCGATTTCTTTCAAATACATTCACTCAATTTTACACAGAAAACGATTAGAAGTGAAATTTGTCGCCTCCCATTGGGCTGGAATTAAAATGATATTTAAGTTGTCATTTGATTGGACACAAACATCAACAGCGACCTTCGAAAATTCAAATGATTCAAAGATGCTGCATGTTAATTTAAGTTTTGTGTGAAATGAGTCTGAGATATGTGCGGCGTCAAAATGAAGTACGAGCAGAAGAATTAAAAAGGGTAATAAATTTCACAATCATGAAGGTTCGAATGTCGGAAGAGCCGTGAATAAGCCAGCACACGGAATTGTGCGGAACAATCTGAACAAAAGTGCCGAATGAAAAGCTGAAAATGCACTTCCTTATGGAAGCTGCACAATAGTTTTCACAACAAATCGATGCTCGAATGTTTCGACAGTTGCACAAAATTGCCTGTACCGCGACCAGCCAACGGGTTTTACACAGCCGTCGTTCGACATGTTTGAAGATTAAAATGTATTGTTATATGAATGGGTGAGAATGATCATGGGAACTTTCCTCACAACACATATAAGTAAGAAAAAACAAAATAATGCTAAAAAATGAAGTGGCATTTTTTTTCAAAGTGAAAACAGAAGAACATATATTCTAGAGTGAATCATCAAAATGAACAAAATTATAGTGGAAGATATTTTATTTTATTTTGTTCAAGATGAATTCAATGTGAAGTCCAAAAAAATGTTCAAAAAGCGGATTTTTTTCCAAAGTGACTCACATTAACCAAACGCTTCTAACCTAAAACTATTAACACATATTGAGTGGACGAAGTTTCAGTGGCTCCTTTTATGCCATTTATTTGTCCTGCAATGAAGTCTATATTATGTAAAGAGAGAAACTGCACACATGCAAATCTTAGATTGTATATGTACCAAAATGTGATATTTCAACGATCCACGCCAGTATTGGTTTGGAATTGATAAAAACTGTACTCAGTATTAGTGCATTCTACCGTGCTGTCATTGTGTAAAGGCACCTTTTCTAATGATAATAGGCAAAACGCATTGTTGATGAATAGAGTCTCTCTCTTTGGTTTTTAATTTTTCCAGTATACCATGATTCGCCAAAATATATTTTGTAATTGCTTTAAGAAAAAGACTGTTGAATGTATGAGTTTGTGAAACAATTGTAGGTTAAGACTTGTAGCTACATTTCACTTGAAAGTTTCTTCAAATATTTAAAATCTTGTAGTGCTTTCAAGTTGGTAATTCTGTGTGATCGACGATATTCTTTGTGAAAAATTTTGCGTCATATTTCGA
Source organism: Obolodiplosis robiniae (assembly GCA_028476595.1). Lineage (NCBI taxonomy): Eukaryota > Metazoa > Arthropoda > Insecta > Diptera > Cecidomyiidae > Obolodiplosis > Obolodiplosis robiniae. The sequence continues at coordinate 3,824,826 of CM052017.1, read as the reverse complement.
AACATTTCGTCACAATATTTCGGTTGAATATTTTAGTAATGAAAAGCACCACAAAAGCCCGTGAAAAATATAAATTCTTGTAGTGAAATTAAAACTGCACCAATTTTCGCAGACTAACTTCAATTTCCCAACAAAAAAAAAAATTCCTCGTGTTGTGAAAAAAGGTCTCATAATTATTCTCACCCATTCATACGTAAAATCTATACTGTCATCGGTATGACTACAACCCCCTTTCGAAATGTCGAAAGCGCATTACATGTAGAAAATAGTCTGCTGTATTCACTAAATAGATGGAAGACGCTTTCCAACAAAAGAGGAACAACGTTAATACTTTGTGACTTTTATTTATGGGTGTTGAAAGACGAGTGGTATTAACCGATATCTGACGACGATCGCGATAGTTTATACGGCAGCACTCTAAGCAAATGCTAGCTGTTCAGCTATTGAACTATAACTAACTCTCATAATTACGTCTGGCAACTCCTGTTTATCTGTTGACTTGGAACATCTTTTTGGTATATCAATAATTTCAAATCTAATTCATATTTTGCGATACTTGAAAAAAGAAACGTCGGCGAAATTGTTTCAAGGCCAAAAACATCGATTTATAATTGAAATAACATTATGTTCATCTGAATTTAAACATTCCGAAATGTTCATCTAAATTTTGCATGAATTTGATTTCATTTTGAGAACATTATTCACATGAATTCTCAAAAAAACCAATAAATAGTTTTTCGTTCTTATCAAATTTTCATTGCTTCAGAATATTAATTCAAATAAAAATCTACTGCCACAGATATTGAAAGTGCTGTCAACGAATAGAGTGAGTTCTGAATGCTTGAATTCTTTAGTCAAATCGATGCGTTGAATAAACTTATGTAGTGGTCATTGCATCCAAAATGGGATCTTCGATCAAATTGCTGTCACTAAACAATTGAAGACACGTGCATTTAAGGTCAATAAGAAGGTGCATTATATCAATGACAAAAGATAAAAGAGCTCAAGGCCAAACTGGCTAATCATAGCGATATTCTCAACTGCTTCCAATACCAGCATGATTCCGATTAGACAGAAAAATAAATTGCCGGCTCATGTGATTATTATCAGGTCATCTTCCTCGAGCGCTGCCAATCCGGGTGCCCACTCTAGCGCTGAAATGAATAAAAAAAATCGTTCAACGATAAGTAAAAATGAAAAAGAAGTGTTTGCTCATTGATTTGGACAGCATCAGTGGTTGTTAATGTAAGTGCTTTGAACCGGCGAAAATGATGAAATGCAATCGTTTGGTCCCTTATGGCCGGTAAATCTACATGAATAATGAGGGAATTCGAGAAAAATAAGCGTTTTTATTTGACGTGGCTGACAATTGCATGAGCTCATCACATCGTTTTATAAAACTTAACGGTAGATTACTCGGTGCTATTAATAATAAAATCAGCTACTGCAAAAGGAAAACCCCGGCACTGCCTGTGTGCAGTTTCTCCACTTTTTTCAAAACCATCCACAAATTTAAAGAGAAAATTTAAATTAAAGCAATATAAGAATCCAAGCTGCTGAATATTGCGCCGCGTGTGTAAGTCAAAATCATATCGCTTGCACTAAATGTGAGAAGACCAGAAAGAAGACAGAGGAGCGCAGATAATGAAAAGATTAGAAAGCTGTTTTCAATGCAATTTAATTTTATCTGCTTAAAAATTGCGCCGGGCAAATGAAACCACGAAATGAGTGTACATGAAAAACGAGGGATAAGTCGTGAATTCACACTATATATTTGCTTGCTCACTTTCTCCCTTTCTGTTTCTCCCTCTCTGTGTCTCTGTATCTGCTTTTTTCTCTGTCTCTCTCAAGTATGCAAAATGATTAACACAAGCAATGGGATGCAAAAAGTGAAATGGAAATACCGCAAGAATACACTCAATTCTTTTGGTTACGCGATGACTTAGCCTGATAAAGGTACCGCACACAAAAACATGAATTCCGAAACCGTTAACCTCCAAACTGTATTTCAAATGCTTTAAATGGCATAAAAAGATGGAATGGAATTTTTTGGTTGCTATTGTTGGCACTTTTTCTCTACCACTTATGTTCGGCATGTTTAACATCTGCAACGGCCGGATTAACATCGAGTGCTAGATATTTATACTTTGAACTTAATCCCCGAAAATCTCATTGAATGCTTTGTTGAGGCCCAATCTATCCGAAACATACAAAAAATTCAATCAAAAGAATCAGGAAGATGAATTTAAATTTGAAATATTGTTTTTACACAACCACGTTTTTGTCTCCCCGCGGTTTGAACACATTCATTTTATTTGTATGGTTTCAAATTAAAATTGTAGATTTTGATGTTTCTACTCCGACATTTTCGATCAAATGTTGTGGTTGACTTTATCGTTGATATCAATAAATGTTCCAATTTGATGTTGAAATTAAAAAATATTCCAGTTGATTGACTTAAACGAAATAAAACCTGATTCAACGACGCATTGGCATCAAGATCAGCGGATGTGTTGAATAATAAGGTATACCTCATGCGGTACTATTGATTAGGCTTTTTTTATTGGCTTGATCTGAACTGGATCGGCGGGATGAGCTCGATAATGATGTCTCAATCTCTGCTCTCGCATTAAATCTCGCTCTGGTTCGATTTTTAAATGAGCAAAATTAAAGCGATTGCTTTGCACACTCATATTACAATCCGATTGATTTATTGGCCGATCAGCTCTAATTTCGTGTGTCACAGCGCATTTAATGTGAAATAACACTTAAAAATCCATACAATGTATGACGAGAGACGATGGGCAATCAGGCCTTCTTTTGTTATATTTCCCTTTAGGTCATTTCTTTGTAGCATTTTATTACGTAGTTTAAGATGGAATAGTAAATATGCAATAAAAAAAATATTTTGTTGTGTCTTGTTGCTCGTTTTCGGCTCACTGTTCGACTGTAAAAATTACAATTTGAATTTTCTGAAAACGAAAATCAAAAGGAACACACGGAATTGCAGTGCTCACAACTGGTTCAAGTTATTCGCTGAGTATTATTTTATCGCTTTTGACGTCAATTCATCAACTAAGCCAGAAGAATATCGCTGAATGAAAACGATTCAAAATGTGCGCAAGCTTGTTAAATGGGTCTAAAGAAACACATAAATTATTTTATTTTGAATCATAATCAAATTAGTCATATTTCACGTCTGATTGATGTTTCTGCGACCACTATTTTTTTTTTCGAACTGAACATTTTGTGGGCGCTCATTGGAAACTGTAACGGTGCACGTCACGATCGTTTGAACACACTTTGAAGACAACTTTCTCGCCAATTATTGCCCGAAATTAATTTTAACGACTTGCAAAGTAACAAAGTTTGTCTTTATTTCTGCCGTTGTCTCTCGTATTTGGCTGAAAAGATAGAACAGAAGAAGTCTTTACATGATTGAGTTTAACCTCAGCATCAACTTCAATGCGGTATTCATTTTCCCCGTCCAACGGCTACTTCTCCGTTCTCGCTGATTTGTTAATGCACACGCTTCAACCACTTTAAAATTATGCAGTCACAATGTATTGCCGAACATCATAAAAACACACGACCAATGCCTATCCTAATGTATTTTTAATAAGTTTTTAGCTTTGCTTAGTGCATATCAACGCAGGCTTTGACAAAATGATTTATCATTCACATTCTCTCTCCAGTTACAATCGAACAATAAATAGCCTTCCATTCGATAGTTCATTTACGTGAATTGTCGGGGGCTTGATTAAACCATTTGTTAGTAGCATGCGTGCACGATGCTGCCGCCGACGATGCCTCCTTGGGACTATTTAGCATTTAACTCTTCGACTTTCCGTCGAGTCAGACGATTTTCTTGACACTATCAATCACCGACATCACATTGCCGCACAAATGGTATTACATCGAATCAAAACAACAATTTTAAGTTTGAATGTCAAACCATGTTTGAAGTTTGATATTGCCTAAAACTGATCTAACTTTCTAAGAGAATTGAGAAAATCTGACATTCTTTGTTATAATTCCGCAAAAATTGAAGATGGATTAAACAGTTTTTGTTGTTGTATCACCTTGAATGGCCAGTATCACCTAATTTACATATTTCGCCTTAATGCATGCTGGCTAATGAGCGGATCGGCCGCATATGTATTGGAAAAAGCGCAAGGATTTTGTTTTTAATCATGAAAAAGAGCGCAACATTAATCAACCATAATTACTTGTAATGCATGTAATAAAGTTCTTGACACAAATCTTTATAAGCTGTTCACATTTTGCGTAATTTCGGTGTTGCGGAGTGTGTCATATGTTTAGTTGTGGCTTTTAACGTGCGCATTCACATATATATCTATATCTATTCCGAATGAATTACATTAGTCCTAGTCGAAAGTATGCTCTTAAAATTGTGTGATGTTGTGATACGGTACATAAATATCGCATCATCTTGCTCGATTCTTTCGGCAGTCGCCATCTCGTTCCCTCTCCATTTCCCATCGAATTCGGTAGGACATCGAAATAAGCATCGAGTTTAAGTGTCATGTTCCCTGTTTGACTGTTTGCGTTCCGAATTGCCGTGGAGTGGGTTCATCTGTTTACTTTGTACATTACTCAATTTCAACCCTCGCATCTTTGCTATCGCCTGCCTCACTCTCTCTCTCTCTCATCCAATTGTTCCGGATACATTTCTTTACACAGTGTTAAACAACTTTCTACTGTCACTGTGTGCCACGTACAAAAGTGGCTAAGACAAATGTTTACAAAGAACGAGCTATTATATTAATTTCAGTTGTTGCTGCGTTTTATGCCGAAACATTCATTCACTCACTCACTCAGTCGCGATCATGATTTAGTTGGGCGCGTCAAATTGAAAAATTTCACTCGGAAAAATCCATTAGAATTAAACGATTCTAATTTTGTAGCCAATTTGGATGCATATAAACACTAATTACCAAATTGCCTTTTTCAGTTAGAGAGCGAGAGCAAGAGTGAAAGAGAAAAAGGTTGAAAGGCTGAAGAACTGTTATCAATTTGTAGCTGTAAATTATGAAAACTCTTTCTCTCTCTAACTCTTGATCTTAGATGAAAATTCCACGAGTGCCAGAGTGCCAACCGTTCTTTGGCTTTTTTCTGTACAATTCTACTTGCAAACAGCGGTATTATTGTCATTTCCATTCTCATTTTCATGTCAGCGAGGTGCAGCATATTTGGATTGTTTGTTCCAATTAATATTTCCAAATGCTAACGGAGTTTTGAAGATACGGGAATGGTTCCAGCCAAATAATGCTTGCTCGATGTGACGGAGTGAGTGCTGGCGGTGGCGGCGACGACGACAGCGGCGATGAATGAAAAATGAAAACTAGCTAATGCCACCGTCACCGATACCGAATGCTGCCTCGAACCAAAAAGAAACCAACACAATCAAACAGTAATTGAACACAACTGTCACACAAAATCTCTGTCATTGTGCGACAGAAAGTCAGCCGGATTAATAATCATAACATAATATCGCGGTGGGCACATTACGTATTTAGTTTCGACAGTGAGTGAGTGTTGCTGAGTGGCGGTGATTACAAATGCTGTGCATCTAATGCAAAAATTCATGATGGCATCGAATAGTATCTGCTATTTTGTGTGCAGTGATTTTCGGCCGCAATTTTTAATGAAAATCCATGTGTGTGTATGAATGTGCATATGAAATCGTTGAACAAGGATTCAGAACACTTCGACAGCATCAAACCATTCATTAGCTGGAAAGTATAATTTCAATTTGGAAGCGCCCGATGTCATCGTAAGCATCGTGTAAAAACAATTGTGAACGTGGTGCGTGTGCACGTGTACATTTGACGCGATACATAAAAATTCGAATGGAACAGTACACACGGGCTTGAATCGTCTGATCCAGTGGGAAATCGCGCAAAATTGCAGTGTACGCGCGGTGACCACCCAACAAATGACCAAACAAATATTTATTATTGTTAAATTGCCTGATGCATTCTAAATTGAATGTACATATTTCTATCGGCGGATTTTAGATTAAATGTTTTCAGTTGAACGCGAGAACGAGTGAGTGTGTGTTGATGGCACAAATCACCGCAAACCAATTCGACATGCAAAACGCAAATACATGTGTGATGCCACACAATCCGCAGGCATTTTCGACATCAACTCTCACAGTTTGATATATCGAATGCATGCTGAACGTAATTTATCCGCATCATTGGTGAATAGGCCGTCGAAAACGACATAGGACCGTCCGTGTTACCATTAAATATCATTGTAAGCGCGATGTTTTTGCATCGTTTTCGCTACAAATTGTTCATTTGTTTCCTTTTATCGGGATCTGTTTCTCTCTCGCTCGATGTGTTTTCTCAATTGGCCGTAATGACCGATCTTTTTACAATGTTTGCAGTACATAAATTTTGATTTTAACAACCAGACAAACATTTCAATTCCGAAAGACTTTTACTTTTCGTTCGCTCCCGGAAAATGGATTTTTGCGGATTTTCTACCACTTCCTTCACCTAAAATCGATTTGCTCTACATTCAGCATTTCATTCAATAAAGCCGTTACTAAATCACTTCACTTCTGGAAACCGTAACGAATCGGCTCGAATCGAAAATGCAGCCCAACGCTTTTTCTAGTGCGTAAATCATATTTGGAACATTTCAAAATACAACGCAATCAAAATAATCCGACGGAATTATGTATCAAATTGAAATAAAGGATGCAAAGATTCATTATCATTTCAATATGATCCATTTAATGGGAGCATTCATGCTAAATACTTATTAAAGTGATACCGTTAGCACGGACCCTCCATTTTTTCCCGAATACAACCCAATCCTTCGCGTTTAATCGCTGTCAATTGCTTGCCAGCGGACGACATTCGCAGTGAATGTCGTTAACACGTATTCTCATTCAATGTGCGGGGCTGCGTGCTTGTTGTTAGCATCCTCCCCCCCTCCCCTCAAAATGTCATATCATCGGTGGAATGAGTGAAGTATTGATTGTAAAAGTCAACATCTTCTCAACTGACAAAGCCAATGCAAATACTCCAATTAGAATTTTGTAAATGAAACTCTGTGACGGTTTAATTATATTGCCACCTTTACCTCATATCATTTGAATTGTAAAATCACATGAAATATTCGAATTAAAATATTTATTTTCATGCTGAATGAATAAACTCATACTAAATTTCACGAAAAATTACTAGCTCATAATATTTTTCTATTTTTCTTCTTCTTTAAATAGCAATAAAAAAGGCGACAAGCATCGGCACACCTCCTTCAAATTCGTGTCCAGTTTGCGGTGTTCATTTATTAGCGAATGAATTAGAAACACATTTTCTAGCCGAACTGGATCGTTTGTATAAGCTGAGCTCGGGACCAGAACGTCAACGCATTCGGGCTAGTTTTAGTATGAATAGCGGCATGCATATGAACAATGGATTGATTCAAGGACCCGATAGCCGATGGGAGGTAATGAATCATTCTTTTTTTCTGCAGTATTCTTAATCAGCCAGATTATCAGTTATTATTTATTTGCACACATTTCATGAAAAAAGCACACCAAATTTAGGATAAAATCCAATTAATTTAAAACATTTTGTAAAATCATAGACATTCCAACGAATCCGAACAAATCGTCAGGGTCGTTTGCGTGCCAAGACTCGTAAGCGTAAGGGTGACTCTGAATCCGATTTCGCGGAGCACATTCGTAATTCGCAATGCCAATCGTGTCCAGTGTGCCATGGCCGATTGCAGCGCACGCCCGAAGAGATTGCTCAACATGTTGAGGACTGCTTACGAAAGGTGAGGTGTTGATTGCACAAATTCAATTATTGTAATAAAAATAATGACCGTGAAATTTAAATTTATTAAATTTAAATCTAGAGTGGGCAATCGCGATCAGAGGAGGAAGATGAAACGGTAGATGTGGAAAGTTATGGTGATGAAACTGCCAGCAGCGCAATGAACTTGGCAGCATCACAGAACAACAACAACAACAACAATATTACGAAGCTTGATTCAATTCGGCCGACAATGCGACAATTGCCATTTACCAGTAGCAGCGGAACTATGCCGAGTGAGGACCATTTGATTACTTCGCGCAATAGTATTTGGCAACAGCACACAAAACACGGACATCGAATGGTTTCAAGTCCATCGTGTATGAGCACCTCAAATCATGGCCTAGTTAATTCAATGGCATCAATTGGCTGCGGGCCACCGAGCATGTTCTCCAACGAATCGGGAGCAACGCCGACCAGTAGCGATCAAATCAATGATTTCGATCGAACCGCCGAATCGCCAAATCGAATCATCTCCCAGGAACGAATGAATAGCCGAACCGGTGATTTTCAGAAAAGTAGTAGCCGAGATTTGAAAAATGGTGCTGAGACGACACACAACAATTTCGATAATGATAATGACGAAGAGGTTATTGTTACAAACGATGACGATGAATGCCAGAAAAAAATGCCGTCAACTAAAGATCCCAAACGCAACGACAAAAATAGGTACAATTAAAAATGAGTTGACAAATGGTTATTTTAACCCATCACCCCGGTGCTAATAAATTGCTAAATTTTCCGAAACCAAAAAACTCACTTTTAGCACGGAAGAGGCGGTGTCATCGATGGAAATCGACTCATCGGCCAACGATTTGACAAATCACAAAACCATGATCACATCGCCCGACTCATATGTAAGCACGACGAACGAACCAACCGAACCGGCATCGCGCGCACAAGTACTCGAAGAGCTCCGCGCCCGAATACGTGAACTCGAAGGATCGCCGCTGAAAATGCGAGGACACGAAGAGGAACACTATAAATGCTACATATGTAAGGTTAGTTTAGGCTATTTTTGAAATGAATCGTTTGCAAATGAAGGTACTATTTCCATTGCGCAACGCGCAATTCGAATGTCTTCGTGAAAAAGTACCTTCATTGCTTTCAAGCGGTTAAAAATTTTAAATGATATTTTGATTCTAATTTCAATGGCATTTTGTTTCAAATCATTTTTCAGGATTCTAAAAAGCCATGCCCCCAATGTAAGATGGTTACATCATCAAACGAGCTTCGAAAAATTCATGTTCAAAACTAAAACGATAATATTTAGCAACGTTGTATGCGGTGAGGAGAAGACAGCAAAGGTATTGCTATCATCTAGCTTCAATGTGTACGTAAAAGTTAAACTTTAAGTATAGCAAAAACAAAGTAATTTACTTAATATAAAATTGATCACAATTCAAAAGGGAAAATGTTAAAAAAACTCTTATTCATAGGCATATACATTTCAACACTTAAAAGAATGTAGCATATTTTTATTTAGTGGCCGATGTCGACTTTTTCTTTGTAAGATTGCATCTGAAGAGTGGATCTACTATTTTGTTAATTAGGTATAAACAATCAATATCGTTAAAATGTAACCTTAGTCGTCGTGAAATTCTTACATTTTCTAATCTATAATTTTTGTCGTTTGTTCATTCATATCGATTCGATAACGGGAAGTAGCGATCGTTTCCCGGAGAGTGCCAAATTGAAATTTGGCCGAAATTCAAATTGATTTCGAATGATAAAACATAACATAACATGAAAAGAAAATAATGTGCAATATAAATAGAGTATTTAAACTAGAAATTTTAAAGTTGATGTAAGTGAATGCTGGCGAAATTCCTACGCATTTGAGGATTTGATTTTCCGACTCGGTTAATTATCGTTGTTTTTCTTCCAGGCATTCATTGGAGTCATTTATGTATACATTTTCTGGAATTTGCCCTCATCCAAATTGCTTTTTCAACTAATTTCAATGTAATTTGGTTGCTCGCTTTGGCATAGCCCTTTTCGCATCTCATTCGCTGTTGCGAAATACATAAACATTAAAAAAAATAGCAATATATAAAACAAAAACATTTTCCACGTTATTTTCTTTAGTCTCGTATTTTCGCCCCCGATGCTGCTCCGAACCGCTCAACTCGCTCGCTTTGTTTTTTTCTCCACATTTTCACTAATTTGCGCGCATGTTACGTCTTCAGTGTACGAACAATAAAACTAAATTATTAAAATATAACTGGATTGGGCGGTGCTCGGTGCCTTTTCTTCACAGTACCGCCTCCACATGCAAAGCGCAAATATAAACAAAAAGTTCACATCGCACCGAAATTCACACGAGTGATACTCTGTGGAACGAAAGCAAAACACATGCTGAGTGCGCGCCGGAGAGACAGAAAAGGATGACTTATGAAAACAAAAAAATCGCGCACACACAGGCAATTTCAAACCAAACTGAATAAATTATAGACTGATGAAATTTTATTCATCACTTTTAAATCCACCATGGAACAAAGTGTGTAGCAAAAATTGCCGATAATGCGCTTTAGTCTGGCGAAATGTTATTGAATGGCAACACAGGCATTGGCGACTTAGTTTTTATAATTTTTTTTTCCCTTTTCAATTTTAAGTTTATAGCCATTTAAGAAGTGCATAAAATCAAGCGATACGGTAAAATGTTGCTAATATGGCGGATTTTCGTTCATCGGTTCACGCATGATTACGAATTTCTTTTGATTTTGTCAAAATATAATAGTGATGAATGTTAAATGAATCAAATCATTTTCAATTTCTCCTTAAGCTTATGTTTTATTTCTTTCCTCTAGTATTAATTTTGTATTTTTCATAGTTTTTTAGGCATTTTGATTCTATGTACATTTGAAACAAAAATTAACACATAATTGAACGGCCAGAAGAAACGATTTCTATCAAGAGAAATGCTCAGGGGCCATCTTTTCGGGTCTTTTTCTAAAGAAAGATTTTTTCTCTGTAAAATTGGCACCCAACATTGACATTTAGAGGTGTAAAATAATTTTAATGTTGATTCAACATATGCAAATTGAGTGTCGCAAATCGAAATTCCATCTTCTCATGAGGGGAAGCTTCGAATCTGCGGAAAATGCATGAAAAAAACTTGAATATATTGAATAGTTAGGTTAATGTAAAATGTGTAGCGAAATTCTAACGTTTATTGTTCAATTATTAATATCATTTCTGAGATCAAAGTATTACAAATCAAACTCTAATGACACATCAGCACAATTCTAGTAGCTGCCTAATTTATATTAATAATAATTAGAAAGGTAGAGAAAAAAACATGTTTCGAATAAAGAAATCATATTCAAATTAACATCAAATGAATGAGTTTTCTTGGAAGATCAATTATGGCGCTTATTTATTGAAACGCCAAGATTCAACACAACAATGAAGTGGCTTTGCAGTTGCAGTTTCTCAATGGGAATTTTTATACGTTTTTACAAAGGATTATTCGATTTCAGAAGCAACATTTCTGTTTAGAACAAATGAATATTTTCAACGTTGGACGGTTGCTTTCTTCAACAAAAAAAAACGTCGGATTCACTGAAAATGTGAACCACTTTTCGACTTTGAAACGATATACAAATGCATATACAAAGTTGAATGCATTCGTCTTATATGTTTCCTTTTGCTTTTGGAATGGGAAAAAAGAATGCTTCGGACGGAGAGGTAAATGTATGCGTGATGGCTGACAACAGCCAAGTGTGTAGAACAGTGTCATCAAATAAAACGTTTTATCTTTTAGTTCAATCGTTCTGACTGAAATGTGTAACCGTCCGTTTTGTTCCTTCTCCTTTAGCCATAACCTTTCAAAGTTAATTTTAACACCGACGATGAGATGCTTGTGTCGTGTCTGCTCGGTGTATTGCCAGAATATGTCAGTTGCGCGCATCATATACGGCGTGACTACTTTGTTGAAATCATTGATTGCTTCTTGTTTCATTCGTTGTCATTTTTGTGCATTCTTTATGCATGGTTTTTGCTGTGTCTACGTTTCACAATCGATCCATTCGTATTTCATCCAGTGTACAGAGTTCGGCGCAGTATCGATTGATACCATCTTGAGAATGCACTTGATACAACGAATACACTTTTTTGACGATAAAAAGAAGAGTCGATTAAGAACTTCTTATTGAAACTTCTTCTGAATCGATTTTTTTAGTGAAAAATATTAAAAACTATCGAAAAATTAGTGCTTCCGAAAACTGATGTCATGGAATTTTGTTGCTTTGCCATGGACTTGATGCTGGACATACATAATGGAAAAAATACACGTATTTTTCTCCCGAAACAAAATCAGCAGAACCGCAAAAACACATGAGAGAGAAACGATTTTTTTTTTCACTCAAATGCAACATATCAGCCACTTGTAGTTGGAAGGAAAATCGAGTCGACTATATTTTATAAATGAAAGGCATGAGGCTTGAGCATCTAAGCACCTATAAATTATTCAGTAGCCAAATGAAATAAAAGCGAATGAAAAGCATTTATGGAACACAGCGCGTATCATTTAAATTTGTCGACATTGTGTTCGGTTTGTCGTTAAGCCACCGATTTCGGTGTGTATTGCTACGGCATTTCTAGCACTCATTCTTTGAAGAGTGCAAAATGCAAAACGACTTCCAGTTATTTTGTACTTTTGCTCATTGTTTCCTTTTGGGATCTAAGCCTGTGAGGATGAAATTACATTCCGTGCGCCTAACTATCGATCCGAAAAGTATGCACAGCGATGAAATTCCATTCTTTTCTAATTTTTAATAATAACGATGTGGAGACTGACGAACAATACTTTAGTAAGTACATGGCATGTAAAAAGTAGTGTTAAATCGTACGTTCGACATCCGCACATTTGAATATGTTAATCGGAAAGGACTTGAGTCGCTGAGTGTGTGCACCTCATCCACTCATTCATTCTTCAATGCGATTTTTATGCTTTTATTGTTCTTTCATATGATTTTTATTTTCAGCAAACTCGAACTTTTTGTCGGCTATTGCCTGCCGTTTCAGAGAGTGAACAAACAAACAAACAAATGTGGCTAAATATTTTATCGCTCCCGAACGCATCAAACTTTTTTCCATATGTTGAATGACAGAATGAATTGCAACGAAAGGCACATAAAAAGCGACCATCGAATACAATGGACCTCAATTTTCCCATGTAGTTGCGAAGGCGAGAGCGCGAGCGCACGTATTTCAAACGCACAAATACAAATTTTATTGATTTACATTTGTTGCACAGCTGCTTCGGCTATTCGCCGCTTTGAGTTGATGTATCTCGTTTTTGGAACACTGTTTGAGGGTTTTTTTTTATTTCAGAAATGTATGCAGCTCAATAGACCGATGAAAAAGCACCAAGAACGAGCAGCAGCAGTTTTAGTAGTACAGCAACGGAGACTTAAGTCGCGAGTTCAGCGAAACGGCCAATACTTGCTACGACGATTTAATGGTGAATTTATTAACATATTCCAAAGACAAATAATGGTCAATATCGTGCGATTGGGTACAACTAAACCAATCAATGCACTTAATTCTACTGTATATGGATAAATTGGACAAATACTTGCCTTTTGTTTGAACATTCGCACCCGCTCGTTGTAACTGCATTCATTGGCACGCATCATTTTGGACCTTTTCTATCATTTCTTCTCTCTTTCTCTCTTCCTCTATTTCGTTGTGGCCCTTTTTTCCTGTTTTATTTAGAGGAAGTGATTTAAAGCAAATATTTCGGAGATTGATAGTGAGATTTGGAAAGACTAAATGAGCTTCATGGCCAGAAATAGCCACGTAGGATCAAATCATTTGTAGAAATATCAAATTCTCAGTGAGAATAACTAAGATTTGGAATGATTTGAATTGATTCGCGTAGATTTGTGTCAATTCGGACATAGTTTGATAGTGACGGCTATGAGTCGTCGAAACAATTGTAGCTCGTACTGTTTTATTATTTTAAATAAACAAATATTATTTGACTAAAATTTCTTCTTTTTTCACTCAAAACGTACTACATGTTTAATTCGATAGTTGATTCAGATGGAAGATTAAAAATATGAATAATCAAAATTCTTTAAAACTTCAATGAAATCCTTGACTTCCATTCATGAAAGGATAGCAAACAATTTCCGTTTTAACTGGAGCAATATTGATCATATCGTAGTCACATCGAACTTCATCAAATGTAACTGTGATATATTTTAAGAGGATCTTTAGTCTTTTGAATTGAGATCGGAAAAAGTTGAGAGTAGTTCGATCATGGAACGTTCAAAATGTTTCCATTAATCCAAATATTCCCCCGTTGAATTTCCAACGTACCTTTTTTTCCAATTTTGGTATTTTAGCCAATATTTGCGAGTTTTTCAATTGGGAGATATGATATCAATTGCCCAATTTGGTGCAGTCTACCATCATTGCGAATATTGAATTGCAAATTTATGTGTACAAAATGTTGTTGTCACAGAATTCTTTCAAATCAATATGGATTTTGGGTGTACAAAAGTCCCTTACGCCAAAGAATAGTCAATGAACGCGAATGCTTCCCTTTGTCAGGATTTAAGTATGTAAGCCCATTTCCAGGAGTGTCATCCAAAACTGAAAGTTTGACATTTGGGTTGGTTGGTAGGAATGAATCCAATTTGGCCAAAGCAACATTTCAAATTTGGCATGTAGTGTAAAAATATTTGCTGGTTCAAGTCACCTTGAATCTAAGCGCATAATAATGATGCAACTTCAAAATATTTCAATATGTTGGCCGTGAATAAATACGGAGGATTTCTATGAAATTTCAAGAATTGCAGATTTTTGATACGTCACCTGGTCTCTTCAACAATTGAACACTTGGTACCGCCTTTCGTTTGTTGACTTTCATAGTATGTATGCTTCCGATTGCTGAAAGGCTTTCATCATTTTGGGTGTGAAACTTTTGAAATTTAGTCTCTGGTGTAGCCATTCCAAGGTCAATTGCGCAAATTTCACAACAACTTAATACAATTTACTGGACTAGAACAAAGAACAATGTCCAATGTTTTAAAAAATAACGACAAAAAAATTTAAAACAAACATCTTTTCAATCATTTTCTTCTCGTTGGAAAAATAAAAGGTATCATGAAGTTCATGTTCCAGAATAGTGTCCAATTTCCGATATTCGATGATTTACTTAATGTGCAATATGTTGGAATGTAATTTTCTGGTCAGTCAATATTTTTTTTATCTATTGGAAAAATTCGTATGTAAATGAAAACTGTATACAGTAAAACTGCCAATAGCCGAATCTTCCGATAATGGAAAACTAGAGAATAACGGAAACAGGTCGGAAAATCGGCTCAACTCACAGTTTTATATTTTCTCCAATTCGGCTCAGCTGCACACAAAAAACAAATTAGCACTAATACACACGGTGACATTCACACCAATACAAGTGTTAATACGCCTTTAACTCAATGTGCTCATGTATTGACGCTATATTCGAAAATATCAAATATTGTAAATCATTACTTTTTTTAAAGTCGGCGAATATCAAACACTGAATACAACAATAGAATGACATTTCTGAATATAGCGCTAATCTTACACAAGCGCGTTGAGTTAAAGGCTTATTAACGCTTGTATTAGCGTGAATGTCACCAATGTCAATGTTAACGTGCCTTAAACCCATTGCGCGAGTGATAAGTGATTACTTTCTTGTGTGCCTTTGTGCAGGCTCGGAAAGTTTTACATGTTTTTATTGTTCAAATTCAGATTTATTTAATAAACAAAATGAACTAATATATTAATTCAAAGTATTGCCTATCGTTTAGTGTTTCTATAAATTCTGCAAGCGTTTGTCATGGATCTTCATCGAGTAATTGCTTTAATTCTTGGTCTTCAAATTTTTTGGGCCTTCCCGAACGTTGATTCTCGTATGCATTTTCGCTGACTCCAGCCAACGAACATAATCAATTAGAAATTATGCAAAATGAATTAGTATTACTGAAAATATTCAATTTTTTCATGCCAAACATCGGGTAAAATACCAATGAGTTTGAACAAAAATAACTAAAATAATGAAAAAAACCTCCAGATAATGGAAATCATAAAAATTACTAAAAAAAATGTCTGCCCCATTGCGGATAGTGGAACATTGGGAACTAAAAAAACTTGACTATGGATGACTTATCCAAGCGGATGTCCTATGCATCCGCGGGCTGTTTCGATTTCGCGAATTATAGAACGTAAATATATTCACATGTATTGCACAAAATTGTAGAGAAAATTGAGGACATCTTAAGTTTACAGAATCACAATGTTTGCTAATATTCGAAGCATACGACATCCACTCGGTCATCACTTGGTGACTTGCGCATGTCTTCACATGTTCGTATATTTTCACATAATTCATTTTCTATTAATATTGACTCATGCTCGATTATTTCGGCGCTGGCACTAATTTGAAAACACCATAAATTATCATGAATGGCCACTTTCGTCACACAAATGTACAGAGACACAAATCGGGTGGATTTTTTTGAGGCCTGTTAATTAGGTGGAATTATATAGCTGAGAATGTATATTTGACCGGAATGCAAATTTATTTGACAGTTTATGTAAAAATACTTGTAATTTTACCTGGATTTATACGTTTAATTTCAAATATCTTTTCATACGTCAAAATCCTAGTAAATTTACAAGTTATGTTGATTAAAATTAAATTTACCGGCCTTGAATAAAAACCGCTCGCTCTTTCACTCTGTGGACCAGTTTCAAGCTGAGTCATACTATACTTTTGTTCAAATGTTTGTGTAAACAAAGTCCAGTATTACCAAAATACATACAGTTTGATGCTTCTGTCTACAGTGATCGTCTACGCATATATTCAAACATAAGTTCTTAGTTCATAAATTTCGCTTACGGACGTTCCAAGTGCTTTTCGCTTTAATTTTGCATAAAAATGATATCAAGATCTGTATTTAAGGCGGTTTAAAGCGCAAAATTGTTTATGTAGTAAATATTAAATTTTTTCAATGATACTCAAAATTTTAACCGAATTTGTATATGTGTGTGTGCTTTGATCATATTGGATGCACAACAATCCTGTCATGCGTATGAAGAAAACAGCCTACATCTAAAATGATGAACTTTTGTATCATTTATTTTATATCGAGTTAAATGTGATGAAACCTTTTCTAGGAAGATTAGCGAAATTTTCATATGAATATCGTTTTGCCAAACCAAACATAAATTATGAATGTTGGTGCATTAATAACACTTTTATGTTAATAAAAGAACACTTTCGGTAGAAGATCCGGAAGTTTCAATCGCTTGATTCATATGTATTGATGCAATGGAATACATACCCAAATTAAAGGAGAGTTTAAAGCAAGCTCAAATACAAATTTATAGTTCTGTTAGGTTGATGGTAAAAGTTGAGGAAACATGTGGTCATCATCTGATGATGATTTCCATAAACATCGTTGTACAGATAATTTATCATATTTATCAATAAACTACAAACAATCAGGGCTATAGCTAATAATTTAAACATTAGGCAATTTGCATTTTCACACCTGCCCTCTGCATATCGTTGAATAATTTATTTTTCAGAAATGTGCCCAGCAACAAAATTGCAAACTTTGACATCAACACAAAATTCACGACAAGTATCAATAAAGTTCGGTCCAAAGGTCGTCTATTCAACACATTGCATTCCATTAAAATTTTCGAGCGTATCAAGTTGATTGTTTGATACATATTTGCTTCGCGAGGCAATGATTTGCATGGATCCGATACGGCTGAATTACAATTTTGTATAAGCTCAAGCATTGTGCAATGCAGTAGCACTGTTGATTTAAAAAATTTAAAGCGATTTACCAATGGTTTAAGTGTAATCTGATTAGCTGCCCGACTTGTGCCCGTATATTATTCCATCCCAATAATACACCAAACCGATTGCAAACAATAGCATCATCGGTGAATCGATACACACGCACACACAGCGAGTGCTAAACGAAATAAGCCGCATTTATTTATGTGCGATTCGAATGTACTGCAAACCAAACTAACAAGTGTACCCGTTCGCTTTCAACCAACAATCTGCGAATTGTTGGGAAAATTCGAGAAAAAACAAGCAACCGCCAACAATATAAATCAAATTAATAAATTAATATGTTTTTTTTTCCCTGTTGTCAATCGGCTCAATTTTTGCGGTTATGCACTTAATCAACGCCATTCAGATTTTAACAAATGATATTTGTGTTAACTGGCAGCGGCCAAATTAGAAAATTGAATTGTGTTGAGAAAGGAGGTGTTTTTTTTTTTGTTCAGTCCATGGCAATGGATATCGAAAATTTCTCCCTCTTCATCGCTCATTATGCGCCGTTCCAATGAATGTTGATGCTCGGCGTCTGTGCATTCGATTTCTACATCAAATATTTGTTCATCATTTTCTCATCAAATATTCAAATGATTGAATTGCACTCAAATTAAAATGTGCAAACTCAAATTAAATGATTTTCAACGCCAGCGATTGCAAATAACGGCCACCGTGACACCGCGATGGAAAAGCGAGTGAAGCAGTGGCCACAGAACGATGAAAAAACAGGCAAACGAACGAATGAAAAATAATTCCGCAACAAACCGCAAAAAATACTGAACATAAACACGCGAATACGGTTTAACATAATTTAATTATAGTCAACGCCCTCACAGTTTCCGGGTTGGATGAAACAGTTTTTTGCCATCGAAGCACAATGTACGCAAGCATAAAACTAACTTTTTGTATTTATTCAGCGACGACATCGTTGAGTTGGTTATTGAAATAAAAATGTTCTTTTGCCAGAGGCAGGCGATTTTCTTGAATTTGTCCTCTGTGGGTGACGCTTCTGTATGCAAAGCGACAGTACTCAGCACAAGCAAAAATGTGAAAGAAAGAAAAAAAAAAATGGATAATGCCTCTGTTGACATCATAAATTGCAACTTCCAACGCCTGATTATGATAACACTGCCGCTTGATACTTTGCATCTGAAATTGAGCAAGAGAGAGAGAGAGAGAGAGATAGAGAGATGGGATCGGTCGGAGCGATTCACTTGTCTATGGTTCGTTAATTTTTATCCATTTCGTTTCGCTGACTGAACTGTGTTTCAATTGAGATTGGAGTGTGCTTCGACAACGGTGTCTTTATTTCCCATTTCGCAGTCTGTCGAAAACCTGATTGTATGTGTGTGCATGTTTGCAATGAAATTGATTTTCTGTCATCGACATACCCCATTTGTGATTTCAATGTTTCGTTAAAAAAAAAAACAACAATAACAACATCATCGCTTTCAATGACTTAGAATGAATGCAAATCGCACCCGAATCCATTTCAAAATGCTAGTTAATACTCTGGAAGTCAGTGTTGAATTGTGGCGTTGTGTGCGAACTTAATTGCCGTGATCCACCAAACTACGCCCATCTTCGATAATCAGCATTTGTTCATTGGAACTGTTGCACACTTTTTTGATCGATAAGAATCGCGCTCAATATTGTTTAAATATGCTTGTGCAAGCCGACATTCTAAAGTCCTATCAAATTTTGTTGTTGTTGTTGTTTTCGACGAATCACTTTTTTGTCATCCCATCCGTTCATCAGAAAATACGGGAATAATCTTTTATCATTTCTACGCAAATGCAATGCATAAATTGGCTCTAGTGTGTTAAACGAAGTGTTAAATTGGACATAATATGCATATTGCATAAATGATGTAACATTGATGCATTCGAAACTAATGCACAGCTATGTGAGCCGTGATCCATACGCTCAAGTAAATTGCATACAGAGTGAAGTGGGTGAGCGCGCCTACAGTTAAACGATCTACCATCCATATAAATTGCATTTAACCTTATGCAATCGTACCGATTGCATGCGATGCAACAACCACATGAACACCATCTACCATTTTGAAAATATATAATTCTGCTCATTGAACACTTAATTTAAATTTGCCGTATCTTTTTTTCCGCTCGTCGCTTTTTTATGTCTTTGCCTGCACTTGGAATGGCCCTTGTTTTGCTTATCTTTTCGAATATACACTGGAAAAAAAAGCTGCAAATATATTCAGGGGCACGAATCGAAACAGAACGCATATTCGGTGGTCATGGCAATAAACATTTGTTGAATACACTTTTAATGAATTTCATTTCAAAAAATTAAAACATTTCATTCGTGAAGATGAATTGTTTTACTGTCTCTTCGCAAATTTAGTTTCTTAGTTTGTATGCAAAAAATTACATAAATTCATTGGATAGTACTGGGTGTATCAAACCACAGCTATCAAAATGGAAAAGTCGCGCCACGCTGTATCGGTTGTCCTGATTATTTTTCAACTTTGCTCAAATAGCTCGAAATCATCATTTACGAGTAAAGGGTGCTTGTTCATCCTTATTTTAATTGTTTGAACCTTTTTTTTTCATGATAGAATATTTCTATGTTCATCAGCTGAAAAAAGTACTTACCAATCAAAATGTAATTCGTGCGCATTTAAATCCTAGGATTTCTCGCCTCGCTCAGAGTATTCAAATTTATTTACTTTTTTTTATTAGAATATTGACCTAATACACTTTAAAATGATACCTATTTCTCTGTGCCTCCCTTAAACCGTTGCTCGTAATTGAAGATTCCCAAATCTCAATTGCATTAACACTTGAGAGATCAAAACGATGTTTCTTTCGACGGTTTTGCAAGGTAATATGGGCAAATTTTTAATTAAGATTAATCCGTATTCGGTTAGTCTAAGTCGGTCAGAGAGTCTGAATGAAAAAAAAAAAACTCCTGGCTCTTGAATTCTCAACTTGATTTAGCCAGGAACATGATATTTACGTTGCTGCTATAGATCAAATGAAATTGAGTACTAAAAAGATCACACAATTTTTTCTCAAAATGTGATACAGTTTTCCGCTACTTGTACAACAGTCGACTGAATAAACGAAGCGAACGCAGAAAGTCATCAATTCTTCGGGGCAACCCATAAAAAAATGTTGCATTTATTTATCTGATTTAGTGTTGCATGCCCTTTTCGTTTGAAGATGTGCTGTGCAAAAACAAATACTGAACATCCCGTCCTGTGTGCAGCTGAAAAAATGGCTAGCAAACGAGGAGAAAATAAATTTGCTCGTCGCTCTGTACACACGCTAATCACTTTGAATGAATACTCCTGCGCTTCGATAATTTTTTTTTCGACATATTTACTGTCGTCGTGTCTATTAGCCTAATTTGAAGGTTCCGCTGCTCGCATTTTGCTTAAAATTCTTTTCATTTCTTCTGTAGCAAGGGTGGGCGCCGATTGGGGCTTCGAAAGAGTTTGATCGCCATAAACCGAATGCCAACTAATTGAATGAGTTCATCGTGTCACCCACACAATCTTTTAATTGGACAAACAATATTCATTTGCATTTTCATCATTCAATTTTTATCTTGTAACCCGAATAAATGTTCAGTTGGAACATTTATTGCATTTTGAGTTTCAGTCATCATTTTCAAATGCTGAATTCAATTCATTCAAAAATTCCAGAAGAAATACATATATTTCAATTTGATGTCATTCGTGCTTTCTATCAGGTATGTTGTTGCAGAGTCCGTTCAGCATAGTTTATTCTGATTTTGTATGCACAACGCGAGTCAGCCACATTCAGTCCATCGAATGAATTTATTCCCGTTAATTTAGCAAATTAGTTTTCGATTTGTTTTGTGTTTGCACACTCACACTCGGCGCGGTTCGGCACGGTTCTCACATACCATAGATTTGTTGTGAATCGTTTAAATATTACTGCCATCTCGATCCGCTGTTATCCGCATGCGAAAATCCAATCATTGTAACTCGTTAAAAAGGTATTTCTTTTTCTTCGTTTTTGCAACGCAATCTGATAGATTTGATTATAATCCCTGTCGTTTGTGAGCTCAAGTGATGCAAAGAGGTCACCGGAAAAAAACGAACATGGAACACATAAGGCATTAGCCAACATCGACTAAGCGTTTGAATGTGTGTGTATGTGTTCACTATTTATATGTACAGTATATATCCGCAATCGCAACGCAATCTGGAAAAGGATATGTCAATTCATACGGTATTTAAGTGGGTAAAAAGAATTAAATTCTCTGCGAGCATTCATCACCATCGAGTGCGGGCGTGCGAACGAGCAAGCGAAATACAGACGACACATATGAGACGACAGAGAAAAGCATAACCGAACGCCAATTCATATTAATCAAAATGTTTGTCACTAGAAAAGATAAATGTCCAGAGCATGATATATTGACCGAATCATAAGTTGCTCCTGTAACATTTTGTTCATTTCAGCAGAGCATACATATACATCGCCGCATACATACGCATATGAATAATGGGCTCGGGATCTACATCGGATATATTTATAAATGCGTGGACGATCCCAATTCACGAAATATTAACAAAACACTTTTGCTCTGAAAATGCGATGACGGGCACACTCATTTTCTATGTGCAACATTCGTGTTTTGGAACACAAAATCCGATGTGTACGAGTGTGTGTGACAAAGGCAATGCAGAGATTATGGACCCATGCAAATAAACATGACGAGAGAGAGAGAGAGAGAGAGAGAGAGAGAAAGAGTTCAGGAGAGGATAAGTCAAAAGTGTGCGACAAACAAGGATCCAAAGCATTTAAAAGCCATTTAACATGATGCCGAATTACACATATTACGTGCTTCGGTTGAAAACAGCCACATACACTCGATGAAAATGGACAACATAAATCCCCGAATTTAATGTCCATTAGCCCATCAAATTTCAACTAGTTAAGCTTTTTAGAGTGGATACAAAAAACAGCATTCCAACCAAATTTATAGATCATCCATTGAATTCTGATCCAAAATTCCCTACAACATTCATTTTGATTGGTTCTTCATGACTTTTGTTACCATATGAAAACAAGCAGCTTTTTCAATACTTTATTCAAAGTAGTTCGAATGAATGAAGAATTTAGCCCTTTCTGTAAATGTGTTTGATATAATTTTCGGAGGTGAGAGAATTTCAAATTTCAGTCAGTATTATTACCAAGTAATCAAACTTGCGTACCCATAAACAATGACAATAATCAGTGCAGCACCCTTTCCGCTAGGCAGAAGGGTAGAATGGAAGATATAATTTGGTCGTTTGGAAATCGAATCCGTGTCGTAAGATTGCCGGTCCTATTGCTTTTGTTCTCGGCCAATTACCGATGATCTGTGCATTCGGAAACTTTTCAAACTTTGAATGATAACGTTTTTAAAGCCATCATGGCTGCATATTTTATTGATTGTTTTTTTTTTTTTTTTGTTAAAAAATATATTATATCATTGGAACTTGTAGGGAGGCAGCTACTTCTTGTTGATATTGCTTGAGGAAAAAACGACATAAGGAATAAAGTGACGAAATACAGTTTTTTAAGTCTCTGAACTAACTACCGCAAACAAATGAGCTAGATATAACTTCACTTTGAACGAAATCGAATTATGAGACTTCGATTTGGCTATATGAAAAGGCACGACGAAGTCAAAATGTTAAATTTATTATATTGTATAATTCAATGCTATGTCAAAACCTAGATAAAAACGGTAATAACTATAAGTTATTGATGGCGATTTCTTTAGAATAGTCCCGTCAATTTCCGATAGTAATTGTCAGAAGGATATGAAAAAAGAAATATAACAGAAATGATACAGAGAATGACTCAAATTATGACGCAAAGTTTGCACTGACTTTTCATGTCATTGTCATCTTAACTACAGGGTGGGCCATCTAACGTTTGCATTTTGACAAAATTGTTTATTTAGAGAATGACAGATCAAATGTCAAAATGTCTCAAATGTCAAAATTTAAATATCAAAATGCAAATTTTATATGGCCCACCCTATGCAACAATAGCTCATTTATATCGAAATTAGTGCGAGCGAGACAATTTTTGACACACAAATTTCACCAAGAATCGGTATTATTTCGACACATATTTGAAATCTCATAAAGATTTTCACGCTAAAAAAAAATATTCGGTTGTGAATTGACTGGGACGGTTTTTTAATCGAAATATGCACCGCGTAATTTCCGAAAGAAATGCTGAAGAGCACATTATGGCGATGGAGAAAAGTAGAAAGAGCATAATTGTTCTTTTTGTGTATTATCTGTGAAGTTTGAATTGGGAAAAGTTGGAAGCGAGTTGGTGGCGAATCACGGGGAATGGAAAAAAAAAATCGGAGTCAAAGCAACTTATTACCATTTTTAATTAGGTAAAGGGCAATAATCACCCTTTTTTCATAAATTGTGGCCTTTTGGTTTCTTCTTTTCTATCTTAAGTGTGCTTTTTATTAGATTTTATTTAATTAAATTGTCTACGTTTTGTGTGTGTGTGTGCAGTGCTGCTTTTGCATGGAAACTTCATCAGCGTCGGGGCAGATATCGCAAGATATGTATCCTTTTCTCCATTGGCTTTGATGCAAACGCACACACACACACCCACCGACCGAGTGAAGAGATAAAGTGAGCACTTGTTAAACATCTCGGGCTCAGTACGAATGTCTTGATCTTTTACTGCATCATTGACAACGTCTGTGAAATGGGCCAAGTCACCAGCCAGCGAACCATTAAAGTGTATTTTTCGTTGGCGGCAATTTATTCGCAAGCAGTTTGTTTGAGTGCTCAAAATGAACACTACCACCGCTTCTGCTACTCTTACTGTTGCTGTGAACAAAAATTCTTACGCAATTCAGAAAACACCCCGCACCCGTTTATTAGCCAAAGCGATTTTTTTATCGTTTTACATTTCATTGTTTAGTTTGAAAAGTTTTTTATCTGCTATTTATATGCAGTGGGGTTGCTCATTTTCATTTGGTATTGCGAGCAGAGTAAAAAAAAACCGAGCCCTTGATGCTCAAAAGAACCGCAACATGTTTTTTCTTCGCATCAATTCATGCTTTTTTCTGGCCGAATGTTGGACAGCAAATGAAAAAAAGGCATTTACTTTTGTTCTTTTATTGCCACAAACGAGAATTTATCAAACATAAATGTTAATAAATATTCTATTTTTCATATTCATTCATTATGTTTGCGCTTAATTTCTTTTCTTTTGGAGGTGATGAAACGTGAAATACCGCGGAGCACAGCTGAAAATGTGCGACAGCAAGAACAACAATAAGCTGACATTGCAAAGGCATGAGACTTTCAAAGCGGAGATTCATAATAGACGAATGTGAATGAACAACATTTTAATATGAAAAAGGATCCATCGAAATAATTTAGATGAAACGATAACAAGTCGCCCACTTCGATGTGTTTCCATTTTTGTATGTGCATCGTTTGAATGTTACGTGCGCATATTTTTGGTGGTCTCACTTCAAATGACACTGATTTTTATCCATTATCTTTCATGGCTTTTGGAAAGTTTTTTTTTCTTTTGTTAATTTAAAGCATAAAACTTATCTGAAGCTTATTCCAATTTACGCTGAACCATCAATTGGAGTGATAAGCATTACAATTTATTCTTTAACTCTAACTATCTAAAGAATGATTTTATTTTTAATGAACATAAATAATTTCATCGTCAAATGACTAGGTTTTTAAAACAGTAGATTTTATGGTCATTGGCAGACATTGAATGCTCATATTAAGCTGGAATTGCACAAAAAGTGCGCTCGACTTGCGAAATATTGGGCGAACAAGTGGCGGGCAATACAGATGACATAATAATGATATTTTGCACCGGATTGTAATCAAGCGTCCGAACGAAAATCAGCAACTACGATCCACAAATGGGAGAAGTATTTATTTGATCCTCACGTATAAAATTGCAATTTGTAAACGATAGCAAAAAGCAAATATTGTTTGGTGCTTTGAGAGCGGAGAGAGGGAAATAGGTGTGTGTGTGTGTGTGTGAGAGTTTGTTGCTTTGGC
The DNA here is from genome assembly GCA_028476595.1 of Obolodiplosis robiniae. Taxonomy (NCBI): domain Eukaryota; kingdom Metazoa; phylum Arthropoda; class Insecta; order Diptera; family Cecidomyiidae; genus Obolodiplosis; species Obolodiplosis robiniae. Next base: position 3,799,037 of record CM052017.1, on the reverse strand, counting down.
GGTCTCTTCAGCAGCGCATTTAAAGTATATTTGCAGTGAAATGTGCATATAAACACATAAGTGCATTTTGACAAGTATGTTTTAGTGTGTATAGTCTTTATACAATATTTGTATGTTTGGGAATATTGACGGCATATGATATGCTCACATATCTCATGCTCGAACCCTCTTTGACGCGTCTTGCTGCCAGTCGAAGTGGTGAGTGTGTGCTTTGCTCATATTCGTTTGATGCGTTCCATAGAACGCACGAGAAGGAGAGAGAAGAAAAGAGGGAGAGCGAAAGAAGTCAAGTAAGTGGCAGCAGCAACAGCAACAATAAATCAACAATTTAATATTCTGAATAATCGTAAAATTTTATCACCCTGATTTTAAAAAGTATCAGCACACGCGATGGATGCACTCAAGTATGTTGTGCCGTCAACTTGATGAAGAAGTCCCCATGTTCTTCAGAGAACGGCGAACAGCAGCAATAATCACCGAGGACGAGAGATCGATTTTCGCCGAGCCGAGCATCTCGCAAGAGCCTTTAAGCAGCTATGCTGCAACCAGACGTATTTGACTACAGACTGCCGATGGTGATTCTGTTGTCTCTGCAACCACGGTACAAATACGAAATTTTTGCTCACACCACGATTCATATTGACGACAAGATGATTATTACAATGAATCTCAAGCATTTCAAATATTTGTGCACTTCACGTGATAGCGTGCCCGCCCGCCGGTATGTTTAGTACGCGTTGAAGCGCCCCGCTCAATGCCGACAGACAATACAATTGGCATTACAAAACAGATTAAATGCTCACGTTGATTTAACCACCCAGAAGAAAAAATGTATTTTACTCTCTCAGTTTCAGAGATGGATTTTCAGCGCCAGCATCAACATCGCAGCACACAAGACGAAATTTACAAGAGAGACGAAAGCACTGAAAAATGCGCTCACAATATAATAGCCACAACTTATGTCAGACGATGCGAGCAAAATTTAAGTAGGTTAGCTGATAATGTGAATGAAAGCACCGTAAATGAGAAAATGATACCGTTCCCACATGTGTTTCATAATATGCACAGCACTCAATCTCACAGCAACAATAGCAATATATCGCATCGCGTCGGAAATTACATGCATTTTTCTTGCCTAAATCTCGATAATTTTACGGCATTAGATGCGATAAATTTATCTCATTTCACCGAAATATTTGTGGCAGATTATTATAGGGCTTTGTCTTTTTTTTTCGTGCGTTTGGGGAAATGATTGCTGCTTTTCAATTCATCACACGTCATTTTTCATTAAACTCATACAAATCCTGGGTAAGATTTCTAGACGCATGAAAATGAAGTGCTTGCTAATACGTGCTCGTGCGCGCCCAATATCATAACAGTCTCAGTCAAACTTGAGGTGAGCGTTCGCACAATTGTTTTTTCGCTGGAAAATGCTTGCTTAATCTACATTTAAAACCAATTGATTGGAAAAGAAAACAACAGACGAATCCAACTTTAAGTGGAAAAAATATTGATACCAATTTTTTAAGCTTATCTTTTGTATATTTATATGTATGCATGCAAAAATTAAAGTACGACACGAGATAGCTACCATGTTAATTATCTCATATAATTGAATGATTTCAGCGCCGCTAATAAAAGTAAGTACATGGAAAGGACGTTTAAAATTGTGAGTAAACTGAATTCGGCAAGTAATTGATTTCGATCGTGTTGAGCAGTGTCAATACATTCCTTCCGAACGTCATGGTCTTTCGTCCCTATTTGTGCGGGAAATGGTAGAGCATCAGCTTCCGTTTGTGGCTGAGGTGTATGGGTGTACGCACTAGCACATTTGCCTTCATTAAGAAGACACCAGTGTGGCGCAAGAGCGTCGGCGCCAATGCCATTCTCCACTAGTCGTTCCCGATGAATCAGAATTCGAGACTCTGCTTGTCGCCAACTGGTCGTTGGATCGGCCCATACGCGTTCAGCGAACGCGCTAAGACGTGGCCAAACTTTTCCATCTAATGTTTGTTGATCGACTTGCTCGGACCAAATGGCAGCTTCACCGCCCAAAAATTGTGCTCGATACTTTTCGCCGTAATGTGTAAAATTATTTGTGTATAATTTCTCCCAGCCTTTATAAGGCGAACACCAATTATTCCCCTCTTTGATCCAATCACCAAATCCACAATCCAAATAAAGACTGTCGTAATTCGACAGAATTAACTTGAAGCCTTTTTTCAGTAACTCCACTATTTTTGGATCATCTTCTGTCATCCAAACCTGGCCAAATCAATTTTTCAACAAACAAACAAAAAATCATTTGTAACAACGAAAAAAATATTCAAATTTTACTCGTTAAAAATTTTGATTCGAAAGTTACTTGAATGATATATCTGCGTTTGTCCAAATATTGTTTAACAAATGGATGGTCTGTCAATCGGCTCGTCCACAATATAATAAGTGGAATATTTTTCCCAGTGACTTTGTCCAGTCTTGCCAGTGCTTTGTTTTGGAAATAGCTCCATAGCTTCATAAATGCATTTTCTGTAAGCCCCATATTGTGATCGAGCATCCAATTTTGGATTGTTTTGCTGGAATTCCAACAGCTGATACGCACTTCATCACCGCCCATATGAAATCGATCTGGCTCTCTGAATGCATCGTACATTTCGCGATAAATGTCTTCGAGAATGTCGTACAAATGATCCTTAGTGGGATCCAATTGACCGCACGGCGGTTCCTGTGGTTGACGGATAAAAGGCGCTCGGAAAAACCATATAAATTAATTTATTGTTCAGCGAACAGCACTTTAATGGTAGTTACCTGACAAAAATCGCCCCAAAGATGAGCGTCAAAGCAGCTGGTTACATTTTTCTTCTGCCACCCCTCACCGACGTGACCTGGAGCATCGAATTCGGGTAAAAGCATTACCCCTCTTGAATAAGCATACTCATAAACCTTGAACAAAAAAAATCTTCATCAAAAATACACTCATTTTTTGGTCTTCAAATTTCAATTACATCGATAATATCGTCAATAGTATAAACTTTATCCGGTGAGTAGGCGCCGATAGTCGATAAGTCTGAATGAGATTTCAGTACGAGTGGAAAGCTTTGAGAGTCAGTGATGTGCCAATGAAATATGTTCAATTTAACCATCGCCATGCCATCTAGAAAATGATCAAACTTGAAATAATGCGCAGTTGATGAATTAATATACTAAGCTACCGATGGTTCGTTTGATTGCATCGATGCTGTGATAATTTCGAACAGTGTCCATAAGCAAACCGCGATGTGGAAATGCCGGTTTATCGTCGATTTCAAAGCCACCGACAATCTGCAGTTCGCTCCTGATGTCATCAAATACAATCAACTGAGAAATAGTTTCAAATGCATGTCGCACCCCAAAAACAGTTTCAGCTTGAATTTTTATGATGAGATAATTTGTAATTTGGTCAGTATTTTCATACGCGTCTATTTGATATTGTTCATTCGTGTGCGAATTCAATTTTGCATGTTCGTCTTTCACGTCAATAACAATCATCAAATGATCACCTCCATCTTTCAATTTCACAGATCGTGGTACTTTTGCAAAGATTTGCTTGAGAAAACGCTGCTTGTTGATTTGCCAGAAGCGTTTCTGAATGATTTCATTGACAAAGTCAAAGTGTATCGCATTTGGATTTATTCGAATCATATGATATTCCAATTTGACTCTACCATTGATGCGAGGCCATAGCGTTCCGGGCTCCTCGGTTGTATTCATTCCACAGAAAATTCGACATATCGCCAGGCTCTGAGCATATTTGTTATCCACCAACTCAACACGCTTACAATGTTTGTATACAACACTTGTGTTATCGCATATGTAGCTCCAATATGTACTAAAATAGTGGGAAAGATTATATTTGCTTTGAAATTTTGTAAATTTTTCTAAAAGGTAAGATATTATTGATTTGACATGATTCGCGCGCACTCTTCAATGTTTGCGGATGGAAATGTTAAAATAAGAGGAAAAGTATTCTGGAGAGGAAATTAAGTGCTCCGCGCGAGCTACCAAAAATAAAATTAATTGCAAAAAGTTGATGAAATCGATCCATAATGAAAATCATCAAATACCATTGAGCAAATCTAAGGCTGTATATCACTAAAATAGCAACACTGAAGTTGATCGTACAAAACACGCTCATTCTGCTGTGAGAATGAAAAATAACTGCTCGCAAGTGTAATCTAAAGTCTAGATTTTTCTTTAATTAAAAGTGTAAACAATGAACTTCAGTGAGTTACAATCAAATTAATTTCAATGCATTGCAAATGTGGATTTAAAACTAGAAACAGAAACAGACATGTAAATCGAAATGAAACATGAATTGTCCCGAACACAAACTTCGTCGAAAAAAAAGAACATTTTTAAACACATGTTGAAAATTTCCAAAACAATAGAAAATGCTTCTTATGATTTTCTCTCTCTCTATATATATATCTCTCTTTCTCTCTTACGATTCCTTATATCGGTTTACCTTTCTCATGTGCCAACTGAACAACGTACAATTTCATTCAAACATTGCAAGTTTCACCGAACGTTTGACATGTCTAAACGTTTTGATTCTGCCATATTTCACATATTTTCTTGGAATCAACACAATAGACATTGAACTTTACTAATCACCAAGTCCGAAAGCTTTTGTGGCTAATTATTCCAGCGGTTTTTACCTCAACATCATGTGTAAAAATCCATCGCAACAATGAAACGTGAAAAATGGACAGAAACGTGTTTTCCGTTTGCTTTGATATTACTTCGACAGCGTGAAATTGCCGAAACGTGTGCAAAGTGTAAAAAATGTGGCGATAGCTGTAGGACTGTTATCGCAATTCAGCCGACATGCCCGTTTTCATTGCAATGCGTGAATTGTGTGCGATAAATAATTGCACTCTTGTTTGTTTACATGGAGAGTTGACTTCATTTGAATTTGATTTGTATAAAAATTTGGCGTCGTAATTATGGCATTTGTTTAATGCTCTGTTGAAATCAATTTTCTGATCGCATATGGAATCGGTCTTGATTTCTAATGAAAAAAGCCTAAACATATTTCTCATTAAAAAATTACCATAAAAGTACAGAAATGAGTAATTTAGCGATTGAAATTGTGTGTGTGTCCGTGATTGCTATTGGTCGTAGCATGAATCCCATTGCCGAACAGAAACACAGAAACAAAAAAAAAAAAAAAAAAAAAAAAAAAACACTTTAGCGTTCTTACAAACTGCTGGGCTGGCGCAGTGAAATGTTAAACGGTGATATGTAGTGTACTCACGTATCTGAAGTATGACATAAAATGAATCCAAATTAAAATCATATTTAAAAATCAAAAGTATGCAATAGCGGTTATTTTATTACGCGTTCGGAATATTTAAAAATTCATATACATGCACACAAATGCAAATTTTTTAGTGGAATATTTTTGATTCGGTTCTCCCATTCTCTTCATACCAAACGTGCACAATGTGTATGCATCCACTCGACCAATTTTCTATCACGATGTTTCATTTGTGCTGTTGTTGCCATTGTGAGCGTGAGTGTTTGTGTATGTTACAGTTCTGCTGTAGTACACATGTCAAATGGCCAGAGAGTGGCCCAAGTGTGGCCGCTTATTTATGTTCATACAGCGCACAATTTGTGCTACAAACGAATTCGACTAATGCATTGTGAATGCAACGCACACATAAAACCGGGTGAGAGCATTGAATCATAGCTGAACAAAACTTCTTTTTAATATACAGCTATTTTGATGGCCAAATTGAACATTCGCATCAGCGTTTGGTATTGTGAATGCATTTTGGTGTGGGTTTGCATTTTCATTTCAGCCCAATATTTTTCAACAAAATACATTGCAATTCAGTGCAAGTTCTCTCTATCTCACTCTCCTCATTTTTTGACAATGTTGTTATTGCCGCCGATTATGTCTGTTTTTATTTTGTAATTTACGTGACGATATTTGTGCAATTCGTGTGACTTTTTTTGTACTCTTTTCATTATCTTCATTCAATTGCTGTCACATATAGAAAAAGAGCTAGAGTGAGAGCGCTAGAGTTGAAGGAGGGTGGGAGCAACCGAGCAGAAGACAGCTACCGGCATCGAAGCATAAATGGTATAACTTAGTTATGATTTTGTGTCCATCGTTATTCATACATTGACCACTGCTTCGGCCAGCACACAAAAAACATTCCAAAATAAAATCAACCAAATAGCAATATTTTCCATTCAGTAGCTTTTTTTTGTTGAGTTCAAAGCATCTCGGTTTAATATAATTACGGAAACAGCACGATGTTGGCCAATTAAATTTCAGGAATTGCGAAAAACGATTTCACATTTTTTGAGCGTGTGCATGAGAAAGAGACACACAGAGGGAAAGTTGTATGATTTATTTGATTTCGTAATAAATTAGCCGAAAATGGACCAAGGAAAATAATTAAATCCTTCGCAGAGCAACGCATAGAGAAAATTAATTTTATATTGAGTCCTCGCGCTTTAAAAAGAAATATAAAATAATTATTTATCCCCGAAAATCAAACATCTTAAAGTCTGGAATAATTTTGAGGCTATTGCAACCGAAATGATAGTCAATGTAATCAGCGTTCAGTTGGAACTTAAGTGGGTTTGTGAACATATTAATATCATTGACTGCTATTGATTTGGATTCAAACAGTTTCGTCAATGATATCAGCATCATTGTCGCTTGGTCACTCAATGTTAACTCTTTCTGTGTCTGTAAAATGTCGCATTGCTTGTGATAGGTTGCGGACGCGATCAACATATTTATTCAAATAACACCACCCTCGCAACTGTGACTCAATCGCGCTGTGTGTGTAGAACAGCGGTCAGCAAACAGAAATGGTACGGACAACAAAAAATGAAATCAGTTTTGCTGCGTTAATCACCTAACTCTCTCACATCCCCATCGAAAGTGTACAACATTTATTAAAACAAGTTTTTCACAAGCTTGTAACAAAAACACATATTCATATATTCACACACACACATATGGATGACGCATTAAAAATACGCTCGAAACACAAGCTGCTGTTTTGCCGCCAGATCTAAAACAATCCGTTAGAGTGAATGTGCTAGGCACACAAAACTTGTAGTTAGACAGTTTGTGATAATATTGTGGCATTGTCGGATATATGTATATCGGTGTAAATATTGTCATCAAATGAACATTGTGCTTTTTTTGCATTTACCGTAATAATTCAGCTGCAATGCTGTCTCCCTCGATCTCATCTCGTCGCATAAGTTGGTATGGGTGTTCAGTTCGTAGCGCATGACACATATGTGGAAACATATAAAGTTTGAGCTAAGCAACGTTACGGACATGATATCATTCACGAGCTCACCCAAGATTATGGCCGGTACTTGATATATGCAATATATACGGCAAATGTATGCGTATTCAAGACATTCAACGTTTGTCTGCCGACGACGAAATTATGTCATACACCCATATTACGTCTGTCGAAGTTTATTAAAAAAGTTCTGTTTTGATAAAAATGATTTTATCGGTTCGTGATGCATTTTTTTGGTTATTACTGTTGTTGCTCTTATTGTTGTTGAGCAAACTTAGTCGGTGCACTAAATTGAAGTTAGGTCATATTCTTTTTGTCTGAGTACTTTCACTCCGTTACATCGCCATCGGAAGTTGAAAGAGAGAAAGAGAAGTTGTGTAACGTGCTTAGAAATTCAACCTCTAACCATAATTTTGCTATAAAGACAGTAATTCATCAAGGGCAGCTGTTACATTATTCGTCATCAGCATTTTGCTGCAACACCAACAAAATATTTGATCGAACAAACACAAACTCATACTTGACGATATATGGTGTTCGCGTTGTGCCATCAAATACAAATCGCTCGAAATACTTATCGCTTCAAAGTCTGAAAACAGATCCACCACACCACCACCAACAAATTCAGCAATACTGTTCTTGATTCACAATTGACATTCCTGACATTTCAGAAGATTCTAGAGAGAGAGAGAGAGAGAGAGAGAGAGAGAGAGAGAGAGAGAGAGAGAGATGATGCACAAATATTGACTACTTTGTATGAAAAACGAAACATAAACGCTTTATTCTTTCGAAGAATTTTGGGTCAATTGCTAGACCATCAAAATAATCAGATTTTTCAGTGAAACAAAGTCAACGATGAATTCGATTTGTATGGAAAAAATCAGTCGTCGATTAATGCATCAATATAAAATAAAACACCAATTACATGTTTTGACTGAGAAAATGATTAGTGGACGTTGAGTCTATTTTACACATGATTTTGATGTTCAATTCTTCAATCTGAATAACTTATTCTGTCAGTAGTAGTTGTTTTTTTAGAATTTGTATTTGCAATACTACTCAAGTGGTGGCCGAGCGGTAAGTGTACTGCACTTTTTTGTGTCACCAATCAATTGGGACGTAGGCTCGAATTTCATTGATGCGAATTGATTTTATTTCAAATTGTTTTGATTTCACGGAAATCGACGTTCTTCGGTAGAAATGTTGTGCCTTCGGTCCCATGCAAAATAAATGATATTACGTAGTAAAACTAACTTTTCCGCAAATTTCCCGAAATTGTTCGGGTTTACGCGTTTTTCATTGATTGCTCCGCATTTGTATTGGATTTATGTTTATTTCTTATCGAATCATCATGCAACTTTGAGAATAAATCACAGAAAATTTCAAGTTATTACAATGAGATCGAATTTCATGTCATCATGTAATTTAAATTCAAATTTTAATAAAAAAAACGAATAAACATCTCAGGTTGTAATTTTCACTTCAACAAACGTTCGCTGCTTTTGAATGGGTAATAAAAATTACGAATTAGTTCACTCTGATGTGAACTTTCAATTCATTCCAAAGATAGATGTTAAAAAGTTAATGAGCATTCAAGTTGATGAAAAAAACACAGATTATAAGAACACAAATACTTCATCCAATTTAATGACAAAATTGGAATTTTGACCCCGTAAATTGAAAATGTTGTAGGCGAGGTCTTCCTAAACCTCGTCAGAATGACTTGAAAATAACTGCCTTCCTTATGAAGTGGCGAAATGACTGCGCCACTTACAATATAATATCATCAAAACTTCCTTCATTCGCATCCTCATTTACCAAATTGGCATTTTCGACATTCAGCAATTTTCAAAATATTATAAAAAAACATTCCTAATGTTTTTAACCGTTGATCAGAATAACCTTATTTTTCTGTTGTCCAGCAACTTCTAGATCCTGACCAAACTTCAACCATTCACTCTCTTTTGCTCCTTTCACCACCACACGCTTTTGTTCCCTATACGACATCAGATTTTCATCAGTTCGGTTCTGTAACTTCAAAATATAAACATTTCCACGCAAAAAAATAATTATTTTTTTTTTCATACAATTATTTGTTCACTTGAAAATTGTTGAAATTTTTATAAATATTATTTCAATTCATTTGAATAATTAAAAATTGCAAATACTGCTAGAAAATATATACTAAATTTATAGTGTGTTCTCTGTAATCCACAGTGAAGTAATTTCGAGATGTAAAAAATCAGAGCATACTATTTGCTTGTTCGAAGCGCTTTCTCACTGATTCAAAATAATTAAATTTTAATATGAAGTTTTTCCCCAAAATTATCGATATTTCTTTGGAAAGATTGATAGCAGATAGTAGATTCGGTGAGATTTAAAACCGTTTCTAAAAGAAGTTGGAGTAGAAGACGAGACAAGAAAAAGTTTAATTTAAAATCGCCCCAAAACTGTGTTGATCGACACAAACATTTAATTTATTGATGAACCGTTTTTATTGAAGAACAAAATGTTGAGACGTTTTTAAAAAGAACTTTTTTTTACGACGACTCATCTTTGGTGAACATATGAATTTAGATTGGTTTTAGCTAAATGTGGCATTGCAACAAGTTTTATTCAAACACGTCCCAACAGTTTGTTGTTCAACCAAAACGGCAAATCAATAAGTTGGATGCTAATATTTGTGTATCTCACTCATATCGATCAACACAGTTTTGGGTAATTTTTGAATATTTTTTTTTTGTCTCGTCGTCTATTGCAACTTTTTAGAATTTTTTTTTTAATCGCACCGAGTTATTTGTGCTCAAAATCCTGTAATAATTATTAGAGTAGTATATCGAAGCAACGAAGTTAGATTGTATCCTAATTTGATCAATATTTCAGTCTTCGCGATTTTGTGTCAAGCAAACGCTGAATACCAATACATGGACAATGTGCACGCCTGTTGTTTGTGCAGTAGAGACTTCTACTAGAATGACGGGGAAGGGTTGCAAAGCAAAGCTTGATAAATCTTTTAAAGATGCGATGTATCTTATCTCGAAGGATGAAGAGCGCGAAGGAAAAAATCAGGCCATTATTAATGCCAATGGGAGTGGCGCACTGGAAAACGGCAGTGTTTGGATGCTACTGCCACAAAAGTATTGCTGTTTTTGTTATAAGGCCATCAAAAGCTGGCTATAGCCGTATCGATATATCGATAGAAGCTTGAATTAGTATTGCAGATAGAAGAAACCAAAGTTTGACTGCTAAATTTGATATGAATTTGAATTGTCACCCTGTATTAGGTAGACTTCAAAACTTAATAAATTAGAAATACAAAAAGATAAATTCACAATGATTCCCACAAAAGTCGTGCTAAACTATCACGGAAACAACATTCCGAACTTTTTTCTAAGGACTCTTCTTTCATAATCAAATCTGTCTGAGGATAAGTAGAATTTATATTGATTGAATCATTTTTGTTGATACGCTTTCTGTACTACTCGATCATTCAAAGCTGAGAAATGATTTCTAATGGCATTAACAACATGTCGTCGATTCAATCACTTAAGCGTTCCTATTATAAATTCCAATTGTATTGGCGGAGAGCATTAAAAATTTGAATGACTTCGATCTTGTTAAAAAATATGTTCTTTCATCACTGCGAAACAAATGAATTTGGTTTAAGCAATATGTTTGGGTATTTGATTTTTCATGGACCATTTAATTGAGCTCTCAGTTAGTTTAATGCGCTGCACATGAAAACATATGTGAGTTCCAAAAACAAATGCGAGTCCTATACGTGTCGTTGATACAACCAATTAGATGTGTTGCTCAACCGCACATAAATTCTGATGGAATTTATTTAGTTTTTATCGGTCATTCATTGTGCTTGATGCTGGCCGTTGGTGAACTGTTTGCATATTTGTATGCCAATTTGAAAAGCATTTATTAAGCATTAAGCCAAATTTGTATAGTGGAAGCGAGACAAAAAATTCGGTGAAATATGTCATTATGTGCATAGTGCACATCGGTCGTCAAAAAAGCTTAGGTTTTAGTTTTGCACATTTTATGCCACATTTGTTATTTATCCAAATGAAGGAGAGAGAGAGAGAGAGAGAGAGAGAGATACACCCGCCAAACAGTGAGTAAATGTTGGCTGCATGTAAATCTCAATGAATTGCCCGGATGAAAACCGAAATGCAGTTATACGCTAATAAATTAGATTGCGTTGACATGATGGGATAAAGTGGAATTAAAGCATGCTCCACCTCGCATTCTGACAAGCGTTGCTCGCATTTCCGACCAACAAAAAAGGTGCTCAACATCCAAATCTCCAACATTTGAACAAAAAAAAAAAATGTTATCAGCTGTTTATTGAGCTCTGTTTTTTCGCCGCTATGACGGGATGTTTCGTTTAGATTTCCAACGGATATTTCAAGAACAATCGTCAACCGTTCACAACATAAGCCGCCTGATATTTATGCAGTCACTTGCAAAAGACATTGTATAATCTGAAATTGCTCGCCACTTCAATTGTTTCAGTCGCATTAATGTGCCGAATGGCTAAATCGTCGAAATTTCGATGTCTAACGTAGAAAACAGTCGTACACAAATGTGTGGCTTAAAATGTTCGGTTCGAAGTCGATCACGGATAGTATTGAAAACCATTTGCATGGTTTAACATTTGTTCATGAAAACCAAGTGATTTTTTTTCCGTTATCTAAACCGATTTCAATTTCGACGCTGGTTTTTACTTCGGTCATATGTAATCATTCGTGTCTGATCACCACAATAGCAAAATAGACTCGACACAATAAAAGCCGTCCCGAATAATTGACTAAATGTGTGTATGTGTTTGTCGTTTGACGAACGGTCTTTCGTATTATGCAATATCAACGCTTCATTCATTTCAATTTCATATTTCGCCAAGAACCCCTCTTTTTTTCTTTTTGACAGCTTCATTCTCGTGGAGAGTTCAAAGAGCGACATCAAATGGCATGAAAAACGGAACAAAGACCAAACCATATAATAATAAATATTTTAAATTTCCTGTATCAGTATTTATTTGAGCGCATTTACACCCTTTCACATTCACGCTATGGTTGTTTTGTTTCCAGATGACTTCCCCATCATAAGTGAACAAATAAAATTCAAATAAAAATGGAAAGAATGCGAAGCATGGCGAACCATGGCGAAGCAACGCAAGCATTTCGAAGATAAACGAGATGGATCTGAGATCGTCGGATATTCTATATGATTCTTATGAATGATAAGCGATGCACACATAAAGCGAAGTTGCTCGATGACGATGATGTGTGGCGGATAACGCTTGTAATTTTCTTCCAAATGAATAACTATTTCGTCAATAAAAAATGCTAGCACTTTGAATGAGAACATGTGAGAATGTGAGGGAAGGCTGAACGGTTGAAGAATGCGCCAGATATTTTCACAAAACCATTTACAATGAATTGTGAAAGGAAACGTTGTAATCAAAACATGGAGAAAAAATTTCCAAACTGTTAGAAAATATGCATCAAGACTGTCCAATTTATAGAGATCCGACATGTATGTTTGGTTTTTACGGGTTGCATTTTGCATTCTTTTCGATCTCTCTGTTCGCTTTCGGTTTACAATTTTGTTTTGAACTTGCAAAAATCAGTTGTGTTTATGAAATAATAAGTGAAAACAGTTATATATACATGAAAATTAATCAGGAAATTTGAGTTCGCTTATTTATTCACAACCTAGTCATTTCACTGTAGCTTTCGTTCTAAGAAAATTCAAATACAGGTGTTGCTTGAATGCATCTCGGAAGATTACGTTTCAAAATATTTACATACAGTTTTCGGGATGTGGAAAATGTGTATTAAAACAAAGCCACCCGATCCATGCCACCAAAATTCTACTCATCTGGTTGGAAAATGTCCTCATCTACGTTCTGGTTGGAAGTCCACATTTTTCATGCAATCTAAGCATTGGATTTTCCAAGCATTGCCATTTAGATGTCGTGGGCAGGATATTTATAAACATCATGTAAAGAGAAAAAAAAAAAAAACGTTTAATGGGACCACATGCGAGATTGAAATGCAAGCAGTTGAGTTGGTAGAGATGAGGGCGAGCAACCACGCTGCAAAAGCATAGAAATAGTTTTAGCAGTTGGGTTGCTGAAATGAAAACAATATTGCCACATAGAAAACACACCATTAGATTTATTAAGCAAATAAATTTTACAGCGTTACGCTGGTTTTTACTTAACTGCTGTTTTTTGTAACATCGCACGGCTTCCGCATCATGTGTATCCCCCCTCCCCCTTTATATGGACCACATGGAAACGCACGTATGGCAGTTTTTCCTTTCCAACACTTGTCTTCCTTCATCAACGACACATACACACACACCCACATACACATTACGTGTTAGTCCGTTAACTTTTTATGTTCATTTGTGATATTAAATGATTTAGGTGTGGTAGCGTCATTAAGTGTAGTTTTCGAATATTATTAAAGGGAATTGAAAATAAATGCGAGACGTTTATTAAAAGCCTTTATGAGAGACGGTTTCCTCCGATGAGAAATACCTTAATTCTTCGAAGATGGACTTTTAAGGTCACTTTCTGAGGAGCACCAAACACCTTATTTGATTTCATGCTGCTAGTTTCCGTTTTCATTCTTCCTCTTGTTTCAAGAAATTCCACAAATTAAATGACAGCATTACTTGTATTCAAGCACAATAAAATAACAATGGAACTGCTTAGGATTAATTTAGTATGTGATTTTATCCCCATCGAAAGATCTTTATTTCGAAAGCCTGTTTTTCTTCATTTCTGTTAATCAATTTTTGTTTATTGTCTCTTATAATTCCATTGTATTTGATTCACGCCAAAGATTAGCCAGTATCCTTGTTCGCAATGTCTTTTTTTTAAAAACACTCATTCCAACGAATGTGATACAAGAAAAAGCAGCCACCAAACAAAACAGTCCAAATCAATGAGATATATTATTCCTTGTTATTAAGCAATTGCTCTTATTTTCTCGCTTTGTCTTCAACTAATCAAGGATTGTGTCGCGTAGCAGACGAAAAAAACGGTCTTCGCATTTTATTGAAAACAAAAAAGTTCGAAGAATGCTAGCAATAATAATAACAAAGAGATAACGGCGGAAAAAAAGACGTGCGCGGTGAAGATAGCGTGAAAGCGAAAAAAAAGAGCAACGCTACGAGTGCAGGAAGAAAATCCTCATTAAAATCTCTGTCAAATGATAAAAATGCAATTAAAACACAAGTGACGCAATTTCACTTAATTAAATTCCATTCTTGTGTGCGTGCGTTTTTTTCTTCACAGATTTTTTTTTTTTTTTTTTGCTTTCGGTGCGATGTCCGCGCTCGTTGATCCAATAAACATTCACATTTGTATCGAATGTCGCCGTTTTTTCCTCCTTCCGTTTGATATCGCGATGAATTCAAGACATAGACAAAAAACGCAGCCATAGGAACATCTACAAATAAGTTTTGCACATTTTTTCCGTTTCTCTCTATACTTATTTAAATTGTTCGGATTCACTTTAAAATCACAAAACCGGAAAAATGCCCCTGCATCGTTAAACAATACATTTGCAGCCATGGATATTAAATTCAAAAAGAGCGCCCGATTTTTTAAGGCTGAAAAGAATGTGATAAATCGAGAATCCGAACTTAGTTAGTTGAATGCAAAAAAAAAAAATGTTCGGTGACTTCTTGCGATGGCAAGCGATTCTTACATCATCGCAATGGTTGGAAATAATGAGCAGCGTCTGCGGGTTTCGAGTCGAAATCGTTGAAATTTTCATACATTTTTGTGAGCAAATCCATGAATCGAGTTGTTCAGAGGCTTTATTCTTCAGGAATACCAAAACAAAAGCCACATTTTTGAAATGTGTTGCATCAATATCATGAGAATTTTCGAATTTCCTGAAGATTAAATGGAAGCGTACTGCTGTGCCTGCACCCCATCCCAAGCACAATTTAAACATGCTAATCTCTTTCGCATTAACACGATACCCACGAGTTCACTACAACGTGCACAATATGTTTCCCCGTTTCACACGACGCCTGTTCAAAGTGAGGGGTGGACAATGTATTAGCTTAGCTGTGCCAAATGTTTACATGTTTTCCATGTGATTCGTAAGAAAACCAATTGTTTTGCTGTATTTGTTCGTATGTGTGTGTGCCAGCTACTGGAATTGCCCAAATAATCCACTGCCGGAGATGCACCAACAACAGGATCAAAAAGAATTTTAAAAGAAATAAAAGTCAATGCCGTATAGTCGACTGAAAAAATCGACGGACCGTTTAAAAATGCCTGAATGGAAATAAGCGAATCAGAGTAACCTTTTTTCATTCAACTTCTTTTTATCCCACATTTTGTGCTATATCTTTTACACCGTTTTTATGAGCCTTTATGAGCCTCAATACAACGTGTTAATTTTGCCCGATGGATAAATCCTACTTTTAATTTCCGACTTCGTTACGGTCGCCGTTCTTGCTGCCTTTTCAACCTGCTCCTTCCTCTTTCGCATTCTTTTTCGCTATTTGTAGTACATGTACTTAAATGTATCAAAGATCATCGAGTGGGTGTCTATAATCTTCAGCTTACTTTCATCATTTTCCCACTTTTTCTCTCTTTTTGAGCAAACGCCAGTCGGCACGGCAATCAAGACATTATTTGAAAATCAATTACCTTTTTATTGGGTTTAATTTGAGAAAAGATATAGCTTATTTTTACCGTCTTTGGCATCGTATCCCCGATACTTTATGAAAATTCGTTTTTCGACATGTCGTAGATGGAGGTGACACAAACATTCAACAAAATCACATTGGAAAATGTCTTTGATGGCAGGCTGCCGCCTAGACGGCCAATTTCAATCATAATCGATTCTCTTCTCGAGAAATATACAGAGGAAATCGTTAAATTAAAAATTATTTGTAATTGGCTGCTTAGAAACTAGTGTCATAAATCTGTTTATTCAAATGCAAAACCCAAAAAGTCGATTTTTGTTGAAAAATGAAAGTTTATGTGGAAGAAATTTCAACGATAGAAATTAAATAATTCAGTGAAATTAACTGAAACCACAATCAGCCAATGGTAAAAATTTATAAGAAAAAATGCGATTAAATTACATTAAGTTGGCTGCATTAAAAGCTTAATTGTATAAGTTACATCAGCCTTGGCCAACATTAATATAACCGAATCATCTGTTGGGAACGTGTGGCTATGATCACGCCTACAAAATTCAAACTTCACAGTTAGCAACTTATGATGCATTGATTTAAGCTCAGATAAATCTTATATATTTAATGTCAGTTGCTATAAAATTGCTGCCTTATGTGCAAATTCAACGAGATTTTTGGAGAAATCGTCTACCGATAATCGAAATCATTAGTCGGAAATCTTACATTAACGATATGAAATTCTGTGTGACTCAGCTTTTTCATTAAAAAATTAGATTCAAAATGTTTCATAATGATAAAATGTGAACTAAACATAGTCCTCATACAAATGTTTCGTACTTATATTATCTCAATAAGCTGAAAATGTATAGGTTTCTATTCCCAATGAAGACCTATCTATTTGCGTGCTCATGTATTTTAGTCTCAATTTTTGAGTTATGGTGTTATCAAATTTGTTCGTACAACGTTGAACGTAGCACACACGGACAAAAAATCGCTCCGAAAATGATCTCAATCGTTTTTAAGGTCTTAAAAGAAAACTTATTTTCAGTCGTTCGCAAAAGCATAGCTAAATCGCATGCCTATTTTATACAGTGCATATTAGGCATGCCTATCGACGCGATGCGTCGCTGTGTTTGCGTACGCATCGTAGTCGCAAGACACAGCTCTCGCACACACAACCATCACAAGATATATACGTATGTGCGGCAATTGTGCTATGGTTGTGTGTGCTGTGTCTTGCGATTACGATGCGTATGCAAACATAGCCTCGCATCGCGTCGATAGGCATGCCTAATATGCACTGCATAAAATAGTCATTCGATTTAGCTATGCTTTTGCGAACGACTGAAAATAAGTTTTCTTTCAAGACCTTAAAAACGATTGAGATCATTTTCGGAGCGATTTTTTGTCCGTGTGTGCTACGTTCAACGTTGTACGAACAAATTTGATAACACCATAACTCAAAAATTGAGACTAAAATACATGAGCACGCAAATAGATTGCTTATTTTGATGGTTTTGCATTTTTTGGACCGATCGTAATACTTTTACTCACACAATCGTGTGTGCGTAAAAGTAAAAATGAATACTTGTAATTCATCGTGGCGAGAGCAATAGAAAAATACAGAAAGCACTAGCAATGGAAAAATATTCCGTACTATTAACAGTTTTATGAATTGTCATCTTGATTCGATCACAATTCACGATATTCTCAAAATATTTTCATTGAAACACTTATTTATACATATATTTGAGTTGATAACCAAATTTGCAATGAATAGGAGACTTTATTAATAATATTTAAAACAATTTCATCAACACATTGAATATATTATGAAAAATTTGATTCATTGGTAATTGACTCTACATAGAAAGATATTGCGAAAAGTGTATGGAAGGGGAAAATCACCACTGAAAATCACCACTCATTCCAATGGTCTCTGGTTTCATTACCTCAACCATATGTTTTCAAACGACAAGTACTGTCAAAACAAAACTGCTGAAAATAACTGAAAAGCACTGAAAATAACTGAACATTTTTGACATTTCCAAAACTAAGAAAAAAACTCTGAAATTAGTTTGCAGTGGTGGTTCAGTGGTTCTTAGTACTTTTTAATGTTTCAGTATTAATTCGCCCCTTGGTGTATGGTGCAGAATTTGAGGTGAATGTCCAATTTTTGTTCATTTCTATTGAAATGCAAAAGTCTTTGACAGATTATTCGCTATGTGTTTGAATGGCTGTTTCATTCAAAATTATTCGAATTATGTTTATAAAACGATTTGGCGCTATTTCACCGCTCGTTAAATGTAAAGTTGAAACCAGCTTGCGTATGCGTGCCTGTATATATATATATATATATATGTGCCTGTGTGTGCGGATGCTTGTGTCGATATCCATAACTTCGTTTAAATACCTCATTGAGTTTAATTGGTGGCGAATTTACCGCGGGAGCCCATGTGATGGCATCAAAATACGAACAAATAACAAACATTTGGTAGAAACAATGGAAACAAACCGTAAAATTAATATAACGCAACGCAATCATTCTAAAATTACGTTTCAAACCGTTTCCATTTGAAAATTCAGCAATCGCAAAAGGAGGACGAGCAGCAGTAAAAAGTAAAATCGTCACACTGTTTGTGCTCTCTCTCTGTCGGTGCTCTGTTTTACGTGTTCATAATTTCTATTGGGTACGAAATGGTTTGTCAAAGTTCATCGAATCAGAAAAGCGCCGACAGCAATCGGCAATGCACACAGCCGGCACAATGTATTCGCTGAATTACGCTTATGTGCATAATTTGCCGGGGCTTGGCAAATGTGATTAAATTAAATTGGCTATGTTATTTGGTTTAATTATAGTTATACAATCTCACTCAGTTCATCCGCAACCTCAACCTCGTTTCACTATTTCAAACAGCCAAATAAACGATGAAGCATAAGACACCCTATGCGTTCGAAACGGATTATGTTGAATGAGAGAGCTGAAACGAACTCTACCACACAGGTTTTTTTGTTTTTTTTTTTTCTTATTATTGGTGTCGGTTGCGGTTAAACCGAACTCCAATATAATGGACGAATATTCCTTTCAAATCAATATTTTGAGCAAATCATCAGACAATTATGAACGATTTCAATAGATTTGTCGGACATTTTATTGAAATTATTTACTGCTTTGTTGCAATTTAAATTTATTAAAAAGAATGGTTGATTTTTATTAGAAAAGTTGATAAATTCAGAAGAATTGTAATAATGGGTTCAACCCATTCCCTTTAATTAATACATATACAGATATAGAGACTTTGAATCATTTAAAATGTGCCAACAGGAGAAATGCTCAAAATTGATTGGGTTTTTTTTCAATTCTTTTGAACTGATAAACTTTTATTAACTCTCATCCATTATTTTAACATAAATAAGTGATTAGATACTATCGTATCTTTACGATATTATAGAAAGTTTCTTGAAATCTTCAAACATTTTCTTAGAAGCTGAACTCTATCATCTAGTTGCCGAATGACAGCTAAATTCATTTTTGTTAGCAACAACGTTCCCTTACTTGTTAGCAATAACTGTAGTTATTCTAAACTAATTGAGAATGATCGCAATGTTTTTATCTCGTAATTTGTGTCAAATTTCGAGACATCCGCAAATGTCGGCTTTTTTTCACCGAAAAAAAATCATTTGGGCACATTTTTTATTTAGAATAATGCGTGTAATTTTTATACTGTTTCACTTTATCTTTTAAATACGTATTCGGTAGCTTTGATAATTCTATGAACATTTGATTCAAGCATGCATACTGATAATGATATCGCATTGGTTTACAAGCAGAGCTTTGTTGTGTTTCTTCATGTTTCAGTTTCGACTGTTTATTCACTTAAGATGTGACAACAACATTTGAATATCAAAAAAAAAAAATTCATGTTCGTTAGCAGAATAATGGCGCATGAATTGGATAATAGCAGTATTTCGCGATCAATAGCAAAATTGTATATGAACACTGAATTGTCCGATGTGATTTTTTTATTTCGGAAAAATGGTGTGATTGAAGAAGTGGCCGCGCATAAATTGATATTGGCTTCGGCCAGCCAAGTATTTCAAAAATTGTTCTTCGGATTGGAAAAACGTTACGAAAGCATCGTTGAGGATATTGATGTGTCTGTCGAAGTGTTTAAAGAATTTCTACAGCTATTTTATCTCGAAAAAGTGAGAGTGACCATTGAAAACATCGAGAAAATAGTGTATTTGGCAAATAAATATGATATGCTCAGCAATTTAAATACTTGCGCCATAAAGATCCAAGGTCAAACGACTTCGGAAAATATCTGCTGGGCCTATCAATTGGCCATTTTTCTGGGTAATGAAAAATTGAAACGATTTTGTGAAGGAATGATCATGATTTCACCGCTTGAAATATTCAAATCAAATGCATTCCAACGCTGCGACCAAATTGTGCTAAAACACATTTTAAGTATGAATTCGCTTTTATGCAAAGAGACTGATATATTTAATGCGTGTTTGAGTTGGGCTAAATTTTCGTGCAGGCGAAAGCAGCTGGATGAGACTAAATCGGAACATTTGAGGGCAGAAATGGGCGAATGCTTCAATTTGATTCGCTTTGGTTCAATGAAACTGGAGGACTTTTTTGCAATTAGAGCGGTGCTCTTCAAACTTTGCAAACCAAAGGAGATGGACAATATTTTTGGCCAATTCAGCCAAAGCTCTCGGTCCGATGAACTGTTTAAGTGGGAACGAGGAAAAGAGTTGGTGTGCTGGAGCGAAAACTCAGTCAACGAATCACCGTATCACATTACAAACTGTGAATCGACTTGGTTCACAACGAATCATCCGGTTTTATTGAGTGGACTTTGGTTAAGCGGCCTCTTTCATCGCTACTCCAACTATATTTCTGTGCAGTTCCAACTCAGCATAATTGAATTGTCTGACCAAACATTCGGAGAAAACACAAAGAGTGAAACACTTTTGACAAAAACAGTGACGCTGTTAAGAAGAATGAAAACTAGGGTCGCAATACCACGATTTCTAGTCATAAATCCGCAAAAAATGTATGAAATTAGGTTAGAAACAATGGAAAATGATAATTATTATCATTGCAGCACTTGGAACACCAAGGTCAAAATGGATAACGATATTTTTGTCCATTTTCATCGAAATCCGGTGAACAAAGCGAACAGCCGACATGGCCTGGTCTCATGTATGATTTTCAAAAGGCTTTGAATAGATTTTGGAGACGTGACATGAAGAATCACACTACACACAAGCGAACTATATTCAAGAAAATTACTCCAGTAAAAACAAATATAAAAGAACTCTTGTTTATGTGTGTATGTGTGTACGCACATTTTTTTGTCGAATCATTTGAATTATTTACGTTGTCTATTGTGCAAAGCCCAAATATTACAGAAAAATCATGTTGAAATTGAAACTCAAAGCATTACGTGAAATCTTCCTGCTAGAATATACCACATGGTTCAAGTTCTATAGAAATTATAAGAAAAAAGTTTTCTGTGCACCATTTGATCCTACATATATTATTTATATGATAAGAATAAACATTTATTTGAACTGGGCCACATTCGTTTTTTTTTTTTTTTTTTTTTTTTTTTGTGACATTTCGCTGTCCCTTGTTTTTATCAAAACTTTTATTATTTTTGAATTCTCTAAATCTCTAGACTTAATCTAACTGATTTTAATGAAAGCAACTTTCTTTTCTGAGGTCTTTGTATATATTCAAGGTATACAAAAATGAAATCACATTAATTAAGTGCAAACTTGTTTGAGCTGATTCACTCGTCAGGGTTTTAATCGATCGTCATCACATTTTCCTCCACTTCAGTGGCATGTCGAAACCATATTTAGCTCGCATATTACTGTACAGTCATAAATTCGATAAGCTTGCTATTTTGATTTCCATACTTCGTTTGAATTGGGATAAGATCTGTGCTGACTGAATCATTCGCATTCCTCAGTTTTGGATGAATAAAATCGTTGGTTCATCTGTTTCGCTCGTCAAATTTATGCGGTTCACGCTTAGTGAATTAGGATTCATTTCTTGTAAAAACATTAAATAAATTTATTGTAGGTTAATTGAAAACTAATTTCAAAATGACGAACAACTGTGCTGCTTCCGAAGGCAAGTCGTTCAATTTTATCATTTCTCATTGAATCTATATTCTATTCCTGTTTCGAAGGTACTTCGACATTGAATCTCAATGAGGAGTTGGCTTATGTTCATTTTCTCTCCAAAATTTGTGGTTTCATTGCGCGAATTACAGCGAACAAAGCGAATTTGTCAGTACTGAGCCCAGTGTGTAATCGAATGTTTTGCGGAGCGTTGAAAGAGCCGGGAGATATGGAAGTTGTTGATGCGGACGTCGATGCATTCAAGGAGTCTGTTCAGCTATTTTATTTGAAGGAGGTGAGCCTAACGATGGAAAAGCAGTCGCACGTTTGGCTGATAAATATAATGTTCTCTTTTATATGAATGCGTACGCTTCATTTATTCAAAATCGACTCACGCTGAGCAACATGTGTTGGAGCTATCAATTGGCCATATTCCTCCAGCATAAAGATCCAATCAGTATGTGTGAGAAAAAAATCTGGAAGTATCCAAAACGGATATTTGAAATTAAAATTTTGAGAAACGTTGGAACATATTTTAAAATTGGATTCTGAATATGCTGAAATCGATGTGTTCAATTATTGGTAATGGTTGTGTAATATGGGCAAAATATGCTTGTAGACAATGCCATTTGAATGAAAATGGTGTGGGAGACCTGAGCTCGGTGATTGCCATTATTTGGTCCGTTTTGATGAGTTCAGAATAAATGATTTCACAATATTGGCCGCATCGCACAATGTCCCTCTGTAGTCCCAATATTTATGTTGACATTAAATGGATATAAAGCCCACATTTCCATTGAAACCTTACTTTGAACTACGATAACTAGTCTTGTGGCTGGATATCACAGTTGAATTTCAATCGAGTTTAAACTTAAAGCGAATGCCTAACTCACCAGTTCAAACAATGCAGAGATTGTATTTATAAATAAATTTGTATTGGGTGAACAAATGAATTTTAAAGGATTTACAAGAGATGATATACTAGCACTATATCGCATCGGGCAATCTTGTAACTATCTTCATGTCAAAGCATCATCATTACTCATCACTTTTCAGTATCTGTCATTTCCCCGAAGTGTAAACAACATAGTTTTTGTGTGCCCTGAATATGTCTACTTTTGTTCCATCAAAACACAATTTGCGGGAAGAATTACTTCTTTGCTTTCATTTGAAGAAATCTGCAGCTGAAAGTCGTCGTGTGCTGCAGGAAGCTTATGGGGATCATGCTCCATCGATTTTCACTTGTGAGTACTGGTTTAGACGATTTAAAAGTGGTGATTTTGATACGAACGACAAAGAGCGTCCGGGAGGCCCACAAAAGTTTGAAGATGTTGAATTGGAGGAATTACTCGAGCAAGATTCATGTCAAACACAAGAAGAACTTGCAGAAACATTGGGAGTTACTCAACAAGCTATTTCCAATCGCTTAAAAGCCTTGGGATTCATCCAAAAGGAAGGAAATTGGGTGCCGTACGATTTGAAGCCGAGAGACGTCGAACGGCGTTTTTGCATGTCTGAAATGCTGCTCGCTCGCTCGCCACAAAAAGAAGGCTTTTTTGCATCGGATCGTAACGCAAGATAAAAAATGGATTTATTACGACAATCCGAAACGTAAAAAAGCGTACGTGAAGTGCGGCCAACCCGGCCCATCGACGCCGAAGCCGAATAATCATGCGGCCAAGGTGATGCTCTGTATTTGGTGGGATCAAAAGGGTGTGCTGTTTTATGAGCTGCTTAAACCGGGTGAAACTATTACTGGGGAACGCTACCGACAACAACTCATCAAATTGAATGCAGCAATCAAGCAAAAACGGCCAGAATGGGCGACCAGACAGGAGTCATTGATTTTCCATGATGACAATGCTTGGCCACATCGAACTCAAGAGGTCAAAAATTATGTGAAAAATGTTAGATGGGAGCCGCTACCCCACCCGCCGCATAGCCCAGACCTGACACCTTCTGACTACTATCTATTTCGATCCATGCAGAATGCCCTTGCCGGAATACGGTTAACTTCAATCGACGGTATCAAAAATTGGCTCGATTCGTTCTTTCGCTCAAAAGATGAGGACTGGTTTTGGCAAGGAATCCATAAATTGCCAAAAAGATGGGAAAATGTTGTGGCTTCAGATGGACAATACTTTGAATAAAATATATTGTACCAGCTTTTCAAAATAAACTCTCTAAATTAGAAAAAAATCCTTTAAAATTTATTTGTTCACCCAATAGTTGTTTTCATAATCAAGCAATAGCTTACAAAATAGTAAACTAATTCAAGTATATGACGTACACTTTTTAGCAAACATGAAATGAACTCTTCTATTTTTTTGCTAATATTTAATTTATTCTCATTCAAAACACACACATTAAGAAAAAAAAACAAATATTATTATAATCTATAAAATTGAACATTATTTGATCTGTCTAGAAAGAAAATGGGACATATTTTTGGAACACATAGAAGTGAAACGAATATAAGTATTTTATAAAAGTGGAACATCTTCAAAGCATTTCATAAAAGTGAAACATTGCAAAATTCGTTTATCTCGAATCGAATGTTCCACTTTGAAAAAATTATATTTTTGTGTTGCATTTTAATTATTTTTCAAATGTTGCATTCTGATGAAACCATTTGAAATGTTCTACTCTAAATGAACAACTTCGAAAACGAAAATTCATTTAGATGGTTATTATTATCAGAATGCAAAATTTGAAAAATAATTGTTTAAAATGGAACATATCAAATCAATTTGTTTAAAATGCAACACACAAATATCTTTTTTTTTTTTTTGTGATTGTGTTCGTGTGGAATTTTATGGGGAACATGCTCTTTATCTCTGAATTGTAGAGATTGGTTTTGACGCTTCAACATTGGTGATTTTGACGTGAAAGACAAGGAACGCCCGGGATGGCCACAAAAAGGAAGATGGAGAATTGGGAAGAAGAAAATCTTGCAGAATTATTAAATTTTGATCGATCAACCATTTCAAGACGTTTACAAGCTATTGGAATGATTCAAAAGCAAGGATATTGGGTGCATTATGAGCTGCTTACGAAACAACCACAGGGAATCGCTTCCGGTTACAATTAATGCGTTTGAGCCGTGCGTTATGAGAAACATGGCCGGAAACGATCGAAAGACATGATAAAGTGATTCTTCAGCATGACAATGCCCGACCTCATGTTGGCCAGTCAAAACATACTTGGAAACGCTGAAATGGAAAGTGCCACACCACCCGCCGTATTCTCCAGACATTGCTCCTTCTGATTACCTTTTCTTTGCCAATCGATGACGAATGGCCTGAGTGAGAAGCGCTTCAGACTTTAAAAATACCAAAAAATGGGTCGATTCATGGATAATGTTAAAAAACGAGTCGTTCTTCCCCCGCAGAATTCGTCTCTTGCCCAAAATATGTGGACAGGATACTTGACATTCGAATGAGAACAAATCGTTTGCACTCCCCGCACTCGAAATCAATAATATTGATC
Source organism: Obolodiplosis robiniae (assembly GCA_028476595.1). NCBI lineage: Eukaryota > Metazoa > Arthropoda > Insecta > Diptera > Cecidomyiidae > Obolodiplosis > Obolodiplosis robiniae. Next base: position 3,773,391 of record CM052017.1, on the reverse strand, counting down.
TTTCTCGAAAATTATTTGACAAACTTTATATATGTTTGAAAAGTAAAAAATGGAAAGCGTTTTGGTGAATTCGGCTGCTTCAATGTCATATCGAGAACTATATCTTATCTCCGCAATGATGAAATCAAAAGAAAGTCAGCCAACAAAATAATTTTAGCTGCTTTCAGCCCAGTTTTTGACAGAATGCGTTGACAATAACAGGAGTTGCCGAGATTATAATTATTACTATTATTTATTGATTTTTTTTTTTCAACAAATTATGATCAATTAATTAAAATAATTACTATAATCATAATTATCATTATTTCTAGCTTCGAATCTTTTGATTTCTCTCAATTACATAATTCCGACATTTTGATTTGAATACATTTAGTGCTTGCCTAATGTCACTCAAAAAAATAAAAGTCTTGTGAAGTCCAGTCTAGAATGGTCGTGTGCTTCTGCCATTCATTTCTCTAGTGAAAATGCAAATTTCAGTCAGATAATTGGGCAGAATTTATAAATATAAATTAACACATTGGATGTGATCAATTGTGACATGCTTAATCACTAGGGGGTTCATTCAAATCCTGAAGTAATGAATTCCTCTGGAAACAAACGATAAAATAGAATAAAAGCCTAAACATCTAAATTTGAACGGATTTTATTGGATCCCGTCGAATATTTGAATATCGTTTGACACTTCTGTCAAATTTCGACTGACTTAAACGTCTTTCATACTTTGTAGTATCAGTGAAAAGTGAAATTTATATATTAGAATATTTTTAATATGGTATTCGAAACTTTTTTAAAATATAAGTGTTTTGAGATTTAAATTTCCAATTTTAATTTAGAAGTTTATTAATTTTTTTTAAGGCTGACAAAAATGTATGGAGAATATTTGATGGCTGCGACTGTATTAAACATATAAACGAATTCGCTCATATGTACGTCAATTCATTATATCCACCTGTATTCAACAATATCCACATTAAAAAAATACAGTGAATATTGTTGAATATAGATGAATATAGTGAATTGACGTACATATGAGCGAATTCATAAGTGAAAACGTATTACGCGTGTAGATAAAAGGAATAAAATAAATGATAAATCCCCCTAGCTTAATCAATTTAATGCTTTCCATGTAAATCAAACAGGTGTTGAAATTGCACATTCTAATACTGTTATCATTGCTCTGTTTTGTAGTTTCTATATTTGTCTGATTTCTTCTTACACGCGATATATATCGTAGGGCAGTATGGAAACTGTGGCAATATGAACGAATTGTTAACAATTTTTTTGTGATACGTATATCATTATTAATATTATTGAACAAAATGACAGCAAGTGTAGTTCCCTGTGGCACGTCAATTTAAATTTGGTTTACTGCTTACGAGTATAGCTAGCAAACCCTATCAATTCAGTGTTTTTGATGCCAATCGATTTCACTTTTTTAAGAAGCAAATTCCTCTACGGCTTCAAAGGCTCGTTTGAGGTTCAAAAACATAGCGATGACGATTTGTTCCTTTCTGATCGATAATGTGCAGTCGTTCATGATATAATTGGTTGTTGTCTCAAACGAGTGATTCTCTCAAAATGCTGATTGGTAAAATGATTGATTGTGGACGTGGATATCAATTCGTTCAAAGAATTCCTGAAGCTAATGCTCTTCTGCCTGGAAAAAGTGTCATTGTAATAGTTATCCTCAAACATGCTAAAGCTTGCACGTCGAACATCAAAATTGGGACAATGTAAAACATGTGCTATGGCAACCAATTTGACGTGCACATCAAGGATGATTAGCAATAATTGACTTTTTTGAGTTCAAGATCAACCGATCGGCGAAGGATGTACTATTTGCACCGAGAGCATTTCAGAATTGTAACAGCGAAATGTTTAAGCGTATTCTGGATGTTGGTCTGTTCTGCGATGAAATTGACGTTTCTAACGCCTATTGGGCAAAGGCTTAAAATGCATGGAGGCAAAACGATCTAGATTAAAATGACGCGATTGTCGATAAAAGATTCAATTTGGTGACATGAAAATCGATAGATCCACTGCATTTTATGTGCTGCAAACAGGTTCGCTCACATTGGAGGAATTCGAAGATATCGCCCTTCTGATGAAGGAAGGCCAGCATACTTACCAGATGACAGATAACACATTTCAAAATTATTCTACCTCTTCCAGTTTAATTGATGTGTTAGGTTCGTTTATGAGCTAAATGAACAAATAAATTATATTCAATACATTCGGTTAAGAGCATTTTTTTAGCCTAATGTACTAAATACGTTACTTTAATCTATTATTACACTAAATTTTGCTAAAAAAAATTACACAAATTCATAGAATCCAATATAAACTTTGAGATTTTTTAAATAAATTGATTAACTTCGTTTAAAACTTGTTTTTATCTTTCAGGGTCTGTTCATGAAGATTTACATAATTTTTAAATGGACCGTTCGACATGAACTGAGAATTGTATGATGACATGTAAGGTGGTAGTTTCTATTTGTATTAACGTTCGATCATCGAGCATAGTTCTTCATCGATTTTACATGCAATTCCTCGTATACAACACAATATATTTTCAATGCTAGTTTATTCGTCAGCTAACGATGAAATGTTCCTTAAAAAAACCATCGAACAAATAAAAGAAGAAAACCAAATGCAATGTTTATATTAGAATTTCTCTTTATTTACAGTATGTTTGTTTGAATTTGCATTGATGCATCGTATTTTTTGTGTAAAATTCTAAAAACTAAACTAGCTAACTAAATTGTAGTCATATAATCAATTGTTTTTCTGTTCATACTAGATTTCCCCATTAATTTCAGTTTTGCAGTTTTGAATGCATGCAATTAAATGATTTCATGTTCGATTGAATATATTTCGTGTTTATATAGAATTTGTTTTGTCTCATTAATCATCTGTCGGATGTCCATCGTAAAATAAGGTGTTGCATCTTCTGCATTTGTCGCTCCAAAAATAATATTTATAATAAACTAAAATCTAAAAATGAATTAACTAATTTAATGCATCAGCATTTATTTTGTGTTTGTGTATCAATCATTTTTCATGTTTCTTGTTTTTCTTTCCTCTCTCATTTCTGTACTGTCAACTAAAATTAACTTAATAATACGCATGTGGGTGTCGCTATCCGTCTCTTTTGTTTTCGTTTATCTCATTTATTTTAGAATATTTCAAAATGTGTTCAAAGCGTGTGTTGAACAAACTAAATGAATATTCGAAATCTAGTAAGCAAGCGTCACTTGTTTACCGTGATTTTATTCATCTCATTAGTTGAAGTGCTCTTTCGTCGCCTCTCGTATAATTGTTCACTATCTTAATAAAGCATAAAAATTGCCGCAAAGTGCACAAAACAAAAATCGGAGTGAATTATGTGGTTGTTCATACTAACTGACTTGATTACAATTCATTTGAAAGTGTGTCACAATTTGTCACCTAATCAATACGATAAACATCGACTCTAAACTTCCCTATCGAACTGAAGAGAAAAAACCAAAGATGAGGAAATAATAATAATTTTTCAAGTAGTTTTGTAATTTGTTTATATCTTTTCATTCCTTTTGTTTCAAATTCTATGAATTAAAAATTGGTTTTCGTCCATCTTCCCATGCTTACGACAAACGAAAGTCCCACATTCCAAAACTAAATAGGAAATTTTATGTTCGATTTAATAAGGGTTTTAAATTAAAAAAGGTTGTAACTTAAATTCAAATCGTTAAATATATGTTTTTAAAATAAATTTTTTGTTTGCTCTTTGAGATGGATTTTGCCTTAATTTACGTTTGAGTTGCATTTTTAATATTGTAGTTTTTATGTTTCATGTGCTCTGGAATCACTGAACATATCCAAATCACAAAAATTAAATGTTCATTTTCAAACGATTCACAAATCCACAATGTTTTATGTCAATGTTTCCGTTGTTTTTGTTCATTTTTTTTTAATTTTCTCTTTCTACAAATCGTATCAACGTCGAACTTTCTTCAACGAAAGAGTGTCAGTGCATGAAACTTAAAGTCAAAAAAAGCGGTGAAATCATGCGAGAAAAACAACTTGGCTAAATTTAAATCAAGTGAAATGGCCGTTCTGATTTAACATTATTCGGTATCATCGTTTGGGGAGCTCTCAGTAGTCAATTATGTAAAAAAAATCTAATATAATTAAAATAATGCTCGTCCATTGGTTGTGGATGCACTAAAATTTTAAATACTTGAAGTTAACAATTGGAGTGTGCCGTATCATTAGCAATATTCGCATTTATGCATTCAAATCATGTAAAGAAAATCGTCCAAGGTGCAAATATCGATGCGTTCACGTCTCCTCTCCAATGCGATGCTTGATGGTTTTGACAAATGTTATCAAAAATATAGAATTGCTTTTGCGATATTTTTTGTTCGTTTTAAATCGCACTTTCTATTTTTGTGTTTTTGTTTCTCTTTATGTGTGTTAGTGTGTGAGTGTTTCAATATCAAATTGAGTCAAAGTACATAACATATTTACATGTCTAATTTCTAGTGTATGGTACTCATGAGAAAAACCATATAATATATCTTTTTTATCTTCATTTGTGGGTTTTTGTGTAAATCGTAAATTTAACAATGGATCTTAGCGTTCATATATATTTTGTTGTTGTTTCATTTTGTGTACGAGAAAGAAAAATATAGTTAGTTTTATATTTCAAGTAATTTGGATTGTTTTCAGCTTCTTCTATATTCTTCATGTTTTACTTTAATCTCAACACACATTTGTCCACTTATTTGTTGTTTTTCTGGCAAATATATTCAAATTCAAATTAAAAAAAAAAAGATTTCATTACAATAAAATAAATTGATGTGCAAAAAACTGGAAAATAGGGAGAAAATATGGTTTTGTGTTGAAATGGAACAATATGTGTTAAATAATGGATAAATCTATAAATGGTGTGTGCATGACTGTAGAATTATTGCTGATTGTTCAACAGTGTGAACATGCTGATGAGAGAAATCAGAATTTATGTTGCTACTGTTGATGTTTTCGGCATTTCCGCTCACATTAGTGCATCATCTGGACATTCAGACCCCGAATTCTTTCTTATAACCATCTTTTTAATTTATTATCACAAAATGTCTAAATGGGTTCATCGTCTATTCGCAGCTATTGAGTATACTTTCCATAGTTGGTTGGTCATCTCATGCCAATTTGCTTAGTTCATCCATTTGCGGCAGTTTGGCGCTCCACACATGCAGGAAATCTTATGTGAGTCATCTTCGATATCAAATTTGTAGTCATACGAGAGCTGAAATTATTATTTATTTTTTATCATTCATTGGAGCTAATTGAAAAAATTGTAAATTAATAAACATAATTTATCCATCTGTTCAAAATATGGAGAAACATTTATATGTTGAAATCATTACAATTTTCGTGCTAAATATTGAACCTTCTATTTTTCTTTAAAAAATCGTGTAAATCCATTTGGAAATCACTATAGTTTTCTTACTTCTTCACCACGATTGATGCGACGCTTTGCAAAAATGATGATACGGAATTCCCTGTCGACTTCAACTATTTCAGTGACACAGTTTGGATTGCACGAGTGATTGATGTATCGCGCCAACCCACCTGATAATGTTGCATCGACGACACGGTCTTCATCCAAACGGAACATATAAATTCCGCGATTCTGTGGGAAAAAATGCAATTTTATAATCATAAAATTATCAATAGACAGATTTTTGTAATGGCACCGACATGTGTCAAACAAAACTAAGCGCATTTACTTGTTATTTTCATTAGTAAGACGTCCAACTAAGTTTAATGTTGCTCATTTTATCTATCTCATTTTTCCTTTCACTCTATTTCTCAAATATCTTATTTTTTTCCTAATATTTTATGCAATTAAATTTGAAAATTACCTTAGCTTCATATTGTTTTTCACGAAGCTCAGACAATTCGGAGCGAATTACTTCACCGATATATTCGATGACCATTGTGTGCTTTTCCAAGTCGCGTGCTGCATATAGCCCAAGCCCTTGAATCTTTGATCTGTAAATTGAAATTCATATTAAATATTGCCCAAAGAGCTGCACTTATAAATGTTACTCAACATATTTTAAAACTGTTCTATATTGAACTTACCGAGCTAGGAATACATTGTTTCGCCATTCTTGTTTCATTTTCTTGTATTGTGAGCTTTTGGAATGAACGAATTGTTTGCTGTATGGGCAAGCTACTTCGCCAACGACTGATGTGGATGCGACAAATGTTGGTCGTTGACTTGCACTTCCAGATCGTTGTGTGTGTGGTTTTTTCCAACTGAGATTTTGTTGTGGTTTCGGTTCGGTACGCGCTGCTCCCGATGGATTTATGGCCAATGGAAGTTCAAGCAATGGATTTCTCCCATATTTGAAACGATAATCAGTTAGCGTTTCGATTCCGGGTAAACTCTCCAAAATGCGAACAACTGCCGGTTCAGTTAGACCAAATAAATCTTCACCGATGATGTATTTCGGGAAGATTTGCACTAAATTATGATCTTTGCGGAGCTGTGCTAAGCGCTCGAGGATTCGTTGCCATATGGCTTTTGGTGTTGAATCACGCAATTCAATGTCCTCTTCGGATGGTTCTTGCACGAGCACACGGAATTCTGGGCGTCCCGAGACATCGGCAATCGAACAAATATAGCGACAACGTTTGTTTGGTCGACGCATCGACCAATAGAACCGTAAAATTTTATAGCCAATTGGATAGATGAAATTGGGCGTATGGAAATTAACCAATTGATGTGGCAATAGTTGGCCAACATTCAAGAATATCAAACTGCCGACACGCAGCAAATTGCTCAATTCGGAGTGATGCATCACTGATGCCACTTGTCGCGCCTCGTCGCGTTCCACATAGACACGACGCTGTACACTCAATGTCGTCAATTCATTGTCTTTCTCAGTTTTCAGTACATGCGCCACGCAATGTGTCGTTTTGCTCTTGTAGAACACGCAGTTCTCTTTGATTGCACAGCTGAGATGATAAATATTGCCGCATCGATTTTTGAAGCACTTGATCGTGGCCCCAGTTAGATGGCAATGTGTGCATTGCTGCACGAAACTCTGCTGTAACGCATTTTCCAAGTTCATCAGTGCTCCGTTGACGGTTTCGTAGACACCATCTGACCAAAGGGCACAATTCAAATGGACCCATTTGTCAACGTCGAAGTTCAACAGGCGCGATGGACCGTCGGCAACGCCGTCTCCCACTTGATGGCAGAATATGCATTTACGCGTGTCCTCCGGCAGCTTTGGCGTTGGTGTTACCGTGATATTCATGCGGAATAGCATTTCAGTTGTTTCTTTTTCTGTCATTTTCTTGTATTTACTCTGGGCTTTGAAGCATCCTGGTGAGAATTTCATGAACTGCATCCCCCTTTGCTTCTTCGATGGTGGTGCTCGATCGTCGATGCTGTCGTCCTGTATTTTTCTAGCGTTCGCCTTCATTCCCTCCAATTTCGTGTCATTCTTCACATCCAAATCATTGACAGAGCTCAAACTCTTATCATCTGTTGGCTGCTTCACATCGACACTGACACTTGAGTTATCCTTGCTATTCTCATCATCAGCATTTGCATCATTTTGTTCCGATACCGACGAAGTTAACAGAATATTTGGACATTTGCTGTATTTAACAGTGTCATCGTATGTGCTTAACTCTGTGTTCGATGTCTCCGGGATTTTGTCATCCAAAATATTGGTTGGCACACATTTGAATTGTCTGTAGCACGATTTGCTGCAAAAGTACAAGTCATCGCTTTCGTTCAACAACTCATTTTTGGTGTTTTGCGTAAGAAGTGGGAATTCGTAGGCTTTCGCCCGGATGACTGTGTTCAAAATGACAACATCACAATGCCGACAGAATTTGGCATTTCCATTCAAAATCGTTTGAATATCAATTGGAGCGCCTTCTTTGCCATCCTTATCACGCGTTCGATACAAACCAAGCTTTTGACTCGGCGGAGTTGTCGTTCTTTCAACTATCTGATAGGATGTTGGCGGATGAATGTGCAGAATATTGGCCAAATCATGTAACACCGTTAGGATATCATCGGCCGCCGATGATGTGAGTGTTAACGTAATTGTTATATTGCTATTATCTTTTAATGCTGGAATTGGTGGGCTGAACTTTGATTTTGTGCCGAATATATCCTTGACGGTGTTCTTGTCAATGAACGTGTTGCTATTTTTGTCCGTTGTCAGACACATTCCCTTTTTCAGCCGGATCGGAATTGGTGTAATGATCGGAATTTGCGGCGACATTCGTTTGCTTATTTGGAAATCGTTCGTCAGCTCTTCGTCGTCTTCTTGAATGAGTCGCAGTCCGGGGAAATGTGATGGGGAATCTTGAATCACACATTCCGGGCTCGACGAACTGATTATCGTATCTGGTGTTTCGATATCACGTTCCTTCAAGAAATCGTATTTGCTACGATTTTCATCATCACTCGAGAATTTAATGGGTGAAAATTCTTGATCATAAAATCCATAATGTGTCGATGAATTTTGTTGCTCCGAAAATGGTGATTTGCAACCAAACGGTTTTGTATTGTAATGATCGGCGATATTTTGCAGCTCGGCACGGCCGTATTCATTCTTCAAATCGCCAGAAATCACGCTATACTCACGTTCTGAACCGAACTTATTCAAATCACCCGAACCAAAAGCTGAGCAAATTGAATAGTTGCGATTGAGCGTCGGCTCTAATATTTGCATAGGCGGCATACATTTCAATTGAACCATTAGATTATCGATAAATGTATCATAATCTTCATCGACCTTGGCTTGCGGCACTTTTTTCTTCTTTTTCACTGTACCTGGTCCACCGGCCGAATTGTTGGCATTTTCTTTGCTCTGGATTTGCATTTGCCGACGATTTTTCTGGTATTCACGGCGTTTTCTACGTTTGATTTCAAGTGCCAATTCAGCGGCTATTTTTGCAGCCATTTCTGGGTCCGTCACAGTTTCCGTTGTTGCTTCCTCCTTGATCGAATCTTGCTTGACACTGCTATGATCGGAGGCAGCGCTCATTTGCGAGTTGTCATCGAGCAATTCACGTTTCACATCGGCATTCGATAGAATCGATGGTGGTCTCGATGTTGGAGTTGGGCTTGGTTGCGATGGAATTGAATCTTCGCGCTTTATTACAATTGCTGTTGAATTGCCAATTTCAATGGATTTATTTGCAAATGGAACCGAATTTTGAACAGGCTCTTTCTGGAAAATCGGCTCAGTTTTGATAGCTTCAGGTTTCAATGGCACAGGAGACGGCTCGACAGACTTTTCGGCCGATTCCAGGACCGGTGCACTAGTTATTTGCAAAATGGTTGCTGGAATGGGAATTATTGGTATTTTTGAGCATTATTTGTTTTTTCTCATTGAGAATCAGTTTGAAAAAGTAATTTGAAGATCCTCAGAAAAAATAAAAGTTTTCTTTTTGTCAGGCAGAGTATGCCAAAAACGTTCCATACCTTATTAAAGACAAAGCGCCGAATTTTAGAAGCTTTTTTTGTCTTTTTTGCGGAATAGATCGTTTATAAAATACGCATTTCTTTCTGAGTTGACGAATGCGATTTTCAAATTTTTCTTATTTTTTTTATTGAATAACTGTCGCTCAAATTCTTATTGGTTTGTTGAAGATATTTTCAATGTTAATGAAATCGTTTGCTTAAAATTACCTGCATTGGCTATCTGTGCAGTTGTCGGAGTTTCAGTTGTTGTTGTTGTTGTTGTTGTTGTTGTTGTTGTTGTTGCTACTTCAGCTATCGTGCTTAAAACTTCTGACGCCAATGGAATAAGAACTGGCTCGAGCTGACTCGATTTGGCTGAAGATGCAAATAGATTGTAAAAAATTTAATAAGTTCTTACCAGAAACATTTTCATGAATTTTTACTTTTCATTTCAAAGTCTGATTTTTATAATTATCAAAAGAATTTTTAATTTGTTTTGAAAAAAATATTGCTGTTTATTTTTTTAATTAGCAAGAATTTAGGAAGGAAATGTAATTCAATAATAAACTTACTTGTCATTGTGACATTGGATGCGGATGCACTCGTTGTAGTGATGGTTGGTATTGTTTGTGTGACTGTTGCCGCAGTGGCCTGAACAGCTGCTACGACTGGTGCAGCCTCATTTAATGTTTCTTCTATTTCTTCGATGCTTACGACGGGCTTCGAAATGAACGACGTTTCACGTGACATTATTTGATGCGTGCGAACGGAATTTTTGGTGGAATCAATTGAAGTTGAAAGAATCGTTCCAGTTAATAATTTATTCGTGTTGTTCATTTGAGCATTGAATGATTGTACGGTAGTTGCCGTCACTGTAGCGATAGTGCTTGGTTTCGACTGGATTGAAGTTGGTGGCGCTGCTACTGGCAAAATGACTGGCCGTGCCAATTGCGCTTCGAGCGAACTTACAACTCCTAAGCTGGGAGCACGCAACGTTGTTACCGTTCGTGGGACAATTGACGGTATCGGGGTTACCGATGGAGTGGTAGTGCTCGCCTGCTGCAATAATTGTTTCAGCAAAACATTTTGCGTTTCGTCCGATTTGTGTACCATCGTAAGGGTAGCAAATTTGAAGGCTTCATCACAAATTTCAGCGCTCTTCGGGGCAACGATAGTCGTTGATATAGCAGCTTCTTCTTTTTCATCCTTAATCGTATTTGATGCTTCCATGCTGCTGTGACGCTTGCTAATGATTTGAGCGGGCGTCTCTTTGAGGAAGCCGGGCACTTCATCCGTTGACTTCGATCGACGGAATGGATTGTTAGTTAATTGCGTTTGAAGTATTTTTGTGTTAGGCTTTAGCGTTGGTTGACTAAGAGTTGCGCTCAAAATACTTCCGCTGGTTGGGTGACTGTACAAACTTGTCTGCAGTATATTTTGGATAGCCGTTGTTGAACTAGCCGACGTGATTGAAGCATTTGAAACAACAGCCGTGTTTTCGATCTAAGATATAGTTCAAAGGATTATAGTTGGGAATGAGATTATGGTTAAAATTTTAGCAATTGATTTAGAACTTTAAAGATAGTCTTGCGACGGAAACAGAATTTTTACCTTAGTCAAAATGGGCAACTTTATTGTTTGTTGTGGTTTCTTGGAAATGGTGAACTGTTGCCCTTCAGCGTACGGAAAAATACGAGATTGCTGCGGTTGAGATAGAGTGCTGCTCAAAATGCTCATTGTTTGTGTGGTGCCCCTTGCAATTGATGTCGACACTGTGATGGGATTTGTCGAAACGGTAATGGAATTTACGGCTGAAACAATTGACGTCGAAGTTGCAACTTTTGTTAGAATTGGTAGTTTATTTTGTGTTATTATCACTGAAGATCCTTGTTGAGCCGCCTGTCCAGAAATGATTACAGCCGGCGCTCCGCCCATCGTTGATTTTACCAGCGAGAATGTTTGCGTTTTGGTTCCCGATGAATTCACCGTGACCGGCGATCGACTGCGGCTCGTTATCGGTGACCCCGTCCGAAGCTGCTTTACAACGAAAATACTACCAGCCGATGTCGTCGTTATGGTTGCAATATTATTCTGATTGAATGTTTGTGTTGATGTTAAGATTTTGCCGGCTATTGGCGTGGACACCGGTGTTTCACTGGTGACCATTTTTGGTAGCGCTGCCTCCGCTTTGTGGCTGGCATTCAATTCATTGTTACGATTCACAGCAAGCACATTTTCAAAACTAGTTGGAACTGCATTTGTTAGGGTATTTTCAGTTTTTTCCGACCCAGTTGAGCTTGCAATCGTTGTTGTATTTGCAACCGACACTTGTGCGTCAACCGCGTTTTTTATTTCTACCGCACTTGTAACTGGTTTAATTTGATTCGATGGTGTTATGCCTGTGGATGTATTCGTTGTTTGATTAATCGATGACATAATCGATCGCAACTGCTGTGATGCATTTGCCATATTGGAAGTTATCTCATTTGGTTGTGATAGTGGCGATAATTGCGGTAAATTAGATGATAAACGTGTTGCGGGCTGGAGGCTTGTATTTGATGATTCACACGATTTGATGATGACATGCACGGGAATTTGAACGGTGGACTTTGGTTTTTCCGGTGCATCTTGTAATTTCTCACCGCTTTGCTGCGAAAACATATTTGATTGACTATCCGTTTTGATAACTGGCGAAGATGATGACGACTTTCGCTTCCAATCATCATTTAGCATTTCGTCAACCTCGATTATACGGTCATGATTTGACATGGAAATTGGCGATGAAAGGGATTTCTGTGAATTTTCCTGCAATCGAACAACAAAATTGCTTATTACTTTTTTCGACAATAAAAAGTAGCTGATGTTTTTTTTTTTAATTTTCAACGAGAAATACTTACCCCAGTGTCAATAATATCACGATTATTCTGAATGGAGTCTTCGGTTGTGTATATTGTTTCTTCAGTTAGCATTAGATCGCTTTCATCTTGTTCGATCGAGCTGTCTGGTGAAATGGATTCATCTTCAAAGAGTTTGGTGGGCAGCGATACATCTTGTGAGACTTTGAGGGAAGCCAACGATGATCCAATCTTGGAATAAGTCAATGTTGGTGGTAGACTCTTCGTTATTTGTGATTCAGCTATCGATGTAATCTTTCTTTGGCTAGCCGTTGAAGTGGTTTGTTGTGATGGCAGTGCTCTGACAATTTGCGCTTGAACAATGCGACCGCCCGAAGAATGCTGAATATTCAACGGTGACAATGTGACAAAATTTGAGGCATTCAATTTTTTACCAGAAATATTTGCAAGCGACGTGCTTATTATTGCCGGTGAGCCAATAATTTTCTTCGTCGTTGTTTCATTGCCTTTCGTAAAGATTGCCCGACCCGATGGGATAGCATTTTTCAGTATTGGCACCTGAATTGTTTGACCTCTATACATGCATTTGGCGGGGGTTGCATTCTTAACCAAACCATGGGTTGATGCTGATGATGTTGCGGTCGAATATACAGCATTTTTTGGAACTATTGTAGTTGCCGCAATTGCCTTGCGACTATATGAAATAATTTGCGGCTTTGTTGAGGAAGCGCTAGATTGTGGTATGACAACTCTAACAACGGTTCTTTCATTTAATCCAATTGATTTGTCCGTTATTTGGACGGGCTTTGAGGGTTTAATTGGTGCGTTCTCTTGCTCCGCCTCAATTTCCATTAGTTCAATTGACGAATTACTTTCTTTGCCGTCTTTTGAATTCCCCGAGTCGATCATGGCTTCAAAATCTTCGGCTGTATTGTGCAGCCGATCTTCGGGAGTTTTTATACTCGAATCCATCATAATGATTTCCGAGTTCATGGATAAAATGTCTTCTTCAGTCGTGGCGAAGTGCTCTTCCGAATTTGTATCCAAATTGACAATTTCTTCTAAATAAATGGGAGATTCCGAATGTCCATGTTTATCGTCATCGCTGTCTTCGACAGTCAGCGATTTCGAATCATCTTCATTTGGACTTCCAATGGTGTGCCGTTCGCCGTCATCGACATAATCGGCAACGCACGGGAACAATGGATATTCTTCACTGATTTCTTCCGATTCCAATGGGCTCGAGACAATGTTGAAATCATTACCCGAAGATGTGTCATAAATCACTGACACATCGTCCGCATCGACAACATTTTGCGCCACCGAACTCAACGATACCTCTGGACCAATGACCGATTTATCATTATCATCATCATAATCCATAATTCTTTGTTTTTCGTCTGGACTACTATCGATTATAACAATGTCTTCCATAATCATGGGCGCCGTCAATGGTGATTTTGTGCTCGTATAGCAGTTATCAGATACTGTTCGTTTCAAATTCCGATTCATTGTATGCGGCTGCACGGTGAATGTGCCCGGTGACGATATCGTCGAAGTGTTCGATGTTTCATCATATTCCTCTTGAGCTGGTATTATATTTGCAACTTTGCCGCGGTGAATAATTCGTGTACCACTAGCTGCTTTCAGTGTTCCGGTTGCTTTCATTGCGCCCGTTGACTTCTTTTTCAAGATCGTCACATTGTTGATTTTCTTGATTATGCCCTCTGATTGCGTAACAATCATCACCGGATTGTTACCGGTTTGTGGAGCCTGTGATTGCCCAGCATTTGATGTGCTTGCAGTAGGCAACCGCTTCGCACCACGACCAAAACCATGTATCGGCGCACCACCCCGTAAGCCGGGCTTTTGATACACATAGCTTGGCGGTGGCTGCTGTTGCGGTTGCGGCTGCTGTTGCACTTGTTGCGGTGAATTCATCGGTCCACCACTAGGTGGCCGTTGCATGTGCGGCGAACTGATCATCATTGGACTAACAACCTGTTCGAATTCAATGAAATACAATTTTTACACAATCGCAATTTATGATTTTTATGCATACCAATTAAATGGATTTGATGAAGTCGTAATGAAACGATTCATGATTGTTCGTTGCATTTACCTGTTGTTGAATATAATGTTGCTGCTGTTGTGACTGAACCTGTTGCATTTGCATTTGATTTTGTTGCATTTGATTCTGCTGCATTTGATTTTGCTGCATTTGGTTCTGCTGCATCTGATTCTGTTGCATCTGATTTTGTTGCATCTGCAATATTTGCTGTCTCTGCATCTATACATAAAACATATTCAATATGAATTCATATAATTCAGAATGTTCCCACTATTAATATCTTATTTCAAATTTCAATATTCAATTATTATTATTTTTTTTCTCGCATGTTCAAAATATCTAAATTTTGATTCTAAGCACTGAAAAAATACATTCCAACGCAAATGAAGTCAATCGTTTCATTTGGCATATGTAAACTGATACATCGAAATGAAAATCTATTCCGATGTGGGGGGAGTCTCGATAATATCTTACCTGCATGACATTTTGTTGTTGTTGTTGTTGCTGTTGTTGTCGTCGCTGCATCTGTTGTTGCTGTTGTTGTTGTTGTTGCTGAGGCATTTGTTGCATTGGATTTGCATTTGGCGACATTATCGGTTGTGGGCTGCCCAACGGTGAAATATATCCAGTCATGCTACCTTGACGATTCACAACAATTTGCTGCTGCTGAACTTGCTGCTTGGATGATTAAATTTAATTGAATGCTGCCTTTGGAAAAAATACAAAAGTGATGATAATTACCTGCTGCTGTTGTGGCCGAACGAAACGATGTTGATTCACAATCATTTGTGTTTGCACGATATTTTGTTGGGCATATGTGTGACTTGGGCTAGTTAAAATTCGACCTTGCATTGGCGGACCACCGATGCGATGGTGTTGCGGTGATGTCATTCGGGGAGCTGGCGATGTGAGTCGGCCCGGCAGTGATGGTGATGGCGAGACACTCATAGCTCCGCCTGGACTGAATGGACTCATTATCTGCGGTGCATTCGATTGTGGTTGCTAGAGAGTGAGATATTTTCAGCATTAATTTGTTGCATATCGCATTGATATCAAAACGTCTCTTACCTCGTCGGGCTGTGAATGTGGTGTTCCAATGCGCGGTGACGGCTGACTGTTGTATGGAGACATGTTTGGATTACCCGGACTTTGTAGAATGGCATTACTCGGGATTGGACTTTGTGCCATCAATGGGCTAGGCGCTTGCATCGAGTTTCCAATCGGTGACTGCACCGACATTTGCATCATACTGGTTTGCTGTACAGGATTTCCGTGTGGCGATTGCGCAGACATTTGCATCATATTTGGCTGTTGCACCGAATTGCCAAGCGGAGACTGTGCCGCCATCACGCTCGCCTGATTGATTGGTGACAGAATTTGCTGGGGTTGCTGTTGCGCCTGCAAGTTGAACAGAAAAAAACTTATTTAGAATGTCGCCGGAATAAAGAAAATATCGCCTGCTTTCTTACAGACAGTCAAGCAATTCTAGCCAAAACTAATTTTGAGAATGTTATTTCCAATCAAATGGGTCGAAAAAAACCTGTAGTACAAAAACCCAGGAACTTACGGCCATTTGTTGTCGAACTAAATTCGATTTCATGCTAGCCGCTTGTTGCTTATTTTTGTAGTCATTGATTACGATTGTGTGCTGACGCGATTGTTTTCGTGCACTCTCCAGCTGCTTCTGCACAATTGAATGCTCAGCATTGATTCTGTTGAGTTCCATCATATCCGTTTCGGCCAGATCGTTTCCACCTTTTTTCAACACACGTTGTTTGCTGAGCAATGCTTTGCGTGATTTCCGCAATTTCGACACTTCATTTTCAAAATGTTTCCGTTGATTTGTCAGTACATTTTCCTGTGTGTTCAGCCATTGCTCATAGTTGATTTGCATCTGGCGATCTTGTTCGGTGACAATGCTATCGGGTGGCATCGATGGTGGTTTCTGTAAATTAGCCACAAACATTGGTATATTGCAGCCTTCCTTCTTCACAACGGCTGCCTCCATCCCAGCATTAATATTTTGTACTTGATTCTGCATGTGCGGTTGCGGAACTTGATGTTGCTGACTGATCTGACGCTGAATGAACTGCGGTCGTGGTGTGTTCTGTGCCACAAATGGTCTTTGCTGCGGCGGTTGATTTTGTACAATTGGCTGTTGCTGTTGCTGCTGTTGTTGTATCGGTAAGAGGCCTTGCGCTGGAATACCTTGTTGTGGCATTCCCTGTGTTCCGAGCACGTCGGCGCGGAGGCGTTCAAAATCGTGATCGCTCAACAAACTTGAGCTATTCGTATTCGCCATTTCATTGTTCATTGATGCTTGACGTTCACGTTCTTGTTTTTCACGTTTCTCTTGCTCCAACAAATCTTCAAGCAACAAAGGCTGTTCCTGTTTTTCGACCAAAAAAAAAAAAAAAAAACACAGAAATTGTCATCAGTAAATTATCGTTGCATCACAATATAAATTAATTGCAGCAAATGAACAAACAATAGCCATAAATTACAGTGAGAAAATTCTGCTTGTATGATAATGA
This sequence comes from Obolodiplosis robiniae, assembly GCA_028476595.1. Classification (NCBI taxonomy): domain Eukaryota; kingdom Metazoa; phylum Arthropoda; class Insecta; order Diptera; family Cecidomyiidae; genus Obolodiplosis; species Obolodiplosis robiniae. The sequence goes on along the minus strand of CM052017.1, from coordinate 3,756,450 downwards.
AATTTGTGAGCTTGAAGGAAAAAAGCATTCTACCAACTTCCAAAACCTAAAACAAAATGAAGCTGCTCAAAATGTAAGTAATCCGGAAGAAAACGACAGTTTCACAAGATTTTGACATCTGATTGATTTGATTTCGGCAACGGCTGTGGTCACACGTGCCGCGGTGTGGTTTTTTTACAAAATTCAATTGAACTCCGTTACAAGAGACACAAGGACCATATATTAACATATTCAATGATGGACTAAAAAATTGCAAATAATTTCGATTGATTGCAAAAGAATAGTAAAGCTATTGAGAGTTAGAACTAGAGTGTGTGGTTGGTGTGAGCGAAATACAGAAAGAGAGATAGAAAAACAGGAGCATGAATTTATTAAGGAAAACTAGGGGTAACTTTCCAAATTAGGACCTACCACTTTATGTGTATCTAGTTCAAACCAAGACTCTATTCTATATGTGTCATAAGGCTCAGCTTTATACAATAGCTAGATCGTAACTAGAGACTAGGTCCTAATATGGCCACTCTACCCGTAGCAAAACGAAAATTGCGAATTTTTGAAATGTTACTGTTTTTTTTTTTAAATTTTGTTGTTTTTTTTTTTTTTTTTGCTAATGTCACATTTATTACACTCTCACCTGCAGCAACAACGGACGACGCTGTGTCATTGCTGGTGGATAATCAGGTGGATAATCAGATGTTATTCCGGACGCGCATGTTTGATTGTACTGTACATGTATACATTCATGTGTATATTACAAAATAGAAATTCATAAAATAGAGAGAGAGAGCTAAAAATGATGACTAATTTTCGATTCTATGATTATGAATTCATCGAATCCATTTCGCCCTATTCCTAAATGCTAGTTGCCAATTTGTTTTGAAATATCAACAATCAGATCACAAATATCCATCGAGCTAACATACAAGTACATTATTGCGTATTGTTCCCTTCGTCGAATGCGAATACAAACGTATTGTGTGCCACCAAATCGTTAGACTTGATTTTGAAGGTTAAAATTCTATCAATATTAATCAATCTCAATTCATAATTTGGAGTAGATTTTGAATTTGAAAATGAAGAGAACATTGACCGAAACAGCAAATGAAATGAGTGATACAAATTGACTCACCTGAATATTGTTCATTGCACCTGGATATGGTGGGGGCGGAACTGGATACGGTGGCGGATTCGAGCGAATCGGCACTCGTGCCTGAGCTCCAATTTGTGGTTGCATTTGCCTGACGCACAACAAAGCGCATGAAATCATTAAATGTTTTAGATAAAATAAAAAAAAAGTAACATAAAATATGAGTAAGTAAATTCGTGTTTCTAAAAACCTACCTTTGTTGGTGCATTATGATTTGCTGTTGCGTTTGTGGTGCATGTCTTGGATGAGTTATTTGGTTTGGAAGGGAAGTTTGTGCAACATTCGGAACAATGGGATTAGCGGTATTTGCATGTTGTTCATTGGTTTGATTGAGATTAGATTTCAACTGTCCCATTCCAGCGGCTGTTTTGTTCTCATTTGCTCTGTTTAATTTGTCTAATGCAGCCCGTTTGGCCTTTTCTTTCTCTTCGGTTTCGTCAAAATCGAGACTGTCCAGCAAGGTAGACTGATCGGCTTCATCGAGGGCATCCAACTCGGGATCGGCATATTCCAAAATATTGAAATCGACTCCCATGTCATCGGTGAATGATTTCAAGAATTCATCTTCATCGTCTTCCCCAAAATTACCCAGAATATCTCCGACCTCTTCAAGCTTTTCCAAATCCGCGTGATTCAATTTTGCGTCCAGATTGATGAAATTATCCGACATTTGTGGTTGGTCTGTGGTCAGTGGTGGTGGATTTGGTGCACAGTGTTGCTGTTGTTGCTCTTTGGTGTTCGTATTGATCATATTTGATTGTGACGTTGAAGTTGACTGTGAGCCAACAATTGGCGCAACGTTCTCGACTGGTGAGCTCACAATCGGTGTATTTTGAACAGTGATCACCGATTTTACGGTTTGATGTTGCTGTGGCCCCATAAATCGTTGCGGACGCGATATCATACCAGGTGGTAATGGTTGACGGAATGTGTTTATCGCATTTGGTTGTGGCTGTTGCTGTAACAAATCGCGCAATTGGCGATTGTTCTCCTGTGACTGCGCTCCAGGCGAAGAATATGGCGATGGGCTATTTCTCGGCTGAATTTGACCCTGCAATTCGGCTGGCTTATGCATTGGCGTTCGGATGTGCATGTGCTGAGCCGGACTTTGGCTGGCACTTGCTGTTGGACTTTGATGATCAAATGAACGTGGTGTCTGTGGCGACTATAAATAATCAATGTCAATTATGATATAGAAAATATATGGAAATGAAATTAGAAAAAACTTTAAATGGAAAACATACATTCAAATATGGATCTTGTGAACATTCCGATGATGGACGTGAAAATTGATCATGAGTACTGGTAGCTGGTGATAATGGAAATTGATTGTGTGGCGATTGAGGCGTTTGGGATTGCGGCGAGAATGGATTTTGTGCGATACGCTGCTGAATTTGCCCTTGCCGTGGTATTTGAACCGAAACGGTTCGTTGCTATTCGAAATATCAAGGAAAATCATAAATGTCATTCATTTAATTCAAAATAATTCCGATTTATTGGATATACAAACCTGCGGCAATTGAAATTGCTGTTGTCCAGGTGGCAATCCAACCACCATTCTTTGATGAGTCTTTTGGTGCATAGCTTGAAATTGGCCACCAATGTTTGTTTGACATCTGTCGAAAAGATGAGGAATTTACATATAATTTTCTAATATTCAGAGCAAGCAACATTTAATGCATTTAAGATAAGTTATGACGAGTATTTGACTGGTTTTGGATAAGAAATATTAAAAAAATAATTCGAACACAAATCACTTGTAAAAAAAATAATAATAATCGAACAATCCACATTTTACCTGTTTGCAATCACTGCGTTAGCTTCATTACTGTTGTTATTGCTATTATTATGATTTGCAGGAACTTGCATTTGATTTTGCGTTGGATCCACTGGAATATCGAAAAATCCATTTAAAAAATGGCACACTCAACAAGACAAATATTCAATGAATGTAGCTCGAGTGGAGCTCATCAACTAACCGTGCATCTTCTCTGGCATCGTTTGCAATTGTTGTAATTGCTGTTCACGTGCGCGTGATGCTTGCAATTGTTTCCATTGTCGCTCTTGCTCTTGTTGGCGAACGTTCTTCTGATGCATATCCAATCCGATCTTTTCTTGATCCTAAGCAAACACAAAGTATCATCACACCATAATTTAATCGATTGCAACGATATAATTAAATTCATCTCTAAAAAACACCTTGCACAAATTCTAATCAATTTAAATATCGCATACTTAATATTGTAACATTCAACAAATAAAGAGTAATTAAAATCTGTTAACATATTATTGGCTAAACTAAATAGCATGCAAATGGAAGAGCTGTTTTAATAATGGGTTGTGGATGACTTGTTGGAGGATTGGGATTGGATGCGGTTAGTTTTAAAAGAGATGATTTTTTGGGCGTATTTTTTGTTGTTGTTAAAACAAAACTAAAATATGAATGAATTAAATGTTATATCATTAGTGAAATCATTTTTTATTACACATGCAAGCGAAAAATTCAAAAGCTTTGGGAGCTCAAAAGCATTCAAATGAATACGAATCCTGAAAATGTTTCGTTTTTTTGAATTTGAATTGATTCGGCCAATCGAAATGGTGTTCCAACCGTCGATTTACTCATGAAGTCGGCCGCATTATCGCAAGTGTAGACTTTTATCGAAAATCATGTCATATCAAAACTCTGACAGACGTTTAGAAAACACATAAATTCTTACGATTATAGCGCAAATTAAGAAATTTAAAAAAAAAACTCGAAAACGAAAACGAATGTACGATTGTTACACACAGCTAACAAAATCACCAACTGAAAAATCAGAACGGCATCGAATCAAATGATAGCGGCACATAATTCGAACACAGCCATTCAAAATGCAAAACAAAGCTATACTCTCGCTATACTTCGATTACGAAACCTGCGAATTACAAAAATTTATTTATTTCAAGCAAAACTGTATGATATTCTACACACTCCGCATATTCTTCGGTTTTGTCAGAAAATTCCTTCCTTCGAAGGAGAAAACGAGAGAGAGCGAGAGTATAAAGCCCCAAATATAAACAAAAAAAAAAAACTATTGCCTTGATCGACATTACGACCAAAGCAATATTCGAATAGTCGAAAATTTACGCAAGAAAACGAAAACTCAACAGAAACGCTTTGAAACCAATTCTTAAGAACAACGTATAAAAATTTCAAACGAAAAATAATATCAAAACTATCCCAACGGCTAACAAACGGAATTTCATTCATAGAAACAACTGAAACTGAATTGACTTTGAGTTAAAAAAATGTTACGCAAACTGTGGCCGAGCACGCTGGCCACCAAATTTGTGTAGCATTTCGGTTGCAATGAGTTTGTCACCCCTCACCATTGTTAGTGCGGCGGCATTTGACGTGGACGATGGCGAAGAGCAAGTGGACGATTGCGTTATACTAGTCGGTTGCGGCATTGTTACGAATGCGTTCCGATTTTTCAGATCCGTCGATTTCATTTGTGTGGAACTAACGATTTGCGAGGCAACTTCATCGATTTTCGTTGTCACTATTATGCTGTTTATGTTTGTTTCCGTCAATATATCATCGCTAGCGTCGATCATTTTCTTTTGTGACTGATTGCTACTCGGACTGGCGCCAGTGCTATCCACCGTATCTTTGCTATTCTCATGCGAACTGGTGATTGTATTGCGCCGACTTTTGCATAAGGCCGTTGAGAAATTACTTGCCGCTGTCGATTCGTTCGATGTCATTTCATGATCGTGCAGCGACGGAAGAGTTCGCATTATTTCAACCGGTGTTAATACACGAATGTGTTGATCATATATCGGATTCGATGGTCCAGCATTCGTACCGATCAAATTGATCGATGTGGAGTTGATGCGTGAGGCTTGTGACGGGCCCGATTTCAACGGTGAATTGTCAAATGAATGTGTTCCAAAGTTTGAGTCGGGTACGCGTTTCAGTATTCGAATATTTTCGCCATTTTTATCGACAACAGTTACATTTGGTGCCGGTATGCGCGCCGAAAGGCCGCTGCCCGTTTGAATTTTATCCGTAGCATGGTAAATGTGCTTTGATATAAATTTACTTTTACTACTTGACGTTATTAATCCCGCCGATTGTTGAATTTTTCGCAATTCTACGCTTAAATTAATAGGCAATGTACTAGAATTTACAATACTGGGTTGCAATGTGTTCGTTACAGTTGTGCTAGTATTGTTAGTTGTGATAACTGATTTAACTGTTGCCGCTGTTGATGGCATTGTGCCGCCGACAACGGTTTTCGTTTCATTTGTTAGGTGATGATCATTTAAGCCTTTGTAGCTATGATCAATGTCAATGTGATTGGAATGAGTGGAATTTTGTGTGAGTATTGTGTCTTTGGGATGGGAGGTATGGGTTTGGGCGTGGGTATGTGTCGGATTTTGAACTGTGTTAGATGCACTTAGTACATTTGATTCAGTTAATTCATCCAATATGCTAGTTTTTCGTTGCGGCTGTTGCTGTTAATTGAACGAAAAACAAAGGGTGTGTGTGTTAAAATAGACCATATTATTTGCAAATATATCGTCAGCGATCTCTTAGTCAAAACTCTCGGCACTTTTTCGCAGGGAGTTTGTCACAAAATCGCTGTGCGAAAAAAAGACTTCACTTCCACCACATTAGAAAAAAAAAAACATAGTTTTTGTACATGAATAAAACAAAATGTGTTGGTTCGTGTAGTTTTTGATTGTGACTTCAAGTACCATTTTTGGATTGATTGGGATATTCCGACGAGAATTCGCTCAAAATCCAAAAATTGCACTCAAACTCCACAATGAGTTCGATCAAAAGATGGCAGAGACGGTGCGCGTATGGTCAAAGTGGAAACAAGCAACATTTGTTACCGTTCGAACCTTGCTTTCTCTCTGCGAAACTCTCTTTTGATCGAACGTCATCTACACAAGCAACGAATACGATAAACAAATAACCACTTTGAGAAACTGGCACAATTCCAATTGAATCCGGTTAATTGTGACCTCACACTTCGACTTGGTCCTCCAAACAAAATCATTTGCAAGCAATATCTTTGTATGGCTATGAATATCGCGCGATTCGGTTCATTCGTTTGGAGAATCAAATTGGAAATGCGAAAATGATGAAAACGGCTACCTGTATTGGTTGTGTCTGCATCGGTAGTTGCTGCGTAGTTGATGTAGTAACCGAAATAATCTTATTGCCAGGTATTTCAGATGTGGTTATCGAAAGGATTTTATTTTGAGTGACAGGAATTTCAGTTTGTTGCATTGGTTGTGGTTGCGATAGCGGCTTATTAGCATCATTGCTGCTGGGTGATGTTTGTGGGGCCTAAATGTCAGGAAACACTTAATCCGTTTAGTTGCTGAACTCATTAAATTTTGACTCTAACAATGAACTTTTTTCTCTTGGTTTCTGTTTTTCTCATTTGTGTCTGTTTTTCCCTCACTTTTTACGCATTAAAAAGACAAGCGCGCACAAAAAGAACTTGCATCGCGCACGATAAAATATTCAGCCCTCATTCGATACGCATTTGCTATATTATATTTCCTACATATCTATTTCCCGGCAATTTCTATTTTTCTCGTTTTGGAATGACAACAGAAGCAATCAAAGAAAATCGGAGACAATGTCCACGAATTCTCTTCGTGCGTTTTTTGTTGTTGTTGTTGTAATGACATTTGTTGATTAAATGAAGTGTGAGTATGAGTAACACAAAGCGGTATGGTTAGTTACAATATATCATTATTATCATCATTGAAATAAGAATGAGACAGGCAAAACATATAATGGTGTACACTGTACAGAGGTAGTTTTCAAGCGGGCGGGAATATATTCGGTATTGATAAATTTCGATATAATATGAATTAATTTTCTTTCTCGGTATTACACTATTTTTGTTTATTGTGGATTGTTGGAACAAACGCAAATAAAATATACTTATTTGTGTTTTGCATTCGGTTAATCACATTACAAGGTGTTGGCTCGGTAACACACAAAGTTTTGGGATATAACAAATAGTAATCAATAAATTTTGGATAGTCTCTAATAACTGTACGTGCCACAGATGAGTATTTAAATTTGAAGTAAGAGAAATTCATGTTTGCAAAATGTATCTAAAAAAAAATAGCCATCAACTAAAACTTGGACCGGGTGAGATTCATAGTGCAGGCGCTTTGGAAAGCAAAAAATACATTACACTTTTGTTCCTAAGCCATCGCTATGCATCTCAATTTCACAAGAATTGAGTCGATTGAAGCGGAAGTAAAGGCATTTACACTCACTTGTTGCGCCTTTCTCATGCAAGACCGATTTTCACGGGCCTTTTGTAAGTATGGCGACTTCTTTTCCGTTGACAGCACACGCCATTTCTTCAATATATGCTTACAGCGCTCATTCCAATTCGGAAATTCCACCTTGAGCTCTGGATGATTTGTGTTTGCATACAAAACGGCTGATATGGTGGCCAAACCATCGAGTCCTGCAAAAAAATCCAAAGCGAAAAATTTCATTTTTTCTCTCATCCGTTTTTGCTGCAATTAAATTCTTACCTTCATCTTGTCGCATCCGTTCAGATGTTTTCTGATTGTAGCTGATGGATTGCGTATTGGCCACCGGGTTCGATAGGTTCTCGTCGATTGGAACACCGACCGACATTTGGTCAGTGCTTATATTTACATTTACTTGATTTGTGATAATGTTAGCATTGTTTATGTTTGCATTGACATTAACATTGATATTGTTGGGAGGAAGACTTTGAGCAATAAATGGCTGATTCACATTCACATTTTGTGGTCGTACCACTTGTATTGTCTGTTTTTGTTGCGTTTGTTGATGTTCGGCTTTGATGTCAATCGGTTGAATCGGTGTCTGTATTTGGTTCAGTTGGATTCCTTGGGATGTTAGTGGTGCACGTTGCTGGTCATCACTAATTGGACTAGAAAAAATACAATGAAATTACCGCATGGACTAATGTTGAATTTGAAGTTTGACACCGAATGTGTACATACCCAATTTTTTGTGTAATATTATTGTCAACGAGAGACTGTTGCATTGGCTCGATTTGAGATAACGAATGCATTGTTTGGTTTAGTTGGGGCTGATTGGTTAAGGCTCTTTGGTTTAATTTCATCTGGATTGGTGGTGGTGGTGGTGGCGTTTGCTGAATGGACTTTTCGATTGCGGTTTGTGGTGAAATGAGAGTTTGTTGCTGCGATACGGTCACCGTTTGCATATCAAGGTTTATGCCTTTAATTTGCTGGCCATGCGGATCGGGCGCCTTCTTTCGAATGGAAGTCATGACCATTGTTTGAACAGCATTCATATCAAAATGCATCGGTTGCGCATTGGCCGGTTTGACGACCTTTTCAGCAATATTCGGCGGAAGTTTGTTGATCGTTTGCGCCATTTGAGTATTTCGAACTGTCGCTCGTTGTACTTTCTGTGCTTCTTCAGTTAGAACGCCGTGCACACTATTGGAATCAACTTTGAATTCCATGCTTTCAAGATTTAAGTTGGTTAAGTCATTTTTGCGAACGGCTACTTCACATGGCGTTGCCGGCAAAGCGCTTGCGTCCGTCATTTCCGTATCGCTTTGCATCGGATCCATTTTGATTCCCGTTAATCGGATCGAGTTTGGCGGTGCAACAGTGGCAATGATCGGTTTCGTTTGGTTAATTGCAGCCACCACAACTGCCGTCACTGGTGGATTTGTGTGTGGTTGTACATTCGATTGAGCGTTCTGTTTATTCTTTTCCTCCAGCAATTTCTGCTGTTTTAAGCGTTGCGTATTCAGAATATTGATTTCCTCTTGTGACAATTGAATGGTCTTGTCTTCGGTCACATTCGGTTTCGCTTCATCTTCACTGCTGCTCGATTCGAATTTCATTTTCGATACGTTTAGTAGGCCTTTACCGAAAAATGCCTCTTGCAGATAGCTTGGATATGTGTCTGCCAATTTTGTTTTGACCTTTTTACGATTTTGCTTCTTCTTTTGATCGGCACTAGTTGTTGTGAAGTGTAGTGCACCGTTGGCCGTTTCTTCCTGATCCTCTTTGTTCGCACCATCCTTGCGAACGGTACGATTGCGAACCACAAATCCGCCAATGCCCAATTTTTGAAGGTTTCTTTGACGCTTCTTTCGCAACACAGCGACACCTTGTTCATTTGTGCAGATGGTAAATCCTTCTGGCGGTTTCGAATCTGTCCTATCCCACACCATACCGTCTTTGTAAATTTCGGCTTCTTCGCACGGATCAAGTGGCTCCAATTTAATATCTTCGAGGGAATTCTCCAAACTGCCACCGGCCACCACCGATTCAATTGATGCCATAATGTCCGCTTCTTGGGCTCTGACCGGTGGCGGTTCGATCGCAAGGATTTTCGTTTTTCTCTTCTTCCGCACCAATTCCATTTGCAGAGATTTAATGTGATGCATGCCAACATCGCTGAGCGAGACGCCATCAACCATGTGACAGCTGTCGAACGGCATTGTCGGACTGGTCTCTTGTGATTCATCGATCGACTTTGGTGTTGGGGGCGTGGTAATCGCTTTGGTATTCGCATTTATCGGCGATATTTTCTTAACAGTTATCATATGAGGCGGAAGTGCATCTTTTGGACGGCATAATAGGCATTTGTAGCCTTCATCAATACAACGTTCGGCATCTTCTTCGTTGCGAATGTCATCGCAATTTGCATGTAGCCACCGTTCACAGTATGTACATTGAATCAAAAGCTCTCCATCGTTATAGGCGTACGAACAAAAGGCACATTGACTTTGACTAGCACATGGGCCGCATTCGGTGAAACTGTTTTGCCACGTACAATTCGTACCTGGTGTATTCAACCCGCATTTTTGGCAAACGGCACACCATTTACATTTCCATGTGCCATCCGGCACGATATCCAGCGGTGGATCCATACAATAGATGTGGTATGAAATGTCACAGTCATCACAAAGGATGAGTCTAGATTCGTCATGTTTCATGCCACAACCTTCGCATACAGTGCAATCCAAGCAACGCCAGCCCCGTTGCAATATGACTTTGGTCACTTTGACAGTTACACAATACGGATGATAGCATTGGCCGCATTGCAGGCACGATATCAAGCAACCTTCTTGATCAGTTCCAATGGCGCCGCACATCACGCAAATGTCTTGGGTGAGAACGAATTTATCTTTTGCCGAGCATAAAACCAAACGATTCTCAACGCCAGGCTCTTCGTCGGCTTTATTGTTTGCATCAGATGTTGGACGTTGCAGTCCCAGGCCAGGTACACCGAATACACCTCGCATTTTTGCTTTTGGTCCACGCTTCCGGCCGAATTCGGCGGTGCGCTGCTTTTTCTGGAACGAGAATTTGCCGCCACCTTTGGGCCGTCCCACAATGCCCGGCAACCTCTTTTTCGCAATCATTTTGCTGGCCGATAACGGTTTGCCTTTGCCCAAACCAAAATCGGACGAATATTTGTCGGTCGATTCCGATGCTGAGATTGAAGCCATTGAAACAGCGTCCGAATGATCGTCACCACACAGACTCTCTTGTGATGCGGACATACTGTCATCGTCAATGTTATTGTTGCGTCGCATCGCATTAATGCGACCGTTTTGACATAAGGTTTTGCATGGTGGACACGAGTATTCGTACTCGGGATTTGCCTCCTTTTTCGCATGATATGTTGCTAGACTTGCTTCAGGATCGCAATCACTATGAACGAATTTATTGCACATGCTGCATTTGACCATTTCTCGATAAGCAGCCGCTCGATAAGCTCTTTGACAGATGGGGCACGAAAATCCTTTGTTTCTTTGCTGATAGCAAGAATCGCATACTGTGTAATGCGCATGCCATCGAGATGAAGTTCCAGCACCTGGCGTCCGCGAACCACAATCCGAACACACTCTACAGCACTGTTCGTAAGATATAAACAGAAAAATATTGGTTTCAGTTACTGATGTTTCTATTTTTTATGAAATCGATCTCGCACACATGTACTGTACTTACTCGGCATTTCCATCCATATTTTGGTATCGAAGTCATAACAGGTCGTAAACAGTTAGCGTGATACATTTTATCACATTGTTCACAGCATAGCGAACGTCCATCGGCTTGTTTAGCATCAGGTACACGACATATTTGACATCTACGGCATGATTTGCATTGCCAACCCGCTCGCACGCCCGGCAATTGCGCAACTCCAATGCACGGTCCATGATAATGATCACCGCAAATCGAGCATATCATTAAATTTGATACATCGCCCAGACCGCTGCACACACGACAATTTATATCCTCTATATCATTATATACTAATGGCACTTGACCTAAATGTTCTTTACAAAATGCCGTGAAATTCTGTATGATTTGAAAGCCACCCGATGCGGCCACGCACGGTAGATGAAAATATTTCGGGCATGACATTTTACACGCCATGTGCGCTCCGTATCGATTGCAAAACGAACACTTGCGCGTTAAACTTTGCGACACGACCTCATCAACATTTTCAAAAACGCCGGTTGTTAGATCTCTGGTAATGCCCATTGACCATAAAGCACATGTGCGATGAATGTAATAGTAGCCACCTTCAATTAAGCTCGAAAATTCCACAATTTCGGGATAACCAATTTTCTCTAGTTCGTCAACATACTCGGTGGTCAGCACGGGGTTTCTATTGATTGAAATGCGAACCAAAAATGTTTATAATGTCATTCAATCGCGTAATGTCGTGTTCAAAGTGGCTGCATTTCACTGTGCGTTTTACTTACTTGCATTTGTTAAGACCTTTCTGACGGCGATTACTCAATTGTGTTTGAGCATTTAACGCACTGCGTGGATTTCTTTCTTCCTCCTGATTGATTTGAGACGAATCCAAAATTGGTGTCGTTGGTGTCGCTACTTTCGGTTCACTTTGTGTTACCTCGATTCGTAACATTTCACCTTGTCCCATTTGACTACGCTCACCTAAACAGCATAATGCACACACTTTACCCGGCCACTTTTCTGGAAAATACGGCAATTCTTCTGGCGGTTGCATCACTTTTTCTCCACTACCTCCAACATTATTGGAGGTTGCCGTCGAGCCAGCAGCAACGACTGGAGCTAAAACAAGAGACGGAAACGAACCCGAAATTAGATGCGCATATGCGATAATGCATCCGACTGTTATTTACTCACCAACTGGTCGTTGCTGCATGTCTTTTTGCAGATCATAAACCGACTGATCTGTTTCCATTGCTACACTTGGCGTCGACGTTAAACTATTACTACCGTCATCGTTTAATGGTGACAGTAACATTACATTAGACATAAAACTATTTTCCTGAGTCGTTACTGATGCTGTAGTTGCGTTTGTATTCGCTAGAAAAGCCAAACAAAATTAAATTGGAATTGGTGGTGGTCATTTGGTTTGATGGACCAGTGATTGTGGTGCCGTTTGAAACGCGTTACCTGTTGCTTTCGATCCTCCAGCTGTGTTATTACGTCGCATAGGTTTGGGTAAACGGCCGCTGATTTCATCGCATGCACGTTTTACGATACGATTGATGTTGCCACCACCCCTTCGTGGTACTTTCGCTATAGGTACGTGCAATGGAAAATCTTTGCGCGGCCTGCCTGGTCCCCGTTTATTTGGCCTCCCTCCGTTCTAAAAATTTCCATGAAAATCAGTATTTTGCCAAAAAATAATGTGTACGTGTGTGTGAATTTTATACTCACTGTGGTTGCCTTCGCAGTGATCAATTGTCCGTTAGTGTTCGAATTATCGTTTGTAATGTGACTTGGAATGTCACCGGAATAATATATGTTCCGCGAACTTGGTGAAATTGATGAATCTTCACCTAAATTTGGCGACGACGATTCAGTTCCTATAGGTTCCGATTTATAATGGAGGAGTAATAAAGAGATGAGTATATATTCAAAAGCGGAATGGTAAACAAAGACGATACAAATTCACAGAATACGATAAAATAATTCAATATTAAATAAATATGCTCCAAAGTGTGTTCGTGTGTGTGTCTTGTGTCATATGTTTACTGTCGTGCAATTCATACACACAAACAAGCATAAACAATTTTAATGCAATTTTTTTACTTCATGCTTGCAAAAATTCCATTGAAACTAAATGAATCCAAAATGTGTCGCGAACGACGCGATTCCACCACAGAAATCAACACAGAACATTCCAAACGTCAAAAAGTGCCCATGTCGAGCTTCAGTGCACGTTGCAAACTTTTTCGAAGCCAATGTCACAGATAAATTACTTTCTGTTCTCGGGAATGCACTGTATTGATCCATAAAATACAAATTATTGTCACCAAATCAAAATCTCTACGCAAAAAAAACACAGAAAAAATCTAACGGAAAATTACGCAAAAACAACTAATTGAATGAAATCAAAAATGGTTCGTTTGCCATGTTTATGTTTTCAACACAAATGCGCAAAGAAGAATTAGAATATAATTTCTAGTCCATTTTGATTACTTGAAATGTCAGTCGCATTGCTTGACACACGCCTAAATGTCACTCCAAAGTGATTTTGTCAATTTGCTAATAAGCTGTCATCAAATCGAATACTAGTCGTTTGTGTCGTTGCCGTTTGAAATGAAAAATGCTGTGAGCAAATACACTTCGGAAGTGAGTCCGGAAATGTTGAAAACTTTCGTTTTTGTTTTTTCGGAGAGAGAACAATATGTCGAAAACTAAGGGCGACATTTGAAATTGATCGGTTAAACAGCGAATTGATTTTTAATTGAGTCTATTAACCCGGCACGGGTCATCCACATTTTCCATCCAAACTTTAATCGTATTCGTTTTTTTCTCTTCTCTTTTTTCTTTTATTGGTGAAATTGTGTGATTATTTTGGTGTACTTTTTAAACGTAAATTCGTCACTGTGGCTTTAAAATCTAATTCTTACGTGAAATCGGCTGAATCGTTGAACTGTTTAAAAAATCAAATACATTTTCAGCATCGTCGGATCCATCGTCATAGTCATCGTCGATAGCAACTTCTTGAATATCCATAATTTTTTTTCTTTTGCTATTTTTGTTTGTTTGTTTCTGAATCGGTATAATTTAATGTTTAGAAAAAAAAAATCGCGCTATTAGAATATTCGAAATTCTGTTTCTAATCAAAATGTGTTTTGGCCATTTTCAATTGATTTGCTGTTCGATTGGAAGAAAGAGCAGAATATGAATATGCTTATAGTTTAATTGTGATTAACATTGACAATTATTCAACGCGCTCGGGTTACTTCACAATTCGGCAATGGACGAAAGAAAAAAAGGCGATTGATTCATTCTCTCATCCAGTTCGAAAACAAAAACAGGAAGTGAATGACCAATCTATCCAAACGATTACACACATAAATGATTCTATTCCAGCGAGCTCTCGGTTCACACAAAATCTTTTAGCAAATTTTCAATTTTCTCTGGTCCTTTTTCTAAGTATCTTCCCGTTCGACAATAAAAAAATACTCGATTTTAATTACTACACAAAAAAACACAAACACGAGCACAACTATTTTACTACTTCAACAAAAACATGAATAATTGCTGATCAAGTATATATCTATGAGCAACATCAACAAAAAAAATATACTTCATTGACAATCGGTGATCAAAATTATCTTAAAATTCAATAAATTTGACTACAAAACAAAATATGTTGTGTGCGCGAGATTTGCGCTAACAAAAATGATTGCAAAATAGTTTTTTTTTTCTCGAAAATCAAATACGAACGGACACACATTAAAACAACAAAAATTAAATGCACATTTCTAACATGAAGTGACTTAATGAGTCTGAACAAAAACAACTGAAAAAAATAGTTAAATCATTCGAAGACAGTACCGATAAATGGATAAGTTGTTTCTTGTTTCAAGTAAAAAAGAAATGTGTTCAACGTTCACGGCGACCGCAACAATAGTGATAGTAAAAGAAATAACAACAATCGCAACGTGATGCTAGTCTCCCTTGATTTCCTATGATTCTTTGCTCCAATCTGAATATTTTGAGCGATTTTTCTTGCTTCTTGTTCGTTAAAATTGTGTTGTCATACCAACTTTCTAAGAAACAAATAATCGGAAATACCTCTGTATCAATAATAATGCACACTTGCAATTTAGTATATTTCATTCGGAAGGAACACACACGCCGAATTTTCCTATCCTCTACACTAAAATTGTTAAAATTGATTCATTATCGGTTTATCATTTTTCGGAAATGACCGATGATCTCTGGGCTGTAGCTGTTTCGTAATCTCGGCAATCTCATTCATTATTAACACACATTTCGCACATTTTCAATTCATTGAATTGAATCGACATTTCACTGAAATTTCCCAATTGGAAATACGAAATATGAAGGGAAATCGAGCAAATCCCTTAAATGGTTTTTTTTTCTGAGAAAATAAAAGCCCAAATTCAGCAGCTAAACATTTTCGACTTTACACTTTGACTGTTGCTTATTTTTGCCCGCTATGCTCTTTATTATTATGCATAATATATTTTTTGGTATTCTCTGTGTTAAATAAAAAAACTTTTTGGACAAATCGAAAAACTAAGCTGATTTTTAATGGTGGAAATGCTGACTTGGTGTTGGATTTGATTGCGTTTTCACTATGCGATGCCGATAATTATTGCATCGTGCGATCGCTTCAACAATAAACAACTTTTTATGCAAATAATTAAACAGGAATTAATGCATAGAACTGCTGCATTTAGAAACATTTTTCTGTCCTTCGTTTCGAGGATTCTCTATTTTATTTGATTTTTTTTTTCTTCTTCATATTTTAATTTCGTGAACGACAGTGATGTGTATGTGCTGGTGAGTGTATGTTTCTATGTGTATTCGTGTGTTTGTATAAATGTTTTTGGGTATCTCTTGCTCGATCAATTATTACTGTTATTATTTTTATTTTATTATTACGTTTCCCCCGTCATTTGCGATTGCATTGAACGATTCAAGATGGAAATGAAAAATGCGAAAATGTTTTTCCTGAGTTTGATCGTTGTTGATTTTGACGGATCAATCATACATTGACCATTTCATTTAGTATTCATATTCGATTCGGAATTTTCGATCGCCGTCCCTCTCTTTCTCTCTATGTATGTACTCGAATCCATTATTTTTGATTCACGGCGGCCATTGTTGAATTTTGTGATAAAAAAACTCTTTTTCTGTTGGAATTGCTCTCACACACACACTTTGACACATACACACGTTCGCTACGCTCTATGTGCTTGATGTTGCTGTTTTTCCAAATCGCTTTTTCGTTTCTCTGTGTAAATTTTCCCGAAAAAATGATCCCTCAATTGTTCAATGGGCACCAATTTTCGCTCATTTCTAATCGCAATGGAGCAATGGGCTCGCACATCTTTGCTCGCAATCGAATTGCAATCGCTTATTTATCCGTACAATTGTTACATTAAAATTATTGCATTGCTATGTGTGTATATCGTATATTCAGAGAAATCTTTTCTTCTTTCGTATCGCAAACAAATCGATTGTGTGTATTCCTTGTACAAATTTCGTGTGATTTTTTAACGAGAACTAGAAATTCAATTACTATTTCACTTTGCAATTAGATGCTAGGGTAAAAAAAGTTATCACTTTTAATACTTAAATACAAAAAATAATAAGTTTTCTTTCTAATTTATTAAAAAAATAAGAGAGAAAAAAACTAACAAATATACATGTTTCAATAGTCGACTAACACACTTTCGCATCACAAACATTGATGTTGTCGTTCTATGCATTTTTAGTACACAACCAGAATTGTATATGGCGTTCGCGCACAAATACACCGACATGCGGAAGCGCACGACATTCAAACATGCACAGTATTCAATGCTTATTTCATCGCACCGTGAACACACAAATTGCTTTTTCTATCAAACTGAAGCGGTCCGATTCACAGCGATGCGTACGTTCAATGTCGCGACACTGTGTGTATGTGTTTTCGGATCAGATTGGTGGTATGTATGCGATCGACACGTTACGACTGTATGCGTCTGTCTCTCGCTGTTCAGTTTCTCCGCTTTTTTTTCTCGATGGCCAGCCCAAATGTGCTTCCATATTGAATCATAAATTTTCTCCAACGATTCGAACACTGGATGCCATCGCTTTGAAATTATTGCATTCAGATTATACAATGGATGTTCAGCATTTAATGAATGAACATTTTTTTCGGTATTTCACCATTCAACGATGAAATCTCTTAATTCTATTGAATGAAATTATATCCATACATTTCGTTAAGTGCTAATGGAAAAATGGAACGAATCTCATGACGCAAATCCAATTGTGCATTGGAATCGATTTAATTGAATATTTCCATTCGTTTTCGATTCGTGTACAATGATTTTTATTAGAAATTGAAAGAAAAAATAAAAGAAGAAAAACATTTGTATGTCCATTACCCTTTGAAGCATGGTTCCGTCAATTACAAATCGGAGGGATCAAATCAAATTATGATAATTAGCGTTAATGTATTCGTTGGTTCTAAAAGTTGATATGCCTCTCTTTGTCTTGTTGTGTGTATCTCTGAGTAGCACAGAATTAGCGCGCCAACAGGTTTATGCGAATGGTATACGGAGAGAAATGCCAAACTCTGCACAAATCGTGCGACTGCACACGAAATTCACAAATGTCAAAACTCTCTCTCATTCATTTCGGCAAAATTTCCCAAAGTGTGTTGTTCAAGCTACAGCCGTTTCATGTTCAATGTGTGCGTGTGCGCGCGTTTAGTGTTGACTTCCCTCACATTCAGCTCTTCTCACTTTCATACAAATGTACACACAATGGCAAGTTCGACACACCAACATGTCACATGCATTTTCTTGTAAACAATTACACAGCAGAATATACAATGCGGAAAAAGGCCGCATTGAACGCACCATTTCTCATCTCATTTGTTCTAAATCTAAAAGCGAACGACCACAAAGTTAGAACACATATGTATAACAGAATAGGGTTCAAATTTGTCCATTTTTTCAATGCATTTCTGTTCAAAATGATCGCTGAACCATTCCTTTGAATGGCAAAATGCCTGACCATTCAATCACTGTTTTACATTTGAATATTTGAAACGATTATTCATTCTCATCCGTATTCTTGCGGCCAATCAAATCCTTCATATTAAACATTTCAATATAAACGATTAAAAAATATAAATAAATGATTTATGCACAATTGTACAGCACTTTGTTCCCTCGCTAAAACTTTACATCTTCGCAGAGTACTCAGTCGGGTCAAAATAAAATGATCTCGGAGTTCAAATATTTTTCGGATTTCGGTTTGCGACCAAAAGAAACAACCAATTTTCGGGCACTCGAAAGTCCCGAATTTTTGTTTAGTTTTTTCCTTTGGCCTCAAATATAAAAATACGGCAAAACTGAATCCCTTATGCATTTTAATTGTATTGAGACCTCAGCGCTTTCTCTAAGATAAAAAAAAATATTTGGAGTAGAGGGGAGCTCTTATAGTGGTTTATCTTTGCTATTTTTTTTTCTATAAATTAATAATTCATAAACTTGTAAAAATGAGCTGAATGAGTGTTTCGGTCATTTGTTCCATATATTGTATACTTTTTCCATGACTAATTGTGACTAAGTAGTCGCCTAATTCGAGACATTTCGGCTAAATTGTTATCTGATTTTTGCATGAGCGTTGGATAAAGATACAATCATACTAGCCAGACGTACTGTTAACTGTTAATAGTCATGACTGACTATGATTGCATTTCTCAAAATGTCTCAAAATAGTCGACTGGCTGTTTAGTTATTTCAATTTCACAAAGGTTGTGTTATTCAAAGGTAGTCTGTGTAATAACACGGTACTTTAATCTAAACGCTATATTTTAATATGTCGACCCCAGATCTCATACAAAATTGTGATTCAAAAAGAAACTGAATTAAATGTTTAACATAATCATCCATAAAATGAATCAATGAATCAATTGGAAAATAGCGAAATCCCAGAATGTAATTGAAAAATTGTTGGAATCGTAAAACTATGAATGCATTTTGATTGAATATTCTATTCTTCATACAAAATTGAAAGATGATTACACAGAAACTGGAATATAAAATATTTTATGAAAATTTAAATTTCAAAAATTACATCTCTGATATAAAGTTAATCTCGCGGAGAACATGATACTGAAAATGGTATTTGTCTTAGATTTTCGAGCTGATTTGAGCCTAATTTTGTTCAAAAGTTCCAACATAATCAATGAAAATATTTCCCAGGCTATCGATATTTGAATCTGTTAAATTCATTGAACTAGTCGATTTTCGATTTATATGAAAAACACTTATGACGTATTTTTTTATTTATTTCAGTTCATGCCTTTTAATCGATTTTCTCTTCACACTTCCATCCGTCATTTGTCTACCATTTTAACAAGCTATTTGAAAATACGCCGGTATTATGGACGCAAGAATCGATAAATATTTACAAAACAATCACACATTGCATGCACACAAATATAAATATGTGAATGTTTATCGTTTTTATAATATTCTAAAGCCCAACATATAATTGGTTTCAAATGTGGCCAAAAAGATTGAAATTGTGCAAAATAATTATTCAAATCTTATATTCATTTTTGTGTGTTTTTGAGAACTGATTAATGTTCGCGGTAGCACACGAAATTCATAAATGTCAATGCCCTCTCTGCATTGAACGCGCAACATTTCTCATCATTTGTTCTAAATAATGAACGACCACAACATTACAAATGTTGGCGTAATTCATTGACTGTTATGAATTTATAGAAAATCTGTACAAATATTTTTTGAATGCAATATGCTTACTTCACGATGAGACTAAATCATTCATTCAAATATGAATTCAAGTTACTGTAATCTGTTGAAAGTATTAAGTGTCAAACCGTGATTCGTCATGCGCATTGCCGCCACCGTCTGAATATCGGTTCAGATTGCGAACTGATCCCAAAATCTGACATTTCGACTCGTAACGCGAATCGTTTGAGCTCTCTCATTTCTCCTGCTCGCTTGTGTATATGTCATCGATATTGACTCAAATCGTAGTCAACTTTCGATATTCCGTGTAGCCGCCACATGTTTATCACAAAAAACCGAATCTAATATACAGTTTTGAATTCTGTTAGTGTTTTTAAAGAGAAGGTAAAAAGTGTTAAGTAAATCAAACAATTATTAGCAAATGATATCACAATGTGTTTTGCATGTTGTAAATTTGGTTGCGGTTTATGAAATCCAGTTTTACGAATGTACCATAACCTATAACGCGAAATGATTGGAATTTTGTTGTAAACTATCAATTTGACCGATGACGTTACAAATGCATTCTTGTAGAAATAGAACACCCCGTGATTTTCAAGAGATTGAACATAAAAATAAATAAAAAAAAACAATAATTCATTCAAAGTAAATTAAATCAATCCATCGAAAAAATTGTCTAATTTCAGAACAGTGGTGAAATAAAGATATACAAAATGGTTGTACTGAGTTGTAGATACTACAAAGAAAAATACCCCGAGGTAAATATCCAAGTGAACAGAAAGAATATATAACGGTTTTCATGCGCATTTTCTAGAATAATGTTTTGATTTTTGAATAGGTTGACGATGTGGTCATGGTCAATGTGCGGGCAATCGCCGAAATGGGCGCATATGTATACCTTTTAGAATACAATAACATCGAAGGTATGATCCTGCTTTCGGAATTGTCTAGACGTCGTATTCGTTCGATAAACAAATTAATCCGTGTGGGTAAAACAGAACCTGTAGTTGTCATTCGTGTTGACAAGGAGAAAGGTACGAATATCCACGATTCAATTCAGAATATTTAGTCAATCCAAACAAATTGAGTGAAAAACCGTTGCTTTGATTTGACTGAAAGAAGAAAATTAATTCAATTTTTGTGTATGCAGGATATATTGATTTGTCGAAACGTCGAGTATCAGCTGAAGATGTAGAAAAATGCACAGAACGTTTTGCAAAAGCGAAAGCTGTCAATTCAATATTGCGTCACGTTGCCGATATTTTGAAATTCGAAACAGATGAACAATTGGAAGAGTTGTATCAAAAAACGGCCTGGCATTTTGAAGAGAAATACAAAAGCAAAGCGGCCGCATACGATGTGTTCAAGCAAGCAGTGGTTGATCCATCCATTTTGGACGAATGCGGACTCGAGGAAAGAACTAAAGATGTCTTATTGAACAATATTCGTCGAAAACTTACGTCGCAAGCAGTCAAAATTCGCGCTGATATTGAATGCGCCTGCTACGAATATGAGGGCATTGATGCCGTCAAAGAAGCATTGCGCGCTGGCTTGGAAACCTCTACCGAAGAGCTGCCAATTAAAATTAATCTGATTGCTCCACCATTGTATGGTATGTATCTCGATTCACCGTTTTTTCCTCTTTGTTTCGCTACATTCACCAACCGAACTTTCATAACTTATATTGTTCTCTTTAAGTAATGACAACATCAACACCGGAAAAATCGGATGGATTGAAAGCATTAGAAAATGCCATTGAAAAGATCAGAGAGACCATTACGAAACTTGGCGGTGTCTTCACGGTTAACATGGCTGTAAGTAGTTTGTACTCCCTACTTCTCTCTCTCTCTCTCCCTCTCTCTCTCTCTCTCTCTCTCTCTCTCTCTCTAAAATTATTCTCTATTGTCAAAATGAAATGATAAAATGTTTGTTCAAAATCGATTAATTTCCATTTAATTTCAATTTCCAGCCAAAAGTCGTCACGGCTACGGAT
Organism: Obolodiplosis robiniae; assembly: GCA_028476595.1. Classification (NCBI taxonomy): domain Eukaryota; kingdom Metazoa; phylum Arthropoda; class Insecta; order Diptera; family Cecidomyiidae; genus Obolodiplosis; species Obolodiplosis robiniae. The sequence continues at coordinate 3,734,531 of CM052017.1, read as the reverse complement.
GAGGCTGATTTGGCTCGCCGAATGGAACGAGCGGAAGCCGAAAATGCCGAGGTTGATGGAGATGAAGAGGACGAAAATGAGGAGGGCATGACTTACAATGACGGTGAAAATGGCAATGAACAAGATGAAAAAGACGGCGCAAGTAGTGATGACGAAGGCAAAAACTGATTCTGATTGTTGAAGATATTCAAAAAATCTATGAATGAAACAATACTTCTATTCGATTCGCTTCTTTCCACGTTGCAGCCAGAACCAATGTCATAAGATTTCATTGAAATTGCAACATTACACAAAATAGAAATGAGAAATAAAAACACACACAAACAAAAGATTAAGAAAAAAACCTTCTTTCCTTTATTTGTATTTAATCGAATAAGCAAAATAAAACAATCAAAATGCTGCACTAAATATTATTAACATTCTTTATAGATGTGAATCGTTGGCTTTCGGCCATTTTGTAGGTGTTCTTGCCTTATTCTATCGCGTTCCTCGCCGACTGGGACATTTGGAAAAATTCTTTTCGCTCTGCGATCCTGAACAACAGCTAGCTAAAACAAAACATTACCACCAGATATTAAGTACGGCTAAATATAATTGTGAAAATAATTCCAATTTTCAACTAACCCAAAATGATTTGCAGTATTTTCCGTTTTTGATGAACGCCTCGCATTTATCCATGTCATAGCCATTGTCATCGAGGCATTTGTATGTTTGTTGTCGTTCCTTCAAAATGGAAAAAAAATTGAACAATTTATTGATTTTTGATAACACTCGAATGCTATAGTAAGCTGTAAGAAAACTTCGATGAAACTATTCAACGTACTTTCCAACACGGATCATTATCACTGGCCGCTTTTGGTGTTCTCGTTTTTCTGGAATCACTCATTAATAATCGGTATTTTTGAAAATTGAACGCACTGCGAAAATTCAAAATAAAATCACAAAAATCAAATGCGATGTAATCACAAAGACACAGAGAGAGAGAGAGGTTATGTCATTCAATTGACACTTAATATGGATTTACAATGTGTCAAAATAGTTGAAACTGTGCAGTCAGTCGCATTAGGTCAAATATAGTTTCAATTCAATTTGAAGTCCCATGATCCTTTAAGAGAGAAGCAAAATGAATGTAAGTCAATTGGTGAAGAAGCGATTGATGTGCCAGGAGCACAAGATTTTATTGAGCAGCAAGCGATGGATCGGGTGGAAGGGTTGGGTGGATGATACCAAGAGGAAATTTTTTCACATAAGCGACAAAGAAGAGCCGCGATTTTTCTCGGAAACCGAACCAAATCCATTGTCCGATATTGAAAAGCGGATTGAAGATTCAAAAGCAAAATTGCAATGGCGTTTTCCGGTGACCAGACCAACCGGTTTAATAACGGAAGGCTTGCGATTTTTGGCGCCTGAACGAACAAAGCAGATATTCAAAATTATTCAACAGCCTATGGACAATGTCTCGCTGATCAAAAAACTCGAGGAGAAGAGACGACATATGATGGCGTTAGATCAACGTTTCATAGCCGATCGTCATCGAATTTTAGGCAATGACTTGGCTGCTGCACATTTTCTCGTCGCCCGAGGGGGTCAAGTGAGGTGAGTGAGCCGAAATCAATTCATTTCGTTTTTTCACATGATGCTTACTTTTCAGATTTACCCGATCCAAAGAGTGGGTGAAAAAGAACAAGTATGATGAATATGATCTGCCGAGATTGTATGATCCCGAGTATCTTATTGATGCAATCAAATGCGATGGAATGGAATTGTATTATGAAGGCTTGGAAAATATTAGACGTTTATCACATTTGAAATACCTTTCGTTTCGTGATGTTAAATTGTTCGATGATTGGTACATGGATCGGTTGTGCGGCAATCAATTTGATCGAATTGAAATTCTCGATGTGACCGGCACTGGAATCACAGCAAATGCACTGTATGCAGTACCAAAATTTCGTTCACTGAAAGCGATTGTCATGGACACTTCAAATCGATCGATCGAATTTCAGTTGACCTGCTCATTGCTAGAAGAAGTCATGCCACAACTGAAAATTCTCAATTCATCCGATATTCACGATGATATTTACGAAGCTACAAAGGGCCAGAACCAGAATACAGAAACTCAGCCAGAATCGAGGTAAAATAGTTGCAAATAATTTAATGAATAAAAAAATCCAATGATTTTAAATAGTTTTTGTCTAATCTTGTTTTAATTGTTGCTCTCTTCCCAAATTGATTGACTCGACTTTTATTGAGGAATACATTTTGTTCAGTTCAGTAATTTGTTAATGGGCGTGGCTTCGCAACGACATATATTTATGTATATATTTGTCTAGTTAAAATAAAGAAATATAATTCAATTTAAACGATAGATGAACGAAAGATTAAACTAGAGAATTTTCACCGAGGACCTTTTTTCGTATGCAAAAAAGGGCTTCGATCCGCCAAAACTTGTTTTTATGAAACTTAGATCTCTGTATGTTGAATTTGAATCAATATGACAGGGTGAAACTCTCATGAAAATACTTTAACAACGAAAAAAAAAATGCTCCGAATATTTTAAATAATAGAATTCGCTATGATTTAAATGTTGCCTATGGATATGGACGTCTTCGTGCGGCACGCTGTTTGTCAAATCGAAGTTCCATCTCTTCAAGAACTTTTGGTGTGTAGCGGACAACAAGCTTCACAGAGCCAACGGCTTGCTTCAGGAGCTCAACGGCTTTTTCATGATTTTCACCATCAACTGACTGAAATGGCAAGAATAATTGTTTGTTATTAACGAATCGGCAAGTAAAAATAACACCCAATGGAATCAATCCTATTTGAACTTACAACGCCATTCACTGAGAGCAGTTGATCGCCACGTTTTAGGCCACCATGACGGTCGGCAACGCCTCCGGGGATGATGCGTGAAATGTAAATGGGTGAATTTTGCTCTTTACCACCCATCACATTGAATCCCAGACCTTCATCGGTCTTTGGAAGTTCGACAACGCGAGGATGTGCGTGTCCTTCGCTCGCTGCAAATGCGGCCACGGTCGCTTTGGCCGTAGCTGATGCTCGTACATCTTGTGAACCTTGAATATCCACCGTTTCGTAAACATGCTCGTACACTTCACGCACCGCATTCAAAAAATCACTTTGAAGCACTTTCTGTAGGGCAGCCAGTTTTGTTGCTGGAACTTCGCCGCTATTTTGTAATTTATCCAAAAGTTCAATACATCGTTGAACATCTGAAATGGCACATTAGAAGGACATTGAATAACGTTGAATGCACCAACGCATTGTGCTTCGGAATAAATATAAACAATATCTCAACAACATCCAGATTCTTTTCATGTGCAAAACAGTTTTCTACTTGAGCTCTGCTTGTTCAATTGTTTTAAATTGCATTCTTTCAATATTTATTGAATTACTGGACCTACCTTTGGCTAAAGTTAATGGTTCGATAGCTGCCATTGCCGTGAATTAACTCAAGAATTTTGTGCAAATCTCTTGACAAATGATGAAGTTTCAGTTTGCTTCAAGGTATTTATTTTGCTGAGCTATTCAATAAAAAATTATGGATATCTCGTTCCCTTTTCTTCTTCAATTTGACACATGACAGCGCTGTTGTGGTCTTTTTCATAACTAAAAATTCAGTAAGTGCGTCGGCGCACTCGACACACTATATTTGTCTCTTTCACTTCAATTGAAATCTGGAATACACTCAACTGTCATATTCTCAATGAGTGTTTTTTCATACGATTTCTTTCAAAGAGTTGCAAGTGTGAATGCGTCTGCATAATTGTCTGATGTAATATAAACCTTTTTTTCACATTTGTGTGCGTTTGTATGGTACTGCAGCCATATGGCTTATACCACTACAGATGAAAAACCATATAAAATCAGATTTAAGATGAAATTTCATCGGTATTTTTTGGATTTATGTATTTGTATGTTCTACTATTTGCTGCAACTTCATAGGTAATTTGCTAAGTACGGAGAAAATTTGAAAATTCAAAAGCATATTTTCATTTTATTCGACACATTATATTGATTCGGTACAATGAGACTCCGAATCCGAAAATAAAAATTAAATCTTATTTTTTTCATCTCATACATAAAATTCAATTTAATATTCAACAAATTAGTCTTCCAATTTTCTATAATAAGTTGCAGTAGGAGACAAGACAAAAAAAAATGGAATTTGTGGATGAACTGTAATGCAGTAAAAAGACACACAAAAAATGTCTTGGGTAATATTTTTATGGTTGTGTGAAATTTATCTTGACTTTTTACAACTTTTCCCGCAGCTACCAAAAATTTACCAATTTTTACTTTTAGTGGTAAAATAAATATATTTGCGGGAATATATGAAATTGGATTCAGTATGATGACAAAGTAATGTCAAAATTGGTAAATTTTTGGTAGTTGCGGGAAAAGTGATATAAAGTCAAGATACATTTCCCGCAACCATAAAAATATTACCCAAGCTATTTTATGTGTGCAATAACTTGATTCGATGTGAAATAAAAATGAATGTAACATAAATATTGTTAATTCATCTCTGGAAAAGTGGAGCAATGTCAAAATCGCTTATTTTCAAGAATTTTAGTTTTTTTTTACATTCAATTCAGTCCGTTGTAGCTGCGAAAGATAGCCTTATCATCCGTTCCAACAACGAAAAAACTGAAACATTCTGCAACTGAAAGCGAAATGAAACACATAATTTCAATGTTTTCATCTTATACATACAATATATTTTATTTCATGTTAAACAAATCAATAATTTTTCACCATTTCCGATTTTGAAATTTCTCGCATTTCCTTTCACTCGATTTTGTTTGAATCATCTCATCTATCTGGCTCTAAAGTAATTAAATCTAATATTTCCTTTCTTCCATTTCTTCTTTTTTATATAATTATTATAAAATAACATTAATTTTATATATATATATACTTCTTGTTTTTGTGTTTTGCTACTACTTTCCCTTCTCTCTCTCTGTTTTCTTTAAATATGTACACATGCCTTTTGCTTAATTTAAATTTCATGTGCAAAAATGGTAGTTTGGGTGGTAAATAACTTTCAATAAAACAATATCATATATCTTTTTATACATGTGTGTAAATTTCGTGTTCTTTTCTTTCATTTTTTATCTTCTCATTTTGTTTTAAATATATTGATTTGTTATGAATGCTTCAGTCGAATGTGCTTCGAATGATTCGTGTTTGCGAAATGAAAGATATAAACGCATCGATTTCGTTACGATGCAATGTTTGTGTGTGTATGTCAATGGGAAAATTTCGCAATTTTTTCGTGTGCCATTTGGAACTCTCATTGAGCCACTTGCACCGGAGCATTCGTAACAAATTCTACAGTAATAGTTGTTTTTTTGTTTGTTTGTTTTAACTTAAATAATAGATTCAGTTTGCGCTACAATTTTGTTCATCTGCATGCGAATTCACGTGTTTTTAATTGTGTGCACTCGCAATTGAAAAAAAAACAAGTGGCGTGAAAAAATGAAAACGCTATAATGAAGAGAATATAAACCGAATTTTCTATTTATATGTTGGTCAAAGACGTCGTCGGAAAAACGGCAACAGATATATTGTGGTAAATCGATCGTACAACATGGAGCTGCAGACAGAAAGAAGAGAAAAACGGATACAAATGGAAATTAGAAAATTAATCGTCGTCGTCGTTTTGAATACGAGCGTTGAATGAAAGCTTAATGATATATTGACATGAGCGCCATCCACCTGGATGTGTGGTTGGCCTATCATTGCATTGACCGCAAAATGAAATTTAAACGGACGTTAATAAATACACACTGATTTGGTGGTGGGAGTAGGGAATAAGATGATGAATTAAACAACCATATCCAATTCTAGCCGATCCAATCAAATGTATTCATCGATTCGCAATCGATGCGATTGTTATTCGGAGATGCGCGATAAAAATTTTCCTTTTATTCATCCATTCATGTCATATTTCTTAAATTTTCTTCTATTTCTTCTCCTGCTTCTGCCGTCTCTCTCAATTAATTGTGTGTGTGTGTGTGTGTGTGTATGTTTTGAAGGCCATAGTAGGATTTAAAGTCTTTCCTTCGCATAATTATTTCAGCGTTTGCAGACACATATAAATAGTCAAATATCGACAAAAAAAATGAAAGTAACAAATTTATCGCATAATTTTTTCCATCATCTTCGTTGATATCCGTTACAACGCGACTATTGCATTTAGAAATTGTATTCAATTCAGTGGAAATGGATGTTCTGTTCGGCTTTAGATGTGAGAACTTACAACTACGTACTTTCAACTACGTACTCCAGTGTTAATTTTTTTCGGTTTAATTTTTTCGAGAAGAGGTTTTCTGTTTTTTTTTCTTATTTTGGTTTCTTTAAATGTTTCTACAAATCTTTTTATCGTTTGAATCGAGTCACACACATGAACATAATTAAATCTATCTCTCCGGCTGCAAAAACGGTTTTTTTTTTGAGTAAAAATTCATTTTATATGTCAAAATCATCTCTGTCGATCATGCACGCGCGCACTCTTGCCTCTATATCGCGTATATTTTGTGGTTGAAGGACTTTTTGCTGGTTATAATCTATGTTCACTTAACTCCAGTCTTAGAATTAATGCTGATACATCCATATTTGTGTTTGTTTGTTTTTGTAACAGGTTTCAATGAGCACATTCTCAACTGATGCCGATAACTAATTGTGGCTGACCATTTTAATCACGAAAGTTTTCGTATAAACGTCGACCGATCGCAATGCATCGGCACAGGTGCAACAGCGATCGTTCTGCATTTATTTATCAAACAGTTCCTTTTTTGTTTGCTTTGAATAAACGCGATTAATATACTCATAGACCTACATAAATTTCAAATGATTTTTTTGTCGCCTATTCAATGATCGTATTTATTTGCTGATGCTTTTTTTGTTGTTCAAATTTCCATTCTGAATTTTGAATTTGATTGCTGCGATTGATTTGATTAAGTTGTTCAATAATTTGCGATGTTTCTTTTAGTTGATATATGTATTGTAGTATCTATTAGTATATAATAGGAAACGCGTTGCCATTTAAACTTATTTTTTTCAAATGAGTGTGTTTTGTGTGTGTGTGTAGACTTCTGGGTTTGGGCACCCAAAGGGAAAGGAAAAACGTTACGTCGCATTGATTTCATCCTTCATTCATTTGATATTTTGGTGTGCTGTGTGTGTGTGTGTGTGTGAGTATTTCTTTTTTTTGTACATGATTTTGAACAGAACGAACGTAATAAAGCGTATAGAGAGGAAAAATTGACATATTGACCTTAAACGATCTATAGAATAAAGTAATAACGAATGCAACAGTTTTATCTCATTTAAATTCGTAGCTATCTGGTTGAAAAGTCGACGCCAGAGCCAACTGTGTTTTTAAGCTATGTTTTTTAGTCTTTGTAATATAAAATATATGAATATGTCAACAATGAAACAAAATCGATTCCTTTTGTTTTTTCTCATTTTTTGTTCTGTTTTGATTACAATGTCCACGGTTGTTTTCTTTGTCAATAATTTAGAATAATATAGCCGCAAAGATTGACAATAATCGAGAGACTTTCGAACTATTTACTGTCACTTTGAAGTAAAATGTGTGTCAATGTGGCATTGTCTTTTAAATATTTTATGGTTTTGTTAGTTCATGTTTGGAACTGACTACACAAGTCAATAAATTGGTAAATAAAAGAAATGAACTTCTTACTGCGTTTTATTCGCAGAAGCTTTCCCAAACTGTGAAAAATAACTCGCTTGATGATGTAAACATGATTTCCGAACACGTTTTCAAATTATGTGCAAATTTTGCATTAGAATAAGTTATCATTTCTTTTATTCAACATTGTTTATTGGTTGTTGCTATGTGCTTAACAGCGACCCAAAGTAGCGATTTGTCTGTTATTTCATGTTATTTAATTTTATCTAAATTTATGATTACAGTTTTTGTATGCAATGAATTCTAATTTATAGATTCGTGTTCAGGATATTTGCGCTCAGTTATTATACGGCTAAATCTTTTGTTTTTTTTTCTACAATTTAAAAATTAAACCCTTCGTTCACATCTAAATTTTATGTGTAAACAACATTTTTTTCGTTTTAAGTTCAGTTTTTTTATTCTTCAATTGATACATTTGTATTAAATTGTGTTTGTTTTTTCGTTTTCTTTATTTTTATGTGTAGAAAATCCAATGAGATGAGGAATGAGTTAGACAACGGGTTTTGTGCAAAACAAATTAAAAACATACAAATGATAGGTTTCAGTCGAAGAAATTGTGAATGAGCGTGTGAAGAACGTATTGTTGCTATCGTGAAATTGTGGGAGACTGATGAGTATTATGGGAATGGTTTGAATGCAGTTTGAAATTGTCTATAAGTTTCTATGTGAAAATGGCACTATATCGAAGATATTAATTCTTTTGTTGGACTAAAAATGAATGTGTGTTTGTAATGAGAAACGAGCTTTCGAATATCGCCTGAAATAGTAAAGTGCACGAATGTTTTAATATATTTTGAGTGTTTGTGAGTAAAGTGAAAAACGATCACTCCGCGCACATTTTTTTCATTTTCGCTTCTAGATCAGATCAATGAATGTGTTTGTGGGTTGCAAACTATATAATACAACTGATTTGAAGTGAATATTTACGTTCGATTGATAAAAAAACTGGAGAGGAGTTGCAGTGGAAAAATTATGATGCCTACAATTTGCTTTGCTAATTTCGATTTGGCAGCTTTTGTTTAACTTGTATCACTCCAAGATACGAATTTGCGGTGAAAAACCTAAAAAGTTCCGTTGATTGTGTGAATATGTGTATTGAGACAATGAAAATATAATCCAAAACGAATGATTGGTGGTGATTTGATTGAAAACATTGTTCCGAGTTAGAGTGTGAAATTGGTGAAGTTTCAAATAAACTTTGTGTTAATTATTGTGTGTACGAGTTCTCCAGTGAATGCCATTTTAATGTACAAAAATTGTTGTCGAGATCATTTTGATAAGACTAAAAAATATTGCTTAAGTTACCATTTATGTTCTTTTTCCCTTTTTCTTCTTCTTTATGAAAGATCTCTCTGTCGCTTGACACACGATTCAAACCAATTAGACCAGCAAAATCACATAGCTAAATTGGCGCACATTTTGCACTGAGCATTCTGACAAAGCAATATAAAAGTCTTGATTTCTGCGGTTGTTTGCTTACAAATTTGTGTAAAATTGAGAGTGAGAGAATATTTCAAATAATTAATAATCAAAAATTAAGGAGAAGAAAGTAACACAAGCAGTCGAAAAAATTGTTTTGAGCATTTGCAGATGCATCACTTCATAGTTCATATTTTTTTTACTAACATTCCCTTTTCATTCTGTTTATTTTGTCGCGAAAACAATTTATTGTAACGGAACACGTTGATTGTCTGTATAAAAATGAAAGATGATTCGGTCGATGAACACAAAACACGGAAATTCTGTGATTACACATACAGAGAGAGATAGATTCACGATTTTCTATTATATCTTTATCTTGATGATGAACTGTCTTAATTTGTATTGGACCTGAAACCAACATTGAACATGGACGAATCTAAATGATACCGACGGAAAGACAGAATCGGCCAAGCATATTGAACATATCTTACAAATTAATACGGATATCTTAATCGAATGCTATTCGACCAGAGTCAACATTTATTTTTATTTTAATTTAGTTTTTCTTCGAAAAAAAAAAACACATTGACATCTAAAGAATTTGAAAAATGATCGGGAGCGTACATGAAATGCGAACGTTTTCAAGAAACTCAAAGTGTCGGTGCTATAAAAATCGGTGTGTATTTGAGTTTACAAAATTAAACGTTACATTCCTTAGCATTAACGCACAAATTGTATGCAATCGAATATTGGGATGTCCAGAAATCTGCTTGTTTCTATTTACAAAAAAAAAAAAATCTCGCGCGTTCTCTTTTCTTGTTTTTTTCTTTTGTTGCTATAATTACTTGAGTTAATTTCCATTATCATTTGCCTATTTAAAGCTCTCCGATGGATGCAATCCGCAGCAAAATACACAGATCGATCAGAAATGTGTGAAAAATTATAAAAATTGAGAAAACTTTTTCGTGTCTGAACTGAATATGTGTATTTTCTTTTAAGTCGTATTCTTTATTATTTGATTTCATGTCGCACATTTCACTTTTTCAAGCATTTACTTTCTTTTTCATCTTTACACTTCTCATTCAATCGCGCACTCTTCCGCGAGGAGACCGCCGATTCACTGCATTTTTAGAAGCTGGCATGGCTTCGCCGCCACCTTCGTTTTAAAGTGAAATTCATTTTGAGTAGTAATTGAGCATTTAAGGCAATATTGCATAGAATTTGTTGTTGTTATTATTTCATATGATCCTTAATGTTTTGCTTATAATTTGTTGTTCATTTAGATTTGTTTGCAATGCACGTGCAAATTCATATTCGTTTTTTTGTTTATTTAAGAGAATATTTTGCACGGTTGCTTGTTGTTATTTATCAGGCAATGAATTGCAGTGGTGAAATTCGGTATGAGTGCTTGTGGCATATGTGCGTGAATTTCAAAAATGGCTTCCAAGACAGAATTGCCCATATCAATATTGAGTTCGACGAATTTCGATCAATATTAGAGAATGTTCCTCAGAGAATTCATAAGTGTGGGAATGTCGCTGAGGAGGATGAGAGGATTCATGAGATATTTTCCTCTCCAGTGAAGAGAGATATACCTTTTTTCCTTTTTTCAATATTTTGTAACGTTTTACTCTGAATATCAACGTTTTTACTATTTTTGTATGTTTTAAGCATGGTTTTATTATCATCATTGTTTTATTTTAGGCTTGTTATATTCTTAAAAGATAATAAATTATGTCTCTCCTCTTTAACGAGGAATATATCTCATCAATAATTTTTCCTCTCCAGTGACATTCTCACACTGAGGAAACCTCTGAGAAACAGTCTTCAATTGATATTGGATGAATTATATTTTGATGATGTGGATGTTTTCCGCGCTTCAAAAAGCGAATTGAAACTTTAAAAGCAACGAAAAACGGTCTTGCAATAATGGAAAACTGTCTGAGCTGTTGCATGCTCGAAACATTTTAAATGGCAATGTGAAACACTAGAAATAACACATTTGTTTGTTTTTTTTTTTTCTCAGTTTGGGAAATTCACACAATAAGCCTGGAATAAATCGTTAAATTGTGATATTTCCAAACAAACGTTTCCGCCGAAATCAAATCACGATATTGACTCTGATTTGGCGCTTTTTGATCGGATATGTTCCAATTGTGAAATCTATCAAAAGCAACTAAAAATTAAAGTTCTTTTGTTTTAAATTTTCAATTGAAACCTCACAAGGATGTGTACATTATCTCGCTTCATGACGAAAAAAGTGGGGTGTTGATCAAATAGAAATAAGAGCTGGCAGAAAAGTGAGCGCGTTCTGCAAGAAAAAAAAAAAAAAAAAAAATATGGAATGACTATAAAATGTTAGTGTTTGTATCTCTGCGTGCTTTTTATTTCTTCTGGTTTGAGTGTCCCGAATTTCGTTTAAATTTCGATTCATTGCATGTCTTTTATTGCTGGTTTTTTATTTTTTTTTGTCTAAAGCGTTTCTTTTCGATGGAAAATGAGAAATATCTCTATATCATTCGATTTGCAATATGAATAATTTGGTGAGTCATTAATTAACTCACATCAGTTCATTCTTTCTATCCAAATATCAGTTGAGAACTGAAACACATGCAGTGGCCTTGCACGTCTGTGTGTTCATCGCTCTTTTCACTCCATTTTCTAGCCAAAGGTAATAATTATTATAATTATTGTTTATTAACATATATGTAACGTCTTTTTAGTTAATTAAATCATTCGTATATAAATTGTTTCTTCTGGTTTTTCATTTAATCATAATTTCGTGAAATTACTCATTTAATTTCATTTTAATGTTTTTTTTTTTTAGTTTGTTTATTTTGGTTTATGTTTGTCATTTATCTCTCATTATCAACTCATCCCATGTCAATTAGTTTGTTCGGATAATATTTTCCACTCATTTGTTGCTGTTTTTTTCGCATGTATAAGTGTATATAGTTATATATATTATAAGTAAATTTATTTCTAAAATATTTAGAATTCAATTGTAGGCATTTCGCCCCTTTTATATAACAAAGGAACGGCGATGCCTAGTGTTTTTGCTTTACCTTTAAATGTATGTGTAAGTGTATGCTTTGTGAGAGAGTTGTCCATTTAGTTTTGCATAATTTAAATTTAATATACAATGTGGATATTGATTCTTTCTTGTATCGCATATTGATTGATGTGTGAAACTCAACAATCACTCTCACACGCAAACAGGTTTCCTATTCGGATTTTCGACGCGTTATTTGCTCAGTTATCTAATTTGTCTACATTTAGCATCAAGCTACTCTTTTAAGTTTTTCTCACATTTTACTTTGCCAATGATGGTACGATGATTCCCATCGCTGACTCTCTCGCTGGCTCACATAATTCGATAATTATGCGTTTGCTATTTTTTTAATTTTTAAATACATATTTTATATTATTTCGAGTGTTGAGTTTGGTTTCGTGTAACTAATGTTATTACGTGGGAATGATTAGGAATTGTAACAAGATATTTTCTTCACTTTTTTTTTTACTTTTCACTTGTCCTGCAATTTGACTGAATGATCAATCACAAAATATAACAAAATATAAAACGAAAAACGGGAAAATAATTCAACCAAGAACGGAAATTTTTCTCATATCTAATATTTGCAGTATTTTCTTTTACCAACGTGGTATGTCTTGTTCTGTATTTCTAATATAAAAATATCAAAAATTCGATAATTCGAAGTCGGCTGATCAGTGAGTTTCTTTCCTTTTCTTTGTTTTATTTCGCTTACATCAATATTTTTTGTTTGTTTACATTTTCTTTTTAAATTAATTCAATTGTATTAGTTTTATGTAATCTCATCTGCTTCTGTACTCAAACGGAAATTTAGAAACCAATAGAAAGAACTATTTTTGAATAAAATCTAAGAGCAAAAATACATGCATTATTTATTCGTAATCCTTTAATTCAGACAATCAATTAGACATTAAAATTGCTTTCAAATTTATTTCAGAGATCCATCACCTGCATTTGAATTAATTCATTTTGTATTCAGGAACGTTTGTCCTAGATGAAGGGAAATTCCCGGTTTTTGAACTCCAGTAAATTTGAAAGCAATATTTGTCTTATGAAAAAGAGTCTTCGCGCGTCATTTTGCTATTACAGCAAGTGAAATTCCCCGGATGCGATGGGCATCCATTCTAGATTATATCGATGGGGCGAAGATCGAACTGTATATGGGTAACCAATAAAAAAAGTTCTTTTTTCTTCTTTCTCCATTTGTAGTGTGTTCAAGTATGTGTGCGAATGCATGCAAAACTTGTTGATGTCGCTGATTTCATAAGCAGCCAAATATTTGTGTAAAAAATATATACAGAATTCGTTTCGTGACCATTTTTTTGTGAAGAAGCATCCATCTTAACCAATTATAACATGGAATGCACATCAAAGAAGAATTATTATGCGTCATGCAACCTTATTACATCTTTTCTCCAAATATACGCGTGAAATTTATGTTTCGTCTTAAAACTGCCTTTAAATTGTTCATCAATTCTGTGGTTTTTTGGGATTACCAAGGAATTTGGTGTGCAATGTTAAACAAAAAAAAACCGTTTGGTTATTCAAATGGTGCAAAAGACGTGGGATTTTTATTTCCTTCTTGTTCTCTCACTATGCGCAAATAAGGTGTGTTTTTTTCATTATCGATTGAATTGTGATGGATAATTTGATGAATGTATGTTTTGTGGGGCGAATTCATTAAATTCTAGGCGTGGCTCATTATGATACAATAAATAATTCGAAAATATGCGGTGCATGTTACAAATGTCTACGAAATGTGCAAAAGTTTGTTAAAAATTCTTCCTTTTTTAGTGATGAGAGTGGAAGAGTGTGTGTGTGTGTGTGTGTATGTGTGAATATGTTTTAAAATTGGTGTGAGTTGTTCGTTTTTATTTTCATTATCTCTATTTCGACATGTGAGCATTTTTGAACGATTCGCACGAAAATTGCTGACACGACAACCTAATGAAAAGTAAGTGTAAGAATGCACAACCAAAGTACACGGAATTTCAGTATGAAATGATATTATGGCTACATTTCTAAATGATAATCGAATTTAATTCCGATAGTTCCTACTAAAAAAGGTTCAACAGAGATGAAGAAATCTGTGTTTTTTTTTTCATTCATGTCTATTGATTTGTCTTTTTATTTCAACGTTATATTGCTGTTGTCATATCATTCGATTAGGAAAATTTGGCAAACACAATGGAAGCTGGATTTCAATTTTTTCGTCGTTTACATTTCGAATATCGTTTTTGGTGTTCCCCTCTCTCTCTCTCTCTCTCTCTCTCTCTCTCTCTTTTTTTAAGTTAACGTATTTTGTTGCATTCAAGTCTTTGTGATGTCGATTAAAAGTTGCATTTGCAAAAAAACGATTTGGAAACGAGTATCGCATTACTTATAAAATACATTTTGAAAATGGCATGAAGCACACGAATGAATTACACATTTGGTACACACACACCCAGAGCAAAAGCAGATATGCATGATTTCTCTATGCTGCTCGACTCTCCGCGTGTCCACCATTTCTTAATGCAGTTACATTTAAATCCGAATAAAAATGTATTGTTTTCATTTATCGAAGTGCAAACCGAGAATATATGCTTGTAGCCAGAGTGATGTGGGAACGATCAATGGATTATTGTGTGTATGAATTTAATAAAAGTGAGAAATTTGCATGTATCAAAATAGATATCGCATTGGATCTGGCCAATCGAATTGCAATCGTCGCATTTTGACAGGATGTGTGTCTTCTGATCCACGCTCAATTAATTGGATCTGTATTACTCTCTCAAAAATAGACAAATCAATGAGGAGAAATTGCCGAAATGATGCTCAAATCCAAACAACTGGAGAAAGAACGAAAACGAAACGCTTTTTTTTTTGGTGTGCTCACGAATATAATATAGAAATGTTTGTATATTCTTGCTCTTTGCTGGTTATAACAATTGTCTAAAGTGTTTATTTACTATTGCATTCATAGAAACACGAGGGGTGTTTAATTTTAACTGATGGGTTTTCTTGTTAATCTTAATCTTCATCCTCATCATCATCATTATCATCATCATCATTGTTTCGCTTAGTTTTCAATTTCTATTATATATTTAATACGAATGAACGCTCGTTTTTTGTATGTGAATATGTTTAGAGTATGTATCAGTTGATTATTCATTCACGGGCCTAAGTGCTCTTGTTCGTTCGGGTTGCTTGATGCATCTGTTTTATCATCATCACTATCGTCGTCGTCGTCTTAATCCTCTGTTTTGTTGCTATACTTGGTTGAATTATATTGCGTTGCTGAGTGCTGGCTGGCGCTCTCTCTCACTCTCTCCCCTTCTGTTTGTCATTATCTCTGAATGGTGGATTCGAATTTCATTTTGCAATGCGCTAAACTAGCTATCGATGATGTTTGCAAAACGGGTAACAACGGGTACCGATTTTTTTTTTTATCATTTATGTATATATATTTTATAAGCGTTTATTTTTGGTTTTCGTGTTTTTATTTGTTGTTGCTCCGTTTCTTTCACTCGCACACAGTCCTCTGTCTCGGTGTCTTCCGCTCTCCATTAAATATTTTCTGTTTGTGTGTGTTTTTGGTTTTATTTCACATCCCGCTTACTTATCCTCCTTCAAGAGAACCAAATCATCGGCAACCACATCACTCACGTGCAGGTAGATTATCCAGTACATTAGGTTGAAGCACACAAAACAAACGGGAAATACTATTCGAGAATATTTATCGATATCGGATGGTGTGATACCCAATAATTTATTTATATCCTGTACGAGAAAGATAAACACGTAATAAATAGAAAAATAAGAGAGAGAATGAGATAAAAAGCAAAGATACCAATTAAAATTGAATTGGCAAACAAAATGACGTAAATATGCGTTGAAATGAACGAGCGAGCAGTGATTAGCGCATGGTTTTATCTTATTATTGTTGCTTTTACGGATCAGCGCTTTATCGGTGTGTTTCATTCAGTGACGGCATTATGCAGAAGAATACTGAACGAAACGGATAATTTTTCTGCGTATTTTTAAATGTGTGTGTGTGTTCGAACGTGATTTTAACCGAAAATAGCGAAAATCCGTAAATATATCCAAAGATGTTGCTATCTTTTTTCAGCTTTATATATTTACTGTTGATATGCCCACACGTCGACAGCAGCATTTATTTATAAGTGGCGACATCAAGATGTGCCGTGTTTTTTTTTAATTTGGATTTCATGCTCTTAAGTGCATGACGGACATCCAGATGGCGTGTGTGCCTGAAGCCACCATATTATATGCCAAATCCAAACATACAGCCATGACCAATTTATTAGAAACGATGTTAAAGTGGGCGAAATTTTCATACAGAATGATTAATTTAGCAATCAGAAATTGGCGGAACTTGCTGCCACTAATTTCAAGGCATCCGGAATGTGGGGAGCGCGCGAACTTCATACACACAAAAACAACTATAAAATCTCATAGAAATTGGATTAGTCAAATAATTATGCTGCGAAATTATGCCTTACAACTAGTGCACCGTGCACACACCTCGTAAATATTCTTGTTACATTTGTACCACTAGCAACAGCAACATTTGCAACTAAAAATTACCTAGAAAAATGGCTGCAACATTCAGGACAGTAATTGTTGTAACGTGAATTTGAGAACATATGGGCGCATTTTGCCGGATTTACCATTATTAGTGCATCTCGCAACACCGAGAGCTCAAATTGGAATATCTTTGAATTATTTTCACCTATTTTTTGCTGCTTAGTGTGAATATGTATGTGGTTCATTACAGGTCCTTGTATGACGAGCGCTGAAATATTGGATCACAAGGATCGTGAATTTCATACGTAATTGACGACGAAGAATGACGGAAAAACGGCAATATTTTATAGGGGACTATTAGAATAGTGTTTCATAAAAATTTGGTGAAAATTAAATAAAAGGAGCAATCAGTTGATGTACCGCGAGGTTTTTGATCAAAAGCAATGAATTTAAATGAATGTGAGAAGGTGACTGAACGAGCGATTGCCGAGCGATTGCCGAGCGATTGCCGAGCGAGATGGAGCGAGAAAGCGAGAAACTGGTTAAGCATTGATATGCCAAGTAGTATTATTTATTACATACATTCTAGCTGAATCAAATCAACTTTTGGGTACTTCTTCCATCAACAATATCGTTCAATGCAATTGCGATTTATGCGAGCGAGAAAGAGAGCATGTGTAAATTGCCACGAAATTATTTTTGTGTGATTTTATACACATGCCCATGAAATGGAAACATGATTGAAAAAATCTTAGCTGTTATTTGACCGCAACCACCGTTCAATAACATAGAAGTTCACTTAGTTTTTGATGTGGAAATTCGTACAACATCTGTGATATTCGGAACATTTTATATGTTTGTTTATTTGTTTGAAAAGGCATGTGCGTATGCAAGTTGGCGATGGGAAATTTCATTAGGCAGCCAACATATTTGTGTAACTCATGAATTGCCAAAAGCTTTGGAAACTTTTTCGAAGCAATTCATACGCTTCTGTAATAATACTATTAGCAGCCATTTTGATTATAGTTCATGTAAATAAATTGATGGCATTTTTTGTCAAGCTGTTTTCTCTCTCTCTCCCTCATCGAATACGGTTTCATTAAATACAAAATGAGAGGGATGGAGCACACAAGCGAACGAGCGAGCGAACAAAGTTTGAGGAGCGGATAAGCGTTAAAAGCAGTCCATCATCATTAATTGATGGCAGAATAATTTTAATGTAATTTTTATGTAAATATGGAATAAAAGTCATGATAACCACTTTTCGTCTACATGAATTTATGGTCAATTCGTTTTAAAAGATTCGTTTAAGTTTCTCTTCATCCCAAATGAATATATCGCTCTCTCTCTCTCTCTCTCTCTCTCTCTCTACCTCCCTCTTTCACTCCTCGCTGTTGCTCACGCTTTATGTGTGGCGGGTGTGCGTCTCATTATCGGATTGCGTGCCAATTATTCTTTTCTCTCTACCACTGAATCTCTCTGTCTGCCTGCCTTCCTCTTCCTCTTCGATTCAACTGATTCATTCATTGTTGTGGAAATGATGATGTTTGTATGAAAGAGAGGCGATGTCCATTGTTCTAAAAGCGATTTCAAAGCGCAAAATACTCACTTTGCCCGGATGAATTAAATGTGGCGGTGGAGGTGGCCGCATATCACCACCCGACTCTTCATCAGGACCGCTGTCGGCGTTTGAGCGCCCACGACCCCCATTAATTGTATTTTCTAGTGTTCCGCCCTTCGAATGAGCTTTTGGATCATGTACCTTAAATCGAACTTCTTGAAACAGTGGACCAACGAGGGAACAGCCGCGTGAACCAACATTTTGCTGCATATTGGAGAAACCGGATGGTCGATTGCCTGATTCGGATATGAATGAGAGATTGAAAAAATGTTTAACTCCACAATAAGAATAATTGATATTGCAACGCTCAGCTCATACCTGGTATCGCTTGCTGCACTGTTTGTTTGGGTCCATGCTGATGACTATGGCTATGTCCGTGACTACTGTGACTGTGGCTATGGTCTGGTCCAGCGCTCATCATCGCCGAAGGTTGTTGACCACCATCCACTTGCAATTTCTTCTCCTGAGCAATTTTTTGTATTGTCGTGAAACGTTGCTTGCGCATCTGGATTCGCTTCGCCATGTAGCCGACCGTGGCATATTCTAGATTTTTGTAATCGTGTGGTTTTATGTGTGTGTTGGTGGTTTTTTGTAGTTTTTGTCGCAATGTATGCAAGTGTGTTGTGTTAACGGGGAGGAAAAAACAGAACGCAGATATACACACCGGACAATTCTTCACAAGCTATCAGATGCGGTCAGACGCCCTTTCATCTCGACCAACTTTCCATTTACAAGACATAATAGCTGCTTCTGGATGGTCGCTTTTTTCTCTCTTTTTGTGCAATTTTTCATTTCGCTTTTGCTTTATATTTTAAGTTTGAATTTAAACAATTTATCATCGAGGCACAAGTCCCACATTAGGGCAAGCGTATGACGTCGCATCTGATATCTTGGTTTGGTTTTGTTTGCTGTTTTACTTCGGCTGCTGATTTTCTTGATACTCGAACAGTTACATTTCTGTGTATTTATGACTCTATTTGCATCCAAAAAATAAATTACTTCTTCATTTGGGTTTTGAAAAACTAAAATTGTTCGAAACTTTGGTTCATTTGAAAGAAACATAAACTTGGTTGCTATTTTTTATTAAAGAAAAAACACAACAAAGTTCTAACTCAAAACAAAGGTGTCCAATTGAGTAGTGAAATAATGAGAGACGATTTTCGGGAATATTCACAGACAAAAATAGGCAAAAGATTGTAAACGGAAAAATTAAAAACAGGAAAAAACTGAAGTTTCACATCAATGAACAATCTTACGCACACTAAAAGCATATTGAACACTTAATATTATTTTAATGATAGACGGAAACACACGCATCAGATGACTTATTACAAAAAAATAGTTGTCGGTTATCAGACGAGAAAAACAGAAAAGAAATTTCAACAAATTAAAACAGTACGACTGAATTATGCGAGATAGACAAACATTGATATTCTGTTCTGGAAAAATGTTGATTGAAAAACGTAATACATTAAAATGGTAACACATTCACAACGAAAATGTTTCAGAAGATTAAATGAATTTGATGTACGCAAAAATACATGGATTCCTTTATTGTTGTGATGCGAATCAATTAATAATAATATTATTGCTGAACTACCGTTGATTGCAAATTCCAAATAATTGAATGCGATGCTAACTATTTATCGTGTTGCATAAACCAGTGATTTCAATCGGGGCAAAAAGCCATCTTCAACCCTAACCGAACTTTCCGGAACTTTCTCTAGCTCCGACCGAACTCAAACTTTGAATACAAAACATTCAGAACACAGAGTTCTACAGGTTTAATTTTTATTGAAATTGTCCAATAATAATTGACACCTTTGAACTTTTATGTTATTTCTCGTTGACATTTATCACTTTTTATTGACGTCGCTCAGGTTTGGATTGTTCAGATTCGGGTTCGGTTGGAGTTTATTAAGATCCGTGCAAAACTTCGAAAAAGCCAAACTTTCGAGAAATCGAATACCCGAAAATCTATCGAAAAAATTGATAAAAAAACCAACTCGACCGAAATTGTAAGAAGTCTAACCGAATTCGAACCCAAAAAAAGAACACGAAAATTTGCCGATTGAGAACACTGGCGTGTAGTAAAACTAATGGTCGATGTTTGTTTGTTTGTAAAGAAAAAAAGAACAGAGTTGTCGGAATGCAAAATAAAATGATAATCTGCGAAAACTAAAGATATATATGAATATATGTATGTAGGCAATATTTCGATTGCTAAATTGTACTCCTCCTATTTGCAGATAAAATATATGGATACAACCAGAGCTGAGCGGAAGTGCTGCTAGTTGAGTGAGACAAATGGAGAGCATTCCACTTTCGGCCGAAAAGAATCGCTGAAATAGCAAGCACTATGGGATTCATGTGTATCAATTTAGAGACTGCGGGGAATGCGTATTGCTGAAAAGCAGCGATTGAACGGGATATTTGGCTTTTCAACAGCATTTAGTAAAAATAAATCGCATTTCACAAACATTTTGTTGAAACATGATATAAAATTTTACGAATAAAAACACAAAGAATAGAGCAATATCACGACAGTTGTTCATTTTACACACTAAAAGAAAGGGACAATGGCTAAATGATAAAGAGACAACGCATACCTTTTGATCTTAAATACAAATATGGAATGCCGAATTTTGCAATGCAAACTTCTATCAAACCTGTTCAAAATGAGCAGCGTTTCCAGTGTCAAATTGACATGAAGTTGACATGAAGTTGACATGAAGTTAACATGAAGTTGACTTCAAACATCGAACCAAAGAAATGAGAGGCAATTTATTTTTCGAATCACAATAATTTTTCAGTTTTGCTACCTCTTATTTCTTTTGATTTAAAAATTTGGTCCATGAATTGGATTGGGCGTGATTGAATAGAAAAACAATTGACAACCAAGACAAAAATCAGCGTTGGGTGCACATGCATATCAATTGGCATAAATTTGTGTGCCAGCACATGCATTTCAATGTGCCGTTGGTGTTCTTAGTACAAAAATCGCAAAATAGGCAGAAATTCCAAATATTTTTTTAAGAATGGAGTTTTTGTGCCGAAATCCGAATAAATCTGGTACACATACCGAATAAAAAATCCAAATGAGTACCAAATATATTCGGAACTCGGTAAAAGAACGCTTCTTTTCATATTAAAAACATTTAGAATTTCTACCCTTTTTCCGAAAGTTGTATTGAGAAATTATCCAAACAAAATGTCAGTAGGGATGCGTGGTTCAAGCACTGACAAATGCAAGATTTGATATTTGGAGATTCATTTGATTGATTAGCTCTCGTGCGCACGTACACAGAGTATGTGCAAAACAAATCGATGCGCATTCGGTGTTCAAAAAAAAAAAAAAAAAAAAAAATACATCGGAAAATATGCGATCAAATGATATTGGGAGACTTTGTGGAAATCAAAAGAGAAAAATGAAAATGCTGATTGATGCTGTGGTACATCGTTGGCACAAATATGGATCAATGGCTATGAATGGTTTTTCAAGCCAAAAATAAATAATATTAGCATCGAAAAGTGCAGCTGTTTTGTTTTTGATTCGATTAATAAATGGATTATTTAGTTAATTGTTTATTTGATTATTCCATGATTGATATATATTATTGTGTCTTTTATGTTCGTCTATGTGGTTATCTGCAATTTTTTTGGTTTCGATTTTTCGAATACAGATCTATATGATGGATAATTCATTCGTAATTGAGTAAATTGAGGAATAGGTATTAAACAAAATAAGTAAATGCAAGCGGATTTGAAATAAATTGATTAACTGGTCTTATCTTTATTTCCATGTATTTGTTGCTGTTTGATTGGCATATATTTCACGCACAAGCTGAAGAAATGCTTGCAAATGACAAAGGTGTGAATTAAAAGCTCAGTTTAATTTTGGAAATGTTTCTTGCAGTTCGGCACAAAAGAGAAAAACATTCGAACGAAAGAATCCAAACTGAATAAAATGTGTTCTACATCAACATTATAATGATTGGCTAGGGCTAGGGGCTTTTTATGTATGCACGCGATACACCATATCCATGAAGTATACACGCAAATATTCATTGAAATAATCAAGACAAATTTCCAACAAATATATTAATATGTGTGTATAAAGGGCGTATTTTAGTGAGTTTTTGAATATTCATGTTTGATAAAGGACAAATGCTGGAAATATGTCCGTAAACCAATGCCTTACTCATAAGATCAATAAGGTCCATTTTCGCAGATAAATGATAATTAGACAGTAGATTATAATATAGTCTTTGATAAAGATAGTCATGTACTTGATAACCTTTTGAGTTTATGCACTGGTATTCGTAATATTTGTCTATATATTCTTGTCATTAAAGCCCCTAGAGCTAGGGGAATAAAAGCAACGACTTTTTCAATCAATTGGAATTGCAATTAAGTGAATTTAATTGGAACGCATAAAAAATTCATATCAACATGTAAATGATGAGAATAAGCAGTAAAGAGCGCAAACAGAAAACGTAACAATTCAAAACAAAATTGAAAATCACAACACTAATATATTCACATGAATAAAAAAATCAACGAATTGAAAAAATTAAAGTTGGGGGGTCTAGATTGCAGCTTCCAAAAACTTGGTGGTGAATGGGTGGTGGTTCATCAAATGATTTAAAAAGTAAACATGTGGTTTGTTTATTGTTTAAATATGCTAACCACAAAAATACAGAGAGAATAAATTTCCAAAATGGAGAACAAGCGAATAAAAAAATGAACCAATGCGTGAAATCAAATGAAAATGAACAGAAGAGCGGAAGAGAGATGAGAAAGAGGGAGCGCGTACGCATAGATTGGGGAAGATACCGCGAAAGAACCAACTAAATTGAAACTATTAATCGAACACAAATCGAAAATACAACAAAACCCAATATAACGTTCTGCGTAACAGTTATTTTTTGTTGTTGTCCTACTCGAAAATCTCAATCAGACAACGATGTATTAAGAAGAAAAACAACAGATAAATAAATAATGCTTTTGAATGGATTTGAATTGATCAAATTTGTTTGTATTTTGTGTGTGAGTGTGTGTGAGTTAATTTGTTTTCTTGTTTACCCAATAAACTGGCAAAAACCATGACGAAACATGTGCCCAGATAAACGTCGATTGATTTAACGTACGAGATTTTTGGTAATGCTGCATTAGTCGATGACATAAGTGTTGTCATAGTCAACACAGTGGTGACGCCAAGAGCAACACGAGCTGGTGTTGCATTTCTGTTCAATAGAAGTATTCCAGGTTAGAGGATGGCTATTTTATAAAAATTTGTTGCATTTAATAATGTGGTGATTTCGTTACCGATTTAGCCAGAAGGAAACCCACGAGATAATCACAATTAATCCAGATGGGATATAAATTTGAATGAGATAGTATCCCATAGAACGCACAAACTGGATTTCACATGCTAATCGTGAGTAGTTTCCTATAAAATATTTTTTTACATAATATTTCATCGTTTAGTTTAAGGTTGAATTGTTTTTTCTTCAATTTTTTTTTTCTGATTTTTTTTTTTTTTAAATATAAAATAGAAATAAAATTAGAAATAAAATTTGAGTTGTTGTTTTTGCAGTGGTTGTATTTTGCATTCATTTGTCTGTAATCGCCTTTTTTTGTACAATTATTGTTAATTATTTTGAAATGGCGATCAAGTCTGGATCTTATTTCGGCAATCCAAAATGAATAAATAGTAATTTTAAAGCATCTTGTGCATTGCTGCCACAGATCAAGACTTGGAATGTTGAAAAATACAAAAACAACACCACAATTGTTGGGATTTTGAAAAAAAATGTTAAATTTACGAAAAAAAAAAAAATGTGTGTCGAACGAAATGGATGTAATGAAATTAAATGTATTGGGAATTTCTACAGATAAATATCAACGATACATACACACACATTTGCAAATTAATAAATTATAGAAACGGTAAAAAGTGTGAATTTTGTGGGGGAAAATTTTTGCAAGAAAGAATGAACATGATTGAATGATTTCCCAAAATCATTTTAACATAAACAAATTCAACGAAAAAATGTACGATCATTTTGAATGAAATATGAAAAACATTTGGAAACTTTGGAGAGAAGGCAAACTAAATACACAGCGCAAATAGTAGGCAACAGTGATCAGGAGCGCACACATAAAATGATAACAGTTGTAATTAGATTAAATCATAATTAACACAATGAAATGAACATGAGTGAATCGACATGAATATTGAATGGCAGTGGATGAAAATAAATACATCAAACATTAATGCTTAAATAATTCAAATGAAAATCCGGATTAGGATCACACTAAATAAAATCTCGCGTTTTTTGATTGCTTGTGTCTGGATAATTACTCCATTTTCATTTGCTCATTTGTTCTTGTAATGAATTTTCATTTCAACCAATTTTTTTTTTTTTTTTTTTTTTATTGTATGTTTGTATAAATGTGTGTGCGTGTTGGTTTGTTTGTTTGATTGAATGTATGTGTTAAAAGTGTATTCTTCATGTGTATCGAATGTTCGAACAGATCAAATCAGTCTGTGTTCAAATCAAATACAATTTTCTTTGACTTTTGAAAAATCATGTTTTTTTTTTTTTTGGTTTCTTCAAAATTTTAAGTTCCAATATTTGACAAGTTTTCTTGTTGTTTTGTAATAATTTGCAAAAAAATATGTCCAATCGAAAACGAATGAATCCGATCTTTCCTAAATCAACATGGCACTATTTTGAGTTCGGTTGATATTCTGTTCAGATCACTTTTATAAGGCACTCGTTAAATTTGAACTGATTTTTATGGAATTTATTGTTCAAAATGTTGATGAATGGTAATTAAATGGCACGAGGAAGTATTCATTGTAATAATTGGTATGAAAACAACATTGAATCGAAATGCCGTATCATCTTTGGAAGATTTCATTCAACAGAATCGATTTCGAGAGTAATTTATAAATTGCAAATCTATCGATTTCGCGAAATTCATTCAAGCGATAGTTGCAATGCACTCGTTTTTTCTCATTGTAATAAATGAACCGTACGGAATAATGGTGAATGAAAATTGCCGTCGCCACGTTTTTTTTTTATTTTCCGGATGGCAAGTTGACAAATTTATACATCCAATTTGTTTGTTTATTTTTGGTTTCCTTTCTCACATCCAATTGGAAAAATAATACTCTATGTTCTGTTGGAAGAAAGGTTCGAGACGAATGGCTGAAATTGATATCTACGACTACGAAAGAAAATAAATACAAAACTTATGAATAAGTCAGTGTGTTTTGTTGGTGGTTGAATTTAAAATTTTCGAACAAGTGCAAAGCATACAGAAATGAAAATTGCAATTGGCTGGATTCGGCTTAAGATTCCGAAAGCACACACACACACATTCTGCCAGGAACCACATCCATTCCTATATTTATTGATACATTGATGGATATCGACGCTTCTTCTTGCAGTGCACATAAGCAAACACCGCAGGTGTAAAATCAAATATAAAAAAAATAACAAAGCGTTTACTGTTCATGCGGTTAAAATGCACTGTCAGACAGTCGCAGTGCATGCTGTGTGTGGATACATAGATATATTCATTTGTATGTCACCGATTCTGTGATCAACGCGTTTGTGTCCCTGCATCCTGCAAATGGTACAACCGTTGTTTGCTTCTGTAATTGATTGTGCGATTGTGTGTGCGTGTATGAAGCCCGAGAGTTCAACTCTCCGAATCAAGCTCAAACATCATGTATTTAATTTGCATCACATTGCAATTTCCATCACAAAATAAAAAAAGATGCATTGCTGGTGCATTGGTCCAATTAACGAATTCGCCTAATTTGTGTGTATATATGCAATATGTATATTTTTGGTATAAATTTCCGTTCTGTTGGCTTTTTTCTCGGTAATTTTTTTTTTATGTTGTTGTCTGGTTGTGTGTAGTTTCAAATGATTCAGTAGTCTTAATTACATCATCATTTTTTTTTTTTTTTTTTTGTACATAAAAAAATATTTTAATTTTTAGGGTTAAAATTAAAACGCATCACCAATTTATTGTTTGTTTCATCACTGTTGATATGTAGTGTCATTCATTCTTTCCAATGCTCGTTTTTTATGCAACTGTTTTATTTACGCTCTTTTCTTTTGGGGGGGTGCCTGATTTGTAAAATTTTGTGCAATGGAAAAGAGATGGATAACCAATTGGATAAATTTTGGATTTTCAATCGATTTCTTATTTGGCGCCTCCACGCGATTGACTGAAATTCGTGTGTACAATGGGAAGAAAAAATGAATATAGAAATGATGAGATAGCATTGGCATCAATCTGGAAGAATACAGCGTTCGTGTTGTTTTGTTGATAATACAAAATGCTTGAAACTCAACTTCATCAACATATATCGAAATCATAGGGAGGTGTGGGGACAAATGAAAGCAAAATGAATGAATCGTAATTCGGGATATGTTTTAACTTTTTCTGCTTCATTGTTCTTTTTGTGTACAAAAATAAAGCTGTTTTCAGTTCATATTTGTTCGTCGTCTTTTTGCTTTCCGTTGCAGTTTAACGAATCGAATGCTTTTCGGATTCAATTTATTCATTGGAATAATTTTACTCATTTCCATTACGGTTCAGTAAATTCGGTTAGCATTTTCGTTCAGTGGTTTATTCTAAACTATTTGTGGAAAGCGAAATAGCGGTGAAAAAAGCGTTCATTAACTGCATTGAAGCGGTTAATTCTGATTTACGTGCAAAATGAAAGCGTATGCAATGTTCGATTTGAGTACACATTTAACATTCAAAGTGAGTGATGTTAGTGATGGTGTTATTGATTCAGTCCCGACATTCAGTTAAGATTAGTAAAAGTGCTAAAAATAAGTGATGCCAGATTCAAAGCCTACTGGTATCTAGCAAATAGCATTCAAAGCGTTTCCAGGGTGAAACAAATTAAAATAAATTGTGTGTGGGTGTGATATTTATTTGATTGGGTGTTCCTTAAAATTAAAAGCAGAGAAACGGAAATAAAATGAAACGTGCATGCGAATTGATTTGGATATTGAATGAAAATTTGAGAGAGCGATGAGTTTTATCGATCCGTCGACTGTCGATGCAGCACCATTTCAGTTGTGTGATAAATTGGCGGTGTGTGAAAATTCAGGCGGAATAAAAATAATAATTGGAAACATTGGGTGGTTCGTTCAAATGCACTTTACATTAACGGATTCAACCGAATGTTTTTTTTTTTTCGAATGAAATGCACAAGAATGTCCCCATGTTGGCTACATATTCGTTTGACCTTTGTTTGGCAGCTGATTACGTAAGCTCACTCATGATTCATATACGACGAACAGGGTTATTGTTCGGCCAGCTTTTGTGTATAGAAATATGTAAAATCCAAGCTGTAGACTGACGATGAACATTAACATCTGCCAGGATCGATTTTAACGGAAATTTCGTTCAATTACAGTTTAAATGTTAAAAAAAACCTCCCTATCGAAATAAAATTCAATCGACACACATAACATCGAAAATTGAATAGATATTTATAAAATAATTGGAATGATGACAAAGAGTGACAGAGAAGCGGTAAATTATGAATCGAAAACGATACAAATGAAGTGGTATGGATTATCTGTAAGTTGAATTCAGAGATTTACTAGCTTATTATATACATAGTTCGCATGTAATCAACGGAAAATCAACGGAACAAATGAGAGAGAGCCAGGAATCTGATGGAATCGAGATGAGCATAAAAATGAGAGAACTAAAATAGCTGAGAAGAAATTGTTAACTTGCATGTGTATGCACAATAAGAGTTCGAAAAGAAAAATATAAAATGAGGAAACAGATAGAGATTGATTGAGAGAAAGAGAGATAGATTCATAATAGATAAATGTATATGTGGTGACAAAAAAAATCGTATAAAAAGGTATCTAGATATGAGAAAAAGGTTTTGTAATTTTATTGTTTGATAATCGGTGACCGTCTACAGGTACCTGTTGTAAGACTGATTTCCATATCTCGTTGACGATGTCCTAAAACCTTAAATTGTGGCAACGACACTTCCGACGAAACACCAACTGAATTCGGCCCTTCGTTCCATTTGTATCGAATGTCTCGCATCGTGTATCCAACTAAATTGTGTTTTGTTCAATATTTGTGTGTTCGTTTGATTGTATTTCATTTCATTTCATTTGTTGTATGAGTGTTGTATATGTTGTATGTTTGTTTAGTTGGTTCAGCACGCGTTTATCGTCGACGGGGGCATTTGAAATTTTTTGAGAAACAATTGTATGATATTGGCACCCGGGGTATGTTTTGTGTTTGTTGTTTTGATGTGAGTTAAGGTGTTGCGTGTTGTGAATGTGAACGATGTGTAATGGATTGCAATCGCGTTGCATTAGCGGCCATTCGTTGGTGTGATGCAATGTGTATGCAGTTGATTGTTGTATGTGTGTTTGTGTATGTGATTTATATATTCGTATCAAATCGAATTGCGAGTGGATTACCGGAAGTGTGTGTAAATTTATATGTTTTCGCGATGCCATACGCGTGAACAAAGGATCGTCGGTGCCAATCAATTATAGTTTATGTTTGTTTGTTGCAATTTTTTTGTGTTTGTGTTGGTATGTGTGTTTGGTTTTTTGCAGGTTGGTTCGTTGTGCATTGCAAGTTGTCGAGAACATCGAACAGTTTCAGTAGACACACGATGGATTTGATTTTGAGCAGGCGATGTAGATCGATGTGCAGTAGTTGTTGGTTGTTGTCATCGTCGCGTTGTTGTTTATTATTGGGTTTTTTGATCGGGTTGCCAAGTTGAATTTGGTTTTGGATTGTGTGTCGATTTTTGGTTTTGTTTTTTGTATTGAATTTGAAAATGCAAAATAGTAATAAAAATAAAAGTAAAAATATCGGCGTGCTAGTTTTTCGTATTGTTTGTTGAGTTGTTAGAAATAAGAAATTTTTGTTTGTTGGTCTGATGACAACGACTCATGACATGTACGGCAGATAATTCATCCACTTTCGGCTTACATTTTGGACAAGTGATTTAGATTTAATAGGTTTTTTTTATCTGTTTGCCTAATTTGCATCGCTACATGACACCAGAGTATCAAAATTACGGTATCTGTACACGTACACATCACTCGGCATGTGCGTTACATTATTCGGGGAGCGCCATATTTTTTTAGCGTAATAAAAGTTTTGGGGAACTCTAGTGTTTTTTCATTCTTTTGGTTCCATCTTAACTTCTTCTCTTGTCGTGTACTTCTTTTTTTCATTCCATTCAACTCTATAGCTTCAATGAATGTTGCAGAGGTGAATTTAGGGGCGAAAAAAAAGAAGAGCAATGGAAAAATAAAAATTCAGCATCATCCTCGAAAAGTCCATCTCGGAACTTTATAACTTTTGGGCAAAGTTCTAAGTAAGTTCATTCGATCCAAGGGAACAAAATGAGGCAATATAGCGAGCGAGCGAGAGATTGAGGGTGTATTTTTATTTTTAGACTCAAACGTTTGCGTGTGTATCGCACGCAGAAACAGAGTACATACATGTGTACTGCAGTAAGACGTATACAACGAACTGTGAATTTTTCCACAAATCATTGTGAAAATCGAATCTCTCTGTATTTTGCACACAATATATCTAGTGCTTGGCTCCCCAAAATATGTGCATAACGGCGTGAGTGTATGTGTGCGTGCAAGCGCCTGTGTATTGAAATATATTATCAATATTCATCCACTGTCTGAGTCATCAGTCGTTGTCGTCCATTTCAAATTAATCTAGAGATTTCAAACTGAGCTTTTCTTTCGATCTTTTGATATCTTTGCCAATATTTTCGCGCATATTTTCTCGGTGTTCGTGCGTCAGTATGACATGAAGTCTCTAAATTATCGACAATCAATGAAACTACTTATTAGCTTTACATCAAACTAAATATTAAAAAAAAAAAAACTGATTAGATCAAAATTAAAATCAAACCAAATGAAAAAAGAATCGCGATTTAACTTTCCTATATTCAATTGAGTTTCTTTCGTTCTGTTGTAAATATTGTTTGAACCGAAAAGAAGTAATATAATGAAGTTTATTCAACCTAATTAAAAATAATGCGGCTACTGCAGCCTGACAGTAGTATTCATTTAAGTTGTATGGTTTTTGTGGTATTTGCTAAATTTTTGTTTTTGCTGGTTGTTGCTTTATAAAATAGCTTTGAAACAAAAAAAATATTGTTTTAAATATTTATATGCATTACTTGTGTTTTTCGACACTCACAAACCGAAACGAGAAAAAAAAAACTGTACGTAAAGTTTCAAAGCGTTCAATTGACTTGGTTACTTAGAACTATGTGTTTTATATGGTGGTACGCACATTAGCTGATTTGAAATAAGGACTAAATTGTGTGATTTCAACGAAAGACATAATGAAACACAAAATTGAGGTCGGTTATCGTTTAGTTAGAAAAGAAAAATAAGCTAAAACAAATTCAAGCAGTTTTTGTGTATACATACTATTGCATTTATCCTTTCCTTCTTGCCTAAATAAGTACTTTTATTTCAAACGTATCGGAATTGGTTTCGTTTTAATCAATACTCTATTCTTGAAAAATTCCTTCTTTGAATTGCGTCCGCAAGATACATTTTTTTGCTTGACTGTCGTATCATGTCAATTATCATATTGGACTCCAAAATAAAATGTCTATTGTAAATATATTAAATATATTTAGCATAATTTTGGATATTAATCGCGTGCCTTCGACCCAATAATTATTTGGCAGTGCAGAAATTGAAAGAGAGAGTGAAAAATGCCCCCAACCGAAACAAATATAATGGATATAGAAAATATTTTGTTATGTATATATTATATATATATAATATACACATCTAAGGATTTTAAGAGGGATAGGCAATTCTTCGATGCAATTGTCATCTAGTGCAGATTTTCTTATTGTTGTTTTTCATTTACTATTTTAATGTTTATATAACATTTCGAGCGAATCAGCCAGATTTTGCCAATTTGCTCTTGACATTATCATTCATGTGACATTTTTGTCTTTTATTTTCATTTTTGTTTTGGCGAATCCACTTTCATACGAATTTTCGGAATTGAATTGGAATATTTTGACTTGAATGAGTGTATTATGTTTTCTGTTTGTCTGTATGTGTTCTATAAGATTATGAGTTTTCATGATTTGTGTGGATCAAGTCCGAATGAAATGGGTGAATGTGTTCATGTGTGAGTGAGTAAATGAGTGTGAATGCAACAATTCGGCCGGTGTTTCAAAATAGATATAGTAGTTTGATACTTATAAAACACAAAAGGCAACCAACACAAGATTTATGAGAATGGGCGAATGGTGCAAATGTTGTAGTTGTTGTTTTTTTTGTTTGTAAATGATATGAAAAATGTTCCTACTATTGTTTGCAAGTGGTTTCCATTATTTCACAGTGATATAACTTTTTCTATTGCAATTTTTGTTGATGGATTATCAATCCGTTTGAAAACAAAAAGTACAGCTCAAAAGCTTGGACCATAGACATTTTGGTGATTCTCTCTCCCTCTATATATGCGCGCACGTGTATTGCTCTATCTTTCACTGCTGGAACTTGGTTTGGTCCGTGCAATGCCAACAACACCAGTAGCAGCAGCATCAACATTAGGATGTTTGAGTCGCACGTAATATTCTGACCAGCAACAAAAATTTAAAATTTAGGTGATGAACACTGAACTTCCGGAAACATTGCTATTTAAGCTGATATTTCGACAGAAGCATTATTCGATTATCCCATGCTGAAGATAAAGGCCGTTTTTGTACATGTTCAAAAGATAAACGTATATTTCTCGTCGTTGTTGTTGTTTTTGTGTGTATCTGGTCTACCATTTTGCAAATGCAGCGGCGGACGAAGCAAATTGAGAAAACAATAATAATAGCGAGCATATATTTTGGAAAGAGAGAAAAAACATTAAAAAGTCTATCATTCTAAGCTTCGAGCGATTCCATTTGTTTATTTTAGTTTAAAATTCAGTTCGGAGTTGTGTTATAAATTGTTGTGTGCTCCATTCGTTTGGTGAATTTATTTGATATGTGGATTGTTTTTTATGTGGTCTGGTTTCAGTTGTATGTCGGCCAGAGAAATTGATAATTAACAGTAAAACAAACGTAAAACAGATTTGAAACAAATACCAGAATATCAAAACAATGCAAAATTAAGTAAAACGGAAAACGTCACAAGAGAAAAGCCTTCCAACGGCAAGAAACGAAAGTGTTCAACTTAAGCTCAGGAGATTGAAAAGAGAACGAGAGAGATAGAGGAAGAAACACAAATAAAAATGTTATCAATTGGGTTGGTACAGTGTGGACACGTACAAAAATCTCGTATCAAAATTCAAATCAAACTATCGAAAATAAAAGCAGAGAGATGAAAACAAATAAAACACGCAAATCGGACAAAAGCAGGACACACCGTCATATACTTTTCCTCCCGTTGTGTTTGCAAATAAACTGAATAAGGAAAACAAAAAGACGGGACACAAAGCGCAAAGAAAAGTTGAGGTGAAACGGAAAACAAAACACCATGGATTTCGAATTGGCATGCTACTCTCCAAAAATTTAATGTGAAGTAAACAAATGGTAAAGTTTTGCGATTGCGTACGAAATTAACATTTATTTGCCATTGTGAAAGAAATTTCTGCAGTTTTTTTTTTTTTTTTTGGAATTTTTGTCGGCAAGCCCGTGAGAGAGCCATCGAGAGGAGGGTGCGATGCATTGAAAACTGTTTCAGATTCTCTGAATGCTTCTTCTTATTTTTTTTTAGTTCGTGCGCCAGTTCCATTTTGTCTTCCAGCGAGATAAAGTTTCACTGCTGATTTGTCTTTAGGATAAACAAAACTTCCACAATCATTACGAAGAATGCAAATGATGTATTTTTCTCATGTGTTTGTTCAGCGCTATTTCACTCTCGTTTTTCATCATATCCAACGGAAACATTGTGAAAATCTTTCTATGACAGCAAATGTGACATGGAAAATAAGATGGAATCACCCAAACCGCAAAAAACCGGGAGCGATGCGCTCAACAATGCTATTTTACAGCGCAATTTCTCTATTGCCCAATTAATTACGTGATTGAGAACTGCTCCGAAAAGTATTGTAATGAGTTTCCGACTTCGCTTGGGAATTGCGTTATTCAAATGCCTGCACCATTAAAAATAACTTGCAGATAATAAATTAAATGATACTTCAAATTAGCGCTCGCTTCTTATTCGGCGGCTGAATATTTTCTGAATTTGCATACTATTATAAATTGGTTTCATTTGGCAATGCGAATAATAAATTCGTTTAAAGTTTTTTTTTTATTAGGCGAACAAAGTTTGCATAGTTTGGGCTACGTTCTAGTGGAATTGAGCCACTGCGCCGTTGGGCGAATATTTCTTCGAAGACGTTGTCGTCGTTGTGCGGCCGAAAAATGGCAGCTATGTCACGTAAAGTGTTTCGCCATCAAATTCGTGTGTGCGCTATTTTCTTCGTCCTCTTCGGTCGTACTTAGAAGCGCATCTTTGATATCCAAAATATTTTTTTTACATTTATTTTCTTTGCCTTTTTGTCTTATTCATTGCTCATTTTCATGTGTGTGTGTGAGTGTTTTGAGAGCAAGTACTTTCGTTGCATGCTTGTTTCCGTTCCGCATCCAGTTTTGGGTAAAGAAGCGGGAGTGTTAGCAAATTCGGCAAACACATGCTTCTTTCTGTGTGTATTGGAATGTCAACCATTTGAAGCTTTTGCCTGACTTCTTGAAAGCAGGCAACGAACGAAAGAAAAACAACAACAACGGCGGAGCACAGAAAAGTACGCATTGACGAAAATACACAGTCTCAATGCTATCATCGGCTTGAAGCCTCATCGTTTATATAAATGGAGGCAATTTTATGTGTAACGCATCCACTTTGCGAATCGCACTCCGTCTCTTCTATTGTCTATTTGGATGGCTCATATTTTATCGGACAATATAAAAGTGATGCGAAATTTATGAAAGAAAATACCTAAATGCAGATAATAGGAGATGTGTAAGAATTCTCGGCACATGTATAGTAAAATAGATGTAGCTGGAGATAGCTTTACCGTGTCTCTCGCATCGCGTTCTCCATTTGTCCACTTCTCGCTCTTTTGTTGTCATTGCGTGTTATCATTTGTGACTCGAGCTTTTTCACACGCATGCAAGCGAGAGAAAGAGTGAGAGAGAGAGGAGGGGGAGAAACATAGTTGCAACAAACTTTTGCTGATTCAGAGATAGTGTTTTACCCATGCGACACGCTGAGCGAGAAAAACACATACACACACATATATTCGCGCTTTGATTTGTTCGTTGAAAAATTCACAGCAACGAATTTCGATTTGTAAAAAAGAGATCCAAAAAAAAAAGCTTCACGACGAGGAGGGCGCGTGAGCAAGCAAACGTATTCAAAGTTTCTCTGCAACTTTATTTTTTGAAGCGTAAGCAATTTACAAAATTCCTTATGAGAGAACGAAAACACACAAACAGTTTGATAAATGCAATTATTTGCATAAAGATGTAAGTTATTGTGAAAGACGAATTGATTTGAATAAGAGGCAGACACAGAGAGAGAGAGAGAGAACGAAAGAGAAAAAAGTCTTTCAAAGCGAAAATGGCGCTTGTCTGATTGTCATATGGAATACGATGTGAGGAAGCTCGATGGCGATGGCGACGACAACGATGATGCTGATGGCGGCTGGCGACGTGGTGTGTTGATCTCACTACAAGTACTTTGCTGCAGAAAAAGAATTATAAGAATGAAAAAATTATATGTCTTCAGTTCTTGCCAAACATATTCGCCTTTGTGTGAAATGGTGCTCTTACAGATTCATTAACCGTAAAATAAATAAAACGGAAAAGCGAAAAAAGCACGAACCAGGCATGAAATAATCAGCATCCACACGATGAGCACGAAGGAGTGCTATGCGGGTAATGTGAATGCGCTCGCAATTTTCATCAACTGTTTCTCACAACTGCTGCTCGAATACGATGAGATTTTCACATCAGAGCGAGAAAAAAATGTGGTTTATAGAGAGAGAGTGAGAGAGAGAACGCTCGTAAAAGAAAACAAGAATCATTCTACTTTGATTTTGATTTATTTTTCAATTGCTAGCAATCATCATTTAGTGCGCCAGTGCTGTCTTTGCTTTGTTTATGTATTGTGAAAAGCTTTCGGCCAAAGATGCTTTTGTGTTTTTCAATCGATTCTTTGTGTTGTTCTTTCGCTATTTGCACACAGAAATACCACATTTTAGAGGTACAGAACTTTTTTTTCATTTTGCAGAGCGTTTGGCGATACAAAGTCACTGCCAAATAAAAACTAGAAAAATAAAAAGGGACGGGAGCGAGAAGAGTGGAGAAAAGAAAAGCGAAATGGAAGTAATAAACAAAAGAACAAAGAGAAAGAGAGGGTGTGTGTGTGTGAGAAAACAAAGAATCGAAGAAGCAGATTCTGAATTAAAGTGAAAAACAGAAGCATCGTATCTCATGCAGTACATGGATTTTATTTTCTTGCCGTCGTTGTTGCTTCTGTTGCTTCCAACCGCAACGAACGATGCACGAATTTCAGAAACTTCGAGCAATATTGGTGAAGCTATTTTTCTATTGTTTTTGTGCGGAAAGTGTTTGGGAATCGTGCATATTTGCATTGTTTGTTATAAAGTAGAAACAGCAGCAAAGGCCATACTGAGCTGCACTTACGACACTTTCGTGTTAATCAATTAAAGCTTTATCAATCAGTTTGCGGTTTGGTGAGGATTCTCAAAATGCTGGTTTATGTGATACATGTTCGTGGAGAGTAGCAGCGAAGGATCGATCGGTCAGCTGATTGTTCGGTCGGTGAATTTTAGAAAATACGAATATTTCAAATGGTGTGTGTATTGTTTGGGGAGAAAAACGAACAAAACAACAAGATTTCGATTGGAAATGAACGAAAAAATGAAATTTAACAAAAACAACTGAAAGAGGAGCAAGTTAAAGTGTTTGCTTTTTTTATACAGATTACAGAGATAATAGTGAGAGAGAGAGAGAGAGAGAATTATAGTGAGTTTTTTGTTTTGTGGTCGATACCTGTGGTTAGGTTTATTTCGGTCGCCCTCTGCCTGTGTCCCAAAACACGGAACTGCGGAAGTTCAACTTCGTTGCTCATTCCAACACTACTAAGGCCATCTCTCCAGAAGTAGCGGATATCTCGCATTGTGTAACCGACTAACAGAGCCATAACAATACACAAAATGCTCATAATTCACGAAATAACAAACAACTGTTCATATATATATTATATATCAACGCATGTTTGTTGTTTGTTCTTGTTGTATTTGTTTTTTGACTGTATTATTTGTTTTCTTTTTTGTTTGTTTGAAGAGGTAGATTTTGATAATTTTTGCTTTTGTGATTTCGTCTCGCCTTGCACAGTATTTTTTTTTTTATTGGTGCAAGTTTATACATAACCATACATTCAACTTCGAGTGCTTGTTATTTGCCACTTTTAGTGGTTATAATTCAAAATTGTGGTCCTCTTGGTTTTTTTTTGCTTGTTGTACAATTCCATTAATGAATTAAAAAGTTTCTTTCGCAGTATCTACGGTTTTTTCGCTTCTTTTTTGCATTTCATTAATTATATTTTTACACTCTATCCGGTGTCGTCTGGAGACAACACAGCACGAGAGCGCCACAACTTCGCTCTTTGACAGAGTGCATAAACGTGTGTGTATGGATATATTATGAACTAGTAACGTAATCGAATCACTGAGCTGAGTGCTATATCGGCATACTCTATTCATATTCGTCTTAAGTAATATTATGATAAGTTTTTCCTCCCAATACCTAGACTCTCTAACCATACCGATGACCCTTCTGTCCGATAGTGTTTTCTTCTATTGTGTGAACTAGTTAATTTCATCTAATCGTAATAAATAGCAAACCAAAATTATACTCCTCCCTGATCGACGAGTACAGCTCTATACATAATCACAATTAACCTAGATCCTCCAATACATACAATATACATCGGCAAACTATCTATAAATAGATATACAATATGCATTACACTTATATTATAGGTATATTAGTATTATAATCTTGAGCAGTCTCTCAAGTAAATAGAAACAAATCGTCTTGGACATCAATTTAGATTAAGTGCAGCATCTATTTTCAAGCATATCACTATTTTATTATGAAACATCATACAAAACGTACGAGGAGATGATTGTTGGCGGTTGCTTTAAATAATCTTTTGGTGAACATTACTAATTAGTTTCCAAAAAATGCAACTGCATTACATTGAACACGAATATCGAACACAAAATTAATCTGACGTTTCTACTCTGTAATTGTATAATTTTTGGGTCCATTCCATTTTGGAGTAATCAATGTATTAGTTTATTTCAATATTTTTTCAATATCAAGCTTATTTGCATGCGTAAGTATGACATTTGAAGCAAATTGCGATAAACCAATTCAATGATTACTCCAATATGAAGTGTGCCCAAAATTTCAAAGAGGCGCAACGACCATACGTCATGTATTTCGTCGCAACGTTCTTCTACAAAATTGTACATGCATGGAGTAGAAACGTCAGAATTTATACACAGATTTGCTTTTGTGTGTATAGAAATTGAAATTTAATAAAACATACAATTTTTGGTGGAACAGCGAGATAGAGACAGAGCACAATCTAAAAGTTCCATAAGGAATTGAATTCAATTCTAGAAATTTTCTAGCGTTTGGAAAAGGTCTTGCCATGTTGCAAGCCAAACGAAGTTTTCATGGCGGGATGTGTTGTTATTTTAGCGTCGGCAATTGCAATGAAACTGCATTTAATGGCTCGATTGAAATGCAATTTAAAATAAAATTTTATTTGTACGAACGAACCATTTGAGCGAGTACATTGCGCATACATTCGAACTTTTCCTCCAATGTCAATTGAAATAATATGCGAAACACCAAAATCACCACCATTGCCATTAGACGTGACTATTTTTATGTCTCTTTTTGCCTTCAAAGTTATTAAATTCTCTAGATATGAGAATAAAAAGCCGAGAAATACTAAAATGGCAAAGTAATCCTGAAGATGCGGTACCCATTTGCTCAATTGGCAAACAAGAGAGCGATGGCTAAGGCGCACAGCCTTCCAACATCAATGGCATTAATTGATGTGCTATGAAGCATATGAAATAAAAACAAACTAAAAAAATCCAGAGAGTGAGAGAGAAATTGGTATGATATTGTAGCGTGCACACAACCGATAGGAATGACGGCATCAATGTTGAACAAATGCTGATGGGCGAGCGAGAGAGCCAGAGAGAAAAAAATTATGGAGAGGTCGCCTAACTCTAGTGTTCATTACGTAATCGATGTTTCAAAGTTATGCTGTGTGATTTGAGCGTGGCAAATTACGCTCCGCTCCACCATTGTTGATGACATTTATGGGATAGAAATGGTTCATGAGAAAAAAATGGAAAAGAAAAAATCCAAAGAAGGAAACACATCAATACAAGCACTTCGGTAATTATTATTTATATTATTTCAGAGTCGCTCGTTTCCATTAATTCATGTGCGCTAGAATTATTCAAAAATTTCCGAAAGTTGGATCACAGACAGACGCCTGCAATGGAAATAATGTGTCCAAAATAAATGATTGCAAGCTCTTATGCAACAAGAACCACGAAAGAAACTTGAAAATCAGACTGGTTTTTGGAATACCATATTATAAGCAATGGTTCGGGGTGGATGTGCTTTTTGCACCTCTCGTGCTGTACTGCACACCGCATAGACATGGCACGACCGAACGATTGATATATGTTTCCGTATTAGTGGAGGCTCTCTCTCTCTCTCTCTCTCTCTCTCTCTTTTGTGTGCATAATTATGAAAGTCATCAATGATGTGCAGAGCCATGTTGATTGCTTACTGAACCATTTATTTACATAGAAAATATTATCTGCATGCATAAGCATCGCATTATTTATCCAATGTTTTTCTCTTGTTCGCTAGCTCGCTCTTCCTCTTCGCACCAAATCAATATATCCCTCCCTCGTATCCAGCTGGGCGCATTGAAAGCGATAAATAGCATTCGCTTCTTTTTATAACTCATCACTCATGTGTGCACATGAATCAAATCAAAGAAAATTGTTAGTGACGCATCACAAGGATAGCATTTGAACATATCTGGCTCCAATATTGATTCAAAATGAAAAGGAAATACAGTAAAAATATCAAAATCAAATGCACTTTACTCGACTTAGAATATCGTCGAAACCATTCGAATGCGGTGGAGCAAAATGAATACTTTGATCTCTTCTTGCGGTGTATATATTCATTCATTCAATCAACGAACTGTTATGTGCTGCATAGCGATGGATATGGATGCACCAGGGATTTTAATATAATGCACTAATACCCATATAATTGTGCATAGAGCGCGAGCAACTCGATTGACGTCATTAAAAATGATGATGAAATTATTTTGTCGAGATGAAAATGGCACGGTGAATTGATCGATGATTATCCGGAGGATATTCAATTGAGCGAGAGAATAAGAGAGAGAGCGTGAAAACTTGGTGCGCTGTTTCATTGCAATGCAATTCAATTGTGATGGAATGGAAACGCTTGAAATTTGTTGACAATTCGCTGTTTTTTTTTTAAACATTCAGATTTTTTTTATTTTTTCTGGGTGGATGCCAAAGATAGATGCACCTAAATCACCACCATTGCCAGCATACGTGAATATTCGAATTTCTCGTTTTGCTTTCAAAATTATTGAATTCTCTCGATACGAGAATAAAAGGCCGAGAAATATCAAAATGGCGAAGTATTTGTGAAAATGCGGTTCTCATTCGCTCAATTGGCAAACAAAAGAGCGATGGTTATCTTGGAAAGATAGCAACAACTCACGTAGAATGATACTTTTTCTAAAATTTCCTGATGAAATTTATTTCTGCGAATTCAAGTGGCTCCATAAAATACAACTGAAGAAATTTTAAATGAAAATGAGATTGATCAATCAAATAAAAAAACACGAGATGAGCGATTGCCGAAACGGATTCTGTTCGTGAAAGCTGAAAGGCCGAGATGTAAGGGTATACTTAGACGTTATTAAGATTCTGTTGAATTTCATTTGAATGAGCGGGGATAGAAATGGTATGATGAAACTCAGAGCTTGGCTCTCGATCGTGGTTTGTGGAGAAGTATTGTGTGTATAAGGCTCATTGTTTCGTAAAACAGGCCAGACACTAATAGGCATTAATGATCCTTTAATTTTTGTTGTTGTTGTAAATAACAAACAACTTAGAAGTAAAAAATGCAATTGAAAATTGGATTCGTTCATATCAATTCATTATTCCCTATAGTCATTTAACAGACTATGGGGAAAATCAACGAAAATTAATACGAATTAATCGAATGGAATCGCAAATTGAAACGGAAAATTCAAATTCGCTGAGTGATCGATTGATTTAACATCATGAACAACTTTGATGATTGCCGTGCTTTCGCCGATTTAATGCCTCATTCGAAATTATTTTGGAAAATATACAAAAGAATTGTGGTCATTTTGAAACTTTAGATTTCGAAAATGATTTCTGAATATATAGGATATTTCTGAGGATTTTCCGAATTATTTTGAAAAATTGACATTTTAATCGAAAAATATCTGTTAAAAAAAGGTTCTATTTTGAATTCATTTTTCGTATGGACCTTTTCAGGCCTGTTTTATGTGCCATATGTCTCAGAAGTGATTTCCACTTTCATCCGCTTATGCATAAAGAGACAGAAAGAGAGACAGAGAGAGAGAGAGAGAGAGAGAGAGCAATGTGTAAATAGCAGGCATATTGTCTTTGAGCCGACTTGTGTTTTCTAATTGTGAACACGGAATAAACATTATCTGAAAACAGATTCGAATGCAAAACTTGCATGAAGATTGTAATGCGATGGTTTTGTTCTTTTGATTAATCTGTTTGATTTCAATTTGGTTTACTTGTCATTTTTCTTACCAAAATTATACAAAACAACGCAAAATAGTCAAACAAATCAGAAAATGAAAAAACAAATGGAAAACCCAAAAATCGTTCGAAAAATTTGTACAAAAAACCAAAATGTTTTTAGATAGAAGGAACGGAAGTGAAACAAAACTATTGGGTGAACAAATGAATTTTAAAGGATTAACAAGAGATGATATACTAGCACTATATCGCATCGGGCAATCTTGTAACTATCTTCATGTCAAAGCATCATCATTACTCATCACTTTTCAGTATCTGTCATTTCACCGAAGTGTAAACAACATAGTTTTTGTGTGCCCTGAATATGTCTACTTTTGTTCCATCAAAACACAATTTGCGGGAAGAATTACTTCTTTGCTTTCATTTGAAGAAATCTGCAGCTGAAAGTCGTCGTGTGCTGCAGGAAGCTTATGGGGATCATGCTCCATCGATTTTCACTTGTGAGTACTGGTTTAGACGATTTAAAAGTGGTGATTTTGATACGAACGACAAAGAGCGTCCGGGAGGCCCACAAAAGTTTGAAGATGTTGAATTGGAGGAATTACTCGGGCAAGATTCATGTCAAATGCAAGAAGAACTTGCAGAATCATTGGGAGTTACTCAACAAGCTATTTCCAATCGCTTAGAAGCCTTGGGATTCATCCAAAAGGTAGGAAATTGGGTGCCGTACGATTTGAAGCCGAGAGACGTCGAACGGCGCTTTTGTCTGAAATGCTGCTCGCTCGCCACAAAAAGAAGGCTTTTTTGCATCGGATCGTAACGCAAGATGAAAAATGGATTTATTACGACAATCCGAAACGTAAAAAAGCGTACGTGAAGTGCGGCCAACCCGGCCCATCGACGCCGAAGCCGAATAATCATGCGGCCAAGGTGATGCTCTGTATTTGGTGGGATCAGAAGGGTGTGCTGTTTTATGAGCTGCTTAAACCGGGTGAAACTATTACTGGGGAACGCTACCGACAACAACTCATCAAATTGAATGCAGCAATCAAGCAAAAACGGCCAGAATGGGCGACCAGACAGGAGTCATTGATTTTCCATGATGACAATGCTTGGCCACATCGAACTCAAGAGGTCAAAAATTATGTGAAAAATGTTAGATGGGAGCCGCTACCCCACCCGCCGCATAGCCCAGACCTGACACCTTCTGACTACTATCTATTTCGATCCATGCAGAATGCCCTTGCCGGAATACGGTTCACTTCAATCGACGGTATCAAAAATTGGCTCGATTCGTTCTTTCGCTCAAAAGATGAGGACTGGTTTTGGCAAGGAATCCATAAATTGCCAAAAAGATGGGAAAATGTTGTGGCTTCAGATGGACAATACTTTGAATAAAATATATTGTACCAGCTTTTCAAAATAAACTCTCTAAATTAGAAAAAAATCCTTTAAAATTT
Organism: Obolodiplosis robiniae; assembly: GCA_028476595.1. Lineage (NCBI taxonomy): Eukaryota > Metazoa > Arthropoda > Insecta > Diptera > Cecidomyiidae > Obolodiplosis > Obolodiplosis robiniae. The sequence continues at coordinate 3,691,728 of CM052017.1, read as the reverse complement.
ATTTGTTCACCCAATATAATTGATTGTGTTGAGCGAAAATAGGTAGTGTGTTAATTGAGGAAAGTCTTGCAAATTAATTGGTTTGGTGCTGAGATAAAAATTTCATAAGAAACATTTTAATGTGCGATGCTATTTTTCCATGAATTGAAGATACTTCGGCAAATGATTGAGGCTTGCAAAAATAAAATACCGAGATTAAATCGAAACGGAAACTATGAATAAATCTGGTCAGACAGCAACACATCGCACACTGTCATCATGTTGCGTATAAACTATGCCTTATTTGTATGACGACAGTACAGAATAGGAAATATACTAATACTAGTACAATCTCCCATGCAAATCCTACCAGACTTCGGGTTCTGCTGAGTTGGTAGTGGCTGCTGAGGGCAGCCAGCTGGTCAGCTATGGCTGGCAATGTATTTCCTATGGTTGTTTATCCATGGAAAACGACTTCGTTATGTCTTACATAAGAAACAAATTGCCAGCTCAGCCAAACCATAGGGTTGAGTCTTACTGAATCTGTATAAATTTCGTACTATGTCATTAAAACTTATATGGGAGATTGTATAACTGTTAGTTTGATTTCAATATTGTAATAACATCATATGTAAAGTACCGTTAGTGCACGCTTGAGATGCTCGACACAAATCGCAAACAGTCAAAATTCGCATCCAATTCTCAATGGTGGTCATTTTTGATTGAGTATTTAAAAATAAAGCTTGGAAGTGGTTTAAACCAACATGTATTTAATTTTGTGGAGATGCTGCGTATGACTGCTGCTGCCCTGTATGGAAAAATCATACTTTTCTGTCTTGTACACTCATAAAGAAAAGATTTTTCCCGATTTTTGCCATATAAGTTTTTTTTGAACCCAATTTGAATATAGTGTAGAAATCAAATTATTGGAGAGCCAAAATGGTGTTGAAATCTGCAATTCCAGTCGAAATGTCAAAATTCAGTTGTGCGCCTGTTTATATTGTGGTCGAAAAGTCATGCAACGTTGAAACTTTCGCGTATGTTTGATACTTTCGACGCTTCATGACGTTTACACCACAATGCAAATCTGCGCGCAACTGAATTTTGACATTTCAACTAGAAATGCGCATTTCTATATCATTTTGACACTGCAATATTTTGATTTATATTCAATATTCGAATTAGGATTTTCTATGTCAAGAAAAACTTCTGTAGTAAAATTTGGGAAAAACGTTTAAAATAAGTGATTTTAAACCACATATTAAACATTCCAAACCAATTTTTATGTGTGAATTTTGAATTTTCACTACACAAACATCAACAGGATTACACATGCAAAATCATTATCTTTAATTTATCGCAATCGTTCTGGTGGGAAAAAGCGCATCGAAAGTGGTGTGTTCGAAAATCAAGAAAAAAACGTTCAAAATCTATCACACAAAGAATAAAAAACAAGCCTTGACAGAAATTGATGTAATATGAAATTATATTAATTTTGGTTTCATTATCTTAATTTCTGAACTGAAATGCTTGGCATTTATTCAGACAATTCAAATTAATTACAAATTGATTGATATGGCGCACGGCACACTGAATCCTTATTCACTTCGATCGAGATAAAGCTATTTCGAATTACCTACGCTATTTATTACTATATCTATCTTATATTTCCTTGATAGTTAGGTGTTTCGCTTTGCGTTTCGATATGTATCCAATTTAGTCTGTTCCATGGGAAACTGTTTACTAAGCAAAAAATCATATGGTTTGTGGTTCGCATGTATTTTCTGGAGAGAGAGATAAAGGGAGAGAGAGAGACATTGACCAAAAAATGGATTCGGCATATATTACACTCGAAAAATCGATGTACATAAATATTCTAATATTTAGGATGAATTGTGCCTGTTGGAGTATTACTTGTTTTTAATGTTAATTAAACATTTGATGCACTTCAATATTATTATCTTTTTTTTCAATTCCAGTAACAAAAATCAAACAAGAGGTTCTCCTCCATTGAAGTATCGAACAGCATTACAAAAAGACCATTTAGATGGCAAGAAAAATGTAAAACATCTAATTGCGAAAACGGTATATTATGTGAATTTGTTGCGTAAATCATCATGTGTAGGTCTGATTACCTCAATCAAATATATTCCGAGCGAACAGAGCCAAGCATCGCCGCTTCGTCATGACAATTCATTTGTTATGAATTTGATGCTGTATTTATTTATGTTGCAATAAATACTTATTTTAATAATAATGTCGTTTTGCTAGATAAAGTATTAATGTAACAGAGAGAGCGAGCACGAGAGAAAGAAGTAGAGTTGACGCGATATATATCGGGTGGCACATCGTTACATATGTATAGCACATTGATTTTGCATCAAAATAGAATGTCATTACATGGCACATTCGTTGACACGGTGAGCAGCTATGGCAATGGCAATGGCTATAGAAAGCGCGCACAGTAGCAAAATAGCAGAGCAGCAACATCATCCAGTCATGTAAATTTATGACTCTTCTTGTGTATTGTGCGTAATTTATACTTGGGTTCGTTCGCATATACGTGTTGTTGAAGCTCAAAGCTTCACTCAATCGAGGGAGAGAGAGAGAGAGAGGAAGGGAAAGGTGTGCGGAGGATGGATGTGTGTTGGATACATATTGATATATAGATATATGTAAGTAAGTGTAGCGCGTTGTTGGCGCGAGCGCGCCAATCCATGTGAGTCTGCATATACGAACAGGGAAATAGAGAGAAAGCGAGAGAGCTTCGGCTGTGCTCTGGGAAGATTTTTGCACAACCATATCGTCGTCCCTTGTGTTTGACGTCATTGCTTCATCGTGAATTGTGAATATCGTCATCCGTGAATCAATTTACCTTTCAACTCTATCCGGTTGGAAGATCTGTATAACAAAGTAATAGGTAGAGGTTGTGTGATGGTGGTATTATTTCATCATTTTTCTCTAACCCGTTCCCTTTCTCATTTCCTTTTCTTCTGATGCTGCCGAGCTTTCGCTTGCCTCTGATCCCATATCTCGTCTGAAACTCGGTTTGTTTTTATTAATTATACGTATTACAGATAGATTATTCCACACATTCTATTGCTGCAACCAACCAAACACAAGCTCTCGCTAGCTACCGCATAAAATATTTACTTTGATTGTGAAACAGGGGTAATTTTAACTTTAGCATGTAAACCAATCATAAAATGTACAATTATAGCAGATGTATCCAGACCAGCGACATAATTTTTTTCACTTCTTCTTTTTCTTCTTATTATTATTATTATTTATCTTGTTGTTCACTTTCGTTTTCTTCCTGATTTTGTGTTCGTAATGGATTCCCGTTTGCTCTTACTTGCTCTCTTATGCTTTTGCTCTCGATATTCGGAAAATAAATATGAAACCAATATGAATCGAGCGCATTCATCGTCGACATGGGGAAGGTGAAAAGTAGTGATTCGGTTTGGTTCGGTTTGGTGTAAGTTGTCGCCAACAGTTACATCTGGAATGAATGCTTGCTTTGCCCCGTCCCACGCTCACCATCGAGTTGACACGTATCTTCGCCTCTTTACAACGCCTATAAACATGCCACACCAAATAATTGGGGCGAAACTCTCTCCACCATTAACTATTAATTAAATTTTGTTGCAGAGTAGCTCATCTTAAAACTCGTGCATAGTTTGCTGGTTTTTGCGTTCTGAATATTAATAAGCTCAATTTTGGTTGAATTAACCGCATAGATTTTTGGGCACACATTTTCATAACCTATTCAAAAGCTTATTTTCAGGAAGTTCTTGCACCCCCTTCAGCCTTCGTGGCTGTGCTGAAATCAATGGCTCTTCTTCTCACTTTCGAAAATGACCGAGGACAACATAAATTGTTCTTGTTTATTTTGGTTGTACGGAAAATGTCTTGCTGCATGATTTTGCAGCAGTAGCAGCCATTCAGATGTGTAGTTCACTCAAGGCTATTGCCTCAGATGAACAGATTCGCTTATAAATGTTATATGAATGACATGTGTCTAACAAGGTCAACTGCAGCTTACAATTCCAGGCGTAAAATCCCGTGAATGCGAATTCACATGCGGGGCTTTGCATCGGAACGAGAGAACAATTTTCAAAATAGACACCCAAAAAAGCGTGGTTTTTGTAATCGTTCGACATTTATACAGCAATAAATTAAGTATGTGATTCGATGTGGTGAGAGAAAACGGAATGGAGAGGAGAAATCCAATAAGCCATTCGGATAATCTGCCATGTGCGCTTCACTGGCTAATGCATAATACAAAAATAGCTGAATATTCGAGCTTCAGTTGGTGTAAACATTGTGATAATAATGTGAACACGACTTTTTTTAGATATTCTTATCAGAATATAGAGTTAAAGAACGGAAGCGGCAAAAAATGCAGCAAAGTAGCCTGCAATTCAATGTTTGGACACATTGCCTTAAAGCATCGTGTCTATTTTTGAGTATAATTGAACCGATTAATTTGAATAGAAACGAATTGTTATTGTTTAGGTTTTCCCATCTGGATGAGGATTAAAATAATTGTTGCAATGCAAGATTCGGTTGGTCGGTTGGTTTCGGCTTCATATTGAAATCGGCTCTCACATTTGCGCCAGCCTAATCAACAACGAGGAAGATATGAAGAGAGGGATAGGGAGGAAAAGCAGCAGCAGAAGAGAAAAACAATCACATTCGTGAAATAAAATCGCCTCTTGGCCACTTGGTTGATGAGATGGCTTTGGGCATGTCTCGAACTGCCTTCAAGCCAATTGTTTCAGGCATTTCAAATTGTGAATATTTGCACTTAATTATGCGTGTTTCATTATGATTTTCACATCGCTACACACTCCTGAACTGATAAATTGTTATGCTTTTCGTATACCCAATGCCAATTTCACTGTTGTCTATCTGTTGTTTATTTCTCAGCAAAAACAACCCACGCCAGCTTTTTTATGCTGAGACTATAAATGATTTATAAGAATGTTCGAAGTGGCGAGCGGACGGAGGAAATGCGAAAAAGTTATGCATTTTAAATATTATAATAAATGATTTTGTCGGTTGAAATGTGCACACTTCATATGATAAACAGGCAGATACAACATCCTTTCTACCCACGCCTTCGTTTGCAGAGAGCGCACCATCCTAGATTTTGAACAATTTCGGTAAATGGCCGAAGAAAAATGTGGGATTCCCCCTTGCAACGTATTTTCTCGTTTGGTCGAGAACTTCTTGCGAATATTTCCGATTGATATTTATGTTCGATTCGGTGGTGTTCGATTGGTATTAAAGAGCACCCGGACCATAACTGAGATTACAACGTCGGATACCGCTTGGAAACGATCGCAATTTATCGAAATACCAGCAAAAATACGTGGGCAATCATGTTGGATTCATAGTACGAATTTTGACGTTTATTTTTTAACGAGAACCATCTGGGGTTTTATATATTTGAAGTGTGGCGTAACACACAGAAGCATGACGAGAGACTAATACACATGTGTATGCATGCACAGCACAAAGGCTAGGCTCTGATTGGTCATTCAAATGGCTTGCCTATGTCGGCCATGATATCATTTATTAACCAAAACACCAACGACAAACTGTATAGAGGCACAAGCGCACACGCAGCGACAAGCGAGCTTAAACGACGCAGAATGAATCTGTTCAGAGTGAATGTGCAAGTCCAATATTTCTCAAATCAAAAAAGTAATTTATTTAAATTTTTCTTATAAAACTTCTCTGAATTATTCAATGATTTTCGTAATTACAAAAACAACAATAAACTAAAAAAAATTTAAATGTTAGAAATATTCAAGAGTTAGCTTCATATTCATAAGATGGTGCGCTTATTTGGTATTCACCATGCTGTAACATGTAGAATAAACGAAAGCATTTTCCACGTTGGGGAAATTTTGACGGAATGATTGCATTTCACTGCTGCTGTTCTACTTCTTCAAACACACTCATATTCTGTGTTTTGGAAAATTATTTTACGATTTGTTTGTGTTTTTTTTTTCTCTTTCAAAATTGCAGCCATTTTATATGCCTCAATTGTAAACGAAACTTTAGGCAACACCTTCCATTCGCAAACATTTTCGGTTGACACAAATCAAAGAAAAATGTGTAGAAAAATTGCGTGCAAGTGAGTATCATCTTAGCAAAGCTATTTATCTGAGCGCGAAGAATACAGAAAGAATGAAATAGCTTTTGTCGTGGATGCACATCAATGAATGGCCAACTATTCTTATAAAACAGGTCTGGAGAAATTGCTAGCATTATGGTGAATGGTGCAATACAGGTTTGCCCATTTTTCCATGGTGTTCTCAGAAAAACAGAAAATCTTTCACTCTTTTCTGCATAATTCACATTAACTTTTCGTTATTTTTTCTCTAACATATTTTTTCGGTTCATTTCTGGCTTGTTGCTATTATAACGTGTGGTCCTTTTGTTTGTTGACGGGAAAAACGGTATATATGTATAAATGGATAGATGAAATTAGTAGCGTCAACGAAGAAATTAAGTGAAAAAGCAGGAGCATGGCAGAAGGAAATTCAATGTGAAACGCGATATGAGTGGTCACACGAATATAAAATTAAACGAAAAAAGTGTCGGTTTATGATATGCGCTGCCGCTGCTTCTGCTACACATACAGTGTGTTTGTGTGTGGATACGGTTGGTGAACGATACAATGTTCTGGCATAATTTTGGTATTCTTCCGTTTTCGTTTACTCATTGTTCGATTTTCTTTGTTGTTGCTGCTGCTGCTGGCGCTTATACAAGTGGTGCTGCGATTTTGATGGCGCTGCTTTAGGCCGTGCGCACATTTTATTTTTGTTTTTTTTTTTTTTTACGAAACTTGAATCAATTTTCAATATTGGTCTTGACGGCATTTTGTATTTAGCTTTACTGTTGTGTACCGACTTGTCTGTATGTGTTTTCGTATATTTGCGTTAAATTCTCTCTTCCTTTCTTTAATATGAATAACAATATATATATATATATATTTATATGTATATATATTATTACGTGATCGGTTCTGAGCTACACCACAATTGTCGCAATGCGTAAAATGTACTTGCTTGGCATATGTTTTGGCTAGTCCCGTGCATGGCTCGCCTCTTGCACATTGGATGATGCATGAAAACCATTTCATTTTATTGCTATCCTTTTTGTTTTAAAATATTTTTATATGTATTTGCATAATACATTATTTTTTCCGTTTTTGGTTGGGCTTGTTGTGAAACGCACTTAACGAAAAACAAAATGACGAGAGAGAGAGGGAGACCGTGAAATATACAGTTTTACTTAGCACAAGAAAGCAATATGCCTAAAATACAATAAATATGGAGAAAAATTAGTAAATTACTCGCTTTTAATTTATACAAAATTCGCTTCAATTATTTTCTATATGTTCCCTGCGTGTGACTGATCCATATCACAATTTAAACTGGTTTAAATGGTTATTTTATTCTTTGAATTTGCGTGTATGTGTTTCTGAGCGATACCAACCACAACAATGTCCTAAACGTTCGTCGGCTCAAACCACTTCTGATGAAATCAATCAAAAATTGTGCGGTGCGAATGGGATTTTTTTTTCAGCAATTCTACAGCGATTCGTTTTGTTCGGTGACGGAAGCGTTCAAAAAATCGTTGCACGCAAAACAAATGACGTCTTTCATCAAAGTAAGCGGCATGTGTTTTGATATAGCTCGGTACCTATGAATCGTTTATTACCAATATCGAGATTTGCCGCTGCTCAAATTTTTTTTGTCGTTCTTTCATTTTTTGTTCGCAATTTAGTCACTTTACAAAAACTATAGAAGTCGTTTTCTTGATTGCCTTTTTTTGGCTGCGGTAAATAAAACATGATCGAAACAAATTTGTTTTAGAGCAAAAATGACGAAATCGAATTGAAGAAGCTGGCAATAAATAAAATGGCATAAGTTGTGGAGAGATTGCTCGAAGTGCGATTTCAAATTGAAGTGTAAATCTTTTCACGTGAAACGGTTACGGTTGAGTTTCTATACATTTACAGTTGACCGCATCATTTTTGACATAAGAACCACATGTGAACAAGAATTGTGTCACCCGATCGAACGCCAAACAATAATCCTAAACAGCAATATATATTGATATGAAATATCATATGCCTTATACGTTTATAAATAGTTAATCCTATATCGGCAAGCAAAAATAGCGAAACCACTGTGGAAACGATGTGATTCACCTAACATTACTTGCGATCAGATTTTGATCGATTTCTATTCTCTAATTGCGTTGTAAATTGATTTACATACTAGTTTCAATATGTGGTTCAAAATCAACACTTTTCAAAATATTCAAATCGTTTGAAGTGTTTTGTAGCTGATTTATCTTTAAATTCCATGTGTTTTATTCTAGTAATTTTTATGATTACTGTTTCTTAATTCATAATTGCAAAAAAAACAAGCTATTATATAATGTTATTTAAATTCCAACAAAAATAGGCTATTAATACGGGTGACTAGCCTTAGTCAACCTTCTGCGGTTGCTGTAGAAGAGAAGGCGACCGAAAACCAACCAATAATTTCTTTCTTATTATTATTATTGTTCATAATTGTATTATAATTAAGTACCAAAGTGAAAGCAAAATAAATCAAATGAAATCAAATATCGAGAGAAGAAAAATGGAACTAAAATTGCAGAAAGGAACGCAAATATTCGGGAAAACCGAAGATATGTCAATCAAACGGAAATTTTGAAAACATAAATCAAAGAGTTCTTTTGTGTTGTTGTTGTACCATTTACAATTTGAAATCACGCAGTGTAAGGAATTAAAAGAAAGAATGCAAAAAATTGCTCGTGGGAAATGAATAGAATTCAGAAGGAAAATGAAATATTATAATAATATTCTTGTTTGAATGAACCGAATGAAAAATTGACGAAAGTAACAGAATTCAAATGAAAACTCAAAAATAAAACTCAGAAGTTCACTTCAAACGAAAAACGCAACGCAAAAACGAACTTGAATAGAATGCTTGTGTTTTTTGTCTCATTTATTGATATACAATACAAACAGGGGCCATTAAGTTACATAAAGTCCAAAAATTGGTTCTTCTATTTGTTGTTCTTGTATTTTTATTTCTGTATGTTTATTTCTGCACTTTTTTTTAGAACAAATTTTTGAAAAGTGACAACAGTTCGTCGGTTGAATAAAAATCGAATAAAATGAAATTGCTTCTTGGTCGACAACTGGGGCAGTTCGATTTCTATCCAACGGATGCACTGCAGCGATGAAGTGAACGAAACAAATGCAAAATGAACTAAAACAAAATATATGATGAGATTTTGCTGTGGGATAGTATTTGAAAATATTCCGTGTATTCCATACATCAAATGGATCGGTGTCGTTATTTTTTATGTATTTTGTGGGTTTTGGCGAAAACTACGAATGAATTCTGTTAGCTTTACTGCGTACATATGCTCAATGCCATTTAAATTTTATTGATATATGAACACTATCGGCCAAAAGTAAGAGAAGAAAATTCCCAGCAATTCCGAAATTGTGGCCATGTGCAAACTTAAAATGCTTAAAATAATAACAAAGAAATTTCAAGATAATATTCATAACTTCTTATTATGGAGTAAATTTATATGAAATTTCTGTTGAATGATTTTTTTGCAACTCTCTTTATTTTGGTATCTTCAACTAGATATCAGGGTCAAGGAATCGATGCTTCAAAATCGGAGCTCTGAGAATCAACGGAGCCGGATGAGCATTTAATTGGCAATTCCGGAATGTGCAGAGTGTATATATTTCCCGAATATTTAAAAAATGTTAATTTACATGAAAAATTAGTGATCCGGAGCTTTTGGCAGATCGTGTCCACACTTTCAAACGGTGGGTTCACATTCTATGCATATGATGCTGGAAGCCCGAACAATTTTATTTGCATTTCTAATCGATTTGGATATGTAACGCGGTAAGTGCGTTGAAATGCAGTAGTCCGATTGTGGTTTCGAATGTAACAGGAAAATATGATATGTAAATATTTGCTAAAGAATGGCCAACTTTTCTCGCCAACTCTGGCCACGAAAATGGCGAAATCGATGGGAGAAATACGTACATGTACACAATGCTATATAACGAAATGTTCACATGTGAACCAATTCCAATTCATTTGTAATTAACCCAAAATAATGTTCCATTATTTATTTGGGATGTTTCTAAAAGACAATCGTATTTATTCACTTGGTTTAACAAATCTCTCTCCTGAATAAATTGTGTTTTATGTTTTCTTTTTCTGAAGATGTAATTATTGATATTTAGGGTCATGATATTACCATACACCTGTGCTTTTGTCTTTTGACATCATTACACGATACACTTTCTGTGTATCTAATTCATTTTGACTTTTTCACCTAAATAATTTAATAAAACTAATTGTTTTTTTTTCCCTTGCACTCTTATAGCCAACACACATTAATTACAATTCTTTCATTCCCAATGTATTGCTTTTATTGCAATATTTTACCAATATTTTTGCATTGAAGGAAAACAGCGGTAAATCTAAACGGAAAATATATCGAATCGTTTGTTTCGTATTATATAAAGAAAAAGCCCTGATCGATTCCTTAGAATGATATCTTTATCGAACTGTATTTCATTTGGAAAATGCAAAACAATCTTTGTTTTCCCTTTTAATCAAAATTATAATAAGAAAAAACATGAAATGGTTCGGCATGAAATCTTCACTCTAAACACGATTTAAAGAAAAAATTCGTCTACATATTTAATCTCTCAATGGTTTTCCTTCTTTCGATTTATATTTTCTTATATCCTTTTGCTGATTTTTTGTATTTTTTTATTTCTTGGCTATTTTGTAAATCGCTCAACTTAAATTAGAAAAAAACGAACGAAACTGAGAAATAAAAGTTATCGAGTGAAATGTTTGTCCACAATTGTTGCTGTTGAAATTCATTGCAATTTTTATAACAATCTCTTTCTCTCGTTCTCTCGAAATGCAAAAAAGCGAAAGAGAGAGAGAGAGAGAGAGAGAGAGAGAGAGAGAGCTTGTGAACGCGCGTGAAAAGGGGGAAGTTTGAGTACAGATCAATCGCAATTCGTGTGTAGTATTTATGGGAAAGAGAATGCGGATGGGGCCACCGCGGTGTACGATTTCAAAAGCAGCAAATATGTGAAACTTCTCAAACATCTTTACGTTATTTATTCAGAAAGAAAATACAAAAACTAAATGAAATGAATAATTTATGTATATAGCATATTTATTTTTCTTGATTTTCAATTTTCAGAAATGTCGGTGCTGAAAGTGTTTTGTTGATGAGAGTGTTCGTGCGCGGCGGTATTTCGGAAATGTGGTGCCGAACCGCGGCAGCGGCGACAGCAATGATAGATCCCCGAAGACTCATTCAAAAATCATTCGAGTGATACAAATGCGATTGTTAATATTCAATAAAAAAAGGGAACTATAACACACACACAGAGTGAAAATGTGTATCTTTGCCAACGCAAAAACCACTTTACCACACTTTCAGCATCGATAAGCTAATATTTAATAAATTTATGTATATCAATAATTTTTGGATGGATAGAATTAGAAATTGGTAAAGAGGATACTTACAGCTCTCAATTTCAATTTGGCATAGTTGTCGATCCATTGGAAAATACTCTAGATTCATTGGACACGATGCCGTGATTGTTAACCTGAAATTGATTGAATGCACCATGATGTTAGCAAAAAGATGAAGAATTCTTCAGATAAATTCCACACACTTGGCACGCGCGCGCTCGATCAACATCAACAATGCCGCCCGTTTTGAACAGCATTTGGGGGGTAAATAAGGGATTTTTGTTTCGGGATAGCATTCCGAAAGTTCTAGGAAAAGTATTTTGTGAAAGTGTGCCAAAACAGGTACAAAGTACACAAATTGACATTCATCCGAGCGATAAAGTGTTCGCTCGCCCAGAATTTCACCACCATTTATAATGAATACGACTATTTTAATCAGAAATATTATTTTTTCGGTTATTGGATTCGAATATTGTCGCCACATGAATATTGGATACAGCGGCCACAAATTGGCTCTGTCGAAAGCTTCTGTTTTCAACTCAATTCAGAATTAGAAGATTTATCTTTTGCATGTATATTCTGTCACGCGCGTGTTCTCACTCGTGCTTACTGGCTAAAGATTAGAGATGGAATTTTAATGCAAATATTGCCATTATGCTGTCGCTGTTGCTGTTTCCATTCACATTGTTGAATGCTTCTAGAGAATATTTTACATCGGTCCAATGATTTCATCAATATTTGAGTTGCTGAGTTTTTGGTTTGATTGAGATGAGCGTCATGTTAAAATTTTACCCGCCGCGTATACACAAATTTCTATGAAGCGCGCGTGTGAATGTGTGCCTTTCTTTCTAATAACATATTTTCGTTCGGCTTGAATAGAATGCGATAATAGATTAAAATGCGACCATATAACAAGATGATGTATCAACAGAGTACTTTGCATACATAATTCACATTACTTAATTTGGGTAGCGCGATTGAATTGAGATTGGGACTGAATTTTGGAAGGCGAAGAGCGGGCGAAAGACTAGAGAAAGAGAGAATATAGGTGATGAAAATGTCACGTCGGTGACAAATCGCAATAAATTTGAATTGTGAAAAGGTGATTCAATGTTTGTGTGTACGGACGGGTTGCTCTTGAAATTCATAAATATTCGGAAAACTTGGTACACGATTTCAATTTTCCCCAACAGAATTTTAGTAAATCACATTAGAGCTGGATCATAAAAATCGTTTTGCGCCAATTTTGTTGGAGCGATTTTTCGAAGATGTGTGGAAGAGCGCACTTTTGCGCACCCTCATGTTCAGATGTGTAGGGAATGGAGAGCGAGAGTGAAGCAAATGACAAAGATAAAAACTGTACGGTGTGAAATTTACATTTGACTATGACTTGAATGATTCTTGGTATTTTTTTTCTATTCCTTATTTTATTTTCATTTCGTCGTATTTTTTTTGTTACTGCTCTTTCTCTCATGTTTGTATGTGCTTCATAAGGCATGAATTCAGCTGCTGGCAACACCTTTGACATGGATTGCATACTTCGAAATCATTTCTTTCACCATCAAATCTATTTGAATTGATATATTCTTTCGTTTCGCGTTTTTATTGTCACGCTAATACAGACTTCTCATCTACATCGGAGGTACTGTCGCCACTCTTGTTGGTGGTGGTAATGTATAATCGGGCGTGCAATTCACGACAGTGAACAAATTAATATCGTCGTATGACTTTAAATAAATTTTGTCTTAATTGTGCGAAGCTCGTGTCGCAGTAGCACAAAATCTGTTTGATTTCGCACTGTGTTCTTTTTCGTTCTGCTTTCACCATATATACTCTCGGCAGTGACATTCTGATGTTCATCTTCACGATTCTAATGCTAATGATATTTGTTTCTTTCATTTTCAAGTATTCGTACACACACACACACTGCAAATTACTTGATTCGGGAAAATTGTATTCAGACGGGATTTTCTTTTCACGGCTGACTTTATCACTCACGCCCACGCTCGCTCACAGCGCTTCCTGACGAGCTTCATCCCATTATTAAATTGGAGATCATGCTCCCCGCAAACGGAATCAAAATAACAGAAAACGTATAAAAACAATGGCAGCATCCGAGCTTTAGAAGAAAAGTTATTTCCGTTTTTCTTCGTGACGTGAACAAGAGCGTAAATGTTCTTTTTATTTCGTTTTTTTTTTCGGTGGCACGAACATTTCTGCAGATGTTGTGAATCAATTGAATTGAATGAAATAGCTTGTTGAAGTCATATTGCATCAAAGCGGTTCATAATTTTCAGCTCTTCTACGATCGGCGTATTGATATAAATCTCAACCAACCCATTTTTTAATTAGCAATCTCATTTGGATGCAAGGTGTAATATTTTTGATGCAGAGAAACAACGATAGAGAGTACAAGAGCTTGTACGAAGAGATTGAGCACTTATCGTGTCCAAAATGTGTTAGGCGCACATATATAAAATTGACGATTATAAAAATACGCTGGTTTTTATAATCGTCAATTTTCTCTGTCCAAAGGGGAAATGTCTTCTATTATCTGAAAAGATTTTCTTCACGTGTTCGCTTCTAACCATAACTCCGAATCTATTTATTTTTGGTTGGTTACGTTCGATTCAGCCTGATTTGCATATGAAAAGGGGATAGAAAAATGTTGATTCGTGGGTTGTGTGTTGTCTTTATAAAAGATAAATATTGACATCTTTGCTCATTTCATTCGGTTGTGGTTCTTCGTTCGGAAAACGCATTGTCAAATCGCATATGTGTGTGTGTTTGTTTGTCCTCGCTCATACTTTTAGGCTCGAATATTTTCATCGAATCATGATTTATTTACTTACACCTGTATTTACAATTCCATGTTTGGGTTCGCTTTCGAATATTTGCTGCGTATATTATGCTGTGTGTGTGCGCTCGCTCGTTCGAATGTACGTTTATATGTACATTACAATGACAATTCAATTTCTTTCGAACAGAAAAATGCGTGTATTTTTTCTTCTGTTTGATTGCTCAAAATATGCGACAGATGTGAGCTAAAAGTAGATGATTCTGTTGAGTGGTTGAGACAGCGGGTGTTGAAGCAGAGGAAAAGGGCTGGGAATTTGATTGTTTGTTAAGCTTATACTGTAGAAATTCTAGATAAAGGGTTTTTCAATAGGGACGCTACAAAAGTAGACCGATAGGGACAGGAAACGACGCCATATTTATTCCCGCTCTCTTGAAATTTCTCTTCAGTAAGGTTTGCCATTTGATCATGGAAAGATATACGATCCAACAACGAGTCGAAATTATTAAAATTAACTACCGAAATTCGGAGTCAGTGGCCTCAACTTTAAGAGCGCTACGTCCAATTTATGGTCGTCATAATCGTCCTGCCAGATCAACAATTGAGCGTCTAGTGGAAAAATTTGAATCCACAGGCACAGTACAAAATATTCCCGTGCCAGTGAGACAAAGAAGTGCCCGTAGTGTCGAGAATATTGCTGCCGCTAGCGCATCAATTGAGGAAAACTCAAATCAGTCTCTCACACGTCGTTCTCAAGCTTAAAAACCGTCGAAAATTGGGTCCAGCGTCTGAACTTCTGCAAGCGTGCCCGTGGTGGCCATGCAAAAGAAATCGAGTTCCATACATAATGGCATCGAATGTACTTTCACAGGAATAAAGAATTTCATTGATATTCAAAACCGTTTTTGTTTTATTTAGAACACTTTTGTAGCGCTCTTATTGAAAAACCCTTTATTTGCACACAAATAGAATATTGATCTGTGGTTTTCACTCTTTTCATCCCTATCTTTCTCTCTGCGTGTTTGTTTGTTTGTCTCTTCGTTAGGCTTTCGTTATTTCGTTTGGTTGACGGTTGGTTTGATTAAGTAAGATGCGGATGATCTATGCGGTTTGGTTTCACCTGTATCGTGACAGCGAGCCGAATGTCGGGATTGGTTCACTTCAAAATGTATAGAGAACAAGCCGAGCTGACCGAGTATTGCAGCATTGATGTGTGATTGTTCATTGTTGGCATTGTTAATGTTAGTGCACGCGTGCATTCCACCTATGAAACAACATTTTTAAGAAATTGAAATGTTCAACTTACCGTATACTTCTGGTTATTGAACCTGAATGATGAACACGTATAAATTCATTACTTGTCGTCGCAATGTGGAAGTATGATTGTTTCTCGTTCACGAAGAATGTATCAGGTACCCAAATATTTTTGATAAAATCGGATCCCACTGATAGTGTTTCAACACCGGGCCGTTTTCGATATGCCAGTCGTGGATCGGTCCAAAACTGACGAAAATAAAAATCCAGCGTAAAATCCTGTTGATTTCCATTTCGGTCGTCAAATGTTTGCCATCACCAACATTTTAGGCAAGCAACGGATCATCAATGAAGATGTGTTTATTTATTTCCATACGTTTTTTTTATTTTCATAAATTATTCATTCATTCATTGAAAGTGAAAAAAGAGCGAAGAGAGAAGAAAAAAAGGAGAAGTCATTTTAGAATTGTTGCTGCTGGCCAAACACATTTTTTTTTTCTTTTTCATTCAACCTAATACTCAAACGATCTCGGAAAAAATGGAATAAAATGAATGAAAATTTACTGGGAAATACTGTTAAATGGAGAAGGTGAAAATTACGATTATAAAATGAACAAAAGACATTCAAAATATGGTTTGGGTATGTACTTAATGACAGCAAATGTTTAAATTTAATCTGAGCCCGCTTTGGTTTTCGGTTCACTTCATTCTGATAAATATCCATTTAAATGAGAAAATATAGAATTATATTCTAGGACGCATTTTGAGTATTTCAATGCGCAGAATTATACTGCAAGTAAATCGCCCGTTTTGCATGTTTGCCATGACATACAAACAAAAATGAAAAATACCAATCATTACATGAGCTCAGATTAAATTTATATTTATATGAATTGGGTGATTTATTTTTGCTCGGTAAGTGCTGTTATTTTTTATATTTATTTTATTTTCTCTGCAACATGATTGATCTGTATGTGAAATCATATGTTTGTTTTTCCAGCATTTACTTAAATTTTTTCATATATTACCGTTTTTTTTCTAATTACATTCATATGGCATACACGGATTTGGATCTAATTTGAATTTTCTACATAGCTCAAAAAAAGCGAACAACTTAAATTTATGCACTTATTTGAGTGTGCGTGTGGTATATATTAGTGAATGTTTTATTTTTGTATAAATTTTATTGGGTTTTCGGTTTCGTTGCTTCACTCTTAACTCAGTGGAGAGCGTGCGAACGAGACAGAGAAATAGAACCCATTCCCGGTGTGTTCATCAACATGCAAGAAAACTTTAACGAAATGCGAGCTTCAAAGCAGTGCTGATTTCATGCATGTCGGCAATAAAATGGATCTAAACTTGAATAGTAGCATAACACATGAAAGAAAAAGAAACTATATGGAAAAGAACCGAAAAAATAACGAACAGAGAAAGAAGTGAAACACGACACAATGTAAGAGACGATGACGAGGTCGATGAATGAATTATCTATAAAATAACAAAAATAAAACCGTCAAATGTTTAAAATAACGATGGAAAGAAAACTTGGAAACAAAACCGAAAATAAAGCTTGTTTCGAATGCGATACGGGAAAAATACGGATTCGAAACGGAGCAAAATGAAAGGGTTCCAAATTGGGCCGGGCTAAACTACTCGCTAAATAGAAAGACTGATCACCTCGATATTTTGACAAACTTTTTTTATGTTGATGTGAGCGTTAGCTCGATGATGATTGTGAAATGAAAACGGTAAATCACTATAAGGTGAATGTGAGTGTGCGCCAGAAGACACTTTTCAAGTGACAGATAAAGTAGGTAGTATACTCTATCGGTACTAATTACGATGTGCCTGTGTCTTTTTACATTGGTTGTTGCTCACGTTCTTTAGTGCTTGTTTAATGTAAAATCACACCAAGATAGAGTGTTCGGTGCACCAATCGGAGGGTAATTGTGCTTGCTACTTCTGAGCTCGACAGCTAATCGAGTAGTTGTTCATGGTGGAAACTGAATTTTGGTTTAGGTTTTTTTTCAGTTGAGCGCACCATGATCACATAATTTTTTTTCTTTTTTTTTTTTGATAGATTGATTTTTATGAGGCACAACAGCGGACACTATTTCATCGTATGACTCATCGAAACAAAGTGTACACGACATAGTTTTGAAATGATTAAATCCCCTTTCTTGTTGAACTCCATCCCTTGACATCGACCGTATCAGCTGTCTCTTAGACTGAAACGTCTATTCACTCCATAACAAAATGGTAATCATTTCGCATGATTTATATGACAAAAATCTTGAAATTCCAATCGTTCCTCTTTTTCTTTCTTTCTGCTTCTCTCTATCTCGGATTCGTCTTTCGTTTATCATGATTATTTATTGTTGTGCGACGTTCAACGTCCCAGCAAACATATTCGCCAATCCACTCAGCCGCAACGCATGACAGTATTACAAAATATGCAAGCACATTGACAACCATGGCACATGCAGCATATACCGATTGCTGTTTACAGAGCGAGACAGCTATAGTGATGTCAAATTGTCGCATATGCTCTTTGCACAGCACAAAGCAGCACACACGTTTGCAAGACTGACGCATGTGTCTGCAACGTTTTCGTCGAATCACTTCATTTTCCGAGCATCGTTAATCATTGAGTAAACATTTGGGGCCATAAATCAACACACATTTAAGTTGATCGATTTCATTTTGATCAATTTATCGTGTTTGTTTGTAGGTGCGCCCGCTTAAGGACAGTATCAGTTTGTTTGTTTGTTATTTTTTCGCAACGCAATTCATCCGAAGAAAAATAATGTGAGCATCATCATTACACTTTCAATCAACCTTTCTGTTCGAATTGAGAGGCTGATTCATTAAAATACTATGGAATTGTGATACATTTTTGGAATAGTTTACTACGGCCCACACAAAAACGAAATTCCAAACGAACCGAAAAAAAGAACGATGTTCAAGAAAAACATTGATTGTTTAAATCGTTTGTACGCTACAGTTCTAACGGAAGGAACAAAACACTTAACTACGACTACATTAAACATATTGCACAACATGAAAATACATACAGACATCGAAAATTGATTGTAAAATGCTGCAAATAACAAAGAAGGCCAACACAAGCGAAAAAACATTGTTCACATGGAAAAACGGAACAAACGTGAAAAAGTAGTAGAACATCAAATTAAATAAAATTTTCGCAAGTATTTACACAATATGTATTAGTAGAAAGAAACGAAACGAATTGGAAAGTAATTAAAGGAACATCGAAACGGTTTAAATCATCAAACTTGTAAGTTGGCACTTGATACGGTATTTTAAATGTTTGTCCGAAAATGGAGACGTGGAGCGCCAAGAAAGTGCGAGCGCGTCTCAAAGATATTGCAACGTCAAAAGCTTTCCGATAACTGCTCGCGTCGGGGTGTAACAAAATAAAACAACAAACAAATGCACAAATCCAAGTGATGCAGCAAAGAGTCGAAAAAGTTTCGAAACTGAATCAGCTTAAAAAGTTATTTCACATACACAAAATTGTCACTTATCATTAAATTAAAAATGTTTTTATACGTAAGTTGGCATCGATCAGTCGACAGCAAAATTACGGTCAAGAAAATCAACACGAAACTTATTGACTAAAATAAAGCTGGTTGATAGTTGATACACACTCACGCCCCGATCTAATGCATTTCGGGATTATCTAATTCAATGCTTTCTTTTTCTGCTCACATTCAGACTCTATCGATAAATCATTCGTGATTTTGACTGTTCGATTTTCGAGTAACATACGATGCATCACTTTCGAAGCGAACGTCACACAACAAATAACCGTTAACAAAATGATAACCAAAGAGAGAAGCAAATCAACTGAAAAGTACCACATAAATAAATGAAATTCCTGTTCTCCACGAATAAGAGAATCATTTGTTATTCTTATCGTGAATTGGTTTTTCTACCGCCTATTGAGTGTTTGTTTGTGTGTATGTGTTTGTATGTGTGTGTTTGATTCATCAAATTCAAATTTAGTTTTGCTTTTCACACGATTTAATAAAAATTTTAGATAGAAAAAATAGAATTCGGAAAAACGCATGTAAC
Source organism: Obolodiplosis robiniae (assembly GCA_028476595.1). NCBI lineage: Eukaryota > Metazoa > Arthropoda > Insecta > Diptera > Cecidomyiidae > Obolodiplosis > Obolodiplosis robiniae. The sequence goes on along the minus strand of CM052017.1, from coordinate 3,672,024 downwards.
AGACGGCGGGCAATGGGTCACGTCTCGCAGTGACTTTATTTTTTGACCATGATTTGGTTTTCCACTTCACGATTTTTGGTCTCCTTTACCCAATGTACGTTAAATATAAAAGTAATGTTGATGATGGTCGAGATATGTGTATAAAAGCAGGACGTCAGCTACTTTAAAAAATCGCTTGGCATGTTTCGCAAATTATCGCGGCTCGCAATACTAGCGCGCGCCGTACTTCGCTACATATCTCGTCCGGTTTCATTTCAAACAGATAACAATTATTACAATATTATTTATATAAACAATACAAATGTCATAGAAAATAGTTGTTGCTCTTTTGCATTTTGCTTAACTCGTTGTCTGTCTTTGGTTCGCTCAAAGATAGTTTGTTATAGTTAGGTCTTTTGTGATCGCTTATAACTATAAAAAACATATGATTATACTAAAATATACATTGATGATTTTACAATACTAAAATTGTTCATGATCCCTAATCATCTCTGCATTTTTGTTTATCTGTTTAGTTTTCACTTCATTTTCATCAGCGCTTTTCGACTAGTTCCGCTCATAAAATTCATTTAAGATTATGCTATTTCACCCAATTGACAGAGAGAGGGAGAACATTTTGGAATGGAATCATGAAATTACCAAAGGGAAAGTCAAAAAAATTACATACGGATGGCGTAAGTCAACACAATAGTGGCACAGACAGCGTGATTTTGTTGAAAAATTATAAATTAACAAGAGATGTATGTATAGAGAATGATAGACTTCCAATTGGGTAAATAAATTATGGAAATGTTGAAAATGTAACCATAATAATTTTCGTAAATCATGTAGTTTGATTGAAGCTTTCGAACCTACTAAATCATTGCATCAATTGAATTAATGTGAAAACGGCATATTCTTGGAAAACATTCATTAGATGAAGCTCATAGATTGATGTGTATAAAGATTGGGACGCTCTTCAATGAAGACACACACACATACACCCGAATGTGGCGCTCGAATTTAGTGGAATTCGAACACCCCCGTCGTCATATCAATTTTCAAATATAAATGGTAGGAGTGAAATCAACTGAAATGTTTTTGAATGAATCGGGGCGCATTCACAACTGACATGACTAAACGATGTTTATACATATTTTATGAGCAGAAATTATTAAATGAAACGGAAAACTGATAATCGTCTAAATAATTGACGATCAGATGAGAGGTCCATTGAAACCAGAGATTAGTTTATGTGTGTTGGAACGGAAATATTGCAACAAATATTTACTCTTTTTTTCATATCCTGTCGTTTGATGTTATATTTTTAGGCAATTTATTGTTTGCTTTTGATATTATGTGATATATGAAATGTGAACCCTCGAGAATTGCATCTAGACATCGTTCTACTGGGACAAACATACGCTGTATTGAATTTCAGCGCGTCGAGGAAATCAGGTGCTTGCGAAAAGTGAAAGAGTGATAAATCTGAATGTCGAAATGCCATCCCCAAGCAGAACAAAAATGAATGTGAAAAATCAAATTGAAAGAGAGAAAAAGAGAATTTTGAATATAAAAAATGAAAATATTATAACGAAATTGTTTTTTTCTGTTAAATTAGTATAAATATTCGTCCAGATGAATAGATTCAAGTAAATAGATTACAAACGTACAATTAAAGCTGATGCCTTGCATTCAAATAAACCAACGCACTCAAACTTTGAAATCAAACCAAGAAATGGAAAAAATAAAATAAAAAGATGAGAAGAAAAGGATTAATCATTAAACTTAGGATCAAACGAAATTCTTCAAGTGCTTTTATAATTTTTCATCCATATTGAAAAAGATCGAGGGAGAGAGAAAATAAGTTCAGCGCAGTGAGAGTCATGATGATCTTTTATAAGTGTATGGACACATTCCGGTTGGCCGAAAGCCCCGACTCAAAGAATCCTCAAGTAATGACATATTTTGAACTGGCCATATTTTCTCTCTGCTTCAAATGGTCTTATTCACGTTCCATTTTTGTATGTGAGTGTGTGTAATGTATTTATGTATGTGTCTATCCAATGAAAGCAGAACTAAAGCAAATGACAAATTTCTTTGGGATGTTCAGTTTTCATAATCAACCGTTTGTCCAGTGAGTGTTCATTTTTGTTGTTATTGTGTGCGTGTCAGCATCATTCTTCTTATTGTCATGACCATCATTAATGGTATACCACAATTCCTTTGCCTGAGACTTGAATTGTAATCGGCTTTTGGATTATCCTGCATTAGAAAATCGCTTGTAATAAAAAAAGGGAGCACCAGAAAAGGTGCTTGTAATTAAAGAATTACGCTATAAAAATCTTGATTGAAATACAAAGCGTTCATTCATTAAGACACATATAGAACACGCGTCAATTTTATGCATGACATCGGAATTTGTTCATTCAGCCTGTTTTTTTTTTTGCCGTGTGGGTTATCGTAAAAGTGGTGGATGAGACGAGGCGGCACGGCGCGATGTGGACGTTAAGTTGAAATACAAAAGCTCAAAATCCCATCAAAATCAAATGAATTACGAAAAAAAGAAAAACGCAATTGCCTGCTAGCTGATGGTTGATTTTTTTCATTTTGGTTGTTTTTAAAACTAAACAAAAATCACAACATTGACGACATACATGAATATATATTTGCCAACTTATTGATGAGCACATGGTTATTAAAAAATATAATTGCCAAATTCCAATTTGCATAGCACCAAACCAAAAAAATTTCAACGCAAAATAGATCGATACCGATGTTAATGAGATCAACTGAAAAAATTGTAATGGGTTTAAAATAAAAACGATTTATGCCCGTTACGCAGAGTGAGTGAGAGAGAAAGAGAGAGCGATTAGTTCAATGGATAAATACAGATATATAAATTAATTATGTAATTAATATGAACACGCTTAATCATAGTACATATTCTCATAGACAAATATGTATGGTTATTTTGTTGCTGTTGGTGGTTTTTAGATGCTTAGATTGTTGATTGTTACTTATTTCCACTCTTCTCAGGCTCTTATAAAATATATGGTGTGGTATAAAACAAAAAGGCTAAATGAATTCGCTTAGGATATCAATTGAAATGGACGGAAATGGTGTAAAAGTCTAATCCGACCGCTAGTCGCTATTTTCGATGGATGCGGCACATTACGACGCACACACACACACAAACAGAGAGGGAATAAAAGAGATAGAGGCTATATGTACGTGACACAAATTGACGAGAGCCCAACGCGGAAAAGCGGCTCATTAAACAGCACACGCACGTAACAACATTTGCAACCAAAAATGACAACTCAATATTATTATTTATCTCAAAAACGCGCATTCAACAAAAGGCCACCGATTAGACTTTTACTCGTCGACCGATCCGATTAATACCCTAATCCTGCAGATAATTCGCTGTATTCGGTAAATGTAGACATTCAAAATGATTTGTTATCAGAGGTTTGTACGTAAAATAGAATGTTTTATAGTTGCATTTACGATATAGGTAAAGAAATGAAAAAAAAATAGAGGTACAACGCAAAAACAGAATATAATCAAGACTGTTGATCGGACTGATTTATTTTTTTGATTGAATATTGTTTGTTGTTGTTTGTGTAATTGTAAATGAGAGGTAGAGAGAGAGAGAGATAGGTATGTACCATAAGAACTTCGGAAACGGAACTGATCGACAGCACATACATTGTGACGCCAACTTCCACTGGAGGACCTGGAAAAACATAAGTTGAGAAGATACTATACATGCTCTGACACGGATTTTGTATGTGGTTGTGACTTAGTTTTTCGTAAACTGTAACAAACGAAATCAACACAATTATCAATGTTTCTGCAATAAGCCGACCGCCTCGTTGCGGTCAACCAAATTGATAAAATACATCTGGAAAGCGAGAGAGCAAAATGCAATGCTCAAATCTCATGAGAGGGAAAGAGAGTGAAATTGCGACAGTTTATGTACGAAACGATCGAATCAAAATGCCTTACTGACTCTAAGAATCACTGATAGATACATTTTTGAAATTGACAAAAAAGCACGAACAACAAAATGCACGCAATACTTTTAAATCCAAACGAATAACATTTTCAAGCAAATCAAATCCCTTAATCGCGCGGCAGCTATATTGTGCAAGGCAGTTGATTTGGTGGAAATCCAGAAGAAGACAGAGACACACAAAAAAGAGAGAGGAAGAAACCAACGATAAGAGCACGCGCGTTCGCAGCAAAAAAGTGTCGCTGAACTCAATGCTGAGTAAGTAAGAAAATAGAAATTCCGATAATAACGTCGATAAATAATGACTAGAAAATGAAATGCATTGACCTTGGAATAATTTTTATTCGGGCATTTTGCTAAGGAGTGAGACATTAGCATTATTCTGGAATGAATTTGAACTCCTCTTGTAATTGTTTTGGTTTCGTTTTTTTATTCGGTAAGAATTTTTCTTACCGATTTTCTTTGTGATTTCTTTAGATATGAATATTTGCATTCATTTATTGCTGTTGCTGTTGCCTAATTTAAGAGCATGAGTTTGAATTTTAGGTAAATGAACTCAATGAATTCAATTTGCGTCTCAAATGAAAACCCATTTCGAACTGGCGGCAGCGGACGAGAAAGTGTCAGAAAGAAAAAAGGAAAAAGATTCTAATTTCATTGCCATCGAACAGTTTGATCCCTCAAACAAACGTCACGGCATGAATAAATGTGGACATTGGAGCGACTGAAAGAATTGACAAAAACAAAATGGCAAAAAGAACTAACTCTAGAGAATGAGGGGAAATATCTGTTGGAAATATTTTCTGGACAATAGAGGCAGATGAAAAAAATCTGTTCCTGCTGTGTATGCTATTCGCATTAAACTGGAAAGACTGTGACAACAGCAACAATGACACAATAGCAACCCAAGGCAAGCGAATGAAAAAAAAAAAAGAAATCAGAACGAACAAAAAAACATGAATGAAACAACAACAAGAATTACAAAAGAGAATAGCGAAACAAGAGAGAAATATGCGAACGAAGTTGAAGTTGAAGGTTAAATTGAACATAAAAACATTGCTTTCAATGTTCGAATTTCCTTTCTCTATTCACATCTTCTTCTTCATTATTTTTTCCCATTTGATAAAGTGATTTTTTATGATTTGCCACTTGATACAGATATAATTTTTTTTTCATCTCTCACTTTCTTCTTCGGTTGGATTCATTTAATGTATTTTTGCAGCTTTCCGCTGCACTTTTCTCCAACGAACTCTAATAATTACAACAATTATCTATTGAAAGGCGCGCACGGGTGATGAGCGTGTGTGCGCACGCATTTCCTATTTACACACTGCGTGTGGCGTGCACCCACTCACATTCACTCACGGCAGCAATCTTCTAAGTAATTGAAAAAAGATGGGTTAATCACTTTTGAAACTTGCAAATCGATTAGGGTCTGTGAACTTGTTTTATGTATTTATTGCTCAATTACAGTATCGAAAATAGAAAACAATGAAAACCATAAAAATTCCCATTGACCGAGTCAAATTCACGACCAACTATCGTAATGAATTCGTTTACATTCTTATACCATGTAGGAGAATATGCTTATTCCGCCATTCCATAAGTGTGTGGAATAAATTAAATTATTGTAAAATGTTAATTTATCAATTAGTCGAACTGAAGGCGAACAACAGCGAAATACGCATGGAAGTGGTTTGAATATGGCCCTTTAAGGCAATCAATGTGTTGTTTTTTTCTTCTTTTGTTATTTCGACTTCAGTTTGGCTTACCATTTTCTTAAAAGCTAATTGTAATGTCCTGCTTTTTATCTCACGTTCATTTGTCTGAGTTGTAATGAACACTTGTGCTGCACACTATTCAGTTGAGGAAGAAAACCAAATCAATCGTTCACAATTGAAACAGTAGCATGCTTTTCAATTTGATTGTCTCTTATAACTTTTATATCAATATCGGAATAAAGATCGAAGAAGATAAAGGCAATTTACATGTATAATTATGGAGAATAGTACATTCTGCGAGCCAATCAATGTGTTCAAGGGAATTTTGCTCTCAAAATCGATGCTATGCATAGATTTGAATGAAACCAATGTTTCGAATGAAGCTCATTCGATAAATGAAAAATTAATAAATTGCTTTGTTGTTTCTTTGATTCAATCTATAATCTACATACGTGTTATCCCATCGCCAGCGTTCCACGAATAAAATTCTATTTATTCTTACTCAATTGGTTTTTTGTTTGTTTGTTAATCGTATCAGTTAATTATGTATTCATTGGAAGAGTTTTTTTTTATATTTCAAGCGAAATGTCTAAAAAAAGCCAACCATAAAAGTAATGCCATTCACTTGTAATTGAATATATGAAGAGGAAAAAATAAAATAAAATTGGAAATACTTGAAAGTGTTCAGTCTTGAGACAATCGCTACAAGTCAGCTGCGGACTTGTACCATCTCAATGCAAATTCGTCACTAGTTCAACGGAAAAAAAATAGAATCAAATATTGAAACGAACTGAAGAAAATCATGCGAGAGATAAAATTCGGCTTAGCATTTTCAATAACGGAAATTGCTTTTCGTGTACTCGTTAAGAGCTTCGAGTTCATACTTATTTATTACTTTTTCCCCGGCAAATTCAATTGCATTTGTTGAGTGATTTTTTCGTCACGCCAGCGACAAAATAATGAATTATTGTTGGAAGAAATGAGTTCACCGCATTTTTGAAATGTTCATCACGGTTCGATTCAAATGAACCGAACCAACTGACCTTTGTTGTAGCATTTGAAGCAAATTATTCATCTTTGTTTGCCGTATCACGGCAACCAAATGTGGCACATCGCAGCAGCGCCTTTTTTGTGAATTATTTCTTTTTGTTGCCGCTGCCGCTACCACTGTGTGTCCGCGTCATGAAATTTATATCTCTGGACTTTTGAACCGTGAAAACTGTCGATTAGGTTTATCATCGTCCCATATGGTTGATGCTTTCCACTGTGCAAGCGAGCGTACCATCGCACATATTTGTTTTTATATCGCGTGTGATGTGTAACAGACGCGTGCATTCTTCTTTTTCTTCAATTATATAGTAATTATGACTGGAAAAAGCTGAACATTTCAAGCACAAAAAAGTGCAAGCGATGAAACTGATGCCGCAGTGATTTCGACATTTGAAACAAACTGTAGCCTGCCACTTATGGCCGTAGTATTATGCTGTGATTTCCTTTATTTATGTATGTCCCACAGGATAGTAGCATCCCGATAAAAGCATCATATTATGTGGATATATATATTTAATATAGATGAAATATAAATATAATATGGGTTTATGAACAGCAGCAACGACAACATGAGTAGGAGACAAACATCAACGGATGTTTTTCTTTGCTGATTTTCTCTGCTCGGCTTTCGGCTCTTCGGTCGTTTGTTGGCTTTCATTGGGTGTGCTTTCATGTATGGGAATGAAGAGAAAGAGTGATAGTTTGCAATGCATAGCACTACAATTGCGGCATGGACATGACATAAATAGTAAGCGCAATCCATTTGTTTATATTCACCTTATTTTTTTTTTCTCCGAATCACTTTCTATCGCTCTCCGTCTCTCTCTCTCTCTCTCTCTATATATATATATCTTTTTCACTTTCTATATATCTTGCTCGCACAGGCCATACGTGTACCTTCGTACAAAATACAGTCGGTTAAAATGATCATCATCATTTGCAATCGCTTTTTTAGGTCAGTGCAAAAAGAGAGTGATATGAATATGATTTCTCTCGTTGTCTGACTGCAGCTCAGTGAATTTCTGTACTGTCCCGAATCATGTCAGCGAATATGGATATATTGCACAGCCGAACAAAAAATTTCATCGTTCTGTTTCTCTTGAATGTTTTAGTGCTGCTCTGTGCTGCCATACTACGATATAGCTAAAACCTGCACACCATTCATTTGGGACTACAGCTCATGCACTTGCACCCATTCGCGCCCGCAATTTCATAGATTACTCATTTAATATAATTTTTGCATTTTTTCGCTCTCCGGTCACAGAGGCAATTAGGAAGATGAGATTCGCAAGCAAGTGTGTCGTGTCACATTTATGGAGCACACAGCAACAACTGTCAATCAACACAATGACTTTTTGCCATTTGAATCTTGTTATTATCAAATTGGTTGCCTCATCAGCAATTTAATCTGTGTTTGTTGCAAACAATGCTCAAAATATTGTCATCTCGTTTTGTAAACTTTTATTCCAAAATTAATCTTTCGATTGGTCGCTCAATGAGACGGAGAGCACAAATCTCAAACAAATTTGAATGCGCTTTACTTTGAAATGCTGTACTTTCCATAGATGTATGCCGCAACTACCCGCGTTATCCCGGGGAAATGTTCTCCATTCTAATTTCGACATACATTTATCTGCATTTGTTGAGATAAGTAAATTCTAACAGCCTCTGCACACAAACACTCACAATTGTGGGTATGATGCCAAAGTATTTGCATTAATTATTTCTGTAATTATATCGAAATGTCAATGAGAGAGAATAAGCAGAAAAAAAAGGAAGCGATATCATCAAACTAACTTATGCCAAATGGAGTAAACTTGACAAAGTAATGAAACAAGGAAAACCAATGCAAACATCAACAAACAGTCAAACGTCGAACACGATCATGTGGACGGGAGGCGACGGCGCGGCACATTGACTACAAGGATTGCGTTGCATATCATATCTACACACTTCGTACATTTCACAATATGAATATTCCCAGCTTGTAAACTACATATCGCACTTAATCTACTGGTTGCGCGCTGCACTATATAACGTGTTGAAAATAATTCAATGTCGTTGCATTTTTTCGTTCGTTGGTATGATTGCGTTGGTTCACTCGCGATCTCTCTCTCTCTCTCTCTCTCGACTGTGTTGTGAAACATGTGTCTGTGTGTTACATTATTATAGGCGTCATCGTCGTCGTTGTCGTCATCATAATCGTACTCAGCAAAATGCGAACAATATGAATGTGCGCTCGCGTCTATGACGTGCCTATAAAATATGCAATATGCACGAATTTCGAAGTCAATGTTTCAGTTGGTTGCGATAGAGTATGAGAAGATTTCACGGGAGAAACCAAACATATCAGCACACCAGGCATTCACTAGCATGGGAATCGGAATATTTTCTTTAACATTGTGGAAATGTTTGCATCTATTTTCCATACAATAAAACGCGTTGTCAACGTTCTGTTACATGGATATATCGTATTTTTGATGTTCACTTGTTTCATATGGCATTTTGAATTATCTCCGATTCACATTTAATAAAATAATCAAGCCATGGCACTGGTACTTGTGCACATATCTTATTTATTTCGTATTCAATCCTGATCTAGAGATACCGACTGAAACATCACCACCCACTGAAAGCTTCGCTAGCAACAGCGCATAGAGAACGCTAGCAAGAGCAAGAGAGAGAGGGTGAAATAGACCAGCAGTCCCATCTATACCATATGATATTTGACCAACTTTGAAAAAAAAATGTTTATTCATCAATTTTCTAGTCTTTCACATGGATTGTCGGCTTTCTAATTTCGTTTTACAACCATTAAACATTCAATTTTTTTAGTTGGGACTGGCTGTGTTACATGCTCACGTTTTCTTCTCATTTCACTTTGTCGGTTGGACTTTTTTTCAATCTATTCTCTTTTTCCTTTTTGATGCTCTTCTCTTTTTTTCATATCACTTTTCTCTGCTATGCCCATTTTCTTCGCCGTCTTCCACCTCTCTCCTCATGGGCCTGTTTGCACAAAATTTATGCTTGAATCGTTTTATATCATTTTCTCCGAAAATTGATGCATGAATGTTGTAAAAGCTCTGCGTCTTCATCACGAGGCCACAGACAATATTGAAATACCGTGTGTATGTAATTTAATACAAGCTTCCTTGATTGCTTTCATTTCGTTCGGGTTTGCTTGCAAGTTCAGTTGGCGATAGTTCGGCCGCCCGCCTCAGCTAAGACTTTTTTTTCCATTCCGTTCCAATCCATAAACTAAAAATATGTACCATTATTCTTTCGGTCGAAAAGCATTGACGTAATGGAAGGAAGCGAGGAGCCAGCGTCTCTCCACAAACATGTGTATGGATATATTCGTGGCGAATATTTGGATGTATGCGCACAAGCAATTCTGTGAATAAATTCTGACGTTTCTTCTCCATACATGTATAAATTTTGGATTCACTCCATATCGGAGTAATCAATGTATTAGGTTATTTCAATTTGGTTCAAATGTCATACTTACGCATGCCAATCAGCTTGATATTGAACAAATATTGGAATAAACCAATTCATTCGAGTGAACCCAAAATGAATACATGTTCGAAGTAGAAACGCCAGAATTCATACACAGATTTGCTTGTGTGTATAATTATAATGTTTACTCCACGATCCCCATAATTATGCGCATAAAGTCACATTGAATTCGGTGTACTCTCATTGAATAGCAATGAGAATGAAGAAATTAAGCGAAAAATTAGATCAAATTCAGAACGATTGAAGGGAATGAGTGAGTGAGAAAGCGAGAGCTGGTGTAAGCAAAACAGCGAGAGAGTGTGAGCATGAAGCAATTGAGCAATCAAATTGTCCAAATAAATGGATTACCAATGTTTCAAATAACATTTTCTTTCGGAATCTATGAATTCGATAATCAGATTTGTGTCAGTGGGTTGTGTAGGTGTGAGTGTTTGCAACTGCCTGTATGGTATAGAAGCTTGAGAGATGAAAAATACTAGCGTGAGTGCTCGAATTTGCCTCACACCATTTTATCAATAAATCAGCCATCGATACAAGATGCTTGACACCACACACTTGTTCGAAAGCAATTATTGCTGCGCTGCTCTCCAAAATATGTGTGTATGAGAGAGAGAGAGAGAGAGAGAGAGAGAGAGAGAGAGAGGGAGAGCGAGACGTTTCATAGCAATGGAAAAAGTAATAAAAAGTACTTAAACTCTGTGTGACACTTGAAAGCTAAATGAAAAATATAGCGAAGAAAACACACTTCAAGTGCTAAATCAAAATGAAAGAAGCATCAAGTTTCTAAGGTACTTCGAAGTTTTCAATTGAAAATATAAAAGCACAAAATTGCATCGTCTTTTTTCAACCAGAACAATCCAAATCAGTTCTTTACGGCTAAGAAAGGCGGAATAGAACGTAAGAAAATGCATGAAAAAAAATCATTATAATCACGTTGAAAACACGATTTCATTGATGTGTGAAATTTTCGCCAATTTTTCAATTTGATAAATCGTTTTTGTTGACAAAACGCAAAAAAAAGAAGAACAAGGAAAAGAAAGAAAATAAATCTAATTCGAATTCAGCTGAAAGTGAAACGAGAACAGAAGATGCATTGAAAAAGATACAGAAAAAAGACACGAATCGAATCGAAAAATATCGTTTTGCTGAAATCAATCTCAAGCTCTTTAACAGATCTCAAGATTCCAACACAAAAATAAACATCAGAACCAAAGGAATCACGCCTAAGGCTTACACTGTTCAAGCAATATAAATCTCTAACCATTTACAATTTAAGTGGACAAGAGTTCAATAACTGATAAATAAGGTGGCAATCACATGGCCGTAAATCATAATATTCAAATCACAATATAATATAACATGTGTATATATATTTAATTAGGTAAACAATTATTTGAGATATTTCTGTGAATCGCATATTAATGTCAATGTCGTTGTTGTTCTAAATAATGTACAAATAAAAAGAAAGGGAAAAAATGGCGTCTTTGAGTCTTGTCGAAATGAACGAAATGAGTAGACAACTAAACAGTGGGTGATGTTGGTGGGAAAGTGTCTAAATTGCAAACAAACAGACAAATAAATTGAACCGAAAAAGGGATGTAGTCCAGCTGATACCGGATCTTCACATGAATGAATACTGACGTTGATATTTGATGCGATTGTTAATTGATTTATGCAAATACGAATATGAGAATATATTGAATTATGGTATTCGATATGCAAAAATTTGGAGGCAAACGCAAAAATCAGAATCGGAAAATCATAAAATCATACATGTACTTGTATGTAGTAGTAGTACAGGAAGATTAGGTTAGAGATGCTGTTATTTATAATAATATGTGATTTTTATTGGTTAGATATTAATATACGGATGAGCGCGCACGCATCAAAAATAACGATGATGGACGGAAAAACGCTTCTGCCGAAATAGTTCGATTTTCAAAATTCAATAAGCGCACATCATTGAGAGAATTACAGCAGCATCGCCGCCGGCCAACTGATATTTATAAAACTGAGGCGGAAAATTAATCATCGAACAGGCGCTGATCTAGATCACCATCGCTAAACACACCTTCGTCACAGTTGATACATGCGCGCACCACCATCGATAATGATAACGTTGTGGATCTATATATATGGTGGAATGTAATGAGCAACTAAAATAAGGACCGATAATTATTCTTATGCACTCTTAATTGGTTTGGATTGTGTTTTTGTTAAGGTACGAAGTCATATTTGTGTACCATTTTCACTTCAGACAGCGAACTGATCGAGAGCACGTACATCGTGACGCCAACTTCAACTGGGGGTCCTGAAATACGGATACATTCGGTTTTGTCATCTGATTTTTTGTTGATATTTTTTTTTTCATTTCTTGTTCTTTTGTTATCGTTCGAGCTAATGAATTGCACAAAACGAAACAAAATCATGGGCCCCTCACATTTGAGCTATCTATTAATAGCACAGAATCGATCGTATTGTTACAAAAATAAAAAAAAAAAAACACAAAAATTGGGATAGGTCATTTTTTATAAATTTCCTAGTTTTCTCCTGGAAATTTCCATATTTTCCTTTTTGTTAATTTTCAATTGTTTTCGAATCAATCGACTATAAACTTAAGTCTATAATTCACTGGCATGGGACCTGTGGTGTGTTCCTCAATTGGATTAATTTTATTTATCGAATCGAGTTCATAATATATGTGTGTTTATTAAATTTGTTTTTAAAATTGGAATGGACAAATTTCGACAAAATTTAAAAACATAAAATCACAATGTGCAGGTCGTTTTATTGGTTTCAAACAAAATTTAAATGAAAATCAAAAACTTATTTCACGAAAAATGTTTAGCTATAAGTCTCATCAATTTGAAACGGAATAGACAACGAAAGCGATAGAATAGCTATTAATTGATTACCAAATTTCAAGTTGAAAAAGATTAATTTGGAAAATGAAATTAAATTGTATTGTTTGTATTCAGTTGGAATGCAAAATCATCGCTGAAAACAAGCCGAATCCCAGTTTTAATTGATTGTGCGATCTGTGATGCAATCGAGATACACTTTCCCGCAAAATATGTGTTCAATACAGCGAACATCTATCCAATTCAATTATTCTATCATTTTCTGTGGCTATCCAATCCATTTCAAACATCTTCCGTCAGTGCGAATTCGGCTTGTGTTTAAGCGCGCTTTTATTCATTCTTATATACATTATATACACCGGAATTAGTAAGCTCTTCGAATTATCCCCCGCACATAAACCGAAATTCCCGAGTGAATTGAGTGTGAAAAATATGGTTTTATTTTGGAAATATGCAAGCATGTTCCTTTGCAGGCCAATCCAGTGTCACAATGTCTGTGACATAGTTTGTATTTGAATCCACTCAAATTATATGCGTTTTGCAAATATTGAACAAACAAATGTCTAAAAATGGTGAATAATAATCCATTAAAGGCTGATTATTCTTGTTTGAACCGTTCACCTGAACGATTGGGATCGAGATGAATAAAGATTAAAATGACACACGCTACTTTGGAATTCAATTTAATCTTGAGCATATACTTCTGGGGTTATTTACATCGTCTCATTGTTTATATCAATTTTTATGTGTTGTTCACTTTTTTGTCATTTTTCCGCATTCATTCTTTTTTCATCTTCGGTCGTCCCAGAGTCAGTGTATTTTAAACGTTTGAATGTCCTACTGCAGCTTAATTTGTTCCGTTTTCAAATTCATGAAACAGTGTCGCTCCCGATTCCCAAAATCTGTGTCACTTTTTTTAGCGAAACCAAGCGGACGATGCAAAATTGAATTTTGACACTTAGCTTGACAGCAGCGCCCTCTGTACCATTCGTCTATGGATGGTAAACACTTTTTCCCCTTTTTTAAACAATGACAGCAAAGATACGGAGCCTGTCAAACTCGCTGTTTGAAGTGGGGGAAGGCGGGATGTGAATTGTTGAAGCGTTTAGTACAATCGTTTAGGTAGAGATGGCGCGGTCCAACGACATTCACGACCCCTTTACATAGGAGAAGATACAAAGCATCGTCCGCTTGAGCGAAACCCTACACGAGCTAAATTCTATGTCATTTTTTGTTTCCTGTTCCACATCGTTTGTTGCTATTTTGCATTGAAATAATAATGCATATTTTATTCAAAATTTAAAAAAAAAAAATGAGAGAATGTTGGAGAATTTCTTTTCCCAGTGAATATTGGCATGGGAGTGACACTATTCAATGAATAGGCAAATCATTGTGACTCGAAAAAGGATCAGATTTCATAAAAATTTCGATTTTCCTTTCAATATATCACTATTCAGAGTGAAAACAACAAATATATATTATTAATCAGGAAACAAAAACATTTTATTCGAACTCTATATAGAAAAAATGTCAACCGAATATCAATATCGCCATATAGTATCGATCTTGAACTGGAAAATATTTGCAAATAATTTTGAACCGTTAATGCATGGTTTGCTCGCAAAGAAATTATGATGGTGTGTTTTTAGAAATTGAATTTCTTTATGTCGAAAATGGAAAAAATTCAATCAATATTCATCACCACATTTAGCTGAAATATATTGAAAAAGCAGTCACGGTATTTTTTTTGCAAGCATTTCGTATGCGAATTTTTATAAGAAAAAATTTATTGCTTAACGCTTGTTTATCGTTGAATTGTCCCAGAATAAAAAGCAATAAACGGAACGAATGCATTCCCTTTTTTCTCCCATAAAAATATTTTTCAAAAAGTGTATGCAAAAAGGAAATTGCGACCATTTCTCCAATATCATCAGACGTGTAAGCAGTGAAGGGCATTGGTTAAACAACAGTCAATAGAATCGTCGAAATCTGCGTGTAAATTGTCTCAATCTTGTGAAATTTATTGGAATAGAATAAATAATATGAGTGTATGTCATTCTTACCTCCGTAATTTGGTCTTACTCTCTTATCGTAACTAATACTAAATGAATCCAGAATTGCCGATATGTTGACGTCGCCCAACATGCTGCCACCTGCCGATCTGTAGGAAAAAAGAAATATGAAATGATGGGAATAAAGAGTATGAAATGGGAATATTGAAAACGTATTAATAATGAAGAATCTAATTGCAACATCCAATACGAGTCCTTATTTAAATTTTCGATATGTTGCAAGTCATTATTGAGAGAAGAGATTGAATGGATTTGTCACGCGACCAAAGGATTCAGACGAAATAATTGAGAGCGAGCAAGAAAGTACGAAGACAAATCGACAATGCTTGCATCGGAAACAGCACACTCAAACGCAGTGTGCATATCCAATCACTTGTTGATTCAGTCAAAAATTAATTGAGATTTTGGTCAAACAGACGCGCGGTTTGAAACATTTACACGGCACGCGGCAACTTTAGCAAACAGTCAAATTTACCGGAATTAATTTGCTGTGATGAATTATATAAACATTTGAGTGTGATATTGAAATTGCTCTCCGATTCAAAGAAGTGAGCTCACACAAACACACACTCAGAGCTGGACAATTTCCGTCGCTCGGCTGCAATCTACGGCGACAAACACACATTAAATGCAATTAAATGATATATCAAAAACTTGCATTCACGTGCGTTGTTTCCCATGCATTTTCATGCCGTTTCTTTGATTTGTTCCAATTATTTATGGAGACTTGCAAAGCATAGCGACACTCAGCAAAGTGCATCTGCAACGAGACAATCGATACTTTCGGGTGCTTTGCGAAATCGATTTAAAGTTTCGTAAATTTTCGGTCGATGATTTATTTTTAGGTGAACTCATTTATATATGGATGTAGTGAATGCAGGCGGCAATCTGAAGTGTGTGTATGCCGCAACTAAAAATACGCTGAGGTGGAGTGGTCAGCACAACGAAGCCTTCATTTCGGCATTCAATCTAAACATTTCAAATGTCACACATTCATCTAAGCCGAATCAGAACGGAAGAACATCGAAAGCATACAAAAATACAGAAATCTTAGTCGAGATATTATATGTTGTGGCGTGATTGCCACATCACTCCTCGAACACAGGTAGGGCTTTGTCCCCATGATTCAAAAATAATTCGACCACGGAAAAAATTTATTCGACCACGCTTATACTGTGCTGGAAAGAAACAGCAGATATTATATTTCGCGCACTCATCAATTTATAATACGCAATAACCAAAGATTCAATGTAGTAAAGACCTAAAATTTGGCTTCCGGCAAATATGGACCTATTTTCATCATGGAGCCCGGAAAAGCCGCAAAAATGTATATTTTGTGAAGGTAAAAAAGATACAAAAACCTTTCTGCTATGCTTTTAAATCGTTTTTTATCTTTTTTTCCTTCAGAGAATATGGAATTCCTGAAAGCCTTTCGTTGAAGCCAATCATTCGGGCTCCATGATGGATATAAGGCCATAGTTGACCAAATCTTTGACTCTCCCGAATATATTAATAGCCACTTGATCCTTGCAACAAGTGCGCGTCCGTGCAAATTCCTCAATGCATCGATTTTTCAACAATAAATACATTAAATTCTTAATATATATTATTTCTCTTGCAATTGATGAATGAACATTTGATTTTTTGACGAACAAACGAAAGAACATACAATCGAATATTATTTTTGTTCGACCAATCGAACGAACGAACAAAAATGCAATGTTTGAACGTGCGAACACCATTGTTCGCTGACACCACTACTTCTAGAATTTATTCAATTTCCCACATTTTTCATTAGCTTAGATTTCGTTCGGTATGCCACTGAGAGCGTGATTTTTTGTGTTTCATTTGGGAACACCAACGCTTCTTCATCTCTCTCTCTCTCTCTCTCTCTCTCTCTCTCTCTCGCGGTCTCTTCTTTCGGTATGAAATTTCTACACATTTTGGGAAAACAATATTCGAAATTGTTTGCATTCGAAGCGAGTATAATGCTCTATTTATCAAATGCTTTCGTTAACATTTTAAATGACATTTTGTGGACTGGTTTTCGGTGTATTAGTATATTTTTTGAGACTGTCGTAGTTTTAGTTCACAATAGAAATGCAAAGAGAGTCCGAAATATATAAAAAATCTGAGCTCGGGCTATCAACGAAATGTTGAGCAAATGATGTGAAGAATTCGAAAATTTAAGCAATTATTGCTGATAATTACATTGTCCTACACTTGAACACTAATCTATTGACGTGCTGAACTCTCATTTGACAGCGAGCAAATAGTAATCAGAACAGCACATCATAGAACACAATTCAATCATAGTTCAAAACAAAAAAGAAAATAGAATTTTCCAATTTGATTTCAAAAGTATTTAATGGGCTTTCCCATGAATGGCCCGAACGACCAATGAAAATCACTCTCGCAATTATAGACGCACGGAAAAAGTACTCACTTTACTTGTATACTAGATTCTGATTACTAAATCGGACCCGAAATTCTTTTGGCTATGGCAAAAATTCTTTTGGGAAAAAAAAAAAATATTTTCTCATATAATATCAATGTAATTAAAATATTGTGTACGTTTTATTCAACTCAGTCAGTTGTATTCACCATTGTGAATAATCATTTGATGTACTTAATGCATTTTCGCTAATTTCAAAATTATTGTCGCCTGTCAAATTTTTGTTTTTTTGGCTAACGCAAATGATGATTCACAATGGTGAATACAACTGACTGAGTTGAATCAAACGTATAGCACGGACTATGAGTGAGTTTAATTTGAAAAATACATCAAACGCAACGATATTTATTCAATTTAATTTCTATCAGACACAATATTCTAATTACATTGATATTATATGAGAAAATATTTTTTTTTTTTTCAAAAAGAATTTTTGCTATAGCCAAAAGAATTTCGGGTTCGATTCAGTAAACAGAATCTAGTATACAAGTAAAGTGAGTAATTTTTACGTGTACATCACACTAAAGCCATGTTCAGCATAAAAGCGATACACAAAATGCAATGAATAGCCGCTTAATATTGTTCATCTTTGAACATTATTATTTGAAACTGGATAACAAAATGGTTTACATGCCACGTTGATTAATGGGTTAACATTCAAACCAATCAATTTTTAGCGCTCCGTTTTCCATTTAAATCGAAGAATAATACAAGAAAACGGGAATGGATATTAACCAATTATCTATGCCAAGTTTCGTGATATTCTGTTTATGGAAACATTGAAATATGACACAAATGCTCGATATTTTCCATAGTGATGTTTCGATGGACCGACCGCATTTTTCTTTCATTCCCTCCCTTTCCGTACCTTTTTACCTCTTTTTCACCAATGAGGGGCAGAAATGACATGAGATTTTCTTATTCGGAACTTCAATTGCGCCAACTGCGCTCAAACTGACGACACTTAACGGGCACCAACTGCATCTTTCCATAATAAAATAAAATAATGGTTAAATTTAAAGCATACATGTGTCCGTGTACAATCCCGGTTATTTCACATTCGTTCAACAATTTTTCTAATCGTTGTAAGTGCAACATCTTCATCAAGTGCGAATGGCTTTTGTGCTTGTATGGGTGTGTGCGTGCGGATATATCATGAAATGGTTATGAAATAGCTTAATTGGTTTTGTTTCGATGATAGGAACAATTGAAGAATGTTAATCCAATTTGTGTATGCCCTTCACATCGTCCGCAAGAAATTCAAGAAACATTTCGGAAGAATCCATACATGGGTCATTTTCGAGGTTTTCGTTATAAATAAGTTGATTTGAAAACGATTGGTGAGTCGGCCCAAAGTCTGACACACAGCTATATCGAATTCGAAACAAAAAAGAGGCGCAGAAGCGTAGCAAAAAAGCAACAACAACGTGGCAAGAATGAAAATTCACGTAATTGCCTAGACATTACTTTACATCCATTTGCTCGATTTGGCATTTACTTTGGTACATGCAATGTAAAGTCGCTTATCGCTACTATGATTTCGTTTGGTATACGCTTTGGCATTGTATGATTGTGGATTATGTGTGTACACTTAAACCTTAAGCCCTGAAAACTTTGCGTTTCCTTTCTCTCTGTCTCTCGCTCTCCCTCGCTCACTCACTCGCTACCTTCCGTCCATTTTTCGATTGCTCCTATGAATATTTATTTTGCAAAATACGTGCGTATGGAAGTTTGTGTTCGCGCATAAATGTGTTTATTCTTCAATCTCTGTGTATGTGGCGATGGTAAATAGAAGCGCGTTCCATTTCGATTCTCACTCACTCACAACAAGATGAATATCTCGCATAACAAATCAAATATTGTCAATTTAGTGGAAAAAAGCTTCACGAATGGATCTATTCAACTTTAATCCGGTTATAGAAATTGGTAGAGGGATCGACAAACATATAAACATGTATGTGTACATGGAACATACGATGGTTGGCAGTTCAAAATTGAACATGAACGACCATATGAAGATGGAGTGCGAAGCATTCGAATAAGATGTTTGCTGATTTTTTTCTGTGCGAATCGAGGGATTGTTCGTTTCCCACCTCATATTTTCAACATATATCGAACAAAGCATGAACATTTTACTTTGATTTTCTTAAAAATAAACGTTCGAAATATGCTTATTCATCAGCCAACCAGAAGAAGCAGTTTTTCATTTTTCAAGTGAAAGCGAATGAATGAACAAAATGAAATCTATGTATTTCATAAATTTAATCATTGAATGTTATTCAGAAATATAAATCGATTTGAATGCATGTGGAGTAACATTCAAAGAGCTTTTGCTATGTTCGCTAAATATTAATCAGTCGAATGAAATTTCATATGCACAAAAATTACCGAATACTAATAAGATTACATGCTAGTCTATAAATACTGGGCAAATGAGCGAGCGGGTGATCAGACGAACAGGCGAACAAGTGAACGAGTGAACGGGTCGAACGAGCGAGTGCGCCACACCCAGTGTTATTACTGGTACACAATTTATGTGTGCTTCAGACCAGTCACCTGAGCACAATTGCCACCGGAGTAATTCTTGGCATTGTGCGGTCGTGGTCCGAATGAGAGCCGTAGTGTTCGACTCCGAATTTTATTTTATTCCATTTAAATGTGTAGCCATGAAGGCGAAAAAAAAAACTTTTTCAATAATATATTTGATTTTGGTCAATATACATTTTCGGCTAAATCATGCCTGAACCTTACGAACTTGGCTAGTTTTTCCTTGTCATTATAATAGTGGTTGTTGTTGCTTCTCTTCTGCACAATCATTTGCTTTTATTCACTTATCTATTCTTCTGTCGGTTCATTTAAAGCGTTTAAGAAGTGCTCTTCTCTTGCTTTTTGAATGTTTCGTGCGCAAGGGTGAAAACTGACAAACCATATTCCGTTCGCCTTTCCTCTCTCGCACACACACATACGTACAATGCTTATATGAATATATATCGACCGAAGACGAAAAGAAGAGGCGAACGGCAAGAACAAGTGCGATTTCAACTCTGTGGGGTATCGTTTGTGTAGAATACTGTGCATACATATTTATGTATTTATTTCCAAAACATTGTTGCCGTAATGAAAACCAAAAACTTCTATGAGGTCCTCGAATAACTTATTTATGCCAAAGGAAACACAATTCCGTAAAATATTAAATCAAATTAAGAGCAATATTACGAGATATTTGAAAAAATTATAAACGAAAACGCCAAAGATGCAGCCGAAAATAGCTTCTGAATCGAGCAAATTCAGCAAACGATAGTAAAGTGAAAGAAATGCAATGAGAAAATGAGAGCGAAAGTGAGATGTAAGATGTGAATGGTTCAAGCTCACAGTTGAGAGAGAGAGAGAGAGAAAAGGATTGAAATCGAATGCGAGAGATAGAGAACAAGTAATTGATACAATAACGAAAAGCGGAAAAAATCTTTTTGATTGATTTTTTCCAATGTCCCCACAGACATCTTCCAGCTAAACATCATTCCGCTTGATCAACGCAGCAGCGATTTCGAACTAAAAAAAATCTCTATTCTGTGAAAAGCTACAAACGAAAGTAATCTAAATGTAAATGGAAAAATGGTGTAACATCTACAATTGATACGACAACATTTCTAACAGTGAAATGGAGGAGCGAGTATTACATTTAAAATAACATAGGCATATTCGCCTCTCCATCTCAACGATAGATTTGTTCGAAGGTAAAATATGAAATAGCAGAATCATTTGCAATAATTCATGCGGAACAAAGTAAAGTTTCAGCGAATGTAGAAAAGGTAAATTTCGTTGTGGCGTGTTTTTTTCTCTGCTGATCTCCATCTCTTCGTCGAAAGCGTGTGATTTGTGAGCAGCGACCGCGAGCACACACGGCAGACTAGCTGAAGTGTAATTATTTCATCCAGTTTGAGATAAATGTCAAAATGGGAACAATGTCAAAACATTTCTTAATTTATTCATAATGCTCTTGTGGCTTGTTTATTCGTTATTCTTATCAAACACGTGTCAGAAACTCACATCACACTGTAATCAGTTCGAGTACAAATAAATCGAGACGGCTGATGCTCATAACATTGCCTCAATATGCCATCTGATGATGATATGGTTATTTTTCGCACTCCCATCCTCTTCTCATCGCTCGTTCTTAGCAGCGCATATTTAATGGCGAGGCGCCCTTTGTTTGCAAAATATTTTTTAGCGCTCATTTCAAAGAAAAATTAGAGACAATATAAGCATCACGGCAGAAAACACCTACTTGAAACGTGAAATATCTTGGCAATGAAATAGCGTGAAGAATAGCGGCATATGTAAGACAGGATGCAAATGAAAATGGAAGTGGCATGCGTGGCGATAGAAAGAAGCACACGGAATGCGAACGAGAGTAAGGCACAGATCCGAACCGAGCCGAGTGGAGACAACAAGAGAAACAATCGCACGCGTAGCACATCAACCGCCTCTTCAGTAGACTACTTGACAGAGTTAAGTGCTTGCATAACTTATGAATACTTTGTGTGTAAAATAAAATTGGTTCTAGCAAAAAGAGAGCGAATCGAACGTTATAAGAAGGCACAGATACTGCCTCACAACTCAAGGATTATGGTTTAGAAGGTATATACGCATTCTATCTCTTTCTTTTTTGCACACAAACCCACACACAAAGAGGGTGAGAGAAATGCAGGGACACAAGCAGACGAGCCACAATTTATTCGAATCGGATGGAAGGAAGGTAGCAACAGCAGTAGTTAAGGCATTTGCTCGACATTGAACTTAATTGTTACCTCATGAAAGTATTTCCGTGAGCGTTTCCGGAGACTTGGAACTAAATTAAAAATTAAAATCGGATGTTGAATGGTAGCAAACTGCAAAAGTTTTTGTTTTATCTTTGTTGTTGTGCATTTTTTTCTCGGTGAGAGAATTCCTTTGTCCCGCACTTTCCTCTCTCTCTCTCTCTCTCTCCAAATTGGCCTCGACTCGCTTTCAAATGATTTTATAGCCGCATTGTACCTGATATCGCACACCAAATGTTCGATGGCAATCTTCAGCAAAATGAAAATGGAATACTTTGTAATAAAATAATGTTTGCCATTAAGAAGAGCATTTGATGACTGTCTCTGTCTCTTTGGCACAAACACAATGGAATTTGAGGGAAAAAAGGTCATGCCCATCTCTCTACCTTTCATTCACTGGTTTCAATGATGGGTGAAATTGCGCTACGATTATTAGTCGATGGGAGACATGTCAATTACGTAATATTTTGAATGACCAAACATATGGATGAACGGATGCACGATGCGAGCTAATGGTAATCAGAACACAGCCAAGTAAAGATTAACAAAGATTAGTTGGCAATGGAAATCCACGGAACGATATGATAGAGAGAGATCATGTGTCTCAAGTTGATAGTGGCGCGGAGATGTGCGCGCACTTGCAAAAAAAGAGATGGGGGAGGCAAGAGAATATGTGAGCGGATGAAACACCTTTAAAGTGAGTGTGTTTAAACTGGGAAAATGGCTTTTATCTCCCCGCGCTTTCACCCCGTAGTACTTAAGCTAATTTTCAAAAAAAAAAAAAAAATCCAGCCGTGACGCGCAAACACACTGAATTTCCTTTTACAATCTTATCGCATCGCATAGGACAATTAACGATGTTAAGCATAATTGACATCGATAATAAGCTGGTGAAACTTGTTAGGAATTAAGTGCAGTAATTATCTCAAAATGTTTGAGCTGCCGTTTTTTCTCGGTTGCCGTTGCCGTTGCCGTTGCCGTTGTTCAGTTGTGTTCTGCTAGGCACTGCGCTGTTCCAACCACACTTGCTGAACGGAAAAGTGTTTTTCTATGAACATCGTAACGGCTCAACTTTTATTGGTCTTGTTGAAGTTTGAAAATAAAAACCACTTCAAATGCAAATGTTGATATATAATAGTTTCACACGTTTTCAAACATATTGTCCACTAACGAACTGTGGTTTATTCCGTCAATGTGATAGTTGGAGAGCGAGAGTGCCTAATGGTTCGCTCAACACAGGAAGAATTGACCACAAATTTTATATAACCGATTGAGACAATTTATAGAACGACACACACACGAAAACCCATACGATTATTATTTAATCCCTTTGAAATTTATTTGGTTTCTATTTTAGTTGGATATAAAACATCGGGAGCTAGGTGGGGCCATCAAATTCTCCTTTATTCTCTCGCTCTGTAACTAGCGATTAGTTCGCTCTATTTTTTGACTAGAACACATAAAGGGTGTTTCAATAGGGGTGTCAGGATTTTGAATTCTTCTGATAGGGATACGAGTGAGTAGATGTCAGTTTTTATTTTGACAGACGTAATCAGTAAGGTTTGGCAAATTAACCATGGATCATTACACGATTAAACAACGCGTAGAAATTATTCGAATTTACCATCAAAATTCGTG
This sequence comes from Obolodiplosis robiniae, assembly GCA_028476595.1. NCBI lineage: Eukaryota > Metazoa > Arthropoda > Insecta > Diptera > Cecidomyiidae > Obolodiplosis > Obolodiplosis robiniae. Next base: position 3,647,891 of record CM052017.1, on the reverse strand, counting down.
TTGAAAAAAATCCTGCTTTTGGCTCAAAAATCTTCTTCAGTGATGAGGCGCATTTCTGGTTAAACGGGTATAGTAGCAAACAAAATAGCCGCATTTAGGGCGCGGAAAACCCAAAACAAATATTGGAGACTGAAATGCACTCGCAGAAGTGCACTGTATGGTGTGCGTTTTGGTCCAAAGGTGTCATCGGCCCATTTTTTTTCGAAGATGAAAATGGTCAGCGCGTTAATGTGAATTGTGACAATTACCGAGCAATGATTCGTGATTTTTGTTGGCCAAAATTGCGTGAAATCAATATTAGTGACGTCTACTTCCAACAAGACGGTGCTACGTACCACACATCACGTCAAACAATTGATTTATTGACGCAAAAGTTCAGAAATCATGTCATATCGAAAAATGGTAATGTTAATTGGCCAACAAGATCATGCGATTTGACACCATTGGACTTGCCAAAATGTCATGAAACATTTGGGTGAACGGATGGTGTCTACAAAGCGTAGTCGTGGTAGACATTTAGATGATGTTATATTCCATTACTAATTGCCATAAATATAGCTACAATTCCCAATAAAAATTTTGGTCAAGTCATAATTTCGTTAACATCCCGAAACTCTTATTGAAACACCCTTTATAAAAACCATCTACTAGGAACCACTAATCTCTATTTAATTCAAGGAGCTATCACATGAATCATCAATTAATGTGTAGTTAAAGGAAAAATGGAAAACTACTGGAAACAAATAAGCAAACAAACACGAACCAATTATTGAAATAAATATCGCCCAAATATAAAATGTAAACAATTGATTTTGGAGCCTAACACAAACTCTTCTTTTCTGCTTTATTTGATCAAGAGAGTCAATAAGCACAGAAAAAAACGTGAACCATCGATTCGAATGCCTTTAAAATTCAATCATCATCATACGATGGAATTTTCTATATCAAGTAGATGAAAAGAAAGAATGAAAAAAAATAAACATACAAAAATATATACATGCACACGCACGCACAAATACTTAATTTATAAGAGCTTAAAGCATGTTTATGGTTTTCAAGTGCTTCGAATTTGCAATTGCAATTGAATCTGGCACCCAACTCTCTCTCCCTCTGTCTCTCTCGTGTCTGTCTCCCTCTCAAAATGAAACAGCTAATCATAATATTATTATAGGTATTTGCTTCTGCACCTCAATTGACCTACACGAGTGACTATCGCACGCCAGTTGTCGATATGTTGTTGGTTCCTTTGACATGCAAAAGGGAAAGTAAAAATGGCACTTTGGAACCTCTTCGGTCTATTTATTTCGATTTCAAGTGCAAATCCACTTGACGCTTGGCGAATAATAGATTATGTGCGCCCGTGTGTCGCGCTCCTCGCGTTGTCAAAAACAAATTCATCTGGAGCGCGCGTCTCAGCTTCGAGAGAGATGATTTCAAAGAAAAGAAAACAACAACAAAAATAATATAAAGACGTTCTTTTGCACTTCGCTTTTCGTCTTTGTCGAGGTTTTCCCTCTCTCGGCACTTTCGATGGTGTAAACTTTTCGTTAGAAGTGGATGTCTTTTGTGTCGCACGCGAACAATAACGAAATAAAAGCTTCAGGAGAATAAATGATGAAACTTTGTCCACTTAGCGTTTTGAAGGAATATTGGTTATTTTTCACCACGCCATTTCATATTCAAACCTATCAATTGGACAACACACACACACACACACACACACCATGGTGTGTGCAGTCAGACATCAATCTAGTCTCAATTACTTTCGGATTCGATAAATTAACCAGACGAATGAACAAACGAATTCGAATCGTTTATCGATAAAACAATGAGAAGAGATAAATTGGCGTTCAGAAGAATAACATCCCTCATCGTCTGACAAATCAATTTTCGTTCAACCTGAAATGTGCGGCTTAAATGACAAATTCCAATAATATTTGGATTCGGTAGACACCAATAAACAATCTTCTAAATGGAATACAAAATAACATAAAATACAACGTAAAATATATGATATATTATGAAAGGCGTCTACTTACGCTGCATCCACAAAACTCTGCTGTTTTGATGTGTGAGATGGTAGGAATACGGCAATATTGATTGAAAGCCATAATATAAATAGATGTGTTCCTTTCGGCAGCAGATCCATTGTTTTCATATTTTTGTTGTGTTGCTGTTGTAGTTGTTGATTTTATGTCAAGTTTTGTTTGTTAGAGTAGAGATTTCGTTTTTCGATTTTAGTTTAAATTTAAATGTAATTTTTATACGCTCCTTAATTTATTTCGTAACGAATTAGTTAAATGATTTCTATGTGAGTGTTTATTTTTCCTTCTGCTTTGTTTTGTTTTGAAGTTTTTGTTATTTTCCTAATTCTCTAAACTAATGTTGTATTGACTGGCTTTAGAGTAGGTTATTCACAGTCGAATGGTTTTTTTATTTTATTTTTTCTTCTGCAACGAGCTACATCAGTGTGTAGTTTTTGGTTTGCTTTAATTAGTTTTCAGGGTCCTTAGTCTCGTTTCACTTCTTCCTTCAAAGTTTTATTTTTGTCCTATGTTTTTTCTGTGTTTTCCGATATTTCCGTTTTATCCGTAGGTTTTTGTTGTTGTTGAAAACGCTAGCTTAGAATGAATATGGTACGCTCTCCGAGATGATGTAAATTTTAGAATTTAATGCGCTATCGTTTCCATGTGATCACGTGTGTATTTCCTTTATCCGTATATCGTATGTTGGTTGTTGCTTTTTTATTATTTATTAAAAAGTATTTTCAGATTATATTTTCCGTTGCTTCTCGATCCAATCCTCGTCTATGCATTTATATTGTATGTTGCTCGTTTTCTTTTGTTTTGTTTAATGTTTTACACTTAATTTGTTCGCTTTTATTCTTATATTCATCGTCTCCGTTGCCAAATGAAGTCGTATTCCTATCAAGTCGTCGTCAAATGCGTGAAACGTCAGTTATTCGGTGTAATACGCAAACTGAATGTTCGTTTCGATATTTTTGCATATACCTTCAGTCGTTTCTGCACTATGCTACGATTTGTTGTTGATGTGGCTGTTGCTGGCCAGTTATAGTGTGGTACGTATGCGAGTGGTGTATGTGTGTTGGTGCCTGTTTAATGGACATAAACTTAGCAATGAACATGCGTTGTCATCCCAATCTTATAAGAAACTGGCTCATCGTACCGGTAAATACGAATTTATATATTAATAAGTAAACCATATTAATCAGTGGCGTGGCAACCGAATGTCAACATTTTTGCGTACGGTGTGTATCTGGTTCAGCATTTCGGAGGCGCACTTCGGTGTGAATTTTGAGTGTATATACCGAACCGAGTCAACCGTATCGTGGGAAATGATGGTACTGTGTGATTTATGTGTGCTTCCAATCGCTTGCCTAGTCAAAATTCTCGCTCTTTGATACACAACTCTGGCTCTATTCTGTGAATGTTTTCGGATTCCGTTATATTTCTTTTGTTTTATTGCGTAATGCTTGCATGCATTTTAGTGACGACGATGACGGTGTCGACGACTTCGGCTGCGATGCACTCACCCTCTCTCTTTATCTTTCTTTGCTCGCCTCTCTCCTTCTAGCGTGCGAACTGATTCTTTTGTCGGATTCGCAACAATCAAATATCAAATGTTTTCCAGCAATCGTTTCAGTTGCTTTGTCATAATTTTTACGTTTATTTTACCGATAACGATCTTGAAAAATGCAAGAGCTTTTTATTCTGTTTTGATGACGAGAACTGTTGTGTATGCGGTATGTATGTACAGCAAATTGACGTTTCACAAACGGATTCGAAATGAATGCGTATTCGTTGCGCGTCTCAGTCGCATATATACTTATTTGGTACAGGACACTTGTCAAATAACACAATCACTGTAGGTTCAAACACTTTCGACAAATAGACATAAATTCTCTTTTTTTGCTATATATTCGCTCGCTATCGCGCTCTGTTTCATCCGTTCGTTCGCTTCACACAGTTCTATTGCAATCGAAATTATCTTTGTATTTGATCCAGATTTGTTTAAAGTTCAACTTTTTAAAGTCGAATTTTCATCGCATAACTGTTGTTTATGATAATTCTTATTATTTAAATTTTGCTGTGTCTTTGATTAACTCCTTCTTTGATTTCTACATGCCTTTCATTGCCAATTCGAATACCTGGCAAACACTGTATTATGCGATTTGCAATGACTTCAAATATATCGGTAACACTTTGCGTTAATCTTTTTTCATTAGTTCTTTGTCTGCATTTTTTTACCTATAAAAAAAAAAGAATAATTTCCAAATTCAACAAATTGAAATGATACCAGTTGGTATTTTCTGTTCGGTTTTAGCTGAACGGAAACGCGTTCGTGTATCGCTCGGCAGCTAGAGATATGAATTATTGAAAACTATCTAATTCAGTGATTTTTTTTCGTTGATCTTTCAAAATTAGCTTATGTAATTATGATATCAACTCAAAACTAAATCACTCAATGTTGCATTTGGCACTGAATTTAAAAAAAAAAATCTAGTTTTATCCTCTTTCCAATTAGCTATGGTTTTCGCAATGGATTCTCCCTTGCTCTTTCTCTCTATCTCTCTGTTAATTTCAAGAAAATAAATTGCTTAAGATTTCGTTGTACACTTAAAAATGGCTTATTGAATTTTTCGGAATTTTTATGGAGTTTTCTGTATTATCGTGTTCCATATTATTTAGTTTTGATGATAAAAAATTTAAATTCATTTGTGCTTTCTCTTTGAATTGCTGAGCCTACAACTACGAACATCCGTACAGACCGATTTTTTTCTCAGACTAGCAGAAATACTGGGCGGGACACATAAAATACGGAAAAGCACAATTTTCTCTTCGTTTGGCCAGAACGCTAGATTTTGATTGAGAAAATGCATGGCACGCATGCGTCACAACCCCTAATCCATACACGTAAGCTCGTCATCCATACATTCAGCTCGAACAATTTGCTGTGTTTTCACTGTACCGTGCTCGCACACACTCACACACTTACACACATACTACGACCAATCTGCAATAACAAACATGGTAAAGTCGTTGAAGAAAGAAAATACAATACATCATCGAAGGAAGCTGACTGTTGTGCTCTCGCGCTGTACATTCAACGCTTTTTTTGCTACTGTTGTTGCTGCTGTATTGTATATATTTGCTTATTCTTTGTTAGTTTTGCTATTTTGCACGCGACAGAACAATACGGGTACACTTGTAAATTGAGTCGGTTTCCACAAATATGCGTATCTCTATGCTCACAATGGTGTGTGTGGTCGGTTCGAAGTATTTGCGAACTTTCGACAGATCCGACAAGCGAGCGACAATATGTATGTTTGTGTGTAAGGATTTCTACTCACAAAATCTATGTTGCAAATGATGAAAGCAGTGATAGAAATCATAAAACAGGCAATGGAACTTTTCTTTTTCGAATACGAAACTTTGCTGCTGCCGTTCGCTTTTTCCCTCCTATATCTCGAGAACAATAATAACAAGTAAATCGAAACGGCCTACGAAGACGCGCTCGGAAGACATTTTCTGATTTTATATCACCAATGTTTTTTTTGTTCTCTATGCGATTGAGGCGTGTGCGTCGTATATGCAAAGCCAACATGCATACCACATTACAATCTATATGAATGTATGCTTAGCTATAAAGGCGGCAAAACTGAAGTATACAAAATTTCATTTGCAGTAAAAAATGTCTCGTTCTTCGCGCTCCATCTCGGTCCCTTGATCTCTGTCTCGGTCTCGGTCGGTTGGTCTTTGTTGAAGCGACACGAACACAAAGATGATCCTTGACGAATGAATCGTGTAATGGATCACCGTTTACGGGATGACTTTGTCAAATCCAATCGCAAGTAAACGATTGTAGCCTGAATGCAATGATTCAGCCATGGCATAATATTTCAGTGGCAATCACACTTTTTGGCACACAGTATTTACGAGAGAATAATGAGATGATGCCTGATAGCTCGTGAACGACAACGGCATGTGTGGCATCCAAGTGCTACTAACCCGAATGTGATGCTATTTGTAATGCAATCGCCATTAACCACAATCTGCTGACAATCCATACGGCTTAGCATTGTAAATAAAATATAGAGCGATAGAGAATGCCACATTTTTGAGAGTGTGAGTCAGTATGCAAAAGTGATTCGCAGTCGATGCAATTGCACTCAACACTAATGCGAAGTCAAAAAGCTTTTGCACATGCACAAGCCTGAATGCCGTCATCAATGTGAAATGTGTGTAGAAAGCGATTATTAGAGGCACACACACCCACGCATAGTAAAGGAGAAGAAGGGAGCGACAGTAAGCACATTGGCATGTCTTGCTATGACGATAAAAACATTTGAATCATTTTTACGACTACATGCCAACATGCAGAGGCAAACGAACAATGGTACCGATGTAATATTTGTAGACAAAACCCAAAAGCAACAGCAGCAACTCGAATTGTGTGTATAATTCTTATCGAAATGGTTTCGTATGAAGCTATTTGGGTGCGACCGATGCGACATTCTCCTGGTTTGAATTCAATCGACGACATTCTACATGACCGGTCGCTGTGCAAAATCGTTCGCAAATCCTTACACGTCAGTCTTTGATCATTGCAGTATATCCACACAGATAAACTTTCGTCCAAAAGCCACACACAAACACACACACACACACACACACACACACACACACACACACACACACACACTGGTTCCCCCCTCTCTCTCTCTCTCTCTTCGTCGACCATCGTCAATTACATTAGACAAGTCAACTCAACTCGACTCAGTTCATTGTTCACAGCCAACATACAATTTTTTTTGTCTCTTTTGCTTTTGCTTTTTTGTCGCCTTTCTTTTGTTTTGTGCCACACATTTTTCCCTTTGGCCCCGTCACTCCAAGCTGCTTATTTGAATCTTCAGTTTATTCGCTCACGTTTGCCATGAAATAAGAAGAAGTGAATAGCTTTTAGCTTATAAAGCTCGAGATAGGTTTGATATAAAACTTGGAATGGCGGTTCACGTCTACATCTCTATATATGTTGTGCAGTGCAGTGCTGTGCTGTGTGCTGCAAGATGAATAGACTTCGTTCGTTGCCATAGTATGAACACGAAACGGATATAGTATATATATGTGCACAGTATTTGTGTGCATAAATTAGGTTCGGAGTAAAAATCACAACAAAAATATCGCTTCAGTCGTTCTCCATTTGAAATTTCGCGCATGCAACGCGTCATAGCATTGATGTTGGTGTATACTGTACATGTACAGTCTGTCCGAAATATAGATATGCGGTATTGTTAACCGCAATCCTACACCCTGTCAAGCGATTTTCGTTCAGGGCTTTGATTTTGCGTATGCGTCTAGCGGGAGAATGACAATTATGATGAGAAAAAGAAGTAGAAAAACCATTCGTCGTATGCAAACGAAAGAATCCCAAGCGAATAAAAAATGGGAAGAAAAGCTTTTGCAGGAAAACAGCAAGAGAGAACGATTCAATGACCAGCAGCATCAACAAAGCATACAGCTTCCGACGCAATATATATTTTATATGTATATATATATATATATCGAGCTGAATAAATATCCATATATCATTCTATATGAGCACGACCACATGGAAATCGACCTGTGTTAATGTAATCTCACGTTCGTTCGTTCGTTCGTTCGGTCGTTCGCTTGCTTGTTTGAAAGATACATTAAATGTTTGGATGTTAGCAGAAAGCAGCAGAATCAGGAGCAGCACCAGCACCACAGGAAGAAGCAAAAGCACACACAGTCCATGCTCTCTCTCTCTCTTCCTCTCTTCCGCTCGCTCTCTGTGTGAATTATTAGGATTGAATACAGCGCAATCGCTGCGCCCGGGAAATAATATATAGCAGCATATTGATTTGTACGACCTTTCCAATGTATAGTGCGAGTGTGTACGCGGTGTGTATTCAATATTGAAAATCTTGTTCGGTTCTCGCTCGCTCTCTATCGCTCAGCACACCTGCTCTTCTTTTCACGGATCAAATGGTATATACAAACATCACATACGAAATGCTTGTTGTATGTGATTCTGCTGTTTTCATTCCCGTTTGTTGTGCACGCCACACATTGTTTTCTTCGGCTCTCTGCCATATAAATCAGGGACAAAGCAGTAAAAGACTAAAAAGCATACATGAACACTGTGTAGCTAGCGTAAGGAGCTGAATAACAGTGTTCTTTTTTGGAAGCTCCTCTTTTTTGCCTGCATCATGCTTGCGAAAAAATCTCGCATTCAGTCTCTCGTGCAAGCGAACGACTTTTGTTTCGTTTCCTTTTTGGGCTCTTTGTTATCTCTCTGCTGCTGCTGTTGTTGCTGTTGTTGTTTTTCTGCTTCCTTGATCAGTTCTAGTTGTTTTGTAGCGCGACGCTTTCGTTGCAAAAATGATGCTCTACTGCAGCCAAATAGTTTGAAACAAGTTTCATTTATGACTACAAGCTGCGCGCTTTCAAGTCAACATTCCAAAGGGATTTTGCCTGTAATCCAGCGAACATTTCCCCGCACTGTGCACTACCGTCGCCGCTGCTGCTACTTTATTCATGCGCTCAAGAATGGATAAAAATGGAAATGGTTGTGCTCTCGCACTGGCTATTTTAACCAACACGAATCGCCATTGAGCTGGAATGTCTATGACGTTATTTCCATTGTGCTATTACTTACGTTTGAACGAGATTACGCATTTCGCTCTCGACCCACAATCGAAATGTGTTCGCTGAGAGTCAGAGAGTAAGCCGAAGGGAAACAAAAACGGAATACACCACCAACAACAAGACTGAGCTCCCATTGTTATTGTTGCTGTTGCTGTTGCTGTAGTTTTAAATCATCAAACATCAATACAACGTCAGGCTCAATCGCACACGATGAATAAGGGACGGTGAGCGAGACGCGTTCTCTATTGTTCAATGCTATTCATATATGCAATAGAACGTCTATAATAAATACATGGATAATGAATTTTTTGTTGTTTTAGATCTCGGGTCGGTTGTCGCTTCGTTTTTCGCTGCGGCATTTGTTTGAACGAAACAGTTTGTTTTTTTCACTCTCTCCCGTTGCGTATATGTGAATAACTCATAAGAAGCGCGTCAAAGCTATCAGCAATACAGTTAGATCTCTTTAGATTCGCTTTTTCTCTTTATCACTTGTTCCCAGAGAAAATCCAAATGAAATAAGCACGGACGAAAAAAGAAATTCGAGTTCATGCTTTTATTAAAGTGCGCATACATGCATAACAGCGTTTGTATTATCAAAGGTGGGAGGCATTATTATTCGAATCTATTTATTATATTTTCGTTCTGCACACTTTTCACTCGCACGCTCGTTCTCGGTTGGGTGTTGAGTGGTGGTGCGGTGAAGACTCGAGCTCGATTCTATTCCATGCCATTTCATTCCTTTTCACACATTTTCTTTGCTCCACGGTTTTTGTGCGCATATGCTTGATACGGGTACGAAGAAAAAAAAAGGGTGAGCGAGTGAGTGAGAGATAACAAGTGTGAGGGCGCGTGTGTGTGGGCACGTATGATAGCATAGTTTGCACAAAATCTGATTGTTTGAATCGTTCCTTGACGCTGACTAAGCGTTTAAATTGTAAATGATAAGCGCTTTGCCAACGAAATACTGAGCGAATAAACAAATTTAACAAATTAATCGCACGCACATAAAATCCCATGCATGCCTATCAAAACGCAACATTTACGAGGCGCAGCTTCGATCAAGCTGCCGAGCTGTCTCATAATCTCGATTGAAAGGACGACGACGTCGATGATGATGATGGTGATGTGGAGGCACGCGAGCGACCGAGCGATTGTTTCATTGCGTGAGCAATTCATCAATGATGAAGCAATTTCAGGTGGCTGATTACTATAAACACCGTTTCTGATCGAAATCAAATTGGAAATTTATATTTTCAGTTTATTTTTATGTTTCGTCAAAAATTGATATTGAGACTGAAATAAGAGCGAATTTCACATCGTGCTGCTTTTTTCGTTGTGTTGCGTTTCGTTGGTGGGTGCGTGTGCAAATGTTCAACAGTAGCTAGCATAATTGCTGGTCCTGACCATGAGATGTCTGGCTTTAATTCGTGTTATTTGCTTGTTTGTTTATTTGTCTGTTTTTTCATCGAAGATCGAGCCCACACTCACACCGTCAGCACACTCTCGCTCTCATGCACACATTTACAGTTTACTACGCACGCTGGATCTTTCATTCAGTTGTTCGCTCGCTTGCTGCCAACACCATCGAGCCGAGATGCTCTCAAATAGATGAATAAAATGACACAAACTCGCAATCGTTTATGCCACATCGTAAATTGAATGGAAAAAGGTAATTCTCAGACGAGTGACTTTCTTACGATCGCATCTATGCCGTGCACTAACGCCATTCATATTTCGATTTGGGTTAATTTACTCGATTCACCGCCGCCGTGTACATATTAATGATGTTTTTTTTACCCCTTTTTCAATCTAAACTGTAAAATGAAGCAAATACTGCTTTTATGTGCATTTATTAAATAGTCATAGAGCCATAAATCAAAATGCCTGAGACATCGATCAAGAAATAGCATGCAGAACTTCGGAAAAGAAACGTCGAAAACTTTGCACGTTAAAATGTAAATACATGCAAAGCAGTTTCATGAAAAATATTCCACGCTGCAATGGAAACCTATCGATTTATTTCTATCCATAATCCACGGGATATAAGGAAAATGAGAGAGAAAGAGCCGAGCAAAAGCACCGGAGAGAAAAAGAAACACGAACACACCAAAGAGAAAAACGAAATCCGAATCCAACGCGCGCGATGGCATGAAACTAAACCGTTTTATTTTCGTGCGAACCAAATGTGCAAAGAAGTAGCAAAGAAGAGTTTCTAGCAAAGAAAATGACTTTAATTTGGCACCGATCATTTACACATATCGAATTCGTTTTCAATAATAAAGATGGAGAGCAGAGATGCAAGAGAGGGAGAGAGAGACGCGGAGGAAAATAACCGACCGTAAAATATAGACAATCATGTCCAAAACGTGAATCTAGGTTCGATTAACAAAGCAATAACAGAAATGGCTCTTCTGGGGTATTAAGGATTCAAGAGCAAGTGTAAAGTTTGACAAGTCAATGCAAAATAGTTAATAACTAGCATCTCACTCGGAGTTATTGGCAAAAATCTTTTCAAAACTTATAGGCTGAATACTCGTTTGAAGTAACAATATTTTCTATCTATACGAAAACTCTATTTGAAAGAAATTATACGAGTACGGAGAACTTAACCGCAGTTTCAGTAATATACCGCGGCAACTCACACAAATTCGCACAAAATTCAGTTAAATTCCCTTAGTTATTCTTCTTTTCATTCAGTTTGCTTTCCAATCCAAAGTCTACTGTTATTTTTACGTGATGAATGCCATGTACCGCGGATGAAGCATTTGATGTGTAAGTTAACATTTTTATTCAACAAATTTTTTTCTCTGTTGCTATTTTTTGAATTGCAATCAAAATGTTCGGACTCTTATATCTTTCGTTTGGTTGGTTCTCATGATTCATGGCACAGAAGAGACAAATAACGCGAGAGAATGAGAGTGTGATCCAGCAATCATACCATAAACTGATTCAAATTCAATCTACACAAATAAGTCTCATAAAGCATGGACATCAAGCGAAAACAAATCATCAACGAAATTCGAAAAATGATATTATTTGAGATAAAATCAAAGCTATTAGGGCACTGCTTTCTGGCATCACACCAAGCGAGCAAACGAGTGTGCATATTGAAGCGCTACAAAAGCGATGAATGGCAGTAAAAAAATCGAACCGAATTTGATAAATGATGCATAAAATTGCAAGGCATTTGATCACCTCAACGACGACCCTTCACTTAAAATATTCGCTAATTTAATGTTTATCCCGTAATTTATTCTTGTTGCTGCCAGATATGGATAAACATCTTCACATTTGATTACTTTCATCTTTCTCCACATCCTCAGCCACGGTATCACACATTCTTTAGCTATCTTTTTATATATCTGTATGTGTGCGCTGTGTATATTTGCCTTCTCACAATATTCTTCCTAGTTGAATGTTCTGTGCGACAAGATGTGCCTGAGAGAAGTGGTTTCTGAGTGCTAACATCGCATATAATAATAATAACACATGCATTAGAATGAAATTTCGTTTTACAAATCTATTTACATGTAGTCTATCTCTCTTCCATTATATTTAGCGTCTTGCGTTATGCGTATCCCGTCTCCCTCTCGCTTACTCAGTTTTTTTTTTGCTCAATCTCTTTTGAAACATGAACAAAAACATGTCGCAATATTAACATTTGATTAGGTTGTGCCGTTCCATATATCTTATAAGTGGCCAACATTTTCTCTACGACTCGGTCTTTTTTTCCTCCATCTTTTCGTCAAACAATAGAGATATTGCTATTGAAGGCAGATGAGTGTATGATACAAATGAAAGTAGCAAAATATTTGAACAGTTGAAGGCTATGCGAGTGAAGAAAAATCTTTATCGCTTTTTCCATCCTATCTCATGCTGTTGGCTGTTCGTTGTGCAAAGTGCGCACTGTTTGCCTCGCATCGTCGCAATAAGATGAGCATATCAACGGCAATGGCTACGCATTTTTATTATTACAACAAAAAAAAAGATATGATATGTGTCCCCGCCGATGGAAGGACATTTGAACACACAATGATTACGTTTGCAACGAATACACGGCATTCAAAGCAGTCGTATCGTTTGCTCTACAGTCTTAAGCTCGGCTCATCCAAGTGAATGAGCTTTTCGAGTTTGCGACATGGGTATTTGGACCGTGTTTTCCCGTGAAAGCATTAAATTTAAACTTGCTGGCATATTTGTGCTTTTTGGTTTAATTTACTTATTAATCCACGATTTTCTTGAATGGTTCAAAATATTTTGATAGAATAAAATGGCTTTTGAGTTTGATGAATCCAGAATAAGAATATATATTTATCGTTCCATTTACACAATTCTTGATTTAACAAGATAAAATGATTAATTTCACAGAATTCGATCTTTACTAAGAATATTTTACTCGATTTTACTTAAAGTATCGAAGTGATACTTAACCAATGTGCATTGCAAAAGCAGTCAATAGATGGCGCTGGCCGTATTTCACCATTCTTCAGGTAAATTTCAGCAATGCATCCAAGGTGCAGATATTTTGACGAATTCAAGGATTTTTTTGCCGAATTAATGCAATCATTATTACGACAAAAATATCAATAACATCATAATTAATTGATCAAGAAATATTTCATTATTCGTAAATGATGAAGCATAAGTTCGAAATGTATTCACATGAGATTTTAATTATTCATCAATTTGAATCCGTGGAATCAATCTGTGCGAATATCATTGGACTTCACGTCGTTCAACACTCAAAAAATTTATTTCATTATAATTTTACAATTATTTTTATTAATGAATTTTTTTTTTTTGCTCGTTTAACATTTACAAATCGATGTTCACAAATTTAGTTAAGGCTAAGGGAAATTATTCAATCTCCATGAACCCGTCGGAGTTTGTGAGATGCATTTTTTCTTTATTTGTATTCGAAGTCACTTCGTATGCTGGCCCAATCAGACAGTTTTTCAACACGCTTCCTTTTCGAACGACTGCTTTATCGCAAATAACGCAATTCTCAATAACCACACTGCAAAATAAAAATATAGATTCAAATCATTTTTTTTTTTATACGAATGAAAAATATTTTTGAAATCATACTTTTCTTCGATAATGACTCCATTCATAAGGATACTGTTTGAAATGCGAGTTTTCATGTTAACCGTGCAATTTGTGCCGAGGCAACAATTTGTTAGTGAAGTTTTTTCGGCTATTGTTGTATGATCGGCAACCGCACAGCTCAGTATTTGTGTTGATTTGATATTGCTTTGTGGAGATATCAGCTCTGGAGCATTTATTGGGAACAGTTTTTCCCATAGCTCGAAAATCTGCAATATATAAAATGGAAAATGGAAATTAAGAATAAATTTTGAAAAACAATTCAAAGGAATAATCAGAAAAAATAAATTTAGAAGAGGAATTCGAATAATTTGAACACCTGAAAAATTAATGGAATCCCAAAATATTTTAAAAATCACATTTAGTGTAGAAAAAAGTGAAGAAAAAATTATTAAAGATGAGTAACCTTTTGATTGATAGCGCAATATGAGAGCGTTGTATTAACCCGAATACCGAAACAGCTCTCTTGAGGACTCAGTGCGTAGCATCGAATTAAATCATCGCTAAACGGCTTTCGATTGTCCGAATCGTTAAACAGTGAAGTTTCTGTAATTCTTCGATCCAATTCATTTTCAAGAAAATATTGAAAGACATCATCTTGTACACTAATATTCACTACGGACATTGGATCTTTCTCTGAATTGCGTGACGGCCGTGACATTTGCTTCTTCACAATGTACGGAATCAGTTCACCCTTCAACATGAAAAATTCATTCTGTGGAAGAAAAAAAAGCATTCAAAAAAAATATTGGATAGTTTAGTACAGGCAGAAACATACATGGCACAAGAAATCAACGATCCACTTCTTCAGAATGTAAATATGCGAATCGAATAGTCGGCTATGCATTGTGATGTGGCCATATCGGTGCATCAAATGGTAGGGTAAATGGAGCGTTTCATCGAAATCACTCGTCGACGCCAAAAAGGTCAAACGCTGTGTGCTGGGCTGGATTCCAATCAAATCTCGATCTGCGCGAATATTTTCAGAATGTTATTTACTCAATATTCAATTAAGTTTCAATTGACAAAACATATTAGTTAAGCGGCAATGAAAAATATTTGAATTTATTTACAATTCCACATTAAACATTGAACGATTTACCTTGTTTGTGTTTCGTTTTCGGTCCAGGTACGACGGCATCGGCTTCCAATCCACTTTTGAATAATTGCGTCACTATCGAAGCGTTGTTTTGCCGGAAATGATTCAACATTGCGAACAAGTCAATATTTGTGACCGTATCACAAGACACAATAACTAAATCACATTTGATGCTGCAATAAAAGAGATGAACGGAATTTCAATTATTGAATGGAAGCTCAAATGTGTCTTTTCAATTAAACTCACCGATCGTAGATATATTTCAAAGCTTCGGCCGTTCCTGATTCCGATTGCAGTGTTGCGAAATCCAATTTTGCTTTAATTGGTGTTCGTTCCAGCGCTTGTTGGATCTCCGATCGTTCCGATTCCAAAACAATGATGATAATCTCTTGGAAACCGTGTTTTTGCAACATATTAAGTGGATAGAAAATCATTGGAAATGGTCCAATGGGCAGTAAACACTTGGGCCGATCTCCGACCAGATCCGAGAAACGTGAACCCCGGCCACCAGCCAAAACGATTGCTTGAAATTCCGATCTTGTCATTTTTAGTTGCAAACTATTTTTTTTCAAAATGGGCACTTCAATAAATCCAATTGAATTTCTCGATCGATTCGCAACAACAAACTTTTATTTTAGTATTTTTATTTTTGTTCTACATTAACACGTTGAATATTGTGCGATGTGCGATACTCTTACCGTATATTGAATAGTGACAACTGTGACTCGGTAAGGCATTGTTGATTTGCTGCACGCACACAGTGTTATCAACAAAGTGTCAATAGAAGGACTTAATCGCTAAGTACACATCGAGTTTCGACTTCTTCACAGTTCCCTGTGGCGCGCCAAATTCCAACTGAATCGCAAAGTAAATTCGGATTTCTTCAAGATTTTTTTTAATACAGGAAAAATGTTTGAATAAAAATTGTTAATGTTCTTACACAATTTGAACAATTCTGCAATCAAGAAAAAAAATATAAGACACGAATATTAAAAATACAGACATTGTTCGAAACTCAACTGCAAAATATTTACAATTTTATTGGTTTTCTGATTTTTGTGCAGCGAATTTCAATTTCACTGTATCCATCCAGGATAGTTTGCCTATTTTTACGTAGCCATTCGTTTTGATTGTGAGCGAATCATCGTTGGTATCTCTATTGCCGGTCTGCAACACTTCACCATCGTCATTTGCTTTTTTCTCAAAACTATCCAACGTTCCTTCGATTTGAATTTGATCCGCGTTGATCGATAAGCATGTATGTTGCTCTACAAACTCCGATATATTGACGTCAAATTTAATTGGACTCCGTGCTTCGATGCAACTCTCTCCGTAGATTTCGGTCAACTGGAAATTTAAAGTGCCTCCGTTTGTTGTTGCATTTAAAACTCCGTGAAAGCCAGTCACATCTAAATCGCCTCCATCCAGCAGATACAATTCAGATTTCTTATGCACATTTTTTAAATGAAGACCACCTTTTTGCGTAATAAATTTTGAATTTTCCGCATAACACGAATTCGTCGAAATAATTCCACTTTCGCTGATTGCAGTCAGTGAATCGCCCAGAACTTGATTTATGTGAATATTCTGTCGGTAAAAAGAATTTGTTTATATATTATTCAATATGGAAATTAGAAAATAGTGAACTTATTGACATAAAGCATCGACAAATTTCGTTTTGACGATCGTCCAAAAATGCCGATTTTAGGAGCGTTTTATTCTTCAATTTCTGATGAAATTTCATGTGATGACAACAAATGTCTCCGCCTTAGGTCAATAGGCCAAATGATGGGCAATTGAATGATCAACAAACCTTAACACCCGAGCTTCGGACGTCCATTTTCTGGGCCAATGTGGTGCCCTCGCAACAGATATTCCCATTTTCCGTGGTCAGGCTCAGATTCACCGACTGAATATTTTTGGTTGTAACATCGCCATCATTTGTGATCACACTGATATCATCGCAATACATATTTTGAATGTGAACATCTCGTTTGCTCGTCACCTTCAAATTGGCTTTAACCGGGACCTCGACTACACACACAACAGCGTTCGTCAATTCGTCGGCGATGACCTGCTTGCCCAAATCATCCACCGTATCGATTACTATATTTTGATCATCGAATTTGACGTTTGCATCGAAACTGGCTATAAAATCCAAAACTTTTGTCGACAACTCGTTCGATTGCTTTGGTTGCAATGAAATTCGTAGGAGGTTTCCATCGGGGCAATCCAAAAGATCGTACGGTTTAATATTTAAATTATATTTCGAAGTAATTTTGATATTTGCAAACGGATACACTTGATGAATTATCGACCGTGGCTGTGATGATTGAGATAAATGACGAACCACTGATCTGGCAAAGTTCCGTCCGATTATCGAAACTGGCAACCGAAAAGAAAGCATCTCGAATCAAATTCACACCGAGAAGAGAAATGAATAAAAACAAAAACAGCGTTAAAAAAAATACAATTTTTTTAGGTTGTGTGTGTATCAAAGTGACAGCTCTTTAGCGAATACATAAGAATATTTGAGTACTCCCGAAAATCGACGTACTCAAATTTAAGTATTTTCTCTAATACTTTAAGATGCAAAACAATTTGATCGAAATCAGCAATTGATTGAATCCACATTCAATTTGCATTCATTCAAAAATGGGAATATTTCAAATGACGTCAGATACTGACAGCAACTTGTTGCGTTATTGCCTGATTGATTCAAATTTTCCAGCATTTCAAAGAGTTTTTTGAAAAACTAAACCAAACGCTAAACACCCAATATTTTGAAAGCATTTAAAAAGACCATCGTGATGATAAAGTATTATTTTATTTCATCTTTCAAACGATCAAATGAGACCACATATTATTCGGCGTTTATCGTTCTTTCCTTTTCAATATAGACGATCTAGAGGTTGAACACGGGTAGCTAGTGCATCAGCATAAAAATAGTAAAATCAGTGGAAAAATAGGGAACAATGAGTAAAATTATCGGAACAACACCAGTTAACAATGAATTTCCATTAGAAATACATGGAATAATGTTTTCACACAACAATGCAATTAAGAAACTACGAATCCAAAAGCCTCTGTTGGGATTTTATTATTAACGCTTTTTTTCCAATTTTGCCGATGTAAATGATTAACACCTTTTCTTACCTATATCCCATTCAAGTCTAAAATTCAATTTTCAACAAAAAAGACCTTTGTGAGGGTTCCGTTAAAACTTTTTTAATTTTTGAACAAACATAAAATATTTTTAATACATTGTTTTAATTATATAGTTGATATCTGTCATTCATTTCTTTCCATTTCATTTACGATACAAAAATTGATTCGGTGATAAAAATTTTGTTTTTATAAAAAGTGGAAGACGAGAAGAAGATTTCTTTAGAACGGCGCAAAACTATATTGATCGATTTGTACGAGACATACAGATAAGCATTCAATTTATAAATCTTCCGCTTTTATTGATCATCAAAATGTTTGTTTATTGAACAACAAGATTGTTAATATTTGTATGTCTCGCTTAAATCGATCAACACAGTTTTGGATTGCCTTTAAATAACACTTTTTCTTGTGTCTCGTCTTCTACTGTAAATTTTTATTGAAACAGTTTTCAACCTAACCGAATCAATGGTGGTTTCGTTCAAATTAAAATGTGTATTTCTAGACACAGCTTTAAATTTAACATAATACTTGGATTGTGTGTATATTTTAAAATACATACGTAATAGTGTTTAACCTCATACATGTGGGACATGTGAAAATGTGACCAATTAAATCAAATTTCCGAAAAAATCATTTCTTCGATCTCAATTTTCTTAAATATGTGTATGTTTTACATGAATCTAGAGGAAACACAGAATATTCCTAATGATTTGGGATGTGTGAAAAACTGAACTCAAGACGTATGTGTGTTTGTTTGTGAAATGTTAATCATAGAAATAACACATTCTTCTTTTGCTTCTTTATTAATTACAATATAACAATGTATTTTATGGGAATTCTGTTATAATATTAAAATGTGTGTTGCTCTATACTTAATTTGAATGTTCATAATTTTACGAACGGCTGTGTGTGTGTGTGTGTGTGTGTGTGTGTGTGTGTGTGTGTGACACTGTGCTTTTTAGGTGCATAAATCTTGAAATGATGTTATGACAGCAATGTTTAATGTATTTGCCTTATTCTTTATCGATTTTGGTTAATTTGCATCGATCTATGACATATTAAACTTTTGTGTGATTGTGTTTTCAGGCAATGTTTTTAGTCAATACCGATTTCTGCCCTACTGACAGTTTGTCTGGAAGATATTTTGGTACAACATTCGGAAAAAAGGTTGGAATTCCAAATGTTTTTCATATGAAAAGGTAGCGTTTGTGTACCGAACAGCTTTAGCTGTCATACATTTGGATTTTTGCTTGATACATCGGTATCTGTTATCGCAGAAAATTTGGTATTTCGGTATAAAAACGCATTCTTTCCGAATGTTGTACAGAGAAATGTTTCAAACAAATTGTCATTAGGCCTACCCGGGTTAGGTACAAAATGTAAATATATTCCTATTTGCCATTTTCAACAATCAAGGGCCATATTTGTTACAAAGACTGAAACAACTTTAC
Source organism: Obolodiplosis robiniae (assembly GCA_028476595.1). Classification (NCBI taxonomy): domain Eukaryota; kingdom Metazoa; phylum Arthropoda; class Insecta; order Diptera; family Cecidomyiidae; genus Obolodiplosis; species Obolodiplosis robiniae. The sequence goes on along the minus strand of CM052017.1, from coordinate 3,628,377 downwards.
TGTTCCATACATTTTCTTTGTTCCATATTAGAGATTCAATCTTTTTAGATTTACTCGCTTAATTCAGAATCATGAATTGAATCGGTCAGATTCAAAAAGATCTCAATCATTTTGTGAATAAAAACTGAAATATAAATCCATGTAAAGATAAAAGTGAAACAAGAACCCAATGTTCGAATGATTGTGGAACATGGATTAATGCTTGAATAAAACTGAAACACGAATTTTGAAGTCATATTTAAAAAATATAGCATTTCATAAATAGAATCGATCTGAGCTGTGTCCTGTGGAAAAGGTACTTCCCAGGTATTATGGTTCCAATGTGTTTTTGTACAAATATTGTTATGGGAAACTTGAATTTTCTATTGTCAATTGTAGCGTCGTACGATTCCTTCTGCCTAAAACTGAATCATGTACGAATTGACCTATTCTAAAAACATTTAAATCGTTAAAATAATATTGAATCAAGAACGGCGTGAAAATAATAGTGAGGCAAGATTCGTGTTTCAGTTTTATTCAATCATTATTGTTTCACATCTATTCAAACAAGAACCCAATTTGTTTCATTATGATTTTCACATGGATTCTTGTTTCAGTTTTTTAATTCACAAAGTTCTTGAGGTTTTTTTGATTTTCAACGATTTAATTTTATCCTTGAATTAAATGATTTCCTCAATTAAAATCCATCGAAGAATTCAACAAAATCCATTGGGAGAACAGTATTTAATCGAAATTTTCACATTTAAACATTTGGTTCGCGGTGAAAAAATGTCGTGTAATTTGTGCAAATAGCTGATTGTTTACTATCGGTGCTTAACATTGTTTTATGAGTGAAATATATAAAGCTTATTTAACGATTTCATCGAAAAAAAAGCGTGTAAAATTTGGATTAAACATGTTGGTTGAATTTTTAATACTTAAGTTTACGTCGATTAGCTTTGCATGCATTAAAATTTTATGGTTTTTCTAAATCTGCGTGCGCTGGAATGCGGTTTTTGCTAGTCATAGATTGTGTTTATCGGCTCGAAAATGAAATGTGAATAAGCATTCGCCTACATTTCGTCAGCTCCAAGATGTTGTTTCATTGCACGTTGGTTTGCACATCTGATTGTGACTAAATTTTAAACAACAAATTTGGACATTTGTTTGATATTTGCTACGATAAGGCGTTGTGACAAGAACTATTTGACATTTATCGTATATTTTCGTTGAAGGTGTCATTGTTTCAACATGCACCACAAAATATATCATTAAAACACATTTACTCATATAGTATTTTGTTTGTTTGGTTTGTTTCCTTAATCTAACTAGACGAGGGACTCTTGTGTAAAACAAATAAAGTAGTTTATGTGCACTCTACCCCAGTCGATAAACTTCAAAAACCAATCAATAATAAAGAATATATTCTCTAGAGAGATAACAATTAGTCACTAGTCGTTTTTTATTAAACGAAGCAAAACAAAACAAAAATGACGAAAACCAAAAGCGAAATATAATCAACGGCAATTTCAACCGAAGAGTCAGCTAAAAATCGAAATTTTGAGAATGAAATGAGTGATTTTGGAAAAACAAAGTCAACAAACAGAAATCGCTCAGGGCATGCAAGATGAGCGACACATCCGCTATTTCAGCGCACTCAACCAAAGAGCTTCAACGAACGAGATACTTTGCTATTTCAGAGATGGTGCTCGATCCGACTGGCCAATCTGCGTTTCGTTTGTTGTTTGTTTCCTTCATATTGTTCAAAAGCACATAAGAATTTACGCGTCTGTTTTTTTTTTGCACTTTTGCATTCGTATGTTTAGTTTAAATTTATATGCATATGTTTAATCTGTTATGTATAGGTTTGTGTCCGATCGCACCGTCTTTTGTTGCTGTCCATATTCACAATCCGACCATTTGCCGATAATGGAACTTCTGCCCAAAATGTTCTGAATTCAGCGTCGACATGAGCAATGAGCATTGATGATTTCGGTTGCACAATTGTGAAACACGATCGAAATGTGAAAATGGTAAGAACCAAATGCGTTCGGTTACGTATAAAAAGTGCTGTACACTCGTCATCATACCATTGAATTCATTGCGTTCAATAACATTTCTCTCATAACAGTGCATTCACTGCCAACGCCTGTAATCAATTGTTTTCATTGAACGAATCGAATTGATGGTTCGAAGAAAAATGCACAGAACTTTATTTTTCTTTCGTAATAGATGCAACTTTTCATTTAAAAATAATATGTTTATTTTTCAAATACATCGATACTATAGCTGTATTCCTATTTTTTATTTGAATTTATGAAATGTGATATCTAATAAAGATATTCCTATATGATCATGCATCAAAATGAAAAATAGATTATGTTTATTTGTTGATTTGACCTAAAACTTAGAAAAATAAATATATCCTTGGGTGTAAGTGTGGGTGAAAGTGTGTTTGTCATCAAAATATGTCAAGTGAAGGCTGGTGTTATGCAGTTAATTGTTTTTTAGCCGATGATTGCGCTCAGAATTCGCGTCAGTTGATGATTGGTGGACCAATTGTAAAATTTTATGCGGATTTCTTATTACAATTAGTTATAAAAGTGTGTTTCTTATGCTTCAAAGTCGATTATTTTTTTCGTTATTCTGTTTGGTTGCTCGACATTACATACATGTTAATTAATTACAATAATCATATTATTCTTAATTATGTAGCAGAAAAGCTTTGTCCCAGTCATCAACAGCTAATTTCAATTGTGAATTTGGTTTTGCTTCATAAAATTGTATTTGTATAAAATAATATACTCTTAGTTGTGCAATGTGATTAGTTGTATGAAGGTGTGTGTGTGTGTGTGTGTGTGTGTGTGTGTGTGTATTCATTTTTATATCGTAGAGCTCTAGTCACAGTATTTGTTGTGTATTTTATATGGATTCTGCGAGGGTTAAAACAGCAATGTTTGTTTGTTTAATATTTGCTATGTCTAAATACGTAAATACATCGACCAATCGCATCACATAGTACATCACAAAATATAATGCATTCAATGTCTAAAATTTGCGTTGAAAAGGATCGAATCAAAATCGATAGACAAAAAGGGAATCAGAATATTTTTTTTGGTTTGTCGTTTTTTTTTTTTTTTTCTCAATACAAGAGGTGGTGGTCCATATCAACACAATAATCATAGAATTTATTTTCAAATATATTTTTGTTGTTTTTTCTCTCAATATTTTTTTTTGTCTTTAATTCTCTGACCGAAAAACTACAGGGGAAAGAGCAGTGGTCGAGCGGTGCATTTGAGTCGTAATTTGCTGTCATCTTCATATCCAAAACGATAGAGTGGTGAGATTTTGAGGCCAGTTTTTTCCGGAATAATTTTGAAATGTGCTTGATCGACCGATGTTGATGGCATCCAATTGCGTTTTTGCGCGGTAAAACAAGACGGTGTTATGGTCAGTGGCCGTTTCATCGATGTCAAGAAATCATTGTATGGAGCACCGAGCGGTCGAACTGTACTCGGAACGTTCATGCTTTTCGTTATGCCACACATCTTTCGGTTGGTCACACGACAACTAACTGGCGAATACTTGCGCGGTTTGTAAATCGAAAAAATATTGTTGATTAAGCTAATTGCACCGTTACTCTCTTGTCTATTGATATTTGCATTGCCGTCATCCATCACATCAACATTGCTATTATTGTTGATGATTTTATCATCGTCCATATCAATTTGATGAACGCTATTAATCGCACTAGTTCCGTTGGAGCAAATGATGTTTTGATAATTATTGTTATTATTGTTCATGGCCGAATAAAATTCTGATGGTGGCAAGCAGTTGTCATAGAAACGGTCACGTGCGTTTCGATTCGACAACAAGTACTCATCGCCCGGTGCCGATTGGTGGTAGTAAGGGGTGCGCGGCGATGTTAAGCTATTGAAATTGATGTCTTCGTCATCGTCACTTTGGCTATTATTGTCAAAGTCAACATCATTTAGCTCATTATCCGTATCATCAATGCTTTCGATATTGACTTTTCGATATTTCGTGTAATTATCGACATTAATGTTTTTCTCCTTGAACGATGCATTACAAAGACTATCCTTGCCCAACAAACTTTTATTCGAGTTGTTGTTACGATTATCCAAATCGTATTGATTGGCAAAATCAAAGTTGAAATCATACAAATCGTCAATGGTTGAATCGGACGATGTGTCATCGTATCGATTCGGTGGCTTTACTTCAAGCATACTTTTCGAGCGATTGCTGCGTGAGCGAATTTGGCGGTCGCAATTCGACGGATAACTCAAATTCATATCAAGGCAGTTTTTATCACGATTCATCAAATAACTCGTGGATCGGTCGTTGTACGCATCCAGGTCACTGGTATACATCTCGTTGGAATGATAGCTTTGCCGTCGACTCACCGATCCCGGATCATCAAAAGAATTTCGTGCCGCAAACAAATTGACATTCGGTTTATTCTGATGGATTATTAAATATTCCTCTTCAAACGGATGATATGTGTCTAGCTCATGATGCCGTTTCCTTCCTAGGTCGTACGGTATAATGTTGTAATCTTCGATATAGTTTCCATTGATTTCATTGATATTTTGCACTTTATACAATGACGAATTTCTATTTCGATTATGCCATATGTTTCGAATGTAGTTAGCATTTTTCGTTGTATGCACATCCTGAATATCAATATCTGGCTTTTTATAATAACCCCGATCCTGCTCGATCTGGTAGACTTCGGCATTTTTCATATAGCAATCGTCATCGAGCGAATGCGCATTGGTTGGATATAATTCGTCCCTGTCAATTTGGTGCTGTCGATCATTCTCCCAGCAATACAATTTTCTGAAGCCAGTTCGATTCACATTATTTCGACGATTATTTTGGCGGTGGACTTCCAAGAAGCTCTCCTCTTCAACGGTACTGTACATCGTGCTAATGTTGTTGACACCGCGACTGCTCGTTCCGGTGAATGAACTGGATTTTGGCATCAGTACTGGCTTCGGTCGTTCATCGTAGCCACTGCCAAAGCAACAGCTGCGCGATTTCGGATAACCATAGCAAGCATCGATATGCGTTTTCTTCTGGTGAAACATTTCACGATCGTAATCATTCGATCCGTACTGATCAGCGCCACAAAACAAATCGTCTGTTTCCAAATCAATCGAATGATTTGAATAAATGTTTTCCGTATACCAGGACGGATGGAGTGCTTCATGTCTTGGATAGCGTTTAAGCTTGTCAGCCCGCTGACTCCAATACATTTGGCCATCAATATTGCAGCTCGTTTGCATGCGACGTTCAACATTGATTTTATGCTGTTTCATTTCGGCCAATTTCTTTTCGCGAAAATCTTCCCATTTATCGACACTCTTCGATTTTTTGGTGCTTGACACCGCTGCTGATGTTGTTTTTGTCTTTTCTATCGTTTTAGCATTTGATTTGGCGGTGACTGATGGTTTTGTGGCGGCCGCCGGTTTGCCGCCCTTCTTCAATGCCGCTTGATTTACAATATCACAGAAACCGGCCATCTTGGCGGTCAATTGCGCTCTTTGCCGTGTCATTTTCGGTTGAGAATATATCATTTTTTGTTGTTGTTGTTTCGAAACGGTGTTGACATTGCTCTTTTGCGTTTTGCTTGCTTTTGTCATTTCCGTTGGCTTTACATCGGTTCTATTTCGATTCGGTTGTCACACTTCTTGCAGATATTTCACCGGACAAATGCCTTGCCGATTATCAACTGAACGTACCATCACTGATCCGCATACTTCATCGCCACACTAGAAAAGGCACATTTTTTTTTACTCAAATTCACAAATAGAAAGTTTTGTATAAAATGTAATTCAAACTTGTACCTGAACGACAATTTGATCACGAAGCAATGTCATGCTGCCACTTTTATCACCATCCGAAATTTGTAGATTTTGTAGCACTTGCAATGGCCGTTCGCCCGCCTGCAAGCGTGCCACATATTTTGATGGAAAATAACCGACTCGGCCCAAGCATTTGCCTTTCCACCAATCCGAATCAGATGTATCAATGACGGTGACTTTGAATCCAGCTGTTAAATCCAATTCGTCTGGATGTCGAGACTTGAAATTGTATAAAACGACGTATAGATTGGTCGGTAAAAGGCGATGTGGTTTCTGCAACAACAACAACAAAGAATACATCAAGGTCACCTAATAGATTGGTTGGTTTTTCAGTGACAAAATAGCTCCAGTGAAGTTTTCTCTCGATGTGTGTATAAATGTAAATGTGTGGAAATCGAAAAAATATATACCGCGAGATTTTGTCTGCCTGGTGACGAACAAGGTGAAGTGCTTGCTGACGATAAACTTTTGTCTACTTCATCGGGCAATTCCACCGAAGTCGTTCGCAAATTACGATTGTAACCAAGTCGACGTGCAGTGGATGGGCTGAGTGGAGCTAAAAATAGAGCAAAACACACGATGGTGGATGATGGTAAAAGTTTTTCGAGGGAGGAAGAGGGTCTGCAAATTGTGATGACAATGAACGAACAAGTTTTTTGGAACACCGTCTAGACTTCAATCACTTACAGTGCAAGCGGCTATTATTTGCTGGTGGTGTATTGTGATCCAATAAGCCAGCTGAGCCCCCCTGAATATTAAAATGAACTGGGCCTGATGGCGGATGCTGGCGTCGCTTAATATGGCTATGTAATTCAGTTGATTCAGGTGAATCTAAACTTAACGATTTCATGCGCAAATTCAGTTTTTGACGACGTGGCGAATGTGGAGCTGTTTGCAAAAGATAAATTATCGAATGAGCGGTTTATTTATGTGTTATCGTTCTCAGAATCAATATATGCACAAAATTCGATAGCATGCATGACCGAAATACTTGCCAAAAGATGCTTCAAACTCAAGAAATTTACACATAAAGTTCCTAATCTGTACACAAAACCCAATTCTGATCAATTGTTTTCCATTGCCTTTGTACACCGTTCCCCCCACAATTTTCGAGCATCAATTGGGATGCCGGAAGACATAAAGACCACTTCATCATGTGATACAAAGCAATTGAGCAGAGATTCATTGATTTTGTTCTAATCTATTTCGCTACATACCGAGTGAAGAAGAAAGTGCTTCTACTTGAATTAAAGTGTTTATTAAAGTGTTTGTGTGTGTCTCTGTGTGTGTTGTCGTGAGGTAAAGTGACGAAGAGCACAGTCGAAATAATAAAAATACACCAGTTGTTTTTGTATGTGCATTGTCATATGATCTCTTCAAATTTTAATTCAATATACTTGTCTCTTATCACAGATTTTGGGCGAGGGAAACATTCAATATTACATAACATTCAATTTGGCATTGTGTTGTTCTGTTTTCGCTTCATCGGCACCAATTTGTTTTTGACTAACAATTTTCATTCTTATAATAAGGTAACAAAGACTAAGCTCGTTTCCGCTCAAAGATCCAATACATAATAAATTACATTATATTTTAAGCCAAGTTTTTTTTCACTCGAATTATTCCTACCATTTCATTTCACTTGTAAACGTTTTAAAACTATTCGAAAATTCGACAATAATTTAGCCCAAGCTGCGTAAAATCCAATACGTAAGTTTTCTTGTCGGCTAATTTGATTAGGATACGGATAAGGATTTCCGCGAAAATTGTTTATTTTCTTGATTTTGTGTTTGTTCAACTGCAACAAATTCGGCACATGTTTACGATTTATTATTCGATAAGAATGGATCGGCGTGAAAATTTTCTGTGTTCTATGAACGGACGTTTCCAATGAAAGGTGAAGTGCTGTGTTGTTGATCTACTTTTTCTTTGATGGATTTGGTTTTTGGTCGGAATCGTTGTGATATTCTAAATATTCGTCAGAAATAAGGCATAATGGCTGACCAAATGGTCGTACTCGTTGTGTATCGTTGTCTGAAAAACAAAATATAAAATCGACAAGATATTTTTTAAATGCTACAAATTTCCTTGTGTTAACATTAGTTAGAAGACTTCGGTGAAGCATTGCACAGTTAGTCATCGTTGATTTGGCGCTCAACACAAGGGGATAACTCTATTTTTTGTCTCGTGTTAGTTTGTATGAAAAAAAATCATTTCATCTCACATTGCGCACATGCAAAAACGTGTGAATTCATGCAATACCATTTGGTGCAATATGGCGTGCTGGCATGCACGGTCAGTGAATTCTAACCAATAAACATTTTGTGATTGGAAAAAGAAGGGGAGGGGGGGGGGGGTTCAAAATATGAATTTGTTTGTGTGATCACTTGTTATATGTACATTTATTCATTAAACACAGACATTCAACATTCAGCGACGCTAATGCATTTGCATCAAGCAATCACATCCAAACTTTGATGAATCATGCGAAGCGATGCACTGCTTGTCCAAGCTCACGCGGTGCGATCCGAGAACATTCCATGCGTGCACGTTTGAATGTGATTGCCAGGCAACGGTATCGATTGACGAACAAACACATTGACGACTTTTACGCAAACAAACACCACACACAAAATGATTTTGTTTTTGTTTTTCGGTCGAATAAAATAAATGTGTAAGAAACCATCATCAGCACCTGAACTCGATACATCTAAAGTAGCTACGGCTAATTTGTTCGATCGTTCATTTGTACCATGAGTTCTCGTAAATATAGATCCTCCCATCGCTGGTACAGTTGGTACGCGTTCTGGATAATCAGGTTCGCTAACAATCGGTATATCTGGCATATTTCCGCCACCACCAGCGCCGGTGGCGATTACATTGGTTTGCTGAACCGCAACTGCAAACGTACAGTTAATATGCTTCAGATTAGACACCATATCAATCAATCCGGATCGCGGACATCGCTACAGTCATTAGCCGGCCCAAATGATTGCTAAGGAGTCAGGTCATTTCCTGCGCTTTCCTCCCCTAATCAGTGGCAGACTAGTGCTGGCTTGAGCGATGCACCAAAACAAATCAGTGTGTATATGATGTCCAATTTGAAGGTCAACTCACCCGAATTGGCATTGCCACTACCCGAAGCGATCGATACCGCATTTGTGTTCATCTTATCACCACCAGATAACTCGCCTGCTTGTTTCAGTACACGATAGATTTGGTCTATGTCGTTTGGTTCTTGATTAGAAATTGCGAATATGTTTTCCGGGTGTTTGTTTGTTACAATTGAAACAATAAAATGAGGTCGAGTGATAGATAAATGAACGAATGGTTAGAATGAACAATGTGATTCAATGATCAATTTATTTATGAGTTTTTTTTTTTTGGTCTCAAATTGTTTGGTTTGTGTGTTTTGCGTCATGTTTTACCAAACTGTGTAAATTGGTTTCAAATGCAAGTTCTTTTTACAATTATTATGTAACACCTTTTGACGTATTCAAAGAAAACTTAGAAAGGATTTGTCCTTTGATGAAATTTGAACATAAAACTGTTGTGTTGGGGACGACAACTGGCGATGCCATTGCATGCCATTCTGGCCATATTCCAAAAAAAAAGAAAACGCTAACTCATAACCGATAAGTTTTCTTCGAATTCGCTCAAAAAAATGGTTCAATTCATTTGGTATGCTGCAACATATTAATGAGAGTTAATTGATGAGAATATGAACACGAAATTACGATTGAACAACCTGTTGTTACTTTAATCAACACAAATGTTTAGTTTCAATCAACAAACTGAATACGTCCGAATAGTAAAAGGGCACACTTGAAACCATTACTGGTTTTACGGTAGGCTTGATGATGTGTATGCAAATTTCGATTGGCCAATTACACAATTAAGTGTTGCACACACGCATTCTTGTTAGTTTCGATCAAATTCATCATATATTCTGTTTGATTTCAACTGAAATGTCTACTTACTGTCGTCTGTGTCGACTCGATTCGTTACAATTTCGGATGTGCTCTTTTGTCTTCGCAGGAGCTTCTGTTTTGCTTGGCATTTGGACAATTGAGCAGCACAATCGACATGCACGTTCGATTTGCAGTTGCGACACCGAAGGCCCTGTCGTGTATGTCCTGTTCCGATATTAAATTTAATGAGATAAGTAAAATGTAAAACAAATTCTTTCTCTATCTCAAACAAGTTGCGGCAGTAATTTGTGTTTTTAGTCGTTTGCAGTATGAAATTGTTTTACCCCTCTATAGCCTCATGGGTGAAAGCCACAAAAAAGCAAATTTTATTGGGAAATAATTATCCTATTTAATGTAGATCAGAATTCGGGCGCCCTGAACACACCAAATCTTTCGAGTCTTTCGAACTTTAAAATGTATTCTAGAAAAAGCCACAAAGACACCAAACATCCGATTTCACTGCTGGTTTGCCCTCTGGAATGCTGGTTTATGTTTTCAAGGTGAATTGATGATGTTGAAAGAAGGTAGATATAATATCACCTTTTATTGACGAAATTGCGCAAATGAACCGATAACTGGCATTGTTATCCATTGCTTTTATGTTAAAGCAAGTAATAGAAGTATCTCTGTTTGGGTGTGCTTGTAAGCTGTTCGCTTATCGCCCACTTATTTCCTTTTGGTCAACGTCCATTATATTCAATTCACAGTGAATGAAAAGCGAACGTGTCGATTTGTCCAACCTACGCACGTTGTTCGAACATGCGACTGGCTGCGTTAACATTTCTGAAGGGCACATAATATGAATAAGCTCCTCGAAATAGCCTGAAATGTTGAAGCTTACGTCACCGCTTTACACATTTCGTTGGACTACAGCAATAAACAATAATTAGGTGATAATTGATTGGATTTCGGGCCAAGAAAACTCAAGAACGAACTTTCCATAAATCCGTAATTATTTGTTTATTTTTGTGACGAAGCATTACTTGAATAGTGTGTTTGATCAATGACGTGTTGCTTACACGTGAATCCAATAGTTCAAGTTTTCATAGGCTCTTATGTGTGACTTGTGTGGGCTCGTTATTGTTTGCACAAAATATCGAATTCATAGATTCGAAAAATTGATTTCAGTCAATATAATCACACTTCGCAAGTTGATTCCTTTGGATTAGGTGAGCTTATGCCAAAGAACTGGAAATTCGTTAATATAAATTGGAATTTCATAGCTGTCACATGTGGAATGAAACAGGCGCTTCATTTTGTAACGAAGTTCTCACTAAGTTTGATAAACGCGTGAGCTAACACGCTGCTTCGAGGAGCGAGCAAAAGTTGAATATGAAATCTCATAAAGTTGACATATGTTAAATATTTACATTCTTGTATCAAGTCTATATATTTGTCAAGACGAAGCAGCTTTTAAATATTGAAACGATTTAACTGTTATTATAAATTTATCTTAATTATATATGAAAAGATTACCTCTTAAGACTTGCGAGCAAACGTCGCATGGGGTGATCTTTTTGTATGTGTATTCCTGTAAATTGTGATTTTCACCATCGAACACTCGTCTCCCATTGCTCGACTGATCATTTTTCCTGAAAATCGAAATTTGCATAATCCATTATGATGGGATTCGCATGAAAATAAATGCATGTGTGTTAAAGTTCATTGGTTTGGAAGATTGAACGATGTTGTCATTAAACAAATAGGAGTGAGTAAATGAGTTTGTGTGTACGTACTTAACCGTGCCTGCAATAGCTGTGGCTGGCTTCAAACTTCGGAACGCTTTCAACCACTTCGTCTTCATTGATGAGCTTGATGTGGACAATTTTCGTTCACTACGTGGCGGTGATCCCAAATCTTTTCCCAAAAACAATTCTTTCTATAAAATTCAATTTGCATGTAGAAAAAAGAAACGAACAAATTAATCACAATTCAACAATTTTGATCACATGAAATAGCTTTTTCAACTAAATCAAATTAATTGTCTATTGATTGTTGTTTGGCAAGAGAGCAATCGAATGAAATGAATGTTATTTTCATTGTTTCGATCGCAAGGTGTTTGTTTTTGATACAATGTTGCCCATCGAGAGTAAAACAATCACTTGAAAACACTGAATGATAATGATAGAAGCTTTGTATTTTTTTTGAGTTTTTCTGTTTACGTTCAAAAACGGAACAGTTGCTTAATACTTGAAAAAAGCTTCTTCAAATCATCGTTCGGTGAAAGCACTACTATTACGGCGGCAATTTTCCCAATTTCACAGCAAAAACGCTGCTCATCTACGGAAAGTTCAAGAGGCGACTATACTTCTTTTCAATTTCATAAATAAGCGACTGTATGAAGTTCGATCAGGCACTAAATGTGCACCGCACACCTACACCAATCGGAAATAAAAATAGACCACTTAGGTCGTATTGAGCGAGTGTGTCAGAGCCTCCGTTCGTCCGTGTGTGTGTGTTTGTGTGTGTGTATAAGAGTTAATGACAGCCAATATTGTGAATGGCCATGCTATCCTTGGTGCGAGCGTTGATGTAGGCTTATTGATTCTTATTTCAATTTGCAAGGAATGGATGATGATGGAAAAGTGGCTACCTTGCACGAAAGCCGTTTTCAACTTGACCCCTCCATACTGAATCAAATATTAATATTGTTTATTTTTCATTTTTATATGTATCGCTTTAGCCGGCAATTTTACATTACAAACGGCAAAATACGAGATTTGATAATGACAAGAAATTGTTAATTTAAACCAGAAGGGTATTGATATGCGACGCTAACAAATTCGACAAGTATGCAGCCAGTTTTTGGATCGATGATTTTTGAACTATTTATATCAATTTTTTTTTTTTTTCCATTAACAGTTTGAAATGCGAAATTGTTCTTTGAAAAAAAAGAAAAGTTTAAAGAAATAAGATGAAGAACTTGACGCATAACTTGGAATAAGATTTTTACATTTGTCAGTGAATAATATTGAAATAATTATTACATATTCCAATCTTATTCATTGAGTAAGATTGAATAAGGAATATTTATTCTTTCATAAAAATGAATGAGGAATAAGATTTCTTATTACTTTATTTTATTCGTCCCGGCTATATGTATCGCTTCATTTCCATTTATAGAATGGGACGTTGGAAAAACAACACTCCTACCCACCGCCGCTATAGAATATTTTTGTCAGCAGCATGATTGTCAGATTGGTGCCACTAATTTTCCGAAATGGCCATGGTCAACAATACAATGCGACGGATTCCGACAAACAACTACACATTCCAAAAAAGAATGACTTGATATGCGCAAAACCCTTTTCGTTTGTGCCATGATTTCATTTCCATATCAAACCCTTTTTATCAAAATATAATTGAATTGGAGCAACGAATAAAAGCAGTTCAACGGATGTTACTTTTGGTCCAAGTTTAAAAAAAATATAACTTTATCTCAACATTCGAGTGTTTTTTTCCGCTCTCATCCAGCTGACAATGTTGAAAAGAAAACAACAACAAAGCGCACACGCCTTTCCAACGAAAATCTATGCATTGGAAAATTCAGATTGAGAACGAACCTGTAAAACATATTTGGTTCATTATCATTCTTTCGCTATTTCGAGAATGTGGGTCGGAAATGTGGTTTCCTATAAGTAAATTCAACACGAAAACTGCATTCGATATCAGCTTGATATTGAAATGTCCATTCCATTAAAGAAAAAGGAAAATATATCTATCCGGCGGCCACAAGAAAATGTATTTTATACTCAAAAAAACACAATCTCAAAATCACACAGCAAAAATTTGCTTCATATGAATGGCACGCAAATGGAGAATGTGATAAATTCCATTACTCCATCAAGTGTGAACAAGCATGCTTTTATGTTGCAATCACTTAGATCAACAAGCGATTCGATGAATCTAAATTTATTGTATTTTATTTGAAATTACAAATAGCGAGAAATATTTCTTTTTTAGTGCTCGAGGAATACCTTCATTGCTCAGAGACAATCATGTCGAATGGCTGAATAAATGGAGCAAACGGAAACATTCTGTACACCAACTTAGGTTTCGGCACGGAAATATTATTTGTAATTTAGCATTGAAAGCTAAAAATAGGTCCATGCTAATTTAATTCCAAATTACTATTATTCCTACTAGTAGGAAAAGGGGGATTCGTCGCCAACTTTTCAAGGGTCCTTGCATCATCCATGCGGTAGCACTGCGGGCGTCAGCCAGAGAGCGAAGCCCGTATTTCATTCACTCACTCGTTCATTCAATCGTTTGCTTGATTGTATACACCAATCTCTCTCTCTCTCTTTCTCTCTCTCTCTCTCTCTCTCTCTCTCCCTCTCTCATATGAGCAATAGAAATAGAATTGTAAAATTGAAATATTGAAATAAAAATAAAAAAATCATATGATAAATAAAGCGGTCTATACACCTCCGTGTGAACGTGAAATTTGTTCACTTTGGAACTTTTGAATTTATGCTATGAATTCTTTATTATTCTAATTTTTGTAATAAATTTCATATCAAAATTTAGAGAATTGTAATTTCTTTTAGAATTATAAAATGAAAAATTTATTTTTTTTGTTTGTAAATATATATTATGTATATTTTTGAATTTCACATAAGGAAATTCATTGCTGAGTGTGAACGCAAACAAATGCCAAAATATACGCATCCACCACGGCATATTTCGTATTGAATGACACAATTTGGTGAATATAGGCTCAAATTGAAAGCAGAATGTGAATTCTGCTCTCTTGACATTTCTCTTCATACGATCCAACAACGAGTCGAAATTATTAAAATTTACTACCGAAATTCGGAGTAAGTGGCCTCAACTTCAAGAGCGCTACGTCCAATTTATGGCCCAGGGGAAAATACAATAATAATTTTTTGCAATTGAAATACATTAACATCAATGAATAAGCAAATGAAAATGAAAAATAAAAAAAATTACGCGTTTATTTCATTACGCTTTAATCCGAAAATGTATCTGATTTTGTCATTATCAGCTACAAGATCACGATGAACTTGGTTTTGAGTGCTATGAGCACCCCAGCCATACGTTATCAGTCCATGATTGGATCAATTAACGCTATTCCCATATCACATTTGATATAATTGGGTATAAAATACTTCGAGTGACGTATGCGATTTAAGACGCCGTACACCTTTTGCAATTTACACTTGTCATGCTCTTGAAAATTAAAGTTTTCGTCAACAATCACACCAAGGTTCTTTATTGACTTGCAAAATTCGAGTTTTTCATCACCTATTTTCACGTCCTTGATCATATCGAAATTCAACCGACCCGTTTGATGCTTAGAACCGATAGTCATTGCTTTAGATTTTGATCCGTTCAACTTCATACGGCGACGTTTTATAAAATCATTTAATTTTGCAAGATCGGAGTTCACTTTATCAATTACATTATTAATTTGATCAAAATCGACTTCTAGGAGTGCTTGAGCGTCATCCGCGAACAAATGGCCAGTCATGTGTTCGAGCACGTTGAGAGTATCATTGAAATAAAAGGAAAAGAAAGTTTGGCCGAAATTACTACCTTGAAGAACTCCATTATTAATTGGAACGAAAACAGACTCTTGGTCACCAACTTTAACTTTTTGACTAATATTACTACAAATTGATTTGATTAATGCGAGAGTGCTGTTTTCGATTTGAGCATTATCCTTAGACAAATTAAAATCACTTTCGTTTTGAGATTCTTCAAAACATAAATCGCAACGCCACCACCCTTATTACGATCACCAGACTTCGATTTGCGATCAGAGCGAATGATTTTGTAACCGTGAACATCGATGGATTTATTTGTATTTGAATGGCGAAGCCATGTCTCCGAAACCGCGATCAAATTAATATTAGAATTGTCATTCAAAAGTGCCTTCAATTCATGTGCTACTTCGCTATACTAGTGGTTCCTCTGGGACAAAAACACTGTTTACTAGAGTTATAAGAATAAAGTATGCATTGAAAATTGTAACAAATCATGAAAACAAATAAACAAAACAAACACGGTTTTTTTTCAACAAAAAAACAAATCTTTTTATTACATATTTATGTGTATAAAGGGTGATTTCTTAAGTGGTTTCTTTTTGAAAATCGAAAAAAACGCAAAAAATTTCGAAAAGTGAATCAAATCTTTATTGAAATCGATAAATTGGTTCTTGCCATTTACTTTTTGAAAATAATTTCATGCAAATGTTGGCCGCGGCTACGGCGCAAATGGTCCATACGGGAAGTCCAATTTTGGCACACTCTCTCCAACATATCGGCCGGAATCTCGCCAATAACGCGTTCGATGTTGTCCTCCAAGTCGGCAATCGTTGCTGGCTTGTCCGCATAGACGAGAGACTTAACGTAGCCCTCCCGGCTGCTCATCACACCAAATCCGACAGTTTTGTTTGTTTACATGCCCCGTCCAAAAAGATGATTTTTCGATGAAAATCAGGATCATTTTTGAGCTGCTCTAGAACCCAATTTGCGAACGCACGCCTCTTGGATGGTCATCAAGCGTAAATAATTTGCATGATGAAATTGCAAAGCATACTGAGCATTTTTGACTGTGACAGACGTCAGTTGGAATTTGACATCTGTCAAAAAATTAAACGTCAAAAAGAAACCAGCTAAAAAATCACCCTTTATATTACGTGTATAAAGCAACCATATAGGTTTGATTTGAAACTTTTTACTTTGAATTATTATACAGAAACTTTCATAAAAACTGTCTCATTTTTGTATATAATTTACTATTTTTGCTTTAAATTAAATGAAATTTTACGTTTCACCTAACAATAATTTTTCTCAATTTCACTAATTTCATGATGACCCCAAGCTAGCGTATCAATACCATTCGAACGAATAAGGTAACGCTTATTGACGAACGGTTTTAAAGCAATTTTTTTCTGTTTAATTGTGAATATTTGATGTGATCTCGAGCGAAGGTTATGCTGTTCACGTAAAATATTAGAATTTTTCTCGATACAGTCAACATAGTCGCTAAATGCAATTTTACGTTTCACTATATTCTTTTTGATACCTCTAGACTTTTTAATAACTTTAGATTTTTTATCGATGTTACAATTCTTTTCGATGCAGTCAACATAGTCACTATCTGTTATTACGCGAGGTGCGACAGCTCTTTGTGGACATTCACATTTTTCCATTTTAGCTGTAAACGGTAGTACAGCGTAGCATTTTGCACGTAGACCGATAAATTCTGCTAAAATCTCTCCGTTTAATTTATCTTTGAAAAGACCGGGTACTTTTTTATTCCTTCGAGGTATTTGGAAAACATTATTTTCCGGATAATCGCTTGTATCGTAGCGATTCAAGTGTTGCTTCATATCATTGTAGAAATCATCCGTTTGAAGGGAAAGTATGAAAAAGTCGGTGTCTGTACAGGCGACCGTACAATTTTTTTCCATATTTAGGTTTTAAAAAGTCGTACAGAAAACTGTACATCGTTTTTTTCGATATGTCTAAGATGGACATACCGATAATCATTGTGTTGTAACTCAATCATTGCTAAATCTTCATCGAGAATGTTACATTTCTTGAAATTTGGGCGAGCAATTAACATGCCTGCACCACATCGCCCACCCCACTTGTTGACAAGACTTATGCCACCGCGAATTCCACGTACGATGAACAGTAACATTTCCACATCAGTTAACAGTTCAATTATCACTCCGATATATTTGAGCATGGCATCCCACGAAAGACCTGGAGCTGTATAGCATGCATTTCGAAAATTTTCAAATACGTCGGCCAATAGTAGCACATCAGTCTTTAGATATAGTTCGGAATAGTCTCCGAGCGTTTTACAATTGAATTTCTGCCAGATATCGTGAGCAAATTGGTAATCGTCATCCGATATTCCTTCTCCACTAAGTTTGCTGTAAAAATCTGCTTTTATTGGTAGATTTGTCTCCTTCAGCTGCTCCATACCGCTCACATATTCATAAGGAAAAACGCCTTTACGTTCAAGCATAGCGATTTGTTCGGGGGTGTGTAGCCATTTTTCGCACATTCATTATAAAATATTTGTTTTTTATCTGCTGGTAGTAGTGATGCTAATTCAGCTAGAGATGCAGGCATGAATCGACATGAATCAATGAATTTAAATTTTACGTTTTCTCTCGTATTGAGCCCGCGTGTGCTCCCTGTCACTACTTTTGGAAAGCGATGTATTGTTCCGCATTAGCTGGAATAATTGAAACATCTCCATTTATAATATTATTTGCTGCCAACTCTTTTATGAACAAATGCGAGTCGTAACCCGACAAATTGCGCATAATAACGGTTACAACGTGGCTATCTTGGAACTGTAAGTTGCATGCTTGATGGGCTGGTCCTCTATATCGACCGGTGAGATGACAGTGATCATGTACTCTAATATCATTTGCTTCAAAAATATCACCACAAATTGTATGCATTTGGATCATGGAATGCATATCTCTCATCTTCAGTTAGCGGTGGCATTGGTATGTTTTTATCAAATAAACTTGCAACTCCATGAGCAATTTCCGCCAATTCTGCGATGAACCATTCGACGCAATCGGTACGATTGCCGCTGCCTCGGTAATATGAAAATGAGTCGTCAAATTCTCATTTAAAATAACATCCAACGCTGTATATATGATGCTGCTGATATGCGGTAGTTGCACATTCCTCACTAAATATACGTTTCTGATCTTCCATACTGAGCTCCTTCAGACACGCTTCAGTATCAGCGTATACATCAAATGGTGCTTTCAGCTGATGTTTATAGTTATCAAATTTCATCCATTTCCATGTTTGATGAGGCATTTCAATGCTACACTCGTTTGTACATTTTGCAGTATGTTTCAATAATTTTTCATTTGTATCATAAAATATTAGACAGCGATCGCAAATGTATTTTCGAGATTTATGTTTATTCAGCTGACTTCTGACTAGACGGCTTAAATTTTTTATCCAGCAGTAATGAGTACGAATCATTATCGCAGATCTCCTTAATCATGTTGGAAGTGCTAGCTGTTTTATTAACACTTTCTCTGTTTTTGATTTGCAGCAAATGAATATGATGCTGCTTAACTTCATTACTCACACGTAATGGACACATGCGACCCTCATTTTCATCATCGTAAAAGTATAAATTTATCGATATATTGTTGTTTTGTCGAACAAATTTGTCGATTTGGTTCAAGCGAACGAGAAAATCGATTCCATCAAAATTCAATTCGTTCTCACATTGATAATAATGACGAACTCGCTCTGGAGGATCAGTTACCGGGTGTTAAGCAGATAAAATAGCCCATTTGAAGCACATTTCGTCAAGTTGATTTTGTACGTTGATAACTGCTCACACGCACCGGTGTTGAGTCTCCCTCCTCCTATGTTAAAAAATATTGCATACCAAACCGCCTGAAAAGCATTGCTAAAGCAGTGTCACCTTTTTTTCTTATTTCTTTCACTTCAACTACTTTTCAGATTACTCACAGTCACATAAGATTAAATACAATACTTTTTCCATGTACACTTTTCATTCTCTCTCTTCCACACACAGAATTGTTAAACAACTATTTCTCATTCAAACTAGTTTTCACTCTCTTCCTCTCTTTCTCTCGTGCCCAACAAGTATGTCAACGGATCTGCTTGCTGTATATTTTATATGGGCATCAGCTCTGCTTGTTATATGAGGTTGTGTGTGTGTGTGTGTGTGTAACTATTTTGGTTTATCATATTCTTCTTTCTCTCAGATTCGATCAACGGATTGAGTAATATAGAATGAAATTGTGAAATAAAGAATGAAATTGTATATTTTTAAAGTCATATGTGTGTGATCGAGCGTGAAGTAAACAAAACATTCCATCAATAAAGCAAAACTATTAGGAGTACAAATTGAAAACGGCGCATTCGTTACTAACTTCATATCTATCATAGATGTCATTATTTTGACTTTGACAGCTATTGTATCTTAAAGAGGATAAACAAATACATTGAAAACGATCTGTCAAACTTATCATTCAGAATACACAAGTTTATTATTGCGTTGAAAATGTCGAGCTACGTGCCTACAAAACAGCATTTGCGGGAAGTTTTACTTTATTGGTTTAATCTGAAGAAAAATGCTTCCGAGAGTCATCGTTTGTTACGCGAAGCATATCCAGAATATGCTCCGTCGATTAAAACGTGCCAGGAGTGGTTTGCGCGGTTCAAAAGTGGTGATTTTGATGTGGAAGACAAAGAGCGTCCAGGCCAAGTGAAAAAGTTTGAAGGCGAGGAGTTGGAAGCATTACTCGATGAAGACTCGTGTCAAACGCAAGAAAAACTTGCAAAATCATTAGGAGTGACACAACAATCCATCTCCTATCGTTTAAAAGCCATGGGAATGGTTCAAAAGCAAGGAAATTGGGTGCCATACGAATTGAAGCCGAGAGACATCGAACGCCGTTTTTTCACTTGTGAACAGCTGCTTCAAAGGCAAAAACGGAAGGGTTTTTTGCATCGTATTGTGACTGGTGATGAAAAGTGGATTCATTACGATAATCCGAAGCGAAAAAAATCGTATGGTTACCCCGGCCACGCATCAACATCGACGCCAAAGCCGAACATTCATGGCTCGAAGCTCGGCGTGATCTATTATGAGTTGTTGAAACCAAACGAAACCATCACAGGAGCATTGTACCGAACTCAATTGATGCGTTTGAGCCGAGCACTGAAGGAAAAACGGTCGGAAACGGTCGCAAGACACGATAAAGTTATTTTGCAACATGACAACGCTCGGCCACATGTTGCTCAGGTCGTTAAAACCTACTTGGAAACGCTTCGATGGGAAGTCCTACCCCACCCGCCGTATAGTCCAGACATTGCCCCTTCCGATTACCACCTCTTCCGATCAATGACACATGGCCTGGCTGAACAGCATTTCCATTCTTACGAGGAATGCAAAAAATGGGTCGATTCATGGATAGCCGAAAAAAGCACAGATTTCTTCCGACGCGGAATCCGTAATTTGCCAGAAAGATGGGAAAAAGTTGTGGCTAGCGATGGACAATACTTTGAATAATCAATTTGTAACCATTTTTCCATAATAAAGATCGAAATTTTGAAAAAATGCGCGGTTTTCAATTTGTACTCCTAATAATATGCAAATCATATCTGTGCATGTCGCTCATATTTTCTCTGTCTCTTCTTCGTATAGTAAGATAGGTAAGTGAACAGAAACACTGTATTCATAGTCACAAAAACCGATTGTGTGTGCGTGTATGTATGTAATGAAATGTAATCAGTAGTAATCAAATGTAATAAATGTATGAATGTCAGAGTAATCATTTGAGAAGTGAGACGGAGAGAGAGAGAGAGAGAGAGAGACTTGTAGTATGCAATCGAGCAAACGATTGAATTTGTGAGTGCGGTTGACGCAAAAGTTGGCGACGAATCCCCCTTTTCCTACTACTCCTCTAACTATTATAAGAATTAAAATGCTCCAAGCATTTTTTCACCTTTTCTCTCATTTTTATCTCAAAATTGTCCCGATCTATTTTGTCAGAATGAAATGTATTATTCTTGGTTGGAATAGGCCAGTGAAACGCCATACAAAATCAATGGTACACGTAGTAATTTACTATATAGTTTGCATAGCGTTGTCAGTACACGTAGTCAAATCGCTGCACCGCCTTGGTTTATTGCAGCAAATGTCGGAAATTGATTTCGCATTTTAACTCTCTCTCTCTCCCTCTCTATCGATTGGAATGTTCAATCACATTAGCTTCAAAAATGATCTTTATTGCACATATAAATAGAGTCTTAGGTCTGAATAAGATTCAATGCTGTGTCAACACCCTGATATTATTATTAGAAAAGTTGACCTTAAATGAGGGGTTCAGAGTAAAAATGTTACTTATTATCTTACCTCGGCCCATAAATAAGAGCAGGAGGTAAAATCTGAAGTAACATTTTTAATCTGAGCCCCTCAAATATGATGGCAATGTCCAAAATTCCATTTATCGTTTCGATATGAGAATATCTCTGGGAGCCGCGAGCACAATGAATGTAGAGAGAAAGAGAAAAGGCAACCATACGTCCAACCAATATCGCAAACAAAAAACATGTTTGTCTCACTGGAATTACATTTGCAATCCGAAATTATCAGCGGTGTGGATAAAATAGCGTTTGACCCTGGTCACCATTTGATGCCATTGAATTTGGCTAAATTAATTGATTGACAATCACAATTACACAAAGAACACACACACACACACACGAAGAAAGAAAGAATGAAATCGGAAGAAAAGTGAGCGTTCGTGTGGCATTGATCACGCGATTTAGTTCAATTCAATCAATATCATGTTTGGTTCATATAAATTGAAAACGGTCAAAAACATATCGATAGAATAGATTCAAACAAAACATCGTTAAAATGTGTGTTTCATTCAAGCGAATATTTCACATTATGTATTATCCACCGAAGAGAATTCAACGAATTAATTATGGATAAGTTTCGATTGAAAAGTTTCCCACATGAATACAGTGCGTCCAACAACCAATTGAAAGACGGGCAGTCTAGAGGGTGGACACTATTATGAACAAATTGCATTTAACTCTCATATTTGGTGCCTTGTAGCTTCTATTTTTCTTATTTGTTTGCTATTTATTCTAATTTCTATCAGTTCCAAATCGAATAAGAGGAGCAAAAGTAATATCGTGAATCCGACGCGACATCTGCAATACGTCAACTACCTTCCTAAACCAATCCATTCTGTGTATCGCTTATCTCAATTCCTTTGGGCAAAACTCAGCGACATCTTATTTTGTTGTTGTACGCTTATTTTGGTAATTTGTTCTTATTCCTCTTGGTTTCCTCTATATCAGCTATTGTGTCTAGCCTCAAGCGGATGTGTTCAATGAAAACGGTTACAAAAGAAGTGGTTCTCACATTTATTTTGATATATTTGAATGTTCGCACTTGCACAAATGAAAAATGCCGTGTTATCGCAATTTAAAATGGTGTTGTTATAGAAATTACAATATGAAATTTTATGATATATTCTTGAATGTCCTGTCTTTTGTGCCGAATCTGCACTTTCAACTTTTAATTACTTTGGTAAGTGGCGGTTTTCTCGCCAACCATTTGAATTGAATACACATATGGCTTTTGTCCCTTCTTTTTCCACTCGAATATATAACATCCGATAACGCCGGTGGCATGATGAATACGTTTCAGAATCGAATCTATTTTGTGATCCTACGATGACATAGACACACACTCAGAAAGAGAGAGAGAGAGAGAGAGAGAGAGAGAGAGAGAGAGATATTCAAAAACATGCGAAGTGCGCTGCATGAACGATAATACTTGGTTGAACAATTGTGGGAACAAGTGATATGACAAGTTTTCTACAAGCATGTTTTTTCGAGATACTTTATTCGCTCATGGATCGGCCAATTGTCGTT
This sequence comes from Obolodiplosis robiniae, assembly GCA_028476595.1. Taxonomy (NCBI): domain Eukaryota; kingdom Metazoa; phylum Arthropoda; class Insecta; order Diptera; family Cecidomyiidae; genus Obolodiplosis; species Obolodiplosis robiniae. Next base: position 3,605,088 of record CM052017.1, on the reverse strand, counting down.
GCATTTTGCGCCATATTTTTCCTTGGATCGAGCCCAATCGACTGATCTATTTGTAATGAACATTGATGCTACATAGTTATCATATGTAATCACAACTTAAATCGAATTACATATTATTGATTCACAGAGATATATTTTTGCTCCCAAAATGAGATATTCACGCGAATCACAATCAATGAACGGTATATCCAGTGAACAGTTTCGGTTATAGCCACGACAAATAAGATCAAATATAAAGATTCTATTGATTAAATGAATCGGTTAGAAGGAAAGCGGGACTTCATATTTAGCCTCTTGCTCTTCCTTATGAAATTTTCTGTTAGCATTTTAACCGATTCAAATATTTATAACAATTTTATTATTAATAGATTAATCTGGAAGTGGGTTTTAGTGGATCTACATGATAGAGGTATTTTGATTTATATTGAGAATCAACCAAAACCCAAATCCAGAACCGGAAGCAGTTCCGATCGATCTTGAAAATGCATCAAAACCCACTTTCAGATGAATTTATTAACACTAAGATTGTAACACATGATACTCATTACAATCTCATTTTAATAAGATGTAGCAAGTTATAACATCGCAGTTTATTGCTTATTTTATTCAATCAATTGAGCCGTGCAAAAAAAGCTAGAAACGAGTCACATGACATACAATTGCGATTTGCAATTGCTTCGTTATCATTTTAGAGTGGCTCATCGTAACAATAATATCAATTATATTATTGGCTAATTGAAATGAGTACTGCGTGTGTGAGTTTCTGTGGCTGTTCTTATCCTGGTCTAAGTAAAAGAACAAAAAGTCAGAGTCCACGAAGTGTTCAGCCCGCAATTTTACACTTTCACATTTATTCCCTTTTTATGAATCGTAATCAAACCCATTGCCACAAATCCTTATATCCAATTGCACTGATTTAATAAAAAAAGCTCTTTGCCGTGAAAATCTTGAATTTTCAATGCTAAAACTCAAACGAAAACAGTTCGGTTCCTGTCAGAATTTCCTATTAAAAAATCTGCGGTTTCGAAAATATTCCTATTGCAAAGCGCCTATTCGAATGCAATTTAGGAACTAGCTTTGAATGTCATTTCATGAAGAATTTCGAAAAAAAGAATGGTTCAAGTTAAAAATAAATATGCGAGGTTTATATTGAACTTACAAAATGTAGTCGCAATGAGATCCAGCCCATTATTTTGTTCTCAATTTCTTGAAAGGCGTATGCTTTATACACACGCTTCTATATTTATCTCTTCAAAAATGAACGGTTGGCTTTTTTCGTTTGGCCTTGTTTTTCAGAACACTTTTTTTCTACCCCCAAAAATATATCACTCAATCACTTTTATGACGTTGGTTTCGGCACCCGACGCTCATTTAGCGTTTTGATTCACTTTTCACTTCAAGATTTCAATCGACGTATACTTGATTTCCTGAACATTCGCTCGATAATTATGATCGATTTATGATTTATTATTCGGATGTTGTTATTTAATTTATTAACAGGAGCTCAAAATGTTTTTTGTTTTTTGCTACAAATTCGACTTAATTATTATCGATTTTTTTTTTTTTAATATCAATTCATGGGTTTATGTTATTTGTGCGATTCGAAATGAACGATTTTAAATTTCTAGCTGCGTTTAACGTCGGTCTAATTCATAAATTGTTTATACAAAATATACATATTTAAAAGTGTGTGTTGTGCTCTGTGTGTGTGTGTGTGCCTTGTGTATTTTTACTGTTTGTATCGCTAAATTAGAGCTCATTAGAAAAATAACATTTTATGTCTTGGTTAACAGAATTTGTGCGTTTTTACTTTGTAACAGATCTGTAACAAATTGTGTTGTTGAAGATCTTTCTAATTTGCACTAACTATTATCCGTTAGTTGGCTAATTGCTTCAGCTCGGCTCGGCTATGGCTTGATGTAGATTGCATTGGCTTATCTCAATATAACACAACGACGCAAAGGCGCGAACGCGCGTGAACGTTTTTTTCTACTTGGTAGATACACACGCAGCGAGAGAGAGAACGAAAAAAGTTCTGCATCGATGAAGACGCCGTTAATGATGTGCAATGTTATACCGAATGATAGAGAGTATCACACTTCCTCGCACTCTTTATGTTTGCTTAAATGTTAGCGATTTTCCAACTCTGTTCGCCTTTCAACGCATTAATGCTCAAGCTCGTGGAAAAGTTTATTTTATTTGTTGTTGTTCTGTTGAAAGCCTTTTCACGGAAATTACACAGACAGGAGAAGTTATACTAATCATGAATAGGATGTCGAATGCACGTTGTATTCCACTGAATGCGGAGTATTTAAAAGGATCTGTTGTGTGCTAGCGTTTTTTTCGCTGCTCGATGGCTCTTTGTCCCGCTCTCACTTTCGCTCTTATCTCTCGTTAACCGACAATCATATGATTTCAGCACAATGAAAATGTGTCAACATACGAACAAATTTCACAGCCACTATTTTATTTTTATAACACGATGAGAATTCAGAACATTCAACTGAATATTATGCTATCGATTGCATTTTTGTTCTCTTTTTTTGTACGATTTTTTTCCTTGCCTCAATGGTGTTGCTCCTTTTTAAAATTGTAAATCTAATCCTCTATCAAATTTGAGTCAGGTGGGGGATTGGTTGAATTCATTTCGCTGATTATTACAAAACACGGAGAAACTTGTTTAAATTCGGGCCGAATGTGTAGAACACTTAACATTAAGATCTCACAGCACGCACGGTATCAAATTATCGTTACCATTAAACTTCGAAAACAATAACAAGGGCAACTAAGATCTATTTCAACAAGCTTTGGCCAATAGAAATTTGGAGTTCACACTATGTTTCAAGCCACAACACTGTACATAATTACATTTTGTTGAGCAGCTGTGGTGTGCATTGTGCGTTTGGGGATGTTGGTGTGCTCTGAATAGAAAAGTGAGCGCGAGCCAAGTCAAGGGAACGAATGAATGGAGTGCGGGAGCGACCGAAAAAAAACGACGACGACGAGAATGACTTAGCACAGTTTCACGAAAACATTGCAATGCAACCGTAACGAATGAGTTATTCGCCGAGATTGATTAAAAACCGAAGTACATATTACTGAGCGTCAGATGGTATCATTTTAGCGTCTATGGGGTTCGGAAAGGAGTAGCAACAACAGCAACAGCGATAGCGGCTATAACGAAAACGCTTCGTATATTTTATTATGATGATGTCCTCCCCTGTTGCTTTCGTAATTTTGTGTGTGTGATGTGCGCTCCTTCACTCCGTTGCAGTCACTCTCGCTCTGATTAGATTTGCACTAGTTCGACTAGTTGGTCACAGAAATGTATGATATTTGTATTACTTATGCGGTCGTGCACGCTCTTCAAACCCGTCTATTAAAATTCTATCGCTTATTCGATTGGTAATAGAAGGGTTTTTGCATTTATTTTTCTATCGCTTATTTCGTGTGTGTGCTCCTTCCTTCTTCCTGTCTCCACAAATATGTGATGTGATGCGTCGCAAATAGCACAGAGAGAAGGCGCTTACAGTCGGTATCTACACTTGAATATTTATAAGAGAATCCAACACACAAATGGAATCACTGGATGCGTCCAGGGCGGACCAGAAAAAAAGTTTACTGGCAGCACGCGTGAGTTTCTATTCCGTTGAGCCGACACACACGCGATCATCAATTTTTCAGTAACCTATTTTTCAGTATGCTCTATATTCAGTGCTGGTATATGCCATTTCCATCACAATGTTCATTGTAACGCTCATTTTGTTGCATGTTAAATTGATAAAATTCAGTCTTTTTGTTTTTTAGTCGTTGATTCTCAATCTATCTCGGCAACAAAATCCAATAAAACTGTGAATCACAAACGCATACATCCGTTTTTTCTGTTCCCTCGATTCGAAAGGAGTTCAATTTTCTACTGGAATTGGATTAATGTGCAAATTTGAGGATTCAAATGTTGGTGATGCTGCTGGTTCTATTTGTTTTAGCTCGATGTCTTTGCACTGCGGCAGCCGAGTTTCTCTTGGATTTGGGAATCGAGCCAATCTGCAAAGATTATCGAATTAACGTTGAGTAATTCTTTTCCTTTCTGCTCATTTCACACTTGAGTTCAGCTTTCAAAATGATTTAACGATTGAAGAGTTTCGCACAGCACTGACATATGCTGTTTGCTTCTCGCTTGTAACGGAATTTTTTAATTACAATTATGGCATTCAAATGAAACAATATATTCGTTGCGACAACGTCTGTGAGCAGTATAAAAGAGTCCAAATATTTCTGATGTAATGTTTATGTTTTTATTTTTACACCTTCTTCGATCAATCAATAAATTCCGCAGAGAATATTGTTTTTCTGAAGAATGACTAGATTATGATTAATCGGTTATTCTTTGGTCGGTCGAGACGCGATGTGCCAAAAGCAATCCATCAGGAATATTTAAACGTCACCGATTGATTCGCTTTATATTGTTTTCGAACTGGACATCAAAAATAAGAACCAGCTGCGTTTTATCAAATACTAAGCACTTCTGCCGTAAAAGAATCACTTGCACTGGATTTTTTCAATCTCGAATAGTACATAATGTCCACTAAAAATATAACTCTTTCACTCTCTGCCTGTCGATGATTGTAATCTTATGCCTTAACCAGATTGTGGTGTGACTGATTGCGAATGCTGTTCTGCATGTTACATATGCAATATTTTTGGTGGATGATGATGATAATAATGTAGTTTGTGTTCTGTGTTGTCGAGAATGTGTGTTTTTGTTTTTTTTTTCTCTATATTCCAAATATATTTGGTGACTGTGAGCGAGAGCTGTACGGCTGTGATGATAAAGGGATGAATGAATCAGCAATATAATACAGCTGTGTTCAGATTGCTCACTTTTGCAGGGGCTGTAAGCGGAATACACACACACTTACATTCAGAAGGAGACAACGACACAGAAGAGGAGGATAGAAAATATTTCAGCTGATCATCGTGATTGTGCCCGATGTGGGGAGTAACAGCAACAATTACTAAAGTTTGTGCACGCGCTGTCACAACCAATTTAAGTGGAGAAAATTCGCCGCACAAAACACTTAACTCCTACAACCGTACCAACACATCGAAATAAGGCGCACATTGCTGTGTGTGTGTGTATGTTAGTGCACGTGGGCATCTGAGACGATGTTTCATTTCACTCAGTCAAACGTTCTTTCTGGAATTCTATGAAATGGTAAATTTGACGTGGTTGACGCTTCACTCTCCGAGCGCACATTGGCAAAATAAATAGAGCAAATTTTCGGTCGGTTTTGCGCCAGCGCCTCACTACACTGAGAAACAAATATATATGCTAAAGAATGATGCGCTCTCGCTTCTTCGCATTCATCGTAACGGGAAGTGCTTTCAATTTTGTTGCTCGGGAACGTTGTCTACTTGAAATCATGCTGTCGAACACAAACACCACAGCAACCGTGTATGCAGTGGCATTCTGGGAACGCGCGCGCTCATGTTTGTATGTGTTGCATTTTTGCTGTTTCGGTTCTGGATTGCTGCTGGCGTGTATTCGTAGCTGGCTCGGATTCCATCTATTGCTTTAGCCTGAATTTCAAATTTGGCATAACTGTAAACAGCTTTTTGAAAATGGCCTGATTTTCTGGAAAGGCACTTGAATCTTGGACAAAATGCGAATGCCATCTCATTCCGCCGGGGCTCAACATTATTTTCTATTGAAATAATTTCTGTAGAAATTGAAAGCTGGCTTTTTAATCGCAGCCAGCTATCGCCGTTCATTCCAAATGCACAATAATTACTAGTCAAGGGTTATTTTTAACGATGCCACCTAATTCGGGAACAATTGATCGCTTACATTGACACGGACAATTTGTTTGAAACCAATTACAGAAAATTTCATAAACAAGAGCTGGTGGTTAGATATGAAGTCTTGCTTTCATTCTCAGTCTATCATATGTGGATAGCGAACATTTAGAGTCCGCAAATTATGAAGAATGTGAAGAACCGTCAGACGTGATGTGTGATCGAAATTGAGTTTGTTGGACAAACAAGCTATAATCCATAAATGGACTTGGCGTGAGCGAATCACTGAAGGAAAAAATTATAAATTTATGCAGCGTCACTTACAACGCTTTGGGATATTGTAGCTATATTTTTTTTCTTTTTGTTTTGCTTTTGCTGCGGCAAATAGATACGATATAAAAAAATAACAAGAAACCGACTATAGTAAAACACAAATCAATTCAATTTGCGCGGTTGATGTTTTCTTTTTTTATTTTTGTTCGCTGTCGCTCTTTGGATGGAACAATAAGACAGTGTTCTGTATTTGGCAACGTGATGGCCTCCATGTGGCCCATTGCCAATTAAATTGCGCGCGCTCATATTGATATTTTATCAAATACCCGACAAAATAAAATACACAGTTCAGCTAGTTCCAGCCAGTCGGAAAATCCATTAGCCACTGGAAAAAGTAACATGATAGGACTCATGAGTAATTCATGCTATTAAAACAGCCGTTACATTCAAAATGCACCGAACCGAATTTTCGCTTAGTTTATGTTTCAAACTTTTCTGTCACTCAATTGAAATAAACATTTTATGTTGCAACAATATATCAAATTTGGAAGGTTTGCTATTCGGATTGGCTTTCGGACCAATTCAAATTGGAGCCGAGGACAAATTGAAACGAAACATTGAATGGAATAGGTCGACTTCTCGATAAACTGTAAATGCTCTGAAAAATACGGCGAATAAGAAACCACGGAAGAAAATGGATCATCGTCTATTATTCATACCTGAAATAAAATCACATCTCAACTTAACAACAATGGAATAAAGAGAGAAAGAGAGAAAGAGAGAGAGATAGAGAGAGAGAGAGAGAAAACAATGTACTTCCTTGCAGTGCATGCGAAAACTGTCTAATGTAACTGAGTTTTGATTGCATATTGTCTTCTTCTTTCCAACCACTTTTACGTAACCTTTTTCTGAACCGATCGTCTATTCTTGGAATTCGTAGCTGTGTGTTTGTGTGCATGTGTATTTGTCAATTTAATAATATTCAAGTTGAAGAAGAAGGCGTTGTAAATCAATTTAAGTTATTTGTAGCCGGAGTCATTTGAAATGGCCCATTTTCGACTGTTTCGAAGGGTAGTGTTCGTCGAGCGACCTCGGACCGACAACAAACTCCATTTTTTGTTGATTTTCCCCATATTCGAATGCTTTGTTTCATTTTACCTGCAGTTTGCAGCGGCAAGAGCGAAAGCAAGGCCGCTGCCACGAAAACTCAAAAGCGATAGGCAACATTCGCAATATGTGTTAATGCTCGTGTTTTCCTTGTAATTTTCATTCACATTTTCCCCCCAAAGAAATATTATGAATATGTTTTCAATTTCTTCACGCTTACCTGAGCCCGTAATGCTACCAAATGCAATCGTTTTGTTTGCAAATCGAATTTCTTCAGTGAAATATCCTCTTGCAGTTCACTTGATTTGTTGAACATCTGACTTTCAAGCACACGAAATTGTGCCCGTATCAAAGATTCCAGCGACTCCTGTGAGTGTTTATGTTAATTTCATCCATTCGAATTTACAGGAGAAACAAAGCAGAAACAAGATGATGACAAACATGTTCGTTAGCGAAAAAAGAAAGAAATTGATATTGGTTTAATTGAAATTACCAACAAAAAAAATGGGCCGATATATATATGTATATATTATTCGTTGGCATATTTTCATCGGAATATGTATTGCTTCTGACTAAACGGTAACTATACAAAACACTCTTTCACACTCATCCACTTTCATGTTATGAATAATTGAAAAACACTGTACAAAAATAAAATGATGTCTCACCTGCAGCTGTTTGATTTGTGTTTCAATTTCAATGGTTTCCCTTTTGAGTGCTTCTACTGAAGGACGGATTTGAATTGATGCATTTCGGTCTACTATAAGCTCATTTTTAAATGGTATCGGTGACTGGTCCTAAACACAAAATACACAAAAAAACAAAATTTAATTCAAAAAAAGTCACACACACACACACAAACACCCAAATGAAAGGATGTTAACTTGAAATAGTGTGTGTGCCATTGGTCATTTATCTTTAAATTTTTTCCCATTTTTATGGTATTGAACGATTCATTCTGTCACACTTTTTGATCTGTCTCCCTTGGGAAATAGATGCTTGATTCGAATTTCAGTAAAAAATCCACGCGTTTCGCTGAACCAAATCAAAAGCCCTTGCGGCACGTGCTTACCTCATCAAATTCATTGGTTGGTGGAGCGTATGACTTTTTAGGAACTTTTGGTGGTGATGATTCTGGCTGTAAAATTTTCACAAAACTATTCATATCCTGCTGCGGCGATATGGTTTTACACTGGTTCGTTAAATTATCGTAGCGTTTTAATTGATCATTCGCCTGAAAATGTTCCACATCGAGTGAATAATCAGCTTTCAATGGTATATTTTATTTCCATTAAAACACACAAGTGCATTAATAAATGTTGAATGAAATGCCGAAAAAGCAGGGCAAATAATATAAAATTCTTTTATTGGGTCGCAATTTGTATGAAGCAGAAATGCATTTGGCAGCGCGATATCAGTTTCTCAACATTAACGCGCTATAAACAATGATAATTGATTTTTGTTGGCTTAAGAAGTTTTAAAACTTTTTTCGTGTGGCATTTTCAACTTTCATTTCATTGTCAATTCTCTCAACATTCAATAATGCAGAATGAGTGATGCCAACACAAAAAATGTTGAATATGGAAAAAGTTGGGCAATTTTGTTCATTACCTTAGCTGAAATGATGTCGGCACCGTTAAAAATCGCCTCAGATACGATTCCACACAAGTCACTGTAAATGTCCTCAAGCTCTTGAAGCAATTGCGGTATCGTTTCTATGTTGTACCATTCGAGCATTGCGTTCGTTGTGTGCAGCTGTTGAACGTATGCATTATGGGCGTCGATGTAATTATTGAGTGTCTGTTGAGTTGGCTGTTGACGATGTGTCATAAAACAATGCTTATAATCCATGCGACACTAAAAATATCGTCCGTTCCGTATCGTGTGTGTATGTGTGTGTTGAAGAAGAAATAAAGATTAATGTATGATTTTATTGAAACTGATAATGGCTATTTGAAATTGCTGTTTCATTTGGGCATATTTTTGACCTGAATCTTGTTGCCGAATATTTCAATCTTCCTCTTTGTACTTGAATCGGGAATTTTATGCAAATTTCAAGTTATTTATCTTCGAAAGATTGAGTAAGATCCGCATTAAATAACGCAAATTCACATTATTTTCGTGAACTTTTATTTTTTATGACTCTTTTTGTGTAACTTCGTTATCTGAAGTACGGACTCGAACTACAATTCAATTAAATTCGACGCAAAACTTTCATTTAATCCGACTGGAACCAGCACCATATTATTTTCCATCAAAATGGAATTTTTCACAATTTTTCTTTCAAACATGCAGGGATCAATCAAATTATTATAAAATGTCTTCATATACGGGTAGATACTTTCACTTGAACTTCAAACAACATATACAGTGCAATTGACTTAAGACTGTTGTTTTGCCTAATTGACTAAATTTCATTATAACAGAATTCATTCGAGATGTTGGTCAAATCCGGGCAGAAAATTTTCAACTTTATTGTGATATTCAATGGCTGTGGCTGAGGTTCTGACATGGATTTCCGTTTAGTTACTATTTAAGTATTCTTGATATGTATAGAATTTTTGCGCAAGCCATACAGAGAGAGAGAGAGAGCGAGAGAGAGAAAGAGAATCAAGTAGGACTGTACTCGTCAGATGGTGATGATTCAAAGAAAATGAAAGAAATAATGAATGAACGCAGTACAGCGTCTGTCATATGGTCGGTTACAACTTCAATCTCTACACAAGCGTTGTGTGTGTGCTTTGTACACTTGGTTCCGGTTTGATATTCACTTCAAAATTGTTTTGCACTCTTTCAAATGGTGCTTTGTTTTAAACAGGATATTCATTTCGAATAACTGAATGCAAAGTCCGATAGTTCTTTTTCGATCCGTTATTTATCTGGGTGGTAAATTGAACCTCGTTTCTTCCATTCACGCTTCCCAGCGCGCACATAATCTGGATGGGGAGGGGGGTGGCGAGGCAAAAGCGATACATCTCCAGCCATTTTTCATTGTGGTGGAAAAAACTGGATAGCAATCAAATAATCCCTGAGGGAAAAATGCGTAATGCTAAAGGGAAAAAAGCTGATTCGAATTTCGAAATTTTACGCAATCACATAATTCACACTTTGGTCGAATTTCCGGAATGTTTTACTCCATTTTCATTGTTTTCTCCTTCACAGGTCATCAAAGTGAAATCATCGAATTAATCTTGCGGTTGAAAGCTTTCGAAATGCTGGTTTGTTGATTCAAATTAGACTCAATCAGCTTTCGAATTGAAGTGAGCTAAATTTTCGGTCTAAGCTAAAACAAATTAGGTTGGTTGATTCAACTATTGCTGACGAATGCATTGAATATTTGCCTACATTTTCACTTGGTTTTACTTATATGTACATGTTCTATTCTGGTCCCGTTAACCGCGAAAATGAATCACGTTTGACTTGCGATTAAAGCGTAAAATAAATCAACGATCAAAGTACCGTTGGTCCACAAAACATGTCCTTTATGTCGTCAGCGCGAACGCTACGTGCACGAATAAACTACAAAGAGCGGCAAATCAAAGATTCCAAAGACACATATTCAGAATGTTACTACAAGAAAACCGACTTCACTAAATTACTCAAACTTAACAACGCATTCATTGCAATTGGTCAAACGTGTTGAGATGACTGTGGCTCGCGCCCATGCGGTTCTCCTCTTACTCTTTTCCATTCATTTCCATTCCTTTCTGTGGTTCTGAATCTTTGGCTAGCGGTCTTCTGTATTCTGTTTCAAAAGATATTGAACGATTTATGATGACACATAATAATTCTCTTTTTTCGGGAGAATATAACATCTCGACATTCCTTCGCACAACCTGCTCGAGGCACCCGAATCAAGAAGAAAACAATCTATTTTGATCGAATGAAAGAAATTGGAAAGGATCTCTTCGTTGTCGAGTTAAATGCAGAAATTCCGATGAAAAGTAATTCTGGTATTTTTCGTTTCGATTATAATTCGAAATTGATTTTGTACGGAATATAATACTTCTGCAAAGTAATAACAATAATAAAGTTGATCGATAACACCTCACTCTTTCTCTCTCTCTCTCTCTCTCTCTCTCTCTCTCTAACAAACTAACTAACTAAACTTTCGTGCAGCTTCTTGCAGTCAAGCGAAACGTATTAGAATGCTTGAAGTAAGCGACATATGACACAAATGGAATGAAAATAATTTACGAATCGTAATGCCACACATGAAATAGACGCACAACGAAATCTATGTACACAAGTAATGGCCTGGTTAAGAATTTCATGAGATGCCTGCAAGGGAACAATTTCTCAGTTAACGCATGCTGATGCGTGTGTGTGTGTGTGTCTGCAAATAATTTTCTTTGTCAAATAGCAAATAAAATTGAATGTTAATATGGCAAGTTTTCTCATTTTACTGCAGACATACGTGTTCATCGTCATTGCCACGTATAAATAGTGTCACATGTGTCATGTTGTGGAAACTCGAACAAAAAATACACACGGCGAAGAACGTAGTGAATGTTCAATGATGGAAATGCATGCTGTCACGAACCGTAGCTTTGAAATGATAAACGAAATGTGTAGAAATAAATATTAATAAATAAAGTCTGGAAGTACTAAAGCGATTCACACAAATTATTCGATGCAATTTTGTCGTTTCCAAGGTGACAGTTATAAGAGATTTAGAAAGTGAAATAGAGAAAGGGTGAGAGCGCAGCATGAAAATCAAGTGGGGAATCAGTTCCAATTTGACCTTTGACCAATGAATATTTCTCCTTAAACTAGCAGCTGCCATATGGAGTGAAAAAATGTTCGATAGCTTCGCATTTTTAATGCGAAATGCGCATTGGGCGATGGTTTTCACCGGGAATATGAAGAGGCTCAATAAATTGCCATTTTCTCTCCAAATGCTTGTGCAGTCGGTGAAGGTAAATTCTTTTTCCGATATATCTTCCACTTGGCAATACCAAATTAAACTTTTCACTTAAATTCGCCAGAGTGCGAAACAATCTGCATGAAAGCCATCGATCGCATAAAATATGAAAGAAAGTCACTAGTAGAAATGATAATTGGACAAGAATATCGAAAAAAAATAAGTGTTTGACGCGTGCATGAGTACGAGAGAGTCGTTGGTGACAAAAGCGGAGTTACGACATTGATGACTATGCTGTTGTTGTGTTTGTTGATGACTTGCCATTTATTTATTTTTTATTCGGCTTGAATGATTTGATTCAAATTGCAAATTTTCATCATTTTTATCTTTCGGCTGGCTTTGCATATTAAGTACAGAAGAAGACGAATGTACAGCCAATGGCAAGACTTCCAAGCCATTTAACTATGCAAATTCATCGACTTTGCATTTAACGATGTTTCGTTCTGTTTGCGCTTCATTCAAAAAACACGTTCATCGACATCGAAATTGAGGTTGCACACAAAAACATTCGATGCGCCCACCCAAAACTTTTGCCCAAAAACTGTTCAAATCAAATTCTTGGTATTCTCTTCAATTTTTGAACATACTTTTTTATCAGTTGGAGCAATTAGAGCGGTATTTACTGGTTTTTCAGTCTCATCGAACAACATTCGGAACGGATTCTTTTCCGCACGATTTGTATAACATTCTAATGGAACTGCTAGAGAGCGCACACGAAAATACAAAACTTTATTTAAACAAATAAAGCGAACTCGATCCAGATTGAACTTGATTTGAAAGCCAAAATGGGTTGTCGCTCGCTCGCTCACTCTCTCTCGAATCTATTATTCTTTGTTATTCATAAAGCAATTGTTGTGCGCGCGAGGCAACATTCGTTTCGGGTTACAATTATCATCAAACATCGAAGGACATATTTTTTCATACTTTCGTTCGCTTAGGTTTTTTTCCATTTTGAAGCAAACAACTGGCCGACCATAATGAAATTCCAAACTTTTTTTCGGCAAATACAGACAATACACATTCCGAGAAACATATTTTAATTGTAACATTCAGACGCGTTGAGCTCGTGCGTCATGTACCGAAACATCCCCAATGATTTGTGAATGGATCTCTGGAATGTATTACATTCTTGCGGCACTTTTTTCCCTTCGTTGCTGTCAAAATGCGAGGCAGACGATTGAAATATGAGGCATTTATCCCTTCTGGCATATTCTTTGAATGGATTCCGTTGACCGTTTCGTTTGCCGCATCAATTTACAAGCTGCATATCGCAAAATTTACATACCTGCGCCAATTTTTCGTCAGTCTTTGCGATTATCGTATCAAATGATTCTCGATGGGTAAAGACCTTTTTACTTTGAACTTTTCGATGAAATGTTTTCGCCAATATCGGTTCGGACACCTGCAAACAAACAAAGACACAACAAATATATTAATTCCTTTTCGTCGATCAAATAATTTTTAATTTTTTACAACATTTATTTTGATTCTAGCTTTATGGCCCGACACATGTTGTCGCTTTGCAAAACATATCATGTTTTTTTCCATCATCTCTTTTGACATGCTCAATTCAGTTCATTGCAAGAGAAATCGAATAAATTGAATACCAACTCATACTGAGTAAAGCTTCAAAATGCTTGCAATTGAAATCCATATGTAAAAATCATCATTTATTGCTGCTGCTGATGCTGTTTTTTTTTTGCCGATTTTCGCCCATTTTTCTGGCCCTTCGAATACTCTGGTGCTGCTGCTGCGGCGTTCAAAAACAAAAAGAAAGAATCGCACGAAAATCAACAATGTTTGATTGCGATGGCATTCGTGTTGCATTCATCCAATCATCGTTCATTCGACGCCAATCTTCAGCACCAAGCTTATTATCACAACATGACGTACAGAGAAGAAAAACAAAATTGAATATGCGACAGATTACAGACTATTCACTGAATATTCATACATTCGCGTGCGAATTAAGTATAGCAAAGAGTGAGAGAATACGAGATGGTAAGCGATCACAATAATATTAGTCAAACAAACAAGATTCACATTCACTTCTTGTGAATGGCTACTGAAAAATGTATGCGCCAAAATCAGGGCTCGGGTAGCTTTGCACGTGCATGTTGTATGCATATTTGAATATGTCTGCGATTGAAGCATATTTCGGCGTGGAATGCATACTTTCAATATTTTCATTTGACCAAAATCAGTAATCAAATCGAAGTACTTGACTTTCACATGTAGAAGCGATTTGTATTTTCGAATCGATGCTAATCGTCATTAAGCAATACTGTCTACTTACTTTACATTGATGACAAATGTGTTTGTATTTTTCTCATTCATACAAATAAAATTGAAAAATACTCATGAAACACTCTTTTAGTGAGTGAGTTCCGTGAATGCCGATGCGAAGCTATGAAGCGAAAGCAACAAACTATCAACATTTCAACAATAAACAATAGTTTTTGATCAAAATTAACATTGCATTCGGATTGACTTCTTTGCTGTAATATTTACATTTATTCCTGAAAGTTGATAAAGAATCGCATGGCAGATTTGTTTTGCGTATGACACAGCAATTTTCAAAGGCACAATATTTCGGTAAAATCGATCAAATTTGTACTGTTTGTTATGTGATTGTGATGTTTCAGCTAAAAAATTGTTTCAAGTCAAACATTGATTCGTTGAAACACAAAGCACCCGAAAAAATAAAAATAAAATTCCAATCGATTAGATTTTTTTTTCATTTTTTTTTTTTTTTTTTTTTGTTTTTCAGTGGCTCGTCCACCGTTATTTAAAAATGGAAGTTCAGCCATTTGCTAACCTCTCTCCATGCATAACTATCCGAGCCATAATGCACACGACCGTGAAAAAATACGGCGAACTCAAAAATTAAAGAAACTTAATAAAACTTTTATTATATAGCGCCGAAAAGCTTTCAGCTTTAAGTTGAATGCGAATCAGTGCTGGACTTTGCCACCATCATTTTGCATACAATAAACCCACTTTCTCACTGTTTACATTCAATTTTATGTTGACTTTTACAATAATTCATACGGTTTTCAATTCGAAAATGCCTCGTGACATTCGAGCTAATTGCAAAGATCGGATTTCCATCAAACAATTACATTTTTTTGATTGCTTGTTGAAACTTGCGAATTGTGATGATGCGGAGAGCGAGCCGACGGTGGCATCTTGCTCTCGGCTCATCCATCAGAAATGAAAATGCAAAAAACCGCTTCTTTATTTATGTATATTTAATATGAAATTCGGTCCATTCCATTGTGATTTAAATGGAAAAGGATCTTCGTCGTGTTTCCCTCAGTCGGTTTCTTCTTATTTTATTCCATTAATTTAAAATGTCTTAAATTAATGTTGCTGCTATAGAATTAATGATTCACATCAGAGAGAAACAAAATGGACAAAGACCACCATTATATTTCACCGACTTGCGGACCGATGTCCATCATTATTATTCAGCTCAAGTAACAAATTTAGACGTCTATTTTTCATTGATGATCCGAGTGAATGGAGAGAATATGAGGTGGTTTGTTGCGAACCCTTCTCGTTCTGTCATGTATAAATACATACACACCGTCTAATGTTCCTTTCGACCTTCAGGACCCGAAGGCGAAGTGGCGATGGCGAGGGGCGCATTTCAATATGACAAAGACACAAAAGCGGAAGCGGAGATGAGGAACTATCCGATAGCAATGCTGTGAATGATAATTTGTTCCGCGAAAGACATTAAACAAGGTTAATGAATAGAATGGTAATATATAATGGAAGATAAACACTATTCATTCAGCATGAATGTATTACATTATGAATAATTGAGCACCACATTTCCCCGCACGGCACGAGTTCTATTATATATGTAGCGTTCTACCGTTTTTCATGTTAAAAATTTGGTAATAATATCTTATTATTGAAAATTAAACTGAAAACCATTCATTCTATGCGAAAACTCATTGCTTCTCTACACTCAGAATGCATTTTCTTTGGAATAATTGTCACTAGCGGAGATTGAATACACATTTTCAACAAGTGAAAATAACATTCAATGGGAAGTTCCTGTGCGTGTGCATTTGAGCACCGCGTTATTTTTGGCAGGTTTACTAGATCAGGCCATTGAACAACTGTCCACCAGCATCCAACACTTGCATTTCAGTTCACTCTCGCATTCCATTCAGAATCCATTTTAATACATAATTAAAAACCGACCGCACCATAAACCAAGTAGCATTCAAAATAAAACCAAAATTATATTTACCGTTATTCTGAGGTAATGGTAAGCTTTAAATCTCTGGCACTGGCCAAACAAATATTTTTCTACATATGTACAAACATGAATTAGATCGACTGCCTCTTGCTATCGTATGTAAGCAAATTAAATAAACACAATCCGGATATCGTTGCATCCTTTGCAACAACAAACTTTTGCTACATATTCAATTCCATTGATATGGTTCTGCTCCAGACACTTTAATGCTGTATAGCAACACATCACTTTGGATTTCGAGTGTACAATTTAATTGCACTTGTTTCTGGTTACTGTACAGTCTACACATCTTTCTCTATCTCCCTCTATCTCGCTCTCTCGCTCTCTTGCGTCATATTAATGGTATATCGCGATCATGGCACATTTTCGGTTCTCCGTGTGTATGCCTTTGCATTGCAAACTTAAGTACACGGAGAATGGATATTGACACTTTCTGTCTGCATCTCGCTCACTCGACGACAAAAAAGAAGCATCAAAGTTTTGGTCTCCAAAAAGTTGCCGCTAGCATTCCTTTACAATGCATTGTTTTGAAATGCATCTTTGAATTGTTAAAACCCTTTAACATTTTCTCACGGCGTATTATGTCTCATTTAGCATGTTCCGTTGTTACGTAAAGTCGACCAATAACGATACTATTCGTGTATATAAGAGATAGGGAGAGAGATATGGTGTTTTGATTGGCTCCGGACGTTTTCCCGCCAAGCTCGACAACGATTCTTCCCACATTTTGGAACCAATTTCTTCAAATCATTGGTAAATATTGTGCAAGTTTTGTGCATACTTTTCCTTCTCATATAGAGATGCTTTGTGCATCAACCGAATGACAATTCCCGTATGACACGATGCGACCATTACAAGCAATTGTTTTCAGTTTCGATGAAACATTCCACTTTGGTTCGCCATCCCCGCCGCATATCCTTCTTTTATTATCGATTCCCTTGCATTTCGTCGCATCGCTGCGAAGAATGCATGTAATCGGTTGCACAAACAACAACGTTTATACGGGCTACTGATGATGTTTTCTATGTAAATGCACTTGCAATCAAATATCATTTTCAATTTTATATACTTTGTCTACAAGCATTAATGTCAAGTTGCAATGTTATCCCTTGTTCGAAATAGCTTTTTGACAATTTCGGGAAAGTATTGCTTCACAACAGAGACTATTCCAAACTATTCACTGTAAAATGACTATTTCATACATATAAAGTGCATGAGATACTTTATATGAAAGAGAATCTTACTGCCAGTACGCTACACAATGTAATACTAAATATTGAATAGTATGAAAAAGTCTCTGTGTTACGCACAGGAAAATTGTCGACGAATTTCATCAAATGCTCGTGAATTGTTTAAGTGCCAGAAATTGCAGCATTCCTAATTCCCCATATTTTTATAAAATATTCCATAATAAACTCAGAAATAAAATGCAAATGAATTTCAATTGCAGTACAAAGGCCGAAGGATACGGATGTTTCGGTATCAATTTTTCTATAAATTTCAACGACAACACATGGATTTGATTGGAGTAATTTCGGCGCTTGATAAACGAATAATGGGTGTTCTAAGTACGTAAAGTTAATTTAACATTGGCATCAGTGCACGTTTGGAATGAAATGCAACATTTATCCCATTAAATAATGGATAAATTTGAAATACAATGATTTTTTCGATCTGTCGCTACTTCAATCTTTCGAAAGCTTGACGGCGGCAGCAGAAGCATGAACAATGTTGTATTTATTTTGAACATAGCACTTAACTGAATTCTCTCGTAATTCCATTCAAAACTGTAATTTGATATGCAATGTTCAAAGGGATAGACATTTTAGTCCAGCATTATTCGTCATCGTCGTTTTCTTGCTATCAAATTAGCACAAATGGAAATAGAAACGTGTGCTTTGTGATCAAGTCGAAATTTGTTAAACGAGTTTGAGATACATTTGACGCCACATAATCTGCCATGAATCGTTGAAGTCGTTGCAAACCATCCCCTCGTGAAATGACATCGCAAAGACGCCATAATCGAATTTCAATGGTTCGAGCTATATGGCCAAAAGGTGCAGAACACTTCATAATCTGCTTATGGTATTATTCTAATCTTTTTTATATTTGTGGTCTGTATGTTGTTCATTGTATATGCGTCGTGCATCGGTAAAATCGATGTCTCACCTGTCTGGAAAGTGTTTTGGCGATGTCATTTGCCGTGACCGAATCCGCTTCAATTTCTTGCAAAAAAGTTTCCCACGTCTGAAATAGCGTTGACGGACAGGATGGCCTGCGAATAAGAAATACAATCGATTTTTGTTAGAGATATTTTGTTCTCACACACAAAGAAATGAAATGAATGAAAAGCAGCATATTGTTTACATATGTTTTATTTGAATGAACGCAATTGATTTTATACCTCTCTTTTCGCAACTCACTATTCCGCTTTCGAAATGTGGATACGAGCATTTGAAGTTCAGTCCCATGCTGTTCATACAATTGCGATAGTTGCTGCGTAAAATCCGATACTATTATTGGATGATTTCGCAATATTTAGTGTCATTTTCAGCATGTTCAGTATTGGAAATGTCATTTTTCAGCGAAACAAGGGAACAGAGGTGATGGCACGCAAACGACAATCCAAATAGACAGAGAACAACAAAAAAAAAAAACACAAAAAAGATATTAGAAGTGATGAATCATTAAACTTGAGGGCGAAGCCCAGAAGTGGAAATACTTCAAATATGGAAACATGCAAATGAAATACATTGAAACACACATTTTTTAGTATCAGCGCTGGCTGTGTCATCCTCATTATAAAGTATTTAATGTGACACTATGAAGTGCGACGCTTAAATCGACAGAATTTCGTCGACGCAAAAACACTGAATAGGTTTCACGAAGAAAACGCTTGAACAAAGTAATTAAAGCTGTTGAACTAACTATCAAAATGTCAATCATTCAATATGATGTGACATTTTTGCAGAGGTTTTCCCGATCAATGGTGGGATCCCTCATCAATAACTTTTAACAAATATCTCAAGTGACTTACACTCAATGCCAAGAAATCAAAGTACCTGAATTAAAATTCAGCTTACGTAACACTTGCCACAAAATGCATTTTATGCACTAAATTAAAGTCACAAATTGAGTTTTATTGCTAATTTTGAGTATAAACATTGATGAAATCTGACTCCAACGCTTGCTTACATTAATAGTTTTATGGCAAAACCACGAAAGATTCTTAACAACATCACTTTGTGGACAAATAACGGCAAACTCTGGAACCGAACACATTATTTGTATGAGCAATAAAGTTCATTTTCGCAGTTGAGTTATAATTAGACAGTTGATTATAATATGGCCACTACACTCTTACGTTATTCGAAGTGGCTTGCCACCAGAAACCGAAACATCGACCGAACACATTCCGAACGGATCGGTTTTTTTCAAGATTCTTCAGGAAGAGTCAAAACGACATTCGGTCGCACAACCTTCATTTCATTCACCGAGCGCAACAGTTTTTCACGCTGTTAATGATTCAGTTCAAAATCTGAACTTATTCATACGCACGTCATTTTGATGCTTCCCTCGATTTCTCAGTCTTTTTGCAATTTAATCTTCTGAAACATCAGTTTGATGGGAATAATATTATTCAAAGGAAAATAAGATTTTTCCACGTGTGAAATTTAAATGCCTGAAATATTGAATTTTTTTTTTCATATGATAAATAGCTTTTGTGTCGCCGTGTCTTTTCAAGTTGCGCAAAATTAAAATTCACTCCATTTCAATGCTCAACTCATATTACGTTAATTAATTATTATGTGAACGTGTGCACGTTATATAGAGCTCAGGATGCTATCTTTGTAAATTTTTTGATTGGAACTTTTGTTTGCAGCAAATATTTTTTCTTGTCTGCTTTATAATGTTTTTCCCTAATTTTTCTTGTTTCACATTCTTGAAAATTATGAGGAAAATCGGTTTTAACATTAATATTCATTATTCAAAGGGATTTCAAACTCGAAGCCTCGCAGTTACATGAATGTATATTCGTCGCATTTTGAGACCTACAGTCGAATGCTTGCAATGAAATTTATCGTGAATTATGTTTTAAAAAGCTGTTGTATTTTGTGATTGGCTTAATGTTTGATATTTAACAAGCGGACGATGCAAAATTGAATTTTGACACTTAGCTTGACAGCAGCGCCCTCTGTACCATTCGTCTATGGATGGTAAACACTTTTTCCCCTTCTTTAAACAATGACAGCAAAGATGCGGAGCCTGTCAAACTCGCTGTTTGAAGAAGGGGAAGGCGGGGAAGTTGTGAAATGTTGAAGCGTTTAGTACAATCGTTTAGATAGAGATGGCGCGGTCCAACGACATTCACTACCCCTTTACATAGGAGAAGATACAAAGCATCATCCGCTTGATATTCAATCAGTATCTTATCGAAAATCGCAAGAATTATTGAATTGTTTTCATCTTCAGTGTGATTAAATGTTTAGTTTTGCGATCTATGTACAGCAAATGCGCATTTGTTGAAATTATTCGTTCACATTGTCAATATTGGAAGTGCGCTTCATGGAAATTTTATACGATTACCATGAGGATTGTTGCATTTTTGTTGAAATTTGTTTCTTCTCTATCCCAAAGCTGGCTGGAAAAAACGATTTTCAGCTGAAAACATTATCGATCAAACTGAAAATGTCAAACAAAAGAACATTTATTGTGTCATCATGAATTGGAAATTTTAGGAGGGACAGCGAAAATAAAAGGTCTATCACACGTAAAATAAACCTCTCTGCACATTTTCCGAAAGACAAAAGAGATAAAGGACTAAATAAAATTACGAATCAGTCATGCCATGTTTGCAGATGCCATGGTTTTTTTTCTCACTCATCAATAGCGTGAACTTATTCGTTCGACGATTTTTGGGGGATGAGACAAAATAAATGAACGAATTTAATTCGGATATAGAACTTTTCGCTGCCAACACTAACATGGAGTAACAAGAATCAAATTCACTTGACATTTAAGTTGAGCATAACAATGTTTCGTTCTGGAATAAACACAATCCCCATACAAATGTTTCGTCTCTTGGGGTGAAAGCAATAAATTTGTACGAGAACGGTGTGGACAAATAGAACCGTATCTTTATGAAGTGTCAAATAACTAATTTTTTATGATAAAATTTATTTATATACAATTTTCGAGGAGAATTAGGACTATTTATCGAACAGAATTTCATCTTGACCCTGAATTTCGAAAAATTCAAAGGAATGAATTAAAATTGTGTGAGAAATTTTTTTCTCATAAGAAAATAAGGATCTGAAAGCTTCATAATGATTCAATAAGAACTGCACATAATCCCCATTCAAATGTTTCGTAATCATCACATTATCTAAATTTGCTGAAAATAATTGGTTTTTTTCCCAATGAAGACCTATCTGCGCGTTTGTGTACGATTGATTTTAAATGAAAAAAAAAAAAAAAAAAAATAACTTATCGTATGAACCAATTTTTGCGTACAATATACCACACACACGGAGAACAAAATAATCGGAAATGGTTCAATCGATTTGTTCGGTCTAAAACGCATAGAAAACTCATTCCGAGAGCTTCGATTTTTTTCGATCCATCGCAATATTTTAACACACACAGTAGACAAGTAAATACGAAGTAGACAAAACAAAATTATGTCGATAATAATGGCTGATGATTAGGTAATTGTCCATAAATAATAACAAACAAAATGTTATTCAATAGACTCGATTCTATATTTAGAAATCTTTCGAAGGTGAATGAAATAGGGCAGCGTTCTAACGAAGGCAAAAACAATCTCACCTGAAAATCATTAGAGAGAAAACATCAAACGAAATTGTTCTCATATAACAATGAAACCACAAACAGATTTACTTTGATGAAATGAATGTTTCTTTGAGTGCATTGCCAAAACTCAGTTCAGAGAATGGGAAATAATAAGTTCAAGTTTCCTTGTCAACACACAAATCGAAAAATGTGAGTGTGTCTGAGGCAAATGTGAATTTTCATCTCGTTTCATGTGACTTCCTTAGATTGCTTCGAACTTGATTCCCTTTGTAATACGTCATTGTAGCTCACACATTATAGAAAAAATGCCGATTAAAAGTTTCTTTGTAAACTGATTGTATTGTTGTGCCGGAATTCGTTGGGGTAATTGGATTCTGTGCCAAAGTTTCGCTGTGAACTGAATCAATCATGGAAAATGCCGTAAACATTTAAGAGAAATGTGCTTGGTTTGTATTTCCAATGCGAACACCAAGTAGCGATTCAATTTTGGTTCTTTTGCGCACTGCAAACTTAATTAAAATAAAGTTTAACTTGAATAAATTATGTTAATTAATGAGGTAATTATTTGAAGTGGAGGCGAAAATACACGCTGATGTGATGCACAATATCCGATCGAAATACATGCGATTACAAATAGACGACAGCTCCAAGATTTATGGGATATTTTCTATTGTTTATCTATATAATTACGACGTTGATCAGGCAATGGCGTGAAAATCTTGACTTGATGATGCGTATTATACAAACACGCACATGTGCCATGTGCGCTCATCGTTCTTTGCCGAGCTATGCATTATCAGGCTAGTCGTGGCACAAAGAGCGATGCCAACTATAATATCGTTCGGTTGAAATTGCACAAAAATGGAATGTAATTTGGGCAAGGCTTTCAATTTGAATAAAATGTATTGATGTTATAACGATTAACTTCGTTCATTCCACTATTCGTTCAATATTGAGAACGGAATGCCTGTTTGCCACGTGATTACATTGAATAAATTCCAATCTGTATCGAGTGTATTCTTATCACAACCTTTTTTTCTTCCCTTCACACGGTTGCTGCAACAGTGATTCATAATCTGCAACTAAAACGTATTCGAAGAGTGCTACACACAAAGAATAAATGGAGCGATAATCCTTTTTTGAATTTTTATTTTGAAATCCATGCCATAATATGAATCGGAAGGAAGAAAACTTACCTTCATAATAGAATCTTATCATTCGATTGGAAAAATACTGAAACTTGAAACTGTTACGGCTAAATATTGCACTCAAAAAAAGTTGAAAATAATTGTGAAACATACCTTATATCTAAAACACTAAATGTATGTTTTCTTCCCACCGGTTCAATTTATATACGATTCAATTTGTTTTTTCCAAAAAATCTGTATATTTCAATTGAATGGTTGAGAATAAAAACCGACCTCTAACTATTGTGAGAATTAAAATGAGACTAAAATAAATTTGAGAATTAAAATGAGACCAAAAATTAAATGAGCATAAAAATGATACCCAGAGTGTTTTTACCTTTTTCTAGTCTCGTTTTAATTCTCACAAAAGTTAGAGGTCGCTTCTCACCCATTCAATTTTCATGAGAGTTACTTTAAAATGTCAACCCGCACATTGGTGTGTATTTGCACAGACAAAGAAATTGGAAACTTTGATGTGTAAAAGGTAAATTTAATGTTAATTTTAAAATTTACCGTATGATTTTTACCATTTGACAACTATGCGACATATTTTGGAAAAAAAAATCAGGTTGACGGAATCAAACCTCCGATCTCTCGGACAAAAATTTTAATTCAAACCACTACATTTGATCGCAATCAAGCGGACCGTGCTTGTATGGGATTGGAGAGCTATTCGAGAGTATGCCAATTGGGCGCGGTCAATCTTATTTTACATATGTGAACTCAATTTAGATCCATTGTAATACGAACAAAATTTTTAATGACACAAATAATAAAAACAATTGAAACGATTGAAATATCACATCAATACTACTGCCCAATAGATGGCGCTGGAGAATGGATATGGTTAAAATGTCTCAAATAGTACGGTCCCGTTGATCGCAATAGTGTATGCAATAGTGTTTATACATAATGAAATCTGGTGATTTTGTGTCCATACTGTCAAATTCTTTTAATATTTCCTCCAATCATTTGATTGTCGGTTCCTTCTTGGTTTCATGCTCTTTTTTTACATATTTTATGTCTGCATTTGAAATTGACTGAACACGCACATAGAGACAAACTATTCATCGCCTGGTAAATGTGAACTTTTGATTTAGTTCGTGTGTCTGTTTTTTTGGTGTCTGATAAGACAAGAATTTTTACAAATGCCACTTGTATAGTTGGATGATTGATGTTTGAATATAAAGAACAGAAAGAGAAATATTGTGTGTGCACAGTCAAATCATAATACAATATTCAACTATTATATTTAATGTGAGTTCAAAGACGTCATGTAATAGATATTCCTCCAGTGTATAGCCGGGCAAAAAAGCGTATCTCAGCCACAATGTTAATCATATTTGACTTGGTGTATGATTCAATCACGAATGATAGGATTTTTGAAAAGATTTAAATCCTCATCACAATCGCCATATCTTAATATTGATCAGATAATAATCATGATAATCATGATTGTGATCGATTCTTATTCAATGGCCTATTATAGGATCCTCATTCCGAATGTGAAATGTGAGACACAAACAAATAGACATGTTCATCGTATTTAATATTTCCTCGTAATTTTGTCTGAGTTTTGAAAACTGCAGCATGCGACTAAAGCGCTTTCAGAACAATTTATGAACATTGAGTTTAATTTGCACGCTTTATCGGATTTGTTATCGAAATTCGGTGCAAAGCGCATTCAGGTCACGTTTTAATGTGCGCTCCCAATAATATGCATTTTAACATCACATTCAACTGCCACAAAATGTGTCAATCTTAATTGAAGTTCTATTGAAATTGCTTTTTTGGGATTCTAAAACATTCATTTTGTGTGTGTGTGTGTGTGTGTGTGTGTGTGTCATTCATTAAAATTTACATTTTATTGCTTCGGACTCCGATTGCAACGGGATATTTTCTCGATCACCAACACATTATTGCGCTGATACGAAGTGCATTTGAAATGATGATTTTGACAACAATACAATCGCTTCGGGACGAGATATTCGGCTATTATCGGAACTAGAAAATGGTCGTTGAATGGATCAAATTGCATCGATTCAATGAAGACTTGCTGAATTTGGATTCATCTCAAACATTATCGAGCAAAGTTTTCTTGATTTTATGTATGTGATATCGAAAGGTACATCAACAACTTTTGGTTTCAATGAGGTCGTGCGACAGCCACTTGAGTTGGAAGACTGCATGCTCTATCACCGAATAAAAAAAGACAATTATTGTACAAATTGACGTCTCGAAAATGTAATCGAGATTCGTTGAAAATATCGCATTAATCGAACTATCGATTAAAAAAAAGGTGCTCGATTAAACGCACTTGATTACATTTTAATCGAAATGTGGTAATTTATTTTTAATCGAAATTCGATGTCAGCATTTTCGAAACGTCCGTACAGTGTACGATTTTTCGAGAATTAATATAGCATTTTGCGTTCGCAATGTAAATTCTTTGCCGCAACACTGTAATCTATCTGCATTTTTATCCTCATTGCGATTATGTCGATACAATGGATATTCGGTAATTTAACCTAAGCTTCTCATACATAAATACAATAGTTGTTGAAATGCCAAACGAAATACTTATAAAATGCGGTATTGTAGGTATTACATCTTCACAGCTATTAATGTTTGTGTTGTCTCAGCATCTCGGTTCCATATATTGTACTTAATGGCATGAATCACACGTGAACAATTCAATTTTAATTGGATGCCTACGAACTTTTTCCCCATGGATGTAGTTTGGAGCTTCAAGGATACTTTAGTATCGAGCATTTCAAATGGAGTGAAATCAAATTGGAGGAAACTAAAAGTGCTTGATACTATGGGGAATTCCATTACGAGCCCACGAGCATTAATAAGGCACCGCTTCGTGTGAATTGTGAAAACACGGTTAAAAATTTGGTTTATGGAATCATATATGAATCGGTAAGAATTAAAAGGACCTCCAATATTTTGGTGTTAAAAATGCAATATGATTCTATGTGAAAATAAAAGTGCAACATAAATATTTTCGCGTTTTCCGGGAAAACTACATGAGATACGAAATCACAATGTTCTTCGAATGATGATGTCTTGAGTAGAATAATATATTTTCGCATCTCTAATAGTTTTTCCGGAAAATGCGAAAATATTTAATGTTGTACTTCATTTTCACATTGATTCATGTTGCTTTTTTAAAACCAAAATATTGGAGCTCTTTGTATTTCCTAACGATTCATATAGAAATGATGTTGCCATTGGTGTGGATGAGAATGTGGGTCAAGAGTAAAGCAATCTCTTGCCGCTCACCATACATTTCTTTTCTATCTCTCTCTTTCACAATCAAATCAACAAAAACACACGCAATTTGAACGCAGACCAATTCAATCCATTATTTTGTGAT
Organism: Obolodiplosis robiniae; assembly: GCA_028476595.1. NCBI lineage: Eukaryota > Metazoa > Arthropoda > Insecta > Diptera > Cecidomyiidae > Obolodiplosis > Obolodiplosis robiniae. The sequence goes on along the minus strand of CM052017.1, from coordinate 3,578,329 downwards.
GCAGTTCCAAAATGAAAGTTTCACAACCCAAACCGCGCACCAAAACATTGCATCGTCGCTGGAAGTTCAATACACAAAAACGCAAATTAATCACTTTGAGACACATTAATGCAGCGCACAGTGTGTGCAAATATTATGAATTGATACAAATCCCTGTTTTTCCTCGTTTCCTTTAATTTTCTCTCGCATTGCAAGTGCAACAACAAAGTTGATCTATCAAATATTCAAATGGGGCATGATATTAAATCGAACATTTAAATATGGCTTCAATGCAAATTCGGTGCGGAATAATATTGACTTTCACATGAACTATGAACACCTTTGGTGCCATCAGCAACTTTAGACTTCGACTAACCCAAATCACGTTTTCGAAATCCTTTGCATTGTTTGCTTGGGGTCCACCTCTTTTCTCTTCAATACCGGTTTGGTGGGAGGCAATTCCATCAAAATACGAGGTGTACTAATAAATTTTCCAGAATCCCTGTATTTTCTGATGCAAATGCTCATGACAGTTGAAAATATAGACTGTTTGATACTATTCACTATTGAAACACAGTTTGTAGAATGCTATACCGGATACTACAAACTGTAATACTATAGTGAATATTTTAAAACAGTCAATTGTCTAATTGCGCATTTTGTTTTTATTTAAAGAAATTGGAAAAACTATTGGCCTAGCATAAAAAATTAAATAATCACGTGAACATTTTCGAGTTAAGTTTTTAAGATTCTCAAGTGGTTCAAGACTTCATTCCGCTTTTGGAAGCACCGACAAAACTTCCAAGACCTAAGCGGTTTACAAGCTATGTGCAAATTGCTTCCCGGGAAACAAAAGGCGCTCGTATGAACTGATTATTTGACCGGTCGAAAGATCGAATAGATGGGTATCCTCTATACAGCCCAGATTTGACACCTGTCGAATCAAAGATAAACTGCATGGTCAACGATTTTTAATGCCTGAAGAAGCAGTTGAAGCGTTCGAAAGTCATATTTCGACACTATCACCTTCGGACTGGAAAAGTGTTTCGATCATTGGTTTGTACGCTCATAGCGAATATTTTGAAATTAAATAAAATGATTTTGAATAAATAATCATCGTTTTTCATTTACGATTTCGAGAACTTTATTAGTAAACTCGTATTATGCGTTAGCTCAGAAATCTGAAATGAATATTCAAATTGCATTGATTTTTACATTGAACTGAGGGCGCTCACGTCGAACCAAGTGATCTGATGTTTCTGCTCGATGGGTTCAATAGATTTGCCACAGAAAGAAAATATAGAGCGAGAGAGAAAGAGAAAGAACCACATCTCTAATTTTAATGGGAAAAATGATGATCACCGATGGCTGGCATCGTACCACCTTATAACTTAGCTAATCGATTTTCTCAATTTTTCATCAACAACTTTTAATTAGATTCGATATCCACATAAATTTTTCGAGTATGCTAACGTCACCGCGAGAGATCCCCAGGAAACTAACTGTCTTTAATGACAACACACCGGGTGTTTGGAGATATATTTGATGATGTTCACGAGGTGTGTATTAGGTATATGTTTATTTTTTCCTTTATTCTATTTATTTTGATATTTATTCGCTTGTTCAATCTCGTGCTTCGCGAATACTATTCTCAGCGGATAGCTTCAACATCAACAACATCCATTTTGTCGGTGATTGCAAAATCGATACGCTGAAACATTATGGAAGAAAAAAGTCGACACATGACAACGTGTTAAAAGATTGTGATGAGTGAAAATGAAGAGAAAAGTATCTGTTTTTGTTTCCCTTCGCTCTCTTCGTTGAGCTCAAATACTCATCAACATACGAATAAATAATCTTACATACGTAAAAGCAGCTTTTCCGCACATTTCCAGAAAGTCTACGGGTTTACGGGAATTTCACTTTTCATTGATTACTACAAATTTGTATATTTCAACATTAATAATTATTTCTAATCGTTTTATCATGCTACTTTGAGAAAAAGTCACACGAAATTTCAAGTCATGACGATGAGATTTAGGATTATTCAAACCACGAATCAGCTCTGCCATCCACCACCAATAGCGAGACGGAAACTCTTAACTATTGTTGATGTACACTTTAAAATATATATTTTAGCATTGTAAAACACAAAAAAAAAACACGAGAAAATATAGATTCTTGTAATGAAATAAAGAACGGCTAAACCTTTCTTTTCTTAAATTCCTACGAAAGTTTTCTCGGAGCATCAATTATTATTCATTTCTAAAATAATCCTTATTACATGGACCAATTAACATATGACATTGACGTTGAACATAACACTATTGACTGTTTCCTTCTAAGAACATAGCTCATCGGATTGACTTAAAATCAGAGAATACATTTCGCTGCGCTGCTCAGACACAGCTGACAATAGCAACTCTCGGCATTCGCTATTTCAACGCATGCACTCAGTTCACATAAACGTGCGCTGCTGTATACTGCTTCGAAATAAAACACATAGCAGTCCGCGCGTGTTTTCTACAGTATGTGTTTTATTTCGAAGCAGTATACAGCAGCGCGCGTTTATGTGAACTGAGTGCATGCGTTGAAATAGCGAATGCCGAGAGTTGCTATTGTCAGCTGTGTCTGAGCAGCGCAGCGAAATGTATTCTCTGCTTAAAATTGTATGCGACTAATTCTTTCCGTGAAAAGATGAGATTACGGCATTTTCATAGCGATATGACATGAAATAAACGTAGTATTACTTATTCCGAGCGTTTTGAATTTTTTGGGCCGATCGCAATAACTTTACTTTTTACTTTTACGTAATCATCGGTCTGTATGGAAAAGTAAAAATCATGCCACGGTGATATTGTCGATGGCAACGATATGAATCTTCTCGGATTTTCAAGATGGATTACGAGTGAAAAAAAGGAATTTACGAGGGACGAAAATAAATATCTAAAGTAGTGAACAAAATGGAGTGATGGGAATCATGGCTGACGAATAGAAAAATGTTCATGATTCATCAAACTTTCAAAAATTTTGGTGGTAAATTTTAGGCGTACCAAATAAAATACGATTGATTGATAAGAGGATATTTAAGAGTAGGCATTCCAGATCACCCGGATTAATCCGGATTTTCATGGCAAAACCCGGTTAAAAATTCGCCCGGCCGGCATTCCCGCACAATCTTTTCACTGCAAAAATCTTAAATGGCCAATTTAATCCAATTTTTTTTTCAAATCAGCTTCATGTCATCCACGCAGAAAGAACGATAAAATCAATCAGTTGGTTTTGTGTAAAAGCCGACAAATATTTTTGATTTGTATTTGATAAAAAATGTTGACATAATCTTTGACAAATCTTCAAGAAATTCAAAAAACATGGACAAAAACGATTGAAATCGGGAACGAATGCATATTAAATTGAATTTTGTCATCATTGTGTTCAGTCCATTCAAAAGAAAATAAATAGTTAAAATGCGTGGTGGCAAGAGTGGTGGTTGTGTACGGATAAGCGAGCTTGCGAGTAAAAGCTTTCCAGGAATTACAAGAAATTTTTCTAATTTTTCAAATTCGCTCAGATTTTTAGAACGGAATTTTACGGCTTATCGCTCAGAAATCACACGGTTTAAAGGAAAAAAAGGATCATCACAACAAAAAGCTGGAATGCTTATTCTAAAGGCGGTTTTCATCCACGCGGCGGTCAAAATCAGAAAGAATTCATTCATTGGCAACGTTCCGAGTGTAGTTCTAGATTGTGCGATACAATCGACAAGAATAAATATCCCATCAACAGTCTGCAGCTTTCGATACATGTGCGTGACATGTAGTTGTCCCGCTCTTGATGGACACATTGTTATCATGCCATTGTTGCCGTTGGCACTCGGTAGACATTGGGTCAAACGAAACACAGATAATAGACTCTTATGTCAACAAAAATTTAAATTAAAACTGTTAGAGCGTGTTGTACTCACTACACAAACACAGCACAATAACAGCAGCAGAAGCATCAACAACACGAGAGTAAGTAAACATACTAATATTGCTATCATTATTTTGTATTGCGTTGTTCCGCTGTAACCACTGGAATGCATGGTAGAATGTGCGTCAGATCAAAGACAAAGATTTTACGCAAACAATGCTAATCATGAATCAGCGAAGCAGCCGAAATAATCTTTTTTTTGGTAGAAACAGCAAGGAATGCTATTGTTTACAAGCGAATATACGGTTTTGTTCGATATCTTTGTATAGAGACTGATGGAGAAAGAGGGAGAGTGTGCGAGTCTGAGGGAGATAAAAAGGGATGGAGACAGAGAGAGAAAATGAGGGGTCGAGACCAAGATAAATCAAACTCAATGAATAAAAATGTGTTAAGAAAATCTTGGATGGTGCAATGACACAAAATATTTATCATCTTATGAAAATGCGTACATGAAACGGCATCTTTAGGTTCTTTTGAGTGACTTATCGAGATTGTAATTCGTTTACCTGGGAAGAGTATATCAAAGCATATATTTTCAAATCTTCGATTCATTTTTTCGGTTTTTTTGTGAAATAAAGTCAAAGAGTGACCAGTTAGAATCTAAATTATTCGTAATAAATATAAAAGACACAGCTAGTTCAAGCTATTTATTCGAGTCCATTGTGATATCATTAAAAATATTTTTCACGAAGCCGCACACGATCGATGGAAGCCACAAATTAGAGACTGGAAAATGTAGCGGATACATCCGTCGAAATGACAAAATACGAATATCCAATTAGTCAATTATTAAGTGAATTAAATTTGATAGACCGCACTAATAATCGAATGTCATTTAGTTCGAGCAAGCGAATGAGGGAAATAGATTGCCATTTGAATCATTATTCGGTCGGTAAAGAATGGGAATCGCATCATTGGCCGCATCCGTATGCCTAAAATGGCCATGTACAATAGATTTTTCTCTATGTTTCCCACCACATGGATTGGATATTGTTGTCTAAATTTGGTCGGTCGATATGGCCATTTCAAAAGCTCGATTCCATATTGATTTGCCATGTGAAACCATCATTTGTGTGCATGTCCATTAATTCAATATAACGTGCTGTTATCGATTCGGAAAACATTCAAAAGCTATGTTCGTTTATGCAAATGAAACTTCATTTTCGTTTGATTTGGTTCGGTTAGCCAAACGCATTACCTGTCTCTCGGAATTTTAATGTCTAATTCGAAACAATCTCGATGTTGATCAACTGCCGATATACTGCAATAGCAACAGCCATTAATTGCTAGTTTATTTAGGTAATTTAACGTGACTTTATAGCTAATAATAACTTTCACTTTGCGTATTGCATTAATCCGGGTTGCTATGTTTTGATTCACCGTCTTGAAAACATCGATAAATGCATAGCTCCATCAGCAAAGAGTTATTATCGGTCTGAAACGGGCTATCATCCGTTTTTTTACTTTTCGAGCACGACCATAATACTTGTATGAACCCAGTTGTATGTATTTTAAATAGAAGAAACTTGAAAAGCTCAAAAAGAGGGAGGATAGTGACTCAGTGTGCACGATCCATTATTAGTTTCAATGTATTTTAATGGCATGTGACAGCTGGGATATTGACTGGCTGACTGAAATCGCACCAGGACTTACCTGTTTTAACTAATTTAAATGTAACATTGTTATGCGATTTAATGGTTTCATTAAATGTAATATGAGTACAATCCTTTAAAATTCCTGATGAGGTAGCCATTATTCGTGTAGTGGTCGCGGTTTGAAATGATGGGTATTCACTAAAATTGTTAATATGAATGTTGCTAGAGGTGCCTGATAAGGCACCTCCACTCCGCCAACTGTTGAATAAACTACGACTAGTTTTTCCGATGTTGTCTATATACGACCGTTGATTTGCAGACGGAGGGTGGGGATACAACACAAGTCGGAGCGCACATGTGATCCAAAGGACATCAGGTTTAGTATAGAGCATCAGCAGCCGCACGGATAGTGCCAAATTATGAGAAGGAAAGAGAGAAAGAAAGAGACACAGAGAAAAATATGGTATTTTTAGTTATAATTTTTACTCAAACCTAAATAGGATTAGTTCTATGAAATGGTCAATACGCGATCAAAATCGAATTAGAATGCACAAACAAATTTAAGCATTAGCGCCAAAGAGCCGTCCATTAGCGAACAAAAAAGATGTTGAAAGTTCTCGCAACTCTTTGTTTAGCAGACGCGCGCACACACATAATTATTTACTCACACACAGTTGGCTTGTTTAAATATCCATTTGAAAATTATTCTATGGTAAAATTAGCTTTTTAATTGTGATTTATGTGTTGTTATATTCAGTGTTTGCACTCATCCAATTAAAATGCCACAAAAAAGCACTCGATGCAGCTGGATGAGGGAGAGATAGGAGAGAGAAAGAAAAAACTGTTGCTTTTCACCATTTGCTTCCATTCGTTGGAATTAATTCATATATTCATTGGTCCATGAGTGTGTGTGTGTGTGTGTGTGTGTGTGTGTGTGTGTGTGTGTGTGTGGGCCTAACACGAGGAATTATTGTCATTGCATAATAAAAAGAGGAATCAAGCAAAACATATTTACAAAAACCATCAGAAAAACACAAAAACACTGCACGTATTTTCATTGCATTCCAGAGAACGTGGACGAGTTGAATTCCATTGAGCCACATTTGGTGAAATGGTTTGCATTTGTTTGCCGATGTCACCAAAGTATTCTTTTACAATGCGGTCTCGTTTTCATTTCAGAATGTGTAAATTTCATCGCCATCGAATGTGGCGATGCTGGTGCAACACACACACACAACATAACACAGAAGGTGGATGTAGTCCCCATTGGTCGACTGATGGTTTTGTTAAATTATCACCCAAAAACCGACACAATGCTTTTAAACTGCAGGCCATTTTACGTTGTCATTTTATTATGAGTAATTTTGGTTGTTCCATTTTTCCAAAGATGCATCGATACGCCGATCTGCCTCGAGTAATCTAAAGGGAATTTCGCCCATTGACTTCTATTTATATAAATAAAGTGAGTCTTTTATGGACGAGCCATTATTTCATGTGTGTAGCAATGGTATAGCCAACAAAATGGCATCTAACAAAACTTGAAAATTTTATGAAAGTTGGATGTATGTTATGTAGAGTATGCCTTTGAATCCGGAACCACTATTGTGTGTGGCCCTTTTCATAGAGTTTACCTCACGTGATATCGACTTAACACACTCTCTTTTAATAAGTTCACATCAGGTCGTGTGATTCCATTCGCAATTCATGGATATGGCTTGCCAATACGTGATGGTGTTGGGCATCCAAGGTACGGATCGGTGGTAGTTTATATTATATATTATTTATAAATCAATGTATGAGGCCCCATCCGCTCTTTCGGATCCGGTTCATGCTGTTTCCAAGTTCCAAGCAAAAAAATGAGCCTCATACAAAAAAACATGTTTAACATTATATTAGCCAACCAAATGTTATACGGATAATTTTAATATCACATCACTTTATCCATTTAAAACGGTATGCAAAATTGCACACCGACGAACTTGTGTATGTGTGTGATTCATAATTCATACATTTTCCTGTCGTTGCTGCTCGCTCTGTGTGTTCCTGTGGATTTTCGATATATTACATTCGTTACCTTTTGGCTTTTTCGGCATGAGTTCGCTTGTATATCAACGTTTATCCATCTATTTTTGGCTGTTAATCATCAACTCACATGCAGAGCGAGCGAGTGAATGAGCTTGCACCTACAATGTGCCTCAGAATTGAACGATCTACTCAGCCGAGCAGTGCATGTAAAAAAAATGAATGATTCACAAAACACGCAATATTTTGTATGCGATTTGAAAACAAATGTATGGAAAATACCTTATTCCTTCTGCAAGATTAACCCTATAAATTTGGACCTACAACACATTGTGTACACAGAACAATCATTTTTTCAACTCACAGTTGAAATTATCACATTTCCAATCGAAGTTGGGAATATTCAACCCAGTTTAGATTTCAGTACATATAAGCTTGGTATAAATATTTCCAAAAGGGATGAAAATTTGATAATTTCTACTGTCAGTTGAAAATATGACTGTCAAGTTTTGCTCTGTGTATCTAATTCAGACCAAGAACTCTACATTTGCAGTTAACTCAGGGAATGTTCCTCTGAGGGGGAGAATATATGAGGAGTGAAATATCTAATTCAAGAGATATGTGATTCATGTCAGGTGTTGATATTTTCCTCCTTGCTGAGGAGGAGAATTGCTCCTCACAATATTGAGAATTGTTCCTCCTCCTTCCGCTCCTCATAATTCTCCTCATTAGAGGAACATTCTCTGAGTCAAATCCTGAAAATAGATTAGGCATGACCTTGGCCCCTCTACCCTTACCACCTAAAAATGAAATAGCTCGTGTGTATATTTTCATATTTCATGTTTGCCATTCAATCGACGCTCTCGTGCGTATTTAAATATTTCAAAAAATATATTTTAAATTATAACAATAATAATGAATGATGCGCATATATGTGACTTATAAAGAAACACTTGTGCTGATACAGATTCTCAGGCGTATATATTGTTGTGAGAGCATGTAAATGCAAAAAGCATGCGATGAATTTGCAATTTTTGGACTTTGCCACGGAATACTTTCCGAGTGATTTGAATGTTATATTCAAACGGATGACGAACATTCTGTGTGGTCCAAAGGTAGGAATCATGATTGTTTGACGTTTACACGCTATGCGAGCGCCTTTTACTTTTGTAGCGTTTCTCTCAACCAGTGATTGTTATATTGCTTTCAGCATCCAAAGGATAGCTGAGCGCGCATATATTTATATGTAAAGATAGAAGATGATGCCAGGCTGTTGTGTTGGCTATGGACCATATCGTACCGTTGAGTCGGGTAAGCGTGTACATTTCAAATGTATTGCGTTGCCAGATTGTCGAAATGCAAATCAACTTGTAGAATAGCAGCAAAAAAGTGCTGTTTGTAGATTCGTGAGGGCTGGAATCACTTTTCCAGCATTTCCAATTAATATTTTGTGAGTCTGCATGTGGTCGAATGATTGACACTTGATGCTCTCTTTGCCGAACACCAAAGCTGACTTAGGCACCAACCGATGGCGTGCACTGCGGTAGGTGGCTATAAACTATTCAAGCAGTGCGCTTGAGGGTGCCATCTTTTCTTATTGAACATTTGAAAAATTGAATTAATATGAATTTTATTATTATTTTTTGTAATAATTTCTATAAACATTTTAAAACAAATTCGAAGACGCAGCAAAATGAATAACTTTTTGACACTGTCATTCAGCTTATTTGATGTTTTGTTTAATTTTAACATTTGAAATAAGCACGTAAATAATTATTTATTTTATAATATGAATATTGTTGTTACTTTGAAAATTAAAAGTTGTTATTATTTTCATATTCAAAGATAATTTTTATTTGTGATTACAAAAAGTAATACCTATTAAAATTCTTATTAATTCTATTTTCAAGAATTCGGCGAACAAATACACCGCATTTGCGTCAGCAGGGTAATTATTTTGCACAATTTACCGGCGACAGGTCTCAGATATTCACACACAATTGTGCAGGAATTTCTTTGGAATTTAAAATTTTCAACGAGGATTCCCACAAATCTGGGCTAAGATAAGTCTTCCGTAGTCCAATATATATTCAATTCATCGTCTCGCTTCGAACTTAAATTTGATCACGAAACTTACCAATTGTTACTAATTCCAGGTAATTGCTCAACCCGTTTGCTTCTATAAATTGTTGTAATCATTTGAATATATGCGATTCAAAGAGGAACATTCGAGAGATAAATAATGGCACGCACCTAACCAATCGCGCAATGTATGTATGCATTTTCAATGAGCCAGATAGAATTTCAAGCATAATTTATTCTGAAATATGAACGAAGCTAGTGGATTTCGAGGTATTTACTTGCGTGACGAACGATCAGCACGAATCATTAGTTTTACAGTGAGTAGATTTAAAAAGTCACACACAACCCTACTGAAAATCAGTTTGGAAAATATTTTGGTACAATATTCGGAAAAAAGGTTGGAATCCTATTTTTTTTTTTTCATTTGAAAAGGTGGCGTTTTTGTACCGAACTACGAAATTTTCCAACCAAATTGTCAGTAGGGAGCTCACTTATATTCCATTGTTTGAAACAATTTAAATTTATGCATGAAATATCATCTTTATCATCATCTTTAAGATGGAAAACACGTGTCTTCAGTGTCTTTATCGTAAATAAAGCACTCCTGATTTCATTCCATTTGTAATGTAACCTGTTTGCTAGTGAACACAAACATAGTGGGTAATAATATGTGCGCTTCATGGAATGTTCAATTGCTTTGTCTTCATCTGCCCCATTTACCTTTGCCGCGTTCGAAAATGGACATGACATGTGTGTGACAGGGCACGAAATATTTTCGTACAAATTTGGTTTTTGTTTATGTTTCATTCTTGCTGTTTACACATAATAACGTGCGTTCTTACTGGCTTCGGCTGAAGACAAACCATTGCTCTTATACCTAATTTTTCACGTTCATTGTGCGAAATGCGCTCGTTCTCTCTCTAAAAAAAAAGAAACAATAACACTATGGTTATTGACCACTCACGTATGGGCTAGACATAAGACGCATGCACAAACAATTTACCATTTGAGTCAACAATTTTGTGAAGTAAAAATGTTGACTTTTGGTATTTTCATATGTAAACTTCTCGCAATAATGGACTTAGGAAGTCATATTTATTCGTCTAATTTGATGCATTTATTTTTAGCGATTGTCGAAGCACGCACGGCATATGACACCATTCCAAGCTGATTGCTCTTCCTGTCCACCTCACTCCCACGCCCTTTCCATCTTTCTCTCTCTCTCTCTGTCTCTCTCTCTCTCTCTCTGTCTCTCTCTCTCTCTCTCTGTCTCTCTCTCTCTCTCTGTCTCTCGCTCTCTGAATGTATCTGAATTGTATTGTTTTGGTGCAAAATGACAAAACTGCGTCAGCACACAAATTGCATTTCAGATTTAATTGTTATTAAATGGAACGGAGGCGAGATGAGATACGTGCTGAAATGTGGCTCTACCATCGTCAAAATAAATCTGTTTCTGAAATATGAATATTACACTCCTAAGCTTCATTTCACAGTAAAATGCATTGCCATGAGTTTTTATTGTAAAGTACAATATATAAGTTCGGAAGCCTCATATTGGCAAACTTCTTTCATAGTTTGCTTCCTTTGCACGTTTCAACTTCGTTTTTGAAATGCGCTTATTTATTCGAGCTCTCAAGCTTTCGTTCAAACAATTTAATATATTGAAGAAGCTGGAGAAAGATAAAAATATTAACACTCACACGATCCCTAATTAGTTGAAGTTTCAATCAATCTCATCTGTTGAACCTATGCACTCTATTTATAGCAAATTTGCTGACAAGATCATATTCAAAGCACGGCTCCTTATCATCACTACTAATTATGAATTGGGCGCGATGAATTCCTTTTCAGATAAACTGTGGCATTCTGAAGGCATTTGAGAATCAATGCGATAGCGGCATAGGAAAGCGAGATCCACCAGATGCCGCCATATAAATGAACATTCACATTGAATTACTCACAGCATGACTAGACAAACCATTGCGACGAAGAAATATATTAAAAATTCAAAACCTCAAGTCGACATTCAGCTCGGTGAAATGCGTTACAGTAGCTTATAACCAAGCATACATTGACATTCTGGCAGCGTGCACACTGTTTTCTTGCAATTGCCTAACATTATGGGTGGATTGCTTTTCGAAAGCTTTGATATCTTTTTGGTGATATTTATAAAAAGGAGTGAATTGATATTATAAATCGAAGATCAAATGAGAACATTAAATGGATGCCTGAGAATAATCATGACTCAAATATCCTCAATATAGAAGACTGAAACATGAAAAATAATTTATAAGAGTGGAAATTGCAAAATGAAGTGTTCGGCCAAACAATTTTTCGATTTGCACATCACAAATAAGAGATACGAATGAGTATCTTTGGCAAACTTACAGGCATTGATACGTCCTACAACCTTTTCAAAGAAATCCGTTATCTCTTTCAATCGATTGTTTGATCGAATACTTTTTTCCATATGTTTAACTCATGAGATTTTTTTTTTCACTTCCAGTTATGTGGATATTTATGGGAGTTTCAGAGAATATTTGAGTCTTGTTTTCAGCCTTTCAAATGGAACATAAATTTCGAGGAGAAAAATTCGAACATTTCAAACTATGCTGAAGTTTCACTAGAACTGTCAAGCTGACTCTCATGCTATTTTTATTGCAGTGTGAAATACAGTTGCAGTTAATCCGTTTGCATGAAATGCAAATGAGAAATATGTTCGCAGAATTCAAAGGTATTCAGTGTAGCAAATAATGATTGTGTATGGCATACAATAACCAACTAAAAACAGCAACAGCAGCGGCACGAGGACGATATTCACGCTGCACTGAGTGAAAGTCAAAAGAGTACTGAGTTCGCTCCATTCAATGTGCCATTTTCAACATTTTTATTTTGGTGAAATGCATCTAATTACATTGTTTCTAAATGCAATTCACTTGAAATTCGTTTATTTCATTTTTGCTTTTTAATGTTCATTTGCGTTCACAATATTTATGGAACTTTTAACTTTTTCCCTAACATTGTTTTTATATAGTTTTTTCTCCATTCCCAACAGTAGCACCTTTTTCTATCGCGTCAACCGCAATTTTCACGTGCTGCATACTTTGTGCTGAAGCATTGAACTATGTGGATGAATGATGTCATTGTCATTGCAACGAAGCTTCAAATGCGAGTTGTTAGCATTGTCTGCAAAAATAATCATGTGCCACTTGACATAAATAGCGATGATTTCCGAAACCATCCGGAACAAGAAGGTTAGAGAAATTATTCGATACATTTTTCGGGGCATTTAATGCAGTCAAGAGCAGTGTTTTTTAGATGACTATTTAATCATCTATATCTAGATTGTATTTCATTTTGATCATCTTTTGTCCGCAACATCTATTGAATAGATAATGAAGAATATTAAGATAAATTATATATTTCTTAAATTAAATCCTCCCCTCGAGTTATTCGCATATGAGGCTTAAATGAAACTTTCATAATTCACAAAATGTTTTTCATTTATTCATAAGATCTCTGCTTTATTTTAATTACAAGGTTTATTTAAAATTCGATGATGATATTTCTTCTTGGTGTGTTTTTCTACAACACCAGACGATAATGAAGTTACTATTTCGTGAACCTATCTAATTAAAAATCAAAATAATTTATAAGATAGATGCATTTTTCACCATCAAGATGATATTTTTATATATATATTTATTTTTTTTTTGAAAATTAAACTTTTATCTTTATCTTATTTCGATACATTTCGAGTATCTAAAACCCGGGTCAAAAGTGTCACAACACGTTCAGGTTAATTTAGTTATGTTTTGCTTGTGAATTCAATGATTGCTAGCGCGTGTGTGTATTGATGGGTGAACCGGATGCAACGTTTAAATTCGGTTTTAACGATGTGCCAAAGCACAAGTTATTCAACATCATTTTAAAAGCATTGGCTGCTGTTAATTTCATCAAAACACGAATATATAATTTGCTGGCGACCTATTGAACTGTGACATTTATTGCAACAATAACTCTAATAGCCCCCACACCTCCGTAATCATCAGAAGCACATCAACATGCGTTGGCAACGCGCAAAGCGCAAACAAAGTGATATTAGCTATTTTGCACTTTTCTCGATCCATCGACCGAGAACATTCAATTTGAAGTGACGAGGACGCCTTTTTTTTCTTGAACCAACAAACAAACACGAGCACTTTCCCGTATTTCGTGTTCTGTGGTAGAGTACAAGATGCTTTTTTGCCATCGTTGTCGGTTGATAGACTTTGACGCTTTTAAGCGAAACCTTTTGGTCGTACATCAATTTCAATTTAAACATACATTTTCCAAGCGGTGTTCATTCAGTATGAGGAACAAATAAATCTATCGTGTTACCATCGTAACATCGCTCGAACTGGCAAATTAAAAGGCACTAGACGATCAATTTTGAAATGAAAGCAACTTGAATAATCAATAATGCTTTTAAGTCGATGTCATTATTTATTTTATTGAGATAAAAATTCGTGATGCGTGCACTCTTCAATTCTCGTATTCAGGCGTTTACGTTGTGCGGGGGCACATTTTTTGTATTCGTTGCTGGTATTTACTGTTCACCCAGCATGTTTCATTGGCACTCATCAACAGCAATTCAATTGCATTTTTATGCACGTGACTTTTTTTGCTTTTGTATCTTGAAACGCGCATATTTTTGACACACATCAAGTTATTTGACGTCAATTGAGTACGACAGGCGAAGTGCATGTGACATTTAACAGTACTAATAAAAACAAATGTGGCTAATAACAAGAATTGATGACGTGCGTGCGACGGCAGCGATGGCATTTGATACAATAACAAACTGCGACAAAGAATATTGCGAAATATTCTGATTAAATTTACGTAATGACTCTATTCGCTATTGAAAGAAACATCCTTTTGTTTTTAATAACATGAATAGTCCAGCTGAGTTTGGTAAATCTGTAGACGATTTCCCCTTTTCTTTTGGACAAAATTTATCGGATTTTTTTTTGAAAATAAACAACACGATTTTGATATTCGATTTATGAACGAGTTCCAAAAAACAAAAATTCTACGTTTATAAACCGAATTTACCCTTTCGAGGGTAACCATCTTTAATTCGAGCACGATTTCGCATGATTTTACGAGTGGCTATTGGTGGGAGGCTTGCAGGATTGTACTCCACCACACTCATACGTACGACGGTCTTTTTGTTGTACCGGACCGACGGTTTTACGTGCGCTTCCAAGCACGCCATGGTAATCATTTCTCATCATTGAGATTCGAACCTACGTTCCCATGACTGTGACACAAATAAGCGCAGTGCGCTTACCGCTCTGCCACCGCCTGGGACGACTTTCAAATATTATTAAATTATTTTTCAAAAACAAATATTCAGACATATTTTAGAAATCGTTAGACGATTTAACTAAAACTTTGGATTCGAAATCATGGAAATTTTCATAGGTGTTATTTTTATTGTTTTTAGACGATTTTGTAGTTCTTTAAACGAAAAACAATTGAACCTGTCCCATCGTATCACCTGGACATGAGTTGAGCAAGTTTTTGAAGCAATTTCACTAAAATACGTGGTTTTGAAGAATGTAACACAGTATCTTGGGTTGTACCAGTTTTCTTCAAACGGATGCCATTGTTTCCGTTTTATTAAATATGGCAACATGAACAAAACGCCGGTGCATTCAGTTTCCTTGAGTGCATATACTCCAACTACATTTAACAAATGGTTGTGCATGAAGTATCATCGGGAATAGCCCAAAACATGTAGACCGAAAGACGGATTTATTTGTCGGATGATATTGAGGCAACACAACAAAATGTCGCTCAAGTAATTTGACAGAATTGAAGCAGTTACCTCAACATATTCAATATGATTCATTTAATTTGATGATTCCAATTACTGTTTCGTTCGAAATGACTTAAAATTCAATGAAACTTCTGGCATCCAGTTGAATTATTGATATACGATGATGACTATAAAATAATACGCTATATACACACTTCATGCCTTTCATGTATTATTTTCTCATGCAATCAGCCCTCCTTATCTGGATTTACAGTAGTTGTAGCGTCTACTCGATTCACATATAAAAAGTTGAAATTCCAAGTTTTGCACTGCTGCAAGCGTACATTTGTCCATGTAAATACTCAGTCGGTCGTTTGCATTAGTCAAATATTTTCACATTTCGATATGTTGCTGTGAGTGTGAGTGTGTGTGTGTCATTCAACGGCATGTTGACTGTTTGCGCGCAGATTATCTATTGCATTCATATTTCCAATTTTGCCGCTGTTCTTTTATCATAATGTTTTTTTTTTTCAGCATCGTCTACATGTTTACGTCATTCCGACACAGGGGAATTTCATCAATGGAAATGTGTGTATATTGAACACGCACACGCAACAAAAATGGAATATTTAATGCATTTGAAATGAGACCGGGGACCCCATTCAATGTACTAAAAGACAATAAAAAGAATTCTTACCAATGGAACATTGAATCCACTAATATAATGAACGCAATCAAGGAATTCGCATTTGCTATACGACACAGAGCGTATTTAATATTAACGAAGTAATGCATTTCACTGGGCGTGAGTGAGAGAGAAAGAGAGAGATATTGAACAGCGCAGAGTGAACGTACCACGCACAGTAATTTAGTTCGTCGTTCGCACTGCTTCAAAGCAAAAGCTTTTTGTTGCTCAACCAACTCAATAATTCATAAACAGAGAGCGTTTCACCTGTGTACACCGCGCACCACTTCTGGGCCACCAATGTTTGCAGTTGAAATTTTCATTATTCACTGCCGTACGCCTTGTAAACTTATCCAAATAATGCACACACAAAGGTTAGAAGAAATTTTAATTTGTATCTTTCGTCTTCTTCATTGCATATAATTCTCTTGCATCTGGCGCTTCGGTATGACGTGAAGCTGAACATTTTTTTCTTCCTGCCAAATCCGAAGAATTGGAGATGACTGACAAATACCATGACTGAATTCAATAAATATGCATATTGAGTACGTCAACAAATACACACTTTACTCCTGAAAACAGCGTCCGCTAAATAAACCGATGAATGTTCAGAAAATGAGTGCGGCAAGTACGAAATCAAAGCAGTGAATGTTTTTGTACAAAATATTTTTCTCGCAAATTACGGCGCTCTGACACGAAAAAAAGGCAGCCCGAATATCGGGCAGAATATCGGCCTGATATATCCAGGAACAGATGACATCAAATGCATGCTTACGAATGACGCAAATACAGCCAAATATATCGAAACTTGTGGTTAATATCTTTTTAGAAATTCATCAAATTTTGAAATCATAATTGAGAAAAGAAGAGCACATGCATACACACACTGGATCGAATGAGACCATTGACGGTCTCACAACGGAAATTGTTCAATTTTATCCAAGAATTTATGTAATATGATTGTTAGTAATCGATATTCGACCATATACCAAATACGATACACAAAATATCGGTGAATTTTTTTAAAGAAAAATCTCCCTTCATCCCGGCAAGTTCAGCGAAATGTTAGTAGTTTTGTAACACATTGCACATTCGAATATTGAATAGATTTTTGATGAGGCTGATTCAAGTGAAAAAAAAAGAAAAGTTCATTGAGAAATGGCACCTTTCACCTTTCTCGGATACCGTGCTCATTGGATCGCTGTTTCGCAATCGAGCATTCGTTTTGGCTGCTGCTTCCTTAGATTTGGACATTTTCGAAAACAATCCAAATGAATTGGGCCGCTTTGTGGTTTCGTTAAATGGATCCGTGTCAACTTGTGGTGTTACCGGCGTTCGATACTCAAGTTCATAAACTGGTTCGCCCGATTCAAAAAACGCATCGTAATTCCGAGCTGATAGATTTTCCCGTGTGAATGTTGGATTGACAATTCGAAATTCGGTGATGTCGCGCAAACGTGCTGGCTCGGGCGTTGCTTGCTGCTTCGATCGACCTAGTCGCCCTAAGCTGATATGTAGGCGACTTTTCGATTTGCCCGGCGGTTTGCTATTGCTTGGCGATGCTTGTGCTGGTGTTTGCTGTTTTGTTGTATTGAACGTCAGCGATGATGCACTCAGATTGGGAAGTGTTGGTGATGGCGGTGGGGTTGCTTGTGCTAGGCTAGCGCTTCCATAATCTTCTTCGTAGATTGATGGCTCTCGTGATTCGGTACTTGGCGATGTATAGCCAAAAATGTCGGTTTTTGCTTTTCCTTTTTTAGTTGATTGCTTGGATGAGCGTTGCTTTTGCTGTTGCTGTTGCTGTTGCTGTTGTTGTCGCTTTTGTTGTTGATTATTCGCGTTGGAATTTGGAGGATAGGAATTGCGATTGGATGGGTTTTGGGGTAATATGTGGTTGGGTGAGGTTTCAAAAGGGACTAGTGGCTCGCGCAAGTTATCCAGAGTTGGTCGTGGTTTGAATCGTGGTAGTGCAGCACCGTATGTCATATATATCAATTCATCAGCTGGAAATATTACGTACATTCCTGGCCCACTCGATTCATCGCGACGGGCTTCAGGTTGTACACATTAACTGAAAACTATGCTTTTACCGATCTTTGTCCGTGTGGCTGTTTTTGTTTGTCGAAATTTCAATTTGTTTCGATTTTTCTCCCAAATTCACACTGTTTTTTTATTTATTTAATTGTTTGTCCGCTGACTCTTGTTTTTAAGTTAAAATGTTCGATATATTTACAAAAGTTCCAACTGAAAATTGCGCAATATTTTCAAAAAAAATATTTCTCGTGATTTTTGGTTGTCGTGTAATTGTCCTCGTGTATCATTTAATGTCGCAAAACTCTGTTCAAACGTGAAATGCGCTAGCTATCACGAAATTAGATAGAATCACAATATTTTACAAGTAATTTAATGGACGATTGGCTAGCTTCTTCGAGGAAAAGCTTAAAATCGATAGAAAAAATATCTCCAGTGAATTTTTATTGATCGGTACGTACTTGATAACCTTATTTCGGAAGAGACTCCATCAAGATGAATATCAACTTAAAAAAAAATAGCTCGATCCGAAACGTTCGCCTACATTTTTGTTACTTCGCTCTATTCATTTGATAAAGTTGAATGCAAACGATTCGACGGAATATCATCTGAAAAGAAGAGAGATAAAAATCATGATTATTTTTGATTTGCCACGACCGATGTTCGATGTGCATTGAAATACATTCAATATTTTGCTATCTCGCTACAAAAATCTCGAATTTCTTTTTCCAAATCTCAACATCTCTCTGCACATAAGCGTATTAGATCCAACTTTGTTCCTTTGTTCCACTTCCCTTTTGTTGCTATTTATCTTCCATTCAAAAATCGTAATGATAATATTTCAAAGTTAGAGTCATTTATCAAATTATTATCTCTCTCGCGAAATACTTGTCGTACAATTCTAATCTGCCCGAAATGCAAATACACATGCTCTTTTGTTACTTAATACTTAAAAAGTATTAAAATAGATGTTAAATTTTCACGAAATATTCTTCAAATTTGTTCAATTATAGCTGCCATTTGAAGATAAATAATGAGAATCAACAAAAATATATTAACGCTTTGTTCGAAGACATTGGGCCCGCAATCAGAACCTCTGTTATTATAGTGGATTTTCAGAACAGCATTTAAATGGAACTCTGACAAAGCAATAATCTTGCATGTTATTAAAATTCGGTGTTTTTCCTTTCATGTTCAGCGCTCACTTGTCTTTGCTGCAATTTTAGGAGCTCAATTTTTGTTAAGTTTATTTGCAGTATTTGCAATGTGAAACATTATAATCCGCGATGGAAAATCAGACGTTTGTATTTATAATGAATTTATTTTTTTTTTTTGAGATAAAAGTTACATAAAGTAATAGGACTTTTGCCCTTGGAACTCAGTGTTGGTCAATGATCAGTCCTTTACGGTACATTAATCTCTCTATTCAAATGAACTCAATTAATTCATTTCACGTGATTTGTTCTAATTAACCATACTTGGCTCAGAATGCGCTTATATCGACCAATTCATTTACAACAAATATTCGCGTTAACAGAAAGTTGCGCATAAAATAATCATTTGGAAATGCTTAATAAACATTTTCTGAATTTTCTGCATAATTTCCATTCAACGCCATTCAGCTTAAGCAATTCTCAAGACTCAGCAAAATCAAGACTCAAGTGAATTGCTTTTATTGGAAAATTCGGTAGTATTTTGCATGATATATTAAGCACATTGAATGATTAGTACTTGTGTGTGTGTATTTATGTTTGTTTCATTGAAAATAAGGTAATTTGAGCAAGCATGCACGAGCATTCAAATTTTCTTCAAGACACTCCGAGAGCATTAAATAATTTTTTTTCACGTTGGCTATGTTAATTCTTCAATATGATGTTTTGATGGAGAGTAAGAGAAGGATGGTACTTTTGGAGCTATTTTCATTTTCTTCTTCGTCAGTTGATGGCAAATGCAATTGGATTGCGTCTGGTGTTTTTTATCAAAACTTCATTGATTCCATATGTTATTTGGAGCGTTGGGTTTTGTTGCCGTGAGAGAATTTGGAGAAGATTTGTTGTCAAGTGTACATCGAACACGTAGCCAAATTATCAACATCAATTTTTCTCTCGCCGCTCTCTCTCACTGTTGCTTTAGTGCTCAAGCCTCGGCTTTCAGCCACTCAGACACGTTTGATTTCACTTTAAATTTGTTTTTGTTGGTCACCCTAAATGTATTATGTATATATACACATAAATATATATTTATGGCACTTTGAATCAATACAATTGTCAAAAATGTGGTCAAACATGAGCCAATCACACCATCATATCTGAGACAAATGCGATTCATTCGCATCAAACGATCCCAACCAATTTACTCCAAAAATTTGCTCCATATGAAAGGCACTTGCTCCAAATGGAACGACGGTAAAAAAAGTATGTTCCCCGCAAATTGCAAGGCTCAACTGAATTACCAATTCATTTATTGCAGTTATTCGCGGGGATTACGAAATACTTTTGATACCCCAGCCATTGAATGTGCGTCAAGAATATTAAAACATATCATAAACATTGACTCAGGAACGTTTTGAAATATTTATGCATATGCGAACCACTTGTACTGTTTTCGTATAACCTTAAACAAATATCCACACAATATTCAAAATAATTTGAAATTTAATAGCCGTGTCTATGCTACTTTTCACTGTATTTTAGTTCGGATGCAAGTAGCTGTCAAATAAGATTTTTCATAAACTTAATCCAATAGGGATTCAGTATGAAAGGAATCCAATTTGATAACAACTTTAATCCGCACTGAAATACAGTTTACCCCTATAACACATTAACTAAACAATTAAATCATGATTTTACACCCTTTTTCCCACATCTGAAATCAGCGCTCACACAAACACGCATGCCATATAAGTATGTCAGCAAGGAATATTAAAACTGGTGTACATGATTTTCTTCGATCCTGCGGTTTGCTTGAGCCACAAAAACATGGTTTGTACATGAGAATTATGTTGGCATTGTGTGATTTGGATATGCAGCTGCTCCTTAAGAACCTGCTGCTTGCTTGTACATTTTTGTGTTTTTATGTCTCTTGCTGCTTTTTCACACATATAACGAAATAAATTCATTTTTGTGTGTGCAAACGAGATTTTACGTGGCAGAAACGCGAATTGTGTGTTTTTTGCTTATATAGAATCAACTTTAAACGCACACACGCATACATTGAAACGTCACAATGACAGATATTAAAAGGAAACCGTAATTTCTCAATGCTGTAATGATGAATAAATAATAACATGTTTCCCGTCAAATTTTGGTGAGTGCATAACATGTATGTTTGTATGTGTGCCCATGTGCGAAATATGTCCCATGCGCTCAAAGACGTTTTTTCCTCAATATTTTGTCTTTTATTGTAATACTCATTTTTTGAAACTCAATGGCATGGAAACAGTTGGCGCTAGCTTCTGGTGCAACGTAATCAGAAACGAAGAATTCATGTTTTGACATTATTTTAACAGTTTGGTAGATAAGTCTTTGTCCTAACTAAGAAAAAAACATGTTTTTGGCAGAATTCATTTTTATTATTCAACAGTTGCCTTCGAGGGCGATACAGCGATTATAGCGATCTTTCAACTTTTCGATACCATTTTTGTAGTACTCCTTCGGTTTTGCCTCAAAATAGGCTTCAGTTTCGGCGATTAGTTTTGAATTTATTATCGGAGAGCATTCTCTTGAGGTCTGCGAACAGAAAATAGTCGTTAGGGCCAGACCTGGAGAATACGGTGGGTGGGGAAGCAATTCGAAGCCCAATTCATGTATTTTTGCCATCGTTTTCAGTGATCAACACGTTGTTGTTTTTGGTCAATTGTGAGCTCGCGCGGCACCCACTTTTCACAGAGCTTTCGCATGCCCAAATATTCGTGAATAATATGATATACACGTTCCTTTGATATCATCAGAGTGTCAGCTATCTCGCTCAACTTCACTTTACGGTCATTCAAAATTATTTTGTGGATTTTTTTGACGTTTTCTGGTGTAACCACCTCTTTTGGGCGTCCACTGCGTTGTGCATCGTCTGTGTCTGCACGACCACGTTTAAATTCACGAAACCAATATTTTATAGTTGATTCTGCTGGTGCAGAGTCCGGGTAGCATTTATCAAGCCAATGTTTGGTTTGCACAGTATTTTTTCCCATCAAAAAGCAGTGATGAATCAACACACGAAATCCGTTTTTATCCATGTTTTTTTCAATAACAAAAGTGGCTTCACTCAAAACGCAATAACTCACGAACTAATCGTTCGATTGCTGTCAAATTTTGACACGAATCGTTTGAAGGTTGGTACTAACTGAAAACCATATGGATTTAATACTACTAACGCCATCTATATGTCAGGACAGAGACTTATCTACCGATCTGTTATTATGTTTCTTTGATACAACTGGTGATCTGTTTACAGACAAGGTTTTCCACCAAAAATTAGCATTAGTAAAATCCTTGAAAATTCCGATTGAAAAAGAATTTTTGTTCAATTCTGAATTGTATCGACGTTCTAATTTTCTTCGCTGTTACCAAGCGGTACTTCCATAAATAACAAAAGATTATGTACTGATTTCCATGAGATACATTTTGCAATGAATTGGTCGTATATATCATGAATTATCAGATGTTTGAAATCTTCAAATTTACATTATATATGAACAGATGAAGTGAAATATGAAGGGTGTACTATGTGTAACTCATGGTCCAACTGAATGATAAACTATATTGTGTGAGCAAACATGCCGTTATTCATCATTCATTCATTCGATAATTGCATATAGAGAGAATAAATAAATATACGGAAATAGGGAGAGAGAGAGAGAGAGAGAGAGAGAATGAAAGAGATGGTATCAAAGATGATATAGAGGGCCCTTGAATTCACTCCACTCATATTGTTCGGAGCAAAACTCGTACATAAAGTATAAGAAATGTTTTCTCGTGAAATTAAAAATGTTGGTTGAACTTTCAATGGATGGTATTCATTTGTGATTCTGTTCATAGTTCGATTATTAGTACAAAACCGCTCTTCCCAATTAGGATTATCGACGAAAAACGAATATAAATAGTTGTTCGTTTCGAGGAATCTGCCAGTGAACGGGAGCCAAACCAAGTGGTTCGTAGAATTCGAGCCACGCATTCGGTGATAAAAAGTTAGAGTGAAATGCGATAGCATTTCTTTCCGGATGTGGCTATCTAAAATACAGGATCTAACAATGAAAACTAAATTATGCAAATAGAAAAGCATTTCGGTGTGCACCAACACAAAATGTTGGCTCGGCCGCATCAATTGCTGGTACATTATGAGGCCAGGCGTAATGATGATGCTGGAGTGGTGTCTGTGTAAGTGGAAGTGAAAAAACAAAATCTCACAACGAAAAAATCATTACAAATTCAAATGTTTAGTGAATAGAAAACCAAATAATTCAGAATGAATCTGTGCTTTTTTCTTGTGTATTGCCGCAAATCTTCGTTCACCTTTCGTTGTATAGCAAAAATAACCTGTTTTTCCGTTTACACCACAACGGACAGTATATATTAAGTGTGTTGCCAATGCTTTGGTATCAGCAACACCTCGTAATCTCTGCAATGCCATGGAGATATGTTCGAATTTGAACGAAGTGATGTATGTGCGTTGCATTCTCGTGCAAATACGTGCCGGCTTGTAATAAATGGTAATAAAATTCATGGCGTTGGAAAGCCGTATTTCAAATGTAAAGCTAGCATATCGTTTAAAATGTAGATGGCTTGAATCAGAGCCACCGTTACATATCGCCTGCGTTTCAGTGGATTCACACAAAAAGCCACATGTTCTCTCTCACTCGCAGTCGCATGAAATCATCGATAAAATGTGAACAAACTGTAAACCATCGCATTTCAATCGAATGGCAAAGGATGCGGTTGACTATTCAAACTAAATCCAAAGAAAAGCACTTTTCCGTGTTTTGTACTGTTCTTATCTTTCTTCTTCCCATTTGGTGAATAACATTTCGATTCATTCACTTCCACATCACAGTGCTTCCCAACAATTGCTAATAAGGTTGTTCTCATGTGGAGATGAGCAACTCTAGTTTTTTCGAAATCGGTTTCACCAGCTGTTAACTTCATATGTTAATTAGTTTAACTGACATTTTTATGTGATATTTTGTGTATTTACTTTATTCACAGCACGAATTCAAAATAGTCAACATCGAATTTAATCAAGTAAATTGATATGTGGATTTTTTATGCCCCATAGTATATCAATCTTTCGAATGGTATCGTGTGTATTCGGATGAAATTCCAATTTTCTGTGTCGTTGTGAAGCTTCGCGACGACAGCAATGAGTGTTAAAATCTCTGTTTATTTACTCACTCCGAGCGGTTTTATTATTGAATTGGCTGGCAAGAGTAAGCCATATTATCAGATATTCCTGATGCTGTCATCTTATCCAAACAAACACCATTTGAACTGACTCGATGACTGATTTGGGATAAATCAAATTTCAAATTGATTGTATTGAAGAACGCAGCCAAAAATTCGCTAACGAAACACACTAACTCACAGAATAACACATTCTGACCGCGTAAGCTCCCTTCCTCTGAGAACTCTTTTCTCTATTTTCCCTTATTCCTTTGAGATGAATCGCCTTCTTCTCTTTCTTTCAAAAGCATATTCAACACTGGCAATAAATAATAATTCGACAGCAAAACAACACTCGAACGATATCAAAAAGACATTCGATGGATTGAAGTAAAACAATAGAGGAAACAAATGGAACGCACGGAAAAAGACGAAACAAATAGCAAATATGAAATGAGCTAGGGAAGAAAATAAAATTTCGGCAAAAAGAATATTCGATGGCGAGTTTCATCCTAGAAAATTTCTATATCTCTCTCTCTCCTCTCATTTTCTGTTGATCGATTCGGAGCGCAAATTTTCAGTTTAGATGTCAGTTTCTGATACCATTGAACAAATCAATGAGAATATTTTTTATTTACGTTAAAGAGATCGGAGAGATGCGTCTTTTCAAGCGAATTGATTTAAATTGTAGTAAAGATGCAAAACGTTTCAGCATGCTTAACCTATTCAGAAAGGAAAGTTTATTGTTGAAAAGCAGGTCATTTATTTGTTCCATTTCTTCATTCTCTCTCTCTCTCTCTCTCTCTCTCTCTCTATCTACTATATATTTTAATGTTGCTTTTGCAGCCTTGTTTCCTCTTGGTTTGTTTCTTTTCCTAGCGATTTTTGATTGTTTTGTCGCTTTTCCTTTTCTTTACTTTACTTTAGTTGTTTTGCTTGTGCATTTCAGATATTTTTAGAATTATTTCACTTGGTTTACATCGAGACATGAACATTACATTTCACTTCGCAACAATGAATTTTATGCATTTGCATGCAACCTTAAAAATTCCATTTAATAAAAATCATCACTAAGATTGTAATTTCAGTGAAAAAAATGACAAATAGCAGCAAATTCTCTTCGTTTTTTGTCGAGGGAAAATGGGGCGCAGTTGCGCTCACCGCATTGCATAGCGGAACTAAATGAATATTCATGTCAATATCAAGTTTGAGCACGCTCAAGCTTGCCAGCAACACACAAGCAACGATCACAATTAATACAGCGTCGGTGCGAGAAAAGAACCGATTTTTTTATAATTAGTCAAGTACATTGTCATTGTCGATGCGAATCTTGTACTCGGCTCATGGCCATCATATTTACAGCAATCAAACCTTCTAATTAAATCCCAAAATAAATATTAGAGACAAAAAAAGATGCGCACACACACAAGTCATTTCATCAAATTGCAATCGAATGATCTGGCACTCGCATGCGTTCGAATCTATATTTTATATACGATGTTCATGTTGTACATGATATGTTTGTTCTTCAAATCACTTCAATGCAAACAATTCACCGATTCAAACACTCAAGCCACAATCCAAATGGCATTTTTTGATGTCAACTGGACGATTTTTTGTCAAATTTCCGATACT
This sequence comes from Obolodiplosis robiniae, assembly GCA_028476595.1. Lineage (NCBI taxonomy): Eukaryota > Metazoa > Arthropoda > Insecta > Diptera > Cecidomyiidae > Obolodiplosis > Obolodiplosis robiniae. The sequence continues at coordinate 3,552,151 of CM052017.1, read as the reverse complement.
ACTTCAAATGCAAGTTAACAATATTATTGAAAAATATTCCCGAGAAAATGAAAATATATTTTTTTTTTAATTCGTACACTGTTTCAAATCTATTTACGTATAGTATTTAGATAAAATTATCCGCACATTTCCCGAAAGACTACGGGTTTTGCGGGCTATGTTCAATTCTTATCAAGTCATTACGATGAGATTTAGGATTAATTATTACTACAAATCAGCTGTTCTATATTTGCGTTTTTATTGGTATTTGGTTCAAGCTCACCAATGTCGAGACGAGAACTTTACTTTTAAATATTATTTTAGCATTGAAAAACATAAAAAAAAAATTGAGAAAATATAGATTCCTGTAATGAAATGAAAAACCTCGCAGCTTTTCTTCTCAAATCACTGCAAAAGTTTCATGGAGTATCTTCTAGATATTATCTAGAGAGAGACAGCTTGAAGATTTTGTGTGAAAATCATGTTTTAAAATGAACCTTATTACAACGAGCAATAAGATTCAAATTCATTTGATGTTTCGTTCTAAGAACAAAGCTGCCATATGAAAAAGTTCCCAAACCTCAGCGTGAAACAAACATTGTCCCCAAAGTAATTTATCGTTTTGACCCCGAAAATCGAAAATATTGAAGAGGAGGTAGTCCTAAATCTCATAGGAATGACTTGAAATTTTGTTTAACTAATTTTTCTGAAAAAAATATTTTTCCGAATGTTGTATGATGATACAATGTGGAGTAAACATAGCCCACATACAAACGTTTTTTAATTATATTGAAAAACGCCGAGGGGCGAACAAGTATCAAGACAAAAACCAACAGAATATCTTCATATTGTTCAATATTATTCGGTTCATGATGATATTGTTGGTTTTTGTCGGTCATTTTGATACTTGTTCCCCCTCTAAAACTGCCCATTCAATGATAAGACCCCAATTAAGCTACCCGAAGACATGATCCTAATGAGCTGAAAATTAAAATGTTTCTATTCCCAATGTTGACCTAGTTGCCCAATGTACGATCAATTCTAATCTCAATTTATTGAGTTATCGTGTTAACAAATGTTTGCACACAACGTACAACGGACAACGTACCACACACGGACAAAAAACTTCTCCAGAATTCGTTGCAATCGTTTTTTAAGGTTCAAAACGCATAGGCCGCTTACTCCGAGCGTTTTGAATTTTTTGGACCGATCGCAATACTTTTATCACACACAGTGATGTGTGCAGAAAAGTAAAATTGATAAAATACGAAAATTTGAACACTCGAAAATTCAAAAATACAAAAAAGGAAGAAATACGAAATTATTTAAAATTTTCCAGCGTAATGATCTATGAATGCATTGTCGTTCGCTTTTCAGGAAATACCGTTATATATACGAAGCTCCCACTTGAAACGCATCTGGGAACATATGAGCTTATATAATCAAGTAAAATCAAGCAATGAACTGAAAAATTACGAGCCTAATTTCAATTCGGAATAGCGATTGCGATGATCATCGCAAGTCAGCTGTCTAATTGCATGCTTGTAATTCGATTCGAATTTGTTGATGACATATGATTGCATGCACGCGATGACGAGAAAACCCATATCATGGTGAGATTCAAAGTTTTATGTGTCATACGCCACTTTGAAACTCACCCATATACATTCCTTGTAACAAGCTGAACTGAATTTGAATTATTATTGCATCGAAACCAGTTTTTTGCCAAATCGCAGCTTTTGCTGAAAATTGTAAGAAAAAATATGGAAAAATACGTGTTGATCTCACTGCGTGATCTCGTTCGTACTTGAATGAGATGTGTTGTATTTTTTGCTTGATTTTTCAAAACAAGTTTTCATACTCAAGGTGGATTCTACTTAAAAAAAAATGTTCATTCATTTCGGTTTTATTGATATCCGCCGAATAATTTTGATTAATATGATGTTTTCAGTGTGCCCGTTATTTATTACAATCCAATATGTGGGGCCCGTTGGCCCATTGACAAAACTAAATTGCTTAAATGGCATTGAATTGATTTCAATTGCTTATTATTTTGCATTGCCACATAGATTTAGTCTACCATGAATTGAATTCGATTAAGAAAATATTGAAAATTTAGCGGTCACACTGGAACTTTCTGTGTGTGGCGAAAGACTGAGGCATACGACAAAAAATCAATATTAGTGAGTGACAAATGGAGCAAATGGTACAACTGCATGCGATTTACTTTGGGTACGCACGAAAAGAACAAAAACAACACAAACAAACTAATCGATAAATGAATAGAGAGACTAAGTAAATTCAATCCACTTTATTAAGTTTTTCTTTCGCGCACTTGATCGCTCCCACTCTTTCGTGGACTAGAAAATGGTTGTACCGAAAGCAATGATAGAATTTATGATTGTCGACAAGAAACTGAATACCATGCACCCAACGAATACAAACCACCGGAGAAAAAAATTAAGAGAGACAATAAAGGACAACAAAACAACAAATTAGAATATAATGCATTCAGGATCGGCGAATTCATAAATTTTGCAATGGGAGCGCGTTGTGTGTGTGCGATAGCAGCGCGCACTACCATTGCTTTATCGATGACGCACTCAGTCGCTCGCGGTCACATCGCGTTCTAGTTCATTTACCTTACAAAATGCAAAATTTATATATATTTTTTCACATCAATGTTGAATTGTAAATTGTCACGACATTCCAATGGATTTGTTCCAGAGTTATAATGTGACGTTCGTCTTATTCGAAACGTCATATTTCATTACGAATGAATTTAAGCATTTGAATTGATTATTTAGCAATAACCGCTTTGCACAGAATAGTGCACAATTTCAAAAAAAAACCCTATCGATTTGATTGATTGTCATCTGACGAACGACATCTTCATTCGATTCACCCTCCGCCCTCACTCTGGCGCTGGTGCCTCTTTCTCTCGCTCACTCGCTTGATTGTGTTGCGTGAGTTTCAATAGTCACAATTATAGTCTAGTTATATGAAGTATGTTAGCAAAAGCGTGATAAATTGAACGGCAAAGTAAGATCATTTCTCTGAGAGCGAAATCCGTTATAAATATCTATTCTACTTTTGCTAAAAATTCATAGTCATAAAAATATGTAACGGTATTATTTTGAGGGTCTCAATTTAAAATTTGTTGAGCATAATGAAGCAATTTCAACAACGAAGCTATATTGGATATCATGAAAATATGGAATCAAATCAAATCCTTATGATTTTCAATGGATTTGATTGGAAAATACGAGCAACCTATTTTAAAAGAGAGTTTCTATGTGAAATCGAATAAAATCGAGCATGTATTTTACGAATTTTGATGAACAAGAGTTATTTTGACTTTCAAACCCAAAATTATATCAATAATTGTTGGTTGTCTACACCTTATTGATTTTACACTAGAACTATTGATAAAATTGAAATATTAAATCAATAAACAACCAAAATGCATTTCAACTCGATCATACGAGCCATCTTCAGCAATCACGACTCATTTGAATAGCCCTAAAATGATTTTTGGTAATCATTTAGTTTGCAGTGCAATTTATTTGAAACTCATCCTACAATAAATAAATGAAATGTAATAGTTCAATGTAATCTTTGATCATTCTCGGAAGCATTTCAGCATTGCATAGACAGCCTCATTATTGTCACTCATATCATTTGCTACAAATAAATTAATGCTTAGTCAAAGAGATTAAGATGAAATAAAAGTATTGACCAAATGTTATAAATTAGATCATTTTTCGTGCACTAAAAAAGTACACATTTGGTTGCTGTTCATATTTTTATTTTTGGTTATTGAACTTATGGAAATGAATTGGAAAAAATTCGAAGAACAGTATTGTAAATTTGTACTACTTGTACATAATATACTAACTTAATGCATAATATTTAGCATACTTGAAATATATCTTCATCAATTGTCACGCCGTGCTAACTATCGAAGTCTTAACTAATTACTTGAATTATTTTAAAGCTTGTCTAGACTGATGTTGATTGACTACTAGTTCGGTGGCTTGGTTTTCTTAGCATCTTTTGAATTCAGTTTCGTCCAAAACTCAAAGAATAAAATTCAGAATTCAAAAAAGAATTTATGGTTATCATTTGTTAGAAAGTAATAATTCAATAATATTTATAGCTGATTTGAATATTTCTGTATTCTAGAATATGAATATTTGAGTTTTTGGTTAAAAATTTATTTATTTTTACAGTTTTTTGATTAGATGCTAATGGTCACGACCATCAAAGGTTCACCACGATTCCATCATGGTGCTTCCTGGTCCATCGTGGATCTCATTCAAAATCTCTAATTGGTGTGATTTGCATTGCGTTGCCTCCTTCAAAACTTTTGTGTCATTTCCAAAAGGAGCAAAAAAGGACCTCACGCAGTGAACGCCGGCACGCGAAGGCGGCTAGTTTTACAATATTGATGAGTATGTGTGCTTGTATGTGTTTGCATTCGTTCTTATATTAATTTAATCATTGAAAAATGAAGTACATTTTTTATTCAGTTTCTGTTTTATCATTTCCTTTGATATTGAATGTGTGAACGAGTGAGCATACATTAAAGCAAGTATGCATACACTCATTTCATACACACAACAATTATTAAATACTGTATTTCTCTGCTCATTCAAGAAAAATAAGAGAGTTGGATGTGAAGCATTCCCTACCTATTTCTATTGTGTATACTAATATTTTCGATCACATACAAATGTACGTTTCATCCACGGCACTACGTTCATGAGCTGAACGCAGCGAAGTGAACATATGTTTTGCAAATAAGTGATGCAGGATGAAACGTACAAAATTATACTACTAAAGCGCTCCGTCGACACCAAATAAGAGCATGGAAAGCTTCACTGAAAATATGAAAGTTGAAAAAATATCCGAAGAGAAAGTACGGATGATCAGGTCTTTAATTTAGTGCATGCTGAACTTGTTCTTGGGCGAATTAAGAGGAGACAGCATTACTCTTCATTAACCACACTCACTCTTAGATCGCAACAGTAATTTATATTATGTAACACGTAAAACTTCATTTGCTCGGGGAAAATATTCAAGCCGAGGCTCGTTGTTTTTTCGCTGTTGCCACTCCCATCCCATATGCATCACAACGTTAATATTCATAAGCCACTCACAGTTTGCTATGTGTTATTGGAATTGATTGTGCGATTTTTGCCACCGCCGATGCCTCAAACGGCCATTTCAAACTGGGTGAATTTGCAAAATATTCTGATGAACCAATGCGCGATCGATTAATTGATGCAAATATCCTGAATTAATGATTTTCAATTACTCACTGAGGTGAAATCAGCTCAGATCTATCAACATCGGCACACAACCCGATATGCCGATATCAAATCCACTTATTTACTATAAAACAACGCACCAATCGATGCATTCGGTTTATCTATAGTGCTCAATCATCAGGGCTGAATGATGACTTATTCTGTTCATATATGAATGCGATATATCGATGCAATTGAATTGAACCAAATTGAAAGAGAAAAATACCGTGTGTAGTTGTATCAAATCCGATTTGTTAATATTTTCTCATTATGATGATATTTTATATGAATGACATCAAGTATTAAGATCGAGCAAGTTCATCTTCATTAATACAATAACATCGATCCAAATGCAAATATGTAAAATGTGGAAAGTATTTAGAATGGAAGTTGATAAATATTATTAGGATCTATGTTAATAAATATGATGATGAATCTCAATTTCTCATCTTAATACTCGTATCAACTATTTATTAATAATACTTGATAGCAGATACTTGTCTCAATAATCGGTTTATGATCGATCTTAATACGAATACTCATAGTAACTCAATACTAGATAGTTCTTGCATCAGTATTATTTATTTGGATTTCTATATTTTTGGGACATCTGTAATATCGTTCAATTAAGAAGAGAATCACGGTCGAAATCTCACCCATTCATCATTTAAATTCAGTTTGCTTTCACCCCGAAAATATAGTGCATGTATTAGTGAGTGTGATGTGAATAACGGATGTGCTGCACAACGAGTTGTTATTTCAATTTCCAAAAATTGTTGACTTTTGTTTTTTAGTTGTCATTTTCTTCGACAACTTAAATATTATTCCACGTGCGAATACAAACAACAATGCGATAATTCATTCGAAATGTTCGAGAGTTTTGTTGAAAACTTTGTTTACTTTTGTTATGTATCATTTCGCTTGTGTAATGTACAGCACTGAAGAATGTTTTTCTTGCAGGGGGAATCGAAAGTTGGAATATCTTAACACAGCAATGTTGAAACAGAAGATCGGTCTTATGGATGTGCGTTTCTCAAAATTTTCAGATAGAATGCTATTTGCTAGGGGGTGGACAGATGGAATATTACTCAATTCTAGCAAATGTATTCTACACACTCTAATGATTCTCCGTATTCAACATTCTGTTCAAAGTATTCACCGAAAGTAAATGTATTATCGGTTTTAAACTAATAAGAAAATTGACACAATCTGCAATATCTGTATAATGCAGAGTTCTCGTTCAGATTTTTAAAAAAATTAATTAGACGACATCATTCATTGTTTCATCTATGAATGCAAAAAAAACATTCGACGAGCTCAATAAAAAAATAAGAAAAAAATAAGTATGACTCTAATCTCACGACATTTTCCTTTGTTAGCTGTTTTAAACTGAGCACTGTGTGCTATCCTACAGAAAAAAGCAGTGTTTTGAAACATTTTGGCATTCCGAAACCAACGAAAGTTTCAATATCTTCAAAAATATTCATTTTGAATTGAGGAATATCTTTAGCAAAACAAATATAAAAAAATGTAAATATTGGTTAGTGTTCCCTGTGTTCCACAATGATTGTTTTGTCTTTGTTTTGTCTCAGCATTTTTTGACATTCAAGTAATGGTCATTGTGTCAAATGTCAAAATTTACATTACCGACGAATATGAAGTTTCGTGTATGGTATTCACGGTAATCACGAAATTCGGTTTTATACTATTTGAAATGTCAGTATTAAAAAACAAAGGTGTAATAATAAAATTAAGAGATAATATTGATTGTGCTAAAGTGTCTACCCCCTAGGCTATTTGCGTTAAAATTATGGTAAAACCGATTCACGGTAAATGCGGTCAAGGCAACGAACTTCATACAGATACAAATGATTAAACTCTCTCTCTCTACCACCTCCCCCTCCCCCCCAAGTATCAACAATTTACTCAAGCTATTTGTACGCAACGTTTAATAATAACATAACCGTCGAAATATTGTTAAAACAGTTTAAATGGCTACTACTGAAAATTAAATGATATTGAATCCCGAAAATGCCCATTTTTCTTCGAGAACTCATCAAATGGATGGACGAGTCACGCGTTGACAGTTGAGAAAATTTATTCACAACATTTTTACCAATCAAAATGCTATTATTGTAATTAGGGTTGAACAAACCATTATTTTCATTTGAATACAAACGAACTGAACGATTCTCTCTCTCTCTCTCTCTCTCTCTCTCTCTTCGTTTTTCATGAATAATACATGTCAAGAATTTAGATTCGGATGTGTGCTTTCTGATGCTTGAACTTATCATCGCATCAAAACAATTGGATACTTAATTCGTATTGTTGATGCATTTTTTATCTGAATATTTCAATACAAACATATTTTTAAGGCGAATTTCCTTCCGAAAAATAACCATTTTTGTAGAAATTTCGATTATGGAATATGTCGTTGAAAATGAATCAGATCCTTTTGAGCACACAAGTTTTAAACGTAAAATAAATGCATGGAGAATAAAACTTGAAAAAAAGTTGAAAGAGTGAAACAGAGTGATCTTTTCACACATTCCAGTTTTTCATATTTTACAATATATTCAAATTTCATTTCATTGCAATTTTTTTACACGATTGACACGTGTTACACGTGAATTACTTTTTCACAAGAAAGAATCCTGTAAAAACTAAAGCAATGAAATGAAATTTGAAAATAAAATACGAGAACTGGAACGTGTGAAAAAGATCATGATTGGTCACGCTATGTTTCAGTCTTGAGAAACAATTTCTTCAAGCTTCAGTCTTAATGCATTTATCAGCAAGATTTGATTCATGATTGTTCTCAACGACTCAAATAAAAGTTATTTTTTGGTCTTGCCTATTGGCAATTATATTCCAAATTTAAAAACTATTTTGAATTGCGAAAGTTGGCAAATTATTTGTTGTTTTAATTCATTTTGTTTGGAAACGTATTATTTACAATTTGAATAGAATTTTATGGCGAGATTTCTGTTGGAATATACTTTCGTATTAGGTATATGTTGCGATATCTGATTTATTTGGGATAAAAAGTCTTATATATTGTTTTACTAAAAAAGTGTCAAGTGCAAAAGAGGATGTAATGCAATGAATGAGAACTGACATTGACCGACAACAAATTGTGCATTTGTTTGTGTCAGTTTGAGTAAAATGTTTATTGGCAAATTTCAATGCTCAAACGAAATCAAAAGTCTGACAAATGTGCCCGTGTACAAATGATTGATAGATTTTGGTGTTTGCATTGTGCCATTTCATCAATTTTATTCCTATGGCCATCGACTTGGGGTATTTTTCCATTCAGACGCTGAGTCAAACTCCAAGTAATTTGCGAATCTAGAATTTCATGCCACAAAAATGTCTTAATAAAAACGAAATAGATACGTTGAGCACACATATGAAGTCCACCGTCGGAAATGAGTTTCCGACAAAAAGCTAATATTATTTATGGTTGAAATATAATAATTTTGCTAGTTTTGTTAGATTTATTATTGGCCCCACCAATAAAATAACAATCATCTGGACTTTGGTTAGTGAAAATAATTTATTTGATGGAGCAATAAATATGGCGCAGCAACGGCAAAATGTGTGCGGCGCTGCGCTTGTGGGCGGATGTCACTGCCTATCGTTTCCTATGTGCGCAATTCTCGTTTATTTCGAGCAGTTATTTGTTCATTGACCGGTGCGTCAATAAAATAATTTAATTGGCACGCTTACCGAATGGAAGCGAACGCTTCAGCTTGGGAGTCAATTGCATCGAATTTCAACATACACTCGAAATAAAACCATTGAAACTGTGTGTTTTTTGAGTGCTAAAGACGGCACATTGATTTCATTGTTAAAACTCATTTTATAGCACAGAAGCGTTTATGTATCGAATTTCTGCATCTGGCGCTCACATATTATTGACAAGTTTACGAATAAACATCGGCGCAAATTCGTCCAATACTGATATATTTGTGAAATTATGATATTTTGTTTTGCTTTAGAAGCAACGCAGAGACTTTGACAAGGGAATTAGTTTCATTTGTTCCATGCAGCTGCATAATTTCCTGTATTGTGTTTCGGTATTTATAGAACAAAAACATATTTGAATTTCGCTTGAATCGAAATTGAGTACATTGACTTTTTTCGACTTTTTAAAGAAATTATAATATCAATGACATCCGCATGGATCAATGAATCTGACGATTGGCATTCATTCACTCATGATTCATGTGTTTAAGTGTACAGTTCAAATTCCGTAAACTATAATAATTAAAATTGTCAAAAAGCTTGAAGATTTTCGATGGTAAATGTCTTTTTCCATTTGCATTGGTTAAATTCATAGGATTACGCAATGATTTAAATTTTTTTCAATTACAACAAATGAAAATATTATGAATTAATGATATTCTAAATGAATGTTTTTTAGCGGAATATATGCCTTTAAATTATTTGACTGAAATATCATTTGAAATCAGCATCATAAAAGCTTTGTGTGTATGTGTAAAATATTGAATTATAAAATTTGTGTTAATCAAATTTATTTTGCTCTCTAATTAAATCAATCATTCATAAGTTTATCCAATTTAGAAAGTATTGAAACTTTACTTTAAAACTTTGGTTTGATAAAAGTGGCAGCTCATTTCACTACATTCAATACGTTTTCAACCTGGAGGTTGAAGAAGAAACGTGTTTGTTGCGTTTTTGCACCAATCAAATCGGTATAATAAAAAATAGTCAAAATGTTAAATCACAATTAAAATCTATTTGGAAATGAATGCTTCCATATTTCAAATTTCCATTCAAAATGGTATTTATGTTTTATTCTATCACATCTGAGCCATAATTAACATTCTAAATAGATTGTTCAATTTCATAACGTTTCGATATTTATGTGAAAGCCTCGATGTCATACTTCAATTTTCTTTCTGAAAATACAAGTTTTTCATAAGGGATTTAGTTTTTCTGTAGTAAAATTATGCTATTTCAAAAGTGTTCATTCCGTTAAATTATTGTGATTTAAACGGAGGAATGAATTTTCCGTCGATTGATGCAAAAACATAAAACCTATTTCGATGTGTATTGAAAATATAACAGGGAATGCAAAGCGATATCGATAGAATTGATAGTATTTCCTAAATATGGGTACATATCCGATATTAAGAAAATATACTATCGATATCACTTTCTATTCCCTGAAATGTAGTCACTAACACTTTAAAAATTAGATTAAATAATTGCAGTAAACGATGGAAAATGTTAAAAAAAGCTTTCAATGTCTAATATTGTGTCGAAAAATATCCGTGAGGTAAACGAAGGTGTAATACTGATATTCAAAAAATGTCAAAATATGTGAAGTTCAACGTGATATTGACTTCATTCGGCAAGATTCTACTGTTTTAATGATTGAATATTCTCTGAATTATGATCGTTATTCTTTGTGGCTTGGAGAAATGCTGCCGAATCCGAAATAGAAAAATAATGGAAATTGGTTCGTATTTGTCGACAATTCTGGCTTGTGGTCTATCTACTATTAACTGCTTCGATACAGTTTGATACCCCACAATCACATTATCTACGCAATTTCATTTGGTCGCATTCATTGGTTTTCACGGCGGTCTTTTTTTCGAGTAATAGTAGCTTTGGCTTTTATTGCTATGCTGCGCTAGTTGAAGTAGCGCATTCAAGAGTTTGAAGAGTGAAGAGCACGTACACTCAAAGCTCATATACGGAAAATTTGAGTTTTTTTTTGGGGGTTTGTGTTGGGGGTTGTGTAATACATATATATTTTTATTAATATTAAGTCATTATTATATGAACATGGTGTTCATTCTACATACTTTGCACTCGTCCCAAGATATCTTTTGGCTTTGGCCCCTTTTCACATGTTCAACGCGCATCGTCCCAAAATACAACAGCAGTGATAACAAGCGAAAGAGATCGACTCGGAATGAGGCAAACAGAGCGCGCGTGCTTAGAGTTGCCCAATTATCATTTTCGAATGAGAGGTCGTGAAACGAATACACAATATCACTGCAAAACCGGTAAAAAGCGTTAAGCTCTCACGCGTTGGTCCCATTAAAAACCGCCTCATTTAACAGATTTGCGTCGTCTATCATTGAGCCATTCTTAAACGTGAAGAAATTGCTGTTAATACAAAAAAAACCTCGACAAATGAGAGTTCTTTGGCGGCGGTTTGTCGTTACATTTACAATCTACAGTGATATTATTAATAATGTGGTTAGACACTTGTCCCAATCAATAATGTTTGAGTCCATTAAGAATATTCGCTTATAATTCGAACCACTAACAGCTGCCGCTGATCTTCATCAAATGTTCAATAAAAAAAAATCATGCAAAATTCATCGATTCTCCCATTTTTCTTGGAGTTAACAAAATAAAGTCCAATTGAATGAAGTAGTTTTCGACTTATGAGCTTTTTAAAGGTAAAATTGAACATACACATTCAATGTTAAAGAGGTTTTCGGGTTGGTCAGAAAGTTGATTGCAGAAGCTGCAACTTTTGTGGCTTGTAAAGAAAGTTCTTTCCAAGTTTCGAAAGATTTTTCGACCAATGTAATTAGACTGTGGTCTCTACCTCTCTACCCAAGTTTCATCGGGAGCAGACAAAAAACAACATCAAAATATGGATAATAATTATCAAAATAGTAAGAGAACACCGAAGCAAATTAAAATGTACCATTTACATGTTAATTCGAGAGCACAACCATTTTTAATGCATACAGTTCATTGGCAGCGGATTAAATCACAGTCAGACATCTTCGGATTTGTACGAATCGGAGATTCAATTGTGAAAGAAATGTTTGCACCTTATTGAGTGAGCGTTTAAGAAAAATCGGTGCATTGAGCTGCTGAACTGAGCAGCAGTAGCATTATGTCAATTAAGTAAATTCGAGAAATGTTCTTGACTTTTATCATTTGACGGCCTTGTATGGGGATTACGGGAGCTGCGCGTTCACTCAGACAACAAAAAGAATAAAACAAATAGGATTTGATGAACTAAAATATACGACGAAAGCCAATTTATAATTCTGATTCATATTTTCGAAATACGCGCATTCAACAATTCATAATATAATTTGAGTTGGAAGAGCTCCAACTTCAATTTGATTGAATAATAATGCGAAGAAATTTTTTACACATATTCATATCTTTTGTTTTGTTAACAAATTTGATGGCCACATAGCATCCACACATTCAATCATAATATCTCATCGATGTGGGAATTGCACGTAAGTGAAATAAAGCTTCTCGTTGAAAGAATAAAGAGATAATTAGTAAGATTTCAGTTAACTGCGGAGCGAAAAACAACATGTTTCTCGTCGCAACCACTAAATGGGGGGATTTTGCATTAGAAGAATTTAGAGGAAAAGCTAAGTGATGTGATGCAAGCCCTCCTAAATGGTCTTCATTATGAGATGGCTGAGCCGAACACAAATAATGTTCAAAACCTTTTTTAATCATTGAAGACAATATACAAATTCTGGCATGTAAAACTGACATCGAATCTTTTTCTACAGTCAATAGACTGTGCGACAATGTAGACACGAGAAACGCTGATCAAGTTCATTACGAGACAGCTAGATGTTTGGTGCACTATAGTCAATTCCACAAATATAACTCAGTGACAACGAAAACATTTGCTTGGAAACATTAAAACATTGAAATTCTTAAGGGAATATTGTTGTCATCAATGCCATTACCATTTGCACCAAACACGACATGGCAACAACCCTACGTGAATTATCATCAAAATTGATGGTGGAGAGTATAACATGAACAGTGAGCGAGTATGTTTTTGCCAGTTGATTATTATTTTGTAATTGCCATTGTCTGCGGTCGCTGTGCGGTTTGTTCGAAAATCCATTATCCATTCGATTTCATTTTGAATTTTCAAGAATCCATCGCACGGCCGCCGTAATGATCGAAAAACCATGGCAAATCGACATTCCAAACCATTGAAATGTCATACAAATATTTTTTTAACAAACAAAAAACCGTATAATTTGTTGGGTTGTGTACGGTTAAGAGCTCGCGCTCGATATCGTTTTCATATGGTAATGAAAACATGGTGATCCGAACAATTTTAATGAAATGCACGCCAATCGATCAAAATCTATTGTTTGAACATATCAAAACAGTCTGAAAGGAATCGCTCATTTTCAAAAGCAACGTTTTTTCCCCACACACTCACAACAAAGATTATAATTGAATAAGGTTAGGCTAGAGCATAATCCGCGGCAACTTAATTGTTTAGGGCGAAAATCAGTGTCAGCAAAATATGGTTAATGAATATGCACAGCTAATTATGATGTATTTATTTCAGTCCACATGGATATTCTTGTGATATCCTCTATGTATGTGTGCGCGGGCTGGCATTGATATGCGTGTTACAGTAGACATGTGGCGCTTGCATAGCCACAAACCCAATCCAACAAACCCAATTATTGCATCCAAAATTGTATAATTTAAAAAAAAATTGTGCGGTTTTTTGCATGGGATAATTGATGAAAAGCCATTGCAACATTTGCATGCTGATGCTACTATTCCATTCGATCGCTTCGATATGACGCTTGGAACATTGTGGATCCAATGAGTATACATGCTATTTAAATGTGTGCGATGTTTCACCGAATTTAACAAGGAAAACATACGACGGAACATGCCTTTCTTGCTGTCCAACATCGAATAATTCCGTCAGACCCTCTATCTCCCTCTCTCTTCCTTTCTTCTCCTTTGATTCAGAACCGGGTTCGTTCCATATGCTTACCAGCTAAAAAGAATGCCTTTTTTGCTTATTCGTTCACACAACCATTTTCGCTAATATGTTAGGTGGTTTAAAAGGAGTTGTATTACGATCATCAGGAGCATAGCAAAACAACCGTAATTCTAATTAAGCGACGTGTAATTTCTCTGTGTGCGAACATTAAACCTGCAGCTGTTAAGCGCTTTGTTTGCATCAAGTTACAACAATTTTGTCATTTTGTATAGAAAGAGAAAGAGAGAGAGAGAGAAATCATCCAGTGTCACATAAAATGCTTCGTTCCGTTTGGCTTTCATTATAATATTTTCCCTACATTAAGGAAGAAATCGAGAACTCGCACATTTCGCCCCCTTCTTCGCTCGGTTAAAGTTTATTATACATTCACTCTTAATGGATATACAATCCGTTCTGTGTCAAATTAAGCATCACGGATCTGTCATAAAAAAAATAATGGGGTTTCACATTATGAAAAATGCAACAACAACCTTGCAGAACAACACTCTTGACAAGCAATTCAGAATTCTTTTCTTTACTTTGATAAACGTAAGTAGCTCTTGCCCTTTGCAACACCAATTATTTATTTGTTGCTTTAATGTTGCTGCTACCGTTATTATTACACGGCGCGCACCGTTTGAATTATTTACACCCGCCGAATGGAGAAACAAACACACATGCAAGCTGCTGTCATAATAAATCTAATAATCGCAACAACAACGGCTCAACTTCTTGATGGAAGACTGGTGCAGAGTATGTCCAGAGCACCGTATCGAACGAAATGTTGGTGAAACGAGAGAGGGGGGGGGGGGTGCACGTGTGTACGATAAACACGACCAATAGTGATATAAAATTAACGAATGAAAGACATGCAAGTGCACCAAATGAAAATTTACTTCTGCCAAAGGAATTTATCGCATGTAGAGAGCACAGGCTTCGCGATTCTCTTTGTGCGCACTTTTCAATACTGCACACATTATTATACGGTTCACTTTAAATAATTCCATTTGACACAGCAACTACTCAATTGAATCGTCGATCACAAGACACGAACAGCGCAACGAATTCCGTACAATCATTTAATTCATCTCGGAAAACGGATAGCGTCAAAATCGATTGAAAAATTATGAAAAATAAATCATCTGATGTCCAAAACAAATTGTCCTTTTCAAGACGATTCAATTCGAATTGGTTCAAAATATTGAATATTTCTAGCTTGTTTTTCATATGTTCGTGCGGGAATTCCAAAATAATTCAATCAAAATGTGTATTTCAGGCAATTCTCAACTCAATTTCCTTTTTTTCCGCACTTCCAACAATTTTGTATTTTGTATACCTAAACACGAAAAGCAGTTGTTGACTTTTTGTAATTCAGACAATATTTACAATTCATTCAAATTCTCAGTCAAGCATCAATTTCGCTATTCGAATGTCGCCCCAAAGTGCATTATTTATATTCTCATGAATAAGAAATGATCTTTTCGTATATAAAAATAAAAATGTGAGCATGGAAATTGCGTGAATTTGACGTGACCTTGTTACATCAAAGTCATTTAAATTGAAATATGGGTATAGCCGAAATTGAGTTGATTTGAGAAATTTTTCAAGGTATTTTCAGTTGAATATCAGTTACTCGCTCGTTGCGCACAAAAGATGCTCACGCCAAAACATTTAGCCACCAATTTATTCAAATGTAAACAATTTCCGCAGCACCTTCTCTTGTGTCATATGCGCTCTGTTCAAAGCTCAAAATGCGCCCACATCTACTTCAAATATTAGCTGCATTGCGCCATTTTCAGAGCTGCGTCCCTTTTCATTGAGCAGTCTAGAGAAAAGGTACAAAAGGCTCTACATTTCCGGACTCAATTTTTTTGTATTACAATTTCATGTATTGCACGATTAATGCATTTGAATAAAGAATCGCGTCGTGCTCTTCATTTGCAGTAATTGATACAACAACAACAACAACAACAACAACAAGCGTTTAAAGACCGTTATTGCCTTTCAGCGTCTGGTCTGTTTGGTAATGGTAAACCTCTCACTACACCTCTTCTCCAACACACCCTATCGAGAGCCAGGTCTTGAGTTTCCCTATTCCATTCAAATCCTCTTTCATTCAAATCGCATTTAACCGAATCCAAATACCGTCTTCGTGGTCTTCCTCGTCCTCTCGGTCCATTCGCTTCTGCATTCAAAATCAACTTTGGCAAACGATTTTCATTCATACGTTGAACATACCATCTCAATCTCGACTTTCTAGCCGCTTCATCAATCGAATCCACATTCAAATCTTCACGAATTCTATCATTTCTAATTCTGTTCTCCCACTGGTCTCTACGCGACACACCCGAAATCATACGCAGCACTTTCATATCGGCCACTTCAAGTTCATGAATTAGATTACTAGAATCAACCCAGCTCTCACTTCCATACAAAACGGTTGGTCTGAAAATTGACCGGTGAATCATCAATTTTGTTTCTTCACTCAACTCTCGTTTGTTAAATACATGCTCTCTAAGCTGTGCAAATACTTTATTCCCATTTATTCTGCGATGTTCAAATTCCTTATCAAATTTACCGTCCTCAGAAAAAACACAACCAAGATATTTGAACTCTGACACCTGTTCAAGCATACTACCATTCAAAACACATTCAATCGTCTTCCGTGTCTTTCCCACATGCATAACTTGCGTCTTTGAGCTGCTAATGGTCATTCCAAAGTCTGTACAAGCCGCTTCTAAATCACTGATACTGTTTTGTAATTCTTGTTCAGAGCCACCAAACAACAAAAGATCATCTGCATATGCTAGAGCAGATATAACATTTCCCCCCAAAGTTACGTTACCCTTCAGCTTTGCTGACTTGCAGTAATTGATATAAATTTTTATTTATTGTGCTGATTTGGGGGGTTCCATTCAGTAAAAATTGGCTTCTTCGTGCTCCAAATGTACAATGTCGAGCTGGTTTCATAAAATGACTCGATAAATAATTTGTGTGTGTGAGATACGAAGAGTTTTCAAATTTCAACGGAACGTTTAGATTGGTCCATAAAAATAAATGGCTCATTGTTGTGACCAATCGTCCCTTATGGGAGGGCCAATCGATTGGACAAAGAAAATTCAAAAAATTTAAGTATCGTTTATTTTCCATTCCATTTCTTTTCAATTATATTCTTTAAATTCAGTTAATCAGACAATTTTTTTTTTTTCATCAATTTTGAAACATAAAAAGTGGTACACACAAGCAAATATATGAGTAATATTCACGCACATCACTCCAGTTATGTATAACGTAAAGACACTCCATACTGGAGTAACACTGTATTGGTGTTGTTCCGATTTGGTGTGATAGGGTTGAACTTTTAAGCGGTAAGTTTGACATTTATACCACACTAGAGTAAAACAATAGATTAGTATTCCAATACAGTATAAACTTGCCGCTAAAACGTTCAATGCTATCACACCAAATTGGAACAAAACCAATACAGTGTTATTCCATTATGTAGTGTTGCTTTATTATACAAAACTGGAGTAATGTGAGTGAATATTACTCATACATTCGCTTGTGTGTACAATTATTGACGACACTAATTTGGTAGAATCGGCATTAACTGACAATAAATGCGGAAAAGTGGCATTGACGCAGTACTAAATTCATTGAATCTAGAACTGCTTTTCCCCTCGCAAGAACGATTAATTGAAAAGTGCTAGAAACACGTTTCATACTGCTTACTGAATAGATCATTCACATCCGTCCATTTCGCACCAAATTCTGCGATAGCTTTAAAGCTTTGACTAATTTTCAGCATGTAAATTACATTATCATGTATTTATCATTTTAATGATGCACCCAGATTTTCTTCGTTGTGCGTGTTTTTACTTTTCCGCACACACCACTGTGTGTGGTAAAGGTATTGCGATCGGCCCAAAAAATTCAAAACGCTCGGAATAAGTTTTCTATGCGTTTTGAACCTAGAAAAAACGATTGCAACCATTCCCGGAGCAATTTTTTATCCGTGTGTGGTACGTTGTCCGTTGTCCGTTGTACGCAAAAATTTGTTAACACGATAACTCAAAAAATTGATTTTAGAATTGATCAAAACACATTGGTCTTCACTAGAAATAGAAACCTATTAATTTTTAGCCTAATCGGATTATTTTTTCGGGTAGCTCTAGTGGAGTCGAATCAAAAAATGGGCTGTTTTTCAATATAATTAAGAAAAAATTGTATGGGGACTATGTCTAGTTCGCATTGTATCATAATGAAACTTTCAGAATA
Organism: Obolodiplosis robiniae; assembly: GCA_028476595.1. Taxonomy (NCBI): domain Eukaryota; kingdom Metazoa; phylum Arthropoda; class Insecta; order Diptera; family Cecidomyiidae; genus Obolodiplosis; species Obolodiplosis robiniae. The sequence goes on along the minus strand of CM052017.1, from coordinate 3,533,806 downwards.
TTATTTTTTTATAGAAAAAATGAGTCATGCTAAATTTCAAGTCATTCGGATGAGATTTAGGACTACCTATCCTACAACATTTTCGATTTTCGGGTAAAAAATTCAAATTTTGTCATTAAATTGGATGAAGTATTTGTGTTTTTCTAATCTGTGTTTTTTTCATCAATTTGAATACTCATTAAATTTTTACGGAAGTTATACATAACATAAATGTGGAATCATATTTATCGTTGGCATGAATTGATAGTTCAGATCAGAGTGAACTAATTCGTAATTGTTATTATCAATTCAAACGCAGAGAACGTTGAAGTAAAAATTAGAAACTGAGATGTTTATTCGTTTTTTTATTAAAATTGAAATTCAAATCACATGATGTGTAATGACTTGAAATTCGATCTCATCGTAATGACTTCAAATTTTCTGTGATTTATTCTCAAAGTTGCATGATGATTCGATAAGAAATAAACATAAATCCAATACAAATGAGTAGCAATCAATGAAAAACCCGTAAACCCGAACAATTTCGGGAAATGTGCGGAAAAGTTAGTTTTACGTACGTAAGACCATTTTTTTTTTTACGAAATGCCATTTATGGGCAAACTCTGGAGCAATGACCTACAACTTTTTACGCGTCTAATTATAACCAAATGCCTTATTTATATGCGAAATAAGGTCCGTTTTCGCAGTTGGGTCATAAAAAGATAGAAGATCATAATACTATTCCATTACAGAACCCATTTTTCCCAAAGCGCGCAGTAACGAAGTGATTTGCAACAATGAGGTGCAAGTGCTATATACTTTGCCACCCAATACTAGCGACACGTAGATATGCGGCATACAAACTAAGAGCAGCTGCACTGAACGAATTCAAACAAACTCAAGTGACTTGGTCAACATTGTGGTGCTCATTGAATGCAATAGACCATTCTATCATTAGATTGAAGACGCTACGTTGTTAATTCATGTCTGCAACAATGTGAGGCATTGTAGATAACGTTTCTTTGAATGGAATTTTCAAATAATGTCATGTTCGGCGGTTTCGAAATAAAAGCATGGCTCTCAAATTCACCGAAATATTTCAGTGTGATTGCCACTGAATGTTAATGGATCTCTGAAAAACACTCAAACTGTAAGTGCCATGTTTGACACAACATCCCTTCTAATATCATCAATAAAATTATTCAGGATAATTTTCTTGCTTCTTTCGATTGTAAGAAAACGAAACCCGCCATCTGTCATTTTGTTCTCATCATTTTGTCAAGAAAATAAGATAGAAAAATCAAAACGTTTGACGTTTTTCAGTAAGTTGGATTTTACCACAAATTTTAATTTGGAAACAATCAACTGCTCTCCAACTCTATTCCAGATCTGGACTCAATCTTGTTCACACTTCTTTTCCATATTCTTTTTGATTATTCACTTGAGTGTCATCTCTTTATAAAATGTCTTTTTTCGCAAAAAATTGATGTTGGAAATATTGCAATTTTGTCAACAGAGGACCAAACGACGCAAGATGACCGGGTTGGAATATGTTTTGGAGAGAAATGTAAAACATGAGCTTTATGTTGTTGATAGGAGTTTGATACTTTCGCCATATGTGATGTGCATATGGTTTGCGAATGAATTTAGAGGGTGAAAACGAAAACAACACATAAAGGCAATAGCAGAGAGGAGTTTTGAATATTGCATATATATAATAATAAGATGAACAGAAGAAGCTTGTTGATTCTAATTTGAAGCTTTTCAAGTAAAATATCGAAGTTGGCAAAATTTCAGATGACATGTAAACTTTGCTGCTTCCGCTGCAGATGATGGTTCGGGTTGCTGTGTAACAGAAATAGAGAGACACATACGCAAGGCATTCTTGAATATTATCATTATAGAATGAAGCTCGTCGAACGAGTTCAAAAAGTAGCCTTCCAATTTATAAGTTGGTTGTTTGGAGTCAGTTTCTTTATACTTTGAAAATTAGATTGTGTAAAATTGTGTGTGTGACCGTAAGCGTCTACTTTCACACTAAAAAATACGACAATTTCACTTACCAGCACACACCACTGCTGAATGGCGCTCTCTCGTTTCGGCTTGCCGGTTGATGCTCGTTGTAGAAATTGTTGAGACACACCCACGAACAGACTGTTCGCTCAATTTATGGAGAGTTGATGAGTTGGTCACCAGCAACACATGCAATATTTTCTGCAATATCCGTTTATAAACACGTTATAACTCAATTTGTTCAAGTTGATTCGCATTGTAATCGTGTGAAATGAAAAAGAAAACACAGCCTCATTGTCTGTGTGACAGAAAAGAATTCAAATGGTTTTTGTTGTTTTTCATATTCCTTTTATCTCTTAGGGTTTTTCGTTTCTTGAGGATAGGCCTGAGATGTACGCACAAAATCGTCTTGAAAACGGTGCGAAAATATCTCCCTTCACTCTTTTCTCCCCCCAAATAATGTGACATTCTATTGCAACATTCTTTGAAATATTTATGATCGAGTGATAGAGATAGAGATACAGAGAGAGAGAGAGAGAGAGAGAGAGAGGAAGTGCAAGTGCAAATAGACAACAAACACAAAATATTTGCTTGCGAAAGAATTTATAAAGGCAGGTCCCGATTTCATAAAGCATACAGTTAAGAGCAAAGCAACTCATTCTCTCAAACAATTCTTTTCAATGAAAGCATCATAATGCACATATATTATGTGCAAGAGAAAGTTGAATTTGAATATAATGAGATAAATCTGGGAACAAACAAAATATTATGAATTCTTGAGGTACCTCAATATACGCCTCATAAAAACTCGTGGATTTTTTTCAGCGTTTCACATGTTCATCTTTCTTTTGTACATAATGCTTGGTACTGAACGGAAATGTTTGAATGAAATATTCTCACGTTTCTGAAATAGGGCCCAGCAAGGTATGTAGTGCGTCCGCATTGAATGCGGTATGTGTATGTAATACTCCATCGGAATAATGTGTTACTTCCGACAGATGTTTCTTTTTGATTGAAAAAAAAAACAACAACAATGAAATCGAAATTATATAAATGCATGATTCGATTCGTTGTTGATTCAACAATGTTGATCAACATTGGCACAATCAATTCATCGTAAAATTGCGTTTAATATTTTGTTTGGCCTCAGTTTTTCATGGAATTTCTCATTCACAATTCTTATTCACATGGAAAATACTTTGAGACAGTTAAAGATTTGATGACTCAATATTCTGTTACATAATTATTCTGAATAACATGATTGTGACATGAAATCCCGAAAAAATGCCATGAGATTGATAATGCGGCAGAGTATGTATGGGCATAGCTCGTTGATCTTAAGTTCAACGAATACGATATTATTTTTTGTTTGTCGTTGTTCGCATAGGTGCCGAGGTGCGATCTTCAGTGATATATGCTTATGCGCACACACACATTCATAAAAATTGGAAGTCTGTTAAACGGACGAATCAATGAGCCATGAAAAGGGCCAAAAATTACAGCATCAATGAAGCGTGAGCAAAAGGCAAGAGAGCGAAAGACACTGTACAAAAAAGGAAAAGTAAAAGTGCTATAGAATTCATAAATAATTTATGGCATATCGAACTTTTGTTAAATGTCATATAGCGCACGGGGCTTAAATCAATCAATACATTCAAATCAATACCATAAAATATGTGATACGTGTAAAAAATGAGTATGAATGAAAATGAATCGACATCGCGAAAATAAGGAATATGTCACGCTCTCTTATTCGAACCCTCATCATTTACACACAGGAAAACCACTCCAAAGTGCGTGCTTAACACGTTGTTTGCTAGTACAAAGATAACAGCCGTTCACATTTGAATATATCGCCACCTTCAAAATTCGCTTCGCTTCATTCGACGTGGAACAACCGAATACTTTGCCGTTTTATGCTGATGACTATAAATTTGGAATTCTCGTGATGATGCTTTTCCAACCAATTTGTTTTCTTCCACCACGCCATCGATTGACACCTTTGCTCGCTCGCTCGCTCGCTCTGCTCCGGTCGCATCCGCTTTTTGCGACTCGGACTAATATCTGTGCGAGCGAGAAATAGTGATTGTTTGACAATGTTTTAAAAACTCATGCAATATACCATGAATTAATCATCATTGGTGGCTATAACCAATGGCTGCGTGTATGTGTGTTTGTGTGTGTGTGTGTGTGTGTGTGTGTGTGTGTGTGTGTGTGTGTGTGTGTGTGTGTGTGTGAGTGTGGGTGAGTCGAACGGTGTGAAATAGATGTAATGCATTGCGTATTCTGCCTAATGTTGCACATTTTTTGAATTCTTCATTTTATTTTCGAGATTTCTGTTGATGAAACTCGTGCAACCGCTGTCAACGAAACACGAACAACCTACTGTTGAGCACGTAAAACATGATTCTGCTCTCTGTTTGATTTGTTTATCGTGAGGAATGTCTATCGAAAGTCTCGAAGAGAAAAAATCGATCATATCAAACAATCGCATTTTACATACGACAGAACCAACTACAACTACAACTCAAAAAATCACGCAATTTTCGGTATTATAGACCTAACGCCCAAAAGTGAATAAGTTTTAAAATTAAATAAACTTTAAAGATCGTCCCGAAGCGTTTGAAAATATATAAAAAAAACTTCCGGAACAGCTGAAATCATGTTACTCCCTTGCTTTTCGCCTCTCGTGCCTCTTTTCCTTTTCGTAATGAATTCAAGTGGCAGAACCGTTCTTTGCGAATATACGACCGAGACCGGTTAACACTCAAGAGTTTTGAAGGTTTGTTAGGGGAAAAAGGTTCTAATGGCTATTTAATATGAAAAAGTGAAGCTCAGCATAGTCTATCTGTGTATCAAATGTTCACCTTGAGCTCTGCCAACGGCTGTTCCAATGTCGCAAATGTTCACATTTCACAAACATAAATTCAAAATTAATCAAGCAGCATGACAAGAGATGTTTTTGAGGGCGGTGGTCAAACACAATGTTTTCAATCTATAGATTCTAATTGAAGTTTTATCAGTAGTTGCTCAGAAATAGTAGAAAGTTTCAATGACTTCTCACCCGAACGAGCTTCAAACACACACACATGCAATTATCTCTCTTCCTTTTTCTATTTTTCTCGTTTTTCGTATGCGTGAAACGTCCAGCCAGAATATAAAAATACCGTGATGCCATGAATAAATATCGATGCATCTGAATTCAACAAATTTTCGTACTTTAGGAAAATACTCGATTCAGACGCTAACATATACATGAACGGCAAATGATGAATATTTATTAAAATGTAATTTAGTTGACGAAATTTTTTCACTTCAGCTTAGAAATAAAATGACTGACTAATTTGGGACGAAGCCTGCTAACTTTGATTGATTTTCATACAAAATCAACAAAGTCAGTCACATTATTTTCACTTGGGTTGTACTTTCTAAGGCCATTAACTATTCGGGGTAGTTGCAATGATAAATTCATTATTATTTCTTCGGATATCTTAAATATATCACTCAATTAAGGAAACATATGCTTTTATTCATATTCTTAAACTTGTTTGCCGGGCCACGTTTTTGTTCATATTTATATACATTTTGGTCAAATTATTAGAAGTTTTCCCAAATTAACCATGAGATCATGTTCGGGCAATTTCGATGTAATTTTGGGTGTGCATGAAATTCGGCTTGATCGTGATCATCGTGGTTTATGAATTGCCGTTTATGAAAAAGTTTACGTGAGTGCTAACAGAAATAGAAATTGTTTGTGAAAACATAGCTATATTTGGAGTAATTCACATCTGATTTTCAATCATGTGCAGATGAGAAAAAAATTATTGAATGGATGGGAATTGCCCATTTTCCACGCCAAATTTATATTCTATTCGAGAAATAAGTTAAGTATCTTCTTAAATAATAAATTGTATGTTTTGAAAAAAAGTTTGGGGAATTTTGAAGTTCACGCGGACAAAATATGAAAATTCACACATGGTGAGATTTTAGAAATGGAATTATTTTGTATGTCAAATTTATTTCGAAAGTTGCTATTTTCATAGCCAAATCTGAGTATCGGTCGCAATTTATCTTGTTATAAATGTGAGCGACTACGAAGAATTCGTTAAACTAAAGCACGACAAAAATGTGTGCGTTTGCAATCAATATTTGAAATTAGTTTTCAAAAACTTTTTCGGATTGGCTTACCTACGATCGATTGACGTCTTAAATCAAACAACCTTCAAAATGTCTTCCAAATATTATTGATTGTGACCATCAAACCGTAACGGATTGAATTACAAAAACTTTAGATTCGTGGCTCCGAAAATATTGTGCTTTATTCGTCTGTGTCTCGAAATTCCATAAGTAATTAGTGCAAAATGCTCGGCAAAGTTTCCGAAAAATTGCACACAAATGCAATGTAATAATCAAACATCATTCGAATAAGTCGAGCACTGAACGTTCTGAACGTTCTTTGATTGAAATGTTTGACTAATTAATGTCACAGAGTGTCACTTGAAAGTAATATTTGGAGCCGGTGTCGCAAACAACAGTGGGTGAAAAGAGAGACAGTCAGCATCTGTATTGCTGCACTTTATCAAAACGAATGCTTCTCTGTGTGGACCTTGGCATTTCCATGGATGTTGCTTTTATAATTGGGACAGAGTGTACTATTTTTGTGTGAATTCGTGCTCAAGGAAATCTGCTTTCATATTTCACATCAAATGGAAAATCATAATTCATGAGCACACTTCAACATTTTATGCTTATAATTTTGCATGGTGTGTCTGAGTTCAGGGAAAAAGGAAGCAACCGAAAAATATGATAGAAAATAAACAAATGATTAAATATATTCCCACGTATTGTTGACGATTCAGAAACAAATGCCGTATATTTGTGTAAGAGCACATTTAATTGACACGGTATTAAAATAATTTATCGTGTACAGCACAGCGATGAGCGAACGTACAACAAACGACAGCAGCAGCAGCAGCTAGCGCGCACAAATTGAATGGCATAAGGAGGTGAGTGAGATGAAACGTATGAGAGCTGGCCTGCACATCAATTTTTCGATAAATTGTTTGGCGTAAGTGATTTTAAAATGTCCGAACAGGTGGTTATTTTTGGCCGAACGCGAAGCCGAAATCAAAACGAATGAACACTGAATATAATTATAGATCATTTAGTTCTGTCTTTGTCGATATTTTCATCTTTTGCTTCTCGTTGTCCGCTTCGAAACGGTCGGGCTAGTCGCTCGCTTACCCAAAATGTTTGCCTCATTTCAATAGTCAAGTTTGAATTCTATTTATTTTCTTTTTCGAAGATGAAAATTTCGTGTGGTGACATTGCGATTTGCATTTCATGTTGGGCACGATCGCGCACACCTTTGTCAAGGCTTTTTTTTTAATCTAATCGTTTAATTGTTAATGTGCGAGTGAACTCTGCCATTTTTCTCTTTTTCACTCTGGCTCTTTTGTCCCTTTCCCTCTAAATATTGTGTTGGCCTGCGAAGCACCCAGTTTACATTCGCTAGCTCATTCATCACCATAATATAAATAATCATGTTGATGATGGTGATGATGACGACGACGACGATAATAATAATGAACATGTATAACCATCTGTAACGCGAAAACATTTGCGTGCTCTTTCATTTAGTGTTACGCCAAACTACGCTCGCTTTTCTACACTGAAAAAAAGCACCTTATCCAACGCTCACTTTGGGTTTGTTTATTTTTTCTCCTGTTGTTCTTTGCGAGTTGTGTACGTTTTTTTATTATTGCTCTCAACAAAATTTATGTTGTGTGCTTTGCTCCTCCATTAACGACCATTTAATATGATTGCGATCCAATTAAAAATGCGAGGCTAAATCAAAAGGTATTGTATAAGTGAATGTTGAAATATGAGTTGAATCATTGTTTAGCGGGGCGATTTTGAGAAAACGGCCTAATTTTGCGGGTTGATTGATGAGCTCCAATCTACCAAAATACTATTGCTTTTGCTTATCAAACGTTTTTGGCTTTCATTTTGAAATATTTCGTCCTTTTCGAAACGAAAAATTTCAGCGATGGAGTATTCAAAAATGGATCGAAACTCAATATTCAACTATTTGAAGAAATGAGTCTTAAAAATGAATGGTGAAAATTGGTAATACATGATATCGCTTTTTTGAATTATGGCCACCACACATACACACTCACACAATCAAACACGATTCAAACAGATTTGTTGATATAGTAATATACTACGTTGTGTACGAGGAATTCAACGGAACGTGCAATTTGATATGTTCGTCGAGCCAAATATTCGGGCTTCATTCATGGCTTGGCGATGGTTTGTGATATGTCCTGAATGTGAAAAAGACCATTGCACAACATCAATATAAATAAATTCGTGGTCACCAGTATCTGACCTTAATCATGAATTTCGCTCCGCAGCTGCGAAAAAACTCCACGAAACGCACCGATGTTGGCAGTTTGATTTTTCGCCACACAGGAAAACATTTATCGAACGTTATTTTGGTCACCACAACATGCATTGCGCGCGCTCGCACACAAACGACACGGGCATTTTAGCGGATTTGTTTTTAAGTGCGAATGCTAAATAGTAATTACAATCATTTGCAACTCGTCTGCCAAATGTTCTCTTTCGGTTTGCTTCTATTTTTCAATGTAAGTTTAATTACCTTTTCTTTTTACAATTCGTTAATTTATATTAGAATTCTATTTAGCTGTTCAGCAAAAATTTCTACAGCCACAATGTTTAAGTTCCGCGATTTGAAGATGCTCAGATTCCAGGTGGCTCTGACTGAGAAAGATTTTTTTGAAAAGAATAAGTTCGATGGAAGTTTCCAATAATTCGATACTTTTGATATAAACAACGATGGAATTTGACAGCTAAGATGAAGAACCATCTTAATGATTTTGAAAGGTTTTTTGAGATTCGATCATAATACCGATAAATCTATATAGCGTTATCAAGTTGTTTTTAGGATGTTATTTATATTCAAATAATAATGTTATCGTTTCGAATCTTGATAATTATTAAGATCAGATCCTTTAGATGAAATCTAATTCATCCTATGGGATTATTATAATAATTTTTAACCTTTTTTATAAAGAATTCATCTCAATTACTTATAAGTGTCCGATCTAAATTATTATCCGATAAATCCGATAACGTTATTATTTGCATGACATCTTAATAACGAGCCCACAAAGCGTTATCATGATGGCTACATTGTTTTTATGTAAGGATATCTTAATAAAAAATAGCACAGCTTTATGGAATTTCACATCGAAATACACACTGTGGAGCGATTTTCATATTTAATTGATTTAAAATGTCCACTTTTATTTTGGAAGCATCCAAAATCCCGTTGAGCCTTTTGTACAAGTGCCAAGTGATCTGCGTTGTCCATTTCGACTGAAATGACATATCAGTTTAATCTGCAACCCACCATAAATGATGGAAGCACAATAGCGTCAATTCTTCACGTTAAGTTTACGATTGATGTAAGAGAGACCGAATCATTTGTGTGATTTTCAGCACCCAGCAGATTCTTTCAATACGCACAACGTTTTGCCTCCGGTAAAAGTTGCCCTTGGAAAGATGAATATCGTAAGTCAAATAAGAATAAAAGCAATTAAACAACAAAAATAGAAGGAATCCTAAAATTTCTGTTGGTCATAAAAGTGAAAATTGATTAAACTTGATTGCGTGTTAAGGACGAGAAGAATCCGAAATAAAGCGATTTCATTGACTCTGGGCGTCTATTGGACAAATCTTCGTTTGGGGCGATTTACTAAAACTTGACGACCAAATAAGTTCTGATATGATGTAAACGTTTGTATAGAACAATGATCTCAATTGGGACAAACAGTCCCGAGCCCCGATGGAATCCGAACTTTGAAAACAAAACATCTCGAAATTTCCAACGTGTCAGTCGGGTCGGGTCGGGCTGGGCCGGGCTTCGGATCAAGCGGACGATGCAAAATTGAATTCTGATATTTAGCTTGGCAGCAGCGCCCTTTGTACCATTCGTCTATGGATGGTAAACACTTTTTCCCCTTCTTCAAACAATGACAGCAAAGATGCGGAGCCTGTCAAACTCGCTGTTTGAAGAAGAGGAAGGCGGGGAAGTTGTGAAATGTTGAAGCGTATAGTACAATCGTTTAGGTAGAGATGGCGCGGTCCAACGACATTCACTACCCCTTTACATAGGAGAAGATACAAAACATCGTCCACTTGCTTCGGATATCCAAATCCGAGTTAACGAACTTTTTCTCCAATTTTCGTTGACGCGTGTCCATTTTTATTGACATGTGTCAATTTAAATTGACATATTCGGTTAGGTTTGGGTTTGTTGGAGTTTGGGTCGGGGTAAAACCATCTGAAAAATCCAGTGAAAAATTGAAAATAATCCGAACCGGACCAAAATGTTTAGAAGTTGAACCGAAACTGACCGACCTTGGAATTCCCGTTTTTTCGGGTTCGGGCTCGGTCAGAGGTCGGTCCAGGTTCAGGTCGGAGCCTCGATTGAGCACATTGGTGTGCGATCGGTGGATTGTTTAATATTAGAACGAAGCACGTCCAAACACCTTGGAACATTCAAAGTTTAATTCAAGAAAAGTTGTCACTCGCATTTTTTCTCGTTTATTTCTTAATGCTCGTCTGCAGTCAAGTTCCATTTCATTTATTGTCTTTAAATAGTTTGCCATAGTGTTTATCCAACAATTTGCGATATATCAATGACCGAGTTAGTTCAGACTTCAATATCTCTCACAGACAGCAAAATATCTCTCAGGTATAAAAATGATAACACGTCAAAATTCGACTGGACGAAGAAAAGAGTCAGTTTTCAATTTATCAATCGAACATTTTCAAGTGTCTTGGGAGCCATCTCCATTTAATGATTATATATAGCGTTTATAGAAAATTCAGTGTTCAGTTCAGGTTTCAATGCTGCAGTTTTTTGGGCACGCGTACGTGTTATCGCCATTGTATCAATTTCAATGATTTTAAATCGCATGTCATCTTCCATCCATGCATTATAATGAGCAATTGAAGTAAAATTCTCGTACAAAGAAAACGAAATGCGCAACGCTGAGCCGAACGAAAGCCAACATTGAGAGGCTTCACATAAGATTTTGATGTACACATATTAACAAAATAGAGAAAAAGCGATGGTTTCCTGCTCGCCTCGGTCATCTTGAATCAGGTGTTTACCGGATGTATAACAATTGTCAGCACTGAATCACCGATTCATTCCATTTAATAGTTTCGGCTTCCGTTTGTTAAAGTCTCTCTTCGATAACACGAGCTGAATGCATTCTCGGTGTAAAATCACAAACACAAACACTTTTATGGATATATGTTTTGGAACGGAGCACGCGTTTCAGACGATTTTCCAGGTCGGTGATTGCACATAAAATCGTATTGTGGAAAGTGTTTGAAATAGTTCTCAAAACAATGCCATTTTACGAATACTAAAAATCACCCGTAGAGCTTGAGTTTATCTGTCCAGCCATATTTTTCTCTTTTTCATCGGAATTAGTTCGTATCGTGGGGATGGGTAATTTACGGTTTTAAACGATAGGAAACTGTTTTGACAATTTAGCCTTTTCATAAATTAATTATTAATCTTAATCAATCGTAATTGATTGAAGCGGATCCAAGTTTGACGGATATCGGCTATGTATCCATTTACATAAATGATGGATTTATTAACTTGCTTGTTTTCGAATGGAAAGACAACGCCGTTCATGCCAACCATCAAATTGTTTGCACATTTGAACGAGGTGAATTTCCCATTTAAGATCGGTATTAAGCTTGATCTGCTCATCTGATATGTAACACGGGCAAAATGCACTTAAAACACAGTGTTATGAAACTGGTGTCTTTCTTCCTCGATCAACCCCTCCAATTTGTGTCTTCTCTCTCTCTCTCTCTCTCTCTCCCTCTCTGGCTCCTTATTGCTCATCACAAGCAACTGGACATAGAATTTCTGCGATATTGAAGGACATGAACTTTCAGACAGGCAGCGTCATTATTGCGCATGACTCAAAGGCAATTTAATATTAAAATACGTGGATCCTCATTTTGGGATATGCCACTTCACTTTGCAATTTTTTTGAAATTATTCAGTCGTATGCTGGCGTTGCTTTTGACTGATACTCAACAGATTGTGTATCCGAACTCAAGGGAAATTCTAAAATAAAATGCCGCCATATACAAGCCCATTTCAAATTAAAATCAATTTCACGCTGTTTGACCGCACTTTAAACTATTTTCCATTGTTTTGAATTAATTTTAATTTGAAGATCGTGTAAGTATGGCCAAATTTCATTTCAGAAATTCCCTTGAGGAGGCAACGATGAGTATCAAAAACGAATATAAAATTCGAACCTGGAAATGGTCGGCACCAGAGAAAGAGAAAGATGTTAGAAATATTGAGTGGATGAGATGCCAAATATATATGAGAAATATGGATTGCCTTCCTAAAGTGCCGGTCCGTACACATTAGTTGAGTGCGTCAAGAAAAGATTACGGATAAAAATTATTCGTTTAATCATTTAGTCGAGTAAGAAGGGCAGAGTTCGCCTAAATATGTATGATGCATCGTTTTGTTTGGGATTCCAATTCTTTGGAAATAGGTTGCACAAATAAAAGCTGATACATTTTGTATGGGACGATGAACGTGGCCAGAACATAATACTTGGAAATATGAAAAAAATCTAAAAAGATATGCAATATGAATTCAACACGCACATACGACACATAAATATGAAACGGGACGAGAAAAAGTAGAATTTAACGTGATAAAGGAATTGGATGACGGAAAAATAGACTATGCGAATCGGAACATCGCTTTAGTGTACTCAAGTAATTTAGCTTAATTAGGTTTTACTGTTTTGCCACCGCTCTTTTTTCACTCCATACGTTTACTCGTCATCATCATCATAATCGAATGATTAATTGAAATGAAGGACGATTTACCTGAACACGGGTTTTATTTTTCTTTTCGCTTCATATTTTCTTGTCTATCGTTCCCATTTCGTTACGGCCCAATTATAGTTCAGCATTAATATCGCATTACACCTGGAATGAAGATGGTCAGTTTGACGCAATGCTATCAAAAAAATTAACTGTTTTGAGCCAGGATCAACTTTGATTTTGATTGCTGATCAACGTATTTGCGCCTAGGATTTGGTGCACAATTGTGTGACGCATGGCGACGGCTCAGTGGTGAAAAAACTTGTTGCGTACCGTATCAACAGCACCGGGATGCTATTCTCAAATTGAGCGACACATTTTGATGTGTCGTGAAACAAATTTTCATCAACAATTTTCATGAACAAGCCCTTGTCGAATGAATGAGCATTGTAGCGAATGAATGAACAGCAAACAAAAAAAAATGCTCATTTGTTTAGTAGGAAACAGACATCATAATTAGTCGGAAAAAAGTGTCACTCAAAATTCTTCCTATTTGCTTCTTTGTTTTGCTTTCTATGTATTTTTTTTTTTTTTTTGAATTTTCATTCGTTTTCAGTTTTTTTCTTTCGTTCGTCGTTGAGGCAAGGAATTATTTGCATAAATATTTAAATAAAATGATTTCCCTTTCAGATTTCGGCGTCATGTGACGATAATTCAACCATCTCTCTGTCTCTAATTTTTATTGAGCGTGTAAACTACCAAAATCGAATGAGAGCAAGCAAAAAAAAAAATGCTCTATGGATGTCAAATAAATTAAACATAAATGAAGATAAGCCTTTCTCATCATATTATTCAAACCCAATCCCAAAAATAGATATCCCCGAGTATTCGATATAGATATGAAGGCAAACAGTAGACGGACGTATTATAAATTAATAGCAAACACAGATAGTTTTCATTGTAATTTAATTCATTAAGTGGATGAAGTGCAGAGAAGCGAGCAAAGCCAATGTATTAATCGATTCAACTGTTTGAAAAGTGGATGCCGATTGATATGCGCATCGTTTACTCGTTACCGTGCATTTGGCAAAAAGCATCGTGGATCAAAAAGAATGGGGGAATCACAGTAAATGCGTATAATTGCCGTCATTACATTGGCATAGGTCCTTCGTACTTTGAATAATAATTCGTTATCGGGCGATGATATAAACGAGTGCTTCATAATTATTTCGATATCGATGGCCGTGTCTAATTGATGATTGTGCGAAACAGCAGTTAAATTTCATCGATATTTTTTCACTACGAATCGATAATTGCTAACTAGCTAACATTTCGATCGACACGCACTGTTCATCAATATTCATGTTTATCCATGTCTGGTCGCATGTATTCAACAGGCGAAATTTTTGTTTGTGCATCGATCTATAAATGAAATCTGATTTTTTTCGTGGTAGATTTCATCATGGGGCTGATTTGAGTGGGGAGACACAATGCATATTCATCATTTAAGTAAAAAAATACGTAATTTCAATAAACCGTCTCCTTTTCTGCCGTCTACTTTTTTTATTTGGTTTTATTTTTTATTTTTCATTTTCTCACTCGCTTAATACGTCAAACTATTTGTCTTGCATCCCACTCGCTCTCGCTCACCAATTGTCCAAGTGAAACAATGCAAAAAAAGCGTGCACGTTACACAATTATGAAAAAAAAAATCCGCTGGTGCATAGAAAACCTTTCCACTCAAACGAAAAAGAACGACTTGTTTTTTTCCTCCGTCGCTATTTCTCTCTGAACATTATATTTTTTTTTTTTTTTGCTTTTTGTGCGTTCGTTCCATTCAATTCAACCTTCTCATGTGCTTGAGAGTCGATTTGAAATTGAAATTATTTGCAATTTAAGTCTCAATTCTCTGAAGACACAAAGACAACTGCTTAATGTAAGCACTTTGTATAAATTTCAAATATTGGGCAGTCGGAAGATAAGCCGCCGAATTCAAACCATTATTTTCTTCTGAATATTCTTTTTCTTTCGCTCAACAATCGAAGCTTCTTTCTCCTTTCCACATTTCAATCGCTGAAATAAAGGAAATAATTTCCAAATTGGCAGCAGTGAAGTTCGGAAAAACAACAGCTACTACAAAAAGATAATGATAAAAACGTAAGCATGATTCGCGGTCACACGTTTTTCTTAAACAGAGTGATCTCTTTAGCCGAGTGCCAATATTATTGAGCGCCGCACACCATTTCAATTATGAATTAGATTTATGACTTTATTCTTCGGAGCACTTTCGAATAATATAACAATAATCAAACAGCGTCCCATTTCGACAGAAAAAACTAATTCATGATTCAGAATGTTCGTTGCGGTGTGTTGCTATTTTTGAATATTTCGGCGACGAATGCATTAACTACAGCTGTTCATTGATGATGCTTCGATCATTTCATTTTTTTTTTTTTTTGTTCGAATGATCAAACCGATAGTATTTTTTCCGTATTTTTTAAACGAGTTCTTATGTCGTGCTGTTTTTCCCGTTAATATTGGTCGCAAGTGTCAATTCATATTTTCTAAACAATAAATACACCGGAATGGAAAATTGATCTATTTTTAAAACTAGAACAAATTAAGCAAGCAAAGAAAACGCGCGCGATTTGGATTCATATGACAACCATTCGAGCATGAAAAAAATTTCTCAGTTGGCACGTATAAACTTAAAACGAAAATGGAATTGTCAATAAAAGAAATTAAAAAAAAATCGCGACCAAAAGGAATGTTCGATGCAGATAAAAGAAAAAAAATGATGAAAAGCTAAATAAAATATTTGCCGCACGCACTGAAACACACTGAAACTATTAACATTTATTTGTGAAATAGATTTTTCTAAATTGTTACCCTTGTGCTCAAAGGCAGGAACGGATAAAACGACAACTAAAACCGATGATTTCAACGACAAAACAACAACGAAAAAATTATGATATGGACAAAATTCAATCAAATTCAGAACAAAATTGAAATCATGCGTTACTTTTTTTATTCCTCGAAATCAAAATCGTCGCTGAGATCGACCACTACCGCACATATAAACACACACAAAATTCGGTTTTGTTGTTGTTCGGCTTTGCGATTTCGATCCGCTCAAATTCGATTAGAAAAATAAAATGAATCGGTTGGTTTGTTTCGCCTTTTTCTAATTATTTACTGCTTCTCTCTCTTTTTCCCCGTATTTTCTCTCACTCTTTCGCTTGTTCGATTTTCTTTTTTCTCTTTCTATTGAAATCGACTTTAAGCTTCAACGGTGAATTACGTTTTTGCTTTAGTTATATCGAGAGAAGGAAAAAAAAACGTTACAATTCAGTTGAAATGCTTAACTGTTTTTTTCTTTGAGGTATGTGTGCGTCCAAACAGTGTCACGGCGACTATACAACTGATACGATTTTCATTCGGCGAGGATTCAACCCATAGAGAAAGAGAGCGAGTCACGAATGTTGTTGTGCTCGATGTGTAATGTGTTTTTGGCGTTTGCCAGTCTCTTGTTGGCAATATGAAAGCATACAAAAGCGATTCACGAAGCCGAGTGAGTGAATTGAATGTACCGTCGCATGTTGCTACCGACTGATGGATGTGTGCCTCAATATGTACCACATTAGTATAGCACGTAGAAGCGTCTATAGCGGGCGCGTTGAGCGCGTATCCCTCGTTCTTGGTACACAGCTACTCGCCAAGTATCAACGACTCAGATCGCCTCGCCTCTACTCAGCTCAGTTCAAAACTGCATGCTTTTGCTCACTCACATCGAGCGTCATCATACACTTCATACAGCGGTTAGAATATATGAAAGCACACATAAATCAAGATTTCAGCCTTGTATTGGCTGCCACCGTATGTGCGCACAACATTTGCATGTTAATCTCGCACCAGCAAAGGTGACATTTCATCAACAAGAATTTAAATATCCATGACAATTATTGCGAATGCACTTATCCAATGCTTTGATCCAGAACGGAGAGTCATCCACTTGAATCTCAATTTATATTTGAATTCTCGACGAAAACTTATCGCAATAAACACTTGACGTCTTCATCCAAACCACCACTTGAATTTTGGCTGATTTTGGTGAGTGAGTATGGGCGAGTGCACGTGAAATGTGTGTATGTAAACACAATTCGCGATTCAACTTTGTTTACATTTCATTTTACTTGTAACCCAATTTTAATTACCGCCATTATTTGGCAGCATCACTCTGAAGTGACGCGATAATAACACCGAAAATGAATAAAAATGGAATGAAAACTCCCCAATGTGGAAATTGCATCGATTCTCGCTGTCATCGTTTTTTTTCACCCTCGCTGCCGCTGGATTGAGGAATCCGTTGGCCTGCACTTTTCGCTCATTCACACACATACGAGAATATTGAAATTTTTCTGATGTACCACCCTTCCAACTAAAAGCAATCATAAGAAAAAAACGTCTTCTCGCACATAAACCCTAATTGAAATATACCGCACTATATGTTGAAATTATTACCCGCGGTTTGTATCCACGTCGCTGCGCTTCATTACATTCGATGTTCAAACGTAAATTTTTTTCAGTTTTTAAGTGAAATTTTCGTATATAATTACAAAGTTGCCTGTTATCTTACCGTTCGCTCTTCCGTACCCGGTCCGATATTTAATTTGTTGTTTTTTCTGTATTACGACCAAGTTTCGTATTAATTAAAATAAATTGTGCATTTTAAACAGAAAATTGATACACACGCCAATTTCGAGCGAAAACAAACTGATAAAAAAAAATGTAACAGGCACCGGATAAATTCAATTTGTTTAAGCGATTCGGCTTGGGGAAATAAGCACATGCACGCAACATGCGAACAATAATTTCAACAAACGACAATGTTGAATAAAAAAAACGTTGCTTTTCGGTACTTTCACATGCAAGTTGAATTGTTCGTTAATCATCGAATCTTATAGAAATTCTAATTGGCGAAGGAACCGTGTCGTGGTGGAAAAAGCTACGACTTTGAAAAATTTGAGAATTAAGAGCTTAATTTTTTGTCACAATTGGTGAACGTTTCAAAAATCCGTCAGAAATGCCATTTCAATATTTACACCTAGCGACAAAAAACGACATCTACACGTAAGCTTTTGATACCCCCCCGAAAAAATACACGCAGCTTTCAGCGTGGAAAATGAAAAGTCCACGATTTTCAACCGTCGTATGTATTAGAAAGCCCAAGCACAGATGTCATGCTTGAATAATCCACTATCAATGCGCATATGCATCTTTTACCTTCAATTCACATTATTTCGTTCGTTTCGTTCTTTTTGTTTGCTGCTGTCGAATCAAAAAATGAAACTGTGTGAATGGAAAACAAATACAAATACAATCAGCCGTTGTCTTCGTAGAGATAAGGGTTGATCTTCAAACGTACAGGCAAATTTTCTCCAACACAACGACATTGACGACATCATTTTACTACAGGCTTCATTGAAACGTACTCTCTCTCTCTCTCTATCTCTCTCGATGGCAATAGGCCATACAAACACGTATGTACTGAAAGCACACTTAACTTTTTCCAGCAGCTACAACCACCAACACAACAGCAGCAGCGACACACAGCGATTGGCTTGTGGTGTTCGTATGTGCAACAGAGAGCAAAACGCGAGTGGAACATACACTCACACGCACAGAGGGAGAGAGAGAGAGAGAGTGAGAGTGGCCAAATGAGAAAGAAAACTGTGGAAGAAAGTGGATAAAACGGAAAAGAACAACAACAGAATGCCTTACTCCATTGTCAGTGTTACGATCAATTTTCAGTTTTTCATTTTGATTCGACAGTGAAGCAACGGAAATAAAATCGAGTGTTCAAAGTACGTTAACAAATTAATTTGTGTGTGTGTTTTTTTGACATTTTTTTTGTTCCCATTTCATCGCCCCATTTTTTTATTTTTTATTATCAATGCAATTTAGTTTGAACATATATTTATGGCTAATTGTTGTTGAGTTGATCTTATTGGTTTGTGCAAGAGCTTTTAGCATTTATTCTGTTGTGTCATCAACAAGATAGCTTATAGGATACGATTCAAACCGTTTGTTGATGAAACACTTCGTTTTTCAACCAGATTGACGATTTTTCTTCCTCATTCGCCAGAGTCTTCTGTTATGAAAGAGTGTAAAATGGCACCAATTGTTTTTCAAATGGATTGTTTTCCGTCTTGAAACGTTTTTTTGGGTAATCGTGCTCTAAACTCGTGCTTCAACTAAATGAATTGAATAAAAAATCAAGTTACTATGAATGGTGTGCAGCATGCATTGCAAAGGCCTCAACAGCGTACCATCATTTAATAATTCATGCGAGGGAGAGAAAGAGAAAAAAAGTATTACAAGGGAATTTCATTAAGAATGACGTTTGATGTCGAAAGTTTCGTATGATTTGTCATTTATTGGTTGCCTCGAAATGGCATCTCTGTCTCCAGTGAACGAACATTATTCTTGACGAACAGTTTTCTGACATCATTCATAGTTCTTATGAAATAACTTTCGAGACAGAAAACCAGAGACCGACTTAGAAATAAAAATACACAGAGAGGGAAAAAGCAATAAGTAAATACGAAAATAATTCGTAACGAATCTCTATCATTTTCCATTAAGCGTCATCCATGTACTAGCGTGCGCACACATTAAAAGCAATTTTTGTGAAGTGCTTGCTATTTTACTTGAGTTGTGTGCCTGTAGAACCATAACCGAAAGGCAAAATACATACGCAAATTATTTTGTACCAATCAAATTCACATCCAAAAAATTGCGCGTCCATTAAGCGATGGACGATGATCAAAATATCGGAAAATCTTTCGTAACCATTTTTCAGTTGTAAATCAAGTGAAGATTTACATTCAGCTCGCACTCTTTAGTCATTCTTTTTGTGTGTCTCAAAATGTTTGTGTCAAGCAAACGCAAATTGTGTAGTGGTGCTGTGTGTGTGCGTTGACGTTTACACGAACGTTTCCGATATTCAACATCGGAAGCTCTCGTGAATTACATTCAGCTGGTATCCACCATCACATGGATGGAGGGAGCAGAGCGCGCACACACACACCCCGCCAACAGCACGGTGCAGCACCAACATCCACTTGACGAAGAACAACTATTGATTTTTCCATTGAAAATGGGATTGAAGTGTGTACGAGAAATGCTTTCGATTATTATGATACTGTTGGTAGTTGGGCATCGTGTATTTGGGCTGTTGCTGTGCTTCTCATGTATTTCTATCTATGTGGCAACAATTTAATATGTCTTCTTTGCGTTCGTTAATTGTGACTAAAAATTCTACGATTTAAAATCCAAATGACTTCCAATCTCACTGTTAATATATCCATGTCAAAAGATCTGTGTTTGGGAATAAAATGTCGAATTTTCTCTCCACCAAACAAAAGTCCATTAATTCAAATGAATCTATTTCAAAAAGAAATGTTGATATTTATGCTTTTTATGTTTCTCTCCTTAGCGCGCTGCGCTATTCCATTCGTTCGGCTCAAGAAGTGCGCGCGCGGAAAATTTAATTTCGATAAATGACAGAGAGACGGTCTGTCGCTACCACAACTGTGTGTAATTATGTTAGGCATTGAATGTTGTGTGCATTTCAAAAGGAAATTTAAATGGCAAATACAACCGGAGGTTTCAAACTCTTAATATCGCTCATTTCGTGTTAAAGCGCATGAAATTGAGAGAGAATTGCACGCCTTCTACACTGAACATGGAAGTGGAAAGTCTCCATATATTTTCTGTTATCATTTCAAATGTATGTTATATAACACAGATGGTTCAGATGGTGCTCGCATCGAGCTGGACGTTTAGAATCAATCTTGTATCTTCCGGTCGGTCAGATATTCATGTACATTGTCTCCAATTTCAACCATTGAATCCTCACTGTGTGAGGAGCGGAACTTTATTGAGAACAACTAATATGGAATGTGAATGGGAATTGAAATGTATAACATTTAAAATTTGAAATGAAAGTGATGGTGCGTGGCAAATCTCCAGCTATCTCCTTTGTCGTCTGGTCTGCTCTTTTTCTATCGAATTTATCGAGGTCGCGTATCTATTAAGCGACTTTGTCGTCGACCGTTCTTTATATACGTGTGCCGAATTCACAGGAAAACATCAATAAATGATAATTAATTCCCGAAAATCGCTTGCCATTGGTTGAGTTGGTTTTGTTTTTGTGTGGCCTGTAACAATGGTTCAATTCAAATTGATTCTACAAACAGACTACTAGTGCTTTGCATTTTGTCGGTATTCGAACGTACATAAACGCGCGCGATTTAATATCGAAATTATATTTTGGATATTTCTCGATATTAGTTATCGGACCAATTGTGTCCCGCTATATTGATATAGCGAAAAGAATCAGATCCAGTTGAAATGGCTTTGACCATAGCGATAAGAGTTGGATCCAGTTGACTTTGAAATTCGATTCGGAAAGTAATTAAAAATGTAATTGAAATTGATAGGCAAATTCTATGATTGTAAGATTGTATAAAAGCTGTACCATTTGAATAAGAATCAGTTCAATTTGTATTGAGGAGAATAAAGTATCAACACTCTGCAAAGCGGCTCAGTTGTTTTATTTATAAAACATTTTATCGTTCGGACATTCTAACTTGTCCTTAACTGAGGGCTCAACTGGGAAATCGCTAATCGATAAATTTTTATAAGTGCATATGTACACTGCTAAATTTTGAGAGTGATTTCCTAAATCCAAGTCGATAAAATTGATCAATGATACATAGTATCAAATGAATTTTTGAGACGACTAGAGATACACGAAACCAAAAACATATAGTGTTTAATTAAAGTATATTAGCCAAAACTAAAATCGGTATTTTCGGAATAAAAATCAACGTACAAGTCGGTATTTTTTTATATAAAAAATCAACACATAACCCGGTATTTTTGAAGAAAATCAACGTAAATTAAAATTAAAATCAAATCGAAAATCGGTAATATTAGTATTCAACGTAAAAACAAAACTAAAATCGGAACATAAATCCGTTGGAAAAAAGTGAGAATTAAACGAGAGTAACAGATCGGTAGATAAGTCTCTGTTCTGACATATAGATGGCGTTAGTAGTATTAAATCCATATGGTTTTCAGTTAGTACCAACCTTCAAACGATTCGTGTCAAAATTTGACAACAATCGAACGATTAGTTCGAGAGTTATTGCGTTTTGAGTGAAGCCACTTATTGAAAAAAACATGGATAAAAACGGATTTCGTGTGTTGATTCATCACTGCTTTTTGATGGGAAAAAATACTGTGCAAACCAAACATTGGCGTGATAAATGCTACCCGGACTCTGCACCAGCAGAATCAACTATAAAATATTGGTTTCGTGAATTTAAACGTGGTCGTGCAGACACAGACGATGCACATCGCAGTGGACGCCCAAAAGAGGTGGTTACACCAGAAAACGTCAAAAAAATCCACAAAATAATTTTGAATGACCGTAAAGTGAAGTTGAGCGAGACACTCTGATGATATCAAAGGAACGTGTACATCATATTATTCACGAATATTTGGACATGCGGAAGCTCTGTGCAAAGTGGGTGCCGCGCGAGCTCACAATCGACCAAGAACAACAACGTGTTGATCACTGAAAACGATGGCAAAAATACATGAATTGGGCTTCGAATTGCTTCCCCACCCACCGTATTCTCCAGGTCTGGCCCCAACGACTATTTTCTGTTCGCAGACTTCAAGAGAATGCTCTCCGATAAGAAATTCAAAACTAATCGCCGAAACTGAAGCCTATTTTGAGGCAAAACCGAAGGAGTACTACAAAAATGGTATCGAAAAGTTGAAAGATCGCTATAATCGCTGTATCGCCCTCGAAGGAAACTATGTTGAATAATAAAAATGAATTTTGCCAAAAACATGTTTTTTTCTTAGTTAGGACATAGACTTATCTACCAAACTGTTATTACACTATAAATAATAAACAAAACACGATGTGGCAGCACCACACGGTTTAACATAAAATATAAAATAAATAAGCAATGTGATGTCTGCATCGCTTCACACAAAATAAATAAAAATTCAAATAATAAATGGACATTACTAAAAATGGAAATATTCCGAACAGAGGTGAGAGACATAGTGCAGAAAATTACATTAATTGAAGAAAAACAAAAAAAACGTAAAGAAAAGCTAGCGAATGTCTTCAGAACAATACAAAATCGCACAATTGCCGAAGGAAAAGTGAAGACTGATTTTGCATCATCCACAAAACCAATTTTAATCAATTTGAAAGAAATCGACAAACAGAACTAATCATTAAGAACAATTCTTCGTGAGATACTGATTAAAATTGCTGAACTTAAATCTGTGTATACCGAAAAGACTAATGAAGTTCCTGTTTTGAACACCGGACAAATTCATCACAAAATTGAATCAGACACTAAAAGTACGAAAAATTCGGGCTCACAATTTTGTGCTACCATCAACGAAGATAATATACATCCGATTGCTGAAGCTGCTTCAACCGGAGTAAAAAATGAATTGACAACAATCAAACAAGCACAAAATCCCTTGCAGCCATTACGACGATGCATCAAATGCAGTGACCATCGGAATTTTCTCTACGATCAATTCACGAGTAATAAATAAATAAATAAATAAATAAGAGTACTAGTTATGCTGGATGGACACATTTTAAAGACTTCATAACAAGGGAATGCACCGTTACCACAACAACATTTTCATTCAAAATCAAGCGAAAATCCGGAACGAGATAAAATCAACCGTTCTACATATCACACGATTCTGATATGTGGCACAATGAAAATCTGATAAAATATGGTAAAACCCGTAAATATGTATTGGAATTGAAATTTGGAATAACTTGACGTTACATTCGCATTAAAATAATTTCCATTTATTGAAATCTATCTAACATTGAACTGAACTGGAATGGTAGTGATGGTGATGATGATGGTGGAAAAATTTCAACTTTTAAGCTGGAGGATAACGTTGAGTTGAATCTCGTTCAAGCTGTCTTTCGATTTGGCCGTTGCACCGAATATCTTTTGATATTTTGACAAAACGGTCACCATTCTGTATTGCTGGGGTGGGATTTAGAAATTATTAATCTATTTTTTTTCATGTTTTTCAATGTTGGTTATTATTTAATGTAATTTAAATCATGCATACCAGCCGCTTGGTTTAATGCGGTTGCCAAGATATTGCAATGCTCCATAAGCTGTCGCCTTAACATGTTCCACCATCCTTTTGAAACTGAAAATACATGCGAAGAAATCTTTTAAACATTTATCTAAACATTTAATCTTATGAATATTTCATACCAATTTTTAACTCATTTTGCTCATTGGGATCCGACTTTATAGCAAACATTCCAATGAATTGGTTTTGAAGTGTGATGGCATCTCTCATGTTGGCCAAAAAGTCTTTGCTCAGCGCAATTAGATCTTGATCGGGTGTTTCCATGAGTTGCAGAGCAAATTCGCGTGAATTATTATTTAAATATATCCTTGACTCATAGTGAGCCTTTGAGCCTGAAAGCAGAAATATCGATATTGTTTTTAACAAAGTTGGTTTCTGATTCATTTTTGGCTTTGATTTAATTTGTTTAAAAATACGAAAAAGTTCGATATTTCAAATCAGCTGAATTCTTTGATTGAAATTTCTTGATATTTCCAAATCAAACTAATTAATTGATTTGAAATTTCACAACCCTTATTGATAGAAATTCATACACAAAAAGAAATATTTACCCGTTCCCACATCATTTATTTCCCTTTTAATACACATTTCGGACGACATTTCTCCTACTCGGAATACAAAATTAATAAGATATAGCATACCCATGCATTGTTTCAGACGTAAACAAAACGACATCACAAAACGAAACAAAATGAATTATAATTGATTGCATATTAAGTTCAGATGGATCGCCTGATAAAAGTCCAAAAGAGCTCATCCTCGAAAAATATTTTTAATGGATGGCTTTCTGAACGATTTCTACGCTGAATTGCACTGTTCTTAACACAATTTACTTCAAATTGACAAGGTTCAATACTTTTATCGGAATACACAATCGGTTAACAGTCACCATCACTCAGAAACAAAATTGAGGGTTATGCATGGCTGTATATGTCAAACGACTTATTGGCAAGTTTTGCCACAAGAGTCTCACACATTTAGATGCAATGGAAGCAGTCCAACATTTTGGTCAGAGATGTCAGTCCAACATTTTGGTCACTAGACATTACCTGTGTATCGTTTTGAATTTGAGAAAAACTCAAACTGTTGAAAATTAGTGAATCTTCATAATGTAAATGCAAATTATTCGATTTAAAAACATGTTGAAGATTTCTGTGTATTTCAATTATTTTCATATTTAAAATCAAGTATATACGAAGTAAATTCATTTCTAAGAGTTAAGACATTCAAAACATTTATTCAATATATTATCATTCAAAATTATAGATTATTCCCTTGAACCGGGGACGATCCATTTTACGGAGAGGATAGTTAACATACGATATTTTATGTTTAATTTGTGGCTAACAAAGGATCTTCATTATAATTTCAAAATTTTACATGTAATTGTTCGGACACAAATTGTTGAATCCCATTAAAGCAAAAATGTTTTTCGCAATGGATACTATCACTAATTTTCAAAAAATGCAGAGGTAAAAAGAGGGAGAATTTTAAATGTTACTCTTATAATTAATCAATTGACCACAATTTCGGCAACACCAATAGACACCCTAAGAAGAATTATTTTAATAATAACAAATAGAAAAATGAAAAAATTAGTAATTAACATAAAATCCCGAACAATTTCCTGTTTTAAAACCATAAAACAATAGAAATAAACAACCGAGGACGGTAAAATTTAAAAAGTGACAGTAAAATTTAAAAAATGTGCCTATTATATTTAATTTGAAAAACTTGAATTCCATTGCTTCAAACTTTAAATGTTCATAATTACCCGAAATTTCATTCCGTTTACTATAGCAATAACAATCATGACTAATTTATCTATCATAACATCATAATTCCAATTCTGTTATCTTTACCAAAACAAACCAAAGTAATCAAATCCTAATATAAAGTTTTCTTCCATCAAATTAGTATGAAACGATCGGGGATGATCATTCTTTAAAGAGGGGGGAGAGTTAACTCGCGCGCCATCAATCACATAGATTCTTAAAACTGAGGAAATGTATCAGTTTTTGTGATAATATGAGAGTTTATCGGCTTTTGTTGATTTTATCACTATTTGCTGCAAATTGAAACATTATTGCTAGTTGTTGCTACAATCGCACAGATTTGTTTACACACACGAATTTAAGCTGTCGTATGTACACTCTCCATCAGCCCATTTGTACGAATGTGAAGTATACCAACAATTTTCAATTGTAATAGGTCTACGGGTTGAAAATTTTCAAATTCTCTTTTCAAAAATCAATGCTTTATTGAGGAAAAATGGATATAAATTTAATATTTTTCTCATCTTTGTGGCAAGAGGCGGATGCCACGTCTAAAAAAATCGATCGGTTTAGCGGCTATCCACAATTCGATCCAATTTTTGACTTCATCATAATTGAAGAAGTGCTGGTCAGCCAGGCCATGCATCAATCGGAAGAGATGATAATTGGAAGAAGCAACGTCTGGGCTATACGGCGGGTGGGGTGGAACCATACAAAATGCGTAATATGCATATCTTGACATCTTGACATGTTTGAAATGGACATATTCATTTCGTTGAAAGTATCTGAACATAACGACAAGTATACTGATGATAGATCATTGAAATATCAAAGAAATTATATATTATTTTCTATGGAAGAATGAAGGACGGTGAATGTATGGCCAAATCGAGCACATTACACATTTTTGTTAACACGAATACTAACGCATCACACAACTCTACTTGAGCAAATTGCCACGACTTCATGCTGGTCTTTAGGTCTGAATTATCGTTGTGTGAATGTATATTTGATCCTTCTTTTTTTTATTTTTCTCAATTTTAAGTATCTGTGCATCATTCGACAGTCCATTACATACATTCGGCCGTACGATGTGCAGAAAATGGCGAAAGAAAGAGAAGATGGGAAAAACAAACAAAGAGACACAAGTCAAAAGAGCAGAAATCAGCCCACCAGCAATCATACGACAATCAAAGTGGAAAATAATCGAAACATATTGCTCCATATGTGCAAACGAATACATTGCATTTGCGCTCTGTGTATTTATGAATGCCATTCATATATTACACAAACTTTGCGTTGGGTGTGCATGTTTGCGAATCGAATGTTGTGTGATTTGTGCTCGTGCTCCTGTTCCGTTATTTTTCTGTAATTCTCTCAATGAATCAACAATGGATGGTAGCATGATGTGTAGATTGTATGCCATCTTTCCGTCAAATAAGCGAAGCAATTTTCACACAAAATTCCAAACATTTTTTTGCTACTGCTACTTATTGACGTGGAAAATTCGTTGCCACCACTTATCGAGGGACGAATACTGCTATGAATATTTTATATTTGAAAATAGAATTTTATTGGAAAAAAATCAAATCAATAGAACGCTATTTTGAAAGATAGTGCGAGCAAAAGTAAGCGAATGGACACGACGAATGCGAAAAGAAGGGAGAGAGAGCGAGAGTATGACACAAGATCCATCAATGCAAAAATAGATCGTTGAACACTTTTTACAACGAACTTCAGAAAATGGAACCAAAGATAGAGTTTTCCATGCGATTTAATTATTTGAACGAATGTAAGCTTTTTCCTATGAAATTCTCAAAGCAACTACCGTTTCAGCAAACTGTGGCCTCTTTTAATTTCGCGATTCATCAAATTGTTAAGTATCAAAACAACCCAATTAGAGGATTGAATTTGTTCTGCGTTCCAACGAACATTGCTCTTCACATCCTTCTCTCGCTCCCTCATTTTAGTTGTCGTTATTTGGTTTCCATTTGTGTGAAATATGCGTAGCATTCTGAATCCAGCTGTTAGCATTCACACAGCACGTATCATATGCACATTGAATAGCACCACAAAGATAAGACATTTTAGGACTGCGTATACGCAGTATGGGCCTTCTTTTATTTATCGCTGGCTGGTACGCCTGTGTGCGAGCGAGCGAGTGAGCGGGCGAGCGAACGAGCGCTGGGCGCAGTATTGAAATGCGTGCAAGCAGTTGCTGCTCGTTCAGGTAGAAAACATCGCAAGTGATACCAATTATAATTTAGCTGCGTGATAGCTTTGGACCACTTCACTCACTCACACACACACACTCTCGCTCTCTCTCTGTCTCAGTGTATTCATTTTCAGTACTTCAGATGAACAATATTTAATCTTATCCCGATTGAATGAATGCTATACTTTCTTTCTCTCGGCCTTTCTACATACGCACAGTCAACGACGCACGTTCAATATGCATGTAAAAAGCGGAACTAGCACGAGAAATCGAGCAGAGTTTATGTATACATACAGAATGGGGGGAACTGTGTGCTTGACGACTTTGAAGTATGCAACTGAGCAACAGAAACACAAATATACTTTGTGTACTTCTCTGTGCAGCCATTCTCATTAGTAGATTTTGTGTTGCCTTGACACACTTTCTTTGATTGAAACTTCAACTTTTGATAATTATCTGCCGCTGAGTTTGGGACTGTGGACATTAACATATCTGTGACAATTACAATTCTATTATCAATTTCTGTTTTGTTCTGTTTAGTTCTTTATGTGGTTAACATTTCATATGGCCCGTTTTTTCCCCACAATCGTCCACACTTTCACGCCGAAATTCGATAACATGGTATTCGAACATGGAAAAGAGAGATAAATATATAGAGTACATATTATATACTTTATATAATAATAAAGATAGGAAAATGTTCATTCATGTTCGAGACAACTAAGGCCTTGGTACCTTTGTAGCATTGAAATCATTACAAGGTTTTAGGCACGACCACCGATAAAACATAGAACACGTGAATTTAAATTGGGTCGCAACGAAAAAAAAAAATGGTCTTACATACGTAAAACAAACTTTTCCGCACATTTCCCGACAGTCTACGGGTTCACAGGTTATGTTTATTTCTTATCGTATCATCATGTAACTTTGAAAATCAGTCACAAATTTTAAGTCATCACGATGAAAAATAGGATTAATTAATGCTACGAATCAGCCGTACCATATTTGGTTCTTACTCACATACAGAGAATTTAACTTTTTTTTATTGTCGGTGAATTTAAATATAAAATCACCGACAACATTAAAAATTTTCCAATATGGTTTATATTTGAAGTATAAAACGAAATGACATTGGTTTTACTCCAATTTGCACGTACAAAAATACACACACATTTTTCGATTCAACCTCGAAAAGACCCCGGAAATCGAAAATTTTGAAGGGGAGGTAGTCCTAAATCTCATCCGAATGACTTGAAATTTAGCATGACTCATTTTTTTCATAAAAAAATAATATTCTGAAAGTGTCATAATGATACAATTCGAATCAGACCCCATAAGAAAGGTTTCTAAATTATATTGAAAAACAGCCCATTTATTGATTCGACTCCACTAGAGCTACCCGAAGGCATAATCCGAATGAGCTGAAAATTAATTGGTTTCTGTTTCTAATGAAAAACAATGTGTGCGTAAATTTTTGATCAATTCTAATCTCAATTTTTTGAGTTTTCGAACAAATTTTTGCGCACAACGTGCCACACACGGACAAAAAACTTCTCCGGAATTCGTTGCAATCGTTTTTTTAGGTTCAAAACGCATAGACAGCTTACTACGAGCGTTTTGAATTTTTTGGGCCGATCCATTCATTAGTTAAAGTGAGGGTCTTAGCGTCATACCCACTTCGTACTCTGTTTTCGCCGCCAATTTTTGCTCTCTTATGTTCACCATATTTATTCTATTTAAATCGAAAAACTTTGCAGTTCTCTCTCTAAAGATGTATTGTTTCTTTAATTGTAGATGGCTGGCGGAGGCGATCCAAAATGGCAAAAAGATGCAGCTGATCAGAACTTTGATTATATGTTCAAATTGTTAATTATCGGTAATTCTAGTGTGGGTAAAACGAGTTTTCTATTCCGTTACGCCGATGATTCGTTTACATCGGCATTCGTGTCAACAGTTGGCATTGATTTCAAAGTAAAAACAGTATTTCGTCATGATAAACGAGTTAAACTTCAAATTTGGGTAGGTTTTTGAACTCATGCAAACGGTAAAATTCCCGTTGACTAAATAATGATGTAATATTTTGTTTTTGCGTAACCAAAGGATACTGCTGGTCAGGAGCGATACAGAACTATCACAACAGCATACTACAGGTTTGTGATATAATGCGTTTTCATTTGGCCATTTTTTCAATTAATTTCATTTAACTGTGCGTCAATTTCATGGCGAATTGCTGTCGACCGCACAGAGGTGCAATGGGATTCATTTTGATGTACGATATCACGAACGAAGAAAGTTTTAATTCGGTGCAAGACTGGTGAGAATCACATTGGCAACAATTACATTTCCAATTTTAAACTATAAATTAATGATACCATCAACAATTGAATTACAAACAGGGTGACACAAATAAAAACCTATTCATGGGACAATGCACAAGTAATTTTGGTTGGAAACAAGTGTGATATGGAAGACGAACGTGTCATTTCTTTCGAGCGTGGTAAACAATTAGCCGATCAATTAGGAGTTGAATTTTTCGAAACATCTGCCAAGGAAAATGTTAATGTTAAGGTAAATCATTATTTATCAAGAGAATATTTCAAGTAGTATTCATATAAAATAAACACTTCTTGCCGAATTCAAAACACAAAATGATTGAAATGAAATGTTGTGCCGCAAATTTGTGAACAAATACAAAATATAAAATAACTGAAGCACTTGAGACTTTATGAAATCGTGCGTGAGTTTCGTTTTCTATGTGCATAATGTGTGCGCGATTTTGTGACTTCTCATTTTATTCAGATTTTTTATGTTTCGCATTTGCCCACAAAAATATAAACCTGATATAATTTGCGGCGTTTTTGTGATGTGTCCTTATATGATATCAATAGTTTTGGTTTTGCGAACTCTTATATCGTGTATTCGTTTCGTTAATTGTAAAATGCTTCTGAAAACATTAAATACCCGAATCTATTTTATGCTAGGCGACTATCACCCATCTGCTTACTGTATTGATTGTTTATAAGAGGTTTGTTATGGTTCTTAAGCAGATTTTTCTAGAGGTGAATTCACAGATTACGATTAACTGTCATTTATATTGAAGTTAAACATTTTTTATTTGAATTCGAGATGATAGATTCTTTATCCAATTATTGCAAAGTCAATTAATGTGAATTTTTCTAATTTGAGAGTTAATTTTTCAATCGAAGCGCTATATCTCGTGAACCAGTTTAATAAAAAATATTTAAAAAAAAAACAGACATATTTTAGGCCAGTTTTTGAGTTAATTGGCCGAATGTGGCTGGTCGAAGGCGTATCTCCTGGTTTTTTGCCCATATCACCCATTCAAGTTATCCAAATGTTTTGGGATTCATTAGACAGCTGGCATACAATCATTTTATAAAGGGAGAGTAGAGAAAAATTGAAAGTGCTATAACTTTTGAACGATAGTCCGATTTTGATGATCGAAATATCATTGGGAGCGTCTTGACAAAGGAGGGTCGAACCAAATATTCAAACCTCTATGAATAGGTTATAGGGGGGTCGATTTCCAAACGTTCATGATTTTTCTGGACCTATGGCGGACTCATCCATCCCTTAGCTATATTTTATTTGTATAATGTATATATAGGCTTGTGACTTTTTCACTGGGTGTACTTGCGTCACTCGCGTCTATCGTCCAACATGATCATTTCGTTGCATACATATTTTTAACTATTGACATTACACAAATAGAAAATATGTTCAGAATTACATTAGTATTGGTTTTCATTTATAAATCTATGCGCTGAACTTTGCTAACAACTATATTGTTGAAAAAAAATCGGCGTAATTTGACAGATTTTCGATTGTGAATTTGAAATCTGAATTTTCAACCATCGTGTATTTGAGAAAATATAGAACAATTTTGTACTATTGTAATTTGAACATTATTTCTATGTATGTAAATAAATTGAAACACATATTTGATTCATCTTATTCTCTGATTTGATTTAATGGGGTGAAATAAATTAATCCGATTGTTGTTTATTTTTTGCTTGTAGGCCGTTTTTGAACGTTTAGTAGACATAATTTGTGACAAAATGTCAGAAAGCTTAGACTCAGATCCAAATCTGGTGGCTGGAGGTCCTAAAGGGCAACGTTTAACTGATCCACCACAAGCTGGACCAACTTCCAGCTGCAATTGTTAAACCATACCGAGGACAACCAATTTATTCATGAAAACACTAAATTCAGCATTATTTATTCCCATTTGAAAAGAGAGAAAAAAAAAAAATTTAAAGAAGATAAAAATCATAAAAATCTGTAACAAATATTGAATGTCACGATGGAAACACACAAAATACATCAAGATAGAAGAAAAGCCAATTTCAGTTGCTATCACACAAATTCAGGACTATGAATATCGGTTCGCGCCAAGTCAATGGCAGTTTTCTATCGTATCAATTCAGAGCAAAGCGACAATTGAGAAAACACTTGCAAACCGAAAAAATTTCTAACGACAAAAAACCCATACATTTTCCAGATAAATTTGATTGTGAAAATGACAGCAACAACAAAAAACATAAACAAATAGATTCTTTTCTGTGCAAAATATAACTATTTTATAAATGCTTTAATTTTGATAATTCAGATGAAAAATACATAAGATGGTCAACCAATAATCAGGAAATGTTTTGCACCTGACTTCAGGGAGCGGAACCATTCACAACACAAAGAAAAATGAACACATTACAAATAAATTACCAAGTAAATTCATGTAGTATATGATGACTACACATATCTATTTTCTTAAAAGAAACGGAACAAACAAACGGTCGAGCAGTGGTCATACGTTTGATGAAATAGAATCGCATGTGACCAATTGGTGACATTGATATTGAAGATAAAATTTGTCTGTCTTTAATGTAAAGCATTCATTTTGCATGGCATTTTCATTGAAGAGCGAAAAATAGGCTTTCAATAAACTCAAAGTCTCACTTGGCTGCAGAAAAATTCGTTCAGAATAATTGAAGAGATGTGAAGTTTATTTCAATTAAACGAACTCAAGTACGAAATCAAATCCAAAATTGTTGAAAATAAGTTGAAAAAGAAAAAAAAAAACAAGGATTTAGATTAGGCGAAAACAAAAATGGGGAGAAATCATTGAAATGGAAAAGAGAGTCAGGCCAAAAATAACATCGCATGTGTCGCTACGAAAGGATAATTACTATTTATTTGCTGTTTGTTATTGTAGACAATAAACAAAGTAACAAGAAAAGAGCTACATTTACAACTTTATTGTTATAAAAGCGGTTGATCGAATGCAAAGTGTGAAATGCGGCATTCGCTGATTAGATGAAAAAAAAAACACGGGTGTTTCACAAAAACATTGAGTTGTCAGTTTGAGTTAACAGCACAACAAATAAATAGGCCATATTGAAACAAGCATACAAACGAAAGAAACAATCGTAAATTAGACATACACTTGATATAAATCATTTCGGTCAAATTCATCGTTTGCAAACAGTGTTTTTTTTTTCAGATATGATTTATACAAAAATATTAATGTTCGATATGTATCTTTATCTTTATTTAGATACAATAAAAAAAATCAAATATCTTTCTGGATGACATCACAAAAATGATGAATCTAAATTTTCGAAACAATAGATAAAATCATCTATTTGCTTATCAATTTTAAAAAATATGTCAAACGTTATTTAATCATTTATATTCGAAATTGTGTATATTTCGGAAGGAATGGAAATTTAATTTCATCTCTAGAAAGATCTATTCTGTCGTAATATGCATTTGAGTCTCGTTTCTTGATAAACAATCCGTATCTAAAAAAACACTGTTTTCAAATGCAAATGCAAATGCAAAACACAAACGCATTTGAAATGTTATCGTTGTGCATTTTTAGATGCACAGCTTTTGGTAGTAGACAACTCACAGTTTTAAATTCATCCTAAATGTTGATTGGTACGACTTTGGAATTGATAAGGCTTAAATCTTAAGAGATAGCTCAGATGAAAAAGATCCTTCCACAATTTTTCCACAAAATTGTAACATGCAAATTAAACAAAATGACTTAAAAGCATTTTCTCTATCAAATGGATTCCAAATTATATATGATTGAAAACCAGAAGAAGCCAGTGTTATGTAGTTTTTGTTTCAGTGAGTTGGCTGCATGAATTATTATATTATGACGAAAAACAGGACAAAAAAAAAAACATTAGAACTTGGACTACACACAAAGAGAAAGGTTTTCAGATTGTTTATGCATGTTGTATAGAATTGTCAGAACCGAAGCGAAGCTCAGTGTAAACAAATAGAACTACTGCTTTTCATGTATTTGAAATTGCCTTCTTCCGATATCGTCATATTCAAATATTCAGATTTGTATATGAAATGTTCGGAAGTGTTAGAATTTTAAATACATGCGAAAAAATTCTGTTTGATTCTACTTGCTTCAACATTTCCATACTACATGAATAGAAAATCTGAATTTTTTCAAATGTGTACAAAACCAAACATAAATTAAAACAAATTTAATAATTAAGTGTAAATAACAAAAATTATCTAAATAATATGTAATGGATGCGAAAATCTTGACGCTGAGATTGACGAAAAATTGTGGCCAAAGACATTCGCCAGAGAAACGGTGTCGAAAACATCGACAATAAAAACAAATTTACTTGATTGACATTCTGTCGGTTGCTGAAGTAGAGCTGTTAACTGCTCTCGACTCGAGATTTTCAGATCATAGACGCATTGAATGATAGCGCTTTCACACATATAGGTCCGTTCATATATATTTATTAGGAACATTTGTGGGGCTGAGAGTAAAAACGGTTAAAAGAATTTTATCTCCTGCTCACACCAATGAAAATTCTCGTAAGCGTGAGCATGACGTAAGATGTTTTTAACCGTTTTTACTCTCAGCCCGACATTTTTAGTTTTTCTTTTATGATATGTTATTGTAGCCAAAACCTGCCCGACAAAGAATATACGCTATTAAGGATTCATTAAACTTGCAAACGTGTATTTTTTTGGTCAGTTTTTAATGCTTTTCTCTTTTAATTTGTTCACATACACTCACATGAACCATGCCTTGGCAAAGAATGGTACCATTTTTGAGGAGATCGGTGAAGAAAATCATTGAGAGAATACAAGGATCGTTACATACAAAAATCAAATTGCATAGATTTGTAGAGTCTTCCTTTGTTTTTTCAATGTTAAATTTAGAGTTGTTATGTTTTGCTGGACAAAAATACTAACAATGTAGAAAATACATTTGTTCAAAAGAATTCAAAGAATAACGGAGGAACCAAACAAATCACAATTCGAACAAACAAACAAATAATTGTTGAGATGGTGCGTCTCTCTCAGGTAAAATAAAATGAATGAACACAAATCTGTAAGAGAAGAAACATGCAGACATGAAATTTTCACTTTAAATTATTAATCGCAGTCAACATTGGCCTTTTCCATACTATGCAAATTGCTTCTGTATTTGTTATCCTTTTAAAGCGAATTCTTTTCTCTTCATCTCTTTATCCTCCGCCCCCTCTCTATTTCTTCCCTTTTTCAGATATTTTTCAAATTATTACCGTGCAAAACGTCACATTTTAAATATCGGATGAAACACGTCTATTTTTGACTGAGCGCAGTCAGTTCAACAGTCCGTGAGTACGTTCATAACACACATCCACACGAATCGACAGACAAATATATTGGAAGAGAATTAAAATAAGAAAAAAAAAAAAAACATAGAATGAAACAAATAGAAAGCAAATCCTGCACCAAATCCGTAATCACGGAAATACTTTTCCAGTGAGAAATATTAAATTGCACCGACTTAAATTATATTTATAGATTTATTGTTATGAAACAAGACAAAATCGTTAAAGAATATTTAGTGAAAATTTGCGAAAGGAGTATAAAATTATCAAAATTGATAGATACGTGAACATAATGGCTTAATGACCATTGAGATGCTTCAATTTAAAGGTATTGCATAGCAGACGTCGAAAGGAAATGTTAAAGTATCGAGTCGACATCCTCATAAGAGCCCCAATTGCATTTAATATGATTGTCACATTGGATTAATTAAAGAATTTGTTCCTGTTTTTCTCGAGTAGGCTTTGCGTGTACTCTCACTTGCTCGCACCCATCCCCGCCTCTCTTCCCGCGCGTTCGCTCTTGAACACCGCTTCTAGCGGCTTCTTTTTTAAATTTTCGAATCATTTCCACGAACAATGACCAACCATCTTGATAATAATAAATCACTTTGAATATTCAAAACAAATAGAACCACAATAACATATTCACAATCAAAAACATTTACTCTTTATTCTATACTCTCAAAGAAACTATTGGCTACGAACTATATCATTTAATCTAATCTATTTTAATAAAACTCATTATTATTATAGACAAACAACTTTCCTTAATCTTTCTCACACACACAAAAGAACAACAAATTTCAAAATACATAGTAAAACTCTCTCCTCAACTTCGAATCAAGCATATACACAAACAACAACTAACAATTTGTAGAGTGAGCAATGAAAATCCCATTCAACGAATTACCATCTAGATAAACTAATGAAACATAAAGACAATTTTAATCTTTTTAATGATCTGGGCAAAAAGGAAGACTCACCAGACATTTTGTTGCGAACATTTGGTTTGCAAGAATTTAGCATTACATAATTATATTTTGAAGCAAAAAATAACAACAACAAACATATTATTGGTAATTCAAAATGAATTCGTTGGTCGGTTTTATTTTAGTTTGTTCATAAACCTAGCTATTTACATGCAAAAAAAATGGAAGAATGCGACTAATTGGTCGTTTACCAATTGAATCAGTTAGGCGGAAAGATATCCTCCGAGAAGCTTAGTACAAAACCGAAACTATTCACACATTTGTACCAAATTGATTCAAAACAAATTTTAGTTACAAAGTGCATCAAGAATCGAGTATTTTTGATTCACTTTGTTACGAAAATTTGTTTTGAATCTCTTTGGTACAAACGTGTGAATAGTTTCGTTTCTGTACTTGGCTTCTCGGAGGATATCTTTCCGCCTAACTGATTCAATTGGTCAATCTATTCACGGGAATTGCAATGATTTATTTGAAGAAATGGTGAGGTTGAGCCCGAACATTTCCAATAGCCACCTAATTTCCAAAAAACCAAATTACTTAAACATTTTTTTATATAACAGCTTCGATTTTTTCGCCCAAAAATCATTAACACACACGTTTTGCTTTGATTTTTGTCTTTAAATCGATGTGTTCATATAATCGAAATGAAAACAAGTAAAAAAAGTTTTCGATGTTTTTTTAATATTAAATTCTATATGTCTGTGGCATATTTTATCAAATAATTCGAGATTTAAATGCAAAACAAATCTCCTCGGAAAATAAATGTTGTCTAAAAAAAATACATATAAAACAAAATAATTTGTGAAGATTATTATGAATTACTTGGATGCAAGTATTTTATGTAAAATTCAACAAAAAAAAATATAATGAAAACTTTTAAATCCGTTTCATTGTGACACAAAGTGAACTAACTGTAAAACACATAAACACAAGAGAAACACACAAACATGAGGTTGCATTGTCTGACATGCACACGAATGGGCTGACCAACACAGAATTCTCCCCAGAGAACTCACCAAATATTCCCACAAGTACACAATCCCATGAACAAACCAATAAGAAATAATCACTAACGCAGAGTGTATACGCGGCCCCGATACGTGTGGGTGTTTGACAATGCCCACAAAATTATTTAAATTAAATAAACGAACTGTAAAATTGTATTTAAATTTAATGGCATATTATCATACATATTATATGAAGAAGTGTAAATTATTCTTGAAATAAGTTTCAAACAACTATGAAACTATATTTAAAACCGAAAGATGAAAAAATTTGAGAAATAAAGTAAATATATTGAAACTAATAAATTTGCATGCTGCTCATTCGCTTAGTCATATATTTAGATGCATATTAATTTATATTATCAGTGACTACGAAATTCCAATCATTTATTCAATTTAC
This sequence comes from Obolodiplosis robiniae, assembly GCA_028476595.1. Lineage (NCBI taxonomy): Eukaryota > Metazoa > Arthropoda > Insecta > Diptera > Cecidomyiidae > Obolodiplosis > Obolodiplosis robiniae. The sequence continues at coordinate 3,495,618 of CM052017.1, read as the reverse complement.
AAAAAAACAATAAATGTTGGGTGTAAAAAGGTAAGATAATTTTTACTTTTTGGGAAATATTCAATGAAAAAAAAATCGTTTTCTTTCAAATCTCTTACAATTTAACTCGATTTTTATCTGTGTTGATCCCCATAGTTGTCGATTTCAAAGCCTATTATGACTGTTCAGTGGATAAGTCTTTGACTCATGCAGAATTTCCTAAAAAAATGTTCTATTTAATTTTTATTAACAGCATTCAATCATCTTATTCTCTTTGTACTCTGCATTGCTGTAAATTTAAGCATGTCATCATATTTCGAGCCTTTCAATAGTGAAATAAAGCGAATGATGTCGGTAGATTTTAAGTGACTTGAAGTGCCTTAACAAAAGTTAATATCGTATGTATTCGTATTGTCGATGCGCGTCGACACTATCGATCATTTGGTCTGTGCGCTCTTTCTTCTACGTCTGTGTGTGAAGTAATCGAAAATTATACAATATCTTTAGTCGTTGCTCACAAGCCATTAAATAAAGAAGCAAGAACAACATTACATCGGCATTGTTAATCAGTGTATGAATCCCAATTTATTCCATAGAAAAACGATGTTTATGCTAAGCAGCTACGGCTCACACATATAACTTTGTATAGTATAATATTGATTGCTATATTTAGTATATTTATGTTGCATGACAAACAAATTTTACGCCACTTTATCATAGGTATCTCCAAATTGCCTCATGTCAATGGTGATTGTTGAGCAGCCAGAATATATTAACTGAGTTTTGACATTCAATTCGAAACGAGCACCATCTGAACCATCTATGTATGCATAACATACATTTGAAGCGATGACAGCAAAAACAATATGTAAAGACTTTCGAGTTCGCTGACATTTGTCGCGCAGTATTTAGCACCGTTGTGTGCATATTTCATTATTGAAATGTTGAAGAGTTTGATTGAATTGAATAGGTTAATATGGCCCGCTTCATTGGCATTCATCACCACTTAACATGGATATTGAATGAAACCTCCTGTTGCTGTCGAGTAATGTTAATTCTGAATTTAATTGTCGTGATAGTTTTCAGAGTAACCTCAAAAAGTGAGTCAATAATTTGCATTCCAAAGATTTTAATTATTTTTTACTTAAATTTAGACTTTTTTCAGTTCAGTGATTCCACAACGAAACTGAAATGCTACACATAAACGAAACTTTGAATAAAATTGGTTGATGGTGAAAACGGGAATCCGTTTTGTTCCTAATTAGTGATTTGGTAATAAATTTTTTTCTTATAGCTATGACTAGTATACAATCAACTAAAATTGAATGGGTGAGAATAATAGTGACTTTAGAAAAGTGAATTGTGAATTTGAATAAATATGAAAGTGCATCATAAATTTTCAGTCGAATAAAAATTCATATGAAATTGTATCATAAATTCTCGTACAAATAAAAGTGCCCCTTAATTTATGTCACACTTTTATTTGTACGAGAATTCATGATACAATTTTGTACGTATTTTTATTTGACTGAAAATTCACGATTCACTTGCATTTGTACAATTTTGCTAATTCACTATTATTCTCACCCATTCAATTGTGTGTAAGATATACGGCTCAATCGATCTGTGTACCAACTCTTTGGTAACTATGGACAATGCTGCGAGCGCAAATGATGAAAGGTGAAGCAGCGGCGATAAGCATACCAAATGCGAGCCAAGGTCTAAATAGGAGCCAGCACAGTGCTGTTATAATGATGGCCAATGATAATGATAATAGCACATTTCCGTAGAGCGGCTGTTGTGGATTTGGCAATAAAATGGCGAATATTCGAATGTCGCCCAAGACCAACGTCAGCATTTCTGATGTGCATGTGATTGAGAAAAATAGCAACACCCAACCGACAAACCGCAATGCCCATGCATGCAATTTCCGTTCATAATGCGCCGCATCAAAAGATTCCTCCAATGTATGGCGACCGGGTAGAAGAATCAAAACCGTTGTATTGATACTGGTGACGTAAGGCACAAGTAAATCATTTTCATACTTTGCCACAATCGTGTACTGAAATGGAAAAAAACAATTGTTTTTTGTGTTTTCTGTTAAATTAAGAAAATGTGTTTTTGTGCATCAAGGCCGGTTCTTTGGAATTCTCGTCAGTTTTGAATTGTTGATAAATCAACGAGTAATAAAACTGGTTGTCATTCTAGTGTTGTGGGTCAAATGTTAATGATTCTATGAAATTATAATGAGCACAAAAGAGACAATATGGAAAAGACAACAATTTCTCGAATAATTAGTGATATTATTTTGTCATCATCGTTATCAGTGGCACCAACAGAAATTTGTGGGCTCAAAACCGTCCTTGATTCCAGTAAAAGTAGAAAATACTTACAAAAGTCCCCTCAATACCAGCCGTTAAGAATTGCAGGCGAATATCGCCAATTTCGGGATTGAACACATCATTACAATGATAATAGAGGCCAGAGTGTAGCTTAATAGCCGGATCTTCTGGTCGTGTATCCGACGTTATTTCGATATAATCATCGATTTGTATTTTGGCTTCTTTGCCCAATTCAAAATGTCCAATTAGCACATGACTGGCAATTTGAACTCGATTCTTGATTGGAAATTCTTTGGGATTTTGGTGACCACCACGGCTATAAAATAAAGATGAATCGACCACTTTATCTCGCCAATCCATCGTGTAGTAGTAGGGTTTGTGGCCGTCACTTATCACGTCAATCGTTTGACCATAGACCGATTCCCTGAATTAAACAAAAAAAAAAATCACATAAATTAATATTGATTTGAAATGCTACCAAGCTATTGATGTGACAGACGTGTCTTCTTCAATCCATTGGTACATTTGGACGCGTCGCTTGAGCTTGACGGCCTGGACCTGGATATTGTAGTCAGGCTCGGTGAGCGGTTCATCTGTGTACAATCGAGCGATTATATGCAAAAGCTGTCCATTTTCTGGCTTTAATTGATTATCATCAACCTTGATGCTCCGCACATTCGACATTGCCTCATCAAGCGACACAATTTTGCGTGCGGTTTGTTTCTACAAAGCAATTTATGGGAATAATTAGTTTCATTAAGCATCGATGACGGTCGTTATTATTCACGTACCTCATTATTAAGCAACACAAAAATGCCGGCAAAAAAGAGAACAGATCCAAAAACGAGAATGAGCCACGATTTTCGTAAATGTTCCATAAAAATATCTCTGCGATCATCCAGCGAAACGTACGGGACTCGCCTGTCCATTTTTACTACAGTCTTGGCGATTTTAAAACAACGGGAGCACACGCATTATTTTTCTCCGAATTATTTATGTAATTATTATTACTACAAGAAAATAATCATTGGGCGAATGCTCTCGATTAAGAAATATTTAGCGAACTCAACTCAACCTATGTTATATTGTTTACTAATATCACGGTAAATTGTCATGTCAAACGTCATCGTGAAATGAGTGCGTCTTGTGCTAACAGCATGCGCGCCGAAACGGGTTCATATGGAAAACAACCGTAACCGCAGCACATCAAGTAGCTGCAATATTCGATATGAATTTTCAACTCTCAATTTTGTGAATAGAATTCCATTGTAATTTGATTTTTTTTTTAGAAAAAAGCAACATTTTCATCATGCTAAAGTGCAATTACAATCACCTCAGTTATATGGTCGGTTTAGCAGTCAAATTATGACTTTCTTCGCTTCACGTAAATTATACGTTTGATCAGAATTACATGCAAAAATCCAACGTGTATTTTTCATTTCGATGTTGACTTGCAAATATTGACGGATTTTGTTGTGGATAGCAACAATGTCGATGGCTCGTGCGTACCTGCTGACACTTCATTTGGCCGATGATGACGCAATTTCATGAATTAAACAGGTTTCAACTCGGCGTCATCACACAATGCATAACGTAGGAGCATTCAATCTTTAACAATGATCCCAATTTTTTTATGAATAGAAATCATCAAGCAATCAACTGCGATATCGATTGCTCACAACGAGCACACAATCTAAATGAAATGTAAATTAAAAATGATTTGTAAATGTTTCCAAAGATTTATTGCACAATTTTCCGTCAGGCCATCGCCTGAGAGATAAAAAAGGGGGAGAATTGCATTTGAGAATAAGTGCAATGCACGCTTTCGCGTCAGGCGATCGAATTTCAATTGCAGTTTCTATCCCTTCATCCGACGCGATGCTGTTTAGCGCGAGCTACACTCATTGAATTAGCTCAATAAAGTCAGATCTCCATTAAAAAGCGATCTTTCTGTGAATAGATTGCATGCAACATCGAAACAAGTAGCCGATAATTCTTACTATGTGTCAATCAATTGCGTTTGGAAATTTGGTTAACGCGAAATTCCCGCATTTTAGGTAAGAAAATCCAGCATTCCGATGGGACAGATTTCCCGTTTGTTATTTTTTTTTTTTTTGTCATTTTTTATTTCCTGAAAGTTGAACAACTGGTTGTCGAATCAAAATCAGAGCAAAATATCGGTTCAATCTGTGGTTCAAATCATAGATAATTTAAGTGCTTCAGTTTCAAATGTAATTAGCAGCAATCAAAGCGAGACTATCAACCGTTATCTGGCGGTCCGAGAGATGTAGCCGTACGAAGCATAAGGCAAGACAACGGCTAAAAAAGAAGAAGAAAAAAAAAACACTCAACAAATCCCTACTCACTTGTGTGACATTCTCGCATGTGCTTATATGATGTGCGATACGCTTCATGTGCGGTATTGAAAACGGAGAGAGAAAAAGAAGAAAAAAATCACTGCAAATGCGAGAATACAATTTAAATGTTCGCTTTAGTCGGTGAAACGAGCGTGTCTGACAATGATCGCATTTTTTCTGCTTTTGAAATAAGCACGTTATTTTCACTGGTCTCACACTGAATTCTCGTGACCACAAATGCGCGACGCTCGAGAACAATAGCCAACTAGCAGCAACAGCAAAAATAGTTTAAAATAGTGTGTTTTTGAATAACATTAGCTCGCGCGCGTCACGTAAGATTTGAACTAATAATATGAGTGAATGTGCGTTATTTTATGTCGTTTTTGTAGTGTAGAAAAAAAATCGCACAGTTCAATTTGAAATAAGCAATCGTTCGGATGTTCGGCATGATTAATGTTTAGTTGAAATCGGTCGGCATCAGTTCGGCGGAAAATTGACGATGTCGCAAAGGGCAAATCCTTATGCGTTTTTTTTCAACTCGCTCGCAACCGAATTTAATCGCACGTTGCCAGCAGTGAAATCAGTGAAATTCGATTGATAAACTTTCAAAGGCAAAACGTGTAATGTAACACACCAAGTTCAATGCTACTGATGAAAGTAGTACAAAATTTATAATAAGACGTGTTACACCGATCGACGAAACAGCTGATTCATAATTCAACAGCTTGTTGCTCTCTTGGAAATTTTTCAATATTTTCAAAAACTAGATAAAAATAACTGGGCAACTTATAAAAACCACATTGTTGTTATTTATAATTTGATGCAGTGCAGTGTTTGTGTGAATAGTTTGAAAAACGCTCAAGCAATCCATCGTCAACATTAAACACTTCCTATTTACAAAAAAGTGAAGCAAGTTTTTCGCTGTTTCGCATGTACACACTCTCACACAAACTCAATCGAGCCGATGTACACTGGTCGCCTGAATCACTGTCATATAAAATATTGATCAAAGCGACTCTTATTAGTGTGGTGTGTGATCGCACAATAATAAATAAACGCAGTTGCATTTTCCGTGCATCGTCTGTGCTTAGAATCTGCTTTGAATGATCCTCAATTAAATAGAACGAATTGGAAAACAAGAAGAATGAGCAGCAACTGCAATCGACGCAATCAATATGTAAACGATGATTGACGAGTATAAGTGAATTAATCGAACTTGAATCCATCCGTGCCGTGCTTGTGTGAACATTTTAATTGCATAGGCGTTCATGTCAATTCTACAAAAAGTCTATTGAAAGTCGCGATTGCAAACGAATTGTTATAATATTGGTTTGAGATTTGTGTATTGATTCGCATGGTGCATTCGGTGTTTGCGATAATTTTGGTGTTAAAATTGTACTATTGTTTATGTTGTCAACGAGTGTGGCAAGCAAGCCCAAATATCAAATACGAACGTGCACGCATAGACACCGCATAACTTAAACAAGCAAAAAATTGACATTGTTTCGCGAACGAAAAAAAAAATTTACATAAAAAGACCTTGACCAATCATTACATAAACTGTATGATATTTTAGTGAGGAGTCGTTGAAGGTGCCGTTTTCATTTTTGCAAAGTACGCTTTTGTTTGATTTTGTGGGTATCCGGAATGAATATTGATTCATGAATAGTTCGACGATCTGGAGTGCCAGGGCTTGCCAAATAATGCAAATATTTCTCACATAAAACAACCGCGGCATCACGCAATGTAATTTGCTATTCATGAAAGTTGCTGATCTTTCAATCAAGGCAGAAATCGTGCGAAATATAAGCAAACCATTTTCCAGCGAATCTCAAGAAGAACGAGACACACGCATACGCACAAGAGAAACGTAGAAAAACGATCTCCCGCCAAAAATAATAAAGAAGATCATATCAATTATTGAAATTGAATTTGATGGAAACAGTTATAACCGCAAATATGGAATCAATCACAACAACCGAAACCATTTCACTGAACTGCGACATTGAAATCACAAATAAAGTGTTGAGTGTCCATGCAAAGCATTTCACAAATCCCAATCAAAGTCCCAACAAATATGAGGTGATCTCAAAAAGGTAACCCATTTGATTTGGCATTCAGCCGTCTGAATGACAATACCATAGCACATGCACACACTTCCTTATTGTCCTACAAAAATTCTAAAAAAAGATTTTAATTTCGAATAAAGCTAAAAAAATACTCGTTAAATAACAAAACAGATCTCGCATAAAATTTTATCTAGCACGAGTTAGGGAAATCAGGAAAATACGCATTGATAAGCAAATTGTTTTCGAATGTTTCTTATCAATGTACTAAAAAAAAAATAATACGGTATACTTGTGCACAATGTAATGCTTGTAGTGTGCGGCCTTTTTTCTATTTACCGACGCTTTTAGTCGGTGTTTGGTGACCATCGCTTCTATATAGATTCTATGAACAAGCCGAAATGGCAGCAAAATGAAAAGAAATATGAAATTAAATTAAAGGCTTAGAATTCAAGTGGGTTTCGTGTGTGTGTTTTTGTCATCGTTTGGCGTGCTTTTATATCAAAACTTTTTCTTTTACATATTGTTTTAATAGTTATACATTAATAATTATTTTTGTTCGCTTTTGTTTTATTTTCGTCTGCAGCTGTCAAGATCGGATCAGTGCTGTAGTTAACATTGCCATAGACCTAATATCCTATTTAATAAATTTATGCGCATCATTTGGTTGGCAAAGTGCGCACACAATCTACTGTGTTAAGTTCATTCGGCTAAATCAACGTGCTCTGGTGCGCCATATTAAATCAATTGGAATGGATGCCATCAAAAATGGTATATTTCAACTCATTTCTATGTATGGTTTTTTTTTATTCCCTTTTATATCGCTTCGTTTCGATCATTTTGATTCCTTTCATTTTCCTTGTGTCGTTTCATCACTCTTTCGTGTCATATAATCCATTCCCATTTGGTTTGGTCCATTTTATTCCACTTTACTTTGGCATTAACGATAATTTTCTGTTGGAATGATTGAAATGATGAAATATATGCTTTCGCTTTCAAACAGTACACTCTATACTATATCCAATCGTCCAGATGTTAACGCGGAAGATCTATTACGATGAAAGTGATTGCAACGACCGTTGTAATCGAGCTGCATACCAAAGCACAAATGATACCAACAATAATATGAATAGCAACAGCAACACAAATGCCCAGAGCAACGATGCTGATGAGATAGATAATGTTTCATTGGAAATTTTGTGGGAACCTCAAAACAGCACACCAATCACAGCTGATGTTGTGTTTATTCATGGTTTACATGGTAAGAACACGGCTTGAACGCACTGCACACAGCCACAGCTATAGCTAAATTGCACAGCTGCAATGAATACTATACCAACCAATTTATTAATAAAAATAAATAATTCCATTCAGTTATCGAGTATATTTATATGCTAATGCAACGCACTTTGAAACCTTACACAATACTAGTCTAATGCAGTGCCGTGCGATTCGTTTATTGCTTTAGATTGTGTTGAACAATATTTGCTTAAATGTGGTCTTTCTCATTTTTCAATTGTATAGGATCGAGCGATAGTACGTGGAAGCAAGGCGAATGGGTGTATAAGCCACAAAATGTTAACGATATACAAATTAAACACCATGATAGTAATGCTAGCTCAAAAGATGGACAGCATCATATAAGAACGAACACCGACAAGACTTTGAATAGTTTCAATGCGGCAACATTGGACGATTTGTCAAATTGTTGGCCAAAGGATTGGCTGCCGCTGGATTTTCCAACAGCACGAATTTGTGCAATCAATTACGATACGGATCCACATTTGTGGCGGCCAATTTGGTATCCATCGCGCAGGCGCTCAAGCCTTGCCACTCGAGCCATGAAAATGATTCGAATTTTGGTTGAGCACAAAATTGGCGTTAATCGACCAATTATTTGGGTTGGCCACTCCAAAGGCGGCCTCTATATCAAACAAATTATTGTCAATGCACATGAATGCAACGCATACTGGCTATGGAAATCATCACGAGCAGTCTTATTCTATTCGGTACCGCATCGAGGCTCACCGCTTGCCAAACTCAACTTGCCACTGTTGACACGTTCCATCGAAATGATCGAAATCCAAAAAAGTTAGTTGATTTTTGAACACATTCTTTTTTCTGCATTGAGCACTCATTAACGATACTTTTTTTTGGTTTAGATTTTTCCACCATTATGGATTTACATAAGAGATTCGTAACAATGTGCCGCAAGGGCATACTTTCGATGGACGTTTTTAGTTTTATTGAAATGAAATTTACGGAATTATCTGTGTTTTACTTACGCGTCATTGGCATTGATTCGGGAGGTATGGTTCGCAACGATTCATTTGAACTGAGCAATATTTTTCAATTATAATTGATAATCATTTTGATTGATATAGATCCAGGAATTGGCGGAGTTTGTACCGTCCCATTGGACCATTTAGATGTATGCAAACCAAGAAATCGCAATTGCTTCCTGTATCAGCAACTAGCTCAAATGATCAAAGGTGCAATTCATACCCACACACACTCGTACAATACTTAATGCATTCGGATGTAGATCAACAATGAATTTATACTATAGAATCTTATTTGTATCATGTTCATCATAAAAGAAGTATTCACCATAATTTATTAATAAGTGTAAAGTGCAAATTTTGTAGAATAAGTACACGCAGCAGAAATAAATTGTGTTATTTGGCTAAAGACAAAATTGAATGTTGTTTATTTCATAAACGTCATCTAGATCCAAGTGTGAGAAAGGCTGTAAGAGTTCGTCAACTAAATCGGAACACCATGTCTTCATAGCTTAAAAACAAAATGTTTTCGAAAGAATGCAATTGCTCGAACCGCTTTATACTTCCATAAAATGGACTGTAGATTGTAACTCCATCCAAAAAAATATCATAAAAACATCAATTTCACCCTGATATCTAAATTATTTGATGTTAGGAATAATAGGATAATAGGAAACAGCCATTTCCTCCGAATTTCATCGATAAGTCGATAAGATGAAGTCAACCGCTTAAGAAAAATTCAGATTCAGTACAAATGTTACGAAACAATCAAAATAACTTTCGGGTGAATTTTGTGGATGCGTTTCAGATGAAAACACGGAAAGAAGTTGTAGGCATCGGGAAATACAGTTTGATTTATTTTTGATGGATTTTGAAGCGAATCTTTATCAATGATTTTCACAAAAACCGGTGGCGATAACAATAAATTGAATAAAACTCATGAACAATATTTTGCATTTTTGACAGTTTGATTGGCGTGTTTTTTGATGAATCATAAAGAAAGTTATCTTTTAAATATCAGTCAAAACATTGTTCATTTGGATACGCGTTCGATTCGACTTTAATTTGAACCCATGTTCATATTTGTCATTTAAATGCACACATTATGTGCGTGTAAGCCCCTTAAATTCAATAAACGCTGCAGGTACTGTTGACGAAGCTTTAAATTTTTCTATGAAGAGCCACGTAATGAAATTCCGCAAGCTCTGTGATTGAATGCGTAGGGTATAAGATTTGAAGTCTAGCGAATGCAATACTTCGTAAGTTATATACTTCTAATTTGAATACGAGATTGATTTTAAAACTCCAAAGCGTGCATTATAAACAAATTTTCCTACCAAAGCCTCAATGCCGTTCGAGCGGAACGGAATATAATCTCTTCTGACATCGTGTAATGATAATATTCATTCACTTAGTTCTCTTTGCCGCAAATTACAATTTGCTGAGGACTATTCACATGCGGTAATTGCATAAGAAACATGGAACATTCAGAGACAAGAACAGATTCAGATTTTCTATGTATTAGAAGATGAAAGACAAAACTAAACCGGATTTTGGTAAAAACAAACAATTGTTCTTTTGGATATGTTAAAAATTCGTTGCAATTTTCTGATCGTTTCTTATATGGAGCAGAATACAAATTTCAACTGGATTTTGTTACAACGTTGATCGCCAAGAAATAAGAATGAATCATAAATGATTGGGCGTTTTTGGCGAACGATCGGAGGGTCCAAGTCTGAGTTTTGACATTCAGCTCGACGCGAACACCATCTGAACCATCTGTGTATGCATAACATACATTTGAAACGATGACAGCAAATATGTGGAGAAATTTCACGCCACTGTTTATATATTTTGACATTTCATGCAATTTCAACCTAACACACATTCAATAAGCTCACGAAAAATTAATTTACTTATTTAACAGAAAATGTTGCTTTTAAATTATTTAATATTTTTTTAGTTGTACATTCGGTCGATTTAATAATGTCCGTTTCTACAATTGGTTGGCAATGTACAGAGGCAAGCGACTGACGATTGCAAGAAACGAGCCATGCGTTTGTATGTTTTAGTTTTCATTTCAAACAGAAAGCCGTTCTGTTCACATGCATGCATCCTATGTTGTCTCTCAACCACGTACAGTACACAGAGAGAAAGAAATTCAGATTGTCCATGCATGTGTTAATGAAATGTCACAACCGAACCGAAGTAGAAAGTTTGTTTTCAGTTTTCTTAATAGGTGTTTCGGAAAGTTCGGTCCGTTTTCAATAGATGGATCCAGTAGCTATATAGTTATTAAAATGATGGCGGAATGTTGTTGTATTAAGAAGGTTAGACATCTGTCAACAATAATCAGTCAAGAGAAGTTTATATTTCGTACAGTAACAAACTTTGTTTTTCTAACAAAAATGGCAAAATACAAACCAAATAAACAGCATTTGCGCGAAGTTTTATTATTCTATTTTAATGGTGGTAAAAGTGCAGCGGAAACACATAGAAATATTGTGGAAGTTTATGGTGAAATAGCTCCAACCGATAAGTCATGCAGAGAATGGTATTGGCGCTTCAAACAAGGTGATTCTGATGTTGAAGACAGAGAACGATCGGGACGGCCAAAAAAGTTTGAAGATGCAGGCATTATTGGATGAAGACTCAACTCAAACATTGAAACAATTGGCAGAAACATTGGAAGTTTTCCAATCCACCGTTTCTGAACGTTTACATGCATTGGGAAAGATCCAAAAAGAAGGAAAATGGGTGCCTTATCAATTGAAAGAAAGAGACATCGAAAGACGAAAAACCATCTGCGAAATTTTGCTTGATCGGTTCAAATTAAAGTCTTTTTTGCATCGAATTGTTACTGGCGATGAAAAGTGGATCTATTTCGACAATCCCAAGCGCAAAAAATCATGGGTAGACCCAGGCCAACCATCAACATCACAACCAGTACGCAATATTCATGGGAAGAAGACTTTGCTGTGCATTTGGTGGGATCAGAGAGGACCTGTGTATTATGAGTTGCTAAAACCTGGTGAAACGATTACTGCTGATCGCTACCGACAACAATTAATCAAATTGAACCAAGCATTGAAGCGAAAACGACCAGAATGGGGTCACACACAAAGTGATTTTGCTTCATGACAATGCTCGGCCTCATATTGCACAACCGGTGAAAAACTATTTGGAAAACATCAAATGGGACGTACTACCCCACGCGCCGTATTCACCAGACCTTGCTCCATCAGACTACTACTTATTCCGATCGATGCAGCACGGACTTTCCGAACAACACTTCACTTCGTACGAAGCAGTGAAAAATTGGCTTGATGGATGGTTAGCCTCAAAAGATGAGAAGTGGTACTGGGACGGAATCAATGAATTGCCAAAAAAATGGGAAAAAGTCCTAGCTAACGATGGCAAATACTTTGATTATTGAATTCATTCATTTTGTTATATAAATAAATGCGTAAAAAACACAAAAAAACGGACCGAACTTTCCGAAACACCTATTAGTATAATGATAATCGACGAATATTAGAAAACAAGTATAGAAATGCAGCTAATCAACATATTTGGATCAAGTGGAGTGTGCATATTTTGGAGGCACAGCAATGCAATGTATATTTTAAATGTATTGATCCTCTTAATGCCGCCTACCAAATCGCTACACATTTCTTCGTGGCTCATGAAAAGAATATTTTCTGATTGTTTAACCATTGGAAACTATTTAATTATCCATAAAATGGTGTATGTATTATTGAGTCTCTCAAAAAGAGGCTCAAAATCTTTTCCGTCGTTTCTTCATATCTTCTGAAATTTAGTTTTTTGAACATATAATAAAATGAAACGCCTACATCTTTCGCATCTCCATACACATACATTAACTTTGGTTTTACCGTCCAAAAATCTTTTGGTGAGAAATGTGCTGAGAAATGGGATCATGTGAGCCCAGGTGAATCAATTTCATCGAAGTGTTTTTGCTCCATTTTGTAAGTATCATAATTGATTATACTCTCTAGAAGCGTGCGGTTCATTTCTTTTTCTGGAACAAAGATTTCTGCAGAATCGTCCGATCCGGTTTTAAATTGAAGTAAGCGATTAGCCAATTTTGAATAGCTCTTCGGTAAGAAACACTTTGAAAATTCGTATTGGCTTGGAAATGGCAGTTGATTTATCCAACGATGGATCAATTTTTACATTGACATATTCTCCGATGCGATAAATTGGTAAAATCTTGATAGGCTTCAATTTCACTAAACGTAAATAGCATATCTTCTTATTTTCACTGTCCTAATTATTCTAACAACTTTTCAAATGGAAAATATTCCATCTCTTAGTTCAAGAGTTGTTTCAATTTCTAGGGAAAATTTCGATGTTTAGACCACTTCAATATAAATTTTACATTGAGACTAATTTGCTATACATTTTGTGTAGAGATTTCGTGGCGAAATGCCTTTGGATTCTGAAAAGTGAAAGTGCAAATGTTGTGTGCGTTTTTAAATCATTTATTAGAGGATTCCCTCAAATATGTTTTCATTTATGTGGAAAGATATTCAGTTAAATCTTATCAAATGCTTTTATGGCATTATTCCTATACCTAATAATAGAGTAATCATTATTATCATCTTATTTCTTTAGTAAGATTGCGCTATAATCTCGATAAAAGAAATAAAGGCATTGAAACATTGATGATGATACATCATGTTGAAATACTTTATGTCAATTTGGTTTTTTTCATCTTACTTTAATTGTATGAATAGAAAACACAAAGTTATTGCTATTAAATTGTGTGACTCGAACGAAGAAATGGTTTGGATACGGTAACAAAAATATAGGACATTGTGATTGTGTTATTGTGTTATTAAGTAATTACGAAACATATTAAAGTTTCACTTGAAGAAAATATTGACATAAGGTATAGTGGCCATATTATGATCTACTGTCTTATTATGACTCTACGGCGAAAATGAGCCTCACTGCATGCATAAAAAAGAATAAAGGTACTAAATAGACACGTTAAAAATTGTGGGACATAATTCCAGAGATGAACATTAGACTACGTCAGCAGGCTTTAGCATTGTATTTCAATGTATTTATGGTTTTTATCGAGATGATAGTGGAATCTTGCTGAGCAACTCAACTATTGCACATGATTAACTGGACTATTCAGAAACAGAGAATACATTTGGCTGCGCTACTCAGACACAGTTGACAATAGCAACTCTCGGCATTCGCTATTTCAACGCATGCACTCAGTTCACATAAACGCGCACTGCTGTATACTGCTTCAAAATAGAACACATAGCAGTCCGCGCGTGTATTCTACTGTAGAAAACACGCGCGGACTGCTGTGTGTTCTATTTTGAAGCAGTATACAGCAGCGCGCGCTTATGTTAACTGAGTGCATGCGTTGAAATAGCAAATTCCGAAAGTTGCTATTGTCAGCTGTGTCTGAGCAGCGCAGCGAAATATATTCCCTGTTCAGAAATCAATTTTTCATGAAAGAAAACAGCAACAATTTGTAGGCATTAAAATCCAATATGTGCGAAAAATGGTTCATGAAACAAATGACAATTAAGAGGCGCTGTATGTTATTTGCGGCTATGATATTGTCTTACAAAAATATGATGAAAAAGACAGAGGACTGGTTCAGCCTGACCACTCACACAAAATCCAATTTCCGATATTTGTTATTCTTTTTGGTGAAATGTAAAATTACCACCATTACTATATTGAGGATAGTTATATTCAACAGCAAGTAATTTCACTACATATAAAAATTACAGCTGCTGCAATAGTATTGGTGGTGTTTTGGCATTTCAGCAAATGTCAAATATCGCAAATGTGGTTCTATGTGAGCACATTTGCCCGATTATTTTACATTTTCAGCATCTAAAACTTGTCTCATAGTGATGACAATGATTTAAATTCAATTCAGAAGATCTAATTTTAAGAAATGTGTCTCACCTATAGCTGTGCGAACGATAATATAATAACAATATAGTCATCATGATGGAATCTTAGTAACGCTGTCGGTTCATTAGAAAGATTACCTTTATTCATACAATAACGTTATCGGATTGAATCTTGATAATAATGAGTATGATTATCTTAATCACTCAAAGCTGATATTTGTTTTTATTAAGATTTTATCTTAATGACTTATACTACCAATAGTAAGCTGATAACGCTATTAAGATTTATTGATATTATGATCGAATCTCAAAAACCATTCAAAATCATTGCGATGGCTATCAACTTTGCACAAATCGCAACAACATTATTGCCTTTCAGCGTCTGATCTCTTTTACGAAACAAAAAGCCTCATATTCCCCTAACAATACCTCTCCACAACCTCGATCGAGAGCCAGAGTCAGTTTCATCACACCATTCATATCCCCTCGCATTCCAATCATATTTAACCGAATCTAAATTACGTCTACGTGGTCTACCCCTACCTCTCAGCTCTTCAGCTTCGGCGAACAGAATCCATTTCGGAAATCGCTCTTCTCCCATGCGTTTAACATGACCAAACCATCTCAGTCTGGATTTTCTTGCTTCCTCTCCTACCGAATCGACGTTTAAAACCCCCCGAATTGTCTCATTTCGGATTCCGTTTTCCCACTGATTGCGGAAATTTCGCAATTCGATCATCTAAAATGCATTAACTGGATTAACTTTCAATGGTTTCAATTAAGAAAATATTCAAATTTTAATTTTAGCAATTGGAATTCGATATTTTAATTCGAAATACAATTACTATTTCGTATTTGTAATGGTCAATTAAAGGTACTATTCCTTTTTGGCCGTAATCGTCAATCGAAAAATGGTTATGAATTATGGCACATAATGATAACTCTGCAGCTCTATTCTGAATTGTCAGTTTCAACTGTGTAAGTTCGTACAAACAACTTATTTGGAAAATTGGATTGAACGGAAAAGTAGTCATTCTGGGCAATATCGACGATTCGTCATCCACATTTTTTTTTTTTTCAATTAAAAGCTTTCACAAATGAACAATTATATTTTATGGATTCCATCTATTTTAATGATGTAGTCAGTGCGAAAATTGCTGCGGTATAATTGACGGTTTAAAAATACTAGCAGAAGAATAATCCGGTTTTCCAACTCCGATTTAATCGTCGCTAGCTTACTGCTTCAGTATTTAGCAATTGCTTTTCTCAACACTAGAACCCGATGCAGTGGAATTTGCACTTTATTTAATTTATCTTTAACAAAGTTGACTGACTTTCGGATAATGAATAATTGAGAAATATGAAGATCTCTTCCTATTACGAATGCATCAAGATTTCTATCAATTGTTCAAGATCGTCATCACGTACATCACGCTCCAGTGCAAAATAATGGAAAATATATGTACGTCGACAGTTGTCAATTTGATTATTTTCGCAAATTGAATTACCGTGTCTCTAACATTTTATCGACTTATTTGACACATTTCGGAATAATTTTTCGATTTATTGAAGGGAGAGAATGTCATTCGATCAATTGAAACTGCCGCTTCGCATGAAGAGAAGATGAATTTGTCATTGAAAATCGAGTGGAGTTGATTCGACTAATGAATAAGAAGAATTAGAGAAGGATAAAACAACAAATTTATTCCATTTTTATTCATATTCTTATTTATTGTTTTTAAATTTTCAAACGAAACGTGTATATTCTTATAATAATTCGAATGATTCGAGATCTCGTTGACATTAATCTGTTTGGATTTTTTACTCAATTTACTAATGTTGAATATTTCTTTCAACTTAAAATTGTATGAATTTATCTAACTTTCGAATCGTCAATCAGTCAATATTGAATTTTCTTAGTAATTGAGACTTACTTCCGGAGGAAAATCCATTCACCGAAATTGGTTCAATTAAAAACAATTCAATGGCCATGGTGCGAAGAATTGCAGTTGATTTCTCTCGACATCGTTCGCTACGAAATTGCCACATAAATAAGATCGATTCCAAGTAAATCGCCAATCTGACACAAACGTTTCAAAAGTGTGAATGTGTGTGTGTTTCTTGTGGTTTTGAAATTTTGCTCTTAATCGAAGCTCAAAGAGCGAAACAACAAACTTGGCATTTTTCTAAAATGTCAATTTATCTTTCAATGCAGCAAGCACCAACATGATTTCGAACGCTTAACACATTTAATCGGCAATTATAACCAGAATTCGTATTTATCTCACGATTTGTATGCCCTACTCTCCGACTGCCTCACAATTTCGGTTCTTTGCGGTTTTTTTGCAGCAAAGCAGAATAGCAATAGAAATCAGCACCGGTCTAGTTTGTTTTCTGCCACAATCATTTTTCTGCTGCGGGGATAAAGCCTCAACGAAAAAAAAAAAAAATCGTTTGGCACAGCCGTTCGCTGATTTATTTGATGCCAGAATTGTGTGTGTGGGTTCGTATGCGTGTGAGTTTTAAAGTGCGTTCCAGTTGAAAGTGTTTGCAAAACTCCCGTTTCTCTTAAATCAATGCGCCCGCAGTGTGTCGGCTGGTCTTGCTTGGTCCATTGTTCAGTGTGCATATCAGACGGCAATCGGTCGGAGTCGATTAAACCTTTGCCATTAATTGTACCTTGAATTATTTTTTTTCACTCGAACATTCGTTTGCCATTCCGTACGAATTATTTTAAAGCGAGAAAAAGAATTCGAAGCAAAATGCGATTTTTATTCGTGGCCATTTCATTTGTAGTAAGTTTTATTTAAAATCCATTTTAATGGCAATCGAAGAATGTACAGCAACTTTTTATTTAGATATCGGTGTATTGCATTCCACATTATCAACAACCGATCTTCTCGCCAGTTGTTCAGCTTAACGATGGATACACGATGCCGATTGTTGGTCTAGGAACATATTCAGTGAGTTTTTAAATCGTTTCTATCGAATGACTTTATGATTGTGTTCGTTGTGTGCTTAATATTGCTTAGGCGACGGGTGGTCAGTGCGAACAAGCTGTGAAAGATGCAATTGATAGCGGTTATCGACACATTGATACGGCTTATTTGTATGGAAACGAAAAAGAAGTTGGAAATGCAGTGCGAGCGAAAATCGCTGAAGGTGTTATCCGTCGAGAGGATATTTTCATCACAACAAAAGTTAGTTACCGATTAGTCCCGTGCCGGAGAATTCTTATGATTTCATTTTGGAAAATGTCAGAAAACTTAAGAAAATGGTTCAATTTTAGCTATGGCACACCTTTCACGAGCCAGAACAAGTCGCTCTCGCATTCGAAAAATCATTTGAGAATTTGGGTTTGGGCTACATCGATCTGTTTTTGATGCATTCACCGGAAGCATATCATCGTGTGGCCAAAGCAGGACTACCGTATGGGCCACAATCTGTCGATGACATCGAACTATTTCCAAAAGATGCAAGTGGTCAAACGCTCACCGCCAACATTGACTATATTGACACATGGAAAGCGATGGAGCAACTTTTGAGCACGAATCTCGTGCGCAGCATTGGTATTTCGAATTTCGAAATTCCGCAAGTCCAACGTCTGGAATCGGTAGCCCAAATCAAACCAGTTGTCAATCAAATTGAATGCCATCCAAATAAAAATCAAAAGCCAACCATCGATTACTGTACGTCCCGAGGCATTGCTGTGACAGCCTATTCACCACTTGGGAGACCACACGAAGCAAACGGCAAGAAAATCGCTCTGAACGATCCAAATGTTCAGCTGATTGCCGCACGATACAACAAAACGCCAGCACAAATAATATTGAAGTTTACGGTGAGTGTTTTTTCCGCCTGTAAAACGAACTCAATTATACATTTGCCTTTTACTCTTACGTATGTAGGTACAAAACGGTGCGCTCGTTATTCCAAAGTCAACGCACAAAGAGAGAATCGCAGCAAATATCGACATTTTCGATTTTGAACTGGATGCCCACGAAATGGAATATATCAATTCCTTGAATGGATTGTAAATGAAGCGCTATATTTCTGGATTATGTTTTTGCATGGAAAGAAATAAATAAAATTTAATTAAAACACACACACACAAACGATGCTTCCAATCGAAGCCTTTTTTTAGATTTAGATTCTTTGTTTGCCGAAACCGGTTTCCGTATATCGACGACCAAAGTCTTCATTTTATCAATATAAAAAAAAAAAGAATATACAAACGTTCAGCTCTTTTTATGTTCTACTTCTTTGAAAATAACAATTTCAAATGAGCCACTTAAATTGTATTTTTTTTTTTTTTCAATCTAATATCCCATATTTGCTCAGATAAATTGAACAAAATCATTGACTTTGAGTACATAGCAGAAAATAATGCTGAGCATTACAAGCTGAATTTTTACGCAAATGAAGAGGCGATCATATCCGAAGGAAACACCAGCCTTTGTTTGGTTTGATTGGAGGATAGGAGCTCGGAGTGAATTTTGATTCCCAGACGATTTTTTTCACAGAAAAATGACTCTATCAATCGTGACAATTTCAGTTGCTGTAAATTCATCTCTATTAATTTGTTCTTTACATTGCACAGTTTTTGTTCTAATATCTGTTTCCGTTTGAATTGTTCGAAGGTTTTGATCGTTTTAACTGAAGCAAAGCTTGCACCTACCATTCATTCGCTTGAACAATGGCTATGAAATGCCGATCATTGGACTTGGAACATTCGAGGTGACGAAAAAATCTTTTTGATTGATTCATTCTGGTAAAAAATTTAAAATAAATAGATTGTCTCTAGTCCACAGCGGGCGATTGTGAACGTGCAGTCAAATATGCAATTGATGATGCTGGATACCGTCACATCGACTCGGCTTTTTTGTACGGCAACGAAGTTGAAGTTGGAAATGCAGTAAGAGCTAAAATTAAAGAGGGTGTCATCAAGCGAGAAGATATTTTTATAACAACCAAAGTAAACATTAAATTTAAATTCTTGCTATTTTTTCAATATCTCTGTAAATCAATCGGATTCCATAAAATGATGATTTAATGGCAATCAACATGTTGTCAATTCTAGTTGTGGTCAACGTTTCATGAACCGGATCAGGTCGAAAAAGCTTTTCAGAGATCCTACGACAATTTGAATTTGGGATACTTTGACCTTTACTTGATGCACTATCCAGTCGCCTATAAACGGGTTTTGCAAAATATTCGCATTGCTTCGGATGATGTCAATGCATACAAAGTTTTTCCAGTTGACAAAGATGGTAAATTATTCAGTTTTTTTCGGATTTTCAGCGAATTTCTAGGAATTTAATTGTTCTCCGGTTATATACCATATGCTTTGTCTCTTTTCTTTTTATTTTTACATCCTAATTTTGACTCTGTTCTGTTTATCCAAATCATCTAAAAAAATTCAATTTTGTTTGAACCATAGGCAACACATTAACGTTGGATGTTGATTATTTGGATACGTGGAGTGCGATGGAAAGTTTGGTTGAAACTTAATAATAAAATGATTTTATTCAGCAAATTTCGCTGCTTTAGTCATACTTTTCAAGATAATTTTGCAATAAAAATATGCTCAAATATTGGCATTGAAGCAAATTTAGGAGTAATTTTCCTGTTGATTACATTTAAATGGTATATTATTACATGGGCAATTATTCAAATTTTATTTATTTTATCGTTAGTCTTTGAATTAAATTGAAAATTTTAGATTTCAAATAATTTTTCTTCGAAAAACGAATAAATGGGAATGATGTTCAAAACAAATTTTTCTGAAAGAAGAAAGTCAGAAATTGTAGTTAGTTAAAAGTAGGCAATAAAGTCTCGCAGAAAAATTAAAAATGTTCCCGAGCTGTGTTACTTGAGTTGGCTATTAAGTGGCAAGATTTGATTAATTTTTTTTTAATCCGATTTAAATTGCATTGTAAATGATCTCCAAATGTTTGATTGAATTTACAAGTAAGTAACATGCGTTAATGCAATTTCGAAAATGGTTTGTAGATGTTCAAAAGTTCGTAAAAACATTGAAAATTGGCTAGAATTCGCATTAAAAGCGGCAATAATTATGAAAACTACAAAAATTGAACAGCATAAAAATTCGGGGCTATTTCGTATTTCAAGTAAATACAATACGATATAATTTAAACTAAAAATGTACAGGTTGTTTTGCCATTTGGTTATTTGAACATTTTATGTTGAATAGCATGGCAAAATGAGAGGCGGTTCTGCTTTCATATATGTTGAGCACGCATTTTATATATGTGTGTGGTCAAATTGGGGCTTCATTTGTACTAAATATGCACTAAAATGTGTTTCTATTTCCATTAGACAATAATTCAACACCAAACAACGAAAAAAAGGGATTGACATTAATTAATAAATATAAATTTGTTTTGTTTTGTTTTCTTTTCACCTAAACATTATGGAAGTTCTATGTTTGACTGGGTAAAGTGCTTATTTGCAAAACAAAACGTGTACACATTTCTTCTCATCGAACTGTTTCGTGATGTGTTTTTAGTAGCGGGCGCAACAAATCACGCGCTGTCGATCGCTTCAAATTTGGAAGTTCACTACGCACCTCTCTATTTCTAATGGAATGTCTCTCTAAATGCTCTTAAAACTCGCGTTAATTTATACAAATCGTTGATATAATTTATAAAAAGATTATCTTCGAATTTTACTTCATCTCTTTCTCTCTCACTCTGTCTCTAATTCAGCTCATGGCGCAATCTATTGTTAGTCTTTTTCATTTCTTGTTCAATTCTTCGAATAAATACAATTTTAAATCTTTGTGATGTATATAATAGCGTGTCCCGTTTTCAAAACGTGTTTCGCATGTGAAAATGTATTCATTTTCATGGTTTGCTGTGGCTACTGTTATCAATCATTTGTCTCTGGTGGTACGTTTGAATCGCGCAAAATGCGAACGTATTTACATTTTGGAATGTTGATTATTGAGTGTGGCTTATTTGTAATAGTACCATTGCGTGAGTCTGACAGAGAAATGTCGAGGAATGTGAAATTTGAGTGTGCATAAAAGATGGTTGTGTGTGTGTGTGGGTTTGTATGATTTTGAGTGAATGTGAAATAATTGTTAAAACGCGGTGTTTTTTTTTTTTTTTTTGCAATGGTTAGGCTGGTTTTGTTTAGAAAGTGCCCTGAGGCTGTGCCAATTGGTGATTTAGTGCAGGGTTCGGTTGTGCATCTGGCTGCTTTTGATGTTGATTTGGCTGTTGCTGTGGTGGAATCGGAGGACTCTTGCCCGATCTTGGACTCGAATTAGGCGTTGATCGCGGACTAGATGATGTTTGTTGATTTTTCAACATTTTCATTAAACTCTCTAACTGTCCCATGAGCTGTCGCCTGTTCGATTTCCATCAATTGTGAACACAAAATATGAATAATTAAAAAAAAAACACTTTTGAAATAGAAAAGAGACATTTTGAAAAATCATACCTTGAATCTTGTAATTGTCCTAAATGGCCTTCTAATTCCCCTTTGCGTTGTCGTAATGCTCGCAATTCGGTCATTAAAGCTGGACTCTCTTGTGTTAGCTGTTCGGCATCTTGTTGGCGCCGTAATCGCTGTATTTCACGCATAATCTCTTTATTTTTCGTCTCTAATTGTGCAATAAGCTCGCGTTGTGCCCGCGATGAATCGGCACCAAGAGAGTTTTTATCATTTTTCAGTGGATTTATTGTAACATTTGCGTTGGCCGCATTTGGTGTGCGGCTTTCTTGTGCCAAACGGGCTGCATATCTTTGAATTAACCGATGCTCTTCATCGTTCGATGTGCTTGATCGGGGTAACGACGAACTACCACCGACATTATAGTGATGCAATCCACCGCCACTACCCGGTCCCGAGCTGTCCAGCGATCGGCCATATGTTCTGCGCGAATCCAATGTGCTGCCTCGATCAAATGGTGGTATTAACATGCCACTATTTCCATCCAATGAAAATCCGTTATGCGATGGCAACGGAGACGGTGGCACAATATGCGACAAATTCAATGTTTTTTCGGGCTTTTCGGGGAATCTGGGTATCGCTTGACTTGGTTTCTCTGGCACACAACGAAAACTCTTTCGCAATGAATATCCAATTTGTTTGCTGGGCGATTTGTAACTCGTGTACTCTTTCACTTCGTGATCGTTTTGATGGCCGAGCGATAGTCGCCCGTGCCAAAAGCAATCTTGACACAATGTGTAGTTATTGCAACGCTGGCAACGATATCGGAAACCACTGAAATTCTCACGATGACACACTGAGCAAATGGTTGGATGCACGATCGATTCGACCGTTGAAAAGCGTTGCAACAATGGTAACCACACCAAACACGGCGGTCCCGGTTCGGTGATCATTGCACTTATAAAGTCGTTAACTGACACTTTTTGCTCCGGCGGAAAAATCTCACATTCCAAACAATCTTTGTAATTGAATGTGGGCGATTCGTAAACAGCAGCTGGTATCGCCAAAATTTCACGCAAAAAATCACCTAGTTTACTGTGCACCAATTGGCCCGCACCATCGGATATTTGTGAAAAAATATCTAAAATAGTTTGAAGAAAAATTGACAACGTTTAGGTGATTGAATCAAATATTTGCTAGCAAATGCACGGCTAACGCATTTCAAGGTCGCACTTA
Source organism: Obolodiplosis robiniae (assembly GCA_028476595.1). NCBI lineage: Eukaryota > Metazoa > Arthropoda > Insecta > Diptera > Cecidomyiidae > Obolodiplosis > Obolodiplosis robiniae. The sequence goes on along the minus strand of CM052017.1, from coordinate 3,472,022 downwards.
CATCTGAGTTTGTCAACTAATTTGCCAGCGCACATGATGGCGAGTGCGACTTTTATCGAGAATACTCGCATTTTACCGGAATTATCATGTGAATATGCGGCGATGAGCCAATTTAGCAGAAGGCTCGCTTTCGAATCAACAGGAACTTGTTGGGCGATTGTTAATCGCTTATTCAAATTATGGTAAAGTGATGACACCAATGTTTCGAGCCGAGCAACACTCACATCATTTTGTGGTTCCATTGTGTTCAAACCATTTTCACGGAACGCTTCGATCACATTCCAAATGTCAACAAGATGCACTGAAAATACAAAACCAAATATTAGAATCGATCACACACTTCGAATCTGGTTGCATGCTTACAATTGGTGGATTTTTGAATGTAACGCAATTTGGAAGCCGTTCGATACGATGCAAATCGAATGCCATCGAATGTCTGCAACCGTAGATCTTGCAATATGACAATATGCGGTGAGTCCAGGTCCATCTCGGGATGTTTCTACAATGGCAAAAATTCCATTTAGTCGCTATTAGGACACTGAATTTCAATTGATTTATAGTTGACACATGAATGGAATGCCATCAAATAACATTGAGAATAACATTCGGCCTCAATGAAGACAGAGAAAGAGATAAAATTGGTATGTGCGATAAAGAATTCGGTGCGAATATTCGCACAACGTCACTGATTACAAAATCTGCACACAAATCATTTCAATCTCACACAGTCGCTAGCTCTATTGGGAATTTGAAAATAGTGTTGGTGATGTTGTTGTTGCTATTATTGTCATCCTCCACACATGAAATGCATATACGCACAAAAAACCAATAATAATAACAATAATAATTTAAGATTTCTTTTCAGTTTGATATTCGCTTGTCTTTTGACGCAGCGCACACATTACGTACAAAATATGTTCAACAGCCAGATTATCATCGATTGCGAGATTATTTTGCTTGTTTTTTTCCACGCTTTTGCAATTGCTCCAAATCAATTGGTTGAGGCGACCGAATTTTAATAATTTTTTTACTCAAAAAATTGAAGCGTTTTTAAATGAACGGAAAAAAATTATCGGGAAAAACAAAAACAAACTTGAAAGTCTTTTGAAGTGCAAGTGTGCAATGTTTTATATTGACGTCGCACCAACACACGCAGCACAGCACTCGAAACGAGCCCATTTTCATGTATGTATGTGGGAGATGCGCAACTGTCAAAATTTCGTGTGTATTCAATAATACTAATCGCTTTTTGTGAGTATGTGTGCAAAGTGGAACAAAATGCTTAATTTCAAATTGAATTACATTCCTATGATTTTTACAATTGATTATTTATCCGTCTCATTTCCATGCACGGCCCATTTTGGTCGTAGAAAAATTTCTGCTATGCAAATGATCTGACATATGGCAGTATATTCTTTGGACAAACGAACAAGTTCTAAGTATCAACTTGCCATTTCAATCGATTCAAATGATAGTGGCTGGTTTAAGGTGTGGTTTACATCGAAATATGTTTGAATCTATTCGACAATAGATGGTGCCCCATGTCCTCGATGGCGACGGCAGAAGCTCGATTTCTCAATTGACTCACGACTAATCTTCCTGTTTATTTCATTTCAAGATTTTAAAAAAAAAAAAAAAATAATTTTAATTAAAAACCCACAATGTTATTAATAAACTAATGCCCTTTTATTTATTTGGTTTCTCATTCATTGCTATGTTACATTGTCATGCTTAATCTAGAATTTTTGTGGCTAAAATCAGTATAAAAACAATGATGGTTGTGTGCGAGACGGTTGGACGGCCGTTTCCTGCATTTTTCCTAAATCGATAGAGGCCAGGATCGGGCTGTGGCTCTTTCCATGTGCTCCGATTGTAATTGCTGTAGTACCAATTCATGTCGCCCTTGTACTGTGTTGCCTGGTCATCTAGATCGTTGATATTTGGTGTTTTGTTGATGTGACTGTTTGGTGTTGTGTTCTCTTTGATTGAATTATCTTGTGAAGTGGTTCGTAAGTACTCTTCGGCGGTGGGCAATTTCTGTGCAACGGGCGCTTTAGTTGTTCTTGTGATGGTGGTTGATCTCGATTTTGCGGTTGAAGTGTGCACCGTTGGATTGTTTGTTGGAGCAAAATTCGAATTATTTTTGGTGCCATTGAATACTTTCGTGATCACAGATCGGCCGGGTACTGGACGAAATGCAGGTTGTTGCGCGCCTGGAGCGAGCAGTGCAGACAATGCATTGCCACCAGCACCGACCGTTCCATTACCTGGCGTTCGATTTTTCGATAAATTGATCGTATCGCTTGCGTTCGGCATGAATGTTGGGTAGAACGGTGTTGTTGTTGCCAAATCTGGCTTTTGAGTCGCTGGCCGTTGCGTTTTGCCACTAATTTTCTGAATATTCTTTGTGTTATGCTCAGTTTCCAAGCCATTTCTATCGATTTCCGGGATATAATGATGTGAACTCACTTCGGTAATTGATCGTAATGTTGTGGCTTGTGGTTTTGTTTTTGGCGTTGTTAATATTTTGGCTGTCGATGTGATGGGCGGAGAGGTTGATCGAATTAGTGTGATTCCATCGGTGCTTTTCGTTGGTGTGGTGATTTCACCTTTTTTGAGCGATGAAACATTGAAATATGGTTGTGTAGTGCCTTGTAACGGCCGATTTGTTGTGCCAGCCGTTACGATTGGAACTAACACCGGATACTTATTATCGGTCACATCATCCAGACTATCGTCAAATTCCAGATTTACATTTGGCCTCAGTTCAGTGCTTACGGTTTCTTGGACGTCATCGAAATCTTCGGTGTCATTTGCGTATGGATTTTGGATTGGTGTGAATCCCTTGCGACCCGGTAACATTGGAATGAAGCCACCCGTTTCGATGATCGGATCCGGATAGACATTAGCATAGTAGCTGTTTGGCGATGCGAATGGGCTGTTTGGAGGTGGCGGCGGCGGCGGTGGATGGATGTTTGTCGGCTCTTTATCTCTGATCGACGAGATATCGGGATGTGGAGGCAGTGGCTGTGGTTGCGGTTGCTCCTGAGGGAATGGTTGATGTTGCGGCTGTAAATGTGGTTGCAGCTGTGGCAGTAACGGCGGTGGAAGTGGCAATAGTGGCTTCTGCGATGGCATATGCACATTATTTGAAAACTGGAAGCCTTCAACGATTTCTCCAGGCCGAGGCCGAAAGTTTCTCAATCGTGATTTCCCATTAGCATCAATATCCGCTCGAGAATTTGATTTCGTATTTCTGGCCGTATTTACGCCGCCACCGCCCCAGAGATTGCTCAAACTTGGCAACGGCATTCCGAAAAATGTAAACGAAGAACCAGCATTTTTATTATTCTGTAGCTGCTGTTGTTTGTGTTGTTCGTAGTTCAAGAGCGTATCATTTCGAATCGTTGTCATATTTCTGCTGAATGGCGATAAATTCGGATTTGGTTGACGCATATCACCTATTTGCTCGGTTGCCGAGTCATTCAAAGGATAGTCAATGAAATGCTCGGAAAAGTATTCACTTTCAACCGGCGATGGTACACTCTCAGTTTCAACGTACTGCTCGCTTTCGCATTCGTCAATGCTAATTTGGCGTTTGAATATGTCACCATGCTCATTCGTTAGCAACACCTGATTCATTCGGCTGTCATTCGATGTGTCGCAATCACTTTTTGAAACACGCATCTCCGTCAGCAGATTGCCATCTCTACATCTTGGGCCCGGAGAGGAGTTCGTTTCTTGATACCATGCACGCAACCACAATATATTGCAACTACATTCCAATGGATTTCCTGCAGTTAATGAATAACGGAAAAAAACGATTAATGAAACATTCGGAAGATACATTTTTGGCAGAATTTTCATTTAAAGCGCCAACTGACCGTTTCAACTAAACAAAAAAACTGAAATAATTACATTTCCTTCTAGAAGTTAAAGAACATTTAATAATGGGAATATCCGAAAAAATGATAGTAAGAAACAAATTCATAAAAATGATAATAAAAAACTGATTGTAAACAAACCGTCAAGATCTAAAACCGCTAAATTTCCGCGCAAATGTCGAAATGTTGGTTCTGTGACCGAAACCATCCGATTATTCCGCATAGTGAGGACTTTGAGTCGCGGCATCGAAGAGAATGGTTCACCTTGCACTTTGCAAATGTGATTATCGTCCAACTTCAGCTCGACCAGCCAATCTAGATTCCGAAGTGGATTGGTTGCGATGCGTCGTACTTTATTCCCAGACAAATCGAGCACTTCCAAATTGCGAACACTTCTCAGTCCCATATGGTCCATATTATCGAAATTATTATAAGATAAATTCAAATATACAACTGAATTGGTGCGATAAAAACTCGTCGGTGAAATATATCGTAGGAAGTTGTTTTGTAAATGGAGTGCCTGAAAATATGTCAAAAGATACTAGCAAGGAGACGAAAGCAAGCCAAATGTGAATTTACCTGTAAATTTGGCAGATCTTCAAACGAGCGTTCGCCCAATTCGGCCAGTTGATTATCGGCCAGCACTAGCTCTTGCAATTCTGGAAGGTTTTTCATCGAGCCCGAATCAACAATCTTCAATTCATTGCTGGACAAATCCAGATACTGCAATTTCGGCAAATTGATGAATGTACTTTTTGGTAGCTCCATAACTTTATTGTCGGATGCTTTAAGAATCTCAATGTGACGCCAGGCGGTTATTATTTCGGACGGAAGCATTGTAAGACGATTGTAGCTAATATCAACGTCACGCAGTTCAGTTAATGTTGCTAAACTTTGTGGCAGTTGTTTGAGTGCGTTGTGGGAAAGATCGAGCATTTCGAGATGCCGACTATTTGCGAATGTGTCTGGTGCAATTTCCATGATATTATTCCGTGATGCATCGAATATATTCAATTGTTCATTTTGTGAAATGCACTCAAGAAGTATTTCCAATCGATTGCCTTGCACGTTAAGCTCGCGCAAATCCTTTAATGTCGAAAAGCCACGCTCATGCATCGCGACCAAGCCGTTATCTTGCAGATTTAATACTTCTAAGCGCGTTAATCCCGCAAAACTGTGCTCATCAATGGTGCGGAGACGATTCTGTGCCAAACTCAAGCTTCGCAATTTATACAATGTGTTAAAGGCATTTTTCGGTATTTTATTTAGCAAATTTCCGCCCATATTGAGCATTCGAAGGTTTGGCAAATCCAAGAGTTTTGTAGATGTACTCGGCAACATTGAGATTTTATTTCCTTCGACATTAATGCGTTCGACGATTCGCGGCAGTCCCGGTATGATCTCTTTTAATTCGTTGAAACTGGCATCGATTTCGAAGAGACGATTCAAGAAACGGAAAGTTGCCGGATGAATTTCGGTCAAACTGTTCATGGAAATATTGATGGTTTCGAGGAAGAGATTGTTTGAGAAACTATTTGGATCGATTTCGGACAGTTTGTTGTGGCTCATGTCGAGGCGACGCAATGATGGCAAACCAATGAGCAGCGTATCGTTGAGTACTGAGATTTTATTTTCCGATAAATCGAGCCCTTTCAGACCCGGTAGATTCCAAAATGGTAGCGGTGTATTTTCAGTTAGGCTGTTATTTTTCAAACGGAGCTCTCGTAGGCCTGGCATTGCCATAAATGCATCACGTTCGATGCGATTGATCGAATTGTGATCCAAGCAAAGTTGCTCCAGTGATCCATGACCTCTAAGCGAACCGAATGGAACATTTTCCAATTTATTGTAGCTCAAATCGAGGAATTTCAACATTGGCAAGGCGTCCAACAGCGATTTTACCTCGTCAATATTGGCAATTTCATTGTATTGCAAGTGCACGTATTCAACACCACTGCCAGATGTCTGCAAAAATGACTCGGGATGAACGCGGCGCAAGAAATTATTTTCCAAATGCAGCAATTTCAATCGGGGCGTCTTGTGGAAAGCGCCATGATGAATTTCCGCTATCGAATTATCATTTAAATACAGCTCTTTGAGATGCTGCAAATCGACGAATGTGCCCTCAGACAATGTTGTAATAAAATTGTGATCGAGCCGAAGCACTTCGAGTTTTGGCAGATCTTTGATCGCTCGCCCAATCATTCCAGCATCGGATATTTCATTGTGACTCAGATCAATCGAATTGATCGTTGGCAAATTGTTCAATGCCCGCAAATGGATCCAACTAATGCCATTGCCGTTCACATTAAGCGTATTCAGTGCGTTCAAGTTTTGAAATACTCCCGCCTCCAGCCGATTCAATTTCGGGCTACTGCTTATATACACACTCTCCAATGAATGCAAATCAACAAAACCATACGGTGGCAATTCCATCAATTCGCTGCCTTCAATTTTAATATACCGTAAATTGAATAGGCCAATAAACGATGGTGCTCGCTTCAAATGATTACTCTGAATTGTAACGGCCTGCAATTTTTTACATTCCACCAAACTATCGAATGGCAAACTGCGCAAAGTGCGCTCGACAATAAAGATTTCCACTAAACTTGATTCCAAATCGTTTAACCAGCCGGTGGCCAATCGTTCAACGCCATTATTGCGCAACATTAGCCGAACTATTCGTAGCGGTGCAAAAAATCGGCTCGGCAACGATGGCAATTGATTATTCTCCAAAATCAGCTCATCAATCGGCCGATCGATGTACTTGGCTGCCGCCTTAATTCCGCTCAGAACCCGTGGCAAATCACTATGAGAACACCTAAAAAATAATTAAACCAATTCGATTATCTAAGAATTCGGTAGGGAATTTGTCTTATTAATCGCACCATAATTGAATATCGTTGGATTTTTGCGCACAGCGACACGGCAGAATGAGCTTTTGCGGGGGACACAGCGTTGATTCGTCACAATACACACCGCCACACCAAACCCATATCACCACAATCAACACGGAAATTAATTTCAATATGCAATCCATTTCAATGTGTTTATATTGATGTGCGATTCAAGTCGATGTCATCCAAATCACATTTTCGCCACATTTACAATCGCTGTAACACCTGTAACAAAAATTAAACGTTCCGTTAAAGGCGTACATGAAAAAAAAAAAAAAAAAAATATGATGAAATACGAGAAAAGAAAATGTATCAGCAAAAATAACATTGAAAATCTGTATGGGAAATAGATGTGGAACGGATTTGAGCGAGGATTAGATGAGCATCGATATTGTGGCCACAATAGAATTTCATTTCACAATATATACACCCGAAGAGACGGACTAAAATACGGTGAATCATGAATCACCAACGAGGCCATTTATGTCAATTGATGGAACAATCATAATTAAATAACCAGCATAAACATAAAAAAATAATTCGATCTTCTTCGATGTGTGTTTGTTTTAAGCTCAAAACAAAGCTGAAGAAACGAAATAAGTTTGCAATGGATTTTATTTTTACGGCAGTGAAGCGTTTCACCTGAAAATATCACTTCGATCACATCACAAGGTGGAATCAATAAATAACCACTAACAACTAACCAAAAATCTATGCAAATGTTACTTTGGCGGTAATTGCGGTGTGTTTCGTGCGCTCTTTTCCGCTGTACACACACACACACACACATCAAATCACATATATTCTGGTTCTGCAAAAACGGTCCATTTCAATCTTTAATCTGCATTTAGCCTAAATTTCGGTCATTAAATTCATTCGATGAATGATAAAGTAGATTCCGTTCGAATTCTTTTTCTTCGCTTATATCGTCGGTTTCGTTAGCAACCAGTCATAAACATTCTTCATTTTGAGTAATGTACGACACGATGTTTGTACTTTTTGCCGCTTTTTGCCTATTTCCGTTACGCTGTATTGATTTTGTACTCCACAATTCCAAAGGTAAACTGAAGCGACGAAGAAGAAAGAAACGCTCGAACTCCCACTAAATTTAATCGTCGTATGTGTGTCTGTGTGTAGCAGCAAGACGCGAATTGAATAGCAAACATCGCACAAGCATCAGTGCATGCATTGATGCTCCGTTATCGTTTTCATTGCAGAATTTGTTTTTTAAATTTACTCTTAAAACACTTGGTCACATTGCTCAATTGATGTTCGAGCTATTTTTGTTACTTTGTTACAAAGTGCTATTGTTTCATGGCTTCAAATCAAAACCTTCGAATTTTGCACAAAATAGTTAAAATTCATTTACCCCGCGGGAAGATCAACATTGGCACATAATATTTTATGCTTTCCTGGATTCTAATTTCAGCGTTTGTTCAGAATTACTTATGCTGTTCGATGTCATGATACATTTTTTTCGGCAATGTTTTTCTTTTTATTTCATTTGGAATTTTTAGTCTTGCAATGGAAAACACATTCTAAATGTGTAAAATAACTGGATGTCATAAGGTTCTCGATAGCAGTAAATGTTCGAGAGTAGCGAAGCTCCGATTAAAAATCTGTCATCGATATGTAATTCAGCGGATCAGAGCTCTATACGGCTGGTTTCACAGGCGTGCGCAGAAGCACAGTTAATGTGCGCCCAAAAAAAATTAAGATAATCTTTGACGGAAGGAAAAGTAGTTTAAATAGAAAAAAACGCACGACACAGCGCAATTGACATAGTTGGATAAATAGCATAGATAAAAATAAGAAATTGCAATAGATTTTATGATTTGATAGTCAGTTTAAGCACCATCAAAAACGGAAACACGGAACGAATTACTCAAGTGCGCGCAACAAGTGACGCTGTGCACAGACACACACACAAATCGAAATGAATGCGCTGCCATGATTAAGTGATTCTCAAGAGCTTTACCGTTTTCGCTATGCTAATTACAGAGTCTGCTGAGCTCTTTGAACAGATGTCATTGGATGCGCTACGATTCAGTGCGCTATCATTGCAAACTCACAATTTCTAAGCGATTTTCTCTGAACGTTTTTTCACGCTTTTCATTTATGTTTTCTCCCGTTCATGTACATGGTCGAGCGATGGAACCGAACGGTTTCTCTTATAGAATTATGAAATTCATTCGTTTTTGATACGTATTGGCTGCTTATTGAAATTGACACTTACTATTGGTACAGTGTCACATAATCACAGAATTGATTGTACAAAAAAAAAAATGACGTCAGAATTTAAAAAAACATCCAAGAAAATTAAAAGTTGATTAACAAAGTTCCGAGGATTTTTTTTTAAGTTTGGCCAGTTCTTCGTACGGGATCAAATAAATTTTTAATTAGGTCAGGAAGTGTAGTCAAAATGTGTGCGGTTAAATATAAAAAGAATAACCGTGGAAAATGAAAATTTGCGTCATAATTTGATGCTCTCGGTCGGTTGAATGTGCGACCTGGAATAAGTGTAAAATCAAGCGCATTTCAACATTTTACATATATTTATTATGATTTAATGAAATTTGCCGAAAAGACGGCATCTTCGGAAGTGCACGAGTTGCAGGTTTACGAGCACGAACCAAATGCGCCGATTTCAATACTCGAGAAATGCAATTGAACGGCTTCGATCCAGCATATATATTTCGAAGCATATCGTAGCCGAAATCACGTTCGCCCATATGTTACAAAGAGACACACATTCCAAATGTTAAAAACAAAGAAATATCTGAATTGAATTTACAGTTGAATTCGGTTATTTTTCCTATTATTCAGCGATTGCCAAGCGATTGTTTGTGCGCGGAACGATTTTACTTTTACATAATGCATTATTTGTTGTGCTTTGGTGGCTTTTTTTCCACCTTCAAAACAGTTTTCCATATACACACATGGCAGAAAACCAAGATTTTCAAGCGAAAGAAGAAAACATTCGCTACATATGAATCAGCCGACAAACACATCAATCAAATGACTACTTGATATTCGTAAAATGTGGTGCACATTTATGCGTGTGTGCGGATATGTTCGCCTCGTTAAATTGATGTAAATATTTTGTATAGCAGTTTGCAAATGATTCCGTTGAATGCAAAACTGTTTGACTTGTTGCATTGGATCGATAAATGTTGTGATTCGCGAGGATTGAATGCATTGAGAGCGTGTGGCATCCTTGTTTCGGGTGCACAGCCACTGTGAACAACGGTTTCTTCCAAAACACGCCAACAGCGAAAGAAAGAGAAAAAAATGGAAAGTTTGTGCTTTGCATAACTTTGAGCAACAAGTGGTGTTTTTCGTCTTTCTTCTGATCGTTATCGTCGTACATGTGTGTGTATCGCATGCTATACTGTTTTTTATTACTTCGGCCAAACGACTTATGCGGTAATAGTCTCACATTGTGTGCATCACGCATGAATTTTTATGTATAATGTGTGTGGAGATTTTGAATGGTCGACAACAAGACCCCGGCTTCGACACCCAAGTCTACCGTTTAATTTTATTGTGTTATTTCACGTATATTACATGTTCGATTATGTAGTATTTTATTTGGCAGTGCCGCCGCCTGCGCGCACAGATTTTATGTGGAACATACACAAGTAATTCAATGAGAGTCGCGATTGTGTAACACTCTTTTTGACTTGGATTCAAACATTGAATTGGTGGGTGATCGCATCTTAGATCCATTGGCCGATTAGGTCGCCTTGTGTCTCTGTGTGTGTGTCTCGCGCACAGTTTTGCGGTTATGGTCAATGAAAATGATGATACTCCTTTGATCAGCCCTGCGTAAATCGCATGTGTGCCGTTTGACTCTATAATTACTGACGTCGCCAACTCACCATCATCTTTTGAAAAGTGTAATGAAATTTATATGCTCAAAGTGAAGACGCTTCGCTGCACAAACTCAACACTTCTGTCCGTCCTCTCGATTTTGTTACATTACTCTGTAATTTGCATCTATATCGTATATTTATTTGAATCATTTTCACTTCTACTACCATCGGATTTGTTTTAGCTCGAGCGGTCGCCAATAAAATCTAACGTATTGAACTCAACATCTTAAACTTTGAACTATGAAGTCATTGGTTACGTGGTTATTTCATTTGAGGTAAAATTGGCAATTTACGATATATTCGAGCTTCTTCATATTCCAGGAATGAAAGTAAAAGCCATTGGAATGGAGCATCAATGTCCTCACCGAAATTAAAGTAAATGGATTTACATCTACAAATGATACGAAAGACTTCAAAATGTTAAGTTTTAGTAATTTTTATTTAATACCTTTCATTTGGAAATGTTAAACGACAAAACGATATGTCATTGCGACAAAATCGCAATCAAAAAGCAGAAAATTATAGAGTTCTGCGATAACACACACACACACGTCGAAGGTGTTTGAAGCCTGGCACATGCGTGAGCTAGGAGGATATGATGAATTATGAGTTTAAATTGAACACTCCAAAAGATCTCGAACGGTTTTAACGCAACTCATCATGCGTCAGTTCCGAAACGAATAATTCAATCGCATTGATTTTCCGAATGAATTTAGGGCGCTCACGTAGAGACTCGTCGGTTTTGGGCTGACGTTTCCGTTCGGAACAACTCTAGTTTGAATTGCAGCAAGTTTGCAATGAATGTCCTTTTTAATGCCAAATTTACGACGATCTTGCAGAATTGAACCTTGAGAGTAATATATGGCGTCTTATGGCGTCTTATGGCGTCTTAAATGGTCTTCATATATTTTCTGAATTCATTATTCAAACAAGTTGTACAATAAATAAAATCTATTTGCGAATTGTTCGCGGTAGCCCAAACAGTTTCGCCAATCGTTAATCGAATAATTATTCTAATCGAATCGTATTTAATCGGAACTGGCTTAAAAATAAAATGAAAATTCCAAACAAAAAATGACATACTTTCTTTTTCGTTCGATTTGCTACAAATGTTGTGAACAATTAAGATGAACCACTGATAAAATTGACAAGTGTTCCTTTTCTTGATTGTGCATTTAAAAATGCTAAACACTGATGTGAAGATGATCCAATTCCGATTCTCAAATAAACAAAATGTATACAATTTCACTTTAGCTCTTTCTGCAAATGAAACTGTCACTTGAAGATCTCTTTTGAAATTGGTTATTGTTTGCTTGCACGATGATGGCAACCAAAATCACAACACATTTAAAACGATATGATGACTACAAAAAACTGAAATTTGTGAAAATTGTAGTGAAATGAACCTGACGTGCGCACTCACTCGCATTTATGATTTTGATGATGATAGTTTAACACAAACAATTCTATTTTTCGCACGAGCCTATATTTTCCAATGCTTAATCCAGTTGCGCTCACACTTGCACGGTCTTCGGCTGTTCAATGCACTGGCCGTTGTCAGGTGAATTGCGGCGTTGCAATGTTTTCTCATTCAAGTGAATATTGTTTGCGTTTTGTTTACTGTCTCCGTTGAAGTGTCTCTCGTTTGTGATTCTTCATTTCCTTTAGGACGGACCAAAAATGCCATGAAATTATTTCATGTTTATTTCTTTCGAGCTAAAGTACACAACACGGCGCGCACACACTTATTTCATCGTGTTTTTTTTTCACAATCTTTCTCTATAAAACGTGTATTCTTCTTTTCCTGTTATTCGATTACCAGTTGATTGTTTACCAGCTTCTTCAGAAGCACAATGTAACAGGTCTATTCGGCAAAACCGCGTCTTCAAGACTGAAAATCTAAGCACAATATTTTGATTGTTGTACCCGGTGAACGCGCGCATATGAAAAATACCAATGTTTTTCATCAAAAAAAAAAGAGCAAACTAGAAAATGGAAATGGCAAAGACACAATAAAAATCAAACAACAGCAACCGAAATGAAAACAGCAAAACAAAATGTTCAACTCCAATCGCTTATTATATGGTTTAGTAAATCTGTAAATGCACACATGTAGAAATAATGCGCGCTCTCTCTCTCCCTCTCTCTCTCTCTCTCTCTCTCTCTCTCTTCTCTCTCTCTCTCTCTCTCTCTCTCGGCCGAACCGATGGGCTTTGTTTTTGTGCACGTTAGTGTGACTGGATTTTTATGCAATTACATCTTCGTTCATTTCAAATGATTTCGACGCGTTTCTTTTTCCTCTACCTCACCATCGCAATTGGTGTGCTGTGCATGGTGTTTGCTGTAAGCAGATCGATCACATGAAGACGTGCTCGATGGCGAAACGGGATGTTTGCATTTCGCATTTTGTATGCAACACCGAAAGTAAAATCGATGCTGAAATCACATATATGATGAATCTTCAGAAAAATTCAATTGAATCCGATACAAATCTTCTTTATTTTTGCTTTTTTGGTGCCAACGCTCGGGATATTGAATATTCGATGATTCCATGAAATTTGAATTTGATTCTCAATAACTCTATGCATGACACTGTACCGTAACGTAAAAGTGTTCGTCAACATTTGAAACATATTCAGTTTCATTGAATAATGAAAACCTCAAAATATAAAGTCTATTCCTTTTTAACACCGCAGTTTTCGTTTGGGATAAGCATTAGGTGATGTGAAAATAGTTCAAAAATATACATAATTCAATTTGAAAACTTCTGAATCAACTGCTCAAATCAAGATTGCGGATCTGTAAAAAAAAATCATTTGAATCATTCTAATTTTCTGAAATCATTTGAAATCCCTATGAATCTGAACGAATCGTTAGTATTATAAACAAATCATTTGCATCTTTTGAGATCCCAAAGAGTCTAGAGTCTCTAGTCTCGTGTCTACCCCCCAGCCTCTTGGATCCATCTAATCAAATCCATTCGAATTTATCGCGTCAACGCACTGCATCTCTAAGAAATGTCGAGTCACGTGTTAATGCGTATAAAGCGTTGGAACGAAAGTATTAGTATCGCTGTTATAGTTGCAGCTGTGTAATAATAGCGCACCTCGTGAGCCAATTTTATTTTCGTCGCTAGTTTCATTTTCCTTAGCCATCACGCAATATACAGAAACATTTGATCATTGTGTTAAGTGATGTGCAACGCACGTTGAATGCCCATTGTTTCTGTTATTTACAACTTTGTCTCTTTTTTCCACTTGTTTCTCACTTCTGTCTGTTTTCAATTGAAATGCATCCGCACATTTGGATGATTAAGACTATGCATTTCGCTTACTTCCCATTCGAAATCAATCGTGAGACTTTGAAAGAAGGCTGAATCAGCTTTAATTTGGAAATTGCCTTCCTTCAACAAAATGCAACCAAATTCTTCTTTTCGCCTTGAAGGGAAAAAATATAATGAAGGAAAAACGTTCGAAACGTTTAACTTGGGAATGCAAGAGGTGCTTAGGTTTCATTCCATTTTCACTGAACCGAATGGTGTCAGCGATGTTTTTTATGTAAGATTTGAATTGACAAAACCACCCAATGAAAATGAAAATGATAATTTTATGTTTCGTAAGGGAAACTTATCACTGGAACGAAGGCGAGTGCGTTTGAATATGACAATAAATTATCAACGGTTATTTAAACCAGACCTACCGCTCATGTTGACTTATTCATAATTTTTGGCGGCGCAATAACAATCAAAATGCAAAATGATTCAGTGTTAGCATAAGTGTCGTTTTTGCCAATGCTCACGAACAATATTGAATGCCAGAAGTATTAATGGGCTCAAGGCAGAGATCTGTTGCGCATTTTAATTGTGTGATGCCATTCAACAGATGGCAAAAACATTAGTTAGGCTTCGAAAATAGCACACAAAAATGAACAATTAAACGTTTATAAATGGCTATAATTTGGTATTTCTTTCAATTGCTGGAATTAGGTTTTGAATAGAGTTTCCCTGAAATCGGACTCAAATCAAATTCATTCCCTCAAAATGGGTAATGCTTAAGAGTCTTTTCCTGATGAACATTTCGCAAATTAAACGTGATGTTCAATTGCATAATTCGAATGAATAAAGAAAAAAACTTATTTTCGAAGAATAAATTCGGATCAACTTTGATCTTTGAATGCTAAATACTCAACGATATTTCAAAGCAGAAAGCCTTGTAGGCAATAATAAAATCTATTTTCATAATTTAAAGGGGTCATAATAGCTTTGCACTCCTGACCACGTCATATTTCGCATACAATGGCGACGTTTAGTCGAAATTTCCGGGGAAAATATGGCAAATTTTTATCATACAATAAAAAACTTTAAGTAAAAAAGATCTACAGTGAATTCATAATCACTGATTGAAGCTGAAGCCATTCAATTTTTTACGATAATAATATGACCAAATTCCATCTATCAAATTCAAATTATAGAATCAACGCTATCAAAAGCGCCAAATTTGTGTGTACACGTGCGGAAACTACGCGATCCATTGCTTATTCACGTATTAGATAATCCTATTTCAGAGGGTTCAAAGAAGAAAAACACTAGTTTTAATACGAGTGATTCGAGTGTTGAAGATTTACAGTGGCCATCGTAGAAATCACAAATGTAACGCTAAGGCAGCAACACATGTGCCGCACTTTTTTCTTATTGTCTATGCTCTCTTAAAAGTGTTTCCGGTCAATTGGTCTAAATAAATCTTAATCAAATGCAACAACAACAATATATCTTCTCTCGCTTCAAATTGAAAAGATCTTGTACGCAATTGATGCGATTTTCGATATTGTAAATGCGGTCATCACTCTATGATGAAATTGAATTAATCTGAATGGGCAAGTGTATTCTTTCTTCTACACGTTACAATTTTTTCTTTGACAGACTTCATATCAAGAGCATTTCGCTGGCACAGCAACTACACATCGCTCAATTCAATTGCTCGTTTAATCACCCTATAAAGAGGAAGATCATAATATAAAAGGTCTAGTCCATATTCAAAAGTATAGTTACAAGCTTCGGAGCATTACTAGCAGTTTGAAAAGTGTCACCGCAACATCACGTTTTGTCACGTCGTCCAAAACGATTTCATTATTTTAGTAATTTTTTTTTTTTTTGAGTTCACTTGTCACAATATGTTACGCAAATTCACCGCTACGGCGAATAATGCCCGGATAATGTCTAGTTTGATTTTGCCATCGACACCAATTCGATGCAATTCAAATTACGTTCAAACCAATGAAAAGCCAAAAATTTTGATCACTGGCAAGTATTTGGTTTCATTGTGAATTTGAGTGGCTCAAAATGTATTCTTAATTCACCTTTAAGTTGCCGATGTTACTATTTTCGAACATTGTGCGTTTATTGATTTACATTGAACATTGCGATGATTTCAGGCGGTTTGGGTCAGCTGGGAATTGAATGTACCAAGCTATTGCGGAGTAAATATGGTGAAGATTCAGTGATTTTATCCGATATTATCAAGCCAAATCGATCATTGACACAAGGTGGACCATATATATTTGCCGATATATTGGACTTTAAAGTAAGCATACTCTCCTGATATGAATTTATTGAGTTAGTTGAATTTGCTTCAGTACAAAAAATTCTATTTAGTTTTTCCGTTGTGATTTTGTCTGCAATGCAAAAGCCAACATTAAGTCGATTTTTGTTTGTGCACCATAAAATGCAATGTTAATATTTACAGGGTCTTCAAAAAATTGTCGTTGATCATCGAATCGATTGGATAATACATTTTTCGGCGTTGTTAAGTGCAATTGGTGAGCAAAATGTGCCGTTAGCTGTAAGGTAAGTGTGAAATAAATGAAATGGCGTTGGCTTTGGTTCATGTTTCAGCTACGGTGTATCTAAAAATTATACCGTTCGTTTAAATTTGTAAATATTTAAAGAAAACTATGTTTTTTTTGGATTGGCATGCCATTGTAACGCATCCAAGGGAGCAGAGGGAGCAGAGGGAGCGAGAAGAAGCGGCTGAATGTCTGACTGAAGCAGCTTTCTCGCTCACATTTCGTGATGTGATGATTATATTTGTGCATGTGCGCGTTTGTTTACATTTCAGAGTAAATATTGAAGGAGTACATAATGTCATTGAATTGGCCAAGCAATATAATTTACGAATATTCGTACCTTCGACGATTGGTGCTTTCGGTCCAGACTCTCCTCGAAATCCGACGCCTAATGTTACAGTAACGTCATTTGTTATTTTTATTCCATCTCTCTATCGCTCATTCATTTCTTGCTTTGAATCATGACGATACCTTTTTTTCCACGCTGTGCGCTCCTGTCGCCGTGTGCAATTGCATTAGTTCTTTTTTGGCGATCTCATCATTTTGGATCGCATTCGTTTTGCTTTCAATTTTTCGGTCCAAATAAACGTTTGCCCATTGCACATTTGTTTTCATATCGTTATGTGCGTTTGCAGATCCAACGGCCACGTACCATTTATGGTGTATCTAAAGTGCACGCGGAGCTAATTGGCGAATATTACCATCACAAGTTTAATCTGGATTTTCGTTGTTTGCGTTTTCCGGGTGTCATTTCAAGCGATCCACCCGGTGGGGGCACCACAGGTATGAGTATTTGACTAATCAAAATAAGCCTGAGCAGCTTCCGAATTCAAATGTATTGCAATAGTGGACACACGAAATCCTTCTCCTCATCCCCACCTCCTCTCCATCTCGCTGCAAGCCTTTGCACGCAGAAAAAATATGACACACGAAATTTTCCACAAACAAAATCTCTGTTGTTCGGTCGCTAGATTATGCTGTCGCAATATTCCATGAGGCGCTTCGACGTGGACATTATCAATGCTACTTGAAACCAGACACTCGACTGCCGATGATGTACATCGAAGATTGCTTACGGTAACAAAAGAAAAACAATAGTCTAAAATGAGCTGTGCAATTAGCAGAAATGTTGAAATCTAGGCCAATGCATGATAAGATCCAAATCAATCAATTTACCGCATTTTTCAGCGCACTATGGGAATTCATGACGGCACCAAACGAATGCCTGCAACGTCGTGTTTACAATGTTACCGCCATGTCGTTCACTCCCGAAGAATTGGTTGCGAAACTCTATAAATATGTGCCCGATCTGCGAGTTACCTACAAACCAGATAGCCGACAAAACATAGGTGAACATTTTCTTGCCATGCATTTTCGAATTAAAGCATTACATTTTCCCGATTATCTGGAATTTTTCTTCTTCCACTTTTCTCTGATTTTTATCTTTTGTTTGTTAAATTTTCCGAATTTTTGATGGGCAGCTAATTCATGGCCACAAGTATTCGATGATTCAGACGCTCGACGAGACTGGAAATGGAAGCCAAAATACGATTTAGACAATTTAGTTGACCTTATGGTGAATGATGTCAAGAAAAACTACATGCAAAAAGATGACAATAATGGAAAATATGAAATATCAAATCAATTGTAGAGCATCTCATTCTCACATATTAGAAATTTCAAAAACAAAAAAATATTTTTCAGTTTTCTATCGAAAATTTATTCACGAAAGTGCTATTGTGTTCAATCAGAATCAAATTGTGGTAAATTTAACGGTACCATTTCTTAAACCGTGTCGCGTGCCGTACCACAAAACCGTCACACACAGAAATTTGACTTCAGTAATTTAGTAGATCATTTTAAAGCTATTATATTTGGTACCGTTTATATAGTTCATCATTTTTTTACGGAACTTTTCTGTATGACATTTTGTCTCTAAGCTACTCATCTTATCTCCTTAATTGTTGCTGTCATAATTCTTTGTGCAGTCAAATTATACCGGTCGATCACCTAGCATGCACAGAAATATCATCATTTGGTGTTACTGAATCGGGCCGAAAATATCGGAATATAGTTGAATATCTCCATTTAACAAAATGTTGTTTGGGGCTTTTATGTAATTCACATAATGTGAATTTGTATATTGGCAATAGAGAGCAATGAGTTGAATAAAGTTGCAAGTATTTTGAATAAGTCTTAAAAGATTGAAATATTTGCATAAATAGACATGTTCATCAATGATTGTGTGAATATCGTTGTCGAATAGCGCTGAGCGTAGCTGAGTTGAAAAGCTCCGCTCCGATATTCCAAACATTGATATTTATTGAGTAACATATCGCATTTTCATTCAATATCCTGCCGAAAATAAGCTGTAAACATCTATTATACTCATATTCACTGAAGCTGCGGATATTTTCCATACACAATACATCATATTATTACAAATGTGAGCCGTTTACAGTCGGATATTCACGCACATTCATCTGAGTTGAACTGGATTCTATGAACGTGAGCGCACGGAACTTTCTTGTGAGAAAAAACATTTGGTGAATTAAGATAAAATTATCTTTATCTGGGTCGGAGGAGAATTGGCAAATGCACGATGGCCCAGCATTGACTTTGATTTTCTTAGCTCGTAATAAAACCAAACCATGATAATTTCTTTCTGCATTAGAGGATCATTCAAGGATGAGATTGCACTTGAAATTTCAATAGTGTACCATTCGAAATATGTATAGAATAAAAGACACGTTTCACTTTCGATATTTTGTTTCCAGAATGCGCTAAAGATAATCAGGATTCGAAAGGCCTTGGATGAGTATGCGCAATCCGTGTATATGCATAAATTTCAGTAAATATAGTTCAGGATTCAGTTCATTCTCGTCAATTTTACAAAACTTCAAAAATATGGTATACAAAGTAATCAAGGCAAGCTCAAGATGGTGAAATGTAAATGTACGAAAAACAAATCCAAAGGAAATTCTCGCGGTTGTACAAAGTTTAGAAAAAGAACGACAAAATCAAGTTCGGTACCATGACGATCCGTTTTGTAATTATGTTCACTTATGCAAAACAACATGTGTTATTTTGCGTATTCATTTTTTAGATTGGAATCCTGAAACTCAATCATTTCAAATCGCTTGAGTGATCAATTCATTTTTCACCACTCAAAATGACCCAAAAGTGATGTTCTTTTGTCTTTGGAAAAGAGGATTCGTGCAAAACGTGATTTTAATTTCTGCGAGTCTTTCATATGGAATATGAATGAAATAGTTGAGAATTCTTATTTCGATTAAAAGTTAGACAGCTAATGAATGATTCCTCAGCAGATGGAACGATCAATAGGAAATATTCGATGGACTGTTAAAACAACATGCAATACATAAAAAGGTGAACGTTTGTGAAAGTATTGCGAAGCTGTTCATCAATTCACCTGACCGAAATGTAAATATGCAAAGTAAGGACACAGACCGCACAAAGCCATTTCAAAATTCGCCGAAAAGCTGGCTTATCCCACAGCTATTTTTTGTAAAGTGAGCAGACGATGGAAACCTGTGAACAGACGCCAAACATATAGCTAACGAGTCGAGATGGAAAGAGCACCAGAACTATTGACATTGCGACTGTAAATAAAACGATACAAAACTTTCGTTGTTTTATGTATTTAATAAATCTTAAAGCGGGTGGTTCGCTTGGCTTTGTTGTACTTAGTGATTTGGTACGTGAATTTCCATCCTTTTCCATTTCGTATTGAATGTTTTGTGTGTTTGTGTCTTTCACTTTCTCCATGTGTGTAATAGTGCCTGTTAAAAAGCGTTTTTGGTTCGAGTTTCAAATTCACGCGGCCATTCGAGTTTCAAATTCACCGAATTGATTCTATGAATATTCCAAAACGAAGGTGTCTGTACGATTCTCTCTCTCTCTCTCTCTCGACCATTTTGCGCTCTGCTCTCCGATCTCAGCGTGTTTCGATGGCCTTGTGATGTGGCTGCACAAATTGTGACAACGTGTACATTATGTGTACTCATCATCATCGTCATTTGCTATCGCTGCGTTGCACCATCTCTCACACCCGCAACCGGGTGCTCATTTTTCCAAGCAACTTCATCAAAATCTGTGTTCTTGGTGAATGTTCGCTTGAATTTATATTCAAACGTCCTGGCGCTCTCTCTCTCCCCCCCTCGGTTAACATATTGGATTTGGTATTCTGTTCTCATTGGAATCCATGTGTATAAATTCAATTGATAAATTGTACATCATGAATGCTTAATTTACTTTTGCTCGACGAATGTGTGTGTGTGTGTTTGTATGGCGTTCACATTTCGGGAGCAAATACCGGAGAGAGCAAATGATTGACATTAAAAAGTTGGCTGGCTTAGCTTGGTTTAACTGCTGTATATTCTCTTTTTTCAAAATATCCGGCTGCTTTTGTACCTCGCTTGAATTGAGCACATTGAAATTTTAGCATTTCAATTTTCCACCAACGAAATGTCAATTTGTCGAATGGTATATCGTCGATTCGTCGATAGCTAGCGTCCGTGCATACACACACATACTCTCAGTTCAATGAGAATGGGACAAACCAGGACTTATTTGATGTGAAATTCAAACCTGCAGAAACCACATTTTTTTTATCCAGTTTTGCCTTCCATTCAGGTCAAACATGATTGCTGAGTGTGAAATCAAAATTTATACATTCCGACAATTTTGAATATTAGATAGATTTTGCGTGCTCGGAGAGCCTTTACTTACAAAGAAAATACATTTTACACTCTATATCTCGTTTCAGTAATCAGTATATCCGTTTTGAGTTCGTCCATTTAACCAAGTGTATCAAAACAATTAGATAATATAATGAAAAAATATTGTTCAGCTATTTGGATGCATTTACAGCTATGCAGTACATCGTGGAATATAGCATCAAATCACCGTGAGACTTAAAATCCAGTAATAGATATATAAATTGCAATATGCGAGATTGAGTAGCAAAAATGTATATATTTTTGTACCATAAATTGAAAAATTATAACGATTTTCAAAGATAAAATATTCAGTCAAAAAAAATTAGTTTGAACACTGTATCAGTTGAACAAATGTATTGTGTTTTTTTATTAAATCTTATTCTGATGCAAATAACACTTATACTTATTTGTATCAGAATAAAATTTAATAAAAAAAACACAATAAATTCAGACAAAATATTCGTTAAAAATAAAGAACTATCCTAATTTCGATTCAAAACTGCCATATCCAGAGCGGACTTACTTGCAAAAATGAGCCCCTGCCACGAGCATCAAACAAAGATGCAGAGACATGAGAGCAGAGCGAAAATGAATCTCGTTCCAAAATGATTTTCGAAGCATAGATTTGAAACTGAAGCATTCATTACACAATTTGAAATATCTTCATTCTCGACGGTATCATCACACGTCTCTAGATGCGCGTATTGTTACTCCGTATGCAATTCATGTTTTATCAAAATGCCTCATTTGTTATGCGCACATTTGAATTGTAAAAGAATATTTGAATTGCTCGTCGATTCAAATACAATCGATGACAATCACAAGAATTGGCATATTCTGAATGGTTCACACAGCGTTTTAGTCGTATGCCGAGAGTGCGAAAAAAATACCATGTGTCGCCGCAATTGATTCATGCAGCTCATGTACAAAATAAAGACAATCTCTTAATTAATTATTATTGAATTATTAACTGAATTTGAGCCACATGAAAAGGCACACCAATAATTGCATTTCCGAAGTTTTCGAACCGGAATACATTCGAAATTATGATTATATTTTATTATTTCTATTGCGAAAATGCATCGGAGTGTCGATAAATTTGAATTAAGAGGAATCAATCAGGTCAGTTGGACATCACTTTGGACGACCATTGTTGAGTCGAATCAAACTTAGTTGCTGTGTTACGGGAAAAAACATCAATTTATATAAATTGCAATTCAATCAAATTATCGTGTTTTTTTCTTGTTCGCCTCACATACGCAAAGACAGTAAAACTGAGAAACAAAACAAATGGATAATCGGTGAAATTGGACGTAAATGCATGAGATAAAGGAGAAAAGCATGCGTAGCTCGTACATTTGTCATAAATGAACGATTATTTTAAAAAATTCTAACAACATAATCAATCAAAATAGGAAAAACGAAAAGTAGCATTTTTCCGCTGTATGCGCATGGAACGAGCGCTGTGTGTGTGTGTGTCGCCACAGACTATGATTCCAATCGCTTCGAGTGAATTCATTACCATAAACGTATGCTCACCAATTTTCTTCCGACGTTTTCTTAGGAAGTGATTCAGCAAATTTTTGGCGTATAAATCGAATTCATGGCCAACAAATGGTTTAAATAATCTGAAAAACTTGCAATTACTTTTGATCGAAAAGAACGCTTAAGTTCATCAAATTTTCATTTGTGTTTGATTTTAGTTTGACGATGAACTCAAATTTAATTGCTCAAATGGGACATTGACACACACACATACCGTGCGCATCGCATTCTCGCTGCAGCAA
Organism: Obolodiplosis robiniae; assembly: GCA_028476595.1. NCBI lineage: Eukaryota > Metazoa > Arthropoda > Insecta > Diptera > Cecidomyiidae > Obolodiplosis > Obolodiplosis robiniae. The sequence continues at coordinate 3,448,996 of CM052017.1, read as the reverse complement.
TATATGTGTGATTTATGATATTGTCACTAAACAATGAGCCATCAAAAAGCAGAGCACTGCCGAAGAATTCAAATTGAAGGGGAACAATTAAAGAGGCGATCGACGAACAACAAGAAAATACAATCTAATGAATATCGAAAGGAACACCCTATTAAATGTGGTTTTGGTGGGAAAATTGCCGATCGGCAATCACCCGAGCCACTTGCAGCATCTAGGGTGAGCCCGCAAGTGCACTAAATGCAACCCCGAAATTCGCACAGCACCAGCACCGACAAAAAACCGATCCCGTTTGTTCGCATTCAGTGTCGTTTCTGTCACGATATAGTGTTAATGTATGGAATAAATTATCTGAAATTGCAATTGAAATTATCCAGAATTAAAGGTACATACATGGAGTTTGTATGTGGCCTGAAATATCTATATGCATGCTTGTGCGCGCTCACACTCACTCCGATTTCGGTTCGGCTGTGAGATGTCGATTGCGGCTTGTGATACAGTACAATTTGTGCATTTTCTATGCACTTTACAACTTCAACTACCATCGATTCCATTTCATGCCTTCGAATGCTATGTTGCAAAATCCCACCTTGTGAATTTCCATTTGTGTTTCCTTTTAATTGGTCGTGGCCAGAGGATGCATTCGATATCGGTACCTGTGCATGAGACAGCCAAAGCGTCCGTGTGCGCGATAGAATGAGATTTTGCGCTGCTTTATTCGGATTGGCACTGAAACCACTCGAATCATGCCAAACCATAGCATTAGAACGATAAAATTCGTAACAATCTATCGTTTTTGATTACATTGAATTCACGGAGATTTCCCTTGTTTGGCATCCGCAGCGATGCATTTCCGGCATCCAATCCATTGCGAAAAAACCCGTACGTAGTCAATTGCAATGCATCGACTGAAACTATAGCGAAATAGAAAATTGCTGGGAATTGAAAATCAATCCATAATCGGTGTGTTTCGCTATATTTTATTTACGTGAATAGAATAGAATTACATTGCGAGTCAGTTAGATTGTGCACATATTTTCGTCTCGATTCAAAAAAAAAAGGAAAGAAAAAAAAAAACGCGTGCGATTGTAATCTCAGCGTGTGTTTGGGGGATTAGAAAACTAGAAAACATGGCATTTGCTGCCAATCAATTTCGTTCATGCACATTTATTTTCGAAACTTCCCAAAATATTTGTGTACAACATGCACTATCAATTGCATTGTTCTGAAGTGCATATCGCGGAATACAAAGTTTTTCCAAAAATTCCGTCGGCTCTTTTCCACCAGGAAATATATGCGAGTGTAAAAGATAATTCTTTCATTAAATAGATTACGGTGTGAAACGAGAGAGCACGAGAGAAGAAAATCGATTATATAATCATTTGAATGGTACTTTAATCAATTAAGGATGTTATTGAGCCTGCCAAAGGAAACCATAACTCAACAATAGCATTCGTTACAATGTTCCCCCGTCAACTTTTTCGAACCGGTCTCGGTGAAACAACATGAAAAGCGGAGAGAGTGGTGTATTGTGTACGCAGCACAGCATGTTTGCTAGACACACTAATTTCTTTTGGAGGGTTGCACGCTTGTCAAACATTTTATGGTTTGTCACTCATTCAATTCAGACTTTGAATGCAATGAATAGAAATCTCTGCACCGCGCATGCTATTTCTGCTTGTTGATGTGCGTGCGCGTGAGTGCACGAGCGCTTTGTCTCTCCCCATACCATATTTTTTCCCATATTTTAATTCATCGTTTGTAATTCTTCCTTCAATTTTCTTTGTTTCATTATGTTTATTATTATTCCATTTTTTTTGCTCCATTATTATCTGGAACAAAATTAGCAAAAAATGAGCAAAATTCGAAAAACAGCAGTGACCAAAGTGCGTGCATGTAGTCAAAGGAATTGAAGATGAGAATTTAAATAACAAACAACATCGTCGACATCTAACGCGATTGAATAAATGCGGGAAAAACCGAGAGTTTGGCCGCAAAACATATATGTTTTGGGCTTTGGGTTGCTAATAAACAGTAATTCTATTTATCCAAGACTAAAATTTCTGCAAATTTTCCCAATATTTGAAAATGTGCATTTTATTCAATCTCAATCTTTCTTGAATTTCCAAAGACAACCAATTACTCTCAATTTGACGTAAGAATAGTCGGTTTTTTCACTATCTGCATTTTGAGCTCCAAACTGTACTTTTGGCTGGCTTGTAACTAGGGGCCTCTATCAAATCAAATATCGCTATTAATGTGCAAATTTTTCACAAATATTTGCGAATGTGCGTTATTCTAAGAAAGTTTTACAAATATCCATTTTGTAAGTTCTACAAATACACAGAAAAATTGAAAGTCGTCGTTTTTTTTCGATTTTCGATTTGAGTGGGCGATTCTCCTTGGCTTGTAGTTATTGTTAATTTTAGCAAGTGCATTTCAGTAAAATCCCTGAGCTGTGTGCGGTCATTACGACCGGATGCTGCATAATTTTGCATCTTAAAACATATTAAAGATGATGGCGTGTGCATTTTCTGAACATTTCGATAGTCTCAAATGGATTTAATTTTTTCACTATAGGATCGGCAGTTGGAAATCACTACTGATATTCAAACACCTGGGAAATGATAGTGACACAGGCTGGCATTTACACTGCACAGCATAGCACAGCACACTCACACATTGCTTCCGATACCGAATTAACCGAATTGATAGTTTACCAATTACATAATATGTGCTTTGATTGGACAATGCGCTTACGAACCGCTTGCCAAATTATTATTTTGTGGAACAAAACAATAACATTTGAATATGAATATGAATATATATATGCGATAATGGTTCTAACATAATGGCAGCACATTTTGATTGCAACCTATTATATTATTTACAAATTGATCTAATCAACTGGGTGTTTGGAAGCGAGGGAATGCTTTTTGAATTGGACAAAATACACACACACTCACTCATTCGAAGGCTCGCACATGCTAGCGTCGAGTCTATTATCATGCTCAATTGGTGCCAGAACATGCAATTGGCCACGGAACCAATTGCATAGCAATTTTTTTTAATTAAACACGATTGCAGCTTAATTGAATCGATGATGCCGATGATCGGCATATCTGTTTCGTTGGAATTTTGATTATTTGTCAGGTTTAACATATACGTCTGCATGCTTACGGGCTCATCACTTGTTCAGTTGTCTTTAATTCGGTTCGGATCGGTCGGCCGAATGGGAAATGATAACCCAGATAAAGGAAAGATAGAGAAAGATAGAGCGACAGAGAGAGCGCGCGCGCGCGCCTTTAGATACGTACGAAATGAATAAATTGAAACAGCAGCAGCAGCAGCAGTCGTGCGTTTGTTTTGAAATGCCACTAATGCCATTTAAGCAATATCAACGAATAGAAAAATGTGAATCAACCCCGAATACATATTCAATGCGAAAACCCTATGGTTACTCGAATCCCTTGGGTCGGCACAGCAATTGCTAACTCACGGGAAATGATATTTGTCGTTTATGAAGCGTACCACCGAACGAACATATAATATTACAGAGTATGTGCGCGCGCGCAATTTGGTGCACCCAAGCGACTTTCACAACTTTGCATTGTTTGTTTAAATGTTTAAGATTGTTTATGATGAGAAACAAGTGGCTGTTGAGCTCTCATCGTTCGTGTGGCTGTCTGTGCGCGCACGGCACACAGATCACATCGAATGGGATGACAATGTTTTCTGCCATTAACAATGGATGCATATAAATCTATTCGACAAGTACAAACTTGGTAAATCGACCTAATGACAAGTGTTTTTCGGTGCTCATGGCAAACATATCGTCAGCAATTACATGAGAAGGAGAGAGAGACAAGGAAAAGTACCAGCAAAGTGCGCACATGAGCACAAGTGATTGTAATCACAACTCTTTATTGACTGATTGCAACGTTTGCCCTTTGCTCTTTTTGAGTCGGTTTGTGTGGCCGTGAGAACCGAACCTGTGACATTTGAGAAAAAAGTTATCGTGCGCCCAACTTCGGGAATAAAATCACTACAAAATCCCCGAACATCAAGAGGTAGCCTCCGAGTCGAAATGCAAAAACGAATGTTCATTTGTTATTCGACATTTCTTTCACATCCCAATAACGCATTAACAACAGTCTACTTTTATCTAATACTAAACATTGAGACAGCCAAAAATAATACTCACAATATATGAATTATGATTGCTATGCATCGCGCTAACGCAAATGATCTGAAAAATGTACTAACGATAGAGCCTCGCACTTGCTGTTCGACACTTGTATGTGCGCTCGCGCACTTCGAAAATATTAATGAAAACAAATAAATAAATAAATTTGGTGGCGATGTTGTGTCGGTTCCACGTGCGTTACACGTGACCAATGCGAAATCATGTGAAATGAATCGAGAATCAACTAGCTAGAATAAAAACGGTACATCGCTTTGAAGATGAGCACCAAACAACACGACCATCAAACATACGAAAATGACACATATGATTAACGTGCCAGATAAACTTTTGCGGAATCACTTACTTATTCCAACAAGGATCATCGGCTACAAGCGCGGCAAACTGCGAACGACACACATAAAACACAAAGGCGAACAATGAAATTTCATACGAATCACATGAAAAATTACTCATGTTCATTTCTGATGAGAATCGAAAGCAGATGTGACACCGGCACTCGTATAGTCAGTTTTGGTTGAGAAATATGTGCGCGCGCGTGAGCGAGCATCCGCCTGCCGTGCATCGAGTGTGTGTCAGGTTTGGCATTTGAAAGAATCTCGCTATATTTTTCTCTGGAGGCCTCGAGACAAATCAGACATCAATATACATTCAATTCATTGCTTGACGTGCCTTAATCATTCATGAGCTAACTGAAAAACTATTTGTTACTGTTTTAAACCTGACCCGTGCCATTACAGGTCAATTCAATTGAACGGGCTAGAAATACCAACTTCACCAGCTGACCAGACAGAATGTGTAGAGCTATTGCTTGTTTTAATCGTGACATTCAATTATTTAACAGGCTCGTCGAGATGCTCAATAAAAAATAAATTATTTCAAAAACATCTTTTATCCTATCCACCAATTGCTAAGTGCAATAAAATAGTTGCAATTCATTGGGAAGTTGAGCTCTCACCCGGACGACATCAAATGGAAATGGAATGACTTGAATGAGGAAGCGAACGCGCGCGATTATCTCACAGATGTACGAAATGGCTGGTGCTCAGTATGGTGCAAGTGAAGAATCATGGTTAATTTTTCTCATCACTTAAAACTATATACAGTTTTTGTCAATGGCTGTGCGCGCACTTAACTGCGTCGTTAGTTTTGTTCAAAAGAATCAAAAAGTCATTTTATTACTTATTTTCCCCGATAGATCCAGAAGGTTAACCGTTCTTTTTATCGGTTACATTGATTTTGCCCATTTGAAAAGCAAATGTATGTGGACCAAACGTATATTTACTTCAGCCAATTCAATTGCTTCTAAGTAACTATTATTCAAAATGCGCTTAAAGTAAGTTGAATAAAGAGCACAATTCCGAACAAATGCACCGAACACTGACAACAATGATTAATTAATGGGAATATGAAATAATTCATTAAGCTGGTTGATGGCGTTACGTTCTTGGGAGCGCTGTATTGTTCGATATCATTCATTTACTGCATTTGAAATGGCCTGATTTGTTCGTTGAACGACTCTCTATGTCACTATCGGGCAAAAATCGGAATATCACTTAGCATTTGAATGAAAATTGACATTTTACAAATTAAATGCAGTCATGGTGCTGCCTCAATCAATATGTGTGCCAATGCATTGTGATGCATCGGTTGTTTTCGGCTGGATTTCCATCCAAACGCTCTCCATCTCTTGTGTATCCATTCGATTGCCGGTGTACATTTACACTAACTCTAACTCTCTTTTGCCAAAGCATTGTTATGAATTCACACCAATCGCTAAATGGATCTCTGAGTCAGAAATCACTCTTGAGTATAAATGCCATTTCAAAATGCATATGCATTTTAATCGAAAAGATAATTTATGATGCCTATGCAAATTTAACACTTTGGAGACGTTTCAGCAAACTGTTATATTCACACGGATTTTTGTCATCTGTGTGCGAACGAATGGGCGAGTGGGCGGGCGGTTGTTTTTTGCTGCACGAGCCTCGCATTACGTGCTATTGACTCTCACTTTAAACCACCCCGCGACATCACAAATGCACAGCAAAAGTATTTTACAAATGCCAATAAATGCATTTGCAAACAAATCGCTGAATGTTTGCGTCGCCATCGATTGCAATGGCTAACACCCGATTCCAATCCAACCTAATTTTATTTTTGCAATGGAAAATATTTTCTAGTGATGCGACTTGGCATTCGATTGCTGAACAAACTAAGCACAAGCAGAGGGATGGCTGGCTGCGCTGGGCCACGTGCGTGAGAGAGAAAGAGAATATGTATTTGAATGTGGCAAATGTAATCACAGCCGTATTATTTTTCCAGTGTTAGAGTTTTATCTATTTATCTTAATTTGTTCGGTTGCATCCAATGCGCGCGGTACTGCGATATTATGATTGTTTAGATTGTTTGTGACCCTGTTTTTATTGTTCATTCTGCTTCAGGTTGTCACATCACTCATGGGCGAATGTTCAATGCAACGGCCAACGGATATCATAGCAATTCGTAATTTCAAAAATAACGCAAAAGGTTTGCTTTGCAAATGCAACCGATATCCACCAATCACGAGTGTCATTTGTTGCAAGGCATTTTTCATTTATTACGTTGATTTATATGAAATGGAAAGGCAATAACATTCGGCTGAGCGGCTCGCGATTATTCAACTTCACGTTAGTTAATGTCTGCAGTTGCCGTGCTTTTTCCACCATTGCCATTCACGACAAAACGGCCGAGCACAACTTGCAGCATAGCACAAATTCATGTTTATGCTTTTAATTCATTTCAGTGCGGTTATTGTTTGCACATTTCGCGATCTGCCGAACGATACGCTACCTAAATATTCGATAGTAATTTTGTTTATATTTCAATAGATTCCGGCGAAAATTTATTTTAATCGCCAAATGCACTTGCATTCGATCGAATAAGTTCAGCTTCGCGCATCATTCTCAATTTACATTTCAGATGGATGAAGGATCTCTTTCCCTGTCGTCCATTTCTATAAATGTCGAAAACAAATGCAATTTAATAAACACGCAAAATATAGACGGATCAACTGCAAAACATGATCTGGTTTAAGAAACAATCAACCCCTAACAATACTTCTCCATAAAGCCCTATCGAGAACCAAGTCTTGAGTTTGATCACACCATTTATATCCCCTCGCATTCAAATCACTTTAACCGAATCTATATAGCGTTTACATGGTCTTCTCCAACCTCTCAGCCCATCAGCTTCAGCAAATAAAATCCGTATTGTTTATCGCGAATCTTCCATGTGTTTAACATGGCCAAACCATTTCCGTCTCGATTTTTTGGCTGCTCCTCTACCGAATCGAAGATAATAACCCCCGAATCATTTCATTTCGGATTCTATTTTCCCACCGATCCTGACACGAGACTTCTGAAACAGTTCGCAACACTTTCATATCTGACACTTCCAAAACATACATTAAATTCTCCGAATCAACCTAGATCTTGCTATCATATAGTGAATAATAACAATACACCGCCAAAGACTGGCTGTTTTTATTCATTGTTGATTAATTACATATCTGACAGGGAAAAGGTAAGGGTCATTAATCGATTATATCGGATCTCTAGTATAGTTGGTCTGAAGATTGACCCGTGAATAAACATCTTGATTCCTGTACTTAACTCACGTTTATTGAAAACAAGCGATCTAAGTTGCGATTTCCACCAACCCAACGCTGTTCAAACTCTTTTTTAAGCTTGCCAATATTTGAATTGGAAAACTTGTACCAACAAGTTGCCATTTTATGCGCTATGAATTGGCTTTCGAGTTTTGATCTGATGCAATTTTGCAGAATTTCCGAACAGTTCCATTGTCATTTGCGGCAGTAAGAAGACTCTGCAGCTGCAGATATAATTTTGCACCCAAGAGTCTCTACTCAAGGGGCGAATTACTACTGGAACATAAAAAGTACTGAAAATCACTGTACATTCACTGAAAACTGATTTCAGTGTTTTTTGCTTAGTTTTAGAAATGCCAAAATGTCAAAAACATCAAAATATGATCAATAGTAGTACTCAGCTAATTTTGCCCTACCCCTTGAATTGGCTGATTTAATCAGATTGTCGACATAAATAATGAATAGAAGTGGCGAAATTATACATCCCTTGCGTAGGCCACCACGTTCTTCAAACCATTTACTCAAATCTCCATCCACTCTCACTGCTGCTTTACTGTTTGCGTTCAGATTTTCAATTGCGTTGGCCAAGACTGGCCACAACATAAGTGTCATCTGTGAATTTTTGAATATACCAAAGAAGCCAATTATTCTCAATTTGACATAAGAATAGTCGGTTTTTTCAATGGCTGCATTTTGAATTCTATTAGGAGCTCCACACTGTGTTGTGGATCGGCTTGTGGTTATTGTTAGCTTATTAAAAGTGCAAGAGCATTTTGGAAAAATCCCTGAGCTAGGTGCGGTCATTACGAGCGGGTGCTGCATAATTTTGCATCTTAAAACATATCAAAGATGATGGCGTGTGCAGATTCTGAATATTTCGATTGTCTCAAATTTATTTAATTTATATTTTATTTATTTGGACTGAAACAAAAGTCATTTGTGAAAAGTTTGCATTTATTCACCAAACCGATCCAAATTTGTTCATATCCACAACCGAACCGAACCGGAAAAATCAGTTCGGAAAAGGATCGGATATCCGATAACCTATTAAACAGTTAATCTGATGTCTACCTCTACACACCACAGCACAGCACACTCACACATTGCTTCCAATACCAAATTAACCAAATTGATAGTTTATCAATTACATAATAAGTGTTTTGATTGGACAATTCGCTTGCGAACTGCTTGGCAAATTATTATTTTGTGGAACAACATTTGAACATGAGCACATATGCGGTAATGGTGTTACATTTTCACATAATCACAACTCATTGGAACATATTTTCATTGCAACCTATTATATTATATACAAATTGAACTATCAAATTGAATGAATGGAAGCGAGAAAATGCTTTTGGAACTAGGCAAAGTACACATTCACATTCGGAGGTCTATAAGCATGCTCAATTGATGCCAATGCATGCAATTGGACACGTAACCAAAGGCATTGCATTTTTTTTTTTATTAAACACGACTGCAGCTTAATTGAGCATAATGCCGAAGTGCAGATGATCGGCAATATCTGTTTCGTTGCTATCATCTTTACCAATCTCTTAGATTCGGTCGGCCAATTGGACAGTTTTTCGAAAAGATCTCTCTTTCTCGTTTTTACTTGCACATGCGATTAAGATGAAAAATTATAATCATAATTCATGAATGTATCAAATGACCCATACATTTTATGTCAAGAATTCTTTATCCAAACAAATGATTTTGACTCCATGACGAGATGCTTGACAGACCATTTCAATTGAAACAATCCTCTTGGAAATGACGCTATTGCCATAAAACATTTCATAAATCGTGCGATATCATTTTATATTGTTGACAACGAAATGGTAAATTGACAAAAAGTATTATATTTTTCACGCATAAAGCGCTCGACTAAATGAAATAAATATTGTTTAAATTGATATTTCATTATTAACAATGATCAATGTTTGGGCAGCAATTAAATGTATTTTTAACCGAGCACGCTATCCAAAGTGCACGTCAAACTCGCTTTTTCGCTCTCCCTTTCCACCATCTCGCTCCATTATCTCTTTCGCACCCTTGCGCTAGCAACGAAGCATTTGTTGGCAACCATTTTTAACGAGTGCATATTCTGGTTAAAATGAAAAAAGAAAAAAAAAATTGCAGATAACACATAATTAACTGAAGTTGCTACAATCCTTTTTTCATCGCTGTCAATTGAGCGGATAATTGAAATGCCGGCAAAAGGCAATGCGAAATGTGGCGAGAAACTGCCGATGGACAAAAAAGGTTGAACATCTCCCCAGCGCACGAACACGCTCGCGAAAAAACAAGCTCGGGCAAAAAAGGTCAGCATCAATCGATTTGTTTTATTTATATTTAATTTTAAAATTCATATATGACAGTCGAGTAAATATGAAATTCGATCTAAATTTTTCGCGCGTATAGGTCATTTCGTTGGCAACGGCCAAATTGAATTTATTTTTATATGTGCGAATTAAATCAACTCAACTCTGTCGAATTTATGCACAAAAAACCGCACAGCCGAAATTTCAACGCAAAAAAATGAATTATTATGAATAATTTTAGTTGAATTGAATTGTGATATCACTGCTTTTTACCGCTTTCCTCCCTCCCAAAAAAGAAACCTTCGGTTTTTTTTTTTTCAAATGAAGTGTTTTTTGTTTGTTTTTCGTGTGAATTGCATGGTTCCTAATTGCTTTATGAGCAAAGAAAGCAAAAACAGAAAAAAAATCGACGAGTAGTAATAAAAATAATTTCTGGATAAAAAAAGGTCCATTTCCATGATTTTTGGATGATGATAATATAATATATATCATATTCAAATGGATTTTCAGAAACTCGTTTAAACATCGACCAAAATTTCAATCCTTTGAAAATGAGACTGCAATTTCGGATGTTTTGGTAGACAGAATGAAAATCATATTAGACTCGCAAAACAGGCATCGCGCACAAACTTTAGCACAAACCATCTCGTATCAATGCCAAGCGAAAGACCAAAGCTTTGTACACGATATAGAAACCATCTTTCTCTCTCGCAACGGAAATCAATTTTCAGTAAGATGAAACACATCGCCAACAAAAAAGTGCACTGTGCACGCGCAAAAACCAGCTCATAGGCAGCCAGCACAGCAGCCAGTTCTTGGAAAATATGTGAAAATGAGCTTAAAGTCGGATAGTGACAAGACAGTAGTTGCATCTCGTCATCGTGTCGACGCTATATTCACAGCCACCAAAATCAAAACAAATAACAGCGTGCAACGAAAACGAGCGAACGAGCTTATTATCGCAAGTTTGAAGCGCAATTCGCTTGTTTTTAAGCTGTTGAATCACAGCAAATTTGATGAAAATGAATATTATCGTTTGTTATTGAATTGTTGAATTCCATGATTTTTTGACGCTAAATTGAGACATGAGAACCTGCTGAAAATTTCAATGATTTTTATTTTGACTGCTGCTGCTGTTACCGAAACAAATGGTTATTTCACTGGAAAAAATATGATTCCATTTTTGCCGTATACAAAGAATGATTTCATGTAATCAATGAAAAAATAGGCTCGAAAAATGCAAAGTCTGCAGTAAACGATAGTGATGGGCGAAATTCATCCCTCCTCCGATCGAAGCGATAGCAAAATTTTGATTTTTAATGGAATTTCAGCGAAAAGAGAAATAAATACCTGAAACTGGGATTTTATTATTGATGCCGATAGAATTGGTTCAGAAGTTGAATCTCCTTTTGATTTTCATCTTTCAAATACTCACATGTAAAAATAACATTTTAAAGTACACTATGAACTATAATTTCCCGTAAGCATATTTTCACTTGACTAATTTGAGACCAAAGCGGCTATAGTCCAACATGTTTGCATTGGATTTCAAATGATGATCACAGTTAACTAGAAACAATGCGAATACAATCAATGAAAATACAAAAAATCAAAGTTGACCGGTCGTTTTGAACCATTTTAGCTATAGTTGATTGAATTTCATGAAAAATCAAAGTCAGCCAGTCACTGTTTTGCTCACGGGTATTAATTTAGGAATAATGATAATTTGGATATCATTTTTCTGGCTATTTGGATTTTAAAGCGTTGATTTTATGGTTATACATATTGCGAAATCAAAAAATTATGAGATTCGAGGATTCACAATATGATTAGACAAAGAATTTGGTGGAAAAGAAGTTCAAATCGACAACCACAATTCACCTTCAATACTATGATTGATAATAATAATAATTTATTATCATATCATTTACATCCATAGATACATTGAATTTGAAAATGAAAATGAAAAGGAGAAGTTTTATTAAATGCACAAATTGCGTTGGCCGAATGTATTTGCTGGTCTTGTAAATGTTGGCATGAAGATTTTTAAGAAAATAAATGCCCGAATGTACTTAATTTACCCAAACTTCCGGCGGGACTTTTTCTCGAAATCGGAGAGATTGGCCATCACCATTGTTAACAATGAAGAGTTCGAACTTCAAAAATTAAGAATTGCAATATATTTCAAAGTTATGAATTCGAAATTCATGCTGAAGCACATTTTAAATCAATTTGCAGAGCAAATCGTTCAGAGTGAAAAAAAAACGTGCGCCAATCATTTTGAATGACCTGAATTTGGCCAATCGCATTCATTATCGCGAGTAAGGTAAGGCTCTCATTTTTATTATGAAATTCAATTCTATTACATAAGTTTATGGGTGTCAAGTGTCAAATTTCGGTGGGATGAGGAAAGTAAAGCCAAGTGTATATCAAACGCATTGAATTTGAAGGTGCACAGAAATAGTAGCTTTGGTTATAAATGGAAGTGGTGTGCGGGTAGACGAAATGTTCGATTCGCCATTGACAGTTTGTCTTGGCGTTTTGTGGTTGGACAAATAGAAAAAAACCATTTGAGATTAAGAAGACAAATATGATTTGTTTGGTTCAGGGTCCGGAAAATTTATCATTCAGTCGATTCCAATGTTCTCGGGCTCTCTCTCTCTCTCCCTTTCTCTCGGTGTGTATAGTTGATGTGTGTCTTTTTGTGTCGTCAAACACACAAGTTTCGTTTGTCGTGATTTTGTCGATTTACTCACCGAACATTCAGAACAGCAATATATAGAGCTACAGAAGGCACGCAACAAAAGTGAGCGAAATCGTTTGATGCCGAACATATGAAACATGATCTGACGTCATTTTCGGCTTCATTTATTTTGTAAACGGCGATATTAATCTAGCTTCTGGTGGCTGCTGAAAGACACAATCGCGTATTGAGTCCTCGGGTGCGATTGAAATAGCAATAAACGGTGATGCGATGTGGAGAAGAACAACGGTATTGTCAACCGAATACGTAGTCACAATTGGTGTGTTGGACTTCCGTTTTAGGGGTGTGACTCCGCCTATGGCAACGCTAGCACGAACATCCCCTCTTAGATGCTGGTTGCCACGCAGCATGCAAAATCCTTGCAACACTCACTTTCTCTCTGTCTATCGATGTGCGTGTCTGTTTCTCTCTTTCTCTCTCTCTTCAGACTCTCGCGCGTGTCTGAGTTTGCATCAACTTGTTGTTAGTAGCATGCACTAGCCCCGTGTGCTATCGGTGCTGTGTGTTCAAGCTGAAGCGCAATTGAACAAAGGACACTGTGCGAGCAGCACACATCACCCAAATGCCCCGCACACTACAGCAAATGTATTGGCAGCGTGTGCAGATTTTTCATGCAAGAGAATATATATTCTTTATTCCAACCCTCTGCAAATGCTTCATCTGGATGACTTTTTATTGCTCTCTGGTCGTTTACATTGTTTTCCTGTGATTCGTAGACCGTCGTTTGTTTCGCTCCTTTTCAGTCATCACACCGTCATCCGGGTATCGTGCTATCTCGCATTACATCGACTGCGATTGTGCTCTGCCTCTCTCTCCACCGAACAATGCACGTATTGTTGGTGTACAACATCAGCCTGGTTGTTGTTTGCCGTGCAAGGTGCAAGTGGTGGTGCTGCTGTGTATTCGTTCCATCCGTGTACCTCGCTCGTATTGAATGCCTTTCGGTTTCGAGAGAGAAAATGGTTTTAAGCAAACGTTATTGAATTAAGCTTATCATTTTATTTTGGGGTAAGCAACCGGTCGGTGGTGTGTCCGAAATTGTTTGACATATTGTTTTCATATTGCGACGACGACAACGAGAACCATTTCTCCGAGATTTCGAGTGACGACGACGATTGTTTTTGGTGTTGTTGTTATTTTTGCTGCTTTTTTGTGTGTCTCGGCCCGTTTCAAAACCGCAAACAAAACGCCAAGAAAATTGTTTGTTTTCAATTGCACATTTACTGCATTGTTGTTATCCGATTTGTACCGAACCAGAGAAAGAGAAAGAGAAAACGGAATCGTTTTGCAACACCTGACGAAAGAGAAGCATTTGATTAGTGCATTACCAACGACAAAACATTATTGATAAATAAAAACAAGAGAAACATTATGTATTCAGATTTTGCTGATTTGTGACACACTGATTTTACTATCAAAAAGTGAAACTAATTTATTGAATCTGTGTGAACAAAGAAATTGGCTGGAATTTGTAAAAAAATGATGAATCGCGCCGAAAAAAAATGCATTCACATTGAATCAATGGAAAAGGGATATTAAAGTTCAAGGCGAATCAATTCAACCGAACGAAATTCAGTTTATTCCCATCTATTTTGAGTGGATTTATGTTTGCATTTAGTGTTTGACATTATGTTCGAATTTGATCCAATTAAGTGATTTCGGAAATTCAATCAAAGGAGCCGAAGAACAAATAATTCAGTCTTGTGACTTTTAAGAATGGAATGATATAGATACAAACGAATTCCAATTAACTCGAATTGAGAGCGAGAGAGAGTGAGAAAAAGAAGAACTTGATTTCATTGTGACGTTTAAAATATGTTGAAATTCGTGTATTATTGTGCGATTTGCATGTTCATTTGAAAAATTTCCATTCATCATTTTTGAGCAGCGATTTTTTGGAAATTAAATTGTGACATTTTATATCTTGATCATATAATATTGATCACGATAAATAAATTCATCAAAGACTATTGACAAAGCAAAGTTTGTGGAACACTCAAAGACATGGATTACACATATTTAAATCAGGCGGCCGCCTCATTCGACACAAATTGTTTACAGAATGGAATTGATCCAATGTCGAATATGCCTTGTACGTATGGTGATTTAACGTCCTGCAGCCAAATGTCACAAATGTCACAAGCATATCGATACACAGCCGCTGCAGCATCGATGGCACGCAGTTATAACCCAGTCGGATCTGGTGTTGGACATGGAAGTGCCGCGGCTGCAGCCGCAATGGGCAGTTTACATCATCCGGCCGGACCTGGCTCCCAATGCTCTGTGATTGGTGCGCGAAATCATCACCAAGATGTTCATCGCACATCGATGTTTTCCACGTCAATGGGAATGCAATGTAAGTGTGGCACATTCTGATCTTTCTGGATCAGTTTTTTTTTTGTAGAATCAATATCGAAGAGGTAGATTTTTAGAAAATGGATTCTAGAAGATTGTCAAAATTGCGAATTGAATTATGTTTTTGTATGATTAAATGAGATATTAAAGCAAATTTAAGCATATGCTTATGTTTTTGTCCGTGGGGAAAAATAAGCAGATGTTTAGCCGGTGACACGGAACAATGCCGTCGGGATACACTATTCAATATGGCTCTTCCCTTTCAACGCAACTCCATCCGTACTTGGCAATGTTCTACTCTTTTTTGCGAATTGAATAAAACTTTTACCAAAGAAAATCCATGTTCCGACCCAAGAAAAAAAAATGTTTCCATTAAATTCAACAACTTGTGCATCTGGTTTAGTTTGCACACTTGTTCGCATTTGATTCGGACCAAAAGTTTGAATACTTCAAAAAATAAAAACTGAAAAACATTTTCACAAATAGAAAATTCAATAAATGAAATTCATAAATGGAATGGAATTATGCAAAACTTGGGAAAATCAGTACCTTGATCAAAACTAGAGTAAAGCTCAAATTTATTACCGAATTATCTGAATAGTTTGGTAAAAAGGAAACTTGTCAAATATTTTGCGCTAAAAACCTTCATTTATCCAAATTATGCAATGTTTTCCCCAAAAATGTTGGGCCTGAGTCATTCTGAAGCAATCATCTCAATGAAATTACCAAGACAATTACAGAAAAAACGATGTTAAAATGTTAACAGGCACATTTTTGAATCCTTTTCACTTATCGCAAAATGTATTCCGTTCAGTGAATGTGTACATCATGAAGCGCAACAGATGTAGCGCCTTCTCCACTGAAATGTTAATTGAGACTTATAAAAATTAACGATAATTCAAACAGCACGAATATTAGGGTAATTATGGTTATGAGAAAAGAAATGGCGCGTAATTGGTTGTGAGATCATTAGTACAGCGCAAAAGATTCAAATTATCTTCGCATTTCTTTTACAGTGCTCCACTAAAAATGTTAAAATCACGTGGCAAAGGCGAGCACATGCCCGAAAGCCAGTTTTCTGAATGATTTTTGTTAAACAATTTGAAAGCATCGAATTACATTTAAATGGCAAATTAATGGTTCGATAAAAGTCTATTGTTGCTTTTCGATTAAAATTTGTTGTGGTTCAGGAGAATAAAAAATCTTGTCGGCTGCATGAAGTCTTTGAATATAGAATGAAGTGTGCATTAGTTAGTCATAAGGTTTAAATTGAAAAGAGTATGGAAATAATAGAAATTGCATCGATTTTTAAATGATTAATTCAATCGTTTCAATTTCGAAACGTTTTCGATACGGCCAATGAAATTGTTGTTTGTGCCAACGATGTTTTCAAGTTCAACTCTAGACATGCGAAAATTGTGCGAATTCTAATATTCATGAATGGTCTTACATGAAAATGTTCTTCCATTTCACAAGTATTAGTGCTCTTTTTGTACGCTTCAGATTTATTGGTGGCCGTGCTTGAGGATTGTTGCCATAGTATTTGTGTTGCACGTGAAAAAGACATTCTTTCTGTCTTATGTTATGGCGTTTCTTCGGAGCTTTTTATGACTTTACAGATCGCGCTCGCTTCAAATGGTGTCTGTATACATAACAAAATGTAAACTTCGTACGCCAAACAAAACAACAGGGCAACAAAGATTGGCGCGAAGAAAAAAATGATAGCCAACTACGTGAAATGCTCGGCAAATTCGAGCAGAATCCGCTCACTAGAGAGATTGTGCAAGAATATTCCCGACAAATTCGGAATATTAATGTTCCATGCTTCATTTTTCTAAGAGCTGCTCATTTGTTTTCTTCATCTGCCACTCGCCCTCTGGGCTTCTCGACTACTTCGTCTCTCTCTCTCTCTCTCTCTCTCTCTCTCACACTCTCTCTCTGTGCGTTCGTATATACTCTTGTCTACTTTATATAATTTTCAACAATTTAAGCAATATTTTTGTTTTGATACTATTTACCATTTTGCTGACTGTCGTTTGGTGTGCTGCGAGAGCATCGCTTAGACGAATTTACATTCATTTGTGTATCCCCATTTCTCTTAAAAGCGGCAGCCATTTGATATATGTAAGAAAAATGGATCGAAATGGCAACACTATAAAAAACGATGGTTGGCCCAAAAACAAGAGCACACACACAAACACTGGCTCCCGCTCCCTCTCTCACCGAATCGAGAGACGCTAAAACAGTTCACACAGTAAATGTGCAAATTTGTAAAAGGAATAAGCAAATGAGAAACGTTACAATATTTTATTGTCTTGCTAAGCTCATCGGAATAGAACAACGAGCGCATCAACAACAACAATCGCACTCGACTCACAAAGAAATAAGACAAAATGAAAATGGGAATGCGAAAGTTGTGACCCCGAGCACGAGAAAGAGAAAGCGATAGAGGGTGAGAAAGAGGGACGGCGATAAAAGTAGCGCGAATTGAATATAAAAATAAATATGAGGCATAAAATGAAATATATTCATATTGAACCGGGGGGATATGTGGAGTTGTACGCAATTTTAAATCAAACAGCATATGATTTGAAATGTTGCGTACCATTGCCTAACTACACGTAAATAGTCGCCAGCCTCTCACTCTTTCCACTCTTTCCAAAACAATGCCAAAATGAATATGAATCGAGCCACTTTGAAAATGCTCATTCCGAGAGCGCATTTTTCTTTGTAACAAAATTACAACAACAATTTACACCGAAATGCCGTTGGTGGCATTAAATTTAGCACATTTGAAAAATGAACGGTCATAAACTAAAGTGAAGTAGTAAAATGGTCATAAAAAATATTATTTCCATTTTACATTTTCTCCGTCAGGGAAAAAAAATAGCTTTCTTACATATGCGCGAATCATTACTTCCAAATCCCTTCATAAGTTCGTGTGTCAATTTACAACTGCTGCGCGCACGAATTGCAACCGAGCACATCTATTTTATCACTCTTTTGAATACAATGTTGTCTCAAATGCACCGCATTTCCAACAACAACAAATTGTCGACTCACAAATATCTGCGTAAATTACCGACAATTTTCACTCACAAATTTGCCCCGTGATGCTAGCTAACGTAAACATTTATTGTTTATGCACCGTATTCTAATCTGAGGGCAGGCGCATCCGCTAGAAACGATCGCTTCTCACAATTCACACAATTTTATTTAATTTTAAACCATTTTTTATAACATTCATCGCAAAGTCACCAACTGATTCACATTTTTAGTGTAATGTTGATTGTTGTTCATCACAGCGGTAAATTAAATTAAACAAAGCTGAAAAAAGGATTTTAAGTGAAAAGCGATTAAGCTTTGAAAGAATTTTATTAAATTCTCTTGGCATTTTCAGGAACGGTTTGAGCATTTTCGAGCCTTTTCGAGCATTTTCCATTGAAAAATTCAGGTGAAATGCTATAAAAATGGCGTTTCCCAATTTCAGAAAATAGTTTGGAGATGTCATTTTTGAATAAATCACCAATATTCTTCATTTTTTTCAACGTTTGCATCAAAAACAATCTTTTTTTCCGTGCATTTATTTGAGGTAATAAGCTCAACATTTATTGAAATTGGCAACGTTTTTCGTGGCAAAGCATAAATTCACATTGAATTTTCGAAGAACGACAAAAAAATGCCGTTGGAAAAGTTCCCATGAAGGAAATTTGTGTCGACAATAAATCATTTCTTTTTTTTGCAATTTCAAAAATTATTTTGCACTTGAATTCAACATGAGCTATGTTGGCATGACGCTTATAATGAACAGGCCCAACTCTATCGACCAACTACCACAATTAACATCATTTTATATATCTTCATGAATCTTTTCAAGTCAATTTTTTCCTCATCTCCAAACAAACATAAAAAAACCAAGATTTGCTTTCATCAAACTCCCTTTGCTCCATTATTTGCAAACATTTTCGCCGCACATTTGATTCTAATTTGATGCTCCGCTTTCAGCATCAACGCAAATTTCCATCGCCGAATCGTTGAAATTGCGTCGCTTTCACTGAAAGCTGCAGATGCGGAAAACGAAATGTGTGTTGTATAATTTGAGGCGAAATTCGATTCAATTTTCATTGTCTCGACAATTTTCGCTGGAATTCGAATAAACTGTGGAAAATGTTGCATCCGATCTTAATGGAGGTTCGCCCAATTCAAGCTCTCTCCGTCTCTCTCTCTCTCTCTCTCTCTTTTTCATCTTCGCAGTTTGGCTGAGAGCAAATTTGTTGAAGCTTTTCGGGACATAGGCAGAGAGGCAGTGGCTGAAAATCAGAAAATAGAATGCAACATTCTAAACAATGGTTAGCCAGTGTTGAACCTAGTCGACAGCATAATCGTTATAATTTCCGTCTATGATATACTGATTAATAATTCAAATGCTGATACAAAGCAACCGTGAGTCTGTTACTCAATGGCTTCGTTTTGCTATGCGTTCACCACAATAATATGCTACCTCAGCATACAAATGTAATGTAATAATTGTCGATGGCTTCATATGAAAATTGAGATGTATTTGCATTTACCGATAAACCCACCGTTGTCTTAAGTAATAATCATGTTGCATGCAAAATCCTCCGAATCTCTCTTGGCAGCGGCTTGACAACGCTGTTGGTAAATGGGCTTTTCGCCACAAACTTAAACCACATTATTGCTTATGAATCGAATTTGTAGTGCATTATAAGTGTAATGTGCAATGACAACCGCCATTTTATTATCCAATTACACACTGAAAATCCCCAGGTGAATTGAACATAGGAATCAAATCCGTTGACTTTTATTGAAATTACATTGCTTTTTTCAATGTTCTACTTTCGATTGATGAATTTCATTGTTCTAAATTCATTTTTATCGATTCATTTGATTTTTTGTTAGATTATCCATCGAATGGTTTACTCTTAACTGATCATTTCGTTTTCAATGTAAAAAATAAAACATTTTTTTCCGAAAAAAGAAGAATGAAAAAATCATGAATTTGACCAAACTCAAATGAAGCAAGCATCTGGCATCCGTTGCTTATTATATTGTCCCGATACTTTTTCATTTTCCCTGCAAAAACACGAAAAATGTCATTTCGACTTTCGCTTGGTACGTGCCTCTCAACGATGATGGATCGATAAAATGGGCCAACGAACACGAATATCACTTTGCTTGCCGTTTTATTTTGTTTATTTATTTATTTTCACGTATATTTATTGCTTGCTTCGTCTCACTTTCTCGTGGTGTGTGCCTTTACTTGAGTATGAGTGTGTGCTTGTGTTGAGCCCGTGATCCTTGTGCCTTGTTTCTCTTTTGCGCTCGACATCGAATTTTCCTTTCAACTGTTATCGTCGTTATCGCCATCGAAACATTACTTACATCATCTCCGTTGCACTGGCATTGATGTATATGCGTATCATTCACATACGATGAAATGTGTCTTTGCTGGAAGCTTGGCGAACATCAGCCACATCTTGTATATTTCTTGTCTACACTTTCTTTTCTCGGTGCTTGCTTGCTATTCCAGGCCGATTGTATCTTCGTTACACTAACATACATCGTACACGAAATACGTATATATTTGGCTCATGTATGCTTTGAATGGATGTGCTCACATTAATTTAGCTGATTGCATGGGCTTACTTACTCGCAGGCTACAAAATGCTAGCCTAAATGAGATATGACAATGACAGCTTGATTCCGTCTTAGTCTCCAATTGTATTTCGACCGGTTGTAAAGATATCAAAATTGATAAACCAAAAACTCGAGATGATTAAAGTGTTTACAACGAAAGAATGAAGCACCGCAAAGGACCGAGGAGTTCCGCAGAAGAGTACAGTTTGAAACTACTTTCCTATGCTATTATTTTTTTTTTAGAATATCCGTAGAATGTAAATAATTGCAATGAACTACGATATTATCAGTTCTCAATTGTTTTTCGAATCGAAAGATATGCGAATAAATGATAAAAATCGGCATTAAACGTAAAGAATCATTCAAATTGATGCAAATTAAAAGAAATGCTACGATTATTTTTTGATAATTCTTATGATATTTCCAATAAAAAGTAATGATAATTGCAAATTTTTCGTATTGTCGATTGCTATGAATCTGGAATGAAGGATAAGATATTTCTAATGCATAAATGAATGAAATGCAAAGACTTTAATGGCAATCATTCGTTCACTCGTTTGAATCGGGGTAAATTTATAGTTGGAACGATTTTCATGTGCACATTAGCATTGTGGAAAGTGTGTAAAAATCAGCGAATTAATTTCAATCTGCAGTCCATGCGCATAAATGTTATATAATGTGAAGACTTTGTGTTAATTCACGCATACTAAGATACGCAAGTAGATGACAGTAACACCGTGAATCCGACACACGAATCAATGGTAAAATTATATGATAGCAATTGTGTGTTTTGATTGTGCCGCACCACCAACGCCGAGCTCCACTCCACACGCATTCGGTGGATGTGTGCATGCAATGGCGCGCTTCACAAACTGTGTGTATAAGTGATGTATTCGATTTTCCCTGAGCGAGGAGCAAACACTGGGAGCGAAAGAGAGAGAAAGCGATGTACACACAGCACGAATGACATAGCAAACAAAACCCTCTGCGAAGTGTTCACTGTGTGCACAGCAAAAATAAAATGAGGACGATAAAACTGTCTTAGAAATGGCGTCTCGACATTTTATTTTATTTCATTTTCGTTTATTTGCTGTTCATTTTCCCTTTTTCTGGGTGAATGAAGCTTCGTTTCGGAGCAACCGACTTTCACTCATATTCGTTGGCATGGCATTTTGAGAAAAAGAAAATACATCGTTACTGATACCTAAGGGTTTTCGATCAAACATGATTGCTTTCCTTACGTTTCGAGCGAAGGCGAATCATTGATTTTCAGGAACAGAAGATTTTGGCGACAAAGAATATTGAACTTCGATAATAAAATGGTCAGGAATATAGTGGGCCGATTTGATGAACTTTTAAATTTGGAATGGCTGCCCATTTCGAAATTGGTCTTTATTTCCTTTATTTTAATTGGAATATGAAAAGATACTCGGACCAGGCTTTGCTGCTGCTCTCTCTTTCTCTTTCGTTTACGCATAACAAATTCATTCTATTTATTTATTCATGGCCAAAACCAAATCATGGCACATCTCTTCTGCATTTTATTGGAATTTCCGCTGCTTATTGGATTACAACCAACTATCTGTCACAGATAAAGATAAGAAAAAAGACACAAACACGAGTTTTGCCTGCTGCTTTTAACAGGATTACACAATTTAGATTAAATGATGAGATTAATTTCACCTATCGTTTGTCTTTTCTCGTTTTCAAAGGAATTGCGTCACACCAATTCGTCGCTTTATTGAATTGGCGAAACATTTTTAACCGTTTCGATTGAGAAAAAATAAGCGACAGCCTGAAATCGAAGATGTTTATTAGATTGAGGGCTGCGTTTTTTTTTTTTTTTTTTTGTTTGGTTGAAGATAATTGCATATTGATAAGAACGAGTGCTTAATCATTGTGATGCCTCAAAATGCACCCGACTGTTCATCACTAGCCCAAACTCTCGTCTTTTTTTGTTCAATTCAATACAATTGCTTTTGCTTCGTTGGATCGTTCAATTTTATTGGTCCATCCGATGGATTTCAGTATATTGAGACTGTCCGAAAATGAATTTGATTCACCGTTATCGTTTAGTTAATGTCAGTTTCAGTTTTAGCTAATCAATTTGTTATCGGCCTCTATCGCTCTCACCCACACATTTCTTTTTATTTCAAACCATTTTTTTCTGCTTGCAGCCGGTCTTCCTTACAAAGTGTATTCCAGTCACGATTCAGTATTAAGTGAAAAACGGAAACAGCGACGCATTCGTACCACATTTACATCAGCCCAATTGAAAGAGTTGGAGCGCGCTTTCCAAGAAACCCACTATCCCGACATCTACACACGTGAAGAGATTGCCATGAAAATCGACTTAACCGAGGCTCGCGTGCAGGTATGTACCTTTTTCTAACGAAGCAACAGGATTTTAAAGTTCGGAATATACGATTTTACATTTCACGGACGTCTTCCGTTTATCATCCGTAAATAATTGTTAATCGCGATCACTTATGCGATACGATTTCATGTGCAAATAAATGCACTTATGAAGAACATATAGAATGGAAATCAAGTCAAATGGTAAACCAGCCATCGACAACGCGCAATGCATTCGGCGATGTTAAATCAAAAAGGAATTAAGTAAACAAAACGTGTTTTGGTAGATAACATTTAGACAGATTCGCAGCGATGCAGATGCACATAAAACGGCAACACGAACACAGAAATATACCAAACCATTCGCGAATTACTTGTGAAATGAAATGTTTGAAGACTTGCGTTCTGAACAAATACTTTTCTGAGTGATGATTTGAGACGCTTAGTGAAAAAGTACACCATCTGAGTGTTTTCAAAATGGTTGTTTAATTGCCAAGGGGCAGATCACTCTGAAAAAGTAATTTTTCAACAATATTTTTTTCTGTAAAAATAAGTTTGGCAATTGCTTCTGTCATTTTGTAAGTGAAAGTACAGAAGTATTTTCAAAATGAAAAATAATTGCAAGAGAAAAAAGTAATTGCCAAAGAAATTTTCACTGAAATACATAAGTTGCTTTACATATGTAAAACAAACTTTTCCGCACATTTCCCGACAGTCTACAGGTTCACAGGTTATGTTTATTTCTTATCGTATCATCATGTAACTATGAGAATATGTCACACCAAATTTGAAGTCACTAAAAAGAGATTTAAGATTATTTAATACTACAAATCAGCCGTGCCATGTTTTCGAATGTATTGGTATTCTGTTCAAACTTGCCAAAAGCGAGACGGGAACTATTAGCCATTGTTGATTTTGCATTTGAATTATTACTTCACTTTATTAATTATATTGAAAAACAGCCCATTGATTGATTCGGCTCCTCTAGAGCTACCCGAAGACATGATCCGATAGCTGAAAATTAATAAGTTTTTATTCCTAATGAAGACCAATATGTGCGTAAATTTAATTTTTTTTGCAACGGACAACGTACCACACAGGGACAAAAAATTTCTCCGGGAAAATTTGCAATCGTTTTTTTAGGTTCAAACGCATAGAAAACTCATTCGGGGCGTTTTGAATTTTTTGGGCCGATCTCAATACTACACACGCCTGGTGTGTGCGCAGAAGTAAAAATAATTGTGAAATTAATTTTGACAATTACTTTTTCAGAATGATTTCCCCCTTGGAAAAGACAAATGCTAAAATTTGTTGAGCTCTAAGAGCTATATAAGAAGGAACTCAAAGCAAGAGCAAGGCTCATTGTTCTATATCACTACGTTGTGCGATTTAATTCTTCAAATCAGCTACGCCGGATTTAAGTTGAGCTCAACACGCTTTTTCAGTCTCGCGAGTTCAGAACAAATAGGATTCTCATCAATACTCGCTATTTAAAAAATTAATAAGAGTTTTATCCATTTTTCACAGCTGTTTTCGATATTTCGTTGAACAAGAGCTGATGAAGAAACAATATTTCATGTATAAGTTTCATCAATTTCAACAAGCAAATCTTATCGAAAACCGCTCCTATTTTTACCGTCCTGAACGCTGTTCATTTGTTTTCTTTTGATTCATTTTTTGTGGTTTTGCATTTAATCAAAGTGATTCCGTTTCGTAAAGTCATTTGTTTAAATTTGACTAGGTGCATATATCTGCCGCAAGGATTTATCAGGAAATCGAACCACATTCACACAACTTTATGAAAACTTATGAAAACTGCACGGTTTTAATTATTGACTGCAATTTAGAATAAATTCGACAAATTTAAATTGAATTTAACTAAAAAAATGGTTTGTTTGTAAATAAATAAGCTGATAATTCTGCGCAAAATTAGCACAAGAATTGTTTCTTCAGTAAAGTAATTCCGATTCAAATGAAACCGAGGCGGTCAGGAGCGTCTGATGACACCAAAGAATTCTACTATCAATATATCTGTCTAATTGATTTAGTCTCGGTCGTACAAAGGCCATAATTTCCTTGTTGGTGTGCACGCGCCTGTTCGTTGTTCGGTCGTATGTCGAATTCCAAACAAAATTTGTGGTACTTGATACCTAATAATTATCGGATCATTTCAACTAAGTCGACTTGATATAATTTTTAATGTCCAAAATCCTGTCATCCAATTGAAATTTGATGCCCACAACAAATGATGAGTGTCTCGATAGACGAGCAATGCAAGAGGGCCCATACCATGTATTATTATGTGAGAAATAAGCCACGTGACGTGAGCGTTGTTTAAACTGCACACGGCATGTCATTGAGGATAATCGGATGTGTCGGTTCATGCATGGCCGCGGCTGCTGTTAAATTTTGTGAACGACTGAAAAGTCAATCAAATCGACGAAATGTGCTTCCGGCAGAATAAACAAGAATCAATTTATGTACAAACACCCATCATACGTGATGCCGGCGCTTTGTTAGAAGTGGCGCATCAAATTCATGGCGCGCGCTGCACTATTTGTCACTTTCACGCTCATTATTCGCTCAATTCGTTTATTGCGCGCGATGCACTTTTTTCTGGTGCTATTTGCTACTGATGCTGCTGCTGCTGTGTACACACCAGTTTATGGATGTTGTTGGCCCATTGGTGCAATACATCAATTTGCACGCCTGTTTTAGTTTACAATGATTTTGATCGATGTGAAGTCAATTTGCAACAATGTAACAACACACTTCAAAGTTCTCTATTGCCCTTGTTACGGCGAATCAATTGATATCTCTCTTTTGAGCCATAAGATATGAATCTGCCTGATCAGTCCCATGTGCAATCGATGTTGTTCTTGGACTCGAAATCAAATATTCTTTATTAACTTTATTCGAAAGTTTTCGAAACAAAAAAAGCAAAATTTTGCTATTTTCATGATTTTTAGATGAATTTGCGATGAAAAAAAAGAAAACAACGGAAAAACGCTGTGGGGAAAACCTTCATGAATATCTGTAAATACATTGATAGTGGCTTGAAGGTTCATCAGTAGCTCATTATTCAAAGTATTTATGTCAATAAAAGTACAAAGAGTAGAATTTATCCGCACTTTTGGCTTTTAAATAATGCTTTCAACTTGAATGAACTGAGTTAGCGCCCTATCTCGATATCGCATTCATGGCCATTTGATTTTATTAGCTCTCTCTCTCTCTCTGGGCATAGCATAATGTTTGAAAAGAGGCGAAAAATGTGAAAATAAAAATTCGAATTAATGCCATTTGTTTGATTTCTTGCTCTGTTTGCGATTATTGTCGTCGTCGTTGACATCCAAATATACAATGCCTTTGACACGCTATTTATTTAAGTAATTCCGGCAATATTTTGTTGGTGTTGCGACACTAACAGTCGAATATGTCATTGTTTTCGTATAATATGTGGGGTGTCATATGAATAGACGTAGAAAGGATGCAGGGACGTGGCTGGTATCGCCATTGTTTTGTTGGCATTTACTTGATGCTGTGGATTATGATTAAGCTGATTGCAAGTGCTAGCGTTTAACACATCATAAATTTTTTAAATACAATTCAATTGGGCATCAGCTACTTTCGTGAGCTCGATCTCGGTTCGTCGATTTTGCTTTGCGCTGCGTCTATATCTTTTCAGTGTTTCTGTTTCTACGGCATTTCACTGTTTATTTATTTAATTTATTTATATTTTTTGACACCACATATGTGCAAATATCTCTATTAACTGCTGTTGTTCATACAAAGTACTGATGAATTCTATGATTCTGTCTCTCACCCCTCTTTCCCAACACCACACCGAACATTTCGACAACATCTGAATGCAAACGTTGTTTTTAATATTCATAACATTGACACAGTATTCAATCGACTGCATTCTCTCAATGTTTTTTTTCTTTAGTTGATGTTCAGTCTCAATTTACTGGTATATCGGTAAGTTCGTTCCGCTCAATGGAAAACACTTCTTGGCTAGTAAATTATAAGCTGTCAAAAGGTTGCTGAGCATTTACAGTACGATGCATTTGAAGGCAATGAGGAGAGCATCAATAGTGTTTTGTCATCGCTTGCTGGTGATGTTTGTACAATGGCTTTTGTTGATGCGGTTGTGCTCACATGTTGCTGTTGTTGTTGATATATGTACCTAAGCACGGTGCTAAATTTGGTGTCTCAATTTAAATGCTGGCTCAGTCCCTGTCCCCTTTTTTTCTGCCTGTGCGCGCATTCGTATGGCCTTTTCGATGCGATGCGGTGCAACACAAGCCCTTCTTCGCGCTCTTCCGAGCACTACATCAGTAATGATGCTTTAGTGAGCGTAAAAACACAACTATAAAAACCCCGAATGGTTTCTATTTAATAGACTCGATACAAGTTTGCTACATGCAAACGCCAACTGTGTGATGACTTCATAAAAATATTGGACAAGCGATTTTGTTTGCTGTTTTTCGCCATGTGTTTTCGTTTGCACAAGTTTTAATGTGTAAGCGCGAATGTGCATCGATGATTTTCTCATTTGTTGCCGAGCAAGAGACACATTGAAAACTATTCCACATCCCCGTCGATTAGCAGCTAGCATTTTCCGGATGCTCACAAAATTCATTAATTCTTTTTATAGACCTTATTCCATGGACCGTTCGCTTTTTTTATATTGTTGGTTGTTTTTTTTCTTGCATGTCAGTGAATTTGTTATTCAGTGAATTAAAATCACTTGCCGAATGAGTCGTTCCATTAATCC
This sequence comes from Obolodiplosis robiniae, assembly GCA_028476595.1. Lineage (NCBI taxonomy): Eukaryota > Metazoa > Arthropoda > Insecta > Diptera > Cecidomyiidae > Obolodiplosis > Obolodiplosis robiniae. The sequence goes on along the minus strand of CM052017.1, from coordinate 3,420,913 downwards.
ATGCTCGGTCATAAGCAAATTGCAACAGTATTAACATTTATCATGTCATTTTCCATGTTTTTGGGTGCGAAAAAAGGTCATTTTTCAAAACACACGCACTCACTCGAAATTTACATATTTTTTTTTAGTTGTCCTTTAATTCTAATGCTTATAAGTCACTGTACTAAATACGCTCAGGCAACCATCTCTCGGGCTCCATTTTGAATGAGTTTTCGGCGGTTATGTGCGTGCGTCAAATGTTAAATATCCAGAGGTTGCAACTGCTGCTGCTTTCCGCTTTTCACTTCGATTCGTTGTTACTTTTTCATTTTATGTCCAATAATGTTTGTGTCAAGTGTCACAACAGTAGCGGTGCCATTTCTTGTGTTACTCAATTGAAGCTGCTTGTGGGTCGGCTCATCATGGGACAGCAACTGGAGGAAAAGAGAACTAAAACGAAAACACACACAAAATATGTCAATCTGAGTTTGAGCTAATGCTTCATTTCGTTTGGATGGCAAGAGACCGCAATCGCGCCCAATAAAATGTGCTTCGAAAAACAACATCGAAAATGCGATTTGCAGTCAAGAAATAAATCGCCCATGACGGAATCTCTGGTTATGCACAACATTATTAAACTTCTTTGTGCGGCCTTTTTTGCCTTATTCACAATTCTTTGGTTTTATAAAAGCCGAATATTAAGAAACGGTGGCCACCAAAAGAGTCAAGCGGTGACATTCGCCGCGAAGTTAATCCAACAATTTTTTTTGCGATCAAAATCTGCGTTGGTAATATTTGTGAGTTTGTGTGTACAAAGCGCAATAGTAAGAACAGGCCATCCCAGAATGGGGGCGCAGACAGAGAAGAGGGTATAATGAATATATCCAATGTTCAGTCAAATGAAATGTCTTTCATATTTTCGGAATGCACATGTCATTCGACAACACCAAACAGACACAAGCCAACCCAAAGGAAAAAAGGACATAAAAATGGCTAATGGCGAAATAAATATCGTCGTTTGTTTTGGTATGGCGGTGTGTGTGAGTGTGTGTGCCGTGCTTACACCAAAAATAGACGATTGTTGGAGCTGGATTTTTGACACACAGTATGTTTGTGTTGTCGAAGAGAAATGTGAGTACTTAATTCGGTTCGTTGGATTCACCATTCGGCTCCCATTAAATCTAACACTGTTGTTTGCCATAGATTTGAATCTCGAGCCTGGCCTTTCTCTCCTTTTCATTCGCATTCGCTCGCTTTATCTATCGCTCTTTAATCACGTGTGCGATGTGCCGACTAGATTGGTTTTCTGCTAAACAACACAAAGGAAGTTAAAAACAAAACCAACAAATTCCTTTCCACATTTGAATCGAGTGAGTTTTTCGATATCTGAGCCGAATCAAATTTTCATTTAACACTCAAATAGGCGTTTGCTGGCGAACAAACGTTAGCGACGAGGCAGAAAATTCATTCGTTTGTGTATTGTCAATCCAACGGCCGTGATCTATTAATTTCCTCACTGTAATCGAACGACTTTCATTGAAAAATAATGGAAAATATGCCGTAGATTATTTATTTTGTGTCTCGAAAGCCTTGCTCCATCTCTCCACTGATTCCCGGCAGACATAGGTACATACGACATTTTATCTCTGCCATATGCACGCCTACAATTAACGCTCATCTCGACATTTTACGTGGATGCTATATCTGCCGCCTTGTGAACATTTGGTGATGCTATTTTCCATTTATCGCAATGGCAATGGTTGTGTGCCGCACCATATTCACCAAAAATGTTTGATATAATTTTCATTCATGATGAAAAACTAATTACTAAAGTGCTTGCTCTCCTATCTGTATGTTGCTCCTTTCGTTCGACATTGGGATTTTGTGCTGTTTCCATACGAAAAATATTGTACACATTCGGCGTGTCTACACGAACGGCGGGAACGATGTGTTTGCGCCGACACTGACGCACTTGTGTACCGAAAATAAAGTGCAGTTTTTTATGTAAACAACAACATTTTGAAATATTCAACAAATTGTAATTCATATAAAAGATTATTATTGATGAACTGGCAAAATGAATGAGCAAACATTAGCAACCGGCTCAAGAGGAATACACATAATTCTTGTAAATTTCTTTTATCTGCAAATATAATTATCAATATTATGATAACTCTGCTCGTTGAATTAACCATTGTCAACTATAATTTGAATAATCACAACATCATATTTTTGCAAATGACACCAGACACTCAGTTAAATTCATTTTCAAATGATGCTACCAGAGATTAGCATAATATTGCTGACGCAATTAAACGAACATAAAGCGGCAAACGGATTGCATGAGAAATATTTGAATGAATCTTGCCACATTTTCAAATGTCGAGAGCAATTCTGCGATAATTCAATTGAATTAAAATCAGTTTAATTGTAAAATAAATCCGTTTAGAAAATATTTCAAAATCAATAAAAGTGCAATGGGAATCCAAGACCGAAGATCGATACTGTTGATTAAAAATCGTTGTTTTGATTTAAAAAATGGCCCATCAAAGTCGATCGAGAATAAATTTTTCAAAATATTACAAAACTGCACAAAATTCTATTTATAATTCGGTTTAATGATTTTCTTCTAAAAAACACGCAGAATCTGGCTCTTTGGAAATGTTTCGTTTATGCATTCGCTTTTGTTTTTCGTCTAAACAATGAATGTTAAAAGTCTCACATTCACCTAAACTTACCGTTGAACAAAAAGACTGATCTTACCGTTGGATGGCGTTAACTACACAACTCCCTATTTTCCGCACGTAATTTAGTTACGGAACGAAGAAAAAAGAGTATTTTGACATAGTTCGAACAACGTTTATTAGATACTAATAAAAAGTTTTGAGGAAGTTGAAAGTCATATCTTTTGCAATTAGCAGCAATTCTAATTTTAAAGGATTTTCGCAAATTTAGCAAGAGTTTAATTGTTTTAAATAAATTGCTATTGAATCTTAACACGACAGACACAATGTACTTGAAAACTTATCACATAAATTAATTTTTGAAATCAATTTGAGCGCATATTAATTAAAACTGGAACAATTTCGCAAAAAAAAATGTCGAATCCCCCATTCAATGCAATTCTGTGTATAGAAAAAGTCTTGCAGTTTTTCGTCATCATTTTCAAGGTTAGTAAAAGTTTTCGCGCTAAATAAAAAATGTGAAGCGTCCAGAGCCACAAGACATGTACGTACGTTTTTTCCTCGGTTTTCTCGCCTAGTAACCCAAAGAATAACCTCGAGCGAGGATCAACACTAAATATGAAAAGATTGGCAAGAAGCAGAGAGAGAGAGAGAGAGAGAGAGAGAGAGAAAGGAAAAAGATTCGGTCGGGACCGAGTGCTTGATGAATTGATCAAGTGTATTACATCATTTATTTGCGAAGCCAAAAATTATAAATGACGAAGAATCAGCCGCTTTTGAATTGTATCATGTTCATATTTTAGCCACCGAAATATCTCTAGCATGCACCCTCTTTGGTATTTCAATTAACTTTGAAAAATTATCGTGAGCAGCGAATCCGCAGCGTTGAGACAAGCCCCCGCGACAACGCGCACCAACAACAATCTCTCTGAGAACATTACAACAAAATCGAGAGTAATTCGTTTGGTATCGGTATATATTTCTCTGCTCCAACCATTAGCACGCATTGATTGCATCCTTATTCGGCTGCTATTGTTCGTGATTAATCGCTTAAATTGAATTAAATTGTTAAACAAGTAGTATATTATTAACTATACACAAACCTCATATGGTTTTCGCGTACTCTTCCTCTCTTTCGCCACTTAAAGAAGAATGTACTTTTTGGTTTTTATGCGTACATTGAACTGCGCATTGATTTCAGTGTGTGAGTCTACTCCAGCCAATAGGCAAGCACACACACACACACACACACACACACACACACACACACACACACAGGCCTCGAATCAGTGTGATTCGATTGTTTTTGTGCTGCACTCAGCGGAGCTGTGTAGAGAAGACCTGGCACTTTCCGACGCAACGGGGTGGATTTTATTCGATTTTTTCCGGTAAACTGAGCAATATTGAGTATCTCACTTATGCTGGCTGAATTGTATACGCTTATTTTGACTATATCGCCATTGAAAAACGACCCGATGACCCGTTTCATTTCGAAAATGACAATGTAAATTGGAAAATATCGGGTGACTAGTTTTCAAACTAATGCTCGGGCAAGCCGAATCGACGAAAAATTCGAGCGCTCACATTAAAATTCATTATCGGATAATTTCATTAAATAAACATTAGAAATGATGGGCAGTGCAAGTCAATTGTAATAATTTTGGTGCACTCGGCCATATTCAATTGCTGTTAATGCATTTTCCTGGTCAATTTTATGTACACATGAACATTAGATGCAGAACGCATTAATTATTCAGCACATTTAATTGCCAGCGAGACAGTTTAAAGTATGCGAAATGGACGATTGAATGTAATAGATGCATTTATATATATGGCGGAAGAAGAAGGCAAATCTTATCGCAAATGAAAAATATCGTCTTTCGCACATTTATTCAAGTCGTTGCAACAGAAAAAATAAAGGATTCATGCATTTCTGCGCAGAGAAACCCGTCGGAATACCCATTTTAATTGAGTCCATATAACACACATTTTCGAGGCATGTACGTTTTGGTATTTCTATATAACGCAATTTAATCACAGCCATCGAAAGTTGTTCGGAAAATACTCGGCACAGATTTATTCGAATCGAAAGTTGATCAAATCGCCATTGCGGTATACAGAAGCGGCAAATGTTCGTGCTTTTCATCCATTATTTGGCCAAATTTATCTGCTCTTGTGGACTGTGCATCCTTGTTGATGAAAACAATCATCAGCAAGCAAATGTATCGCAATTCCATTCATTTCCTACACATTCACAGTGTTCACGTATGCGATATGTGATTCCCGTTCATTATGTTTGTCTTCGACTAGAATCGTTAAATCTTTTTCAGTTGCTTTCGCACACTGATTTCGGCCAATACGTGATTAAACGCTAAAGCAGCAAATCTAACGGGAAAATTGCTAATTTAATGTGCGCACTGTTGTACTCTCGTCGCACACACGCCCAAATTCGATTCGCAATGAAACCCGAAAAAAGGAAATAAAATCAGTTAATCCGCTCATTTGACTCAGTTTGTAGTTGGAATTAGATTTTCGGCTTGTACTTGTTGGGGTCATTTTGTTGGAATTGTGCACCAAGTGCATTGCTGCACCCAAAATTTCTACTGTATCAGCCAAATTGCGACTTTTCAATTGCTACACTCGGTGAAAACTTCGAAAATTCCGCAAATTCATTATTTACATAAATCAAAAACAAGTCTTGATTACAATTTGCAGTAAATCAAATTTTAAAATCACCAAAGCAGAACCAAGCATTGTTGCAAACTAAAATCAATTGTTAGTTTTGCTGCTGTTCTTTGACTCAATTGAAATAAACGCTGCGGAATGCAGAACGTAAAAGATGCGTTCATGTGATTAAAAGATTTCGAACAAAATTGAGCTGCACGACATAAGATGCTTGACGCAAGCCAAAAAAACGGCATTTATTTGCAATCTGCCAATTTGATAATTTCGGCTTGTTTCGCCCCTTTTTTGTTTGCTTCGAAAAATTGTCTTGAATTTAAATTCGCGATGAACAAATTGGAAATATGTATTCTGTTTGTATCTTTGTGGCAACAATTTCAAATTGCTTGATTTCAATTCGAAAACGAATCCAATTCAATCATTTGTGTTTGCGATATCTGTTCAGCGCCAACCAAATTGGTGAATTCGGTTTTTTTTTTGTTGCTGTCCCTCATTGATTATCGTCGGCGTTTTGGCCGGTGATTTGTTCCATTATTGCTTACGACCATTTGATTCGATTTTCAGACTTTAACAAACTAATCAATATACAACAACCCTTTTTACGGTCAATTGAATTCATATTTTTGTTTGCATACTCCGTTCTTTCTCTCGTGCACGTTCTGGCTCAAGAGAAATCTGTTCGAAAATGTGTTTCGATAACAGCAACAGCAAGTTTTTTGACAGTGAAAAATTTCCATTTTTCATGAGCGCGGCAATTGAGCGCACGACTCGATCCACCGAAATTTTTAATGATTGATTAAATTCTTGTCGAAATTATCCAAACAATGAGTAACTTTCGTTGTAAATGGTATGCAAAGAAATTCAGCAAATGAAGGCCACGAATCGGAGAGTTTGTAGGGGAAACGGGGACGGCAGAGAAGTTAAGATTGAGAAAAAAATAAATATCGAAAAAAGTTTTTCGGTAAACCTTCTGGTTGGAAATGGCTTTAACATTCATGATCAGCTCAAACTCAAGACTTATCATTTTGAATATATTAATCACTTGTTTTACACAGCCGCTTTAAGTAAATTGACATAAGAAAATTCGGGTATCTCGCACGCCGTGGGTGCAAAGTAACAAATGCCGTTTCTCATTTGTCATTGGCCATGTAAACAAATGAAAATCTTTCTCTATCTTGGAAAATTTGAATGCAACGTGAAAGACGAGGCAATTGTGCGCATTCTCTCTCTTTCTCTCTCATCTCGTACTATCTATTTTGAGGTCAGTCAAAAGTGAATTGAACATTTCATTTCGAAAATGGTTGAAGAGCGATTCGAAGTGAAACAGAGCGGTAATCAGACTTTGGATGAAGTCATTAAGAGAATGGTGTGCAATTGTCGCTTTCAACTGGAATGAAAATGCCGTGTAGTGGCAAGAAGAACAGCGCTATTTCGTGAGTCGACAACTACGACGAAAAAGTGGTTGACAATGGTTTGTCAATTCAAATATGATTGGGGGATGGTTGATCCGAGTACAAAAATTAAAGCATGTGCGCGCCTGGTTTCGCATCCCAACAAGAAAACACACCGAACCAGAGAGAGAGAGAGAGAGATCAATGCAAATAAAAACACACAATCCTCGCAAGTAATTCAAACAACAAACAAAACCAGGACACACACCGCTAGAGCCAGAATCCTAAACGGGGCACCGAAGAAAATCGCACACAATGGATCAAAAGCGGCGATGCAAAAAAGAGATGAAAAATAAATAAATAAATAAACATCTCCGCAGGGGTGTATTTATCTTGTAAATGAACGAATCCCCTTTTTGATTCCTCGCACAGGTTGCTTAATTTTGTTCGCCCGGTTTCGGGCTCTCGCTCTTTGTGCATTCTTTTCGCTTGTTTGCCAATGATCGATGCCACTGCGTTTCCAATTCCACCAACTAACGCTCGCTCTGCCAATTGCTTCAGCACACGCAATTTCGATTGCAATTCGAGCTCTCTCTCTCGCTCTCTCTCACTCTCGGTGAAATTCTGCTACACCTTTTTGCCTTTGATTTTCGCCTGAAAGCGGAAAATCGATTGCATCATAAATAACAATTGAAATGTTGCTGCTGCTCAAACGAAATCCATGAAACGCCAAGCAAAATCTTTTAATGTTTCCAAATACGTTCGAAAAGTGTAATCTAGGATCAAACGATTATTCCCAAACTACGATAAACTTTTTTATTACAGCATTTTTTAAACCGACATACCAAACCACTTCAATAGGTTTGAGTTCAATGGAAAGTGCATATTTAAAATTCAGAAACTAAATTTCTATCCTTCACACTTTGGATTTATTGAGCGTGGCCTGAATGTAGTGAATGTGTGCATTTTCCTCTGGACGCGATAATTCATGCGAACCAATTTCAATCTCAATTGATTGTTGGCCACCAGCTGGTTTACACTGAAACCCTTTTTTGTTTCAAAGTTGTTTGCTTCATTTGCACGAGCGTTTGAAACATTCCGTCGGATCACTTATATTTAGAAAGGTTCAGCCTATATAGAGGCCATTCAGTGCGTGATTTGGAATTGAAAAGTGCCATATTTCGAATCGATGCTGCTTATTGAATGCGAACCACTTAAAAATAGCAACGAATGTCGTTGTTAAAAAGAATGCGGTATTTTGCAAATATCACTCATTTTGATCAACCGCTCAATGCGCGCGCGAAGTTTTGGATAGATTGTAAGTGGCTGAAAAATCCGGCTAGCAAACTGAATGCCTTACAATGAATCAAAACACATCGCGTTTTAAATAGACAGGCAACAGCAATAGATGGGCCCCCGCATTATTACGAATCGACGCTATTTTTAGGTTTGCGTTCAAATGTTGTTACGGCGTCCAAAATATGGCATGACTAGGAGAATATTCGGAGAGTGAATCGTGTGAGTAAAAACAAACCTGATCACATCGTACGTGTCATGTGTAAAAATGAGGACTGTGAAATAAGTGTCGTGCGTATACACTGTACAGTAAAACTAGATAAAAATAGGATCGCGTGGGACCGGCTCGCTTGTACAAAGTCCACGAAATTTGGGGTCCATTTGCTGTTGGCTTTACTGTAGCATCAATAACACCATTCATGCCATTGAGCTGCTAATGAATCTAACGTATATTTTGATTATAAATTTCGGATTTTATTTCAATGAATAAAAATATAAGTGTCTTTCATTTTCTGCTTCCCTTCTTTGAAGAGGAATCCTCTTCCGCTCTCACTTGTCTCACTCTCTTCTTTTTTTTTCGAATATTCTTTGCTGAAAAAAGAAATTCTTTGAAATGTTCTTTTCGCATTTAGAACGTAAGATTTCGCTTATTTTTTCTCACATTCTATGAAATTCGTATGCTTTCCTAATTAGTCTAATATTTCTAATATTTTGGCTTTTTCTACTTTTTCCAATCCCTCTAATTTGTGTCTGTGTCCTTTTCTTCTGAATAGGTTTGGTTCCAGAATCGGCGTGCGAAATTCCGAAAACAGGAGCGTTTGGCGCAGCAGAAAGTCACGAATGCATCATCCGATTCGCCGATTAAATCAGAAGGTAAATCAGTCGGGAATACAACGCCCAAAGACATCAAGCCCGGCTCGCCGAATTCAACCGTTTCGACAACACCGAATTCAAGTGCTTCATCACATCATTCAAACGGTGACATCAAACCATTAAATGGTTAGTATCAATTTTTCTTTCTCAGCGCAAGGTGATCGACAAATTACAATCTCCCAATAAAAATTCCATTGCTTTCTTTTCGCTGTTTCCATGAGTGTTTGTCCGCCGAAGAGTTTCGATTCTCTGTCCACTATCAAATGGTTCATTGCTTTTTCAATTTCAGAATCACTCTCGTTTTAATCAATAACGCTTGATTTGAAAAAATGCGCAATTTCTTATTGGAGATTTTGATGACTTGGCTCTTCGATACAACATTGTTCACGTTACTATAGCGCGTTACATTTGTGTTGGAAAGAAACGAAAAAAGACAAACAATTTTGAAAAATAAAATTGCAGACGCAAACATCTCTAGACGATAAATGCTAACGTTGAAACACGTTGCATCGTATCTCGACATGTGAACGTGAGATAGAGAGACAGAGAATGTGTCGAATAATTTTCCTTAATTTGAATTTATATTTGTGGATCCAAGTCATTTCGCCAACCAATTTTCCATTAAAAATATGCACAACACACTCATGCAAACATAAATTTATGGACACTCGCACGATCAAAAATATGATTGAGTATCTGGTTCACTTTCTCTCTCACTCTCTCATTCGCACTCTTTCCATTGCCCAGCAATTTATATTCTTATTTAAACATGAATTGTATTCGTTGTACATCGAATTCCATTACTTTTTTCTCGGTTCGGTTCGGTTGCGGGTTTTTCTCGATGCTGTTTTCCGACGAGCAAGTCGGAGTGTGTACAAAAAGTCGGAGTGTGTTAATTGAACGAATAACCGAATATAAATAACACGCTTGATTCCAGCAAGGAATTTTTCATTCCGAAATTTTCCGAAAGGTCAATCTTTCGACAAATAAAAATCTCAAAAATAACATACACAATTGATACACAAACATTGTGGAGTTTTCTTTCGCGTTCTGTTTTGTTTTTTTTTTTGTTTTTTTTTGCAATCTGCATGTTATTTCATTTCTTTCGATTCATTGTGCTGCAATTCGACTTTTTTTTGCCATGCCGAAATGAATAAATTTGAACGTGTTCCCATTAGAAAAATGCGTGTAAATTCGTTGTTGGGATCTGGCGTGGAGCCGAAGCCACAAGCACACCGATGCACACAGCACAATGAATGAGAATTCACAGCTTTTTAATGCATAACACAGTGATGCACTTTTGGAGACAAACAATCTATGTATTTCGCCCTCTTTACTCCCGCTCTCACGACGACATGCTAAAAAGTCTTGCAAATATTCCGTTTGAAAAATGAAAACATGCTATTTTTCTGTTGAGCATAGAGTTTTTATTGAGATTGTTCTTGTAGTCATAACGATGTGCGTGTTTTTTTTCTTGTTGCTCGTTTGCTTCTTTCGCTTTTCATCGTCGCACAATTTTTCTATACGTCGTTGGCAAATGAACGAGTGAAAGACAATCTTCTCGCCCAATTTAAATTGATATTAAAGCGAGAAAATGGTGACAATGTGCGCTACACCAATTTTGACATTAATTCAAATAAATGAATAGCAAAAAGCCAATTTTCCAAATTAAGTGCAATAAGAAGTGTTTTGCAAAGTATTGAAAATCTTTTTCGGGCGCCACATTTCATTCTCTAAGTGGCAATGATGCTGCTGCTGCTGCTGCTGCTGTGTGCTTGCGTTCTCCAACATTTTTCCGATCCTTCCGAATGTGGCATTTGTTGCAAATCATCAAGCACACTCTTCTTCGACAAGACGCTAGTTTTGAATTTCATCGCTGCTATTCTCTTATCGCTTTTTCCTGCCACCTTGAATCTTCGTAGACAACAACAACCAATTTTTGTTCTATTCAAAAAAATGCTATCTAAAGACAATTTGCAAAGAACATGGGCGAACGAAACGTTTCTCTACGAATTTTCGTGAAAATGAGAAATCAAGTGATTGGAAATTCAAGGATTTGGATTTTATTTTCGTGCTGATTTTATGGAATGATATTAAAATAAAGCGGTTGGACAAAGGGAATGGCAATCAAAGCATTGAAATCGCATGAGGGCCTTAAAAACACATCTAAATCACCATCAAATATTGTCGATGAACATTGTTGGCGCAACATAATAAAAAAAATCATAAGTCAAGAATGAGAGCAAATAATAAATAATATTCAATGTGTGCTGCTATTGTTGCCTTGCTTCTGTATTTCGAAAACAGAAAGAGAGAAGACGAACGGTCATTCAGTGTTGTTACATAAAATCGCATTGAGATGTCGGTAAATCTAACATGCGACAAAAACAATCGAGAGGCGAAACGAACACATTGAAATACAAAAATGATAGAATATTGGCGAAGATATGATAAGCGAGGCGGAGTGTATCTGTTTGGTTGTATGGAGCATCGCATTGGCGAAATGCCGCCTGCCAAGTATCAGCTCAACGGATTTTTGCACATTGCAGCACAGTCGCTTCATCGATATTTATTTTCTCGATAAGTGGATATGATTGCATATTATTTTATGATTCAACAAGAGTGCTTTCTTCGCCGCCGTTCGCCTTTGGATTATTGCGATACACAATTTATCGATGCTATATCTTGCGCTTTCACACACAAACTATTCCTGTTCTCGATTCAATTCACATACAAATTATGAGCAATCGATAAATAATTTGATCGTCTGCCTTTGTCTAGTTCATTACATGACCAAATCACTTGAAAGATGGACACAAAATGCACACATACACTCATATTTCACTGCGAAAGAAAAGAGTAAATTTGATTTTTATCTTTCATAAATCACATACGCTCATAAACTCAATATGTGAGATGCTAAAACAATTTACGAAAACGATTTGTCACTATACTTTGGCCGAAAAGCAATCCTTGGCTACTTACGCCGAATTCTCCATCTCCGGCGCTATCTCTTTTTTGCTTTATCTCTCTCTCTCTCTCTCTCTCTCTCTCTCGGAAGTTAGTTATGCCTTGTTCTCTGAAGTTATTTTTGCTACAAAACGGACTGCACACGAAAAAAGTTGCACTGTTTTCATTTTGACATATTGAAAGTGAAATAAATCATTCTACTTTTGCCTTTTATTGTTTTTTTCCGTTTCAGTGAAAATTTTTTAATCGATTTCTTTTGATGTCATGTTTTTTTTCTCTCTCTCGCACTACAGGCAAACTCACGGACGATTTGAATGTCAATAACAATAAATGGGCCGGCGGATCAAATGCGCTTTTGCAGAATAACAGTCATAATAGTCACCATCAATTAATCAACAACAACAATAACAAGCAGACGAGTTTGGGAACAATGGGCCTATCAAATCATCAGCACCATCATCATGCACTGTCGGCGGCCGCACTCTCATCACCATTCTCGTCGTTACTGAGCGCCGGCAGCTCGGCTGGCTACCTCCTCGACCCATTGGGCGGTTTCAGCAAACCAACCACAGCAAATCACCTATTTTAAAATGGCATGAACAACTTAGTGTGGCCAAAAACCGCACAAACACTTTTTCTAAATGTCATGGAATTCCAATTTTGCAGCGCGCGTTCAATGTTATTTAGCACGTAATCCTAGCATGCAATCGCAAATTAACTCTATCAACAAAACACATACATTCATTCCAACTTTTCATATTTTGTAAATACTGTAACACCAACACAATGCATGGGCGGGATGTTGGTCCAAGTCTTTTTCACATACACACACGAACACTCCTCGTTTTCGCCAGATAAATGGCCCAACTTTTCTGGATGTACGAACTTTTGATTTGCATTACTTTAAACATAGCTTCGACACAGCAAACAGGCATTGGATCAATGACGACCATTTTTTTTATTGAATGAACATAAATAAATTGGAAAATGAACATCTTGTGATTATTTAGATATGATTAAATTCAGTTGAGTCTTCGAATGAAAACAATATTATCTAACGAAGCAACAAATGAACAAAACTTGATTTTTCAATACAAAAAATAGTTGAAATTTAAAAAGAAAATGAATGAGCAATTTGTCTTTCGTTGAAGTATCGCTAATATTTTTATTTCAAGAAGAAACACAAAAAATCGAAATTTTAAAAACTCACTTAATTCGTAAGTTAGGAGTCTGAAATGAATCCAAAGACGTCATTTTATGAAAAACTCAATTACTATTCATGCTATTTCATTCCATTCTCAAAATAAATGTTCTCATTCTGTAATTTGATCTTGATCCTTACCGTATGGAGCTTTATTTATCGACGATCTGTTTCTAAGTTGTAAATAAAACATGCTTGTGTATTGAAGAAGAATTGAAATTATTATAGGACAACGATAGGCTAAAAAAAGATAATTTCAAGGAAAAGAAAATTGGCGATCCTTTGACAAGGCACACCTGAATTCAGATGTAGAAACCGTTGCGATGAAAAAGCACTTGCGACAGATGAATTGTGTCAATTTTTTATGAAAAGAAGTCATAACTTTTACAAGTAAATGAGCTCCAACCGGTGTATTGAATGCGATGTCACTTTTGATCTTAGCAAACGCTTAAAGTTCAAGCCAATTTTTAAGCATTATGAAACACTTTAAGGGAAACTAAAAACTAGAGTATACGTCCAATCCATCATATGAGTCCGACTGTATCGATGAAGCAGCATTTTTGTAGTACGATTTGAAAATAACGAAATATTTCATAATCTACCTAGAAAAAATTGTATACGAAAGAATGACGATTTAGCGGCGCCAATTTCAAGACTATTTACTGGTGAACATTTACAGGTCGCGAATCTTCGTGATACCATCCGATATATTTAAATGAAAATACGGAAGGCATCCATCAAATTAGTTGAACACTGGAATAATCGAAAAAACCTTTAATTGACCTTGTACATAGATGAAAAAATCAAATCGGAAATATTGTTTATCATCAAGTTTAAATCACAGGAACAAACACACTCAGACATTCCAAGAGAGAGAGAGAGAGAGAGAGAGAGAGAGAGAGAGAGAGAGAGAGAAAGAGAGAGAGAAGAGGGAAAAAAGGAGAGATTAAATTCAAAATGATCCAAAAATATTTGAAAGTTAGCGACTAAATAAATATTACATCCATAGATTGATTAAGGTAAGATAAGTGTAAGCCATTTAAAAGCATTAAGCAAACAAAAAAACCAACAAAAAAAGTTTGATCTCAAGCAACCAAAAAAATATATAATTAAACGTAAAAATTGAAAACCCATGTGTTTAACCAAAAATTAAATGTAAACTTCATAACGTTAAGTCTAAAATGGTCACACATTTCCAAAAAGAAATATATAATTATAACTGAAAAAATATGTTGAAAGCTTTAATTTCGCAATCGGTCGCCTTGAGTTCTATCATCAGATTTTTTTTCAGCATTTTGAATTGAAAGTAGCAGGAACTTCAATGTTGACTTCGCGATTTGGTTGAACATTAAATGGAAAATTCATGCGTTTTGCCCTGTTTCGTTTGAAGATATTTTCATGCTTGCAATTATTCTATCCAAAAATGCACAGTTGACACAGATTTTGCGTTATTAGAACCGCCTTTCAGCATTTGATTCAAACCGAACCGAATAATTACGTGTGTGTATCCTTTTGTCACTTTTATCACAGCGTGTAATTATGCGTAATAATTTTTTTCATGCAAATAAAAACAACCAGTTATTCCAACTATTTTTACGTGCAGTTTGCGAAAAGAATCTAAATACGTAGAACGAATATGCAATTTACCTCGACTGGCAAATTTTACAGCAACTAACACGAAATGTTCTGTTCGCGACGCAAAATGCGAAACGCCGTGTGTTAGTTTGAAAATATTGAATAAGATGTGATTTTCAAGCATAAATGTGTTTAACGCTCAAAATCAACAGAGAAAAAACAACAACGACGAGAAAATTATGAAATGATTTCCAAAATGTGTATACAATGACTTCGCAGCAGTCCGTTGGCCACAGTTTCGATCATTTAAAATAGCAAATGTTCTAATGATGATTCAATTTTGCTTGAATGTTTACCTTCTATTTTGTTCCATCGCTTCGGTCGACGATTGTGTATGTTCTTTTCGGGAATTATTCATGACGCGCCGTTATTCGTAACGGCAATGAATGATTCTTAACGGCAATGAATAGGGTCAGTGTTAGCTAAATAAAAATGTCGATTTCAGCGCCCAACAAATATTCAAATGAATGAAAAAAAAATTATAATTACGATATAGTTTTAATGAATTCTGGCAATTCCAGGTAAACTTAAGAGTTACGCGAGACTAAATGAAAAAAAATCATTCATTTTCCATAAAAATGTGTGAAAATACCTAGAAATATTTTCTCTGACCATTTATAGAAATCCGCCGTGACAAGCTAAAAATACGCACGAATCGATGGCTAGATGTCGTGCCGTCCAAAATCTGGTCGTGGAACAGGCTCGTTGCCTAACTTAGTAACAGCGAAAATGTGAATATTATTTTGAATAAGCTAATTTTTTCGTATAAAAATAAGATCACGCCATCTGGCCAGCGGTTTTGAGTTAACTTTCTCATGAACGCGTCAACGGCAAACTGGTTTAATTCGTCTTCATCTGAATGGCAATGATAATTTTAGCATGTTGTAATCCTTGCTGCCGTTCAATGTCGGAGTTGGCTTGGCGTGAATGTGACTCATTTACGGTATATATGAGTATTTGCCGTTTGGCGGTTGTTTCAGTTGGCGTGGGTGGATCACCTGAATCGCGAAAGTTCGGCGTATGATGTGAGAATATTGAAATGCGCCCGAGTCGGATATGAGTGAAGCCTTTATAAGCGTCTGGATCACCAGTAATCGGTATCAGTTTGAAGTGTGACTCCAAGCGAATAGGAACTTATCTCTGCAAATTTTCGATACATAAAACCAATCAAAATGTCTTTGGAACGTGCTGTTCGTGCTAAGGTAAGGATCTACAGTTTTAGTGGCAAGAGAAAAAGAAAGAATAACAAATCGAGAGTGAATATAAAGTGCATTTTGCAAAGTGTTTTGTGCTGAATCAAAGAAATAAAAAACAAACTCAAAAGAGAATCATGTTAAACGAATTTGAGAGATGTGGAATGTGCGAATGAACAATGTGATTAATAAAATGATGATATTTTGCAGATTGCTGGCAAACGTGATCCAACTAAGGACAAAGAAGCCCAAGAATTTATTGAATCAGTTCTTGAATGGAAATTCCCAGCTGGTCAAGCATACGAAGATGTTCTTAAGGATGGCGTTGTCCTCTGCAAATTGGTCAACAAAATCAAGCCAGGTTCAGTTGCAAAGATCAACGAAGGTGGTGCCACCTTCAAATTGATGGAAAACATCCAAAACTTCCAGAAGGCATTGATCGCCCTCGGTGTGCCAGACATTGATGTCTTCCAAACTGTCGATCTCTTCGAAAAGAAAGACATTGGTCAAGTAACAAACACATTTTTCGCCCTTGGCCGTGCTCTCTGGAAGAATCCAAACTGGACCGGACCAAAATTGGGACCAAAACCAGCTGATGCGAACGAACGTGAATTCAGTGAAGAACAATTGAACGCTGGCCAATCGATCATTGGTCTTCAAGCTGGACAGAACAAAGGTACACACACACACACACACACACACACACACACACACACACTTTTTTGCGCATTTCTTATTTTCATTCAATCAAATCGGTTCTTCTTCGTTCCACAGGTGCCACTCAGGCAGGTCAAAATATCGGTGCTGGACGCAAAATCTTGCTCGGCAAATAAGCTCCCAATCAACACACCTTTATTCATCAGCAATAAAATGTCGCAGCTGTATTACGGAATAATCCGCAGCATTTTTTGGTCAAAACGATTGTTTTCTATTACTATGTATTCGTAAATGTATATTTATATTTAATAATATGACTTTTGTAATAAATTTCACACATTGGTCGAGTAAATCACACGTGAACTAGTCATTTCTTGCAAAAAGCTCAGCAATAAACTTCAATTTTAAGTAGCAAATTAAAATCGGAGCGAAATTCAGCCGAAAAAAACGCAATGAATCAGTTCAATGCTCAATTCAATCATTTTTCAATTGAATGACTATTTGAAAGTGTTCGAATTGGACTGCTCATGACCTTTGAATTCTTTCATTGGACGTCAACACATAACGAATTGTATGTATTTTCACGAAATGGAATAGGCAAGTATAAACACGTCACAGTTACAAAAATATACTGTCAAATTATTTTGGAGTGTGAGCACCCAACGATGCAGGTCAAACTTAAATTTAGATTATTTGCTTTCGAACCAAAGATTTTAGAAAAATTCATATTTGCACCGTCCCAACGAATGCTGTTATATTTAGTAAATGTTGCATTCATTTCAGTTAAAACGATATAGCTAACGAATTCAATTGAGTTATTTTGCATTAGACTTTCAATAAGAATTGGGTCGGACATCTCAGACTTACTAAATAATAGTGTTGTTCGCACAAAAAATCACGTGATGAAAATCCAAATCGTGGTGCTTTTGAATGAAAGGTGAAAGTAAATTTATGGACATGTCTTCTTTTTTCTCATAATTTATCTTAATTTTTACATTTATATTTTTTTCCTCTGAATTCACGTTGGAATTATTAATGCAAATTGGCCTTTTCGCACAGCAAATGTATATTTCATTTGAGTATGACAGAATTCGTGTGCAGAAAATCACATCTCAAAATACTGTGCATTTTGCTGGGTGGTTCGGCGCTTTTTCAGTAAAACATTAAGCTAAAAATAAATCGAATCCAATCAAATTTTCCTTTCTCGTGTGACTCTATTGAAAAAGAGACAAAATTACGACATCGAAATCTGAATTCGCTTGAAAAGCTAGAAGTCCTTCGGCACATTGAATAGGTTCAGCAAACTTTTAAATTGATGGACAACATTTGGTTTAAACGATCTTTCGCTTTGAGCAAAGTGAGTCAATTTTATTTCTGTCGCTTCTCGAAAATCAAGGGAATTCATTTATTTTGACTAGCGATCGAAATTTTCACCGAAAGCCTAAATGTTTATGCTTCCAGAGCGTGATTTTGATACTTTTATTATTAAAATATCTGCTGGCTTTGATGATCGTAATCCAATATTTTCCCAGCAGACTTTTGCCATTTTATTTCATAGAGAAGGTTTGCATGCAAAATTCGCTTTACAAATTTCAATATCTTCAAAATAACATAATAACCCCAAAATCAAATGCATAATTGCTTAGTTATGGAAAATAGGCAGATATTTTAATTGTGAATCATCTTTTTTTCTCAAAATTAACGGACTCATCTGGAGATTCTCACGAAAACAAAATTGTATGACTAAGCAAAGTGGAGCGAGGAACTCATTCACAGATGGCGTTGATGTTTTGTCCTCAAAATCTTCTTTTATGTTAGATTCGATATCGACACGATATTCTTTTAATTTCTATAAATATTTCAAGAGTCTTACATTTCAATTTAATCAAAAGTTTACAGTACGATTTATTCCTCCTATTTTTGGATTACATTTTTTGTGCTGCTCTATGAAAAGATGCTGCTAATATAGTCATTTTTTCCAAATATCGAAAGCTTAGAATGTTTTTATCGGTAAGGCAGTAGCGCATCTCAGTAAATGGAGACGGTTGAAGATTTCGAATGTAAGAAAATGTGGAAAATGAACATAAGAGCTGCCATTGGCAGCTTTTGAGAACGAACACCTTTCGTCAACAAAGAATAAAATAAAATCTGTATCAAAATCATTGGAAAAAGGAAATTGTTCATAGACAAAAAATCATTTTCGCATTAGCGAAGTCCATTACATCATTCAGAAATTCAATTGCTTTGGCTTAGATACGGAATGCGCACCTTTTTTTCAAGAATTGAAACAAATAAATTGATTCTTTCATTTTCTCTTGCGAAGAGCTTATTATCAATTGTTTTGCATTAAAACTATTCTACAAAGTGTGTGTAACCGCAGCTTTAACCAGTCGGGAATTTCTGATTCGTCCGAAACTTATCTAGTTCAATATTCTAGTGAGGTGTCCCATGTTTTCGATAATATATTTGGGTTCACCTCCAAAACCAATTAAATCATCAAATTTTTTGTTAAATTATTTATTTTCACGACGGCACGGCATTCATATGAATGGGATTCAAAATAATACTGCTTCGCAAAATAAATAAATGGTTGATTAAACTCACAGAATGTTCAAAGCATTGCTCATCAAAATTGGCTTGTGAAAAATAAAATCGCTAGTCACATGGATAGCGTGAGAGCGTGATGTGAGAGCGCGTCCATTTCAAACATAAACGGCTCGAATTTCTTGTTGTTCTTTCAAATTGATACGAAAAATAGAATGTTATTCATTCAAATCATTAGTAACGACGGTCATTTGAACAGGATGATTGTATTGGCTATTAATAGACAGTTACGTGAGATTAAAGGTGTTCTCATGCCAACAGAATTAGCGATATTTTCTAAGTTCTTTGAAATTCTAAGAAATACTTGAACAAAAATATAACAACTCGCAATTAACGTGAAATGAATGATTTATTCCAATTTTTCCGCTGTCTCTCTGAACGCCTCTGGCGTTGCAATGGCATAATAAACATGTTCGCCCCAATCACAATACAATCATTTTAATTAGTTGAACACAAGTATTTTATTGGGGTGAAATTAGAGGATCTCATCCTGCCATTGCACGATTAGGCATTTATTCTTCCTTGTTTACTTGAAATCATCAAACACTCGACCTATTTCTGGACATGCTAATTCTGAGCGTTAACAAAATCTACATGTAAACATATCTTTCGCTAGAAATGCGCGCCCATTAGAAAAAAATACACTCACTTTATAATAAATGGCGTGGACAAGAGTTTTTTTATATGTATAAATCAATTGAATTGCCAAAATATATCAACCGAATTTGAGTTGAGCGGATTTTTATAAACGCTTTTTGCGAGCGTACTGATATTTGATTGGTGGGGCTCAAATAACAGCCTGTTAAATTTGTGCGTTGACACATTTTCTTGCGCACCATTCTCGCCAAAGCATCGTGAGTGCGTCGAATAGAATCCGTCACCAAATTTTTTATCCATATCATTTCGTGGAGCAATATTATACCTTCGCAATGATAAATTCAAACTGCGACACATACAGAATGATTTAGCGCGCTGAAGAAATTACGAAGGTGTTCTGGGTTTTGTTTGGGACCCGCAATGGCTTCGATAAATTCAGATGAAAAGAAAAAAAATCTCCACCTTTCTGTTTTGAACAGCACAAAAATAAGATATGAAGAGAATTGCATGTTATAAATTTAGAAGCGAATATTAAATGCCTCATCAGACCGAGCTCTATTTCAATGACGATTAATATCAAAACAAGAACAACGACCAGACCAAAATATATTCTAGATTTTGCAAAGAGAATCAACTTTCGCGAGTCTTATTTAGTTATTTAAAGGTGTCCATTTCATTAGAAATTATGAAATTGAAGAAGTATGGACTCATCACCTAATGAACCTTCCTTAATGTTAAGAATCAATGAACTTTCGAAAAGGCTGTATTTCAAATTCTTTTTGTCTCATAATTTGACTAAATTTGTCTCTTGTTCCATTGCAACTGGTCGGAATCGAAGGGAGAGAGAGAGAGAACTGATAAACAGGCATTGAACATTTTTGCATGCGTTTTTTTAGCGACCCCGTAATTTTGAATTAGTCTATAAGAGAGCGCCTTTATTTTATTATGTCAATAAAATTATAAAATGATCGATAAAACGATCGCATATTTTCAATTCGAGCTCACATTTGTATTCATTTGAATCGCTTTCAAAGTTATTCATTGATTTTATTGACTAGAGAATTTTATAACGTTGTTCTTCAAAAACTCCAGATTATTTAATCGATCTTTTTTTCACAATATATCAATTCGTTTTGATATCATTTCACCGTTATATAGCGGTAGTAAATGGAATATATCAGAACTATAGCCTAAGCATCTGCTGCTTCAAAAAAAAAACAAAAAACAAAAATCATGCTCAATTCTTGCCTTACTCAAGTCAAGGTGAATGTTTGAATTTCAATTTTATTCAACAAAATTTCGCTCAATATTTAAAAAAATAGCGTAGATTACATTCTTGAAATAACATCAAATGCGCTGCCTTTTGTGGAAATTCTTAGAAAAGGAAGAGGATGTGATGTACAACCAAAAGCCACCATTCGGATAAGCGGCATGAATACCAAAATTGAGAGGTTCTTTTCCATGTGCGGGTCTCATCGGAGCTACCAAAAGCGTTTCGAAATATTCATGTTTCGTTCAGAGTTCTTCTTTTTTTATCTTAAAATATATCCGATTGCATAAATAAATTGAATTTTAACAAATTTATTGCATATTTTCATGAATATACTCGAATTAAGTCGACATGGGAAAATTGAATGTGTACGAAACCTGTACGGATTCCAAGTTCGATCGAAAACAATGCAGACAAGTTTACAAATATTTTTTATATCTTTTTCACTAAAAAATACATTAGATTTATCGAATTTCAAGACAAAATAATCAATTGTGACGTATAAAAATAGCTTGAGATTTCTGTTTGATGAGAATTGAACAGCATTTATCATTGCAACTTGACAAAAATGTGTAAAGGGGAAGGTAAAGGATTTTATTTATTATTAATTGAATTAAATTCAGCATGAATATTCAAAGAAATTCTCTCGAAAAACCAAAAATTGGCAGCTAAAATTGTATTTGCTGAATCTCAGCGGGGAATTTCTTGCTCTATTTAGGTCTTGGAAACATGTTTTTGTATCGCTATCTTCTTGATTAGAATTAAAAATGTTATTTTAAGCCCGAATCCAGGGCCACCAAACACACTCGATCAATTTTGATATCCATGACTGCTCTCAAAATGGCATATATTTTGATTAGGAGAATGTTTTCACGTAATAATAGCATTTTTCACTTATCATTTTGAATGTATCAACACTCAGGCGCTGCCAACGTCCAGAAATTTTATTCAAACATTTCATTTCAGAAATGCTGACTGTATCCAAGATTAAAAAGTTTTTCATGTATGTGCTTCATCCAAACGTTGAATTCATTTGATTCGAATATATCGTCATGGGACCTTTCGACTAAAACAATTGCTTTTCCTGAATTCAATCATATGTTTTTTCTGATTCAATCCAATGAACTGGCACAAATATTTCCGTAAATAAATTTGAAAGCAAGAAAATGTGGAAGAATTCGAGACCTGGTCTGTTATTAGGTGCTGTTGCACCCGTGGGCATTGAATAACGTAAAATTTCCATTTTCAACACACACTTATAAAGCCGTTTCATTAGTATACAAATTGACACACAAATTTTACATCAAAATGTGACTCCGAAGTGTGTATCCACTTCTCAGCAATACTCAAAAATATCATTCATTTCAAGCTGATGAATTTCTTTGAAAAAAGAGGAACATCGATTTAATTCTAAGTAAAAATAAAGCGATTGGGTTTCTTCTTGTATTTTGCATCGCATTTGCGGATCGAATGCGTGAATTTTGATTAATTCCGACGGCCGATACTGCATTTCCAATGAAATAATACGGCATGTCAGCAGATTTTGTTGGCCTCACAACCAGTTTGCACGTTGATCGATTGAAAATATCAATAAAATAAATCAGAGACTGAGCTCATGTCCATCCAGTTTTCCACGTTGCACACTAAGGATGAGCTCCAGTATAAGAGAGCATACAACTCTGAGCTGCTATGAGCGTGCGGCGTGTTCTATGTCATGAGTTGCGTTATGCGAAAATCTAACGCGTTTCGGTCTCTGAAATAAATAAAGTTTTTCATCATCGATTACGATAATGTTTTCCAATTAAAACTTTTTTCGCATTCGGAATGTCTTTCATCAAAATGCGTTTTTCTGCTGCTACGATCGAATTAGTTACGTTGTTTGTTGCAAAAATTGCCGATTGATGATTTTAGATAATTCTCATAAATATAGCAAAATTGTGCATCGAAATCAATTTAAATCGCTGAAATTGAAATTTAAATGAACAACAAAACGATTTGTTTATTGCTGTACAATGTAATCGTTTTGTAGGAACAAGAGCAAGCGACGTAATGAAAGCCGTAGCGGGACGAAAGATGAAAGGAATGCAGCTTGCAAGTAAGACAAAACAAGGATTGTTGAATGAATTATGTCGAAAAGGTGAGAAAGAGAAACGAAATCACAATGAAATATCTAGCTGGCATATTCGCACGCATATTTTCCTATGAAAACCGCACAAAAATAGCGAACTGAAAATTTTGTAGTTGGTTCGAACGCCCACTGGATCCCAATATAGATCTCGTTTAAAATTATCATCATCACATAAAGTATGAAAATGATGAAAACAAATTTTTATATCGAGGGATTCATTAACTAATCGAACAGGAATGTGTTACGCACATTGGAATCATCGATTCGTCAAAGCGCGTTGCTCGTGAGAGAGAATGTGAAAGAGCGAGAGCGTTCAAAAGGCAATGTACAACATGATTTAATAGTAGTTTGTGTGTGCGTGCAACGAGTGGTTCAATGCATATGTTATTACGCGTAATGCCACTCTCTTAAGTGAACACAATTCTTTGACTCTCGTACGAGAAAGAGAAAATGCATCGTATGTGTAACGACTGACTGACTGACACACTAAAACTTGTGCCACACCAAAAATAACAGGGACAGCGACAGATTGAATGATGGGCCAACATCAAAATCGAATAACCGCAACAAAATTTACAAAAAAAGCGAATGCACCGAGCACCCGATGAGTTGCACGCAAATGTTACCTAAATATGATTCATTGCTCATTAGTTTCGTAAAACGGTGATACGGCCGATGTTCTTTCGAGCATCATTTCCCGCTGGCCCTCTCATTCTCCGCGCTCCGCCTCAAATTGCACATTTTAATTGCTCATCTTTTCTTCGGCTGTTTGCAATCATTGTGTTTTTCCTGTGTTCGCTCCTGATTCATTCTTCGAGCAAATCTGCAATTCATATGCCGATTTCTATGCTCAACGAACTTTGTGAGTGTTTTTTTGTTTGAATACGCACATAACAAAAACACGGGAGTGAGCGCAATAGGTCCTATTAATTCATAATTTAAATTTAGAAAACTATTTCTTTCATACGAACTCAACATTCGTGAGTTTTTGTAATACATTTTCTCTATTTTTATCGCACACTCACTCAATATCTATTGCGTTTTTTGACTCTCGTGCTTTTCATCGCATCTCTCATAATTTTTGTTCATCCGGCTTGAAATCGCGCTACTCCGTCCATATATTTTTGTCATACGAATCGAAATTAGATGTTCAAATGTTGGTTCGCATAGGGCTAAACACCGATTTTATCAGTGAATGCACACCGTATCTTGTTGATAACTGAGCGATTAGGTGAATGAAAAGTGTGCGTGTTTGTGTGTGTATGCAGGAAAGAATGAGAAAGAGAGTGAGAGAGAGAGAGAGCGAGAGCAGTGAGCCGCATCAAAAAATTGACCATAATTTTTCGTTACATTAGAAACGGAGCAGCGTCTATTCTCGATGCTTCATATAAAAATGATTCCTTGAGTTACAAAAATAAAGTTTGTCGGAATTGATTGCGCAATAAATAAACAAAAATAGAGAAACAAGAAGTGTCCAAACGCTCATGTCAAATCGACGTCGAAATAAAAATGACGCGAGAGCAAAAGCAAACTTACAAACGACAGCAGAGAGCGGCATAAATTGAAACAAAAACATGTGCAAGAGAGCGTTCGAATTCGATCCAAACGAGCATCAAGCAGAAAAATGCTAAAGATTGAAAGCATTGAAGAGGAATAACTTACGATAAATTAGATAAATATTTACATATCGTTTTTTTTTTCATCGATGCACTCCCTCTCTGTTCCCACGTCACTCCCGCCGTTCGCTCTATGTCATTTCTCGATTCCGCAAAGCCCTGCTCCGTTTCTGTCAATGAATCTATCATACATTTGCAATGTTACTTGTATCCGCATCTCTCTCCCTCTCTCTCAATCGCGAAAACACCGAAACGACCGAATTCATGGGGCATGATGCATCATCGAATCTATCATAATGCTTAATTTAAATTTTCATTTGCTTGAAGGCAATCTGATTATTCGGTATATATGTAATACAATTAATTTTGAGGCAAGTTGACATATCCTTCGACGATGAAATTTGCATGAATCGCTGTGGACAACGTTTTTGCGCTGAAAATGACAAATCAGTGACAATCGAAAATAGAAGAAATGTATACGATTGAAACCGTTGTCCAGTTCAATCACTGATAGCCCAAGTATTTCCGCAATAGCAGCAACGTTCAACAGCAAATGCAGAATTACTGAGTGATATTGCAAGCAAAATACCGAAAATCTTCAATTAATAACATACATTCCTGTTACGCGCCAGTGAAATTTAATATGTTTATATGGCCGATTTCCAAAAACCATTTGGATAAAATAAAACAATCACAAAAATACCGTTACGTTTTATGTGGTCTGAATCGAGACCGATTTCTGAGAACTTCCATTTTCCAAACCAATAATTTGAGAAAACGAGTTTTCTTCGAAATTCTTTGATCCGATGACCATGTGCTTCACTGACCCATTAATAGCCCTTTCCAGTCAAATTATGCTCAGATTCACTTAAAACCAAAGGAACGTCGCCGAATAAGCGCTTTCCGCTTGAGTGTCGAACTGCGGTTTGGCAACTATTAATAACATACTTGAGGCAAGTTGACTCTGATGCAAATAAAGTTAAAAACTGTCTTAAAAGTTGATGAAAACCAATGGGTGGATCAAATTAACCGCAAATGGGAGTCGCTACATCTCCAAAAGCAGAGGAAAAGGAAATGAAAAGTGAAAAATAAAATCAAAAAGAAAGAAAATTGCATCTTTGTTTTCATATTTCTGGAATAATTTTCATTCATCGTTCAACAGTCACTGATACTTCCCTTTATTTATGCGCTCTATTATCAACTAATGGTTTTTTCTCTCGTAATTAAAGCCCTACATAGAAACAAAGGGAATTCAGCGGAAAAAGACGGCAACGTTTTACATGTTAAAATACGAGAATAAAATATTAAATATTCCGGGCTCGAAAAATATAAATCCAAAACTTTGTGGAAGCTTGTAAAGTTATGATTTTCGACATTAACTTGTGTGAATATTGGCAACAGCACGATAACTCACCGCTTTGATCTCGTGAGACCAATGCGCCCGAACGGCCGTACGGTTGACCAGTAGAATGGAAACTAGCACCATCTGAACGAACAAAATCAGGTTCCAGGTGAAAAAGCTCATTCGGTTGGGCAAAAACATGAATGTAGTATCAAAATAACACAATACAAACAAATCGTATAAAAATAACTTTTGTTTGTAAACACAGATGGTGCTTGTTTCGTGCTGGCTAGTTTTCCATTCAACATAGAGCACAGCCGTGTTGTCGCATATCGAGGGCATTGCCATCGTTGTTGTTGCTGT
Organism: Obolodiplosis robiniae; assembly: GCA_028476595.1. Classification (NCBI taxonomy): domain Eukaryota; kingdom Metazoa; phylum Arthropoda; class Insecta; order Diptera; family Cecidomyiidae; genus Obolodiplosis; species Obolodiplosis robiniae. The sequence continues at coordinate 3,394,432 of CM052017.1, read as the reverse complement.
TGTTTTCATTTTGTTTGGTTTTGTTTTACGTCGGCTTTTCTATTGTTATTTCTGTTTTTCGCCTATTATTATGACTGTGTCGGCAACAATCATTTCCGAATGAAAGGTACTTCTTTAGGCCAGTGAATCAAATTAGGCAAAATTAGTGCAATGACACTTGATTCAAGCGACTTGGGATATCTTATGTGTTTGAATCCATTTTACTTTAAAATTCATTAAATTCATGATCAAAATTATGTAATTCTGAACCGAATTTCTCGGGGACGTTCATATAATTTCACACTCTCGAAACTCTGGAAGTCCCATAGCACAATTCAAATATTTGGGTCGTGATACTGCCACTCTTTCGCCAACGCGAGTGCGATTTCATTAGGAATATTTTTCTGATTTAGTTTTTTTTTTTTTTCATAAATCAGGTGATAACGAACATATGCGATATGGAAATGACGGCAAAAAATCGACTGAAACGATGAATTAGATGTGATTTTTCGAATGTAAAATTGGTTTTCTCTATTCATAAATGAAAATAGCCGGCTTAATTATGAGAGAAATCTGATGCGGCTCATTGGAAAGGCGTTTGTTTTGGATCGTAAGTCCATCCAAAAATACCATGTTCGAATTCTTGATTCGAATGCATCTTAAATAATAGAGGCCGATATTGTTGGCCAAATCAATTTTGTGTGATGTCTTTATTTGGTGCGACGGGAGGAAATCTCTAAATGAAAAACCGAAAGCAAGAGAAATGAAGCACCATTAAAAAGGCGAAAAAAAGTATGTACCAGTTGACAACCGACCTGAAAAAATAAGAAAAAAACCGTCAATTTTGGATACGCGAACGACGAAAGCTCTTTCTCTCATGACAACAGCAGCGTGAAAATATGGCGAACAGCATAAATATAACCCATTCTACGGATAAAATGACGTTGGCAGAGCAAAATTAAATATTATTCATAGTACGGCCACGTCCCATTGGCCTCCATAATTTGTTATTTGTGACGAATTTGTATGCTCGTGCTCGCGATCGCTCTTCAATGCTGTGTATATGCGAACATCTCGCATTCAACACAAAAATTACCTGTTTACCTCATTGCTCAAAAATGTGGCTGTTCGTTATCTTATGCGATCCTCCCGATTCCGAAATATCGTTGAAAATGGGAATCTATTCGATTTTGGCGATGTATTTGTGCCCGCTTACGCAAAAGCCGATTGACAAATCGGGAAAAATCTCTACGGAGAACGAGAGAAAATGGGAAAGAGAGAAAGAAAAGAGTTGCTTTGAAGAGATACGCCCGATTCACACATATGAAACGCACAGAACGAAAACAAAGTCACGTTTTTTAATGCTCAAGAATGTGTTTTTGTTTTGAAAACAAACAAGAAAAAAAAAAAAAGATTTTTTGCAGATAATGTTGTGGTTTCGCAATTTGTCTGTGATTTTGTGATAATGCGGAAATTATCGGAATTTTAATAAACAAACGAAAATTTTTAAATAATTAATATGAGAGCTGAGTCCAAACTTCTTATGAAAAATGAGTCATTACTCCTTCCCTGGAACACCGATCAAAACATAATCTGTTTAACAATCGAAGCTATTCAAAAGGTGGATCAAAAGTAGACACAACACATTCCGTTTCCTAATTTAAATTTTGCTTAATGCTTTCTATCGTTGCGAAAATGTTATTCCATTTTCGAACTGATCCGATCATATGCGGCCGATATACGATAAACACCGATAAAGATCCACGAGAGTGGTCGCAAATGATGTCAGTAAATCATGCAGCGTCAAAATTTCACGACTGTTTTTGTTGTAAATTTTCTTATTTCGCCGCTAAATCTATTTTCTTTTCTATTTAACTTGTTTGCACAGGACAGAATGGAATAGTGCGTTGTATTTGAAACGAGACGAACAGATGTTGATCCGGTGGTCGTGTGAGTTCGATCATCCACCTCTGTCTATCACATGTGTATGCAGATTGAAAATGACGAAATACGAATCGATTGTTTGATAGCGTTGCCTTTGTCATACGTGCAGCCTGAAAATGGCGGTGGCGTTCGGTTTGCCGACATGCACCCGAAGTGATCGAATGGAAATGCCGAGCGATCGCATCTGATCCTTACTTATAGACTACCGTCTGCACCGATAACTTCCAAATCACTTCGAACGCTGTGGTAGTCAAGCGAACACACAAAGTTCTAAACGCAGTCTTAATTCTCTCTGGAATTTATTCTTTGCAAATTTTTGATTTCAATCAGGTACGAGTTTTCCAACTGTTCAATCGTTTTTTTTTTTTTTTTTTTTTTTTTTTCTGTTTCAAGAAATTGCTAATTCAACCGCATAGTTTGCAATTGAATCGGTTTTTTTCCTGTTATTTTTTTTTCCAACACGTTTGTAAAAATGAGAACGAATGATTGTACAATGTACATTCAATATTGAGTGTCGGTGCTAGCGACGATCGTTATTCATCAAAGTTTTTAGCAGTTATAAAAAGCGGTGCTATTTTGTGAGAGTGCTTTTCTGCCACACAGATTCAATCCAGGGATTTTAATTTTTCAAATCAATCGACCAGTTTGTGGTTGAATAAGTGAAAGTGAATTTGCCCAACGGGAATTGTTTGCTTGTTGTCCAGTTGCGTCTAATTTTGTGCTTCACACTCAATCCACATTTTTCTGGTGATATTTTATTGCTTAGCTCAAGTCACTGCTCGAAAATCATCTCGCCTGAATAATCACAAATGTGACCAAAAAAGTTAACTTCTTATGTAATTCATGATAAATATTTTCAACTGGACATGGATTAAACGATTTAATTGAATAATCTGGAGCGACTGGAAATGAATGGCGAAAAATCACTTGAATTGCCCAGAAATCATTCAACAATGCACTTCTTAAGACACTGTGTGCTGATCAGATTATGTGCACTGCATTGATTCGGAAATCAGCACGAAAGGATTGAGGGACTCAAACGATCTCGAGAAAAAACACGAATCATAACTCAGTTTATTATTGTGTGACATGAATTTTGCATACAAGTTTCTTCGGCCCAATTTTTCATATGTGGCAAGTTTCTAAGTTTAAACAAGAAACGGCCCATTTATTTCTTGCTACAGCGAGCCTGAATTCTCATTCACTTACGGCGAACATTGTTTTTTATATAATAAAAACCCGACTCTGAGCATTTCAACAGAGAGAGAGAGAGAGAGAGAGAGAGAGAGAGAGAGAGCGAGAGATATCGAGATGTTGTTTATTTGTTTCGCATTTGAACGGCGCTTGTGCCCCACCGATGCATACGATAAAAAAACATACAATTCTTGAATGCGTTCCGGTGAAGGTTTTATTTGTGAACCCAAAAATAGAATGGGCCGAGAAGAGAGCATTTGTATGTCCGTTTCTCGGTGCACAGAAGAAGAACGCAGTTCGGCTTTCTCGCAAATTCGCGCACAGAATCAATCGCCAGACTTGTAAATGGGCTTAATAAATATTTGCATTACATAATCGACGGCCGAAATATCGGTAATAAACGAAAGAATCACCAGCCAAACCGACACACGGTTCAATGTAAATCATTTTCAATTGACTCAACCAAGTCATATGATGCGAATGAGTGAGTGAGCGGAAAAAACAAATGAAAGTGACGAAAACGTAAGTCTCGAAACAAGAGAATGAAAATCGCATTTCAAAGATTCTCAACTCAATTTTGATGCGCATAGTTCACATTGATCCTGTCACTTTCGAACATAGTGCCGGCCAATTTCAAATACAGGCATTTGGCAAATCGGCCATTCCCATTCAGTTTCACCGAATTCCTTGAACACTAAGTTGTTCGGCTCGACCAGAACGTTCCATATATCAATGATCCAAACATACAAATTTGGTCAGCGAGAGAGCCGTGATATCGTTTAAAAATTCGCCTAGAATTCATTTGCTCTAAATCACATCGATACACAATCTTTTGCATCCATTGAAATGAAAAAAAATATGAAATTCCATCAACTCTTTTGACGCTCTGGGGTTTACTCGCATTCTGCCGCTCTATTTCGATTAGTTTGACAACGCATTTCAAAATATCCACAAAGATGAAAATAAATTTTCTCATTTTTATAAGAAAGCAAGAGAAAAAAGACTCACACTCAGTTTTCACGCATCTGAGAAAATCGTTCGAAAATGAAATGTGCCACACATAAGAATGTGTTTGAGGAAATAGCTGTACAGTAAAACCGCGTAAACATGAGTCGGCCGAGCAGCCGGTGGAGCCGGTATGAAAACAGCTAAAACGTGCATCGTTAGCGCTCACGTTTTATGGTGTGCTCACGTTTTTACGGTTTGACTGTCTGGCCGTTTGCCGTCGTCGTTGCTCTGTGTTTCTTTCGACACACTCTACGACTGCCCACGCTAATTCATTATTACCGAATCGTGTTTTGATTTTGTATGCTTGTTTCCACTAGTTTGCCTCGGCTCTTACCGAACCAATTTCACACATATTTTGTGAAATGAAAAGAAGAAAATAACCATACGAAATTCAGAATTTTTCGAATGTGATTAAAAATAACGTCGACATCTTCAGCATCAATATCCTTCACTCTCCCTCTCTCTCTCTCTCTCTCTCTCACACACACACACACATTTTATGTGGCACACCGTGGAAAAATGTCTATAAATAAACATTCACCGAGTTGGATTTGAAAGCGAAGCATCATTGTAATAACATAATTAACATTAATAATCAAGCGATATTTAATTAAGAGCGAAAGGGAGAGCATGATGGGCGGCCATCGTTCGAGTGGCACCGTTTTTCCAATTGCTTATTTTAATTTCGTAATATTTTCATCATTTCGTTCAATAATTTCGATTATTGCATCGCTTTCAATTTGCTTCGAACCATTTAAACAAATTTCCGACATGTTGGACATTTCGCATGTGAATGCCACCGAAAGTATTTGTATAAATCAATCTGAAAAATATGCACAATCTGTTTATAGCAATTTAATCATTCATTTTCGGCCGCAAGAATGTGCCCCATTTCGAATGTTCAAGCACAAGCAAAAGCACACCGAAACCGACAGCGCACTAGATCTACAATCACAAACGGGAATGTTTCGATTCAATGTATCGCAAATTGCACGCAACTCTTTTTTCGTTTCAATTGAAATGCAGTTGTTAATTAAATTCCAATCTCGAAATGGATGGTTCAAAGTTTAAAATTGTATGAATGTATTTTAAATCTCTTTACAGCGTTTAAAACTTGTACAAGATGCCTTTCGTCCCAGCTGATAACCCAAAATGCCCAAAATGCGGTAAATCCGTATACGCAGCAGAAGAACGTGTTGCTGGTGGATATAAATTCCACAAATCATGCTTCAAATGCGGTAAGTATTGGGCGCCCGATTCAATCTACTTTCTGTTTCTCTCTCTCTTTCTCTCGTTCGATACAAATTTAATAGTGATTTGTTTGATTTTGGATTTTGTCTGTGATTAGGAATGTGCAACAAAATGTTGGATTCAACAAACTGCACCGAACACGAGAAGGAATTGTACTGCAAGAACTGCCATGGCCGTAAATACGGACCAAAAGGATACGGTTTCGGTGGTGGTGCTGGATGCTTGTCCATGGACTCTGGATCCCACCTCCAGAACCAGTGAGTATTTTACTGCTATTTCCATTCTTCACAATCATATTTTTGGTTCTATTTAAGATTTTTTTTGTAAAATTTAATCTCTGACACACAACAAAAATAAGTGTTTTCGATATTTGTGTTTCCGAAACACACAAACACATAAGCACGATCACATAAATGAGATTTTTGATCGGAAATATTCGTTCATTGCCATTTTTCGGAGAAGCGAAACGAACAAATACCATTCGATTTCATTGAAAACGGCAACAATGAAAAAAGTAAATCAAATCGAATCGACTTGTGTGTGTCTCAAATTCAAAAGCCAACGCGAAACAATTTCCAAACACAAACAACATTTCAAACTGTTTCGATCGCGCTCTCGAACAATTTACCCACGCAAATTGTGTGCGGAGCAAATTATTCGCTGCGCGATCGATTTGGAATGGAAATTCCTCTCGAGCACAACGAAAAAGTGAGAAACACTAAACGAATCGAGTGAATATGAGCACACACCAGTCTTGATAACATCAATCTTTTTTGGGGGCCTTTCCTTATATCTTGAAATTTCACACAAACACAATGTTCATATAGAATTGATCCAATATCAACCAAATACTCTATTAAAACCAACACCTAAATTTAACCATCGATTTTTCCGTGCAATGATTTCTTTAGTTCGTGTTGTTTTTGCATTTGACCAAACATTTTTTTTTCCATTTTGTACATAATTTTTTTGACAATTTTTTTTATAATTTTTTCTGTTGTTGTTGTTGTTGTTGTTGTGGTTATGATATATTTTTCTTTTTTTTGAAACTCTCTTCTTTGAACTACTAACCTGTATATAAGCATAATACTTTAGCGAACCCGAAAATAAGAAAAAAAAGAATAAAAGATCAAAATGAAACGACACATTTTCAACACTTAGATTTTTAAACACACATTTGTTAATTTTGTTGAGGGAAGAATTTCGAAGCAAAAATAGTCACACACACACACACTCTCTCTCTCAATCACTCTCTGTGTATCTGCCACGGCAAGGAATTGCCATAATCACCAGAAAAGAATTGTATTGCAGGCATTTCATAAATATTATGAAACCAAAATCGACATCAACATAACAACTGAAACATCAAATTGAATTCTTATTCAAACGGAGTTGAATTTATTTTTAATTTGTTCCAATCCACGCCATTCAAGTCATCCATTCGCACGTTACGCCAATTAATATTTCACAATCTCTTGCTCTTTTTCCATATCAAACGCTCTACACGTAACCAACAAGAAATAGTGTACAAAAATAGAATAATTGTGTGCCCATAACGATCGCATTCCGAAATGCCGTTGTAACGCAAGCATCTTAGATCACACAGACAGACAATTTCAGTGCACATTTTGGCTAGCTTCACTGAGCTTCATGACCAAATTTCAGTGATTTCAGTTGACATCGATTCATTTCGCTCTCTTTCATATTCGAATTAGTTTGGCGTTCCAAATCAATTGCAAAACAAATCATAAGCTCCGAACAGGGCCCCATTTCACTAGATATGCTCACGCGAACATATTTTCATTGTTTTGCAATGCATTTCAAATTGGAGCTGTGATACATTTGAGCATATTCTCAAAAAATTGTTGTTGTAATGTGTAAATTAGTAAAAGATTTGCTCAAAAATCCTGTAACCACACATTTTAGGTGGCAAGAAATTCAAGGATATCTTTTGCTAATTACAACAACAATAACAACACATTACAAAGACCATTTTTGAGAATACGTCAAACGTATAATAGCTCACATTTAAACTACATTGCAAAACAATGAGAATATTTTCGCGTGAGCATCTTTGGTGAAAAAGGCCCCAGAAGCTACCTAATGAGCAATAACATAAAAACACACAACCTAGACAAACCACACAGGTAGTACTAATTAGATGATCAACAAATTGCTAAGCTCTTTGCTCATTTCATTGCTGACAAAACGTTCTCACTCTCTCACTCTCTCTGTCTCTCTCTGATCAGCCTTCATTTCATTATTTCCTTTGTCACAATGCACAACAACACACATCTGTTTTGCTATTTATCTGTCGCAGTGACCTCTCTCTCTCTCTCTCTCTCTCTCTCTCTTTGCGCTATTAACGGCATCAATCACATCCACAAACACAAACACACATTTGCATCTACACCGCATACAATTTGAGTTGTTTAGTTTGTTTTGATACGGCTAAAATAACAGCGCGACCACGTAATTGTTGCTAGTGGTTCCGCTTCTTTTTTTTCGCAACAAAAAATGTTCGAGAATGAGAATAGTAAAATAATAATTTGTAATGTGCGCCAAAAAGCAAACTAGATTCTCCTAAACACTAATTAAACAGTAATTGGAAAGGCTCCTAATGAAGATAAAATGGTTCATCAGTTCGAGAGGCAGAAAAAAATGAATGCCCAATCAATCAACTACAGACCAAGCACGCGTGCCACATTCTCAAATTGTAGTTGTTGTTGATGACTATGATGAGCGCTCGCGAAAGCAATGTATTGAAAATTAAATTAATTTCACTATTCCAAATTGAAATGACGATTAGCCGGCCGGCCGGTTGCCAAATTGCGCAATCGCTTGCGCTCTCATTTCTAAATTTATTGGAATAGACATAGAAATTTATTTATGAATTGCCTCGCAATTTATCATATGTGTCATTGTTATATTATTAATTTTGGTATATTCAGTAGATTTTTTTTCCCTTTTTTGGATCGAGAAATGTGTGTTTTTGGCGACGCATTCAGCATAGAGTTTCGCCAATTTTTGCAAAAAGTTCCGCAATCCATTGTTAGATTCGCGTTTCCAAAACCTCACATTTTTTCGACTCATCTTTTTTTCTTTCGTTTCCTTCTTTTTTTTTTGTTGTTGTTGAAAAATAAGTATTTTTGTTGTTGTTGTTGTTGTTGTAAAAGAAAATGAAAGAAACACATGCATGATTCTCCCTTGTTCTTTGTCCGTTCAACAGATAAACACACAATAAATCCATCCGCAGAACGTGCATAAAGGACCACATAAAATAAATGCCACTTTACGCAAACAATCAAAAACGAATGTTTTATATAGGTTTTTTATCATCCACACACATACACACACATTTTTATCAAATTATGAGAAATTATTTTTGCCCGCATCCCGCAATCAAATCAATCTTGAAATCTTATTTGTTTTTTGTTCCTTGTTGTTGTTTTTAAAATCAAATATACACGAACCGAACAAACACATCCGAATATGACGAGAGAACGCGCGCGCGCTTAACCATACTTTATTGCGAACCAATTCACCTGATTTAGAGCTGATCAATATCTCTGATGTAGTGGGCTTTTTTTTGTGTAGATATAGTAGACAATGAGTTTTTGATTTTGTTTGTTGTTTATTGTTGACATCACACAAAACATGCGCGTTATTTAGATCGGGTCCTTTTGAATTATCAATTTTTGTTATTAACCATTCTGTGTAACAAATTTTGTCACGTGTAAACATATTATAAGATACACAATTTGAATAAAATGAAGCACACAAACATATTGGTTCGATTCCAAAACAAAAAACACGACTTTTTTTCATAGGTTAATCAATCCGATAGGTATATCGTTCGCCACCACACACAATCATTTTTTGTTGCTCTCATTTTTTCCCATTTTTTTTTTTTTTACTTTTGATTGACTTTGTTTTTGAATCGTAAGTCCAATGAAATGAGTTTGAGAGATCCAACCCGAAGTGTCCAGAGAGAAAAATAAGTGTAGATGCATATTTTGCGAATATCACAGCAGAGCCCAATTAAGTGTGCATTAAAAAAGTGATAGAGAGAGAGAGAGAGAGAAAGGGACAGAGAAAGAAATTGTTGACAAACTACACTACAAATCGGCTCACGGCCGCCTTTTCTCGATGACGAAATTCGGATTTCGCACCCGGGGTGAGAATGTTCCGAAAAAACACATACGAATGCCATTTTGATGTGGCCGGAAGTAAATATTTGCATCCACATAAAATTTACCTTCTTCTTAGATTAATCACACAGGAAATTGCGATTAATTCAAGTGCTCGGCCTTGGATTTCAAAACCATTCGAAATGATGCATCCAGACGGCAACGCACGCACTTGTTTCTATTTTATGCTTTCGATTGATCTTCACCAATCTTCTGCCCAGTCAATTACTAACATTTTGATCCCCGCCCAGATCAAAATCCAATAACTGCGAATGTTGTTGTTGTTGTTGTTTTTTCTTTATTGTGAATAACCCGACATTTTATGGGATAAGGAAAATGTGCCCAAAGAAATCAGACTGCAAAACGCAAGTGTCATTTTAATCACGAGAATATTGTTTATTTGTGTTAACATTTAAAATTAAATAGATTTATTGTGAAAAGTGCAGTTCAAACCGGAAAACCAATGAAAATGCAACACTCAATGTGGGGATTCGGTCACAAATCAGCACACATTTCTAGATTTAAAAACACAGACATTTTCGATTGGGATTTAGTCAATGCTTTTCCTAATCAATTAAACACATGTGACAGAATTGTTTTAATCAATTTTACTTTTCGATCGCACTAGTGAGTGACAAAAATGATTTTGATTCGAACATTTTGAGATTTCGGCACATCTAATAAAAATCGTTTTTTGCACTCAAATTTGTCGATAAACCAGCTAACGGCAAACACACGCAAGTCAAAATAATTTTTTGCTAATGCAATTCTTTTCTTTTCCATCTTTTTTTCACTGACAATTCTCTACATTCGGTATCATGCACATACGAACACGCAAATTTATTCCACACAATTCGCAAACAAACAAACAAAAACACTCTCTCTCACTCATTGATCGGAACGCATTCATACAAAATCAATAAAAAAAAATCGTAACCATTCAAAATACACGAAACTTAAATCAAAACCGAACTAGGAATGGTGAAGGAGTGCGAAACGGTGCATGCTTGGAGCCACGCGTCATTTTAAAGGCACCAGAGGGTCAGGGATGCCCACGATGCGGTGGCTGGGTATATGCCGCTGAACAAATGTTGGCGAGAGGAAGAGTAAGTATCACAGTTTAGAGGCAAGTATTTACTTTAACACGAGAAATCGAGAATATCACCATTTTTTTCTCTCGTGGAACAATCCGAACACCCTTTTGCATTCATTGAATTGTTTTTTCTTCTCTTCTGCAACGACACCATTTAACTTAAACTCTTTCTCTTTCTTATTTTTGCTATCGGTCAAAAACCAAAACATACACGAAACAATTAAATCCGATTTCAAACAAAAATACCAAACTCACACAAATTAAATGGTGCAATTTACGTCCATTAAATCGTGATTCCGGTCAGGGCTATCACAGACGGTGCTTCAAATGTTTGCTTTGCAATAGAACGTTGGACTCAACCATGCACTGCGATGGACCTGATAAAGAAGTATATTGTCGAGGTACAACCACACTTTCACACAATACGCACCTGTCTGTCTTTCTGTCTGATCTGGTCGATATTTATTACAATTCCCCTGATCTTTACATTGTTGATGTTGTTGTTGTTGTTGTTGTTGTTGACTCACAATAATATCGCAATGATGATATTATTGCATCCCGTTGTTTTTATCTCTCTTGTTATTTGACGGCTCAATGAAAACATTCGTTCATTGTTGTTGTTGTTTCAGTGTTTTGCTTTTGTTAATCAACACATACAAAAATTGTTCAAAATTCAATCAAGAAAATGGATAAAAGCTCACAATATTTAAGATTCATACGATTGGCAGTTGTCAGTCTTTTATTTCTTTGTGTTTATTGTTTATTTGTATGTAAACGGCTCGAATGCAGCAAATGTTCCGATTTTGACACGGTCTAACGACAACCTAAAGCAAGTTGAAAACATTGCTCAACATGACGAGCCATTTCCGTGTATACTTTCGAAAAGAATGCGATTCTCTCACTTTGATCCGTATGGAAAATTATATATTTTGCTCTTTGGAAGAAAATTTCATGTAAAAGCAACAATTTGTTTCTCATCATGATCACATTTGTGACATTCAATGCTTCGTCAATTGTTCAACAAATTCATCAAAAGCATATTCGATTCGGCGTTTGAGCAAAATGTACCGAAACTTATCGAAATTTATTTTTTCGCATCTCGCATTTTAAGCCTAATTTTGTTGGATCAATTTTCGGCATTTTTATGAAACGTGGAGACCTTTTTCTAATTCGCTGTGAAATGCGTTTCATTTATTACTCAGGGATAACCGGCTCGATCTGCGCCGATTCAAATAAAATACCTAGCTTTAATCAAAATTCAATGAAAATTGACTCCTAATCCCTTGAATTTCCCAAAATTTGAATACGAATCGGACTTTTTTCTTTAAACTCAATGACAAAATTATTCGGTTGATTCAAACATCAAATGATAAGTTATGCAAGTTTCCGTTCTAATTAAGTGAAAATGGTCAAACAGATTCTAATATTTCCGATGCATGAAATGAACTTCGTTTCTCCAATAGAATTTGGTGGTATAGTTTCAACATTGAAGCATCAAATATTTCATTTCAATGTTTTACATTTATTCAACGACAATATTTTTTTCTCTGTGAATATTTCATTTTTTCTTTAGACCTTCCACAAAGAGTGTTTCAAATGTGGCGACTGCTCAAAACGTTTAGATTCTGTTAACTGTTGTGAAGGTCCAGATAAGGATATTTACTGCAAAGGTGTGCGAATGTTCTGTTTTGCGTTTGGTTTGGCGCATTTAGATTGCTTTTCAACTAGATTTTTTCGCATTTTTCGCTCTTTCTATCTCTCTATTTCAAAAAGGTTCTTTCTGATATTTCATCGTTTGAATTTGCAAACAAGAAAGCAAAATCATAACATCAAAAATAAACTGTACTACATATATTAAAAACATCTGTTCGAAATGAATTCCTGTTCAATTCATCTCGCCGTTCCGATTCAATGGTTTTGAAGATCGCTTTGCACATTACATTCCAAATTAGATAGCACAATCTATAAAGAATTTCACAAAAAATATTACACAATTTTTAGTAAGCACAAAACTAGCACTAACCTCATTTATTGACTCGTTAAATCTCTACTTACGCATTTTAAGTTTAAAATTAATATTTAATCGAGATGAATAATAGATCTCATATTCAAATGCTTGGCGTGAATGTACTTTGAGTTTTGCTTGATTCGCTCGCATGAATCCCGAGGCTATCCTAAATGTTGTCTAACTAATCCGTTGGGGCAAACTGTGACTAAAATATGGAATTTTTCTATTTGTATCACCAACCGTCAATTGAAATTGTGTGGCTGAATTAGTGTGCTATGCAAAGCGATTTGGTCCGAAAGGCTATGGCTATGGTCAAGGTGGCGGCACTCTGCAAAGTGAGACGTACGAAAATAAGTAAGTACAAATTTGGGACTCTATTTGTAAATATCCAAATTGACGAACATCAACTAGATGTAAATTCATGTTCAGGGCGTAGCAAACTCTCTAAATGGTTGAATGAACCAAAACACAACGAATGTTTCCTACGTACAAATTCAATTTCAGTTTGAATGTTCTGTGTGATTGATATAAATAAACAAATTGTCCAAAAACAACACACACACACAAAACAAAACACATTCTTCCGAAAGAAACACAATTGTTCCATAACTGTGAATTGTCTCCAAATGATTTTGAAGCGAATTAATCCAATTAATGCTATTTAGGTTGTTACGCACAGCGTTACGGTGCTCGTGGATATGGTCACCTTGGTATGTCGTCTCTGGGTTTGATGTCTGACATCAAAGATAAAGAATGGCAAAGGTATCTTTAGTCGCCCGGTTTCAAATGTCAATCTCCTCTTGTTTCGACATGTTCGCATCAAATTTGTCTAATACAATGTTGATGCTAGTTGCCAACAGCTCATCACATATCACACATTACAATTTCACCTTCAATGAGCTCAAGGTGTAATTTGCCTTGATTGAAATCAAATGAAAATTGCACATGTGAAAAAACGTGTATAACTCTATCATTTGGTGTTTCTTATATTTCAAGTGTTTCAATGTGTTTATTTTCATCATGAAGTCTTTTAATCATCATCTCGAAATAACGAAAATCAATGTGATTCTCATGAATTTACTGCGAACATTTGAATGCATATGCTGCGAAAAGTTGCTTTTTGCATTTCAAGAGAAAAAATGGCAGAATTCACACATTTGGTCAAAAGGAATTTCTCTTGAAACGTCCAGTTTTTGCACTGAATTGTGACTAAAACATATGTTTGGAATCGCTAATCAATAATTCGTTGGTCAAAAAAAATGTCCATCGCAAAATGTGTGTTGGTTTTGTATGAGAGATTTCGTGTGCTATGAAAACAAATCAACATGATGAATGATTCTGTATGAATGTGTTTTAATAAGATGTTGATATGTGTAAAACTGGCTGAAAATAGCTCACAATCACATTTCAATTGGTCGATAAAAATATAATCTCGCTGTTTTTTTGTTATTTTTTTGTTTGCTGCAATCAGCGAGCTCGCACCAAAAACCTGCGCCATCGATACGGCCAAGATCCAAGCTCCACCAGGTAAACTCGCACAACATGCATTCTATCTCAGGCTCAGTGATTAAAAACGTGTTTGCGTTTGTTGAATTCAGGTCAAGGATGTCCCAGATGCGGAGGTGTCGTATTTGCAGCCGAATTGGTTTTATCGAAAGGTCGTGAATGGCATCGTAAATGTTTCAAATGTAAAGACTGCACCAAGACACTTGACTCGATTATCGCATGCGATGGACCCGACAAAGATGTATATTGTAAAACTTGCTACGGAAAAAAATGGGGCCCGCACGGTATGAATATGCGTTTGCACACGAAACAAATTACAATGATAACAAAATGTGCACTTTCTTCGAAATAGGCTATGGTTTTGCGTGTGGATCTGGTTTCCTCCAAACCGATGGATTAACGTGAGTGTTAATTTGTTGATTGACTCATGCGAGTATTTAATTCGTTTGTTTTTGTGCAGAGAGGATCAAATCTCGGCATCGAAACCATTCTACAATCCTGATACCACCAGCATTAAAGCACCAGCGGGTCAAGGTTGCCTAAAGATTTTTATTTTGTTATAAATTAATACAGAAAAATATGTTGCTAATATCGATATTAACGACATTTTTGTGCCAAGTAAATGTGAAGATATGTTGAACGTTATTGCTTTATGTAATACTTAGAGCAATAAGGTTCAAATTCGCTTGACCTTTCCGTTGAACATCACACTATTTTCCTCTGAAATCTTCAAATATTTTTTTTTATTTAAATAAATTTTAAGACTGCAGAATTTCGGTGTGGGTTTTCAACCTAAATGCGCAGCTGACATTTGATTTCACTACACAAATTGATGCATTTTTGAGAAGCTTTTGGCGCTGAAATATCAAAACAGATCATGCACTTTCATTTCCGCACCCCAAATTTGCAAAAAATTCACCACTGCGTCACTTCGTGAAGTGAAATTGAATTTCAGTTTTACATTGCGCCCGATGTTCATAAAAACCCGAAAAATTATGAAAAAAGTTAATAAAAAAATGATTGCATGTGAACCTTTAAGGTTGCCCACGTTGCGGTGGAGCTGTATTTGCTGCTGAGCAACAATTGGCCAAAGGCACAATGTGGCACAAGCAATGCTTCAACTGCGCCGAATGCCACCGACCATTGGACTCAACATTGGCTTGCGACGGCCCCGATCGTGAAATCCATTGCCGTGCATGCTACGCCAAACTCTTTGGACCAAAAGGCAAGTGCAACCAAATGTTATTTCAAATCAGCTTCAAATGCTATTTCTACTTTTGCACATATTCATCTGTAACCATGTAATTTGAAAATTAGGTTTCGGTTATGGCCACTCACCAACCTTGGTCTCAACCAACGGTGAATCTACTATTGCTTAGTGAGTAAACTTATGACAAGACATTCATTAAAATTACATTCAGAATGGACGTTGCTAACGTTCAATAAATCATTCGCAGCCCTGACGGTCGTGCTTTCGGTGGTGCAAAAGCTCCAAGCGGTTCCGGTTGCCAACGTTGTGGATTCCCAGTGTATGAAGCTGAAAAGATGATTAGCAAAAATCGTCATTGGCATAAAAGATGCTTCTCATGCCATGATTGCCACAAATCACTAGATTCAACAAATTTGTGCGATTCACCCGACAATGAAATCTACTGTCGCGGTTGCTACAATCGCCACTACGGACCGAAAGGTGTTGGTTTCGGTATGGGCGCCGGCTGCTTAACAACGGTCTAAATACTGCATTGTCGACTTTTTGTTTCCTCTCATTTTTTTGTATTTTATAGATTCTTTTTTTTTTCATTCAATAATATATTTTTATCAAAACGGTTTTCATCTGACACATAAAAAAATTATTGATTTTGTTCTTACGTAAATATTTTGCGCGCGCTCTCTCTCTCTTACTCTATAACAGACAACAAATTTTAATCGTACTAATAATAAGCTAGAAGAAGAAGAAATTTATGAGGTAAAAAAACAGAGGTATGGCGAGACGAATAAAACATGATCGAGATGTTTAAATAGACACTAATAACATAAAATTTAGTTTTCATTTTTTTATATATATAAAAAAGAGACATTGTTAATGGAACAGACAAAAGTATATCTCGGCAATATAATCCAACTAATAATGTATTTATTTTATAGACTCGAGAATGATTTGGATCGCTCGCAAATAAAGAAAGCTTTTTTTGAATAGGTCGACAAAATGTCATATTGTTTGTTGCCAACGCCTTTCGACAAATGGGCTTGTTATTTCTTAAACCGTAGATATTATCAGACAACGACAAAGAAACAAAAACTACTGAGATGAACCGAAAAATAAATTTACAATTATACATCTTTGACTAATCTAGTTTTTAGACACAAAATCATACATATAAATCTCGAACGATCGACGTTTGGGTTTGCAAATGAGACATTGTGAACTTGAACGGATGAAAGAATGTTATGTTGCTTCAGTAGAATTTTCTGTAACTATTGGCGGCATATTCAAATAAGTGAAATAAAACCATTTTATTTTACGCAATCGATTCGTTTTTATGAATAACATTTCTTTTACAGACTTTGCTGAGAAATTGTGACGATTTTGAAACATAAAATTTTCATTTCGAATGAATCATTTAAAATTTCTTCATTCGAATTTCAAGTTGAATGAACCTCATTAATTGTACAATTTTTGTAGTTCTCACTTTCGGAAAATATTTAATTATTTTCTTTTAAAAAAGTGCGTTGTTTAGATTTGCGGAGGAATTTCTCTTTTGAACCTCAATTTTATTCTCTTCAATTGAATAGAAGAACATCTTTTTTGTTGCTGCTCGCATAAGCGAGACTTATGTTCTGGATAACAATAAAAATGTGAGACAGTAAAATTGTGATAAAAAGACAGCTTCTGAGTGTCGCTTATAAGCCGAACAAAATGAAGATGTACCTATATTTTGAGGCATTCAATTAAAATTCAGATGAAAATTCATATTAATTGCTATTCAACTACAGACAATGGTCATTGCGACTTGATTAACTGTGACGTTTTCAATCGTTGCCTTTCTAATCGATATGAACAATAGAAAACCCAAATTGACAGTTTGCTATCACCGGAAGCAAATTTATTAATGCACTAGTAAACATCGAGTCTGAAGCCATAGTTGATTCATATAGTTAATTTATAAATCAGTGATAGGTCTGCACACCAAACGTTGATATGCATTTAATTAGCCAAATTAAATAATAATATCGTTTTATTAATTCAAAATGCATATGATTGTGGCATGCACATCGTTTGGATTGCATTAAATATAATATAATGCGTCATTGCTCTTTCTGGCTCGCACACACGGTCGCAGCATGTATTTGTGGTTGATTGCGTTCTTACCATACACTGCCACCACTTCAGCTATTCGCCACTGAATCCGAACATTTGATGAGTTATATAATCAAAATTAACATTTATTTACAATTTACGATTTATTTACTAGATAGGTTTCATTTGCATCTATTGTTTTCATGTCAATTTAATTGGAAGCGTCAGGTGACCAAAAAACGAACGCTTCTTAATAATAGCCAAACAGTTCGTGTCACATCGAACATGCGATTCAGATTTCATGTCGTTTCGAGATTCTTCGTTCACTCGCTCGTTCGCCCATAATTTATGACATTTTCACCAGTCCATTCACCGTTCTCGGCGCTTGTGAATTAAATTCAAATACCAATTGACTAATCGAGGACTGGTGACTTTTGAAATTGGTTTTTGAATTCTGAAGTCATTAAAAAGCGCGCGAATTTTTTCCAAAATTTCCGTGAAAAGCGCAAGAACGAACATTCGAAGCAATTATGTTTCGTCCCACGCATATTTAAAAGCAAATTGAACTCAGTTAGTATTGACAAAAGTCTCTCAGTTAGTATTTCAATTACTATAGGGAGCAATTTTTTGCGGCAAATGGCTCATTTTGAAACGGGCGATCGCTGTTTCTCTTTGTTTTCCGTAGTTTTCATTTCAAAATCACTTCAAACAATCAAATAAACACAAACATTTAAATGATCAAAAATCAAAAGATTGCGTCATATTTTAACTACTAATACTTAATTGGAATCGGTCGCCTTGGAAATGGAGCCCTAAAGCAGTCATTTGACACAAATTCCTGGATTGATATTCAATGCCAACATGGAGCTTACGTTCTAATTCGTTTTATTCTCATGAAATCGGAATCATTCAATCGTGCTTCACAAATGAAAATAAACACTTAGGGAAACTGTTGAGTTTCAGCATTGTTTTGCTTAAAATGCAAGAAATTAAATAAATTGGATGCGAATGATTTTTAGTGAGTAGAATTTGTGAGTTATTAAGTGGTCGTATGCGAATTGAACAAATCAATGTTGTTCCACTGAAGCACCGCGGGCAACATTGAAAGCGCAATGAATTCAGCAATCCGAATAATTTTCGATTGATCATTTTCATGCTTCATTTATAATAAACCGCATAAAATGTTGCATTTATGCTGTGTACACACGCACATGCACATTCACACGCGCCCACATCCATCCAACAAAATGCACGGCTAGGGGAATATAGCTCCAATATCGATGTGGAAATAGAATGAAATAACTTGAGAACGCAAATTCAACACAAATGACATTGAAATGCATTTTAGAGATATGCTCGAATATGACGGAAAATTAGATGATTGTGTAAAAAATGGCAAACTCCCCTAGATGCACAATCATTGAACAATGCAATATGCGTCGGAGCTCACGGTAACGTCCAATACATAATGCAGAGCCATGTAATATTTATATTTGAATTCAATTATATGGTAGTTAATAAATTGATTTCATGATAAGTTTAGTGGTGTTCCGGATCCGATGGGCGCACGCTAGACTCAGACGTGGTGTGATGAGGGGGAGGGGTGGGGGTGGATGCTAGTGTATCGAATTGTTTGCAATCGATAAAGTTCCTGCATGCAAATGAATGTTCAATTATTATCTAGCTCTCATTTTCTCTCTATCCCTCTCTTTGAATGCTGTTCCAATACTTTTGTCATGAGGTGGTTGTGAAATGGATGCAATGTGCGTGGGCGCGAAGGGGCACATGGACGCGAGGGTGGTGTGAGTCAAAAATAATCATCATTTTCTAATTTGAATTGTGCGCAAGCATTCATTTGGCTAGCAATTGTTCTCGAATTTGAAAACAATTTGCATGTTACTCACATTTGCACACCAAATTAATTAAGCCGCTAAAATCAAATGCATTGATTATTTTATTCGGGCTTTCATGTCCATTCGAAATATGTTCGACTAACCGTTGATGTTGCTCATTTGGGCAAATTACCTCAACTAGATGCTCACTTCGATTCGATTTGACTGTGTGCATTAAGCAAAAATTGTCCATCGTTGAAATTGATGGACCATTTCATAATCCTAATCAATTCGGTCTTTATCGATTTCCTTTGCAGTGAAATGGCGCATGGAAAATCCTTTTGATTATCTACTTATTGCGCTCAAATTCTACCGTTCGCATTGTAATTATCATTGAAATCATTTAGCTCAAGGGCTATTTTCATGAATTCAAAAGAAGAGATTGCAATTCATAGCTTGACTAAAGAAAACAACGCAATAAATATTTTATGATCCACGAAAGCTTGATGAAGCGCTTTTAAAACGAAGCTTAAATGTGAATATCGAGCGTATACTTTATGCAATTGTTCATTTTGTGATTGGCAAATGTTACTTGTACGCGCATGTAATGCAATCATCATGATATTGAATAAATATTAATCCTGAATAGTTGAATGCACTTTCATACGCGATGCGCACAAAATATTCGCCAATCCACTTCACGTTTCACATTTGCACTATTCATATAAGAATTAAAATAAATAATGTAAGTATAATAAAGCGCTTTAATAAACTAATTAATTCATATTTAAAGTGATGACAAACTAACGCTGATTATGTGCGCATATTGCTCGACTGCAATCACACATCTGACAATAATAACAATAATAGATGCAATAATACACACACGAAATGACACATGTCAATGGCGAAAAAAACTACAGTGAAATATAAAATTATGCGCAATACTTTTACAGCGCTTGTAAAATATTCTATTATTGTCACAGCACAGATGACCAATGCAAACAACCCTACTTGAATGCGTCAAGTGCGTGTGTTCGCATTGGTCATCTATGCTGCGATAAAAGTAGGATATTTTACAGGCGCTGTAAAAGTATTGCTTGTCATTTCATATTTCACTTCGATAATTTGTGCCTATTGCATTGTACATTGGAAAAAAATGCGCATAAATGAGGATTTGGTGGCACACGCCACACACGAGCTCCACCAAATACTATGCCAAATATTCAATCAAGAAATGGTTCAAAACAATCGCATAGAATGAGGGAGGCATAACTTATCTGAAGAAAAGCTCAGCAAACAGAGAATTTAATTTGAACTTATATTTTGTCTAAATATACGTGCGGAATATATATCGACATTATGGGACACGGTTTTTTTAGAATATCAAATTTGAATTTTTCAAAAAATAGAAGCGACAAATTCAAGATGTTCCCTTGAGCCGTATTCAGTTTGGGGATAATTTGCATCGGAGTGTCGAAGAAGCTGCGCTTATAACCAAATCAGCGTCACATTCCTTAAAATGTTCAAATATTGATTAATTTTGAGAGGAAAAGAAGCGTAACTACTTAACATATTATCAAATAGAGAATAAACATTACGGATTTTATGGAAGGAACGCCTTAGCGATGCATTTTGTTTATTTCTAAGCTTTTAATGCAAACTATGAGAAGAATGCTTGAGCTAAATCAATAAGAATATCCTTTCAAGATTAAACATTAAATTATGAAACAATGTTAAGCTCCTTCTTTCATATTTGCCAAGTAATACAATGTCATATCGTTGTGTCACACGAAGCGGGTTGTTTCATGATTTGAATTTGCGTAACATTGCGGTTTCATTCGATGGAGCCAATTTGGTATGGCCAACCCTGGCCGCGTCTGAATTTTGCCCGGCAATTTTTTTGAACGAACATCTTCTAATGTCTTCTCTTGCCTTGACGAACTTTGTATATTCAAATTTCAACCTTGTTCAATTCATCCAACATTTTCGAAAATATGACAAATCAATAGAATTCATAGCTTTGTACTTTGATGTTTGAAACGCTGTGAAATAGTGTGAATATGTTCGAAGATTCGAAATAAAATAAAACTCTGGTTCCAAGAGCATGTTTTAAATGAAATTTATATGTTTACTTGTCTGAGGGAGTTTTCTAGATGTTTTTTTTACAATCGAATTATAGTCAAAAGAATTGAAGCGAATTTTCCACCGAACTGTTCAAATAAGTTGAAAAAAAAACAAAAAAGGTTTATTTTATTATATGAGTATGGCGACCGAACAAAACACACTCTGATAAATTTATAAATGTATTCATTGTATAAGTACCACTGAATTTCATTCGAAAATCGTATTTGGTCAAATTGTAGTAGCTTCAAAGCAAAAGTATTTAAATTATAGTAATAATCAATCTCGTTCTTAATTCATTAACTATAGACTGAACCACATTTATGTCATGTTGTAAAAACTCCGGTCGTAGATAGAATTTCCTAGACAAACCTTGATCTAAGTTGGCAAATAAATATACCGGGCAAAATTCGGACCCGAGCTATGGTTATACACCCACTTTATTTAGTTGGCTTTCGTTTAAATCAATTTACTGGCAACCCTTTTCCAAAACTATTACACAATAAACAGCAAAAACCAAAGGAGAATCAGTAATCAAATGTCAGATTAAAATGATTGACTGAGAATAAAAACGAGACTTCATATCAAGCCTCCTGCTCTTGCAAGAGCATGCTTATGAATTTTTGTGTAAGCGAGAGCAAGAGGTGAGATGTGAAGTCTCACTTTCATTCTCATTCATTCAAATATGGTATTACACAATTTACGGAGAAACTTCCACATTAAATAGAGTTACATTTACTCTGTACTTCACAGAGAAAATAAAAATGGTTATTCCGAGTCATGCGTTTGTAAGCAATAAATTGTTGGTAAATTTTTCTTGAATAACCACACAGAGAGACTTAAATTTTAGTGAATTTATGTTAAAACCAGTGATGGTTTTCGATAGACATCTGTAGGCATAGACCATTGTCTATACAATCGATTGGTATAGGCAAAGTGTAGGCAATGTGTACATGTACATAACTAAAAACGTTTGTGTTAGTTTGTATCTGTGTGTATATATAGGCTGCCTATAGACATGCCTACACATTTGTTGTCTATAGACATGTCAATCTGTTCATCACTGGTTAAAACCGAAATTTATGGCAAAGTCCGTGTGATAATTCAAGCAAAATTTACGAAAAATCTATTATTTACCAACGCACGACTCGAAATCACCATTTTTTTTTTCTCTGTGTACGTATTGCAAGTGCTTGAGCGGCTTCTTTAAATCGAAGCACCCGGCACTGTGCGAAATCTACAATACAAACGAAGACTCACTGACGAATTGTAGAGAGATTGTATAAACGACCATTGGCTGCGGCATCGAATTCGAACACGGAGATTTTAATGCATTTTAAGGTCTGGATTGAACTGATGCCACTAAATATTCAATATTTAAATGAAAAGATACAATATTGATGTATGAAATTGTTAACGAAATTGGATTATAAAATAGGAACTTCTTACTG
This sequence comes from Obolodiplosis robiniae, assembly GCA_028476595.1. Taxonomy (NCBI): domain Eukaryota; kingdom Metazoa; phylum Arthropoda; class Insecta; order Diptera; family Cecidomyiidae; genus Obolodiplosis; species Obolodiplosis robiniae. Next base: position 3,371,554 of record CM052017.1, on the reverse strand, counting down.
CTACAATTGTGCATTTGTAGTCTACTTCGCCTTTGATCCGAGCTAATAATATATCCGCTGCATTTTAATTTGTGGGTGGATTTCTCCACATTTCCAGTGTCCACAGTATTTAACTGGATTTCAGCGATGCATCGATGCACATGATATTGTTTAATATTGTAATTAATTAAATTTTCCATGTGATTTGGAATGAAAATAATTGATATGCTTTGGTCGAATCGGAATTATGTATTGCATCGCATTGATTTATTGATGATGAATTGATCACTTATGCACTAATTAAGTGTGTTCATCGTGTCTCGCAGAGAAAACACAAGACATGCATTTGTTTGCTCATAATATTAGAAGTCACGCAAAAAATGAATACTAAAGGGAACGGAAGGAGAATGGAAAAGGAAAAAGGAAGAAAGGGAAAAAATGGAGTGAGGAAGAAACAAGGAAAAGAAAAAAAAGAGGAACAAATGGGCGATCCGAATCTAAGCAAGCTCATTACTTGTGCATGATCACCAAACTAATTGAAATAAATGGTCTTACGTACGTAAAACTAACTTTTCCGCACATTTCCCGAAATTGTTTAGGTTTACGGGTTTTTCTTTGATTGCTACTCATTTGTATTGGATTTATGTTTATTTCTTATCGAATCATCATGCACCTTTGAGAATTAATCACAGAAAATCTCAAGTCATTACACATCGTGTGATTTAAATTTAAATTTTAATTAAAATACGAATAAACATCTGAGTTTCTAATTTTACTTCAACGTTCTCTATTTTCGAATTGGTAATAACAATTACGAATTAGTTCACTCTGCTGTGAACTTTCAATTTATGCCAACGATAGATAAGGTTCCACATTTATGTTATGTATGAATTTCGTTAAAAAGTTATTGAGCATTCAAAATGATGAAAAAATCACAGATTAGAAAATCACAACTACTTCATCCAATTCAATGACAAAATTTGAATATTGACTCCGAAAATTGAAAATTTTGTGAGGGAGGTAGTCCTAAATCTCATCGGAATGACTTGAAATTTTTTATGACTAATTTTTTTCCTAGAAAAATAATATTCTGCAAGTTCCAATAGGAAACAATATGAACTTAAGATATTCGCCATACAAATTTTTCGTTTCGACCGCGAAGAGACCGCGAAAATCGAAAATTTTGCAGGGGAGGTAGTACTAAATCTTATCGGAATGACTTGAAATTTTGTATAACTTAATTTTTTCGTACAAAAATAATATTCTGAAAATTTCATTATGATACAATGCGAACTAGACATAGTCCCCATACAAATGTTTCTTAGTTATATTGAAAAACAGCCCATTTATTGATTCGACTCCACTAGAGCTACCTGAAAATTAATAGGGTTCTATTCCTAATGAAGTTCAATGCGTTTGAAAATTTCGTATCAATTATAATCTCAGATTTTTGAGTTATCTTGTTAACAAATTTTTGCGTACAACGGACAACGGACAACGGACAACGGACAACGGACAACGTACCACACACGGATAAAAAATTGCTCTGGGAATGGTTGCAATCGTTTTTTCTAGGTTCAAAACGCATAGAAAACTTATTCCGGACCGATCGCAATACTTTTACCTCACACAGTGGTGTGTGCGGAAAAGTAAAAACGAAATATCGAATTCAGGCTCCAAAAAGTATTCTAACTGAATGCGGAAAACTCGGCGGTTAGTTTAGATAGGTAATTATTTATTTTTTTATTTATTTTTCCAATTTGGATATGTGTGTGTGTATCGGTATCATATCTATTGCATAAAGTTTGTGTTGCAATAATTCTTGTTTATTTCAGGTTGATGAATTTGATGCGAGGGGATATGAATGTTGTGATGAAACTCAAAACTTGGCTCTCGATCGGGGTTTGTGCAGAGGTATTGTAAGGGGTATATGAAGCATTTTGTTTCGTAAAACAGACCAGATGCTGAAAGGAAAGAATGGTCCATAAATGTTTGTTGTTATTGTTGATAAATTTGATAGTTTATATGCATTTTTTTGTTTATTTTAACAACGATGCAAAAAGGAAATGGAGTGATTGTGCTTTGTTGTGTCACCATTAACCGGTTACCCATATCGGTATTTCTTCGATTCATTCATATTTTCATCATTGAAGAATCAATGTTGCAGGAATATATTGGAATTGAATTGGTCATAGATTAAGATTTCAATAAAGAATCTAAGTAATCAATGCAATAATACCTTTAAAAAGTTACATGCAAACAGCGCCACGCAGATATATTAAATTTGCATTATACACGGTAGCAGTGGGTAGTGGAACTAAGAGATTTGTTTGGTTTTGTTGTTGGGGACGCGTAGTATTCTTGAAAGACTATATCATAAACAAACTCGAATCCAATGAAAATAATCATTTCCAAATAGAATTTCATAAGAGTTTATTCTACAAAATATACATGGAGATTTGTCGCTTGGCTGGCCGTAACAATAAAAATCCTTAACCTCGTCGATTTTATTTTGTGTGGTGGGCCTGGGCATATTTGTGGTGCTGAATATACAACAATATTCATGATTTATTTTCGTCAAGTTCTCCCTTGTACAAGAACAAATTAAATAAAACACCATTATTTTGAGTTAGCTGAATAGACAAAAACATTAGTTTTATTGAGTCAAACTTTGATTGCATTTCGAGCAGATTGCTCATCATCAGCAACACCACTGAAAACGGAATTTGTTCTTGTATTATTTGATGGTTAGCGCTTATCATTTCTATTAAAATTTATAAGTTCTACCTTGTTTTCAGATCATTTTTTTCACAACCGTTAAACATGTTAGTTCGAAATCAAATAAAATATTTTTTTCGAAATTTTTTATCACTCCAAATAATATGTTTATCAATTGAGTCAAATTGAATGTCCGTTTCCCGTTTCTGCTTCGTTTCTGTTTCACAATTTGCAATAATAATGGTTTGTATTCATTTTCATTTAAATGCTTTTGATAGTTGAATGCGTTTGAGTGGCATGCGGTTGGTTATGGATATTTCCCAATTAAAATCAACCAGTTTGGCATAATTAAACCGACATTTCCGACTTGCTGTATTTGGATGGTAATGACCAGTCTCTGAAATGCATCGACAAACCCACGACAAGCCATTAACCAAAGCCGAAGTAGCGAAAGTTCGATTATTAGAAAACATCATATGATTTTCATATTAAATTTAATATATTATTTCAGTACATCCCAGAATACTACTTCCTTTATCCATTTAACTTTCAATTATTAATATTTTTTTCCAGGACATGGCCACATCCATTCACTGAAAATGGTAGCTCAAAATATCTTTTGAATTATAAGTACAATAAAATACGATGCTTTATATAATTGTATAGAATTTTTTTTGAAAGCTCGTGAAACAAAAAATCTCACACGAGCATGATTGTTATATCTTGTACGTTTTAGAATCGCCATGCCGTTTATCCAACTTAATCAATGTATTTTCGATTGTTTAGTAGCAATTGTATCAATTCATTATAATTCAAATTGACTGAATTCCCGCAAATTTACAATGAAAATTGTGTGACTTCAAATGCTTCCATTTAGATTCAGAGTTGAGTACCTCTAGTTCAGTATATTCAATTAAAAATGGGATTTCGCAAATAATGAAAAGAATGACCGGATTTCATGTAAATTGTTGATAAATCGGAGCAGCATATAATGAGTGGGCATGCACCAGGTACACAATGTTTTATGCACTCAACACTTCTAATAATTAAAATATTGATTCAGGCAGAATTATTTCCGGTGTGCAATAGTGGCGCGGTGGAAACATGCGGTGTGCGTGCGCGAGCGTGAGTTTGAGCGTGTGTGTTTGTATTGGGAAGCATTTGCTACGGTTGGCTTTTTAATTGTCCATTTATTTGAATTTTATTTTCGGCATTTCAGCTATTATTTAATTTCATCAAATGCTAATTTCCCGTTCTATATAATTAAAATTTTCTGCTGAAACACTTTATTTGTAATTAAAGAAAAAGCAATTAAGCTTAATTACATTTTCAGTGAGTGAACAGAAGATACGTAAATTCATTTCTATACACATGCCCATTGTGTCTCCTTCTCTCTTGTTCACATCATCTGCTTTTATCTGCAGCGAATGTGTGCTCTAGCGCTATTAATTCAATGCCTCTTGTGTTTTAGCATTAGGTATAAATGAATATTTCATTTCATGCTGCATGGTGAGTAATATACGTGAAAATCATGGCGGTGAGGCGACAACGGTGGTGGTGGCGTACGTTGAACGGTGCGCTACGCAAACACGATCTGATGACAATCACAAGCGATTCTCTCGATAGGATACAGCCGTGATTTGATATGCTCAGAAGCGGTATACACAAAATACCATCACTTTTGGATATTTGTACATTTGGCGCTAGCTTCTCACACTCTGTAATTTCTCGAAAAGACAATAGGAGCTTCAATTCGATTTTTTTTTAATCCGGCTCAATTCATTTTTAAATGGAAGCCTAACAAATTCCATGTACTTTCAAACAAATCATTCCTTATCAACCTCTTTTGAAAAACAAGAGCCACTTTCGAAAATTGGAAGAATTTCACAGAATATATAAGACAACATGAAAAACAAGGCAACCGAAACGAAATGATTACATCGAAATATGCAAACATTCTAAAAATTGTTTCTTTTGATTCGAACTCATTAGCTGAACAACACACATTAAAATCGTTTGTAATGCTTGAAAAAATGATTGATTTCAGTCAAATATAGCTCAATTCAGCAGATTTGCCTAAAAAATCCACGAAAATGATTTTTTGATTTATTTCAATGATTTTATTCAAAAATTCGTTAGAGGATTTGTAATATTTTTGACAATTTGGTAAGAAATTTTATCGATTATACATATGACGTAGCTGGCGGTAGTCCCAATCGATATAGCAGTGCTTGGTCATTGCGTGAGGAACAGTACGCTAAAACAATATCATCGCCGCTGTGTTGTCGTCTGTCAGTCATTTGATGAATGTCTTCAACATTAACAATAACACCGTTGACTGTTCTTCCTGCATCGTAACCCACATCTGAGTCATAAAAACCTTGTTCAAGAACTCTGTCCGATCTAATGGTATATCCGATATAAGTTGCTTCCAAATCGATTGACTTCCGTTCCCAGCTATCACCATCTGCTCTACCATGCGTACCCAAAATTATGGTGATTTCTCGAGCAGAGTGGCGGTATGAGATTGATACGAACCACAAGGGCCGCTGATTTTTTCCCAAATATTTTCAGGAGCATCAGATAAGAATGGGAGGTTTATTAACATCATACACAGACAATCGAGTTCCTTGTAGATCCATCGCTCCTTATGACCAGCAAAAGTTTCAATCCTGACAAAATCTCTTCAAATTCTGACTGAGAAATTGTAATGATTTATATCGAATGTGATTTGCCCCTCCAAAAAACTCATTGCAACTATTGCTTGCCATTGTATGATCACTGAAAACGTATACATATCGTAAGAATGATGCAGTGATACATCGGATGCCATTCAAATTTTGAATAGAATTGACACATTTGACCTCATGGATTCCGGGAAACTGAAGCCGCCAAGTTTGCGTTTCAAGAAAATAATCCATATTATATTCGTTTGATACATACGGTGGCAAGACTCAATATATAGTCACTAGTGCTAATATGTTGATATACAAACTAGTAGTTTAACGTGTAATATTTCAATATGACGGCGTCAATAGGAGCGAATCCGAGTGAAATGTTATTAACAGAATAAGCCGCAGTAAGGTTTGTTATAAATTCGTATGTCCCACCACACAGTTCAAGTGTTTTCGTACATTTTATTTATTCGAACAACGACAGAGTATGCAGCATCTTATTTATAAACCTGATAAAGAACTCATCAAATTATGATTTCATCTTCCTGGGACGGATCTTTGATGACAATTGCGCAAGCACCGAATAGATATGAGTTGTTCAGATGACTCAATTCAATTAAATTATACCATTTCCGGGTATTTTTTGTGTTTGTTAAGCATCGCAATTGACTTCATATTGGCTTGAGTATATTTCTGAGAAATCGAAAGTTTCGGTCTTTTTACGGTGTTTAATCCACCCGAGACAGTTGCCATTCAGTTATGAACTCATCATGTCGAGTGAACCATTTTTGGCACCCACAAAAACACATCCCAGAGTCAATGAAAATGCAACACAAGCCCGGCCAATTTAAAACACAATCTATTTGGAATTGCTTAGCATCTATAATCAGCTGTGAGATAAAAAGAAAGCTCGAATTCATAGACAAAATTGAAATCAAGCGCAAAGGCTTTCCCAACACAAACACACATTAAATGTGAAAAGATGAAGAGAGTGAATTGCGATTGACAACAAAAATAAAAGAAGATAAACGAAATCAAATTCAAATATAATAACATCGGAATAGTGTATGTGAGTGGCTGGTCGTTGCGATTCCACTTCAACTTCAGATATCGTATTGCACCATTGCTGCGAAACGTTCGCTATTGAGGGCGAGTGAGAGCGAAGGAAAGTGAATATAAAAGACTAAGAAGACACAAGTAATTTTGGAACATTTTCTTAAAAGCTGTTTCATGTATAACTAATTCGAAAGTCAAAACTTACAGAAGAGCACATATCTTTTTATTTTAACGTGGAGCGAACGAACAAGTGAAAGCCCCATAGATCTATTTCCGCATTCGTCGTTCGCCCTCCGACTTCTCTTTCTGAAAGAATGCATTTTACCGTCATCGTACGAATCACACTTGATTCGTTTGCATTCGGAAAATAGTGTTTAAATGTGTGGGTATTGTGTGTCCCAAGAGGTTGTGAGAGAGCGCAGCAATATTAGTGGCGGTTGTAAGCGAAAAATAAGAAGCAAAAGAATAAAACTGATGATGAGATGAGACCGACATTTGGATTTGCGTATTTATTTTGGTCTTACTAAAACTCCATACATAATTACACAAAAAGGAGACGCACCAGCCTAAGCGCATATTCCCGTTTTCTTTGTGTGCACAACAATTCCAATGCATTGAACGTTCCAATATTTTGTCATTTGTACGACTCATTTGCATTTGCATTTTTAGCTATCGTGTAAAATATCAAAGTTCAATCCAGTCAAAACACATGAAAATGTTGCAGTCAATTCTCCGACTTAAAAGACTTTCATTGTCATGCATTCAGATGAATACGATAATCAACTTTGATCATTATTTCCTGACTACTGACCCAGTCAGCAATGCTAAATTTAGATTTATCCTCCATCGAATTGATGCGAAAATTTGTACTTTATTACTTATTCATGAACACAAACACCGAATGAAATGTTGAATATGTCTGAACATGCTCCATTTTGGATGGTCAATTGGAAATAATTGCGATTCTATTGCATTTCCGGTTTGTTCAAACGTTGTTTCGTCACAGATTCGAATGTTTTGTGCTAATGCAATCAATTTTACAAGTGTTTTTAGGTCAAAACGTCGCTAATATTAAATGAAGAAAAAAGAAGCATGGGAATTTCAACATTTGTCGGCCATAATTTGAAACTATGGTTATATTTGCTTCTGTGTAGTCATAAATATCTATCATGAAATCAAATGAAAAACATTGAAATGTAATTTGCAACAAACAAATTGCATACTTATTTTGGGGAAAATACTATTTGAATACACACTTAGAAACCAAAAAGATGTTGCGCATACTGATGGAATTATCAATGAAGAACGCATTCTTGCAATGGTCATAATCAGCGATGTTGACTGTCCTTGAAAATAATGTGAATTATTGTTTAAATTCATCAATGATGCACTAGAGCACATTTTTTAGTCAATTCATATTCTTTTTCTCGAAATTTCATTGTCAAAATCGCTTTTTCTAGCGAAACGAAAAGCAAAATAGTTTTTTGTAGGTAAAACGAACAATAACCATGAATGTAAAGTAGTAAAATGTAAAGGAATTCTCCATTTACACGCCTCAAATGTCCCATTAACCAATTTAAAACATCCTTTTAATATATTACAATACATCATAAAGGATTTATCTCGGTGAATAACTACAGAAAACGCTGTAGATTAGGCGCTTAAATGGCAAACCCTGTAGCATTTTAGGTTTCTTTAGTGCCTTCACCTGGAATTTCTTGTAGAAAACAAACTTTGCGACAGCTCGTTAAATTTACAGTGTCAATGTAGTTTCTTGTATGAAGCTCACTTATTACATGAAAACTACAGCAAAGCTGTAGAAATCTAAACTAGTACAAGGTTTTTCATGCAAGCGCTTTTTCTACAGGGATTCCTGAAATCATCTTCCGGAATGAATTCTCCGTGAACCAACGAAATTAAGGATCGAACGTTTTTAGTTTGTATTTCAATCGAATATTCGATACTATTTTGCAATTAAAAAAAGAAGAAAGAAATAAAGCAACCATTTTCACTTTCAGTTTAGCTCACTTCGCATTCATTCTTACTGCCAAAGTAACGGCCATAATTTCGTTTAGCGTTAAACAGTTCTCTATTATGATGGAGAGCACACACATGACCGGCGCTGAAATACACAATGGGCGCTCACATCTATTTATGTTTGGATGAAGATTGAGCGCATACAAAGGAATTGCTGCTGAGGATGTTGCGGTGTCCATTAGTTGGCACCGGAGTTTATGTGTGTGTGGCTCCGTATGTCGCTTCATTTCCATAATATACGGGAACCTTTTAGAAGCATTACTGTCCGAAATAAATTGATGTATTGTCCATTGTCTTAGTGTTAACCCGTATAATTTGGCTAAAAGCATTTTCTTGCAACGCATTTCTCACATATGCCAGAGAAATAGTTGCAGTACAGTTTCACAAAGTGCAAGAGACGCACGTACAGAAAGAGAGAGAGAAAGAGAGAGAGAGAGAGAGAGAGAGAGAGAGAGAGAGTGAAGCAATACAAAATGCATAATGTTGACTGATGATTTCAATAATGAGTACTTTTATTCGATGATGAGATATCAGCAAAATCCCGTAGATTCTAATCATTCCCTATTTAAATCCTTTGGAATTTGCAAGATTTTGGGTTAAGTATTCATTCAACACTTAACTGCCATATTTATTTTGAGAACTCTTATTTTTTAGTAATAACATTTTAAAAATAATTACAAAGTTAAGCTGGAATTGGTTAAAGTGTTGATGTAACATTGAAAGGTTGAATGCTTGTTTCTCGTTGATTTGATTCGGTCGATCAGAACGAAATACGTGCATCGACAAGACGGAGTAATCTTTTATTTCGGTGGGCAAATGCAAAGCCGCGGATTTCGAATTCAATTTGACCGAATGGCAGGTGACGGTGGTGCTAAACGTTTTATCGCTTTTTATTTGCATGCAAGATTCCTTTTTTCTGCGGTGGCGCATCAACACGCTATTATGAAATCGAATATATACAATCTATATGTGTGTTTTTTTACGTGCAATTCGTGCTGGTTTCACAGTCAATTTCAGTATTGAATGAAAATTGCGGAATCGGCGGAGCACAAAGCGCATGTAGCACCACACATCGGTGCCACACATCGACCATCTCAGCGCTCTTTGGGAAATCAGTGAATAGATGAGGTATGGAAAAGTGAAAATAAATAGAAAGCAAATTCGTAAAAAGAGCGAGCGCACCAACGAAAAAATGAGGAGAAGACGAAACGAATAAAAAGCCGGACGAATGCCAGCTAAAGAACCAATGTCAGAAGGGGTTTTTTATGCCTCCTCACATTTATTTATCCCTCTTGTCACAGGGCATAAAAAGATATTGAGTTTTCAAATAACAGAAATCCATTTCAATTTAATATTCCATTTATATTTATATCCTTTTAAATTGGTTGACCAGCTTCTATACCACTTTCCAATTTCGGTTCCTTTTCCCTTTCCGTCCAGTCGTGCTGCTGCTGCCGATGCCGCTGTTCGTCTTACTCTCGTCATCGTCGTGGCCTTACATCTTTCTGTTTACATTCGTCTTTCCGCATTCGGTGCTTTCCTATTTCATCGTTTGCTTCCTCGATGCTCTCACTGGTCGCTGTGTGACTTTTCGTTTTACACTCAACATTATTAGCTTAACGATTCGATTTTCTTTCTCTGTTTCACCAAATTTGAGTGAGAGAGAGAACTCCTGCCCGCTCGTGCGTCTTCCATCAATTGGATGTGTGTGCTGTTCGATTTGATTGTGAATGTCCAGCGGCAGACACGACATCAAATTGGAGTAAATAATATTCGGCACTTTTCTATTTTTTATAAAATTCTATCAAATCACTATCAAGATAAAATTCTATCAATTATTGATCACGGCCAAAATTCCGAATCGTTTGTCGATTGTTTCACTGAAATTAATGGTGGCGGTTGACGGGCGAACGAACGAGCGACCGAAAACCCATTTCCATCTTTTCAAATGCTCAACAAGAGAATGGAAAATCCGCAAAGCAAGAAAACTCCGAATGACAGTCAATGTGTCATTCAAATCACCAGATACGTATCAATCTCAATCTAGTGAAAATTCATTCGGACTCAATTTATATTTGAGTGATTTGGATGAAATAGTTTCACATTTTCAATTGGTATTTTGCAATGCAAAATCGCATCTCATCTAAATAAAGTTTATTTTCAATTTGCGATTTTCAAATTGAATTTATATTTTTATTTGCCGAACAAAAAGCGGTCTAGTGGACACACACCCACACAAACACACCGTCACAGTGTTTTCGATCGAAGCAACATGATATTTTGGCTACGTTTGCGAAATAGAGATTTTCGGATCATTTCGAATAAATTGGACACACACTAAAAATAAAAACTGAAATTGAACAAATCCAAATCTGAATAATTTTTTTTTTCATTTCGCTCGCTCTGCAGCTTGTCCTCCTCCGACTGTCTTTCTATTTATTGAACGCAACCACACTGACACCGTGCACACACCAAAGTAGCTCACATCGACTCAGGTATTTTTGATTGGCATCAATGAAAATATAAGCTTACGCGCTCGAAATTCCTTTGGGGGATTCGGAATTTCGGTGCTCATGCATAGCCAACCAAATTATGCTGGTTTATATATGTGTGTGTGTATGTGTTTTTCTCTTCTCCCTTCGTTTTCTTCGCTCACTCTTTCTCTAGCTCTTTTCGCTTTGGCTATTTTTTAGTGCCTTGAAATTGTGTACAAAGTTGGAATACGATTTGTATCGCCGCTCTGTCTACGACTGTTCAACTAGAATAACCGAAGGAAATCATTCGGTGCCAGGTCTTTCGTATGATAAAATACATACCAGCAATTTGTGCTTATTTCATATTATATTGTAACGGAAAACAACAGCAACAGCAGCAACCATCGCATGAAGCAGGCCAGACACGTAAGAACGCTGCATACATTACAATTTATGGTTCGATCGTTCGATGTACGAATTGAAAATACTTTTCACTCTCCACACAAACTCTCTCCCTCTCACACTCCCATTCGGATTGGCAGATAAGACGAGAACCAATTGAAGGGACCGTTGGAAAGAAAAAGAAAGAGAATGAAGAGTGAAAGAAAGGCATGGAAAGCGAAGGAAAGCAGCAGAAGTAATAGAAAAAAGCAATGCCAAAATATTGAATCTCTTTCGTATTGAAAAAAAAAAAAATCAAATCGCTTTCCATTCAACGAATTGTAATTGAAAATTTAAGTAAATTCCAACTTCTTATTATGCAATAAGAGAATTAATTGCAATCATAACAGCATTTTCGATGGAATGTGAGATGATGTGAAATGTCAACTTCATCAAATGCCTTCTAAATACTCTGACAGGATTTAAGGTCTTTGAAAATTTCACCTGAAGAAATATTATTATTTTTCATTCGTTTAAATGAGCATGAACGGTGCATGGACGAATATTTGCACTGGTTATAGGTCACAGCGTACAGTGTTTGTTTTCACATGAGTCATCTATAAGGTTATTAAAACATGTGCCTTCATTGCATCCACACAGCAAGATGCTGCCTCCAATTAGTGTCTGCCCATATGCACCAATTGGCCCGGTCATCCGATTTTATCTGGCGTTTAAATACTTAACAGAATTGATGGTATGAAACTCCCAATTTGTTCTTCCGTCATATGCATTACATAGGTAATAAATCTGCATTAAAATATGCCTGCTGCACATCGGCACTGCCATATTTTTTATAGTATCAATCGTATCAATTCATTTTAATCGTGAATGCCGTCAAAATACGCCATCTGTGATTTGATACGTGAATCCATTTCTTATTTCGTACATTATTTTTATTTTCTTCTTACAGTTCATAACATATTTAAAAGTGAAGAAACGATTTTATTACTTTTAAAAACAAATAAAATCATTTCAATTTTTGTTTGTTTTTCAATCAATCATTTTACCATTAAATGGCATACTTTGTCCTTTGTGTAACAATTGGCAAGGAACTTTTCAATTTTCGAATATTTCGTGTATGAAAAATCTCAACAATAATGATGAAATCATAAGTGAAAACTTAACGAATTGTTGACATGCTGTGCCGAAATCCAAACAAAAATCGAAGAAAATATCCATTTTTAAGCACAATAAACACAACTCACTTTAGATGTTATTGGGTCGATATAGCTCCTATGACATTGTGTCGGTGAATTTAGTCTTTTGGTCCGTTATTGGTGCCGTAACAAGTGATGTCTCCCCGCACTGTCATCGTTTCAATTGGATGAATTGAACTTCAGATGGCGCTCGCGTCGAGCTAAATGTCTGGCATAATATGATCTGCTCGACGCACACATCATCCCACTCTTATTAAGATTGTTATTATCGAAAACTTTGGGCAAAACGCCAAGCAATTATCAATAATATTCTATTGGCCAATGCATAACTGTTGTTTCAACGCATACATCTAATATCATAAGTACTCCATCAGCAATATTTTTCGTTAGAGTATACACACATCGCCGATCAATCGACCGACCGACATGAACATACCTGCTCCCAATGTTTTGTCAACTAAATTTGTCCAAAATAAATTCCAAAAAATCCCAATTCCCTCACATATTCTACGCAATAGCGTTGGTAATCGATGAATTATTGTACATTGAAAATGGCAAACAATTTCGCATGAATTCCAAGTAAATGAAAGAAATGTGAAAAAAGCTTTAAATTAGGAGGAAAATGACTAAAATTTGTTAAATTTTAGTGTGAAATTCGATGTGCATTCCATTAAATATCTGAAATTTCTTTAACAAGCGGATTATTCGGGGGAAATTCATATTTTTTTTCTTGGAATTCCCATCTACAATATCTATTAAAAATTTCCGAATTTCAATATGCAATCTTAAATTCATCATTAGTCTCATAATTTCTTTCGGATTTTCGACACATTTTCTTTTGGTTTTTGTTGCTCGGAATCGAATGGAATAACTCCCTGGACACTTCAATATCGCGGAAAACTAAATGAATTCCGTGTTAACGTGGATTCATCTTAAGCAAAACTGTATTCATCTCTCGCAGACGACAAAGAAGATGAACGCAAAAAGAAGCGGAATAGTTCAAAACGTGGGATAAAAGCGGGAACGGGCGACGTCGAATGACATTTGTTCACAAGTTAAACAAATTTGACAACAAATCCTCATGGATTTGATTTCATACTACGTTACATTCTTATTTAGTCTTTCGCAATGTTTGCACATTAAAAAAAGCCGAAGATAGAAAGAATACATTTATTTGGATACGGTTGTGTGCACCGAATCGACATATAAAATGAATCCCATTTCAATTTAACATAATTCCCAACTTCTTCTCTATTGACTCGATCTTCATTTTGCGTGTGCATGACTTATGTGTGCTGCTTTTTGCTGGTAGATTTTTTATGACTTTTTCCAGCCGCATTGTAAATGTGGACACTTGAAATATCTGGGTGTGTGCTTTATCAGCTATATCTTTGACGCTTCTCGAAATGCTGTTTTGATTTCATTTTCCGCTCTTCTTTGCTGACCGCTGGCATAAAATGCCAAAGGCTTCCAACTTTCACATCATCCCCTTTGGACCGGAAACAAAACAATGATTTACTGTATAAATAGTAATGTTTCAGGTTTGACGCGAAGAAATTTTGTGAAAGCTCTCGTGTTGCTGTGTTTCAGCTGCATTGTGTATGGTTACTTTATTATCCCATTTCATTTTTTGATATTCATCGAAGCTTTCATTCGTTCACTCGCAACGTTTGATTTCATGGTCAGCTTCGCTTTGGACTTGTCTTTATTTTCAATGCATTCGCACTGTTTTTATGGAGCGACTCTTATCGTCCAACACTTGTGGCATAACCTGTTATATTCAGGAGAAATAAAACATAGCAGCTGCAACAGTCGCGGCGATTACTAGTCACTGAAAGTGCTTCCCAAACACGTACTGCGTGCTCATGTTCATACACTGAAATGCGACTTCGATAATTTTGTAGATGGATCTTTTTGCTCGTTTCAAATGATTTTATTATTTATCTAGTAGCTAATTTTTTTTCGAAAATCATCTTGTATAAGCAAATTGGGGACGGAAGAAACCAAAATATAAAGAAACTGAACACTAAAAAAGAGTTTAGGAAAATATTCAATTTGAGTCTCACAAGAAATCACAATTCTTTAATTTACTTTTACTCAAGACGCATCCATTCTTTGAAGTGTATGGGTTAATCGAAAGTACACACAAGTTAACGCAAAGTATTTACCTATCGAGTAAATTAATTGATTAGTTGTCAAACACTCTGATCAAGAACGAAAAATCCATCTACTCAATTTCTGCTGTCATTTTCTGTGTAAATGCTCAATCATGTATGTACATTAGTGACGAAAGACAAATGAGTAAAACCAACATCTTCTTGCAATTAACATATTTTTTTTTTTTCAAATGTGACGGGCCAAAATTTGTCGAGCTCAAATCATAAGCTTTCCAACATTCTCACATTCATTTTTCATTAGTTCGACGACATAGCTGTGAATGACTCTTTCAATTGCGTGCATTTCACGAATTCCCGACAGTTTTAATGAATATGTGGAATAATTTTTAACGAAATAATGAAATTATTTGGAGTTTACGGTACACTAATGTGGTGCGTGGACAAAATTAACGCCATTAAAAGAGCGGAAAACATAATTTTAAAACAACTTCATAAACTAACGATAGTGAAAAAGTTAGCTGAAAATTATACAACCATTGTGTGTGTGTGTCTACAAATGAAAACTGTAATGAAAATTACCGACCATTAGTTTGCCTCATATATCATTAAAAAAAATTGGGGGGTGTTCATTTGTGCGCTCATGAGTGTAACGAATGCGTTGTTAATTCTCTAATATTTAATAAAAATGGAATAAATGAAGAATACATCCACTTTTTAATGATGCAAATTCACACAGCAAAATATAATTGTTGAGAGTACCAGTTGCACACCTGGCACCATTTAATGTCGCTATGAGTTTTAATGCTAATAAGTTATCGTTTATACTAAATGTGCACGTTATTACATATTTTTGAATAATGCAATGCGACAATGTCCATGAGTTGCTCGGCAGACTAGAGTTTTCTTTATTATTCAAAAGTCAACCATTTATTCGATCGATATTTTGAAAAATGCACGATTTGTTGAATGACACATTTCGATCTGTTACTTATGGAGAATTTTTCCGCTACCTTGAATCGCTGACCTCATGTAGCTGACCATAAAATAGGTATACGGAAGTTTTCTATTAGGATTAATAGAGTTAAGGGTCGTTCCAGCAAATTCTCATCACTGAACGGGCAGCTGTTTGTTTGTCAGTATGCACCCTGGGCAGTTAACACGCCTGCTCATTCGCGAATATTCGCAATTCCTTCTTTTTTTAAATCTCTTCGTGCGTATGTGTGCTATAAAAGCATATAACGACGAGTAAGAATCCCCAAGTATGTCAAGCATTCACTTGTGAATACATTGTCAAAATTGCAGTAAGGAATTTCACAGTTCAACCTCCAATTATGGGAAATTGTTGCATTTGCACCGAGCAAAGTGGCCGATGTTGAATCGATTTATAATCATATGCTCATTGAAAGACATTTTGATAAACATTGTGACCATATATGCATGACGATGGTCGTTCGATTGTGACAAAGTTCACAAAACGCATAATAATGTTGAATATGGCACAACAACTGCGCTCCATTCATCGACATGTAAAAGCCCTAAGAACTTGTGCACTCAACTTTAAACTAAACTCAACTAAGTGGCGATAATGTGAGTGCTCACAATGGGTTTTGATATGTGAACATGGAAAATTGATTTCGTTTTATGCATGAGCTGAAACACGTTGGAATAACGATTGTAATTTGCCTCTTGAGCATATTCCGATGGAAAAACTCATGTTTTGTACAGACATTGAGCGAAGATGCATCACGCTGACACCCCCAAGGCGAAGGCAAATTGCATACAATTCGAGGCGGCTTTTTCCTACTAACAATAAATATGAATACTTGACGATTACTTATAGAATCTGATTTGAAGAAAAAATGAATCCAAACATTTGAATAAACACCAAAATATGGGGGAGTCACCGTAATGCGTTCATTGTTTGAATATTTTCTTCTGAATGTACAAATTTTCACGATTAAAATGGAACTTCACTTGCATTGTGTTCTGTGATTTAAAGTTTCTAATCGAATTCATCGTTTCTTGGACAATTTGAATTGACTAATATTGATTTGTGATTGTCGTTTGTTTTGTTCGCCATAAAATCGCACAACGCTTCGATTCAGCCATCTAGAATATCCGACTGCTGGCGAAAACCCAATTGAATGCATAAAATTGAACCGTAGGCCAAAGTTGATCGTTTAAAATGGTTTCGATTCTAGCCAAACATCAAAAACTGTGCTTTAGTTAAAGTTTCGAATTGATGGTAAAGTCTTGGTTTATGGAACAATGCACCTTAGACGAAGTGACTCCATAAATTGTCGTTTTAAATTTAACGCATTTTTCGAATTTCCGCAAAGTATTACGATAAGTTTGGAATTTGATTTGCTTAATCGTCATACACGTCATTCGTCGTTCGGTATGATACAGCAGCACGAGTCCAGCCAAAGTGCCTATATGCGATTTTGTATAATATTGAAACTTTATTGTTTTGCAACTTTAATTCACCCTTTGAGCGTCGGTATTGAGCTACGAAAATGAACAACGTCTCTCACGTTTCGTTGTTTTTGCCGAACGAAGGAACGAACGAATGGATCATCGATGGAATCAATCACCAAACGCATTTGCCATGCACAACATATTATACAGAACGAGAAGTTCTGCCATTTTTATGTATTGCTTGAAGCGCACGGGCAGCGTCAGTGATTTGCATGATTCCGATATATTTAGAGTCGATGCAGCTGACAGGTAATTAAATTAATTTTGATTGCGAACTAAGTTATTATTGCTCTGAACGTAACGAATGGCTCAAATCAATAAAGCTATTAATGTGTATCTTATAATTTTCTTTGTCATAAAATACCAGTGAAGTGTGCAGCTTGTGATTGTGATTAGCAATAGTGCATGATGATGGTGCGCGCATGTTTACACGACGTGTATTTCAACGTGCCAAAGCATTGCAAAGCTCGTGAACGTTTCGAAGTTTTGCAAAATATTAAAAAGTTTGCAATTCTTTCGAAAGTCATTCGAAATGCGTTGTAATTAATTCAGTTTTTGTGCGAGAAGCCTTTCCATCCGAACGATATAGAGGAGTTTATGTTTGTTCATATTAAATAAATGGATAGAAAAAAATTACACAAATGAAAACAGCCAAAGGCTGTCCAATTTTGATTATCAATGAAAATGGTCGGCTCTCCAATCTCTAATAATGTATTCGATAATTTTCTGGCATAGAGAAGCTGCTATGAGCATATTATGATGATATCACATGCAAAAAGATCAATCACATACAAAACTAACCGAATTGATGCAACCGTCCAAACTGATGGGACTGAAACGAAAAATGTTCTACAAAGAAGAATGTGTGATGAAGCTGTTGGTGATGAGCATTGGAAACGATGCGAATAATAAAATCAATGGTCAACTATCAAATGGAATCAGGATCTTGAAAGCCAATTTTTGGACAGCATGTCGAAAGATTGTTGTCGCAAACAAGGAAAATGCTCAAAATCAACGGAATACAATCAATGAACGCCACACAATCTCACGAAAATCGTTCGAACTACTCTCAGAAGCAACACAATGCGAGATCGAGGGTGGGAGATGGATAGAGATAAACAGAAAATTGTTAGCATTTTCATATGTCCATATCCTTTCCCAATTGAATTTCATCAACGCGAACGGAGGTAGTGGTGCAATTTGCGAAGAGCGATGATCAAAACGAACTAGATGGGCAAAAATCGGACACACATTGGACACATATAAGCGCACGAACACACAATGTGTGTTTGGTAAGTGGCAAAGAAAAGAAAAGAAGTGAGTGCGCGAAGAGAAGATCAGACTTGATAAAACAAATTCCAAACAAATCCCTTGACCAATTTCATATCGCTCTCATTTCAGTGAAAATTCTAGCAAGTCAAATAAGAAATTGAATGCTTTTGGGAAAGCGAATGATTTGGAATGAGTGAATAGAGCGGAAAAAACGGAATAGAACACATCAGCAGCAGCAGCAGCAGCAGCAGCAGCAGCAGCAGCAGCATTTGCGGACGCCCAACTAAGAAGGAGCAAAAGGAAGGCGAAAATTGAAAGAAAAAAAAAAAACCCGAGAAGAATCGCACCATTCGAAACACCGAATCGTACACACACAAGACAAAACGCAACTAGCAAATGATATAATGTACATTAGAAAATACTTACATCATTCGGTGTGCGGTGCTTGTTGTTCGGTGTGGTGATTTTTGGGTTGTGTGACAGTGTGCCTTTGCTACTCGTTTGCTCCTGCTGCTGCTGCTGCTGCTATTGCTGTCATTGTTGTCGTCGATCTCTATCAATTCATTTCGCATGTAGAGGTTTTGTAATTCCGTTTGAATGCAATACTTGAAGCCGCTCAACAAGCAACTATAAAGCATGCACAGTACAACGAGATCTATGTGGTATTTAAATTTGACAGAAGGCGAGCACACACAATTGTTATATGATTCGCAATCCGAAAGAGTCCTTTTCTATCTGATTCCAAGGCTTTGAAATTTTTTGTATGGATTTTTTCTCCTCGATGGCATGTTCAAGATGGAGTAGATCTCGTTCCAAATGCGAACCACTTTGTTCAGAAGACGACTTTCAAAGGCAATGATTCAAAAATAAATTCATCGTGAAATTGCAAAATTATTATTATTATTATTATTATTATTATTAAATTGCAAAATAATTGTTATTAGATGACATTATCAAAGTGAATACGTACTTTTGCTTGGATATTGTACTCACATTGCTATTCAAATAATATATTAAGATATTTAATGATTGAACATTCAAAAAGTGCTAATTTAACACAATTGAAATGAAAAAAAGAGTCATTCATTCTGTTAAAAAAAGCTTTGTTCATTTTTTTGTTCTATTAAAATATACATTCAATTGGCTGCATTACAGCGAATTTGGTTGGATAATAATGTTGAATTGGCATGAAAAATGATCTGGAATGTGCGTGGAATGTTGCGTTGCAATCGGGTAAAAAACCGTACGATGGCTTAATGGTGCAACCGGAAAGCTCTCTACAGAAATGCATGCGATCCATTATCAATGCACACTGATTAAGAACATTGAACGCTTTACGAGTATGAATGCATATGCAACGCCCATATCAGCGTGTTGAAAGAATTTCGTAGCTTTGGTCAGGGCCCATATTTGCTGTGCATAAATCGTTTATCATTGTGCAATTCATGAAGTGAATTGGAAGTACGAGCCGGCTGTCGCTATCATTTTGCAATGCTGCAATTATGAAAATGCCGACGAACTCATCGATTTTCGAGCAGTCAAATTTCGATAGCCAAAACAGCCCTGCACTCTATTCATCATTATACATTACAATCATATTATGTTACGTGTTCCCGTAAAGGTAAAAAAAAATGTTGCATGCTCTTTCTCATTCACATACATTCACACACAAACACACACACAAAATCTACACACATATTCATCGTATTACTCGGTATAGAACAAGAAAGACATCGAAAGGTATCCTCACACTCTCTCGGTGCCGCACCATTCTCCGATACACACACTTGCTTTCTGTCTCTAAAGCAATGGATGCTGTATGACATGGTTGTTAGATAAAACAGAACTTTTCCATTAAAATGTAATGCATTTGCTTTAAACTTATTTATCAATCGAAACAAATAAAACAAATAAGTATAATGGAATTCAATTGAAAAGTTTTTGTCTCTCTTTCTCTGGCTCATTCGCTGCAGCTCTTGCGCTCAGTCTCAGTCTCGTTCGTTCATTCATTTCACTTGCTTTTCTCGAATATTTGCTAGTTTGTGTTCGTTCTCTCTCCTTCTCGCTCTTCTCGTTTTTCTACTGCATCTTCACACATATATTTCGTATGGATGCTACATTTTGGCACATAGCAAAAGGACACGAGAGAGGATATATCATGTCTCGTAAGTGTATACATTTTTTTTCCCTTCCGTAATTATTGATAGTTATATGTAACAAAGTAACTGAATGGAGAGACACACACACAACAACAACAAAAACATGTTGCGATTTCGAATGATATACACTTTTTTCCATTTGTTCTTACTCGCTGTCACTAGCTTTTTCTCTGCTGCATTTTGCTGTTGTTCGCTCTGCGTCTCATCTCAACTCTAAAACAATTTCCTAACTGATAGTGAATATATTTAGTACAGATTCATATTCGGCGTGACGAGTGGAAAAAAGCAGCATCATCAGCAGCGATGGCTGCAATACATATCGAATATACCAACTTCAATGCTCACTTACATATTCATATTGATTTAAATAGGAAGAAAAGTAAGCGAATTCGAAAAAAACAACTACTTTTAAGTGGAAAACTGATAGAGCGATCCATGCAGCTCCATAAAAATATTGTTTTTTGCTGCTGGTGCTGCTGCTACTTTTGCCGTGCTCATTTCTTTATTTAGACATTTATTCTATGTGAGTGCTCGTAGCAGAGCTCTTGCATTTGTTGATGTTGTGCTGCTGTTGTTACTGCTCCTTTCTCTATGTGCGTTCGTTTTTTGTTTTATTCTCTGATTTTTGTGTCTCCAAACACTCGAACACTCAGCGGGATAATATATATTACAATGAATTTCTCAAACAGATTTCGGTGATTCGTTCGATGATTCACCGAAGTATATTCAGTGTGTGTATTTCCAAGCGATAAACTCGCTGTGAGGCAACAGTACGGAATTCTCCATCGTATTCGAATAGTCAGCGGATATATAAATTTATTTAAAACTATTTCGATACTTGTTTATGGAATATAAAAGATTTTTCAAACGGACTACCTAATATATCATCATCATCAGCATTTTTTGGCGGGGCGGAGAGAGTGCAGCAAGTCTGGGGCCACCGGGTGACAAGACTCTCTCTCTTTCTCTCGTGCACCCTATGTCTCGCTCTTATCTTTTATCTACCGTTGTGCTTAGCAGCAGAAAACTTTTCGTTTGCTTTAAAATTCCATCAGACTCGAACATTTAGCATTTTGCCATCGGAATGAGGATTCAATTGTAGTAGAACCACATCACCTGTACTCCATGTGCAGCACTACCACATTCGAGCACCTTTATTCTCATATTCACCTTCAAATCACAACATAAAGCCCCATTTCCATTTGCTGTTTCAATAGTGTTTTATCGGGCTTATTTGCTAATATCGCCAAGTGAATTTCTCACTAAAGCCTCATTCCAATTCAAACGATTTTATTTGCAATTGAGCACCAAACCATAGTCATACTTCGACTGCAGTGCGAGTTCGCATAACGTAGGCCAATTGCTTTCTTGCTTTCACCGACTTGCTCCCCCATTTTTTCTCAATGTGCCTTTTTACACAATTTTTCTGGTGGCCTCTCGTCCGTATATTTTCTACATCAAAGCTTTGTGCGGAAGTTGTTTGCTCGAAACTGGTGCTCAAAGCGTAAACTGTTTTGCCAATCATATAATCTCTCATAACAGGCCGTAATAGTTTGAGAGAAAGAGAGTTAGAAACTGGTCATTATGTTATTACAGCGCACACTCACACACACGGGTTTTTAATTGTGCTGGTTTGAGAAAGTTTCAAGTCGGAATCAAAATGCAAGCACAATGCCTCGAAACTAAATTAAAAGTTTCGTTCAACAGCATCCGTTGCAAAATCAAAACGTAGAACGTTGTATTTTTTGTTGTTGTTGGTGCTCATACGATGAAGCATATATACAAAACAGCAAATAGCCAAAGCAAAGAAAAGGCGATCGAAAGGCAAAAAAAGAGAGGGCAGGAGAATGAATGGTGACCGGGAAGCGGACGTGCGGCGGCTGAGCATGCTGATGTATGCAAGAGAGGAAAATCAATGGAAAGCATGAAGAAACCAATTACGATAATTACGCATTTATTGCTGCTTATTTATCCGAAAAACAAGCAAACACACTAGCACTAGCACGAAGCCAAAACGAGAGAACAATTGATGGATAAATTGCGCCACGCAAAAGCCACATCTATGCATACAAAGCACTGGCATATGCACAGTTTGCTTTCTGTCTTTCACATTCCTCGCGCGCGTCAAAGCAGCAGCAGTAGCACTGACAACATAGAATGCTGCTGATGGAAAGAGAATACCGCACTGTATTTCGCCTGAAAGTGCCGAGAGCAGTCACCAATGACAACGATTGATGGCGATATGAAACGGTGCACACAGCAAACAACAAAGATGAATTTCCCACTTTGTTTCTTTGTGGATGCTAAAGCAGCAACGGACCGACCGTCATCGTCGACTCGATGAAAAATCGGGGGAAAAAAATTGAAAATAATAAACCGCATAAAAGTATTTAGAAATTCAATTGGGTGCATTGTATTGATAAAGGCAAACGCATCACATATCGTCCAACGAAGCGTGCGGTGAGCAAAGAGTCAAATGCCGTTGGAGATGAACTGTGGAACGAGAGATATGAGTGAACGATTCACGCGTTGACAATGTGATCGTAGCATCAAGAACAACAACATCAGCAGCAGCGGTGATAGCATTATCATGCAATTTTTATCATATTCAAAACTACAAAGAACGTGGATTTTTATGCATCAATGGAGAAGACACATGCAAAAAGTTCGGAATAATTAGTTGATGAGATACAAAAAAAAAAGAGGAAAAACGAACGCCGAGTCCAACCGCTACACACGTACAACTTTGCTATATTAAAATTCGCTTTCAATAAATTCTTGACATCCCTTAATTTCCTCGACGTTTCACATTTTATCCGCATTAGTCAGTTAGTTGATTTGAGCCGCGCACATATTCTCGTCCTGTCAACGGAAAGATTAATTATGTGAGCTGGCGTTTTAAGTGCGCTCGAAGACATCAAATTGGAAAATAAAATAAATTCCTATGAATAAACAATGGGTAACAATGAGCGGGAGAGGAAAAAAATTAATTAAATCGAAGCGAATGGAGCTCGTGTTCGGGAGTGGAAAGGAAAATATCGAATTTGGCTGGAGCTGCAGCAACGGCGATGCTACGAATGTATCAGAAAACAGACATCAAACATCAAGCGGCACGCACACTATCATCATTTAAAGCGACTCCACACTCGTCATCCGATGAAATTTGCTTTGAAAATGATATCAACAATACGAGAATTGAGTGAGTGAACTAACGGATAGTACATATTATGTTATATAGAGCGAATAGTGTTCGGCACAGCTCTTTCGCTCGCAACGGGCTATCGCGGTGATCTATGGTCGTGCGTTTGTTTGCGCATGTGCTTCAATTTCATAAATAACATTCCGAGCGGAAACATGTTGACTGAAAACTTTTTTCTCATTATCTTGGCGCTATATTGTTGCTTCAACAACTGCTACAGTTTGACATCGCCTGTGTGCTCCTGTTTTTTGTCTCTTTTTTTTCTCTATTCGCGAATTAATTTGTCCGTGTGCATGTCCGTGTTTTTTCTCTGAGTTTCTGTCATTCTTTTCGCCCTGCTATGTTTTAATTATGTGCTGAAATTTGTCGTTGAACATTAAAGATAAGCTGTTCGCGTAGCCAGAATAAGCGTACAAATTGAACGCATGGCGATGGGATTGGGAAGACATCCATCGAAATGATTCTAACATGCAGTTAGTCTGCGTTTAACAACAACAGCAACATCAAATGCACATGCAATTTAATTCAAAGAGGCGCGCTCAAGGGGCAAATCGCTTATGATGGGCTAGAAAGAAATAGCAAATTAAGAAACTTGGAATACTTTGGGTTTTTATAGCGAGCTTGATAGCTGTTAAATCCAAAATTTTAATGAAGTTTCTTGTATTAAGCTTATTTATAACAAGAAAGTCTACTGTAAAATCTAAACTTATTCTTTTGTGAGGTTTTTCACGCAAACGCCTATTTTATAGGGAATCCTGTGATTGTTTTGCACCAGCTTTTTTTTTATTGAAAACAATAACTGTTTCCTCAAATGGATCGATGGTTCAAAATCGAAATTCGCAACTGAAAATCTGTCAATTTACGCGCGGAATTATTTTTTATGTTAAAATATTTGTAGCGATGAGCAAAGTTTATGTGTGTTAATGTCTCTGTGTAAACAATAGCGAATCTTCCAAAGCAATATCGATAAGGGTGTAGTGGCCATATTATAATCTAATGTCTCATTATGATCCATCTGAAAAATGAATCTTTTCACTTATGCAGTTAAGGCATTGGGTTATAATTGGACACATAAGAAACTGAAGGTCATAACACCAGAGTTTGCCCTCCAATCTTATCTCTTCCACACTCATTTCTTCTCGCGTCTGTTTCTCACTGCTCTTGAATGGACTGTATGTGTCAAATTGAATTGAACGCACTTCGTTCTCTCTGGAGCAACGAAAAACTCAAATTATATGGAGAGAAATGAGTGTGAGAGAGATGAAATATGCCGCTATTACCTTTGGTGCTTCACTAGCTTTAGCTTAACTATTGGAACTATTCATTATCACTGCATTTTTCTTTCTAGCACACTATTAGTGACTTGCCCCGTATGCGCTCGCTCGCTCCCAGCATGTGCGATTAATGAAATAATAATAATGGAGAGCGAGACCATCGATTTGCAACGCGGCCGCAATTCAATTTTCAATCATGCCCACCGAAAATTGAAAAATGGTTGTGGGCGCGCTCTCGTGCTACATGATAATACAATCAAGAGGCACTTGCAAGACGCACAACGATAAATCGCTTCTATTGTTCAGGATTCAATCACACACAAACATCCCCGATCTAATACAATGAAAATCCCTTTATTGAATCTTTAATCAATTAATTAATGGAATTATTCAGTACATTAAAAATGACCGGACTTTACTCGTTTATTTTTACCTATTTTTCGGCTATTGTTACAGTTGGGTTCATTGGAATGTAATCGATTTGCGGTGCTCAATTATTAAGCGTGCATATTACACGTGACTAAGCCAATTCACGTCGAGCGCAAGTGTGTGCTCGGTGTGCTCGGTGTGCTGTGTGACTCTGCCGTAGTACTTGTGTGAAGGAGAGAAAGGGATTGCAGAAAGAAGCAATTTATTTCAAACAATGATACCAACGTCTTTGCTGTAGATGTCTGCACCCGAAACAATCAGGGGCATTTTGTCAATGGCCACCAATCGATTTCATTGTTTCAATTGATTTGCCTCTATTATTGCAAATCGTGTACAAATCTACGAATCACTGGCAAATGATACCATTGGCATTGGAAAGTTTCCACCAACAAACCAACTTCCAATTGAATTTTCAATCATCAAAAAAAAAAAAAAAAAAAAAATATGTTGTATTCTATCCATTTAATCAATCTTTTCCATATCCGAAACAATGCGAAAAAAACGGAGAAAATCTGTTGATAAAAGAGGTGTATTATTACCCGAAGAATAAACGCGATCACGTCGCTCGATTCAGCGTAGAAATTTTGTTTTTCAAACTGGCTAATTCGCTTGATTATTCCGTTTCTGCTCGTAAAAGTGGTTTGAAAAGCATTCAGATCCTGTATATCGTGTCGCGTGCTTCTAATTTGCTTGAAGGTTTACTGCGTCTCGCCATAAAACGACAGCGTTTGATGTTGTGTGTGTGTCTGTGTGTGTGTGTGTGTGTGTGTGAGAAGATTTTCGGGATAGCGCGCGAGCGACAGAACGTTCGCGTCGCTCATCTTCATGGACACGCTCAACACAGAACAACGCCGAACACTCTCGTTTGTATTGGTGTGTAAATGTGTGCATAATGTTCATTTAGTGGAAAATTGGAAAATTTGAGAGCGTCTCACATCCATTTCTCGGACCAAACCATTGATACATTTACTTTACTATACTTACTTACTACCTTCATCGTGCGATGCTGAGCTGTTGCTGTTGATTCGACTTGTTTTTATTTATTTTAATGCGGAATATGCGTCAGTCTTCGCAGTGACTAAAACAACGACGATCGTTCAGAAGAATATTGATCGATTCAAGAAGCGGAACTAAATGTTTCCGAAGGATGAGTAAACCAAAAACAAAAGCTAAAATAGAATGGACAATTTTTCTTGAAAAATGTTGACTTTATTTTGACTTGGAATGAAAACTTTTTGCGATTGTCAAAACATTAATTTCGGAAAATAATCATAAACAAAGATGAAAGCGAAATAATGGTGCAAAGGAGTTCAGGTTTTTCGGCTCTGCTAAAACAAATCGTTTAGATATATATTTATGTTGTGAAACGAGAACTGAGTCGAACTAAGTTGAGTTGAGTAAAATATAAGCTTCGCCTTCTCGATGTCCATCGCACACCAAACCCATTTAAATGGAGAATTTATGATTTTTCTGTATATGCAATCTATTCGAAGTTATAATAATATTCATTTACTATATAGAGCACACGTCAAACACACTACGTACAATCGACGTGGATGTTTCTGGATTGTGTGTGATGTGAAGCACACCGTTACTCATATAGTTGCCGAACACGGTGAGATTGCCGCATCCAATCAACTGTGATTGTCGTGTCTCATACGGCACGTTCAATACAAACAGTGATATAGAAAGCAAGCGAGCGAGAAAGCGAGGGAAATAGAGCAGCAGTACATCATGCACACCACATCCTATCCAATCCTCTCATTAAAGCCACACTGTCTACTGACTTGATTTTTAATGCCCAATAAATGAGACCAATAACAGGCAATATTTAAATGTGATGCATATAAAATTCAATACGCGCTATTCAGCCCGTTGAGCAGTTGAGTTGGAGGGTGCGAACGGCTGAGTGCTGAATGTGCTCGTTCATCCTTTCATATGAAATGTTAATTGAATGTGTCCTGAGAAACGGTGCGTTTGGCTTGAAAACGTAGAGCCCGTCGAAGATTCTAGGTAGCTGGCGATCGAAATGCGTAATGTTCTACAACTGTGTGTGCGTGTGTGTGTGTGCCAAGATTAAATTTGTCCAATTCAATTAAAAGTGCTGTACTTCAATGATAGTAACCACATTTATTTGGTAGAACAATATTCCATTGAATCAATTTTCATTTCAATATTTGAACAATCGCATTTCCGAGATTCGCCCTCTCCCGACACTCAAACGCACTCACAAACACACGCACGAATACATCCGCACGTCATTAATAACCGATGATGATGATAAAAATGCTCTCATTTTTTGCCCCCAATCGCGTCTCGTGTATGCATTGGTGTTGTTGTTGTTGTTTTTGTTGTTTTTGCTGCTTCTACTGCTGCTCTACCTAATAAGCGATTGTTATTACAGATTCGGAGTGAATCTGTGTGCGCCTTTCCGCTGTCTCGGCAGTGCTCCCTCTCGGCTCGAGCAGCGGTCGAACGCAATTATGATAAGAAGCAATAAGTATTACGCATAAAAATCATCGTCATATATGAAAATATATATAATTTTATGTGGCTATAATACAATCAAAAATCAGTTGAATATCACACATCATTTCGTTGTACGGGCGCTGCATTGCGTGCAGAAGAGATCGACATAACGAGTGAGTGCGTGAGGGGATTGCGAGAAAATGGTCATATCGTTTGATACACATGTGTATGCGAGTCACTCTCACACTAAAGCATGGACACACGCGAATAAGATGCGATAGCGAAAAGATATGAAGCCAACTGCCATTTTCAGGCAAATTTCAAACACTTTAAAGCATCCCAAAATCATTTTTTTCAACGGAAGCAGGAGAATAGTTAAAATGCCATCGTTTTGTTCGAATGGATTGTGAAAACATTTGTTTTGGCGACCGTGCTGAATGCGCCGCCTTAAAGATTCTTTTCGCTTGCCATTCGCTCGTTCGTATGTGCTACTGTGCTCAGCAATCACCGAAAAGTGAAGCGATAACGGCTGCAACAAAGGAAAATTCAATGAATATGAATTGACATAGACAAGAGCAACAGCATTAGAGCTCATGAGCTTCAACTGATTGAGTGGTGTTAGTAGCCGTAATTTTGTGATTGCGAGATTGGAAGAAGCGGCTGCACGCCACACACAGTGACAGGCGCAGAGACACACACGAACACACGAGAGCGCGGTAGCAGGATACAAAACAGCAACAGCAACCGAGGCAGCACGCGGAAATCAGTATTATACATTCTCTGCATATTTGTACGTTCGGGCATATAGATACTCTCGATTGAATGTATGGCGAGCCGGATATAAACGTTGTCAGAAGGTGCAATGCCAAGCAATATCAAATATATGGAAAATTGTGTATGGCGTGCGTTCTCTATCGCTCGTTCGGTCGGTCGGTCGTCCGCTTTTCCATTCAGTTGTTGTCGGGGGTTCGAGAGTGTGGAATTCTGTGACGCGCACACGGAATCGAAAGAAACAACTTTGCCACCAACAATATCCCGAACCAGTTTGTATAAGAACGTTGAACGGATAAGAGTATTCGATGCGAACGACTTTCGTTCACTCTCATTCATTCCTTTCATTCATTCGGTCGCTAAATCGGCAACACACACATTGTGTGTGCTTTTATTGTTCATGTGCATTTCTCGTTACAAATATTTTACACCGTGTGCCAGTGCAAATATTCTAGAATTTATATCACGTATACGTAAACTGACGAATTTATTTCGGTTTGCTGCATTTTAATTGCCTATAAATGGTGTCCATTTAAGAGTCATCACCGATATAATTCATACCAAGAGAAACTAGTGAAAATGATGTGCATTTGAGAGACACACGATTGTAATTTCGGGCTAACGAAAAGCTATTTGTTCTTGGCCCAGCGTCGCAACGTTGCCCAACCAATTTCCAGAGGATTTCCAGGCCAAATATGTGATTAGTGCAAACAAATTGTATATACAAATTGATGCAACCGCGACTTTTCACCCATCCCTTGATACCCCGGCCAAAACATTTTTAAAATTCATTCCGAAGACTTGCCGTTATTCTCTTGAGGGAGAGAGAGAGAACGTAGGATTGTATCCTTTTGCATTACAATGTGAAACATTGTTGAAACTCAAATTACAAGTGGAAAAATAAATAACTCGTTAACGTGAACAAAGAAGAGAGAAAGAGGAACAATCAAATTTGAGTGTGTATCACAATTGACAGAAATTTGGTCCAATTATTTAAAAATCACTGTGTGCGCAATTACGTAAACTGCCGAGAAATCACATGCAAGTAAATCGCCAAAAGTATCCGGTTTTTATGATTATCAACGAGAAATCGCTTTAGAGATTACAGAATAAACAATAAAACGTGACGATTTTTAAGTGCTGTGCTCAAAGAATCAACGAACTAGAAGCGAACTCCGAACAACGATTCTGCTGTCCACTTCAATTTAGGTAATTAAAATGAAGCAAGTATTTTTATAGGATTTTTGACGATAAAGAATTGCGAGCGAAAAACGAAAAACGCATGCAGGCAATGGGATTTTCCGCTGGACTGTGCAATACAATGAACGGCCACTCAGAACTATTGTGCCGTTACAGCATTCTTTTGTTAAAAGTCGAAATTGAATTTACTGTCGTAATAAAAATGGATTTCATTTCAATTATATGCTTGAACATTGACAACATCCGGTTGCCCATCTTTGTACAATATGTTCACCAATGAAATGGGCGACGGGCTGCATTGAGGAAGAATGCGAATGCGAGATGACAAAAATCGAGCGTATTATGGATGCGAAGCGTATTGCATTACATTGTAAATTAAACGCATGTATGCATCGGAATATCGTAGCAAAATGTGTGTGTATATGTTGCGAATGCAATATTTTGAATTGCAACAAAATAATCAGTGACATTTGAAGAGTCGAGTGCGCATTCTCGAGCACATGTAATTCACATTTTTCCGTCAATAAATTTAGAATACAAGAAAAAAATATGTAAATTAAAGCCGCCAATTGTGTTGCTGCGATGTTATTCAACGAAAGCCGCTCAATTTATCTGCACAACGAAAGGCAATTCAAAATGAAAGACGTTTTATTAAATTGAATGTCGAAAACAAAAGTCCCGCGTGCGCGCGCGCTTGTCCGATCTCTGTGCCTGTGCTGAAGTCGACAGCGGACGCGGACCCGCTCGCTCTCGTATCGTGCATAAGCAATTTTACTTGCTGCATTTAGTTTTATAATTACATTATTTTTTTAATTACTAAAACGATAAAAAAAAAAATTGGAATAGTCAAAGCAACTGGCAAAAAGGCTGAAGGCAATGAGTAAAATGAAGGGAACAATTAAGTACACAGAAAATATACGTGAAGATAAACAGGAGCGATAGGACACACAGAAAGAAAGAGAGAGTGCAAGCGAAAGTCAGAGAAAGGAGAAAATTGTATTTACATTGTTGGTAGCGAACGGGAGTAGCACACACACATATTTTTGATTGAATTTTATGAACAGTCCTATTCAGCTACCGCATGATAGTCATCATATTTATTTAATAACAATTCATTTGTTCCATCGCATCGTCATCATTTTTCCCGCTACACATCATCTTTTCGTTCCCTTTTTCCAAATTTCTCTCTCTGTGTCGTCGCTGTTTGAAGTTTTCGACTTGCAGTGAATAGATTTCGTTTGGGAATGTCAGAAACAGTCATTTCGCAGCCAATCTCCGGAGATTCACATTTTGTGTGTTGGTGTATTTGCGCGCGTTTTCCAAGTAAACCTGTTCAACATTATGCACAGAAAAAAGGCAGCAACAGCAACAACGTTTTCTGAAAACTTTTAGTTTATTTCGTTCATCAAATCAATTACATTACATCAAACCTTTTCCATTCAGATCGTGCAGCCGCCAATTATACGGCAAAATGAGTTTATGTGCGTTTGTTATGTTCGGTAGGCGCTAAAGCTAGCGATCGTGCTCACGGGATTCGGATGCAAGGAAAAAGTGCTGAGTTTGTTTGTTCGGTATAAATGAACAATTATAAACTAATGAGCGAAAATTGTGAATTGCGAATCTGCAAACGCGAATTATTCTACACGCGTCAAGCATAAATGAGCACGGAAATAGAAAAACCATGTACAAACGGCAGCAGCAGTAGAGATACGGTAGTCAGTCCAAAACCGACAAACAAACAATATCAACATTTTGCCATTTTCGTTAGGAGCCTTAATTCGGTTACGTTTGTGCATGTTTTTGAAAATGACGGGCCGCTCATTAACGTAAAACTTGTGATTGGCATGACGCGCGTTGCGATGGTGTGCGATCAGCAGTAAAACACCACTAAATTATGGATTACTCCTCTGCTCACATACACTCACACAAATGAATAAACGCACAGCATTTTCAAAATGGGAAATACATCAAATTAATATTAAAACGAGCAAACAGAGGAAGAGAGAGAGAGAGGGAATGAAAAGAGATTAATTTTCGTAAAAAGCAACGCTTTCAATCTATCCTAGATCCTTGATTCCACGCAAAAAGCAGCATCGGAACAAATTGATGTGAGACAGCAACCTAAAAAACCACAGCACGAACACAAAAAAAAAAGCGCGAAGCACAAAAAATGGAATGAATGCTAGCGAACAAAAACGTACGAGTAATCTGGCTTGTTTCGTTTCTGAAAATTAAACAATTTCGCTCAAAATACAATTTATTAATTGATATTTTATCTTGACTCGCTCACTCGGCACGCATATATACGCACACCGAACGCCCGCGCACGCACATTCAATTAAATTACGATAAAAGATAAGGGAAAAACACACAAATAAATACAACAGAGAAACATATTATGTGCGATGTTTTATTTACGCGCTCGGCAAAGACATAACGTTCATCGTTTTATGTGCTGCTGTGTGAACGAAACACATCACAGGAAAGCGAAGTGAAGCAAAGGAGATTTACGTGTGCTAAAAAGAAATCAACGAAAATTGAGCGGCTGTGCGCTAAGGCAAGAATGAGAAGCATCGACGATGAACGCACTCATTCAATCTCGCGCCCGCACCCGATCTCACTCTCTCTCTCTCTCTCTCTCTCTCTCTCGATGCCACACTGTATATTAAAGTTGTAGATAATAATAATCGGAAAATGAACAATATGTAGTGGTGGTGGTGGTGGTGGTGGTGGTTGAACAAGGAATGCAGACAAATGGAAAGATAGATTCAAGATAGAGCGGCAGCAAGTGAATCGGCATTGGATGGAATACACAAATAAATGGTGAAATCAATCAACGAACTCGTGTATTAAATGTGGACTTTGCTGGTTTTTTTGCCGCATTTGTACGTGCAATTTGTGCTGCCGCTGAGGCACCAGCCCAAAAAGCGAGCAAACGAGCGGTTGAAACGAGTGCGACGGTAACGGCAACAGCATTGGTCGCACGAGGAGACGACAAAAACGACTCGATGAACAATATACAGCAAATAACGCGATTTAAAGTAGCGAAAAAGAAAACAACAACACACAGTAAAAACTTCAGGGGAAGAACATTACAACAGCATTAAAATGCCACTTGTTATTGGATTTATTTAAGTGTAAGCAATACACACTTTGCGCGCCACTCTCAATTTTCTGCCAGAATACTTTTGCAATTTTATCCCGAAAAATGGGAATACACGGGGACGGAGAAAGAGACGACGACGGAAACAACAACGATGCAGAAACAGCATATATAATACTCATTCACTCATACACAACATAATAGTAACAGCGTGCGCTCGGTAAACACTACATTTACTATAACCTACACAAAATCATCTCTTTCTCTGGCCCTCAGCATTGGCAATGGCAATCTGATTGCTCACTGCACTGTGCTCACCGCAAAATATGGGAAAAACGCGCGCCAAACCAACGTTACTCTCGTGTGCACTGCATCAACTTGCGCTAAAACGGACAACACAGCTTTAGCATTTGCTGTCTGCTTTCTATCTGCACTGCATCGCCGTCGCTTTGCGATGAATGGAGAAGTGCGTGTGTAGGGTTTCAGCTGTTTTGATTTTAAAGGATTTGACGAATGAAATCATTTCAATTAGCACTTTGTGTGTTTGTTTTTCTGACGAAACGATGAAATTGAAAAGGCTTGTCAATTTGGAGAGCCTTAGAGAAAAAAAGGCTGATAAATGATCACTGATCAAAAATTCTTGGACAAAGAGTAATTGGATATCGATTTCAGGACAGAAATTTGAAACTTGAACCTGACATTCAAACTGGAGCAGGGTGAAAAAGTGCGGAAACATTAAATAAAAATAACAGATTATTTGATGTTTGCATTGATGTTTGGACCGGAGTAACTGCGGAGTAATAAAAGGTGCGATGTGCCCGAGCGTTCAAAGAACTGAGAAAATGCACGAATGAGCAAACCGTCAGTAAACAAAACACCTTTTTTAAGATAAAAAAAACACACAAATAGTCAAACAGTTACGGAGCATCACGTAAGCGAAAGCTTTCCATAAAAGACGGACGTGTAAAAGAAGTGACATCAACACTTAAGAGGAATAAATAATATTGAAAGGTACAGGCCATCGGTCGAAATGTGTGCACAGACAGCAACCGGCAAATGGTACACATTTTCCCATTTAAAATGAATCAGAGAACCAACGAAACTTGATGCAACAGCAAAAGAAGCAATGCGACACTAAAAACGAGCCACGATAGAATTGCATGAGGCGGTGGCAGAAATAAATGCGACGATCATCGTGCGGGTGCTTTTGACCGGGATGTTGGAAAATAGAAAGACATTTTCGGAAAAAATTGGAAGTCTCTCAAAAATGAAATCGTGTTTCTGACGTGTTTGCGTGCTAGATTGAAGAAACAGCAACAACGCAACGAAAAATTATGTGAAAGACACCCGAAATCAACGAGCATATGTTCATTATTGGGAAATTAATTCATTAGAAAGTTTGTAAGTTGTAAAACGAGTGTGGATGTTGAACGTTTTGCTGCCTCAAGCGAAGAATTGTCAGCAAATGCGATCAAGAGAGGGAGAATTTTCGTATGGGGAGAGAGAGAGAAAGAGAGAGAAAGAGAGAGAGAGAGAGAGAGAGAGAAAGAGAGAGAGAGAGAGAGAGAGAGAGATCAGAGAAGTGCTTGCCAAAGGTCCATTCGTAATTGTAATTGGTTTCGTTTTTTCCACATTTATTCGGGGAAAAAATCCATCCAAAGCATACTTGCAGTTCAGTTTTCGAGTTTTCTCCCAATTAATGAAATGAATTGATAGCCTCGAGGTCATTTTCATTCGAACAGCATACAAAATGCTCTTGATAATTTTCAATTAAAAATGCTCAAATTGCTTGCATTTCTCTGGAAAATTAAATAGCGTCGGTACAAAAGCATCACGAGAATGTGAGCACAAATTGGTGTGGTTATTTTCGGGGGCAGCGGTGGCGGCGAATTGAGAGAAAGCTTATGCAAAAAAATATGTTTGGAGAATGTAGAAAATATTTGAAGAAAATTTACTGAGAATATTATCGTGTGTCAAGTCTTTTGTCGGCAATTGCAATCGATGGATACAAGTTCCAGATATACAGAGAGAAAGAACCAATCTGAGGGAAAAAACGGAATCGTAAGCGCGCCGCATTAGAAAAGTAAGCTTTAATATTTACTCGTTTTTAAGCGATAGAGATACTCATAATAAATAAACGAGTCTTAAAACAAGAAAATACGATCGCTGACGCTACGCTTCGGCGATTCGACAGATGCAAAAATGGGAATTAGGGAAAAGAGCGAAGAATGTTTTTCTCTCCTTCGCTCGCGCACGATTCCATTTTTGCAAAACGATATATACTCGTTTTCGTCTACATCATCCATTTTGCCCGCTATCACTGCTATCGTTCCAAATAAAACCAATTGGGTAAGTGCTCTTTTCAATACCACTAAAAGCAAATCAAATTATTTGGCTCTGGCAATGGGTTTCGTTTTCCTAACATTCATTCATCCATTCGTTCGTTGGTTCGTTCCGTTGTCCTATTCATCTTGGTCTCGCGCGTGCCAGCCAAGATCAATTGGGGAAAAGGAAGCAATTGCAAAGAAGCAAATTCACTCAGTATATATAAATATAACACATGAGCATTCCATGAAATAAGCATGATTTTCTTTGACGACCCCTGTTTTTTTCTTCATTCCGAATACTTCGGAGTTCAGTGTTATATCGAATATTCGTTTTCCATCGTTGTATTTATTAAAAATCAACGAGATTTTATGCGCCAACAAACCGAATCGAAGAGAAATGGCGTGCGGTTTTTGCCAGTCGCCCATAAAGTATATACCTTATTGACAAAAATATCCAATAAACGCAGATATAATATGCGCTGCTTAAGCGGAAATACAACCCGTCTCTCGACGTACTGCCTCTCTGTGTATTTTTGTTGTCTAGCTGCCGCACGCTCGTACAAAAGTTTCTCCCTCCCGAGCCGGCCGAGCCAGCCGAGCCATTGCATTAGAGCGCTTAATTGATATTTCTTGTCACTATTTAATTGATTTGAATTGTATTTTCGTCTGTGTTGTTTGCACAACGAGACTTCTACTTGTTTTGTGTGTGCGCCACCATTCAAATTCGTGCTCGATGCTCATGTGGAAAATGTTGGGTGAAATAAGAGTGTGTGTCTGTCGAGGAAGAGAGCGCGGCGATATGTGTATGTATCTCAAACATTGATTCGAAACATTTTCGCCAGCCTTTCGAATCTGATCATCTCGAAAAAATAATTTTAAAAGTGCTTCTCGTCTTCATTTTCCTCCCTTCACATTACATATATGATACAAACTCGAAGAGAAAGTGACAAAGAGAAAGGCACATTGCAATTCGATCGGGCTGAATTGGTGTGGCGTTATAACACGAAAAATGATTAACGATGGGCATAATGAATTCATTAGATTGGATGCATGCGTTTCTCGATATTTGAAGACGAAACCGAAAACTTCGGTAGCTATCTGGAATGAGTTTGGTTCGGAATGGGATGGGCGTGAGCGCGCACGCGATACCATCAGTACACGCGACTATAGTTCTTCATATTCGAACGAATTATATACCTTCAAAAATAATTCCCCGAAGCATTGCGGGGGCAAAAAGAGATAATTCAACTTATACTTGTCGACTTTTCTCCCATTTTCTCTGTATAATTAATTTTTTTTTTCTCTCTCGGTATTCACTCTTTCTCTCGTCGCATCGCTGTCACTTTTTCCACTACATTTCGCTATTCACGGCTTGTCTTTCGGTCGCTATCTACAGTCTCTTTTGTTGTTGCACCGATGTGGGGTTTTTAATTAAAATCATTTGCACGCGCACCATAATCGAGAGACGGACAACGACAACACCACGACCAAAAATCTCAAACACACACATATATATTCCGCAAAAAAGGACAGCACGAAATAAGCGAGGCATTTTAATTGATATACGGGTAACAGAATACCGAAGGATGATGATAAAAAAAAAACAATCAGCCAACAATAACACTCATACACGCGCGCACACTATACAATGCGATGCTAACTTTGCCCATCAGCAACAACTAACAATAGCCGTATTTTAATAACATTCATAGAATCAATTCGCCCACCGCCCCAACTGCTTCCGTCGTACTTTTTCGTTGAGGGATGAAGTCATTGCAGTACATCGCATTGATTGCATCGCAGCGACCGTTCGCCACAAAATTATCAATATGAAATTCTTCAGCATTTTTGGCATGACTAAGATGCTAAATTGATCGCCCAACGCCTACCACCATTCAACACATATATTGGAATCTTGAAATTTATCAATTGGCCATAAGAATGGTCACAGTCAAAAATACACAGCGATTTGGCAATGAAAAAAACACACAGAATTTTCAATAAGAACGCCGAAAATTTATGGCATCGTGCTTAAAATTTAAATGCCCCTCATATTGTAATTGGATCATTAAATTTCAAGTTTCATTGGTAACAAGTAACAATTAGAAAAGTTCCGAAATGGATTTATGAAGAGAGAGAGAGGGAAGCAGAGTATTTCTGATGGTGCTGGACCAGTTCGAACTTTAATTGAAGTGAGAGTGAGAGTGAGAGTGATGGTGCGAGTGGGAGATTGAGTATGTATAGCATTTGATAAAATGTTTTTTCCATATTTATCGCCCGTCGCCCGTCGCCCGTCGCCCGTCGCCCGTCGCTCGCTCATTTTGCGCCGGTATTAAATGCGGCAAAATGATGACTGAATGGACGAAGAGAATTATTTAAGTGCTGGTATATGTTTGAGTTGGCAACTGAACTTAATAATTCAAGTGACAGAAGAACTTATTCAACGGGATTTTGATGTGTAGCTCTTCCGTCGTCCGTGCTTAATTGCATATTTTAAGTTTAATAGTTGCTTAGACGCATCTCCGTTCTCTCTCTCTATCTCTCCGTCTCCCTCCCGTCTTGTTTGTAACCACATAAATTTTAGTTTTGCATTCATTTATTCACACAATTTGTCTGTCTATCACTTTTTCCATCGCATTATTGAAAACAATCTTCTGTCGCGCGCTCACTACATTCTCTCTATCTCTCTCTCTCTGTCTGTCTCTTTGGTTTGCTTTCTTTTGTTGTTAATATCCTATATGCACACTCAGTAACTTTTGATGTATGAGAGAAGAAAATGCTGCTCTCGAAAATTCATTAAATCCTTGGTCGCTCACTAAATCACGCAAATGAATGTATTTTTGAATGTAATTAATGGTTGCATTTAGAAATTTAAAAAAAGGCCAAACTTAAATGCACTTGATAATTCACCGGTTTCTCATCATTATTCAAATGAGAGCAAGTAAATCAAATGCACAAAAGGGACAGAGGCAGCGACAGTGGAGAAGAGAGCGTGCGGACAAAGCCATCACATTTCGGCATTGAATCGACAAATTAATTTGAGTCTCAATGTAGTGGAAAAATAAATGGGCGCCTCGTGCAATCGTGTGCATGGAATTCAAAGAACGAGAGCTGGAATTCTACCGGAAAAAAAAGCAGAACGAATCAAACTGGAACATGACAATTTGCATTTAAGTCCTTTCATTTGGGCTGGGGAGTTTGGAATTCCCCATAATTGTCTTTATCATGTGTTTCGCGGCGACATTTCGGATACACACGCATCGACCAATGAAAAGAAATACTGTTTAATTTATGAAAAATGTTTATATAATTCATGAAGGTGGTGCTTTTGTTTGTGCAATTGTAGGCGATCAAAAGAGAAAGAACGCGCGCAAAGGGTCCGTCATTGTTTACCAGTGAACGTGCACTGCGCGTTAAAATGTGCAAGTTTTACTGTGCCGCTTACCTAATGATTCGTACATTTTGAAGCTGCATAATGAGATGCTGTACACGCTTTGCTATGTTCCAATTTGTTGCCACTTTCAACCACAAACCATTCAAATGGTGTTAAAACTCTCTCTCTATCTCAGCCACTATTCCTCTGAACCTCTCATTCCGTCTGCCGTTTATTTCATAGCCGATTCGAAAACGAAAGATGGCGAGCTGGTTGTAATTTTTTCTCATGCTTTAGCTGCACATCTTCCGTCTGTTTGTTGCTGCTTGTTATTTTCTCCATCATTTAACATTGCAAAACTTTCTTTCAAAACCAATTTCTTCATTGATTTTTTGCGGTTGAATTATCCGCCATTGGTCCGGTTCACTAGCTCCAGCCTGTGCTGTTCCACCGCTGGAAAACTTCTTCAGCAAATTTGTGCTGCTGTCTAAGTAATTCAGAGTGTGTATTCGTTTGCATAAGATATTTCCCATCGGAAAGTTCAGAAACGTTAATGTTTTTGAAGAATTCTATTTTTTTTTTCAGTTTCGTTGTCGTTTCTAGTTTGAGACGGACGAAAGAGATAATCAATTTATTGTTATTTTTGGCAATTTTTCAGAATATTCCACTCATTCACTCTCTCTCGCTCAGTTCTTATATTTATGATTCGGTTTTCAAACCCCATGTAAATTGAATGAAATTGACTTTGCCGAATGAGTGCAACGGATCTGAAATTAAAATCGTTTAAGGGATACAAAACGAAATGCACGAAAAGTTTGGCGAACAGGCCAATAGTTTACGCTTTTTTCCATGTTCGGCAATTGAATCGGCTGCAGTTCGTTTATTATCAAAAACTTGGTGGTTGATTGCATTCGCCAGCCCAAATACACAAACACACACCCGACCCAAGGACGACATGAACAATCGATGTTCCAAAGTCATAAGTATAGTGATCATTCGGGATGTAGTTTGTTGCGTTTGCATTGCTACTGGGGTGCCGAATACTGGAAGGCGAAATAAATTTATGAGTTTAGGCGAAGTTTTATTGCGGTTGCATCACATTGCTGTTTAGTTCGCTCTCACTCTCTCCCGTTCCCGCTCATTCCTTCTTTCTAGCACGCTCAATCCATCTCACGCCGTTCCTCTTTTATAATTGACTAAATGTCTGGAATATGTGCGTAATAAACGAAGTGCTTAGATAGCATACTGTTGCCAAAATGAACAAGCTTTAATATGCATGACACACCAAATTGATGGTGCTGCTGCTGTTACTGCATTTCATGTTTCAATGTGATTGTGAACATCAATTAAACTTTACAACGCAGTTTTATTGCTGCATGACATTTATGGAGCTCTTTGCTATAAGTTTGGCTAGTAAAAATGCGCCAAACAACAACATCACACTCGGATTTCGGTTCAACAATTTTGTCGATGGAATAATGCACGCGCGGCACTGGCCATATCGTACCTAATGAAACGTTAAACCGATAATTGCTGCGATTAATAATATTATGCGGAGTTCCAATCAATTCTCATTTCTTCACGTTATTTTTCAATGAGTTTTACGTTCGACTCTGCGCCACAATCTAGCCAGAGTCGGATAAGCTATCAGCCAGACATTATTTCAACTGAACATCCGAAAAAGTTATTCATTAGGCACGGAAAATGTTTCATGCACATGAATTCCATCGCATAATTATATTAAGCGATATGCTGAGACAAAAATGAAACATGAAAATATGCTCCAGCCAACCGAATTCGTATCAAAACAGAACGATACGAAATATAGGAGAATTAAAAGTGAAATGCTCCCACAAAATTTTACCGCACACAAAATAGAGAGGGAGCGGGTGTGAAAAGACAGACAAAAATTGCTATCCATATGTCTTGTGGAAATTTTCTCGTGAACATTTCCATTGTGTCATTTTCATTTTCATTTATATTTAATCAAACATTGCAGCAGAATTGTTTTGGGCGCCGAATGTTTGGTTGCAATTGTAGCTGCAACAATTGTGCGCTCGCTCTGCGCTCTTTCACTCTCGCTCGCTCGCTCGCTCTCTCTCTCTCTCTCTCTCTGCATGATATTCAATCATGTAATTATGCTTTAATTTGCAAGTGGGTTAGTACTTTGTCGGATTAATGTTACCGTCTGTAAATTGTTTGTGGTTTCAACAAAGCGAAACATGTTGGCGTGTGAGTGTGTATGTGAGTTGGAGATGATGAATCGTTTGGAGAATGCATTTTGCTACATCTTTAAAACACATGTAGTGTCTCGGGCACCAACCAAAACATCAGCACGCTCATACAAACAGACAGAGCGACCAAGACTCGAATTGCCGCCGACAACAACAGCGACGGAAGAGAGAACATTCTCACATATTTCAGTTGTGTTATACGTCGTACCAGCAAGCGCGTGCTCGTTTCTATCTCTTGTACACTGCACCCGACCACCTATTTTTACAATGAAACCGATGCGAAGGATTGTATCAACGATGGCAGTATTAAATCGCTTTTGAATGTATCGTCTCATAAATGCAGAGCCGAGGATTTGGCACATACTAAAGCCACTCTCTCCCTACAAATGAAACTTATTCACTTATCGATGACGTTAAGTATTCCATGTAAACACATATTTTATCTTTTCCGTTTTGAATTACAATGTAAAGAACGGATCGCATATCATAAAAGGGCAATTAGGATTGGAGCCTGCCAGCAGATCCGTTGCGATTTCGATCACCGCCAGTCCCATTGATTTTATTTGGTTAGTGTTTTTTTAATGAATTTTTTGGTACTATTTTCAGTTGTATTTGTGAAATAAAACAACCCAGCCATACCTAATGAATGAAATAATTCTCAACTGGGATGCGTGCACCGCATACGTATAAATTCATATTTCGTCGTTTTCATTATACTCACTGACCTCACATTAATCAATTATCTCTCTCCCTCGTCATTCGCCCGAGCAATTCATCTACATCTCTAATTCCAATGTTTTCTTCCGGTGTCTGGAAAACAGTTAAAAAGCGCATTTCGACTGCGATTTCCATCAATTTGGACATTTTAAGTGAAGTCGTTTGCAAGCATATTCACAATTTATTGTAGTAAAGTTTTCAATTAAACGTTGCCGTACTTTCTCGTTTAATGCACCTTTTCAACGAACTTTCGTTGCGGGCGATTTTAAATTGCTCAATCCATGATTCTCATTTAGGCGTCTGTTTCAAACCACAATGAATTATTCAAAGCTATTTTGTTGTTGTTGCTACATCTACTTCGAATATATTCAAGAGTGTCCAAACATTTTGTGGACAAAACTTTATAAATTTTATCGCAAACAAAGAGAAACTATTGCATTTGATAAAAAGCCTACGGTCGTCTT
Source organism: Obolodiplosis robiniae (assembly GCA_028476595.1). Taxonomy (NCBI): domain Eukaryota; kingdom Metazoa; phylum Arthropoda; class Insecta; order Diptera; family Cecidomyiidae; genus Obolodiplosis; species Obolodiplosis robiniae. The sequence goes on along the minus strand of CM052017.1, from coordinate 3,329,431 downwards.
CCGGTTTTAAAATAAAATGAATGAAAAAATATACATACACATAATGCCTTTCGAATCATTCACCTAATATCCATAGCGTTAAACACTATAAAATTCCTAAAGTGAAACGCAGGGAAGACGAATGGAAATCCGATACGAGAGCGAGGAAGATTGCAAGAGAGAGAGGGAGAGGGAGAGTAAAAATGAAACCCAATCCTTTTATCCTCGTCTCTATGATTTGAGTTAGACCGTTTTGGTTGTACCTTTAGTTGCTCTAGTCAACGAGAGCATTGTCTCGTTAGTGCTAATTGGCATGTGGCTGTGCGCTCGTAAACTTTTCTGCAAGCTGGTGTATTTTGTTGAATGTTCTCTCCCTCCCTATCTCTCTCTCTCTCTCTCTCTCTCTCTCTCTCTCTATCGTCTCAATCGCTTATGCAATCGCCGTGTGTATGTGGAGCGGGCGAAAGCGGCTTGATTCTCAATTGCTCGGCGAAAGTTCGACAACATCTGTATTAATGTGGAAACACAACCAAAACGAACATACTCAACAATATGGGAAATATTCTTAATATAATACCGTAGACTCGTTCTTCAATTCTCTCTCTCTCTTTCTCTCTCTCTATCTCGCGCACGAATCAATTCAACCAACTATTACTTGATATTACGACCTTCAAATAAGTAACCCGATCATACGCGAGTCTCCACAAATATTCAAACACTTCATTACCAATGTGCAAGCAACATTTCTCGAATGGCAGCGGTGACAAAATGCTGACATGATCAGAACTATCGCTTGCTCGTTGATATATCGTGTTTGGCAAATGCAAACGAAATTGTGCTTGTGCGCACAAACAGGTGATGATGCCACCAGATCAAATGATTTTTCGAGGTCCCATTTTTCTTTCCCCTCCACAAAATTATTTTATCCTTGGCAATTAATCGACGCGATAGCTTCAACCGCATTGATATTTGTAAGTAGAAACCAATTCATATTGGAGCTAGCTCGAAAACTGCTAATCACCGTTCTTGTGAATATTATTTGGATTGCTACCGTCTCTCTCTCTCTCTCTCTCTCTCTCTCTCTCTCTCTCTCTCACTCTTTCTCTCTCAGCGGCAAACATTATTTTTGCGGTAACGAAACTTCGCCTGTACGAGAAACACTTGAAAATATCCGAACATCTCATATGCTAATGAGGCCGTCGATTTGATCAGCCATACGTAAAAATTGCAGAAATTAATTTACGCTTCAGAATTATTAACTTCAAATTAAACAACTCGTCGTTGTGTGAGCAAAAAACGATCAAAGTTCGTATCTTTCGAATTATATTTAATGCATTTTTCATAATCACAATCAAATAGAGAAATATCAAAACGAATGATTTGATTCCGTTTGGTTGATGAGCGAGCCATTTTACTATATTGATTGGCTGTCACTGTTTTACGACATTTGCTGTGCTTTATCCATGTTTTCATGTGCAACTTTGGTATTCTGATTTTTTGTCACATAAAATGTACACGCATGGTTGTTGTTTTGACGTTCTCTTAAAATTTGACATTTTGTGATTTTTTTGAGAAAAAATTATTGAAAATATTATTGATAATAACACGACAAGTGAATAAAAGGCCTCATTCACTTATTTTTGGGTGAAATTATCATAATTTCGACTATTACCAAATTTCAGGACTTTCCGGTATTTTTTATATTGCCGAGCCAGAAAAACTGGAATGGGAAATGAGTAAAGTTGTGAAATTAGTTGCAGTATTTCAGGAAATATGCGCAATGTTCGCAATTCGAAAAATATTTCTTCCAATTATAATAATTTCTTTTTCTGCTGATGCACACACAAAACTTACATAATATATGTTCTTCAAAGGTCATCAGCAACATGAATGGGTTTTCCGTGTAGCGCTTACAAGGATTGCCAGTTAATGAACAATTTAGCAATTTGATCAAGGCACCTACAATATTTGGCCATCGCATCGATTCAAAGTTCATTATTGCAATGCTTACGAAAATGTACCGGATATCGATGCCATTTTAGTGCGGCACGGACGCGAAAGATTGAAAGGGGAAAAATGATTTGTGGCCTCAGATTCATTTGAAAAAAAAAACAAAAATTAAAGAAATTATTCGAGCGGAAATTGGAAAAAATGAGACTGTGATGGGTTTTTCGAAAATTGAGCTTCAGCTACATTTCGAATTTAAATATTCGGTTATTGAGAGTGAGAAAGAGTAAAATATAAGTTTTAGAACGATTCTCGTGCAAGTTAAACGCTGGTGCGGAAATGAATGTACTCTTCAAAGTAAAAGTGTCGTTCACTCCGGTTTCCGCAATATTGCGACACGTTATTACACATAAAAATATATTTGCTTTCACATCCGTTTCGCCGCTCCGAACAGCACACACTGAATGTTCATTCAAACCTACTTTTCCATATTCAATGTTTACGGGCTCAAGAGAATCCATTCAGTTATTAATTCAATTCAATGTGGTTTTAAATGATACGCATCGAAGATTTATAATCACATTTGTATGAATGTGAAGCAGAGTGATCGATTTGCAACGAGAACGGAGACAACGTTGAAAGCAAAGCCATAGGCAATATGTCTTAAAATACTGAGCTTTTTTGTTTTGCATAAATTTCCATTTCGAATTGAAACTTACACATTCTCATATTTAAAGCGCAACATTTTTTAATCAGATTTGTTTGTATCAAATTTACACGAGCGCAAAGCGTTTTTTTCACTAACAATAGTGTTAGTCTGAAAACTCACATTTCACCTTGAAATTGGTATTCAAGCTCACTTGAATCGGTTGCAAACTAAGTGGAAACAATGCGACGCAAAATATTATAAAACCATTTTTCAAACAACGAAATTGATTAACCTTTCGATAAATTTTGATAAACGTTTGTTTTCCTTTTCGTTCACTAGCAAACTGGGTACACATGGAAGTCCAAGGCGTCGAAATGCGGGTCACGACCCACCAGTGAAACATTTAGGCCTCGGAGAAGTGAAGAGATTTGCTGGAGGAATGCTCAATACAGATACTCTACCTGGTAAGTTTGAGCGTGCCACCGCAGCAACAATGTCAATATATCAAAAGGGTTCAAGACAAACAGATGACAAACCCCAAAAATGATTTTTTTTTTTCAATCCTAAGGAACGGATAATTCCTAAGTTCCGAAGTATTCTACAGAAGATTGGCATTTTGAATGCTTGAAATAAGAAAAAAACGCATTTCGCCACATTATTCCCTTCAAATCGAAATGATCCAATAAAAAATGTTCGAAAATCGACACACTTAATAATTAAAGGGATTTTTGAATGATTTGGATGAAAATGCGTATGAATTTTTGTTTAATGATTCGATTCATTGAGGAATATTTTCCAAAATCTTCACGGTTTAACAGAAATCACCGTTGCATCAACGATGTGATCATTTTTTATGCGATTGATTTGATCCAATTTGAGCGATCTGTTGATTTTGCTTCGGTTGAATTAAAATTGAAATGTGAGCAAACAAAGTTGCATGTGGTTTGCGCGAAACATCACAGTGACCTGAACAAAGTGGGAAAAGCAGTAGAAAAATCATTTTGAGACGTAAAAAGCGACGAGATTGTGGTACAATGCCTTTGTACACAGCCATTAAGTGATTGCTAAGTCAACCGTGTAATGAAGTTGAATGCTTTTTTTCCTTTTCCCATTGCCTTTCATGCAATGATTCGTCTTTGGCCTAGGCTCCCGAGCTCGCTGACTGTATACGAGCGCTATTATTTATTGTGGATATTCCACGTATGGAAACGTATTGTCACCCGTCGAATACAAGACCATTTAGAGAGTTTATGTGCTTGAAATTTCCCTATCTATTATATTGAAATGAACGCAAGAATGGAAAATCACCGAGAGAATGTGCGAGATAGCGTGTGTGTGTGTGTGTGTGTGTGTGTGTGTGTGTGTGTGTGTGTGTGTGTGTGTGTGTGTGAAAAGACGGTGCATTTGATTGGAACCCTTCAACTCATGATTTCCTTTTGTATGGATTTTGTTGAACATATTGCTGAGCTTTTCTCAACGAAATAAATAAATTGTTTTATTATTACTGGAATGCGATGTACGGCAAAATAACATATAAACAACAATTACAACTATTGTCTATTAAATTTTATATAGAAACTTTTAAAACAAGCTTCGAATAATGCGATTTAATTGGTCAATACATAGTTTGTAATTCACTATAATTACATTGAAAAGAGACGAAAAAAGGAATTATTACGCACTAAATGCATTGAATAGGGCGGCAATTTATTTGCGGGTCTTCCACGTGGCATGGGAATCCAAATGAAATCGATATTTTGTAAAATATATTTCAATATGGGCTCAATAACACAATGGCCCGTGTTCAATTCCACTGTATCGTTTATTCATAAATTAGAAACCATAAATAATTTCATTAATTAATTGGCGGATGAATCGCATTCATCCATCTACATTGTGGGATTGCGATTGGATGTGCGCGAATCTATTTTCCGAAATATGGCAACCACATGGGCCGCATAAAACGTGGTTAACGAACAATACGAACACACATTGAAAATGACGAAACAATTTGAGCTGAACTGTTGCAGCCACACGAAAAACGCTCATTCGACCAAAGCTTCTTTCATATTTTGTTAACCTTTGCTAAATAATGCAAATTCCCCAGAGTCACAATTTGCTTGTTGGCATTCAGCATTTACTGTTCCAATTTTTGGAGCAGCACAAATCTATCGCTCGAATTTAATTGAATCAATAATTAAAATCCAACCGAATGTATCGCGGTTGAATGCCTTTGAATGTCATCTTTGCACTTCGTACGATTTTATTTGGTATGGTAAAAAAGCGATGGGCAACCTGAATTTAAACGTTATAATAGCCGCGGTGCATACGATAGGGACAAGAATAATTAGGATGCTTTTGATGTGGGTGTGATTCGCGGAACGAAATTCGCAATGTTAATGACAAAAATCGACTCGATATCGAATCGAAAGCCTCAAAATCGTTGAGAAGCAGCGTCGCTGCCATGGATTTTGTATTTAAATGCCTTTGTCTTTCGGGCTCGTTCTCGCTCGTACACACATAACACATTTCGATAAGGTGATTAGAATTCATCACATAATATAATAGACTGGGAGCTATTCTCTAATAAACGGAACGAGCATTCATTAAATAAAAATGTATTTAAAAAAACGGAATGGAAAGTATGAATGTCGCAGAAACATAAGCAAAAAGGATAATGAACCGTTTATATGTGCAAAGGAAGAGTGGTGGATGTGTGGAGAAAGTACCGCGACGACGACAACAACCGACAATCAACGAAGATAGCGCGCGCTCTCGCTCTCACTATCCAACTGAAAGTGTATAGTCAGGCAGTAGTAGCGATAGCAGCACACACCAAATACACTCAAAAAAATACAATGTTTCTTATTATTTAATTTAATTGCTTTTTATATCTAACAGCAGAATCTTAATTAAAGAAGAGTTGAAACGATTCGGGCTCTTTTTAATTAAACTTTTAGACTGCTAAAATTCAATTTGAACTCCTTTTTATTCTCGTTATTTGTATGAAGTTCATCGGTTTTCTTGTTTGTATGCATTATGTGTGTGTGTGTGTGTGTGTGTGTGTGTGTGTGTGTGTGAGAGAGAGAGAGAAAGAGCGTGAGTGAATTTTGGTGTGCATTTTGCTAGGTATTCTGTTTGCCTTTGTTGCTGCTTGCTGTGTGCCACTTGACTCACGCTATTTCTTGGCATTCCCATTCGGGCATTCATCTAGCATTTTGTTAGAGCGAGGAATTGTTAGAGCGCGCTCATTTCAATCGCAATTCGTTTAGTTTTTATCCATTCTTTTCTTTCGTTTTCGTTTTTCTGCTATAACATTTCCCATCATGAGTTTGGTCGAACGGAGTGCGACAGCCGTTGAAAGAAAACTCGATTCGTTCCCATTCTGTGTATACCGATATTGAGTGTGTGAACGAAGCGTAGAAGCGAGCAATTCACGGCTTCTACGTAATATGTAGTATTTTGTCGTTTAATTGTTTTGGTTTATGTAGATGCCAGGAGTTTTATACCAGCCATAATGGAAATAATAACTAAATCGTTTCTTATTATTCCATTGCTCAATTTTGGTTGTTCGTCGTTCTTCGTCTATCTCTTCAGTGGCGTGCGTGCGCTCGCTCCAAATTTTGTGCACACCATCGTAGGAACCATCAAAATGCGTATGATTTTCTAAATGGCCGATTCAGCAGCTATTCTTGTGCCGCATTAATTTCCGTCTGAGCATTAATATAATCAACCAACTTGTTGGGAGAGATATTCTGAGAGCGAGAGAAAGGGAGAATTTAAGGAATTTCTTTCGCTTGGCTGACAAAGTTCCGTTCAATGCATAAGCTCACATGTGGTTTTAACACAAAACCAACATTCAATCCGATTTATATTCGATACCTGTAGACTACAGTTTGCAATCCATAATGAAGCGAAAATTGCAATTGACACAAAGCAACATGCGAGCACAGCGCCGACAAATAAATAAGTAATTTTTATAATTTCACCATTCGAATTTTCACGAAAATGTACATCAAGAGACGCATACAAATCACTTATGCGCGATCATGCACTCGCAAACCAGATGATGAAAGCCAATTTTCGCATGGCTTTTGCCATTTAATGAATACAAATTGAATGTGGGGAAAACATAAATTATTTGAATCGATTTTTTTTTTTTTTTGCAATATTGCAATTTTCTCTTTGGAAATTCTTAGTTGAAATTTTGATTCAGAACCAACATTAGCTCGAAAAATCGAAAATTCATTTGTTGGATCGGAATTTTCATCTCACCGGCATGAGCTCTACTTTGCGATGGAGAACGAAAATGTGTGGCATCTAATCCACGGCTGATGTTTTTTTCTCTCTCGCTTTATCCAAAATGCCAAAGAGTGATCGTGTGAATGCTATTACGAATCGACAAAGGCTGACGTTTCCATTTATTAAAGAGCATTTGACGTCTGCGTGTATATATTTAATACATTTTCCACAAGCGAACGCGCTATGCATGCTTTGGATGTTTTCATTTAAACTACAATCTCGTTCCATTAAATAATACACGTAATAACAAATTTCACAGAATAAATATTTCGAAAATAACAAATTGAAGTACGAGAGCACAACAACAACAGCCGTTGCACTGGGATTGGCAAATGGAGAAGCAGCGAAAGGGAGAGCTCAGAAAAACAGCTCAGAGTCAGTACAGCACTTTTCAATTATTGGAAACATGTGATAAATACAATATGAATGAAAGGATTGATTTTGTAACGTAAAGTGCATCGAGATGGAAGGGTGAAAGCAGGAGATTTTAGCAACTCGTTCATTGTTCCGTCAGAAACAGAAATAAAAAAAAATAACGATCTAATCGATTCATATTGGAGGGTTCAAGTGTGAATGCGAGATGTGAAAGAAACCGAAGAGCGAGCGATGGTGAGATGTAGAAAGAGATCAGACCGTTTCGCTCCGCTTGGCTGACTGGCAAATAAAGATGCTATTCGCAGCTCAAAACTCGATAAACTCGATCATTTTCATTTTGCTCATGCTTTTAGCGTAAATCAATTCGATTGGATTAAATCGAATCTCTCATATAATATAGCTTAAATAACGAAATTTCATATAATTCGCCCAACTATTTGCGTTCCACACACTCACTCACCACTCTCTTCTTCACCATCATTCACATAATTCGAAACATCGAAAGCTGTAACGACGATTACAGGTGCAAAGCCCGCCACCAATTCAGCTCACTGAAAAGGTTTGACGGTGCAAAATGTTCTAGAGACGAAAACAATTTATGAAGGTTCTTCAAGAGCATTTCGTATACATGCGGGCCATGAATAATGCCAGGCGTCGCATTTTCCGCTCGCTTTTCACACGTGCAACACGAGGCCACTCAAAGGACGAAATTTATTCCAATGCACGACGATATGTTTTAAGGAAAATATTCCGTCTGGAAAAACCAATATGTTATGGATTTAAATTATATTTATCCATTGCATGGATCGGATACACTCGCTGTAACTGCCAGCCATAAAAATTTCCAAAATATCACATGCATATGGTGATTTCCAATCTTGATCCATGCTTAAGCACAGACACTTCTCTTTTCCAGCATTAATTATGTGTTTTTTTTTTTTTTTTTTTTTGTAGCGAAACTAACACGATTATTATAATTTTTCTCACTTTCTCTATTTTCTAAAATCACTGTTTAGTTACCGACAATGGAGTAGGCGATCACCATCAGCACAACAACCATCACCAATATCAACCGTTGGCCCGTCATCAAGCCAAAGTGGATTCGCATAAATCAGTTTGCGTGAAACCTTCATCGCAGTTGTCATCGCCGTCAACACCAACCGCCATTTTACCATCGTCGAATGTATGCACTTCATCATCGTCGGTTACGCCGTTGACAACGTCCAGCGCTGGGCTAACAACAGGTTTATTGCTTCTACACTTTTTGCACACGCTCTCTCTCTCTCTTTCTCCCTCTCTTTTTCTCGGCCAAACCACAGAAATTCATTTATTTTCGGGCAATTTTTTGGTAGTGAAATAGCAAACGTTTGTTTGAGTGAAACGCATTTTTTCACCCTTTCTCACAATTTTATTCCGTATTCTTTTTACCCGTCCGTCTCTGTTTCTTCCACATTCCGGTGGCCGTACACGACTTGCTTCCGCATAGTATTATCAAATCAAAACACAACTACACTTCTGAGCGGCGGTGTCAATGCAAACGGCAACAATAACAATCTCAACAGTTGCAATGGTGTACGAGAATGTGCTGGCTGCTGTAAACGCATCACCGAGCGATTCCTACTGAAAGCTTTAGATTTATACTGGCACGAGGATTGCTTGAAATGCGGATGCTGTGATTGTCGATTAGGTGAAGTCGGGTCCACTCTTTATACCAAGGCAAATTTAATTTTATGTAAACGGGATTATCTTAGGTCAGTCTGTCGCTTTCAACATTTCATTAAAAGTCAGGAAATAGTGTATTAAATTTTCTTTTTACGTTCCGATTTCTCTCGGACCCGCACGTGTGTTTATTTTGTATACAGATTATTTGGTACAACGGGATACTGTGCTGCCTGCACAAAAGTGATACCTGCATTTGAAATGGTAATGCGGGCTAAAAGTAATGTATATCATTTAGAGTGTTTTGCTTGTCAGCAGTGTAATCACAGGTAATCATTCAACATTCTGAATATTATGATGTAAAAACTTCTGGCCAGAACTCGGTCAATGTGTTTGTTGGAGAAAAATTACCAGAATATCGAAACCAATTTGATATGATTTCATTATTTATAATCCATTCACTGGATATTGTGAATTTGGGAGATTTCTACAATTTCCTTTGGAATTAAAGTTAATTCTATTCTTGCGTGAATTGCATCGATTTTATTCTGCAAGTGAACTTCTTTCATGCATTGAAGCTATTATTTTATGACCACATCTAATCCGAACTGTGATTTTAATGGCTCACAATCGAATGAAAAATTAAGAATATTTTCGAAGATAAAGGAACATCCCATGAACGCCATTCACATCACCCCAATCGGTCAAACCATTTTACTGAACTGTCGTCAAAGCAAAATCATTTTTCAATGATCATATTTGATCTTATCAACGCTTAAACCAAGAGAAAATCAATCTGCTTAAGATCATTTTTCTGATATTGCTCCAGAAAAGTTAATGAAATTGAAAAAAATAAATTGTCTGATATTTTGCCGGAACTCTTTACAGCGCTCATTTGCAATGATTTTCGTTGCGACTGTGTTGTTCGCATGTCGAAATAAGTATCGACTTCATTTAACACGTTCTATATATGGTCGATTTTTAGCAAAATCATTAAGAGCCTAATTTCTTTCATTCAATTCATCGAATGTCACATATTAACGACAACCAATCGATTTTATTTCGCTGGTATTTATTCTTCGACACAGGTCAAATGTTTGCAATATTTCTTTTTTTCTGCCTTTTGTTCGTTTTTTGTGCGTGATCTTAAATCATTTAATAACACCGCACATTGTGTGAGCTCTGAACGAATTCGATTGACAGCAAAACGAAAGTTCTGCCAATTGTTTTCGCACATTTATTATTTTTTTCTATCCTTTTCGTTTTGAAGGTAGAAAAAAAAAATCGATATTTGTCGTTTTTCCAGCATGTCTTCCATTGAAATTAATGAATTTGATTCGATTGTTTATTTTGGCAGGTTTTGCGTCGGTGATCGTTTTTATTTGTGTGAGAATAAAATTTTATGTGAGTATGATTACGAGGAGCGGTTGGTCTTTGCAAATATGGCGTACAATCCATCGAGTTTGGCCCACATACGGAGACAAGTAAGCAGTTTACAGGTTCGTATAATTTCTATTAAAATTGGTGCATATAATCTATGTTAAATTGGTCGGGTCACGATTGTGTCTTTCGACCGATATTGTGTTCGTTTGAGGAATGGATGGATAATTTTGTGAGGTCCTCCGTGCTTTGCTATTGCTATGTACAAATACAAATACCTCTCTCCCTCTCTGTCTCTCGAAATATAGTCTCAATTAATAGCTGCAGAAAAATTGCGAAATGGTGTGAAATGTGGAGAATTGGAAACAATTCACGTTCGATTAGTGTGCTTCGTCATCAATCGAGGTGAAAATGTAACACAGCCAGCTTGGCGTACTGCACATTGTTGGCCATTTTTAATGAATAGCGACTGAAACGCGCCAACAGTTAATTCAGATCATTTCGGACAATTTACAATATAATGCGTTAATTCATATGGTGTGTCCTCTGCACTTTCGTTCGCCAAATGGTGCATATTTGCGCTTGAATAGTCCCAAATAAATGCTGAACATAAGCACATGAGTCGAAAAACGGCGGAAAAACAAAAACCAAACCCCAGTCGCTCACACTGATTTTTCGCCATGATTATAATGCGGTGAAATTTATATTCACCTTATGGGAGAGTGTGTGCATAAAATATATCGTTGGCCGACCACTGCAGACAGAAAATGATTCAGTCTTCGATGTGGCTGATGCAAAGTGTATGAAAGAACTTCATTTTAAGGGCAACAATGTGCGATCCGAAAATTATTGTTATTTGTGAGTGAGAGCGCGCGCGGAACAGTGTGTTAGCAACAAAAGAGCCAACATTTTCCGATTCCCGCCACGGAAAAATGTGCATGTTTCATATACCAATTTTCAGTAATTTATGAGACAACGAATTGTTTCGATAGTTGATGGTTTATGCACCGAAATTATGCTTCGCTTGTAATTATTGCAGAGTTCATCGGCTATATTTTTATTCGTTGCTTTGGTTTCTTTCGGCTCCTGTGTTCGTGTACAAGCTATTCCAAATGGCTTGTTTTTCGTGTCTCCAATGCCGTGGCATTGTGACGCATCGCTTCATTTACACACACATATATATTTGCCTTATCGTTTTTAGGCGCATGAGAAAACCAATAACTGATTGTAATTTAATAAATTCAATTTATTAGCGCGTACTGAATGCCGTGAAATATTCCATCTGCAAAACGTTGCTCTATTTATGGCTTCAAACACTAATTAAAAGTTTTGTGGTGCAGCACAAGAATTCCGTTGCTTTTCATTATAATACTTCGATGCAATATCAACATCTTCGACGTTGCATCGAAATAAAATATATATTCATCGGTTCGCGATATATTTGTGTCTGCAGAACGCTGTTGCTGGTTTCTGGAGAGCGTATCACCGAACCTCTCGATTGATATTCACGCATTAGAATCTTCTTATTGAATGTTCTGTATTTCAAATCACTTTGAGTCGCTTAATGGATCTGTGTAAATTTCAGCGCTGCAAACGACTGCATTTTAGTTGTATGATTCAAAGATATCGATAAACATGAGTGAAGACACTGATGCTTGCGCGATTGAAAAGCAGTTATGTGGCGCTCACATTTAAATTCCCGCTTTCTTGGCCTAGTTTTGTTTTGTTTCGCACGGAACAGTTTCAATTCAATTCATTTCGATGCAAATCTCTCGCACAATTATCGATTTTATCTGTGTCGAACAATTTGTTGCCACATATACAAATTGCTCGAAGCAATGCTTACATTATATTATGCCGATATGTTTGTAATACTTAAGAAAATTAGACCGCTAATTAGGAGTGAAAGCTGCGTTCAACTGGTTTTCCGCGCGATATCTGCGAATGAGAAACATTTAATATAAGTAACTATTGTCCCTGTCATTTTATTGAAATTATTTTTCGACAAATTCCACGTCAATCTGTTGTTTTTCTTAGCATATTAACGGTATTTTACCAATCTCAAACAGATGTCAAGATAAAAACAAATCTATGTGCTTCTGCTCGCAATTAAATATCCTAATTAAATATTTTGTGGAGGTTTCTCACGATACCATTTTTACGGAAATACATCATTCAATTGAGGCAAACATTTTTTTATTCGATCAATTCTATCGAAACCGTTGAATTGCTTGTCAAGTGGAGATGCGAAAGCATTTTTGCGATGCTCCCTGAAAACTTTCTTTAAAAAAACGTATCTTAAACTTTCGTTCAACTCACCATTAATTTGCGGCAAGTTAAACTTGTGAATGATCTCAAGTCTTCAATTTTATTCCCAAAATTGTATTGCTTCAGAATATTTCTGATAATTGTTAGAATCCAAAAATAAGAGCTTTTTTCCTACGATTTGAAATAAAATTGAGAAACTATAGAATCCCTAAAAGAACTTGTGTTATCGATTCCGAACTTGATCGGCCTCTTCAAATAAGAATAGCATTTTGAATCAATTGAATTTTTGTTGAATCTAATAATGTTGAATTTTTCATTTAAATACCAAAAATGGGCTCGACTCATGCACACGTAATGCTCTCAGAATCGAACAGACCCTTTGCCATTCGTTGGTTTAAAAGGAGTCTTTCATGCAACATGATTCTTGTTTGGTTCGATGGATAATGCTTTTTTTCACCACAGCATATGTTCGACAAATACCAAATGCCAATTTCTAGTTGCGGCATTGACTACGATGTTAAATGCTCAATTATATTCGTAACTTTAATTTGCTGTTGAAAAGGTTTTAATGTTCTGAATAAAATATAGACAATAATGGATATTTCCCGCAGTCATTATGTATTTATGATGTAAAATGCTTGACTTGTTGTTTATGTAGTTTAATTCAACTGCTTAATTGACTTTTTTTCTTCTCATCCTCATTTTTGGTCGATTGTTTCAGTTTTCGTCGTCTTCTGCAAATGGAAATGAATGGAGAGAAAAATGGTTACATCATTTTCATTGAATTGTGCAGTCTTGTTATTCTTTGGATAATTGTTCGCTCGGAATAAAGCACTTCAACTCCGTTTGGCGCAGTAAAAATGTTGCAATGCCATTCATAGTCTTGAGAAGCGATTTCAATGCACATGACAAGAGTTTGTATGAGTGGAGTATTCATGCAGATTAGGGCAGCAATTGAAAAAGCCATTTTAAGAGGCAACAATACAAAAGCCCAGTCATATTGCACAAATGTGAAGTATCGCCATGCAAATTTTATCAATGAATTAATCGGGCTATTATCCTGGCCATGGCAATCTTATGGATAATCGATTGGGCTATTTTTACGCTCATTATAATTCCCAAGATGAGGAAAATCAAATGGATTTTTACGGAACCATTTGGAATGTGCATGGCAGTTTTTTGCGTCTAATGCGGAAATAGCTAGTTTTCCATCTATGCTGCTGAGAAATGCCATTTTCCCGTCTATTATTTGCCCAAGGAAATTATTATTCACTTTTATTAGTTGAATGTCTTAATAAATCAGTGTTGATACGATTATTCTCCGTATGAAATTCAGTGCTGTTGACTTGAAAGTAGCCTTTAAGGTTGGGCTGTTGATCAATGCCCATATTAAATGATATGACAACATTGTGATATTGAATGTGTGTTTCGGTTTACGGATTTAATCAGCATCATAAGTGGCATGCGTAATCAAAAGATCATATTCATTTGCATATTTATTTAAATCGCATAGATTTTACCAGAAGAGGGATCTAGCGAGAAAGGGGGGGGGGGCATATCCCCGCATTCATCTGATTCTCTCGCTCGCTGTTTGTCCATGTATATATTCAACTATATAATGGATTTGTACCGCACAGAAGCGTTCGTTTCTCTGAGGCTCGTGTATCGCAAACAGCAAAGTAAACAAGTTGATTAAAAACCCTCGAAACACTTATCGAAACGCTTAATATAATTTCTTGGAATTAACACTAATGTTGTTATTATTAGTATTTGCCACTGTTTGCTATATTATTAATTAAATGTTTGGCACACGAGCGGTGCGCACATTCAATCTCGATGTCTGTGTGCGGTGTGTTGCGGTGGTGGAATGTTCATTGATTTTTTCGGTTCGGTCTTGGGCTCCCCTGCCATTTAATGCATAATTTGTATACATAATTTTCAAATAATTAATTAAAGTTGGTTTTCAATTTGGATCAAATAAAGCATTCACGGGCACACAGTCATGTACACGACACGACACATAAACCAACGCTTGTTGGATGATATGAATCCAAATATTGAATAACTCATGAACAGGTAATGTTGCCGGGGCTGCTTTTGCTTTCGGTCCTCGTTCGAAGCGTTTCGAGCCAATTTCAATGTTGTGCCACTTCCATTCGACGACCCAAAAGTTACAAAACATTTTTGAGTGTCTCGTTGCCATATTTATTTAATTCTCGATTTCCCTCTCTCTGTGTGTTTTGTTGTTGTTTTTATTTCTCTTTTGTTTTTCGTTCGATTTCAGCTCGTTAACAGTTCAACGAGCATCTGAAAGCTGCTGCAGCTGCAGTTACTTTTAGCTGCCATTTGACTTGTTGTTGCAGCGACAGTTTAATTTCATTCCATTCTGCATTGCAAACACAAAATAACTTCAATTAATAACAAAATAATGTTGACTGCTTTGCAGCCTCGGCTGAAGAGACAGACAAAGTGGGAACTGGAGCAGCAGTTAATGGCAGTGGACCGGGCCGGGGCTTGGGTGGCACATTTTGATTTGACGAAAAATGGGACTAGTTGAAGACAGATGGCAATTATTTATATTTTATCTTTCATCAAAAGCGACAAATGGAATGCAATTTTGATATACTCAAGTGAATGTTGTTCCAATTTGAAATGAGTCAGCGCGCGACAGAGACAGAGAAGAGAAACGGAAACGATTTGCCGTGTGAATGACATTTTATCGATGCTTTTATCAGCATTTCGACTGAATCCAATATTTGTTCGGCTCATCTTCGAAAGCGTATGGTTTGTGTGCAATTCGTACAACATATTATGCATTGATGTGTGTCGCCCACAATTCGTGCAAACGATGCACACTTCGTCTCTCTGTCTCTGATTCGTTGGTCGTTCAAGCGATAGAGTAGTTTGCCGAGTGTCTTTGCACATACCGAATGCACCGAATCATATATGTGATTGTCGTTCTTTGGCTACAAATGTTCTCTGTCGGTTGGATTTTTCATCTTAACATTCATTTGTAACGTCCATTTCGCTCTCGGTACCCCTTTCTCTTGATACTCTCTCGTTCATCCGCTTTGCCTATCTCTCTCGATCTCTATCATTCTGTGCAGCTCTTGCTCTCGATGTGTGCAACTGACTGTAATTCAACTGTAATTAACAGATGGATATATGCACGATGCAAATTTAATTACATTAAAATGTTTCCCTCTGTCGCTTCTCTCCAGGCGATTTCTGCATCTTTGTCTCTGTTATATTCACGGCATTATAATCGGTTTAATACTATACTGTACTCGGTACACGTCCGTGAAGCAATGCTTTCTCTCGACAGCCCACTCAGTATATTGCGTGCACATGTGAAAATGTGTCTTTCTCAATGTTTCTGTGCGAGCATTTTATATATATTCTCATTGTAATTTTCCAGTCGTTTCGTTATATTGTGTTTTGTTTTGTTTTTTATATTTTTGCCTTTTTATTAATTTCCCATTTATTATTTCAGCATATTTTCATTTTGTGCTTTGGGTTTAACTCATTTTTGTAATTGATTCAATTTCATTAAATCCATTTTTTAATATAATCAGACGAAAAACGAAAGAAGAAGAACATTGCAGTTGCGAGCACGCTGTCACGCTATCGCGCCACGGTTTGACGCTATTTAAATAAGGCGAATAGCATTAATAATACATATAAAACGCTTCAAATATTCGAAATTGATGATTGATTATGATTTCATTAATTAACCGAATACGCGCTTATTATTCAGATTCGCTTACGCAATACAATCGACAGGCAACGAGCCCATTGATTTAATGTGATTCGTTCCACGGAAATTTAATTAAATAAAATCTATACACACGCTCCAGCTCATGCACATTTTTTTCAGCCATTGGCTGTTGCGTTTCCATCAAAAGCAATACAGAAAAATATGTGCGTTCTTTTGTTTTTAATTTATGAATATGATATCAATTTCATTTAGGTGCTTTACATGCCATGCCATTCTTCATTTCATGTTTATTCACCTGAATTACGAAATTTAATAGTTTTTTTTTAAATTTTAATCACACACACACACACACTAATGCGAAAGTCATCGTTTTTGACTCTTACAATTTACACAAACAATGTTAGGCATGTGAAGAGAATGTCCTGCGTTGCACAAATTAAGACCGAGAGGAATATATTGATTTTATAGATTTTTTTCATTTTGATTGTATTTTTATTTTAATGTCGTCGATTATTGCGTTTCAACAATTGTATACAAGAAAAATAAGAGATTTTTGGCAAATTTTAATTTGTGTCCGGGTAATTTTTTATCATTTTTTTTATTATTATTATTATTATCGCTCGAGCAAGATCAAAAGAAAATTCAAGCAAAGACGATTTTGCACCGAATATATTGAACCATCTTTTTTGTATATCGAATGTGGCTCTAATTTCGAAATTGTGTTTCAACTTCGAAAACCAAAAGAAATAAAATTGTAAAAAGCAAACATTTTTTAATTTTATTTTTGAGTGTTTGAATGAATTTGTTTGGTTTTTTAGCTACTCGATGATTCGTTGGTTAAAAGAAAGCTCTAATCGACTCAGTTTGGTATAATTATGTTAGCACTTTTCTGCGTTGGACACTTTATTGAAATTAGAAAAACCAGGGGTCCAATGAAAATAAATAAGCTGTCGATTCAAATTCCAAAGCCGAGCGGTGAGCTGGACGGGAAATCAAATCTAGTTCAATCGATACGGAATAATTTCAATGAAATTCGCCTGAATATGCGAGCACGGAGTCGCCCAGCAATTGCTAATAGAACAAAAAGAAACATTATATCGTCTAAGAGAACGAAACATTCCACTAATTCACTTCAAATGTGTTATTCAAAATTTTATTATTTCAAAATGCGGACAAGCAATTTCCCAATTCCACACAAACCTAATTACTTAACGGTCGACAATAACCAATATTTGTCGATATCCATTTGCCAATTTGATGCAATTTACCATATAGATTCCGGTTGCACGGTTTAAATTGATGATAAAATATTTATGACAGCGCGCATTGCAATTGGCCGAATACACGATGACGCACATTCAAATTACAATGTCAATTTTCGAAAATCACTAATATTTTCACTTGTTCAATTGCTTTAATGAAACGCGCTCTTTTTTTGTTCGAGAAAATTGTAGCGAAAAATAAAGACAGAGAACGAAAAGGGAACTGCGGCAGCAGTCTTTTGAAATACTTTCAAATGCAATCAGAAAGCATTTCATGTCCGTTGAGGAGCTGCTATTTCAAAGCTTCAAATCCGCACTGTACATAAGAAATGAGCGTGGTGCAAACATTTAATACACGGAAATATTTGTCGAGCCATTTGCATTTGCTGCAGCTTGTTTGATATGCATTTTACCAGTCTCGAATTTTATAAATCAACTGCCAGTGAAATTGTACCTGTTTCAAATGCACTAATTGACTTGAAATTGTAAACAGATTTTCGTTAAATGCATTTCGATGCTGAATGCCTTGTCAATTTGATCGATGTGCGAAGAAAGGGGCAATGTTAGTTTTTGCTCGTGCTTTCTCAATGTTTCACTTAACAGACAAATATGTTTTGTTTAGCGAGAAAAAAAGCTTCAATTCCGTTCAGTTTGATTTTTAGCATTGTTTTGTGCTGGCAAACGTCAGGATGCTTTGCATAGTTTTGCAATAAATTGAATTGGCGCGCAAATTCATTTCAATTTGATGAGTTTTGTTAAATGACATCCAGCGAAAATATCGGGAAAGCGAATTGTTTTGTCTTCACACATCGCTCTTCATAAACATTTCCGCTTCTGTCCATTGCTTTTGTTTGGCTATCATCGCTCTCATACTTCCGTCAATATGAATGGGGATGGAATTTTGGGCTGTGGAATTGCACTGCTACTGAACCAAAATTGAATTAATGCATTTTTGTGCAATGATCAATGCTACATGCTCGAATTTATCATATTGAGCGCCGGAGCGAAGGGACTCTAGCCCCATTTCGATGATCATCGAAACTTTTGATGCAAATAATTACGGGGAAAACTTGCAAATTTGCAGATTTGAGGTATAATTTGCGTAATTTTATGCACAAAAAATGGCAACTGGATGAAGAGAATGTGTTTTAAAGGGTTGGAGAATGGAACAGTTACTTGAAAGATGAACAAAATGGATTGGAATTCAGCATATGAGAGAAAGATTTGTAATAACAATTATATGCTAGTATTCATTCGATTCACGGCGCTATGACTGGCTACGATGCATACCTATCTGTAGTTATGAGTTGAAGAGTCCGAATCGATGTTCACCGCATTGAAACTACAATATTCAACAATTCGAAGCACTTATATCTGAGGTTCCCGGTGTACAGCTAATAAGACAACATAAATAAATTTCGGTACGAAGATGGGAGAAGCAAAAATCTCTTGAATTGCTTTTGCTCATGCATTTGCATGAGTGACGATTTCGATGAGTGTATGCGTGCTCGACAAATTCGCTTTTAAGCAATATGTTTAGCATTTTGCCAACGAGCAACCAGATGATGACATATGCATCTCCGTGCATTCAATTGCTACGGCATGCGCTAACTTCTCATTCTCTCTATCTCTCTCTCTCTCTCTCTCTCTCTCTCTCTTTCTCTCTGAGTGTATGTCTGTATGCTATTCATTGGTGGCACATGGCGTTGAACAATATCACAAACTATTTTACGTCCGCCGCACACTAATTAAAAAAGTTTAATTAAAATCATCTCGCCTTAGTCAACCGGCGTGCGTGCCCGCTCATCATCCCGCAGCTTCCACTCTCCCGACTCAATTTTCACACGAACTCTCGCTCCGCGCTCTCTCATTTACTCGCAATCATGGTTCACATGAACGAACGTGTATGTGTAATTTGTGTTTGTTACGAGCGCCTTTCCTTCGCAGCATCTCAATTCTCTGTCTCCTATTTCTCTCACTCGTTTCTTTAAGTCATTTTTTGTGTAATTCCTTTTATATTTTTATTGTTCATATTTATTTTCCAACCATTTTCATATGCGACAATTTTTCCTGCTCTCATTCTCTCCGAACAATTTTCCTGATGAAATTTACAAATTTCGATTTTGTTTTCTTTCCTCGCTCATTTCCATAACGAATTTCCCATTGTTTACGAACACAACAGCAGCAGCGACAGCATGCTGCGCTTTCGCCTTCAAATATTTCCATTGATATGATGATATTAATATTCTACTTTACTCAACATTTTATGTAGGTGTTTTAATTTAATTGGTACTAATTATATGGAAAAAATCAAGACAGTTCATTATAAGAATTCGATTTATAATATATATCATACAAGTTACGAGCAATTTGAGCTGTTTTTAATATGCGCCATCTGCATACTAGTCCGCGGAAAATTCACGTGAACTTTTATGTCTCATGAAAAACCACACACATTGAGAATTGTTTTACTTTAAGTGTCGAATTCATAAAATGATTATTTTACACTCCTCATTTAATTGATAGAGTTCTACTGTGCCTGATGTGAATTCAAACTGAAGTGCTGCAAACAAAGTTCGTGCATTTGATTTCTCGAATTTGAATTATTCCATTTCATTTTGAGATTTTTATGCCCTCGACTTTCTTAAATTAGAAATTAATAGCAAACTGTTGACATTTTTAGCTTTCTATGAACACTTGAAATGCTAATTGAAAAGAATGTGTGCTTGTTCAGCCGTAGCGATTACAATGAATGGCAAAGTAATTTTAAGTTTTCAAACAAAAAGACCGTCGTTTAAAAAAAATATGGAGTTAATAGCCGTTTTTCAATGTGTGAAAACCTAAACTCAATTTGAAATGAACGCCTCACTAACGTGAAGCCAAATTCTCTACTAATTTATGAACGAATTTTTCATATTTAATAATTGAACATTCGAAATTGATATGAAATTGATGATATTTCCATGTAGTGTTTTTTCTTCATTTTTATGACGTTTTGGGGATTTTTTAATTACGATTTTTGGGGAGATGAGCAAATTTTAGTAAGGGTCGACTTTGATTTAGAATGATTTTGAATAACATTTTCTGGAATATTCACCACTGTATTCGATTTTTTTCGTTTGGTTTTAGGTTTTTTTTTTGTGACGATGTTTGTTCAACCCTGTGAATGTTCCTAACTAAAATATATGCTCATCGATAATCGTGAATTCAACGTATTTTTGTTCAAAATTGCAATAATTAGCACTGATTTAACAAAATATCACCTAACATCATCATATATCGTAAACTTGCCTAATTGAAAAGTATATTCCAAATTAGAAAAATAACCAAAATATTGTATTTATTTTGTGAAATAATAAATTTGTCATCAAAGTTGATGGAAAAACATCTTTTGATTCAAACAAATTTGCCAACTTTCTTGATTTAGTTTAAAATAGATTAAATTCATCATTATTTTAAATATGAACATTTTATGTTCTGTTGAGAATTTGCATTCTGTTGTTTGAAATGATTATCAACTTCATCGATATGTTAATAAAATACATATGAAAATTCTGAAAATCGTATAAAACTGAGCAGAGACTCTTTTTCAAAATGGAAGAATATAGATAATTGGGAATATAAAGAAAAATGCTAGGTTTGTAACACTGAAGAAAACCTTATTAATGTTGTGTGTACAAATGTTGAGGTTAATGGATTATATGATGTGCGAAAACAGCATGTGCGGTTCGTATGACACACGAAATGTGTTTGGTTTTCACTAGACATACATTCGAAATTACAAACAAATAAAGAATTCGCACTAATTCGCAAACAGCAAATTCGTGTATTTCAGTATTAAAGCAATTCCAAACTTCTTCATGCAATTCGAATAACAACAAAAACCTAAACCTAACAATTCAAATTGTAAGACTTTGGATGAAAAAAGGATTGATTGATAAGAAAATACTTGTCTCCTTTATGTAAAGGTAAAAAAAAACCCAGTAACGTTTCTATCAATTTAGTATAGCTTCGAAACTAATGCAGTCCTCGGTGTGTGATGCTGTGATTTTTTTGAGGGGTACTAAAGCCAATAAAGCATTTACATAAGATTCCTCCGTTTGTAAAGGGTGATTTTTAAGCTGGTTTCTTTTTGACGTTTGATTTTTTGACAGATGTCAAATTCCAACTGACGTCTGTCACAGTCAAAAATGCTCAGTATGCTTTGCAATTTCAAGATAAGAAGACTTACAAACGAGCAACGCTTGCGCCTCCAGCCACACAGCGGGTCCATCCATGGACGAACTGCGCCGTAAGTTCGGCGAACAGTTCATCTCTCGTTTCGGCCCCGTTCATTGGCCGGCCAGATCGTGCGATTTAACGCCCCTGGATTATTTTTTGTGGGGCATGAAATTATTTTCAAAAAGTAAATGGCAAGAACCAATTTATCGATTTCAATAAAGATTTGATTCACTTTTCGAAATTTTTTGCGTTTTTTTCGATTTTCAAAAAGAAACCACTTAAAAAATCACCCTTTATGCGATACTTAAATGATAAAAAATCGCTATGAAATTCAACAATATCTTTTATTTTGAGCAATAAATATGGTCGGAAATTCTCAATGCAAAATAATATGTTAGGAGCACATTTTACTGAGTTTCGTGAATTTTTTGTGTTCCATTTCTCTCACACTTTCTTTGCGTCACATAATTAAGCATTTCCTTGATATTGAATTTTTTTTTCTTCTTCTTCTTTCCATTTTTGGCATCTTTTCTATTGGTTTTTATTCTTTTATAATTGTATTTATTTCTTTCAAACCTTCAGAAAAATCATGATTTTTTAGGAAAAGACAAATTATTTTTAAGAAATACCTCAATTGCAGGGCGTCCGCATCCAGACCGATATTATTAAATAATGTGTAAAACATCAAACCATAGTTTTTATTTGAATCCAAACATGCTCATTGCGTTTTCAATAAATAATTAAAATATTCCGTGGAATACTCAATTATTGCAATAATCCATAAAACCTTCATCAATTGTAATACTAATCAATGAATGGGCTTATTTTCAGCCAGCAGGAGACAGTAGTATGAATAAAAGAAACGTTGGAAATGTTGGTATTGGTTGCGGAAACAATGGAAGTCGATCGAGTGTTGCATCAAATTTTCAGCGTCAGATAGTGGCATGCATGAATGAGACAAAAGAGCAGCAGCAGCAGCAGCAGCAACAGCAGCAACAGCAGCCACAGCAAAACCACAATCACAACGTCAATCATATGTTGCATGGACAGACTCAGCAGCATCAGGTAATCAATTCACAGCGCATCCATTTATATTAATGTGAACTAATGAAATTGAATGGTCCCTGTGGGGATCTTTGAGCGTACTGTCGCAATGCGAAAAAAAAATCTTTATAGAAACCGAATTGTTTTCTTGTAGACACAACAGCAGCATCATCGGGACAGTGGCTATGGCAGCAGTCCGGATTCAGAAACCAAAATTACGGAATTCGATTCACAAGTGCATTGACAGCAGCGAGATCAATATCCAATTATCGGTGCCGAACGACATTCGAACTAGTGCTCACGACATGTTCAATAACGACAATTAATGCATCGTTACAAATGGAGTAGCCCATTTTGTGCAATATTTTAAATGAGCTAAACACTGAAAAACGAGATCTCATTAGGACAGATTGATGGTAGACATGTTTTTGGTTGTTTAATATTGAAGTTGGGTGGTGTGTATATCTTTTGCTCAACTGACGATGCTCAGTTGCATTGAGCTGATGAGAAAAATTAATTTTTTATTATAAATTCACGATTTATTTAACTAACTGTCTGTCTGTAAATATTGATACGGGAATCGAAACGAAAAGAAGAGAAATGTTTATATTATGGAATGAATCCCCAATTTAAAGAAGAAAAAAAAATGTTATTCATGGATTTTAAATGTACATGTATCACTGATTGAATTTAATATTACACCTCAATGGAGGCTACTCTAATCATATGCTAAAGATATTTCTCACCAAAGCAAGGCACAAACAAAAACAATTCCCAACATTTGTAATGAATCATAGGATAATTGCAGATTCGTACACATTCATCCGAATTTCTGAAGATGACGCAATCAAAATGAAGTGATTGCTTTGAAAAGATATTGAAAAGCTTATTTACCAAAAACAAAAGTAGAATTTTGGGAAAAACAACAACAGCAATATTCGCTGGTGAAATTACTTTTGGGAGTCAGTCAGAAATTGTTTGATTGTTAAAAGAGCTTCGACACAACGAAAATGTTTGATTGATATCGATAAGGAAAACATCATATATTCGTTGAGCAAATGAATGACAAGCGAGAAAAGTGCGCGCATTTCCGGCATCTGTAAATAAATTGAGGAGAATGTTACTATTCCAAGGAAATAAATAAATAAATTAAAGAAAAAATAGCACGCTCAATCAAATAGCCAGTTAATAGATCTGTTCAAATTTTACACAAAAAAAATTAATTTAATAACAAAAAATGTCCAAAAAATACAGATTCGACAACTTAATATATTTGGGCGAGATAATGAATCGACGCGGCACATCTTCTTAAATGCAATCGGACAGTGAATTTATTTAGTGTACAATCGAGCTTGGTCGAATCTGAGGAGTGAAATCCAATTTGAAACCTACCTAAAATACAAATTTACTGTTTTTCTGGCTGCAAGTCATAAGAGAAGCATAATTCCGAGCATGAATTGCAGAAAAACACTTACACTTTATTCGATTCGCCATTCCAATTGTCAACAATATTGATTCAAATTGATCGATGCAATCAAATCGAACTTGTAAGAGAAAAATAAAGAATTCTCAGGATTGCAATTGATTGAATACTAAATGCCAAATAATAAAGGGAAAAAAAGAAAAGAAAAGAAAAAAAAAATGATGAAATTATCTCACTTTTGACTTGATGATCCAGATTGATTCGTTCATTGAGACAACGACTCCACATTTACTTGCACAATGTTGGACAGAGAAAGGCGATTCAACACAAATACGATAATTTTGGGGAAATCGTTGAAGGAACAGCTCGATATGTCCCTGTGTACATACATGAATGGAACACACAGAAAGACATAAAACAATACTTATTTATTTCAAATACGCATATTGTTTATTAATGTATTAGTATAAAAATAAACCAACCAAAAACAGAATGCAAATAAACTTAAAATGATGATTCGAATGCGGTGTTGTTTTCATTATTTTGGGTGTGCTGCAACATATTTGTTGTACACGTTTGTTCACAATTGACTTTTTGCTTGATTAATAGGCGAGGCAGTGGAAAAACAACATGCATGGGAAAGATATCCTCATTAAATTGTCATATTGAAAATAGTATTTCTTCAAATCATGTTTTGTAATTTTCGTATATGAGAGTCTGAATACTAATAACAACTGATAAATAGTAGGCAATATATTAGTCTAATAAGATCTTACTATTGATCGTATATTTACTAGTCAATAGCATTTAATTAGTCAGATTTTCGAAATGGATTTCTATTTTTAGGGGGAGGCATCGAAAATATATTCAAAAATACATGGAAAAAATACTGGGTGCGACCACCCAACGAAAAAAAATTAAGGCACCTCCATCCGTTCGGAAAATCTGACGAATCTCTATAAGTTGCTAGTAACGCCAATAAGTAAAAAGAAATATTATAGTGCGATGTTATTATTTAGTTAATGAGATAATAAGATTCTATTGCAGTAACTATATTGATAGTTCCGTATCGTGTTTTTGCCCTATGATATGTTTTTTACTGTTTCAGGAATCAATCTCTTACAAAAATTAATTACATTTTGATCGCATATATGATATACGATGCCATTCTCTGTTGTTTTCAGTTGTTTTCAGTACCGTGACCTTTGGCAGTAACTGAAATCACTATCGTTCGTGGAGATGCATTTGTAATATATAAAGTTAATTAAGGAGGCGCGCGTTAGCCGCTTCGCTACCGCAACATACTAACCAACATAATTACATATTTAAAAAAGCAGTACACACGGCAAAAATTGACTGTCATTTTTCAACGGGTAGTTGAAATCATCGAATATAGAACACAATACATGGTATAAATATTTCAGAAAGGATTACACATTTCTCAATTCCGGTTGAATATTTGATAATTTCAACATAGTATACCTATGACAATCAAGTTTTTCACTGTGTATAAACTCACCATTCACATCTAACACATGCCTTTTTGATTAACATTATAAAGTTAATCCGGCATAAAGCGCCAAATTGAATTAGTTATATTCATTTATATCACAATTTAGGTTCATGCATTCAACGTTAGTGTCTATTATCTAAAAAATCCGTCTTCGAAGCATTATACTACTCAGTTGGACATTTCGGAACACAATTTAACTACAAGAAAACCCGTAGAATAGGCATTTGCAAATCCTGTAGTATTTTAGACTTTCATGTAGAAATCAAGCTTTACAGCGGTCAAATTGACAGTGTCAGTGTATTTTCTTGTAGGAAGCATATTTATTACATGAAAACTACATCAAAGCCCTGTAGAAATCTAAACTACTACAAATCTTGTCAAGTGATTGCCCATAATAAAGGAATTCCTGTGGTCGTTCACCCAAAAAAATTCCGTCCTGTTTGTCACATTGGTTGCACTTACGCTTTTACAAATACACCGAATTTCGTAACGATTGGAAATGCTAGCGTGCGTCAATGTGCGAATTGATTTGATTTATCGAAATCGTATGCATTGAACACGTTTGGGGATTTCAAGATATGTTTTGTATTCGAGAATGTGTGTATTTTTTATTCTGTTTCTCTTATTTGTCCCAATCCCCGCACTCCACGTGCAGGTATTTTGTCAATGTTGAATATTGCACACGCAATATTAAGAATCGTATCTGAAATCTCATCAATTTAAAAGAGAGATTCTTCATTGGATTCCAAAATTCTAGGAACGCCAGTAAAGTTTCATTATCACTCCTGACCACTTTTGTATGAGACGCAGTTGTGAATGCCGTTTAAGTGCTATCTCATTCGCACTTCGAGGGAACGACGAGTTTGATTGATATATACAGCGCCACAAACGGAGCAATTTGCTTTGAACACGCGCATTAACGGTGTTTTCTTCCCGCATAAACGGTGTTTTTTTCATTTTCATTAAGTTACGTTTGAAACAATTGATGATTATAGCTTGTGTTATCGAAACAATTGTATCATTTTAATACATAAGATTAAAGTGACAAAAAAGAGTTGTTTCACCTAGAAACTGTTTTTTTTTTCTCAATGTTGTTTTATGTCATTTTGCACTCAAAAATCTTAATTATTTAATCATAAACTACTCGCTAGAGTGAATGAGGTGAGTTCCTGTATAAGATACTCTTTTCGTTGAACCATTGAAAATAAATGTGAAAAATAACCATGTTTCAATTTCGTTCTGATGCTATTCTTGTTGCAATATTATTTTTGCACCCGACATGTTTCTTTTTTATTCAACGATCTGATATGAGTTAAAGAAAAATATGATCGATGTGAGCCCGAAAATAGCGTGATCTGATCTGAAACATTTTTTTATGATCTTGTTTTTCAGCAGGGATATGCTTCAAACCCTCAATCAGATGCACAAATAGAAGATGCGCCAGAAATAACCTTCGGCTAGCCATTTTATGTGTATTGCGAGTTTGAGTACTTTCTTTTACAAGAGCGATTCGTTGCGGTGCATGCGAACATCGTTTCAAAAAGAACATGATTCGACGAATGCTTTCATTCGAATCCCAACGCTCGATTAGCAATATTCTATTCGAATTGGTTTGTTTCTACATATTGTGAAACTTCAACACAAAGTTACTTGAAATAAAGTTGTGCAATTTAAAAACGTTGTTAAGCGACTCAGATTTCTAGATTTTTACCCAGATTTTCTTGAATTATCCGTTTCTTTCGATTGCAGTAAGCGTTTTTTTTTTCGTTATAAAAACTACCAAGAAATGGCTGCTACAATGTGATTTTTTTAATTTGTCTTGTTTTTTCTGAAAACTTTTTTCAATCATAGTTCAACATGAAACTCGCATCCGTAAAGTCTTGTTGCTGCTTTGATTTGAAAAATGGCTCATTGATCCTGAGCTACCTTCAAGTGATTGGTGGTGCGTGGAATATTTTATTTAACATAAATCACGTAGGATCATTTTTGTTTTTAGGAGGTTATATATTTCTATTTTTATTAAACCACTTCATGTCTAGCAGTAAGTTTTATTTCATCAATAGTTATACAGATACTGCTTGGTGGCTGCTGCTTGTATGGGATCTATAATGTAAGTGTCAGTTTGTTCTCTGTGTATTATTTACCGTGACATTCGTGAGATTATAAAAATGAAAATGAAAGGAGAATTAGAAATCAATATTTAGTGTTATTTTATCATTTATTAGCTGAGCGAATTCTACGACCTTTTTTACTTTTCCGCACACACCACTGTGTGTGGTAAAAGTATTGCGATCGGTCCAAAAAATTCAAAACGCTCGGAATAAGTTTTCTATGCGTTTTGAACCTAGAAAAAACGATTGCAACCATTCCCGGAGCAATTTTTTGTCCGTGTGTGGTACGTTGTCCGTTGTCCGTTGTACGCAAAAATTTGTTAACACGATAACTCAAAAAATTGATTTTAGAATTGATCAAAAATTTACACACACATTTGTCTTCATTAGGAATAGAAACCTATTAATTTTCAATCGGATAATTTTTTCGGGTAGCTCTAGTGGAGTCGAATCAAAAAATGGGCTGTTTTTCAATATAATTACGAAAAATTTGTATGGGGACTATGACTATTTCGCATTGTATCATTATGGAACTTTCAGAATATTATTTTTTTATGAAAAAAATGAGGCATGCAAAATTTCTAGTCATTCCAATGAGTTTCAGGACTACCTCCCCTGTAAAATTTTCGATTTTCGGGGTCTTCTCGGGGTCGAAACCAAAAATTTGTATGGCAGCTATCTCAAGTTTACATTGTAACGAATTGAAACTTTCAGAATATTATTTTTTCATGAAAAAAATGAGTCGTGCAAAATTTCAAGTCATTTCAATGAGATTCAGGACTACCTCCCCTGTAAAATTTTCGTTTGTTGGGACCTTTTCGAGGTCAAAACTGAACATTTGTATGCCGACTTTCTCAAGTTCACTTTGTTACGAATTGAAACTTTGAATATATATTATTTTTCTATGAATAAAATGAGTCATGCAAAATTTCAAGTCATTCCGACTAGATTTAGGACTACCTCCCCTGCAAAATTTCGGATTTTTGGAGTCTTTTCGGGGTCAAAACTGAAAAATGGTATGGCGGCTATCTCAAGTTCACATTGTTTCCTATTGGAACTGTCAGAATATTATATTCTATGTTTTTCAAGTCATTCTGATGAGATTTAAGACCAGCTCCCTCACAAAATTTCCAATTTTCGGGGTCAATATTCAAATCAATAAATTGGATTAAGTATTTGTGATTTTCTAATCTGTGTTTTTTCATCAGTTTGAATGCTCATGCTGTTATCGAAAGTTATACTGTTATACATAACATAAATGTAGAACCATATCTATCGTTGGCATGAATTGAAAGTTCACATCAGAGTGAACTAATTTGTAATTGTTATTACCAATTCAAAAATAGAGAACGTTGAAGTAAGAATTAGGAACTGAGATGTTTATTTGTTTTTGTATTAAAATTTAAATTTAAATCACATGACGTGTAATGACTTGAAATTCGATCTCATCGTAATGACTTCAAATTTTCTGTGATTTATTCTCAAAGTTGCATGATGATTCGATAAGAAATAAACATAAATCCAATACAAATGAGTAGCAATCAATGAAAAATGCGTAAGCCCGAACAATTTCGGGAAATGTGCGGAAAAGTTAGTTTTACTTACGTAAGACCATTTATTTTATAAGATTTAGCTTTGTAGCAATTTTTCGCATTGCTTCAACTTCAGAAATTCGAATTGGCAGCGGACTTTGGCATATATTTCGTTAATCGTGTGCATTATTCTTCACTTTTATTTGAACACTTATTCAATGCGCATCGTAATCGAGATCAATTTGAATACTCCTTTTACAGAATAAACCGGGATTCTTGCTGCCGAACGTGATTTTAACGTTTATCGGCATTGCAGTAGCTATTATCGTCATGATTATTTTTCTACTATTATATGTGTTTATGGGGTCATCCATGATTGAGACTATTCGTGAGCAGACAAAACAATATCCATCATTAGAAGGACTAGAGGATTATATTAACCTGCTAATTATTATTATGTTTTTGTTGACTGGTTCGTACGTTTTATATTCATATTATAAAGAAATGAGGGATGCTGAAAACAGAGGTGTTCCAAAGAATCAGATTCATAACATGGCATAATTCAAACCAAAATCAACAATAGAATAGATATGAGAATGATGGTGGGAACGCAAGATACTCTAATCAATTTATGTCACATTTTTGGGAAATCTTTTTTTTCGTATTTCACTTTTAGAAATATTCCATATTATGATGTGTGTATTTTCATGGGGGCGTTCATATTAACCTAGAGTTACACACAGTATACACAATTTGAATGTTTTGACGCTGATATCTATTGCTTTTTGAATTCACTTCTTGAGAAACAATTTAAAATTTAAAAACATTGTCATGTCAAGCAAATAGTTGTTTTTATTTTCTAATCCCAATTGAAAGACGTTTCCCCCACTCCGAATTTTTAGAAATTTCAATTTCACCTCTTTTTTATGCATTAGTTTAGGAATATCGATTTTTAGAAGTGTTTGAATTTTTACATCCGGTAAATGTGTATATAAAACACTTCCTGTTGGCCGCATGATTCGCACAATGCAAATTGAATTTCGCCATCGAATTAAAACAATAAGATTGGTACATATCCAAGAGGACATTTTCAATTTCGAAAATTCAAAACAGAAACAGACTTTGCATTCTGTTATTACTCACCCAATTGAGGAAGCGGCACAACCCTTGTGAGAAAGATTGGCTAGAAGTGTTGAATCTTAGCAAGATGAATGGGACAGTTTGGCTAGAATTTTCTACTGAATCTCAGCTAGCGAGAGGAAAAATATGTTCCACAAAATCATATTTTTTGAATGATACTCTCAATGTGTCTGAGCATATAACTGGCCATTTGATTGCAGTTCATTTCCAGGCAGTACTCGAAGTATTGTAGATTTCGGGAATATTAATGAATACGAACTCACGTATTGAAAATGCTGATTCACTAGTTGTTGCAGAATCTATACGTGAATGATTGGCATCGGATATATTTTATTTTGCATATGTGTTGGATTACATATATACCGACCGAATAACAACGACTTCTATCTCAGAACGGCATTCTGGCGTTGCTATCATTCAACCTGTGGATAATTCACGCGGGAGATTTTTGAATCGTTAAATCTGTTCAAATTTCAAGTAGCTAACCTAGCTCCAAAACTGAAGGAGATTTTGTACACTCGACTTATTAAAAAAAAGCTAGAATTTCTCGTTTTACGAAATAAGTCGATAAATTGGGCTAATTTTCGAAATTTCTCCTATGTGTTTGCGCACGTAATCTAGCATTGTGTTTGCCATAATACTTCATTTGGTTATGATGTATTGGTCGAAGATTAACCAAATAAAATCATTCGTATTAGCTATTAACGTTTTCATATCGATTTAAAATTTACCGATTCAACTAAATAAAGCATATTGTTTTGTCTGTCATTTGCGAAGAATATCAATTGCCAACGTTTACTTGTGTGAAGTTTACTCTGCAGGAAGGAAATGTCTTCGACAGGGATGTACAATTTCGCCTCTCCTATTCATTATTTATATGGACGAGCTGATCAAATTAGCCAATTTAAGGGGAAGAGTAGCTTTGGGGGGCAACATTATCTTTGCACTCGCTTACGAGGACTTGGTACTGTTTGACAATTCTAAAGAGGAGCTACAAAATAGTATCAAAGATTTGTAAGAGGCTTGTACGAACTTCGGAATGACCATTAGCAGCACAAAAACTCAAGTTATGCATGTGGGCAAAACTTGAAAGCCAATTCCTTGGACATGGAAATTTATTTATTAATGCAAATGAAGTAGTAGCACAACTTAGATCACACGTGAAAGATGTAAACTTTTTTGAACGCACTCATTGGCACATTGATTTGATACATCACATTTGACGTTTGTTCGATTTTGATATCTGACTACAAATATTTAATCGACAAAAATAGATAGTTGTACAAACAATTGGTTGTGGAAAATTTAAATGTAGATTGTTTTGGATCAAATTATATTCAACATTTCATACGGGCAAATTCTTTCCTTCGAATATCGTTTTTTCAGATATTTTTAACATTGCGGATTTTGCCCTTGTACACATTTTTTTTAAGAAATATATATTCTTTGTGTTTCGTGAAACAGACCAGACGCTGAAAGGCAATAATGGTCTATGAATGTTTGTTGTTGTTATTGTATGAATAAACTCAAATTATTATTATTATTTATTATTTATTACGAAACCTACATTTATGCCAATACGTGTTCAAAGCAAGTTCAGAACATGCTGGTCAGCTTCAATACCAGCATTGGGTCCGGAAAACCATGACAAAAACCGGCCTGACTCTGGAAAATCGGGGGAAATACAATAATAATTTATGCAGTTAAATTACGTTAACATCATTGAAAAAGCAAGAGCAAAGTGAAAAATGAAAAACTTAAATTAGATTAAAACTAATTGGCAAGGAATTGCACAACAAAGTCCCAAGATAACGCGAGTTAGATTATTAGTAGTTAACGGTTAGAATATTAAAAGTTAACGGACCGTAGTTGATGTTTCAAGTTAATTTTAAACGAAGATAGGGAATCACTATTTCTGACATCTACCGGTATGTCATTCCAAAATTGATGACACAACATTTGTTTCAGACATAAAATATGTTTATTTTATTTGAAAAAAGAAAAATATAATTTCTATTCAACATTTTTCAAGACACAATTGAATCAAAGATATAAAGAGCTCTTATGAATGCATTTGGACCTTGGGGGGAAGGTATGAGTCATGAGTTTTTTACTGTATCACCAAAAATACGAAAAAAAATTTCAAATATGTGTGCGTAATACGTACAAATAAACGTATTTTGGGAAATTCGTGCAATATTCACATTTTGTACGTATTATTACGCAGACATATTTGAAATACTTTTTTGTGTGTGCATTAATGCCCACATACAGCTGATATGGGTTCTTTTTAAGGAACGCAAGCGCCAATAATGAAGCCATTACAATCGCCAGCTAGAGCATTATAGCGCTGCTCCTTGCAAATATTCTCACCCCTAAAGTCGCACATATTTTGCACATTAGAGAAAAGGGAAACGCCAACACCACAAGCACCACCAAGATTAATGCCTGCGCTAGCATTATAGAATTTTTTACGGCCCATATATATAAACCTATCATTCTTAGTCGCATCCTGTCCACAAGCGGCTTTTGTGCAAGCAATACCTTTGTATTTTTTGATAAATGCTTCGCACTCATTCTTTTTGTTTATTTTATAACAACAGTATTCGTCGCATGATCCATAAACACCTACTAGGATCTGTGAAATAAGAAGCAAAAATGAATAAGATTCTAATCTATTTGCTGTTTTTCCATCTATATTTATTGAAAACTGGGGCTGGGATTAGACGAAAACCGTCACAAAATTCCCAAAATAAGTGAGAAAATATCGGTTCGTACATACTTCTTTGGGCAAAACTATGGTTTGAAATAGCAAAATCCGCATGAAATGATAAAAATGAGATTCTAGATTTTGTCCATTGTCAACCTTGGACCTACAGTGGCTTATTCTCAAATAAAAATTTTATTTCTAACGATAAGTGATTTTATTTTGATATTCCTAACGTTTTTCCCTAATTTAAACCAAATTAGATGTGCATTTAGATTTTGATTCGAATCAACATTTGCAGTCACTAGTAAATCGTGAGTTGAAAATTATGAAAACGCCTTCGACTTGACCCATTTTCGATTGTACGTCGAAAAATGATCAAAAATGACTCGAATGCATTGTTAAACAATGAATCAAATTCGTTGAAACTATTGGATTCAAAATGACTATTTAATTTTCAATCCAAAATCAAAACACAAATATTTAAAAAGTAGTCACTTGCCAGAACCAAGGCCACTGCGCTCAAAATTACGAAAAATTTCATGATGTTTTAAGTATTGTTTTAAAACGACAGGGTTAAAAACCAAATGAATGTACGATGCAAAGGAGATTGTCCTATTTATACTAAAATTTGTTAATTTATTTCGCATATTCCTTGTGAAATTCCTAATCATTTTTTTCTAAAACGTAGAAACGAAATTCTCAGGGGCAAAAAACAGACAGAATTAACACAGGTGTAAGTACAGTGGGTCCCCGCAAATTAGAAGTATAGTTTGTATTTTGGCCAATTCTAATTTGCGAAACATTCTAATTTCTGAGGTATTTTGAATTAAGGCAAATTTCAAGGAAAAATTGAAATAATCCGGTTATTTTAATATATAAGTACCACAAACACTTGATTTACCACGAATATTTTCAATACATTTCATAATAAACATATTACAGCCACTTCGAATGAACATTGTCTTGAATTGAAGGTTCTGAATGTTCATAACTTCGATTAAAAACTAATAAAACTCTTGAAGATTCGTTCTGATAAATATTTATTTTCAATTCTCATCCAATCAATTCCGAAGAATTGAGAATCGCAAAAAAAAAACATTTACTTCAGACCGAGCACAATAAAAATAAAAACACCAGCGTATGAATCAATAAACTGTGTTGTGAAATAGTTCCAGTCTAACGAACTGACAGTTGGTTGTGATCATTTCAATATTTGAATAATGTGAGTCAAATCGACTTGCGATTGTATTGGTACAGTCGTGGAGTCCATACGAATATTCAAATATTGTAACAAATATATAATAATAAACATAACAAAAAATCCCTCAGAAATTAGAATTTGACATTCTAATTCCTGAGGCTCCAATGCTATGAAAATGCTGATTCTAATTTCTGAGGGATTCTAATTTGCGCAGATTCTAATTTGCGGGGGCTCACTGTACTTTTAAAATTCGTTCTCTTGTTTCCTTCTGAAATTGCTAAAAACTTGTTTTGAAACGGAGAAAATATATTCTCAAGGGCAGGAAATATTTGGTTGAAAATGTGTTTTGATCAAAATTGATTGCCATCGCGTTCCGAAACTGAAATGTGGGGCTAGTGTCTTTTTTACCGCCAAAAAGCTTTTTTCATAGGCACAATTCCACTAACTTAACTTGGAGCGAAGATCACATATCTTGTTTTTTTTTAATATTCCAATTTATTAACATGTTTTAAAGCATTTGAAGTTGTAGAGCAATGTGGCATTAATGCACGATGTGGAAACAGGCAAGAGCGGAAGGAGGGAGGAAAAAAATTCCGTAGAACAATCATTTTGAGATGATAGCAAAGGGGAGTTGATGACATACACACAAAAAATGCCACACTGAATTCCAGAGCATGTTGTGTTCGAAGAAACTGCGAGCTACTGCATGTATCGAGATATTGAAATGTTTTGCTGCCATCAGCAAAATGGAATAAAAGGTAGCACATACACACATATCTACACCCGATTGAAACATTGCGAACAATTATAAGACACACGGAAAGAGGGTGCGGGAGTTGTGCTCGCAAATATATTAATCTATCCAACCAATTTTCGATTACCGATCGGAATAACCGAAATGTGTTTAACATGATTACTTGATTTGTGGTCTTAATTATGCAAACAAATTGATTTATTTGGCTACGAAATATTGAAATTTGAGACTTTTGATTTTTCAACAAAATCATGAATCCATCAAAGTAATGAAAAAAACAGAAACTGCACATTGAAAACGAAGTTTAAAGCTTTCGTAAGCAACGACTACAGCTGTGTATGGGAGAAAATGTATTGTAGAAGTTTATATGAAATACATTTCAAATTCATTTTAACCGTAGCTAACGCCAGTTTAAAAAAAAAAAAAATGATGTTCGGAGTATTTCGTGTGCAGTTTCAGATTATTTCAAAATATTTCTGAAAATCAAAAGTCCCCAGCATCAAATATTAAACAAATATTCAATTGAATTCATTGTTTTCGTCGAAGAATGTCAGATTCCAAACGTTTGACGTTTTAACCAGATAAATTTCTTCCAGGAATGATGAATATGCATAGGCGACCGGGCCTGCATTTGAATTCAAAACAATTGTTTTGTTCAAATTGAATGTCCGAATATAACACGTTCAAAGTTGTTGTCATGGACGTGTCAATTACATCTTTAAAAATAATAGCGTGTGCAGCAACATTTGAAAAATACAGTCGCTGCATGGCGCATTATTGTTTTATCTTTCATTATGTGAACATTTACATTGGGGATCTCGACTTGATTGGCTTAAGTCCTCGATGTTCCCTTATTAGGCTTTTACTCTCAACAATGTTTCATTAGAGCATTGAATTTTTGTCTAGCATTTTCTTCGTTTTTTTTATAGAGAATTTTTTTCTTCCGATGACAAACTATGATGAGCAGTCTATATGCTTCAAAAGCAAAACCGTTCCCAACCTAGAACCAATTCTCCTGTTTTAATATATTACATTTCAATTGCACGGTCCGACAGCTGTTTTTCATCAAAAATGAGTTGGTGCTTGTAAGGTTGAAGGTATGAAACTGAATAATTATATTGAGTATTTGTCATCTGTTTTGTCTTTTAAACGCTCAAAATTATGATATTTTCCGATTTTTGGGAAAAATAATAGGTGTTTCGGAAAGTTCGGTCCGTTTTTTTTGTGTTTTTTACGCATTTATTTATATAACAAAATGAATGAATTCAATAATCAAAGTATTTGCCATCGTTAGCTAGGACTTTTTCCCATTTTTTTGGCAATTCATTGATTCCGTCCCAGTACCACTTCTCATCTTTTGAGGCTAACCATCCATCAAGCCAATTTTTCACTGCTTCGTACGAAGTGAAGTGTTTTTCGGAAAGTCCGTGCTGCATCGATCGGAATAAGTTGTAGTCTGATGGAGCAAGGTCTGGTGAATACGGCGCGTGGGGTAGTACGTCCCATTTGATGTTTTCCAAATAGTTTTTCACCGGTTGTGCAATATGAGGCCGAGCATTGTCATGAAGCAAAATCACTTTGTGTGTGACCCCATTCTGGTCGTTTTCGCTTCAATGCTTGGTTCAATTTGATTAATTGTTGTCGGTAGCGATCAGCAGTAATCGTTTCACCAGGTTTTAGCAACTCATAATACACAGGTCCTCTCTGATCCCACCAAATGCACAGCAAAGTCTTCTTCCCATGAATATTGCGTACTGGTTGTGATGTTGATGGTTGGCCTGGGTCTACCCATGATTTTTTGCGCTTGGGATTGTCGAAATAGATCCACTTTTCATCGCCAGTAACAATTCGATGCAAAAAAGACTTTAATTTGAACCGATCAAGCAAAATTTCGCAGATGGTTTTTCGTCTTTCGATGTCTCTTTCTTTCAATTGATAAGGCACCCATTTTCCTTCTTTTTGGATCTTTCCCAATGCATGTAAACGTTCAGAAACGGTGGATTGGGAAACTTCCAATGTTTCTGCCAATTGTTTCAATGTTTGAGTTGAGTCTTCATCCAATAATGCCTGCAATTCTGCATCTTCAAACTTTTTTGGCCGTCCCGATCGTTCTCTGTCTTCAACATCAGAATCACCTTGTTTGAAGCGCCAATACCATTCTCTGCATGACTTATCGGTTGGAGCTATTTCACCATAAACTTCCACAATATTTCTATGTGCTTCCGCTGCACTTTTACCACCATTAAAATAGAATAATAAAACTTCGCGCAAATGCTGTTTATTTGGTTTGTATTTTGCCATTTTTGTTAGAAAAACAAAGTTTGTTACTGTACGAAATGTAAACTTCTCTTGACTGATTATTGTTGACAGATGTCTAACCTTCTTAATACAACAACATTCCGCCATCATTTTAATAACTATATAGCTACTGGATCCATCTATTGAAAACGGACCGAACTTTCCGAAACACCTATTGGGTGTGTTCCTAGAAAGACACGCTTTTTTTTGTTCAAAAAACCATTTATTTATGTATGAAAATGAAAATACATGTCATTCAAAATATTGTCCATCAGAAGCTACGACTTTTTCCCATCTTTCAGGCAATTTATGGATTCCATCCCAAAAGAATTGCTCATTTTTCAGAGCGAAGAACGAATCGAGCCATTTTTTGATACCTTCAACTGAAGTGAACCGTATTCCGGAGAGGTGATTCTGCATCGACCGAAACAAGTGGTAATCGGAAGGGGCCAAGTGTGGGCTATAAGGCGGGTGAGGCAGAATTTCCCATCCGACATTTTCCAAATAATTTTTAACAGGCACCGCAACATGTGGCCGAGCATTGTCATGATGGAAAATTATTGACTCATGTCTAGTCGCATATTCCGGCCGTTTTTGCTTAATTGCTGCATTCAATTTGATCAATTGTTGTCGGTAGCGGTCCCCATTTATGGTTTCACTTGGTTTTAGCAGCTCATAATATAGCACACCCTTCTGATCCCACCAAATACAGAGCATTACCCTAGCACCATGAATATTCGGCTTTGGTGTCGATTTTGCAGGCTTGCCGCGCTTCGTATATGATTTCTTTCGCTTCGGATTATCGTAATGAATCCACTTTTCATCACCAGTCACAATACGATGCAAAAAACCCTTCCGTTTTTGCCTTTGAAGCAGCTGTTCACAAGTGAAAAATCGCCTTTCAACGTCTCTCGGCTTCAATTCATATGGCACCCAATTTCCTTGCTTTTGAATGTATCCAGCTGCTTTCAAGCGTTTGGAAATGGCTGAGTGAGTGACTCCCAATGATTTTGCAAGTTCTTCTTGAGTTTGACATGGATCTTCATCAAGTAATGCCTCCAATTCGTCGTCTTCAAACTTTTTTGATGGACCTGGTCGCTCTTTGTCTTCTGTATCGAAATCACCACTTCTAAACCGTACAAACCACTCCTGACACATTCTAATGCTTACAGAATATTCAGGGTAAGCTTCAATGAGTAAACGTTGCGCTTCTGTTGCACTTTTCTTCAAATGAAAGTAGTGTATCAAAACTTCCCGCAAATGTTGTTTTGAAGGCACGAAATTAGACATTTTCGATTATGATAAAAACTTCTGCAAAAATACGACTGTTCACTTTGACACTTGTAATTCAATAGATTTTTTGATGCTCTTTAAGATAGAATAGCTGTCACTGTTAAAAAAATGGCGCGAGTGAATCGAAACGAAGTTAGTTACGATGCGTGTCTTTCTAGGAACACACCCAATATTATTTTTGAAAAAGAAGCGTGAACTATGTGATCGTTATGCATAAGGTGTACGCAATGAAAAAAAAAAAAAAAACATTGGGCTAACACCATCGTCATTGATGTTATTATACCAGTTTAAAAAAAAAAAATAGTGAAAAAGAAGAATAAACGAAAGAAGGAAAGAAAACGAAAGTCATTTGATCTGGAATGCCAATTTTTCAACACTTTTTTATTTTGCATGTACCCATTTTTGCTTCAATGTTTGAACAAAATAAACGTTCATATATATATATTCTTTGGTTCAACAGCTTTTTGTTTTTTTTTTTGATATGATGTTGATCGAATCACACACATACACACACAAATAATATCAGTTTTAAATTATTAACTCAATGGTAAAAAAATTTCAGTCGATCCGGTCCGTTTATGCCCATAACACTAGATTTTCTGTCAATGCATCCACACACTAATTTGACCACATCTCGAGAACTATTGAATTTTTTCAATGTCTGTCTTCATCAAATTTGTATTTAAGTGTGTCAGAAACCATTTTTTTTTAAAGACATTGTATTCGAAAAATCACATCTGGTTGATGATTTTACACAAAATGTCGAAAAAATGGTCAAAAAATGCCAATTTCTCGCAAATGAAGTGCTAGCAACCCATAAGATATTCATGATATGCTTTAAAAATAACTATTTTTATCTAATTCTGGATGAGGAATTCGAATCCATAAAGAAAACAAGCATAAATTGGTGTTTTGGTGGATTAATTGGTCTAAATATGCTCAAAAAATGACCCACAAATCGACTTTATGCTATTTTAGCTCCAAGAGATCGAAAATGCGCAAAAAAGAATACGCATATGAATATGATCATAGAAGAAGAATATGATCATTCTGTTCACAGAAAGAAGCGCAGAGAGAAAGAAAATATTTAAGCTGTTGTTGGTGTTGGTTTTTAATGCGTTGCTTTGAAACTGGAATACACTACGATGCAGCTTAAGACTATTTTAATTTAATTTTCGTTGCGCACACTTCATGCGACATACTTTTTTTCTTTTGTTTTTGGAATTTCTTCTGTTGTGATTATACATAAAACTTCCATTGAAAATCAACCTGACTCGCTTTGAAATCAATCTAAAGTCAATATATCTAGTGCAAATATTTCTTTTTTATTGCTCAATCCAATTGGGTTTTCTTTGTGTTTTGAAAATATGTTTGTCACAATCGCAATTCTTGATCTGTAGATAAAGCGACACAGTTTTTTAAATCTATCGATCAACTTTGAATTAATAGTTATTATCAATAGCTATGAAGTTTTATGAAGCCATTTTTGTTTCGTCCATTTTATTTTTATTTTTCAAATAAAACAACAGTTACAGCAACATATCTTGAAATCATTTTATTTCTTAAAGCAATTCCGCTTTAATTGTATCCGATGCGGCCATATGTTCATCGGTTCTCATTCATTTATAATAATTTTCTTGATATTTTAATGAGATATTATATTCGTCGTTATATTCGAATATTTTAGATGATCGATTTTGACCACTTTTCAATTGAATCTTACGTCCATTATAAACGTGAAGTGATGTATTCTCTTATACCCAAAATCAATCATGACACGTATACGCGATTCGAATTTTCCGAACTCCTTTTTATTTTACTTTTTTTGAAGGTCTATTTAAAAGGCAATCAAGTTAGTAAGTTTTGAATGCAGATTTTTAATCAGAGTGCATAAATCAATAACAAAATCAAAAATAGACTAACAAGAAAGAATGAAAAAGAAAGAAAGAACTGTGAAAAAAAGGAAGTAAAATTGAATTAAAAATGAATCCCTGACGACACTTAAGCAGTTCATTAATAACGACCATCGATTCTATGCTATTGTCATTTAGTTGGCATGGGCCTTGTCCAAACAGCGATAGTGGGCTGATGTGTGTCAGCATATACAGGAATATTTAAAGTGTCGCGATATTTACAAAAAATAATTTTGTATTTCATCTCTTTGAAAGACAGGCCATTATTGTCACACCATGAAATAAATGTGTTTGAGATAATTTGTACCAATTTCATATCATAAGCAAAAATGATCACATATGATTCGATGATAATACTTTCTGAGTCATCGAAGATTATGAGGGTTAGTATCGGGCTCTTTTAGCGCAGAGTTACCAACTGTAAACTTGGCCATTTTCCGGACCAAAAGTTTCTGATTTGGCCATTGTCCAGATCATAAAATTCTACAAGATTAAGGACATCATCAGTTTGTACAACTTCGTAGAATATTGTAATTTCGTATCTCTTATAGTTGTTCCTGAAAATGCGAAAATATTTATGTTGCACTCTTATTTTCACATTGATTCATGGTGCTTTATTAAAGCCAAAATATTTGAGGCCTTTTTAATTCTTACCGATTCAAATTCTCTTATCGATTTTCATTAAATTGTTTGAAATTCTTTTGTTCCATTTGGCTAATCAAGAAATCATACGATGCAATATGCAGTGAACATGTGCAATAAATGATAATTACCAACCGTCAAATATATCGGTTGAACATTTTGTTGGCATTGATCGGATACGTATGGCATATTTTTCTCTATTTTCCCCTACTTTTTGTATTCCTTATCACATGAAGAAGGTTGTATTTAAGATCTTAGTTTCTAAGAGTATTGAAAATCATTCCATCGCGAGATCTTGAATTCACTCGTCGATTTGAAGCCGAATTTATAGCATCTACATTCTGAGCTCTTCGGAATAATAATAATTCGAAATAAAATGTGTTAACTTGCACTTGACTGTAAAAATACAAATAAATTCTCAAAAATCAACATATTTATCTTCCTCTCAGTGCAAAATTACACGCTTTCAGATGCTCAATTCTTCTCGAAACCACATCAAGCATCATATTTCATTGTTTTTGTGTTCTACAAAAATGTCGTGATAATTCATTTAATTGCGACAGTCATCGAAGAAAATATAGACATTCAGAAACTATTTAAATTCCAACGTATTTTGTTAATTACATTTTTTTTCATGTTAGACTGTTTTGCACGCACAATATTGCAGACCTGGTTTTATATGAATTTGACAAACGAATGTGTATATATCAATTGAAAGCCAAAGTAAATAAAAATAAACGCAATTACGTGAATTATTCAGGAGCAACTTAAATAAGCAGTGATGAAGCTTCCAATTGTTTCCCTTTGGGAATATTTTGATATAAAATCTGTTGCACTTATAATAGGCTATATCGAAGTGTTTTTTGGTACAGCACAATTCATTGACGGCGTAGACAATCGTTCACCTGGCATGATTGAAATTTCTAGTGAGTTTTGACAAAACACCCATTCAAAATCTCCTTCCTAATTTATCATATATTTTGTGTGCACTTTCATACCTTCGAAACACTCAATGAAAAAAACAATGCGTTTTTACAGTTATAAATTTGCTGGTGAGCATTGGCTGGATTTATGGCGTTCAATGTGTAATAAATTTTAAAATAAAATCTGAAATTCCAAATTCGACTATAATAATTGAAATTATTTAATATTTCGTTCACTTTGTTCAATAGAGGGAAGTCGACTGCATGATACCAAACATAATTTCTACGCTTATTGGCTGTGCGGAATCAATGTTTTCGTTCCATGTTCTGTTCACAATTGGCGGTGTTCCGGTTATATTACGAGGCTTTGTCACGATCTTCGAAGGATGCGAGCAAAATTTCAGCGGTGGAGCGTTGAACATTGCCGTTATCACAGGTCTGTATAATAATTTTCCGTAAAATCATCGTGAATACTCCAAAATTATTTCTATTTTTGCAGTTCTCAAAGCATATTACACAATAGCTAAATATTATTTGTACAAACGCATAAAAAAAGCCAACCGATGCAATTCTCTTCCGAATGATGTGTAACGAGTGCAGCATAAGTATTCCAATCGCTATGAGTAGGAGTAGGAAATAATTGACTGCCATCAATATCAAAGAAAAACTTTTCATTATTTTAAGCTCCCTCACATTAAATAATTTTCAATAAATAGAACATACAAAATTTCATACGCAAAAATACATGAGTTAATGAACAGCACATTCAAATCGAAGCATAAAATGTCATAAAATATGGAACTGTTCTTTTTGATTCCACGAAACAAAACACCATCGTCAGTAGCATTAGCCTGAAATGCAGCCGTATTCACAAATCTCAAACGTGATGTTTGGAATACAAAAAAAATGTCATCGTCAACAGATTTTGTGTTTTACAAATGGCTGAACGCATTACGCTCATTTGGATTTCAGAGTGAGACGTGGTCACATGCTATTGCAGTGACATATTATTTTTGAATTTCTTCATATTCCAAGATTTTTGAATTACGCTCATAAAATAAGGAGAATCAATAACAAAAAAATTGCTTAAATTTTCGATTTTCACGGAATTTTGAAGACAAGTTGGAATTAAAATCAATTTTGTAAGTTGTTTTTGATTTTGGATTGGTG
This sequence comes from Obolodiplosis robiniae, assembly GCA_028476595.1. Lineage (NCBI taxonomy): Eukaryota > Metazoa > Arthropoda > Insecta > Diptera > Cecidomyiidae > Obolodiplosis > Obolodiplosis robiniae. The sequence continues at coordinate 3,286,004 of CM052017.1, read as the reverse complement.
AAAAATAACAATATGAAATTTTAATTAAGTTGCTTATTGGAATAACATGTTTTGTTCACAGCAACATGGATTTGCCAACTGTTTCATCTTGTTGGCGCCTTGATTTACGGACTGCAAATCTGTTGATTGGCTACATCGAAGCATTCCTTTCAGTTGTTGCTGTTGCTGATGCTGCCCGCAAGAATATATACTAATCTGTATTGGCTCGTGTTTTTTTTTTACACCGTTTACAGACTTCAAAATGATGGATGCCACGATTTAGCGATTCACTTTTTCGCTACCTTGAACATAATTGCTAAGTGTGTCCTCCATACACAAAATGTCATACGCTTTCATGTGTTTTCATATGCACCGAAAAACGTAAAAAAAGAATGGCTGCTGATTTTCAACGTATTCGAATGTTCGTCGTTGTTATGAATCGGATCGTAGCATGTGAATGTGACTATGTTCACCGCAGCCACCAATTTTCTCTCTGATTTCCCAAGCTTATTGCTTTTTCCCATTTTTCTTCTATCTTTGATTTGTTACAAGTTTTCTCTCTTTAACAGTTACCAACCTGTCAGTGTTTGTGTTTTGGATCTATGCCATTCATGAAGTAAGATTGAAATTTGTTTTCATTTTACTCATTATTCACCGGTAATCATTATTTTCAACACTATTCATACTGTGAAACCGTTCACATCTACTATTCTATTCCAGAAGAAGACGATATTCATGGTGCCGAACGTCATTTTCTCTCTGCTGCTCAGCGTAGCTTCGATCATATTCTTGTATTGCCAAATTATTGTTTCCGCCCTTTATTATAGAAGTTTGTCTTTCAATAACGAACTTATAGGGTTGAGCGTGTGGGCAGCCTCAGTTATTGCCTCTGGTTGGTATCAAGACGGAAAAGATAATAAGAGATTTCATTTCTAATGAATTTTTTCATGTTTCTCCTCAGCTATTATTGTTTACTTGACGATCGTGAAATGCTCTCTCTACATCGCATATAAGAAAAGCGATCGCAAACTCAACGTTTACCCAAATGCAGCTCGCATCTAAACCAAATCGATAGCGTTGCGTATCATTTGTCCTTTAGCCATTCAATAACTTTGACTCATTCACTTTTGATAAAAAAAATGTAATGCAAAATATTCAAACACATGTGACACACCAAATAAATGGCCAAATTGAAATGGAGGATCAAAAATATATGATGAAAATCGTTTGTTACACATAAAACTATTTGATAAAATGGATATTTTGTGAAATTACTTTGAGGTACAGAAATAGGCCGTCTTTCAAGTTAGAGCGAGATTATGTAATGAGTGAAGAGTTCTGATTACATGGAATTTCTATTGAACCATTTTTCGGATTGACGCGCGAAAATGAGGCTAGTCCCACTGCTTTACTTGTTGCAAGATCAATTATTGCATAGAATCTATCTCTACTTTTAACTGAAACGTCAACAAATTCACGATATTCCTCAAGACTATTGAATGGACCATATGGAAGATTACATGGACTTTTTGTTGCATTTGCATTTAAATTTGAGTCGAGTAAATTGAATGGGTGAGAATGAAAACATACCTCTAACTATTGTGAGAATTAAAATGAGACTAGATAAAAATGCAAATTGAAATGAGACCAGAACATTTTTTTGCATAAAAATGAGGCCCAAAATTTTTTCACTGGATGTCATTTTTATCTTCAAATTTTCCGGGGTCATTTTTACTCTCAAAATTTGCTGGTCTCATTTCTACATTCATATTTTAAATGTTTTTCGATCTCATTTTTATTCTTCAAAAATTGTAGGTCACATTTTTGTTTTAAAAATTTTCCGGGTCCCATTTTTGTTTTCAAATTTGTCTAGTCTCATTTTAATTTTCACAATAGTAAGAGGTCGGTTTTTATACTCAACCATTCAATTTCTATAAAAAAATGTCAAATTTTCCGTTCAAGGAATATTGAATTGTCAATTTTTCATGCGTCTGATATAGCTTGACTTCAATAAAGTTGTGAAAAATTATTTTGCATCGCCAATTTCAATGTTCAAAAATTTTAAGATGCAAATAAACACTGAAATGAGATCTCTAGCACAAAAGCGAATACGATGCACATAACATTATTTCAATTTTATTATTGCTTAGGTATGATATCCTGATGAAATTCCAAAAAACACACGCAAGAACGACCAAGAGCTGAGTTAAACAAATTTTCTTGTTTTCGTTCGAATAAACTAGCATATATCAGTGACAAGTGACACAAAGTGATTATTTAAATAAATATTTGGAATCGTTTTTATGATGAATCCACAACATGTTGTTCGTATTCCGTTCGATTGGTTTGCGTAGTTGAGCAATATCAATTTATAACGCGACAGAAAAGCTGTTTGAGAATATCCTAAGAATAATTGTAGAGCAGCAAAATGTCATGTGTCTCTGTTAATTTGATCGAAAAGTACTGGTTGGTGCCTCTTTTAATATTGAGTGAACAATGAAGAAAAAAATAGTTAAGAAGCTGGAAAATCGTTTGAACAAGAATTTGTATATGTTCGGGTGTTGTGATTAAATAAAAACAACGATTTCGATTGACAAATCTTTGATGAACAAATACAAATATACTGTGCTGCATAATTGATCTCTGGCTTTCGTCATTCTCTTGATAAACAATTCTCAAAAGTTCAGTTGAATCAAAATAATTTTCTATTTGTTGCAAACGTTTTTATTTTAATTTATTTATTTAACACTCATAATTCTTATATCTTTAGACAGTTATATTTGAATTGATTCTGGTTTTATTTTAATATTAAATAATTTCATATTTCCATTTTTCATTTCTTTTGGAATTGTGTTATATGCAATAGTTTGAAGTCTTTATGTGTCATCGAGTTTTGCGTATGCTGTTTCTAAGTAATAATTCTATGTATTAAGTAATTACTCTTCTAAATCAATTCATATTTCTTAAATTATCATAATGTATATCGTAGTTTCTTATATCGTAGCTAAAACTAGAAATTCCCCTGCTCAAAAATCCAATATAAACTAACAACTGAAAGAAGTAATTAAGTAACCTAACACTGTGCAGACAAGTCATACAAATTTTCATTTTTCCTTTTTTTAGTTTTTTCGTTGCTTGTAATTTGAACTTATATTAAAATTGTTGAGTGAACGAAATGGAGAACGCAGATTTTTTTTTATGAAGAATGTCGGATTGAACAGTATTAAATCGATTGCTCTTCCCGAATAGGCAGCATTTCAATATATAGTTGTGAGTTGTAATTTCAAGTTGAATCTCACTGCATTCACTGTACTAGGAAATAAAAAAGTTGACAACACAAATCATTCAAAACGAATCTTTTCTCTACCTACTTTGGAGCACATCGCATAAAAGATGACCCAAAGCCCCTAGCTCAAAGCATAGGTTGTTTATTTAAGGAGTCGAACTAATGTTCAAATTAATTGTAGTTATGTTCCCATTTCAACGAATCACTCCTTTTAACTTTTACTAATTTAAGGTCTGTATCTCCATTTCTAGTTGACCATTTGGTGGCCAAAAAGATGTTTTCTGGAACGAAAATGGTCACTTTGCGTGCGGCGACCAATTTTTCCCGCTCTTTGTTGAGCTTGATTAAATGCAGAATGCCTCCTTCAAAAACGGCTTCATTTTTGGGGAAAACTCGGATGTTTTTCAAATTCGCTGAACATCGAATAAATGGCAAAATATCATTATAAGTTGCATTATTAAGGCAAAGGCGTTGAAGATTTACGAGACTGTTGGCTAAAAGTGCCATTTCATTTGATTCTTGTGATTGTTCTTTCAACAGCTGATCATCAATTGCCAATTCTTTCAAATTGGTCAATCGATACAAAGCGTGACATTTGAGGAAATGCTTAATGAATAGCTTTTCAAGTCCTCGCAACAAAACGATTTGTTCGCTGAATTCTTCGTTGATTTTATGAACATAAAATTGCAATCTTTGATAAAAACCTTGTTCATGCAATCGATTGAGGAGGAGGCAAAGTGATTGTATGTTTAATTCTTCGCCCATTATCTGGTCAGATTGTGAATTTTCATTCAAACAGAAGTCACTTTCATAAATCTTAACTTCCAATGTTTCCAATTGTATTTTGGATTTTAATAAATCATGCCGATTCTCCCAAAGGCAGAGCGCATTGGTCGAGAAACTGTGAATGTTCGTATTTCTCTCTAGAAATTTGCCTAATTGGCTAATCCGATATTCATGCTCGGGAATCAACTCCAAATGCTCCATCGTTGAATAATTTCGTAAAAGCCAATGCTTATCATAATCTCGTAAGCGCATATCAAAATCTGAGCTTCTTATGAACAAACGTTTCAAATTGTTACAATATTTTAATAGTATTTCATGGAAACTTTCAGTGCGATGCATCATTTTACACTGTCGAATATGTAAATTTTCGGCTTTCGACAAAATCTTTTCAATTCGCCGAGTTTTGTACGGAGTAAAAAAGGCAGAAGATAAATGAATATCATTGACTGCCTTGAGCTCATCCCCATGCGATTCGATATGATTGAATGGTTCCATTTCGTTGATAAACACCCATATATTCGTGGTATATTCAATGAATTTCGGAATGTAAACACGTCTGATTCGTGTTCTCCAAGCAATACACGAATCTTTGTAATTGTTCAGCGTATAAATTCCATCGAATCCACAAACCGAAGTGGTTCCGCAATAATTTCGGTGGAAATATTCGCCCGCGATTCGTTGCATTGTTTTGCATGTTTGACCGATTGAACCCAAGTCTTTCATCGATAAATACTCAAATATTTCATCTAAACAATCGGCATTCAAACTGATTATACATGGTGTGTATACATTCGCAACGCATTCATCGTCTTGACGACGTTGATCCGCATCGCTGTGCAATTTTTGCTTCTTAGCTGATGGCATCCCATGATGGCTCATTTTCACTCGCAATTTTCCGTTGTACTCCACTAGTTTGAGATACTCCGTCGATTATCACACTTTTATCTTATCTAATGTAAATAAAAATGAATCTTTTTAAAATCGAACATTCAAAGATTTTTATTCATAATCATGAAAATAATCTCACAAACCACACACTTGCAAAGCAAACAAACATATTAATGTCCGCTAAAGACAGCATTCTAATGGAAGTTCACTGACATTTGACATTGACATTCTCATTGACTTGAAGTTGGCTCACTGCTGTCAATCCAATTCCAGTTCTCATCCAGCATTTTTTTTGCTATCTTCTTTCCATACTCTGTAGGATAACCTCGATTTCGTTTTGTTGATATTCAATTGCACAAATGCACATATGATAATTGTGCTAGAAATATATGCCGGACCATCATCGTTTTTAAAAGATCACAATGCAAATGGGAATTTGGTTTTCACTTTATTGCTTCTGTTTACGTAAACAACGTTCCAAATAACAGTTACACAACATTTCAGTTTCAATTGTCACCTCCCAAGCTTTCTCGGATATCAACCAATGATTTCCGTTGTCTTCCAAATCGGTTGAAATTCTCTGGTGCTAGCCAAGTCTGTAGCGCCTTCTTGCGGTTCAGCCAATCCTTATCAACGATTGCGTACCAAGCTGTGTCGCGGTTGCGGCCCTCTTTGTAGACCATTGCGTTGCGAAAAATTCCCTCAAACGTGAAACCAAGTCGGAGCGCAGCCTTACATGACCGCTCATTGAAATGATCGCATTTCCATTCGTATCGACGATAGCCAAGCTCATCGAATACATACCTCATCATAAGATATTGGGCTTCAGTAGATAATACTGATCGTCGAATAACTGGCGAAAGCATGATATCTCCAATTTCTATTGAACCATTTTTCGGATTGATGCGCGAAAATGAGGCTAGTCCCACTGCTTTACTTGTTGCAAGATCAATTATTGCATAGAATCTATCTCTACTTTTAACTGAAACGTCAACGAATTCACGATATTCCTCAAGACTATTGAATGGACCATATGGAAGATAGGTCCAATCTCGTTTATCGGGAGCTTGGCTAAATGCCGAATGCAAATCAGCTGAATGTTTTTCCGAATCAAGAAGTTCCAAGCGGCAACTGCGGCCAGCCATAATGATAGGCCCTGGTTCGGGACGCGTCGACCAACCTGGCACGAGATGTCCCACGGGTTGGCCGTATTCATTCGTACAAGGCATGGTGGATTCGATCTATTATATAAAACGAAATGGAGAGTTTAATCAACTGTTCTGGTGAGTATTACTGAGTAGATATGAGTTCACTCAAGCAATGAAAAAGCAACATGACACACTCTTGATAGCACTTAATCGTAGTACTTTTGGAACAACGATGTGCTTTGTTTTGATTATTATAGTATACTGATATCAACAGCCTGGTTACACATGATTGTGTGGTTCGAGTACTTACTGCTATAGTTTTATTAATAACTAAATCCTTAAGTAAGTGCCCACATAAAATTATAATATTGATCTTATGTGATGAGTTGTATACTTGTTTTATTTTATAAGCAAAAGATTTTTATTTGATTGACCAATGATTCCACTGATTCACTACGTGTGTGTTACGTTTGGAAGTCAGATCTCAAGAGAGCGTAAACCGAGTACATGTATATGTGGTGAGTGTATGCCAATAAATCTGTCACGGTTTCTTGTCAATGTCAAAAAATGTATTACGAAAATATAATTTGATTTCTTGTTAACAATGAAATTCGAATTTCAAACTAAAATTTAAACTTTATTAAATAACGTATATTTCATTGTCGCCACAATTGTGTTTGCGATCAGAATTATGAAAGAAATTGCGTCAACATCTATTTTAACACCATACATTTATGATTTATCATTATCTAGCCAGCTTTCTGAGAGTCAATGCCTGAAATCCAGACTGTGGATGAGAATACACAGGGGCAACTAACAGTTTACAATGCATTTCATGGGATATTAATTGGACACTGAAATGCGCCTTCATTTATTTAGTCGATAAATAATCTTGTAGCTCATTTCGGATGGCTTGATCAATAAGTAGCTATCAGAACCTACAAAAATCATCTTGTGCCACACTTTTTGCATTCTCTTATGCACAAAACAAATTCGGCAAAATGAAAAGCTTAATTGTAGTTGTCATATTTCTATGTACTTATAAATTATAATTTTAACTCGAAAGCGAAAAAACTCAATTAAAGCATTAGTAAAACACTTCTCACTTTAAATCTTTATAATATTTAGGTTAATTTGACTCTCACCGATAGAAATTGTAGAGATTAAACGATGGTGTGTTTTTTGCGCGTGAATCCGCTAGATAATTGACCATTTTTGATACCAAAAATTATTAAAATGCTCAAGAGTTTGGTTGAATTGAAAAGGTAGAGATGGATGATTAAAAGCAACCTCCGCTTAGTTGATATTCAAATTCCAAAATTACCCCTTTCATTTTTTAATATCTTGTCAACTTGTTGTCTTATATTTGGTTGAATTACTTTTAAAATCGTATTGTTACCATTGATTTGATGCTGTCTTATTTACAATGTGTTATTTTCAGTTTTGTATTGGGCCTGATGATAGGAACAAGTATTCTCGAAAAAGTTTGCTAAATAAAAGCAATTTTAATTAGAATAAAAAGGCTTGAAAAGCTTATTGAGCTGATAAAGTGTGTTTCGAAAAAACACCAATTATTGAATCTACATTCGTTCTTTTATCGAAAATATTAAAATTCTCATACGCTTATTTTGAATTTTAGTTTGTCTATGCAATTTTCCCTCATTCAGTAGAAATAAGACCGACAGAAATATTTGATATGTGGTGCAATTATTGTTTTGTAGGTACATATTCTTTCCTCTGTTCTAATTTTGTTTTTAATTCAATGGAGGAACAGAATCAACATACTTGTTGGTGTTCAGTTCATCATCTGATATTTATCATAGGTTTTTTATTTCTCTTACACATTCAATATCATTTCTGTACTGATACGTTGGGGACGAGAATAAATTTAATGAATGTTTGTTTTCAAGAAAGCATTCGTTATAAATTTTTACTTTTCCGCACTAACCACTCTGTGTAGTAAAAATATTCCGATCGGTCAAAAAAATTCAAAACGCCCAAAATGAGTTTCTTTGTGTTTTGAACCTAAAAAAATAGATTGCAACCAGACCCGGAGAAATCTGTTGTCTTTTATCCGTTGTCCGTTGTACGCAAAAATTTGTTAACACGATAACTCAAAAAATTGAGATTAGAATTGATAAGACCATTTAATTGTTTTGTTTTGTTTCAATGAAAAACTATTCACTTCTAAAATTGTTCGAATATATTTCGTCTAATTTGCCATGCATGGAATTTGAACAGATGTACGCACATGACTTTGACTTGAAAATGAACTTTCGTCCGGGTCAATTGATTCATTATTATCATTTCTATAAGCACTATTGGCGGTTAACACATACTTGAGTTTATTATTGCCCAGTTTTTTTTTTCAACTCAGTCGGCGCGTTCTTGTTATACTTCGTTTGAAGTCTTTACCACAACTCAGTCGTTCAATTCATTTGGGTCAGATTCAGAAGATTTAGATAATAGTTTGTGATGCGCATCAACAATTTTGTCCATTTTTTTCTTTTCAAATTATTTCAGTGATCCAAAACCTGCGCGTTAGGATATTTTCTTGTTATCCCTAGAGCTTAAATTTGTGCATTAAAAATGTTGTTGCTCTCTTCTTCATCTTGCTGCTTCTGTTTCAGTCTGCGCACCGGTGGACTTATAATCGGCTACTTGGAATTATTCGCCTGCATTGTTTTGGCTGTTGAAGGTTTCATTGATGTGATAAAAGATGAGTTTGATACTCAAGGCAAGCTCCCATTTTCATAGACTTTTTTTTAAACACACAAATGTTCATCTGAATTCGTTTTATTTCAGTGCCTGCGATTGTGTCTCTTTTTGTGTGCTTTTTCTGGGTATTCGGCATTCACACAGTAGGTTCAATTTATTCCGCACTCAACTACTCAAATGTTTTCTATCGCAGATGTTATTTTTACAAAGAAACATTTTTTCTATTTTTCGTGAAATTTATCGAAATTCCGTAACATTATGATCAATTTCAATATTTTCTCACAGAATAAATCAATTTGTATGCTACCGAATTTAATCGCGTGGATGATCGTTTGGGTGATCTGTTTCCTCCTATTTAATTGGTTCTTAGTAACGTGTCTGTTTTCCTATATGGCGGTAGATGCGATTGCCAAAATCGTAGAATCGTCTGCAGATACCTTTGGCAAGTATCTATCTATCGCTTGCCTAGCTATGGCTGCCATCATAAGTAAACATTAAACGTCAATCTTCAACAAATCATTCATTTTCATTTCATATTTTTTTTTTCAGTGATTGTCAGGTGGCCGGTTGCAATCAAATATTCGCTCTACAAATCCATCAAAAATGGTCAATTCTCTAGCGAATTTACGCGCAAAAATCACACCATCGTTTAATCTCTACAATTTTTATCGGTGAGAGTCAAATTAGCCTTAATATTATAAAAGATTTAAAATCAATACATCAATTAAAACAAATAATAGCATTTTGAATTCAAATTAATCTTTTTACAAGTGTTTTATTGATGCTTTAATTGAGTTTTTTCGCTTTTGAGTTTAATTTATAATTTATAAATACACAGAAATATGACAGCTTCAATTTAGCAGATAGATTATCTTACAGCCGAATTCAGAGCATCTTCTCTAAAGTTTTGATGATAAATTGTGCAAAGCAGATCTGAAGAATAGATCTTACTGCCGCGAGAGGTTGATGAATTCGAATAAATGCATTGGAATCCTATTCGAGCGTTTATTTGTATTCGTCGTCATTTTAATGACCTTTGAACATTTTAATACACTTGTATTTTGAATGAAAGATCCAGTTAGATTATTGGTAATTTGACAACTCACCAATACATCAAAGTCATTTTACCAAATTCGCTTTGTGCATGAGAGAATGCAAAAAGTGTGGCACAAGATAATTTTTGTAGATTCTGTTACAACGGGACCGTACTATTTGAGACATTTTAATGATATCTATTCTTCAGCGCCATCTATTGGGCAGTAGTATTGATGTGATATTTCAATCGTTTCAATGACTCATTTGTTTATATTATTTGTGTCAATAAAAATTTTGTTCGTATTACAATGGATCTAAATTGAGTTCGCCTATGTAAAATAAGATGGCGCGGTCAATCCGCTTGTTCTGTTAGCTACTGAATGATCAAGCCATCCGAAATGAGCTACAAGATTATTTATTGACTAAATAAATGAAGGCGCATTTCAGTGTGCAATTAATATCCCATGAAATGCATTGTAAACTGTTAGTTGCCCCTGTGTATTCTCATCCACAGTCTGGATTTCAGGCATTGACTCTCAGAAAGCTGGCTTTTGTACGCGAGTTGTATAAACAGCGCACGAATCAAATAGATAATGATGAATCATAAATTTATGGTGTCAAAATGGATGTTGCCACAATTGCTTTCATAATTTTGATTGAAAAATGTCGCAAACACGTTCATGTGTAACCAGACTGTTGATATCAGTATACTATAATAATCAAAACAAAGCACATCGTTGTTCCAAAAGTACTACGATTAAGTGCTATCAAGAGTGTGTCATGTTGCTTTTTCATTGCTTGAGTGAACTCATATCTACTCAGTAATACTCACCAGAACAGTTGATTAAACTCTCCATTTCGTTTTATATAATAGATCGAATCCACCATGCCTTGTACGAATGAATACGGCCAACCCGTGGGACATCTCGTGCCAGGTTGGTCGACGCGTCCCGAACCAGGGCCTATCATTATGGCTGGCCGCAGTTGCCGCTTGGAACTTCTTGATTCGGAAAAACATTCAGCTGATTTGCATTCGGCATTTAGCCAAGCTCCCGATAAACGAGATTGGACCTATCTTCCATATGGTCCATTCAATAGTCTTGAGGAATATCGTGAATTCGTTGACGTTTCAGTTAAAAGTAGAGATAGATTCTATGCAATAATTGATCTTGCAACAAGTAAAGCAGTGGGACTAGCCTCATTTTCGCGCATCAATCCGAAAAATGGTTCAATAGAAATTGGAGATGTCATGCTTTCGCCAGTTATTCGACGATCAGTATTATCTACTGAAGCCCAATATCTTATGATGAGGTATGTATTCGATGAGCTTGGCTATCGTCGATGCGAATGGAAATGCGATCATTTCAATGAGCGGTCATGTAAGGCTGCGCTCCGACTTGGTTTCACGTTTGAGGGAATTTTTCGCAACGCAATGGTCTACAAAGAGGGCCGCAACCGCGACACAGCTTGGTACGCAATCGTTGATAAGGATTGGCTGAACCGCAAGAAGGCGCTACAGACTTGGCTAGCACCAGAGAATTTCAACCGATTTGGAAGACAACGGAAATCATTGGTTGATATCCGAGAAAGCTTGGGAGGTGACAATTGAAACTGAAATGTTGTGTAACTGTTATTTGGAACGTTGTTTACGTAAACAGAAGCAATAAAGTGAAAACCAAATTCCCATTTGCATTGTGATCTTTTAAAAACGATGATGGTCCGGCATATATTTCTAGCACAATTATCATATGTGCATTTGTGCAATTGAATATCAACAAAACGAAATCGAGGTTATCCTACAGAGTATGGAAAGAAGATAGCAAAAAAAATGCTGGATGAGAACTGGAATTGGATTGACAGCAGTGAGCCAACTTCAAGTCAATGAGAATGTCAATGTCAAATGTCAGTGAACTTCCATTAGAATGCAGTCTTTAGCGGACATTAATATGTTTGTTTGCTTTGTAAGTGTGTGGTTTGTGAGATTATTTTCATGATTATGAATAAAAATCCTTAAATTTTCGATTTTAAAGAGATTCATTTTTATTTACATTAGCTAAGATAAAAGTGTGATAATCGACGGAGCATCTCAAACTTGTCGAGTCAATTATATCGAATCGCATGGGTATGAATTCAAGGCGGTCTATGATATTCATTTATCTTCCGCCTTTTTTACCCCATACAAAACTCGGGGAATTGAAAAGATTTTGGCGAAACTTTTCCGAATTGGTTTCACGTTTTCAAAATAGTCACAACCTTATATATACAACAACAATTGGAACGTTAGAAAGAAATTCAAATACAGCATATTCTTCTCATGTACAAAGTTCTCTCGTAATATACAACGTTTTTTTTGCCAAAGTAATGCTAATGTGATGCTGCTGCTCGAACAATCGTGTATCTTCGCTTTTATGCCCAGGCACTCCTATTTATCATGTGCCAGTGTTGACACCTGTCTGATAAGAAGATGGAAACCATATTATGGCTGAGTCACAGTGACCATTTGAAAATTGGCAATTTTTCGGCCTTCATAGGCCGACTCAAGCCCTGCTAGCCATCAGATCGAAAAGTCGGAGAGCAACAATTACCTCTTTTATGAGTATATTTCTATGATTCCTCGGTTTTTCTGCATTTTCTCCGATGAGTTTTCATTTAATCTTCAATTTATTGTGTGATTTCAATGCTCTTAATCTTTTTAGTCGTTGAGCTATTTTTCTCGCTTGTCGACAGAATGAACACACTAAACAGATAAGACAGCGGATAATAGAAATCAAGCAAGGTATCACTACTTGTATCACTAAACAACGTTTAAAACGATGAAGTTCCTAATGAATTATCTGTCGGTCATTATTCTTCATTGAATGAAAGTGGGATCATAAAACGATTCTTTTTAAATATTTGTCGATGAATTCCAAATGAATGGCATTTAAAAAATTAGCGTCAAATTCATGAAAGACTCCTGACGACAGATGTCATTTTTCTGATGCGTTATTTATAGTAATCGCCTGCAAAAGAGCTAGTCATCATCTTGCCGTCGCAACGCAATTATACAATTAAACTTTGAATTTCGATTTATTTGAGGATTCCTTCTTGGACACATGTATCACACATCGAAATATTATTTTTGACGATAAGTATCAAGGTAGATAGATGAGGAAGAGCAGTTCAATAAAATTCAATTTTTGCATACACTTCATTGAATGATTAGAGCCTAATCAAATAAGCAATAGAGGAAATCAGCGACGAGTGCAAAACGATTAACCACATCTTTCCATTACATTCCTATTCAAATGTGATTTTTCTCGTTTTAAAGTAGCTTTGGTTGTATAATCAAGATTCATCGAAGAAAATGGTTTTTGAATGAAAAATATCGTGATAATGATCAAGTGAGTGAAAAGAAAACGAAAGCATTGTAGAACCGTATCGGACAGAGGGACATATATGGCTATAAATAGATAAATATGTCGATGCTTCGTGATATTTGCGCCTATGTCAGCTGGATTGATTTTTATTTATAAATGCGAGGTGGCCGCAAGTGTGTGTGTGCGTGTGGGTACGGGAAATAAGTTTCATATTTATTTTGGTTGAACGAATAAATGTCTATATTCAATGAAAAAAAATCCGTGTTTTTCATAGTGTGATTTTTGCTATTACACAATCATTGCCTGACTAAATACTAATTGATTATTTTTTATGACAAATACTGTTTATCTTAAAAATATTTCATTCTTTATTTAGAGCTTCAGCCGATGCACGATAGGAACAAAACTTTGCTACGTTGATTCACGTGAAAGTCCCAAATTACGGCCTGAAATGAGTGCTGAAGATAAAGATGTTTGGTCCAAAAACGAAGAATTAGCTAGAGTTGATGATATGAATGTGAAGGAAGTGTCAGATGATGGTCGATCACGCATTTTTAAGCTGGACATCGATTGCTTGGACGAAATATTTGAATATTTGTCGATGAAGGATTTACATTCATTCGGTCAAACATGCAAGGCTATGCAACAAGTGACTGGCTACTACTTCAAACGGAATTTTTTCGCGGCGGCTAAATTTTGTGAAAAAGATGGTATTTTCACAGTTTATTCGGACAATAATGGTGTATGGAATGAACGGTTTCAAACGTCGGGCTTCAATCAATTCATCACATATATTTCGTATTATTATAATACCCTGGAAAATCTTCGCTATTTAGAATTGCACAGTGACGAATTCGAATCGATAAATCACATTTATCTCGTGTGTTGCTATTTGGATGCGGCTAAGATTGACTGTCTCAACCAAATATTGGCCAACATCGAAACATTGCAAATTAGACAGTGTACCCTGGAAGGGGATTTCCATGAGAATCTCCTGAAATTTTGCGTTAATTTGAAGCGGCTTTATGTGCAAGATGCGGATTTTGGAAGTAGACGTGAAAATAATTGGCTGTCACAATGCTATCCAAAATTAGAGCATTTAGAAATAATTCCGCGATTTCATATTGAGATAAAGCAGTTGAGCGCATTTCTTGAGCGAAACCCAAATGTTAAAAGCATATCGACCAGTTCGTTCTGTCTCTGGGCCAACAGACGAGCCCTCATGGATTCAAATGCTAAACTGGATGTATTGGAAGTTAAGCATTTTCAATCCGAATTCTATCGATTCAACAGGGATGCAATGATCAGCGACAGTGATACCGATGATAGTTCCGACGATGACAACGATACGTCCGATTATTATCATGATGCATCTGACGATCCATCCGTGTCTGCTTTTAAGCCAAACACGCCTAAATTTGATAATACTAAATCACAAACGAATGAGGTTAAAAATGAAAATTTCGACAATCTTCCATCTAGCGCATCTAAATCGATTGATCCGAAATCCATTGATACCAAGCCTGACCCTAAGCCTCAAGCAGCCAAACATCATGATGTGCAATCAATTTACAGTCTACTGAATTTGCTTCATAAGCAAAGATTTTACAAAAAACTGAATCTTTACATAAAATGCGTAGATCAGCAGCGAAGCGACCAAATAGTGTCTCTTCGTGCCCTCCAAAAGCTGTACATTAAAGAATTCAGCCACATTTTTAGTCTACATCATTTGAAACATTTGGAAGAGTTGTCTCTAATCGATGGCTTCCATGCATCCGATATGATCATATTTGCACATAATTTTGTGAATCTTAAACGACTTTACCTTTGCAATGCCAATCAAGACGATATTCTCCCGTTTATCTGCCATTCACCCAATTTACAGAAGATCGGCATATTTCCACGAAACAAAGATGATTTTAATGGATGTATTCTGAATCTATTGAAATTCAATAAGGAACGTGAGAGATTGAGCGGAGCTCGAAAAGTAACGATCTACGTTCCGGATAATATCTTTTTGGAAACGAAATGGAAGACCAAAAATGGAGATATAGACCTAAATTTGATCGAAATGAAACGCGCAGATTCGCTGGAATGGAATCATCATTACTAACCAAATAACGAACTTGAATTAATTCCTATTTGAATAGCATAATGATATATTGCATCATGTCAATGGAGAAGATTGAGTTTGCCGTTTGAAGTTCAAATGAGTCTTTTTTTTTGAACAATTTCTCCATGAAAAACCAACAAAATTTACACTGTACACAGAAATAAGAAATTCAAAATAAATAATTATTAAATTGAACTTTTTAATCAGTTTAAAATGTTTGGCGGATTAAATTTCATTGAAATGATATTTTTTTGAATTTTTGTTTTGTCTAAAGTCGACTGGAAATATTGAACAATTGGAATGTAAACATTTGACAGTATACGTCAAATTATCATCAAATTCCATTTAAAATGTTATTTTCACCAAACTTCTGTCACTCGGCAGCAAAACATAGGTTTTTTCCAAGGTATTTATAGCATTTAAATTAATTCATCCAATAAAATCCGTTTTTTCTACTATTTAGCGACGAAATTGGGAGAGAAAAGTTATCAAGCCTCTACAAAAATGAGTGATAATCTAAAGAAATATGAAAGTCCATCCAAGAAGCAGAAGTCATTAGGGGACGAAGAATTTAAAAATCAAATGTCTGTTTGCACGACGGAAGACTTGATGACGCATATATTTCAACTGAATGTTGATTGTTTTCATGAAATATTTGATTATTTGTCACTTAAAGATTTACATTCATTCGGACAAACATGTAAATCGCTACAATGTGTGGCTGGAGATTATTTCAAGCAAAACTATAAGTCGGCAGAAACATTCACTGGAAATGCGGGTTTTCAAGCAGTTTACTCGAACAATGATGGCATTTTGAATGAACGAACTCAAATATCGGGCTTCAACCAATACCTTGAGTATTTTTCTCATTACTATGAAGAAATGCAGCCACTGCGGTACATCAAATCGCACAGCGACGAATTCACATCACTCAAGGGGATTTATCTCGTGTGCCTTGAGATAAACACAGCCAAGATTCATTTCCTGCAGAAAATTCTACCAAAAATCGAATCGGTGCAATTAAGGCAATGCACGTTGCATGGTAATTTTTATGAGGACTTTCTGAAATATTGTCCAAATTTGAAGCGAATTTATATTCAAGACGATCTTGGTGATGTTGTTGACGAAAGAGCCAATCCATGGCTTCTTCAAAAGTATCCGGCGTTGGAAATAGTTCAATTAACTCCAAGATATGCATTCAAAATCAATGAATTGGCTACATTTCTTGAGCGAAACCCCAACATTCGGATATTTTCGCTAAGCTCACGTTGTCTATGGACAAATAGGCATGAACTTCTGGAATCTTCAAACGTGACAACACTTGATAAACTAGAGATTTCAATTTTGGATAATTTTTATAGGCATTTAGTAAATATGCACTCATTATGCGATCTTCTCAGTGAGCTATACGAACGAGGCTTTTACAAACGATTACATTTAATCATTAAACACGTTGATAAACCGTCTTGTGATCAAATTGTTGCATTACGTGGACTAGAAAAAATTTCTATCAAGCAATTTAGTCAATGCTTTAGTCTATCGCTTCAAACGAATTTGAAAGAATTGGATATTTCTGGTCGAATTGAAGCCGACGATATTGAGATGCTAGCGAATAATTTGGTGAATCTTGAATGCATTTCGATTTGTAATGTCAAGTCCAATGATATTCTACCTTTCATGCGAAGATCAGTTAAATTAAATAAATTCTATGCATATTTAAATGAAAACGTAGTTAATTTGAGCAAATTGAATAGCGAACGTGAAAAGTTAACTGCGGCTCGGAAAGTCGTCATCTATGTTCCAAATCATATTTTCATGGCCACGAAATGGAAAATTAGGAATGGAGATATCAATTTGAATATGATCAAAATGAGACGAGTCACTTCGAAAAGCTGAACCATGTGATCTTTGAAATGAATACAGTTTAACTTGTTATTCTAGCTATTTTTATTGGTGGCAATAAAACATAAATCCATAACAGACATTTACTGTAGTTTTACTGAAAATTAACTCAGTCCAATGTTTAATGTTTCAAGCGAGTGATTCTTTTAACCATTTTATTAAATCACTGAACTACGGCAGAGTGATGACTTATTTAAGATTGGATGTTTTTAGAACAGATGTTTTACCAATTTGAAAATATAAGCGGCGAATGTTTTAGATCTGCTTTTGCGTAGCATAGCTCTTTCATATAAATCGAGATGTAAATACTCTTCGGTGCCATACAATGATACAAACGGTTGATTGTCTTCGAATTCACGAGCCGCACCAAAATCTGTCAATTTACAAATTGTTTTTCCATCTTCCGAAATGAATTTCGGTTTAAAATCTCGATGAACCAAATTATTATCTCTAAAATGTTTCATTCCAGCCGATAAATGTTTTAGAACAAGACGAAATTCATGAGCTGGCAGCCCATACGTATTTCCCGGATCGTCTAAAATATTGAATAAAATTCCGCCCGTATATAATTCCATGACAATCACTTTTCCCCGATCCACTTAATCATCTTCAATTGCTAATACTGTTACAATATTTTCATGATTGACCTTCTGTAATACTTCAAATTCGAGCATTTGAACGTCAACCGGTCGCATATGACTCATTTGGTTAAATGTTTTCACAGCTACTGGTTCACCGTTATGTTTATTGACACCCTGCACATAAGAAATGAAAGAAACAAAACATGGCACACTTTAGAAAGTCCAAAGGACAATGTTTTTGATGAAAGAATATACTTGAAAAACTGCTCCAATTGCACCTTTCCCTAGAACTGAAGTCGTTCACCATAAATAATTGATCGAACCTCGTAGGAATGACATGTTTAATCTACTGATGATTTAAATAAAAAAATCTCGTGTTTCATTCATCAAGACCTCTTTATTTGTTTCACATGATTGTGTTATTTATAGAATCACATCTTACTGCGACATTCATTTGAACTTCTATGAAATAAAACGAAGCTTTGTTTAAAAAATTTAGTTTTTTTTATTTCAATTTGTTCTCCTTATACAGGGCAGAAGATCATTTTCTTTTCTGAAATCTGATTTCACATGCAATTGTACGGTACAAAAAATGACTGGATATATTACAATCGTCTTAAATTTTCATCATTTCATCGAACACTATTCGGTCAATAAATTTCTTTTCTTAGATAGAGAAATCAATCTCATCAACAAGCAATTGTACAAAATTAATATCGTTACATAGTTTTCTCGACTCTACTAATTTGCTTAAAAATTAAATGGTATATTTGGTGGCAAGTATTTGTATCCCTCAAATTCTGTTGTTTGTGTGGTTGGTGAAGTCGTTTGCAAGTAGCAATTTGGATATTGTCCTAAGTAACCAGCTGGACAGAATTTTGGTTGTGGTGGAGGTGTAAATGGTTTACAGTTTGGATAAACTCCATTTGAACCTAAGCGTTTATGAGGAAATCAAGAGAACATGATTAGTTTTAGTGAGTCTTCAAAGCAACGAGCTCATCAGGGAAAATTACACATAAATCTTAATTTTTTTTTTGTTTCCCATTCTTATGCGGATTACATTACAATGAATGTGAGTTTTACCTGGTGGGCACACTTTTGGAGTTGGAGGTTGAGTTGGTGGAAGATAGCAGTTTGGCCATTGTCCAATTTGTGGAGGTTTGCATTGAGGTGGTGGTGTTGGGGGTTGAGTTGGTGGAAGATAACAGTTTGGCCATTGTCCAATTTGTGGAGGTTTGCATTGAGGTGGTGGTGTTGGGGGTTGAGTTGGTGGAAGATAACAGTTTGGCCATTGTCCAATTTGTGGAGGTTTGCATTGAGGTGGTGGTGTTGGGGGTTGAGTTGGTGGAAGATAGCAGTTTGGCCATTGTCCAATTTGTGGAGGTTTGCATTGAGGTGGTGGTGTTGGGGGTTGAGTTGGTGGAAGATAACAGTTCGGCCATTGTCCAATTTGTGGAGGTTTGCATTGAGGTGGTGGTGTTGGGGGTTGAGTTGGTGGAAGATAGCAGTTTGGCCATTGTCCAATTTGTGGAGGTTTGCATTGAGGTGGTGGTGTTGGGGGTTGAGTTGGTGGAAGATAACAGTTTGGCCATTGTCCAATTTGTGGAGGTTTGCATTGAGGTGGTGGTGTTGGGGGTTGAGTTGGTGGAAGATAACAGTTTGGCCATTGTCCAATTTGTGGAGGTTTGCATTGAGGTGGTGGTGTTGGGGGTTGAGTTGGTGGAAGATAACAGTTTGGCCATTGTCCAATTTGTGGAGGTTTGCATTGAGGTGGTGGTGCTGATGTGGTAGAGGTTGGTGGCAAGTATGTTACTTTGGCACAATCTGGATATACACCTTCATAACCTGCTGGGCAGCGCTGAGGTTTCGGTGTTGTTGTCACTTGTGGGAAGCAATTTGGAGGGATACCAACGAATCCGTTTTGGCAGCGAGGAGCTGGAGTTGTTACTGGTGGGGGTGGTCTAGTTGTTGGTGATTGGCAGTTTGGTGGCACTCCATAAGATCCTATCAATCGAAAAATGCAAAAAGCTTGTACTTTGTTGCGGCAAAATAGAATTTTCAAATGAGTTTTGTTGACAATTATCTATAATAAAGACCTGGTGGGCATTTTGGTGGTGGTGGTGATTGGCAGTTTGGTGGCACTCCGAAGGTTCCTGGTGGGCATTTTGGCTGTGGTGGCGGTGTGGGTGTTTGGCAGTTTGGTGGCACTCCATAAGATCCTATCAATCGAAAAATTCAAAAAGCTTGTACTTTGTTGCGGCAAAATAGAATTTTCAAATGAGTTTTGTTGACAATTATCTATAATAAAGACCTGGTGGGCATTTTGGTGGTGGTGGTGATTGGCAGTTTGGTGGCACTCCGAAGGTTCCTGGTGGGCATTTTGGCTGTGGTGGCGGTGTGGGTGTTTGGCAGTTTGGTGGCACTCCATAAGATCCTATCAATCGAAAAATGCAAAAAGCTTGTACTTTGTTGCGACAAAATAGAATTTTCAAATGAGTTTTGTTGACAATTATCTATAATAAAGACCTGGTGGGCATTTTGGTGGTGGTGGTGGTCTAGTAGGTGGTGATTGGCAATTTGGTGGCACTCCGAAGGTTCCTGGTGGGCATTTTGGTGGTGGTGGTGGTCTAGTAGGTGGTGATTGGCAATTTGGTGGCACTCCGAAGGTTCCTGGTGGGCATTTTGGCTGTGGTGGCGGTGGTGGTGGTCTAGTTGGTGGAGGTGGGGGGAGGTACGTCACCTTAGCGCAGTCTGGATATACACCTTCATAGCCAGCCGGGCATCGTTGAACAGGCTTTGGAGTTGTTACAGGGTAGCAATTTGGAGGGATACCTATAAATCCTTGTTGGCAACGAGGAACTGGGGTTGTTGGTGGGGGTGGAGGTGGTCTAGTTGGTGGTGATTGGCAGTTTGGTGGCACTCCAAAGGTTCCTTTTAATGCATTACACAAAGAACATGGTTATTTTGTGTGGCAATATACACAATGATAATTACAGAATCCATACAATATACGCCACCTGCTAGTTTATGCGTAATATTCATGTATCTTATACAATTATTGTTAGAAGCAGATGAGTAATACTCGCATACGCATTTGGTTCAAATGTCGCATATCGCAGAGCTGTCACGTGCGTATACGTGTGTTGGTCATCTGTATCTAACAATATTCTTATTGTTCACCAACTGGTGTAACGTATATTGTATTGATTCTGTAATAGAATTGTCAAATTCTTATAATTATGCACGATTTGTAAATAAAATACGGAAGTAATCCAGTTTTGCTATATAAGAGGCTCAACATCTAAAAATTGTAGTACCTTGTGGGCATTTTGGTTGTGGTGGTCTAGTTGGTGGTGGTTGGCAATTTGGATATTTGCCAACATATCCTGTATTTTTCGGGGAGAAAATCATTATATGTGATGAAATATGTATTTTACGCAGTTGAACATTTCTGGAGAGGTTCAAAATCGATAAAACCCGCAATTTATCACCATCAATCGATATATAATAAAATAAATCCAAGAAAAATAGATTTCAATCAGCCGTAACGTAGCAGCTCAGATATTATATTCAAAAGTTCGTGACGTTACGTGCTGCATGGCTATTAACATTCTACTTGCAGTCGTATTTGGAAATTGAGGTTTTCCAGCGACACTTTTTCTTTCTCGATTTCTTTAAATCAAATCAACGATTCCAAATAGCTTCAATCTATACCTGGAGGGCAAGGTTTCAAAGGTTGTGGTGGTTTCTTGCAACTTGGATAGGTTCCTATGTATCCCGGGGGACATGGTGGCAATTCACAGTTTGGCCAGACTCCAATTTGAGGTGGTTTACAAGATGGTGGTTGAGTTGGTGGTACTGGTGTTGTAGTGGATGGTGGCAAATATGTGACCTTAGCGCAGTTCGGATAAACACCTTCATAGCCTGCGAAATATATCAATATATCATCATCATCTTACTCCCGTCATAAACTTTTTCTGGGATATTATTTTCGAAAACCTATCTAAAATTGATCATTTTGGAATATGGCGTTTGTTTATAGTCACAATCTTGCTGCCATATTTAGGAAGCGATATGAAATGGGGTTAGAATAATTACCGGCTGGGCATTTCGGTGCTGGAGTTGGTGGTTGAGTTGGTGGTGGATAGCAATTTGGTGGGATACCTACATATCCTGGTTGGCAACGAGGAGCTGGGGTCGTTGGTGGAATACAGTTTGGATAAACTCCGTTGTATCCGGCTGGGCATTTCGGTGCTGGAGTTGGTGGATAACAATTTGGATAAACTCCGTTGTATCCGGCTGGGCATTTTGGCGCCGGAGTTGGTGGCTGAGTTGGTGGGATACAGTTTGGATAAACTCCGCCGTATCCGAATGGGCATTTTGGTGCTGGAGTTGGTGGTTGAGTTGGGGGATAACAGTTTGGATAAACTCCGTTGTATCCGGCTGGGCATTTTGGTGCTGGAGTTGGTGGATAACAATTAGGATAAACTCCGTTGTATCCGGCTGGGCATTTTGGCGCCGGAGTTGGTGGCTGAGTTGGTGGGATACAGTTTGGATAAACTCCGCCGTATCCGAATGGGCATTTTGGTGCTGGAGTTGGTGGTTGAGTTGGGGGATAACAGTTTGGATAAACTCCGCTGTATCCGGCTGGGCATTTTGGTGCTGGAGTTGGTGGATAACAATTAGGATAAACTCCGTTGTATCCGGCTGGGCATTTTGGCGCCGGAGTTGGTGGCTGAGTTGGTGGGATACAGTTTGGATAAACTCCGCCGTATCCGAATGGGCATTTTGGCGCCGGAGTTGGTGGCTGAGTTGGTGGGATACAGTTTGGATAAACTCCACCGTATCCGAATGGGCATTTTGGTGCTGGAGTTGGTGGTTGAGTTGGGGGATAACAGTTTGGATAAACTCCGCTGTATCCGGCTGGGCATTTTGGTGCTGGTGTTGGTTGATAGCAGTTTGGATAAACTCCGCTGTATCCGGCTGGGCATTTTGGCGCTGGAGTTGGTGGATAACAGTTTGGATAAACTCCGCTGTATCCGGCAGGGCATTTTGGCGCTGGGGTTGGTGGTTGGGTTGGTGGTGGATAGCAATTTGGAGGGATACCTACATACCCTGGTTGGCAACGAGGAGCTGGGGTCGTTGGAGGATAGCAGTTTGGATAAACTCCGTTGTATCCGGCTGGACATTTTGGCGCAGATGTTGGTGGACGTGGTGGCTGACAGTTTGGATATTGTCCTACATATCCTGTGTGATGAAAAAATCAGCTAATGACGTTAATAAATAGTCGAACAAATATGATTCAATGTGAGTTTGAATAGATTCGTCAAAAATACAATAAGATATATTCTATAAAAAATAGATGTAAAATGGGAATGAATAATTACCAGCTGGGCATTGTTGAACATCACAGACTTCACGAACTGTTCCATCAGGACACAGTTTTTTTGAAGGGACTGGATAATTGTATCCTTTTGATCCATCGATCAAGTGCGAAACGTCGGCACTTGCGACAGCTAGCACTGCAAAAAGTGCAAGCAATTTCTGTAAGAAATGTAAAGCAAAAACATAAGAAATTAGCAAATGTGAACATTTTTATTATCTCTATTTTTTCAATGACTTTCAATCGAATTGAAGAACGAAGAATGGAAAGAGAACGAATGCAATTCACCATCATTTCTATATGATTTTATTTGCAGTGGAGAAACTGAAGCTCTTCGCTTGTCTTCATGGCAAAAGAGATTGAAAGTAGAAGAGACTACCATTTACGTTTAATGAGAAACAGCAAAACAAATGGCATGACGCCTTCCGACAACAAATTACAGTTTGCTTGGTTAGTAGTAAATAAAGAACAGCTGGAAGACTGTAGCTCTATCATGGTGCAGTTCGCATAATTTAATGAAATACTACAAATAATCTCACACAAAAGGAAACACTATGCGCGCTGCTTAAAGGTCGGCGATTCATTCCGCAGCAATTTTGTTCGATTTTCGATTTTCTCAGAGTAAAAATGCATCACGATTTTAGATTGACTTGCACCATTTAATTGTGCTCAGAAGAAGAAGAAGAAGAAGAAGATGGTGCCAATTATTTCTTCATTTCAATTCATTATATAATTTCGGTGCAGTGTTTAGGGTTTGTTGTCCACGCTAAACGCTGTAAATATATACCTACGCCGTACGCGAAACACGTATATTATTATTTAATATAGAGTACATTTGCGTTTATCAAAATCTATAGCTTTTTTGGCTTAGTTTCACACAAATGGATGGCATTTCGGGTCATGAGAAAGCAATCTTTCAAAATGAAAACAACAAAATGATAGCAGCTCAACTGCCAAAGTTGACATCCAACATACAATATTTTCCAATAAAAGTCCGGACTATCATCATTAAACATATGATTTGGCTTTGCGTTTCAACTCATCTCTTGGACTTGTGTATGCGTATGTGTCGTAATCAAAACACCGCAATAAAAAAACATTAGCATTGTCACTTTCATCGATAAAGTAGAAACTAAATAGCAAATTTTGATATTTCTTTGTTCGTTTTTTTTGTCATTGTAATCGCGATCTATTACTTTTTTTGTGTTTTTTTCTATCTCGCACAAAATATAAATTAAAAAAAAATGCGATGTTTATGGCAACATAAAATCATGAAGAGATAGAGAAAGACGAAAATATATATAACAATATGCTTGGACACGAGATACACATAAATTTAAGCCAAAATGTTAGATTCTTTCTAGTTAAAAAAGTAGAAATGTCGTACTTCCCTTTATTCGGCCGTGGTTCCTACAATTCCGAATAGAAAAGGTTCGACATTTCTACTAAAATTCGTTTGTGAGCAGAGAATTTGGCGAAAATTTAAATTACAATGAAAACAATGTGAAGCACAAGAAAATTAAAACACCATTCAAATCAAGACAAAGTGAAAGCAGCTGCTTGAAATCGCAACAAGGACATCTGCGCCAACTCACAATCAATTTGTAAATAATTGATTTTCAATCGCGTTCTGGTTCAATCGAAATGGAATGAAATTGAAATTGAAATTGAAAAAATGTAAAAATACTTGAAATATAATTTAAATGCGGCCGATTTGTGTGATGAAAAAATATCCAGCATCGGTCGCTTCGCGCTATGTAATAGTTCAGACAAATGGTATGCTCATCATTGAGTCCATCAAGTCTGCTCGGTATAGACAATGGTGTATAAAAAAAGATGAAAAAATTAAATGAAAACGCTCGGAATATTGAACATAACGGAAAGTGCGTTCGGACTAGCTCGCGTTGTTGGCCCCAAACAATGGACGTATAAAGGAAAATAATAAACCGTTGCTCGTTCAAACACTGACTCTGGAGTGAGTGGTCTTTGAGTGTGTCACTGCCATGACATCAACTCGTATTATTGCTGCCTAAGTTGAGTGCTCAGTTCTGTTTAATGACACTTTAATCGCTTCAAATAATTAATCTTTTGCGCAGACAAATCATTTATGCTCGCTTACCATTCAATAATACTTCTAAATCTATCGCTCACTGTCGCAAGATATTCACTAATCTATTGGTAGGATAGCTCGTCCACCATTCAAACGATCATGTTGCACAGCAAATGAAATGAAAGCAAAATCAAAATGATTTGACCATCACCGACGAATGGATGCACTGTTTTTTCACTCTTCCTCTCTTCTGACTCTCTCTCTCTCTCTCTCTCTCCGTTTCTTGCGCAAGCCTTTACTTGGAAATCCACAAATTACCAATTTTAATAATTGTCACGCGGAATTAGTTTAGGTAATATTCGAACCAGACTTTTTGGATTTGATTGGACAGAATTGGTTGTTTTCATTGGATTTGACCTAGTCTGACCGTTGTTCCACGAAACCAAACAAATCTTTCAGAGAAGCAGAGTTAGCTAACAATAAATACCACAATCCATGTACTATTTATTATACACTAACAGTGAAGAAGGACGATCATGATTGAGAAGTGTGCGCTCGTTTCATGAAAAATAGTCTTCAGACCGCCTATCCAACGGCCGATTATGCAATCCGTAATATTCGCATTTCGTCAAATTCTAATGTGAATTCACTGCATAGCATTATTATTATTCGATGAGTACTAATTTTTTGCTCATTCGAGCTGTCGTATTGTTCGATTCGACTTAATTATCATTGATTACATCGTGAAACTGAAGTGAACGCGTGAATTTTAGTACAAAAAAATCGATAAAATAGATCATTATCCTTAATTCTGATTATTTCATGATGAATTTGATCGCAGTTCAGTCATTCGATTCAAGTATATTGATTTTCGTTCATTGCAACAATTTAGAATCGAAGAAGAAAAAACCTGTATGAAAGCTTGAATGCTAGTACACAAAAAAACGAACTATCGACGCAACAAATTCGAAATGTATGCGCGTAGCGTTTAATTTATGCATTTAGAAAATTAAATTATTTGTGAAGAGTTTAAAATTTGTTGTTTACTTCTATTCATAAATATCGCGGCGGCTATTACTTGAATGAAGTAGCTGGCCCCACTACCACCTGCGCAGCAGCAACAGCAGCAATATAACAAACGCTCACGCTCTACACCGAATCCAAATGAAATGAAAACGAAAGCAAATATTTACACAAACATCGAAAAATATTTGGTAGCCGCGCTGTGCTGACGACGACACACAGACACGTGAATTGCATTGGGCAGACGACTCAAAACCGATTTTTTTTGTGTACGATTTGGTTGCGACCAAATAAAATAGCGGTTACAATTCTCATGCCGTGATGGCGATCTCTCACGCTTTTTTACATCTGCTCGACAATCAAAAACACACATTTCAGCCGATTTACTGTTGTTGGACCGTTGAATTGTTTTGATTGGATATCGTGGCGGGTGTTCAAGTGTTCACTAGCAGGAACTTCTCTCAATCTATGTATTTAACATTGAGAATTTATTCGGACAGCGTTTTATGCTAATTTGATCGAAATCAGTGAAGCGTCTTCGTCGGGTTTGTGTCGGCTGCGAAATCCGCAGCAGTCAGGTTAAATGGCATTGTTGCCTTCTGGTATCGCAACAGCACCAGCCAAGTACCACCGGAAGGCTAAATGCAATGTTTAGGTGCGAGCATCGATAAGCATGCGATGAAAACCTTTCAAATCAAGAGTATTTTATTTCAATATGACTCAATATCCGCTTGAATTTATCAACGATTGCGTTACGTTTAACATCGACAATTTAAGCTTTCATCTGAATATCGATCACGATCGAATTTATCAATTCAAATAAATGTTTTCCATTCTTCTTCGTCTAAAAATATTATTATGCAATCAATTTCTGCACGATTTAATTGGCCATCATTGAAGATGTGAGCAAAAAATATGTCGTTGGCCTGCGGATAACTGTAATTATGCTGGTACTGGCGAAGAATGAACGAAGAAGAAAAAGATCAAGTGAGCGATACGCATAATTATGCACGAGACCCAATTGAATAATTGAGACAAACATGTTTTGGTCAGGACATCTTCGAAACCTTGAATTCATATCGAAGCATCGTCTTTTTTTTCTCCATTTTTTTGCTTTTGAAAATTGGAATAACAGGTCATTTTCGTTCGATTCATGAACTTTTTGCAACAAGTTTTTATATGTTCGGCATCGATTATCGCACAATTTATCGACATAATTTAACATACTTCTACCAAAAATAAACAAAACTAAAAGACAACAAGATGTGATTGCGGGCGAGATCGCGTTGGCGCGCAAACAGATGTATCGCTATCATTTCTCACCTCACTTTTGATGACCGAGTAACATTTCTGTGCCCATTGGCTCAACGCTTATTCTGCTTTTCACTTTCTTTCGTCGGTAACGTGCGCGAGCGATAGCAATATGATCGCCAAAGGAATACCAATGACTGTTTAAACTTCTACTCGATCCATTTGATTGAAATAAATAATGACTTTACTTTACGTGTGCAATTCTTGAAGAATATGATTGGTATGTGTCTATTGTAAACAGTGCAACTATGCAGTAGGCGTGGAGTGTAATGTAATGAAAAAATGAGAAGGAAACCTGATTTCAGACTTTCTTTCACGAAAGTCTACGATCGTTACGTAATTCTTAATAGAAGAAGATGTTTGTGCTCATTAACTTGTGTGTCTTTTTTCATACTTTCGGTTTTCTTCATCATCTTATTACCGATAATCATCGTAATCTCTAATTCAAATTTCCTTAAACGCCAAGTGTTTTTATTCATTCTCTCAGTCCGTTGTCTCATTGTCGTTGTCGGCGTAGTTGCACATTGAATTGATATTTTATATGGTTATTGTATGGCTTTTTTCGTTTGCTTGTTGCCTATTTTTGTTACTTGCTCTTTCTCTTCAGTCAATAAACTACATGAATGCTCATTTTTGGCAAGAAACATGTTTAAAAAAATCGCATTACGAGCAAGTTTGCGTTTGGGTGGATAATTTTATTTCACTTTTTTATGGGACTAGAATCTATTTGAATACATTTTTTTGGATTTTGTTTTGCTTTCGGTGACCATCATTATAATTGACATAATAATTTAGTCCCATTTATGATATGAGATTAAGTTTATTTCAATTTTTGCAATAACATTTTTGATATTAACATTTCGAGAGAAAAGAAGTTAAGTGCACTTGAAACCTTTCATCATCACAAGTCAATCTGGAAAAACCCACTGAGACATAAATGAATTCATCGATTCACACTTGAATTTAAAATGGTTTTTCTTTATCGACTTCGAATTGTCCTTTTTTTAAATGAAAAACAACAAGCAAACGCTAAGGTTCAATTGAAATGCACAAAAACTTGTATTCCTTTTTTTTATCAATCAATAACAAAATGCACTAAACATTTCAATCCTTTTTGCGAAACCAGCAATTCATAATCCATATTTTGTGTGCGGGTGAAATCAATAATCGATTGAGTAAATCCTTTGGCATGACACTGAACTGATTTCTATTTTTGCAATTCAAAAACTTGATAATTTTTTGTTCGGTCCATGAATCCTTTGAGTTTACAGAACAAAATACAATGTTTCAAGTACATTTAGTTATCAGAGAAAAGTGTTGCGATGAATGTCGGAAAATCGATGTAAAAATTAAAATAGCAAATGAAAAGCAAATGAATGCGGTTCTTAAGAAGCATAGAGACAGTAATGTAATGTATTTTTATTGCTCACCATTGTTTTGAAATAGAAAAAAAAATCACGTTATGTGTTTTCCAAAAAAATCAACTAAATCGGTTGTTTAGCTATTTTTTCGTCCAACGAAGGGAGAAGAAAAAATTGACCGTTATTTGCACGATGCGATCGTACAACTGACGATGATGGTGGAGATCACATTTATTTATACGAAAAATCAGAAGCGCCGCAAATCAACGAGAAAAACATAACAAAAAGTAGCAATCGCACACGGATGCTCCAACCTGAAACCGTATTTTCCAATACAGACACCGGCAGCAGCAGTCGCACACACTCGCAGTGACAAACAAAGACATTGATGTGTGCAATGTTAATTTGGCTATTTGTTGTTGTTGCTGGCGCTGCCGTTTGTTTGGCTCCTCGCTCTTGGTTTGGCTTAATCTATGATATTATGCGTCAGAAGTCCGGCCGCAGTTGTGGTGGTGGTGGTCTTTCTCACTACAGCGTTGTTATGCGCTAATTTTTTTTTCTTTCCCATCACCAATATATAAGATGATGCTGCCAATCGCATTCATATTCATGAGAATGTGCAAAAAAAATCAAATCTGAACCGGTCGAAGGTGGTTGTCCATTTCATATTTTCGCGCCCGACCGCCACTAGTATCATCCTAACTGTACGCTTGTGTATGATTTTAATTATTCTCATAGATTTTCAATAATATATCGCATTAACCATAATGAAATATGCATAAATTAATAATTTATTTATTATTCGGGCACTGTGTATTATGTCACATGCTCAACGCAAACTCTGGTTTTCTCGCATTTATTTTTTGCGCAGCGACAGCACGCATCGTTTGCTACAACAGCAACAGCCAAGCATAATAGAACCCAATCAATCGATACAGTCCAATAATTAGATGTTGTCATTATAAGTATTGTATTTCAAATGATAATAATAATAGCAACAGATGATTTTTTTTGTACGTCTTTTTACAGTCAATCCATTTGTCTTGCAACCGCATTAGTTCTCACACTCCGTCAATTTGTCATGGCATTCAAATAACTTACAAATTATGCATAAATTAGGGCCAACAATTGAATTCCACAATGATTTTCGCATACGAATAATCATAATGCGAATTGATATGCATAGATTAATCAATGGTCAGGTCACTTTTTACAACAATTACCGTGGCCAATAACGATGAATTTCGCTGGATTATCATGCATAATGAATCGATATTATGACATTTAAGGGCTGACTGTCTGTACACACAACCGGATTAAATTCAACCTAAATCTGTCGGCAAAAATGCAGACCGAATAAGCTTAAATGAATCACAACATGCGATGAATTGCGATTGATGAGTTTATTTCCATATGACTGTGATGCACAGCACGACTCAGATGATTTACATCGTGGATAAAAAAAAAACGGTAATAAAAATCGAAATAATGTTCGTTTCAAGCGGCACTCTTTGTGCGAGCGCCCTTGTACGCGATCAGGATGCATATTTCCTTGAAATCACAATGTCAGTGCATTGATTCATGGCATTAAATTCAAATTAGTTCGTCAACATGGATTAGATGAAAGCACCCAATACCCAAACTTACTATCAATTGTACTGGAATTATCACAAAGTGTCCATCAAAATCAAATGATGGCGTTCCTTTCATTTTAATTAGCAGAACCGCAAAAATCGGATGCAGACACATTGCCGAAGCACCGCCTGAAAAAACCGTGTCTCGATCGCGCGATTGCATTGGCCAGTAACATTGAAACACATGCTCTAAATATGTGTGCCAAGTGAAGACATTAAGAATATTCAGTCCTAGTTCAATATCAAATGATGGCAGCCACAGGTCGTGCACTCGCACCTTATTGCTTCAATGATGGAATTTGATTACAAAATGCCGAGTTAAAAAAATGGCACGCACGAAACATATCACATGTGCGGAGATGGTGAATTGCCTGCAGTCGATAATTGATCGATAGATCAAAGCAACTATTTGTCGATGCATCGACTTTATTGGAGATTCGTGATGTACATCATCTATCTCCGAGTAAGTGCAGCCGATTAAATGCACGCCGTTTACTCTTCTTCTCATAGATGTTTAACTTTAATTATATCAGTTCAGCGATTTTTTGTCTTCATAGCCGCCTTCACTCCGTTGATCAAAAGCACTTTCGATGCACATCTCACACCCACACACAGTGGTTTGCATTCTATTCGCCCTGTCCATTTGCTTGTGCTCGTTGTGTGCTCATTGAAACAAACAGCTGTAAGTTCAAACGTTGTTCATCGCACTCAATTTGCTTTAGTAAATAGATATGATTCCATTGGAATTACTGCATAATTCTATGACCGATCGCAGACAGACAGAGAGCGAGAGCGAAATCATTTTTATGCACTTTTGCTTTCCGTGACATCGATTCGGGCAATGCAAACGAATAAGTGGATACCGCGTCGCACCGCTTACAATGTAACATAATATCGCATGTACCTGTTTTTTTTTTGTGCCATTTGCAACATTGTTAGAATGCCGTCCTATATGACAATACTTGAATTCATGTGAAAAAAAAAATGAATATGCATTCCGCTTTGGTTGGAATTTTTCATCATAAGCAATTGATGCGCACCGATGCAATAACTATACCCAAAAACGAAATGAAGTGATTAACATTTCAAGATGTGTTGACGTGTCGTAGGCTGCTTCTACTCTCTTTCATTAAATCGCCATTCATTCAATATCTTGCTATTGATTCAATTTTGATCATTCAGAAAAAGATGCGGTTCATTGAATGCGCACGCGTACAAATTGTTGTGACGATCACATCGAAAATCTACGAAAATCATCTGATCTGTCTGCAACAAATCGACCATCAAAACATATTCAATGTTAGATGTTACATTGCAACATGAATATCGCACCAATTTCGACATGTTTCACATTTAATTTGGATTTCAATGTATTTTATTGAATTGTTTATTTATGGTGAATTCATCAGCAATATGCTCCTTATATGACATACGCACATCAACATCAAAATTGACATCGGAATCAATTTATGTTGTGTGCGAGCAGCTGGTGCGATGCCCCCCGTCGATAATCGGATCGCATCAAATAAGAGCAGCATATAGCGTATGCATGCGATAAATCGTGAAAACTAATTCATTTAGGGCATTCCATAGCCCAGAATAGAGATAAATCTAAAATATTTCAAATGAACGCAATAAATTGCACGAAAGCACGTCACCTTCATCATTTTCTCAGCGTGTAGATCGATTTACGCATTGCAATACAGCTACCGTCCATGTTCGATCATATCAAGATCCGAAATGCAAAGTTTAGATTTATATTATTCTTTTTGTTGGCGGAACATAACAATGGATGAATCTTTGAATGGGTCGCTTCGTGCCGCGTTTACGCATTTCGATCAGGTTGAGATGACAATCGAAAATCGGAAGAGCAAAAACGCGAAGTGTGCAGGAAACAAGACCACCAAGTGCCAATCGATGGCAAAATATTCGACCAATTTCCATCAGTTCATTTTCAATTAAAAATGAAAGCAACCAATTATTTATTATACGAAAAAAGTAACATCAGCTCAAAGTAAATAAAAAATAATAATAACAATAAACGAACATTAACACATCGACGAAATAAATAATTTAGTATTGACCCGAATTTCGTTCATTTTTCTTTGATTTTTCGTTTCAGCTAGTGCTGCTGCTGCTGCTGCCTCTATTCCACCGGCCATCACCACAATCACCGCTATTGTAAATAAAACAAATTTGATGAACGAAAATGAAGTGTAATCGAATAATGAACAACAACAAACAAACACACACACACACACACATAAAATGTGTGATGTTTAAACGATCTTGTAATTTGCGCACATCATAATAAATAATAGAGCCGATCTCAGGCGGCATGCGTGGGATACACTATAATCCATTCATGATAATGTCGTGTGGCATACGTTATATAGTGAGCAAATGGATCAGCTGGTCAATTTTGTCGCGCAAAAGCAACACAGCCTGGAATCATCTTATTTTCGGTTTGTCGCTTGTGCTGTCTTTCAACAGCCAATTACTTAGCTGAATATTTACATACAATCTAATATTTTTAACATTATGCACATGAGCGATGGCAATGTAATTATGACCGAACATAATGGTGCACTTTGCTTCTGATGCTTTCATCACCAAACGGCAAAGACCATGAGCGTCTCATTTGCTTGCAGTTTTTTTTTATTGACTCTCTCGGCCATATAATTTTTGTCATAATTATTCAGTTTAACAAGATAATTTTCGGGTTGTTGAAACTGAAGATCAACAACTGAGTTGAGTGCAGCAACAATTTGACATTTATTAGTTGTTTGGTGCGATTTGTTGCAAATAATTTGGTTTGAAAATGGAAAAATGATGGAGGCCATCCGAACTCATTCTTTGTGCGGAGGAAAGATCGATGATTCCAGATCTATTACACAGGTCAAATCGCAGTTCAATAAAATTCGCGAAAAAAATTCGTAATTGATGAAATAAAAACTAGCATTAAAAGAGCGTTTTCCAGTCTCACCATGTCTCAATTGCACCATTAAAAGCACAATAAGGCTATAAATTCGTCAGTACGTACCTCTCTGATCAGAAATTGATCGTTGCAAAAATGGAGTATTGAATGAACGTGCACTGAAATGTTCTTCGATTGGCAGTTAATTAATCAAATGCACGTATGACGGCGGCGTACAATCCAAAATATATTGCATTTTCCTCAATCATAATATGTGTTCTCATCGATTTAATTGAAGCTGGCTTTCCATCGTGAAATCAGTATGTTGTCGTCGTATCGGTGAATGGTGGCAATGCATTCGCCAATCGATTTGTATATTAAATCAGCCAACAATGGTGGGGCTTCGCAGAACGAAACATTTTAATTGAATCTCAATTCTAAGATGTGCGGCTCAATAAAAATAATGTTTTATTTTTTCGTTGCAAATATGAATATGCTGAATTTAACGAGAAATCTCGTATCGTTTTTGTGAGTTTCAATTGAATTTCGCGCCGAATATATGTTCGATTCGAAATGTGCCGTTTGCCGCGGCATAAAGATGCGTGCACAGCATCGTATATCACGGGAGCTAGAGATGTTGACTAATTCTAACTACCTAAATTCAAATATGAAAGCATATTTTTCAGTTGAAACGCATTCAAGTCGGCGAAACCGCTTCACCAATACAGCGCAACAACAGTAAACTCATTCAATAATTATATTTGTAAGCATTGAGCATTAAATGCCACAAGCTAAGCAACTGTTGATTCATATTCCAGCGGCTTTTTGCATATATTTTATCAATTTTAATTGAAAAATCGAAAAACTAATGGACCAATAAAATCATAAGCCGGTGATAATCAGGTTCTAGTATTTTTTTTTTTTTTTTTTTTTTTTCTTGTGTGCCGAAGTAGAAAAAGAGAAACTTTGGAATATTAAAATGGCAATGTGTGATTGATGACGGATCAATGGAATTTAATTCAGTTTCGTGCTTGTTGAACGAAAGTAAAATTATAACCTTTTGTTCCACGAAACTATCGCCCTAATTTTCTGCAAAACATGATGTTCCGGTTCTTTGCCCCAAATGTCAAATGTCTTACAATAAAATTGGGCCGTCATGCAAAATATTTACAAAATAGCGGAATTAAGTGTAACACGTTTCGATCTGAAACTGAACTATTAGAAAGGCATGCTCGTCTTCCTCTCTGCTCCTAATGCAGCAAAGGATCCGATATTTCGTATTTATGAAGGCACACTAATTGAGATTCGGTATTCAAAAAAGTTTCAAAGTACCGAGTTGACAGAAAAAAAAAATACATTATCAAATTTTTAGGCAAATATCGACCTTCGGCCCGACAAATTTGCGTGAAAACAGCGACCTACAGATCAATTCAATTAAAATATATGTTTTCCCCATTCATGTTTAGGCACATGAAAACCATTATTACGGTAAATGTCGACAATTACAAATACATTAGTACGTCTTAAAACAAATCGA
Organism: Obolodiplosis robiniae; assembly: GCA_028476595.1. NCBI lineage: Eukaryota > Metazoa > Arthropoda > Insecta > Diptera > Cecidomyiidae > Obolodiplosis > Obolodiplosis robiniae. The sequence goes on along the minus strand of CM052017.1, from coordinate 3,250,993 downwards.
CGGATCAATATTCATTCGTCAATTTCAGACTATATCCAGGGTATGTAATGTCCATTACCTAGTGAATCTGACGATCACTCCAGTTTCAATTTACCTAAGCGCTAGAGAAGCTCTATTTTGATGCGTGCTAGACATTTTTATCGTTTTTTAAGCAGATTACTTAATATGGTCAAGCAACAATTGCCGTTCCTCGATCCAAACCGCAGACATTCTTGGAACAATTCTTCGAATATTATTTAATAGCAGCAACAATTATTTGTATTTATATTCTGTTTTGATCTCTCTCTCAATGTCATTATGTTCGAATATATTTATATCGAATCGGCTGCGATGCAAGACAGATGATATAAATGGGGTCGAGGGACACAACCGGTTGCATAGTATTTAACATTTTTACGATAATGTTTTTATCCCGGATCCGCACATAAAGCAAATATCCTACATTGATTCATTGAACCACATTCACTGATTTTCAAGTTTCCATACCATATTTATCATTCCCCAAAAAAATACACACAAAGGACAACTTATTTATTGCTATTTATTTTACAAAACCAAACGTTTTAATGATTAAACACGTTCTTATGACATTTTTTAAATATTCTGCGAGCAAATACAAAACTGCCCGCACAATTTTAATCAGAAACGCATATGATACAAACAATTTTAGTCACACAAAGAGGAAAAATATACAATATTCATGAAAAGAAAACCTCAAGCTTATTGCGTATCGGTAAAAAGAAGTTCTTTTTGAATGTGATCTCATGATAATCCATCTCATCATAATTTTTCTGGGTATTTGAAAATTGGTTGTACTTTTACCAATTTAAAATGAAGTCAACAGATTTTACCATCGAAAATGGTAGATTTTGAGACTTCAAATTGTTTGATATGGCATTACATTTTAGGCTATGAACAAAATATAGTATAATTTTGTAGAAAAAATGCATGTAAACACATTGGCATCCTCGAAGATACTGACCTAAAGATGATTGCATGATTTAACACAACGTTTGGAATTATGACAAGCAATTAAATATTAGAAAAACCTTAGCTGTCTACTGAGCTGCACGAACAATCAATCTGATTTAGTTGAAATTAAACACTCAACATTCATAATTCATGCGAAATTTTTTGAGTCGCACTGAGAAACATGAAAATATGAGAGATTTATGTTTGCAATTTGAAAGAAATGTCAAATAGATGGTAGTGTTTTATTGCTTCCAATTGAAGAAATTTTCAATGCTTCAACAAAACTAACGGCTCGATAATTGTTGATTACATTTTTTACGTATTTCATCGTTCAATTCCGTTAAGAAATCTCTACTAGAATCTTCGACTGATAATAATTTAATATATACCGGATCTATTCATATTCTTATGAGAATTGTCATCAATCAATTCACTGAAATTCAAAACAGCGGGAAGAGGGGAGAGTTTTTTTTTCATTTTTTTTTTTAAAGTTATTAATCAAGTGGAAGAATATTTTTTAACATTCAATGTCTTTGCAGATTATAAATAACGAAATCAAATGTATTTTGCTGTGTATATGAATATTGTGTGATTTTGGGCGAAATAAACATGTTATTCATCTCTTTTATTATTCATTTTTTTATGAAACATTCAAAAGAACACCGCCTCAAAGTGACATTATTAGAAGTTCGGAAATTTGATTCAGTGGCCAAAGCTATTTGTGGGTCATAAAATCTATGGAAGTTTTGCATGCCGCATACGTAAAATATATTTAAACTCGACTCCGAATTTGAATAAATTCCGCAAAGCGAATAACAAAAAATTTATTGAAAAATTCACCAGAACTAAAAGAAATGCTCATCCACATTAACAATTCAAATCATGTCTAATTTGATTCTATTGTCTATTGACTAGGTGTGACGATGACGATAGCAATACCTCGCCACATCATGGCAACACATCTGTAATTTATGTTCAAAAATATGCCATTAACTTCCGATATTACATAAATGATTATTAAAATGGCGTTTATCTTGTGCGACCTTGAAAGTTGGTTGGAATATTTCTTAATTTCAATTCGGTTGCCAAAATAGTGACAAAATATTGTATTTATTTTACACAGAACGAGCTATTCTATTTTTTCAAAATTATTTTTATTATTAAGAAGAATTTCACACGAAAGTTTATTCTCGTGCAAAAAATGAAATAAAGTTTCTGGGCCATTGTTAACGGAATGAAAGACTTGAACTATTCGATTTGTAAATTTATTCTCAATCATCAATAATTCTTTGTAAAGTCCAAGTAATAAACAACTAAAAATTTGCGACTGTTTCACGCTTTGCAAAAGAAAACAATTCGTGCTAATTTTCCCGATAGATGAAGAAAGGTGAAACAAATTTGACGGTTCATCTCTGCAGAAGAATCAAAATCAGTTTTGAAATTTCATCCTGTTTTTTTTTTCTCATCAGCTGATGAATAAATCGTGAATGGTCACGATTTTTTTTCGAAAAAATATGACTCATTTTTCGAAAATTCCAAAATGAGGCAAACAGTCGAAAACCTGAATAACAACTGATACAGTTTGAATAATCGGACAACGCCGCCTCTTTTGATACCCAATGAAATGCTCTGTTTTGATCGTAAAATGTGTTTCATTTGAAGTTTTGGGCAGCAGACAAAACAATGAATAACTTATCGATATCTCCAACAACAAATTGTCTTGCAAATGACAAAATATCGGTGAGTAACAACTAAAAATAAAGTAGAAGACGGATTGCATAATTAACAGAATTAATGTTTGGGTTGATAACATCACGACTGCAAAATAAATCATAATTCAAATTGATGTCGGAAATTTTCGTCGGGAAAAAAATATAAGAAATCTGCTAAAAATGACGGAAATCTTTGTTGTTCTTGAGGATCAGCATCATGTTATGTTTTTGTGTGTGTGTGTGCGATTTATGTCGTCGACAAAGTTGAAAAATTGCAATTTTCACATTTCAAATATGGTTGCCATCACTAATTTTCATAAGCATATTTGACACAAAAAGCATTGCCTTTGTGAAAATCTCCATCAGTGAACAATGTTTAAATTCATTTCCTGAAATTGTAATTGTTGGAATAATTTTTTGCACAATTAATTGAAGAATGAAAAAAGAAACCCGTACAGAATATGCCACAATAAATCTAACGGTCGGCAAAAAAACACAATAATTACGCATCTGGCATTAGATCGTTGTCTTGTTGTCATTATTCAAAACGATTTTCATATTTGGCCAGAGATTAACCGTTTGCTGTACAAACAAAAATGACGAGAAAATTAGGCTTTCGAAATGAATACGAACTGCAAAAGTTCAAGGTTATTGAAATGCGGTGCGTTCACACACTTCAAAATCAAATAATAATAAAAGCGTTGAATCTTGATGTTGATCGTTGATGATGACGCTAGCGGTTAGTTAAGCTTCGAGGATGAAGAATTGCCGGATCAAATGAGCTGCCAATTGTCTGAATGAAATTAAGAGTAGCATTGAGTGTCTCGCAGTCATTCGAAATTGAATGTGAGAAAGCCGCATGAGGACACGGATGTGTCCGAAATCAAAGTGAGCTGGACTTACTCGGCTCAAAACAAAGCAGCGACCAATTCAGCTGAACATTCGATTTAAAACTGTTAATTTAAATCTATGGATTTTCCTATTTTTTTGCTCCTCATTTTTTTCTGTTCTCTTTTCCATCTTTGGGAATTCAAATAATTACACCAACAAAAATCAACAAAAAATTTTCCAATCATTTTTTGCAATGAATAATCCTGCATATTTGAGCGGTTTGGTTTTTGTTGCTCGAGAATATTGTCGCCTAATTATCATCTTACATGCATAACATATTAAACGAATACTAAGATGTCGAATTGGAGATTTGTTCCACATAGTTTATTCTTAGTGTGACATTTAAAATAGCCGGCGAAACCAAAAAAAAATGAAATAACAGGAATATTCAGTGAAACAAATCACTTTTAATGCAGAAAATTTGTGTATTTATGGCTTTGTTATTGTGATATTTTTCGATAAACGAAAATACCGTGTGCATCACAATGAATAATTCATCGGCACCATTCATGGGACATAGACTTTTATCGTGATTTTATCACTTTATCTAATTGAGTCAGGCATATTCCAACCAAAATTCAAATGAGAATAAGATTTTAACGAGAATTCTGATTAAATGAAAATAAGTTTTTCCTCTCTCCAATCGGACGATTATTTAAGAGCTTCACGATAAATCCATTTCTTGAACCCTCTCGCTCTATCGGTAACTTCGAGTAAACAATTTGTTTGTGTTTATTCTTTGGCTAGAATAAATTTTTATACAAGAATGTTATATAAAACGAACAAAATTATGTAAATTAGACGGCAAATCTGTTTAACCTGCCTGACGGTTGACCTGGCCCAATATTCCGGCGGATCGGAAGAGTTATTTTTGTGAAAAAACAAGAAAGAATGACCAAAACATGATATCAAATGCCAATCAAAACAAGCAGAGCACTCAACATTTAAGGGGAATAACAATTTCAGTCGACCGTTTCAAGTTTCTACCGCGCGCTTCATAATCAATCGAAATGAGAAGATAAAACAAAGTGATTCTTTTGAATCGAATTTGAATTCATGTGGCGTTCATCATGGACAAACTGGAAGAAACGTAAAGTAATTCAGATTTTTTATTGGCCCAATTACGTGAACGATTTTCAATTAAATGCACCGCACGTATCAATATACATCGATTTTTCGTGCCTATTCTTCAAGTTTTTGTTAGACACACGAAAAATCTTTTGATGGCACTTCAAAAAAATGCTCATAGCCTAACGTAAACCTTGAGTCAATCGTTCGGAAAATTGTACAAATCAAATTCAGTACTTATCACATTTCACGAAATGTATACTAATGATTTAGCCCATGATTGCTCCATTTAATGGCTCACTTAAGGAAGTATAATGAACACAAAATCCATATTGACAAAAAAAAATTCGCATATATTCTACAATTTGCATGTGTCAATTGATTTGTCGTCGATTGTTCAGTTGCTATGTGCGAATGTGTGTTAATGTATTCATCGCAATGTGGGAGAAACCGAAACCGTTTTTAGCGACAAATAATGTCACTGACTGACATTGTGCGATCGGCGATCGCGGCGATTTGTGCGAAAACGGCGATGATACATTTGCTTAAGGTCGCCGAGCGATACAATCGCAATGCAAGCACGATGACACGATTCAATCGCTAATAAACATTTATTTTTATATTAATGCTCATTTATTTAATTATGAATCATTGGATTTTTCTTTGGTCATTTGTACTGAAAAGATCAAGACAAGTGTTTGTTTCTCGCCGCGATGTCACAGCATTGGCAAGAAAAGGTTATTTTAACATGGCCAATAAAAAATGGAAAAAGTCGTTTTTTCCCTCGCTAAATGCTGGTATGTAAGAAAAAATACAGAAAAGGAGGAACATTTCATTTGACAATGATCAAATTCGTTTGGTTAAATGCGTTTTTGCCCTTTCTCCCTTCCCCAAAGTGCACCATAAACCATTCACATTTATTGCGAGAGCGAAAAAAATGTCAAAAATTGCATAGAAAATGTGATTTATCGAGCATGTTTATTATCAATAGAAACATACTGAAGAGAAGTATTAAAAGGCATAGTTCAACTTGTGAAATGCTGTATAATAATAAAATTGATAATAATGTTAAACCGATTACATGAACGTGCGAATATGATGAAGGCTGAACTTAGGATGAAGGTGTAAAAGAGTTTTGAAGACAATCGGGCCCACCATCATCATCATCATCATCGTCGTCGCAATGGCAACATAACGCCAAAGAATATTATTATGATCGTCTGCGAAAGTGAAAAATAATGTCAAAAAAGCGCATTAAAATCTATCTTCCTCATTGATTTTGTTCACGAAACCGCTAGCAGCAGCCAAGCAACAGCGGCCAGCATCAATTCATCCACTCACCTCCACTTTAGGCAGCACAAACCAACGATAAAGTGCTGATCATAACCATGTCAAATTGCAGTTCAACATGCAAAAGATGCATTTATAATTTGATTGCGCGATATTCGTTTGTTGCCCACTGAAGCAAAAGTGATAACAATTTAAATGCCTTGAATAAAAATCGGTTTTGAATTGGCGGAGAGAAAGAATGAATGGAAGGATTTCGTCGAAAATTTGTTGACCGCAGTGAATTGCAACACACTCATCTCCGCTGACACATTATGCTCTCAATTAATGATGTGCTTTTTTTGTTCGTTCTGTGACGGCTATTTTCCCCCCGTCTGTTTTACCGCAGCAGCATTAATTAATAAACTTTTAAACTTTAACCGTTCGCTCGCGCACCCAATTACATCTTACAAATGATGTGGTTAGCTCGATCATCGCAACATTCATCGTCACATAAATTCAACATATTCATGTGAATAAAGTTGAACAATAAAAATCGCAGTCACTTTTCACATAAGTTTTTCTTTCTCGATTGCGCAGTAGTCGTATGCAAGTGATGTGAGCAGCCATTTTTTTCATTCTTTCTGGCCGCCGACGTGTGTGTATGTGTGAGCACAATATTTCGGCAATAAATGGCCACTTTTAACTATCTCTATGAATTGGATTGTATTGCAGCCGGTGTCATCATCATCAATCGTTTATTCACTTCAATTAAAATGATTGTTTTGGCATTTCTTTTGCTGCCGCAACCGACGCTGCACTGTTCGCCATTGCGAATGCACTTGTATGGCCAGTTCATTGAAATTTATGTTAATTTTGAAGACATTTTCTCGCACTGAATCGTATCTGATATCATTCATTATATCATCCGACTGCAATTTACCGCTTAATTTCGGAAAGCAGGTTACCAGCACACATGCGTAATTCTGCTGGTTTTCACATATCAGCCAAGGTCATTAATCCGAAGAATTATCAAAGTGTATGCATTGGTTTCTTCACGATTCGCTGTTTAAATCAATATAATTGTGCAGGATAACACCGAATTATCGGGCGATTAAGAAAACCGGCATTGAATCCAAACTGCCATCGATAATCCCGCCCATTTGATGTGATTTGTTGTAATTTTTGAATGAAATCAACCAAAAAAAAAAAACAGCACAAACACCTAATTAACTGCGATCGCATGAAAGAAGTGTTAACAACAAATCGAATGCATCCAGAGCGGATCGCACAACAAAAAAGAGTAATAACAATGAAAACGACTTTTAGATCATAATCCAAATTTAATATACAATATAATAAAAGTGGCCCTCATAATTTAATGTCAATATGTCTATTTTTCATAATTTTACAAAACCTTGATGCGTTTGACGATAGTAACAAATACCAGTCAAGATCGATTGAAAAAAATTGCATAAAGCAAAATCTATAGATCACATTCGTTCACTCGTTGAAGCGCAGCGCATGAGTGTGCGTGCAGATCAACTGGAATCAAAAGTATAAACAATAAAAAAATTAATATTTTAGTATTACCTTTGAAATTGTCACGTTGTTTGGCGTATATTTGAGGGCTTTCGTGGTCGCCGTTCCTTTGCAATCAAATCCGTGTGCATATTTATCGATGGCAGCAGAGTGACAATGGTGAGATGAGAGAGGGCCGCTAGAACGGAACTCAATTGGTTGTCGCATGAATCATGGACCTTATTTTATACCAAATGCCACTGTATTCCCCAAGAAATTGCTTATTCCGCGCTGTGTAATTGGTGGTGAAACACTCATAAATTCTTTATTTTTATGCAATGTGCTCAAGGACATTTTCATCGATCAACCAAAGAGATTGTGATATTTTCTCATTTGCGTTGACTTTTCGGCGCGGCTATACATCACATTCATAAATGGAAACAGAAAACAGCGAGGCAGGAATTTTTCATCATTCATAGTTAATTTGTGTATCGAATGAAAAAACAGAATGTCAAATTTTAGCTCAACAGCCGTTGAAGCAGAACAACTCGACTGCTTCTATTTTCATACATTTATTAGTAATTAAACAAAGATGTTCTGATTGCTCGGGGCAATTTCGATCTAACGATTGGAGTCACCCACATTTCAAAAAGCTTGAAATCAAAATTAGACACAAATTTTCACGTTCAATTTTATTTCGCATTCGAGTCATTAGCACTGTCATCGCATTTATGTGTAATCACTTTGGACGTACAATATTTAACCTCTATGACCATTCGAATCCAGTATAAATTGATCTAATAATCTCTCTCGCATGATTGAAAGGCTACTTTTGAGTAATGAATAATTGCTTGCCATTATCGCAGCAGTTTCGGCTATTGTTAGTGACAGATTTAAGTGTAGGAAGATTTTAAATGTAGAGCTTCTATTTCGTCGATGAAATAAAGTGGCTTATCGTGATAGCTCTGGTGCAACGAGCGAGAAGCGACACACGAAGTGTCAAGTGATGCAAAAAAACGTACATCATAAATTGATTTATTGACTAATCGAAAGATGTGTGGCGATCGAATGGGCAATATGTAATATTTCGCAATAATTGCATCATCGCACGCGTAGAACAGCTTTTGTTTATGAATAAATTCCATTCGAATCCAGTATAAATTGATCTAATAATCTCTCTCGCATGATTGAAAGGCTACTTTTGAGTAATGAATAATTGCTTGCCATTATCGCAGCAGTTTCGGCTATTGTTAGTGACAGATTTAAGTGTAGGAAGATTTTAAATGTAGAGCTTCTATTTCGTCGATGAAATAAAGTGGCTTATCGTGATAGCTCTGGTGCAACGAGCGAGAAGCGACACACGAAGTGTCAAGTGATGCAAAAAAATGTACATCATAAATTGATTTATTGACTAATCGAAAGATGTGTGGCGATCGAATGGGCAATATGTAATATTTCGCAATAATTGCATCATCGCACGCGTAGAACAGCTTTTGTTTATGAATAAATTCGCGGCATTTTCGGAGCGCGCGCTCAGTTCACTAATCTCTTTTTAATGCTTTTTCCATCAAAATGTGCTGGTGCTTCAACGCGCTCTGCAAATCAGCCATTTACACAATAAATAAATGCTTGACCCATCGATTGGTGCTGAGATGTGCTGAGTTGAGCCGCGCTAAGCTGTGCATATGAAGTTGCCCATTCCATCTGTCTCTCTCGCCTATTTGTCGTATCCATCGAACCACCGTCGATTCTATGCCATGGCAATGATTTTTCTACAATTTGTTCCAATTTTTTATCGATTTTTATTGTATGCTATTTTTGATTGTCGACCATCGTGTCCGACATTTATTTTATGCGTAAAACTGAGCAAAAGGTCTTCAACAGAAAACAAAAAGGCCTTCAAAGGCTTGATTGAGGGAAAAGAAGCAACAACTGGGCACATTTTTTTCGCGCGTAAATCATATCTTAAGTGGACGAGCGCAAAAGTCTAAGCAGAAAAAGAAAAAGCCATCCAATGCGTCCATCCAAATCATCAGAAGAAACAATGAAGGCGATTATGCAATTTGGTTAGATCAGCATTACATGGTTGAGACAACACCACAAGACAGGCGCGCAAAACATTGAGTGCATCTCCATAACACAAAGAGAGCCAGAAATGTTCGATGTTCGTTATTCGTTTCAATATCACCTAAAGTTCTTCGGCTGTGGCGTTTTTGCCGTTGTTGTCTATGCGTGGTTTGCATTCGCTTTTTCTCAGCAGCACCCTGCCTTTGGCTCTCGAACCCATTTTTCTATATCGACGAACAGTATTAAGTATGCGGTTGACGGCAGTTCCAATGTATTATCGGCCACTTTTTCTCCCATTTGAGTCTTTTTGTGGATATGGTTGTGCGTTGTTTGGAACGAAGCAGCTTCGAATCACTGGCCCCCAAATTAAAAAAAAAAAAAACAAAAGTCAAAGCACTCACAAAAAACAACGTTTGAATAACTTAAAGTGAGGCAAAATACACCGCGCTCATAGACGGCAGATGGAATGCATTCCATACTTATATTTACAATTTACATACTCTGTTCATTTGCTGTGCGGATGAGAAAAAAGCGCATTGGCTCTGTTTTTTTTCCTTCTTTCTCAATCGCACTGTCTGATGTGCTTTGGATTTTCTTCTATCCAATTTTGTATGCAGCTCATTTGTTAGCATTCAAATCAAAAAGCATTTTATGATTTATACTACTGACCAATGCGGTGCGCGACTGTGAGTGTAAGAGGCTGTACTCTTAGGCGCACACACAAGTGACGCAATCGCAAGCGGCTTAAGCGTGCATATAATTTTTTTTTTTCTTTAAATGGCTAATAAAATTGGTTTGTCTCTTCACCGCAACAGATGAATTTGTTAAATGGTTCCGAATATTATGCGTGGTCATAGATTATCGATCTTGCCAATGAATATAAAACAGGAATCAGTCCCTTTGTCAATCGAATTGTTCAGATACAAGTTTTATTGTGTGTAAAGTTTTCGTTGTTTGAGACTTTGTTGCGAAAGCGAAAACTATTTAAAGCAAGTGAGAGCATGAAAGATAAAAGCAACAAGGTTTTCATACATAATGAAGGAAGCACACAGACACAACAAAAAATGTCTTAGCCACTTCCAAGCTTGTTCACACTTTCCGACTATCGGCGGCGGCGACATACGTCCGGAAATAAATTCAGTACGAATCATCACCTAAAAAAGGCATATTTTAAGAATATTTTGTCACACGCCTTTTCATTCAAAGTGCAATAATCTGGCATTTTCCTCCAAATGACTTGTCTCAATGAATTTTCACTGATTACATAAAGGCTTGCTAAACTTTAAGCCGTTTCCAAAAATTGTACATCGTCCAAGAAAAATATGTCAACCAATTTACGTGTTCGTCGATTTCGATTGAACTTTTAGAAATATCAGAAAAGAACTCATTCAAACGAAAAAGTGTTGAAATTGAAGCAACCATAAAACTATGCGAAAAAAAAAAAAAATAAAATGATGACTTAAACGTCTACATTTTCAACCTTATCGATGCTCAAATATTCGTGAATTGTTGCCCATTTTTCGGATTTAGGACAATATCATAAAAAATTTGTTTATGTCAATTAATAATGCCACATTTTGATGAAATAGGTATGAACTAAGGCCGATTCTAACAACATTTGGTGAATACGCGATTGAGCTCATGAATTCGGGTTTTATGGGACATTTTGTTAACAGCTTATCATAATTTTGATTTAAATTGTTCAGCGAAATATGATATTTTTGAAGGTCCGATCAATTTACAATCGAAAATTATGAATCATGTAAAAATAATGCAAATTAAGTCAAATTCTTTTTATCTGTGCATAAATAAATTATGTCTCAAATTGAATTTGATTCGAGCTTACGTTAAAGCCGTAGAATTTCCAATATTCCATGTTTGTTTTTTATTTGTATTTAAACCGAATGAGTGTGGCTCATTCAGATAATAATAGGCTGTTCTTTTAAAGAAGAAGTTAAGTAAATTATACAGATAAAGCACAGACTGGAGCGGGTAAGGTACACTTTTGAAGTTATCAGTGTCGTTAAGTGAGTCAAAGAGTTTTTATGTTCTGAGCTCTTTTTCGGATGATCATTTTGAATGTCGAGGTCCAGGGGATAGACACGAGACTAAAGACTCTTTGGGATCTCAAAAGTTGCAATTGATTTGTTAATGACACTCAAGAGTCGTTCAGAATCATAGGGATTTCAAATTATTTCAAATGATTTGAATGATTCAAATAATTTTTTTGATAGATCCGCCATCGGGATTTTAGCAGATTCACAGAGATTCAAAAAGATTCAAAAGGATTTGAAATAATACAAAATATGATACCCCCAGGTCAAGGTCATGAGTTTTCTGCGTTCACCGGTAAACTTTTCACATCATCAACATCTCTTATTTTGAAATAAATCATTTTGTGAGTTTAAATGATAATTTTATCGATAAAAGGCAAAGATGGGCGGTGATGACAGAATTGTGTTCGAAAGCCGATCTAAAAATATCATTCGCACCTCTCAAATGATGTAAGCCACACTACATTCGAGTATATTCCATATTTATTTCATCAATGCAAATATGTTCTATGTATCCGAAAAAATACGAGCAATTTGGCAATGATGATGCTGCCTACGGAATCTCACAACCAATCTCAATTACACAACTTACGTTTGGCAAATATACATTTATTTAGCTAATGGTAAATATTCAAATGCAAATATTAATCCAATATAATAATTAATAAATTTTTTTTCTGATATTGTGCATGATGAAATGGAATTGATGTTGCTACGCAGATTTTGATTAAGGCTTTGTTCGGAGGAGAGTAGCAATAGATTGACAGCGGGTCAGATTAATACTGCCAACAAATTTACTATGCTAATGAAGATTTGTGGTTGGTGTTCGAAATGAATATATCGAAAGCGAGACGTATCGTATTGTGCATCATATCTTCTTCACAAGTGCGAAACGATGTCCACGTAATGAATGTCCCAATTCACATACACGAAAATCACGACCCAAAATGTGTTACTAAGTTTAATGGGATGGATTTTGAATAAATGCATGGACCAACAGAGAAAGTGATGCACAAATTATTTAGTTCGACAACATATGCATCGATTGCATGCCAAAAAGCAAATAAACGCCAACGATGACCGTTGAGTAGATTTCAATCATGCTAAACAGACGCAATTTACCAATAATTTTCACGAATACGTCAAAATGTTAACGAGAAACTGTTACAAAAACAATAAATTCATGCCAACTCATTCCATTCAAGTCAAATTCAAGAGATACTAGAACATCCGATTTTTTTTAAAGAAAAAGAAAGAAGAGACAAAATTTCACAAATTGCTACGATTTTCTTTTGATTCGTAGAACATTTGAGTGTTAAAAGTAAACCACCCCACCAAAAGCTGTTCATTGCTGCACACCATCGATTATGTAAAATTAACATGAAAGCCGAGCTACCGTTTCGAATCAATTCCATTCGGAATACTTTGACGGCAAAATCTCATCAAGTTCTTCATGCTTTTGACATTTTTCAAATGTGAAAATGGGTAAAAAATGCAAAATACGCAAAAAACGTATTGGCTAACAGTTCGACTTCTATTTGCACCAATCATCGCAAACCGAAAAGTAAGCATTAATTTAGAGTAAACCTCGTTGAATGCACCGCGGGTGTTCGACGGTAGTTAAAACAAGTGCTGCACAAATGATGATCACTCGCGTTGTGCTTGTAAAAGTCTGTTGTCATTTTACTTTTGTTTGACAATCGCCACACAATGTTGATTTAAATGTAAATACTGACAGCGCGCAACCAGAAGAGAGTGAAAAAGCCAATATTGACACAAGAAAAGTATTTATTTTTTAGTTATTCAAATTAAAATAAACGGCATTCTCACGTGCGCCGTATAAAAATATGTTCGATTTGTATGTGGCATTCATTGCGCACATTTTTATAGCTGGAAATCGGATGGTATTCAATTCGTTATTTGAAATTTCGCCTTCATTCTGTGCTCATTCAATTGATTAATATTGCTGCTACGAATATTCGTTTTTGTTGGCTTCATTATCTCTTCAGCAAGCCAGATCAATGCGGCAAGACGTTGCGTATATCGGTTAATCGAAATTCGTTAGATTTAAATGGTGAATTTTTGTGGTTTTTCGGCGCTGAACGAGAAGAAAAAATCATTTGTCGATGGTTGAATGAACGATCGTCTCCTCGAAATCGAAATGATGTGAATGTCATAATCGAAGGCGCTAGCAGAACCGCTTTGCTGTGTTGAAAAAAAAAAGTCAAAAACAATATTTATTTAATTTATTTTATTTTGTTTGAAAATACGACGCGCTTTTTCCATCATTTTGACTGTACACACATAATCAAGCCGGAGAAAAAAATCTTAGCATTAAAAAGCACTGGAAATAAATCGATTTGAAAGTTTGTGTACGTCATATTTGCGACGCGAGCAGAAACAACGTCATATCAGCCAATAAATGCGGTTAATAGTTTGTGCACACATTGAAGCGAATTGAGTGAAACTTTTAAGTGAAGCGCGATCATGTTTGGAAGTGCGTAATATCAAAATGAGATAGCTCATGTTTGCGCTGAGAAAATGATAGAGGAGGCTGCCGGTCACGAATTTTCACTGCACGTAGTAAAAATCCAGAAAAAAGCACCGCTCATTGTTCCGTATTCGAATCAGCACGTTGTTATACATCATCTTGTCATATCCAAATTTATCAATCCTGATGAGAGACAACAGCAAAAAACCGCTGAGAACAAAGACAATCGCGCGAGCTCGAGGCAAACCAATGTTCCGAATGCAAGCATTTGTTCACATAATTTACATTGAAGACCATAAGCGGAAGACATCATATAATTTATAATTGTCCTTTATAATTTCTTCCGAATGCGAGATTAGTCATTTGATTTATTGAAATTTGCTTTCAACCGCACCGTACTTTGACCATTTCAGATGGTCCAGTCCTTGTGCATCGATCAAATGGTAAACGCGATCAAAAATTCAAACTCTTTATAATTTGTATCTTCATTTGAGTTGACACCAAAGAGGTCAGCGCCATAGACACACGCACAAAACCATTATTTAACATTAATTACGCGTATGTTTGCGATTTAGAAGAACTTGAACGTCCATCGCCTCCAACAATGTCAATTAAATTAGATATGGAATCGTGGAATTGCGCAAGACAAAATTCGTTCCCACTCGATTTTACTGCGTAGCTAAGCGCTTGTTAATGACGATTTTATGAGGTGTCAGCGTTGTCGGTTAATGCAACTGATTACAAATCTGTACAAATGAATAAGACAATTGTGGGTTCGTAAATCAAAATATATTTGCTGCCGACTACCGTGTAACTGCCACTGCGGCTGCAAAAATGGGAAAAAGTGCGCATGAAAATTAATTGTTCGATATTTATCTCTAGATAGCGAACGTTCATTCCATTTATGTGCCGCCAAATCATGTCTTCCAACGTCATGTTTACGTGTCTTTTTTTGGTCATTGTGTTCAGGCCGTGTTGAATTCATCTATTGTGTGTGCACGCGCATTTTGACGTTACAATCGTTATCTTCATCATTTAAATGAATAATGATGAGGCTTAAAATACGTGATCATTGTGCGCATTATTGGTTCATCGAAATTCCAGCATCGAAACATTCATTTTCAACGCGCTAAAAAATGTCTTTATTGAAAAGTGATCATTTGCCACATGCAATGCATAATAATTCAAGTGATGATGCTTCGCAGTTTTGCGATGCAATAACATTCCATTTCTATTCTAAACCGGTAATTCCACCAATTTGCAAATGCGATCGTAATCTTGATCTCGAAGGTGGTGTGTTTGTGTATGCGCACTGCAATTAAATTGATGTAACATCTGTTAGTCGAGCAAATATTTCGCAAAGAAAAACTGTCGAATCAGATTAGTTGGAAAGATCTTGGCGCTGTTCCTGTTGTATGTTCTTTGCTGCCACCGCCAACGCCACTATCGCAGCTATTCCATACACATAAACAAAAACAAGTAGCAAACGTGAGAGATTGAGCATTTGAAACATATGATGTGATTTCAATAAACCTAAACGAATCCATTGTTAGGGCCGTTTTACCGTTCATGCACAACTGCTGCGAATATGGCTCGTTTTTTTTAGCCAGCTCGCCTCTCGGCGTACATTTGAATTTAATCGAACCGATCTCTGTCTATACCAAAGGTTAATCATTCAAATATTCAGACACTCGCATTCATTGCGAATTATATACGCAAAACGAGATAACCATCAATTCACCTTCTGTCTATTTGATTTCCATGTACTTCACTTGCTTTTTGCAGTTGCTGTCGTCGCTGCCGCTGGAAGGGAATGAAAATTCAATTATATTCCATGAATAAGAGTGTGACGATTCACGAGCCACAACATTTTCCGTTCGTTCGTCGAAGACGCGTTCGTCTTCTGTCCAATTTGCTAACGATATTCTCGCGCAGACCAAGAGGCCGATGCCGACCGCATTCGATTTCCGTCGGAGGCTACGATTTCGCGACAAGCTAATTAGAACACCATACCGTACCAGTTATAGACACACAATACACATGTCTCATTATTTCGTATTCTCACACGAAAATAATTGTTCCAATCAAGTTCAAATGATAATGAAGTTGGTAAACATTTCATTTTTTGTCGCATTTTCAATAATTTTGTCGCTTGAAACAGCTCAATTGAACTTCAGAAAGTACGGAAATGACGGCGTTTCAATAGCTTACTGAATGACAAGTTGTGCATCGCGATGATCATTATGCGTAAATATAACGTACGTCTTCCCGTGCAAAAGCAACACGTTTTTTCTTTTCAACCGATTTCATCTCTTGCAAAATGTCCAAGCTCCAAGATTCTCGGTCAAACTTAAATGGCCGGCAATTTAAAGCTGCCGGCAATTCAAAACGGCCGTAATAAAACAATTTTCCACTTTATATATTGGATACACATTTAAAAAAAATACCTGAGAAATATATACACCGTAATATGCGTAATGGATAATTAGTGTTCGCATTGACTTAACCGAAAATTTAATTTTGATTAAAGCGCAATTTTATTTTTACATTCGATTTGCACGTACGCAAATTTTCCATTTATAGTTGAAGATTTGAATGAAGTAATTCACACCAATTTCGCATCGTTTCCCAATTATGAAATTTCATAATTGGGTTTTGGGACAGCGATGGGCAAATCAAGCATTCGATTGTTTTCCATGCAATTCATTTTCTCTCTCTTTTTATTTTTGTGGCCATTGTTGAAGCTTATGCATGCCGTTATTCACATCACACTTTTCCATCACATTTTCATGGTCATTTTAATTCTGATCCGACGATGAATAAATCAGCCATTTCAAATGGATTCGCTTGATTTGCGACCAAAACAACAAAATACCAACAAATTTTGGTGAACATTAGCATATTGTCTACTTTGTGGTGACATTTCTCTTCTCGTCTTCTTTTGTTTCCAAAAATATTATCATGAATGTTGAAAACAAAAAAGTGTATACACAGCGAAAGGATTAACAATCATAAATTTGGACGACTCGTCTGATTCATCGACGAGCGGACGGATGGTTTTCTAGGTGAGTGATGCCAGTGACTTGACTCGAACGTCTTGAATTTATATCTAGCAAATATTTAAAAACAATCTTGTTTTTGCGAATGTGCAAGGCGACATATTTTTCCCAAACAATAAAGTCTCATAATTAAATAGCAGTTTACAAGGGAGACGTGATTTTTTCGAGCCGTTTAAAATTTAATGAATTGCTTGAAATTCGAACCTGATTCAAAACGAAGACTTCTTCATTGAGATTTGAAGTCTCTTTATAGCTGCAATTGCTATTTTAAATATATTTGAATGATTATTTGATCTCAACCGCTACATTTTTTCTCACTTTTCAGTTGACATTTGATTTATGAAAGTTGCGCTTGCGGCATGGAAAGTGCCTCCTCCTCTTCGACTTGACTTAATTGCACAAAAGACCGAACCATTCAAATCGCCATTGTGCGATGTAGAATAGCATTTAATCGTTTGATTCTTTTTTAAAAGTTTACAAGTTTCTCTTTCCTTTCATATTTGACAACATATGACATAATATTATGTTGCTTTTTTTAACAGCTTTGTCTTTGGCTGTTTTTTATTTTTAAGATTTCGCCATTAAATGCACCCAAACTGAAAGGCATATGTGAACGTATGCAACTGATCATCAATTCATCAGTACATAAGAAAAAAAGTGATTTGTCCCCAAAAAATTTGTTGGGTATTACAAAAGGAATCGTCAATAAAAAAAATTTACGCATAACGATTAACATTATTTTGATGGAATTGCTTATTAAATTCCTAATCAACATGCGTTTTTGTGTTTTTTTATTTTGGTTAAATTCGTTGGTGTGGCAAGAGCAAAGTTAGCCATGAAATGCAGTTTGTAATTCGATCGTTGATTTTCTATTTGATGTTTTTGAAATTTTGAAATTCGCTGAAACGGAATACACAAATCCGACGAAAAAAGTGGGTGAAACCGTTTTTTCATGAACTAGAAAAAATTCCGTTTGCATAGTCTCGTTTAATTAGCAGCCAAACAATGCGAAATTAATTAGCAATTTAATTCGAGCACCTTATGGCTAATTTTTGTGTCTGTTTTTCTCATTTCGCCTCTATTGTCTGTTGCTGTGCTCAATCGGTTTCACTTTTCTTCCGTCAGCAAGTGCATAATTTGGAGAGGAAAAGAGCGAATGAATGCGAAATCAATGGCAATATAGAGAGATTGTGTCAATTCATCGAATGGCGTAGCGAAAAACATTCGCAATGGATTGGAGTTAAGATGTCAAGGTCGTCTAATCTTTGCTAGGCCATTTTATTAATTTGGCAGATGAGTGCGCGCGCGCAAATACGCACACGACACTATCTACCAATCGCCACGTACTGTCAATTGTGATTTAATCGAAGCATTTTGTGATCGTCGCTGATGAAGCACTTTAGTGTGACGTAAGTTTTATGTTTTGAAGTTCATCAGACTGATTGTGCGACGAGCGAGATAGGGGAAGGATGGACCAAATTACCTTCTTTTTTCAATGCTCATCAACAAAGTATCTTAATGATTTTCATGGAATACCGTATAGTTAACGTCGTTCGAACGCATGCAGTTTGAATGAATCTGAGCCTTAAAATTCGTAGCGTCGCGAATGATAAATAATCTTAAGCAACCATAAATTTTCTGGTTAGCACCTGATATTGTCGAAGGTGGATATAGTGACACGAGCTCGACATTGATTTACAACGGTTTTTTTTTTGATTTTGCGTTTTTCGCAAATTTATCAAAAATCACAGGTTCATTTTTCGACCAATATTCTGAACACCATGGAAAAACACAATTTATGAACTGCGAATTGAATCGGTTCGAGCTCATAGACAACATCATAACAAACTCCCAATCAAAACCAACCGATGAAATCCAGTAAGATTGTGCAAACGACACTTCTGACTGCTCACCGAAAACACTCAAATCACGCTCAAAATAGCGCATCTGCAAGAAAAATGTGATTTATTACGCAAGACGTGCCATTCGAAGCATAGTGCAAGGTTGAAATATTCTGATAATCAAAAATAAACACGATTTTAGCACACAGCAAAACATCGAGATAATCCAGCGCATAATCAAGTGAAATCAATGGCGAGATGACTTTCGGATTGACCGAAACGTTGCAATCCGAAGCTATTGTCTTAGAGTTTCTGAAACACCAATCCATAGATTATTATTTTACAGAAAAAATTCAGTAGCCGGAATGCAAACCGAACAAATTTGTTGAATTGGGGCCATCGGTAGTCTTCCAAATATTCTTGACAGTCTACAAATTGTGCGGCAGGTTTGCGATGCCGAAAAGCACTTAGAATTCAATTGAATGAAGAGCGAACATCACAGGTATTACTGTTCATCAGGTGCGCGTTCTGATCACCGGATGTGTCCTTGGAAGCAGACACTTCTGAATCACGCACCGCAAACATTTTGTCCACAAATCATTTAGCATTTGCTTCAGAGACAATGGCGATGTTCACTCAGGTGAATCAAACATAATATTTCTAGGAATTCGAAATCAAAAATGATAAATTCTGATAATAAATCACCGTTTTATCTTTCTTGAATAGACGCTGATAATAATTTGAGCATGCATAAGTTTTGAACACACACGGGTTTTGTTATATGTCGCAAAAAATGAACACCAACGTGTCGAAATAAACAAAACCGATTCGCCAACAAGATAACGATTTATTGCATGTTCATCAAAAGCTTGTTTTCGATGGTTTTTAATTGCAACAGTGACCAAAATGGCTTTTGCCCCAAAAATACACCGTTTGTAATTCTTTTGTATAAAGAGATGTTTTGCAAATCAAGTTCGCAATTTCGGCTAAAGTCAAATCAATGAAAACAGGGTCAACAAAGTTAAATCGAAAATGGTATTTTATTAAATGCTGTCACAAATAAATGAATTTTCACACATATGAAAAATCTATCGAAAATGTACCTCAAATGATTTACAGCTATCTTCATTTTGCAATGGAATTTATTCAAATGTCTTTCGAAAATATCTTGGTTTAGTCATTCAGTTTCTTTGCCCTTCATTTTTCCAATCAAATCCATTCGATCTCAATTCTTCTATCGCTAAACTTCCTACTGCATTTCGTCCATTGCCTCATCGTTTTCCATGGCATCTCCGTCAAATTCGGCGGCATTGTCATCCTTCTTTTCGTCAGGCTTCTCGTATACTGGTTGCATTGGTGAGACAACAACGCCATCCCAAATTGACATTTCTCGTGCGATGCTCGTGTTTCCTTCTAAGCCGAGAATATGCTTGTAGCCACCGTGAACAAGCACACGCAGCAAAGTCTGTCACATTGAAAACCAATTAGTGTCATTCAATAAACATAATTCCATTTAAATTGATTCATTGCTTAAACTACTCATTATTGTTTCATTGAATGCATAAAATCGATTGTTACCTGAGCTGTCATGCAGCAAATGTCTTGCTGTTCCAGCGTTAAACTGGTAAAAACGCGTGAGTGACTCTTTTCGCATGGATCCAAAATGCCGGCCGAATCGGGCAAAAATAGTCCGGCCGCCAATAGCTGAAAGACTCGACGGAATGCGACATTGATGGCAAGTGCTTGACGACTTGGGTTATTCATGATGGCAAAATGTGCGAGCAAATCAATCATCCAGGTGTTGAGTGGATGGAAGCCTTCGAAGCGATTGGCCAAATCACGTAAGATACGAATCAGCACTTTAATCGAGGAGTGATGCGCATTTTCTTCGAACCAACGACTGTGCCGGATCGCCGCCAAGTGGCTTTGCATCTCTTTCGCATCCAAATGCGTTTCGGGCTCCAATTTACGAATATTTTGGGGCAGCGTCGTTATCAAAATGCGTACACGAGCATGCGAATTGAACACATCGAAGCCCTTTTCATTGTTTTCAACCGTCAATGCATCTGCTTTTGCAACCACTTCCGTTTTCATGGCATTTTTCAATTCCTCTTCGATTTTCTTAGCCAATGCTTCGCACGCCTCCTTCGTCGGCAGTGTTTTGAGGATGACCACAATATCTGCAACATTATGACCGGCGAGCATTGTTCCTTTTTTATACGATCCGACCTGGCGAACCTCTTCTAATTGCTATAAATCAAATGGAATCGTTTTTTATTCAATAAAATGCATGTATTTGAACAATTCATTTACATACACAGGTATTGAAGTCGCCCGGAGCAATGACCAAATTATCCAAAATACTTTGAACTTTAGTCACCAAATTCGAGATAGATGTTTGCTCTTGTGCAGTTGGTGTCAAGTCTTGATTACGTTTCAACAATGCCTATGAATGAACACAAAATTAGAAACCGAAAGTTGGTTGTGAATTTGAAATAATACATTTGTCAAATCATTGTCGTCGGATGATGGAGTCGCATCCTTTTGGAATGCTAGGTCGAAACGAGCTAAATCGAATGGCGGTCTTGGTAGAAAAGCCTTTCTAAACGTAGCCCGTGGTCCACGCATATGATCGCGCCGTCCCCGTATATTTCCACGAACCATTTTATTTTTCAATGTTTTGATCAAAACTAGTCGATTTATTTATATTTTTCAAATTTTACTTGAGAAAATAGATTGAAAACGTCGCACTATGAATGCCAGATGGATGTTCACCGAATTTTCAACCATATGCAAGACACTATGGCTGTCAAAATAAATAAATCAATACCGACAGCGACACCAGCTCGGTTCGTTTTGCCGGTTCGAATGCGCAACTGTCAAATTCGGTGATGGCGCTTGAATTCAAATTCTATTCTTCAAATCAACGGCTAGTCGAAATTGATTTTTTTGTCGTTGTTTAGGATCAATTACTTCAGATTATTTATTTTTTAGAAATATTACTTAAATAAATTATCTATTTTCCTTACAAATAATGTGTTTTCAGCTCAGGTTTAGAATGGTAATAAATGAATTCAGCGAAGTCACAGTGAATTTTTATATACAATTGTGCGTATCCAAAAACCCGCTTTACCGATTTAAGCGAATCAAAGCAAACACACTTGAAAACGCCTGAATTTAGACTACTTTTAACGAAATGTTTAATGAATACTTTTTCAATCACAACCCAACAAATAAATTGTTTTCCCTATGAAGATATCATTTTTCTAGCATTAAATTAGCCGTTACCGGCAAAGTAGATTTTTTGACGTTTTTTCCAATTTATACCAAAAAGCGTAGAAAATTGCCTACCAAAGACAAATCTATGCACCTATTTTTGATGTATTATTCATTTTTCTTCAACTTATGGAGCCAATTCTAAAAACAGTCAAAAATGGAATCAATTTCATTAGAAAAATTTAATTAGCATTAAAAAGGCTCAATACCAAAAGATACTCACACACAAATCTGAATGTAATTGGATAGTAATAGAAAATAAGCAACTCGATATCAACATATTTACCAGATCAGTTTCGCTAATTGCTCTATTCCATCTTACTTTCTCCGATTACACGTAGTTATATTCATTTCAAAGTCTTCAATATTCAAATGAGATTGTGCGTCAAATACAGTACTTTGTGATTATAAAAAACAACAAAAAACCAAAAATGAATCCTATCAATTTATTGTTTCAAAGGGGCATCATAGTAGTATCCGTTCTGATCAAAACACTGATGTTGTGAATAATGACTTTGTTTATTTGGAGTCGTGCATGACGAGCGAATCAGAGGCAAATGGAAAACCGCACGCAACATTATAGCTACATCCGATAACTGATTCTCAGACAGTTGTGCAAAGATGCGAAGAAAAAAAATCATTTTCGCACAATTGTTGTAAAATGTCTATCTCTAGAAGTCAAAGTGGATCGCCCATTGTTGTTCTCTACGTGGGTCTGAGAAATTAAAGCATCATTTCATGGAATTTAATTAAAATTTACATGAAAAACTGTCTCAACTGTCTTGATCAATATGAAAAACGTTATCAAAAAATACTATATTTACACAGATGTTCTACATTTTAAGCATTCTATTATTCAATGAATATCGTTAAATATGTAGCAATAATATAATAAACCAGCAGCTAGCTCTAACCATGCGTTAGTCCTCAACATGCCTGTATTCATGCAAACCATTTATCGTACACATCAATGTTTGTATGCGGAAGTTAGCTGCTGGCTCTGTATATAAATGCTAGCTAATAGTCGATGGTAGCCCATGTGAGTGACGCATATTTTTACATTGACATGACATTTCACATTGCGGTATTGATAACATTTAGACTACGATTTTGTTTTAGTCTTTAATTATTATTATGATAAGAAAATTCTTGATGCTTTCAAAACTTGATTAAGCCTGACATTGGACAGTCGAAATAACCTAAAGATAAGGACTGATTCTGTATGCCACGAGTTTCGGGAAAGATCGAGCCATTTCTTGGAATTTCAACTCACTGATAACGTACACTGGGGCAAATATATATAAAAAATGCTGCTCGCATTTTCGACACTTGTTGTGATAGAATTTACCGTTATGCATCTTTTCGAAAAAAATTTTGTGTCGCATTTGTCATCTTGATTTCAAAATTTCTACACTCAAAGATTACTAGAACATGTCAAACCGTCAGATAGCACAGATAACAAACCGTGCTAGAGACTTTGTTCGTAATTTCCTCGAAAATCGTGAAAACTACGGCAAAAACAAGCATAACGACCATCCATCAACCGTATCTTTCAGAAAAAAAAAGAAAAAAAAAAGAAAAATAAAACGGCTTCTTATTCGAAGTGCAGCGAATAATCTCATGTCTGCTCGGTTATTGGAGACCGAAAACCATTTATCTGTTGGTGTTCGACGGGTTCGGCATTATTTGAATGGTGCTCCGAATCTAAAATACAAGAAAATGAAGCACAAGCCAATGCAGTCCCCAGCTGTGTTTTAAGGCCGTAAAAAGTTCGCTCTGGATCACATTCATTGAACAGATCAATGGCTCAAAATCTTTGGGTACTTGAAAAAGATGCCGCTGTCATTCACTTCAACCAGAATGAACGTCATATAGTACCAGGTGATGGTTGGCCCTCAATGACGTAAATAAAGTGACTAACAGTCAACCAACTGTTGTTTACTACCAATGATTTAATTATAAATAACACTTCACTCAAACATTTTCCAGACTAACTGAGAAAAAAAAAAAATTCTCAAAATTAAATTTTATTCATGAACATAATTTCCATCTGAGGCCATACAGTTGGTCCAGCGTTTCTCTAACTTCTCAATCCCCTTTTTAAAAAATGTTGAATCTTTGGCCTCAAAATGGGCTTCAGTTGCAGCAATCACTTCTTCATTGGAGCGAAATTTCTTTCCTTGGAGCATCTTTCTGAGATCTGCAAAAAGCCAGTAGTCTCTGAGGAGCCAGATCTGACGAAAACGGTGGTTGCGAAAGCAAATCGAATCGTAATTCGTTCAATTCGACCATTGTTTTCATCGACCTGTGATCGTTAGTTCCTAAATGAATAGTGAAATAGTATAATTTATTTATTAGTCTGACGTTTCCGCAAGATGTTACAATAATATGACAGTCTCGGAAGGAAAGCATATCCTAAGAATTTGCTGAAGAAAACGCTAATACAAAAATAATATACAAGAGACACTAACGAAAAATCGTCGAGAGTAAAAGCCAAACAAAAAAACACTCAGCGTGTAAGCCAAACAAACCTACTTGTTTGGTTTTCACTCTTGGCATTTGAGTATTACTGTCTTTGGATGATCGTAGCGTTTGCGATGGTATTAGCGTTTTCTTCAACAAATTTATAGGATATGCTTTCTTTCCGAGGCTGTCATATAATGATGAGTCGTTTTTCCCTTGTTATTTTTAGTATTTCAACAGTTATTTCGATTGACAAAAGGTATTCACGAATGTTCGAATACCAATTATTAATGAGAGAGAGTTGAAATATTCATTTCAAAGGACACGAAAATTTTTTGGACAATATTTTAACCTGCTTTCTCTACTTATTTATACGCATTTAATTATCATATGGAATAAATTTATAATTCCAAACTTAGATTAGGTTCTTGTTTTTTTTTTTATTTATTTCCATTTTTTCTATCCAGTAAAAAGTTTTATCTCTTTCGAAATTCGTTCACATAAATTATCGATTAGGGTGGTTTTGATGTTCCTGGAGAACATCGCAAAAAATTTTTACGTACATTGAAGGTATTCAAATAACATAGCGATTGGAATTCAGCAACCGGAGTCGGCTTTTATGGGAGTGTAGAGTTTGTCTAAAGTATACGAGCAATCCGCGCCATCTACAGATTCAGGTTTGCGATGTTGCAATAAATTCCAATAATTCCAATAATGGCATTGGAATTTATTATACACAAAACAATAGCTTCCAATGACGTATTTGGAAAAAAAAATACTTGTATTTATCATAAATTTGATTTTACTTTTCAAACGTCATTATCTTGAAATCGTATCTGTACTGCATTACACGCTTCATATTATGGTGATTTGGATTTTGACATTCGGAAAAAAAATTGTGATTTTCAAATAATTTGCAATATAAATGAGGGAAAAAATGCAATATAATTGGAGGTTAGACAATGAAATCCAATTATCGAAAAATGTTGTTATTTTTATTTGGTTATTCGAATATTTTTTCATTGATTTAAAATCTGTAGCGCCATCTCTAATTATATCATTCAACTCAATTTAGTTCATGATTTATTTTGACAATTACCTCGTCTTGTTTAAAGTGGAAAAGTTTTTATTCCATCCAAAATTCGGTTATGTTCGAGATTTCGACTTTTAAAAGTCGAAAATAGTATAGAAGTATTCCGAAATTTCAAACTGAGTATAATTGGCATTTGTCATTTGCCTTCAGATTTCAAAGTTTCGCTCATCAAAACGATACTATTGCTAATACGATTCTGTCAGATATCGTTCTGATTGTAAATAAAGAGATTACGGATATTATTTAAAAACAATTGACATGAAGAACAGTGAAAGAATGGCAAAACGTATAGATTTTACACCGCAAAATATGCGCAAGCTAATACAAGTTTGTCATAAACCGTTCACTCGAGCCATATAAATCTGAACTGTGTGCCGTACTATCAAACAAAAACATATCAATTAATTTTCCACAGAAAATGTATTGAAATCAATTTTATGTTTCCGGGAATGAAAAACACCCTATTAATCATGTAAAATTCCCAACTAAAATGGGTTATATTTGGGGATGGGGGAGTGAACATTTCAAAACTTCCATTTCACAATATGCTACGATATTTGTAAAATTTAGTTCAAAAGATACTCTGATCGCCGTATAACAAACCGGAAACTGTTGTGATCAAAAATGTTTGCATTGTTTGACCAACGTTAAACCACTTTTTTTCCTTTTCTTTCGTGAAAAATAGTCGTTTATATCGTGTTCAATATCATTTTAGAAGAGTACATATCTCAAAAGCGAGGAGATCCCCAAAAATGAGTGTATTATATGAAATGTCGGGTCAATTCTTTTTTATAATAGCTTTTTTGTGAAATTAGAATAGAAAGGCTACAAGAGATTAAAAAAGAGATTCGAGATTGTTATTGGGTATTCAGCGGAAACTCTTTGTTGCATCCATTAAAATCATAATTCTTCAATGAAAAAATCATCAAACATCAAATCAGAGTCATTTTAACTGGTGAAAGGAATAATATATGCAAAAATCTCCAGCGCAGAACGGATGGTACTGCATTTTACTGGTTAAAATACTTTGAAATCGAAAGAATATGAAAACTACTACACTCAACACAGTTCATAAAATACAAATTGTTTGAATTGGCTCAGTTTGAATCAATATTCAGTACTTGGCTACATCAAAAACATTAATCAAACGTATAATTTGTAAGTCGCCAGGCAATTTCCAATTGAAACATTCATCAATTGAAATTATGCACTGCCCATTTCATTAGTATATAATAAATTTTATGTCCTACGTCAACGGGGTTTCGCTGCAAGAAAAATAATCCATTAATGGTTCAACTACGAACAAACTACTCGGTTTTTTCAAAGTAAATAAAAACAATGTTTGATTTTTACGAAATTGTTTAAGTACTTTTGAGATTTATTGAGTTTAAACGGGCATTGCCCACTTTAAGTTACGCATTTCTTATTTCTTCTCTCTTATTTCATTGAAATAAAGTATTTTTTTGTGCTTTCATTTTTCGTAATTAATTCTCCATAACAAATATTTTTACAATGTATTTTTTTTTATTATAACAAAAATGATGCAATTGAAATGCTACGAATGTTCTATACATAATAAATATGAGTTTATATTTGTGACGTCGATGGCGTTTCCGATGTATTTGTGGCATTGGGATTAATGGGTGGTCCAAGTTTGGATATGAGTCGTTGCTGAGGCTGCGGTTGCTGTGGCGACAATTGTGGCGATAGAGGGGGCTGAAGTTTTGGCTTTTGAATTGTGCGCATTGAGTTGATTGGCATGATTTTCGTTGAATCACTATCGAAAAGTTTCTTTAAATTACTAATAGATGGTCCATTTATATTGATGATTGGCATGCCAAACAGTTCGGCTTTTTCAGTGCGGACATTTGAAATTGGAAGGAAGTTTGTGAAACCCAACGATAGCATTTTTTTGCGAATCAACGGATCACTGAAATTGACAATTGGAATGCCATATTCGGGCTGGGCTTTCACTTGATTCGGGTGTGTTCTTTGAATGTGTATTCGCACCGATTCTGAGGTTGGAAATCGTGCCGAGCATATGGTGCATTTGAACCGATTCGAACGGGCTAGTTGATGTACTTTTTGTGTATGATCACGTAATGCTTTTACATTTGTAAATCGCATAATGCAAGCTTTCATTGGGCATTTTAAAATTGTAGGCCTGCTACGCTGTGGCTGTGATGGTGGCGTGGGCTGTTCGCATGGCCGTTTGAACGATTCAGAGCTATCATCGTCATTTGACAAATCAATCGTATTATCAACTTCAGCTGATTCAGTTGGAGCGATCACTTTTTTCTTCGATATTATGCTCACCGAATTATTCATTTGTAATTTTTGAACGGCTGCCTCGGCAGAGGTGTAAGGCGTTTTATTTGCATCATCAATGGCTTTGGTTTTATCAAATAGTTTGGTCGTTGGTTTCACGGTAATGCCACGAGTTGCCAAAATATTCGCCACCTTATTGCTATCAGTCATCGGAGGTGTTGGCGGTGCCATACGTGTCTCCGGCAATTTAATGGACATTACATCTTTATTTTTCACACTAAGCGTAATTTGATCACTGATTTGAATTGTTGTATTGGTATCCATTGATTTTTTTGCTGAATTCAATGATATTGCGCCGCTTTGCACGGATTCAATGACTGGAAGGCCTTCGGTGCGCGGTGCATTCGATATAAAAGGTCGATTTTCAATTTCTCTGGATCGAGCCATCTGTTCAAAACGTGCTTTCTGCTGTTGCTGCTGTAATTGCTGCTGCTGCTGTTGTTGTTGTTGTTGTTGTTGTTGTTGTTGTTGTTGTTGTTGTTGTTGTTGTTGCTGCTGCTGCTGCTGTTGTTGTTGTTGTTGTTGTTGATGATGAAGATGCTGATTATGATGATGATGTTGTTGTTGCTGATTTTGTTGTTGTTGTTGCTGCTGCTGTTGTTGTTGTTGTTGTTGTTGTTGTTGTTGTTGTTTTTGTTGTTGTTGTTTTTGTTGTTGTTGTTTTTGTTGGTGATTTTGTTGTTGCTGCTGCTGCTGCTGTTGATGTTGTTGTTGTTGTTGTTGTGGTTGTTGTTGTTGTTGCTGTTGCAGTTGCTGTTGCTGATTTTGTTGTTGTTGTTGTTGCTGCTGTTGCTGTTGCTGTTGATGTTGTTCAAGTGGACTCAAAGGCAATAGTGGTTGTCTTTGTCCAGGCATCATTTGTGGCGCCCGAATCATTTGTGAGTTCGGTCCGCGCATTGGTGGACACGGCGGCAGATTTCGCGATGTTCGCGCTATTAATGGTCCGTTCATTGAATTAATCGCGGGAGGTCTTTGGGGATGCGATGGCATTGAAAATCGTTGCATTACATTTTGTTCGGATGTGATGAATCGATGGTTCATCATATGATTAGGAGCTCTGTTGAACGTGCTCATGCCATTGCTATTCATTGGAATATTGCTTTGCTGTCGTGGATGATACATATCTGGATTCATTTCGAGGAATGGCGTCATATTAATCGGTTGATTTGATTGCACATTTGTCGATCGAATCATTTGAGAGGATTGCATAAATCGATGTGACATTGGATGCATTTGCGGTGGATAGTTCGGAGGTAGATGTGTTGGATGCCTTTGCGTGGGCATCGCGAAACCCGGCCGATTCGGCATTGAATTCATATTTGCGAAATTCCTTATTTGACTTTCCATTTGATGGATTGGCAGTACGGGCGGCTGCCCATACATTGATGGCGGCGCTTGTGGAGATGTATTTTTTGGATGCGCCAACATGTGTTCAGTCGTCAATGACTGTGGCGGACAATATTGTTGCAACGGATCCACGATCATCTCTTGGATCGGTTCAAGAATGGAAGGCGTTTTGAAATGTTGATCACCGTGACCAGTCAATCGTTGATGTTCGTGCAAAAAATTTATATCCGGATATTTTTCATTGCACACTTTGCATATGTGTGCTAAACGATCGATTGATATGAATTCATTTGAAGGTGAATCCCATTCATTGCTTTCAAGTGATGGAACGGTCGGGCTTTCAAGCAATTGTTTTAAGATTTGAGCGGTTGATTCTTCATTCATTGCTTCTTCGGCGAATTGGCTGAGTCCATCGAGTGGCGGACATTCAAAATGAATTGATTGAAGGCGATTGTCTGGCGGCATGGCCACCATTGCATTTGTCGGAAAATTAATTTTTATTGGCGATCGGGGTGGGCTTTGTTTGATTTCATGGGCCTGCAGTACACGGATTCGGCATTCATTTATTGGTGGTGTGGGTGGTTTTATGGAATTTGGCGTTTCACATGTTTCGTTTGACGATTCTTCAATTCTCTTCGCCATTGGATCTGTTCGCGGTATTTTCAATTTAATTTTCAAACTCTCTGTATCCGATGAATGTCTTCGTTTTGGCGGCGTACCATCACATATATCCAAACAGTCCTTGTGAGGATTATTTGCATCCAGTCTCGTCAATTTCACCAATGGCGAAGTGACATGGTCCATCAAGTGCTTCAACCAATGGGTTTTGTGCTTGAATCGTAGATTGCATTTAATGCAAGTTCGTTTTTTATTTTTTTTCGTTCGTACCGGTGAGCTGGCTTCCGATGACGATGAGTGCATACTGGCCGGTGATAACGTAGGAATGACAATCCTTAGCTTTTCAACCGTTGGATGCGCACAATTCGATTGCTTTTCACACGTCTCGTTTCTCCGATCTAATTCATTCGATTCGTTAACAATATCATCCGATTCATCTGTTTTGTCAGCGGTAAAATCATCTTCATTCACTGTTTCGTAGTTGACCACATTCAATGCGCTGATAAAAACTGGATTCTTCAAAATACAAGCGAATTCATCTTCAGCATTGTTTCCATCTTCAAGATCTGCCAATAGAAATGCAAAAATGAATTTGTGTTTTTGCAGGAATTACAAATGAAAATGTACGGAAATAAATAATAATTTACCGTTACGATCGTTGGCATAGGCCAAATTAGAAGCGAAATTGTCAATTCCTTTTAATGTTTCTGATGTCATAGTAATCAAACCAAAATGTTGGGGAAAAAGTACGTTCCCATGAATAGAACCATTCGAAATGTTTGTTCGGTGCTCTGTCTAAGAAAAATACCGTTTGCAAAATGAAAAAGATGAGAAAAAAGAGAAGACACACAAACACTTCTGTTAGCTTTTTGAGATGGCACAATAGCTTATTGAGTAAACAAATGTTTGTTAGAAAACAATAGAAATATCAATGCAATACACGCTTTGAATCTTTTATTAAAACATTTAATTTATATTTAAGGAGAAAAAAGACTTGAATCGCACACTAAAAATTGACACAAATTCTTTAAACCAACCTGAACATTTAATGCAATGTCAATGGAAATGCAATAAAATGTACAATTTATTTTACGTAAATTTGAATCGTACGGAAGAACTTTGTTTACTATTAATACACACGGGGCTATTCGCTCACATGCACACCGTATGAGAGTGCAAATACGTCTGGCAGCACATTCGAGCGCTGTATAGTGAAACAGCTCAAATCGAATCGGTAATCGGCCAACAACAACAGCAATAGTAACACTAAGCCCAAGCAAGTGTCAGTGGTTTCATGCGCACAAAACCGAACTCATGTACAGCTAAAACAAGAACCGATTCGAATGAAGCAACAGCCGTCTGTCGGTGCTACACATTGGGAACGAACATTCAAAACCAACCATTTCAAAAATATCTTATAAAACAGAAAGGAAATATGAACAAAAAAAATCATTTCTTTTCTATTTCTGTCATTTTTTCTCTTTGAAAGATAGCGTTTTGTTTTATTTGACGTTCTAAAGATTGGGGATTCTTCTTATTTTCAATATCTGTTTTGGTTTTTAATCCATTTTCTCACAAGAAATAAGACTCCCTGCTAATTCAAAAGGAAGTTGCCTCTGCATTTCAAATCACATTGATGCGGCAGCTATACACAGCACTGTATATAACCGAAATCGTGACTCTACGCAGTTTACAGCTGTGAGGCATTTCATTTGTTCCCCATTGTATATAATAATTTGTTTCGTTCGTCGTTGCTCTTTATCTAGCACAAAAACGAAATTATCTTTCGCTTGGGAAACTTGTGGTTTTATTGCGTTTCAAACATTTCCAGTCCAACTTATCTTCCGATTTATCTCGAAAACCGAAATTACTTCGCCGTATCAAATGTACATGCCGAAGATAGAATGCATCAAAGATATTATACTTTATATAGGGCCCATATAAGTATAGTGCACCATTTCGTCGGGCTGCCGTGATGATTTAAAAATACAATTTTACTGCTGCTAGATATACGAATAGCACAATGTTCGGATCAATACCATTATTCAAAGAGGGGAGTCCGTATACAGCAGTTGTTCGCCTGCAGCCTCTCACTGCTTTTATTCCACTCATATTTGAACAAGAGGACCGAATGACGTTAAATGTTATTTATTGCTGTATACTTGTTTCCAGATGCTATTTTTTTTGCTATATACGAATCTCTACCTCGTTTCGTTCACCAAATGGCTCCATTGTGTTGACCATTCCAAAAGGTATCGCATTTTGTCTATGCACCATAATCGTACCAAATGGCAACTTCGAGGGAGCTACGGAACGGATAGAGCGTTCATAAGCTGTTTACTATAACGATTTTATCGATTTTTTTTTTCAACTAAATGCTGTACAATTTTTCAAATTAGGAGTGAGAATTCCGCATCGCGTGGTTTTTAGTATACAGTTCCATTAATCCATTGAAGAGCGAAAGGTGGCAGAGCCACCACACGGAATATATGCTAATCAATGTGAATGACGCATTAAACGCATTTGGTTTGCTTAATGGTGATATAGATTGTATTTGGCAAGAAATTTTTTGCTTTGTTAGAAAAAGAAGAAGAAGCGCCTGACACAAAATTATCCGCCCCATGGAATTTCGTTACTATGAAAGTAGCATTCGAAGCAGACTGTTTTTGTCACAATGAAAATTTGAATTATTGAAAAAAAAGAAAATGTCAATCTTTGCATACAGTGTATGAACCAATTGTGTACATATTATTGTCTATTTAAATGATTCAAGCCATTTCAGTCATTTGAGACTTTTCAGTCATTCCCGACTTTAAGGTCGTTCTAGTCATTTGGATTGTTTAAGTCTTTTCGGTCATATGAGTCATTTCAGTCATTTCAGTCATTTCAGTCATTTGAGTCGCTACAGTCATTTGCGTCATTTTAGTCCTTTGGCTCGCTCCAGTCATTTCGGTTTTATGAGTTGCTTCAGTCATTTGAGTCGTTTCAGTCATTTGAGTCACTCCAGTCATTTGAGTCACTCCAGTCATTGGAGTCATTTCATTCATTTCGGTCGCTTCCATTTGATGATTCAATGACTGGTGAAGTCTGCAGCTATTGAAACTGAAAGACTGAATTATGATTTAGATAAATTCGTGGAAAATGGGAAAAAACGGAAATGAAATATTATTTTAATGTTAAACACACCTAGACTATCGTTGAACCCATTTGAAATTGTTATTGTGTTTTTTTTTTTTTTTTTTGAGTGAAATATTCAGTTTTAATGGCAGAAAATAAAGTTATTCAGCATTTAGTATTTTGTAATGTATTTTTTCTAAATGGTTATTCAGAAATTGAGGTCAGTTCAAATGGCTAAAACCAGTTTTAAGATATTTTCAATGGTCTGCTACTTTCAAAAGTATGGTATCAAGTGGTAGACCTTCGCTATAAAAATAAATAGCTGTGCTTCGATGTGCATGTGTTTTGTTGAAGCATTCATTTCGATTTGGGTCTCCGGTTCTTAGTAAAGTGTTGTTAGGAGAAAGTATTGAATCGATTTTTGGTTGTTACCTTCCTTTTTCATTTCTCTGAACCAAACACATGTTCTTATATTAATGTGATGTTGGTTTCGAAAACCCATATCGGATCTCTCTTTTACATTATATTCGTTGGCTTGATTTGTTTTAGTGGTTTATATATAAAATAGGATAATACATAGTCATTGTGCTATGTATTCGTACTTTGACGGCTTCAAATTGTGGGATCTCTTGCAAAGAGATTGAGAAGTTGAATACGCTCCATCGTATAAAGATTATTATGTTGTGCATTTGGCTTGTGTGAACGATAATGCTCAAAATCTTATCGGTACATCTTATGCTTGAA
The DNA here is from genome assembly GCA_028476595.1 of Obolodiplosis robiniae. NCBI lineage: Eukaryota > Metazoa > Arthropoda > Insecta > Diptera > Cecidomyiidae > Obolodiplosis > Obolodiplosis robiniae. Next base: position 3,217,065 of record CM052017.1, on the reverse strand, counting down.
GCTATAACATTCGGAAGGTTACATTTCCCTTCTGGGCATACAACAGAAGCGTTGATTCGTCATGACAGCAACCTGCTCATGCAGAGACTGTATAATTTTTTGCGTTCTTAGAATTTATATCGACTGCGCATGGGATGTTTTAATAAGGATGATTTATAGAATGAATATGAAATTTCATTATATATAAATTAGTGTTAGTCCCATTCAACTCTAGATAAATACTAGCTCACGTCTAGTAATGAAATATTTTTAATGACTAAAACATATATTCTGTATTCACATGGTCACAGGCAATTTGCAACTCAAAAACCTCATTCGAGTGTTAATATTTCATATTCTAGCTACTAAGCTAAACATGTTGTACACTTTATTGAATAACTTATTGGCTGTTTGTATGGGGACTAGGCAACAGCAAACATTATTTCACCTTTGAGTCGCAATATTACAGTTTTTTAGCCTTCATTTATATGACGACCGCCAATGCAATATATGCCACAATTCTATATTATCGCAAGTCGATCGAAACAATTTGTTCAAACATCTCGAAATTGTACTAAAAAATTTAATTGGATTCCAAATTAGAGAGTTTTGTGATGGAAAAATTTCGCAGCTTGCCATTGAAGCTACATGAAAAATATACGAAGCGAATTTGTAACGTCAAGTGCTACTTGCATGCTTGTTGAACTAAACAATATGCAGAAACTAATATTTTAGACGTCACATGTCAGTTCAAAGCGGAAGCAAAATAGACAGAACAGAAATTCGCAAGCGGCGAGACCACCGAATCAATATGGATTCAATGAGAACGGAGAAATCTTCGTCTCTTTTCCTTCGTATGTGAATATTCGCAACAATCAGCTTTTAAAATACAGCATTTGAATTTGCTATTGAATGTTTTCTTTTTTTTTTCTGCACTGACATTTCAAACCTGGATGTTTAGTGGACTGAATCAATTTAATTTTGAAATCATTCATTGGTTGAAAACTTCAAATAGATATGTGATTTTTTACATCTCCGCCTACACATTTGTGAATGGTTCCAATAAATAAAAAAAAACTTTTATAATTTTAAACATGCGTTGATAACACATGATATGAAGTAATACTGTGGTTTTCATTGAAGAAACAGAAGTCCTTCAAAATAGTTTCAATCTTTTGATTCAACACAATTCACGAATCGTGAAACAGGATTATCATGGTCCACGCGAATGATGCAAGCACTCCCAGTGAAAAAAGTTGCACGCCAGCTAATATTCGACCTGGAGATCCAGCTGTCTTCTGATGAGGAAAGTAGGATATCGTTGGAAAGCCCTTGGGTCATAGATAAAGTAAAACACAGAACGACCTATAGGTATACCTAAGCGGAGGTTGCTTTCTATAGCGTCCTGTGTCAAGTGGTGGTAATGTCAATGTAGTGCGCCATCTTTACCTATTCGATTCAACCAAACTCTTCAACATTTAAATGATTTTTAGTATTTTTACTAATTTTTTTTTTCATTTTGAAAAATATTTATTAATATAAAGAATACAAATGGGTTCCACAGCTGTCAACGGACGTCCGCTCGACCGTTCGAAAAAAAAAAAAATTTCAATTCTGTCCGACCGTTCGTGGGAAAATATTTTTTTTTTTGTCCGAAAAATAATGAATGTCCGAATGACCGAAAATGTTGGAATGTCCAAATTTAAAAATTGCATGTGAAGTCAAAATTATCGTTCGCAAAACCAAAACAATTGATTTCAAACGACCGGAAGAATGACTTTTGATATTCAGCTGAACGCGACCACCATCTGTGGAGACTCATTTTCACGTCAGTGTTTATTATATCTTTTGACTAAGCTCTAAAAAGAATTAATTTAGTCTATTGCCATTCTATAAACAGAAAATGCTGTTGATAAAAATATCTACTCTGGAATATTTAAAAATGTTCAAAATGAAAAAATTCAGCATGAATAAAAGATAAAAATAATACTAAAAATTATTGAAATGTTAAAGAGTTTGGTTGAGTCTACCCATTGGACGCTTGGAGAGGCGGCGCTTCATTGCCATTGAAAACCAATTTTGTGCCAAAAATAATATTCAGAGCTGATTTTGTTTTTGTGACACAAATAGGAAACATATCTCAAGCACGATTTCATAACGTCTCAGCTGCTTCAGATCTTGTATATTTTGCATTCGCTCACAAAAATAAAAACAGATCTTGATATAATGTGCGGAATATAATTTGGTATCAATAATTATGTGTTTTGTATTCGCTTGCGGAACGAGAATTCGCCTCGGCCAGAGGTTTTTCATTGATTATGATTAGACAACGAATATTATTAGTAGGACTGAACCGGTGTTTTCACGTGATTATAGAGATAGGTTTAGCCCAGTATCATGAGCATACGTATAATATACCGGCCACTGTACTCTGACTGTAACTAATTACTTGAAAAAAAATGCGCGCTTATTAAAACCATATATCTTGGATGCCGTAGAAGAAAAAAACATCTTCATCGTGTAGCACTTAAAAGCGACACATCCAGTATTGGAGACAGGTTCGTTTAGCAACAGAAGTGCGACGCAATAGAGATGTAAAGTTTTAGTCTAAGGCATTCAATTTTAATGTTAACGTAAGGCTAAATAACAGAGTTACAATTTAATAATATATATAGACTCAAAATCGTTGGATGATCATTCCTTGTTAGCACGATCAATGCGTGACAGGAATTTTGGATTGATATTTGTACACTTAATTAAAATGCTGTGACAAAAGAAAATTGAATGTATGTACGTTGCTCAGCGTCCATGACGTATGTTAATTCCGATCGCTCAGTGTTCGAGTTCGTTGTTGTCAAGAATAATGAGCTGTTTGTATTTGTAATGAAGCTTTTTTTCTGCCGTCCTCACAATTTTTACAATTTTTGGTCATGAGAAGGGTCGAAACTAAAAAGCAAGCAAAATGAACTGAACTAATAGCGAGTTATCTGTTCATAAGTCTCCCAAATAATTTCTTCTTCTCAAACTCGCTGAAAACCAAATTAGGAAATATATACTTTTCTACGTACACGCCCAACATAAAGTCAGTTCGTAAAATGTTCTACCTTCAATTTTTTGTTCGGGACAGGTGAGGATAGCCCACAAGGGCGATTCTAGTCTAGAGTGTCCGTCAAATCCTGATTCAAGCGATAAAATTCATTTGCGACGATGCGATGAAAATTGTTATGTTAATTTTTTTCCGACTTTTTTCTACGGAGTGAATTGATAAGAATAAGTTCGACAAGCATTCAAATCAAGAAATACTGCGGCACGCAAAGCTATGTTTCAGGCAAATGCCTCCAAAAATAAAATTGTTTTCAGATATTTTCACGTTGGTTCAGTTATTTTCGGGTTGTGTTTTCTTGGGTTCTTTGAAATCGATCACAAATGAATTTAGATGTCAATGCCCTATTCAATGAAAACTGATTTCGTATCGCGTATGCTGCTAAATTTAACCTGACATGATTATTATTAAACTCAAAATGACTTTGTACTTTCAAACGAAAGTTTAAAGATATGTTTGAATCGCTTGCTCCTGATTATCATCAAAATGTATATTCGAACAAGCGTTTAGCTCCTTTTGAACGAGGAATAGCATTATACTATATTTGGTCTGCCAGATTCTTTGTTGTTATGTAAATGTTTGTGATGTGAAGATTTTTGAGAAAGTAACGATTTTACATGAAGAATCATAGTGGTGCCAACAGAAATTCCAGATTTATACTGGAGATATTATTTATTTTTCACTGGAAATGACTATCAATCGAATCAATATGATGAAACTTTATAAGCGACTTTTATATTTTTCCATGCATAAAATTAAAATTTTAAAAGGAAATTTGATAAAAATCCGGGTGAAATTGGTTTTTTTTTATTTCTCTCGATACGGGCGATTCGGTTGTGTTTAAAATCCGAGCAAATTCGGATCGATCTGGGCGTTCTAACAGCCTTCTTATATATAGATGATATCATTTACATGATTATAATAAGCTGCACAGGATATTCCGATATATATACCAGCTACAAAATGTACATGTTTTCATATACATTTTGTGTAGAGTTCAATTTTTCACTGAGCGTATGGTAAACTGTGTATGCAAGTTAAAATTTTGTGTGTGCTTGTAATACATTATTCATGTGTAAATTTCAGATTGCTTATTTTTGTTCAACTCTATTTGTTATGCATACAGAATTGATAGCAAAATGTTATCACTGTACGGATATGCATTGTAAATTGAAGTTATTCAAACAACGAGTGCATTGCGCTCAATGGATTCCTTATATACATCAGAATCTGATTTTTCGAGAAACAATCAGCACGCGCTTTTGAATTAATGAATAAATTCAAGATTGTTTGAGTCGCTGTGAATCATTCTATCATTTCACTAAAGGGATCTGACTCGTCCACTGAAGCTTGTGAAAAACTTCATTCAACTTTCAAGACTAAACATTTGCCATTTATGAATCCAATCGCACTACTGTTGGGAAAGCAGATCAAAATTCCTGTAATTTTGCACGGGCCACGAAAACCGCAAAACCTCCCGCACCCACTTACGATCTCGATTGAACATTTCGTTGCACGAGATATATTAAAACTTGACACTTAAACATTTTGCGATATGACGCAATGACGCATATGTCATCAAAATAATATATCTTATTCACTTTTTTTTAATTTTTACACAATTTTCAATAGTGAATAAGAAACTTGAATTGGAAATAACCTTGAATGGACATGAAAGGTGATGCGAGGCCGCCACAAACTGTTGCTAATTCAATTTTAGCATACAACTATCGAGCTAAACAAAAGTTTGTCGTGGCCTCAAATCAAAGTTTCAAAGCCATTTAGGGTGATTTTCAATTCAAAAATTTAGTGAATTTATATAAATCTTATTAATTTCATTGCTTAAAAGAGCGATTCATAAGTGGACATGAATCAAAAAACACCCTTTTTTTGTTGTAACGATTTCGACATTTCATGAGGTAGTTCCTGGTCGACAATTACCCAAGGTTCCGAGAGCGGCGCACATCAAAACGCACAAATGCCAAAGATCACATTTATTATTGCATTCAGAAATGATAGACACAATTTCAATAATCTGAAGTTAGCGTACGTACAATCTGTATAATTTATGCGTAAAGGACTTGCGCTGTGCCTAAGAGCACCATCTGACCAGGCGAAAGCAGCTAGATCGAAGTTTTCAATAAAGCTCCTTCACATTACGGATGCAATCGATATTATTTTTTCAAGTTTTTTAAATGAATATTTAATAGGAATTAGAATATCAAATTGATTTATTTTGTGTGCACACACAAATAATTAAAATACACAAATTATGCAGTTGATTCGTGAAACTTATAAAAATCCTGTAAAAATGTATGGTTTATAAAAATCAGGACACACAATATCAAACTGAACTTTACTGACAGCACAGAGGTTATATTTTTACTCGTTTGTTAGAAGTTACGCGGATTTATGCATAGATCCAAAAAAATGTTTGCTTCAACGTGTACTTTGTGCATTTAATTTGTTTGTGTGTATTGGATGTGTACACAAAGAGTCTGTTTTAGTGGGTCAAGTCTAGGGTCAAGTTGTTAAATTTGCGTTAACAACTCCATGAATATGGATATCCGTTGAAAGCTATCAGTTGTATTAGCGTGTCGGTTAATTATTGATGTTCAACAATTAAACAAATGAATATTGTTTGAGTCTATAAGTTGCTGTGATGGGTTCAATGAACAATCAAGGCCCCACTATTGTGACTAATGAAACCATAATAATGATCTAATTCCACCAATTCCATGATATGATGTACATACATTGTTTAAATTTAATTCAACGAAAATACATTTGAAACTTCTTCAAGGCAACGTGCCATCAATAATACACATACAACAACCTCATACCGAAAAAAGGGGACTAATTTTAACTCATGAAGCTACAATAACCGGCACATGAAACCCTTTGTAATTTGTATCAGTTTAATAATGATTAGTTCTCATACAATTTTTGTGTGGGGAAACTGCACCGTTCCTTTTAACTGGAGTACTTCAGATTAATTTAACTTGTCATTTCGCTGGATGTAAAGTTGAGAATTGGAAAAGAACAGTTTTTTTTTTTGCTCTAAAAGTACACACTAAAAATGTTTTGTGACATTTTTGAATGTCAAAATTATGAATGCATGGACTATTTGGTAGTACTAAAATTCGTATATCCAGCACAAGTACTAGATGCTCGCTGAAATGCCCAATTCGGTATAAATTCCGCCCAAGATGCGGCGTTTAGCAAAGTGACTTTCATAAAATGGTGGAATGGTACTCAAGATGAGTAACTATAAATACCAGTGGGCCCGGAAAACCATGACAAAACCGGCCTGTTTCGAGAAAATCAGGGTAATTATTGTACAAAAAAGCTATTCATGCAGACGATTTCCCCATTTTATAAATTGCCAAATGAAAAAATGACAATGAAAAGCGATGAAACTATGTGAACCAACTAATCGTATTCCCTCACTCAAATAAAACAAAAACACGTACACATTCTATAATTCGGGTTGTTGTTATCATTCTGTCACACGATTTTTTTGATTGCAGTGAAATGTTGTCTCTTCTCTTTGTTCGGATATTCTTCGATGCTGTACTAAACAATCGATGTAAGCGTTCTTTGTTCTTGATTATTTGTTCTTCTTTCAAATGTATTGCAACAGAAACAAAGAATATTGGAACAAGCAGAAGAGACAAAAATTCACTACAATCCGAAAAATCGTATAGTAGAAACATTTTAAACTGTATACTATTATACATACGAACAAGCCGATTTATAGCATTCTTTGAGTACTCCAATGGTTAAAATTTATGCATCGAAATTTAAGTATCTGTCAAAAATACAGAAGTTAATATTAGATTTACAGAAAATGTTGCGAAGCAATATAGTAGATATACAAAAATGGTTGGAAAATAGGATTGACAGTTCCTTTACTTTTGACAGATACTTTATTTTTTTTGTATGTTTGAACGAATAGAGCGCAATAAAAAAAATATCACCTTTTGCGATCGAAGTTGGCCGCAAAATGTGATGACCTTTTTTTCATTTCTACTAAAGTTGTCTTATAAAATGATGACGCTTTTTCTGATGTGATAGAAGGTATCAATTGCTGGCATCTTTGTAGACGAAAATAGACATTCACACAGAGATCACACATTGGACGGAAGGCCAATTACGTTTGCTGATAAGCCATTAAAATCTACTGAAAATGACTAATGTCCCCATGAAATATTCTGTGCTCATTAATTATTCTGTAGTTTATTCCTAAGAAAAATAGTCAGAATACTTAGAGTTTGCTTGAGCTCGATGTTCAAAACATCGCAGAAAAATGTTTATGCAATGATGACTATTTGAAATTTAATGATTACGCACGGAGTCATTGAATCGTACTTCATGGAAAAAGCCCCCATTTATTCGACCTAAGTACATATTGATCAATTATTCATGCATTCGACTACGAAAGACCCGTTTTCAAAATACGTACTTACTCGTTCGTTTACAGCGATAAATATATGTATAATATGGGTTCATATAACAATTCGACAAAGGACCAATCTGTTGAATAAAAATAAATGAAAAAACACTGCACTGTTAGTCCGTATAGACACTTTGCATGGCTATGAATGCGGCTATAAGCTATTCATCGACAATAATATGTATATGAAGCCTAGGTACTAGACCTATGACGTAATGCTATCGTGTATATGCGCATTTCCTTACCAATTCGAAGCAGCACTGTTCGTTGCCTATAGCCAAACTATACCGAACTCCCCTCACAAGAAAAGTGGTATTGGCCCGGAATTCGATCTCACTTGCATTATATGCGTTCATTTCATTTTAGCACGTTGGATAATGAATGCCAAATATTGAACGTGAGAAGAAGCACAAACTGAGCACTTTCAATGCTATATTTAATACACACACACCTCATAAAGTGCTAAACAAATAATATAATAAATACGTACTCAGCAAAACATTCGCTTTTTCTGTACAACCATTAATTCTGTAATCGTGGTGATGATTAATGCAAGTTTATGATGCAATTTCAATTCTCTTTTGAAGAACTTCGCGAACATTTATTTCACTCGTTTTATTGTTTTGACACGGTCAGCAAATCTCTACAATATATAAGTACTCTATCTATCAACCCGTATTTCAAAATATATCTTTTCAATTCATATCCCATGGGCACCATTTACAAAATCCAAAGAACCATTTGACATACGTTTTATGGGGAAATTATAAGAGTGTTTCAGAAAAATATAACAGTTTTCGATTATTGACCTCAAGCAACGAAATAAGTCCGAATAACTCCCCCTTAATTTCTTGGAACCCAAGACCATCAATTTCATTTTTTCAGTTGACCCTCCTCCCACAATCATCGGGCGTGCACCTCTATGTTATATATGAATCTGATATGTGCCAAAAATTAATGGTTTTTTCAAAATTTACCGAAAAATCTCTAAAATTCCTAGCAAAATGTTTGCAAAATATGTTCGTTAAATAATTTGCTTTGTAAATATTTTTTGGGTAGTTTTTGGTTTGTTTGTTTAACACCAAACATTTTCAAGTGAAGACAAAAAAAAAACGAAATTCGTAACAGTTTTATTCATCTATACAGTGAATGGTTTCATTGCTATTGTGTTTCTGTATAAGAACACCTGAGTAATGAAATAACAGCATTCATTGACGAATATGTGACACAAAAACCGCGTCTGCTTCATAAGCTATCCATCTTTCGCTTTATATTATTGTTCAGAAGTATACAATTATATATAGTATAGTAAGTATACAGAAACTCATTTTGAAATGTTGCAGCTGTGACTCGTTCATATCTCAATCGGAAACAATTTGTGGCTTCTCTGCTCCTTCAAGTGCTTCATTTAGGTCATTGTTGATGCACAATCTCGATGATAAGAAAATCATTTAAATTTAAATCAAGCAAAACAAATTGTTTTGCTTCCTTCAGTTGTGTATGTAAATCAAAATTTTGGACTTGAATTGACCAAATTAGTAAATGTTGATGTCGTTTAGTCGGCATAAATACATGCGCAAATAATTTGATTTTCGAAAATAAAAAACAAACTCGCCTTCCATTTCAGAATTTCAATTTAATTAATTTCGTGAATGGAATTGTAATTTGTTCTTCACAATATGGCCTTTTGCTGGCACAAGGCCAATGGTACAATCCGACGAAAATACGAGTATGTTGTTGAATAATGGAAAAAAGCCTATCAAATCGAAGCTGATTCAATTTCGAAATCTGCAATGCGAATTTTCAATTTAATTGAATAATACCGAATGCTACCACTATAGAATATTTGAATAATTATGTCTATTTATCCATCTCTCCCTGATATCCCAGCAGTTTATCTCTGTCCAACGTGCCATTGAAATATTCTACAAAAATCTGAATTTGTAGTTTTATTCATGCAAAAACCTGAATCCAGGGCGACTTGGCTGAATTTGAATTGGAAATGGTTCACATTTATAAAAACCTCCAGAGAATGGAGTGTGCTCGTAGAAAATATAAACGAAATATCAGTTTTATACAAAGCCGACCTTATGCACGCTCGTTCGTCTATTTCTTGGAAGGACAAGATTATGCAAAAAGACATAAAGACCAATGTTATACATCGAAAACTTTTCACATCGCACTGCGTATGCTAGAAAATTCCATGTACTTCGATGAAAGTGTTTTTGCAGCGCAATTTTATGGTATATACCTTGTGGTTGATAGCGTGAGAAAAATGATATCTGCCGAATGAAAATATTACGACCTAAACTACTTTCACAAATGGACTTTTGATAATGCAATGCATTTATCGCCGAAGTTGAATGAACTTTCTAAATCTTTAATAATTTTGAGAAAACAAACATTGTACGTCATGGAATTGTTTGTATCTTTCTATCCGTTCATTCATTTTGTGTACATATTTTTTAATTCAATTTGAAAATTATTTATATGATTGAACTGAATCAAAAATTCAATCTAAATGATTTAACTAAAACATGCTTCAATTCATATTTTATTATGTTTGTTAATTTATTTTCCAGGGAAAACATTTTTCTAACATTCAATTTCTTTATCAAATCTTTTCAAAAGACAGTTTTATTATCTCAAAACTTGGAATATTCGGAATATTTTTTTTTTCTCTATTTATTCCCGATTCGTATTGAAACAATCCATCATTAAAAATGACTCCTCAATTTTTCAATGATGAATAAACATAGGAAACGAAATAAAAGAGAAGCAACTATTTATTTTATTTAAGAGAATAAAAAAAAAACTGTGACGTTTTTCAAACATGTTGACTGCGATGCTCATTGGGAAATTACCGGAAAGTAGCAAGTTGCTGTGAGCTGAGCTGTCGCTAGCGGTTCATTTACAGACACCTCGATAACACATTGACATAAACTATTATTTTCGTTTTTTGTTTTTTTTTCGCATTTATTTTTTGATGAATGTTTTGTTAAGTTTATTTCCATTTAATTATAAATAATTCCATTTCCATTCATTTCGAATCTCAGTTCGTTCTGAAAGCAAAAACAAAACCAGGGTAAAATGTTTCAGAGCTTGCGAAAAAAGGTGAACGCAGTTCTGCCAGACATAGAAAATATGTATTTATCGAGTGCGAATAGTGTTCCAAGTGTTTCGGCGTCCAGCAACAAAGTTCTTAATCATTTGGGTCTATTGATACAATCGCCATCAACAAGTGATACAATAAGAATATCATCCACCCAATGGCCACATTCCGATGCAATTAATTTTGGTGCCGGATGCATATTGCTGGAGCAAAACGAAAAAATCTGGGAACAATTGCATGCAAACAATGAATCGAATGCAGAAAAAGCTGAAGTTTGCGATGTGATTATATCAAAAGTGAACGAATCAATCAAGAAACGATGCGTTGATTTATCCGACATAAATGTATCGCTGGAAATCATTCCAAATATTGTTCAAACCATTGAAAATTGTTCGGCTCTTATGATTGAAATCAACGATAAATGCACCGAAGTCGAAAATCAACTGTACGAATTGCAAGATTTAATTGAAGTACTGCAATTGCAAGAGAAACAATTGGATAGCAAATTCGAAATGGCAATGTTCAAAGATCGAAAACTAGGTGAGTTTGAATCAATTAGCCATTCATTTGATGACATTGATCATGAATTTTGTGATTGTTTTTTGTGAAGCCAATTTGGAAAAGGTACGCCAAAGTTTGGCATCAAAACATGCGGAAACGGTGAAACAAACCGAAAAACAAATGAGACTTTTGCAACAAGAGCGACAGGCTGTCTTCCAAGATGCATTCCAAAGTGACCTAAAATACTACAAAGAAGTTGGAAAAATTCCAAGTAAATCACTTTTCTTTTATTATGAACAAATCAAAGAATACTCACTAAATAGCACTTAATAATTAACATTGCAGAAATTGAGCTAGAGCATAAGGCAGTTCAACAAAACTTAAGCCTCGAAGAAATAGTTCTGGATAACGAGCTGGAAAATAAGGAATTGGATAAATTTTTGGCAGATTAGCAATGACCTACGAGTAAAACCAACATTGTGATATTATGCGAAGATTTTCCTCTTCCACATACATTTTCAATATGACAATATAAGAAATGTGTACAATTTTACCTCAAGCACCTTTCCGACAAAAACACTTCAAGTGTCCAAATAATATTACTCTTCATTTATTGTTTGATTGTTATGCGCGGTATCGCAATCACAATATTGTAAATATTCAGCGCATTTCGTGACTGACATGTAAATAAACGTTTATTTTGTCGATGCAATTTTCATATATTAGCCGAATGCAAGAATGTTATTGAAAATATACAATCCATATCAACTTATTTACCAAACATTTATTTGGTTTTTTTCTCTCGATTTAAGAATTTAGTTAATGGCTTAGCTTAGGATGAATTTTCTAGACTCTGCAACTCTTGCTCAAGTCGATCAAATACTCTGAGCGCCGCTTTATCAGTTCAGTTCTTCTTTTTAACCTTATTTAAAATCAATTGGTCTTTTGCGATCGGATGTTAGGTTTGATCGAATTGATAGACATGAATTGAACTAATAAGCTCAATCCCTGTCTTGCAATCGCATTTTAAATATACACGTGACAAAGTTTTGGAATGAAACAAAAATGAAGATAAACAATTCGTAAATGCTAATCAAATTTGGCAGAATCAATGACAGGGAGACGCATTATAATTGTATTCCTTCTTGAGATGTGTTTTTTCACCGAAATATTCAATAATCCGCAAATATCTGCCCATTTTTCGATTTAGCGATATTTAAGACTGAAATATTGCCGCACTATCTATTAAATTCAATTGTAAAATCACAAAATTTTCATTTAGTTGAACAGTTTGTGGTCAGCTGTGCTTCTCTTCTGACTAAAAATTTAAAAGGAATTCGTCCTGAATCAGTTCGTTAATCTGTTTATTTTGATTTGCAATAATAAAATTATTTTTAAAATGGGCGAAATTTTAGTGTCAAGGTAAAAATCGACGCAAAAATTATTTGCACTGGCAAAAAAGTGTTATCTCTAGAAATAACGATGAAGAATTGTAGTGTAATGCTTTTTCAGACTTTTTTCCAGGACTAAATTTCGGCGATTAATGTTGAGCAAAATGTTTACCAACGAAAGAAATGTGAGAATTCGTTGAAGCAATATTAAATTTTTTTTGTTTTCGATGAAAAGATGTCCTCTATGTTTTGACTGAATAACTGAAAAAGTTCAATATTTGTGAATTTGATTTAAATTGTCATTGCTTTTTAAATTGTTTACAAAAGATGGCACCACTTACCGCATACGATCTTCCGTTGGAACTTAAATTAAGCATCAACATAGGCCAGGAAATCCCTTCAAATACAAAGAATTTTATTGAAACTATGAAAGGTTTAGTTTTCGAAGCTTTTCGCGCAAAATTTTACTGTTTTTCGACATTCTGGTTTTTTATAAAATACAGTTTTATTATACCATTAGTTGCGTTATTTCATATTTATGGATATAAATATATTTAATTCGTTTTCCTGTTGCCACTTAATTTGAGACTATTATCCAATGTTCTCAGAGATCAGGCAGCCGAAACTATTTTCCACTTCATCCCGTTTAAAAACAAACATCGATTGGTTTTCACAGACTCAAGCGTCACGCAAAGCCGCAGCTCGCATACACATTGGATTAGGCGCTATGCATCATCTGCTGCGCAGCGAAATACAAGATGTGAAAAAACGCTGGTTGTTCTATCGTGTCAAGTCTGAGCTGCAAAAAATATCGAAAGGTGTTGCAATGATTAATATCAAAGGCGAAAATGGTTGATCTGAACTCGACAGTTGATCAAAATATCGTTCCAAATGAATTAAAACCGCACATTATCTGTTTTTGTATATTAATTTTATTATTATTAAACATATTTCATTAGTAATACCTTTAAAATTACGGTAAAATATAAATGTTTTCAATAATGTTTCATATTTTTTTTATAAGTAGTATGTTGGTTTCTTTTATTTTTCATGTTTTCTTGATTTCAATGGTATTCTCTTCGTCTTCTTCATTTTCTTACTTAATATATAATATTTTTGTGTTTGGTTTTTTTTTTTCTCAAAATTTTTGTTTTCTCTCAAGTAATTTTTGATAAGAAATAGGAACTATATTTCTTTTCCAAGGGTAATCAACGTAAGAGTTTGTTCAATGTGTCAACGATGTGCTGACAAATGGCTGTGAAATGTAAATAAATTATAGGAGAAAATGTGCATGCGTTCCAAATATGATGATTCAATGAAAACTATTAATGAAGTTGATCAATTGGTACATTGCGACCATGGATCCGACGACGATGCGGCTAAGTCGGGGACATCATTTTTGTATCACCGGTTTTGCCCAAATTAAATTTTCACCGGCGATACATCGATTCCGCAGCCACTTTCAAATCATTCGCGATATTTGCGCACAAATGCACCATTGTTAAAATATTCGAAAAAGAAAATATGTATTGTTGTGCCAAATGAAAATCCGAATTGTGGAACCTGCTCAGAGGTCGAAACCCTTGGAAAATACTTGTTTTTGTATATTAAATTAATTTTTTTTTTGTTACTTGGTATGCATTTTTTTTTTTAATTATTCTTAATAAATTTAGTAATTGGTATGTATTTTAATATCCTTTACCATACGTATTTATATTTATATTTATATGTATATTGTTGTAGGTTTTGTGTGTGTGTGTGTGTTTTCGTATTCACTTTACCTTGCGTTTTTTTGAAAATAATTACATTTCTACGGAATAGTTTGAAAGTGGTAAGTGAACATTGAAATCGTCATTTATATTAATTTTCCTGTTTTTCTGTTCAAAATTTAATCTTTGATGTGACATGTGTTATTGTTGGTGTGCTTGAGATCCCAAACGAATATCCGTGAATGCGATCGATCGGTTTTCTGACGAAACAAAAATGCTTGAATCGAATTGTGGAAATTGAAAGTAAAATTTCGAAATTTTCCCAATGAATTTGGTTCGATTAAATTGGACCTATGATCGAAAAGAGGATATTTTTTTTTGGACATTACTGATTGGCCCAGGAGTTGCTGTTGCCCAGGTTTTTCGGATGATTTCAACATATGCTATTCGCTTTGTCTAGTTCAATGCACTTTGATTAACATTGTCAATTAGTTTATGTGTTTGTGTGATCTCTCATTGAATCTCGTCATCCTGCTTCATTCTCTCGGTGAATCTGTATCACTTGCAAAAACGAAATCTTTAATTTAATCAGTATGTGTTGTTATTTCTGTTTGTCTTTCACTTGTTGTCACTCTTTGGAGCCATTCTTGGTATTTTTCGTTTTTTTTTTTTCGAAAAGCTCGAATTGTTTAAAAATTACAGGTTACAATGTAGGTAACATATTCGCACAAAAAAGAAGAATTGTATTTATTTTAAATGATTGCACATAGTTTCAAAAATGTGTTTTCATGTATATTGATGCATGTATGTTTTCATTTTTCATATATTTCTCCATTTGATGTGTGTTTGAGTGTGATTTTATTTATTTTATTAATGTTTCAATCACCGCCTCAGTCAAATTTCCATGGTTTCGTTTTTTTTGTCATTATTTTTTTTTTGTTGAGTTCACTACATTATTTGGCAATATTGACAATACGTATGTATTAGTTTTTGTTTAATTAGTTTATATTCCTTTTTTTTGTTATATATGCATAATGTCATTCTAAATACTAAGAAATGAATCGCTTGCGCACGAAAGCAAAACCAAATGAAATGAACTAACGATTAAAGATTGAAATTGTACCGAAATCAACAAAAACAAAATTTCGCCGGGAGATTGACTTGATTACGTCATAAAAGAAAGATTATACGTGAACCTATCGAAAACATAGAATAGAAAATGAGAAAAAATCAAACAACGGAGTGGGTGCAATCAATTGAAATGTGGATTCGGCGAAGCTTGTGATACACTCGATTGCTCTACTGGACAGATCACACTGTAAACACTTTATTGAACACAGATGCGAAGGAAATGTGTTCCATATTTTTCGTTGTAAGATGAACGACTTTTGATTTCTATTGATATCTACGGGCAATTTTATTCATTGGCAGTATTTGTAATGATGTGAGAAAGGATATGAAATAAAGTGAAAAACTGTGTATGTGTTTGTGTGACACTCTCCGTCGAACACTCAATGCAAAACATGAATTAGTTGACGATAATTGTGAGTGAATGCTTCCAGTGTGCCCATGTAAAGTGATCGGGGCATCGGGGGAGAGAGAATGCATATATATATATTTTTTTTGGTTCTATATATATATATGTATATGCCTACATAGCTACACAAATATAATATTTATAGATTTTTAATGGTAAATTTATTACTGCGCGCACTTATCAGTATGTAACCGAGCCAGATTGGAAATGACCCTGTTCCAGTGCGTTGTTTCGCATCATCATTCCGTTGTAGGAATTGCATGTGAGCCAATCTCAATGTGCGTGAAATTCCCGGAACATGTCCATCGGCTCCGAAACATACGCACGATAAGTCTGCGGCTTCCTAAAAACTAGATACTTTTTTTCATTTAGTTATTTTTTTCTCACCTTTTTTTTCTTTGTTGTCTCAATTAATACATAATAGGAACATTTTCATTAGAACTAAATATATATTTATATATTTATATTATATATATATATCTATTTTTTAGTGCTCTCCTCCAATCTGCTTCTTGTTTTCTTCATTTTGGATCATTTTGTGTAGTTGCTGTTTTTGTATATGTTAATGTCATTGTTTGCGGTTAGTTTGCATGGTGGCGTTAAAATTGTTTTCGTTAAAACCGTGTTTTCCCATTTTTAAAGTTCTCTTTTTGACTGAAATAAAATTAGCACAATTTGTTTTCTTCTCTTATGCGCGATTGATTGATTTCGATTAAATAGTGATGATTTTGACGTGATTCCGGCCATTTTCCATTGCTAAGATTCTCTTTGTCAAATCGATTCGACAATCTAATTTGCTATGTATTCTTTTTTTCTAATATTTTGCTCAGATTTGCATTTGCTTTTTATAGATTAGATCTGTTTGTTTTTATGTTCGTGTGTCCTTTTGTTGCTTATGATTTTGATTATTTCTGTTTTCATCATTCATTTAGTGCGAGGAATATGTTCTCATTTCAATACTATCAAAATAATTATTTAAAAGTAATTCTTTTTTCTCAGCAATTGTCGAAGAAAGTGATGCAACGCGCACGTTGAAGTGTAAGAAAAAAACTATTGTAAATCACTTCAACGAATGCGGGCCGCCGTCGATGGCGGCCATTGATTTGTTCACATTCCATGCACAATATAATCCAGTCTCAATGTATTTCTAAAGGAATTCTAAGCAACAGCAATTGCTTCAGCGGGAAAATGGCGACTACGCGGATCGAACGATTCCTTCTAAAGTGCCCTGAAATTGTTTGACCGGCGCCTAGTCGCCGCATTTTCCAGTTCAACTATTTCTGTTTTGATTTCAATTTTTGCAGGTCATTTTATTTCTAAATATGCAAGTCTCTCTCTTCACATTCTAACGTGCTCTCTTGAGTGTGTGTGTGTGTGTGTGAGTTTTCATTTTAAATCTAATTCTCACATTCAAATTATGTGCAGTATACATGAGATTCTTCTTCTTCTTCTCTTCTTCGTCTCTCTCATTTCGACACTGTATCTACGCTCGTGCGTTCGCATTCATTGAATTTGCTAAAATATTTATGCTTGACTAAATGTGCCGCAACCGAAGATTACATGCACAGCAAACGGCTTTTCCGGTGCGTGTGTGTACACGAAAAATCCATTTCAAATGTGTGAATCGTTTGCGGTTTGATGTTCACGATCCATTCGCTAAAGTCTCTCTCTTTTTTCCCTTTTTTTCGTCTACACAAAGTTTTTTCTCTTATCGCCTAAGTGTAATATGTTTTCTAAAAGCCTAAATCAAATTGTTTCAAGACAAAATTCCAAACAAAGTCGAATGAAATAGAAATAGGAAGCAAAACGAATGTGTTTGTGTGTTTTTTTCAAAACGAATTGCACGCATGCAACAAGATTTCACTAAAATTATTATTAACACCGTAAAAAACCCCGGTTCACAAAAAATTATCATTCTCAGAAACAAGAACTGAAGATAGGATCGTCGAACGGAAACCGAAACGAACATTAAACACGTCTATCGAAGAAAATAGCAAATTTGAATTCGAAGTTTCTTTCGTATCATTATTTCCAAATGAGAGAACACTCAATATCGATTGATCCATCTCGTAAATTACTCCTTTTTCTTCCTTCCATTCTTTCTTTAATAATTACATTTATCAACTAGATTTTTTGTTTAATCGCTACTTGTCATCTCTTAAAATGTTTACAGGAACTATGAAATGTTTGAAAACGTTCTTTCTCAATCGCATAATTATATATATTTGACCTGATCCTAACCAAGCGTTCATTCGTCGGTTGCCCGTTGTTCTACGTATTGCAATTTTAATTACATTCTATTTTTTTCACCCCGAGACAAAGAAGATGAAAATGTTGGAAACAAAAGAATCAAATCAATTCTAACACAATCAATTGCGATGAAAATCAATAAAATTACTCAATAGAAAATTCAAAACAAGAAAGGAAAAAAAAAACCAACGTCGCTGATGAAAAAACCATTTTCAACCAAAGAGACAAAAAGTAAAAATGGAAAATCATAAAATAAAACAAAAAAAAAAAAATATTTTGTCACAGTTTTCGGCTGTAATTATTTATTTGTTTACAAATAAAGACAACGGCTTGTAGCCCAGACAGAATTCGGATTTTTATTCATGCCCATTACACGCTGATCGCATGTGCGTTAAATGTGTCCTGCTACAAATGCAAGAGTGCACATGAAATGAGAATGAAAAGCCAAATCATCGATCATCTAAGCCATAAGTTATTTTAATTGTAGCACAGAATGTTTAGCTTCATGTTGAAATAATACTGAGACAGATGAATTGCTTCTTCATTTTAAAATGCGAAAATGTATTCGCGCCGATTTGCTGGCCGAATGAATTGAATGCGCCCGTAAATTGCTCGATAGACTGAATGGAATACTAAGCACCACCATGAAAAATGGAAAATCATTTGTTCGTATCAAATCATTTCCGTTATAAAAATTTCTTTTGAAAATATTTCATTCAATCGCGTAGCAAAAGTGTTATAAATTTGTTATCCCACGAGCCACACCGTTCGGCCGTTGGATGTGCACGAACTGTTCACGCAAATACTGAGAAATTCGGCCAGAAAATGGTAGCGCACATAATTCGCCTATTTTGTTTGCATGTGTTTGTGTGTGTGTGTGTGCAAGCGCACTGTTGCATTTTTCAATGCAATTTACTGTCAGTAACATATCTAATCATATGAATCTATTCAAAAAAAAAAAAAAGAATAAGAATAATAATGATAAAACATAACTATAATTGATGCTATCAGCTACTGTCCGTAAAATTTAAATCAACTTCGTTTTTTTGTTGTTGCTGTTTTCATTCTCCGTGAATTATGCAATGTATTTTATTTACTCCCGCCACTTATTATTTTTCTTCATTCATTTATCAGCGATTTTGAGACTCAAACTAAACCGTCAATAGAAAGGCGAACAGCTGATCCAGTTGATTGGTATCTCGCACAACGGATTAAAACACATTCTTATCGAATACAATTTGTGTAAAAATTACTAAAAATCAATTAGCAACTGTGTCTAGATCCATAATCCCATTTGAAATTGGTTGTTTGTGTGTTTGTTTGTTTTTTTCTTCTCCTTCTTCTTCAGCTAAAAATTAGTGCATAAAACTGACGAAGATGTAGTTCTCGAATTGAACTGCAATTTCAGTGCATTTTCTCGTCTATTCGCATTATGCATGCGCAATCGAGATGCAAAAAGCACAGGCATTCTCGAGACGCACACCCCATTCTTCGCTCCACCACCAATTTCATTATGAGATATTTTTTTTTTTTATTAATTTTTGTTCACATTTTGTGTATGTTTGTCTCTTTCTCTCTTTTTTTGCCCGTGTATTTCTTTCATGTATATCTACTATTATTTTAATTATTTTATATATTTTATTAGGAACAATACCAATATCGTACATAATTTTTTCGTTTGTGTTCATCATCATTTCAATTTGAGTATGTACTAAGTGTGACGTATGTGTTTGTGTTTGTGTGTTTTCTTGTTCATGTAATTTCGTTTATTGCTTTACGTCTGTGTGTTTGTAAGTGTGCAATTTCCGATGTGAAAAACAGATTTAATCGGAAATTTCTAGCGCAAATTCCACAGCGACCTTTTGTTTGTCGTGACGTTTTTCGTTAATTCTTTGCTAATAATGCATTCGCATACATAAATGTCTAAATAATTTTACTCTTCATTTTATTTTATTTTTTCATAATATTTTATAAACTTTTCTGTATACTATGAATCAGAGTCCTTCATTTGTCGCGCGCGATTTCTCACCAATTGGTCACTGAAAGTTTGATATACTTTGAGTGCGTTTTGGAGTTGGGCGTGTGTGTTTAAATACATTTTAAATACGCGCTCGCTTCGGACTGCTCATTTTCTTTCTCTCAAATAACATCGTACAAATTCTATATATTTTCGAACAATAAATTCAATGGAATTCATGTTTTGGATTATGTGAAATGTACTCGACTTTTTGTTCAATGCCGGCAAATTCCGTCTCTTTTTATCAAATCATATCATTTTCAAAGTGCTCGTCACCTTCTTCCTTCTTGTTGTTTTGTTTCATTTCTTTCGTGCTCGCAAAAATGAATTTTGCGGCGACTTTTGCAAAATTATTCTTTTGCATTAGTTGATTGGAATGTACAGAATATATGCAAATATCTGTTCATGTTTATGACAAAAATTCGATCAGTTTTCAGTGCTTTATGATGTGCCATGTCAAAAAAATACAAACGATCCGATTTCATTGCATCTACCTGTTTGGTGAAATCGGATCGCATTAGCGGGCAACCCGTCTACAAAATGCTTTTATTCACCTTTTTTTCTTCGTTCATCTAGTCTTTTAAATGTGCAATCAATGTTGTGTTTGTGTGTTCTTTTTGGCAATACGATATAAATCTATCAGAATTAAAAATTATCATTTTGGGAACAAGTGCAGTCTACGTTTTTCTCCAGTTAGAACCATTTCGGCAAAACAAATTAAATGAGGTGGTAATTTCCTGTGTATTTTTTTTCTTTTGCATTCTATCGTCTAGATCATTTAGTTTGTTTTCTTGTTTTTCACTCGAAATGGTCAAAGGAAACTTCTTTTTGAGCAAACTGAGTATTCTCTGTATCGAGCTCATTGCGATAGTTGAGGCTAGTGGTTGGCAAATGATATCAATTCATACATGATAAACTCATGTATATTTAAACGAATATGCGCATTTTCTGCGGACCATTTCACAATGCTCAACTCGCGCACATCAAATCCTTACCCACTAAGTTTCATTTCATAGTTGATCGATTAAAATGTGATTCTATTTTTATTTTTTTCAAACGAACTGGTATCTTTAATGTCAAACTACTCTCTAATTTGTGTCTATACTAGTCTATCCAATATTTGTATCCATGTGATGTTGAATATTGTTCTTTTTTTTCTGACCCTCGCCGGCTTCATTATAGCGAAGCGCAACATTTTCTTGTATCAGTATAAACTGATACCTAAATTGGCAGTTCTCTTTGCTTTTTAAACAATTATTTACACAATTTTCGTCTGAATTCGTTCGATACGGGACATTTATGTGTGAAGATGGCTCCAAATTGCCATTAAATTTAGCCAACTGATGACAAGATGAGTAGATTAATCTCAACAAATATCTTGCATTGTCGTTTGATGAACCATTTTGCATTAAATTTCGCATGTGCATAAATTTCTTAATCGATTGCTAAATTTTTCATACCATTGAATTTACATTTACATAAATATATCTTACGAAACATAAATATATAAATTTATAAATAATAATGTCTGGGACTGTGGTTTTCTTTGAGTTGCTCAAAATGCCGCGTCCATTTTTGTCCAATGTTTTTGACTATTTGTGTTTTCCACAAAAATGGGGCGGCCGGAATTGCTGGCTAAAGCCAGTCACACACTTTCACAATGCAACAAATATCCCAAATATTCACAATAACAAATACAATGAATTAAAATAACTAAAAATTGACAAATAATAACTAAAAAATATAATTGAAAGTTACAGTTTGTGTGTATGTTTTTTTTTACAATTGAGCAAATGTTCTTGTTTCCCTATTTTCTGCACAGTTATGGTTGCTGTTGCTCACAAATAATGCATTTAAATGGTGGGTGTATCAAGAGAATTATTCTTGTTTGGTAGGCGATTTGCCATCGCATCCATTTACCATTCGATTTGCTGTTGTCGTTGTTGTTGATAGCGACGATTCTATTTGATCAACTCACCGCTCATTTGGCTATAATTATAAAGTTGTTGTAGAATTTCATTGTTTGTATTGGATGGCGTTGACGACTGTTTGTCAGCGTTGATTTGAAGCATTAAATTGTTCTCCATTGGCGTTGACGACGGCTGGGTGGTTTGTAGTTCGTCGGATTTTTGATCGCCATTCTCGTCGATCTTATCGGAAAATGTGCCCGTGCCACTGTTTGCAGCCGTATTCAATTGTTGCTGCGAATTATTTTGTTGGAGAATATATTGATTGTAGAGGCCGGTTATGAACGCTGGATTATTTTGCTGCAGCTAAAATAGTGCAAATGCCAGGAGAGAGTGAGAGAGAGAGAGAAACACCAAACGTCAATGAAATCATTCGAATGCGTGGAAAAATTCCATCAAAGTTTCACATATAAAAGCAAAATTACATTTTATATGGGTTTTTGTGTTCTTGTGTGTGTTTTATCTTGCATTCTGTATCTGAACTTGTACCTGTTGTTGTTGTTGTGGAGTTGGCGTGACTGGCGGTGATTTATCAAACGTGGCTGACATTTGATCGGTGAGGCAGTTGATGCCACCGTTTTCAAGAAGCGTTTTTACTTGTGCCAAATGCTCACGCGAATAAACGTGCTCCTGCAGATTGACTTTTTGAATGCCGCAAATTTTGCAATCGTCCAATTGAAGGTCGGGCGAAGCAACCGACGACGACTGGTGAAGGCTATCATCATCAGTGTAGCAACGGCTGTTTCGACTCTTCTTGTCTTTGGCGCGTGCATTCTGGAACCAAACCTACAGAATGAAAGGAAAACGGAAGAAACAAATTGAAACGAGATCAGTATTTTGCCTTTATTTGCGATGAAATCTTAAAAATTAACTGTATTTCCGTGAATGTTCTTTGATTAGCATTGAATCGAATTACCTGAACAACGCGCTTCTTCAAATTCACTTTTTTCGAAATCTCCTCCAGCATTTTTCGGCTTGGATTCGATTCATTCTGGTAGCATTCGTAAAGGAAGTTCAATTGTTCGGGTAAAATGGTGGTGCGCAAGCGTTTATTACTCTGTTTTTCAGTGGTGGTTGCATTGCCAGTTGTGCTGCGATCTGGACTTCGGCCACTTGATATGGCCGATGCGCTTGTATTGAATACTTCGGCATTTTGCTCATTCAATGATTCCATCGAGGCAGTTGAGGCCAACGATACAGAAGTCGGACGCTGCGGTTCACCTGAATGTGATTGCTGTTTGAAATGTGAAGCATTCGATTGTGCAGCAGCTGAACGCTGTTGCTTCTGAATCAAACTCAACATTTGCTTCATAATAGCCGTGGTTTGATTAATGTCCGCTTTTGGCTCTTGCATTTGGCTAACGCTGTCCTGCAGGAACTTTTTTGATTCAGCGACTTGATAATATTGCAGTAAGTAATCGAAAGTGGGCTTATCGCCGCCAAATGCGTCCAATCCCGGTGACTTTGAATTCTGCAGCGTTGGCGATCCCAACTGCTTCTGATTTTTCTCATTTTGCACATAATATTGATACAAATATTCGAAATTCCCGCCCTTCTTCTTCAGCTCATTCATTTGATAGTATTGGAACAGAACTTCGAAGTCCATACTGTTTTTGTCTTGTTTTTTAAGCTCCTCGTTTTGTTCATTTTGCATGAAATAATTGTACAAAAAATCGAATTGATCGTTTTTGTACTTTTTGTTGAGTGATTTGAAATCGTTGAGTTCGTTTTCACTCGATTCCGATAGTTTGCGCTTTTTCTGCGATAAATCGACGGAATTGTGACCTTCGAGTAAACTGCCGCCGCCTCCAGTGCCGACCGTCGCCATATTTTGCAGTAAATTAAATGGTGTTGTGTCACCGAATCCTTGGCCGAGTAATTGCTGATTGAATAACAAATTCGGATTGATTAGATTCATTAGTTGGTGCTCTTTGAATTGATCGTGCCGTGAATTGGATGAAGGTGTTGTTGAACCACCGCTCTGCTGTAAAAATGATTGTTGCGGTTGTGCCGATGACGATTGAGGTGATAGGGTGCTTTTGTACAAATTTAGATTTGGACTAGTTGCATTGCTAGGGTTATCATTGTGTTGCTGCAATTGAAGGATTGAGAAAAGAGAGTGGTGCATCAGTTGTGGACAGAATCAGGCATATTCTCTCAGAGAGGGAGAGAGGGAGCCGTGCAGAGGGTGAGTTAGTGTATGATAAGATTTCTATAAGTACGCTATGCAAAGACATGAGACATTTTTTCATTTTCGACAGATTTCTTACACACTTTGCATAGAGCGTACTTTCAGAAAGCTATTTTCCCACTGAAACTCTGAGCGCGTGTTTTTTGTTTGAGAAATATTTACCTGTGAATTACCAAAACCACCACCAACACCACCAAATAACGTACCTCCAAGTGTATTCTGTTGCTCGGATTGTTGCTGAGCATTGCCGCCACTGACACTGTTATTAATGTCCATGCTTGAGCTTGAATCTTCACTGCTCATATTCTGAAAGTTCAAAATACACATTTAATTAATCTCGAATCATTTTACATTGCAAAATTCGATTTCTTACTTGCTGTTGCAATTGTTGTTGTTGTTCCAGTGAAATTTGGGCGGCGGCAATCTGAGCTTTGGCTGATTTTTTATTGTTTTCCTCTTTAAAACAATGGTTCTTTTGGTGGCGAATCAATTCGTAATAGCGCTGAAATACCAAATTACATTTTTTGCATGTGTAATTAATGTTGGATTTTTTCTCTTCCGTTTCGTAATACGAATTGTTTGGTTGATTTTCGTAAATTTTACGCTGCTTCTGACGCGCATTCTGAATGAAAATAAAGAACCAAGATTGAGTATGCTTCACAAATAGATATGCAATTCGAGAGAGAATTTTTTGATTTGACGGAAAGTGGTTCGTACCTGAAACCAAACAACGATAACGCGTGGTGAAAGCAAAAGCAATTTGCTCAAATACTCCAAATCACTGTCTTTTGGATATGAATTGTTTTCGAAAAATTCCTGCAACACTTTGATTTGATAGTCGGTGAATCGTGTGCGATTGGCTCGTTTGCCGCTAGAGGTAGACGAATTTGATGAATTTGAATTGGCATCGAAGCTCTTCTCAAACATTTTGCTGAGTTGGAATTTCTTTGGCGGACCCATTTCTGAAACAAACAAACGATTTCCTAAGAATACATCGAATAACTGAAAGGAAATCTAAAACAATAATTTGGAACGCGTTCATTTACCTCTGTTACTGCTCTCGTTTTGTGAACCACCACCACCGCTGATATTCGCAATGTTGTTAATTGGAATACTCTCGATTTGTTGGTTAATCATGTCATTGATACTATAGGAACTGCTGTTTGGTGTTGGTGGCCGCGACAGTATTTCTGAGCCGCTTTCCGATTTCGTTTCAAAATACATGTGCAAATTATTTCCATCCTGATCCATTAGATTTTGGTGGTGGTGGTCAACGGAGTTTTTTGGTAGCGATTGTTTCTGTTGTTGTTGTTGCTGTTGTTGCTGTTGCTGTTGCTGTTGCTGTTGCTGGAGATGACGCTGTTGAGCAGCAACGGCAGCTGCTGCTGCCAGCGCTAAATTATGGTGATGAAATGGTGATTCTACAATTGCAGAATTGAAACAAACAATGTGAGAAATGTGATGATCGGAGCTGTGTGTGAAGGGAATTCTTACCATCAAGATCATTTGGCTCGGACTTGATTGGCTGCGCATACTCCGATCGATCAGTCGAAGCGATACTTGATGGTTGCGAATGTGGGCGACTGTCATTTTGGTTGGATTGAGCATTGTGATTTTGTTGAAAACCCTTGCCCACCTGCTGCTGTTGCAGTGAACTATTCAGTTCACTGCCCAATGATGTGACTTTTGCCTGGCCCGTTCGCTCATACTCTTCCAAATTGAGAGTTGTCGACGGAGGATTATTGAAATTGTACGGTGAATCTTTGTTGCGTTGACGTTCTTTGAACAATGTATTTCGGAACCAGTGTTTGACAACCTGCAAATCGGAAATGGGAACATTTCAAGATATTGTCCAGAATCTTTTTCCACAAGCAACGATCATTTTTTATTCTTGCGACATGCAAAACACAATTATATTTCGTTCGCTTGATATGAAAGTGCAATATTTATTGAACAGATACGAATAGCAAATGGAATCGAAAAACACTTACCTTCATCGGTAAATTGGCCTTTTTCGACATTTCCATGATGCTTTCTTCACTGGGCGAGTTATTGATGTCGAAATGAGCGCGTAAAATCTTCAATTGTTCGTCAGTGATTCGTGTGCGTGCACGTTTTTGATTACTTGTCGACTGCTAAATAAATAAAATTATTTGTTTTAACCAAGAAATAAAAAGTGTTCACATAAAATCCAAGGCCAACATACTTGTTGTACGGCTGCAGCTTGCTGTTGCAACAGTTGAGCCTTTTGAACTGCCGCAATTGGATTCGCGTTTGCTGCAATATCGGATGCATTGCTCGACACCGAACTCATACTAGCCGTTGAACGGCCGAGATTCGGTGCAATATTCAGCGGAGTCTCGTTGTTGGTGTTGGCTTGCTGTGCCGCTGCCGCTGCTCCAAATATCAATGGCGGTGCCAAATTCATGAAATTCAACGAGAGCAATTGATGGAATTGCATTAGATTGATCATATCGAGTGTGTTAAGCGGCGGATTGCCCGTCAAATTTGGTAGGTTTTGCAAGTTTTGCAGATTTTGCAAACCTTGAAGTCCCAATCCTGAAACGAACATAAATTAAATGGTTATATATCGGTAAATAAACACATGGTTGAACTTTGTGTTGCCATTTTTACCTGGTATTCCTTGTAGATTCTGTAAGTTTTGTAAGCTCTGAAGACCTTGTAGGCCACTGGGCATGCCAAATTGTGGGAAATTGCTGGCAGCTGCAAGGTTTTGCTCCATCATTTTCTGTGCGAGCGTTGATGGATCGATATTCAATTGTTGTGACAAATGTTCCAATTGCAATGCTTGCTGTGATTGTTCGGCCAGTTTTCCCAATGCTGGTGAAGTTGCGGCCAATGGTTGCGTCAAATTGGTTTCAGATTTCACTTTCGGAAGGTCCGGTGTGGATTTTTTGGCAGAGAAATCTAGGATTTCACCATCTGATCCGTCGACATTCGACATAGCTGCATCGGTTCCCTCCAAGTAGCAGCTTTTAAACTTTTCGGCAAACTTCTCGAGGAATTCCAATGGTACTTTTTCATTGTGAACTTCCTCGCAATGCGATTTTAACACGAATACACTGGAAAATGTCTTTTTGCAATGGCGACAGAAGTATTTCTCGGCATTTCCGGCATTTGGCGCATTCAAACTGGCATTCAGTGACTGTGCCAAGTGTGGGTTCGTATTCAATCCGGCTTCGTTCAACAAAAAGTTTGACAAAGCTGGATTTGCGGCAAGTCTTTGGGCTACATCACTACCACCTTGACTTTTGTTGATTTCATTGAATTGCTTGACAATATCGAATCCGAAATTTTCCAACAGTGTCTTGTAAATTTGATTATTAAACTTCGGCGAATTGGCTACTTTCAATGCATTCACCGCTGATTCGTTCAAGTCAGCATTTCCAGTTCCGCTCATATTCGACGGAGTTGGACTCACGCTGCTGAACTGAGAATTGTTCGGAGAAGTTTGCTGTTGCTGCTGCAATTGGCTTTGGAATTGTTGCAACTGTTGTTGTTGCCCTTGCAAGCGACAGGCTCGCGTTTGATGCAACACACTTCGCATGTGAATATCCAATGTGCTTCCTTGAACATAAGCCACTTTGCAAATGTCACACTTGAAGCGCTTTTTTTGGCTGTCATAGTCATTGTCTGGGCTGCACTTGCGCTTCTGTCCATCGCCATCGAGCTCATTGAATTCCACCGATTTCCGATCAAAATCAATGGATTTGCGATCAAATTCGGCGCTGCGCCGATCAAATTCAACGCCAGACGATGGAGCATTGGTTGATGCAATTGTTGGGCTCGTCGATGGTGTGTGGCTTTCACTTTGCTTCTTCTTGTGCAAATGCGACACACTATTGTAATGAACGAGCAAAATATTCTTCTGTGTAAAACTCTCGCGGCACGTCTCACATTTGAACGGGCGATTTGGATCCAAGTATTTTTCGAGCGGATAATTTGACATTTTGTCGGCATTGCGACGATGCAAATTCGATTTGTAATGTTGCTGCAAGTATGTTTGATGTGTGAAACCCATTTTGCATTTGGTACATTTGAATTTGCGCATGGGATCATTGTAGCCCTCTTCGGCCATCGTTTGTGAATTGAGATATTCGTCTAGGTCCGTTGTTTCGCTGATCACCTCTGTCGAGATCGATGACTGATCATCAGCTGCAACGCTACTGCTGCGCTGCATTTCCAACATTTCGGCATCATCTTGCTTCGTGCTGGACGCTGGGCTGCTCGCAATCGGATAATCGTCATACTCATTGGATTTGTCCAAATTGGGCGATGTGATTGGGCTGCTGGTCGCATTGTTGCCCTGATGGAATTGCTCCATGTGCTTCTGTAGCGATGCCAAACTTCGGAAATTCCGTGAGCATAGATGGCATTTCGTGGCCTCGCGCATTGTGTGATACAACGAATGTACATTGAGCTTTTCCTGCGTTTTGAATGCCAACGAACACAATTTGCAACGATATTTATAGACGTGACGCTCCGAGATCACTGCATTCATGTGACAATCTTTGAAATGGTTGAGCATGCCCGTAATTGAGGCAAACTGTTGTTGGCACACACGCAATATGCACATACATTCGTTATTGCTTCCCGTTAATTGGAAGTGTTGCGATTCGTTTGCATGCATATATAGCTCTGACATTGATTTCAATGTGGTGCCACAGGTCACACACTCAATATCCGAGCTATCTGCGCAACTGCTGGCACTGCTGCCGGGACTTTTGCCAATTTTATTTGTGCCGGTCATCATGGACGCTGCCGCCGCCGCCGCATTCCCGCTAATCGACGAACCACTGCTACAGTTATTACTATTCAACCAATGACTAGTGTCGACTAAATTAAGCAGTCTTGCCAAACCATCGCTATTCACGCTGTGTATGGTCATCACATGTTTCTCCAACGATTTCTTATCGCTGAATGGATCCTGACACAATGGACACAGCACGGTAAAATCGTTTGAGCCATCATTCGTTTCGGTCGGGTCCATATCATTTACGCCCATATTGAAGTCTTCTTCGGAGTTTTCGGCATCCAAGCGCTCCGATTTGATGTCATCCTCTTTTTCAGTGGGTGTTGGTGTTGAAATGTCAACACTGCGTCCAGCCGCCGATAGAAAATTCATTTCATCCGTTGCCCAACGGGCATTTGCACCGGCCGAAATCGTATGGAAATCGGTTTCGCTGCTTTGTGGATGCATTGCTGACAAATGTTGGGCGATATGGAATTTGTTCTCGGCAAGATAATCGCATTGATTGCATTTGTAGATGTTTGTCGACGATGCGCCAGCTCCTGATCCTTTTGTCGATGCTGAGAACATTTGACGGGTGTTCGCTTCGCCGGATCCACAATCTGAAAGTCAGACAGAAAAATTCAGGAAGTTTAGTTGAAATTCAGAATGAAAATAAGTGCATGTGTCCAAAAACAAATGTGAAAACTTTCAATTTCGAGAAAGAATATAGCAATTTCCACCTAATCAATGCATTTCAATTCGTGTGTAGATAAATAATGAAGCAAAATAAATGACATGCATTTGGATTGTTATTTAATTTGTTAAGCTCTCATGTACTTGATCATTTACTCGGCCTCTATTATCATTCATGAGATGTATTAATGTTCGCTCGCGCTGATTTCCAGATGATTATATATTGCGTGTGTTTTTATTTCGGTCGTCCGTCGAATGATTGAGTCAGTATGGCGAAGAAGTAATGGAAATAATAATAAATAAAATCAGTTTTGGTGGGAATCTCTTTCTGGTGGCACTGACAAAATTTATTGTCTACTCGCTGTTAGTGAGATAATTATATTTGGTGCTGTGGATGGGCGCGCGCGCGTAATATATAACGCAGAGAGTCGAAAAATGTGAGCTTGATATTCTTAACTGACTGATTGAAATGCAGTACACGAGTCCCTGGACACTGAAAATGAGTTGGTTTTAGGATCGAACGTCGCATATTTCGTTGTTTGTGTGTTTACCAACACCATGAGAATGTGTAGTGCGGCTGCTGCTGCTGTTTGCACTAAACGTGTGTGCACCTATTGTAGAGTAGCACGCATCATATGCCCATGCTTCTTATTTTACTTTATTTTTCATTTGTTGTGGCTGATTGTCATTCTATCCTATTCTACGATGTGCAACGATATGCTTCTCTGTTTTTCCTACCCCACCGGCTACTCCAGCGCAACAACTCTATCCTGTTTCCACATACACGCGCACGCACACACACACACACAATCACACACTCACTCGGTCTCTCTCTCTCTCTCTCTCTCTCTCTCTGTCTTTGTGCTCTCACTATAAATGGTTAATCATTCCATGTGCTGTGTGTTTGTTTCTTCGCTCTTTCGCTTCTGCAAAATATACGGTGCTCGCTTGCTTGCCACCGAGCAGAGCTATACATACAATTTTGGTTTGCGAGTGAGTTACTGGTGTACTCACTTCGAAAAAGGCTCCACCCATTGTATGTGCATAGCGGTGCGAGTACAGCACAAGCAGACAGAATGGCACAAACGACAACAATAAATATATCAATGGAAAATCTACAAAAATCCACAGATGATTCCGAACTAATTTAGTAATCTTTTATATGACATTTATTGTGCTTAATTAAACTCGTCCGTTACGTTCGTCGCCGACGATGGCGACAGAGAAAACCGATATTCGGCATTCATTCCATTTATATGTGCGTTTTTCAGCAATAAATTACATAGCACAAACGGCTGCATAAGAAATAATGAACAAATCATCATTAAATATAAGCGTTTTTGATATTTATCCGCTGATACATGTACAGGCCATCATCAGCAGATATACCTATGTATATATGCGATATAGAGTGAACACAGTGAAATCAGCTCACGATTTTATAACATGTCATTGAAACCGAAGCAATCTCAGTTGCTGCTGCTGTTTCTACTGCTGTCGCTGCTGACGATGTGCGCGTATTTCGCGGGCAACAGTTCAAATTACGGACAGTACATTAATTTATAACATACATCATTATAACTATTTATTTATTTTTATAATGTGCTCTTCTCGCTCGCTCTCTCGCTCTATCTCTCTTCATTTATATTTCGAACGTGGATAAAGTTCGGCCGTACAGTTGTTGATAATGGGCGTTGAATGCGCTCACGCTCCATGCTGCTGCTGCGTCTATAATCTCCGCGAATCGTAATTCCATACTCAATTCACTGGATAATTCCGACGAATCTATGTGGTTTATGTATTTCTCTCGTCTTCATCGGGCCAACACAAAGAGAAACCAACTCCAAAGTCAAATTGAAAAAAAGAAAAATACACCGACACACTCACTTAGCTCGTCCAGATTTGTTCGTTCTTTAATCTCATATATGCGACGCAATGCGAAGAGTGAGTACGATTCTTGAAAGAATTATTTGCGGTCACCTCAATTTGAAACTTTTCAACTTTACCGAAATTCCATTTGGCACACACAATTTGCGCACAATGCGACCCTATATCAGTAGCTGTCGCTCTCGTTGGCTTTGGCAATTTCCAGAGATTGCTTTTACATCAATTTATATCCATTGGATTTTTGTTTGCTTCATACAAATGCAATGCGCGATTTTAATCGAGAGAGCGAACGAGTGACTCTGCTGCTGCTGCTCATTCTGTGCTTTGTTCATTAAAACCATCGAGCTCGAGTCGTGTGCACACATCAAAAATACCACAAAAGCAACGTCTTTTGGGTCAATTTAAATTACAATTAAATTAAAATAATTGAATTAAGCATTGATTTATTTAGATATGAACAAAAACGAAAATGGTAATCGGATATAGTGGTTTGGCGTCGTAGTCAGCCGCCACAAAACAACGATTGCTTTTTCAATGGGCGAGCAAATTGAAACGAAACGAAAGATAGAGAGAGGACAAAGAACTGCGAAAGCAGTTGAATTCAGTAGCCAATTGGTCTTTGAAGAATAACTTTACATTTAATTAGAGAAAGAGCAGATTGGATAGGACTTTGAATAAAAATAAACAAGCCATTAGACAGCGACAGTGAATAGTCGAATGAGATGTGCACAATGCTGCAACTATTTCATTCATGCAGATTGGAAATTAGCATGGGCGAGAGAATGAGACAGCGAGAGATGTTTGTGGGCAAAGAGACCGTTCCAACCACACAAACAATCTAGTTAATTGAGAAGAATTAACAGCGCGTCAACAAACAGATTAAGGGGCCGTATTTAAATGAAAGTTTTGTGTTTGTGTAATTTTCTGGTTCGTACGATTTCACTGTAGGACATGAAATGAATGCTTATTACGGAGACAAAACTATTAAACGATGAACATTATCTTTAAATGAAATATAATTTGATTTTCGGTTTGAGGCGAACGTCGCCGTCGCCTTTGAATCATACACACATGAACCGAATTGCGACTACAATGATTCGGTCAGCACCACACACCATTTCGTTTGATGATGATACTGTACTGAATAAACACATCGTGCGAACACACAAAATGATATATACACCGAATTAACGTGATCGCTGTGTGATAATCAAGGGATGGAGGAAGAGGAAGGCGGGTTGCATACGGTCGCGCTTTCTCTCTCTCTCTCATATTAGAAAATGAAGAGCAGTAGCCAGCAACAGCAACAGTAGCACGCGGCAACGGAATGATGTGACAATTGCTGAAAGAGCACACCAAAGAACCCATAGCCCATATTGTGTGTTGTGTGTGCACATTTTCAGTGGTCCTATTATCGGCGGCGCAATGTACATGCAAAAGAGGCTCTCTCATTCAAAGGCACTCCGTGTGTGACACACTATGAGACAGATAGAAAGACAACGCAATGAATAGCATTCAGCATGAATGGTATTAATTACGAAACATACCGGATATTCTCAATAAAGCCGACTAAATCCAAACAAAAGTAATAAAATAAATGTTATAATAATAACAACAATTCATGATGGCAGTAATAGGCAGTAGAAACTATCTCATTCGGTCGCATTAATTCATTTGCAAATATTCATTGGTTTCATGAGCCGTGATCTCGCTTTTTATTTCATATGTATATCTAATTTAATATGGACGGATATTCTATGGGATAATTAGTTGGCTGGCTAACAAACAATTATTTCGACTTATTCCGTATTAAGTTCAGTCAGTTGATTTTCTTTTCCTTCTTTTTTCTGTTTTATTCAGGCTTTTGTCAAAGAAATTCGTATATCGAATATGATCAGCTCTCACACACAAACATATTTTTTTTTGTCCGCGTTATTGTTGTGCAGAGAGTGCGGAATAGAATGTAAGGCAAAATTAATGCCAATAGCCAAGCAAAACAAAGAGATACCATCCAATTGAAATAATGAATTCGCATTGAGCTCATCTCTCCCGTTCGCCTTTCAAGCATAAAAAAAAAACAGAAAGATGCTTATACATTTCTCAATTCGCTCTTGAGGATTTGAAATGGGTGCTTAGATTTGCAGCAAAGGTGCATTATGCTATCATAATAATGGAACGAAGCGATCGGTTGAAAAAAATTCATTAAGAAAATGAGTTTGACCATAGAATTTTCAATGAATCGACCGAAGCCAAAGTGGTTTATTGAATATCATATAGATAATTTCATATCGATGCATCTAATGAAAAAAAACACATACAAAACAAACGAACCCGCCGAGTAAACAATAATGCACACAAACGAATGATTGATTTTGTTTTTCCATTTCAGAAAGGATGAAAAAATTGAGCTTACTTTTCTTATCTCTCCCTCTTTCTCTCCCACTTTTCCCGAACGAAAATCGTTCCCATAATAATGGAAAAAAACTACAACAACACAAAAAAAACCCTAAATAAATCAATCATATAAAAATTTTCTGTTAACACATTGACGAAGGAGAAAAAATGAAACTCATTTAATTATCTGTGTGAGAATGGGAAGAGGCAATGTGCATTTAATGAGGAAGTACTGCTTCATCACGGTGAAAATTGAATTTAAAATCACACATCTACATAGTTTGTCGTTGTTGTTTCCCAGATACATCGATAGTAATTGGACAACAGTCAAATGTATCGATACACATATATGCATGCCGAATTGAAATTTTCTGTGTCGAACAACGAACATACAACAAAACAAACAAAAACAGACGGGAAAAAATTGAAAAATTGAAGAACTGATTCACTCTCTCGCTCCTGCTCTCTATCAGCCGTGTGTGTGTGTGTGTGTGTGTCATGATGCTCTCCAGTTTGAAGTCGTCCGTGTAGAATTCATTTATTAATTTTGTTTTGTTTCGATTGATTTGTGAGTATTTCCATTTCTTTCGTAGATTTTTGGTGATTTTTCTTTCATTATGTTCTTGTGTGTGCGTGTGTGAGAGTGTGCGTTTTGGCGCATTGTTCATATCTTCCAGAGTTTTTAAAATACGGCCTTTGTTGTCAGATGTCATGATGAATACTTTCGGAAAGAATCGCTAGAACAATGCAACCGATTTAATTTACGGAATCTCTTTTGATAGAGAATCTTAAGGGCGACTCGATCTTAAAAAAAACAACCATCTGACGATACTGTCTCTGATCGTTTGAAGTCTAATCGTTTCAAATTGTTAATGCGTTTGAACCGAAGAATTGGAATCATCAATTCAATGTTACGCCATTACTATTTCACGCATTAGAAGCATTCGGTTTGACGTGTGCTCTCAAGCAACGCACATATTAAGACTCATTTTTATGGACACATAATTCATGGTGTTGAATATTTCAACCGTTGATTGACAATTGCGCGCTTTGCATAATATTTTTTTTTTTTTTTTTTTTGACAAATTTCCAAGCATTAAAAACTGAATTTCAATCATTTTGGAATGCTTCAGTCGGATTCAAAGGGATTGTTTCGATCAGATTTTATTGGCATGCCGGATGATAAACGTTATTTTAATGATAAATGAGTACAGCTAGGCTTTATTTCTCCACTTCTGTTTGTATTTTACTTTAATTGTGCTGCTGCGAGTCTCAGAAAAAAATTATTCTGTTTCGTTTTGTCAAGCAACAACAATAGAGGATCAAATATGAAAAGCAACTCAAATAATACATTCCGAAATAATTACTAATTTCAAATATATTATTTTTTTACCTCCCATTTTCAATCGGTTCGTTTTTTTTTTCATTTTGTGTCGGACTTAAGTTTTTGTTCATTTATATTTCATTATGTTTTATACCTTAGTTCGCTATCACATTTGCTGGTGATGCTGTGTGAGAGATTTAAGAAGTTTTTTTTGTTGAAAAACAAATAGAGATCCGAAAACGACAACAGAAAATAAATCACACACACACACACACACACACAGACATGGGATTCTGATTTCTTTGCATTCATTCATACACATTTCGTGAATTTCGGCGAGTACGCGCTTATTACAAAACGTACGACCGGCCGATTTTTGTTTCTCTGTCGACTGGGTTGGGTGCTCTGTTGTTTCTTTATGCTCGGCAAAGACAATAGACAATCTCAAGCAATAGAACAAATGCAAAAAATTTTTTTAATCCTACAGCATACAAAAGATCTTTTCCTTTCTCTTTGCTCCACAACAACACCAACTATTTTGCCGAAGCGAAACCCATACATTTCACAAAAAAATGAAAATGGAAATGAAAAAAGAAAAAATATATTAACAACATTCAGTTCCGCACTGAACAAACATATTGTGCACAAGTACGCACACAATCTACGTCTCTGCGATGAGATTCAATTGTTGTTATGAATGGTGCTGTGGTCCGGTTCTGTACTCCGGCATTTCTGAATGTGCTTTTTGATTTTTAATTTTCCATTATTAGTTGTGCCAACATAATTTTTGAATTAACAACTTATTTGAATAAGTATGATGACGATTTTGTGCTGCTTCAGTCGTCTGTCTTCGCCGCACCGCGTCTCCGAAATCATTTTTCCCTCTTTCCCGCTCTCACTCTCTTTTGAAAATTGTCGTTTTAATGTTTATAATTGCTTCTTTTTTTCGACATTTATTGTTATTCTCTTGATTCAACTAATTGATCTTCCGGTAATTGTTTTTCAGAAGCGTCGTCATTAGGGGGAAAACTGGAGACATTCACAGGTTTGATTTTTAATGTAAATGTGAGAAAAAAATATCATGTGCCATGAACTTCTTTCGAATTGTGTGAGGGTGAAGAGCACAATTACTGGCTGATGTGACTTGCCGTGCGCAAGTTTCCAAACCATTCTAATATCGTTCAAACTTAACACTTAAAGTTGATTTCACCGATCAAACTTTTTGACGTAGGCCACAGATCTGCACATGTCTTTTCTAACATAAATAACATTTGTATCGTTTAAGTGGCAAAAATTATTATGTTTCTACCATTGTATTGGCCAAAAAGTAGCACAAAAAATCAACTAATTATTATTGACGGCAATAAATAAATTAAAACACATTGTAAAATAACCGAGACAGAATTCATTCAATCGATTCGGGGCACTTCAGGAAAAAACACAGCTATTAAAATAATATAAGCACACTTACGCGCAAAACGGACATGAATTCAAATCATGCATTCAAGGGCTGTTTTGCTTGCACAAGAAACCAAACCGGACGAAAGACGGCCGTACACCCGAAAATATATACACACACACATAAAAACAAACCGCTGCGAGGAGACAAAATATTCACTCACACACATTTTACGCTATTCGCTGTGTAATTGTATTTACTGAACCGTATGACGGAGATAAAGACAAACCGCAGGTACAAGGTAAACGGTAAAAGAAAGCAAAAATGGCAAAAAACAAATATACACACTCACGGGGAAAAAAGTGTGCAGAACGATACACAAGACAGTTACGAATGAAGCGTTCTGGCTTTGACCAACAAAAACGAAATAGAAAACGTTCACAGCAACGAGGGAGAGAACCGGCACTGAAAAAAATAACACACGACCGAATAAAACGTAACCCAAAATCGCCTTCGCCAAACAACTGATTCTCCCGTAGCATTCGGAATCGTACACTTCATGCAGCATGAAAGCGAGAAAAGACAAATCGACGAGATAGCAACGAATCATACAAAAGGGTGTACAATTGCCGAATGGCCAAGAAAGAGCACTGTCGCTCTTCGACTTTGACTGGCAAAACCACCTAGCGATTGGTGTGTAATGTGTGGCATTTTTCAGGACCTTTCGTTAAATTTTTCCATTGTTTTGATATGCTTTTCCTCAATTCGTTTGTGTTATTTTTTCTCCCCCTCTCTCAATCTCTCGTGTCATTCTATCCCCGGTTTGTTGTTGTCCTGTTCTTCGTGACTGCTGATGTTGTTGCTGGACCTTTTGTAATATTTACTTTTCAAATAATTCTTTCGGCTGATTTTTGTGCGTTTGTCAGTTTATTGTTCATGCTCGCTTAAGATTACACTCTTTTTTCTGTTTCTTCCGACTCTACTCTCCGTCACATTCAATTCAATCTTCTCAACTCGAACAATCTCCTACTTAAGCTTCAGCGTTCTTTTAATGCAGGCTAAAGGGATTTTGGTGTGCGTGTGCTGGAGTCAATCCCAACGATAAGATTTTTGTGTGTGTGTGTTGCTCTTTTCTCGGTTTTTGTGTTTTTCCATTGACCCGATTATCTCTTAATAGAAGAACCGTTCATGCATTGTTTGGGGGAAGAAGAATTTACCTTGAAAATTCATGTTGTGGCATTCTTAATACATCCAAAAGGGTAATAAGTATTTAGAATAATACCGAAACAATGGGCATTTTTTCGAATTAAACGTAATTAAGTTGATTAAGAATCACCACATTCTTGTAATCATCGCATGTTTAATATTTATTAAGCCATTTCAGGATTTATAGCCATTGCCCTTGCATTCCGATGCATGACATTTCGATAGTTACGCTATTTTACGTATAATTGCTCGAACTTTTGCTGTTGTACACAGAATTGTCGTTAGTATGCCGGTTTTGATCGGAGATGGTGTGATTGATTAGGAACATATAAAACAAAACCGTTGAAAAATACCCCGCAGACACACCAAAACCTTCATTTGTCAGAAACACCAACATCTTGAGTAGGTTTGATGCTAGAATTCCTTATCTTTCTCCATTGTTTTTGCCAGCCGAGCCAAATTTGAGCGAATTCAAATCGCATTCATTCCATATTTTTCGAAATGTTTTGCAAATGTGCGTTGGCAGAATTTGAAGCACATTCAAGTACACTTCTTTGAATTTTGTGCCTTCGTTGTGCGCATTCTCACGTCAATAATTTGCTAATTAATGCTAATTGAATGGTGAAAAAAGTCTCTCACAGTAAAATGCGCTCGTTGAATGACGCATGGCAAGACTTCTTTTTGAAATGATACGATTGTCCCTCGACGTCAGATACTTCTAACGGCAAAAATAGTTGATCGTCATTGTTATTTGTTTCTCTCAACATCATATATGCGCTGCGACTCTTTTCATTCGGCACGAAATGGCTGCGAACCACTTACGGCGCATAGTTATTACAAACAAATTCCACAGATAATTGTTATTTTAGTTGATTCCAGTTGAACCATTTCAATTTATATTTTTTGTATATTCTCTCAATGATAAATAAAAACCGCACGTCAAATAACTCGTCACATGTGTGTGTGTTGATCGATCGACGATTCAATGTGAATTTATTCACTAAACACACAAAATTACTCAGCCATATCATTTCCTACGTGTATGCATTCGTTAATGATATAATTACAATCAGTACACTTGAAGCCACATATAAATAATAATAAGTCCAGGGAGGAAAAAAGAAAGAAAATCGAAATGTCACACACATTTTTTGTATATGCCTTCGAATCAAGTTGAAGTCATTGTGTTTTTTTCTGCACACATTTATCTTGAGAGTTTCCAAACGGCCGTGTATATTGTTAAAGTCATTTTATTGTCGCACTCATACTGTGATTCTATTCATTTTTACATTCGTATCTCAGTTCCAGCCAAGCAAATACGAACGACAAATGGACTGAACACATCGACCGTCAATTAGAACAGCACATTTTATATGGTTTTTAGATTTCGGCCATTCCAGCGAAATACCATCGACGCACAATATGTACACAGGTTCACACACGCTGAAATACTATGAATACTCGGATTTGATTGTTACTCATTAATTTATTGGAATTTCGTCATACTTCTTATTACAGCTCGGCCACACTCAAAAATTAGTCCACTTGATGATTTGGTTGTTAGTTTTATGCTATAGCAAATGGAATCAGCTGTGACGGAAATTTATCACGTCGATAATTGACCATCAATTATTCGGTGAATAAGCAATACATCTGATTTACTCAATTAGACAAATTCATCGTTCGAAAACTCTTTTTAAATCAATCAAAAAATAGGGAGTCTCTTTGCCATCCATGTTTGATGGAGCGTTTTTGTTTGTTTGAGTCTTTGAATGTGAATTGCTACTGGCCATTTGAGGCAGTAGAAAATCATAGTCATTTGAAGGACGATGACAGTCGAAATCTCAATGAGAATTAGAATCTATTAGAAAGGATCACCAACAAGATGTTTATTTTCTGATTCGATGTAAAAATCTAATTGTTTTAATAATATATTCGCTGCATCTAAATCGGATTCTCAGTGGCATTTAGCTCGATATGATTTTTGATTCACAGTGTCTCGCGGTTCAATCGTGTCCATTTACACATCGGAATGCGTTTCATTGAATTAATGCGGTTCCATGCGATGCGCAAATGCGAGAACTTCAACGCGCTCGCTCGCTTTTAGATCTCCCTCAATTTCTATTTACATCGCGCGATGCTTTCACAGTTGCTGTAATTTTTGTTGGCCGCCGAGTATCAAACATTGGTATGTAAATTGTCTGGTCATTAATAAATATCTGGAGGCAATGAGCCGCCTTCGCAAATTACAGTCATATCCTAGCGAGTGTATGTATATGTAACTTTTGCGAGCATTCTCGCATTTGAATATCGAGTGCCTAAATTGCTTCGTGTAAGGTGAGTGGAGATATATGGAAATGTGTGCTCACCCTGACGATGGATCGTTTCGCAGTCGAATCACGTCAATGCCAAACAATATTAATTTTCTTCGAGCTGCGTAATATATTGATCACAAGACCATCCATCAGCCGTGTGTTTGTGTCTGTATATGCAAATGCGTAAATTATAATTCATTTTCCAGCTTGACAGGAATTTCATGCGGCAAAATGTGAGTGTATTTCGATTTTCAAGCGTTTGAAGCCTTTAATTAAAGAGCAATAGACATTTCGATGTCATTTCTTTGGTATGTCATAAAACTGTCAAACCGCACCATGTCAATTGTGGAGATTTGAAGATACAAAAACAACAGCGAGCTTCCTTTTTCGTGGTTTTTGGCGCATTCAAATGAAATTGATTGATTTAGTGGATTGTAATAATAAAACAAGGGGAATCAATCGGTTTCTGATCAAAAAGAATCCATGATTTACTGAAATCGTTTGCGTTCAGCAACACGAAACCGGCAAAGAAACCGCACTTAAAATATGTATATGGCAAAATAGTAGATGAAAGGGCACACCAGCTTTTACGCTAACGCTCAATCAGGACAGTTGATTCAAAAACCAATTCACCGAAATTATATGTCACGTATAATTTTATTTCACATTTTTGGCATTTTGGCACTCGCACTCACTATGCGCGTCTTCTCAATCATTTGCATCATCTTTTTTACTGCCTTTTAATTAATTTTTTCGATGAATATTTTTTCTGCGCCGTGCCTTTCAATATCATACATTATTTGAAATGCAGAACTGACATTCGCTCCAACAAAAAATAAGAAGAGAAAAACAAGCGAAAAGCGCGAAAAGAACGCGAATTTTCGTGTGCAAAATGAAACTTTTCAATTCATCAATCGTCTCATAGTATTTATTGTGATTCAATTGCTATAATTTCACACTTCAGATCGGTATAGAGCCGGAGTTGCTGTGTGCTTGCTTCTTTTGTTATCGCCCAGCGAAAAACGATATAATTACTATCCATATCGCTGTATGGGTGTCTTTCAAAATATTGCAATTTAATTGGTTATGCTTTTGGAACGAGGAAATAAAAACCAATTTTGGTCACGTTCACGCTTTTTCGACGCAAATTTCAAATGCTATGTTGTTGGTGGTGGTTCTTTTTTCTCATGCCGCGCATTTCTCAAAATTAATTCTTCATAAATATCTGCATTCATGATGAAGCCAGTCAAATGCCGAACAAAAGAACATACGGATGGAATATTGGAATATCGGAACAAAGTGAGAGAGAGAAAATATAATGAGAGTATAGACAAAAATGTGTGCTGCTTACGGCAACCAATTATGATTTGATAAATTAAAGTTTTTTTTGCCGTTCATTCGTTCGATCTATCGGTTCGGTATTGATTCGCTTTTATTCATCATTTCTTTTTCTTTTGACACTGATCCTTCCGCTGTGTTTTTCCTTCTCTATTCAGTTCAAGACACAAGTTCATTTTTTCCTTAGATTTCTGTCTTCTTCCGATGAATATCGTTGAGATGCAGATTTTAATTATTTGTCAGGGAATCGACTTTCACCAGACGTAGAATAGGAAGGACATTTCTGGAGCAATTGACAGTCAAAACCAGCAACATTGAAATTAATTGAATTTTCCATTATTCAGCGAACTAAGTAATAAATAATTGCACGAATCACATCAATTCAACGTCGCGTTCGTGTGCTTTTTTTCTTCATTCTTTGGTCGTTCGCACAAGTAAATTAAGGAATAACCAAAGATATAGCATTCCACACGTGCATTGTGTGTGTTCGGCGAGGTTGAAGCGCAAGAGAGAAAGAGAGAGAGAGAGCCGAGAGAAGTTCCTTTTCTTTCACCCTTGTGGTTTTTGCACCAAATAGCCTGTTCGCACCAAACAACGTGATCACGGTGATGTACGAAAACAGCGGGGTAAAGCACAAATTCTCACAGATAACATAATGGCAACGGACAAAATGAAAAACAACAACACACACGAGAAAATATGACCGATGTACACATAAATCCAATAATAATATGTAATAATGAAAATATAATAACTACAAAAATGCAATAACACACCGGTGTGTATACAAACACTAACGCCGATGCGATGCTTTGGTGCTGCACGGACCCTGGCTTTGGCCAACACTACTGCGGCAAGAGAGAGAGAGAGAGAGAGAGAGAGAGAGAGAGCGGGATAGCGCAAGAACGTGCAAAGAATCCAATGAAAAATGAAAACCACGAAAAAATCAACAGCAACAACACACCGTCTATATAACAATGAGTTACCGAATTCAGTCAGCAATCTCTCTTTCACTCCTTATAAATGCGCATCACATCACAAACAAAACACACCGTCAGCGACGATATCAGCGATTGAAGGAATGAATTAAAATATTAGTGAAGTGGAATCGCTAATTTTGATCAGATTTATTCTGTTGCTATCATTATTAGCGCGAGTTATTGTGCTCTCTCTCTTTGTTCCGATTCTGACTTTGGGGCAATTTCGGTTACGTACAAGATTTTTTTTTTTCGTTTCATCTGTTGTTGTTGTTGGGCTTTGCCTTGCAATATGATGACTTTTTTGCGTTCAGCTCGTCTTCAAAAGCATGATCGGAATTCTTTTGCCATATTTTTTTTGCTCTCGCTGGCTTGTAATACTTGTTTCCATCATTGTTATGATTTGTTCGTGTATATGAGCTGAATTTCATTAATTCGTCGCAAGAGTTCCGAACGTCAGAGACATTACTAGCTGTGGCTGGCTGGCTGGTGTGCAGTGGAATGGCCCAAAAAAGGTGAATAAACAGATAAACCACATCGGCAGCATTCTCTGTCTGAATGTAACAGTTGATTTCGGTCAATTGTGCACTACACACCCACACAATCGACGAACGAGAACAATTACACACATTTCTCTCTTTCTCGTTGTTTTTGTTTCCTTTGTGGATTTGATTTGATTTGACTTAAAAAGAAAATAAATCATAACAAAAGAAGCTTTCGAATGAAGAAATGTTCG
The DNA here is from genome assembly GCA_028476595.1 of Obolodiplosis robiniae. Taxonomy (NCBI): domain Eukaryota; kingdom Metazoa; phylum Arthropoda; class Insecta; order Diptera; family Cecidomyiidae; genus Obolodiplosis; species Obolodiplosis robiniae. Next base: position 3,173,830 of record CM052017.1, on the reverse strand, counting down.
TACGAACTCAGAAGAGAAACAAAAAACGACGACGACACTGGCGAAACCAACGAAAGCACGTATTGTTGTGCGGCAAAATGTGAACAAACGCAAATCAATCTCAATCATTTAAATGCAATCGCAAATTCTAGTTTGCAATTTGATTTCCATCGGCGATGAGTATCGCACAATTAACCAATATCTACTATATAATTTCCACTACAATTGATGGATGGTTTGATGCATTTTTGTACGGAGATTGACTTTTATAATAGATCGAGTAAAATGTTTTTGGATTATCTGCGCTGGGTTTCTCCGCAAGCGATAGTCCAACCAACTACAATGCAACGTTCTTTTGCATTCTCGCCCTCGTCTCACTCACTCAATTGGCCGGACTTCTCTCGCCGCCTGCTGCATATGAAAAGTGAGCGGCTCGATTTCTGCCGTTGAGGAAACCGAATGGCAAAATGCTAGTTTCGTTGCGATCGATTTTATGGGATATGCTATGTGCACTGCAATTAAAGGCTTTGAGCGCGAAATGACTGTCGATTTGTCACTAGAGGAAAATTCAGCAAAAACTAATGTATTTATTGAACCATGACACAAAAACTGTTTTGGCTACGCCAGCAATAAACGAACGACGAATATCATAATTTTTCGGACTTATTGATATGTAGCGCGTTGCGAGAAGACACACAAAAACCATCATCGAAAAAAATAAAGAATTTATGGTTCGATAGGCGACGATGATTCAAGCAATTGACTCGAACAATTTAACATATTGCTTTTGTGCGCGCGCTCGCTTCTTTTTTCGTGCGTTTTCTTTAACATTGGCTGCTTGTCCTCATTCGCCGTTCTGATTTTTAGCTCTCATCCACACTCATTAAATATGGATTCAATTGAGTTTGATTTTGGTTTGTGTGTGTGCGTAAGATATTCGAATTTAATCGAACCAGAAAGCGTTTATTTTCCCAAGTTTTTGCTCGAAAAATAAAACCAAACACACCGAATAACGAAAGAAAAATTCGTCTTTTCCCGTGCTTCTAATTATAATGGATCGCACTCACGTACTGCGCATGAGATTATTTCATTGAATAGCCCAACAATCACGAGACTGATGCTGGCTGAAATAGCAACAACAATAATGAAACACGAAAAAAGCGTCGATGGTAACATGAAAAATAAGAAGAAACACAGGAGCCAATGAAGATTATACTTCTTTATTACAATTATTAAAATGAGATATATTTTTTTCCGTCGAGCTCGAATCCAAACATAATTCTGTGTGAGATGCTTTTGTTTTGTTTGATCGGGCCAGGGCCAATGAAACGTGTAGAGACACATTCACATAGACCCAGCCGCTCACACACACACACACACACACACCAACAACCAAAACAACCCGAACAATGTAAATTCATTTATGCTTGACTTCGTTACAGTTTGATACGCAAATCAAAATCAATCTCAATAAAAATTATGAACTAGCCCACAAAACACTATAACAAAACGGCGCGCAAAACAATCCAAAACCAAATCGAACCAATCCAAACTGAAATGGAAAAATCTTGAGAATTAAAATAAATTGAATGTAATGATATAATGTGGATTGAGCGCGGAGCGCGACTGAATGCGAGCATAATCTCATGGGCGCGATGCGCGAGCGGATTGTGTATGGGACTTTATCACGAGCTCACCGTGAACTACTGCCATGCCGAGAGAGCATACATTTTATTCCATTATTTAAAATAATTGATGCAAAGGTGGAAATGGTATTCTTGATTCGCGTACATTGTATTTACAAAATATCGTTAATTTTTCCCGGAGACCGAATGAGAGCGAAGGAGAGAGAATGCGACCACATTTTTAATTTATTTATTTATAACTAACCAAAATGTAAAATCGATCTGCAGCACTCACACGATATGAATGAATGTAACACATTTTCCTTTGTGGTTTTTCATTACACGAAACGCATTTTTTCTTTACCACAAAGTTGTTTTCTGTGTCTCTCGTTCTAGAAACCGAAAAATTGTCGGATGAAATTAACATTAAATTGTACATATTCTCGTTTTTTCCCTATATTATAAAATTTGTTGTTAATTTACTGTTTTATTGTTGTTGTTTCGTTACCGGTACGACGACGAAAAAAAAAAAAAGAGAAAACAATTCCAAAAAATTGATCTCAATTCAACTCTATCGGTTTGCGCTTAGTTTAAATCCATTTATTTGGTCAAAAAATTGCTCAGTTTTGGAATTATATATTCTGTTAAATCGAGAGGCCGAGATCATTATTTTTCAAACATTTGCATTCCGTTCGAATCCAAAAAGAAAAAAAAAATTAGTGAAAATATCGCCTGTGTGAATTTATTGTAGATGGAAATTGCGTGAGCGAGCACAACAGAAGGTTAATTGAAGCCTCGACATCATTATCACCGACAGAACAGACAAAAAAAACCCGTAAAAATGAAGGAAAGACAGGCACTTACCAGCTTCGGCGACTGTGAACACGTCCGTTAGTTCCAATGAATCTAAATTCTCCTTCGCTCGTTGCATACATATTATATGCTCGATTTGCATGTGCTGAATACTTTTCACATGCTGCACCATTCCCAAAATGTGGTTTGCTTTGTAGTTGCACAATTGACACATGATTACTTTGTTATTGTTATCGTTTTGGATGTTGGACGATAGTTGTGACGCACTGTTGTTGTTATCGGTAGTTTCTTTGGTAGACGCATCAATTAAATCTTCAGTACTCTTGACACTGATTGCCGAGATTGTCATTGTACTGTCTTTGGCCGTATCATTTAGTTCATCTGCACTTTTAACACTGATCATTTGATTTGTTACATTGTCGTTGCCATCATTCTCCCCATCATGTTGCTCGGAATTCGATGTGGCGTGCTCTGCGCTGCCGCTTGATTCCACATTCTCCGATGTCTCATGCGCCGCGCGTTCAGCCGAATCGAATGCATCGTCTAACTTTGTGTCGCTGGTTTTCGGCGTTGTCGATTTTCGGTCGTTTTCGGCAGGTGCCGCTGTTGCCACCGTCGATATCAAATGATTAAAAATGATTCTCATGCTCTCGTGACGCATATTTTGCGTGTGTAAATTCAATTTTTGAATTGAATTCGTGTAATAATCACAACAATTACACTTCAACTGAACCGTATTGTTACTGTTATATTTTAATTTGTACTCATTACTTGCACCACCCTCCTTGATATGATTGATATAGTTAAGTTTTTGTATGTGTTTATCGGTTTTGCTGTGCAATTGGAAATTGGCCTTGAGTGTTGTTTTGTAATTACACAGGCGACATATATAATTATTGTTGATAATCAGCATAACATCCTGTTGATTTTGTGCGGCCGATGTACGCGATCGGTCGATTAGTAAATGTTGATTGAGCTCTTCAATTTGATTGGTATTGAAATTGGCGCAAATCAAACAGCTATACAGTGTTTGTGGATACAAGTCCGATTCGATGGGTGGCTCGAAATTGTCGGGATTCAAGCCAAAATCGGATTCAAGACCGGCTCCCGATGCGACGGCGGCGGCGGTTGTGCCCACCGAATTCGCATTATTTGCCACCGGTGATATTCCATTTCCATTCGGATTGAGAAGTGTGGCGGCCGCGTTTGCTGACGAAGCATTCGCATTTGCGGTGGCTAGTGGATTTTGAGCGGCAGCCGTCAATGCAGCCGCTGATGGATTTCGATGCAGCAATTGAAAGACAAGCGCTTGATTGTACGCTAAATCAGCCAATGCGGCTTCTGGTAAGAATGATTGCATGTTTGTTAAATTGTTTAAATTCTGGGCGACAGCCAGTTGTTGTTGCTGCAGAATAAAAAAAAAACGAAGATTTCAATATTTTTGAAAGAACAAACATGCTTCGTTATGGGCAACAGAATTCCCACAATCAATACAGAGTATGTTTCGAAACAAACGCAATTTCTTTGTTTTGTTTGAAAATGTTTGATTGCATTTTTTTCCCGTAAAATAAAGAGTCCAATTCATTTGGAATGAACAATATTTCACCAATTAATTTAATTACCTGTTGCTGTTGTTGCTGCTGTTGCTGCAATGAGAGTGATGGCAATGCGGGTAATTGCGGTAATCCCGTTGATAGACCGGCAGCCGCTTGACTCTGTTGCTGCTGCAAGAAGCCCAACGCTTGCAAATGCTTTATATTGTTTTCCAATACAGCCTGCAAAATGAGAAATGGTCAAAGATGCGAAATGAGTAATTTTCAATATACATTGCAGAAATGTGCAGGCTACTCGCAAAGAATGAGCCCCACATTTCTATATGAATCGAGAGAGTGTATGAGAGAGAGAGAGAGAGAGTGGGAGAATGAAACGAAAAAAGAGAACACAACACTTACCATATTGTGTGTGTGCTTTTCACTAGTCCAATGGATTCGCAAATTTCGTGCAACACTTGTTTCATATGAACAAACGCCACACCGAAATGATGCTTTTGGCTTATTTGAATTGGACAGATTTTGAGCTGCAGCCAACTGTTGTTGCTGCAAATGAGGCAAACAAGTGTAAATCATCGAATTAGAAAAATTCATTGACTGTTTTTGTTGTGTTGTGTGTGTGTGTGTGTGTGTGTGTGTGTGGGGGATGAGAATGGCGTGAGAGCGAGTGTCTAATACAAACTCTGTATATGTTTGTGATTGTGTGCTTACCTGCGCTTGTTGTTGCTGCTGAGTTTGCTGCTGCTGTTGTTGCTGCTGTTGTTGCTGTTGTTGCAAGTTTGGCAATAAGATTTTTGGACTATCACGAATATCACCAGCACCTGAATTGGCCGTGCCACTTGGCACGGTCGCACTCAATGACGTATTATTATTTAAATTTTGCGAATTACTCAATTCTTGCATATTGTTCAAGTGCTTATCACTTTGCATATGGATCGACAAATTGCCTTTCGTTGTCGTCGAATAGTTACAGATATCACAACGATACGGTTTGTAGCCGCAGGTATAAGACTCGCCGCGTGCCAAACGTGGATGCTGCTGGCCTATGAACAGAACACATAATAACGTAGCCAAAGTTAATAACACATTTTTGTCACACATCTTGATTATGTAGTTTGTTTTATAGTTTCTAGGATATTTGAAAGTCGAGCGAGAATGTCAGTAAACGAGCATCTTTCAATTACCTGCTAAACAATATCCACAAGCACTCTCTCCATCTGGATGCTTTTCACGCATGTGAATCTCCAGCGTTTCTTGGTATTTGTAATGCCAGTTGCACTGAGGGCATTTCAGTGTCTTGCAGGAATTTCGCGTTGATATTTGTACGCCGGTATTCAATCGAGCCGAGTTCAATATGAGCTCACATCTACGGCAAAGTGAAAGAAATCAAAAAACAATCGCAATTTTATACCATTCAAAATTCACTAGCGCTCATTTGGAATGCGAACTTTTTTCGCGTAAATATCATCGTAAATCAAATTGTTTGTTTGGTTGATAAGAAAAGGAAATTTGTGCCATACCTCGAACAGTCGACTCCAAATGGTCGTCCATTTACGTGTTCAGGACATGCTCCAATTGTAAAACTCGGTGCTGGTTGACTTGTTGGTGATATGGTTAATGGTAATGTATCAGGTGGTGAAGTAGAAGCTGTAATAAATAACCGTGCCATGCGTAGATTTAATACATCTTCCCCGAATCGAGTAAATAAACAGCGGAATGAAAGTGTTTACCTTGTTCACGCTTTTGAGCTTGCTGCGAGAAATCGGCAATGTTTCCGTTTCCGTTCGGTGATTTGCTTGGAGTTCGTGGCAATCTTATGCTATCAGTTCCGATTCCATAAAAACTACACTCCAGCAATTCACAAGTCTTACAATCGACACCTTTTCCATTTGGATGCTCCGGACAGCCAGCCTGTCGAAGCTGATTCAATTGCTGTTGCTGATGAAATGTGGCAAGTAATGAAGAGGTAAGCTGTCGCTGTGTTCCAATCGGAGCGATAATTTGGTCATTTAATCATAATTCAATCTCAATTTCAACATAATTCTATGCGAATAATAGTTTTTTGATCGGACAAAATGTTTGTTTTACCTGTTGCTGTTGTTGACTGAATAGATCATTCAGCGTTTTGCTGGCTGCACTGGCCGTTGAAACTGACATCCCAACTAAACTGTTATTGTTTCTGTGAAAAAAGTGATTCGTTCAGTGTCGAGCTCAAGAGACGGCACATTTTAATTGCAATATGCTTACGATTTCAGTGGTGAATCGTCAAAAAGTTGCCGTGATTGCGAATGAGGTGTAACCAACGGTGAAGAAGCGAGTTGAGGCTGTATCATTTGGGAAAAAAAGTATTGATTGTCATTTAGTAAGTGAAGAAAAAAGTAGTTGTCGTTATGACAAATCAGTACACAAAATCTGTGTTCACCGAATATGTAAAACATGCAAAAATGCAAACAAAATCAAGTGTGAATCGTTGCCTACCTGTTGTTTGTGCTGATCCTCAGCTAGTGATTCAACTGATGAGGAAAGTTCCGTACTGTCGGAGAGATTATTTTGTCGTTGCTTGCGTTCGTCTACTAAATCGGCCGAATGATGCAGATGCTGGGCACTTAAATCATCTGTATCATTATTGACCATCAGAGACTTAGAATGTGTATTCTTTTGTGGTTGCCTATACAACGCAAAATACACACGTTAGCTTACAAATTTCATGGCGCGCAAAAAAAGCAAAAGAAATAGCATTCGCTCAACTTACGTTGATCCAAGTGGCTGCAAAAACGATATTTGGGGCTTTTCATCGATATTCCGTTGTATAATGGCACTCGAATATTCTCGATTCAGTAAATTCTTTTCGTTATCTTGTAAATTTAATGTGTGCTCTGTATTTGCATGCAAACCAAACGATTTCGTATTTCCAAAGCTTAATTTACATATAAAACACATAAGTATTGGTTTTGTAATTTTGGCCGCTGATGATGTCTTTGTATCCAAATTATTGGCAGCTGTCGAGCCACAACTGAATGTCGTTATCGTGCTCTCCGTACTGACTGCCGATGGTAATATGCATTGAGCATCGCTCGCTGATACAACACGAAAGGAATGAATTTTTGGATTGTTCGGCGTTACTGGCAAATGAACACCTTCTGCAGGAGATAGAAATGCACAAATACGATTCAACAAAAGTCATTCTAGTAATTGAGTTTTGCACAAATCAAAGGCCAATCAATGATTAATGATGCGACCAACGAAAAAATATCTACTTTTTTTCTTGTTTGCTTAAGATTATCCATTTTTCATTCAACACAAAAGTCAAGCCGAGAAAAAAAAATTGGCTGTAATTAATTGAATGGCGAATTTCAAATGAAATCGCATAAATTAGCGATTTCGTTAAGCAAACGACAAGAAAGAGAGAGCAAAAAAAAAACGATTGATATTAAAATTGCTGCTTACCTGGTGCACAATTGTCGGCCGATGAAATATTTGACAAGGATTCGTTTTCGGAATCAATTATATATGCACTGCCATCCGGATTGTACACGATTTTACCTTGAAAACTTTCGACATCCGAACAAGATAATGGAGACGCATCGTCTGAATCGAATTCCTGTTAGAATGTGTCCCGTCCCGACCACAAAACAAACCAATCGATGCGCAAGTATTGAAAAACCGCACATAAATTATGCGCCCAAATTGACAATGAACGAGACAGCAATGAGCGAGAAAAAGATGGAGCGAACCGACAAAAAAAGAGAATGTTTAATGGAAAATGATTATAATTCATATATTATTAATATAAATGATGTGTTGTGGACTCTTATTGATATTTATTGCTTGATTCATTTTAGTCGGGTCGTAAAAAGTGTGTGTAAATCTGCAAGAAAATCTTGATACCGCCAAATGTTTTGGCCGTACCACGGAGACTCTTGTAATTGACATTTAGATTGGCTGATTGTGAAATAAATTCATTTTCCAGTTTTCATCGCGAATGCTCGAGTTTTGCGTTTGTACGTGGCCTCGCTTTCCCTCCGCCAACAGCCAATGCACATATTAGGCAATTTGTTGGCACGTCGCATTGCACTTGCCATTCGCCCGCTACGTGCATAAATTATATGAATTTTTAATTACAAGAAAAAAATCCCGATCCCAAACACGGTTGCAATAATAGTAAAAACGAACTGAATGAAACAAAAAAATGTCATAAAAAGTAGAACATAAAATTAATGTTAAGGAAAAATAAGAGGGTGCGATAATACCTCGTTTAATATATTCGAAGACACCAAAATAGGAATGCTCTTAACACTGTCTATTTTTTTTTCTTCTTCGTTTTGTATCTGATATGCGACAACGCACGGGATGCACGCAACGCTCGGTTACATTGAGAAAAGGCAAAAAAGTGTGTGGATGCAGAAGTGGTTGGTAATTTGAAAATTGCGGGAGCTCAATTTACTGTGACCAGCGTGTGCTAATAAGTGTGAAATAAATGTAATCTAAGTAAACACAACTGATGAACACAACACCAGCGAACTGCCGAAACAATTGCCATCCCGGAATGAATTTGAGTGGTTAAATGTTTAGTTGAGAAAGTACATGAACATTGAATTTGGTGAATGGCGATAGGAAATCGCAGCCGGTGTCTCAAAAAACAAAAACAGCCGATGTAATCCAACAAAAGAAACGTAAAAAAATGTAATTGGTTCAGTTTGTATGCGTGGTGTCAATTGGATTGCTTTTCTTCTTAACTGCCGTTTTTTTTCTTTCTTACTCTCGGCAAAGCGTGTAATTGAAAATACAATGGTATTTGGCGTGAATTTCGTTCCCCTGCTCGTTCGCTCTGGACCAATAATTCGTTTGCTCTTCAATCTCGGCGTTTTTTTTAAAGCCGATGGGTGAGGAGATTTTTGGTCATCAATTTAATCGGTGTGCATTCCAAATGTTGTCGTGCGTCGAGTGCACACAGAATTACACCAATAATAAACATTGTTTCACATACACAGCACACAAAGTATCGCGTTCGGTAGAGTTCACTTTTTACAATCTACGTATAAAATAGCATTGCTGGTGGAATCGTGTACGTGGTTATTTCCGATTTGGATTTCGGTGAGGATCTCTTGAATCTCTCTTATCTGCGGCGGATTAGTTTTTTCTCGTAGATTTTACAGTAAAATCAAAAATGGGAAAAAACGATATTGAAAAAGAATCACCTCAAAAAGATTGACGTCTGCAATTTATTTGCGACCACAAAAATCGCGAAGAGGCGATTTGATATGCGCTGCAATTCCGAACTTCGATAAAAAAATAGCCAGTCTCACGAACTGAATTGAATAAAAGTCTTACTCGAGCTACTTTTTTTGCGCTCAAACTGAGACGAAGCTAGTGAAATAACGAATAGCTAAAGGTTGTAATTAAAAACTGAAATAACCGCTTTTGGACATAGAAATGGAGAGAAAGGAGTTGCATTTTGCCGCTTGGTGAAAACGCGCTCACCCATTCAATGTAAATGCATCAACCTTCTTTCATTTACTCATCGATGATGGAATTTTGTGACAATCAATTGTTTTTCAGCTTCTGGTTTTACAAATGCTATTGTTCGCATGGGTTTTCATCGTCGTCAAGTTTGAATTTGTTTTATTTCATCCACTTCGCATCCTGTTCGGCAAAGGGATTTTCTGGTTTTTAAAACAAGTTCTCGTTATTATGTCTATTATTTGATCATATGCATGATAAATTTGTGATCACTGTTGTCCGACGGTTCGGGAAGAGGACGAGTGCGCGCGCGCGCTGCTCAAACATGTAAATACATACCACCGATCGAACCGCCACCGTTATTTCATTTAGGGTTAATCAATGAAGAGAGAGGGATAGAGGAAGAGAATGACCTCGAGAGCGATTAAATGGTGGTTTGGTGCTCAAAAACGACCGATAAAAGTGTTATTGGTCGAAGGATATAGGGCACACACATAAACACACACACACACAAACATAACATAAACGATTCACGATGGGAATCGAATGAAGCGAACAGTGGCCCATTCGAGCGGCAATTGATACGTGAGTGAATGCACGAAATATATCAACAAGTCGCACAGATTTGGACATTATCTGCTGCTGCTGCTGCTTCTCCGGACTTCACAATCGTAAAAAATGCGCTTTCGTGTGAAATTGCTAATTCAGCTGAACAACATTTGGCGTAAATGAACAGGAAATATGTCGACAGTCAAACACGTAACTTCATTTCAATTAATTTGTTTGGAAGAAACACAAAATATTCGTGCCTCGCAAAAGTGATGTTGATCTGTTCCGCCTTTAATATTTGGCGTTAAATAGTTGAGCGATTAAAAAATTCCGCTCATTTGTACCGATTATCACCATACATTTAGCTTGTAAATGGTCGTCATACTTCAACGCATATCCTCTGGCTTGCAGAGAGATTGCCGTGTTTGTTAATTCCATTTGTTTTTATGTTGTTGCTGTTCCTCGGCTGGCATTTTATTCGGTGTGCATACGGAAAAAAAGGGGTGCGCGTTTATTTATTATGTTAACAGTCGACTGCGTGCACCGGAACATTTAGAAAATTAGGCTTCTCAATGAATATTTTTTCCATTGAATGCAAAATGTCATGTTTTAATTGAATAGTTTTGTTCGTTAAATAAATATCAGCCCGTTTGCTCAGCCATCCTATCATCGTCTTCATAACAATATTAATGACCTAAACGGACACACAACAATTGCGTTTACGCACTTTTCAACGTATACGCAATATCTTTTTATTCTCTACGCGGGCAAGTTACCCATTACAACGGCCACCATGTATACAAATCTCAACAGCGTTCTCATAATTAATAATAAACACACGCATACAGAGCGTGGCCATAAACCGAACCGAACCAAACAGCAATGCAATTTTCTATGTACACATTTGTTGCACACAGACATTTCGACTCCTCTTACGCGCATTTTCATTTTCTTTGAGATGTGTTTTTTCGTTCGGTTTCGATTCAGCAGACGTTGTAATTTTACTTTCCTGATGAGTCGAGTTGAGGCGAGTCGAGGCGATATGTTGGCCAGCAGCAGCAGATTGAGAGTGAGAACGGGGCATGGAAATTGTATTGTAAATGCTTAACATAAATGAAATATCATCGAGTGAGCGCGAGTACGAGCGCAAATGTGCGCGTGCGTGCACATATCCTTTATTGCTAGTGATTCGTATTTAAAAACGCATGCTGATGCAGAATAGAGAGTAGTTCGACAAGTTTATGTTGTTTTCGTAAGCCATCATCATTTAACATGGTGTGTCTCTCTCATTTCGGAAATCGTGACCTATTGTGAATTCCCTCACTCGCACATATACGTGTATGTGTCGATGAATCGAGAGAAAACAATACATGTTGGAACGTGATTTATTTCAAATAGTTTATCGCTTTTTGGTTGCGCTCAAGCCCATGACTTCCACTTTAGAATCGCTGGCATTGGCAATCGAATGACGACGAGAAAATGTTCATGGTTGTTGCCAGCAGCAACGGCAAAACATATTTTGCCACGATATGGCGTGTGTTCGAAACACACTACAAGCTGAGAAAATTTGATATTAAATAGCATGAATATTTCGAGCGAATTTCGAGTGAAAATGTCATGATTCCTTGCATTGTTTTCTATTGTAACGACCACGGAAAAGAAGTATTTGTGCTATGTGCTGCTGTTGTTGCTGTTCTCGCCACTTTTTTTTCCTGTTCTCTCATTCGATGAGCTTGTACATTTAACGCGATCGAAAAACAATAGCACGTTTTCTTGTGTCGTAAACACGTTCGACAAAGAGACGCATACATCCATAGCGAGCGCAGAGAGAAACCGAGACCGTCCAAACTCGTCGAATATGTAACCATTTATTAAGGCGTCCGAATGTGTTTGCAGGCACCACAGCACGGCCAGGAGTTGACAAATGCGAACGCACAACAACAACAACAAAATTATTAAATCAAATCAAAAGAAATTAAATAAAGACCCGAGAACAGGCCGAACAAGATTTTGCATTGAATAGAGAGGGAGATGGAGAGAGAATAGAGTGCGCTGCTAAAATAGGGGCCGATTAAAATACTCGAATTGAAATGGATCATAATTAAAAATGATTTTGCAAGCGACGTACACAAACGAAACGAAACAAAACGGCGATAAAATAAAATAATACAAGAAGAGAAGAAATAAGTGAATCAAATAAGCGCATATGTTGAATAAATATGTGTGTGTTTCTAGTGGTGGTGCTGCGAGGATAGGTATTGCGACAATTTTGCCCATAACAAATGCCTCGGGTTTCGAAGGAACAAAATAAAACATATACTTAAAATTTTCACTCATTGTTTTGTGTTCATATTGTATTTTTTCTGCTGCTGCTGCTGCTTCTCTCCTCCAGAAAGTTTTTGTCTTCGATGCGAACGCTTTGTCTGTACAAAACCTAGGTATTGTCACTCTCTCACAATTACCTAAGATTCCAAAAGTACACAGAAACGCACAAACACCACCGAATGGATACGAATAACTTTGCGCCATTGAAAACAAAAACGAAACAAAATAGCACTGGGCAGATGACAGATTTCTATGTGTGTGTTTATGTGTTTAGCTTCAATCAGGACGGGGAACGTACGATGAATCGAAACCAGAAACAATAAATGCAATGATACAACAACAAATAGAAGATATATTGAAACATGAAAACGTTTCGTTCGCAGACGATTCACTGAATGGTGCACAGACAAACCAGCATAAAGAGAAGAGGTGAGCATCGATTGTGAGTTAATAAACGAATTGAATTGATGCAGAGACTGACACATCGAACGAGCATGACATCAAGAACGGAGTGTGCAGCAGAAAAAAGTGTGCAAAATATCCGTTCATATTTATCGATAGAAATGTTTATTTTGATCATAAATTCCAGCTGTAATGTGTTGGAATGTGTCCGTATCAATGTTTTTATCATTGCGATGAAGGGCGATAAGCATAAACATGAAATCTAGTCGATTGTCGGCGATGGTGTGCATGTGATGAGCACCACACCAACCAACATGTAAAGAATTCGTCCAAAAAATGTCCAATTCAACAAGTGGCCATTGATTGGCTTCGGATGTGCGTGTGTGTATGTGCTGGCGTTGAATGATATCAGCACACGTACTTGTTCGACGGACAACAGTCAGGGAATAAAAAAAAAACGAGAGGAATTGAGTTTATATTGAAAAAGCCCGTAGAAAATTGTTTTATTTTTATAACAACATCATCATACTTATGGTATTTAAGCGCAACTTGTATACGAAAATCCTGTGACTGAATGACGTTGGCAGAAAAACCAAAGGGAAAAACTTTAAAAAAACAATTATTATTTATATTTAATTTTACTTTCTTCGGTATCATAATGATTAATTAGAAGAGAACATTTTTTCGGTGTGGTTTTTGTAGCATTTGTTTTTTTTTTCAATGCCATATGTGGTGTCTTGTCATTTTTTACGAAACACCCTGAAAGACTCAACCCACAAAAAAATTGCATGTGCCCACGTGAACGAAACGAAATTATTGCGCTTCTGATAAATTCGGACGCCAAAACAGGACGAAATCGATCGAAAGCATCCGAAGTGTTGGTAAAATATTCCTCGAGTCTTTATTTTAAGTAAACAACCTTGGCGAGCGATGGCAAGAGATATGCACAACAACAGCCACCAACAAGCGATACAGCCGATGTGCGGAACGATGGAAAAAAAAACGCAGTTGCTGTGATCTAATCAGTAAATCGTTTGAGATAAAATAACACGTTGTGCCGGTCATCGCAGCACGCATATGCCGTGAATTTGTTTCGTTCGGTGTATTTTTAATTATATTATTTCACGTTATTATTAACGTGTAAGAGGGAATTGTATACGAGAAAGAGATATTATGAAAATGCACGTAGCAGCCGAGATCGACCGACGGAGACAGAAAGAGAGAGAAGGAGACAACTGGACGAGCGAAATGAATGAGTGAATGTTTGTAATGCATTCCAACGGATACAAAACAACTCAATACACATACTGTGCATTTTTGTTTTATTATCGATGAAATAGTTTGATGTTGAAACAGTGTATTTTGCCGGCAACCACGTTTCGGGGCCGACCGAATTTTTGAGTGAAAAAAACACTGTGTTCGCTTGCTGGCTGTGTACGGGCGTTGTGAAAGATGCAATCTAGCATTTATCATATCGCCGGCTTTCATCGGCCGGTAAATATACACAAAAACGATGTTCTGTGAGTGTCTGGGCAAATAAAAACGAAAACATTTCGGCAAATTACTACCATCGACCGCAGCCGACATATCGGCTATCTTGCCGTTCAATAGTCCCGCTTGAACGGAAAAGAAATGTGCTCAATTTAGCAACCGTTACACGTGCGAAGGAAGTGCACGTCGAACGATGGACGGAGGATGGCAGTGACGGTAGTGATGGTGATGCTATTGCCATTGTCGTTTATTCGATAACCCGTAAGAGACCGTGAATTGTGCGCGCACACTTTTCGAGAGCAAGGGAAGTGAACCAGAGAAAAATCTCTATGTCTATCAGAGTAATCAATGATATCACATCTTTCACCTCATTCAAACTTTTTTACCCGTGTTTTTCCTCAGCACACATCCGACATCACCTTTACCATGTTTCATTTGACTTTCGAACGAAGAGAACATGCTATTGACCATTGAATACTGACAACGAATGGAGCACCATTCCTTTTCCGCTTTTTGTATTCACAACAGTTCGTCGATTTAACTTTATTCAAATTTGTAGCAATTTGGCAGACAAAACTAGCTGTTTGTCAATGGACAAAGTTTGCGGAGTTTAGCAAGTGACTAATTAGATTGATGTCCCAATTTCAATTTCGACAACGATTCCAACGAAATATGGAGCAGATCCAATCGTTTTCCAAACACATTCCAATCGTATTGAGTGGAGATTTTCGCAACAACATGATATTTCCACCCTCTTGTTGTTTGTGCTCGGCGGTAGATGCCGATTCACACCGTCTCTGATCTACTTGTGAAGTGATGAAGCGGCAATAAATGAACAGGATAAGCGATGGGCCACTGAGTGTTGAAAGAGCAAACAGCAATCGCAAACATGCTTATTCACACATGTTTGTGTGTGCGCCGGATTGAATGCCGAACCGTTAACGAGAACGTACTTTTTATGAAGTTTCAATTCAAACTGAGAATAGAATCAAATGAACGGAATTGAACTTTGATGCTGTTTGAATCGCTGAAATGAAACTGTTCTCGGCGTTTGCTCAATCCCCCTTCAATCGGAATAAAAAGTTTTTGTTTTCGACTCCGAAGCCCCACATTCAACGTTGCTATTCCAATGTAAGGAAAATAAAACACTTTTTTTTTGTTGTTTAGTGCGTAATTCAGTCGTTAATAATTATGTCGGTCATCATTGAGTACGGTTTAAAAGAATGCGAATCGAACAATGTACAACGAATGAAATTTTTTCCGTTATTTTCCGATGTTTTTCCTTTTGTTGAACGCGCCCGTTATGATCATTAAAGTTTCGGCCGATGCCATTCGAGTCATGGTATTGACTTAAAAGTCGTTACGAAACTAAGCCGGAAGATTATTCGTTGTGTCCTAAATTCAAAGTTTTTCCGATTTTCACGAGAAAAAAAACGAGAGCGTAGAAAGTTTTAGAGGCGCTTATGATGTAACCATTAATTCAAGTGATTAATTTCTAACACTCTGCCGCAAACGTGCCACTTGCCACTCGTTTAGAATGAAATGAAGCTTAGTGCGCGTGGTGCTGCTGATGGAGGGCACGTTGATGAAAAATCTTGAGTATGTGTTTTTTTTATGCTCTCGCCTCCTGCTGAAGAGGAAACAAGTTAGAAAACGAGAGTGTCTTAATTTTGGATTAGTCCATGATTCTCGTGTTTTGATGGTGATGAAATGACGAAACAGGGAACTTCGAATCAATGACAATAATGGCAAACGAAACTTCTTTTTTTAAAGTACAAAATGCATTTTGTGAATACGCTCGAAGGCATTGCGAAGAAAATTAATGTGACACATTGTGTCTTCATCGAATGCTTTCTCAAGTGTTCTTTTCCCGTATTTACTTGCCGAATTTATTGCGCTACACACTTTTACCATTTCAATATTTAATGAAGATTTTTTTGTTATTCTTCTTTAAAACACGAGTCCAAACGATGCTTCCAACGATTTTTTGGGTAGCGAGTAAAAAAAAAAAAAAAAATGCGGTAGATTCGCTGCGACATACCTCTGAATTAGTTAAGCAATTTTGGGGATCATCACGTTTTCTGCGCCGTTTTCGCGGAGCCAATTCCGTTTGTGGTGAGTCTTGTGGTGGTGGTGGCATAGCTGATGCTTCGTGAAACAATATTGGCGGAGACTTAGATGCTTCACCTTCTGATTGATTATCGAATTGTGTGTCTTCGTGCTGTGTCAATGGTTGTGTGTCGATTACTGTAATCAAATGGCATTTTTCAAGAAATTAGATGGATTTACTTTTAGCTAAATGAAATGGAATGTAAAGTTTTGATGGCAAACATTGGAGAAAAAAAACGGGAAATTCAGCATAATTGGGAAATATTTCAGGAAACATTTTTTTTGTCAGTTTTTGGAAGAAATGTGATGAATTTACCTAACGATAATTGTGACTTTGATGTATCTGATGTGTTTACGGGTGAACCGGTCGCTTGTTGGTTGCTTTGTTGCTGTTCATCTAAAGAAAATTGCGTCGCATTGCAGGGAGATTAGTTTTTTCACGAAAGTGTGTCGTTTTTGTCGTCCAGAAGTACTTACCGTTCTTTGTCGTTGTTGCCGATGAAGAGGATTTGGTTTTTGTTAACGTTTCAATTCTAGATGGAATCGGGATCGATCCCGAACCGAGCTTAACAGCTCGGTTGTCGAACTTAATCGACTCCGTGGTTGCGATCAATAATACATTCTGTCGAAATGAGCGAAACGAAAAAAAAGAAGAAAAAAATTAGTGGAAAAGAAATATAAAATATCACCGATTAAATTACAGTTTTAGAAATGGGCTCAGAATAACTGAAAAATCATGCGATTTTTTTTTGTCTCGGCTCAAACTATGTAATTTGTCTAGTTATACGCAAGAACAACTAAATAAATTATCATTTAGGTATGCAAAATGAACGCTTCAGTTGAAATTGCTACTTTTTATCGTTTCCCTTTTTGTTAGTCTTTCTGCGCTTATTTCTCAAATCGAGTCAAGCCAATCAAATGCTCTTGTTTGTTCTTCTTATTTAATGCTTTGAGTACGCTGTAAATAGTAAGTAATTAAAGTGGAGAGAATCAGCGACATTTTTTGTTGTTTTGCTGTTGAGCATCTGTGAATCGGAGTGAAATAAAATTTCGTGACGTTGTTGTCGTCTCTTGCTCAACGACAAAGCAATCAGCGCACGGAGTGAGAGACAGAGAGTGAGTTCAATGCGTAATTTTTTTCGCTATTTAATACAAATATTATTTATTTATTTTTTTCGTCTTCTCCCCCACTGGGTTACGACATTTTTCGCTATCGTCTGTCTTATTTCGCCCGAACGAATTATGGCAATTTATACTTGTTGCCATTTTGCGTCCTCAACGAATCCACCGATTCGCCATTAAATAATCATACGTACGGTTCAGCTCCATGTGTGCTTCTTATTCATGTTGTGTGTAATTGCGCATAATAAGAAAATTAATTGTATTAGATTGTGTGTACAGTGAATAGCTTTGCGTGGAATAATGAATAAGGCAAACAGGCACGTACAAATCAAATCAAATAAAAACAATGAACCAATTGAATGTGTTGTGCGGTGCGCGGTTGGTTTCGTTTTTGTTCGTTTTCCGTTGCGTTCAGTATGTGTGCTTCTTTTTTCGTGAAAACTGTCCCGCAAAACTGATCCATGGTTCCCACTCATTTGCAATTTTACTTGCTTAAATGTAATAATTTTCTCGATTTTAGTTCGATTATTACGAACATTGTTGCAGTGGGTTCGTTGCTGCTGGTTTTTTTGTCTTCGTTTTTTCGTAATGGAAAACTCGATTGATTCGTTCGCTTCTTTTTCTTTTTTGTTTATTTGTTTCACTCATTGCAAGCGCACTCATTGGTTTTCAATGCACTTTCAATAATACTTTGATTATAAATGCATCCATTTTTTTTCCCTCGATATTCGTTCTCTTTTTCGATATCATTTAATTAAATTATTTACAATTTTTCACCATTCGCATTGCCTATTTCGTTCGCTTTATTCCATGTTCAACTTAATAATTCGTTGAATTTTCATGGACTTTATATTTCTTCGGGTTTTTCTCTGTCTGCTATTTTGGTGAGACATGCGCTTGCGCTCACGCTCGCGCTCGCTTGCCATATAGCATGTACCTCGAATATTTCCATTCGTTCTGTTTTCCTTTCTTCGTGCGCCTACTGTGCGCTCACCCGCGCTTACATATCTCTTTTCTCTCTTTCTATCTGAATTTTTGTCTTAATTTATTCCAAACGCATTATTTAGATTTACTATCCAAAACGGCTTGTTAAGTATTTAGTCATGCTCAATAAACGTCTCCTCGGTGTGTTGACCCAATATAATATCATATTAACGGCGGATCTGATAATTTTATAATGAAATAACATCACAATAACCATAATACATTGATAATGCCGTTGTCGTATCTTGAGCATATATAGCGAACCGTGGTTCGAAAGCGGCGATGAGTGTATATGTGTGCAGTGCATGTACATGCTTGTCCAGGCGTCCGTGATTAGCGAACAATGCACAACGAACGAAATCGCTCGTGTTAATTAAACGCATATAAATATTCATTGGGTGAGTTTGGTGATCGTCATTTTCACACACAGATAACTATCGACGTTGGAATTTATTCGAAATAATGCTGCATTTGACGCTTTGAATAACTCTTTTATATCGGAATATGCACAATTCAACACCTGTTCGCAAAAAGAATTCCGCAAAAAAAAACATGGACATCGCATTCTATTCCACTTCCATTTGTCACACTAGAGAATGGTTAAAATTTAACGCAAACAAACAAATTGGGGTTGATTACATTCAGATCAGCGGTAATCGAGAAAGAGAAAAGAAAAAAAACAAACAAACAACCGCCGCCCTCTGGTCCTACATAAGCAATTACAATTTCAAGCCCAACATTACGAGTGAGCGAAAGGCCAAAAAAACAGTTGAACACAATGCAAATATTGCTGTCTTAAAACTAGTTAGCGGCAAATAAAAACGAAAGCCATCGAATTGAATTCGGGGCTCAACGCTTGTGCAAATCATTTTAGTGTTGAATATAATTTAATGGTGGTAGAGAGAAACGGGCTCAATCCCATTCAAATTTTTATTAAATTTGTTTATAATCAGTCATGCTGCATACAAATTATAAACAAATTATAATTGTTGCATATGCGCACGTTCATTCGAAGCAGAAAAAAAACATAAACACACAAAAAACTGCGATCGGTAACACTTAAATGGAATTGCTTTACCCAAACAAACAAACAAAAAATCACCATGAAATATGCCGCATTTTCCGTATTAGATTAGGCATCACAAAACGACTGAGCCGGGGAGTTTTGCGGCCGCGACGTGAGAGAGAGAGAAAAAAAAAATGTTATGAATTTGAAATATGCATAACGATTGAAAGCAGCCGATTGCAAGAGAGTGCGCCAAAAAAAAACGAACCGTGTGGAATAATAGCCGCAACGGATACATTGAATGAAACCAAGTATTAGATTTCCACTCGTGGGTAGCTTATTACCATATAACGCACACGGAAAACACTTCAAGCAGCTTTAGCGCACATTCAAATGCGTCTTTCAGTCATGTGCACGCGCGATTCTACCAAACAAACAGAAAAAAAGTCATGTTCCGTCGATGCAGAGTACCGAAAAAAACCTCTCACATTCAGTAGGAAATGTTGAAATTTTAACTATAATAATTCACCCATCACACACCGAGTTTTCCCTCGGAATCACTCGCTCCTCGCTCCTCTTGTTTCATTCATTCATTCATACATGCATTCGATTCTATTGATGGTGCTATGATTCGGTACTTTTTTGGATTCTGCTCGATGTTTATTGTTACTTTTTTTCATTCTTCCATTCGAATTCTTTTTTTTTTCTGTTGCTGCGCTCATTGCAAGAAAGTAACACTCACAAAAATAATAAACAGAAGTAGACGTACACGAGCCCAGGCCGTGCTATGGTTTTCTAGGGGTTGAAAATCATCGCTGTCGTCTAGTCCACATTTATACTGTTACAATGAGCGTTTTTTTTGTGCCGCTGCTGCTGTTGTTTCGGGCGTTCGATGTAAAACGAAACCGCTTAACCTAATCGAGTCAACGCCGAGCACTTCATGGCTTTCTCAGAGAAAAAACTCATCAAAAGCTGAGCCACAATTTCAAAGACCCAGGGAAATTCAATGAATTTCAAAGATAATTCTCGTTGTTGCTTGAATTTTAATGACAAACCAGCCAGAGAGA
Organism: Obolodiplosis robiniae; assembly: GCA_028476595.1. NCBI lineage: Eukaryota > Metazoa > Arthropoda > Insecta > Diptera > Cecidomyiidae > Obolodiplosis > Obolodiplosis robiniae. The sequence goes on along the minus strand of CM052017.1, from coordinate 3,153,348 downwards.
GAGAGAGAGAGAGAGAGAGAGAGAGAGAGAGAGAGAGAGAGAGAGAGAGAGAGAAAGACAAGAAGAACCAAAAACGAGAATAAATCAATTGAAAAAGGCGAGAATGAACACATCAAATTCATTGAAACTGAAGGTGTGAGGTAAACCATCGAGACCGTTCGAATATTTTCGAATGAGTCATTTGAATGTAATTCAATCGCTTGCTGTCTCTCTTCATAGCTGTCTCGATCCGTATGTGATATGACCACTTATATATTCTGATTGTGAAATTTGCAAAGTTAATTTCTTGATTTTTGACCGCATCATTGTTGCTGCCGTCGCCGTCATCGTCGTCGTCGAATGAAGCGAAACGCGGCTTTTATGACATATCATCAACCTTAATCACGCAGCGTATCCATGTGCGCATTTATCAATTCTGTATGCAAAAAGCACCAAAGTATCATATTGTATACAATTAATTAACAAAGGAAAAAAATGCGAGTTGAATGGAAGAAGAATGTTGATTACCCGAAAAAGATATCTCCCGAGAAATGCGCGCGCAGAGGAAAAGAAACAGAGAGGAGAGAATCAAACACATTTTGATTTCTTTTAGTATGCTAAAACAGTGAATTCAATAATGGAAAAGAAATTAACGAAAATGAAAGAAAAAACCATCAAAAACTGTTTAAGAGAATGACACAAAGAGTGGATTTAAAAACGAACGCACCGCATAATATGACCAATATTGTTTGGATGGTGTGCAAAAGAGAGAGACTCGAAATCCATGTAAATGGTCACCATTGAATGACCATTCTGACATAACAAACTGTCATGCATACCGAAACTTCTTTAAACACTATAGATGGATAGATAATGCTCAATTCTCGAACGCTTTAATTAAAAATGGGCACACCAACAACAACAACAGAGCACACCGAGGAATATTTTCGGATTCTCTGTCCGCGCATTTCGTATTCATTTGTGTTGTTTTGTCTGTTTCCGATTAAAAGTGGAAGGAAATAGAGATCAAATAAATTCAAGAATAAATATGCATTTAAATCGGTTCGAGAAGATTGTTAATCGACCGCATTTCAAGGGAGAGAGAAGAGCGCGGCGACAACAACAATAATACAAAATTGAATTGATATGTTTTTGTCTTCGCCGTATATTTAACTATTGTATTTTGGAATCATTTTCATATTGATTCTTTTCTCTCGGCGCGCGCGTTACGGAGAAAAGATGCGGAATGGAGAGCATAGCTGAGTTCGACCGCGGAAATTGACGACACATTAGAGGAATGAACGGTATCTTAGATTGGATCTGGAACATCCATGTTGACGAGACCGTCCATAAATGTGTTTCGTTCAGCCGATGATATTATCGCCAGGCATTTAGCATAGCGAGTGCACACAGCTGCTTTAAGAGGAAGAGCATAGTGTGAAAACGACAAAAAAAAAACCACCGGAGAAAATAATTTGAAAAAAATAAATAAAGCAGATTGCGTAGAAATTCAGGCGAAGATGAGTGAGCGAACGTACGAAAAAACGCACTCGACTCGCAAGCAACAACACAGCTTGGATAATGAAAATATATATAAATCGAGGTGTGGTTGTGGTTTATATTCTACTCACAATACGTTTTTAATATCTACTCTCTTAATGTATTATTAATTTGATTTGTATTTTTTTTATTGTTATTATATTTACACACCATCGCCGGTTGTCGTTAACTTTACATTTATTTTCTTAATTTTTTCTGTTAATTTCATTTGGAGTGTGTGTGTTTGTGTGTGCGTTTTTAGTGCTGCAAAGACTTGGCGCGATCGTCGTCGTCGTCATTCTTCTTAAATACTCATTGTGGATAACAAATCTGTGCGTGTTTTTTCGGACTTGTGATTTTTTTTTGTTTTTTTTTTTCTTTTCGTTCTTCGAGCTGTACAATGTTATCTTGGACTTTTTCATCATCCTCCTCTCTTTTTCGTCGCTTTAATATGATTATTCGTTCTTAATTTATTGAAATCAATGAAAATACAAAGCGAGAAGAAGAAGAAGTAGACGGGAGGTTTGTTTAGTCCATTGGTATGTCATTGTGGTGCTCATTCTTTTTGTCAGAATGTAAACGACACTCAGAGATCGCGCGCACTGAAATATTAAGGAGTGTACATTGAATTCTAGAAAAACGACAACAACGCACCAGATTCATGTAAGTCATTCATTCATTTATTCATTTAAGCAACGGAGGTGAAAAACATCTATATATATTAATTTATTTACCTCAAGCGCAAACACACTCACTAAATCTGATGAATGCCCGAATTGAATCACCGCATGCTTAAATATCAATTAAATATGTATAATATATCGAATGAAAAGAAATAAAAAAAAAAAAAAAAAATACTCAGAGAAGCGCGACTTCATTTCGAAGAGTGTTTTAAATACATTTTAATGTTCATTGATCCCGAATCAATATATCCAAAACGATGATGATGATGATGATGAAGAAGAAGAAATGGAGAAAATGACGACAACGGCGATGAAGAATACGCCGAAAAGTAAGTTGTTCGCTCTCTTCGCAAAAATGTAAATTGGCGTAATCTAGTAGGCATTTGAAAGTTAGAGAAAGAGAGATACAGACAGGATGTAAGCGAAGAAGCAAATAATTGATTAATATTCTACGTTTCCGCACATACACATACAATAGGCAAAACAAGCAGAGCGAAAGGCATAATTCGCAGTTCGATAATTCGAGATTCTTGTAAACGCCAATATTTTCGGTTCAAATGGTGTTGATCTAGGTTTATGCAAATGTTGGGCCAAACCTAAGAATATGCTGGCCATTGACATGAAGCTGTACGTATTTTATTTGCATTAAAACTCACTAAATGTCAATGCCTAACAAGTTACTTTGTTCTCGACACAACCTCATTATATTACGAAAAAGCTAGACACATGTAAATCACATTTATAGTCGAACGATTCGTATGTACATTTCAACGATATTTACGCAACATCTAAATCTTAAAAAAAAAAACACAAAACGTTTGACTTTTCCATATTTAACGCTTCGCGTCCGTCGCTCTTTTATATTTCACCTAAAATAATTTATGCGATCACATCGGCATTTCGATGAGTGTGACACGACTCGTGTCTTGTTTCTATTTTGTTTTGCTGCAATTCGGAGAAATCGTTTGCATCTCATCAACAATAAAGAACCATCGTGCGCTTTATTTTTTTGAATTTGTCTAATTGATATTTTCGAAAAGCCACTTTGTGTCGCTGGTTTGCATTGGAATTGATTAAATATATCGTGTTAATTTGACGTCAACAACACCTTTTTTGACACCGATACCGATTTTTATTGCCCGAACAGGCAATTGAACACCATCTAATTTGCTCAATACAAATTCGTACAAAACATATTAAAGCGGAGGAAGAATGTTCGATAAGACGACGATGAAAAAACATCAACAAAACACACCAATACTCGTGAGCTCGCACATTATTTATGCTTGACGACCCCGCGTACTACACAGCCTCGGCAACTGGGCTATTGATTCGGTAATAGAGAGACAGAGAGCGATAAAAACGGATCACCCGTTTCGTGAAATGTCGAAATTATTGCCCGAAACGATTGAAAATGGTGTTGGTCACGGCCACGAATGTTAAACGAGAGCAACGATCATGGTGCGAAACTATCAAAATAATGGCGAATAAGACAGCAGAGAGCAGCAGCAGCAGCAGCAGCAGCAGAACAAGAATAACATACACGCAAGCACAAATTCAATGACAAAATACGGTGCGAAAAATCAAATCAATTATAATAAAATCGTCAATAAAAATGAAAACATTTCATTTTGAAAAAAAAAAAAAAAATGTGCAGAAGCGTAAAAACATTAAGATGAAGCGCGAGAAATGCACGCTGTATTGCACGGGGGGAGCGAGAGAGAGTAAAAAAGTGTGCGCGAGCTCAGCAAAGGAACGCCATCAAGAAACAGCATCACAGCTTTAAAAATGCCAATAAACTTGCGAGCGAACGAAGTAAGAATGTGTGTATAAAGCACACGTTAACATCGTTGTTGCTGGTTTTTTTCTCGCTCTCGGACTCTTGTTACATGCGCGTTTTTGTCACCGCGTTGATCGTTTTCTTAGCACACTGGTTTTTTTTGCGCCTGTTGTCGTCGTCGTTGTTGCTGTTGATGATGCGCTGTGATCGTTGGTGGCGTTTTCAGCTTGTTTTGGACCTCAGTTGATGCAATAATTAAAATGCTTTCGTTCATGTATTCTTGATCATTTGGCTCGGACACGCGAATCTTTCGCACGTTTCATGCACACACACTGACAGAGACGCACAGAGAAATTGGATATGTGGGTAATTTTAGTGATGTTCAAACATCGGCACCCGATTAATATGGTGTCTACACGATCGTCAAGCTCAATACCTCAAGACATTTGATCACCAGCATGCAAAAAAGTGGTTGTTGCTGTTTTTGCTTGATTTGCATGCATGCAAAATTAATGTATGCGAACGGCTGTTATTTGCCACGGATAAGATATTAGCTGCTTAACAAATGATAATGTCCCAAAAACACACGGATATAATACACTAAATCAGAATGCAAGTCATTTGCCTTTTTCCTTGTTTTAAGGGAAATTAAATTGAATCTCTTGAAAGAAGTTTCGTTTCCCAATTTCTTTCTTCTTTCTAATCGATGCACTAAGTTTTCGAAGCGTTTGTTCGATGCATTAAGCGCCTTAGTCGCATTATTAGTTGAGAATGTCAAGGACTGTACGTCATTAATATGATCATCATTAGAAACTCCACTTAATCGCCAAAACACATTTGGTGGATCTTTTCAAGAGAGAGAGTGAGAGAGAGAGAGAGGGAGAGGGAGAGAGAGAGAGAGAGAGAGGGAGGGAGAAAAAAGAAGAAATAATCGATCAAAAGAAAACCACAAAAATCGCTTTTGAACCAAATCAATATAAAGAAACAACCGAAAAATCGTAGATAAAAGACAACATGAAGTTGAAGGAGGCAGCAGAAACCATATAGTCGTTGTCATAATATTTATTTTCATAATAAAATATGATCCGAATCATTGGAAAGGCATGCAACATTCCATAAAAACCTTAAGCCAATACTCATTTGATTTTAATGTTATGTACACGGAACACACTCGGTGTGTGCTTCGTTTGTTCGTTCGTTGGGTTTTCGATGTGTGTCCAATATACACCGATTTGGCTTGACCGAAACAGTTTATTTATAGTTATGGTAAATTTTGTAGATTATTTTTTATGATCGGTTGTTATAATGTGTAGTTTTTTTCATTTTATTGACACTAACCTATTAATAGATGCAAAGATAAGCGAGATCGACTGAATGGAATAGACATGAAAGAAAGGAAGAAGTTCATGATTCAAATTGGTTTATTAGATAGATTTGGCGTGAATATCGTAAATGACCGCGAAGCTGCACTGTGAATACGATTGTATTTGTGTATAAATCTGTTACGGATATTTGTGGACTTGGGATGCGACAAAATGCCATGCAAAACAATATCTTTAAATTACGCTACACATTAGCCGAGTGGCTGTGTATGCGCGCGCTCTCAAAACAAAATCCAGCGAGAGCGGGCGAGCGAATAAAGAAAGAGGAAAACGTCATGACGTGCGACTGATTGCTTATGCTCAATGGTGTGATATCAATAATGAATGCAAGCACATTAGAAACTACTCAATTCACTTGAACACGAGCTTAATGTGTTAATATTCATAAATTTGAATCTTGTTTGGACGATTCGTCGGCAGTCGCACATCTTCAATATGATCTGATTATTGTTAGTTTCTAGCTATCTGTGTGATTTTTTTTTGTTATTCTAATCACCACAATCACAATCATAGCACATTCTGCACCAACGCTAGTCGATGATCATTGTCTCTATCTCTGTCCATCGCTTTTGTTGGCTTTCTTCAATTATGATCTCTCCATCCGAGAGAGAGAGAGAGAGAGAGAGAGAGAGAGAGAGATGGGGAGAGGCAGAGAATCTTAAGTCTCTAAACAAATAAAACAAATAATAAATTAACCCAAGCGAACGAAACGGGCAAACGGACGAGCAAATGATCCAACTGAAGATAAAAATGACGATAGAAAAATCAACGCGAGTGTTTTCGATTAAGATTAATTTACATATTTGGTATTATTGAGCATTATTATCATTTTTTGTTTGTTTGTTTGTTTGGTGCTATGTGCCACACCGATTCCGTTGAGCATCACTCATGAGAGCGCGCACGCACATCTCAGCACAGACCCGCTCCAAATGAATCGCACTAAAAGCAATAACGAAATGAAATCAAGCAACACAAAGTCGGAAAAACGGCCGATAAGTATTCAAGGGATTGTTCTTGGTACATTGTGCCTGTGTGTGTGCGAAGCATTTGTGCGACTTAAGATTATTTCATTGACTTTTAAATTGAAAAATAAAGGAAGAATAATAGAGTGAAGCGCTGATTGTGGAATGGTATAAAAACAAATGCGAGGGCATTTCATTTCGCTTAAACTATTGTCTTGGGTGCGTGTGTGTGTGTGCTCTGCTTTTGTTGGCTGTGACAAACATCAACAAGCGACGAAATCTCTGATGCACCGTTTCATAGTCATTAATTCTTTTCTTTCACGGGTCAACTGTTCTTGTTGTTGTTGTTTTTTCTTATCTGGTTCGGAATCGCCCCGAAAAAAAAATGCTACGATAGAAAAATGGTTGAATCATGCTATTTAAGCCATCCGAACGACGATAGCACTGTTTGATATTTAACGGTATGTTTTACGGAAGCGCATATGAAAAATGATTCTCTTTCGCCGTGGCGATGACAGAGGCAACTGATATACAAGAACGACAAGACCGAGACAGGAAAATCGACTAGAACGAAAGTAAAGTAAGACTATTCATGGTTTATGGAATTCGAAAGGAAAATCGATCAATGGTATGGGATGAAACAGCCGGCTATTTGCCCTCCGGCACGAGTCGGTTTGTGAATGAAACGATTCGAACGAATGAAAACAACGTTTCTTTTTTTTTGGAATCTTGAAATACACACCGTTACATTACACATATATTTCAACCGTCTACGCACTAAATTCAAGCAGCTCTTACAACAAATGCTGTGCCATAGCATCCACCAGCCACATACACATAATTTACACACAATTTGATTCATCTAATGTGCGGTGGCTCACATTAATTTTAAGCTAACATCCAGCAACCGTATTCTTGGTGGGACGCATCATTAGATTATCATTTCACACAGCGAGTCCGGCCACATTTTCGGAATTTAATTCAAAATTGAAAACAACTGCTGATGACATATATATTTACGATTTACTTTGGCCCTTCATTATCGAAGAGCGTCTGTACTCTATTACAAATCTGCTCAAAGGTCACTGTTTAGAATCGCGAATGTATAAACAACACACACTATAATGATTGTGCGATGATAAGCAGAAGTCCGACAGATCTTTAGCTCAGCAAAACTAACAAGAATCAATAAAAATAAATAGCGAATAAATCGCATTGTGATCGGATCGGATCGATTTTATTGGCCAGGATTCTGTAAATGCCAATTTAATATTGAAAAAAGTATCTGCATTGGCACAAAAGGCACGCACAATCGCTTACTCGTTGGCGCGCCCGCATTCGTCGGATTTCAACGCGCCTTCGGAACGATAGCAGCTCTTTGCTGAGAGCAAAACTTTGCAATCTCCGAAAAAACAATATATTCATATGTTAATTTAAGGCCATTTCGAAATGCAAAATGCGAATTGCAAAACTTTTACTCGAAAAACTCAAACGAAAGAAAAATGAAATAACAAGCAATAATTCAAAGTTACTAATAAATAAAAGCTATGTTAAGCCCTCAAAAAGAATCAGCCATAGCAATAGGGCAAACGAGCGAGCCAGCCACAGCTAGCCTCTTCGATACAATGACATCGGCGAAGAAACGACGCGGTGACGATGTTGACAATGGTAACGAGCATGTCGTTCGGCTCTCAGACCAGCAAATTGAATATATTCCGTATGGCATACGGAAAATGCAACAAATGAATTCAATATAAATCGCCCAATGCCATTGGAAGCAAAGGACAGAGCCGCGACCGCGACAACGACGGCGGAGATGATTTTCTATAAATCAGCCTGCATTCATATGTAATGCGTTAACTAAAACGTTCCCTTAAATTATATACGCATAGAGTTGTTGTCTTTCCTGTCTTTCAGATTTTTGCGCGTTCCTTTTTTAAATAATAATCGAATAAAAATCGCGACAAAGGAACTGAATGATACACGAAAAAGGAACACAATATAAATATTTTATTTATTAATACCCCAAAAACATAATATAATTCAGTGGCTCCTTCAGTGATTTTATTAATTCCAAATATTGAAGAGTCACAACGATTTCGAAAGACGCAGACAACCGTAAATTTCGCCGCAAAAAAATTGTGTCCCATGCATCCCAGCCAAAGATATTTATATATATATACATTGGCAATGCTCTTTTTCTCGATTGGTTTCGTTCGTTTTTATCCCATTCTGTTTAAATCTCTCATTTTAATTTTGCCATTTGTCGTGGAAACATAAAAATTTCACAACTAAATGAACAACAGCTTGTGATTACTAGAGATGGCAAAGCAAACAAGTATAAAGGAAATTGCAACGAGCAAAATCGATTTAAATCACAATCGATATGTGGCTGCTTCTTTTTCGTTAGCGTACGTGAGCGTTTTGCGATAATCACAGATACAGCTTTTGAATTTGGCTTTGGCGATGGTGTGTGTGTGTGTGTTTGTTCAGCAATGTGACTGTTTACCTTCTTGCATTAATCCATCGGCAAGTAAAAAAACAGAGAGCGGCCCGGCCAAATGATGGAGCAGAAGAAAAAAAAACATATGCGAAAGGATAAAGCTAAGCACAGTTAAATAAATCAATCTTCGAGACAAACTAACGAATGACAACGGCAAAAATATCACTGCCACCACAACAACATCAGCAACGATTTCTTTTGTCTGCGACATCGGGAAAATGAGACCTAGCCGGGCGAACCGACCGACCGGTCACATCGTCATCATCTTCATCACATATTCGCATAATAAAAAGACACTGCAAAAGTCTTTTTGCTGAGAAAATAAAACAATATAATGAAAAGTCCAGAAGAGAACCACTTGGATGCAAAACAATTAAAAGAGTTTGTAAGTTGCGCGGACAAATCGCGAAGGGCAGCAGCGGCAGTAGCAAAAAAATGTATTCCGCATAAAATGGACAAGAATGCAAAAAAAAGGACAACTGGTTCAGCGATGTATGCATCGATGACCGGCTAAAAAATTTACAATTTAAAGTTTAACCATAATCAAACTTGCGAACGAATACAAACACACACACCGGTCCAAATGCATCAATAACGATAAACTAAAACGTTGATGAACACTTTTCGAAACGCACACCAAAATGAGATAGAAAACGCAAAGAATTGTGCCGCGCACAAAACAGCTTCGCCACATTTTTCCAATTTTCTACGTATTTTATACAATTGCAATTGTTTCATCTGATTTTTTTTTGCGTCCAGCATTTAATGCGAGATGAGGCGGAAATTTATGCATTTCGTCATTCGCAGTTAGGTGATTTACAAGTGCTGATGTGCGGAAAGTTTTCAGTGATGGAAACACACAACGAATCGCTTGCGATTTTAATTTTCCCGAACCGATATAAGTTTACAATTACGAAAGGTATCCTCTCAGCTTGCCTTCTCACTTTCTCGCTCAACGAATGCACCAAACATCAGAAAATCGAGAGAGACAGAGGGAGAAAAACAATGCCGACATATTAAGCAAATTTACATTTTAAAAATTAAAAAAACACACAAACCAACAAAATGCCATTGTATGCAAATGATTCGGCGCAAAATCAATTTACTTGATTTTGATTGTACATATATATGCTCGTCTCTCATCTGGATCTTTGATCAATCTGGATGTGGAGTTTTGTGCGCGCTGCGCAGCTACCTTGAATAATATTTTTACTTCGATCTTTGTTGTTGCACGCGAGTATATGCGTTAAAATGCATGTTTAATCGCGAGAGGGAAAGAGAGAGTGGAGAAAAAAACAGCCAAGCATCAACGTGTTTGATTTGGGCTGCAGCAGTTTCGAGCATTCAAAGTTTTGCTTCTGCAAAATTATATTTTGTTTAATGCCGAATAAACTTCACGCTTGAATTTTCGCAGATATGATAATCATGATTTTGGATGTTTTCTTGAAATTAGGAAAAAAAAACAGAAATAAATCTGTCAATTATGAGTCGGTGAGCTTCAGCTGCGTGCCGATCATTCGATTTGGTTCACAAGTTTGCCGAAAACAAACCGTTAGCAAGACTTTTGCATTTAATATTGTGCGCGCGATTAGCCGTTGAACTATGCACGGCTTAGGGAACTCATCGCTGACCATCGAAAAATGCATAGGCCGAGATCGCAAACAAATTAACAGGCCATCGAGCGCGAAACAATACCAGCTTGACGGGGAAAAAAACCACAAACACACACGAATGGACTATATTTACGATAATGTAAAAATATGCAACGAAACAGCCGCATAACACATCATTACATGGGATGAAGAATCAGGCTCTGAGTTTCAAAAGAACTTGTGAAAGCGCGTTCGCGCGCACACGCGAGTGCGTACCTTGAATTCCTCGGCTCGGTATGCCGAGGTGTGTGCATCATACAATATTTAATATATCGCATGGAGACTGTGAACGTACGCATTGTTTGTTCTTGCGATTCCTTTTTCATCGCTGCATTTATTTGTATATTTGCTGTTGTTGTTGGCTTCGTTTCTCGTCGCTGCACATTCAAATCAGAATTAAAAAATTATTATTTTTAATCCATTTCGCTACATTATAATGTGGTGTGTCGATATGCGCGCATTTTGCACACTCGCGCAGATGAAGCGACACAGAGATGGGCTCTATTTCGTTTGACTTTGCTGCTTTTGTCTTATTCGGTGCTTTGGCCAAAACGCTGTTCCTGCTTCGCACTGAACGTCATTGTGTGCAAAAGTGTTTTGTTTTTCATACTTTATATTTTGTATAAAATGCTGTTCTTGTTCGATGCGTATCCATATATGCACATATTATAGCACAATTTCCTCTCTATTTCTCTGGCTCGGTGCGGTGCGGCACGGCGCGGCTCAGTTCGAAGTCAATTTGGTCGCCATTCTCTCGAGATTCCAAACCATCATCATTATAACAGAGCCGCTGAGTGCGATTATTTCTATATATATCTCTCTCTCTCTGTGTGTGCGTAAATCTCGAAAATTCTATGGCTATAATTACTAATTACATTATGCAAAAGGGAGAGAAAATGAAAATGAAAATGAGAACATCATCCAGATGGATGCTAACAGCATAATCAAGCAGAAAGAGAATAAGTGAAAATGCCATTGCGGAAGCAACAAAGTTTCACTCATTCAAATCGCTTGGGTATTCTGCTGCTGCTACTTTTTTTCTTCTTCAGATTTTGCACACATCTCTTGTGTGTTGCTCATTCTTGTCTTTTTTTTCACGTTGTTGCGGTGCGGTGTGCGGTTCGGTTTCGCTGTTTTTTTCCCCGCTTCCCAGTTGTTGCTAATTTCTTTTGATGCTTTGTATTGGCAAGAGAATATGTGCGCCGAGAGAGTGCGTGCTTTGTTGTGTCTTCGCGCTCGGTCTCGGGACTGCTCGATTATTTGTGTGTAGTTGGGCGCACATGAATCAGTTACCTCGATTGGCTTTTCAGCGCGCGAACACCAATCAACCTTTAAATTCAAGTTTAATTTCTGTTTAAATATATTTAATTATGATTGTATGGTGTAATATCCCGATGAAATATACCAGAGAGAGAAAGAGAGAGAAAGAGAGCATGCATTGTGCGTGTGTGTATTCGCATGATTTGCAACAACAGATGAGTCGAAGTGGATTTGTGTTTAGCCTCAGAGGCACTTATTTTGCTCGGCTGTGAGTATCGTTGCCTTTTGTTCGATTTCACCAAATATTTTAATGCAATTGTACAAAATTACACACTTTATTGTATTATCGGCTGATGAATTTCAAAGAATCCTATATTTAATTAAGATTTCTCATTCACAGAACGACAGCACAACACTTGCTACATATACATTGTTGATGCTTGCACGCTGCTCGACAATGGGCCGGAAGGCTAATTTCTTAAGATGCAACGTATTTATCATACAATTCTCATCATTTTTATGGAGCATCTTCGTTGTCATTTGTTTAATTATTTTTCGCCATCGAATCAATGAAGATAATTGCTGAAGAGGTGCGGTTCGAATTGCGACTGGCACAAATTGCTCGCTTGCGAATTTGGGCGAAAATTGATTCAAATTGCACGAATAGTGTTGTTAGCATAAACCCGCTGTGCCAAACAATACTATCAATGATTGCAATGTGATCTTGAGACGGGAAGAATAGTAAATCAAAAGACAAAGACAGGAGACAGAGGCGCAGAAAAATACCGGCACCAAACCAAATGCAATGTTGATAATAATATGAAAGTAAAGGAAAAATTCGAATGCGTACACACTGAAAGACAAAAGGATGAGATAAACAATGAGCAGACAAGAGAAATGAACAAAAAAGTCGGCCAAAAACGAAACGAAATGGCACGGGAACGAATGTATAAAATATAAGCAGCGGCACTGTTACACACACAATTCTTGGAAACAAATTTAAACCGAAAAAGATCAATGCTCACATAAATGTGCGCGAGAGTGCTAGCGCGCACAATACGAGAAAGACTTTGTGTTCGGGCGCACGCGCGCACGCTCAAAGTATTCATAAAATTGTATCGGATTTAGGCTTGTACAGGACGAACTGGATGGACTTTTAATAGTCAATTCTTCTCACCCAAGCACTTCGCTCTCTCGCTCGAACAAATAAACACACATTGAACATAAAACGGAATACAATAATTATAAATCAAAAACGAAAACAAAAATTGGTTTTCGTTGATGTGTTGTTTGGATGAGCGGCGACCGAACAAAAAAAACACAAGTAATATATGATCATCACAAACGCAACAATAGCCCAATAGTGTCGTTGTATGCTCGATCAGAACTTCATGATGTACGAAGCGCATTTACCGCTGATCGCGGGTCTTCTTGCGCATGTATTGTACACGCAACATACACGAATAATGGCAATATTTTGTCCGATTCTTTTGAAAGAATGTATTATTTCAATTTTTGTTTTTTTTTTTTTTTTTTCAACGATTCGCTTTCCTCAGACGTTTGGTGATATTGTTCCGGTTCAGCTTACGTCAAACAACCTTTTTCAAATGAGCTTGTTGTCTGGGTGAAACAAGCGATTTGAACTTTTGTGACAAAGACTACCGATTTCGTTAAATCTAGAATTAATCATCGTTAAATCTAGGATTAATCAGGAAAAGAATGATGTGTGTCATTGTACTTTCGTTAAGCTGTATTTTCAATTAAGGCCAAGTATTCTCAAGATTTCAAGATCCTTCGAATAGCTGGTCGTGCTGAGCTAATGAGCGAATGCAGTGATTCAACCAGCAAATATATGGAACAAGCAACATTCAACAACAATATCGCTCGAAATGTGCTGCGGCTATTGCTGCTGTGATGAGTGACTTCAACAAAACTTCAAAATTGTGTTGGTGATTAATAATAATTGAACCAAAAATGTATAGTGTTTTCATTATGTATAATTAAATTTAAAATGTTGAATGTCGATGGATGGTACACACAGATCGGCTTGAGTGTGTACGTTTCATAGTAATTTACGCTTTCAGCCTTTTTTTTTATTCCGTTGTTGTTGTTTGATACAATCTCGGGGAACGATCTCGTGAATGAAACAAATTCAACAGATTTTGTGCAATTAAACAAGTTAACGAAATGTTCCAGCTTCACACCAATTCGACGGCAAACTTTCGAAATTCACCTTACTTTCTAGTAAACTGGTGAACAAAAAGAAATTCAATTCATTGGTTTAAAGTCATTTGAAGCAGTAATTTTGGATTGAATGTGCTTGATTTGAAAAGTGAATGGGAATCCTCAAAAAATAAAATTTTTGTCGCCGATTGGAATTAGACCGTCCACTTGAATTAAGTCTCGCACAACCGCAACTTCTGAATCTGTGAATTTCGATGGAACAAAATTACAAATCAACAGATTTCAATGAGAAAACGGCACTCACGATTGATATTAATGGTACATCTATATGCCGGCATATGCAACGTAATTGTTATACGCAAACGCCGAAGCAAACGAATGGAAACAACAGCCAGCAACACACAACGGCGACTCACACACTCTCAAATTATTCTCTTCTTCATTCCAATTAGTTTTAATTGAAATCAGTTTTTGTTGTTCAATTTGACTGTAAATCTCATCTCTCTCTCTCCCTCTATTTAACAGATTCTGCCGTTGCGGTTGTCGTTATTATCATTATTATTGTTATTTCCACTCTCTGCCACAAAAGGCCCTACATTTATATCTGTATGGACGATGTGAACATGTATCACAATTAATAATATCTAAGAAATTTGTGTTGTGTATGTTTAATTGCATATGGGTAGAGCGTTCAAACGAGTGAATCTGTGCCTTTTTGTATGTGTTGGTTCCTTTGAAATGATGAAATTGTGTTGTATTGTGTGTCTAACATGCTGAAATGCAAGTAAATTTCGATACGCGTTCAATCCGACAGCGAATTCGGATGATGTGTGTACGCATTGAAAACATATATTTAATTTGGGTTTCCTACATTTGTTGTTTTCGTGTTCCCTTCTTCGAGAGTGCTCTCGATTACCAGCCGAGGCGAAAGAATTATTGACGAGACAGCGTGCTGCATTTCACTTCGATCGTTCGAAGCTCCTCTCGGCCTGGCTCTCTATGCAGAAACCAACAATTAAATCTATTACACTGCGATGTGGAGCAATTAACAAAGGCAAAAGAATGACTTAATGGGAGCGATCGACAGAGAGGAAGGAGGAAGGAAAGAAAACACACAGCACAGTCAAATTAAAACGAATAGTAATTTTCGAGACAATCTAATGCGCGCACTAACACCGTCGACTCATTCGCTTGAAATCATTTACGAATGGCCCATTATGGCTGGTCCATCTACACAGACACGGGGTGAGCGCGCACATAAGCAATTTTCATCTCTCTCTCTCTCTCTCTCTCTCTCTCGGCGACTGTGTTATTTTTTTTTTTCTGAATGGATCCAAATTAACGGTGAAGATAACATTTTCATTCGCGTTTGTTCATCGATCGAACGACGACAATGAAGATGACGATGAAGACGGCGAAGCAGAAGGAGAAGACGACAACGACGACAGAAAAAAACCATCTTTTAATTATCTTAATAACGCTCTCTGAATTCTGCTTAATCTGATCCGTCGATTGTTAAACTTAATTTCATTAAAAAAAGTCAATTACAATAACAATGGCGACGGGCAAAATATTTGGCTGAGTGTTGGAAACTTTTATGTCATGCAAAAATATGGTTGAAGTGAAGTTCAAGTGTGTAGGTCTGGCTGAATCATTAGCCGTCGATGACATTGCTCGAAAAATTAATGTACACACGTGAGATGAATAATGCTTTTATTGTGTACGTCTACTAATTTTACGATATTTCGATTCAAAAACAGAACAAATATGGCGAAACTACTTCGTTTCTCATTGGAAAATATGGTATTTATTTCACTTATCTAATCAAATTTCGCGGCGCGTTGTGAAAACATATTTTTCGTGCACCGTCTTTGGTGTTATGGGCAAATATAAAAAAAAATTGGACCAACAGTTTCTAGTCAAATCTAGTCAAAAGGCCGTTTATCGTCGCCAAGAATTGGCGCAACGCATAGAAAATGCCACAACACTAAAACCAATTTAGATACAAACAGCATCACTTAACCGAAGCGATTAAGCCATATAAGTGGTATATAAATCGATTAACAAAATAATGACAAAATTTCAAATGCGATGTCGAATGATGATTTGGAACGAGTGCGAATGAGTGAAAGATTGTGTGCGCGGCAATGGGTGCGTTCCGATGATATTTCAGATAAATCACGGAAATCACACATATAGAACGATGTGTTATGGTAAACAAATAAAAAAAAAAAATAACACAAAGATTGGCTAAAATCCACGGGCATCTGCTGTGTCTTTGTCAATAACAATTCACATTATTTATTTTAATTAAACAATTGGGCGTTAATAAATGCTCATAAATGAACGAACAGTGGTACACAGCCGCGAGGGAATTGTCTTTTTTTTTCTTTTGAGCCGCATGTTTGCTTCTCTCTTTCCCTCTCATTGCATCGCTGTCGATTTATTCTCTCATTTTTGCTTTTTCGAATTTAAATAGTTTCGAACTCGGTTCATCGCAATTATGCACTTTTGTCAGAGAGCAAGCTGATGCTTGACAGAAATGGAGATGCTGTCTGCCATGAATATGATCTTGGAATTGCTAAACCAAAACACTTCGCGCTATTTAATTCCACTTAAAAAATTAAATTACTTTAACACGACTAATGCAGATCAAAGTAGAAAAACAGAATTATAACTTTTAACGAAACGGAATAGCACGACAAAATTACAATACAATACAAAACACAAACACAATGACTATGTTTTTTCTGTGTCCCGTCTCTCGCTCGCTCCGTCGCTTTCGTTCTCGCTCTCGCTTTGCACGGGCTCAAGCAACAAATTACTAAATGTGGCCGTTCATTACGAACGTTATTTGTTCAGAAGAAATGTATGCCGAGTTGATTCGTTAAAATTGGCTCAGGAAAATCGATGATTAATGTAATCTGGCGAGAGAATTCCAAGTGTAGAACGGTTTCGAATGCGCATTGAAATGCCCGTATCCAATATCGAACCAGCATCTTCCGTTGCACATTTAAATCGCCAAACTCACTCACTTGCACAAAATGTTGAGAGAGAGCGAGAGAGCCGCCGCCGCCGCCGCAAAAACAATGCGCGCACAATAGTCCATTTCGAATATGATTGCTGTGGACACATAATCAGTGTGTGATTAGAGTAGCCCGTAACATTTTTGTCGGACAGGAAGAAGCTACTTATCACACACTCTTTCAGCCGTTCAATAGAGCTTCTGATTTTTGTGTATTGTATGTGCACCGTTTTTGTTATTGCCCGGCCCGACCCGCTATGGCCGGCCGTTGCTGTTTTTATTTGGCTTTGTTAAAATGCGACGTTCGTATTGTTGTCGTCATCATCTTCATCGAAATTAATTTCCTCTGAGATTTCTTTATTAAAAATCTACACACACACACACACACACATAAGCGTGCTTCTCAAATTCCTAACACTCACATTACGGCCACATTCATTACAATCATTTTCATAGATTCATCGAATGAAAGAATCACGGTTTTGCTTGAATGTAGCTTACATAGGCGCGCTCGCTCGCAACCCACCGACCAAGTGATTATCATCAATTGTTGCAGGCAGCGCTCGATTCCTGAATAACTTAAACGAACACCGAATCTCAACAATACATTGAATAAAAATAGCAACAATCAGATTCAAAACAACGACACTTCGTAACAGAATTAAAAATACAGCCCGATCGAATCAGTGGCTTTGTTATTAGAAAACGCACTTTTGCCTTTGCCCAAGCAGTAGCCATTGATGATTTAGACAAAATATTATGTGCAGTATTTGTGGTTGTGTGTGCGCATGAGCGCGCGCGCGTATTCTCGTTGTGTTTTGTTTATGCTCACCGTCTTTCCGCTGGCTATATTGCCGGTTGGATTTCAATGTTTGCGTTTGTGTTGAAGATTAATGGATTTATGTGGCTGATAAGTGTTTTTCAGTGCGTAGGCTCCTTTTATGAATCAAAATGTACGCTGGATTTTTTACTTATTATTATTATTTTCTTCACTCAGTCATGTTTTGTCGGTTCATCATTTTGTTATTTTTGACTTTGATTTTTGTTGATTCGCTTTCATTATGTTGATCTGGGCCCGGATTTGTCTTCCGATCGTCGTCGTTTTTTTTTTTCGCTTTCTATTTGTCATTACTCATTACTTTGTTAATGGACATCACTTTAATTTTTGAAACTAAGAGTCGTGTAGACATTTTGACTCACACGCACACGCACACTCATTCACTCACTGATTATGACTGAGGACAAACGATCTCATCTTTCTGAATTCCATTACACGCTCTCAGCGGACGGCAACTAAATCGAAACGCGCGAGATCTTATCTCATCGAATGATTAATAATTAAAGATTCGTGGAATCGAATATGGCTCCAAATATGGCATTTCTTCAAAATCAACAACAAAAGTAAATCGAATGCGATAAAAAAAAACAATGCGCGCCATCCGAAATGTGTGCCGAAAAAAACACATTCAACACAAATGAAGGTGAAGGAAGAAAATTTCCATCAAGAAATTATCGGAATAGCGTGTAGATGTTGTCTTAATTACACTTAACCACGCGGTAGTTTAATCACAAATGCGTATCTGCGTCGTGTGCTTTTTTCCGTGCGCATCATCGCTTGCATAGATTTGGCCGGAGAAGAGTCGGCACGGTTGTCTGCGTGCAATAGAGTCAATCTGATCCGCGGTGAGTGGCATGAAACCGCAAGCAAGCAACAATTTGTGAATTTGTGCAATTAAACAAAATTATGTGTACACAAATACAAATAAGACAGACAACAGCCGTCTATCCGGCTCAATCGAAAGATCCGAATGCAAACGGATCGAGAGCAGCAAGCCAACATTGTAAGAATGAACGAACGGCGGAATGAACGAAGGCACACAAAAAAAGCTGCACACAAATTATTTAATTACCTAAATTTACAGTTTTATTATACCGTCGGTTGATCGGTTGGTCAGTCGTCGAAATTGAAGTCAAACGAGAATCGCGGAAGAGCGAGCAGCAAAACTGTTGCAAATGATTTCAACAAAACTCGCAACAAATCGAAACGATCATATCGGGTTTTGGACGAAAATCTAACAAATCAGCTTCTCAAAAAAGCAGCCAAATGCAAAGCGACACAATCAAAACGATAGACCGAATGATTGTTACAAGAGCGCGTGAGCGCGACCATCAGCATTGTTTTATATGAATATGCGTTTTGTGCTGCAGTTTGAGCATACAGAAGAATCGAAATGATCCGAAGTGGCGAAGGCAAGTCTACAATAGAATCGCGCAACATGCAACGAGAGCGCACGAGATTCTTGGCTAATAGTAAATCGCACAATGGCAACAAAAGCAAAGCGAAGAGGAATCAAAGCAAAGCGATGCAATATTCACACAATCAATGTGAGACAACAGGAGACACACCGAAAGCAAGAGAGAAAACTATCAGCGCTCAAAAAATGCGCGTTCGCGCACACATTCACCGGCACCAGCACACATAACGAAATCGCTGATTATTTAATAGTTTTTCAAACAACGCGAATCTGAATTTAATTCGGTTGATGTTGCCGTTTCGATTGGTTCTTCCTCTCCTTATTATTATTTCGTGTGATGATTATCTATCTGTGTGCTGTGCTAAGACCCGGTCGGCCAGTCGCGTTATGTTGCAATTTTCTTGTATTGTCTTAAGGTTAAAATGCGTCTCGCAACTCATTTTCTGTGTGCGCCTTTTTTTTGGCCCCTCGCTTTTGTTTGTATATCTCGCTGGAACATGCATCGCCAAACAAAGACATCGGCAAACTAAACAAAAAAGTCGGCAATAATCACTAAATATAACACGATGCAAAGCCTTTTTTCTCTTTCTACGCGCTTTCTTCAGGGAACTGCAGCTGTGAGCTCGAAAAAAGAACGATTCCATCGACAAAACATGCTACACACACACCGAAACAAACTCACCGAAAATGAAATCGATAAAACAATGCCAATGATAGGCATAATGCTCTATGCATCGCGCGAGCCGCGAGAATCTTTTGCGTACGAGAATCACTTTGACAATCACGCAAAAACGATAACAATGAATAAGAAGCATTATATATTCGCTACATATCGCTTACGCCACACGATACAATTCGTTCAACGAAAAAAGAGTGTGAGTTTTTGATAGCACGCGCTCAGCAAAACAATTGTTTTATTGTGCGCATTGCGCGATATTCTTGTAGTCGGAACTTTCCTCGAAATTTTCATGCGTTGTTTTTTACAGAATTTAATGGACAGTTTTTTATTCTCGATAGTTAATAGATCACGTTCCTTATAATGAACACACACTGGGCGCATTTTTCCTGGTAAACAAAGCAAAGAAAAGAGGTGATCTTGTTTATTCGTGACCAAGGAAGAGGAATTTCGTTGCAAATACTGTTCGAATTCGGTTATCAATGAAATTGCGCGTAAACAAAAGCAAAGTGAATGAAATTTTTCAAATGCACAAAAAAAAATGGCATTTCATTAGCGAATGGTTATAAAAAGGGCAATATGAACGCGGTGCATCGCTTATTGAACATTTTGTCATTTCGTCATTCTGTCAATTGCATTGCAAAATAGCTATATCGAATACGAGTGGTTTTTGAATGAGCCGCATTGCGATTCGAACTCGAAAAGCGACGAAGAGTGCAGAATATATTAAATGACACCTTTCGAACATCAACCTTATCACAATTCGATGGATGTTGAATTCGAGGAATTTTCCAATTGTCGCTCACACTGTCGCACTCTCCGAATAGTTTTCTCGGTGTCTATTCTCGGAGGCGGCAAACATTGTTCCAACTCACAGTCAATATAATTTCCGTGTTCTCTCTGTCTGGCTTTTTGTTGTCCCCTTTCGCTTTCTATCTCTTTCGCATTGCTTAAAGTTGACTTGATTATTATTCGATCTTGCTCACATTTCTGAGAAATTCTGGCAGCGATTTGGTCGGGTTTATTTTTATTCACTTCGCGCTAACTGAGCGTTCGACATTTATACTGCAGTTATTATTGTTCTATACGTAACAAACGATGGATCACACAAACAACGTGAACACGAACGAAGAAAAAAAAAACATTGTAAACTTACACAAAATGACTTTATCTGAAGAGGAAAACCAGCTACACAGCACAATCCAACGCAGGCTGAAATGGAATAAAAAGTGCAAAAATATTTTGAATGAATAAATTTTTTATTTATACCGAATGAATCGGAGTGAATAACTAAAAATCAAGCGGCTTGAGACAAAATGGCAAGCGAAAAGCATGGCAACACAAAAAAACTATGTATGGCAATGAACGAGCGGCAACAGAGATAACAATGAGCACTTCGTTGAATACGACACCGTGTACAAATATTACATACAAAGGATACGCGAATCCAAAGTGGCGAAATTCGACGATAACAACGATACAAGGCCAGATCGGCCGAAACAAAACGATCGATTCGCGCAAACCAAAGTAAAATAATAAATAAACAAAAGTTCATGTTCCTTTGCGAGCGAGAGAGAGAAAGAGAAAACGCGTTGAAATGAAACCAAGAAAATCGCTTGGCCACAAAAAACAATGCCCGCGAAAACGAATGACAAAACAGACAAAAGAAAAAGAGCTTTGTCAAAAGGCAACTGGAACGCATGAACACGGCAAGACGGATGATACCTGGCCAACGACAAAATTATGTGAAATATTAAAAAGTATCCCCTATTCATAATTACCAATTAAAGCGCGCGCCCAACGCATCAAATAAGCCGCCGATTGGCAGCGATTGTGCAGTCATCACCAACGTTCGCTTTGCGTGAGATTGTGCGCGCGTACACACGCTTTATGCATTTACGCGAACAGCCAATGAAACCTGGCCGCGAATCGAGCCGGCGATTAATGAAAATCGCGATTTCGGAAAGATTAAAATTCGGAAAATCGCTATTCATCGATTTATCGGCGTAAATTCTAGCCCGATTTATTTATCGGTGCATAGTTTTATCGCAGAGTGGATATTCTTATTGCCATTATCTCATCGAAAAGCGGATGATTTATGACACCTTTGAATGTGATCGAAGTGATACCAGGAATCGGAAACAAAGCAAAAGTTATCAATGTCTCGTTTTGTTGTGTGCTGGTTCTCACATCAATTGTTATTGCTATTCTTGATGCTCGCGAATGGTCGCGAATCGATTCACCTTTGGCGAATCCTTTCGCTCCGTCATTTTCAATGCTTGATTTTAACACACCGAGAAACTTGAACGAAGAAAGCAAAAAATGTATTATTTGACAATAAATTGCTGAATATAATCATATTAAAACGAAAGCATATGTGAGCAACTGCGATTTCAAATGCAACACGAAAGAAAAAACGAGAAATAAACGAAATACACAAAAATTATGATACATGCAGAGCATGAACAGAGTGCACAGATGTCCATTTGGGCTTTCGTGTGAGTGTGTGTGTGTGTGTGTGTCTCGGTTCGTTTACGTTTCGATAAATCAGTGGTGATTATCTGTGTGAAGAAAAAATGGACAAAACGGATTCGACAACGACAACAACAACAACAACAACACACAAAGCAGCTCATATTGAAAACGAAGGAATAAAAGCAACAGTCGTTTTGGATCTTGTTGTTCGAATCAACGAAATTATGCACATAATCTAAACAGTGAAGCGCACACTGTGCACAATGCATTGAATTGGCCGGCTCTCTATCTCTCTCTCTCTCTCTCTCTCTCTCGTGCCGTCCAAACGTTTTCATACGCCAAGGTTCGCACTGTCTATTGATATTTTGCCATTACATTTATTATATATTGGTTTGGACGATAAGAATACCGAAAAAGCCGAACATCGAAAGGCAGCCAAAGCATCGGCGGAGAGCAATAACAATACGCGAACATTTCGGTTTGGTTTCAACAAAACAATAAACTGATTTATAGTGTTGAGTGTAAAGAAAGCAAGTTATAAAAATTCGTAAAATCGAACCGATTCAATGGTATATTGGCATCGCTTGCGAATTGCATCGGACAGCGCGAGAGGAAGGAAGACATTCGAGCGAACGTTTGTAGTTTGTGTGCGCAGAACATGTACAATTTTTCGTTTTATCCGTTTCTTAGTTCTTGTTCACTCATTGATTATTATTGTTATTATTTTTGGAATATTCTCCGGCTTCTTCTTCTTCTTCTTCCGTTTCGCGGGCGATTGTTGATGTGCTGTATGCACATTTAGTGGAGATTTGCGCGCGCGCGCACGCGCTTGCTCCGAATGTCTTAAATGCACTTAAAAGCAAAAGTATTCTTGTTTCTGGTTCTGGCCACCAAGCACTCGATGGATTTTAAATACGATATGCAAAAGCACTCGAAATGGGCCAGAATTAAAGCAATAAACACAGCAAGCAAGCCGAGCATTTTCTGTGATGCCGAACGGTCAAAGCGACAACCATGTGCGACACAAAATGCATAAACAATAAAATATATATATATATATAATATTTAAGAAAAACCAAAACGATGAGCGAGCGCGAGGCGGAAAAAGCTGTGAGATGTTGGCGGAAAATAATAAGAAAGCAACAACAACAACGGCACAGCAGCGAAAACACAATGGAAAGTCCAAAATCAAGATAATATTTAGGCAAAGCGTAGCGATCGCACGCGTTATTTATAAACATAAATTCCTATTCTCCTCTGCTCGAGTGTGTGTGTGTTTTGTTTTTGCCTTCGTCATTAGGCTTATACCCTTACATTTTATTATTATTCTCATTTTTTGCCATCCTTATTATAACTATCTCATTTTATTTATTTTTTTTTTTAGTCGAGCGCTTTTTTCTGTTGTTGTCATTCGCGTTGTTGTGTGCCCATCTTTCGATTTTGATTCCGTTTACATCAAATCCTCGTTCGGTTGGTGACTTTCATTATTCGAGGCGAAAGACGATAATCTCATCGCTTTCCGTTCGGAATTTGACGACTTTTGTCATTGTTCAGTGCTGCTTCATCGCCCATGTGAAAACAATTGCCTAATAGATGAGGGACGAGAGACGAGAATGAATCGAATGAATGAGCGTGAGATACACACCGTGTTCTGCTTCATTCAGGTCGCAATGAAAAATTGATCGTGTTCGACGATTCATGTTGCTTTGCCCGAACAACAAAAAACCATTATTACGGTTTTGATCGTTTGCACGCTTTTTTTCATTTTGTCGCCATTTCGCCTTTGTTTTGCCAATTTCTACAAATTGAATACTTTTTCACTTTTTTTTTATAAAACAAAGATTTGTTGCTTTATAATCATCATAGACGAGAAATCACGGCATTGATGCTTCGATTTGATAAAAATATCATCTGATGACGATTGAAATAGTGTTCTTCGATTTCGATGGAAATTCGGACAAAACGTAACAAATGTTTGCGACATTGAACAATGTTTTATTTATAATTGTGAGCGCTTTCAAACACATTCAATGGAACCAGACAAACGGAAGAGTCGGGAAAGAATAAAAAAGTTTTTCAAAAAATCACTGACGAAAAATATTAATTGCATAATTTTAATTCGGTTTTCATCGAAATATTTGTTAACGAATACGTTTGGTCATTATCGGCAACACAAATTTCAGTTCAATCATGTTGTTGGAATGTAATTTTCGATTTGATATCGAGCTTGTTCGCACATGTGTAATGATTGTTAAATGATGAAATATGATTTCATTGTTAAACGGGCTTGTGAATCGAGTGAGCAACAGACGATTATAAGCGCTGCAAATATATTGCCCACAAGAATATATTAACAATGGTCAACAATAGCCGTATTATCGCTTTTCGATCTCTAATTGTTGAGGGGTCAAGATGAGATGATAACTCCGGATAATCGAATGTAATTGCAATAATTGAATTTTCGGCTCATTCTCTCTCTTACTCTTGGGCATGAATCGTCGGGCAAACAATAAATGGCCGAACGAGGAGAAAATGATTTGATGACGACAACTCCGCTGACCGATTTCGATCAACGCTCAATTCACTGCCACCCTCCACCATATTAAATACTTCCGTAATTAATATTGAATCTTTTTAAGTGCACATAATCTTGTTTCGGTCAGTTCTCTCGCTGTGAGGCGAGCGGCAGTTGTTTCATCTTTCAAGTAGATACTTTCAAATTAATTTATTGTTCGATTGCATCGTCCAGTTCAGCCAGAATCAAATGCTAATCTAATCAATGGGCAAGCTGGCCGATTTCCGTGTGCGTTGTTGTTGTTCATATCATGCGAGCAAGTTTCGGTGCACACCCCTAAAAAAAGGCTGCATCATGATTACAGTGCAAGACCGAACGTAGAAGTGCGGCAGTGATTGCTCCATACGGCTCAATCTATTGAGTATCTATTTAATAAACATGATCTAGTTGTAATCTTCTCATTACATCAATCTCATTTAGAAAGCAAACGTGCATTCGAATGTGTGCATCTGTATATTGTGTGTGCTTCCTGTAATATGTTGTGTGATGGATGACGGTATTGAACATGAAAAGGCACTGCCACAATTTTACGTTGTCAGTCGCACGTCCATTGTTCAGGATTATCGAACGCCCGATAAACCGCCGAAATATTTTTTTTTTTTCTGCTGACGAATGAATGTTTGTGCAAAATAGTTGTGTAAAAGTGAACGAATATATGGCATTCTCGAATACTTTATTACACGTTCAGCCATTCATTTTGACACACACACACATAAGTGACTTACTCGCGGTCCCTTTTCTATATCTATATTTATTTAGAATCATTGTGTCAAAAATGAGCGTTTGCCTTGAATTTTACGTTCCATTTATAATATTGTTTCCACTAACGATGACAGTTGGCTTCATAGCGAAGCATTTAGGTGATATTAATTGTTCAAATCGGAGCCGAACGAATCGCTGATGGCGAAAATTGTATCTCGTCCCCTTACCGAAGCGAGCATTCACTGCAAAATTAGACCAAACAAGACACGTACGACGAACGAATGTCATATCATTTTTTTGGTGCTATTTGTAGAAGAGAACAATGCGTTACATTGAAATGAAGTGCGCATATAAAAGTTTTAAAACGATAATAATGACAAAGAGCACAATACACGACATTCATTAAATGCGATATGCTACTTTTCACGTTCACATCAATACACAGCCGAATTAAACATAGTTTGACTTTATGCAATGATCGATTTATACACATTATTAAAATACACGTTGCTATTATCTCGACGCACAGGCTCTGTGCCAGCCATATTGGTCGCAGTATGTGAGAATTTTATCGAGCAACAAAACACAACAATCACACATTTCCCATCGCTCATCAAATGAATAGGATATTTTGACATTTTTTAACGCTCATAAACACATTTTGTGAATGATTTTGCGATTCGGCGGTTTTTCAACGGATAAATCAACAGTTTCATTTGATTTTGCAGGCAAAAACCGAACCTTAAGAAACAAGATTTCGGCATCTTGTTACATTTTTCACGCATTTGAAGGCTATAGTTTTCACATAAATTCCTATTTAAATTAGCAATTTAATGATTTCTCTTGTGCAATCGAATAAGTTTCCATCCAGTCGAAATTGGGATTGGTTACGAAAACATGCGTAATCCGAAATAAGTCGCATCATATGCAATTATAACATATTTTTCGGTCATTGTAGCTCAGGCCTCGAAGAAAATGTGTAAATAATAGCTTACTTTATAGATATGAATATTATTGTATTGCTGGCTGCTGTTAATATTTTCGAAAGCGCCTTAAAAAAACATATAAAAGCATCACTTGATCGAGCATACGTGAGCGCGAGATACAATGTACAATTGAACAGCGCAAACGAAAATACGAACTAGATGGAGAAGAAAAAATCGGTGCTCGAATGTAAAATTATATTTTAATGAATTAGGTACATGCGGTAGGCTTTGGAATGTGTTGTGTGTGCGAAAGCTAGAGCGCGGCTAGATGATAATAATGATTTTGTTGGCTGACAATGATTATAATGACGGTTATTGTGAAATAGAAGCACCGCATCCGATGGAAAGCAGACGAAATCCGATAAACAAGACCAGAAGCCGAGCGAATGAGAGCGAAAAAAAGGAGAGAGTGGCGGAGCAGGGAAACAGCGCGACGACAATAAGCTTTACCAATGTGTTACCAAATATATTACTATTTGATTTCGTAGTTAGAGTTTAAACTATCTTGGTCGTGTGTGCGCGAGTGTGTAAGTGGAAAAAATAGCGCATGAACAATAAGCGAACTATAAATGCTTCCAATGCTTTGTTTAGTATTTTTATTTTTTATTACACGTTAATTTACGTTACGTTCACTGCTTTTTATAATTTGTTGATTGTCAATTCTTACTTCCATTTTCTTCCAACCATCTATCGGCCTCTCAGCACATAATTTATTGGGCAAATAATCGGCGAACATACGTGTACGCAGCGAGCGATTGAGAAAAATAGTCGAATGCGGCCAATAGACGTAATGTATAACATGTTAACAGCAAATAATCTTACGTTTCGAAATTGTGGAACGGGCTAAAGTATCTCTTTAAGAAAAGACAAACGTAACATTCGAAAAAAATATCACTTTTATGAGCAAAAAAAAAAAAAAACGGATTTGAGCCGAATTTTGAAGAAAGAGTAAGTTAGAGAGAGAAATAAAGGAACAGACACAGTTCAAAAAGAAATATTCAAGCATTTAAAAAAACGCCGATTTTCAATTTGTGAAAGCTGCAACAATTTTCACTGAGCAAGACACAAATCGGTCACAAAGACATGGAGAAAAAATTGGGTGCGTATTGTGATTTCCGTCATTCACCAGATGTGTGTTTGAACAACATCGCATGAATGAGAGTGATGATTTCCTTGTTAATTAAATTTGGATGATAATTTTTTTCTCGATGAAATTTCGAAAGCCTAGTGCTAATTAGAGTTGTACAAAAAGGGAAAGAATTAAAAATGTTAATAATAGATAATCACCAAGCGTTGAATTGTTGCTTTTATTCTCGTTTGACTGCAAAATTGTCGACAAACACAGTGTGGCAAGTAGCACGGGTAGCACCAAATGCGAAAGAAATGGCAAATACTTTACACTATTGAACCAAAAGTCATAACATTTAAAACAAATTTAGTATTATGCGTACAAACCGAAGAAAATACACAATTTTCGATGCGTGTGAGTACTTTTTGCTGCTCGATTTGTTCATCGACAACCTCTTTTCTCGTGTTTTTATCCCCCCAAATCATTTACCAATTAAATGAATGGTTTGTGTTTGAATACGGTTTCATCGTGAAAAGCGTCTTGTCTTGATGGCACGATTAAACGCATGAATAATTACCGATCGAGTGTGTCTATTTAGAAGGCAGATTCTTTGTTTCGATGCATAGAGTAACATGGCTGCGCTCGACAATAGGCACGTTGCGGTACGCATAATTGCTAACCAATACTTTTCTGGTATTGGTTCAATTAAATTTCACTACACATCGAATTGAATGGAATCGATTGATTGGCTTTTAAATGCATAGAAAAACGACAACGAATCGAAATCGGCAATCGGAATAAGAAAGCGCTAATAAATATGCGTCGTTCAAAATGGATTGTGTGCCAATGGTGATCCGAAAATGTGTGTAGTTTGGCTTCCATTTCACTATAGTTTCGGATAAATTATTTTTCCGCGGCAACCCCATATTTGTAGTATTTAGGCGTAAAATATGGCCATTTAGTAACAAACAACAGCGGCATTTGTGATGCGCTCAAGACAGAGAACGACAAGAAAGTAGCGAGGACAGCAATCAAACCTAATTAAAATCGCTCATACATTTTTGATCAGCAAATAATTTTTCTGAACCATTTCACTTCACACAAGCTCGTCAATGGGCCGTTCCCGTTTGAAAATTGATAATTTTACGAATAAAATAACTACCATGTTGCTGTGGCGCATACATTTTATGGACAATTTTTCCATCGATTCTCGCGCTGATTTAAAAACCAATGGATTTTATGCCGCCTCTCAATAGTTACCGTTCAATGAATTTAAATGCTGCGCGTCCTGAAATGCGTACCCCAACCACCACCCCTGCCATCCTCATTCCAAAACGTTCATTATTTTTCATAATGTTCTCTCGTTCATTTCGTTTTCGTGTTAGTTCAAAGCAATTATTTTTAAAGGAAACGGTCATGTCGTGATATTGGTTTGTGATTCCGGCATATTTCAATGTTTTGTTAATTTCCAAGTTTCAGCTATTTCCGAATAATTGCCGTAAAAGTACCAACCTAAACGGGTTCTAGCCGAATAAATTGTATATTTGAATCGAACATTTTCGAACGGATAGTGGTGGTTTTCATTATCGAGCAGTGCTAATCAATGCGCCGCCATCGCTTGCAGTGGCTAGCCCTCGAGCAAACTCACTCGCGTTCTAACCCTTCCCATTCCTCATCGACGCCGCTAACCGAGCGAGAGCTTTCCGTCTATTTTCACACCGCAATTTTGATGTAATACCGCATTTCGCGGGCATTCATTTTGTTGCACCTGATTTTCACATCAAATTTTAGAATAAATAAATACAATTTTGATTATACTAAAAATCATGGAAACTCCTTTCCGGCCAACAATGATCTTCTTCGTGCTCGATTTCGTTAATAAATTCAGTTTTTTTCTCACCCGCTAAATGCGGTATTTTGGCCGAGGATTGGCTGGATTCCATAGATTATTTAAGCAAGTTACAATGTTTTTGCCTAGCACGAACGTTTTATCTTCATATTGACCGCATTGCTGTTATGCATAATAGACGAAGCAATGCTTTTGAAGCTGCACTACATATTCTCAGACTAAGTGTGTATGCGTCTCTTTGGCTCGAAGTGTGTGTGTGTGTGTGTGTCGGATCTGGAAAACATTCAGCGAGAATCAGAAATAGTCAGACAAATAAATAGACTTGAATACACACACACACACGGGCGCGATCTAATGAGGTAAGTAAAATGAGAATCGGACGTCAGAGAGTGAGTGGGATAGAAACCACCCGGTCGACCATACGAAAT
The DNA here is from genome assembly GCA_028476595.1 of Obolodiplosis robiniae. Classification (NCBI taxonomy): domain Eukaryota; kingdom Metazoa; phylum Arthropoda; class Insecta; order Diptera; family Cecidomyiidae; genus Obolodiplosis; species Obolodiplosis robiniae. The sequence continues at coordinate 3,123,384 of CM052017.1, read as the reverse complement.
AAACCAGCGACAAGACAAAATAATTGCTTTCGATATAATTTTTGTAATTTTCAATTTTTTCTATGTCATTGTTTTTGTTGTTGCTTGCTTGGGCATAGCCCATTTGCTTGAACTCTGCGGCTTCGAAATGTTCTGTGTTTATGCTTTTGTTTATTCATTTTTATTATTAATTCTTTGCGGTTTTACGAGCAACGCAACCGAATGACGCATCTTACAGATATATGAGTTTCATATGGGCCAGCGCCAACCGACTAACGAACGAATGGGCAAAAGTATGACGAGTTAAAAATAATTAAGGCAAACATATATACACCGTTAAGAGATACTTTCCCGATTAACTCAGGGATAATGATTTATTTATACGGAAGAAAGTCGAGCGAAATGAATTCACGTAATTTTTTGAGTTTTTGTTCACTTGCACGAAATGACGGAAAACGGGGAAAAAATGTGCTGGCTCAAATTCAAAAAAAAAAAGCAACAAAAAATAATGGAAAACGAAGTGGAAAATAAAACAAATAAAATACAATGCAGCCTGTCGGATATGCGAAAAAAAGCAACAAATCTGCGATTCAATTGCATAAAATGTAATAAATTTAACCATCCCGTCCAATTTCACTGTGTATACACTTGCTAGTTGAACATAAACAAATGCGCTCGCATGCATCACATGCTCCGAAGGGCTATTGCGGTATTTAATTCAAATTGAAAATAATTTGTTCTAATTTTCATTGAAATATTAAACAAAGCAATGGAAAAAAGCCAGCCATATATACACACACACGACGATGATGACGACGATGCAACAGAACAATGGATGAACACACGCGAAAAACAATCATAAAAATGACGATGAAACCGAGCACACAAAGAGCAGGGCCCCGAAACAGAAGGTGATCGAGCAGTAACAAAAGAAATATATGTTTGAGAATTATATCATAAAAAAAGACACGCAAAAATCCGAAAAAAAAACAAATCTGTAATGCCAAATTGCGCGCGTATTATTTACGGTAACATGCCATAATTTAAATGACCATTTCAGCCAAACGAGCAGCAAGAGATTGCAATTGACTTTTAAGTTGATTGCATCGAAACGCGAATGCAATCATGAATAAAAGTGAAATTATTTTTGTATTGTCATCCACCTTCCCTCCAGTTCATTTATACAGTGTAAAAATTCAATTGTTCTTCATAAGATTGTTTTCCTTTGAAGAAATTGCTTCAATTATAAAATCGAATCTGGGTTTTTCCAATATTCAGTTCAAACCTAATTCTAGGCGGACGAAAGTGATTTATTCCAAGTTTTTTCGGAAAGTTTTCGCCTTCCGCCTTGAAAGGGAGGATGAAAGGCACCATCATTCAATTAAGTTAGGTCATCTATTAATTTTTTACGGTTCCGACTCTTTCCATTAGGCTACCTCAAAATTGGACGTATGATATCAAATATGAATAAATAATAATCAGCGGATAATCAACATTGACAGTAGCCGATTGCGTACAATTTTGTCGTTTGATTGTGCACGCGTCCGCGCTGTCGCCCTTAAATGAGTGGCAATCACACATTGATTTCGTCGCAAGGCTCGATCATATTGCGTGCATTCGGTTTGTGTTTTATTTTTAATTTTTTATTAATCAACTTGATTGGCATAATCATGATCTCTGCGTGCACTGTCGCTATTGCACAAGAAAACATTCAAAAAGTATTGCATTTGACCGATAAAAAGTATGGACGGAGGACAACTCATTGGCAATTAACCAATCGAACTCAAAAATCGCTACGAAATTTTGACATTTCCAATCAACAAAGAAGAAGAAAAGCAGAACAATTGATGAGCCCAAAATTGCACCATTCCGACAAAAAAGGTTCTTGAATAATTTCGTGCGGCCAAAATGAGATGGAAAATTTCATTAGCTTGGTTATTAGCGATATTAAATATGCAGAGCATACTAACTGGAAAATAAATTACTTTCGACCATCCACTAAGCTGAATCAAGAAATATTTCCCAACAACACACGAGTCAATGGACACATGAACATAACACGAAATGTTTGTGTGCGCGATTCGGTTTGCACAAATGAGAAATTATCTACAAAGCATGTCGAATTGAGTGATGTTCATTTTTGAAATGTCAGTCAGTGATTTGGTTCAATTTATTATAAATACATATTTTATTGTGTCTACTTCATCTGCACTAATTTTTTCCTGTCGAGCGTACGAAAAGCGTTGCGCATTCATTTTCCGGGGGATTTTTCGGTTGATTGGCCGTCAGTAGTTCGTGTGAGAAATTATGAGATTTTAAGATTTAAATCCGTTGAAAAGTAACGAATCGCATGTGAATCTCGCGCAATCGAATATGTGAGATTTGGATTTATTTTCTCTCATGCTAAAATTCAATCATGATGCTGTTCGCATCATTTACTTTTAAATTAGAAGAAATTCCCATTTTTCGATTGAATGCGAGAAAAAAACAAACACCTTTCTGGCCTCTGTCTGGTTGAATCCAATTCAAATCATCGTGTGATCAGATGTGCTCGATACATTTTTTTCCAATAAAAATTGTTACAATTTCCATTTCCGTGATTGAAAAACAAGCAAAAATCATAACGCTCGCGTGTCAATAAAATGTGTTGGAAATGTATTTGGCATCGATTTTCCATCGGGGATAATGTTACCAATAAAATGGTTATGGAAACTTATTGGCCACATCATCGCAACAGCATCGAAATCACACAGACACTGAACACTAGCACACTCTCGTCCAAGGAATTGATCGATATATATATATTCAAGTAGACAAGAGTTAAAGCGTCTATTTTCGCAAAAGTTAAAAGACGTAAAAATAAGTGTTTATTGAGGTCGCATTCGGTGAATGAAAGAGAGACGTAATCTATATATCGAAAAATTTGCCAGGTCCGCATAAAAAGTGTCCACAAAAAAGGCAGAGAGCCAAAGAGGAGTCAAGCACATATAAATTCTCAGCATAGTGCTCGTCATCGCCGTCGTCCGTTCATCGTTCGCGCGTGCCATCCGCCTTCCTGATGTGTCATGAAAAATCGATTGCTCGAAATGTTAATGCAATGAAACGACCGAAAAAAATCAAAATGTATAGGTCATCCGTGCAGAGAGTGTATTGATTTTTATGACAAAATCAACAAAAAAAAAAAAAAAAAAAAAGAGAGAGACGAGCAGCAGTTACGATAAAACCATCGACCAAATAACAAAAAAACGAGATAGAGCAAGAGACCGAGCTAAAATAGTAAAAGGAACGTATAATTCATTCATCGCCCTTTATTGACAAATATCTACACGTTTTACTTGATGTTTTCAAACCGATATTCTGCTCATTTTTTCGGGAATTTTCAACTTCCTCCACGTCATGCGTGTGTTTTTTTTCGGCGCGCGTAAACATTGGGCTGTCGAACGGTAATATTTTTGATAGTCGACATTGGTTTTCGCTTCAAAATGTGATGAAATATGAACAGGGACACGGACTAAATGCCATTCCAAGCCGCATACAATTTGTTTGTGAAAAGAATTTCAACATTTTATTCTTCTTCTTCATTCATATCGACAATAAAAGAAATGAAAAATATCGCGGTGCGATGCGCTCGGTGTTTGTGTGTATATTTGGAGAATGGCAATCAAACAAATGCGACGCTATGTCGACGAGTATCATTTATATTTATGTTCATCGTTTCTATATTTTTCTTGGTTGTAGGTTCGGGGGTAAGTAAATTGACAACGTGCGAAGAAAACTGCAATGAATTGCTCAATTTCCGATAGCGGAACGGAAAAATGTGTGGCGGATGGGCAAATTGCGCAACTTCAAGAGACTCAACGACACAAACAACAGCAAAAAAAGAAACCAAAGGATATATATGAAAAGGGCTGCCCATTCTTCTTCGACGATTTCATGTCTATTTGCTTAATTTCTTCAGTTTCGCGCTTCGTCTTTTATCTTTCATCCGTTTTCTTCACGCTCTGTGCCATCATAAAAGTTTTCTTAACTGTGTTGTTGATTTTCCGGCGCCGTATTTTTTCTTTTCATTCAATTCTTAATTTGTAATTTATTGAAAAAAAAAAAAAAAAAAAAAAACGTTTTCTGGTTTGCTCTTTAATCGCTCTTCATCGCCCACAGTGTTTTCGCGCAAGAGGTTTGGATTAAAGATTTCCAAGCATAGCAACAAAAAATAAGCCACTCTATCTGTCGTCGATTTCGCCTACCCGTACGTTTTTACCCGGAACAGATTAATTGAAAATTGAAAATGAAAACTTGTAATTGTAGCGATTTCGAAAAAGGGGCGCATGAAATCGTGTTGAAGAGATTTTCAATGAATTTCATGTTGCTCAACGCGCGCCGGCCAAAGTGTGTTGTTTCATGCGAAGAAGAAAAGGGGTTTTTCAATAGCCCTATTTAAAAGAATCTCCGGCTGATGTTTTATTGCCAAAGCACTTGAAAACAACTAGCTTAAAAATAGCAGTGTATAGTATTGAGCACGTACCGTTTCGATATTGTCCACAGCGGCAAATCAAAGCAAATGGCTAGAGAACCGGCTGACGCATCAAATACAAATATCTGCAAAGAAAAGTGAAAACAAAAGAAATTTCATTAGATTCGTTTGATGTTTCGATATAAAAAAAAAAAATGGGCGAAGATGGTGCGTCCCACTGCTGAAAAGCCATGTTGAGATATTTATCTCAATTTGATTTTCGGAGTGGAACGAACCATATGAAAATTAAAATAATTAAATAGATGCGTTATCATTTGAATATGGTTGATGTGTCGCCAGGGAAGCGCACAAAACGCTTATAATTTATCGTTTTTACGCTTAGCACAGCCGCACATAGCCAGACAAAGAGGCACGCACACAGGTCCGGTCTCAAATGCTTTTGTGGCCGAATCAAAATGCGCCAAGAAAATGGCGAACGGAAATAAAATGAAATTTTCTGAAACTTTGAAACATGCATGCCGACGAAAAATTAAAATTTATGCATGAGTTGGATATGTAAGTAAAACAGCACAAAATATGCGTGTGGCGATCGAATGGAAAGGACTTTATATTTCAGCAGCAGCATCAGTAACGGCGGCGGCAATAAAAAAGATGTCAGTGGATTGGAAGTGGAAAGCAGCGATTCCGCCCGCTTTTCAACTAATTGAAATAGCAATAAATTTGAATTCTCTGGCAGAAAAAGAGAGCAAGAGTATCGTTTCATGTCGTTCGTTTTAATTTTCGGGTGGTTCTTGACGACTGACGCATTTAGTTTTAACATTGTACGGGGAAAGTTCAGCAACTGTTTTTTTTTTTTTTTTTTTTGCTGCAAGGAGCTCGAATGAATTTTGCTTCGTATCGTGCGTTTTGTTCGGCATCCTCTTTTCTTGGGAAATTATTATATAATCGGAACACTTCTCGTGTATAATTTTATATACATATAATGTGGAAAAATCGGACGGGCGCAGTTTCATGCGAACGGCGGGTGGAGATTGGAGCGCACAAATGAGAGAAAATGGCTCTCGATCTAATTTTTTCAACGATTTCCAGCTCGCTCATTTTCGTTAAATACATAATATAGACATAATTAACTTACTAATGGCACCACCTAAATGCTATCTATTGTGTATGTGATGGGCATACGGTCTGTGTGTTCGGCTCTCACTCAATCACTCTCTATATACATACATAAAGAGAGAGAGAGAGAGAGAGAGAGAGAGAGCGAGAGAGTAGAATGGTGAATAAAAATCTGAATAGGGATATCTCTCGCCTCTGACTGTTTGTGTATTTTGATGTTTTGTGCACGTATTTGTGGAAAAAGTGCTATGTGAATTAACGTTTCGTATTTCCAACGAGCACACTAAGTCTCGCTAAAGACAGAGCAGCAAAAAAATACGACAGAGAAAAGAAACAACACAGAGGAAAAAAACAAACGTAAGAAAATCCAATGATATGAACGAGCAAATGCTAAATTGGAAATATGTATATGCGAAGTGATGCGATGCCGGAGATGTGGTGTACATAATGTATAATGTAATGGAGTGAATGCGATACGATGCGATTTGAGACTGTATCCAACTTTTATCCACTTCACTGTTATGATTTCAGCAAGAGTGTCGTATTTTGGTGTTGTTGTTTTTGAGCTCGTTGTAGGTGCGAAAGACAGAGTTAGAACGAGCGAGAGTTATTGTGCAGCAGCAGTCAGTACAGCGAATGAGTGTTGTTGGCGCCCCGAATAATAATTTAGTTACAAAGGCGAAAACGAGCGAAAAGACACAGAGTGGTCTGGCATTTCACAATTTCGAATGTGTATGCTCTCTCTTGCCCGACAAGAGACCGAACACCACTGGATTCAGCAGTAACGGCGCACGTAAATCGATCTAGAGATGGAAAAAATGAAAATGAACGCTGGAAAGAGTGTGTAAGCTCAAGAGTGCGCATTGCAAAGTAGTAGTAACAATTCCTTTGGCCCGTAATTACATCAGTGAAAATAAAATAATCAAATGAAACAACGGCTCGTTAACAGGACTTATACACAAAGGCAAAAAAGGGTGGTAACAACACCAATGGAGAGACACAACGTGTATGTAACGTGCGCGCTCACTAATACCAATGGGACCACCGTTTCGTCGAATAAATATACGAGTATGCTCATTTTCGTTTCCAGCAAATGAGTGAGTAAGAGCGAGCGAGCGTATGTTCTCGTCACAATGCTAAACAACGCGACAATATACTCCAAACTACCTATGTTGTAGGCGGCCAATCCTCAAAATGCTCGCGTCATAACGTTTTCTAATGAAAAACGCTTTCCATTCCACCAATTAGCTCGTCCACCATTTTCTAAATGCAATTAAACAGTTCGCATCCGCGCTCTCTGACAAACACCATCTACATCTCGATTTCATTGGTCGCGTGCAAATTACGGGCAAATCTTTGAAACTCACTGAAATTCTGCGAATATTCAGCGTCTCATTTTAATTCAACAAACACAAATAATTGCAGATTTTTACAACATTCTTCATTGGCATTCACATTTCATCTACATAGAACAACATCCAGAAAGAAATTATGTATTATCAGCATACGATCGACAACTGGAGCTATCCCATTCGCATACCATTTCGGTCGCGACAACGCGCTCGTCTAAATATACCCCATCGAATGCGAGACAGTTTTTCCACAGCACGGACACACAAAAAAGTCATGCAACGAACGAGTGCGCGCGCGTCGCACAAATAATAATTCTCCTCTCAGCTCGCTCTCTCCCTCTTACCAGCCCTAACTCTTTTGGTCGCCCCAATACAATCACACACATTCGAGCAGACAATATGGGTTTGTTTCTCGCCATTTCCCAATTGCAGGGTCGTCGCTTTCGTCTTTTCCGGCGTTGTCGTTGTTGTTGTTGTCGTCGTCGTCGTCCATTTGACGATGTGTTGAACTCAAAACCTCTCTTTACCTTTCGGTTTGCTTGATAAAAATTGTTGTTTGTATATGTATTACATTGCATGTGCGAATCGGATCCAATGGATGTGTTTTGCGTATACATATATTTCCCTTTTTTAATTTTTCCCTTCGTTCCATTTTTATTTAATTTGTCTCACTCCAAGTGCATCTCTCCGGTTGGGCGACTACTCCGTTTTATTTTCATCTCATTTCATTTCTTGTCGCGTTCACTTCATACGGTGCCAATTTTTTTTTTTTTTTTCATTCACTTTTGTTTTTCACCATGGAAATTCGAGTGAGTGCGAGGTGGGGAGGGCAAAAGAAGGCTTTTATATACGTCGATTGCACCATTATTTTGTTTTATCTTGCGCATATCGTCTTATGCATTCATAAATAAACAAGACTCAAATTTATTAGTATATAAACCATGATTTTTTTTCGCCCTTCAATTTTGCCGATCCACTTTATATACTGGCTAGTAAAAAGGAATTAACCATCGAAGACCATCGTCGAAAGTTTTTAATTTTTCAACCATCGGCCATATTATGAATTATTAATCAATTTGTTCGAAAGCACCTCTTGCATAAAAAAAAGTGGTTCACATTGAATGAGCAAATAAAATGCGCATAAAAAAAATATTTCGTTTCCACGAAATTTGACGAGACAGACGATTTAGTTGAAATTGCTAGCTGAATGAAATGAAAGAAGGCTCAGACGAGGTCTATCACTGCAACTAATAAAAAAGACACGTACAACATTGGGCTTTTTTTAACCTTGGATGAACGCTGATGATATTTTGCTTTTCATCTCCATTGCTATGGATTGGATTTGATTACTTTGAAATCAACAGATAGAAAAACAACGACAAAATGTGTTGTTTACCATCTTCAAAGCTTCGTTTCTCACACATTTTCATTTATTCCAATAAAAAATTACCAGATTCTTTGAGGAAATTGCATGTTGTCATATTTTTCCACCGAATTCAAATACAGCAATACGTGTTTAAGCTTATTTTCGATGGAATTTATCGATTTTGATGGAGATTTTTCTCATCCGTTTTTCATGACGAAATTGAAAATTCTTGTGAATTTGCACGAATTTACACTCGATGGCGAAATGAAAAAAAAGCTCAATTACTCTTGCTCAGAGAAAATCAAAGCAAGTTTGCATAATCAGGTTCGGCCCCATATTTATATACAGTTAAATGTTGTGTGCTCTTATCGTGCGCCGTTCTTTTTCTCTCTTCCGCTTGGTTCCCGTTGATGCCCGAACCGAATTTCATTCCCTAATTTTGTGCAAACGAATCTTCTGACATAAGCTAAAAACACATAAAATATTCACACTTGCCCAAAACAAAGGCTGGAACGTAATGAAAAGAGTGGGAGAGAGCTACTTGATGCTGGCTTCTCTCATAAGCGCAACATTTTCGGTGAACAGAGAGAAGTGCTGAAGAAAATGAGACCGATATGCTCGAAAATGAAAATGAGCATATAAAAACAGTAGGAAAGTGAGCGGCTGAATTGACAACAACAGCAACAGCAGCAAAAATATCGCGCTTTAGTGAACGAAACCAACAAACAGTGAAAAATCATCACAAAATATACGAAACCCAGTCAGTTTACATATACCTTCACACACAGGGATTCATTTGTGTGTTTGTGGGGCTGTGCATGTGAGGGTCTGCGCTCGAGAGTGTGTGTGTGTCGACCTTTTCTCAAGAGGAAAGAAAAATTCGAAACGTGTTGGAGGCAAATGTGGATGGATGAATATGAGTACTCTGCACCGTGCTTTATAAATTCCGTCTAATATTCCAATGCACACATACACCCAGCGAAAGAGATCGGTAATGAGGAACGGAGCCAGAGCGAGACAGTAGAAGAGATGGAAAAATCGTCGTCTACTCAACGAGAACACTCGTACAATTTTAGCTGAAACTATTTTCACCAGAAGATTCGTCATTCTTCTTGAGCTTGACGCTCAATTCTTTGTAGAGGATCGCGCGCAGCAGCGTCAATGCTTCTCGCTGAGAAACCACCGTAGCAAAGGCCAAATGAAATATTTTTAAATGTGTTGTGTTTATAAAAGGGCGGCGTTATAATCTTTCCCGTCTGGTTCATATAGGGGATACATTTGCCATTTGCCGAAGACGTTCGTTGCTCGAGAATATTCGCATCAAATTTTATGCCAATGTTGCTGTTGTTGTTGCTGCTGCTACTGCTGCTGTGTTTTATTCCAAAGAATTGAAATCAAAGAATTTCGCACTTTTCCGGCCAGAGAGGGAGAGAGAGACAGAAAATTTTGTTTTTTAAAAGGTGATTTTAGCTAAGCTTTTTAGCACAAAGTGGAAAACCTTTGAGGTAGTAATTATGGCTCATTCAAATTTATTATCATGTGTATTATCATTACGAAACGAATACATATGTGTATATGTGTGTGTCAAAATCGCACGAGAATGGCCTTTAGACATTTGCAGCAGTTAGAAATGAAAGAATGGAAAGGAATGGACAAAACAACAACAACATCATGTATTAGAGTGTAATGTCACTGTATGCGCTATATGTAGATTTCGTCCAATGAGAATACTCATTCACTTGTAAATGCCGCGAAATGTGTTGAGAAATGAAAAAAAAAAAAAAAAAAATGCGGCGATGTGACTGAGAGTGGTGAGAATGAGAAGCGGACGATGATGAAGAAAATCGCATCTCTCTACGAGAACGTGTGTATCGATGCTCGGCACAGCACATAGCGCACGACTACACATGTGCCGCAACCGAGAGTCATATATGTATGCGAATGGGGAGCCCAACATGAAAACATTTATTATCGTCGGTACGAAAACATTATATAATTATATTCAAGGCAATGCTCTGCATTCAGTTCTGAATCAAAAGCTACACACAGAGAGTTATATATTGCGAGGGAGCGAGCGAATTTTTCCTTTATCTGGGTGTGATTATGTGTATACGTTGTCCCAAAATATGGATGAGGAAACAACTTTATCTACTTAATTTGCTATTTTATCTCCTTAATCCAATTGTTGTTCGGAGGAAGAGAGAGAGAGAGAGAGAGAGAGAGAGAGAGAAAGAGAGAGCGATGCATTACTGCTGATGACGAACACGGTCCCAACCCAACTATCTGCCATATAATGAGATTCCGAAAATGGAACAAAATCAGATCAATGCTCGCACATACAGAGAAACTTTCGATAACAATAATTGAACGAAAAAGCTTTTATCCAATTTTCTAATTAACATTCGGTATCATTACGATTTGAAATGGTTTTGGTTGTGCGCTCTTTTTTGGTCTCGGCGCTGCTGTGTGTGTGTGTGTGTGTGTGTGTGTGTGTGTGTGTGTGTGTGTGTGTGTGTGTGTGTGTGTGTGTGTGTGTGCTAATGTTAATAGTGCTTTCGAGGTTAAAATTAAAAAAAAAAACAGGCGAAATCAAATGAATCAATTCCGTTTATTGTTTTTTAGCGTATGGTTTTTTGTTCTCTATTCTTTCTTTCTATCAATTATAATTGATTTAATGGACAAATACGAATGATATGTTGTATAATGATGCACAATGTATTTCATTCGCTCTAAATGCTTTTGCTTCCGTTCTCAATGTTGTTTATAGAAAAATTTCCACATAATAATTTCTACGCTCAAACGAGCAATTAACACAATTTATCAACTGTTTCAGGTCACATTGTTGTGTGCCTTTGTATCGGGCCCGGGATGAATTTCAATTAATATTTGATTTTTTTTTTTCTCTCTCTCTCTCTCTCTCTCTCTCTCTCTCTCTCTGTGTGTGTGTGTTTTGATGATGAGTCGAATTAAACAGTAAATCCGCTTGATAACCGAATGGAGTGGAGTTGATTTCGCAAACGAAAATGAAACATCTACTATTTGTCTAATCGATTGAGCCTTTTTCGCAAAATTATATGAAAATGCAAGGTTAGTTCATTAAATTAGCAGTTTAATTGAATAGTTAACGAAGAAAAATTGCACAGCAAATATTCTAATTATTGTCGGCTGACTAAAGAACGAGTTGGGAATGCTGTTGCTGCTGCTTTTTTCCCGTCTCTCGTTTTGTGTGTCGTTTGCGATACATATAAAATCAATGAACATCACATTGTGCTAATTGACCTAGCCCATTCTATATTAAAATAATAGAAAATCAAGATTTAACATTTTATATTTGTTAACGAGAAGTAGCTGCGGCGACGGCAGCAGAGGGGCTTTTCTGCGGTCGCATGACTTGCCACAAATATTTATAATGTGAGCAATCAGTCATTATCAATGCAACAAACCGAAATGCAAACATTTGATTATTATTTGGCTCGAAAGCGGGTTGAAAGATGTATTTAAAATGAATGCCATTTTTTGTTTTGAAAGAGAGGAAATGTATTATTGAAAAACTTTGGCATAATTGGGTAATTTAAGATTGTATAATAAGAATGAGCCAAAATTAGTGCAGAAAAAAGCCAAATATTACAAAAATAATCGATATATTTTTGACAATTTTGATTCAAAAATAATGCCAAAATCCAAACTGAAAAGAAGTGCCGCGAGAATGCCTATCTGGCAATGAGCCCCATCGATGAAAACCAACAATATTCGATTTGAATGCAAATTGTATTGTAATAATCGCAATATTTAAAATACAGAGAGAGAGAGAGAGGGCGGTTGACGGCTCGTTGATTTCGTTTGATTGTATCACAAAGGTCTACTGAAACTCAACTCTTCGTGTTTTTGGCTACTGAAAGCCACCAAACTGAAGTTCGCAATGAATAATTTATTTTTTTTTTGCATTCGGCGCGTACAGTTTCGTTGAAATCGCAACAGCACAAATGAAAATACAAACAAAAGCTTTGTGGCGCGCACACTGCGAGTTTGCATTGCATGATGTGATTCGCGCTGATTGGGAGAATTGAATTAAAAATCCATGATATTGGCACTCGGCGCAATTACAAATTCACATGAAATGTCAAATGTAATACGGCTCGATTCCGTGATTATTCAGTGATTCTGAATTCAAAGCATCAATTAAGCCACAATGTAAAATGAAGATGTTTGTGTATGTGCGCGCGAGTTTTTTCTTCGCTTCAATCACATCATAACAATATTCGAGGCGTATTTTCATTTCGATTTTGTCTAGTCACTATTTCGATAGTCTTTTTTGCGTGTTTTTCATTTTCTCGGATTATGCATGAATTACAGTAATTTGCTAATGGAGAGAACTTAATTATCGTAAGAAAATGCAAAAGGGCATATCGATATGAGACATGCGAAGAACCTCATATCACCCAACAACATTTCTGCGACGATTGATGTGAATATTGATCCTGTGGGCTTGTTCAGATTATTAACCATACATACACACACGAATTTACATGTGTCGATGAAAATCGTCGGTGCATATTTAAAGATTACAACCACTGTAATTAAAGAGAGCAAAGAATCTCCATTTCGGTGCATCGGATAATCGATGGTGTTGTAAAATAGTTGGCTCTGTCTGTTGATTTTTCCACGCAGTGATGTTTCATATGGTTATCATTATACACTATAATAATAATGGCATGATATAGATATATTCGATTAATGTTTTCGTGCAATTATCTCTTACGTGGCGTTCATGCCATTTTGGCGCTTTTGTCCGTCGTTTTTAATTTCTTTCGTCGGGACTTGCATTTTTTTTTAGCTGCTGATGCTGTTGCTGACCGATATGAGCAAAGCGAATGGACGCAAAGAAGTATGTAAAAACAGCGCAAAATGGTAAAAACGGCGAATCATAGTCACTCACATCTTGTGTCAGACATCCGTTTGCTGTCGCAACATCCACAATGGATTTTAGCTACACAAAACCCGCTCGCGCGCCATGAAAGAGGATAGACGAGCGAGGGTGAAGAGTGAATGTGTGTGTTTGTGTGGCGGTGGATATATGTACAAAACGCGCACATCCACATTCGTGTGCACATACAGCGAACGAACGAGCGAGCACATAAACACTACATTATTTTGCGGCTACATGTAATTGCTATTGGATAAACATAATGAAAGAGTTGGGGCCCTTAAAGCGAAACGTTAATTGGTCCAGCGCAGTAAAGGCGTCTGTGAGTTTTTCGTTATCTTTGAGTCACTCTTTCCCTCTCTGTCTCTCTATCTCTCTCTCTCTGTGTCGTGACGCGTAGTGGTGTGTGCATTGGTGCTGATTTTTCTTTTGCGGGCCTTACTATGACTTTTTCTATCATCATCATTGAGAAAGAGTTTGGCTTGTTCGTCGCTGGCTTCTTTTTTTCCCTTCAATGCATTCAAACCGTGGAATGAAAGTGGCGCGCGAAAGAGTAAGGAAGAAACCAAAAAATGAAAAATATTGCTGGGCACGGAGAGCGAGAAGTAGAAAAGATGTTCATGATCTATGTGCAATGCGTTTTCTCTGTGTAATGTATTCGAGCATTAAGTGAATGTAGGATCATTTCATTTTGTATTAAAGCTTTTGTTCCTCCAGCGAATTTCATTCTGCGCTATTTCTCAGCGTGTGCTATATCGTACTTTGGTCGCAAAGTGCTCATGTTTTATTTTTCGTTCGTTTCAATTTTCCTTATTTTCATTTTTCATTTTTCATTTCTCATTTGTGCATTGTTGAGACCGTTGTCGTTGTTCTTTTCATCAGGCCTCTCTCCTAGCTGCTTATTTATTCTCTCTGTATTTCGCATCTCGCGCGCTCAGTTCCCGCGCTCGCTTCGCCAAAGAAAAAAATGATTGGTGCCTGTGTGCAGCAGCATTTATTTCCCGTTGCACATCGATGTGCATCTTGCAGGCTTTCGTCCGTCCGTTCGTTGGTTTGTTCGTTCATTCGCTGTGAATTGTTAATAAATTTTTTCGTACTCCATTCGACTATTATGATAGGTTTGAATAGTGCCGTGCACATAAGAATATTCTCATTGAACGATATGCTTCGTTCAATTGAACACTCACTCACTCGCTTGCTCTCGCTCGCAACAACAGCAATTGGTGGAAGCTTGTATTTATTGGCACAGAACCATTTTTTCGCATAATACCTTTTGGCTCTTGTTCAATGGCTCTTTGTTTTTAAATTGGCTTTCCGTTGCTTGAGACCTGCGCTCTATCTGCCGCTCTTTTGTAATCGAACAATATTGGATGAGGAACATTTTTTTTAATATCTTTATAATTACAACATTAATTATAATACCATCGAGTATACTCATATTTTGCTCTTAGCAAAATCACTTTTATTTGGAATTTATTGATTTCATGATTTCGTTTCTCAGCTCTCCGCATTTTTCGCTGGCTCGCGATCGCCCGCAATTTTCATTTCAATCCGTTCGGCTGAGTCCATGCGCGCTGAGCGCAATATCCACAACACACCGCTATTTATCTTCTTCTTCTTCTGTCTTGGCGATACAATTTCAATATTTTTCCGTGTGCATATTTTGATCGAGCCGAGTGTTGCACGAGAAAATTGCTTTGTAGAACAATTTTCGAAGTTGGTGTGAGAAATTGCCGAGTAAGAGGCAATGCTCATCTTTTTCTAGCCAAACTAAACTGTCTTTATTCATTCTCTAGATTCATTCACCCCGTTTGATAATGCTTTTGAAAACAGCTAGCGAAAATTATTGATCGATGCTAGAGAATAACGAGGCATGAGACTTTATCTGAAATTTACACGTTGGTACACACAATCAGAGGAATCATTTGAAACATGTTTGCTTTTTCGCATTCTCTTGTCATTTGGACGAAACAGGCTGAATAAGAATGAAAAATGCATGGAATTCCATATATTACGTCTCACAATTTTTGGCAAAGCTGATTTCAAATTCATCAAAGGCCCAGGAAGTGCTTTGAATTGGACATAATCGCAGCTTTGTAATGATAATCTACGGTTCATTGACAAAAATACGAAGCTTTTTGAATTGTGAGTTCTTACAGTGTGTTCAACTGATGCGAGTCGAGAATTCGAACTGTTACCGACCTAATTGATTAGACATTTATGAAAACATATGGCCATTTCTGTTTGTTCTAGCTTCTGATTGAAATGTCAACTAGTTAATTTAAAATCAATGGTTTGCTGATGAAACTTAAATAATTCAAATCGATTTCTCCATATATATGAAAGAAATGTGTAAATTTATTCCGTTGAACGCGTATCATTTGTTAATTCGGTGCGTCTGTGGCGAGCACGCACATTTAGCAGCCTAGTCGTAGCAGCCGAAATGGATTTATGCAAATATGAAAAGACGTATTTGAATTCAAATTTCCACAAATTATAATACGATTCATTTGATGTTGAGCAATTTTGTCCGAAGATAAATGCACCGCGTGAATCACATCGAAATGAGGGAGCGCATTTTAAAACGAGTGTATGATTAGCTTTGTTATTGATTAACATGTTACATATCATGCGTGCCTCGGGTTAGCGATCAGACGAAACCGACTCTTTCTGTTTGCATGAGAAATATTTGCGATGCAGCATACACATTCAAGCATTTCCATCGAGAAAAATGGTATTTCAATGAAAATTGCTTTTTAAATATTGTGAACTACCAAAATTGACAACGGCTGATGATGTGCATCTGAATGACATGTTTCCGAAAAGTAGATGGCATACGAGAGAATTTCAGACAAATTGACATTGTGCCCGTCGTATCCGTTTCCCATAAGACACGAATGTGCTGAAACTATGTGCGCATATTAGACGTGATGCCTAGCAAACGGAAGGTGTGATTAAGCCGACAAATGGCGTGTTTGTATTGCGATGTTCTGTGCGAAAAGTCATGGGATCGCTTGCAGCTATCGCCCATTGCTGAATTTCCTTCAAAATATTTTATTCATAATTAACAAACTTGGATAAATCGGACGCTAACCGACTCGAGCAGCAGCAGGAGGAGCAGCACCCAGATCATATCATATCATCAAAATGCAATGAGAATCAAAAATGTGGGAATGAGTGAGAGACATTGTCGGTGGCAATCATCATGTAACGAGTTAAAAAAGGGTGAAAACGAATGAAAATGATTCGGTATGATTTTAAAAGGGCACCGGCTTGCGGCGAGCGAGAGAGAGCAGGAGTGATTCGGTTGAAATAATTTATTTGCTCTGGTGGTATGAGGCGCTGGTTCACAGTAGCAGCAGCAGCAGCAGCAGCAGCAGCAGCATTCGGCATACGTGCACAGAGCTACAGTCGTATTGCACGTTTGACATGAACTAGGCCGCCCTTCCGTTTTACATCGCACTACATCATCTCGCCGCTCTAAGCTCTGAACTCGATTAAAATATTTTACACGCATATTACCAAAGATATACTAAATGATAAAATACAAATTTATTTGTTGAGCGGAGAGAAAGAGTGTGAGTGGCCAAAGTGAGAAAATAATGAAGAGCAGCGGCAGTAGTTCATTTAATTTGCATAATTTTTCATAAATTACAATGATGTTAAATGATCTTGTTAACGGGTTGAGATTTTTTTTTTCTTTTCGTTTCGAACTGCTGCTCGTTGTTTTCATTAGACCAGTCTTTGGTATAATGCTGATTACACAAATGATTATAAATGTTGATTACTTTTGAATTGGGAATCGTGTTTCGTTCAATTGGGGGAGTCGTTTTTACAGCCAACTGAGAAACAAATGAGCAATCGACTTTGCGTAATTCAGTCATAAGAAAAATATAGCATTATAAAATATGTGATAATTAGCCGTTTGCATTCGAGCGTCTCTCTCTCTCTCGCTCCCTCGCTTGATCGTCTCCGTTGGGTATACATGGCACGAAAAATGAATAAATTGTTTTAAATGGATTTAATCGGAAATTTGGAGAGTCAAATGGAAATATGTTTTCGATCAAAATTGTCTTAACCTTTTTGACTTTTGTCCGATGATTCGAAGAACCCATTCGATTTTACTGATATTTCAATTGCATTCGTTTCGGCTATGATGCGCGCACAGTTTTTGTCGTTGAAATTAATTGGTGTCATTCAGTTTGTTATACATATTTGGCTCTCTATTAATTTTAATTACATTCAATTAAACTAGTTCGATGTGGATGTGATTTTTGTGCGCACGCAACCGTGATGGCGAACGAAAGGCAACAACACAAACGGACAACTAATTGAAATTGTTTAATTGATACTCGAATAATTGTCGATGTGCTTCTGTGAAGCGGCCATTTTGAATACCAAGCGCCAATATCTTTGTTTGACATTTGTTTAGTCTAATTGCATGCATTACACACAAACAGCGTCGCATTCAAGCGACGTGCAAATTATGAAAACACGGGATGCGACACACCACAGTTTTCGCATTCGACCGATTATTGATCGATAATTGTGTTAAATGTATATTTTAATAGGCTATTTGCAATAAATAATTGGCCAGAATGATGATAAATTAACGCAAATTTGACGAAATCAGCGGATAAATGATTAGCGAGTACAAAAACAGAATGATTTCGTCTGATAAATTCCATAATTAGCCAAAGTGTGTGATCGTGTGCGTGCTGTTTGTGTATCGAAATTGTCCCAAAATCTCCGTTTGCTACGCATGAGCACACCCTTTTTTTATCACCCATCGAGATTTGCAGCGGAAATCATTTTAAAACGACAATTGGTGATCTTCAATGATTTTCACTAAATTTAATGGAAATGAGGCAATAAATTTTCATAACTTCATCCATGTCGATGATGGGGAGTAATGGATAGAATGGTCCCCATTGGATGGCCGAACAACCAGAAAAACAGACATACTTTTCCAAACGACCAATTCCATGGAAAAATCATTTATCTTACTAACTTTGCAATGGAAAATTAAATTTAAATGAAAAATCATTTCGTAAATGAAGTGCCAACGCATGGCTAATAAATGATCAGGGTTTTAAGCTTCATTAACTTGAAATATAGATTGAACTGTGACCTCGGGAATTTGTCAAATTCAATGATAGAATCAGACTGCCGAAAATGTTGAGAAATCCTTTCTCAGACAATTTCGTCGCACATAAAATTAATTCGTTTTTTTCTACGCTGTTTGTAGATGTAAATTCTAATGGAATTTTGGCCAGATGGAATTAATGCAAAAATATTTGCATTTGATTTCGTTTGTAATTTCCTTTTTTAATGTTGTGTCAAGTAGACAAAATCCAATTACAGCTGTAACGTGCGCTCTGACAATGAAATCGGAAGTTTGGCAGCCGAATTTAATGATCAACCCAAAATTATGTGCAAGGGGGCACACAAAAAGCCGATGTTGAATTGGCCCGAAATAAGCGAAATAATTAATACAGCGTTCGGTAGTGGGGAATGGCATTTATCGAATGACATTTAACGACGGGCAAATTTATATCCATACATCGCCATATCCAATCCATTTAGAAATGGTCCAATGAGAATGGTATCCGTCTTTTTTGTTTGGCTTTGAAATGGCGCGCAACCGATTGCATGCGACAAAATGGAATCACACACATGGAATCGCAAAACGGTAGATTTTCATTAAAAGCGGAATTACTACACATGTGAAGGGATCCATATTTATATGGGCGAGTGCAAAACAATCTCAACGAACAAAAGCCATTTTCTATTTATTTATTTTTCTTCCTTTTGGACGCTGTTATGTGTGTGTTTTCCATTTGGGGGTAATAACTCGATATATGTGCGCTGAAAATAGAATGGAAAGTACCGAGTGAGAGAGAGAGAGGATGTGGACGAAGAAAAACATTCACGACACACAGAGCTTCGGCAGCATCTTCCAATGATATACATCTTGTTTGGTTGATGTGATTCAGAGCACAGCACAGGGCTCGAGCAGCAGCAAATTCACATTAATATTAAAATCGTACACACAGAGGAAGAGAGAAGCACACCGAAAAATATTTCGTGTTCGTTCCATTTGTAATAGATTGTCGCCGTGCCGCGCTCGTTTCGTTTTCCATTTATTGTTCGGGAAGAGATCGGAGTGTGTGGAGTAACGGCTTTAGTGAGCGAGATGGCGAGACAGAGCCGAATGGGATTTTGGCGAGCGAGAGAGCAAGCGAACGAAAGTGAGGTGGCAGAGAAGACAGACCCACATGGATAAAATGTTTTCCCGTAAAAGTAATCGGTACGAGAAAGTCACACAGGCGCATAAAAGCACTATGAATTGCACATATTAGATGTGGAAAACGTGTGAGAGCGAGCGAAGGTATGGGCGAACGAGCGACAGAGAAGCACGTCCAAAAAGTGTCTTTGTCCGTAAATCTATTGAATAATTCGATTTGATGTAGAAAAATGAAATTCAGGAATTTCCACACGTAAAAGTTCGTTGCAATTTGTTTGTCACAAAGTTTGGCGAAAATTTGCGCGCAATGCAATCCGTTCAGAGTGACTGTGGCGAAGCAAAATGTGGAGTTTGCCGTGTTTCGAAAAAGCCAATGCCGCAGACATCGAGCGACGCCGAAGCCGCAAATATCACATGTATGCGTGGTACACATATGTATATTAAGAAGCAACACAGCAGGATGACAACGAGCAGCGATGACAACAACAATAATAATAATAACAGCAACTGCGGAGCAATATCAAGCGGTAATGGCAAAGCAACGAAATTGTACACACATTTCGATCTCTTTCTTCCCATGTACATGCAGTTTGTGTGTGTGTGTGTGTGTGTGTGCATGCCAACTCACTCTCTTTGCTGCCTTCACACACTCAACACAGCTCACTCTTACATCACACACGCTACTTCTGATTCTTCGTGTATTTTCATCAGTGTTTTCTGTTTTCTTCAGCTATTCTCCCCGCGCGCGCAAGCACATACGTTCACGTTAAAACCGTGAACGTATGTATTACATTTATCACAAGGCGTTTTGCATGTGTGCGCCTTTTTATTTATTGTCTAATTTGTGTCTGAGAAGCATTTTTCTCACGTCTTAGCGCAAAACGGTTCTCGGTTCGCCATGTGGGTGTTTTTTGTGAAAGAGTTTTTGTACCCGCCTACCGCTATCGGTTCGAGCTAAAGCTTGAGCTCTTTCTCTCTCTCTATATATATATATATATACGCTCATACGAAAATATCAACGTCGATTATGCACACAAAACACACGAGCAATAATGATGATAAAACAACAACGCCAACGAAATTATGAATAAAATCGGATTGAAAATAGAATCGCCACAAGGACAACAGAGCGAAATATATGGATCGAAATGAAAGCAGAAGTCGAATTACACATATAGATACATTTGATGTTCATCTGATATCTTTCTGTTGGAACGACAAAATCGATGAGTGCGACTCACTTTGATTCAATTAAAAAACATATCAAACGGGTCGTGAATCTTCAAGTGCTATTTGAAATGTCATTGAAATGTTCAATCCAATATTCGGCGAAATCGATAGATATAAATTGATGTCACACACAAATAAATTGAAACCGGAATACGCAAACATGCCCGAATCGCTCACCACCATCATTTCAATCAATTTGCATCTTGCCAAAAATGTGAAATTTGGCATTTTTTGATATTAATTTTTTATAGGATTTCGTGCGCATTGAAAGACACAGAGTATTTTCGGTTGCGAGCAAATCCAATTGCGATTATTGTTCGGAACTTTGGATTTATTTGGTGTGCGTGTGTTTGTTTGTTGCGAAAGCAAAACTTGTATAAATATAAATCGTTTTTTGATATTGAACGATGATATCAACGGCCACCCTGTTGCTGACGAGAAAAATGTATAAAACTTTATGAAAAGCAGTATAAAAAGCGACCACAATTTGGTTGAATTGACTCGCATCGTCGATGATATGGTATTTGTGTTGGTGTTTTCATTGTTCATGACACGTACGGTTCTTGCAGAGTTCAAGCTTCGTACAGCCGAGAGAGTGGAAGAGAAAGAGAGAGATGAAGAGAGACTGAACGCGAACCGAAAGCCCTATGGCTGCACCAACAACACAAAACATGCGTTTTGCACATTTAATAGCCTCATATATAACTTACAATCTCTCATTGAATTGGCCGGGAATACCAGTTCCCAGTGAATATGACATACCGACGGTAAACGCACAGTTCGATGTATATATTTTTTGAAGAGTGAACTTGTGGAAGCGATTGCTTGTGGAACGCGTTCATTGATAAAAAAAAAAGAAAAAGAAGAAGAAGAATAACACGGCGGCAGCACTCACATTTTACACCAACTACAAAACTAAAACCAGAAGAAGTTATCACTTGTATTTATGGCTTCTGTCGCTTCTACAGCTACTATATATGATTATTACTGTTATTATGGTTAGGCTATCGTTAGTATTCGGTTGTTGGCAGAAAGCTAAGTGTCTCGTTTCACCTGCGGTTTGCATCGAATCACCTTAAACATTTGACTTAAATGCCTTCGTTAATGAATATCTGTATCAAGCTAATGTTTATTTGTATTTTTTTTTTCTCGCTCATGATTCGCTGGGAAAATGTATTTTGGATCGTTCAAATGTTGCATTTTTGGTTTAAATGATGCAAAAGCTCTCTTTGCACACGTAATATTGCTGTTCTGCAGCAAATTTCACTTGTTTTATCGCTTAAATACGATAGTTGAGCAATATTGTTGGCCATAAAATCGCAACCAATGAATCATTTGATCTTTATCTTTATGATTTATTAACAGCGCATGGGAACGATGCAGAAAGTGAAATTCACATGCGGCAGCAGAAATGACACTTTTGTTTCAATTGATTTCAAAAGCTAAGCTCAATTTCAAATGAATGCGATTAAAGCTCATGCAATGATTTTAAAGTGAAACGCGCACATAATGTAGTCAAAGAAATTGAATTTAAAGCCAATTATTCAAATTAAAATTGGGAGTCACTTGATATTGAGTTGCTGTTTCTTTCATTTTGTATGTGTGTGTGCGTGCGTTGGTGAATGTATGTGTCGACTTCACTGCAATCTTGCGGAAATATGAGTTCCAAATGGCATAGCCCATTTTCATCAGTGAAAAACTTTAATCGCAAAAAAGTATGTGTGTGGAGCAATTAGATGAGCTATTACCATATTGAAAATAGCAATGGCGAATGTGCATGCGTGAGAGAAAGAGCATGTGTGTGTGTGTGTGTGTTGGTTGTCGATAAGACACCGGCGAATAAAACGAAGGGTGTATTGCTCGGCTCATTCGTATGTCTAAATCGTGTTTCAATAGGACACAAAGCGCATTTTGCGCTACATTACACATTCGGAGAGAGATTCACTTATTTTATTTAAAATTCCGTAAATACAATCGCAACTTTCTTCTTATGCAAAAAAAAATACACAAGAAGAACACATACGCCAACCGAGCGAACCAACACGCATCCGCTCCGCACACATTTCTACACACACGGATGGCATATCAAAAGCTTTTCACATTTAGATTTTTCTTTTCGCCCGCTTCATTTATTCTATCCGCTCTGTTGCTGCTGTTTTTTCATCTTCTATTTTTTGTGTGTTATTTTCTCTATCGTTGCCACGCTTTGTGTGTAGAGCACCCGGGCGCACATACTTTCCATATATTAGAAATAATATATGATATTTTAAAAAGGACGTCCCCTTTTTTCGTGCATGTGTTGTTGCTTTTTTCTTAGCTCTGCGCAATAATTGGTGTCTTTTCGAGAATATACTACGTTATAATATCTCTTGTGTGTGCTTTTTTTCTTCATCATCATCTTACCCGGAGTGAGTGCAGCCGCTTCTTCACCGTGCATATATTATGAGCTCTCAAGCTTTCACTCACACGGCACACACACCCACACAGTTCTGTGCCGAGATCACCGTGCGTTTTATCACTTCTCCATAGTCCATGCTTTCTCCCAATCGTTTTCCATTTGCGTATTTGTGGCAAAAGAAAGAACGAGCCGAACACATTCTGAGGAAAAAGAAAGAACTCAGTGGGCTCATTACTTGAAATATTCTATTCTATTTCCATAAATTTCGTGCTGCTTATTTTATTTTATTTTATTTCTGTTGGCTTTTCTTTTTATGCCAAACTCCTTTTTGGACAACAACAACTAATGTTTGCCATCGGAGCAGCTGGGTTGTGTGTATGGTGGAAAGTGGATGTATGCTTCCACCGTTTCGTTCTATTTGTTGTTCTTTTCCATTCCCATTCGTTATCTTGCTCTCTCTCTCTCTCTCTCTCTCTGTTGTTTTTTGGTCGTTTCACATACTTGTGCATACTTTACATTTTTACATAACATATAAATTCTTGCGCTCCTAAATACGTTTCGACAGTAGTAACAAAGAAGCGAAAATGTAATGACAACTCCGAAATACATATATGACACGAGATCGAAAGTGGGAAAAAGATGACTATGCGCGCATCAACGTACGCTAAACAGCCGGTGAGAGTGCTGCCGCACACAAGTGTTTGATAAGTTCTCTTTGCCACCGTAAGCAATCATTTCGCTCTCACACATTTCTTCTCGGCGCTGGCTAACGATTCTTCTTCATCATCGCTTTTTTCATGCTCGAAATGCTCTAAGGAATACCATCACACATATATCGCCACATATCGGCACATTCACTCGGTGTGCCATCAATCGATACGAGCTCTCTTTCCAGGTCCCAAAAGTAATACACAATATCCATTACCCCGATGCGAAATGATTCCATTTCATTTTAAGAAAAGCTTTTCAATGCAAAGCAACACGAGCAAATTTCCATGTGTTACATTTGATTTGGAAAGTTGAAAGCAAAGCAAATAATGAAATCTTGTTTATCCTTTCATAATCAAATCGAAATTTGGCTCATATTTCAAATGACAATAGTTGTTTTTTTTTTTTTTTGGTGTCTCCATTCGGAAAATGGTTTCATTACCATTTTGTTGAAATATTCAATGACTTCTAAAAACTTATTAAAATTCGATGTCATTTCAGAGTGTGTTCATAAATCATCTCTTCTGAATTTTTGCATATGTTTATCGTGAGCGCGGGCGCGCACACAATAACCCTTCGTCCAAAATCAAATGCTTTTATCATTTTTATCAGCTTTGTACGGAGTCGAGCAGAGCTTCCAATCCCGTGCACACAAAACCATTTGTTCTCCGCTTACGAATGCTATATTTGTAATTCTAATTTATTCGCTACGGGCGATGTGTGTGCATCGCACATTAAATGTGTATCATTTGAATAAATTGTTGCAATGAACGGAATCTATTTGTCCGTATGTGCTGCCGAAACAAAAACCAAAAAATTGTGTAGATGAATAATATCGTGCGCGCTGCTAACGAACGAACGAACGAACAACACACAAATAAAGCTAATAACGTACGATATGATTTGACGGAAATCTTATGCTGATTTTATCTATGACATTTGTAATAAACTCGAAAATCGCTCGATGAGTGTGAGTGTGTGTCTATTGTATGCTGGTGCTCAGACGCTCAAGCACTTCACCCTGAATTTCATTTTCGTACATTATTATATATTGTGTGATTATAAATAAACGGGTTATTAGTTACTGTTGCTGTGTATGCGTCTATCTGGTTCTCTTTTTTGGTCGGTCGGTTTTCCTGATTTCAGACCCATATGCAATTCGGCGCAATGCAAAGTTGATTTTCAAATGCGGTCTTGGTCATACATACCATGGCACATTCGTTAGTACATAGCACAAATTTTGCATATTTTGATAGTCGGTACAATTTCGCAACATATTTTTTGTGAGTGAGTGCCAATGCCTTGGCCGGTTTTTGTTCTGAATGGTGATGTTGAGTTGAATATTCATTAAAATTGGTGCTGCAAAGCGTTGCAACTGTGTGCAGCACATCGATTGCAATAATAACCAGCTATATTAATGACGATGGTGATGATTATAATGATGGTGATGGTGATGATAAAGAAAGACTCGGGCGAATGTGTGAATAAAAGGTCGGTGTGTATCTGCATGGAGTTTTGTGTTTGTGAATTATGACCACCGATCGCTGAGCTCAGTGTGTGGCCAAGTGACGCAACGAGCACGAGTGTGTGTGTGCTTTTGCCGCACAACTCTGACATAAAATTGAAATAATATTTAACTAATATGTTCATGTTTCCGGAATATGCTAAAATATTTCGTCGAAAGTCGCATTTGATTTCAATTCCAATCATTTGGATTTGCGTATATGGAGTTTGGAGCACGATGATTATCGCGCCCATTATTATTAAGTCAAACATACTGCATTCTAGTAGTTCGTTCGGGCCATTTTGCGAGCGGTTTTTTGAGTATTCGAATTAGTTTAGCATAAAGTCGATAGAACGTGGCAAAAACATTGTTGCCGCCGAAACTACTCCACGATTACACATTTCATTTAAAATTCAATCGAATTTCAATCTAAAAAATCTATCGAATTCAGATCTTATTTCGGTCCACCCGATCAAAACAATTAATGTGATTGAATTTTTGCACTTGGTCCCGTCAAATTCTCTTGTTCTCGATTATCCGGTCGGCATTGTTGTGGTGACAGAACTTACACTACACACACCATTTGCCAATGTAAACAATCATCAAACGAATTGTTGTTGCACTTTATATTCATACCTGCTTATTTGATGATCTATTGTTACGATGATAGCACTCGGTTCATCAATTCGTGAATTATGTTTTTCCTCAAGTTCAACCGATAAAATATGCGCGTGCATAAAAACAACGGTAGTCTCTATCTGATTATGTGTTTACAAATCGAACCGAAACGAAGCTATCTCTCATTTTATAGGCGCATTGTCTTTGCTCACTTCATTCAAATGTGTCGGCCCGGTCGGTGTAGTCAACCGACAAGCATTAACAATGAACCATGAAAATAGCAAGAATCATACGAAATGCTACAAGTCAAAACATATTTTCATCGTTCTGTTCTGGTCTGGTCGCGACTGTGTGCTCTGCACTGACGTCGTCGTCGGCGTTGTTTGTTGACGTAGCACGTTATTGTGCTTGTAAATGTTATTCGTAATGAATATGAGATTTAATGAGGACCTAATAGTTTAACCCCTTTATGCAGTGCGGACTCACCGTCATCTATATATTTATTTATTGGTGTTCTTTTCATTGTTGTTGTTGTTGCTGGTGCTGCTGCTCAAGAGATAGGGTTAGACGATGGGTGCGTCTACAATGCAATCAGCACACAAAACGATTAATTCACTCATACCATGTTCGATGTTGGTCGACAGTGTCCCGCGCGCGTACCACTGAATTCGTTGAGAAGCAATTGCACGGGTGAATTCATGACAGACTCTCTCTCTCTCTCTCTCTCTCTCTCTCTCTCTTTTCGAGCGGATGGGAAATAAATAGCTGCCGGGATGAAATCTCGCACCAGAGATTTTTCGTATTCAAAAATGAATGGGGTCAGATTTTGGTAGTCCCTGGAATAATTAGTGTTATATTTCATGAAGAAAAACAGGCAACCAGCAAATTGAGCAGCACAACACTCGTTCGGATGACACGCACAGCCATCAAATGCTGACGACGGCGACGATGATTCGAACAATAAACAAATAAAATGCATCTAATCACTCGCAAAGTCATGCATATTTTAATAATGAAGCACTCGTTAATAGCATCAGTGATTTGTTTATTAGAAGGTGTGATGACGCGTGTAGAATGCTCGAAATGACAAATTATCATACGTACTTTGCACGATGTGATTCTTTCTGGGAATACACCCGAATTTTGGACACACGGTGCCATACTCCATCATCTTGTCTCACAGTTCACATCTTGATTCCCTTGTCTTTCACACACACAAAATATGCATATGTGCATTTTTTGCTCGCGCTTGTCAATTAATCCTATGTCCAGCGAACGAAATATGAAAAAAAGAAAAACATTGCAACGAAGCACACAAGAATTCGCGAAGAGAAAATCGGATAAATAGAATTGATCGCATGCATATAGCACAAAATATCAGAGCAATTTGTGCGTTGGACACACTGAGCCCGCATCTCGAAAGTGCGAAGAATCAAAGTCTAGATGCAGCGCGACGATAACCGGCGATTGGTTGGCTGCAGTGAGAGTGTGTGGGGGAACAAGAGAATGAGAGCAATTAATATTATATGCGCGTTTTCCGTTTTATTAATCATAAATATTGATTAAAACGCTGCTCATAGCAGCAGCAACGGAGAGTGGCAACTCGGCATTTGCATATGGAATGGCCAAACAGATAAAATAAATCAGTGCATTAACATTTTTGGAGTTTGTGATGCCGATTTGCAATTTTCGCTGGCAAGAAAGGATGAGCGCGGCCGCGCATACACACAACAGAACATGCGCGCAGCCATAAAATTGGAATTCACAGTGCGACAGCACATCTGAACCACTCGCTCTCTCTCTCTCTCTTGCTCTCTGTCTGTCCGAAGATGGTCGCGCATTAAAAATGTTAGGCGAATGCACGCGCAAAACGCGTCGAATGTGTGTGCATGCGCGCAACATGTCGACGTCAAAATCATAATGCGCGAAATATTGTAGGTTCTCTTCCACTCACATATACTTTCGTCCATACAAATAATAAATTATTTGTGTGATTTTATTTATTTTAATCTGTTTCCTTTCTTCCCTTTTGAAATTTTCTTTTTTTTATCACTCTGTGTTGCGCGAGCGCTGAAATCGGCTCGTTATATTTTTGTATCTCATTGTGTGTGTGGTTTTCGCCTTTGCATTACATTTCATTCCTCATTGAATTGATGTACCATGAAGACTCATTTCGATGCGCTTGGCAAAATCTTTGAGAGAGCTTGTCTTTAGCGAGCGCGATGATTGTTGCGCTTAAATTTCGGGATGAGTGAAAAAAAAACCGGTACCAGCGACAACAATTAAAAGCCAGAACACCTAGACATTCTCGCGCTCTCATTCTGTGAACGGATGATTTTGATTTCATTTCAGTTTACAATGCATTGCATTGCATCGGCTTGGTTATTGTATATTTTGTGATATGAACAAGGCGAGAGATAGAGATAGAGAGAGGGAGAGCGAGTAGAGCGCGACGCATGTCGATGACAAAAGGATGGCGATGGCAAGAAGTGAGAAATCAGAAATGAAACGGAGCTGGAGCGAAAAAAGGAACACCAGCCGAAGGCTCTGGCCGAATGCTCAGGCGAGAGCTTCAGTGTTGTGTGTATTAAAAAATAAGAAGAAGGATTCACAAGCAAACACAATGCATATTTGATTTTATTAGTTTCTCTCGTTTCAATTTTTATCTGGCATTGTCTTCTTTATACAACCGATTCATTTCGTTTTGGTGTTTAAGCTGCAGCGACGACGATGATAATCACTTTTGTTCGAATCGAAGCGAAGACACCGAACATTTCAAGGTTTTCTTTTTCAATTTGAATCGCTTGAACGAATAGCGATACTATGACAAACACATACTGCGGTCCACGTTTTGGTATTTCTGCGTTAAAATCACATCGTTCTGTATATTTTTTATTCATTTCTCATTTCTTTTGTTCAAATTAATTAAAAAATACTTTTGTAAAAGGACTGCAGAAAAGGTGCACCAACGATACTACGCACACCAAATCGCAAAAACAATATCAATAACAATCATTCGGGAATAAATATAAGCGGGATGATCACCATACGGACAAAGCAGAGCGAAAAAAAGCACGTGCAAACATTTTTACATATCTTCCAGACGAGCTTCGGCCTAATACCATCAACTAGCCTGTAGTCACTCCGCTGGAATGCAAATTTTAGCACTTTTTTCCGCTCGTCGGCTCTCTCATCTGTTATTTTACATTCAATTCATAACCAATTTCGCGTTGCAGCATCGAGAATTGTGAATGACACTCAGGTAATGTGCATTCGATGTCGGCCGTTGCTGGCTCGGCGCGCGCGCAACTGTGTGTCCCTGAGCTCATAAAACAATTGCATACGATAACAGCGCGTAAAAATGTGGAATTTGGCTTGAACCGGCCAAATGGTGTGTACCTTCGAACGTAATCTCATTTGTCTTCCGTCATCATCTTTATCATATGTGTGCAATCATTCCATTTGACTTGCAGTTTGCTGCGAGTTTGCCCATTCCTTTTAGTCATCGTAACACATCTTTCGTTTTAACTCAATTGTTATTTGGATGCGTTTTATTTTGTTCAAACATATTTCATGTAAATAAATATGCCGTTTTGTATGCTGCATCGCAATTTCCTATATTTAATTTCTTTTTGAGCGCGTGCGCGCATTTATAAATGTTTTGTTATTAGTCTGTCGCTGTTTTGTTTTTAATATCAAATTCATTATAATATTCTGTGATTTTTGCGTGATTTATTTTCCATCGAAACATTGGCTGAAATTCATGCTACTGATGAGTGTATCATTTCCTTCAGTTATCGCTTTGTCGTATCGTCAATTTCATTTAAGCATTGAGCACAATGTGCGATGTAATGAAATCCATTGTATCTGTGCCGTTTCCATGCGTTCGAAAGATGGCGAGCGCGTCTCTCACTTGGAATGATCAGCACGTAGCTGATCATGGCGCGCATACCCTAGTACGGTACAAGCGTTTCAGTGCCATCGCTTCTTGCTACTTACGCAGGCGTCTTATTGTCTAAAATTATTACAACAGAGCCGAGAGAATGAACTGCCACACATGTATCTCGACAGTGTCTGGGCCCCAGTGAAAATCGGCCGAACCATCAGCCAACCGGTTTCACCTTTAATTCAATTGAAATGATTTTGATGGAATAGGAATGATTTTAATTATGCCAACGAATAGTAAGTTTTGTGAGTAGCAAAGCGAAGGAATTTTTCTAAATTCATTTCAAGCCAATAGCTTGCCACTCAATTGAGTCGCAATGATGCAAGTATATTGATGAATGCAGTGGAATGTTAACAAGCAAAGCGAAAATGTTTTTGCACTGGGGAAGATCGAACGATTTAGTTTCGGTTCGATGTGTTGTTTTGAAAAAAAAGATTCCTTTTTCCTTTACGTATTATTGTTGGGATTGTTTTCATTAAATTTTTTATTTTCATTTTTGTTAAGCAGTAAGCATTACGCAGTTTGCTTACGCTCGCTCTCTATTGTTTTGGCTGATTTAATAGGATGCGGCGCGAAATGCAATAGGCAATGTAAGAGGGGGAGAGAGAGCGAGAGAAAAATGGGAAAAGTGCTTATAATGTTTTCTTTTCATATTTGGCCATTGTCTATGATTGACAATAACTAAACTCTGTGTGCGAGTACTTAAATGTTGTAACGATTTCTGTTTCGTCATTTTTTCACCCGAAAATCACATGAGTAATAATGATCCTTTTGTTCATATCCATTCGGGCACACATACTTGCGCACATACACAAACACCGATGCATACACAAAAGCCATAAGCAGTGCGATCCATTAGAGCGATGCATGAATGGTAATACGAATGCCCAATATTTTACCTGAACCCCTTGAAAATCTACTAAGTGCTTATATTTTCTTCAATATGAAAAAGACATGTGAAAATGAATGAAGATAAGAAAGAATGAACGAACGAACAAGAGAATAGACGAGCAACAAGACGAATAAGTGAAGCAATGTGATCGACGAAAAACGTACAAAGTTGATATAAAAAAAGATTTTTTTCTTTTTTTGTCAATGACTTTGACAAAATCTATTGAATTATAAAAGTAGAGAACAGAAACCTCCAAAGGAAGACGGATTGTTGTGAAAATATAACCGAAAATGATTGCTTTTTGTCATATTCGTTGTGCGTTTTTTATCTGGTTCCTTTCGGATTTTGATACTTTGTCGATCGATGGCAAAGGTATTTATACATATTTGGTGAGATTCAACTCGAAACAATGGAACAGTTGCCGTTGTATGTGTGTGTCTCCTGTTACATCAATCCATAAATTCATGAATTGCAGAGATTTTTTCATCTCTTTCTCTCTGTCCCATTTCATTCGAATGAATTAGTTATCGATATCATCTTTGTCGTCGAAATATGTTTCCTATAAATGTTCGGGATCGTCTACAACCGAACTGTAATTAAATATGGTGTCAAGATTTCCAATGCCATTATTGTGTTGAGACATTTTCTTAGTCTCTCACTCTCTCTCTCTTCATTCCACACTCTTTCGCCGAGCCGCATTCAAGAATCTTTGATTGCCTTGCGAGCGCTTCATGATGCATTAGAGAAACATCAAAATAGGAAATTGCATTCAATCGCCAAATTTATTGTGGCAATTTTATAGCTTATTACAGGCCTGCACTTCCAATCATTCGTTCTTGCATCAATTTTAACGAAATGCAAACGATTTCAATATCACTGTGCTTGGTTTTGGGCGATTGTCATTTGAACGGCAATATATATTTTGTACACGCTTATCTCTGGCGCAGTATTGAAATACGATTGTTTCTCTTGTTACCATTCATTTCGCATATTCGCTACGATCGACACCATTTTGTCATCGCAAGAATTCGCTGCTTTCAGCTGTCGAGCACAAAACATACACGCTCTCGCTTCTATTTTTTTTTTTTTTGATTCGCTTCCTTTTTGACATGAACTATTTTAATTTCAACTATGAACATATGTATATTCACTTATTTCATTACATTTCGAATGGCATTCGGGTGTATTAAAATTGTTGTCTTGCGAGAGCGCGTATCAGTTGTCGTTTATCAACACATATTTTTGTTGCATGCATTTATATGGATATAGTTAGTGTGTGTTCGACACAAGCGTCGCATAAATTCAAATATCGACCAATATGATCCCAATATTGTATGTTATTTTAAATAACGAATGCGAGAGAACAATCGAATGCAAACCCGACAAAAAAAACCGGCTCAAATAATTGTATTCGAAACATCACCAACCAACGAAACAACAAAAACAAAGAATTTATTTCGTTCTTCTCTGTGCACATTTTTTGCTCGTCGATTGTGAGCTCGCGTGAGAGGGAGAAAAAAAAGCCGCGTATTACAAACAAAATCAATCGAACTAGAGCATTATTTGTAGAAAGATACACATTTCGACAATTGAATTCAATGCAAAATATTCAGAAATATGCGCGCCGCACAAGCAAAAGTCAGTCAATCACTTAAATCGTATCACTATTTTGTGAGCTGCTCTTTTTCTATGCTGCCGTTTTTTTTTTTGTTGTTGTTTCGCGCTGCTTCATGAACTCGTCGATCTTTTTCAATGGGATATTTCTCACTCAATCGATTAATATGCTGGAATGTGAGTTTGTATTTTTGTCAATATTTCTTAAGTCATTAAGCGCGTGTATATTGATTTTTGTATGTACATAATATTGGAATTAATCATGGTTTTGACTTGTTTTATTTTTCGTCATCGTCGCTTTTGGCCGATGGCATTCTGGATTCCTCTTCCAATTTTAATTTTATTTATCTTTATCTATCTCTTATTTTTTTTTTTTTTTTTGTAAAGATCTTTCGTTCGCGCGCATGCTCTTCGAAACAAATAGTGAATTTTTGTGAATGAATTTGGAAATTTCAGCGTCACAGCAAATACATTCATAAAAATAAAACACCTTCCCAATGAAAATTAACATAAAGATATTATTGTGCGCTGCTCGAGTGACAAAATATAAAATCAAATGAATTCGACAGAATAGGCGACGGATGAAGAGAATGAATAAAAAAACATATCATAATAATAATAATGATAATGAACAGACGATGAATTGAGGAGAATTAGGGAGTAAAAAACCAGCTACAAACTAACTAAATCCAATGTATTAAAATTTTTGTTTCAACGCGCTAAACACACTATTCAGGTAACTAAGTAACCAACCCATATTGATTGACGAGCCGCACCTATATTTTATTCATATGGATACACATATTTTTTCATCTTTTTTTTCAATATTTTTTTTTTTGGATCGTCTCATTTTTTCCTTCCTCTTCTTCTTTTTATTATTATTGCTTCTATCGCAGCGGAGAGTTGTGTTCATTCCAACCATCACACAGATTGATCTGACGGTATCGAACAATATGAAACGAGCGCGCACATATAGAACACTCCACACAGATTTTTATTTATTAATTAGTAAATATTACACTTTCTGTGATTTGTGCTGGCTGTGAGACTTTCCACTTATTGTTTGTGTGCGCGTGAGCGCGAACGCTTGCTGATGGTCGCTGTCTGTTCGGGCTTGCGTTCGATCGAAATTGTAATGTATATGTCTGACCGATGTGTGATAATGCTGCAATAAAATTGTTGATCGACGTCGCCACAAACATGTGTGTGCCATATAGAAAATATGAAAACCCCAATACACACACTGATTCAATTGTTGATTTTCGTTTTATTTTTAATCACAACTCGATTCACATATCAAGCAATTTTTCTCTCGCACTTTTTTTTCCAACTCTTTCTTACGTCAAGAGCTCACGTGCGTGCGCGCGGGCGCATTCGCGTCCCTTTCGCTCGTTTTTTTCTTTTTCGCGGTGCATTTAATGTATATCAATTAAAAGCAGTCTGGATAAATCTCCAATTCCGACCAACATTGAACAACCAAAGAATTTATTTTATTATTATTGGATGTTGTCTTTCGTACGCTCATTCGCTCTCGGTGCATCACGCTTGCGAGCAAACGAGAGCGCACGCGCAATTAGATTTATAGCTGGTGTGAGAACTGTATGAGAAATGGAACCATAATTTATGCATACACAATCGCCCGTTCGACTACGCGATATTCAATGAAAAAACTGTATTAATTTAATATCTGATTTGCTATTTTATATATACATTGAATTGTGACATATGCCAACTCGAAAGCAATCATCGACACCGAATCTAATTTGAAAAATATCAACACATACACATACACACACACACACACACACATTTAAAATAAAAACTCGTGATTATGTCAACGCCTGAAGCTTATGGTGTGAATAATATGCGTATATGGAGAGACAACCAGATTGGGACGTTTGATTAATTTCGAGCATTCTTTACACAGACTGCGTTTTTTCTCTTTCTCTCGCCATCGAACAGCGAGAATTAATTTAATTACGATCAAATCGATTGTTTTTTTTTTCGTCCAATTCAAACATTCCATGTTTATTTACGGCATTTCTATCTGCAGCTTGTCTTTTGCTTCATATATTTTAATTAGTGGACAATTTTAAATTCGACCATTTTCCAGAAATGATTTGCAACGATTTTTGGTTCATCGATCGACCAATTTCACGATAGAGTGTATGCCGTTTGAAATTTTCAGTATTGGTTTCGTTTTGTGTTCGTCGTTCGGTCGATTCTTGTTGGCATTTTTCAATCAAATCAAATGACAATGTGATCTTGGACGCATTTCCACCTCACTACTGCGACAACGGGCCACAACATAACACGACCAAAATGCAATAAGAACGATCTCTTTAGCAAAACGCATACATTTAATATTTTCGCACAAAACAATCGAACCGAAACCGAAAAGGAATACATTTTTTTACACTTGGTTTGTTTTTCGTTCATTTTTTCGCTACAAACTCAATTATTTACGTAGAAGCAGCAGCATTAGTTCGTGGAAAATATGAGGAAGATGCGAGTGAATAACCATCGAATCATCGTAAAACGCGATGTGACCAGAACAAATACAAAGACACCCATTCGATCTTTGAGGTGAAAAGAGATGAGCAACAACAACAGCAGCACCAACAAAACGACAACGATTGAACGAAATTAAACACTGCGAGAAGAGTGTAACAACAAAAGTAACACCACACAGATAAATATGACGATCATACGAAAAGCAATGCGCGCGACGCGACGAAGAAGTGGTCGCTCATCTTTTCTCGATTATAGCATTTATTACTTTTGAAAATTCATTAATACATATTTCTCGTCCATTTATTTAATTTTTATTTTATTTCTTCTGGTGGTATTCTTATTATTAATGATGTGTAAAATAAATTTTGAATTCTGCTGTTGTTGGCGAGCAAGTGAGCGATCGAGCGCACGCCAACCAGCCAGCCAGTCGATGTTGATTCTTTTGGATCAAAGATCGGTTCGTTTTGTTTGTCTTGTCTGTATCTGTTGCTGTTGTTGGTGGCAAGGAGTGTGATAAAGAGTATCGGATACGTTGTCTCTGGTGTGTCTTCGAGTTCGTCGTTTTCGTTGTGTTTTTTCTTCGTTCATTGTTCAATCGAAAGGCGCGCAGGAATTATGCAAGTATGTGTCGCTAGCTCGCGCTAACGCTCTCCGATCTCATTCTCTTTCGTGCGTGTGCGCGCGCGCACAAGATGATGACCGGTGAGTTTGTGGTTCTTGTACAGCGTTTTGCATACACACTTTGGAAATAAACTGTGTTTTTAGCATTTTCTCGCTTCCTCTGTTTCTTTTACTTGATATTTGATCGGAATTCAGTGTGTAGGTGGCTGCTATATAAATTAATCCATGATAATATAAAATTGAAAATAAATATTTAACAGTGAGAGAGAGAGAGAAAGAGAGAAAGACGAAACGGTCGCGAACGCTGAACGGGTTATGGGCAATATCGGAGGAAGGCTAAATCACATTAACAATGGCCAGGCATCGTCTCTCACAATCGACTGAAATTAAGCAAAATATGGAAAATAAATTGTAAATCAGGTATTATGCAGTGTGACCGTGCGTCTCCAACGCGTGACTTTTTCTTATTGTCATTCGTTGAAATGAAATATTTTGCACAATCAATAATTATTATAATGGTTTTTTTTTCTGTGTGCGAACAACCACTTACTCAAATGCACATTTAATCGCATATATTTTCTTCATTACAATGTTCAGCATTGCTTCGCACGAAGTGGAATCGTCTCAATTGCAACCGATCGACGAAATTATCTATTTACATTGTGTCGTCTAATCGATTATCACGTTCATTGCGAGAAAAGCGATTCATGCGATGGCCAAAATCAATGAAACATCTAAGAGTGAAGGGAAAGAAAGACGAAGAGCGCATTCGTTTGACGAGAAAAAGAATGTAGAAAAACGAAACGATTTGAAACTTCACTTCTAACTAAACGAGTTGGCATACACACAGTAAAGCAAAAAAGGAATGATAAATGCCAGCCGCGTGTCACACTAAAAAAAGCTTGAAATGTCTCTTGATTTTTTCAATTAAAAAAGTAACAGCCTTAAACAGCAATATTACTTTGACACTTTTATTTGTGTATTATTGATAGATCTCAATATGCACGTATGTATTAAAAGAGTTTTGCGCGCATCATTTTCACTTCTTTCCTCAACTAATTGTGTGTGGCTGTCGTTCGCTTTTCTCTCTCCTTCTCGCTGTATATTGTTCACTGTTCGCTTCATCATCGTGTCGTATCTTCTTCTTCGACGATTGCTCGTGCATCCATTTCGAAAGTGGGAATGAGCTAATTGCAGAGACATGCCGTTTAAAAATTGACTAATGTTAATAAGTCGACAGCAGAGAAATATAAATTAAAGAACAATGTACTTGAAAAATCAACCGTGTGCCATGTAAATTTGCCATGCGCGCTCTCGCGTACTCGTTGCGTATAATTGTTTGTCCATGTAGACATATGTAGCGTGTGTATCATAATGTGCTAATTCGATCTAATTTGTAAACAAACAGAACTGTACTCATTCTTCAGGCCCAAAGTCACTTGAAATGATTTAAACGAAAATGCAAATAATGAGACAAGTGTTTGAAACTATCGCGCGCGCGCGCACACACATTGGAAATTAACCAGCAATCTTTTTTTACACATTTCGTTTAACAAGGCATACACACGAACATTTTTGTGTCCAGCAGTTTATTTTTGAAGAATCGATTCAAATCGATATCGAAATTGCGTATGTAAAATCGAAGAAAAAAATACTCATATTTTGAACATGAAATGATGACAATAGCGGTACCAGCCAAATATTTGCATTTGTAAATGGGAACTCACAAGCAGCCACCCGATCAAAGACAATTGATTCAAAATCGACCACATATGAGCGATCCATTTGATATGAACATGAATAAAAAAACTGTGTGTCCATTTCGAATCATATTTTATACATTTTAAAGTGACACATTTCCTAGCTACAACTTTATTTTATTTCGCAATTCCTATCGTTCGTTGAAATCGGTTGGCCATTAACACACAGATAAGAATCGGAAGTATCTTCCAAAAGCATTTTATCACTAATTTTGAATACACAACAACATCAACAAAAATCCCAAACTCATCAATAAAAAATGTTTCAAGTTTAAAACCAATCAAAATGCTTGCAATCTGATATGAACAGAAAATTTCCATTTCACACCGCGGCGATGTCCAATTTACACGTAAATAATTGTAATGTGAGCGTTCTTAGGGTATGAATTAAGGTGAGTGACGTCGTGATGGTAATGCAATATCTTAAGATCAATGCGAAAATATTCGGTGATTTCATTCAATCAACCTTCTCTTCTGCAGCTTGCGCACGCTTGATCATGTTCAGGCGTGTTGCGGAGACGAAATACGAACCGCTTGTAGCGAATAATTAGCAATCAAATTGTCGACAATTTGAAACTAATTATTTGGCGATCAAACAAGATAACACTTGATATACCTCGAAAATTAATTACATTTTATTTATGTCGATACAAAAAAAAACGTTCATTCCTTTTTTTCTAGTTATTCTAATGATCGGTCTTGCTTTCATTTTGATTACACTTTTTATCCGATCAATTTTCCCGAATAACAGCTTTGGAAGATATATTAAATCGCCCATTCGCAATGAAGCCGATAAAACCGCGAGATGACAAATTCGTATAATCCTACACGTCGTCGAATCAGTGGTCATTTGTTATTATCAATGGATTGGAACAACAATTAAATGTAATCATAATATTTTCAATCGGAACGTATGTCTACGCATGACGATTAAGAAATCAAAATAACGGCTAGAAATAGAGCGGAGCGAGAGATGTTTCCCTCTCGCGCACAGAATTTCGAGTACAATTACAAATGGATTGTATTGATGTTATTGCCTAAAGATAAAGAAGACAATTGGATGGAATGGGTGTGCTCATGATTTGGCTTACAAACATTTTCATATGTCCGTATATTTTTTTCCGATGGCCGATCAGCGCTCGTCAAAGACGTGTACCATCAAAATTATGATTAAGTTTATGACATGCCAGTCGGATGCAGCCAGAACGTGCACATTTCAAGAAATTATCCAATACGGAAATGCTATTCGATTCGATTAGGTGATTTTATGCATGTAGCACACGCGCAACTCATGCGTGCCAAACAATCAACACGACGACGACGAAGACGGTACAACTGGCTGCCCTTGTTCATTGCCAATTAAATTACGTAATGCAAACAATTAAGAGCACTTATCGGGTGCGCGCACCGTGTGTACCATTTTTCGCCACCGATTTACGGGTGGCAAAGATGCTCCGGCCCCTCTTTCTCTCGTTCGCATATCATATATTCGACGTTCGGATGAAATTATTTGCTATTCGGACTTAGTGAATCGTACGTTTGAGCCCTTATCTATAACGACAAAGCGCATTATGTTCCATGTACCAAAACGCAAATAATAAACCGTAACATATCGCCCGATAATTTCATTCGAGTTGTACGTTTCATTTTCGTAATGAACAAGGTAATCGCAAGCTCAATCAAATAATAACAAAGGAGATATAAAAACCTGACATTTATGACGGTAAATCATATTATGAATAATTTTTCAAAATAGTTCGTGCACTTCACCGCGCGCTCGTGTGTGTGTCGGAGTGAGTGGCCGTTGTGGCTCACACGTTTTCATCATTTCGACTTGATGATGCATTTGACTAGCACAAAATGCTATGATATTGGAGTTGAGCGAGCGAACGAATCCAAAAAACATACACACCGGCACGTAATCGATAGATCGGACGCCATAAAAACACTATCACATGAAATCAATGTCAAAGCACATCGGGAGATAGTGAAATATGTTATTGCTATGCAATAACCAAGGGCAATATTTGCGTTCATTGCCTGATCAACAGAGAAAATGGTGCAATGATGATGCATACGGGTCTAAAGGCCTATTGAACAGCAACACTGCTTCAGAAAGTTTTGAAGCTCATCGAAATCAGATGGAGAGAGAGAGAGAGAACTACACGAGAAAATGACGTGAAAAGTGTTCGAATAGAATTGAACGTAAACACACCGGGGCAAACAAAACGAATCCAAAGTAATCTTATCGCAACAGAATATCTTTTTCACTCTTTGCTCTCATGTCCTTCTGCTGCTGCCGTCGCTCCTTCGTCTTATTGTGATATTCTGTTGGCGCATTGCTCAATTTTTCGTTCGATGCAACAATATCGAAAAGCCGATATTTATCTCGGTAAATATAGCTGAATGCATACGCACAATGTAATATCAAATTGAGAAGAAGACAGAAGAAATGATGAAAAAAAAAATATATTCAAAATGACAAAACCACCAACAAGCCAAGTGCAACAAATGCGTGTGACGCTTGAGCTGACTGAATGTTGCTCACTTTTTCGCATATTCTTTGCTTGTCTGGAGTCGCAGCCATTCATTCGGTGTTTTCGGAATCGAACATCTCGTCTACCCATTTTGTTGTGTAAGGATTTTCTCTATTTGTACAAATCCGTTTAGATTCGTGCATTTGAATGAGCAAGATTTGACAGATATTGGAACTTGTTTATTCTAGATTCTTCTTCGCCTTTCATTCGAAGACGTATCATTACAGGAAACAATTATTATTATTTTTCGATCGAGTATATCTTATGAAGCCACGTTGCTCGAATCGCTGTCACATGTTTGCACACAGTTATCGCAAAATTGAATTTCCTTTTCAATGAATATAAATTCTTTCGGATGCACTCGATTCGATCGGCTTTCGAAGAGGAAAAAAAACCACGGAACAACCCATTCAAATGTTTGTATAAGTTTTGGCTTATCAACATTTAAACAAAATCATTAATAAAATTCAAAATCGATTGCGTCTGCATTTTTTCGAGCGCATGTTCTTTCGTAATGCGGCCGCTCTTTCGTCTACGTACAGCGACATGCAATGATGTGTATTTTTTTCTTCTATTTGTTGAAGAAGTTCAAGGTTTCACCAGAAATCAAATGATATCGATTGAAAATGATTGTGTCCGTGTGCCATACTCTCTTTCCGATGTGTGTCGCTGAATATTATTCGATAAATCGTTGGTGTTTTTTTTTGATAAAACACACAGTTTCATTCCCGAGGTGTCATATTGAATTGGAACATGTTTGCTTTTCTTTTCATCTGTCGAATCATGTCTCCTTTTCTATCATTTCCTATATTTTGTCTTTCACAATGCATTCGCCTGTCTGTGAGTAGTTATATGAGTTGTGCGATCTATGTGCCTCGAATCGGTTGTTTCGCCAATCGCTTCACATATATATGTGCATAGATCGAGTGAATTGGTAAAATTTTACCTGAGTTTGTGCTGATCACAACTTCATATTGGCTCTACTTTCAGCTGATAGTTTGTCTACTGTTTCTTTTATATTTCTATTTGAAAGGAGAGAAACGAATTGTGAACGCACATTGTTGGTGCCCTTTTGTTTAGAGAGTAGCAAAAGAATTCGTCAATTTTTGGTGTTTGCGCATTCTGAGGTTAAGCAGAATTCGTTATTATTCTTTTGTTTTGTTATTTTTCTCTCTTTCTCTCGCGCTCATTTTCGAATGAGCATTTTTGTCCCTCTTCGTTCATTCTTTTGTTTTTCCCTCACACACAAATAAGGATCAATGCACAAATTGTTAATACATTTTGCCTACTCTCTTATTTCTCACATGTTTTAATGGAAGTGTCTTATGAAGCGCACCATTCATCTGTCTCGGCTAGGTGCTGTGGCACGTAAATACACGTGAGCATTTCGAAAGAGAGAAAATGAAGAAAAAAAGAACATTGAAATTGTAAAACACACGTGAGGCACAGTTTCGCATGCATTTTTTCTACTGAATCGAATTGCTTTTTCTATAACGTGACAAAACCGTGAATCGAATCGGTGATCGCTTTTAATTCACCCTTTTTGAATTGAATGGATTTTTTTACAATTTCCAAATAACATAAAATTTAATTCGATCACTGTTTCGCAGATTTCTGCTCAAGCAACATACGAAAATCAATGTAAAACACTGCAAATTATAAGAAAATCGCTTTGAGCGAGTCAAAAGTATGAATTTCCAATGGAATTTCATTGCAATTGATAAGTGTTTGATGATCGAACAGCAGGCATCAATGTGAAATCAAATGTTTGGTGTGAAGCGGCCGCGTTTGTCTTTTACACGCTACTTTCATCGTTTACACGGAATTTCTATTGCGTTTCACGAACAAATGTGTCTAGCAATAAATATGCATCTGTGGCCAACACCAACATCGCAAACAATCATCTCGAAATGCTTTTCATTGTCTGATACACACTGTGTTGGTTTGAATCTGCAATTTGTGAGAGGCAGAAAGAGCGAGTGAGAGAGAGAGAGAGCGTGAGCAAAATATACAATTGTATGGATAAGTACAAAACATTGATGCCAACCGAAAGGAAGAAAATAAATTAGAACGAAAATGTATGCATACAAAAAAAGGCAATAATCTCGGCAAAGTGAACAAGAATGGAATGGAACAAACGAGCGAGGCGAGCGAAGGAATTCAAACGAAATGAATCTTAATATGTTCTTCGCCTTTGGCTGTACAATTAAAGTGTTTTCAGCATAATGGTGGTACAATATGTATATATGCAGAATATGGTATCGCTGAGTGTATTTCATGCATGTATGCAAGCAGAGCATATCGATCGGATTAATTGGAACTTATAATAAAGAGGAATTAATCGTGTTGTTCGTTTGGATACATCAATGCTGCGCCACGATCAGGGCAAAAGATGCGCGCGCCCGCGCGCTTGTTTCGCAAGAAAATTAAAGCAAATTTTAGGCATAGTTGATATTATAAAATCGGCACACAACCCATTAGTAACAGCGAGTGAAGAAAGCACAAAAAATAGAAAAATACGTAGCAAATCGCATGGCCAGACACCAAAAATTCTCAATCACAAGACAAAGTAAATCAGTTTTGTTGGACTCGTATCGATTTCAAGTTCTTGAACGGTGTGTCAGTGTGAGAGCGAAATAGAGGCTGACACCGGAACACACAGTCAGCGAGCGAGGGAGTGTGTGTGTGTGTGTGTGTGTGTGTGTGTGTGTGTGTGTGTAAAAGAGAGAAAGAATTGAAAACAACCAATCGCCCGATGCATTATCGATTTATCACCAATTTATGGCTTGTTTCAAAATGACTTGTCTGCCAAATGACACAGCATAAATAATACCGTTGAATCATACGCAAATGCGATACAGACACTCGCGCGGCGACCGCATTTTCCACCTTTCTTGAAGGCGAAAAAGCGAACGAACTGAACGAGAGAGAAAAAAATATCGCAGAGACACACACAATCAGAAGACGGGATAGGTGTCAGCAAGGAATGAATACGGTAATTGAAAAGGACCGATTCGCCGTGAAATGCGTCGGAGAGCAAAAGTGTACGAATAATTCTAAATTCTGTCGAACATTACACATTAACTGGCGTGATTATCTCTCGACGGCGACAGCCAAATGATTGTTTGGTGCATTTCGTTTTTTGAGCGACGCAATGCAATCATCATACGCGACCAGCAAATTCAAAGCACACAGTTCTCAATTTGGTCTGTAAGTGAGTAAGGTGTTATATGCACAATGTGTATAAACACGTCAATTCCATCTCTCGTTTGTTGTAAGCGCAAGCACACACAACGATCTGCTTGATGTGTGTATTTTTTTGTTTCTTCAGTTCTTGCGCTGATTTTCATTCTCACAACAAGCTGTTAGCCGTTTGATAATCCCTTTGTGGCATTCGCAAACGAACGAACCCAACAAACAAGAACAATTCGAAAGAATTTGAAAGTGTGTGCGAGCAAGTGTTAGTTAGTGCGTTGCTAGTTTGCAACACACCGCGCGATGGATTTCTTCGTTTCGATTTTGATGTACATATTTTATGTGGTGTGTTTTTTTTTCTTCGGCTCGGATTCTCATTTGTGTTCCGCTCCTATTATCAATACCCTGCAATAACGAATACGCATAATTACTCTGTGCGCGATATACAAATATTCCGAACATAAAGCATAGCGAAACCCGCGAAGCGAACACACACACACAATATTCGCACGATGCAATTTTTATCGATCTGATGATTCGCTCACTCATCTTTTTCATTTTTCGATCAAATATCTTTTTCATCTGCCTTTGATTTGCACACGGTGTGAATATCGTTGAGTTTGAGCTCGTGCGTTTGTGTTTGTGTATGCGATTTTTTTTCGGTGCATAATAAATAATAATAACAGCGTACAACGTCGAGCAAAATGATGAAAAAAAAAAACGCGAAAGGAATATTGTTTATGATCTGTTTTGGTGTGTATATATAGAAAGATGCAGAGAGTCGCACCAAAGTAACTCAGGCGGGCTCATTAACACACATGTACATCTTCGTAACAGCAACAACAAAAACCAACGAATTTGCAACAACAATTGCAACGGCATTTATTCCGAGTGTGCGAATTAGCAACGAATCTGAGAACACGAACTATCTATTCGATAACAGCACACATCTCGACAAATAGAGCTCCACGTAAATTCTCTCTCGCTCTCTCTTGGCATCGTTCATTTGGACGCAAACAATTTAACAATCTTACAATTATACAATTTTTACACAAAAGCGATATATTGAGTTTCGCGCGCGGCGATGATGAGAAGAGAGCCCAGGCGACCGGAGCAAGAGAGAGAGAGAGAGAGAGAGAGAGAGAGAAAGGGAGAGAGCCTTTAAACGGGCTTGAAAATTCCACATCAACGAATTTTGCGCCAGGAGCGTTTTCAAGATGAGAGAGTGAGTTCAGCTCATAAGCCAATGCTTCATGCACTTCGCTTTTTTCGGCTT
This sequence comes from Obolodiplosis robiniae, assembly GCA_028476595.1. NCBI lineage: Eukaryota > Metazoa > Arthropoda > Insecta > Diptera > Cecidomyiidae > Obolodiplosis > Obolodiplosis robiniae. Next base: position 3,079,116 of record CM052017.1, on the reverse strand, counting down.
TTGACTGTGTTCCTTATTCTTCAAAGTCTCGGCAGTTTGTGCACACACAAATCGCACATCTTCGCAGAAGAAATGGTGAAGGGAAATGCAGAAGAAGCAGCAGCAGCAACAACAGCAAAGATTCCAGCAGATGTAATGCACAACAGCAGATCAAATTTGATGCTTTTGTGTGCATGCGAAACATTGTTTTCCTCTTCTTTTTCTTCATATTGTTGTTGGTTGCTGTTATACACATGCACACGCAGACACTATGCTGGAAATTGTGGCAATAGCGCAACATTCAAATGAAATTCTACAAGTACATTTAAACAATATAGATTGCAAGCGGAAACCAAAAACGGCTACAGCGAAAATCATATTTCGCCGCGCCTCGCCTCTTGCCTCTTTTGCAACACAATGTATTTAATTTCTTTGAACTCTCTGAAGTATCCAAAATGTGTAAGGATCTCGCTCGCACTGCACACATACACACACATGCACTCACCAATACAGGTTCGCGTGTATACGCATACAATATTTTAATGGATTATTGTTTAGTGTTATTTACTGCGTTCGCTATTATTTATTTTATACGTGTTATTGATTTTCGCTCCGTTTTTCACGTATGTCTTTTTTAATACACGCTGCACTCACTCTCTATCTGTCTATTTGTTTCTCACTCACTCAATCGGTCGTTCGTTCGCTGACTCGCTCACACGCCGTGCTGCGTTCGTTCGTTGCCTGTGTGTGTCTCTGGTATGTGATTTATTTTCATTTTTATATCTTGCAAGCAGATCTTTTTCGGTGTAAGATTTAAAGTCTTTCTGTGGTTAATTCCCTTTGTCGCCTATCACATTCGCTCGGTCGGTCTCACTTCACTCTCTGAATACGCGTCTGTTGTTTTTCACGTGTGTTTTTGGCGTGTGAATGATTGTAATTGTATATCAAGGTTCTCATTTTGTCATAATTGTCGCCCGAAACGAACTTAGGCTACTCTCAAAGCGACAACTCATATATTTTCTCTCGCTCTCTTGCTAAGATCACACAATTTATGTGCGCGCGCTCACGCGTCCAAAACATCGAAGAGTAGCATCGAATACATGCCCGTTCTCTTGTTCTCTCTATCTCCCTCTCTGTCTATCTCCGTGTGTACTCTTGCTATATATCACATATAATGTCACGCCATGTGTGCATTTTATTGCCAATTTTAAAGTAATTTACTATCTCTCAATACGTTTGTTAATAGTCGCAAATGGGATGACTTGAGCTAGCAGTTGAATATGTATGTGATTTTGGCGAATGAATGTCTGTACATACGATATTACGAATGTGTGTGATGCTAAGGACATCGTTTCGGTCAATTTGCGAATAGACGGCTTCTAAAAGTCATCGAAACCATCACGTTCAACATTTTAATTAATTAGAATCGGGCCCGAATTATTAATATCATATATCTGTGTTTGCCGCCGCCGCTGCTGCTGATGATGAGCAAACAGCGGAAGCTCTGAAGTCACGCAATCGAATTGCAATACCATCGAGACGGCAAAACTCACCCTAATTTGGTATATACCCAATATGTCGAACCAATTTCGATGTGTGCCGATTTCGATCGACACAACCAAATCAGCGACTAATGAGTAAATTTATTTCGAAATAAATCAACAAAAAAAGTCCGGACATAACAAAGAGGCACATAAAAATAAACACACCAGTTATGACTAAAAACCGAAGAGAGTGAGAGCCTAAAAACTTATAAGCTAAACAAATACCAGGATGTTGTTGATTTTTCATGTTCGGTTTTCTCTACCTATGTGCTTGGCCGATTACCGGGGGAGAGGAACGAGACGATTTCACTGACTAAATCGATGTGTCGTCTCTCATCTTTGACCATTTATATATATTTTTTACTCACTTCTGAGGTTGGTTATTGTTTCACATGGCTCCAAATCAACAAAAAGTGCCCACAAAAATCTATAAATATGCATCATGCCTGATTCTTACCTGATTAATGTACACACAGCATTTCAATGCGAACGATAGACGAGATTCCGTTTATTTTTTATATCCGTTTGTTTGTGTATGTGTGTGTAGTTGTCTTGGTTTCTTTTGTTTTTTTGCTTTTATGACCTGGCGGATTGATTGTTGAGTCGGTGCGATCGATTTAAGAGAACGAACGGAAAACTATGGAAGGGAAAACGTTCCTTATGAGTGGTGTGAGGCCACGCACGAAAGATGATCAAAAATTTTAAAAAAATTTTGTTGTGTGCGCTCTTCAATATTTCCGAAATTTACACACACAAATTCACTTAGTTTAGCTGGATGACGGTTCGTGAACTGATCGCACAACACCAACAACAAATTGCACTTTCTCAATGGATTCGGTTGCGTTTTATTGAAGCTTTTTTTGGTTTTTTATCGCTTCTTCTTCTTTTTCAAAAAAAATAATCTTCTTTTTTTTTGCTTTTTATTCAATCTCAAAAAAAACCTTTTTATATATCCTTTGTTTTCGGTATTTCGCAGGTTATTGGCCACTCTATTTCGTTCATCCGCAATGTAAAATGTTTTCTTTGCTTTCCTCGCTCGCTTGCTCTCGCGCTATATTTATCTGTGATATTTTTGGTTTTTATTCGGCACTACAATGCACCTTCGGAACAGCCAACATGTATTCGATCAACACAACAAAATATCTAGATAACCAATATTAATTTTTAATTTGCACTTGCACAGACACAACACCATGCTATTGAATTCGCTTCACAGCGCACCAAATTGTTTTCGATTTTTTCCCAATTTTTTTCTTTCTCTTTCCTTTTCAATTTTATTAGGTTTATTTTCGGTTGGTTGTTTTTTTGTCGTGTTTATTTTCGATATCCTTTTCTTTTTTTGCTAGCAATGTTGTTTTTGTTTCTATCGAGGCAATCCCAAAATAGTCAATTCCTTTTTATTAGTACTATTTTTATTATTTTTCGTGTTTGTTCCGTTAAAAACGTTCGATTATTGTTGTTTCTCTTTTTCTTAGATAACGATGTTTCTGCTTGCTGTTTTCACTTTGCATTTGTTTCGTTTTTCTCAATTTTATTTATTTCTCTTTTTGTTCCACGTATTTTTGCTTACTTAGTCGCTTCTTGGGTATATATCTTTTGTTTCGGCGAACAAAATTAAATAATCCTGAGCTTAGTTAGTGTGTTTCCCTTTTTTTCAGCCGTGAACAACGTTAGAATGTGTGTATTTTTCTAAAAAAAAACTGGAAAACGAAAGGAGAAAAAGTTGCATTGAGTTTTTGTTTTCGCTTTAGGTTTCGCATTAAATGCTGTATGATTATTATAATATTAAAAATCGGCAGATAGAAAGAAGGCGAAAAAGAGAGAATAGAGAAGCAGCACGAAAAGAAATGCTGCATGTTCGAATACTAATTATAATAATAGTGATAGCGACGATAAAAATCCCTTAACATGTGCGAGCAGTCAGTCAGTCAGTCAGTCAGTGTGTATTTTTTGCGCATCGGCCACTATTAAAGCAGACATGATCATAAATTGATGCTCACAAATATTGTTACAAACTGATGATGGCTTTGTATCGGCTGCTCGAATCAACGATGATTCGTATGAATTTCGTCCAATTTGCAAAATAGATGCGGCTCACTGCGTTATCACCCTTAAAATGTGTGCCGAACATCGATCGGAATAAGCACCGAGTGTGTGTGTGTGTGTGTGTGTGTGTGACGCACTTCAATTTGAATCGAAGCAGAAAAAAGATGTACATGTGTGGTTAAAATACGAATCGAGAAGCATTCACATTGCATAGAAAATAGTTTTTGGATCTAGGAGCAGGCATCAATAGTTCGATTGTCAGGGCTCGCATTTTTTTCTTGCTCGGAAGATTCACATAACATTTATTGTTATTGTTATCACACCGTTTGAGTAGTCATTATGGTGTATTTTTTTATTGAACTTTTGATTTCGCCCAGTAAATATCGTCGAAAGCACGCTAAATATTGTTGTCATCTTGAACAATGTCGATCGTGCAGTACATTAAAAACTAACGCAGAAGCGATTGATGAATTATGGAATCGAATCACGAACACATGCCGAACGTAGCAAAGCAAATCAACAAGCCAACAAACTAAAAAGCGATAAAGACGAAAATCATAATTATATCGGTGGCGCGGCGAAACGCACACGGCATTCATAAATTTACATAAATCTCATGCACAATTCGAACTAAAATCGATGTGACATTAAATCAATATGCTTGTATTCGAGTTTGCACTCGTTTTGCATTCAAATCGAGTTGTTGTCGTCATTTAATGTCATTGTGCGGTCGCATTTTTTTCCCGGTCATAATAACGACGAGTGTTCGTCAGGTTTTTTTTTTTCGGTGGCACACTCACGGCATTGCTTGGCCTGATACGGGAAACGAATCGATTGATCGTTGGCCCGGTGAGTAAATTTGGTCATTGCATTTTATTGCTTAAAGAAACGGATGGTTAAGACACTGAAACTCTCTCGTTGTATGTTTTCTTTTCCGCAATCATAATGGAAATTAGCGCCAATGACAGTGACACGTGAAACGACCGACACACACACATAAACACACACACTGGCCGAGATTTGGTTGGGCTCAGCGCCGAGACTTTCGCCGTAGGCCATCGAAATGATGACGAAGCGCAAGCGATCGAACGCATAAGAAACATGTGAATAATCCGATTTGGAAACTGGAGCGAAGATGAAATTCAAAGGACAATTCAACAATTTTAACGGTTTATTTTGCCAATCATAATTTACACATTCGCGCGCACTAATTTCTCTGATCAATTGTTGTAAACCGTCGTCGGTGCTCGTGGTTGTAAAGGGTTTCACGTCTTCAATTCAATTCTTTTGAACTTTTTTTTTCTTTCTCTCTGCCGATGCTCAGCACACACACACACACACTTTTCCAAACAGAAAAACACTTTTAATTGATTCTTTCTAACTAAAATATGCATTGCTTTTTGACAAAACGAAACATGCAGAACGAATACTACGTATTCGCAAATATTCTACAGAACAAGAGTCCAGTGAGGAGAAAAGAAGGAGCCAAGCTATTATTAAAATAATTAATCGTTTGTATTGCATGTCGAACTTCACTCTCAAATTGTGAGGGTTTTACTTGCTTAGCTTCTTGCTTTCCATTCGCATATTTCGTTTATTTTTCTTTCAGTATTTCTCGGTGTAAACAAACTGTTTTGCGCACATTCACCAAATTTCGAAATTGAGCCCGACCGAGCTCCGTTCAGTTCAAATGAAACAAATTAACAAAACCGAAATGGAAAATGAATAAACCAAACTAAAGAATATGATGCACACACAATTCTACACGCGGTTAGAGGTTTTCGTTTTTTTCCACGTAGAAAATGTGTACTGTGTGCAAATATGCAACAATTAAAAGATGACCCAAACAGATAGTCAGAGAGAGAGAGAGAGAGAGAGAGTGAGAGAAGAGGAAAAAAACAAAAACCTTTAACACACAACTGGACGTTCACCGTGCTTTTTCACAAATTTTTCAAACGAACAAGGTGTGAGATTCCTTTTTTTCTATGCTAGCATACAAATAACTTTGAATTATTACTTCGTTCGTTCATTTTTTTATTGGAATTTTATTCGGCTGGATGTGAATTTCACTGATCTTTAAATACGCAACACGCTTTGTCAACTCTATTGCTGCTGTGATTTCGCTTGCTGTACAATTGATGTATGGTCTATTCTGATTAACTGATTTGATTTGTTTTTTTTCTGCTCTATTTTGATTGTTGTGTGTTTTTGAATAATTTTTTTGTTTCTATTGAGCACTGTTTTTTTTTTTTAATTGATGATGTGTGGAATGAGAGCCAATCCCAAAAACAAAACTATTGTCAACCCAAATAAATAAAACTGTTCAATTCTTACTATGACATTACGATAGTCAATCTGAATTGATGCAGATATTGTGTGTTCTTTTTTTTTAAACAGAAAGATGGAAAATTTTCGCCGATAAAATCGTACAAAAATTGCGTCAATTTTATTTGATTTTTTCTTTCAATTATTGATATTAATTAAACAATTTTTTGTGTATCGTATTTTCGTGTCTTTTTCTGCTAATTGTTTATTGTACAGGATTTGAATATTCTTTTGTTTTTTATACGCGTTAAGCGGTCTATGTGTTATAAATGCGCTCTTACCGAGCGGTGACCGAAGACTGGAGTATATGCGTCTATGGTAAGTGTGAAAAAAATGTGTTGTTGTTTTGTGTTTGTCTTCTTCTTTCATTCACTTGAGTGAGACAGCATACACAGTGCCGATCTTCACTATGGGAGAGAACACAACGAAAGAAAGCGTGCGGCAGCGGCTTGCACACATACACTCGCATTGCCAACCATTCCATCGCGCGTATATATTTTACCATTACCGTCGTTTGACTGCTGCTACTGCTGTGTTGATGTGATGATTTGCTATATGAAGAACCGAATCGCATCGCATGGTATTGGTGTGTGCTGGTTGTGTCGATACATTAGTCGGCACACGTCGTTCGTGTGACTGATGCATTGCATGTGTGGTTGTGTGTCGGCATATGGTTGAAGGTATGTTGTGCACAATTGTGTATTACATTCGTGCGCTTTTTTTTCGTTCGTTCGTCCACATTTCATTTGCGCATTCGGCTAAAATCCTTTTTATGTGTGCAATTCTAAAGAGAAAAAAACGCAACACATATCATACATACCCATCCACACTGGTAGGGATACATGATGTTGTTCGAATCATATACGTTATCTATGTGGAATAGAAAACGAACCCAAAAATCTGCATATGTGAATATCGTATTTTGCACATCAATCAAATGACGATGAGATAATGGGCCGGAAACCAATTTGAATCAGCTTTTTAATTACTTTACATTTAATTAAAAAAAAAAAAAAAAAATCATTTAATAATTTCGCAAATCATTTTGGCGATGAGGTTTCGAGGGATCGAAAGATATTTCGAATTTATGTGATTTAATGGGATTTTTCGCATTGTTGCACACATTTTCAATCAAATACAACAAAATCGCTCCAATAAAAACCAAATTTTGCATATTCACAGAGTTTGGCTATTTCATTTTTCAGCGAATCGAATGGACGAACCAACGAAAAAAGCTGTGTAATTGGCATCAACGGCTGTACATTAAGGTAGATTAACACACAGCAAATTTCCATATTATGTCCTTTTTGCATTTACCAATGCGATGCCAGAGCTCAAAAACTCTTCCACGCAGATAGCTGTCTCTGTTACACGTTAATTCTCATTCGGTCCGCGATCTAAATGAGGCACATAAAATGCGCGACAACGAAAACGACGATGTGCTGTGTGATGATGAGAGGGAAACAGCAGCAGCAGCAGCAGCAAAAACAACAACAAAAACACACAACCATCCGACCACTGTACGATATCAGCAATGAGCTCAGCGATCACATTGATGCCACCGAGTATATATTCAATGATTCGGGTTAGTATTCGGTCCAACTCTTGATAGAAAAATGTTTGCGCCGGTTTGCGTTGGTTTGTCGGCCAATATTTTTCTACTGTATGTTTGCGCGTGTACTTAACACTCTCACGAAGTGAGTCGTTGTCACCGGCTCAACCGAGATGCTCAACGCCGATTCTCACAAACAACTAATTTATGGTGTAAAAGCCAATATTTTCGAAAAACATCGGTAATTTTGGTCACAAATTAAATTCATTTTAATTTGCAAGCAAATCAAATTGAATTAATGAAAAATTCGGTAGAATTCAATGAAATGATCGCACGAAAAGCGCCCGGTCGACTCTGGGGCGGGTCAACCGATGAAGCTGTGTGTTGAATGCATACGACTGTGTGAGTGTATCGTATCTTATGCCGGGATGTTCGCCTGTATTAGCATGTAGCGAGCATGTGGAAAATTTCATTGGTTGTAGTCGGAGCAGTGCTCCGTGCTTCGCGTAATGCAAAACAGTAGGAATATAGTACGTTGGCGGTTGCTGTGTGTATTGCCTTCTCGTCGGCGAATGTAGTTTGTTTGTTTGTTTCTCGTGCTCCGCGCGTCTCTACATTTATTATCAATTCAATAAAAGAGGTAAGATATATATGTATGTATGGGCGAATCGGCTCGGGTTGGATGGATGGAATACGTTTGTTTCTCGCCTTGCCATTCTCATTACAAAACAGCATACATTTTTAATTACATCGTTTTTACGCGCTTCACTCTGTCGCACCATCTCTGTTGCTCTCGCGGCAATCGCCATGTTTACGGTGTGCGTTGGGTGGTTTCTCATCTATCTTCTCTCTTTTTGCTCTCTCGCATCGCGTGCGCTCGCCCTCTCGCTCTCCATTCTGTGTTTTTCTGGAAAAATGTACAATTTCGCGGTGTGGCTGAAATCATCCACGAGAATGAAATGCTGAATTTTTTGAAACAATAATTTTTTTTCTCGCTGCTGCTGCTTTTTTCCATTAAGTGTTTGACCATGCGTGAATGAAGTCTATTGGAAGATCATTGTATCATTATCGTTAGTACTCGCAAGTAATGAAGTACTTTAGTTGGAATCGATTTTTTTTTCCGTTCGTCCGACGTATATTATGCAAAATATGCAAATGTTTGGGTGAATTTCAAGATTTTTCTTGCGCTTCGATGAGCGTTTTATGCAGAACAAAGCGTGATAATCGCATTTCAATTGGATTTTCAAGTGCGCAAATGATGTAAAAGAAATAACGCCACAAACAAATTCGAACAAAAAATCCACATTAAATGAGACGAAATACATTTGTATGCTGATATTTTACGATATTTATCTAGAGCTTCATTTTGTTTTTTCATATTAATTCTTTTAAATTCCTTAAATTTAGATGAAATAATGGAATATCGAATATTAAATCTGCGTCAGCTCGTTGCTTGGATCCACCAAATGGATTTCAAGTATTTTGCTTGCTATTATTTCATTAACTTTTCGAAATTGTGAATCGTCTTTAAATGAATAAACCTCGCCCTCGTCGAAAACGCGGATTTGATTCAACAATTATTTTGAATGGAATTTTTTTTTCGAATGAGTGGCCAGTTTGGCCAAACAAAGATAAGGGCGTGTAATTATAGATTGCATAAATATTTTACTATCACATTGAACATGTTTGCTCAAATTGACTTAACATCTTAGCAAATAAATCACATTGATTTGATGAATGGAAAATGGAGATTTCAAATGTTTTATTTTCGTTTTATTGAGAAATGCTTTCATCACAAAAGCTCATTGATGTCTGAAATCCCGCGAATGTTCTGGTGAAAACGTATTTCTAATAGGGGCTGTCGAAAAGAGCGCCATTTTTTTTGCAAAAATGGTTTCTAATTTATAGATTTAAAGACTCAAATCGAAGCCATATTTATCATTTCGTAAATAAATTTGTCATTTTCATTCAAGAGTCTGAATGAATACATTGACGAAACCTTTTTCGGTGAGCAGCGGCCATAACCGCCTTTTTCTATGTCAAGAAATACGACCGGAAATTCAGTTTTCCACAAAGAATGGAATGTGCAGTGAAAAGCTGTAGCTGCAATGCTCAATCGCATTAAAATGCTTGGATAACGCATCAATATTCCGGTATGATATTCAGGCGATTCGATTATGGTGCTCCGTTGGCCACACGATACACACCTATCCAAATGCTATGCTTACTTCCGAATGATTGACTTGAAGGTCAGTTATACTTTTCATCCGGTTGCCGATTCGAATAGTAGCAGTTAACCGCCGATCAAATTCAATCCAATAATATCAAAGATTTTCTCCGAATAAATCAAATTCTTCAAATTCGAGTAATTCACACGGATTTTAATCTATTCGAGTATGATTTTCAAGCAATATTTTTGTTTCGTATCGTAATTTCTATAATAAAAAATCAAAAATACATTTTTTTCAATACAAAAATCAAATGTTTTGATTCCGAACATTTTAATCTTTTAAATTATTTTTCCGCTCTTTAAGAGAAATTAAAAAAAAAAAAAAATCCAAATTTGGTCAGTTGAAAAAAAGGACGATGTGCTTCCTTAATGAAAGTGATTGCGGATATAGGACAGGTGTGTTTGTTCGTACAAAAAAAGAACCATGCGGTCTTTCGATTGCTTGCGGTTAGAAATCGGAATAATTTTGCTGTTTCATTCCCTTCATTTTGCCAATATTCTGCTGTTGGATTTGGCAATTTCATTCTACTCTCTTCCATTCACGCTCTCTCTTTCTTTCCCTCTCTCTCTCTCTCTCTCTCTCTCTTTCTATATCTTTTTCGCTCACCTAAAAATGCCGTCAAAGTGATTCCAATTCGATACATTGTAGGTACGTGTATACGAGCGTTGCCGCCGAGTCATTCCATTGACAAAATGAGGTAGAGATGGCGTTATGGTGAATGTCAGATGGTCCAGTGAGTTATTATCCTATTAGAAAAAAAGCAAATGTTCCACGTACGGCTATGTAAACGGTGTTGGGACACATTGATTTGTACCTCTTTAAAGGGATGGCGATTAAGGTCGATGAGTTGTTTGATTTAAAAGTTGGTGCGCTTGAACAATGTAAATACATTCGGAATTTTCGGCGGTGGTGACAAACGAACGACGAAAAAATATAACATACGGGATAAATTATTCAAGCATTACAGACTACATAGCGTCAATGCAATGTGTTATTAATTTCAAAGAAAACACCAAAACTTAAACATATTTGTTCATTCCAAAATAAAATAGATATTTTGCAATTGCGGCAGCAGCAGCAGCAGCAGCAGCAGCAGCAGCAAGAAGAGAACAGAGTCACGTGCGCTTAAGTGACACGATAAATGGTGCGCACATTGTTCCGCATGACGAAGGTTGCAATGGCTAATTTGTGCAATAGTTTCGTTATTTTACTGTATGAATATGCAAATGACCGCAGCGCTACTGCGCATATATATAAATTAAGATTCATTCACGCGGTTCAAATTTCATAGTAAAAGTAAGTAGTTGATATCAAGCAAATTAAATGAAATTAACCAACTGCAGGCACAGTCGCAATCGCATCAACAACAATCTAAACGACAACAACGACAGAGAGTTAGTTGCACAATCAATGCAAACAAATTTCAAATCACTTGATCGTCTCGTACATTGTTGCCTCAACAATATGACAGAGAGTCGCTAGAAAATCCCCGGCCCATGTAATGTAATGTGAATTAGTTTTGTGCGCACTGTGTATTTTCACCAGTGAAACTAATAATTTATTGCTCGGCCCGTTGAAATATTTAATGCATATTGTTCGTATAATATGCAGCGGGAGACAATCTTCTCCGTTGGTTTGTCATGTGCAACCGATTTCACATATGTATAATGCGGTTTGCATCGCTCGCACACTCACTCACTCATCATAGAGAAATGCAGCAGCGGTTTTTCATACATTTTACCAGCTTCTTTTGCTTCGGCATTGAGCCATTTGTGTTTTTTTTTACCGCTTCAGCGCTTATAAACACGCAATAGCAATAGCAAATTCACTAACAATAATGCTTCCTTATCTGCATCATATCCAACGTAATGCGTAGCAGTTCACCCTGGCCGTTTTAGTGTGCTTTTTTGATTACTCCTTGCAGCTCGCTCATTTAGTCGCAACTGTCAATTATTGAAATCCGTTTTTATATCAAAAATATTACAGGTATTGCGTTTTTTCAAGTGCATATCAACCAAGTGCCTATTGATTAAACTTACGAAATTTCGTTTTAATCGTTATTGCATATTTCAACACGATTCGCTTTACGATTTGATATGCTCGCTCGCTGTGTCCGAATGGGGCAAACTCAATAAAATGACATGCAGTTCGGTTTCTGTGTTTGCTATTGTGTTGCTACCAAATTCACTTCATCGAAAGACAGGAACGAGCAGAGAAACCACAGAAAAAGTGCACACATCACGCAACTTCAATTTTGTTGTACCCTCGTTTTCAAATGCACTTTGTTCATGTTGTGCAAGTCGGTTTTCTATCACCAGAACCTTTTCATGGCTACCGACGTGGCGATTGTTGTTTTTTAACACCATTAATTTGGTAATGATTAATGCCAATGCCGTTTTTTATTTTCACATTAGTTTCATCATATTCTTATCGATGATTTGGCTGTCTCGTGACTTTTACAGAAAGGACATCATTTTTGGCCATCACTTTTCGCTGGTTCACGTACGACGTTTGCAGTATTTTTTTCTCAGTTTTAAATTTTTTTGATTTGTTCATTTATTCTTGGTCGTCGCTTTACGAAGAAAGTAATTATCGACATATCACTTTTGCGAGTGTTAATTTGTTTCAATATATTCTTGTTGTATGGTTTTCAGTGATATTTTCTGTGTATCTGCGTTCAAATTCAAACTTAAAATGCAAACAACCGCCTTCGACCGTTGAAAATGTACTTTTCACATATTCTTAATATTTACAAAACATGTGCCTTAATTGGATTTGAAGCCGAAATAATAATTAAAATTTAAACGATTTCATTATTCAGCTGGATTGGATCCTCTCTCATGTTTACGAGAAGTTCGCATGGCTGATACACATTCAATTAATACTGCCGCTGCTGCTCATTGCTATCACTATATCAGAGCCAATGGTTCGCTCATAACTTATTTGCGTTCATGACAATGATATCAAACACACTTTAGTCGACGATTGAATGCTAGTAATGGTCTGTTTTGTTTTTCTGTCGCTACCAATTTTTCAATGTAAATTGAAATTTAGTTATCATCACATTTTGTTTTTATTTAAATTAAACGGTAGCCGTGTGTGAATTGCAAATGTGCATGTGAGCATGCATGAAGACAGGATTTGAATAAAATTATGCAAGCCACGCATACCAAAGCGGGTGTTCGATGCATGCGTGGTGAGCGCTGAATGCGTGGCAAAAGCACGTGCATGGAATAAAACTGAAAAATGCACTTAAATGGCTTCTACTAATTGTCCATTTCATTATACAAGAACATGAATACTTATTGGAATAATATGCAAATAAACATAGTTATTATTAAACGATCTGTTTGTACGGTAAAAGCGCCTCTTTTCCTAGCTCGATTCATAAAACGTTCGTGATCACATTATGATTGCATTGCATTTCAAGACAATTTGTCATTTTGATTCACAGCCAACAATTCATTTACAGAAAAATGATGGTATTTAATCAATTAAAAAACTACTTTTCAACACATATCTTGATATTTTGGAAGAACTTCTGTTAAAAATGATTACTTTTTTATGGATAATTTTAATTCAATTAGAAACTGAATATGAAAAAACACCCATAAAATAGTTTAATAAATGATTTTGCAGCTGAAATGGTTTAAATTCGAATATTTTCTTTAAAAATAATGAATTGTCCGTTGATTTTGGAATTATTTTAAAATCTAGCAAAATCCTCTTGAAATATTGTTTCTTCCAGAAAACTGACAAAAAACATCAGTTTGTGCTGAAAAACAGCATTTCGACCATTTTTTTTAAGGAGACAGTCGACCAGAATATGGTCGCTGTGCAACTATTCAATCTTTTTCTTATTTTCCCACTGTCTATTGATCTTGCAAATGTTGACTTCCTGTGTCGGGGCGTCCTATTTGCTGTATATGGACAATATGACCGCTTATGCTGTGCTTAAACGAAGAAATTGAACAAAATATGGAGCTATCGGAATCATTAGAATCGGAGTCAAAACGATTGTGCCATGTTTAAAACACAAAATTCAATTTTCTTCCGACATTTTGAAATCAAAGAAATTCAATATGATCGAGAAAATAAAAGAGTTTTGTCCATTTCAATCACGGTTGTAAAGACATTTGTATCATTGATTTTAATCTCTCCACTTCAACAAGAGAATCATCTTATCAGATTCTGTTTAATTCTTTTTTCTCTCTCTCTCTTTCTCTCTCTCCCTCTCATTCCGTAGTTCCTTTTGTTTGGAGCGCACAAAACGGCACAATCCAAATGATTTCGCAACGAAGGGACATTGTCAATCACTGACTATCACCCCGATTTATATTGAATTATTGAATGGCATTGAAAGTCTGGATGTACCTGATACGCAGCATTCGAGAGACGCTCGGAAAGGGTTTCCGTTTTCAATGGAGTGCGTGTGTGCTGAAATAGATTATTTGAAATGTTTTTTCCCTTCATTTCGATGCCATTTTGGTTGTCAAAATCTGTCGATATTCTGAGTAAAAGTGGTCAAAAAATGTAAACACACTCACAATTCGATATCACAACAATTTGAACGAAGCATCTTCTTAGTCGTTTAATATTTTCGCAGCCACCGACAATTATCTATTTCAATCAATAAAAAATACACGAAAAATCGGCCAAAACATGAGTTCAATTGCTCACATCTTCTTTACAATTAAAGAATTTCCGAGAATGCATTTTAATAAGCTTTTATATTCATTTCGAGTAGTTCAAGAGCGGTTGAAGTTGGATGTCTAATTGGAAATGCGTTGAAGCATTTAAATGGAGCGACCCTCACGAAATTTTAGGGTTTGATGCAAACGTTTGTCAACAAGTGACATTATTGTTGCACCAACTAAAGGTTTTGTGAAAAGTGGGCGCACAAACAGATACAATCGAGCTGAAAGAGCAAGAGAACGAGAGAAAAGAATCGAATGGTAGCGTTCACGCTGAAAAATTTCATGCAAATCAAATAAAAGAATGGCGCATGTATTGTACGAGACCCTTTTTTCTTCGTCGATTTTTTATTTTCTAAATTCGCTAAGCAATTTTCTGTACAAATTTACGTGTTTTTCGCCTGTTCTTTCGATATATGTCTGTTTCTTCGTTTGTGCGTCACTGTTTCCGATAAAATCAATACTATTATCAAATCACCATAGAGAAAAGCTTCAATTTACTCCTTTTTTCTCCCATATTTTTTTTTTTTTTTTCATTCATCCATCCGTCGATTTCATTGCTTACACATAATATCAAACTCTGCGAATGTGTGATGTTTTTTTTTCCTATTCCTTTTAAAATGGATTGTCTTGTTTTGTTTGTTTTCTTTTCAATGAGAACAGATGAAAAAAACGCACGCCATTTCAAATGGTTTGATAAAGTTTTACGAGACTAACTACTTCGCCATTTCGATTATACACAAACACAAAGCAGCTATGAATACACATTTAATTTATACACATTATCCTTATTATATCCTATTGCGGGATGTGCGTTTGTGTGTTGATTTGTTTGACCATACAATTTTTGGTGGCAATGCAAACTGGCATTTAATTAAAAAAATTTTTATATCCACGAGATTTCCATCCAATCTCGTTGATTGTGTGCGCGCTTTTTTTCTCATTTAATTTACCTAATGGGTTAAGGTCTACTTCCAGTCGCTCTCTCGTTTTATTCCTCGACATTTTTTCCGCCGTTTGTGTGAGTGTGTGTGAGAGAGAGAGAGAGAGAGAGATAGTCTATTTTATCAAATGAAACGCGCATGAAAAACGTAGAAAAAACCACATAAAATTCAATATTCATCATTTCAAACATATATTATATTATGTTAGCAGGCGAAATGAAACATCCCATAATCGGCGGCTATGTACAAAAGAATAATTTCAAAATGGAAACTGCACGCGGGATGTACTTTTCGAAATGAACGAAAGTAATGTGCATGAGCAGCACAACGGGTGAAATATTTTGCAGGTTCACCTGTTTGTTTTTTTATTTTGCTTTCCACCAATTTAGTGCCAATTATTCTTCATATACATAAAGAGAAATGCAAATGATGAAGCTTATGAAGTTGCGAACGAGAGCAGCAGCTTCACAACAAGCAACGAAATATTTAATTTTAATTTTGTTACAATTTATGTTCACTGCTTTTTCCAAGTTAGTCGACATTTAAACAGCATCCATTGCATTAGCTCGGCGCTCCAATCCATTCCATTCGGTTCCGTTCCGTTCCGTTTCGCTTTCTCCCGGTACAAATCAGTCGCTCGTTTTTATTCCATTTTATTTTTTTAAGTGTATTTCTGTGTATAATCTAAATTGAATAAATAATGATGGATTTTTGAGTCGTATGTGAGAGCATCCAGGATATATACGCTTCTCGCCATTCTCATATGCGGGGTTGCTCTCTCATCATTACTTGGTGCTTGCCGATATGTTGGTGTGTTCTCTGCAGATGGGCATGCTTAGTTGGAGAGAACGAAAAACGAAATAAAAGTAAATGCGCTTCAAAACCTCAACCTTTCTTTGACAAAAACCGAGGCGAAAAATGTGTACACTTTGCTTCTTTTTGACCAAAGTCATAGAGGTTCGTGTTTTGTTTACGTCATTTTTTAGACGTACCGCCCATTTCATCATGAGAAATCAATCAAACTTTTTGTGTATATTTTTTTGATAAAAAAATCCGATTCAACGCCGGGAACATCGGAAATACGACGGATCAAACGCAAATTGTGACTGAATTCTGAAAGAATCTAGGGCCACGATCTTTCACATTGTACTGAAAATCTGCGATATTTCATGCATTTGTCTCTGCTGCAAGTATCCGACGGTTCACAGTCCTTCGGCACTCAAATGTGTGCCTATCCTTTCCTACAAACCGGGTCTAAGCCAACGTTTTAACGAAACTATTCATCACTATCTGCACTTCAATAAAATTCTGGATTTGGTTTGGAACTCAAATTCCAGCTGTTAAATATAAAGCCAAAAAAGAGTTCACAAATGGGCGAACATCCAGCTCATTATCGAGCTAATGGAATATTTGAATGCATTTCAGATTCTCATTTGATTCAAGAAGAAGCAAGAATGATACGAACTGCAAATGTCATTCATTTTGCTGTGTTTTCGATTCAAATTCATGTGGCATTCGCTTATAGGCAAATATTTGGCCGAAAAACCAACAAATGAGAACGGAATGCTGCATGCTTTTTTGGTGAAAACGAATGTGCGCTCTTCTTACCGAATTTTATATGCTCTGTGTGTGCTGTATAGCAGCAGCCTTCCAACATGAATCAATATTATTCTGCATATATAAATTTTTCTTATTCAGATTCTCTCTGGTTGTGCACTGTTGGCTAGTTTCTCCCGGTCTTATTGTGTGTAGCTGCTTCGTTTTGTCTTAAACGATGACAAACAGCAAACAAACAAAACGGGAACGACATCAAAATTAAAAGAAGGAATACGATTGCGAATGTGAATGCAATTGCGAATGTAGTTAAGAAGCAATCGTTGCGAAGGCATGCATTAAGTGTATGGACAATTGTAGATGAATGACAGCATCTAGCACATCATACCGAGTCGAATGCATATTTGCACAAATACACGAGCATCCAAAAGCGAGAAATAAACACGGGAAGAGCAGCAGCAGAAAAAAATGGCATATTTTTATTTTAGGTGGCGACATCTCCTGTGCCACGGCACGGTGTGACAATGTGTATATATGGAACGGTGGAATGGAAAACACTCAAGCAAAATAGCCGAGAGATCTAGTGTTTCACCGCCTTCATCTCATGCTCGTTCGATTCACTAGAATTGTGGGATCATATCAGCCAAATGGTTCTTTCTCACTTTCTTACATTCATCACATTTGTGTGTACTTAATATGTCTACAGTGCTCTATGCCAAGTTCAATCTGTATGGTACACACCGATCCGAACGACGAGCGAAGGAAAAAAAAATGGCAACAGAATACACGAAAAACACTAATGTTAAATCGCCGTATACGAAATGAAACAACAGCCAGAAAGCAGCAGAAGGCAAAAGCGACAAAAACAAAAACGAAAAATACAAAGTCAAATAATAAGAAAATGTTCGAACAGAACGGACAAGAGACGAGACGCGCGCGCAGCGTGGAGCGAGGAAAAGATGCTGCCCACATCCAACACCATTCAAGCCAACGAACGCTCGGACAAAATATGGAAAATAAGTGTGGAATAAGTCGAGACAACGAGCAAACGCCAAGAAATAGCACATCGATGTGCTGTTTAATGCGAATTTTCCTATCGACGAAATACACACAGCTCGTCGTTCATTATTTATTTATTTGCTTTAAAAAAAAAACGAAAAAGAAAGACTAAGAAATCCTGTATGGAAATAAAATGAATGGGTCCAGAGAATGGTGGAAGTAGAGGGACCAGATATCGTTGCGCCGATTGTGTAAAATTAAATGTGTGTATGGCACATACAGAGGGAGAGAGAGAGAGAGAGAGCACCGCCGCCGCATTCATATGTGGAATAGCAACGAGCGGCTCAGGAAAGAGTGCGAATGCAAGAGAGGCAGAAACATACACACTGCCAAGATGATATCGTTGTAGCACATTACAATCGAAATGAAATGAGACCGTGTTCAAAATCTAATATGATTTGATATTGCGTTGGATTTACATTCGAATCGTTAAAATGCGTCGATATTTCTTCATGCTGCTTCTTTATTCTTTCAATTTCTCTCGCGCTCTCTCACTCTCACTGGGATTTTTTTTCCCGGAGAATTCGCAGTGTTATATTTTCTTTTTGTTCGTTGCGAATGTTATTTTTTTGTTCGTCGTCTCTTCTCAATCAACCGGATTCGAGGCTATTGTTGTGTAAGCAAAAACATTGATATATTATTTGTCGTATTGGATTTACGTTGGTTTCGATTATATATTCAATTCGGTTGCTGAGCGCAAACGAATCGATCGGTACGCAGAGAATATGGAGAAAAGCCCAATCCTTTAGTTGAAATATCCTATCGCTCTCGAATACAATTGCACAAGGTGGCAACGAGTGGCAGAGTGAACGTGAGCGAAAGAGGGGGACGGAATGGCAATGCGGGGAGGTGGGCGAACCAAACACTCGAACGCTTAAAAGGAACTAATCAAAAGAGTGTTTTTGATAAGAAAAGAAAAACTCAGGGAGAAGCGAAATGTGTTCGCATATTTACACATGTACGCACGATGTAATAATGTATGCAAATTTCAATAGAAAGCATATTTTTAAATATAGCATCCAATTGCGGATCAGGCAAACAAACTGAATGGAGCTTGACTTGTTCATATTCATTCGGCTTGCTCTTCTTCACCGCACATCGAAATGAAAAGAAAGCATCAAGAAAAAGAGCTACAGCGAGATGATTAAAAAAAGCAGTTATCGTTGACAAAGAGCAGATGAAGAAGAAGCAGAAACAGAAAAAAAAACCGAAAATTTTACTCGAAAATTTGGTGAGAGTGTGCTCATATCTCATTTCTTCGGCCAAACACACATTTGCCTTATCATATGCAGAACAGCAACAATGGCACAGCGGTGGCGGCAACCATAATAGTGGTTGAAAATGTTAAGCTTACGGCAAGAAATGTGGATAGAGAGCGAGCGAGAGAATAGCTCGCGCACATTCGTTGAATGAATCAAGTTTACGGCGAATGGATGGTTTATGTATACGAAAAAGTGTGTACGATTGTTCGAACATCTTATCCTCGCTCCCTCGCTTGCTCGGCTAATATGTACGCGCATAAAATCCTCAGCACGCATTATACACATATGAATCGTCGATCGAATCATATAGGGATTTAATTTTTTTGTGTGTGTGTGTTGCTTTTCCGTTCATAATTTTTCTGCTTGCGCGATAAGTTTGCAAGTTTTTTTTCTTCATCATTGTCATCATTCATTCTTCGCCTTGCTCCTATGAAACGGCATCATCAAATGCTGTGCAAACGATTTTTTTTTAATTTCTTAGCTGGCATTCTTGACGCAAGTGGTTTGATTTTTTGTTTGCGCTTGCCATTTTCGGCGTCTCAAAATTATGGCTCTATCATATTTAATTAGAGCCAAGCCATTTTTTACTTGGGCTCAATACATAATACGCTGTTTGCAATGGTCCTACTGCGTCAACAAAACAATCTTTTAATACAGTTAATTCGTACATCGTATGTGTGCTCATCGCATAATGTGCGAATAAAAACGTACATAAATTCCGTTTTCTCAGCAAACGCTTTCTCGCATTGCTATAATGATGAGAGAGGAGCAAAGAAAATGAAAAGAAGAGAAATGAAAACTCGCCCGCTCATTCGTTCATAACGGAATGAAAACGGCGACAATAACAAACGATGCACGAAGAAAACGAGAATGTGCAGAATGGAAGTAGAACAAAAAAACGGTCGTAAGGGAAAATTATTGCGTGTGTATTGCATATGTATATTTTTCTATTGTTCAATGTGTGGAATAAAAATTGAGTATATGTTGGAAAATGGCCTCATACGCATAACGTGCGTTGCAAATCGTTGTAGATCGTCGAGTCTATGTATTATATATATGAAGCTTATAACAGGTACGGGTATTGTGTTTTATCATTTATAGCGTCAACGAGAGCGGCCGAGAAAACGAGAGATGTAGAGGAAGAAGAAGAAGGGAAGGGAAAATGATGAAAATAAAGCAGCCTCAGCAGCAGCAGTATCAAATGTGAGGAAGACGTCGGCAAAATATAGAGCCAAAATAATGGCAGTAACAACATTTTTTTAAGTATGAAGAAAACATCGAACGCTGAAAAGAGAAATGAAAATGAAGAGAATGGATGACGGAAAAGAAACACACGTCGAATCATATAATAGAAGAAGAAAGTAACGAAAGAAAAACGAGCAAGCCAGCAGCAGAAGCCGCTAAACGAATCTCGTATGTACGCTGTCGATACAGCATGAGGGGAAAATGATAAATAAGGTGGAGAAGTTCGATTATAAAACAGCCGAGGCTGTGAGCAGCAGCAACGGCGGCCAAAAAAACTGCAAATATACATAAAATAAATTACGAAAAAAAATCGATCCCTAATTTCGTGTATTTTTATAAAAATGATTTTATACACACACATACACACACTCCGGTTGCCGCAAACATTCATCAGCCAGCAAGAAAACACACAAACGCACTCGCCGAAAGCTATAGTAGCCGATACGTGTGGCACATCAAAAGTCTAAGCGAGAGTATGAACGCATTATTGATAGAAAATTCTGCACATATTACTTTATGAACAAATACAAACACAAATGTGCCGATCATAAGAAAAAAAAACACAACATATATTCCGGTGTGTATACTTTATATTTATTTTCGTTTTCTCTATTTTTCATTTTCGTTTGTTGTTGATTTTTGGCATTTTTCTACCTTGGCACGAATGGAAAATACGTGTACAACCAAATTGTGTGCTAGTTTTTACCTCCCGTGCAATGCCAACTACAAAGTTTTCCTTCATTTTTCCAAGACTTCCGTTTCATATCCTCGCTCCCTCTCTCTTTCTCCTTTTCACCGCTCCATTACAATCATCTTACGTATGATTTTGCCATTAAATGAGGAATGTATGTGGCACACGCTTATTTATGGAAAGTTAGAGATCGATCTTAGCAATTTTAAGCACAATAAAGTCTTTTTGTTTTGTGGAAATTGCTTTAATTACATAATGAGCATCGAACTTCAACTATTTTTAATTATGAAAATTACAAAAAAATTCCATATTTCGACTTAAAAGTTGTTCGAATTTCATGCAAATTGGCCGGAAAATATGAAATAAGCATTTTAAACTGCGCAAAATGTGCGTTAGAGTGCCTTAACTTACCGAATTCTCCGCAGAATTCTTCTGTTTGTGCCATAATAAATGTTTCAAACAAATCATCCATTTTCAGATGAGGCCTTCGAGGCGATATTTCTCGATTAAACTTGAAAAACCCCACAACGTTTCAAATGCGTACGTATGTGTTTACGAATGTGTCGAGAATATATGTGAACGTTTCTGTGCTGCGAGATGCGCCCATCTTGGATTCGATGTATTTTTATTTTTATTTTGAAAGAGCGCCATGAGTGGAGCGCGCGCCAGAGGGAAAGGGAAAGAAAAACACACGAGGAACATTCTGAAATGTAAATATGATATTAAATATGATTTTCTTTAACATATTATATATGCGCTCGTTATCGTGTGTGCCGTAATAATGGAGGTGTGTGAGTGGGTGAATTTGTATATATACATGCGTGTATCACACACATCGCTCTCAGCTTCTTCGGTCGGCATCTTTGCATATTTTACCCGTGTGTGTGTGTGTGTGTGCGATATATGAAAGTGCGGATTTTTCAACGCCATTTTTCTCATTTATCCGTTCTAAATCATGCATACATCCAATATTTGCACATATGAGTGCACGTAATAACCCAACAAAATGGGGAGAAAAAAAACGTCGACTGAAGAAAAATGAAATAAATCTAAATAAATATAGATTGAGAAGGCATATATCACTCGCGCCCTTACCAATGTACCACACACACCAGTTTTGGCAGCACAGCGGGTGAAAGAGAGAGAGAGAGAGAGAGAGAGAGAGAGAGAGAGAGAAAGACAGGACGATACACGGTTGCCTGTGCCATGATATGAGTATTCGATTTAGTTCCTTAAGATATTCTACATCGATGTGGAAAAATGATGGAAATAAGTAAACGACGGCCAAATGCATGAAATGCAGCGATTTAGATTAATCGCAATTTCAACCAGCATTTTCGCCAAATTAGTTTTTTTTCCCATCTCATTTCGCGATGTTGGATTGAAAAAGTTCAATCAAGCCCTGTCGCTGTGTAATCATCATTAGTCATAAAGTATACTAGCACATCGAGCATCGTGTCATACATACTTTTTATCATTTAATCATTATCACAGCGCTTACATTTAGATTGAATTTTCCGTTTCATATCAAATATGGAAAACTTGGATTCCAATTTCGAATTTCGTTCGCATTCAAATCCGTTTTGGCGACGAACTAAATTTGGTGTGCTGAAATGTGATAGGAAAATACTTATTTAATTTACTATTTCACACATCAAAATGATTGCGCAACTATTTCCTTCATTTGGGCTTAATTTTGATTGCATTGCCGCCCGAACACGGTGTGTCTGTCGATTGGAAGCTTGACTGGAATTCGATGGATTTGGATGAACGGGAAGAAATTGATGGATTTCAACATAATAATACAGAAGCTTATTCGCATTTCAGAAAGAATCCCATTACTTGTTGACAGGGACCAGGTCCATTAAATATATGACAGTTTAGTTTATTCGGTTGTCTGCTTTCGACAATTCAGTTTGGTCTTCTTTGGGACACTTTCAAATGTTTTAGGCTTTCAAATGTTTTGAGGTCAATCTTTCGATCTGTCTTCATGTTTCGGTCAACATTTTTTGTATTCGTACATGCATTTTCTATTCCATGGCTGGAGTTTGGCTCAAGTTATTGTTCTAGCTATTTTTTTTGCAAAATATACACTAAAATTTCATGAATATGAAGAAGTAATTCGTTGATTTAATGGAAAAAGTCAACGGAAGTATCAATGCGATTGCTTTCCGTCTTGGAACACCTGTTAAAAAAAAAGGAAGAAGCGTCAGGAAAAAAATACAATGAACAAAATACATATTCAAAAGGAAAACAAATAACAATAACAGTAGCAATGGCAGTGTTAAAGCCGACGAAAAAAAAATCAATAAATCATAAGTTCTCCGAAGAAATTTTCCTTTTGAATTTTCTTTTCGTCTTTGCTCGTTTGGAAAGCGAAAAAAGCATGTTTCCCTATCGCATATTTTGCACGTCATCTAGTGGCCTGAAAGCGGCGACCATTTACGTATGCGTATGATGAAAAATCATATCGATTTTTATCTTATCTGCCCATTATTGTGTACCGAAAAATATATAGATTATGTCCATTCAATGAGAAGAAGTGAAAAAAAACCGTTGGATAAGTGAAATTATTTGACCTGAACGCCGCATCGAATCGATGGACTTTTAGGACACACCGTACTTTTCCGCATTGATCTTGTTTTGCCGTCAACATATTCAATAATTGCAGATATCTACCGCTGGAAATTGAATTCCAAAAAGAGAGAATTTACGAAAGATTCGTTTTAATTGGAGTCTTTTTAGTGAAGAGTATTTACGCAGTTTCAACGATCGCATTTTTACTAAAAGCTCTTGAAAATAGCCGTTGGATTATGGTCTTTCTACCAAGTCGATTTTTTTATACTTGGCTTCAGATTTCCGCTTTTAAATCTTAAAATGAACCTCAAATATGTCGGCTTAGCCGTTCAATTGCGATCCATTTTGGATACTTCATCTGAAAATATAGTGAAATGTGAATCCATTCTGTGAAATAATTTCTCTTCACGATAAATATTGATTAACCATTGAATTAAGCGATTTCGGATATATTTGGCTCTTCCATTAAAATTACTTGGGCTTGGTTCGGGTGCTGAATGCGAATGGTATAGTTTTTGGTGTTTATCATAATCCGCACATAAAGGAGCGATTCCGCATTTGTTATCGATTTATCGTTCGATACAAAGATATTTAATTATTATGCAAATATTAATTTATTTCTATAGGCATCAATCGGTATTGAATTGCGCAATTTGATAAGAAAGACATTTTGCTGGGCGCAAAAATGAAGTGTCATTTCCGTTTGAGCGATTTCCCCAAATCTGCAGTTGAAACTGCAATCAGATGGTAATCGGCTCCGAAACGTCACACTCAATTGGTTTTTCGTCGGTCATGGGCTCCGTTTTTGCCGTTGTTCAAATAATGCTAAATATTTTTATTTGATGCGTGTGAACGGAGAGAGTGCTGTATGTGTAACATCGCTGAAAATGTCATGATATCATTGAACCCATAAAAAAAATCGCAAACATGACAACGCTCTAGTCGCCTCACACAATTTCTATTTTCACTTTTTTCTGTTTGTTCGTTCGTTACGGTTTTGATCCCTAATGCCAACCACTCGCATTAACAATGAGCCATTTAAGTAAAACACAGCTGAAAAACAAAATAATAAAAAAAAAACTATTAACGATGAATCGAGCCGAGTTCAATGCAAACGGAGCGAAAGCGAAAAAGAGATAGAGAGAGAAAACGGTGAGCGAGCGCATGGCGTTGTGATGTTAATTCTTTGTTTGAATTTCTTATTGTCACTTTGGTTTTAATTTTGTATTAGTTTCGATTGCATTGCGTGCTCACGTATTGAATTCATTCGGAAAATTCACGTCGCGATTGCCCGGGCCCACAGCCGAAGAAGTGAAGCCGATTTTAGTGTGTGCTTGAAAAACACATACACATAAAATCCCTATAATTGCATCGAAAATGCGGTTCGAAGTGTTCGTGCAAATATTGAGATATATCGAGAGCGAGAGCGAAAAAAGGAAAGAATAGATAGTTGTATCTTGAGTGCGTATTCATTTTCCATTTCAAAAATTTCACCATTTATGTGCGCCTTTCAATGCATTTTGATTCATAGTTATTTAAACGGAATAGACTGGATCGCGCAACCACTTATCGCCTCACACATTTCGCTTGCTTTTTTCACTCTCTTTCTCTCTCTCTCTCTCTCTCTCTCTCTCTCTCTCCATTTGTCTAGATGATGATGTTGTTGTCGTGGCTGTCATCAAAGGCTGCGTGCGGTGGTTGCCAGCTCATTTTTGAGCTCGTTTGCATGCTCGTGTGTGTGTGAGGCAACTGTTTTTTTTATTTGAAGGGTTCGATTTTATACTATTTTAATAATATATTCCCGAAATTCAATATTCAATGAATAAGAAATAACGCAGCGAGAAAAAAAAATTATATCGAAACAAAATCGATCATATGCACACGCATTAAAATATGTACTGTGCACGCATTCAAATCAGCCCAAATACACTGAAAGAGAGAGAGAGAGAGAGAGAGAGAGAGAGAGAGAGAGAAAAGGATGGCAAAAAGGAGAGAGAGACAGGAAAAAATCAATCGGAAATGAATGAGAATCAGTCAGCGAGTAGCGAAAGAGTGCACCACGCAATGTGAAAATTCATTAATGCATCGATGATAATCTTATTAGGTTTTTTTTCTACTCCTTCTTTGTTATCCGTTTTTTTTTTGTCTTCGTTCGATCGATTGCATTTTTTTCCTACATCGAAAATGGTATTCTTATTCAAATTTCGTTGCAAATTTAAATAAGTGCGCGCGTGTTCGTCTGTGGTTGGGCACGTTTGTTTGTGCAAATGGAAACATGTTTGGAAATAGAAATTAATTTTTGTATCCGTCGATCAGAGCGAGCAGAGAATGCGACATGCATAAACCAAAAATAAAACGACACAGAGGCAGACAGCAAAGCGGTGCACAGGTCGAAATTTATGAACGTTCGATGGTTGCTTTAATGAGAATCGGTTCTTTTGGTTTTAATGAGAAACAAATTGTGTTCGATTGAAGGCAGAAAAAAAATGAGCACTGAATGTTCGAATGGTTTCAATCGGTAGAGCGAATGAATAAGGGCGACGCGAAAAAATCGGTCGGTATCAATCATCTCTATGTTTCTCGGTTGAAAAATATCGCGCGTGAACGATTCCATTTCCACTTTTCACAAAGAGAAATGAACCCACTGCTTTGTATTTGGGATGTTTCACTCTCGTTTGCTCGTTCGTTTTTTTTTTCTTTAATAATAATTCGGTGTGGTGTATTGATTATGTTATTTGAACCATAAATTGGTTCATTTTTTTCGGCCATTTTTCATGGCGTTATAAGAACGTTGTTTCCAGTGCTTTATTTCGATTTTTTTCGTTTGTATTTGATGCCTTGTGTACATCTTTTGTGGTGTATGCTATAATTCCACCCTGAGGATAGATAGAGTCTCAGCGCGTACAAACATAAGCACATTCTAAACAAAGACAGACTGTGAATTGTGAATGTCGGCCTAATCTCGCAGCGTCAATATCGATCCCACACCAAAATAAAAAAAGAAAAATTCTGAAAATTGATGCGATTGGCAGGCGATTCTACCACTTTCACATGTTCAGTCGCATTGAAAATCAGCAAAGAATCGATAAATTAATTTTGTTAGCGAAAGGATATAATAAGCGAGAGAAAAGGCAAATGGTGCGCTCGCTCTAGCACCAGGCTACAACTTCTAATTTGTGCGCGCTTTGTTTTCGGCCGCTCAAAAAGGCGACGGTGGCGGCGAGAGTGAGACAGACCGGGCCAAGACAGAGAAAAATAGAGCGTGTACGATGCGTTATGTATGTTTAATTCAGTATTATGTTAGTATTATGCAATCAATCGAACCAGGAGCAAAACAGAAGAGAGCGATAGGAACCGAAAAACACATAAAAAGTCGCATTTCCAATAACAATGGGTAGCGAAAACAAGGACTAAGCGCATCTCGTTCAAATCTCTAATGTATACCATTCGTTTCTTATTTCCATTCCGATTCCGATTCGACGCAACGTGCGCTCGTACACTTTTTCACTCCTATATTTCTCTTCGACTCCTTTTTTTTTGCATCATTTCTAATTTGGTTTCGCTCTTATGAAGCAGAACTTGCGTTTGGCATCTAATGCGATATCGATAGTGTATTGAACCATAATTTCGAATCTTTTCTATTTCGCTTCGTTCTCGCTTGGTACGTGGAACAAGCTAATTTTTCAAATGCGCATATGTGTGTATTAAAGGATAAGCGTAGAGCGATGTAGTTGACGCGCGAATAACAACATGAAGTGAGAAAGAGATGGTGAGCGACGAAAGAGTGCTTGCTCGTACTAAAGGGTTGTTAATGCTGCTGCTGCTGCTGATGTAGCTTCGAATTTGTGCGTGTGCGTATACACACTCAGTATGTGAAATTTAATATTCTATTCTCTTCGGGTACCATCTAATCATCGTCAATACACAAATCGAACCCAAAGAAACATTCAAAATACATTTCATACCAATAACAAAATAGCGAGAGCGACACATACGAAAAAAAACGCACCCGTGCACATATTTGTGATTCCATCCCGTTCACTCGCACGTACACGTGGAATTGAGCGAAAGATAAACGTGCTCAAAACGCTACCCTAAAAAACATTCTTTTTCGGCAAATCTGCCAATCGATTCATCAATACATAGTCTATAAGGATACACTATTTAACTGACAAATACAATTTCTTTCGAACAAACTCACATTATATATGTGCGCGTCGCACAGTTGTGCGATATAAATTTCGCCTATCTTGCTCTCTCGATGACGGCAATAAGCCTTGTGTTCCTGCCATTGTTCTTGTGTGTTGCAGTTTTTTTTCCATTCCAATGTTTTCAAATAATTTTCAAATACATAGAAAAAGAAAAAAAAAAAAAAAGAAAAAAACACAAACGGAACGCTGTCGCTCTATGCCAATCAAACCGTTTTGTCACCACGGATGGTGTTTGTCATTTAGAAGTGTGCACACATAAATCGAACGGCCATTAAAATTGCGAACGCATAATATCGAAAGTGAGAGAGAAAAAGAGCTAGCGACGGCTTAAACATTAAATGTAATTTAAGATATTTTATAGACACAGATGGCCCATTTTGTATATGATGAATGCGAATGCGAATGCACAAATTGCAAAGCACACAATCAGATCCAACTAAAATCATTAATTTCCAGCAAGAATGAATAATCGATTCGCTTTATGCATATTCATTTTAATGGCTCGATGAACTGCTGTCGAGAACATAAATTCGCACAGAACCAATTGAAACTGTCGTTTCATTGAACGGGTTATGAATTATTTTTCATTTCATTACAGACCACTTTTTTGCGATTTTACGTCACAGAATGCAATCAATTAGGATTTATTATTAAAATTCTTTTTTTTTTTCAATTATGTAGAAATCGAATTGAGCCATTTGAAATTAGGTTTTTTAACAACAAAAAATAAAGCGAAATTTGTTTTGTTCATTTCGAAAAAGCAATAAATGGTATGTAAATTGCGAAACATCATTATACATTTTTACTACTTGTTTACACAGCTCTCCCGTTCCCGTCTAAGGAAAATACGGAATATATTCATAGATTTGAGGGCGTTTTATATTAATTTCAAAGATTCTCTATGCAAACTTATGTTTCTTTCGTAAATTTCATCGAGATTTCGTTTCCAGTGAAACACATTGTTGCTGTGTTCGACTAGCTCATTCCTGGAAATAATATCGATGAATATTTTGAATGCCGTTTTCTAGCGAATTGAAAATATTTGTAAGTTAATTAAATGAATCGATTGAAAATATTTCTATGAAATGTTTCTTGTTTGAACTCTTATAAGAAAAATCCATTTTCCAACAAAAATGAACTGTGCATTTTCGACTAGAATTATTCGTGAATTGCTATAATAATTCTTGATTATCATGATCATGCGCTTTCCTTTACTTGTTGTTCTAATGATGGACGTTCCGATGTGTGAATAAATGTGAGAAAGTGAATCACGGAATTTGTATTCAAGTTGGTATGAACATTTAAGAACGAAAAGTAGGCAGCGCTGCCAAACGGGTATGATAATATTGATATGAGATAGGCGTATTAAACGCATTCAAAACTAAACACAGATGTAATTTCATATTATATCCTAATGGTGTAAAATACATTGTGTGTGGCTTTTCAGTGTATCTACATTGAATGCGCGCATTTTATTTGCTTGCAAATGCCTAGAGAAATAAGAAAAAGTGTTGAAGAGGAAGTCGATTTGTTTTAAAAACACCAAAGAAAAACGGTATAACAAATGAAATCCGCAAAATTTTGAGTACAATTGAAATGCTCGGTAGAAACGTGAGTCATTTGAAAACCAAGTTCGAAAGTGAAGTGCGAACATATAATGCGAATCAAAGTAGACAAACACGCTGTTAAATGAAACAAGGAATGCGGTAGCTCCAAAATGCGAGAAGTGAAATTGTTTCTTTTTTCGTCTAAACTGTGTATTTGATTCTTCGGCACAACGCATTTCCAATACTTCCGTTCGCACACACAATGGCCATTATGATCATTTGTTCTATACTCGTGAGACAGATAAGCGTGTTGCGCTTAACCTGAATTCGGCGTAACTAAGTTGAAGAACAACATCGCGCAACGCTGAACGGCAACATATATTCGTATTCTAATTTTTGCTCTCAACGCCGTTTGGGTTGCTTTTTCTCTCAACGATTTTTGGCATGCTTCTTATCGAATTATGTTTGTTTGCAACCATATGTCGATTGTTTTACTGAGCGCCTTAATTAAAAATGTCTCTGCCAATTAAAACGCCAAAATTGAAAAATCGACGAAAATGGCCATTAAAATTAGTATTCCATTAATTGTGACTTGCTCATTATGGAGCAGTTCTGTGTCGGAATTCTCGAAGTTTATCGGACCATTCGCGATGAATATTCCAGTAATGAAGGATGTTGAATATCGGGTTAAGTTGAGCTGATTTTTGAATTTACCATTTCCATCAATCGGCAGCAAGTTTGCTCTTCATTTTTTGTCAGCCATTTTTCATTCGTTCGTTCAAACTTATTTCCATTTCTCGGCATTCATAATCGTATCGCCAACCCATACAAATTCATAATGGAAAAACGAAATGATGCCCTCTGTGACACAGAGAACAGCATGAGCCAGGCAACGCCGGAAAAATGAGCACAGTCGAACTTTGAATTACTCATTCATAGCTATTTGAAGTTTTCCGAACTTTTTCCCCCTTCCGTTTTCCTCGAGCTCTCTTCCTCTCACTCTCTCTCTCTCTCTCTCTCTCTCTATGTTGGTCCGCGCTGCTGCTCTTGATTGGGTGTGTGTTCATGAAGGCGCTACGAGTGTTCGTTCACACAAATCACTCTCTCATTCGTTATCATCATCGGCGTCGTCTTGCTTTTTTCTGTTTGTTTTTCATTCTTTGTTCGTTTTCCTTTGCGCGTCTCGTAATTAAAAGTTTAATATTATGTAGCTTGAATGAGATGAGATGAAAGCGCATGAAAATTCCAGCAACAACACCCAGCCCGAAATGAATTTATGTACATTTTAATAAAATAAAAGAGGACCTGAAAAAATGTGAAGCGTTTTTCTCTTTCTTCTTTTCATTCGTGGCGATTTTTTTTCTTGCCGCTTTGTTTGTTTTATACTTTATGTACTTGGTTGAAAGCTGAACGACGGGCTTTACATAAGCGCTCCGCGCCCAGCTACGTCACATTTGCAATTTAGAATTGCAATTATATAAACATTTTGCAATTGGGGTCGAAGAGAATTTTCGCCATATTTAATGGCATTCACTCGTTGGCCGAATGCTGAATTTATATTTTGTCACCCCACACAAACACACGCACACACGCAAAATATGCAATTTATATAAATATAATTATGCAAAAGCATTAAAGATACATAATGTCGCCAATTTTCTTTTACTGGCACGCAGCATCAAAATTATATACGCCTCTGTTCTTCTTAAAATGCACATAAAAAACTGTACATTGGGGACCTTTAAAAAAGAATTTTCAAAAAAATTTATACCATACAAATCTTCAGACAGGACTTTGCATATATGTAAATTTTCCGCACGAAATGTATCTCTGAATAATTCGAATGAAGTAAAAATAATATAAATTAAAAGTCACTTATTAAATACGCTTGTGCTCATTTGTCGACACAAAAGTAAAAAAAGGAGATTCATTGATTTGTGCGTTGAGTTGATGAGTTTTTTTTTCACTTTGTATCTATAAGTGGGATTCAAATGTAAAAATAGCATAAATTTAAGCCTATAATTAGCTCGTAATAAGTTTTGCGCATCGATCAAATTGAAAATTGTGTGCATTGCAAAATGCTTTACATTTTGATTTTAATGATGACTCAACGTTGGCTTGATCCAATTTCCAGACAAACTAATTCCAGTCAAACCAACAACAAAAACTTCGATCGGGCTGCTAACAAGTTTCAATCAGGATTTGGTTGATCGTTGCACTTTGCTCCAAAACTGTCGCCTCGACGCGCCCGAATTTCCGAAGTGATATTTTGAATTATTTACGCGCGAAAGCAAAACAAAGTTAAGATAAGATTGAAAAACACATTAAGCAGACGCTCTCGAAGTTCGGATATGCGTTTTTGATTTCAATGCATTATAATCCAAACATGAGTGTACAAATGTGGAGAGCGAGCGAGCAAGCAAGAGATAATTTCTTATTCGTTGCATTCAGGAGAGGTACAGACGTACTCAAATGGATTCAGGGATGGCGAAATACATATTTATTCCATCGCTTTTATTTTATGTTATTTATTTATTTTGTAGATGTGTACACTTTTTTATTCTCTTGCTTCATCTTAAACTTTCAGTTCGTTATTTGTTCTCATATATTTGTCGCTAGCAGTTTTTGTGTAGCTTCACAAGATTTCTTCATTCGATGTTGATGTGTTGTTGTTTTTTCGCCATCGTTCTTTCCATCGGCGAGGACTAGAGTAGAGAGTTCTGCCTGCTGCTGTTGCTCTCGACTTGTGTCGTTTTATAATTTTTTTTCCGTTTTTTTTTTTCCTTCTTTTCTTCATAATCATCAACAACATCATATACACACGAAGCCATGAACAGCCACATATATGTGCGGCGGCGGCAGCAGCAGTAGCACAAAGTCTTATGCGAGTGGAGGTCGGGCGAATCAGTGGGGTAAGAATAATGGTGACATAAAACTAAAATGTAATTGGTGTTCCTCGCTTATGTATGCATTTATTGATGTGAGAGCAAGTACGATATGTGTTTTTTTTCCTCTGTTGCTCCGAGATAGATCCACGAACGTTCGTGTGGCGCAGAGCAAACGAAAAGCATCTCTCTATCCGAATGGTAGAGAAGCGCGCGCGAGAACGATACCTATCAGAAAAGAAAAACACATATGCGATATTCTTTTTTGTTCGTTTGACGTCGTTGTCTTCCTCTGCTCTTCATGTGTATGCTTTTTTTTTTGTTCGTTCGTTCGCTTCGTTTTTCGCTACGTTCGGCTTTTTTCATTATTATTTTGGATGAGTGTGTGTTCATGTGTGTACGTATGTGTGCTTTTCATTTTAGTTAGACTTTTTTTCTTCCTTCATTCTCATTCGAATATATGAACTTGATTATTCTATGGAAAATACTAAGAAAAGACGAATGAGGAAAGTGGCAAAGGAGAAGAGAAGAAAATGAAGAATAAGTAGAAGGAAAATAAGAAGAAGCCCGAATTTGTATTAAATGTTCGGATGATGGAGAGTGGAGTGAAGAGGGAAGCGTTCACACACGATTCGATTCGTATATGAGTATGGAGATGTGAAAGACTGCGGGAAAATGAGAGCGAGTGGCAAGCTAACGAAAAAGATGCCCGCATAAATTGAAAAGAAAATACACATAGCATCGCAGCTCTCTCACACGAGTGAATGGCATGACGTGTGAGTATGTTCAATGCTCATGCATATATGTGCTAGAGTGTGACAAAGGAACTTTATTCGCAAATTGTGTTCGGTGTGTTGCTCTGTCGTAGCCGCGCGTTTGTTGTTGTTGTTGTTGTTGTTGTAGGTGGTGTGTGTGCGCGCTATTTTTTTCTTCTTCTGGTTTTTACTCGTTTTTTATTTTTGCGTTGCCGCTTGAAAATTGCGGAAAAATACAAGGCACACACGACAGATGAAGAGAGAGCGCGCGCTGCTGTTGCAGAAGAGATGAAAAAAAAATGAATAAGTAAAGGGCTTGACTGTGTGTGGATGGATTTGACAATGAAATTTTATCTTTTTTACATAGATAATATATTTTTGAGCTACGCTCGGCTCATTCTCTATATGTTTGCTCGTTACATTCGTTGAATCGAACGTATAATTTCGACGAATCTACATTTATTCTATGTGTGCGTATGTGAATATTTTCTGCTGTACGTTTATTTTTTTCTCCCATTCGCTTTTCTTCATTCGAGCTCTCACTTGAAATGGATTCGTTCTGTTACCCCGTTGTATAATGTACTTGTACATTTACTTTTGCTGATTTCTTTTCCACTTTTCCCTTGTGTTATCATCATCGTCATCTCGTCATCAACCATTCGAAATTATCATTGTCGCTGATGTGACGCTTCTTTCTCTCTTTTAAGTCTTTTTTTCTCCATAAATTGACTTACATACATATAACTCTCGATCTTATTCCTTCGTCTTCTTTCTTGGCTTGAATTTGAGTTGCTTTCTATTTGAAAGGGCTAAAGGGCGAAAAAAAAGATGCGAGGAATTTGTAGGAGGTATGTGAAGATGACAACATTTTATCATCTTTGTCTTGAAATGCAAAATCATTTAGAACAAACATGAAATCAAATATAGATGCACATTCGTACAAGATTTCAGTCTGTTCCATTTGGATATGGTTTCTGTGATTGTGAGATATATTCGGTTTTGTGCGCGCACAATATCTGTGCACGGCCCTAAAGCGAATGGCTCTCGTTTTACTGCAGCATATTATCAAAAGCAAAGCAAATGAAAGCAACCACTTTCCAACTCAACCTATTGAAAATTTCAGCTCAAATCTCTGGACCCATCTACATTCCGAACTATTTTGCGTACGAAAACAAACTAACTAATTAAATAAACTAAAATTTCGGAATCTAGCACAAATATCTTTTTTGAACTGATGTTGCTGACGTGAAGAGTCTCTTGTGTATCTTGTATCTTAGTTGAAGTTTTTTTTTCTTGTTGCGCTGCATAGACCATTCCGAATTATCAATGAAATGATCCACTTGAGTGTGTGTTTGCTTCTTTCCAGCTTTTGGCGTTTCTTTTTTAGATGGATTCCAATGAAAATGGAATGAAATTTCAATGAGTTCCGTTGAATAGAGAGCAGATATGTTTCCAAGTTCTTTAATTATCTGGGCAAAACGAACAGATAGATTTATTTCTTGAGCTGTGAGAGCGAGACAGAGATTTTCTTTATGCATACCGAAACACCCCCCGCCCTCGCACTCACATCCAAATATTCTTATATTGATACAAAAGTGCTGTTTTGAAGAATTCACTGCGCAAAAATATTGCACATATAGCATTCAGACTTAATGGTAAATGTGATGCTTACCTTCGGGTATGTGCATAAGTTTATGAACATTTAAAAATTTCAACATAAGTACCCTAGATCCATATTTGTTCGCTTCGCATTACTTTTCTCTTCTTCTCGCATTTGTTTTCTTAGACATTTCCAGTTGACTGTCTTTACCACACTCTCGCTCTCTTTCTGTCAGCATTTCCAATTGCCCGGTTCCAATGCGAATTTTATTTTGCATATATTTTGCTGGTGCTGTGTGTTATTGATTGTTGTTGTCGTCGTCGTTGCGAGCAGTGAATTTGGTTTGTTTATACTATCCCGTCAGATATGATCACCGTACATATAACAAATGTGCATTCTGAAGAACAAATAATAGCAGCGGCTCACTCTCTCACTGGCTCGGCAAAAAATCGCACAGAAAAGGCGAAATGAAATGAGGAAAAAAGAATGAAAAACTAGAGGGAAAATGGAAAACCGAAAGGAAATATGAAGGAAAATCATATATGATAATGTACGGCATTCATACACAGTTTTAAGGCATTAGAAGTATAAGAAATGAGAGCAAGAGGTGAACGGTTCGGTGGGGTAGCGGGGAAAAAAAACAACACACAACCGTTCATATAAGAGGCGAACGTGCTCGCATTCGTACCGAGAGATGATGAAGTAAAAAAAAAATCGAAAGGAAAATTCGGCTTTTTGAGTATATTGCTTGCACACATATTAGACGGTGCAGCACATATTATATATTATCCAAATTGTATTACGTGTAGCAAAAGGTTTTTTATCTTTTCATTTTTCTCATTTCTTTATATGCGTTGAACTGCTGCTGTTGCGGCTGTCGCTTTTCATTTCATTTTTGCAAACAAAGGCGCAAAAATTATGAAGCCACAGAGAGAAAGGTCGGTGCAGAAATCGTGTGTGTACGAGTGAAGAGGTGCGCGGCAATGCGTGGTCGTTCATGATCGCTTTCTCCACATCCGATAGAGAGAAATATAATAATATTGAAAAGTACACTCAAAACCACCGTCACGGCTACATGACTCTATCCACGACCACGATATGTGGCCATATTAAAAGCGCAGTAGTTGCATTCTCCATTAAATACAAACGCAAAACCATTGAAGCAAGAAGAACATTAAGTTGTAGAAATTACTAGATGAAAATGTTTGTCCCGCAGAAATGAATGTACTTCATATCGACATGTCTGCGAATTTGGCGAAAAATGAATGCGATATTACTGCCGCAATTTCGATGCTGCTAAAACAACGTCGATATAAAATGATTTAAATTGCCAGCGCTTATGACCTCGAACTTCAATATATTGTTTTTTTTCGCCATCCATTGTTTTTTTCGGGGTATTTTGGCTTAGTTTTTTGTGCTGTGTCATTCTACGGCACTCACAATGTGCACGCGTTTTGAGGGTGCCAGAATACAGTGACGGTAGTCAAACCGTTTTTGCGCTGTGCGTTTGCAAAATACTAGTCTCACGAACCGCATTTGCGATTGGCTTTGCACTGTTGCGAATTGCCTAAATGCATATTTTGATCCTGTTGTGATTAATTTTCGGTTAGAATCGCATGAGTCAATGCGAGCAAATTAAGAGCATCGTTTAAATGTTTCTGAAATGTAATCAATACAGCAGCAGCAGCATCAAACGGGAGAGAAGACACACACACACAAAACCCAAAATCAATTGCAATTAGCTATTCTATTTTTTTTTTTTTTTTGCTGGGTCCATCGACTGATACGCGTTTTTTTTTTGTCCTTTGGTGCGCTGATTCAACTATTTATATGAGTAATGTGCATTTTGGACAGGGATCATTTTCCACAATAATCAACATCCAAGCAATTAAGCACCGACTTCCGAATCATTTAGCTCCGAATCGCTGCGAAATCAGCCCTGTCTGACACATTTGCGTTGAAACTACTGTTACTCTCTTTCTATGTGTTATGCTGCAGTTATGAACATTTCTCGGCGATTTTTTTATTCATTCATTTAGTGTGTGTGTGTGTGTGTGTGTGTTTTTGTGTGTGTATGTACGAAATTTTATACGTAGGATATAATGCATTTATAAAAAATGAGGGTTCGAATTCATTAACATAATATACCGGAGACGAGAGTGAGTGAGTGCAAGTGTGTGAGTGTGTTTGGTTCAGTGACGAGAGCATTTTTTCTCTATGCTGAGCGCATTTCAAAATATAAAACAGCATAAAAAACACACAAACCCCGGACGAACAAGCAAATGACGAGAGAAAAAAAATGCACATACAGAATATAATGCCGATTATATGCGCTTGTCTCTTTCTCTGTCCCTGTCTCTGGCCCGGCTCCTGCTATCGTCTGTCTTACACTCAGAGAGCGACCGTACACGGTGCGCGCGAGCGTTCCGTATTTTTTTTTATACATAGCAGTTTTTTTGCACCCCAAAGAGAAATTAATGGTTTTCTATTTTTTTCATTCCCATTATTTTTTCTCTATGGATTTTATTTATTTTGTATTTTTTTTCCTTCGACTCTACGCTATTGCTTCTTCTTATTCTTTGCCGTTTTTTTCATTCATTTTGATTTCATTGCGAGGGTAATATAAAATTAAACTTATTATTACTATTAGTGAGTGCATGGATGTGAGTGAGTGTGCTCGTGTGTGTGTATGCGTTTTAGTGCTCTGGTGAATGTGGACCGTTATATGTATGTTTGTTTCTATCTATGCTGGATTCATTTCATTTGCAGCAGTTTTTTATGTATGTTTATGAGTAATTTTTGTAGATATGCTTAACTCTGAAGCTGGGTGAAAATTTTCGGATTTCTTTTTTTCGGCTCCCGGTTTCATTTTCTTGATATTGCTGTTAATGGCCAAAAAGATACAATCAAATAAACATAGATGGATATTATGTGCTTGTGTGTGTGTGTGTGTGTGTGTTTGCGAATATATATTCATCTAGCTTGTATAGCATGAGACTTACTCATTTATGAGCGGCGCTTAAGCATTTTATTCTTTGTTTCTCTCCTCGGCTATTTTATCGTGCACTCGTGGAGTGATAATGAAACGATCTCTCGTGATATGATTGTTTGAAATTTGGTAATTGAGCGAAAGAAAGAGAGATTGTGTTGATGGTACACATGATCTACATTGGGGTTTGCATTTCATGCAAAAGTTATTGAACTTTCGGCCAACAATCTGTTGAGATAAAGATATCTACTGAAATATGCATAGCTGATGCATCGGTCGCAAGCGTTCACGAAAATTGCGAGCCAACCTGTCTTAAATGATGGTACGTTCCACTTCAAACGAAAATCTTTGTAAATGGTGATTTTTGATGGATTTTCCTATCCGACGAATACTTCGATGCGATTTATGCCTATTTTACGCACTTCATGCGCACTAATATATTTTATTGTATTCAAATGAATATCGAAATAGAATGCATCGTTGTATTGGTGATATGCCAATTTTTTTCTCCCATTTCATTCGCTGCACGCGGGTCGCATTTTTTCTTTTTCATTCGTCCGGATCGTACGGATCTGTGTATGAAATGTATTTTTTATGGCTATTCCATGGTGCAAGGTTAAGTCGAAGCTTATGATAGTGGTTCCAAAGTCACATTCAGAATGTATGGAACTGCGTGTGCAGTGTGCAACGTGCACATGTCAATGTATTCGACGGCGACGTACCCTATCTATTCTTATTTTAAATTTTAATTTCATATTCACGCGAAAAACCACGTTCGATTTGTGTAAGTGCAGTTTTGTACTTTCAATTTTGAAAAATTTCCCGAGTCCCTTTTTTTCAAGCAATTTGCCAACCGAAGAGATACACAAAACAAAATTCAAACACACACACATACGTGCAATTCGAGCGCGCGTTTGCATTTATGTCATTTGAAGAGCAGGAGCGTGGAAAAAAAATACGACCGGCACGAGCAACCCGTAAACACATCGAGGAACAGTGAAAACAAAACATACAGAATGTAAAAAAAAAAATATTGAAGACATAAGAGCGTGTAGAGAAAATGTGTACACACAAGAGGCACGACGATGACGACGACGACAACGGAGCGAGCAAGAGTGAGAGAGCGTGAACGCGATTGTGTGGCGAGCATGAGAGAAGAAAAGTTATAATGAGTAGATAAGACTACATATTTCATTAGTGCCACTGTTAGGGTATAACATTTTTGCGCGCCCTAAAAAACAGTCGAAAAAAATAAAACGTATATAAAAAAAATCAACACACAAAATTCCCAATTGCATGAGTGTTGGTTGATGTGGTCTATGTGTGTGTGTGTGTGTGAGTGATTGTGGACGAGCGCATGAGAGCGAGAGTGTGGTGGTCTGAATGGATGAGTGTACTATATGATGCATTGTACGAGTCGAAGTTGATGTCGAGCATTAATGGCATATCCAAAAAGTAAAAAAGGTTCCAGTGCTGAAAGTAAATCGGCAGCCAAGAGCCAAATAAAACCAAACGAGAGGCACACACACGAAAAAAAAAAAAAATACGTGCATAATCCTATATAGGAATATTATACACATCTTCAATATACAAATAGCATCTGATCGATTTATTTTATTTGCCGTCTCTGTCATTGCACTGCTCGAGGATTCGGCTGTCCTCGGCCCCCGTCTCTCTGTGTATCCCATTATTTTATTCATTTATTTTATTTCATCATTTTTGTTTATTGTTATTCACTCATCTCACTCTCCTCCGCATTTGCGGCTGCTGCCGTCGTCGTTGTTATTTTTTGCTCATGTCCATGCGTGTGATTTTGGTTGCGTTTTTCTCTTTCATTTCTGTAGCTTTTGATTTCTGCTTCCCATTATTTTATTTTTGGATTTATGACATTATATTTTCCTTGTGCTCATCAAAATCCTCTGTACTCAATGACGATAAGAAATGCCACAATATATATTGATTTGGCATTTTCGTTGGGGCATTATACATGCCAAATAAAGATTGGAATATGAAAACGGATGAAATCATAAATATTCAATGACATAGGAAAATCAGAATATTGAAATCCAAAAGACAACAACGACAAGCAGGGCAATTAGATATTCCACATTTGCGATTAATTCGGCAAAAATTCGGTCGATTGCCGATTTTGCGACATGCAATTTGAAATGGAGGATCAGGCGGAATATAAAAAGCTGAATAAAAATAATGGAAGAAACTGAAAAACTAAAAAATACATGAGAAAAAAAATTATCAAAAATATTCATAAAAATGCAGCGCATTCATCAAATGTGATAAAAAAATGTGCACAAGAAAAGCATTGTTAAAGAAAAAAGAACTGCATAATTTTCAAAGGTTGTTTTTGTGAACGAATGTTCATATGTGACACCGCAACGCTCGCAAACTATTAAGATGATGTGGAAAATTGTGTGGCCAAATCATTAAAATAGTGTATCTGTGCGCGCATTTGAACTCAAGCAAAAATTATTGCGAAGAATCTCAAAGCCGAAATTCGATTTCTGATCACTCACTCAATGGATACAAGCTATAAAGTTGGCTGGGCTCTCGCACAAAAGAAGGGTTCGATCGAAATTTATTTGGTTTTTATCTATGAATAAATGACACAATCAATAGAAAATCAAGCAAGCATTGACATGAAACCCATAAAGTATACATTTTGCCGAAAGTGAAGTTGTCGAGCGGGCGATAAACGCTGAAAGGAAGGGAAATACCATAACAATCATCTGTTTTGTTGATACTCTGTTGCTGCTGCTATATATAATCAAGCTGCACATTCGTAGTATTCTTTTTGCAATCGTAATACTGGTTGTTTTGTTTACTTTTTCTACTCTCTGTCTAATTTATTCTGCTTGTGGATGGTGGTTTTGCCTGGCGCCCCCAACCACCGAACAAATCGTCTCGCGTGTATGTTGCCGAATAGAATTGCGTTCTGATTAGTTTGCACGGTCATACTTAGTTGTCATTATTAGTTATTAGTTATTAAATTATTACTGAGATCGCTTTTGCGCTTACTTTGCACTGCCTTCGAAAAATACATACACACACCGCTATTCCAGCGACACTGATGCAGATCGACGAAATGTATACAACACGGTGTAATAAATGCCGGAATGGATTCATATTATTTCTAATTAATTATTCATCGAAAAGATGTTTTCCGCTTGGATTTTTTCGTTAGGAACCGTGTTTCTACATTATATTGCCTTACCTTAACGACGCCGCCGCCACCACCACTGCCACCACACACGTTCTCAATTGATATTGGTTGCGCGACTCTCACTAAATCCAATCAGCAAAAAGAAATTGTGGCATTTGCAAAGGAAAATAAACGTGCGGTTAGAAATAATGAAACAATGCTTTCCCGTGTGCAAAAACAGTGTATGACTGACTTCAAATTGACTTAAGCCAACCAAACT
Source organism: Obolodiplosis robiniae (assembly GCA_028476595.1). NCBI lineage: Eukaryota > Metazoa > Arthropoda > Insecta > Diptera > Cecidomyiidae > Obolodiplosis > Obolodiplosis robiniae. Next base: position 3,037,989 of record CM052017.1, on the reverse strand, counting down.
GGCTGACCGTGAATCGCTATTAGTCAGTTGATTAATTGGGACGTTTTCGATTTTAACTACAGTTGACTAGGGCCATCAATTTCGTTCGGAGTAATCATAGTTAGCCAGTCAAAAACGCTCCAAAATAGTTGAATAACTACTCTGTAAAAAAATTTGCACACGGGATTTGTTTGTGTGATATTGAAACCATTAACATTCTTGAATTGCAAATGAAGAATTTGGTGCGGACATCTCCCAAAGGAGGTCGATTTTCATCAAAAATTGCGGTAATTCCATCATATTAATTGCGATATTCATTCGCTGCGTAATAAAAAATCATCAAATTCAAGACTAAATTCTTTGAATTGCACTATTTTTAAGATTCTCATGGAAATTGGCCAAGAATTTCGCAGAATTAATATGAATCTAATTACAAGAGTCACTTGTAATAGAACTTTGCACATGATCAGCACTCGAAATTAATAGCAAAAAGATAGATAAAATGAAATAAATGGATGGAATTCACCATTAGACAAAAGATGCTCCGCATAATACTACGCAGTTTGATAACAAATAATTGATACTAATACTAATATTTATAATGCCAAAACTGCTTTGGCAATCACAAATCGCACAGCGCTCAAGAAATTGAAGTAAATATTTATCGAAATACCAAATTGGAAATTATCAAATCGAAAATTTTGATTCAAAATGTCGTTCAAAAATCAACAAAATTCGTCAATTTCTTCCAACACTCAACTTTTCCTCACCTTCAATCGACGTCGTGTTATTATATCATATATTGAGCTATTCTCTATGTTTTTCCATGCTGTAAATGACATAAAATTATCGAATCGGCCGAAATATAAGTGCAAATTGGTTCGGTCGCATGGTTAAATTTGGCCTGCATGCTTTTGGCCGTCGAAGCCATGTCTCTCTCTCTCTCTCTCTCTCTCTCACTCGTCGTTCGACGGAGACAATGGAGCATACATGTGTGGCGCAATGATTCATATGGTGCTATTTGGAGAGTACGTGCAGACCAAATTATCTTCAGATTCGGTCAATTCGAACTGCATTTTGTTTTCGATCAAATTATATGTATAATAACAATAACGTAGCACCGAAAATATGCTACGTGTTCGATGTGCTGTGTGTGCATTCACGCCAAACAATGCGCATTTCATTGAGCAGAAATAGAGTGACGGAAAAAAGGCGCAAGCAGTTGTAGATGGGGAATAAGGTGGTACATTTCTGTGCGCGCGTTTGGACCTCCATTTCAAACCTATTTATTCCGATACAATTCCTTTTCAGCCGTTTTTTTCTGTTCTTCTTGTCTTTTTCTCTTGTTTCTTCGTTTTTTGCTTGAAGATGTAAAGCTTGATCCATAGCACAAATGTACACGCTTTGCTTATTATTACAGTCATTATTAAAATCTTAAATGAAAATTTGATTCACGCATCGATTTGATATGTATATATGTGTTGATGTAGTCCGTTATTCGTTTGTTGTTTGTTTCCAGAAGGAAAAAAAAAATCAGTTGTGTGGCAAGTCAAAGCGTGTATTTTTTTGTCTTGAGTGCTCATCCACATTGGCCGTAATTCATTGCCATTCAGAATTCAAAAATAATGTTTTGGTCTATTTGTGCTACGTGTTCGTTAGCTAACGTCGCCGAAAGAGAGAGCGAGCAAGCAGCAAAAAGTAAAACAGTCAAAGATTTCTTGAAAATAATTGTTAATCTATCACGGATAAAGAAAAAAACGAGTGCAATGAAGAGAAAGAGAAAAAAAAACACATACAGCAACCTGAATGAAAGAATGAATGAATCAAAAAAAAAAAAGAGAATCCAATCAATTTTAATTTAGCATTTATAAACATTTATTAACTTTGGACGTACGGTCACACACATAGTCCGACTCTAACTCTTTCACACGAACTAGCTACCTCAAGCTAATTAAACGATCCCAAAAGAAGAAGCCAATGTACGAATGGAGCGAGAGAAAAAACACGCCGAACAAATGATGAGAAGTGAGAATGAAAACGGTAGCTCGAAATCAAAAGGCTCGATATTCACAGGCACAGCTCCATAGTTTTTCACACTTTTATTTATGCATATATGAGTATAATTACCACATCAGCGAGAACAATAGCTGATATAGTTGATGTTGTGTTCAATATATTTATTTGAAAGAAAAATCGATGAAAAACAAAATTGTATAATATAAAACGCGAAATGGTAACATTGACTGGAAATATTCACATTGACTTCTCACTTGTGCGCGCTCACCAAGCTGATCCATGGTGAACAAAAGACGCACATTCCGCATTTGAAATAGTACGCACAGGGAATGAGGTAATCAGTGAGTAGTGCCGAATCGAATAATCAAATATGTGTGCCTGTGCGCGCTAGCAGCAATAGCAGCAGTGAGCGAGGCACGGGAATCAAAATTGAAAAGAGACTCACTTTGCTGTAAATGAATTACGATATTTCGAGCAATTTATTTTGTTATTTTGTGGCGTTTTTTTTTCACTTCTCTCAAGCTTCATCGAACGACGATGAATAAAAATCAGAATGGAGAAGAATTTTTATGTGCCGAATGAAGAGAGTGAGAGAATACGTGCACACGAATTGGTATGCGTATCCAGCGCATTTAAATCGTACACGTACGTGCAGGGTAATTAAAGCGCCTCAAATAAATGAATCAAAATACACGCCGAATTCAACACGAAGCGAAATAATAGTAATAATAAGACAATAAGAACGCTGAAGCGGGTGTCCAAAACAAGTAGCTTCTAGGAAGAGAGTAGAAAAAAAAATGAAGAAAAATAGCAATAACAATGGATCAAAGACAACAATAGAAATATAATGTACACACGGGACTGTGTGATGCTTTGTTTTTGACGAAAAGATACGAGAGAGAGAGAGAGAGAGACAGCTTCACGCTGAATGGAGAGATAAGTGAGCATCGAGGACGGAGCAAGGCAAATCGCATGTTTCTCATAAAAATGGCATCATTGTTTTTCATTCGATTTTTGATTTTTTGATGAATCAGCCAAAAAAAAATCGTCCTGTGGCACGGCAGAGAATCGGCCATGTCATGAAATCCCGTTGCCAGCGATTAAAATACGCAAAACGTCAGGATATTATAGGATGATATAATTTGGATTATGCGAGCACGTTTACTTTTTGTTGTTTTGCATTCGACATTCCCAGTAACTGTCGGCGTTTTTTGTTTTCTTTCCTCTCGACACATTTTGCTCGATTTCATTCGGGCTATGAATCAGAAAATTATCGGCGCGGCAAAGCCATATCGGCATTAGAGGTGCTCTCGCTCTATTATGATGATGAACGAGCTCAATCCTCCACATCGCTCCAATTTATATTGTATTCTATTATTGTTCGCCTTTTGTTTTGTCAAATAGAAAGTGATGTTTGAACAATGGAACTAGCTTATATCGGACACTTCGTGTCTCATCCACGCAAGAAGCTTAATCTGAAAGTAGGACGAAAGTGTGATGGAAGAAATACGATGCGAAAAAATATGGATATTTCTGTATTGGAATTGCAGTTTTTCCTTGACTTTTTTTGGGGTCGGGAAATGACTTTTATTTGGCCATTTCTTCTTCGCGTTGTCATCGCACTGAGCAGTATATCCTATGCTGGTGTTTTAGCGTATCTTCTTAAGTCGGGATTGAAATCAACAACAACAACAGCAAAATGTATATAAATTGTGCAGATTGTGCAGAAGATTTGTTTGGTGTCGTACATTTTTGCGTTTCTTTTGTCACAGCAGCGGCAGCAGCAACTTACTAGCTCGAAATCGGTTGCTGGTTGGAGGCGGTGGCTGTAGCGCTTTTTGCTCCCCCTCGTACTTCATTGTAATTTCACTTTTCGATTTCCATTTTGCGCATTTAATTTCGCAATCTACGCGAAATGACGCTAGCGATATGTAATACAAAACAAAGGAAAATAAGATTTTAATTGCATTTTCTCGCTGTATGTGTGTGAGTGAATGCGACCAGCATCCAAGAAGGATTTGATAAAAACGAATGACAAAGATGTAAGCGGCAGCAGCAAAGATGTGAAAAACGACGAATGCGACCTAAGTTAAGCGATCGTGCTTTTTTATGTAAATTAAGCATACACCCGACATCGTCGGAAGAAGTAGATGAGAAAATAATAATGATATTAATGAGAGAAAGAAAAATTGCGAAGAAACGCGATAACGCAAAGTGGAGAGTTCGCGGAAATTGAGCGAGAGACACACATTCGCCGTATCTACACGAGAAAGGGAGAGAGAGAGAGAGAACCAATAAAAAATGCTTGAATTCGCTCTATCTTTTTGTACAACAAATGTATACATAAATATAAAATACCAAATAAATATGCAAGCACCAATACAAAGAGACGTGCACATGGAGAGCCCGAGCCAGAGCAAGATAGAATGCGTAGTGGATGAAGAAACAAAATAAAATAGAGAAAAAAAATACGTTGGTCACATATTCAAATATCTCATTTTCTTTCTCGTTTTGTACAAGCAAATTTACGGCCCAACTGAAAGCTAGATGCTGATGAGAATAATACGGAGCGAAAGATCCACATAGAAAAAAAATCGTCGCTAAAAAATTTGGAAAAAATAGATGACGAAAAATCGGTCGCGCGCGATACCAAGTGAACGGTGCACAGAGGGAGAGAAAGAGCGCGCGCGATACAACGATAGCGAGCAAGTGTGTGGCGGTGTTCGTGAATATATAATATACAGGGGTTTCATTTGGTTTGCTATTTTTTTATACGAGAGGAAAAATGCTTTGCATCTATTTAATGTGGCATCAGTAGCAGCAGCGGCAGCTTCGCTCTCGCTCTCTCTCTCTCTCTCTCTCTCTCTTAGTGTGTACATGCATATTAAGATTGAGATTAAGAAATACACTGACTTGCTTAATTTCCCTCCCCTCGTTATTTTCTTTTCGCATATTTTTTTCGTTCGCTCTCGTTTTTCGTTTTAAATACATCGCCTGCACATTTTTTTTTATTCGTATAATGGGTGCCGTTTCTATACGCACACACTGCACACGCATACTCATCACAACAGCAATGAGACAATAGAAAGCTGACATTCCAAACTCTTTCCCTCTCCCTCTGTTTCATTGCAATGACAACAACAACGAATATTATATACATATTATAAAATCTGTTTTATCTTAATGCCCAGCACATACGTCGCACCCCAGATAAATCGGGCGTCGTAAAAAAATCGCATTTTCAATGATTTTAGAAATTCAAATAAATTACAGTTGAGCGAAATTCGGGTATTTTTTATGTGCCGTTCGTTGTTTCTAAAATTAAATTTCCTGATTATTTTTTCATGCTTCGGTCCTTCGACTGCTTTCTCTCTCTCTCCCTTTTTCTCTTTTGCTCTAGCTCTTGCTCTCTGTTCGTTAAATTACTGCATTATTCGAAAGCTGTGCCTCAAATAAATCACACTGGCTCGCGTGCGAAAATGGAGATTTGTTCAGCAGTGTGATTCACTCAGAAATCATTGTTAAATCAGAAAATTCAGACAAAGCTTTCCAATGGCATATAAATAATCCGCAAGAACGATTATGTTTTTCGGAAAGTCGACGATGTAACAAGTTACCTTTGTGCGGCGCCCGTTTATTTATGAATTAGTTTTAGTGCTTCACAATGGTTCCCCGTCCCGTTTTATCCCAGTTTGTGAATTTGCCATTTTTTTTCCTTTCCTCTTTTCACTTTAAATCTTCATATCGGTGGATCGCGGTGGTGAATGTCTCCGTGCGCGCGCGAAAGATGTACCAGTCGCACGCACGAACAATTTTCGCCGAAAAAAAAGAAGTATGATGATATGTACGATGCTACATAGTGAACAGAACGATACAACGAATAAGACTTTCAAAAGAATAACGGAAGAATAGGAACAAGCGGCCTCCAGAGAATGAATGTATGGAATATTTATACAGCAAATGTGTTCGCGCGAGATACACATATACACCATCGCCATCGCCACCGAGACCATCGCCACCATCACCATTACCATTATCAACTAGCGTACATAATGTTTAAAGATAGAAAAGCGATTTTTCACGGACTGTGTGCACTCTTTCTCACTCTCGCTCTTCGTATGAAACGATGACCGAAGGCAAAAGCGTCGCATATATTCAAACCAGAATTGTTTAAATTTTTCGCGAATATTCGTTAAGAACGTTAAATAATCCACTCTGTTAAAGATTTTCGACATTGTCGCGCTTGATATGTATGCTGGGTGTGAAACGCGCACCGAACATGAAAGCAAATCAAATAGGAAAAATATTTTTTATCTCATTTTCGGCTCTGTCTCAGCCAATACTCTCTCGCAACAAGAGAGAAAAAGAACCATGCTGTCGAACTAGAATGGAATAAAAAACACTTTGAAACTTTCTTTCTTCATTCATTTTGCACAATACTTTTTGCACACCGTTGTTGTTGGTATTGCCCCGCACCTCCATCATCATTCTCTGCGTACAAAATTCGCATTTGCTGAAACGAATAGATGGAAAAACAATGAACGGAATGGGGAGAAAAAAATCGCATTATTTTGCATTTTTATATTTTAAATGTTATATTCGGCTGTTGCCATTCTCTCCATTTGCTCTACACATTTTCTTTCCTATTTACCCACCTTCCTGCTGTTTTTCGGCTTATTTTCCTGTTGATCGTTTGGCGTTGTTTTATATTCGACTCGTTCACACCATAGATAAGGCAATACATAAGCGTTAGAGAGGTTCAAACACGGCTTTCAACTATTTTCATTGTTAACACTTACATCTCAAAGTGGATAAATCGCTAACGCTCGTCAGTTTGAATAAGCCACAAAATTACTATATTCAAATTCAACGAAATCGCAAAGCTTCGGGAAAATTCAAATCTCGAGATGTAAATCGATTGATACCGATTTTAATGTTGAAACATTTCGAATGAACTAAAAATTATTAGTAGGTAATTATTCAAATGTGTGATTTAAAAAAGAATTATTTTAAAAACGGCAATTTCACATTCGAAAAAGCACAGAAATCAAACTGTGACAAATTTGTACGAATTTTCATGGCAAGATAGATTTTTAATTAATTCAATCGTTTGATTGAAATAAAATCAAAGAAGAATCGCAAAATCTTGAGAAAAATCACAAAACTCTCCAAGAAAAGTATAAAAAGAACAAAGAAAATTGGAAAAAAGTGAGAAAATGGAAAAATGAAAAAGAAATTGTTTCTCAATGTGATAATGACTTCAAAACATGATTAGTTGGGAAATGTTCAATATCATCCAAGTAGTTGGATTCCGGATGTTTGTGGCTGAAATATCGCTCACATTATCACAGGCACATGTATGTGAGCGACAAAGAAAGAGTGATTCGCCATTTTAAAACGCAAATGAATCCGTACATAAATGTGAAGTCAAAGCGATAGATGTGGATGGAGTGGAGCGAGTAGCAAGTGATGCGTTCGGTTTCGAACACTCACAATTTTTGCACATATGCATGCGAATGAGTATCGTTCCTCTCCCACTTCCCACATATTCTCCGCTTTTTGTTTTTTATTTTATTTTATTTTTCCCATCTTATTTTCTTTTTCGTTTTCCTCCTTCATTTTTTTATCTTCAGCGAACGCACTGTACGCATATTTAACCTCTTCTGAAAGTGGTTTGTGCGACCAATTCTGGCTGATTTTTGCAGAACGCCAGCCGATCAATATGCTATCTCGAGATTCATGTGTTTTTGTGACGCTGGCCCGCGGAATTGGTCGGGCAACAGCGAGAAGTGTTTAAATGCCAGTACGCATATTAAGAACACACATGCGTATAACAATTGCGTAGTTTCACATAAAAAATAATCATAATACCCTCCGTAAAGTAACGACCACAGTCGTTTGATATCGTACATGTGCATATATAGGAGTTTAAAAAAAATATGCGGAATACTATAGATGCCAACAGGCACCCCATATTCATTTTTTTTGTTCGTCGTTTGTTCGTTGCCGTTGTCGAAATTTGTGTGTATCATTGTGTCGCTGTTCTGGGTGGCGGTGGTGGTGGTGGTGGTGGTGCTGCTGCTGTTGTACTTGCAGAGGTGTAAGTGGAAAAGACGACAGCAACGGCAGCGTCAACGACGACAAATGCACAAATACAATCTCACAAATGCCTCATATATTCTCCACATGCATGTACCAAGTGAAATGGGATATCAACATCGAGACACGTAACAAATGCGAAAGTTTAAATTAAAAAATGAATAATATGAAAAAAGTAATAAAAAGTCAGGAGCGAGGAAAGAATTCTTCTCTCGTCTTATTTTGCTTACGCTTTCTCCATTTCGCGTACATCACTCTCTCTCTCTCTCTCTCTCTCTCTCTCTCTTTCTCTCTATCTCGGTGAGCGATGTGAGTATCGTTTTTTCCGGCTCCTTCGGTTCATCGTTCAAGAGGGTGGCAGATTTTTTTCACTCTCTCTAGCTCATTTTTTTCCTTCCTCGTTTTTTTCCCTTTATCGCTTGATTTTCGCTTATGGGTACAGCTAGAGCTGTGTGTGGTGTTTGCCGATGAAGAAAAATCAAGAAAGTATACATATTCCACGTACAGGAGATCCGACTCATTTTATCTTTTTCATTCGGTTGCGCTCTTGATTATTGTGAATTTTTAAATAGGCAAACATTGAACGACGACGAGAGCAAAAGAAAATCTAAACAAAAACCGAAAAACAACTCGAAAACTCGGACCCAAGAACCAAAGTTCCAAACATACACACACTAAGATAATTGTATTTACAATACATGAGATGGGAAAAGGAAAGAAAATGAACGAACGAAACGAATTTTGGCTCGAAAACGACCTTTCAAGTCTCGTTTAGAGTTAAGAGTTTGGTTTTGATTTTCCATTCTCTCGCTAAAATAATTTTTTTCTTCTCTTCTCTTTACTCTCTCGTTCGGTCGACGGAGCTTCGCTGCGAGGCAATTTAATGTAAATCGCGTATGCCGAGCATATATATATATATTAATGTGTGTAAGGGCTTTTTTCGGTGAGAAGATTTAATATGTTATTTTATGTGGCAGTGTAATGCAAATTTGAATCACATATGTATAATGAAATCTCCGGTTGTGATGTTACTTTGTTGTTGCCAAATCGCGTCGATGCGTATTTTCCCGTATGTGTGTGTGTTTGCGCTCACACATCTCGCGAAGCTTAAGAAGTTTTCCTATCTTCTAGTGGTGATTTCCATTGTTCTTTTTCTTTCTCCACTTTCGCCACATACGTTTGTGATTCTTCAGCATAACGAATAAAAATTTTTGCCATTTTTTTTCTTGCTGCCTTTCCTCCTGCCACCGATTATTTTATTCGGTATACGGTGGTATATCGCTTAAGTGTAAATGTTCAATTTTGCTCGCAGAGTCAGATAGAGAGAGGGAGAGAGAGTAGTTTATGCACAGCGTACATAAAATGTATAAAAAGTATCATGTGTATCTATGTTTATGTTTCGCTGTTAGTGCTGGCCTCGACATACGCAACACACAACACACAGTCTAACAACAGCAACAACGAAAAAAAAAATCGTACATTGTCACTTTTTGTTCGCTGCTGTTCAAATTTAAGACGAGGGTAGAGGCTTGAGGGTAGATTTTTTCTGAACGTGTGTGTTGTTTTTTATCCATACCCTATTCTACATATATGCTCGCCGTTTTTAAAACATTTTCTTATTTCGCTACGCATTTTTTTCCAATGGGTTTGTTATTAAATGACTCACATTGATCGGTTTTTCAGGTTCGCAAATATAATGTTCCACACGCATTTTCTGTTTCTCTCGTTTTTGGAAATATATACTGTGCAATTTGGAAAGGGCAACCGCAGCAGCAGCACAAGAGAGTGTTTTTGTACTGGCGAAAGCAAGATAAAAAGTGGATTTATGTGTGCGCTCATACACACATCACATATAGAAGAATATGGCATTCGTTCGTTCGCCCGCTCGCTCTTTGCCTTTACTTGCTATTTGATTTTCAATTAAAAATAATATTTTGTCGATATATTTTATGGTGCAGTGTGTGCAGACGCACAGACCGAGACCATATCATAGATCGCATATGTGCACCATCGAGGCTCATGTATATTCGTATTGGAAAAATTGATTGTTGGTTGCTATTGTTGATTTTATTTTCGGCACTCGTTCGCTCGCTCAATCGCTCTCCTACTCGGGCCACTTTCGATGTGCTCGCATATTATACAATGAGCCTGTTCATATACACTGATAGATTATACCTAGATGCGTTCTGTATATTTTACGTCATCGTTGTCGACGAAAAAAGAAAAATACATGAAAAAATTTAAATATCAGCGTTTATACTGAGCTCTGATTAAAATTGGCTGGAATGAGACAAACGACAACGAAAAACAAATGAGCTGTTTTCGATTAATTTTCGAGAATTTTCATTTTACACTCTAATGGAAAGGAAACACCATCACACGCATTCACATCGTTAATGGTTGAATTTGGTCCGCTCGCTCGTTTGCTCGCTTTTGATCGATTCCAATTTGATTCGAGCCATCATTAATATTGCAAATGGATAGGTTTTATCTTGAATAGGAGCATTTTTTCGAAGTCGTCGACGAATAATGAATTCGAAAATTTCATCGATTGTGCGCTGCCAAGAATTATCAGTCTTTGTTTTGATTCATTTGGCCGTGACGAATTTCTAATTAATGATCGAAATGATGTCATTTTTACTGTCATCGAAAATGAATGAATAAGAGCGCGCCCGGCCGCTTCAAATAAAAAATATACGATGTGAACGAAAGAAAAAAAAAAAAATAGCGAATCATGTTGTTTGGAAATTTTAAGTGTGTTCCAGATCGAATCATATTACCCCCGTAATTATGCAATTATTATCACTTTGAGAATAGGCTTTTTGTTCGCTTCTTTTAATACGACGCATTCATATGATATCATCGGAGTTTGAATAAATTTCGTTGCGAAGTGCAGGGTTACACCAATCAAATTAACCGCGTTTTGTGAACGCTAACAGCACCCACAATCAACCAGCAACAACAAAAAATCGACATGAAAAACAATGTAAATGAACTCAATGGAATGCAAATGTAGAATTCTGCCTTTTCATTCAGCGTTCGCTCTCTCTCTTTTTCTCTGATTAGCCTATGTTTGCGGCAATTAGAGTCACTAATTGTGCTTACGGAAGTTGTTGCTTGATGACATAATGAACTCTCCTCTGAACAACTGCGGCGAACCGTTTCATCTCGGCAGCAGCAGCAACAGCATCATGTTACCCTTACGACTCTTCCCAAAATTATACGCAAAAAAAAAACATTTTAAACAAAAAAAAACTGAATACTGACACCGAATAGGGTGTGAATATATATTTTTTAGCATACACTTAGTTCTTTCGGAAGATGTTAATTTATGCGCGTTTTTTCTGGCCGTTGCTGAATTAAGCGTAGCCAGTAATTTAATGTTCACGAGCCCAGCTATTTCACTTAACTAGCAGTTGAGATCTATTATCGGATGAGAGAGCAAAAAATCAACACAGGGTTCAAATGAACAAGTGGGTGAAACGAAACGAACGGAGAGAGAGAGAGCAAGTGAAGAAAAAAAACGATGCAAAACCACTTCACCAAGCAAAACATATTTTGACTTTTAATTGTGAATTAAAACAGGAACGTTGAAATTGCTGGCGAGAGAGGAAAGCCGGCATTTATGTTGATTTAAACGATTATTTGAGTGTTTACATTCTCCTAATGCTTATTTTTTCACTCAATCTGGATTTTGGCTGTGGCCTTTGTATGCAATTAATTCAGTTTCCTTTTTAATTTCAATTTTCCGTTTTTTTTTTCTCCTCATTCTCTCCTGATTATGATACGGGTTTGTCAAATTAATCCCGTCGTGTAATGGAAAAAATTATAATTTCTTGTTTTTTAACACAATTTGCGCACTCCGTATCCAATGATTGAACAAAATCCGTTTGTCCTTTTTGATGTTTTTCCTGTTCTGTCATCACAGTTGTGCGCTAAACAGTTCTTCGATTAAATCGAAGATTGTATTATCTTCCTTTCGTTTTGTATCCATCTATGCTGTCTTTCGAATCTATTTATTGAGTTCATTTCCGTTTTTGTGCCCATTTGAAACATACATTTTTAGAAGCAAAACAACACACAAAGACGTCATTATGGGCTTGATTTTTTTGCCCCGGCCCGCTCGCAATAATATCTCAAACTGAATGAATATCTTCCATTTTTCTATTTGAATGATTAAAATGATTAGACACACAATTTATTTTGCCATCGACAGGGGAAAGGAGGAATGATTTCTTGGAAAATGAATGTGTACATTTTTCCTTCTTTTAATTTGATGATATTGATTTTGAGGGCACGAAAAATACAAACTGATCGCATTTTTAATCTTGATGGAACGAAAAAAAAAACGAATAAACGCCGATACAAGCACGCGGAAAAAGAGAGCCATCGAAAAGCAGCTTTCATTTTAATTATTCCGATATATACTTTCTCCCCCAATGTTTATTAAGTCATTAAAACAGAGAGCGGTCCGATCTGCGAACGACGAAGAAAAAAATCGTCGAACAGAATTCATTGACGATGAAAAAAAAACTGTATCATCGATTTAAGCAGTGTCAGGGAATTAAAGAGTGGGAGAATTGTGTGTATATTGAATGGCTAAGCGCAAATAAATCATTCGTCGCGATAATAATGAAATCTCTATGTTTAAACATGATTATAAGGAGATTCACAATGAATGAACGAAAAGCTGGGATTTTAATTGCTTGTCTTAATCCTTCGCGACATTCACGGGATAAAGCTCAAAGTCAACATATTTCAAAAAATACACGTCGAAACACATCAAATTGATTGCGTTGCTGTTGTTATTCCAAATGAATGTTTGAAAATATCCTGGATTTCTTTTATTCTTTTGTGTTTGTAGTCCTTTTGTGGTTTCAATCCTTTTCCGTCAATAAATTAACCAGATTAACGCAGTCACTTCGTCAATATAAATGCGCTAGCGCCTGCCAGCTAAAAAAAACGTCAAAAAATATGAGAACAAAACCAATAAAATATGTATATTTTCTTGAGAAATTAGCGAACAAAGTACGATCAGAATGCTTTGTATGTTGTACACAATGCCATTTACAAGGCACAACAACAGAGGAAGAGCGATAGCGAAAAAAACAGCCAACCATGAAAAGGTTTGATTGTTTCATTAGGGTTCATCGAGTGCGAGAGAATGCTGCAAGGAGCAATGGAGTGAGAGTACAACTTTTTGCGATTCATGTAATGTTTATGGAAATGATTGTGAGCCCAAAGTGTCTATGGACAATTTCAAGTTGTTCATTTCCGATGAACACCAACGCATCAAAAGCCATTTGTTCGCCGAGAGTGAGTTAGAGCATTTATTTCGATTGTGATTTTCAACGCACATTTTGCAATCAATGGGCTCGCTCTTCATGTAATGTGGTTTGGTGAATAAACGAAAATCAGCTACGTGCATGAAGAGAGTGAGAATGTGTGCCCGGGTGTGTGTATTCTGCTGCTGCTGCTGCTGCTGCTTCTTGGCAAATGAACTTTCAATTATAGCATGGAGCCGAACAAGTTTCGGTACACAACCGTAAAATAATGCCTGCAACAATGAACATGTACTATGAATTCAATACAATAACAAATTGCCACAACGAGAGCGAAAAAGGGGTGAACACTAAATTATTTGTGTACAATATTCATTTATTGAAACAATGCTTTTGGCATTGTTCACATCCTTGTAATACATATTGTTTTGCGGGCACGTCGTATTCGCCCTCGCTGGCAATTGCACTTTTTGTGTGTATGCCCGATGGATATCAATAATCAAATTCAATAAAGCTCATATTTGCTGCATTACTGATTCATTCAAATGAATGAAGAAAGAAAATGGAACAAAACGTTGCAAGTGAATACGGAAAATGGGGCGAGAATAGATCAAATGAAATCCGACACACCGACGCACCAACACTTTCATTACTGCAGCTCAAACGAAAGGACATTTAATTACTGGTTGTTTAATTGTAAAGGTTAACGAAACCATAGCAAAAGTAAACACGGCCGACTTTTTTGTACATCGACACGTTTTTTTTGTCAATACTCACCGATATCGATTTGAATTGGAATTTAATATATGACAACATTGATATTTAGAAAACGATTCAATTCAAATTAGAAAACTGAAACATGGAAAATAGAATTAGTGATGAAAAATTTACATCAGGTTCATTAGTGAAAAATGCCGCGATTTTCGCGAAACGTTTTGAAAATCATCAAATTTGTGCAACAAAGTTTATTCCATTTGGTGCTGCGGTAAGAATGCGCCTTCTGACCCGCTACTTAGCGTTTTTATTGGTCACTTGCCGGTTCATTGTTTATGCAAGGAGCTCAAAGAACATCCAATCGAACTTGAACGAACTAAAGAAAATGCAGTTAATAGTCCTAATTACAATCCACTTTCCAAATTATCATAATCGAACGTTTCAAATTTGTTTGAAAAATTTGAACAATAACAATGGGTTGCGTATTAGTTGACAGAACACAGCACAAAAATCTTTTGTACGGTATAAATTTGTGCGATTAACATAATTAAGAATCGGTGGCACGGTAATTAGGACCTCAGGCAAAGTGTATTGATGAAATTTAATTGATTCCGACTGCAAATTATAATTGAAGAATATAATTCGGTAGGTGTCTTCATGTCAATCATAGTCTATATAGAGTGAGAGAGCGAGATTACAAAAAGGCTTGCTCCATATAGTTATATTTTCGTTCCATCATACACATGATTGAACAAACAGAATTAATTACACTGACGAATTGCGTGTAACAGAATAATTACACTTTACACATACACACACACACACACACACACACACACCAAACAATACTCTTTCTGTTTGCATAAAAAAATCAAGCAATAAATGTGCAGCCGAAAATGTGAGCAATCGAAAAAAGGTAGCTCAACACTCACCACCAATTATTTATTCAATAAAAAGAAATACGCCCGTGTCCAATGCATTGCCACATACAATGTATGTCCGCAAAATTTGCAATGCAGTTGGTGCTGGTTCTTGTTGCTCTCGTCAATTAATTCTTGTGTTTGTGTGTGTGTTACATATTCTGCATGCTTTATTTTCCGGTCATTTTGGCTATCCCGTCTGTTGCTTGCCATTTTCGTGCATTGTTCTCCGGCTGAATAGAGCTGGCGAATGCCAGTGCAACGTTTTGTGTGTATTCTTTGACCTGTGCAATCAATTTTTACCTCATTCATTAGCAATAAATTTTCAATATGTCAAACATATGTTGTGTGTTGCGCTGTTGGGCTGTGTGTTTGTGAGTTGAATGGGTCATTTGGAATCATCAGCATGTAATTAAAATCAACCGGCAAGTACACAGTCAATCACACCGGTGCAATGGACATATTTCCACTATTTAAACAATGGATGTATCGCGCAATCAAGGAAATCGCTTGACAATGAAAACAGTAGAGCTGGTAACAATTAATGTCTTCGATTTGTTAAATCAATGCGACAAATCTCACTATTTACGATGCCATTAGGCCTGGAATGGTTTATTAGACTTCGCGACGATTGTTGCTTCCGTTCGAATTAGTAATTTTTTTTTTTTTTTTTTTTGTTTCTTCGACGTGAAATCACGGTGCGAGTATGTGTGGGCCTGAGTTCACCCTGCGTTGTTTGGCTGTGTCAAGTTGTTGCTGCTTTTTTCTATTTCAGCAATTATGTGACGCATTTGAATAGTTTGTATGCCGTTTTATAATTGCTCTCAGCATGAACGATTAATAATTCGGTGACATTCGACTTGAAAGGTGTTCAACGCCAACGTATTCAATGCTTTGTGACAGCATTCTATGATGGTTATGGCTGTGCATTTGTTTAGTTACCGCTGCTTTTTTTTATCTATCTGTTTTTTGTGTAAATCAATAAAAAAACCGTCCACATTTAAACACATAATTCAGTCTGAGTTCGTCTCACTCTCACTCTCTGAATGGACACAGTTTGCATTGACATTCGTTGCACCCCTTTATGAGCCACAACAATCCATGTTCAGGCTCAATGTTCAATCTCATTTCACATTCATATTGATACCAACTATTATCTTGTAGCAGTAATTATGAATTAGTTTTTTTCATTCGTTGTTTGGCGGCCGTTTGTGCGCTGTCCTGAGATTTCTAATGAATATATCATTTTTAATATGGGTGATGTGAATGGTGGAGAGTCGCGACCACCACGACACACTAATTTAGTAATTAGTACTCTGAACTGTTTGCTCATTTTCCAGGCAAAATGGTTCGGCGCGCTTATGATTTCTGGACAAAGCCACGAAGGCGCCTACCCTTTATTACACCCGCTGCAGAGAACATAAAGAAATTATTCCGATTTTTATTCAATTCAATTAAAAATGGGGTGGCAGGAAATTATGTTGGCATTTTTTTCCGCTGCCAGCGTTCCTGCTGCTGCTGCTACTTCGATTACGGCCACCGTGTGATGTGTTGTTTTCCTCTTTAGCTTCGATGTTTACCTAATCGAGCAATTATCATTTGTAATTATGTCTGTGTGTAAATAAGCGCCGCGGACAAATGACGTTCGACGAAATGTTGGTTTTATCAATAAAATGAAATTCATTTTTAATAATGTACATCCATTACGGTAATTTTGAAATGGAACAGACGCTAAATAAACTTGTGTGTGTCGACCATTTATGATGTATTTTGGGCCTTGGACATGAACAGACAGCCACCTCGAACAAAATACGCACAAAAAATATAATCACCCAAACAAATGAAATTAAGTATTGAAATCGAACACATTGATTTATTTGGGTGTGATGTTCTAATTGGTTAACATGTTGCACGTGGAATATGGTTTTTTATTGTGTGCATTGTTTTGTATTGTGTTTTGGGCCGAATCGCTTGTGGCCATCACACAAGTGCGACTTAATTGTGGCAAATGGTCGCTTGAGTAACCATTCGATGGATCATGAAATGCGCACTGAGCTCTCCGAAATGCACATTCAATTTTTGCTGGACAATTAACATAAGCAAATAGAGCTAAATCAATACGACGACGACGAAAGAAGTCGTGTTTTTTCTTCTGTGTGCTGGGATGAAAGAAATCGTTTGTGAGAAAAACACAGCGAGGCGAAAAAATGACCACTGAAATCGGAGCCGATAAATTGCCGGATAATCATGTTAGTTTTCTGCTAAGTTTCACACAATCGTGCCTCAATAGGCTTAGCACAGTTAATGTGTGCGTATGTACACAATCTAATCGCTGATATCACCATAGCCAGACCGTGGGCGATGTATCGTTCAATTGTAATATGTGTGCAAAAATATAACGAAGGCGAACGAATGAGAAAAAAAAAAAAATAATGAAGAAGCAGCACGAAGTGAGCAGCGATAGCAGCAGCCGCCGCCGTTGGATCGTGGTAAAAACGGAAGGAAAGACCAATACTACACGGAAAACACGCGCGAAACTTCTCTATTGGCGAGACTCGTGCTGATGGACGGCAAAGAGCAAGCGAGAAGGTAGGACAATATAAAGTAAACAAACAAAGACTTTTGCACCCACCGATGGACGATGTTGGACAAACAGTAGCAACCGTTAATAGAAGCACACATAAAATAATGCAACGCTCGAACGGAACATGAGGAGTCAAATCTCATGAATTTACTGACCGAACATATCGAAGCGTGTTCTTTTTTCACTGTAAAGCGGTAACAATTCGGAGTGTGTTTATGTTTGTGTGTGCGAGCGATTCGATCAACAATGTGGCCGTGTTTTTATGAATGCATCTATTGACATCATGCTCGCCTTTATCCGCTGTGAATGGGAGTCGGCCGCTAGATTTTTTTGCCAGCATATTTTTTTTATTCATTTTTGCTATGTTCCACCGACTTTCTTTATCGATAGTTTATTATATCTGCGTATCCTTATGAATGCGTTCAATATGCTTTTCGTTAGTGTTGTTGTTATTATTCTCGTTCGTTTGCTTCCCGCCACCTCACACATTCATTCACGTTCATCACTTTTCTCAGCATCACATTCACACAATGACGTCTATTTGACCAAATGTAAGCACACAAATTACGAAAAGTCTATAATTGAGCACGTAAAATCGACAATAAAACGCTCACGAGGCAGAGAGAAGGAGAAAGAGAAAGATCGTCATGGTCGTTATTACGTTCGAAATTCCATCGCTTATTTAATAAGTAATTAAAATTAATTTCAATTAAGCGTGCATTTCTTTTCCACTTGAAAGCCTTCAACGGGAATTCCATTGCAGGCCATCACATTCACACATGCAAAGTGGTCGAGCGCGCGCGTGAACGCTCACTCGCTAGAAAGAGAGCGTAATCAAAGGAATTAGAAACGCTGAGCAATGACCATCGTTCGTCATTGCATTCATCGAAACTTGCCATATCTCATTGATTCCATTTGTTAATGAATATGCATTATTTTTTTTTTCTCTGTCGATTGTTCAATGGAAATCACAACTGTTCTATAGCATCGCGCTCAGTGTACTCTGTCCACTGTTCGAAGCGTCTGTTCATTTTTATATAATCAAGAGCCCCAGAAATCCAGCCGATTGTTTAAGAGCAAACGACTTTGAATTGACCATTAAATTTCTATTCAAATTCTTATAGACTTCAAATGTATTATTGCATATATGCTTCGTTTGACAGCCACCACGGCTCTGCGCATCTATATCACTAGATGCCAGTTAATTTTATGGCAATTCACAATTGACACACACACATTTATCGGATAATTAACAGATATAAAATATTTATAGTTCATTCTAAATTAATGAAATATATTCTGAAGACCTATCAGATAGTTGTGTGTGCGAGCGCTCGCGTCCTTGTTACATAAAATCATCTGATTGATCAAATTAAGTAACCGTATAAATTCAAGAATTTACACTTTCATCGGCCCGAGTTTTATTGCTATGAGAAGTATACATATGACAAAATGAAAGACAACAGACAAAAACAAAATTGACATGATTGGCACTTTTCGATGTTCAAGTCATTTTCCGATTGGCCACCGCCGTCGCATCGTTTTTTTTTTCGCAACCGCATCACTTTTCTGTAAACAGCAATTATTCTGATTGCGGGTTTTGTGTGCAGTATTTTAAACCAAAACTGTAATCCTGTGTCGTTCGAAGCGATTATCGCATTTTTCCGGAAGAATACCAAACGAAGGACAGTCAATTTTTAGCTTAACTGCTGCACTCTTCATGTGAACGAATTGGTCGGTGACGATGTTTGATTCCGCTCATTTTTTGCTGCTGCTGTTGTTATTGTTGTTGTTGTTGTTGGTTTCGCGCCTCGTAAACAATCGAGCTAACAAAAAGCATACGTTGTTGTAGCATACATATGTGGTGACACTCGCACTTGGCTCGGTCCGAAATAAGACAAGGGCTATCGTTTGGGAGAACAGACAGTGTCGCAAACCAATCGAACGTAGCGATTTTTTTCACGTGCCAAATAGATGTTTCGACATTTAGGGTCGTGATAATGAATGAATGACCAACGAAGAGTAAGTGCACCAAACACCAAGCGAAATGGTCATTCAAAAGAAGAAAAAAAAAACGCACAGCGACCACAATGAATGCGAGAGTGGAAAAAAGAACAGGGGAAAAATCAGCCGCATTACATAATCCGATACATGTGTTGTTTTGCTTTTTTCTCTGTTTAACCGTCGTTTTTCGCACCCAATACGTTCGTCCCGGGGAAAAAACGAGTGTTTTTATTGCATGCTTATCATTCGGTCAGTTTAAGTGTTTTTTTTTTTTTTTTTTTTTTGCTCTGTAGTTTCAACTAGTCCATACATTCCAATGTTCCAATGTGTTAATTGTACGAACGAATGACCGAAAAAAATACAGTGACTACGGACGAACGAGAGTGTAAAGGCATAAAATATGCACACTAAATACAAATTGTGTGAAATGTCGAACAAATTTTGTTGTCAGATAGTGGAAGAAGATTGCACGCAACCCACACGGGCCAACAGCGAGCACAGCCGGAACGGAACGAACGCGATGTGGTAAATCTCGCGATCGAAGCAAAGCGAAAAATCCACTGAACCAATTTATTTGTTTGTATTTTTTGTTTAAAGTGCTGTTTCGTTGGCATAACGATGCTTCCAAAGGCCTTTCAGCCGCTCGCCCAAAATTTAAAATACAAATTAAACGAACAACACAATGTGACAGCAGATAGAAAACGAAATGAAAGAATGAAACGGGGATCGGGCGAGCGAGAAAGAGCACAGAAGGCACAAAAGGAAAGATCGGAAACATAGTTAACAGGTTAGCTAAATGTGAGCTAAATTGATGTGGTAGATCAATAGATAAGATGGTTAAGATAGGGAATCGTTTTTCACCGTTGTGCATCGAAAACTTAAGCGACCGAAAATATACAAAGGCAATGTGGCTAAACAAAGCTAACTGAACTCGTGTGTTAGACACACTACACATGCCTGCGCACATTTCAACACTGGCCGAACGGAATGGCACGGCGGTGTGGTCGATGCTTGTCGGCGATTACTTACCGGCAATCAACAAAATAAAGAAAAATTAACTGAGCAAATCACCATTCGACGTTCGTTTTGTGGGAGTGAAGAGTTTTTTGAGAGAGAAAAACAACAGCAAGTAGATTTCGATTAATTTTCCCTTGCGTCTTTTATTCTCTGCCTTTCAACACATCACACATTCCATGCAAACAAAGCTATCAATGATGATTTAAAATGAATGAGCGGCTCGAGAAGAGAAGAAAAAAAGACGCACTGTGTTTGTGTTTTTGTAAATATTTTGCGCCCGCACTTGCACTTGCTTCGTTTCGATGGATTTCTCTTTTGTGTCCTCTTTCTAAATTATTACTGATGGAATTTTTATTCATCTCGATTCGTGTGTGCCTTTATCGGGCTGGAAACTCTGCTTTATGTGATAATATTCACACAAATTAGATCACAACGTTGGGTAATTCAATTAAGATTCGGATCAGTCGACTCTCGCTCGATTATATTAAATGGCATTTATTATTTTGGCAGATATTTAACAGCTATTGCATTTGACCTTTGTTAGTTTGATCAATTTAACGAGCTCCATCCCGAATTCGTTTCAATTAGATTTCAAGCTGATGCGTGCAAAATTATTAATTAAAATGAACTTGATTTGTCAAGCAGTCGGCAAAGGAAAGAAGTTATTTACCAATATTTCGGCCGGTTGGCTGCAGCGAATCAAAGTCGCATTAATAAAAAAATGACGAAAGCATCTATTTCGGCTGCTTAATATCGCACCGCCAACATCTCATTATTGTCTCATTTTCAAATGAGCTTTGTTGATAAGGCGCAAGAAAATTTTAGCGCTGGCTGCTGTTGCATACGCATTTGCTTGCAGCATTTATGACGCCGTCGACGACAACAACGATGATGATGATGGTGATGATGATTGATTCGCTGTCATTTATTTCAACGATTCAGCGCACATTTTCGGTTATCTCTCGGCAAACACTGACGCCACACATCGTCTAGAGGTGAGGCCCGACCGAAAGAGAGAGAAAGAGAAAATGCACGACATCGAGTCGCATTGAATATCAAATGAAATTTGAGCAAAATCAAACGAGTCGCACATAGTTTTCGAATCGTTTGTTCTGCAGTTCAGCTACGGCCAATGATGCCAGCAATTGTGTGTGGAATAACGGACTAATATGGTTGTCACCCGTATATGGGAGCTCATATCTTGTGCATTTTCAATGTAATAAAGTTTGGCGCGCTGATTCGCTGTTTCTTCTTTGAGAGATGACATCATTATAATCGACATCTCGAAATAGATGCGATGCGAGCGCATGCAATCGACTCTCCTTTCGCTCTGTGTGCGAGTTGTCTGTTGTGGATTTGTCCAACAGCAATAGCTTAAACTTTTCATGCATACAGCCGTTCATTACATTGCAGCGCACTTTTTTATTAACAAGCCTCTCATCGCCAAATTTGGCTTGGCTGCACAATGAAATTTTCTTTTGCTGCAGAAAAAAGCACATTTTCGAAAAGTAACAAGCAATTTCTTTGCGAAGAATTTATCGATTCGACCGAAAATATAATAAAATGGCACATGATTGAGTTGGCTCAAATCTCGCGATATGAATTCGATGCGAGAGTTTGTTTTGCGGTTAATTGATTAGTTTGATTTTATATTAAAACACATAAAACGTAATCGTGCTAAGCGCGCGCGCGCACACGCCAGCAATCCTGATATGGATGAATTACAGCAACGCCGCGAGAGAATTCCCTTTGGCATCAAATCCAATGCTCTACCATTAAACAGCCGTGCACGAGAAAGAGATTCTGTCAAACACTATATTACCGGTGGGAATACAGGCATCTGGATTACACGCGGACACGCAACAACAAAACAAAGAGCACGAAAGCCGGCAAAACGGCGATAAAGAATGTTGTTCGAGAAATATCTCTATTGATGCAACAAACATCGGCATGCGCGAGAATTTCCTTGATTTCTTTATTTCCTTACTAATATTCCTGTGCTCAGTTTTTTCTTTCCCCTTCTCTTTCTCTCTCTCTCTCTCTCTATCTCCCTCTCTGCCGTGACTTTCTTTCATTCTCAAAACGTCGTCAATCTGGCAGCATTTACCTGCGTTTAGATTACAACGATTTCCCGGTGTGTCTTGCATATGCTACATACACACCATATTTTTGTGTGTGCATATATTTTACACGTCTAGTGTCTTTCTTTTTCATTGAAATGAAACTTGTTCTCAAGCTCATGGAGACGATTTCTGTGTAAACGTGCATCCAGCAATCACTTTTTACGTCAAATCATTTAGAAAATGTGTGAGTGTGTGTCGTTTGATATGCGAACAGCCAACCAAATCGTTTGCGAATATTCGATGCCATAACTGACGAGTAAACCTTACCTGCTGTTGCAGCTACTGTACACTTTCATGAAGTGCAATACGTATTGAGAGTGTTCATTTTTGTGTTGCTGCGTGCATCGAATTGGATGTTACTTTTGGCAATTATTATTATTTAAGCTAAAGAAGGCGAAAGAATGAAATGCAATAGGAGAATAAATGCGATGATTATGCGCTCCGAAATGATATGTTCTGGTTGCGATGCATACACATCGCATCGCATCGCATCGGTTCGGTTGAGTTGAGTCTTGAGTTCAGTTCAATTTCGTGACATGGAGCAAAACAACAGTACAACATTCCAGTAGCCAAGAGACAAACGCACACACTATTCACACAATTTGTCTGTCAAACCTTCTGTGAACGGTGCCAGCGTTTCTTCGGATTCGTTCTAGTTGGGTTACGATACTTTGTCATTGTATCGCATATTCCTATTTAATGAAACGCGCACCCACTCAACATTAAAATTATAATTAAAGACGACATTTTAACCATAATTTTTCGAATACAAACAAAAAAAAATATGTGTTGATGCGATTGCAAAGTATGAGTCAAACGGAGGGAGAAGCATGTCTCTAATATTTTTAATATGAACATTTTTATCACATTAAAAAGCAGCATTTAAACAAAATTCAATCGAAGAAGAACGGCGACGCAGACAAGAATATTGTGGAAAGAGCACGGCCAAGAATCATTCATGTTCCAGAGACTATTCTAAAGAATGAGATGGGAAAAAAGGAGAACAACAACAGCAACAGCAACAGCACAAAACAAACAAAAGTGCGCGGCACTCGTTCGCATTCGCCATGGAAATACACAATGACAATATAATGCTTGACTTAGAACAGTGATCTTTTGTTTTTTTGGCTTCGAATCGGTGTGCACGACTGTGTGAATGAGAGTATTTGTGGCCGGGATAGTATTCATTTGTGCATAACTCTCTTTTACTCTCTTGCGCTCATCGCGAGCAGTGAGCCGCGCAAACACCAACCAAAGGCATATATATAACATTCGCATTCATATTTCAATTTAAATTGTTTCAGCGAATCGTTCCGCAGCGATTTCACAATGCGTGAATTTGCCGACAATCTAAATTATATTCTTATTCGGTTCGCAGTAATTTATTCGTCCATTGGCAGCATTCGCTCGCATCGATCCGATTGCCATTTGAATGTGAGCATATCTATTCCATGCAACGTTCTGTTTCGTTCGGGACTCATCATCTCAATCTCATTGTGATGAAATATATTTATGTCGCATCTTACTAAATGAACAAGGAGATGTTGCAGTTTCTGAACTTTTTTTCTCGAAATATGAAAATAGCCCCGACAAACACACAACAAATAAACATGACAAAGGCACAATTCATATCCTACGAATTGAAAATTGTTTGCTGTGGCCATTTGAACTTGCCTCTCCGTGTGTATGTGCGTATGAAATGATCGGATGATTGGGTGTATTGGCGTGTGTTGATCGGCGCGTCGACACACACAAACACATACAGCACTTGTGGCGATTAACATCTTCATTTCAACACAATTATCGGGAAGGCGGATTGGCAATGCTATCTCTGTGTTTAAGTAGATAATGTATTTATTTTAATTCTAAAAGAAATTAACTACATCCAAGTGATGAGAGAAATAGTAATTGGCCGGATGGGACGGCTTTTGTTGCTGATTGCGTCGGTATAGTTCGCTGGTAGCCAACAAAAGACTTAGTTCGAGATCGGACAGAACGTAATTCGTGTTCAAATTGAACGCATCGAATCGTCGTGTCCTAGTGCTAACTCAACATTTATTTGACTCGCTTGTCAGTGTTACAGCAAATTTTCACAGCATTCACAAGTATCACAATTCATAAAGACACTGTATTCGCCATTCGCATTGATTCTGATCGAACTTCACCTTTCAGTTGACTTTTTTTCGGCAATCCAAAATTTCAAGCGCTATAATTTTTTCAATATGTTGATCCATTCATTAGTTCGAATCTACAAACAGTTTTCGCAAGCGATGCGCTGCGTTTTTCGATGGCTCAACTTCGTTTGTTTATATTTAAATTATGTCTCTTTTTTCAAACCAAAGTTCATGCTCGCGCTCGCAGTATGTTTATTGTCGTGTGTTTTAGCCTCTCGAACTTTTGTGCTATTGTTTTCTTGGGTTGTCATCAGCTCATTGTTTTGTTTTCGAAAACCAATTTCGTTAGTTCCATTTGTTTCTGGTGCCGTTTTTGTCACTGGTGCTTTGTGTGTGCGTTCATTTTTCGGATTTTGCTCGCTTCAAGTGTGTGCATCGGCGGACGAGAGAGACAGAGAAGAGCGCGTGTTTTTTCCAACCATCGGCATTTTTGTGGACTTTGCTTTGTCAAGTTTGTCGGCTACATTTAATAATTTCAGCAAAAAATTCACAACTTCGAATGCAGAATAAAAATAATAATAAATTACACGCAGCTCAACAACATTGTCGAAAAATCCGAACATGAACAATAAGAGGCATTTCCGAGGAAAAACGGTGCGCTGAACCACATTACTATAAGAGTAGCAAATGATTCTTTGTGTGTGCTGTCCACACTCTAGATGCAGCTTCTGAGCGCGAGCATCGGCCAAATCCAAATCCTCATCGACGCGAGAAAGAAAAAGAAATGGAATAATGATTAGGAGTTCGTCTTCGATCTCAAATCAACACCAGCAGCGCGGCCCGTCTGTAGTTTGCGTAGTAAAAGTCATTTCGTTGATGTTGCCTAATCTTGATTCGAATTATATTTTTTGGTTTTTCGTTTCTCCAATTATGTGTTTGATTTTTAATTGCGAGAATTAAACCGAATATGAAGAGAGAGGGAGAAAAAACCACACGAAGAAGCATTCACAATGAGCGAAATATAATTGAACGCATTATGGCTTGGGTTCCGCACTGTATTTTCTCTCGCGTACTTTATTCTCTTGTCTTTTTCCTTTTCGCCTACTATTCGTAATGTTTTTTTTTTTTTACCATCGTCGTCGTCGTTGTTCAATTGCATTTTGTATGTTTAATTACGTTTGCCGTTAAAATATCTTTGGCTGTTGGTGTGGCTTAGGCTTTCGTTTCCATTTTCCTTTTGTCTTCTCATTTCTCTTTATCTTTTGACGGCCTGCGTTATTATTACATTTTTTTGTCATAATTGTAAATGTACCATCCGGTAGCGAGGCAAATAATCATACTAATTCCTCGTAGATGAACAACGCACAGTTTAATATTCAAGCAAAACGGGAAATAAATGTGGGCAAACGCACATCAACGTATCTCTCTCAATGTAGATTTTCTATTTCATTTTCAAGAAACTAGAGGCCCGGAGAAAAAAAAGACCAGCGAATCTGTTACGGTACCATTGCTGAGGAGGTGGGAGACAAGTGCGAAGAAAACAATGGATATTGGCGGTTCCGACCAAAAATCCTCATTATTTCAAGCATTCATTGTGCCGGCCGAAGTCACCGAAAATAAGAATGTCAACAAAACAAATGATCCAATTGTACGTATTTAGCGGCTCATAATTATATTCCAGTTTCTCTCTCTCTCTCTCTTTGACAAAAATGTAATGTATTTTTTTGTCTCTGATTTTTCGGCGTCAATTTCGAGGAATGATCTAAAGCCAAAATTATCTTGAGTTTAATTTGAACGTTGGGCGCTTTTGTTTGTTATTTTGACTTCGAAAATAAAAACACATTTGCGCATTAATGAAAGAACACACTTTTTCTTCTCCTCTGACTATAGTTAGGGAGTAAAGTGTGAAATGAGGGAGAATAAAAAACTACTAAAATTAAAAATCCGCTCAATAACAATGAAATTATATGTTTTTTTTTAGAAACAAAGTAATTTGTCGGATGAAGCACTGACAAAAACTGGCAGCCAAAAAAATGATCAGCCGCTACAATCCGAGGCCAAATTCATTCGTTTCGAACAATTCAGCACATTGCCGGATGGTTTGAAGAAATGTGTGACGAAAGATTTGACTGGAACACCACTCGAGGACATCGATCCATTTTATAAAAACAAACAGGTAAATATTCATGTGATTGCTTGTGACCAAGAAGTAACGGATGTTATCATAATATAGTCTTCCCTTCGAACGATATTTTTATCGATTGGTTGTTGACGTTATTATGATGGAACTTAAAAAAATGAACCGAAAAATTTGTCAATTCCAACCAAAAATGCTTATGGAAAATGTACACAAGGTTTCAACACATTGATTGATCATTTTTGCCCATGATTGATTTTGCACAGTGGTGAAAAAGTCAAAAATAGGGGATCTTCAACTGACCAATCATCTTATCTTTGATTTACGCGAATTTCGACCGATTTCTAGGGCAATTTTGTGATGTCTTGATTTCCAAAAAACTTCGTTGAAGTTTGATGCGACTAAAGCGAAATGAATTCTCGATAGAACAAATCTATGAGTGAGATGTGAAGTGGTGCATGTACATTTAAAATAACATAGACATACACCACTCTACATCTCACCCATAGAAATGTTTAGAGCTTAAAACTATAGTCACATAACGTAAAAAAAGGCTTTTCAAGAATTGAAGCATGTTAACAAGATACCTAAATGGTAATTATCTCAGAAACCCTTGACCGTTATTGGAATCTCTAAAATCAGTTCTGAACCTTTTTAATGCGCATTTTAGCGTTAGCGACGGTCAATCCGCTGCAGAACGTTTTTTTGCAGTACTCAAATGATTTTGCAGTAATTAATGAACGGATTGAAGGAATTTATTGAAATAATTTAGGATTCTTACACATATTTACGTCAACGTAAAATATTCCTAAATTTTTTTAGTAACATTTTCTATTTAATATCTATTCGTATTCAATGTGCTATTTAATTTATTCAAAGTTTGTCCCCAGTTTGACTTGCTTCGCCCTTGATTGCGATCAATTAATATTTCTTCACGGCTCTTTCAGTTGAAAATCCAATTAATTGAAATGAAAGAAGATTTTATAGCAAATATAGAATATTTTGCGTAAGACTATCAATTATATTTTTTAGCTTTTATTCGACTTTTTTATCACATTTCAGTTGAAAGCATATTTTTCCTTAATCTTTCTATTTAATGATGTGAGCTCGCCAATTCCTATGAAACAAGTTAATGTAGACTCATTTTAGTATTATAAGTCTTCTTACTTTGAACTCTTTTGAATAGAGATTCGGTTTTTTGTTCGATTCGAGAGCGGTTTCACAGTCGTGGCTCGTTTGGGTGCGACGTCGTTATTTTCGGGCCGAAAAGAGATAGACAATATCCGGTTATTAAATATATTTAATTTTTTTATTCGATGCGCGTAGTTACGTTGAAATGCATAGTAATGTGCTTAATTGTAGTGTGTGGAGCTGTTTTTTCTATTTTTTTCTTTTTTTTTTTTTTTGAATACCAAACTCTCGTTGATTCTGTTCCGTACCTCGTTCGGTAGGGTTCTAATGTGTTATGAGTGCTGTTAATTGTTAATTACTTCTATACTTGACTGATTTGCTGCCGTCAATTTTTGCTTCACATTCTATTTCGGTCGTTGATGACGACGACAAACATGATGACGACTCAATTTCGCACACCCACGATGATACAATTAAAATGTTCATTTTTTGACAATCACATTTGATTCCAATTCCATTGTTTAGTATTAATGACATTCATTCAGGAGAGCGAATGAATTACGCATAATTTCGGGAAAATACAGATTTAATACTAAGTAAAAGGTTTCTTAATTCATTCACATATTTTTTATCGAAATTTTTGATAGACTTTCATCATTGTTAATGAAAATAAAGACCTATTCCGATTCACCGCAACGAAAACACTTGGTATGCTGCGGCCGTGCAATGTGGTTCGTCGCATAGCCGCGAGCATTTTGACCAGCAAATGGTGGACCATGTTCATGATCCTTTTGATTTTGTGCAACTGCATCATCTCACTTCAGATCCACACACAAAATCCACGGAAACTGCCATTTGAGTATGCGATGTAAAATCATGGTGTTTCTGAACGCAACATAAAAACCATTCCAATTTCAGAGCAATTTTCTTGGGCGTTTACATGTTGGAATTCGTAATTAAAGTGACAGCCAGAGGTTTTGTCGTGGGTCAATTCACATACTTGCGTGATCCATGGAATTTCTTGGATTTATTACTCATTGTCATCGGGTAAGCACAACCATTTCAATGTTCATATTAGTCAGGATCTAGTTCGAGACATCACTATCCGTATGCTCACAAGGAATAAAACTTTATGTTGATTTTTTAAAGAAAAAATAAGTTTTTAAAAATTAAATAACTTTGGGAAAGGCAACAGATCAATATGGAAAAAATATAATTATCAAAATAACAATATTTATTCCAAAATTCTTCAATAAAATGCCATTTTACTTGCAGAATAACTTCCATATGTATGAATCCCGGGCACGCCATTTACAATTCACCCATTCTTTGTGAGTTGCGTGTATTGAAAATTTGCTCACTTTCATTGGGTTTGAGACGCACCGTTAATGTTTATTGGAATTCGTTGGTGAAAATGTTCAGTTTGTTGCTGTGCATTCTGTATGCCATGATAGTTGTATCGGTGGTGTGCCTTGAAATGTATATGAGTGTTTTGTCACAACGATGTGTCAAAAGTCCGATTAATGCAAAATCCGGTGTGGCCTGGTCAATGTTTGTCAATAATTCGGGTAAGTTACGCACGTCATTTTAATTTTACTGTGTTTCCTATGATTTTGCCGACGATATTGCTTTTGTCGCGCACATTTTCGATTGGTTTTACTTGTGAAATGTTTATTTTTTAAGTGCTCGTACATAAAACATGTTGTTTCGAAAGCTCATCTAACTTTCTGTGTGGCGTTTTCTACCTTTCGCATTTTTTTTTGCGCACACACAAATCCAAAACTGTCACTTGACACCCAACGATCCCGTATACAAAAACGAATGCTCACCAATAAATGTTCGCTGCTAAAGAGTAGTGCAATTGATTTTGCATACGGGTTAGTTACCAATTTTGCTCTGTGCACATTTCAATCGTCGTATCGTCTGTTGATTTTTGTCAAGCTTCTACAAATCTGTAATACGTTTTCGTTTTTTTCCATCGTTCGTTGCGAGTTGTGGTTTTGCATGTTTATTGGCGTTATTTGAAATGAAAGTCCGCAACACTCAGTATCTATAATGAGTTTTCTTGTTCCATTTCTTTTTTTCCTTTCTCTCTCTCTCTCTCTCTCTCTCTCTTTGTGGGTTTTGTTCTTACAGCCAATATCTACAACGAGGGTGGAATGCATCGAGCCTGTGGCAATGCATCTAGTACTCAAGACTGTCCACGACCAGACTACATTTGCCTCGCAGGCAATAATTTAAATCCAAATTATGGTTTTACCAGTTTCGATACGGCTTTTCGGTCATTTTTTGTCGTTTTCCGCTTAATTCAACGTGATTTTTGGGAAGAGACGATGCAATATTTGACAGCAACAGCTGGACCATGGCATATTTTATTATTCATTGCGCTTATCTACTATGGTTCGTTCCAAGTGTGCGCGCTGCTCTGGACACCGATTGCTCTCGCCTACAATTACTTCAAAGACGAACAGTGGGAAAATGATTTATTGAACGATTTGAATGAGGTTGGTGCTCGAAGAAAGATTGTGTGCTGTGATTTGTTTCTTCGGTTCGGTTCGGTATCAGGGATTTTCTTGATCTAAATGATAGAATTTCGAGGGCCGCAAGGCTTTGTCTTATATATTGCACACACTTTTCACTTGGTTCAATAAATTAAATAGCAACGGACCAAAGAAAAATAAAAATAAATAACAGCCGTTCGGAACAAACAAAGTCAGACACTCAATTCCTTGGGAATTTGCCGAGATTGAAATATGAGAAAAGAATCAACTTTCTTTGCAGGCTCAGCGGAAATCAAAAACGACCGATACCAGCAAAGCGAACACAAGTGAGAGCATTTTAAATGAATTAATTTGATTGAGAGCTGCACAAAAATTATCTGTTCATTGAATCACATCCGATTTCACAAAGAATCATATTTTATTTTTATTTTTTCAGTATTAAAAATTATATAAATTGTATGACAACCATTTTCTTCTCTAGATACCGGATGCTTGGCGAAATTTCAACGATGCGTGTTCAATATCATTTATAATCCATTCGCTGTGCTTTTTATAATTATTTGCATTCTGCTGAATACTGTGTTCATGGCATTGGATCATCACAATATGGATTTTGATTTGGAGCGAGTTTTGGTAGCCGGCAACTACGTAAGTTTGCATCGCGTTGCACATATCAAACTTTATATATCGAACGACGATGCCAGAAACACTCGACCACTATCAGAACATTTAATTCTATTAATTCGCTGACGACATATGCGCGGAGTGATACATCTTAATACGTGTATATTTGAAATGGAAATGGCTTTCTTGTGAAAATCTCGATTCAATGACTTTCTAGTGGTGCGTTGCTATATCATGATGTGTCTAATAAATCGAAATTAATTTGTATTCTGAATCAACATTCATTGTGGCCATTTAAAAATATTGTTGTCGGCGATTTTGGCTAGTTATGTTGCATTTCTTTTCTTCGTCGTTCGATATTAGAAGCTATTTTTAGCCTATTTAATCGTCATTTTGCATTTGTGTTTATCTCTCTTTCCTCTTTTTTTCCTCGATGATGAATCATATCATCTCTTTGTCTTTCGGATGGCGTTGCTGCTTTTGCTGCTGCCCCGGTCCGGACACAGTATTTCGTGTTGATATTCGTAATCGAGGCAACATTAAAGCTGATTGCTCTCGGACCGGCTCAATACTTCAGAGATGAATGGAATACGTTTGATTTTATTGTGACCACTCTTGGTGTCATCGAATTGAGTGTGGAACATGTTCAAGGTTTATCTGTACTGCGTGCTTTTCGTTTGGTAAGTGGTTGTGCGTTGCTTTCAGGTTTGACTTCGTACACTTTTTCTTCATCGCCTTTTGTACAATAGCTGGTTTTTCCTCCTTCTCTCTCTCTCCCTCTTTTCTCACACACTTACTCCCTGTCACTGTGTGTATTGACTTTCTGTCATTCGTCTCTCCGCACTTGGTCTCTATGTCTGTCTGAATTTGGCTTCATTCCAACGAAGTGCGTACAATTGAGGCCACTGTTGTTGCCGAGGACAACACGAACACACAGCCGAACCGAAGGAAATAACACACTTTCGCTGGAATTGCGAAATTATTCAAACCAAAGTGATTTTTGCCACGTAATTTTTCCTTGATTTTTCGGAATTCGTTTTCAATTCAACCAACATTCGATATTTATCAGAGCTTTGAAAGAGCTTTTTATTGAAGGAGAGAGAGAGAGAGAGAGAGAATCGGAAGATATGACCCGAATTGATGGAAATATGCAAATAATCGAAGTGAAACATCCGAAGTTTGCTGAAAACATTTCTTTTTGTTGATTATCATCTCTTGACAGTTTATTCCTGAAATTTTCAATTTCGGTTATTGCCATATTTTCATACGAGAAAAGAAATATTTTTGTTGATTGTATTGAAAGTCACTTCATTCTCGTGGCTCTTATCAAACCATTTGCAATTAGGTAAAATCATAAAAAAACCTGTCGTGCTGCGATTATGTGCTATTTATTGACATTTCAATCGGAAATTATTCATTGAATTTGAATTGATAGCTTATTTTTATTGTTTTTCGTGTATGTCTCTATTCCATGTGTGGCATTCATTCATCATGCGACGCTGCGGTTGGTCTCGTTTTTCATCTTTCAATTTCGGCTGACAATATGAAAAGTTGAGACCACTTCGCTTAGGTAAAATTGTACCAGCATTCGACCTGCTAATGAAACGTGTTCGTCATCTTTTCTCGGTGCTGCGCAATCAAACGATGATTTTATGCATGTTTATTTACATATTCGTTGTTTTCGGTTGCCGTACATTCGGTAAAAACTATCTTGGTAAGTGAATTTGGGAAAGCACTCATCGGCTGGTCCGGGGAATATTTGGTAAATGAACGATGGTCAGCACATGCACATTTTCAATTGCATTTGGAAAACCACAACGAAACGTAAAATGTGTCATTATTAATTTAAATTTCACAATAATAATATCGAACTAGCGAGTTTTGAATGTGAAGTGCGCGCGCGTTCATTGAAAAGAAGGAGAGTCACCGTTCCACCCTGTCAGCCACTGTGTGCCGTCCATCCCATTTAGACATATTTGCACGCACAATTCATTCGATGTTGAATTTTTGATTTTATTATATTTTTCGATTCGAACGATGCGAATGGCCGGGCGCGCACACATATTTAGATAAACACAGGGGAAATGATGTACCTCGTTGGAATTTCACCGACGTGTTTCACTCGTTTATGGTGGTTGTTCGATCGCTATGCGGCGAATGGGTTGAAACACTGTATGATTGTATGCTGGTTTCGGATGCAACACAAAGCATCGCCTACTATTTTGCTTTGGCACTTATCGGAAGTTTTGTTGTAAGTTAATATTTCGTGATAATTTTTGTGTGTTCGTTTGAATATTTTGTTGTTGTTGCATGTATGAATTGGCACTTCATTGAATGGTCTCGTCCATGGAAGCGCTTCAAAACTGCACACCATTTTTCACTAGATTTGCTAGACCAATTTCATATTCATATTTCGAATACATATTTTGCATAAATTTATTATTGCAATTTACTTGATTCGACGAGCCAGCGATTTACTGTTTGAGCGCTATTTGCGTATGATTTGTGCCGCTGCTATTGTTGTTGTTGTTGGCTGTGGTTGTGGCTGCTGCCGCTGCTGCTATTGCTGGCGAGCAAAAGCCAGAGTGAATGCAGGTATCGGTGCGAGCTGTAAAATTGATGCTCCTGTCACATATTACATGAATGTATTTTGTTTAAAATAGATTGAGTGCGAGGCGATGAAAATAAAAAACGAGAGCGATTGAAAATTGTGGAATCAACATTTTGGTTGAAATGTCGATGTCGATCGGTCCGATTCGTTATTTATGCTCTATCAAATTCATAAAGCCACCACATATGCATGCATTTGGAGCTTGGCTCGTCCACGCACCGACAGTCCTATTCGAATCGAATAGCTCAGTCATGCATGCATAATTCGGAAGACAATTGCCTATATATTTAACTGATATTATCGAATTTGCTCAGTGCCAATGTGTGAGTGCGTACTGCGTACATTACGCACGCACATATGTGAGTGTGAGCCTGTCCTGTATGAAATTGTAACGAAGATTTGTTCGTGTAATGCCAGCCATTTATACTCAGTGCAAATTTTAAATCATTTATTTTCCTTTCTCCCTCTCTTTCTCTCGCAGATAATGCATTTATTCGTTGCGCTGATATTGACAAATGACGATTCGTCCGTACTTACCAACCACGCGCCCGAGCCCACCGAATCCCCAACTATTAAATCCAACAGAAAATTCAATTTGCACACATTGTTGAAAGAAAAATTACTTGAACCGAATATACAAAAGATTTATGGTAAGAACAGTCAATGGAATGTTTATTAGCGCCCGACGTTTATGCGTTTATGTTAACATTGAAATACATCGCCCGATTGATTCATTTGCATTAAGAGACCATCACAAGACAACAGAGGGAGAGAGAGAGAGAGAATCAAATTCAATTCGCGCAGATTCAAAGAAATTCAAGCGAGTTCGCTCTTTTTCTCTCTCGCTTTCTGATTTGTTGATCCTGTTCACCATTGATTCTCTCTTGTCAATCCGAATAGATGCAAATAAGCCAATTAAAAATGAAATGGAGTCGCAGCCAGTAGTCGATGCACCATCGACAACAATTACACTGCCATCGCATGAGCCGGACGATAAAAATCACGACACATCTAAAAAGGTTCATCATAAGAAACAAAGCGCTGGTAAGTTATTTCACTCCTTTGAAAAGAAAAAAGCTCAAGCCTTGAACTTCGACAAAGGAATTAATCAAATGCGCGGTCGAGTATTTATTCGTTTCGCTTTTTCCACTGCTGCTGCTGCTTTGCTGCTTCTGCTGCTGTTCGATGATTGGCCGAATTGGAAAATATGGTTTTATCATTCCAATAGGAAGTGGCGTGGCGAAAAAGACCGATGCAAGTGCGACGAGTGTGGTTGTTGTTGCAGTCGCACCGGTAGACACATCCGAAGACGATGATGAAGACGATGCGACAATTAACAAGTGGTCGAAATTTCGCGTTAAAGCATTGAAATTCAATGAAAGCACTTATTTTCGATACATTGTTCTGGCGTTCATATTCATTGGTTCGATCATATTGGTAAATCGAATATATATATCAAGCATTAAATTGCAATGGCAATGCTAATCGAAAAAGGAATTCGGAGCGGGAGAGGGCTAGAACGTGAGCGTAATCGCGAGCACGCATCGCACAAAGCACCGGCCGAAACAAATGAAACGAAAAATTAATTCACAATCACAATACAAACAGAGAGAAATGTGAAGGAAAACAAAAATCGAAATGGCCTTTCAAATTAGAATTCAATGGAATGGAATAAAAAATTACACAGAAAAAAAAAAAAAACATAGAGAGAGACCTATAGGTTCGTTTTGGTGAGTGGGTCTTTGTCATACTCACAAATACGACCAGGCAAAAAACACACCGGAAAAAAAAACAATTAGGATAAGGCGAAGAAACAAAAGCGAATGATATCGACACACACTCACAAAACAAATGCCGAAGTGAATTCATTTTACGTGTCGTTGCTTGTGCGATGCACGAGAGTGCATCAATGTTTCTGCCATTCTTTCGCGCCCTTTTCGAAAAATTGAAGAAAAATAGATCGAATATGGAAAATAGCAACAGAGAATTGGATTTTTTTCTTTTAATGAATATTTTGCTTGTCTCATCCCAGATACACAACGTAAACAGTTTTTCACTTGCACTAGCGGGAACATCATTCGTCGTTGAATTAGCATTTTGCATCGTAATGATTATTGAATTCATATCGAAAACCATATCCTGTGGCTGGAAATCGTATTTCAAAAACATTTGGTGTTTGATCGATTTATTCAATACCATCGTGAGTATTTCCATTCAATTCCAAACGCCTGCTTTGTGCATGCATACATTCTTGATCTAGAGTATATATGTATGCCTTCTCTTCATCACCACTCACTAGCTCCTCATTCCGTTCGTGTGCGCCGCGCTCCCATTTTCATTTCAATTCATTTTGGATTTTTCGCCCGGGCGCGCTTTGTTGTTTTTGCTGTGAGTCGTTGTCATTCATTTGATTTGATATTTTATTCATCCTGAAGTTCCTATTAAAACCCCATTTAATCAACGTATCGCTGGTGGAGCAGCGCAATGAAGACGCGCCAAGCTCAAACGATTCTTGCTTACTTCTTTTTTTCCGGAAAATAAAATTCTTAAATCGTTTCGTTTCGTCATATCGTGTGTTCACTCATTTTACTATTTTAATTTATCATTTTGTGCTATGAACCAATTTCTCATGCATTTTACTTGTTTGTTACTAAATATTTCCTTATTGCTTTTCGCTCATGCACATCCAACCTCAATCGTGAGTGGTGTTCGCTATTTTCATTCTGCCTTCACTCTTTCTATCTGCCTTTCAACGACCGAAAAATTGTATTAATTGTTTGTCATTGGGATTTCACATTTCTATATGCATAATGAAATAGGTGCCCATCGTTGGTTTGTTTACGGCGCTCCAGACAATATTGATTTTAAAAGCAGCGCGCCCGCTATCGCTTGTGTCACGATGTGCAGGACTGAAGGTAAATTCATTTGCAAATGGTTTTATTTGATTTCATTCCATTTCGTGTTCCCTTTGATTTTTGCTCATTCGTTCTCTCACTCTATGTTTCTTTCTCTCGTGCGCACTCGGCTGTCGTTCGATTGCTGCTATTAATTTCTGAGCTCAATTCTTACACTGCTTCGATTACAGCAATTCTGCCATTTTCTTTCGGTGTGCTATTTTCATATGTTTCGTGTCAAGTGAATTTCCAATTCGTTTACATTTATTTTTATTTTTTTCATTCGTTTTTATCGTAAATTAATAACGAAATGGAGACGGAGAAATGAAATGGGGAAAAAAATGAAGAGAGAATATGCCAAAAATGCCATCAATCGTAAATTAAATATTCGTACGAAATGTTTTTTTTCGGGCCATCGTATTCCATTATGAAATTTAATACACGAGAGAGAGGGAGAGAAATTGGGCTGTAAATACATTTCAAATTAGAAATGCTTCGTCCGTCAATTTTGAAGACACACCGAAAATCATCTTTTATTTGTCAATCGATTGGAAATTTCGATATCAAATGAATTGAATATGCAACTATTCGAATTTAATTTGGCCATGGGAAAATGTTGTCACGGAATTACAATGTGTTAATGTGGGATTTGTATTTTGGTTTCATTTCATTGCAGATAATTGCGATCACAATCATTCAACAAATTCGAACGCTGCTGAATTCTCTACTTATTTGCGCCGCATTCTGGCTCATATTCGCAATAATGGGCGTTCAAATGTTTGCGGGCAAGTTTTATCACGTAAGTCCTCGATAATAATAGACGATTCACACACATCGCATGACTGATTTCGGTTATAGCCACACAATCATTCGAACAGTTATTGAATTGCGTGTTTGCGATGATATGATAATAGATGCACTGCATCGATTTAGTACAACAATTGAAGATTCATAGATGAAGAATTGTCCTTTGACATTCGAAACGCATAAGAAAAATGGCAAGGCGCAGAGCAGATTTGATAGTTTAAAAACTCCAAAATAAAATTGTTAACTATCAACTATTGGAATTCGTTAATTGTTGAATCGATTCAGAAGAATGTCGTAACTATCGAATCTGCACGCAAAATCCATGTCAATTCCCAAGTGCCCATTAAAAAGTCAAAGCAATAGATTAAAATGTGGGGAAAGGAATAGTTGTCTGGAACGGAATTCATGGACCGTATAAAATAAAATATCGTCTAGTCTTTGCTCTCGACTGAAAGGCAAAGTGTTCTGTTAGAATTTTAATATGATATGATCACTCTTTACACCGGCACAAATTGTCCATTGTGTATCCAAAATGGATGTCACATTTTCTTTGGTGCGTACGCGTTCAATGCTGCATTTTGGTCAAAATTCGTTGACACTGCAATTATTGAACAAATACCCACTAAAAGAAGCGAAAAGACATCGAAAATTGAGCACTTTGTTATGCAGTTGAGTGCGTAGACACATGTCTATCGACTACTAATATCTGTTTTTCTCCCACTCTGAATCGCCGAATTCGGAATGTGTGCTCTCGCCGAACAAACATGCATACACATACAAACCGATAAAATACAATCGCCGGTTCGGCCAATATCCGATTTATATGCGTGTAATGAGCGACGCAGTGCGTGGATAAGAATCAAACAGTGAGTATCGATACAGCTGCCGCTCGGAATGAGTGCACGGCCAAGCATTTGGAATGGACAAATTCGCCAGTGAATTTTGACAACGTCATTGAAGCTTATCTCAGTTTGCTGCAAGTGGCTACATTCAAAGGATGGATTCGCATCATTCAAGATGCGGTCGATTCACGGGTAAGTCTTACTCTCCACTTATGAACACACATACACACACACTTTTATCCACTTTACCACCAAACAAGCGCTTGATTCCGGTTTCCCAAGTGCCGGCTGCTGCTTATATCGAATAGTCGCTTGTGGTCAGTTTGCTTTGTGTTTGAACAAATTGCCGGTTTTCGGTGATTTTGTGCGATGTTGCCTTTTCTCTCGGTGCTGCAGTTTTTCCGTTTGTTATCATCTTGTTTAAAGTATATTAAAAGTGATTATCGTGTAAGCAAACAATATGGAAAAATCAAAAAGAAAGTTTGCAACGAGCTTTTGAATGTTTACCTTTAAATAAAGAACGATTT
Organism: Obolodiplosis robiniae; assembly: GCA_028476595.1. Taxonomy (NCBI): domain Eukaryota; kingdom Metazoa; phylum Arthropoda; class Insecta; order Diptera; family Cecidomyiidae; genus Obolodiplosis; species Obolodiplosis robiniae. The sequence continues at coordinate 2,999,063 of CM052017.1, read as the reverse complement.
GGATTGCCCGGAGAGAGAAAACTGCGACACAGTTCATGTTCCCATTTCCATCAGTCTGCCTGCTTTCCAGCAACCTTTTCATTTCAGTATTCGGAATGTTTGAACACAATTCGCCGGGAAATGTTTCTCTTCTTGTTTTATTGTGGTCGTTGTTTGCATTCAGTTAGTTTTCCTTTTGTATACTCAATTGACTCAGCTGCGTTTTTCTATTATAATTTTTTTCTCTTTTCTTCGAAAAATACACAAAAAATCATGCAACAGAGAAACTAACTTTCAATTGCAAACACAAAATCTTACATTTATTAAGCGACTTTTCTCAAAAGCTATCTCATCTAAATTGGTTTGCCGTCAGTTCGACAAAAGCCATCAACGTTAAGTTCATGCAAAATGGTTAATTAAATTCGGCAACTTTATAAAGGAAAACTATGTACATGATGTTGCTTTGTGTACACACTTTAAATTGAGCTTTGTCCTGTTCATTAGGTCTCAAACGACTATTTCATCGTGCTGCTCTAGCTTATGGGGAAACTATTTTTTTCATTCAGTGAGATTTTATGAACGAACTAATAATTAGTATGAGAAAACAGAAAATAAGAGTTTTTCTTTTGCAAAAAGATCACATTTTCAATTTGTTTCTACTTTTTTTCACAGAAATATTACAAATTATGGGATTCAAACGAGGAAAAGATGAATTCTCGAAAAAGTTTTGCATTTTTTGAAAGCATTGATTAAATATCATTTGAAAGTGATTCTGCAGTTTTCCTCATAACATTTGTAGCAAAATGTATTTTGACGCGTCGAATGAGCAGGCTCATCGCGCCAATAATTCAATATAATGAATTTTTATTAGTTTCATTTGAATTCTCAATAAATCCATTGCCATCACATATTTTCAATTGCAAATTTACTCTTGAAATTTAAACAAAAAAACAAAAGCGTTTACGTAGCGCCATCTGCATTTGAGGAGTTCAATCCACAATCATGTGGTTATACTAAGTGCACCAGAAATGCCAAAATTCAAACATTACAAATGTTTTTGAACTACTAACGTATTATTTTTGATTGCACAGGAAGTGGATCAACAACCGATAAGGGATACAAATTCGTATATGTTCTTTTATTTTATTACGTTCATCGTGCTCGGTGTCTTCGTTTGTGCTAATTTGATTGTTGGCATCCTTATAAAACAAATGTTGCGCTCTGGCAATTTAGTAAACACATCAAAAAAGTCATTGGAATTGAAAGCAAGCGGTTCAAACCCAACCAACAACAATGAATCCATATCGGACACTTCGGTAATTTGAAGAAACTGATTTGCAATTGAAATCGAAAATAATTCGAATTGTTGAACATTTCGCAGCGTGTTTCGAATATGGTGGCATTTACGCGGACCATTTATTTTGATTGGATTGCATTTGGAGTGTGCGTATTCTACATCGTAAGCCTTGCATTTGATCATTACATGATATCGGAACAATCAGAAAAAATCATTCAATACATTGATTTCGTGTGTGCAGTGCTGTTCATCATCGAAACCGCACTTCGGTTGAATGCACTGCGACGCTCATTTTTGTTGAATTTCTGGAATTTCTACGATGTTTTCGCTGTAATACTGCTGTTGTTTGGTGAGTCAATCGATTTTCATCATTTTTAGGATGATATTTTATGTGATTTGAATGCAAATGGATTTATTTGATTCAATATTTTTCAATTATAATTCATTCATTCATCAAAAATGCTTTGATTTTCTTCTGAAATGAAATTCCAGAAATATATTCCATCGAGTCGGTCGGTAAATATTTTGTATCAGCCAGCCTAATGCGTGTGATACGTGTGATTCGTTTCAATTCATTGATCGTGAAGTATTCGTCGCGTTTGAAAATGGGCTTGGATGCTTTGGGTCAATCCAAAGGTACCGCTTTCTACTTGGGTGTATTTCTAGTTTTGTGGATCTTTGTGTTTGCGCTGATAGGAGTTGCTGCCTTCAAACCAATTTATGTCGATCGCTTGCCAAAGATTGCACCAATAAACGAACATCTTTCCTTCCGTTCTGTTCACGAAGCCATGCTATTGATGATTCAACTCAGTACTTCAGCCGGATGGGATGGCGCTTATAATTTTCTGGTTGCCAAAGAACACTTCAATCCATTCTTGATTTTCCTATTCTTATGGTCATTCCTATCTGTTTGCATTTTGATCATCGTGAATATGGTGTTGACCATCGCTCTAAACTACTACACGAAACTCACTGAAATTGAATCAGAATCGAATGAGCTGGATCCGGCCGATTTGAATGATTTTAATGAAAAGTGGAAGATGATCGCCGCATCAGACGAACCGCTATTCATTGACAAAACTAAACTACCGACGTTGCTGAGCCAACTCAATCATTCGTCATCGTTGCGTTCAGGTGTTGAGCCAAATGATGGAGGCCTTCAATTGCTGGGCATTCCGCTCCGAAACGATCAACAATATTATCGCGGTGATGTTTTGATTGCTTTGAATAAGACTCGATTAAAGCAAGTGCCCAAAAAAAAATCCAATGTCTTTTTGTCCCACAAAAAATGATACGACAAATTGCCATTCTATGAATAGAATGTTTTTTGTTTGCATGATATTTATAGTTAATCAAATGGTGCATAGTAGTTTCAAGTCACCGATGAAATTTGATTCAATAACAATTCGTATTTCTCTATCATTCTTCTTCTCCCTTTATTAAGAATTTCATACAAAATATAATTTTTCTAATGCATTACAAACATATTTAATGGTTTATGGGAATAATAAAGACAATTGTAATAACACACTAAAATGTTTTTGCATTTACTTTTTTTTTTTGAAAATAACTTTAACTAGTTTGTTTCGACCAAATTTGACACGCTCACAAGCTCAAATTACATTCGGACAATTCTGAGTTGAATTTTTAATCATTCGATTGTCCTTAAAATAAAGTAGTGGATGTTGCCGCGTCACGAATGTGTGAAATAACTTATTTAAATAAGAAAAAATACTCAAGAACATAACAATAAGCTATAAATGGGGAGCGCAACATTGCCTCTCAATGGCAATTTATAACCAAATTAAGAAGATTCCAAGAGCCAGGCCCAGACTAACGAGTAGCGGTGATGCTGTGTTCAATCCGAACATCAAGTCTATACCATAGAACAAAATGTATGATAGCCATACCATTGCCACCAGTCCAATGATGTCAAGCAATTGAAATCTGCGAAAATCAAAAATCATTGAAACCAGTCGATTCACAAACAATTTTAAATTATCCAAAAACAAGTCAAATGCTTACAGAGCGTAAATAATGCGATGTTTCTGCGTGGTTTTTCCTGACTCTCTGAAGTAGTAACGACGCACTCCTAAGAAGTTACGCTCAAGCAATTCGCTCCAGTCCAAATCACTGGCATCATATTTATATCGTTTCGTATCTTTTGGGTGCATCATAGGCATGATTCGCATTGCATTCTTTGTGGAATATTGAAAGTTTTTGTTTAGGAAGAAATGGAATGCCTTGGTACCTTTGTCAAATATACGCATAAATTCCAAACTCCTGCAAAAACAAAGATGAATGTAATTAGCATCGAAGAAACGAAATGGCCATCAACTAATTTTTGAATCAAATTTTGACGATTTATACATCAACATTCAAAACACACAGAAAAAAACCAAGCTTACGTGTGATGTCGAATACCAAGTGATAGAATTTTTTCGGGCCAATACCAGAGCATCGTCGGGAATATGTGGAATAAGTAGAAGAAGACGGTGTGTCGAAGGCCATTACGAATTTTAGCACGTGGAATCCAAACCATTTTTGTACTGGGATTTACGCACACTTTTTCATTCATAATATCGGTGAATTCTTCTAACGATAATGGATTGACATCACCCGATGTCGAATGCACCACTTCCGGCAAGTCTAATTTGCGAGTACCAACATACCATCCCAATACCATCGATGCGTTTATTACGTAGTCGACGGGAATAAGATCAATCTTGGATTGCGAATTTCCATAAATCGTACGGAATAAACCTGAAATGGCCAAAGTTCAGTCAATACTTGATTGTTTTTGTACATTTCACAACTACTTATGCGATTACCGCATTCAAAAATAGCGAACCTTTGTAATAGCCAGCAAAGAAACCAAGATGACCACTGCTCGCGTTGCCAACCCAACCTTGAACGGGATGCTCATATGTTCCGTATACTATTCGCGAGCACACACACACACACACACACACACACCAGAAACGTTAATTAGTGTAATTTAGCATAGCGAATGCATTTAGCCAGACATTTTACGTTGGACCAAAGAACTACTTACCGATCGAAGGTCGTACAATAGCTGCTGGCCAACCGGCCAACTCTTTCATTACCAAATTTTCCGCCAATTGTTTGGTGAATGTGTATGTGTTTGGATGCTCTTTCGTCAAATGCAGCCAATCGGCACGAGTATTAATATTCACCCAAGCCTCATCGTTTTCGGCCATTTTAAGCATTTCGTAGGGATCTTGCACCGGCGGATACACTTTTTCTTCCAGCAAACCACCGTAGTTACTGTTGCAGAATGCCGTCGATAAATGCACAAATGCATCCAATCGCTGAAGACTTTTGCCGAATTCAATGCAACGCAATGTGCCCGTTAAATTTGTACGAATCGCTACGCGCAAGTGTGTATTGAATTTGATTGTGGCGGCTACATGAAAGATAATGTTCACCTTTTCACGCAATTCCTTCAATATTTCATCGCTAAAGCCCATATTTTTGGTATCCATCACACCAACAACTGGCACAACCTTTCTCAATGTTTCTTCCGAATGCGATTCGAAAATCTGCAAATCAATATTGAATTTAAAACTTATTTCAAAATGATTCAAGTTTAAGAAATTTGGATTTAGTCCGATAATTATACTCATCTCAATGCGGCCAAATATATATTTGACGCAAAAAAACAACGCGCAATATCCCAATTTAAATGGAAATTCACATTGAAAAATCAAAAATGCGTAGTATCACTGAACTTACTTTTTTTGACAGCAATCGCCTGATGCGTTCTTTGGTATCTGATCCATACTTATCGCGGATGAGTAAGTAGATGGTGCCAATTTTTGGTGTTGAGCTCAACAGAGCTTCGATCAGAACGGTGCCCAGAAATCCAGTGCCACCGGTTATGAAAATATTCTTTCCAGCGTAAAATTCGGCAATCGATGGCTCTTTGATTTCATCGTTATTATTATTTAACGACATTTCGTCTTTTTACAATTGTTACAATTCCGTTCACTTAACTCTTGAGTGTGCTCGATTTTATTTCGCGTTGTTCCAACTCACAAATTCACTGGTTACGGAACAACTGAAAGACAAACCAAAGAGGCTACAATCAATATAACGCTATGCTATGGTTATTTGTGTCACAAAAATTTGTATTTAGTTCACTTTGCACACACAATATAAATTCAATAAACAATGCAAACCCTAAAAAAAAAAATGAAAATAATTTATGCATATTCATTGTGCTATTTTCGATGACATAACACTTCCGCGAATATTCAATTTTTTTGAATAGTCAAGGAAAAACGAAAGGCAAAAAAATCGATTGATTTCAATTAATAATAAAAATGCTACAGATGAATTTAAGTAATGAAATGATCCACATTTTAGAAAAGCAATAAACAAATAAAATAATTAAAATGAGCCGATGAAAATGAATCGGAAATCGTGTTGACTCATCGTTTGAAATGCTGTTTCGCTGCTGAAATGCATTTTTAAATTTCACACGAAAATATGATGACCAATCAAAAAGAAAAACCAAACAAAAAACACGCCGGATAGTGTCTATGAAACCGATTCTCCGAAACCAAATCGTAACACTTCGATGACAACACACAAAATTTGCATCAACACAGATTCGCTGCTGACAAAATCGGCTGACTAATCAATCAAATTGAAATCGAGATTACTCAATGTAATTTGGTTACAATCGATCTTTGGCCACTTTATGTACATTTATCGCTAAATTAACATCACTCATCTTCAATATTATATTTATCACATGTCTTGTTGCTGTGTTTGATTATTTATTAGCACTCGATTGAACCGTGATTAATTTACCGAACCAAAAGCTGCTGAACACTGAATTGGTGAACAATTATACCAATAAAACTCGGGTCCAAATTAACAGAATCGGCAACAATGAGCAGCGGTTGGTCCGCTCGGTACACGCAACAAGCATTGACTGTCATTGAGCGACTGATTTGTACTTCAAAAAAACTAAATCAAATTTTCCTTACCGCAAAGCTTGGCGCATGTGAAAGATCAAAGTGAAACGAGCGCAGATGATTGACTGAGACAAACTCGATGCGCGCGAGCGACCGAGAGACGCATAAAATCAAATACAATGAGGAAATAGTAAGAAAATTATAATAATAAATCGTCTATCTGGTGTGGTTCGACTGTGTTTAACTTCTTTTCCATCTCTGTGGACTTGATTGTACCAATATTTACATAAACTGCACGCGCACGTTCGAATACAATGAAATCGTTTGGCATCTGCGGCGAAACTGATAGATTTATCCGAAATTTGTATATTTTTTCAAAACACAGAAAGAACTGGTTCTAGGCGATTTCGATATGGTCTTTAGAAAATTGAATGGCTGTCGAAATTCTCTCTCACTACCGGTTTTATATTGAGAACCCGATTCGCCTTAGAAACATGAAAACCCAACGATTTCTTGCGATCAATCAAGTTTTATTCGAACAAATCAGAAGAATTTGAAGCGAAAGTTGCATTACGAAATGGGTTCGGCATTAGAGAATACGAACAATGATCGAGAGAGAAAAATGACGATGAAAATTGTGATTGAGACGGCTGAACATGTCATTCTCATGGCTCAAAAGGTGAATGAAACATGAAGCTGGAAAACAACCGAAACGGCTTACGAAGAAGAAGAAGTAGACGAAAAATCACGGTCAGTTTCTATTAATGTCACACGCTAAAATTGTAAGGTCTGTAGGCAATTACACTGTACCGCTGGATTTTGATTGCATCGCATTTGGTAAAACTACTCTCGAGGGCGCTGAAACAAAGCTGCGTGTCACCCATACCAATCAAATTCAATATAATGAAATAACATTCGGGGCGTTTTTTTTCGCTTTTCGGCGGTTTTTTATTTTATTCCAACATTAATTCAGCAATTGATTATCAAGGTCTATGACTAGCGGATTGAAAACAACGTGACAAGTGTTGTATGATCGATAGTCACAAATATTGTTCAATGCTACACATATTAAAATTCATGTGCATCTGACATCTCTAATGGTTGTGTGATCTTTTTTAGTTTTCGAACTAAAAAGTTCAAATTCGGACAGTCTCAAGATTTGTTGGCATCAAAATTGATCTCATTCATTCATCTCATTGCATTTCAGCCAATTGTATTGCATTTGTATGTCTTCCTTTCTATTCGGTAAGGAGCGAGATTCAAAGAGAATTTCATAAAACCAAAACTCAAACCAAAAATCTGGACCAAATCGATCGGCTGCGGGCTCGTAAGGATGAAAAGATTAATGCTAATGCGACAATCGCTCAAGAAGAAACCATGGAAATTATGTTAATCCAAACGAAGCATGGTTTGGCTCTGTTTGTGTTTGTCTTTGATTACGTTCGCGAATCGAAGTATTTTTTTGCATATTATATGCACAAAAACACGAGATGCCGAAGTCAAGGCTATAGCTAAGGAAAAAAAATCTTTGAACGATGAAATGATTGTGTGTCTGTTATTTTTTTTGCAATGTGACTTTGATTCCGCCCAATGCCTTGACATTCGTTATCAAACAAATGTGCCAGAAGAAAAGTCACCACGGCAATTGGTAAGCGGATGTCGGCGTGGCACGCATAAAAACAAATCAACTACATCGTCAATGATGTATCACAACAGTCTCTCTCTCTCTCTCTCTCTCTCTCTCTCTCTCTCTGTGTGTGTGTGTGTGTGTGTTTTTTTGTCTCTTGATCGCCGGCTCTCGATCACTCTGAAAATATTTCTTTTTTCGGCAAAGTCGGTATGTGATTGAGCGTTTTGTTTGTATTTCAATTGTTTAATCTGCTGAATTGCGTCGAAGCTATACATTTTGATATTTAAAAGATTTCATTTGGAAAGCAACACGATGGAATTGCTTCACACACAATCATGCACATGCATTCGATATTTGTGCTTATTTGACTATTGCAATGGTTTTTGAAATTCATGTGGTGACCTTGTGCTATTGCCAAAGCAGCAGCCAACTGATATGGATTTCCATCGAAGCGGTTGCGTCTGGCCGCGCGCTGCACACGAATCAAAGCGGTTGTAAATCGAATTCTTTCGGTATGCGTAACACACTTTTCAGGGCCTTCAACAAATCTCATTTAACATTTCTCAATTTTCAATCTTCGAACGCGTATTAACGTTAACGAGAGGGAGAGAGACTAGTGATATGTTGAACTTTCGCTGATGATGTGGAAAATTAAAAGTGCGGCACGAGAAAATGGCACGATCACTAAGACAGTTCGACACAACTTAACTCTCGCAAGTTATATATTCATTACTGATTGCTCGAATTAGATTTTAAGAGTAGCTTAAGACGTCTTGCGAAGATCTGAATAGCAAAGCGATTGCTTTAAAAGCGAACAAAAGTCTTCAATCTTTCCTTCAGTTCACTATTCATTTTTTTTCTTTTTTTGAATTTAACATAAACATTTGATTGAATTTCCGAATAATATTGAATTTCCCAAAAAACAAATTATATTCTTTCAAATATTGCTCATTCAATAACAAATTAGGTTTTTGTGATATCTGCGTGCACTGACAGTGTGATGCTAATTTTCATGGAAGCTCAAAATTTGAATAGAGAGAATGCCATCAATATGTGTTAAGGTTAAAATTTGCGTGCGATTTGTCGATCGAGTCTATTGATAACCGGATTCGAGAGACACAAAACCAATCGATTCGTTCGCGGTGCGTATGTGCGACCCATTTTGCAAATCACACAAAGCATTTTATATTGCATATTTATGTGTGAGGTTAATAATAATGTTGGCAACCATAATTATGTTATCGATCGGCATATTTAAGTTGATTTGGCGAAAAGAAGGCTTTGGAATGCAAAGTTTTCAACAACAAATAAAAGGGGTCATATTCCATTGCGATGTAGCATTTAAAAAAGAATTTAAAGCAATTAATTAAAATTCAATTGATTTTATGGTAAGCGATTTTTCGGACTGCGCATTGGTTTTTTGTGTGCTTTTTAATTGAATTATTCAGCGGCCATAACGATTGTGATAATTGAAGAAAGATAAGAAATTATTTCGGTTTTTTCCCGTTAGCACATTAATGAATCACCGTTCGCATATCCGGTCCTCATCTCGTGAGACATTTTATTTACGATGCACTGCCAAGCTACGCAAATGTCGCGCAGTCGTTCACAAGTCGTCATGAATGGAAGAAAATGAAATGCAAAAATAGTAATGCACAAAATTAATGATATTAACATTCTAGAGACAATCGCACAAAGGTACATTTGAGAAGATCATCAGTTGATATTTACTATATTCCACAGATCCGATGTTTTATTGCATTTTAAATAACACACGCGAGGCGCGCACAATGAAGATTGACATTAAAATTGATTATAGATTGGCAACTGTTGCATTGATGCCAATGCACAAAGGCCAATTCTTGCCACGAATTATAGTAGTTGGACCGTGAATTAATGAATCAACACATAAAAATAAAATTAATTACCGGGAAAGATCAAACAATAGTATAATGCTTGGCAAAGAACAAATTTATCAAACTAAATGGACTCTGTGTGATAATGAATGATAATATTCACTATCGCATTTCATTCATCACAAAACCATTTGGCTGAAAATATTCATTTGATAGCCAAAGATGACTAGACAAAGGCCTACTCTTTTGGCTAGTCCCATTTTTTACAGGTGCAATTTATTTGTTTCTTTCTTTTGAAATAGTCTTCAACAACAACAACAAAAACCGCTAACCATTTTAAAATCTTGGTAAAAACTGGAACTTCGAGTTGAATGCAAATAAAACATTTCAATCCATCAAAAAGGCAGATTGAAATCGTCAACAAACGGTTTTTAATCTTTCTCTGAGCTGTCCCACTTTGACTACGGTTTTTAGAAAAGAGATTATCATTATCTAAGGAGTACATCAACTTCATCAAGTAATTTGAATTGTGCGTGAAGGGCAAACCGTTCAGCAAAATATCAAACATTACCAATTTTTACTCTTAAAATTTTTTTTCACTGATTATGATTGACTTTTTTCTTAGTCCATTTCTCTTTTCAAAATGTCATTTAAAGACTGAAGGAATGCTTATTATTCACCGATAATCGAAATATTTGTGTTGTTATTAAAGAATGGAATCCACCCAGGGTCACTTTTGCTCTTGACAATTCACTGATTTGTTTACGATTCGCGAACGCTTGAATCGGATGTCACATGAAGCATTGTGGCCACTTAAACATCTGCGAAGATTCGATCTCGAGTCTATATTTAGCAATTTATTGCGCTAACGCTTCGATTCCATTGCTTTTAATTTGTTTATGCATTCTCGTATCAAATAAAAAGCATTATGATTAGCAAGAACATCGTGTCCTTTGACGCAAATCACATTTTTTTTTGCATTTGGAATAATTTGAAAACGAAAATAAATAATTTATTCAATTTGGATTGAGTTTATAGTTTTTTTTACTTCTTCAAATCAAAACATCATCTTCGATCCAAAAAAAAATGTTAATTCATTGTCAATGGTCAAACGGTCGTCGTTAACGCGTGATTTGTACTATCACTCGGTCTTTGATGGATTAGTCAATTTTTTTACGCGCAGTACAGTTGATTTTTCACCTCTCTTTTGTTCGATTAAATGCCATCGTTGTAATATTATTTATTACGTACGGAACAAACCAAATAATGAAGCGAACGAAAAAATTGAACATTGAATCAACACTTATTTTGGGTTCGCACACACATATACAACACGATCGCACACTCAGCACATTCATTTGGCGATGTCAACTTAACACGATGATTTCCGTTTAATTCTGTGCGTCTTAAATTTTCTCTTTGTCAAGATTATCGTGCGCACTCCATATCATTTTGTATCGCCAAGGTCGAACGAATATAGAAAAAAAAAACACATTGTTCCGAGAAGAAGAAGAAGAAGAAGAAAAACGGTGTAATAACACGTAATGATTTCGTGAGAGAGTAAAAACCCAAAAAAAAACCACAGCACATATGAAGGCAGAAACGAAACTACTCGTACCCGATGCAAAATATGAAGTGAACAGTGTTAATTTGATGTATATGGATTTGTAAGAAATGTGTGCGCGATCGCATTGGAGACGATGCTGAAGTTCTACGAGGCATGTGAACTATGTGAATTTAGAGTTGAATCGGTTGTAATGATAGAGTTTATCTCTGGATTTGTTTGCAATTAGGCCATTGCCTAATGTTGAGAATTCGTGCTTCAGTCAGACAAAAGATGATTTCATGCAATTGACCCTTCATCACATCGCAATTTTTACCGCAAATTTTACTTGCTTGGATCGATTGACTGTTCTTGAATCGATCAACTAGAAAATGCAAAAAATTCCTGTATGAAAGTGGCATTCACTTTGCAATAAATAAAACAATTACCGATTAAAATGGCGTGAAAAAGAAGAAAAGAACCAGACACCATGGAATGCCTGCGAGAAGTTTTCGACCTGAAACTGATCATAACAACTGAGCGCATAGCATCCAAGGCGTCTGAGGTGCGCTATTTATATATTCACTCACACAACCGATTGCAAAACTGTCACATTATCATCAATAAGAAAAATAAACAACAAACAAGTCATGGGCTGAGTTCGTTTGGTTAACCAAAATGATAAACATTTTGCTACAAACTTGAACATTGCATTCTAAGCAATTCGACTTCATTACACGTGAATGCTCAGAAAAGTTCGTTGACCATAACCGACGAAAAAATAACGATGAAGTCGTCTCTCGATGGAAGAAAATGTGATATTCATCTTTATATTTCATCTTCGCTGTTCGGAAACTCTTTTGTGTGATCCGTAGTGAATTGGTCGTTTGATCTTGCATTTGAATTTGTCGATTGTTTTAACGGTGTAATGTGCTCTTCCGACGATTTTCCGTCGTTTATTTTTCCATTGCGTGAGCAACGCACGTTGATTCATACCAAATTTTAAATGTTTCGGGCCATTTATAATGAGATTCATGTATTCATCGAATTGACTTACATTTATTCGTTTCACTTTCAAATCGCGGGTTTTACTTCAATATTTTTTTTTTGGTCCAAATTATTACGAACGATTCGATCATATAATTGCATTTGATCCAGTCCATTCGATATTATGCGAATTCAACAATATATTTACAGATTTATTAATTTTTCTTTTTTTTGTTTATTTGTTTCGGTTGTAGAAAAATAATGGTCAAATTTGCTGAATGCCACCAAATTCACTAAACTACCATAAACCGCACTTGCAAAATTCAAAATGCGTCACTGTGCTTCACGTGTATGAACTAAGCCGTGCCGATTCCCGTACTGTATTGTCTGATACTGACTGCTGACTAATTTCCAGCTTCAAGTTCAACGAGTTTGTATGGCGAGCCGCGGTGCGCAACCGTTCGTGTTCGTCGTCTTTTAATGATCAAGAGTAAACAGAAAATCTTCATGTTTTTTTTTTTCATTTCTCCCTCTTAATTTTTGGCACATGTTTTGTTCGATCGCCTGATCAATTTTTACACACACTTTTTGTTTGTTGTGGCATCTTTTGTAGTGCGTGTGTGTGTTTAATCCTCGCTCCATAAATTGTACCTTTTCCCATATTGTTCCAGTAGTTTCAGCAACAAAATCGCAATAGAGAGAGAGAAAAAGGCACGTGAACGAGCGAGAGCAAGAGACCGATCAGTGTTATGGCCTAAAAAATAAAAACCTAATAATCAAATAGGGCGAAAAGTAATTTCAGTTTATGTTCTTTTCGTGCGTGGACATTTTTACATTTATTTTAAACAATTGATTCACAACAGTTCTAAATCAAAACTTTATTTATCTCTGTTTCCAGTTAATCGGATCACCATATTAATATTATAAATACATATCACTGATCAACAATGAATCAAGAACTTAAAAATTCGTAACAAAAATCTTGACAACCGTGATTTTATTTAGTGAAATAAATCTAAAATCTAGTCAACAACAAAATTATGACGTATGAACTGTACTGAAGATATAGAGAACAAAATGACCCAAACAGCGAACTGACTCGATAATGTAATTGTACACCGACGCCACCGATTTTGTGTGTGTGTATGTGTGTGTGTGTGCGGTTGCGGCGAACAATGAATTGTGTGTGTACTTGATTGCGAGAGACGGCACGAATCGTGCACATCCATTTAATCGCACATACAAGTACTTTTCGATATTATTTACTCGAAAACAAATACACATATGCGACCTAAAATAGTGATTTGTGTGCTCGTTTGTCGATGTCGATGTTTTATATGTTTTGTAATCCGTTTGGTCCGATACAATGCATCAGCAAAAATGAATTTAACTGCAGTTTTCACCAGCGCAACAGCAGCAATAAAATGTGACCACGACTAAACTATTATGCTGAACGTGCGCGCATTTAACATATTAAAATATTATGCATTCATGACGATTTGATGTGCGGCTAATAAAATGATGGTTGTAACACAAATGGTGATGCGACATCACGTCGATTAGCGATGAGAGAAACTAACACCGTCACCCGATAATGCACTGGCCGTTCAATTAACACCTTGTGACTGTGCACACAACCGTCTGTATGATGGCTTTTGTTTATGAAAGATGATTCATTGTTTTAGGCATTTCACATAATCATTTAACATGAAAATGGGCCTGCGGAATTCGCGAGATCGAATTCATTCAGTTTGTGCGCTTTCAAATCCGTTGCGTTGGGAGCGGCCATCATAATATTTTGCATATTTTCAATTATGCCTTTTCAGAAGAATTCATGTAACTTTATCCGAAGCGATTTAATGGAATATGCTCATTAAAGGTTTTCCATGAAAAAGCCACAATATTTACGATGCAAGCATAAAATGGAAGTGTTTGCGCTAATGGTGCACATTTTTATTTCAATTAGATTTCCATCGCATAATTGGTCGCGAGCGGCGTTTTTCTTGTCTCACAACGGACGCAAATGTGTCGGTGCGCGCGTTTTAGGTCATTGCGCGAAGATGGGCACGATATTTGTACAAAATTCCGTGCATTGTTTTACTGGGCTTTTCATTTTAATGGGCGCTCATTTCTATGACAAGGAGAAAAAAAACACTGTTGGATTTCTCTTTTCACAGACAAAAAAAAAACGAATAATCTATTTATTAGTGGCATGCGTGAAAGTGGCTAATTTCGAATCGGCCACCGAAAGCCGATTTCAGTTGCAGCGGCAACAACAGCCCAATCATTAACAAGAATTCAATTAACGTATTTGCTGAACATTGTTCAACATCTGTGATTTTTTTTTGAAAGTGATACGACAATTTTAAGATCTTGACGCTTTTTTTTTTTTTTTATTTTTGTTTGTCTTAAAATGTACGAGCAAAATATAGTTTATTGTGTTCAAACATTTGATTCGATGCGGCACATAATGGCATAGTCTTTGTTTCTTGGTTTTCTTCCTGGTTTTTGTTTTCATCCGCATTTAATTAACACCAAAAATTCATCGTTAATGCCTAGTCAAAACAATTTGATGTGTATTCATCCGACGCCATCATTGTCAATGGCTAATGAGGAGCTCATATTATTTATCATGCTCTCATTATAAATGTTTCCAAAGTATTAAAAACAGACCATCGACGAAGTATTACATCTAAAAAAAAAAAACCGCCACGAATAAAGTTGGATTCTGTGACTTTGCATTCTTCAAGACGGAACAAATTATTTCGAATCCAGCAATTTGTACAATTCAATTCCTTATTACTAAATTGCTGAGGTACATTAAATTTTTTTTTGCGAAAAATGAATCATTTGTTGGATAAAAAATTATTTGAATGGAAGAATTACTTCGAATTCGGATACAAAAATATTTGTTTTTCTAAATTTTGACATGCTCTCGAGGTTTCAATTGACAACATAGTTCGAGAAAGCATTTCATCAATGTCCGCAAGATGTATCGAAATTAACAGCAAATTTGTAAGTTTTAGCAAAATTGTTCTGTAAAAAACAAAATGACGGCACTAATTACCGCGAATGGAACGGTCGTTGAATAGACTTAACTATATGCATTACATGTACTGCGAGCGAACTAATTGTGCATTTTTCTCTCGGCAATGTCAACAAAAATCAGCCAATGACCAATGAGGAAAGGGTATGCAAACGGCTTGCTCGAAGAGATTGGTTTGCCAACGTCGATTTTGTGTGCTTGTATGTGTGTTGCAGTATTTCCCTTTGAGTAGGTTTAATTAGAAGTGGTGTTTGCGCGTTCAAGAATACGCACATTGGGCCTAGCATAGTTTGCAACCCCAAAAGCAACAGCAGCAAATGGATATAAATATATATGTGTGTGAACACCCGTGCCCGTTAACACATACAAACGTTTTAAGAACGTTTTCCCGTTTCATATATACATTGAGATGCGAATGCGAAGCGAAGCGATAATGATTCGGGGATGGTGTGGTCCATTCAAACAGTAGCATATGCGCGCTCGATAAAAATATTTTTTCTCACTTTCTATGCAAGCCATAAGTACAGACATGCACACACAAACCTCTTTCACATTGTTTCGACGGCTGCGAGTAGCTCTGATATTAGAGGCGATTTTAATTTACCATCTCACTGCGGCTGCTGTTGTTGTTGCAGCTTTCCATATGCGCACGTTTATGTACATATGGATATTGTACGCGGAGCGCAGTTAATGAAAGTCGATTGCTTGCTATGGGCTCTAATGCACGACACAGAGAGAAAGAGTGGATTGTATGAGAAAACGAAAAAAAGGGATAACATTCTCATTTAGACGACTTTCATCGAGCTACTCGTCGAATGGTGTGCATTCATTTCACTAGAAAAATATACATTTCATCCAATCACAATGAGTATCGCCGCCTCCTCAGTGACAGTAATTAATACATACATGGGGCTACAGTTTTTGTGATTTCGTCTCGACTTACGTTGTATTCGAGGAAATGTTTCTGCGCTTAAATTGGCTACGGAAATATCCGAAATTTTGTCGAAGTGAGAAAATTTCACTGAAAAATATCGGCAAATAAAAACTACATCAAATTTGAAAGAAATTAATATGAGCGTGAGAGAGAAAAAAACTCGTTCACCTTTATTTGTCAAGTTCAATCATGCATTCGCGCTTTCTGTCATTATTATTCAAAGATGCGAGCCAATAATGTTTTATCGATGTATTTTTTCTTAAATATGCATTTTTCATTGAGAAATCTGACAAAAACCTGAGCTTGCGGTGTTCAGACACCCCTGAACTCTATTCTATGATGAATTTAGATACATTATTTGAACTTTTGTAAAAAAAACTAAAAGATTTGGTAGCTACCAGTGTCATTCGCATGGATTAAATCTCGAGAAGCTCAAATTGCGACAAAAACTTTATGGGCGCATGGATTTTTATGCCCACATTCAAATCAAATTGTTTATTTGATACGTTATTGCTTTTTGAATGTGCCGGCTTTTTCCCCTGCTCAAATCCGATTTAATTGCTCAAAACAAACAACGGCTACGGATAAAATGGAAGCCAAAATTGCAAGAAGAATGAAATGTAAATTGATTGACATTATAATTAGGGTAGAGTAGAAAACTGCAATCCTTTTTGTACACACCAGTGCTCACCCATAAATCAATCGTGTTCAATCTTCAGTCTTACGTTTGATTGACCTTGATTGTGTCATTATCATCAATGTTTCTGTTTCTCACAAAATTTACTCTGAGGTCACATAGTTTATCGCAAACACCGCGTTCAACAACCACAATAACATTGAATATCACTGGCTGCGATAATATATTACCAGCGCTGTCACTGATAGCTGTAGTTTTTATATCGAGCATTTTAGTTTCAATATCGAAATATCGGAAATTCAGTGCTCTCATTCACGGCGCTGACTGCTTGACATTTTCATTCGTATTTTAGTTTATCGTGGCTCTTTGAGTTCATTAGCTCTATCAGTCGTTCGTTCGGCCGAATCAAATTCATCGGGCCAAAATTTTCTTAAATTTCACATATGAATTTGGCATTTCTTTACTATTTCAATGGTGTTTCAATATTGTTCAGATCACCATTAGTAGGCAGTTTCATGCTCATCTCAATTATAATTCATTTATTTTACCGCAGAATTGTTGAGTAAATATTTTTCATGAACCAGAAGAAAACAAATGGAACTTTGAGAGGTTTTGAGAAACAGCGCCATCTGTTATTGAATTCCAGAACTCAATTTTTTTTTCGCTTCTCTAAATGTGCTCATCAGTGATATTGTTCGCGTGAGTTCAGAGGCCAAATTTATATGACTCACTTTATTTTTTGTTATAATTCGTATCTTTGATATTTTTTCTACTTACCGAAGTAAGTTTGAAAAATGGGAGAATTTGTATGCCATATCAAATAAAATGTACAGAATCTAAGCAAATCTTACGATCGGATGAGATAGTTGAAGATATTAATTAAGGATTTCTTGATTTTATTGGTGTTTTTTCGATGAATATACGATAGTAATCACCATGAGACATAGAATGCTATAAAACGTATGAATATCATTCAAAAGTGTTGAAAATTTAGAAGCGAATCACTATTGGAGTCTTTCTCCACTATGAATTGTATTCCAGTGAATTCTGTCTGATGACAATCTATTCAAATTAATAATAATAATAACGTACTTAGCCGTCAAATTTCATTGTACTACAATTCAAAGTACACAAAGGTTCCGAAATGTATGCTTGGCCACCAAATATCAATTAATTTTGCTTGAAAAAGTGTTTATTCATTTTTGTTTGAATTTTGATGCTGCGTACATATCAAATCGTAATTTTTGGGACAAGAAGCGTCCTCCAATCCAATTTGTTAAAAATCAAAAACTATCAATCCAAATATGTTCGCTCTGTAATATCGGAACAATCCGTATTTAGATTTTGAACTGTTAGTTTCTAGCAAAACTAGAAGATGCCCTATTGCATAGGAATTTATGCAAATCTTAATACAAAATAAAATATTGTCTTAAAACGAGTTATCTCACGTGCCTTCAACACATAAAGAAGACAAACACAACGGACAATATAAAACATGCCACCGAAAAGCAACAGAATACAAAAAATATATGTTATGCCCTGAAAACAGATGACCGTCGCTTGAACAAATGTCCGTTTCGTCCGATTTCTATCATAACATCCATGACTGGCCAAATTATTCACAAAGTGTTACATTCGAAGCACTAAATCACCGCTTAATTGCGGAAAGAAGACATTACTGCCGCCTCGCCCACACGTGTGAGATAAGAATTCAAAGTGGCAAATTGAGTCTCGAAGCGTGAAGAGATTTTTGAAATAATTTAAGACCTACAAATCTCTTACTACGATATCTTTCATCAATTTGTGAATTTTCATATGCGTTCGATCGATATTTTCGACCGGATGGTCCTCGCTTAAGTTTATGTCGGCTATAGTTGACTAGCAGGACGGCCATAAAATCTAACTGATTTTTGAGGTCGTATGATGTTTGAATACTGATTGAATTGTCATACTGATTAAAATATTGATTTTCTGAAGTTTTTTAGATTCTAAAAAAGCCGTTCAGATCATCGGGCGGCAACGTAAGACCAAACCCGATACGAACCGACGCGAGCGCTCTTAATTCAATCGACAAATCAAAGCGAATCAACTATTCATTTCGGAGCTAATGCATGATATTTTGCCGCTCCATGCCTCAGGTCCCGGATTCAAGGTCAGAATATCACTGGCATTAAAATCTTGGTAGTTTTTTTTAATGTTCTAATCAAATATATAGGATATTCTTCTCATATATTCATAGAAAAAAAACTGATTCTTCCTCCAAATGATTTGGTCCTACTCTTTCCATAGTTGCTCTCTTGGCAGGAAAGTTTCTATCTATGAAATTATTAAGGACAATTATGATTGAATCGATGTCCAATAATGGTTTAAATGCAGAAGCAAAATGGTTCATTGTCAACATGTTGGTGAAACAAACCGATATCACTTTATGTGAGAGACTCTGAATTGTGGTCTCATCAAATATGCAAAACTATATTAGCCTCTACATAGGAGAGATGGAGCAACCGAGCTATTCAGCTGACATTTGTTTTTTGAAATCAACTCAATGTCGGTTCTTTTATATTTTAAATATTTCATGAGCAACATTGAAAAGGGATAGCCAAAGTTGAAAAAGTTAATTAAGAATAATATTATGGGATTTGAAGTCGGTAAGAAAAACAATGTAAACGGACTCGAATGCTTCCCAAATGATTTGTTGAAAGCTTTGTTTGAAATGTTTGTGAATTTTCACTAGATGGCGCTGCGACATTCTTCTTTGGAGCACTTGGAATTTTGCAAAGTCACAGTCACATGCATGGAAATGGCAGAGTAAGCTTGCTGTATATATGAATGAATCGCGCAATTATATGACGTTTTAGTTATATGTAAACCAGCCATCCATATGGAATCATTCCGTAGAGCATACAAACAAAAACCGACCCGATTCGCACAACACACTGTCAATTCGAATCAAAACACCAAAATACAATATTAAGTGGCTTTATATTATTTATATTTGGCATTGCGTGTTGCTGTTTCGTCCATCGCTTCTATCATAGTGTTTGTTCTATGTGCAACAAAAGTCTATTTTCGTTAGCCCATACCAATTTGTTGTCGTTTGATTTTTGCAATAGTGTTGGAATGCGAAAAATCACAGTTGTCTACGATATAGCGGAAAAAAGAAGCATTATAATCGGCGTTACGTCGTAAATCGCAGTTGTCTACTTTTGCCAGTGACAATCGTGCGCGTTTAATCGTTCAAGATTAGCGAAACTCTGATTACAATTATTGAAACTTATTAATTATAGAATTTGCCAATAAACACAATAAAAGAAACGAAGATCGTTTTGATAGGAAGGCAATTGTTTATATTTAATCGATAAACGTCAAGTGGACAGTGAATAACAGAGGCATTTCCAATTGATTTGGGAAAATTTAAAACGCAATAATGAGAAGCTGAGGAAGAAAAAAAAAAACACGGTTTCATGCAAAAATAGAATTTTTCTTAGTGGTGATGAGTGAAAAGAAACGAGGAAAACACACAGAATACTAGCAATTCAAGGTGAAAACCAACCTCTGACTGAAACTCTTCTCATGTTGTTTTGTGAACCGGATTTCAATAATATAAAAAAAATACACATACATCTTCGATCGACCAATTAATTCCGATCATTTCAATCTTTTTTTCTCTCTCGGTGTCACTTTCGGCTA
Organism: Obolodiplosis robiniae; assembly: GCA_028476595.1. Taxonomy (NCBI): domain Eukaryota; kingdom Metazoa; phylum Arthropoda; class Insecta; order Diptera; family Cecidomyiidae; genus Obolodiplosis; species Obolodiplosis robiniae. Next base: position 2,978,518 of record CM052017.1, on the reverse strand, counting down.
GCCTTTCTTTGCCTGTAGTCAAAGTAAAATCGAATAATAACACACAATTCTGGGGGAATGAATGTGTGGCTGTGCGTTTGTTGAGCGCCATTTCTTGTATTTTCGCAATAATCGTGTGTTTGTTGACGCTTCACGTGCCGAATCGCTGATATGTTGAACTGTACACTGCGATTGAGCGGCCGGATTGCATATCATCGAAGCAATAATTGTTTGAGAAAGTGTTACGTGAAAAATAATAACAACAACAACAATAGCCAAAATCCAAGTTGCTGTTTTTATAGCTTCAGTGGCATCGGTATCGGCAGTGGCAGCAGTAATCTGAACGTAATCAATTTCGAGGACAAGAGGTAAACGAATTCATTTGAATTTAGTTCCCCACAATAACACCCATACCAATACCATCCAAATCGGTATAACGAAACGAACAGAAATAAAAAAAAAAAACGTTTACATCACTAAACAGATGTGTGACGCTGTGCTATGTGCATGGCTAAAATGCCCGCGACTACTAAGAAACAACAAGAAACAGACAAAAGAATAACGAAAATAAAAACAAAACAACGCACCGGATACACAATGCGAAAGAATGATCAGAGTTGTTTATTCATGGAAAACATGCCGTATGCGCAAGTGAGATAGAACCAAAATATTGATCGATGTTCTAGTATAGCATGGACCATATGTGAGCGCGCGCAAGGCAAAAACAAGATCGCGAAAACGGTGAAATTCATACGAATCGAAAAAAAAACTGCATCACGAATCGAGAAATTCACGTTCAACCGTATGTGGACTTCAGTGAGGCGCGTATCGAAAATAAACGAACAAAAACTGTCTACTTTTTTTCTTATCGTATGTTTCCGCAGCTTGCGCGCTCCAATCAAGGAAATAAATTTGATGATTTTGGATTTATTTTGCTCGTTTGGTTGCAAGCAATACAATCATATAATATCAGAATCTACAGCGCGATGTTTATAAATATGTGGTTCTGGACTTTCAATAAATCGAATATTGGCAATACGAGCCGACGTGCATGCAGCCACATACACTCGAATTTGAGCTCATTAATAATCGAATGCCATTGATCATAAATTGATTATATATTCACATTAATTTTTTTGCGAGTGTTCGTTTAAAATACTTGAGAACGATGCAAACAATCCCCGTGTGAAAATACAGTGACTTACAGCCAATCTTAAACGATTTTTACTGGCTAATTTTAAATTTTAAAATTGGCTTTAGCTTTAGTTGATTGATGATGTATATATTGTTCGGAATAATCATAGTTGGCCAGTCAAAATAACATAAATTAGTGGTCTACTTAGTCTACAAATTTTCATACGGGCTCAAGTCATCATTTTATTAATGAGAAAATCGATTTTTTTTCGGTTCTGACGGAAACATTTTGACTTACTTCTTCTTTTCCTCGATCGATTCCTTTCACTCTAGATTACACAGTTCGTGGCCACCGAAGAATCATTTGGACACATCGGTATCAGCGCGCACATCAACAACGGCAGTTTTGCCCGATGAAAAGAAATTCGAACAGCACGAAAGATTGTACGCATCAAAAACCGAAACAATGAATACGAATCGATTGATCGACGAAAAATCGCCGTACCTCTTGCAACATGCCCACAATCCGGTCGATTGGTATCCGTGGGGCGAAGAGGCCTTCGAAAAGGCAAAAGCTGAAAATAAAGTAATCTTTTTGTCGGTTGGCTATTCGACATGCCATTGGTGTCATGTCATGGAAAAAGAGTCATTTGAGAATCCAGAAGTGGCAGCAATCATGAATCGCCATTTTGTCAATATCAAAGTTGATCGAGAAGAACGTCCCGATATTGACAAAATCTACATGCAATTCGTGCTCATGGTTTCCGGTTCCGGCGGTTGGCCAATGGTTAGATTCATACGTGACAAATTATATTTTGCATTTTTTTTCTTTCTTCGTTTTTTTATTGACTTAAATTGTTCAATTTTTTCCAATTTTCAGTCCGTCTGGCTGACGCCAGATTTGGCGCCAATAACGGCTGGCACATATTTTCCACCAAACGATCGCTGGGGCATGTCTGGATTCAAGACTGTACTCGAAAAAATCGCTGAATTGTGGTGAGTTGTTGTTGTTGTTTTTGAAAATAACGTCGCTATTACATCGATCTAATTTACAAAAAATTATATGTTCTGATTTTTTATCAGCTAAATTCAATGATTCCTTCCTCTTCTACAGTGACAGGCAATCTCGATTAAGCAATGTTTTTCGTTTGTAAATCAAAAAATACGCAAACAATTTAAGTTCGGATTTTATTTTTTAATACTGGTCAATAGAATTTGATAACACTATGAGTGACATATTATATCTCGTAAATGTCGGTGGCCTTTTTCCTTGATGCAAAGTTGAGCTCGTTTTTTTGAATTTTCCATGACTTTTTGCAATGTTTCAGTCGATATGGCAGCGATTTCACGTTCAATATTACGTTTCAATGCTCGGAGAGTCTTCGGTCGGTCAGCATACACCTTCCCCTTCAAAAATCCCCACAGAAAAAAAACCGGAGCAGTCAAATCAGGTGAACGCGGCGGCCAGTCAAAATCACCCTTGAATGAGACTAAACGACCTGGGAACATTTCGTTCAACAACAAATCGATGGTTTGACGAGCTGTATGAGCCGTAGCACCATCCTGTTGAAAGTAGTGGTCTTCCAGGCCATTATTCTCGACCCCTTCACGCAAAAAAGTGTTCACCATTGCTCGATAACGGTCACCATTCACCGAAATTGCTTCGCCATCATCATCTTCGAAAAAGAACGGCCCAATGATGCAATCCGAGCATATTCCGGCCCAAACTGTCACTCGTTTGTCATGGAGAGGCTTTTCGTGATATTGTTCTGGATTTTTGTCGCCCCAGAAACGACAATTTTATTTGATTACATTGCCATTTAAGTCAAAATGTGCTTCGTCGCTCATGATGATTTTCTTCCAAAAATCACCTCCTTTACTCTCCAAATTTCGCATCGTTTTACCGTATTCCAATCGTCTGGGGTAGTCTTCCGGGTTCAATTGCTGCACCATTTTGATCTTGTATGGGAAAAACATCAAATCGATGCGCAAAATGCGCCGCATTGACCTTTGACTGATGCCCAAAGCCTGAGCACCGCGTTCAATCGACAGATTTGGATCTTCCTCTTAAAGGTCCTGTGAAATTGTACTGGCGAGTAGCAAATAAATTGACAAACATTTGAGCGGTACGTCAAAATTTGTCAAAGTTATGGCCGGTTCACATTGCTTAATCGAGTTTGCCTGTCACTGTATATGAAAATACGAATTATTACATAATTTGGAATTTTTCAGGCGTGAAAAGGGCGATGAATTATGTTTGCGTGGTCAAAAAATTGTTGATTTAATTGACAAACATGCAAAAGAAAGCGACAGCTCGACAAAACCACCACTTGAGGATGTTCTTTCGAATGTTGAAAATCGATTTAATGAAGTTGTAAAAGTATATGAGCGACACATGGATAGCGTGTGGGGTGGATTTGGTGGTCAAACGAAATTTCCCGAAGTGTCAAAACTGAATCTAGCATTCAACGCCCAAATTCATAAGCCCGAAAGCGATATGGCCAAGCATGCGTTGCTGACACTGCGGAATATCGCAAATGGCGGTATTCATGATCATGTGTTTGGTGGATTTTGCCGATACTCAGTCGATCGACAATGGCATGTGCCACATTTTGAGAAGATGCTTTACGATCAAGGACAACTTTTGACATCATTTGCAATCGCATACAAAATGACAAAAGATCCATTTTATTTGGAAGTCGCCGATAAGATTTATGAATATTTGATAACCGATCTTCGGCATCCAAATGGCGGGTTCTTCAGTGGTGAGGATGCCGATTCGTATCGCCAAAGTGGTGATGCCGAGAAAATAGAAGGTGCATTCTATGCCTGGACGCATGATGAAGTTCAGCAAATGTTTAGCGAAAATTCCGAGGATTTCATTGATTGTGGCCGTGCTTTGGACATTTATTGCCATTATTATGGTATCACAGAAGAGGGAAATGTTCAACCAACGAGCGATCCACATGGTCACTTGCTTGGCCGAAATATTCTGCGAGTGCGTACCACTGTACAAGAAACAGCCAGAAAATATGAATGCGACACCGAATCAGTGAAATCCATCCTAGAAAAAGGCAATAAAATCCTGTACAACGAACGCTGCAAACGTCCAAGACCACATTTGGATACAAAAATTATAACCGCTTGGAATGGTCTTGCTTTGTCGGGCATTTCGACACTTGCCACCATTAATGACGCACCAAGGCGAAAAGAATATCTTGAAACGGCCAAAATGCTTGTGAACTTCTTGAGGAAATATTCGTATAAGGAATGCGAGAAGACCTTGATTCGATCGTGCTACGGCGAAGGCGTTAATAATCCATCATTGTCACTTTTGTGAGTTTTTACACTTCATATAAAACACATTGCGCATTCATTTTGAATTGAATATATTTGGTTTTGATATTTATTTTGAATTTGAAATGACCAAAATGCCAATCATAGACAAATTACAAATTATCAATTTGTATTTCATTATTAATTTTCAATTGTTTTATGTGCAGGGAACAACCGATCGAAGGTTTCTTGGATGATTATTCGTTTTTGATTAAAGGTCTGATTGATTATTACGTGTCAACATTGGATGTCGATGCTTTGAAATGGGCAAAAGAATTGCAAGACTCACAGGATCACTTATTTTGGGACGAATCGGAGGGTGGATACTTTTATTCACAAGCAAATTCGCCGAATATAATTGTTCGCATGAAGGAAGACCACGATGGTGCTGAGCCTTGTGGCAACAGCGTTGCCGCACGGAATCTTCCTCTCATTTCGGCTTATTTCCAAGATAAGAGCTACAAAGCGCGTGCATGCAAAATACTTCAATTCTTTTCGTCGGTCAATCCGTTTGGATATACGTTGCCCGAAATGTTTTCCGCACAACTTATGCAGGCGGATAGTTTGGCGATGATGGTTGTTGTTGGTATGTGATCATCATCAAATAAGTGTTTTGCATTTTTCTAATTAAAAAAAATGTGATTTCTGCTCGAGTGCATCTAAGTTTTCTTTTATTCTTATCTTTTTCGCAGGACCAAAGGGTGAAGCTTTGGACAAAATGTGTGACATCGCTCGTGACTTTCACATCCCTGGTCTCTTATTAATGCATTACGATCCGGAACATCCCGAAGAACTTACACGCCCGACCATCTCAAAATTCAAAATGGTGCGAAACGAGCCAACTGTTTATTTATGCCACAATCGAGTATGCCAATTGCCAATTACGAATGCCGAAGATTTCCGAAGAAGTCTTGCCGATAAGTATCAATATTTAGCCGCGCTCCAAGAATAAAGTCCAATCTGTTTGAACAATTGAGCGTTAATTCTTTGGTTCTGTTTCCAGTGCGCTCCGATCTCGGAGCCTTTTCATGTCGAAACGAATTGTGATATTTGAAATAAATGCAAGACACGCAGTGAAGGATACAATATTTAACATAAAATGACATACAATGTCTATTTTCAGCTTACCAATGCACACGCTTCACATGGATTTCACACGGAATCTACACGGTGCGTACGCAGTTTGCATTGGCCACAACATGTATTCATGCATAGCACAATATAAACTGTGTGCGGACCGTATGAAGCGTGTGCACTGATTAGCTGAGCTATTCTACTACTCCTTTTTACAAATTCTAATCAATTCAATGCAATTATAGAATGATCTTTTATTAGGCCATTGGCAGACAATGGAACAATTGGAAGCTTGTAATTGATATTGTTATGAATTATTATCGTACGTTGATTAACATTTTATTGAAGTTATTAATCATGTGAGGTGCATTGAGACTTCACAATCCATATAAACAAGTTTATGAATAAATGTGTTGATGCTTGTCGAAATTAAAGCAACGAGAGTTTTATTTGGAAGAGGTCGTTGTTTTTGTTCGTCTTTGATGTGATAGTATTCGGAGTCGAGAATAAATCTCGTCCCAATCAATGTAGGCTCCAACCAAATGCCTGATATTTCCCTCCTTATCTTCATAGCCAGTTCGGCCGTGTAGCAATCGAATATTCGAGAATGCCAAAATATCACCTACCATCGAAAATCAATTAATTTCAATTCATTTCAATTTCATTTTAATATTAGGGTTACGAACCAGGTTCCGTCTTGAAATAGACCGCTTCTTTGTACAGTAGGTCAACAAATGTTTTCAATGCCGCATACCATTCGTCCACTTTCTCGGCATCAATGGAAAAGTATGTGTCACGCTGCGGGATGCTGTGATTCACTCGATGCACTTTGCCGTCATAGTCCAAACTAAACCAAATTCAACATTTCAATCAGTTGATTTGGAAAAATTGATAGTTAAGCTCAGTGATGGAAGGAACCAATTTGACTCATAAAATTCACTTACCAAATAACCGGATTTCTATAGATTGACTCGAACCGAACGCCAGCATCTTCACCGTAGTCACTCCAATTCACTAATGTCGTTGTCAAGCATTTGAACACGTCTGGTTGTTCTTGCCTTAGTTTTTCGGCCACATAAAAACCGTCGACTAGTGAATTGAATGCACCTGACGATTTGGTCTGGGAAATACAATGCAAAAATGTGGCGCCCGGAACGTAATCATAATATGGCAAGTCTGTGTGAAACTGCAACGGTTGAGACGTATATGCAATGTTTGTTGCGTTCGGATCAGCTCGTACAGCATACTCTTTGCCATAGTGCGTTTTGCGAATAAAACCGATGCGATTGATCAATTTTCGACATTGATCTTCTGTCAACGGCGCATGTTTTATAAGTGCCACTCCATTGCGCGTCAATGTATTCAAATACTGAAACAATTCTAAAGAGATAAATACTTTTATTGTTAGAAAATAGATAGATAATAATAGAAGACCCAGATTAGGTTTGAGTAAAAGAATGTTTGTGATCGTGATTAACCAACCTTCATCACACTTAAATACGTCGGCAGCTTCAAATCCGTTTAATGCGAATTGATCTTTAGACCATAGTTTTGGTATTGGTCGATAGTGATTATCTAGGTATCTTCTCCGATTCTCCTCACTAAAACTCCGTTCGGTCAACCAATCCAAATCAAATGTTGATACATGATCATCTTGCCAGGTGATTTTCAATTGATCATCGGCCTCAAAGTTTGTTGAGAAAGTAAAATTTTCTTTTTAACACACAATTTATCAAGAAACAAACGAAAATATTTCAAGACGAATCATGCGAATGAAGAAAAACAAATCGGAACTACTCACTAGGATTGATTTTGGGTAAGCGCTTTTTAAATCGAACTTTGACCAATCGATGGTGCGACTCTTGGTTTGGTGATGGAAGCAGCTTGTACATTGACAATTATCACGCAGCCAGATTAATGGATACTTCAACTGTTCACTTTTGGTCGAATTGTTTTCACACTTATTGAAATCAATAATCACAAAACGGCGATCCGCCGAAGTTTTAGCGGTGGCTGATATGGAACTAGCATTTCTTGGAATTAATAGTAAATGTTTTCGCGTAGAATTTCGCAATATTTTTCTTAGCATTGAAAATGCAAACATATTTTTTTTTTCTTTTCAATAAAATATCGTATATGAGATGTGTATAAATTAAGATACTACAACTTAATGACTATAATACAGCATCGACGGTCTTGCTGTTGATGAAGTGTGACAGCGACTGACTTGATTCATTCGTCAAGCCATTTCCTAACCCGGCCTGTTGTTAATGCGTGTCTCTTATCTCAAACAAATAGATAACGAAGCAACTTCATTTACATTGGAATTATCTGTTGAAAATAGCTATCGCAAGCGTTGACATTGAAGATGGCTCAAACTAAATTAGATTCAGATTCAGATTCGGAATGAAATAGCCTATTGTATTTGTCTAATCGGGAGAAATTATAAGCGTTTGTATTCAAAATGACTAGAAACGAATCAGTTAAACTGACGACGTTGTACTTGTCGTTGGAAAAGTAGACAAACTCAAACGAACTTTTATTGATAATGGAGCAAAGTAAGTTGATTGGCGAAACTAATAAATTTATCTGGCTAACAGAGGTAATGAAAAGAGAGGGAATATGTGTATTTTGTAAAACTCGTTCGGATGATCATTTGCAATATATCAGAAAAAGAAAAGAAAAATACTCGAATTTGTTATCAAATGATTTGCTATGAATTTTATCAAATGATTCCATTTTTTTCATAAAATCAAATGAGTCGTTGAGAATAATCATGATTCAAATCTTTTTGAATAAACAAGTCTAAAACGTAAAATATTCGCATGAAGACTGGATTTTGAATAGGATGGTTTCCCAAGAGTGTAACAGTTTTCGTATTTTATATTTAAATTTCTTTTCATTGCGATTTTATTCAAGATTCTTTCTTGTGAAAGGTTGTTTCGTTCGTTTCTTGCAGCTCGTAATGAAGCACACTTTTAATATCCCACCAAATGCACAACATTACCGTAATTTTCGTATGAATATTACCCTTTTGCTGCGATGGGTCCGCTTCTCCTCGCCTAACAAAGGCTGCTCTCCATTTGGAATTATCGTACCGATTCTATTGTACTTTTCATAGTCAGTCACGATTTACCTTAAGAAAAGAGTGGAAAATATCAGAGATCTCTAGTTGTTGTTGTTGCGTCAGACTTGAATCTTCATCCAGTAAAGTCTACAATTCATTGTCTTCAACATTCTAAGGCGCTTCACGACACGTTCAGGATTTTCGAAACGGAAATCGCTGTCTCTATATCTTTTGAACTATCGTTTGACTGTCGTAAGCAATACGATTTTTTCACCAAGCATCAGACACATCGATTCACATGCATTAACACATCGGTAGATAAGTCTCTGTCCTGACATATAGATGGCGTTAGTAGTATTAAATCCATATGGTTTTCAGTTAGTACCAACCTTCAAACGATTCGTGTCAAAATGACAGCAATCGGACGATTAGTTCGTTAGTTATTGCGTTTTGAGTGAAGCCACTTTTGTTATTGAAAAAAACATGGATAAAAACGGATTTCGTGTGTTGATTCATCACTGCTTTTTGATGGGAAAAAATACTGTGCAAACCAAACAATGGCTTGATAAATGTTACCCGGCCTCTGCACCAGCAGGATCAACTATAAAATATTGGTTTCGTGAATTTAAACGTGGTCGTGCAGGCACAGACGATGCACAACGCAGTGGACGCCCAAAAGAGGTGGTTACACCAGAAAACGTCAAAAAAATCCACCAAATAATTTTGAATGACTGTAAAGTGAAGTTGAGCGAGATAGCTGACACTCTGAAGATATCAAAGGAGCGTGTACATCATATTATTCACGAATATTTGGACATGCGGAAGCTCTGTGCAAAGTGGGTGCCGCGTGAGCTCACAATCGATCAAAAACAACAACGAATTGATGATTCTGAGCAGTCAATAGATGAAACATGGCTCCATTTCACTCCGGAATACAATCGACAGTCAGCCGAGTGGACTGACCACGATGAACCGAATCCGAAGCGTGCAAAGACGCAACAGTCAGCTGGCAAAGTGATGGCGTCTGTATTTTGGGATGCGCATGGAATAATTTTCATTGACTATCTTGATGAGGGGAAAACCATCAACAGTGACTATTACATAGCGTTGTTGGAGCGTTTGAAGGACGAAATCGCGGGGAAACGGCCACATTTGAAGAAGAAGAAAGTGCTGTTTCATCAAGACAATGCACCGTGTCACAAATCACTGAAAACAATGGCAAAATTGGATGAATTGGGCTTCGAATTGCTTCCGCATCCACCGTATTCTCCAGATCTGGCCCCAAGCAATTTTTTCCTGTTCTCTGACCTCAAGAGAATGCTTCCTGGAAAGAAATGTAGCTCCAATGATGAGATAATCGCCCAGACTGAGGCCTATTTTGAAGCAAAAGACAAATCATATTACAAAAATGGTATCGAAAAGTTGGAAGATCGCTATAATCGCTGTATCGCCCTCAAAGGCAACTATGTTGAATAATAAAAATGAATTTTGCCAAAAACATGTTTTTTTCTTAGTTAGGACAAAGACTTATCTACCAAACTATTATCAGCACTTTTCATCGTTGAAATTAATAAAGAATACATTGTCGGACCTTATTTTATTTTTAATATCCAGTTGTTTTGCAGGTTATGTTAATTGAAAAGTAAAACCAAATTTAAATTTGGACAGCTTTATGACCGCGTAGTTCTGACTCACGAAAGAGCGTTTAAACGTATGCGGTTTGAGAAACCAAAATAAAGCCAATCAAAATCAGACCACTATTTATTCATACATCTAATATTTGCTTCTTGTAACGATCCATATGTTCAAATGTAAAGAAATTGCTAGTTTCTTTCGTCTTACGATTCGTAAACGCACACTTTTACTAACGCAGGATTTTATTTGACGAGAATTAGAGATCGATTAGGTTTGGCGAGTTTGATTCGAAATGTCTGGAGCGATTCAGGTAAATTTGAATTTGTTCCTAGAAATGCGAATATGATTAGATGCATCAGATTCTAGCCCAAAAAAGGAAACATTTACTTATTTATTCTTAAATCATTACAACATGTTAAATATACTTCAATTTTTTTTTGATAGACCAAGCCACAATTATGGAAATTACCTCAATTGTTCAAAGCAAATTGACGTTATGCGAAACAATCTCAACTAGCTCTTGAATATACAAAAGCTAGATTCAAAAAAGCTATCAAAGAAAATAGATTGAGAATTATATTTGAATGGAGCTGCGCTGTAGCGGCAACGATGACGATTATAAATTTTTGTGTTATCGTAATGTTTAATTTAAAAAATAAATATTCGTTAGATGTGAAATTTTAAATGCGCACCGACGAGTTCCTCGCACCGCCATCTGTGTGTTGATTCAGACAACTCGTATCTGTCATAAATTTTGCGTCTGTTCCCCAATCTTTTATTATTATTTATTATATAGAGACAAGTGAGCATTCACTTTTGCATCAAGATATTCTTAGAGCTGCATTTCATCCCTAAAATACGGCCATTTCCTTGGTTTTTATTTGAAGTGATAGCGGTGAAACGCAAAGTGATGGGAAAATGTAAAAATTGTTGTGCATATGGAGAAAATTGGATTTGAAACGATATATTCGCTGCCTCCAAACGTGAATGGTCGATGCCGGGGCAGATTGTCTTTGTGTTTGCATGAAATTAATTGGCTGAGCAAAGAACCTTTCCAATTTAATTCGATAAAAGCAAAAATCATTTGGTGGGGCGATAAATATCAATCAGGATTAAAGTATATATTCAATTATTGTGATCGTATCGATGGATTTTTAAAATTACATTTCTTTGCTTCGTTCGCAGGTTAAAAACTGAGAGACATCCGAAAAAGTCTTTTGGACATGTGATACATTACAACATACTTACAAAGCTGTCACTTTTCAGACGCTACTTGTCGTCTTTCGAAAGTATTGTGATAGAGTTTTCGTCGGGCACTTCGAACATTGACATCGGAAAAGCGACAGTCCCAATTCCAAGTGAATTGCTTGCATACATCGACACAAACTTGAATAATTCGGAGAAGAAAGTGGGTAAATTTCGTAAAAAGTGTCACATACTGAACGCACAGAACAAAATGATTGGTGAGATAGCAGTTGACTACGATTTGTCGCTGTATGACCGTGCATTGAGCGAAACCGAAATAAACGATGAAATGCTGTCAAATCAATGTACAATCAAAACGCATTCGGAAATTGAAAATGATATGAATCATTTTAATTTGGAAGTGAAAAGACAAAGCCCAACGAAGAATTGTCACAGAAAGAAATCCAAAACGGAAATGCTCGCCAAAGGCAGTCACAGGGAAAATTCGATATCGACAATGAGCGCCAAGCAATTGTCGAGTAGAAGTTCAATGTCATCATCGTTGCTCAGCTATTTGACCGGTCGACCACTGAACGCAGTCGAGGAAAAAGATGCGATCAAGCAAATGGAATCCATTTCACCGACTGAGAGTCTCATCGATCTATTGAGCTTCGATCTCAATGGTCTGAATCTACCAAAAAAGAATAACGATGCCGAATTGAAGGTTCTGGAAAAAATCGATTGTTTACGCATCCAAGTCGATGATTTATCGTTGACGAGAGCTGGTATCAGAGAAATTCTATCGAAAAACGCAGCAAATGAAACGAATTTCTCATCAGGTACATTCACTGTAGATATCGATATGGATTCGATTTTGACCAAAAAGTCGCCGTTCGAGAAGAAAACGGCATTCAGCAGCAAAGTCACACGCATCTTTTCCACTGCAATTGATGCGATTCCAACACGTAAGTTTCATTTTTTCAAATAGAACATCCCTTTCTTTCAATTCAGTTTCAATGGAAGAAAGTGAAAACCTCTTTGATAATTCACAATTTATAAGTATTTAGTGGATAAAAAACGTACGTGGCCATTTTATACTTAAATATTGTCTCAATTTTAATGAATTTTATACGAACAAACTTGAATAAATAATAACAATAATTGATTTCCTTATAATTTTCGAAGAGAAAAATGATTTTCCTAATATTCAAAATGTATTTTTGTTCTATTTTAATAAGGCATTGAATTCAATCGATCTTCAATACACAAATTGAACGCATTCTGTATAAAAAGTCGAAGTTCCTATGTGAACGGAATAATATCGTTGGTAGTGCGATACCGTGATATTGAATCGAGTGAGTCGCGCATGTTGGGAACGGCTCGTTTTGAGCTGGCCAATGTGATGCAAGCGTCCAATTTATCATTCCAACAGCAATGTCCAGTGACCACGACAACAAGTGAAATTATTGTTGGACGTTTATCAGTCAGGGTCGAACTTGGTTGCCGTGAATTGCATTTTGGCGGTGATTTTCTGGACGCTATTTCATCAAATTCAATTGATTTCGATAAATATCATCTGAAATCGATAGACATGCCAGCCATTACTTGCGAAACGTATCCATACTGTTCGGAATATCGAAATTCATGTAAAAGTCACGGATGCTGGAAATGCGAACGCAATATCAGTGACTCATTCTATGACACATGTCTCTATGACATTCACGATGAGCATACTAGGGAAAGATCTGACAAACCAACACCTCCGTTAAACATCGGATCACATTCGAGCAATGCACAAAATGTAAGTGGCAAGAACTTGCCGAATATTGTCAATGACATGTCCGATAGGGATCACACGCTCGGCGCCAACAAATCAGATGAATTGTCTGACGACGCCGACAATGAGCTGAAGGGACTATTTCATATCGGAATGATCAACTATTGCAGCTGGTTTCAGTCGATGTCACACACATTTTTGGTTTGTCGGCCATTTTGGTGTGAATCAGGATTGGCCACCGAAAATTGTCAACATCCAAATGAAGAAGAAAATTATTCATTGAATTATCTTGAGGTAAGAACAATAAACATGGATTGACGAGCTCTAAAGACCGAATTTTCAATTTGCGCTTTGATAGCTTATGGTTATTACGGTTTTCTTTCAATCCATTTTCTAGCTATTTTCTGTGATATGTGACCGACAGTTGTTTGAATCAACAAAACATGGATTCATGAGCATCGAGATTTGGCATCGAGAGCAAAATCAAGCCCATACGTTGATTGGCTCGGCAAAAGTGCCGTTGCATCAATTTTACATTGCATTTAACAATAATTGCATTCGAAATCACGTCAGTCAGCAAGAGGTACAGCTTAATTTGATTGGAATTCAGTCGATATTTTGCTTAATACATTTACTTTGAATTAGCTTCCGGTGATATCAGTTGATGGCTGGGTGACAATTACGAGTTCGGCATCGCCAAATGGTGCACCTGTTGGAACAGTGCAGGCAATTTTAGCGGTTGGAACTACAAAGCAGATCAATCATTTGAAGAGATTGAAAAGTTTGGTGACATGCAAGAATTTCCTGCGACTGCCACTCGATCTGTATCCTCTGAATGGCAGTCCGGCCCTCTCGACGCCACTAACACCAAATGAATGCTCAGACAAAAAGGAAAACAGTACAGCAAGTCAAATGACGCCCTTGATGAATGATCGCAATAGCAATTTGGCAGCTATGTTTAGTAGTTTCATCGATAACCTTGCCTCGAGGCTTCCAGAACGGAATTTAACAGAATCATCCACAACAAATGATGCAACAACTCAAACAAATATTGATGCAAATAACACGGTAGCTGTGAATCAGAGCTCCGGTAAATACATGAGACCGACATCTGAACTATTGGACGAGCTGCAAAAGGCATTAGCCATTGCACCGACGCTCACTCAAAGAAGTGCCATTCCACATACAGCCATAGCAACACGCGATCAAATCCCCCAAATCACTGAACAAATGACGGAGAAATTTAGTGTAGATTCAAAGAAAACTGCAATGTTTCGAGTGCATATCGAAATCGAGTGCGCCCTACATTTGCCATCGATTACGGTTCATGTAAATAAAAAGAGTGGAAAACGTAATCGAAACACTATTCAAACAGCGAAGAAAAATTGCAATTCGACGGAAATTCAGCCAAGTACATATGCCACATTTGAAGCGGCCGCATCAACTGTATCCGGAAATTTGACCTCTTATGCGACAAATATTGTTGAAAATAGCTGCAGCCCACAATGGAATAAGCATTTTGAAGTTCACGTTCCGGCGGAATTTTTGCAGGATGTAAGTTTGTCATGGATATTGATTTTATTTGGAATTTTTAAGGAATATTATTTGAATTGAAGCTGAACATCCAATGTTTAATGAGCAATTGTCTCGTGAAAATTACAGGAAGACAAACGATTTGTTATTCGAGTTTGGCGAAAAGTCAACGACAACACACCGAAAGCCCGGTTAATACCGAGCTCATCGAATGATGTGACGATTGGCTTTGCATCGATCGATCTCTCTGTGTTGATGGCTGGACTGCCATCGATCAATGGATGGTTCAATATCATCGATCATTCGGGATGTATCAACGGGCAAATCAAAGTAAGAAACTGCATTTGATTGTCAGTCTACTGGCGTTTGAATTCAAACATTTAAATTTTACGGTTGCTAAATAAATATATCTTTTTATCGTTTTTCAAATTAAAAACAGGTGCACATAATGCCAAATGATGATCTTTCACATTTTAAGAGCCTCCAGGCACCTGAGATGAGTGCGCCTGTCAACAATGAAGCCACTTGTCAAACGCACCAACAACAAACGCCACTCGATCTAACATCCAATGAAAATCGATCGATTGATGATTCCGCCTTGAGCCGAGCACTTAAACGAAAATTCACTGAATTGGAAGAAATAACGCAGCGACTGCGAGCCCGCCTTTTCGATGTAACTGGTAACATGATCATCGATTCAGATGATCAATTTGAAGATGACCTAAACACAATACCAGATGAAGATGACGATTTCGAAGAGTCGAACATTGCTAGCGAAATGAGTTTGGATTGGATTGAACATTGTCAGAATCAAGCGTTATCGAATGAATCGAAAAACCAATCAAGCGACACACTCACATCATCAATAGCTGCGCACATGCAAGAAATTTTCGAATTTCTATCGCCGGATTCAGCTGGGAGTCAAGGCACATCAGCAGTCAATCAGGCAAATGACAATCAAGCGAATCCCATGGGCGCTGATCATCTTACCAACCGACTTAAAAATTGCCTAAATTCTGTATCAAATGAAGAAATCGCTGACAAAGATCCAAATGAAGACATGGACAATACCATGCAGAATATAGCAGATACATTACAAAAATCCCTCATCAACGATTGAACGCTCTCCAAATGATAGTCGACGTATTTTAATGGAAATATGCCCAAATATAAAATTATATTTTAAGATGTTCGATTTAAAATGGGTTGATGACACATTTTTGTTATGCGTTTTTTGTTTTTAAATTCTGAGTTCAAAATAAATACATATATCAATTGTGCGAATGATGGAATAAAAATATTAATCAATTTATTCAATTTATTAATTAATTAATTACATTTGCATTTGCTGTATGCCTACAATAATGTTCTTTAATAACGCTCTTTGTCTTCCACATCAAAATCACCACTTTTGAACCGCGCAAACCACTCCTGGCACGTTCTAATCGACGGAGCATATTCTGGATATGCTTCGCATAACAAACGATGACTCTCGGAAGCATTTTTCTTCAGATTAAACCAATAAAGTAAAACTTCCCGCAAATGCTGTTTTGTAGGCACGTAGCTCGACATTTTCAACGCAATAATAAACTTGTGTTTTCAACTGAATGATAAGTTTGACAGATCGTTTTCAATGTATTTTTTTATCCTCTTTAAGATACAATAGCTGTCAAAGTCAAAATAATGACATCTATGATAGATATGAAGTTAGTAACGAATGCGCGGTTTTCAATTTGTTCTCCCAATATATACTTGCCAAATTTAATGTGAAATTTACTTTCCCTTTAAAGAGTTCTATTGGAGCACAAACAAATGATTCTTTAAAATGCTTTTTGTCGCTTCCTTTTGCAGAATGTGAAATAATAAAATATATATGCAACGAATTGTTCTACACTCGACTAGAGTCTCACGGAAAGTCTTTAACACTCATGTTGTCGCCATATTTTGTAACGTTCAATTGTGAGGAAAAATTCTTTTCATTATTTTCCATTATCTATCTCCATATTTCCATCTTCATTAAAATTCAATATTTTTTTAGGATTGGAATTGCACAGTATTCAATCGAATGTAGTGGAAATGCAATTTCAATTTAATGAAAATATGTCTCTTGCCTCCGCTTCCTGAAACAAAATCGAAACATGAGAACATTGAGTTTTCATTTAAAAATGACCAGAACAGATGATAGAACCCTTAGGCTAATCAAATGTATTGTAAACATCATCAAATCAATATAAACTTCAAATCGATTGGCATGCCATTTCTTTTATATTTCAACGGTTAATTGATTTCCACTTTCCATTTCGTGTCAAATATACAAAACAAAACTGAGATCAAAGCTCTCATGTGACAGATGATTGCACTCAAAATATTTTTGGCGCTGTCATATCAAATCATAACGATAACAAAGACGATTTAAGGCGTAAATATTTCTTATTGGCGGCCAATTTGTCAAAAAAAATTGTTAAAAATAAACTGCGTTGATTGTTTAAATTAGTTAAGATATTTGAATGTTGAAATAAAAATGGCAATGCAAGACGCACCTGACTCTATTGATATCACGGTACATAAAATACTTTTTGTTGCTTCAATTTAATTAAGGTTATGTGTGCATAGGATTCAAATGTATTCTCTTTTATATTTTTGGAATATTTCCTGTGGCTTGTGTGCTATTAGGATATTCAATTCAAGGTGCACAGCAAATATCAACTTTTCAATGTAAATGCAAGCACACCGAATTTTAATGGCATCGATTTGTTGGCAACAGCCAGCACATTTGGACTGATCATCGTCGGACAACCATCGTCATCAGAAATTCAAGGTTTGTTTACAGTGGCTTGAAACTAAAATGGACACGCTGATTAAACAGTTGTTTTGTTGATTTAGTGTTACAATTGAAGGATGTGGTTGCAAATAAGGAGTCGTCAAGCATTCCAATCCGATCCATTAACATACCCGGCACACCATATGTATTGGCATTAAGTTGTGATCACACTATGCTCTCAGTTTGCTACACAGCCAACGGTTTATCATTCATGGACATTTATGATGTTCAAAGCTTTCTTTCGGTTGTAAGTTCATATTCAACGGTGTGAAATAATTTGTCCAACAATTTCATGACATTCTTCGATCGTTCACTTTCAGAATGTGAAATTGGTCTTGTCAAAGATTATCGTCTCAAATACGAGCAACGTGAAGGTTAAGGAGATATTATGGAATCCAGTTATCGCAAACACAATGGCCATTTGCCTAAGCGATGGTACATTGGGCGCGTATGTTGTCAGAGCCAACAGCTATGAATACAATTCCTTGGATAAATCAGAAAATGCACGGTTTGTACTTATTTCCAAATGCAATTTAAATTCCGTTCAGATTGAATTTCGGCGATTTTTTTCTGTTTATTTTCTTTTTCTCCTTCTTTGCTTGATTTGCACGAATTTCATTTCTATTACTTCACAATTACAAGCCATCAAATGACGTTTGTGTGCTTTCAGATGTGCCTGTTGGAGTCCAAAAGGCAAGCAAATAGTCGTCGCTTTTCCGAATGGCAAATTGGCCCAATACAAACCTGATTTGAAACTAGCAAAAACGATACCGTGCACGCTGGCCCTGTTTTCTGGGCCATTTTCTCCAATCGCCATACAATGGCTCTCAACCTACCAATTTGCTGTTGTATTTGTCGAGGATAAGGAAGATGCAGCACAATGTAAGACCAATTTTCTTTGCATTTACTTTAATTTCATGAATAAATGTCGTATTTTGTCTCAAATTCATCAGCTCTGTTCATCGTGAATGCTCCAAAATCGGTGCAACCAACATACATCAATTACTATGATATCACATATAGCCAAACCGGCCCAAGGGCACAACAAGTTTTCCTTATTCACATTTTGCAATGGTATTTGCTACTTAAATCACTCACTATCATGCATTTTAAAACCAATATTCTTTTTATGGGCTGCGTTTTTGTGTTAAAACAGGAATTTATTACTAATGGCGTCATCCAATGGCACAGAAATCGGAATTTTAGGAACAATCGATTCGGGAGAAACGCCCATGTGGAAACAATACACTTTTGTATGCATTTTATTACATTTTCTTTTAAAAATCAAAAAGAGAATCCAAATTATAATAAAAATTGGATTTGTTGCAGATCGACGAAGGACGAGCAGAACTCCCTCTGACACATGATAAACAAGACACGTTTCCAATTGGTTTAGCCCTCGATACAGGCTGTACTCATCAATTGACTATCGGTAAAAGAAATGGACACAATTATATAGATATTTAGTGATTCAATTGATTGAACACTACTTTGTTCGATCAAAAGCGCATTATACGTTCATTTGAACATAGATAAAACTTTTGTTTGCCTTCTATTTCTTTCAAACTTCAAGGTGAAAATCTAATACCGGTTATGCCGATGTTGCACATTTTGTCAACGCATGGATTCATTGTGTCGTTTAATTTGTTGAATTTCCAACCGACGAGGGTCGATATTTGTTCACCACCTCAGAACATAGCTGATCAGTCGGGATTAAATTTATTCATGCGAGCTACCGTTGAGAGTAAGCCAGTGCCGATTACGCCGCCGTCTGCACAAACCGCCACACCTCCGCAGCAATCGATGGCTAATCTTTCAAAAATATCTTCAAATGATTTTCAATCGAATAATCTGACATTTTCGATTCCTGAAACGGGAGCAACTTCAACACCGGCCAAACCGTCGCAGCTTCAAGCAAAACCATCGTTTCATTTGCCAAATGAAAAAGAACCGTGGCCCAAGCCAGCTGCGGCCAGTTTATTTGGAGGACTTGGCGGAACACCTGCGCCTTCATTTGGTGCCGCTGGATTGAGCGTGACCGGAATTAAGGAGACCACCCGACCCGGATTGTTGCCTCATCCAACAATTCCGCCAGCTGTTCAAGCTCCAACAGCTCAAACAGGACCGCTTACAATGCCACAAAATACTGCTCAGAATGTACAAAAAGATGTTTCATCTGAAGCAAGCAAACCATTTTTGACGGTACAATCCAATTACAAACCATCATCGCAGCCAATAAAGTCAGTGAACATATAAAAATTCACAATCATTCTTGAAAGTTAAATAATTCTTTTAAACAATTACAGAGCTTCGACATCGAGTACTGCTTCCAACTCCGAAAATGATGCGATCTTACGGAAATTGATCAAGGAAGAGATCGATGCGTTTGACACGGAAATACGAGCCGCACTCAATCGCTCGAAAAATGTCCAAATTAACATTTGTAGCAAAGAAGAGCTCAGCACATTAATAAAGAACATCGACGAAATGCAAGAGATAACTACACAGGCCATGGAAAGCACCGACTCAATAAAGTCAGATGTCCAAACATTGCGCCTAACTCTGTACGAAATGCTCGCCATGCTAGCTGAAGCACAAAGCAAAGTTGACGAATTCAAAAAAGCCGGGTATGAATAACAAAATCAACATGCTTCGTATTTGATTTGCTAAAAAGATATTATTTTTTTTTTCAAATAGCAAAACATCTGATGAAAGTCTCGCTGTAAACCAAACACATCGCCGACTCGTGAACAAATTGCAGAATCTATTGGCTCAAAATCAAGCTCGTTTCGATATATTCAGCAAACAATTGGATGCCAACTGGTCGGCACATTTGCAAAATCAACGAGAAAATGACAAGTGAGTGGCGTAAAAATGCTAGAGATAAACAGTTTGTGTGCTTTGAAGAGTTGTAATATGTTTGGAAATTCCTGATTTGGATCTTTATAGAGCTCGAATGCGTATACCAACTCTAGAAAATGTCTATCAAACATTGGAAAAGCAGCACCAAATTCTGCTTAAAGAAAAGGAAAAGATCAATAAGGTGAAGGCTAAGGTCGGCGTTCGTGAATCATCCCCCAACAAAATTAAATATTCCTACACAAACACTGACAATATGTGAGTTTTTTCTGAAGAATTTCTTTGTTGCTTTCCGACGTTTTTTAATCCGAGATTAACAATCAAATTCTTCTGTAATATTTGCAGTAAAATGAATTCACTTGTTGATTCGGTGCTCTCACTAACCATCGGCGATCAGATTAAAAATGAACGGAAGCCTTTGAATGCTGGAAAGCTCGATGCATTGCGTAAGGCAGCATTTGGCAGTCGGCAAGTTAATTTTATCAAACCATCGCGACCAGACCGGAAGGGACTGAACTCGGAGATAGTTATTGAAAAGAAGATTGCGCACGGTATTTATCATTTCGTCGTGTTTTCATTTAATAAAATTAAATTTTGATAAGTTTGTTTTATTTTGCGCAGCGAAAGCCCAAAAGGAGAAGGAAAATTTGAAGAAAGCTGAATTAGAAGCAAAACAAGAAGAGGTGTCCAGGTCAAAACCTATGGCTACACCAACAGTTCCAGTTGTGGCACCTCAGCCTAAGCCGACTACTCCAACAACAAGAGCTCCACTTCTCCCGAACCCAAAAGAATCGGTCCAAAAATTAGGCAGTATGCCACAGCCAGTGAATGCAGTGTCATTTGGTAACTTGACAAAGCCCAGTTTTGCTGCGCCACAAGCTACTCCAGCTGCAAAATCTATTGAAGCTAATTCGTTGTTCGGAAACGATAAGCCGCAGCTGTCATTTGGCATGACGACAGAAAAACCAATTCCGAAATCGGAACCATTATTAGATGTACCGGCAAATGTCAGTAAAATTGGTTCGGTGACGACGACCGGTGCAGTTGCTACGTCAACGGGTGGATTTTCATTCGGAGCCAAGGCAGATACAACAAATGTACTAGGTTCAACAATTTCAAGTGGTTTCGGGATTGGTGCATCAGCGAAGGCACCCAGTTTCGGTGACCTGACCACTACAATCAAATCAGATGCGCCAAGTTTATCGAAACCAACTACAGTCACTACATTTGCAACTGAACCAGCTGATGCAAAACCAGCTGCATTCCCATTATTGTCGAATGCAAGTAATAAAGAAGTGTCACAAGTGGCAACTTCTACCCCTAGTACAAACATTGGTGCAAAGCCGCTCGCTCTCACTGTAAAAAACTCAGCCCCATTATCATCGACCCAAAATATCTCAGCTCAGCAGCCAGTTTTGTCCAGTGTTTTGTTGAATACAGCAGCACCACCGACGACAGCAACTTCATTCAAGTTCGACCTTGGCAATGCGTTCAATGCGGATAAACCGAAGAGTGACAAAGAGAACAGCCCTGCTATCGCATCGGTGCCAATAACAAAAACAACATCAAACAGCAATTTTACATTTTCATTTGGAGAAATGAGCGCATCCACACCATCCGACGTTAAATCAAGTACTCATGCCGTTTCGACGATTCAAACTATTCCGAATGCAACAGTTGTCGTATCAACGCCAATTGCAACAACGGCGACGGTGCCAACGGTCAAGTCAACTGGAAGTACCTTTAGTTTCGCCAAAGCAAGTGCAGAAACATCCATCTTTGGTGGCAGTAGCACGGCAACCTCAACCGCTGTAACAACCACCCCGAACGCAACAATTAGCAGCTCAGTAGATTCATCGTCAAAATTTCAAGGATTCAACATTTGTAAACCAAATGTGGCCGATAATTCGAATTGTAAGAATTTTTTGAAAAGTATGTCAATATGTTGACCATCAAAAATGTTTCTCTTCCGTTAATTTCTAGCCGACAAAAGTATATTTTCATCAAATTCGTTCGGTTCCTTATTTGGAAGGGCAACATCGCCAAACAGCACGACAATGGTCTTTGGTGCAGCAGCTGCGGCTGTTACATCAACAGAATCCAACCCATTTGTTGGCAAATCAACTACTACCGGGTACGACACATTCGATCCAAATTAAAATTAAGCTGTTTTTTTACAGAAATTCGTATATTCCTTTTTCAGTGCGAATACTCTTTCGGCGACTAATACGACCGCAAATCTCTTTGGAGCTAAATCCCCTGATGTTACGACCAATCAGCAAATGGCTGGATCGAATATGTTCGCCACCAAAGCGACAGACGGGACATCATTTTCGTTCAATAGTTTCACTTTATCACCGCCAGCATCGGCAGCGGCCAGTCCTTCTGCATCGGCCGGTGGCAATATTTTCGGATCACCATCAACCAAACCAGGTCAAAACATTTTTGGTGGCAACACTGCAAACACTAGCACAAGCACAGCATCCATTTTCGGCGGTGCCACTCCATCTTCGCCATCAAATACATTCGGATCATCTGTGTTTGGCAATGCAAATAATACAACAAATGTTTTTGGCGGTGGTGCTGCTAATGCCAGTAAGTGGTAAACAGTTAAAGAAATAGAACACAAATGCATTGAATTGTATTTCGTTTAGCCAATAATGCGTCATCAACTACTTCGGGCTCAATATTCGATGGTCCTTCACTTCCAGCATCCGGCGGCTCTATGTTCGGTGCCGCAACAAGTTTCGGTTCACCGCAACAGCAGCCATCGTCAGGCCAGAGTATGTTCGGTTCGTCTAGTTTTGGTGGCGGTTTTACACAGCAAACATCGAATGCACCAACTTCGACATCAACTTTTGGTGGAAGCTTCTCACAATCAGGTTCAAGCGCACCAGCTTTTGGCTCACCCACCTCATTCGGATCACCGGTATGGCCGTTTAAATAAAGATACACAGAAAATTATTTAAAATCCATTGTAAATATTCCAGTTCGGAACGACGGCTCCACAATCACCGACTACATTTGGATCACCGCCACAGCAACAAAGTGGTTTTGGCCTAAGTGCGATTGCAGCTTCAGCAAACCCAACATTTGGTTCAAATGCCACATTCGGAGCGGCGCCAACATTTGGCAGCCCGAAAAGTGGATTCGGTACATTTGCTAATGTAAGTGCAAACTCATCATTCGTATCACCACAAAAGAACACATTGTTTGAAACACTCGGTTCATCGGACAATGCGATGACTTTTGGCAATTTGGCTCAAAGCCAAAATACAGCTGCGCCGAAACAATTCAGTGGCGGGTAAGATAGTTTTGATTCAAACAATACTCCAAATACTTGATGAATTTTTTTTTTTTTTTTTTTTGATTTCCAACATTGAACACACATCTTTTTTTTCCACCATTTCTTTTTCTCGCAGATCATCATTCTCAAGCTGGCGTTAAAACCGGCACGTCCGAATGCATCGTCGAGTTTAAAAATTAATCGTTGAAAATAATGAGCGAGAAATGAACATTCGGAAGAAATACTTGTCATGAATTATTATCATAATCAAAATATTACAATAAAGAAATGCTGATTTACATCAGAATGCAGGTTTTTTGTCAAAAAATGCAGCAATCAGGAACTTATTTGATTCCAGATTAAAATCAGTGGAGCATCTTTCGACGTGAGGCTGTTCTTGAGTGTTTGATCGTATTAACACAGCTTTATCACGCACATTTGAGGGTTGAGTTAGTTTATTAAATCAATTGAATAAATCATTTTAAAATGAGGACATTTATTTCGAAGTTTTCGTATTACATTGAAATGTTGAAAATACTTTGAATTGATGCAGTTGATAGATGTGTAAAAATTGCTTGTAGCATACCAAATTATTTGTCTTTGTCATCAATTAAAGTAATCAATATTTTCTTTTCAATCGCCTTTTTTTTCTTATTGGTTTTCGTCGAGACTCGCTGCAAATAAACGTGGAAAAGTAAAAGAAATAATAATTTTTTATGAAAATAAATGAATAAGAAAGAAAATGATAAAAATCAACAGCTCACATCTAAACGGTATGCTTTCGTCAGCACTCTCAGCATCAATTTAATCGAAATTGTGTTGGCGCCATATATTCTCTGGCGTTCCCTCCGGTAATTTGCCAGAAAGCAATATATTTTCAATGGTCTTCGATACACTTCTGCAGCCGTTATCGATTGCAATTTGGAAATCAGAGACCTGTGAATGGAAACAATTCAATCATCAATTTATGAAAATATTTGGCCAATTTAAGCGAATAATCCTCACCTTTTGACCCATTGCTTTGCAAAGTGCATATGCAAATACGTAGCAGAGCTCGTTTTTGCGATCTTTTGATACAGGTGGATTTTCATATTTTATGTATTCCAATGGGTTGAAATCCGATTGCTGGTAAAGGTCGGTAATCTCGTCCAAATCGACCGTACTCAAGCAGTAAGGAAATTTTTCCATGAATCCATGGAATGGTGAATATATTTTGACCATACTTTTTTTAATATCGACGGGATTCTTATCGAAATAGACGCAAATGTAGCTATTATTTGATGTATCAAGCAAAATTCGTAGCATGCCCGGCTTGATGGTTGTACATTCATCTATGAACCTATGCATGATGGCGATCAATGGTTTTATTACATCCTTATTCAAATGTTCGCCATTCGTCATTTTCTCTAGAAACTTCTTTGGGTTAATTTTATGCTTGGAATGGCAATGATCTTTATGGCTCGGTCTATAATCTTTTAAACCACAACTACAACAAATTATCTTATCGATAAACTTGGATTTGTGTTTTTTTAATGCATCGGAATTGTCGAATAGTATCCTACAAATGCAGCAACGGTGCTTGTCGGCTCGGATCTTTCTGTGAGCTTGATAATTGCGTTTACATCCTTTGTAACAAATTGAGCACACAGTTTCTTTCTCAGCGTTTTTGTAAGTTTCGTCGTGTCCAACTAGTGCTGGCTTTGGCCTTGGTACATTTGGTGGATTCATAGGTACTGCGAACATTGGTGGCTCTGTTGGCTCTGTTGGCTCCGTCGGAATCTTTTTCGCCGTATCAATTGTCAGCTTCATAAATGCTCCAGGTATTTCGGATTTCTTCCAGGAAATATTTTCCTCCAAATTCTTTATCAAATTTTTGTATTGAACACTATCTTTCATGTTCACTTCCGCGCTATTCAATGACATCTTTAATATGCACACAAAATCGAAGAACCAAAATTAAGTTGGAATGTCCGAAAATTGAGAAACGCTTGCTGTACTCGTCGATCACACTAAACCGAATGACTATGCATTTCGTGCAGCATCATACGGATCATGCCGCAAAAAAATTAGTACAAACGTGAGTGCAAATCACGCACACAAATCTGCATTTCCTCGTTGTTGTTGTTTTCAAGTGTGTTTTTGGCGCTCAAAAATGAAAAGTCAACTGTGTAAGGTTTATGTTCCCGGATATCCGTTCGCATGACAACACAACATTGCCAGCGAATAATTCGATTCGATACAAAAAATACTAAAAATACTTGGTGTATTTCTCCTTTCGATTTGCAACAATCAAAACATATATTTTTTTCACCGGTTTATCCCCTCGCTGACCAACTCTTAAGCTAGCGTGAAAATCTGCAAGATCCAATGCATCGCCTATTCAAAAAATTAAGAATCAATCGTTTGAAAATAAATCAGAAAGATTACAATAGTGTGGCAGCACTAACTTTTGTGATTTTACGATTTTCTAATATCTCCTATTGAAGTAAAAAGAACGCCATATTCATCGCCATGCCTATGTATTGATGATTGATTGTGACATCTAAAGATTTAATCAGAATTAAATTGAATTTTTATTAACATACGAGTAAATATCATTCGGCATTGCGCGTTGACAGTGGTTTCGTCAACAGAACTCGTGGTGGATTGAATCATTCTGGAAGCGTCATATCCAATTGCAGCTGCGATTACACCCGCGACCACCATTTGAACCACATAAATATATTGTGTGCAAATTCAAGTGCATGGGAAACAATATGTATTTTTAGTTCCAATCCATAAAAAGTCTATCTTTGTAGTTTTTGTACGGATTTTTATTTTTTTTTTCTCAAATAAATTTTCAAAATAACATTATTTTTTCTTGAGACAACCGTTTATACAAGTGATATTTTGATATTTCAATTTGAATATTCATTATTTTAAATGATCTCAAAATGATCTGAATCGAATTCACGAAAATTGTGAAAATATTGTTCAAGTATCCTACAGTTACAGTCCAATCAATGCAACAATAAAATTACGATTGTCGTACTTAATAGAGGTAAAATTTAGTTTATGAGAAATTCAATGAATATTCAATTTCCAAAAGTAAAGGACCGAGGACTGATCGCTTACAATATAATTTGTTTTAAATTGTCCACTCATTTACGTATTCCTCTTCTTTTCATCGAAGCCGTACATTTAGGACAATACCATTTGCCTTTCGGTGGCTGTGTTATGCCAACACATGGGTAGTGGAACCATTCAAATGGACACTGAAAAATAAGAGCAACAATCGCGTTGGTTTTTGATTCTCCCTTAAATTCCTTTTCAACAGCAATACTTACGGCTTCGTTATCACAAGCGACCATATCACCGTAAGACACTTGGTTGCAAGTACAGTATCTCGGCTCATTCGGGTCATAAGACCAGTCACCATCTGTGCTCGAATCAACGACGATGCCATTTTCTCCGAAAACCATGGATGCTGACGGTGATTCTGGATCGGATTTTGGGGCGAAAATTATCGGCTGTGCTGCTTGCATTGGTTGATTTGATGGCGCTGGCAAATTGAGCGAAGCGGATGCAGGTGTACTTACAACAGGATCTTTTCTAAAATGTCCAAAACGATAGAATAAGGAATGATATCAACAGCAACTAAATGCATTCCACTTACTTTTTAGTTGGTCGTCGGATGTTTAGCGTGTTTCCATCGCGATCAACAGTTTGGAGGGTATTATTTGTAGTACCAGCTAGTTCTTTTCCGATAACCAACTCATGTGAACCACTTGTTGATACGCCATGGATTGCTTCATAAGATGCTTTCAAACTAGCCGTTCGTCTGCCTTGCTGCATCTGCTGTGTGGCTACAATCGCTTGGCTGGCGGCAGCGGCAATCGCATTGCCGGCACCAATGTGCTGCAGGCTATATGGTACAGTTGTTTGAACGGACGGCGTATTCGTTGGTAAAACAAGTGGTGCGCTCGATGACGACTGAGCTGTATTGTTCGGTGTAGCGATGACATTCGGAATGGGAGTGCTTAGGGCTGGCCTTTTCTCTAACGGTCCGCCACTTGTATTGCTATTTCGTCGCTTCTCCGGGCGTGCTTTGTATTTTTCACGATTCTGGGGTGTATTTGCATTGCTTGAAATTGAATCAAACAATCGATTCTCCTTCTGGCGATTACCCGCATTTGACGTACTATTATTCAATATGTTATTGCAATTCGTATTGCTATTACTGCTACTAATATTCCCGTCTAGTTCAAGTGCTCGCTTTTCTAGGATTTCTGTTATGCCATTGTTATCGGCCTCCAGCTCACATTTAAATTTGAACAGTTCGTTGTCGAGCCGACGTACATATCGATCAACGAGATCATACATATAATTGGCCAAATGCACTTTTTCATCGGCTTCCTCCAATATTTTGTAATAATCTTTACGGATTTCATCGTCGGCATCAGCCGTTTGTGCTTCGCCGCGCGCATATCTCGAGAACAGCACTCGGATCCGTTTTTCGATGGCGTCAATGTTGTCTATTTTTTCAACAATAAAATACAGTTTTTGAGTTGACATTTTAATGTATTTGACCTATTTTTTTCACTTACTTTGAACAGTTAAGTCCATTTCACGCATATCGGTGAGCCGGTCACGAAGCTCCTGAGGCAAGTGTTCAATCACTGAAAAAAGTTAAATCGAAAGTGTTGCTGTTAGTGATGTAAATGTATAAGTCCAATCGTATATATATATATACTTTTGGCATTGATCATTATTAACGCCATTTATTCATGAACAATCACAATTTTTCACTTACTTTCCAAGTAATCTTCGAGGTACAACATATTTAATAATTTCAGAGTTTAGTTTGACTGGCCTAGATTCAGTTTGATAGTGTCTATGGTTGAGAATGAAATAAAGGCGTTTCAAAGTTGTAAATTACTTGAAACTAATGAACGTATTAAGTGAATATTTTGCCACTTGACGTTTGTCATATGGCGCTTGAATCGGCATGTTCGCTTCTTCTTAAGTCTCGTTTCCATCATCGTTGTTTGGTTGAACACATGTCGACCAATATTTTAGCAAAATTGTATTAAAATTCTTTACAATTTTATTTTCCAAATTGAAATGGACAAATTCAAATGATAAGCCGCTATTTGTTGTGCTCCAACTACAAGGAACAACCTCGGTTCACATTCAGTCAATCACTGGTTGGTGCTTGGTTTATGTTTGTTTGTGTGAATACTGCTTAATGTAAACGTTTGTTGTCGGTGCCTCCAAATACACGATACATAAATGTCAGAAATCGACACACACAAATTCGATCTATTCGCAAAAATTAATAATAAGCTACCAAATAATAATTTTTTGATCAACAAAAATACAAACTTAAAATGGAAGAAGTGCAGCGACATTCAGTGCACACGTTAGTTTTCAGATCGTTAAAACGTTCTCACGATATGTTCGTTTCCGACCAAGCCTTTCTTCCCGAAGTTGATGAAGAGCTGTAAGTATTCATTTCATTCTTACCATTTGCTTCGTTCGTCTAAAATCGGTATTATTTTTTCTTTCATTTTGCAGTGAACAAAAGAGAAGATTGGTGAAAGCGCGTGATACGTACGATTACATTTATAATCGTGTTAAAAATATGAAAAAAGATCAATCACATCATCAGGCAAAAACGCAAAATGAAAACACACAGCCGAATGCTGAAAAAGAGATTAGTTCGATCGTCGATGAACCGAGCTCCTCAACGGCGTTGGTTCCGGTATCAAATGCTAGCTCAACAGAGAGCTTCTTCACAGCTGCTAGCCAATCAAGTGGTTCGAGCCATCAGCTGCAATTGCAACCAAAGAAAGCACCAACAATTCCGAAACCGAAATGGCATGCACCGTGGAAATTGAGCCGAGTGATATCCGGACATTTGGGTTGGGTGCGATGTGTTGCCGTTGAACCCGGAAATGAATGGTTTGCAACTGGTGCAGCCGATCGGGTCATCAAAATTTGGGATTTGGCCAGTGGCAAATTGAAATTATCGCTGACGGGTCATGTGAGTACCGTTCGTGGTTTAGCTGTGAGCGCAAAACATCCGTATCTATTTAGTTGTGGCGAAGATCGGCAAGTCAAATGCTGGGATTTGGAATACAATAAAGTCATTCGGCACTATCACGGCCATTTGTCGGCTGTTTACTCGATGGCTTTACATCCAACAATCGATGTTTTGGTGACAGCGGGACGTGATTCAACGGCTCGAATATGGGATATGAGAACAAAAGCAAATATTCATACTCTTTGTGGGCACACAAACACGGTTGCCAGTGTGGTGGCCCAAGCAACCGATCCCCAAATCATCACCGGCAGCCATGATTCTACTGTTCGTCTCTGGGATTTGGCGGCCGGTAAAAGTGTCTGCACATTAACCAATCACAAGAAGAGCGTACGAAGCATCGTGTTACATCCGAACTTGTAAGTGATTTTCGAATTGAATGATGACCATTTATTTTCAATCGAAATTGACAAATATTTCAATTTTCTTGAATCATAGATACATGTTTGCATCGGCGTCACCCGATAATATTAAGCAATGGCGATGCCCAGAAGGAAATTTCGTACAAAATATATCAGGTCATACGGCAATTGTTAACTGCATGGCTGTTAATCCGGATGGAGTTTTAGTATCGGGAGGTGACAATGGTACCCTATTTTTCTGGGATTGGCGAACTGGTTACAATTTTCAACGGTTCCAAGCTCCAGTACAGCCCGGTTCAATGGACAGTGAAGCGGGCATATTTTCGATGACATTTGACATTACTGGTACACGTTTAATCACAACCGAAGCCGACAAAACCATCAAAATTTACAAACCAGACGATGAAGCGACAGAAGAAATGTATCCAATCAATTGGCGTCCGGAGCTCTTGAAACGGCGCAAATTTTAAGATCACCATCTCTCTTCAATATTATTAAGTTTAGTAAATATTGTACAAATATTTTGATTTTCCGATCATGTCTTTCGCTTCGGAAACTTTCGCTAGTTACTCAGATGACCATGAAAATAAAAGCAACACGAACGAGCGATAAATAAAGGTATCAAACACGAGCTTTGTTCTTTTTAAATATTTATATACAAGTTTTTCTTGAGTACAACTATAATGACGCATTTTAAATTAAACTGTATGGATCTCGAGTAAGGACTTAATTGGAAATATGGAAAATAAGCAATTGCCAATTTTTGCAAATGGATAAGTGATTTTAGCTGACCAATTGAACGATATGTGTCTAATTTAACATCGTGTGGCGATCGTAGATGTTCCTACGTTGCTCACTCACTGTTCGCTTCCATTTAGTGATTTTAGTGACGCCCATTTGTTGGCCGGACGAGTAGCTGGTTGTGCCCAAATCGATCGCATTGATCGTTGAGGATGGCAATGTTGTATCGTCCTGTTTGAAGGAAATAATATAATAATACGTACAAATCCATTGATTTCAGTTCAATTAATAGTTGACAATTTCTACTGAGTATAATCAATAGAAATACACAAATAGCAGGCTTATAATTTTATCCAGCATTTTCTACCAGTTTTCCGAAAACGTTTTGCGTTTTTCATAAATTGTGTATATATATATGAATAAAAACAAATATCAAAAGACATGCGAATTGACCGACAAAAGTGCAACAAACACATAACACGATCTTTAAATAAAATGCAAAGAATTTTTTGCTCTAACGTACAATTAAAATTCCAACAAAATATATTAAAATTATTGTCGTTTAGTTGAAATGTGTCAATTGATGGCAAAAAATATAAATAACACCAAGCGAACAAAAATACAAGTAATTTGTTTTTTCTACAA
The DNA here is from genome assembly GCA_028476595.1 of Obolodiplosis robiniae. Classification (NCBI taxonomy): domain Eukaryota; kingdom Metazoa; phylum Arthropoda; class Insecta; order Diptera; family Cecidomyiidae; genus Obolodiplosis; species Obolodiplosis robiniae. The sequence continues at coordinate 2,947,002 of CM052017.1, read as the reverse complement.
AATCTATGATTAAAACATGTATCGTGACAAATCCATATTTCATAATGGTGGCCAAATTCGGGAAATTATAACAAAAAAATACTGCAAAAGCAAAAATACTTTGATTTTAGCAATACATAATTAGAAACTCTGATGACACCAGACATTTGCATTCAAACATATTATTAAATCTCATTAATAAATAGCCGACTAAAAGAAAATAAAGCAGCAACATGTTAGATCAGAGTACATAGTTTAAAAAAAAATATCCAGATAAAATGTGCAAATTAGACAATGATACAAGTTTCGATCAATCATCACGTACATCTTCGTTTGTGTGCTCCTGATAGCTGTTTTTGATGCGCTTGTTGAGCAAAGGATCCAGACAAATCAAGAACAGCATGTAAATAACAAGCAATGATATAATCCAAATCACAATGATAACCACCACTTTGATAATGGCCGTATTTCGGTTCTCGTATTTGCATTCGCATCGTGGACAAAATTCTTGCTCTTTCCCCTCGATTTGGCCTTTAAGCCGCGGCAAAATTACACCATCGCAGTTACTGAAATCATAAAGCAAACATCGAACACATTCTAGCATCTGTCGAACCAGATTTAATGAAAATCGAACACAAAATAATTGCACTCAAATTGAGACCATACCATTTTGATGGTGGAACGTTTTCGATATATAACAAGCGATCTGCTTTTTGGGTGTTATTCAAAACGGAATTAATACTGGGGCAAACACACTTGCATCTTTTATCTTCATATGATTGGGCCTAATTGTGTGAAAAATGAAAAAAAAAAAAACGTAATAAACAAAGTGAAAAAAGTTTCATTTTTATGCACAATATTTTAACAATTTAACAAAATACATAAAAAAGAAATAGAAAGTCCATGTACAAATAAGAGATAGTCAAAATAGTGACATTATTTTCATTTGATGCGTACTTACATTGGCTGATGGAATGAAAACAAATATGAATAGTACGATTGCCGTACAAAACACCAAAAATTGATTGAGAAACATATTTGAATAATTTCCTGTTAATAATTTCAGTGAATAACTACAATTTGTTCTGTTTCACTGCGTTCATCACTACGAACAATGAAATATTGCGTATGTTATGCTGATTTCTTATCTGTCAAACGCTCCTGTCACAACTACAAACAGAATGTTCACTTGTACTATGTTCATTGCAAATCGATCATATTTTTGGTTGATATACACGGTTGTCAACAGTAATTTGTTTCAAGGATTTGTTTACAATTTTCCAATCGAATGACAGCTTCTGCCACGCCAGCTGCATACCAAGTTGTCAAGTTAATTAAAATTGAAAATTTCAATTAGATTAAGTTCATACAAGCGCCACATCACACGCAAAAAATTGGAACAATTCAACAAAAAAAAATTTCAATAAAACTAATAAACACCCACAAAAACGCAGAATGGCTACCAATCAATTGTTGAATCATCAAAATGATACTGACAGAGATACAAAAGTTGCATTGATAACCGGCATAACGGGGCAGGTGAATATAAAAAAATAATATTTGTTTTGCACTTCCAATTATCAAGCAGATTTTATGTGTGCATGATTTTCAATTTTTTAAAGTCAAAATATGAAATATGGATTTCTGTTCGGTAGGATGGTTCCTATTTGGCCGAACTTTTATTAGAAAAAGGATATACCGTGCATGGGATCATACGAAGAGCGAGTACGTTTAATACGAGCCGCATTGAGCATTTATATGCTGACCGAAGCAGTCATCGCGAAGGAAAGATGAAGCTTCACTACGGTGACATGACCGACAGCAGCAGTTTGATCAAAATCATTTCGGCTGTTCGACCGAATGAAATCTACAATTTGGCTGCACAAAGTCATGTTAAAGTGTCATTTGATCTCAGCGAATATACAGCAGAAGTGGATGCTGTTGGAACACTTCGGCTGCTGGACGCTATTCGAACATGCGGCATGGAAAAGAAGGTCAAATTCTATCAAGCGAGTACATCAGAACTGTACGGAAAGGTGGTGGAAACACCTCAAACGGAAAAGACGCCATTTTATCCACGTTCTCCATACGGTATGATGTCATTTTCAGACTTGCTATCGAAACAAAAATACTTTGAAATTAACGTAATTCATATCGTTTATTAGCTTGTGCGAAAATGTATGGGTTTTGGATTGTCGTCAATTACCGTGAAGCATACCAAATGTTCGCTTGCAATGGCATTTTATTCAATCACGAGTCGCCACGACGCGGTGAGAACTTTGTTACGCGCAAAATCACGCGATCGGTTGCAAAGATTATGTTGAATCAAATCACCAGTTTTGAGCTGGGTAACTTGGATTCACGGCGCGATTGGGGACATGCCAAAGACTATGTTGAGGCAATGTGGTTGATGTTGCAGCAGAAAGAGCCAGAAGATTTTGTTGTGGCTACCGGCGAAACGCACAGCGTTCGTGAATTCGTTGAAGCCGCATTTGCTGTGATCAACCGCAAAATCGAATGGCGTGGAGAGGGAGTGGAGGAAGTTGGCGTAGAAGCCGGCACCGATATTGTCCGTGTGAAAGTAAATCCAAAATACTTCCGACCCACAGAAGTTGACTTACTACTTGGCGATGCAACCAAAGCACAACAAGAGCTTGGATGGAAACGAAAAGTGTCATTCCTTGATTTAGTAGAAGATATGGTTAAATCCGATCTTGAGCTTATGCGAAAAAATCCATCCGCTTAAATAATGAAGAGACCATTTGGAATAGACCATATTACATACGCACACAATGCTTTATGCTGCTTTATTTTGAACAAAACCATCACTTATGATGACATTTTTAGCTTATTATGACCATTCCGCAGCACATTTCATTTTAGCATACATCATAAATTTCTTTCTATTTTTATCGCACATTTGATAGGCAAAACGATTCAGAGAGTTTATTTAGATAAGCATTTCATGCAGTTTCCTACCTTTCAAGAGATTCTTCACAAAAGGCCAAAATCAAATGAACAATTTGTGTATATATATAAATTTAAATAAATAAATTGTGATAAAAAATGGCATTTAATTTTACATATTTCAATTTCGAATTTGAATCAAAATTATAACATTTATATAGAATTTTTTTTTTTTATGTCTTCAAATATTTTTGGGCGTTTCTGGTGCAAGTAATTGGTTCGTAGCATATCCGATGTCATTTAGGAAGTTTATAGAATTTGAACACAACAACATAAGTTTATCTGACCGCGAGAAACAGCACGCTAAATAATATCCGAATCAATCCGTGAAATGTAAATTATTGAATTTAATCTATAAGCTAGGTCATGTATTGATACCCTCACATCATTCTTGCTATTAAATTAAAATATGCCTAGTTCATGTCTAAAATGTGCTTTAAATGAAATTGATTTAACTATATATAATGCCCTCAAAGCGTTACCATATTGTAGCATATTTCAGACTTTTTTGCGTTACGCATTGTACCCATTCGGAATAAAAATTGTAAAACGTAAACATAAAATTTTTTTATCGTAAATGAAATATTTCATAACAATTTTACTAGATTACGTAAGCTCACAATAGAGTTAATTCCAACCTAATGAGATGATCGTCAATAAATATATTGGACAGACTTACTCTGACCATTGAAGAAGCAACAACCAGAGCTTTTATTTAAACCATTCCCTTTAGTAGTTGATTTTATCTTTTATTATAGAAAACAAAACTCAGGCACGAGTTCATAATATCAGTTGATTCAGATTTGTATATATTTTGCATTTGTTCACAAAAACACAAATCTTAATATAATTTGCGGCACATTTTGTGTTTTGTATACGCTTGCGGAACGAGAATTCACCTGGGCAAGAGGTTTTTTATTTCAGAAACTCTACTTGAATCGCAGAAGTAGAATACAAAATGCATAATTAAACTGTGCGTTTGGAAAATATCTGCGATTGAAGTGCTCTCAATCACAGTCAGAATATAGATCTCAGATGCATTGAATTTGTTAGATAGAACTGAAAGATTTGTTTGGTTTTGTTGTTGGACAAGAGCAATGTTCGTTTCACTGAGCTCTTATCAATATTTCAGTTAATACTGATATGTTTTTGTTGTAATGTAGCAATACGGGCATATACTTACACTGCATTACATTGCTACTTGCCCCTATTTTCTACCTCCTTCATTTTAACCATATTTCAGGGTCGATTCATGCATTTAAAGCAAATGCGTATCGATAATGAATTATCTACGTCTCACCGACTCATTATACTTAATGGCTTGGACTACGAACGATTTCGGTCGATTTTCATGCTCATGTTTATTTGTATTACTCTTGCTTGAAAATGCATTCCGCAACCTAATATTTCCTCTTTCGACTTTTCGAGCAATAGTCAGATGGTAAGATATAAATTATATTTAAGTCAGTTCCAATGTAACACTTGAAATGTGAAGACAGAAGTTTGTCTTAATTCTTAATGAAATAAATATTTGGCCAAATATCTTCCGTATTTATACTAATAAAATAATAAAAATTCTACTAATTAGTAGTAAAATTACCATCTATGAATTTGAGGCTAAATTACAAAAAAAATCTACGAAATATTCAACGGACTTTCGATTCAACGAAGATTTGGGCATTAATATACTGTTTCAATCTTTGAATTTCTTGAGCCACTGTAACAAAATGAGTACAAAAGTTGAAAACGATCAGGCTGGGTTGGTTTATCGATTGGCAGAAGAAAGTGATCGCGATAACGTTCTGGACTTGATTCGTAAAGATTTTTATCCTGATGAACCGTAAATATCATTACATTCGCAAGTATTATTAAATTAAATAATCTCATTTTACCAATTTTGGAAGTGCATTTGACCGTAGTCCCACCAGTTATTACCGTCGAAATTGGATGAAATTCAGGTTTCTACCAATTATACGCCACATCCAAATTCAGTTCATTTTTGACGATAGAAAATTGATTATGAATCAACATCCATATTGTTTACTATTTAAACTTTTTGTTTGTGTTAATTTTAGGGATATATTTAACAATTGTATTCAAATATTGAATAATAAGTTTCGTTCATAATAAGCTCTATTCGCAGAGCGTGTAGCAGCAGATTATTTGGCGATGGCATTTTGACATGGCCCCCATGTGTTCACCATAGAGTATAGACAAAAAATTCTCAATATTTCGGTTCATTGTTCACATTCACAAGAGCATAATAGCATAATATTATGAATTTCAAAATCATCGAAAACAAACCAATCGAACCAAACTCAAGGTTTCTAAGCCTAACATATTCATTCTGAATAAGTTGCATTATCATACTTTGTTGACATCGGAACTGGCAAACGAGTGAAATCATTTTATCATGAAGTTAGTATTGTTCACATTGGTGGTTTTCCGCTCAGAAGCTGACTTGCGATAACGGATGATTTCGGAGATTGTAGCATAACGAATGTCGATAGACTAAATGACAACAGGCCCTCGATAGCATTTCCGCATCCGGACTGTTTTAATTCACCGAAGTGTGATAGTGCTGCACTCAATCACGAAGCCATAATCGAAAAATACAAGGACAGACAAAATGGATAAGAAAGCGAATAAGTTATTTCCCAGCGCCTGATGTTGTGGCCTTGTTCTATTTTCGTCGAAAATGATTGATACACATAATTACGAAATATCTTGTTGATTCATAGCCAATTTTCTTTCACCCATTTCTACCGTTGAAAGGGGGCAGACATTTGGGTGGCTTGATTGGGTGATACCCGAATTGAATCATATTTTGATGGTAGGATTGGGCTAAACTACACCTCTTTATTCAACTCTAAATATATGCCTGGGAACGGCTCTATTTTAATTAATCGTTACTTGGGTATATTGAAGGATAACTTATGGGAACAGTCAGAAATTACAAGATAAAGCTGATGAGGAGTTTTCTCTATCTCTGATTAAGTACGCTACATCGGTGATCGCAGTGGATGCAACGCAGAATGATAAAATTGTTGGTGCCATATTGTCAAGCCCAATTAAATTCGGGATTGCCGATCAAATGATTGAGGAATCCAAGCAATGTGAAAGCACTAGCAAAAAATGGTCGGAGATTTTACAGCTGTTTGCTTATTTGGAGGAAAAAACAAATATCTTTGAGCGATATAATATCGAAAAGGCACTTCAAATTCATGTTTTGGGTGTCGATCGCCACTATAGAGGCAAATCCATTGGTATCAATCTTACGAAAAAATGTTTTGAACTCGGAAAGCAATTCGGTTATCCGATGGTTAAGACAGATTGTACGAGTGTGTATTCGATGAACATTGCCGAAAGACTTGGTATGGAATGCATCTATCAGTTGTCATATGCCGATTACAAGGACAAGAACGGAAAACAGCTTTTTAATCCGACTTTTCCACAAAAATACATCAAGACATTTGTTAAAATTCTATAAACTTCCTAAATGACATCGGATATGCTACGAACCAATATCTTGCACCAGAAACGCCCACAAACATTTGAAGACATACAATTTTTTTTTTTTCTATATAAATGTTATAATTTTGATTCAATTTCGAAATTGAAATAAAATCAAATGCTATTTTAAACACGATTTATTTATTTCAATTTATATAATAAACACAATTGTTTCTTTTTTTCATATGATTTTGGCCTTTTGCGAATCAATGCTTGCAAATTACAAACACTTAGCGAACGCGCCGTATTTGTCGGCTGTTATGCGAGCCTGTTCCAAGAGTGTCTGCGTTTAGGTGCAAACGGTCCGTAATATGGCATCGTGCGTTTTTATCCGTTCACTCCTCATGTAATTTCTAAATGATGTTTATCTGCGCATTCTTTCTAATTTGTTTACACTTATTTCTGGTCTCTGTCTCAAATGTTAGCCGAACCATAAACGCTCTATCTCTGTCGCACTTCTTTTGAAATGGCTTGTCTGTGGTAAAGGTAGAGTACAATGGCCACTTGATAAATTACAAATGTTTGGCCGGTACAACTTTCATCGATCGGACCTCTTGATCTCAATGTCAAATTTTGACTTTTCACTGGCGATGCTTGCGTTAATTAATTCGCGAATATCTTAATATTGAAGGATAACAGTCCCAAAGACTCCCAAATTACAAATTAGTGCTGACGAGAAAACTCGATCAGTGATTAAGTACACCACATCGATGATAGCAGGGGATTCAACGCAAATTCATAAAATTGTTTGTGAAGTATAAGTCAAAAAGTAGGAAATTGTATAAAACTATTCTCAAAAGAAATTCTTTGAGTTATTTTGCATTCTAAATGTTCATACTTTTATCAATTCCAAGAGAAGTGCGATAGAGACAGATATAGAGCTTTTATGGTTTTGCCGACATTTGAAATATCGACCATTAATCGAAACGCCGCGACGAATACAAAAGAGACGACGAATATGCATTTCTCATGAAAATTATCCATTTCATTCGTTTTATCCACCAAGATAACGAGCTTATTGGACAACAAGCATCAAGTTCGAACCACAAATCTTCGTTTCGTTACGAACAAATATACGGTTGTCTTTGTTCATTATTTCTTGCCTATTCCATGAAAAGAAATTATTTACGGCGCCGCTTCATGGAATGTGTCAGAAGAGTATAAAGAATAGGAACGAATACACAGATCAACACCATTTCGAAATGGCATGACAAATGAATGGGTAGAAACGCACGATGCCATCATTACGGAACGTTTGCACCTAAACGCAGACACTCTTGGAACAGGCTCGCATAACAGCTGACAAGTACGACGCGTTCGCTATGTGTTTGAAGTTTGCAAGCAATGATTCCTTAAACCGTTTTTGTAACATGACAATTACTCGCATTTTATTCTGCTCCTCAATTTATCTACTCAAAATATTTATTATTCAATAGATTATTGCCAATTATTTCATCAAGATTTCGTCGAGAATTAAGCTATTTCATGAATTTCTTACATTTTGTCCTTTTTCGTTGATTATTGCCATTTTATGAATATTTATAGACTTTTGAAATTTATTTTTTCACAATTGCTTTCTATATTGGAATTTGGTTGAAAAACTGAATTTTAACAAATTGCTTCACTAGTAATTCAGTAGCGCTTAGCGATATTTTCAACGATCCTTATCGCTACAAATCAACGTGAAAAAGTGAAAGAAATAATATTTTTTTATGGAAATAAATGAATCAAAATGAAAAAGAAAATGATGAAAATCAACAGTTCACATCTAAACGATAAGCTTACGTCAGCACTCTCAGAATCAATTTAATCGAAATTGTGTTCTCTGGCGTTCCTTCCGGTAATTGCACAGAAATTCAATACACTTGTGCAGCCGTTATCGATTGCAATTCGGGAATCAGACACCTGTGAATGAAAACAATTCAATCATCAATTTATGAAAATATTTTGCCAATTTTAGCGAATAATCCCCAACTTTTGACCTACTGCTTTGCGAAGTGCATATGCGTAAATGTGGTTTGGCAGCACTCCAATATTCACTGTTGCTATTGCTAAGTGCAAGAATTTTTCGACCTTATGTTTTGAATATCAAGAAACCCACGTGAATTTCTCGTCAGCTTTACGGTCTGATACTTTAACGTTTTCATATTCTATTTAATCTAATGGATAGAAATCTTGCAGAAATGTATCAAGTTATAGTCGGGTTTGTATATGAACGAAATGAGAAATCAATCAGTGAGCATGAATTTCGTAATGAACATCACCATTTCAGTGTTCCATTGGAAAACAGCTATTAATGTGATCTGTCCAAAACATTGAGATGAACACGAACTCACTGCCATATACTTCAATGAGAGAGTAAATAAAATGTCCACATTCGAGAAACTGCTTTGAGATGCAAAAATATCAGATCTGGTAGGGTATTTGGTTCTGACGATGATGAGCTTTGTGCCAACATCATAACATCGATCATTAATTTGGCAGACAGATACACGTACGCCCAACTATATCCGTAGAAGTAATTTCCACAATTTCATGAGAATTGCTTTGTCAACAACAGATTTCATAGAAACCGCTCCAATTTACTGGCTTCTAAATTTGTTTGAAAATATGGATTTATATATTGTTGTTATTTTAGAAGAACTTGACCTTTGGAAACTGCTTTCAACATCTTATCTAAACTTAAGAACGCCAAAAATCCAATTTGTGAGACTTCACAACCCTGAAAACCCACGAATTTTGAATGAAATTATAAATAAAATAATGATTGTAAAAAAATCCTCATAATTTTGTTACCAATAGTTTCTGTTCGACGCGTTTCAGAAAGAAATGCATGATTTCAACACAGAATATGGATTTCGATTTCTTTCTGATGTATTTTAATACGAAACGCGTCGTATTGCATGATATTTACTCAAGCGAATTCACCGAATGAGATCAGCTTATATAATGATTTCACCGCATAAGAATCTCTTCTTTTTGCATGTAACGTCACGTTTATTTCTGCCCTAATTTTTGAGCCGTTATATTGTGGTATAACACGAGTAAAGAAATTAGTAAGTGTATTTGAACTCACTTTTCGTCCTTTAGCATACTCAAGTAGTCACTGAATAGCGCGGAGCAGAACATGGATAATGATGTGGAATACAACAGTTTGGTTAACGATTTGATGAACTATTTGCCAACAGTTTTGTGAATGTTCTCAGTGCCGATCAATGCACTAAATTAACTAAAGCAAAGGAAGCGTCAATTCGACACGACAGAAGTTCCTTCGACGCCAATGAAGAGACTGTTTTGATCAATTTGTGACAAAAGGATGCAAACGCGATGACCAGGCTCACAGAATGATCCGAGCAAACGGGCAGTGTTGCTTCCTTTTTAGGCGACCACTCGACAATTCCGATCAAATAAAAGGACATACATTGAAAAATATCCCCAAGTAGATTTGCTTTGATTATGATTTATCAAATCACGGAAAGTCCCATCCAAAACAATGCCACGACTGATGTTGAATGAATAAATGCTAATTGCCGACGAGCAATTCACGTGGGTTTCTTGATATTCAAAACATAAGGTCGAAAAATTCTTGCACTTAGCAATAGCAACAGTGAATATTGGAGTGCTGCCAAACCACAGTTACGCATATGCACTTCGCAAAGCAGTAGGTCAAAAGTTGGGGATTATTCGCTAAAATTGGCCAAATATTTTCATAAATTGATGATTGAATTGTTTTCATTCACAGGTGTCTGATTCCCAAATTGCAATCGATAATGGCTGCAGAAGTGTATTGAATTTCTGTGCAATTGCCGGAAGGAACGCCAGAGAACACAATTTCGATTAAATTGATTCTGAGAGTGCTGACGTAAGCTTATCGTTTAGATGTGAACTGTTGATTTTCATCATTTTCTTTTTCATTTTGATTCATTTATTTCCATAAAAAAATATTATTTCTTTTACTTTTTCACGTTGATTTGTAGCGATAAGGATCATTAAAAATATCGCTAAGCGCAATTGAATCACTAGTGAAGCAATTTGTTAAAATTCAGTTTTTCAACCAAATTCCAATATAGAAAGCAATTGTGAAAAAATAAATTTCAAAAGTCTATAAATATTCATAAAATGGCAATAATCAACTAAAAAGGACAAAATGTAAGAAATTCATGAAATAGCTTAATTCTCGACGAAATCTTGATGAAATAATTGGCAATAATCTATTGAATAATAAATATTTTGAGTAGATAAATTGAGGAGCAGAATAAAATGCGAGTAATTGTCATGTTACAAAAACGGTTTAAGGAATCATTGCTTGCAAACTTCAAACACATAGCGAACGCGTCGTACTTGTCAGCTGTTATGCGAGCCTGTTCCAAGAGTGTCTGCGTTTAGGTGCAAACGGTCCGTAATGATGGCATCGTGCGTTTCTACCCATTCATTTGTCATGCCATTTCGAAATGGTGTTGATCTGTGTATTCGTTCCTATTCTTTATACTCTTCTGACACATTCCATGAAGCGGCGCCGTAAATAATTTCTTTTCATGGAATAGGCAAGAAATAATGAACAAAGACAACCGTATATTTGTTCGTAACGAAACGAAGATTTGTGGTTCGAACTTGATGCTTGTTGTCCAATAAGCTCGTTATCTTGGTGGATAAAACGAATGAAATGGATAATTTTTATGAGAAATTCATATTCGTTGTCTCTTTTGGATTTGTTGCTGTGTGTCATCATTGTTTGCTATTTCAAATATCAGTCGAACCAAAAACTCTCTATCTCTGTCGCACCCCATTTGAAATGGCTTGGTTTGCGATAAAAGTCATCTAAAGTTGACACTATCAGTAGTGTATAATTGCCGGTTTCATCCACATTTATGAGTATTAGTGCACACACACACACATTGGATTTCGTTCTGAGTATTTTCGTTGTTCAAGTGAAGATGATGATGAATGGCAGCAACAGCATCAACAATCGTTTTACGTTCAATGTAAAAAAACTACCAAGCTTTCAAAATATAAACAAAAAATTAAAAACGCGTCAAGTCTTTCTCAATACAATGGATGTGAAACTCATTTCTAAATGTTATATTGAATCCATGAAAGCAAAGGCAATGAACGAGAAACTTAATTTTAAAGCTCAAATTGAAACCATGAAAGCAAATGTAATGAATGAGAAAGTTAATAAAAAATATCTTTCATGATATAAGGTAATTTTATTACAACTACACAGACTGTTTGTCATATATGCAAAAAATGTTTCAAGAACGAACAATCTGACGATATGATTCTAGTGAAGGATCATTGCCATATATCTATCTGGTCTCTATAGAGGTGCTGCAAATCAATCATGCAATTTATAATACCAAATTAATCAAAACATTCCGGTTGTAATGCATAATTTGCCTGGCTTTGATTCACATGTATTGATAAAAAAACTCGGAAGCAACAAACAAATCCCTGGTGAAATAACAATCATACTAAATAATTCAGAGAAATATATTTCGTTTATCAAGACATGGTGTTGGATTGCCGTATCAAAATCAAATTAAATTAAAATTTATTGATTCATTGCGTTTTTGTTCAGATGAAATGTTTACTTTGCTGAATCGGAAAGGTGTTTTTCCATACGAATACATTGACAAGGGTGATGGTTGACTTAGCAATTTATTCATATCCATTGATTTGATACTGCTGCTTGCATTGGATTCTTCTAATGAGGTTAAGAATGCCGACGGGCCATCCACTTTTTGTCCACTTATTCTGATCGGCAAACAATTTATGAGATGCGAAGATTTAAAATCTGATATATGATATAGAGATATTTTAGGAAGACTGCTTGAATATTTGAATGTATACTAAATAATCAAACTCACATCTTGCTGAACGGCTTCAACTGTTGGAATGAATGGCACCGGTGCATTTTTCAAGTTTCAAGTGAACAAAATGCCGTCATCTTGTATGTCACCAGTGAACCCGTTCTTTTTGAATATCATGAAAAATTCGACATGTAACGAATATCTCGACACGTTCGACCGATTCCTTAATCCAAATCTTCAGATGTTCTGGAAATTGAAATTCATAATCGAAGCTTTATTTGTGATTGTAACGAGTAAAGAAATTTCTTTTTGGAATAGTGTAAAATAAAATGAAAAATTACGTTTCAATATCTCATCGAACATTGCAACCGTCTCGAAATTGATGTTAAAGGTGTGATTTACGTTTTTGCCAACTGTTTCATACTCCCAGGGATCGGCTTCCTTCATTTCCTTTCTCTTACCTATTCCGGCAAACATTTTCCTACTCTTGGAAAAATAAAATTTGATAAGCATCAGTATCAGCACATAACCACTTGAAAACTGTATGTCCAACAACAACAGCTAATCTTTACTCACCGTTTTTCACGTTCCAAAATTATTCATAACTAAAGCCAGAACTAAATAAATGTGTGTCTGTGCAGTCGTGGAACTGAAAAGTAAACAAAAGAAGCTTATATGAATATTTTGAACGGGACCCGAACGATTGCTTTGACAAACTAAACTCATTAAAATCGTATACGAAGAATGTTTCAAGGTTTCAAAATGCACGCAAAACTGCATTTGAGCATAATATTTCAATGGAAAATCCGATGAATTTTTAATGCGCGATTTCAGTGTGTGCGTCCAAATGTCTTCTCAATAGTCAAAACAAGACTCTTTCAACTCAAAAACAATGGCGTCGAAGTTGGTTCACATAGAATTTCACCTAAAATATTCTAGACCATTCTCAATGTCTTTATATCGTGTCGATTAATATTCTCAATGCATTTCGTTTCATTTGGTAAATTCGACTCATTGGAGACATTTTTCATTGAATATTTCTAACCGTACGTACTGAAAAATTTTTTTGCGGTACTGACAAGGTCTGACAAGTACTGACAAACGATTTTTCAGTGAAAAAATTAAAAATCACAAATTGCTTTTACATGCAACGGAAAATTTCAATACGCTATACAAATATGTATTATATTAGCAATCAATGAGCGTATGATTTATGTTTGTATATGTGTGTTGCATTTGATTGTGCATAGCATTCGGATGTGTTTTCCATATTCTCTAGAGAGAGAGAGAAAGAGAGAGTGTATATATATATATAGCAATATATATATATATATATATATGTGTGTGTGTGTGTGTGTGTGTGCACTAATACAAATAAACGTGGATGGAACCGGCAATTATACACTACTACTACTATCTATCCACTGTGATGTGTGCTGCGAAAACGCAACGGCAAGTGAAATGAAGTCATCTTGTGTGCGAGGCGTTCATAAAAATTGACACGAGAATTCACCAGCCAACTGGTCAGCTCTGTGAGCTTCATCGTTTGCTATGGTTATCTCTTTGTTGTCATTTCACTCCAACATACCGACAAGAGAAAGAGATGGAGGCAAAAAGAAATGCTACCGAACAATTTCGTGTTCGATGGGAAAATTGAAGTGTCGCTTGTATTCGAAGCGTATATCAAATTGTACTTGTGCCATTTTTGTTGCACAGTCACATCGCAATGTGGAACACCGGGAAAATAGTTTCAGCCGTTCGCTTTTTGCGTCATCATAGCATCAACAGAGTTCAATTGCGAACAGGCAAACATGAGTGAGAGCATAACATCAAAATGTTCTGAGTATTGTTTACAGCAACGTTTCGACCCTTTTCAACGTTCAAAAAGTGATTGTCTCACATGATTCAAATAATAAGGGTCAATTCAAAAATATTATTACTGAAACTCTTTCGACAAATACTACAAATTGGAATAGAGAGTGGTTGTTATGAGCAGAAGGGAGCAATTTGGTATAATTCCAGTCTTTGTGTGAACGGTGCGAAAAAAATGGATGTTTGAAAGGTTTTACAATGTCACAACGAAAGATTGCTTCTTTATAAGTGAAGACAATGTGACATTTTCGGTTTTAACTTTGAGCATGTGAGTGTCATAAATTGGCTACTTGGCAATTGAATGCATAATTTCAGCCTCCTTAACATGCTTGATTATGGAATAGGCGCGCATAAACATCAGCAAGTTGTACCGGCCAAAAAGTGCTCAATAGATGCAGCCAGGAAATCGTATCCAACAAGCGAATATTCTTTTATTTATCTCTCCTCTCTCTTTCTCACACACTCTTTCCAAAATTAACACTCTCAAGGAGCATGAGTCCAATTTTCATGAGTTTTCTTATGGCACATTTCCATTGAAGCTATTTCGATTGAATCACATACTTCACGACGGTAAAAACGAAAGAGATAGCAACTTGAAACGGAACGAGGAGTCGTGAGTAGTGTACTTTAGTGCATTTGCTCGGAAAGCACTCATTGATGCGGCGCACAGAATTTGCAGCACTCAAAATCACCATACATCGTTCGCTTTATGATCATCAATTTCCATTGTCCCACCGCAATCGTATTCATTCTGAAATATTGTAATAATATATTTTTTTTCATGTAGTAAATAGTTGGAGGACACACAAAAATGTGACATAATTCAAGGCGTTTTAATGTTATTAAACGTGCCATCGATGATTGTGGTGCTTCCTTGTTCTGGAATAATGATGCTGTCGACTGGATTCTTTCGATTTGATTTATGGAATTCGAAATTAGAACAACAAACGAACGAATGGAAATGTTGAGCGTTTTGCAAAGCCATTCGATTCCATTACGTTTCAAATTTGCGTTTTCGTGTGAATGTTTGTCATTTCAACACTGAAATGTTCTAAGCATTGGAACATTTTTTTTTTTTGGCGAAATTCAATATTGCCGCCCACCAATTTCGATTATTATTATTACCTGTTAAATATGTCTGGTAAAAGTCGATAGAATCATGGTTTTCCAGGCGATTTTTCGAAACCCAACTCGACGTAGTTTCGAACTTGGACACAGGAAGTTGAAGATAAAATGCAATTCGCTAATTTTCGTCAATCCAAACCAAAATACCGAAAGGAATGTACTCTTATCACTTTTTGTCGGTTGATAACGAAATTCGTTTTCGTACTTGTTACATTTCGTCGTGAAAATGTCCGTTGTTTCGCATATTATCCGACTTTTGTCATAGTATCTATACCATTCCAACCGAAATATGTTGAACGGCTTTTGAAAAATGATAGTAGCCAAATGAAACAATTGAAAAAATTGGCGCAATTCGGAAAAAAGGGTTTAAAATGGAATGAAATTCGGAATGGATTATCCGGCAAACAGAAATCACAGCACAGCAAACGATAGTGTGTGCTGGTTCCAATCGTTGACAGCATCGCGCAGTTGTCAACACACACTCACGGGCGGACGTATTCACACACTCACACAAACGCAATTCCACAAAACAAAACTGAAACGTCAAATGTGTCGTTCCACCAATGCCGAATTTGATAGTCACTGTGCACGAAACATTTTTTACGTGTCCAGCAAATAATACCAAAGTGTGTTCGCTGATAAGACAATTATTTTAGATTCTTTTTTTTTTCATTTTGAAAGCAATAAAAAAAAAATCGTATCTATGGTAAAATATTTGTAATTTTTTCAAATTGCCTCAGTCAAAATAAATCGTCGAAATACGAATCGATTTTGCTTTGGGATTTTTGCGGTTTCACTGGAGTGAATTTAGTGCTTGTGTTAATGGTTTTGTTTTGCTGTCGTTTTTCGTAGGCACGGAATCGGAAAAATGCCGGTAATAACAGCAATGCAAATTCAACGGGGAACATGAATAAGAGCAGCAGCAGTACGGGCAGTTCGGGATCTCCTTCTTCGATTGGCCATGCCAGTAATCATCTAAAATCGACGAGCAAATCGAAAAATCGAATAGTCATGACCAAATGGTTTTGGATTGTCGGTTTCTGCTGTTTGCTTATCATCGCTTATTTCAGTTACATTGGCTATCTCGAAACGAGGGTCAACACACCATTTGATGCGAAAAAAGTGAGTGTTCGTTGTGTTCATCCACAAGTTGTCACAAGGAAAATACTGAAGACTTAAACAATGAGTCGAGCAATAATGATGTGTCGTTAATGAGTTATTTGTAAATTTTAGATGGTTCAACATGCGCCTCATGAGTTCTCCGAAAGATTTTGGGGATCATATCGGCCGGGCACTTATTTCGGATTGAAGACTCGAGATCCAGATTCACTTGTAATGGGTCTAATGTGGTTTTCACCATTAAGATTAGGTCCTCGCGGCGAAGGCATTCGGTAGGTTCAACACCGATTTCACGATGTTCAAAACAACGATTTGTTATTAAAAATAGTCAACGAAGTGAAAACAACTGCCAAAAATTTACATGTATTCCCATTTCAAGCTGAACTCAATAGCTATTCTTTCATATTCAATAATTATTGATTCGAATTGTAGGCATTGGTGCGAGAATGGTGACAATCTCGACAAATATGGATGGCTTCAGCATGACGGCCGTACATTTGGCTACCAGGAAATTCGAGATTTTCCCTTTACATTGGAGACATCGTTCGTGAAATTTCCGCGTGGTACAAAAGGTGGTGATTGGACTGCTCGAATTTCGGTAAAAAACAATTCGCCGAACAGTGCTGAGCCGATTTCATTGATTTGGTACATTGCACTTGATAAAAAAACGGTTGGAACGTTAACCACTTCGGCTAGTCCATCTTCAGCATTGCCATTGATTCGCGGTGAAACCTCAACTCTGGGTGATTTCATATTGAATTTCGAGCCCGCTAACGGCACAGTCAAACATCATTCATACCTCAGCACCGTTGTACCAAGTTTGAGATACTTAAAAGAATCACTGTCATCCGTTATTTACTTTGCAAAGGAAAAGGCTACAAAAGAGCAAATTTTAGTTCTGCCTGGTGAATTGCTGAGAAATAATCAAGGCGAAATTTTTAATGCTAACTTCGTTGCAGTCATGCTAACCGTTGAAGCGCCGTTCACATTGGACATCGCTTATCGATCGTTAAATGATTTGAAGTCAAGTGCAAGTGAATTGCCAGCTCATGCACCAGTTGGCGAATTATATTCAAACGCACTAGCCGCTAAGCAAATTGAATTCCATCAGCGATTCGAGAAAACGTTTCGATTGAAAGAGAAGGGGTACACGCAAAGCGAAATCGAATTTGCCGAAGCGGCTATGAGCAATATGATTGGAGGCATTGGCTATTTTTACGGTTCGTCTCAAGTGCAGAGTGATCGAACGGCGATGCCGGTCCCATATTGGAAGGCACCTCTGTATACGGCCGTTCCATCGCGTAGCTTCTTTCCGCGTGGTTTTCTGTGGGACGAAGGATTCCATGACCTCTTGATCGGTTCGTGGGATGTCGACATTGGATTGGATATAATGTGCCATTGGTTTGATTTGATGAATGTTGAAGGCTGGATTCCGAGAGAGCAAATTCTCGGTGAAGAAGCCCTCGCCAAAGTTCCCGAAGAATTCGTGACGCAACGAAACACAAACGCAAATCCCCCAACATTTTTCTTAACATTGAAATTAATCATTACGAAATATTCCCATTTACTGACGACAAATAATCGTTTGGAAACGCTAGAACGTCTATACCCAAGACTGCAAGCATGGATCATGTGGTACAATACAACACAAATTGGCAAAGAATTCGGCACATATCGCTGGCGTGGCCGCGAAGATTTCAAAGAGAATGAGCTCAATCCAAAAACACTGACATCTGGTTTTGACGATTATCCACGAGCTTCACATCCCGATGATATGGAACGGCACGTCGATCTGCGCTGTTGGATTGCATTTGCTACCGGCGTGATGGCCGAATTGGCGCACTTGCTCGGCCGAGACGATTCGAAATATCTTGAAACTCATTTCTACCTCTCAGACAATGCTCTGCTCAATGAATTGCATTTATCGCCGCATACAAAAACCTATTCCGATTGGGGCTTCCATACGGATGCAGTCGCTGTTAAAGCTGTACGTCAACCATCGCTGAATCATCAGCACCCGCAACAGCCGCTGCAGAAAATTCGCGTGCATCGAACACCGCCCGAATACAAATATGTTGACTCTGCCTTTGGCTATGTCAGCCTCTTTCCATTCTTAATGGAAATTCTAACTCCCGATTCACCGTACTTGGAGAAGATCCTGCACAATATCCACGATCCAGAAATACTATGGACAAACTATGGCCTTCGTTCACTGTCAAAACACTCGCCAATGTACATGAAGCGAAACACTGACGATGATCCACCGTATTGGCGCGGCCAAATCTGGATAAATGTCAATTATTTGGCATTGAAAGCTTTGCATCACTATGCAACTCAGCCGGGACCATACAGTGAAGATGCCAAGCGCATTTACACGGAATTGCGGCATAATGTCGTACGAAATGTTATCAATCAATACAAACGCTCCGGTTACATTTGGGAGCAGTACAATGATGCAACGGGTGAAGGATCCGGTTGCAAACCATTCACTGGCTGGTCAGCCCTGGTCGTTCTCATCATGGCCGAACAATATTAAATCCATATGTCGGGCAGTCGTCTTTTTTTCGCGTGATCAAGTCAATTCGCGTAGTTGTAGATTCATCAGCAATTCCTTTCTCTGTAGTAGTTATGCGATATATTTAAATACATTCAAACACGGTAGACCAACACATTTCAAGCAATCGTCTTTGAATACTTCCCAACGACTCGACGCATGAATATTATTCAAAAAAAAATCCTATTTCAAGGTTCAGTTTTACTGAAAAGTTTTGTGATTTTAATTAATATACTGTATATAATAAAAAAAGAGAATAGAATAAATCTTAGGCATCGAATAACCATTGAAATTCCAAAAATATATTGTCATTTCTTTGAATCCTTTCGATTTGTTTTTTTCTCTTATTATTAATTATTTGAGAGTTTTTTTGATCTTTTATTCCAAATTCATCTGGCTTCTTTCATTTATTTCGATTTTCTAGTTTTTATCCCAAGGATTTGATTGTTTCGAAAAAATGCAATTGCTTCTGAAATTCAAGCTTGAAATTGATGCGTAAAATTGTAAATGGCCATCGATTCAGCTAGATGTCGCTACATACATCTCGTTTAATTGCATTTTTGGCTGTGATGTAGACCGAGCTCGACAGTATACAGTGCTGCTCTCGCGATCGCATGAGTATTTGTGGAAGTATTCGTGCTGTCTCTTTTCCTTTTATCTATAAATACGTATATGTCAAGCTGAAAATCACGCACACAATAACAAAGCGACATCCATTTTTGTTGGCGATACAGGTTTTTTTTCTCTCCCGATTCATACTTTTTTCTACACACATCCGAGTATTTTAGGAAAGAGAGTCAAACCATATTCATTATCTGTTTTGTCGCTTCGTCGAGCATATTTAATAACTCGACAAAAAAGTATTGCAATTTTTTTTTTGCCTTCATTCATTTTGTGTGTAAATTGAATGAAAATTAGTGGAAATTCGAGTGTTTTGTTGCACCAAACTGACGAAAACATCCAAAAATTGTGTATCGAAAATTCGATTTTATTTAAACAGT
The DNA here is from genome assembly GCA_028476595.1 of Obolodiplosis robiniae. Taxonomy (NCBI): domain Eukaryota; kingdom Metazoa; phylum Arthropoda; class Insecta; order Diptera; family Cecidomyiidae; genus Obolodiplosis; species Obolodiplosis robiniae. The sequence continues at coordinate 2,927,062 of CM052017.1, read as the reverse complement.
TAAATCAAAAAACCGACCCAACAATTTTTTAAATATGAAAAAAGTTGCCTTAGGAACAATACAAATTCCTAACACAATGGTGAGTGTGATAATTTAATTTAATTCGAGAAATTCAAACATTCATTTCATTTATTGACACATCCATATTTAATTATACCTTAATGACAAGCGGCCATCAGCACTACCAAGACCATCAACATCCGCATTAAATCCAATTACACATTTCGTATTGCTAGCAAATGAAATTCATAGAAATAAATTTAGCAGCCACACATGAAATATATCTCGAATGTGGTGCCGTTGAGTTATGTGTTCGTTGAATTGGTTGCGAGCTGATAGGCCGATTGTTCAGGTTTTATATAACATTTGCATTATAATATTGTCTACGCGCGCTATTTTTCTATCATAATTTGTATGCTTTAGAGTGAATATTTTAACAAATGACAAAATGATTTGGTCATCGCTGACAATTGAATGCGATTGAAAATGATGAGCATTTCGAATCGATAATGACAGCCCATTCATAACTCATTTTTTCGTGATAAGTGTGAAATGCCCGTTAAAATGATAAGTTCAGCTGCCTTTTATGTAGCTTTACACCATTTACAGTGTTTTCATCTGATCATATGGGCTCAATTGAAAACAATAACATACACAGTACACACCGCCTCCAGATGATAAGATTCGCGTGTTCGCAAAAACGACAATGAATACGTCGAGATCATGTGATGCAGAGGGAACACTCATCCACTGTGATGATTTGCTATCGAAAATTGGTTATCTAAAACTCCAATATCTACCGTTCAAATGGTAAAAATTCGTTTCCAAAATGATTCAGTACATTGAGCTGGTGGTACCATTTCGCGCGCGCGTTTGTGTGATCAAGAGAAACCGCATTCAATGATTTTGTCCGGTGTTTTCTGGTTACAAGTCACAACCGCCGTTGATGTCATGCCACGTAAAATATATCTCACTCGCATTCAATTCACAATTCTTACTAAATGCATAGATTGGTGGCAATATTCAGCCAATGCAACCAACTGCCTGTCGAAGCGACAAATGTCGAATAGTAAAGAGCAAAATAAAATGCCAAACGGCATAAAAATTACTTCGAAATACTGGTTTTTTTCTTATTTATTGCAATGCATCTGCAGTATTTTCATGTTGAACTTTAGAAATCTTCAATTTGAAATCTATTTCGATAGTCAGTCGAACACAAGTCAAGCCAAATGCTTCGAGTGTGATCTAATTTTATTTCATGTCAAAGCAGAAATAGAGGTAAAACTTTCCGAGACAACAATATCAAAATGAAGCCGATAACAGTCGCCACGATTTCGATCGTGTGTGGCTTTTTACAGAATTTACTGTGCATTTTCTGGTTTCTGAATGGCGATCATAAAAGTCAGTCGGTCCGTGCTGTGTTCAGCGTATTATCGCCATGCTGCACACGTACAGCGAAAGATTGATAAATTTTTATTGCTGTCGACTGACAAAGCATTTGATTTGCAACAATTTGACCTTGAATCAAATTTAATTCGCAATTATTTGCAAAAAGAGTCGCGCTGTGTACACAACGATGCTGTTTCATATGTATGCTTGACCACCAACATCTTCCATCCAAATGAATGTTTGAACTAGAACAGTGAACAAGATCTAAATGAATGCAAAATATTCAGATGATTTTCTTTTTAAGCATTCTCACCCTCACTTGGCCAACTCAATTGACTGCAATCGTGTCGCGCTGTCATGCAACTAAACACACACTACTTTTGCGTACCGATATACGATATTGGAAAAAGGAGATTAGAATAAGTGAATACAACCTTTACCTATCCTCTGAACGCATACCTTGCATATCGCAAACACACTTTTATTACCGACCACTCACTTCAATTCATAAATCGAACAAATAAAACAACAAACGAGATTTTCGCATTTTGAGTCGTTCAATTGTTTTCACTGTGTCCATACGATTGATATCAATGAAGTGCGACACACCTATCTGTTCTGAAATAGAAGAAGGAATAAAATAAGCTTTTTGACATTCCAAATTGAATTTGTCGAGTGCAATGTAAAGATAATTGTCAGTCTTTGTTCAGAGTTTCATTTGGATTGCATTCGAAACGAAGATTGGCTTTTGCTTGGTGACGCTACTTTTTCAATCAAGATGCAATTTCTCTATATCTCTCTCATCATACATATCCGGATTTAAACCTTCATGAGACTCTTTTTCATTTTTCATTACAGAATTGTGGCCCTACTAGAGCATCCAATTCGTGAAAAAAAGGATTTTCTCAAAATTTCAAAGAAATAATAATTAATTTACTAATTTCATATACTATCCAATGTTTAATGAAACATATTATTTAAAATAAGTAAAGTTTGGCTAAATTAAAAAAAAAAAACAAGAGAATAACTAACAGGAGAGCACAATTCAACACACACACAGTTTCAGTTGAGCACAATAGATTTTTTCTCTCGCATTTCCCAACACAAATCAGCAAAACGGAAACGTCAGCAAAGTATATGTCGTAATATATTTATTGAAAAGGGTGTGAATTTCAATTGCGCGTACATTATTTATGGATTTTATGAATGATTTATGGATTTACGCAGTAAAATAAAATTTCATCAACGATCTTGTTTAGAAATTAAATTTGACGTTGAACTTTTCGAGAGAGAGAAAAAAAAGAAATATCCAATTGACATTCAATTCAATTACTTGAATCGATACAAATTTTATAAAAAAAATTCGAAGAAGGATAATATTTGAAAGAATAAGTTTGCAAAGATACAATAAAAAAAACCATCATGTCTGCTGATCCAGAAAGTCAATCCATTTCATCCGGACGCTCCTTCCCAATGTGGTTGCGAACAAAAGCGGACAACAAGTGAGTAAATATGTAAATTAAATCCGATTAAATGCAATTTGAAATGTGATTTCTCATCACATTTCTATTGTCAAACATTTATTTATATATTTTATCACATTTTGTCTTTAAATGTGTCTCTCCCGAAGAGAAATGTGATGGTGACACATCGTTGTTGAGTTTGGGTCTCTCAAATCAACGAAAATGATTCAGTCATTGCAAAATTCAATGAAGAATACGAAAAAGTCCAAAGCAAAAAACATATTGATGTTTTATTCCCGAAAAGAATAGCCAAATTTAGATAAATACGCAATTCAATGGCACAACATTCTAGGAGATGAGGCTCTTTATAGCAATATTTTTCGAAACCTTTCCTGCGAAATGAAAATTAATGATAATTTTGAGAATGATTCAGTATTTGATGATTTTGTTTTAGGTTTGATTTCGATAGCCAAGCAATTTCACCGCCGGCTCATGATGAATCGTTTTTCTACATTCGCTATCCAATCGGTGCATCCAATAATGACAAAAAACCGTCAACATCCACCAACATTAAATCAACATTAAGTGACGCAATCACTAAACAACAGCTGGATTCTTCGAAAGCAAATTACAGCGAAAAGAAGAGTATGGTCCAACACACCGAACCGTGCAAAAAATTCTTAAATCAAAAAGAACGAGGTAAGCGCTTGTGAAAATCAAATAACTGAGCAGCTTGTCAACTATTTTGGGAGATTTGGAATTTTATATGGAGAGTAACTGAGAATTCAACTATAGTCAGTTTGGTTAAGTTGATTGTTTCTTTATTCAACGCTCATCCAAATTATCAATCATTAAGCTAGCCGAAATGTCCCAAATCAGTTAACAGCTCAGTCACATTCAACCATGGCAAATAGATTGAAAGTATGAAATTTTTTTTTACTGAAATTACAAACACTCAATGACTTTGTCTTTCACAAAGAAAAACATTGCTCATATCGTCCTTTTCACTTAATTTCTCTTTCAATCGATTAATTTGAATATTCATTTGAATTCGATAAATATTCACTTATGTCATTCGATTTGAATTTTGTTTGTTCAACTGAAGAAGATGATGGATTATTATACGTCTTGAATTTCATTAGATTGTTCGATGCTTCATTTCATATGACATAATTTAAACGGTTGAATGGTGGCGATTCCTTTGCAATTCTAATTGCCATACGGTGCGTGACATCAAGCCAAAAGTTCAAAACCAGCCTGTTTTGTGTTTGTTGGTCTAGCAATATGATAAATTGTGTCGGATTATTTAAATCAATTACGGGTCTTGTTTATTCATCGCTCGCTTCAAATTGCTTGTCATGTTTTTTCATATTCGACGAGCAAAACATGCATAGCTCATTTCGCCGCTGTTGCGTGCTGTTTATTATTATTTATTTCTTCATCAACACCGCACTTATCACATGTTTTATTTCCCGAACTCTTTTAAATTCGAGCTGTTTTCTATATTGTATGTTGAGAAAGTAAGGAGGTCAACGGAGCTGGAACCTGTAAGCGATTGACCATAACACAATATTATCAATAGTTCGCTGTTTCTTTTGTATTTTGTGATTGAAACGCCTTGGAATGATCAGTCTAGCAAACGACACATGCTGTATATGTTACGGTTGACAATGTGCTTGCTCATTTTGCAACACTGGAAATAATATTATAAGTAAATGATCTCACTTGAATGATGCTCGGCCAACAGCATCGATAAGATCTCGTAAAAAAAAATTGGAGTAACAAAAAGTCAAGCCTACATTTCTCACTGCGTAACTCGCAATAGACGGCAAATACAGATAAATCTAATGGGAACAAGAACAACTTCGCAAGCCGATATGGAACCCAATTAAGACTGTAACATAACATTCGTACGCACTTTTTTGAGTCAATAACATCGGAAATCTGTTTTTTCTAATTTCACATATGAAAAAAATCCCTTAGAATAACATGTGAATCAGTCTATTCTCGCGATTTGAGCTTTAAAAACCCTGGTAAACAGCTAACATTTATTAAAACATTTTATTATTTGAAACTGCAAACCCATCTTTTTTAAAAACAAACTTAAGCAAAAGTATTTTATCAGAAATTTTACAAGAAAAAGTCCAAAAAATGCTATATTCTTTGATAAAATTAACGAAACAATGAAAAAGTCTACGTCAGCTATATGGAATCGATTGACATTTTCAGGATACGTTCATTCTAGTGAATAATGAAGCTATGCAAAGTTTCATTTCGACCGACTGAACTTAATACTATTGTTGATGGTTCGTCTGGTTTTCGTGCGTTTCAGTTGACATTTCCAACTGCAAAATGATGATCAAATGTACAGATACCATATTCAAATGAAACAAATACAAAAGAAAAACAACCAATTCTCGATCTTGTATAGTGGAACCGCGTGTCGAGCCCAGAAGTCAAACTGATCATTTGTAGAAGATGGCTTCGGGCGAAGCGAAAACCGAAATAGGATTGAATTGTAACAATTCATGCAACATTAAAACATGTTTCAAATTGAATCAATTGGCTTGCACACCAAATTCCGACGAAATATTGTCCAAATAATTCTGCACATTTGCTCAATCGCAGACATAAATATACAAAAGTCGCTAGCGACAGCAACAAATGAACATAAAATACATGCATTTAATGTTATAACCAGTTGTGAGTTAACAGACGATCTAACGCGCAACTTCAAAAGTACACAGATGGATGCGATCAGTGTTATGACGTTGGCGCTGGGAACGACATTCCTCTTTGTGAATGGAGGTAGGAAATATTTCAATTCAAATGCAAATCTTTCCTATTGCTGATCAACAAACAACATTGCAATGTCAGGTGTAGTCAAAACTTGAATTTCAAAACCTCGTTTCGAATAAATTCAGCATGTGTAGATCTTCGAGACATTCGAGCAAACAAAAACAATTCCACTGATATCTTGAATTCAAGTTTGACCTATTTCGTATTGTGCGTTTTTAGTTGTCACATTAGTAGTGTGCGCGCGCGTCCGTTATGCGATTCATCTTTTAATGAAACAGTCTTCGTATATCTCACGATTGCATTCGCAGTACGTCGTTTCTATTTGAGTGGGCAGACAGTGCACAATAGCTAAAGACCTTCGCTCAGCTGTTCTAATCGCACATAGTTTTTCGATATGCGATTAGTTAGAGAGTGTGTAGCAAATGAAACAAACAATCGGTATTTCTATATCGATTTCCTCGGTTTGCTTGCAATAAACTCGTTAGATAATTATTTATTTTATCTTTTAAATTTCTATGCATGCCCACAAACAACCGGCATCAATTTGGCCAAGCGAATAACTTTCACTTCCTAAAATGTTCGAAAACTTTCGTACTAATTCCGGATTGGCTATTTCGTTTCGACTAGTTTATCGCAATCGCTATCAATTTGAAGTGGGCTTTTCCGGCGCGATACCTGTTTATATAGAATCGTTCAGGCGATTAAATAAGCGATGTGATGAAATCTAATCATTCGATTGGCTTTTGAGGTGGATTTTTGTTTTTTGCATAGTTGCTAATCGCTCAATTTTTGTTTTGATCGTATTAAACTGCAATTGAACAAGATAAATGTGAAAGTTCAAATGTATAGAGAAAAACAACTTATCTTATCAGCTGTATGAAGAAGCTTCTGAATATGTGTTTATGCAAAGAGAGTCTCTTTAGGAGATGCTTGCGAACAAGTGGATGTTGGTGCATGCGCATCATGAGTCTCCCTCTTTTATTACACACAGCCACAACAACGGCCAGACAATTAGTGTGCACATCTTATGTGCATCGACGGAATAAATGAAATTTACCGAATGCCACACACGACATTGAAATGTGTTGAAAGGCAGACACTGACCAATAACAATACTTTAATTTTCCTGTTATCATTTTGTGTGAATTTGAATCGTTAAAACTACTATTAGTTTTGCTGAGAACGGCAGTATATACAAACCGACAGTATAGTGCAAAATTTATTGGACATAAGCGTTTCTAATTAGCATTTCTAATTGATTCAGCGAAACATAGTGCCGAGATCATTATTGAATTTGCGTGCAATTGTCATTGAAGGTAATTATTATTCCATATCATTCAATAATTATAGTTCAAATGGTGTTCATTGAATATTTTCAATCAGCTTCTTTGGCTATAAACAATCCTTTTCGTGATGCAATCGAGAAAAATGGATTTATGCATAAATTTGCTAAAATTGCTACAGCAAAAGTAGAGAATGAGCACGGAGCTCAGTGTGGATTGTCGATGACACATTTTGTGTGCCAACATGTTGGCGAGTGTGTTCAAACTCTGGCCACTTATAGAAACATCGGTGGACATTATTTTTTCCACAATCATCGATAGTTGGCGGTTAATTTGATTTGTGTGTTGGCTTGTATGATGTTTGACCTTGAACTTGACACGCATATCAGATTGCTCCAAATTATTCAATACAAAACTATTACCATCCATACATATCATTTCGAATGCACACATCGAGTGCAATCGAGAACATGGCGACAGAATATTGTGCATTACACTTGAATTCTTGAAAAATGTGTGTCAGTGGGCCACCATGCAAATCGATGTGTGTGTGTGCACTGTATTAGAAATTCAAAACTGTCAGTCAACCTGGCCTTGAGCAATGTGTCTAGATTCGGAATAGGTGGATTTTTGTGCACACAACTCATTACAGTTGTATGCATGATTCATGATATTGATTCGATATTGATTCAATTATATTTCTTCCATTCTATTGTTGTTTCCATGGATTCGCGCCACATATATTCACATTTTCAATCCGTTTTGTTTTGCGGCTTAACCAAGTCCAGTGATTACAAATGCTATTTCCATGTGTGTACAAAACGCTTACACGTGCAAACAAGTGAAGCTAATGAAGCTAATTTCTGCAGCACCAAAATAAAGCGAGCTTCAGAAGAATAAATTTCATTTTGCAACAAGATACTTATTGAATGGCAAAAATAGCTTTAGTCCATAAATTTGATTGCTAATTGTACAGTGGATGTAAAGAAAAAACTTCCAATATTAGGGATCATGTGATGCGATGAATCGGCGATTTAATTGCTGTCACCGCGAACATTGATCATCGAAATATATTCATCACTCTCGCGAGTTCGCCGTTAACATTTACATGCTCATTCAGAGAGTCGACACTTGCAACACGCTTCCATCGAATGATTCGTCAACTATTGACATAAAAGATTTATAATTTTGATAATAATCGATTCGAATCGAGCGTTCTAGAAATGACGAGACAATTGAATGGAAAATTCATCGTGGACTTTGTGACCGACGATGCTCATTTCCAGAATATCAAAGTAAATAATAATATACGAAAACATATTCGGAGCAGAAACGGAAACAGCTGATTACGTGCGCCACGTGGTTTGAACAGTGAGAGTGAATTTTGTTGTGAACATGAATCATTTGGGCCTAATCTATTGGAATGATGATTTCATTAAATTCGACAAATTCGATGACGTATTGTCCACATCTTGTTTAGGGCCACGATTTATATGCCAGATATCACCGAGAAAATGCAATGGAGAACACACTCACACTCATTGGGTCTGACATTTCCAGCAACAATATTCAGTTTCTGTTGCCATATCGACAACAAACCAAATTTAAATGACTGACGTAGTCATAGACTGTTTAATTTTCACACTTCCAGACCGGCTGACGTGTTATAGTAATGTAATAATTTTCGTTCTGGAGTTTGCATCAATTGCATTGTTCGATCTTACTCCAATCGGTTTTCATATTCAAACCGAATGATTCATTTGGAACGAAAATATGGTTTCATATCAGCATCAAATGCACAACGAATAACACGGCTGAATATAAATGAGTTTTTTTTTGCCGGTCAAGCGCATACCAGCTCAAACAAACTGAATGTTATGTTTGGTCAGGCAAATAGATCCATTTGATTCAATCAAGGGGAGCACCAATTTGATTAAAAGAAGAAAACGGCAAATTATGGCAAATAGTAAGTACGTTTTCAACCAAGTTACAATTACTATGTGTCCTTTTTTTGATTAATTTGTTTGTGCCCAGGATTTCAATTGATTTTGTATGCGGCAATAAATGTCTATTTGCTAGTTCATTGTTTTTTATTTGGTAATTCGATATCACAAAAGAAATTGGAGTCAAATAAACAAATGAGCGAGTCAAAACACGAGTTCGAAAAACAAATGCTCGACAGTAGAAAAATTCACTTAATTTTTTTATATTTCCCGAGGCACACGTTCGCTCAATTTGTGACTGATATTTTTTGGGCGAATTCCATTTGTTTCTGATATCGTGTACATGTGCACACACTTTGGAGACTGCTTTGTTTTTTTATCAATTGAATGGGTGAGAATGAAAACCGACCTCTAACTATTGTGAGAAATAAAATGAGACTAGAAAAAAAATAGAATCAAAATGATTCCAGAAAAAAAGTGAGAATAAAAATGAGACCCAGAACTTTTTTTAACGGTTGTCTCATTTTTATCTTCAAATTTTCCGTGCTCATTTTTGGTCTCAAAATTTTCTGGTCTCAGTTCTACATTCATATTTTAAAAGTTTCTCGATCTCATTTTTATCCTCAAAATGTTCACGATCTCATTTTTATTCTTCAAAAATTTCAAGTCACATTTTTGTTTTAAAAAATTTCCGGGTCTCATTTTTTTGTTCAAATTTTTCTAGTCTCATTTTAATTTTCACATTAGTTAGAGGTCGGTTTTCATTTTCACCCATTCAATTTGGCTATAATACATTTTGCCTTGCTTTCTTTTTTACATTCCAATCAAATGCTCGATATCATCGACATCGAACTGTTTACAGTTGGAAAACAGCGAGACTCACATCTAGCCGCACATAATTTTTGTTATTAGTTTGATAAACAATGTTTATTTACACATGTTCGAATGCGCAAGCAATTTTTATGCCAAATAAACAAAAATTTCGCATGTAAATTGGTGTTTCTTTATCGCATTTGGTTCCATTCTTTGGAACTGCCATCAAACACTTTTCGGACAATGATTGCGATAAATGGATGTGTTGGCATGGGAATAAATATGACAGTGGGCGCTAATTAATCGAATGATCACTAAAGACCGCAGCCATTCTCATTCGATACAAATCATATTGCAATCACAAATATTATTATTATGAAATTCATAATGACTTTGTTATTGGTTTGGTGTTGTTTGCAATGCGATTTATCATCGTGCACAGTAAAAACCGAAGCGTGTTTACACAAGAAGCGTGGAAAATCAAATATGTACGTTACAAAAGAGCCAGAGTTGCGTACAATGACTGCGGCGATAGGAAAGCATTGAGTAAAACATTACATAAAGCTGGCAAATTATAATACAATCGCTGATTGGCTTAAATCATCGACGCACCTCTCGAAATAGTAAAATAGAAACACTATGCGAGCGTTCGCGTTTTGTTTTTCGAAAAATATTTTGAACAAATGTGCGTCAATTCGTCATTGACCCTTTCGGGCGAACGCATGAAAAAAAAAAGGAAACACACATAAAGAGGCATGGCACAGCCCAACAATATATGTAATGAATGAAAATTCGGGCCGGAGAAAAAAGGCTATTTGATATGCAAAGATTCAAAGACCTTTTGGAGTTATGGTAAGTAATGAAATGGGAAAATAATCCGTTCACCTTGTGATTCTTCGAGCGGAAAGGTCATCGGATACGCGCCATTTGCTGATAAAACGTGGCTGTAATGAACCGGCAAAAAAAGAGCCAATTAAAATAATATAGCCACAGATATTGGCTAGCTAAACATGACAGATAACGCAAAATGGTTTTGCCGCTTTTGAACGGCTATGCCATAGCGATAATTCGTATAATTGCTGGACTATCATCATGCATGCCAGCGCACGCAATCAGCTGTTAGTGAGATCACATAATACGTGGCACATTCTACATAACATTTTCCTCACAAAAGCCAATCGATCATCTCACGGCATGTGACAAATGAATGCAGCGACCTCAGCAGTGGCCGACGCATGACGAAATAACTGCCGGATATTTCGGGCCTATCGTAAATCAGACCCAAGCACATATTCAAAAAATTTATCTTCAAACACCAAGACATTTCGACAGAAAAAAAATCGTGTGTTCATTGGAATCGGAATATCGATTCGATTTGGCTCCACAAAATCCTCCATTCGTCTTGTTCCAATTTACAAAACGATCAGGCGAAAGTCCATTGGAAAAATTCGCTCGTCGATGGCAAATCCACATTGAATTTCTATGGAAAAAAAACGATGCCACAAATACACAACGGCTAATTCACAGCCGCACATATTAATTGTGTGTTTTCTTGTAAAATCACAAAATTTTTTGGTACTGTTCGCATGTATTGCGCTTGCGATTCGATAGAATCAAACAAAGAGCCAAACAACAACTACACCAACGGTTGTTTGAAATCACCAAGTTCCGTATTCGCACAGTACGATTAGGTGAGTGTGTGTATTTGCGAAAGAGAGAGAAAGACAATGTGAACAAAGACGCGTGTAAACCGACGGGATTGATGCGGTTATGTGTGCACGAGTCGTAGAATGTTCGTGTTTTCTTGGCGCGAATCGCTTTAAATTGAAGTTCTTGTTGTAATTGCGACCAGTCAGCGTCAGCATATCGCTTACACACAACATTTCATATGATTCTTTTTCAAAGTACTCTTTATAATAATGTGTAGTGCGTGCACGGGTTTTAAAATCGAATCAACAAAGCCAAAGAAAAATCAAACGGACAATCAACGTCGATTACATGTTTTAAATAAAATATCTTAACACCGTTTCCTGTTTCGTGCGATTCCAAAGCAAAACAACAACAGCAACAAACACTCAGCAGCAACGAGTGAAAACAAGAAGTGTGATTCTAAAAGAACTGAATTTTTCTGTGATATCAATTTATTAGAGAATCGTGTTTCCCGCCAATTTCTACAATTACAGCACGACCATAAGTTTAACTATTTTATTTATTTGTCGTGCCGTGTGTTAAGCAAAACATCAATTGTGCCAAAATCATTCTATTTCATTGATCAAACAAACTGAATATAGCGAGAAACTTGAAAATCACTGAAAGTGAAATCGCTTCTCTGAATATCGTACATCTAGCGATTTGTAAACGGTGAGTAATTCTGGTTGTAGCCAGAAAACTGAATCAATAGCGTCCGAAATTAGCATTTGCACCCCAAGTTGTAAACAATGCCAACTGTTGGTGTTGTTGTTGCCGATGCTGCTACTCAATTCTTGGAATTAGAGAATTGAGAGTGTATTTAGTGCTGGCTTACATAAAGCTTCCAAGCAGTCTACGGCAGGCCTTTCAATAGCAATAAATTGTCTATAGATAGAAACTGCGAAAAGTTCCACGCAAGTCATTTGTAGGATGTTTAAAAGTTAATTGGGATTTCAGTAATTTGAAGAATGTACACATTCGTTCCTGATCTGATTTACATATATATATCGAAATACGCTTACGATGGAGTCTTCGCGAAAACCAGCACAGCGTCGAAAGCGGCTGAACGATGAAATCTAAATGTGAGCGCGAGATTCATGAAGTAGATTTGCTTATGAAAGATATTGGCAAAATGCCCAGATTCGCGCAAAAGTCATGTGATGCTTAGGCGTTCTCACAATCGTTTCTCTCTCTCTCTGTTTTGTTTTGTAATTTCTTTTGTCTGCATTATTAACATATTCTCGAAAATTGCTACGATTCGCGTATTTTATTCCACTTTTTAACGACGTATCCCGTGTAAAAATGTGACGATTATATCTTGCCACGTTTTTAATGGGTTTGAGAAATATTCAGTTCCTGTTATGTTTAAGTGAGTCGATTGATTCGGAAAATTATTTTCACACGGGATATCTTTCAATCGTGTTTGCCATTGGAACAACAATTTGTAATCGATTTGAAATGATGATGTTCTCATAATTTATCTTCTTGTAAATAAACCGTACCGGTTTCTGTTAATGTATAAAAAAAATATAGGAAAAACCAATCGAATCGCGTACAATGACTTCGCAAATTTGAATCGTAAACATATTAAATGACGAAGGGATTTTTTTCCTGGAGGAGTTGGCAGCACAGATCTCCAGGAATATTTTCGCTTAAAAACAACAAAAACAACAACAGATCAATTCATTTACTGTCCAGATAAAAATAGCATCGAAATATGGACTTTTATTTTAAGATTTCGTATCTATAGCACGTTGTTCATGCGATGGCAGCGAAGAAGTCATTGAAATTTATGGACTTTTATGCAATGATGAAACCGAAACCGTATACACGGGATATATTGTGTAATTCAGAATTTGGTGCAAGTGTTTGGCTTAACGCCGAACAAATCTATTTATACATGCAGGTGCTAACACGGCCGCTCTCTTTCCTCATATATTGTAGTTTTGAGACAACCGAACTCGAAACGATCACTGATATTTTCAATGCTTCTTTTCATTTTGTTCGTTTGAGAAATCCTAATTTTCGTCTTCATTGAGCAAATCCAAAGTGGAATGATGCGCAAGATAAATTACACCTCGCGGCATCTTACCTAATTTCTTCGAATCTTTTTGATGGGGAAATCAGCGTATTTTTGGATTAGATTGTTTTATATTTTTTTAGAGAAGAGAAAAAGAAATAACTAATTGTTTGTTTTTTGTTGTTACAGAGTTAATTATTGACAACGTCAAGCATCCACCGAAGCCATTTGGAACCGACGACGGATTTAAAGGAGCTGGTGCTGCTTGTGGCAGTTCAATTGTCAAGGTTGCTCATCAGATGGTCTCAGCCAAAACGTTGGGCCGAGGTTTCACTATCGCAAAGTAAGCATCCCATTCACGATCCATTATTTCCTTAATTTCAACCATTCCGATTGGAATTCCAAGCATTGTTTTTTGAACGCACATTCGGTAGGCCTGATTTAATGCTGTTTATCTCTCTTTATTATAGCAGTCTAAGCAAAGACTCTGAGGAAGTATCGGCTGAACCGAATCACGACAACGATCCGATAGCGAATAGTGATTCACCGATCAACGATCAAATGTCGGCTCATCCTATGGTTCGTCGAGGATCCAAATCATTGCCAGCTTCACCACTTGGTTCACCAAAAACAATGCGTCGCTCACACAATCCATACTTCACTGGCACATTTGCCATTGTCAATCAACAGAATAATAGCTCAGGCACGACAACGAGCACGAACACGGACAACTATCGTGGTTGGTTTTTATCGAGTTTATTGGGCATGCAACGGGAAACAACAACGTCCATGTCATCGGTTGCATCATCACACATTAGCGAAGAGGGCGAAGATCGTTTGCCTCCACAATCGAAATCATCATCAGCCGGTGCACCGAAAGTCATCAAAGCCAAACCATCCGAATTACGCGAAATGAACTTTTGGACACCTACTTCAATGTAATCATTCATCTAATTCTCTTTCTCCGCCCCCCTATCATTTATATTTCACATTATCACCAAACAACACCCCCCCCCCTCCCCAATAGTTTATTGATCCTTAGCCATTAATTGTGTGTTAATTCGATTCGTTTCGATTTGTTTTCCTGTTGAACATTTTTTTTTTTTGCTATCCGCCATTTCCATCCTTCCCTCACGATCAGTTTGGTTTTAATAACTAAATCATTGAGCATTGTTACTGTTTAGGTCACTGATAAAGTGTATGTTGTACGTTATTGGTAAATGGAACAAGAATTATTTGTACGCAAAAATCGTTGGTAAATTGGAATGAAAAATCTTTGCAACAGAAAAATAGTTGAATAATATCATTTGGATAACCCAAAACATGTTAGTTTACTCGAGCACACTCACTCGTCGAAAGTTGTTATTCGTTGCTGCGACACTTACTATCAATTGCTGAACATTATGAACTCATGTTCAGGTCATGCAAACAAGTTCGCTTCATAAATGAGTTTAGATGAGTAAACTGAATGGATTGGCATGTGATTTGATCAAATTTTTAGATGTAAATCTGTTCAGGAGCATTCAATCATGCGAAGTGATATGGATCGCTTTTATAAATGCAATCAATATTGTAAATGTCCGTCTATTTTTCACCAGCTCCAAATTATTTACGTCGTTTAGTCTTCGATTATTTGCGTTGTTTTTCTCACATTTCGGCACACTAATGGAAAACAAACGATTGAAATGAATTAATTACAATTATTTAATTTATTAGCTTAATGATAATATTAAATTACTGAAATATTATTCAGACATTATTCAAATTCAAGAATTTTTATGTTTTCTGACTTGGTGTAAACACAATCAAAACCACTTACAATCAATTCAATGTTATGTCAAAATGAAGCACAACATTTTCTTTTTCGAATTTAAGCGACGAATTCAAGCATAAGTACATTATTACTTACACATTGTTTTATATAAAATATTTGAGACATATTCTCTAAAACATAGCTCTGTGTTGGTGTTTTCTTTCCCTCTGGATACATTTCTGGATGGTTTTTCCATTATTTTTCTTTTAGATAGTCAAGATCTTCTTATCCAACAATAACGTTATCGTTTCAATTCTACTTTAACTATCATCATTTTATTTTTAAGTGGACAAACAAAAACTTAATCACTCACGTGTAAAAAGTTCAGATTAAATTTGATAACGAAATCCTATCCGGTCATTTTTCAATCGAAATTCAACTATTCAGTTGGTTTTTCTTTGACGCAATACTACTCGAAATTGATCGGTTTATGTGAATTTTTCTATCAAAGCTGAATCGAGTCTTTTCCGCCTATTTTTCTGCGTCTTCAAATATATTTTTTTCTATTTTTAATCTTATTTTTGCCTTTCTTTTTCTGCTTCCTTCTTTGATATATCCCATGTCATAGTAAGTACATTTGATAAGCATCAATATTTTCGTAGAATTTGAGCAGGTGTGATTTAGAATAACAATTTGAATGTCAGCAAATTTAATTCTGGAAATTAAATTCAATATAATTGCTTCTATTGATAATCTTTCCTTAGGATTAGTCCATTTTTTGTCCCACACAAGGCACTATGTTCAATTCCTGTAGCGTAATTCATGAAATAAAGTTTTGTTCGAAATGAATGAAGTTTTGCTCATCATTTACATTACATTTGACATAGATCAACCTTTCATTTATCGTTAAATTTGAAAAAAGAATTTATAAGGCAAATACGGAAGGGCTTCGAAACATTTATCATTAAAATGCCACCAAATTGAGTTGAAATGAAAATGAGAATGCATTAAACGAAAGAAAATTGGCAAAAACGATTAATAATTTTGTTTGAGTAAAAAAAATGGAATAAGAACAAAGGAAATGCCACATCTAAAACATTGAATAATTTTTTTTCCTAAGAGAAAAATAAAAGTCTGACTTTGGATAAATAATGTCGGGAGAACATGGAACCGGCTTAATTTTGCTCCGTAAGTAGCATAGTTGCGAATCCTCTTTATGCTTTTATTGATCTTTTCTCTTGAGAACGATACATTTCGACGTTCAACCTTAAATTTTGTAGGATTCATCCAAAGATTGAACAAAAGAGTATCATCTTTCGGTGAAGTCTATGATGAAGTAGAAAACTGCGTAAAAATTGTGCATGACGGCAGCGTTGCATGGGTGAAAAGAACAAAGAAGAGAAACCCGTTCGCAATGAGCATGCAATTAAAATACTTGGATGCTGATTTTTTATTTTCACTACGACTAAATGCGATGAGGTTGCGGAGCCCATGAAAACCGGTGACAATCATATCAAGTTCATAGAACTTTTGAATAGAACTAGTTGCATATTTGCCAAACAGCATTATGCACACACAAAAAATGAAACAAAAATGAACTCAACACAAGAGCGAATTGCATAGCAAGGCAGGACCTGGAATGCAAGCGATCGGTTTCAGTCGAGTGGAATAGTTCGAAGTGATATAATTGTCTGCATTAATCGTTCAAAATGAGTGTGTATCATGTGATTTTCGGCGCAATTTTGTCGCTGTGGCTTTTGCAAATAATAAGTGCCCAATTGTTAACAATGCAAAATATACCGCTGTGGCGTTCAGTTGTAAGTGTTTTATTCTGTATACCTTTTTTCATTAAATTCTCCATTTAATTCCTTTCGTTTTATTTCTTTTCGATGCTTTTCTAGTTGTATCCATCGGACGATTTAGGTAAAATCATTCAAATGTTGCACTTTTGCTGAATATAATATTTTTCCTTGGAGAAAATGAGAATTTCACAATCTGAAGATTTGGAAAATAAATTTCAATTTGTAGATATAAATAAAAATTGATTAAAAAGTGAAATAAAATTTTTCGTCAGGCGATCCATTGGTATTAAGCGAATTGATCGAAGAGGGTAATGAAGACGAGGCTCGAAAGTTGGCGCGAGTAAATGAGAGTGAATTTTTGGGTGTAGTTAGCTATTCAGGCTTTTTGACAGTCAACGATGACTACGATTCGAATCTATTCTTCTGGTTTTTCCCGGCCGAGGGAACGGAAAAGCTATACGAAGATGATCATCCAGACAGCGATGATGACGATGGAAGTTACAGTGGCATTCACGACAATGATGACAGCCGGAAAAAAATGCCACCATTGAAATTCGGCAGCCGAAAATTTCGAAATAATACTCAAAAGTTTGTGCATAAATTGAAAAAAGAATTTAAGCGGCCGGTAGTGCTGTGGCTGCAAGGTGGACCTGGCAGCTCGTCGCTGTTTGGACTTTTCACTGAAAACGGACCATTTTTCGTGAATGACGACCAAAAGACCATTCGAAGTATTATCAATGCATTCTTCCGAATTGTGTTGTCAATTCATGTGAATATTTTTATTACAGAAAATCCATATTCATGGCATACAAAATACAATCTTCTGTTTATTGATAATCCGGTGGGGGCCGGATTTAGCTACACCGATCCAGATGGATATTGTCGCAATATCACGCAAGTTGGAGACCAATTGTACATTGGACTCAAGCAATTTTTCGAACTCTTTCCTTGGTTACAACAAAGTGAATTCTTCATCACAGGCGAATCATTTGCGGGCAAATATATTCCATCCGTCGGGCATGCTATTTGGGAAGGAAATAAAGAAGAGGACTTCATTATCAATTTACAAGTAGACATTTACAGATTTCAATCCTTTTTCGTTCTGTCATTCATTCTTTCGATATGTTTTTCGTTGAAATGGTTTTTGAAAAATTTCTTTGTAAAAGGGTTTAGCTCTTGGCAATGCACTCTCGGATCCTATAAATATGCTTGAATATGCCGATTTCGCTTATCAAACGGGTTTAGTTGACATTCATGGCAAACATGCAATGAAATTGTTCGAGCTTCTGGCCAAAGAATACTATCCAAGCGTCGAATCAAAAATTGTGAGTCAGTTTAAAATATTTTTTCACACTATTTTTCACATAAAATTCCGTTAATTCGGCCATTTCTTTATTAGTATTGGGACACAATGCTTTATGCTTTTATTCAAAGCAGCAATTACAGCAACGTGTACAACATTCTGCAGCCCGAAGCATTGGACTTGGAATCATATCGAAAATTCATTGAACAAAATCATGTAAAATTTGGATTGTGTTTGATTTTAAGAGTTGCATTCATTGAGTTTGTTTTTCTGGTATTTCAGCAATGAATTCCATTCATTGCTGAAAATTCCATCCCGAACTTTCAAATATTTTATGATTTATTTTTTTGAATTGAAGGTGCGACGTGCGATTCACGTGGGTGGGTCTAGTTTCAAGTCTCCTGAATACGTGTACATCAATTTGATACCAGACTTCATGGCAACGGCAATGCATTGGACAGAAAAACTGTTGAATGAAGGTCTTCGCATCATGTACTACAGTGGCAATATGGACTTCATTGTTGCATACCCGTTATCAGAGAATGCATATCAGCATATGAAATGGAAGGGTGCCGAAAAATATCGATCAGCTCGTCGCGAATCTTTCATTGTCAACTCGAAAATGGCCGGGTAATTGATATATATTTCAACGGTCCTTGACTGAATAAATAAATAAATAGATTCTTGGTTTCTTACAGATTCATAAAAAAAGCTGAAAATTTCATAGACGCCACCGTTTTGAATGCCGGTCATATGGTGCCTACCGATCAACCTGAAGTGGCACTTGAGCTTATCGACCGTTTTATTCATAATACTCTATAATCTTGCAAACGTATTCAACTTTCGTACGATAAATTGAAAAAAATTCCTTTGTCAACAAATCATTTAATCAAACAAACGAGAGAAATGAAAAACACAAAATAAAGATCATATTTCAACTAAAATTGGATTCCCATCATTTTTTTATTTAAATTTCTCATTTTCTAAATGATCGATTCTCATCACATTTTCCCATGTGAATCTAAATTTTTGAAACAGATCGTAACAGAAAAATCTACTCCACCTCTTTATGTTTACGCAGTTTTTAATATCTCGAAAATTTTGAGAATCTTCAACACCTGTTGAGTGCTTTTTTAAGAAAGACACATAGCTTTCGGCATTGAAATTCGTTCCATTCATTACTGTGATGCGCGTGCGCTTCGTTTTTCGGCACCATGAACTCAGACTATAGCTTTCTGGTATCTTTTTCCATGTACGAATACATGTACGACCACCGACGCAGAATCATCCATGAATTTTCATTCACAGATGTGTCCCAACAACGCTTTGCAAATATTCAGACGTCATTTAATATCCATTCGCAAACAATGCGAGCGTTGTCAAGCTGTATCTCATCCAATTTTCATATCATGAGTCCTATTTTGATTTCTCGAATAATTTATAGTTTTAAAACAAAATAGTTTTCATGTGTGAGTTCGTTTATCTGGTTTATTCTGGCAAACGTGTTGATTGTTTGGGGGTAAAAGTGAAGTTTGCTTCCAACAAAAACATTTCTACCTTAAAACATTGTTTTAAAGGCATTGACATCGAAATCACATCGAACTTTTGAGCAACGAGCCAATTCAACCATCTAGTTTCTCGGAAAAAAACGTGACATTTTTGTTCGACAATAAAATTATAATCGATTCAAATAGAAATGAAAATTGAATTCGGGCTAAAAGCATGAGCAAATATCTCAATATACTTACATCAAGTAATAATAAGATATCGTGCAATGAATCGACAAAATGAATATGTAAACAAAGACATCGAAATTGTGTGCGTGTTGCGGATATCAGCCAATCAGACCGAGTGCAAAGTCGCAGAGGAGCGGAATTAAAAGGTGAGAGACAATTTATGAGCTTCAATTAATTGAATGGCAAATAGAAAATTCGACGGGACCCATTATTTGTTATAACATTCCAGTGCCCGAAGAAAAAGTGGCAATTTGCGCTAATGCCTCGTCGAATGGCAATTTGCATTCCATCAAAATGCGATATTTCAAATAGCCCATTTGAATGAACCAATAAATATATTAGAACGAACATCAATACACGCGATAATAATGGCACACAAACAAATGAATTGATGGTTGAAAACAAAAGCTATTCTTGGGCATTAATTTTTTTTAGAGAAATTGCACTATATGAGCGCTAAATGAATTGAGACTATTAAATCGAAATTATATATTGCGAATTGGGCGATCGACACTTGAATTCTATTTTGCGAAAAAAATGGTGGTGAGCAACACTGTAGCTATGCTTAATCGATACCAAGAGTTCACTGATCTTTGAAGTAAATTAACTGTATTGGTAATTTAATTTCAACTAATGTGAATTTGCCTCGAATTTCCGTTCAAATTTAAAGCGGTTTCACCTTTCGGTCTTTCATCGGTATGTTAGAAAGAAAAGATAATCAGACCAAGAATTTCGACGAACATTGCAAACGAAAATCGTCCTTAGCTCAAGTCATGAAAGATAATGCGTCGACAAGTCCTAGATGAGTCATTATCGATACAAATGTGCATTCAATTTTTTGAATTATCGTACAAAAATGATTCAAATGAAGATTAATGAATAATAAGACTTGTATAAACTCCTTAAAAACGCGGTATACCGATATTGCTACATTGCGACGTTTAAATATTCCGTTCCAAAAATGCGTCAAAAGTTCATAATGAAAGAATTAGTCATTTTCGATATGCTTTTTCGTCACTATGATCAAGGAACCATGAACCATTTCATAAATAGAAAGAAAAGAAAAGCACAGTTTTGGCACCGAGTTTGTGCCATCACCGAATGAGCGACGTCATCCAAAACAGATAGGATGTTGGCAGTGGTCAAATTCATCTTTTGCATAGCATTTTTTGAACATTTCTTGTGTTTCCGATGTAATTAACAGCTCTTTAAATCATCAATTACTAATCAAACAATGTGAATTACGCGTGTGTTGGCCAAGGTTGATTTCAGTGATGCGATTGAAAAGCAATTAAGGAGCAATAGAATTGTAGTGGTGGCAAAAGGACGCAAGGCACCACCATTTATTGACAGATCCATTTACGCAACATTAGCTTCGCCAATCGCAATTCAAAGTAGAAGAATGAGCGCGAGCGTGCGTGCAATTGCAATGAATTGCTGAATTGAAAATGCAATGCACGTTTGCTGTTTATATTCGAAATCGATACTGACACAATTCACATTCACCGTTGCGATTTGATGTGCATATAAAATCACGCGGTTGGTATTACTATCGACGAACGGAATGTTGATTGTTTGAATGCAACGTGAGCCGTCCGACAATTCAAACGGCCTTATTTTGTTTTTGTTCGTTCTAAAAAAGACATCCACCGATCTAAAGCGTAACATTTTACGAGTATATTAATTGAATAAGACTCTTTGCTGGTTCATTTTAGGTGAATTTTGTGATGTAGTCAGGTGATTTTATGGGAATTGCAATAAGATAACGATTATATCAACGAAGATGGCTGATGGAAAAGAGGCGAAGCCGAACAAAACCATTCCCCCGGTTGCACCGCATCATTTACTGCCACCAAAAGAAGAAGAGAACATTTTACGGAAAAGTCTCAAAGAAATCGGTGAAGATATGAAAAAAATGGAAGATTTAATCACTCTTACTGAGGAAATAATTCGAAGAGAGCGTGAACGTGACCGAGAGTTTTACTTGCGAGAACGTCGACGGAAACTCAGTGCAAACCCGTCGATTCCAAGGCATTTATTTCAAATACAAAAGATTGTGCCGCGTGAATCGCAACCAACACAACATTTAGAGGTTCCATCACAAAAATGCAGTTCGAAACAAAAATTTGTGGATGACGTTAAAGAAAAGGAATTTGGAAAAGAGAACAGGAGCCCATTGACGCTTCGGAAAAAGTTAACGAAGCGTTTTAAGAGGAAAAGCGTCAAATATGGAAATTCACATGAAGAGTCACCGAAACCCTTGAAATCACCCACACTGAAAATTAATGCAGGTAAACCGGTTCGTAGATTAATCCGTTTCAGTCCCCGCAAGTATCGATCGCGTTTGTATTTTCGCAACGGCAAAATCGGATGTATCGATGCCGAAAATGTGAGCGCCAACCAATCGAATATCGAAAAAACGCATGCAATCGTCAATTACATCACCAGCGATCTCGATTACACCGGTATAACGGCAAAACGAGCATCAATAACATCAAATATTACCGATATTTTGTCGGAAGAATCTTCAGTGAGCTTAGACGATTTACCCAATAGCAATAGTTACTTCAATTTCGATTATTCGGTCACCGAAAGTGATGATCGTGGAATAGCCGATGACGATTTTCATGTGAATAGCTTGAGTGATATTGAATCATTTACGGTACAGCCAAAAAGTGAAGAGGAATTCCCCGAACCGCCCATTGATGTGATTGAAGTTGAAGTTAAACAGCAATCGCTCGATGAAGAATGTGGCAATAATGATGCCAACGCCAATATGCCAACTTCAGCATCCGATCCGGCATTCGTAGATTTTATTGATGAAATGACGTCCAAGCAAATGGCAGATCCAGATGAAAAAGCATCGCCCAGTGCAATGAGCAATCATTCAAATTTAACGTAAGTTTCGTCAATTGACTTAACCAATTTGATATAATTTTATTTTCAATTTTTCGATTTAGCTTAAATTCCGACATTAAAAATCAAGTTCGTCATTTGGTGCGACGATTTACTATGAGAACGGGCAAAATGCGAAAGCGAATTGAAGTGCCGCCCACGCCAAGTACAACGAGCTCGTCTCAATCACATTTAACTCGCAACCGTGTGAATCTATCGCGCCGATTGAGCTCACCAACGCAATCGCCAACGCACACGAATGCACTTTTCAAAGCCGACGAACAGCATCCGCGAAACGGAAGTCCTTTCACCATCAAAATGCTATTCAGCGGTGTTATTGATCCACAAGGTAAACTCTATATCGCCTGGCTGTGTATCGTGTCAATGACATTTCTGTACAACGCCTGGGTGATCCCATTGCGATCAACATTCCCATTTCAAACGGAAGAGAATACCAATTATTGGCTTGTCGCTGATTTCTGCGCGGATATTATCTATCTATTGGATGTAGTGCTCATCAAACATCGCATCATGTTTTTGCATGAAGGTTTTTGGGTTCACGATCGCAATAAAACGCGCAAAAACTATATGCAGAAATTGAAATTCAAGGTAAAATTGCGTTTTATTCGACCGTGACGATAAATGCTAGAGAATGTTTTGGGCTTTCTTTCAGATGGACATTTTATCGTTGATTCCATTGGATTTGCTATACTTCAAATTTGGAATGAGAGCAGCATATTTGCGCACACCACGCTTACTTAAGATCCAAAGCTTTTGGGAATTATTCCGATTGTTGGATCGAGTCATTGCTTCCCCGTATCTTGTGCGTTTCATTTTGATTCCAAACATTTATTTATTGTTTTTCAAAAAAAAAAATTCAATTGTTTCTTGTTTTTCACTTGTCTTTGATAAGGTACGTGTTGGGAGGACGTTGACCTACATGCTGTATATGATACATATAACAGCTTGCACGTATTATGCATACAGCGCAATACAAGGTAAATATTTTGTTTATGCATTTTCAAAGATACTTCAAAATATTGGTGTTCAAGACAATTTTACCAGGAAAGAATCTAGACAAATGTCCTAATGGTCACATTTTACACAAATAACCTAAAAAAAAATGTCCAAATTAATCTTAACATCTTCGAAAATTGCAGGTTTAGGAAGTGACCGATGGGTATTCAGTGGAAAGGGGCATCCATATGTTCGTTGCTTTGCATTTGCAACAAAAACTGCCACTTCAATTGGCAAAAATCCGAAGCCGGATAGCGAAGGCGAATTACTTTTCATGACAGTCGCTTGGCTGATGGGCGTCTTCATTTTTGCATTGTTAATTGGTCAAATTCGTGACATAATTGCCACCGCGACTCGGTTTCAGGTACATTTGAGTTGCAATCAAGCAATTAAACATTTTGAAGCATTTTTTTTTTCCAATTGCTGAAATTTTCCAAACGAATCGGTCGAAATCTATCTGTATTTTCACAGAGCGAATATCGTCAGTTGGTGGATGAAACGTTGGAATGTATGCGTCGTCTGAATCTCCCGAAAGCATCAATCGATCGCGTTAAAAGATGGTTCAAATTTACGTTCGAACAACAGCGAACGCTTGATGAAAATCTTATATTAGGTAAATCTTTGATTCTGAAATCACTTCGAGTCAACTTATTTGTATATTTCTTGAATTCGCTTAGATTATCTACCGTCGAATCTAAAGACCGACATAGCAATAGCTGTAAATTATCAAACTCTATCGAAAGTACAACTGTTTGCTGATTGTGAAGAGGCGCTGCTGCGTGAATTAGTGCTGAAATTGCGTTCAAACACCTTTTTGCCAGATGATTACGTGTGTCGCAAAGGTGAAATTGGAAAAGAGATGTACATTGTGAAATGGGGACAGGTTCAAGTGATGGGCGGCCCAAATAGCGATGAAATACTCGCAACATTGACCGAAGGATCGGTATTTGGTGAAATCAGTTTATTGGCCATAAATGGGGTTGAGGGAAAACGTCGCACGGCCGATGTCAAATCGAAAGGCTTTTCGAACTTATTCGTCCTTTCGAAAGCCGATTTAAACGAAGCCTTGGCTCAATATCCGCAGGCACAGTCTATTCTAAAACGCCGCGCCCACAGCGTAATGCGGAAGAATGCGGCACGAGAACGAAACCGAGCAAATATGTCTTCAACGAACAATGAAATTGACGTTGTTATTAAAAATCCATCGACACCACGATCACCACCAAAATTACTGGAAACAGTAATTAAAGCATTGCCCGAAGAGTCATCGGCTGTGCGACTTTTGACCCAAGGATCGAAGCGCCGAAAATCGATTGGTAAGAGTTCAATGGCCGCCGCCGTGGAGATTGACAACCAAACAGGAGAACCGCAACGCAAATTGTCAGTAGACAAGTCGGTCGAATGTCAAATATTATCAGTTGAAAATGAACATTTGAAAGTACCCTCATCGCCAGACCTTTTGACCTCAATACAAACCACCCTCTCACAACGCAACAGATTTATGAATTTAACCGATTCGGAAAAAGCATTGTGGATAGCAAATCCAAATCCAGAAAGAAACATACCAACCACTCAACATCTCGACGAATTGGATTTTCAATCTGATATCAAGAGCGACTTTCTCGATCCACTCGATGGTCGAATGGAGCAACAGAACCAGAAAAACTAATAGAATCCATTTGATCGTCAAATAAAATCTCGATGTAATTTTAATCTCGAATTGGACAGGAAAATTGAACTGAAAAAAAACTTTGAACTATTGAACAAAAGGCAAAATGCAAGCATTCCTTTTATTTTTTTAATGGCATGATCTTCTGCTTAAAAATTTATTTGAAAAATAAAGAGAAAATGAAAGAGCTTTTTCATAGCTTATGGCATTTCTTCATAGATGTGTACAAGCCACGCAAACGGCTCAATTTTGGTATGCGGTACTGAAACCGATAAAATGTACTGCTGCAATTTTTTTTAGCGATGCTTGTACCGCGTAACTTCAGGGTAAATTTCCAAAATGACGAAAATTTTACTTTAAAACCCAATTCTTTGATATAATTGTAATCGTTTCTGAAAGTTATGTTCACTGCGAAATATTTTATGAACTGAAAAATGAGAAAATAAAATATGAATGTATGAGAAAGGAATTCTTGTTCAGAACTACAGATGGCGTTTATTGGCGGCGTTTCGCGTTGCTTTTGATGGCTAGCTGAACCCACTGAATATGAGCATTGTCATGGATATTCGGCTTTGCCGTCGATCTTGATGCTTTGCTATCGATGTTGATCGATTTGTCACACATGCGTTTATCGTAGTGTATCCACTTTACCTCGCCTTTCAACATTTCTCGGCTCCTTTTCGTACGACACCCAATTTCCTGTGCATGTAAGCGTTTAGCTACGGTTGAGCGATCAACTCCTTAAAATTTTGCATGTTGTTCTTGCGTTTGACACGAGTGATCATCGAGCTATGTTTGCAATTCTTTATCTTTCAACTTTTTCGGCTGCCCAGGACGTTCTTTCTCAGTGATATCAAAATCGCCATTGAAGCGTACAAATCATTTGGTCGGCATAATTTTGCACAAGCAAAATTTCACTTTCTCTGCCGAATGAGACAATACATTTACAATGAAATCCTAACAAATATTCTAAACTGTTGACGAAATAAAATGTTCAAGTTGCAATAGAAATGAAACTATTAAATGGTAATGAATTCAAAATTATTGAAAATGTAAAACAGCTCTTAATATTTCGAACACTTTATTTCAAACGTTTCAATGTTTCAATTAACTTCAAATAAATGTTGTGCATTTTTTGCCAAACTGAAGTTTCGTTTTGCGTGTCAACACATCTCCAGACAATCATTTGTTTAGAAGAATCTTCGTGATGCTGTTGCTGCTGGTGCGGGTGTCGTTGTAGTCGTCTTCTTGTCACGTACAAAATCTTCGGCTGTGATTGAGTAGCTGAGCTCGTTGTTGTGCAAGTTTGATGTCACATCGGCGGTTCCATTTGGATTGAATTGAGGTCCATCTCCGATTGGTTCAATTTCTTCTCTGAAAATAAAAAGTTGTTGAAGTATAAGAAAAATGCTAACATTTTAAAGAGAATAAACACCAAATTTAGTTGAGATAACCACTTACTTGACAACTCGGTAACCGTTCTCATCGGCCACATAATGAACGGTGCGCCTGAAATAACCGTCGCTGTACGAGTACATGCCATTCAATGACAATCCCTCACGTGTTTCTTGTCTGCTGATGGCATGATCGTTGATTTTATCGTCGATTGTGGTTCCGAACGAGTAGTATGCGGTCTTTGCTTGTTCTTCACGCAACAAACGCTCCTCTTCGGTTTCAGCATGTTTGGCTGGGACATTTTCTTCTTCGACATTGTCTACCTCTTCAATGATGTCTTGTCCGGAAAAACGATGACTGATTGGTTGGGCTGGCTGCGATTTCACTCGGTTAACCTTGAAATCGAAAGAATAGAATCAAATACAATCTTTGAATTTTATAGAACCAATTGAAGAAACTCTTATTAAGTAGTCTCTGATAAATCTTTATCTAAACGGATGATGTTTAATCATATTCCGACATTGCAATCTTACCACTCTTGTTGGAGGTCGAATTGGGGCTCGAACAGCTGGAACCGGGAGAGGCTCTTCTTCGATCGGTTCTTCGAATAGCTCTTCTTCTTCTTCTCCTTCATGTTCGACGATGATCGGTTCTGGGGTTGTGGTGGTGGTGACTGCGATGGCTGGATTTCCTCGAACGTGTTGGACTGTTGGAGTTGTTGGTGCAACAGTTTGAATTGGTTGGTAGTCAACGCGTTGTTGAAATTGAATTGGTTGGTACTCTTGTTGAATTGGTTGATAGCCGACGTGAGGTGTCTGTGCGATGTAAGT
Organism: Obolodiplosis robiniae; assembly: GCA_028476595.1. Taxonomy (NCBI): domain Eukaryota; kingdom Metazoa; phylum Arthropoda; class Insecta; order Diptera; family Cecidomyiidae; genus Obolodiplosis; species Obolodiplosis robiniae. The sequence goes on along the minus strand of CM052017.1, from coordinate 2,899,263 downwards.
CATTTGTGGCTGAGGCATGTAAACCATGCCCGGATAGTCGATTTCATGGTGCTGATACAGCTGCGATGTGGGAAATTGGTATGCTGGTTTAATGTATTGACGCGCTATTTGTCTTGTGTAACCCTATTGAGAACGACCAATAAATTAGTGAATTCCAACTTGAAAAATATATTTTTTCGCAATCTTCAGCTATTTGATTGAACAGCGTCGAAAATATAATAAATATTTGCATTTCCATCAACTTTTTGATTCCGTCACATTATTAATATTTACTCAACTTTCGGGAAAAGACAAGAACAATCCTACTTCAATTGAATCTTCGCAAATAAAAGATATCAAACATGATGTACTTAAAATTCGCTCGAAAAGCAAAAAATTTTATTCAATATTTGAACTTCAAATTAAAGAGACTTAAACAAGTTCGACTACTTCATTTGAATATGTTGATTTACCCTCGTGACCGTCGCAAGAGTCAATTCAAGTGCAGAAAGCAGCATTCGAGCACATATTTATCAATATATTTTCTTTTTTGTGTGTTTCAATTGATTTTTTTTACCTTCGGAATTTTCAGCGAACAAAATACGGATATGAACAAAAGCCATACGCTCAACTGTCACACTTAAATGAAGCTTATATCGATTTTTGATTTTATATGGACGACATCCATTAGATTTCTAAATAAAAAAGACTTTTTTCGGCAAATTCTCCATCTAAAACCTCTTTTTCGCACGATGTACGATTCAAATTAACAAATGGAGAGAGGGCGAACGGAGAGGAAGAGAGAATTTAGCGATAAAAACTAGAAAACAGTTGTGATTCTTAGAAAATCAGAATTCGAAATGTTTGAAAACAAAAAGTTCTCGTAGCCAAAACGTGGCTACTCTCAATGTCATCGCTCATCAATGATTAAAATTCATTTTATTTTATATCGAATATTTCGACACTTAGGTCGAAAGGCATTCGCAAACAAGTCAGTCTCAACGCAGTTCAATTGACCAGTTCAAATAGATTTCGCGTGTCGATTTTGATTCCACGAAGCATGAATTCAATACATCGACACAGCCAAGAATGATAAACTATTATAATTAACTGTACACTGTAGCTATATAGAAGTAACATGTAGATGAGTCAGTGTGTTGGTAATTTGCGGTCGTAATAGCAAAATACTTGTATATTTTGAAGTTGTTGTGCATCTCCTACTATTTTTTAAATGACTTCGTCTTATTTCGATGAATATCGTTGCTTATGATATGGCATAATGTTTTGTAATGTGTCAGTATCTAAACAACTCACGTCCAGACGCGATCTTTGTCTTTCCAGCAGATTGTTTAAACAATTTTTCAGAGATTTTACAAAAGTTTTGTGGACAAATTGAAATAAAATGGGTATTTCTGCTAAATCAACTGGCATTTCATCAAATCCAATGGCTTAATTAAGATTCGAAATTTCTTTGGAAATGATAATATCAATTGCAGGGACATTATTTTATTTATGATGATAAAAACTTGATAAAATTTGAATAACATTATAATTAGCTTATTTCATTTATCGTGAAAGTTTTCGTGACAATGTAATTAATTCGTTAATTATATTTCCATATAGCGAAGCTGATATTTTTGTTGGCATTGGCGGTGTTTATCGTCTCGAGCGATGCATTGAGTAAGTGAATTTTGAATTGATACTTAAAGCAATTTCAAGTTGTTTGATTTTTGCTGAATCAAGTTTGTAGCGCTGCTATTGGCCATCAGCATGAGAGTTGCGATAATATATTTTCATTGTATTCTAATTTATTATTAGATGGCAAAGATTCAATGTGATATCGATGTTAATTTACGCATTTTTTTTTTTCAATTTGAAATATTGATATTAAAAGCACTTTTGATTGCTCGTCTAATATTTTGTACGTACGCGCCGGTAGAATGAAGAAAAACGAAAATAGAGCGAATCCAATCGCAAGTTGCAAAATTATCGTCACACAAAAAGGGTTATATTTTATTGTCGGTCGTCTATCTTTCTTCGATTTCCTCATTTGGTGAAATGAGTTGAATCAGTGTTACACAATTTATCCGAATTATACAATGAATGGAATTTTGCTGGTTCATAAGAAAAAAAAATATTCATGCATGATTTTGTTTCAGGCGGTGAATGTCCTTTGTCATCGCAAATGTCATCGTGCTCGCCAAAATGCATTCAGGATAGTGAATGTTCAACGATGGGTGGACTTTGTTGTCCGAATCTATGCAACACCAAATCGTGTGCTCGCCCGAAATCTGGCACACAAGGTGCTGGCCCCGGCGGATACAAAGGCTCTTCTGGTAAGCACTTTATTTTAACTTTTAAATCATTCGTATAAATAATAACCGAATTGGGATTTCTTTGAATTAGTATCAACCGCAACTGGCGTTTACTGTGGCAACGTCAAATGCAGCGCCTATGAAAAATGCGCAATGGATAAAAGCACCAAGCGACAACAGTGCGTGCGATCTTGAACACTGGATCAAATTTATAATAATTTGATAATCACTCATTTAAATAGTACTATTCAATTCACCATTAAATCAACAAAATAATCATTAAATTGCCCAACTATAGAACATTTAGATGATTGGATTGTTTCCTGTTTATCGTGTGTCAATTTTTAGTTTTTTTTGCTTTATTTGGATTGTTGCGTCAATTGAATAAATTCATGTATTTATCACTATATTTCAAGTTGAAACATGTTTTTCAATTTGACTGCATTGAATTATATATGTTTTTTGTTTTGTTGTTAACATACTGTATTTTCGTTGACCGGTAATCCATTTGAGACTGCCATACTGTAAATAATCACACAAACTCCAAAAATATTCATTTTTATTTTTATTTTTTAAACTAAACAAAATATCAGCACAATATTCTGGTTGATTGAGAGTGTTTGATCGTCGAATTGCAAGCAAACTAATCGAATTGGTCAAAGATGTCAGTGGTTTTTATACGGATTTATTCGTAATGGTCAATGCACAAGTGCAGCCAAAATGCATAGAAAAACAAGTGTATTGATTGCTATGTGTGATGCCCCTCTCTATCGAGGCCTATGCAAAATCGATGCACATGATACGAATAGAGTCATCAGCAAATTGGCCAATATGCAACTTTTCGGGTTATACATTTTCAATATTTCGAGTAATGCGACATTCTTGACCGTACAACTTTTGCAATTGCGAGCATTCCAGTTCCTCCTATTTGTCATTAATGAAATATGCAGTCGACTCAAAAACCCATTTCTTGCCCCCACAGTTCGACTTTTACGGATTATTTGTGTATTGAAAAATGCACATTATGATTAATTGCCGTGCCTTTCGCCCTACTAGACAAAAAATTCATCCATTATAGTTGTTTTCAATGTCGATAAACATGCAATTCCGAAGAAAACTCATTTGAAACTAATGAGTTTTAAATGTCTCAATGAGGCAGCCTCACTACATATGCACATTCTTATCTATTGCATTGATCCAACCGCCTTTAAATATCTTATTGATACTTGATATTGGTTAAGCAATTTGGACTCATAACGCTCAACGCTGCCGATCGATATGCAATTAAGAGTTTGATGGATTATTTCAATTGAGTTACTTTTTTTATTCGAAGCCGTTCAAAGAATGGAATTCGCTGAAAGAAAGTTCTTGTTTTATTTTTTATCACAAATGATTTCATTTAATGACAAAGAGCGTATTGTTTCATCGATTGAAATCGAATTGCAAGTTGATATAATATTAAACTCATAACAAATTCATCGCAAATATTTTGTGAGAAAAATGTGTCGATAATTATTGATTACTCATTCTGGAAGCTGATATTGAATTGATAACTGTAAAACTAAACATGACTTACTGTCAATTAGCTTTTTATTGGCAATACATTTTTGAGTGGCTATAGCTACTTTGAAAATGTTATTTAAAGCGATGATCATATGATCCGATGAGAATTAAACAATATTTGCGTCCCAAAATAGAAGAGAAAAAGCAGTAGAAAAATTTAATTCTTAAAAGGGGTGAAAGAAAAACATCCTAAATGCGGAACGTTAAGTGCTGATTTTCTGAAATAAATAATAGTTAAATGTGAAATAATTAGTTGAAGCCAATGAACGCTCACACTCAGCCTTTATTTTGATAATTTATAATCATTTGCACTGCATATTTTACAGTCTATTACTGCTATTTACATGAAATTTTCTTGGTTATTTCAGGCAATACACTTCGTCCCCTAAGTGCGATAAGGTTTTGAATATGACACTAACGTCTAAAAAGGTTGATTTATAAACGAGAACGCATTTTCCTCATGGCTCAACTTTTTCAATAGTTCGAAAGAAAACGCTTGTTATTTTTCTTGCGAACGAAGTTAATCGCGGCCAAACTTCTTATTCGAATCGAAGTGAATCGAGCGCCGTTGCTTCTACACGTTTACCGCAAAATTAGTTGAACAAAAATATTGAACCGCGGCGGACGTGTTCCGCAGTGAATACACGCCGTTTTGATTTGATCCGTGAATTTGTTCGGTTTCTGAAGTTCAGTAATTGCTTTGAGTAATAGTTTAAATTGTAAATGGTTTATGAAATTAGCGATCGAATGGCAAATTGACACATATTATTCTAGGATCGAATGAACGGAAGTTTCAATTGAAAGAACCAAACGAAGAGGATACTCTGGCGGGTGAATCGCACTTTTGGTTTGATATGTGGATATGCATAGAATGAAATTTACGTGTTTGATGATTGGCATGCAGATAATTCGCTATTTGAGTTAAACGGATCAAACGAATTCGACTCATTCGCACAATGATTTGGGAACTCGTTCGTTAATTGATTTGAATCAATTCAAAAGGTAATGTTTCGAGAATTATTTAAGAATTTTTGTCAGTTTTCGTGTAAGCGAAAGTTAAAATGAAAACAAAACGGTGAAGAGTAGAGCAGAAAGAATTAATAAGAAATATAACATGAAAATATGCCAAAAACAAGATAGAAGCCAAATTAATATTTTCCAATTTTCTGGAAATAATTTGTGATCACGCAGCGATCAAACGCCCCTCGTCATTTTTTGAGCGTATGTGAATAGTTTCACACATTTCATTTTCATCACAAAGTTGAAAAGTTTATTTATTCATTATCGAAATCGTTTATATCCGGTAGTAGTCGTTGCAGTAGACACTGAAGTATGAATGTAATGTATGATGAAGTGTTTGATGTCAAATCAATTTCAGTAGAAAAAAGTTAATTCAAAGCTCATACCTCAAGATTTTTTGTTTTTTTTTCAATTTTAAAAATAAAAAGTCAGCTTTCATAATCCTTTTAATAAGGAAGAGCAAGAAAAGTTTCATGGAGTAAATTTTCCGATCGAAAATGATGAATTGACATTTTTTCCGAATTAATTTGAAAAGATTAGATTCGTGGATAAGCCGAAAACATTATATTTGTAGTCAACAAATAATAATACGTTGAGCTACATCGTTAACATATTTTCTTCGGTTTAATACATTTATTACAAATGGAAATGTTGTGCTTTGGGTAATTGTAACCAAATTACCCAAAAACCAACAATGATTTTATGCTAATTTCCAAAACATAACAAACTGCTTGTTTATTTGCTTGTACATACAAGTCATTGCTTCATCAATTTATGTGCTCATTTCCTTTCGCCGATTTGTTAGGTGTATTTACTTGTGGTTAGATTTCACATTAAGGAAAAAAAGTTAGAATTTTTGTCAAGCAGCGAATTAAATATCCTTCGTAAATTACTTTCGAATGGATCAACATTTATTTCATTTTTTTTAAACGAAATTAAACTGTAATATGTCATAGTCCATTTTCACGTTTCCATATTCGACAAATCCGTTTTTCATTGTAAAAGGAGACATCGCAAAATGGTGCTATATATTTGGATTGATAATAACTTTCAATGTACTAACTACATACAAATGACGGTTTACCAAGTAACCAACACGCCGGCAAAGAATCGGCAAAGGGGTATCGTGCACCAAATGAAAAAAAAATAACAAAAAGCAAGATATCAAACCCTGACGACATCAAATTAAATCAAACAAGGCATAATTCCACCGCATTGATGCGACTTTTGTCAACCAAAGCTACTATCTTACAAATTACTTAGTCAAAAGAAATGCAAGTGAATCATGAAATTATTTTTGGCCTCTTTCTTTATGCATTGTACAACATGATATTACGAACACAATAAATGTAACCTGACATGCACGTATGGAATAAATGTGAGACTAACAACACAACATTAACTCGAGTAATATGATTTGCGTGTGTTACCCGTATGAGTCTCAGTCTTTTGGTGCAGACGTTTGAGTAGCATCCTCTCATACTACATACAAACCATAACACTTTTATTAACCATGATAATAAAATACAATAAAGTAGAAATCCCAATAAAGCTGTTCCCAAGGGGCAAGGCACTACTGAAAATCAATTTTCAGGACGTTTAAATTTTTAAGCGTTATCATTTCATTTCATTTCCATATTGCAATGAATGGGAATTTACTGAAAATCGGTCTTCGCAAATCGTTGTATATCGTAGTCCGTTTGCTGGGTTATGCTTTATACATGCATAGGCCACACATAGGCCAGTGATATATTGATCTCACGCACGTACAAACGCATCAAATGATGATGTTGAAGAAGATTCGATCAAAATGAACGAAAAAACAACCGCAAAATACCAAAAAAAATTGTCTGGTATAAGCCAGCATATACTTTGAACAAGAATCATCCAAACCTATCTTCCAAGGCTGTTGAAAAGTCTGGAAGATTCACTATTATGCAGTGCACATTTTGACAAGATATTACATGAACGTCAGGTTTGCGCTTATTGTTTTGTTTTTGACAGATTCTGAATATTTGCAGTCTTTTCAACCCTTTTCAGTCAATGTCAGTCTTTCAGTAATGATCTGCCCCTTGCTTGTTCCTCAATTGGGATCTCAAACAATTACCCAAAAATGTTTGCATGTTTCATAATATTGCAATTTATTATTATAGAAATTTCAAAACGTGACACAACAAACTTTCTGTTTGCATTCTCATTATAAGTTTGTTTGTTTATGAAAAGGTTACATGACGTATATGCGCGCAGATAACCAATCCTTCGCTATCCAATCGGCATTATTCATTTTAGTTGTTTGTTTCGTTTATTTTTCCCACAATTGCCTTTGTGTCGCACCAGTTAACACAATTATTATTATCGAAATTGCTATGCTTTTGAACTCTGCTCCCAATTTTATCACAGCTAAACGAAATGGTCTCTACCTATCCATAGCTTTTTCTAAAATAGGTAATAGCGCCACCAAAATCAATGTCGTGGTCGCCGAAAGAACTAAATTTTCTGTGTTATTGTTTTTGTAAAAGTCACCGAAAATAGCTTATGTAATAACGTTGACTGAATATATTGTTGCATCTATTTGAATTGAACTCAAGTAAATATTGCAACTTCAATTAACTTTCTGATATTGAAATTTCATGCAATGTAAACCAAAAACCCATAGAAAACGATTAAACCCTAGTGGAAATGAACTTTTCAAAACACCTTCCAAACACAATGAATTCCATGACAATGCTTTTTTCCATCACTCAAATTACTACGCAAAACGTTGTGGTTTTAGTTGGAAAACGCCGAATTTTTATGTTGCTCAGCCTATAGCTTAGTGTTTTCTGTCTCAATTTCCAACACTGAATTGTTTGAATCAAGGATTGGAGTTGCAAACTCTAGGAAGAGGTGTTTTCACAAATTGATAAAAATGCATTTGGGAATCTGTGACGTTAGCGGATGGCGTTCCAAAATAGAGTGAATGAGACACTCACACATTGATATAATGTTCAGATTTACAATAGTTGTGTCAAATCTATACGATTGTTGTGTGCCAAATTTCTCTTTATTAAACATAATTTGAGTTATATGGTTAGTATTTTCGAAGCATTTTTAAAGTGTTTTTCAAATTTCTTTTCCACCAGGGAAATGAATTGGAGGCGATACATGCACTGCCATTTGGCGCTGCCATTATTATAATGAGAGAAAAACGAAGACGAAGAAAACACCTCAACGGTTTGCGTAGGCACAAGAGCGGCATATATGGTGCTGTGGTGATGTGAATGTCCCTCGGTTCCATTTTAATTGATTATAAGCTCTTTTTCTCATAAAAAATAAATTCCTCACATTATTTCGAATAAAAATGAGTCTCCGGGAACAATTAAAATTCTCCATTTTATTATCCGAAATTGTAATTTCATACAGAATGCATTTGTTTTCAGACAATTCCCCACATGCCTCTTCAGATCATTTCTTTACCCTGCATTCTTTTTCAAAATTCGATGCTAAAATCGATTTGTATTTGCTATAAAATTTATCGAGAGGGCAATTTGTGCCGCAATTCGGAATTTCAATCGGCGCTGGATTTTCTTCTTCCGCATTTCTATAGAATAGCTGAAGATAGACGTTATTCGCTGAACGATGAAGTTCGAAGTGCAGACTTGATGCATACGACGGCTCGTGAAGCTGAAAAAACAGTTAAAATCCTTAAAATATGGTCGAGTTCACGTTGAATGTAATAAAATTACTTCAAAAACTCCAAGACTATTTAATAATGCAGCAATTGTGATATCATGTGCTGAGTATAGCCAAAGTGAGCGATTCGGTGAGAGAGTGTTTCTGGATTTATGCTTAGAACGATCGAGAATCTCTTTGAGCAGGAACCCAGATTTAAATTTTTTCAATGCATTTGTAGCAGTGGTCAATTTGAACCAATATAGAGCCAAATCTTCAAATGACCCTCCCGGTGTGAAAACTTTATGAGTCCATTCGGGTAGCCTGCAAATCAATGGATATATTTGGAATAAAAAAATACTGAATTCGAAAAGATATTTTTTGTTCATACTTCAAACCCCGTTCATGCTCGATTTCAAGAGTGTTATGAAGATTTTTCAGTTGTTCTATGTTTCGAATTGGTTCTCCCGCATATTTTTCCAAATATTTGAATAGTTTCTTTTTTCTCATAATCAATGATCGAACTTCCCGCGATTTTGTGTATTTTCCAAGCAATTGTTGGTATTTCTTACAAGCTTTTCGAGCAATTAACAGGTTATCTCTATCATTTGGTATTATGTGCACTGGAATCGGTTGCCAGGGCAGAAGAGCATTCCAAATCTGGTTTTTATGTGGTGGAAACAAGCCAGCCAAAACCAGTTGAGCACTGTTTATTGTGCGATCACGTGAAGACGACACAGCATATACTTTATCAGGTGAATAAGAGCCATCTCCGAGGAGATTCGCATATCTGCGACGAAGATAAATTCCGAGCTCGTATTCTCGTTTTTTCCCCGCCTGAAAAGAAACACTTTCTAATGCAATTTTCTGTTTTAATGTAAAATGTTCAACTTACATTCGTTAACTGAGCCATGCCTTCAGGCCAATACTTTTTGTCTTTATATGGATCATTTTTATATGTGCTAAGAATTGTTCGGTCACCATGACGAAACACCTAATCATGCCGAGAGATTGAGTAAAATATTGAGTATAAAAAACATAAAATATTTATGATAAAAAATATGCAATCAATTCGTTTGTTCACAAAAATCAAAATTTTCACTTACAATTTGCGCAAATATCAGTGTATCATTCGCTTTGTTCTCTATTTCAAGTTCACAACTAATCAACCCAAAACACAGTAAAATGAATATCCAATACATTATTATTTTAGGTTTAATTGAGCGAAATGCAATCTTGATGTAATATGAAAAATTCTGAAGTAATTCTTTATTTATATATCAACTCTGTAACGATAAGTATTTATCTTCACATTTTCATATCCAAGCAATATACTTATGCACAGCCGGTGATTCATCGCATTAGCGGTCTGTATTTGCAGGCGTACTGCTAAGAATACTTTCCGGCCCTAGAATGTCTACGTCTGTGTAGTGGCCTGAGTAGGGACTTGATTATTTTTTGTTTGCGTATTGCTGCTGCTGTTGCTTGTCGTCGATATACAGTGGATTTATGGTGATGATTTGATCAATACAATGGCAATCTAGTTGAAAAATGCATTTTCAGTCATTTAAACATTCATTATGAGCTAATTCGTCATACAGCCAACTGAAATGAATCAATTTCATTGGAATCAAATAGATTCTGAGCGAGCGACGTAAGCACCTCCAGTAGAAAAGTCACAAGCCTTCAAAGGTCTGAACGGTGGAAGTTGAGTTTCATTGGAAAACCTTTGGGCCATAAGTGAAGAAGAACCATGAAATGATGAGTTATTCTAAAACTAATTGTCGAGACGCTTTCAATTTCGAACATCAAAATCAGACAATCCGTTACTATAGCAATATTCCCTACTAATGATAGCTTTGTATGTGTATTTGTTTGTAATTTTTTGCTATCCGGTTCATATTTTTGGGGCTAAAAAGTATAAGAACTTTTTGATATGATCGAACCAGCCTTCGAGAGCCAACAATTGGGCTTGCAATGATGCTGTTTTTGTTTGGACACTAGACACATTCATAGACCATGAAGCCAGCTGCATCTTTTTCCGTCATTGTCTTTGTGGGAAATGAACAAAGAAAATATCGTATTTGCTTTTATTTTGCGATGTCTTTGAGTGTGGATAAAGAATTTATCCGAAAATATCGTCACACGGGATTCTTGAAATTATGCCTTCTTTTCGTAACAAATCATTTGAAAATGCATTTGTTTCCCTACGAGTTGTTCTTTTACTCAAAGGACAGCTATATCTTGTAATACGGTACTTTATCAAATTCAAAGAACATAATCTATTTTTTTCGAATTATCCTTTTCTCTCTCACAGATTATTGGCAGGTTGAATCAACCGAATATTTGTTGCAAATCATTTACAACAATTGAAACTAATGGGAAGGAAAAAAGTGATGCGAGATCCTCAGGAGGAGCTCGAAGCTGAGTGCAAATTACTCATCGATGAGGCCACTAACTTGATGAAAGTTCGTAGTTACACAAAAGCCCTTACCATTTATCAAAAGGTAAAACTGTATTTCTCTTACCGAAAAAATAAACTTAATTTCTGACAGACGCTTTTTTTCGCAAATTTGAACTTTCCATCGAAAAATGTTGGGCTTTAAAAAGTTTTCCGTGCTTTATTCTCAAGAGCTTTCCCGCGAATATTCGCTAGTTGACGATTGTTCAGTGACCCAATCGACTTTTGCGCTCCCGAAAATATCATTTGAACTGAATGGTTTGTAATGATACACTCTCGCACATTTTCATTTGCACACACCGTTTCCGTCACCTGTGTGTTAGCAAATCCATCGTCGTATCAATAAGAATTGATTCTCAAGGTGTCGTTGCCATGGCGCTTTCAATTGAAAGGTGTTTCTCTGAAGGGCCTTCAATCGCTTTTCAATCGAATTAACAGCTAAATAATGAGAAGCACTTTTTTCGATCGACATCTTCAATTAGAACCATTCGATTCGGTGTATAAATTTGCAGCGGCAACAATAATTTATCGAAAGTTTTCGATGCGCTTGAATTGTGTTAGCGTGAAAACAGAAGATTAAATTAGTTATAGCCCAGAGAGCTTTGTGTTTATATATGTGTGCTGAAAGTGCTGAGGATATTGGAGCTGAGCGCGAACCTTATTATTGACCTGCTTTTAATTGGAAATCTCGCAGTTAATTGTCGGAAGACATTAATGAACACGCAATGCAAATAGAAAATAGATCAAAGTGAAAAATGTCAAAAGTTCGAGATATATTAGGTGTTGATAAGGAATCGGAATTTTTGCAAAGTTTTGTACGCGTTGGATTGACGGCGGATCAAGAGGACAATGAGCCGCACAAATCGTTGTACATGCAACCAAAGGTACCGCCGATAGCCAAACAATCATCCGAGATTCGATCGGAAGGCAGTGATGGGCGGTCGCTCACACGGGCCCGATCATCACCTCGCGAAAATGGCCGCACTCGACGCGGACGACGTCGCGAATATTACGAAGAAATGTATACCGACAAGGATAGAGCCGCCGCTGTTTCATATGGTTGTTTCAACATTCAATTGCATATTTACATTTTGCTGGCCTATTTGTAATTGTGTGGCCATTTCGATTCTGTTTGAAATTCAATCCCAATTGAGATGGATTTTGATTTTAATTTCAATTTCAATGCTAATACTGCATTTCAAGCCTATTGTTAACGACACATTTGCAATGAATCTAATTCAATTTTCTCTTGCAATTGTGTCAACTCGAAAACGTTTTTGCATATTTCATTTTGTACCATTTTTCCATCGATTATATGCAGGATATTTCGACATAAAACAAAGTTTGAGTATAAAGCGTCGTCAGGATCGTTCCGAGGCATTGCAATTGCCCGACGAAACTGATCCAGGCACGCTTTTGGCGTTGGGTCGACGCGAGTTCAAGAGCGGAAATACGGAAATAGCTGTATTGTTCATTTCCAAGGCACGACCATATTTCATTTTCAATTGCAAAGCGATTTTCATTGAATTGCCATTAATTTCTCTAAATTATAGGCACTCGAGCTAAATCCATCGGATCAGAATGCGTTAGTCGCTCGCAGTAAATGCTACCTGCTACTCGGTGATCCAGCAAATGGTCTTCAAGATGCTGAAACTGCATTAAAATTTGACAAAAGCAACATACGGGCGATTTATCAAAAAGCCGAAGCACTCTATTTCCTTGGCCAATTCGAACTGAGTCTTATGTTTTTCCATCGCGGTCTTCGACTTCGGCCCGAATTGAATAGCTTTCGACTCGGCGTACAGAAAACGCAGGAAGCTATTGAAAAAACTATCGGTGGATTTGAGAATCAAAAACCAAAATCATCATCAGCAGCAGCGGCAGCGGCAGCAGCAACAGCGAAGGTGTCGAGATTGAAAAAACCACCGCCAATGCCAGTGATCAGTGAAGAAATAGTACGCCCTAAAACTGGCGTCAAAATAACCAATAAAGTTAGCCTTGAAAAACGCGAAGCACGCAAATTACTCGGCGAGCTATGTGTAGATAAAGAATATTTGGAAACATTGCTGAAACATCCAGATTTGAAACGAGCTGACACTGGCACTGAACAGGTGTCGACGCTAGTCAATGATGCCGTTCGATTTTTGAATACAAGACAAGAGTTTTGGCGACAGCAACGCCCTTGTACTGCTCTACCGAAACAGAAAAAAAAATTAAATTGACGTGCCGAAATTTCGATAAAGATGTTCTTATATTGTTACGAAAAAAAAATGCAAGAAAATGCAGAAAAGTGCAAAGAAAACGAAAACAGAAAAAAGGCAGAGAGAAGATCGAACGAATCATTCATTGACTCATTCACAATAAAAGAAAAAGTCAGAACATTACATAAATAACAATGCTAACAAGAGATGGTTGCACGAACCAAACAATCACAAAAATTAATTAAAAGGATTTTTGAATCAATTCCATTAACAAAATGAAAAAAAAAAAACATAAAATCCAACTTTCTGATTTTAAATATAGAAATATAGAAAAATCTTTTGAAATATTTTTTCTCCAAATTTTATTTTGATCGATGGCAATTCCAAATGAATATTGTATAATTTCTTGTGCAATTCGTATTGTTGCGAAATATGAGTTGCGAATGTTCGGTAATCTGTAATGGTTTTCAATAGACATTAAGCGATTGTCCTAAGAACTAAATACAAATGAATTATAAAACGAATACGAACTATTGATAAAATACATCAATTAGTTTTTTGCAAGAAAAACAAATGTTGATCCTACAATAGAGAATGGAAAAATCCCTTACTTGTAATATTTCGGTTGGGGCGCGTTTAAAATTTCGAATCTATTTCTATCAATTCTCTTTTAATGTCAATTATAAAAAATAAATGAAAATTTTTTCCAATCAGATTTTGATTTCAATATCGATTCTTTTCATATCAAATTATTTTGAATCGACCTATTCAAATTAAGCATACGTTGCGAGCAAATATTCATCAAAACAGGTTAATTTTAAGATATGTTCAAAAATAATAATGTTTTTTTCTTCCGTATTCACATAATTTTTCTTTTTCTGGCACAAATTTAGTTTGTGAATGTCTTAGTCAAAACACATGAAAAAGTCATGATATTTTCATTTTTGGCTCGCGCATGCAAATATTAGCTCAGACTAAACAATATCTCAGTTTCTTTCGTACAAATTTTGACCAATTGTTTGTAGAAATTCAATTTGTTCTAATAAAAAATGGGAATGATAGTATATATTTCATTGCTAGTTCAAATCGACTTAAAAAAAAGGAAATTCGTTTAGTTCCTATGGTTATTATGGTGCTACGATGGCACGGAATATTCTCTCATAACTGGATTACGCAGAACAAGGGCACTTTGCTCAGATATGATCGGTAATAAATTGGTCCAGTGATAATTTATTAAATGGCTTATGCTGTCGAATATGCGATCTTTTGTGCGTACCTATATTTGTATACAAAATTGATGCTAGTAAGACATTTGCTCTTTTTTTTTAACAAGAATTGCAAAAAAAAGTACTTACTGTTCCCTCGGGATCGATAAGTAACAAATGCTTTGGCGTCTGCCCTTGCAAACCGGTCAACACGTATTGTCCGGGCTTTCCGTGTGATTCACGCACTAAAAAGTCGCCATCCTGTTTGAGCAAGGCTTCTGCCGATGTTCGACAAATCGACGCATGGAACCAGAGCTCGGTGAGTAATTGTGATCGCTGCACTTCAGCCGATAGTGAAAATGGTGCTGCGTTAAATGAAAAAGGTGCTGTATAAAAATTGCAATTGCAAATTAGAAACGCTTCAATTCAGTTGGAACATAAATATGATTGCTAAACATACGCATATCGAAAACATCGCGCGTAATGGCTGGCGGCGTTGTATTGCTGTTCATATCAAAACTTTTGTCGTTCACATAGTTTGGATCAGGCGGTGGACTATTCAAATCAATCAAATTACTGCTCAAACGTTCCCGGGGTTTCTGATTTTCAAGAAAAATGAGCAAATTTAAAATCATCTTCTTCAAACGCAAATTTGAAAAGGTGAACCTGTCTCTTGACAGATGAGCCTGAGTGACTCAATCAAACTTCAATGGATTTAAATTAATCCAAACAATAAACACCCAAAAAACCTACTTGAATTGTAAGTTTTTTCAGTGGTTGTGCTTGTGATGGTGTGATTTCCTCTACGGGATCCAAGAGTTCAGGTGGTAACTTTCCCGGTAAATCATTGTAATAATCTTTTTCTGTATTCAAATTTTCGGTGTCCCTAAACGAATCCGCCCTTTGCATGCAGAGGATCAGAAAAATATGTTTCATAAAGTTAGCAAGCAATTATTAAAAGTTCACCGAAGTCAAAATCTCGAAATGAATGCCAATTAATTGCAATGATTGTGAACTCACTGTGATTTATTGAAGAATTCATGGTATCGAAGTTCAAATGCTTGGCCAATTGCAGCAATTAAATCAGATGCTTGACCACCGCCGCACTCGAGCACATAGCATGCGCGCCAATCTTGCATATTTTTCGCCACATAGGCAACAAAGTCCAGAGTATCCTGCAAATGGTTACGAAAATTGTAATTTATAACAAAAACGTGTCGCCATAATCATGATAGTAACAAATCGAGACTCACCGAATCACCGCCGGATGCGAACGATATTCGGGGCATGTCATGTTTTGCTATTGCTTCATTATTCTCTAAACCGACGAGTGATAAAAATTTGCTTGATACCCGAAGTATAGCATTTGTTCCGGCTTTGTTCATATTTGGTGTTTCGGACAAGGCTTGCTGTATCCGCTTATCACAACGTCGTTTTTTCGATGTTTTTAGGCCAGCCGCTTCACACACACGATTTATACATTCCCTGAAAAGGACAGAAAAAAAAGCAATTAATATATAGCGCATACAATCAATGTTTCAATATTAAATGTCTTTCATTCAAATGAAACCGTTTAATTGAAGATAATTACTCACTTGGCAACTAGTGATCGGAGTGTAAAGTCCAGAACTTTCATCGATGTTTTTATCTCGAGGCAGCCAATATACTGTGTTCATGGACAAAAAAAGGGGATGAAGAAGAAAACACTTATCATATATGCAATCTAGCTGAAAGTTGACATGTAATATACCCGAACATTAAATGTGACTCCCTCATTAGAAATGATGCTATCAGCGTGTGACCAACCCCTGGCTGGTTTATTACCGAATGATTTCGAATCGATGCCACCGTCGGCCCCATCCATATCGACTGAATTTCAACGGAATCGCCTACAAAAACAAATTAAAATGGACGACTTTCAGTTTCGATTATTTATGTGTAAACACATGCAATGCGATGATGATTTTGAAATAATATTTTATTCGAATGGCTGATCAAATAGCGAATAGCTGCACTGAACTGGCGTATTTGGAAAATCAGGTCAGATTTTTACATTCACAAGTGGCCGTTATCATATTGCATATATAGCCACATCGCATCGGATCAAATCGAATAATTACATTTTCACATATTCTTTACTATGGGCACGGTTCAGTGCATTTCTTGCATGTTGCCAAAACTGATTCATGACAATTGAATGGCTTAGAATAAAAATGACCTCAAATTTTGGTGCAAATAAAAGAGAAATGTTTTTTTTTTTTGCATATAGATTTGTTTTTGTAATTACAACAACACATCTATATGAAGAACAAATTATTTCGCTCTTTTTTTGCATCAAAATTCGACGGCACTCTTATTCTAAGTCATCCAATTCTGTGTATTTGGACATATGAAAAATACAAACAAAAAATGGACAACGAACGAACGAACAAACAAACGCACGAACAAGAAAGCGTCAAGGCAGTGTACAACCACAAGAGTACAGCAATAGGAAGTCACATAGCGGCGGCAACAGCAGCAAAACAATCTGAGCACATACAATGAATAAGCGGCGTAGCAATGCGGCGGCGGGCCAAGCACAATGCTATCATCCGCAGTTGGGGCGACTTCGTGTGAATTATATATTTCATTGGATTTACATAAAAATGAGGCTTTACCAAACAAAAAATGGCCTGTGTCTTTCGAATAAGAATCAAGAATTAATAGACACATACTCGCTGCATGTAAGGCAAAACGGAAACGAACACCGTCGAACCGAACAAAACCAACGTGTGTTTGATATGTTTGGAATGCAAAAAAGCGCTCTATGCAGCAAGCACTTTGGAATATTCGTCATACACTGATTAATTTCATGATATGTTGAACAATCATATGCGGTGCGGTCAATTACTCGATGAAAGCTTCATTTAATGGCCTTGGCACACACACATTCGCAATTTTATAATTAGTTAAATTTGGAATTTATTTTAATGGAAATCCAGCGAAGCAGACTAATTAGTAAATTGGCCGATGGTGCAAAACTGCCGAACGTGCGCGCGACAGCAACACCAATGCATTACCGTCCGATTTCCGTGTGTACACACAACAATTCGGTCGGCCTGTGACTCGCCCATGTGATCATCATCGCATGCCACATATTTTCTAACAATTCACAATTGGTTGCCAATTAAAGTGATAATTTATTCTGTTCCAATCCATTCTCATTCACAATCGTATAGGCCAATTATTAAAACAAACTTTGTAGCCACAAAAAATCGATCGATAATCAGTGACATTAAATTGATTTTGTCGGCCACTCAAACATTCTCCTTAACACACAAACATATTCGTCCATGTTTATCTGCCTGTTCTTTGTTGATGCTATGTTTTTTCGTCCATCATCACCAATTATGTTCTAGATATTGCGCGAAAAATATCGAATGAACAACCATGTAAACAAGTTTCTAAATTTTGCTGTGGTGTTCACTGCAGCGTTAGCGTTGTCGCTGTGCATTCCGAATCAATCGAGCACATAACATTAATTTCTGAATCATTACACAAAATTGTAGTGAAATCCGCTTAAAAGTCCATTGAAATGCACATGAAACGAGCATACAGGAAATTCGGAAGCAATAGATGATCATCTACAACTCAAATCACAAACAAATCACTTACAAACTGCAAACCAATGATTTTTCTTTCGGTTTTCCAATCTAAACGTTGATTTTAGAGAATTCGGCGACTATTCTGAGTATTCAAATCAAACGATTTGAATTTTGGAGTTTTTTCTCCGTGTGTTGACCGTGTGGATTTTGTTTTTTATGTTTCTATCGATTCGCACTAAACAAAACTCAGCGAACAATGAACATCAAAACGAAACGAGAAGAAACGAAAAACACATATAAATCACTACACAGAGTGTGTAAGCACGAGAAAAGGCCAAACACATACAATTCGAATAACAAATAATGACAGAAGACAGCAAAGCGCACCAAGCATGAGAGGAAGAGAGAGGGAGAGAGAGAGAGAGAGAGAGAGTGAGTTAATTCTTGTGTGTGTTAATAGTGCTATCATATTTGGTGTGTTTTTGCTTGCTGTCAAATAAATACGTCAACACACAGAGTCATGTATTCTGGCATTTGGATGTCGGTGTATTCGGTGGACGATGGCGAGAGCCGAACTAAAATAAATTCGGCTCTTGTTTCAACGAAAACAAAGGAGAATAGTGAAACAATTGATAAGCCAAGAATTGGAGATTGTACAGTTTTCTATGTAGCCATTTTTTATCCTTTCTTTTCTTCTTCTGGGCCAGACAAAATACGAGAAAACAAAATGTTTCACAATGAAATGATGTGCATGCACACAATTCTTCGTACAATTGACAATCTATTTCGTTGAATGATTGTAAATCTGTGATGCTTTCTTTGTTTGTAGTCAGACTTTGGGCTGAATGTGAGTGAGCGAGTGCGGCTTGATGAATGCATTTTTACTTGGTTCGGTAAATGTGTTGCAGTATATTTTATTAACTTCACATTTTGCTGTCTGTGGGATGTATTGCTGATACACACACACATACGTGCATAAACACACTGACCGGATGTTTGCAGTGTGTTTTATGAGAGAATGCATCCGTGAGCGTGCAATAGAGCAAGAGCAAAAAACATGAACGATGTTTTGACATGTTTGATTAGAATGGCCATTTTTGAATGCTGTTAAAGTCAGTTATCTTTGCATTCAAATATGTCCATTTCACTCAATAATTTGTTTCTTTCATGCAGCGATATGGAATCGAACCATTTTTCGCTGTCATATTTTATTTCTAGTAAATGTAGGTATTTTTTATTGAAACAATAATTCAAATTTTAAAATTTATTCATCAGTTATTTGCGTTGAAAATTCCGTTGAAAATCGCTACAAACTGAAAAAAAAGCAACGTCCCGATTTAAATAGTTGAATCTTATTGTAAATTGAAAACGAATGCATCTTTCTCTTCTGCGTTTTCCAAATCGAATTCTATTCATTCGGTTCTCTCCTCTTATTTTTTCCTGAGGCAGCTGTTTTTTCGCCATATTGTGGCACTTCTAGAAAATAATGGCGACTGAAATAAAACGTAGTACTAATTTCCTTTAGTTGATTGTGGCCTCTTGAACCATGCCACTACCTGCTCGTTTCTTAGCAGCCAACATCGATGCTATTCTCACGTGTCGAGGAAAAGACAGTCTGATCGCTTCAGTCACTTCTACTTCCTTTACTTCAGACCATTACTTTGATGCATGTTAGATGTTAAATGTGAGGAAAATAGAGTGAATAACACACAAAAATATCAATCAACATTGCAAAATGTTCACGAAATCAAATAGAAAAATATGGAAACTTTGGATAGAAAAATATCATTTGGCATAAGATAATTGGTACTTGTGAGGAAATATTCGGACAAAGTCGCCACTGTTTTTACTGGCCAACTATGATTTCATCTTTAGCAAAAAAGACATCAGCACTCAACTAAATTCAAAATCAGTGTTCAGTCAAAATAACCCAAATCAATCGATTGACTCTAATATAAGAGGAACTGACTTTTTTTCGTACAAAAAAAATGTTTGTTATAATCATAAGTAGATGTAAGTAGTAGGAAAAGGCGAGTTCGGGTGCAATCGTTGCGTCAACCATGCGGTGGACGCAAGAGTCCTTGCGGTAGCAGTGCGAGCGCGTGCATTAGCCTGAGAGCGAAGCCCATACGCCGTACATCATTCCCTCATTCGCTTGATTGTATACTACACCTCTCTCTGTTTCTCTCCCGAGTTTGAAACCATCAGAAATTTACCATTGATGCCGAATGAATTGCTTGTTGCATTGCACACATTAGATCCGGCCAAAGTCGAACTGAAATTAGTCGAAAAGCAACATTATTGTGTTTAGATAAAAAAGAGCGCTATACTCAAGATGTTTTGGCTATCTTATTGCAGCAACTCGTTGATATTACACCATTGCCCACTCTTTTAATGCGAACAATTTATTTATTTATTTCAATTCTACAATCGCTGCAACTTTATCCCAAACTTAGTAGTTTTGTAAGCAATCTATTGCAACGTTTGATACCGAAACAAGTTTGGAAACAAAAAGTCGTTTGGGAGGGTTTTTTGAAATGTTGCCAACGATTGAAACCGGCCAATTTTCTTGTCATGTTATCATTGCCACCAGCTCGATTAAGAGATGCGCTGAATGCATGCCCTGAACTCAGACAACCACTTCTAGAGCATGCTAACGAAGTTATTGGAAAGCAAAATGTACCCGTTTCAAAAATGATTATGGATGTTGTACTTGGCAAATCAGAGGATCTTTTCATTACGGTCAGATTTTTGAACGCAATGTTCTCTCATTTTTCAGATTAATTTGCAATTGAATTTATTGTTTTCTTCTTTAATTCTGTTTATATTTACAGGAAGTGTCCGATAATGTTGGAATGATTCCAGTAGAAAGTATCAAGAAAGAGTGTGATGAGTCAACGAAAACTTCAGATTCAACACAACAACAACCACTGCTACCACCTGGAGAAGATCGGTAGTTTACATAAATTGAGTTGTGTTTTCATTTCAGTGATATTTATTTCAAAAAAGATTTTCTCCTTTTTTCCAAGTTTTCAACAATTTCCATGTTTAAATTATAGAATATTACTTCATGTATGGACAATCTTATTGAAAAAAAGATGAATAAAATTGATACTGAAACATAAATTGTTTCATTCATTGTGTATGTGTTTTTATCATTTGGAGAAAAGGCCGATAATGTGCAAACAGTCTCCCGCTTCAAATGAACAAGTTTTGAATTCTCGCCGCTGGTAGCGCTTTGACAGATGCCATTATACGTACAAGAACAAATATGAATTTTTCTTTCAGACACATACACACCATTTTCATTCTGTCAAACCACTAATTGCAATCAATTGAAGATGATGAAAATGAGAGAAATTCCAATCAAATAACAGAACAACAATACCAATAAATATTTCTTTTTTTGTTGGTTTCCAAAAAAGAGCGAAACAATGTGGGTAGAAGCCAGTGTTGTTGAAAGCGTTTAGAAAACGATCTAGATAAAGATAAGATAAGTCACTATTTTCCACAATTTATCTAGATAAAAGATAAGATAATATCTTATCTTACAAGAAAAGATAAGGTATTATCTTATCTTTTCCCGAAAAAATAGATATTTTTCAAGATAATTTTATTTATTTAATTTTTTTTAATAACATTTATGTTATATATCAAATCGGTGGGGAAATAGATGTAATAGTGGTCAATATGACGCGGAAACAGTGTGTTGTTGAACAACAGTTTCATTTCAACTAAGTTGCTGGTCACACCTGGAATCATTCCATAGGCCGACATGAACACTTGTTGACATGTGCAAGGCAACTTATTTATGATCTGTTCTTTGACCAACGTTGTTGAAGCAGTAGTATCTGCATTATCAAAGACAACAATGGTCAGCAAATTTGTTTTGAAAACACCAAGTAAACTGAATGAAACGATTTCTCGATGGGTTCCAATCAATATGTGGTAGTCTGGTTGAATAACAACGGGCTTGTCCGAACGAACAGCAAGACCAACAGTTTCGTATGAAGGAGTGATACACAAAGCTTGAGTGTAGCCTTTGCTTGTGTCAATTTAGCTTAGCATCGCTATACCAAAAGCCAGCGTGTCACCAGCACCATGATTTGTAGACGCCCAAATATTTTGCGGCGGAATGACATTCCTCCTGTATGCGAGATGCTTTAGTGCTTTTATGGAATATCTTATCTCAAAATATCTAAAAATGTATTATAGATAATGATTTATTTTGGTTCCAAAGATAAGATATCAAGATAAATGGTTGAATATTAAAAGTATCTAGATAAGAGATAAGATACTATCTTATCTTATCTTATCTAATATTTAAGGTAGATTAGATTATCTTTTACAACACTGGTAGAAGCAAGGTATGTTTCTGATTTTCTATACTGAGCCCCTTCTGATACGCTTCAGCATCAGCGTTAACAACAAATGATGCTTTCAGCTGATGTTTATAGTTATTATTTGATCGGGCATTTCAATGCTACATTCGTTTGTACATTTTGCAGTATGTTTCATTAATTTTTCATTTGTATCATAAAATATTAGACATCGATCGCAGATGAAATATCGAGATTTATGATTACTTAATCTAAATAAATAAATAAATCTAAAAATAGCTACAATCTTAATAATCAATTTCCAATCCAATATGAGTTCCTCGATTACATATGCAAAAGAGTCTGAAAACACATTGATGCGCATTCTATCAATCGATTGGACCGCAAATATATTCACATGGAATAGTTTGTTTACCAGTTCACGATGTTTATCTTTTCATCGAAAAGCTTTGTTCTGTATGTTTCCGTTGCTGCCGCCAATATTTCTTCGTACGAAGCAAAGAAAGAAAGAAAAAAGCAGCGGCACACTCAACGCGATTCCAACAACAAAATATATGGCAAGCATATCTGTTGACATATATTTTCAGGCATATATAGTATGTGATGAAACATGTGAGCTATCATATATGAAGAAGATAGAGGAAAAGAATGAGAGAGCGGGTGAGAGAGAGATAGTCATTTTTTTTAAATGTGACAGCATTTATTCCTATTGTATTGTTTTCTCTACGAAATGTGAACGAAAAGCCATGAGAGTGAGAGAGAGAGAGAGGTTTTGACGATGATTCATGTTTCTTCGTGTATCGAAGACAGAAACTAGAAGAAACAATTGTATGTGTGTGTGTAGCGTAAACTATAGCGATGATATATGTTTATTTGCATCGCTTCAGTCATTGTTGTTGTTGTTCATAATACATTGCTATGCATGCAGATGGATTTGAATGCAGTGTGAACGATTGTTTTATTAAATTTTGCTTTCAAACTTGAATTTCAATGCGATAAAAATAAAAAAATGAAGATTCGTTTGTTGAACATTGTTTGCAACGAATAAGACAAACCGCTGAAATGAGAAGAGGGACGACACGGCAGCGAACAAATATTGTCCACCTAACTTATTGTTATATGGTAGATGTACACCAAACGCAATAGCGTATTAAAGAATGAAATTGTATATTTTTTAAAGTCATATGTGTGTGATCGAGTATTAAAATAAACAAAACATTCGCATAAATGAACCAAAAACTGATATGCAAAAATCATGTCTGTACATGGCGTTGATTTTCTTTCTTTGTCTCTTCTTCATATAATTAGATAGGTAAGTCAATAGAAACCAACCTGTTTTGTGATCTTTAACTGTGTTCGATGAACTTGGTTCATAGCCACAAAAAGATTATGTATATGTGTGTGTGTGTGTGCGTGTATGTAATGATATGTAATCGAGAATGCGTTCATTTGCATGTTCGAGCGACCTATCTAGTGAGTAAATGTATGACTGTTCCAGGAATCGGGTAATCAATTGAGTGGTGGAAGAGAGAGAAAGAGAGAGAGGTGTAGTACGCAATCAAGCGAATGGGGGAATGATGTACGGCGTATGGGCTTCGCTCTCAGGCTGACGCACGCGCTCGCACTGCTACCGCAATGACTCTTGCGTCCACCGCATGGTTGACAAAACGATTGCACCCGCCTTTTCCTACTACTGAAGTATGACTATTCACTCTCTAATTGTAATTCAATTTTCTTTTTTAATTTGCCGCCAAATCTATCGAAAATAGCCCAACGTACACTTCTACCGCTCGTAATGACGTAGGTAGCACCAACACATTTAAAAGATTCTCTTGACAAGCGTACAAAGATACAAGCACTTCGAGGCGTTTGACGTTTGGTTACAGTGACGTGCAGTAGTGATGGTTTGTGTTTGTATGAACATTACATCGTGAATCGAATATCCATGGATAAAATATTTATGTTTGTGTGTTATTACCTGTTCAAATGACAAATGCTGAACATTGATCTGTGGTCGTGATGAATTCATCGGCATTTTTCGTTCATTTACCATTCCAAACATGGAATTACTCGCTCACTCGCACATGAAACTCAAAATGTATTGAACCAACTCAATGATCGACTAACATTGCAATTTGCGTTCGATACAATAGCACAAGAGAGTCTGAAAAGCAAAATATGTAAAAAAAGAGGAAGAAGAAGACAACGACGACGACGACGAGACAAGCAAATCAAAAAACGTCTTCTTTATGTTTTGTTTCATACATTTTGACAGTAACAGTGGAGCGAAGTAAAAATAAAGTGCAAATACCCATTTTATTGTTGGTTTTTTTTCCATCTTTTGTTTCAATTTTTAATTGATTTTTAACAGTTTCAAACGTCAAATGCGATCTCATCGGTTTTTATCAGTTAGTTTAATGTTCATTCAACGAAGTAAGAATTAAATGAGCAAACACTTGTAAACAACAATAATTCAACAACAACAAATCATAGAAGATTCTGGTCTGTATCGTCGAATATAGGCAAAACCGTGCAAATTGTGTTATCATCATAAATTGGGCGGATACAGGCATACATTTTTCAAATCAAAGGATTTTTTTAACCGTTCCAGATTCCGTCTGGACGCGACTTCATTTATAATTTGTATGTGTTTATTTTTCTCTCAATTTTCAACAGATGTGTATAGTTGGATAAAGAACAATGTTAAAATAGATGCAATGATTGCAATGCACATGAATCTCTTTTTCTCGGGCTCATCATTCCGCCGTTCAAATTGATCCCCGAACAGACACCGCAAAGGCACACAGCAATTGTGAGGGATTCCGATACAAGCAACAAATCTCAGCCATATTCTCTCATTAGGAACAGACTAATTTGCGAAATTGGTCGACAGAACGGCGAGCGGAAGAGATAATGCAACGCTTGTGATAATAAATGGAAAACATTAACACGACGTCTCAACATCAATTATGAAAACCCGACAACAATGTAAACAGGCGATCATTCAACGCAAACGAAAGCGAAAATTACTAGAGCAACGATAGGCCTGTGTGTATCATCATCATATTTTCCAGAAATCGAAATCGTTTTGTATATGACGATATTTCAGAAATATTTTCGCCTGTTTGCATTCAACAACAAGAAGAGAAAAAGAAGAGAGAACACCACGTGAAGTGTGCAACAAATATTGTGATAATATATAAAACAAAAAGAGAAAACATTATTTTCTGAAAAATAATATCCTTATTCGTAAGAAAATACAAAAGAAATTAAAACAACAACCAAAAAAAAAATTATTTGTGAATTAATGTTGGATAGAATCAGTGTGCGTATTGTCAAATTCGAATGATGGAAAGGCTCATCAAAAGCCAAAATGCCAACGAAACGGATTTCGAGAAGCAATTCCAAGAGGATTTGGAGAAGGCAACCGCTCTTAGCCTGGAAACAATGGCACTCGACCAGTTTCGTCGCAACAAATTGTATCATCTCTCCGATGTCGGCGATGTTTCAACAGCGGCCCATTCCATGACAGTCTCAACTTGTAAGTGATGCACAAATGCATTTTAATTTCATTTAACCAATAAACTGATATGTATTCGTTTGTCTATTTGATTGTAGCGCATAGTGGTTTGTCATCGATAAGCATGCAATTGAATCAATCGATGCAACGGCCACGGCCCGGTTTGTATGGAAGCTCGCCTTCGACATCATATACTGGCGCAACAGCAAAAACATTCCCAACGTCCTCAAGTAGTGGTTCATTGGCACCGCCACCAACCACCACACAACGCAATTCCAATCGAAATGTATCGAGAACCAACGAAACCGATTTGATCTCATTTACAAATCCCAATGAACAAATCGGTAATGATAATTTACTATTGACCAATGAAGCAGCATCCGCATCGTTGGCGTCGACGTCGGTGACATCACCAGTCAATGATTCGCTTTCGAATTTCAAGCAAATGGTCGACGAAATTCATAGGTTAGTTGATTCATTTGCAAAATTCTTCGAATTTTTGACGCAAACAAAGTGTGATGGCAACAAATGTCAGAGTGTGACCTTTTTCTTCTGGTGACAAAAAAAAAACACGCACATTTGATGCAAATGTTCTATACCAAGATAAATGAAAGTTCTATTTATAGCATCCGAAGAATAGCATCTATTACTTTCTTCATCTTTTTCTCGCTTTTCATTCGGAAAAGCTGTAGGCGGTAATCTCTCTTATGAGCAGCAGTGAAAATAATAGCTCATTGATCTGTTGTTGTTGTTGTTGTTTTCAGACGAAATGCACATTATAATGCTTCTCAATCGATACACGGATATCAACATCATGCACTTTCAACATCAGCCACATGCACTAACGCCAGTAGCATGCAACTTATACCGTATATGGCACAAGCTAAAACAATAAATTCGGATGAGCTCAGTAAATTGTATAGCATGAATCCATATAGTCGGCACGTAGTTCCGCCCGCCATGGTCAGTTATGCGAATATTCCAACTGGAATTGCCGTAGGTCACCAACAACAAAATCAGACGACAAACGTTGTTAGCCAAATGTCGCTAGCACAGGCCAGCACGAATCCCGTTCAATATATGACCTCAACATCCTATTTACAGCAAGGTACAACATGGAAACACATATTTGCAATTCAGATACCGAATTTTAATGAAAGCAATTTGCTTAATTCGTACGGGACAAATAAATATCTTGCCGTAATCATCAATATCGCGGCACTTTGCATTTTCGGTGGTCGTTTATTTTTATGTGAATAATAAACTAAACTAACTAAAACAGTTGCTCAGCCAAATTCGGGCTCAAATTTAAATTTTATAGACCAAAATGACATCCTTTCGGGTGTAATATTATTTTAACCAGAATTTGGCTTATTTAACGAGTGGCTTCGTGGGGTAGACTTGCAGGACCATACTGCACCGTACATGCAACATTCGTTGTTCAGCACGGCACCGACGGCTTAAAGTGCCTATCAAAGCACCTTCAGAATAATGACCATACAAATTAAAGTAAAATATTTCATTGAGTGATATTCTTTTCGGAAATGAATCGTTTTGAATTTAAAAATCGAAAAAAAACCAAAAAACTGAATTGATGTTTAATTCATTTCACGTAAAAATAAGGATTGATGACAATGATAAACCTATGACAATTCTATCAGAGGCTGGAGAAGCGAGTAAACCTGTGTTTTTTTCAAATAAACATACTCGTCGCTACCGAATACTGATTGAATTATGCATAAAAACATTCGACCAATTGTTTAAGAACCCGTTTTCTTTTTCGAGGAGCCCGGAGTCCAATCTATCCATACCAATCATTACCTGGAGTCCAATCAATCGAACGTCCGTTAGCTGCAAACACATTAAATCTGCCGTTCGTGCAACAGCAGACCGCTATGGTCAGTTCAATGGCGATGCCACAACAGCAACCGCCAAAGTTTCTGACGAATTTAAGTACAAATCAGGACACAGCCTTGGCTCATGTACGTTACATTTTTTTTTATTTGTATTAAATTTTAATTTGTGATTAAAGACAAATGAATTTTTTATTTAATTTATAAGAATGGATTCGAATTCAATTTTTATATCCTCAACAAAAATCAGATTTTGATTGTGATTTTTTCACTATTTTTATTTTGATTGAGGAATTTTGGTTTAGTGTTTTTCCAGAACAAAAATGATGAAACTTCCCTTATTTTGGTATATCTAATCTAATGAACAACTAACTAATTTACCTATCACATTTAAGCATTAATTCTAAATATTTCATTTAAAAATCGATTCGAATTGGTTTAGCTTCCGCCAAAGGAATTCATCAGTATTGAAACGAAAAACATTCCATTTGGTCAAGAGTCCACAAATGGAGCATCGAAATCAACGAACAATGTATGTGATAATGGCAGGAGCAGCAGCAGCGGTAGCAGCGTTGTTCCACGTCGAACGCCAAATGCAACAAAGCCCTCGGGGGAAGATTTAATCGATTTGGATAATGGAATCGTGGAAGACACGTGAGTTTTACTATCTTTCATATGAGAGTATATATTGAACCGCTAATGCGCAATCACAAATGATATTTTAGGTTACGTGTCAGTGTTTTAGAAGCGTTTGATCCGTTGCTATTGAATGATAGCGGTGAGGCCAGTGATCAAGGTAATTTCACTCAAACAAATACAAAAAATACCGACTTGTCGCAGAACAAAGTGATATTGCTCAGTGTTTAAAACACTCGTTGCCAAAACACTCACTCTGATAAAGTTTTTTCCACTTTTATTTTATTTTACCAAACAACAGGCTAATTGCTTGCTAGTTCTAGTCTATCTGTCTGTCCGTTAAATTAGTTTTACGCGTATTTCAAAATGTTTAGGTTAGTTAATTTCAGCGGTTTGACAATTCATAATTATTTATAATTTTGTTCCATACCAATTGGCTCGATTGCGTGTGGGAGATTATTTTTAGATTACGATTTTTTATCATGTGCTTGTGTGTGTGCGCGCGCGCTTGTGTTTATACTCACATATCAAAGCGTTGTGTTCAATCAAAATTCCTTTTATTGAAAATTGCAAGTGAAAATGTTGTAGTCTGTCCAGTTGACGAAATATTAAAATATGTTTAATTTTGTGATTTTATTTTATTATCCATAATTTTTTTTTTCATCGAACTGCTTGGGTTTTTATTTTTGTGAAACATGAATTACTATGCAAAGCAAAAAACAATCAAAAATGATACCGATTTCCCGTGTATTATTTTAACAAGTAGGAGTGTTTTGGTCTAAACCAATCGAAATCGTTTGAACTAACTGGACTAATGCGTGTATTTTGATTGTAGGTGATGCGGCATCCGAATGTGGAACATCATACTATTCGGAATATGATCCATTTGATTATTTGTACAGCTCTGGAACGCAACATTCGGATCCAGTGTATGAAGCGGTTAATAGGATTGATAGAACGCCGATTTCTTCTGCCAATAATGACGTGTATGCTCCCACGCACGCTTCCAATCTATCGTACGATTTTCATGAAATTAGTGAGAAATTGGAAGCGGTCTCGTCGATGGCTCCCGATTGGGATGCACGCAGCGATGAGCTGTATGATTTTCCGAGGATTTCGCCATTAACAGCACCACCTCTGCCACCACGAAATACCTCTCTTCAAGCGTCATTTTCGAGCTCGAAGAGTCCATATGTTGATCGCAGCTGCAAAGCCAATGTTGATCGCCTGAAGGTCGCTTCAAAACTTTATGAAAATGTGATCGAAAATAAAACATATGAAACTGAATTGCTTGCTTTCTACAATATGGTAAGTCATGGACAAACACAATGTGTGCGTTGAAAACTTGAATCAAAATGTATGAATTTCCAGGTGAAACGTGTACGGTCGCAATTCAAATACGACGATGAGACGACAAATGCTGGCCACATTGTTGCCGCCGAGTATAATAACCATTATCCGAAGGGAACGGAGATCAAGTTGTTGGTGCATCCGCTGGTGCAAGCAAGTACCGCAAATCAGGCGACAAATCGGAATAGCGCCGGTGACAGTGGCATTGAAATGGGAGCCGCTGATGTGGCCAGCACCGAACACAACGACATAAATAATCAAAAAGGTCAAATTGAAGGCTATGGGCCACCTGTTGCTTTTACATGTAACAGTAAGTAGAACACACATGGTTACAGTCATTGGCTGACCACCAACATGCATTCGATCACCTTATAACTCAAACACGATAATGTGTAATTTTTGTGATGTGATTCAACGGAAATTACTCAAGTAACTCTTATTTTATCGGGACTGTATATAAGTCATCGTTGTGTTTGATCTCAGAAAAATGTCGTTGTTATACAAAATTTATTTAATATCTATTTGTTGTTTTTTTTTCTCGTGCAGTTTGTACAACGGTCGAGCACGTGATAATGCATGTGATTTGTGAGCTAGAAGGTCAATGCTCCGGTGTGGTTGATGATTACATTTTGAAGGCGATCGGTGTTAACGAATGGCTTCGACCAACATCCAAACTCAGTCAACTGGATTGTGTGCACCAAAGTCTCAAATTGGAACAGGATGTTCAATTCGGGCTTTGGCCAAAAACCTATGCCAATTTGAATGGTCTTGCACGCACACAGCAAGATGATGATCGAGACGCTCAAATAAAACCGGAAAATATTTTAGCCCATGAACCAGTGAAGACAATCAATTATGACAGTCTCATGATACTGTTGGAAACGCTGGAAGCTGAAATTGA
Source organism: Obolodiplosis robiniae (assembly GCA_028476595.1). Classification (NCBI taxonomy): domain Eukaryota; kingdom Metazoa; phylum Arthropoda; class Insecta; order Diptera; family Cecidomyiidae; genus Obolodiplosis; species Obolodiplosis robiniae. Next base: position 2,868,684 of record CM052017.1, on the reverse strand, counting down.
TAAAATTGAATCGGTCGCGACCGACAAAAAGCCACTAGCACCGATTTCACAATCGGGCGTTGTGCAAGCCGTTAAAATGATATGCATCCTATTTGGTTCGATCGATACGTTGCGCATTGAAGCAGCAATTCACGGATTAAATAGAGTTATTGCAGCCAGTAATCAAGGTTATGAATATAGCGACGGCGGTATGCTTGAAGTTGATTCCGAAATGGGCGATTATGCAAGAGTCAAATTTCGACCATCAACTTTTGCCGAACAAGTAAAGCAATGCTGCAATAAAATCCGGAATGAGGTTCAATCGCTTATCGACACCTTTTCACATGCCTTCCGTGTGGATTTCTGTGTGAATACGACCATTTATCGCACGAATCCAATACCAATTTCCAATATATCCGACATCGTTGAGGTCAAGGTGTTGTGCTTGCATCGTGTACCAATCGATTGGAAGCACGATTATTATATGTTGGGCGCAATGATTTATCATGGGACACGGTACATTGGCACACCGGTCGTTACACAGTGTTCAAATGAAAAAAGTGGACTTTTCTCTCGAAATTTAAAATTTGACTCTTTGCTACGATTTAATAGCATTCCAATCTGTAACTTGCCGAGAGAGTCGAGACTGATTTTCGTTTTGTATGGATGTACAACTGAGCCCGCTGATGGATCGGCGACTAATTCAAATGTTACGGCTGGAAATGATGGCAATGACAGTGGCCAAGATAATCAAGTGACTAAAATTGAATTGGGTTGGTCATCGATTCAATTTTTCAATTTTGAGCGTGAAATGATTGCGGGATCATATTTACTACCACAATGGCCACCGACAACCGATAAATACCTTGGTCCGGCACCATCAAAAGGCACACATCCGCATGGCGATCTCTGTCCAGCGCTTTCGATCGACGTCCAATTAAATTACGATGGACATGTAGTTTTTCCTGAAACATCGCAGAATGAAGTAGCCACACGATTAGATTTCAATAGTTTGGACGATAATCAACAACAGGAATTGATTGATACGACGGAACAAGGCTATCATAGTGCGATTGATAAGCGCGAAGTGTTGTGGGAGAAACGCTTTTATCTGCAGAAATTTCCGCATGCTCTACCGAAAATATTGCATGCAGCCATTAGCTGGGACTACGACAGTGCCACCGATTTGCATGCTTTGATACGATCATGGGACCCACTTTCGCCACTGCAAGCGCTCGAACTGTTCCTGCCACGATATCCGGACGTGGTCATTCGAGCACAAGCCGTTCAGTGGACATCGGCAATGTCAAATGACGAGTTATCCGTGTTTTTGCCTCAACTGCTGCAAGCTCTCAAACATGACACCTACGAAGCATCAGCACTCGCCGAATTTCTAATTACCCGAGCACTTCAATCACCTCGCATCGCACATCATCTCTACTGGTTGTTGGTGCACAGTTTACCCGGTGAATCACCGCAGAATACCATCGAACAAACTCAACCGGAATTCAAGGAAGCAATTATAACAATGGCTCGATATAATCGGCGCAATCTAATGATGTTGCGTGCATTGTTGGCCATTTGCGGTGAACGACTTTCTGGTAAATTACTTGCTCAGAATATGATGTGCAAGAGTCTTGCCGATGTCGCGACCAGTGTGAAGCAAGCGAAAGAATCCGTTCGGCAAAAGGAGCTCGTTCACGGCATGGAGAATGTCAATCAGATTCTGCTCGAGCAACCGACGTCTTTGCCATTGAATCCAAGCTACGAAGTGACGGCAGTCAATTCGCGTTCATGTGGATATTTCAATTCAAACACTCTACCGTTGAAAGTGAGCTACGTTGGACCTGACCGATTGACTTTACCGGCCATTTTCAAAGCGGGCGACGATCTACAACAAGATATGTTGACGATTCAATTGGTGCGAGTGATGGATCGGCTGTGGCTCGAAGAAGGTCTCGATTTGAAAATGGTGACATTCGAATGTGTTCCCACCGGCCACAAGCGTGGAATGATCGAAATGGTGACAGATGCCGAGACGCTGCGCAAAATCCAAGTGGAATGGGGCCTAACGGGTTCGTTCAAAGACAAACCCATCGCCGAATGGCTGGAACGGCAGAATCCAAGCCAATTGGAATATCAAAGAGCCGTCGATAATTTCACGGTGTCGTGCGCTGGATACAGCGTTGTTACCTATATTCTAGGTATTTGTGATCGCCATAACGACAATATCATGTTAAAAACATCGGGTCATTTATTCCACATTGATTTTGGGAAATTCCTGGGCGATGCACAAATGTTTGGCAATATTCGACGTGATCGAGCTCCATTTGTGCTGACTTCAGACATGGCATATGTCATTAATATGGGCGATAAATCATCGATCAAATTCCAGCACTTTGTCGATTTGTGTTGCAAAGCATTTAATATTGTGCGCAAACATGGCGATCTAATCTTACATATGCTTGCGTTAATGGCCACTAGTGGAATACCCGGCGTTACAGCCGATGCCGTCAACTATGTGCGAAATGCTCTTCTGCCGGGCCAATCGAATCCAGAGGCAGCCGCATCTTTTGCCAAACTCATCCATGTATCGCTCAAGTCTTGGTTCACCCAAGTCAATTTTTTCTTACACAATCTAGCACAAATACGATTCACCGGCTATGATTGCAATGAGCTGCTGAGCTTTGTGCCACGAACGTATACGTAAGTCATAAATGCAAGAATTTTTCGTTCGTTTAAGCATCGTAAAATTTAAATCAATTGCATTTTTCAGAATGGCTCAGGAGGGACGACTTAAATCAGTAACCGTGCATGGCTATCAAAAGCGTTATGTCTTGGAAAAATACTACATTTTCATATTGAACGTGACCCGCCAAAATCAGCCTGATCCAGCATTTCTCTTTCGATCGTACAAAGAATTTTTAGAGTTTCATCAAAAGCTTTGCATTCATTTTCCATTAGCCAAACTTCATAGGTAAGTTGATGTTTGAATGCGTTCACTGAATAATCATTTCGAGCTTATTGTAAATTGCATAATCCATTTCATTACCATTCAATATTGGCTCACTCAACATGCGATTTAGCTTCGTGTATATTGCTGGTGCTTTTCAAAATGAATTAGGAAATTGGACAGAATGCTGTTTTTCTTTTGATGGCAGCCACATCGGCCATATCGTATAGGCCCGATTTATTTGTATTAATTGTAAATACTATTTTGCTCTCTGTTCGATCTGTATTTGTCGTGAACGACGATCGTTAAGGCTCGCATTAACTTCCTGTGGACAAAAGGTGCTTTATGTGTGTGTGTGTGTTACACCATCAAATTGACTCACGTCACGATGCATCTCTCGTCCCACGAAGCTATCGCAATCCGTTGCGAATATCGTTCACGACAAAAACTTACTGTATAAATAACACAACAGTGGACATGAATGTCAAGTGTACAAAATCGGCCTTTACCATTTAAAGATATTGTGGAAAATTTGCGTCTAACTACTGGTTTTCCATCCAATCGATATATGTGTCGTCTTGATTCATGTTTTGGGAAATATTGGTCGTCGTTCAAAGTATAATGCCAATCAAACGGTAATAGTCTTGGGGTTATGCTAATTTACAACACTTTCGATTTTGTATAACGTGAAATTGGTTGCTTTTTGTTCGGCAATAGTCTATCGAGTGGCATCCATGTCGGGCGATCGAATATCCAAACAGTGGCTGAACGTCGATTGCCGGAGATTCGGCGATTTTTAATCTCACTTTTCGAATCAGCCGATGAAATTGCTCACTCCGACCTAGTATACACATTCTTCCACCCACTTTTGCGAGATCAACAAGAACAAGATATAAATGTTGCCAAAGTTAAAGGTAATTTTACAATTTCATTTGCGTATTTAATATACTTATCAATTTTTACTTTTCCGCACACACCGCTGTGTGTTGTAAAAGTACTGTGATTGATCCAAAATATGCAAAACGCCCGGAATAAGTTTTCCATGCGTTTTGAACAAAAAAAAAAAAAAACGATTGCAACGATTCCCGGAGAAATTTTTTGTCCGTGTGTGGTACGTTGTCCCAAAACATTTGTTAACACGATAACTCAAAAAATTGAGATTAAAATTCAACGAAAATGGTCTTCATTAGGAATAGAAACCTATTAATTTTCAGCCTAATCGGATAATTTTTTCGGGTAGCTCCAGTGGAGTTGAATCAAAAAATGGGCTGTTTTTCAATATAATTAATAAACATTTGTATGGGGACTATGTCTAGTTCGCATTGTATCATTATGAAACTTCCAGAATATTATTTTTTTATGAAAAAAATAAGTCATACACAATTTCAAGTCATTCCGATGAGATTTAGGACTACCTCACCTACAAAATTTTCGATTTTCGGGGTCGAAACGAAAAATGTGTATGTAAAAATTCAAGTAAAACCAATGTCATTAAGTCTTAAACTTCAAATCTGAACCATATTCGTAAATTTTTAATGTTGTAAAAAAAACGTGGAATTCTCTGTATGCGAGTTTTAACCAAATACCAATACATTCGCAAACATGGCACGGCTGATTCGTAGTATTAATTAATCCTAACTCTCATCGTGATGACTTGAAATGTTGTGTGACTTTTTCTCAAAGTTACATGATGATATGAAAAGAAATAACATATCCTGAGAACCCTTAGACTGTCGGGAAATGTGTGAACAAGTTAGTTTTACGTTTGTAAGACCATTTATTTCAATTTTAAATCGTATTCAAATATGTATGGTACATTTTGGTTTTGAATATTTTATTTATTGATTGCCTATTCTCACAGTGCCACGACAAACAATCGGTCAGAATGAGAATGTGCGTGGAACAATAAAACTCTCGGTGCAATACCATCGTGAAGCTTTAACTGTTATGGTAAGTCATCGCCCCGGAACTTGTTACGATTTAATCGAATCCAAACTCCTTGTATCATAGATCTACCACGCGCAATCTCTTCCTGTGACGACCAGCGGTCAAGAGCCAAACACATATGTCAAAGCTTACTTGAAACCCGATCCAACGAAAACAACCAAACGTAAAACAAAAGTTGTGCGTAAAAATTGCCATCCCAGCTTCATGGAAAGGGTTAGTTAGTCGCTTCACATCCATTCGTTTGTCGCTTTTAATTTCTAATAAGAATGTTATTTTTATTTTTTTTTTTCGAATAGCTCGAATATCGAATGTCATTAGAAACTGTGAAAAATCGGCTGTTGCAGGTGACCGTTTGGTCACACGATTCATTACAGGAAAATGAGTTTTTGGGCGGTGTTGAAATAAATTTGAGTGAAATAGATTTGAGAGAGGAATACACCAAATGGTTTCCATTGGAATATGTGACACGATCATAAAATATATTTCGTTCCATCTAACAAAATCGAACGTCGATCATTCAACAAAACATTCGATTGCAATTACTTGCTTTATTTGATTTTTTCCTTCTCCAGGAAAGGATCATTGACAGACATGAAAATGATTTAGCTTTGGTATTATAAAAACAAACCTGATAAATTTGTATACATCTTTTATTCGTTATGAAATCATAACTTCAGTCCGTATTAAATGCAAACAATGAATTGAAATTGACAGTATCTCATTTATACTATGCAGTTTATTTCTTTCAGTCAAATCAGATCGAACGAGAACGAAATGTGATTTGAACTAATGTCAACAGATTGAAGTTATGAAATGAAACGGATTCCAGAAATCGACGCAAGCTGTCGACAATCGACAATAAAATCATTCATTGTTTTATAAAATTCGACACGCACTGAGAAAAAGGTTTCAATACTTTTATGTCAGTTATTTAATTTTATTATTTTGAAATAGAAATAGGAAACAGACCGAGCTGTACAGCCAAATACTTAGTTTCAGATCACTTCCGTTTTCAGCGTCTGGTATGTTTTACGAAACAAAAAGCCTATTATACCCCTAACAATACCTCTCCACAAACCCCGATCGAGAGCCAAGTTTTGAGTTTCAACACACCATTCATTTCTCCTCGCATTCAAATCACATTTAACCGAATCTAAATAACGTCGTCGTGGTCTTCCCCTACCTCTCGGCCAATCAGCTTCGGCGAACAGAATCTGTTTCGGTAATCGCTCCTCTCCCATGCGTTTGACATGACCAAACCATCTCAGTCTAGATTTTCTTGCTTCCTCTCCTACCGAATCGACGTTTAAATCCCCCCGAATCGTCTCATTTCGGATTCTGTTTTCCCACTGATCGCGGCGCGAGACTCCCGAAACCATTCTCAACACTTTCATATCAGACACTTCCAAATCATGAATCAAATTCTCAGAATCAACCCAGCTCTCGCTACCATGTAGAATAGTTGGTCTGAACCCGTGAATCAACATCTTTGTTTCTCTACTCAATTCACGTTTATTGAAAACGTGTGATCTAAGCTGCGTTACTACTTTATTTCCATTAACCCTACGCTGTTCAAACTCTTTATTAAACTTGCCAAATATTTTCATTTGGAAACTTGTTCCAACAAGTTGCCATTCAATGTGCAATGAATTGGCTTCCGAGTTTTGCCCACATGCATAGCTTGAGTTTTTGTGCCGCTAATGGTCATTCCGAAGTATGTACAAGCCTCTTCCAAATCTTTGATACTATTTTGCAGCTCCTCTTTTCCTTCACACCAACAGTGAATGTCTTTAACCAGCTGACTGTTGATTTGAGCTATGATTTGAGTGTGTTTTTACAGTCAAACTATTTACTTCTGGTGGCACAATGACTCCAACGATATATGATGATTCCATTTTGTATGTGGTTGTTATATTTTCTTTTTTTCTTTCACGTTTTTCGCCTTTCGTTCGCAATACAAAACATGAATCAATTGACTTCCACACAAACGCACACATAACATAATGTCAAATAAATGACAATTCAATAGAATTGGTATTGATGCATTCATTTCAATATAAATTACAACAGATGGCGATACATCATTTTTCCAAGTTTATTTATTATTTGTGCTTTCTTTTTCCATCGATTTATGTTATTTTCACACGTTTTGTTTTTTGATTCAAATCAAAGCACTCTGTTATTTACTGATTACACAGTGTATGTGTGTGTGTCTATTACACCTACTTCTTGTTTTAGAAATAAATATTGCAGAATGAAACCGGCATAACTATACTACTGACTTGAATGGAGAGTCTTACCGTCTACGCACATATGTTAATTTATCTCTTGTGATTTGCATGTTAGATTTATCATCATCATAATATCTTCTATCAGCGAATAATGATCATGAGCAAATCATGTTTGCTTGAATTGACTTGGATTCCAAAATCACAGCCAAAACATAAAATAGCAACCGATTGCTTGCCAATCTTCGAAAAAATTGCTTATCATTTGCATATCTTACACAGCTTTTGGTCGAACGTTTACTTTTCCCCTTTGTTGGAATATTTAATGGCATGAGGAACATAAAATCGTCAAAAATTACCAAATACGCTATTAATTTGTTGAAGAATATATTTGTGAAGCAAAATTCATACAAGAACTGTTCCTATTTCGTTGGACTGATCAACGTGAATAGCTTGCAAATTGGTAGATTCGAAAGAGAGAGCTGACAAATTGAGTGCGTCGTCATGAAGAGTACACTGAATCAAAATTTGGAACATACGAAAATTGGATTAAACAAATGTATTTCTTGTGAGATGCATTCATAAAATGCATTAATTGCCAAACTGTGTCAGCATGACATTTGCTCGAGTTTTACATCTACAGCAAAAAAAAAAAAAAAAAAAAAAAAAAATAACAAAAATGAAGAATTCCTTAATGAAACCGACTGAATTACTTTTTCTGGATGTGAATACGTGTTGTGAACCTTTCGATTTTCAAGAACTGGTTTGTTTTTGTGGATGTTCTTTTTGTGCGTCGAAACCGTATCTAAATAAAGAAGATTGATCCAACAAATCATGCATTAGCATTTGCATGCAAATCAGTCAATATGAAAAGAGTGAATCAAATGGCCGTAATTCTGTAACATCTTGAATCGGCTATGTTCACCAAGGGCTTAACAAAAAATTGTAGATCACGTGAAAATTCGCCAGTTTCAGAAAAGTGTGATTTTTTTTTATTTTCAAAAATCGTATTGTCCAAAACTATGAAAAAATATGCTAATTGCCCAGTTTTAGGCAAAACCATCAAACGGGTTGATGGAATGTTAAGCATTTCTAAGCACTCGACCTTGCTTTATTTATCTGTGTTCGTTTCTAATTCTTCCTTATGCTTTCGATATGATAATTTTTTATCCACTCTTCTAGATTATTTTGTTGCGATTGTTGCTATTTGATTTCTTGATCATGATTAAATGTGTTTTTAACGAAGCCATCGATTATGTCATAGAATTTCGCAAACAGACGCTGGTTTCACACGAAATTGAGAGTGAAAAAAAAACATAATTTTGGCTATAAGGCGGCAATGCAAACGTGCAGAAATGCACACGTGCGGCTGATTTAATTGATTTTTTTTTGAAAAAATTGCACACACTTCCGAGAAATATGAAGGGCAATATGGCGTTAAACTGGTAATACCAAAATATCTGCATAAATGGCACACACTTATAACGATATCAAGTTGTTGTTGTAAAGCATTTTTCGATAATTTATTCGGTTCTTGCTGTTGGGCTTTTTCGATCGTGTTATTTTTAAATTCATACGCAGAATTCATGCTGGATCAGTATCCATGTGTATACATTAATATCACGTTATGAGAATAAAAGAATGGTTCTTAGGAGGATGAGGTGATATAAAATGAACGTTAGACGACTATTCTAAGTCAGTTGCTTAATCGTAGCTGAAGTGTACATGTAAATCGAAAATGAAGGTATTTTCAGCATTTCTCTTTTTTTTTTTGTTATAAAAAATTGGTTCGTTTTAAGTGCATCTAGAAAAAAAATATTCAGCAACTATTCATATAAAGAATATTCGCCTGTTTTGTGAAGTGTGGTGTTGATTAAAGTCTGGTTTCACCACAAATTTTAGGTGTTCATTACATTGTTGGCTTTGTTCGCCGTTGCCAATGCTAGCTTCTTTGGAAGCAGTGGTGGTAGCAGCGGAGGTTTCAGTATCGGAGCTCTGCTTCAATCCAAATTGGGTGCCTTCGGCGGCCTTGGCGGTGGCGGTGGCGGTGGCGGTGGCGGCGGCGTAAGCGGCGGTGGTGGCGCTGGAGGTTACAGCGGCGGCAATGCTCAAGTTATCAAAGTAACTACAATTTCTCAATAATTACACAAAACTAATTTATCGGCCTAATTTCACTGGGTAAAGAGAATCAGATATATTTAAAACTGAATGTTGAAATTAGTTGTTTATCGGGAAATTTATGCTGAAATTTTATTTTCAATACAAAAATGAGCCGTACCAAATAATGATATTTTGGACGAAAATCATTCACTTCGATCTATATTTGGAAATTAATTGAAAAAATTGTGGAAAAATGGACGGTGATATTTGATTTGAGAATATTTTGCCGGAAAACGCTTCAGTAAAAATAAACTATTCTCATGCAACGCTAAAAAAATTTCCTTTTTTTTAGATTGTTTTCAAATACATCGATGTTAAGAGAAAGTTTTTTTGATAAAATCTCCCACTCGAAATTTTAACTAATTCCAATTCACGCAGGTGATCCATGTTAACGGCGGTTCATCAGGTGGATACTCAGGTGGCCAACAACATGGCGGATATTCTGGTGGCGGATATTCGGGTGGCGGATATTCGGGTGGCGGATATTCGGGTGGCGGATATTCTGGTGGCGGATATTCGGGTGGCCAAACAGGTAACGTCGTCAAAGTCATTACTGTGGCAGCCGAGCCTCAATCCCAAATTAGCCACGCCCCAAGCCACTCTGGATACTCAAGCGACGGTGGATACTCAAGCGGCGGTGGATACTCAAGCGGCGGTGGATACTCAAGCGGCGGTGGATACTCAAGCGGCGGTGGATACTCGAACGGTGGCACAGCTAGTGTTATTAAAGTCATTAATGTCCCACAAGAACAAGCTAGCTACGCACCTAGCTACTCGAGTGGTCAAGATGCTGGCTACTCAAGCGGTGGATATGTAAACGGTGGCTACTCGGCCCCAAGCTACTCAGGTCAAAGCTATTCAGCCCCAAGCTATTCAAATGGCCAAACTGGTGGTTCAATCATTAAAGTCATTAAAGTCATTTCTGTCCCATCAACCTCAGGTAGCTATTCTATTTGGCATGAATTGTGAATACCCAGAACGTAATATTAATTTCACACTGCACCACGACTCAAGCGAAGTATTTGAACAATCGCACGAACGAGTCAATGGTGAAAATAATTTGCTACAATCCATACTTTGTTGGATTTTGTGACAAGCATAGATCTTTTTGTCGAAGCCTTTCACAAATGATTGAAACGAGAGAATAATTTTCCTGGTCCAATTCTGAAGTGACACACGCGAAGCTATCACATTCTTCGATTATTCCGTCAAATTAATTCTCTTGATTTCTATGAATCTCATTCGTGAGATTTTCTCGAAAGAATTGACACGCTATCAACAGCAGAAAAGAGCTCGCTTCCAACAAACAGCGAGCGTGAAATGATGATATTGACCATGACTGTACAGTTATTATCAAAATAATGCCTCATTTTATCCGATAAAGGACAAGTATGTTTAATTTTCTTAGAGTGAAAAATGTCGGTATAGAAATATTACGTCTTGCGTCAAAAAATGAAATCATCATATCACAGAATAATATCTTCAAAACAGTCTTGAGCTCATATTATATAAATATATTCGTAGGTGGTGGCGGATTCAGCTCAGGCGGCGCCGACTTGGGGAGCAGCTGGTAAATCCGATGAATTTCAACACCAAAGATTCACTTAAAACCAACCATACCTGAATAGAGTCTACAGAAAACCGTGAAATTGTAAATTAAAATTGGAAAATAAATAAGAACACACAGTTTGTGTGGCTTTCATAACGACTTTTTTTTTATAAAAGCAGGAATTTATTCCAAAATCAAAATCTAAGAATCTTTACTTTTATAAATAAGCTGTTTTTCTAAGGTTTGGACAACCGGGGAATACAATGCTCACGTTGTAAGGTTTCATTTGCTACAAAGAGAGATGAACATATACAATATGTATTCATCTATCTCTATTTGCATAAAGTTTCAACAAATAAAACCTTACAATGTGAGCATTGCATTCCAGCATTGGGTTTGGAACGCAATTTTATCGGATTGAAAAGTACTGTCCAAGACACAAAAGTACTTTTATAACTAAAACATTTTACTCTGAAGATTTTGATGAGGTTTTTATAACTCAAACTATTACTTGTATATGATTTTTTTTTCTAGCTATTACTTGATCTGTTTTGTTTTTGCATCCCTATTGAATACATTATTCTGATATTTAAAAGGAATAATAGAGCATTTAATGATATTAAAATAAGAGGTAAAAGAAGTTAATAGAATTTAATGATGACAAACATGCACCAACTAACTATTACTTATTTGTATCTGCTATTACTTTTGTTTCAAGCTATTAATTGCTATTATATCCGAAATTTGTTATTAATATGTGTAGACTAACCTCTTATTGATGCACATAATACGAACAATAGCAACTTCGGCACATCCTGTTAACGAGCATATTCGTTCTGAAATAGACACAAGGTATTAAATATCTTGGGCTGCATCTAATTCCAATGCATCACCAAATGAAAACTTACAAATTTTCGAGTGATCCATGGAATATGTGCCGTTATCTTCGTATGTTCCATGAAATCGATATACTCTTCTCCATTTGGTGCGTCTTCCATTCTTGCTCCGGTGTGAATTCCGACCAATACCGGCCCATTCGACGTGTAAATTACAACTGGACCTTGAGAAATAATAGATTCTTTTGCACACTTTAAGCCGAAGTTCGAATGACTCGCACTCTTACAAATCCTGCCATTTTGAGAATGCCATACAATTTGAATGCATAAATGTAAGCAAAAACTACAATGTGTAACGTCAGATTTGAAGTGTGACATTTTAAACATAAACATTGTAGTTTTTGCGTACGTTCATTCATTCAAAATGTACGGAATTTTGACTTTGCCATTATATACACAATGACGCACAAGAATTTCGTTCTTTTGAATAAAACTTATACTCTAAACAGCTGCGGCTCTACGCAAACACTATTTTAATTTTGCGTTTGTTGTTTTGGCTGTCATCAAAGTGGAATGAATTTCTCATGATCTAAATATTTCACAGAGCCGAAACTGCAACATGACAATCGAACAGAAAAACCGTTTGCAATTGAATGCATTGAATTTTAACCTCATATCTATTAAATTTGCATTTGGAATGTATTCTTTTGATTCACACCTCCTGAGTCTCTGTCACCAGCTGTTTTTTGTTTTGTTGCTTCTAGTCGTCTGTTCGTTTCTGCCGGATCAACTGGATCCACTCTCGAGCAAAACCGATCTATTCCTCTTTCGCAAGAAATTACTGCCAACGGAAGGATTCGTAGGTCCAAAGAATACTTGGCGTTTTCCGTTCGTCCGAATCCCGTAAGAAAGAGTGCAGCTCGACTCCTTGCTAAGTATACCGATTCGTAACTGGAATCAGCCAATTTTATTGGTTTGATCGTTTCACCATCAATTATATTATCTTTAAGTATAAGCATGCCAATATCGTAGGCAGAGAACTGCGGAAAATAATACTGGTGCGGGATGATCTCCGCAACCGCGAACCGTTTCCCACCCGGAATCTTTTTACCATCTTCATCAATTACGTATAATGTATTTGAGCCACCTTGAATTACGTAAATCTTAGGATCATTTTTATATTTATAAGCTTTCGTTGCTTTAATGTGCTCATAGAAACAATGTGCTGAAGTCAAAACGATGTTTTGTTGAACCATGGCTCCTCCACATTCATAATGTTTTCTGAATATAGCAACATGATGTTCGGCCGGTTGCTGTAGAATTTCCCCATTGATAATTTGTGCTTGCTTGTGGACAAAGAGAGTTTTGAAAAATTGTTGCGATATTATCAGCACCAGATCATTCCTTACCAAATATTCGGCCTCGAATAAAAGAAATAATATTCCCCACAAAATCTTCATGTTTTAAACCAAATATAAAGTTGAATTCACTACTTCAGTACTTGATCGTCTGTCTCAATATAAATTGAAATACAATGAGAAATGAGTATATATTTCACTGTGAGAATTATCCACTATTTATTGTTCCCGTTCGCTGTCGTGTCAGTGATGATAAAATATGTTTCATTATTTATTGATCGAATAAATTCAGTTTGGACACGTGTCTTCCATATCATATGTAACGAAATTTTTATTTAAAAATTCAGAAATTCGCAGCGCATCATGAGTTGGAAATATTAGAACAGAGTGAAGTATTTTCATAGGAATAGTGCTGGAATTACGTCCAACATTTTCTAACGTGTCGAATTAAGAATTAATGTCTTATTTAAATGCGCAATGTGATTCATTTTCTCAGCTCGTGCATTTCGCGAAAAAAATTATGAATGAATCATTTAATTTAAGTAACAATTCTACACAAATATCAACGCTGTGACGCCAGTACATTATCACCAAGCTGAAATAGATTGCATTCAATATGGATTTTATTTTATTTATGATACACTTTTCCCATTTTAAATATCGTTAATAACTGCCTATCAAAAGAGATTAAGATAACTTTTGCCACTGATTGAAAAATGAAGATGATGAATCTAACCTCAATTTTTCATAAATTAACTCTTTGAATCTGTGCTCATTTGCAGAATATCTGTGAAAAAGTCTTGAATTTACGTGATTTTGCTGAGTTCAAATTTATTCAAATGAATCTGAGAAATGCGCGCCCAATTCTGCAAATTATTTGCAAGCTCTTGATCGTTGAATGCCTCCAGTTTCTCGGGGCAATGAAAGTCCAAAAGTTTTCTTTTAATAAGTGGTTTTCATTTTGTCTCAGTTAATGAATTTTATCACAAGGCCTTCGTTTATTTCATTCAAAAAAATTAATGCATTTCATAAGGAATAAACATAAATTCAACACAAATCCGAAGTAATTAATGAAGAGTCCAAAAAATTTAGCTTAAAGTTAGAGAAAAATACATACAAAATCTAAATCCCTCGATTTTATTGCTCAAAAATGTCGCCGAATTCTTCGGAATCATGAACTGAATTATGCCAGCTGCTATTCATTACAAGCGATTATAACTGGTTAATTTCTTGTATGATACGGAAAATAGTGAATTTATGTTATATTAAGTGAGTCGATCATTTTGGGACATTTTGACTGAAAACTGAATAAAGTTTTCTTTGATTGATGATGTCTAATTAACGTGAGACGCTGAATGACGATTTTTCACATCTGAAAAACTGCTCCAACGGCACAAATGGAAAGATTTTAAGCATCGTATCGTTACTGTTGGTGAAAAGTGGGATACACCACGATAACCCAAAGAATTGTATTTTAAGTCCGGCACACGAGGAAAGTTAACGCCAAAGCCAAATATCCATGATTCGAAGCGTATGCTTTGTATTTTGTGGGATCAGCTAGCTATGGTGTATTATGAGCGGCTTCAACCAAACGAAATAATCACAGGGGATCGCTACCGACTACAATTGATGCCTTTGAGCCAAGCATTGAAGGGAAAACGGCCGCAATACGAGCAGAGACACGAAAAAGTAATTCTTCAGCATGACAACGCTCGGCCACATGTTGCAAAATCGGTGAAAAACCACTTTTACACCCTGAAATGGAATGTTCCACCCCTCCCGCCATATTCCCCAGACATTGCTTTTTCCGATTACTACTTGCTCCTATCGATGACTCATGGCCTGCCTGAATAGAGTTAAATATAGTCGACTTCTTATAAAGATTTGGAAAAAAATGGGTCAGTTCTTGAATCGCATCAAAAGATGAGCAGTTCTTTCGACAATACTTTGAATAGCATGTCCATTACTTATTTTTATGGAATTAAGCTATAGTTTTGATTAAAAACTATGGCAATTATCGCATACCCCAATGTAATAAAGGAAAACTGCATTGTGGAGTAACACTGTATTGTTTTTATTCCAATTTGGTTTAATAGTATTGAACTTTTCAACGATAACTTGACATTTATACCGCACTAGAGTAAAACAATAGATTATTCCAGACAGCTGTGTGTAGTTTTTATTTGGAGATTTTGGTGTATTACGGAATGAAGTTACATCTGCACCTCTTTTCAACGAGAATATTCACTCTGAAATGAATACAAGCCATTAAATATCACAAGTCACATCTTATCCCGACGCTCCACCAAATGGTAACTTACACATTTTCGAGTGATCCATGGAATATGTGACGTTATCTTCGTATGTTCCATGAATTCGATAAAATCTTCTCCATTTGGTAAATCTTCAGTTCTTACTCCTGTGTGAATTCCGACCAATACCGGCCCATTGGATGTATAAGCTATGATTGGATCTTTAAAAACGAAAAAAATCTATTTTTTTATCGAAACAAGTGAATAGAACTTTTTGCTGACGATTCCATATAGTCATCACACAGCTGCGGCTCCGCGTAAATACTATTTTAATTTATGCGTTTGTTGTTTTGGCTGTCATCAAAGTGGAATGAATTTCTCAAAATCTAAATATTTCACAGAGCCGAAACTGCAACATGACACAATAGAACACAAAAACGTTTTGCAATTGAATGCATTGAATTGTATCCTCATATCTATTAAATTTGCATTTTGAATGTATTCTTTTGATTCACACCTCCTGAGTCTCCTTCTGCGGCTGATTTTTGTTTTTTTGCTTCTATTCGTCTGTTCGCATCTGCTGGATCAACTGGATCCACTCTCGAGCAAAACATGTCTATTCCTCCATTGCAACTAATTACTGTCAACGGAAGGATTCGTAGTTCCAAAGAATACTCGAAGTTTTCTGTTTCTCCAAAACCAGTAATAAAGAGCTCAGCTCGACTCCTTGGTAAGTATACCCATTCGTAACTGGAATCAGCCAATTTTATTGGTTTGATCGATTCACTCATTATATTATTTTTAAGTATAATCATCCCAATATCGTAGGGAGCGAATTGCGGGAAAAAATACTGATGCGGAATGACCTTCGCAACCGCGAACAATTTTCCACCCGGATACTTTCTACCATTTTCATCAATTTCGTATAATGTATTTGAGCCACCTTGGATTACGTAAATCTTAGGATCTTTTTCATATGTATAGGCATCCGAAACTTTATCGTGCTTATAGAAACAATGTCCTGAAGTCAAAATGATGTTTCGTTGAACTACGACTCCTCCAAATGCATATTGACCCTTTATGAATATGGCAACATGATGTTTGGTCGGTTGCTGTAGAATTTCCCCATTGATAATTTGTGCTTGCTTGTGGACAAAGAGAGTTTTGAAAAATTGTTGCGATATTATCAGCACCAGATCATTCCTTACCAAATATTCGGCCTCGAATAAAAGAAATAATATTCCCCACAAAATCTTCATGTTTCAAACCAAATATAAAGTTTAATTTACTAATTCAGTACTCGATCGTCTATCTCAATATAACTTGAATTACAATGAGAAATGAGTCGATATTTCACTGTGAGAATTTATATATGCATTCACTGTCATTTCAGTGATGATAAAATACGTTTCATTTTTGATCGAATAAATTCAGTTTGAAAACGAGGATTCCGTATCAAATATTTATTACGAAATTTTTATTTAAAAATTCAGAATTGCGCATCAAGTTCGAAACAAAAACAACTGTTGAATTCCATTTCAACTGAAAATTGTGGTTAAAATTGTGTATGAACCACTGAGAATAACACTCAAACTTTATACGAATGTAAGTTGATAGAGAAATATGAAAAAAATAATGAAAAAGGAAACATCTGCCATATAATTTTTATGGAAAATGTTGTATTTTTTACTAATTTATTAAATGTTCCTCTTTTACCTTACAATCTTTAAAAGTTTGGGGTATTATTCTGGGAGGTTTATAGCGCTATATGATTCTTCTTCTCAGCTGGGTCATCATAAGACAGTTTATAATCATTCACCGGAAGATTCTAGATTGATTTTTGACATTTAGCTCGACGCGAGCGCCATCTGATCCATTTGTGTTTGTTTAACATACGTTTGAAACAAGCGGACGATGCTTTGTATCTTCACCTATGTAAAGGGGTAGTGAAAGTCGTTGGACCGCACCATCTCTATCTAAACGATTGTACTAAACGCTTCAACATTTCACACCTTCCCCGCCTTCCCCTTCCTCAAACAGCGAGTTTGACAGGCTCCGCATCTTTGCTGTCATTGTTTGAAGAAGGGGAAAAATATTTACCATCCATAGACGAATGGTACAGAGGGTGCTGCTGTCAAGCTAAGTGTCAAAATTCAATTTTGCATCGTCCGCTTGCAACTAGCGAAACAGTTGATGTTGCGGCATAAACCAAATTATTTCAAGTAATAAGTACTTTACTTTTAGAATATCATTCGAGCAGCTAAGACACTGGCTTTGTATCTATTGCTGAGGCTTTTATGTTGCTTTGCTTGTTCCACAAATTGGCCATTAATAAAAAATACACACAAAAATGTGCACTGCACCCAAATAATGTATTGAACTGGCTATACAGATCGGCTGTTTAGTGATTATTTTTCCCACAATATTTTTCCAAAAGATTAAACAAAAAATGAATTTGAGCTATTGCGATGGACATCATCATGTGCCGAGGACACTCCAGTATGTCGAGAAGGTAACACTGATTTCGAACTACATCAGGACTTAAGCGACTCAGTGAATTGGTAAAATCTATTCTTTGTTGGCTTTTGATAGCCAGATAGATCTTTCTATCGAAGCCTCTCACAAATTATTATTGAATCATGAAAATGATTTTCCCACTCCAATCCCCAAGAAAAACACACGAATCTGGCACATTGCCTGATTTCACCCCTAAATTCTCTTGATTTCAATGAATATCATTCGAGAGATTCACTCCAAAGATAAGAGAGGCTATCAACAGCAGAAACCAAAGCAAACATGGAATTTAGATAGAAATTCGAGAATGCTCTCGCGTTTATTAGAAATCTTGTTAAATCTTCGGAGGCTAATTATTATTAAATATTGACGCAACGATAAAAGCAAGAGAGAGATTCAGCGCGCGATAATATTGTTTCTGATGCAATTACGATGAAAGCTTTTCTCTATTTTACCCAATGAAAAACAAGTATTGGTAAAGTGGCCTAATTTGGACCTAGTCTCTAATTACGATTTAACTGCTAAAATGAGCCTTATTGCACATATAAATAAATGGCCACTTTACCCTTATGTTTTATTTTTCTTTGTGTGAAAAAGGTCGTTGCGAAGAAACTCATCAATAAAATATGTGTTGAGTTAGAAATTGATTCCATCACATCACAAAATTATATCCCCAAAACAGTTCTTGATTCGAAAATGTACCTCCACGAGTCGAGTTCATATTGTACAAATATATTCGTAGGTGGTAGCGCATGGAGTTCAGGCGAAGTCCACTCGGGAAGCAGCTGTGTAAATGAATTTCAACTCCAAAGATTCTCTTGAAGCCATCATTTTTATGCTCAGATAACCTAAATCTTTCTAGCTAAGATATAGATAAAAATGCAACATAGATTAATATATAAGATTGAATCGTAGAAATCTTGCTAATTTTCAAAAGGACAATACTTTTTTTCATTTCGTTCGTTTTCAGATTGTATTTGATATCTAGAAGTTTTACATTATAATTAATGGTTCGTTCATTTTCATTCATTTTCGCCAAGGGAGCTTTTCACTTTAAAGTTGGAATGAATCAATTCCGAACGATCTAAAAACCTGAAAAGTTGATAGTTTGAAATAATTTTACGTTTGATTTTTTTTAAGATTGAAGCACTCATTTTGAAAACGATTCTTACTCGAACGATATAACCGATAAATAGATATTCCAAATATCGGTGGATTTTTTTTTACAACTGATGACGTTCAATTTAAAAGAATTGAAAATTTGCGAGATCTGCACCTCCTGTCAACGAGCAAGTTCGCTCTGAAATAAACACAAGCCATTAAATATCATAAGCCGCATCTAATACCAATGCACTACCAAAACAAAAATTACCATTATTTCATAGATCCATGAAATATGTGCCGTAATCTTCATATGTACCATGAGACGCATACTCACATCCCCATTTGGAAAATCACCTGACTTTACTCCTTTGTGAATTCCGATCAATACCGGCCCATTCGACGTGAAAATTACAACTGGACCTTGAACAATATAGATTATTTTACACACTTCAAGCTTAAGTACGAATGTCTCGCACTCTTACAAATCCTGCCATTTTGAGAATGCCATACAATTTGAATGCATAAATGTAAGCAAAAACTACAATGTGTAACGCCAGATTTGAAGTGTGACATTCTAAACATAAACATTGTAGTTTTTGCGTACGTTCATTCGTTCAAACTGTACGGAATTTTGACTTTGCCATTATATACACAATGACGCACAAGAATTTCGTTCTTTTGAATAAAACTTATACTCTAAACAGCTGCGGCTCTACGCAAACACTATTTTAATTTTGCGTTTGTTGTTTTGGCTGTCATCAAAGTGGAATGAATTTCTCATGATCTAAATATTTCACAGAGCCGAAACTGCAACATGACAATCGAACAGAAAAACCGTTTGCAATTGAATGCATTGAATTTTAACCTCATATCTATTAAATTTGCATTTGGAATGTATTCTCTTGATTCACACCTCCTGAGTCTCCATCTGCGGATGATTTTTGTTTTGTTGCTTCTACTCGTCTGTTCCCAACTGCCGGATCAACTGGATCCACTCTCGAACAAAACATATCTATTCCACCATTGCATGAAATTACTGTCAACGGAAGGATTCGTAGGTCCAAAGAATACTTGGCGTTTTCCGTTCGTCCGAATCCCGTAAGAAAGAGTGCAGCTCGACTACTTGCTAAGTATACCGATTCGTAACTGGAATCAGCCAATTTTATTGGTTTGATCGTTTCACCATCAATTATATTATCTTTAAGTATAATCATCCCAATATCGTAGGGAGCGAATTGCGGGAAAAAATACTGATGCGGAATGATCTCCGCAACCGCGAACCGTTTCCCACCCGGAAATTTTCTACCATTTTCATCAATTACGTATAATGTATTTGAGCCACCTTGAATTACGTAAATCTTAGGATCATTTTCATATTTATAAGCATCCGAAACTTCATCGTGCTCATAGAAACAATGTGCTGAAGTTAAAATGATGTTTTGGTGAATGACGACTCCTCCAAGCTCATAACGACCCTTTATGAATATGGCAACATGATGTTTGGTCGGTTGCTGTAGAATTTCCCCATTGAAAATTTGTGCTGGCTTGTGGAAAAAGAGAGTTTTGAAAAATTGTTGCGATATTATCAGCACCAGATCATTCCTTACCAAATTTTCGGCCTCGAATAAAAGAAATAATATTCCCCACAAAATCTTCATGTTTTAAACCAAATATAAAGTTGAATTCACTACTTCAGTACTTGATCGTCTGTCTCAATATAAATTGAAATACAATGAGAAATGAGTATATATTTCACTGTGAGAATTATCCACTATTTATTGTTCCCGTTCGCTGTCGTGTCAGTGATGATAAAATATGTTTCATTTTTGATCGAATAAATTCAGTTTGGAAACGTGGCTTCCATATCATATGTAACGAAATTTTTATTTAAAAATTCAGAATTGCACATCGAGTTAGAAACAACTGTTCTGAAAAGTTTAATTCCATTTCAAATTAACAATACTTCTCCACCAAGCGATTTCTAGAGCAAATTTTTGAGTTCCATCGTACCATTCATCCACCCTCCAGATTTGAGCAATTCCAAACCAATGCTGGTATAAATTTTTAAAATTTCATATTTTGGTACATATACTATCTAAGATTTTCGTGTGTGCAGCCCATTCCAAATAATTAATTATGGTCAGTAAGGGTTTACTCTGGAATTACGTTCTACAACTTTTACCGTGTCGAATTTGAACTTAATGCCTCCATAATTTGCGAATTGTGATTTATTTTCTCAGCTGGGTCGCAGTTATACAGCGGATCATAATATGGCCGCTATACCCTCACTAGAAATGTTAATATTTATAATAATAATAATGAAAGAAAGTGCTTTCACTCACCATTATGTTTCTTTTGAAGCTATGGCAACCGCTTATCGAATGATAATGTCCAAATTTTTTGTTGTCTTAGTTTTTTAAAAATGATCAACCCGAATCGGCCTAATTCCAATTACTCGTGCTTTTAATTTTGAAATTACACCAACATTAAAGCAGAATAAAAATGTGGTCATTCATTTTGAAAAATACACCGGCCTTGCAAAAATCTAAAAATTTCGTCAAAAGACAAAGAGGAAATAAAATATGTTTGTGGAAAAGCTCGAAGATCGAAATAAAAGTCCGAATGTTTTCAAAGCTGTGTTCATCTTTTTAATAAGTGGTCTTCATTTTGTCTCAGTTAATGTATTTTATCACAAGGCCTTCGTTTATTTCATTAAATAAATTGAGTGATAGAAGTTCGAGTACTAATTCTTAAAAATGCATTATAAATTATGAATGATAATTTATAATTGATTTCATCGTGTTGCTTTCTCTTGAATTGAAATTGGTTGTACACGAATGTGCAACGGATTTCCGTCCAAATAAATAAATAAGTTAGTTTCGTTTATTATTGCTTGTTAACAATAGCTGAGTGTTGTCGCTGGTTGCCACTACTGGCCGCTGGCTGCTTGGATGCCCGCTGAATTAGCCGAATCCCATGACATATTTAGGCAGCTTCGTGATTGACATAATAACGTTCATTCTGTAGTCGTTGTTGGTCCATGCCGTGTCATATCAAACCGTATCAAATAAAAATGATCAAAATACAAAGGAAATGATTACGGGGACTTTATTTAATGTTAATCGCTTACAGTGGT
This sequence comes from Obolodiplosis robiniae, assembly GCA_028476595.1. NCBI lineage: Eukaryota > Metazoa > Arthropoda > Insecta > Diptera > Cecidomyiidae > Obolodiplosis > Obolodiplosis robiniae. The sequence goes on along the minus strand of CM052017.1, from coordinate 2,846,668 downwards.
TGTGTTATTAATTTATTTACATCTTAAACTGTGATATATAAAAAGCAGTTTGAAAATAAAGAGAAAAATATGAGTAAATAAGACCCCAAACCTGATGTAGCTAATATTGGATGTTAAAAGAGTGAACTACATATTTCATACACAATCAATTCAATTCAATTATAATTGAATAAATAATCAATAATTATTGATACAAATATGCAGTTACAGATATAAAAAGTTTTATAATATTATTAACTTTCACGCCAATTGTGTAACGCTGAAAAACGAGGAATCATCATTGGAGCTTTGTGCAGTGGTGCTGTGGTCATCAGCGCTCCAATCGAATTCGGTTGGAGATTTATCAGAGCGTAGAGTTTCTTCATTTTTATTTGCGACAGCTTTCAAAAAATGTGGATTAATTTCAGGCGATTCGGTATGTTTCGCTCTCAGTGACACTTCGTTAGTCGATATCATCTGAGAAATATCTGGATTATTTGATTCTGTCTTTGATCCTTTTTCGGATGATCTACTTTATTTTTGTTAAATGTTTTTCATGATTTATTTTTATTCGGTTAGTATCCATCACCAGTAAAAGATTTCAGAAAATCACCAACCAAAAAAATAGAGAGAAAAATATGTTGAATTTTATGAATATTCAGACAAAATAACTGTGTATTCGTCAGAATTTAAATGAATGTGCGCATGAGTATCAATATGTGATCTGAATTAATTAATAACTGTGTGAAAATGCTTACGAAACACTGAGTCCTCGATAAAACCATGCGCCCCAGCTCTTCGAATTGCCTTCGTCGATTTTTGACTCGACGCCTTCGCAGAAATGCTTTCTATCGTGACTGCGACCACTTTTAGTCTGGCAAATAATTTGCTTTTTGCATTCGAACAAGCATTGCGGTCGGACTGGTGAATTTTTCCAGTAGTGCCTATAGACAAATGCAAATGCCAAATTAGTTTATGTGACTTGATTTCAAAGATTCACTTTCATAACAACTCAAGTTGAGAAGAGTTCTAATTCCAAGGAGGCGCAACGACCATACAATCGCGGAAGGGTTGGTCCTTGTCAAATTCGCAAATTTGATGAAAAAAAAAAAAAACCGAAAGTCTCCACCGAACTTACTTGTAATATAAGTCAAAAACTTCATCGTTATTTGTCATCGTGTTGATGAGTTCGTCCCAATCGATTGGCCGTAGGCCGCGCATCGAATACGCATATCGGGTGGAATACAGTTTATACCAAATTGGATAGTCATATAAGTTGGCCTCCTTCAAATTCATTATCCAATTTTCGTGGTCGATGACCAACCGGGTGGTTGCATCATGATCACCGTCTACATAGTAAATTCGATAGCCTGGATTCAGGTTATCATATGGCGTTACCGATGGTCCAATGTAGGCAATGTTTGTGGCACGACTCAAGTCTTTGGGATCGTAAAACACTTCAAATTCATCGTAATGTGTGTGACCAAAGAATTGGGCGGTAATGGTGCTCTCATATCGTGCAATGATTTCATAGTAATTGCGTGACCATACTTTCAAACAATCGGGATGTCCCGGTGGAATGTGTCCAAGGATGTGCACCTTTTCGTTGGAAAATTCAGCACTTTGCAATTCATAGATGAACCACTGCAATTCGGTGGCTGGATCGGTTGAATTCAATAGAAGCCACCAATTTTTGTTGTTGCAGTAATTCATATTCAGTGAAATGATTCGAAAACCGGGTCGAACAAGCACCGAATAAAATGCACCGCGACGAATAGTATGCGACACACTGGCCGGTAACCAGCGACGCCATAGCGCATCTAATTCATCGTACAACCACGAAATCGAAATATCTTTTTGTTGAACAAATGGTGGCGGAAAACTGCAAAACAGAACCAATCGAAAAATTATGAAGAAAATTAATAAATGGCGAAGGGCAAGTCCCGGACCCAATTTCGAATTACCTATTCACTGGTGCGCTTTCATGATTTCCTAACGCTGGGAAGATCGGTACGCCCGGAAATTTCTCAGACATTTGCTTGACTGTATCACGGATGATTTTGAGGTTTTCCTCTTTTGTTTGATTCCATACGTCGTGCGGCACCAGATCACCTGTCCAAATAATGTAATCAATGTCCTAAAATATCAATCATTGTAACACTTCCGAATCGCTCGTGTACCTATTGTCTCACCGTGTGTGTTTCAGCTATATGATCCAAAAGATGGTCGATGGTCCGTTTGGGTGTATCGCATTTCCGATAATCGCCCCATTTGCCTGCTGCATTGTGCGGAGTATTCGGACGGCCATGCGTTAGACGGCAGCAGAGTGGTTCATTGCAATCGGCATTTGTGCCTTCGGCGTAATACGGGTCATAGTGAGTGTCGGACAAATGAAGCACTTTGAAGGTGGGAAAACCTTCTTTTGGCAATGGAATGTCATGAATGTCGGGCTTTGGCACCGGTGGAAATGTCACATCCCAATCGTGCAGCGGATTGTACACATCACCGCATGCATCGCCGATTACAAAGCTACAAATCTCATCCGGACCGATCGTCACTCTTTTCAATACATATATCACTTCGGTGCCGAACAAGTGACTCACACCTTCACACACCCGAGGCGATTGGATTTTCAAATTAACACAAAATTGATAGATTATTTTAATGATATCTTCATTGCTTTTGCCGGTTTTTATATAGTGCATGAGCAGACCCGCACCTGAAATCGGTCAAATAATTCACATTTTAATCTTAGCTGGTTCATATTGCTGAATCGTTTGCAATAGGCGATGATAACGAACCTGCTTTGCAAGCAGTGCATGATACTTTTGACATCACACTTGTCTCAAGCTCATGTGCAACTTGCTTTAGATTGAACAGCTTCAATGTTTTGTCAACAAACGGTGGATAGTGCATTAGATCGGCTGTGTCAAACCATAGCATTCGCCCGGTCGCATTTGTGCCCTGCAATTCAAATGCAATATTTAGAGATTATTCAAATATTGCAACTACTTCTCCTTTTCACTGTTTCTCATTTTCTTTTTTCCATAAGATTTTTTGTCTTTTTTTCACTATTCCTTTCATAACTGGAACATCAACAGTTTCAAATTGCGAATGTCAAAATATGGCCAAATTACCTTCAAATCGTGAAGTCGCTTGAGAATTTCATCATCGATTTGTTCATCTGTTTTCCGTGGTGGAATGATATGTGACTCATTCCTCACCGGCAAATGCGGTATGATGCTGCGTGGAATGCTGGTTATATTCCAATTGTCATCAGGTGTTCGAAAATCCACCATATGATCGCGATTTCCGTATGAGGTGCCGAATAAAAATGGTAATCCATTTACATTCGTTAAAAGTAAAAGCGATAAAAGTAACTTATAAACGATGGCCGTTAATTCATATTGAATTTTCATATTTTATTTGCAAATTTTTTATCGCACACAAGTTAAGTATTAAGATTTTTTCTTCAAATGTTAGCTTCTTTGAACTCTGGTATTGTGTTCTCGATTGAACGTTTTACGACTGGGCATTCATATACCTGAAAATGAAAGGAAAAAAAATGGATTGTTGATACAATTATTATTTTGCGAATTCTTTAGCAATCGCTAATTAACTTGATTGCAGAAATTTATATAAAGTATGAATAAATTAAATTCACGCGCGCGCTGTCGAGAGCAGAAGGAATGACAAACGACAAACCAGAAATTATAAACACATTAACATATACATTATCAATTAGAATCTACTTAATTTATTATTTATTTTGTCGTTAGATAAAATGCATTGCATAAACAAGGCTTCATTTATTTTTTCTTTTTGCAGTTTTCACGAAATCGAAAACGCCGCCTGATTACGACTGAATATGAAGAATTGAACAGCAGTGTATTTTAAGTCAACATTGCATGATTAAGTTGAAATCTTATCATTGAGATTACTAATGTGAAAATGGTGTGAATAAGATAAGTTCACTGAACACAATTGAGTGTATGCCAATGGCGTTTTTCACTTGAAAAAAAAAAAAAAAACCGTAAAATGAGAGTTTCTACTGTGTTTTTTTTTATTATTCACAATTTTCCCAAAATGGTCAACGCCATTTTTGGCTATTAATGTGCACAAAAGAAAGTGTTAACACAAAATCTCGCGTCAAGAAATGAGAGGGAAATTCCACAAATTAATAAAACATTTCACGAAACTTTGAATTTGAATCCATCAACCTGAAACGATTGTAAATGTTTGCCCGATTTTTCATTGTCGTGTGATGATGCATCATTGCACCGTCTCAATTATAAATATTTTGTTTGTTTGTGATTTGCAAAAATCAAACGGGGAAGAAATACACCTTGAACAAACACGCAATCGCTCAATCAGATTAACCGATCAAATGTTTGTTCTAGTAGGAAATCATGATAACGATTTTGAAGTGCATCATTCACTTGTGCATCATAATTATTGTGTTCTAACTAGTTCCGTTTCATTTCTTTCTTATATCGCACTAGAATTATCTTATCGTCGACAATGAACAACATCGAGCCGAGCACCAGCCAAATTACTGTGTTTGTGTTTTGTGCGACACATTTTCTCCGCAAATCAATGCTCAGCACAATGTAAATGCATGACTTTTGGATTTCATTCTTCCACCACACAATTGATTTATTCCCTCAATCAAATGTTGATTGAATAACACACAATGAGCAAGCAATTTGATGCGTTGAACTTTCGGCACGATTCACTGACTCTGTAGCACTGATCACCTAAAACGGAAGAATTGATTTGTTCTTTTGTGATTGACTTTCTTTGTTCTCATATTTTTTTTTTCAACAAAAAAAAATGTTTAATTGATGGCAGCTATCCGGTCCGACACAAAAAAAAAAAAAATACCCTTGATAACGAACATTCAATATATAACCGAAAATTGTTCGCTAATTGGATGAAACTTGAACCGAATCTATCGAAATTCACAATGAAATTGATATCTATTCTGATCCTATTGATATATCGATTCCAAAAGCTTATAATACTTTCACCCATCGTATTTTATGCATTTTATGTGAATGTCCAGCATTTCTACGATCAAATCGAATTATAATGCATCTAAATGACGTTGAAAATCGTCTGTTTCATCATGTTTTTATATGTGTGTTTTCATTTCAAATGCTTTTAGTGACGATGAGTTTCTAATGTGAATAATTTTTCAATGGAATTCAGTACCAAGGTCAAGCATTCTCGAACAATCAAAAGTTTTCAGTCTTTGATGAATGCCATTAAAACGAATATTGACAGTGAAATTTTTCGAGAAAGATATAGCAGCTGTTAATGATCGAAAGTGATAATCAATTTTTGAGCAAGTAATCAGCTCGCATCTTCAACACAATACACATTTGAAATGCTATCGATACTTGTCGATGACCAATTTGTGAAAAGTCTCTACTCCTAATAAACCAAATCTCATTTTCGCCGGGGAATTCCTATTAAATAATGAACAAAAGTAGGTCGTTTCACTAGTTCGTGGCCAATAGAGAGTCTCTTTTGAAGAGATACAATATTTGTTTAAACGCTAACGGTACTTTGCCTTTCGAAAGAAAAATAAAAAGACGCATACCGGTCTCATCGGGTATTTCTATGAATTTCAAATGAATAGCCGAAAAGAAAGACAATTAATATACAGTTTTCCAACGCTAGCCAATCACAGTTCAATTTAAAAATAATCTTGTTTTTGAAATCCCAACTATCAATCGATATTGAGTCGTTGATCTTCCAAAATTATATTGGTTGAAAGACAATGCGTTCGAACTGGAAACATATTTGATCAGATTGGTCGATTACGATTCAAAAAAAATTCTATTATCGGGCGTGAGAATATGGAATTGAAATTTCGCGCAGCTTATTCCTTTGCCAGAATAGTATTGAGTTTCAAGTTTGGAATCGACGGATTCGACTGAACTTGCCATCAGGTTTTCTCCTCGATATATTCCAGCCTTTGGCATTCCCATATAGGACAATTGGATACTCTGAATCACGACAACCAAATCATGTGTACATCGGAAAACGGAAAACGTTACACAGATTCACAAAAACATACCCCGGAATCGCTCTAAACACATGATTGAAGTCATATGAAAATTGGGTTCAAATCTTAAAAATGAATACGTAAAATCTCCCAATGAAAGAAATACACGACATAAAACACCGAAAAAGTTTCTTAGTTCCCAATAATGTCAATTTTCCAGTACTGTAACTAGCGGTTCAAACCAGAAATATGTCAAAGACGCACATTCTTCGATGATGTTTGTTTCAGGTGAACTTGATTTCTTGGCTCAACTTATGAAAAGAAATGTCACTTTCTATCAATAAAAAGAACTAGTTTTAAACCGAAAATCTGACACAGAAACCCATAGATTATGTAAAAATGGAAGATGCTCAAAGAATATTGAGAAGGAAATATCGGAGATGAGAACATTTGAATACATTTGAAGTTGGAAAATAGGCCTCCAAATATTTTTGTTGTGAGCGAAAGAGATTGATATTCAAACATCATATTATATGCACACAAAAAAACACTCATCTCAATAACATAACATTTTTTGAGATAATAATTATGACAGAACTAAGCCACACACAAAATGAGCCGACTTTAAATCAATCAACACTCAAAAAACACTTACTTTATGCAGAAGTCCAACGAATTTAATTGAATTCGTTAAATTGAAAATGGTGGGCTCTGATGTGCTCTTCTTCAAACCTCTCTCTTTCTCTCGCTGATTTTGGCTCCCTTTGCTCACTCTTCGTCACTTAGTAGACTTTTTGAATTTTACGCATTTTGCTGTTTCCCTCGACATATGCTCACTCATTTAGCAAGTGTTGGCTCCTGAAATCGACAATTAGGGGGAAATATCAATAAAATTCGTGCAATCTCAACGTTAACGTTCGAACGAAATAATGAAAAAAACATGTGATCCGTAAGTGAATTATCATTTGACCCGACGGTTTGCTTTCGCATGGTCTAACCGATCGATCTCTGTGTGTTGCATGCAAAAAAAGCGGCATAGAGATCGATGTGTCTTGAAATTCAAAGCAGCGCGCTTGAGAAAAATGAAAATCAGATAGTAGACCAAAAACTCATTGTTACCAAATGTTCAACAAGTATTTGGCAACTGAGCAGTGATAGCAGCAACCATGTTAAAATAAAAACAAATTACGCATTGTTTTTAATTTTTCGTAATGAGAATTAAATCTTTCGTTGACTTTACTCTCCGTATTGTTTTCGCTTCATCACTTCATTTATGCTTCGACCTGAATCCGAAGTAACACGTCACATGCTTTTACAAATCACTGATATGACATCGTACATTTGTCACAGATCAATTATATGTCTATCATATGAAAAGAAGTCGCACGTCATCTGAGTAATCATTGCAAATGCTAAGGCTTGATGTTGAATTCAAGCATACAAATTGGCACGTGAATGTAGAGAATCAGTCAAAAAGTTGCTTTTCTATTTGATTTTCTATTTCATTTCGTTTAATTAATAATTGCTGAATGAGACAACCAAGATTTGAATGCCCTTTGTTGATTATTGTATAGGCTATCGGCCGGCTTTCTAGACCTTCGAAAAAAGATTTGCCATCAAAAGTTCATCGTGCGCGCAAACGTCTCTACTTCAATTGGATACGCTTTATTTCACACTTGCGATCACAATGGAATTTCCAACTTTTGAAAATATGCAAATGAATCGCAAGCATTTGACGCGCAATCTCCATTCGCGATTCGCCGTTCGTAAGACTCACTCTGTATGCCAGCAAAAGCATTTGGTATAAATGTGCGCAAAACACAAGTACAAAATTCATCAAGCGCTTCAAAAATCCGTAATTGAAGCATTGAAATTGTTGAAGTAGCAGCAGCAGAAGCGTGAGTTGAGTATAAGTCTAGCCTGATTTCGTTTTTTATTTGAATGAGGTGAAAATTGACCATAAAATGTACTCACACGCACAAACAAACACACTTATTTATCATTTACTCTTAATTTCTTGTATTTATTGGCTCAAAGCGTTTTCGTTCTATTGCACTAATTCCGTTGAAGCCGTTTAACTCAAACCGGAAAGATTGAATGGACGACGAAATCTTGGAAAGTTTGAAGCGTGTGTCGTATTTTTTTGAATATGTGTGTCTATTAGTGCTCAACTTGTAACAATGAAAACAATTTCAATCGCATATTTTATCATTTCGGCTAGTGAGTTCGGTGCGATATCCTATGTGTAGCGGTATTTTTCAATGGAACGGCCTCTAACCTTAAACTTGTGTTTGGTTTCTGAGCGCTTTTTTTGCCAATTCCCATTCTTTGCGCGTTCAAACCACGCATTCTCTTCAACATGAATCGCGCAATGCAAGCGAATAGCAATGAAGTTCCGCAGACGGTGGATTATTGATTTGACGCAGCGAATAAGAGACGTTGCCACCTCAAATTGACGTCACCAAAAGCAGCAAAGTGAAAATCATGCAGATGAATGCGGTGCACGAATTTCGTTGCTGCAGCTCCATTCACTCAGCCCTGAAATCGGCTTGGTAGCCGAAGTAATTTTCAATCAATATTTTTTTCATCACGTCCTCAAATACTGGGTATGTATCGCAAATGAACTGCTTTATCTTGAGAGCTAATGTTAACTTTGTGCAGCGCATTAGTCATGGTTAGGTGTTTTTAATATTTTTCTCTCACTCTTTCGCCGCTTCGAAACTGGCACAGCACTTTGGTATTTCTTGGATTTAAATAAAATGAAAACGAGTAATTATTATGCTGATGAGCGCACACACGCGACGAAACATTTTCGATCATAACAAAAGAAAACTGGAAATGAAACGCACACAATGTTTTATTTGATTGTCTAGAATGGACGATTTGGCAAAATGATTAATTGTTGCGGCGCGGTAAATGTGCGGAGCTCTTTCCAGAGCCAGACAACAGAATAGAAGAACAGAAACGTCAGAACACATGAAGTACTGCTGAGAAACTAGGTAAAAGAACATTTGACGAAGAACAACTCCATTTCAGATATATATTGTTTCGCACATACTAGTTGCACACATTCGGACGATTCGGTGTGCACACTAACGAAAACAAAGAATCAGCCGTTTCGCTTTTGAGAGAGCAAAGCAACGACAAATGACAGCAGCATTGGTACAAAGAACCAAATATGAAGATGAATTTCAATGAACCAACCGAAATAACAACAACACGCCGAAAAAAAGGTGCGACAAAAAAAGCGCTTGTGTTGAGTTTGATGAAAAAAATGCGGCCATTCAGATTTGGTTTTGGGGTCAATCATCGCTCTATACGCTCACACGTTTTCTTAATCTGAATGCGGGCGCTCGTGCCCGCTCGCCAATCGTGTGTGTGTGATTTTTTATTTCCATTATTTTCGGTTTCTTCCACTGTTTTCTCGAATCGAATGCTTTTATCGATGGGAGATCGGCGCGCGCGAGCGCTGCAATCAATTTGATACTTTTGTGTGTGTTTGTGTCTATAAACAACACATTTTTCCAAATTTCAAAAGTAGTACACACAGTTCAATTGTGGCAAATCAGCCATGGCTCGTGATGTAACATTCCTCCAAACCTAATGTTATATGAATCGATCGCACAAAATATCAATTCACAAATCAATAATCTTCTATTGCGAAGCGTAAAGCACGTGCATTGAAATATGCAAAAGAGAAGAATTTCACGAATTGTGAAGCAAACTTCTGTTTCTGTGAAGAATGCAATAACTGTAGACATTTGATCAGAACACGTGAGCTTGTTAATGCTTGAACACTGGGTTTGTATTCCACCACAGCTCATTCTACTGTTACAATTGAATTTTGTGCACATGGAGATGAGTAGCCGAATTCAAGATAACTAGCGATACAATGAGTTATTTTTGTTACTTTTGAACACTCACAAAAACTCTACCGATCGTTTGAACAAATCGCAATATAGATGACAATCCCAATTCCGATGGCTTGAATTGTTATTGTGCATGTTGTGAATCGCAAATGATCGGCACAGTTCGGTGTGTTCACTTTGAAAAATGCACACAAGTCTTCAATAAAATGATATAAAAAAGAAACTGTTACGAATCCATTGACACCGAAAATGCTTGGCCGAAAATGAGTGTCGAAATGCGAATGTTTTTTTCCCCTCTCTTTCTCTTTCGCCGAATCGACGGAAATGTTTTAAATGCCAAATGGAAAAATGAATGTAGAAAATTGGCCAAAAAATATCAACATGTATCACAATTTGCACCGGTCATTTTCTTCCCTCCTTCCAATCAACTTCACACTGGCTGTTTTTAAGCAGTTTTAACGATTGATCGTTATCGTATGCGCATAATGCGCTTCTTTTTCTGCCGAAGTGCTAAAGCAAATAATGAAGAGCAAAAAAATAGAAAGCACTTCTTTTACAGTAAACTGAATTAGCTCTTTAGTTGCAATGTAATTTATAGCAATGGCATTGACGTTTCTACTGATGCTTCTTTTCACAATTAGTTTATCCCCATATGCAGCCACTCAAACGCATCCAAATTTAATCAATTTCATTTTTTTCTTCTACTTATCAAGCGATTGCCTTGGAAAACCCAAAGGCCGAAAAAAATTCGGACAGATATGAATGGAAAGAACGAACTTACGATGACGAAACGACGGTCGGATTTTTTTTTATCTCAAAGCACATTGGTTAAATCGATGCACAAATTAGTCGAATTGTTGATCGCAAAAACGCACCCACACACAAATCCACAGCAAGTGAAATTAAAATCTTACACACTTAAAAGAGCGAAGCGCAAACCGAACGACCAAAAGAATTTGAAATTGAAAATAGAAATTTCAAGTAAAAAAAAAACGCATACAAAAGCGAACAGAAAAAAACGAAAAACAAAAAATATAAAATAAAAAAGGGAAGGAAGAGCAAAATTTCTATGCAGTAGCTGATTCACTGAATGATCTGTTCGATCCCGCATTTATCACTCAACTGAAAACCAAAACATTGCGCATGAACTATAAAAAAAGTATATGAGAATAAAAACAGCAACACAATACACTACACAACACAGCGACGCACGATGTGTATAATCACAGAGTCAGCACACAGCAAAGCACAGCAGAGAGGCACCAGCATCGACATTGATATTAACATCAGCATAAATGTGAATTCTTTAATTCGGTGTGCATACACATAGAAAAAAAGAACGATAGAGAAAAATAATGGAAATATTGAGTTAACGGCGAAATGGCATGGCCAAGCGTATTGCACACATTCACAGACAATAACAGCACCACCAGCAGTAGCAGCGGCGGCTGCGACGGCAGTCAGCAGTCAGCCAGCCAACTAATATACCTTATGCTGCAGACGTCTTGAGCATGTTCGGATTTGTTGAATGCAAAATCATACAACGTCGTTTTATTATTTGTTTTAGCTGTGTATCAAAATATAAACAACTGTAGCTCTCGTACAAACTCATGGACAGTGCCGATATCGCTGTGCATCATTTCCATACACCATCCTGATGCAATGTTCCATATTTTCAAGATGTGTACGGCGCTCTTCATTCCAAAACCATCGTCTTCTTTGACTTTTCCCATCATCTGCTCATATACGCGCCTAACAAGTGATCACCGAATAAATTTCTTCTGCGTCAAATTCTTTATGTCGACCGCATGCCCAAGTACTCTACATATTCTGCGATTCAATTAGGTTCTTCGAAGTATGTGCGTTTAACAAAAAATACGAGTAACATATGCTTTGCGCCCAATTCGGTGCGCGGCTCAACTTTGTAACGGATCATTGATGAAAATATGTTTCGCCCGACTTTTGAGATATTGGCTCGCACTGTTATGAAATTAAATATTCGAGAGCTTGGACCGACCGATTCAATAGAAGTGTGTGTGTGTACGTGAGTGTTTATTTCATGTTGCCAAACCGTTATTTCAGTAGAGCATTTTATGTGTATTATTGGTGCGATGGTGTTAACGTGATTGTTCTCATCGTCTAATGTGCAGATACAGCAATAGCATCGAGCGTGCGCATTTGCAAACTTGAACATTCTCAGAAATATTCAACAAATACGATTCGTGTAATTTCTTTTCAATTGAATAAATTTTCCCGCACGTAATCGATCAGCTGATACCCAATTGGTCAAATATCAATTATTCAGTTGATTTGAAGTGAAGCGACCGCGAAATTAATAATGCATTTGAGGGTAATGTTTCAGCATTTTTGCTAGCATGCAATACATTTGGAACAGTTTGAAAAAGGAACGCAGATCAAATTCGCTTTGAATTCTTCATTACCAATTGGATTTCAGTCTTTTTCATTTTTGCCGAAACATTCATTTCATGAACAAGCAAATTGACTTTTGACCAAATTTTATGCACATAATTTGTGCAATTTTTTTGTTGTTATATTAGAATTATTTCGTTCGTCTCAAGTAAATCGTCAATGAACTAGAAATAACGAGTTTATGCTCAAGTCAATTAATTATAGCTGCCTATTCTCAGTGCAACCGATGAACAATCATTAGCTTCAGCTTGAAGAGTAGAGTTTTGTTTAATAGAAAAACTATTTGAAATGAAGTTCGCTTACTCTTCAAAATATCAAAATTCAAGGAAACATTTTCGAATGTCGAATTTATTTTCTTCAAAAAGATTTAGCTGAACAAGTAGGACATGCTTGTGTGTAGATAAAAATCTATTTTTGTTTGTTTAAACCACATCATCTAGAGAAGTTATCGCTCTATGCTTGAATTCTGTTGCTGTGAACATCGTGATAATGATAAAATTGTATATTTTTTACTGACAAATGGTCAAGGGGGAAATCACTCTGGAAAAGTAATTGCCAAACTAATTTTAACTGAAAAATTGAATTGTGAAAGGAATTCTGACAATTAATTTTTCAGTTCCTCTTACTCAAATCACACGGCTATTGCTTCTTTGATAACATTTCTGGGGAAACGTTTGATGGTATTTCTAATTATTTTTTCTAAGGTATTTTAAATTATTCGTAATTCTTATATCTGTGAACAGTGTACAGATATTAGTAATTTCATGAAAGATATCTTTATAGTGCAATGAAATGCTGAGCTATCAACTGACATCGGTCTGTTTTAATTGTAAATGCAAACAATTTATCAAAATTATAACATTTGTTTATCATTATGGGGGATAAATATACAAGAATTGGAATTCTATATGACGAGAAAAGGCAGTGAATGTTTTGCATTGCTGTTGATAAAATCAAAGAGAGCGCAACATATTCAATATTTAATTTGTTATTTTGGTTAAAACATTTGCAGCGAATTTATGAAACGAACTCAGCCAAAAGTCCTTCATTTCAATTAAATTCTGTTCAATTATTGTAAAACTAGCAATTGCAACTAGATGACGCTGTTCCATTTATTATGTTTAACAAACATAAATTCATAATCGTGGTCGCCATGGAAAAATATTTATCTTTGAAAATAGTTGTAATATTGTATTGGAATGTTGGTGTCTTTCCCATTAAGAAAAGGAATTCGACCAAATAACGGCGAGTGATTTTTGGAACATCGAGAATGTTGACGAAAAAGGAGAAAATTTTGACGCAGCCGTTTATTGAACAAAATTACAAAAAACATCGGCGCAAGGTGATTTCCCATTGCAATTAATTTGTTTTTGGAAGATACATAGTTTGCGGGGGTTAAAAATATAAAAACATTTGAAAAAACTCCTGATGTTTTTTAACATCAATTTTTATCGATTTCCAAATTTATAGCTACATTAATGAAACACTTTAAAAGTTCATTTTAACGTGGAAATAATTAACATTCTCACCCACTTTGGAGGTGCATTTGACCGTTATTTCACCCCTTCTTACCGACTAAATTGGATGAAATTCAGATGTCATCAAACCGTACGCCACAACCGAATTAATTCCATTTGTAATGGTAGAAAATACCATATGAATCAACATCAATATTGTTTACAAATTATTTTTTCATTAATTCTATGATATATTTATAAATATTCAATATTTGATTTCGTCCATAATCAGTGAATTAATTGAGTCAGATTCATGGTGTTTGGTAAGTTTTATTCGCAATACGTGTAGCAGCAGAAAATTTGGCGATGACATTTTGACTTTGTTCGTCAGATAGTAAAACAAAAAGTGCACAACCAAAATGTTCTTTTGTTATTAAAATATTCCCAATCTCGTATCGTCTCATTTCGTTTTTTCTCAAAACGATACAATCGAATTGGTTGCATCAATCTGAAGGATTTTAAGCCTGACATATGCATTCTGAATGAGGCATCATGCTTTGTGTTCTTCCGCTCAAGAAAGCTGATTTTCGATAACGGATGTTTTTTGAGATTGTGGCATAACGTTTTGACATCAAATGCATCAGAGATAGCTGTGATTTCAAAGAAGTATGTTGCTCTATTCGGCTTATTTTGTGTGCTCTAGGCATAGCTTTATTTTGAATTTCAATTATTCAAGCTTCCCTTGATATATAAGCGTTTAAATGGCAGCAAATTGCAATTATTGAATTGATTTTGTTGATTTTTTTTTCAGTTTTAGTTCGGTTTTTCATGATTTTTCGAAGTGATCAATCGCTTGTATTGTTCTCACTTTAATGTATTTCATTATCGACTGAAACTCATTTCAATTATTCCATTTTTTCCCTCGATAGATTCACCATGGCGAACGGGAAATGTCGTAACATGGATTCTAATGTGCCCCAGAGAAGAGCGACGAGAGCAACGGAACAAAACAACGGTGGCAAAAGAAGAAGAGCTTTAATATAAGAACCATCAAGTTTTCACGAGAATTTTCATCTACCGATGCTTTCAAGCCATCCAAATATCGGCTCTCGCTTCGTTACTGATGCTCTTCAAAGTCAACCATGCTGTAGATGCCGGATAGCGGCTGATTCGTAGTCGTTTCACATCTGTGACTATTGAAAATATTGATGTGCCAAATGCAGCCCAAATGCCACCTGAATTTTGGGAGATGGTGGATCACTTCGCTGGCCCCGAAGAACGTTTTGAATTTCCAACTCCCAATCAAATAGGCAACGCATTTTAGTACCTTTGCCAACAGTATATCATCAACGTGAAGACTAACCTATCTACTTAGTGTTGCACTGGAATTTAATTCACAGCAAAACACAAATTCCGATGGCATTGATATTAGAAATACCATGCAAAATCTTATGTTCAATCAAGATAGGACATAAGATGAGCAAGATCGTATTAAATGATGGTCATTTATCATCTTGTTTAATGAATGGGCTTCGACCCACAACTAACAATGCATGAATACGTTTAAACTATCCAACGATTATCGTGACTCAAAAGAGCAGGCGACACCTTAAAATGAACGGCACTTCGCCCATGATAAGAATAAAGCCAATTTTCTTTCACCCATTCTTGCCGTCGAAATATGGCAGAATTTTGAGTGTGGTGTATGGTTGGATGATATCCGAATTTTGTTGGTCAAATCCGCGCCTTAACCAAACGCTAAATATGTGCCCGGAAACGACTCTATTTTAACCCACAATTTTTATTTGAGCAGGTTCAAAGTGCAAAGTCAGCAATTGATTTTGCTGCACCCTCGGAGCATCCGCACGTTTTTATGAAACTGAAAAAAAGTCAGAAGGAACGCGAACGAATGCAGGAAATCGAGAGAGAAAATCAGCGCTTGTTGCAAAAACTCAGCCAAATTATGTCCACCAGTCGCATTGAGAACTACTGGAAGGAACCGCATCCCAAGTGAGTATTTTGGGTATCCAAAAAATGACAGAGCTGAACCAAACAATGAAAAGTCTTTGAGCAAAAATAAAATAAAATTAAAAATGTGATTTTCCTCAGATTTTTGAATCGAGTTTACATTAAAACGCCTCAACCACAGAGGCGGGCTCAGTCAGTGCCAGTAAGAAGAATATCAAATCCAGTCTCAACTGAAATTTCCGAACCATCGATAAAAAGCCGATCAAGCGCACGTTGCCCTACATGCAGCGGAAAACCGACTATATCTGAAGTGGTGAGTTGTCGAAACCTGACTTTTGGCCTTTTGGGATGGTTTTTGTTTTGCTCTTTTGAAATTTCCTTTATCTCTTTATTATAGACCATTCCGGAAGAACGAGTGCCATTTGAACCGCCTCGAAAGTCATGGAATTACAAGTTGTTGAACGACAAAACAAAAATCCATCGATGCTGCCGGTTTTGCTGTTAATTCGAACACCACCAATTTTATTCTACATTCTATTTAAATCGGCGCTCATTATTCGCCATTTATTCATCTGTCGTACTAGAACACACACAATGTATTCACCTAACCTCACATTTTACACCAATACTTTATACCGTCACGAAATCACAAAAATAAACAGTCAAATAATGCAGAGTGTCAAAGTAGTGTGTTTGAATTGGCCAATTTTCTAAATGATTTGAATGCAAGCAATTCGTCAGTTGAACCGTTCACTTGTAACAACTGCGAAAATGTCATCGAAAAAGCAGGCGAAAAAGTCGAGTGTGAAGGTCAATGTAAGTGTAGAGCCGACGCAAGTGAGCGCTGTCAGTGTGAATAAAAACGGCGAAATAGTAATTCGAATACATGCAAAGCCGGGAGCCAAACAGAATAGTATCACTGATGTATCGACTGATGCGATTGGCGTCCAAATTGCCGCACCGCCGGTCGATGGCGAAGCCAATACGGAATTAGTCAAATTTATATCTAAAGTTCTGCAGTTGCGGAAGAGTGATCTCAGCCTAGACCGCGGTTCCAAATCCAGAGAAAAGGTTCTGCTCGTCACAAAAAATGCCATCAGCCTCGAACAAGCCATGCAACTCATCAAAAATGAGTGCGAAAACGGATAGCGGTCATCAATCTCAAAATTGTTTTAGAAAAATAAAATTATGCATTTCATGAAATAAAGACTATTAATTTTTATGCACACATAAATTGTCGTAATTCATTGATTTATGCGAAAGGAAACATAGACGGTCAAGTCTAATAAGCAAAATACCCTCGGATAAATTGTGGGAAGCGTTTATTTATCAGCAATTATTTCATATATATAGATTAAGTCCGGCAGAGGGTAATGCACTTCAAATAGAAAACATTCGCAATGTCTAGGTCGTTCGTATGATTGCAATAACCAATGCGATCCGAGCGCATTTTAAGGCATACATGCTTAAGCGTGCGTCGAGAGAGAGAGAGAGAGAGAGAGAGAGTGATTTTTTGAGAAGAATTTTTCAGACTAAAAAAATTGAGTGAATTTTTCTGCTTCTTCTCTTGAATGCAGAAAAGTTAAGTTTTGCGACTTTAAGAACATCGCCACCATGAATGTTCTTCATTCGCCCTCTCTGATAATTATAAAATGAAATTGCGAAAGAATGGAACGTGCTGAAGAATCCCACGCATTTTGCTCAATTTTACAATATTTGTTTTTCTATTTTCAACAACCAAACCTTCCAAGCAAAAGCTGTCATAATTTCAATTAAAACGCCGTCGTTTATTCTGAAAAATTAGAAATTTTCCATTTATTTTCCGATTTTTTTTTTTTTTGATAAGTTTAAACGAGTTTTATTTTTAATTTTTCATGTATATTTTTTTCTAGATCGCGTTAGATCCATTTTTCAAGCAATTGAGTTCGAATTTGAAGCAATACGCGGCCGAAAATTCAACGCCGGCTGTAGCGCTGTAAATTTTCTCTATGTTTCGAGGTGAATATTTTTTTTTCCTTTCTCTGAATTTCGTTTCATTGTAAATCGTTCATTATGTGTTTTTGCTGGTGTGTCTTTCGTTTTGTTACTCATTTTATTTAATTTAGTTTAAATTTTTACTCAATTACAAATTAATGTATCTATATAAAGATATATACTATATATATACTCATTTATTGTTTTATAATTTTTGTTTTTTTTTTTTCGTTTCGATCTTCCTTCAATGTTTAAGTTCAAGTAATGCTATTGTTCTAGGTGGTTGGATCATTTGGATGTACAACATGATTTTAACTTTATTCCTCAAATAAACTATTGCTTGCGAGACTACGTTTGAAATTCATATAGTTTTGTTTGTTTTTGTTTTAAATATTTGTTGTTGTTGTTGTTACTGTTGCTGTACTCTGCATCAATCCTACGATCTATTTCATCGATGAGTAAATGTGGACATCTAAATAAAAAGACAGGGATGAACCTTTGGAGAGCTTCAAAAAGTCGCATTTATCGAAAGTCTATCGTATTAAAAACGGAGAGGATTGAAAATTAACGTTGTTAAGAAATCGCTTCAAAAAGTTGGTCTCTCTTTTTCCATCTTTTGTTTCACATTATTGTTGTTGTTGTTGTTGTTGTGGAAGCTGGCTGTTGCTGTTCCTGTTGATGATGTTGGTTTAATTAGGCGGCATATTGTTTATGTCGCTACGTATGTCTGCCTGTTTGGGTGAACGTTTTTTTATATTCTGCAATCTGAATTTAACAACCGAAGAATCTATTGTGTGCTTTTGTTGTTGATGTCGATATCGATGAAATGTTGAATGCCGTCTTTTTGAATGGGAAAATTAGCATTTCTGTATTAGAACTTGAATCCATCGTTTGGTATGTCCGACGCCTGATTGAATTGAAATGCGTTTTCGTCTGCTGTTGGCGCTAAGTTTGCATCATCCGGCTAGAAAATGCCACAGAAGAAAATTATTTCGGAACAATGAGACAATCTCAAAAAAAGATGTGTACAATCGAATATCAATAGCAGCTATGTGTGTTGAAGAACTTACGTCGTCGGAGAAGAATTGCTCTATAATGTCATAGGCTAATTTGTAAATATCCACATTTTCGTGATTTTGTAGCTCCTCGATCTTGGAACATCCGTCACACTCCTCAATCAGATTTGCAATTTGGACTACGTGCGGGCCAGCCATTTTTAGCATGTTGTTGATACCGTCAAGAACAACCTGCGCAAAATTAAAGAAAGAAGATCAAAAAATGCAATTAATTTTACGGTACATTGTGAACGTGAAATGGAATTGAATTACGTATACATACATTGATCACTTGTGTATCTTTACATGTCAATAAATTACAGAAGGGTGGTATTGCGTTGTCTTTAATCAGTTGTGCAACTTGTTCACGATTGCCACTGATTGTTAGGTTACTAATGGCCCATGCAGCTTCTTTTTGCGTTTGGAATTCACCGTTACTTAAGTTGTCTATGATTTTTGGCAGGAGACCGGCATCGATGACCGCTTGCACCTGCGATTGATTACCAGCCGTGATATTGGACAAAAACCAAACGGCCTCTTTTCGGATTTTCTCCTTCGGATGGCTGAGCAATGCTGGGAAATAGGACAGTGCATCGCAGTTGAGAACAACTTGTGTTTGTTCATCTGAACCGGTTACTATGTTGCCGACCGCACGTAATGCGGCTGTTTGAACTTTGACCTCAACATGAGCAATCAATGGGATTAGTTTGGGTACAACACCGCTTTCGATGACCATTTGGATTTGTTCGTTGCCGCCATCTGTCAAGTAGCTCAATGCCCATACCGTATCAACCAAAATATTCACATCGGTGTGATAGATCAAGTGATTTAGCGCTGGCAGGATATCTTGTATGGTTTCTGTTGGCGGCGGTGGCTCTTTGTTTCGACACAAATTCACAATCACCCATGTGACATTGCGCAGAAATGTGATTGGGATATCGGGTTTGATGAATGACAACAATGGCTGCACCACACCATGCTTAATAACATAGTCACGCATGTGTGGACCATCTCCAATAATGTTTCCTAGCGCCCAAACTGCCTGCTCACATACGCTCGGTGACGGTGAACTGAGTAATTCCAGAAACAATGGTACGGCACCAGCGGTGACCACCTGATTCGTCTGCAACGATGTGCCCGATGCAATGTTTGTGAGCGCCCAAGCCGCTTCGAATTGAAGAATTGTGTTCTCTTTGTGCTTTAAACATTCGACGAGAATGGGTAAAATGCCGCTGGTGATTAGATCGTCGATGGGCGGATTGCGATCGGACGATAGCAACTTTCGGGCCGCTTGCACAGCGATCAATTGCTTGTCTGGATCGCTGACATCACCAGCATTCTCCACTAGTTTGACTGTAAATGTTATCACAAAACGTAACAATTCACAATATAACCATTAGCCAATCGCAATTTGTTAATGTTTGATATTTTCAATTGAATTTTTGAAGCATGTATGTCATGTTGACTTACCCAAATTTACTGAATTTACAGATTCATCTTCGTCGTTTGAGTCCGGTACATTACGACGCTTCAAAATCGTCTCCTCACGCTTATTTTTACGTAGTTCGACTGTCACTTCGTTACGTCTTCTTCGCATCTCCTGTTCATTTTATTTTTAATGATTTCCACAACAAAATCGACCGAAATGAAGAAAAAAGAAAAGAAAAATTAGTGCATTCGCATTGAACAAGGGAAGAAAAAAGCGAAAATCAGCGGCATGCGAGAATATTCTCACACGAAGGCCTATCTATTCATCCATGTATCCGTCGATTTATTTACGTCGCTAACGCAATAGTGCAAATGTTTTCGCCATTTCTACTATGACGCAGTAAGCAATGCTTATGGAGTGTAATAATAAGGGCAAATGAATATAATATATTTTTTGGAGCATACGAAAAACTAATGAAGCATTGCAACATTGTATCCATCAAATGTGGATTGAATGTGTAATTGTATTGTTGACTTCTTGAATAGGGTGTGTTTGGCAGTTATTCATCTATGACGGCAATGGAAATGGAAAATACCACCTGGTTCTCTTTCTCTCTCGCATTTGCTTTTGCACAGAAATGCTACATTTTTCTGCCATTCTATCCAAAATTACAGTGTTTTTGGGTGTTTATTTCAGCTACTGCGTGCCAAACTTCGTTATCATGCACTGAAAAACATGACGTGTGTTTTGTCGATATCAAATCGACAAACAAACAAATCGGCTTTACCAAAAAAATGCTTGGTATAATTGTTTTTTACCTGTGGCACCTCGACACATGTGGAATTTCAGTTGAAGTGGTCCGAACGTGTTGCGCTCTCTCTCTCTCTCTCTCTCTCTCTCTCTCTTCCTCTCTCTATTTTTTTGCGAACCATGATATTTCATTCATTCCAAATGCTTCAATAGACCCAAACATACACACGCCATTATGATCAATCAACAAATATGTGCCCTTTTCATTTTCTTCTTCATGTTTCTACTTTGCATCGTTCAACTATCTATTCGATGTTGGTGCTGTTTGTGTTGTTTTGTTGTTGTCTCTGTTGTAGGCATCGCATATGCTATCCTAATTACTCTTGCCCGCACATTCTTCTCTCATTTTCGCTGATGGTGTGTATTCAATTCGTCCGTTTTGTCTTTTTGTTTTGGTTTTTTGTCTCGAGACACACACACTCTACCCCTTTCTCTCTCTCTCTCTCACACACACACACACACACACACACACACACACACACATCGCCCAATACATTCCATTTAATGCGAATGCAAGAAAAAAAAATTGGCTCTCCTCGAATTTTCTCACACACAATTTTGTTTCTTTTTCTCTCGCACTCAATTGGCTTTCTATTTCTATATTTGGTAAGTCTGGGACTGACGTATATTCGATATAAAAATATCAATTCTAATAACTGCGCTGTTTCGAAAAATCTCGATTTGAAATGGAAGTGGAGATGCGACAATCGATATTTGATTTGTTTTTCGTCATCAATATTATTCTTCTGTCTTAACAATTGTCATGCTCTAAAATCATGATTCTCTGAAGCGAAGCACGAAGCAGCACATTCATTCATATCAATCAATGTGAAAAATGTGGTATCAAATGACCCAGCCATGCTGAATTGGGCTCAAAATACACTTCGAAACTCCAAAGCGAAATTCCAATGACAACGCAGTTCAATGCAAAAAAAGTCAATCAAAATGACTTTGATTCGAAACTAATCGCCGCCTGATAATGCAAATGAGTAATAATTGAGACCATTCTACATCTACTGGCCCCAAAAAAAGGAAGTGTCTATAAATGTCAAGTGATTCGGTTAGAATTGCAATTTTTGTGTGTGCACGATGTGTGTATGTGTCTGTTTCTTTCATTTGCTTGCTTGATTTCGTCTCTCATCGAAATGATTCGCATTCGTTGTGCGGTGCGCAAGAGATACGCTATTTTCTCAGAGGCATTTGCAACATCAATGGCAGCAGCAACAGCAACACCAACAACAACTTTCATCACACACCGTTTCAATGAAATGATTCCTTTGTCATTCGAGGAAAATAAATCGCACACTTTCAATTGCCGATTATGTCTAGGTCTGAGGCGTACATACAATAAAAATAAAATAAAATAATAGAATGCAAATGTGTGAGTGCGTGCCGCGATTGCCCTGCTCATCTAGTCTCGTAAATCACAAACACACATTAAAAATGCAATCGCTTCTTTCATCCTCGTGAAGCGCTTATACCACAAAGAATCGAACAGATTCCATTTGTGTCGTTGAATTTTTTTTTCTTTGTTGCCGTTTCGAATGCGAAAAGAAGACGAAGAAGATGAAAAAAAAAAAATCATGGAATTTTCTAGAAAATTTCAACCGAATTACGATTTGGCAATGCACACTAAAAACACCAGCATCAAAATAAATAAATGAAACAAATGCTAGCACGCAATATAATTCAATGAGATCGAATGCCATTCACAGCATGAATTTCGACATTTGACTTGAAATATTTTCTCGCTTTTTCGATTCTTTTCCAACCCACAAATGTACGGTTTTCGTTTCGATTATACACGATTTTTTCTTTTTTACTTACATCTTGATCTTTGCCTTTATATTTAAACTCTTGCAAGCGATTTTTTCCTTGCGGATCGGCCATTTTGCGGGTGTTTTCTAACTGCAGATAATTTTCCCCGTGAAATACACAAATTTATTTTCAATTCACTCTTTTTGACACTATATATTCGTAATGTATGTGTGCTTGCTCGTGGAACTAACTTTTCCTTTTAACAATTAACACGACATTTTTGTGTGTTGCCCGTATATTTCACAGCAACTTCACTCAAATCACAAATTCGACATCGAATTCGCCCCGATGGCTACCTAAAACAGCGTGCTGTGACAGTTAAAATCACACCGATTCGGGTGCGGCGCCACATGTTCGTGAACGAACGGCCACCATCGATCCAATGGATGCATTCAATGCCGGATCGATGACGAAGAAACGACATCGCCGAATCCGTTGTTATTATTTTCAATTTCGATTTTATCAAAATGAATATATTTGATTTTGATTTCACGCAAATGATCAAAATATTGCAGATCGTTAGAATTGGCTGCGATATTCGAAATGTCATTTCCGCTTTTTGTCGTTGAAATGTGAATGAATTCGATGACCACATCGAATCTCATCCCAATGAAATCATCGCAATTTGAATAATTTATAAGACAAAAAGAGCAACAACGATAAGGCATTGTGTTGCTGCGAATATGTAAATTATCGAATGACATGCTCATGAGAATTGAATTACTAAAGACCAACACAATCATTTTCTACTTGAATGACACAATCATCCTCAAACACATTCAAACCGACACACATACACGCAGCATACATACGCACGAGCATACTAATCCAATATATGCTTTGGTTACTAAAAAGTGATAGATTCACTAATGGATCAAAACATATGAGGCAATTACACAAACGGAGTTTTGCTGATAACTTCAATCAAACAAGTAAATCGAGAAAGGAAAAAATACCTCTGTAAAATGGTGTAAATAATGCATGTTGAACAATAACAGCGAATTCGTTTGAATGACAACTGCAAGAAAATATTGTTCGTGAACTAAATCTAGAAGTCTCGTTCGAAATTGTCACGATCGATTCGAATTGCATATCGCAATTACATTTGTTGGAATTATTTTGTGTATTAATTGCATTTGAAGGACACATCAGCTGTATGAGAACATATTTTGAATTCATTTCGATCTAGAACACACCGATATTTGGACTTGACATCGCTTCAAGGCAGCTGTAAGCAAACGTTTACGTGTCCATTTGAGACTGATGTGTGCATAAATGTCAAAACAGGTGACTAAAACGATTCCGTTGCATTAAATTCACAACCATTCAATAAATATCAGTCAGTTTTATTGTGTCACTTTTTATATTATTTGTTTTTGGTCGTAGATTGAATCAGTGAACGAAATGGATTCGACAACAAATGAGAGTAAGAAAATCAAAAACAACGAGAATAAAGCTAGTAAGCCAATAACGAAAACACAAGTGATGGGGCGAAATCGAGGTGCTGTATTACGTTTACAACAAGATTACATCAATTTAAATAAGGATCCCGTACCGTACATCAGAGCCGAACCACTGCCGTGGAACATTCTCGAGTGGCATTATGTGATATCTGGACCCGAAAATAGCCCATACTACGGTGGCTATTATCATGGTAGTTTAGTTTTTACGCAGCAATATCCATTTAAGCCGCCATCAATTTATATGCGAACGCCAAATGGACGCTTTCAAACGAATCGACGGCTGTGCCTCAGTATATCGGACTACCATCCAGATGAATGGAATCCGGCGTGGAGTGTGTCCAGCATTTTAACCGGGCTCTTGAGTTTTATGCTCGAAGACAGTTCCGCTTTGGGCACAATGGTGACGTCGCGCAAAGAAAAACTTCAATTGGCATATGATTCACTTGAGTTAAATCTAAAAGATCACAATTTCACCACATTATTTCCGGATTTGTGTAAGGAAATCAATGAAAAATTGACGAAGCGCGAATCAATTGCGGCAAAATCGAAGGCAAATGATGCAACCAAAGATGGCACGGCCAATCCAACGAGCGACAATGCCAATGGAACACAAAATCGCACTTCAGCCGCCAATATTGCGGATAATGGCGGTTTTCCTCATCTCATGCTCATCATTTGCTTCTGTCTTGGTGCGCTAATTTTTCATCATGCCTACAATTTAGAGCATTTGAAATAGTAGATACATGTAAAAAATATTGTTCGTCACCAAGTGAGAATGATCTTCGTGAGCAGATTACAAAACAAGCATTCTATTGCTTCGATTGCGCGCTTCTAAATGATAAATCTGCTGATGATTGAGTTATGTGGTCAGTAAGCTTTAGCTATCAATAGTTAACTAAGGAATTATTTAGAAAAAAAAATAAACATTCTTCAAACAATAATTGAAGAAGCTCAAGGACATTGGTGCATTTTATGCTAACGATACCATCTCTAAATTATCAGAAATAGAATTA
This sequence comes from Obolodiplosis robiniae, assembly GCA_028476595.1. Lineage (NCBI taxonomy): Eukaryota > Metazoa > Arthropoda > Insecta > Diptera > Cecidomyiidae > Obolodiplosis > Obolodiplosis robiniae. Next base: position 2,821,390 of record CM052017.1, on the reverse strand, counting down.
AACAAAATCATATTTTTAAGCAAAACGAGAAATAAAGGAGAAATTAAAGCACTATTTACATAACATATTTATATTGAGCGTTTTTATCTGGTTGAATTTGTTTTTTTTATGACACATTTTCCATTATCCGAATTGATTTTGTGTGCAATGATGAATCGTTTTGAAGTTGAAATCAACCGAGGAAATGGTACGAATTAAATTCCATTAGCCATCTTCTCCAACTATTATTTGAAAATACCTGAATTGGATATTAAAAATGAATGAACGAGCAATGGGTGATAGGCGCCTAGCATGAAATCGAAATGTGCATTTAATGTGTTCGGAAGCAGTTTACACGTTACGAAACAAATGCACAAAATAAGCGATCGTAAAACCAAAACTATTGATATCAATTAAAAAAGCTCATGCCGAGATGAATTCTCGTTCCGCAAGCGAATACAAAATACAAAAATCTGAAGCAATTGAGACGTCTCGAAAGTGCACTTGCATTGTGAACATAGAAAACAAAACTATTAACTATTTTTTATTTGTTCACAAAAACAGAAACTTCTTTTGATATAATTATCGGCACAAAGTTTTATATAAATATTTTTGTGTTCTGTATTTGCTTGCGGAACAACAAATCATATCAGCAAGAAGTTTTTTTTTTTGATCCATGAATACATCAATCGATTAACTAGTTTTTCCAATTCAAATGCACCCCAAACTTCACAAATAATACTATCAGTCAATGAACATATGGAATTACTAATTGGGATGGGAGCCATGATTTTATTTGATAGTCGATTCAACGTAAAAAGCCTGGAAAATTAGGAAAAACTGCATTTAATGATTTGTAATTGGAATTAATCCAAATATTAAACTCATATGAAATATAATCATTATGGAATATTATTGACTTTTCTGATACGTTTTTTTTTTTTTTTTTTGAAAGAAAAGATTCATTTTTAATTCATTCTAGCTATGTTTGAGTACGTTTAAATGCATGAGAATAACTTTATTTTCATGTAGGTCGAATTGCCCCGTGAAATTATATTCCGTAAAGGCGTCCCAAAAATTGTGTTCCGCTAAAAGTGCCCCAAATGTTCACATTTGATTTTCGAGCTACCGATAGGAGATAAGTGACTTCATATGGATCTTACCAAACATTATATGAATCGGTGGGAAGAAAACTTACCCTCAGATTAGATTGAAGAAAAATACTGAAACTGAATATATTTTAACGAAATCGTGAAATAAGAGGTTCATTCGGAATACTTGTGAAACATGAAATACATGGAAATCGTGTTTCACTCTTATTCCGAACAAACTCTTGAGTCGCGATTTGGCTCAAATATATCCAGTTTCAGTATTTGTCCAATCTAATCTGAAGGTAAGTTTTCTTCCCACCGATTCAAATATTTGTTGTAAAAACTTTTCCGGGGTAAATATACTGGACACTTTTGCTGAAAAAAAAAAAAACTGGACACTTCTGCTAACATAAAAAAAGGACATATTGATTTTCTCACTCATGCACAAGCTCTGGAGAGTATACCTTTTTCCAAAAAGTGATGCAATTGCAAAGTAAGAATTCAAGTACATGAAAACACAATGAACATGGAAAAGAAAAGTCGTTGGCATGTTTTTATTTTATTTATTTTTATATTTATTACACAGACAAAATATAAGAGAAGTTGTTACACATATTTTAGACTTGTTTTTTTTCATCATCTAGGTACACTTAATTCTTAGTTGCTGATTTAATTTTAATCATTTTTTTTTTATTTTGTTAAGTTTTAATTTTCTTAAAATTGTTTTGTCATTTAAGAGGTAAATCTGCGCAGATATGAGGACGTCGAGCAGTTTCATTTGCACTATGGGCGTCGAAAAATGCGCTTATCGTCAAGAAGCGGCAGAAAAGTCAGATAGATTTTCTTTCAGGGAGGGGATCGAGGGGTGAAGAAAATGTTCTTTATTTTTGTGGTCAGATGTCTTCATTTGTGTTTTTTTTGCCATGCATCATGGTGTCTATCATTTTGCAACAATAAAACACACACAATTATGACTTTTGTACGAGCTTCTTCGTTCTGCGCTGGTTTCGGGTCATATAATTCAAAGGCATATTTGTCTCGTTAATAAGTGTACAAAAAATGTTCGATGCCCACATATCTGATAAATGCTGCATTTTCGAAATGATGATTGTTTATTTCGTTCAATTTTTCATTTGCTGTCTCATTTTGTGTTGTTCTCTTGTTCATATGATGCATTACCATTTTCATTTCCCTTCCAAATATATTTTGTTATATTTTCTTGTTATTCCTCATTTATGGATAAGATTAATTTCTTTTACGCACACAAAAACAAAACTTGGAGAAAACCAAATGTCTTGTATGGATGCCATTTGGCGGTCGATGTGTGTTGTGAGAGTTGACAATGCGCGCCAAATGGGTCCGGCCAGTGTGTTAATCTGTTGTGTATGTGTGTTGTCTTCATTATTATTTTTCATTTTGTTTTTGGTTTCTGACGAAAAATACCGAATCGACGACAGAAATAAAATAGAAAAGTTAAAAAAACTAATGCGTTTCTTGATAGAAAAAAGGCATTTTCTTCATCTTTTGTTTTTTTTTTTGTTGTTGTTGTTTTTTTGGTAAAGGGAGAAGACATTTCGTGTTTTTTACACATTTAATTTACATTAAATAGTTTTGCTTGCTTTTCAAATCAAAAACTTGATCGAACCATGTTGCTGTATTGAATTTATCTAAGTCCAAAAAAGTAAAAGAAAATTGTTTTTTTTTTCTTTTCTTCCCGGTTGCTTGCTGCTATTCGATCTTTTAGTGGGTGATTCAGACTCTCAACCACCTCAAGAAAACTAATAGCAGATGGAAAGGGGGAGGGATAATTAACGAATGGTGTATTTGTTTATTTTGGAAGAAATCGCTCTCACATTTTGAAAAATAACTCGCAAATGTCCCTTTATAACAAAAAAATCCTACACAATTTGTTATATCTCTTTCATCGATCCGATCCGTTTGGTTTCTTTGAATTTTTTGTTGGTTTCATTTTATCGTAGTTTTATTTTGTTTACGTTCGGATGATTTATCCCTATTCATGCAAAACTTGCAATAATCGAACGAGAAGGATAAAGTAAACCAAATTGAAACTTTGAGTGAGAATTAATGAAGTGTCCGTGCAGCTCCAATGCATCTCACTGATATTTTTTTTCTGATTTGTATTTGAATTATATCGGTAAATTGTTATTTTATAACGTTTTTTTTTTTTTTGCTATGGCACAGAATCGACTCAGTTTACGCCAATATCATCATGATTCCAAACTTATTTTCAATCTACCATCTCTCTTTATCACTCTCTTTTGATGATCGCCAAATGGCTCTTATTTCAACGTGTCCCCAATCACTTTTATCTTAGCACGCACGCACGATTCGAATACCATATATTTTTGAAAGAGAAAAAAGACTTTGAAGCGGAGACAAATCCATTGTTCAAATTATTTGAGAGCACACCATCAATAGTTATATAATATAGTACACACACAAACTATATATTCATTGTTCAAAAAGTTGAATCTCTCGCCTGTAACTATGGTCGAGCTACGGTGCGACATTCAGTTTAATCGATTTGCAAACATTTTTGTTCACATTTTATTTATTTAAAATCTATTTCGTGAGTGTAATTTTTTTGTTCATGTTGTTATAGTAAATAACTACCGTAAAGTGCTTTGAATATTGTTGTCATTTTTTTCAAATTGTAATTAGAATATGTTTTCCATTTAAAGATATTCTTCTTTTTTTTTTTGTTTCAAATATTTAATGTTTGCGAGTTGTTGATTTCTTTTAATGAATTTGTGTTGAAGGTGTTACTTTTGTTCGTAGTGTTTGAATATTTATATATGTACGATTAAGCTAGTTTATAGACAAGTTGGTAAGAAGTTTGTTTTAAATTTATTTCTTATTCACTCGCAAAAAATTAGTTGGATCTCTTAGTTGCACAAGAGTTTGTTGAGTGCTGATTCTGCAACTACATTTTTTGGGTAACAAGAGAAGTATAAGCGTGTGTGTGTGTGTGTGTGTGTGTGTGTGTGTGTTTATTTGATCAAATGATTCTTATTTTTTTGCTTTGGGCGGGTGGAATTGACTGTGGTGTCGAGGATAAATACTAAATGAAAATCAAATTGTTGACGTTTTTTTGGGAGGAAAGGACGAAATGATGCAAAGGGGTTCGATTCTGCGCCTGGCACTTCACATTTCTACATTCATCATTCCCTAATCTACCTCAACCTATTTCCTTTTTCTTTCTGTCTCATTCGGATGATCTCACTGGCTTGCGTTACGACAAAATCGTCTCAATTGCATTTATGAATGCCGGACGCGGATGGAACGCATATGGAGGCACAATTTGCGTGACATATAATTCACCGAACGGTTTGTGTGTCAAAATTGTGTTCTCATTCTCTCACTTGCTTCGTTTTGCTGTTTTCCCTTTTCATTTCAAATGAATTGGACTAAAATTGAAAAACTCGTTGAACTTAGACGAGAAACAATAAACCGAAATAACAGTTGTTTGATTTGCAATTGATTCTCCAATTTGTCTTGGTGGCGGCGCCCACACGTTTTCCGTGGATGTTTTGATGCGTGAAATGATTAATCTTTTGTTTCGGTAATTTCGCATTCGGAAATGATAATTCTATTGCGGTGTCAACTGGTTGCTGTTGCTGTTTTGTCGTTCCTTCTGAAAAATACTATCCTTTGGTTGCAAATTAGATAGATTTGAAGATCGCTTAGCATTTTCAACTTCATGTTTAACTGTTTTGTGTCCTCACTTTTCATTTTATATAATTCTTTAAATATCATAATATATACTTAGATATCATTTATCATTTTAGATGATTTTTTTTTTTTTTTGTTTAAAATAATTCTTTGCTTTAATTTTTTTTTTGTCATTTGTTATAATCTATAACGTCGTAATCATAATTCATAAATTTGAGAATATTAAAAAAAGGTTTTTGAAAGAAAATGGTTTGCTGTTTTTATTCATCATCATCATTGTTGTTGTTGTTGATTTGGTGTAGTTTTAGATGTTTTAATCGAATTTTTTACTGTTATTTTTGGTTGTTTTTTTTTGTGAACAAGAATAATGAACGATAAATTATGTCGGGATTTTATTGCCGGAGGCGGATGAAATGAAATGTCGGCTCATGTTTGTCGGTTCCACGATCTCACGTGATAATCCATGTTGAGAGCGGTTCACAAAGTCAATGGGTTGGAGTGCGTATGTGGCCAAGGCCGATGACATCATTGCACCCCGATTTCGCGCACCCCGAGAGCCATCGCCTTGAACTCGAGGAACCGACTTGAATGGCTCATACAAATAAGTGTAATTTTCTCTTTTTTTGGATGAATGTGATTGTTTTCTCATTTTTTTTTTTTTTTTTTTTTTTCTTCAATAAATTTATTTGTTTAGAGTTAACTTTATAGATCAAATATTACTCTTCTATATATAACTGGGTTGTTCATTTTTCGTTATAAATATTATCTGGTGTTTCTTTTCCTCTGCCTACATTTTGCATGCCTCCCAAAAAAATGTACAATAAAAACGCGAACAAGTGAACGGCGATGGCGATGCGGCCGTCTGCACACACTGCATCATCCACTTGCTTGTTATCATTGTTTCCATCCAATATCCTACTAATTTATCCGTTCACCATCGTTTTCATTTTCAATTTTCATCATCATCATGTTGTTGTTGTTGCTTCCGTGGCTTAGTTTTTTTTTTTTTGTTCCATTTAAACCTCCTTAATTACGCCTTTAAAATTACAATACTTGATAAAAAAAATTACATGTATATTTTGTTCATTCATTAATTTTAAATTGAAATTAGAAAGAAATTTGTTGTTGTGTATGTGATTTTTCATTGAGAAAATTAAGTGTTAAATTTGTAATTTGTTCTTTAATTTATATCAATTATTTTATTTAGTTGGTTTTTTTTTCTTTTTTTTGTTGGTTGTTCCTCTCATAAATGTTTGCTCATTATTTCGTTTAAGATTTTTTTAAGTAATATGCATTATCATTTAATTGTCTTGAGAACGTGTGTGTAATGCTTGTTTTTCTTTGTTTTGCGTGTGTGTTTTCTTGTTGATGAACGTGTTCGACGATGGTGGCTGTTGCGATTTCATTTTTCTTCGGGAAAAAGGTCACCGCGTTGAAAAACGTTAACCGCGTGCGCGAAAATGCCTTAAACACATAAGTAGTGATATGCGTTTTGAAAAAATTTGAATTTTTTTTTATGTTATTTTGTATTTTTCCTCTCATTTGATTCGTTTAGTCTAGAAAGTCGTTTATAAATTGTTGTTGAACATTTAAAATTTCCCTCATTTTCAAGCGTTCATGTTTCTGTTTTGTTGTTGTATATTAAGTGCAATGAAATTGGAGCCAACATGCTCTGTTGAACATGACATGAGTTCGCAAAAGAACTGTACCGTCATTCAGATAGAAAAGCGAGGGTGGCGACGCTGTGTGCTGCACGACGACAACGATGATGACGACACGGCGGGCAATTTAATGATAAGCAAGTATTCGCCAGAACTAACCAATTGAATAATGTGCCTTTTTTTTACTTTGGATTTTATGTTAAGCCGTGAAAAACAGATATAGAAGCGACTCGACGCACGCAGTCACACACGCACAATCGACAAACACGAGATTTATTGCAAAAACGTTTACTCAAACACAAAAACACAAAATATAACGAAAATGAAAACCCGATGAAAATCAAAGTGGTTTTGCATTTAAAATACTTACACATTTACACACAAAAGCCGCACTAAAAAATCACAAAGTTTCAATTTGTTAGAAAAAGTTGCGGTTGACAGATGACTGGTGGTAATGCTGCCGGTTGGTTTGATTTTGTCGGATGGCGGCGACAGACCGTTGATTTGCCTTGTTTTCGTTCACTTTGCCGCTGTCATGAAACTTGCGATAATCATTCGTTTTTTTTTTCATCGTCTCCAATGAATACTGTGCAATCGTCAACCGATTAATTAAATCGTGAGAAATGCCAAATCCATCCCTTATTCTGTCCGTCTGCCTGTGCCGTTTTTTATGCCTCTCCACAATTTCTGTTTGGATTTCATTCGATATTAATTAAGTGTGGCCGAATATGTGTGCATTTGTGTTATATCCGGTTCCGGTGCGCGCTAAGACAACGAGGACATGTTATGATCGCAACGGTGGATCTTTTTCGCACTCGTTTTCTCTCTATCTTTCTATTCGACATTCATTTTTTTGGTGCATCACTTGTTCGATGTTTTGGATATTGTTTGTAGTTGTTAGTGTGTTTTCATTGCGTGTGCGACGGCGGGGGCTATTCTTCATTATTTTATGCGGTTACACAATTCTAGTTGCTTCTATGACACGGAAGGAATGATATCAAATGTCATTGTTCTTTTTCCAACATTTTGTGTTTCAATTACTTAAATTGCTGTTTGCAACTTAGTGCCTCATTCCTTCTTATACATTGTTTTACGAACAAGTTTGGCTTGTATTCTGATTCATTGTAGCTTCATTTATTGAATTTGTTTGTTTCGTGTGTGTATGTGTGTGTTAAATTTGTATTTGGACAGCAACATAGTGAAATGTGTATGCGTCACCTAAATATTTTTTGTTTTCGTTCGTGTTATTTTTGACTGCGGAGGATTTCGTGCTGATGGATCGGTATAATGTTTCACATTTAAAGTTGTTTACAAGATACTAAGATAATTTTTTTCGTTACTTGTCGTTTGTTTGTTCTCCCTGTTTGTGATTCGGAGAAATTTGTTTCACGATTTTCGCTTGATCTATTTGATTTAAACTATCGCAACTGAATGACAGAGGGCGCGAATGAAGAAGCGGACGCAAAGTATATACGACGAACAATGGCAAAAACAAAGAAGTTCGAGTCAAACCAAAAAATCAAGAAAATCAATGAAAAAAATATGTATTACTAAAACGGATGATTGGGAAAGCAAAAAACAAATGCAAAAAACGAATTATTACGAAATTCAAATATTTATTTGATGTTTGTGTGTAGAAAAAAAAATTTGACAAAACAAAAAGAGAAACGAAAAAAATAAGAATCAGGAAATCAAATTTAGTACACGTTTAAACAGAAAAGTGCCAAAAGAAAATCGAACGACTCGCGCAATGCAGCATTTTCCCCACTGACCACATCACTGGCCGGATAAGGCAGATCGCGGGGCCGTAATATGCACGCACACTCGGCGAGCCGTCGATCGAAATTAGGATTTTCTCTGTTTCCACTTTTCTGCCGAACAGAACACACATACATTCTTATGAGTACTCTCTTCCATTTTCGTTTTTTTTTTAACATTGTGAAATTTTTTTTACTCTCTCTCTCTCTCTCTCTCTCTCTCTCTTTCTCCTTGCAATTTTGCCTGAAAATGCAAAACAGAGTTTTAACTTTAATTCGCAGCACTAACTGGAATTTTCATGTCTTTTGTGGCTGCTGGATACCATAATGTTTGTTATGTTTTTTGTGTGTTTCTTTACTATTTTGCAGTTTAGTTCATAGCTCATGTTCTAACTCACGCTCTCTTCTCTCTCTTGTGTGTGTCTGTTTATTAAGTCATGTCGCCATTGTTCGTTTTCGTCCCGCTGTCAGTTACAATGTTTACAAATCAAATAATTACAATAAATTGAACTCATTTGTCATCGTATCCTTATTTTGTTTGGTGTTTCGAAATGCGCTTCTCGGACTATATTTAGTAATTATCATATTTTCTTCATTTTTTTTTCTCATGTTTATCTAACTCCTGTTGGTTTTTTTTTAGTTTTAATTAATTAATTAATTTATTATTTTTTTCAACACTTTGTTGTTTCATTGCGTTTGTATTATTTTTTTCTTTGGGGGGGGGGGGAGAGTATAGAGTAAAAGAGGGGAGAATAAAGAAAAGTAAGTAATTAATTAATTTAATTATTATGAATATAGTAATGTTCTCACATTTCTCTCTTTCTTTATGATAAATCTTAATTAAAAATTGTTGTTGTTGTTCGGTATGTATGTGTCTATCTGTTGTTGTGTATGTGAAAAGGGAGGCTGCAATTACTCATTTTACGTTTTTCATTCAGTACAATTTTATTGAATAGAATTTGGTTGCCCATCAATTTTGTTGTTGTTGAAATTTGATTTGCTAGATATCGCGTGTATTCTATGTTTGCATTTCGAAGAGTGCCAATTTCTATGATTCCAAACTATGAAATTCGGTCAAAATGCAATCGCAAAGCAAAAACAAAAATTGTTTGATGTCTGTGTGTTCCGTTTGTTTGGTTGTCAAAAAATGTTTGAAATTAATTAGAGTTTTATTGTTTTCCTATATATTTATTCCTTTGATTTGATTTCAATCTTTATTTCCACTTGCTTCCTCTTCAATTTTCTTTTCTTCATCTTCTTCTTTTAATCTTCGTTATTATATCATTATTATAGTTATATCATGATTGATTAAAATTTTTTGTTTATTAAATTTTCTTCTCATCAAAAATGTTGTAGTTGTTGTTGTTGTTGCTGGTTGCTGTCGCTGCTGCAAAAAAACCGATGATGATGGACAAACACGTTGCGTTGCCGAAGTGTTTGCCAATCAGTCCGAGTGTTGTTGTGTTCTCCTTTTTGTTTCGATTACATGTGTCTCCCAATATAATTACATTATATAAACCGTAGCAAACTAACAATGAATTCAATATTGCGCGTACGCACACAGATTCACGAGGCTAGATCTTGATTTCAATTTGATTTTGATGTTGCCAAACAGAATCGATGTGTGTGTGTGTGTGCGGCCGATGTGGTGTACAATATTTCGTATTTTCAAAAAGTGTGTTTTAACTTGTGTTCTATTGCAATTTCAAATTTGGTAAGTGTAACTTAATGTTGGAATTTTTTTTTTACTTCTTTTATTTATTTTTGAACTTTTTTGTGTTAAACTTTTGTTGTTAATGAGTGTAAGTGTGTATGTTATTCATTTAATTTAGTTTGGTTGGTTTTTGTTGGGATATTTTTTGTTCTGTTGTTGCAATTTTTCTTATTTTTTGTTTACTTTTTTTTTTGTTAGAGGAGGCGAACGCATAGCTACAGTCTCTCTTCTTCCATTACACATTCTTAATAAACATCTTAAACAAATACAAAGGCTTTAAATATGACAATGATGATGCGGTAGTATAAATAAGCAGCTCACTTCGATGTCATCATGGTCACGAACTCTGTACACGGCGGCGCAGCACATGGAAGAAAATAGATGAAAAAAGCAGAATTTTATGTTAAAAAATTGTCTGGACGAAAAAAATTGATTGCAAAATTCATGTTTTCCGATGAAAATAAGGGGAAGTGAGGAACATAAAACAATAAAAAAAAAAGAATTATAAATGGTTGAATAAGAACACTTTGGTTGGTGCAGCACTCGATTGAAGGAGAGGGGAACATTGTCGACTGTTGAGAAATAGAAAAGGATGAAGGGAAGAACAGAAGTGACCAAAACACACCACCAACTAGAGACAAATGAGGATGCATAATCGGTTTCTGCTCGGCAAATTTGAATCACTCAGATTTACTTACCACATCAGACACTAAGAATTGAGACGAAGGGATTTTCGTGTGATTTCAAAATTATCAAAAAAAAAAGAAAAGAAATCGTCACCTGAGCCAGACAAACAAGACATTTCGAACGCAAAAAAGCGCTAGAAATTAAGAACCAAAAAACAAAATAGGGACAAAATCACAAACACTTTTGTTGACAGCTTAAGACAAATCACAACATGAATATTACGTGTTTGAAACGAAAATTTAAAGTGTAGGTTTTTTGTGTAACAATGGGTTATATATATCTACGTGAGGACACAAATCACATTTACTGAATCCAACTCCGCCACCAAATCACATTCAGCAAATCCGCGCTTTCATCATCCCAGCAAATAAAACAAATGCAACAATTAAAATCTAATAGGTAAAATTTATTGAAATATCTTATTGTTCTGTGAAAATAACTACCATCTGCTTCATAATTCTGGTATTCGTTTTTTTATGTATTTCTCTAAATATCATCATTTTTTATTTTATATAATTTTTTTCATTTTATTGACAATCAATTTTTGTGTCTTTTCATTTGATTGCTAGGTTCTTAAATATAGTAGCGCCTTGTCAAAATATATAGAATGGCTTGACATTTTGGGCCGAGCTCTTCACGCGGCCACTTCGCCCATTTCGAAGCTTCATCGGAATGTGTGTGGTGCGATTTTGTCAAACAAATGTGTTTTCATTAACAATTGCAACGTGTGCATTTGCTCGACTTATTTTCTTCTTTTTCAACTTCAATATATTAAAGTAAATAAAATGGTGTATATAACGAGTTGTGTTTATTAAAAAATCAATAAAAGGAAGAGATTCCCACGGTTGCGCATGAGTTTCGGAGCTTTTATTGTCAGCTCTATGTGAGACCAATGCGAGCATTTGCTGCAGCAATCAGAGAATACTCAACAAAACGTTGGCATTTTGGATAATTCAAAAGCTACTTTAATTGCGGAATAAATCAAAAAAATTATTCTCATTTCTTTTTTCTATTTCGTTAAAATTGTTGAGCCAATTTCTGCTTTTTCAACTACGTAAATGATTAAAATTCTGTGTCTACGTGGATTTTAGACAAATATAAGGATTTTCATTAATAAATTATATGGATTCTATTAATTAACTATTTTTCATTGTTTGCTTGCTATTTTCTTTTTGCTCGTTCATCTTCTTTGACACAAATACCATGCACTTTCATGCACTTTGAAATTCGTTGGGATGGCCAAAAAGCATGAAAAAGAACCGCATTTTTCGACGTGAAATTACTTTTCACGTGCAAAATTTTAATCGAAGTCGTCGAAGAAATTCATAATTAAATATTCACTAATTTGATAAATCGCATTGTTGTGGGAAATTGATATAATGTGTTAAATTTGACATTTCATCAATAGGAATAACAAATATCGCAAATTTGATTTCGTACGAGTATTTTATTCGATTTAAATTTCGACCAAGAACGTGCATATTAATCACAGCAAAACCAATTTGTCAAATGGTTTTTAGTTGTTGCGGTATACATTTTTTTCAAAGCCATCAATTAGATTTAGTTTTAAATGAATTCTCTCTTGATTGGTTATCGCAATGAAAAAAATTTAAAAGTTATGCTGCAATTTATTTGTGCGATTGTAATGGCGAAATGAGGAATGGTTGTATTTTTGTCTCGAGAGGCTTGGTCAAATCAGCAGGTTCAATAACGATTCTATGTCATTCCATAAACATTCAGATTCGATTTGATAGCAAATATTGCTTCCGATTTTGATAACATTTTGAATTGGCTGGAAGGATTGCCCGAGAACTGTATATATTCAATAAGAAATAAAAAACGACATTTCTAGTGAAGTTTGGAGGTCTTTTGGTCATTCAGCTCATGAAATTTTCTCTCTATCCCTTCTCTAATGGATATTTAATCGTGCAAAATGAAGAGCTAAACAAATTTGATCATGCAAATGAAATTGCTTACGATTATATCGAATTATTTGCGTTGCGCACAGTGTGATTGTGTGTGAGTGTATTCTGTGAATTTTAATAAAATACGTCCAAACTGTAACAAAAACGTTATTATTCATTAAAATTCAAGGCTGACGCGATTCTCATCATTTCCTTTTTGTTATGGAAAAATTCTCTGTGTGTATTCTGGCGCTAGAATGATTTAGATTTTTCGAATCAAATGAAGTTTTAATTATAAAATTATTCATTTGCCCACTGCACAAATCTCATTTTTTTATCGACAGGAACAAAAAAATGCATTGCAAACCAATTTAACCCGCTGAAAATTTGAATAAATTGTTAGCTTATTGAAAACAAATAGGTGTGAATTTTCCATTTTGAATGGTTTCATTTGGTAATTAATACATTTCGATTAAATTGCACCTTAAGATAGATCGCGGCCGCGTTCTATTTTTTTCGTCGCACTTCTCCATTTTAAGCGAAATTCAAATGGAAAGATTTTATGTAATTCTCTAGCGCATCTCCTAATATTGTTTAATTTTCTTGTATTTGTCATTTTTAATTGTAACTTTTTAGGCGGAGCTCACCTGAAGTTTGACTTCAGAGTGAATGATTTGGTTACACCAAATATGAAGAACAACACTGTATTTGGATGTATGGCATGCTTTCATGAAGGTTTTCAATCTTGTAAAAAGCCTTTAATAAATTTTGATATAAATGTGTCTAAACCATGTGCATCGTTTCATCAGTTTTGTTCCAAATATTCCTTATTTATCTAGAAAAACACTCTACATATTTCCTTTAATTTCATAGAAAATCTAAAATTCAATGTTTTTTTGTGTGTATATTTTTGAGGGCGCATTTTTCCTATTGTTGTTTTGCGGTCGATACAAAAATGGCTACAAATTCTTGGTTTGACGCTCTATTGAGTGCTTTACAATTTCGAATAAAAAATGAAAATGCGTTGTGATTGCTGTATATTTTAGTCAGTAAATCCGTGGAATCGATGTAGAATTGGCGCGATTTTAATAATCCAAATATGAAAAAAATCTTCATATAAACAGAGGTACAGCAGTGCGCAATGATCTATCCGCGGAAAGTGATGGAAACATCGAAACAAAATGATCGAACAAATATTGTGTTTTGAAAGTTTGTGGATCAGATTGCGACATTGATTGGTTTTTTTTTAATTTTGATTGCATTTATGGGTTAGTGTGAATTTCAGTTGATTGCTCCTCATGACGCATTGGATAGACGGATTGAGTTGAGAAGAGGTGCACATTTTGAAACATCGTTTGTTCTTGTGATTGGTTCTCTCAGTGTGTGCGACATAGTATTTCAACCAGATTTATTGAGTTGACATTCACTTTCGGTTAAATAATCGCATGTTTGTTTGTGTGTTCAATGAATTCGGACTTTTGCTTTGTTTACATAAATTGTGGACCACATTTTAATAATTTGTAAGTCAGATTCCGGAAATCTGTAAACAACGATATCGATATTTTCTTCATTTAGCTATGGCAAATTTTGCATTTTTGATTGGTTGGTAATTTAGAATTCGGTTTGTCAAAGAACCAAAGAATTTATACGAAATGAACCGAAGAAGAAAATTAACGAAAATTTAACCAAATCAAATGAAAAATATTGAATAAATAATGAGATTTCCCTCGAGTCATTCGTTTTTTCTTTCTCTTTGCGGAAATAATTGAATTTCAACTTAAAAAAGAAACAGAAACCGAACACCACAACAACACATACAAAAATCTCTGAAAACAGATCGAATTGCTTTCTTAAACAAACATCGTCGTTCGCGTCAAGTGTGACGCTTTGTATTAGGTTTCCTACCAAATTGATCGTTTATTAAATACAATTCATTTGCTGAATTGCCCAAGATTTATAGCGAGTCTGGAAAAAACAGCCGCCGAACACATTTATTGAAGAAAGCAATATTTTGTTTCGTTCCGTTTAGGAAAAAAAATCAATTTGTTGCATTGGTCCTCAACTCAGAAATTAATATTGAAATGATTCGAACGGAAAATATGGAAAACTGACGAACAGAAGAGAAATTGAGAATGCTAATTTAAAGGGACATATATTGACATTGCTGTAATGAAATCATATCAGCTTGGAAAAACAGAAATGAACACTGATTTCATTCAAAAATAAATAATCAAATGAAACATCTTCTCCTTTTGTATTCATTTGAGTAGTTATGCTTTTTTCGCATAATCAATAGACGGATAGATATACTCTGAAAGCCTATGCGTGGGGAACTAACCATAAACTGATCTGTCGTTGAACGTCACCACTGGAGTGGTGCATTCACAATGCGAAATGTATGTTCCTTCACCAATTTTGCGGTACGTTCACCAAAAAATGTGGCGTGATTTGATATTGCGAATATTTATATCTAATTTTGAACGCACCACATCAGTGGTGATGTTCAATGACAGCTCAGTTTATGGTTAGTTCGCCGTGCAAAGGTTTTCAGAGTAGAAATGTAAATGAAATTGGTGACCATGTTTTCATTTGTCGATTTAAAATGAACAGGGATGGGGAAATGGAACGAAAATAAACAATTATTCACACAAATCGATCAGTCGCCAAACGGAATGCATCAATAAGTAAAATTTCATGTTTGGCCTAAAATGTCCTGAATACTTGACGCTATTTGTTGTTTATTTCCACCGCAAACATAAAACGGCACACAACAGCGGGGCCGACAGTATCACACACAAACGAGATAGACATTAAAATTCAATTAAATAAATTCAAAATGCACACAAAAACACAAAAAAACACACACACAAACAAATGAAATCACTTATTAATCGTATGGTTTGCATGGCTAAAGTCTAGAGCATTATTTGTTTTGCACGAATATTTATTTTGTCGCTACATCAACAAATTAGTGCTGGTTGCCATTTGAAATGGTGATATTACCGAAAACTAGGCCGAAATGTTCCAGTACTTTCTACTAGATGGTGACACTAGTATTATGTTCGATTGATAGAGAGAGTGCTTATTTGTGTAATGGTTCTGTGACCATGATTCTACACAAAGTCGTTTCTATTCATTGATTAAGATTTGCATAGAGATGGAGATGATGTAATCCAAAAATAATAACATATTAGACAAAATTTGCAAGTGACATTCACATACAGCGCAATATTTGTGAACGGTTGGTTTCCGTATTATATTGGGTGTGTTCCTAGAAAGACGCGCATCGTTACTAACTTCGTTTCGATTCACTCGCGCCATTTTTTTGACAGTGACAGCTATTCTATCTTAAAGAGCATCAAAAAATCTATTGAATTACAAGTGTCAAAGTGAACAGTCGTATTTTTGCAGAAGTTTTTATCATAATCGAAAATGTCTAATTTCGTGCCTTCAAAACAACATTTGCGGGAAGTTTTGATACACTACTTTCATTTGAAGAAAAGTGCAACAGAAGCGCAACGTTTACTCATTGAAGCTTACCCTGAATATTCTGTAAGCATTAGAATGTGTCAGGAGTGGTTTGTACGGTTTAGAAGTGGTGATTTCGATACAGAAGACAAAGAGCGACCAGGTCCATCAAAAAAGTTTGAAGACGACGAATTGGAGGCATTACTTGATGAAGATCCATGTCAAACTCAAGAAGAACTTGCAAAATCATTGGGAGTCACTCACTCAGCCATTTCCAAACGCTTGAAAGCAGCTGGATACATTCAAAAGCAAGGAAATTGGGTGCCATATGAATTGAAGCCGAGAGACGTTGAAAGGCGATTTTTCACTTGTGAACAGCTG
Organism: Obolodiplosis robiniae; assembly: GCA_028476595.1. NCBI lineage: Eukaryota > Metazoa > Arthropoda > Insecta > Diptera > Cecidomyiidae > Obolodiplosis > Obolodiplosis robiniae. The sequence continues at coordinate 2,805,055 of CM052017.1, read as the reverse complement.
CTTCAAAGGCAAAAACGGAAGGGTTTTTTGCATCGTATTGTGACTGGTGATGAAAAGTGGATTCATTACGATAATCCGAAGCGAAAAAAATCGTATGGTTACCCCGGCCACGCATCAACATCGACGCCAAAGCCGAATATTCATGGTGCTAAGGTAATGCTCTGTATTTGGTGGGATCAGAAGGGTGTGCTATATTATGAGCTGCTAAAACCAGGTGAAACCATTAATGGGGACCGCTACCGACAACAATTGATCAAATTGAATTCAGCAATTAAGCAAAAACGGCCGGAATATGCGACTAGACATGAGTCAATAATTTTCCATCATGACAATGCTCGGCCACATGTTGCGGTGCCTGTTAAAAATTATTTGGAAAACGTCGGATGGGAAATTCTGCCTCACCCGCCTTATAGCCCAGACTTGGCCCCTTCCGATTACCACTTGTTTCGGTCGATGCAGAATCACCTCTCCGGAATACGGTTCACTTCAGTTGAAGGTATCAAAAAATGGCTCGATTCGTTCTTCGCTCTGAAAAATGAGCAATTCTTTTGGGATGGAATCCATAAATTGCCTGAAAGATGGGAAAAAGTCGTAGCTTCCGATGGACAACATTTTGAATGACATGTATTTTCATTTTCATACATAAATAAATGGTTTTTTGAACAAAAAAAGCGCGTCTTTCTAGGAACATACCCAATATATTATGCAGTTACAGCTCGTTTCGTCAAATACATCGACGCATAGTATCCAATGAGCTGTATGCGTATGCGTGTTTTGGCGCGCAAATCAATCTGTCCTTAAATATTGCACTGTATTTGTATGTGATCTGTCAAATTTGCCTATGTGTGAATAATTTGTTCAAATGCTGTAAATTTTGCAATAATTTCAAAATCGATTAAATTGCTGGGATAAGAAAAGCAAATCAGTATATGAGCATGCAAATCAATTTGGATTTTGTCAAATGCTGAATTATGAATGCGCATTGAAAAATCCTTGGTGTGCAAGTCAAACGATTGATTTGATGTGTTTGAATTGATTTGATGGGGCACACTGACGTGCCGTTTTCGTGTTGCCCTTCCATTTTAATTGAAAGAGATCAGGTGACTGGAGAGAACAACGCTTATCTGTGATTTACTTTGAATTTTCACCTGATTCGATTCGATTCGAACGGAACTGCTAATGGCAACCGAACGCTTTTCATACAAATGTGTTTTATATTATTGCTTGATTTCCATTTTTCAGCTATGCCTCCCCATATCAAATGGCTGAATAGCACGAATCCGCTTAGAGAGCTAAAGAATGTGCTACTGCTTGGCTGGCGCGAGTGTGCGATTGAGAACGTGTCACCGAAAAATCAAATCAAACTATTTATGCAAATTGCAAATCGAGAATCGAGCATTCCCACATATTAGCTCAGTTTTATAAGTCATTCAAATATGAAACATGACCTCAAAAGTCAATTTTGCAATTGTTTGATCAATATCAAGACGCTTTAAAACAGGCTAAAATGTATGTTGAGCACAAAATGCCACTTGTGTTCAATTTTTCGAATTATTCCCATCGAACATTAGCTGTTCAATCAATTATTCGTCGTATTACTCGCGACTTATTTTTTCACTGTTCGTACCAGTGAAACGCGGGCGCTATTGAAAATGAAAACGTATTTCGAATAGAAAATAGTTTTTCTTTTCCGTATTTGATTTGCACAAGATAATCTTTCCCGAAAAAAAACATGCAGCGTTTATTCACTTATAAATCACTCATGTGAATGTGAGTTTGGCTGCGGACATCATATTTCATTTTCTGTATTTTTTTTGCTCTCGAGCTCAGTACATTGATCATCGTCCGGTGGGAATATGTTTCGAATCAAAGCGAGCGCGATTTGTATGCTGGGAAAAACTCTCATTCGAATGAATGGTCGATTCTAATGCATTCATGATTTGTGTGAAGAGTGTCAGCAAATGCTTGCGAGTCTTACACTCTCTCTCTCTCTCCCTCTCTCTCTAGCCAAATTAGATTTATGGAAAAATCGGAATTTCACTGGTATAACAACACATAATTTGCAGTACTTATTCCATTGAAAATGGTCGTCTGTTGGACAAAGAGCAAGTGGGGCGAAAGAGAGAAAAACGAAAGCAAGACCAAGAAAGGAAGAAAAAACTGCCGAAAATTCATGCAATATATTCCTGATCGTCGAATTTATTGGCAATATCATGAACTTCACGTCTTTGTTCTGGGGGGAGCGAACACATTTAGCAATATGCGATTGCGATTATTTCGAATCTCACGCCACTCTCGCAACCATTTATTATCCAAGTCTCACAATACAATTTTAACGATTCGATTTGTAGCTGAAGCGATTGGATCAATGCGATATATCGTGCTGCAAAAAAAAAAAAACCGCGATGAAATTACTAAATCGACTGATGTCTGACAATGAAAAGCGATACAAAGCACGCATTTGGTAATTTTGTATTCATCCATTCCAGACGCTATTCCGTTCGTCAATTTGGTTCCTGGTAAGTCGCGTGCGGCCTTTCTTTAGCAACAAAGAAACACTTTTTGCGCGACAAAATTTAATAGTTGGCATGTGCTTGTGCACCCATTAAAATGGAAAGAAGACGCGAAGCGAATTAGCAGCAGCAACAACAGCAACGATGAAAAGAGAATAGACGCGCTATTTTGTCGCATTCGATACTCAAAATGGATCGGAAATGGCTGCGGGCCACATTTGCCTAATAAATCTTGTGTGAGTCGCGCTTAAATACGTTAATGTATGTCTCCTAATGGGGTAAAACCGCAACAAAACCGAAATATTTGTTGAAAAATTGTCTCAATATTGGATAAAGCTGGACGAGCAAGTGTGAGCATGTCTGCACTCTATTTCTCTCTACAATAGGTGTTTTTATTTAGTTATGGCGCCGTTTTGCTTATAGCCCCCCACTTATATCATTTAATTAGCATGTAAACTCAATTTTTAAATCGAATCGCTTTCAAATCCAATGCACAACAAAACGGAAAAAGGCGTGAAGGACTTACAAACAAACCACACATAAAACACATATTGCTTCCCAGTGCAACACAGCGCAGCACATATAATAACATGGGATATTGTGCTTTTGGCCACCAACAAATTAATCATAATTTTCTTGCTGATCAATTACTATCACTAGATTAATGTCCAGAGAAGCGGAATCGAGACATCACGAAAACTAATCTATCGAATACTATAATTACACATATACTCTAGCTGTTGCACATATGAGTGCCTGGGAATGAAAGTGAAGATACAGAATCGTCTGAGCAGGAGTGTTACAGCCATGTTACGTTTTTGCGAAATCTCAGTTTAAATTATGCGTTTTTGCCGCAACAACGCTCATGTGACACTTCTGCTCGAACGATTTTGAATCTTCGCATTTATTCCCATGCACTTATTAAAATGCATCAATCATTAAAATGCATCATAATTAGATGGATCTGGTGGAACAATGTGTGAGTCATCATAAAATTGCCAAAATTTTTCTAAACAAACGGACATTTAGGAAATTACAAAAAGCAACATTACAATCAGCATAACGATTTTTTTCTGCTAGTCATCGAGAGAAGATATTTAAAGACATATTGGGAAAAACACTATTTAACACAGGCTTTTGACAAAAATCCATTATGTTTTGCGTGACTGCGTGAATAAGAGGGAAAATGCAGTGGCTCAGGGTGAATGCAGGAAACTGATACAATCAAACAACAGGGAAAAATATCGTTTCGAATTAGGTGCAATGTTTTGGAGAGCTTTTTAATCAAATCAAATTGTACAAAAGGTGTAAATTCAAATTGATAAGAAAACCAAATACGAATGGGCGGATTTAATGGTTGCTTTCTATGTGTTTTTGGCTATTTACAATGTTTCGAACAGGAACGGTGGTTTGGAAAAAAGATGCAACTGTCAAATAAACAGCTGTTGGAAAATTCGGTGGCAAAATAAATGACAAATAATTAAAATATAGTGGCTGTTGGCATTCAGGAACGAATTCGTATGGCGAAAATAATCAGACGCAAACTAAAAATATTCATTAAAACCAACCAAAGTTTTGCTTCAACTGGAATAAGGCAATAAAACCGAAATTGAACAAAAAAAATGAACCCAACAAATTAAATGAAATAAAATGATCAAACGAATGAAAGAAAAGACGAATTGAATTTTCATAACAACGAAAATAACCGATCGAAATGAGAACATAACGACCTCAAAAACCCAAACAAATTATAATTTACTCAAGTGAAACGAAGAAATCCAAATTAAGATAATTTATATAGAAAAAAACAACCAAAAATGTTTTTTTCCACGACATTTTCGATGTTCAAATGGGATCTAAATGATATTCCGCATTTTCTTCAAATTCAGTATGAAAATCAAAAATGCCGCCATAATTTAAACAAAGAATTTATAACGAGTTCCTCATCTCAACGTTTAACTAAAAGAAAATTTGAACGAAAATTCTGAACAAAAAGAAACAGAAATAAAATGACCACAAGTGACCAATGAATGTGTTTCTTTTGAGGTTACATGGCACAAACGTGTACCATCTAGCCGAATGACAGCGCGATGAACCAACGAATTTCATTCAGCCCATGAACCACCGATTTCGAATCGGCCATTTGTCGGCATGAATTCGCAGTTGTCGCATTGCTATTGACGGCCGCACAGTATCGCCATTTGAGCCGCACCAGATGCATTCGCTTACCTTCGTAATTAACTTGACCGTCACCGTCGATATCAGCTTCACGGATCATTTCGTCGACTTCTTCGTCTGTTAACTTTTCGCCCAAATTCGTCATGACGTGACGCAATTCAGCAGCCGAGATAAAACCGTTACCATCCTTATCGAACACCCGGAAAGCTTCTCGGATTTCTTCTTCACTATCCGTGTCTTTCATTTTACGAGCCATCATCGTTAAGAATTCGGGGAAATCAATCGTTCCGTTGCCTGAAAATGCAAAATTTAAATTATTTTTTGGGTGGTTTCAGTTCATTCATACAATTGGATCTCTACATTTCGAGCATGAATATTTATTGGATGTCAGAATGAAGAAGTTTGTGTGATACGCTTGTGTAAATTGTGTTATGAAAAACCAAATCGATGGAAAATATATCCCAATCAAACTTATGAACAGGGTCATTTCTTATGGAGGTCGTTTTTTAAATAAGATTATAAAATCAAAAATAAGTGTAAAATAGAACATGCAGCGATTAGAGCTGATTTCATATCGATTGAGCGCTGTTGCGCTTCTTCTTTTGTTCGTTCAGCTCCGTGTTCGAAGGAAACAAATAAATGTAGAACAACGAGCAATATAAATTTGTGTTTCGTTTTTGCATATGAAACAAAAAAAAAAGCGTTTGAATCGTGTTCAACTTATTTATTGCCCGTTAATAATTTCGGGCGATTAAAAAAGCACGCTTCAATTTGAATTGCTGGTTTTTGTTGTTGTTTGCTGTGTACAACGGTGACTCCGACTGTGTGTATTTCGAGCTGATTCTCTCATGTACTCACATTTATTGAGCACACGGGATTATTGTTTGCAAATACGTAAGATGAACGGATAACCGTTAAAATGTGATTTTTTTATCACATTGACGAAGGAATAAAACTGACGCTCGATTTGCTATTTCCCAAAATATTCCAGAATCGAAAATGAGCGGAAGACACGAAAGATGCTAATCGAAAATCTCTCTGTCTATCTCGAGGCCCACACAGGGAAAACACTGCGTATTAAATGATATTCCGAATTAACTCATAGTATAATGCTCGCTAATCATTAGAAACGATACGTTAATTGCTTCATTTTGATTTTTCGATTTGTTTATTGGCCACAATTGACGTCACCGAGCGTGCGCGCACCGTGTACGTTTACACATCGCCCAATATGTCGTTCATGTTTCAATGGATTTTAGCATTTTTTTGGCTGCTGATATATTTTGGCATGAGTCGGTCACGGTGGTGGTGACAGTCGACACACGATTTGCGCTCGCAAGATTTTTGCAAAGCATTATTAAATTATGCCTCTCTTTGAAAATATGGGAGGCACCGGAATTCGCGCGCGCTTACACACTCACGATCCAATCCTTTCAAATTGGCTATAAATATTAATAAATCCCAAGTTGATTTAGTTTTTGTTCATCAACATGGATATGGGCTTGAGTTTCGTGTCTTCCATAAAGATATTACCATTACTTTACTGTTCTACCAATTGTCAGTTGTTTACGTTTTGTAATGGTAACGGCAGACACACACGTTCATGTTCCGAAATGATTACCGTCAATGCGACCACAAATCTAATTCACACGGTACGCATTTTTGTTTTTATTCACTGGGGATACTTTTCGCCCGTTTTGGAAATGAAAATCAGCAATATGTGCCTCTTCTTTCCATTCGCTTTTCTCTATTTTGTTCATTTTCTATTTTCTTCTGTTTTTCCGTCAAATAAATGACATTTAGTTCTAATGTTAACTGGTCATGGAATCGCATGCTTTGTGCTCGTATTTATTTTCGATTGCGTGTACATTCTGGTTAGGTTCGGAGGCGTTGTTTATGTTCGCTCTCTTTAATGATATCTTTTTTGGGAATTTGAATTGAATGGAGAACAAAAGGTGAACCTCTCTTTCGTATCCAACTATTCAAATTTGTAGATGACAAAGTAATTGAACTGTTTCTCCAAATGATTGTTACTTTATGATAGTCCACAAAAGAAAACTTCTTCGCACAACAAAGAAGAAGGAAGCAGCATAATCGGAACCGAAATTGAGGATTATGAAAAACAATGAGCTGAAAATGATAATGTTAAGACAAATATTTGATGGCCGCAAAGTTTCGGTATTTAGCACACATTCAATCGATAAACATATGTTTTGAATTTCTAAATGCCATCATTTTCAGCCACTTTTTCTGTTTTCGTGTTCGAGATTGGAATGAATAAACATAGCCAAAGCAAATGGAGTTACACGCATTCCATTGTATACAAACAGTTCGAATGCAAACGGAGAACGGAAAAACGGTACAATCGAACGGTTTGCTCTATTTCTAAAATCGATTGATGAGTATCAGCCTACAAATGAAAATGTGGTGTGTGTGTGTGTGTGTGTGTGTGTGTGTGTGTGTGTGTGTGTGTGTGTTGGACAGCATAATATTCCGGTGGTGGTGGTGTTATTTGGATTTTCCTTGTTTCATCAAAAATTATCGATTTGGAAATGAGGCCTTGTTTTTTATTCCACTCATTTTGTGCACTGGGTTAATGAGGAATTGATTTGAACAGCGTATCACAATGAGTAGGAGTACCCCGAATTCGTGCGCTTCGAATTGGCCATACAACGCACTGCAAGTAGTTTCACGATGTCGACATTAATCGTTCGTCTGTATTTTAAAAAAAATTATCGAAAAAAATTCTTCATTTCGCTTTGAAAAATCATGCCATCATTTCGAAATACCGATCGATTAGATGGTTTCAATGGAATATCCTTGATTACTTTTCGTGAAAAGAAAAATACGAAGAGAAGAAAAGCTTTTGTTGAAAAGAATATGTAGAAGAGTGAAGATGAATCAAATGCCTGGGCGAACCGACGACAATGTCTATAACACGAATGATTTGGGCTCGCAATTCAGTCAATCCGTTGTGTTTATTCATGGGCTTTGCTTGTGCCCACATGTGCACTCAATTTTATTAATAAAAATCAATTTATGCATGAACATATTCGGGGCAATCAATCGCAAGGGTTCGATGTGGTCGCAAGAAATGATGTCGATATAATGGAAATCAATATTCATGCCAGATGATTGGATTTTGGACAAAGTGTTGCTTACCGTCGGCATCGACTTCATTTATCATGTCTTGCAGCTCAGCTTCTGTTGGATTTTGGCCTAGTGATCGCATTACTGTGCCCAATTCTTTTGTTGTGATGGTACCATCGCCATCCTTGTCGAAAAGTGAGAAAGCTTCTTTGAATTCAGCAATTTGTTCTTCTGTTAATTGGTCAGCCTGCAAAAAAGAGAGAATAAAACGATTCAGCTTGAATTTGGCATACAATTTTTCACAAGACAAAATAGAAAAGGAAAATCAGTGTGAAGAAAATAAGCAGCAGCAAGATGAAACACCCGCTCACTGAATCTAGGTTACAATACTCCATCCTATGGTTCACCATGGCACAAAACTTTGTTTTCATGTTTATTTTTCGTGATATCGCGCGAAATTTTGTTGTAACTTATGTGATTTCCCTCTATTGGAGATGTCACTCGCCGAGTGCGCGAATACATTTGCTATTTTCTGATTTCTTTGCATGCGATCGTAAAAATGTTCCCCTTTTCACCACTCGCCTAGTTTTTGTTCCGTTTAATCATTAATGTGAGCAAATGCTTAAAATTCGCATTTAACGAGATTGCATGTTGGCACATAATCACCGTTTGTGAATATCATACACACATACACGATTTGGAAAATTGACAACTTTGCATTTCAGTTGGGTTTGTGCGCGCGTTTGGGTTTGTTTTTTTGCTGTCCCGTATTTTTTAATTTTTTTGTTGAGATCGATTCCATTTGATCGCTATTGTATGCATTCGAAATAATCGGAGATATTGAAAATGGTTTGGTTTTTATTAAATTTATTTCAGCTGGATAACATTTTTGGCATGAATGGCTTTAATGGTCACCCAGATGTTTCATCTTTTTATAATATTCGAAAAAGGTTTGAAGTTTTAACACATTTTCCCACGATTGTTGTTGCTGTTGATAGTTGGCGAAATTCATTGAATCTTATCGATAAGCGGAATGTTTAGTTGTTATGACGAACATTGCTCTGTAATATACGATTGAAATGGTGCGCAACGCACTGTCATATTTCAAAATGAACAACTTGGCCTTCAACAAATCGATTTTTAATTTCTAAAACAATCTTGTTTTGTGCTCTTTTTTCATCAATTCTTTCTACCAACAACACGCCGATAGAATGAAGAAAAAACCGAGCTATTGCATCGATGAGCACTAAAATTAAAAACATCTCATGTGAAATGCTTGAAATTCATTTGGGGACTTGCGTCAAGCGAAACCTCAACCAAAGAATTTCGCTGGTTCGGAAACAACAAAAAATGTGTGGATTGAAAATTGTATGAACCGGACCTTCACCCTCGATCGAAAAGCATGCAAGCATTTTAGACGATGTGTTTCAATGTCAAACATACTTCATATCATATTTGTATTGTCACGGCGAGTATTCCGACCATTTCAGTGGGGCTGCGAGAGGGCGAAAGAAGAAAAATTGAATCGCTTCTATCTAAATACCGATTCACTGTGAAGTGCTTGAGTTGAAATGAATTGTTTGAGCTGATTGTTGAATTTGAACAGCGATATACTGAAAATGTCAAAAGAAAAAAAAAAAAAAACTATTGATTTCGATGTGGCGTCAGCGAGAAGAGAGTGCGCGTATTGGAAATGTCGGGTGCACAGCCATCACTTACTTCAATCGCTTCTTATATCCGTTGAAATTCCCGCGATCTGCGCTACTCTCGCTTTCACAACACTCCTTCCGAAATATATTCGAAGGTACGACTGGCAATCGATTTTTAAAGTGAAAAATTCGTATTTTTCTCTTGTTTATTTCGTCGAGCGTATATGAACGCACGCACACCATGATCTGAGAGGGTGGGGAAGCTCGTGGCGAAATGAGCGTGAAATAGTAAGGATACAACAAATCAATGCTTTCTGTTCGTCGATCAGGTTTTTTATTGTCGACAAGCAATTTATTATGATGCAATAGATGATGTAACACACAAGCAACACCCAAAGTCATGCACAAAGGTGATGAGGAAACGCGCAATACGTATTAAAAAGAAATTGAAAAATTGAAAACGCCCGCAGGTTCAATTGATGTAAATGTAGCTAATTCAGTGATTAAAGCAAAATTAAAACAGAAATGAGCATTGATTGATTTTTGTTGTGTTTACAAGTCACATGCGTTGCTCGTTTCGACAGTTGTCCTTCATAATCAGTAGCAGCAGCAATACTCTCCTGTGTGCACCACATTAAAAAAGGATAATGCATTAATTACACCAAAGGCATTCCCCTATTTAGACTGTTTCATCTATTGCCAAAGGTATGGCGTCTCATAGATTTCAAAAGAAAACAAATGTGCACCGAAAAAAATCAGTACACGAGTCGATCAATTGATCAAATATAAAATTGATTTCGTTTTAATTGAGGCAACAAGTGAACCAAATTATCGGTAGCGAAGTAATGAGTAAGAGCGCGTCCGCCCGTCTTTGCACACACTCTCAGCAGGCTAAGTTGCTAATTTCCCGTAATTTTCTAAATCGGCGGCGACGACGACAACGACAAAGACGACGAGAATAGTAGGCGTTGGAAACAAAATAAGATGTGAGAATTATCACAAACAAAATTTAAATACGATAACCGATTTCCAATGTTTAACGGAAATAATCGATTCGGTTACAATGTCAGCTTTTCACTGCTGCCATTTGTGTGTGTGTTTGAGTTTGTGTTTATAAATGGGATGAAATCGACTAATCCGGTAAATAATTCGTCAGCCATTTATCACTTGTAATAGAGAAGAGAAGAGAAGGCCGACAGCGCAATCGATATCACATTATGGAAATCAGCCCCATTTTTTTTGCTTTCAGTTGAACATTGAGACTATGAGCATTGCAACTTCGCCATATTCTTTGTTTTGCTCACTCGTGTGTTAGCATTTTTATCAGCGGCTCTGTTCAATGCAAGACACAGAGATATCAAATGAATGGATGTGACACTGACTGAAAGTCGCACCGAGTTAAATATGATTTTGCTAGTTTTCATTGCACTTGAGCGTGCACATTCAAGCATTTATTTGATATATGTGAAATACGCATAAAATTTCTAAAGCCATGGCTTTGTACGCTATTGCAATCTTTCTTTTGAATACTGCAAATGGAAATGAGTGAAACCATTTAAAACTGAAACATGTGTTTGCATTCTCATTTTTATCGAAAACAATTTTAATGCATACCATGCCCACATATCCTGGTAATAGTCAATTTCATAACTTTTTAATTACCGTATTTCAGATTCAGCCGTGAGAGAAGAAGATAGAGATAGAAGGAGAGAGTGAGAGTGAGAACCTAGTAACAATCATTTATGTAGACATGTAAATGCAACGTTTTGACGTTGTAATTCATATTATTTACGCCAATGCTGTTGCATTTGGCGTGTGTGTGTTTGTGCCTATCCTTACCGCATGCCGGCCACCGTATGCTGCCATCCCACCCGCCGTAAAATCTATATGTGAAATTATTTCAAACGCGAATTGAATTGTGCACAATTTTTAACGAAATTTTCATGTCGAATTTGCTGATGAATGACAGAAAGTGCCAGCATATTAGCGCCGATTGAAAGCGCACGTTTTGTCAACATTAATTCGCATTGAATGCATTCTGTTGTATGCCTATTTTGTATTGAAAGTGGCGTTGATTACATCAATAGCGGTCAGGTTGTGTTTGCGATCGCCCTCTCTCTCTCTCCCGCAACCGGAAACACTAAATGGATTTCAATTAAAATTTAATCGAAGACATCAAAAATCATTTGCAATTGAATTGGAATTGAATTTGAGCCTGGGCTGTGTGTGTAACTGTGTATTTGGGGTCCATTCCAAAAAAAATTATTGATGTTGATGATATTTTTGGTCTGGAAAATGATAATCATATTTTGTGTGTGAAGCAATCGACATTTCGCGTCCATTTGTGGGATCAATTAATAATACATGCACATTTTCTGTAGAAATGAGCGTCTACAATCGCATATGAAAATTGCATTTAAATTCAGTTTATTAATCGGCTCTCTCGGCGCTCTCTTTTCAATGTGTGGCTTTTTTGCGACGTTTCTTTGAACTAAACACCTAAATAGGTTGCAAACACGCCAATATGGCAACAGTATTGCGCAATTCGCAGCAGCAGGGACAGCGACAGCTCTGCTGTACTGTGGTTCTGTTATGTTGTAAGCAGGACAACATGACTACAATAACAAACACACCGATTTTGCCGTCTTGTCATTCTCTCGCGCTCGATATGGCTCTGCATGCATCTCTCTTTTTCTTATCGTCTTGATGCTCACAACCGAGATGCATTCACAGTACTACCAAGTGTGTGCATTCACTTCTCAGCCGAGAGACGAAACGAGCGAACCAAACTGGCCGTGAGCATTTATGAATTGTTAATTTTGCACACACAAGACCAATGATATTTTGTTTTTTTTTTTTTGTTTTTGCTGAAATTTAATGAATAAAAATGAATTACAAACTATAAATCCTTCAACTTGGCAACTTTGAACACGAATTACTATTCGCTGAACGCGAAGCTGCTGCAAATCAATTTTTGAATTCGATTTTGGCGATATCACGTAATATGTCATGACTAATCAAAGTCATGTCAGCAATGAAAAAGTATGTTGGTCGTTTTATTGATGGTGGTGTTCACATTAATCAGCGCGCAATGGGTGAATTTTGATGAAAATTTGTGAAAATCAGCGAATAGGAAAAGCATAAAATCATCAGCTGGTTTATTGAAAGCTGAACTCAGGAAGCTAAATTAAAAGAGACACAGCATCAGGAGCAGGAGAAATGGTTTCGCTATATTCGTAATGGAATGTAAATTCAGGCGCAGAACAAGACTGCGATGCCGTTTTGCGCATTAAATGTGCTCAAGCAAAATGTATCGCATAAGAGCTGCCTGTATGTTTGCACACATACGCTGAAATTATGTTGCCGAAGTCTTCGTGTGACGTGCGCACATGACAATGGACTGTGTGTGCTAGCACACATTCAGTCATTCAGCCAGCCAGCCAGCCATCCAGCCATCCAATATACAATTATATTCATGCCAAGTGAAAAACTCCCAACTAAATGCGGAAAATACACGAAGTGTACACACCGATTTAAATAGAAACTTTTTCTTTTCTACAGAAATGAATGGGGGTAAAACGGATTTTTTGCTCAATTCAATGTTTCATCGAACAATTCATTTTTTCTATTTTGTTTCGTTCGGTAAATGTGGAGAACTTATCAAAATGGAGCAATGGAGAAGATTATGTAAATCACATTGCAAGCTCTCCCTCCCTATTTGATTTCGATTCGACTCGTTTCTAGGGTGGAAAAGCACACATACAAATTGGATTGAATGAGCACAAGCGACAAACGATCATTGGAATTACAGGTTTTGTGTCTGTTGCCATTCAAAGGAACATAAATTTTATGAGAGAAAGAACCGTGCACGGGCCAACAGCGTTGCTGTCAGTAAAAATGTTTTTTTGATTTTGTTTCGAAGAGAAGAAGCTAAAAAAATGCGGTATGTGTGCGCCTGTGTGCTTTTCAGAATTATCGCAGGTACAGTCACTCTTTTTGATTCCATCGAATGTTTTATGTCAGAAAGTATTAGATGATCCGTTTTCAGTCAGTATGCGAATGAAAAGCTGCTTGGCGCACGCACACATACACACACACACACACACACCAAATGCCCTGTAAAACACATTAAGATTGTGTGCACATTGTAACGATCCGCAAAAGTTCTCAATTCCATCCATTTGAAGCACGAATAAAGACGCCATCGAATCGAATTTGAAATCAAAACTGATTCCGTTTAGTGCTTTTCCAATTCACATTCTTACCATCTCGCACAACGATGAAAGAGAAGCAAAAGAAAAAGAGCTAAAGACTGGGACAGAATAGGAACGATGATCCAATGATGGCGATAAACGACTTTTAGTCTTTGGGAAAATTGAAACGCCACCATGGCTAAACGACCCAAGTTCGCAAGAGTTTTTTTTTTTTTTTTTGTTTTCGTGTGTTCAGCGAGCGCTGTTGTTACTCTGTGAATATAAACACAAAATCTACACACCGTGATTATGTGTACCCGAAAATAAACTGTACGCATACATCAGTGGCCGTAGCAATAGCTGATTTGGTGATATGAGCAAAGAAGACGTTTTATGTATCGCAGTATATGCGCAGATGAGCATAGAATATTGAAGCGCATTTGAATGTGAACTAGACCCGACTTTTTATTGGATTTCTTCGCTATTCTTTTTTATATTCTCTTTTTTGTTCCTTCTGTTTGTCGGTTGCTGGCTCCGAATTGTTCGTTCGTTCAATCGTTTGTTCGCTCGTTCTGGGTTTTTTCTTCTCTCTCTCTCTCTCTCTCCCTCATGCGTCGTGTGTCGTTTTGACAAAAATATGCGATAATTGGATAAATTGTATGACATTCTGATTCGTACTTTTAATTTTTCTTTTGCCTCTCTCCCGCGCACCGCCACCAATTCGGTACATTGAAATTGTTTGTTGAATTGCGCGCTCACACAAACAGAAAATTTTATGGAAAAATCCAAGCTTTTTATGAGGAGCAACCAAATAATATATTAAAAAAGACGAATATCGTTGGCAGGCAGTTTTCAGGTTATTCGATTCGCAATGTATGGAATGCGTATAATGTTCATTCTCTCGCCGCCCTCACTAGCAACTGAATCACCAAATTATAATCATTTGATATGACATTGGGATAATGTGCACTCTGCACCAGCCACATCGTTTATCGTTCTTCGCATTTTCAATGTAAAACGAGAAAATACAGTTTTTTCATGAACGGAAAAGTCAACATTCTTATTCACGGGGCAAGAGCGAGAGTGGTTGCGAGGGACACAGATGGAGTGAGGAAATAGGGAAACGTGAAAATTTCCATAGATTCTTATCATTTTGTGTATCTGACGCCAAAATAATGATGGACATTGCAAAAGATACAAGCTAGAAAGAGCAACCACGTAAACGTAATTTATCAACCAACAAAATTAGCAGCAGAAAAGAAGGAGGGCAGAATTATATTGTTTGCTTGGCATTTTTGAGTGATAACACCACAGTAGAAACGGTCATGGCAAAGAAAAAAGTGTCTACATTTTGGATCTTGCAATGAAAAGCGCGTTTTAGGCACGCTTTTGTCTTTCGTTCACCCTGGATATATCTCACTGTGTTTGTGAATGTACATGAGCAACCAAATGATCGTGTCTGCGAGTGAAACGAGAGTGTTCCTCGGTTTAAACAATTGCTATGGCTTTTTGATGTTCATTGATTCGCTCATATGTGTATTTTTCATGATGATAATGGCACCGTACATTGGCACGAAACGCACATATAAATAACGAAACGATGTTAGAGCGCTGCATATATATTTCAATAAACTTGTATTTGTGAAATTCTCGCATTTTACATTCGCCTCAAATATTGGCTCATGACTTAATTGTGTGCCGTGCCTGTTCATTGGCTCCGTATTTGTTATGAGTGACTTGAGCTCTCTTATTTTTGCTGGTATCGTTCGCACACGAGTATAACATACACACCGAATATTTCGAGAGACGAGAGAGCACTCAATGGCAGAGCATTCATCCATTGCATGTATTGATCCGGCTGCGAGAACATGAAAGACCTGAGAACACTGATTATACACAATTCAACGCTCACTCGCTCACTTGCTTCTTCTCCCATCCGACACTTTTCTCGAGTCTTGTGCAATTCATGTGTCATTCGTGCATGTATCGTTGTGTGTGTGTGTTCGCCCAAACCGAACGACTGAAACAAGATAACCGTCACGAACTGTGACTGACGTGTATTTTACAAGTTTATTTGGTTTTAATTTGTTGTATTTTCTTGTCCCGTAATCCCGAGAATGGCGCTCTCACACTGACACTTGCCCAATAAATTGCTGAATGGGAGGCACGAGCAGAAAACCAACCATAAAGAAAATGATGACCGATGAAAAAGCGTTTTTTTTTTGTCTCCGAAAAAAGGGAGATGTAAACCGAAGAAAAATGATGAGCAAGATGAATTCATCGGAAGTGGAAAAATTTCAAGTATTCACGAGACAGAAAGAGAATGGTTCTTTTCAGCACAGGCTGACTTTTTTCTTTTTCAATTTGATTGCAAATGATATGATTTTTTCGCATCGCGTGTACTCCATTACAAACGATGTGTTTCTGTCTCCCTTTTTTTGGGTGTGGATGCCATCAAATAATGGCTGTGCCAAACGTGACTTTGTATATGTTTCGTTGAATGTCGTACATCGAAAATGCTATGACATTTGTCGGATCTTCGACGGACTTTTCGCCTCGTTGCCTTTGCACCCACTCCAGTTTATTCATTCATTCCCTCTGCATGAGAGTAAAAAAAGACTCACACAGCATGTATTTTCCGTGATGTAGACGTCATAGGCTCAGCACGACCAGCAGCAGCAGTAAAGGACACACTTCAGAACTTATCATTCGTCGATTGGCTCGAATAATATGAATTAAAGATGAGCACCATCCAGTGCTCTGTGAGCACGTTTAGCGCTTCCTTTCGAAACATTCCGTCAGTTTAATGCGAATCATGTTACATTATTGGTATTTGTGAATGCGCACATCAAACGTGAAAATACACCAATGACTGGAGCGTACGCATTCATGTGAGGCAAGCACCAAGCCAATAATAGACTTCTATTTGTTATGGCATTCGTCTCTTCAAATTCTTCTCTCTGTACTGTTGCTTATTCCATATCAACCATTGCTTTAACCTTTCACGAATTATTTGAGATTGCGTGTGTGTGTGTGTTTTCGAGTGTGATCCACGGATTTCATTGTTGACTGATGATAATGATAATGATAACAATGATGATGATTGGCCGGCTTCATTGTGCTTTTTGTTTTTATGAAGGTCTTATTCACTCACAAAACAAACCCCCGATCGCGCAGCCAGATTCCATTTCCCATTTAATTCTGCTTGATGATAATTTATTTGACATTTTTGCGTCTACTTTGTATCCCTTCAGCAACAACTCCACGTTTTGATACGGCTCTCGGTGAAAATTGCTCAGGAAAATATGTGATTTGGGACTATAAAATGACAGGTTCGATTTTGATTGACTGAAATGTATTTCATGTGCGTTCATTTGAGGTTGCCTATTATCCGTCCAATATATCGATCGCAATCGGCATGATGTGATTGATAATAAACTGTATGTTTTCCGTATCTGATGGAAACGATATTGGTCTACGATAAATGAAGGTGGGCACTTCGGAAAGGAACATTGGATATAAACAGTGATTTAAATTAACTTCCGCATCAATAAACGTACAAATAGTTTTTTGATTTATAGATACAATCACAGCAAATTATAAGTTATCAATCGGAAACAAAAATGCTTCGGCAACAGCCAAAATGATCAATGTCGATTATCGCTGAGAACAGAAAATGTTCTCGATATAATTATCACGTACATCCATCGTAATTGGGCGTTATAAATAGTAACAATATTGCTGTACTTAAATTTATTATTGAAAAAACAAAACAATTCCGAGTTTTTATTTTCGGTAATATCGATATCGCTTAACTTGCGCCAATAAAACCAATCATGATCCAAGTCATGGATGATAATTCCGACGACTCACCTTTGGTGCAGCCACTGGCTTTTTCGAATCAAATCGAATACGATTCAACAACTACATATACCGAAGACGGCATGCAATATTTCACATTTCAAATCAACAATCCGATTGATTGTTATTATTAAAAAAAGTT
The DNA here is from genome assembly GCA_028476595.1 of Obolodiplosis robiniae. Taxonomy (NCBI): domain Eukaryota; kingdom Metazoa; phylum Arthropoda; class Insecta; order Diptera; family Cecidomyiidae; genus Obolodiplosis; species Obolodiplosis robiniae. The sequence goes on along the minus strand of CM052017.1, from coordinate 2,787,429 downwards.
TCGCACTAAAAAGCGAATACCGGTGTAGTTTTTGTTATTGTTGCATCAGTGTATTTGTGCGCGCGCGAGAAAGAAGAGTCAATGGCGCGTTGTACACTACTTCAGATAATTAAATCTCTGATAATAAATAAGCTTTGACAAGTTAAACAAAAGGAAAGTCAATAATGACAGGAATTCAAACGGATATTTGCATTCGTACCCATACACAACCACATATGAATGCAAACTATTAGATCGAGGTCGATTGATATTGGTGCCGATTCTCTTGAATGTATCCATTTTCGACTGCATTCCGACGGTTGCCACCTTCAATGTTTCCCATTTCAGAATATTATTATCGCTGTCAATTTGTTGGCGCAAACATTTTAATGTATTTTTTGCGCATTGGAATCGTCTCAATTCGAAGTCACACACGCACACTCGGATATTATTTTCCGTCATCACACAAAAATATGATTACAACATTCCATATCGGACCACTAGGCATTGCCACTCAACGGAAGTTGTGTCCAATTGATTTAGCGAATTCGCTTATGGAAATATTATTTGTGTATAAATGTTTATTTTTCGATTGTGTATATCAGGCAAAAATACGTAATTTATGCGATTTTGCTCACGTCACCGCCTCTAGTTACTGATTAATCATCAAATAACAAAAAAATCTGCTAACTTAACAGAATGTGCTTCGTATTTTTTTTTTTTTCCTTCTCATAATAATGATTGACAAAAGCCAACAACTGGTTCTATATTTCATCGTCGATATGCAAGCATGGAAAACAGAAACAACTTGCCGCGCATCACAATAAACCATCCATTCCTGTTTGCTATGATTCAAGTGAGTCTGTTTCGCAAGAAAAAGGGCCAAAGAAAATGAAACTTAATACAGAAAAATATGATGACAAAATTGAATCAAAATTAAGGCGAATAAATGAATATTTGATGATGTAATCAATGTGTTTGTGTATGTGAAACCTGTCGAGAAGCCGATGAAAATGGCTCGGCCAAAAGAATAGAGAAATTGTCATTCACATCAACCGCACCTATTCGAAATAGAGCCGTGAATGAAGGTGTAAAATAGAACATTCTAAGGGAAAAAATCACACAGAAAAGCCAACAACAACAACAATATCGAGCTGAAAATATAATGAAATATACGGACGGGGTAGAAATTAACATGAGAAACAAGTTCTATGAAGGAAAAAAAGCGTATTCTACTGCTGCTGCTCTGGACAATACATTTCTAGTTCAAACTAGTACCAGCTACATTTCCATATCATTTTAGTGATGACGAAACTAAGCCAATATACAATTTTAATTATATGCAAATTTTAGTGCGTGTGACATTTACGTAAGCCTCATGTACACACTTGGACACATTATTCAAGGTGGTTCAAAAATGGGCTAGCACTTTGTCCAAAGCCGCATTGAATGTGTGCGAGGCTGGATCCGTCCCTAGAACAATTTTCTCTCGATCTCAATGCATATTCAATTTCGGTCGCAAGGTGCTTTTTAGCTTGTTGAAGAAGTTGTGAAAATCGTCGATAAATTGGCCAATAACTTTGTTTCTGTATTCAATATATCTCTCCAGGAGGCGAAAAGAATATTGATTCTGCCTGGATTCCGTTATCGCCATATTTATTGCTCGTCATGCAAGTGTGACGCTTGTACATTTTGAACGAAAAACCATACAAATGCGCACCGAGTATCAAATAAATAGCAAAAGCTATTCGGCTGAATTGAATTCAAGCGAATTAGGAAAAACAAGGCAAACACGATAGCAAGAATTCGGGAGCGAGCGAGAGTGAGTAATTTTTCTATCATGTATAATTGTCGTAAGCTGAAAAATAACAACGCCACTCTCTTAAAAATGAGGAGAACTTTATTTGATATGAATCGTAGAGTTTATTTCTTCCCTAATGTTTCTTTTCGTCATTACTTTTCTGGACAAATATTTTTCACATAGATTTTGTGTGTGTGGACAGATGCCGATTCATACATTTTTGGACATTTTTATCTTCATCATCTTTTCGCATTTCATTCCATTTCCACTCGTTGAGCTGGTGCGCGGCGCGGCGCTCGAATATATGTCAAATTTGTTTCGTTCTATTCAGTTGTCAATATTTATGAAAATATAAAGGCGAACGGAAAAGAATCAAGAAGCAGCAAAAAATACTCGTCGTTTTCAACTATGGAAAAGGATAAATAATTTGATGGCGACGAAAGCACAAACAGAACAATTGCCGACGACACAGAGCAATAGCAGACACAAAAATACTGATATCGCTAAGTTATAAAATCCAAAGCAAAAGAGAAAATCATACTTACACGAAACTAAAACACTCTCTTAAACAGGGCGAAAATAAAAGAAGAAGCAAAAAAAAACATGCTACGTGAATGAAATGCGAATGAAAAAGAATTTCTAGTGGTTTGCGTCAGCATTGTACAAGATTTTATCGTACTTCTTTCGTGTCGCCGATTTTTTCGCTCGCTCTTTCTGTCTTCGTCGAAATTGTGAAATACATGAAAAACGTGTGACACTTATATCATCGTGATTCAACATCGAAATGTGATGAGTACATTGACGGTGTACTTTTTTCTCTATTTCATGCTCTCGAAAGGGCACTTAATGAAGAATGTTCATGTAATACTTGACCAAAAGTCACTCGAATCGCCTTAGAACTCTCCTCGGAATTCTATGGAGAAAAAAAATGCTTGATACAAAGCAGTGTCGTTTGTTCAAAAGCATTAAGCCACGTTTCGCCAAACTTTTTGCCTAATCTAGATACTAATAAAATCAAACGACCATTTTCTATGCTTTGCTTTGACAAAAAAAATAATAACAAAAAAAAAGGAAATGGCCAACACGCACAATACAATGTGGTGCGCTTTTTGATTGTTTCCAAATCGAGTAGAATTTTCAAATTGGGAAAAAAATCGTTCCTTCCATATATATTTCATAGCTGCTTGCTGTGAGTATGCTTTGTGAAATGAGCGCATTTTATGTGCGATTCACCGTATTATATCTGCAGAGTGAAAAGAAAAGAAGAAGAGAAAAAACCCGTACCAAACTATGTACGAAGAAAAATATTTGCGGTGGCCCAATCCATACATGCTGCATCTATATTGAAACGAAGTGTCGCTTTTTCCTTCAGATTTACAACAACACATCGACAAAAAAGTCCCGCATTGCGGCAAAACTGAAATCGCGTCAAACGAGGACGGCGACAGGTGACGACGACAACCACGAATGCTAACTAGCTACTATCCGATTCGCTCGCTCTCGCTCTTGCGCCGCCACACAATCATCGAAGCGACCATTTTCGCTCTGAACGGATCTATTTATCTCTTTTCGCCCTATATTCCCAATGCTCAATACCGTAGCAAAAGAGAGTGGATTTGTGCTCACGAGAGGCGCGCACACACACTCAAACGCACACTCCACACATTCGAACACACACCACACACACACGATCACGTTTACACGAATATTTCTTCATCGGTACAAGAGACGAAGCAGATATTCCGCAGAAAAATGACGGGAGCATGAAAAAAATAAACCGAATCTGATTGAAGTAAGCATTAAATCATGAAATCATTTCCATCAGCAAATCGTTCCGCTCCAAAATGTTTTGCTGCATTATTCGGCAAAATCATGAACATTTCTGTGCACATTTGCCATTTGATTATCTAAATGAGACTTTAACCACTTTAATTGAAATGAATTTCAAAAAATGGAATGAAAAATGACAAATTTTATTTAGTTTAGATGGAGAGTGATAGAGTGAGAGAATGATAGCGAAAGATAGAGATGGGCAGCGAATGCGCCGAACAGCGAATCTCTCCTGATTGTGTGAGAGAACGCTCATAGCTCATATTTGCGCGTCGTTGTAATTGTGTGTATTCGCTTATTCTGTATGAATACGAAATTTCCGTCCATATATTTGTTCAATGTTCTCAGAACGCACGAATTCGGTGTGCCTTCTATGCTTCACTACTGACTCTTTTTCTTCTTCTTCCTTTCTCATCTGTCTTTTGTCTTGTGTGTTCGATTCTTATTCAGATTCTATATACAATTTTTTTCTTCATTTTCATCGCTAAATTTTGTTTTATGTTGAAGAAGAAAGAAATTCTAGTCAAACTTCCAACGCGATATTCTAACGGAAAAACGATATTTTATTTCATTCACTCATCGTCTCAATTGTGTGTATTGCAGTGGCGAGAAGGCGCACTTTTTCTCTCTCTATCTCCCACTTCGCTTTGAAAATATATTTCGTTATACAATTTCCGTCACACAATCGTAAATGCGAGCGAAGTATAGAGGGAAAAAAAACTTTTTTGCCGATTCGAGTGAGACAAAACGAGTAAATGACGAATTAGCAAAGCAAGAACAAAAAAGAGGAGCAACGTCGACTCAGAAACGACATTACGGAAAAATGCAAATTTTGTCTTGAAATTGAGCAAACAACGCGAGAAAAATTGTCGAATTGAAACAGAAGAAGCAACCGAAATCCGAATATGTCGAACGAATGAAAAAATATAATAATATTGAAATGGGTTTGTGCCTTTTTGCTTGCACCTTTGGCTGCATGTAAGAGGAAATTTATTTTTGGGTTCAGTTGTTGATTGTCTTGTTCGTTTAAAGTTATCTTACTAAAACGCCTTTTTCTTCTTCTTCTTCTTCTTTTCATTTCGTTATTTGAATTTTTTTTCTTGTATGTTGCTTGCTTAATTCCGAATAAAATTCCCGTAGATTTTGTGTGTGTTACTCAATTTTTTGCTCGCTCGCCTGCTTGATTGCTGCTGCTTTATAGGGTTACTCGCTATATGTCTTATTTTGCGTTTTACTTATGAATTAATTGTAAATCAATAATTACCATTTTTGCTAAATTTGGTTTTTGTGTGTAGTTTTAAAAACGGTTTTGGTTGTTATTTTGTATTTATTGGTCGGTTTGAAATTTGTTTTTGTTTTTGCTATGTTTTGTTGTTGCTCAAATAATCACTTGGATGACGGATTTGTGCAAACAAGAGTTTGATACACTAGTACACTATTATGAATTTGATAATTCTTTTTTGTAACACACTGTGTGGATCAGGCCAACGAGAATGAAGCGAAAAAAATTTCGGTAAATTTTTCGTTCAATCTGTCTGCGTGTCGCGATTTTTATATTCGATTCAACCGAAAGTTCGTCGATTTTACTTGTGTGATGATGACGCGTTTAAATAAAACTGGAAAAAAATTATGACTAAACGTCGATTGGATTTGTTGTTGATGAGTGTCGAATTGGTTTCGATTTTCCTAAACAGCGGTATCCAATGACGTGAAAAAACACACACGGAACAAAATGACTTGGTTTCGCTTTCGATTGATTTAGCAAGAAAACGATGCGATTGGTCGTTTTATTGGATTTGTTGTTTGTTTAGTATTCGGGCTTTCTTGGATCTTTCCTTTTTTTCGTGTATTCGATGGGAAAAATGTGAATACTTTTTTTATTCTCTTTAGCTACGCTCTCTTAGACACAGAATTAAAAGACAAGTCCGAATGGCTTGATGATTCAAGTGCAACTGATTATTTGTAATGTTTCGAATTGCTGCGACAGGAACGCGTTTTTTTTTCTCTCGTGTGTATATGTATCCGTATGATATATCTGGTGCTGTGATTTGTGTGTGTGTGTTTGCTGTATAGTAGTCACTTTGGTGAGCAACATTGGTCCGCCATTCTCACATCTCGCATACGAACCAATACCAATACCGAGTTGTGCGCATACAACCGATGTCGCAAAAGAGCATAAGAGAGAACTAGAACTGCGGCATTAACACACACCAGAACGTAAGCAACAAGACGAAAAATCAACACATAAGCACACTGTGTCAACGGAAATTGGCGCGTTCGTCGATTTGCCATAGGGTACCATTTTCACGAAATATTCAACGAATTCCGATGGATATGATAGCAAAAATCGACCATTTCATTTGTCAGATGGATTAATTTCTAAACCAAAAACTCGTGTCATTTGTGAGCAACTGAATCTTAGAATAATTTCACATTCCATTCAGCAATAAAGAGTGAATTTTATGTCCAGAGATCCCATTAAAAAGTCGTAAGTAAAACCATAAACATTTCGGTCATTTGCAGTTGCTATCAGCCGCACACGCATTCTGCTCGAAAGAAAATGTTTATATTGACATGAATTTAATAAAATGCAAACCGTCTGGAAATAAGTGCGGACTTCTGGATGGAGAATGCTCTCTCGCTCTGACATAAATTTCGAAAGTACCCTACATTACAGCATAAGGAATGTGCTGCATGTATGAGTGAATGAGTGCTGGTACTCGGAGTAATCTATGCATAGCAGCAGCAGCAAAAAATACATGCACGCGCTCATTCGTCATCGGGTGCTGAGAGAGAAAGAGAAGGAGAGAGAGAGAGAGAGAGAATTCCTATCATACACACCAATACAAGCGGGCACAACCGACCGACCGACCGACCGACTGGCAGACGCAGTGTGAATACGCCATACGAGCAAAAATTTGACCGCTCGTCGTTTTATTGGAACGACATATAGCCGAGCATGGCCAAACTCGAACACAGCGAGAGATATTCGAATATTTTACGGAAAAATATATACATCAGTCGATTCATAATCAGCAGCAGCAACAATAAAATGTACAAAATTATGGGAAGAAACGAGCAAATGACAAGCATAAATGCGCTTGTCTAATAAACTGCGAACACAGCAAAATACCAGAACAGCAAATTCAATGCACTAAAAACGAAAATATCGAACACGACAAACAAGTCGGCCGTTGTTTTCAGCTAAGAGCCCGTCTTCCAATCGAATATAATTTGATGAATTGTTATCATTTTTCTGCTGCTGGTCGTTTGTCGATGGAACACAATCGGATTTTTGTGCCATTTCAGCGCTGTCAATATGATTTGGTGTTATTCGATGCGGTTTGCCATGTGTCAAATTATACACGCACATTCATTTACATTTTATCTCTCATTACAGACACATTTGCACGGGAACAAATATTGGCCACACTGTTAGTGAAAAAGTGTTTCATGAGTTGCAGTAGATCTGAGGAAAATTGAAACGCACGCGCGCGCACACACTCGAGACAGCGCTTGCGATTGTGTGCGTGCGCATTCCGATTGGCGTTTATTTTGAATTTTAACCGACAATTTATTTTTCCTCTGCGTTCGCGCAATCAAGCGCATCTGGAGTAGTGCTCCCGCCAAAAATGCCATCATACCACTTCATTCAGTCAAATTAACTGTTTAATACAATTTAATTAGTTCTTTTTGTGTGCATTACTCGATTTTATGTCAATTTCAATCAACGGATTCTTTTTTCTCTCGTTTCTTTGTGAATTTTGTCAAAGCGTTTCGCATAATTTAACAGCCTATTAAGATTTTCATGTCATTCGATTGGCGAATTAATCCGCTCTTGATGACTGATCACATGCTACAATCAAGAATTGTCACTAAAAAAAATTATGTATTTTAAAAATATTCGATGACACAAACATTGAAATAGATTCAATGTATTTTTAAATCATTCATCTTCCGGCAAAATTACAACGGCATACAATCGCTCGTTTAATGCGAAGTGTGTGTTTTTTTTTATCGGTATGCGCGCCATTCAAATGAGTCTGGGAATTAAGAGGCGCTTTAATTTCTCGTTTTATTTCTCTCTCTCTCTTTCTCTCTCTCTCTCTTTCTCTCTCTTTCTCTCTTTCTTTATCTCGTCATGTTGCCGGCGAAATCTATCTTCGTGCACGCATTCCAAAACAGCAAGTCAATTGACAACCGAGCGAAATCGATGAATAGGCATCGACTTTAAGTGGTGTCACGAATGTGTCAACACATCGAACGGCATTTTTCATGCGTACATTATATTTATTTGGCTCATGCTTGCCCTCTGATAATTCATCTACCTAATAGCGGCTCATAAAACAGAGCTATTCAACTGAAGTTTTATGATTATTTTCGAATCTAATTTGTGCGAGAGATAATTTGCCCAATATTTGCGTATGGGTGCGGTTTTGTATATTTATATATACGATATGATGTCAATAAATGCGTTTTTTCTGCTTCTGCCAATTTCATATGATTCTTTGCCTATTTGCCAAAAAGCGTCGCGTTTTTCGTTTCATTTTTTTTTGCTCGTTCTTCCTCTCTCTTTTTCTGTTTTTTTCACTTTTTTTCGATTCCATTTTCATTGTATCTTTCATTCCATGGTCCTAATGTAAGTGTAGTATTGTAATTGTGCGGTGATGAGTTTTATTTGTGCGTTAAGTTTATTTTATTTGATTAGTAGCCACCCTGGGTTGGTGGAGAGACCCGTAAATATGTTGCGGCAATTAAAATGCCCGTTGCAAACGCACCAAAAACTGCGTAAAATGGCAGCAGCGAGCATACTCACACACATGCCATCCCATGCATTCGAATGGAACGTAATGGCCATCAATCTTTCAAATCGTGCGCCAAGATGCCAGCCAGCATAGCGAAATACGCTCTCGCTCGCACACAATACGAACCCAACTGTATGTCGCAGCCATAGCGAAGCTTTAGCAATCATTCCGAATCCGCATTTCTAGGAATGTATCGGTTCGCTCGGAAGTTTGATTTATTAGAAGTGAACAGTACTTGGCTGATGCGATAGAATGCGTCTTATTCAACGGCTTGACTATTCGGTTTACTGGGGGATGATTTCGAATGCCATCGACTACTTAGTTTAACATTCATACTACAACACATACACACTCACAAATTCATAATGTCATACATTGAAACTTCATTGCTATTGTTCGATTTGGCCTAGATAATTCCTATTCAGAAGACAATATAATCGAAACATCATGAACAAAAAAAAAAGCATACATTTCATATTACCAATTCTAGGTTCGTTCCGATATTTTGCTATCTCTTTTTTTTTCAACCAATGGATTTCACTCAAGTCATCGGCAAATAACCCACACGTAAGCAACTACACAGTTTGTGAGTATTGCCCAAATGTTAAAAAAAAAGTGTTTTTGAGTGTGTGCATGCCACACATGTAGCACCATCAGAACAGAGTCAGCCAAATAATTCATAATAAGCAGTAGATTTGCGGATACGCACTGATTTTTGTCGTATGCTCATGATATCAAATCCGTAAAATACGATAAAACATACATTCTTGTACTTGAATTGTTTTTAAACTTCCATTTCGACTCAACACTCTCTTTATCACCGTAGTCAGTACGATATTTTGGAACAATCATCCAGTTTTTTCAACGAAATTCGTTGGAGAGAAGGAATATTTGATTAAAGCGCTATCAAACATTTCATATGATTAGCTTTTAATTTAACGTAGTTGTTTCACAGAATTCTAAATTTTAGAATCTGATCTTGGCATAGTAAATAATCATAAATTATACACCGTTTTTGTCATAAAAAACCATTCTAAAATATAGGAACTGGCAGAAATGCTTTATAAAATTGCCATTCCCAATCCATAACAGCCAGTTTGTGGCCGAGCTACCTGCTTAAACGAGCCCTGTAGCGTATTCCTGCACTTAAATAATAATTACACGTGATAAGATGAAAAAAAAAATTCAATCCGAATGCAATGGCAATGGGAGAGCTTAGAGCACAGCAGTGATAAGCCTACAACAATGTTTAAAAATGCATAAACAATATTCGATATAATTTGGATATTTATCACGTGAATGTTGGAATTTATTTTTGATGAAGATCGACTGAATTTCGTTGATAATGTAAGCAATTTTTTACATGCGACAGCCATCAACGATTCAAACAATTTCCAACATAAATGAATGGCTGTTTTCCTCTAAAAAAAAAGAAAACAACGAAAAATGATGTCAATTCATCGATATAATGTTTCGATATTCAGGATGGATGTACCTTGTACCGACGAAACATCAATTTGATTTATGTTCCAATTTGCCAACTTATTTATGGCACACAAATTGAGTGCGTATTTGGATCGGACTCAGTCTTGCATGTTTCATTTTCTTTTGTCAACAAAAATCGTTTGTCTGAATTTTCAAGCAGTCGCAGACAACACTATTATTCAGATGCTCTGAATATACTCTGGCACAAATTGAATCATATCAAACATCTTTTTTGTTGTTGGAATATTTATAGTTTAGTCATCAACATGAATGTGGCTTAAAACATGCATTCCATTGATTCAAATAGTTTTATCATGAGAAGAGCATTAGAAGCAAATCCCGTCCAAATATCACACATATATCGTGTATTAGTCACTTATTCGCCACTGGCGATGTTGCCATATGAAACCACCCGTCCACCCGTTCGTGTGCCATGGGTGATCATTATTTTTTATCAAAATCAAAGCGTGCAGCATTGGGCATTTTTAATTGGTTCGCATTTCGTGAATTAAAAATGGTGTTTGATTCTAAATTTTCGTGGTCGGGAGGTGATGCGGTTGCCGTCGTCGTCGTCATCACCACCGGACATAAACATGCAATATTCATGAGTAAACTTGAAATGGCTGAATTTTCCCTCGATTTATTTCACTGAAATTCGTCGAATGGGCAATGTGTTGATTGAATTGTCGATGTGGGAACGTTGCATGTGCGGCACTTAATTCAAGCGTGTTCGAGTGAAAGTGAATTTATGTGTGAATGTGAAGGCGATATGGCGAATCCAAACAAAACACTATCGAAATCCACGGTAATTATTCAATGCCGTGAAGCCATTAAAATGACACGTTGCCTTTTTTTCATTCGTTCAATCGGCCGGTGGTTGATAGGCTCTCATTACATCCCCAATGCAGATATTTACTTTTGAATTGCTTCTCTATTGATGACGTCTGACTACAGTCACACACCGGAATCCGTATCCAAATACGGCAATGGCACATAGTGTCCGCCGCATTTTTTTTTAAGTTATGCTCGTTTGAACTCAACTAAAAATGGCATGCATTGTTTGCAATCGTGTGACAATTGACCGTTACATAAAATCAATTGAACGTGACATAATATTGCATTTCAGCTGATGACTGCAAATCCGAACCGCCGTAACATACCTTGATGATGACCTTTCGAAAGTGCCATTGTTTTAGTTTATCAGTTATTTATTTATATTATAAACTTGAAATCATTTGATCTCAAGTAAATATTGTGATAATATCAGGTGGCCAAAAGACTTAATATAATTAGAACTAATAGCTATGTCCATTTATAGAGAGTATCAAATTCCTTTGCGTGTGGCATAATTATTTGGCACAACATATCCATTAATTGTTAAATATAAAAAAGGAAAACACACTGATAGATTTCTTTGTGTGAGAATGTGTGGAATAATAGTAAATTGATCGGATTTATATTGAAAATCTATCTTCTTAAAGGCGGACATACTTAGCAAAATAAGCTCAAAATATAGCCAATATGAATTAATTTCAGCGCAACTAATGGTACCAAAAATGCTTGTCTATTGAATTTCGGGGAGTAAATTACTCACAGATCCAAAGCCACTTCGAGACCGAGATTCACCGGATCATATCGACAATTTTTAAGCCTTCGGAATGACACATTACTCGAGTTAGATTAACATATTAGATTCCATGGGGGTTGAATTAATACGAATGTCACGCGAATATACGTATTTGTTCCGAATGGCTGCGCAATTACGCGTATTATTTTCATTTTCGGAAGTTTGATATTTGATGAATTCATAGAAATCTGACCTGTGTTTAGTTTCAAAAAGCGATCAATGTATAATACCATCTGTGTTCCTATACATGAATCCATTTCTTGTACACTGCGCTAACGTTTTGAAAATACTGTCTCGATTACGAATGACCAGATAGTAGTATATTAATGCCGGTTTCATCCCGTTGAACAAGTAAGCTATGCGGATGAAATCAGCATTTCGGTTTTTTTCTACGAAGAATTATTATTGCAGTAGATCATGGTAACTTCTTATGATTTCTCTTTTTATCTTACACTTGAACGGAATAATATTGATATATTCGTTTTTTACACGAGCAACAAAGATGGAACGCTTTCACACATTGTTGCCACCAAAATAGAGAAGAGTCCAGGTTTATATTAATCAGGTTAATTTTTTGGTCAAATGTTATATCGATTCTCAACGTTCAATTTTTCAAATTTGCAAAGAATGTTTTTTACAACAAATTTCATTTTTAATTGCTCATTTTATTGGGTGCAAAAATATGAATCGCAAAAAAAAAAATGTGAGTGAAAAATGAGTTCATCTTACGGCTTTAAAGCTTTGTTTTGATAGTGCAATTCTAATTTCAAGCTGTGAGTTGAATTGTGCATTGCAATGTATGTTGTAAATATTAAAGTGAACAACAATTCATACAAATGAAAATGATCAATACAAACAATTGAACTGGAATGACAATGACTCCACTCATATTTGAAAATCGATTAATGGAATTTACTTCTTATGAAACTTTTAAAACTGGAAAATTCAAATCAAATTTGATTAATTTGTGGGATCGAGAGAACAAACTCTGCCACTGAATTTGGATTAGAATATGGTTTGTTAAAACTATTCAATTCATGCAAAATTGTTAAAAGGCGCAACATGTGTTTGTCATTAGATGCATTCATCTTTGTTGTGAATTAAACGCGGCAATATTTCAATGAAAATTGGAAAGCATGTACATTATTATTAGTGTAATAAAATAAGGAAGTCAATTGTCATATATCTCAATATGAACTTCCTTCTTCTTTAGTTGATTGTCAAGTGAACAAAACGTAAACAAAGTGAGATTTCAATTTTTTTCATTTCTTTTTATATAACGAAAATTATTCCTCAATAATATGGATATTTTTGATCAAATGGCTGCTTTAAGAGAAATAAAGATGTAAAAAGAACTTGTGTTCAAAACTTGAAAAAAAAAAAGAAGAATGGGCCAGAGAACGTCAGCAGCAGTTTGATCGTTATAACAAAATGGAAAGGGTGGCTATGGGAGTAGAAATAGCATTAAAACTGATGAGACAACAAATCTCTCATAATATTGAAGGATGAAATGATGATGTGAATGAATCAAAAATCATTATAGTATTTTTAAAGAAACAACATGTTTTTTCCCCCAGAATCAGAGGCAAGATTCCCATCAGTAATGTAAGAGCTTTTAATGTAAAAGCTGAAATAAGTATATATATAGTATTATCGTCAAAATGTAAAAAGAAATCTTTCCACTTCAGCCCATTAAAAGAAATATTGAAACAAAAACATGATAATAAAAAAAATAATGTTTTATACAAGCAAATTAAATACTGTTTTTCTTTTCAAAAATTAAAAAATGCGTACTTTTCATTTATCTTCCGAATTTTTTTCATTTTATGTTGTTACGTGCGTCAAATTCTGTATGAACGCGAGGTGTTACGCCCTAGCCAATCGTGATATATGTGCTGTTTCATTCAGCTGTAACTGGTATATTTACTACGTAAGCTAGCCCTACGGAATCCCTGTGTTGCAACAACAACAAAAAACCTTTATAGACCATTATTGCCTTTCAGCGTCTGGTCTGTTTTAGGAAAAAAATTGCCTCATACACCCCTAACAATACCTCTTCGCAAACCCCGATCGAGAGCCAAGCTTTGAGTTTCATCACACCATTCATATCATATCGGTGAATTTCGGTCTACCCCTACCTCTTGGCCCATCAGCTTCGGCAAACAGAATCTGTTTCGGTAATCGCTCTTTTCCCATGCGTTTTACATGAAAAAATCTCAGTCTGGATTTTCTTGCTCCCTCCCCTACCGAATCCACGTATAAATCCCCCCAAATCGTCTCATTTTGGATTCTATTTCCCACTGATTGCGCCGCGAGACTCCCGATACTATTCTCGACACTTTCATATCAGGCACTTCCAAATCACGAATTACATTTTCAGAATCAACCCAATTCACGCTATAGAATAGTTGGTATGAAGATTGACCCGTGAATCAACATCTTTGTTTCTGTACTCAATTCACATTTATTAAAAACGTGTGATCATAATTGCGCTACTAATACTTTATTTCCATTAACCCTACGCTGCTCAAACTCTTTATTAAACTTGCCATCTTCCGAAAAGATGCAAACCAAATATTTGAATTGGGAAACTTGTCCATATGAATAATGAATAGAAGTGGCGGAATTGTACAGCCCTGTTGCAGACCATATTGTGTTGTTATTTTACAAAAATGCTCATGTCAATAGATTGAAATCAAACCCTATTGCTTCACATATTGATATCTCAATCTTTGACACATTTTATTGAAAATCGTAATAACTAACAATATGTATTTGTTGAAATGAATTTGTAAAACTATAGATTTGAATTCATACAAAATGTTTTACTTAACATGAACGTAGTGGCTTACATTAAGGTATTTTTTATCTATAGCATACACACGCCGTGTCTATTATAAGTTACATTCAAATGACTTTAACATAAAATAATTACGTTGATCAGATTGGCAACGAATATGATTGGATATTGCTCGTATGCACGCAAAGACATTTCAAAAGATACAATATTACTGCACATTTGAAAAAAAATATTTACATTAAACAAAAACATTCCGGTCTTAACCTTTCGAGGGAAACAGTCTTCAAATCTAGCATAATTTCGCTTGATTTTACGAGTGGATATTTGAGGCTTGCAGGGCCGTACTGCACCACATTCATACGTATAACGGTCTTTTTGTTGTACGAAACTGACGGCTTTACGTGCCCTCCGAAGCATACCATAGTTTCGAATCGAAGCAATTTGAAATAAAATCATTTCGCATCGCCGAGATTCGAGCCTAGGTCCTCATGACTGTGACACAAATAAGCGCAGAGCACTTACCGCTCGGCCACCGCACGTGTAACATTTCGACAATGAATTCAAAATTGAATGGGTGAGAATGAAAAGCGACCTCTAACTATTAAAAATGTAAAAATTGGAATGAGACTAGAAAAATTTGAAAACCAAAATGAGACCCAAAAATTGTTTAAAACAAAAATGTGACCTGGAATTTTTGAAGAATAAAAATGAGATCGTCAAAATTTTGAGGATAAAATAAGATCGTCAAAATTTTGAGGATAAAATGAGATCGTCAAACTTTTGAAATATGAATGTAGAAATGATATCAGAAAATTTTGAGAGTAAAAATGAGCCCGGAAAATTTGGAGATAAAAATGAGACAACCAGTGAAACAATTTTGAGTTTCATTTTTATGCTAAGTTTTTTTCTTGTTCTCATTTCAATTTTCATTTTTTTTCTAGTCTCATTTTAATTCTCACAATAATTAGAGTTCGGTTTTCATTCTCACCCATTCAATTAATGTTTGATATAAAATACCTGAATTACTGCTGTGTTTGCTTCCTTTCTCCATCTCTTTTGATAATGTAATAGAATTAAGGAAACAAATTGTTGCGATATCGCTGCTACTATAGCCTTCGTTCTCTTATTCTTTAATTGTAACTAATACTGTACAAGTAAGCTATGCGAGATGAAACCGGCATAACTATGCTACTGATAACTCATTCTCGCATGAACGTGAGTGTCGTTCTGCTTGAAACATTTCACAGTTCGTTTTTGAGCTTCCAAAACACACGTTTTCTATTAACAAATCATGTGAGCATTAGATTATTACAATTGTTTGTATTTTAAACAAATACTCAGATTCTGAACATTTGCGACATGCAAAGCTCACGTTTCTTTTCAATACTTCAATTAATATTTAATTAAAATATTCAGGGATTTCAAAGAATCCCATTAAGCAATGCAACAACTAATAAATAGTCTGTAAATAAATTGCACGTGTCAATGTGTGATGGGATATTGCAGCTTGGCTTAAACAAATACAATCGAACATTACGATACAAAGCTCACTAATGATTCAGCCTTTGTACAGCCTTTGTTACTGCGGTGAGTCAATTTCTAATGTTTTCATCAGCGAAATGGGTCTGAATTATCTCATAGTCTTATTCACGACATTGAATCATTCGGAATGTATATTTTAAAGTCGTTGATTTGTTATGGACTTTGCAATATTTGAGCATCGATTGTTCGAGCCGTTCACGATTTTTAAGTTTGGTTTTTTTTAAAAGTTCCATTAGCATTTGGGCTGGGGCAGCTAAGCCAAGTTCTTTGCATCCTCGCACGAATACTAATTCCTCGACGTAAAGTGCACTGTGTCCAGCGAGAACACTGGATTTAATTCACTGACTAGGAAGCAGAAGGAGCAAAGCGCAACACAGTCATGCACAAAACGAGCAGACAATTATATGATGATTGATAGAATGAATAAATTATTTGACAATGTATAGCTTTTGCGCGCAGGCTTATCATAATGAATGATGTACTGAGATGAAAAGCGTACGTACATCTCGTGGAGCCGCACCATATTTTCCTAAGGCTTTGTCCATTTTTGAAATGCCTTTTGCAAATGTAGCGTACGAATTCAATTATATATATATATGCATTATTTATACGCTATCGGGTACGTGGCTGCCTGGTTTCATTCGAACACGTTATAGAATGAACTGTAAGTTGGAAGAAATACGAAAACACTCACACTTTTCTTTTTCAATTTCCATTGGTTGTCGTTTGAATCTGTCGAACTTCTTCTCAAACACCGAAACAAACCGATTTGAAAGTCTTTTTTGAATTTCAATGGCAAAATCTTAAATTATTCAAATTGTTTCGAAAACAGCCAATTTGCACACACCCAAATGCTTGTATTTTGAGTGCAGAGATGTACGTGTTCCTTTCCGTTTCCATTATCGAATTGAAAAAATCCAATTACTTGTATAAATTTGATTTGGTTCTC
The DNA here is from genome assembly GCA_028476595.1 of Obolodiplosis robiniae. Classification (NCBI taxonomy): domain Eukaryota; kingdom Metazoa; phylum Arthropoda; class Insecta; order Diptera; family Cecidomyiidae; genus Obolodiplosis; species Obolodiplosis robiniae. The sequence goes on along the minus strand of CM052017.1, from coordinate 2,770,611 downwards.
TTCAGTACGTGAATCATTTCTTAACTCTCTGTTTCTCTAGGATGTAGGCCGTTTTCATAATCAAGTTTAATTCTGGTCTGGCGTCAGATTAAAGCTCCTAGAAGATTTTAGGTGGTTGGTACTTCGTTTTCTTATCATCGCGGCCACATTTAAATAAAATCTGGAGATGCCGATTTGGGTCGCCCGATTTTTCAGAAAGTTGCGTTTTTCCATCGTTTCGCTACTTTGATACTTCACCTAATTAAATTATTATTTATTTGCATTTCGTTTGGTGTATTGCCAACGATGTTGAATTCAATGGCTATGATGAAATGCAAATTCATTGCCAGTTCGAGAGAGGAAGTGCAGCGACGGTGCATGGAAACGCAATAAATATTGCAAATGGCTGTGTGAACTGAAGAAGAATCCGGGCGAAATTGGTTTTTATCTATAATACTATTTCTTCATAGCAATGGCAAAGACGATCGACGACAACGCGGCAATGGCAGCAGCAGCAGAAGCAGAAGCAGCAGCAGAAGTAGCGGTGGCGACACATCATTCGCTCGCGATTCGAATTCCATCAATTTGCATCTCATTGTTATTTAATTGAAGACACAAATCAACCCACACGTCATAATCGTGAGCAAAATTGCTAGTTCACGTGGAAAAATGCTGCTGTGCAGAAAGCTACCTACAATAACATCAGAGCACTCGCGACACACACAAACAAGCAAATTGCAGTTGCAGTAAATGTCGCATTTCATGCCGAGGCAAACTTTTTTAATGAAATCCTATCAAATTAAGTTCTTTGACATTTCTTTTCGCTGCTGGGGATAAATGTATACATATATATATATGCAAATCGAATCCGAATGCCAACACAAAACAGTCCCAATAAGAAGCAACGAAAGGCGCATAGAAATGGAAATTCGCGATGGGCGAATTAACAATTCCATTTTTTTGGAATGCGGATTGAATTAAATGGCATAATGTTTTTGTTGGCTCATGCTGGATATGTTCCAGCATACAAGCGAATTTCATTCGATGTACTGGGCTATTGTTCAATTTTGTTTAGCCTTTTCATCGTGTGTCTTATTTTGGAATGAGCTGGCTTGCATGTAATTCATAGCCTCCGGAATGTCTTTAACATCGACATTGGCCAAATGGTTAATAAAAAATTTCAACTTCAACTTCCTACTAACACACATACACTCTCTCTCTCTCTCTCTCGACCACCACCCCACCCCCCCTCGCTCACTTTTTACCTCTCTATATTTTTATCCCTAAGATACAATCGAATAATGATACAGCATTCAACAATTTGCGCAGTGGCCCAATGAAATTGCAGCCGAACCGACGAGCACGGCTATATAATTTGCCATGACATCGAATGCAGTGTTCAAAATCCGTGGCACCACAGAATCGAGCTCAGCGTAGATTGAAAATATCTTTGAAATAAATATTTTATCGGAAGAATAGGCTGCGATGGATAGGATGAGATCGTATCTCACATAGCCACTGGCGTAATAAGAAAAAGTATGTTATACGATGAAATGTGCACATGTTTGTTGTTGATTTCTTCAATGCATGTGGTGCCCAAGTACAATTCCGGGCCAAAATAGCAGATAAAAGAGAGGTTAAAGGATCTGCATCAACATGTATATAGTATATGTGCTTGCAACGCACAAAGAGAGAAAGAGGAAAACAGAGAAAGGCGTTTGATTGCCATCGTACAAGCGCAAACTTTCAATTTACCTTCAACAGCAACTTAATCCTTATTTGAATTTGAAATACGCAATGTGATCCGAGCACTTAAAATCGGTTTACATGCAATGACGCACCAAATCATGTATGTGCAAATACATCGAAACGACCAAGAACCTTTGACCAGAGCCATTCACTCTAGAAAATCAAGCAGAAATCAGTAGCAACAACAGTAGTAGCTCATATTCGTCCTGATTCGGCTTTATTGCTCGCTCACTGTGTTTGTGGCAGACGCCATTTCGTAGTTTTTCTCTCTTTCGCAGCTACTCATCCAATATTTCTTACGTAGTACAGAATGCGGTTGTTATTGCTGTGTCTGATGGCGCGCATGCGATACACACACGAAGCAAGAGATTTGCGAAAAAAGCCCCATTTCCCTTGCCCCTGTTATTCTTCGGCAATGCCTTACTTGTTGCATACACGTATCCATGTGTGCTTCGATAGTGATGAAAATGAAGCATAAACACACGATACAATCATTATCGCATTCAACGTTGACAATTTTGAATCCAATATATTAATTTTTGGAGGACACGTCGTTTGTTTGTTTTCCTCTCTTTTGCTGCTGCTGCTGTGTGTTGGCGCTTTTTGCTGACTTTCTCATCGGTTGTTTTTCTTTTTTTCTTCGTCGTCGAGTAATTTGGCAGTGTGAGTGTTTCTAATGTATATGAATAATGATACTCACTACACATTCAGTCGACTTATAAAATGCCATCAATACAAAAAAAAACATGCGGAGAGTGTCATTCATCATCAATCAGAATTCATTTACACGGTCGCGCTATTTAGTGGAGGATAAGATCTTCCTGTTGTTATTTCTGTATCAAGTCACGCATCCATCTGCAAAACTTCCAAAACATAGCTTTTATACTTCATACATAGCGTCAACAGTAGCGTTGAAGCGTCGAATCCTCGCTTTGTTAATGATGTTTGACCGAACGTTTTCTGCGCTTCTCGAAAAACCCTTTTCAATTATGCATTTGTTCTCTGGCTGATTTGTTAGCCCTTGCATCATTTGAGCATTCTCTCTTATCCTCTATAAAGGGTGATTTTTTAGCTGGTTTCTTTTTGACGTTTAATTTTTTGACAGATGTCAAATTCCAACTGACGTCTGTCACAGTCAAAAATGCTCAGTATGCTTTGCAATTTCAAGATAAAAAGACTTACAAACGAGCAACGCTTGCGCCTCCAGCCACACAGCGGGTCCATCCATGGACGAACTGCGCCGTAAGTTCGGCGAACAGTTCATCTCTCGTTTCGGCCCCGTTCATTGGCCGGCCAGATCGTGCGATTTAACGCCCCTGGATTATTTTTTGTGGGGCATGAAATTATTTTCAAAAAGTAAATGGCAAGAACCAATTTATCGATTTCAATAAAGATTTGATTCACTTTTCGAAATTTTTTGCGTTTTTTTCGATTTTCAAAAAGAAACCACTTAAAAAATCACCCTTTAGATATATTTCTCCCCGGAATCAAGCCTCAATTTCAATTGGAAAAGCGCGTACACATTCATGGCACATGCTCAATAAAATTGAAAAGAAAAAAACAAGTCCCAATCATTCATACATACGAATCCATGGATTCATTGCAGGTTGTGTATATATTCCGAAAAATGGGTTAAATGACTGGTTGCTGGCCTCACTTTTGTGTTGCCTTCGATGTTGATGGTGTGCGATGGTTAAGTTTGTGCGTGTGCGTAAGTTTGTGCAAATAGGTTCGTTGTCGCGCTGCTCCACCGCTGAGTATATACATTTTCTCCTTGTCTCGCGCTCGCTCACTCGCTCATCCATTCGTCACACAGCATGTATGCGGGTGGCTTTATTCCCATGAGAACGCAAAAAACGAATAAAATACCCCCCGACAAAGAAAAGAGAATGATACAACAACAACACAAAAAAGGAGCGCGCGGCAGCAACAATGATGGCATGAGAGAAAAAACAACAACTCCACCTATAAGCGACAAGTTGTCGCAATGCAGCCACTTATTCACACATATTTAGTATGTTCATACAAAGAATAATATTAATAATCATATCCATTCGCTTTGTTGGACGAATGTATGCGTGTGAAGCTCTGTGTAACAACGTCAATGGGCTTCATAATCATGAGCTTATTTAGCTAGTTACGAAGCAAGCAAATGAGAGCACATTAAAAACGATGCGAAGAAGGTCTCATCGCTATTTTTATTTTAAATTTGCTGTGTTTTCTTCTTGTTCTTGATGATTTTCGTTATTTATCAAAAAAAAAACATCAAAACAAACATCGTTCGGTGGGGTGCTTTCTCCATTGTGGCTACATGCGAATGACTGTGACACTGGCTTCGACTCTTTGGAGTTATTTCTTGCTCGATTGTTGCTGTTGCTGTTGTTTTTTTTTCGTTCAATGCAACTGTAAGTGTGTTCATTTATTGCATCTATCCTATCTGGAAATTTAATAAAATGACACAGAACCTAATGGAATTTTGAGTGCAAGACATCGAATGAGAGCGAGTATGCTTGCGTCGGTATTAGCACATAATATTTTTTAAGTCAAACAACATAACAAAATTCATGCAATATGAATTGCTTTTTTCCTGCAATATACGCGGTGTTGCGCCAATGCGAACATTTACTGAATCTCTCTTTCGCACTCAATAAATTAATTGAATTCCTTATGGACAACGCAACTAGACAATTCATATGAATCGAAGGATGCAACTAAGCCAATTAGGATGAACAATTAATAGACATTGCTGTCAACTAAAACCTCTTGAGCATTTTGTGTTCGGTGTGTCGCTTTTGTTATTGTTGGAAATCCGCAAGATACGAGCTCAAATCAACCAAATCCAATTCACGCCGTCACTGTGTATGAGCTTGCCATAATGCAATCGTAATCGTCGATTTTGATCTAAATCACAACAACATTTTAATCGCGACCAATTATCGCGTGAGGGCGCAAAATTTGTTTTAAAAACAACAACAAACTTGCAACTGCAATGTAAATTGTACAGTTATTTTTAGCGGTTTTTCTTCACTAACATAAACAACATTTCAGTAGATGAGTGAAAAAAAAAGAAGTTTAATGCACGCATACACAAATCAAATATAGTTTGACGTTAAAACTGAATAAAAAATGCAAGCCTCTTGACGGTCATCATCATGAAATGGAAATGGATTTAACATGTATTTTACATAAGTTTCATTTAATTTGCCTGTGGAGAGGAAGCGAGCGAGCGAGCGTTTAAATATGGTGGCATTGCCAACATACCACCGCACAAAAAGTAACACGCATCCTCCTTTTCGCTTACTTCGAACTTTTTCCCTTGGGCTCATTTTTGCGTGGCTTTCGTTGTTGCTGTTGCGAGCTTCAACGATGAAGGAAATAGCCAAAATGTATAGTTCATCAATTGACTGAAATTATAATGCAAATACTTTCATTTATCCAATGGTCGGCTTGTGGATGTATTATCGTTTCAGCGAGTCGAGTACCTGCTTGCTCGCTGGCCCGCCGATCGACACGACAGAGAAAAGAGGTTGAAATTCTAACTTTTCGACATGAAACATCTAACACCTTGAATATGTGTAATTAGCCATGGGAACCAAAAAGCCATTTAGTGAACGGCCAAAATTGTAGAAAAAAAAAAAAAACGGAAAAAGCACAAGGTGAAGCTTTCCTAATTGTCTCCATCAATGTAGATAGTGGTGATTTGCTTCTTCTGCTTCCACGTCCCCTTCGCCGTTGTATTTTCTGTTTTTCATTGGCCTCAATTTGATTAGTTTCCATTACTACGTCGATTTAGCGAGTAGATTTGTAGAGAGCTTTCGGCTGGAACGGTTTCGCAATTTAGATTTCGATATTAGACTACAATTTCGAATGTGTACCGAATATAGCAATTCAAATGGCAATTGTATGATTGGGCGATAATTACTTTGGTGTATGCAATTATATGTTGTTTGAGCTTCGGCTAAAGGTCGTGGATGATTCAGTATTCGTTCGTTTATTGGTGGCAATCGATTCTGTTGAAACGAACGCGTTTTATTATTCTTCTGTTTATTTATTTATTTTTGCTGATGAAGAACGAAATATTAAGAATTTAGTAAAAAATATGCACTGGTTTTGAATTAGCAAGCCTCTAAATCTCCCGATATTCCGATTTCATCTAAAATTGCTCATTTTTAGCTATATTTGCACTCAAAGTCTTACCATTTTCAAGCCAGTGAATATTTCTGCATGAATTTTTGATATTTGGCTTTCAATTAGACATTCAAACAAGTTTCAGAATTTAAATTTTTACAAAAATGCTTGAGATCAGAATTTTTTGTTTTGTTTCATTATTCAAGTATGTGTGGATTTGTTGAATGCATATCACATGATCTCACATCCACAACTCATTCGAAACCATGTTTGTATATTTTTTCGAATTTCTTTTATTATTTATTTCGAGCAATTCATAAGCACACGACAAATCATGCAACTCTGCCAGATCAGATCCATTCGAATGAATTAGACTCGATGTTGATGCTGTTGATGGTTTATCATTTGATAAATTTTGTTGATTCGGTTTGGCTTTGTTGATGTCCAATTTTTATCAAAATTGTGCCATTTTCTTCATTCCTTTAAAACGCATTTGTTATCCTTATGTTTCTACTAATATGAAAAATTAATTACATACAAATATTGTATTTGCTTAAATTATCCCGAATACTCTAACAATTCAAGTATAACTTGCGGAACTGTAGTTCTTTCTAATAGTTGCTATTCTATAAAAAAATACAAAAAATTTGTATATAATGAAATTCTGCACGAATAAATTTTTGTTTGATTAAACAAAACGACCACACAGAGATTAGGACGTTGAAATTGTTTGCTTTATTTTCCTACCTTACATTAGCCTAAATCAGATCTATTAAGCCACGGCCAGCATCATCAATGTCCTTATATTTCGGAGATGATGTTTTCTGATTTAGTTTTCTTCTTTTTGGTGTTGATTCATCACCAGTTTTACTAGTGTTGCTTTCGCTCGTCAACTCTTCAATGTTTTCTTCTATGTCGGATGTACATAAAGACGGATTTTTTGGTTTAAGAAAACTGTTTGGCCGGATTAAACGCCTTTTTTTAAGTTTATTAAGACATTTATCCTTGGAATTTAAAAAAGAGAAACAAAAAACAACAAACAAATAATATTATTTATATTCCTCAGACAAAAAATAACGGAATCATTGCATATTTTGAATAGTTTCCAAAAGTCTCAACGAATGAACTGATCCTAATCCTTTTCAAACATGTTCTCATCTCTTAGAGAGAGAATTGAGCGAATTTCTTGCTTCACCATAAATGAATGTGTAGACGAGAAAAGTTTACATTATAAAAATATCCAAAATTATTAAACATTCTTCGATTGTAATGTTAATTACATATCATGATGCCGTAATTATTAAAAGTCCCCGCAGTTGATTTGAGTTTATTAAATTTATGTTTAAATCTTTTCATGATATCTTCCACCCAAAACAATGTTTGACAAAATCAGGAGAAAGAATTCGAATGAAATTACTTAATCGATTCACTCAAATGGAAATGATTGTCTTCAGCGATAAATAAAGATAATAATTAACGATCAAATTTTCATAAAATTAAAGTTTACCGTAGCCATTGTTCGGATGTACAATCTGCAACATTCGTACAATATACAAAGACAATGACAAAAACATCGAGATGTTTTCTACGTAAAATAAATATGATATTCAATCGATTGAACAGATAAGGTCTCGTTTTCATGTCAACATCGAAACTGTAATTAAATCAGTTAGTTTTTCGTGTGTACATTTTATTTCAATTTTACTTTTGTATTCTTCTGAATTTTTTATTAATTTTTTTTTCTCTCAAACTTTCTAGCCCAAACCTTTTATTAAATATTTATTTATGATTATGATTACAATGAATCCATGTGTCAATTGTCTACAATGAATATTTTCAAATTATCGTCATTGTACCGCTTGCAGCGCCAAGTTCAATTTTTGACATATATGACAGAATTGAAATACACAATTGTCGCAAGTGAGAAAACATAGCCTATTTTGTGTTTTTTTAAGACGAAAAAAATAAGATAAAGAAAAAATGTTGTCCTTGTTTCAAGGGATCAGTTCAACAATTACGCCATGTGTATCAGTGCTAAGTAATGCAAATCCATATTTGCATATCAAAGAACTATCGAAATCCAATCACCCGATGAAGAGCTGAGAAAAAAGCCGTAAGTTTTATACACTTGTTTTTCGCATAAAACATATTTCCACTTTCGAAATTTATCGTTTCGTTTCAATTATAAATGTTTATCATTATCATTCTCAGTATATTTGTCATCAGAAGGCAAGTGTAAAATATAGCCAGTAAAATTGTGTCATTTTGCTTGTTTGATTCATGGAATGTATATCGATGAGGCTTTGCGTCAGTAACGTTTTGCTACAAAAAAGGTTTTGGATTTATAATCGAAACATTATTGGAAGGTCAAGAAAATGCAGTAAAAGAATATAATGTTGAATTCAAAAGTAATTTGTGGCTTGGTGAGTCTGAAAAAAAATCTTATTTATCATACTAAAACCATACAAATTCTTGTTTAATCTTATATTGAAGAAATTCTATACATGTTTAATCAAATGTTATTATTTATTGTTGATTTTTACAGCTGAATCGTTTTGGAAAAGGTGTTGTCATAATAGGGTTTTGTCGGCATGCTAGATGACGAATAGGTCGTGTCGAATAAAAATACAGCCATTAGTTTGTACGCCACCAAAAGATTATTATGGCAATCAAGTTACACCCGAACAAAAACTCAACAATTTGTTGGAACAGAAGCGCAAAAGAAAGATGTATAATTCATTGTAAATTCCGAAGCTAAACCATTTCTTCTGCTGAATGATTTATAAAAACATTAAGAAATAAAAGATTTGAAAATTAAAATGTTTATTTTATATTGGCAATAATTGTTTTAATAAATTAAATATTTGGAATTTGTACAAGAAGCCAAAAAATGTTATTTAATCTACAGTGTCATTAACATTCTACAATATTTTCGATGCATTTAACGGTGGCTAATTGATTCAAATCACCATTTGCACCATCTCCATTTCCTTCATCGATTGAATGTGCTGGTACAATTTGGATGTTTTTAAACAAATTAGATGCTGTCGATTTTATCGGCAAAAATTTGTCCTTTCTTATTGCTCTATTTTTATTTATGTTTTTTGGCACCTAAATGAATTACTTTATAATGAAGTTCCAGCTTTTGTTTCGTACCTAATTCCGATGTGCAACCATCGTGTTTGCATTAAAATTTGCGATTTTAATATTTAGCCAAAGTTCAGATCGACGCATGAATTGCTCAAATGAAATGTAATGAGGACAATAGACAGGAATAGAAATTGGGCCAAGGAAAACGAAAGCAAGAGAGAAAGATAGGAATAGCATAAAATTTCAACAGACATTTTATTTTCAGTGTATTTTTCCACTGGCTGTGTTATTTGGCTTTTGCGCATATTCCGTAATGGTGCTCTTGCACATTTTCAGTGGTTTCGGTTGAAGCAACCAATTGTGAACTTCCGCAGTTGTACAAAAAACCGACAAAACGGTATTACATTTGTTGATGATGATCATCAAACGGAAAACATTCGAAAATCAAATGTCGAGCGCGAATGTGCGAGCAAGAGATTGTGAGAAAGACAAGATGGAGAGAGAGAGAGAGTAATATATGGAAAATCTTCTATGTAAATGCGGTGATAAGGATTTATCTGGCTGTCAGGCGACATGCATTTTCTCCAGCTAAAAGATGATTGTTTGATAAAGAAATTATTGGGGATCATATTAATGGGGCTCCCCCTAACTTCTCATGCAGAGTAAGAATTCACACACATAAGCCATTACTCGACGTGCTGATGCATTCATATATGAGGAATCGTCGACGTGTACGTTTATGTTTACGCTTTTTTAACATTTTCTCACACTCCAAGTAGCCGTCCCTCATCTCATTTTTAACGAAGCTCTTTCTTTTTTCCCGTCACAATCATTTCATCTTTTTTTTGTCGTTGCTGCTGTTGCAGTTGCTTTTTCATTCACTTTGGATACGCGATAGCAGCCGTATGATGATGATTGTATTTTGGTGGAAACTACCCAAAGAACACCCGCTGATTTTGTTTCTTCATTCAGCGGAACAGCGGTGCTTTTACGATTGTACTTGAGCCCGATTTCAGTAGCTACATACAGACATACTGTCGCATGTAAGTGCTTTTAATGGATAATATTCAAAATAACAACAGCAAGATACATTGTAGCAGAAAGCGTACGCAAAACATCGAATAGCTGCCATGTATGAAACTCACAGGCTTTAGCTCGAGCCTCAGGCGCTCTTTTGCTGAAACATTTTGAAGCATTCTTTGCTGATTTTAATGCTTTTTTCTTTATTTCATTTTTGAGCTTTGCATTTTCAACTCTTCTTTGTTGTTTTGATTCTCTTTTGTCCATTTTTTTGAAATGTTGCTTCATTTGGATTCATATGCCATCCATCGAACACAGATTTGTGCTCATTTGATCATCGCTCAACATTTTTAATTCAGCACGAAGTGTGTCTCTTATCATAAAAAAACGGTGGACTATTATTTTTCGGTTAGAATTGTACTCTATCTGCCTCATGAAATGGCCAGTATGATGTTGATGGGCATGCGGCGATAGCACAGTACTCAAATCAACCTCGGCAACAAACCGAAATAATTATTGAAATAAATTTGAATGTGTGCTTGTCAGTTTGTTTAATGTCTATTGAATTCTAAATGCATGCAACTGCTCTGACAGATAAAGGATTTGCCATTAAATGCCTTAATTTTGCCCATGTTCAGAATAGCACCCAGAATCAGACTGCGGAAAGGGAGTGTGAGAGAAAGGGGAAGGAGGAGAGCAAAGAACGAGCAAAACCTTCGCATAAATTAATATGTTATGATTCGCCTTTTAATATGGAAAACCCTAAATAAATTATGTGAAAATCGCTTTTGTTTACACAGCGCTAAATGAAATATGTGTAAAAGCATAGTACTGAGCTGTGCTGTGAAGCAATGTCACGCTTCGACTTTCATTCGAAAAATTCATCTCTCCTTTAAAAATGATGAGAATTTCAGAATACATTCAACCGCCAACAACCTGAGCTCGGACAAATTCAGCCAAAATGAACAAATTCATAAATTGTACGATGGATAGAAATGGGGTTCATTTGAATAATGCAGCGCCATCTGTTGACATGTTAGCGCTTTCGACACGCTTGCACAAGAATGGTTTCGTTTCCCTTTTCAAAATGTGAACAATTAGTTGTTTCATTTTATTATTTATTTCTACAATTCCTCATTTGTAATCGTATTAATTCTTTCTTTTCCATTCAATATTCAATTAATTTAAAGTTGAATTTGATGCATTTGATTTTTATTTAATATAAATTCCATTGACGTTATATTTAACGATTTTATTATTTAAATTGAACACGCTTTTCATCTGTATGATTGGAATGCGTAAAATCAATTGGTTTTCAATAATTGATAAATGTCCAGTGATTGTATCTCATTTTTCTAATCGAAATACAACTTTGTGTCTTTGAAAAATTTGACATTTAGAATACAGACAGAACATGAAAAAATAATCAAAAATTATGACTTTGCTCACGTCATCCGTTCTAAATGCCAATATTTATCGATGTGATTGCTATAATTAGCGTAGTTCAATGTAGCGAGACTTCGTGGCATAGTTTTCGATGGACATTTTCAAAAGAGACACTTTGTTTTCGCACATGTGAATGGCAAGAGGTGGAGTGTTTGTGTCCCAACGTGCTCGTTCCCGAACCAGCAAATTGTAAAGTGTTGCGCTAAATGACATTTCTACGGTTTTCAGTTTCAATGTGCGCAGTCCATGAGTTTTCAGAATCAAATTCTTGATTGGCTTCTGCAGAATTTTCCCTCTGCCCTCCAAACACACTTCTTCGATCCGCGGGAGTGCGTTGATCGCTTGAACGACAACTTCCCAATTTAATTTGCTGCAGTTGAATGAAAATTCGATCGAACGTAGTTTGGGCAATTGTTTCGAACAAAATAACCAGAGCATCATAAATTCCATGTCGACCTTGATAAGTGGGCCGAATTGAATTTGCAAAGTTTCAATCGTAGGTGCTAGTACTATTGCTTTAAAAATGTTAGAACATTCTTTGATATCCCATGTGAACACCGTCAGAGTCTTCAAGTTAGTCAGAACACCAATCGGCAAATAGTTTGAATTAGATTGATCTTGATAGTGCAAATGTTCGAGAGCTGGAAAAGCTATAGTCATTCTACTCAACGGCTCGGCTATTCCGTTGGATCCAAACCAAACAACAGATTTCACGGAATCTCTTCTGATTTGTTGGTTCCAAAATATCGATTCTGTAAAAGAGCATTTGACAAAAGTCAAGAGCGTAATGTGTGGCGATTTTTCGAGAGTCAGAAACTTTCCAGATGTTCTGCAACTCTTCAGAATAAGTGATTTCAATTTGGTACATGTGAGAAATATTGGCTCAAGAAAATTGTCAATGGCATGTTGATTCGCATTGATATTCAATGTTTCAATGGATTTCAACGAATCGGGAATATTGATGCGAAACAGACTTGAGCATGGGCACATAATATATCTGAAGTCCAGTGTAAGTTTCTTCAAATATTCACTCGAACAGCGTTTACCAATCAATCTGATTATTTCTTCTAGTTCGCTGTATTGATCGTCTTTGTATTGAATGTCAGAAAGTTGCACATTTATGGCTGGCGCGAATCTTCCAAGTCTCTTGAACACACGTCGGACCAGATAGTGTTTACTGATACTTGCGATATCCAGCACTCGAGTAGACATTATATCCTTGGCAATAATCTGCTGGAAGCTGCTGTCGACTTCATACATTTGCAGCAATTCAAATAGATCCAAATAACCTGTGAATAATTACATTTATTTAAATTAAAAAATGTTTTTTTTTATTTAAAAAATGTGTTGTTGTTCTAAGATCGATCCAATGAGATTCTTACTAAATATCTTCTTTAATGTATCTTTGTCCAACCACGAAAAATACATTGTCGATCGATTTGCGGCAGCTTTGATTTCGGCACATGACTCGTCGTTCATTGTGGTATCATATGTACAATTGAAATCATCGTCTGTGATGGCTGACGAGGGAAATTGCTGAAATGAACAAAGTTGAGTGAGGTTAGATAGTTTAAGAAGATGAATTCAGTATGTATTTTGATATATTTCAATTGACAAGTTTCTGATTCACCAATGAATTGTTGTCCATGTTTTCAACGAAGGTTTATAATCTCTTGATAGTCTCTTGCGCACAATCAATACAAATACTCTACAATTGATTGATTTTTTCCATTTACATACAAGATATTCGGTACATTAAGATTTAAAATGTGTTTTCTGAGCTTGTTTTTGAATTAAAAGTCGGTGAATTACTTTGAAGAAGACACGAAAACGCTTGACACGACAACATTGAGCTAGACATTGAGTGTACTGGATGTGCCGTTAATGCAACAACAAATTCGAATATGCCACCGAATTGATGCTTCTATTCGGGCTACATTCTGTATTTACAAATTCGCTTCTCTGTCGCACCTGAAAAGTGTACTGGAATTCAGGTTTAAGCCACTATCGAAATACATAAATCATCAAAACAATTTTTTGGTATTTTTAGTCATCATCATTTGAATAATTCTCAGGCGCAGAACATGAATTGAAAGCATATATTCGAATCAACCAAAAAACGGCGCGCATCTATAACTTCATGTAATAACAAAAATCGGATGAACTCTAGAGGTATCTTTTGAATTTATTACCGCCATCTATTGTAATTTTTGTGGTATTTTAGCAAATCCGAAAAATTCTTAAGATTAAATTTTTTTAGATCAAAATCATCGAAATAAAAATACGAATTCATCCGTCTTTTAGTTGGTAGAAAAATATTGACACTAAAATCTTGTAAATTTGTGTCATTTGTGAAAATATATTGTGCAAAGTCACTGAATGTGCGGTAAATGTAAGCAGCAGTTGACAGTTGCTTACTCATCATGTAAGTGCGAGTAGGGCCAAATATAAGCAAATGACTTTGACAATTCGCACTTATGTGTGTGTGTTTACAATATTTCGATTGTTTTGTGATCGACACACAATCCGAATGCAAAATATATGAAAACAGTGAGCTACTAAGGGAAAATTGTAACCGAAACTTGTGTGAAAACGCAAAAAATTAGCCCGTGAAAAATACGTGAATCACATTCTCGGCAACGATGTCATCGGTGGAGTCGGAAATCGGTAAAAATCATGGAAAATATTAAAAAAAAAGAGACTGCATTCGATGAATGTGAGAGCGGTTCACAACACTGATGATGCGGCAAATGTTTTTTATACTTTTTTTTTTTTTAATTTTCATTTTCATCGAGTATCTAAATTCAAAATATAAAAATATCAAAGTGCAATCAATCAATTCGATTAAACGATCAATAAGTTATGCTCAGTATAATCAAGTCATGTAATAACCACAAATTGCTATAAATTCTTTGAATAATTTTGTTTAGAATTATTGGAGCGAGTGCTGTTTCGATTGGGAACAACGGAGACTGATGAACAGCTCGAGGCAGCGGTGCTCAAGTTTCTCACACCGGTTCTATTGAAAATCACATCGGCCAATGAGTCGGTGCGATGCAAGGTTCGTGACATTAACATATTCTCTTAACAATACAGGCAGAAAAGAGTGAAATAATTTTAGGTAATGGAAGTTTTGACACATGTTAACAAGCGTTTGAAGTCTAGGCCGTTGGTGCAGCTACCCGTTGAGTCTTTGCTCCAGCAATATCAAACCACCGATTCAATGTTTTTGCACAATTTTTCAATCATTTATATAACAATGGGATTTCCGCGACTTGGCCAAGAGCAGCAAACCAAATTGGCGCCGTTTGTATTGAATTGTCTCGAAGGCAAACCAGAAAATCATCAAGACAAGTACGATGAATAAGCACAATTCTTTCGGCTTGATGTTTTCAAAGTCAATTTCGTTGCCATTTTTTAGGTTATTGATGTTAGTTTTGCCATTGTTGGAATCGATTGAAATCCCGAAGGATCCAGAAAAACGAAGCTCTCTTCTTGGACTCGCCGATAAACCAACAACTAAGAAACAGTTCTTAGCTCTGCTTCAGGATGTGCTGCTCTTGCCGTACGGTGTAACGTCGGATGCTGAAATACCAGCCGGCATGAGCTCATACGCATTCAAACGAGTCATTGCCAACGGATGGAAGGCTGAAGAATTGGAGAATATGAAAAAAGGTGTTTGCCGATTTTTATGCAGCGGCGTATTTTCAGACCAAGATGCTGTCACTCTGTTGATATTGGCTTCGGCTGACACACGATTCAGTGTCGCAACGCCAGCCATAGCCGAACTGAGCAAAGTCAATACGTCTATAGATTGGACGGATCCCGAATTAACCGCACCACTTTATACTCTATTTTTGGGCAACGGATTGAAGAATGCGGAACGCAAAACATCGGCATGCAGCCCTCGCGTACGACAGAAACTCTTACAATATTTACTGAAAAGTCGAGGAAAAGGGATAAACACTGCTCGTGGCATTCAAGTGATTTTCGAAGCCATGTTTGGCACTCATGTCAATCACAAATGCAAAGTTTTGGCCTTGCAATTTGCCAAAAATTTGATCAGCGAGTGAGTAAATAATAGCACTTTCTCTCTTTCTTTGAATCGAGAGTCTTATTATTAATAACAGAAATATTCATTCACCTTTTTTTTTTCTCAACTCAAACATTTTTTTCAGTGCCCCAAAAGAATTAATCGATAAAATATCAAAGGTAATTCTGTCGGGAATCACCAAAATGATTGGAGTCGAATCACCTCAACCTGCCGATGTTCAAAATGCTGCATATTGTGCCATAGCCCAATTGGCCCGAAGATGTCCAGACATCGTAAATAAAGACTTGCAACTAATTGTCTCTTATTTTGATCATTTGACGCAAGCGCCGACTGAATTGCACGATTCCATTCGAGAGGCATTGATTGCCATTGCGCCAGCATTTCAGTGGAATTATGATGCGGATCAGCCGACTGCATCAACGTCCCAAGAATGTGTGACAAACTCGAATCACAAGCTACTTTTGGCCATGCTCAGCGAACATGCCGAATCTAAATCAACGATTGTACAAAATGTCACCTGTACATTTTTAACCACATGTTTCCCGGAACATTATGTGCCCGCGCGATTCTTGCTGCTCCTAATAGCTGGCGAAAGGTAATATTGATTTAAAATATCATGTAATATGTAGTTCAATGTTTGAATGTGGTATAATTGCACTCGCATTTGTTTCGTAGGTCTTCGCTGCGCGAAACAATCACCCAGCATTTGTACGGTGTATCGAAGAAAGATCACATTAATTATTCGTACATATCAACAATTGATGGTGCATCTAGTGAACGGGGCAAAACGAGCGATTCGCTCGAAGTGAATCAACTGTCGACCGAACAACGTCGAGTCGTTCTCCCACCGTTCAGGGAAATGATCAACTATGTTTATGAAATGAGCAAAAAGCGATTGAATAACTCATCTACACAGCGCCATGTCTATGGACGAGCAACGCTCGCCTATTCATATGAAGTATATACGGAGGTATGCACCATTATCATGCGTTCAATTACGCTTTAATCCAACGCTCACGCTTTTTGGAATAATGCAATTTGCAATAGAAATCGATTAAAATGTGGTTGAACACGCAATTAAATGCCGAAATTCCCTATTTTAGATCTTGGACTATCTGCGATTATGCTTATGGTATTCTGCTGGCATTCGATCGAATCCAAACAATTCAAAATTCGTATCAAAATTGAAAAATTATATTAAAAACCATTATGATTCAAACGAAGATAATTTCATCCAAAAGTATTTATTGTTGGTGAAGCAAATTCTGGTGGCAAAACGTGGCAACATCGAATTGATTTGCATTTACGACTTGTTGAATGCTGAGCTGCAAACACTCACTCAACAATGCTTCGATTTAATGGAGAGTTTTGCATTATCATTGAAAGATGTGTCTGAATACACCAGAGTCTTAGTTGCGCAAAGTATCGGTATTCTATGGGCAATTGGCACCTCTACGGAAGCATTTAATGGATACGTAAGCTAACCATTGTCAATTTCAATGGAATATTTTAATGGTTGGCCTTTGATTTCAGATTAAAGAAGTCCTGAATGCATTATCACAGCGACAAATTGAGCATCGTCACGGCAGTTTATTGGCTCTATCTCATGCATTGCATCGCAAAATTGGCTCGTGGCGAAAGGCGGGAATATTGAATGAAATAAATACGAACGAATGGGCCGAATTAAAACAAGTTGTAGAATTGCTGATTGGACATTTTACCGATCAACAGCCGTTGCTTGTTTCGGCCGCTATAAATGGCATCTCATTGATCGGCTCCGTCATAAAGCTACCCTTGCCCGAAAAATCCAGCGAAAGTGCCAGCACTTCCCAAACATACGATGCAAATGAAAAAATGGATGTGGATGATCCGAATGTATACAGTAAATCATTTGTCGCACAAAAAGTTCTGTATTTACTGAAGAGTGCTCATTCGCGACCAAAAATCCGAGAAGAAGCGGCTAATTGTCTCGGCCACTTGGCCATTGGCGATGGCGCATATTTTACACAAGGAAATCTAAATGAATACATCAAAATGATTAAATTGGTCTGTAGAATGTTTTCTTCTTCAAATGAAATGAAGCAGAAATTTAATGTTCGTTTATTATTTGCCGTTTGTAGACAAAAGACGCCGCACTGAATATTGCCATCGCCCAAAGTATTATACTTACGGTGTTGGGATATGAAGTGGATGGAAATGATGAGATAAATGATCATAAACCGAATCCATATTGCGATGATAAATGCTTCGACGAATTTCTGAACAAAATTATACGAATGGTGGCCGATCCTAATCCAGCCTCACGACACTCGACGGGAATTTGGTTGCTGGCTCTTGTTAAAAACTGCTCAAAACGCTCACCAATCTATGAGCGCAAGGAAATTTTGCAGTATGCTTTCACGGAATTGTTGTCAGACGATAGTGGTGAGTTAAGGAAACAATAGAAGAAAATTATTGAAGAACAATTTAAAGAAATACGAAATCAGTTACCGACGATAATGTCGATAAAAAAGATTTGCATGTTTGTATCTAAGGCGATATTGACTAAATAGCGAATATTTAACAGAGTTCGTGCAAGATGTCGCGTCCAGAGGACTTGGTTTAGTGTTCGAACTGTCTGAGGCGAAGAGTCAAGGAGAATTGGCCAACTCGCTGTTAAATCAGATGCTCGGAGGAAAACGGCAAGTGAATCAAGTCACCGAAGACACAAAACTATTCGAGGATGGAGTCTTAGGCAAAACACCCACTGGGTAAATTAAATTTCTAGATTTATTTTGGTTGATATTTATGTTTACTGTTTTTCAAAAAACACCATTGAAAATTCATTCTTTTAATTAGCGGCAATATAACAACCTACAAAGAGTTGTGTAGTCTCGCATCGGATCTCAACAAACCCGAAATGATTTATCAATTCATGCAGCTGGCTAATGACAATGCGGCGTGGAATAGCAAATTGGGTGCTGCGTTCGGTTTGAAGTCGATATCAAAAGCGGCTAAAGACCAAATGAAACCGTATTTAGAGAAAATTGTGCCACGTTTGTATCGGTACAAATACGATCCAACGCCTAAAATTCAGCATTCAATGATTTCAATTTGGGACTCAATTGTGAGCGATTCCAAAGAGACTGTTGAAACGTATTATTGGGCGATTTTCGATGAGCTTGTAACGAATTTGACGCATGTTGAATGGCGAGTTCGGATCGCATGTTGTCTGGCTATTCGGGATTTGATAAAGCGTGCCAATGGTTTGAAATTAAGATATCATGATCGGTTTATGACGACGGTGAAAGCCAGCACAATTGAGACCGATAGCTCCAAAATGGATGTGGATGAAGCTGAAAATTCCAATCACTCAATGCAACTTGGCAGCGACGAATTTCAATGCAGCGAACCAGATCTGTACAAACTTTGGACACAATTATTTCGTGTAATGGACGATGTTCATGAGGGCACACGACTCGCGGCAGAGGGCACCGCCAAACAACTCAGCAAAGTATTTATTTCATTCATAACTGCGTTATTTTCTCTAATTTCTAACTAATTTCTTAATTCTCTAATTGAAAATCAACTTAATTTGAGAATTGAATTATGCAATTGAGACTCTTAATCACTATTTTCTTTTGTTTAACCAGATTTGTATTGTGGCTGCATCGACCAATAATGGGAAATCAGGCGAATTCGTAGCCGGAACTGTAATGCCAGTACTATTGAATGTTGGCATAACGCATGCTGTTGCTGAAATTCGAGCACTTAGCATGAAAACACTGTCCGAACTGATTGATTCATCCGGGTCACTATTAACGCCACATTTGCAAGTGCTCGTCCCTTGTTTGCTGAAAGCAACCGGTGAATTAGAAATGCCAAAATTGTCTTACATGTCCAATCAACTAGGCGGAAATTCGGATGCACAGGAACTCATCGATTCAGCACGTGCCGAAGTGGCTAAACAACATCATTCAACTGAAACGCTAACGAAATGTATCCGATACATCGAATATGAATCTCTCGAAAAGATGACGCCGAACATTGTCGAACTGATGAAAGTCGCCGTAAATTTAGGCACTAAAATTGCATGCGCACATTTTGTTTGCTTGGTGAGCAACATTTTTTTTCCATTCAATTTAAATCTTTTTTTTACAATATTTTTCCAATTTTTTGGATTTTTGAATTTTTCACATTTTTTCCAACATTCCAATTATTCAGATTGGTTAAATTTTTCACATTTATATTTCATTTTTTATTGACCATGCCAGATCACAATTCGCTTTCAAAAGGAGATGCAACCGTTGGTTGGTAAATATTTGAGTGCGTGTTTCGGCGGTCTCAAGGATCGCAACAATATTGTGCGCAAATATAATGCATCAGCGATCGGCCACTTGATCGGAATTGCCAAGGTTCGATGGATATTTTAGACACTTTGAACAATTTTCCAAAGAAGAATTGTTCAAAAAGTCAATATTTTTTGCTAAAAACACACATCGCTAAATCACTTCCCTTTTAAACAGGAACAATCGGTGGTCCGACTATTCACAAAATTAACGGAGTTTTATTTTGAGAACCAATCGAACAAGGGTATTCCGCAGACGATTTCAGCGATAAACAAGCGTCATCAAGAAATACTTAAAGATTATTCGGCTCACATTTTGCCGTTAATCTTTTTCGCGATGCACGAACAAGTGAATGAGGACAATCGTACGACAGTGGAATCTTGGAAGGAATTGTGGTTAGATGTGAGTCCAGGTGATGCTGGCATTCGTATGAATCTTGAGTCGATAATACCAATGTTGGAGAAATCGCTGGAAGATTCGTCGTGGATTATCAAAGCGCAGGGCGCAAACGCAATCAATACAATTGCCACGCGTTTGGGAAAAAATTTGGATCATGCCGAACGGAATCGCATGATTAATGCTTTGCTGCAAACAGTAAGCGGCCGCACATTTCAAGGCAAAGAACGATTGCTAGAAGCACTGGCCAGTTTGTGCGATGGTTTGAAGAAGGACGACTCTCAAATCCATCAACAAATCATCGATGCAGTTATGAAGGAGTGCAACAAAGAAGAGCCGGTCTATCGAACGCATGCACTCAAAGCCATTGGCAACGTACTGGAGCAGCTCGAAGAGGACCGTTTCGAAGATTTATACAATATGATTTGGTATTTGATTGATAAAAAGGATTTGGCATCTGTTACGGGCGATGATGAAGAGAAGAATCTGTCATCAGACGAACGGAATAAGCGTGCAATGATTTTTATCAATTTGAAAGAGACCGTATGCGAAACGATGGGCAAAGCATGGCCAAAGCATTCATTGGAAACGCAACGCAAATATCAGCTCATGTTTGTTGAACGATGCGTTCAATGTCTGCAAAATAACACGCGTCCAGTTCAGTTGGCACTACTCATTGCCCTCGGCAAATTTGTGGAGCGATTGAAGGTTCTGGAAGTTCCTGCTAATGCAAATCCCGAAAGTGCGGCCGAAAAGAAATTTAAAATCGATGAAGATGAAGGCGTTCTCGAGAAAATCTGCAAAGATATCTTATCAGCCGTAGTTTCTGTTTCGGGTAAGACCAAGTTTATGCGAAACTATTTGATCTGAAATCTTTTTTTTTTCATGAATTTATTCGATTGAATTTCATTGGAATCATTTACAGGCATTCCACATACAGGATTAAAGAAGGAGGCGCTCAATATAATATTGACATTGTCAAATCGACTGATTGAGAAACAAGCAATGCATGAATTGGCCCTGCTCAAGCGAACTTTTGATGAGATTTTAGTTACACTTCAACGTGATAGCGCTCCCGAAATCAAAATTCGATTAAAGGATATCGAAGATAAATTGAAAAATGCATAAAAACGTTCTGCATCTAGATTTGGTTGGGAATGAATGAACACATTAATATGAACATACCAGATTATGTGAAGTATAATTCTACAAAATTTTAATAAAATTCTATTTGAAATATTTTAATTTAAATTTAATGCTGGATTTTCTCGTTGTTCCATTCCAATATTTCATAATTTCGTTATTTTTCGAGAAAAACGTGAGAGGTGAGTGAGAATAATTTGTGTTTCTGCAAAAAAAGGAACTTTTCACTCTTGGCATTTTAGTATTATTGTCTTTGGATGATAATACTCAAATGCCAAGAGTGAAAACCAAACAAGTAGGTTTGTTTGGCTTACACACTGAGTGTTTTTTTGTTTGGCTTCTACTATCGACGATTTTTAGTTAGTGTCTCTTGTATATTATTTTTGTATTAGCGTTTTCTTCAGCAAATTCTTAGGATATGCTCTCCTTCCGAGGCTGTCAAATCATTGCAAGAGATTCTTTTTTATATATTGGTGTTTGCAACAAAAGTACTGTCGATCGCTAGCCACTATTTTTTCCCATCTTTTGAGCTGAATTCCGGGGAAAAGGAACTCCTCATCACTTGAGACTATCAATGAATCGACCCATCTTTCAACTTCTTCTTAGAAACGGAAGTTTTGCTCAGACAGGCCATGTGTCATCGATCGAAAAAAGTTGAGGAGGGAGCATTGTCTGGTGAATACCAGGCGGGTGGGGTAGGATCTCCCATCGAAGTGTTTTCGAGTAATTTTTGAGTTGCTTCGAACCATGAATATTCTGTTTTATAAAAGCGTTCGCATGTTAGATATCCCCTTTAACGTCTCTCGGTTTCAGCTCGAGCGGCACTCAACTTCCTTGCTTTTAAAGCAATTGCATGTAAGCGTCTAGAATCTGTTGATTTATCAACATTCAATGATTCTGTCAATTCTTGAAGTCGATAATGACTCCAATCAACTTAAATTTTGTTTTTCTGACAAGCCAGGACGCTTTTTGTCTTCGATATCAAAATCACCACTTTTCTAGCGTGCAAACCAACGCTGACACACTCTAATCTCTGGAAAATGTTCAGGATAACCTTCCGAGGGTAGACGATGAGTTTCTGTTGCATTCTTCTCCAGATTAAAATACAAAAGCAGACTTTTCCGCAAATGCTGTTTTGTTGGCAAGTAAAATGTCCAATTATGCTTAAAAAAACGGTGCATTTTTACTAATATTCAGTACGATAGATGAAATGCAATAGATTTTTTTGTGCTCTTCAACATACAACAGCTGTCATTGTCCAGAAATACCGCGTATAATAGCTATGAAGTTAACAAATACGACATTTTTAGTGCAAACACCGATATTTTTTTTTAATTCAATAAATTTTTTTCAATGGGTGTATACGTATTTTACATTACATGCTAATCAATACATAAAAATGAAATTTCAAATGCAAAATAATTAATATGTTATTCAAATTGATCGATTTTGAACCAAATCATTTGCAATTTTTTCATTCATTGAACTTGACCAAGCTATTTAATATTCATAAGTGAAACGATTAATTGTGTTTGTACTTCAATTTTTTATTCCCGTATGTTATGTTAGCAATAATGAGAATTCAAATGGTGGATAAATGAAACTGTTCTTTTCGATTCAACAGGCTTCACCTATGTGGGACCCAATTTCCATTCTTTTGCATAAGTCCTGCTGCTTTCAGACGTCTCGAAATTGTTTGTTGAGAGACTCCTAATGATTCTGCTAGTTCTCCTTCCGTTTTAGATGGATCTTCATTGAGTAATGCCGCCAATTCTTCATCTTCGAACTTTTTTGACTGACCTGGACGTTCTTTGTCTTCAACGCTGTAATCACCACTTTTAAATCGTCGAAACCAATCAAAACAAGTTGTTTCAGAAAGAGCATGTTCTCCGTAAACTTCCACCAGAATACGATGACTTTCAGCAGCAGTTTTCTTCAAAAAAAAATTATGAAGTAAAATTCCCCGCAAAAACTTTTTTTCAGGTACAAAATTATTCATTTTTAAGCGCCAAAATCAAAAAGTTACTATTACTTTCGGAATGTTTGACTTATATAGTTTTGAAGGCTTATGTCAGCACAACAAAACGCAATATTTGTTGAATCGTTTAGCAACTCATTAGTGGCTGGTGACACCTGTTAGTTAAAACAACGAGTACTACCGATAATTGTTCCATTCAAATGACCAATGAATAGTTGAATGTCATGAAACATTTTGAAAATACGCCCGAAACCGGTGTAACCCATATTTTGATTTTCAAAAATGCCGCAATTATCCAAACATTTCTCAGAATCTGGAGCTGTTGAAATCGTACACTTTCTCTTGATATTCTTTTAAATGTCAAACCTGTCAAACTCACGCACACAGTCAAGAGCCGCACGACAGCGGTATTCAGTCATATCTTATCTCAGTGACATATATTACGGCTTTTCTATAATAATAGAATAGTTTCTCAACTGTTTTTCCATTATATTGCGTGCGCGCTTTTGATATTCTCCACTGTGGTGGCATTCAATTGCCATTGAATTCAATGGAATAGATAATATCGAATCACAAACAGTTAAGGTAAAGCAATCAAAAATATCGCAAACAATCAATTCCGTCTCTTTCGGTGTGTTGCTCTTTTTATTTGGTCGCTGCGTTACAGAGAGTGTCATTTCAAGTCTACTCTTGGTTGATTTTTCCCCGTTATTCACCATTCGTTTTTAGACAATTTTTAAACAAACAAAATTCGTTTTTAATGTCGCATCTCGTCGGCATTGTATCAAATTCCGTGGCCAACACATTAACAGCTTGTTTTTTTAAATGTAAGCAATAAAAACCAAATCTGTCAAAACAAATACAAGTGATATGTGTGCGATCAAATCTATACGAAAGTTCACATTGCACGAAGTTTTAATGTTTGTTTTCGTTTGAAGATTGAATATTTTGAGGTTTTATTTGCACATGATTTGCGGACGCAGTTCAATCAAAGTAATCTCATTTCTTCTTCACTTCTCATCGTAATTCAGGTCAAGCGTGGCTCACTGTTGGCACTCGAGGCTCACACAGTTTAACACAATTCATCAAAATGACCGATTTTAGCGTTGAAATTCTTCCAGCGTTGCAGGATAATTACATGTATTTGGTAGGTTTACAGACGACTGACTTTTGATTGTTGACCATTTTTCCAATTGATTTCGTAATTCATTGGCGATCTAATGTTATTATGCTTTAGAACGATGATTGCAATCGTCAACGACTTCATCTATATTCTTATGGTGATCAATCGTTGATTATTGTCGTCCTAGGACATAGAGCCTTAAAAATCAAATTGAATTACAGCTCAAATTCAAAATTTGAAAGTTCGACTTTTGAAGTCTCTGAATTACTTACCTCAGTTACTGAGGCTCAGTGCCAAAGTAAACGTGCTTATCTGTGATGACATATTCCATTCTATTCGAATCATGGATCCGACACCAATTCTCAGATCATTGACAATGCAACACGCGAGGCTGCAATCGTTGATCCAGTCGAACCGGAGCGAGTGCTAACGGCCGTTTCGGATCAAGCAGTTCAATTGAAATCTGTGCTAACTACACATCATCATTGGGACCATGCCGGCGGCAACGAGAAGCTCGTCTCGAAATTCAACAAATCACTAAAAGTATACGGCGGCGATGATCGAATTGGCGCACTAACCGACAAAGTCAAACACGATGATGAGATTGCATTGGGTCTTTTGAAAATTCGCTGTTTGTTCACGCCGTGCCATACAACCGGACATATTTGCTACTACATCGATTCGCCGAGAGGTGAACGAGCCGTTTTCACGGGCGATACATTATTTTCGGGTGGCTGTGGCCGATTTTTCGAGGGCAATGCGGCGGATATGCATGCGGCACTCATGGGAAAACTCTCAAAACTACCAAACGACACAAATGTTTACTGCGGACACGAGTATACACTGCAAAATTTGGCCTATGCAAAGCACGTGGAACCGAACAATCAGGATATTCTCAAGAAAATCGCATGGAGCCAGAAAATGCGCACCGACGGCATTCCAACGGTATGGTTGAATTCATGTAATTGAATTAGATTTTTGAACCGATTTTAAGTGGATTTGTTCATTTGAAATCACCCAAATTGCTAAAGTGTAGCGATTTATTATTATTTATTTATTTTTTGCGGTGTTGAACAGGTGCCATCGACGATCGGCGAAGAAAAGCTGATTAATCCATTCATGCGGGTCAATCAAGCGAGTGTACAACAGCATGCGGGCAAAAGTGATGAGATTTCCACAATGGCTGCGATTCGAAAGGAAAAGGACAACTTCAAAGGATAAAATCGCGTATTTATATTTACCACCAAGAACAATATCTTTTTGGATCACTTTTCCAGCAATTGGAAATCGAAAAAAAGCACGCAATTCCAGAGAGTATCTTTTTTACATAATTTGTATATTGATGTTGATTCTTTGCCACTTTATTAACTACTTCATAGAAATTTAAATACGTTTTTCAAATTGGAATTCCATTTTCTTATTAAGTTTCTATGTTTTTTTTTCTTTGCACAATTTCTAATTCTATAATTTGTTGCTCGAATTATTTTGCTCTTTCTTTTTTCTCTCAATAAAATAAAGTACACAAAAAATAAATGCAGTTTTTTGTTTTAATAAAACTTATTACAGAGGGAGAACTTGAACATTCGTTTTACACCACATACGAACAATATTTTGTTTGTTTTCGACGAGATTTACATTCGAATGCAGCAAAATACTTCTTTGGCCAGTTTGTTGTTTTGGAATCGCCTGAATTTGTTTATGTTCCGTAAACTTCTTCGGTTGCGTACGCGGTGTGAGCATAATTACCGTGGGTGAAAAGCCGCGAAAAATTGCTATCTATTCCTGAGCTGGGTATCACAGGCATCATGTCCCTGCAAAAATATTCGAAAACGAAACCATTGAATCATCAAAAATGTAAGAGAGGACAAAAACAAGTCGAAAAACTTGCATCAAAATGTTACAAACATTTAATCAAAGGTATTGCAAGAAATTTCTTCAAATCTCGAGATCATGAATGATTAAATAATGATGCTGGTTAAAAGCCGAACATTTTCTAAAGATCGATTTTCTTTTTTTCGTAAATCCATCGAAAGTGAAATATTGTTCATCATATGTATAATTGAAATCATCGTCTGTGATGGCTGACGAGGGAAATTGCTGAAATGAACAAAGTTGAGTGAGGTTAGATAGTTTAAGAAGATGAATTCAGTATGTATTTTGATATATTTCAATTGACAAGTTTCTGATTCACCAATGAATTGTTGTCCATGTTTTCAACGAAGGTTTATAATCTCTTGATAGTCTCTTGCGCACAATCAATACAAATACTCTACAATTGATTGATTTTTTCCATTTACATACAAGATATTGGGTACATTAAGATTTAAAATGTGTTTTCTGAGCTTGTTTTTGAATTAAAAGTCGGTGAATTACTTTGAAGAAGACACGAAAACGCTTGACACGACAACATTGAGCTAGACATTGAGTGTACTGGATGTGCCGTTAATGCAACAACAAATTCGAATATGCCACCGAATTGATGCTTCTATTCGGGCTACATTCTGTATTTACAAATTCGCTTCTCTGTCGCACCTGAAAAGTGTACTCGAATTCAGGTTTAAGCCACTATCGAAATACATAAATCATCAAAACAATTTTTTGGTATTTTTAGTCATTATCATTTGAATAATTCTCAGGCGCAGAACATGAATTGAAAGCATATATTCGAATCAACCAAAAAACGGCGCGCATCTATAACTTCATGTAATAACAAAAATCGGATGAACTCTAGAGGTATCTTTTGAATTTATTACCGCCATCTATTGTAATTTTTGTGGTATTTTAGCAAATCCGAAAAATTCTTAAGATTAAATTTTTTTAGATCAAAATCATCGAATTAAAAATACGAATTCATCCGTATTTTAGTTGGTAGAAAAAATATTGACATAATATATATTTACCGAGTGGTTTTGAAGTTTGAACGGGTCCGAGCATGTTCTTGTTGGCCGCCACATCGGCTAACGACGGTTCGGGTGAGGTACTTTTAACATTGCCATCCATTTGTATGGTTGATTCGTCTTCGAAATCGCTCTTCAGCAAATGTAGCACGGGCATGAGCAATGGTTTCCATCGCAAGCTTTCTGGATCGATGTAAATGCATTTTTTCTGTCACAATGTTCGTTCGTGATATGCATTCACCTTGTTCCAGTTGATTGAGAAAAGAATTTGATATTTGAAATCGCCGTCTCGCTTGATGCGTCGCACGAAATGCAGCAGTTGGAATGCCAGCGCAATGTCCGGCACATACAGGCCCGATGTTTTATGGTCGAGAAAGAGTTTAGCGAGTAAGCCCAAATTTTGGCAATACAATTTATTGATATTTCCGTCCACTTCGAATACTGAGATGATGGTTAAACGTGCACTTCTCCTGATGTTGATCCAATATATTTCAAACAAAACTCGCACAGAAACAGCTTCGGTAGCCATGTCCAACGGCTAAATTGATTTGGCCTCCGTTCGCATTCATTATCTCGGTCACCGTATCAACCGCTTTCTCTTGCACCTCTTTGAACAGGTCCGCATCTTTTTGTGTGACGCCCGATGGAAGTGGTTGTTTTTCTATAGAAACCGAACAGGCAAAAAAAAAGACAAAGGAAAAAATCACAAAACAAACCATCACTTACTGTGTTTTGGGATTTGCATTTAAAACTTTACTTACGCATGCCTATAGAGATTTGATGAATAAGAAGGAAAATTATGTGATGACTTAGAAGAAGGACAATGAAATTCGTAATGTCGTCTTATCCAGATCGTGTCAATCTATAGATGAAAGTAATGTAAATTAAATTAAGCAATAGTTCAAACTGATTGTGCGGAGGAAAATAAAAAAAATAAACATATGAACGAAATAAATTCACCTATACTACATCTAATCTTGGTTCGAACTAAAAACGAAAAACGAAATAAAAACAAATAATAAAAACAATTTGTCCCAATTTGTTTAAACAAATAAACAAATAATAAAAATTTCCAAACATATTTTTAAAAAAATATGGTAGCTCAAAAGCGGAAGTTGATAAATACCGTGACGTTGACTGCGATGATAAACCAGCCAGGCGTTCTAAGAGATGGCTTTGTGTTTCCTCGAGACTTTCCGAGATCGAACGCAAGAACGGAAGAAACGCATCATTTAGTATTGTTTTGAGTTCAGCTAAGAACGGATCTGAAGATGACGGCTGATTTGGTATTTCAGCTTCTTGATTCGCTGAATTAATTGATTGTGATATCGATTTCCCCGTTGAATCATCAATTTGTTTAATGTGAGCTGTTTCATTGTCATTTAGTTCTGGCAGAATACATTTTTCAACTGCGTCTTCAAATCTCGTCACGTCATCATTATCATGAAATGTTATTTTGTAAGTCCTAAAGCCACGTTGAAATTTTAATTGGGGCAAACTTTTGGTCAAAGAAACGAATTTTCTTTTCAGAACAAATTTTATCCTGTCAGTTACAGGTATTCTAAATTTCACATCTCTTGATTGCACATCTAAAATTAATAAAACCCGATTTTTTATTCTGATGGAAAACGGGTTGCAACGCAAAATTATATGGTCATGGCCACATATTTTTAATGTTCCGTTATAGTCGAGCATTTCAAACTCTGAGGTACTGTCTGTTGTTGAATCCACCATTGTCAATGCGATTCTTTCACTCAAATAGAAACTGATGAAGTGAGCAAGAGGAATGGTATTAATAGTTCCTCTGACTTCCTTTGAACAAAACACTCACAAAAGCACCTCGTCGTACACACAATTCGTTTGCGTTCTTTGCCACTGGAACTTCTAGTGTTGGTGTGTGTGCATTACTCTTTTTATTTTTGCTTGATATTCTTCGCTTTTCTTTTAT
Source organism: Obolodiplosis robiniae (assembly GCA_028476595.1). NCBI lineage: Eukaryota > Metazoa > Arthropoda > Insecta > Diptera > Cecidomyiidae > Obolodiplosis > Obolodiplosis robiniae. The sequence continues at coordinate 2,741,332 of CM052017.1, read as the reverse complement.
TTCTTGGTGAATTCAAACAATGACTTCTTATCACCAACGAGTGTGTAGCGAGACAAACACCATCTAGAAAGTTTTCATTCGCCGTGTTCCGTTGGATTTTTCGTTTTTCTTTGCGCTTCTTGTCTCTTAATGCTGCTGCTGCTACTGCTGCTGCACTATCTCACTCTCACTCACTCTCAATCAATCAAAACACTCGGGCAACAATAACACACACAAAATTTTATCTGAATTTCGTTTATTTTTTTTGTTGGTTCGTGTAAATGAGGTGTCGAAAATCTGTGTGTCTGATGTGTATAGTTCCTGGCGATAATCTGTTTCGGTCGATGTTTGATTGTGCGTATTATTTAATAAATTATGCTGTGTGTAGTTCGGCAGCATGGGCGAATTGTTTGAAATCGACGTCAACCCTCCAATATATTATTTCTTTTTTTCCCGTCTTCTTCTTCTTATTCTCTCGCTCGCTCGCTCGCTCGCTTGTTCTGGCTGGCTCTGGCTCTATATGTGTATAGCCCGACTTTTTCCCGATTCGAAGTGAAGTGTATGTTGGTCATACGGAATATTGTGTGTGCATCTATTTAGTAATGGAGAAAAAAAGACAGAACTCATGCAGATACACACAAAGAGAGTCAACGGCGTACGAGTAGAACGGTGACGATCCAACCAACAAGAACCTACTCTCTGTGTGAGAGAGAAATGAATGATTCCGATTTCATCAGTGGAAAAACGGGGAGAAAACAGCACAAACTCCATATGCAGAGAGGCGCACACACATACACACGCACACCAATACGGGCGCACGGGCGCACACAGCGCGAGAGACAGAGAGCAAACGGATTGAGTGTAACGAACAAACGAATGACAGAGAGCGCAGTGTGTATGCAGCGCACTGTTGGGTCGATGTATGCGTGGTAGATATAGGGAATGCCGTATGCTTTATTGTTCTCGGCACCAGAGCACATGAAATTATCACAACGAAACATACAGAGTCCGAGAGCTGAGAGAACGATAAAAAGAGAGAGAGAGAGAGAGAGAGAGAGAGACGCACACGGCGAGAGTAAAATAGCACCAGAGAGAGAGAGAGAGGGAAAGAGCGACAAACCGTTTAATATTCCGAAATGAGAGAATGCATCGCAGAGAACAAAGCAACAATTCGACTAGACGACGAACGGAGAGTCTATATGACCAATTATACCGCTTCGCTACGATGGCAACCGAACCGCGTCCATATGTGTGTATGTATGTGTGCGTATGGCTCCTCTCGCTCTATTCGTGTGTAGCACATCCATATATATATGTATATGTAATTTATATATATGACTTAATTTGTTCATTTTTCCATAAAATTTCACAATTCCTCTCCTTCTCTCTCTTTTCTCTCAACCGAACCATTCAATTCATTTTCGGTTGCCGTTTTTTTTGCAATGGATTACCATCGTTTTATCTATGCGAAAATTACCGACCGGAAAATTTGCATTTTTCTCGATAGAAAAAATCAGTCAATGTTTCCTTTTAAGGATTTGATTTGCATGCATTTGTTTAAATTTTATGGGCGAATTCGCATGAGCACAGCAAACCTATTCGAATCATTTTGTTTATTTGTTGCAGTGCGGTGCCGGTTCATTGACCGGCGATCGTTTGGGTTGCTTCAATTTAACGGTTAAATTCCAATCACTCAATGCAACTTGGCAGCGACGAATTTCAATGCAGCGAACCAGATCTGTACAAACCTTGGAAACAATTATTTCGTGTAATGGACGATGTTCATGAGGGCACACGACTCGCGGCAGAGGGCACCGCCAAACAACTCAGCAAAGTATTTATTTCATTCATAACTGCGTTATTTTCTCTAATTTCTAACTAATTTCTTAATTCTCTAATTGAAAATCAAATTAATTTGAGAATTGAATTATGCAATTGAGACTCTTAATCACTATTTTCTTTTGTTTAACCAGATTTGTATTGTGGCTGCATCGACCAATAATGGGAAATCAGGCGAATTCGTAGCCGGAACTGTAATGCCAGTACTATTGAATGTTGGCATAACGCATGCTGTTGCTGAAATTCGAGCACTTAGCATGAAAACACTGTCCGAACTGATTGATTCATCCGGGTCACTATTAACGCCACATTTGCAAGTGCTCGTCCCTTGTTTGCTGAAAGCAACCGGTGAATTAGAAATACCAAAATTGTCTTACATGTCCAATCAACTAGGCGGAAATTTGGATGCACAGGAACTCATCGATTCAGCACGTGCCGAAGTGGCTAAACAACATCATTCAACTGAAACGCTAACGAAATGTATCCGATACATCGAATATGAATCTCTCGAAAAGATGACGCCGAACATTGTCGAACTGATGAAAGTCGCCGTAAATTTAGGCACTAAAATTGCATGCGCACATTTTGTTTGCTTGGTGAGCAAATTTTTTTTTTCCATTCAATTTAAACCTTTTTTTTACAATATTTTTCCAATTTTTTGGATTTTTGAATTTTTCACATTTTTTTTCAACATTCCAATTATTCAGATTGGTTAAATTTTTCACATTTATATTTCATTTTTTATTGAGCACGCCAGATCACAATTCGCTTTCAGAAGGAGATGCAACCGTTGGTTGGTAAATATTTGAGTGCGTGTTTCGGCGGTCTCAAGGATCGCAACAATATTGTGCGCAAATATAATGCATCAGCGATCGGCCACTTGATCGGAATTGCCAAGGTTCGATGGATATTTTAGACACTTTGAACAATTTTCCAAAGAAGAATTGTTCAAAAAGTCAATATTTTTTGCTAAAAACACACATCGCTAAATCACTTCCCTTTTAAACAGGAACAATCGGTGGTCCGACTATTCACAAAATTAACGGAGTTTTATTTTGAGAACCAATCGAACAAGGGTATTCCGCAGACGATTTCAGCGATAAACAAGCGTCATCAAGAAATACTTAAAGATTATTCGGCTCACATTTTGCCGTTAATCTTTTTCGCGATGCACGAACAAGTGAATGAGGACAATCGTACGACAGTGGAATCTTGGAAGGAATTGTGGTTAGATGTGAGTCCAGGTGATGCTGGCATTCGTATGAATCTTGAGTCGATAATACCAATGTTGGAGAAATCGCTGGAAGATTCGTCGTGGATTATCAAAGCGCAGGGCGCAAACGCAATCAATACAATTGCCACGCGTTTGGGAAAAAATTTGGATCATGCCGAACGGAATCGCATGATTAATGCTTTGCTGCAAACAGTAAGCGGCCGCACATTTCAAGGCAAAGAACGATTGCTAGAAGCACTGGCCAGTTTGTGCGATGGTTTGAAGAAGGACGACTCTCAAATCCATCAACAAATCATCGATGCAGTTATGAAGGAGTGCAACAAAGAAGAGTCGGTCTATCGAACGCATGCACTCAAAGCCATTGGCAACGTACTGGAGCAGCTCGAAGAGGACCGTTTCGAAGATTTATACAATATGATTTGGTATTTGATTGATAAAAAGGATTTGGCATCTGTTACGGGCGATGATGAAGAGAAGAATCTGTCATCAGACGAACGGAATAAGCGTGCAATGATTTTTATCAATTTGAAAGAGACCGTATGCGAAACGATGGGCAAAGCATGGCCAAAGCATTCATTGGAAACGCAACGCAAATATCAGCTCATGTTTGTTGAACGATGCGTTCAATGTCTGCAAAATAACACGCGTCCAGTTCAGTTGGCACTACTCATTGCCCTCGGCAAATTTGTGGAGCGATTGAAGGTTCTGGAAGTTTCTGCTAATGCAAATCCCGAAAGTGCGGCCGAAAAGAAATTTAAAATCGATGAAGATGAAGGCGTTCTCGAGAAAATCTGCAAAGATATCTTATCAGCCGTAGTTTCTGTTTCGGGTAAGACCAAGTTTATGCGAAACTATTTGATCTGAAATCTTTTTTTTTTTCATGAATTTATTCGATTGAATTTCATTGGAATCATTTACAGGCATTCCACATACAGGATTAAAGAAGGAGGCGCTCAATATAATATTGACATTGTCAAATCGACTGATTGAGAAACAAGCAATGCATGAATTGGCCCTGCTCAAGCGAACTTTTGATGAGATTTTAGTTACACTTCAACGTGATAGCGCTCCCGAAATCAAAATTCGATTGAAGGATATCGAAGATAAATTGAAAAATGCATAAAAACGTTCTGCATCTGGATTTGGTTGGGAATGAATGAACACATTAATATGAACATACCAGATTATGTGAAGTATAATTCTTGAAAATTTTAATAAAATTCTATATGAAATATTGTAATTTAAATTTAATGCTGGATTTTCTCGTTGTTCCATTCCAATATTTCATAATTTCGTAATTTTTCGAGAAAAACGTGAGAGGTGAGTGAGAATAATTTGTGTTTCTGCAAAAAAAGGAACTTTTCACTCTTGGCATTTTAGTATTATTGTCTTTGGATGATAATACTCAAATGCCAAGAGTGAAAACCAAACAAGTAGGTTTGTTTGACTTACACGCTGAGTGTTTTTTTGTTTGGCTTCTACTCTCGACGATTTTTAGTTAGTGTCTCTTGTATATTATTTTTGTATTAGCGTTTTCTTCAGCAAATTCTTAGGATATGCTCTCCTTCCGAGGCTGTCAAATCATTGCAAGAGATTCTTTTTTATATATTGGTGTTTGCAACAAAAGTACTGTCGATCGCTAGCCACTATTTTTTCCCATCTTTTGAGCTTAATTCCGGGGAAAAGGAACTCCTCATCACTTGAGACTATCAATGAATCGACCCATCTTTCAACTTCTTCTTAGAAACGGAAGTTTTGCTCAGACAGGCCATGTGTCATCGATCAAAAAAAGTTGAGGAGGGAGCATTGTCTGGTGAATACCAGGCGGGTGGGGTAGGATCTCCCATCGAAGTGTTTTCGAGTAATTTTTGAGTTGCTTCGAACCATGAATATTCTGTTTTATAAAAGCGTTCGCATGTTAGATATCCCCTTTAACGTCTCTCGGTTTCAGCTCGAGCGGCACTCAACTTCCTTGCTTTTGAAGCAATTGCATGTAAGCGTCTAGAATCTGTTGATTTATCAACATTCAATGATTCTGTCAATTCTTGAAGTCGATAATGACTCCAATCAACTTAAATTTTGTTTTTCTGACTAGCCAGGACGCTTTTTGTCTTCGACATCAAAATCACCACTTTTCTAGCGTGCAAACCAACGCTGACACACTCTAATCTCTGGAAAATGTTCAGGATAACCTTCCGAGGGTAGACGATGAGTTTCTGTTGCATTTTTCTCCAGATTAAAATACAAAAGCAGACTTTTCCGCAAATGCTGTTTTGTTGGCAAGTAATTGGACATTTTCAATGCTTAAAAAAACGGTGCAATAGATTTTTTTGTGCTCTTCAACATACAACAGCTGTCATTATCCAGAAATACCGCGTATAATAGCTATGAAGTTAACAAATACGACATTTTTAGTGCAAACACCGTTTTTTTCTAATTCACTAAATTTTTTTCAATGAGTGTATACGTATTTTACATTACATGCTAATCAATACATAAAAAGGAAATTTCAAATGCAAAATAATTAATATGTTATTCAAATTGATCGATTTTGAACCAAATCATTTGCAAGTTTTTCATTCATTGAACTTGACCAAGTTATTTAATATTCATAAGTGAAACGATTAATTGTGTTTGTACTTCATTTTTTTATTCCCGTATGTTATGTTAGCAATAATGAGAATTCAAATGGTGGATAAATGAAACTGTTCTTTTCGATTCAACAGGCTTCACCTATGTGGGACCCAATTTCCATTCTTTTGCATAAATCCTGCTGCTTTCAGACGTCTCGAAATTGTTTGTTGAGAGACTCCTAATGATTCTGCTAGTTCTCCTTCCGTTTGAGATGGATTTTCATTGAGTAATGCCGCCAATTCTTCATCTTCGAACTTTTTTGACTGACCTGGACGTTCTTTGTCTTCAACGCTGTAATCACCACTTTTAAAGCGTCGAAACCAATCAAATCGTCTTTTAGTTGGTAGAAAAATATTAACACCGAAATCTTGTAAATTTTGCGGTTCACAACACTGATGATGCGGCAAATGTTTTTTATATTTTATTTTCATCGAGTATCTAAATTCAAAATATGAAAATATCAAAGTGCAATCAATCAATTCGATTAAACGATCAATAAGTTATGCTCAGTATAATCAAGTCATGTAATAGCCACAAATTGCTATAAATTCTTTGAATAATTTTGTTTAGAATTATTGGAGCGAGTGCTGTTTCGATTGGAAACAACGGAGACTGATGAACAGCTCGAGGCAGCGGTGCTCAAGTTTCTCACACCGGTTCTATTGAATTCGGCCGAAAACTTGAATATAATATATATTTACCGAGTGGTTTTGAAGTTTGAACGGGTCCGAGCATTTTCTTGTTGGCCGCCACATCGGCTAACGACGGTTCGGGTGAGGTACTCGCATGATGCGTCGCACGAAATGCAGCAGTTGGAATGCCAGCGCAATGTCCGGCACATACAGGCCCGATGTTTTATGGTCGAGAAAGAGTTTAGCGAGTAGGCCCAAATTTTGGCAATACAATTTATTGATATTTCCGTCCACTTCGAATACTGAGATGATGGTTAAACGTGCACTTCTCCTGATGTTGATCCAATATATTTCAAACAAAACTCGCACAGAAACAGCTTCGGTAGCCATGTCCAACGGCTAAATTGATTTGGCCTCCGTTCGCATTCATTATCTCGGTCACCGTATCAACCGCTTTCTCTTGCACCTCTTTGAACAGGTCCGCATCTTTTTGTGTGACGCCCGATGGAAGTGGTTGTTTTTCTATAGAAACCGAACAGGCAAAAAAAAAGACAAAGGAAAAAATCACAAAACAAACCATCACTTACTGTGTTTTGGGATTTGCATTTAAAACTTTACTTACGCATGCCTATAGAGATTTGATGAATAAGAAGGAAAATTATGTGATGACTTAGAAGAAGGACAATGAAATTCGTAATGTCGTCTTATCCAGATCGTGTCAATCTATAGATGAAAGTAATGTAAATTAAATTAAGCAATAGTTCAAACTGATTGTGCGGAGGAAAATAAAAAAAATAAACATATGAACGAAATAAATTCACCTATACTACATCTAATCTTGGTTCGAACTAAAAACGAAAAACGAAATAAAAACAAATAATAAAAACAATTTATCGCAATTTGTTTAAACAAATAAACAAATAATAAAAATTTCCAAACATATTTTTAAAAAAATATGGTAGCTCAAAAGCGGAAGTTGGTAAATACCGTGACGTTGACTGCGATGATAAACCAGCCAGGCGTTCTAAGAGATGGCTTTGTGTTTCCTCGAGACTTTCCGAGATCGAACGCAAAAACGGAAGAAACGCATCATTTAGTCGGCTTTGTGTTTCCTCGAGACTTTCCGAGATCGAACGCAAGAACGGAAGAAACGCATCATTTAGTCGGCTTTGTGTTTCCTCGAGACTTTCCGAGATCGAACGCAAGAACGGAAGAAACGCATCATTTAGTATTGTTTTGAGTTCAGCTAAGAACGGATCTGAAGATGACGGCTGATTTGGTATTTCAGCTTCTTGATTCGCTGAATTAATTGATTGTGATATCGATTTCCCCGTTGAATCATCAATTTGTTTAATGTGATCTGTTTCATTGTCATTTACTTCTGGCAAAATACATTTTTCAACTGCGTCTTCAAATCTCGTCACGTCATCATTATCATGAAATGTTATTTTGTAAGTCCTAAAGCCACGTTGAAATTTTAATTGGGGCAAACTTTTGGTCAAAGAAACGAATTTTCTTTTCAGAGCAAATTTTATCCTGTCAGTTACAGGTATTCTAAATTTCACATCTCTTGATTGCACATCTAAAATTAATAAAACCCGATTTTTTATTCTGATGGAAAACGGATTGCAACGCAAAATTATATGGTCATGGCCACATATTTTTAATGTTCCGTTATAGTCGAGCATTTCAAACTCTGAGGTACTGTCTGTTGTTGAATCCACCATTGTCAATGCGATTCTTTCACTCAAATAGAAACTGATGAAGTGAGCAAGAGGAATGGTATTAATAGTTCCTCTGACTTCCTTTGAACAAAACACTCACAAAAGCACCTCGTCGTACACACAATTCGTTTGCGTTCTTTGCCACTGGAACTTCTAGTGTTGGTGTGTGTGCATTACTCTTTTTATTTTTGCTTGATATTCTTCGCTTTTCTTTTATTTCTTGGTGAATTCAAACAATGACTTTTTATCACCAACGAGTGTGTAGCGAGACAAACACCATCTAGAAATTTTTCATTCGCCGTGTTCCGTTGGATTTTTCGTTTTTCTTTGCGCTTCTTGTCTCTTAATGCTGCTGCTGCTACTGCTGCTGCACTATCTCACTCTCACTCACTCTCATTCAATCAAAACACTCGGGCAACAATAACACACACAAAATTTTATCTGAATTTCGTTTATTTTTTTTGTTGGTTCGTGTAAATGAGGTGTCGAAAATCTGTGTGTCTGATGTGTATAGTTCCTGGCGATAATCTGTTTCGGTCGATGTTTGATTGTGCGTATTATTTAATAAATTATGCTGTGTGTAGTTCGGCAGCATGGGCGAATTGTTTGAAATCGACGTCAACCCTCCAATATATTATTTCTTTTTTTCCCGTCTTCTTCTTCTTATTCTCTCGCTCGCTCGCTCGCTCGCTTGTTCTGGCTGGCTCTGGCTCTATATGTGTATAGCCCGACTTTTTCCCGATTCGAAGTGAAGTGTATGTTGGTCATACGGAATATTGTGTGTGCATCTATTTAGTAATGGAGAAAAAAAGACAGAACTCATGCAGATACACACAAAGAGAGTCAACGGCGTACGAGTAGAACGGTGACGATCCAACCAACAAGAACCTACTCTCTGTGTGAGAGAGAAATGAATGATTCCGATTTCATCAGTGGAAAAACGGGGAGAAAACAGCACAAACTCCATATGCAGAGAGGCGCACACACATACACACGCACACCAATACGGGCGCACGGGCGCACACAGCGCGAGAGACAGAGAGCAAACGGATTGAGTGTAACGAACAAACGAATGACAGAGAGCGCAGTGTGTATGCAGCGCACTGTTGGGTCGATGTATGCGTGGTAGATATAGGGAATGCCGTATGCTTTATTGTTCTCGGCACCAGAGCACATGAAATTATCACAACGAAACATACAGAGTCCGAGAGCTGAGAGAACGATAAAAAGAGAGAGAGAGAGAGAGAGAGAGAGAGACGCACACGGCGAGAGTAAAATAGCACCAGAGAGAGAGAGAGAGGGAAAGAGCGACAAACCGTTTAATATTCCGAAATGAGAGAATGCATCGCAGAGAACAAAGCAACAATTCGACTAGACGACGAACGGAGAGTCTATATGACCAATTATACCGCTTCGCTACGATGGCAACCGAACCGCGTCCATATGTGTGTATGTATGTGTGCGTATGGCTCCTCTCGCTCTATTCGTGTGTAGCACATCCATATATATATGTATATGTAATTTATATATATGACTTAATTTGTTCATTTTTCCATAAAATTTCACAATTCCTCTCCTTCTCTCTCTTTTCTCTCAACCGAACCATTCAATTCATTTTCGGTTGCCGTTTTTTTTGCAATGGATTACCATCGTTTTATCTATGCGAAAATTACCGACCGGAAAATTTGCATTTTTCTCGATAGAAAAAATCAGTCAATGTTTCCTTTTAAGGATTTGATTTGCATGCATTTGTTTAAATTTTATGGGCGAATTCGCATGAGCACAGCAAACCTATTCGAATCATTTTGTTTATTTGTTGCAGTGCGGTGCCGGTTCATTGACCGGCGATCGTTTGGGTTGCTTCAATTTAACGGTTAAATTCCAATCACTCAATGCAACTTGGCAGCGACGAATTTCAATGCAGCGAACCAGATCTGTACAAACTTTGGACACAATTATTTCGTGTAATGGACGATGTTCATGAGGGCACACGACTCGCGGCAGAGGGCACCGCCAAACAACTCAGCAAAGTATTTATTTCATTCATAACTGCGTTATTTTCTCTAATTTCTAACTAATTTCTTAATTCTCTAATTGAAAATCAACTTAATTTGAGAATTGAATTATGCAATTGAGACTCTTAATCACTATTTTCTTTTGTTTAACCAGATTTGTATTGTGGCTGCATCGACCAATAATGGGAAATCAGGCGAATTCGTAGGAACTGTAATGCCAGTACTATTGAATGTTGGCATAACGCATGCTGTTGCTGAAATTCGAGCACTTAGCATGAAAACACTGTCCGAACTGATTGATTCATCCGGGTCACTATTAACGCCACATTTGCAAGTGCTCGTCCCTTGTTTGCTGAAAGCAACCGGTGAATTAGAAATACCAAAATTGTCTTACATGTCCAATCAACTAGGCGGAAATTTGGATGCACAGGAACTCATCGATTCAGCACGTGCCGAAGTGGCTAAACAACATCATTCAACTGAAACGCTAACGAAATGTATCCGATACATCGAATATGAATCTCTCGAAAAGATGACGCCGAACATTGTCGAACTGATGAAAGTCGCCGTAAATTTAGGCACTAAAATTGCATGCGCACATTTTGTTTGCTTGGTGAGCAACATTTTTTTTCCATTCAATTTAAATCTTTTTTTTACAATATTTTTCCAATTTTTTGGATTTTTGAATATTTCACATTTTTTCCAACATTCCAATTATTCAGATTGGTTAAATTTTTCACATTTATATTTCATTTTTTATTGACCATGCCAGATCACAATTCGCTTTCAAAAGGAGATGCAACCGTTGGTTGGTAAATATTTGAGTGCGTGTTTCGGCGGTCTCAAGGATCGCAACAATATTGTGCGCAAATATAATGCATCAGCGATCGGCCACTTGATCGGAATTGCCAAGGTTCGATGGATATTTTAGACACTTTGAACAATTTTCCAAAGAAGAATTGTTCAAAAAGTCAATATTTTTTGCTAAAAACACACATCGCTAAATCACTTCCCTTTTAAACAGGAACAATCGGTGGTCCGACTATTCACAAAATTAACGGAGTTTTATTTTGAGAACCAATCGAACAAGGGTATTCCGCAGACGATTTCAGCGATAAACAAGCGTCATCAAGAAATACTTAAAGATTATTCGGCTCACATTTTGCCGTTAATCTTTTTCGCGATGCACGAACAAGTGAACGAGGACAATCGTACGACAGTGGAATCTTGGAAGGAATTGTGGTTAGATGTGAGTCCAGGTGATGCTGGCATTCGTATGAATCTTGAGTCGATGATACCAATGTTGAAGAAATCGCTGGAAGATTCGTCGTGGATTATCAAAGCGCAGGGCGCAAACGCAATCAATACAATTGCCACGCGTTTGGGAAAAAATTTGGATCATGCCGAACGAAATCGCATGATTAATGCTTTGCTGCAAACAGTAAGCGGCCGCACATTTCAAGGCAAAGAACGATTGCTAGAAGCACTGGCCAGTTTGTGCGATGGTTTGAAGAAGGACGACTCTCAAATCCATCAACAAATCATCGATGCAGTTATGAAGGAGTGCAACAAAGAAGAGTCGGTCTATCGAACGCATGCACTCAAAGCCATTGGCAACGTACTGGAGCAGCTCGAAGAGGACCGTTTCGAAGATTTATACAATATGATTTGGTATTTGATTGATAAAAAGGATTTGGCATCTGTTACGGGCGATGATGAAGAGAAGAATCTGTCATCAGACGAACGGAATAAGCGTGCAATGATTTTTATCAATTTGAAAGAGACCGTATGCGAAACGATGGGCAAAGCATGGCCAAAGCATTCATTGGAAACGCAACGCAAATATCAGCTCATGTTTGTTGAACGATGCGTTCAATGTCTGCAAAATAACACGCGTCCAGTTCAGTTGGCACTACTCATTGCCCTCGGCAAATTTGTGGAGCGATTGAAGGTTCTGGAAGTTCCTGCTAATGCAAATCCCGAAAGTGCGGCCGAAAAGAAATTTAAAATCGATGAAGATGAAGGCGTTCTCGAGAAAATCTGCAAAGATATCTTATCAGCCGTAGTTTCTGTTTCGGGTAAGACCAAGTTTATGCGAAACTATTTGATCTGAAATCTTTTTTTTTTTCATGAATTTATTCGATTGAATTTCATTGGAATCATTTACAGGCATTCCACATACAGGATTAAAGAAGGAGGCGCTCAATATAATATTGACATTATCAAATCGACTGATTGAGAAACAAGCATTGCATGAATTGGCCCTGCTCAAGCGAACTTTTGATGAGATTTTAGTTACACTTCAACGTGATAGCGCTCCCGAAATCAAAATTCGATTGAAGGATATCGAAGATAAATTGAAAAATGCATAAAAACGTTCTGCATCTGGATTTGGTTGGGAATGAATGAACACATTAATATGAACATACCAGATTATGTGAAGTATAATTCTACAAAATTTTAATAAAATTCTATTTGAAATATTTTAATTTAAATTTAATGCTGGATTTTCTCGTTGTTCCATTCCAATATTTCATAATTTCGTAATTTTTCGAGAAAAACGTGAGAGGTGAGTGAGAATAATTTGTGTTTCTGCAAAAAAAGGAATCAAAAGACATTTGAATTTTGCATGGAGAATATTTCCAAATCATTGCAAGAGATTCTATTTTATATATTGGTGTTTGCAACAAAAGTACTGTCGATCGCTAGCCACTATTTTTTCCCATCTTTTGAGCTGAATTCCGGGGAAAAGGAACTCCTCATCACTTGAGACTATCAATGAATCGACCCATCTTTCAACTTCTTCTTAGAAACGAAAGTTTTGCTCAGACAGGCCATGTGTCATCGATCAAAAAAAGTTGAGGAGGGAGCATTGTCTGGTGAATACCAGGCGGGTGGGGTAGGATCTCCCATCGAAGTGTTTTCGAGTAATTTTTGAGTTGCTTCGAACCATGAATATTCTGTTTTATAAAAGCGTTCGCATGTTAGATATCCCCTTTAACGTCTCTCGGTTTCAGCTCGAGCGGCACTCAACTTCCTTGCTTTTGAAGCAATTGCATGTAAGCGTCTAGAATCTGTTGATTTATCAACATTCAATGATTCTGTCAATTCTTGAAGTCGATAATGACTCCAATCAACTTAAATTTTGTTTTTCTGACTAGCCAGGACGCTTTTTGTCTTCGACATCAAAATCACCACTTTTCTAGCGTGCAAACCAACGCTGACACACTCTAATCTCTGGAAAATGTTCAGGATAACCTTCCGAGGGTAGACGATGAGTTTCTGTTGCATTTTTCTCCAGATTAAAATACAAAAGCAGACTTTTCCGCAAATGCTGTTTTGTTGGCAAGTAAAATGTCCAATTATGCTTAAAAAAACGGTGCATTTTTACTAATATTCAGTACGATAGATGAAATGCAATAGATTTTTTTGTGCTCTTCAACATACAACAGCTGTCATTGTCCAGAAATACCGCGTATAATAGCTATGAAGTTAACAAATACGACATTTTTAGTGCAAACACCGATATTTTTTTTAATTCACTAAATTTTTTTCAATGGGTGTATACGTATTTTACATTACATGCTAATCAATACATAAAAATGAAATTTCAAATGCAAAATAATTAATATGTTATTCAAATTGATCGATTTTGAACCAAATCATTTGCAATTTTTTCATTCATTGAACTTGACCAAGTTATTTAATATTCATAAGTGAAACGATTAATTGTGTTTGTACTTCAATTTTTTATTCCCGTATGTTATGTTAGCAATAATGAGAATTCAAATGGTGGATAAATGAAACTGTTCTTTTCGATTCAACAGGCTTCACCTATGTGGGACCCAATTTCCATTCTTTTGCATAAATCCTGCTGCTTTCAGACGTCTCGAAATTGTTTGTTGAGAGACTCCTAATGATTCTGCTAGTTCTCCTTCCGTTTGAGATGGATCTTCATTGAGTAATGCCGCCAATTCTTCATCTTCGAACTTTTTTGACTGACCTGGACGTTCTTTGTCTTCAACGCTGTAATCACCACTTTTAAAGCGTCGAAACCAATCAAATCGTCTTTTAGTTGGTAGAAAAATATTGACACTGAAATCTTGTAAATTTTGCGGTTCACAACACTGATGATGCGGCAAATGTTTTTTATATTTTATTTTCATCGAGTATCTAAATTCAAAATATGAAAATATCAAAGTGCAATCAATCAATTCGATTAAACGATCAATAAGTTATGCTCAGTATAATCAAGTCATGTAATAGCCACAAATTGCTATAAATTCTTTGAATAATTTTGTTTAGAATTATTGGAGCGAGTGCTGTTTCGATTGGAAACAACGGAGACTGATGAACAGCTCGAGGCAGCGGTGCTCAAGTTTCTCACACCGGTTCTATTGAATTCGGCCGAAAACTTGAATATAATATATATTTACCGAGTGGTTTTGAAGTTTGAACGGGTCCGAGCATTTTCTTGTTGGCCGCCACATCGGCTAACGACGGTTCGGGTGAGGTACTCGCATGATGCGTCGCACGAAATGCAGCAGTTGGAATGCCAGCGCAATGTCCGGCACATACAGGCCCGATGTTTTATGGTCGAGAAAGAGTTTAGCGAGTAGGCCCAAATTTTGGCAATACAATTTATTGATATTTCCGTCCACTTCGAATACTGAGATGATGGTTAAACGTGCACTTCTCCTGATGTTGATCCAATATATTTCAAACAAAACTCGCACAGAAACAGCTTCGGTAGCCATGTCCAACGGCTAAATTGATTTGGCCTCCGTTCGCATTCATTATCTCGGTCACCGTATCAACCGCTTTCTCTTGCACCTCTTTGAACAGGTCCGCATCTTTTTGTGTGACGCCCGATGGAAGTGGTTGTTTTTCTATAGAAACCGAACAGGCAAAAAAAAAGACAAAGGAAAAAATCACAAAACAAACCATCACTTACTGTGTTTTGGGATTTGCATTTAAAACTTTACTTACGCATGCCTATAGAGATTTGATGAATAAGAAGGAAAATTATGTGATGACTTAGAAGAAGGACAATGAAATTCGTAATGTCGTCTTATCCAGATCGTGTCAATCTATAGATGAAAGTAATGTAAATTAAATTAAGCAATAGTTCAAACTGATTGTGCGGAGGAAAATAAAAAAAATAAACATATGAACGAAATAAATTCACCTATACTACATCTAATCTTGGTTCGAACTAAAAACGAAAAACGAAATAAAAACAAATAATAAAAACAATTTATCGCAATTTGTTTAAACAAATAAACAAATAATAAAAATTTCCAAACATATTTTTAAAAAAATATGGTAGCTCAAAAGCGGAAGTTGGTAAATACCGTGACGTTGACTGCGATGATAAACCAGCCAGGCGTTCTAAGAGATGGCTTTGTGTTTCCTCGAGACTTTCCGAGATCGAACGCAAAAACGGAAGAAACGCATCATTTAGTCGGCTTTGTGTTTCCTCGAGACTTTCCGAGATCGAACGCAAGAACGGAAGAAACGCATCATTTAGTATTGTTTTGAGTTCAGCTAAGAACGGATCTGAAGATGACGGCTGATTTGGTATTTCAGCTTCTTGATTCGCTGAATTAATTGATTGTGATATCGATTTCCCCGTTGAATCATCAATTTGTTTAATGTGAGCTGTTTCATTGTCATTTAGTTCTGGCAGAATACATTTTTCAACTGCGTCTTCAAATCTCGTCACGTCATCATTATCATGAAATGTTATTTTGTAAGTCCTAAAGCCACGTTGAAATTTTAATTGGGGCAAACTTTTGGTCAAAGAAACGAATTTTCTTTTCAGAACAAATTTTATCCTGTCAGTTACAGGTATTCTAAATTTCACATCTCTTGATTGCACATCTAAAATTAATAAAACCCGATTTTTTATTCTGATGGAAAACGGGTTGCAACGCAAAATTATATGGTCATGGCCACATATTTTTAATGTTCCGTTATAGTCGAGCATTTCAAACTCTGAGGTACTGTCTGTTGTTGAATCCACCATTGTCAATGCGATTCTTTCACTCAAATAGAAACTGATGAAGTGAGCAAGAGGAATGGTATTAATAGTTCCTCTGACTTCCTTTGAACAAAACACTCACAAAAGCACCTCGTCGTACACACAATTCGTTTGCGTTCTTTGCCACTGGAACTTCTAGTGTTGGTGTGTGTGCATTACTCTTTTTATTTTTGCCTGATATTCTTCGCTTTTCTTTTATTTCTTGGTGAATTCAAACAATGACTTTTTATCACCAACGAGTGTGTAGCGAGACAAACACCATCTAGAAATTTTTCATTCGCCGTGTTCCGTTGGATTTTTCGTTTTTCTTTGCGCTTCTTGTCTCTTAATGCTGCTGCTGCTACTGCTGCTGCACTATCTCACTCTCACTCACTCTCATTCAATCAAAACACTCGGGCAACAATAACACACACAAAATTTTATCTGAATTTCGTTTACTTTTTTTGTTGGTTCGTGTAAATGAGGTGTCGAAAATCTGTGTGTCTGATGTGTATAGTTCCTGGCGATAATCTGTTTCGGTCGATGTTTGATTGTGCGTATTATTTAATAAATTATGCTGTGTGTAGTTCGGCAGCATGGGCGAATTGTTTGAAATCGACGTCAACCCTCCAATATATTATTTCTTTTTTTCCCGTCTTCTTCTTCTTATTCTCTCGCTCGCTCGCTCGCTCGCTTGTTCTGGCTGGCTCTGGCTCTATATGTGTATAGCCCGACTTTTTCCCGATTCGAAGTGAAGTGTATGTTGGTCATACGGAATATTGTGTGTGCATCTATTTAGTAATGGAGAAAAAAAGACAGAACTCATGCAGATACACACAAAGAGAGTCAACGGCGTACGAGTAGAACGGTGACGATCCAACCAACAAGAACCTACTCTCTGTGTGAGAGAGAAATGAATGATTCCGATTTCATCAGTGGAAAAACGGGGAGAAAACAGCACAAACTCCATATGCAGAGAGGCGCACACACATACACACGCACACCAATACGGGCGCACGGGCGCACACAGCGCGAGAGACAGAGAGCAAACGGATTGAGTGTAACGAACAAACGAATGACAGAGAGCGCAGTGTGTATGCAGCGCACTGTTGGGTCGATGTATGCGTGGTAGATATAGGGAATGCCGTATGCTTTATTGTTCTCGGCACCAGAGCACATGAAATTATCACAACGAAACATACAGAGTCCGAGAGCTGAGAGAACGATAAAAAGAGAGAGAGAGAGAGAGAGAGAGAGAGAGAGAGAGAGAGACGCACACAAAGAGCGAGAGAGCGTTATACTGAAATCCATTGCATTGATGTGTGTTGTTTGTATAACAACTCTCGTCGGCCTCAATCAACAGAGCACGCAGAGCAGAGCTCGAAGACGCGCTTCGACAAACAGCCAAACGAGAGCACACACAACGGCAACCGACCCACGGCGAGAGTAAAATAGCACCAGAGAGAGAGAGAGAGAGGGAAAGAGCGACAAACCGTTTAATATTCCGAAATGAGAGAATGCATCGCAGAGAACAAAGCAACAATTCGACTAGACGACGAACGGAGAGTCTATATGACCAATTATACCGCTTCGCTACGATGGCAACCGAACCGCGTCCATATGTGTGTATGTATGTGTGCGTATGGCTCCTCTCGCTCTATTCGTGTGTAGCACATCCATATATATATGTATATGTAATTTATATATATGACTTAATTTGTTCATTTTTCCATAAAATTTCACAATTCCTCTCCTTCTCTCTCTTTTCTCTCAACCGAACCATTCAATTCATTTTCGGTTGCCGTTTTTTTTGCAATGGATTACCATCGTTTTATCTATGCGAAAATTACCGACCGGAAAATTGGCATTTTTCTCGATAGAAAAAATCAGTCAATGTTTCCTTTTAAGGATTTGATTTGCATGCATTTGTTTAAATTTTATGGGCGAATTCGCATGAGCACAGCAAACCTATTCGAATCATTTTGTTTATTTGTTGCAGTGCGGTGCCGGTTCATTGACCGGCGATCGTTTGGGTTGCTTCAATTTAACGGTTAAATTCCAATCACTCAATGCAACTTGGCAGCGACGAATTTCAATGCAGCGAACCAGATCTGTACAAACTTTGGACACAATTATTTCGTGTAATGGACGATGTTCATGAGGGCACACGACTCGCGGCAGAGGGCACCGCCAAACAACTCAGCAAAGTATTTATTTCATTCATAACTGCGTTATTTTCTCTAATTTCTAACTAATTTCTTAATTCTCTAATTGAAAATCAAATTAATTTGAGAATTGAATTATGCAATTGAGACTCTTAATCACTATTTTCTTTTGTTTAACCAGATTTGTATTGTGGCTGCATCGACCAATAATGGGAAATCAGGCGAATTCGTAGCCGGAACTGTAATGCCAGTACTATTGAATGTTGGCATAACGCATGCTGTTGCTGAAATTCGAGCACTTAGCATGAAAACACTGTCCGAACTGATTGATTCATCCGGGTCACTATTAACGCCACATTTGCAAGTGCTCGTCCCTTGTTTGCTGAAAGCAACCGGTGAATTAGAAATGCCAAAATTGTCTTACATGTCCAATCAACTAGGCGGAAATTCGGATGCACAGGAACTCATCGATTCAGCACGTGCCGAAGTGGCTAAACAACATCATTCAACTGAAACGCTAACGAAATGTATCCGATACATCGAATATGAATCTCTCGAAAAGATGACGCCGAACATTGTCGAACTGATGAAAGTCGCCGTAAATTTAGGCACTAAAATTGCATGCGCACATTTTGTTTGCTTGGTGAGCAACATTTTTTTTCCATTCAATTTAAATCTTTTTTTTACAATATTCTTCCAATTTTTTGGATTTTTGAATTTTTCACATTTTTTTCCAACATTCCAATTATTCAGATTGGTTAAATTTTTCACATTTATATTTCATTTTTTATTGAGCACGCCAGATCACAATTCGCTTTCAGAAGGAGATGCAACCGTTGGTTGGTAAATATTTGAGTGCGTGTTTCGGCGGTCTCAAGGATCGCAACAATATTGTGCGCAAATATAATGCATCAGCGATCGGCCACTTGATCGGAATTGCCAAGGTTCGATGGATATTTTAGACACTTTGAACAATTTTCCAAAGAAGAATTGTTCAAAAAGTCAATATTTTTTGCTAAAAACACACATCGCTAAATCACTTCCCTTTTAAACAGGAACAATCGGTGGTCCGACTATTCACAAAATTAACGGAGTTTTATTTTGAGAACCAATCGAACAAGGGTATTCCGCAGACGATTTCAGCGATAAACAAGCGTCATCAAGAAATACTTAAAGATTATTCGGCTCACATTTTGCCGTTAATCTTTTTCGCGATGCACGAACAAGTGAATGAGGACAATCGTACGACAGTGGAATCTTGGAAGGAATTGTGGTTAGATGTGAGTCCAGGTGATGCTGGCATTCGTATGAATCTTGAGTCGATGATACCAATGTTGGAGAAATCGCTGGAAGATTCGTCGTGGATTATCAAAGCGCAGGGCGCAAACGCAATCAATACAATTGCCACGCGTTTGGGAAAAAATTTGGATCATGCCGAACGAAATCGCATGATTAATGCTTTGCTGCAAACAGTAAGCGGCCGCACATTTCAAGGCAAAGAACGATTGCTAGAAGCACTGGCCAGTTTGTGCGATGGTTTGAAGAAGGACGACTCTCAAATCCATCAACAAATCATCGATGCAGTTATGAAGGAGTGCAACAAAGAAGAGTCGGTCTATCGAACGCATGCACTCAAAGCCATTGGCAACGTACTGGAGCAGCTCGAAGAGGACCGTTTCGAAGATTTATACAATATGATTTGGTATTTGATTGATAAAAAGGATTTGGCATCTGTTACGGGCGATGATGAAGAGAAGAATCTGTCATCAGACGAACGGAATAAGCGTGCAATGATTTTTATCAATTTGAAAGAGACCGTATGCGAAACGATGGGCAAAGCATGGCCAAAGCATTCATTGGAAACGCAACGCAAATATCAGCTCATGTTTGTTGAACGATGCGTTCAATGTCTGCAAAATAACACGCGTCCAGTTCAGTTGGCACTACTCATTGCCCTCGGCAAATTTGTGGAGCGATTGAAGGTTCTGGAAGTTCCTGCTAATGCAAATCCCGAAAGTGCGGCCGAAAAGAAATTTAAAATCGATGAAGATGAAGGCGTTCTCGAGAAAATCTGCAAAGATATCTTATCAGCCGTAGTTTCTGTTTCGGGTAAGACCAAGTTTATGCGAAACTATTTGATCTGAAATCTTTTTTTTTTTTTCATGAATTTATTCGATTGAATTTCATTGGAATCATTTACAGGCATTCCACATACAGGATTAAAGAAGGAGGCGCTCAATATAATATTGACATTGTCAAATCGACTGATTGAGAAACAAGCAATGCATGAATTGGCCCTGCTCAAGCGAACTTTTGATGAGATTTTAGTTACACTTCAACGTGATAGCGCTCCCGAAATCAAAATTCGATTGAAGAATATCGAAGATAAATTGAAAAATGCATAAAAACGTTCTGCATCTGGATTTGGTTGGGAATGAATGAACACATTAATATGAACATACCAGATTATGTGAAGTATAATTCTACAAAATTTTAATAAAATTCTATTTGAAATATTTTAATTTAAATTTAATGCTGGATTTTCTCGTTGTTCCATTCCAATATTTCATAATTTCGTTATTTTTCGAGAAAAACGTGAGAGGTGAGTGAGAATAATTTGTGTTTCTGCAAAAAAAGGAACTTTTCACTCTTGGCATTTTAGTATTATTGTCTTTGGATGATAATACTCAAATGCCAAGAGTGAAAACCAAACAAGTAGGTTTGTTTGGCTTACACACTGAGTGTTTTTTTGTTTGGCTTCTACTATCGACGATTTTTAGTTAGTGTCTCTTGTATATTATTTTTGTATTAGCGTTTTCTTCAGCAAATTCTTAGGATATGCTCTCCTTCCGAGGCTGTCAAATCATTGCAAGAGATTCTTTTTTATATATTGGTGTTTGCAACAAAAGTACTGTCGATCGCTAGCCACTATTTCTTCCCATCCTTTGAGCTGAATTCCGGGGAAAAGGAACTCCTCATCACTTGAGACTATCAATGAATCGACCCATCTTTCAACTTCTTTTTAGAAACGTAAGTTTTCCTCAGACAGGCCATGTGTCATCGATCAAAAAAAGTTGAGGAGGGAGCATTGTCTGGTGAATACCAGGCGGGTGGGGTAGGATCTCCCATCGAAGTGTTTTCGAGTAATTTTTGAGTTGCTTCGAACCATGAATATTCTGTTTTATAAAAGCGTTCGCATGTTAGATATCCCCTTTAACGTCTCTCGGTTTCAGCTCGAGCGGCACTCAACTTCCTTGCTTTTAAAGCAATTGCATGTAAGCGTCTAGAATCTGTTGATTTATCAACATTCAATGATTCTGTCAATTCTTGAAGTCGATAATGACTCCAATCAACTTAAATTTTGTTTTTCTGACAAGCCAGGACGCTTTTTGTCTTCGATATCAAAATCACCACTTTTCTAGCGTGCAAACCAACGCTGACACACTCTAATCTCTGGAAAATGTTCAGGATAACCTTCCGAGGGTAGACGATGAGTTTCTGTTGCATTTTTCTCCAGATTAAAATACAAAAGCAGACTTTTCCGCAAATGCTGTTTTGTTGGCAAGTAAAATGTCCAATTATGCTTAAAAAAACGGTGCATTTTTACTAATATTCAGTACGATAGATGAAATGCAATAGATTTTTTTGTGCTCTTCAACATACAACAGCTGTCATTATCCAGAAATACCGCGTATAATAGCTATGAAGTTAACAAATACGACATTTTTAGTGCAAACACCGATATTTTTTTTAATTCAATAAATTTTTTTCAATGGGTGTATACGTATTTTACATTACATGCTAATCAATACATAAAAATGAAATTTCAAATGCAAAATAATTAATATGTTATTCAAATTGATCGATTTTGAACCAAATCATTTGCAAGTTTTTCATTCATTGAACTTGACCAAGTTATTTAATATTCATAAGTGAAACGATTAATTGTGTTTGTACTTCATTTTTTTATTCCCGTATGTTATGTTAGCAATAATGAGAATTCAAATGGTGGATAAATGAAACTGTTCTTTTCGATTCAACAGGCTTCACCTATGTGGGACCCAATTTCCATTCTTTTGCATAAATCCTGCTGCTTTCAGACGTCTCGAAATTGTTTGTTGAGAGACTCCTAATGATTCTGCTAGTTCTCCTTCCGTTTGAGATGGATCTTCATTGAGTAATGCCGCCAATTCTTCATCTTCGAACTTTTTTGACTGACCTGGACGTTCTTTGTCTTCAACGCTGTAATCACCACTTTTAAATCGTCGAAACCAATCAAAACAAGTTGTTTCAGAAAGAGCATGTTCCCCGTAAACTTCCACCAGAATACGATGACTTTCAGCAGCAGTTTTCTTCAAAAAAAAATTATGAAGTAAAATTCCCCGCAAAAACTTTTTTTCAGGTACAAAATTATTCATTTTTAAGCGCCAAAATCAAAAAGTTACTATTACTTTCGGAATGTTTGACTTATATAGTTTTGAAGGCTTATGTCAGCACAACAAAACGCAATATTTGTTGAATCGTTTAGCAACTCATTAGTGGCTGGTGACACCTGTTAGTTAAAACAACGAGTACTACCGATAATTGTTCCATTCAAATGACCAATGAATAGTTGAATGTCATGAAACATTTTGAAAATACGCCCGAAACCGGTGTAACCCATATTTTGATTTTCAAAAATGCCGCAATTATCCAAACATTTCCCAGAATCTGGAGCTGTTGAAATCGTACACTTTCTCTTGATATTCTTTTAAATGTCAAACCTGTCAAACTCACGCACACAGTCAAGAGCCGCACGACAGCGGTATTCAGTCATATCTTATCTCAGTGACATATATTACGGCTTTTCTATAATAATAGAATAGTTTCTCAACTGTTTTTCCATTATATTGCGTGCGCGCTTTTGATATTCTCCACTGTGGTGGCATTCAATTGCCATTGAATTCAATGGAATAGATAATATCGAATCACAAACAGTTAAGGTAAAGCAATCAAAAATATCGCAAACAATCAATTCCGTCTCTTTCGGTGTGTTGCTCTTTTTATTTGGTCGCTGCGTTACAGAGAGTGTCATTTCAAGTCTACTCTTGGTTGATTTTCCCCCGTTATTCACCATTCGTTTTTAGACAATTTCTAAACAAACAAAATTCGTTTTTAATGTCGCATCTCGTCGGCATTGTATCAAATTCCGTGGCCAACACATTAACAGCTTGTTTTTTTAAATGTAAGCAATAAAAACCAAATCTGTCAAAACAAATACAAGTGATATGTGTGCGATCAAATCTATACGAAAGTTCACATTGCACGAAGTTTTAATGTTTGTTTTCGTTTGAAGATTGAATATTTTGAGGTTTTATTTGCACATGATTTGCGGACGCAGTTCAATCGAAGTAATCTCATTTCTTCTTCACTTCTCATCGTAATTCAGGTCAAGCGTGGCTCACTGTTGGCACTCGAGGCTCACACAGTTTAACACAATTCATCAAAATGACCGATTTTAGCGTTGAAATTCTTCCAGCGTTGCAGGATAATTACATGTATTTGGTAGGTTTACAGACGACTGACTTTTGATTGTTGACCATTTTTCCAATTGATTTCGTAATTCATTGGCGATCTAATGTTATTATGCTTTAGAACGATGATTGCAATCGTCAACGACTTCATCTATATTCTTATGGTGATCAATCGTTGATTATTGTCGTCCTAGGACATAGAGCCTCAAAAATGAAATTGAATTACAGCTCAAATTCAAAATTTGAAAGTTCGACTTTTGAAGTCTCTGAATTACTTACCTCAGTTACTGAGGCTCAGTGCCAAAGTAAACGTGCTTATCTGTGATGACATATTCCATTCTATTCGAATCATGGATCCGACACCAATTCTCAGATCATTGACAATGCAACACGTGAGGCTGCAATCGTTGATCCAGTCGAACCGGAGCGAGTGCTAACGGCTGTTTCGGATCAAGCAGTTCAATTAAAATCTGTGCTAACTACACATCATCATTGGGACCATGCCGGCGGCAACGAGAAGCTCGTCTCGAAATTCAACAAATCACTAAAAGTATACGGCGGCGATGATCGAATTGGCGCACTAACCGACAAAGTCAAACACGATGATGAGATTGCATTGGGTCTTTTGAAAATTCGCTGTTTGTTCACGCCGTGCCATACAACCGGACATATTTGCTACTACATCGATTCGCCGAGAGGTGAACGAGCCGTTTTCACGGGCGATACATTATTTTCGGGTGGCTGTGGCCGATTTTTCGAGGGCAATGCGGCGGATATGCATGCGGCACTCATGGGAAAACTCTCAAAACTACCAAACGACACAAATGTTTACTGCGGACACGAGTATACACTGCAAAATTTGGCCTTTGCAAAGCACGTGGAACCGAACAATCAGGATATTCTCAAGAAAATCGCATGGAGCCAGAAAATGCGCACCGACGGCATTCCAACGGTATGGTTGAATTCATGTAATTGAATTAGATTTTTGAACCGATTTTAAGTGGATTTGTTCATTTGAAATCACCCAAATTGCTAAAGTGTAGCGATTTATTATTATTTATTTATTTTTTGCGGTGTTGAACAGGTGCCATCGACGATCGGCGAAGAAAAGCTGATTAATCCATTCATGCGGGTCAATCAAGCGAGTGTACAACAGCATGCGGGCAAAAGTGATGAGATTTCCACAATGGCTGCGATTCGAAAGGAAAAGGACAACTTCAAAGGATAAAATCGCGTATTTATATTTACCACCAAGAACAATATCTTTTTGGATCACTTTTCCAGCAATTGGAAATCGAAAAAAAGCACGCAATTCCAGAGAGTATCTTTTTTACATAATTTGTATATTGATGTTGATTCTTTGCCACTTTATTAATTACTTCATAGAAATTTAAATACGTTTTTCAAATTGGAATTCCATTTTCTTATTTAGTTTCTATGTTTTTTTTCTTTGCACAATTTCTAATTCTATAATTTGTTGCTCGAATTATTTTGCTCTTTCTTTTTTCTCTCAATAAAATAAAGTACACAAAAAATAAATGCAGTTTTTAGTTTTAATAAAACTTATTACAGAGGGAGAACTTGAACATTCGTTTTACACCACATACGAACAATATTTTGTTTTCGACGAGATTTACATTTGAATGCAGCAAAATACTTCTTTGGCCAGTTTGTTGTTTTGGAATCGCCTGAATTTGTTTATGTTCCGTAAACTTCTTCGGTTGCGTACGCGGTGTGAGCATAATTACCGTGGGTGAAAAGCCGCGAAAAATTGCTATCTATTCCTGAGCTGGGTATCACAGGCATCATGTCCCTGCAAAAATATTCGAAAACGAAACCATTGAATCATCAAAAATGTAAGAGAGGACAAAAACAAGTCGAAAAACTTGCATCAAAA
The DNA here is from genome assembly GCA_028476595.1 of Obolodiplosis robiniae. Classification (NCBI taxonomy): domain Eukaryota; kingdom Metazoa; phylum Arthropoda; class Insecta; order Diptera; family Cecidomyiidae; genus Obolodiplosis; species Obolodiplosis robiniae. The sequence goes on along the minus strand of CM052017.1, from coordinate 2,715,678 downwards.
TGTTACAAACATTTAATCAAAGGTATTGCAAGAAATTTCTTCAAATCTCGAGATCATGAATGATTAGATAATGATGCTGGTTAAAAGCCGAACATTTTCTATAGATCGATTTTCTTTGAACTGACCAATCATTTTCCGTAAATCCATCGAAAGTGAAATATTGTTTTTTCAACACATTTTTTTTTCTTTACTCGAATTTCCGCAGAAACAATTTGGACATTTTACATTTAGAAACACATAAAATGCTTCACTTTTGAATATTACACGCATAAAACTTGGTCAAAAATCGATAGGCACGAAAAAAAAACATCTGTTTTTCTCATCTGCACCAGCATGACTAAGTCGATTTGATTGAACTATTAGAGGAAGTGCTAGTTTTTTTCCTCTCTTATTCTGCATGTGGCAAATGGTGATCGCCACTTGTGTTTAACAAAATATAAATTACGTCGATATAAATGGGTATGATACTCACAAACGACTCTGCGGGGTTCGATCCCTTTGTCGTCGATTTTTAAACCAATTTGACACTTGTGTTAATGTGAGTCCAGTTTTTTTCGCCAGCAACTTCTTCTCTTCGGGTGTCGGATACCTAAACATGGCACAAATCGAAACAAGTGTGCATTTTTATTCAGATTGAATATTTCGGCATGGAAATACAAGGAAACGATTGTTTACATTCTCAGAAACATTTCAATCGTAAATAAATTACGTCGATGACAATCAAATTCAATGAATGATTCTAGATGTCAAATCGAACATTGATTGTAAAAGAAATTGAAAAGTTCATCAAAATGTGAATGCTGAATGGAATGTGGAACGCGACACTAATATAATATAAATTAGTAAAATTATTACCGATTTCGTTCGTAGCAATCTTTCAGCGCATTTCGGCTTTTTTCTTTAAAGCAATAAACGGTTTCTTCGCCATCCCAAATGGTTTTCGGCAGTGGATACTTCTTTCGAATGCGATACTTATCGACCGCTCCTGATTTTGTTTTAAAACGAAACGTGCACATTATTAGTTACGATTGACGAATAGAAATAAAAAATAAGAATCAAAGCGCAACGAAAACAAGAAATCATGTTTATCAAATAGAGAAAAAAACATGTTTGAATCAAATACAAATACTTTTGAGCATCGAATAAATTATAAACTTCTACACACAAAACAGTGAAATGAACGCCCAAAACACGAACCTAGACGACGATCTCGCACTTTTTCAGCTTCTTTATAATGGGCTTTGAACCAAAGCAATTGCAGTTCGTTATGGAATTTAGTGGAGAAGCAGTGTGACTCGAGTAATTTATAGAGATCATGATAAAGACCTTGATGATAAGCGACCACAGCTCGGGCTCTTCAAAATTCGGGAAAAGATTTGTTTTGATTAATCACCTGATAAAATGTGTGTTCTTTGTTGAAATGGTAACAGTTCTGAACGGATGATATTTTGTGTGTCGAACATACAAAACCAACAAACATGAATACCTTTCGGTAAACATTGCGTTCATTTCTATGAGTCGCTTACCTTAGAATGCTATCGTTGGCTCGAACAAGTTCACCTTTGGGCAAGTTGTATAGAAGTGTGGCCAATTTTTCAATGTCGCCTTTCTGTTGGAGCGCTTCACACAGACACTGTATATGATCTGGACTAAAATCTAAATGCTTTCTTCCCATTTCTGTGCTGAATATGCCCGATGAACTGGTTGATTGGCCGTTTGGCGACAAAGCAACGGACGGTGACATTGCGTACGCTTGTGAATGATTATCACTTTCTCGATTTGACATTGAATCAATTAGCCGATTGTTTTCTATAAATACGAATTCATTTCCTTTTTTTTAACACAAAAACAATTCAATTCGTTCGCATTGCAATAAAAAAAAAAATAGAATGTGCCATTTTCCGTCGCACTTACCAAAGTCACTATCCACTGATTTTCGAACGAACATTTTGTCATTGTTGAAATTTTGGAATTTTTCAGGGAAGAACAACGTCGTTTTACAGAGTGCTGAATTTTCAGCGGAACCATTGCTTCGATAACCTGCACGAAAGAAGCCACAAAATGTTGAGCATTAATTAAACGGCACAAGATATTCATTCTCTGATATTCACTCGGGTAATTCTATCATATTTTAAGCAAAATATTGCTTTTGATGTAACGGACCTGATGAACTGTTGCTCGTATTGGGATTATTATTACTAATACTGTTGTTATTATTATTATTATGGTTGAGAGTTGTGCCATTGGCTAATGCCAGCGGCGAGTATGACATTGCTGCTTTGTGATTGTTCTGAGGAATTCCGTTTGTTTTAATATTATTCCGAAGTGGATCCGTGGGGCTGTTTGAGTTTGAGCTCATCACATGGATCGCCGACATCATGTCATTTCACTGCATTTGATCAACTCACAACAATCACTGGAATCACTCACGCACACTAAATGTTAAAATCTATGCGAAATGCAATGCGCGCCATAAGCTAATACATGGAGCATTCACTCACAATTTGCACACTTTTGCCAAACAATTTCCTCTTCAATCTTATCGGATTCATAAAATTTTAATTTTTCTTGAAGAAAAAATTGTCCAAGTTCGATTCTTTTTCACTGTTGCACGTTTTCACTTTTTTGAACCAGAGATTCCATTGAAAATCCTCAAAATTCTTAACGTTTTCACTAAGATTGTGTATTGCGAAAATAGGAATTGCATATGTTGCGTAAAAAATTGTTTAAACTAACGGCATGAACTGTATGAGATCCTAAAGCCTTCTGAAGCAAACAAATCCAACCAGTTGCTTTCAAAGTCCAGCTGAAGTGTGAAACGAAAGGAATATGAAAGCGGACAACCAGATAACAATTGTTGAGAGAGCGAGATCGAGAGAGTGAGTGAGTTTGAGGGAAAAAAGCGCCGGTTTCGTGTACAATGCTATTTCAACCCACAATACGAACATGAGACGCTCTTATAGGCGATCACAAATGTAGTTACAAACATGTGTGAAAAACTCAAATTCACAATATCAACGAAAAAAAGGCTCTGCCAATGTGAAATCGGAGAGTTGACACAGCCGAAATAGCATAAAGCAACGATGACAACAACAACAACAACAACAACCTACAGACCGTATTCGAGTGAATTTGATTGTTGTGTTTGTGTGTTGTTGTTCATTTATTTTCACTGTCGATCGGTTATGGCAAAAAGCACTGCGAGGGGCTGGATCTGTTGCCATTGTATAAAAACTATGTCTATTATATTTACTCTTGTTGAAGAGAGATCAGTCATACTAACCATCCGCGTACGAGGATATGGTGCAGCAAAGAGACTAGATAAAGCAACATTGGTATTGGTTTATCCTGCGCAAGATCAAAACAAATGCTCCGCCTTTTCTCATATTCGCATCGCGTTGAATGTTTTTCGGTGTCGAAGAATGTGTTTTGATCCTTTTTATCGGCAGCGAACTCCTTTTGCACATATAGGAAATGTCTATTAGAAACTGGAACCTCTGAAATTCGATTTCAACTACCTATAACATTGAGAATTTGAGTGTCAGCCACTCCCAGGCATCTTCCTCCCTGATGTGAGTGCATAAGTGTGGATCATTTGGAAAGGTTTTTTTTTAAATTATCGAAGCGATGATTTCATTTGACACTTGCTCTCGCAAATCACATTTCTATGAATTTACGATTACAATATAAATATTAATTTCAGTTCATGTGGCCGAGAATCGATTTAATTGAGCCCATGTTTGTGTGTTTGTCCATTCGAATAATATGTTCTATGAAATTGACACGAAAACATTGATAGAAAACGAAGGCGATGAGCTACAAAACGTTTTGCGTGCACATTGGATCTGCGAGATTGGAATAAAGCATGCAAAATGCTGACTCGACGACAACATTTCTATAGCTAGAACAGTTTCTAATTGCCAGGCGACCACAGTTATAGAAAATTAGTTCACAAGAAAACCATCACATTCCATAGAATTATCAACATTTTCCGCGATTCTATTGTCGGGATTTCAGCACAACGCATATATTTTCGCCTCGTTTGAGAGATGATGAGCAAAAAAACGTGTCGCCAATGAAATGCGAATGGACGAACAACAAACACAACAATGTAATTCAATATGCTGAGTATTTACGTTTCAATTGTGATGTGAATGAATTTTTTTAATGTTTCCCATTTCAGTTGGAATAACGCTGCACTTGCAATTTCAATCGACCATTAGACTGAACGACTTAGACGACCCGGCATTGCATTATGTGATTTTTTGCATGCCAAACAGAAGTTTGTAGGTGACTTTTTTCAGACTATTGGTTTTGTTCTGTGCTGATGCGTGATTGCTGAGAGCAGCCTAGCTGCTCAGCTATCTTCCATAAGCGATTCACTGCCAGCGGCTGACCAACCATAGTTAACCAACTGCTCTTGGCCCAGCAATACCAGTGCTCTGCAGTTTTTTTTTGCACATTCCTTTTTCTGAAAATGCAGTTTTTTTGCCATCACATGTCAGTTTTTTGAAAAGTTTATTTTCCCATCGCTTTTAAATAATTTTCATAACATTTTTTTTTAACAGAAATTTTGCAAATTGAGTAATTTTTTTTTTGGATTCAAAACTGAGCGTGTGATTAGAACGTAGGAACGTTGAAAGGGACGATTTTGGAGCTTGATTTATTGTTGTAATGAAGGTCGAATTGAGACAGATAATTGAATGTAGATTGTTTCCTAGTTTCGAAATAATTGAAAATACAAATTATTCAACACCAATTGATTTTGATTTTTTTTTCATTGCCAAAGATCCTCGAAGAAAACCATTTTCCATGCTCGAACATTTTTTCTAATATCTAAATTCGGTATTGCTCTTCAAAATTGATTGATAAATATAGGAGAGTTATTCGAAATGAAATGGAAATCAACGGTTTTATCATTAAATTATGAAAATGAGGCTGAGGCACACAATTCAGAATAGATAATTGGCCAAATTTCGAACTGTATGACTTTGATGCCAGAATTTTTAGTTTCTATCGCACCAAAATGTGTATATTTTGCATCACTCAGTAGAATATTTTGTCAACTTTTGATATCACATTTTGCCTAGCAATTTTTATTGCAATTCTATTTTCATTTTTTCAAAAAAAAAAAATGTCGCTAAAACTCAAACTCCGAATACAATGAAACCCGAAAACATTTGCATCACACCATATTCCAAATTTACCTTCTAATCTATTCGCATAAAAAAAAACGTGTATTCTTCAGAAAAAAAAAATCGAGTCCGGCAGGATTCGAACCTGCAATCTCCTGATCCGTAGTCAGGCGCGTTATCCGTTGCGCCACGGACCCGCATGCATAGAGAACGCCAGCTTGTAACTTAACACATCGATCCGCCGATGTATACAATAAAATTTATTTACTGAATGCACGTGTGTGCTCCATGCTTCTGAGTTGAGAGAAAATATATCAAACAATCTATCTAAGTGCTCCGGATGGATATTTCAGCACGAGATGTCTCAGAAATCGAGTTCATTCCGTTCATTTCGTGTTGATTTTAATTCGCCGATTTGCAAATTCCAAATAACAATCACAATATCAGCACGTTATTTGTGGAATATCGCATTGAATCGCATAGTTGAAATGAATATGGAAGGGATGAATCACTATTCACACAGCGACTGTAACTAACGATTGAGAATGATTGTGCACCGCAATCTCATCACATTTAATATATTAAATAAATATATTCCCAGTGGAGCTAATTAAGGGTTTAACCGCTGAAAAAATGGCAGTATAACGACCATAATTTGATTTAACTGTAAAAAAATGCACGATAAATCCCCTTTATTCGTTGTAAACACAGTTGATTTTTTCAAGTGATTTGATGATATGAATGAGCAAAATCTCGGCAAATATTTCTCTTGCGATTCATTCGTAACAATTGGTTTTGAAGATGTGATTTTGGCCACTCCTCCGGATTGAGAGAAGGAATGTGTGTGTGTATCCGCATTGATCGCATTGCACGAAATTCGTTATTGAATTTCGTTCATGACAAGCGCGCTTCGAATTACATACATCTAAACGGTGTTGAAAATCAAACGAGCGGCAGACAGACAGAGAGCGAGAACGAGTCGACGCACCTAACTTAATAAGCTAGAAAGTGAGCAATCGCATTATAATCAGACAACAGAAATCCAATGGGGAAAAAACAACGAAATACAATGAGCGTCAAATAACATATTTTTTCGTGTTGCTGCTGTTGATGTCATATATGAGAAATAAATGACACAAATCGCAATTGGCGCATTCAATTCTGTCTGCACTCGAATCCTATATTTGGTGCATCAGATTTTTCCATCGTGTATGTAAACTGAAAATGAAGAAAAATGTCATATCATCAGCACATTTTGGCCATTTGAGAGAAAAATGTGTGCACGCTATTTTTGTTTGGTGATAATTTTTATAGAAAATGTACTCTTTTGTGCGTTTCAAGTCGACTCAAAATGGCTGTTCCCATTGTATTGAATTAACAATCATTGCAAACTGTAAAATCTTCGCAATAGATCTACGGAGGCCATGAAAACTGCTTTAGCCGAAAAACACTTTGAAACAGTTTGTGTGCGAACCATTCGTTCACTCGCTCACTCGTAATCGGTGAGTGAGAACGAGAGGAACAGCGTAAATGTGATTGGAATGGCAGCATTCAGAGAGCGATGTAACCAGAGCTCTCTCTCAAATGCTAATTTGAGTTTTCGATGGTGTTGCGTTTCGTGTGTAATTCTAAACTTTCAATTTCACACTTTTTTCTGCTCGTCCGGTTCTCGTGCATCGTTCTGTTCTATAATCTATGCACAAGTTGGTTTCATCGTCGGTTCCATCCAGCAATAAAACCGATGATTATTAATTTTATTGATCTGATTTTGGGCAACTGTGCGTGCGTTTTTTTGTCGGAAACACCGATTTAATTGATACAAATCTGCAGCAGCAAATTCGGTCGTCTTCTGTTATTTATAGACACACATTTGTTTACATTCTGAGAATTGGTGAGCGTATTCAACACCTCAGTTTTAATTCTGTTTGAACACATTTTTCTCTCTCTCTCTCCCTCCCCTCATTCAGTCAGTTTAACAAATCTGGAATTCGATTAAATGTGCATCATAGCAACGCTATTTCGAATATCGTTTGTAATTGAATATGTTATCGTGGAATAAATTGCACCGTCCGAAAATTGTGCGCCATAATCGTCTCAAGCTCGCTTAAATACAGACCGAATTTTAAATTTGATCTGGCAAAGCTAATTAGTTGTCGGCTATTTTGCAATTAAAAGCTATGCATATGGGATTTGAGGTGCAATCGTACCGAAAGTTGATATGGAGACGCTTTTTGAGATGGTGTTCGTTAGTATTGCCTCCCTCCAATAAAATCGGCTACACCTCGCACTCGAGAGCCCACATCCACACGCTCACTCACATCTCACACATAATAAATTCAGCACAATGAATCATTAAAAAAGAGCTTAAAAATGCGTGTAACGGGCGTGATGTTTGTGTTATTAATTTAATTAGGAGCTACTTTTTGACATGCTCAATTTTCAGGGGATTTTCCTCGTCATTTCAAAATAACCACTTGTATTGTCAATAAATCTTCGAAGTGGGCTGCATCGACGGCGCACCATTCATTCGCCCGCTTCATATCAACCCTAAAATTATATGCGTTTGGCATTTTTTTTCGGTATGTTCCATTTTAATTGGATATATTTTTACGTGAGATTTTATCTTAGAAACATACATCTAATTGGAACATTATGGTTAGAGTTAATATCGAATAACAGGTCGAACGACAGTAGCAGTGCGTTGTGCGCGGCAAAAATCATTCAAAATAGCTAAACATATGTTACTGTCATCATTACTGTGTCGAATCGTCAATTTCATGCAGCCGACGAAAAATCTACTAGGGAGTTCCAGCCAGTTGCACTGTAACTATTCACTTGAACAGAGAGACACAAAAGAATTAATCAATGTTTTTATTTACATAATTTCAAAAATGTATATGGCCTTGTTCAGAATTACAAGTAATTTATTTTGGTTCAAATTTATCGACTTTGAACACAGCATTTTCGTCGTTCTCTGAAACACTTGCCAATGAAAGTAAACTTCATGAATTTAAATGCATACAAATAATTATGTTTCATTTATCTGAATTTCAGCCGAAAAATGCCGTCCAATTTCGCGCAATCATAAGAAGTTTGGAAATGGCCGTTCCCAAAAAGCAGCTATCGAAAATATCGAAAAAGCATGCAGTAGCTATTGAAACTTCAAACTTCATCGAAAATAACTGTCAATATTTTAGTTTTTATAAGTATTCATTTTGAAAACATTTTTTTCAACTCCATTATTTTTTACGTGCATTTTGTCAGGGAGAGAAGGAATTTCTTCGGAAAATTTCGATTTAGTTGAATATTTTTCAGGAAAATGTTATTTATTCGACTAAATTTTCATTGAAATCGGATTGCAAAATACTATGCATCAAAGAATCATTGTAAAAAATAGCATTCTTTTAGTTCAAATTGTAGTTCATAAAAGGATAAAATCAACATTAAAATGTTTCACCGACAGATGAAACCGATGGTTCTCCACGTTCGTTCATGCAACTCGTGAATTCTGAAAAATGCCACTTTCAGAAAGTTCTGACACTCAAATTACACTGGTCGCTCTCGCATGTGCGGTGTGCTTTGTTTATCACAAACAGCAACGGTCTTTTGTGACGAGCGAGAGAATATTCTTTATGTATGTAACATTGATCAATGGACAAATCCAGTTGAAAATAATTTCGGAATTTCCAAACTGGTCGTCAGTACAGCGACTAAGTTTCTAATAAAGAGATGTGAATGACAAAAATACATTTATTTGCGTGTGAATGATATAACGAATCGCTTGGGAATTTCCTGTAAACTTTTACAAACAAACACTTATCACCGACAAAAGAACATTTTTTCAACGCGTTCATAAGTCGCGATCAAAAGTGATTATTTGAATGTTTTTTTTTTTATAATTTGATAAATTTAGATTTGATATCGGAAACGGTTTTTTTGCAAGTCAATTGTTAATATCAATTTATTTCCGTTGCAGTGTTAATTATAACCTTATTCGTGATCTATCCGATATTGGCACGAAATGCGCAAGCAAATGAACTTGGCGATGGATTCTTCAGATTTGCAACTCGTTTGTACGCGGTAATTTCAAATTAAGATTGCCTTCGGAAGGAAATGTAATTGTTTGATTTTCTGAACCAAATTTCGAAATCGAACAAATATGTTTGTTCATTGTTTATTTGTATAAATACCGAAATGTGTTTTTTGTTTTTTTATTGAATCAAAGGAATGTGCCAGGCCAAATGCCTTTGAAAATGTGATAGTTTCTCCGTATTCTGTTGCATCTGCTCTTTCACTGCTTCTGCAAGCGGCTAATGGAACAAGTTTTGAAAGTTTAAAAAATCAAATGCTCTTGAAGAGCGACAAAGCTGGAATTGCTCAACAATTCTTGAAGCTATACAATTCGCTGCAGAAAGGTGCGGGAAATGTGGAGCTATCGATTGTCAATCAAATCTATATTCAAAAGAACTATCAACTAAATCGTCAATTCCAAGAGGTGGCAAGTGATACGTTTTTTTCAGGCGTTGAGTTGGTAGACTTTGCGGAGCCAAACACTACACAGGAGATCAACCATTTTGTCAAGATGAAAACAAAGGATAAAATCAAGAATCTAATTAAATCGGGATCGCTTGATCCGAATTCACGTGTCGTTTTGATCAATGCCATCTATTTGAATGGCAAGTGGGAGCATGCATTTCGCAAAACTTTCAAAAGTGCATTTTATATCAATGAAAACGAAACGGTTGCAGTTGATTTCATGAGACTCGAGAGAAAACTCAACTATGGCGTTTTGGATTTTCTCGACGCAACTGCACTGGAAATGAAATATTCGCACTCGGAATTCTCGTTCGTCATTATTTTGCCGAATAAACGTACAGGAATGGCTGCGTTGGAATCCAATGACATTGATTTGGCACGAATCACTGCATTTGCTATGCATAAAGATGATGTTGATGTCATAATTCCCAAATTCAAACATCAATTTGATATTAATTTGGTTACAATTTTACAACGTGTATGTGTTTACAAAATGTGTTGAAGAATCGATTGCTCAAATCAATAAATATATTTCATTCATCGATTTCAGATGGGTTTCGGTTATTTATTCGACGTAAACAAAGCTGATTTGAGCTGCCTTCTAGATACAGACGAGCAATTATTTGTGTCCGATATGTTGCATGCAGCTGTCATTGATGTTAATGAGAAAGGATCCGAAGCTGCCGCTGTCACATGTAAGTCATCAATAGAGTTTTTGATTAATTTGATGTGATTAACTGAAGAACGGTTTGCTTGTAAAAAAAAGTCAGACAATTAAAAATTCACTCTCCAGCTGAATATAAGTGTAGTTAACGTAATTTCAAAGCTGTAATTGATTTTCACCTCCCAACAATTTATTTTCAACCTTCCATTTGTGACCTTCAAATCATGAGAAATTTCAAATTTTACTCAAACTCATTCAATTGGAAGACGGGCTGATTATTGACAAGCTCATCTTAGTCAACATTGAATGCGTTAAAGAACTATTGCAAATAATACGATATGCTAAAATTATTTGGAATTATCCAATTTTTAAGTTGCTGAAGTGGTGAATCGTAGTGGATTCTCTGAACCTATGCGAGAGCCTATCAGATTCTACGCCGAACACCCGTTCAAGTATTATATTTGGCACAAAAAGAGTGGAACTGTTCTCTTCAGCGGACGTGTTTCGAAGTTTTGAAGAACCAAACAACAGAATGGATTAGGTGAACCCAGCGCAGACCTCATAGACAACATAAATGTTGAATTAGTTTCGTTGAACAAAGTTCAATTCATGTAGCACTATGCAGTGCGATAAAAACCTGTTTAGATTTATTTCGGAATTTCCAATCTATTTGTTTATTTGTCGACTTTTGTACTTGTTCAATGACTTAGATCAATTCATATGGCATTATCATCAACAACCTAGTGTGCACTGTGCATCATACAACGGCTTTGATTGGCTTTTTTTGTATTTTTTTTTAATTTTCCTCTCTTGACTTTCGTAAGCATTGTCAAGACGAAGAAATCACTTAATCTTACGAAGGATTTGTGTTTAAGCAATGAAATGTCGTAACAATTCAATAAAAATTATTCTTCTGCAACATTTTTCAATACTGCTTGTGTTTTTGCTCTAGAAAACGTACAACCTCATACATCAGCAGCGTCACAGGACTATTTTTTTTGTCAAATGTTTTTTAAAAGATATATTTGCATTTTCTATCATTAGAAAATAAAACTGCAGTGATACGATACGGTATACTTGTCGACTATTTGCTCTAACTTCGCTTGATTCCTTTGGTAGGGTGCAGAACAATTCGCCGGAATTGATGAATGTGAGACACATGCAGCATATTCCATTTCTGAGTCGATATAAATGACAAATTTCAAGAACATAAAAACGACATATTTTGAAGAGGATTTAGATCGAGAAATTTTGATATTGGCCTATTGGAACCTTTCTGCCTCTCAGTACTGCTATTATGGCCGAACAAAAATTGGTCCGAATTAGGTGGAATTTTGATATTTTGATAACGCTACTAATTTGTAAATCTTCAATTCAATTCTGGCCCAACTTTTCAATGCGAAAAATAGATGATTCTCGGAGAATGAATTTCATTTTCAGAGACAAGTAAATAGAGCGTGTTAAATCCATTGGCAAATTGGTCGATTTAGGTTCATATCGATGTCGATCTTCAAATAAGATTTTATCGAAATTTGTGTGAACTCATTGGTCTACAGCAAAAGAAAAAAGAGAGTCGAAACAAACTCATAAGCAAATATTTTGTGCAATTACACATGCTTTCGGTTTTTTGTTGTTATTGCTAAAAACACTTATGAACAATAGACAAAGAATTTCAAGTGATATCATCTTAAGCATCGGATTAGTTTTGACACACACACACACACACACACACACAAAATGAAACAACAAACAACGAAAATGGTTTAAAGTGTTTGGAAAACGCCCCACAAAATGCTGGCCTTTCTGCGAATGGATTTGTGTTCAAAAAGCGAAAAGATAAAAACACCTTCATTCTTTACCTGGTCTAAGCGCATCGACGATTACCGAACAACCATTTCAAGTGGCCCGTACTCCGGTGGAGTCAATGAGAATGTTTGTTTTTATTAAAAGATTTTGTGTAGATTTTCAGCTATAAAAGCACCTTACACGATCCAATCGTTACGTATTTCGTATACTCCTCACGCAATTTAATCCGAATTTAATGATCTGTTGATGTCAAAATCTATTTTATTGCATGTTCATCAACTTCGACGATACAATGTCATAAATACATCGGATCGGTACCTCATTCGGAGCTCTGGGAATTCACTCAACGCATTACTATTATGCACATCTGGATTAAACGCATGTTATTCCATTCACACTGTGTGTTTTCGTTGAAATCATCCCCTCGTCAATGAAAGGAAATGATGACGGGTATGCGTAATATTCAATTGAATTTTACAGCAAATTGCACAATAAAGACCGAATCGCTCCTGGAAACACAACGAAAGAAGAAAAACGAGAAGCACACATACACACTCAATTGATGCAATAGTTGTCATTCACACCTACGCATTGTGTTGCCATTCCTAATCCAGGTTAACGAAAAATGCAGATAAAACCAGGCAAAAGCGCAATAGGTGGCTGGCAAACAGCAAACGATTAACCTGAATGTCAACAATGCATGTGAATATGGTGATTTGTTTATTTAACAAAGGAAACATTTTTTTTCTCACTTCACATTGAAAACATCCGATACTTTTCTATTTTGAATGTGTTGAGACATTGGACGGGAATAGCCGTCGTTTGCTCTATTTTGCAACAACCCAAATCGAGGACAAAACTTCCAGTTTATATCAATGAAATTGTGATTGAAATACATTTGAAAAGGACCGTTGAATAATCAAAATCGAATAAAATAGCATTTCATCAACTGTTTGATGAACAAATCGACCAGCACCTCCAATCCATGAATGAATCAGCATACAAATATCTTTGAAAATATGTTTCATTCATGCAGTGATTTTCATAGTGGATTGACGCTTTCATTATTGTATCTTCAAAGAAACGTCATCTCTGTATTTGTTTTGTCATTCACGCAATGGAATTGGTGCATGAAAACTTCACTTTCACACATTTCAGCCACAATTAGAGGGAATGATGAACAAATAATAACACGACGTTGATCGACGACATCAATTCAGAAATCGGAAAAAACGGCAAAATCGAATAATGAGATTTTGGGTTGCCAAAATGCCTATCTTCACCTCGGCGAATAACAAAAAACGTTATCGACAACATTTTCTATAACAGTTTTGGCACAATATTATCTTCATTTCTATAAAATCAAATAACATATATGTTGGGACGAATCTTTCTGTTGAAAATGTTTTCAATTGAATTCACTCTCCGCCAAAGTGAAGATACGCTCTTACGCAAAAAATGTCAATCAATGATAAATAAAATGCGTCTCATCAAGATACAAAGCAAAATATTTTGCAATGCGTGCAATATTTGTACTTTTTCACCCGAAAAAAGTCACAAATACAGATCAAAATATGCCGTGAATGTCTGAATATTCGGTGATCTACAAAAATGTATGATAATTAAACAAGCGATTTCGAGTTCAATATTCAATCACACGATATATGTTCCAATAGATTTAATGTTTTATTGAAATTATATATTTTTCACTAGAATAAAATAGTTTGAATACAATGTTTATGTGGGTTTTCTTCATTTCACAATAAATAAATAGCAGCAAATGTTTTATTTTTTTTATTTTTTTTTTTTTAATAAATGCAATGATATGATTTTTGCATTGTAACATTTTAAAATATGCGTTTGAGAAAATTGAAATGGTATGAAATTGAATGTTTTGATAATAATTGGTGTGTCACAAAAACAGACGAAATGTTGTTGTTAATTGCCATTTTGGGTGGTTGTGCGAGTGACAATGGTCACTCACTGATATTGCCGACCATTACGTTTGATATGTTCCTAATTGTTATGAATATCAAGCAATAAATACACGAGTTCTCCTCTCTCATTGATTATGTTTATGCTATAATATATAATGGAAAAATAACTAGATATGTATTAACTCATTGTTTTGAACCGCTTCGTAAATCAATGTGTTTGTTGTTTGTTATTGCAATGAATTGCTCGCTGTAGTTTTCGCGATTCAAGATGTTCAGTGTGTGATTTTGGTGTGTGTGGTGTGTGCAAAATCACAGTTTCAAAAAGCGTGGAACACGATCTATTTAGAATATATATTCACGTATGAAATGGAAAAAGAAGAAATAAGAAATGTCTGAGTTGTTTACTTATTTTTCAAAAAACATGTGTAAATGAATCAACATGCAAAAAAGCCAATTGATCAGAATAAGATTGAGAAAATTGAAAGAGAGATGCTATTTTTGGTAGAATGGTAGCGTGAAATATTTGCAATTTCAAATTGTGTGTGTGCTTTGAAATGGAACTGGCCAAAATTATCGTTTTTATAGAAGCATTTGAGCGATGAGCGAGTGTGTGTGTGTATGTGTCTGGTTTTTTTCTCATCCAAATTATCCAATCATATTCTTCAAAAATGCAATGGAATTATTCGTATTCTTTAGGTTAAATGTTGGGCTGGCCCGAAACGGGTTCTATCTCTTGATACATTCAATGCAAGTTGATTACAATTTGCTAGACGTTAACAATATCATCTCAATCATTTCGCAATTTAAACATTATATTTCATATCTTACGGATAAATTTCTATTTGATTTATGCACTACATTTTCTCATTTGTTAAATATTAAATGTTTTTACTTTAAATACTAAATTAAAATGGAAGACTTTCAACTATTTTTTATATAATATACAATATATATATAATTCATTTTCATTCAAGTGTATTTTAAATATTTGTTTCAACGCAATTGGTTGCTGCTGTGTCTCTTATTTACGTTTGTCTTTAGAATAGACTATGTGTTTGACAGTTTGTATGAATCTTAAGTGGAAACAGTGGGGAAAAACGGATGCAGTTGCTAGAAAGACATTTTCCGGAGGGATCGTGATACAAGATTTATCTAGTTACTTTTTATCCAATAAAAGATTAATTTTGGCATTTGGTAATGATTGTGAGAATAAATTTAACAGTTTCATTTGATTGAACGAAGGACACACATTCTAAATTGAACGCAGGCATTCATCTTGTATCGAATCGAACGAAGAAATTGATGAAAGAAAAAAAATCGGTTCACTAATAATTGTGATGGAAATATGTACAAATTTGGATGTTACGGCTCTGTAACTCTGCGACTGCCGGCGCTTCTGAGATTCATTTGATTTTGTTTAGAATTGTTTCACATTGAAACTAAATGCACACAAATGCATATTCCCATTGAATGGATTCCTTGAATACATTCTCTTATTTCTTTGTGTGTATCGTAAGTTGTACTTTTCATTCGATGAGGCATTCGAGATAACATTCGAGACGACTGGAAACATTTGATTCATTCGTTCGAACTGATATGTTTCAGATCAAACATGTTAAATTTATAATATTTGTTTTTTTTTTTTTAAGCAGAATTGCGATTTGTTCGTTGAGTATATGTTCAGGTATTTGTCCTGTAGTTGAGTCCTTCAGCATGAAATTGAAAATGGACGTTCGTGCATGAGAATTGTTCCATAAATGTACGTCAAAGCTAATGCATATCATGCATTTAGTTCGCATCTCCGCTTTTGCATGCTCAAACACTGATTTTTAGAATTCTTATATTAACAGTTTCCATCGTGTTTCGATAGAAGATTTCAATCAAAAATCTTCTGCCAAAAGCACCAAGCTCTCGGTGCAACAAAAACATAGAGTAGATGAAAATTAGAATATGCGATGAAATAAGAGTAGGAATTCGCCTCTTATTTGATTTATTCCATGGTTCCATACTGGAATTTCTTTATCTTATAATACCTATGAATGGAATAGAACGAAATTGAGAACAGACTGATTAATCAAAAAAACTTTTTCATTTAAAAATAAATTTTACAATTGGGAAATGTTTTGAAGAATAAGCTTGTACAAAAACCAATCCAAAATATGGTTCCAACATGCTCGTTTCAATAAAATCTGAAAATCAATGTGTTTGATAGAATAAAAATTGGCACACCTCCAAACACCGTATGCACCGATCGCACTTAATGATGCTATTGCTAATGTGGTTCCAACGAACAGCGGAGCAGACTCATCACGATAAGTACCTTGAACAAAGTACAAAATAGCCAATCAAATTAATATGACACACACTTAGAAACAGTTTAAATAAAATCAATGAATTCATTGATTTACCTCTGGCCGAGCATTGAAATGGTGGTCCAAAGCTGTTGGCTGCTCTGTACATGAAACTCTGCATGCGCAATTCACGCAAATTCAAGACCGCTGTGTGCCCCGCTGGATCATTTTCATCCTATAGTTAATTATATTTCGTCAAAGAAAACTCAACAATTTCTCAAGTCTTTCGACCAAACTCTTAATCTTGAAATGGTTCGACCAATAAAATACTTACTCGTGAAAACAAGATAATATCAGATTCATTGCACATATAAGATTTGCCAACTGGTGTTGGGAACAGCAGAGTATTACGGTCAGATGATAGTTTCACCTGAATACGAAAAAAAACCAAAGTAGAAAAAACGCATGTTTAAGCATTAGAATATCTGAATATAATTAGCAGCTGATTCTGAAGCGAATGCTTACTTGTAGATTCGGACGATCGATTTGCGTGAGAATTGGATTTGACGATGAGTAGCTCAAGTCAATGGTGCTGACATACCACCGTTCGCCGCCTGGTGTTTTCTTGAACACCATATAGAGCGTGAATCCTTTGAATTTCATTGTGACACTGCTAATATCTTCATCGGAGCAGTCTCCGCTGAGATTGACATCGTCGGGCATAAATGTGTGAACGGTTTCATCTATACCTGCTGTCGTGCGATAGGTAATGTCCAAAACGCCATCGGTAACAATGAGAATGCAAGTGGTGCCCTTTGTGTTGTTGACACGATAATGTGATATGCCACCAAACGAACTGGACTGCTGAGCATCAAACAGGAATGCGAACGAATGAATGAATGGTAGAAAAAAATCAACAACACACAAACAAAAGTTTCAGTGTCCCAATTTCGATGCAGACACAGGACAACAACAAAAATCGATAACATTCTTGGTTTTCGATATATTCAACGTAATTGCAACTCCGCATCAAATTTAAAGCTAATGAATAATAAAGGGTAAAAATGATTGGCGTACCACGGGTGCTTTAGATGAAAACTTGGTGGTGCGTGGCTTCGCGGCCGATCCTTCCAATTGCAGTGCATTCGACACATAAATGAACATGCCTACCCAAGTAACAATTGTTCATTAAAATAGAACCGTTTCTAGGCACATATTTATCGTTTAATCAAGGTGCAGTTTTGACCGTTCAATCATTCCTACCGTCGGAAAAGGATGAAATTTGGGTGTCATCCAACCATACGCCAAATCCAAATTTCCGCCCAATTGCAACAGTAGGACTGGAGGAAAGCACGGTCAAATGCACCCCCAAAATGGCTAAGAACATTTCTAATTTCTACGTTTAAATGAACTCAAAAGTGATGCATTAATGTTTGTTGGGTTTGAAACATAAAATGCGATAATTCAATTGAGGATGAAAGCACCACTCTAATCAAATGTTTATCGATTTGACGGCATATATTTACCCAACGCAAATGTCAATTTCAGCACGCTGTTCGCCATTTGTTGAACACTTAATTTATTTATATCAAATAGATAATTCATTTTGTTAGAGATGATTTTTTGGTACAGAACATACACAAATTCTGATTTCAATAATATACTATCACACTTCGGATCGTCGCTTCCCACAATTCAAACAACACGGAAAAATTCTCGACAAAAAAATCACCACGTTGTTTTTCTTTCTCTCTTTTTGTTTTTGATTTGATTTTTATGTTCGCAAATTCAGTTTCTATCGCAAGAATTTGAAGTTTTCGATATGGAATTGTTCAAAAGATATGTAGTATTTTTGAAGTTTATCTTTTCATGTGACCTTTTCCTCGTTTCAACTCTCAATCTCTCGTGCGCTCCTTCATTCTCTTTCTCTCGCATTAGTGCAACAGTCAATACACAAATACAAAGACGATTCTTGTTTACCCACTTGATATTCGCAAGCGAGACAGTCTCACTGCTGCGCCATCCAAATCATTCAATTTCTTTGCGAGACGAAAATAGACCAAGTTATTGCTTCAATGCTTTTTCCAAATGTGTGTGTGCTCAAGCTTATACATTTCCACGTCGCTTTTACGCTCAATATTGATGCAAAACGGTTTTCGTGCGTCGCATGCGCATCATTCATTGTTGACTCCAACTTCAGCTGGCTGTTCTCTGTCTTCAAGTGCCATCCTTTCGAAGTGGACATAATGAGATACGTGTCGTTGTAATCGAAAGTCCGCTCTTTTGGGTACGCTGCGAATGTCATTTGAAAGGTTGAGACATTGACAGCTAGACGTTAAAAAGGTATCGTTAGAATTTGGTGATTGATACAATTTATGACCTTTTTTCAAAATTTAAGCACAATAAAAACGTTAACATTATTTTAATGGAGACTTATTTATCTGACATAAAACAATTCTCTTTATTTATCCAACTATTTAACGTACAATTTGGTATAATCCATATTTATGTACACATAATTGTTCTGTTCGTCATTCACATAGCAGCTATTGAATTGTAATTACTTTTGGACACAAAGAAAACAAATATTTTTTTTTTTTTGTTTTTACAAAAATTGCCTGCAATTGAGCTATATTGAAGCACATCCCATACATTTATCCAGTCCAACTTTGAATGAATCCGAAAGAACGATTTAATGGACTGGAACGAATGAATTGTTAATGAAAAAAGAGCAATTGAACAGCTTTTGTATTGATTGATTGTTTGAAATTACTGTTTAATTAACAAGGACTCCGAATTATGGATTGCTTATTCATTTGCATTTTCGGTGCTTTAAATGCTACACACTATTTGCTCTCAATGGGCGCTCATTTGACTGAGGGAAGAACTGAGATTAACATGACAAAACAAAATTACGTTATAGTCACAAAGGGGAACCTGTTGTCTATCCAATCCAAACTCAGCAAATATTCTTTGACTTCAGCTCATTTTCACATAATATGTAATTTAAAAAATGATAAACCAATGTGTCATTTTACAATAGTTTATAAACTATAAAATTCCTAAGTAAAACATATAGAAAACTTTGTATCGGTTTCTTAAAGTAAAAAAATGAAAAGAAAAAAAAAATGGAGAGAACTCGAATCTATCATTTATGATTGTTGCAATTGAATTGAATCCCAACCCAACAATTTGACGAAAAATATAGTTCACCAAATCTCAAAATCGAATTTCCAATTTTGCAAAAATTTGAAAATAATTATTTGTTTTTCAACACTTACAAAGAACGAAAGAAAAGTAACATTTTGCATCGCTATTTATCCTTTGTCAGGATTTTGGAGGGAATTCCGATTTTCATTGGCCATTTTATGTTTGCACCATATATTTTGCATATGCTTACTTAGTATTTGACTTGGCGCATTTTAAATTATTCAGAGTTTTATTTAGTTTCAGGTTTTTTTTTTCTTTTTCGGAATTCAGTTGATTCGAACAAATCCGAAACTGAAAAAAATCGATCTCTAAATGTCGTAAAAAGTCGTTAATAGAAAGAAAAAATAATTGATATATTTTAAACAAATTGCTGGCTGCTTAAAAATCATTTCTGTTTTGAATTCAAACTTTCTGAATACAATTAAATAACGTTGTTTAATCACAATTGAAGACTTGGCTCGGAATGAGCATCGTTTAAGAAATTGGATTTCAAATTAAATTCTTCGTTCATTGAAGAAATCTTCGATCAAGATTTCTTCAATTTAAAAACTGACTTTGTGACATGCGTTTAAATCACTCTTGTTCTCAAAGCACTTGAACTTTAAATTTATTGCACAAAACCGAAAAAAAAATCATATTCGAAAGAAATTTTTCGTCAACTGAAAGTTTTGATTTCATTTTTCGTATCGCTGAATAAATGAGTATTTTTTATACATTCATTTTGATTGATTACAATTATTTTGTTTGCTTTTTTCCAAGAGCTATGTACTTTTTTCAATAAATTAAATTTAAATTGCAATTTAGGAAACTTTTCCGAAAAAAATTACTCAAACAAGTGTTTTCACTTCATTCTGTCGACAATTTTATTGCAATAAAATCGACGGATTTGGTTAAATTCATTGGCTCGAGCTCAACTGACAGTCTCGGAAGAGAAACATTCTCTTTTAAATAGACGAAGAAATTGCTGATAAAAAATTCAAAAAGAGAAACTCTAATGAAAAATTGTTGAGAGTAAAAGCCTAATAAACAAATACCAAACATGGAAGCCAAACAAGTCGACTCGTTTGGTTTTCACTCTTGGTGTTTGTTTATTCGGCTGCTACTCTTAACAATTTTTCATTAATTTTCAGAATTTTCTTCGTCTATTTTATAGCGAATTTTTTTCTTCCGAGGCTGTCAACTCTAATCGACAATTTTCGAATTTTGAAACGCGTTTCAAAACTGATTACTTATATTGAACATAATAAATAGATTGATATAATGAAAATGAATGAAAAGAGGTGAATGAGAAAGAGGACGGTATTACGCACTAATTCATTGTGTCATTGAAAAGAATAAAATTGTTTCTATGAAACATGCGAATGATTTTTTGCGTATCAATACTCGTTTATTGATGCCGGAAACAATAAAAAAGAGAGATTATAACGATATTTGCTCCAGTTCCGTTGCATTTTCTTGACATATTTATGTTATATCACACCTATATACAAATTAAGTTCAAATATGGAACCGTTTGGTAAATGAATAATTGGCATTAAACAAAAATTTGCTATACATCGGCCCAAAACATTTTCTTGATGGGACGGGTGTAAACGTGATAAAATTCCCTTTCACTTACGATACTTACTGTCTAGAAAATTCTTCGATTATTAAAACGAATTGTTTCATTTCAAAAACTTAATTCAAATTTGTCTCTTTCATTGACCGAATTTGTTCGTTCCTAAAACAATATTCAATACTGAATATTAAAAAATTTCAAATGTGAGAGAATACAAACAATTCCAAATTGGATGTGAAACAAGAATGAAAATAAAAAAAAAAGAGGCGAATTAGGAAATAATGAGAATCAAGTGAGCCGTAAAAGGCATTAATGCATGAACCAAACTTTTGACATGTTTCCATTTTCTTTTCCATATTTGGTTTTGTTTGATATTACAATTTCTAATGTTATGCATTTTCGCCAAACTCCTCTTCATCACTAGATTCGGTTGACATCACAGTCCAACGATTCTTATTGAAACTATCCTCGCTAAATTGTTGGCGCAATTGTAGATTGTTGAATTGGCCGACTCCGCTATGAAACGACTGCGACCGAAGCACCGCTGAACTGCATCATCCAAAAATATAAATCACAGGAAGAAAAGGAGCAAAATAATTTTACATAAATTTCATGTTAGAATAGTGATTTTCAGCACTTTTTACTCAGCTATATTTACTATGCGGTTAGTTACTGCGATTAGCTAAATTATTCTATTTATAAAATATATGTCTTGCGAGAGATAGAAAGATTTACACACATCAGTGCTAGTGAAATATTGATTCATATTTCCTTTTTTTCGGGTTAATTTGAAAACATGATCATTAGAACAGATTTTGCGGTTAAATTTGTCAGTTAGGAGCCAGAGTATGAGACCAGAGTGTGTGCTCATCGTGCAGTAGCAAGCAAGATGCAGTGTTAGTTTTCACTTGATTCAGTGCGAAAGTTGGTTCAGTTTCAGTGTATTAAAATTAATTCAATTTGCCAGTGGTTTTAATTAGTTTGTGAGATGATTGTGCGATTCCATTGATTTCCATCCCAATTATAAAAATTACATGTTTGGTAATGAAACCGAAGGATTAAATATTGATTATTGACCGAAAACGAACTTCGTTGCTTCAATTAGATATTTAAATGTATGCATTTTCATTATATGTAAGTTTTCAATCGGAAAACAAAGTAAATCGATATTTATTCAAATCAAAAAGAATTAATAAGAAAAAAAAGCAAGAAATTCGATGAAAATGTGGATAAATCAAGTTATCCAAAAACGCATAATATTCAATTCAATTAGTAAAACACATATTTGAAGTTCTATTGAAATCTATGCAAGAAAAAGGAAAAGTGATAATATATTAATATTTCAACGGTTAATTAGAAAATCAAACCGCTTAAGTAGAGAATTATGAATTTCCAAATGACTTTATTAATCAATGGATTAAAATTTTAATTTTTCAGTGAACAACAGCTAAACACTTATTGAAATACGCTTGACAAAAGAATCCAAGAAAAATCACGTAACATTTTGCTAATCAGAAACATCGAAGAATTATCGTAAAATATGATAAATAAACCAGCCAATTCATGAAAATAAGCATTTTTAAATGATAAACGAACAAAGAATGAAATAAAACATATCAAAAATAATTCTCAATAGAAATGAAGATTGCTGAACATTTCCTTATAAAAACAAAAACTGGCTTGACAAAGAATGAATGTGGAACGCACGCAAACAAAATATACATTTGCATTTCCGTGAATGGTTGCTGGATTGTATGATTGCAAAAGTATTTAGCGATGAAATGAAATGTGTGTTGTGAATGTTGCTCAGATTTGGCTATGGCACTTCCTTTTTTTGGGCATCGAAAGGCAGTAAAACAAAAAAATTAATTGTCAGCACACATACACAAAAGCAAACATGAAAAATGGAATTAAAAATGTATTATATAGCAACGAATACATCAAAAACTAAACAATATTATTTACGGCAGTTCAAATTCAAGCGGGAATATTTCAAGATTACCGTTTTGTTATTTTGTTTGCTTGGCACTTGTACGTGTATTCGGAATTCGCGAATTGCACAGAACAGTTTCATGAACATATATGCAATTTGCATAAAAATCGCCAGAATCTCGAAAAATTGTTTTCTTTTTTTTGTAAAATTAACAACGGCAGAATTACGAATTTACATTCGCGCCTATTTTTTGTCTCTTGAATCAACTGTCATCCTCCTCAACTTCATTTTTTTTTTGTTTTTTTTTTTTTTTGGTGTGGAGAGAAAATCAAAATTAATATGAAATTAATTGATGTTCGGTCGAAATGCTTATTCTATATTTTAATTTAGATAAAAATAAAAGTTCCTTCTCAAATGGATCATTTGAGAGAAAGCGAGTCACAGATTCAGATCGAATGAAGTGGGAATGGTCAAATGGTCGATACATACCTATCACTAAATTTACTTGGCTGCGTTGCTTTTTTTACTTCTTCTTGTTTTTTGCGACCTTCTGCTGCCGCCTTCATTGGATCATACGTTGCACGTCTTCGCCACATCGCCAGCTCTTGTTCGCGAGCTTTTGTATCTATGACGCGAGCGTGAAATAATTGAAAAACTTAAACTAAATCCGAGAATAGTTATTTGATGGAGGAAAATCAATTACCTTTCGAACTAATTGGAGTACTTGGTTTGGCACCAGCCGATTTAACTCGGCCACTGGCACGTGTCAGTTCGCCTTTGCTCAGGCCAATTGCGCTCGGGCTCTTACGGATTTCATTGCGATTGATGAGTGTGCTCTTCGATTCGTCGCGCTTCAAAAAGTTCTGGCCTTGGACTGGCTTGTATTTCGATATGTCCATGTATTTTGGAAGAACACGTTGTTTGTTGCTGCCCGTGCTGCTGCTGCTATCTTTCGATGCGGTTTGTGTCAGTGCTTTTTTCGTTGTTTGCAAATTCGGTAGGTCCTGTTTCATTCGTGATAAACTTGAATCGCGTGGCATTGAGGTTTGATCACGGAATGAGGCTCTCAGGTTGATGGCTCGCCGCGGTAATTCAGGAGTATTTGGACAGGCGACCACACCTTTATTGCCAACGTCACCGCTGGCAATTTGCTTATTCTGTTCCATTCGCATGAGAAACGCTTTGTTATAGCGTGTATGTGAGATTGGCGGTTCGGATGTTTGGCGATCAGATGCATAGCGTCCACTTTCGCCCGTCGTGCTGACGGCATCATCCGAATCATCCGATGAATAAAGCAGCTCATCGCGTGTTGTGTGCAAATTATCTTTGCCATTTATAAAGTATGATTCGTTTTCAATATTTCCATAGTGCTGCGGTTGTTGTGATGCATATGCTGATGATGCAGCAAGTTTTTTGAAACTTGAACTACTTGCTGATTTTTGCAATGTATTATTACTATTATTGGTGGCCAGCGCAACGCGACGATGCATGGGCTTTTTGTTAGCCGTCGGTGTGGTGGCCTTTTTTGTTGGCATAATGTTTACAATATTCTTATTGCAAAATGAGCTGGAGCGGCGAATGGGTGATCCGTGCGAATCGCCATTGACAGTACCAACGCTCGCTCGACGCGCATGTTCCCCATTTGCATCCGAATCAGCGAAATACTTATTCAGCAAACATCGTTTTTCGACAGGCTTTGTTCGTGACATTGTTTGATCGATATTTGTATGCTTCGGGCTGCCCAATTGGATTTGCTTGTTTTCGTAAGAGTTGTGACGTTTGTGCCGTTTGTCAAATTGCTCTTTAAATTCTTGGGCATTAAACATTCCGTCAGATCCATAGAATTCGTGATTTTTATTCTTCTGGGCATTATGCGAAACATCGAGCGATAAATTGCGTTTGTGCAAATGAACAGGTCGTAGATTAACGGATTTCTCGTAATTATTGCGTGCCGAAGCGGTGGCAAAATCCGATGCTGCTGCCGTTTTTCGCATCGGACTCAATGGGCTCTGTGGTGAGTTATTTTTACGATGAATTTTCTGTAATGATGATATCGCTGCTGCCGTTTTCTCTAAGTACATTTCCGTGTCTAGATTCTCAAGATCCTGTAAAAGCGAAAAAAAGCAACAAAATGAGGAAATAATCAAATTCTATTAATAATTTGTGATAAAATTTGAAAAAAGTGCAAAATTTCGAATTATTGACAAAAAATCGATTTCATTCACTTCCTGCGATCAACTTACTGTGTTACTATTGCGGAAACTTCTATTGGCGCTCGAGCTTCTTGCCCGAAGATGCGTGTGCATCGGTGACGGAATTTTTGTTGGGCTAATTGGTGGTCTCAATACGGTGGTCGGTTTTTCGTCACCAAAATCAGTCTTGACATTCGGTTTATTGTTTCGGTCGATGGGTCGTGACGTGTGCGCCATACATTCATCGCTACTATCTTCGAAGTCATCAGCCCCGAATTGTTCACTATGATTAAAATATGTGTCATAACTTTGTGACATTCGATCATCATCTTTGCCATGTAAATGCGCTGCTTTTGGTCGGCCAGTTTTTGAATGATGCTGCATTTTGGGCGATGCAGTTGCTGAGCTGGCCAGCAAATTGTTGCGTCGTCGCGCATTCTTTGCCCATTCTTGGATCCAATCATTTTTCGTTAGGGCAGTTTTTATCGAAATTGGCTTGTCATCGACAAATTCAACACTCAAATTATCGTCGTCCGTTTGAGCGGGTGACGTCCCCGATGATGTATACGATGAAACAGTTGAAAAAATCTTCAATTTGTATTCATTGTGTTTGGCTTTTTCATAATCAGTGTACGAGCTCATGAGTGATTCATCAACTTTTGGTTGAATGTATTCGGAGCTGTCGATTTGGAATTTGGTGAGGCTCGGTTTGCGATTGCCAATGCCATTGGATGGAAAACTCGATGTGATATTGTCTTGATGGTGCTGCTTATTCAGCACTCCACATGCCGTTATGCTGGTGAACACACCATGGTCCACATCAACCGGCGACGAATCGTCTGTGCGCACAACTTGTAGGTTCATCAGTTTTTCATTTGTCGACTTAACATTAGCGGATTTGTGAAAAGTGCGATCACCGATGGTTTTGACGCGATTTTTTATCTTATCTAAATAGGATTTGGCCGGTTTGGATGACGCTTTTGTGGTGAGCAAGTCGCGCTCCATCGATTTTCGCGGTTCCATTTTGATATCTCTGGCATTGTAATTCATTTGAAGCGTAGTTTTTATAGCGGGCGCATAATTCTTATTCAAATCATGCCGCGATCTTGAATCAATCGATAAATCAAAATTTCGTTTGCCCAATTTGTCGATGCTCATGCGTTCTTTTTCCTCTTCCGTGTAATTGTCACCGTCAAGTGTGTAGGTGGCTTGACTGACATCGCCAATCGAGCCCTCATCATCCGAATTGCGAACGTACTCCAATGGAGCCGTCACCACATGATCTCGCACCGATTTCTTCGACACATTGATCGTGCTTTTGATTTTCGTACTGATTTTATTTGAGGACGGTTGCAATGAATGGTTTTCCAATGCTCGCTGTAGTATTGTCGATTTTGGTTGAAAACCACTGGACGTTGCGCTGGTGTTAATATTTTCAATGCATTTTGTCGATTTGTCGGTTGCAATCTGATCTTGAGGCATCTGCGGTATCTTTTCATAATTTAAACTTGACCGTGGACTCCAACTGTGCCGTTTCGTCGAATCTTTGCAGTTGAGCATTGGTTGAGCTGTCGGCCGTGGCCTTCGCAACACCACTTTTGTATCACATTTTTCATCACTTTTTGCATCATCAATTTTGGTACGCTGCTTGAACGGCGGTTTCGCTACAATTGCGGGAACATTCGAATCGTCAACGGCAGAGACGGCACTCGCACTGGCACTGGCACTGGCACTGGCGCTCGTGATCGCAGCATTTTCTATATTATTCAATGATGTCGACGATTTTCGGGAATCGTCCAATTTCGAGAGTGAAACGCCTCGACGATGTCTGCGTTGCTCTTGCTGTTGTTGCTGTCGATGTTGAAAACGTTCGGCGATTTCTTTATACTTGCGATTATCTACGGTTTTCCCCTCATTAAAATCAATTGTAAATGCGAAACCAGTGGTTTTGTTGCGCGCTTCGCTTTCATTTGGATTGGACTTTTCATCGTTCAGAGATTGTGAATTAGTCGTTTCATTTTTGGTAGTGGAGGTTGTAGTTGTTGTTGTTGCTGTCATGCCACTTAAACTAGTCGATAAATCATCATTTGGTGTGATGTCGTAACTGCTCTTCTCCAAATTTTCCGGTGAAATATCGTACTTTTCCGATTGATTTTCAATGTCCACAGCTGTTTTTTCAGCTCGAGCATCATTGGCCACTTTATTATCGTCCGTTGATATTTGTTGAATCGCTGCGGTCGTATCATCCATTTTGCTTAAAATTTCCTCATGAATTTCAATTCTCTCTCTCTATCTCTTGCTCGCTCGCTCTCGGTCGGTCGGATTTTTTTGCTAATCGAATCACTTCTTTTTGCAATGTATTCGCTGTGGCCGTGCTATCTTCACAGTTCACTTATTTTTCTTTCAGTTTTTTTTATAAATGATAATCAAAAAAAGCAACATTTAAAGCAGGTGAAGTGAAGGCAACGAAACAGAAGTATTCCAATGGTATTTATGTCGCGTTGTTTCACATAGGCATTACATTACCGCACCACATACAACTCTGACTGAATACGCGATCAGTTTGCAAAGTGCAAGGTAACTGAATTGAATGTTCCAATGAGTGTATTCTCATTGTGTTGATTCCCATTCAACGGCAAACAAACGAGAAAAAAATCTACGATCAATGTCATCAGCACTTTGTGAACGAATCCATAAAATAATTCCAGTGCCGTGTGAATCAGAAACTCTATATGTCAAATGTCTTATGCGAATTTCAGTTTAGTTGTTGGTGTTGATTTTAATATTCTCTTTCTCTATTTGCGATTACAGGTTGCTGTATTCACGCTGAACAATTTTGAGTTGATGAAATGTGCACGAATGACAAATATTAACGCGACAAATTAACGCTCACACTCAATTATGCGCGCGAATGAATCGGATGTTTGTTTGGTGATGTGTCTTCACCTAAAACTAAATGACTGACTCTAATTAATTGTTGCTAATGCTTTGGTCACACAATGCAACGCACAATATACGTGTTCCTGCTCACACACATTTGCACTCACACAAGCATATAATTGAAATTGGCCAAAAACTGAAAGAGCTGTCCTAAAAATGTCTATCCACCGTTCCGACACACCGTGATGTCATTCACTGAATAGTATTGAAGCACCGTATTTTTGATTGAAGACACGCTGTTACTGTACACATTTTTTTTTGTTAACTCTTGTTTGATACGAACCAATCTGTTGTTTTGTCGTCGCCGAGCATATTTCAAGAGGCTCTCTACCTTGTCAAATTTATGTACGCGACTCGCACGCGATTGACACAGTCTAATAATGATAATAATCAAACAAAAATCGTCGTCGTCGGAACTGAATGAATATGTTATTTGCTTGCGATTTTTTCTGGTGTTTCTATATCGTCTTCGGTCTCGCTTTGTCTCTTGTTTCTATAGTGTGTAAAATTGCTGCAAATGCCAATAACCGTGATAAAGTCGATGACGGACGACAATGATGATGCGATGATGATAATAATAACAATATTTTCTAGATATTGTGTTGAGGTGAGCTGTGTGCTGGTGCACTCTCCACGATACCAACTCTGTCAACTCGAGAACACAAAAAACTACTGTAATATTTTAAATGTGAGTTTTCCTTCGTCTTAATTATTCTTCTCGCACACTTCGAATTCCGATCATTCACAGCTCTTGTCCGATGCGAAAAATCTCTTCAATTACTTGCTCTCGGAGAGTACACTGTTCTTCGAGTGAGAGTTCTATTTTTCTTATTTCTTGATTTTCCAATTGGCGAATATTGTTGTCGATTCAATCGCAAATACTGTTTACTCTTTGTCACACATACACACAATTTGCTCTGCTTCACTCGCGAGCAAATTTGTCAATCGCTCAAAATCTATAAATGTGTGTATATAAAAGTTTCATTCGAAATTCGTTTCGATTTAGCCCCATTCTATTTTTGCGTCAATGCTTTTCACTGGTCGCACCGCGATAGGCTCTCTATTGTTATTATTTTACTTTTCAGTGACTTCGATGCAGCAAAATCACTGAACCGAGCACTTTATCGAATGGTGCCTTTTGTTTGTGTGACTCGATGTTGTTGTTTTTTTTTCTCTCTCTCTCTCTCCTCTATTTCAATATTATTATCGTCTGATTGTTTCTGGTATTTCCGAATTGCGAATAGAGAACACACACTATATCGAATCAAAAGGAACTACTTGGCGCAGAAAATCATTCAATAATATTTCGCATTTTTTGTGCCACTAATTTTTAAGTTCTGTTCTTGTTTAAGAAATGACAAAAAGAAGAGAGAAATATTTCCACGAATAAAAAAACACTGCTCTTTCGATTTGGTGCTTTGAATCACTTCGTTGGCATTCACGAACATTACTCACTCGAAGACGATTATTCATATTGTTTATGTTTACTCGATTTGAAGAGATATGAGTTTTACATTTGGAATATGTGCATTCTTGGCTCAGCTGTGTACACCGCAGATATAGAAAAATCAGCCAGTTTTTTGCCTAACCATATTTGAACGCTTTCTATTTTTATTATTATACGACGATACGGACAGTGCGCGTTACTCTTCTAAAATGGACTATCTCTTTTCAGCTAGCCGTCAAATCATTTGCACACATACGCACGCACCTGCACACTCACTGTTACTATGTTACTAGTCATTTGCCACTGACTTTGACAGAAGATGCGTAACGCACACCAATGCGGTGATTCGGACTCGATAACATTCACCAATCATTCCGAAATCGACCGAAAACACATACGAAACGAGAAATAAAGAAGAAACAGAATACGGTTAGGTTCCATGCAACGATGCACCTGCATCAACACAACGGAAACACTTGTTCCACAGTTCAAACGGAATTCAGATGAATCGCATTATTTTATCAGCTCCATAGCCATTTGTGATTGCAATTTCAATTGCCATTGTCAAATCAAATAAAAAAATATGTCTTTCAAATGATTCCCAATAAAATTGTTCATTCATAAAAAAACAAATGATTATCGTCTTTTAATTCTGCGTTTCTCATTTCCTTTGGCAGGTATTTCGCAATGAATTTTTTTGTATACTGAGTTCAAACGGGTCAAGTATATTGAATATAAATCGACCGTATTTCCAACTTTATCAGAATAAATTTGCCATTTTCATGTCGAAAATGTGTTCGCTTCAGAAAGATGATTCATACGCAAAATGAGCAATTTTTTGGCGGTTCAAAATGAAATTCCATTCCACAGTCACAAATATAAAATAAACGAGCATACTTCAATTTGCGTCGATATGGAAAAAAGTGTCACTAGATGGCGTTGAGTTCGACAAATGTGCCTCGCTGGTAAGTTCGCCGGAATTCGCTGTCGATTGTCGACGTTTCGCCATTGCTAAGCGGCATTCTTGTCATTTTGAACTCCTTCTTTCTTTTCCTGTTGTCAAAGGTACAGCTCGTAGTGAATTTTTCAAAGTCCGTAAAAAATCCCAAATATTCTCAATCATCCGTGTATAATTCTCAATCAAATTGTTTCATTTCGATTCCTTATTTTCAGGTCAACGCAAATAAAAATGTCTGACACTGAAACGTAAGTGGTTTATTGCGGAAATTCCGCTGATTTTCGGAAAATATTGACATGATACACCATTGTCGTTCGATTTGGCTTGTGATACAACAAATTTAATTGAATTTAGTGTATGTTGTGAATGATATTGATTCGCAAATGTCACTTGCATTTGGCTGAAATGATCGAACTATTTCGGACAAAACATATTCATTCAATATTTGTCCAACAGGAAAAACAATTCAATGTGACGATCGTTGTTTAATAACAATGTATTTTAATTCGTTATAATTACAGTGAAGTTCAAGCCGCCCCAGCTCTTGGAGGCACCATGGACATCAACACAGCTTTGCAAGAAGTGTTGAAGAAATCACTCATTGCCAACGGTTTGGTGCGTGGTATTCATCAAGCATGCAAAGCCCTCGACATGTAAGTGACAAATGAAGCGAATATTTGAACGTCGTTCGACTCACGTCATGTGTTATATTTTTATTATATTTAAATTACAGTCGTCAAGCTGCATTGGCTGTTATGGCTGAAAGCTGCGAGGAACCACAATATAAAAAATTGATCGCCGCTTTGTGCAACGAACACAATATTCCATTAATCCGTATTGATTCGAACAAGAAATTGGGAGAATGGAGCGGTTTGTGCAAAATCGACAAAGAAGGCAAGCCACGCAAGGTCTGCGGATGCTCCGTCGTTGTTATCAAGGTACATTTTTAAATTATATTCTAGCTTCATTTCTACTGATCTATACTAATTGATTCGTTTTTTTTTATCTTTCTCGCTGTTGCAGGACTTTGGAGAAGAAACTCCAGCTTTGGATATTGTCAAAGAACATCTCCGCTCAAAAAGCTAAACAAAACACCTTGTTTTAATAAATTGAAATAATGGCATTTGTGTAACTTCTTCATTAAAACCGTTTTGAAAGAGAAAAAAAGCAGACCAAATCTATTCGCAATCGTTTTTTCAATGTATCTTTGTGTGTGCAAATTATGTGATGGACTTTTGGATTTTTGCTTTCATTAGTGAGACAACGTGATCGGATTGAATATTATCAAGCAAATTGCTTGCCAGAGACCGATCCACGATTATCGCTTTCATTTCCAAAGCAACCAACATCTTTCCCTTTTTCAGTATTTCACGTGAATATTTGTAGTTGACAAAAAGGCAAGTATTTCAACTTACTTTGGATTGAGTGGCTGTAAACATTGTGTATAGGTTAGGTTATGGTAAAACCATAATTTTGAATCTGTACAACAATGAATATGCTCCCGAAGCAATATCATCCTTGCAAGAAAGATGCTCACTTTTTAATGTAAATGGTTCATTTCATGAATTAAACATGTAAAAAATTAGTTATAATGCAAAATCGTTTGAATCATTTTTGAGCAACCTTAAGCTTAAGCAAACAGCGCTTATGTCAAACCATCATACTTCCTTCAATATACACGTGGTACCTGTAAACTGACATCGATTTGAATGATGTTTCGAATGGAAAAGACGCTAGAGTTTTCAATGTATTCAAAGAAAATTTTATTCCTGTTTTTTTTTTCTTATCATTTTTCTTTTTTTTTTACATAATTTAAAAACATCATTATTTCCTTCGGATCTATAACATTTCGTACAAAATTCATACAAAGTTTTTAAATTGGTTCCATTGAAAATGTAAACAAGTCGACAACTTTTCGAAATATCTTTATCGATGAATTCAACAAAAAAAATTATTTCGAACAAAAAATATATATGCAAATGAATTTACCCAATAATTTGATAAAAAATGTAGCCACCAAT
The DNA here is from genome assembly GCA_028476595.1 of Obolodiplosis robiniae. NCBI lineage: Eukaryota > Metazoa > Arthropoda > Insecta > Diptera > Cecidomyiidae > Obolodiplosis > Obolodiplosis robiniae. Next base: position 2,683,050 of record CM052017.1, on the reverse strand, counting down.
TGTACAAAATAGAGCTAAATTGATTTCCTTTTTCAAAGAATCGTGTTACATCTGGCCCTCTACCAATTTATTTCTAAATTTTCAACACTTCCATCAATTCAAATAAGTTCAGAAGTTAACATGAAATTGTCATTAGGATTTTTGTCGAATCTCATTTTGTGCACATTCCATCACCGATAGTGCACCTTTTTCAATGAGTTGTGAGGCTAAGTCTATTCCGAGCTGTTCGCATTTTTCGAACACTTCCAGTGGCCAACAGCGATGTGGATAGATCCCACAAAAGAGCGGTTCAATTGCATTTTCATTTGATAAATCTTCGGTTGATGAGGTTGATGAGGTATTTGAGTTTTTACTAGTTTTGGAACTTAAAAATGGGCATTTTCTTGTATCCAACGCAATTTTCGATGGATCATTCGTTGAGCGAGTGCATTGTGGATCAGTTGCATTGCTGGCGCAGCCCATTTTGAAGGGACATCCACCGCATGAGCTGGAAGCTTTGGTCAAATTTTCAATGGAATCAAAATAGGGACATTGTCCCATCACATCTTGACCGACACCAAAATTCAAAGGACACTTTTGTGATTGATCACTGCTAGAAACTGTCGAAGGTTCTGATGTGCATGCCGATGATTTATTACAATGGATTATCGATGAGTATGGGCATTTTTGGAATGCATCATTGTGAACATTCAGAATTCCGGCAATATCAAGATTTTTATCGACCTGCGAATGGTCGACAACTTGAGGAGGACTTGGATTATCACTATTCAAATCATTATTGTCACCATCCTCAACGGTGAGTTTGAGTTTTTTGGCCGGTACTGGATCCTCTTCAGAATCGGCATCCATGCTGATATTTAAATGGCACGTATTTTCTGCTTGAATTTCAGTTTTCCCATCCAAACTCCACACTGCTCCAATCACATGAAGCTCATATTCACTATTTGTGCTGATCTCCTCGTCGCCAACACGCTTTCGTTTTGATAAAATCGAATTGACAGCTACTGGAGCACTGCATCCGCCGCCCAAAGTCTTAAGGAAGCTTCTTTCAGCCAATGTGCGGCACTGCGTTTGATGGCACACCAATGTCTGTAGCATATCCAAGATTTTCGTGTCATTCGATCTACACTCCACGGCCAAAGCACCTTGACCCACCGCATACAACATTTCATTCGGGTCGATCGTTTGGCTTATACGATTTTGCCAACCTAAACGCACGAGACCAGCTTGTGCCAAAACAATTCCAGCATATTTTGAATCAACCGCATCCAATTTGCTCAAACGCGTATTCAGATTGCCACGGATATCTTGTACTATGAGATGCGGATAGAGGCGTGATATTTGTGCGGTACGCCGGAGTGATGAGGTGCCTTAAATGTCGAATATGCGTTTAGTTATTTTCTGCGTCGAAATATTAAGACGAAAAAATTTGGTGATATTTTGATTGAAAGGTGAACAGCTTACCAATGATCGATCCTTCCGGCAAGTCTTTCAGAGATTTTCCTTCATGCTGCTTCGCCAAAACCAAGGCATCGCGAGCATCCTCACGTTCCAATACTGCACCGATTGCCATTCCATCGGGCAATGCGGTCGGCAAGTCTTTTAATGAATGCACTACAAAATCGACAACACCATTCCTCAGCGCATCCTCAAGATCTTTAGTGAATAAGGATTTTTCGCCGATTTTAGGCAATGATATGTTCAACACTCGATCGCCAACCGTCGTCATTTTATCTGAAATTCCACATTAAACTTCATGAAAATGAGTAAAATTTCCGTTTAAACCAAAAGAAATAACGACAAATTGACTCCGCCAAACCAGTCCAGAGATCAGTCAAAGCACACATATTCACAGAAGAAAAATTACTTACGAATTTCGAATTTCTGATTGGGAAACAATTTTTGGAGCAATGCAATCACATGATTTGTTTGAACAAGGGCCAACTGAAATGATAATTCATTATTGTTATCGCTTCATCGATGGTAATAACTATAAAAATGAGCACGTTGCTATTTGTGTCAATGCATTTTGAAATTTGAAACAAATAGTCCGTTCATTGTGAACGATAAAAAATAGCGTGAAACTTACTTCGCTCTTTCGTGAACCGACTCGAATCACATTTTTGCTGGTAGTTTCTTGTTTTGATCTATTGCTGTCTTGAATATCGTTGCCCGACACCTTCGAATCACCAGCCGAACTCATTTTTACCGGCCTCGAAATCTGTGTTACAAATAATATTTCACTTTATTCGTGACGATGAAATGTGGCTTAGTTAAAATAGTAGTCATTATTTCTTCCCAAGTACGACTACAATGGAATGTGAGCGATCTCGTTAGATCATGCCAAATTGCCATTGAATTCGCAAGAAATGTATTACCATAAATGTATGTTGAAGCTTATGTTAATGTTGTGTCTTACATGCAAAGGCACTGAACAATTACGACAACTGGCACATATTCTATGCTCAAATGACTAGACAATTAGTGAATACTTTCTAAAATACACCCGTATTCCGTGCCGAAAATGTGTGTTTGTGTGTGTTTAGAGAGCTATTGCTGTACGGACAATGAATTGCTGGAAGCAGCAATTAAATATGTGTATTGTCATTTGAAATGGTCAACGGAACCCTCACGATATTTGTGCGCAATGCAAATGATATTTGACGCAAGTCAACACGATTGCGGTTACGTTTGATTGTTTTTTTTTTTATGGTAATCAAAGTATGGAAATACGAGATTTGAATTAACTTGCATTCAATGCAGTTTTTCAATTACATTATTCATGATTGCCTCGGAAATGCATGCACAAATTATGAATAGTAATCAGTTTTAATTGATATTTCGAGCAAATCGGACGTACCTACAACGTTCGGCAGCGGCCTAATTGAAAATAACTGGAAGATCACAGTCGAATGATTGCAATTCAATATTTTCAATTGTATGTCCTAGTTTTGTATTTGAAATTAGTGCACTTTTACTATCGACATATTTCATAGAGAGGGAATTGTGTAACCACGTCGCGTGCACACTCACACGGCCCAACGTTATCACACACACACGGCCGACTCCATGCCAATGTCTCTCCACCTTTCTACCGTCATGAACATGACATCGCAACGCAAGACTTCGGATCGGGCTGTTGTTTACAACATTCACCGTTGCGCATGATGCGAACGAAATTCAATAAAAAAAAGTGCGTTCAATCTTCGGGAATAGTTCGATAAGTAAACAAATGACTGTGAAAAATCCAGTGAAATTGATTTTGTGTGAGTGTAATTATTTGAAAATGACTGAAATGAAGTCGAATGAAATGCGAAAATTAGGGCCGCCGTTCAATTCAGCCACAATTCGAATGGTTTTCGCGCTGAAAACAGGCAAACATTGTCACGAGACATATTTTGACATTTGATATTTTTCATCGTTGCCGTCCAAGTATGTGTGCCTCTTTCTACATTTCTTTATCAAAATAATGTCCGAGAACATTTTTCACCCGTCTGTGCATGTGTGCGTTCAACATCTGTGCCATTATACGTGTATCACCATCGTATTTCTGTGATCCGATGTGTATGTCATTTCCGAGCTAGTTCGAGCAAAATAATAAAACACAGCAATAGATTTCTGAATTATTTTCTTTCCAAATTTTTTGAATTGAACTTTTGGTGCGGATATAAGTTGATTCCATCATGAGTGCTCTGATGCGATTTTCTCAAGTTTTTAGCAAAAACGCTAAATCGATGGTAAATTTGGCATTTTTTCGAGTGCTTTTGATTTGTTTTGAAAAAGAAAACTATAGTGCTTACATCTGTATCAAACGGCGATTGTCTTATGTTCACGTATTATGTAACCAATTGCGTTACGATTTATTGTGTGTTAGAATTTTGGTGTTTTTGATAGTATCGCCATTTGATCGGTTCCAGTGAATTCGGAATTAATATTTTCTTTTTTTTCGATAAAAAATGTTAGATTGAGCCACGTGATTTTGATTATTTTCGTATATATTTGTTCTAGATCAATGCTAGTGCAGTCGGTGCCAAAAGTTTACATTATTCCTCTGGCCAACACAATGCCAAAGTCTCAGCGGACGCCATTTCCAAGGAGTACAAAGTTGTGGATCATGAATTCGATGCCATCGTTGTTGGCGCTGGTGAGTTTACCCAATTTTTTTGCTGCAGATCCAAATGCAAGGGCTTTGTTTTTTGAATGGAGTGGTGCCATTTTAGGTGGTGCAGGTTTGCGAGCTGCATTTGGCCTAGTCGCTGAAGGATTCAAAACAGCTGTCATCACAAAACTATTCCCAACACGTTCACATACTATCGCTGCTCAAGGTAAACCAAGAATTGGCCAGCATTTTTAGGGTAAAACAAATATTCATCGCTTCTATGCTTTATTTTAGGTGGCATTAATGCTGCTTTGGGCAACATGGAACCAGATGATTGGAAGTTCCATTGTTACGATACTATAAAAGGATCTGATTGGCTGGGAGATCAAGATGCCATTCACTATATGACTCGCGAAGCACCAAAAGCCGTTATTGAATTGGAAAACTATGGAATGCCATTCTCACGTACAAAAGAGGGAAAAATCTACCAACGCGCTTTCGGTGGTCAGAGTTACAATTATGGTAAAGGTGGACAGGCACACAGATGCTGTGCAGTTGCTGACAGAACTGGACATTCACTTCTTCATACGCTGTATGGACAGTCGTTGAATTATGATTGTCACTATTTCATCGAATATTTTGCACTCGATTTGCTGATGGAAAATGGAAAATGTGTCGGTGCTATAGCAATGTGCTTGGAAGATGGCTCAATTCACCGGTGAGTTTCTGCACATTTTATATATTTTTTTTTCAGAATGATGATTATTTCTACCAAATTTCACAATTATCTCTATTATTACGTCATACCCAATTGTTCGTACTTTTCCTTGAATTTACTCAACAAATTGCATCTATCGCATGCTTGCTTTCAATTCTCATGCATTTCAACATATTAGAATTTTATTTTGTATTTTTATTCAGTATTATTTAACCCATTATTGCCTTCTGTTCGGATTCTTAGTCTTTTTTGTGGCCTTCTATTCTTTTCATCCAGAGTCAACTCATGCACATTTTTCAATTCTTCTTCACAAAATTCATCTTTCGCTTTAATGGGTTAATTCAAAATGATTAAAACTTTTATTGACATTTCACTTTTTCTTTTCAAATTTCACATCGCTAGATTCCGTGCAAACAGCACAGTTTTGGCAACAGGCGGTTATGGACGCGCATATTTCTCATGTACCTCGGCTCACACTTGTACTGGCGACGGAACGGCAATGGTAGCACGTCAAAATTTACCTTGCGAAGATCTTGAATTCATTCAATTCCATCCGACTGGTATTTATGGTGCTGGATGTTTGATAACTGAAGGTTGTCGTGGTGAAGGCGGCTACTTGGTTAACTCGAAAGGTGAACGTTTCATGGAAAGATATGCGCCAGTTGCAAAAGATTTAGCATCACGTGATGTCGTATCACGTTCAATGACAATGGAAATTAGAGAAGGTCGTGGCATTGGACCACTTAAAGATCACGTTCACTTGCAACTCCACCATTTGCCAGCTGAGCAATTGGCCCAGCGTTTGCCTGGCATTTCCGAAACGGCCATGATTTTTGCTGGTGTCGATGTGACACGCGAACCAATTCCAGTCTTACCCACCGTGCATTACAATATGGGCGGCATTCCTACAAACTGGAGAGGCGAGTGCTTAACGATCGACAACAACGGAAACGATGTCATTGTCGAGGGATTGTATGCGGCCGGAGAGGCCGGCTGTTCGTCAGTGCACGGTGCCAATCGATTGGGTGCTAATTCACTACTCGATTTGGTTGTATTTGGACGTGGATGCGCTAAAACAATCGCAGCCAAACATTCGCCAGGAGAAAAAGTACCTGAATTGCCCGACAATGCCGGTGAAAGTTCGGTGGCCAATTTGGATTATTTGTTACACAAGAATGGCAGCGTCTCAACGGCCGCACTTCGTCTCAAAATGCAACGAACCATGCAAACGCATGCTGCAGTATTCCGTGATGGTCCAGTACTTCAAGAAGGTTGTCAGAAAATGTCGGACATTAACAAAGAATTCGTTGATGTCAAAGTTACCGACAAGTAAGTTTGAACGATGATTTCGGCAAAGCTACAACGGATTTCGAACAAATGAACATAATTTGACATTTTGCTTTCAGATCGCTTGTCTGGAATTCAGACTTGATTGAAACACTGGAGTTACAAAATCTTTTACAAAACGCTCTTCAAACCATTTATGCTGCCGAAAATCGTAAGGAATCTCGTGGTGCCCATGCTCGTGAGGACTACAAAATTCGTATCGATGAATACGTAAGTGAATTGTGATTCATCTTTGAGCAATAAAAAAGAAGATTTTTAATTGATTTGTGTTAATTTTACCGTTATCAGGATTATTCGAAACCGATTGAAGGCCAACAAAAGAAACCAATCGAAGAGCATTGGCGTAAACATACCCTCACTTGGATCAATGAATCAGGAGATGTTAGCATTAAATATAGACCGGTTATCGATAAGACACTTGATGATGAAATGCACACAGTTCCACCAGCAATTCGTTCATATTAAATTAAATCAATTATTTATCAATGATATTAATTCAGTCGAAATTTTGCCGCACACGTACATTTTGTTTTCTATATACAAGCCACGAAAAAAGGAGCATCACACACACATTGAAGTGAGAGAGAACCAGTGACAACTGATTTTGATAAGAAACATGTCCAATAAAGAAAAAAACAACTCATTTCCGACAGCATACAAAACAGATTTTTATTTTATTCTATTTATTTAGATTATTTTCTTCAGAAATTGTTGTATAAAATATACGATACAAATGAGCAGACTTACTGATCCATAATATGCTAAAGTCAAATAAGTCAGTGAGCAAACGTTATTTGGTAATGCAATTTTAGAGGCTCTGAATGAAGTTTTAAATCTTACTTTTTGAACCACAGCAACTACAGCACATCACAGAAATCACGTAAGTCCGCATCGATTTTATATTTTCCCACTCTTTCGACGAAACAGCTGGATGGTTAACGAAGAAATAGCACAGGTTGAGTGCAGCAAACACCGTGCCCGCCCGCCATTCTTATTCATCAATGACGCAATAGTAATGACATTCAATGAACAATATGACAACCATTTATTTATAATTTAACTAAGTGATATAAACACCAAAATAGCTGGTATATATCGATCAACTTCTACTAACCCTGAACAATTTGTGGAAATTTTATATAATTTTCTTGACAAAAACAACAATTCGATTTGCTTTGAGGATTTTTACTTTGGTCCTCTAAAAGTAATATTCAGGTTCAAAACTAATTAAATACACTAAAACATATTACTAAACTAACAATAACTATTTAATTTTAAATAGCGCTATTTTAGATGACTTTACAGTATACATGTAGTGAAGAAAAATAAATGGAAGAAATCATAGAAGCATTCTGGATGATGTTTTTTCTGGTGAATTTTCGGATATTAACGATACCAAAATTGAAATTAAAGATATCTGTTTCTCATGGGGCAAAACTCGAAATCCAATTCATTGTACTTTGAATGGCAACTTGTTGGAACAGCGTAGGGTTAATGGAAATAAAGTAGTAGCGCAACTAAGATCACACGTTTTTTATAAACGTGAATTGAGTGCAGAAACAAAGATTCACGGGATCAACTATTCTAAATGGTAGCGAGAGCTGGGTTGATTCTTATAATTTGATTCATGATTTGGAAGTGTCTGATATGCAAGTGTTGAGTGGGAAAACAGAATCCGAAATGAGATTTATTAGTTTGATTGTAATTTATTTTTATCCGCTTTGTTCACACTGCGCTGGAAGTTGGAAATGAAAATGCAAGTGAATTAATTGAGTGTGAGCAAATTTTGTTTGACCGTCTTCTTTGAATGATTATTTGCGACTAGCTTATGTCAACTCAACTGTAAATCAATAAGAGACATATTGAACATAAGCAATACCGTTATGCCTAATTGTGTTCAATATCGAACACCACTCCAGTAGCAAAGCAACGCGATCACGTCCTAACTAGAATCATCGGACATTCGAATGCCTTCATTTCTCTCTGCTCGAAGATCAATACTTTATTTTGAATTTTTATTTTGGTTTTTGCGTATATTCAATACTCCCTCTCAGAAAAAATCTAAATTAGTTTAATTTGACATTTTATTTTGTTATCATGGGGTCATTAAATGATTCAAAATTTGTTGCAATGGATTAGGAAAATCCCGAGAAAAACCTAATCAAACCATTGTTGGTTCATTTTCATTGCGCAGGCCGATTTTGTTTCGGTTGAGTTCGAACTTCACAGCTGCTAGTGGTTTTGTCAGCATGTCCGCTAGCTGTTCGCCTGTCGAAAGATATTTAAGCGTTATTATCTTTTCTTGAATCTTTTCTTTTGTAAATTAAAAGGCTAAACATTCGTAGTGCACCAATAAATAAAATTTATTTTAAAATCAAACACCAATGATTGTGCCTACACGGAACATGAAAATTTTATTGATAACAATTAAAAATTCCAATATGAATCATTGAATGCATTTCAATCGACCTGTCGACCATCTTCAGCAAACACGACTGAGGCAAAAGCAAATAAATCAAAAGAGACTAAGCATTGAGCAGTGCGTAAGTAAAAACAATAACAACAATAGGTAAATCGACGCATCAGTGTAAGCAAAAACGAATGACAATGTCATGAGAAAACTAAAAATTTACTTTTTTGATTCTACGCTCAGCTGTGCGTGCAATACATACGCGCTATGGCTGTTTACATCACACACAACTGGAATAAATCTGATTTTATATTGCCTTTGTCGATGTTAATCACATTTTTGTCTCTGTTTATATAAATACATTCATACGCGTCCAATTTAAATGGATCGTTGACTTGTTTCAGCAATTTAACATTGTCAAAGGAAATATCTTTATAATAATATTTTTTTATAAACAAATATTTTCGCCAAACATAACATGGAAATTGTTTATTCAAATCGGGAAAAAATTAAGAATTTACTTGGTTCTACAAAGGACAAAACAGCGGAAGAAGACAAGACTGGCATTTACGGGATCACTTGTGAATGCGGAAAGGTGTATTATGGCCAAACTCGTGTTTCTATTAAAAAACGTTGGAAGCAGCATTCTGATTACATCAAATCGAATTTTCATACCAGATCTGCCATAGCACATCATGTTTTGTACAACGAGCATTTCGATATTTCCTTTGACAATGTTAAATTGCTGAAACAAGTCAACGATCCATTTAAATTGGACGCGTATGAATGTATTTATATAAACAGAGACAAAAATGCGATTAACATCGACAAAGGCAATATAAAATCAGATTTATTCCAGTTGTGTGTGATGTAAACAGCCATAGCGCGTATGTATTGCACGCACAGCTGAGCGTAGAATCAAAAAAGTAAATTTTTAGTTTTCTCATGACATTGTCATTCGTTTTTGCTTACACTGATGCGTCGATTTACCTATTGTTGTTATTGTTTTTACTTACGCACTGCTCAATGCTTAGTCTCTTTTGATTTATTTGCTTTTGCCTCAGTCGTGTTTGCTGAAGATGGTCGACAGGTCGATTGAAATGCATTCAATGATTCATATTGGAATTTTTAATTGTTATCAATAAAATTTTCATGTTCCGTGTAGGCACAATCATTGGTGTTTGATTTTAAAATAAATTTTACTTTTCTTTTGTGAAATGATATTTAATGTCTATGTGTTTTGTACGTTTGTTGTCGGTTGGATTATTTGCAATTGATATAAAGGGGTTTGTCAAAACTGATTTCAACCAGTATGCTTCTCTTGCGCCTTCAAATAATGCCATGTATTTGGCTTCAGTGGATGATGTAGCGACGGAGTTTTGTCGTTTTGAACACCAGCTTATTGTATTGATAAACAATTTAAACAAATAGCCAGTTGTACTTTTTCGATCAATTACATCTCCGCCCCAATCAGAATCCACATATCCAGTCAATGTATGTTGAAAATCATTCTTTTCATATGTTAAACATATAATAATCATCGTCCCTTTGATGTATCTTAATTTTCTCTTAGGATTTTGCCACAATTCCTTATTGTTTTTATTTTGGAAGCGACTTAATATGTTTAGAGAAACACATATGTCGGGACGTGCATACATGAGGCATCCAATTAAATTTCTACATGGTGCCTCATAATGAACATCTGAATTGAGTTCAGTATAGTTCAATTTTTCAGGCAATGGTGTGCTAATATGGTTACATTCGTCCATTCCAAACCCTTTAAGTACCGATTTTAGATATGCTAATTTTTCTAAGAGCTCTCTCTCTCTACATTCACATCACGCAATCTTTCCACTTTCACTCTTTTTGTTGACTTCTGATAGAGATTTTCGATTCTGACCAGGATTTTCCCACGAATACATGTGAATTTTCTTGTGCTTGAAAAATGAATTAGTTATAAAACTAAAACTGAACTCTGGCAAAAATCGAGTAATCTCGATTTCACCAAATTTTCCCAGTACAGCGAAGAAATTTGGATCGTTTCTACCCACTCTCGCATTGAAATCGCCTAATAGGATCACTCTTTCAATGCCCTTTCTATCGACTACGTCATTCAGATCAATGTAGAAATCATTCAAATGGTCCGAATATGCCGAATGGGTAATTCAGTCGAATTTCAAATGATATTAGAAATATTTATAATATTTTAATAATGTTATGATGATAATATCATTAAATTTAAATATATGAGTGAAGCAACCTCAATTAAAACAAACACTAGAAATCACAAATTGTTTTCAATTTATTTATTTGTCACTGGCAATTACATTATCATTCATTTACTTTAACGTTAGACGCATCCATTCTTTGGACGAGGTTAATCGAATGATACATAAGTGTGCCATTGATTTCGATCCAGAAAAAGTGCTGTTGGCAAAGCTGGCTTTAGGGAATATTTGGGAAAGAATCCAATTAGTGAAAAGCGGTATAAAAAATACAGATGATATCAATCCGCCAACAGAAACTATTATTGAGGAACCTGAAGTGGATGATATGACATCATGTTATGAAGAACTTGATAAATACTATAATCGTTTTTCAGGAATTCAGTGCTGTGAACTCAATATGATTATGAAAAGATTGGACATTTCTCAAAATGGAAATGTCATTGCTTCGAAAATTTCCGCTTACGAGGAAGCTTTGCCTGGCGTTCGAATGAAAAGTTCTGAATCGATACACAACTTTTGGGAGTGTAAGAAAATAGAGTTGGGAGATGAGTTGTGTGAATTGGCTTGTGTAATTTTTGCAATTCCACCAACTCAAGCATCGGAGTAGATATAACTTGCTGATTTCATCCATACCGATTTTTCAAAGTCGTTGAAAGGAGTAATTTAAATAAAAATAAAATCGATTGAATTACCCATAGCAACAGTAGCAACGACTGTTACATTCTCTGCCAAATAAACATGCAAGGAAAGAAAGAATGAAAAAACAAAAACAATTACAAAAGATTAACGCACATTCTTGTTTTCTTCTATTCTATTTTTATACATATAAAAAGAAGTGTACATTTTGATTGTCACTCCATAACTCGAGAACGGCTCGACCGATTGCCAACAAATTTTTAGGGAAGGTGCAGGGAGGAGTGATGATGGTTAGTTGACTTTGAAAATCAAAATCGGTTCAGCCATTCTCGAGTTATGGAGAGAAATTCTGCGATGACAAAAGTTTTGCAACAAGCAGCAATTATTCTATTGGATGAATGCACAATGACGCATAAAAAATGCAAGATCTACGTCAGAATCAAGAAATATTTGGTGGTGCTTTAATATTAATGTCAGGCGATTTTCGTCAAATATTGCCTGTGGTTCCACGATCAACACCGGCGGATGAGATCAACGCAAGTTTAAAGTCTTCTCTTCTGTGGCGACATGTGCAAAAATTGACATTGAACATATATATGCGCGTCCAATTGCACAGCGACCAATCTGCAGATCGGTTCTCGAAGCAATTGTTAGATATTGGAAATGGCAAAGTTTGAGTCGATAATACAAATGGATTGATTACATTGCCGAACAATTTTTGTACCATTCTCAAATCAACAGAAGAGTTGATTGAAAGTGTATTTCCAAATATTGTTCAAAATTACAGGAATCAAAATTGGTTGAGAGAACGCGCAATACTGGCACCAAAAAATGTACACGTCAATGCAATCAATTATCAGATTCAAGAAAAATCGCCAGGTGCAGTGATATCATTTAAATCTGTTGATAGCGCAATGAATGCAGATGATGCAGTGAATCATCCAATTGAATTTTTGAATTCACTTGAACCACCTGGTATGCCACCGCATTATTTGAATTTAAAGGTTGACTCATCAATTATTTTACTGCGGAATTTAAATGCACCAAAGCTGTGCAATGGCACAAGATTAGCAGTAAAAAAATTGATGCCGAAATGTAAAATGAACATTGATAGCGAAAATTAAGAACCGCTGCTGCCACTCAACAATATTCATGGTTCACTTCAGCGGTTTTGATTATCTAGTCGCAGTACTGATCTAGAGCCGGTGTATTCTCACTTTTATTCCGGTCGACTCAAATGAAATACCAAAAACAATAAATGAGCGCGAATGGAAGACGTCGTCGTCGTCGTCAAAGTGAATAAGCATATGTTTCTCAGACAAAAAACTAAATAATCGTCTCCAAACGTCATATCGACCTAGAATAATATTCATTCATTTTTTCAGAGATGACGCAATGTTTCACGTTTGATTGCCGGTTGGCTTAGCCTCTTTCTCGACTTTGCGGCTTTTCCTAATTTTGTGTGCTGTACAGCGTTATAAATGATTATTTAGAAAATGGATATATGAATGTATTTTTGCATTGTTTGACTTGCAAAAATCGACAATATTTGAATGTCACAACTCACAAATCACAAGAACTAATGATAAAAAATATAAGCAGACCGTATTCGCAAAAGCAAATTAATGCTTACATAGCTATACATTCCGTGGGAATGACGAACAGTGTGTGTTGAGTCTTTCGAATCAGAACAGTAGCATTCAAGAGCAAAGACTCGAGCGTGAAGCAGCGGCTCGGGCAGCCAGTTCGCATTTTTTAAAACGATTGTAATATGTGTGAATATTTTTGTGATTAAGTTGTTGATTAGTGAACGAGAGAAATTGGATTGTTGGACTGGAGACAATTAAAAAGAACGACAGAGTAAGTACATATAATCAATTTTTTAACGGTGTGTGTGATCATCAGGGCGAGGAAATAAATGCAAATGCATTATAATGCTATGATAAATGTTGAACTTCGTAGAATCGATATTGAATCAAACAAACGAATAAACACCTTATTGATTCTACACAGAATCATTGAAAATCATTTCAACAACCAACCTGAATGCATTTCGACTCGGTCTTACAAATCATCATCAGCAATCACGACTAAACAGCAAAATCGCTTCAAATCTTTAATAATACACCGCCAAAGACTGGCTGTTTTTATTCACTTTCAAGTAATAACATATCTGACAGGGAAAAGGTAAGGGTCATTAATCGATTATATCGGATCTCACCACCATTAAAAACCTGTATCTTTTCTTCTAGAAAAATCCATTCAAACATTGCAAGGTTGGATGATTATAAATACAATTTGTATAAATATTACATTCGATAACTATGCTAAAAATATCTCATAATCACAATATTAACAATGCTAATGAAATTTAAAAAGAAATGGTTTAATTACAATCATTGGATTTGTTGTTGTTTCAACCTAAGATTCAATTTATCACAGGCAACTAATTGAGATTTAAAATTTGCACGAGAAGCAGGTTCTTTAAACAGTTCATCAATGAAGTTTGCAAGTTTACACATCTGATTTATTGGTGCCGTATGTATATTAATAAGTAATAGATCTATTATTCTAAAAGTTTCCACCGACGATTCACGAAGATTGAATGGGTTTGAATGAAGCGCAATATCGTTTTTTATCTGTGAACATGGGATAATGTCGTTCAATACGTCGTAGAAAAACAACAACACAAAATAGCAACAACAACAATCGCAGTCAATACAATGTTCAATTCAATTGTTAATCCTCACTTTTCCTTGAAAAAATGCGACGAAACTCCATATACGTCGGATAGAGGAGCACGTAACGAACAGAGAAATATAAAAATTATACAATTAAATCGACATTAATGTGTTGAAAATAAATAAAAACTTTCTCACACCATCCGTAAATTAATCGCAATACGAACGAAAACAAACACAAATACACAATGAAGGGTAGTTCTAACTTCGTTCATGTCAAGGCTTGCTTGATGCATGTCATTTTGATGAATTGAGGCTAATTTTGAATGATAATCTTAATATTAGCTCAATCGCGATAACTGAAACTTGGCTGCGGTCTTCAAAAACAAATAAATCCATCGATATTCCTGGTTACAAAATTATTCGTTCTGATCGCAAGTCGAAAACTGGTGATAGAAATAAAGGTGGTGGTGTGGCGATTTATGTTTTCAAAAATCTCAAAACGAAGGTGATTTTAAATTCGTTCAAAGATAATCATCAAATCAAATAATGTTTTTTGAATTTGAATTTGAATTTATTAACCATACAGATAAATCCTACAGGTTACAATTTGTTCTTAAGATTCATTGTGTATTTGTGTTTGTTTTCGTTCGTATTGCGATTAATTTACGGATGGTGTGAGAAAGTTTTTATTTATTTTCAACACATTAATTTGTTCTTAAGATTAAAAATTAAAAAAAAGTTTGAGGCACTGAGAGAAGCAACCGTTCTGAAAGGCGGATACCGCCGGTCCTAACGACCTCGGAGCGGGACGCTATCTCCGCATTCAGCTCAGATGCATATCCAACTACGACATTGCAGCATTTAAATATATGAGAGGCTGATACCCAAAAAACTCATAAATATTGCTTCGTGGAAAAAAGCGATATACATTTTCTGTGGCTTCAATAGAATACACAGCTCTCAGAGCCAAATAAGTATACATAAAACTGAGTGCCATAGTATTTTATTTCAATTTCTTGTTTTTGCTCCAAGAATTATTTTTTTTGTTCTTCCAATCAAAATATATGTTTTCTGTTATTTCACCCAGAATAATTATATGCGATTCAGCGAACTTAGTTTAACAAATAGGCCGTCCATTTCGATCTATGTATTAGGTATTTGTATTTAGAATTTGTTCATTCTTTTATATGGGACTATGTTTTTTTTTCGAATGTGTTTTTGTTGGTCAGAATG
Organism: Obolodiplosis robiniae; assembly: GCA_028476595.1. Classification (NCBI taxonomy): domain Eukaryota; kingdom Metazoa; phylum Arthropoda; class Insecta; order Diptera; family Cecidomyiidae; genus Obolodiplosis; species Obolodiplosis robiniae. The sequence goes on along the minus strand of CM052017.1, from coordinate 2,667,695 downwards.
AAAAAGTCGAGAACAACAAAAGATTCGTGACGGTCGATCTGTGTTTAACAAAGCCATGTTGCTCGTCCGGAAAAAGTGACTTCGCATGGAAGGCAATATGATTGCAAACAATTGCCTCGAAACTTTTTGGCAATAAAGATAGCTTAGCAATGCATCTATAATTTTTTACGTCACTTCGAGAACACTTTTTAAAGATTGGCCTAACATTGGATAATTTCCATGCACTCGGAAAAAAGGAGGTTTCCAGCGATCTATTGAAAATAGTGTGCATAGGCCATGATAATTCACTCGCGCATCTTTTTAACAATCGTGAAGGGAGATCATCAGGCCCAGCATCCAATGAATCAGGCAGATTGTTAAGGTTTTCGAAAATATCACCACGAGAGGTGCTAAGGGGAGGAATAGTAGCTACACGGAAATTAAAGTTCTCGTTCGAGTTGTTTTGCATGGTATGGGTAACATACACACTCCCAAAGAAGTCGGCAAACAAATTAGCCATCTCTCAGTTTTGCGCTTATCATTGACATAATTAAAAAAATCTTTGGGTTTGGTGCGCATATTGTTTTCGATTTGAGCCGTATAGTTCGCATGTGCGATCCAAGCTTCACGTTTCGCTTTGCTGCGAATCCCCTTGCTCCATGTTTACTAAAAGTAAGCGATATTAATGAAAAATTAATTTACGTCTTAGCGCGCATAAGACACCAATACACAGACGCGACGCCAAAACATACGAGATCATATTTTCGTATATTTAGCGTCGCGCTCATGTATTGGTGTCGATTGCGCGCTAATTGACTAATGTGTTCTGTTCTTTTGTATGCCGTTCTTGTTCATTTGAATGTATTTGTTTCATCGTTTCTCCTTTGCAAATAGTCTGGGTTGTTCGTGATAGCGTTATACTGAAACGCTGTCCACACCGTATATTCATATATAATACATATAAATATATGGTGTCGACACTGTTGGTTAGCGTGACGCTAGTGCGAACGCAGCGCGAACACGGAGTCAGTTTTACATGGAGTTGAAAACATTGTATGCTTTCTCCGATCGGCCGGATTTAATGTAGTCCGAGTGAGCCTTTTTTTGCCGATTCATCAGGTTATTCACGGCCTTTGTCATCCATGGGGGATGCGATGACTTAATATGTCTACGTATGAGTGGAGAAAACTTGTTGAGTCCAATTCCAATCTGGTCATAGAAGGCCTGGACCATTTCGTCGGGGGATAAATTGACTAGTATATTCGGCCAGTCGATCTCATGAAGGAACGTGGTAAGTCCCTCATAGTCTGTTCTTCTGAAATCGAATGAATAGTCATTTGTTTTAAAACAATTTAGCGGCGCTTTGTCCATTGTAGTGGAAATATTTAGCTCAAGAGCAGGATGATGAGATTCCATGCTCAGAATAGGGCACGTCGATTTCCATACTTCCGTGTCGCTGTAGTTGTTGGTAAATATTAAATCCAGAATGCGAGTGTTTGCGTTTGTGATCGCATTTACTTGCAGCATATCCAACGAATACAGGTTATCAATCATATGTGGCAGTATAAAGTTGCCAGTATCATCGTCTGAAGTCCATGTAATAGAAGGCATGTTGAAATCACCAAATAAATAATAGCTGGAGTCGAAATTGGCTGAAATTCCAATTGAATTCACGGCAAATTCTGTGTGTCTCTCGTATGTTGCTGCATTCGCCCCCGGAACAATGTATAAAGCACCAATAAAAATATTCCGTGACTTACTGCAACGTATTTTCACCCATAAATGTTCGAGGCCAATCGATTCGCCCGTAGAAAATTCGCCCTGTTGAATATCTTTTCATTGAAATTTTTGCTCGAACATCAAAAATTGTTTTCGGTGTTGTATATCGCGCTCCGCGATGCAGCGCAGAGAATACGCGTAAACTATTTGAGTTGATTACCACCATCTTTGGGCACGAGAAAAATGTAATTTTCGCTTGTGATTTCAACATTAATTTTCTTAATAGTTCAAACATAGCTTCCGTTATAAATTCCAAATTCGCGCTAAATTTTGATTTAATTAATGACAGTTGCCCCACACATTTATTTATTTATTGCAAAACCTAAATTTATACCAATGTGTGCTCTCAGCAAGCTGAGAACATGCTGGTCTTAGACCCAATACGATATGAATTCCGCCCATGGTGCGACTTAAGCAAGAAGACTATTACATTTCATCAAGGGGGGATGGTATTTATGAATAGACTTTAAATACCGATATTCTTTCCGGAAAACCATGGCAAAACCGGCCTGATTCAGGAGAATCAGGGGAAGTACATCATTGTTTACTTAATATTTTTCCCTACTTTATACAATGCAAAAACTCATCCTAAATCTATAGGCGAGAATGATCATAATACCAAATCTGAGCATGTTTGAATTTACTCGATAGAAAAAATAAAAGAAATAGAAGAAAAAAGAGAAATACTATTGTTCTATGCGCAACCAGTGCTTCAATTTAAATTTAAACGCGGATAACGATTCAACATTTCTTATTTCGATGGGAATGCTATTCCACAAATTAATTGCTCCGTAAGTAAAAGCGCGTTTATCAAATTCAGTTTGCGGAAACTGTACTTGAAGATTATTTTGAGATCGGGCTCTACCGTTGATTCGGACAAACATATGATTCAAATAATTCGGCGAACGATTAGACAATTGCTTATAGATCAAGGTCGCTGAATGAAGCTTAGCTCTACACTCAGGGTTCAATCCATTAAGGCGCTGTCGATATTCAGTGATGTGATCATTACGTTTTAAACCGTAAATATACCGTATTTTGTCATTGTCAGCAACAAGAATACGATTTTCTTGATTTAGGGTGCCGTACACACCCCAACCATATGTAATCACATCACCATAGTCCATTAAAGGATCGATCAGCGCAGTAGCAATGTCCCGCTTAACATAGTTGGGTATAAGATGCTTCGTATGACGTATACGATTTAACACACCGTATACCTTTTGCAGCTTACTCCCAACATGCTCTTCGAAATTTAAATTTTCGTCAAAAATGACGCCGAGATTTTTGATCGATTTACAGAATTCCAGCTTGTCACCTCCAATGGTTACATCATTGATCATATCAAAATTCAATCGACTTGTATGGTGCTTAGAACCGATGATCATGACTTTAGATTTCAATCCATTTAATTTCATACCGCGACTTGTAATAAAATCATTTAATTTAGCAAGATCGGAGTTTACTTTAGAGACTCCTTCATTTATTTGATTGAAATCCACTTCAAGATATGCTTGAGCGTCATCAGCAAATAAATGGCCAGTCATATGCTGAAGTACATTGAAAGTATCATTAACATAAAGTGAAAAGAATGTTTGGCCGAAATTACTACCTTGAAGAACTCCGTTAGTTATAGAGATTGAATCGGATTCAGAGCTACCGACTTTAATTTTTTGCTCAATGTTAGAAAAAATTGCCTTTACTAATTTTGTTGCGTCATCGGTGAAACCATACGATTCACAGACTTTAAGAAGACCATCATGAGGAACAGATGGAAAAGCACACTTAATATCAATTGAGTTATAAATAATGAGCTTTTTACGACGAATCGCGGATCTGATACTCTCTGTTATATCCAATAATGCGGTGACACAACTGTGATTCTTACGAAATCCAGATTGCCTTTCGTGAAGAAGTGCATTTGATTCTAGATAGCCAGTTGGTGGCCGGGAAAATTTCCGTCTCAGATTGATTTAATTTTCACGAATATTATCGCGCGCGTTAATACTTTCGGTCAATCCTTTCATGATTTGATATTGTGCTCATACACACTCAAGACTGAAGCAATCAGTAAAAACATTATCACCAGTGGTAGAAAATTTGATGACATTGATGCTAATGAGCTAGCTCGTTGTACTCGATCATTGAATTGGAATTTCCTTATATAATTTATAAGGATATTATATTAAAGCTTCCCTTTGATATCATCCCTCCCCTGAATGTATTCCCTTTGTTAAGTCGCACCATGGGCGGAATTTATGTTGCATTGGGTCTTTGATCAGCATGTTTACTAGCTCGCTAGTGAACACATATTGGCATAAATTTAGGATTCGTAACAAATAAATAAATAAATGAACGGTAATATGGTCAAACGAGAGAGAACAACACAGACCTTATGTTGCCATTGTCTAAATTCACTGTGTGTTCATTTTTTTGTATGTGCACGCATTCTACATTGTTTAAACTCAAATTCAAATGCCGGCTACTCAACGCATGAGCTGTAAATGCCAATTTTGTTCCTTGTCTGTTCAACCGACCCGTTTGATATTTAGAACCGATAACCATCACTTTCGATTTTAAACCGTTCAATTTCATACCGTGACGTTTAAAAAAATCAGTTTACTTATTAAGATCGGCGTTTATTTATTTATTTATTTATTTATTTATTCATATTCTTAATACAGTTTATAATACAGTTTGAGGGTAAGGTTTAAGAGTAATTCCAGTTTATGGCCACACGCTACAGTCTATTCACAATAACATCTACTGCTGGGTTCATGTGGTTACAATATTTTACCAGTCCATATATGTTCAGTTTTAGGACCAAAATTTACAAGTTTACAGTTAGTGAATGTGCTTTGGTTGTTTTTTTTTTTTCGTTTTTTGTTTTGTTGTCGTTTACTTTGTAGTATTGCTAATTCCAATGATTTTTATAGTTATGTTTGATTTAGTGGTCAGTCCGCATTCAAGAACATCAGTTTGAATGTTTATATTAGAGGTCGGTTGAGAATGATTTTTTTTAGTTCTCTCTTAAATGCGGGCGTCGAGAGAGACGGCGGCATGTGCGCCACATGCTCATGATAAAGGTGCGTGCATGTTCTGAAAATACTTTTTAGTCCGAGATTTGTTTCGTGCAATATTAAAACGCGGACGCATGTTTGCACTTGTTGGGTATCGGTGTGTTGAGGTGCTATTCAAACGATATTCAGTTTTCATTTTATTATGTACTATGTTGTGTATCATAAGGATATTGTTATATTTGATAAGTTCATTTACATTAAATATCTTGTATTTCGCTCTTATACCATCCGTGCTCATGTCCTCATGGTTGTATTCGGTGAAAAAGATTTTTCGGATCGCTTGGTTTTGAGCCACTTGCAGACTGTGAATCTCATTGTTTGTTAGTGAAGTGCTCCATACTGGTGCTAGGTAAGTGAGGTGGCTTTGGATCATCGCATAGTATAAAGACAGTTTGGTGGACGCGTGAATGTTGTTCCCCAGTCGTTTGACAATCGCTGAGAACCCATTGATTTTACGACATAGATTATCGATGTGGATATTCCACTTGAGATTTTCTTGGATTGGAATTCCAAGATATTTAAATGATGTTACACGACTAATATTTTGGCTGCCTATCTTCAGTGTGAAACTGTCAGTCCACTCTAGTTGTGTTCCACGCTTTATGATCATATAGTTTGTTTTGTCAGCATTGAGTGTAAGTTTATTTTGATCCAGCCAGGTGGCAATTATGTTTAGGTCTTCTTGTAATTTAATATTCATTGTATGTAAGTCAGTTTCGAAATATGTGAGTATTGCATCATCTGCGAATAAGATAAGTGATCCGTTTAGTTTTAGATCAAATATGCCATTGATAAACACGAGAAACAGTAATGGCCCCAAGTTGCTGCCCTGAGGAAGAGCAAACGGGTTGTCATTTGTTTTTACATCGCTTATGTGGTCTTCAATGTCTACGTGCTGTTTACGGTTAGTCAGATAGTTTTTAATGAGTGAATTTGCATTTCCTCTTATGCCACAATTGTCGAGTTTTTGTAGGAGTAAGTCGTGCGGCACTGTTTCAAACGCTTTGCGTAGATCAATTCCAATTAATCCTGCTTTGTTGTTAGGCTTGGTATCAATTTCATTTTGGATTTTATCAATGAGTGTAGTTGCTGCAGATAATGTGCTTGAGTTTTGCTGAAAGCCAAACTGGTTAGCATTAATGGTTTTGTTCTGCTTAAAAAATTTATTGAATCTGTCGCAGAGGATTGATTCGAAAATTTTTGACAATACAGGGAGAATGCTAATGGGACGATAATTGTTTGATAATTGAGAGTTTCCCCCTTTGAAAATGGGTATGATTCTTGAGCACTTTAGTTCGTTTGGAAAAGACCCAGTGGTGAAACATTCGTTAATCAAATGGGAGAGAATTGGGGCGATTGTGAGTGCATGTATTTTGCACGAATAAGATGAGATATATTCTTTGTGTGATTTACTCATTTTCAAGCCGTTTATTTTGTTTATTAGTTCTTCTTCTGACGTGCGGAAGAGAAAGATTGAATTGGGGCAAATGTGGTCATTACTAATGCGAACAGTGTGTGGGTTATTTCCGATTTTATCATATAGTTCTTTGCCAGCGTCTTTAAAACAGTTGTTCAAAAAGTTAGCGATTGATGGACGATCCGTTGTCGAATGTCCTTCAAGCGTGGCGAGTGACTGTACTGGTTTAGCACTATTTTTTTTATTAAAAATTATCTCGTTAAGTTTTTTCCACATTTGTTTCGGATTTTTGAGGTGCTTTTTAATTATCGATGAGTTGTAGTTGGCTCTAGCCATGTACCTTTCTTTTTTTATGCGTTCACATAGTTCATTATATTTATTATTAAGATAGGCATTGGATGGAGATTTTTTCCGAAGTAGGAAATATCTTTCTCTCTCATCGATCAGTCTCAACAAATTCTCACTTATCCATGGCTTGTCGGGGTTGGCAGTTCGTTTTATTGTTTTTGTTTGTGTATTGTTGTTTTTGCATAACTGCACACCCGAAATAAGGTCGCCAAACGAATCAATGTTTGTCTCCATTAGCAGTCTGTTTAGGTCGTTATTGTATTTATCAGAATCGAGAGTTTGTATGTTAATTTTTTGTTCTATTTTATTGAAATTGATTGAGTTTCGTTTTTCGATTGTGAGGATCATTTCGTTGTGATCAGATAACGACGATTGGATTTGTGATAGAGTATAATTAAATTGTATGCAATCGGTGATGAATAAGTCAATTATTGTTCTCGAAGTAATGGTTTCATTGTTATTAAGCGCGCGTGTCGCTATGCGAGTGGCCGCTTTCTCATTCACTTTGTTGAGAACATAGAGACCATTTGAGGTGAGTACGTCAACGAAACGTTTTATGTGGTTGTGGTTTTTGAGCAGATTTATGTTAAAATCACCTATCAAGATATTTTTATTTTTATTTTCCAAGTAATTCAGTAATGTGTCGATAAAAAGAATCACGTCAACAGCAGGTTGTTTGTAAACAACTGTTACCGACGCGCCCAATTCAATTAGTGAAATCGTTATGAGTTCGATATTATGTGTTGTTTTTTTTTCAATAAGACTACATGCGATACTTTCATGCACAAACAGCGCACAACCACCGTGGCCGTCGGCTCTAGTTTGGAAGAATGCTGTGTAGAACGGAATATTAAAAAACTGCACAAGATGCTCATGAATGCGTACTTCGGTTAAGGCAATTACGTGTATGTATTTGTTTTTGTACTTATTTGCAATGTTTTGGATTCTTATTTCTAAATCTTCAATTTTGTTTAATAAGGAATTGATGTTCAAATATAAAATATTGAATTGCCCTAGGAATAGTCTTTCTTCCATTTGATTTAAGTTTAGCTCATTTTGCAATTCACTGAGTGCTCTGTATGCATAGCAGTTAGAGCTCTGTTGTGTGGCCATGTTATGTTATTAACGAATAGAAGTAAATGCGAAGAGCTATAAGATAAGGAGAAATTGTTAGTTGTGTTAGTTTTTTTTTCTTGCTTGGTAATTACGTATATGAATGGTGTTCGTTTATTATGTGTGTGGTGCCGTCGGAATGCCGCCGAATGCTCCTACTTCGATTTGGTGTGTCTCGGTTTGGTTTTTTTCGGTGCTGCTTGTTGATGCTGTTCGTCGGCGTCGTCGGCGTCGTCGGCTTTTCGTTTTCGACCAACAATTTTCCCATCTTTCTTTGCGGTGCGTGCATCCAAGTGTAATTTGTTAAAGTAAGGTGTCAGATGGTCATTTAAATATACTTGCGAATTTGAAGCTGTTCCAAATATTTCCTCTGCCATCAGACTTTTTTTCGTGCGTATATTCATGAGGAGTTGTTGCTTGTGTGTGATGTTGAAGAAGTGTGCGATAATGAATTTTTTGTTCGGCGTGCAATATGAGGAGAAATCACGGTTTTGTAGCGGGACGCCTAAGACCTTCGCGATATTGATGATAATTTCTTTTGTGTTGTCATCGGTTATTTGGAGTGGTGGTACACCGGAAACGCAGACGTTGTTTTTTCGTTGTTCTTGCTTCAGCAATTCAACTGTTGCTTGTAGATTTTCGATTTGTTCGGCGTTTTCGGTGTGCATAACGGTCACAGTTTCGACTTGCTGTTGTATTTGGTTGATTTTTGCGTTTGTTTTTCGTTGGTATGAGTCAAGCCGGGCTGTGATGATGTTGTCCACGTCCTCTTTCGTTGCGTTTCTTTGTATCATGCTAGCTAGATCGTTGAGTGTTAGTGCTCTCTCTTTATTTTTCACTGAATCGAGGTAAAAAATCAGTTTACTTATTAAGATCGGAGTTTACTTTATCAATACCGCTATTTATTTGATTAAAATCGAATTCAAGATGTGCTTGACAATCATCCGCGAACAAATGGCCAGTCATAGTGAAGAAAGTCTGGCCAAAATTTCCAACTTGAAGAACTCCATTATTAATTGAAACAAAATCTGACTCGTGGTCACCAACATTAACTTTCTGTTTAATGTTACTGTAAGTCGATTTATTATTTCAAGCAATACCCAAATATTAACTGAGTAATAGAATGAAATGAATATTTCATACAAAAACAAAAAATCATGATTATTTCCAATATGATTGAAACTATAATTTTATTTCTCTCAAACAAATTGTTTTATAATTAAAAATTCTGTTCAATTGCACCGAGCGAATTGCAGAAGTGGATGCAAATGTTGTTTCTTTTTTAACTTTCGGGAAAATATAAAACACAAAATCACATTTCCACCCAACATAATTTTGCGTAATAACTTTTTCTGAATCTACACAATCCTTTTTCAGATGCAACACCCGGTAAAAGTCTTGTTGTCGATATTAGCGGTTCTCTCGACCCACGGTTTGGAGTTCGAAGAAAGGGAGTTGAAAACAGGATTGATCTACGTCGAAAAGGGAATTGCCAAAGTCTCTTACGTTTCTCATGCCTTAGTCTATCATTTGGACATAAATATATATGATGATGCAACAAATACGACTGAAAAATGTCTTCAGAACGTACTATCTGTATGCAACTCTTCTGATGAATTGCTAGAAATGTGCAACAAGAGTATGGAAACTTCAGGCATCCCTTCACGAGGAGATGACAACATTGAAGCATACCCGCAACGTCAACCCAGTAAATGGACCAGATATCTTGCAGAAATTAGTGAATTATCCAAAACCTCGAATGGCATGGCAGAATACTTCAAAATGGAACACATCTCATTTATTGGAGGAAGCTTCAAATTTGAAAATATAAATTATACACGATTGCATGACCTTGCAAACAAATTAATCAAAAAACTGGAAGAATATTCGTCTAAGATGATCAAAGAAAAAATTGATGAAATCATGGTCATTTTGCATGATATAATCATGATACATCGTGAAATGACTGAAGCTTTGCAAAATGTATATTCGGGCAAAATTTCACAATTTATATCAACACAGAAGATTGTACAAGATTTGATGGAATTCGAGTATAACCTAAATGACAATCAACAATTGCCGACAAATTTTGAACACGAAAACAATATTTTTGATTACATTTCGATTGCTGCATACGTTTCTCAGCGCCGTTTGTTGCTGATCGAAGCAACTATTCCAATCGTCGAAAAAAAGAAATACACAATTTATCAAATTGTACCAATTCCGATGCTCCAAACCAAACTCCCATCTATAATTTTGCCAGAATTAAAATTTTTGCTATTTTCGAATACAACATGTACATACATTCCGATCGAGGAGCGAGAATATGAATTTGGTGATATCAATTCAGTTGGCGAAAAGGTTATATATCCATCATCAAATGAACAATCTACATTTCTGAGATATTGTGAAACGGCTATATTGAAGGAAGAAGATGAAAACATAATTTTGGAATTATGTGATTTTAAAATTCTACCTCTCGCAAATTATTTCATTCCGATAATTTTCAATGAGCAATATTACGTAATGATAAATAAGCCAATCACAATAACTGAATATTGTTCAAGCTCTCAAAGCAAGTTTGAGAAATACGAAATTGGATCCAGTGGTTTATTAACAATCAAGAACAATTGTCGAATTAATATAGATGATAAGTTAGATTTAAGATCGAGATCCAATCATCGTATTAACACAAAAATGTTTATTCCAGAAATATCGCTCAAATATGCCATAGATGAAAAAAACATTGATTTCAAAATTAAAAGAAAAAGTGAGAATATTTTGTTCACTGATTATATCAATGATTTCAAAAAATATGCAGGAAAAGCTGACAATTTCATTAACAAAAAAGAAACTGATTTTGATCACAAATATTTGGTTCTATTTTTAATTAGTATCTTCTTAATTCTCGTGTTATTGATTATACTCCTGTTGTTATTATTTAAAAAAACTTTGCTTTCCATCTGGCAGTGGTTAACAAAATCATGCTCACAATCAAATAAAACAAGGGAAAGAGTGGATATCAGCAAACGTTTATGCAGACCTGAACCTGAGGACGTGCGAAGCGAGAAGAGAGCAGTGTATTAGTCTTTCTAAACTTGACCCTTTTCTAAAGGATTTTCCAATAGGGACTTGACAACTTTGAACGTGAACCTGAAGAAAGTTGTCAAATCCTTAATGGAAAACCCTTTATATATAATATAGATGGAGACTCTAAATAGGCTCAAAGCAATTAAGTGAAAATTGTTTGGAAAATAAGACTTAGAAAAATTGTATATATTCATTGAAATACCAATAGAAGTATACAGATTTCCCAAACTATAAATCTAGCTGTCATATTCAATCTGTTTGACAGGCGCTGAAGAATAAATATCATTAAAATGTCTCAAATAGCACGGTCCCATTGGGCGCACTAGCGTGTACTAGCAATTTTTATATGAAAAACGCGTAGGGACTTGCCAGACTCAGGACTTAAAAATTAAGAGATAGACAATAAACGAATAAACTAGCTAGAAATTGCCAGAATTTATGTTCACACTTTCAAGAAGACTTGGAATTTAAATTCTCCCGGGGAATCTCCCGGGGGACCTATGGTTCAACGATTCACTGGCAAAGCTAAGTCCGATCACAAATGCACCGAATGGACCTCGATCAATTGGTCGTATTCAACAAACAGGTATTTCAGAGGAGCAAATTTCATCAATCATCCGATTTGCAATGAAAAATTCGCAATTTTAAAATTACTCTTTAAAAAATAGTTACTAAAAACAGTTGGATGGCGTGTTGGTGTCGGGGTGCTTTATGGGCCATGAATAATGGCTGTGTTTACTTCAATGAACGTTTATCTTGGAATAATTGCAACCAGAAAATTGAAATTAATTGTAGATCTGAATTCATCGAATTATAGTCATCAAGTGCAGCAGTATGTAGTCTTTCACATATTTCTATCTTTTTCTATCATGCGAACATAATCGTATTTTCCTTTTGTTTTCATTTATTTCAGAGAAATTTTGCGTACGTTCGTTCGTTTATGTCAAGTTGTTGACACTGCTACTTCGGATATAACCAAGGAATTGAAGAAAATCGAAAAAGAACTCACCGTGCTCGAATCTTATCAAAAGCAGTTAAAACTTCTTCTTGCGAAGAAAAGAATATGTTTTTTGATCTTCGATTTCAGTTTCAATCCATAAAAAGTCTATCTTTGTAGTTTTTGTACGGATTTTTATTTTTTTTTCTCAAATAAATTTTCAAAATAACATTATTTTTTCTTGAGACAACCGTTTATACAAGTGATATTTTGATATTTCAATTTGAATATTCATTATTTTAAATGATCTCAAAATGATCTGAATCGAATTCACGAAAATTGTGAAAATATTGTTCAAGTATCCTACAGTTACAGTCCAATCAATGCAACAATAAAATTACGATTGTCGTACTTAATAGAGGTAAAATTTAGTTTATGAGAAATTCAATGAATATTCAATTTCCAAAAGTAAAGGACCGAGGACTGATCGCTTACAATATAATTTGTTTTAAATTGTCCACTCATTTACGTATTCCTCTTCTTTTCATCGAAGCCGTACATTTAGGACAATACCATTTGCCTTTCGGTGGCTGTGTTATGTCAACACATGGGTAGTGGAACCATTCAAATGGACACTGAAAAATAAGAGCAACAATCGCGTTGGTTTTTGATTCTCCCTTAAATTCCTTTTCAACAGCAATACTTACGGCTTCGTTATCACAAGCGACCATATCACCGTAAGACACTTGGTTGCAAATACAGTATCTCGGCTCATTCGGGTCATAAGACCAGTCACCATCTGTGCTCGAATCAACGACGATGCCATTTTCGCCAAGAGCCACGGATGCTGACGGTGATCCAGGATCCGGTTTTGGGGCCAAAATTGGCGGTTGTGCTGCTTGCATTGGTTGAGTTGATGGCGCTGGCAAATTGAGCGAAGCGGATGAAGGTAGACTTACAACAGGAACTTTTCTAAAATTTCCAAAGCGACGGAATTAGGAATGATATCAACAACAACTAAATGCATTTATCTTACTTTTTAGTTGGTCGTCGGATGTTTGGCATGTTTCCATCGCGATCAACAGTTTGGAGGGTATTATTTGTAGTACCAGCTAGTTCTTTTCCGATAACCAACTCATGTGAACCACTTGTTGATACGCCATGGATTGCTTCATAAGATGCTTTCAAACTAGCCGTTCGTCTGCCTTGCTGCATCTGCTGTGTGGCTACAATCGCTTGGCTGGCGGCAGCGGCAATCGCATTGCCGGCACCAATGTGCTGCAGGCTATATGGTACAGTTGTTTGAACGGACGGCGTATTCGTTGGTAAAACAAGTGGTGCGCTCGATGACGACTGAGCTGTATTGTTCGGTGTAGCGATGACATTCGGAATGGGAGTGCTTAGGGCTGGCCTTTTCTCTAACGGTCCGCCACTTGTATTGCTATTTCGTCGCTTCTCCGGGCGTGCTTTGTATTTTTCACGATTCTGGGGTGTATTTGCATTGCTTGAAATTGAATCAAACAATCGATTCTCCTTCTGGCGATTACCCGCATTTGACGTACTATTATTCAATATGTTATTGCAATTCGTATTGCTATTACTGCTACTACTATTCCCGTCTAGTTCAAGTGCTCGCTTTTCTAGGATTTCTGTTATGCCATTGTTATCGGCCTCCAGCTCACATTTAAATTTGAACAGTTCGTTGTCGAGCCGACGTACATATCGATCAACGAGATCATACATATAATTGGCCAAATGCACTTTTTCATCGGCTTCCTCCAATATTTTGTAATAATCTTTACGGATTTCATCGTCGGCATCAGCCGTTTGTGCTTCGCCGCGCGCATATCTCGAGAACAGCACTCGGATCCGTTTTTCGATGGCGTCAATGTTGTCTATTTTTTCAACAATAAAATATAGTTTTTGAGTTGACATTTTAATGTATTTGACCTATTTTTTTCACTTACTTTGAACAGTTAAGTCCATTTCACGCATATCGGTGAGCCGGTCACGAAGCTCCTGAGGCAAGTGTTCAATCACTGAAAAAAATTCAATCGAAATTGCTGCTGTTAGTGACCAAAAACCAATGTTGAATTGAAATTCGCGCCCAAATTATCACCAAACAATCATTCCTCCAGAGTATTTCGATTTGTTGATTTCATTTGGCAGACTCTCTATTAACTTCTTAATGACATTTTCTCACCAGATCGTGAATTGCATTTTGCAAAATTTGAATTTAATGCCAAAAATCTACATTGTTATCATATATCATCATTAAATGTTAAAATCCATGGTTGGAATTGATTATTCACAACAGGATAAGTGCTTATCGCAGAAAACAAAAATGGCGTTGCACGAACCATAATTTTTAACGCACATTTTATTAATGAAAACCAAAAATTAAGCACTTACTTTCCAAGTAATCTTCGAGGTACAACATTTTTATTAATTTTGAACTTTATTTTAACTGATCTAGAACTAGTTGAATCGAGTCTTTGCTTTCGAATTAGATGAAGGCGTTTCAACTTTGTGAATAACTTGAAACTAATGAACGTATTAAGTGAATATTTTGCCACTTGACGTTTGTCATATGGCGCTTGAATCGGCATCTTCGAGTGGAATCAAATCTCCATACTCAAAACTAAAGTACGAAAGTCCGTACTTCATTCAGCCATTGTAATAATTCCGTATAGATGATATGCATAGGTGAACGCAAAAACTACGATTTTCTTTGACAGCTTACTTGACATTCTTAATACATATATTGTAATTTTCGCATATAAAAACAAACTGCACGGGATTTCGATCTCATCGAATGGTTGCTCAGCACCCGTTATCTATCCATAGCGATCGATTCTGACTCTTAAAAATATCACTCAATGCTTGTCAAAATTGAGCCAATTCATTTGAACCGCCACAGGCCAGATTTGAAAAACGTTCATTATGCGAAAAAAACATTGAACTGGCTTGGCCGTTTAGCAAAATATTGAATTCGTACCGAAAAAGATTAATCTATCAAACATATTACAGGCACGTCCAATCGAAAATCTATTAGTTCTTGAGCGAATAGTGTACGTAAAGGGCTGGCGAGCTCAAAACGAGCAACAGTTGATTGGAAGAATCAACGAAAATTGAAGGAAATCGACCAACTGTATCTACTAAAACTAAATTCAGAATAGGGGTCGATACACACGGCGAAGACAATAAAAATACGAAAAAGTACAAAGATCTGTTGAAAATTAAAATATTTAGGCTCTTAATATGTTTTTTTCAATAGTTTATAATCAGAAGACTGTTAATTCATTTATTTTTTGAATTTATCCTTAAAAATTGCCGAACAGAACTTAGTTCCAATGAATCTCGTGTCACTTTAAGCTTGCATTAGCAACATTCTAAAATCTCTCTAGTTGTGGAATGTTAGACATGTACATAAAGCCACAAATAAAATCTTGATCTCATTTATCACAGAATATTGTGCAGTTTAACAGCGAGATTGAGTGAAATCAATTGTTATACATTGAATCAATTTTTATTCAAATGGATTCAAGTTATTATCGTATTCGCCGAATGGATTAGATGATTGTTTGTCGGTGTTTGCTTTTTCTTTGGCCGCATTACTTGATGGATCATCATCGTCTTCGGCAAATGGATTTTTTGTATCATCGTATTTATCGTTGTTTTCATCATCCTCGTCGAATGGATTCTTCGGTGTATTGCCTATGGTCATCGTACTCGACGCGGGTTTTCTGTCAACCATTGTTGGTTTCACAAGGCGTCTTTCGAAATCTTGTGATTTCGTCTCAGGTGCAATGTACCTTGATTGTTCTTGTGCGCGCATTCGTCCCTCTGGCAAAGGTGCCGCATAATATGGTGCATTCGCCTTCTTGATGTTCAAAGAATTTGCTTCTTCCAGCCGAATTTTTGACTCGGCACCAGCCCCGTATTTGTCGTACGGATTTGTGGTCGATTGCTGCTGCTTCTGCGCAACCTTGATCACCTAATTTCAAAATTGTTAGAAGTTGTCAACTTTGATTTAAAAATCATGATCAAACCTTGCAATAGAAAGCAATTCCAAAGATAAAATTAAAAATGCGCTTACATCTTGACTAGGTTCATCTGGTTCATCAACAATGAGAAGCTTATCGAACATTCCATGTCCAAGGTATTCGGCGACGACCGAAAATGGTTCCGTCGATCGATTCAATAGATTATGGAAAGTTTCATGTTGTGCCCGAGATTCATTTTGAGCTTGTAGCGCGTCCATCAATTGCAAATTCTTTGCACGGCACACAGTGCAATCCTTGTCATTTTCCGAATATAAACGAAGGCAACTGAATGACGAACATTATTGATCGAAATTGTGAAAAGATAAACTTTAAATGTGTCATCGGTTCGTGTGAAAGCATGATTAGTTTGACTTACTCTTGGTGATAGGCATGTTGACAGAGAAAGTATAAAGATGGCATAGTCAACGGCTGATTGCAAGTGTCACAAAGTGTACCACGGAATTCAATTGGCCGATCGTTCAATTCTTTTATATGATCTCTTAGTTTCGTCGAATCTTTGCAATACCTCTCAACCAATTCTTCTTCCTGCAATGGATTTCAATCATATACACGATTACCGAATTCTTTAATTCATTCAACGCAAAAATGTTGACCTAATTTTTTCAAGAACTATATCTTTTTCTTACGTTCTTAGCCGATTCATTGTCTCTTTGGAAAACTTGTAAGAAGTAGTCACGAACGGCTATCAAATTAGGTCCATTTTCGACAGCCAAACACATCAAAACCTGCAATGGTGATTGCAGTTTTTCTTGAGCTGATGTCGAGAAAAACCATTGTGATGAATCAAGAAACGATTACACATTTGGAAAATGTATTAACTGGAATTATTAGCATTTGTTTCAGTCGCATTTCATCCAACTCACCTATGACTTGTAATACTTGCGAGAGTAGATTTGATGGTGCGTTCTTATTATCGCGAAGACCGGTTAATGCCTGCAACCAAAGCGACGGTTGCATTTTGCCAAGCCGCTTGCAGCTATTTATAAGGCTGTTATAATCGCCAATTTTCAAATAATAGCGTACAATCAAGTGATATAATTCTTGTTCCTCATAAATATACATAATCCCTGGCCAAAACTCGTATGTGCTGCAGAGAATAAGAACATGATTTCGATCATATGGCAGAGTGGGTTCATCGCTGGTTGATGTTCTGCGTAGAATTTCGAGTAGCCGCTTTTCGGCGCGCGGATCAGTTTTCCAACATCGCAAATAGTGTTCAATGAGCGTGTTGTACACCAGTTGCGAGCAATTACTCATATTCCTTAGCAAATGTTCGAGAAAATCGATGAATAATTCAGGTGAGGATTTTGTGAATAGATGAATGAAATCTTCTGGATTGGCTCGATCGATATGTGGCGATGTGTCAAAGAATAGCGTCGAGTCGTTCATCATGTTGCTGCCTCCAATCTCACTAAGGTCCGTATCACGTGGCTCTCCATTTTGATTTTTTTGCGATTGATAATAATCGGTGCACAGCTTTTTCAGAAGATCAGTGGTTCGTTGCGGGCAATTCTTCATTAGAACATTTCCGAATTTCTTCAAATTCTGCTGAGCATATTCAAACGGCAGCTCAGCAATATAATCGAGCGCCTCGTCATACGCACACATATCTTCGGTTAAAATACTAATACATGAATCATATTTTAAATTGCGTTTGGCCAGCACCAAAGCATGTTCGACGGATGCATTGCGGCACACTTTAATTGCCACATCCAAATCGAACATTATATCCGGGTTTTGATCATTCTTCAAGAACTCCTTGAGCTGAAAAAAATGAAATCGATTAATGCGAGACTCCGACTATTGAATTCGATTCTCACTTGATCGGTTTTGTCCAAGCGAGTGAAGCAATTGAGTAAGAGTGTGGTGTGATCGGCGGTTGCTTTGCCTTCTTTGTGCAGAGCCTGTAAATAGAAATTAATGAGTAATTATCAAACACACAAGTGAATGAGATGTAAAGATGTCTGAATTCGAGACACCACTGGCTGCTCTACTTGATTTTTTTTAAGAATACACTTTGGTGTCTCATTTTTGAAGTGTTTTTTTTCTGTGTAGTTATTGAAATTCATGCATGAGACACCGACCTGTAGATAATCCGTCAGATAATTAATGTGTCTGGAGTCTAAGAACCGTCTAATGATATACGATGGCTCCAAATAGCCGATTGTTTTGATATATTGGTCGACAGCACCGGCAAAATCACCTTTCCCATACAAATGGTCGCCATACTGCTTGAATATATCGGCCAATCCTTCGGAATCGTGCTGATTACTTTTCGCTATGCGAACGGCTATATCGTACAAATTCTTTTTAAAAAGCAAACTTAATTTGCTTTGCAAGTCTTTCTCGTCTAAGTGATACACCATTTTGTCGTTCGTTATGATGAAGCACGTCCCGAATTCGATGAGAATGGCAATCGTTGACTCGATCGGCGTTGAAAATACAATAAACTTATTTGGAATATCAATCACGGTCAACACAGATTCTCTGCGAAATGCAAATGACAGACGATTTAGTTATACAAATTTATTGTTGAATGGAAATTTGAAAAAGATTCATCACAAATCAAGTGTCTGCGCAAATACAATTGGGACAACGTAGAACACATTTGCTAGAATTTGTATCAAACATTTTAACACCAGACACATGAAAATCATTTCTATAAGGCTTAGGCTTACTTTTGTAGCGAAACGGAATTTTTGGTGGATTTTGAAATGGTAAGCAAATGCGAACGAAACCATTGGATAATGGACTTTTCACCTTCGAGAGCGTAACACGGACCTCGGCCATCGGCCGTATAGCAATAAACTGCCTGTAAAATATTTCTATCTTTGGTTAATTTCTTTGTCGATACTTTTAGAATACTTCAAACTGAATACATACATCATCTCTTCCGACCATAAAATGTGTTTCGTTAGGGCCATGGGCTGTTTGTAAGGCACAGCAGCGTGTCGGTTCGGGTATTTTTAATTTGTCCAGCACTGTTTTGATTTCACGATCTTTATTTTGCAAATTGAAGACAACAACGTCCGAATCGGAGCAAACGAACATTTGCACAGCTTTGGCATGTTGTTTGAAGGCAATGCCGGTGATTGGTTTCGAACCGACCGAAATCGATTTGATATTTTTCGTTCGATCTCGACTGATATCACCACGGTACAGTGAAATGGTGCCGCGATCGAATCCAATCGCAAAATAATGGCCATTCTCCGAAACGGCGATCGCCGTCGGTTTTTGCAATAGAATTTTCTCAGTGCGAACGCATGGCATGGAAATGCCACCATTCACATTTGAAGCCTTCGATAAATTCCATATTTTAAACACTGGCAATGGAATGCTATCATCTTTCTGCAAAAAAAAAAACATAGCTTGGTTAAGAATAGCTGTTGTTGTTGTTGCTATTGTTGGTGGAAGCGAAAATGTTAACATACGCCGACAGTAATTAAAAGATTGTGTTGCTGTGATAACTCGCACAGTTCGATGGGTCCGACGTGACCTTTGAATGTAGACGCCTCCCAATTTCGATCGAATATATGTATGCAACCGTATGAATCACAAATGATAATTTGATTATTTCCATTTGTCGTGCATTTTATCGTTGCCTCCTACGAATGGGTTTCACCACATAAAAAAGAAAACGAAAGAAGAACATACACTTTGAACCGAAACAAATGGACAATTGTGTGACACACAACACACGGGATAATTACCTTCAATACTTCAGCCAGTTTGCCATGATCGACATTGATCTTCAGGTCAAAGAAATTGAACTTTCTCCACTGTGCCATTGTGAAAAAATTAATGGGAAAACCATAACAACACGTTTGGTGCGATTTAATACAATACCATGAAATTGATGACAAACAAACTTACTTCAAAAATGGCCATTCTGATGCGATATGATTATCTTGCCGTTTCTTTGGTTGCGATAATTTATGGTTTGCTTGAGATTGTTGACGGTTTGGGTGTGATGCATATGAATAATTCGTCAGCCGATATTCGAAACTTTGAACCGTTTCAATAAAACAGTGAACGAACGGGGCAAATGTTTCCAGCTGTTACTAATTATTAACAAAATTGTGGGGCGATATAAAACAGATTCGCCCAAAACACTTTTTTCCGTCAATGTTTCACAATTATCGGCTATGATTTAGGCATCGATCGTCATTTCGTCATTGGTTTTGATAAAACGCGTATACTGATGGCAAATAGTGCACAATTGAAGATGTATACAGCAATTTTGTGTTTCTTTCTCATGATACATACATTTTTGACATTTCTCTGATTCATTCGAATTAGCGAATCAAAGTGTGAATGTGAATGATAAGCGACATTGAAGTGCGGCTGTGTGAGTGTGTGTGCATGAGTTTTACATGTAAGTTTGAAGGCAATCGTTTGTGGACGGGCGCGTTCGAAGACACAATGGGTAAATGCGTTTAATGGTTATCTCCGAAGATTCAATCAATTCCATTTTAAATTTTCTTATGAATAAAATCAAAAAGAATACTTTGAAATTCCTATAAAAATTGTGGGGAGAGAATACTTTGAAATATCGTAATTAGCATATGAGTAGGTCAACTGATGACGATTTATGTGGAATGTCATTAGACATACGCTATTTGTGTACAATTCACACACACACACACACATATGCATCGACACACAATGACACATAATTCACAAGTTATGTACCAACCAAACGCCTAGTTAGTAGCATGCAGATAGTGAGTGTTTGACCACTGTCGAGTGTGTATTCGTATGTCATACATGAAACACAATTAATGACATTAAACAAATTGCATGGAATAACAAAAGGAGAAAAACAAAACGGAATTTCCAGAGAAATTTCTGGTAGAGCGACGTCCCAAAAACGGCCAAAGTTAAATTTTGACACTGTCTTTGGCAAAATCGACAGTTGAAAAAAAATTGTTTGGATTTCTGGAAACGTCTGGCAGTAACTGGCGAACAGTCAATGGGGTACAATCGAATTTTGGTGCTGCAACATATTTGTGTGTCTCTCGATCGAATCACATCAAAACAAACGTAGATCACGTTAAATGTGTGTAAAATTTTGCTATATGTGACTCATTTGAATTCGTTCAAACATTTTTTGCTGCTGCTGCTGTTTCGCGAATCGAATAAACAAAAACAAAACGCAAAACCCATTGGATGGATGTGTAAAGTGGCACATTGATTATTGGTATCGATTATTGTGATTTATTTGGTTTATTTGTGCATTTCATCGCAGCTAACGAGTGAAATCAGTTAAAGAAACATATCGATTTGAAGAGACGAAGACATTGTTTCTTTTTAACGAGCAAATAAAAGACTACAATTCGCGCTACGAACAAAAAAAAAAAAAAAAACATTAGAGGCTGGAACGAAAATAGACAGAGTGAAGTAAATTCATCGCACGGTGGATATTGTTCAGACCTTGTGCATGTGCATGGTGCTGTGTCGCAGTCATTTATCCACAGTTCACATTGATTCGCTGGTCGGTCAATGTGTTGGTGCGTACACGATTTGATGCATGTGTCTCATTTTACAATCAAGCCGATTGTATGCGATTGAGAGGGAGCGAGCGCTCAATTCGAGTGAAGTGATCGCAGTATTTGTGTATGTTGTGGGTTGGCACACGTCTAACATGATTCATGTGTCAATTTAGTGGCCAGCAATTGCAATTGGATGTATATTATACTATATGATATTAATATCAATAAATTGTTGTTCCGAGAAATTGAAAACCACGAAACAGCCGAACCAAGAGGGATAATCATAATCATAAAGTCAATTAAAAACCTGTTGGATTGAGATAGAAGAATTTCCATTGATAATAAACATCAGGAATAAAAGTGCGGTGCTGGTCGAAAATCCAGCAGCAATTTGGTTTACAGTGCACTCTCGATTAAAAGTGATTGTGGTGAACTCATCGATATCAAAGTCATCAATTGAAATTCCATCGGTTGTTTTGTGAACGGAGCAGCAGCGAATCAGTGCACGGTTACACCGTTTCAACATTATTATTTTTTTTTCGATTAACAACAGCCCCTTATTCTAATTTTGTGTGTTTTTTCATTTATTGACAAACATATACGGCCGATAATAAAAATTCAGAACGATTGTGTATCACGCGCTAGAGAGAGTGTGGTGCCGTTGTAAATTGCGTATGTGGTGGAGGAAAAAAAATATATAGAGAGAGAGAGAGACGTTATCGTTGACAATATTTCATTTTTTATTTCATAGAACGACGCAAAGTCGTCGACGACGAAAAAATAAACACAGAGACAGAAACACTACAACAGAATCTCTAGCTTACTCTCTCTCTCAAGGCGTTTCAACAACAACCGTAACGGAAGACAACAATTCAATAGATACACGGATTGTTTTTTTATATTTATATTTGTTGCTGCTTCGTTTGTTTTTCCTTTCAGTCACATATTCAGTCAATTGCGTGTCGGCTGAATAAATGATGTTGTCTGTTCGAGGCTGATTCGGAATTAAACGTCTAAATAAATTAAATATTCACCAAAATTCTTGCGTAATTTGGAAAGCTCGAGCAAACAGATCCGCGCGAAGCAGGAAACGGCCAAAACAACAACAGAAAAAACGCGTTACAATCGTGAAAAAGGAAAAATCCAAACGCGCAGCACACGCTGTTTTCGTCGCATCTTTTAATTGTCGCATCGCAGAATTGTGTAAAAAAGAGCACTCACTCTAATTGAGACATTCGCATGCGGAGCACGGATCGGAAAATACGAAAATAATCCAGCTAACGTCAACGACGAGAGAGATAGATAGATTTAACGTGGTCGTGGTCTCTTCATTGCCATATGACGTGCGCGTGTATGTGATCAAAAACGTTATTTGATTCGGATGAATTCAGCATAATACGAATGAAAAATTGAGAGAAATTATATTCATCATCAGTTTCGATAATTCCATTAGGCAGTGAAAGAAATATCTCGGAATGTTGCTCAATGATAAAAATAGTTACATGAAACATTAACAAAACAGCCAACCAGCCCGAATAAAACCAAAACCAGAAAAAAAAACAAACGCACCGCCAGAGACTCAAGTAGATAAATGCGAATATCAAATCAATCAATTGTGTGCGGTGCGTGAGAATTACGTGCGGCGTTAAATAGCTCACATAAAAATCAACCGAATAGCACTGTAACGAGAAGACAAGAGCACCGAGCACAGACAATTTTGTTGACGAGAAAAAAGTACTGGGCGCAAAATAGAGAACTGTATGTGCCCGACGGTGTGCTGCTAAAAGCGATATGTGTGTTGCAATTTGCAACAATATTACACATTCGACGAACTAATTGGTGCATTTGCAAGCGTTAGATTTTTCATATATAAACACATCAGTCGAAGCGCACATTTGAAGCTAAAACGGTATGTATATTCGTGTTGTACTTTGATCCATTCCAAATTTAGTATGTGAAAAATGCATTGTCATTGGACTGGATTTTGCCCTGACCACCTAATTAGACGTGTGTGACTCTTTGGCATTTACTCAAATTAGACACAGATTTTCACACAAACTGATGATTATTTGTTCGTGTTTGTTTTTCCGACTCCGTCTGCCAGCCTTGTTTGCCACTCACTGATTTATTTTTATCTTATACAGATTTAATGTTTTCCATAGAAGCGCAGACGATTTTTAGCAAAAATCCCTTGCACAAATATCTCGTACGAAAGAACGTGAGGAGCGGAAAGAGAATGCGAAAGAGTCAATTTCAGGACATTCCTTAACTTTATCATGTCCAAAGCATCCGACCAGTGTTTCTTTGTTGTTTGTTTTTGTTTTCGTTGAATGTTATCTTTTCGTACATTCATATTTATTATTTGTTAATCGGTCGATACAGAGGAAAATGCCATTGCTATCGTTGAAGTTATCAAATTTGTTTCTCTACTCATTGTTTTTCTAATCGCGGTATTTATGGAGACATAATTCTGGTTGATAAAACAATGGTCCGGAGTTTGGTCATTTCATTCGCACCCTGTATGCAACAGTATATATGACTCTATGACTCAGTTACGCAAGATGCTATAGATTCATTTCAATGTAATGTTCCGAATAAATGTTTCAATTGAAACAAACACCCAACACAAATGCAACATCACGTTTCAAGTGAATGTATGTTGGTTGTTCTATTCAAAGGAAAAAAACAACAATAAAATGTAAAAATCTTGTGTCATCCATCCAGCCGCATACATTGTAATTATCTCTTTCTCTTTCTCGCGCTGCGAATCCCTTGCGCAATGCACATGTATGCGAACACTCCATTTGAATATACGAGCTGTCTGTGATTAGCGATATACAGTTCTCACTCAATCTCTCAAGCAACAGATGATTCAGTTTCCTCTCCATTCAATTGAAATGACAATTTAAATTGTCCGGCCTGCGCTGAGTTGGTGGCGTCGCCGCTGTTTTTGCGATCAATCCAAATTCCAATTGATAACAACGTAAAAATTTGGATTTTCTTCTTTTGAGTGACTAAGGTTTTGTTGGATTTTTTCGTGTTCTAATTTTCCCGATATTTTTCAGATGTGGATCGACAGTGTGATCGAATACGATATCATCGTTGAGACATTGACTGGAGCTGAGATCGAAGTCACCGTCACCGACGATGACACCATTGGATACATCAAAACGCACATTCAAAAATATGAAGGTACTAATTAAAAACATTCTTGATTTTTGTCATCCCCAAAAAAGTTATCGATATTAATTATTCTTAAAATGTGTGTCGAATTTGGGCCATGATTTTGATAATTGAACTAAAACGGAACCGATCGCAAATTTGCTGTGCCGCCGAGACGGGAATAAATTACGTGAATTTAGGTCATATTCTAACTAACTTATTTTGCTTTGAACACCGAGAAATTGCGCGGCGATAATCTTTCTCTCTCTCTCCCTCGGTCACCGAAAAAGAAAAGGAACAATCAAATCAATGGCAAACAAAAACATCTACGATTTATTGAGCACGAGGAAATGAGGCATGATCACAAATCATTGATACAAACATTAGTGTGGCTACACGGTTTGGAAAAGTGAGCACAAAGTGTAATGCGCAATGTCGCATGCACAAAGTTCGGGACGAATAAGACAAGTTCATTGCGAAATATGAACTTAAAAATACATATGAAAAAAACAACGCGTCAATTCATCATCGGCATTCCGATAATTCTTTTTTATTGATCTATAAAGATTCAACGTATTTTAACTAATGTTGACAACAAAACAAGCTTCCCATAATTCTGTGCTCCATATAAATATGCATATTCAATCGCTGTAACTGTTCATTCTTGGAATAATCTCATAAATTCACCCTTGTTACGGATATTGATTGAAATTTATTCACCCTTTTGCGATGTATGTTTTTCCTTTGCAGGCATTCCGATTCGACAACAGCATTTAATATACAATCAACATGAGCTGAGTGATGCAACCGAAGTGAAGGATGTGCCGCTAAGTCACGGTTCACGTTTGAAACTTGTACTCGGATTGAAGGGTGGCCCTGTTTCGGCACAACGGCGCCTTGTAAAAATGCCTGATCTTGATACATGGTTCGATTTGAATTCGGCTAGGTAAGTACATTTCCGCTTGACAACACACAGACGATGATAATTCCTTTCGATTGTTCTGATTCCATCAAAATTCATTTAATATTTATTGATCTTTGGAATTCGGTCGTCAAATCTTTTTTGATTCACATTAATTTCACATAACATATTTTGCCATTGATATCCTTTCACTGTGTTCTCTCACAGGCAAGATCAATTTACCATTTCATCGCCGGGTGTGAAGCTGCTTGTTTACAAAGACTGCAAAAAGAATGTGCATCATCGTGTGAAATTGCGAACGGATCGAAAAAGTTTGAATAATTCAAATACGGAGAATGCACTTGATTTGTCCGTTGACGTAGACGATCAATTTCTCAAGGATAATTTGAATACAATGGAAAAAATGCATCAGCTGCGCATACAAATGGAATTGAAGAAACGTGATAAAGGTTCGAAGCTTTTCAATAAATCAAATACAAAGTCGGCAAATGAAGTCGATGGAAAAAGTGCGTTTACGTCGAATCCAATCGTGTTGAA
The DNA here is from genome assembly GCA_028476595.1 of Obolodiplosis robiniae. Lineage (NCBI taxonomy): Eukaryota > Metazoa > Arthropoda > Insecta > Diptera > Cecidomyiidae > Obolodiplosis > Obolodiplosis robiniae. The sequence goes on along the minus strand of CM052017.1, from coordinate 2,641,772 downwards.
AGTGAAAGATGATGCTGGTGCTGTTGCTGCTGCTGAGGAAGGTGCAATCGGAGGTGTCGCTTCTGCTGCAGCGGCGGCGGTGTTTCCTGGCAAATTAGAAGCCAGCGTATCGAGTACGCCGCGGAAATATAGCCGAAGAATTTATTTGCCACCATTAAAAGGGTTTACCGAAAATGCAACGAGTCTTAAGAAAAATAGTCGCACCGAAACAGATGGCCTTTCAATGACTGATAGTAATATGTTAAAAAGTAAGCAAATGCAATCGGCCAAATCGATTCCCAACGAAACGAATTGCCTGGGCACAGTGCGACCCGGGCACAGTGATGACACCATTTGGCCAGCTAAAGTGATAAACGAAACGCCCAAGTCCAAGCGCAAACTAAAATCCAATTGGATTCAGAATTTAATTGAAATTATCAAAACATCCAAAGTGCCACTGTCGCCCGGCGAACTCATCGAAATCAAAGAGTCATTTGAAAGCATCCGAGAATCCATGAGCAAAGATCGGCCCACATCTCCGCAAACCGATAAAAATGTCGATTTTAAACAGTCATCGTTTGAATCCATATTATCGAATTTCAATAAAGCAACAACCATTAGTACGGAATCATATCGATCGAAAATTCGCGACAACATTCGACGGAATCGATCATTCAAAGCGGTCGGCAGTAATGATTTGGTCATTGAAGAAAGTCGAGTAAGTTGTTTTCAAGATATCGTTTTTATTGTTATTCAAATGAACTTCTCGTGAAGAATTGTACCTTCATAAAGTTTTCTCCTGCAATTTACAAAAAATCTAAATATTTATTGCTCTCCATTTCCTTTAAGCGCCAAAAATATTCGCTGAATCCCGTGAGTAAGTCAAAGAGTGGCCATCACTTCAACTCAAATCGATCCATTGACGATTTGCCTGAAACGTGTGTTTCGAACCGTTCTGGCTCTTTGTCATCGCTTCGTTCGTGTGGCAGCAGCAATGCGGCGTCTTCTTCGCAATTTTTAGATTTGAAGTATCCCATTGAAAGTGATAGTAATCATAGACTGTATTCAAGACGAGTGGCAGCTCCGAAATTTGCGAGCAATGGTTTCGAGAATAAGCTGTATTTCGAGAAGCAAACAAGTGCTCATCAGTCTGAGTCAAGTCGATGTGATGAAAGAAAGTCGTTTTCGAATGAATTTCATAAATTCAAATCAAATTCCAATCCAAAGACATTTGCGCCATCAACGGCAAAGGAGATAGCCGACAGCAGCTCCTTTCGGGTCTACAAAATGGCAACTGATGGTAAGTACTTATCATCATTCGATTTCATTCAATCTTTTGCACCGCTCAATCATTCATATCGCATTGTTTACATTGCAGCCAAAAACTATGAGCTTCCAAAGCTATTAATTCGTGAGGGTTCACCGATTGAATCATTCCACTCATCCGATACTCAGTTAGAAACGATGGCTCTTCGATGTGATTCACCGAAAACTGTGATTCCGGCGTCCGACAATACGATAGACATATCAGCGAGTGCGGAGCCCACGGAATCGGTTCCGGTTCAATTGAAAACGGCCGTTCTAACGGCGACCGCCGACATTATGGAGCCGACCGCCCTAAACGAGTCACCAGAACTAGACACATTGTTATATGACAATGGAAATGGTTTGGAGATGAACTTTCATGATGCGCCTGCCGAACAAATCGATGGATCTCCGCTGGTGAGCAACAGCAGCAGTAATAATGGCAGCTGTGAGTTGCTGCACAATTCAAAGTCGCAAATCACACAGTCGAATGATTTTCGATCAATGTTCGGCAGCAGCCCATTGCTAAATTGCAATCCAATGACCACTACGACGCGCTGCCTTGACAATATTCCATTGAAATATCGACGCGGCTATAGCAATTTGAATGATGCGTGCTTGTCAAGTAGCACATCCAATATAAAGGATATTTTGCGCACGAATCGATGTACCAAAGAAAGTCTGCGGCCGGCAACAAAATCGGCCAACAAAACCAGTAGCATCGGGACATCGAGCGGAAATAGCATAAGTCAAGAAATATTCTCATTCTTGCAGAATCAGAATAATGCACCGGCCGATTATGTGCGCAGCTACGAAAATTTAGATCGCACGAAAATCATTCGCATGAAAAATGATAACAAGCAACGAATAATGGGCAATACAAATTATGGTTATGCCGAAGGTGATTCGGTGCCAATGTATTCGAATCGCAGCCAAATCAGCAGCAGTAGCAGCAATAATTCGCAAGATTGGCGCTATGGCAAATCGTTCGATGATGAAATGAAAGAAGAAGATGATTCCACTGATTACAGTTATTCGAATTTGGCTTATGATAACGCCGATATGAGTGGTCCGCCGACGTTCTGGAACACAAATCGAGAGCAAACCTATCGGTCGGACGACAGTTTATTTAATATAAATTTTGATGCAACTGACGATGATGTATTCCAAATTGATTCGCTGAATTTTTTGGGTGACTCGCCGCTGCAGTCAGACCAAAGTTTCTTCGGCGATGAAGAAGGCACAACGAATGTGAGCGATTTGAATGATCGATCGAAAAATAAGGCCGTCGAAAAGAGCGAGAATCGGCTGGAGCATGGATTATTAGTTCCTGAAATTCCCAATTTGTTGAGCCTAAGCGATGGCAACTTACTCAAACTGGATCGAACCAAAGTACAATGCAATGATATTGCATTGAGTGAATTAGCACAAATGAAAGGCAGTCAGTGTGAAAGTGTCGGCACATTGAATCGATTGAAAGAGCCAGTGATAGCAAAACAATCGATTAGCATAAAATCAGTTTTGCCGAACACACAAACTGTCAGCACTTCAGCAATAGCGAAGCCAACTCTCGGTAATCCGCGTTGCGCACAATGCAATAAGAAATTGGGCATCATCATGGTGATGAAATGCCATTGCGAGAAAATATTCTGTGCAAAGCATCGCTATGCCGAAGCCCATAATTGTTCGTACGATTTCAAAAAAGAAGGACAAAAAGTGATAGCCAAAGAAAATCCACTAGTGGTCGCAAGCAAAGTTACAAAAATTTAATTTAATGAAATGACTCCAAGGTATGAAATTGGATCATTCTCACTTTCGACTGAAGTCTTGGTTCCGTCAATTTTCGCAAATGAAAAAAAAAACCTACGCAAAAATATATTGTCACGGAATTGAATGGACGTATATTCAATTGAATCGATTTTGTTTAAGAATTGAATCCAACTATTTAGGCTAATTTGTTTCTAGAATTGTCTTTGGAAAATTATATGCATGTTATATCGATAAAATCCAATGTGAAATTGATGGGCTCATGCAGTTTGCCGGCATTTGATAGGAATGGTAAAGAACAGTTGAAAATTCATTCACAGTCAATGAAGAAATGTTGAACCATGATGCTGCAAATGACAATGGGCTTGGTGCTTTCACAGTTTCGGTTGTAAACTCATAGCAAATAAGCGTAACTTTATAATATTATTTAAAAAAAAAAAAATGCTTGCAGCATATAAGCTATACATATATGTATTGATATTTATGAGAACGAAAGAGACACACGAAAAAAAGCTTGGTGATTATTTTACAGAATTGAAAACATATTTTTAATAGAACCACATCATTTTTGCCTCTTTGTTGTTGAGCTTTTTGCAAGAAATAGACATAGGAATTTGTGCGAAACATAATATTCGATTGAGCATTGACATTGAGATATGTCCATCATCGAAGGTCATTGATTTTGTTTTTTAATTACTACTGATTTAACCAAAAATTATGTAACGCATATCGAGCTCTTCGAACTTATGATAATTTCTCATTGCATTTCATAATTTCCGCAATTTTCTTTCAATACTGGTTTCGTTTTTCCTTTCTTGACATTTTTCTGCATGTTTTTCTATTGCTAAAAATAAATCGACGAAATACAGAAAATTGCTAAAATCCGTTTTTTGTTTTTAACATTTTTATACAGTATTTATTAAAATTGACGGAAATTTGAGCGGAAGATATAATGCTGAATCACAAATAAAATGAATATTTAAATAAAATAGAACAATATGCGTTTTTCTTCCATTGCATTGTTTTGGTTCACACTTTTTTTGCGACGCAAAAAGGATTCATTCGATTCTATGACACTCTCTTCGTAGTTCATGCATCGTGAGATAGCTGATGATCAAGTGTGTCGGATTTCGAAGGAAATTTCCACAAAAAATTCCGTTGAAAATCACACAGGTTGTCCTGCCATCACTTCAACTCTCAGCGCTTATGCATTCAACGCACACACATCGACGCCATTGAGATAATTTGATGCCACACGATAACTGCGTGTACGTTGGTTTCATATTTTCTTCTTAATCATATTCTTGCCTATTTTTAACGTTTGTGTTGATCAAGTGATTCGAGCCGATGGTCTTTTGAGCGCGCCCAACAATCATCTCTCGAGTCACAGGGCGAATGACGATTGACTCCGACACACATATAAAGAAGCATCTTGGCAATGGGATCAGATGATAACAACAGCAGATTTGCGTCGGCATTTCGGCACGCATACTACGAACATGCAGGCGCTGCGCGACGGTATTGGTGCGCTGGTCCCGTGTGTATTGCGACGCAATGACAGCATCTGACAAAAACAAACACGAAACCAACACACTGTACAAATATCATAACAACGAATCCAATCAAATTGGCCGCATTGCATAAAATTCGAGTTATTTTTGTTTGAATTATTGAATAGCTTATCATTTGTGTTGCTTATGTGAAAGCATGCGGTATTATATACATGTATATATGCTGCGACCCATAAATATTGTACAATTTCCTTCATACAACCCACACTTTCGATTAATTGCAATAGTTTGCCATTGAAATCAACAAGCAAGTGCCAGCCTCATAAAAGAACTCTCTGCAACAAATTTGCAAGCAATCGAGTAAGTTCAAAAAATAATTGCTTTTCATTTAAATAAACAACATCGATTTGGAAGCGTTGCACGGAAATATCGCAAACAAAACTTCATTTAGAATGTGTCTCATAGAGAAATTGAAATTAATTGGATGATTGTAATGAAATTTCAGGTTTTCGAGTGAATTTCAGTGCCTTTCCCAATATGGAACCAACGGATTTTGATACTTTGTTCAATATAGATGGGTATTTGCGGCCATTTGAGCATGAAATTCGCCGACGGTAGGTCAATTCATGAATTATTTTCAATATTTTTTTGACCAAACGATTCGCGCATGTATTTGTTTTTCGAACATCAAATTGAAGTTTGCGATAAATGCAAACCATTATTACAAATTTGGTGAACGCATGTTTTACGGCATCATGCTCATGTTTGTCAGCTGCATAGGACGTTGTTAAGCCAGCCGCTACACTGTACGTTTTCAATGTCGATAAAAGGTTAAATGAATCTCAAGCACTCCGCGCTGTGTGTCGGTATGCAAACAGTGAGTGTGTCGTCTTATCGCCAAATATTATTGTTGTTTCAATTTACTGTGTGCGCGTTTCTTTTTCACATACATTATCAAAGCCGGAACCAAATTTCAACAGCTAAATCGATCATTTCTGATCGAAAAGAAAAGTTTTGGAAAAGTGCAGCTGATTAGAAGTCAAAACTTGGCGCTTATCTTTTATATTCATATAAATATGCTAACGTCATGTTATCAAAATAATTTATTCACCTTAATTATTTCGTTACTCGAGATTTAATAGACAATTAAGACGAGACTTGTTTGATTTTCTTTCTCTCCATTCTTTAATTTTTGCCAAAGAAACTGTTCTTATGCTATTCGACCATGAAATATTTTAATTCCGTATTTTTGTAATAGAAACCATTGCGTACGTGATTGGGTCGAGCGCATCGAAAAACATGACGGTGGCATAAAGGATTTCTCACAAGCATATAAATACTACGGTTTGCATTTCCAACAGGACGGCTCAGTGATCGCTCGCGAATGGGCGCCGGGTGCCGTTCAACTTTATCTCACCGGTGATTTTAGTAAGTTTTGATCTTTGTTTCATTTTTCTTCTCCTTTATTTCCTGTTTTCGTGTTTTTCATCACAATTATTTTGAATTTCTCTTAGTTTCTCTTGATTCATCTCAATTATGTTGTTATTTTTCGAATAAATTGCTGACATTCGGCTTCTTTTGATGCAATATGTTTATTTATATTTATGTATAGACAATTGGCAATGGGAAGCGAATCCATTTAATAAATTAGACTTTGGCAAATGGGAAATAACGATTCCAGCTCGTCAAGATGGTTCAAGTGCCATTCATCACTTATCAGAAATCAAAATCATCGTTCGTACTCAATCTGGTCAACTCGTGCCCCGCTTATCGCCATGGGCCAAGTACGTTGTTCAACCGCCAAAAGAAGCGGGTCAAGGCACCAACTACAAGCAAATCGTCTGGAACCCACCACCACATGATGTAATGCTTAATTGTTCCTTGATCCATATTCATTGTATTCGATTTTATTCTAAGTTTGACTCCATTGTTCGTCACCCGAATACGTTCGAGAAATAACAACGTTAGTCTTTTCAACCCCTTTTGAAATGATTCGTATTGTATTAATCATTACAATAGTTCAATCATTTATTAATCTATCTGAAAATTCATGAATCTCTGAATTTCCTGTAGATTTTTCACTTCAAGAACCGAAAACCAAATCGTCCCAAGTCATTGAAAATTTATGAATGCCACGTTGGCATCGCCACTGAAAAGTGGGAAGTTGGAACGTACAATAATTTCAAAGAGAACATTTTGCCGCGCATCGCGCGTCAAGGATATAATGCAATCCAAATTATGGCCATTATGGAGCACGCCTACTACGCTAGTTTCGGTTACCAAGTGACCAGTTTTTATGCAGCTTCTAGTCGTTACGGAACACCAGACGAACTCAAAAAGCTCATCGATGAAGCGCATCGCTTGGGACTATTCGTCCTCTTGGATGTTGTGCATTCGCACGCGAGTAAAAACGTTGAAGATGGTTTAAATCAATTCGACGGCACCAACGCTTGTTTCTTCCACGATGGCGCCCGCGGTGAACACAGTTTGTGGGACAGCCGTTTATTCAACTACACCGAATACGAAGTGCTGAGATTCTTGTTGTCCAACTTGCGTTGGTGGCACGATGAATACAATTTTGATGGTAATTCTACTTCACTTTTTGCTGTTATTCAAAAGTAAATTGTATAGAAATCGAATCTGAATTTGGTTTCGTAGGTTATCGTTTCGATGGAGTCACTTCAATGTTGTACCATTCTCGTGGTATTGGCGAAGGATTCAGCGGAGATTATAACGAATATTTCGGTTTGAATGTGGACACAGATGCAGTGATTTACATGGCCATTGCCAATTATTTATTGCACAAAATCGACAATCAAATCATAACGATAGCTGAAGATGTGTCCGGTATGCCAACACTTTGCCGGCCAGTCACTGAAGGTGGCGTTGGATTTGATTACCGCTTGGCCATGGCCATTCCAGATAAATGGATCAAATTGTTGAAGGAAAAGTCCGATGACGAATGGGATATGGGTGATATCGTACATACGCTCACAAATCGCCGATGGAAAGAAGACACCGTTGCTTATGCTGAATCACACGATCAAGCATTGGTCGGTGATAAAACCCTTGCATTTTGGCTGATGGACAAGGAGATGTACTCGCACATGTCCATAATGTCGGAACAATCGTTGATCATCGACCGTGGTATTGCATTGCATAAAATGATTCGATTTATAACGCACACATTGGGCGGCGAAGCCTATTTGAATTTCATGGGTAACGAATTCGGTCACCCGGAATGGCTGGATTTTCCACGAATTGGCAACAATGAATCATATCACTATGCTCGCCGTCAATGGGCATTGGTCGACGATGAATTATTGAAATACAAATTCCTCAATAATTTCGACCGCGCCATGAACACCGGCGACGAAAAGTACCAATGGCTCGCCGCTCATCCAGGATTTGTTAGCTTGAAACATGAAGGTGACAAAGTGATTGCATTCGAACGTGCTGGCCTCTTGTTCGTTTTCAATTTCCATCCAAGCAAAAGCTACACCGATTACCGTGTTGGAATCGATGACGCTGGCACATTTCAAGTCGTGATCAGCACCGACGACGCCGAATTTGGCGGCTTCAATCGCATTGACAAAACTGTCAAACATCACACCGACCCATTGGGCTACTGTGGCCGCAGGAACTTCGTTCAAGTAAGCAATGATTTCACAAAAAATAGAATGCACATAAATTTATGCAAAATTGTAGATTCTGTTTGGTGTTCAACATAATAGCTAATCCACATTTTTTTCATTTCCAATTTCAGTTATATTTGCCATCGAGAACTGCCGTTGCCCTGGCTAGAGTCGATTAAATATAAAATTAAATGATTCCAATCCTTCGTGAGAACAACTCGCGATCATTTGACTGTAATCGAAATCAACCGATTTTAACTCAATTTTTTTATAATTTATATAGAAAATAAACACTTTCAGTCACTTGTTTGCCAGTCGAATATTTTGGGACAACATTAATTTTAGTTGACTGTAACTGATATTAGTAGTATGAAAAGGCCGGTTTCATCCTCTTTTCTAAGTATTAGTGTACACGTATAATAAATTACACTGTACGTGTGAAACAAACTCACACACACACACACACACACACACACACACACACACACACATTCTCTCTCTCTCTCTCTCCTCTCTCTCTTTTTGATTTTACATACAAATTTTGTCTAGTTCTGGTGACTCGTTTAGGGCGGTCGGCTTCATAATGTCGGCGGTCGCCGTTAGAACGGCCGTTTTCAATTGAACCGGCACCGATTCCCTGGGCTCGAATACAGTCTATGATTACTATCACTTTCAATGGGATACTTCAAATCTAAAAATTGCGAAGAAGACGCCGCATTGCTGCTGCCACACGAACGAAGCGATGACAAAGAGCCAGAACGGTTCGAAACACACGTTTCAGGCAAATCGTCAATGGATCGATTTGAGTTGAAGTGATGGCCACTCTTTGACTTACTCACGGGATTCAGCGAATATTTTTGGCGCTTAAAGGAAATGGAGAGCAATACATATTTAGATTTTTTGTAAATTGCAGGAGAAAGCTTTATGAAGGTACAATTCTTCACAAGAAGTTCATTTGAATAACAATAAAAACGATATCTTGAAAACAACTTACTCGACTTTCTTCAATGACCAAATCATTACTGCCGACCGCTTTGAATGATCGATTCCGTCGAATGTTGTCGCGAATTATCGATCGATATGATTCCGTACTAATGGTTGTTGCTTTATTGAAATTCGATAATATGGATTCAAACGATGACTGTTTAAAATCGACATTTTTATCGGTTTGCGGAGATGTGGGCCGATCTTTGCTCATGGATTCTCGGATGCTTTCAAATGACTCTTTGATTTCGATGAGTTCGCCGGGCGACAGTGGCACTTTGGATGATTGTTGGCATAGAGGATTCGATCTCTCGTCGGTGTCATTAGCTTGCTTGCAAAGCTGTGACTCTACCGATATGGCTAAACTGATCGAATCAATGTATATGCTTTCAAATGGAATATATACATTTCGAAGATTAATGTTCGTCTCATACATTTGATTTGCATTTGAACTAAAAAAAAACTACTAAGAAGCTTTTAAAATGTAATCCACGTCATTGAAAAAAATCAAAAATACGAAAGCGTCTGTATGCGCGCGCATAGTATTTAACTAACATGAAATTATTATTTTCGAAAAATCCAACTTACTTTTTGTTTCAAACTTCTTGATTTATCAATTCAATTTTCGTTTCTTGTATTTTCGTTTTACATTTTTTTTTTCAGGCAACTTAATTGATATATTTTTGTTCATTTATACATTCAATGAATTTGAACACATGCACATATTCGAATTGATACGTAAATATCAAGTAAAAACTATGTTATTCTTTACAAAAAAAATCAATCCTATTTTTCAGATTTCATAGGAGAGTTTAATCAAAATCGTAGGTTTAGAGCTCGAGTTATAGTATCCTTTGCTTGAAAACTGTTGAAAATTCGAAGAAAATCGATATTTTTCCGTATTGAGGCTATGATTTTTTGTAAAAGCACCTCTAGAGCTACAAAATCTGGGACAGTTTAGTCAAAATTGTAGAACTGGAACTTGAGTTATAGCCCACAAATTCGTTTCTTTCATAGCGTGCACATAACTGCAAATGAATCAAATACGCAAATAGTTATTTTCCCCTAGACGAATACTTCAAGTGTGTCGTTAGATGTTTCGCCATTTTTTCCTAAACAAAATAAAGATGCAAAACATATGAATTTCATTGCATTCTGCATTATTGTCTATGTTGTTAACAAATAATCTGAATGTTAATCGAAATAAAGATTGTTGAATATTTAGTTGTTATGTTTACACATTTGTTTAATTCTGCTTAGTTTTTTTAACTTGCATTCTTCGTCTATATAAAACAATCAACACTTTCATTGTACTATGAGTTGACTACGATGCATCAATTTGAGTCAGTATGTTTGCCAGCAAAGATTGCACCAAAATGAACATTAGGTATAATTTATTTCTTGTTTCCGTGATTATAGCTGTTGTGTATGGCCAGAAAAAAGAAGAAGATGTAATTACCGTATTACCCGAATGCAACTCACCACCAAAACCGACGTCAATACCGCAAAATGAAAGAAACATGAAAATGGAACTAATAACTTCGCAGCTTGAGAGTAGGTTATTGCATTTTTGAAAGGTAAATATGTGTACGTATATTGAAATTTCTTTGTATTTTTTTCTCTTCGCAGATAGAAATGATCCAAGGCATTTAAATCTCGTCCCAGTTCATTTGCTTGCCATGATAAAAGCTGTTCTTGGATTTGAATCGACAGAAAATGTGTTTAACCTGCAAAAAATTAAATCAATTGCTTCTAGATCTAAAATAAATTTTGGGACTCTAAAAACAGCTGCTGAAGCTGTCGAACAATGGGCTGAAAAAATGTTGAAACTTCAACACCATATGGAGGCCACTATGGATCCCAGCACTTTGATAAAGTGAGTAACTTGTTTGTATTTTTTACCATCAATCTAAATATAATTATATTTTTGCGTTTCAGGATTGAAATAAAACTCTAAGGCTGAAAACTGACGACAAAGATGCCCTTCAACTAATGATGTCCTTTCAACAAAGATGGAAGCATCCCGGATTATTTTTTACATATTGAAATTCATTTCTTGATTAAATGTAATATTTCTATAATTGTATCAATGAATAATTTCCAAATTAAATCAAAGAATGCGATTCAAAGAGATTTGGTCCATTTTTATTTGGTTTATTTATTCAGCAATGAACGCTCACATACATTGACATAATAAAATTACTGACTTTTTGTAATTAATGTGCTCGGATGATTGATTTCGCTTATCGACCAAGCATTATCGGCAAGTTAAAAGAATACTTATTGCACAAAACAGCAATCTATGCTTCATTCTTCGTTTGCATTGATTTCATGAACCACTTGAAAGGAATTTTTACATAGTGTAATTTCATGTACGTATTTTCTCTAGTTTGAACAGATAAACAAACCATAATTTATTGTGAAAAGTGATAATAACTTATAGAAATTTCTGGTAAATGCGTTTATCTAAAAATAGTAAATAAAAGCGAGAATTTCAAAATTTTCGACAGTAGTAAATTTTATCAGTGATAAATATGAGAATCCATTTAAAAGAAATGTACTTAAAACATGCCGATATATCGTCGATACATATACGAGTAAACAGTATATATGAAGGGTTGAGAGTGAAAGTGACCAAAGTGATCTCACCTCCTGCTCTTGTTCATAAACATTTCCGTCAGCAAGAAAAGGAGGTGAGATCACTTTGGTCACTTTCACTCTCAACCCTTCATATATATGCATGAGATTGAGAGAAGTGTATGTTTTTCCGCTTCTTTTCAAGAGTGAAGAGAACAATATACTGTCTTCGACAAATTTGTAAAACGTAATAAAACAATAGATGCAGCCAACGTATTTCTTTTCTCTAACCCTTTTATCTTATATGGGTGATATGAATTTCTCCAATTCCATTCCTTCTTTCCATTTCCATTCATTTCTTCTCTATTTTTCAGTTATGATTATTCTTCGGTCACTTCACATATTCCCTTTTCGAGTCTCGTCATTATCGGCCTGTAACCGAAATTAGCATCCGTTCGAATCAATTCTATGATTGTTTCGAACTCATTAATATAAGATGCAGACGAGTATTTATCGATACAGCTGCATTTCAGAGCAATTCGGGAAATTCCCTAACCGCCTGACCAACGAAAGCTGTCAAAGCATAATGATGGTCATTGTTTCCAAATTTTGGTTTTTGCCTTTTCAACTTCCTGGAAACCCGATAATTTTGACCGTTACAAGTCTTCTTGTCAAGTATACCATTTTTTTAGGGAAGTATCCCTACTTCTTACTTCTCTTATCAAATTATGAGTCTAGTACTCAGGACCGTAGAATCTAAGGAAAATTTGTCATTCCTTCTCGAGTCGTTAATGAGAGAACTCTGCTCGAGCGTCGCTATAGAATTATAAATAAATTGAAATCAAATAAATAATTTTTCCAAGTGTTTTATTAAAAAAACCTTTCACTCGGTACACTATATCTTTCCAGTTACTAGTAATTCACTTTTGCAAAAAGGCCTAAAACACATACACTATTCTCACACATAGTTATGTTCCGTGTGGATTGTTCTTTGGCAATTTAAATTTTTCTCTCACCGATAGATAATGCATATAAAATAAATATTTGGGCGAATAGTTGCCTTACTTCTTTAACCGTGAAAATAATTTAGTAACACTTTGGAGCTCGATTACGAAATATATATAATATATTCATTAACAGTGGGAATATTTGTGCATTGTAAAACGAAAAAAAAGTTTTCGGATTTGAAATTCAACAATAAATTGAACATCTTTCATTACAACACTTTGAATTTATTTCGGATTTCATTTATTCTGTCAATTATGCGATATTTGATTTTGTTATTGTCGGTTACAAGTATTATTGTGGCAGCCAAAATGATATCAAAAGGATATGTTTTATAATGTTATTATATTATAATATATTTTATATCATTCAATTCGTTTAAAAATAGGTCCATCTCATGGCAAAGTTATTATGTGTATTCTTTCTCCATGGAATGTTCGAAAAGCAGACAATATGACAGAGCTAAATTTATGCACGCATCTTATCTTATCATACGATATTTTGGGTACGCTGTGATAGAAAAAAAATATTGACATACTATTTTAATAAACATTTGTTATGTTCAATGTGTATGCGTATAGTCCCTTGGGATGAAGAAACCGGTAGATATGAGCCAAAATTATACATGAATATCACAGAGATACTACAAAAATATGCACATTTAAAGGAAACGACGGCTCCACAAATCGCACATCATACGAGTTTTATTCCGATTTTCAAGATTTCTTATTTTGTGTAGATTCTTTTGGGAATCAGCCAATTCAGTAAATACTACTACTATCTTCTGATAAAAAACAACACCACCTCATTTATTACAAAAGCTTTCGATTTTCTCTTACGAAATAATTTTGATGGATTGAGCATGAGATATGTGTAAGCAAAATTTTTAACTAATATTATGATTGCGCAGTTAACGATTTGATTTGATTTAATTTTAAAAAAAAATTCAGTATGAGTCACGTTCTGGGACGGAATTCTGTGGGGACGCATAATGTGTTTGTGGAGGAACTCAAGAAAAAAATGGACGAAAAGCAACTACTACTCATCCTTACAGTGGTGGCATCCAAAGAGATCGCTCTTGTGGCATTTGACTATCCAGCCATAGCAACATATTCGGAGTTTATACATTTTCAGTTACCACATAAACAACAAGACAGTTTACGAAATGCATTGAAAGCCCACAATATTCATGATTTTCATTACATCATTGACAAAGTAGTCAAATTGGGCGTGCCATCAACGAAAATTTTAATGGATATACATTTTCAAGGACTTGATGTGCATTTGGATTCGGAATTTAATCTTTCCCACTCAGAATATTGTAGTAGCACTTTTATTTGCGTTCAATCAATATACAAAAATTATAGTCTTACTTACGATTCTGAATTTGGTGTGGGAATTGCAATGAATAAAGAAAAGAATCATGGTTATTTAATCGAAAGTAGTCGTGTGATTGCAAACAAGATGAGATTTGCTATGAGAAATAGTTTGGCCGGTGCTGTGATTAATGGCGTAGAATTAGACGATCCACATGGTCGATGCAATTTTGAGAAAGATACATACAACGACTACAAATCAGTGCTTCGAGGTGTCACTCTAAACATCCCAACACAAACAAATGATTACCCGTTTTTTACGAACATTGTGAATGAAGCAATTATTGTTGCTCTAGATGAAATTGACCAGGAAACAAAATTAATGTCGAAAATGTCGGGAAAGCAATTATTTGATGTTCTATTATTGATAGAAAAAGCCAATGAAAATGTGAATGATTGCAAATGCCCGCAAAACTAATAATCTCCAATTCTAGAGGCATTCAACATTTTAATAGCTGAATATTTTCATTTAAAATATTTTTTCCGTTATCGAGAGTTTTCCATAAAAATAAAATCAAAAATGCACCCTGACATATACTATACATAACTTGTAGACTTACATAGCCATGAAAAAATGCCCACAGAAAAACCCAAAAAAAATATATTGCAAAAAGCCGGCATTAAAAAATATTTTTCATTTAAATTCTATTCAATTGTGTTCTAATAACAAAGTAAGTGCTTTTTTTATTTTTAACAGAATCTTTGTGTTTTGAAATTTTGATTTCATTTCGTTGTGTACTTTTTATTTCTCCCATTACACTACTTCCCATACAATATTAAACTCACACTCGAATATTCGAATATTTATTCATTTCTAATTTCATTACGTAAATTGCCGTTAGTCTGTATATGAAAAAAGCACCAGTTAATAGCAGTCACACAAGGCTAAGAATGTTATTAATCTGCATAAATGTTTTCAGTAATTCCTAGCAATGTGATTTACATATATTCGTTCATTGTATCATTCCGTTTCTTCTTCTGGAAAACGAAAATTGACTCAGTAACCGTAGCATTTGTCGATAGATGATATGATTCAGTTCCAATTGAATATTGAAACAAGAAAAATATACTTCTCGGGAAAAATGCAAAAACCCAAATCACTAACGATACAAAACAGCGATTGGTAATAAGTGATGTCAACGAACAATGTTCGTTCGTTCGTAGCAATTTTTCTATGAAAATGTTCGTTCGTCCATTCGTTCGTTCGTAGAAAAAATTAGTTTTGTTCGTTCGTATGTTCATAATTTGTCAAAGCCACCATTTGGCCAAATCAAGTTGAAATGGATCACAAATGATGGAAATGGTACTCAAACATGTTTGCAACTCATATGAGATGTCACCAACCATATTTTTAATGGTTTGAGAAATGTTTTTATTTTATCCACACTTGTAATGCCGCCGTTTGCTCTTCTGCTTGTGAATGATTGATTGTGGTAACCCTTCGTAGTGTCATCGGCATGATTTGATTTAATAGATTTGGAATTAAGTGAAACGTTGTTTAAATTTGTGATTTTTTTATTGCCTGTTCTCATCGTTCTGATTTCGAATGTATACTGGGAAGTGAAAGTTTTTTAGTGATAGAAAAAGCAATGATTACTGAAACGAATCTTTTGTTGATACATTGATTTGTTTCCTTACTACTTGTTGCTTACATGCTTTTCCAACAATGCGTTTTAAAGGTCTGCTGTTTACATTTTCCAAGCTTTGTAGTTTTGATTAATTCCATCGTTACTTCACTTGTTTATTTCCTCTTCAATTGCTTGATGTATCATCAAGCTTTAAAATATTTGTACCAAGCATAACTCATTTATGCTCCAGATTCTAGACGGTCATACGGAAAAACGTTTTTTTTTTTTTTTTTTTTTGAAATTTCTACGGGGAAATTATTTTCTGTGGAAATGCGTTTTCCTTAAGAAAATGTATGGGAATCCTAACACACAAAGTTTGTGGGCTATAACTCAAGTTCCAGTTCTACAATTTTGACTAAACTGTCCCAGATTGTGTAGCTCTAGAGGTGCTCTTACAAAAAATCTTAGCCTCAATACGGAAAAATATCGATTTTCTTCGAATTTTCAACAGTTTTCAAGCAAAGGATACTATAACTCGAGCTCTAAACCTACGATTTTGATTAAACTCTCCTATGAAATCTGAAAAATAGGATTGATTTTTTTTGTAAAGAATAACATAGTTTTTACTTGATATTTACGTATCAATTCGAATATGTGCATGTGTTCAAATTCATTGAATGTATAAATGAACAAAAATATATCAATTAAGTTGCCTGAAAAAAAAAAATGTAAAACGAAAATACAAGAAACGAAAATTGATTTGATGAATCAAGTAGTTTGAAACAAAAATTAATAATTTCATGTTAGTTAAATACTATGCGCGCGAGTTAACACTGTCAGACGTTTTAATATTTTTTCCTTTCATTTCATTTTTGCAATGTAGCAAATCGATTATTTGAGACCATAAATTATTATGTTTATGAAACCATAAATTAATATGTTTGTTGTGCTCGAAATTCGACACTATGCAAAATCGAGAAGATGACACTATGCAAAATCAAATGAAATCGATTGTTAAATACATTTAATGAAAACAAAGACAAAGGGTATAAAAGGCCAGTTGCCAAATGAAAAGAGTTTAGTTTTTCTTAAGTATATCTGTATAGATAGAAGAACTCAATAAAACGATTTTCAATAAAGAGAACTGAAAACGATAACTGGGGGCTCAACTGGGAAATGTTGTACGTCACTCTAAAGTAAAACTGTATAGTTTGAATAGTAAATCGGACAACGTCCCACAACGTAAATTATTCGCATAAATACGAAAAAAATACAAGTTTAGTTAAGTTCAAAAATAATACGAAATCATTTAATTAAATCAAAGCATTATTTAAATGGAAAAAAAGTGATTTATGAATTTTGAAATCGAAGACCTATCGAATTTATTCTCAAGTTTGCAAACAAACGAAACATCTACAATGGAGGATATTCGACAGCAAATAACGGCACTGCAAGCATCGATGGAGGCATTAACGACACGTTTGACAACGATCGAAAAGCCAAACGCAATTAAGGTGTACGAAGACGAAATTGCAACAACGACGCAAGCAACATTGGCATCGGTCAAAGCACTACCAGAATTTCACGGAAAAAAAGAAGATTATCCGTCGTGGCGAAATTTTGTGACAACTGCAGTGAAATACATCGGCAAAACGGATGCTGAAAAGTATCTGGATTCATTGCTGTTGGTAAAGTCGAAAATTCGTGGCACAGCAGCAGCAATTTTGTCAAATCACGGAACTCCGTTAAATTTCGACGCAATCATCGACCGATTGGATCACACATACGCCGATCAACGAGCAATGTATGTCGTTGAGCAAGAATTGATCGTATTACAACAGGGTCGAATGTCAGTGAATGAATTTTACGACAAGATTAATGAAAAACTCAATATCATTATCACCAAAATTCACATGACATACAAAGAGCCAATCGCAGCACAAGCATTGATTGAAAACATGCAACAAAAGGCACTACGCACATTCATCACCGGATTAAACAACAACGTCGGTAATGTGTTGTATGCATCTAACCCAGCAACATTGGCCGAAGCATATGCACGATTGCACACAATTCTCTCGGACCAAGAACGCATTAGTTTCGCAACACAATACAATCGAAACGAAGGGCGATCAAATTTCGTTAATGGCAATCGTAACGAGTTCAATCGAAATGAGGTCAGTCACAGCGGCGATCGAAAAACATTTTTGCCGAAAAATCGCACCGAACGTCAGCCGGCACAAAATATTGAACAACGCAAATATTTTGATATGCCACAGCGAAATCCAAATTTCACATCGAACAAAAATGCACCGCCGTTCGTTCCAAAGCCATTTGTACCAAACGTCGCAATTGCAAACAACAATCAAATCGATCGAATGGAAGTCGATGCATCATCTATGAATGTCAACGTGGACGAAACAAACAAACGAAAATTCGTGCCATCTTCATCACGTCAGCACAAATTTCAACGTGTAAATAACATCGAAAACGAGACGGATGAGTATGAGGAAGTTGCTGAATACGACGACACACAATCAGAAGCGTCCATTTTTTTAGACTTGTAAAAGGGCTACCATGCATCGTGACAACAGATCGAGAAACTGGTAACAAAATTAGAATATTAATTGACTCAGGAGGTACTCATAATTATTGTAAAACCGATAAAATAAGAGGAAACAAATTAAGTTTAAAGGTACCGATTAAGACAAAAACATTACATGGTCATTCAACACTCACACATTTTTTTAGAGTAAAGTTACTTTCGCATACTTTGACATTTTTTGGGGTTCACGAATTAATTGATTTTGATATGATTCTCGGATACGACGGTTTAAGACAGTTGAAAGCAAATTTGAATTTTTCTACTCTTGAATTAACTTATTGGAAAAAAATACCAAAAGAATCGTATGCTAAAGAGATTTCGCATAAAATAAACTATTCTATTAATGACTCGATAAATCCGGAATTTATTAACAGAATTGAAATGTTAATGCATAAAAATAATTGTGTGGAAACTTTACCCTACAATACGAATATCAAAGCAACAATTCGAACAACCGACAACGAACCAGTGTGGTCTCGTTCATACCCATATCCCATGTCAGCTAATGACTTTGTAAACAATGAAATCGAACGACTTTTAGAAAATGACATTATTCAGCCAAGTCGATCACCGTATAATTCTCCAGTATGGGTTGTACCGAAGAAAGGTTTGGATGAGAATGGAATTCAAAAAAGTCGTATGGTCATTGATTATAAAAAATTAAATTCGAAAATTATTGCCGACAGATATCCGATGCCTAACATTAATGTCATTTTAAGCAATCTTGGAAAGGCAGAGTTTTTTTCTGTTATCGATTTAGAGGCTGGTTTCCATCAAATTTTTCTTGATGAGAAAGACAGAGAAAAAACTGCGTTTTCTGTGAATGGAGCAAAATATGAGTTCAAACGTTTAGCATTTGGTTTGAAAATCGGACCAAGCACTTTTCAAAGAGCTGTTGACGATGTTTTGCGAGAATTCATAGGAAAAATCGTTCATGTTTACATGGATGATGCAGTCATATTTTCTGAGACCGAAGAAGAGCATATGAAACATTTGGAGGCGATCTTTAATGCATTTGCTACGGCAAACATGAAGATATCCTCAGAGAAAAGCAAATTTTTTCAAAAAAATGTAGAATATCTTGGACATGTTGTTTCAAACGGCAAAATTTCGGTTGACGCCAAAAAAATCGAGGCAATAAGAGACTATTCATTACCACAAACGGTGAAACAATTGAGATCTTTTTTGGGTTTGGCCGGGTATTATCGAAAATTTATTCGCGGTTATGCACAGATTGTAAAACCTTTGACTGTGCATTTACAGGGGCATAATGCTCAGGTTAACTCGAAACAAAGCAAAAATGCGAAAATGCAATTAGATGATCTTGCGAAAAACGCATTTAACGAAATAAAAATAAAACTACAAGAAAGAATCGAATTGTTTCAACCTGACTATACAAAACCGTTCGAACTTATCACTGATGCTTCAAATGTTGCCATTGGTGCGGTTTTGGAACAAAACAAAAATCCTGTTATTTTCATTAGTCGCACACTCTCCGAAGCAGAACGCAAGTTAGCAACAAATGAAAAAGAATTATTGGCCATTATTTGGGCATTACAAACATTAAGAAATTATTTGTATGGCTTGCCAAATGTGACTGTGTATACAGATCACCAACCATTAACATTTTCGGTCAGCGAAAAAAATCCAAATTTAAAAATAAAGCGTTGGCAAGCATTTGTCGAAGAGAGTGGTGTGATATTGAAATACAAACCGGGGAATCAAAACATTGTTGCCGATGCTCTATCACGTCAATATTGCAATAACATTGAGAATGAATGCGAATTTGATGGTTCAATACATTCACAACAAAGTTCTCCGGTTACACACATTTCAACCATTCACAATTCGGTCAATTCATTTCACAATCAAATATTATTTGAAGAGTCTTTGATTGATGAAATAAAAACAGAAACCATTTTTCGGGGTCATGTTCGACACACTATTAAATACAGCTGTTTAGAAAAATTGATTGAAAATATGGAATATGTTGTTTCTAAGGGTTGTACAAATGGGATTTTTGCGAGTTTAGAAGAGATATACTGGGTTGCCGGTGATATTGTTGCTAAATTTCCAAATTCAAAATTCATACACACCAATATTTTAGCAAGAGATATTTTAGATAAAGACGAACAATTGCATTTGATTGAACAAGAACACAAAAGAGCTCATAGAAATTTTAATGAGAATTACCAACAGTTGAGACGAAAATATTTTTTCCCGAATATGAAAAGAGACACAAAGAATTATGCAAAAAATTGCGAAATTTGTAAAGTAAATAAATATGAAAGACATCCGGTAAAACAATTAATTGGCAAAGCACCAATTCCCACATATGTTGGCGAACTTTTACACATAGACATTTTTCACGCAGATCACAAACTTTATATTTCATGTATGGATAAGTTTTCAAAGTATGCAATTTTTATTTACATACCAAATAAATTGGATCTGGCGACACCCGTTGAAAGTATATTGCAAATGTTTCCACAATGTAAATATGTTATGACCGATGTTGAAACTGTATTTACGTCTCATGTCATGGAAAATTTATTTCAAAGATATAATTTAACACATGTATTGACACCAGCGGGCCATTCCACTTCAAATGGTCAAGTGGAACGATTACATAGTACGATATTGGAAATAGTTAAATGTTTATGTCATGAAAAAAATGAGACATTCGATAATGTTTTTTTTGAAGCAATAGGAGCATATAATTGTACAATCCATTCGGTAATCAAACAAAAACCAGTGGACATTTTTTTTAATCAAGAAAAATATCCAGAAACTTTTGAATTGTTAAAAGCCGCTCAAAAAAAAATGCTCAAGTTTCATAATGCAAGAAGAGCAGAAAAAATGTTTGTTGAAGGTCAAGAAATTTTTGTAAAAGGAAACAGGCGTAACAAATTAGTTCCACCATACACAAAACATGAGGTGAAAGAAAACAAAAAAAATACAGTGTTGACAAAAAAGAAAAACATTGTACACAAGGATTTAATCAGAAAGTGATTGAATCGAAGACGATTCATTTTTAGAAGGGGGAGAGTTAACACTGTCAGACGTTTTAATATTTTTTCCTTTCATTTCATTTTTGCAATGTAGCAAATCGATTATTTGAGACCATAAATTATTATGTTTATGAAACCATAAATTAATATGTTTGTTGTGCTCGAAATTCGACACTATGCAAAATCGAGAAGATGACACTATGCAAAATCAAATGAAATCGATTGTTAAATACATTTAATGAAAACAAAGACAAAGGGTATAAAAGGCCAGTTGCCAAATGAAAAGAGTTTAGTTTTTCTTAAGTATATCTGTATAGATAGAAGAACTCAATAAAACGATTTTCAATAAAGAGAACTGAAAACGATAACTCGCGCATACAGACGCTTTCGTATTTTTGATTTTTTTCATTGACGTGGATTACATTTTAAAAGCTTCTTAGTAGTTTTTTTTTAGTTCAAATGCAAATCAAATGTATGAGACGAACATTAATCTTCGAAATGTATATATTCCATTTGAAAGCATATACATTGATTCGATCAGTTTAGCCATATCGGTAGAGTCACAGCTTTGCAAGCAAGCTGATGACACCCATGAGAGATCGAATCCTTTATGCCAACCAAATCTTTTATTTAATTTGTATGTAAAATTAAAGAAAAAATTTGTATGTAAAATCAAAGAGAGAGAGGAGAGAGAGGGAGAGAGAGAGAGAGAGAGAATGTGTGTGTGTGTGTGTGTGTGTGTGTGTGTGTGTGTGTGTGTGTGTGTGTGTGTGTGTGTGTGTGTGTGTGTGTGTGTGTGTGTGTGTGTGGGTGAGTTTGTTTCACACGTACACTGTAATTTATTATACACTAATACTTAGAAAAGAGGATGAAACCGGCCTTTTCATACTACTGATATTGATTTCAGTTGCCTTTTTCGTTGGATATAATCGTAGTGAGGCAGGGAAAGTTAGTCGAAATTGTCCCGAATTAGTCGATTGAATAGCCAGATGAAACATTTTCTCAATGGATTGCTTCCGAAAAATGCTTGTTTAACTCTAGAATATTTGTCAATCAGAGCCATTGTCAGATAAATGTTGTTTAAAAAAAATAAACAAAATCTCGTTGAATTTCATACGAAAGCATGTTGTGTGTTTGGTTTTTTCCTGTTTGTGCATGTGCGCGTTACTCTATCTCTGTCTCTCTCTCTATCAAGGCGGCCCCTTTCAACATTTGTTGGCTGAATTGTTTTTGCTCACTTATGCACACAGCCAAGCGCAGAGCTGTTGAGAGGTCAAACTGTAAATCTGTTGTTGTTGCAATTTCAGTCGTGAATATCGGCAATTTATAGAGTATGCTACGCTGAAATGTCAATTGGTCATGATTTGCATTCGTGTGCGAAAACAATATACGCCTTGTTTCACAGGTCGCATCTTTTGAATAAGTCGCATTTTGTGTGAAGAAAATCGATCACATTCACATAAAAATGGATAGTTTCCAAAATTCATCGAATAATTCACCTGATCGTTGTAAAAAGAAACACAAGAAACAGGCGAAAAACGATGATCATCACAATAAACTGATCGAAGCTCGAAATTTGTATTTGACACCGCTCAACGTAAATCCAGACGTTTACGAAGAACAAAAATGCTATTTGAAAATGATTCAGGTAGACATGTTGAAAATCTGTCTTTTCCGTTGAGTAAGTGAACAAAAACAGATTCCAATTTATATTTGTAGAGACGGTTTTTCAATCCATACCAATTGCCACCATTTGCTCATCGTGAATTCGTAAAAGTCATAGTCCTCAGTGCAAAATCACCAAGGGAATTGTTTGTGATGAAAGTAAGACAATTTTAACGTTAATTCTGAGCTGCTTGTTATATTATTCATAATTTTTATTATTTTTTGAGCAGAAAAAAGATGAAAAATTGTCGATGGATTTCCATCGTGAGGTGTGCGAAGCATGTCGATACCCGTCGGGTGAGATGGTGTATTGTTTGAAAACGGGCATTATTTGTGTGACAAATTCGAGTAGAGGATGGCAAAGGTGTCATGTAGTAAAATTGTATGAGAACCAAACATGTGATGTCCTGTTAATTGACATTGGCATATCAGAGCGGGTGAAATGGCTTGATTTACGCATGCTAAATGACACACTCATTAATGCGAGACCGTTAGCCATTCGATGTGCACTTGCCGATGTTGGATCAGCATTACCGATCGATCGTTTCAGCTTGGTGCATCAACAGAAACTCGAAAAGATCATACGCACTCATCAAAACGATCGAGAATTCTACGTGTTTGTCAATCGGCCGGGTGTCATTTCTTCGGACATTTTTCTGTATTACAAAATTGAAGAACAATTTTATTGTGTCAACGATATTTTTCCTAGCTACTCCGGGCCGGCAGATTCAGTCGAAGAATTGTCCACAATGAATAGTGAAGAAGTTGAAATGGGAAGTTTGCATGTGAAATTATCGCAAGGCTCAACTGGATTGAAACAAACGAAACGAACAAATACATTACCAAAAATTCAACACTTCGAACGAACTACTGAAGAGGCGGAAGAGAATCAACGGATCGCGAACAACAACGGTATTGGAAAAAGTGGGAGTGAAAAAAATGATGGTGGTGAAGATACATACGGAACAGAAAAACTGGAGCAAGAATCAATACCAGTAAACAAGCATGCAGTTTCAAATTCACGAACTCGAGTGTCAATACCGGAGAAGGTCATTGTTCGACACATTGAAAGCGTCTACGAAACATATATTTGCTTTGAAAAGTATTTGAATGCATACAAAAGATTGCATTTTGACATACAAGAATTTGGAAAGAGCCGACCAATAAATGGCTTATGCAATTGGCAAGTTGGCGACTATTGCTTGATACAAACAGCACTGGATGAATGTTTGGATTGGTATCGCTGTCGAATCGTATCAATAGACGATTCGGGAAAGTGCATTGTCTATTTGCGTGACATTGGCAAAAAAATTCAATCAGAAACACGACTTCTGCAACCAATTAGCAATGAGCTAAAGTTAGTCCGTGATTTTGTTTGGAAAGTGAAACTGTCATCGATTAACATAAAAGAGCATCCGGATTTAGTGAATGATATCTTTTGTGATACCATAAAAACATTTGAAGAATTGGCTGTTTCAATATTTGGTGAATGCCTTAATAATGAATCACCGATTTTGACTGTTATTTTCTGGGGCATTCATAAGATTGTTGATCCATTGTTACCCGATATCATCAAATACATCAACATAAATGAGCAGTTGATAAATTCGGGCGTCGCATGTACGGATTTCTCATTCGATAATATTGCAGATGTAATTGGACCACCAAAAAGTGATTACGACGACGCTTTGAAAGCAGAGAAAGAAAATGCCAAGATTATCGATGGGTTCGGATTTTCCAGTTTCGATGGTATTCGCCCACAAAATCCGACCAATTTCCGACAAGTGACCGATGAAGTAAAGATGTTCGAAAATTGGCTTCCATCTGAACCAATTTTACGTCAGCAATTCGACGCAATACCGATGTATGTGAGCCACCAATGTATTTTCTATATTTTGGAAGTCAATCGAAAGGATTTGGCCGATGAAATGAAAACGATACTCGACCAAAAGAATCGGGCAAACGAATTAGTGCGACGAGATTCAATGGAATGGAAAAAAGGCGATGCATGCTTTGCGCCGTTCAGTGCCGATAAACGATATTATCGTGCTTCGATTCGTCGGATCAATTTTAAAGAAAATTATTGCATTGTAAGTCAATCTATCATGCTATGAGTAAGTTGCGAAAGGGATTCAGTTCCTAGACAACCGGCACGCCAAGCGCCAACTGCATCCATTCCAATCCAATCTAGCGCTATTTAAATATTTGGTTGAATTTTAAAACATATTTCGTTGTTCACAAAGGTTCGATTCATTGACTATGGAAATCACGAGGAGTGTAAGCTGGAAGAATTGCGAAAGGCAAATATGTTTGGAGATATTCCGGTGTTGACACGACAGTACCAAATGGCTCACATTCGACCGTTAACTGAAGATGGATCGTGGCCAGAACGAGTGCGAGACTATTGCATCACAAGAGTTGTTGAAAAGCATTGCTTCATCGTTCCGTTGCAATCACCGACGGAATCTCGGGCGGAAGGAATCGAGCTATGCACAGTGGGACTTTACACCAAAGGAAAGGATCTTGCATCTGAACTCATCGCAATCAAATATGCTGCTCGAATCCAAGAATAGACTAAAATATTGATACCGAATCGGTAACTGATCACAATGCTGTAATTTTCTTTATAAAAAATAAATGGGAAATTGCAATGTGTTTTTTGTCCGAATCATATTCAGCATCATATTGATATTTTCAAATAGCGAAACATTTCAAACATAGAGCCATCATCTGTCATTTGCTGTCTGCCAACATATTTCAAACAATGAATATAATTATATCGTAAAGAATATAATAATCTATTGCTCGTCCTATATTTATGCTACTTTCAGCAAATTCCATGCATGACCAATTTATTGAAGAAAATGGCTTTGATTTACATAATTCCAATAATAATATTAAAAAGTGATATTTTGTTATTCGTGTGAATATTTTGTTATTTTATTTGCAAAAAATATGGATTATCCGATCTATGAAAATAATCTGATTGACCTATACATCGCGTGCGGATTACATGCTCTGTTTTAATCACTCAATTTCAAATTCCACATTCCATCACATTTCAAAAACACAACTTCAACACTGAAGATTAAATGTCGATGTGATTTGTTTGACGTTTATCGCTTCATGTTTAAACCATGTGTCAAAGTTTCTGAATAAACTTCAAAACTCAAAGAAAGGCACAGAAAATAACTCAATGTAATGAACGATAAAATCCGAATAATTCAAAGACTTAATCACAACAAAATAGAGAAAAATGGTGGAAGAGTGTGAAGAGGTAAAGTTAATATTACCGAATTAATGCGAAAAAGTGGTGAAATACTAGAAAATGTGTCCTTTTCAGCTAAACATCAGTGAATGTTTGATTGCTCAGGATGAGGAAAATCCAATCAAGTCGGTTGCAACTGTTAAACATCAGATGGTTCGATCTCCAGCCAATTTCGCACGGCTCAAATGCAACACAGATCTAAATGTACCGCCAACCAACTGGCTGAATAGCTCGTTCAATGCGTACGGCCTCCAACAAGCTCTGTCACCATCAACTGGATTCTCCAGGTGACTATTTTACAAATGCATTTTTTTCCATTACCATAAAAAAATCAACTAAAACTGTCAATTGTAAACCTTTATACGTCAATTATTTTTGTTAAATCTTTCCGAATATGTCGTTGTTTTGTTTAGTTTTCGAATGGCGCACCTATTCTCGGATTGTCTGGGCGAAGTGGATGTGGTCACGAATGCTGAAAATATCAAACGCTTATTAAAACTACCATATAATTCAAGCAGCATGCTGAGCATGATGGTGCATCGTGTCGAAAACACTCTTTTGATCGATGAATTTGATGTGCATCGATTTTTGCTACAGCAAGAGGATTGCACTTGGCAATGGCTCAAATCATTCATTTGCGAGCATATTGTAACTCGATTGAACAAACAGTCATCATCATGCGGCGATGCAATACAGCAAGGGAGCCTTTTGTCCAAGTTCCTCTATCACAGCATACAAACGTCATCGGTGACGACATCGGATTCCAAGGATGCACTGAATATAGATTTTGTTCAGTCTAATCACTTGCAGCCAGACCAACCACTGCTCCCAGAGCCGAATGTCGAAGAAAATGTGCCCGATCCGAAACATACGAATCACACATACAACCGCAATGTGGTGTGGACATTTGAAGACATTCGGATGTTGATTGGAACCGACCTTCCAATTTTTGGTGGCACCACTCGACCATGCATCAGTCTACGCTTGAGAGATATGCGACAGCCGATCAATGTCCTAACCGGAATCGACTATTGGCTTGACAATTTGATGTGCAACGTCCCGGAAGTTGTGATGTGCTATCACCTCGATGGACTCGTCCAAAAGTACGAAATTGTGAAAACAGAGGATTTGCCATTGTTGGAAAATTCAAAATTCTCACCAAATGTTATTCGCAATGTGGCCCAAAATATTTTATCATTTCTCAAGCAAAACGCCACAAAATCGGGTCACACCTACTGGCTGTTCAAAGGCCACAAAGATGATGTCGTCAAACTGTATGACCTGACTTCACTGTGTCAAACGACGACAAGTGAGTTTGGCACCAATAATCGGCCTTCGGGCGATGATAATCAAGAGCATATCGAGAAAAAAGATGATAAAAATCCATTCACTGTACCAGTTGCGATGCTTTTGTATAAAGTTGCAAGGAATATGAAGAATTCGAAAGAGGGAATTCGAGCTAAGCAAGCGGGATCGATTAAAGCATTGCTGGAACATTGCATTAAATTATTGCCCAAAAAACAATATCCACAAATTGTCACATCATCATATTATTTACTGTCCGATTTGCACGTTCCAACCGGCGTTGATCCGATGTCGCCGAAATTCGAGAATGAAATCAGTGAATCGGAATCGGTGTACGATGATGAAAATAGCAATTCCGATGATGATGAGACATTTGTGGACGAAACGACCACTAAAAGTATCGTAGACGCAACAAAAGAGACGAATTTTAGTAAGACTACAGGAAATACCGCTTTGCCACCGCCATTAATTGGAAATGTCGATCAAAGGTGCTCAAATGCATTGAAAAATATCGCCGAGGGTTTGAATTGCTTGCAATATTTCTCAATGAGCGAAGCAAAATTGAGTAGAGAGCGCGAGGAAATCCAAAAACAAACGGAAAAAATACGAATCATTCAAGAAGAGCAGAATCCAAATATGGCCAAACCATATCAAGCCATTCCATTGCCATATGAAAAAATCACGTCGAAAGAAGCGACCGATTCGAAGAGTTGTTGTAGTAAAAATGCCAAAGAAAAAACACAAACGACTGAAAGTGATCAGCAAATGTTGCTGCAAAAATGTCAATCGACGGTGATTCAATCGTGGAATGTTCACTTGAAATTGCTGCTTCTGGAAAAATTATGCTCAATTTATGCAACATTGACGGAACAAGCGTACCAGCAGGCCCAATACGGCCACACATTGAAATTGATATCACTGGCAATGAAATGCTATCATGTTGTCAATAAAATCGTTTCGTCATGTATATCCATCGGAGCAAATTATCTCACAAATCTTCTGGCCAGAGCTGGCGACTGTTATTTTCAGTGTGGCCAAAATTTCACGGACATTGACACCTATCTCCGGCAATACGATGAAAATCGTGATATTGATTTAGAGATTGAAAAAGAATTACAAAAAGACTTTGATATGATTGATGATCAAATTGAACTTCAGCGGCCACCAAATAATGTTGAACAATTGATTTTGATGAGCATTTCCAGCTACGAAAACGCATTGAAACACGCTGAAGGCAACGATTCGCGGTACGAATTGCTTGGCCGCATTGGAAGCGTTCGGAATGAGCTTGGCGTCAAGTATATGTTTTGGTCACAGCAAAGTTTTGAAAATCAACAAACCGATCAAATAAAGAAGGACGACGAAGAGCCGATGCCAAAACCAGAACCGTTATATTTGACGCTAGCAAAAAAATCTTACGATTGTTTGATTCGCGGCATCGCTTTATTTGAGGATATAAATGATAATGCGAATTTGGCCATTTTGCTGTGCAACAAGGGACGATTCATGCGATTCCGAGCACATCTCGAGGAAGGTAACGGATTTGGTTTCAGAAAAACTTGCTACGAAAGTGCATTCACCGCGTATCAGCGAGCACTAACAATTTTGGAATCGAAAAAACAAAATTCACAATTGTGGGATCTTGTTACTTGGGAATTATCTTCTGGCAAATTTACACTTGCAAAATTCATGATGGAGTATTTTGAGCATAAAATGGTAAGTTCGATGAAAATCCGGTCCGCTCTTGTTGAATAAATCTAGGAATATTTCACGCTTTTATATTGCACTCAAATTTAAATGAGCTCTTCGAGTGTCTTGCGGAAAAGAATTTGTGCATGCTGTGTAAAACGCTGCACATCATGACATTTAATCACTTTATAATTACAGAATGAAGAGATTGAGCAAGAAATTATTGAGATGCTTCTTGGATCGTTGAAATTGTGCGATACTCAAACTCAGAGCTCACGCCAAATTATGTATATTGTTCGATCTGGTTTGATCTATCACTTTTTGGGCGATATTTATTGTCGATCGTATAAAAATGAGGGCAGTGGAAACGTTCGAAAGAAGAAAATGCTGAGTCTATGCCGACTATATTATGAAAAGGGAGCAAAGGTTTTCCAAAGCATTGATGCCCTTTTGGAGTTCCTTAATGTGCAAGTTGATCGCCTGGAACTGCAAAAAATATTGTTCGAAGGTAAGGGAACGAAATTTCAAACCTTCGAATATGAAAATGTCTGATTTAAATTATTTCACATTTTTCTTGTAGGATCACAGACTGTGGCTCAGAAGTCAAAATCACTGCATGCTGCTTTGGCGATAGCCTGCAGTTCCATCGATCAATTCAAAAAATTCGAAAATCCCACTGACGATGATAAGAGCACAATAATCGCCAAACTACGACAATTTGAATTGCAACTGCAAACAACACTAAAACATTTGATTCAAGTGTCGATCAATAAGCAGTGTGACGAAAGTTTAATCACCACATTCAAACGACTTTACAGCCTAACGCTACAATTGTCAATAAATAGAGACGACATTATTGATTTTGCTCAACATCTGAGCAATGTTTTGCAGAGAATTCAGCAGGCAGGGTTGAATTTGCTATGAAAATGTTAGAGATTATTTTATTTAATATTATTGTAATTTTCGTTATTGAAACAATTTGTAAATTCAAGGGAACCATGTTTTTTTCTCTCAGTAGAACAATGCTTTTGTAAGAATAAGATCAAAAGAGAAATGTAAAGCAAAATCGAATTTAATGATCCAGTTTATTGCGAATAAGTGCAGAATGTTTTGTTTATGTAATAAACACCAATTCATTACTGTTTGCAACAATATTTTCTGCAGACGTCAGAAATATGCCGACTTTCACTTACTCTTGTTTTAAGCATATTTATTGAAAAAAACATGCTCGCCATTTCGGAGATGTCAACAATTGTTTATTTATTTATTTAATCATTAAAATTACACCCTAATTAATTCAAAACGAATGTCCATGAGCATTCATAGCTTATAAAAAACATTTTCCGCATGTCGCCCTGGCATTAAAATTGTGAACAACATAAACATATCCAGTAAATTACATATTCAATGACTTGCAGTTCGAATTATGTGTTCTATGGCTGGTTTTATGAGTATTTAAACGATTAGTTTGATTCTTAATTTTCTTCTAATTCTGTATTAACTCTCATTCAATTTCTTATTAATGTCTCATAAATTTTTCAATATTGTTTCAATTTTGCGTCATTTTCGATCATTTCGTGTGAAGCTAAAACAGTCGCTATCTACAATTCAGCTATTACGTTTAGTTACATTGATAAATAGATTATCCGAAGAAAATCCAACGTTGAATTTACCGTAATTTCCGTAGGTGTCCCAAAATTCAAACCATGTGTCAAACCAAAATTGGCCCAATCCAAATCTATCTGGAATTTGCCAGGCATCTCGAGTCTTAAAACACATTTGAGTGAAGCAGATTTTGTCTCTTTGCTCGTTGTATGTGACATTTTGTATTAGATCAAATCGAGCAACGTGAGCTCCTTTCTCCCACTCGATTTCTTTTTTAACGCCAAATTTTTCCGTTTTCCTGGGCGCATTGAAGGGATGCGCAACGATAATGTGTTGATTATTATGTTCGTTTTTGTGCGCACATATCCATTTTCTATATCCTTGTAAATCTCCATATCCATGAATATTCGCATTCCTTATTCCAGCATTCACACTGATGTAGTAGCTGTCGTAATGGCATTTGTACGGAGAATTGCACCAATTGTAGATATTGACACGGAATTCATCGCTTTCTAGCGTCCGATATTCGACAAAGCATCGTTTTTCCTCTCTTTGAAACACTTTTTGAATGCTGAGATCTTCGAGGGAGTAGGTTATTGGCGACACCGTCGCTATATTTAGTGATTTGGCCGTAATTGATGAATTTTCATGTTTGAGTTGATTGTTCATTGTGCTGTTGCCTGTTCGAAATCGAGATGTGTCAAATTTGCCGACCCCAGGAATGTCTATTCCAACAGAAATATCTTTGCTTTCACGCGCCGAACAAGCGATATATTTCGGAATGTACATGGTGTCCTTTTTAGCCGTAGATCCACCCAAATGCTCGAAAAGAACATTCGTATAATCACCGGGCTGATCGGATACGCTCCACGGTGAACTGAGCGGTGCCCCAGTTTCATAGTCACAAACATATACCAAGTATTTGATGTCATTTTCATCAAACATTAACGGTCGATCATTCATATCAACTATCTGAATTCCGACCTCCACTTCCGCCTGATTATGTGCGTTTGCATAAATTCGAACGGTTTGATCACTAATGCCCTTAAATTGAAGGTCAAGCATCTTCAATTTTCCAAAACTCTCTCGCAGCATTCTCAAGCTAGACATTTCTTTTTTCTTGATTTAATGTCAAGCTGTTGGAAATTTGCTTATACGAAGAGATAAACTTGATCAATCCAATTTAATTTTGTTTACCTTAATTCACTTCTATTTTGATTCGTTTTCTCTTCGCGTTTTTTTAGCATTACCAACTAAATAAGTGTAAGAAATATGAAATTGTTTGAAAATGGGCTCGATTTTATTTGCAATCACTTGTAGTAATTTTTGGTTCGGAAATGATAAACTATGCTACTTTCTAGATTGAAGCTCAATTTTTCGTTCAATTTTAATCTACTGAGCTCTAAAACAAGAGAAAGTTCAACCGCTAGCTCACAACGAATCGCTTCATACAAAGTTTGAAAATGGGTTTATATATCTTTTGCGACGCAAAAACAAATATTGATAAAAGCAATTGGACAAACATTAAAACCGAAAAATGGAATTATTGCAATAATCTAGACATGTTTTGTTCCAGCACAGGATGTGGTAACAATGAAAGTGCTTCTCTTCTTGAGCATCTTTTTTGGTTACGATAAGGTTTTTAGAAAACACACGAAAACGTGACCACAAAACAGTAAATAGAAGATTGATAGCATTTATTCACGAACTGAAGTGTAATCGATTCGGGATTACATTGATAGGCCAACGCAGAGAAGATAATTCCTTTGGATATTATGGCACTTTCTTGCAATAGTTGATCATGATTTTGTAAAATAAAAAAATCCACTACATATTTTCAATTCAAAGCTAAAATAATTTGGAACTAAATTGAATATGATTATTGTATTTGTGTATTTCAAAGCGTGCATTTTGCGTAAGCGCTTTTAAAATAGCCAAATGCTGTTCATAAATTTAGTGTGCTATAGAATGGGAAGCTAACACGAGCTGCTGCTATGATAAAAGATTAAACAAAAATAATTTGATGAAATCTTTGGTATTTCTATTCATTCAACATCGATATGAATAATCAAAAAAAAAAAAAAAAATATTCATGAGGTGTATAAATCGTCTGTCGCCTACGAATTTATTTTTAAATACATCAATGTCTAATATTTCCATAGTTTTAGATGCCTTCCTTCGATATTTGCAGCGGTTTTTCGACAATTTTACTCAGTAGCAAATTGTTTTAGTTGTGTTTCTTCATTACATTCGATATAAATTCTTCATAAAATAGTCCCTCGCCTGCGCCTTCATTTCACAAGAAAAAAGAAAGTGAAATATATCAAATTATCATGAGAACGCATACATCTTTATCAGTGATCCAAACCAAACCGAACCGAACCGAATATTTGGTTTGAGTGTATGAACAATCCGAACCGTCTGAAACGTTCCAAGAAATGGTTTGTATGGAATACAGAAACATTTATTCTTACATGTATATGTATAATCCGCTTATACATCGGAAATTAACTACATAGTAACGTTCCGCTTGCTCCGATGAACACTGAGCAAAGCAGTGAAATCGTTTCAAACCCGGTTTGTAAGTTTGTATGAAAAACGTCAAACCGATTTCACCCTCTGATCTTTACACACTGGTTTGTATCGGACAGTATGTTTATTGCGTACTTCGAAGCACGCAATGACTAACACAAGCAAATCATTCAATTGTGATTTATTTGAAAAAAATTGTTTAATTTTCTTCGCCCTCCCAAAAAAGCATTCATTTCATTATTGTTGCACAAGTTGAGTTATGTTATTTCCAAAGTTCATTTCGTCGACTAACAAATATCATAGAGTGATAATTGTGGCTTTCTTAGTACTTACCGTTTATTGCATTTTTCTATGGTAAATGTCATGTTGTTCATTGCTAAGCCAATTGAATACAATTTTTTCGACTGTATTTACTTTTAGGAGAATTCGATCACAACAAACACAGCAACAGCTCGATGATCTTGCATATATAGCCTATTGGAAATTAGCCGGATACAAAACAATTCTGGCGTATAATATTCCAGCATGGATTCCATATCAGAATAGTGTTCGGTTATTCATTGATTTTAATTGTCCGGTGTATATGTGCATGCTAACAACGAAGGAGGTGGGCGGGGAGATCGCAGATTTAGTTATATTCTATGAAAATTATGAACCACTGAGGCGTACAAGGCCACACAATCAAATTTACGCACTATTCGATTTGGAAAGTCCTTCCAACACCGCTCCCATTTCTTATCCAGGTAATATTGAAATTATATGAAGCACTTCGTAACGGATGATTTTGACTATTTCGCATTTAGATGTCATCAATTGGACCATAACATACCGGTAACTCTCGTAACTAACGCTTGTTTCGGAATAGACATCTTTTTTCATAGTTCAACCTTAGTAGTAGGAATATGCGGATTCGTCGCCAATTCTTGCGTCACCCATGCGGTTTCGTTGAGGAGCCACCAGAAACTCCTTTTATCCTTCATGCTATCTCGCTCATTCATTCGCTCATGCTATTTCACAATGTGAGGTGACAATAGCGAAAGATTTGAACTTTAATCTCAGAACCAAACATACATTTCACTAATTGTTATGATGCATATGTGTGCTGAGATAGGTTGAATTTGTAAGTTTTAGTCTGCATTATTTATTTGTGTTTTTCAAAACTTACAAATTCAACCTATCTCAGCAAACATATGCATCATAGCAATTAGTGAAATGTATGTTTCGTTCTGAGATTAAAGTTCAAATTTTTCGCTATTGTCACCTCACATTGTGGAATAGCATGAGCGAATGAATGAGCGAGATAGCATGAAGGATAAAAGGAGTTTCTGGTGGCTCCTCAACGAAACCGCATGGGTGACGCAAGAATTGGCGACGAATCCGCATATTCCTACTACTTACCTTGAGGTTAACCATTAAGAGGTTATTGTATAGATTCAATCGAAAATTCAATAAACATTGAACTATATCAATCAACATATGTCTAAGATGAAATATATTAGGCATGTACGATTTTAGATTAATTACCAATTTGTTTGAACACTCCTATTTTCATAATGTTATCAAAGTTCAAATAATCTATTTGATGCGACAAAATAGCGGGTTGTGATCCAATTGTAATTGAACGAGCTTTTCGCTTATTTTGCAGATATGATAGTACCATTCCCTCTCCATATAGAAGGTGGGTGTACTACGATCCAAAGATAAGGCAAATGGAGCAACACGAAAATTATGCGGCGAACAAAACGAAAAAAGTTGCATGGTTTGTATCGAATTGCAATGATAAAAATGGACGGCTGAAGTATGCACACGAGCTGCAGAAATACATTCAAGTAAATTCCAATCATTCTGACTTTGTATTTCTCGCTTGCATTGAAGCTTGACATTTATGATATGATTTTTTAGGTTGACATTTTTGGTGAATGTGGAACAATGACATGTGATCGTGATGAGAAAACTAGCTGCTTCGATATGCTAAGCAACGACTATAAATTCTATTTAGCCTTTGAAAATTCCAATTGCAAAGAATATATAACGGAAAAGTTGTTTGACAATGGCTTAAGCAACAATGTTTTGCCGATTGTGATGGGAGCACCGCCGGCTGATTATGAAAAATACGCACCGGAACACTCTTACATTCATGTCGATGATTTTCAGTCACCAAAAGAATTGGCCGAATATTTGCATGCGTTGGATAAAAATGATGATGCATACAATTCATATTTCAAATGGAAGGGAACGGGTGAAGTGCGGCAATCAAAAAGTCATTTTTGCAAGGCATGTGAATTGCTGCATAATAAGGATGTGATGTCGACAGTCACATGGTATGAAGACATAAATGAATGGTGGCGCAGGCCTGGAGTCTGCACATCTGACTATTGGAGAGATGTTAATACCTTAGCTAGTTCCCAGGCTAAGTAATGTTTTTATTCTCACGTCCGTACAAGTTTATTGATTACAAATTTCTAATTGATTTTACCATTGATTTATTGCTACGTGTATGTGCCAACTCTTTTGACGCTATTCATTTTAGATCGTCTAGTCTTCAACATGAATGCTATTACCCCCACTTCCTCCTCATTCTTTTTCAACTAACCATTCACCTGATCACACAAGTTTCATACGATTTTGGAGCGTGAACAAATTAAAAGATAAAAGTAAAAAACTATCCGCAGATCGCAAACAAACAAACAATAAAAGTTACTCAGCTCAGGAACAATGAACGACTTATTTCAATTGAAATATTCGAAACTTTTAATATATAAGAATTTCTCCTTGTATATAATCTCATACTGTTTATTTTTTCATCATCACAATTTTTCTTCGTCGAATTCGAAATAGAAGCTTAGGAAAAGAAACGTTTGAAAAATTACCAATCGAAAAAAGAACAATCGATTTCATATCAGTGATAGAAAGAACTAAAATCTTCGAGCTCGAATCTAATAGAAAAAAATATGTATATTTCATCAGTACCATTTGAATGATGCCCCGAATAAAATGCCTTCAAAAGTAAAGCAACCTTAAGAATCAAATGATGAGCAAATTATTTTGTTTACTAAAGAAAACACGAAAAAGAAACTTTATTAAAAATAAAACAATGTTAAAATTGTTTTTCGTGTTTTATTTCTTTAAGCCATTCTTGAAACAGCGTTATTGGCTCTGTATTGATTCATTGAATCATTTAGTGCCCGTTCATATTCTCAAGTTCTTCACTTAATTCTAAATCAACTTTTTATTATTATTTAAGATTCGATTTTTATTTTCATCATTAGTTCCACTTAAATAGCTCATAGATTTGGCTATATTTCTTATATGGCTTCAAATCATTCCAAAACCTTTGGAGTAATTTATGGCTTTTAATAGTCGCTCTTCAAGTTTTCCCTTGGTCGTGTATTCAGGTAGTAAGAGAACGTTGTAACATGTGTGACTGGTGGGTAATCGATCGCTGTCCGAACCATTACGTGCAATGACTAGTTTCAAGCGTGACATTCCTCCAACTGGTACTCGATCCGATCCTAATTTTCAACACAAAGCCAGAAAAAATGTTAAATTGTATCTCAGAAGCATCTCTAGATGCTTATTCTTACCAGTGGTGAATTCCAGCAATTTCTTTTTTGATTCCAACGAGAGGCCATGAACAATATCCCAAAAATCGATGATAATTTGAGACTTTTCCGTGTATCCGCCTTCGTATTCGGTTGCCTTCTCCAGTTCATTAAAATCAAAGTCCTATAATGTAACATTCCATTCAATCATATTTCCCACACATAGCTTTTACTAATGGTCAGATTCGGTGGTTAAAACTCACTTTGCTACCGCACACCAGCAACTCAACCTCTTCGGGACGAAATAGCAAATGAAGCGGCGATTCATCTGTTACCATTTGAAAACCACGTCGAAATGCACGGAATTTTTTATCGATACTTTTATTCAGTAAATAATCAGCATATAAATCAACGAACTCCTGCAAATTGAAATGAAAAATTGAAATAGTTGATATAGAATTCAGCGTAAACGCTTGTTCAATTTTCAACGCACCTGTTTATTAGTTTGACTAACGAAAATTGTGTCACCATTTTCCTTGAGGTTATGCGTAAGAATGTTACCAAAAACGTCTTGATAGCTAATTTGAAATGTTTGCATGAAAACATCTTCAATATCGTCGCCAATGTAAGCTAAAATATCTTGTAGGCTTTTGTACAAAGTGGGATTCCAATCGGCCAAGTCGGTGAATGATCCTTTGATGCCCATCAATTTTCTGTACACTACCATTGGGAAATTAACGGCTAAGATAATGTTATTGTAAATTGCCAAGCCGAGTACAATTCCGATCAATGTAAATTGAGCTTCATTTTCAAATGATGATGAATTGAACCAAACCGATCGTGTTGCTTCTTGTTGCACGAACATTCCGTAATCGGGATTGAAAATCTCTTCGACCACCATCTGGAAGAATTCCTTCGAAACGCCGCCCTCGTCAATGCCTTGCTCGCCCAAAAACTCAACAACTAGCTGCTTTTTCAAATCCTTTGGATTGCCCATGGCAACGATTTCCAATTCAACGAGCGCATCGTCGATAATGTGGTCACGGCGCACCTTCAATTTGAGATATGGATTCGATGGCTGACCAGCAAATTGAGTATGAAAACTATTGATACGTCGCTCATTATACATTCGAATGCGACAGTCATAATAAAGACCGAGTGTCTTTGTAGCTGGCGTCAATATAAATGAATATAACATAAACGAGAATCTTTTATCTGCAAAAACACCAAAAAAGTACGAGAATAATTCTGAGATTTTGCTATTACAACGCGATTGCAATCACTGCAAATACGATTATTTTGAACAAAGGATAAAATCATGCTGTACATACCACCCTGACGATTCTTATAGTATAAATAATCGTTGTCCATTTCGATGGCATCGCTGAGTGGCTCATTGTAGAATTCTTCGAATGGAATATACGGCTTCCGGCAATCCAATACATTCACTTGCAGCTCTTCAGCCAATGCGTCCGTAAAATCGGCACTTGATGATTTCTTTGAACCCGAATAAATTAGCAGCGTATCATCATCGAGCATCGATTCCGATTCATTATCGTCCTCTCGCATCTTTGGCGAGTCCAATTTTCCAGCTAATATACTTGCGTAGTAAACAATCTACAAATATTTCGAAACATTTTCAATTTGTGAGAGCAAGTGAGCGAGTGCAAGAGATTTTTCTTTGCATTTTTGAATCGGGGAAAAATGTGTATGATTTGAAAATTGTTGAATGCGAGTTAAAGTCCAGTTTTCGCTGAACTGCGTGTGTGTGTGTCTTGTTTGTTGGAAAAAAATCGATTTTGACGCCTTTTTTGTCTTGTAAACTTGTATCATTAACGTGCGCGATCGAAAAGTATATTCCAATTTAGAAATCTGCTTAAAAAATCATTTTAAATTATAAAAATGGGGATTTGTTGATTTGATTCGAACGATTAAAAGTTTTTTACAATTAATTTTGGCGAGTTTTCTAATTCGGAATATACTTTTCAATTAGGAATGATACAGCAGACAAATAGCAAGAGAAGTGGCGCATAAGCCATCCAAGAGGAAACACACATAATCGACAAGCTTCCATCCTAAAAGATAGCTAAAAGTCAGAACCACATGGAATTTGGTAAATTGGCTTATATGACTTATATATGATCAAAATCAATAACATTTTCTGGTGGAGAGTGTGACTGGGGCGGTACATCTTTCAAATAAAAACGGAAATATCCCTAGGCCAGCTCAGCAAATTCCGAAGCAATTGTGAAGAAGAAGCCATAAAGTGCGATTAAAATAGAGTCGGGACATTGAGAATTCAATTGTACTGACCTTCATTAATTTGGTGGCATTAATAATATGTTCGTTGTCTTGAATGAAGGCGTTTTCGTGAAACGTTCCAGTTATAACTTGCAAGCTAATCAATTGTTGAAGCGTTTCGAGTAATTTCCGTAGTCCATCTTTGCAGTTGTA
Source organism: Obolodiplosis robiniae (assembly GCA_028476595.1). Classification (NCBI taxonomy): domain Eukaryota; kingdom Metazoa; phylum Arthropoda; class Insecta; order Diptera; family Cecidomyiidae; genus Obolodiplosis; species Obolodiplosis robiniae. Next base: position 2,602,389 of record CM052017.1, on the reverse strand, counting down.
TGCCCAGATGCAGGCGAGGCGTGCTTGAGCCCAAATTGGCAGATATGAGGCCGCTTTGCAAATCGTTGGCAGTGCCACATCCACAAAATCCGACTTTCCAATGATAATTATCTCAAATATAATCACAAAAACGGTAATAATTTCTTCAATTTTTTCACGTTTCGTCAGCATTCGCAGATCAACACTTATGCTAAGGGCTAAGCTCTGTAAGGCATTGTTGAGTGAATCAAAAGCGGATGCTTTTGTTTCCACCAAATTGGTCATTGATCGTCGCAGACTTTTCAAATCGACGCTTGTATGATGGCGTGGAAAATCGTATTTGCCATTTGTTGGACCGCTGGCCACCTCATCATCTTCCGATGTCACACCACTTTCATCTTTATCTTTATCCAAATCACCTTCGAGCGCACTGGAATCCTCTTTATTGCGACTTTTGAGAGTTCGTGCAGTCGCTTTCGGTAACAATTTACTGATATGTTGAGCAGCGGCCTGGTGACGTTTTTGAAAACTTTTCACTAAATGTTCACGCGATGAAAAGTACCGACCCAAATTCCGTATCAATGGCGCAAATGTGTTGTTCTTTTTGCAGTAATCAATGAGCTGATTGAGCACTTGCTCATCCATGTACGGAAGCGTTTCAAGGGCTAGCTGCGTGCGACGATTCATTTTCGCTGTGGATGTATTCGCATTTGATGGTGACGACTCACAATTCGATATATTGACAGTTGGAATCAATGAATTTGCACTAATATTGTCTGTGTCACCCTTCGAATCACTGTGGAAGAATGTAAGACTAAAATTGAGTAAATTTGGCTTGTAAACCGAAATCAAGTAAAAATGCTTCATTAACAAGAAATTGTTAGATAAAGACGCCAATTCTAAATGTACGAGCTAAAGCAAAGTTTTTGTTTTTTTCATTAAACGATTAAACCGGTCGAATGGAAAAATTGATGGGAATAAAATTAAGTTAATGACAAGAAAACTTCGATCAATCATGAGCTACATTTAAATGAAAAATACTTGAATTATAGAAAGTGATTGAAAATATTAAATCATTTTAACGAAGATTTAGCGTTGTATTTGAATGCGGATCACCTGTGCACGTCCTCGATGCTTTCCACATTTGGTTCGGTCGATGTGTCTGATTCATCGGAGATGCGAGCCGTTTTGGTGGCTGGAAATTCGCAGAATTTCGCATCTTCGGAAAATAGTTGAATGGCACGAGCGGCCGCTTCATTTGGCGTTAATGCTTTAAATTCGCCGCTAGACGCGCAATTTTTGTTCGTACAATGCGCATTTCCGCATCCAGCTGACAACTGATAAAAGTATCTTTCAATCAATTGTTTAGCATGTGCACGTTTCATATCGTCAATTTCATTCAAAGCCGATTGACGATCCACCGTCGAACTGGACGTGCTGGTTTCGTGTTTCTGTATGACTTGATCGCTGCGATTTTCCACGATATTTGTATTGGCTAATATCGCCTGATCGTTGTTGCAATTGTCGGCACTGTTCAATAATTGCAATGCGTTTTCTGTTGAATGTGGCTGCTCGGAAGTTGGTGATTCAGATTCGTCTTGTTCTTGTGACGACGATCCTTCAGATGATCTGTAAATAAATAATTTCCCGAATGTTTTGTTTCTGGTGCGATTGGCCCCGATTGTGACAAAAGAAATCAACACGCATCTCAAATGACCTCGAACGATGACAATTCTAACGGTTTCTTTGTTGTCTTAGAACTATTTATGAGATACAGAGAAGATGGAAGTGTGTGTGCCTGTGAAAAGACAAAGCGAATGCCTTTTTGTGGTTTGCGCAATGAGATTCGATAAACAAAGAAAGCGGCTTTGCATTTTCTTTCTCATCATTCGCGCCGTACTGAAAATGTGTGTACCGTAATCTTAATTTACAGCAGTCAGCTGTGTGCTGAGCCTCCGTGCTCTCGGTCAAAAATAAGCAGTTAGCGTTGTTGGCATTCAAGCGGCATGCAAAATATAGATTTAACGTCACATGAAACGGTTAAGGTCATGATTTACTAACACTGCAAAACGAAAGCGAGAAGGAATAACCTCATGCTGAACTCTCTCGGTTTGCAGTAAGCGAAATTTGATCTATCCGTTTATTTTTTTTTTTGGATTTTGAAAATCACTTACGTTTTTATTGAATGAGATGACGCTTTGAGAAGCGCACAACAATTATACAAGTCGATAAAAATCAGCATAAAAAATCAGCGTAATTTCTTTTGTACGTCTTTTTCTTGACAGCAAAAAAAAAACTGCGTACAATTCAAATTAATCGACTTGTATCTATTACGAAAGCGACCGTGCAAAAATATTGTGCGCGACGATGAATTCACCTTAGTCAATGAATCTATTTAAACGAGGGTATTTTGTTTGTGCTCACTTTGATTTATTTACAATTGACTCCAGAAAACTTGAATTTAGCTCAATTGCAATTGCATTCGCACACACAAAAACACACTTATGCCGAGAGATATAAATGCAAAACACTCGGGTGTTGTGCTAATTGGAACAGATTCGAAACAAGACTGTCGTCCGTTACGACTTTCAACTAATGCAAAACAGATCTGAGAGCATCCTTCGAAAGCGCGTTTATTGTAAGCAGCCTTTGTGTGTGTTTAAAATAAAAACCATCTCAATTGCAAAGGATATGCGAGTATCTTGTTGCGACACAACGCACGCGATTATGATTAAACAAAAGCCGATAAACAATGATTCAGTTTTAAAGCAAGCTGAACACCAATGTATGCGAAATGTAGAAAAAGAATCGAGATTGTTAGAGAAAATGAATGTGTTGGGAGAGAGAGAGAGAGAGCGTAAAATTCACAGGAAATAAAATATGATAAAGAAAATTTTTCGGATGGAAATTGTGAGCGACAAAAGGAAAGGAAAACATGTAGAAGTATTGCACATGTCTCACTGCTCACAGCCGACGGATAGAGAGAAAAAGAGACCACAATGAATCAAATGAAAATAAACATACACGATGAACGAAGTCATTTCATTCGCTCTTGAGTTGCGGGTGCATGGATTTGTGGTGTGATCTATAAGCAATAAACACAAATCGACTACAGATTTACTGACAACTTCAACTTTGGCTGGCATGCACGTGAGGGCGTTCCATGCACTTGCCGAGATCTAAACGTGGACAATTTCACCGCCAAACATCTCGGGGAGTAGATGTTAAGTGTTCATTTTGTGCAAACCAGATTTTTGAAGTCAATGAGCGGTCTGCACAAAATGAACACTTCCCTGAGCAGCTGCACTGAATAGAATGACTACAATGATCAAAATCTAAAATCTACAACATTTCTGAACTATTCCTTCCAAGAAAAATGTAATGACTAAAAATACAAGTGATGAATTACTTATTGCATTTTTATCATTTGTTGTCGCAGTCTATGCTGCACTTAATAATAACTCTGAAGAAAAATCGGGAGTATCGAAATTTCTTTATACAGAATTCAAAATTGAAGTTATTTAATTTTATGTGAGGAATTTCTCGTAATTCAGCCTTTTTGCTGTAAATATTCAGAAATGATATTCAGAAATGATATTCTAAAAAATGATATTCTAAAAAATGATCTTCAATTTGCGAGAAAATTCTGGGGATACAGTTATTCATAGGACTCTCCGTTATGGTAATTCACATAAATTGTTATATGAATTTTCAGTAAAGGAATATAATTAATACTTTATTTTCAAATCCAAAATTAGGCTATGATGATGTGAAAATTTTGAAAATGATGGTCAAAAATGGTGCAATTATCGATGTTGATGCTATTCCAAATATGCTTTCAAATACTTTTAGACGTCGTATGTTTTTTAAAGGGTAATTTTAGTATCAATTCGAACAAAAGTAAAATAAACACATTTTCCAGTTGATACAAGAAATGAACGAGTGTTGGACTTTCTCTTTGAAAATGGAGCTGATATCAATGGCAAATACTATCCGCATGGGGAAGCATTGTTACACCAAGCTATTAGGCAAACTGACCCATCTCATTTCAATATGAAATATTTTTACAAAGGTTTATTTAAATATTTAATATGCAGAGGTGCAGATGTGAATGCACAGAATGATCAAGGGTATGCACCACTTCATTTGGCTGCAAATAAAGGTAATATTGATATACACCCGTGTGAAAATTTTGTGACTGACTATGACTGACTAATTTAGGCTGTATGTGACAGCAAACAACTTAAACTGACTAATTTGATTGAATTCGAAAAATTTGTTTGGAAACAAACACTCATAGCCAATCAACTATTTTGGGGCAAATTTGATCGTCTGTGATTTTAACTGAAGTTAACTAAAGTTGATTATTTTGTTCGGAGTAATCATTTTTAGTCAGTAATAGTCAGCCAAAAAGGTCCCAAATAAATCAGCCATAGTCAGTCACGAAATTCTCACACGGGCATTAAATTAACGCGCTTCTTGAAGGCATAAAGTTATTCGAAGGACTTCGAAAATTCGTCGGTTGTGAGAGATCTTATTGAATCTTTGAACTGTACTCTATTCAACATAAATTGAAACTTTTCCATTGAAAATGTTAGCATTTTGACAGTAGCATTGTTGGGCCGCTGTTTTTAAACGCTTGTTGTTGTTTTTTATCCGTATAACTTTATTGTGGAATGAAACCAATATTCATTCGCTAAAACTTGGACAGAAATGAATAAAACGTCAAAATGAAAACTTTACATATATACTTCGGGGTTCTACATTATTTCCGATTCACTCAATTTGAGCTGTTGATTCGTACTTTCGATACAAGGTGAACAGATGAATTGAGGTGACTTTGATTTGCAATGATTCGATTTTTGGAAAATTGAAGCATTCTAGAGCAAGCAATATGTCAGGCCTTGAATAGATTGCACTTACGAATATTCAGCTAGCAACACTGGGCTTTCAACTGCCTGAAAGAGCCAAGTCAGTGAACTCCCTTTTTCTGTCTCTCCGAAACGAATTGTGACTAAGTTTTAATGTTGGTTGATGTCACTCGTAGTTTCTTGATTGTTCTTTGTGTAAAAGCCAAAGGCACGAAGACGCGAACACACACATATACACACACAAAGCACATGTTTATATCTGATTTGATTGTGACTCACGTTGAACCGAGCCGCATTTTCACGTGATACATTCAAATGATACTTCATTTATTCGGCGTTGTTGCTTATGATTTTTGTCAATATGTCATAAGCAATCGAAAGAGTGGAATACGAATATCCAAAATGTTGCTTGGCGAGGGAATTTGACATTTCATGTTGATTTCTATGTCACAAACGTTTCCTCCGATCAAATCAATAAAAATTCGCGACGCTAAAAATTGCGATTGTTTGGAATTTCCGCACAGTTTGTGCAAATCGTTTATTGGATGCGTGAGCCAAGCAAATCAAACATTTTTCACAGAATTCCAAAATAAATAGAGAAAATCATCAAAGAATTAAAGAATTTTTTGTTTTTTTTTTCGCAAATCATCTGCTTTTTTCGACGCACTCATCACATCCAATCAACGATTGGCTCTATTTTTAGATGCATGTTTTATTTTCTCTCATTTTTTTCTTTTGGAAAACAACAAGAAAATGTGTCGAAATAAACAAAAGAACGGCAAACCGATATGAATTTGTGCAAATTCATGCTGCCTGCTTCCAGCGGGTCCGGCGACGAATGGCAAGGGAGCGCCGAGCGCGAGTGAGAGAAAGAGAGATGTACGATGACAAATGCATGTAGATGCTCAAAATGATCCTTACCTTGAAGTTTCGCCGTCTGATTTATTGTTTTGTTCCGAAGTCATAGAATCGACCCAGACACAAGCCGTTCCTCAACAAGATCAAATGGCCTTATCACGTTCTACGTTTCTCCTCTGTTTCTTTTGGCTAATATACACAATTATACGATGATGCCACTGACAAATCACAATTTGTACACATGTATTTTGGTATTTTTAGTGGGTGATTTGCAAGCGATTTGCTGGGCAATGTGCAATTTGAGCAATTATCACGATATGTGTCCAATGTTGCTTGAATGATTGGGTCAGATAGCTTAGCGATGCGTCGTGTATTGAGGCAGTAATTGTAATTTAATTCATTGTTGACCGTGTGGCGATGTGGTCACGAATTTCAACAATCGTTAATCACAAATAAGTTCAGACTCAGCGTTGATTTGATCGTCGTCCGATGTGAAACGTGCAATGACAATTTCGGTGCGTTCAATAATAATATACATAAAAAACCTCCGCACAGACAATTAATAGTAGGAAAAATAAACAATCTTTTTGTCGCTCAGTTTGAACAATAAAAAAAAGTCAAGCACTGTTTTCAATCACCATTCGGCCTTTTGTTCTGCGACAAATTTTTATATGTTTATATAGACAAAAATTAGTTTCGAAACTTCCGACTAAACCAACGTGTGACAGACTATTATTCACTGAATGCATGTGTCAGTTCACATCGCCGTTGTTGTTTTTTTTATAGATTTTCTGTTATTTTCGCGTTTTAATTGCGCGTCGTTGTTCGTGTTGCAATTCCCAATATGATATTGAACGAAAAAATGCGCTAGTCGATTTAAATTCGTTTCATTTAAATCCAATCGATATTCACACCATTCACATGTTAACTGTATATATTCTTGGTTAATTGTTTGCTATAGTCGCTTTGATCGATGTTTTTCTCATAATTTTTGAGCAGCATTCACATTTTCTGCACTCTTCGTTTGACTCCTTTCTATCAATCAGCACGTATGCAATCTCATCTTATCAACTTGTTGACCACTCGATGCGCCGAGTGTGGTACGAAAATCAAATTATCGAAATAATTTAATTTATCGTTTAACAAATAACTAACAATAAAAATAGTCTAAGGTGCAGCAAACGCCGATTTATGAAAATTTACGAGAAATTGTTGTCATTCGTCGACGTAAAAATGATTGGACCGATTCGAATGAAATACCAAAGTCGAATCGGAACAAAAACAAATGAGAATCGTCCTTGTGTTCGCTGATACCGAAAAAAATCACCCAATTTCGTTGATTTTTATATTTTTTATTAAATGGTCTTCGATTCGCACGAAAACCCTGATATTCACAGCAACTCAATCGATTTATATCGAAATATCTCTAATACGATGTCAATTGCAAAAAATGTTAAATTAAAAAAAATCACTACCGCGAGTTGAATGAAAAATGATCGAAAACAAAATTGTATGAGGCCGAATCGGAAAACGTCGTGTTTTAGTGGTTTTGCATATGTTGTTGCATACGGGCGCTGTGTGACAGTGTGTGCGTGCGTTTGTATGTGGGTTTTTGTCACATTACACCTTTCTTTGTCTGTTGGTTCTACTCGCATTGTTTTGAATGCTATTCCAACTGACAGTTGCTTATGATTTTGACAGAAGAATATGGCTAGTCGAATGTGTGCGTGCGTACGCGAGAGATAATGTATTTTGATATGATTAAATGCATAGCAATGCGTTCTATTTCTCCAACAAAACGAGAAAATCAAAGACTGCGCCATCAAAGAGATGCCACATTTTACACAGTAATTTGCGCTCTTCTAACGACTCATTGACCGTTGCCTCAAATTCAACTATATGGGACGTTCCGTTGAGTGGATGGCATGTGCGATGGAACAGTCTAGAAAGTAGCATGACGATGATCTCTCTTTCAACGTGTAACTATGCTGCATCGGCACGAGTGCCAGCAAATTATCGAGAATATGCTATTATGCTTGAGGCACTCAAACTAATTAAGTTGAAACTAAATGACTGGCTGATATTCATCATATTTTGGAAATGTGTTTGCATCAGGGCCCTTAATTCAATTCTCTCTCCTCAAATTCCAAAGCATATCGAATAAAATCCGTATATAAAACACAACTCATTTCATTTATTGATGGTAAAATGCCCTAATTCATCGCTTTTATCGCGTGAATCACCTAAAAAGACTCTGATTAAAATTAATTAGTTGTTGTCATGAGCGAATTTTTTCTAGAACAAACTCTATCTGCATTTGTATTTGTGCGCTCGTCTGATTGTACGAGTACAATTGAGTGTTTGGTAGCGGTTTACCGCACGAGTCGGCCCTTGCGCATGTGTTTGTGTGTTCATGCGTGCACGAAAGCATATGTATGTGTGTGTGTCTGCGCCTGAGCAGTTGAGTTTGACATTCGAGCAGCGCCTATGACACTTTCCCTTCAAATTCAATTTTTGTATTTTCTCATACGAAAGATTCATCACAATTTTGTAACATACACATAATATAAGTTGTGTGCGCTCGCAGAGTGCTCTTTCAATCTATCTATCTCTTCCATATTACACACGGTCAGAAAGCAATATTGTTTACACAGAAAAAATAATAGTGCTAAATTCGGTAAAAAGCATCCGGAAATTCGGTCTAACAAACGGCCACGGCGAAACGCAATTTGAAATTTTCCGATTTATTTAAGTGATGTGGTTTAACATTTGAATTGCGTGTGCAGCATTCATTTTCGGCACTTATTCAACATAAATGCAGTGTTTAAATCATGGAACAGTATCATATTGAAGTGTTGATTTCGGGCAATATTGCCAAATCGAAAGATGTTCTACATCAATTTGTGACTCAGGTAAGCTTTAAGCCAGAACAAAACGAAATGATTAAAGCAATACAATTTTCATCTCAAATTCCGAGTTTGCAAGTGTTAATTGATGGCAATTTATTCAAAATAGCACGCGGATACGTTCGATTTTCATGCGATATACAGCCAATGGACCACGGTGTGGAATGCAATTTTTAAATTCTTACGAATGCCATATGAAAAACGCACAGAGGCGTTATACATTTATCCAGATTGTTTGGCCGCCATTCGAATATTGTCACGTGATAAAACGCATTTAAATCAAACAATAACTGTTGATCAATTCGATACGCTGCTGAATATTGCCAACATTGGACATCACAATGAAAATATCAGCGATTCATCGATTGTGGTCGAAGCGCTGAAATGTTTATGCAATTTGGTGTATCAAAGTACCCATTGTCAAATGATGTGCTTGAAAAATGCATCCATCGATGGCATTGTGCGACGGTTAAGAACTTACAAGTAAGTGATATCAGCGCTGGTTAATAAGTTGTTTCAAGTGTTTCAGCCAACCATCAAGTGGTTTTGTGATGAGGCAGAACTTCAGAAGGTTTGGCCCTTCAAAATTGATGAATTCGATTTTCTGCTTACTTCTTTCGTTGCAAAATTGCATGTTGTTCAATTGAATGTCTATGTTTTGTCGATTTTTTTGTTTGTAATTTGAATTCTTTCTTTTTTCCCATCCACATCGCGATTAGAGATGCCAACGTTCCCTACGATTTACAGTATTTCGATATGAAACTCCTATTTTTGATAACCGCTTTGAATCCCGATGTGCGAACCAAAGTTCGCGATGATTACCATGGTCTCACCTATCTAGTGGAAATTCTCGATCTCATCATAAAAGAGCGATCAGACGTGAGTGGCGGAATGAATCAGCTCAGCGACAGCCAAGTGAATTTACTTGACGAAATTATGAAGGTTCTATTCAATATAACGGTGCGCAATGAAACGTCCGTGGCGACGGAAGAGGAAGAGGAGATACAGTTCCGTCGGTTGGCTGTAGTTCTGCACGATTTACTGCTGTGTCGTGCGGGCTCCCAAGAAAAACAACTTGAACTCTGTTCAAATACAATTAATTTGCTGACAAATGTGCCAACTGCATGCTATTCGGAGCTTGTCATTCCAATGCACTTAGACAGTGATGCGACAACATCATTTCCATCAACGGCCAACATGAATAGCGCTTACATGTTCGAAGGCTATGATGTCACCGCACTCGAAATTCTACTGGAATTCCTAAAATTCCGATTGGAAAATGTTCAGGTGAGTGCTCGTTGCTCGCAAGCGAATATATAATTGTATTTGTTCCCCTTGGCGATTGTCATTAATTTAGACCTAATAGTTAAGAGAATAGCAAATATTTATTCACCACTCTTTTATTATTTTATACGAATGTAGAAATTTTCGGTGCAACAAGAATTGCTGTCGCCCGTGCTGACGGCTCTGGTGAAATGTGCCCGTTGCAATTCGCTGCAAAGACGTTATCTTCGACAGCAAGTATTGCCGCCATTGCGTGATGTCAAAACGCGTCCCGAAGTAGGCGACCAACTACGAAATCGTCTTTGCAAATTGTTGACAACACCGGCGACACAAGTACGAGACCTTGTGGCTGATTTCTTATTTGTACTGTGCAAAGAGAACGGTAATTATACATATTTGTTTAATGTAATTAGAACGAATTGAACAAATATTTTGAATTATTGGTATTGTTGTTTTTGCGCGTAGTCTCGCGAATGATAAAATACACGGGCTATGGAAATGCGGCTGGTCTGTTTGCCAATCGGGGTCTGTTGCCGATTCGTAATTCGGGCAGCTATTCGGGTGAATATTCGTCAAATAGCGAGGACAGCGATACGGAAGAGTACAAGCAAATCAAAGGTGAAATCAATCCAGTGGTTGGATGTTATGAGCCACCGCGTCCCAGCCCATTCGAGGGCATGTCAGAGGAGCAAAAAGAGTATGAAGCCATGCAACTAGTCAATCTAATGGACCAATTGAATCGGCAAGGACTTGTTCAACCATGCAAAATTGGTAACGACGGTCGACCTGAACCCGTCGAACATATCATGGAGCTGCAAGAGAGTATGCCACAACAGCAAATGGACCAACAACACAAAACCTAAACAGAATAAAGAAGCAATACACACACTCAAAAAGCCAAGAAATGCACCAACAATATATTCCCAAGCGCGTCTATGTTGCATACTACTTCTCGTCGTCATTTTTATTTCGACGCGTTCATCAGTCGTATCTTTGGAGAAGAGAACAGTCAGGCAGAATTAATTGAATAAACTCATTCCCGATTCTGATTGCCCACTGAAAATATGTTATGACCGCACGAATGAGTGAGCGGTAAAGCAAAACCCGATCCATCAGAATTATGTTGCAAAGACACTCGAACAGCAACAGCAGCAACAGCAGCAGCAGCCGTAACAAACAATGCACCACCGAAACAAGAATGTGAATGAGAATGGAAACGCAAAGTAAAAGTGAAAATCCAATTAAAAATGTGTTTGTGTGAATAATTAAATACGGCTCATGTGATTTATGCGGATTCATTATTCAAAACAAAAGCTCTAACAGAGCGACGCAGTGAAGAGTGAGATGTAACGTTTTGGCAGAAAAAAGGAACAAACAATGTTTTTGATTCAATGGTTTTCTAACACTCAATCTAACACAAAAGCGCCAATATTCAGCTTTTACACCAAAAGCAAATCAATGGATATCGAATCAAAACAAATCGAATATGAATTCGAAGCGTTTGTTTATCTCTTTTTATCACATTTCATAGAACTTACGTTCGTCATCAATAAAATATGCATGCAATAGATTGCGAGAGAATCAAGAAATTGCGTGTGCCAAACTACCGTTTGCCTACTGACTGACTTTAATGCACCCAATCAAGCCAAGCCAAGAGAAATCTAATCCGCGTTGGTGCCGTTGTCACAAACGCTGCCGTATCCTCTCCATTTTGATTGATGTTTCGAAAATGAATTTTTCAATGTGCATTACAATGCAGACCGCATATCGGCGCCTCTTCGCATTCTATCGCCTAACTCAATTCAGACATCCACTATAATAGTTAAAGACAACAAAGCTATGTAAAATGTTATCGATTGCATGTGATTTGCTTCTGAAAATGTTATTTTACAACACTTAATAGACAATCTGCGAATGCTTGAATCTAGATCATAGCGGCGCACGCTCCAGTGAGAAGACACAAATGATGACGTGAAATTTTATGAATAAAACGAAAAATGACCTAAAAAACTCCTCAGCTCGGAAAAACGTATTTCATGGAATAAAAAGTACTATTTCATGTGAAATTCTGACGGAATAAAACGGGATGACATAAAAAAAAGTTCCTCAATTTTGACAATCGTTATTTTGACGATGAATAATAAAAGGTAATATAGATAAGATGGCCGGTCGACCGGGGGTAATCCGGGCTTACTTCCAACCTGTGCACCGCTATGATCCAGATACACTCGTATCCTTCGGTCGCCACAATCAAGTCATTGCGAGCACGTTTTTGCTTTGGATACAATTGATTTGACCTTAATTAACAATAGTATTGATTGATGTGGATGATGCAATAACTCTTGACATTACTGCAGAGAAAGCATCATCAACCAGCCACCATTTCATTCAACGTTCATTCGAGAATGGCCCTTTAGAAAATTAAACACTCCAAAAATGGTTTTCCAGCTACGATGGTGCTTTCCTTTACAAATAATCATCGTATTTTGTCACTATTTATAGATTATATTTAACCGATTAGATATAATGATAGACATTCAGAGGAAACAAATGATTAGCCCAAACAAACCCGGTTTACGCGTTCAGCTTGCGTTGAAAATTAGAAATTAATCGGTAGACATGTAGAAAACATCCGAGCGGATCTTTTTTCGATAGAAGAAAATTGCGTCCAATTATTTATAGATACAAATTGATTGATACAAGTTTTGCTCTGGAATCGATTGACTTCAGCGATATCAGTTCAAACCAAAAATTAAAAATAAATTGTCAACCATTATTAAATTAGAATCGAATATTATCATTCTAAATGTATTTAACGAGGATTTTTTTAAAAGCATTCCAAAGAGAAACAATTCTTCTGAGAAAAAGCAATTAAAATTGAAGGAGAACAAGTGAAAAAAGAGACAAGATTTGAAATGAATGCATTCAAGACTTTCTTTCGAAGACAAATAAAAAAAATTCTTTATGAACATTCTCGTCTGAATCAGTCGCAATGTCGACGAAAATCTGCCACACGATCGAATTGCGATGGATCTATTGTTAGCATTAAACATTGAACTTAAAATGTGAGTGTTCATTTAAAGCACATAAATATTGTTTTTTTTTGTGTGTATTCAATAGAAAGGCAATATTGAAATCAAACATCGTGTCATTCAGTTAATCATTTCAAGCAATCACTATTATACATACATAATAAAATATATATAAATATATAAAAAACATACATTTAGCCAAATCGATTGAATGAAACATTTGTTTAACTGAACGACTTCCATTATAACCATGATAAGAATTCAATCACAAGACACTCAACAGACATTTCATACCCAATATGCACAATTCTGCACCACCATTTTGGGTAAACAACAAGAATGTTCCAACAAACAACATTTTTTTGCTCAATAAATGCATTCAATAACAAAGATCCAAATGATGCGTCTTTTATTTTAAAATGAGAATGAAAAACCTCAATCAACTTTGAATTATATTTTTTTAACGAAGCAATTTTTTGACTTGACATTGAAAAGTCAAATGATTTTCCCTAGGCCATCATCGATTCGACCAAGATATGCTGCGGCGCTACTCAACCTCCACCATTTTTCATAGTTTCATTGTTGCTACAATTCTTTGGACACACTATGCACTGTGTCAACCAGCACGTTCATGCTTTCGATGGGTGTTTGCGGCGTTATTCCGTGCCCCAAATTAGCAATATACCGTTGTTTCCCGAATTTTCGCACCATTTCCTCCACCAACGGCTTCAATTCATTCTGAAAAATACACACGGATTTTCCTATGAACAGAATTCTTGTTTGCGTCGAATTCCAAGCAATGAAAAACATAGAACTATTAAATGTTCTGCATTCGAATTTATTTCTTACCGCTGGGAGATACATATCAGTCGGGTTTAAATTGCCTTGAAGCGTTACATTTGGTCCGACCGCATTTCTGGCCTCGACTGGATCCACATTATAGTCAAGCCCAATCACCTCATAGCCACATTTTGCCTGCTCGGCCAGTGAATGGCCACCTCCTTTTGCAAATAAAACCATTGGAACTGGCACAATCGATTGGCTTTGCAATCTTGCTCGTAATTTATCACGAATATCGCGAACATATGGCAAAGACACTTCAGCAAATTGCTGCTTATCGATGTAATCGGCACTCGATTCAAATACTTGTAGCATTTGTGCGCCAGCCTTCACTTGCATCTCCAAATAATCGACAATAACATTCGCCAAAAGCGCTAGCAATTTATGACTTGATTCATTGTGATCGATTAGCCAACTTTTTGCTTTAGACATTGTTTGACTGCCACCACCTTCGATCATATAGCCCATCAGCGTCCACTAAAATGGAAATCAATTTGAATCATGCGCCAGATCGAATCGTTTTTCGTTTTCTAAGTTGTCTTACTGGTGCTCCAGTGAAACCAATTAAAGGAACCGTTCCGTCCAATTTGTGACGCATCATTGTGATTGCAGCGCCGACATATTCCAATTTTCCAATGGCTCCATCAACGGTCAGTTTGCTTAAGTCGTCGGGTGTGTTGAGCGGCTCGGGGAAAAATGGGCCGGGTCGCATTTCCACCACCATGCCTAATGCTTGTGGAATGACCAGAATATCAGAGAATATGATCGACGCATCCAAATCAAATCGACGAATTGGTTGCATTGTTACTTCACAAGCCAGCTCCGGCGTTCGGCAAATTTTGAAAAAATCATGCTCTTTTCGCACTTCCTGTTCCAATGTATTTTTGTTCAATTTGATTTAATTTATCCCTTTCACGAAAATACAAATAAACTTACTTGAAATTCGGGCAAATAACGACCAGCTTGTCGCATCACCCACACTGGAATACGATCCACCGCTTCACCTCTAGCTGCCCTCAATAAGTTATCGTTTTTCAACATTGGGAAATTCTATATGAAATAAAATGTTAAAATAAACTGAAAAGGCCGATGGAATAATTGATAAAATATAATATTCACTTCAGTCGTTTGCGCCATTGCAGAACCAACAAATTTCTACACCAAAATACTGAATTAAAATAGCGATTTTTCGGTCAATGTTGTGAATAAAACATGCAATTCGTGATGTGACAAATGACTTTTCGGCTTCTTCGTTTGACGTTTCTTTGTTTACATTTATTGTCTTGTAGCACACACACAGAGAGAGACACATGTTCGTAATCACTCAACGAAAAACGGCAGGCAAAATTCTTGCTAGCGCCAAATTGCTTTCGTAGACGTTGAACAATCTGGCTTTCAATTTAATATCCAGTTGTAGTGATAAAAAATGAATAAAAGTAAACATTTTTTTATTGCATTTAGCATTAAATATATTTCAACGATAACGTTTTCCATAGTCGCAGATTCGTTAAGCCATTATTATTCTCAATCAAATAAAAACCTTCTGTCGAGGTGAATTTTTGTGCCTCGAACGAAAAGAAAACACAAAATTTATAATATCAAATTGTGTTCCATGCACAAATAATTGGTTTTGATTTGGAAAATTAACACATGAAAGCGGAATAAGGCAATTTGGAGGGGAAATTTGCCCCGCGAAGTGGTTGATCGGGTCAAATGTTCAAGCCTCTAGGGTATAACATAGTTGGGTCAATATCCAAATTTCTAAACTTCTCAAGGGCTTTCTAAGAATACCCAACCTTAATCAACCGGATCTGAATGTCGAATATTTGCTGCCGGGAGTGCTTACGTCATTCGCGTGGGCTTCCGTTCCCTTTGATAACACATTTCATTTGATACGCTTAGTAAATAAGAGATTACACCATATTAAGTAAACAAAATACGAGAAGAAATATGCCTAAATTCGTTGAGCAATAAAAAGGAACTTAAACGGTGAAGAACGCAAAAGTGAGAAAAGGCTACCTGTTCGTTCTTATCGCTGAGCGTTGTGTGATATTATTCTCAATCTCATCTGTGCCGAATTCATGTTGAGCGCAAAACGCTCGGTCTCACTAGTTCGGAAAAGATGATTAAGCCATTGTATGTGCGAAAAGAAAGTATTGGAAATGCGTTGTGCTGAAGAATCAAATGCACAATACTTTGCGGAAAAAAAGCAAACAATTATGCTTCTTTCATTTTCGAGCTCTCTCCCTTTAATCTTACTGCTTAACAAATGCATTACATTTTTGCACTTTAACTATGAACTATTTTGTGCTTAAAGTAATTAAATATAAAATTTTGGATTTTTGTTACTGGAACTGGAGACAGGCTCCAGCCAAAAGATTGAATTTCGAACAGTATTTGTATAGAAGAAAAATCCAAGAATTGTGTTCTATAAATTGAAAGAGATCATTATTTATTCGTGCCGAAACGAAATGGGCAATTGCAAAGAATTTGGCAATTTGTTATTTCACTAGTTTACATAAAATTAGTATCAATTCATTCCGGATTTGACCTTACAATATTGAATTGAAATGGTGCATACAAATAATTAGATTATAATTGAAAATAGACATCGTTATCTTTTCTTATTCAGTGTAGAAGTATCTAGATCCAGAATTGCATTGATATTTGTGTTTGCAATTATTTCTTTTCTTTGGAGTTGGCCAACATTTCGCGGATTTGCTGCACTAGCCATTGGATTCCATCCTGTAGACCCTCGCCGGACAGCGCATTGCTTGAGCTTATGTGCCATGGTTTATCCTTTAATTTTTCCAAACCCAACGCTAGAATTCAACAAAAACAAATTCAATTCGAAATTTCATAAATAAAATCAAATATTTTCATATTTTTTTCCCGCTGAATATGTCAAATAAATCAGTGGGGTTTTTTTCTGACCTGCGGCAATTTTGACGCTACTTAGCGAATCGGGACAATCAATTTTATTTGCAAAGAATAAAATCGGTATTCGACGATTCTGAATGTCAGGATGCTTCACTAAAATATCCAATTCGTCTTTAACCACCACTAAAATGACCACAAACAAAATATGCAATTAAAAGATACGTTCAGAATATGTTCTACAACGAATGTGTATCTAAATTCCGTCCCACCTAATCGCATTCGATCGCTGGAATCAATGACAAAAATGATGCCTTGACATGATTTAAAGTGGTGTTCCCAGAGATTGCGATAACGGCCGGCACCCGACATATCGAATGCTGTGAACGCAATACCCTGATCTACAAACAATATACAAGGGAATGCATTCAATTTGGTCTGGATGCTACGTAAAAGCGTAGTGTTTGTATAAGTGTATTTTGCATATGTGCAATTTTATTGATGCAACAACTGGAGCCAATGAAACATATGTGCGATTAACGATGTGTGCATGATCACTTTTGAAATAATCCGATTAAATGATGCTACAGAATTTTTACGATTTGATACAAATATTTCACAATTTCTCAAATTTATTATATCCACTACTTGTACATTACATAGAATAAAGAAGAAAGAAGACAGAAACATGAGACAATCAAAACTGCAACTAGAAATTATCGATAGAACAATAACAATGCACATACGGATACATAAAAACCATATTTACGGTGTGCATTTACACATTTCATATTAATTAATTTTTTTCCGTTTATATTGGAATATAATTTTGCGACAAACACACACAGCGGCCTAAATTACCCAACACAAATTAAAGCCAATTCAAAATGTTACACGGTAGAAGAAAAACAACATCGAGAGAGAGAGGGAGAGAAAAAGACGATTTTTTCTTTTCTGTACAGACAATCACAATCCAATTCGATTGCAGGCACTCACTTTGAAATTTTTCAACATTAAATCCAACTGTGGGCAAAGTCACTTGGCTTCTTTCTTCTGGATCTTTGAAATGATTAACTATTGTTGATTTACCACTGTTATTTAGACCAATCACCAAAATATTTATTTGTTCTTTGCGCACTTTCAGCATACCAGCTAGCATATCGAACAGCCCCATCATCAAAAGTGCACCAAATGGATCGCTTCTGCCCAAATTGTTTGAAAAAAAAATTCTAGAAAATTTTCACACACGAAATTCCAAAGGAAAATGGAATATCAGTGGCGTTTCACACGACCAAAACGATTGATTATCGATCTTCAGAGCAGTTTGTAGAAATGGCTGCTTCACGTTTCGGATGGAAAATTAAATTTATTGGAAATGCCCAATGTCATCGTTACAATCGCTGTTTTTTATATTGCGCTTCAATGTGGCTAGTCGAAAATACCCAAAGAGGAAGAAAGAAAAACGAATTCCTTGCACAAAATCACTACCACATCTTCTGCCGTGATTTATTCTTTCCTAATATTTGCCGTTGCTTCTGTGTGTTTGGTCAATGTGCCATCTACATTTTTGACTGGTTGAATTTTCGTTGTTGTTAAATTGTATCTATGGCAACAGATTTCAAATCAATTTCAATATTTCAATCAGAATTCATAAAAAAAAAAATTCGATAAACATTTTTATATTGAGCAAACAATCTTAACGAATGACATCTGAGTAATCCATTGAATGTGTTGTGTGGCTCGAGGAAATCTAATCGGCGCGTGTGTTTGCCGATATTTCAAAATTTTCAAGCTGAATCAATCTTTCGAAATCCGATTGATTAATTACGTATTGTGGAAAGACCGGCGAATGCAGTGATAAGTTCAAATAAAAGTGAGGCGATTGTAAACAATGCGGTCATGTGCCGGCCAATTGCGCTAAAAATAGATGCGCATTTTCGGATTTGATTATATTTCACACTAATCGAAATCGCAATCCAGCTAATTCGAAACGGTCTATTGCAGCAGCAACAGAGCAGCGTCTAGCCAACATTACCCTTACTGCCTGAGTTATTGGGTGACGTATCAAATACAAGCTCATCATATGGTCGGCTGTGTGAATTTGTGTGCGTGTGTGTGTGTGTGTGTGTGTGTGTGTGTGCATAAATAAATCGTTCGATGGATGAAAAGCAGTAGAACACAAGTCCCGCAATGACATTACAACATTTCTCTCAAACACACATATACACACGAACGTACATTCATGCACACTCGTTCAATATTTGAGCCATGTTTTCATGCAATGTCGCGGTTGTGCGTCGTATTTCTCTTTCGGTTGAGTTCATCTGAAATGCGAGCTATGAGCGAACTATAGAGTTCAGTACTGGAATGAAGCTACACGAATAACGTCGTTGCTCCATTTTTTCAATATTTCTAATCGAACCTTAATTATCAAACAAGCAACCAACCAACAAATCAACTAATACACGCGCATTTCCCTCGAAAAATTGAACAATAACAATTGCCAAACTCTCTCGAGCACAAGAACCAAGTAGTAAATAAAAACACCGATAAATATCAACAATACACCGACCGTGCGAATCAACAACGCATTGAATCAGTTAAAATCATCAAGTCAAACATATCGAATTAAGGTAAATATTTTCTAATGTCATTACCACAACAGATCTTCATGTTGTGTGCAAAATATAATGCACGATGACTGCGACGGCCGACCAATCGACCGAACTAAAAATGAAACGACGAAAAGAGGTAAATCAAGTTTATTGGGGATTTTCCTCGCTGTCCGTGTTTTTTCATTTCACGGTGCCAATTCAAAGACAATTGCGAGTGCATTTTATCTAAACGAAAAAAAGAACAACAACTATCATTTGATAGTGAATGTGCATATTTATGTTGTTGCTTTGCTGCTGCTGTTGTTGTTGTTGTATTTGCTTGGTAGTGTTTGCTGGGGAATGAGCAATTCAATGTATGATTTATGTGAATACGATTTTTTATTAACTCTCTTTGTGAATAATGAACTATTTTGATTTCTATTTATGGTTTTACTCAATCCGTCCACCCAAAATGTGTTGACACTCTTTCGCGAGACGGGCAGACACACTATCGCTGAAAAGTAGTAGTTTTTTTCGCTCCAACAATTGATAAAACATGAAAATTGACATTAGATCAATCAAATGGTAAAATGGTTTGCCACAAAAACGTCGAAACAATCATAATGCGATGAAAAAAGCACCACAGTAGTATTAATTATATTTCCAAAATAGCGGCTATTTCGTATTAAAGTGCATGAGAGGTAAACCAAGCTGTTGATCCACCATGGTGAAAATGAATTTCTTTTTAACTCCCATATGAAAAAGGCCGTTATTTCTGAGATAATTTCAATACTATCGATATCCCAATGAATCGTTTGAAAAAAAGTTCAAAGAGATTATCAATGAATCCCATATTGTACGCATCCAGATCAGTTTTGAATATATATATACACACAGCGATCCAATATACATATATAAATATATATAAATAAATGGAGAGAGAGAGAGAGGGTGATGAGACAGCACACACATTCACGCATAGAATTTTTGTGACACGAATTTGAATGAATCGAAACTACAAACGGAACAAAGTACAAAGCGCTACTAAAACGCGCGCGCTATGAATTTCTACGGTGCAGTTTTGTAATCATTTCTGTCGAAATCAACGGGAAATTGGTGTTCCTTACACGTTTTTGTACGCTTCTTCGAAACTTCTAGAACTATTTTCGAGCGGATGACAATCACAACAAGACGCACATTAAAAAACAATTTGTAAATGTTTACATTGGGAAGTGTAATCGAAACCATAGTCGGAACAACACGTCAGTTTTTATCGTTCTTAGCTGTTGTTGTCATTTGTATCTGGAGTGCAGCTGCCATTCTTAAAGCCAATCAAAACAACAACAACAAAAAACGAACACGAAAAAAAATTCGACGTAAATAAACCGCAAATCACATCTATTTTTAAATATCCAAAAACTTGTTGGTCCAAATTTGTTTGCTTGACACGATGGAAAAACCTTCATAGAATCAGATATTTGTCACTGTATCTTATTTTGCCCTACGTTTATTTTTCGGAGCTGACAGATCAACCGACAGCGAACGCACTGTTTATTAATGAAGTTTTTTTTTCATTTTTGCATTCACAGACTCTTGAAACAACAACGGAATTTTTTGGCTGTCTGGAATAAACAAATATATCAATAAACGCGTCCATCAACAATTCAAATCGATTTCCGATTTTATTTGTATTTGTTTTACTTCAACAATTTTACAATAATATTATTTGAGCAGCTGCAGCGCAGAGCAGATATTTGTTACATTTTGGATGTTATTCAATGCTCCACGAAATGGGATTAATTCAGTTATATGCAACACCGAAAACGAGTGCATCGGTGAGTGATCCATCGCAGGCGGCATCCCGTTGCCACGATGAGAGCCCATCGTTTTGCCGGTGCCAACGCACCGATGTGCAACGAATGCCCGTTGAAAAGCCAAAACCCAAATGTCAAATGAGCAGCCAATTGGCCGAGCAGCTCGTGCGAAAGGTGTATTTGGATCCACCAAAAGGTGATAAGCCGAGTTTGCAGCTACCACCCGATACGTGCCGATGCGGCGAAGATACATGCCAAACTATCAATTGGACATGGGATCGACAGAATATGCAACCGCAAACCATTATCAATAATCATACGGTACAATTTCATCCAATCTACAGTCAGGGTACATCGGTAATTCGAAGTGATCAACCGCTGGCGCCCAACATGATCCACTACTGGGAGGTGAAAATCGTTCATTGGCTCTCCGGTACCGACTTGGTAAGCAATTTTAGCTCATATTTTTCATTTTATTGCGAACGATTAATGCCGCACATAAGAATTTATGAACAGAAATGTACTATTTGAGTTGATTTAAATCGTTTGTGCGGTGCAAAGATGCGTCAATGCAACAGCTAATGTTGGCCATGGCCTAAACACATCATCCGCGAGCACTTGCCCAAGATTGTGCAACTTTTTATTTTGCAATCTGATTTGCGTGCAAAATAACCGTAACAAATCGAACAAAATTGTTCAACATGAGAAAAAACAGTTCGCTTAAAACACTAAAGCAGCGAGTGCTGAAACACCTAGAAATTTCAAGTCCATTCAATGAAAACAATTTGCGCGCGAGCGTCATATCGCTCAGCGTTTCTCTCCCCTTATTTCGAATGTAGTTCAAATTGATTAACTATTCATTGATTGTGTTGATAGGCGGTTTGCATGCGAGATGCTTCATCAATTGATTTATTTGGAAATGTTCGAATTGTGTTTTCGATATACTTCCAATTGACCTTTTTTTTCTGCAAATAACAACAATTGATAAGTAAATGCGCGTGGAAGTGCGTTGATCGATTATCAGACAGAATGCCTGATAACATGCCAACCGAAAAAATGCAGCATGCAAATGGAGAAACAGATAATTCTGTAAGAATTTTCTGTACTGTACTCGACGTCGATTTTCGATAACAAGTCCTGATCACGCGTTCAAAGAGTGAACAAATCGCATGAATCGTCATCGTCGCGCTAATGACCGCACACGTATGTACATCAACCGGCTTTCAGAAGAGAAAAAGAAACACAAAAAGTGGAAGAGAGAATATTGTGTGTTATTCACTATGTTTTTTAATAGCGTTTATCACCATAATGAGATACACTATCCGACGATGAATTGAGCACAAAAAAATAATAGTAAAAATTTCAATAGTACCATGTTTCGTTTGATTGGAAAGTGAGAAGAATATCAGACAAAGGCTATCAAATTGAAATGAACCGAATGAAAGTTCAAACGTGGCAATTAAATGCCAGAGGAATGAATCGAAAATTGCATAAATTTACTGACGCGCACATACATATAAGAAAAAGGAAGGAAAATTGGCATGCCATATTATTAACGTTGATTCTGCAAATAACCGATTGATTAAATTCCGTTCCAGCCTATAATTTGTCTGTCCGTTAAATGATTGTTGCGATTGCCTTTGATAGCACGCATTCAATGCATGATCACATATTATTTCGCGCGCATCATCTTCGGATTGGGCGAGACACTGCACGCGCGCGCCATCGCATTTGCATTCGCATCCAGATGAGGTTCGAGGCTGGCTGTTATGTAAATTATCAAATAACCAAACAAACCGACAATAATTTATTAATCAAGCCGTATCGATTCTTTCACGTCAATGGCGGTGCATAGCTTTTGATTATCGTACTATATTTAGATATTACTGAAGAATCCTCTAACTTTGATAAAACTCAAATTATGATGATGTCATAACAAATTCGAATCTACATATTAAAAGGTTCTAATTATAACTGTACACGGCGAAGGAAAGCTAATCAAAAACTCTATCGCAATAACTCAAATCTAAACATGTTTTTTCGATTTTTTCTTTGAAAAACAAAATTGTTGCAAAATCAACAACAACAAAAATGCAGGACAATATCGCCAGAAGCATTCTCTTTCAGTGACAATTATCCGACCTATATGCCCAAGCTGATAAAAATCTTTGCTTTCATGTGTATTCAAATTGACACTTGAAAGTTAAACTGATTCGCAAATGTTCTATTCTATTTATTATTTAAATATGTTCTCGCAAAAATAAAATAGTGGTGACGAAAATAATTGGGAATATCGAATTACAGTAGGTGGGGCGCCCATTCAACGATAAACGAACTTCAAACATCGCTGATAAGAAAATAAAAAGGCCGATAGTAAATTCATAATCTCGTATACTTATAAATATTTGTTTTTTTCGCAGATGGTTGGAATTGGCACCGATGCAATGGATTTGATGGAATGCCGATACAAATTTGCAAGCGCCTTGGGCCTCGACAATCGCTCCTGGGGCTATTCTCATCGCGGCATGATACAGCACAAAAATATCCTGAAATATTACGGCAAATCGTTTACAAAGCGATGCATTGTTGGGGTATACTTAGATTTGTCACGAGGCCATTTGGAATTCTACGTAAATCGAATGTAAGCCAACAACAACGACGTTGATTTCATTTGAATAGAAAATTATATCTTTGCATACAGCCGCATTTGAACGCTTATTCTTTATGTCATTAATCAAATTTGTCTCGCTTTTTATTCTCTCGCACTGCAAGTCAGAGATAAGAATGCACTGAAAAATGCTAAAAACGGCAAAAACCATATTCCGAAATACGTCGTTATCGATATTAAATATTTATTCCCTTAACAAAAACCTCTGCTCTTAATCTACAGCCCTCAAGGTATTGCATACCGTGACATTCCTGTAGATAAGGACCTGTACGCAATGGTGTGCTCAACGTCAGCCAAATCGTCCGTCAGACTTATCAACACCACTTCATTCCGCGATTGTCTTCAATTCCGATGCATGAAAGTCATCACAAAATATCCACAATTGCTGGATGTAAGTATTGTAGCTTCGCGCCATTGCATTCCTTCATTCGACACATTTAAATGAATTGTAATGCGTCTTTTCTCCAACAGAAAGTACAAAATATTCCAGGGCTGGCAAATTTGTGCCGCGATGTGTGGTTTATGTTTCCGAAGGAGCGCTATCAGTATAAAACATTCGATAATCAACAAGAGAATAATCTTGGTGCACAAGTTGCAACCACAGCCAAAATGGATGCCACCGAATCCAGAATGAGTTGTGGCCCTCAATCTGAAACTATGGTTGTTGATGACTGTGATAGTTTGCCGGGCAATAGTTTTGATTCAACTACCGAGCACGAGGATATTGATGAAGCCATTTTCCTGTCCACATTCAAAGAGGAGCCGCCACAGAGTAGCGATGACGATGAGC
Source organism: Obolodiplosis robiniae (assembly GCA_028476595.1). Classification (NCBI taxonomy): domain Eukaryota; kingdom Metazoa; phylum Arthropoda; class Insecta; order Diptera; family Cecidomyiidae; genus Obolodiplosis; species Obolodiplosis robiniae. The sequence continues at coordinate 2,577,876 of CM052017.1, read as the reverse complement.
CCATCTACGACGATGGCGACTAAGCCATTATTCGCTTAACAATCACACAACACAAGCACTCACAGAGATTCACATTTTTAACATATTTCTTCTTCGTTGATTTTTTTTTTTTGTTTAACTAGTTTCATTGCGTTAGCATTATGACTTATTTACTTATTACACATTTTATATATCGAATAGTTGGTAAAATATTTTTCGGCACCGTTTTATTGCAACGGTCGAGTATTTTTTCTATGAAGAAAGTTATAGACAACAGCTTATTTTCGAACGGAAATCAAAAAACAAACAAACATCGCATTTATCATTATATACATCTCCAGTCCTTAATTTATTTGTTAAATTTGTTTTGTTGTGACGTAAAACAGAACAAAAAGAAAGCGAAAATTATTCGCTAAGATACTTAGAAGACTTAAATGGAGACTGCAATGGAAATTCAAATGTGCAATTTTTGTTTTACAAGCACCCTGCATTTATGTGCTATTTAGCACACCGATTTCGGACGCATTTAAATGTTACATATCCAAAAGTTCGTTTAATAATATCATATATTTTTATTATGTGAATACGTGTTTTGATCAATAGGCAAACTGGCATCGAAACAACAAAACTACCGAACGCACAATTCACTTGTAATAAATAAAGAAGTGCGCGAAAAATATTCAAATCATTTCTGGCAGTTTCCAAATTTATTCAGCACTTGTGAAATTTGTTTTCTGGTAGTTTAATTTTCTCGGTTTGCCCATTGATTTTTATTGTTCGATTCGGAGAACAAAGTGCATTTGGATTTCCGTCGAAATCAAATGCTAAACGCTTTAAATACATTGATGATTTTTACTGAACAACCATACGAATTTTGTGTTTTATTTCAAAAACAACAACAACAACTTCAACACATTAGGTGGATTTTTGTACTTTTGGTAAGGCCGCAATGCGATTTCGTCGTGCAGCTTCCATTGTTTTTGCTTGATTCCATGATTGCGCGTCGAGACTCTTTTTGCCTTGGATAATACCGAGCATCCGCGAGAGAATCAACATTATGTGGAGATCGTCGGCAGACGCATTGTATGTGCGCCGCATTTCGATGAAATCTTCTTGAATCATGCTCATGTGTTCTGCGTTCATATCGAACTCTTGCAATCGCATCTCCGTCAAAAAGCGACGGATTGCATTCAATTTGGGCTTCAAAAACTGTTTTACAGCAATGAAGGTTTCATTTATGTGAGATATTGTATCGACGTCGACTTTGACTGGGATGTGACAGTTGCTCTGTAAACGAAATTGAAAGTGTTTTTAAACAATTTAGTTAGAAATGCATTGGAATTTCACGAAGTAAACCTATTTATCAATAACAAGTGATTCAAAATACTATACAATTCGAGCTGAACTCTATAAATAAATTAACGAAAAATCCCATAGAAACAATTGTACCATTTTGAAGTGAAAAGATAAAATAAAAAGCTACAAATAAAACATATGTTTGAAAAGAATTCAGAAATCAATCCAAACAAATCTAAAAAGTATTTGAAAACGAAAAAATTAGAGAAAAAAGGAAATGAAAAACGGCCATTCAATTTGTTATTCGTTAAAAATGAACTCACCGGAAACATGCTTTTGCCTTCACTAAATATAAGAACTGGGATGTTTGCATTGTAATCGATTGTATAGAATTTGAAGTTGACATTGAGTTGTTGTTTGCGAATTAGATTCGAAATATGCATGACAGCTTCGATGCCATGGCTTTCTAATTTGCCAGCTTCCAATTGTGTCTCATCGAGTACAAGATGCGTGTGCGGCGCCAATTGTAACAAGCCACTATTCAATTTGCCTGTTTCATAGTCTTTGCTATTGGAAAAGAATGGAGAAATTTAAACTTAAAAAAAAACTCATAGAAACTGCCTTCAAAACTTACGTCGGAATAAAATCGGTGGTATTGAGATTATCAATTGTGATGGGAAAGTAGTGGCTGGCTGGCATGCAAGATTCGATGATTTCATAGAGTTGTTTGGTGTAATTGATGTGATTTTCGGTGGGAAAATTGGTGATATTCAAAGCGAATTGGCCGAGTGTTTCATCACCTCGCACATAGACGGTTGAAATCAGATGACAGAATAAATAATCGGCTGCAATTTCATCGCCAAACAAGCACTGGGCCAATGCGGTGCGCAAATCTCGGAAGCAATCGAGTTTGGTTTGATCATTTAACGATTCACCATTATGGCGATTATCGTGAAGCATTGGATTTATATGGGACAGTGTTCGGTGTGAAATAACATGAATGCGTGGAATCAACGATGGCGGCGGATTCATCGCACAAATTTCATCGTAACTCTCGAAATCATTCGGTTGAAGATTTGATCCACACAAATTGGCATCCAGTGACACAAAGCCGACCACATCGAGCACATCATTTAACGACACTTTGACAGCATCATCATAGAATTTAACCAGACAAGCATTACTCGGTCGATCAACAATAGGCGAATTCAACAAATATTCGCGTGATAAATTGGAATTGGTTGGTTTGCACTCTTTTTCTGATCCTGAGTGATTCAATTTTTTGTTGCAAAAATTCTCCGAATCTGTTTCCATACGATTCGCGTCGACTGAATCGTCTTCAGGTCTATCAAGTGGCCGCTTGAGACCGTTCGATGGCAAATTATTCATTTCAATATCATTCGTTACAGCGCCGATGTGCTCTTTCTCGATTTCCAAGGCCCAGTCATTCAAGCCCGGTATCGACACCATGAAAATCGGACGACGTTCCGCATGCACATTTTTTATTGAATCTAATAGTATTTCTTCATTTGCCTAAAATGATATTTTTGAATGTATTTTTTTGTTTTTTCTTTTATTTTTGATGGACAAAAGAGAATGATTAAAATGAATAGAACCTCTAATTTCAGGTTGTCACGATATTTCCCTTTTCGCATCGACAATATTTTTTTTTCATCCTTTGTTTGATACGTTTCCAAGTAAATTTCTGGATCAAGCATATTTTGTACTAAACCACGAAATCGCACCAATTGCATGTCTTTCAATCGATCGAAATTTTCCCAATTACTGATCAATGGAATTTTCGCCCGGGTGTTTTCATCAGAAAGAGCTACATGCACTTCTGTCGGCTTTTCCATAAATATTTCCGGCGTCAGCGCTTCGATAATTTCCATCGTGTTTTTTATTTAAATAAATCAATTCAACAAATTTCACTTTTTCGCACACAAATTCACTGCGAGTATTGAAAACTATACAAAACATTGAATGCGACCTTCGACAACATTTACCCGCGCAAATTTAATGACATTTCTTGAGGTGAATTCGGGCGAAACATCTTGTGGTGAATGGAGCATTCTCACCATTTGTTTACTACTATTTTAATGTTGCTTCGAGTAGTTCAAATTCAACAAGTTCATTTTTTGTTTGCTTCTAAGCTGGTTTATTATCAACAATTGCTGCAAAAAATATGCGTGAGTTTTTGCCTGTTAATGTGCCGATTCAGTGGAGTGTCATCACAGTTTTTTTCATTTTTTGTGTGAAATTGAATTTTTGCGAATGAAACCTCGGTTCCAATTTCAAATAGTTCTCTTGATCAGCTTTTTGTGAAAATCATTGATGAAATTGGAGAAGGGAGTGAAAATCAGCAGCTGGTATATTTGATATGTGATAGCCGGAAGACGCAATTTAAATATTTCATTAATGCATATTGATCGAGCAACCGCTATGAAAATGGCTTCAATGGAAAGCTCGATGAAAGAATCGAAAATTGCTCAAGTAGAAATCGGAAGCACTTTAATTCTCAGAATCTGAATTCAAAATGGGCATTTTTATTCCGCAGTGCCCAGAACTGGGAATCTCAAAAATGAAAATCGAAATAGAGCAAATAAAAATAATAACAACAATAGCAATGTGTTCAGCGTCCATCCCGACGGTGAGCTGTGTGTGTATTACACTATTTTGTTCTGAGAACATAACTTCCATATAAACATTCCCCAAATTTCATCTGAATCATTTGAAATTGTATGTGACTAAATTTTTCTGTAAAAAGATGAAAATTTGGAATTTTCATAACGAAACGACGTGAAACAGCTGAATTTGCTCATAAAAAAAGATCCTGGATAATTATAAATATGTGAACATAGTCACTTTTGTGTGGAGTATTGCTGAACGTGATTCTTTCAATGGTTGCGTTGAATTGCTTCCAATTGATCGTTCGATAGAACGGGGTCGAAACGAAAAATGTGTATGGGGACTTGCTTTATTTCATATTCTATCATCATGATTTTTTCAGTATCTTGTTTTTTCTGCAACATAATGGGTCATACAAAATTTCAAGTCATTCAGATAAAAATTCGATGACGGTCTAGCGAGCGATGTTAGTGATGAATGAATGATAGCTTATATCAAATTATTAATCACTTGTGAAAGCAATATCAAAAATCTGAACAGAAAATAAAAGTGCTGAAACTAATATGAACTGAAAAAAAATCTGTTTCGACCGTCACGACCAATCTTTATATATCTTTTGTTTTCTAATATTATAACCGCATGATTTTTTCGATGCATTTTAATTTATATCTAAAAATAAATAGGAAAGTATTTTGAAAAATTCCCTCATTTGCCTTGCCAATGCTTACAAATTGTACTTATTCATACAAAGTTAACATTAAGTTATTTATTCGAGAATGAAAATCATTTGAATGTATCTTTATTTTGAAAAATGTTGGCAGGGAAAAGCAGTGCAAAAGTGTTTCTCCGCAGCTAATTATTATAGTTCTTTCTTGCTTTGAGCCTGTCAATTAAGACTTCTGTAATAGATGTTTGCGAACTCATAACTTTTAAATTTCATATTCCAAAATTGTTTTTTTTTATTCATGTTTATGATCGCGTTGAAGGAGCGGAACAGCGTCTAAAAAATTGTGGAATTACAGCATCTTTATCAATCGATAAAGAAATGTCTAAAAATAAATATTGTCAGAAATCGCTGCTTTTTTCTGTCGAAATGCTCGACATTCATCGCTTGCGTTTCGAACATTATAAGTGAATATATGATCTTGTTCAGGCTGATTGTATGCCTTTTCAATAAGATTGAGAGAGGTAAGCGCCGATGCGACTTGCCCATCACTGCATCACTGCTCGATTGCATTTTCAGTGCATGATTTTGGTTTGCCCTTTTTCCAATTCATGATTTTTAGTCATATTCCGTTAGATTGCAATGATGTTATATGTCGATGTGGCGGCATGCACTGTCAAACATTGTAATTTCATACTCTCTGTCTGTCCAACATTTTCTATTTATTTCGACAGTATCTAAGTTCATCCTTCGTTTGTTTGAAACTGTTAGATTATCGAGTGTGGCAATGTTTTGAAGTGATGCGTGCGTGCATGCAAGCAACGCACCAATCTTATCAGTCAAAATGGAAAAGAATAACAACAAAAAAAAACTGTGACTAGCGCCGACCGACACATTCATCACCGCCGCACTCAGCATTAGATACGAAACATCGTACGATTTGTGACGGTTTCATCGAGCATGCATCGAATCGCAAATCAAACCAGCACAAAATAAATACTTCGAAAAGTGAAAATACTAATCGAACAAAAAGATCGTCATGCATTCGTCGGGAAGAAAAAAAGTTCCAAATATAATTCGCTAAGCACCTGATATCAATTGAATATTTGGTGTGCTGCTTGTGCGTATCTTTAATTGAGTTCGTGTGCGAGGTAATGTGAAGTGTGCGCAAATTTATTTGTTCGTTTCGCAGTAAAAGATAGGTTGAGCGCGAGAGAGAGAGGGAAAATATCGTCATTCGAGCATATTGTATAATTCAATGCGATAATTTGAGTAGCACTCAGCTAACTGACCCATCATATTATAAGCACCGAACAGAAAAACAAAAAACAGCAGTGAACATGGGTGAAAGCTAGGGGCTAGGAAGTATTCGTACAGCAATTTCCATCTTCACCATTTATTTGTCACATGGCAAATACGGTGAATAACAAATTTATTTGTATAATTTTCTGTTTTTCCGAGCCCCTAGAGTGAATGAAAGATGCAAAACGGTCAAGACAAGAGCAATTTACATCCGATAGTAGAAACGTTTGAGCATTTCAGTGCAAATTTTAATACCAGCCAAACACGACGGAGTTGGGTGTAAAAGTATCTCTGTTTGTGTGTGTGTGTGTCAGAAACTGAGACTGCAGCGGTTAATGTGTATACATCCAGGCATTGCTTAGAGTTCTAAGTAGACAGAAAAATGAATGAACATGTTGGCACGATGACATCGCAACAAGAATATTGTTGAACGGCCAACCGTACGTCCAAATTTCGTGCTCGATGGAATCGATCGGATCAAAATGTTTTTGAACCCGGATAACAGCATTTGATGACCAAACACAGTTCATTAACGAAGACGAAAACAGCTGAGCAACAGTAACTGCTTCTCGATTTTCTAATCAGTTCCACCCTACAGCGATCCCAATCAGTGTACATTTGAACAACTCATAGATGTACATAGAGAGTGAGAGAGATAGATAGAGAGACAGATCCAGAACGACAACTGCTAGAGTTTTACGCGTTCAAAGGACACATCAATCAAGTACCTTATGAACTTCATCATTTGCTACGTTCGTTTCATTGACAATAATACGGAGAGTGGGAGAAATAGACGGTGTCCAATTATTCTGAGACCTAGACACACAAACTCTCAAGCGCAGCAAGTAGCAAGCAAAAATTCCGACCGTTTGTCTACTGTCGAGAGAAAAAGTGATATAAAAACTAAAGAAAAATCATTTTCCATATTTCATATGAGTTTAGTGAATGTTTATGTTAGACAAATCAAGCGATTTACATGAATCGCAATGTAATTGTACTACAAAAGAGTGTAATTTGTGAAAACTGTTGTCCGCTTTCTGATATTTTTGATGCGTGCTTAATGTGTGTATTTTTTTTTCGTTTCGTTTTTGTATCATGGAATGAGATTTCGATGTTGTTGTTTTTTCTCTGAAATGCAATGTCTTGTACACAATCAATGTAAAAATTGTTAATTGAAATTGCAAAATTGGATGATGAATTGCTATCGCTGCACACAGTAAGCCACATGATAATCGGTTGAATGTTCAATGAAGAAAACTCAGACACACAATTCGACGATTTTTTGTTTAAGGACACTATAAAACCACATGACATTGATTTTTTCAATCGATTCCCTTAATTAATGCAAATGAAAAGAGGATTGTTTGCGTGCTGCATTTAATTCGTGCACAATTCAAGCAAAACCCACATCAATTCGATTTCAAGTGTTGTTCGGTGTGTGAATGATTTGTTCGTGATTTAAAACATTGAAAGAAACTAAAAACTAAAATAAAAACAATTTAGAAAATTGATCAAGCCACAAAGTGAAGCGTGCAACACAATCAGTCGCGTGAAGTGTGAGAGACGGAGTCGAAAGGGTAATCGGCAAATATCGCACGCTGACGGCGATTGAATCATATACAGCAAGTGTCAAAGTCCATTTTTGTTTCAAGTGTAAATAAAATTTGTTGGAGCCCATTTAGGCCTGTCCAATCAAACGAATCTGTGCGGCGCGATCAATGTATGTTAGAAAAATGTTTCAAATTTCATCGTTTACGCGGGGCTTAAGCAGATCCAATGGTAAGGACGACCTTTCGACGAATCACAACAAGAGATTTTTTGCGAAACGAAAAACACCGTATGATGTGCTCACAAAAATTACGTGGTGGACAATATTTTGCTATCATTTACGATCAATCCTGATTGGATTATGGATTTTACTGAAATGGGCCACTCTATTTCTATGGCATTCGATACAACAGACAACGAATAAACAGCAATCGGCAAACACATTAAATCACAGCTATTTTCATGACAAACCGCCGCCGTGTCTTGTCGACAATCGCATTGGACTTCAATCATACGTTAAACTGAAGGGTACGAAATTGCATTACATCGAAGCCGGCAATCGACGTGATCCATTGATTTTGTTGCTACACGGATTTCCAGACTGTTGGCTGGGATGGCACAATCAGGTCTGGTAATTAATTTGTTTAGCAAGGAATTTGTCAAAACGTTTGGAACCGAAAACAGACAACGAATTTCAAATATTCTGAGAATGCGGAAAATGACTTGTTTTTCTTTTAATTTTTCCATGAAATGTGAAAATTAAACTCTTCTTGTATTGGATTGCAGATCAAAGAGCTGTCACGATTTTTTCGAGTGGTTGCACTCGATTTAAAGGGTTTCAACGATTCTGATAAACCACAATGGCGCAAAGAATATACACCGCACAAAATCTGCGATGAACTATCGCAATTTATCAAATCTTTGGGGTCAAATTCCGTGTCAATAATTGGACACGACATTGGGGCCGTTATCGGGTGAGTGTCATTTCGCTTTCTATCTCTCTCACTCTCTCTCGCTTTTCCACATCCAATTGTTGTGAAAATCTTCTTTCTATTTTCTTGCGATGACTCAGCGACAATTGAGAGCCTTATCAAACGACATTACTTTCGCTTTTGACGTTCTGGTTTCTTTTTTTTGGTCACCTTTAGATGGATTTTTGCGCACACGCATCCAGAGAATGTTGATCGATTTGTGTCGGTGTCAGCGCCCCATCCGAATCTTATGTGGGACAATTTGCAATCGAAATCCACAATCAGTGATTACTGGTTGAAATTTGTGCAGCTTCCATATTTGCCCGAAGTCGAAATGACACGATCGGATTCGGAATTCATTGAACAAACATTGTCACATTTGGGCAAAGAGCCAGTGGCCAAATCCGTTTACAGCCAGACCGATTGCGTGATTGAACAGATTCCAAATAAACTCGATGCATACAAATATGTGTTCAGTCGAAAGAGTGATTGGTCGGGACCATTGAATTACTATCGCAATTTACCATTTTACAAAGTTAATGTTGGCGAAACAGTACGCAGTCCATGCTTAATTGTAATCGGTAAGTGCTGATTTCAAATTAATGAATGATTGACTGTTTGATATCGCTACAATTTTGGTAATAACGAATTTGAACATTTAAAATTTATATTGCATTTGATTACAGGTAGTGAAGATAAATGTTGTCGCTTAGACTCGGTCGTCCGGAGCACGGAATACTGTGATAATTATATTGTCAAAATCATTGAAAAAGCCGGCCATTGGCCGCATCAAGAAATGCCCATCGAATTCAATCGAGTCATTTTGAAGTTTCTAGTTGGTGAGTTCATATTTAACATCGTTCGCCTCATTTTCTTTGCGTTCATTTCTTTCCATTTGATTGAGCGGCTCTTTTGTGATTGATTTCCGTGCACCAACAATAAAATCTCTTTTTTGACTTTGGAATTATCAAATTGTGTAAACACAATTGATACCGTTGTTGTGTTACCGCGGATTGTTGATTTTCTAAGGCAACTGAATTGCCTCAGTGAAATCCTGATATGAATGGGTGAGAATAAAAACCGACCTCTAACTATTGTGAAAATTAAAATGAGATTAAAAAAAAATTGAAAACAAAAATGGGACCCGGAAAATTTTTAAAAACAAAAATGTGACCTGGAATTTTTGAAGAATAAAAATGAGATCGTGAAAATGTTGAGGTTAAAAATGAAATCGAAAAATATTTAAAATATGAATGTAGAAATGAGACCAGCAAATTTTGAGAGTAAAAATGACGCTGGAAAATTTGAAGATAAGAATGAGACATCCAGTGAAAAAAATTTGGGTCTCATTTTTATGAAAAAAAAAATTCTGGTCTCAATTCAATTTGCATTTTTTTCTAGTCACATTTTAATTCTCACAATATTTAGAGGTCGGTTTTCATTCTCACCCATTCATATATAAAAGGCAGATTTTGTTTTCGATCCATCTTCAGGATCCTCTGAGAAACAATTTCAAACGATTCATTATCAAAGTATGTAAAAATATTTAGCGTTCATTGATTAATTTGTTTTTGTCATTTACAGGACAACGCGCAACGCAGAAAATCGAACCAATTGACAAAAGTAACAATCGTGGAATAATGGGACGAATGTTGGGCGCTGTATCGAATAGTGTCAAAATCGGTACTTATGTGTTGGACTCGGTACAGCAGCGAACAAATGATGTAATCCAAAGTGCGTTGCACTGAAACGAGACGACATATGTGTGACAGAGCTTTTGCTCCTAATTAATCTGTTTGAAGAGATAGGGTTTCTTTCAGTTTTCTAATTTAAGTTGCAGCCGAAACGGGAAACAAAATCCCAAATCGATGCTGTGTGTTATTCTGTCAATTTAATATGTAGCAAAGATTTATATGTAGAGATTATAGGAAAAAACAAATTAAGTGTAGACATTTAGACAAAACCCGAACACGGAATTAGAGGGTAACGATAATAAAGCGCGCCAATTCGGTGTTCATTGATATTTTCCCAATTGCAACTAATTTATACACATTTTTGCTCTGTTGTAGAGTCATACTAACGTTTTTAGTAGTAATATAATAATATTTACAACGTATAAATAATTTTTTCAGTAAATGATAGCCCTTTGCCTGAATTGTCCTTAAATTATTTTCTAAATTCGTTTCCACGCACTCAGAGTCCGGTTGTACTCGAAATAAATGATAATTCGGAATTCAGTTTAGATTATATTGTAATCGACGGACTCGAAGAAGATTTCAGAGAATTATCGATCATGTTATGATGTTTCATTGGCCGATTCGTCACCGATTCCCTCAGCTTCTGAAATTGTGTCAGGTAATTTTCGTTTCAACGTTTCGGGTAATTTGAGTATCAAAAGGGATGCAATAATTGCCATCACACCATACATTAAGTACGGGAGAAGCGTAAAAAATTGACCCTGAAAATAAGAACAAACAAACAAGATCAATCTTAATCACCAAATTCATCGGATAATGCTTCGAAATTAACAAAAGCTCAAATTGTGTTGCGTACCAAAAGTGGTGCCAACGGTGCGGCAGCGGCGCCGATTCGTCCAATGGTCGAGCACAGTCCCATCATACTGTGTCGAACGCTTGTCGGCCAAAGTTCACTGGTATAAACATACAAACCGGTGAAAGCGACAGTGATAAAGCATTTGCCAATGAAAAATAATGTAATCGAGAGCACGCTGAAATTGGCTGGCAATGCTTTTGATGCGATTATCGATGCGCCACCAATTAAAAGTGACATCGAAATGGTCCATCGCCTTCCGCACGATTCCATCAGAAAATAAACAAAGAGCATGGCAGGAATGCCTGCCACAGCGATAACCATGAAATTCATATACTTATCGCCAGCTAATGAAATCGATGTTAAACTTATGCCATACGAAACGAATGCACTTGTGAGCCACGCGAAAGAGCATATCAGGAAACGGAAGATAAAAGTGCGCTTCCGAAAGATCGTGGAAAATTGCTGTAATTTGCTTTCTCTCGGCTCATTCAGTGCCTGCAGATTCAATGACTGATCGACTGCTACATTATTTTCCTTGAGTTCGATATTGATGCGATCGATTGTATTTGGCGACAATCTTAGGCCATTCATTTTTTCGGCCCGTTTCAATGTTGCAAAAATGCGCTCTCTCTTTTGATTCACAATGAGCCATCGGATACTTTCGGGTACAATCCAAATGTAGAGGAGAATGAAGAAGCCAGGCGCATAGATAATTTGTAAGAGTCGACGAAAATCTTTCACTGCGCGTGCAGTGAATCCCAAGAAAATTTGACCAAACGGATATGTGGCCGTCACAATGCTGCCAAGCAAAACACGATCCTTCACCCCGATCCACTCTAAAGCTAGAATGAACGATGCTGAATATGTCACCGATCCGATTCCCGCTTCGAGAAACTCGAACAATACAAATATTATGTAGCTCGGCGCAATTGAACGAATGTACGCAAATACTGTGCTACTGAAAACACCAGCTATCAATATAGTACGGCGTCCAAAGCGATCTGAAAGTAGTCCCATTATTGGCATGAACAGAAATCGGCCTAAATTGTTTGCTGTTCCAACCATCGCCAATTTCCAGCTGTCGTCATCACATTCGAGGTGAAACTGTTGAATTAAGAAGCAGAATGGATTCATATATAGTTTACGAAGAGCTAATTTTACGCTCAATTCAGATTGGGCTAAATTGATAAATCACGTTTACTCACATCGTTTAAAATGGATATTTCGTCCGTTTTATAAATATAATTTGAGCATCTTATTTCAGTTGAATTATTAAAATTAGCCGGACATTTGTCTTGTTGTAAGTTATTCCCCGATTCTCCCGGAAGAGTCGCATACCGGAAACATTTAGATGGTTTCCCATTTTTGAATGGAATTGCATTTTCCAACCAAGCCGGCTCAAATGTTTGCGTCTCCAATGTTTCGCACTCTGGAATGAAACAACTGAACGTTGGAATCTTTTCAGAAGAATTTCATACGTGCTTAGACAATGTGATCAAACCTGATGATGATTGCTTCATCAATCTTGGTTTCAATATATACTACAAGCTAAAGGGCTAATTTCATTAAACGCCATTTGAATTTCAAATTAAGAAGAACGAAAGCGAGCTAATAAAAAAGAAAGCGGTCACAAAATGCAAATGAAAAACGTAAAAATAGACTATATTTGCAATTATAATATATTAAAAGCAAGCCGTTTTTCGATTAACGTATAGAAAAACGTTAAATTTATGTTTACAAATGCACGTACTCTCATTGTCCAATGAAACAGCTAAAGAACCTGTTGTCACAAAAAACCGAAACAGAACCAGAAATTTGGGATTCTGTTGTCATTAGGAGAAACAGAATGCAGTACATCAGCAGCAGAAACAGAAACAAGTACTTTTGACTTCTTTCTGTTGCTGGAAACAGAAAGAAATGTCAAAAATAGTCATTTGTGCCATTTTCGTTTTTGTGATTACCATTATTTTCCTTGTGCTTTTTATTGTGGCGCGAATTGCGTTGAATTGAACTTGAGATTTATTTGCATTTTTATTAACACGAAAATAAAATGTCGAAAAGAGTAAAATTCACAGTTGAAGATGAAGAAAAAATAATTGACTTTGTAAAAACAAACGAAATATTGTATAATGTGAAACACAAACAATTTCGTGACGCCGAATGCAAGTATCGTTTGTGGTTGAAATTGGCAACCGAAATGGGCATGGAAGGTGAGTACTTTCATATAGTTCAGTTTTCAATGTGAAGATTCACATTAATTCTATTTAAATTCAATGAACTAGTTGAATTGGTGAAAAAGAAATGGCAAACCATGCGGGATTATTTCGTTCGATTCAAAGAAAAAAAGATAACCGGTTCTGCGGCATCAAAATCAACGAAAAGGAATGAATAGCTTTCATTTTTGCTTCAAACATCGGTTTCGAAGAGATCGTAAGTTTAACTTGAAGATTACTCGAATCGATTCATTCATAATGATTTGTCTTATTTTGTTTTCAGTTCAATTTCATCATTGCCACCGTCCGGTTCACAATCAATTCCGGAAGAATTGATCAACGATACACAAAAACAACCATCCAAAACTATGTCAAATGTTGACACGCAATCGTACGTTGACGCACAATCGTTTGTTGGATCATATACAGACTTTGATGATCCAATTTCACTTGGTTCTGTTTCTCAATCACCAGCGCCGAAAAAACGAAAGGCCGCGCAAATAATGGATACGAATGAAGTCTTGCGTGAATTTTTGGCCCAACGTCCAAAGCCAACTGATTTCATGCCACAAACACCAGCTGATGATATCCAACAATTCTTCGATTCGATGGCATCAACAGTTCGCAAGTTTTCTCCATTGTCAGTTGCTCGAATCAAACTAAAAATAGCTTAAATCGTCGGTGAAGAAGAAATTGGTTGGGCCGAGAAGAGACTATTCGACCGATGGATGAATGATGGGCTTTATATTGAAATGCCAACCATCTGAAAGTTTCACCAGTTGCCAAGTACCGCAAGTCATACTCAATTTGTGTTGCGCACTGATTGGTTTCGGCACCCAATTTGTGGGAACACCTTCCAATTCTTCCATCAAATCTTCCAACGATTTAGAAAATAGAACCGGTCTGACTCGAAAATACTCCCTGAACTTCGTGTCATCGTCCATTAAATATCGATCAAACAAAATTGAGAGCACCTTCTTCGGCTTTTTGTAGGTATAATTTATGCGGAATTTTTCTCTTTTTCTTGAGCAACAAGAGAAGACCGACCAATATTCTGAATTCGGTGCCAAAGTAATTATTTGCAGCAATAAATGCTGTAATTTGTTTAGAATTATTTTGCATTTTTGCGAATGGTGCCGAATATGAACAATACATGTTTTTCACTGAAAGTCTAAAAATCGTTTCTGTTCTTTGTCGCAAAATGGCTTAAAAAAATGTGTAATAAATAAATTTGCGGTTGATAAATGTTGTTAAATCATCTAATTCACCAAAAGGTCTCACGAGCCAATCGAACTAAGTTCAATTATTATAAGCCTGTTTCTAAAATTAATTTGACTTATTTCTTGATCATCAGGAGTTTTGTTTTTTCCCAAAATAATCGACCGTCGAATCCAAAATGACGATACATGTCAGAATCAAAAGTTTGAAATTATGAGGCTGAAATTGCGGTCTATTCTGGATCTGGGACAAAAGAAATGCTGATAGTCAAATGAACGACAATTTTTCAGATTGCAGTTTGATTTCTTTCAAATACTTTAAAACGTTAAGTTAAAACAAAAAAGTGTTTTTGTCCAACATTCTAATAAAAAATGTAACGAACACTCGAATGATTAATATTGATAAGTTGTGAAATTCTTTGAAGAGAAAGTAATAAAAGCCGAATGCAAATTAATTCTTTTTCTTTCATCTTTAATAAATTATAATTATAATGCTGTAAAGTCGAGTACCTTGCAAATATATCAGTAGTTAACAATGTTGCAATTTCGATATTGAATCAAAAAACAACCCTACCTGTTGAGAAAAGATCTTGGTAAAACTTTTAGAAAAAATATTAGAATTCCAATTGTTTTTCCAATATGAAAAGGTAGTATTTTTGTACCAAACTTCGAATGACAGACTAAACTGTCAAACATTTGGACTTTTGCTTGGGACATCAGAATGTGTACCAAACATTTTTGGAATTCGGTACAAAAACGCAACTTTTGCATATCAAAAATATTTGGAATTTCATCCTTTTTTCCGAATGTTGTGCCAATGAATTTTTCAAACCAATTTTCAGCAGCGAATAGAAGAGAACAGCAACAAAATATTTGACCGACGCAGTTATGTGAAATCGCCTCGAAGAGATATAAAATCAATGTGTTGCAATAATTCGCATAAATGTTTGTGCAGCGCGAACACAGGTCTTTGATTTGGTAAGAGAGGAGAGCGGAGGAGATTGAATGACGTGAAAAATACGCAATTGATTTGAAAGTAGCAAACATTTCTGCAGCGAGTTTGGTTTTTATGCAATCAAACAATTTGCTACGCGAACTTTATTCCTGAAATTAATTAGAAACATAATATCTTACCGATATTCAACGTTGAGTGCGGTGAATACATAGCTTAGGCCAAAGCTGCCGGACAATGCAAACGGCAGACAAAGTAAAACATAGTTAATGATTTGAAATTTTTTAAATGTGCCGCCAATATCGTTCAATATCAATTCGACCAGATCAATTTTCCATATAACCGCCACTGACTTTTCTGGATCACCATCCTCGCCGCGATTCTGCATTTGGTCTCACTCAATGGAATACACTTTAAAACTGATGTTAATTTTGTTTCAACTGAAATCAACAAGAGAGTTGTTTGATGAATCAAAAACTATGATATTAATCAAGAACCACATAAAAAAATTGATAATAAATATGACAAAACGATTATTGGGTACTAAATTGCATGAATGACTGGCAAACATCAAGCACAACACTGGAATATCATCAGAAATGATAGAGATTTATCGTGAGAATAATAAACGATGCGTAGCTATCGCTTCGTCAACGCTATGCGTTTATCTGTTCGTTGCTATCGTGCACATCGACTACTAAGATCAATCTCTCACACACATTCGATTGCGAATGAGCTTGTGAATGGCTATACACGATTCCTCAGGCACATACGATCGCCTACCTATCTTATCTCCTCGAAATAACGTGTTCGTGCACCAAAAAATAAACCCATCAATGTCGTCGATGCGAGAGTAAAACACTTTCCAAATCAGTGTGCTTTATCTGATGGAATGAATATATGGCGTATCATACGAACATTCAATACAATACTCTGCCACTTCTTGGATCATTTGGATCGATCCAAATATTTGGTCGAACGATCGTTCGTTGATCACTCTCTGCATCTATTTTGAAACCACAAGAGCTATGAATTGGATAGTTGCGTGAGGAAAATTAAAAAAATATGCAAAATATCTTTGATCATTTCCTGTAAGCGGCAGCTTTACCTATAGGCAAAATGTTATAACACTATAATTTTCGTGTCCATTCAAATGCAATCCATTAAACGGAGTGTTTTTCGCACAGCTTCCGTTTAAAACATTCAATAGACCATCAATCACGCTCTCGACGAAAACA
The DNA here is from genome assembly GCA_028476595.1 of Obolodiplosis robiniae. Classification (NCBI taxonomy): domain Eukaryota; kingdom Metazoa; phylum Arthropoda; class Insecta; order Diptera; family Cecidomyiidae; genus Obolodiplosis; species Obolodiplosis robiniae. Next base: position 2,561,315 of record CM052017.1, on the reverse strand, counting down.
CACTCGTTTTCACAGAATTCATAGATTTGAATTCAATAGATTATTGACCTTTTTTTGGCGGAAAATATCAGCACTCGTTACTAATAAATCCCCTCAGAATAGCGCGATGTTTAAGCACCATCAACTAATTATGCGAAGCGTTAAGCCTTTTTATCAACTAAGGAAGATATTTGCGCTGTGACGCGTGAGACCGTATTCTATAATCAAAGAATGTTCTGGCCTGCCCGCCGTGACACTTGACACCATCCATATTAAATGACTATCGCAATTTACGCAGCAAAGCACATTCATATTGCTGATTCGTTTGACATTTACAATTAAATTTCGGCATACGAAACCATTATTGGGTGTTCGAAAATATTTGTTGATTTCTAGCAATTTTGTACATGTGACACTCTCAAATTTCCAATCGGCAACCCGTGCTGACATCTTTTGAGCGTATTTTGTGCTTTCAGCAGTAATCACACCACAAAGAAATTAGGTATTTTTTTGAAAAGTTGGTTTGGTGCTTTTATGAATCAAAATGTATCTGATTAGAATTGGATAACGATTTTTGGACTAGAAATTTGTTTATTTTCAAATATTTCACATTGGCATTCCAAATTCAATTATTATCTGTTATCAAAAAAACACAGGGATTTTCAGCGTTCAAGAATCTTGTCAACAATGAAACATTTGACAATTTCGTTTCTATCAAAATTTCAAATTGGCCGTACATTAGCTGACTGAAAATTCATTAACAAAAGTTATTCCGAAAATATTAATAAACTTCAAGTTATTTCATTATTCAAACAAAATTGAAGATATGTACCATTTTCTGTAGTTCAACGCGTCATTTAGCCAGCATCAAGCATGCGGAAAAATATTTTAATTTCAAAATATGAATTTCCAAGGGCCGAAACTGGCCGCAACTACTTTTCGACACTCAAGCGCTACGGTGTCTTGATATTACAAATATATTCATCAAAGTCGGATCCTCGCCATGAATCAGCCGGCATTTTTAATTGGCCAAAATTCTCTGCTCTCATTTTCCTCATTTCTGCTCACTTGTTGTTCTTTTCAAGTTCCTTCTTTCTATTAAAGCTCAATTTTTATTCAACATTAGTTCATTTGCGCTCATTGTTTGCTCATCGTTGGCTCATATTTTGTGAATTTTGAATCATTGTATTGGTTAATCATTGAAATACCGAGATTATTTAATGAATGAACCACGAATAAAGGGTGTACATAGTTAAGAAAGTTAATCTTAGGGTTCCAATTGGAAAATAACCTAAGCATGGTATGCCAGGTGCCAGGAACTCGTTTTGCGACTGGGCTGTTGAGCGTTTTGCGGTGAAAGAGCGAAGGGACATTTACATGCTACTTGTACAGCTGTACTGCTTTGTTTTGAACATTCATTGAATCATTCGGTATTTGAAGTCGTTATGTAGAAAATATCTTTCGTGCGTCAGAATTTTGATCCTGCGTCGCAATAAAAAAAAAAATCGCAAATCCAATTTCCATGACAAGTTTTCACATTTGTCGCTTTCATGATGGCTTTTCCAAATGAATGAATTCTCTTGCATCAAGTAAAAAAAATGAAAAATTCCATTGCCCGAAAGATTTTTAATGACGATGGTGATGTTGTATCACATGTGCGCTTTTAAACACATTTAAATCATATACACGGGTAAAAAAGAGTCGCGCTAAAGTGTATGCAAAAAATCGTAAACATTGCGCGCGAGTGAAAGAAAGAGCAAACTGAAACCAGACCCAAGAATGTGTTTTATAGTCCGTTCTTTTTTTTAATGGTGTGTTGCATTTGAGCACGATGTTCGGCTACTTTACGACTTATGTTTCGAAATTTTCTCTCGTTCGCTCGCTGGCCACATGTGTACGGCGCTGGTGCGCACGCTGTTCGCCACCGTTCAAATACACACCAACAGCGGCCGTTGAGTGTTTCGGTAGCAAAAATAAAATCAAGACGGTTTCGCAGTAGAGAAAACAGTCGAATTCGATACGTCTTCGCGTGGTTATGTTTTGCAATTTATCGTGTCATTTACAGATGCTTAAACATTTTTTGGCGATTTTCCTCCGTTGTTATTTGAATAAATAGTTCAAGTTTTTTCAACAGTTCAGGTGTGAGTAAATTGTTTATGCATTTTCTCAGAAAATTGATGAGAAAAAGAACAGAGAAGAAAATAGTTTTTATCGAAAAAAAAAAATTTTACTCGTTTTTATTATTAAAATATTATGTCAGTAATCAGTTTGTGATTGCGTTGGAGAGTGGATTCTTTGCATTTAATCATAGATTTAATCATATATTTTCTCCATTGGATCAATTCCATCGCTCAATTATATAAATTCAGTGATTATTTACTGAGGTCGCTGAGATGTTGTAACATCTCAATTATCCCGAATAAATTTACATGTAATCATTTGCTTACATTTGTCGATTATTATTGAAAACACAGTCGAGTGATAATTCGATTATTCTCGCGCACCCGGATTGAGTATTTTATGTTCGGATATTAAGTATTGAATTTCGACATTCAATTTGAGACGAGAATTTTTTGTGTTTAATTTCTATCGGCCGCTTCGCTCGGTCGATTGTTTGTGTTTCAAATCAAATCGCATGGAACTTGAGAAAAAACTTTGTTATTATGAAAGATAACCTTTTTCTTTCCGATTAATCTAAATATTTCAAGGTTTTGTCAAGAGGATTAATCTCGATAGTCTCCTGTACTGAATATTTACTCATCAAGTTCAAAACGATCATTAGTTTAACAATTGAAATGGTGTGAATTTACAAAAAAATATAATATACATGGCCGTTGATTCGGAAGTAAATAAATAATTGGAGATAAGATCAGGGAATACAAAGCGATATCGATAATTTTAATAATATTTCCAAAGTCTTATTTATCACAGAAGCGCATGAGCGTGGATTACATGGTTTTCTCTTTCACTCTCATACGATTTAAGATGAAATAAGCGCTATTCCGGATATATTATAAATACTATCGATATCGCCCTGGATAAGATTAAAAATGCCATCATTAACGGTCATTCGATGGCTAGTTAAATGTAATAACTGCCATTTACGGCACACAAATATTAAAATTGCACGATTGAAACAGAAGCTCATAAAGCAGTTAATCACAGAAAAATAATAAACAAACCAACGCTCTCAAATACCCAAAAGTACGTGTTGGATACATTGAGGAGCTAATAGATGGATGTTGCACATCATTTCAGACAAAATCGGTACATTAGCTGATCCTGACGGAACGGATATAAATGTAAATATTAAATTTTGAAATGGGGTCGTGCAAATTTCCGATGATTGATTTTTCCTAAGCATTTTTCCTCTTAGCTACGCAGTTACTCACATTTTTTTTTTAATTATTTTGTTTCTTACGGCGTGACTTAATAATTGAGAAAACAATTGTTAAATTCTTTTGGTCCGGACGTTATTTGTGCAAACTTTTTATTTTTTTCTTGTACATCGACGTGCGTCCGTTCAGAGCATATATATTTGCACATTTTCGTGCATAATTATTTCCCTCTCATTCATGACATTTCAATAAAAAAATTTAACGAACAATTTGTGCGCGAAAAACGAGTGTCAAAGTAACCATTTAGCCCAAAAATTCGTTCTACGTCGTATTTAGCTCATCAACGGACCTAGCACGTACTTTTTATGTATTTGAGAGCTGCGATTAGATGACGAAAAGACCGAGAAAATGAAAACTGCGTATTTAACATCGTTATCAGCACATTTTCACGGCGACTTTGTGAATTCGCACTATTCACTACCTTTAATCTTCACTTGTCATTGTTTACAATTTTAAGCCTTCGGCTTAGTTTGGGTTGGAGAACAAACATCCTTGGGTCATATACGCACTATCGGTTTGGAGTATCGTTTTTTTTATGAACGAAAACAAAGTGAATAAGTGAACAGTAATCTCGTTGTCGAACGCATGAACCTAACCAAAACCGTATTTCTTCCCGATACCGTCGAGCCTTCCATCCGCAATTCGCAAATAGAAACACTAGTGTTCAAGCTATTTGCCAACTCCAACAGGTAAATAAAACCAAAAATTCGCTCAACTCGTTTATAATCACGCCAATGAAATTTAATGTATTTCCAACACCCTACTTGAAGAAGCCGTTTGCAAGAATCTCGAATCAAGATTAAACCTCATTTATGGGTCATTAAATTAGCATCGGAACATATTTGGTTGGTTTATCGATTGAGTTGTAATTGAGATTGTTCTTCTGTTACGTAAATCGATGCTTATTTACATTTGTTAGTGTCAAAGCACTTCTATTCGTCACAAAAGTCTCCATATCAAAATGTGATTTCAGTAACATCAATGAAATCTATGCGATGAAAAAAAAAAAAAAAACATTTTTTCTTGTTTTTCTACGAAGCCAGAATAAAACAGTTCATAAAATGCAACGGTTCGAAATGTGATTAGTTTCTTGATATGAAGAAAATGGAACGAGTGAAAGTCAAAAAAATTTAGTTCTTTCATTGTGTTAACGATTCGCAATGTGAAATGTTCGTTTATCCACCAAAAATGCACAACTTTAATTGAATGGATGAGAATAATATAATGCAACGTATTTTTGTTTTCAAATGAAGTGTCCCTAAAAAAAACTTACAATATAAGTGTGCCTAAACATTGTTTCAGTAAAATTGTCTCAACTTTTCAAATTTGATTATCGTATTGGTGATAAGAGACGAATGTAAAGTTTCTTCGCCAAATATGTAGATCTTAACTTTGACTGAAACAATTTTCAGGGACACTTCAATTGGAAATTTTTTGAGGGAAACTTCATTAAAAAACAAAAGTACGTTGCATTATTATTCTAAGCCATTCAATTAAGTGATTCAATTCAAAAGCACGTGATTACAAAGCGTGCGAAACAAACTAATATGTCGAGTGATAATATTCCATGTTTTATTTGCATGTAAATTCGATAAGAACATCAATTCGGAAGGTGATATAAGGATTGCATTTTGACTAAAAACAGAAACACGCGAAAAAGTTTTAGTCCATGTCATTTGGTTTTTTTTTAACATAGATATTTCTCTGCTCGGCGCCTTCCTTTTCGACGAAATTAAAATACAACCTGAATGCTTTCGAGCATGAATAAATTTATCTGCCAATTATTTCTCTCCATACCGAATTAACTGAACCATCAAAGTCCATTAGTTTTTGATAAATGTTCCACAAATTAATGATATCCCTTCGAATTTGCTGAAATATCAGAACAAGTGCAATACAAGCTGGTGCCTATGTTTAAAGCGGAAATACCAAATGCAATTCAAATTAAATTGGGTTAACAATATTTTCTCGAAATTTGTCCAAATTTGCATGTAAAATGAGAAAAAAAAAAAGAAAAAAAAACGCTGTATATTTTTTGCAAACGCGAATCAATTGTGTCAAATCAAATTTTAATTATGGATTTTTAGATATTCGTTATGTTGGATGCATGGCCATATTTATGGAAAGAAAAAAGCATGTTAAAACAATTAATCATCGATTCATCTATTATTTTAGGTCGCACATTTGGAATAAATGTTAGCGGTCATTCACCAGTGTGTTGTTTGTTTAGCTCTCGAAAAATCGATCCAAATGCATAATTCATGCACGACCAGGACTGAAAATGATATAACATGAAGATTCGATTTGGCAAAAACATCACTGGAATTCAACGATGACAAATTCCCGTTAAAATTAGATTTATCTTTTTTACTGCATTGCATAAGTGGGTTCATTGTTTGTTGAATCCTTGTCAGACATGGACAGCGTTTATTGATTAGGATTGGTTTTATTCGAAAATCGGTCATCGGCATTTAAATGCGGTCAAAATGTGCTCCAAATTCGACTGTCAAGAATGTGACATAGTTGAATCGTTACAGTTCCGCACATAATGTGTATTCTAATTGATGTGCTTAGTCACAGAGTGAATCGAGCGCAGGCATTGGACTCGACATTTTCTTTTTCTCAAAGTTGCAAACACACAGCTTTTTTCCATTTCTTCCTTCCATTGTAAGCGCGCAACAGCCTTTCCGGCTTAGCGAATAGTTTGCGACATGTATAAATCACGTTGATTTAGTGGAATTGACCGAGAACAGCACGGCCGCGCTTCTGGGATTTCATCAAACGTTTTTGGTTTGGTGTTTAGTTGACAAGATACAATCACGCACACACTCGCAGCTCTGCCTAAAGTGAAAGAAGAGAACGCACGATAGAGAAAAATTGGAGTAAATCATTAGTTTGAATAGAATGTGGCATTTCTATTTTCGCTTCGTCGATGTTACAATTCCATTAAAAATCAACTTTCCATTTTCATTGATCAATTAACTAACCCAATAGTTTTAGAGCATTTAATCGTGGCAGCTGAACGGAACCATATTGGAAATGGTGCTGCTTGGTTTGTTTGGTCTTCTTTCGAAAAAGTGCAACAAGTGAAAACAGTTTTGCTGAATTCTCCGATGCGACTAGCTCGCATATTTTCGAATTGGTTGATAAGTTTGTGGCATTGAATGTGAATCCAAATCGTTTTCTAACGAAGATTTATTTCGATTGTGTCCAAATAGACGGATGGATGTTTATTGTGTTCTATCAAGGCTCTCTCTCTCTCTATCTCTCTCTCTCTCTCTCTCTCTCGGTATTTGTGGATATTTTAATGATAAATTAATTGCATTTATCGTCAATACGCGGCAGCGATGAGCAAGTTCATTACAAACCTGACCGGCTGAAGCATTTCAACAGAAGTGATCAAAAATAGACTATAAAATGCACTCAACATTTTCATTTTAGCATGAAAACTATAAATAAATTTCAGTGCCGCACCATAATCGACGCACATCGCCGGATTATAAATGCCGCCAATTGACAATTTCGCATAACGGAGTCGAACCAGCTATGAATAAACTGCATTGAATGGAATAAAACCATTTTCAACATGACATCGCTAATGCAATCTGCTGAACCATAATTTCTAATATTGTGATAAAAATATCATGACAACAAGCTATTCTCAGTCTCTGTGTCTACTGCATTCCAAGATATAGATAATATCCCGCGTGTAAAAGAGAACGGACTGTCTTTTTATGATTCACATGATATAAAAAGTTGGCCGACCGTTTCAAAATCAACTGATGTTATTTATTTAAGTCAACTATAATCGATTCGCAAGAATTTGAGTTCTGGATTTTCAATCAATTATTCAGCCATTTTCATCCCAAATTAGACAACTGACTCTTCAGTAACTTTTATTCGACGCGGGAATGGAGTGATATAGTAAGGGCTTTTAACTCATCTTTAACTTCTATTTAGAATGAATTATCACACATTTGCCCCGCATCCATGAAATGCGTGTGTATGTGTGATCAATAAATGAACAATCGCGATGATTGTGCCATCAACAGTGCAGTCTTGATAAGTTGATATGTGCACGACTTGTTGAATGAGACCAGAAAAAGTCCGAAGGCACACAACAGTTCTTTCGACAATATTCAAAATTCAATATGGTTACGCAATCCGCCCTGAATCTCAAAAGTTGTAACATTTAATCCCGAAATGTTTGCAGAATAACAAATAGAGTAATCACTGTAGGTGCATTTCAGTGCATTTAAACTTGTGTGTCACTTCGATTAGTTTCACCCGAAAAATCGTGCACAACAATTGGCTACTTTTGTCGTACATTTCAATTGCAGTTATTTTTATTTCATTGTGCATCTCTTTTGTTTGGCATAAATAGAGTCTTCAATTCATCTGGTGAATTTCATTTTTTCCCGCATTCAATCCATATGTAAATTGAAAAATGCCGATGCATTTCATTTAGATGTTTCTCAATGGTTATTTGTCTTATGATGCATAAAATGGATGTGACTGGAATTAATGGCAATTTCATTTGTTTATTGTTTATTTAGTGAGGCACACATGGCGACACCTTGGATATTGCATTCACACTGATTATCACCGATGCGAATATTTTCAGTGTGCGATATAAGAAAGGCAATTAATTACTTTCGGTCTATTTTCGACGCGTATGACAAAACCGCGAACGCATTGAATGTACGTCCAATTCGATATCTAAAGTGAAACAATAATTGTGAATTCGATAAAATCTTGAAAATGTCAACGGACTGTCCGATTGAATTGATCGGCACAAATCGTCCTAATCGCTTCCAAGTGAATCCAGTTCGTCTTAGCCAAAAGGATCCAATTGATAATACCGATGTTGAAGCACTCGAAGAAGATACATTCGATGATGATATTATGCTACGCAATAATCGCCGCTCATCCAGGTACGTTCGTTCTTCGCCGCATTCATTTCGTTCAGATGCATTTTCATGAATAAAGTGAATACTAAACGATGTTTTGCGATTTGTATCCAACGCATTCTGATGTGATCGCCATGAATTTAATTCTTCAAAAACAATCCGATATTCCAATGAAATATATAAAAATTTGTTAATTTTTCTTTTGACAAGATTGAATTCGCTGACACTGCGTAGTAGCTTTCGTGACAAAGACAAACTGGCCAAATACAAAGATACACAAACAACACGATTCCAAGTAAGTTTGCCCGCCAGTAAATTTTTATGAATTGTGTGAAATTATCTTATTCCGAGGGCTAAAGAAATTCCCGAATCCGTTGTGAGATCAATAAAAGCTAAGGTAGTTTCTCTTTTGCATTTTGCAAGGTGCCCAGAAACGATGATTCGGACTCAAATGGTGAAGATCGTGACAATTTATTGGATGATTTCGATTCAAATTGCCGTAGAAGCTTTTTGTAAGTAATTGAATATTCAATTCGAACAATTCGCCAATTCGCATAATTTGCAGGCACTTTACGCGTGAGGCTTTACCGCGCTTAGACAACTATAGAGACATTTTATCGGTGCAAGCTGTCTATAGGCCGACTCTAGACGATTTACACAATGCCACGATGTCAAATAAAGTAAGTACCAAATTCAGATGAATGTGATTTACGGTAATCGAATGATGGAAAATTGTGCACGACAAACCACAAAATGATTTGAATAATAATTTTATTCAAATTCGGACTCGATTTGAATGACATTTTTTTTTTGCACAAGTCACATTTCAAATGCGCAAATATACAACGATTGACATGATAATTTCGTGCTGATATCAGGATTAATTGCGGTCCTTATTCATTTTTTTTACTTGCTAATCAGCATTCACACCAGCTGAAGAATGAAATGCAATATAATTAAATCAATGTAAATATAGTTTTTATGATTCGAAAAAGTGTGCTCCGGAATGAAAGTCGATGTTACCTTTTATGCTCTTCGGCCAATTGATTCTGACGATTCAGCACTAAACCCCATTTTTATTTCATTCAAGTTCTATAGAGAATATGATAAACAATCGTCAGTTGGAATCGCAACGTTTTTCACTATATCATGTAATATTCCGGGCGCGTATTGCCAGTATCGGTTAGGAAAAATTGTCGCTCATTTCTAGTTCAATCAATTAAAAATTTCGAAATGCGCATTAAACACTTGAAATGGGTGTTGATCGTTAAATTCGTTACAACAAAATTATGATTCCACCATAGGGCAGACAGAACATCTCGTTAGAGTCAAAACTATATCTAGTTCAAAGAACAATATCTAATTAATACCCAGTGTTCGGATGATTAAGCATGTTAAATGGTATTGCAAACCGTTAGACACAATTCGATGAATGAAATTCTCTCCGAAATTGTAATCGAGGTTTTATATATCGTTTTACCAATGACCATTTGAAAGTGGAAATGCACTTTGAAATCTTAAAATGAAATTCATGGCGATTGTGAGCACTTCCTTTTCTTATTCTCTTGTTTCTCGCATTGGTTTTGAATGATTCATACTAAAAATAATATTGAAAAGACGTTCTTGGTTTCAAGCGGCTCTGCTTCACTTTGTCGTAAATCGTGGGAGACGCTATGGAGTGTACACTTGAAATACGAATGGTCATCGATATCCCATGCTATAATTCATTCAATTAACCTTCGGTAGCAATTTTAGCATGAGTTCAAACGTCAAATAAAGCAGCAGCAATGTGCCGACGTGAATCGTTTACAAATTTACAATACAACATTTCTTTGTGCTTGAAATGTATAAAATGAAAAGAGCGCGGAAAACGGAGGCATCCAATGAAATTTGTGCAACAGAATAGCAGTGTGAATGGGATAAATGAATGAGTCTATCAGTGAGAAAAATACAGAGCTTGTTGATTGAGAAACGTGCGTCGTGCGCAATATCAATATACGTTGCTTTAATTAACTGTAACTAAATTGTCTAATTTAATTTGAGTTGACAATATGCTCCGTGGATTTGTCATTCATTTGGATATATATTTTGAATTCATTAAATAATTTATTTGTGCATACACGTAAAATTAGCAAACAAACGTGCCAATTGGTGATCTAGACTTGGATTCAGAAGGTGGCATTAAATTCGGTTGGATCAAGGGAGTTTTAATGCGATGCATTCTCAATATTTGGGGTGTTATGTTGTTTCTGCGTCTGAGCTGGGTGGTTGGTCAGGCGGGAATCATCGAAGGCACCATTCTTATATTAACTACAACCGTCGTCACAACGATAACAGCACTATCAATGTCAGCAATTTCAACGAATGGCGTCGTTAAAGGAGGTGAAAATCTGAATAAAATATGAACAAAATGAGAGTTTAAAACGCAAAATTTATGGCTTAGGTGGGACATATTACTTGATATCTCGTTCTTTGGGCCCCGAATTCGGTGGTTCTATTGGATTGATATTTTCGTTGGCAAATGCCGTTGCATGTGCTATGTATGTGGTGGGCTTCTGTGAGTCGATGAATTCATTGCTGGCCTCTTTTGGACTGAGCATCGTTGACGGAGGTGTTCAGGATGTTCGCATCATTGGCAGCGTCACCATTCTCATTCTGCTTATTATCGTTGTTGTTGGCATGGAATGGGAAGCCAAAGTACGTACTTTCATGATTCCATAAATCTCTGTCATTTGTGCACCACAATCATAATCATTTTTAATCATTTTAACCGATCAGTTTTACGTTTCTGTGGCATTCAGGCACAAATTATATTGTTGATCATTTTGCTGATAGCAATCGGCGATTTTATGCTCGGATCACTCATTGGACCAAAAAATACCGTTGAGTTGGTGAGAGGATTCACTGGTTTTAACGGTAAAATCGAATTATGCCGCACTGCGATCCACAAATAACATACAATTTCATTGCGATTCTCATTTCAGTGACGACGCTCAAAAGTAATCTTTGGCAAGATTATCGTGAGCATGACGGCGTTAATCATAATTTTTTCTCTGTGTTTGCTATTTTTTTCCCAGCAGCCACCGGAATTTTGGCTGGAGCAAATATATCTGGTGATTTAAAGGTACGCCAACTGTTGTAACGGTTCAATTTGTCAATTATTTTATTAAATTTCTGCTTACTTTTTTCCTCGCTTCATCTACTGTCTATTCTATTGTATTGCTCGAAAAATTCGGTGCAAATAAATCTTTCTTTTGAAAATCTACTCCGAATAACAGGATCCATCAAAATCGATTCCGAAAGGTACGATATGGGCGATTTTCATCACTGCAGCCACGTACATTGTGATGGCCGTTGTAGCAGGAGCGACAGTTGCACGAGATGCAACAGGTAATACGGAAGAAGCGGCATCGTGGCTCTTTTTGGATTGTTATCGATCGAATGTGCAATGTGAATATGGCTTGCACAATTCATTTGAAGTCATCGAGCTAGTATCCGCATTCGGTCCGTTAATCTACGCGGGTTGTTTCGCCGCTACTTTATCTTCAGCACTAGCTAGTTTGGTATCAGCGCCGAAAGTATTTCAAGTAAGTGATTTGCATAAACCAGTTTTTCACTGAAAGAGAAAGAATCGCATCATTGTCATTCCCATTCGCAGGCATTGTGTAAAGACAAATTATATCCGAAGATTGAGTGGTTCGCACGTGGTTATGGGAAGAATAATGAGCCAGTTCGAGGCTATATTTTAACATTCATCATATCAATTGCGTAAGGAATTGGATTTGGATTTTCTGCATTGCAATTGTTTCGTCATTTGTATGCATTTTGATTTTCAGATTCATATTGATTGGTGAGTTGAATGCAATTGCGCCGCTGATTTCGAATTTCTTTTTGGCCGCTTATATGTTGGTCAATTTTAGCACGTTTCATGCCAGCTTAGCGCGGCCAATTGGATGGCGTCCAACATTTAAGGTAAATAATTACACTGTTTAAATGATAATTATGAGTTGAATGCGGAAAATTACCATGAGCTCGTCATATTCATTGCAGTATTACAATATGTGGTTGAGCTTATTTGGAGCCGTTCTTTGTGTTGCCGTTATGTTCTTAATTTCATGGACGACAGCGCTGTTGACATTTGCAGCTGTTATTGCACTCTATATGATCGTGTCGTACGGCAAACCAGAAGTGAACTGGGGCTCAACGACACAGGCGCAAACTTACAAAAATGCACTGCTTTCAGTATTACAATTGAATAATGTTGATGAACATGTGAAAAATTATCGGCCGCAAATACTTGTGCTCTCTGGGTTGCCGAATACACGACCAATCCTCATTGATTTCGCCGATTTGCTGACGAAAAAACTGTCATTGATGATTTGCGGACACGTTATCGAAGGTGTATCGAATCAACGGGAACGCGTATATCTTCAGCGGCAAGCACGCGACTGGTTCAAAAAGCACAAGATCAAGGCATTTTACACGGTTGTCGATGGTGAAAATTTTGAAACGGGATCAAGGGCGTTGCTGCAGGCTTCGGGCGTCGGAAAGCTTAAACCGAATATCGTATTAATGGGATACAAAACCGATTGGCACACCTGCACCAAGGATGAGCTACAATCATATTTCAACACCATTCACAAGGTGAGCTAATCCATGTTCGGATTTTGTATTCCACTCTTCGTCTTTGTTGGCTTTTTTCGTTCTTTTCTTTCTCTCTATTTACCTTCCCATCTTCTTCCACATAGAAAAATAAATCCCTTTTTGAATGTCCGAGTTTGCTTCAATCATTATTTTTCTGAGTAATTTTTTTGTTCGTTAGCCATCAAGGATGAATTTCAGAATTGTGATCTCATATTTATTTGAATTCAAAACATTTTAAATTCAAGTTGAAGAATTATAATTAAATTGATTAAATGCGTATGATTTTCGATAGGCTCTAGATATGCATATGGCTGTAGCGATACTGCGAGTAGAAAAAGGTTTGGATTATTCGCGTATTTTGGGCCAAGACAAAGAGAAAGAGGTAGTAATCGAGGAGTCGCGCATCATCCAAACAAACGACAGTACAACTGATTTGCTGTCCAATTCGCAAGTCCATGGCAGCAATGACTCGTTGAGCCGAAATGCATCACAAGGTATAAGCCCACATTGATGTCATTGCTAATTTAAATGAACCCGATGCGATGATGCACAAGGAAAAACCGTTGGAAACGAATCCTAACCATTTTTGCTTGTCTTTTTGCATGACTGACGTTCTCTAAAATGTGAATTTTCTTGCTCTTCTCACCCGCACACTTTAAACGCATCTCTGTGCACCAAAACTATACATTGTTCGGTTAGCAGTGAATGACAAGTCAAAGCTGAATAATAATAACAACAAAAATTTGCACAAAGGTTAGTAAAACGGCAAATGGCATGCAATTAACAAATTTCATTTGAGAAACTAATTTACATGTTCAAAACTCCCATGAATTGGAATGAATTAACTGAAATGTGGGTTGAAGCACAAACAAGCAACTAATCAAATAATTTTGATTTCAATTTCGGTCAATAGCGAGTAGTATAAGCGATTTATCAGTGATGACGAGCCCTGCGTCGGGCAATGTGCGTATCAATGTGTCACCCGATCCAAATGACCAACGAAATGCCGATGTATGAATTCTTCTGTTCCATTCAATCTCTTTAAAAATCCAAATTAATTGAAATCAATTTGTAGCTGGAGAATTATATGCGCAAAACAAATAAGCGCGCTGAAAAGCGGTCATCATTGTATATGGCACCAAACGGAACCGAACTTCCGAAATGTGTTATTCAGGAGCTGACGCAATTCACGCGCGCACGAAGAAAAGCAATTATTGATGTTTACTGGCTGTACGATGATGGTGGATTGACGCTTTTGCTACCCTACATCATAAGCACTCGCCGAAACTGGGATTCGGCTCGCTTGCGTGTCTTTGCGCTGGCCAACAAAAAAGACGAGATCGAAGTGGAGATGTCATCGATGGCCAGCCTTTTGGCAAAATTTCGAATTGATTACTCTGACCTCGAACTACTTACCGACATCACGAAAAAAGCCGAAGATTCCACTTACTATTATTTTAAGGACCTGATTCGAAATTTCACAAGCAAAGAACGAGAGCTCTGCGACAATCCAAATGAATGTAAATTATATTGAATCGCTTCACATCGCATTATTATCCCTTATTTACTGTTTGGTTTTTTGATTGCAGCTATTTTCATTGAGGACAGCGAATTACTAGCCGCCAGAGACAAAACCAATCGATATTTACGTTTGCGTGAGAACCTGTTGAAAAATTCATTGAATTCCGATATGATTGTAATGACATTGCCGATGCCGCGAAAAAATGTCGTTTCGGCACCCCTGTATATGGCCTGGTTGGAAAGTTTGAGCCGAGGATTACCTCCATTGCTGTTTGTTCGCGGCAACCAAACCAGCGTCTTGACATTCTATTCGTAGTTCATATTTTAACTTTTGTTGCGCCGATACGCATCAGAATCATTTCCTTCTATCACACCAATGACAACAATGGACAAATTTACATTCACATAGAAACAATACACATAATTGTTTTTCCATTAACCAAAAATTATGTAATAGCATTTAGCAAACACCTCGAGCGTCCAGGTTTCCGCCGTTGTGGCTTTTATTTTAGGTAATAATGACAGTCTGAAAAGCATCAAAGGTTCTATTATACATGAATATAAAAATAACTTACTTAAGAAAAGGAAAATCAGATAATTTGAATTCAATTTGATTTAAATTGATACTTCGAGTATTTCATTTGACTCAAAAACACGTGAAAGATATCTAATTATCTTCCGAAAATACTGTTTTGTTCGCGAAATTTCTTTTCCTTCGAAGAATTTTGAAACAAAGAAGTGACAACAATTTAATTTCCTTTCATTCACGTGGCTTCACATCGAAGCAAATAGACCTTCCTTTTATAGATTTAATTATGTTTTTATATAGATTAACAGCAATCACCACTAACAATTCAGCAATTTCCACAAAATAAAGAAAAAGAGTAGGCCGTAGAATTTCAAAGGGACTCAATGCCCATTCGGTCGATGGATAGGGTCGAAAATATTATTCGTATCCACTTAAAGACACACATATTGAAAAAATAAATAAATGTTGTTGTAACTCACAAGACCAATTAAAAAATAATTAATAAAAAGTACAATTTACAGCATTTTTTCTTTGTTGCTTGACATCTAAATATCATGTTATTTTATCAGATAATTCGAAAATAGCTATAGAATATGGGATTCGTATCGTGTTTACACTGGAGCTAACGGGAACAGTGACAATTTGTAACTTGGCTACAAAATTGTTGGAATCGTTTCTAAGAATCAAGGACGTGTCACTGTTTTCAGCTCTAGTGCAAAGACACTCTGAATTTATTGTCCATGTATCATTGTGCGCTTACAGTAAGGCACGCTTAATCTACAATGTAACTATAGTGACTTCTCTTCAAGTTCGTTAATAAACATTTTTTCCGTTTGGTGAGACTATTCTGAGTATCTTATTGAGAATAATTCAAATCTTTCGTCACAATTTGAATTGAATGTACGACACCTCACTGTAATGTGTTTCGGGATTTCATTGAGTGCTGCTATCATTTTGATTTTTTTCAGATAAACAATACAACATAGAACAATAGTGAGCATCGGAAGCACAACATATAGGAGAATACCATTGATGGAAGAATTGTCAGAATCTGCCGTTCCTGTACGAATAGAAACAATGATACACTCAGATGACCGAAATACTGCTATGACCCGCCATCGCAAAATAGTATAATTACACAGTACAACAGTAAAAAAAGTCCAGAGATCTCATAATGCGATCTGTAAAGTAGACGTCAAGACAAGAAAAATGCGCCTAGTCCGAGGCCAAAGTTAGGTCATTGAACTGAGATATTCAATTTTGAATTTTACCAATTTTGTATTAAAAAAATATATAGGTTTACACTACAACTATACGAAAAAAGCATCAGATCGTTATGAAATTTTGCCACGATCCATTTTTTGGGATAAAAATAAGTTAAGCAAAGTTTCATAATGATATCTTGTGTTTTTCGAGTACCTCCCATACAAATTTTCCGAAAAAAGTATCAATTTTCAACCAATTCATGACCAAATCAAATTGATATCGATTTATTTATACCATTTCAGAGAGGAACACATTAAAATATGTTATTGAAGTTTTATTACTAAAATTCCGAATGAATGTTTGACATATCGTTGAATGACAAATCAATAATGGTTGCGCCATATTTACGATTGGTTGTGAAATAAAAATTGAATCATGAGCTGTGCTACGAAAATTAAAGAATTTTGTTATATATGTGGAAAGTTCACCATTCCATTAATTCGAAGAAAAATGTCTCCAGAATTAGAAGATATTTACAAATTTTATTTCGGTAAATCTGTGATCAGAGGTGTCAATTATGCCCCCGATAATGTATGCAAAGTTTGTTGCAACGGATTGCGATTGTGGTTTACTGAAAAACGTGAAAGAATGCCATTCAAAGTGCCGGTTACTTGGTCGGATCCTGGAGAACACAATCCAGCAGATTGTTATGTGTGCGCCAATGATGTTTTTGGATTGAATCGAAAAAAAACGGAAATCTTTCGTTTACAAGGGTGTACCATCTGCAGTTTTACCAGTGCCATATGAACGAGGTGAAGAAGCTCCAACAAAACCAAGTCCAACATTCGAATCGCTACAGCTCACTTTATACACTGCACCTAATGATGATGATGACGAAACTTATCAACCCTCAGTTTCTACAGCACAACCGGTGGCTGTGAAAAAAAATGTTTTAGACAATGTTGTTCGTAAATTAAATCTATCTCAAACACAAGCTGAAGTATTGGCTAGAGAATTGAAAAAAGCCAACGTATTGAGCTCAAATGTAAAAGTAACCGGCTACCGATACCGAGAAGAACGTTTCGTTAAGTATTTCACGGTTTCCGACGACAACAAATATGCCTACTGCAGCAATTTGCATGGCCTAATGGATGAACTCAGCATCGAATACAATCCGGAACAATGGAGATTGTTTATTGACAGTTCAAAAAGCGCTTTGAAAGCCGTTTTGTTGTTCCATGATAACAGTGTAAAGCCTTTGCCACTTTTCTACGGTATCGAGATGAAAGAAACGTATGAGAGCATGAAATTTTATCTTGGAAAAAGTCAATTACAATAACCATAAATGGCGTCTCATATCCGATCTCAAAGTGGTTGCTCTGGTCACTGGTATGCAAGCTGGTTATACAATCGACAAGTTGGACAACATAACGTACATCAAGAACCACTCGTTGCGATCACAAAAATTTTACTGCCACCACTACACATCAAGCTGGGTATCGTTCAAAATTTTGTGAAGGCTCTGGATCGAAATGTGGAAGGTTTCAAATACCTCCGAACCATTTTTCCGCGTATATCCGAGGCAAAATTGAAAGAAGGTATATTTTTGTCAATAGAAATGATCCTTTTTTCTGTAAATTAATCAAATTGATTACTTTTTCTTATAATTTCAGGAGTGTTCAACGGACCTGACATTCGTAAACTAATGGCGAATAATGATTTTGACGCAAAACTCAATGCTAATGAAGCCATCGCATGGGATAATGTTAAGGCAGTCATTCATGGTCTTTTGGGATCACACCGTGCAGATGATTACCGAGTGCTTGTCCAAGAAATGTTAACATCATTCGAAACAATTGACGTTCACATGTCCTTGAAAATCCATTTCTTAAACAGCCATTTGGACTTTTTTGAACGACAACTGCCATCCGAATCAGATGAACATGGTGAAATATTTCACCAAGACATAATGGATATGGAGAAGCGATACAAGGGAAAGAAATTGGACCACATGTTGGCAGATTTTTGTTGGTGGACATGCCAAGCTGAATCTTTTGAATCATAAATTCATACATATTCATTCATTCATTTGTCTTTCTCTTTGAAATGGTATAAATAAATCGATATCAATTTGATTTGGTCATGAATTTGTTGAAAATTGATACTTTTTTCGGAAAATTTGTATGGGAGGTACTCGAAAAACACAAGATATCATTATGAAACTTTGCTTAACTTATTTTTATCCCAAAAAATGGATCGTGGCAAAATTTCATAACGATCTGATGCTTTTTTCGTATAGTTGTAGTGTAAACCTATATATTTTTTTAATACAAAATTGGTAAAATTCAAAATTGAATATCTCAGTTCAATGACCTAACTTTGGCCTCGGACTAGGCGCATTTTTCTTGTCTTGACGTCTACTTTACAGATCGCATTATGAGATCTCTGGACTTTCAAAAAAGTTGATTTTTGTTGTACTGTGTTACATGTGTATGAATTTAATGGATTAAGACGAACCTGTAGCACTCAAATCTTCTGAATAGGATCCGTTTCCTGTTTGATTGATAATCGGGGAAGATTTCAAGTCATCAACAGTTGTTTTTGATTTATTATTTGCCACAATCTCAGTGGTCTCCACAATCTCAGATGTCTCCAAATGCTCAGTTGTCTCTTCAATCTCAGGTGTCTCCAAATACTCAGTTGTCTCCACAATCTCAGGTGTCTCCACAATCTCAGTTGTGTTCACAATCTCAGTTGTCTCCACAATCTCAGTTGTGTTCACAATCTCAGTTGTCTCCACAATCTCGGGCGTCTCCACATGCTCAGTTGTCTCCACAATCTCAGTTGTGTTCACAATCTCAGTTGTCTCCACAATCTCAGTTGTGTTCACAATCTCAGTTGTCTCCACAATCTCAGTTGTGTTCACAATCTCAGTTGCATTCACATGCTCAGTTGTCTCCACATTCTTAGATATGGTTATTTGGTTCTTTTGCATCTTTTTTTGTGAAAGCCACCACAAACCTCCCGAAATGTATTTACAGATTGGGTTAATGGTTTGATTATTCTTTTCATCGATGCATGTATTCATGCAAACGTTTTTTACTTTTTCCGAAATATTAAATTCATTTGCTTTGGAAAAGGGCTGTTTATCCAACGCGATAATTTTCGTTCCGTTGGACAAGATTTCACAGAAATAACTGGATTTTATGTTATCTTTTCTTTCGTTCCAAGCTGCATCAATTTCAATTCAAAATAACTATTTCATAAATAGTCCGATCACGTACGCATATTTTTCTGTAATTTTGTTTCCCCATTTTTATTGATTTAAAGTTTTTGCCCTTTAATATCAATTTAACTAACTTTCCGAACAACAATTGCTTCAATGGCTAATTACAATAAAATATTTGACAAATTCGTCTAATTTTTTTTCTGAGAAAATGACAAAATCAACAAAGTATTGCCAAATTTTTTCTTAACAAAAGGTGTATACAAATTTAAAACTGCTATAACTAGGGTATGCAAAATTTCACGCATAGAAATATTTTCAGATTTACAGTTGCATTGGAGCTTTGCTCACCACAAATATTTTTATTTTTACAGATTTTCGGTTGCAAATTTGTAATTTGAATTGTCAACCATAGTTTTTTTGAGAAAACATAATCCAATTTTCTTTTTTCAATAAAAAAAACTGGTGCACAACAATGGCATAGAGATATGACAAAAAAAAACAAATACTATTCTAAATCTGAATATTCTTTGTGTGTGGCGAAGTCAATTTCGAAACTTGACATATGGCCTCAGGGGTTCCCAACGATAACCCACTTTCATCGATCTGACTCTTGCATCTCATAGCCAAAATTTTTAGCTTTACGATTGTTAGCGATATTTTTTTAGAAAATTTCGTCATTTTTTTTAGTAGTAAGTCATAAATTTTTATCAATCATACATCATCAGAGGTATTAAACTCCAGCAAATGGAACTTATTATCATTCACACACATTCATGAATCTACTTACCAAAATTTTAACAACAATTAACTACTGATTTTTGATTCCAAGTTATCTTTTTATTGCCTCTTTGATAATATCACCAATAAATAGAGAATTACCGTTATATTTTCAATGACAATTTTTGTATGCACGCTTCATTTCAATCGTCATCAACACCAGTGAGAACGACAGCGCTCTTAGTATCCTTTGGATCAGTTGATACAAAAATTGTCATTAAAAACATAACGGTAATTTGTTTACACACGGGAAAGCTCGAAGCGACTGTGTGTGACTGAATCGTTATTAGCTCTTTGTGCGTTGTGATATGCATTTTCATCAAAAAAAAAATAATTTTTATTAATTTAATAACTGATCAATATTAGTAATATATCGGTTTTTCAAAACTGTAGATGACCGGAGAAGACAAGAGAATGTACCGTGAGCTAATAGATGGAGATCACGATGCTGCAAAATTTTCACGATATTGGCTTATATTTTATTTGCAAATAATATCAGTTTAGTTAGAAATCATTATTTTTATTAATTATTCTCGACATAATCTACTAATTAGATTAAAATACGTTCAAAATGTGCAGCTATTCTGATTTTGGAAAAATTATTAAAAATAATGAAAATGCAAACTTTAACGCCTTAGCTACTATCTAATTCTATTTTACATTTAGTGATGTATATGGTAGTAAGTATCCGCAATACCAATTAGCTAAAGCTAGTTGGTAAGTGCTATATTGGCATAGCTAATGGGAAAATGCCATATAGCTCTTGAAAAGTTCTACCACATAGCTACAACCCGTGGAGCTATGTGGTGGACACTTTTACCATCAACATTTTCTTGGACATTTTTACCATCAACATTCTCTTGGACGTTTTTACTATCAGCCCTTCATTTGACTGACATCTTGACATGTTTGAAATTTGAATATCAAATCTGTTCTTATCACACCATTGGTTTACAATGGGCAAATTCATTCCGTTGAATTGTTTTATCATTTTCATCCAGAAATATAAAAAAAGATTGAATAACTTGAAAAGTTGATAAGAATACACTACGGCATTGGTGTATTTAAATATAACTTGCTTGACAGAAAAATAAATCCCTTCAGAATAAATAAATCCCACTTAAAGACACACATATTGAAAAAATAAATAAATGTTGTTGTAACTCACAAGACCAATTATAAAATAATTAATAAAAAGTACAATTTACAGCATTTTTTCTTTGTTGCTTGACATCTAAATATCATTTTATTTAATCAGATAATTCGAAAATAGCTATAGAATATGGGATTCGTATCGTGTTTACACTGGAGCTAACGGGAACAGTGACAATTTGTAACTTGGCTACAAAATTGTTGGAATCGTTTCTAAGAATCAAGGACGTGTCACTGTTTTCAGCTCTAGTGCAAAGACACTCTGAATTTATTGTCCATGTATCATTGTGCGCTTACAGTAAGGCACGCTTAATCTACAATGTAACTATAGTGACTTCTCTTCAAGTTTGTTAATAAACATTTTTTCCGTTTTAGTGAGACTATTCTGAGTGTCTTATTGAGATTAATTCAAATCCTTCGTCACGATTTGAATTGTTTTCGCGATAACACACTGTAGTTGGTTGCGGGCGTTCAGGGAGTGCTGCTAGTATTTTAGATTTTATCAGATAAACAACATAGAACGAGAGTGAGCATCGGAAGCACAACATATAGGGGAATGCTATTGATGGAAGGATTGTTAGAATCTGCCGTTCCTGT
Source organism: Obolodiplosis robiniae (assembly GCA_028476595.1). NCBI lineage: Eukaryota > Metazoa > Arthropoda > Insecta > Diptera > Cecidomyiidae > Obolodiplosis > Obolodiplosis robiniae. The sequence goes on along the minus strand of CM052017.1, from coordinate 2,539,373 downwards.
ACGAATAGAAACAATGATGCACTTAGATGACCGAAATACTGCTATGAATATATAATTATAATTATTTATATGAATGTAATGGATTAAGACGAACCTCTAGCACTCCAAACTTCTGAATTGGATCCGTTTCCTGTTTGATTGATAATCGGGGGAGATTTCGAGTCATCAACAGTTGTTTTTGATGTATTATTTGCCACAATCTCAGTTGTCTTCACAATCTCAGTTGCGTTCACAATCTCAGTTGTATTCACAATCTCAGTTGTCTCCACAATCTCAGTTGTGTTCACAATCTCAGTTGTCTCCACAATCTCAGTTGTGTTCACAATCTCAGGTGTCTCCACAATCTCAGTTGTGTTCACAATCTCAGTTGTCTCCACAATCTCAGTTGTGTTCACAATCTCAGTTGTCTCCACAATCTCAGTTGTGTTCACAATCTCAGTTGTCTCCACAATCTCAGTTGTGTTCACAATCTCAGTTGTCTCCACAATCTCGGGCGTCTCCACATGCTCAGTTGTCTCCACAATCTCAGTTGTGTTCACAATCTCAGGTGTCTCCACAATCTCAGTTGTGTTCACAATCTCAGTTGTCTCCACAATCTCAGTTGTGTTCACAATCTCAGTTGTCTCCACAATCTCAGTTGTCTCCACAATCTCAGTTGTGTTCACAATCTCAGGTGTCTCCACAATCTCAGTTGTGTTCACAATCTCAGTTGTCTCCACAATCTCGGGCGTCTCCACATGCTCAGTTGTGTTCACAATCTCAGGTGTCTCCACAATCTCAGTTGTGTTCACAATCTCAGTTGTCTCCACAATCTCAGTTGTGTTCACAATCTCAGTTGTCTCCACAATTTCAGTTGTGTTCACAATCTCAGTTGTCTCCACAATCTCAGTTGTGTTCACAATCTCAGGTGTCTCCACAATCTCAGTTGTGTTCACAATCTCAGTTGTCTCCACAATCTCAGTTGTGTTCACAATCTCAGTTGTCTCCACAATCTCGGGCGTCTCCACATGCTCAGTTGTCTCCACAATCTCAGTTGTCTCCACAATCTCAGTTGTGTTCACAATCTCAGTTGCATTCACATGCTCAGTTGTCTCCACATTCTTAGCTATGGTTATTTGGTTCTTTTGCATCTTTTTTTGTGAAAGCCACCACAAACCTCTCGAAATGTATTTACAGATTGGGTTAATGGTTTGATTATTCTTTTCATCGATGCATGTATTCATGCAAACGTTTTTTACTTTTTCCGAAATATTAAATTCATTTGCTTTGGAAAAGGGCTGTTTATCCAACGCGATAATTTTCGTTCCGTTGGACAAGATTTCACAGAAATAACTGGATTTTATGTTATCTTTTCTTTCGTTCCAAGCTGCTTCAATTTCAATTGATGCGTTTCCTTCATTCAAACCAGATTCGTGTAAATTAAAAACCGTGTCATAATAGATTGCGCACAATTGAATTAAATTGTTTGGCAATGTTACATCATTACAAATTGTCGTCAAATTTAGAATTGGGGAATTTAATAATGTATTTTTATATTCCACAATTAGTGAATCTTTCTCGTTTGGAAACTTCATTTGGGCTGATGCAAATGATGCTAAGATCATCGCTGCTATGAACAGTTTAACATACTCATAGGAGTACAATTGAATGTTTGCCAAATTCCACTTAATATCGAGCCACATTTTGCTGCAATACATTTAATATTTAATTTTCACGTTCGAATACTTTAGAATGGAACATCAATCTGAGCAGAGCTCCTTTTAGCTAGCACTCTAGAGAAACACTGACAGCGTGAATTTGAGTATGACCAAGTCTAGTTCGTCAAAAAATTTATTTTGATAGTCATTTCGATACCATGGAGAAAGTATAAAAGAAATTCACAAGAATGAACTTCAGGAAATTCCGTCATCCCACAACATGCGCTTGATAAGACTTAATCTACTTTCGCTTGAAAATTTGAGACTACTCAACGATGGACTCAATCTACACAGAATCAACAATGGAATCTTACGCGCCTCTCTCTCACACAAATTTCTATCGAACCAAACCAGATCTACCAGACACACTACGCACTATTACCTTCCTGTGGTCACAACTAATGTCGAATACTTAAGCCCTTTGTTGCGAATGTATCATCAACATATAGAATGCTTTCCTGTTACTATAAGATTAGGGCTATAGTCTTGACGAATCCAATTTCTTCGTTTTCAGGCGTTACTCTTGTTTCGAAATTAACGAATTACGTGTTATTACTAAAATTTAAACCAATGATCTGCTCCGAATCATGTTTATGAGTCTGTAGTTATGCCGGTTAGCTCTCTCTCGCTCTCTCTCGCTCTCTCTCTCTCTCGTGAAATATTTTTTTACCAATTCACTGAAAGTCCTTAACAACTTCTCTTATTCTAAATATCTAAACATATTTATATTAAATTTGAAAGCAAATAGATTATCGGTAAAATTTGGATTTACTTGGAAAATTTGTATCATTTCTTAATCAGCTATATAGAACAAAAGAATTTCAAACAATTCTTTTTTACATCTATTGCTCATGAATACTCGTTTTAACGGACTTTGATTAGAGAATTCGTCTTGTTTGAAATCATACAAAATGCGTCATATGCACGTTTGACATCTTAACATGTTTGAAATTTGAATATTAAAGAATTCTGTTCTTATCACAACATTGGTTTACAATTTTTAAATTTCATTCCGTTGAATTGTTTTATCATTTTCATCCGGAAATATCAAAAAAGGTTGAATAACTTGAAAAGTTGATATAAATACAGCATTCGATCATATGAATGGCTGAGAATAATAATGCAACGTAATCTTGTTTGCAAATGAAGTGTCCCTCAACAAATTTACAATATAAGTGTCCCTGAAAATTGTTTCAGTAAAAATGTCCCAACTTTTCAAATTTAAATTTCGCATTGCTGATAAGAGAAAAGTGATAAGTGTCTTCGCCAAATAAGTAGATCCTAAAAAGCCTTATATATTTGCTGATGACAATTATCACTTATCGCTTATCAGCTATGCGAAAATCACCTCATCGATTTCAATAAATCAAATAAGGAAGCTAGCCTACGAATACTATGAAACCTTGAGATCTCAAAATGTTGTTTTATTTCATTAGAATTTAAGCAATTGTTAAAGCTATTTGAGTTGAGTGGTCAGCTTAAGAGGGTTAGAGGCACGTTCCGAATGCGTTAGGCATGACGATGTCGTTTTCGACTCACGCGTTTATAGACTTTCTCACTCATGTTGTTTCTGTATTGCTACTATATTAACTAATATACATTTTGTTTTATGAAATTCACTGTAACCTTAAGGAGAAATCTGTTTGGTTAAATAAATTCAAATTAAAAAAAATTCGAAAATTTTGGTTTTTTTATAATCATTTCAACGATCTCGGTTGAAGTTTTGTAAAAATTCTAACATATAATATTTATGTATATAGTATATACATTATAATGACTGGTGAATTCGACGCAGCGAGCAAAATCGAGGGGAAGCCCAAAACAATATACTTATCATAATAATAATTGGAGTCGTGATGTCTGCTTTGTCAATTGAAACCTTGACAAATGCAGCAATTGATATTCCATATCATTGTGCGGCGAATCAATTGAGTTAAAGCATTCATTGGTCGCATCGAGTGGTAGTTTACTCAAACTATTACCTTTCCATTAATCTTTTTTGCAGCTACTACTTGATCTGTTTTGCTATTTCATCCCTATTAAATACAGTATTCTGACATTCAAAAGGAAGAATAGGGCATTTAAGGATATTATAATAAGAGTTAATAGCATCCCTCTTGAATGTCACCGATTTACTATGGGAAACAACAACAACAAGTAGCAATGACGCTCCCTGCTGGCGGCTTTCTATTGTGAAATTTCATGAAATTGAAACGAATTGAAAACAATGAAAATATCATGAAATCACGCTTATTATATTGTATTTTCGTGTCAACGATTATTTTTGTACTAAAGTCAAACATGTTCATGAATTATTTGCATCATTTACGAGAAATTGTGTTTAATTTCAATCATTATATATTTTTCGATTTATATATGTTGTTACGCCCTCTTTAGTGAAAAGAATGGAATGCTATGGAATAATTCGAGTTTGGCAGATCAATTTGTATGCGCTTTTGTTTTGTTTTGCTTGCATTTCCTTGTAATATTACATCTTGGTTCGTTTTGGTTTTTCCCGGATTTTCCATTCTTTTCAATCATCTCCGATCAAAAATCTTTCCGCATTAGTGCAAACGGTTGGCAAAGGTTGTCAAAATTTTCACCATTCATGACCACTCAAGCGCACCTAAGTGTGTGTCAGTCGGTGTCAGTGTGTACAGAACGGAACGGTACGGAATATTCAACTGTATTGTCGGGCTTAAGCGGGCTTAAGCTGGCTAAATAAGTCATTTATTGTTTTAAATTCAATTGATTATATTTTGCAATTTTATGCATGATTGTGCATTCGTATTCGTATAAACATTCGATAAACAAAAATCAATCTTTAAAATTTTTAAAAAAATATATTTTATTTTTCGAATAAATCGAAATAAATTGTTTTCGGTTAAATGAAGAATTTGATGGATTTTGTTTTACCATATTTTGCATGGACTAAATTGTCCATAGTCAGGGACAATTTTGTCTGATCGTTCGTGTGCTCGATTCGGCTCGATTGATTGAAATTTACTCACTTTTGTTGGTGTTTGTTGGCATACCGACAAAAGTGAGTAAATGTCAATCAATCGAACTGGATATCTCTGTTGCACATACGAAAATTCCACTATTTTCCGCGATTTTAATTATGATCAAAGTAAAAAAAAAATTGTAATCCGGCGAAAATGCACTGACTTTTAAGATTATGAATGTTTATTTACATTTCAAAGTAACAAAGCGTTTCACTTTCACAAAACCAGCTGTCGAATAACCGGTACGAGGGGGCGCTCCAATCATTCGTTCAGTGACATTCAAGACGGATGGTTAATAGCATTTAATAGCAATCAATAGAATTAAATGATGACAAAAATGCACGACCTAGCTATTAATTTGTTGTATCGGCTATTAATTTTGTTTTTAGCCATTAATTGATATTATATCCAAATTTGGTAGTAAAAGTAAATACTAAATAGAGTAATCATGCGATAAATGAGTTCAATCTTAATTTCATCATCTCCATTGCGAAACATTAATGAAACTATTACATATTCTTCATCGGGCATTTGTTCATCTCATAATATTTCAAGCATAAGGGCAATTTATCTAATTCACTAAACGAACATTGTAATGATAACAATGCTGCTTCTACACGAATAGTCGTTTTTCGCGATAAGCTCCAGCACAAAAACAGCGGCACTTGAAATAATTTTGAAGGGTGGTTTTTTTGAACTTTTTGCCGCATCTGGAGTGAAGACCAGCCAGAAGCATTGCAAGAGCTACCAATGCATCTCCAAACAGCCACTGTTTGGTGGCCGGTGGCAATACCGGTCGATATGTTGGAGAGAGTGTGCCAAAATTGGGCCTTGCGCATGGGCCTTCTAAAGCGGAGCCGCAGCCAACATTTGCATGGAGTCATCTTCAAACATTAAATTATATTGATCGTTCTATCGATTCCAATAAAGATTCCATCATTTTTTTCAAATTTTTTGTGTTTTTTTTTTTTTTTTTTTTGAAAATCAAATTCTATACCTCTTAAAAATCACCCTTTAGTTGCGAACGGCCACAAAACGGCGCCATCTCTGATTATGAATATGAAGTTAACAATTGAAAATGTCCAGCATTTCAATAATTTTTAAGTTCATGCATGTTTTTCGTTTCATTTCGAACTCTGAACAGATTTTCTCTACTCAAGATGTGGAGTTTACATGGCCAGCCACTTTGAACAACCCATCAGAGCGCAGTGTTCGTGCTGTAGATGCGTATCGGTTTATCGTCTTTGTGTAACGCCACGCTTTAAATGTACGAAGCTTCAGATGGCTCTCGCTGAAAAATAAACGTGAAAATTCGTCAAATATTTCCCAGTTGGACCTGACATCGGCATTTATAAATGGAAAACGAATTGAATCGCAATGGAATTCCAAGAAAGCAGTGAAGGTTCCTCGTTGGCCAGCATTATCTTAGACTTGGTCTTCACCAACATTTTGTGTAACCCAATTATTGGCCCGATAACTGTGTGTCTAAGCCCGACAGTGTGTGTGTGTGTACATCTGTGTGAAATGGGAACCTCCGTCAGTTGAGACGAGTGCGTACAGTCCTCCCTGATGTTTTTGACTGATGTGTATGTATTAGAGCTGGCTTACACATTCGTTAGCCAGTGTATACTTGTGTGGCAAATTAGCCGGCTAATTTGCTCATCACTGCAAGAAATGGCCAACAAGTTGTGTTTGGTAATTGTTTAATTCTGTACGCGGCTATCAAGCAGTGTGAACTCTAGTTCGATATAATGAACTTTTTGACTCGACTTCGAAAAATAAATGTGGCAAGCGAAACAAAAAATAGTCAGCAGCAGCTTCGTTAGCACAACGATATCCCACTGTCAGCCGAGCTCATGTAATGTGTAGAGCTTGATGCAAAAGCATAATTAATGAAAGCGAGATTCATTTGTGCGTTGTGACATACGAATTCTGGGCGTATGAGGCGAGCGGGTGCGCTCTTTCGACATAAACGCGAAATCGAAGCCATAAAAATGAGGGCTAAAAAAGCAAATGTGTTTTATTTAGATTGTCATCACAATCGTCATCATGACATGATAACGTTAGTCCTGAGAATCAAACGAACCAAAATCTTCAACATTTATGTTTGCATTTCGACCATCCGCGGCTGAATATTCGCCGAATCAATTGAGATCGTGCGAGCATCTTTAAAGAAAAAAAACCAAATCCACATATGCGGCTGGCGCAATTGTGTTACGAAATACAAATTTTTCATTATGTCAACAATAGTAGAATAAGACAATTTGATTTTGAATAGATTGTGTGCGCAAAATCAATTATTGTCTATTAAAAGTAAATGTCATGGAATTGGAATTCATTTGCATTGAAAGGATCGGCGAGATGAGTGACAGACAGTGTGGAAGACAACGCAATAACATTCGACCTTAAACTGATCTGCCCCATCTCTTGTTCGTTTGTTACCTGCCCATAATCGTTTGAAACAAATTGTGAGCCGAACCAAACTGATTGCATGCATTTCTATTTGCAAATTTTTATTGCGAACACAAAAAAATGACGAACAGCGTTGAACTTGAACATGGACTGTGTGCAAATTGGTCGTGTTTGAAGAATCATCTGGCACGTTAAGCAGCAAACGATCGGTTTAATGACTACACTATTTGTACGATATCATTTTAAGCGCGACAATAATAACACACAAACAAATGCAATAAATTAGGTTTAATAATCGCCAATTTAATTGTACGTGCGGTGCGCGCTCACTGAACATCGACAGTGTTGACAATTCGCGAGTGTTTTTGTAACACAAATTCACACACTAAAATTCCCATTTTGCACATTCTCATGTCAGCGAACATGAGTAGAGCATAATATGTTGCGTGTTTGTGTTGGTTCGAATAGTTGGATATTTGGCGCCTTCAACCGCACGGCCAACATGATATAGGAATGTGCTTTTGAGTTGATCAAATCATGAGTTTCGACTAAAACGTCTGTTTGAATCACGAATTTCGGAATTATGGTAGCGTCCAACAATAGAATACACCCGATGACACCCGAATATGACGCCAACCTAGCTGCAAATGCCACATTTTGCACGTAATAATGATATCGGTTGGTTCCGAAGAATCTTCTTGCCGAAATTTGCACGGTTCCATTTCGGATATTATATTATAGATCTCAAATCACTTAAAAATGATTGCAATTGAATCGGGTACATCGCGTATTGAGTTCTTTTTATTCTTTTCATACTTGAATTCGCATGCCGGCGATAAAAAAAAGCACGTTTTCAAATTAAATAGTAAGCGTGCGCACAACCAAACGTTCCGACTCCTTCACTTTATCGTTCTTCGTTGTTTTCGCGTATCGAAACGCCGAAATGCTTTGCCGTTTCGCTAGTGTGCTGCTGATTCGATATGTATCAGTCGCAAATACGACTGACTGCCGAACAGTTTCTCTATTTGCTCATATCTTGTAATTATTTGAACCATGAAAGTGCGTAGTTTTGTTGTGTTCCATCAAACTATCATCAAATTTTGCGGATTTGTTGAAAATACATCGCGTCGAATTAAATACGGATTTAAATATTTCGATTGCTACGAATGAGATAAAAACAAATCAAACGCGAGAGACATTTTCTGGCCGCCGTGCACGAAGTGAGGGATCGTTGAAATGAAATGAAAAAGACAAATGATTTGTTTGCAAGATTATTTGATAATTGCGGAAAAAGAATTTTGATAAAGAATATTAATTGAACGTTTGGAATTTAACTTGTGCATCTCGCACGCTTTTCTTATAATTTACTTGTTGTTAGGTCTGGTTGTGTGTGGTTCGTTATTGTTTGTTGGCCTCCCTCTCCCAAAGCAACAGCAGCCATGGAACACAATGCATCCTCACCGCATTCATAAGATAATTACTTGGAAACGGATAACAACGAAAAAAAAGAAGATACACGAAAACAAACAATAAATAGACATAAGCAGTGCAAAAAAGATTTTCAACACGGCACGAATTGGCATCGAAAAAACTCATTCTTCAGTTTTCAGTCGAAAATTCATCGGTATATTAAGCGCCTTATATCAAGTTTTGCTGTTCAGTCATTTAAAGCACATTTGATGATATGCTCATCATTCGATGAAACGGTTTTGCATTGCCTAATATTTCCTGGTATTGACTCTTACTCAAATAAAATAGATGTGCGATCGGTACTTGTCAGTGCCCATTGTACACACGCTTTTATTCGCTTTCGTTCGTTAAACATTCTATTCTATCTGACCAGGTTTTTATTTTAAAATATGATGAACAGTTCATTTTGTGTCGAACGTGCGGACGCTGAGCATCGCCAATTGCGATTTCTCTGCCATTAGCACAAACAAAAAAAAGCGCGCCCGAGGAAACAATATTATGTTCTCTCATTGCTTGAATAAATGCAATCATTTGGTTGCGCAGATTCAACAGATTGAATAATGTGCCGAATAAAATGTTCTCTTCGCAAATATATTGAATATTTCCCATAGACGTCCATCAAACAGGGGAGTTGAGCATTTCATCGTGCGTTATAGAATAAATGATTATGCAAGTTAACATTAAATTACCCGTTAAATTGAACTAGCAGTAATGCTGGGAATGTGTTGTCAAGTGGCGTTTTTATCGGAATCTTTTGCCCAGTGAAAAGTGTTACGCATCAAGAAAACATTTGGAAGAAAAAAATTAGACGTTATTGAGCATAATTTATGCGGCGCCTGAATTTCAAGTGCGTTTGGGTCGAAATAAAAAATTACGTGTGGAAAAAATTCATATTGAACATCGTGTTGAATGAACATTTCGATCGACCAAGTATGCAAATTCATTTGGATGATAATGAGACAGTTACACCGATAATTTATTTTGATGGATTGTCGAATTGATTATGTGCCACGAGACCAAAAGTTGATTGAATGAATAAATCGCACATTATCTGATTGAACCAAAGACAAAAGTAAAATAGAAATGAATTTGAATAATGGATGGTGTCATCAATGTAAATGACAATGAATAATGGATTCTGTGTTGGTGTCAACAAGGGAAGCTGGTTAACTTAAGGAGAAGTGTGTTCTTTGTGCAATTAAGTGCGGATTCGTGAATGAAAATCATGAATGTTACGGGAAATGCGGAAAATGATGGGGCATCAATTGTGAGTTGGACCGGCGCGAGCATCAATCAATCGTTAAATGGTAGCTATTTGGAGCATGCTCCACAACTTACGAACGCCGCATTGATACGCGTCTATGTGCTCGTCATTCTCGGCATCATATCGCTCGTTGGAAATGTCGCAATTTCATTTCATATCGCGAAATCACGGACAAAACGACGAAAAGCACGACATAATTGGAGTGCGATTTATACATTGATTCTGCATTTATCTATCGCCGATTTGCTAGTAACGGTTTTTTGTATTTTTGGCGATGCGGCATGGATCTACACGGTCGAATGGATTGCGGGCGAACTTGCATGCAAGCTGGTGAAGTGGTTTCAAATGTTCGCACTGTATCTATCGACATATGTTCTGGTTCTGATCGGCATCGATCGATGGGTTGCCGTCAAGTATCCAATGAAATCGCTAAATATGGCCAAGCGCTGCCATCGACTCCTCATATTTTCATACATTTTATCATTAATTATGAGTCTGCCACAGGTGAGTTCAGCAGCATTTCATTTAGCCGTTTCCCATTTCATTTTTTCATTCAAATGCTCTCTGCCGCATTTGCATTTATTCATTCGACTTTAACCTCTGCGACTGACTGAATCACAATGAAATACGTAATTCGATCGGCTATGTGTTTTGCATACAGCTTTGGTTTCGCCTGCAAAGTTCAGATTTAAATATCGATTTCCTGATGAACTTGATCAATTGCATAAGCTTTTTTTATCTCACTCATTTTTAACGGTTCATTGTATTTTTAACATGTTCCACAAACAGCGCATATTTGTGCATTGCTCCAAAGACTTTTTTCGAATGTTTCTTAACGGAATATCTATACCATTTGGAAATGCACTCTTATGCAACAGCAGCAGCAGCAGCTGTGTGAAACATTTAATTTGGAGGTTGGTAACAATTTTTAACGAAAATCAATCGTTTTAACGTATAAATCAATTGATTCATGCTATTCATTATTCGTGTTTTCCGAGATACGACATCAATTTTTTAGTGATTTTTAAATTCGCCCCAAGATCTCGAACAGTCGGTGCAAAACGTGACCCTTTTGAATCCCGACGGATAGCCCTCACACTTGTTTGTACTTGTAACGATGAATAAATTTAGTCATTTCCATCTGCGTTAAATTTCCATTTCCGCTAACATCTGCAATCCACGCAGAACACAGCATTCAAAATTTGAATTTCAAATGACGGAACGCGGGAGAATGAGAGAAATTTGGTATAATCTATTTTTCACATTTAAATTTTAAAGGAGTCTGGATAATTGAATAGCAGATTGGCTTAGCAACACGTACGAACACATCTTTAAGCTTTTAAAATATATTCCTTTTTTTTTTGGTAATACAAATGTTTAGTTATCTGCAACTCAATTATTACAATGTCAATAAAATGATGCAAGTTTAAAATTAGAAGTGCAATAAAATTGTGATATATACACGAAATGCACTTCGCCCGACTAGACTTAACTGGCGCAAAATGTAATCGTCGCTTATCCGCAGGCTCAACACATCTATTTGCAATGCGATAATGCGTATAAGATTTCTTAGAAAAGAATCCGCAAAATTTCGTCGTCACATTATTGCGTATATGCGCTTTGCAGAAATAGTGAAGCTGCACATAGCTCATTTATAACACCGACCGCATTGCGAATACAAGCATTTTTCCGGTCGGGTCAAATGTCTTAACAGAAGTTAACATTATTTTATATGGAAATGTCGATAATATTGCCGAATTCCCGTATTGCTTAATCAAAAAATATATGAAAGAATTTTTTGAGGTCCTTTAGTGCCATATAGCTGATTGAGAAATCATATGCTATGAATGATATTCATTAAAGGTCAAATGTCAACGGATAGAAAAAAAATTTCTATTTAAAATTAAAAAATTATTGAGAGACTTCAAAAAGTCATTGAAGTTTGTCGTAAAATCATTAATTATTAAGACAAATCAAAAACAATTTTTTGAGAATATCGGTAGACACTCTATTTGACTGCGGCATTAAATTATTGAACTGCATAAAAAAAATATTGACATTTTCAATAAAGTGCGGAGTTAGTCAATATCCGTAGGCAATTCATTTGAGTAATACAGAGAAATTGCAATAGAATCTCCGAAACTATTTTATACAAATTGTAATCTCCATTATTATTTATCATTTTCAAATTTGGAAATCATTAAATCAGATAAGGTTGAGCAAAGCTATTTCGCCCTATATCACCATTCGAATAATAATTTTTCTCCAGTTTTGGTGATTTTTCGACAAAATTCATTCACTTTTTGGACGATTCTCATTAATTCTCGACAAATTTCATTTGTTTTCGAAATAGTTTTGCTGCTTTTTTTATGATTTCGGAATTTTTTCTAGAAAAATATCAGTGGAATTTGTTTCTGAAATATCTTTTTATGTCGAATCATCGAAAAAATTGAAAATACAATTTGCACAAACGTTACGCTCGGTTTTTGGGAGTAGTGCGATCACCGCTACTCGGAAGCATTCGCTCTCTCAATATGACTCAGAACAATGAATTGAGGCACAATGTCATTAATGGTCGCTAAATTTTCATTGATATTGTTTATTTTGATCGTCCAATTTAATGTTACGCTCTATGATGCGTATTCAAAATTTCAATAAACATTCATTTGTAATCGGTTTTTGATTGGAATTTGTTTTGAAAGCTGTCCACTAATAAAAGTTGCTTTATTCGTTTGTTTGACGATTTTGCAAAAGCGTGTTCCATTTTTTGTGTGTATTCATATTTTTAGCATCTCGTTTCCACTTTGATCAACTCAAATGGTACTCCCGTTCATCTTTCATGTGTCATTTAATAGAAGTTTTGGGAAAAGAATTTATAAATTTGACATTTTATTATTTTCATAAGCATAAAATTGAAAAATAGAATTTGTAATAAATTTCATCTCGTCATTTTTTTTTAAGTATTACATTTTCACGGTGACGCGAGGCCCATTTATTGAGGAATTTTATCAGTGCGTCACATATGGCTCGTACTCAGCCCCATGGCAAGAGAAGCTGTACGGCATTCTAACAATTGTATTCATGTTCATTATACCGCTCGCCATTCTGCTGCTCACTTACGTGTCCACATTCAAAACGATTGCAGGTGAGTCTTGCTGATCTGTTTGAATTGCATTGCATTGCAAATGATTGTTGGTGTAATTGCCGACTCAATCTAACGGATTCCCACAATTATTACTTTTATTACTAATTAAGAACATGAAAAATGATTAAGCGAGCAACTTTGCAGCATTTCGCCGCTATAAAAAAAAATCAGCGTTAGTCACGCAATTCATGAAATTGATTTATCTAATATTTCAAAGTAACATTGACACGAACCAGCGAATTTTCAATGAAAATATCTCAACGCGACTTAGCCTATAAATGAAAGTGTATCTTCTTTTATTTTTCCAATCTGTAGACAGCGAAAAAATATTCCAAACAAACGAAACGAAAAACGATCAGGATCGCAAATTGAACAATCGACAGAAATTAATACATCGTGCCAAAACGAAATCGCTTCGAATATCAGTGGCTATTGTTGCTGCTTTCATCATTTGCTGGACACCATACTACGTTTCAATGTTGATGTTCATGTTCATGAACCCTGATCAACGAGTAAGCATGTGAAAATTGCATATTTTACGTGAAACTCACACGGAATCGTCGACCATTTTTTTTGTTTTACTTGATTTTGTACAATTTCAGTTTGGCGAAGATCTGACATCGGCAATTTTCTTTTTTGGCATGTCGAACAGTGTCGTCAATCCAATTATTTATGGAGCGTTTTCACTATGGCCCGTTCGGAATCGCAAGAAAAGAACTTTTAATAATAATAACAATCGCAGCAGCTTTACGAGGTAAATCTTGGCTAGTGATAGGAGTTCAGTAGTTTAATGATAGAATGAACTGACTTCGCAGTGAGAAATATTTTCCGATCTGACTTAATTTTTCCATTTTTGCTCGAGTGTTTTAAAGTCAATTTCGTTTCCAATTGTATTTGAAATATTATCGTTACATTTAATTTTCGAGCAGAGAGTATTCGCAGACTCAAAAGGGAACGGTGACATCATTGACCGCGATGCTAGAGCCATCGCAACGGATTTCGGAAGGCCAGAGTAAAGGAAGCACTGTACAATATTCACACATCAAGTATCATCGTGACGCCCATCTTACATCCATCAATAATGCAACAAACTTATAATTCAAACAAATGACTATTTTGTTTACCTTTTGTTGTAATAACGGCTCAATTTTTATATACGTTTCGTATTTATTAGCATTCATGTCATTTTACCAATGACAGTTTTCACTGTAAGAAGACGACATAATTCAGTGGTTCGCCTTATTTTCAATAGTTGAACAATATAAATTTCGTGGCGCAACCGGTATCAAAATTAAAATTTGTACTGCAATGAATCTTGTCATTCTATTTGATTGAATCTTTTGTTTTTCGCGCCTCTGAACTTGCTGTTTAGGAAATTCTAACAACAAATTTTCTCAACTGATTCAAATGCAACTGGCTCATGTCAAACGGTTTTTGAATTGTTTTTAATTCGAACGATATTTTGGTAACACCGAATCACATTGATTAAACGCCAACTATATACCGAAAAATATTCACAATCAACTATCCGGCTGGTAAAAAGTGAGAAACAGAAATAAATTCAAAATTGTTAGCATAAATGATGTGATCCAATACAATTGCTACAACTGTGCACTTTTGTTGGCATTATCAAAGCGATAAAAGAATTTCGTGGCGATAAAAAAGCATTTCTTCATGCTTTACAGCGGTCACACGGAATTAAACAAATTTATTTCTACGTCTAATTTTTTTTCATAAATATACAAAACTCTCTGAAAATCTAAGGCTTTTTTAAATTTTGTTTTGGCAAGCAATATGTTAACTGTGTTTCGTCGGTACTTTATTTAAATAGAATTACATTGAATTATATCTTTTCTGTGTGGCGGTCTTTTTTTTTCGTTGAAAACGATGAATTTACAAATTATTTATTTTGTGGCGCTTGTTATTAGCTATGGACGTGCAGGTATATTCAGAACACGCTCGTCGGAGTTTAATACATTTTTCATTCTTATTTTCATCGATGTAATTCGATTTCTCTGTAGAATCGTGTCGTTCAAATGAAGTGTGGGAGATGTGTGCACGAAAATGCGATGAAGAATGTGTGAAATATGAAGGCGAAAGATGTTTTCCAGAACAAGGCGACCAAAAATGTTATCAAAGATGTACTTGTCCATATGGCACATTGCGCGTAACCCCAGAACGATGTGTGGACGCTTTTTCACCAGAGTGTAATGGACCAAGGAATTGAAGTAATTTAGGAGGAACTGAACGGAACTAACATTGCAACGATTGAACCTTTGATTCAAATAAATTTGATTGCAGTGTGTTTATCACGATTTGTCGAGAATATTGAAATAAAATGGATTAAAAATAAAGCGGATGCACCAAATTCAAATGTTTTTATCGCCTAGATGACGAAATTAGCGGGATTAAATTGATTTCATATCAAAATTCAAATACCAACAAAAATGGTTCAACATCAATATTCTGCAAACAAGAGTGTTTCTATTGAGAAAACGCAACAAATGGTTTGTATCAAATTATGGGGCAAAAGAGTTATGTTTAGGCTTTTCTGCGAAGGTGGAACTGTATTCTTTTGCAATTCCACATTCTTTGTTGGTTGTTTTCAAAAAAATGTTCTTCAATATTCAAAAGTTCTTGCTCTCCACTATTTGAAATATAAGGACTCAACATTTTTAAAATCTCATTCATTATTGTTCGGATAGAGTCGAAAGTTTCATCAAAATTTTACTTCAATGTTGATAACGACATTATTATTATCTTGTTAGAGATTTTTTCACTTGTTTGGAAATTCGCGAGGAAATTCGAAAATGAAAAGCCCGATTGATTGATTTGAAATGAAATGGGAGGAGGGGAGACTATTCGATTGATATGAAAAAAACAAAATGACATTTGAAATGAAATGATGACATACGTTATTTTTGTATCGTTAAAATTTAATTTTTTTTCTTCCGCATGACCAAAAAAACCAAAACAATTAAAACATTGATAAAATGCAAAAAAATATATTGTTTTTGTTGTTTGCTGTTTCTCAATTTCATTTCATTTTTTGAATTTCAATTTGAAGCGAACATTAAAAACAAAACTTACATTCAAAGTTACATATTTACTTCGACTTGAGTCGAATGAAGCAAATGAGTGAAAACAGAACGTATTTGAGTTCATATGCAGTGTTGAATTCAGTGGAAAATCTCACTCAATCAATGGTTGATAATATGATTGCGGTAAGAATACGACATTTTAAGACAAATTTTATCAAACAATTGAGAATTCAACAACAAATGGATTTTTTTCGTAAATGTTTGAATTGTTGGGTGCAAACTTGAATCCTTTTGTGAGCAATTCCAATTTTCTTGTGAAAAATTTCTTTTTTTGTTTTGTTAAAAAGTAATTTTTCTTTGGAAGAAAAAGTCGTCTCACATAGAAATGTGAATTGTAATGGAACAAATGTACTTTTTTCTTATTTCAGGATGAAATATAAGATTTTCTGTCAACTTGTATTTTAAATCCACCTTGGCCACGAATGATGTCAAATCATTTGAATAAACTGAATTTGATCAATTGGAACAACTTCATCGAACAAACTTGATTCGACGAGAAAACGTAAGAACAAATTCAATCCCAAAGCTGATAAGGGTCAACCACGAAAAGGTAAGCCACATGAATGTCACCATTTTCGCATTTCATTTTGTCATAAAAATATTCTGAAATTGCGTAAAATCAAATAATCTCTCCGCTTTAACAATTTTAGTCGGTCGTCCACGTTTGAATCGTTCAATTGATATTCCGTCTGATAGTTTTAAGCCTGAAAA
This sequence comes from Obolodiplosis robiniae, assembly GCA_028476595.1. Taxonomy (NCBI): domain Eukaryota; kingdom Metazoa; phylum Arthropoda; class Insecta; order Diptera; family Cecidomyiidae; genus Obolodiplosis; species Obolodiplosis robiniae. Next base: position 2,522,568 of record CM052017.1, on the reverse strand, counting down.
ACCAAAATCAACTCAAACATTATTAAAACAAAGCAATGATCAACTTAAGATAACCGTTCAAAATATAGTTGCAGTATATTGGCCAATGAAGTCAATTATAAATATTGTTGTTCCAATTTGAACGTAAGTAATACTCAAGGGGCGAAAACCAGTGAAATAGAGATGAAACCTAAAACTCCCTCAAGTATTTCCAACGGTTGCTACATCAACGCTATAGTACACATTCATTTTCAGATGTTTGGTGGGTCGTTTCTTCCTATGCGATATTCCATTTGTATGTATCAATCAAGTTGTTGAAGGCAGTCCCGAAATAATCGTTATTGGGCTATTCAAATCGATGTTCGTCATCAAAGTTTGCCTCATAATCACGGAATTCTGGAGCCATTGAGTTTGTAGCGGTGATGAACATATCTTCGTAGCTTGCAGACTTTCGGCGGTGATACATCATTGACAAATATTTTTGGATTTTGAATATCTGTGGCAAAAAATTGAAGCAAGTGTAATACATTTGATTGTAACAATCCCTCGATTGATGAAATTTTAAGGCAGCACAAAACGTTCCCATAAATTCAAACCTGCATTTTCTTCATCAATATCATGTGTTGAATTTTTACCAATAGGGATGATACTCACCATTCGACTGTCTAATCGTGTGACAGCTTGAGTCAAATGTCGTCTCATAGCATAAACAAATCAATGGAACTGTCAAATTTGAGTTAATAAATATTCACATTTTCGGGATAAGATTGCCTTTTGCTAAAAAGGGAAACTTTAAGTTTAATATTAGTAAATGTGCAGTGATTTTATTGATTTTTTGAATGTGAATTATTGTGAAAAGTCTGTAGTGAGACAAAAACAATTCAAGTTTGTAGGTCGAATTGAATGAAAACTTTGGCCACATGCACAAAAATTCGTAGGGGATAGCCTCTGTACTACACTGTAAGCGATTGCAGATAATATCTCGACGATTTCAATGCATGTAAATAAAATGACTGTTACATTAATATCGCAGAGCGAGTAAATATCCAGCAGCGGCGTCCCAATGAAAAAGTCGAAAGAAAGTCGTTGTCAATGCTGCAACAAAGCGCTTGCAGACGATTTTCACTTGGTATTCGACGATGAAGGAACAAAGCAAAATATTGCGACACTTTTGCTCAACTATATTGGAAAGAAGTTGGATGATACCGACGGACTGAAATACGCAATTTGTGATGCATGCTGGCGTCAGTTGATTCAATACAGTGAATTCAAACAGAAATGCATTCGAGCCAATGAATTGTCCAGTGATGACGATTGCGAAGAGGAGGATGAAAAAGATACGGAAGGTTATGATGAAGAACAAAATGAATGCGAAGATGAAATGGCAAATGACACACTCGATTGCTCATCTTATGAAAATGGCAAATACTTGAATGAATCTCAAGATCTGGATGATTTCGATGAGAACGAAATGAACGTTGAATACTTGGAAGATGATATTGTATTGAATGAAGGCAATGATTACAATTCAAATGAATATAACGAAAATACACACTTCAAGTATGAAAGGCTTCCTTTTGATTTCACGTTGGTTTTATTGCGACCAAATATACCTCTGGAGAATGGTAATTTTTTCGTTTTTTCTAGCTCGTTTTTTTTTATATATATTTTCATCTTATTTTTTATTCTACTTCATACCATAAGTAAAATTTTACTTCTTCTCGAAATAAAATCTAAGTAAAAAAAAAATAAATCGTTTTTTTAGATAATCCCGAAAGCTTGTTGAGAATCAAAAAGATACTCGCCTCCGGTATTCCACGGCATGTAGTTGATAGAAAATCCAAGAGCGCTGAAATAAATGCTGAAATCTTAGATGTAGAAAAAATTGCAACATCCGACGACCTCATCAATATTTTGGAAGATGATTATCGAACCGAATGTACAGAAAACACATGCGTTGAAAATCAAAATGAAGAAGAGCATTCGAATGATATTCAATCGGCTGATGTGAATGAATACATCAAATCAATCGCCTCTATCGATTACAAAGAATCTTACGAGAACTACATCACATGCACTGTAATAATTCTAAGACAACAACAACAACAAAATGTATTTCACAATGGAATTCCCAATTAATATCCATTTCAGCTCTGTTCCGAACTGATAACGAGTCAACAGCATTTGATATACCATATCAATGAGAGTCACACACAAACAAACGGTTGCTTGTGCATATTTTGTGACAATTACGCACCTTTCGAGGATTTGGTGAAAGTTCAAGAACACATTTTTCAACAGCATCTTGATTTGATTCCGTAAGTTGCATTGAAAATAAATGAAATGCGGTGATTTTGATGAGTATTGTTGCCATTTAGGGCTCAGCTGTGTCTGACGTGCGCAACATGCGGAAGTGCTTTCAAGTCTCCGGTGCAATTTGGTAAGCACATGTGCCTGATCATTGAAGACGAACATTCCAATTTTCAATGTTCAAACTGTGATAAAAAACTAAACTCAAGGAAACGGTAAGAATTTGAATTTTTTCGGATCGATTTACATATGTTCGGAAATAATCGAATCAAGTAGAACTCCTTTCGGTGAAGTTAATTCTGCAGACTCGAATCGAATTGAACACACCCACAGTCACAAATGTTCGAAGATTTGCTTGCAAAAAAAAAACAATACAATATTTGGCACTAGTTAGTTTTTGCACAATATTAATGCGGAGACAGTAAGAAGTAGATGACCAATATATGCAAATGCATGCGCTGCTTAATGATCATCTGCTTTCTGGTGTTTAATCTTTCTGCGTGATTATTGTACAGAATCCAACCACTGCTTGAAATGGTATTGTATTGGTAAGCAAAATTTCGTCAAATTTTTTCAAGTGTGATCTTCGAAAATCAAAATAAAATTTCGGAAAAAACTAAGTCTCTTTCATTTTACAGATACTTATTCCATTCGCAGTTCCACTTAGAAAACGCCCGGCCAAAAGTTTGCATCATTTGTGAGTTGTCTTTCAAAAGCGAGGAAACATTTTACAATCATGTGATGTTTGCTCATGAGCGTGTTTTCGAGCACTTCTGTCGGCAATGTGATAAATCATTTTCGTCCAAATTTCGATTGGAATTACATATTCGAACGCATCACACCAAACGAACTATGCAATGTGCTGCGTGCGACAAATCGTTCGTTGATAAAAATATGTTGGACGAGCATGTATCAAGCAAGCATTCGATTCGTGCCGAAAAATCGCTGGAATGTCCCATTTGTGAAAAGATCTACAATCGGTCGTCTCGCCTCCGAAAGCACATGACAACTCATGAGCGGCTTCAAAAGAATAGCGTATTGATTTGCGAACCATGTTCAATGGCCTTTGGTGGTGTAGAGGAGATTGATGAGCATTGTAATCGATTGCACGATGACGATAGCTTGAATATTGTGAAGAAGGAGATTCTATTTGTCGTATGTTGCGAATATTGCGAATTTGCATTCGTTGACAATCACAAGTTGGTGGAGCACAAAGAGAGCCATTTGAATGATGAGAAACCGTTTAAATGTGGCTTTTGTATGGCCTGTTATGAGACCTATAGCAAGCTAAAAACACACAAAAACACACATATTAGTCAGCAAAAAAAATTTCCCGTTCAACGTCATTATATGTGCGATGTAGACAATTGCTGGAAACGATATCGCCATTGGAGCGATCTGTTGAATCACCGAAAAACCGTACATCTAATCAATCCATCGATTTACAAGTGCAATGATTGTGAGCAAACATTCTACCAAAGTTGGAACTTTTCCTATCACAAGAAAACGGTTCATTCGATGGCCACCATCAAGTGTCAGTTGTGCGATTTCGAATGCAAAACCGCGTACAATTTGAAAACCCATCAAAAAAAGCAACATTCAAATAACAACGACAAAAATGAAACCGAAATTATTCCAACGAATGATGTCATTCGATCGAAAAAACCTGGAAAACTGGATCAATACTTGCAGAATTCCGGAAATGCAACGATTTGCAATATTTGCGGCAAAATATTGGCCACACGAAACAGTGCACGGTCACATATTGAAATGATCCATTTGAAAATTAAAAATCATTCGTGCCATGAATGTGGTAAAGAATTCTATTTGAAAAAAGATTTCACCGATCACAAACGATTGCATACCGCCGAAACACCGTACGAATGTTCAACGTGCATGCGCAAATTTCGAACCGCCTCCATGCTGAATGATCATCGAAAGTAAGTTGAACCGGCGGTTTTCAAGTAGAATGCTTAATTTTGAATATTTTACTATTTGAATTTATTTTATAATGGAATGCATCATTTTGTTTAGTTATTGAAAATGTGATCTCGTTGCAGAACTCATTCAAATAACCGTCCTCACAGTTGTCCCTACTGCGCTTCGACGTTTAAACGAGCATACGTGCTGAAAAACCACATCAAACAACACATTGGCGTTAAAGGGTATGCTCGACATTTTCATTTCGTTTAATATATCTTCATCAATATTTACGAAAATTCATCCATTTTTGTCATTGTTTTTCCATTTGTACTGATCTGTATTCATGTTCATCAATTTTCCACAATCACTATCAATGTAGAGTCGATAAATTCAATTCTAACGATTTTCTTCCTGTAGTTTTCCATGCAAAGTTGTAAATTGCCAAAAAGAATATCGAACTCAATGGGAGTTGAATAGCCACAGTCGGTCGAAGCATCTAGAAGATACGATACCAAATGATCATCCCTCGAAACCTCTTGGTCATCAAATGAGTCCAATCATTGAAACTGAACCAAATCCGGCCGATTTAATCGAAATGGATAGTGGATTGAAAATAAGAAATGAATCTAATGATCTAATTACTCAGAATACTGAAGATCAAACTGTCAAAAATACACTAACCGTTGCCGGCAAAGAGATTTTACCTCCAATAAAGAAGAGAAAGAGAAATACGCGGCAAATAATTTATGTCATGCCTGGCCCTGTAGTTGAAAATGTAAGTGAGAAATTAGTCATTAATCAATTATTCAACACTTATCCTCTATCTCAACACACAGGATATGGATCTTACTACAGCCCAGGTGAATGAGGCTATATTTGATAATCGGTCGATAGGAATCTCTGCTAAAGAGACCAGTTATCTTTCATCGGAAAATGATACAATTCCAAATGTAATATACGTAGTTGATGAGCAAGAAATCTCTTCGAATTTAGACCTAAATGTGGAATCGACAGCAATACCGAGCATTCATGGGAATAAGCCAATGACGATTCTAGTTTGTAACTCCGATTTCAGCAATATGACTAATAGTAATTGACTATTATGGAAGTTGGTGCTATCCAAACTGTTGGACAAGATGCAAACATCAATGCTTCTTACTATGAAAACCTTTGCACGGGGAACTAACCACATACTGAGCTGTCATTGAACATCATCACTGATGTGGGGCGTTCATAATGCCAAATAAATATTCAAAATATCAAATTACGCCACATTTTTTGGTGAACGCTCCGCGAAAGTGATGAAAGAACATTTATTCCGCATTGTGAATGCACCACTTTAGTGGTGATGCTCAACGACAGATCAGTTTATGGTTAGATCCCCGCGCAGAGACTTTCAGAGTAGCATTGAATTGGGATGCCCAGTAATCGGCTTGACATTCGCAAAATTGTTGGATCTATGAAATACATTTTTTTTTTAAATCAAATGAATAATGTGACCCAGGGATTGTCTTCAAAGAAACATTAATGTAATTTTAAATTGATTGTAATTAGTATTAAGAATGTTAATAAAAGTGGAAGCATACAATTTACAATTTGACGTGATTCAAGAGATTATTTTCAAATTCTCTTCCACAATTTCAAGAGACAATAAAACTTTTCCTGAGATTTTGGTTTTTAAATTCGTTTGACATGTGGTAAAGATTTTCATTTTCTTTTCCGTTTTCTTACTATAAATAAAAATGCTTACCAATTTGACTAGACGTTTGAAATAAAATCAAAACTGACCAATTTTATTTGAAATAATCTTTTCCCCGCCAAATCTATTAATTTATCCATTTTCATCGTAGACTGAAATAGAAGAGGTCTTCGATTACCAAAATTGTGAATTTTCTGCAGAATTCCGACCCAATTTTGTTCCAACGATGTCAATGTAGCCATTCAAATGCAAACGATTAAACCAAATACAGTCAAGTAAGTGACTTGGTAATTTGTATCTGGGGGTTCGATCGATATTATGTTATTCGCTTCGAAAACAATCTTTCGAGTGTATTTTCTTTTTATTTTCGTTGCAAATGCTGTCAATGACCAGCACCATCATATAACGACCACTGAATGAAAGAGTTGAAACTAAAAAAAAATAAATGACGAATATTTATTTCCAATTGAACTTAAACGACATTCAAGTTGTTTTCTAAATATAGTTAAAGTTTTTTTTTGAGGGAATACAAAATTAAATCATGAAAATTCACTGCTTAAATGGCAAGGTGACAAAAAAAGTTGGAAAAATCGAAAATATGCGGGATCAAATTTCCCTATAAATACGATTGCATTTTAAGTGATCGGAATCTAGTTGGTAGTTGTGTCACAAACAGACAATAAGTCTGTTCTCAATCGAAAATTTAGAAAGTTTTTTTTTGATTGAATCAGAAATTGTTGATATTTGATATACAATTTCAACGTGAACAAATACGCACACACATTATGTCTCTGCAAATTATATCAAAGTATTTGCCCCTGTGTTTGCTTTTAACATTCTTCGACTATTGCGTATGCGATAGTAATACGATAAGCACGGAAACGCCTGGCTTCTTTCTGAAAGTGACAAAAAATGTGCCACGACTGGGTAGGCGATCGCAACAGGTTAGCGATTTTGAAAACTTCTTCTTGAAGACGTCAAAAAGTGTGCCCAGAATTGGACGATCTCAAAATGTGAGTTTTGAAAATGGACAAAATTTTCTGAATAATTGAACATAATTTGATCAAAAACAGAATGAAAAGAGTTTTCTCAACGAAATAACAGAAAAAATACTAGTTTTTATGATAAATAGATTGAAATAAAGCAAATATTTATTATTATCGCTAATTTTTCGCAAGGGAATAAACAAATAAAAAAAAATCATGATAGTTGAGTGATTTTCATTTATATTAATAATGATTTCTGTGAATTTCATTTACTTTTGATGTATTTTCGGTGATGTTTGATAATTTTTGTTGGATTTGCATGATCTTATTTCGATTTTATTCAATCATTTCGAAAAGTTCGCTGAAGCCGAGGGCCGTGATGCTTCGGAGAAACACTATAAAAGTGTGCAGCCATTTGACTCGAAGTCACTGCATCATTTGTTGGCTTCCGAAAATGTAAGTGAGAAAGACATCAAATTTGTATCATGGGACAATTTCGATATAGCGCTTGAGAATGACGATGGTCTATTCCTGAAACTGCTCTCATTGGCTGACGACGAACGAAGTATGCCGATGTTAGCGCAAAAATTGGCTCAAGACACATTTGTACCGTTGCAAAGGCCACAAGATGACAACTATTACTATCGGATTAGTCGTGGTGGCACCCAAATCAACTGAAACTTTATTGAATATTTTATCAACTGCCGATCTCTTACTTTGCCTGAACTCTGAAGAAATTATGAATCAATCCGAACATGCTGCATATTTATTAGAGCAAATACACTTGTATTGCATTTCCTTGTCAATGATCTTAAATAAATAATTACGATTCAATTTTGATTTGTGTGTATATTTCTTTCTTCCGTACAATCGAGATTTTTAATGCATTGCGATAAATTTTTCAGAATTTCGTTATTTCTTCCATTGACCCGACAATGGCGTCCAGTTTCTAATCAAAAGAAACAACAGACTTTTAAAAATAATTTTCATACCGTATTTTTGAATTTCAACATTTCACATTAAATATTGTAAAAAACCATCAAACGTTGCTCACACGTAAGAACCAATCCATTGTTGCTTCCCATTCGGTACGTAGGCCATAGCCGTGCTGTGAGGTTTGTGTGCTAGTTTTGCTCAGAGTACCCATCGCGTGACTTCGCTTTGTATGTATTAGTGGCGTTTTGCTGTAGTGCTGGTGTAAGCTACCAATCACGTTTACTCATGGCTGCGGCCTGATTTGATTGGTTGCTCGCCACAACGCACTATATTATACACTCAATCTTGATTCCGTTTGTTCGTTATCAAAGGAATTTCATTTGTTGAATTCTTATTAACTTTGGATCTCAGTTTCCCAATGAGCATGTCTGCTGTCTATCATGCTGTCTGCAGCCAATAGATCGCATCAGTTACATATTTTGGAGCAGTGCTAATCGCATCAAATGAGAAAATGTACTATGTAATGACTAAAATGTGCATTTTTTGTGTTATTTTCACAATAACTTGTGTTTTGAGTCATTGAGTATTATCTAAAGTCCCTACATTAAAATAACGCCATGTTTATTGTATCATTCGAAATATTGGATCGATAAATATTGATATCACTACAAAGCCCACCGTTAGTAGACGCATCTTTGTAGGCGTGCCATCTCCCTTGCATCAGGAATTGAGGAGAATGCATCTTGATACATTCGACAGTTGTTATTGTAATAATAATCAACAAAAATGATTCTTTTTTAATTTTCAACAAAAAAAGTAATATACGAATCATGTTTTTCAAAAATATTTTAAAAAGTAAAATTCAATTTTTGTATTCACTGGAATTTTCGAAATTTATCAATTTCACCTACCAAATAAATGCCACTTTTGTTATTGAATTACAACACATATGAATGGGTGAGAATGAAAAAAAGACTTCATATCTCACCCCTTGCTCTCGCTTATAGAAAATTTCATAAGCAATCTATTAAATATTGTGATGCTTCGATAATAAAATGATATCAAAGACAATCAACTTTAGATCAGTCTCGTATCAGGGGGTAATAGCTGAACGGAATGTCTGCAAATGCGTGGAAATGCCTTCGAATTCCGTCAGACGCTATATGCGCATTTGCTACTGTCATTGATGAATTTAAGCAACACGAGAAAAACAACAATAGCACGGTGAAACACGAAAGAAATACTGCAACTTCCGGACTTAATTCTCGTTTCCATATATCAACAAGATCTCTCTCGAAAATTTCTTGCGATAGCATCCTCCTCTGATGGAATGTCGAGTGCTGAGTCTATCTTCCTTAGCAAGTTGATATATTTTGTATTCTTCCAAGGGTTTTCTGTAATAGTTCTTCGCATCAGATTTCTTCCCCTTTTGAAGTGACTGTGTTTTTATGACATGAAATGTTAATACTTTCGTTGATGGTGTGTTTTCCGTTTCTGTCTGAGCTATTACCGATGCTTCATTTTTCTTCTCTTAATGTGTGACTTGCTGGATTATTCAAATTTTTTCGGCTGCTTTCGTCAAAGTATCTATTTAATTTTCTAGAAATTTGATTACTTGCTTTAATTTGTCCATTATTTTGACAAATTCATGGTTTGCTTTTTCTGAAATGTCTCTTCTAAATTTCTGAAGTGAAAGGTTTATTCGTTATTGGATAATTTACTTTGAATCAATATTTTGAGTTTATTCATGCTTGTGTTTGAAATCCCTGATCGCAATTGGGAAGCAAAGGAATTGGCAACGACTTTCCAAAATCTATCCATTCGCTGATCCACTCATAGATTTTGTTGTGATGTTGTTCAATATCGAAACGAACGAAGAAAAGACGCAGAAATGCGATCGATTGTGTATTAACGTGTTGAGTTTCTTGGTCAATAACAATCAACTGGCATGTTATGATTGGAATCATCAACCTTATCCGTTTCGAATTGCAGATCTTTTGTGCTCATTTAATCGTTAAGTAGAAGTTATTCCATGTTATTATCGTGAATTCCTGCCATTTGTTTTTCGTTGTTGCTGTAGTTATTTTGTGTGGCTGCCGTCTCTCGGTTCGCCGAGTGTTATCATATGAATATGCTTGCCACACATTTTTCTTTTGGTTTTATTCATTTTCATATGCGAAAGTCGAGAGAGTTGTGCAGAAAAGTAGGCGGCCGAGTTTTCAGGCAAATACGCGCATGCAAAAAACAAGGATTATTATGCTTATCAACGCCACAAAAATTGGCATAGAGTGCACGAAAAAAAAAAGAATAAATTTTTTTTCTGCTTTCATTCGTTCGTAATATGCTGTGGCCGATGTTGATGCGGATGGTTCTACTATCACCTGAATGTTCTTCACAAGACTATGCACCATATAATTTTCTATTTTAATTTTTCATTGTTCGCATAAAATGCGGTATGCTTGAGTCTGGTTAAAAGCGAGAAGGAGCTCTCGATCACAGTCGGTAAATGAAAGAATACTCTTGATCGAATTGAGTGTGTGTCCTTTATGATGGAAGAACATGGACGTGCGATTTATTCCAGCTGCGGTCGCGAGCGGTCTTGTAACGAAGTCACAATATTCTTCAATTCGATATATATATATATGCCGGGACCAATTCAATAAAACGCAAATTGTTGCACGAAGCAAAATACACTTGCATAATTTGAGCGTCTACATGAGCACGACATAACGGAATTACGGAATATTATATTGCACACACAAACATAGAGGGAGAGAGAGAGGGAACAAGAAATTGTGCACACCGAGTTTAGGTTTTCTTTGGAATGGAATGAGGCTGTATTGCGTTGAGGTGAGTGAGCTAGGCAGCGAGCGACCGAGTGCCGAGTACATGTCGCCCGCTTTCTGAAATGCAGATTTCGCCAGCCAATGAATGCACATTCAATGCGTACTTGCACGGCCGCATGATGTAAACACACTTCAGTCTGTATCTGCCGATATTCTGTAACCTAATAATCATATCGAAAATCGCTCAGACTATACACAACGCACAATGCACAATGAATAATAAGCAACAATAACAATGAAAAAAGAAACTACAACGACGTACACCAGAAAATTTAATATACTTGCAAGTAAATGTATGCAATGGTTTTAATCAAACGCCTCAGAGTATAATCCGTGCTATGATTATAATGGCGGCACATATGTAAATTTTAATAATATACAAACACACACACACACACACACACGAGACCCACGCCGAACGATCGAACGAGATGGCACGATTGAGGAGAAAACCAGCCACTAAATATGCACACTGATTGCAGTTCTGCACAAAGAATATGGAAACAGGAATTCGCTGAATCAGAAATTCTTATTTTTATACGGCGGCATGGCTGTTTTTACGTTCTACTCGTTTGTTCGAGATTTGCCACGTTGGTTTTCATCAATATTTAATGCGCCGATCGCTTTCCTTCCATGCGTCTATGTATATGCAGCTGATGCATTTTCATTCGCAGTTTTTTTATATCGCAGCATTAATTATTTTCATACGAAATGCAAATATTATTGATAAAAACCAACAGCAAAAATATTAAAACATGTGAAACATTTTCGGTGGTACAAATTGTGCATGTTCAAACAAAATAGTGTTTGGAAAATTGAAAAGAGAAATTGAAATGACTAATTTTCGAACGAATACTCTATTGCATTTGAATGAATGGTAGCAAACATCAGACTCACTTTCTGTGGTCGAGTGAAAAGGAAGTGAGATGTGAAGTCTCATATTCATTGGGAATTTATACAGAAAACCTGTACACGCTCAGAATTTTAAGTAAGGGTTGTCGTCAAACATTAGACAAATAATGTTAATCATTCGATCAAAGTGACAATTAGCTGTATCTAAATTCTTGATTTTACTAATAGAAAATATCTATCAATACTTTTTGGATCACTTTTGTTCTGTTTATAAAATATGCTGGAATCTATTGAATATTCGTTTTAAGAATATGATATCTTCCTTCGCAAAAAATTGACACAATGAATTGAAACTAGATTCAAAATTTTTGGTGATCTTTCGACGCGATTGGGATTCCGCTAATGCCGTTTGAAATTCGAAAGAGAAATAGATGCAATTTCGGCAAAACTTGAAGGAGAATTCCTTTTCGACGCTGTTTGTGTGACACGTCCAGATTTCGTAATGAGATCCTTCAATTTGATTTTCTTGTGAGGTCTATCACAAACGGTGGAGAGCCGGGGCTTGGTATCAACATATTTTATTGTTCAATTTATATTAAAATGGGGGTATTTTTGACGATACATTTTTCTGTTCACATTTTGCTAAAATTTGAACGTCTTCTACGTTCTATGAACACATTCTTTCGAATCAGATGTTCAAGATGATTCAAAAGCACACATACAATTAAAATGAGTCACATTTGCAGTGATTATACAGAAAATTTAAATTGATGTAGTGTTAAATGATGCAAATTACGATTTAAATACATAAACGAGCAGACATATCTCAAGAGAAGTGGTTTGATTGCCAACATAAATCAACAACTTTACAAATTGAAGGTGATTAATAATTTGTAAACTCATAAGTGACATTAATTAAATCCATTATATGGAAAAAGCACGCGGAGAAAGTTGAACGGCTATTCAATAGGCGATGCAACCATATTGCTTTTGCATGAAGTTACCTCAACTTCGGCTATTTGCCGATGTGTGGCGCTACTCATACACAATTTAGGAACAAATTCATGCAATGGCGTTCATTGCATTCTTCAGCTTGTAACTAATGGAAGGAAGATTTAAAAACATTTATAGAAATTTGATTTTTTTTCCTTGAGTCTTATACAGAAAATAATATCTCAATCTTTTTTTACAATTGCAAGTTCAACATTGAATGCTCAGTAGTTTTTGCTGTTTACTTCATTGCAAAAACAGTTATTCCTCGTGATTACCCATTCTCGCCTAGGTGTTAGCGTAAATCGCCGATTATTGTCATTGATTATAGGTATGCGGGTTCAATTTCTTCGTAGGGCGAAGTGTTTTTTTGGTCTGCTTTGTTTTCGAAACTGTAGCGTGCTCCGGAGAGCACGTTAGGCAGTCGGTTCCATACTTGCACCGATGAATATTTTCAAATGTTAACCACTCGCAAATAAAAACTCTATTTTTACTGCATTAGGCTCATCGCCAGCATGCATCTAGTTTCATAGTATGAATGTGCAAGTAACATATAAATAAATTGTATGATATTCTTGATTGATTTGATTGATAATGAGTGATCAACAAGTGTAAACGAATTAAATGCACAAGCTGTTTCCAGGATGCGATTCATAAATTTCGAATCACAGGCAAAACAATGCCCACTGATTTCTCACTCACACCGCTGCATCGCAAACGTATCGCTTCTCACCGGGAACTTCGCACTTGGGTGTCTCAGCAATACTCACACAGGTGTCACACTTTACCAGACAAGCATAACAAATTTGGATTAACGAAAAAAAAGAAGGTTGGAACGCCAGAACAATGCCTGTATTCATGGGCTTCAATTCAATACAAAACTTGAATTTTGTTTGGTTATTTTGGTTGAATTGCATCGAAATGAGCACCCATTCTTGTTGTATAATACACAATATCCTTGTATTCGACCACAAAATATTAATTTGATTCGAAAATTTGAAGCGAATAGAAAAGGATCAACACAATCGAAAGATAGTCGTTGTTTTCGGGGCGGACGAAAAAATGGCAATTGCCCGAAATGTCTGTGTCGATGTCATATCTTGTCAATAAATGTGTGTTTATGAAAGACGCCCATCAAGAAGCCGTCACTCACAAGAGGCCCAACAAAAGGACAATTTAGAAGAAAGCCGAAGTGTCAGTCAATTATGTGAAGACCTGTTTCATTCTGACCGATCTCCACATCAAAAGCGGTTACACGAATCCTTCATTTGCCATTCATTTCAAAAGCGGGCGAAGCCATTTCAAGTCCTTGCGCCAAATCAAAAACTTGACACGTATATTCGATTTGTAGCTAAATCGATTGACTTCGGCAAAAAAAAAAACTAACTTTGACGTGCATTAAACAAAACAGTGGAAAATCTGTGAAAAGTTAAAGATTCCATAATGTTAGAAAAAATTATTTCAAGAAATCAAACAAAACAGTTTATTGCATGATTTTATGAGTTTTCATGACAATTTTTTTTTTTCAACGTATTTCGAGCTAATTGATCGACTCAATTCGGACAAACGGTGATCTTAATGTGAATGAAAAGAGTTCAAGTTAGGTTTTTAAATCGAACAAACCGAAGAATAAATCCTTCTTCAGTTATCCGCCACGAAACAAAAGAATAAGTAACAACAGACAATTACTTATTGTTTCTACAAAATGTCGATACTTGTACCTTCGCAAATAGGATCTTTTCATTTCCATAGTATCTATTTAATGGCATTAATACCTGCTTCAAGTGTGGTTTCAATGTTAAACATGGGTTTTTGCTCTGCGATCTTTAAATTGATCCGAACGGTATTGAATGTCCGAAATGTCAAAATGCAATCGAATACTGAGCGGAAAAAAGGAAATATGCATGCGATAAGAAATCGACACAAAGTGAGGAATTAGCACTATCTTGGTGCATCTTAGCTCCCCAAAACTAGAAACGGATAGATTGAAAGAGCCACTGCCGATGTAAATTCTTGCCTTCTTTTGTGATGTTCGTCTTCTTCATTCGGTCCGTTCCCTATTCCGTTTTCTTTGCCGAAATGAGTTGAGCGCATTGTTGTTAGGTGGCTATTGTATTAGAATGTGTGATGGATTGATTGACAGTTGCAAATAATTGAAGAGAATGAAGAAAAGATGCACATTGTGAGTGCAATGAGGTAAAGACAGAAATTCATTTGGAGATTATGTGCTTTTATGGATATATATCATGCAGACATCGGCCGTCGTCGTCGTCGGCACACCGACGAAACTGGCTCTCGGTCTTTTGTGCAAAACCAGATCACTCTCTCGTCGGCGAAAAACAAAAAAACGATTAACGTCATTTTTTATTTTGGTTCAACACAAAAGGACGAACAGCGACGAAAGTCTTCTGCACCGACGCCAGACGACTTTATGCACAAATTCATCACTACCCAATTTTTTTTTTCCTCTACATCACGTCGTTTCTATTGATTCATCCATTCCGGTCGGTAATTATTATCATTTACAGATAAAAATCGATGCACATCTTGCCGCACGCACGCGCCTCAATTTGATTTATTTGTGTGCGTTAAACAAATCGAAATCTGCATAGGTGCCAAATAGCGGCAACTTTTGATTGATTATTCAAATAGAAGCGTGCAAATGGTCACGGGAAATAAATGGTATACAAAAATTGAAAAAATGTAAAAAAAAATGAGAAAGAAAATTCACTAAAAACCGAAACGGGAAAGACACAAAAAATTGCGAGTCGTGAAAAGAGCAAAAATGGGGAAAACCTTTAGAAAAAATGATCGAAAAAGTTGGAGCATTCGAGAACAGGAAATTTGAATAAACGGTAAACAAAAAGTGAACAAACAAGAACTAGAACAAATACGAGCGACACTTGACATTTTTCGGTTGGGCCTTTTTTTGTAATTGCACAATTCACATATTCAATCCAAAGAGTAAATGTTTAAAAACTGAATACATCACGAACATATTATTTCGTTTGTGTGTTTTTTCCTCTACGTCATCATCGTGTTTCGAAATGAATAAAAGAAGCACATAGAATCGTTTGGACAGCGGTCGGTTTTGTTTATAGAGTTCGGAATTGATCATGCATCTGTAGTAGCGAAAAAAAGCCAACGGCATCAAAAAAATAAAGAAAATAGAGCGCATCAATTTAAATATGAAATGAGCATTGTGAATAGGCTAAAGTGAGTTGTCATCATCGGTGGCCCCAGCGCACGTTCGCATTCGTTTCTCTCAATCGTTCGTCGATATGTTTCGATACACATTGTTTCTTTAACACTTTGCTAATTGTGTCCACAATTTGTTTTCCGTATCCGAGGGCCATTCGCTATATATCCACGCCATAAATAAATATGTGTCATTGCGTTCGGTCGTTCTGATAAATTAAATTTGTTAATGACATTTAATTGAATAGAGTAGCTTCAGAAAACCATTGTTCAGAAAACCTAATAAACGAAATATAAAATAAAATAATCCGCTATTATGAGCACGTAAAACTAGATCGAATATTGTTTAACTTGATTTTGGTATTTTTTATTTGGTTGTTGATTTGACTATTACCGATGTGTCGGTTGTGGCCACCGAGAAGGATGATGTTTACATTTCGCTGGCTTAATTTTTGTTGCAGTTGATGCTCTCCTTCTCTCTCTCTCTCTCTCTCTCTCTCTCTTTCTCTCTCTCTCTTTCTCTCTTTGTGTTCACTCAATAAATCAATTGATCATGAAAAAAGCGCGCGCGCGTAAGCGCAAAGTCTCATTTGAATAATACAAAAACACAAATCAAAGACCGACCGGGAGAGAGGAAAATGCTTTATTCCGTTTAATTGTACATCATTTGCGGCGGCTAATCGATCTTTTCGCACCATTTAGTCATTCATGAGTAGCATTTTATGGTATGTGATTCGATAAGCATGGGCATTGACTGCGGCGACGGTTGCGTTGGCGTATTCCTCCTTATCGGTCTGGTCGCGCGCATCGTGAGGAGGCAAAAGCAGGCAACCAACGGCGTAATTGAGTGCCTTGTCACTTTTTGTGGAGGTTTGTCAAATAAATTAAATCTATTACATCTTCGTCAACGACTCATGAATAAGCACTCGCATATTCTATGAGCCTAATGTGGCAGATCGATGGTTGATAATGAGCCCAGAAGTAGCGCAGCAAAATATATACAATCAAGAAATAATAATAAATATTAGATAAGTACTTCTTAGCAATTATCTCCTTTGTTTACCTTCACACCACAAAATGCTAGATAGACACAACGAGAGCCAGGGCAAAAAACCAACTCACACACACAAACGCTCATCCATTGAGGTTTCGACAAATGCATGTCTGAATGAATGTGTTTGTTTTTCTGTGGCTCACTGATTTGGTTACATGTGTTTTATTTTTTTTAACATTTTTCTTTAAATGATGGTCGTTTGGAGTACAACTGCGAGACCATTTCATTGTACTTTTATTTATTGTTCTTGTTTACGCTTCTTGTTTCATTTTGAAAATGCGTTAGTGCCGTTTTTTCACTCTCCGTATTTGTGTGTATGTGTTGTTTTTTCTCTCGTTCGAAAATGTAGACTTCTTTCAGTCAGTTACTTTGAAGGGATTTTCTAGCATTGTTATTACATTTTTAATATGCGGGACGTTCAATTGTTATTTTTTTGATTAAGAGGTTTAAATAACCGATTACAAATAGCACTCAAACAAAAACACAATTGGGCATTTAGGTAATTGCCATAGATCAGATAGTTGCGTTTTGTTTGTCGGCTTTGTTTACGATGCGGACCAAGTGTTTGGCGAATACGCCACAATCCTCCAATCATGATGGCTGGTTTTTGTTGGTGGCGACTCACTCTAGTTTTTCATGCTTTCAATTTATTCATTTTGAATCTGGTGCGATGTTGTTCTGATTTCTCAAGTTGTGACATTCCCAACCATTGTTGTTCGATCGAAAATTAAGCACTTTTTGGCGCTAAACTTTTATTACGACATTTATTTAATTCATATCATTTTCACTCTTTTATGGGCCTATTTAAATTGAAATTGTGATTGAAAAAAGTTTCGAAGCAATTTTTTATATAATTTTTATTATGAGTACAGAATATTCGGAGCATTTTATAGCAATTTTTGTAATACTTCATAGAACAATTGAAAAATTGGCACATTCAATTATCTGCTAAGACAATTTCTCATTTTCATTCCTTGATTTAAAGAACTGGAGTGCAAACTCAAGATTAACTTAAAAACAACGAATGCACATGTACTTTTTTGAAAGCCCTGAAGATAGCATTTATTTCCTCAATTTCAACCACTTGTAGATTCTTTATATGAGTTTTCGAACACTTCCATGTCTTTGGATTCATTCAGATCTATTGGGCAATTATTAAAAATCGATAAAATGTCAATTGAATGTTTGAAGTGAAGGATGACGAATGATCGCCGCGAAACGCTGAGTTCCACATGACAAAGCAATGTGGTTAAATGATGCAAGAACTCATTAAAATATTTCACCTTTCATCCTTACTTTTCCTCTAGCCTTAGCAATTATGTGTTTTGTTTGCCATTGTTTTTTTTTTTTACCAAAAGTACGTTACTTAAAGTAAGTTTTCTAAAGCGTTGATGTCACCTGTTTGGATTCACTCTGTCGATTCATCTCCAGTAGCAACGTTTGTATTTCATACAAAGGGATTTCCCTGTGACACAGACAAAATAGCATAGAAAAAAATGTTTCATGAAGTCTTTAACTGTATTTTATTCACTTTTAGCTCCGGAATGCAAACATAATGCCGAGCGAAACTGAATAAAAGTGGTTAAAGATTGAGGGGTACAAAGCGAGCCATAAAAACGATTTATCCAGTTGAGTAAATTTAACAGAAAAAAGAGTTTTTCATTAAAGAAGGCTTATTAAGAGCAGGCCTCAATCGACATAAAAAGACACATTTTGCGTTTTTTTGTATTTTTCTGCATCGCTTTTCCCCGATTTATTCTTCCATTGGCTAGCAAAATCTGCGTTAAAATTACCATTTTGCTCTTTGGCCTCACCAGAATTGACGATCAGATTTTGATTCGTGAGCTTAAAAGTGTCGCATTTTGTGCCGTTCGAGTCGGCTCACTCGAACATGGGAAAAGGAATCATTGTCCGGATTCACGCATCATTTTCCAAATCGAGAAAATTGAATGCGAAACGAGATGGTGTAAAGAGACGAACCGCTATTCCTGCACTGAAAAGTGTTAAGACGACTCAAAACATAATAATCAATTCAAATCAACAAACACGCCACTTTATAATGAAATGCGCAAAACAAAACAAATTTACTTTACACAATTTTATTTTTTTGAAAACTGAAAAATTAAAAGAAAAACACAAAGCGATTAAAAACAAATAATTTACATTCAGTTTTTATGCTAATAATTGTGTGTTGTGAAGAGAGTAAGAAAAAAGTGAAACACATCGAACGCCAAAGAGATTGGTGCGCAGCTTGTGGTTGTGTGCGGTTTTCACGAACTTGAAATGATTAACAGTATGCTAAATACTAACCAACGTTAGATGGCTGCGCGCTGAAATCTTAATTAATTACGCAAAATTAATGTTCAATTCAAATTTAAATGAAATTCAACTGATGATGGAATTAAGTGGCAAATTGCATTGGTGTGAAGATGTGACGAGAGCAGAGCAAATTGAAAATGCATAATAAAATGATAAAGTTTAATAAGTTGTTGTTGTTTACGTTGCCAACGAAAAATAAACACACGTTACTCGTTCTGCCACTGAATTCGTGGGTATTTAGACAAAGTCGTCGGTTGTATGACTGTGAGAGTGTGCGAGCGATAGGGAGAGGAAAAAGCGAGTTAATTGTTGATGTTGTCGGAATTTTTTGTTTCGTGCATTTGCTTACTAGTCCAAAGAACATAGAATTTTGTCTGAGTTGCAGCTCGTAATACGGCTAAATTCGACAAAACATCACGATTAAATGCGATTGATATGTGTTTTTGAATTGCACTCCTGAAAAGTTCAAACATCAGAGCGCAACCAATTAAAGTGGTCAGAGGGCTCAAGAAAGGGAAAGGCGCACGCACACACAACAATGAATATGTATTTGGTTGGATTAAATAGAGTTTCTGAGAAACAAAATCGTCGCCTATTGCTATTGTCGGTCCCCATCATGAGCCTTTGCTATTTTAAATGCATTCGAAACGAAACAACAGCTACAAAGTTACATTTCAAATCACACACAAACAAACGAACAACCAACCGAGCACACGAAAAACTATAATGAAATCAGTGGAAAAGGAGCAATGAACAACAGCAACAGCAACACAGCATAATAATATTGATAAAAGAATAAGATAATTAATGGAGCACTCAATGCGATGTATGTTTGTTTGAATAATTGCGCCTCTGCCATTTTTACCGAAAGTGAATGCAAGCTGGCGCTCGCTCGCGCGCATTCGATTCACAAATCGCTTGAGTATGCATCATTGGCTTTCGCCAAGAACGGCCGACGTTTCATCATTGGCGGCGTTTGACGCTTTCATCTTCGAAATTCAATGAAATCGACCGAAATGCATTCAATATTTCGCACAGTGCGACTTATCAAAAGCGTTTCGTTTAAAAGTGTCATGAATGTTGAAGCGTGAAATGTATGAAATGACCAGTAGCTTGTTTGATTGCACTGATGACAGAAAGTGTCAGTTTAAATGCACGATATCGGTGTGAGTACATTGTAGATTATGATTAAGATATGATAATTTATACATTTTGTGAAGTAGAGAAATGTTGTACTTTTCGAAGAATGTAGTTTATTATC
This sequence comes from Obolodiplosis robiniae, assembly GCA_028476595.1. NCBI lineage: Eukaryota > Metazoa > Arthropoda > Insecta > Diptera > Cecidomyiidae > Obolodiplosis > Obolodiplosis robiniae. The sequence goes on along the minus strand of CM052017.1, from coordinate 2,502,215 downwards.
ATTTCAAGAAGAAGAAGAAGAAGTAGAAGAAGAAGAAAACAAATCATTGTCAACTGATCGACAGCTTTGGAATGGTAATTTAGTTTTCGCCGCATGAAGACACTCTGCTTGGATTGTATCAATTTCAGGTGGATAACTGTGAGTGCGTCCGTATCACTAGATGCGTGAGCACAAGCAGATGACATTGGCTAACTGCCAACAAACCGAGAGATCTAGATGACAGTAGATTTTCGAAACGAATGCCATCATTTTTAGATGGAACCAGAGCGGCGAAGATAAGTCGAAGGGTAACGAGACATATAAAGAAAGAACGAAAAGAGCTGCCGCAATATTGTGCACAAATGTAAATTTCGTACGTGTCTCCATTTCGATTAGAGAGATGGCTGTTGTGTATGCATGCATATGAAATGTGAAATTGTAATGCTATATAAAATACAATGAAAAGAGAGTCTAATGTGTGCTGTGTGCTGTGTGCTGTATTCACATATCGCGGTATTGGGTCTCCGACACGCCCAGTGGCGCCAACTTTCTGGTTGACGCCTGCAGGTTCATTTATTCTCTTTTCTTGACGATTTTATATTCATCTGTTCGACTCTTATTTATATATTTATTTTATTCATTCGTGTGTTATTGCTTCTTTTTTCTGTCAGTGTGTTTTTTCGAGTGCTTATAACTTTCGTGTGTGTCGTTGGTTAATGTTGTCGCGAGCGGCCAGCTATCGCGTGATTTGCATGTATAGAAATCTCTGATTCAAATACATCATTGAATCAAATAATTTACTGTCACCCGAAACAATTAGACAGAACAACACATGAAGAAACTCAAAGAATTATGGAAATATTTAGTTTTGTTAGAAGCAAACCGCAGAGTCTAGCTATTCAAGTTGACGCAGATTGGATCGCATTCAAACAAATGTTTCGAATTGACTCCAATTCGTATCTGGAAAAGACGCAAAACAGAAATGACTTGCACACAAGCACTTTGCATGCGATCGTCGTCGTCCAATATTGAAATAGAGCGATCAACGTCTGTTACAGCCAAGCACTCTTAAACAAGTTTTGATCCATATTAAAATGCATGAATTATTCATATTTTTTTTTTCATTTCTAATCGGTTTTCGTGTCATTTGTTTTTTCTCCCTTTAGAAAGTGTTTTTTTTTTTTGAGATCACGATGCTCGAGAAACAGCTCGATATTTTTCTAGGCTATAATTCGATTTTTGTAGTCGTGTTTTCTTCGAAAAGTTGATCTCTTACCAGCTTCTCGATTGGCCGCGCTTTTTCGTATTTTGTCAACATTTCTCTCTCGATCCAATGTCTGTTCTTGCTATTTTAATTGTTGTTCTGTTAGTCAGCTTCGGCCATTTCAGCTTGGTGCAAACTGAAAAAAGCGTACACACGCAGTTCAAGAAGAAAAAAAACATCAATCTATAAGTAAAGTCATTCGTGATTGTTTGCATTTTAAAGTGATAATGCGACTATAATTACACCAGACAAAGATAGATGTGGACACAAATGAAACGCATTGTGTAAGTGCAGTAGCACTAAGTAGCTAGATCCCAATAGAATCGATTTTTATCTTCTCATGTTGTGTCGCCACGGCAGAGAGCATGTCAAGCACATTTCATTGGGCACTGCTATCTTATGTCCGCGATCTCTATTCAGCCCTTCACTTTGGTTCTCTCTCGTTCGATTCTCAAGCTGCTTTTTTTCCAGAGAGCCTTTTCATTGTGGATGCACAGTTTTTTTTTCTCCATCACTTTAGCCGTTTCATTCATGTTTATATTCGTAGACCTGTCACAATTATCGTGTATACAGTTCACGATTCAGTTCGATTTGTGAAATGAATAGAGAGAAAAAAGCGACTGAGAAGGAAAAAAGAAAAAAATATATATTGACATCATATAACATTTATAACAGATGCTAAGAACATGATAATGGAGCTGTGCGAATCATCAAAATTAATGCACAATGAATCGGATCGTGTGTTGTTGAATGTGTGGTGCTCTGGTGTGCGCGTCACTATGTTCTATCGATGTGCGGCACCCAATTTCTTGAACTTTATTTTCGCTGTCGTCGTCGTCATCGTCGTTGTAATGTTTTTGCGTTTTCGCTTCTTTATTGCCCGTAATTTTGCCGAACAGAGTTGTGATGCATAGGCAATGGTTTTGATCGCATGCAACGGTTCTACCTAAATTCTGTGTGCCAAAGCGAGCATCTCTCTCCTCTCTCGCTGAGTGGCGTCTCTGCCATTCCCATTCAATCGCCCCATTCTAGCTGTCTTTCTTGATGCAGTTGCGTTTGTTTTCCACGTTTTTTTTTTCGAATCATTTTTTCGCGTTGTTTTTGCCGTTGCATTTGGTGGGCTCGTGTGTACAGTTGGTTGATCGCCTGTGGCAATGTTGGCAATGATTCTTTTTGCCGAATATGTTTACTAGCCGCTCGCAAATGACTAGCATCACGCGCTCAATCTCTTTCCCTCTCGCTCGCTCACGTTTGCCCGTGCACACGGGCCACAATCCCGTATATGCATCAACATTTCGATTAGATTTCGTATGATATGCTTTTTATTGATTTCCAAGTAAAAGGGTTTTTCGACTTTCGGCAATTCGCGTTCAGAAGCATCCGAAAAAAGAGAGCGAAGCGAAACTTTTCTTTTTGTTGCGCCTTTCCATTGCGCTCTATCTAACTGCGCATGTGTTTCATTTGTGGATTTGTGGCCTGACTTTTTTTGGTGCCTGTTGCTGTTCCGATGTGTCGACTCTAGTCAAATTATTGTGTTATTGCTGTTATTCATCTTATCTTCCTCCCACTTTTTTGGTGTGCGCTCGGTTATATATAAAAATACACAAAGTCTTAGATAGCTCGACCGAATGATACTCGAAAATTTCAATAAGAAGTGTTCAAATCGAATGTATTCGAAAGAAGACAACAGCTCAAGCCGTCGAAGAGGCAAGCGAAGGGAAGACGATGGAATACGATGACGATGACGACGACTGCGAGCACGCATTCGAAATGCATATAGCCCAATGTATGCATACATGAATAGCTCAACATAAAATCTATATTATAGACCAATCATTTTTCAAAGAAATATCCCATCCAACACTCATTCAATGGCAGACACAGCCTTGAGGCTTGTTCTTCTCTTCGCTTTCCCAAAAAAAAACCGTTTCTGCTGCTGCTTCGGCGTTTGCTTTACTTGTGTCTATTTCTTCTTTTGTACTCGTTCTGTTACATTTATTCTCTTCAGTTTGCATTCGTGTGTTTTATTTAATTTTTCCGTTCCCTTTTTTCCAATCCCATTGCATTTGAGTCTTTGTGTGTGGAACGTCTGAATTTCGTATGGACATATACATTATTCACGCGCTATTTGCATTTCGAATTTGAATAAAAAAAAGAGCAAGACAGCATGTTCATGTTACATAATCTATACAAAGAAAAAGATGTCTAATATGTTGCACATACACGCCGCAGCCGAACTGAATACATGACTACCGTATTTTTCATGGTATTTCAATGTGGCTGCGTTTCTTTCGAGCGAGATAGAGAATAAGAAAAGAATTGTGCATTTAAAAAAATGCTTATCGATAGGCAGGACTGTATATCATTATGCATCGAACGATCAATTAAGCCAGATCCGATTTACACCGATCGAGACAATGAAGAAAACAACCCAAATGAATAAATCAAGATTTATCGATCACCAGCAACAAAATATGCATTCAAAACGATGAATGAGCGTATTGTTTATCCTGCCTTTCTCATCCAGCACTCACCAAACAATTATGATCAAATGCAATACGAAATGAGAGAGCGAGAGAAAAAAGCAACAGCTGAAGAACGGACGTTACAATCGTATATGGGATGAGACAATAACTAGAAATTGAAGTAGTCAAATTGAATTTTATTCAGTTCGTTTCTTTTTTTCCCCATACATCCAGTCGTTTTGTGATTGACTCGTCATCACTTCTTAAAACTATCTCTCAAAAACGATGATTTGCTGTTTTAATTGAAATTTTTCAACATTATCGTCTACAGTTTCGAAAAACAACCTGTAGCCATCGAGCGAGGAGTGAATGTGTGTGAGTCAGCACACCAGACTGGGCTTTGCATAGTTTCATTTTTGGGCAGCTTATCTTCGAATAATGATGCGCGAGACAAAGTCACACTCGATCGAAAAGGCAAGTGGATGAATCGGGAGAAACGAACGATGAGCTGGTAAAGCAAGTGTCACGATCGAGAGTGAGTGCAAGAGTGAGCACGAGGAGACACATGGTGATGCATAGAGAAAAGTCACCAATCGGCCGTCGTTCACATTGCCGCCAAACCAAAGCCTATTTTTCGATTGAAACGGGAGAAACTACAACAGATATGGAGTAAAAAAGCATGGCCTTCCAATCATTAATAACCATGACTATTGCTTAATTCCATCCATACACATCACAACAAAATCCATCAAACCAATCGTATGTCTATCTTGGGCTTTTCAACAACATTTTCTCTTTGTTTCTTTTTTGGTTGTTCACTCTCCATTTTGCCAGCGCTTTTCAATTGATTGTTTGACGCGCTTTTCTTCCACCAAAAAAGGAAGCCCATTGATCATTCGATTTGTGTGTAATACAAATTTAATTAGGAATCTATTCTATGCGGATCATCGAAGAGAGAAATTATCTTTCGATAATCGGCTGAAGTGCTCTTGCACACCGAACTTTATTAAACATGAAATTTAATCGAGTGTGAGAAAATCAGATATGAAACATAAACGCAATGTCAATCAAAATGTATTCTTTCATTTCTATTGAATGTGGCGAGATGCGGGAAAAAAGCAGAACTGAATGTTATTAATATTTTTGAATTGAATTCATAGTGATTCTAACAACTCTAGACGCCAGCACTGCATTTGGCTTTTAACATACACATTTTCCTTTCTTCAATGTATTTTTGAGTTTTTCAGTGATTTTAGTTTAGATTTTTTTTCTCAACTTGTTGATCAACAATCCTTGGAAACGTGTTGGAAAGTCTAATCACAAAAATTTTCGTTCTTATTTTTCAAGAGCCAAACAAGAGATTGCAATATTTCATCGATAATTGAGTGCCTATGAATAAAAGTGAAGATACAGAATCGTTTGAGCAGGAGTGTAATATGAGCGTTGATGTGACAAAACGCATTATGAAAAGGTGATTTCGCAAAAATCGCAAGATAATTTGATCAAAGTCATGTTGCGTTTCTGCAAAATCACATTTTCATGGTGCATTTTGGCCACAGCAACGCTCATGTGACACACCGGCTCAAACAAATCTGTATCTAAACTTTTATTCCCAGGCAGTCAATTGTGCATTTGAAACGGGAAAATGCATTCAAACGAGCATGTTCAGAGCTTTTATGTGCCAAATCTCCGAAAAAATGTGCATTCGGGCTGAATAGCCATGTTAGCACTTTCTGAAACGGTGCGGCAAACTTCAGTCATTGATATATTCAAATGTGGTCCAAACTTGGTTAATGTTGTTGATGATAATTAAAAGCACGAAAGAGGTGTCTGGCAATTTGTTTCTAGATTTTTCGGTGTATCGTTGTTCTGTTGTTTTGTCTTGTTCGTTACGTCGGATGGAAAGGAAATGACCATCTATAAATTATACGGGGTAATCGCGCATTCCGGGGCCTCGAGAATGGAAGTTGCTGGTAGAAAGTGAAGGAAGGAAAATAAATAGCCACGCCAACCAAAGCAGGCGAGACAGTACGACAAAATGAGGGAGAGCAAGAGAGAGCAGAGCTAGCAGCTGGGAAAACGATTCTTTCTCTCTCATGAACAAAGTTTTTTTTGACGCCCGCGTCGATTATGATAGAGACAAAATAATTTTATGAATAAAAAAATCGGTGTCTTCTTCCGTACATTTCGTCGGTCACCGTTAAAAATAAGCTTTATAAACAAATGGACTTTCTGTTTGATTTATTCTGTTTGCCGACGATTAGTACATTAGTGGTGTGTGAGAATAATATCGGATGGAAAAAAATCTCAAACTGTATTTTAACGCTGTTTTTTTTTATGAGCGTTTGTTGAATTTGTGTGTGTGTATGGGCATGGCGTCATGGGCATTTAACCTGATTAAAAATTAAGTATCGACAATATCGCAACGTCATTCATCCTGTGCCATCCCCGGCTATTTCCACTAATCAAAATAAGTGTTTTGGTAAAAATTGAATTATTGGAAACGAAAAAAAGTGGCGAATCATCGAACAAATTCAACACCTTTGGCTGTTGCTTACATGCTCTCTCTGTCACACTCACTTTCTTCCTTGCACTTTCTCTCTTTCGCTCCTGATCACTTCTGTGCCTCTATCGAAAATGCATTCTGCAAAAGTGCACAGTTGAAGGAGCAATGCTCTTGTTTTGTCGATGTATAATTCTTTTGAAAAGGCTCTTCTCTGTTGAAACAGTTCTCCGATGTGTTTTCTTTTTCTTCAGCTCTTTGTTGTCTTCTGAACAGTCATCAATCAACCTGAATAGAAGTGCATGCCAAAACACAGCGGCACTGCAATTCGGCCTCCGGTATTTGCATTGGCTCCTATTTGCACACCTCAGCAAAGCGAATTAGATCAACAGACAGAAATCTACTCGTTTTTTCTCCGGCTTTGTTATTTTTGCCCATTTTTTTGACAAGTTTTGTCTTAATGATCTGCACAAAGAACGGAATAACTAATCGAATTTTTGCCTTGGCTCTGGTCATTCGCAAAAGAAAAACACACTCACACACTCGGACAGATATAGAATAAAATAGAGCACGTTACATGCGCCAGCAAAGAAAGGAAAAGGGCTCAACATAATAATAATTCGCATTAACGTTTGAGCTCGAAATAACGATAAACCTTCGTTCATTAAGACGGTAAAAAAAACTACACACTCACACAACAATACGCAAAATACTCATGTGTAAATCTAAACAATATTAGAGGAAGAGTATCCTTTTTGGCGCCAGAGCGGTATCTCTTTGTGCACGCTCTTGACCAGTTCGATATGGAGCGAAAGATAGATGAGGCAAACCAAAGAAGAAAGAGAATCACAAATCGAAATGAATACAAATCGACAATTAAGGACGTTCGAAATAAAAGGGAAAATCGGTGTGTTCGAGTGCGAGAGAGCGCATCGAGCGAGAAATAGAATGGGCAATCCCGAAGGAAATTCATCAAAACCGCGCTTCTTCGTTCAGAAATGGACCCATCGCATATTCATCAGTTGTCTACGAATTGCCTGTGTGTGTGTGCTCGTCGCACCGCGTTTCGCCTCACGATTTGATCTTTCCTTTTAACCGAAATGATTTGTTGGATTTATTGATATATTTATATGTCGAAAATTTGGTGCACTTTTTAGCGGCCGGCAGTGTGTGCGGCATGCGATTTATAGATATTTATTATTGTTGCTCTTTCTTCTGAGGCTTCCCCGTTCACTGCTTTTCGTTTTTTTTTTATTTATTCATTTATTTTACTTTTCGTTCTCGTAATCGAGAACTCGCGGTTTTGGGAAAAAACAAAAAAAGAGCCGCATGACCGAAAAAAAAACACCGTTGAGAAAAAAAGGTTTGATGATCAACCATCGCCTTTCTTCTCTCGCATCACCGAGGTGATGAGCGTCCGCATCGAATTCGACCTGAAACGAAAACCATCCAAAATATACACTCATCTCGTGCTATAGTTACCTATGATGCTCAGCGACTTCTCCAGAATATTAACGTTCGTGTTGTTGTTAGTTTTTTTTCCGTTCTTTCGGAGTTTTACACACTTTTTGATGATTTATTTCTCGATTTCAACTGCTTGGTATTGATCATATTGTCTCATGTGTGTGTGAGTCCATAGCCGGCGCGTGAAAATTATCATTTTTGAATTGAAACGAATCTAAAAAAAATAACAACCGTAGATTTTCTACGGATTTCAACATTTTATTCAACGCATGTGAACAACCCGAAGCAGCAGCAACAACAAGCGAATATAATATTTAACGAAATAAAACATTCAAGGGAGCCAAATAGACAATTTATTTCCAATTCAAATGGATTTTGGAGCGCACAAAAACAACCGGTCAAAAATAAATAAAAACCTAAGTGAGTAACCGGTCAATTTTCGGAACAAATATGGAAATCAATAATTAATTAAAAAATAACAGGAAGTTTTTGATTAATTTCTGGTGTATTTTGTGAGAGCCGCATCTCTTTGACTATTTTCCGTTTCATCGATACCGCTTCGCGGTTGGGTCAGGGTTCGAATCATTCGCTGTTTCGTTTCGTTTTCTTTTGAATGATTTGTTTGGAGTTGCTGTTGTTGGTTTTGCCAAACGAAAATCTCGTTTTGTGCGAAATGTTTAATTTAGCAGATGCGAAACCACATCAAACAGCCACCAAAATTCAGACAATCAAAAAGCATAAATCAAAATCAAATCAAGCAGCTAGCGGTTTTCGATCGCCGTTTTAATTTAGTTTGCGTTTTTAGAATTTGCGCTATTTGGTTCGTTCTGCCGAAATACACTCATAATGACCTCGAATCGCTTCGTTCTCATGATATCCATCATAATTCGGCAGCAACTAAGCATTTCGTGCTCAAAATGCCGACGTCACAGTGAGTCTTTTCGCGCAGTATGACTCTTTACGGAAACTATATCATGTTGTTCAACTAGATTGAACGATAGCTACATTCAATATTACGCATTACACTACAAGGTAATTCAAGAAGCTGCATTCAAATGCAAATTTTCTCTCCCTCTCTCTTCCTTTCTCGTTATCAATAAATCTATTTATTTCCAACTTTGTGCATTGCTATGGCGCATTGTTGTTTCTTTTTGCGTTGAATTGCTTCATAATGAAGCCTTCATTTGATCCTACTCCTGTGCATGGCCTACAATCGGCAGTGTGTGCAACGTGTTCATGCTTGCAAAATGCGATGCGCAAAACGACACAAACGAAACAGGAAAACGATGTAACCAGAGACAAGTGCAGGTAAAGTGTAACAAAGCGATGAGCTGAACAGGAGCGCTTCGACAGACAGACAGAGAGTGAGAGAGAGCGAACGAAACACGAACTCAACGAGCAAATGTAATCGTCTCAGGTAGTAGTACTTTCAGTATGTGTGTATATCAATTTAAAGCGAGTGCCTGGTTAAAAGTTCGTCCATCGGCAAAAAAAATGCTTGTTTATTTCTTCGGTCTATTTATTTCTTTCTCTCTCTCTCTCTTTCTCTGCCAATGCTTGCATTATATATATCATTCCATGAATGAAAATGTAGTAGCATTGGGATCCTTTAGCTTTACCTCTATCTACCATCATCATCAACGCTACGACTCGTGTATTATTTGTTGTTAGTCTTGTTTTGTGAATCGATCGCTTATCGGCACAGCAGCAGCTATCACACATTTCCCTTACAACCTTGCATTACCATTTACACGTTTAAATTGTATGCATATTTATATTTACATTCACATCCCACATTTTATGGACATTGTCTCTCTTTCTCTCTCTCTCTCTCTCTCCCTCTGCTCTACTCTACATTCTCGTCCGCTAACTTGCCCGCGAATACCTGCCATGGACACGATGCTCAGTGTTTGCTCAATAAATTACACCGAAATCACAACTACACCATACGAAAGCGAAAAGAGGAAGAAAAGTAATTAAAATTCCCTTTTTCTCATTTTTGTTCGGCGATTCTGCGTGCACAACCACATTCACGACACATTCGCCCATTTGATGACAATTAAAGCATTTGCATTCGATCGAATGCTGGTTACAACTTACAAGACATTTTCAAACTTTGAAGAAAGTCGTACATCTTATTTTAAACAACGTTTTCAACGATATCAAAACAATTTTTAACTCTTGAGCCAGAGCGTGATGAATCTCTGATGTTGAAGAATTCATTTTATCGATGGCGGAAGTGCCAAAACTCGAAAATATGAAATTCGTGATGGAAAAGTATTTTTTTTTTTGCAAATTTTATGACTCCTTCGAAAGTTGGGTTAGCCGAATGCATTGAACAAAGTTGAATTCCAGCAAATTGCTGGGATGCATGCACTTCATGAAGGAGCAAATGTATATGTTTGTATCTTTCAAATGTTTTACGGAAAATCGAGAAACAAATCCTGAAAGAAGAATGCACAGGGCTGAAATTCACCAGTTTGTTCTTCTGAAAAGAGTTTCTTTCTGATTCACGTTTTGTTTCTACTTGTAAATAATGCCAACGGCACTATTTGAACGAGTTTCATACGTTCAGGTAACCAAAAAAAACGACAAAAGGAAACAATAAAAAAGAAAGAAGCACTAACCATGCACCGACATCAATATGCTAAAGAGCAGATCATTGTCCAACATAATAAGCATCAGATCCGTTTCGAGGTGCAATAACAATAGTGATAAAGACTGAGATATTTCCATATACACGAATCAAACGATACAGACAGCGGCTTTTTAGGGTGGAGATCTGTTGGAATCTCTTGTAATTTTTTATTTTCTTAAATTCAGGTTGAAGCTATGAATCTGTTCACTTTTGCATCGTCCGTTGGTTGAGTGCATCAAGGCTTTTCTATCTTTAAAAAGCATCAAGAATGAAAATAATCGTGTTCCTTTCGGCTGCCAAAAAGAAACAATTTATTATATCTGATTTCATAGAGGTAAAAAATAAATGCATCATTCAAAAAATGGTTCTTCCTTATTTTATCTATCGTCAGCCTATAGCGTTCTCTCTCTCTCTCCCTCTCTCTCTCTCCCTTTCTCTCTCTCTCTCTCTCTCTCTCTCTCTGATCGCATTAGAATATGAAATCCAAAATTTATGTAAATAAATATTCGGCTGCTTAATTACGATAGCGATCAAGCGTGCATCTAACTCGGCAGCCGATATCTCTCACTGAAAATCAAAGGGTTCTGTTGATCATATTAAAAGGCGGTCAATTTCAGGTTTCACATTTAATCTCTTTTTTCACCAATCTGGACATCTCCTCGATACTCCACGCGATTTTTTATTTTAGGAACCGTTATTTGGCGAATCCTCGATGAAATGTTGCCCCTTTTTCGAGATGCCGTACATCTCAGACTAATAACAGTAAAAATTGACCAAAATGCAACGGTTCATCAAATTATATTTTTCTTGATTTTTTATCGTGTCCATCAAATTTGTTGATGCGATCTATAAAATTGTGCGATAGATTTTCAGATAAAACCCTCAACAAACGGTAAATTCTCTCGATCTCATTGAATATGCATAATATCGGGTAGCACCACGGTGTGTGATTAATTTTGCATTCCAGTGGCGACCGAAAGTAGCCAGCCACTTGAAGAGAGGCGACCTTGAAACTCAACATGAAAATGAAAATAATAATTATTATGGACGATGTTGTGTCTCAAACACATATACACACTGACCGTACGGAATGCGCAAAACACATACTCACACTTGATCCTAATTAATAACGTCCACATGAGAAATATCACCATGAAATTGCTGGAACGAGCCGCGATGTGTTGACGTTGAAAGAGTCTTTCGATACGCTTCTCGACAGTCCTTATCGATTAATTGCGCCCTGGAAATGATGATATAATCTAGTTACACAATTTCAATTTGTACATTTAAATGTGTAATCATCTCTTTTTCACTTTTCACAAAGCATCTTTGTTATTTTAGAAGCACACTTTCGTTAATGGAATCGAAAGGAGAGGACATGGGTCTTTTCACACTTCATTTCAACAACAATTCAAACGGAAAATCATCTCAAATCCTCAAATCATTGTGCACATCATCAATCACCACACGATCGATTTGATTTTAAATGTCTCATGTTCCGACGGAGTCACACAGATTCCAGTAGCGCGACGTATGTTGCATTTTCCTACATTTAGTAGGAATGGTATTCAACGATATGGACACAGCGATCAGGTGATGTTTCAGGTTGAAATTTCAAATAATTATGCTCATGTTGTGATTGAAACCTTTTCAAGCGGTCGCACGTGCAGATTTACACTTTTTTATCTAAAGAGATCCGAATACGGTCAAAAAATCAACCAAATTCTTTGTTAATAATTCCATAGCTGTTTGCGGTGTCGAATGAGCATGGCAAAATATTCACAGTAGCCGGCTCTCTCGCATATTTTTCCGATAGACATTCGAACAATGGGAATGAGAAATGAGTATATAAATAACGATCTTATGACAAATCTTTTTACACACAAATAGCGATGTTTTGGAAGCCGAACGGAAGAGCACACACACACAAACACGCCGGCGTCCGTACACACGACAACAAATCACCCGATTTTGCCAAACAACAAAAGCCACCTCCGAAAAAAGACAAATGAATGCGAAATGACTCATCAAATTACGAGTGAACATCTCAACCAGATCGATCTCTCGAAAGAATTCCGGAATGAAAAAAAAAAACAGCAAGCAACGGTCGGGGATCGACTTATTGGTGCTATTTGTATACTGCTTTTTCTTTCGATGCGCCTGTATTTTTAAATGCAGTTTTTAAATTCAACTCATCTCATTAATCATGAAGAATTTATTGCTCAACGCACAAATTGTAATCGCTTCATTTTCCTTTCCCCCCTTTTGCTTTTTCCAGCTATCTGCTTTTCGTTGCTTTCCTTCATCACTCGGTCGATTAAGATTACATATTAATTCAAGACCGTTTTCGTGTCAATATTTAAGAAATATTTATCTTTTGTGTCTCTTTTTTCGATGAATTATGTTTGATGATCTTCAAATATCTGTTCTGTGTGCGCGCGCTTAACTTCGGGTCGGTTCGTTCTGATTCGAGAAACAAGAGCCGAAAGAAACCAAAAATATTGCCGAACGCGGCTCATTATTCTTTCGCTCTTCTCGCGAGAAATATAAAAAAGAATATGAAAACACGTGTGTTTTACTTTTTTTCCGTACATTGGATTATTATGACATTTATACTGATCATATTTTTCAAAGCGACTTCGAAATACATGCATTATGATTGATTTGTTTGGATCGCTGATTGACGAACACATCGACGAAAAAACCAAAACACACACAACAACCGACCGAATGATGAAAGTGATGGACCTTAACACGACAGTTACCTGTCCAACCCGATCGAAATATATTTTTCTAAATAAACACGTTTATTTAATTCACTTCATGAAGAAGAGATTAAAGGAAGCCGCTATCACTTGCATTTAATGGAAACAAGTTACATGCATGCACTTTTTTTCCAACGACGAAAAAACACGCACCGAGCAGCGCAGCCACTTGCATCGCCAGCATTCTACCGATGCCGATGTTTCGAAATAAGGGACAATTAAATACGTGTAAATGATACGATTTTTTTTCGAATTTGAGAGAGAAAAAAAAACGAATTTTTTTTAACTAGAAATCTGAATCGAATGATTGTAAGCAACGAGATAGAAACCGAACAAGGATTGTAACGAATCGGAGTTTGTTTTGATATTATAAAATCTGATTCAACCTCCAACTTTTTGTGCTTTTCTTTTCCAGGTTTATGAAAAGTCAAGCGAATCGAACGGAATTATAGTTTCAAGCTTGACTCAAACAATTCTCGTCAAACACAATGTCTTCATTAAAAATGACGATTGATATGGACAGCAAAGTACGCAAGCGGGCCGATTTTCGAGCATCTATGGATCTACTTTAGAGAGTTCACATGCTCTAATAATAAGGTCTTGGGAATTGATGGAAAAAAATGATTCTTCCAAATACTTACTTAAATATAATTACTTAAATATAATTCAAAATTGATGAAAAAAATATAATGAAAACATGTCGAACGGAATCGAAAGTGTTTCACAAAAATTAAAATAAAAGCAAATAGCATTGTATATTCCACACAGAAACTATTGGCACTTCTTCTTTGTTCAACTGACGCAATTAGCAGTAGCTTAATAATTCGAATCTAATGGATTTTACAACGCATGAAACGGCCCTTTCGAATCGTAAGTTCGGGGATGAGAGTGGCAATTGATTGAAAGTTGTCGCACTTTGGATGGAGTTGTAACGATTGATTAATCACACATTCATTTATGATGTAATTGAACGTGATTAATTCACTATTGTGCTGGCATTTTCTTTTCATCCAAATCAACATGTGTTGAGCGTTAAAAAGTTGCAAGTAGCAATGATTGTAAAGAGTGTGTGTTTGGTTTTTTTTTCTCTGTGATCAACATTATCACGTACACTTTTGCCGATGTTGGCTCTGTGAAAGCTGATACGCAGAGAACAACGGCATTTGTTCCTTTTGCCCGATATCACATTGCTGCAGTATGTGTGCGCTTTTTTTCACCGACGCTCAAGCTGCGGCGACTGTTGCCATCGACGGTCAATTATACATACCGGCTCACTTAAATCGGTGCGCGAATCGCGTTAAAAAGTCAAAACATTCTGTTTATGTTTTGCCGCCAGTTTGACATAAGGAATTCATGATCGCTATTTCAAATCCAAATTGAGCCAAAAGCAACCAAGAATTATACGAGAAAAAAAAACACGAACGGAAAATAACTTTGAACGAACAGAAGCAGAGCGACAACGCAAACTTACCGCGCGCGTACTTCACTCTCGATAACGAGCAGCAACACAACAGATCTAAAAAAAACGCATGTCTTGCTACTTGTAAGATATACATTTGCTCAACTTAACATCATTTCCGCTCACCTAGTTACACGTGTAAAATGACATTTTTGCATTCGTATCTTACTTTTCCCCGCAACTTTTTATGCACCATTTTGGTTCAACGGAATTTTGTCGGATGAAATCGGAAAATTGAAGGGAATTGCTTTGAAGGTGTTCTATTATGAAGATCGGAGCTCGATGCCCAAAATCCGCCGCTAATATCAAGTTGGAAGACTACCAAATTTAATTTGATTTGCTGATGAATCGCCAAAGAAAGTTGACTAAATTTCCTGTCAATATTTTTATTTTATCTGACAAAATTCTATTCGTCCACATTTTTCATTTTGCGCTGTAATTATTGTAAAATTCCATTCGCTCTGCAAGTGACAATGGGCCCAGTATCGAAATGAAGCAAAATACAAGCGATCGAAAATACAAGCCTCGGTAGCATGTTCAAAGTCAACTGAACGAATAGCGTTTCATTATTTCAGAATGATGCAAATTTTGAAATCTTGGCAGCTGCAATAACTGTTGCCAAAAAAATATTACAAATTTGATCCAATTCCAAATTCACGGGCCGAAATTCAAAAGAAATTCAATTTGAAACGAATATTCGGAATTTTACAAATTCAACAGACGATTTTACTTCGCTTCAATCAATTGTGTTTGTTTGTCTTTATTGAACATTTGATTTAAAAATGATTGAACATTTCAATCGCATGGAACGAATTTGGATTTGATAATAAAAATTAATTGAATTTTCATTTTGGCACTTACTCGAAGGCTTCGTCTAAGTTCACTGTATGTTATAATTAAAGATTTTCTGAGTTTTGCACGGCAGAAATACGATTTCCTACACCAAATTTCGAAATATTGCTGCTACACAATAACATTTACCTTTTCACCGTATGTTTTTCCATTTGAATTTAAATGAAGTGTGTTTATTGTTTATGGCATTTCAATGAAAGTTTTTTCGCATTGGTTTTGGCTGCCAATTAAATTCAAATTTACAAGCGTCGCGAAATATCAAATGGAAAAACAATAGATCAAACGGCAAATGGTCATCAAGAAATTCGATTGCTTAACATTTGGACGGTTTACACCGGCTGCGCGCTGTATTCGGACAGCAAATTATGTGTTTTCATCGACTGAACAAATGGGCATTCGATCTTTAATGCTACGAACTTTTCAGGTATTTGAAAGAGTTCGCCGTTGTCTTTGATAAGACTAGTCAATCAAAATCAAGTTGGTACTTGCCTCTCAAGTGAGTTGTGTTGTATTTGCGAATGAATCTATGGTCTTAAAACATGGCTGTACATTCGGCTTCGGGACATACCAATTAGATGGGCTTTCATTTGAAAATAAGGTATTTTCATGTTGCAATGACAGCCGAAAAAAGATACTGAGAAAAAATTGCGAATCATTTTTCTATCCATGAGTTTTATTCGAGGAGAAAAAAGAGTCGTGGCTTTTAAAGTTTTGTACAGATGGAATTGAAGAAAGGCACGCGATTTTAGATATTCCAAAATGGAGAAACAAATGTGGCAAGCACAGCGACCGACCGACACATCTGTGAATGTCAATGGAAAAGTAAGCCAAACGAAGAAAGAACTTTAAAATGGAAATGGACTTTCCTGAAACTGCGTCAAGATATAAACAAATTGAAAATTTCATGTGTGAATTCGGTATTTCATTGGGCTTCTTTCAAGGGAGTGCTACATTTGTATAAGGCCGTGGATTTCATTTGGAAAAAGAAATTTCATTTCAAAAATTCGAATTCATTCAATTATAATTCTGTAGAGAGATTCATTTGATTTGTGGAAAGCTGCGCTCAGTTGAAATTCATTTGAATTCCGTCACCGGAAATACAACAATTTGAAAGCCGAAGCCCAGAATTCACAAAAAAAAAAATGAAATCAAACAAAATAGTAATTGCTCAAATAATTTGCGGGTGTAATTCAATTTCAAGCGCTGATAGTCTGCTGATCGAGTAGTTTTATCACAAAACTGTAATTAATAATTAGTTTAAAATATCTAACTTTATTTTGCCGAATTGGTGAAGCCGCATCATATTCTTTACGTGCGGGACGTAGTGAAACCATCAAATACAATGTAAAACCCAATTTGAAAAGAGCATACAAAAAATAGCAACGGAAAAGCATCATATTTCCAATTGTTGTGCGTGTTCGCGGTATCATAATCACTGTCTGCGTTGTTCAGCACCAAAAAAAACGTCGAGTTCTTGTTATGATCACGGACCACAGGAACAAATATCATTCTTATAAACGAAAACTTGGACTTATAATAGTGTTACTTTGTTGCTGATGAACAATAAAATAAAAGGCACGCAAACGAAGAATTGGAACGCGCGGCCGAAAGGAATGAACATAAACCGCCAAAGAATGATATAAGTCAACGTGTGCATGAAAAATGACAGATTGAACCACAATATTCTGGCATACCACCAGGCACCGGCCCGTTTGGTTCGCCACCATCGCCACACTCTAATGCACTCGGACAAATGCCCACCAATTTCCAACCAGATAAATTTCTGCCGGAAGGCAAATTATGTATTTGTTACACATATTTTACAACACAAACACTCTCCGCATTCGCTGGACACACAACAGAACATGCCAAAAATGTAAAAACGGCGACGCGATAAAGCAAAAATAGCACCGAAACAAAACAACACTCAAAAAAAACTTACTAAATAAATAAATATACAACAAATTTATGATGTTTCGAATATTATGTATATTCAAGTGCATATATTTTTCGTTTTATTCGCTAGCTCGTTTCCCCTCTCTAATACACTTTGAATTATTATTTTTGCCAGTGTTGTTCTTAAAAGGAATTTCCTTGAAAATATACATATCTCAAAAATATTGGCTTTGATTCACTCAACTGTAATGCCATAGTACAGCTCTTAAGTATAGCCAAAAATCCAATAAATTACGAACCATCCCGCCATTCGTTGGTTGTTTTATGAAACATTCACATTCTACATCGGAAATTCCCGACTTTTCGCCACTTTTATACAGATATATGAACGATCAATACGCTCAAAATGAGAGCAGAATCAAAAGGAGCATTTCAATGAGGAAATTTCCTGCCACAGCCGAATTGTTTGCCTGCATAGGGATCGTTCAAAATTACGATGGATCACAAGGCTCTTGGAGGAGTTACGAGCGAAATAAAGTAACGAGTGATTTAACAATCATCTCCAGATTTTGAAACAACTTAAAAAGATTTCTGTTTGGTTTTTCGCTATATTTCGATTGGCTTTACATGAAACACATTGAAATGCTTCAAAACGCAAGTTTAAACATCAAAAATTACACATTTTCTGGTCAATAACTATTTATTTTACAAATGAATTAAAAAAACGTAGAATCGAAAGAAACATCCGTACTGAATTTGTTTGAAAACATACCTTAAATTCGTCGAATTTCTGCAATTCTGTCATGTTTAAACATTCTGAAATTCTTCGCATTTCCCTAATTAAAACTCCTCTTTTCAGAGGGAAAACAAACGATTCTCCTAACAAAATGTATAAACTCATTGAAATATAAAAACATGCTTTGACACTTCCTAACTATTCCTAATATGTTGCTGATACTAGATAAGCGCTAAATTCCGAAAAGTCGAATCACCGGAGAACACGAAAATGCAGTGTCGATTGTGCTAGATTAGCTGAATATTTGGCTGGCGCACATTGTGCAAATACACTCTTCGGTGGCAGGCAGGCACCAAGAAGGAAATGTGATAATACATGATAAACAGCGAAGGGTCACTTGTTCGAAATATCAATAAATCATTATAAAGTCAAAAGCTGTGTGCAATGGCCGTCCTCTATCTAGCTATTTGCATTTCACTCTTTCGTCGATAGTTTGCGGCACGATTGGTCTGTGAATTCGGGCGGTATTAAAAGGCCGAAAGTTGCTGTCATTGATATTTGTCGATTTTTGTTGAACTCTGGTTTCCGAAAGCATTTATTCAATACTGAAATGGGCTTTGGCCAAAACAGAAACTTATATTTTATCACCCATTCTACTGATCCAACGAAATCGCGAGCGCTTGTTTTCCATTTTACATTCAAATAAAATCGGAATGGTTTATAGTTTGCGTGAAAATATCTATTTGAATACAAGAACACCGGTCGCATGCATGGCAAGTTAACTTTCCATCAACCGCACAAATACACTGCTTATGGTTTTTCGACGATTTTTCTTTCTGGTTCATATTTCGCGGAAAATATCGTAAAGTATACTCAAGTTCAAGCCGTTCCGAATAAATAAACAACTTGCAGACCGAAAACAACCAAAGCTTTTTCACCCGTTTGTGTGTTGCAATGCGAACGTGTTTTCTATTACTTTTTTTTCTCGATTGAGTTTGTGCGAACCGCTCGCTTATTTGCTTTGCGGAGCGTCCCATAAATTCCCAAGCAAAAGCCACCAAAAAAATGGCTGTTTCATTTCGGACCGAATAAATAATAATAGAATCACGAAAAGCCAACAAACAGAGACTTACTTAAATGGTCCGACCGAGCGAGCTCTCAGCTAGCCGGTTGGCGCGAACGAGATCGCGATACACACCGGCAAAAATGAACCGTACGCCAGTTCGTTTAATGCACATAATACCTATATTAAAGGCTGTTAATTGCATGTAAAATGTCGGCTCAAGTTATTTATGGATAAATAAAATACGCCGAATTCCATAAATTACTTCTTAGTACATCATGTGCTCCAATGCAATGAGCGTAAGTTCTATTATTTTTGTGCTCTCTGTCTCAGTCGCTCGCTCGCTTCGTTCTCTGTGTTGATGTGTGCTCTGTTGCACTTAAATCTGATGCATTTTGCCCATTTGTTTGAAGCTGGTTGTGGTCATGCAAAAGTATCCAGCACTGACTGAAAGATGTATTCGATCGATTGCCGCAGACAAAAGCGTTCCAATTGTTCGTTTTCGCTTTTGTTTTGCTATCGTTCAGCACAATTCAAATCAAATTGACATCATGGCATCGGGATGGGGTCAAACATTTGATTGTGTTGATATGCATCAAGAAAATCGATGCAATTCAATTGATTGATTTCCAGATTGCATTTGCTTCGGATGAAAGTCATCATCAGTTTTTTTGACGTGTAGTTTTGAATGACCTCAAGAAAAAGCGAATCCACTTAACGTTTGGTTATTAACGCAAGCAACTGAGTTCGACTCACTGTAACCACAATTGAAAATGTCTTTTCGGCACATCTTGTCACGTTTTATATAAATTTTCTATCGAATTTGCGGTTTCATCAAAATATAAAGGAAACCACATGAAATGTTGACCATGCAGAAATGCACGGTTAGATATCGTTGGCAGGTGCCAGCCAATGAACTATCGCCACACAATTATTGGGCACCTTTTCATTTGAATGTTAACACGAAAGCAAGTGGCCGCTTCAAGCTATCTCGATTTCAAGTGAAAGTTCTTAGAATCCATTGGTTAATTCCAATGATTTTTTTTACCGATTTTTTATTTTTCAAACCGAAAAATAAATCAACTGATATTTGAGTCGACCGGAATAAAAGTGAGAATACACCGGCTCTAGATCAGTACTGCGACTAGATAATCAAAAACGCTGAAGTGAACCATGAATATTGTTGAGTGGCAGCAGCGGTCCATAATTTTCGCTATCAATGTTTATTTTTAGTGTAAAATGAACATTGATAGCGAAAATTAAGAACCGTTGCTGCCACTCAACAATATTCATGGTTCACTTCAGCGTTTTTGATTATCTAGTCGCAGTACTGATCTAGAGCCGGTGTATTCTCACTTTTATTCCGGTCGACTCATTTTTGTGTACGCAAAATGGGTCTGTGTTATAGAAGCCTAATTGAAAAGGTAATAATGCTTGCCTTTTGTCCGGCTTTGTCTCTTCACGAACACAATTAATAAGTCTGCCGCGAGTAGATTGCA
Source organism: Obolodiplosis robiniae (assembly GCA_028476595.1). Classification (NCBI taxonomy): domain Eukaryota; kingdom Metazoa; phylum Arthropoda; class Insecta; order Diptera; family Cecidomyiidae; genus Obolodiplosis; species Obolodiplosis robiniae. The sequence goes on along the minus strand of CM052017.1, from coordinate 2,481,632 downwards.
AGCTTCATAAAATATAAGGAGTCGTGAGCATTTTCTAAGAAAAGACTACATTTTTATGACTAAAGGTGTTACAAGCATCCTATTCAATTCTTACTCATTAATGCAAATCATTCAAAATGTGAGACTTAAAATCACTTAATCGTTTCTGAAATCATTTCTAAAATCGCTTTATATTTAATCGATGACAATTATCATTCCTACTGCTTGTAATATATGTATCGAAAAATGGTAATTTGTTTATGGTTTATTCTAAAGGGTATTTTTGAAAGGACCTTCATTTGACGTATGCTTCCAGAAAAAATGACGATACTTATCTGATTATTTTGAATAATTAAGTCAATCATATTCAATCTATTCTAAAAATGTCTTTCAACAGAGCTTGGTTGACCACTGAAGAGTATTCCATACAAAACACCAAAGACTAACTCAGGCTCATTCAACGTTTCGAGCTTATTCGCACTCATATGTTTTGTTTGTATGTGTGTGTGTGTTCACCACTCGAATTTGTATCATACGAATGTAACTCAAAGTTCAAATTACTTAAAGTTTAATAATCAGTTTCAATGAATTTGAAATACATTAAAATTAGAAGCAACCCCATTAAGCTTTCACTGACTTTGATGGCGTAGTAAATATGTTAAGTGAGTTCAATCCAATTAACTAAATAATTTGAATGTGTTCATTACATTTATGAATCAATCAGTCTACAGGATAATAAAACCAAACAGTGGCCACTTGAGCTCACAAGAAACTCGTAAAAACTTATTCGATAATCAACCTTGATCAACAACAATGTGTTGTACATTCTCAATTGTTTACAATTTCTCTCTTTCTCTCTCGATCTGTCGATCTCATGAGCTGAAATAGGGAGCGAGCAATAAAGTTGCGAATATCTATAAATTATTTTAATGAAACCATGCTGTGATCAGATTTTCTGGCTGACACCATCCATTCCGTTGCACCGCGCTCGTCGTGTGCAAACTATGAGTGTTCCTCTTTAGTGATTTCTCTCTCTCTCTCTCTCTCTCTCTCTCTCTCGCTCGCTCGAGTTAATGTGAGAAATTAAATAAACCATAAACAACTTTTTGATGGATTTCAGCCACACACATTCGTCATTCGTTGCCACACCAGCTAAATTACCGAGCACATGTTATTTGTTGATGTTTTGCTGCTCTTTATTGGCCGAGATTGAGAATCTCAACTCACTCATTTTGTGTGAATGCAAGGATTTCAGTGAACAGGATGGATTTTGAGTGGAAAATGGCATTTTCTTGCGAAAAAGAGCCATTTGCTGGAAGAGGATTGAACTTTGAAATAATCGATGTAAAAAACTGAATTTTTATTTAAAAAATGTATTTTTTCGGAGAAATGTTAACTTCTAATTTAAGCACGGATATCTTTAGCTCGACATTCTCAAGCATTTGCACAATGTTTCAGTCAATGTTCGAGCATCGAAATTTGGTTTTAGTCGGACAATTTTGTATCTCAATCGGTGAAACTTGCCGGTTTGTTGAAAAAATCGTCATATTGCGTTTGATCATTGATTTTAATACAATATTGGTATTGAAAACACTCAATTTGATCGGATTGGACTAAATTCAGTGGAACATAATTATTACTGAACTAGATTTTTAAATCAAAATACACCCGATCAATCGAATGCAAAAAATCAAGCATTAGATCGGTGCACATTGAAAAAGTAGTTCAAAATCCATGGCACAAAAAATTGTCGCTTGACTTTCACAGTTTTTGTATAATTTGTGTGTGATAATTATGTATGGAGAAAAGCGCCCACATGGCGCAGATCTATCAAACTGGTGCGTTTTTGCGATGCAATGAATCGGCATAGTAATAAATGTCGCGCAAATGGCACACATACACTCACACTTGAATCGCAAAAATTGTATCGAAAATGAATCGCGCGACTCCATTTCGGCGGCACATTTAATTTGTTTGGTTATTTTTCGGTATTGCATTGTTCAGTTCGTCTTTTTGATTATTGCGCTGTGAAATGTTTTGATTATTGCGCTGTGAAATGGTCCCGCTATTAAATGCGGCGCGCTTTTGCTGCACTCAAAGAGACACACATCGCACTCGCTGATATAATTCGCATAAGATGCACGGTAATTGCAACTTTCTGCAGAAAAAAAAAATATACGTATAGTTGAACATTTTTCTGTCTGTTTTTTTCCCGTTCATTTCGATTCCGTTCGGCTAAATTCATAGAACATACACATCATTTTTGTACCGAGAGACAAAAAGAAGGCGAGTATTGACAAACGTTTACAGCAAGACAAAAAGCGACAAGCAAACAATTCTAAAAAGAAATCCAAAGTTCGTGTATATGTAATATATGCATGTGTATTGCATAAGACATGTGCGGTTGTAACGTTATCCAGGGAAAAAAAGGGAGAGAGAGAGAGATAGCAAAATATGAATCGTGCGCTTTCAAACCACATCGTACTAGTTCAACTGAGTACGCATGAGAATTTATATGTAAATATGTTGGAACACATCATTTTAGTGCGATATCTCTCTTTCTCACTGAATTGTGTGAATCGACAAATGTCGATCAAGTGGCCAGAATGAGACGTCGATATTGGTGAATGCGTGCTAAGGTTACGAATGAAGTGAATAAATATAAAACAGGCCAAAACATGAGACAGAGAGAGAGATAGGACAAGAGAAACCCGAACGAATGATTGAAATGGATTGAAAACTTGTGTTGAATATGCAGCGAGAGAGAAAAAGATGGAGACAAAATGTAAGACTTAAAATGGTAAAATTGACCACACCCATTCGGCAATCCAGTGGCGTAGACGGAGTCAACTCAAAACGGAAGGTAAACTTTGTAGACTGTTTGTCGGTCCATAGCAAATTTTCCATTCAAATCAAACAAACGGTGAGTTCAACACAATCCACCCGAAAATTTGTCATCTTGAACTGAAGCCACTAAAATTAGAGATTTTTCAATTGATTTCGTTGATCAAGTCCAAAAAAAAATGATGTTCGATACTGTGAAGTCTTCTTAATATGCCGATTTCGTTCGATAACAATAACATTCAGACAGTGAACGCTCAGCAGAAAGCACTGTGAAGCACCAAATCTACAATTTTTTAAAAGAAATGTTTAAATTCAGTTCACTGAGTCGTTGAATTGTTAAGCTTCACCTAAAAAACCTGAGTTGTGAACAAAAGAACATTGAAGCCGACAACAATGTTGATAAGAAGACAAATATCGCCTTCGCTGTTCAAACATGCATGTCGAACGTCTAATAGAAGATGCGGTTAAGTTAACTGAACTGGATGATAACATGTATCTCTCTCTCTCTCACTCTCACTCGTGTTAGTGCGCCGCAGTGCTTTATCCAGACGAATCTACGAAGGGAGTTGGATATGGGTGAATTTGGAATGGTGTCGCCGCCACCCAATCAATCCATCTCATTCGCGCCGCCATCGATGCAACTATCATCGTACTGTGTAAATACGCATGCAGATAAGTCGATCATAAACCGTAGCTCCGCCCGTGCTTCATGCAGAACAATACAAATTTAAGCCAATCGACGCAAACCCGTTCAAAGTCGGTGTTCGTCGGTGTGCGTGCCTTTGTACAATCGCTTGTCACATGTGCAATAGTGCGGCTATGCTCGAACCACCGTCAATCCAATACGAATTGAACGATGACGGAATATAGCTGCCACTTACACACACATGTTCACACACCGAACCATGTTCGTGTATGAGAATGCAAGTTTGTGTATGCGCATCGATGCTTGATGTGCTCTTTGCTACATACTCACGAAGCGCGAGCTCTGTATGCTTGCTAGTATGGGCCCATACATACAACTACAGTCAACAGCAAACAACCAACATAGCATCTAGTGTGTTTTACGGGTTTTTTTGTAATTTCATCGCATCGCAGTGACTAGTCTTTCACGCACTTTGTTCGTGGTTGGTCGCGCGCATCAAAACTATATATCGTTTTTGGTTGTTTATATATTAGTTTGGTTACTTATCGTTCTACTGAGTTTTTTCTGATTAATTTTCTATCGGATTTAATTTGTCGCATTAAAATAAATGCCATCAGCGTCGCTATTAATCGCGGTATAAATTTCTCAAATCGACGATTCTTTTCCATTGCGAAAGGATGTACGCAGTTTGATTACTGTACACACGTGTTATTTGCGAGAATTGATTGGAAGCGAGATTTGGAAAAAAGGAAGAAATAAGTTGGAAAGTGGCGAGCGCGGTTGCGAAAAAGTTGTGAGAGATCCAAAAAATGAAATAAAAAAGAATTCGAAAAAGAATCAAGCAAAAATAGAATTGTGCACGAATTGTGAGTGTGTCAGTTGTTGCGAACATCAAATATCAACGCAGCTGCATTATTGATCCTGAATTGCCCAACGTTTGCGCTCCAACAACAACAACAGCAACAAACTCAACACACCGAACCATAATTAGCTAATAATACATATTTTGTACGACATTCAATACACATCGGACATTTGTGTGTCATCTTATTCATTCATTGGTCGCGAACAATTCACCAAATCTAATATTAATCACCCGGAGCTCTTGTGTGTGCATGTTTTTTTCTTCGCTGGTAAGCGGGCATAATTTGCGAGCGATAAGCATATTTGTGTGATCACCGAAAAATTCTCGAAAAAATCTTCTCCACGGACAATCGGTTTCTCTTTCACTGAACCGTTCTGTGTGTTACATATTGTTGTGTGATTGCATTAATTCGCATATAATTTACTGTGTGGATGAATGACAATTTCGATGTCATTGTTCATTAATCACTTTTTTACTCGTCGCCATTTCTGTGCAAGATAAATTGAGATTAAAGAGATAATCCAAATCGGTGATCGGGAACATATTTGGTGACATCATAAACCAGCGCGCCCAGTGACAATCTCGTTGAAAACGCAAAAGTGAATATTGTGCTCAATTTTTTCCAAAGTGAACACATGACAAGTGAGAGATAGAGTGACCATTTTAACGGTGATCATCGAAACAAAAACCAATTTTATCATCGAAGGAATCTTCCAACGTCAAATACAAAGCGAATTGAGCCGAAATTTCATATTGAAATTATGCACGCAGCAGTGGCGATTTAAATATACACGCAAAAACGCATTTTAAAACGCGCAACGTTTTTCCAGATTTTCGTCCAAAGCAATTGGTTGAGCGGGAAGCACGACTGTCAGAGAGCTATTAATTGTGTCATTTGTTTCGATTGAATGGAAATCTATTAATTTCGGTGCATGCCGTCGAACAATTATCGTTAATGCTCAAATAAAATGACTAAATAATATTGTAATTTGTTTTGGACGAAACGAAATGAAAAGAAAATACAAACCGAATGTGTGGTGAACGAATTTTGATTGGACGGAGAAAACTTTAGAACTTGCTGAAGAAAGGAAACAAATACGGTCGAGAAGAGACGATTTTGACTAGATTTTCTGTCTCTAAAAATCAATCTCGTGGTGTGAAGTGAAAGTGTTTTGTGAAACAGTGCACACGGGATCATTCAACTGTGCCGAGATATCATACACACGTCGAGTGATAGAAATATTTGAATATTTGATGTGCATGAATCAACAAGGAGCTGCTTCAAAAGCGACACATGTAATCGGGGTCATTTCTTGAATCAGTTTCATTGAACACAAATAAAAGCTGCGATTCCTCTAAATAAATCGAAATAAAATAGAACCGTGACCACACGGAAACGACAACAGAACCTCATTCCCTCGTGTTAAAACGCATTTGTTCATTTCATCGAATTGGAAACCAGCGAAAAATTGGCCAGCGTATACTTCAAATACAAATGAACAGGATATCAAAAAAGGAACATTTTGAATTGAATAATTAATCCTGTTGTGTTCTCTCTGTGATCGTTTTGTTTTTTTTTTATATCGCCACACTACCGGTATCAGGATCGGCCGGGCCAGAGAGAAGTTCGATTGAGAGATGTGTGTTTATTGTTGATCATTGTATGGTTTTTAACACATTGTTTTTTCGTTGCTGTCGATATTGGAGCCACCACGTGTAAATGCTCTCTCGATTATATAGCTTGGAATCTCAGCAGGTAGTCCATAATTCCCATCAAATTGAATAATACACGAAGGAGATATTGGGAAGCATAGAAAACGCATAACATACGGAGAAAAAAATCGTCAGCAAACGAAATAGCGAAGCGAAGCAACAAAAAAATAGCCGTTGAATAGAAGATAAAGAAAGAGAGCGAGTCCAAAAAGGAGATAAACGAAACAAAGGTAAAAAAAACACACAGAATCGATATTGAGAGAGCAAAGCCAGCATTCGAAGAGGAGCAGTTTTACAAATTACCAGTCCGTTTGTTATTATAAAGCCGAAGTGCATTATAAAAAAAGGTGTCAGATACGACAACTTCGAACAATTCGAGAATACAGTGTGACTGAATTTTGCGCTCGCGCCAAATAAAAAAAAATTCGTGAGTGAGATTTTGGGGAAACCGACGAGCGCTCGTTCGTGCATAAATTGATTGAGTTCTGTGTTGTAGATTTGTTGTGTACAGAACCCATTCATTCCAACGGGCTGCATCAATTGTCTGCTCGCTCGCGCGCTCACTCATATCAATTGAGACCCCAAAAGAGACGCCACTTCGGCCAGTCGCACAAGATTTTTTGGCGAACACGGGAATCCGATCCGAGAAATTGATTTGTTTGCGGTGTCGAGTATTTCGAGAACAGCCTAACCATACATTTAGATAAAGTGGCAACGATCAGCGGCAACACGCTCAACTTCACAGATTTGGGAAGCCCTTACGAGGGCAACCCAGGAACACCACACTCGGGCATCATGGATACGCCCGACGTACCACATACACCAAAATACTTGGACGGCGGTACAGTTGCCACCGGCGCCTCAAATAAATCGGCATTTGTCGAACTGCAACAGCATGGGTTAGTATCTCATAATTTTTTTCCTTTTTTTGCGTTTGTTTTCTTTTTTTAAGACAAAAAAAAAACTAATTAGACAATCATTCGGGCGCTGGTAAAAGACAACATTATGAATAATACACATCAAAAGGACACGTCATAAAATATTTAAAAACTTGAATGTGGTGGTGAACGACGCGCGATTGGAAAAATGTGTTTTATCGGATGACTTTCGACGGCAAAATCGTGTGTATTTTCACATGTGTGATGGCATTGTATTCTTATCCCATTGGCTGTTTTTATGGAATGTTCCCCATACAAATGCTTCATGGTCATCTATTATTCATAACACAACGGAATATGTTACATCGGGAATCAGAAATGTTTCCACTCGCAACGAAAATCCTTGTGTGATTCAGTTATAAATTAATTAAATGCTTGGACAAACAAAACTTCCAAATCAAAGAGCGCAATCACTTTGAAATCCGTGAAATACAGTCAATAATAATCGTCCACCTTCAAAGTGAATCGAAGTGCCGTCCGAATAACGATTATATACAAATATTTTCTGTAAATAAACTTTCGTTTATTTCAATATATTTGAAATGAAATTTCCAAGAAAATCAAACTATCGCATTCAATTTCACGATGATCCACCCAAAATAAATATAAATAGAGTTTATTCAGCCCATTATATTGGGAAATGAACGACTGGGAGTGAGTCAAAAGTTGTCAAATATTATGATCACTGAAAACAGTGTCTTCAAAACACGGAACTCATATTCATTTGGAAGGCGCTGCATTTTTGAGCATATTTAGACAATGACATCAATTCGCCAATTTCTGTTGACTTCCAACATTTCGGAAGTGCCGAAAAGCAATGTAATCGAAAGCATCATCAATTGACAGCCATAATATTGAATACAAATATTTATAAACTCATATATCCATTTCATCTGAAAAATTTAGTTTTTTCGGCAATATGACGTGCATGAAGGCTTCTTACATTTCACCACTAATTATTGTTATTTGGAGATGGTGTGTGCTGGATATTTGTTTCATTTGTTTAGAACTCAAACGAATACTCATTTTGGATATCGAATTTCAATGAAAATATTGCCGCCATACGATTTTCGACGAGAGAAGTATGATAAAAGACAAAATGGGCGATGTTTCGATTCACTTAGAATTCAAATTTTGAAAAGTAATTCGTGTATAAAGAGAAAGCATTAATACACACTAAATATCTTTAAAATCTTAGCAACAGGCCATAAAAATCTTCCATCCAATAATATTCCAATTTTAAATTTGAATTATGTGTTTTCTTGTACCAATAGTTTAATTTTGCACATGAAAAGCAAAAACCGTGAAAAGTGGTTGAAAAAATTGTTATATTTATGTGTTCATCCATTTTCATTCGGTTTTTCGATCTTTTTCAAAGAAAATAAATGTTTTTTTTTTTTCTAAGTTTAGACATTTTGTTTGAGTAGAATGCGTTCATGAAATATGCAGGGGGACTCCTCATGGGACGAAAAGTGAATGAAACTATTACAATTAGAAATATAATTTGGAAGAATGTCCGTCGCGTCGGATCTCGAACACCATCGACTTTCGGCACAATTGATTTCTTGACACAATAACTCCATTCGGTATTTAATTTGATACAATCAACGCATTCTCATGGAAAACAGTCCGACTCAACGGATTGTCCAATTTGAATGACACTCAGAAGTGATTGACAGGGAATCGCTCGAAAGTCGATGCAAAATAACAAAAGTATCAAACCAAAACTCATTCTTCCGCCTGAAAATTATCAGCTTATAAAAAGCAAATGTTGCAATGAAACATTCATTGCGGAATTCCACCGAATTCCACGCGTATTCTGCGTCTCAAACGCAATAAAATAAATACAACAATGTAATAAAATAATAAAAACTCCTACCCAATTGCTAGTTTGGTTTTCATCGTGCATACAATGTTACCAAAACGCACCAAACAAATGCAAACTACACTGCAAATCCACAAAGGCAAAAATAAAAAAAGTTTTAAAAAAAAGAAACGCACATTTAATATAAGTAGTCATTAAGCGGTGCATACAGATTTTATTTGCTGTAAATTTATGGTTTTATTATCGAAATCTTCGACACATCTTGCTTTAAGTATGGCCGGTTTTTTTTTCTTCATTCGTGCAACTATTGAAACTGCGTGCGATCACCTATCTAGCTACTGGCGAAAAGTGTTCATACGTTTTTTTTCGCTCTCGCTGGCAAATGTACGACGGGAGAAATGAACCAAAAATGTTATGATTTGCACAGTGCACATCAACTCACCCGGTTTTCATGAATGTAACATTATTGAGCGGGCATTTGATTTTTAATCAAGATATTAAAGCACTAAACCCGTTTTATTCCTATTTATAATGTTGTTAAAATATTGAAAAAGAAAAATTATATTAAAAATGTCGATGAATAATAAAAAAACAAAAGCTCCAAATTTTGTGCAGACAAAAAAATCAAGTGCGTTGAGCGCGGAGAGAATAGCACAGAAAAATGTGCAACGTGCGGAAGATGCTGAGCACAGTTTTAACACATTTAGATGTGTATAAATGAAGGTGGTTTGGCCAGATCGAACGATTAAACGGCTACTACTCGTTACTGCTGCTGGCGAAATGATAAACTGCACTCCATATTTGTTGTTCCATTTAAATACGGATTTCCAAGCAGTTTTATGCTAAACAACAAAAACTAATGAAAAATGAACTTGCACGCATCCACTGGAATTTGAACGGCAAAATCGCGAAGCCGCTTCTGGTTTCTAGCTTCTGAAAGAACAAAGCCCGTGTTTTACTTTTAAATAAATTCCGAACCACATCCGAAACAAACAAAATTGAATGCTTTCTATTGCGAATTCCAAGCGATTCGCGCATTTAGAGTGATTTCAATGCAGGGCTTGCAATTTCACTTTTTGTCGCATTTTTTTTCACCTCACGATTTTATCAAGTTGAATATTTTTAATTTATTCAATTGAGTGAATTAAATCTTTGAGCTTAGTCGAATATTAAACAATACAGCAATAAATAATACGAAGTAACACAAATACGACACATTTTGTAGTAAAAATAAACAAAGTTGTAGAAAAGTCAATTAATTTTCGAAAAAACATGACATGGAGTCGCTGCCGTGCTTTGTTCCATGGGATCGCGTCGAAAGAAATCAATGATGATACAAGAAACTTGCTATTTACTTTATAAACTTAGACTTGCATATCATTATTTGACTTAAAATTGATTTTTGTGCGCATGGAATGATTTTCTGCCTCACATCGACACACACACACGCAAATACAGACGAAGAGAAAAACCCGTACAGAGTTAATCTCAACTACGTCGATGGAGAGAAAAGAAAAATGAACGAGAAACAATAATAAAAAAAAGTGGAGGTACGCAAAGAATGATCTTATCTCATGGCAAGTGGCTCACATGAAGCCAGCCAAGCAACAAGCACAACCACAACCACAATCGCTCTCGTCAGTCGAATGAAAAACTTGTAATATCAGAAATAATAAATTTAAATCAAATAAAATTTGCATACTTGTCTACTTGCATATGGTCTGATGTTGTTTTCCTTTCTGCCCGGGCAAAGGCAAAGGCAACTCGGCAATTGGTCTTGCGTTGTCATATTTTTATCTTTTCATATTTTCCATTGCAACCAGCCGACGGAGTCAGAGAGAAGCGGGTATGGCGAGAGCGATTGAGCGGCCGAGAAAAAATGGTTTTCATTTTGCATATGCAATCTGATTAAATACCATGACATTTTGCTAGAAATCTTGTGAGGCGACGGCATACAGCGACGCAAATTTTAATTCTTTTTACTGCTTCTGCAATTTGCTTTCCTCTTCTTCTTCTTTCCAATTTTTCCAACACAAAAATGAACTTGAGATTGAAAAAAAAGTACACACCGGAAAATGAAATGTAAAAACGAATGCACCTTTTTTCCAACGGATTTATTGCGATGAAACAAATCAAAAATATATGGCGTTCAGCGCCAGTAGAAATCGACATATGTGAATCAAATTGGAAAACACAACAACTATAAATATGCCGTCGATTTTTCTCTTAGCCACTCGCGCTAGAATACCACTTTTGGAAGCCAAAAGAATTAGGGCAGATATAAAAATTTTATATTGTTTACGGATTTGCACATAGCTAACGTTGAAAATGCACTTTCATTCCATGTTGTTGTTTATATTCGAGACAAAAATTCGAAAAACAGGCCGAAAGGAAGTGCCAGCACATCAATGATTCAAACGAAATACATATTTAATGATTCAACTCTTACATGTTTCATTCACATTTGAACATTTGATCTGTGATGTCTCAAATGCAGCTGAATTTCCAGAATATGATTTTATTTTACAATCGAAACAATTTACGAAAAAAAAATGTTCGTTCAGAAAAATAAAAGAAGTATCCAAAATATTAAGAACTTTCGTTTAAAATGAATAAGAACAGAATGAAAAATCGGAGAAAAATAGAAAAACATTAACAAGAAATAAAAAATGATGATCCAAAAAAAATAAATTAACCAAAACTTGCAATTTCTTATTTTTTTTAGATATGGTGGAATTCGAGGCAGCTATCAACATTTCGGCGGGCAAGGTGGACAAGATTCGGGTTTTCCAAGTCCTAGAAGTGCGCTCGGTTATCCATTTCCACCGATGCATCAAAATTCATATTCAGGTTATCACTTAGGGAGCTATGCACCACCGTGTTCAAGCCCACCAAAAGACGGTACGTATTCGAATTGCACACAAAAAAAATTACCCGATCGAAACACTCACCAAGAGACGGTCGTATTAGAGTTCATTGAAAAAAGAACCAAACATTGTTAATTGCCGCCGTGGTCGCAGCTCGATGCCGAAAAATCAATGTGACAGGGGAACATTATGGTTTCAATTCTACAGTTGAAAAGCATTGATTTTCATGATGTCGAAACAATAAGCACAATCGAACAAAAGCCATTGACAAATTGTTGATTGCACATAACAAAAGATTGTAACAATTCGCAGTTCGATATGCATCTTACATTGTGTCTATCCATAGCTACTTGCTATTTATTGCGGGTATCATTGATCTTTTGACTTTTCGCAAGCGGATTTGTCTTGTAATTCCTTTGAACAAAAATGGGAAATTATCAATGAAACAAATCAAAAGATCGAAAGATGTTGTTAAATGGGTAAAAAAAGTGGGAGAAAATGTTAAAGTTTCGAGGAAAAACCTATCGATTCAAGTTCACGAAAAGTTACGAAATTCCACAAAGTTTCTTTGAAGCAACTTAAAAAGAGTTTATTGTCTCCAGGAAAATATATACAACCGAGCATTTTTCGTTCGACAGAAACTTTCGTTGTGTCAGCTTGAAATGTGTTAACGATTATTCACACAGCCTAAACGACCATTACATAATAGTTGATCGATAAATACACAATTGTAGTGAATAATTGTTGTGAAAGTGATGAGCGCACAGTTATGCCGAATGCTGCGCATTGCACCACAATCGCACAGACCCATTTACAATGAAGACACAACGCAAATGGAATGCAACGAACGAAAAAAATCTGAAGTGAAAAATTCTTTGACTATTATGCAATAAACGATTTCAATTTCATTTTGATCGTTTCCTCTTTTCATTTCACACTGAATGCCAAATGTGAATGTTTCCAACAAAATCGGAATGAATTCGTGAAGAGATCGAGCAAATGAGTGTGCAAAAAGCAACAAACAATCACAAAAATGCCGCTTATCTAACAGAAATACGGCAAAAAGGTAGCATAACAGGTGAAAAACATCACACGAAATGCGGCGTTTTAATAATTATAAAAACAAATAAACATAATTAAATTAAATCGAATGTGCATTTTTTCGTGATTCATGCAGTTTGGTTTGGTTTTGAGGGCAAAAGGAATGCTCTCCTTTTAATGAATACATTTTTTTTTTCATTTGGCCCGAATCACACACTTGTCACGTGAATGAGATGGTGTGTGGCTTGTGTGTGAGTGTTTGCGTTGCGCGGGCGCATTGAAACAACGTTGCCTTTTGTGAGGCTGAAAACGCCCTAGCTGAATGGCGTTGTGCTTTGATGGCGGCTGCTCGTACCAAATTTGGCAATTAAGAAAGAATGCGTGAATCGAAAAGCTCAGATAAATAGCAACAGACAACAAGCAGCGAAACCAAACAAAATAGATACATGCACCATTTTCACACCCACATTTTCAATACGGTAAATGGTTTTTGCGTGTGTGAATGAGAGAGAGAGAAAGCTGTCATTAAATTAAATTCCCAAATGATAAGAGTGGCGGCGGCGGCATTGTGAAATGGAAGAGCAACGGTTTACGTGAAAAGCCCAATGACTAAAATCCACTTTGTGAACAACAACAAAAAAATGAATATTTACACGAATCGAGAGAAAATCCCACAGAATTCCACGAATACACTTTGAGCAGAAAGAGTGCGAGAGCAAAACGCGAGTTAGCTTTGAAAATTTTACTATGTGCTCGCAATGCAATAACAATCTACACTGGAAATATGAAATATTTTTGTGAAAATTGTCGAGGCATGAGATACGCAAAGGCTCGCCGCGAGACAGAACGCGGTGCACGAACCAGAAAGAGAGGCGAAAGCCCCAAATGCAACGAGTAGAGAGACAGAACGAAAGAAGACTGCAATTACATGTGCGGAAAATTAATAACAATGACAAAAATTCTGCTGTGTGGTGTAGTCGAAACGCGCAATCTTAATCAATGTGTGGAACCAATGTGGGTACGTTATAAATTGGACCAAAAGAGAGCGAGCGAGATGGAGAGCGAATAATCCGCGCGCCGACTGAAGCAACTGCAAGAAAAAACTATGAGTGTTTGTCAGTATGTGTGTGCATGTGTGTGTGTGTGTGCCGTTGCAATTTGATGTTCAACTCTCTGGATTCCCCTTGTAACCGACATATTTGTTAGTCAAAAACTCGAATGCGATAAAACGCACTGTAAATGATGACCTTTGAATCTAACGGAACGGTAAAACCAAAGAAATCCAAGTGAACTTTTTTGATATAATTTGTGTTTCATCGTCGTCGGACGTTTTCATTTCGCACACACACAATCTAAGAAAGTTGAACGCATATTTGTAATACTCGTGACATTTGGTTGATTCAATGTTTGTTTCACAAAGCCGGAGCGCAAATAGCTCACTCACTTACGCACACACATCGCAAGCTGGAGAAAAATTGCAAGCTGCTTTTGAAATAAAGAGCTTCAAAGCGGCCCCATAGAATCCCATGCACGATTACACTTACTCTGCTCGCCTCTCAAAATGCGCCCGAAATCACTTGGTCAGCGGCTGAAAGAGAAAGAAAATGACGGCGACAATTGCAAGCGATGAGTAGTTATATGCTATTTTGTTGTTTCCTTTACACAACAACAAACATCGAATTCTTGAAAATGGCTAACGATTTTCGCTCGCTCCCCACAGTTCACTTCTACTTGCAAGCTGTCAACGTAATATTCTGAATAACTCGAGCATTTTCGTTCGATAAAGCATTCGTTGGCGTTGGCGTTGCTATTCTGCGTTCTTTTTTTCTCTTTATCGCGCTGCCGCTTTGTTTCAACTGATGGATTGCATTTTTCGTGAGCCCCATCGATATGATGCATGTAAACTTGTTGTCATTTAATTGTATTCTATTATTTGGCTGCAAGTAATATCACGTAAAATCACAACTGTACACCATCGAAGCATGCATGGAACGTCATGAAAACCGTGTCGAAATTTATTGAACAATACACACACACAAACATGTTGAACTATTTGAAAATAGAACAAAGATTCTGTTTTGCAACTATTTATTTTGAACGCGAATAACATTGACATTTTTGGTAGCTTTTCGCTGATTTTGCGACTTCACGACAGCAAAAAACGGCTATTGTATTTTTCATCCAGAAATGGGAATATTTGATTATGAAATGGCTATTTTTGCTTCAAAATAGATTATTTTCACGGAAGAATCACAGAAACTTAATACAAGCAAACCAGAATTCTTCTGAAAACCACCTCAGAAGAAACGTTTCCTCAAAAACCGTAAGAAACTTAATAAAACAACCAGCGAGAAACCATTCAAATAAAGCGCTAATTTAAATATGCTGAAGAATTTGTTTACACATCTAAGTACCGCGTATCATGCGATCGCAATAGTCGTAAAAATGATCGTAAATAGACAACATAAATCATTTGAGACGGAATTATTTTGTACTATTAGAGAAATGATTGTGCTGTGCTCTGTTGTGCATATAAATGCAATTACGCCGAATACAAATGGAAATTCACATTTGTATTTGAATAAAATGGAGAAATGCTAAGTGCATGCATGCGAATGCGTACGAAAATTTTGAACTGTATTTTTGATTCGCTGCCTTGAGTTGAATGTTAAAAAAATACCGCTAGAAAAAACAAGTGTCGTCAACGTTGTACATTCGTTGTATAGTAGCGTGCGCACGCATCATGGTTGTTCGCGATAGAATACAATAATCTACATATATCATATCGATATGATGAATCTTAAGAGTTCAATTGAATGATGTGTTATTTGATGTGATTCGGTTTAATCGGTGAATTTGAATTTTGTGTGTAAAGTAAAAAGCCACATTCAATTTAGCCGAGAAAAATGCAATTAAAAGGGAATCAAGTCAATCGAATGGGGCATATTTGCAGAATGAAGAAGTGAAAGAGAGAGAGAAAAACGGCTAAAACGGGAGCACATCTCATATTTAAACACAGTTCTTATCACGACCGTCATAACTCAAACGACGAAAAAATGCCGCGAACGGTGAAAGAGGCAGAGCATCGGGAATTACTTTTGTTATGACGCTACGATCTAGCGCATCCATTTCATAATATTAATGAAGTAATCAGCAATAATGTAAAATTAATAGCTCGTACAAAATGGTTGGAACTATGGTCAGAGCTTCTCGAGCTCCAGCGAAATGAAAAACGCTGAACAATCAAATGAGCAAAAGATGATGAGTTGTGAAACAGCAGCGCCTCAACAACAACAACAACCGCCAGCGCTGGTACATTGTAAAGAGTTTATGCTCATAAAAATTACTAAACGGAAGAAAGCACATCAATTGTGACACATGAAGAAAAAACGGGCATAGCGAAAAACAGAGCAAGAAGCGAGCGAACAGCGAAAAAACCCGGCGCATGGATGATGGAAAAAGTATATAAATAGCAAGCGAATCGCCTAATAAATTCTAAACCTGTTACCATCTTCTCATTCTTACACGGCGGGACCTAGCATTCATCGGAGACGATACCATGCAATTCGCATTGAACCAAGCTTCGCATCGATGCGCGCCTCGCACTCGCATTTTCCCTTTCATTTGTTTTTTTTTTGTGCGCTACAATTTATGCAGAATGCACATCTGAAACAAATAGAACATTTGCCTAATTTATGCTCATCACAGCAAAAATGAAAGAAAAAAAACAATGAAATGTAAATAAAAGATTGCTGAAGATATCTTTCGCAAAGTGCGCTTGCAATTTATTTAAGCATCACTGAATTATGAATCGAACAAATTGATTATCTTCATCGTGTGTGCCACAACGATACCGTACGGCACCATGCAAATCACACCGGATAAAATCAAATGAATATATGTGTAAATTGAAACTATTTGTTTTACCAATTAAAAGGCAATAAAAAAAATGCATATTGTTAATGACGCACAGGAGTACAAATAGTTTTCCGCGGAGTCGGGCGGAAAATGATTTATGTGGTTCAGAGCTTGATGGAGCGAGAAAGATAATTCCCATGCACAACTCATTCGACTAATGATTTCGTTTGATTTAATGCGTGAATTGTGTAATTGAAATTGAAAATAATGCCACAGCCAATGTTTTTGTATGCCTTTCTTTTGTTGCCGTTGCGCTCGTTTAGAGTTTTTTTTTTCATTTGTTGAAACAATTAACAAACACACGTCTCTACGCATATTGTTAGGCGTCGGTTTTATGTTTTTTCAGCCCGTACAAAGATTCATTATGACATTAAATGGATCTCATCACAAAAAGACATAATATGGTGTCGAGTGTCGATTTTGAAGGTGTTGAAACTCGCACAGCATGAGGTGTGGACTATTCACTCTATATAACAGTGCAAATGCCACTCGATTTGTTATCACAACTCAGTTCTGCTTGCGCAAAGCCATTAGCTCTCCTTCTCTCATTCGACAACAACTGATTTTTCATTTTCGCGTTTTCTCATTCATAAGCTGCATTCTCCATATTAGTTTAATTAATTGGCGCTTAAAACTACCATTTAATTGGTGCACAAGAATTTTTACATTTGTATTTATAATGTTTCATTTAAACAACGAAAAAAGCAGCTGTGAGTACAGCGCACGAAAATGACATAGACAAACAACCATGCGAATATGGTTAATTAATTTCCAACGATTAAATTTACATGAGAAATAATACAAGAATACCGGCAGTTTGCACACTTGCGATTTGACGAATGTCAAGAATGCCATTCGAAGTATGAAGGCGGCTTCAAATGCATTCAATGTTCCTTTGGCTTTCTATTGCAGCGAAGTAAGGTGTGAGTTTTCGATTAATGCAAAAACCGCAAACGAAATGAGCACATCATTCGTTGGGTATTATTTTCATTGAAGATAGACGAGGGGGATGTTAGATGGAATCAAAATATTTATAAAAAAACGACCGCAAGACCATTTTTTGCCGAACAGCTTTTCTTCAAAAGAAAAACCTTCAGTTTGTTGTTGTTTACTTCAAGGAATTTCCCAAGTATAGTTCCGTTATTTCATTGACTTCCGTAATCTTTCTCTCTCGATCTCATACAAAAATTAATCATTCCAACGAAAATGATCACATATTACTTACCATGTTTTGCGATCAGCTTGTCCATTCCGGCGTTGGTCGGAAAAATCGAGCCATGACAATTGATCGTTTCCACTTCATTTTCGACGGAAGTTGCAAAGAACTTAAAAATTGTCGCTTTGATTGCAGATTAATGTCATGGATTGATTCAATTATGACCGATAACAATTTGGCGTTTGATTCCAATCAGCATTCGTAATTTCCCCCGCGCGTTCGTTTTCACTATGCTGTGTCATATTTCATTTATTCAACTTGTTCATAATTTCAATAAACACATCGACGTCGCGTTTTGATAATTTTCACTTTGGTTTTACATTTGATCCTTCTGTCATTCGCTCTGTGTGCCCGTCTATTCATTCGCATTTCATTATATTTTCATGTGCGACCAATACGCATTACTAGTAAATCGAATTGAAATTTCAATTTATTTACTGTGGCTGAGGATATTTGCATGAAAATTATCCATCACATTGGCCTGGCTGATACGCTCTCCGTTCGTTACAACCGTATATTATTTGATGTCATTAAAATCACGTTAATTTGTATTCATTCATCAATAGTCGTGCTAATTATTATAAGCGGCCCCCTCGCGACCACATCAATGAAAGCCAGTCGCACGCCAAAATGAAATGGGAAATATGCCCATCAAAAGTTAACAATTGACACTTTTGTGACGATAAGTGAATGGAACTGGCAAAACATACGTTACCATTGCATACAAACACATAATTTTCGCTCATGGCATTTAATTTAAATCAAAGTGAGAATGAACTTGAGCGAACAAAAAATGGAAATCTCTAGCTAATAGAAGACATTCTTGAACACATTAAATCACAATTTTTCATGCTAAAACAATAAACAAGTGTTTCGGAAATTTACACCTATTTTATAATTTTCACATTAGATTTCACTGGATGAAAATTATTTCACGTGGTTTTCAGAGCAAATTGACAGACAACGAACCGACGCTCTCGAAATTTCCCAGCCAAATTCAAAATTAGCCAGGAAATGACAATCCGTTACGATGCTTTTTCAATAGACGCTATATTTTTTTCATCGAAATAACTCGAATTTTCTTTAAAAATTCCGTTTGAATTTTATTTCAAAGTAAGGAAAACCGTCTCAAATATATTGTATCAATCTCAAAATTTGTCCAATCAAACGTTTGAATAAATCAAAATCAGCCGAATTGATTGGTTCAAAAGGATTGGAATTGAGATTCAAAATTTGCTATCGAATTAGCTGCTATTAAAGCCAAAAATTGGTTAAATTCATTCCAATGAAACTCTGAGTTGTTCAAGTCAATGGGAAAGTATCGGATGACAAAAACAATGGTCTGAAATGTGAATATCCAATTCATTATTCGATTCGAATGAATGATCATTTATTTATTTATGAAATGGACGGCAAATTTGTGTATTCAAATCGAAAAAAGCGTGTGTGCGGGCGCGATCGAAGCGAAAGAGTTGGTTGGGAAAAAGCACATTAATATATAATAACGTTTGTGTCAGCGTCACTTTTCAAAAATGGTGTCGCAAAATGGGCTATGCGGCTCAAATGGGCTGACAATTGAAGGATTCGATTTGACTTCAGCGAAATATCCGGTTGAAAGAAGACCGATGGCGATGTCTTTGTCTATTTATTGATGATATGGCACGCGCGTTCTCAAAACCCTTTCATCTCCTGCATTTATTGCACATGAAAAAAAAGCAGCAGCGCAGCAACAGAATACACACATGAATAGCAAGCGAAAAAGGAGTGAGTGAGCCGAACTGAATCGTTCTTAGAACCACGCCAGACAGCCGCTATTTCTCATTCCCTTCAATATTTATATTGTTTGATTCGTGTTATATTAGTCGGGTGTGTATAAATTTCCCTTTGATTATTGTTATTTTATTGATTAGATTCAGATTATTTGATTCGATGTTAATTAGAACGTGTGACAACGACAGTAAAAAACCGTACACACTGCCACAAAGGCATAGGCGTAAATATATTCATTCATCACAGCGGTGTATTGTTTCGGTATCGCCATTTGGGTAGAAAAACGGTCGACAAATGGAATGAGACGGGGCGAGCGAGTGCGCGAGAGACACCGTAAAACTAACCGAAATATACAATCCTAATGTTTTTATTGAATAAAAGCAATCGAACAATGGAACGGGCAGCAATATGAAAAAAAAAACATAGTTCGGAAGGCATCGAACTATAGTTCCAATGAAGAATCGAGCAAGGAGTAAATGTTAAATCCTATAATTATACAGAATTCATTTGCTTTGAATATGTACAATTCATTTGTTGTGAACGTGTGTGTGCCTGTTGTTTCTTATTGATCTTTTTCCCATTCAGATGACTTGTTTGGCTCATGATATGGTCGCATTGCAGTCGCAGTCACCAGTTGTCGATTTCTAGCTCGTCGAAATTGTAATGAACACACTGATCGTTTTCCGTTCTATTGATGAATTGATGGAAATACAAAATCTAATTTCCCAATACCAATTAAAACGCTTACGAGCTTGCGCGCCCTCAGAGAATCCAAAATAAGTGTGTGCGAGCTCGCGGAAAATTTAGTCATTAAGAGAAATCAGAATTCATTGGGTCTTTTAATCAATTCAATGTTGTGCTTTTCGAATCGATTGCAATAACAAATTCATTACTAATTGCTGTATTTTGAAATGGATATCATTTTTCACTTGAAACGGGCAAATGCAAATGCATTTTGGAGAAAAAAAGCGTTTATTAATTCATTGAGAAATGTGCTATCCGATTGCATTTGACCACCACACAATCACCGACTTATTTATTTATTAAGGACGACGATTTGTACATTCGAAACGAAATCCGAATCACAGAATTGCATGTAAACATTAATCACTTCGTATCATTTGCTTGACAACACTAGTGACCTCCATTGCCATTTTCACCAACCTTCGCCGTTTTCTTTTTTTTTTTCATCTAATTCCTCTCAAATTATAATGGATTTAATTGTTTCTTTGTATTCACCATTTAAATGTTGCTATTCTTGTTGCAGACAAATGCGAGGACACAGGATTACGGGTAAATGGGA
Organism: Obolodiplosis robiniae; assembly: GCA_028476595.1. Classification (NCBI taxonomy): domain Eukaryota; kingdom Metazoa; phylum Arthropoda; class Insecta; order Diptera; family Cecidomyiidae; genus Obolodiplosis; species Obolodiplosis robiniae. The sequence continues at coordinate 2,460,707 of CM052017.1, read as the reverse complement.
AAGGCAAGAAAATGCGCAAACCACGAACCATATACAGTTCATTACAATTACAACAATTAAATCGACGGTTTCAACGAACGCAGTACCTAGCATTACCAGAACGTGCTGAATTGGCGGCGAGTTTGGGATTAACACAAACACAAGTAAGTTTCGTAAACGATATTGATGCTTTTCAAGGAAATTTTCTGAGATATTTTCTCAATGTTTCGTGGACAAATAGGCGCCAAATTTGATTGGTTGACAGCAACAACAAAAACTAAAGTGTTAATCCGAATACATATTAAGAATGGAAAATCATCCTTTTTTACCATCAGCTATCGATACAAATTTTTACAAAATGCACATTTGAAGCAATTCGAAAATGGAATATTGAAAAACGAAACGGGAAATTTAGACGATTTGTAAAATATAAACAAACGAAAAAATAGCGCAAAACGCATACGAAAAGAAATAAATTAAAGGAAAACTAATGAATGCAAAATTCCAAAACTAAAGTAAAGAATGAAAGACGAAAGCGATGGAGCTGTATTTTCTTTTCAAGAAAAGTAGAACTAATTCAATTCACAAGAAGATAAAAATTCGCCATTACTATGAGAACTTTGCTTAACCGTGCCGAATTGAATCAAAAAATTGCCAAATTGGCCGCAAATACGCGCCGTTCACTTCATAATGAGTTGATTTGATTGGAGTAAATTCGGAGCATACGGTTTATGATACTGTTCGCTTATAAATTGTGTCTGTTTTACGTCAAACCCAATAATGTTCATTAGAATTGTTAAACAATAAATATTATAGATTCACCAACACACGTTATGTCTTCATGCCAATCAAGCGTCTATTCACAGCAAAGGGGCTGTTCCCCAGCCGCGAGCGCAACATTTTTCGATCGACTGCACTCTGTCGTTCTCTGTCCCTGTGTGTGTGTGTTTGTGTATACATTTGGTTTGCAATGCTGTCATCGCATTATTCACCCTATTTTGCACATAGCGAATACATGGTCGAAAATGCGATTTGCGTTGATTTTTGCCGGAGCCGCTTAGTTACTTCGTCAACATCACTAGACACAAAACAAACTCAATTCACATTCTTGTGGCGTGTTCCTGCTCGGCGCAAAAAACACACACAAATTCAACCGCCGTTTGAGGTTATGAATAATTATTGTAACTGACATTACATGGCTCCTGCCCTCTCTCTCTCTCTCTCACTTTCTCTTGCACGTGCGGCATAATGCCCGTAATCAGATTCTTGTTGAATGCATTTAATGTGCGGACGATGATCGATAAAAGGGTAGATTATATTCATGGGGTTAGTGAGTTGTTGTTGCCGTTGTTGTTTCGCTTCTTTTCTCTCTTTCTTTTGCTCGCTTTTTTCGCCTTGGTGCACAATCGGCTCAATTCAATTTATTTAATTTGTACATTGTGCCAACGAACAATATCTGGAACGAATTTCAGTGTATATATTTCTTGATGTTGATTGTTCGTAAATTTGGATTAAATGCCTTTTCTCTTGCTATCGCATTATGTCGCCTTCAATACGAAATAATTATGGATCAGATAGAGCAATGAAAGTAACTAAAATCGTTACTTCGTTTGCGTTTTTGATCTTCACAATCCGAAAATTAGTCATATCTATTACGTACCATCGTTTGATGACTTCATGAATGCGTCGCACCGATTTCACATGCTGTTTATCGTTTTTATTTTCTCAAATCGTTTACTTCCTGAAGGTAAAGAAACTTCAAGAGAATTTAACGAAGCTACTTTTTAAATTCGAATCTTTTGAACTTAAAGTAGCAAAGGAATTTTCATCGTCTCAAAAACTCTATTTATAATTTACAGCTCAATTGTATTCAATTTGAAAGCATTTCTCCACATTTCCTTCAAGTAATGTCACGAAAAATACTTTAATGTAATTAGTTTTGATTTAAATTTTCCATTTTTCCAAAAAAAATCGGCTCTGAATAAAGGATATATTGCGTGTGATTTTGTTATTAGCCTCGTCAATATATAATGCGCACTAATTGATTCGATGTCAATGTTTCGTTTCGTTCTTCGGCCTGGAACAATCGAACGAATGTCATCGATGCAGGACACTCAACGAGATCGAACTGTCTTTCGTCAGTCTCAGTCTCTTTTCAAAGCAAAAAAAAAAAAAAAAAAACGTTGAAGCTAATTGGATAATGGTATTATTTAAAGAATTGAATTATTAATGTGCTAGAGAAATCAAAACCAATAAGAAAGGCGGATGAACCAAAACAATTTGGTGGACCAGAAACAGCACCCCGTGCGGACGAACGCGAGCGGTTGACCTCACCTCTTGGCATAATTTTGATGAGTTTATCAAAAAGTTGTTCAACTACGTCGTTTCAAAAACTCATCCGATTGACTACCGCTTTTTTTCCATTTCATTCTTAAATTGGTCGAGAGGAAGAGGTTCTTCTGTTTTTTTTGTTTTTAATATTTAAAGAGAATTTTTTTGATCGAATTTTAAAACACGTTTAGTTTTTCATGTGTTTATTCATTGGTCGTGATATGACTCGAGCATTATTAGCCCGATTTACCATTTCGATTTTTTACTTCTTGCGTGTGTGTGTGTTTTCATTCCAATTCCATTTCCGCCCACTCAAATCAAACCATTCGGGGAACAACAATCAAACGACACATTTAATTTAATCCTAATTCATCGTATGTCGTCATTTTTTTCAATCTCGAATTGATTTTAAATCTGAATTATTAAAATATTAGCTTCAATTTGTATAATTTACGTAACGACACAGAGAGAAACAGAGAAATGCTGCCCCCCTCCCAAGAACCAGCCGAGTGTCGTGTACTTTGCAGCCTATTTCGTGTTTTCGGAGACACTTTTCGTGCTTTTGGCTCATTCGTGCCCGGTGGGCTGTTCTTTCCCTTTATTTCACCATATTTCCCGAAAATGATTACCTATGATCTCGAGTATCTCATATTAACATATTTAAAGTTTCATAATGTAACCGTATGTTATGCATATTTCATCTAATGTATTGTGTGTGCGAGAAAAAACACCAGAAATGATTTTTTTTTACCCCGAGAAATTGGGAGAAAAAATAACAACAACGGCCGGCACACACGAATACCGGCAGCCCCACATATATAAATAAATCAAATTGAATCAATTACGTAATTGATTTATCAATATATTTTGAGCAATTTACATTTTCTCGACATTTTATTCCATATCACAACCAATGTTATTACAGTGATTTCGTGCAATTGAAAATGGCATTCGGAATAAAGGGGGTTTAAACTCAATCGTTGATTTGTAGTTAAATGAAAGACCCAGCCAATTATGTTGGCTCGAAGGAGTGAAATTCAATGTTATTTCCGTGTTTTCGTCGTTTTTGTTCCTTTAGAGATATTATCATATATCTTTGCCATCATTATCAACTCGCCGCAATTGAGATAAGCGTCTTTGCATGCGTGTTACGTTTCTGTCTGAAGAAAATGGTGCATATTTAATCGCTCAAGGAATCTTTCACTTTCATTCGAATTTTACACATTTTTGTCTAGTTCGAATAAATATTCGTCTTTCATAAATTTTTTCTTCTGTTAAATGGCTGATATTTTGCCTGTGTAGATTTTATTCTGCAAAAATCACATCGCATGCAATGGTATTGATGCCAGCTTTCGTCGAAGCGATATCGTTTCGACGGTTCTGTTTTCACAACAATTGACTTGAAATTAATAATAGTGAGAGCAAACCTATTGGCAAGAAAGTAGAGAGATGATGTGGTGAGTCTATGGTATGATCAGTCACTGGAAAATTGACATGAATTCCATAGTGAAAGTTCCCATATGTATGAACGGCTCAAGCCATCTAAAAATCACCGATACACACCGAATGCAATATGAAAAAAAATAGCGTTGCATTTGTTTTTTCATTGCTTTCATGTGACTAGTGCTGACATGAATTTTTATATGCCATAAGGAAAAATTGTTTTGGAAAACATGTGCTCGCACCAACTCGGTTTCTAACTAAACAAAGAGAGAGAGAGAGAGAGAGAGAGAGAGAGAGAGAGTGAGAGAGATAAAGAGAATGAAAAAATGAGATTATGGCTGCCATATAGTATGGCATTCGGACTACATTCTTAGAAAGGTTTTCTTTATGCGCATTTCTGTGATACATCGTGCATTTTGTGCAGCACTTTTTAATTCGTGTGTGCATACACGTCGTTATTTTCTTGATTACAGCCGTTTCCTTCATCATATGCACTTCGCCGTTCTGCGCCATCTCTTTTCTTCGTGCTGTTTGCTCTCTTTCGATCCTTTGTCGGTTATTTCACTCAAATTTTCTCTTTATCTCTCTCGTCCGCTCGCTTACTCTCAATAAACGCACGGTAGAAATAGTGGCTGTAGTTTTAATCACGCGCTCGATATTTCGACGCATCTATGGAAGAAGAAGCCTCGCCATTCACGAATCTGATGATGATGATAATAAACAGCGGAATTGACTAAATGTGTCTTTGTTTGCTGATATTGTGCGTATTCCTTCTGAAATTTTATTATTAACCGTTTAAGAAGTGCTGGTTCTAAATATGTATAAATCACTTTAATTGATAACTTCCGCTTTTTTTTATGTTTCGCTTGATTTACAATTCTGATGTGCGAGAGTGCTCGCTCGCTACTGTGTCGACTTTCGTTGTTTATGACGGAAAAACAACTTTCGATACACAGGCTCTACTGCTTTGGCTTGGTCAGCAGTAGCACAGCATCAATGATAACAACGGCTAGTTAGCGAATAATGAAATCAAATCAAATAAAACTTTGTTGAATACAGTGGTTTTTCTTTCTCATTCGGTAACGCCGAATCAGTCGTTTAGCTGTGCTGTCATACCGTTGTGTTGAGAAGGAACCGAGCCGAGTATCCAGTCGCAGTCGGTGCTTTACTCACTTGTTTTGTTTACCAATGATTCGTTTTGATTAATTTCATTGCCTCGATAAAGGCAATGACAGCAGTTAGCATTAGCGATGTCAGCAAGAGCACATTCATTTTAAATAATTCGGATGCGACACAATGCTGATGCTGCTGCACACATCTAATTCCTAAGCATTGTTTTTTGTCGAAGCGCGTGTGCGTTTTAGTGAACTTGCTTCATCCAAAAAGATTGCAGTAGTTCCCCCCTTCGTCTTGAGATTACAATGTGCACGTAGGCCAATGCATAGTCCAAATGTGGCTATTCGCCTCTATACGCGATTTATCACTCACTTAGCCACTGTGTGTGTGTTTCCTTTTTCATAGCTCAGTTCACTATTCATGCACATTTAATTTCTCTTTTTTTAATTTGCCTTTGCCGAGCATTGCTTTGCGTCGTCGTCGTCGTCATTTTTGCCTCTCTCTCTCTCTCTCTCTCGTATTCAGAGAGTATTCACACACTGAAATGCCGTTATTGTCGTCAAATGCAAGACATTTCAATTGTATTTAATCGAATCAAACATGATTTATACTAATAAAGATTTATAGATGAGCGAGCGACCGAGTGCCCATATGGATACGACGTCATTGTCGCGCGATCATCATGCGATGGTTTTGAATTTAATGTATGTGTATAGCGCGACACGATGAATGGATTTGTATGTTAAGTGCACTTGTAGCGGGCGAAAAAATAAAAACATCGAAGCAACGCTTGAAATTTCAAGTTGAGCGATCCATTGTTTCGGAGAAAATGCATCGTGAACACGAAGGGTTTTGAGCCATTGACTGCTACTCCATATTTACAATATATATAGCATCTACTCATTGTGCGGAATCAACTGACTGAAATTCGAATAAAAATGCTTTTCACCATTCCATCCAAAGTCAAACATTTTGCATACAAACTCAAATGTTGAACTCACTTTAAAACAGAAATCGACTGAATCGAAACTGATGTAGAATTTAATTGACTGAACGGAAAAGCATCAGGAGTGCGCTCATTCACGTTGCAATTCTGTGTCGGGAGCATTCGAATCAGAGAAAGAAACAAAAAATGCGCATCGATTCCGATTCAATTGATATTTACAGTATGAGATAATTACAATGTAACGGATTAGTAAGCCACCTGAATTATATTGATTGAGTGCAAGAGAGCGTCCGACAACACAAAGGTTGAGCTAATGAATTTGTGAATGCCATTTATAGCCGAACGCGTGATAGTTGCAAAAAGTCCGAATAGCAAAGTGCTCAAAATGGCCATAAAATATGTTCACGCTACGGGAAAATGCATTGTGAGATAGCACGACAACGGCCACAAAAATCTGGCGATGTGAATTGAAAACATATGTTTTGTCTTTTTATGCGGCGCGGCAATCGATTCCCGCAAAGGCAACCGATATTTCTCATCGCAGTCAGGCGCTTAAACATTGATTCTTTTCACACATCATTTTTCCGATTGCTGAATCTCCATTAATTTTGCACCAATCGCATTGTGGTCGCAGGCAACAGCAGCGCACACACAAACACATCGCCAATTATTCCACTTAATTAATAACTAAATTATCATAAACAATTTCAATGCACAATAATATATGGTGCAAATAATTAGAGGACTAATAACGGATTGTTGGCTGCGTCTTTGCTGTTCGCAATAAATAAAATAATAAATGTATAACGACAAGCGAATTGCTTGCGAAAAAAATCAATGAGAGTACAGATGGAATGTCATATAAATGTCATGCATCATGTTTCATGTGTCGCCGAAACCGAGCGAAGGAATAAAGGGGATGGCTCGAGAGTGAGGAAGAATGAGAGAAAGAGAGAGAGCAAGAGGTGATGAATGCGCGCTCAACTCACGATGATAATAACGAATTATGACATAAAACACAATGAAGAGCATACTTCTCAATTGCATCGACCGAATAAATAGTAAAATACCGCCAAATGATTAAACAAGATAGAAAAGTTGAAACAGAGAGTCTAGTTGTCATGGCGTATGGCATATTTTTGTATGCATTTCGTATGCGCAGTGCATTCGCCGGTAATTAAGTATTTACGATTTGTATGGATGATTCAGTTGCAAGTTCCCTTCCATTTTGTCGATGTGCGTGTGCGGGCGTTCGAGCGGTATGCCGGTTTGTGTGCGTGTTTCACATAGACTTTTTCAAATTTTTGCCGGCATAAAGAATCGTAACATGCATTACTTTTATCTCTTTTTGCATTGCCATATTGGGATGCCGGTCGGTTTGCTCTAGATTACCTTTTTCGAACATCGCTGGCAGCATAAAAAACGGTCAATTCAATAGAATGCCATCGAAATGTGTCAATATTGATGCGTATTTTTAGCCAATTTTCACATTTTTCTGCTCTCCAATCATTTCATGTGATTTATTTCAGATGATTCAAGTTAGTTTTATTGCGGTTCAGGCCATTCATCGACATTCAGGTTCTTCGATCCGCACGAAACATATCCGAATTCGGTTCATTGCAATCGAATCATTTTAATTGCATCCAGTGACAACAGATGAATTCCACGCGGTTGACATCCATAAAAAACGGTCATCATAAAACCATGTAAAAATGATCAATTTTGATAAAAAAAAAGAACGAAGAAAATTGCAAATCGGAATGTACAAATCAAGCATAAAAGGTGAACACACACCGCATCCAGTCAGGTCGATTTGTCGCTCTCTCGCTCGCCATATTCAATTGATCGGCGTGCTTATTCATCAGTCGCGTTATTTTTTGCAATTATCTTTTTACAAATTGCTTCATAAATCAATTAAATATACAAATTAATTGGGCAAATTCGATAAACAATGTTGATGTGATTGATTGCAGATCATGACTGTTTTCGCGCTTGGCCACTTCTTGTTTATTTATGTAATTGACAAATGAGCATGGACACAGTCCGGTCAGTTGTGATCAATTGCCGGTTTCGTTTTGATTTTCATGTAATTGTAATGTAATTATAATTTCTTTAATTAATTTTCATTTGTTGTGGATGTGTGTGGCATACCTTATTTGCCGAGTGTTTCTGCTGCTGGTTCGGTTTTCAACCATTGTGACAGCTCAATGAGCATGGCATATTTGACCATTCCGGTTCGAAATGCACGCTCTCTCTTGCAATTCGTGCGCACTCTCTCTCTCTCTCTCGTTCCTCTTCTCGTTCTCATCATTTTCAGCAATACAACGGCACCCGGCTTACAGATGTGATATGAATATTAATACGCGATCTGTGTTTACCTAAAGCAAGGTTGTGTAGAGCTTGGCGAAATGTAAATTCGCTCATTCGCACGAATTATCGCGATCACGAGCGAGCGCACGCTCTCAGCCACATTTCAACAGAATGTAATTTATGAAATGTAGAACTTTCTCGAATAGTTTCAAAATTATCTTTTTTTTTTCGTATGTGAATTGTCATTTTTTTTGTCGATCCAAAAATTCTGTCATGACGTATCCATAATCTTCCGGTGACCGGTGGCTGAAAAAAGAGAGAAGAAAGCAATCGACAGAGCAAAAAAATGCAAAGGAAAGAGATCTGAGAGCGAACGATTATGGCCTGAGACATGAACAAAAAAACTTCGAGCGTAAAATGTAAGAAATAGTCACGGTCAATCGGATGGTTAGGTGTAAATTGTAATGTGTGAGTCGTTCACTTGCGAGAGATAAAAAAGCGTTACATTTAGATTAAGCGTTTGAAGCATTAAGCATCGCGAGCGAACGCGCCTGAACGCGTTATGCCAGGGAATTGCATGAGAGCAAACGAAAAAAATGACGATGGTCGATCGAAAAACATATGTCTTGATAGATAAATGAGCGTTAAAAAAATAAAAGGGAAAAAAGTGCCAACAACTGGATGAAATGAATGGCCAAGACTTTGCGATAATGCCAAGCGTACATTAAAAGCGCAACCGATCGAATGGACTAGACAAGAACTCACCATGTACAACACACACACTCACACACTAATTTGTTGATGCCTTGGCACAGCGGTTTTTACATGTCTTCCCCGTTTTACTTGCTCTCTCAGAGAAAAAAAAAACGAATGAACGAACCAAAAAAACCGCGAGTACTAATGACCATGACAAATGATTCTTCTACTGGCTACTGTACTTGCATTTGTCGCAACACAGTTGTACACGCGGAGAGAATGAAGAAAAAATACGAAAAAAAAACACGAGCTGAACGGAACAAAAAGGGCAAAAAAATTGTTAATGGAAAAAAGTATACACACAGCATAAAGTGAACGGATTATTGAAGAAGAACAACCGAGCTACCGAAAACAACCAATGGAATCTACCGCAAGATCGAATCGACCACTCTACACAGATCTCATCAATTCACATTGAGTGTCTCTCTCTCTTTTTCTCTTACGCTCGGTTATCTGACGGCGTTCATCAGATACGTTGTTGCTTCGCCTTTTTTTGTCCATGCCTCGACCCCGTATCGGCCACAAGATCTATGCTGATTGAAGTTTATGAAACATACTACACGGTTGTGTGAATCGTCTCTATGTTCCACGATTCAATCTCTAATTTGAATGCTTCATTTTTTCCATCGCTTTCTTGTGCACTTGCGATCGGTCCGTTTTGTTTGAAAAATCCAACATTTCGTTAAGAAATTGATAATTACTGGTCTGTTATGAAATATGAATAGGAGCAAATGTCCAAACTCAATTGTGAAGAAGTGAGCGAGAGCGCGAAAGAAAGAGAAAAGTTCCGTTCGAGAGAGAAAAGCTTTTCACTTGCTCTTGTATATTCACTCCGCGATCGCATCCCATTCACTATAACTCTTGAACGAAACACAAAAAAAAAAACATACCATCGACAACTTGGCTACTAACATTTTCCCAATATCATTAATTTTCAAATGCAATTGCCTCTGGAAGTAAAGTCGTTAAACGTTTTTATTTCCCTTGACTTGTTTCGGCGTGTGTTTTTTCCTTCGTGTTCAAGTCTTTGGGCGATTTCGCCGTGCATGGAACAGCATTGCTATCCGATGCACCAAATCATTTTTTCACCATTTTCTCGGTGAAAAAAATAGAATAAATTACAACAACAAGAATGCCAACAAAACACCGCCAAAAATGATATCCTATTGGTCCCAATTCGAGTTGATTTGTTGAAAAAGTCGCGACCGATCTTCGATCTAATCAAAAAAGAACAAAGTTCATTTTTTTTCGAAGAATGGCCAGATTCGACGGAATTAATGCCAACAATGCTTCATTACCTAATTCTGAGCGTTAGACAAAACAAAAACTTGGCTATTTTTTTATTCGTTCCGTTCTCCATTTCAATTTGATTGTGAATTAATTGACGCTGTATGCACTCATCGATACAATATAAATTTATTACATTTTTGTGCTTCAAACGGCGAAAAACATATTTCTTGCTCTGACGCAGTCCCGTTCAATGCACTACACACGCTCGTATCGCATCTCTCGCTCGTTCGCATCCATTATTCACTTTGTGCTCGCCGTGGATCAATCAGTTGAGCACAGTTTTATGAATGAGCGCTAATCTTCTCAATTGTCTGTCTATACGGCATACAATAGCACCGTATCACCATTAAATATATTAAATTTCAAGCTCTCACTTGATAATCTATTGGTGTGGCTGCGTGCTTTTTTCATTATTATTTCATTCGTCGTTGGTGTATCAAGCAACAATGTTGGGTAATTTGTTGCTTTTTTCCTGTGCTGGTTCTCGTTGCTTGCCGGTTTTTCCATAAAATTCCGTTTTCTGGAATAATTTGTATCCATTCATGAATATATATTCTGGCTCATTTATAGGAAGTTATAGCACACATTTCTGCCTTTCTCTTGCTCTCTGTCTCTCTTTCCGTTTTTTTTATGGTTCTTCTTACGCGAGATGCGTTCCCATTTTTTACTTTAATCAATGAATTATGATGTGTGTATTTATTCTATTCGCTGTTATTGACGGCTGTATTGTTCGTTGATTCACAGCGTTCCATTCATTCGACAGTCAATTGAAAGCAAATTGTGTTTCGAACGAGCAAGAAATGTATCTTCTTTGGCTAGTCACCCGAAAATCTCTCAGCTTCTTCAATATCTTTCTTTCAACTCTCAGGCCACATCTATATGAGTTATTAAATACATTATCGTTTCGATGCTATTATTCTAATTTTCTCTCGTCTGATTTTTTTCAAAAAACCATTCACTCTGGCGGCGCGCATAGAATTAACTACTTTGTTGCTACTTGGTGATGGCGGTTTTCTCTTGACTTCAATCCAAACACCATGGGAAAATGTATCAATCCAAAATACCAAATTCAACGAAACGAATTATGGAGAACAACAGAAGCATATCTGCAGAATGAATGTGTGAATGGAATGGAGAAAATACAATCTATAGTTCGATTTGTGTGCCATTTTTCCATACAGTTGCTAGCTACCCATCTCATCCAATAATTATCAACCGAAGATAAAAAAAAAACGTATCAAGTGTAACACGTGATGGAAATTATGTCTGTGATGTTGTTGCTTCTTTTTTTTAATGTGTTTCCTTGAATAGAACATTCCCTGCGTGAGCGGTTGCAACGCAACTCTTTTGTAATTTGAATATATTCCGGCAGCTAAGTCCATCTGATATGTATGGTCAAGCAATGAAAGAAGAAAGAAATTATTTGGCGCGCGGTATTTGTTGATGTTCCGACACCACTGTTGATGCCAAACACCAAAATCAACCGAATAATGAAACGTATGTTCAACCCCAGCTGAGAGTATCAAATTCATTTAAACGAGCGGCGCTTTTTCCCGCTCTCTCTTGCTGCGCTGTTTTCTCTCATACCATCGACATATTCGCACACACAAAATTTAACTAATTGGCATCATATTAATCTCAATTTAATTTGATGCCCGCTTTCTCTATGCCTCGGCTGCGAAAGAGATAGAACCGCATCGCATGCAAACATTGCGATGGCAACCGAAACAACAACCAATTAAACAATGCAAAAGATGTGAAATTGGTTTCGACATCTAAGATTTCTTTACGTCTTCATTTTAAACTATGAACTCGATTCCATTTATTTGCAATATTTTTGGTCAGGCGTCAGTCACTTCGTCAGCAGAATTCTGAAGGCGAATGAAATTCCGGTTCTCAGTCTACGATACAAATTTGAAGCTGCTCTATTTATATCTATAGCAATGAGAACGGTCCAGCCGAACTATTGACAGCTGAACGCCGCATTGCGTTTGATCTTTGGTCCCATTCGATGAATATCACATTTCGCATGGAATTGAGATGTAGCGTTCACAAATTAGCCGGCGCATTATTTCCTATCCATTCGGACACTTGCAATAAATTAATGATGTAAAAATGAAACGGAGAACAACTGTCAGTTCCTCATTGGAATCTTGAGACAATGTTGTGTCATTGTCGCATAACGAAATTATTTTTCAAAATGAGCAAAGCGCTTTCATCCGCAGCATATGTGTCTCGATGTTGTCATTTTATTTTCATATTTTGTCATATTCTATATAACTGCATTCATAGCGGAGCTGAATTTCGTTGTAATGCGTGTGACCAGCTTCTGAATTTCGCGATGTAAAATTAATTCTCCAGAAAATACGATCTCATTTTTAATGGCTTAACTTCATTCAAGTTCGTGGAAAATGTTCATTTTAAAAGAAACGAGTAGAAATCTAAAGGGGAATGCCGAATATGCGTCGTTCAACTACGAAATGCATAACAACTGAAAGTGGAGAGCTGAGAATCGAGAAGTGAACTGGAATTGTATAGAAAACGACTCGACGATATTCGAGACAGATTATGCACCAATTGGTGTTGTATTTAAACTTGTGATTCGAATGCGATAAAGCAAAATACGATCATTTATTAGCGAAAACCAAAGAATTGGTGTAGAATAGCATTCACTTCACCTGTTCATTAAGAACGTTCTGCAGATATAAATGCATTTTTTTCGTAACGCTGTATCTTGTTACATTAACTCACGTGCACACCTCCCTTTCGTTCGGCTTTTGGAATATTGTGTTCGCAAAGAACACAGCGAATAAAAAAGTCGTCATCAGAAATTCTTCGTCAAAATGCATGTGGAACAAGTTATTTAACTTGAGATTTATGCCATTGGTTTATGATGGCAACCATCAACCAACACAATGTTGGGCCACATTTTTCATTTTCAAACGTTCGAGAGGTGGAAAACGGCAAAAGCTAGACATTACAAAGAGACCAAATGGCTTTTAGAGTAAAGTCAACGAAGACATTTGTTTAATTGAACGGGTTAAAACACCAGTAACTTGACACAAATGTTTAATCGGATTACGCAATTCCTCAACAAAAAATGCTGGGTAGTCATGGCAGCCGATGCAGTTTGATAGTTCCAAATCTCTTTTAGCTCATCAAATGAATTTTGGGAAAATAATGTTTCGTTTTCGTAGCTCACGATCATATGAAATTCTTTTTCTCAAATGAGAAAGATAAAGATCGAGGAAACTTATAAAATTGGTCATAAAATAAGACTCAGGTGAAGCGAAGTTCAACGCTAACTTCAGATTTATTTGTATCTATCATTTCTTCGTGTGTAGATTTTGAATGAGATTAAAAACCTTGCCCCAACACTGAACAATCCACCTCGAAAATATTGCAAATGTCAACGACTGCTGATACGCTCACATCATTTTGACAAAATGCTGTTAAATTTGATGAATCGTTGCTAATTTAGCGAACGAAAGTATCAGGATGAAACGGCGACTATCGAAAAGTGGCGGTGTTGTTCACATTTTGCCGCAAACCAAAAGCATGTTCTTGGCCAGCTAATCACATTTCGTTTGGTTATTTCGGTCGAAGTTTTAGTATGTGGAAGTGCGTCAAAGGAAAAGCAGCAACAAGACCACAGCACACACACTTACTCTCCCGTCTCGTTGCGGCGCAAAAAAAAAGAGAGAAAATAAAACCGGCAGCAATAGCCGAGCACCGAAAAAATGTCGATTCGCATTTTAATTATGTGGTATTTTAGTGCGAACCTAAGAAATGCATAGAAATACCCTACATACTAAAATATTTTATAGTTATTTATGTGTAAATTGGTTGTTTCGGTTCTTTTGTTTATGTAAAAACCGTCCAGCGAGTAAAAACAATAACCTGAAGAGCTGCACAAAAAAAAAAGTTCGAGTGCACCATATGCGCGCGAATATTCGGCACCATGAAAATTCGGTGTGTGTGCTGAAAAAATTATGGTTATTTTCGGATGGGTTTAACCATTTCAAACACGAAAATAACAGAGCCCGCGCAAAGGATGCGTGTGCCTCAAAAATCTAATTAAAACTTTATTATCGCGTACTTATAAAACAATAAACACGCAGCTCGAAGCAGTGAGTTTGATATCAATTGAATCGGACGGGATTTCGGCGGATTATGGAAATAAAATCAATGAATTGCTGATACTCGACGTGCAATATCTTTTTGGCTGTTTTGTTGGCAAACAAAAAATATGATGTGGATTTAATTTAATCTGCATCATTTGGTGTTTTAGACTTATTCACGCAATAAAATGATCATTAAATATCGTCGTGAATGGAATTCATTCCCTCTCATTTCGGGATGCATTTTTACGAACGGCGAATATAATACATTTCCGACAATTCGCTTTCAACAACGAAGCAGCAACAACAAAAACCAGCACTATTTTGTCTTTCTTTCAACACGTTTTTATTGCACGGGCGGAGAGTGAGCGCATCGAAATGCGTGCGCAAAATCTTTTCAAAAACGTCGGAAAAAGTTCTACCGTTTGTTGCGCTTCTCTCTCTCACTCTCTCTCACTCTCTCTCTCTCTCTCTGTGTTCCGTGTATGTCTGAATTTCAAGTGTCAAAGTAAAAATCTATTGTTATTCAGTGTATTGCATTGCTTTAAGTGTAATTGCCAAACGAGTGGCAAGTGCAAAAGTACTTTATATATATAATGAGAGAGAGAGAGGGAGAGATTGCATTTTGCCCACTCACATAAAATTCATTGTCGCCGGTTGCGCAACGGCTTTGCTGAATTCCGATTGCCTCTTGATGGCTCGCAGAAAGCGAGAGAGGAAATTTGGTAGACAAAAGGCGAGCAAAATGTATACTGTCTTAATGGAAGTTATTTCTTTATTCGATGCACGCGCGCGCGCCAGCGTGCACTGAGAATCGATATTCACGTTATCGATGGTCAACCAGTCACATTGAGACACGACGCCTTGATGCATTTAAATGGCAATATTTTTTCGAGGATTTTCACAGAGATTCGCGAATCGCCAGCAAAACCGAATCACACACAACACCAACAACCGCAGCAGCAGCGACAAAACCGCCATAAACAAATTGCGATGTACGTTGCGAACATGAAAGTAATGTGTTTTGCCATGCACTTCGCGGAATCCATTGTGTGTATCAAGAGATTGAAAAGTACTCGTCATTCGCTGACACATCACTTTTTTCTGCCTTGTATATTTATGTAACATTTAGCCATTTTGGCCAACTCATTATCACGGCTATTTGAATGTGGAAAAATATTCAAATCTATTCCACTTCAAACTCACTGTTGCTGCTGCTACTTTTTTTTTCGCTCACTTCTCATTCGTTCACGTTTCACCTTCAATTTTCGGAAATCTATTTTATACGTTTCTTTTTGCTGTTGATTTTATTAAGCGAAAGCGAAGAGCGAAAAAATTGAAGCGAAGCTGAATCATTCAAAAAAATTCGATTGAGCGTAAGGGCAAAGACTATCACATGTATTGATAAATTATTTATAAGTTTTCCGTTGCAGTTCGGAATGATTGCAGCAGTTTTATCAAATCTGCCCAGTGTAGTTTGTATGCGTTCTCGCATTTTCGTTGCTTTCCACATCTTCGATTCTTCGCTATTTTCGCTCTTTCTCTCTCTCACTTACGATTTACTTGAATATTTATAGCATGTTATGTTTTTGGTGCTGAGATTCTCGATTTTGACACGAAATTAAAAAAAAAAAAACCGAGCGCACACTACGAAAACGAGAAAAGCGCTTTCTGCAGATTCATGTAAAATCGAATGAGAATTGTCATACGGTTGAATGAGTGGCAGGTATAAAACATTGCGTAGCCCTTGACTCTTGTCAATCACTCTATATCTCGCGTGGACCCGTGAACACACTCACTGCTGCTGCTGCTGCTGCTGCTGCTGCATGGATGTATGCATAACATATATAGAACACGAAGAGCGAACATAATTGTTTTTAGGCCGACATCTCTCGCATCACATTGCACGTTCGATTCTCATTCTCTGATTCCGTTGTCACTTTTTGTCCGGCTGCGATTCGATTGCTTCATTGTTTTAGGTGTTGCTTTTTATGTTCCAATGTGATTATCATTTTATTTTGGCCGATATGAATGTTTATGGCTATGGTGTCAGTATTAATGCCACAGCATACCGTTTCCGAACCTCTATCGCTTTCTCCCTCTCTCTTTCTCTCTCTCTCTCTCTCTCTCTCTTTCGCTTGCTCTGCGTTGTTGCACAACTTTATCAAAAATTTACGCACAAAAACAGCTTGTGCATTTTTATTGATTATTTGCAATTATTAGCTGCGATGCGAGTGCGCTTTTTTCATTATTATTACTATAATTTGATTGAAAGTGATGATCAATTTGAGTGATCGCAGACCAATAAAAAAACAACCGTATGTAAGGAAGTGATAAAACATGAGAAGATGAGCGCGTACACACGCAAATTTTGACCATTTACAAATTTTCTGTGGTCAACTCTTAATCTATCTATGATGCACAGACCGGCTAAATAGGTGAACGGCTGGACACGGCCAATTCGCTCTCTCTCTTTCTCTCGCTCAACATTTGCAAAATTTCAGGCATCTGTTACAATATCAATAACAAATATGGGCTGACACTTGTTTGACATGTGCAAGTGTTCGAATCGTCCATTCGTGTTGGTTTGGTCGCCCCATGGCATATCCACACAAGTCAAGCGCTTCAAATTTGTCATCCGTCTGACGTTTAACAGAATTTCCATATTATGTTTCGACTTTTTGTGGCGAATATACATAATTTTTTTGCTGATTGTTTTGAATGTCCATTCCAATTATCATATGAAAATGATTGTAAAGGCTATTGTGTGCACTGAATCATCGAAGCCGAAACGGAACACACACACAAGAAAAACTTGTCTCGCTTTAGCGAATAAATGAATGCTATGCGCACAAATCGTGGGTGAATTCACAAAGAACAGTTTAAGAAGAGAGAAAAACATCATCATAAAACGCCTATTGCATAATTGAGTATCGTGCATGGGAATCTCTTTCTAATTCTTTTTTCTTTCATGGTTGTTTGTCTGTTTCGACGTGCGATGTTACCTTTTGCGCAAAAGGATGACCTTTTGTTTTCGATTTGTTGCTTTGTTAAAACTCAGCCCGCTCGAACACACATACATGTGTGCCGTGCGCATAAATTGAAAAGAAATTTTGATAAAAAAAAAGAAGAAGAACAAGCGCTCAGACACAATGCATTTCAGACATCATCGTCAAAAATGTAGGTTTGTTAATTTGCCTTGGTTTCTCGGTTCGCTTTATTTTTTTTTTGTTCACGTTCGACCTTAGCGATAGTTCCAAAGATTAACTGTTTATTTAATAGTTTATGTTTTTTTTGCCGATGCATAAATTTGCCGGCGTTTCGACGTATGTGTTCGGCTGGTTCGCATGCGAATTGAGGATGTGTGTTGTTTTGGGGTTTTTTCGGTGGTTTATTCCAGACTGAATGTGTGATGTATTCCCAGGCCGATGATGCTTCAACCGACCATATCAGCATAAGTATTGAATCTCGTCAGGTTTTCACCGCACCATATACAGCCGCAATGGATGACTTTGGCACACACACACACTGGCCATCGCTGGCATGCATATAAATATGATAATAAAGTGCGTCGCATTTGCTCCATTCGCACATTTTTACCGAGCAAGAGAGAGATAGACAAGGAGTTCAAAAAACGACTGCAATGTGCTGGTTTTTCGTTGCTGTTGCCCAGACAGTGAATTGTATTAAACTACAAAGTGTATGAGGCATAAATATGTGATTTTTGGCGAGAGATAACAAAAAGGATACTTTTTTCGCTTTCAATCTACGTCGATCGCTCTCTCCCTCACTATCTCACTATTCACTCACTCACTCTCGCTGAGTCGTTTGACGCCCACCGATCATTTTAAAATATGTATACGTTCCTGTTGCTATTTAAACTCTCAAACATACACTCGTTTTAATAAACCAACACAATCGGTTGGGTGCTGTATTTTTTTTCGCTCTTTCGTCTTCTCATTTAAGAACGAGCCGAACTTTTTTTCGCGATGCGGCTGGAGATTTCATATCGTATTTTTGCTGCACATTGATGTTAATAATAATTATTTTTGTTATCGGCGATTTTATTAAGATTTTCGCTGTTGTTGCTATTGCCGGTTGCATTGCGAGCACATTCATTCTTTGCGATTTGTTTTCAAGCGTTGTTGCCGCGCGCGATTTTGATGTGATATACATTGCATTTTGTATAAGTTTTTGATGACTTTTCATCAGCAAAATTCAGAGGTTGTCGATTGGTAACGTGTGATATACAGTCTTCTTGCCTGAAAATATAAAAAGGCACAAGCGCGTTAAAAATGTCTTGAGAGAGAGAGAGAGAGAGAGAGAGAGAGAGCGACCGGAGAAAAACACAGCCACGGCTCAGCGCTCTGGAAATTATGTGAAAATGAACAACCAAATTTTTCGAGCATTTTCAAGAAATGGTCGATGATGAAAAAACGCGTTCGTACACACACACTATAAGCAATTGCAGCAACCAGAAACACAAACAGATTCATTGCGAAGAGTCCAGAGATTGCGGCCAAGTGATTCTTGGTTTTGAATTTTCTTACAGGCATTCTTACCTTTTTTTCGCCATCCACTTGTTTATTGGTGCCTTTTGGATGAAGGCATAGTTCGATCACTTTGTTGGATACCAAATTTGTTTTCGTTTTTTGTATCTGTTTGGCGGCTATTTTGTTGTAACTCCTTAATAATACTCCGTTTTTGTGTGAGCGCGAGCGCGCGCACTGCTGGATTTGTTTCTTTTTTTTTTCGTGGGTTCAACTTTTTTTCGCGAATTAACCATGTGGCAGAGAGTGTAATAATGCTACTTGTTGATAATGATAATTGCTAGTTATTACCTATTTAGTAAGCAGTTTGTTTGAGTGGTATATTACATATAATTTATTTTCAGTTAATAAATATGTGGATGTGTGTACAAAACAATTTGCTTTGTTGCGGTCTGCGCGCGGCTTCCTTTTTTCCTCTCATTTTTATTTTCATATTATGATTATTTTGATTTTTTGATTTGGTCGGCTTTTGTTTTTGTCATGAGTGTTCGACTGGCGATCAGTGTGTGGCGAGGTTCATTTGTATTTTGATGTGCGAAGACAACAACGGAACACCGACTGTCAATATCCCGCTAAGCGGTCGAAAAAACACATCTCCCGGCAAGACCTATGATTATTTGGCCGCCACCATAGTACTCTTGTCCAATTAACGCGTTTCTTTTAATATTTAATTGGATAATCAATGCCGCTTTCATTGGATAACGCGATTTTTCTGACAATTCTATATAACGTCCGTTGTATTGATGCCAGAACTATATTTGTGTAAGAAATCTTTTGTCTAATTCGAGCTCGATTAATGGATGTCAGCAACTGCAGGACTATTTTGTGTTGCACAACGTTGCCACTTTCAGATAGAACATTTTCGACTGGTTTCACTCTCTGTCTCATTTTAAGTAACCTATTTTCATTTAACGTTGTCTGTCGTTCAATTGATAACAACAGCTTGTTCACACCGTTGTTGATGCAAATGTTCCGATTCGATTATTTCGAAAGCATCTATTAAACTGATCGATCAGATTTAATCAAATGGAATTAAAAGTCAACGAATTGTATTCCATGAAATGACAATTAACATGAACAATTCACGGTAGTTGTACGTTGAATCGGTGGTCGATTTCGTGTCAATTATCAGCTCGTCACGTAAGGAGAATGTAGAAAGGCGTTAAGATTGAATGTCCGTATCGATTTCTTCAGGATATCGAACATCGGTGCTTTCTAATAATAGAACTTCTTTGATCCTGTAAAAGGTGGCCTTTCTAACAGGCACATTCATTACGTAAAGTCACATTCATAGATCGTTGAATAAGCCGATTTCATACAAAGAATCAAACGGATGAGTAAAAATATATTTAAATTTTTTCTGGCGATAGAACAATTGAAAGAGGCAAATACAAAAAACCATACGGTCGTAACAAAATTATTGGCAATGCATCCATCGATAAAAAAAACCATACTTTTTTATGCGTCATTCAAATTGTGATTACAAGGAATTTTGAATTGACTATTGCCATAAAATTGGTCGTATTCCACTAAACAATTGGCTCGACTGTGTTCGTTTTTTTCTATTTTCCTTTGACCATTGAACTTTGTACAATGAACATTATCGTTCCAACGTCAATTGTATCCATTTTTTACACTGACTGTCATTTAATTATTTACACAAACGGAATTCTTCGTATATTTGTTTGGACTATTCGATGTCGTTTACATGCAACCCTCTTGTAATCTGCATGCGTTTTTTTTCCCTCTTTTGTGTCTCCCACAATGCGACACATTTGGTTGGCTCGTTGGCCAATCTCTTGACTGTTATGGATATTTATTGTTCGGAAAAATAGTTGAATGGACAAGTAGTTGAGAAAATGGACAATATTTGACATTGTGTACATTGTACAATAATGTTATGCAAGTTGATCCTTTTTTAATATTTACTCTTCGTATCGAATGCATGCGGTTCAACAATGACGATTCAACATTTCAACGAAAAATAGAGTGAATTTCGAATAATTTGTTTGATGTAATTCTTAAGTTCGTTCCAAAAATTCGGCATGCTTCAAAATTCAATGAAATCATCATGCCATTTTTTTTTTCGTGTGGGCTGTTGATTATATGCTTCAATATTTTCATAACCCTATCAATATAAAAAAATTGGATATAAAAAACCTCAGCCACCGTCAAAATGTGCCACCAAATGCTTGTGCCCACATGCGTTACTATCACTTACTTACATATGTGTGTGTGAAGATTTATTAAAAATTAACCCCTTCAGAGAAAAAGAATGAAAAAAAATGAAACGCGCCCATAAAAAAGTTCAATTGAATTATAAATCATTGAAGTGATGGAAATCAAGCAATTCGGAAATTGAACTAGCTATCGAAATTAACCCTTTCCACTCTTTCACTCTCGATAAATCGAACAGACTATAAAAAACGGCCATAATAAAAATGTGACGGATAAATTATTGATGGATTTTAGCATTAAATCCAGGTGATAGGGAAACGAGACAGTTGTAAGCTTGCATTATAATCACAGCCATTATGATTATTCATATTCTATTGTACACTTTAATATAATTAAGTGAAGTAATATTAGAAAAATTGAATATTTTTCCATACGCGTCGTTTCAAAGGCGATGCGGTTGTGCGTGTTCTCGAAATAATTCCAACCACAGAATGTACTCTTGACTTGGGTCTTTCGTAGCAATTTTCTTTTTTACTTTTGGCTGTTATTTCGATTATATTTTCTTCATATCAGATTTTTCGTCTTTTTGTGATTGCTTGCATTGATTCTAATTCATTTTTAATGATGGTGAACGAAAAGAATTCCATGTCCTCATTGGTTCAAGCGTTTGAACACTTTGAAAGTGGAACAGATTTGTATTTCGTGTGTCCAAAACGCCGATTTTAGCATTCAACTCCTTAACCGTTGCGTTTGATCGCAATCACAACTGTTTTGATGTGACATGACTCACTCTCATGCAATTGTGTCTAGTTTCCATGTTCAGACTGGAATTTTTCGAGCATGCAATTAAAATTGCAAAGTTTTTGACGATAAACAAATCGATTGTTATTTTTCCCCTTTGAATGTGGCAGAAAATATT
This sequence comes from Obolodiplosis robiniae, assembly GCA_028476595.1. NCBI lineage: Eukaryota > Metazoa > Arthropoda > Insecta > Diptera > Cecidomyiidae > Obolodiplosis > Obolodiplosis robiniae. The sequence continues at coordinate 2,438,768 of CM052017.1, read as the reverse complement.
TGAAATGGAAATATTTCATTAGCGAAAAAAATCGGTTGAGCGACACAAGTTGTGCGCAAATCGCCTACAATATTGCTATTGACCTTAAAAAAGTTATGTTGCTTGGTTATCAAGTACTCGGTCATTGATTTATTACGCGCTCTCCCTCTCTCTCTCTCTCTCTCTCTCTCTCTCTTTCTATCTTTTTGACAGTTGATACACAAAAAAATACCGACGAGGAAAAGAGAGAGAGATTCAGCGCGCGGAAAAAATCGTACACAAAAGATTTGAAATGCTTGAGTTCAAAATAAGGAATTGCCCGTGAGCAGTGCATTCCAAAAAGGACATTCTTCGGTCCAGATAAAATGAATAGTCGCGCGCATTTCGATGTGTGCAACAATGGAACGTTTTGTGCACGTCGTCATTGAGTGTCGTTTGTGTGTGTGTGAGAGAGAAGCAAAAACCCAAAGTATTCCGCATCTCATTCGGCTATCGGCCTGGACGCGTTTGAGACACACTGTGTGTGTACCACTGAATCCGCGCGCATAAATCGATCGAGCGAGCGAGTGGGAAAGCGGGACAGTGCACTGGCTGCTAAGCGGTGCAATACAAATTCACTCATTAAAGAGTGCTTTTGCAAAGCGGGACACATCACATTGCAATAATCGAGAGCACCGAAAGAGAGAGAGATTCAGTCACATTGGCATTTGTGTGCGTCTAGATGCATCGACCGGTGTTTGGTATGGTCGTTAATGTGTGCGTCGCCGTCGTCAATGTGAATATTATGCGATCGGCTACAAACATAACTTGCATTTTATGCCGTACGAAAACGTCGACCCGTTGTTTACTTCATTCGCTCTCTCAACGTATGTGCGCGCGCGCGCGTCCGCATTCGCGATTTTTTCGTCATTATTGTTGTTGTTGCCGTTCATATTCATTTTCTGTGTTTTCTCTTCAAAAATAAAATAAATGAAAGTCTTTGGAAAAAATTGAGGGAAACATCAAGCGAACGCGAGCGAATAACCGATCCACAAGAAATTGAAGGAAAAATGAAAAATACCGTACGTTTCATTGTCATTTACCTATATAATATATATGTGTGCATTGCATCTCTCTCTTACACACTCTCTCTCTTCGATGCATACATTTTGAGAGCAAGAGAGAAAGGGCGAACGCGCGTTTGATTTGCTGAACGACGAATAGTTTGCGCGACACAACATAACACAACATTGTGCGGTGCACATCAAAGAAAAAAGACGAGATTTTATTGTAATTTTCACGCAACTTCGTTTAAAGTCCATGCCATACAAAATAAATACAGCATTTTTATGCGTTTTTGCTCACAATCAATGCCAATCGAACTGTACGCGCATCAAAGCAATGCAAATGCCGAACAACATTCACACAAGCACATACTCGTTCGGTCGGTGTCTTGGACAAACATCAGGTATCAATCCAGCATGCGTTTTCTGCTAATCTGGCAAATGTCATCTGTTTATTAGACACAAACACACTCACAAGTTGGAGAAAGCAAACTAGACACAACACAAATATTCAGTTGCAATCGCTCAATTACGGACACTTGATGGAACTGTTATATTTGACTATCTGAAATAATGGCGAATCACACACGGATCAGAATGTTCACGAAAAAAGTTACAGCAACAGCAATTGGTCGTGATGTGTTTCAAGCGAAAATTCCTGAAATTGAAGTTCATTCGCTTTTTTGAAAGGAATTCTTCAAATTACCAGTGCGACCATTTCAAAACCAATGGAATCGGAGTTTCATTTCGCATTTCGGATAGCAGAAAGACACAGAGACAGAGCGAGACAGCGACAGCAAGTCAAAATTATGGGCATTGAATCGGAAATTTATGATGTCCACATTTTGCCACTTTTTGACATTCTCAGATTAATCTACAGCGATTAGAATAAGTTCACATAATACGGCCAAACTCAATGACACTTTGGAATGATTTTATTAACTGCATCATCCACATTAATTCCATTAACGGAACGAAGATTGAATTCAATTTCAGAATATACAATGAATGCACAACGTTTATTTAACGTTGCATTTCTAGTGTGCAACTGCAGCCGATTAAAATCCAAACATGAATAATGTCGAGAGCGATATGGAGCAAAGGTTGAAGTTGACATTCAAGAAGTTAAAGACATTCACCCCTCCATGATTTTCCAAGGGAAAATGGGCTTCAAAATTTTACGTTAAACTCTGAACACTTTGGGATTTTGAAGTGTATCATAACAATATAAACGGGAAAAACCGATTACAGATCTCCAATGAGCAATTTGAGTGACAACTTTTGTGACAAATTATCAAATCATTTGATTATTGACCGCAATGTTGCGAATATGCATGATACAGCAGCTATTCGATGGAGACAATATGAAAGAAAAACACTGTGAATTCTGTCTTCATTTTCTCTCATTTTGTTTCTCTCTCGCTCTGTATCGCTCCTTTTGTTTTTTCATCGACATTCGTTGTGGATATTTGAGCACATTCATCAATTGTTGAATACTTATTATATTTTCACTATTGGAACTCAAACAAAGACAAAGAGAAATGCAAAAAAAGGAGAGAGAGAGAAAAAGAAAGAGATAGAGAAGTAATTTTTTATTGTGGGTTTTGTCGATCGACATGACTAATATACATTGTTGACGATGATTTATGTGAAGTACCCACTTGCCATAGCCTCGCACCTACATAGTTGCTGTCATATATTTGCAAGTCGCAGCGAGCGACCACAATAGTTCATCCATAAGCTGTGGAAAATGGTGCAAAAACTGCGTACAATAAACTTAATTTCTGCGAAACGCAAGCAATGGGCGCATTTTATTGGTTTTCTGATGCATTTCCAATCAGTTTCTGCGATTCAGATGGAAAATTACGCTCGCACGAGCAATCGGCGAAACACACACAAACACCGTAATGATGCCGTGATATCAAAAATTCACAAAGCGATTTTGGATTTTATTAAACTTGGAATGGAACCGCGAAGTGTTGCGCGATTTCTCGAGATATATCTAAACCGAAACCAACGAAATGAAGCGGCATGGAATCTCTTGCATTGTTGATTCCTTGCAGGAGCCAGAGCAGCGGATAACAATTAGTGCATGACATTTGTATCATTGAAGAGGTCGCGATTGAATTACGTGTTATATTTTTGATTACACAATCAGCGAGCGTGCGGGGCTACAAAATTCAATTAGTAAACCGCAATTTGGAGTCTCAGAATTATGTGTTCTAAGTCATGCGTATTGTGTTTGCAAGCTGCACCCACACCAGCCAAGAGAAAGCGCGGCCTCTCTTTCCCTCTCGCTTTGTCGTATGCGACAGATTCCAAAAGATGTACGCTCTATACAATTAACAAATGTCAAGCTTCCTCTCCATCAACATAAAAATGCCTTTGTTTTTGTTTAATCGTCAGTTTTTATAATTCGATTGTATTCAATTCAATCGCCGTTTTTTCTTTGCCATTTGATCTGTCATCTGGTCAAAAGTGTGTACGTTGCTTATTGAATTGTCAACTCGATGCACAAGATAAAAGCTCGTGCAGCACACAGAAATGTTACAATTTTATTTGAAGACTGTGAAATGCTCATTATCACAATAAATTGTATACAGCGTCTGGGTGCGTGTGCGACACGAATTGTTCGACGCAAAAAAACTCTTTTTTTCTTTTTTATTCCAAAGGAATATCTCTTTCTGTGCTTTTGATTGATATTGATTGAATGCTCGAATAATAAACATATCCCAAAATGAAAATTATGTCAATTGTATGCATCGGCGCAGCGATGCTATAAATTCTCACTTGGCATGCGTTGCGCGCACAAACTCTGCGGATCGAATGGTGTGTGTATGTGATTTGATGTGCGACACGATTTTGTCAAATCGATGATTTTATGCGCACCCATTTATAATGCAAGCGGAAAAGTGGGCACACAGCGATGAACGAGCGAGTGTGCGTGAGCGCGCGCGATGCGCATAACATGCACAAAACAATCGATATGTTAACTCTCTGGTTCGTATTCATGTTCAGTTATTTCGATTATGCGATCGTTGAGCGAATCGATTCGCCGGTAATTCAAATAAGAGTTTCACCACTGTCTCTTTCACTCACTCACTCACTCGCTCAACCGCGCACATATTACTCTCCTATTTGATATGCGTTCGTGTGTTGTGTGCGCTCTTTTTGTTCGCTTTTCGGTGCATGCGTTTCCTTCGCATAGCCGCGATCCTAACATTGACGATCGGCCTGGCAATGACAAATGGGACATTTAAACGATGAGAGACGGCTTTTAAAGCAACACAGAGAGCGAAATAGCAACAACAACCAACTACATCTACAACAATAAAATTTCCAACGCGAATAAGAATATAAAGTAAAAAAAAACAAACGACGAAAAGTTCAGAATATCGTCGCTTTTTTTCGTGTTTAATTCATTGAATAACAGAATTGAACATGGAAAAACATCGTCAGAGAGATGGCAATAAGAAGCAGCAGCGAAAAAAAACACAGCCAACCGAGCCACACATATTCAGATGAAAATATATGATGTATACGTGTGTATAAAAAAAAGAGAGGCATAGTGCATATTTCTCGCATGATAAGTCTTGCATGACGAAAAACACACATTGCCCATTGTATATATGAACGACGATGGTTTAAAAATCTACAAGCATATACATTGGTTCTCGGTTGCCGGTCGCGCTTTTTTTCTTTTTCTTTTTCTTTTTTTTTTGGTACTTTGTCTTAAAAATTTACAATTCTTCAGTACTCAACAATAGTACGAAGCACGTCAATAGCATTGCCATGAGTCTGAGAAAAATACCGATCCAACAATGGAACCGAAATACACTCGCGCGATGTGGCTTTTTTTTTCCTCTTTTTGCCTTCTTCTTCTTCATTGCCGTTTTCATGCTATTCCAAAGTGAACGCATACATCACACACATGAGCAACCGAGATAGACGATCTACGAAACTCATCCATAAAATATACATATGAAATAAACGATGTAGACAAATTTTTATAGATTATCATTAACGAAAGAACGTATCCGATACAAAATAAATGAGGAGCGCATTTGTCGCTCAATAATTTGGGCATCAACGGAAATGTACGCAACTTGCACACATGCAATGTATTTGCATTGTGTTTTGAATACTTTGTTTCATTTGTAAACGAAGCGATCTTGTTGGGCGATTATTAGTGTCGCCTGTAAATCGGTAACGAGCTAAATACACACATATTTTAAAACATTGCATTGCATTACTCCTTTGAATTAGAGTGTGAAGCTAAAGATCTGAACGATTTCGAACGAGAATTTTGGCAAGATGTCGTTTGTTTTTATACGAGATCTCCGCAATAGCGCTCAAAAATCGGCTCAGAAATGGATTAGAGCTCAAAAGTCGTGAATGGCTCAAGTATCATTTCATCCCATTCACGGTCACTTTTATAAGCTGAGAATTTTAATCGCATAAAAAACTATTCATTGGACACGTATCGACCACATAACTGATTTTTTTTGTAATTTGACGAATCATGGGCACAATCAGAAATTGAGCAAACAATTTGGCAGATGAGTTCCAACTCTAAACTCCCAGATCAGGAAAAGGGAGACCTTCGGGGCGATCGTATCCTTGAGCAAACCAAAAAAACAACATCTGAAATCCCATGACGACAATGGAGCCACCACTCGAATGTAAAAAAAGGGTGTTGATGTGCTTATTAGTCTAAACAAGGCATTGGAATCTAAGCAATTGTTAACAGCTATTTCCTTGGTTGACCTTTTTTGTGTGTGTTTGTTTGGTTCCAGTCCAGCGTATTTTTCGGCGGCTCATCGAAACAATGGCTCAACTCAATTTGGAGACACTTGTTTTTGTGCTTGAGTCAACTTTGAAAAAATATGACATTGTTAAAAGCAAACAATCTTTTATTGTTTTGAATAGCACACAGACAAAAAACAAAATCCTAAACAACAATGCCGCGCGCGCACACGATCAAAATGATGATGGAACAAAAAACATGAACGCAATCAACAAATGATATTTAAATATAATGTTATGAGAACAATGGTGCAGCGTTTTTTCCCCGTACCAATCTTTTTGTGGAAGTTCAATTTTTGGTTGATTTTTTTTATTTTCAAGAACTCAGCCGCCGTTAAGGTCACAATCTATGATGCATGCAACAATTTTCTGCATTTTCAGCCCATGGAGTTTTTTTGTTGTTTAATTTCGAGTGAGGCTTGGAAGATGGGAATGCCGATCGTGCCTTCAAGAAGAAAAAAAAAAAACGATCCTCCCACAAATGCGGTTGAACACATGTCCAATTGAGTGAAATAGAAACGTTCAACGGCTTACTTCCGTTTATAAGAAGGGGAACTATTGAGTGAATCACAGATCTAAGACAAACTATTACGCGACAATCCTTTGAAATTTTAGCACGAATTTCATGGTTTCCTATTTTCTTAACAGATAAATGTTTAATTGGTAGAATTTGGGAATTTTTTCAATATTTTTTTTAAAATCTGGGCATTTTTCGAGGATATCCTTGCCACATCTCCCAACTTAACTCAGTTCATGAACGAAATGCATGTTACACATTAAACTCTCCGTTTAATTCAAAGTGAATCGATGAAGAGGAAGAATAAATGGAATGTAAAAAGCTTTGTGATTCAAGAAAAAGGAAACGCGTTTTCATTTAGAAGCCATTCGATAAGCTGCTCAAATCATGAGCAAGTTCAAAATGTGGCTTTCCTGATTCGTCATTCCTTATGCTAACGTTTAAGGTGATGTGTGAAAAGCCTGGAACCGATTTGAAATATATGAATAATGTTCGATGTTGTCCTGTCGTATAATCAATTTTGGATGTTGAACTAGGCGAAGGCTCGAAACAAAATCAATTCCCATGAAGACAATACAAAAAAAAAGAAAATTCAAAATACTCCCACATTATGAACAATCCAATCTGCAACATCATTCATATTTCGATGCAGACCGTTTCAGTGCTGGTCAATACGCAGTGCGCTTCTGAAATGAAAACAAATCATTACGGTTAATAGCAAAAACTGATTAAATAGTTGTTTTTCAGCGACTACAAGTTTATTTATGTTGTTGCATTTTTCGTTCTGAACGACAAAATACACTGGATCGGAAAAAAGAACATGCAAATGCGTTTGACTATGCCTTCGAATTGAAATGTGCGCAGATCGACAGCAACAAAAAGCATGAAACGAACAGCAGCAACAACAAAAATGGGTTTTATGTTCATTTTTTCAAATAGGAGAAATTGTATGTGTAATAATTGCTCGCGACAAGGTTGGCTGACTGAAATTTTGCTGGAGAAACGTAAAAAAAGCAGGCAGAAAAACACACACTCACACAATGCGAGAGAGAAAAAATGCGTCACCGCTTTATTTGTCATTGTTGTTATTTGTGTGTCGTTCTAAGTACTGGACTCTAATAATTGCATGAGCACAAGTAGCGAGATTTTCCTTTTGGGCTGTGCCATGACTTGTTTCTATTGAAAATGTATATCTCATTTCTAAATGCTCTTTTCTTAGCAGCTTCGAAGTAGCGCGGGTGTGCGCGCTCGCGCTTGGGATTTTTGTAAATATTTTTTTTTTCGCTCTGCTGTTGTTGTATTTTTCATATTCCCTTTTCTTTCTTTATTTTATTCAACGGCTAGAAAGAGAGAGACAGAAGAACACCAAATTCAAGAACACGAAATAAATATATCCACATCGAAACTGAAAATCGACGAGCGATTTCATGAGACACACAATGATGTGACTTTGTACGGCTGAAATAAAAAGAAAAACGCACACAAAAATTCAATGCCTGACTGAATCCATAATTGTTGTTACCCATCAACTATTATTTCGTTTTGCGCTGTGTATTCGCGTTCCGACCGCGTACAGTTCATTCGTTCTCGGCTGCTTACTAGCTGAGCGGCGGCTGTTTTTTTTTTCATCGTCGTCGTTTCTCTCTCGCTAGTTTTCATATTCCATGCTTTTCATTTCGGTTGTTTGTTCTTTTTTTCCAACAATATTTCGTTGGTGTGTGGACACGATGTCAGTTCTCTTGTCTCATTTCCGCAATGACTTTGTACGCATAACTTTTCATATTTATTGTGTCAATTTTGTGTGTACTGTTCATAAATTTGCTGGATGCTTGCGCCTATAAGCGATGAATGATTTAATACAATTTTATGAGCTATGACTTATGAGACCAAGAGAAAAAAACACACCGTTTTTTTTTCAATTCAGAAAACAATGATTCGACGAGAGGAATGCGTGGAAAATACGTAAAAAAATTGTACAAAAAAAGGTAAACAATCAACAAAGAGAGATAGAGAAAGAGAGGAAGAGAAGCAGAATGAGAGAAAATACCCTTTAAAAACGATATTTTTTGGTTGAAGTAGCAATTTGAAAAGAAGTCGATAGAGAACACAATAAACGATCATAATGACAAAGTCGTTGAATTTTGTTGACAATCACACTCCGCTTAATCATCTACCCAACTATGAATAATATGAACACGAAATCATTTTCCATCATCTAATGAATTGGATGGGCGATTTGCGTGGGCCAACATCCCATTTGCAGACTCTTCTGTCACATCGCAGCAATTTCAACTCATCGTTTCGACATAAACCGTTGAACACATTTCAATGAAAACCCATTTAATGCCAGCTGACCATTTAATTGGGATGGATTTCGAATGGACAAGAATGGAAAAACCAATTGTGCAATGAAAAGTGTACAATTTTTGTTGGAAAAATAGAAAATTCTGTCATAAATTTGCCAAAATATCCACTATCTGCTGATGAAAATCAGCAAAAATGAAATTAATTGTTGTGATCGCGAATAGCGTTAGCCGGATTGCTTAGATTGATAACGAGAGCCTCAAGTTTAAAACGGAAGTAAAAAACCAATTTCAAGCAAAAAAAAACTACTTTAACATAAAAACTATCAACAGAAAAGTGTTCAGTGCGGTCGATTGGAAATTGTGACTCTCTCGTATCATGTCGTAAATCTCTCAGCTCGCCATAAACTGAAACAGGCTGCCCGTCATCCGATCCACTTCAATTTATGACACTTTCATGTGATTTATTATGCTTGAAATTCATACATATCAAAATGCAGTAAATCCAAATCATAAAACAGTGCCTTTAAAAGTGCATAAAAATGGATTAATTTGATAGAAATCCAAGAATTGATTTGTTATTTCACAAGTCAATTCAGTTGGCAATCTATTCACGTTTAATGCGTCAATGACTATGTAATGAAAACGTAATAAATGGCGCGTTTCACGAGTGTGCGTGTGTGCATGCAGTGCATGATAGTGAGACACATTCATCGAATCATATGTGAACATTACGCATAAAACAAATAATGTATGCACTCAACCAAGCGTTAAATTCAATAAATAAGTCATTTGTATCGTTGGAAACGAACTTTGATGGAATAAATGGATGAAAAAAAGGAACTAGACATCAACAAATATTTTATTTCACATTGATTGAGCATTGGTAAGATGAGAGCGACCAACCTAAATTAATGGTTAGGAGAATTTTCCCGTGTTTATTTTGATTGTGTGCGACTTCGTAATCGAGCTAACGCGTGTTGCGCCAAAATAGGAAACATTTGCATTGAATCGATAAGCGTTTTCAATTGAAATGTCTTAATTGTAATTAATGAAGGCAACACCCCGTTTGACATCATTTCCCCGTGAATCCGTGATGGAAATTGGACAAATTCAGCCAAATTGGGGAGCAATTCGCGCGTGAATTCTTCCAAATTTATGAAATGTTTTCAAGAAGAGTTTATCATTAGAAATGGTTTGGTGTTGACTGGCTTCCTCGTGCTCACTGCTCATTCATTCATTGAATTCATTGAAAATAGGTAGAGCAGGGTGTTTGACGCTTCCCTCCGTTCACATGCAACGAACGAATGATTTTCAAATCGAAAAGATGACACCTAAGAGGAAAAAAGTGCGAAAAAATAACAAAAACTGAATCGGAACGTGTGAGAACATTAAAATGCAATGTGCAATTTGAGATTAAATTCTGGAAACATACCCGATTACAATGCACAAAACTAAACCAAAAAAAGCATAATTTGAGTGCAAAAAAGCAGAATACGAGCGCTCAAAATAAATCACATAAATCATTGATGTGGGTCCGATCGTCGTTCAGTCGAAGGTGCTTCAATATGTTGAAATACACTGTGTTTTTCAATGCTGGTATCTTGAATCGAAGCGGCCAGAATGAGATGCAGAATGGATTTTCAAATCAATTGAAATCGAATGAAACGGGTACACAGACAAATTCAATGATACAAAATTCAGGAGAAACTGAAAAAAAAAATCCGGCAAATTAGCCTTAGAAAGTGTAAGGAGACAAAAGCCACTATTCAGTTTTTGATCTTGTTCACAGAGATAAAGTAGAAAATGAACGCACAGCCCCCAATTGACGCAACCAATATAGTTTGCTAACAGCTATTTATAATTCGGGCGAACAAAGTGAAGTGCAAAAGACAACAACATAAACAGCAACAAATATAATTATGTAAAAAAATGTACTGGCAATACTGTTATTGTGGCTATTATGCAGATTACATGTAATTAAATTCAACAACCTGTTTGACATATTGTCTCCAACAACTAACACCATGATTTTCGTTCTGGTTTTAACGCGTCCCTGTCTCTGTCTGTCTCTCTTTGCGTCTCCTCGCCAATCTTTGTCGTGCCAAAGCTGCTATTTTAATTCGTGAAATTCTATGAGAATCTAACCCAGATGCAGGTGCCTGCGGTCGAATACCATACTTGCGGTCGCAGATTACGACAGACAGCATTACACTTGCGGTTGAATATTATGAATATTCAATTTTTCGAATAAAATTTTTTCAATCGAAGCTGAAACTGTAAATGCAAAAACATCAAATGGAAATTTCAAGTAAATAATTAATATCATGCGAAAATCAACGGAGAAACTTTTATGCCAATCTCTAGCCAAAATGGCCAGATTCAAGCCATTTGATAGAGGAAGCTACTTCAAAATCCGCACATCTGGACGATTTTTTCAATCCGAAGTGAGAAGAATTCCTGAATTGATTTCCGTGCGGGAAATCTCATGTCATGTTCACAATTTACAAAGCAAAAATCATTTGAAAAGAAGGAAAAAACACTCGCGTCGAATAACGCGAATACATTCATTAGTAATAATGATTGTAATTCCGCACGAGATGCAAACAAAGAATGTGAAAAATAGCTAATATTTTGTTTACAGCCGCCGGCGAATGCTTTTTTCTCTCCAGTCACACATTGTTTTTATTGATTGGCAGTTGACTGAGTCACCAGCGCAGCACATACACTGCGTTGTATCTTTATTATGCATTCAGTTAATTTTGTAGGCTGCAAATTGATGCATGACGACAAAAAATCCAAACACGAAAAAAAACCACCACCGATTCCGATGATGATAAATTTATCAAGAAAAATGCATGTTTTAATTGGCACGCTCACGTATACGACCATGCATTTAATGTGCTTTCTTGAATCATGTTTCGAATCGTTTTCGCGCTGTTATTGGGTCTTAGAAACACACATACAAAGAGAGTTTCACTGTGCCACACCGATTGCAAGAGAGCAATTTCGCTGTACAACGATAATTATAGATTCTATTCTCTTCGAAAATGAATGAAAAATGCCAGTACATATCAAATGCGCGCGTGCACTTGGTTTTGATGATCGTGAATTTGGTTTGTGTAACATTGGTAAATGTGCGTATTTTGGTTTTTCAGTTTTTTTGCGGTCGCGTACTTTAGATTCTATTTTCGGCGTGCGATCGTTAAATATCGAATAGATTGGAAAATTATGATTGGATCTCGACAAATATTTATGTGAAGATTTTGGAACAATTCACACACACTCAAAATTACATTCCCATGCCATTTCGTAAGCGAACACCATTTTTTTCCGTGAAGGTGCACGTTCGCCCGCCCGCTTTAATGTGCACATTTTGCCAATCAATAAAAAAATTGTGCACTTTGCCATCAATATGCTTGAAAAAATCGAGAGACGTACGTAGAAAATATGACGGCAATTATTATTTTACATAATTAACGATATCAAACAGTAAATTTAAAATGTAGCTGGGCTGTAACAGGCACAACTGCAGCAACAACAAATTAAACAAGACACTTATAATAAGACCTTGTAACAAATACTTCTTTTCGTTGTTGTTGCGAGCGCGCGATCACAATAGTGCGCGCGCGCGCACGGCGATGGAGTGAGCTAGATCGCGGTAAATAGCAACAATCGCGCTCATGAGCGAAATAAAATGCGCGTCACTACAATGATCTTGTTTCTTCATGCACATTTCAATGCACAAATGAATTGCAATAAGAGAGTGAGCATTTGATTGTGATTCATCTCTCGTTCTATGTGTATTTTTGCATATTTCCATCTTTTTCATTCGACGGAATCAGATGCGCATTTGTTTGAGATAGAGTAACTTCGTTAAAATACAAAACGATTGTATGATTGCATCCATCAAAGTTTCTAACATGTTTTTGTTACATTCATTCAACGCGTTTCCCGCGTTTTTTTTTTTTTTTTTTTTGCTGCCTTTGTTCTGATCGACATGCATATTTGCCAAAATGTGATGGTTATTGTTTGGTCTATGTCGCTCATTTTATGGAGAAATTAATTTATTTCTGCTAAAATCTAAAGTCAAGTTGCTTGAACTTGAAAACATTCAAATTATATGTGAAATTTGTTTAAGAATCTCGAAAATCTCGATGATAAAATCTGTTCATTCTTGCAATTCGTCTTATTAGGCAAACAAGTGTGCTTTTCCAGCTGAAAATGCATAAGTTTAACAGAATATGTCCAATTATAACGATAAATATTCACATATTTTAATTCCAAATTGTCATTTTCCATTTGATTTTTAATCGAATTTCTTTTGCATTTTGTCTATTGTTTAGGTGAAAATTTGGTTTCAAAATCGGCGATCGAAGTACAAGAAGATGATGAAAGCCGCACAAGGACCAGGTGTTGGCGGCGGTAGCAGTGCTGGCGGAATGTCAATGGGCTCACAAAATCCAGGCTCTCACAGTCCAAATCATCAAACAATGCATTCAGGTATGCACCAAAACCCTTAAAGCTCTTTCTCTCTCTCTCTCTCTCTCTCTCTCTCGCTGTCGATTTCCCTGTCATTAGCTGGGCTAAAACGGAAAATTGAAACGAATGTTGATCGTGGCTGCAATCACAGTATATTTTCGAATTTCGAGAATCGACTGTTTTGCAGCGTGAGCGAAAAGTTTGAATTGGAATTTTTAGTCTTTAAAATGCCGAATCTGTTGTTATTTGTTTGTTAGGCGCACCTGGTTCAAATAGTGGTTCACCTTCTCATTTTCTACCTCCAGGTCAGAGTCCGACACCATCAAGCACACCAGTATCTGAATTATCACCAGGTTTGTATTCAATTCTTTTTTTTGTTCTTTACACTTTTAAATTGGCATTCGCCTGAGCGAATTACGCCCAATCAACGCGCGTCAAACACCGATTTAACCAAATTAATGGAATTTTCTTCTTTGCCGTCTTTCTCTCTCTCTCTCAATGCGGGCGATAATGCAGGCTTAAGTCCACAAAATCAAGCACCTTGGGATCAAAAACCACCACATTGGTCTGATCATAAGCCTCCACAAATGCAGACGCATCAACCACCTCCTCAATCGCATCCACCACCACAGATGGGCAGCTACATTCCACAGTATTGGTATCCCGAAACGAATCCATCACTATTAACGTAGGTACATATTAAACGAGATAATATTTCTCTTTAAACATTCTTTGTTTGCATGCACGAATTAAGGAATCAAATCAAAAGCCTCGTTCTAAATGTCTTTCAAATCGATTGATATTATATAATTATTATGATTTGTTGACCTATCTAAATAGTTAGCCATGAATATATTTAGTTGTTTGTAATTTTTGAGTTCTACCTCATTACTCATGCCATTTTAAACATTCAAGAAAAAAATTACGTACAAAAGAGGTTTTTAAGCTTAAAAAACATGTTAGATACTTCTCAGAGGACGTTTTTCTTGAAATTTCCAGCAAATCATAAAATAATTCAAACACGGAATTCTTCTTTTATCATTGCAGAGTATGGCCAGCAGTTTAACATGAATAAAATCGTAAATTAACCTAAATCCTTCGTTTTTTTTTTTAAGAAATCACATTTGAAAGCAAAAAATGAGAATAAATAAACATAAAATCATAATATTAGAACAACAATAAAATGGTTGGTGCAAAAGAGTGATGAATGTTAATAATTAGCCAAGTAGACAGTAAACATGGTGTGTTAAGTGAATCATAAATTAATTTATCCTGAACTGAACAAACAAACAAAATTGATCAAACGATAATTGGATTGTATATCATCTCAGCCACCATAGAATGGAATCGGAGTTAAAAAAAAGGCGAAAAAAAGGATGGGGAAAACGGGATATTTTGAATAGAATTCGTTTGAAATGCATTCTCGATTCTTGCTACCAGATTGAAGCAGACCAAGGGAGAGATATATAAAATAGCCACGCAAGTAAACATAATGCAGTGAATTATTTATTTAACTGAAGAAAAACTTTGACCATCGATCAAAAATTAATTTCCTCCTTTAAATCCGTATTAGTTTGAAAAAAAAAAGAAAAATCAGCAAAATTTCGATTATTTTTCGGATCGATTCGTTTCGGGCGGGAAAGAGAAAATGGTGCGCAGCTCTGGCGCAAAATGTATTCTTCTACCATAAAACTTCGATTTTGTTCTCTGCAATACAAAACGATTTTTTTTTTCCAAACAAATAATATGCGCGCGTCGTAGCGAAGTTTCACGCAAAAGCACACTACAAACTACACGATCTCAAAATGTTATTTGTTCGAAATGTTCACTCTGGAAAATGTATAAGAATGAATTTTCATTTTGCCGTATGAAAAGCACTTAAATCATTAGCATTATAAACTGCAAACCAAACTGCAAAGAAAAATTCATCAAGCATACAAAAAACAAATCCAAATTATGTATACAAAGATATTCGAAAACGATTATGGGATACATAAATGGTGCATGTAAAATGTTAATCACATAGTTTTGCATGAATTTTAGGACAATTTGACAACCTTTTTTGATCGACAATTTGATTCGCTGATCAACAAATAAACAGCATTAAGAATTCGTAATAGAAAGCAAATTATCTATAAATAAAATACATAAAAATAATGATAACAGATAAAATGGTAAAAAAAAATTCAAACATAAATCTAGAATTAGTAATCATAATATTAGTAGGTGAAGAATAGTTTTTATTGTAAGAATACTAAAAAAAAAATCAACTTCTTTAGAAGTATAAATACCTTAGAAGGTATTAAGAAACACAAAGGAAATATCGACAAGCAAATGTCCGATGAATTAAACAAGCGAATCAATATTATTCCTAAATGTTTTTTTTTCTTTTCTATCGATATATCTATCTCATTTCGTTTGCTTGTTTGTGCATATCGAAATTGCTTAAAATGCTGCTGCTGATGGCAAAAATACAATGTTTTGTTGAATTTGTTTCGTGCAAATGTTTCGCTGCAACTCCCAAAATCATTGTAATGCCAAAGCATTTACAGTCGCACGCATTCTCGCGCATCAGTGCTCCAATGAATTTATGCGTATGTAAAAAAATCACACAAAGTTATGTTATCTTTGCAGGCGATCACATCAGACAAAGAAAACTATGCGAATTCAAACAGACATCAGTGCTGTGCAATATTGTATAAATAAAAATAATTTTTAATTTGTCTTTTGTGTATGTTCGGATGTGCATGGATAAGTGTGTGTTTGTTTGTGTGGACGAGTGATTACGGATAGAATTTGCCGATTGACCCGTGATCTTTGCAATTTCATATTTTCTTAAGCTAAAATCCGAAAAGCACGCACTACTCTACGATTTTTGACCATTCCAAAGTCATTACAATGAATAAAAGGGCCTCGGCCAAAGATTGGAATTTCAGAAAAATCCAGCAATTGGCTGTCACAAAGAAGATGAAAAAATGGAGAAAAAGTGTGAAAAATGTAGGAAAAACATGGAATAATATGGAAAAAAAAACGGAAGCATATGAAAAATGGGAGAAAAAGGATATGAAATTTGCAAAAAGGTCTTGAAGAAGCAAGAGCAGCCGTCTAAACTGATTCAAAATGCCGTCGCTCAGTTGCAAATTATTCACAAATTCACTGAAATATATATTTCAACGCTGTTTGAGTTTTTTTATGGGATTCCAACTCGTTTTTCCCTTTCGCGCATACTCACCCACTCAAGCATTCACAAAATCTCCTTTATTTAATTGATGTTAAACAATTCGAAACTAGCTAATTTTAGTGAATAACAAGAAGAAACATACAAATTGTACAAAGAACGAAATGAGCAGCATTAATTTAAGTGATCTGAAGTACTAAACAACAACAAAAACACACACACACACACGAAAACTGGACTCTTTTATTAGCGGTTAAAGGAAGTGGTGTCGATAAAAAAGCGTTTGCTGGCTTTTTGGTCAATATGAAATTTTTTCAATCGATTCTAACATCAACAACAAAATATAGAGTGTAACTACAAGAAAATATGCATTTAGATATTAAGGAACAATGGAATGGATTTTTTTTTTTTTTTTTTTTGTGAAGATTACCGAACAAACTATCGTAGACTTAAAAGAGCAAAATAATTCACACAAAACGAGCCAAATTCGAAGGAATGACAATCTGTTCTTGTCACAGCCGCAATTTTGGGGCTCGCAGAATACTGGACTTTGATAATGTTCCAAGCATTTCCATGGCAAATTAAATAATATGATCCAAATGATGCACTTGACAGTTCAACAATAATTTGATTTAACCGAAAGCAAAACAAAAGACACGAAATTGCCAATTAGAAGCAATTTACTGTTTGATTTTTTGTGTATTTTTCGCGATACGAGAGAATGATGCGCAAATAATGAAGATAAATATTTGGTATTAACATGCAGTGACTGGCTGTTTAAATTATAAAATAAACGATTTTCAATAAGACACGCGCCAAACGTGTGCACAAAACACATTTGATAACGAATTTCAATATATGTTGTTCAATAAAAATGAAACAATTTACATTCCACTACAACGCCCGTTCGCTTTCCTATGTTTTCTTCAGCGATTCGTTCGAAAAAAAATTAGTTCTATACGAAAAGAAAAGAATTTATTTAATTTACACTAAGTGAAACAAGACACAAATTGTGAAGAATAACAAAAAATGTTTAATATAAAATTATTTAATAAAATGATAAGATAAAAAAAACACAAAAAAAATCAAACGAAAACTGATTGAATCTTTCTTAATGTACAATCAAAGTTCAAATTGTAGATATGTTGTCACTGAGAAAAAAAGCGATCACCCAAAATGGGCGACTCACACACAGACACACACTCACTGCGTGCAAATAGTATATTGTTTGGATTTGGTAAGAGCATTTTTTTTTTAAAAAAAAAGACGTTGAGACCAATTTGTTTTTAGAAATCACCCAATACACACACGCACACACTGATTAGGTGAGATGGACTGAAATGCGCGCACCAACATAAACAGATCCTTTTTCGAGGTAGAATGCATTCATTTCAAGCTTAGTCTCATTTCTGCATTCATCATAAAAAACAATAATCGAAGAAGTACAAGCGAAAATCGCTTTTAATTCATAGCAAAATAATGAAGCGTTATTTTTGCGGTCGAATTGCGAATTGTGAAATTGGGAAATATTTGACCCAAATTTCATTGAATAATAATGTTTAAATGTGGATAATATGTTGAATCATGGTGTAAATTATGGTGTGCCAGAAAGGGCAATCGTTCGGCCAGAAATTTTGTTCCTTGTCGATGTTTGCCATTTCGCGAACAATTCTATCTCGAAGAGCATGCTATCAGGCTTTTGCACTGAACATCAACAAAATTTCCTAGCTTATTGCTCTCTCACTCTCTCATTCTTTCTTTAGTGTAATCTAGCATCTAATTTAGTCGGTTGGAACAACTAATATGTTGACTTAAATAATTCAAAACAATATAAAACAACAAGAAAAAAGACAAAATTTTAAATAAACGATCGGGGAAAGCCACGATTGAAGTTTGAACGCTCACTTGCAAATAACAAACAGAGAAAACTGCAACTTTATTGCGTATGCCCGCCGCCAACTCTCGCGCTCATCAACACAACAAACACAATTTAAGAACAGACAGAATTTTGAGAGAATTTGCAAACTAGACATAATCTTGCATATAATGTATGTATACCTTAATCTTATGTATATTGAAGTTGCATTAAGTACCTACATATTACTATATGATATATGAGCTAACTATGATGATTAACATAATTATTATAAATGACAATGAATTTGAAAAATTAAAATATATTTCGTAAATTCAAAACGATAGGAAAATAAATATGAAAATGTCTTTTTTTTTTGCATTTTGCTGCCATATTTTCTTTTGAAAATGTAACTCTTCCTCCCTTTATTTTCAGCATCCTGAAGAAATAAATACCTTTATAACGATGAAAACAAAAAAAAAACTTTCTTCTTTCCAGCGTTGAACATCTCCTTTCTACCGTTTTTCTTTTTTTATCGATATGAAACAAGATTCACCTTTTTCTAGCGGTAAATTCTAGCGGAAAAAACCTTTTTTATTAGAAAGAAGTGAAAATGAGCAATGAGCCGATTTGATAAAAGAAAACACACACTCACACAAATCGGATAGATGTATACCCTTTGTGCGGGGAATACTTTAAATGACACCCAGAGAAAAAGGAAATCATTAAGGTAAAAACCGAAATCTCATGAGGCTCTGGCATTGTGCTTTGTGCAATCATCTACTTGACCTCATCCACACACACAAACACACACATCAACACAACTGGGATATGTGCAACAGGAATGTTTTGCAAACAAATTTCCACAATGCATAAGTGGATTTAATCCAAATTCAAGTGTCTGACATTTGTTGCCATTGCTTTAATCTTTTAATCTTCATGAATGCTGTAGACACACAAAATTGAAGAGAGCTCTTGAGGTATTCTATTGCTAAACGGGCAGCAGAGAAAGACTCAAATATAATCTCAAATGAAATTTGTGGCATTGTTAGTTGCAGAGCAGACAGGTAACAGGGAAAAAAACGGGCCCTATCCATATTTTTAATCCATTTGCTTTCAACAATTCCGTATTAAATCCGCAAAAGTGATAAGTATAATTAGAGGTTTGCAAGTAAAAGGACAAATCGAATGCGCATTTGCCAAAGTGGTGAGTACAATTACCGAACGCTTGGGGTGGGATTGAATATAGCCGCTAACAAGAAAAAAAAAACATCAAATTGTACTTGTTCCGTGCCACTCTCACGACGAGCTGGCATTAAATCATATTTGTGATTCGCACCCAATTTTTGACGCAGTCTCCCGCTGACTTTTCAAGAGTGAACTTTCGGATTTAAGGTGATTTTCCTTTTTCTACGCATGAATTTTATTGAATGAGATTTATTAAATACGGTGTAAGTGCGGATCGCAATGTGTCACAGTGGGATATCATGATTACCTCTGGTGTATTCCGAAAGATACCTTTTGAAATAGATACAAAATGAGAAATACAACAAATCGACGGTAGAAAGAGACAGAAAAATTCGCATAGAATTAGAGAGAAAGAGAAAGAGACAGAGAGAGAGGAAAAAATGAAATGTTCGTAGAAAAAAAGGTGAGATTGAGAGAGATAGAAGTGCACTATGATTTGAGCAGAATCAGTCAAACCAAAATGAGATGGTAAGTTGAGAGTGATCGAAAAACGGCATGAAAAATGAATTGACAAGCAAACAAATGAGTGACAAAGGATCGAAATGTATTGCAAAATCTCACCTCTCACACTCACCATGTCGCATAAATATGAGAAACCACAACATAAAATTGATAAAAACCATCATATAAATAGAAAATGTGCACTATTGTTGCAAGTTTGGTGGCTAACATATCTGCAATTTTAATGCCTGTTGTGTGTGCTTCAACAAATCTGTGTATGGAATTGTATGCATTCCAACCACCATAACGATTTGTTTATGAATCATACAAAAGAGCACTCTCATAGAAATAAACAGAGCTAATCCGAGCCAGTGTTGACACAACAAAATCTCCGAGTCTCTGGCATGCAGTCACTCAGTGAAAAATAAATAAAGAGCGCGCTGCCAATGGGAAGTTGGCCGATACTCATTCTTAAATATTCAACATATATGCGGTTTCAAATATTTCTCACGAAATTCTCTGTTCGTCCACTCTATTAGTCGCTGTTTGTTCGGCTAGTTTAGCTCATTCGCTGCCCCATTTTAAGATTTCCGTTTTTTTTATTGTCTTCAAATGATCCGAAACAATGTGAATAAAAACAAAGTCGAAGCGTTTATATTTCTCGAAATAAAGAACTGCACACGGAATTATGGCTTCGGCTTTCATTGAAAATCTTGATCAATAATTCATAAGAATCAATGAAATATGATTATTTATTAAGTTTCGAAATGTTCTATCCAGAGAATTGCATGACCCGTTTGGTAGGTGCGTTTATTTTGTGGCTTTCTTCTTTCTTTCGTTGTTTTCTTTATCGGAACACACTAATTGCGACGAGTGTGTGTAAGGAGTTTGTGGCGAGAATAGAATCAAAACGCTGAGGCGGCTACTAGCTTGCGCGCATTACCTTACTTCCTCTATTTTTTCATCATTCTGGATCAATATCAGCATGCAAGAAGGAACGAATCGAAAAAAGCAATAAAGCCATATATTGTTTACTATCGCTTCAATCTTGCCGCCACAACACACCATTTTCCAGCGCGAGAACCAAGAAGTTAGTGGGCATTCCGCAATTTGTTTCTATGCCATCCGATTATCGGTAGATACACTCACCGAAAATTCACCGATGTATTGTTGAAATCAACGGTAAAATGCCGCCATTTATGTTGATGCTCGAGTGTATACAATTTGATTACATCGAACATTAGGCTAAATCAGTGTTTAATTCCGCTTGCATATTTATTTGAGCTCGACTCGAATTTGCATACGTTTTTCGACATAAATTGATGTGTATCGCTGTTACAGTGACAGCCATTTCATTTGAATATGCCCACCAAATGGTAGCCGCAAATTAGGTAAGAACAGAAATGCATATTTCGCACACCAAATTTTAGTTTTTTCCAATTCAAAATTCCTTGAATGCAAATTGTTTTAATGCAGAATATTTACGGGTTTTTTTTCTATAATTTACGGCAAATCCAATTCATTCATTTCCAGTTCCAACTTTCAATTATTTCTTACCTCTTCAATCAATTTGCCGTTTCTTATTAATTACAAAAATTTATTCGAATCTACTTATATCCATTCAAATCACCTTAGTCGTTGTGCAAAAGATTCGTCTGTAAAAGCAATAGCTACTAATTAAATGAAGAGTTCAACACCAGAATCTGGCAGAAGAAGCGGTGCATAGAATAAGCCAATGAAGTAATAACGATTTTAATGATAAGAACAACGATTTTGCACTTCAAACCAAGAAACTTGAAGAAATTGAGCGTAATGCATTCATCGCACATCAAACAAAGGGTGAATAAGGATCAATTCAGCTGCTTCCTAAATGATTTAATCACTTCTAAGTGATTTAAACGTTTGAAGAACGTTTTATTCCCATAAGATTCATTTTTTGCTACTCTTCTAAGATTAACTACTATTTCTACGGAAAAATTTTGATTTTTAGGAAAGGAATTGCTTCGAAGAGAGATACACTACTAGAGATGCAAATCTACATCAATCGATTTTAAATGTCCGCGTGTTTTGCTGATCAAATCTTTGTTCTCTGTGATTATTGGATTCACCCAGAAGTTCATCAATTTATATGAGCTTTCTTATTTGTAATTGTTGGATCGTTTTTGGGTTTCGACCAGTGCCGAATCTTTTTTTTCTATGGATGTTTAGATATGATTCTGTAAAACGGGTCTGTTTTAATATTTTCATTATTTGCGCTTTTATTATTCGCCCATTCACTGCATTTTTTTATTTTTTTTTTTGCATTTTTCTCAATTTTTATTCCATCATCGACACAGAAAGTAACAATAATATCCAATCGAGCATAATTTTTATTTCCATCCTTTAATTCGCTTTCGGCTTTTCATGCTTCCAGTATCGTTTGAAATGTGTTGAGCAATATTTACTCAATGTTCTCTCCATAAGAATCAGACGCATGTCGTACACATTGTGCTTCCTTTTTTTCATATTCCGCTTGATTTTATGCGCCAAATTTATAGCATTTGTCTTGAGTTTCGTTTTTGTGTGTATGTGTTTGTTTCCTATAAAAGAGGCAAAGTGCACGAGTCTGTCAGCCAGCAAATGGCACCAAGCAGCAGAAGTACAGAGACAAGCAATATATATAGTCGTTGTAGGCTTTTTTTTTATTGTTATTATATTATTTTATATGCGTTTTTCATCAATTGAAAAGCACCAAAAGAGGTGTGGTACATTCCGATTCCTCAACAAAGTAATGTGTTTGTTCTACAACAGACTTTCTTGCGGCACAACAATACAATGCTCGATGGAGAAAGAATAAAATAACCGACTAAGAGCGAGAGGGAAAAATACAACACCATTCCATTTTTTATTCCGGCCGATTCTTCTTTTTCATTTCGACTTTTTTGTCTTCGACAAAAATTTCCGGCTTACTTATGTTTCATCTTATTGTAAATTGTTACTCTTTTTTTTCCTATTGAAATAGCTATTATATTCAGTCAAGAGAATGCTCAAGTATATTCTTAAAATCGTTATAGTCACTTCATTCTGATTGATTGAATGTTGAAATGTTTTGGTTTGCTGCTGGATTTATCGTTGAGAAAGACACAGCAGGTTCTGGTGCTCAATTTTTCAACACAAATTGCGTCATAAGTCAATTGATTCAAGCCGTTGAAATCACACTAAAATTATGCACAAGTTGATGAAATTCCATCAAAATTGAACCAGAAATGACGTGGATGAAGCAAATTTGAAAATAATTGTATGAAGAAAGGCGAAAAATCTACATAAAAATCTATAAAATTTGTCAAAAGTTATCCAAAATATATTCCAAAAGTTGCATTTGTCAAGAGTTTCCGTGTTTAAGATGTAAAAATTGCGAACAAATTGGCCACCATGGAGATAGCTAAATCTTAAAAATGTTCGTTGTCTATAAAAGAGAGCACATTCCAAATGGCTGTTGAATCACGTCAGCGATTCCAAATCATGATGCTACTATTTAAATGTGAGCGGAAACTTAGAAGCATTCAATGCCTAAGCAGAGTCACGTGAAGAAATCACCATCTGCGCGCCAATCATAATCATATAACTTGATTTTGCATTCTTTTATTCGATTTGTGCAGCTTTTATTTTGTCTGCTGCGTTTGCCCGTTGGAACGATCGAGTTTTTTAGGCCAACTGAAGACCCTTCTTCACACTATTGCTCGCGTGCGTAAATTCCGTTGTTCTCTAATAATATAGATTTTATCAAAAACTATGCACTTTTTTGTCTAAACGGCTTCAATTTTACACCGTCTCCAAATGTTTTCTTTTTTCATTCACATTTGAAAATCATCATGAAGACTGTTTGACAAATTAATGGTTTCAATTTACCGTTTAGACGAATGCCACTCCGTTTGCATTTTTTTATTATATTTACTATCTGGCAACTGTTTATTGCCAACATTTTGTGATTCCAAGCAATTGTGAAAGGAAACAAAAAGAGAAAAAGGTATTCGCCAATTGAACCCACGTAGAATTTGAAAACAAAAATAGAGTATAGCACATATCTAGGATCTACGATAGATGGAAATTGTATTTCCAAAAAAAGGACTGGCAGCATCGAAAACCAAAATTACATATGTTTTCCATTACCGCGCGGCTGATGATGATTATGATGATGATGTCGATATATATGTGTACAAGATTCCGGTGTTGAACGCGTGCCTGCAATAAATAATGAATATCATATGGCTGTTGTGCGTTTTAAGCTTCCAAAATGAAGTAGCTGACGGATTTTTTGATTATAGGTTGCCACCAAGAAAATTTATAATATACATATATTTAAGCGAAATAAACAACATCAACTGTTGGAAAAAGATTAGGTCAAATTATGCGATTGGAAGTGAGTGACGGTGTTGAATAACGATATGTAACGCACCGTTCAAATAAAATATTTAAATAAACACGAAATATAAAAAAACACACACCAAATTTAATTTCAACCGAAATCCGTCGCTCTCACTCGCTCATCGTTGTCGTCCGATACAAATATTGAGGCCCAATTTGAATAACTTATTTGACGTGTTGGGTTGAGAAAATGACGGGTTTGCTTGAAAGTCGATAGCAATGCCCGGAAATAGTTCCATACTTTTCGAAATGGCTTGTAATTGTTTTTCGGTCGAGATAGCGTTCGAAATGTGATTTGCGAAAGTCCTATTCAATGTGCTAGATGTCGTTTGTGTCAAATCATTTCGGAAGGGGGAAACAGTTGCTGAAGTTGTATACAAATAAGAAAGGTGAACGATTTCACTGCCGAAAATGAATAAAAAACACACATTCACAAAAATCGAAGAATGTAAATCTTTGTAAGGACTGACGTCGATGGATCGGAAGTGTAACAAAAATGCTAGATCTACATCGGCCACTGAAAACGTTCCAGTTCCTTCGAGTTGTACGGTTTTTGTTTTCACGGCTTCCTTTTGTTCTCCGTATTTCATTTCTTTCCCTTTGATTTCGAATTGGTGCACGTATGTTTGCTCCATGTGTTAAAGTTTTCCGTACATTCTTCGCTTTTTTCCAATGAATTCGAGTTTTTTTTTCACTGCTGCTGCAGCTCTCTCTATTGAATTGTGTTTTATATTTGCTTCCGGTCGAGTTTTTTCATTTCATTCACTTCAGTATTCTATTATATGATATTTTTATGCACGGTTGACGTGGTGAAAATATGAAAGGACAAAAAAAACACGCACACAACAACAACTTGCAAAGTTCAGATTTCAGCTGGCGAAATGTGTGCTCGGGATCCTCCTCCTTCTTTTGATACATACGGATCTGTTTTGTATGTGCTTCACTTTTTTCGGCGCTGAATTTATTATTCGGCTGTTCAACAGTCGGCGACAAACATCGAATTCATGTAGACATCGAGGTAAAATGGAGCCGAAAACAAAACATTGATCCAGGGGTGAAAATGCCAAACCATTTTATTGATTCGTCGTGAATTTGTTGGCGCGAACATCACTAAAATAACCATGGATCTTTGAAATATTCCGTTCAATTTTGAAATCAAATGAGAAAACATTTGTTTTTTTATGTTTAAATAATGACATTTTTCGTTCAATGAATATGTGTGTTCGAGTTTTTTCATTGGAACTGTTTTTTGTCAGTTTGTTTAAGACTCAATCGTTAGATCGATGTTCCAAAAACGTGTCTACAAATCGAACAAATCATTTTTCTCTGCATCAAATTGTTGCTCAGAAGTCGCCGGCTCAAAGATCACCAAAAATATCACGGATTCAATAATATCAGAAATGCGCAGCCCTGAAAAACGGTTTTTCGTATAGTTATGAACACATTTTGAATATGCAAAGGTGCACGATGCAACGAAAAATCTGGCTGAAATTACAGTTTACTTATTGATATTTGCCGAGTCTCTATCAAGCAAGCTGATGACAAATCAAGCCACAGCATATTTATTGCGTTTTCTAAACTCAACGTTGGCAAGCGCAAAAAATCACGTTTTTGTTGTTGTTGTGGAACTTTTTTGCAAAATCTGAAGAAAACATTAATCAATTATTTCGATTTAATCTTTGAGAAAATTCAAAGTGATAACAAATTTATCAAATCCGTCAATGATATTCCGTTCGAATTTTATTGCGTTGTTCGACAAAAAAATCACAAATATCATAGGTAAATGATTATTGGTAGGTTCTATCGCTAATGCTTTAGATCGATTGATTTTGAAGACAACAAAAGCGATTTTCTTCCCTCTGCTCAGGATCTACCGTTTCACTCGTTGAAAAAAATATTTATCGAATGACCATCTCTTCACACAATCTCGAATTGATGAGAAACAAAACCGAATTGTTGAGCGTTCATTGATGTCCGTTTCATTGTTTTCGAATGAATGGAAGAATACAATCAACGAAACAAATCGGAACGCACTTGTTCCATTGAAATTCGTCGGCCGGGTGCTCAAAGTATCCGTATTGTAGCTACTTGAACTTCAAAACAAATATGATATCCCACTTCGCAAATATACTTGTTGTTACTTGACGTCGACATCAAAATGTGAACACATTTTCGTTTCGTATTTAGTGAGTCGATCGACACTTTCGAGCACTTTTCGGCTGCCATTCATAGTTGAGAACAATGAATCAATGCGTTCAAGTAATGCGTTTAATTTTGAGCTGCATGAGTTTGCTGTTTTTTTGACGTTCGTTGCAGTGCGTTGTGCCAACGACATTTATAAGTTTGCTTCAAATCTGGCATCTTATTTTCATATTTGTTCGTCAATGAAATGAATTTAATCGAAATTAGGGAAACAAAGCATTACAATTGTATTGAAGAAATGACAAACAATCAACAATAAAATGCATGCTAATGTCATAAACATTGTTTAAAAATCATGATAATACGATTTTCGAGCCGTTACCAGAGCCTGCTCTTTGATTTTTTCATTGTTTTCGCCTCCATCAATCAAGAGCATAATTGACTCAGCCGATTTTCTCACATCTGGTCAGCAAAATAGCAGTTCAATTACCGAAAGATGCTGGACTTTTGTATCATCTTATTGAATATTTTTATTTCGACGCTATTTAAAGTAAGTTTTTTTTTCTCGTTTTGCGTTTGTGTTTATTAAAATATTTGTTCAAAATCTCTTCTTTTGTCTCTTTACATTTTTCTCCTGCTTATTAAATAAATTGTGTTTGTTTCTATCTGCGACTTTTTGAAGCCTCGCTGTATTTATGGAATTTGAAATCAAAATCCCGCTCAAAAAGGCAATTTTTCTCCATTCTTTTTCGTCCAAAGGCCAAACTAAATCGGAAAAATATAGGGCACCTACACAAAATGCACAACAGCACAAAAACGGGCGTCCCATCAAGTATTACGTATTGAAGCCAACCTCTGTCTGCTAAACCATAGAAAAAACTACATACCGTTTAAAAGCAAAATATCACAATTATTCCGTCTGAAACGAAAGTGGCATAAAAAAATGCCGGATCTTGTGTGATGTCGTGCGAGTGTAAATGTTCATCGTACAATTAAAGAAAGCGCGCGAGGAAGGAACTACACCTTATAATTGCTGGAAGACACTATATACTATATTCACCCGCAATTAAGTGTCATTCATTTAAAGTTTCTGATTAAAACATGGCAGAGCTTCGGCCTATTCGCGGACAGATGGCGCTTTCCATTCCGGTGTTGTACCAATCAATTTCCACGTGAATGCCACAAACAAATCGAAGTGCTGATTATTATTTGGAAACCGCATTTAATGAACGGCAATCGAAATATGGGGAAATAGTAGATATTTATTGTCGAACTGATTACGCGCGCTTCAAACATCTTCGTGACTCAAACAATTTACTTTAGTAATAAATCAACACCATTGCGAAATGTGTGTGTGTCACATACGCAATGAACAATGAACCGAATGAAAGGAAAAAGACGCATGAAGATGTTATAACAAATATATTTTTATTTTGTAGATCCAAGACGGTTAATTAATGGCTTCCTTGAATATGCGATGGGCTCTTTCTCACTCCCGTACACTAGTATTTTTTTTTTTTAACGAAAGCGCTATCAACACATCGCACATCTTCTACTCGAAATGAATTTATTCCATTTGACATTGTGTGCCGTTACATCGGACCACTTTGTGTTTTCATTTTCGGTTCTATTATCATAATTGATTTCGAAGTTCTTGGTGTATTCGTTAGATTCAATGAAATTTTTATTAGGAAGGTTATTAGAAGTGGGTTACTCGATCGTTTTCGAAAGAACAGTGTGAGTTGCGGGCTCTTTGAATGGATGAGCGGTGAAGATAGTGCAAGCAAAATTCGTTTATATTCAACGAAAGATTTTAGTCAATTTCTAGTATTCAAACAATACTTTCGCCACATAGAGACGCTATGAGAATATTTGGAGACAACATAGAGCTGGAGAGACAACGTTTAGAGACAACACCACTTTTCGGAGCATCACTTAAAGATAAATGAATTTGGAAAATGCAAGTATTTAATTTTCTGAAATATGAGATAGAGAACGAGCGGAAGGTCAAAAGTGAACGGTTTTGGGTGCATGCGATTTAGCGACAAAACCATTCATTCGCTTCGTTAGCGCTCATCTAGAAATATCTTAATTGAATTTAAAAACAATACAAATAAATGCATAACAAAAAAGAGCCAGCCAACAGAGGATTACGCTAGTAGCAACAGCAACGAAAAAATCGACATTAACAACACATACAGCCACACATGCGCATGTGAGTGAGTCGATACAAAACGCTGGTTGCACTTCTTTCGTTCCTTTCGAACTTAAATTTTTTTTTTTTTCTGTCGTGGTTTTTGTGTGAACATCAATTAAGTATCTGCTACTTGTGGACATTATCTACACTGATTGAATCAAATTGAACTCAATTCACTCTTCCTTTTAAAAACTAAACGCACAGATAGACTACGTTTCAGCTGACAAATATCCAAACACAATTCGATCCAAAGTATATTCAAATCCAAAGTAAATGCAAAAAATGAATACGGCCACGCAAATCAAGATTTTTCTCGTCATTCACGAAGACACAGCATGTTAGCGATAGTTTTAACCCGTTTGGCTGAATGACGTGCGCTCCGGCAAGTTTCGATTCTGCCAGCAAACATTTGTTAATAATAAAAAACATAAAGAATGAGAAATTATCACAATTATCGAGGCATTGGCTCGACTCTTGCCATTTTAATCAACAATATCGCTATGTCAGCATTATCTTTGCCATCAATTCTGCTGTGCCATCAGTTTTCCACCATGCATGATTTTTACTATAGATTCTTGAAACCGATTAAGAAATCTCCGTAAATATGCTAGCGAATTATTTCCTTCTCTAGCTCATTTTGTCTCCGATCGACTTCTATCTGCTCAAAAATTCAAAAGCAAATTCTCTTATGCAACGTAGAAATATCCATTTTTTCTCATTCAGTCGAGTGATCCACTTTGCTTCGGTTCGATGAAATGTCGATACACTGCAAATTGAGAATGGATCCAATGAAAGTTGAGTTTGAACTGAGTGTCAAATCGATCATTGGAACTCCAAAGCCATACGAAACTGATAATCGCGGCTATACGAAATATCGGTCGGCCGATACAGCGTATAATCATAAACTTGGTGGAAAATATGCGGTTGTCGGGCATCATCGTTCTCAGTGATAATTGGACAAAAATTAGATTTTTTTCGGATAATCATTTGGTCATAATTATAAAAAAACCTGCGACTTCATCGAGAATTCACATTTTTTTTTTCTCTCTCGACAAGAAGGCAGGCGATGAAACAATCATCTTTTCCTTTCAGGCATGTGATTCAAAATCAATGTGAACGATGAATTCACCGTCACTTTGCACACGGAACTCAAAAATGCACCGGTCAAAATAATTTGCCGAAAAAGGAGAAAAAAAAATGCGTACCTTAAAGAGAAAACGAAGATAAAGGCAAAATCTGTATTATTTTCTCTTAGGTTCGATACGAAAACAAACAGGATAGCGATTGATATGACATAGGATACGGTGCAGACACTATAATCATTGCGATCAGATCATTAACAAACTCATTTTATTATGATGATGCAAGATGTGTCGAAGGAGAGATAGCGAGTCTGTATCGAATGCAATCGATCGAAAGCTTGCGCATCGAAAGAATGAAAAACACGAACGATCAATGGAATTCGGACGACCCGATATCAATTACTGTTATTGATAATCCGGTGTGTCGCTCAAGACCAACTCGCACACACTCCGAACATTATTCCATTTTGAACCATAAAAAAGGAGATTGGTCACCATAATGAGCTTCGCTGGCAACATGTTTTCTATATATATATTTTTGCTTATTGCGGAATAAAAAAAAATATTTTCTCATGTTTTCTTGTGTACGGATTTTAATGAGGTTCGCGCGGGCCGGCGACTTTTCCAAGTCCGCTGAAGTGCGTGTGTATGTTCGTTCCGCATTAATGCGAAATTGTGTTATCAGAAGGCGAAACCCAAATGTACATTCAATAGAAACTTTTTTTTCATTTTGCGCATCCGTTTTAATTGTGCATAGAAAACATCGTCCACCATGCATATCATCGAGCGCGCACGTAAATCTGCAAAACTTAGAGATATTCAACGGATTCAATAAAATCAAATTGCATGCGGACGCATTTTCTGAGAGATTTCTGTGGCTTTAATTTTTCGATGCGCTCATAAATTTAAATTTATAATCCATTATGATTAAATTGTGCGTGTTTCTGCGTATAACAGACGAACATCCATCTTCACGCATTCAATATAGCATTAGACAAAAATAGCGGCAGCAGGCACATCACATACCAAATGATGAAACCTAGACGCACAGAGCACTTGTGAATTTGTGTGTGCACACTTTTTTTCCTTTCTTTTTCTTAAAAAACAGCAAAAATAATGCCTATAATATGGAATACAAAATATGTACAAATTACACATAGTTAAATGAAATTTTTCAAATTAATTTCAATTAGCCGCTATTGAAATGCAATTTTTTGTTCTTTGCACTTTTTTTCTTATATTTGTATGGCTGTTGTTGCTGCTGAACGGTTTGTTTCTGCCATTTTCTATTCCTCTTGTAGCTCAGCAAGCCGCTTCTGCACCGACCTTCGTACTTGGAAAAATATTCCATTTCATAATAATCACATCGCAACCGATCTTTCTAACTCTCCGCACTGCCCTCGTCTCGCTCGAGCTATGTATGCCTACTTACTCGTGTAATGATGAACATGAACTTCCATACGAAGAATCAAAGATTACAGTTAAATGCATGTGTCAACACATTTGATGCGCTGTCCTCATCTCGATTAAATAAAACATAATCCGGTTGCCGGAGCGCTGGCCGCACCTCTCTCCGTATGCATATTACAACAAATTATTTATGAAGAACTATTATTCAACACCTATTTACACTTCCTTAGTGGTTTAAATGGATTCATTTACATTTCAGGTGTAGTGAGAACTTCACAACACCAGTGTCAATCGCTTCAAAAAAAAAAAACGAACGATTCTTCTTCATGACATTCTGAAAAAGATGCACTTTTCCTCAAATTTAACAAATCGATAAATCGTTTGTGAATCAACAAATTTAAGAGAAAATTGAAATTCATTGAGATGCCGTGCAATGATTTCTTTATTTTCGGAATGATTCCTAGAATTATACTTATGTCGCAAATGTCCGTTGATTCAAGTGAAGCGTGAAAAAAAAACGACTTGCATTTTGAAAAGCCGATGAGTAAGTGCCATAGAGTAAGTGCGGATAGCCAAGTAAACCACTTTGATTTGAAATACACGACAATGTCTTTTATATTCGATACTAGTTGATTCTAATTCAAAACTAATTTGTACCATCTTCAAGAATGGTATACTCATTTTGTATCCTATCGTTTTGAAAGTTCAGCTCAGAAAGTGTGCATGAAATGTGCAATCGGAACTTTTTAATAAACTTGTTTATTGCAATTATATGCTATAAAATTAGCATTTTGAGCAACAAGACAGCGTAAATAAAATGCATTTGCCTCCATTGATGTGCAGATTGAGTACTACTAAATCTAAAGCTATTTGGCTGACTCTATTGATTGAAATTTGGACTACCGATTCATATTTGGAGAAGAATTATATAAAAATATTTTTTTTTTTTTGCTTTTCACATTAAATTTGCTTGTAATTTGTTCGACAGGCTTATTACTTCGGATGCTCCATTGATTTCTGCCATCGTTGGCTCAGATCACTGAAATATTTGCTTGACCAAAATTCAAAACTGCCGAAATTCCTTATCACACAAGTTTCTTCGCAGAATTCGAATAAAAAGGGGCTACCGTTCGCTCAGATGATAGCTACCTAAAAACTATTCGTGTCGGCTAATTAGTTTGGAAGAGAAAAAAATGGTTGTTTTTTTATTCACTGTTAGATTGGCTCTAAATCGTGGCGGAACATTTTCGTTTTATCTATGCAAAATGGAATTCCAAAAAATCCAAAGTAGCACAGATACAATGTAGCGCGGTGTGCGTGCAAAGGTTGCTCTTTTCTCAACTCTGATTCATTCAGGCATAAAAGGCCGACATTAAAACGTGTGAATCATGACGAGGCTTTTGAGCAGAAAGTAAAAAATGATGAGAGATTTTTTAGGTTTAAAAGGAATATGAGATTTTTTAAGGTTTGAAAGAACCTCTCAATTTGCACAAGACTCCGTAAAAATCGTAAAATTCAATGAAGTCAACGTGAAATACCACCGCCAGAATGTAAAACAATGGTATCGGAAGAAATTCGTATCAGAAAAATGAAAACAAACGTAAGAAATGAAAAAAGATGGGAGAAAATATGAAAAAAAAAAATATTCAACATCGATGAAATGGTTCCGGTGAGAATTTGAACAAAAATCCGAAATGCACATCAAAAACATCATTTTGACCGTCCTTAAAACCTCTGTTTTCTGCCAATCACCACGAAGTCTGGCTTACTTAAAAGTGCGTATTCGTTTTATTGTTCCCTTGTGGCCGAAAAGATAGAACGAAAAAAAAGCCAACTGAAGATTGGAACATGGCTGAGGTTCAGCGAAGAGCATACATCTGATTAATGTATGGCAATGGGAAAAAAATGAATTCATATATGTGTGAGCGAATACGTCGATGTGCTGAGCACACCGAGCTGTGTTTTACTTTTTTTTCTCTTGTATTTCATTCATTTTTTCCTCTCCGGTTAATTTGTGCACGTTCACGTTTTTGAAATGCTCCGCCTGTCATAACCGCTGCTGCGACTGCTTCATGTTCGCCATTTTGTGCGCGAATATTCTGCGGATTTAATGCAGAACGTACGACGAATAAAAATGAAAAAAGTGAATCTGTGTGAATGAACACATGTAGTCATAATAGAGACAGTTGAATGAAAAAGGAAGAGATCGACTATGTGCAACATCGAATGGCGATGGAGTGCTCTTTTCTGACAATCGAATGCTAAAAACTTCATTTTATCATAGATTTGTTCCATTGAATGTGATAAGCCAGAACGCTGAAAATTGATATTTGTGAGCGACTTCTTCTAATAAGCACTTGTTTGAGATGAGTAAAATATAATGAAAACAGATAAGAACGATTTTGCTAGAAAAACTAAATCGAATTCAATTCATTTTATCTTTTGAATCACCATAGAATCGGTTGCAGCATGTAATCAATGCGAATTGTAATTCATCGTTGTTTTGCGATACTTTTGTCGGAATATTTTGCGATTTGGGTTTTATAGGTTTTTGCATTTGCATCGATAGTCTGAGTCAATTGCAATTACAGTGGGCTGCCGTTTTGATTCGCAATCATGTTTTATTTGGGCGGAACAATTTTTTGTTTTAATTAAATAGAAATTTAGCTAGAGATATTTCAAGAATTCATTTTTCCAGCGATAAAAACATTTTTTTTTTTTCAAATAGCCGAAATAAAAACGAAATTATAATTTTTAGACTCTTTGCTTAATCATTCAATTTGGGACATTTTCGACTGACTTTCATTGGCTCACCATGATTATTTCAAACAAAGCAGACAACGAAACTCAACTTTAGTTGTAAACAATCTTCAGTCACTTTTTTCGCGAAAATTTATTGATATTGGCGTTAATGGATTTATTCAAACATTTCGCCGAGTTATTTTGAATGATGGATATCAAAATTCGTCAAAAATGAAGCTGATCAACGGATGCAATCGATATGGTTAGAGGTGATGCCATGGATTTTAAGTGGCAAACGGAGTATATCCAGGCATCGAGATAACAAAAAACAATAAATTGGTTCCTCAAATTCGAAATAGGAATGAAACTGCAGATCTTTAAAATGGTGGCAAATACAATAATATGAGATCCAAAAATGAAAATTGTGTCCAACCCCCAAAAACAGGCTTTGTACCAGTGAACGATTGCCCCTATTTCAATCACCTCCGAACGTAGTGAATTACAATTTGCGTGAAAAGCTGCCGAATCATGTGAAAAAAAAAATTCATAAAAAATGTGAAAAGAGAATATTTTTTGCGTTTAATCAAAAATGATAGAAGAAAAAAAATATGCAGAAGGAAATCATGAAAATGAAAGAAAGAAAAAAACTGTAACGAAACGATGAATGAAGAAAAATTAACACACGTTGAGTTCGTGCATGGAAAAAAGGTTAAGTGAATGGAAAGAGTAAGGCAAAATGAGATGGACGAAACACGAGCAATTCCATGGAAATTCTCAACTCAACAAGATGAACGCGTATACACGACGCAAATAATTTTCTAAGAAGTGTATTTGGTGTGCTTACCCCGATATACAATTATTTCGCATGCACTTCTTTTACTCGTAGCCCGCGAGTACGTTTCTGGTGTATTTAATCTCTCTCTTTCTCTCACTCTCTCGCTCTTTCCTTCTTTGTGCTCACCTCTTTATATACACATTTTTTTTATCTCAAATTAGACTCATACGCTATAATTAAATACACCTTTTATAAAAAAACTAAATTTTTATATGTATGTTATATTCAAATGTATGGTAAGCACAAAAAAGATGAAAGAAAAAGAACTCAGCACACAAAAGCGAGAAAAAATGCACGACCACCAATTATTTTTTCGTTGCTTTGCTGCCGCTATTTGTTATCGTAGTCGAAGCTACCTTTTGCAGTCGTTCAGTCTCTCTCTCCCTCTGTCCCTACCTAACCCAATGAGCACGCCGATCCATCCATCCAAACAATAACAACAACAACAACCGCAAAGCAGCAACTTGCCACTTTGAAAACGCACACAATGTGCAACAACAACAACCACAAATAATCATGATAATGAATGTCAAATTTAATTGAATATTGAATTGACTTCACATCGATAAGTGGAACACATTGTGATAACAATAAATGCATCATAATCAACACAAAATTTGAATGCTTTCAATGCGTTGCTTTGATATGATTTAAATATTATTCATTTATTTGACACAATTTTTCGAGCCAATCATTATCTCAATCACTGAACATTTAAGACCAATTGCTTCAGGAGTGAATCAATAAGGAATTTATTGTCAACAATGTTTGTTTTGACTACTGTCAACCATGACGATTCCTTTCATTTCATCATGTTTCGACTGAACTACTCGTGGAAATGAGCACAAAAAGTGCGGCGAAGCAAAATGAATTGAAACGTGAGTACGGACTTACAACTTACCCTTGAAAGCTGTGTGCGATTGAAGAAGGCTTGAAACCATGAGCAATGCTTAATTTAAAATGGACCA
The DNA here is from genome assembly GCA_028476595.1 of Obolodiplosis robiniae. Taxonomy (NCBI): domain Eukaryota; kingdom Metazoa; phylum Arthropoda; class Insecta; order Diptera; family Cecidomyiidae; genus Obolodiplosis; species Obolodiplosis robiniae. The sequence continues at coordinate 2,403,136 of CM052017.1, read as the reverse complement.
AAAATGGCGCATTATCAATGATCAGTATTACTGTTTCACCTTTATGAACTTCCAATCGATCAATTGTTAGATGGATCAACTAATTACAATTTCTGGCAAGTAAAGCGATGTTATCAAGAAAAGTAGCGCGTATTCGTCAAAACAGCGAGGTGTTTCGATCAGATATATTAATGAGCCAACAAATAAACTCAACTTTATAATTCTAAAGTCAGAACTTCAATGAATATCGAACTTTCGATCCAATAAAAGTGATTTATTCGATCAGATCATGCGAATTCGCAGCTACAGAAAATAAAAACAATCGTTATATTTATTATAAGTTTTGCTTTATTACGTGAGAGCGAAATTGAGACATTTTTTTTTCTTTTCTTGTGAAATCGAGATACATACAGTTGAAGCAAAAATGGCATACCATTTTGCAACAACAAAAGCGGGATTAACATCGGGGTTTTGCTCTTAGGAAAGTGGTCTCACTTTTGCTCTCGAGAAATATATATCACAATTTTGCGCTCCATTTCTTTTTTCACGCATTTGCTATGAGGCTGTTTTTTGTAGAAATTGATTTAATGTTGCAGTTCATGCTTCTAACCTTTGCAAATCGTTGTGTAGGCCTTGCGACAAACTTCAACTATTTGATCCCGGATATAGGAATGCCTGCGAAGATGCAAATAGTTCATATATTTAGTGTTATGCAATATATTATTTCGACACTCAACAAATTCACATATGAATTTAGGCACACAAAACAAGAAATTGGGCTTACGATTTCATGCATACTTCTCCCAAATTGTTGGCAAGTTGTATGAGTCTTTGTTTTTCTTCTCTGTAAAAAATTGGAAAAAAAGGAAATATAAATAAAAGATTGTCGTTTTACTTGAACTTCAGTCTCTATAAATTACTTCTCAATTTTTTCCCCTCTAATATATTTGCCATGTAATGATTTTATGTCATTCACGGTACGCATGGGTGTGCTTGTTCCCTGTCTAACAATGTGAAAAAAACAATTCAAATGAACGTAAATTTCTAGCTTGAGTGCAAGAAATGTGATGAGCTTGTGTAACTTACGGTATTGGGTCAGTTGATCTATAATGAGAAGAATTTGGTGGGCAGCATCTTGAAAAATGAAATAATTTGTATGCATTAGTTTGGTTTTTGTTTGAAATATTGATTTTAATGTGAGTACATCATCAAAAAACTTTGATAGTCGTCTTCATTGTCATTGTATTTTACCGCATTTGCCCCCTTGACCTAATTGAATAAGCAAAATTAATAAATTGAATCATTACAAAGCCGTTGATTTTTTCTACCGCAATCAAAATTATAACACTCAAAATGAGTTGGAATAGTAATAAATGGCGCATTGTAATAAAAGTTTACAATTATTTTAATATTTCGAAACGTCCAGTCTCCACTGTTTGGATCGAATGACAACTTCAGAAAATCGAAATCGCCCTTTTATACCCATTTTTTTGGCGATTCGTGCATATTCATCCTGAATTCTTTCTTTGGAATCCTTTTCAAAAATGTATCAATTATTTATAACGACATTCGATATTTTGTCTGCTGCGTAGAAATGAAAAACTCCATTTATCATTCAAATATGCCCTTCTTATTTTAAAATAAATACAATTTAAATAAAAAAATTCCGTCTTTCGTTGAGATGGAGAGGCGAGCTTCTCGTCTACACTATTTCTCATTTTAAATTACAATGAAGTAAATAGTTGGAATAGTTGTTGCGAGCGTGTGCAATAGATACGCATTGAGTGAACAGTGTTGTCCGAAATTGTTGCAAATTTTTCTAGATATTAATTATCAACCAGTTAATGTCAATCCTTCATAGCTTTCCATGCAAAAAGATATTTATTCATCATCTAAAGGATAAACACGAGACTCAAGACTCGTTGGGATCTCAATGGATGCAAATAATTTGTTTATAATACTCAAGATTCATAGAGATTTCAAATGATTTCATAAGATTTGAATATTTCAAATGATTTTTTTGACATATCAACCATTATGATTTGATTTACAGATAGTCAATAGGATTCGAATCGATTTGAATCTTCTTGAGTTTTTTTTCGTATTTGAGAATCGTAGGGATTCTAAAAGATTCCAAATGACTTGAAATGATTCGAAATTGAAAATCAAGATGTCTGTTTTATGCTCGCATATTGAATGACTTCAATCTCGGAATTTCAATGACTAAAACGGCGAGTCGATCATTTCGAACGCACAATCAATGAGTTACGATAATCCTCCAGTCAATGATGGTATCAATATTTCGATTGATGTCCCAAAATGAATGATTTCACTGCTCGAATTCAAAACATTTATTCCTATTTTTTTATCAACTTTTCACTAAAAAACTTATCTTAAACCACAGGCTGAAACTTATTTACATTTTCTATGTAAATATTTCAACAATTTTGGATCCATAAACTTAGAAGCGCGATATGCGACCTTTCATTTCATGTATTTTGCTGCGGAGATTGGAAAACTCAATTTGAAATAGTACATTAAAATGTTTTAGCAGCAACGCTGGAGTAAAGCTTATTAGCCAAATATGACTTTCTTTTGAATATTGAGACAAGATATGACCAAAATCTATCTTGATAAGATAATAAATAACGTTTAAATTGTGTCTATTTGTATATCTAGATGCGATAGTAGATAAAATCTTTGCTATATCTTATCTACGAAATATCTAGTATATTAGATATCGTTTGACAACACTGAGAGTCAGATCACCGTGCGCATACCGACCGAAACTCCCGTTCCACATCTGTTTCCAATTGCGTCTGACGATAAAAAAGTGATCAATAACAGAAAAATAAAAATGTTATCCAAATTTATGACGCACATTTTGACATGTATACAACGTAAATTTGATCGTAAAAACAGCCCTGAATTTGAGATAACATATTTTTTCGCATCATAGCCTTCTATTATTTCTGACGAATTTATGTGAGGAATGTTGAAAAGATGCAATGATCTATTATTTTAAGCTTTAAGAATGCAGTTGCACCAAAAGCTGGTCAGCTTAATTGATTCAAATGGTGCGCATCAAATTAAAATCATTAAGTAATGTCGATATTCAAATCAAGTGTATGAGCATGGGAAAACGTTTTGTGGCATTTGATTGTATTGACGTAAATAGATGGAAGCGCAGTTAGATCCGCCATATTAATCGCACCATCGCCGTAATTTGTGGGGAGAATAGTTGCGCACTCGCTGAGTTGGCTAATGAAATCAATAAGCGATTTTGTAAATTGAAAATGCATCTATCCGTCAAATCGATCTGTATCTTAGTAAGCCAGTTTGTGTTTGTGAATCAGAAGTAAGAATCTTCTGGAAACAAGCGCAATTTGGGCAAGTGTGTATGGGAACGTGTGCGATAAAATCTCTTCGTGGCCAAAACTTATGATTATGTATATGCGGTCCCTTATGCAAGTGCATGAAGAGAAAAATGCTCAGTTTTATTGAATATGAACACAAAACTGTATTTGTTTTGTATCTCTGTTGATTTGCTTGGGTCTTTGTCGTCATCATTAGTTGTTTGGTGTATTGACGATAGGTTTGCTTCGCATGATTTTCCCTCGATCTCTCAGTATCTCATCCAAGGAGAAGAATTATGACTTCCATTTTAGTTTTCATATTATGTTTGCTATTGTTGTAATACAATGTTTTTGGTTGTGCTCTGTGCTGCCTTCAAAGGCCAAGCCAAGGGTCTTGATGTGATTTATTAGCACGATTCACGATCTCATTCGTTCATTGCTTTTATTCTGTGTGCATTACGAATAGGGCAGAACAGAACAGAACAGAAAAAATCGCGTATCCGAGCACGTTCAGCGCACAAAAATCAACATTTGAAATACGGAAAACGAACAAAAGCGGCGACGAAAAAGGCAGCAGCAGCACACACGAAAAAAAGCAACAGCAAGAACAAGAAAAAAAAAGTAACAAACTGGCATTTTGTGCGACTGGTATCGGGTGTGCATGCGTACATGTGTATATTTGTGTCGCAATGGTCGAAAGAAACCATTGCTATGCCGTTTGTTTACTTCGTAACACCTTATTTACCATCTGGAAAAGAGAGAGACGATGGTTTTCGTTTGTTCGCCGGCGCTCAATGTAAGAACTATGGAAAATGTTAATCGCGCGAATGAATAAATGACGGAGGAGCGATCGCATTTGACTACATAATACATACATGCACGTTGATATATGGCCATGTACTCTTTCGCTCTGCTCGTATTTTCGACTTGCCATGCCGAACATACAGTTCAGTCATATGAAATGTGTATATTCGGCTGAGTTTATAAGCAAATGAGAGTGAGATGTTATCAGGGCCCGTTTTCATCACACAATCCACGGTGTATACCCTATTGGGTTGTCGTGTAGTTGTGTATTTAGTAAGCATGTAAAACGATTCGACAATGATGAAGAATAAAAATGGCTATTGGCAGAGTGTAACGTAGTCGTTTTTATTTTTCCTCTTTCACCATATTTTCAAAAATAAACACACTTATGTTGCCTTATTTCCAGCCCTTCGGATGCTTGTTTTTCATAAGCCATTTTGTTTCCAAATATTTCTTATCGGCGTTTTCTATTTACATCACAAAAAGCATTAACACGAATGTCAATTTGAATGGCATTTTCGACATTGATCCATTCCTATATAAACTTTATCGAACGCGACACAAAAACGACCAACTGCTCACTCTCTCTCTCTCCTTCTCTGCCGCATTTGCTATGGTACTCATGAATGATTGATTTGATAAGCCATCTAATTGTATCATATTTGTTTTGGCATGTCCATGAAAATCGTGGGGAATCAGTAATTTTTTGAGTCGAAAGTCAAAGTTTACTTTTACTTGACTGCAATGTAACTGCGGCCAGCAAACACGACATTTTCAGCGCTCTGTTGTCGTTATCTTTAATCAGTGTTTGATTTAATTTGACCAAAATATTTGAAATAATGTCCCATTGGAGAGCAAAATAATGTGACACCATCTAATTTTGTGTGTGTTGAAAACACGTGTGCAAAAAATTGGAATCCAACCAACTGGCAACGATGGCCAAATCGGCCGATGTGAACTCACAAAACAATCAAGGGCAATGGATTTTTTCGGAATGATTGATGTTGAAGTGAGGAAAAAAGTATGAAAAATGGAATGGAATATTGAATAAACAGAAATCAAACTGGGCGAAAGGGAAATGAATATAAATCGATCGCATGAAGTTAAGACGAATGACGCAAATAAAGTAAGTATCGAGCCGAGTTTTGATGCTTTAGAAAAGTCTAAAATAATTTTTCTTCAGAATATTGACTTTATGTCGTTTCAAATGTAAGCCTAATCAAACACAGTCGCTTTTCCCAAATGAACACAGAACCGACTTAAATGCCATTCCGATCTTTGAACTTTCAGTCGCTGCTAATCGCAGATTTCATTTCATATTCATTTGCAAGATCGCATGAAAAATGTTTGTCAAATGCCAAATGAATCTTCGACTGGATGTTCGTTCGTTTCATGCGCTTCGTCGCATCGCTTCTCAAACTGTATAACCGGATGGGAGCGGAGACCTGTAAAATTAGTTATAAATTTGTTGAATTTTTTCACATTGTTAAACTCCGAATTGACATTAACTATCAACAATATATGTATAACATTGACAATTTTTCATTTTATTGTAGTTGCTTTATATCTTCTCGCTGTTCACGTGTTGCCACGTTTCGACATTCGTCGTTCGTTTATTTATGCAAATAGGACGGGATGGAAGTCGACTTTTTTTGTTGCTCGCATTAAATATTTCTTTGATTTTATTTGAAAGATTCAATAAAAATATGTTTCGATTTTTTTCACAGCAATAAATTATTAGTTGAAATATCTTTATTAATTTTATTAGTGTTAATATAATTTAATGAATGGTAAAATGAAAAGATAAATGAACAAGAAAAATGAATGAATTAAGAAGAATCTCGAAAATCCCACAACCGCAGAACCAACTTTAGATTTTAAAAGAAGAGGTTCTCTACTGAAAATTGGCCGAAAGAAAACAATCTGTTTTAAAATCTGAAAGAATTCTTAACGAACATAAATGCGAAAAAGACCAATTCTTTCGCTGTATCCTATTGTCTGTTTCAACGAGAATAAATGTAAGAAAATAGAGAAAATAATTTGTTTACATCATCATTCACCAAAATAACGCTGATTTCTCACTTTGTGTTGAAACATTTGGATGTTGAATTCTGATGGTACACACACATGTTTTTTTTGTCCATTGTGTTTAGTCAACGAGCATGTTAATACATCCAATAGAAGAAAAAAATTATATACAAAATGGTATGCGCGCGGCACGAATCGAAAAATGATGGTTGAAGAAAGAACAACGTAAAGAAAGTCAGTCATTTGAATAAACAGGTTGTTTGAGTTTCATAAAACAAATGGTTTTTTTTTCCATTTCCGATTTTTTAATGAGGTCCTGGATTAACTGCACGCAAGAGCAATCCAAAATTTTCGTTTATCCAGCGAATGATTGAGACATTGACATTCTCTTTTTGCCGGAAAAATGCGAATCATTCGGCTTTGGCCGAACGACAAAGTTGTTACTCATTGCAAAAATTCGTGAAAAATTCTTTTTTGGTGTCAATTTTAGTTACAATGAGACGTTAAAAATTCATTTGCTTGACGTCGAATCAAATCGATAAGGTCTTTTTTCTTGATACTTCATTGTTGAAGTCAATAATCAATTACCTTTAGCCATATTTGGAATGAATGACATTCATATCTGAATAAGATGATAACTGGTGCTCCTTTGAAAATGTCCCGGAGAATCGACATGTTTCTCTTTTCACATTTTATTTCAAATCGATTCTTTCTTTCATCTCTCTTCTCGCTTTTCCTCACTTTTCCACAAATACTCAAGCGATCTCGAACAATTGTTGAAATTCTCAAGTTTCAAATCTGAATCAATAAGGCTTCCAGTTTACCGGGATCCAATCACCAGCCGCGTCATTCCGCATTTTACAAAAAAATGGTGAAACATTCTAAAATTCACATTGTTTCACGCAAAAACTGCAAGCGAATTGCAATTTTATTGGATGTAGATGCTGGACGCCGGATCGCAAACGGCAGCTCTTAAAGGTTTTGTGTGATTTTTTATGTTGCCACTGAATAAACGAAAATCGCACGCTCATTATATCTTAATTTGTTTTGTGTCAGTTCTCTGGCAATCAAAGTAGCCCTTTTTTATAATCGCATTGCGTGCAAGTGTGTGTGCTGCTGAATGTTTGCATTCTTTGGTGAATGCACGCGCTTTTCACAATTTTGTTACTGTTCATCTAATCATCTTATTTGAATTCATTTTTGATCTATTGAAACCCATAATTTTTTTCCTATTTGCTGCTATTATATTATCGCATTAAATTTCATGAACGCACGTATGCATAAAAGTCTCGCTCATCTCCAATTTTTTTTTTTTTTCATTCTCCAGCTCTCTCGCTGTAGAGCATTAACAATATACATCCACACTTGAATGGCATTGAAGACACGAACGTACACAATAACAACAAAAATGTGAACAATTTTCGTATTCTGTAAATTAGCACACTTAATTTGTTGACAATTGTTAACGAATACAAAAGAGCCACGTTTCTCTCATGGAACGGGCGGCTAACTGTGAGCAAGCAAGCGCTAGCGCGCACATAAAGTGAAGAAGTTACGATTATCCGCAATATTACGTTATGTTTACAACATATCGTTATGCTTCAACAAGTTGATAAAATTTGCTTTCGGGTGGTGCCTTGCGTACAGAGATATATAGCGCAAGAGATGAACCGAAAATAGGCAAATCAAATGGACACACAGTGAGAAAAGAGACACGAGCGCACTCCATCGCGCGTTCGATCGATTGTCAATTGAAAGAAAAAAGGATACACAGTAAATAAAAGGGAAAAATACGCACAAAATGACAAAATCGATGAACGAAATGAGGCATATTCAGCCACACAACCGCACCGAACAATCGAGCAACAGGGCAGCTATTTGTAGAATCAAGCCGAGCAAGAGCGATGACGAAGAAATGTTGCGACGGAACATAATCAAAAGGACATTCAAATCGGTTTCTTTTAATTTGGCTCAATGGATCAAATGATTTCTTCATGGGGTGACACGTGCCTATTCAAATGCCAGTTCATTCTGGATGCCATTTGGATTGGCGCGACTCATCTATTGGGCCATTTCCACTCGAGTGTACTCGAGCACAGCATCAGTAGCATTCAGCCACATTTTTCGGCTTACAATTACAAATGCGAATCGATCGGGGAGTGATCTGTTGAAGGCTGAGCGTATCTTTTCATTGTTGTCACAGCATTGCGTTTGCGTTCCCATTTTTATTATTATTGTTGTTGTTATTACCGCGCCGCGCTCTGTTTTCCCATTCACAAATCATAATGTAACCTTAATCATCACAAATTGAAGTTAATTGGATTGGAAAATTTGGCTTTGTCTATGGGGAAAAGGCTACATTTTCTTGCGGCTCATCGCATGCAGTAGGAGTATTCTCATGCTGATTTTTTTCCTTCAACAGATTTTCGGCGAATTTCTTTCCATTGACAGATCCGAGTCTATCTATCACTTGAGTGAAGACAGAACAAGGACTCACTAGACCAGAAACTTTCCGTTCATTTAATCAAGTGCATATTTTTTGGTGACTGCCATTGAAATGGAAGCAACAAAAGCTTGTTATGTTTGTGTGAGAAAATGGCTTACCCCTTTTTGCAGCACGCTGTTGCACATTGATTAATGATCTGTAAAATATATTAATGCCAGACTTTTGCCACCAATATAAAATCACTTTGATGTTACTCATCTGAAAGAAATTGAATGCCATCTAATTCTCTTATTGTAATCCTATTCCTGGCTGACTTTCAGCTATTTTCGGCACAAAGAATCTACTTGGCCAGATCGTTCACTCCCAATTTGAAGCAATCCTGAATGAATTTTGCTGTTTGATGGACTATTTTCACGAGATAATGGATTCAAAACACAGTTTTTAGCTGTTTCAAACATTTTCGATCATTTCATGATTTTGATTTATTTGAATAAATGGATTTCAAAAAATGCTGAACTCCAAAATGTCATTTTTTTAAGTAACATTTGAAATTCACTTGAATAACATAAATATTTGATTAAAATCAACAATTTTCTTTATCTTAGTGTCCTGCAACAATTTTGAAACTGGAACACAGCTTTTTCGAATCAATATTTATTGCGGTACATTAATTTTTAGTTTCATTCGAATCAAGTTAATTTTTGATGAATCATTGAAAATCGTTTTTTCCGTTTTAAAAAAAAACTTTTCGTCGAGAAAATTATTGAAATGATTTGTCCCACAAATCAACATCAAATTTATTGATTTGCTCAAGTCAGAAATAAGAGCGGTGCTATTTCGTTTCATGTCTAAATTGAAAAAGAGCTATTGTGCGCCATCTGCCGTCGAATAGGTGGCGATGTCAAGCGGATGGAATAGCTGTTCCATTGCCTCAATAGCCATTCGCTATTCCAACTTTACTGTGTATTCTGATTAAAGTTCTCGGATAACTTATCATTATGAAACACATAATGGCTAAATGACATGAGCGTCTGTATGGCTTCTGGTATTATTTATTCTCCCCATCGTTTATTCCGCTCTCTTTATCTGTATGTGCGCGATTTTTGTAGGCTATAAAGTGATATGTTATAATTATTATGACAAATAAAGTTCATAATTCAACATTGTTAAAGGTAATGCTTTCTTTTGGTCAAGTAGTATTTAGCATTTGTGTGTGTGTGTGTGTGTGTGTGTTTGTTTGGTTCGTGGCACGTTTCCATTTCAGCCTGTTGTAGAAATTAAAGTAATTTCAATTTTGATTAAATATTAAATGAGGGCACCCCGCAACTCTCTTCGCGCTTTTTGCCTCGCACTACCAACTGGTTCAGTGCTGCAAAAGCGTCGAGTGATTATGTGCCGAGACAAAAATAAACTACATTTTATATGAATATTACATCTATTGTGTTAGCGCGATTGCTTTGTGCACACATTTTGCGAGCACATTTCTTTTTCCTCATTCGCTCGCATCGCGGTGTGGCGGTGATTATTGCTTTTGGTAATATTTACCATAACATTATGTCTATTTGGTTGGGCTTTCTTTTTTCAGCTGCCGGAGCCGCCGCCACCGCGTTTTCCTGCCCGTTCGCCCATTACTTGCTTTCAACGCTTCGAAAATTAGTATTTATAGAGTGTTAATGATAATTAATTAATTAATATATATTGCTCATAATTCATAAATATGCTAGAAAATGGTTAGATTTGCGGTGATACTTTCATTTTGCAAAACTTTACACATTTGGACGTCTCTTGTAACCACGATTATTTATTTGACAGACGATTTGAATCACAACGTTCACTGTTTGCCGACCAAAACCCAATCAGAATTATTGCAATTGGAATCGAACTTGGTCATTCAATTTGAATATCATTACTTCCTAAGCACATCATGACCTAGGTTAGTAGACCGTCGATTGCCAAACTATCTTCGCTCGGATGATTTTCGACAGAATCTTTAGAACGAACGAATTGTTTGCAATTCTCGTTCATTGTTATCCCAATTAATAGATTACTTAAAAATTCTTTCCGTTAAATTTGAAAAGTGTCTTATCCATTTGTGAGAATCGGAAAGTTCTCATAAAAGCTTTAAAATGCGTTTTATTGTTGGCTTTTCACATGATTATTCCCATTCTCTCCGGTTATTTATGCAATACTTATTTATTTCCCCCAAAAAGCAGCCAATGTTAGACGCATCGATTAATCGAAATAAAATTATTCGTTAATTCTTCTTTTCCGAAAATCGATCAGCATTTATCGACCGAAGTCGAACTCAATCAATATCAAGATCAGGGTTGCACTTTCAAGTCAATTTAAATGAACATGGGAGCGATCAAAGTAAGCATCGCTTTTTAACTTAAAAATTAATCGTTAAATAAAACTATGAATGGTTTTAACTAGTTCCCAAATCGTCGTACACACAATTACAGATTCAGAAGATTGATGAGCGATTGGATTCATTTGGGATCAAAAGAGAGTGCTCTTTCATCGAACACTTTTATCTTTATTGTGATTCTCTGTGAATATATAAATTGCAGCTCATCGTTGAGAGCACACCAAATGGTTCTCTGCCTTTTTTGTTTTTGGAACTAGAAATCAAACAAAAAACGACGGAAAAAGAGTTGGTTGCATAAATATTTTTTCGGAAGATTGGTTGGATGACGATCGATGAGCGTCTGTTTCTCAGCTAAAGTACTTGTGATTTTCTTAACTCGATCACATAATGTTTTACATCGATCGCTAAAAAGTAAATCCACTTAATCGACTTTGGTCGCTTTTCACTTTAGTTTCATTTGGACGGTACTCCAGTTTGCTCTCATCTTGACGATGTATTTCGCTCTTTTGCGCTTGTCTCGGCCGATTCTTGCTTGGCCCATTACTTGGAAACATATCATTTTAAATTGTGCACATTTGACGAGAACAAATCGGGTCGTTTTCTATACACCGATCACCATCTTGCCGAACGTATGTTTTTGTATGTTAAGAAAATGCTCGTTTTTTCTCGCGCTCAATAGTTGGTTTTTGTATGTTTTGTTTGAGTGTTTTTTCTTTTCTTAATTCGTTGTGCTTGTTAAGTTCATGTGAGTTTTTCTCGTGGTGTCTGTATAATCGAAATGAATCTTGAAATGCATAAATGTATTTTTAGATTTGCTCAGAAGGGGAAAAGGCGTCCAGAATGAAGATGACCGAAAAAAAAAGAGTTTCTCATTAATGCTGATTGTGAAGGCTGCAACAAGCCGACGTATGGTCGACGACTATTGGAAAGCTCATTCAGCGAGTGAGAGAAAGGCTCTGAATGGTTGGCCTTTTGGAACTCAACTCGATCATTTCACACAGACGAGAGAGCGATAATTCTTTTCGTTTTTCTCTCTGGAGAGAGATAGAGATCCTAGTTCCAGAAAGACGTGTTTATTATATTGATTAACTGGTAAGATCGTACCTTTTGACGGTGACGATGACGGTGACATTATGATTGTTTAAATACACGCCACACTCTTTATATTCATTTTAAATAAACAGAAAAGGCGCGCAATGCAAAAAACCTTACTCACACACACACACACAAAACAACATGGAAGACGACTAAAATCTTCTCATGTTTGCTTGGATTCGTTTAGATTTGAAATGATAATTTCAAAAACCCAGTTACGAATGCATTGCGCACGAGAAAATAAATGCACACAGAAATCCAAAGTGTCTCGTGAGCGTACACAAAAAAGAAGGTACATACGAAAGAAAACCAACAAGCAGTGAGCAGTCACAATGGCAATCGAAGAAAAAGGCATGTAAATCAAAATGGCATGTTTATTCCTGATTCCTGGCGTCGTTCATATTGTCTGCGAGCTTCACATCGAGCGTTGACGAATGCTGTTGCTTGTTTGGTCTGACTTGTGGTTTTATTCTTTTGAATTGTCTTACTGTTTTTCCTCGCACATCGTCTCTCTCGCCACCACCGCCGCCGCCAATAAACTCCAATGGCAAAAGGAAAAAACGATCTCTCTGAAAGGCATTTTCAACCCATAGCACTCATACATTACCAAAAAAAAAAAAAAAAAAAAACAAAAAAAAATGCATTCACTTGAGCTCTTCGCTTTGTAATCGCAGCCAGCACAAAGCCTATAATTTTACATTCCACGATATAGTTGGCTGATGTGCTGTTTTTTTTTATCCATTGCGCTTGTTGCTTCGTGTTTCACTAAGCATCTTTGACGATGAACTGGCCCACCTCGGCTGATGTTTCGTTTGTGTGTTTCGAAAATGTTTTGGTGTCAGTTGAGAGTTGAACGTTACGTTTTTTTCTCTCTGCCTTTGCGCTGGCTGTCTTTATTGTTGTTACACGAAAAATAAAGCTGTTTGTATTTTCATGCACTTTTTTTGTCTTGCTACAAATGTTCTTAGCATTTGTCGAATGGACAGGCGAATAGCAAAAACACACAGTGTGCCGAGATTTAATATACGACATGTACAGACTGGCCGGCACACACAACGGCATACGTGCTGGCCCGATGAATAAAACTTAATTGCTTTTTATGTGGAATAAAAAAAAAAAAATGAAAACAACGAGCACCGAACGGAATAAAGTCACATGCAACTATGATAATAATGAAACAGATTCTATGCAGTTCGAACACAACATTTTCGCTATCCATCCCTATCGTGCTCTGCGCAAAACGGCACAATAAAAAATAAATAAAGCGCCTGTTTCTCAGAACAAAAATCCGTTTCTCCAATGATGTGCGAACTCTCTCGCTGTATGTTAGAAGACTCATATTTAAATTTCAAACACTGTCATCAGCATTTAAAATGTCAAGATCACTACATTTCTAATTTTGATCTGTGTTACACACATGTAATTAGCTTACCGCCAAAGCAATTACCGGAAAATTGATTGAGGACATTACGACCGCTTTAATGGATATTCATTTTCCATTTCAAATATTCATCATCGACTGGATTTTTTTGTTGTTTTTGTTCGTGGTTGAAGAGAAAAAAGGTGGACGATGTGAGTGTCCTGCGTGTTTTTTACATTTTGTGTGAATCACATACGGTGTGCGCGAACAATGTCCATTTGAAAAACCGTTTATCTGGTGGAACAACTGATTCAAAGCGTTTCGACATTGTCCCATCCACAATGTCAACACACAAAACTGTCAATTAGTTCAAATTGTGCAATTTCGAATTATTTTGAAAAATAAGCTAGCAAAATATTTTGAATTCTGAATATCATTTTGCATGCAACTTATTAATTAATAGCGAAAATGTCAATCAAATCCATCAAAACACCTGAAAACAAGTAGATAACCTGTCTAAACAGTTATAATGAGACACACTGCGTTTAAAATCATTGGATTTCAATAAATTTTTGAGACAGTGACTCTGCGACACAATCGCAGAGGCAAATTAACAAGGTTCATAATACGTCTGAAACGCCGCTTCTGTTGCTTGTCAATGCTTGCCATTAAATTGATTTTCAGGTTTTCAACTATTCAGGACATCTTTAAGATAGAATGAAGTTCATTTTTTGTATTTCTCGGTATTATTTAAACAAATTTGAAGCTTAAATCAGATTTCAGACTCTTTTTGGGTTGATTCGTCTTCACATGTCGGAATACCTCTGTGAACATGACTTGAGCTCAGTGTGAACGTTCATTTTGTTGTTATTTGAGTTTAATTCATTGATTGGAGTACTTACATCCAGATCGAAGTACTTTAAATAGACAGATTTGACCGGTGCTCGGGAAAGTAACTTGTATTTCTTCGCTGGAATCACTTTTGTTTGAGTCAATTATTTTGATTGAATTGCGGATAACCGTCCATTCATTTGACGAGATGGGCTTTGTTTGATGAGATAGTTTTCTTCCTCAACATGAAAGGGACGGAATGCAATCGCTGGAATACACGGGAAAAATGAAATGAATGTTGCGTGCAAGCATCGATTCTTCAGCAGAAACCAACGAAACAATAACAACAACAACAAATGCAGATTTCGTGACATGTCTTGTATTCGACATGAAATATATATATATTTTTTTCCTGATTTCACTCTCGTTATATGCCCCTGTCAATGGAGCAAATCTTTTTTCTTACCGTATTTCTGTTGTTTGTGCAAATTTCCATTTTGATTTGTAATCTTTTTATTGAAATTTGCATGCATTTGGATTGCAATGTGCATAAAAACTAAGAGCTGTTCGACATATTATCATGAAGTACAAATGGTTTGAAAAGAAAAAAAAGTATAGCAGAAGAAGAACAACAACATCGGTTAAATAAGACTCCATTTTGAATAATATGTGTTGAGATTCCGTTTTTCCATACATTGCTTTCCACTCTGTTATTTTTTTATGAGCCGGTGCATATACGGCACAAGTGCGGTACAATCTATTTATATATATGGTTATTCGCTCAGCGAAAGCGCATCATACGAAAACGAGCTCAACAAACACAATAGAGAAAAGAAGCAAAACCAACAACAGCAGCAACAGCAAAAATAACACAATATTCAACGGAATATGCGATTTACGATGCAAAATGTATGGCTTTCGTTGAGGTGCACATGACTCTTTTCGCCGGCGCGTATAAATGTTTGCGCTCTTCTACATGTATTATTAATATGTATAATTCGCGTTCAATTAGGCCACCATCGCCCATTCCTGTCGAACACCCGACCGAATTTTTGGAATAGACGATGACAGAAAGCATACGGTGACCATCAGACGACTTCTCCCAAAAATCTGAAAAAGTGTTTTTCATGTTGTGTTCCTCTCCTGCGAGAATAAAAGTGAAAATAGAACGAAAGAAAAGCCACGACAAAGACTCACTACGATCTATCGTTTGAGATTTTCGTGTCAAAATTCGTGCAAATCTGAGAAGAATCGCGCGTTGCTGCTTTTTTGAAAACTTTTTTCCACCTTTCGCTACATATGCACGCGACCTAGAGACATGTTTACAAATCAATCCATTCAACCTACACAAAAGTTCAACTCATTGTGCTTTGATTGTAAATTGCCAACAAATTGTGCATACCGACTGAAAGTCGCAAGCAACGCAAACACATTCTGGCGTGGGAGGGAACGCCATTCTTGCTTTTTGTCCAATTTATCATGCAATGGATCCGAACGGCAGTTGAAGCATGTAACATTTACATTTTAACATTCATATAGATTTTAACGCGCAGAATTTGTTCATTCTTTGAGCATATAAACAAATGAACTTTCTTCTATTAAAGTTATTTGGAAGAAAATTCATGAAATTTTTTTTCGGACAAATCGAAATTCAGCATAAAATTCAGCAATAAAAACGTAGAAATATGAAAAATCAACAAAACATATTTAAGAAATGAACTATAAATGGAAAAATTACATTTTCACTGTAAACCAAAATTCTGCATTATCAAAATGGAATGAAATGATGATCATTTTGGGACAACATTCAATTCTTGGCATCGACTGAATTACACATCCAAATTACGCGGGAACCGAAGCATTTTACTTCTTTTCGTTCAATTGCATGCGGAGTTTGCAAGAGCGAAACTCGTTTTCGTTCACACAAAATGCACATTTTTGTTCTTTATGGCTTGCGCCCCACTCACGTCCAATGTAACGTCGCATTGATGTCTTTCGTGGATTTCATAATCTATTAGCGAATGTTGTTGTTTTTTTTTCCTCGTGTTCATTTTGAGCAAACGAATGAGTGAAAGAAGGATTAGCAAAATTTATGTTTGGATATGGTTTTTGTGCGCACGGAATTATGGTTATTATTGGTTACATCGCGATAATTTTCCGTGTTGTCGAATTGAAACTGCAGACACACTCGCTCACTCCGCCACTATCACAGTGCCGGGTCCAGCTCTCAAATCTCTGCACTTTGGTATTTTTCCAAATGCATTCGATGCTCCAATCTCCATCCTTCTTTTTCTCCGTTTGTGTACTTATTATTCATCAAAGTACTACAATGTGAACATAAAATATCATGATCCGGCTTTCGTTCTGTATTCTTTCTCGCTGGCATTTGTGCCATTCCCGTCAATTTTGCAAAATAATAATGTATACGCAAGAAATATTGCACAAGAGAATTTTCCAGCCCAATAACCGCAAAATACGAATTGATCGTTTGAATTTCAAAAGAATAGAAAGAGAGATGCACACCGGCAAAAGCCCGAGCCATGATGCTATTGTTTTCATTGCAAGTCGCAGTGTGTGTGTGTGTGTTGGCTGCTCTTTAATTGAGCGCGCCATATGAAAGACACTCGGGCTGGTCGTCGGGTTCTGTGATAGAGAACCGGAATTGTACAAGTTACAAGCGCAGTTCCAAGCGGACTATATCGATCTAGATATAATTGCTGTGTGTAAGCCAAGAACAGTACCAAAGTCATTGCATATCCTGTTTTTGTGGCGGGCATGATTCAATCATACAATGCAAAAAAAAAATCACACACATTATAATGACTTCTTGTGAAATATCGCGATGGAATTCATTTTTAATTGCATGATGTCAAGATTTTGATAGAACGCTGGGTAATGTATTGCGCAGTCAAAATATTATGAATTGTTAATCTGCAGAAAGAATCGGCGATTTTATTGTATCACGTCATTTTTGTCCTTAATTTTGTGTATTCACTTTGCATACCTTTTTGAACGGAACTTGTTTCTTTCTAACAATTGTCTTCGTATTGCTGCGGGACGCAAATTTCCAATATTCCCCATTGAATATTTGTTAATTCTATCTTCAATCAGGGACTTGTCATTACAGAATTGTGACACTGTTCCATCGAATTCATTTACAAAGGCAAATGTTGTGCAAGACGTGCGTCGCTAATGCAAATAATGATAATTCAGACGAAACTAAGTGCACATACTGATTATTCGTATTTCAATTTGAAGAATTTGAAAATGTCACATAAATATAAAGTCTACGTAAATCAGTATTGATTGTTGTCAATGTTTATTTTTAAATTTTATTTTGATAAAATGGTCAATTTGTGCGGCAAAAATAGGGAAAGGGAGAGACTTGAGGACATACACGCAGGTGTTTACAAACAAGCATGTCCCTTTGAATCAGCCTTTCTTTAACAAGAAAATAATACGATGCCATTTTGAATATAACCAAATGGCATTCATTGATTCCTTTTGCAGCAAACAAACAAACAAATACGTAAACACGTCACATTATGTAATTGAAATTTAATTGACTTTCTTTCAATGTCATTAAAAATTGAAATGTCTTTTGGCCATTTTCAAATATTGTATTTCGATTCAATAAATACATAAGCAAAGTGCAATTGGATAAGGTGTTCTCCGAGCTGAATGAAGTACAAATTCTCACTACGGTAAATTACAGAGTTTATTTAAGCGGTTTATCTAAAGAAAGCCGTTGGTAAAAACTCTTCGGTAATGTCAAATTGATCGAAGCATAAAGACAAATCGGACAGACAAATCGACAGATCCAAAGACATAATTAAAGATTGAACCAAAGAAAACTTTGCCAAAGATTCACCAAAACGAAGCGAAAGACAAGTACGCCGTTAAATCACTGAGGCTCACGAACTTCCGAAAGGCAAATTCAAAAACCATCTATCATTTATTTGTTTTTAGTGTCCGAAATGTAAGCCCAATCCAAACTCATCATAATTTTACGGTCCAGTTATATGGATTGATTGGTATTTGAAGAGGCTGTCTCCTTCTCTCAACGAGAAGCCGATTGACGTAATGAGTGGGAGCGAGAGAGATAATGAGAGAAGAGCAACGGTGAGACGAAAAGATGTGAGTTTCATTCATGAAATGCTTGGCAAGGCCTTGGCTTTCGTTTTATTACAAATATCATTAATATCTATTCGTCGTCTGCTGTTGAGATTGGATCACACTTTTTGAAAAGTGCGCGCGCGCGCATGAACCTCGATTCCAATCTACCTGCCAAGAGCAAAGGAAATACATTCGAAATAAATGACACAAAACTGATCATTAAAATATGGCAAACAGAAAGAAAAAAGAGTACCAGAAGCATCAAACACAATCGTTTTGTCCATCCAAATGGTACCATCTTACGTTCGGTGTCGTTTTTTCTCTCTCATCCGTTTGATCTCTTTCTCTCGTCCACTTGTTATTATTTCCATCCACTTGTGCGGCTTTTATTTCGTGTGCGCTTTCATTTTTCCCTTTTTTCGCTTAGTCTTTCGATAAAAAATAAGTCTATTTCGTTTGTTCGGTTCTCGTGTTTCATTTTCGGGGGATTTTATACGAATATATCTGGCTGATTTGCTGTTATTATTAATTTTATATTTTGAGCGCACGCATCTTTCTAGCGCTCTGTAATTATTTATTGTTCAGATAAATATAAATGCACACATATGTTGGAATATGTAATTCCGACACACACACACTTTCAGTTCTGACAAATGAACCAACTTCAAAAGACGATAGAAAGACACACATAACCGAAGCCACAACGACAAAACGCCGAAATAAACAACAAATATTTCGGTTTGATACGTTTTTGGCAGAGGATTTTCCCTAGCAGTGTGTCTGTGCACGCTCGCACTGATGAATGGTTGTTAGTTTATGGATGCATCGACCATTTGGATCTTGATAGAAAGAGAGAGTATCTCGCCACATTTTAATTCGTATGTAATGGTCATGATTGGGGAGGGTTTGATCGACACACGTAAAAAAACGAACATCTTGAAACAAATGATACGCATGGAGACGCAATCTGAAGTGTCTGATCTTGAGCAGAACAACAACACAAAATTATGAATGGAATCTTCACAATCGCATTATCATTCTTCCGTACGAGCCGACACACTGTCCATTTCCTTTGGACTTTTTCTCACTCTCTCTCTCTCATTCTATCGTTACTTTTCAAGAATGAAAAAAAAAAACATCTGAAACACACTTTGATTATAGGCATTTGGACTTTTAGTGCACCGACACCAAAATGCATCTTACGATTTTTACCTACGGGTATATCGTTTCCTCAAATACACACGCGCATACAACGTAACAACCACAAAAAAAAAACATACGAGAATTATTTATGAATGTTCTATTTGCTTTTAATTATTAGGTCTGGTCTCGGCCGTTCGAACCACGAGCCGACACATTGTCTTTTTCACATCCACCTTCGTTCGCTCATTTTGCGATTATTCGATCGCTTGAAATTCATCCGCTCTTTTTATTTTGATGTCGCTGAGCGCATAGTATCATTTCATCACAATGTACTTCGCAAGGCAATTAAAATGTCGGTGAATTTTGCTGCTTGCGTGCATTGTCTCATGATTACAAAAAGATTTTTTTCTTTTGATCGATTGAAAGAAAATACACTTCATCACTCTGGCTCATCTTCCATTTCATTCTTTTCGGTGTCTTTCTCGCTCTGCTATTATTTTGTTCGTTTTTTGACTATATTTCTTACAATGTTTTTGACTTCTTTTGTTTTTGTCGGTTTTTTGTCCTGTTCCAACTTATTGCACGTCTTACTCAATTTAATGTTATGTCCAATTCTTTCTGTGATCGCCCATCTCTCTTTTCCCATTTAACATCCTTCGTCTTTCCTCCGCAGAGCTTGTTCCTCTATCTCCCTCTTAATCTCTTGCACTTAAAAAAGTCTCATTCGCTTCTTCCAAAATTCAACTGCAATTATGAATGAAACCTTTCTTTGACTCTTCTTATTCATCTGCCCCAAGATTTTAGTCAAGAATTTATCTCTGATGATTACCAAAAATGCAAGCGAATGAAATCAAAATAAAATATATATATGAACAAATCTTCGAAGTTCATTCATAGAAAGCCGAGCCATTTGTATGTGCCAGCCATCCAATTGACGGCTACGCTCTCTTTTCGGTATTTCCATTCAACTTTTCCGCTGCTTACATTATTTATGAACGTTCATTCTCCTCAAATATTAATTAAGAATAGATTTAGAATGATCGACTGCTTTCTTTCAGATGGAACAGAAGAAAAAATGGCTGTGCGTGAGTTGATTATAGCGATAAAATTACAATTATATTCTTTAAAGAAATACATCAAAATTAAGAACGAAACTATTTCATTTAATTACATTTTAAAAACACGTTGGTAAAATAGACGGTAATTGGGTTTGTAAGGGATACAATCATGTGCTGATGTTTCTATGCTGTAAACCAAATATTGACCAATTTTTAAATTATTTGGGAGAATTTACAAATGCGACCAAATCGCTTAGTAACTAAAATAAATATTCAAATTACGAACTAATTTTGCAGTTGACAAGCTTGACATTTTTTAACCATTTGTTCAAAACTTTATTTTTATTCACAATCAAAATTTATTATAATTTTTATTGGATTCTTGGAAACAATTCGAAATGGTAGATTTCGATTGTTTTTCCAACGTTTCCATTGAGTAAAACAAGTGAAATTCAAAGATAAAAAGCCAGTTGGATTGTTTTAATTGCATTTCGTGCATGCAATTTGTCAACGAATGTAAAAGATTATGCTAAATGGTGCCTTTTCGTGCGTGCAAAACGATCAGAAAATTCGGCAGCTGTCATTTTTAATTGTCATTCATGTGTAATAAACAAATACATTTGCACCAAAACATTATCGCAATTCGACAAAAAGCCGGGTTGCTCAGATTTATTTTTCTTAATAAATCAATCAACAAAATCACATAATGGAATCTGAAGCTAAAAAACTGTTGACCACGAATTGAATTCAACGAAATCCGCTATCTAATTGGTTTGCCAAATATGAATATTTTTTTAAAAAATAACTCTGAATGTTGAGATTAATCTTGAATGAATTTCGTTTGAATTCGCTTAAAATCGAATAAATCCTCGCAAGTTAGGTGTGCTTCTCAAGATGCAATTTCTATTATTCAACAATACAAAATACGTCGATTATCCCACTTAATGGCCAATTATTGGCCAATCTAAATGTCAATAAAGCACGGGTCTTCATTTTAATGTGTGGAAGAAGCAGTTATCTTCACAGTTTGGTCAATATTGACTGCGGCGGCAGTAAATCAAATCTAACGAACCAACGAACCAAAAAAAAAATAAAAAAACAGCGCTGAAAAAAGTTTTCTTGCTTGAAAATTACAATATTAAGTAATTATTGAAAATGATAAAGACTATAATTTGATTATCATCTACGGCATCTACGTGTCTGATTGTTTTGTTTGGCGCTTCGCCGCCAGTTTCTTCTGACGAGCTTGACAATCGGGAGCCATGCTTCCGATTTAATTATTATAAATGTTCGATTTTTGTCTGTCTGTGGTTTTTTTTCCTATCGAAGCGTTTATTTGCTTAAGAAGTAGAATGAAGTCAATAGAAATAAATCAAACCGAAGCTGGAAAAAATCGACCACTAATTGTCCAACGGTTCAAATGTGTTCCAACCAATTACATTCATTTCATTTTAATCATTTTCCAATATTCGATTGCTTTTTGACTCGATCGATTGGAGTAAAATGAAATAAAAAAGCAACAGTAATAGAAAGTGTTATAATTCATTGTCGCTAAGCAATAAAGAAGTGAATATAGCCATGTTTTGCATTTACAATGTTCGCACATTTAATCAAATTCGGAATTCGTTCATGCATTTTTATGTGTATCATGATAGATCTTTTACATAAATTACATCGGCTTTATCGAAGCCACAATGTCCAAATAATGGCCATAAATTTCCAAACATCACGAGTTATGCGATGCAAATAAATTGGCTCGTTTGTGCTTTCGCTTTTGATATATGGGTGGGTATTGAATGCATACGGCAAACGGCTGACAGCCAAATTGATTTATCGATATTGAATTCGCGCGTATGATTTGGATGTTGGTCTCTTTTTTTACACACAAAATATGGACAGATCAAAGATTCTACACGAAAATATGCGAAACGCTACACGATTGATGCAGCCACGATAAAAAAAGTGAGCAGTAGATCACATTCAGCGATGCAAATAGAATATTAATTTTCAAATTTAAACTATGCACAGATGGCTGCATCCAAGAGCTGACTTCTGGAATGCGATTTGAAAGTGGAATGCACTGGATCGTCGGAATACAGTTTTCATGTTGATAAGCTTTGTTTAATTTTTTTCTATTTCCATGCATATTTTCGAGCTTTTTCAGCACAAAAATCACATTTAAATTGGAACAATTCTAGCAATTAAATGTGATCAACATTCCTGCAATCGAAGAAATAAATATTCTTTTATTCTTCGTTCACACTATTGTTTGTATAAAAAGAAACCAACCCAGAAAATGTAATATTTGTAAGTGTGGATCTTTATGTCCATAAAAAATGAAATTCAAAAATCCCGTCGCATCGGAATAATATCAAATTAATAGGATTTTTCCATGAAGATGCACTATTTTCGACTTAATTTTTTAAAATATTCCGAATTCAGGTGGTTTTTCGGAAGTTTGTAAAATATTGAGAAAAATACCGAAGAATATTTCACACATTTAAAGCCAAAAAAGGCAATTAAATTTGGTCATTATGTGTTTAAAGTTGTTTGCTTCGGTAAAGACCAACATCTGATAGGATTTTGTTCTGCTGGCATTTGATTTTGGGCCAATTTGGATGTTGTATTTATTATGTCGATTTCATTGTGGTTATGGTAATTGTGAATTGCTTTCGAAAACCGACCGCCCACAAACCTAACTGCAATTTATTGTCTGTGGTTTTTTCCGTATGCAAAATAGCACCAACAATAATATACTATTTTATAACATTTGGTAGCAATGTGTGGGGCAAAATTTGGAATTTCCTTCCTTTCGAAAGAAAAAAATCAAAGACAAACAGCCGAAAAAAAGTCGAGACAACTGTCAGACGAATTCAAATCAAAATGAATTCGTGTTTTCTTTTAATATAAATACAAACACAATTTTAAGGATTGAGGAAGAAAGTGAAGGAAATTACTGAAAATGTTGGAAGGAAAACGGAGCGGTTAAACAAATTACGTTTGTGTGAATGCGACTCAATCCATAGGCTCGTGTGTACTTTATTTTTTTTTCTCTGTAGTTTCCACAAAAATTCATTTGAAAATTGAACGCCACAGTCACGCAAGCCACAAAATGGAGGAAAACGCTACAACACGAATGAAAAAAAAGCCTGAGCAAACTAAAAAATATATATAATGTAAAATGAGGCCAAATACATCACATGCATGCATGTGTGCCGAAGAGAAGGAAAAAAACAACGTCAATTTCGGTAGACTGAAATTTCCAAATGATACGAAAGAACAAAGCGCTTCTTAATCGAATGAATAAATGCGAAGCAGCACAAAGTTTAACCATACAAACGATGAAAACGCGAAAATCATAGATGTATGTTGCAAAAACCTTCAGAATATTAGTTTTTACGAAAGCAATACTTTTCTCTGGTGTTTTTCGAATTTCTAAATTTCGATTGATTTTCAGTTTGAACTTCAGTTGAACTGGGCATTTCTGTTGTTTATATTTTGGTTTTGTTGGGAAATCATTTATTAATTTACAAAATGTGACCATGTTTAAATGGCAGGTCGTTATCCTGAAAACTTCATGCAATCATGAATAATGCGTAGCGAATGGAATTTTGAAATACATTTCAATGATTTAATATCGTCTTTACCGAAAGCAAATGATTGAACAACAATTTCGCTTGAGTTGTCGAAGACGGTTAAAATATACAAGTTAGTAAATATTTGTCGAGATTCAAAGCCAGCCGAAATTGTCAATGCACAGGAAATTCAAAAGAAATCAAGAAATGAGGTCGATTTTAACGACAAAATCCAGTCTATTTGTCTATTTTGTTGAATAAAAGTTGCATAAATTTATAATGTTTTCGATTAAACTTTTGCCCTATCATTATCTGTTGAATATTTTAGAGTTGTCGAAGTGGATGACGCGGAGTGTTGGCTTGTAAATTCTTGTCAGTCGAAATGTGTTGCCAAAGTGCCTCCGGCCACCATTCTAAGAGTTAGAAGTTTGGCTCGAAACTCGCTTTGGGATGTGCCCATTTTTTTCCGTCGTTCTACAAACAAATTGCGCATGCAATGAATGATGTAAACATCCAAGAGAATTTTTTTTTCGGTACAAAACATTGATAAACGAGAAACGGAGTAACCGAACGAATTCAACTGGCGTGATGACTAGTCGAGAGAATATGGTTTGCCACTCAGCAATCCTTCGGTTCGAAATCACACATTTTCGTTATTCATACAGAGGACCTATAATTAAACAACGATGCAACACAATAATCGAACAACAGGAAAATGCAGCAAGTTGAGGCACGGCGAAAATCAGCATTCGAAAGAAAAAAAACGTGGTGATCGTTTATCATTTTATCATCTATCCTTTTGGTCTCGTGTGCATATATCCGTTCCACGTGCACCATATCCACCCATCCAGCCAGCGATAACCGTAATCAAAAACCAATTGGAGACCAAAATAATGTAGTGAAATGAATAGCGAATGATTAAACACAAAACAAATAAATTTTCTATTTTCTGTATCAATTTAAATCAAACAATTTGCTTCAAAATTATTCAGCTCTTTTTTGAAAATCGCATTGGATATTATTTCAAAGTTGATGGATATTTTTAAATTCAACGGCTGACAAATAAAACGTCGCAATTTCTGTTGAAACATTCAATAAATTTAATATTTGCTTAAATATTGAACATAGAACAGACGAATGCAATTCACATTCATGAATTTCGAGCAATGGCTAGACCCCGTGGCGCACCGACCCGATTTAATTTCTTCACTCAAAGCAATGAAAAGTAAAAAAATGCAATAAATACACTCCTTTTGGCATTTACGTTCTAAGTTGTCTTGTTTTACCGTTGGCACTGTATTTAATTGAAGGATCTGTTCTCATGCTTTAGTATGTTAATGTTTGTTGTCCTTTGGCTGAAAATGAAAGTGAAGATCGGTTGTCCTGTGAATTCAAGTTCACCGTCGCAAATGTCTTTTTAAATGTGCACACATTTCTATCTGTCTGGCAGTTGCAGGCCGAAACGCACGAATTGGCCAAATGACAGCCTTCTGAAAAGACCGATTTGATGAAGCAAGATTAGTTCGCAGCGTCTCTTTGGCTTTTTTTCCATCTTCGACATTACAACCAAATTCTTTACGTTATGGGATGCAAGAATCGCGAATGCCCGCTAGGCATTGAATTGATATGTATGCATAATTCTCTTTTTTTACTCACATTCTTCGTATATTCGTGCAGAAATGACGAAAAAGAGACAGATCTTTTAAGGCATCGACACTTCGTAAATGCAATTCACTAGGAAAGATAGATGACGCTTCGAAAAAAACACAATAAATTTTCAAGCTCAACATTTTCGAAATGAAATGAATAACGGCACATAAATTAGCATTCATTGAAATTTGTATTTGTAGAAAGTGCATTTATGAACTGAAACCGAATTTTTATTGAAAATTTCAGTCCAACCGTGAAATTCAAATTAAAACAGAGATTACGATTTGAAACTTTGAATAGTTTTTTCTGCCGAAACAAGGAAATTTCTCCAGATGAATCGAAGATCCTACATTCGGAAAAACGTATTCTGAAAATTGAAAGGCGATCGAAAATATAGTCGATGTCTACTCTTGAAATTCAATTGGCAAAGAATAACTACAAGTAATAAGAATTCATTAAAATTTGTTTGCCCAATTAATTTGAATAATTGCTGTCCAATATTGTAACCATTCGATTGAAATGTTCATTTTGAAAATGCAAGTCAAATGTTGACAAATAATTCTACGAATTCAACTGCGAATTATCCATCTAAATTTATTTTTGCAATAATTCTAAAGTCGCGCATTCCGTTGTATGATTGCGATCAATTATTTCCTAAAATTGCGTTGCAACTGTTCTGTTTAGATTCTACGAATGAGTTCATCCTGTCTATCGATAATTGCGTACCGTGTGCATCACGAGGAAACAACTCAAAACCAAATATCAAATATTATAGACAAAAATGTATGGGGAAAAGTTGTCGTGACCGCAAAACATTGAGGTAATATTTATTTTTGTCTTTTTATTTGCTTAAAACTTTTGGTAGCGTGTAATAAAACACTGTCTGTTTTGCCTTCTTTGTTGTATTTTATGATGTGTGTGTGTGCTTTTTTCATTGGATTTGAATCAAATCATATGCGTTTAGTATCTTGTAGTTGATCGGGTTGCATGTCTCATGCACAGCTCACCGAATAAATGTGGACACACACGAAAATGGTTGGCTTTATTCGGAAAAAAGCGATACGTTCTTTTTATTATATTATTGAAGGACACGAATAAAAAAACAATGGGTTATCGAAAGTTTGAAGAGCATTTAAAGTAGCCGAACGTGAGATGAAAATATCCATTTAACAATATGTTGTCAATTTGGCAAATGCAAATTTGAAAAGCATTTGACCGAATATGCCCGCAGTCTTGTCGATTTTTGGCAAAACGCTTTTGAATATTCGATACGAAGCGAGTCAAATATTCATTTGGCAGACCGATGGAATCGAACGGTATGCGTATCAGGTGCTAAAAAATAGATGAAGCCCATTCAAAATTATAATATCTAATACCTGGAATTGTCTCGAGGCGATTAAATGCAAAAGAACAAATCTTTTCGGTCTCACATTCTACTTGTTTTTCTTTACATATGGCCCCTTTCTCTCCATATCTCTCTCTCTCTCTCTCTCTCTCTCTCCCGATCAATGTAAATCCTCGCAAATCATGCATAATTATTGCAAGCTCACAAAAACCGCATTTTTTGCAGAAAAACGAGAAAGCGAGCGAACGAGAGAGCGAGCCATGATTTCGTCGTCCGTGTGTGGCTTGATGCATGCGGCAAGCCCAATGCATCGACACACACTCCAGCCATACACTCGATTCGTTCGTACGATTCAAGTATTTATTTATTTATGTTTTGGGCTTTGTTGTTGGAAACCTCTGAACTTAGTGTTAGGCATAGGATCGTTCGTGTTTGAAAACATGGTGAGTTTTTGGTTTGCGTGTGCATATGTGCATTTTTGTCGTGTTTTTTTCTCCAATCGTCCTTTTTCTCTCTTTTATTTTGTTATGAGCACATATATTTTTTTTTTTTTTTTTGCCGACTTGCGTTGAATAAAATATTATGCGCCCTTTTGACTATCTTTGGCGATGCGACCCCAGAATGCAATACCAAACAACAAAAACAGACATGAACAACCCGAAAATATGGAGAACAGAGCGAAAGAGAGATGGAATGAAATTACGAGTACGTGAAACCACAACAAATACCAAGCAACTGTTGCACCCGAATGCAAATAAGAGCTTCACCATGAGCACGCCAAACAACACCAAATGATTGAACAAAAAAGAATCGGGACCACTGGAAATCTATACACAATCGAAAGGCGATGTGTTGTGGCAAAACACCGAACATAAAATTAATGTTGATTAGCATTCGACATGTGATCGCAATGTGTGTGTGTAGAGGCAACCGTAGCTCAAGCCAAACCATATATAGTTCTCTCTCATAATATCTTTCCGAAGCACTCGAAATACGATGTGCACATGCAGCACGGTTCGCATTGAACAAGAATAATAAAAACAAAACCCGAACCGAACGTAAAAAATATAACGAGGAATGAGAAAAACACGCTTAACCGCAAATATGGCGGTCACACATTGCGATTGGTCACCAGTAACCACTAAAAATTCAGAATACAGAAACAACAACTCTTCAACAGTTCAACCAGTTAAATCAAATGTATGTGTATACACAACCTTAAATTCACCTTCAATTCATGAATATCTCGAATGATTGTTTGCTATTTCAATTGAGGGACTTTTCTTATGAGATTTTTATTCTTTCGTGAGTACGAGACGCTTGCAACTCAATTGCATCGAATGAAGCCAACGATGATACCCTATTTTTTTGATAGATTATTTGGAATTCCCACCCAATTTTATCCATTCTATTTTTATATTGTAAAAACAATCTTCTTTTCAGAAACTGCAATATTTATTGAGATGGCGATTCATTGTTCAAAATATATTAACTTAAGTTAGCCAATTCCAACCCTTCGAAGTGAAGAATCTATCTCACAGCATAGTCATATGATAAGGCGAGCTAAGAATGGACATGAAAAATGTCATGTTGACTTCATAATACATAATTGTAGAATTTAGAATACACATCATTGTAATCATTTCTGCAGAACGGTGCATTCGAAGCATAGAGTCGCTGAATATCACAGCTGTGGGAAGATAAAGGGCTTAAAATTCGTAGAAATTCTTGAAAATTGCTGAAATATATAAATTTCGATCTAATGAAGAAAGAAAACTCTAAATTTGGAGAGAAACTTTTCAGATTACGAATACATTCCGCCGAAATGTATTGGATTTATTTAAAATTCGAGGTGAATGTTTGTGCTTTGAAAGTGGCGAAATAAAAAAATTATATTGCACTTCATGTAATACTTTCAATATTCGTATCAGCGCATCTTCACTCAAAAATTGGACTACTTCGGGTCGAGCGTTATCGAACCTAATTACAGTTCAGCATGAAATTGTGTTAATGATCATTTCCGTTTTTCGTATCGATAATTTTCAATTTCAAGAGAACAGAGAGTTTCGGGCGGATCGAATGGTGTGTGGATTTTGAGTTGAGCTTACGAGAAAATGAAAAAAAAAAAATGAGAGAGAATGAGAAACAACGGGACAGTAATTGATGATGTCACGAATATATATGACAGTGGATGATGATGAAAAAGGTTAACACTGAAAATCTCTTAGAAATTACACATATAGTTTCTCTCTCTCTCTCTCTCTCTCTCTTTCTGCTGCAATTTAGCCATTTTTTGGGTTTCATTTTTCATGCAACTAAATTCGTTTGCGTTTGTTCCAATTTTTAAGGACTTTTATGCAAACTGATCATTAAAGTACAAAGAACAAGGACGTTTACGATAATTTTCTACATTATCATCAAGTTTTCATTTTCCTTTTTTTCTTTTGCTGTCGCTTTTTTGTGTTCCACTTTCATTCATTCTCACCATAAATTATATTTGCAGCCAATTCATTGAGAAAGAGACGCGCGCAATTGGCTGGATCATTGGGATCTGATATGCAGTTTGTTTTCTACTATTTTGTTTTCAATTGAAAATTGGAAATAAATATAAGCAAGTAATCAGTTTCATGTGAACGATATTCAAACAGGATTTTAACAAGCATTAGACATTGAAAGGCTCTTCTCCGTTGGTCCATCGACGTCGACATTTGGTGCAAAAACAACCGCGTGCACATCTCCGGCGTTCAACCTCAAAGCAGATTTAATTCATGTAATACCAATAACGGTGTTAACAAGAACAGATAAAGCAAAAGATGAGAACGAGAAAACGTCTGATACGCACGAACATATAATTCGACGCAGCATTCCATGAACCCAGAGATAGAACGAGAGTGAGGGAGCGAGAGATGAGATTGCTCGGGAAAAAAGTGAAATTTAAAATAATCACATTTTCTTTCCTTCTCGCTTGCTCGCTCGTCCACACCAATTATTGATCGAAGAGAAAAACAGCAAACGGATATGTTTAAAAGTTTTAAACGTTTCCAACATAATAATTGTTTCAAGCATCGACTGATTAAAGATATTATCAAAAAAAAAAAGATCGAACAACAACGCTGAAATAATATTCAATGAAAACATCATGTTGATTTTCATATCTATTTGTTTATTCCACCATTATCATAAGATTTCATGTTCATTTTGAATGAATTTCTATGCACCGAAGATCCATCATCTGGCGAATATAACCGGAAAGGAGGCGGCGATCAAAATCATGTTTTGTTAGACAATTAAATGGCAATTTTTTCGGCCGACTTTCTTTTTTGACAAACAATCATGCAAGCAAAAAATACGCTTGCTCCTCGGAGATGGCTAAGCATTCACATAATTCATACTCACCGTCTGTCCTTTAGATTAAATTAAGGTCATTTGATCCTTTCAGATAATTTGGTGCCGAAAATGAGCCACAAATTATGCACATTTTAAAAGGAATGATGCACTTTTGAATGAATCGATTATACCGTTTACCCTCATTTAACGCAGATTATACAGTTTTTCGTTTGTCCGTTTTGAGTTGCTTTACTTTCATTTTCTATAATCGTTCTATTTACGAGAAAGACCCAATATTCTCTCCAAATTCCGACGAATTTCATAGTAATTCACCAAGCGGTGAAAATATCATTGCATATTCATAAGGATTCACTTTAAGAGATAAAAATAGCATGAGTTTGAGTATTGTTTTCATTTTATTGCGGAAAAAAATTGCTTTTGCTGTGATGAAGTATCCCGAGTTCGTTCAGTTAATTCGATGCGTTAAAAAAAAACATGCACAAATACCACTAGATAATAGCTGAATAATTCAGCTATTCTGATCAGTTGTGATCACAAACAAAAGTCATGTGAATTTTTGCAAAATGACTCACGCGTGCGTCAGTAAGTTTGATGCATATTTAAAAGCAAATGAAATTTCAAAAATACTTTTCATATTCACATATAAATCAACGTGAATACGGCTGAAGTTTCCCTTACAAAAAACGCTATGTGTTTATAATCGAAAAGTGTACGAATTTCGTCTACATCGTCTATGTGTGCGAATTTCTTAAAATAAATGAACTTGATTTGCCGCATAACTGATACGCATGCTTGAGTGTATTACGTATTTGTCTTCCTGCTTTTTATGGATCAATGTTGAACATGAACTGTCAAATCTCACCAGATTTTCGACGAACCTAATACATTTATTCAACGAAATACGCACACAAAGACGATTTAGACGAAATGTGTACGCTATTGTATGGAAACACCAGCCGTATTGACGTAAATTTATATGTTTGTAGGTGAATCGATAAAGCCTGTC
Source organism: Obolodiplosis robiniae (assembly GCA_028476595.1). Taxonomy (NCBI): domain Eukaryota; kingdom Metazoa; phylum Arthropoda; class Insecta; order Diptera; family Cecidomyiidae; genus Obolodiplosis; species Obolodiplosis robiniae. The sequence goes on along the minus strand of CM052017.1, from coordinate 2,371,628 downwards.
ATTGGCGTACAGGAACTTTTGCGTTTTCGAATGATTTCATCATTCACAGTTTTAAAATATAATTCGGCGTTAATTTAAAAGTTTTTCAAATTTTTAGTGATGGATTGTGAACGGTTTAAAGAGAACGAATTGACGGCTGGTCTATTCAAATTTGCGCACGATTTATACGAGGTGACCCACAAAATGTTATGAGACCTTCCAGAAGTGCTTTCCAAGTGCCGCACCGTAATAATTTCAATTACGTTTGATTTTAAAGTAAGGGCAAGAATGAAGTCAAATTTATCCAAAATAAAAGTTTATATCAAAATTATTTCAAAATAAATATGGATTTCAAATTATTTATTTGATTATATTCGGTTTATGTGTCGCACTTGACAAAGAGTGCACCGTGCGCGCACCTCTGGGATGCCTTTGTCCGCTTTATTCAACTTACAAAAGCTTTGAATAAAATCTCTCTTCGGAAATTCTTTCAAATAAGAGCACAAATATTTAAATTTTTTTTTTTTTTTTTTTTTTTTTTTTTTGTATTATTCAAGCAATGTGTTCAATTACTGCCTGGACAAAATGTGATCATTTCGCCATTCTGTGTGTTCAATGCGCTCATATTTCTTCTGCAAGGTGCCGAAGGAACAACATTGGAAGAATTGAGACGAGGACTGCATATGAATATAGAGAAATCTATTTTGGCGGACCAATTTCTTGAATACAATCAATTTGTCCAAAAAAGCCTTGGCGATTCCATGTTTAAGATTGCCAGCAAAATGTATGTGGAGAAAGGTTGCCAAATAAACGCTAATTTCCGGGAAGTGCCTAGGGAGAATGTTTCATTCGACATTGAGGCCTTGGACTTTGCAAAGATAGATGAAGCTGTACAAACCATTAATCAGTTTGTCAAAGAAAAAACAGAAAATAAAATTATGAACTTGGTCTCATCAGGAATGTTTGCCCCGAATACTTGTATGTTATTGGTGAATGCGGTGTACTTCAAAGCCAACTGGGAAAACCCATTTCCCGTTACACGTCCAGGAAACTTTTATATTAAGGAAAACCAGACGGTCACTGTTCGCATGATGTACAATGATGCGAACTATTTTTCTTATGCGGATCTTGACGATTTGGATGCTAAAGCACTCAAAATGAACTATAAACATTCTAGAATTTCAATGGTGGTTGTTCTGCCGAATGATCACACTCAACTATCGTCATTAGAAGCCCAAATGAAAAATTACGGAATGGCAAATATGTTAAAACAAATGTCCTCGCATCACACTTTCGTAACGATGCCGAAGTTTACAGCTGAGTGCGATTTCGAGTTAAAAGGCGTTTTGGAAAATGTATGTATATTTCAAAGAACATAACATTTGAATGCTATTTCACTGAGACAATCACATTTGAGTTCTATTCTCGCTTTAGTTGGGTATGCGTGATATGTTTGTTTCAGCAGATTTTAGTGGATTTTTTGAGTTCAACGAAAAAGTGTTCGTTTCACGCGTCATTCACAGAACATTCATTGAAGTAAACGAAGAAGGCACAGAAGCACGCGCTGATTTCAGACTGTTTTGTAAGGAATAATACGGTTATTTCTGTGATTTTATCACATAGCGGAAGAGAAAAGATTACAAACACGATTGTAATGAACCTGTTCAATCAATTGACATTTTAGAACTCTTCTCTTTCGATGCAATTATTTTGTTTTGATTAGTTCTTATTTAACTTTCGAATATTCTTGAATTTATGTGTTTCACTTTTTTTCGTCAAAAGTGCGGAAGGTGAAGAAGGGATGGGAACCGCCACAACCGAAAACATTCTGTGCTGATCATCCATTCATCTACTACATCGTGGATACTATCACTGCAACTCCTCTATTTAATGGATGCATCAAAACACTATCATCAATAACCTCCGAATAGGATGGCGCTCATTGCAAAGCTCATAATATTTTAACAACTTTTACTATTATTTGTTTTCGTAACAAAAAAAAAAAACAAGAAATTATTGCCAGGATTTAAAAGTCTTTTGATCATGATGAAGATATATTCCACATAGACAATTGTGAGTCACATGACAAGATGCGTGGAATATTTTCAAAATATTGCAATTTACAGAATAAAGAAAAGATATTCAAAATACTTACGCAGTTTATGAGTTTCAAAAAATAGTTTAAAAAAAAAAAAAAATGCAATCAATGCTGTGGCATCAAAACATTTCGGTGAAATCTGAGTTGATCGTGATTTCTGTCGCATAGGTAAAATTGGACTTTTCCATATGAAAATTTTTTGAAAGGAAGATTTGAATTAAGAAATGATTTCATTTGGTAAACTATTAATCGTTACATTAGAATAATTTTCTTAACCAATTCCTCGGACTAGTACCAAAATCAAAATTACCTAGAAATATTCAGTTTGGTTTTTACAATTTTCTCAAGAAAAATAAAGCGCAGGAAAGGAAAATTGTCGTTGTTTTATCTTTAGGGAAAAATGACCCAAAATAGTTTAAATCATATTTACTTTGATGTTATTTTAGGTATCGAAGATTTTGCCTATCAGAATGTTTAACGTTTTTTTTTTTTTTTTCTTCAAAGTTTAGGTCAAAATTAGTTTTCATTACATTTTATCAAAGAACGATTTTGGGGAGTTTTCTTTTCAAAAGGACCTATCGTTCGGATGGTTGGCTCCAATAAAATGTATTTATTTTTAATGAATGCCCGCATTCTACTAGATGACTGAAATTTAGGCGTTTTACTTGATAATAACCAAATTTAAGTGAATTTTCTTTACTTAAAAAAATAATGTAGGGTGATGAAAATATCTTTTTATCTTTTATAAAATATCTTTTTATCTCTCATTTGCATATGCAACTAATATACATATAAATATAATATCAATATATTGCGGGAACTTATAAATTTAACAGCCTCATAGGCCAATTAAAAAAATAATCTGGAGAAAATGTATACTATACTGCGGAGAACGATATCAAGCACTCATCTGAATATGGGTTAAAAAATTCCATGAATTGAAATACCTAGAATGATATAACCATATAAAGTTTAATTATTCTCTTTTTCCAGTTTACTTGCGTGATTTTGCATACGCTTGTTCCATCCGCCGTCATTTTCACAATTGTCGGAGCATATTTTGCACGTTATCGCTCTTTGGTTGCTTCAAGTTTTTCTTTGCAATTCAACTGTTTGCAGTGCCTTGGAAGATTGCTGCTGAATGAAAATGTTGCTCCACAGATTTTGCATTGAAAGCGCTTTGGCGGCGGCGGTGGCGGCCAGTTAATTGGCTGTTGGCTACAACATTTCTTTCTGTGCTTCTTCAATTTTTCTAATGATTGCAATTCAATTTTACAACCCAAGCAGTAGAAATGTTTAAAACGGGTTTTGTTTTTTTGCTCAATAACCTTAGCGCAACTCTTGTTGGCGTGGTGTCGTTGCAAAGTACCTTTGTGAGCTCCAAGTCGCACATATCACAAAAATGGGTGTGATTTTCAGTGCTATTTCGACTCTGATCCAAGCGTTCATTCTGATTTTGGTTGTGCCATTGGCTATGGTTCTGGTTCTGATTCTCGGTCGTATTTATCGGGATGACAACCATTCCTGAGCTATTTACCAATTTTTCAATCGAATTTATACATCGATGCAACGAAAATTCGAAACAATAATTGAATGTTGCAAAACAATCATTACACTCTTTATCGCCGATTTTAATTTCGGAAACATCTAATTGATCTGCAAAAGATGATAGAGAAAGAGGCCCAGTTCAATTTTAGATTAATATGATAAAATCTTTCGATTAACCATTAATTATCAATCAAGAATCCATAGATTCTTCGTTAGATTCACGATCACGATCCTATCTTTGATTGCGGTGGTGAAGTTGCTATAAAAGACATTTAACAAGTTTGAGCCATTGAAAAGTTTGATAAGTTCGGGACAAATGAACAATAACATCATCTTATTTCTGTGTTCTCTTTTATTGAATAAACCTCAATCACACAAATGCAAGCACATGAGACCTTTAAGTATCTAAAAAATGCCGATATCCAACCAACAGATCGCGAATAATACGCATTAGAAATTTATTTTTATCGCATTTATTTACTGAAATAAACTTTTTTCTTCAACTTTGACTAATTGTGTGCATGAGAATAATAGTCTGCCAGTCAAAGTGTATCTTGAGAAGCGTTTTCGTAAATCGCACCATTGAAAAAGTATTTTTCTTCGTAAACGATTGAAACAATGAATACGTCCGAAATAGATTAATCTTCCCTGTCGTGTGATTCCAAGTGTTGTTGAAGTTGCTCGAATGTTGGAAATGTCAATGAGCATATGTAGCATACGGAGTCTTTCGACATTATTTTCAATGATGGGCAATTTTTCGATTGGTGGCGATTCAAATTGTAGCTTTTGGTGAAGGTGGTGCCGCAGCCTTTGCAGGTTAGCAATTTTTCACGTTGTAATTGGAGTGTTGCCGGACAGTAGCGTAATTTGTGATTCCTGAGGCTTTCCCGTGAAGCGACGCGTTTTTTGCATGCCGAACAGATTAAATGATTTTGTGGAACGTATTCGTTAGCTAATGCTTTGCAAGCGCGGCTTCTCTGGTGGCGTTTCGCATTGTAAAGCCGATTAAATACAATGCCACACTTGTCACATCGATATTTTGGCGTCTTTGCTATTTCCTCGCTGATTAAGTCGTCGTCATCGGTTGGATCCTTTGAAGGTGCCTTACAAGTGGACTTGTGCCGTTTTAAGTTCCAAGCGTTTTTAAACTTGAAATCGCAACGCCGACACCGATAGACTTTCACGCGGGCAAATTGATATTCGGCTTGATTATCGTCATCGGCTTCATCATTAGCGTCATTCGATTGCGTTTCGGTCATAGAATCTTCAGGTATATTCACAGCGCTCGTCATCGGACGTTTCTTCACACTTTTTGATACTTTGACAATGGAAATCGCTCGATTTGGTTTGCATTCACTTATGCGATGGTTAAATAAGTCGTATTCAGACGGAAATATAGCAAAACAATCCGGACAGCGTTTCTTTTCTTTCGGCGGATTGATCAGTTTATTTATGTCAAATTCATCCTCCGCAAGTGGATCTGGAAGAAGACACGAGAAGTGCCGTTCAATAAATGTTTGACAATTTTATCGCAACAAACACCTACATCTAATAGCTTAAACTTTATCCATTCTACATGTACAGATCAATAGAATATTTGGGATTTTTTAAGGAAATGCCAAGAATCTAATAATTAAGAATTCCATCCGAATACTTAGTCCAAAATAAAGCTAAGAGACCTTTCGATCCCAACATTAGATGTTGAAAAAACACATTTCCGAACAAACATAAGCATGAAGCTCGCGAGCGAATGATGAAAAGGCAACTTATTGTATTTGTTTTTTTTTTCAGTTGTGAATTTAATTTGTTTTATTCAAATCAATTTACATAAGCAATTTCAAGGCCAAAGAATCGAGTAATGAATTAAAGTATGGTTCCATGTCTAACATTGTGTTCCAATAAATTGAAGCGATCTTTAGCGCCGAACCAAATTGCATACCGACAGGTGGACCTGTAAAGAAGCGAAAATCATTCTCCCGTTAAAAGTTGATCCATAAAAAAGTATGCATTTAGATTTTGTGAATGAAATATTCATTTTATCTTTGGAATTTGAACAACTTTATTTAAATGCATCGAATAGATATTTGGAAACTTGATCAATGAAACTAGCTAAAAAAACATGGGATTACGAACTCTTTTGATCTCTGTACGGCTCGAGTTGAAATAATTGATGAATAAATAAAAAAATACCCATCATTTCGGCCATTTTATAGAATGTTCCTGGAAGTAGTTTAACTGATTGCATTCGGTCGCTTGTTCAGTGACAGCTGATTCTTGAGTAACTTAATTGATTTGTAATCTTATACTTATTTGTACAATTAGGTTTTTTGTGATAAACATTTGTTTTTTCTGGCTGTTAATAGTAGTGCAGATAATTGACTTGTTTATTTTTCTGCTCTTCCAAAAGAGACATTTGCCGTTTCTTCTCCTTTTTAAGTCGGTTATGCGTTAAGCGAATAGCTTTGCGCACTTCTTGAGCATATTTGTTCGGGTTCGTGACTGAGCCTTCGATTTTATCTTTGTACACTTCTGTAAAAGAGCATGAAATGGTGATCAAAATTCGGTACCAATGTTGAGGTGTTGAAAATATGATTAAAACATAGAAATTAACAAACAAACAAAAAATACGAACCATATAAAATGTACTTCATGAAAACGCGATGTCGAATTGCGAATCGTTCGCCAACTTGGCCTTTTTCGTTGCCAAACCAATTGAATTGATCGACAAAATCATCGGTGAAAAGTTTCGGAAAATTATGACGGAGCGTTCCCGGTTTGGATTTCAAGTAACCAATCTATGGAATAAACGGATTCGTAATTTTAAACCAAACAAATTGATAGACATCGAAAATCTTGAATATAATTTTAGAAGTTCTGTAATTTACCAATGAAGTTGCATATGTATCATCGGATAAAATATTTTGCTCAATCGCATCAAGCTGTTGAACATTCTCCAGGGGAAATCCGAAATCGTAGTCTTTTATTAACTGTGCCATCGGTTTTACTTCTACAATGTTGATTTAAAGGTGAATCAATTCATTTGGGATCTCAAAATTTAGGCACTTACTCAAACCAATAGATGGGCCAGCTGATGTTGACTGCGATGGAACAGGAATCAATTTCAATTCAGAAGAAAGTGCAACAATGGATAGATTTTCAGTTGATTGAAGTGTTTCTGTAAATCCAATTGCATTGGGAACATTAAATAATCTTAGTGATATAACTAGCATTTGAAAAATTCTGTTGGATTTAATTTTCAAATTAGACTAAGAAGCGACATTTACGATATTTTATGTTAATTACAATGTTCCAACAATACAATTCTTACGGAAAAGTTTCAAACGAAACAGTTGTGCTTCAAATATTTTTTTGAAAAGCAAATGAGACGCTTAATTTGTCAATTAATGACTGGCAAAATCAAATAAAGTAAAGAATTAAGCACAAAATTGAGATAATTCAATGTTAATTTTGTTGAAGAGTTGATTTGATGAATATACCAAAATGGAACATCTCTGTAAAATACGAAAATAATCGTTTAATTATGTGGTTCAAAGGATTTTCTCCATTATTTTTGTGAAATAAATGTAGACATTTTCTTTGGTTTTGACAATTTATTGCAGACGAGAAGGAATTGTGCATCTGGATAATGTACATGTCTTGTGATACTCAATGGGATAAGTCGAGTTTTGTTGTTGAGTCATCTTAAAAATATTTGTACATCTTGCATTTGGCTTTACACTTTTCAGATAAAAATCTATTCACATTTTGATATACAATTGACACCAATGTCTTTTGTTAAAAACAATAATTCATTTGCGTAACGATCACAATGCACAACAGTCTTATCGGTGATCGGTGGCAATTAATTTATGGATAATGGAAATAATCGACTCTTTTATTCTTTGATCGTTCGGAAAGAATTTTCTGTCGATGTTTCCCTCTTGAGACTCGCACGCGAGACAAGCGAATGGCGTTCCGTACTTCTTGCGCATATTTTTCGGGATTCGTCTCCGAGCCTTCGATTTTATCTTTATACACTTCTGCAATTGATCGATTTGAAAAAACGGAAAACAAATTATATCAACAATAGCTGCAAATGTGCTGAGAATAACAAATTTCACTGATTGAAAAGTGCAAATGGAAAAATACTCAAATCTAAGAGGAAACTGGATAAATAAACAAACAACCATCGAAATGGCATTGATTGACTGTTTTCTTTGGCGTACATAAAACAAATATAAACAAAAAACACAAACCGTATAAAATATGACTTATAAAGACACGATGTCGAATGGCGAATTTATTTTCCCCAATACCGTCCCAATTGAATAGCTGTATAAAATCATCGGTAAATAGTTTGGGGAAATTTTGTCGCAGTGATCCAGGCTTTGATCTCAAAAATCCGATCTATTTCATTGAATTTGTGTGTAATATACATATTTCACCACAAAACCCATTTGTTTTAAATATTATTTTTTTTGCGTGCATGTATAAAAAAGAGCATAGAAAAAAAATGGCATGAAAATTATTTGAATATCCAATGGAAGACAAAATCTCGATGGCTTTTTCACTTTTGTCTTCATCAATTGAAAGCTAGCTTGAATGAATTTGATGAGATAAATTTGTGATAATTCTACTTTGTAAATGTCATGGAAAGAAGAATGAACAAAAGAAAAGAGGATCTGCGATTGTTTTACCAGTGATGTTGCATATTTGTCATCCGATAGAATATTTTGTTCAATATCATTCAGTTGTTGAACATTTTTTAGCGGAAAACCAAAATTATAGTCCTTCACCAACTGCGCCATCGGTTTCACTTCTACAATGTTCGGGAATGCTCTTGACATTAGTTTTCGGACAATTGTCTACGAGCAATTTGATTTCGACAGATACTTACTCAAACTAATACATATACCAGATGATGTCGACTGAAGTGAAGATTTTTCTGATTTCTCAGATTTCCCGGAATCCTCAGGTTCTTGAGATTCAGCGGATTTTTCCATTTTCTTTGATTTTTCAGATTTTTGTAACTTAACCGATTTTTCCGAATTTCCCGTTTTTTTCGATTTTTCCGAATCTCCCGTTTTCTCTGATTTTTCCAACTCCCCAAACTCCTTCGACTCCTTTGACTCTGTAATGTAGTGAGAAAATCGGTTAGTTTCCATTTCAAAGCAAAATTTAATTTAGTTTTTATCAAAACATCTTTACAACTAAACTATGCCTAAAATGAGCTAGTTCTAATAAAAACGATCTTATTGTTTATAAAAAATATCTACTGCTTAATTAAAAAGAGTCATCCTTCAAATAGTTCAGGATGATTGCCATGAATTAGTGACATCAAGCAAAGTTATTACTATCTAATGAAAAGTATCTTGTAATTTACTTAGCCAATGACCATAAAAATTGATACATTCACAGGGTTTCGGGGTTCAAAGCAATGTCATATTATTCTTTATTTCTTGTTTTTTTTTGAATTTTTTTTTAGGTCAAATCAATAAAAAGCATTTGTATATAATTTCAATTAAAATCAATCATTTCAATCGAATCTCATGAGATTTATTGTTGGACCTGACGCCATGACGCTAGAATTCAAGAGAGAAAAAAATATAACGTATATGTTCTCAATCAATTGGGTTCGTACATATATCGATAAAATAGTTCAACTGTATTTGAATGTTGAACGAAATGAGAGGATCATTTTTAAAGAAAGGATTTAAGAAATTTACCAGTGCGCTCGTGTAAGTGGTTATGATCTTGATCGAGTCCGAAGATTTAAATCTAGATTTTCTGTTGATTGGTTCAACCATATTCGACATTAATATCGATTTTTCTATATATTGTCCCGAATAACGAGTTTCATCAACAAAATTGGCTGCTCCAGGCGATCTAAAAAATAAAATAAGCAAATGTTATATGTAAAAATATACGGAAAAATAGGCTGCCCGCACTAAAATCCATCATCAAGTTAATAAAAACATTGCTTATGACCGGGAAAATGCATTTTATTCGCTTCAATTTGTTTGTCGAAATTCGGCTTTCCAGGAACAATTGTTTTTTTTTCTTTTGGAAATTCGATGGATCTGGTCAAATCTAGCATTTATTGCAAATTTATATCATTTCTAGAAAAATCCTATCGATTTCGATCATATTCGATCGAATTTAGTTCAATATTTTGAATCTTAGTCTATTTCAACAATAGTTTAAATTTCATGGATGATTTTTTGGTATCGCGTGTTTTATGGCGTCTCGCATGTGCTCGCATCATATCAGGCCGTCGACTTGAATAATCACAGTATGTGCACAGCATTACCGGAGCCTTTTGATTGCTGTTCGGGCAATTGTATATTTTGTGTCTTCGCAAGCCGCTGGTTGTGTTGTATTGGCGACCGCAAAAATTGCACGAGTACCCGAAATATTCTATGCCATCGCAAAATGTTTCGGAGCCAAGTAGAAAAAAAGTATGGAAGAAATTGGATAAATGCACGAAAAACGAATTGCAACTCTAAATAATATGATCTACTGTTATTCAATACAGATGCAAATGCGGATGCTTCAAGCCGATATTCATGTCATAAACACAAAATTCATCTAAATTTCACATTTTCAGAATGCAAAGACGAAAAAAATAATGAGAATATTGCAAAAACCTTACCTTGTCCTTCGAAATTTGCGACTATAATGGTGAGATTTCATAATAAAGTGATATCCATTTGTTAATTGCTTTCAATGTTTATTTGGTAAAATGTCTACAGTTTTAATGAGATCGTCCAATGACCCTATAAAGTATTTGCAAAATGTTGACTTTTTCGAATCCTTAATTAATATTTGCTATTTTACAGTTGGTTTTAACATATGTAACATAAAAATCTGTCTTTACGTTGATTGGATATTTTGGCGGTTTACTTTGTAAAAAAATTCGTTGACTATTAAATTGTATTTGGTTGTTTAATTAATATGTATGTGTGATATGATGTTTTTTCCGCATGTGTGTGCGAAAATTGTCGGGTCGACGAGTAGAGAATGGGCACACATAACAGTAGATAAGTGGTTGTTTTTCAGTGAACGGACAATAGTAACGTTTGTGGCGCGAAACGCTGCCATTATTCGTACTGTACACTTTGCCACACAAATTGCACGCAAATCCATGTTTCTTCTTCATTTTGCCCACTTTCCAACCTTCAGTGCCAGGAGAAAAAGAAAGAAGAGAGAGAGAGAGAGAGAGAGAGAGAGAAAGAAAAATTGAATCATTGAGAACGGAATTCATTGCTTTTAGCACACATTTTGTGGATCAAACTACAAACTTTTACACAAATAAATGGCACACAAAAGCATATAATTTTAACTAGACAACAGTAAAAACAGCTTTTTCGGTGTTGAACTTTATTGATTAACAATTTGCCATCAGAAATTGCGGTTCAAATTTGACACTTTGATTGAATAAAAATTGTTGAAGTTGTTTTGTTGCAGGCATTTTCCGGCTTTTATGTGATTTCGAAGTGTTGTTTTGCGCGCCGCTCGAAAATCACAGTAATTGCATTGAAACTCTTTTCCGCATTCGGCTGACAAGTGGAATCGCATTGAGCCCAATGTATTGTACACTCGACCGCATTGGCAATAATATTTTCTTTCATTATTTCCACCCGTGACAATCGTGTATTGAGATCTTGGTTCGAATTCTTTCCATCGCATCCACAAACCAATCAATAAAATGGAAAAAAAGAAAAGAGAAAATTTGAAGTATTTATTGGCAAATGAAGCATGATGGGAGTTTGGTTTTGGATGGCTCGGTTTTAGTAATCTACATAATTCTTCGTTAGATATTAATCAGTCAGGCTACGCCAATTTTCATTTACAAAATTGTATTCAGTGAAATTTTGACACGACAATAAATTCTATTTGACATTATTTATTTGATTCAATAAGAGCTTTTATTCGGAGTCAATGTTTAAATGAAGCATTTAACATAATTACTGATATGTTCGGTAATAAATTGCCAATTCCATTGAGTCAAGTTTCAGAATCATTCTGCTTTGGATAAATCAATTTTGATCTTTAATGATGTGGAACAACGATGTTTCAATGCAATTTCTCATTTTGTCGATTGATTATTTTTCTCGTCAATTTTAATTGACTGATCACCCATTTTTCGATCTATTAAAGTTGATCTATTGCGTTGCACTCAAATAATGCGACAAATGTTCATCTGAAAAGAGAAAATAAATCAATTAGATAATTTGTACGTTTTTCAATAATTTTCAAAATGAATTAGAATTGGACGAAAAAAAAAGAATCGATTTCGGAATTATTGAGTTTTTGCTCATTTATTTATATAATTTGTCTTCTAATTTTTGTTTCTCCTATTTTCTATGAGTTTTATCATAATTTCTTTATTTACACAAAAAACAAATGCAATTCAATGAATTAAACGTAAATCATGGAATTTTTTGATGACTGATAAGCGTTTTCGCTTATCTAGGATAACATCTTAAATATCAATAGAAACAGTTCAATTTCATTAGAATTAAAAAAAGTCCCTGTTTGTGTGTAGATTTTCAATTGAGATGATGGGTGTAGTTCGACCGGTGTGACCGATCACCGAGCGATTTGAGAATCACGTTGATGGCGGTTATTTGAACTAATTATGGCAATTTGAACGATGGCGGTGATTTGAGATTGTAATCAAATATTTTTGAAATCGATGTCAGTTCAATTTTATTCGATTTCTTGAAGTGCGTTTCAAAATTTTCTGGAATGCCGAGATCGCAATCACTTTTTTAACGAATTCTCTTAAAACGAATAATTTTCCTAATGGATGGAATTCATTTGAATTTGATCTCGTCACTCCCAATCATCCATTTAGTACTCGAACAGTGATCATTCTCTGAGCTGCACTTCGAGTGGATATTTATTTTTCTTCTCATGAACACCTTCAAAATGTTGTTTAACGCTATGTTTGTGTTTGGCACGATAATCGCATATTCGGCATTTGTATAGAGCTGGCAGGCCGCATTCAAGTCTTTCGTGCCTTCTGAGCGTGTATTTCGTCTTGTATGGTCTTCCACATTTTGAGCAATGGAATATTGGCGATGCACTGAATGTGAGAGGATCCCAGAACCGAGCCGCAGCCAACACTAAATATTTTCACATAGAAAAGAGAATCACACAAAAAAAAAAACACATAAAATAGAAAAAATGTTGAGTAATGTCATTTTGGGTTGGTACTTAATCGATTAATTTTGATTGAGCGAGACAAGTGACACGTAGCGAGATCAAATAGGAATCACATTTACTAATTACGCCACATACAACTAACGGAACAGAGAGAAATGTGTTAAAGGCACAGTGATCGGCCCATTTTATACACAAACCGATTGCATTTGACACAATGTTTTAAGCATCGCATTATAAAAGACAGAATAGAAAGATATTTGCGATAATTTGACTAGAGTATAAGAATGATGTGTAGATACAAATGCATACAAACACAATCTATAATAGATAACAACGAGAAAAAAAAGTGATACAGCATTACAGATTTAACGATGAAATAAAGAATGCAAATAAGTTAATGGAGTATTGCGGCATAAATCAAGTGCGCTTACAAATACGAACACAAAAAAAAACAGAGCTAAAATGGCTTCATAATCATTTTACCACATTTAAATGTCCACGAAATGGAATGCATCGATTCTCAGCATACAACCTTAAATAGCAATAATGTACGACCAATGAGGTTTTTTGGGTTTGTTTGTCGATTTTTATTTGAACTGAATTAGATGCATAGTGTGTGTGTGTGTGTGTGTGTGTGTGTGTAAATTAATGAAGAAAGAGAATATCTTGACCCTTATGCCTGAATGTGTGTATGTGTGTTTGCTTCATCGCAAACACTAATTAATATTGTTTTTTATTCGCCACAATTCTGCTGATCGGATTGTTGCTGCTGTATGCGGTTTAGCGGGCTTATGCATATCATTTCTTCAAATTAGAAAAAAATAGATAGAAAATTCTAAATAAATCTATGAAAAATATAATAATTTCTTATTTTCGACCATAAAAAAAGTGATATCATTTATTTAAGGATAATTGATTTTAAATAATGGGAAGATTGATTTTCGTATTCAATCGCGTTCGGTTCTTCTAACTGATGATTTCTGTTTCCGAACATTTTTCGTTGTTTCCTTTTTTGTTCTTAATTTTCGAAAAACTCTTTACTTTTTCCCAACTTCTTCATTTTTCCCATTTCTTTTTTCTTGCTTCTTGCTATTTTTGAGTTTGCTTATTTTTCTTTTTTATCTTCTCTGCTTTCCATATTTCATTTTTTTTGGCAAAATTAATTCCCTATTCTGTTAATTTCTCTATTTCTCCGTTTTTGATTTTATTGTTAAATTCTACTCCTTATTAATACCAAAACGTATTGTTTGATAAAAACAGTTCATATTCGTTTTTGAATTGCTGATTAAGAAGTTGAGAAGCGATTGGCGGAGAACTTCAAGGAATTTTTGCCGCTCAAAATATCATTTCGGCTTTTGAGCGCTTAATATCAATTAATCTTTCATTTTCAAGCATTCGAGAATGCATCTCGAATGAATAAAGTAAATTTCATTTCATATTCTTATTGTTCTTGACATTCATTTCGTTGTCATTGTTGCAAACAATATCGCTGTGTCTGTCATTTGTTTGCTGATTTCGTTTTTAGCATTCTATCGTTAACATCTACTGAGAATAATGGAAGGTTTCGATGTTATATAATATCATTTGAATTGTATGTATTTACATTGAGTCGTGTAAGACTTCTCTTAGCTCAAACTTATTGCTCAATTCAAATTCCTTAAATTTGCTTGTGTAGCGTCACGGGTTTCATTGTAAACGTGTGTTGCTTAAATATTAAAATGTCTTCATTGAAATGTTAGTTTTGGGCTTGAACGAGTTCGATTCGAATTGAACCATTCATTTTACTCGCTTTGTGCTAATTTCCTTGAACTTCCGCCCTTACGTTCGTATGTTCGTACGAGCTACCGTTGATATATCAGATATTATGTGAGAATGAAGTACTGAACAGAATCGATTTGCTGCATTAAATTTAATTGCCATCTTGAAATTATAATTCATTTATAATAGTTCATGGGCAAAATCCAGGCGGTGGCCGAGCGGCAAGCCGTCGGTGCCGTGCACCAAAAGACCGTTGCACGTGTATGAGTGCGGTGCAATACAGTCCTGCAAGCCGCTCACCTCGAAAGGGTAATAGTTTAGGTCGTTATAATAATAATAATAATAATAAGAGCGAAGTGAATTGCACTTCGTACGCACCGAAACAGTCTAATTGGCTTTAATTTAAGATGATTTCAATGAAGTTATAACTGATAAATGATAATTGGGTGCGGATTGTTTTAAGTATCTAAAGGTTCCAAATAGTAAATCATATAAACGTCGTAAAAAAAGTGGCTGATTAAATCTAAGGGGAAAGAATCTCATCATGATGATAGTATAATCGCCCAGTGGCTTTCATTTTGTCGGGCTGGGTATTTAGATGGTCTTGCGTTTTCGGCAGCTTTCCAATTTGGGTTTATCCGAATGGTGTTTGCGAACGTGCACACCAAGATTGCCTCTTTGTTTGGCTTTGTACGGACAGTATGGGCACTGATAAGCAGGTTCTTTGTTGCCGCATTCGTCATTTTCATGGCGCCGTAATGTTGATTTCCAACGATATTTGCGGCCGCAGTGACGGCATGGGAACAGCTTGTCGCCGCTCTCAATTTTGTAGCCACGTTCGAGCTTCATTTTGTTCGAGCTGGCTATTGCGCGTGCTCGCTTCTTGACCTTGTGTGCAGCTGCGTTGGATGCCTTTACCGACGCCGATTGGGCGGCACTTGAATGCGCTTCAGCCTTCATACTCAACAGATTTTCAGCCAATTTCGTGTCCATGGGCAAAGCTTGTTCATTCTTCGGAACGGCCGCTTTAGCGGCAGCTTTTGGGATGTTTTCCTTCGTCGTGTTCCGTTCATTCAATGTGACGCGAGTGCTGCGCTCACCCGAATACTTGACACGCACACGATGGCGATATTGACGCGTCAACACCATGGATTTATCATTGATGATCGCAGTCAATGGATTTTGGGTGATTGGACGTGCAGCTGCGACAGTCGCATTTTCACTCGATTCAGGCTTCAGGCTTTCTCCATTTGTCGCTTTGCTGGTGGACGTCGTCACCGTTTGATTTAACTCTGATTCCGTTGCCACTGGAACATTTTTCGCCGAAACCGATGCGGATTGCGGCAATTCAGGCGTTGGCTGTGTCGGAACTGCCGATGTACCATTCTGCGCTTTTGGAATGGTTGATGCTGCAATTGGCGTGGTTTTTGGAACAATCGCCGAATTTGATGCACGCTTTTTGGCTGCTTGCCCTAAAATATATCGAAAATGGTAAAAAGAACCGATCAGAAATGTTCAGCAAATGAATGATCAAGGATGAAATGAGAAGCTATAAATACAATTGATATACAACAACAACAAAACAAATTCAATAAATTTCATCTAAAAAAAACTGACGAAAAAAAATGAACATAACAAAAACTACGGTCAATCTGAAAATTAGTTAAAAAAAATCGTTTTCACTTCAAAACAATCACTGCAACTAAGTAATTACTAAAGTGTAACTTTCAAAAGTGATCGTATTTGATCGCTTTTAAAATAGAAATAAAATTCTGCAAATGAACTGGTTAGTGTGAGTTTGAGTGATTGAAAAAAGTGAAAAAAAAAATATAACATGCGTCTGTATACCAAAAAAGGGAATAAATTATATGATAACTGGAACGAAGGGAATTTTCTAGAGTGTGATTTTTATTGTCGTAAATAATTGAGGAAATCGGATGCTTTATATACAAAATAAAGTATGAACCAAATTAATAAAAACAAATTTTTATTGCACTTAAAGAAATTAAAAATCATAAAATTGCTGGTTTTGATTTGTTTGTTTGTTTATCTCTCTGGAATAAAACAAATAAAACAGAACACGGAACGCATAAAAATCAACTAGTTTCACATCAAGTGTTAAATGATAGGATGATCCTCTCTTTCTCACCGTTTCGTTCATTCACTTCGACATCTCAATCGATGGGTTTGCCACCGGTTCTACCTAAAAAAAAGAATATTCTGTTAGTGAAATGCATAAGTAAATTTGAGGAAACCTGATGATGGCTGTTAAATTGAGTGAAACACAGAGATTTTTTAAAAACAAGAAGATTTTATTTCTGTTTGAATGTTTTTTTGTTTCAAAATATTATTTTGCATGGATTTTATAATATTTTGTCTTTTTTTTATCTTCAAAGACTTTTTGGTTTTGTTTCATTTCTTTCTTTCGTTCAGAGAAATTCCATAGAATTCCGTAAATTTGTCTGCAATTTCGTAATTAGTCGAAATTGTGCTTCAAAACTTCAATAAGTTTCAAGTGCATAATTGCGGGCACACTCAAGTGCCTATCATTTTAAATTATCAGCTAAACTAAATTCAATTGAATTAATATCACTCAGGTTGTTTGCTCTTCTTATATTATGGAAAATCTTTTTTTTTTCAAAAACTTCGATTAAATGATCTTCATTGAAGATGCATTGATCGATAATTGCCTTGGATCCTTGAATCTTCTACAGACAATCGAAAACAACTCGGCCATCGAGGGCCATTTTAAAATTGCGTTGCGTGAATCCGCCCGAGTTGCACGTATCCCTTGCTAATGGTCCATGCTTCTGTCGAATGTGATGAAGCAATGCATTGCTTTGTCGATACTGTTTTGAGCAATTGGCACAGTGAAATCGTGGCGGTATATTCACGCATTCATAGCGAATGTGTCGCAGCACATGTTTCTTCCGTATATAATTTCGTCCGCAAACGCTGCAATAAAATCGCGCATCGATTGGATTTTGATAAAAGTCTGCGGAAAAAGGCACATGAAAAAATATAAACAGAAATTTGCAATCAATAAAACGAAAAAGAAATATATTTCGCATGAAAAATGCTACGAAAAAAACCAGGTGGACATTCAAAATTTAGCACTCGCATCGCCCGAATGAACAAACACAATCACACAGCATCCAGATAAATAAAATGCGTTGGTTTTCTCTGGATTCCATTTATTTTCATTCTCCAAGTATTATCAACATAATTTTTAATAAACTGTAATAAATGTATATATTAATCAATTAATTTGCAATATTACGCCTAGTTTAGACTTTCTTCCAAAATATTCAATTGATGATCTCAAACAGAACAGAAAAAAAATATTGTTGGATAAAATAAATCAATCGTCTGATAAACTATGCAATAAATTGATAAAGTGGATAGTAAGTAAATTGTTAAAATAAAAAATCAGTGAATGTGTCCTTCATGTAAAGAATCAAAGGAAAAACGAAATGCATATAACATACGAATTCAGCTACTCGTTCGACTCCTTGGAAAATGTCGAAATGTTCACTGCAATATAATTTTTTTTTTTTTTTTTGATTTGCTTGTGTGTTTTTGGATTTTTTTAATAGTTTCTCTACCTTAGAAAATGTATGTGCGTGTCTAGGGCGCGATGGCACACGTCCGGAGGTCGAATTGTCGCGATTTCTAGCTCAATTCAAAATAATCATTTAATGGTCGGAATCTTGAAAGGATTTAGACACTTGTTAATCTAAATTTAGACACAGTTTCATCAAAATATATTGTGTGACCTCGTGTAATTCTGAATGTTTGTTTGAGAATTGCCAAAAAAATAAACGAATTTTCGTGTCTGGACGATCAATGCATTAGATGGAATGCGAAGATCAATTGAAGGATCAGACAATAAGATCTCCGACAGAACGTCATTGCGCCAAAATGGAGATAGACTCAATTAATCCTTTTGAAATTTGCGATCCATTCGAATTCTGAATCTGAATTCGAGTGTGAATCCAAATCTAAATTCAATTTCAATGAATGGCCATCAGGACAAATAGAATCCATCCTCTCGATCTTTTCCCTACATTATCGCAAATTCCGAGAATCGATGCTCGCTACTTGTAATTATATCTATCATCTAGCAATCACAAAGAATCACATTTATCGTATCATATTATTATCATAAATGATTTTTTTACACCTTTTGTCGTAATGTTATTTTGCATAATGCCATTTTTCATCAACATTTCTCGCGCGTGCGTTCATCAAAACAAACAAAAAACAAATTATCTTAAAAACCAACATTTACTATACGTAGCAATTCTATGGACAAGCGTTACGTATTGACGTTCATGATTTGCGAGTTCTTTGGAAAACTATTTTCATCTCGTTTATGGCAACATCAGTATCAAATTACTGGATTAAATGTGCTTCGATTTGATCCAACCGAAAAGCGTCCATGCGCGTGTGACCAGCAAATTTCTTATCCAAATTTATTTTCTTCATCCATATAAATCGTGTAGATAATACTATTGTTTATTCAATTTTTTATTTCTTTGAAAAAAAATCACTTTGACCCAAATAGGTGCTCTCATTTGCCATATGTTTTCATCAATTTTTCCACCCCCTTCCCCATTTTTTGCTAGCTAATACCTGAAAATGTGCATGCCATTTTTGAAACATAGAAAACTATCGCAAATATAGACTGTGTTCGTTGTGTGTGTGCATTCTATGTATAAATAAATCGTTTTTCCTTCACACAATTTTCGGGATTTTTCCTTTATCTTTTCACTTATATTCAAGATATTATGAAGCTATTTAATTTTTTTTTTTTTTGCATATTGTGTCACAGCTCTGTTTTCATTTCTTAAGTGTTATCGCTTATTAATGTAGTTAAATTACGTTCGATTTTTTTTAGTTTCAAGCCGGGCTACGCACCGACTTCCCTCGTTCCTCCATTAACTCATCCTAAGTAAATGGTTTATTTTTTTTAAATGTTCCTGTAATGATGTAAGTATAAGCGGCAAAGAAAACGGAAAATTAAACATAACTTTTTTTTTCTCTTCTAACAATAAAAACATGCTGATACTGAATTGTTACAAAATCGCGACAGAAAAAATTATTAAATGCTTGTTTTTTTTTTCAATAAGCTTATCGACTTGGTCGCCTAATTGCATTGTGCGTAAAAGATTCGAATTCATCTGCCCGGAAATTACAAATTTTGGAATCGACTTCGGAATTCCAATTTCTTGACACGTGATACACGAAATTCACAACGATAGATTCGATTATTACGGCTACCGAATGTCGAAAAAGTGACTGTTTTCGCTATCGAAAAATCATCGAAAATTGAATCCGCGATTTTTTCCAAATTTATTTTAAAAACACTAGAAACTTTACTTCATGTCGTTCACATTTAGTTCGCCCGAATTAATTTAAATTCTAAGTTAGTTTTTGGTGATTTCAAAAAAAAAAGTCAGAAAATGTCTTACAAACGAGAAATTAGTTAATTCATTTTTATGTAAAATATACGACGCATGTTTAGGCGTTGGTTGTTGAAACTCCGAACACGTCGTGCGTCTCGTAAATCTTGTAAAGCTCGATTTTCACACGGTTTGCATCAATAAATCTAAATCTAATATTAAAACACTATCTAAACAACTAAAAAAAAAAACGTTCAACTGAAGAAATAAAAGTGAATAAATGAATGGCAACTGTTTCCACAAAAATGTTTAAATATCACATTCCTTTAAACAGGCGCAAAACTATCGACAGATTTTGTGTGTGTATTTTTTTTTTTTTTTTGGGAGTTTTCATTCGAAAATGTCACATACATTTTTATCTATTCTATGTTTCACTATTCGTTTCGACTGGCGTGGTACGCCATTGACTATGGTGGCGTATATTGCGTTGTGTTCAACACAGTGGCCAATTGCCTGGGTTTATGTTGCATTTACCGGTTTCTTTTTCTTATGAATTGCACAATTTTGTGAGACTCATCCCATATTACATGCTATTATAACAATTAAAATTATTTGATTGACATTTGTCGATATTTTGGCCGTTCTAAATTCGATTCTTGGCTTAATTTTCCTATATTCCATCGTTTTAAATATTTCATTCAGAGTCCCGTGTTTTGGGCACGGGCGCGTTTCAGACGGATTCGGCCGTCGGCCGACTGCGACACGACTAAAAACTGCACTTCAAACCAAATGCCAAACATAATAGAGTGTAAACAACAACAAAGAAATAAAATAAAATTTAAGAGAAAATGAGAGGAAAAATACAATTACAAATAATAAAAACGTTTGAATGCAACTAGAATTAAGCTTTGAATACGTTTCACGTTATGTTTCTTTTTTTTCTTCTTTCTCTCTCTCTCTCTGTGTTAAAATATATATGTATATATATTATTCCATCTTTTTTATCTATCCATTTCAAAAGAAAAAATGTAAATATGATTGTAAATATGTTTAAAATAATTATATCTTGGTAAATATTTGATGCGGATTTGAAGAAACCGCGTTATCATCCCTTAAAAGTTAATGAAGAGAAAGAAAAAGACTAAGAGAAGAAGAGAAAAGTAATAATAATAATAAATTGGTTTCGTTTAAATTCTAGATTTCACAACGATTAGATCGATTGTCGTTTTGGTTTCTGTGACCCACTGAATCGCCCGAAATTCAATAGACTAGAACCATTTCTTGTTATGTGCAATAACTGAAAAATAAACATTGGTTCCCCTCCCACAAACTAGAAAACGTTTTGTAAGTATTTTACCACCTGAATTAACATTTAGTTGCGTGCACGAAGCTGTTGGCATTAGTTCAGTTTCTATTTGAAAACTGTGTTTTTTTTTTTTAATATTGCGAAAATAGTAACATCTGGTTAAGCTGCCATTTTTCTATTGAAACCATTGATAAATCACACTGATTGACTAACTGATCGAATTATATATGGGTATTTTGAATCGATTCTCTATTTTACATCCGCAGGATATCAAAATGGCGTGGTTTTGGTTGGGGTTTTTTCTCTTCTGGCCGATTGCTAGTTTCCATTTTCTTGCTAATTCTTTTCTTTTCTTCTGTTTTTATTGTATTTCTCCATCATATATATTTATTTTTCCCTTTTTGAATCAAATAGGTAAATACCACCTGAAAATGTGTATGTTTGCCGGATTTAGCATTTGCAATGCTGAAAGAGATCAGGTACAGCAAGCGTGGCATCATCATCGTGGTTGATGTGTTCGCATGTGCAACACGAGATTATGCTTATGCTTCGACTTTTTACGGCAAATGGGACACTCGAATTTTGGCTCGACACCGCATTCAAAGCGTTTATGACGATTCAAACTGTGCGGCCGCGCATATGAATTGCCACATCGTTCGCATGTGTATGCACCGCCCATAATGGGCGTCGTTGTCGCTTCATCCGAACGAAAGATCGGCACACGACCATAATGAAGCTTTCGCGGTGATGACCGGTCCACCGACAGTGTTGACGAAGCAGCCACCGCTGCCGCCGCCACTAAGCCTGAAAATATGTTTGGAATACCATTGTTTTAATATGCGTTCGATTTTCGATTGGTTTGTGACGAGTCGAATGCCGTTTCTGTTATGAGGCTCCCGAAGACAATTTTGAATCGGTAAAAATCTAACGTTTGAATTCAATTCGAATTTTTTGACCGCGATGATTCGGCCATTTTTCGAACGTTTTTTTCTTTTTTCTTCTCGTGTCAATTTCAAAAAGTAAGCAATTTTTTCGCAATCTTTAATTCGGCATTCAACAAATCTGATTTGTTGCCAGAAAAGTTTGAACTTTTTCAATTCGCGCGATCCAATATGAGAGGTTCGTATGGAGAGCGATTCTGATGGAGTGATTTTTCTTTTGAAAGAATGCAAACTTAAATTTGAATGTTAAAAAAAACTTCGGAAAAATTCAAACTTCACGGCAGTGGAATGGATTATTACTTAAAGAATCGGTAAGTGCAGTTGCTGCTGGCGTTACAACCGCTGCATTCGGCGACACTGGCAAAACACTTGATGGCAACTGCAAAAAATATAGTCGACAAACAATAAAATCATTTGCTCCTGAATTCATGGATGTATTCACGACAAACAAATATCGCGGACGAATTCAAATCAATCGCCAATTCGAACCAATTTCGATCGATCTTGTCCAATTTGGACATCCAATTTACTTCGCATCATTTTTATTTGGACATCTAATTCAATTCGCATCATTTTTATTCGATATCGAATATTACCTTGACTTTAAATAATTTCCGAAATAATCTCAAATCCATTTAAAATCTGAGGTGAATCTCAAATTGGGCGATTTCAAGAAACAAAGTCAAGGTCCAAACTCAATGAATTCCAAGTGCGAGTGATTAATGATCGTACAACTGATTCACCAACGTTTATTCTAGTGATCAATCAAAAAGTTGATCAATCAAATCGATTCAGTCGATTGATTTCATTCGAAAACGATATGATTTGTCACGTTCCATCTATGATTTTTGATTCCGTTTTGGTTCGATTTGATTATTCTGAAATTGCTCATTGTATCTCTTACAGCCAATTCACGGAGGCACGTGGTTGGTGTGAATAAACGTAGATCACATGGCTGTTCACTGTCCGACGATGAATGTTGCGGCGTCGAATGACACGATGTATTCGATTTTGTGCGCAAATCGCATGCTGAAATATAATGGACATGTAATACGATATTTATTGTTCAACTGAAGTGTTTAAATTAAAGCAAAAAAAAAAATTAAACAGAACAAAAAAAAAAAAATTACAGAAATCAACATATAAATCAAATTCTTGATTTGTAATTCGAGTGAGAACGAGACAAAAATTGTGTGGTTGTGTGTGTGTGTTTGTGTGTGTGTGTGTGGATGTCAATCACCTCATCACAACAATTTCATGCGGAAACGTTGAAGGAACAAGTGATTCATAGACTGGTTCTTTGACATTCACACATCGATCGATCGATTTCATATCAACACATTGATTATCGAAGAGATTTGAACTCAATAAAAGGCAACTAAATTCAATGGATTTTGCGATTAGTGATTTGCTTAGGCACTGTTTATGTGATCTAATGATGACTAGTGGTTGTTTGTTTGTTGTTGTTGTTGTTGATTGGTGGGGATGAATTGCCAATTGAAATACAATTACGTTTGATTTGAATTAGATGCTTACTGAGATATTGAATTGATTTTAATTAAGATAGATAACAGATTTGGAGAAAATTGCCAGAAGCGGCTTGGCGCCTCGCTTCGGACAATCTTTCCACCTCTGGCAATACAGATAGAGTTTTATGCGAGTGGTTTTGTGTGCGTGTATGTGTATGTATGGATTATTCGCCAAATAAAAATAAAACATAATTAAAGTACAAATAATGAAACAGAAAACGAATATAAAAAATGAGAACAGAAACCATAACATGTTGTGAATTCGAGCCAACGACAACAAGCACAATTCAAACTAATCTCGAGCCAAACACTCTATTTATCCACAAAAATGCCGTTTTTTCATACAGTTTATTTTTTACTCGATTCGCATTGGACAACGATTCTAAATGAGTTTGAATTTTTGAGAAATTTTGGATTCAAACTTGTGATCAGTGTAGATTAGACACTTGTCTTTCATAAATTCACTTTGTTTGGCTCAACTCGATTTCACGATTGTTCGACACATTTGTTTTTAAACTGTAATCTCAATGCAATTCACGGAATTGTTTACCTATGGAATTGAACTCTCACATTCGGATTTCACTCTTTTGATAAAATTACAAAAAATTAATTGTTCTTTTTCTTGAATTCCCAAGTTTATTTTGAAGTTGTAATTTGATCGATTATTTTCGAATTTCAATTTTAAATTGAACTCGTTCGACATTTTCAACATGATTCAACTTCATATTTTTGCTTTGATTTTGAAAAACTTTCGAATTTTGTCAAACTTTTTCGAAATTTGTTGAGTTTTCTTTTAAATTTTTTGATTTTTGTTTCTTCATATTTAAAAACTGTTTCAATGTTATTGATTGGTGTTGCTTTTTGAAATCGGATTACAGCTTAAACGATAAATATCAATGAAAACAGATAAATGCTTGTCAGAATAGTTGGTTTAGTTGTTCCATCAAAGTGATGGACCACCACCACAACACATCGATCAAAGAAGGCGCATTTTTGTTGAACAAAAAAACACAAGAAAATTCGGTTGACGACAAAAAATAAT
Source organism: Obolodiplosis robiniae (assembly GCA_028476595.1). Classification (NCBI taxonomy): domain Eukaryota; kingdom Metazoa; phylum Arthropoda; class Insecta; order Diptera; family Cecidomyiidae; genus Obolodiplosis; species Obolodiplosis robiniae. The sequence goes on along the minus strand of CM052017.1, from coordinate 2,346,851 downwards.
ATTGAAAATCATTGATCACTTCATAAATTGTTCAGTGTTTGCATTTATTTTCGCTAAAATCTACAATAATCAAATGGGAAAATAACTGTCAAAAAAGAGAGCGCTATTCATAGTTCATCCGAATAGGCAAAAGGGGGATGGGAAAACGTAAAATAGCAATCACCGTCGTTCGTAAATCACCGTAAATGTATCGTATGGTTCGTTCGATCGATTTTTCCCCTTTCACAGAAACACACCAAGCTGTTGTGTTTTGGGCTGCAACATCCTAAAATGAGAAATTAAGAATATTTTAGTGAAATTGTGAATTGGATTAAGCAACAGAAACCATTCTCCGAAAAAACTGAAACTGCCTCGAGGCGGCGCGTAGCGAACGTGGATCTTTGTGTTTTTTTTTATTTGCTTTTTATTGTAATTTTCCTTGTTCAATATAATTTTTCTTTACATTTATTAGGTTTAGATATACGTTTTCTAAGTGTGTTTTCCTCTGTGTGTGTGTTTTGTGTAATTGTGTCAATTATTTTCGATTCGCTGCTGTCTTTCATTTAATTCAAACCGAATGACTTTTTTTCAGTTTAGTGTGTGTGTGTGTGTGTGTGTGTGTGAGTGTGTGTATTTTGCTGTTTGTATCCATTTTTTTTTTGACTAAATTCTTACAACTCTAAATCAATTAGTCCAAATAAATAAGTTAGTAATAATTATTATAATTTAATTGTTGAATAAATAGATTCCTATCACTACCATTTTGTTGTTATCTCTGCTTTTTACTGTTTACTTGAATAATTCAGTTGGGTGAGAGAGATGAATTAATCAAATTTAAACTATCTGGAAATCCAAAAATTACAATACTAAAAATGAAATCCGACTTCGACTGAGTGAACCAAATGCAGTTCGGAAAAAGGAAACTTTCCATTTGTCATTCAAATACAATTACTTTAGGTGAGCCCAAATTTTCTCCAAGAAAATAAGGAGTTAGAGATCATTTTTTGGTTGTGAGAATTCCAACTAGTCATTAGTAATTCCTTAACTGTTAAAATACTTCATTTTTTTGAACTTTTTTTTTGGTTTTTTGTATTTTCAATTAATGCTCTAAACTACGTAAATAACACCATATTTATTACTCCGGTCAAATAAATTAAGTTAAATTAGTTACATTTCCGAATTTATTTTTTTTTTTTTTTGGTTTCGTTTCGAGAAATTATTATTCTAAACTGCGGAAGTTTGTTGGTGTGTAATTTTGGGGCGATTTTTAAATACTTGCTGCTCATTTTGACGCTTAAAGTTCGATCAAACGTTTCGATTTCGATTTTGAACCGATCAATTTCGATTGAACAGGACCAATATATCTTATTTATCTTCAGCTTTAAATGGCTTTGGCTCAGAAACTGAATCTTCAACATCTTTCGAAGAAACTTTGGAAGTTTGACTTTAATGAAGCTCAAACTTCGGCTTTCGATTTCGACCATCGGTAATCGCAATCTCGCTTTTCAATTATTCGATTTAAAATGTTGGCCAATCCAATCTCCGGCGATCTCTGGCCTGGGTTCCGTTCAATGAGTTCCGACATTTGAATTTTGTCGATCGAAATGTTTGACCAAATATGAATTTCCAAAATTTGTTTTCTTTTGAAATACAAAATGAGCCTAGCAAGTTGTCGTTATACACAGCCCATTCCAAGCTATCAAAATCTGCACATTTTTTTTATTTAATTGCAATCGATTTGTTACAATAACATTGACAGTTTTTTGTCTTTCATGCAATTAGTTGATTTGTGTATTAAGGTGGATCTCTTGATTGACAATACATGTGATTGTGAAAGGAATTCGCAAATTTTGAATTCGTTCAGAGACATTTACCCCACACAAAATACGGACTACATTTGAAAATCATCCAGATTCTATTCCATTCGATTCAGATGCCAAAACCGTTTCTATTTGTTTGTATTGTTTGCAATTATATACATGAAATTGTGGGTGTGTGAAACATGAATTGTTTCCAATACCATTGTTTAATGTAATTTGAATGACAGTCGTCTGTAACAGTCAATGTTGTTAGGATTGTGTGTGTGTGTTTGTGTGAGTAGCCGATGAGAGAATCTACATAGCATTCAACTTGAGCTGTTCTTTTCAAATCAACTTTTCATTCAAATGAATTAACTAATTAGAAAAATATAGAATTGGGCTTAGATTTGGTTTAGTATTTTTGTGTGTTAGTTTGTTGGTTGTTGTTGTTATTTCTTCAAAAAGGGAGAAAATCTATATGTCTACGCCTTAAATTTAAAAAAAAATTGATCAGTAAAGTGTAATTTGTTACTTTTTTGTTTGTTACGAATAATGAGTTGAGATATTAAGCTAACGAAAATAAATTATTAAATTAAAGCACACGCAATAAAACGCTTGCACACACGAATATGCCACTGAAAGGAGGTGGGCCGGGGTCAATACTGAATGGCAACATTCATGAGATCGCCTTTCTCTTTCTCTCTCTCTCTCTCTTTATCTTTCAATCAATCAATTCAAACGAAAGGGAAACACATTGTATGAAAGTTGTCTCTTAAAATTAGATTGCCATCATTGTTAACGTGAAATGAAAAAATAAAGATTTTCAGAGTAATTTTAAATTGCTATGGCGAATCCATTTGTCTTTCATTCTTTTATTTCTTTTTGAAAATCAATTTCATTTTGTGAGTAAACGTCGACTGAAAGCCAATCATTTATTGCTATTTTACACCGATCTCAAACACTTTATTGTGCGATCCGGCGTGAACAAATCAGAAAAAAAGGGAAAAACTAAATGCAAATGAACAATCATAAAAAGAAAATCCGTATAATTTGCTGAGCTGAATAAAAATGCAACACACCAGTCAAGCTGGATGGCATTCAGTCCGCGATGCGATTTCAACTAGATGCAAATTTTAGTGATTATTATAGAAAATTGAATTGTGAGTTGGGCGCACGCCCTGCCGAACTGTTCCGTTCGACTGCCGCAGAGCCATAGACACATACAATTTACTGCATGAATCTCGGTTTGCAATTCGAGTTCATGTGTCGCTTCATGTTACTATGAATGTTCGTTTTGTAGCCGCACATTCGATCGCAGAAGAATTTTGGCGGCTTGCCACATTCATTTTTAATGTGACAATTCAAACTGTTTTTCCACTTGTACTGACGCTTGCACACTTTACATGACCATGGCTTTTCCTCCTCCGCATTGAATAGCATGTCCGTCGATGAAGTGAGCGAATCACGTTTGATCTCACGTTTGATCGCCTTTCCACTACTTGTCGAATTTGCGCTCGAATTTCCACTGCTTGTTCCACTTGTTGGTGTCCTGCAGAAGAGACACATGTTAGATCATTTTGAACATTTAAGATGCGGTTTGAGCGGGAAAAATGAGGAGAGATTTAGATATAGTTTTGCGATAAAATGCATCAAAATAGACATGAAATTGATATGCTTTTTTGGATAAATACAGAATCGTCGAAAAATAAAATCTATTGAAAAATGAAATAGTATGGAATTTCCAAAAAATATTCCGATTCAAACGGTATTTTTATCGATTCTCAATCAATGAATCCAAGATTTTAGGAAATGGTAAAAGTCGATTTATCAATAAATTTTCATTGCAAACAAATGGTCAATTTACTTAACTCGATGTCAAAAAAAAAAAAATGGTTCAATTCTCAAGAGTGATTCTCGACAATAGTATCAAATTCTGACGACTGAATTCAACGTACCTTGTTGGTGTTTCATTTCCATTTTGTGTGCTGCTTGAATTGGCGATGGTGGCGGCGGCGGCGGCTGCTGCGCTACTTCTCGATGTCATCGGTGATATGACGGCCGATTTACCAGTTGATTTGACGATTTTATTGCGATGATGCACACCGCCGATTGAGCTGAACAATGCAAATTGGCCGCGCCGTGCGCCGGCTGATTTAAGTGCGGTGAGCATTTTTTGCTGTTGCACCGATCGTCTATTTACATGTGAACTATTCAATTGCCACGATTGCATGCTTTGCCGTGACACTTTCAATCGATTGCCCGTTTGATTGCTGCCGGCATTTTGAACGGATGACAACGATGGCAAAATTATGATTGGCGACGGACTTCGTTCGATTTTGATTAGTTTCAATCCGCTAAAATGCTCTACTATTATTTGTCGGATTTAGTTGCGCGCATTCCAAACAGCCCGTGCACCAATTGTGGGTTAGATCATGGTTAAGATTTATTTGATTGTGTGTTAGATTGATAGGGATTGGTTTTTTTTTCAGTATATTCGACATTGTGTGTTTTTTGATTGGTTATTTTGTGGTCGTGCGACAAATTAGAGGTTTGATTTTCGATTTCGTTTTGATATTGGTTGATGAATTGGTAAATGAGCGTACGCACAGAGCGCGATAGCACACACAGAGCAAAGGAAATTTATGGATCGAAATGGAAAAAGAGAGAAAAAGAGAAGAAATTGTTTGGTTAGCATTAAAAATTAAATTAATTTTGTTAATGGTTCATCTGGAAATGTACACGCAGTGTTGTGTTACGTTTAATGCAATGCATGCGGCATTCTGGGGAAATGCAATAGATACAACAAATCGATCTTTCGACATCAACAAAAAAAGCGATGCTATGAATACTGAATAAGCATCGATTCTCTGCATCAAATGATCGCCATAAAGCCGCAATCGCATGTTTCAACAATGCATATCATTTCGATGAGCAAAAGCAAATGATATCAATTGGCAAACAGTACAAACAATAAAAAATATTGTGAAAAAAGAACTCATTTCAAATGTAAAACACAATAATATGAATTCACAGGCGACAAAAATACACACAAATAAAAAAAAAACTGTAACTCAAAACACATTCTAGTTGTAGCATTGAGCTAATGATTCAAACTTCGTATGGTGATTGTGTACGGATATTTCGAATAAAACGAACAAAAAAAATTGCTATTTTCTGTTAAAGAAAAAGAAAAAAAAAATTGATTATAAAATCGTTTGATTTGGTTGAAATTAAATAATTAAACAAGTCGTTGTCAAGAGGCAAAATGTGCTTTATTTCGATTTGTTTTATTTTTGTTTGAATTGAATGTTCACTCGAGGACGTTTCTCGAAAAAAATCTCCAAGCGATCAGTTGAATTCATCAAATTTCGCCGCAAATTGAAACATGAAAGTTTCGATCACAACTAAATATCTTCTCCAAAATCCTTCGGATTTCTTGCATCACCTAAAATGGAATGGGGAAAAAACATTGAATTAGTAAAATGAAATCAAAAATGGCTCTGTTCCTTGAATCGTCTGATGAGAAATTCTTGAGAGAGTGAGAAAAAAACAGCAGCATTTTAATTATTTGTCTTTATTCGCCGTACGATACGGAGCAAAACACTAAACTGAATATAAATATGCATATATATATAGGTATATATATATATATTGTAGTTTATATTTAAACGATCAAAACGAATCCTATGCCAAACGACTGAATAGAAACGATGATCAGTTGTTCCCTGTTGCTTTTGTTTGAATCGAGAATATGGAATCGCTTCTCATTTTTTTTTTTTTTTTGTGTCATCTTGTTGATGATGTTGTTCTTTTTTATCTCAATATGTAGAGCTATTGTATTATCGCTTAAAGAAAAAGAAGACTCTCTTTTTTATTGGAATGATTGAGAAGCACCCGTTTGCACTGGCTTAGACTCTATTTCTTGAATTTTTATGCGATTCTTTGTTTTGTTGATGACCAAAAGTGTCGAAAAAAATTTATGTCTTTTATTTTCATTTTGTTTTAAACTCAATTATTTCTCTCCAATTCCCTCCTTCACTTTTCTTCTCAAATCGTTGCGTCTCTGATCAAATATCATCTTGATGGATGAAAACGCGCGTTCTATTCATTATCCTAGCTTACATTTCTAATGGAATATCTCATAATGATTTTTTAAATTTATTACTTTCTTTGCATTATTGATTTTTTTTTATCAAATTTTGTTGTTGTTGTTGTTGCTTTCGTAGGCTAATAAATTTTTGCAGCTCTATACATAAACAATAATATAAATTGCTGTTAATATAAAAAAAAATAATAGAAAGAAAACAAGATGAAAATGGGATATAATCGATTAATTACAAAGTAGTTTGCAAAAGAAAATGTACGTGTGTAAACATAGCGAATAATAATTGAAAAGAAGGACAAAAAAAAGTGAAGAATAACATAAAATTCGACTTGAGCGAAGGAAAGAGAGAATGCGAGAGACTGGCTCCCACTCCGCATTTCTCTGCATTTCTCACATAATCGTTCAAATTTAATATAAAGTTTAAAATATTTGTCAGTAATTATATTTACTGTGTAAGTAAATTGGAATGGAAAACGATTCTCTTTTGAGATATATCACTAAGAGCAATCATCTGAAACAGAAATGTCTAAAGAGAACACGTTTATGTATTTGAATTTATCCGCGATGAATAGGTGGAGCGTTGATTCAGGGAGTGAGTTTTACTGAGCGTTTTGCCGCTTACTACAATAGTTCAGCAGCCAGAATTTGGAGCTAATTGCCAAATTACTAATTCCAGGTTTCCCGTCCCGATTTCAATTTCAAACGGTGGCCAATCGGAGTTTGATTACTCTTTGGAGATTTTAGATTACGGCCAAAGCTCATTGAAATGAGCCGTAGCCTATAGAAACTTGGCACAAATTGATGCTTAACAAAAAAATGATTATTTTTGGTTCCGTTCGATTTCAAAGCCAACCGCTCCACTCATCCATCCAAAGCAATGGATCAATTTAAGAGGACAACAGAAGTTGTGCATTGTTTGCAATTTTTATATCTAATGCATGAGACATATGAACCGGTCATTTGCAAACTATTTTTCTGAGTATTTTGATTTTCGTAGGAATAATTCACAAATCATTCATCTTTATACAAATAATTGCTTGATTTCTTTCTCTTGGAAAATGTAATTTTTGTTTTAAGGTGAACAAAATAACTATTCAACTTTTTCTTTTTCTTCGTTTCGTTTCGTTTTCAACAAGTAACATATAAAACAGGTGAATTGGAATGGTGTCCATTCGCCCACTTGGATTCATCATATACATTATATAACAAACAAAAAATTCTTGAAAAACACTCATATTTCATATGGTTAACGTGGAATGTATGTGATTTCATTTCGATATCATTGAATTTGCGCGCCTGCACGGTCTGTGTTAGTTTGTCATTTATCTGAGGGAATTCTCTATGGTTTGTCGCATACACTTGAGTTGGTCGAAAAATCAGCCACTAACACTTTGGCCCTCCCTTTTCAAGCCACATTCTCAATCTCTATATATGCGAATATCAATTGGTAGAGTGTATATTGCGACATCAACAGAAATGAAAATTATTGTTTCTATTTTATATGGAAAATATGTTTGTTTTTTCAACAAATTCGTCATAAACAACTATCATTCCTACGTGATTGACACGTTTCCTGTTTGTGCATCTCGAACCAGTTTTGGTTTAATCCATTTGATCAATTTAATACACATTTAGCTATGAAATTGAATTGGTTTTTCAATACTAAATCGTTCGACACATCATTTCAAATTGCGTTTATTTGCTGCTCTCGGGGAAAGAGATAGAAGCTAGTGAAGTATAAAAGAAATGCTCGGTTCGGCAGAGGACTGACTGTTAAAACAGCACATTTTCAATCTTCTATTGTTTAATTCTCTATTGATATATTGTGTTGAGGGTTTATTTGAAACCAAACACAATAGAACTAGGGAAAATGGCACAATAAAGTATAGTGTAGAAAGCAGAAAAATGTATGAACTACATAGAATACCGGCCCATGTCTCGGCTCAACTGAAGAACATAGCAAATCTTTGTGCGGCCAATCTATCTTTGATTGGAATTATCGTGATTACAAATGACCGCTTTTCAGATGATGGTATTCAATATCATGTGAATTGAATGGCGCGGCCGCTGGGAATCCTATGTCAGAGAAGTGTTTGACCCGAAAACTGATTGAAAATTTATATCCGAAATGAAAAGAAGCCGGCTCGCAACTGATTCGCCTAACAGGAGCCATCATTTTGTGTCTGTGAGCTTTATTTTGAATCATTTCTCTGCCTTCTAGCCACTTCTGGCCAATGATTTTATGCTTATAGCTTTGTTCTGATTTATTCGTTCATTGAATCAAACTAGTTGTCGTTATAAAATTTCAAATTGTTTGTCAGTTATATAGTTAGAATAATAATTATACATGTAGCAATGAGGTAAATTTTGGTGTCTTAACGAAATAAATTATCATCTTGTCTACTTAATAAATGTTGAAAAAAAATTATTTGAATTAGCTCGGTGTGTGTGTGTGTGTGTGTGTGTGTGTGTGTGTGTGTGTGTGTGTGTGTGTGTGTTTGATTTACATGTTATTGTTAAATCGAATCACTGACTGTTCGATAGAAGGAGCTTCAAGGAGAACCAATTGTTTCATATGACACTGAATACTGTAAAAATGTGTAGAAAATCGTGCCTTAATCTGTGTCCCCAAAAATATCATATCGATACGTTAAATAAACCATGGGACAATCGGACCAGCAAAATGAAATTTAACACTCTGATTTTTGTTTTTGCGGTTCGGTTTTTGTGTGTATATGTTTTGCTTTTCAATATGGCTTCTTCTTAAGTTAATTACTAAAAAACAATAAATTGAAAAAAAAAAAAAAAATTATTATCAGATACCTATGCAAAAATATAAAATCTAAAGAATTTATATCGACTTCATAAAACATCGATTGCTTTGATTAATGGTGTGTTTTTTTATAGTGTTTCTATAAATTGTAAATATATAGAAAAAAATATGTGCATCAAATATTTGCTTATTTACACGTATTAAAGAGGAAAATCTTGTGTCTTTTTTGTGCTTTTTGCGAGAAGAAAAATGCGTCTTTTCGAAAATTGCTTTTTTGTTGCTTTCTAATGATCATTTTCGAAGGTAAATCGAAATTCAACAAACAAAAATTTGCAGTTTTTTTTCTGCGTCTTATGGAATTTGATGCGTTTTATAAATGCAATGTACCGTTTTATCATTTCTTTAAATGTGTTTTTTTCATTTGTTTTGTGTTGTTAGTTTTTTCTCTCAATCAATTTGACTTTGTGCGTGCTTGTTTGATTCACGCGGGATTCGGGAAAAAAGAAATGTCTCCCTTTAAAATGGGTGGAAGTGCATATAAAATTGCTACATTTGGCATATTTAGTGTCTGAGAATTGTGTCCGTGTTTCTTCAAACTGTTGAGTTCATATTTTGTACTTCTTCCTTAAGATTGACTACTTGAATGCCATTGCTCATTTCTAATTTGATTTTCTCCTTATGCATACGCTCTAAATGTCGATTGATATGCATTTTTTGCTTAGCTTTATATACACAGAATGGGCATGAGAATTGTGGCTCTTTGCCGCACTCCCATTTCTGATGGTTTCGCAGCGATGATTTCAATTTATAGAATCGTGCGCATTCGGGACATGAATATCCTTGGCCATTTTTCGATTCGCCATCACTTGATTTGCCACAATCGATGCTCGTATCTTTATTGGATGGCTGTGTATGCGGTTGCTGTTGTTGTGGTCCCTTTTGTTGTGTGGTTTGGGCTTGTGCCGGTACTTCCGATGAATCATCTTCATTTGGATCATTTTCATTGGAATCGGGTGAACTACTTCGATCGGCCGATGCGAATACTAATGGTTGGGCGCCTTCTTGCAGTTGCACCAATGGCATGACCAAATTTGCATTCCATTGTGCCCATGACAACCCGGCAATTTGTGTTATACCCAAATTTTCAGCGGCTGCTCGTTAACAAATGCACACAGAACAACACACAGCAAATGTTTGAGAATCAACATAAAAAAGAAAAGAAACGAGAACGAAAAACAAAGAGAAAAAAAAAGAAAAACCAAAACGAATTAAAATAAAATCTCGAAAAATGATCCAATTATTTTGCATACAAATAGAAAAAAATAAAATTAATGAACAAGAAGAGAACAAATTTTAATTTTTAGGAGTGCCATAGTTGTAGATAATAAGAGCCCTTAATCAATTTTAACAAAAAAATTCTATAAAATAACAAAACGGAAAACATAAGAATTTGTGCAGAGCGTAAGATGGAAGTGAGTGAGTGGATGTGATGAGAAGTGTGATCGTAAATGATTCGGTAAATGATTATTTGCAGTCAGAAGTGATGTGAATTTTACAAATTGGGTTAAAATATGCGTACTTTATTTTTACAGGCCAAGTGTTAATTTTAGCTAACTAGGATCGGTGAAAGGCAAATTGAGGCAAACAAAAATTTTAAACTAGAAAAAAATTTGGATGGAATTTAAGCGCAGCCGGGTAAAATGAATATTAAACAAAATCAAAACTACAACAGAAAACGGACAAACAACATTTATTCGATTGGTTTTTTTTTTGTGGTGGTTCTATTTGTATCTTTGGCAATAAGGAAACAAAAATGGTTAAATTCTTTTTTTATTGTAAATCAAATTACAATTGAAAAAAGAGAGGTGTGCTGACAAATTTTAGTTGAGAGCGAAACGAGAAAATGCGATCGATGAAAATGGCGTGTCGCCATGACAAATGTGGGCGAGTCGAGAGCAATCAAGACACGATGGCTCTGAAGCTCGCCTGACTTTGACTGTCCGATCGATTGGGCACACGCAAACGGTGCTTACATGATGATTATTGGCGCAATCCCATTCGGCGTGCAATCGTCCCGTCTATCCATCATTTTCCAATTTCTAGAGTATTATTCATCGCAATTCTATTCTTGACCCCCCACATTTCTGAGAAGCGATGTGATCGTCATCGTCTACCTAAAAAAAAAAAATTCTGTTAGAAAAAGTATTAACAAACATTCTTGTTCGCAGAGCTCGGGCTCTGGACACAAATCCAGGCTCCTGAAAAATATGTGAATCGCAAGATTTTAATGTCAAATAATGTGTAATTTCTTTATTTCATTTCGAATATATAAAAAGATTCGTCAAAAACCCTGTAATTTCGATTCAATTTTGAAGAAAAAATAAAAAAAAAAGATAATTAATAATAAAAAGCCCTACAAAATATATCTTTTTTCAGACGCGATTTCGGAATATATCGGTTTCAAAATGGTCAGCTTTAAATGAAATGATGTGTCACTTCAAAATACATCACTTTCAACTATGTTCCATTTTTTTACTTTCATTTTAACAACATTTGCAATATCTTTTCTTTCCGCGATATTCTGCAAATTCGCTCAAAATTGATCAACAAAAAATTGGGTAGCGCTTCATCAAACCTTGCATCTAGTTTATATTGAGTATTTTTCGAATATATTGTCCGAATGTCGTCGGTCGATATGTTGTTTGAGGCTATTTTTGCGTTTTGCAGAGTATCCACAATATGGGCATTTGAACGTTGGCAATTTTCCGCACTCCCATTTTCGATGGTAGCGCATATATCGTTCTTCTTTGTAGGTTTTGCCGCAATTACAAATGAATCGACCATCGGTACCAAGCGATGGCCGTACAAGCGTCGGCAATGACATACTATGATAACTGTATTCATCCAAAACGCTATCATTATCATTATCATCAATGTCCAAGTCTTCATCGGAATCATCATTCACTTTGCTTTCAAGTGCTAAGTAGATAATTTTTCGGCGACCTGCAAATACAAAAACGAAAATGGTTAATTAGTAAAAGAATGTGATTGGAGGCTTCGATATACATATGGCTAAATCTGAAGCGGAACACAAATGGGCTGTTAGTTTTCATTGTTTATTGAGAGTGTGTTCAAACTTAAAAATAACGTACGCAATCTAAAACGAATGCATCCATTACGAGTATATATAACAATAGCAAGAGATTTATGTCTAAATTTTACAATTCTATTGGAAAACCTGAAGGCTTAAAATAAACATGGAAATCAACTAGATGCGAGAGAGAGAGTGTGTGTGTGTCTTCGGGAGGAAGAGAGGCATTATTCAATGTATTCGATGCGCGCCATATCGGCTTGCTCATAGGAAAACGGTACTTTATGGACACAGAGAACATGACGTCGAAGGTGCTTTTTGCGTTTCGCACAGTATTCACAGTATGGACATTGGAAAGATGGTGATTTGCCGCATTCCCATCGACGATGATCACTCAATGAGCCTTTGGATTTGTATTCACGGCCACAGTGACAACGAAATATCTGCGTGTTCATCGCCCCGTTGAACGATTGTACGGTGGGTTGGACTTTGGTCGTGGCTCGATCCCATCTCTCTTCAAAATCGTGATTGATCTGATAGTTGTAATTGTCGAGCGTGTCATGCCAATCGGACTCAGCATCATCTGGAACGTTTAAGTATAGAAAAAGAAAACGAACCAAATTGATTTTTTTTTTTCATTGATTATGTGTTGAATATGAAATGAAATCTATTCGCAAACATCTAAAGTGCTTCTACTGATGAATCAAACGTAAATGCAAAGAAAAGATGGGCGAGTTTTTATTCTGCGAAATTTTGATAAAATTTATTTGCTTTTGGTTATCCCATTGAATTTGTGAGTGTAAACAAGTTTGAGGTGTGGATGGAAGAGCAAAATAAATTGGTACCCTTGTGTCGAAAGTTGATTGGTTTTACAGCTGTTTGCGTTCGTGAATCATTTGAATGTGTTTCATCATGTTGCTCTTCCGTTTGAACATGTATTTACAGATTGGGCACTCGAACGACGGCAATTTGCCACATTCCCATCGCTTGTGGAAACGTAAACTACTATTGTGCGTGTATGACGAACCGCACTCACATCGAAAAGGCTTACCCCTTGTCCGAGATACCTTGGCTATTGGCTCGAGTGACTCGAAAGAGTCCACATCCACCGGATACCACCAATCTGTAAGAAATCAAGGCAAATTATCGAATATTAGTAAAGGATTTCCCACGGATAATTCACTTTTGAGATGCAAAGCTAAGGGTTCTACATCTAAAATCATGCATTTGTGCAGCGATGCAGCTCTGCGCATTTTTTTATTCACAATTACGTGTCTTTTCTCCCAAAAATATTCATATAATCAGTAAGCTTTTAGAAGTTTTTATTCTTGATTTTATTCAAAACAATTTTTAATGTGAAATTGAAGATTTACATTGAAATAAAATGTTGAACGTTCAAATAATAAAATGAAATGTTGACTTGATTGCTTGGCATAACTTACTGGTTGCATTTTCAATCATTTAAATTTCCTATTTTTAGGTCGATTCTAAGTACATCATATTCAGGTTTTGGTGCTGCAATCAAAAAATCAAACGATTAATTTGGAAGGAATAATTATCATTTTTGAGCAATTAAATGTAAATATCGATGACCACTTCAAGTTAATATTGGATGAAAATAACAATGTATTTCGTAACTGATTGAACTTGAATTTGGCACAATTTTACAAGTTTTGGAAAAAATTTAAAACCGGATTTGATCTCAAACAAGATCCAAGGCCAAAGAGATCAATTTTTAAATTTTGGATTCTATTTCAAAAGACCCAGTAAAATGTTTATTTTATCAGTCATGAGATTTAACTATTTCTTTTCTTTTTTCATGAATAAAAATCAAGTTATGTGCAAGAAACACCACAAAATTGAGAAAAAAAGTCTATAAATAAAATGAAGAAAATCTAACCGTTTTTTTTAGTTGACTGTGACTTATCGGTGCGTCTTCGAAATATGTGATTTCAGGTTGTGTTTGTGTTTGGCTCGGAAATTGCAGAATGGGCATTCTAAATGTGCTTCAATGCCGCACTCGAGCCGCTCGTGTCTCGATCGTGTATATTTTCGGGCATACACCCGATTGCACTTTCGGCACGGATACATTTCGGACAATCCAAAATTCACTATATCACCTAAAACGAGGTTCAAACAGAAAAATCGTTACATTATCATTTTGCTTTGAAAAAAAATCCCAAATTTTTAAAGGGCTGAAACCACCAAGATTATGTACAATATTCTACAATTTGATTACAAACACCGTTCCACCGTTTTTTGTCATTTTTTTTTTTGTTTTTTTTTTTTAATTGTAAAATATTTATTTTCGATTTCTCCATTTCTCTTGATGCTTAAATAGATCGCTTTAGTAAATCTAAAAATATGTTTTCATGAAAAAATATTATACGGTTATAAATCAATGTGATTGAACCTCCATTGAAAAATGAAATCTTAATTCGCAAGAAAAATTACATTTTTTAAACAAAAATGTATATAGAATGAGCGCAAAAATAGAGAAAGTTTCTTTTTTTTAATGACGAACATGAAATTAGACTGGAAAAAATTGTCGCACTGTTTCCGTTATATATAAAATATATATAAAACATTATCATTTGCTTCTTCTTTTGAAATGCAATAAAAAATGAATTTTTGCTTTTGACAATTCAATAAAATGATCGATATTTTTAAAGAATATCGTTTTTTTTTTAATTGAATCAAAATTGTACATATCAAAGAAACCTGCCTGAAATGTTAGACTTCAAATCAACGAAAATATGTCTCACATCAAAACCGTTTTGAATGAGCTCATTTTACAATTTTAAATCCCGAATTGTGATAGTTACTTGGAATCTAACGATGCGATTTGGATTGTGTGTATTTGTATAATTTGTCATTAAATTTAACTATGGAACAATCTATGTCATTAAATAATCGAGCATGTTTCATCTTTAAATATTCTTCTGTTTATAGTTAGATAAAAGTGTTCTCTCTTTAATAAAACATTTGCTTTGCATTTCTCATCATGTTCGTTAAGTGAACGATATTTCTATAATAATTGGTTCAACAATAGCTAGTTCAATCTCTTAAATATTGTTTTCGAGATGTGCCATTTAAAATTGTATGTTTTATGGTTGCAAAGCGCGAGCATTACAGTGAAATGGATTAAAGTGAATTGAAAAGGACTGAAACAGACTATCAAACAAAAATATGATTTCAGCAATATTGGCCTTCTGTCACCTGTTTGTGTGCCGTTTGATTGACTTAATGAGAGATACGGATAAATAAACATGCGGAGAGAGAATATGAGAAATAATTGTTGTGATAAATGTTTGCTTATTTGGTTTGACTAGAAGAACAAAATGGATATTTTGAGAAAGAAGCCATGGGCTGTATTGAATGGCGAATGTGATTCGCGTTGTGCACATGAGCAACTGAGCATGATTTATGGCCGAAATGTATAATGGGGGACAATTGGTTTCAAGAAATCGTCGATCGAATACATAATATAATAAATTGAATGAATAAGGATAATAAGAATACAAATATCTTAAATTAATAGTATTATCTCTTTTTGGTTGAAAATTATATAAATTCATGAGCCGATAATTGGCTTATTATTTGAGTTGACGATCGACTGACGATAGCATTACTTCGGCTACAATCTGTGTGCTGCGATCGATTTGCCCCTCTTTTTCCATCTTTCAACACGTTTGTTTTGGTTTTTCATCTTTCTTGTATTATCTAAATTATTTTTTACGCTGGGCTTTCGCTCTACATCTTTGCATGAGGTCGAAAAAAATGCGATCGTCAGATTTTCATCTGTCTACATTTGTAGGCCAATTCTGGAACGACTACATCTATTAACTAGGTTAGCTTTTAGGTCATTTTGAAATTGATTATTTCAATTCAACATAATTTTAATGTCGATAAGTTGACGATTAGTCTAATGACTAATTCATCGAACGATTTGTTAAAATTGTTTAATTCAATCAGCTGTTGAACGGATTGAATGGTCGATGAGTCGTCCAATGCTATCGTCTCGCGTTTGCCGTCGTTCGAAGCCCGAATATCATTTCGATTGGATAAAAAATATTATGAAATGAAATCAAAATCTTACTAAAAGCACACATAATACACAAATATATCGAGTAAGAATTAAAGGAAATGTTCGATTACGGATAGAAAAAATGTTTTATAGTACAACATGTGTGTCGCTATATAAAATAATATCATTAAGTTGACGACGAAAAAAAAATCTCATTTCTTTTGTGATTCGTTCAAATATTTTGTTCGGTTTAATGCGGGAAACAAGTTTTAGAAGGCTAGGAACGATGGCTATCATTAAGAAAAAAAAGGGAGATACTTGATTTATTGCATTCATATTCTATGCGATTGTCATCGCTGGATTGCCATCAGCGTCGATTTGCAAGTTGCAATTGAAATAATGCAACTTTGCACGATTTGCACAGAGAGAAAAACCAAAAAAAAAAAAAAAAAACGGCCCATCTAAACTATCTAACTAAAATGTAGCGAGCGAGAGAGAGGAAAAAAGAAAGGACAAAAATATTAAATGGCATATGATTGAGGAATTATCTATCCACGTCTATCCTTTAACAATTATGGCTCTTATACGATCGCCACGGAATAATCATTAAAAAGTAATGAGTAGAAAAAACTAAACATAAAGTTAGATCATTAAATGCTGGCGACAACAAATTTCGTGGCCCGTTCTCGCCCCCTCTTAAAACGAATCCATATAAAATATAAGTGACATAAAGTTACAATGCTAGTGTATATTGTGTGTTCCGTATTGGTTTTGGCCTGTGTATAGTCGCGCCATTCTGTAATTCTTAAAACAAATCTGGCAAAAATCTCGTTTAAAATCTTTGGGATGTGATAACCACTCGTTGGATTTTTCAACCTTTTCCATCAATCAAATCAATGTCGTCCACCACGAGCTGGATCGAGACGTGATCGAACGCGTGTTCATTTGCGCGACGCGAATGACTGAATATTTGTTCGAAATTTCAGCAATGCGCTTTTTGATTTGGATAAAAAAGGAAGAAAATCAAATTGTAATTTTTCCGTATAAAAAATCAGTTAACGCTAAACTTAAAACTACATCATTCAAATATTTTCGAAGCACTAAATCGTTAAATCGTTTATTATATTGTACTGGCGCACAGAAATGTGCGCCGCTTTCTCCTTATTTGACCGAGCGGTGCGGCGAGCCGCCGGCGTCCGATTCGCAAATCAGTTTTTTGTCATCATCAGTTAATTAAAAAATAGAATTTGGTTGACTCGAAAAATATATATGATTTGTTTGTTTGTTCTTTTTTTTTTTTTTTTTTTCTAATGATCTGTCTCTCTCTCTATCTATCTCGAATGTAATTTTAATTCATAAAATCTAATATTTCAAATAAATTTGGTTGCAATTTTATATACATCGATTTGTTTGCATGATTTTTGCTCAACATTTCTCGTTACGCAAATTTGACGGGAAAAAAAATTGGCAAATGGTTTGAATCGCTAACTTAATTCAATGTGTTGCGACATTATCCGGTTTCACATCGACCGTCTATGTCGTTGACATATTACTTTGGCTCACTTGTTTCACTTAATAAATACGAAAAATAATGTTCCATGGATTTTTGTTTTGTGCTGTTCAAATAGTTGCGAATGTTTTTTGTTTTTTTTTTTTTTTTTATTCCTTCTTCCTTTTTTCGTTCGTTTCGATTTCTGAAGAATCCTGTCTACACCGAAAACTCTATCGATTTAGGGAAAAAGTTGGCATTTAAAAACATATGAAAGTTAGTGAATTTGTGTCGTCGAGATGCGAATGAAATAGGAAAAAAATTAAGTCTTTCGTTTACGACGGCTTTCCAACTGTGGCATGTTTGCATGATGCTTGCGAACGTGCACACCAAGATTACCGCGCTGTTTGGCTTTGTATGGGCAATATGGGCATTGATGTGATGGCTCTTTGTCGCCGCATTCATCGTTTTCATGGCGCCGCAACGTGGACTTCCAACGATATTTCTTGCCACAATGACGGCAGGCGAACAATTCTTCGCCATCACCTTCACTCGACTCATTATTGGTGCCAGACACCATGATCGAGCGCACTTCATTGATCGAACCATTGTTTGTGATGATCGTGCCATTACTTTGGCTTAACGATCCCGATTCGTTCAGCGAGAGATCAAAATTTTTCAGCGCAGTCGCCGCCAAAATGGAATACTTTTCGGCCAAATTGGATGTGTACGACGATGAGTCATTGAGTGATTCTTGATGTGGTTGCTGTTGCATGCGCTTCATTTCACTTTCCGTTGGATAGCCGATTTTTGTGCCATCCGGCAATTCAATGTCATCGATGTCGGCATACTTGATGGCCGGACTCAGATCGTTGCTGCTGATATTGATAATTTGCGAATTTTTCTGCGATGGAATTGTGATAGTTGACAGCTGCTGGAGCGGTGCCGTCATGATTGGCGTTATTCCTGATATATCTAAAATGTTGGCCGTATTCGCCGATAGATTGGACGTATTAGCTGGTAAAACAGCTTCAACGATCAGTGGTGTCATGTCATCGGTTTTTTTTAGGCCCGAATATTTGATTCGAGGATGAGAGGTTTTTGGCACGGTTGTAAATAGCAATTGATACGATTGATTGTTGTTCGTGGCCACAGTCATATTCGATGATGTTAAAATGGTCGATGAGAGTGCGTGCGTTGCGGATGATGACGATGATGATGCAACCGATGCTATTGTGGACACTGTAAGGGAAGACAAGAACTCCAATTTTAGCAAAGCACATTGCACGAGAGAGCGTTAGGCGAGACATAAAACGGACATTGGCACAATTTGACTTGATCAGAAGGGATTCCGAGATGAATCAAAGGGTATATTTTCGAAGGAGATTTGAAAAGAAGAGGTTCGAGTAACTAGAATTTAGTTCAGAATTATCAGAGGCCGAAATTGAGCTTAAAAAGCCAACAATTGAGTTCCCTTTCAAACAAATAAGACAACTGCTGAACCATTAAAGCCTCGATTTGAGACGAAACATGTTAAAATCAGTGCCAAATTGGCGTGAAAACAGCGTGTTTGCCACGCGAGAACGTCAGTGCCGCGCCAAGTCTATTGCTAAACAGAAGAGAGTGCGTACCATGGGGCAATGCATTGCTCGCGACCACAATATTGTTCACTTTCGCCGTTGAGAGGTTCATATTATCTTTTTTCAGCGCAACATTGATTGGCGTTGAATTGGCTGTGGGTGTAATTGTTGTGATTGCTGTCGATGCGGCCGATGATTGTGGTATACTGACGACTGCTGTTGCTGGTGCTGTGCTAGTGGCCGTTCGGCTGGATGTCACCACTACTTTTGGCTTTTTCTTTATTGATTTACCTAATTTGTGTGACATTTCGTGAATTGAGTATTTGTGAGTGTGCGTTTGCAAATTGCGCGCGTAGATGGATTTTATCGTGCATTGATTTCAGCAAAACGATCGCGAAAATAGAGAAGGAAAGAAAAAGAAAAAAGTTGATGATTAGAATTGTCGCCAGGTCTAAATCATTTGTCTACTATTTCAAAATCTAGATACAATAAAGGTCACACGAGAGATAATATAGGGATACATTCAAAAACGTTGAAGCAACTCTAATTTTGGTTAGGCTAAAAATATGACTCTCATCTCGCATCATTCGTCGATTCATGTTCCTGACTAAAAATGCCGTTCGGAAAACGAATCAAGCTCCTAAATTGCACTACATTTACTGCGAATTAAATTGATTCGATAACAACAAAAAGATAATCACAACAAATTAAAAATAGCATTGCTTTGTAATAAATTAACGAACAAAAAATAAAAATTAATCAATTTAAATGCATAACATTACACAACACATTAAAATAAATACTATCATTCGCAAATTCAAAAGAAAAAAAATTATATCCAAACAAAAAATTGAGCGCAAATTCGGTTAAATGAACAAACTAAACTAAAACAAAAGAGCATGAGCCACTGAAAACATTTGCGCTCAGAATTGATATTTGGCAGGAAAATAGATGAGAGTAAATGATTTTTTGTGGGTTTATTTTTCAGTTGATTTTTGAATGAATTTATTAGACGGAACTGGTGTTTGTCTTAATTGTTTATTTTTTGTGTGTGCAAAATTTTTTTTATGAGTTTCAAAATGTTCCATATGAAGGCGTCTTTCGAGCCGGCAGCAAAGGCTCGCGAAAAAATTCGATTCGATCGAATGGAAACGCATTTTTTCTGTTTCGGATTTATTGTTCCCATTTCTCAATTACCTAAAAATACAAAAGAGAAATAATTTCGATTAGTAAGAGCGTGTGAGTGATTCGGCGGCTGTGCTGCATCTTTCACGTCCGCAATCAAAATGGCTAGCGCTGCGTGTTCAATTTTTCATAGATTTTCTTTATTGTGCTATTTAAACAACAATTTAAATGCTTAACGAAATAACTGTTTCATATTCGCTAAAACGTTTCTTATCATGCAAAATGGAATTAGTCTGTATTTTTTGTTTCTTCATCAATTTCTGCCTTATTACTGGCGGCTAAACACTAAATTTCGACTATTGGACTATTGATTTATTTTGAATGCGACCCAAATTTGGGCTGATTTGGGAGGGGGTGTGCTTTGACTATGTTTCTGAGTGACTAAATGAGAACGGAATGTTCTTTACGCCTGTTATCGTTGAGCAAAATATGTGATCGGCAAGCATGCATGCATAATGGGCATTTGAAGGTATGTACGCGAGATGAACGTGTTCGAAACGCATCAGACGGCATACGCGGTGATCCGCCATTTGAACGAGCTGATATGGTGAGCTGAGACATATTTATTGAATGCATGATCGAATTTCCGTGTATCAATATTTGATGAATCAATTCGAACACTGGACATTCATTTGAGCGATGATTCAATCCGTTGATATGCGAGAAGAGAATAATATATGCACGTGGCATGAAATGAACGAAGAAAAAACATAAACTATCGCTAGATCTGTGTACGAATTTTGTGATATTATCAGCATTCGCCCGATTGTTGAAGCGTTTGTTTAAAATTGGAAACAATTATTGTCAATTGAATTTGAAAATGATTGAAGCTTTTCATTTATTTCCAGTTTGAAGCACTCAATCACCTAGCTCTAAGACGATCGTACAGGAATTGTTCGGAATTGCCGAAAATAGAAAAGGGATTGCGAGAACCTTCACCCAAATTACTTGCATTTACAATTGTCTGTTGTGGAAATTTCTCTTCAATTCGAATAGATTTCACTTTAAACCGGGTTTGCACTTTTCGATGCTTTTGGAATTTCACTTGTTTTTATTATGAATTAGTGTGATTTTATACTTTGGTGCCTAATTTCTTTGTTCTTAGATTTAAAGAATATTAAAATCTTTAAAAAATTAAAGATGAATTTAGTTTGTTTTTCATTTTTTTTTTCAAAAAGATTTTGTCGCCTAAAGTTTCTTAATAAAATTGATTCAATTTTGGTGTTTTCAATAATCAAATGGATTCGCTTTGGTATCTTTAAAAAAAAATATAAGGAAAAGATAGAGATGAAATTTATAAATAGCATACGTGGAATTTTGAATATGCATGAATGAAATTGAACTCGCTCGATCGATTTGGTAAAACTTTCTATTGCTTCTTTGGGATTATGATTTCATCATTTATATTCGGAACAGAAGAACTGAGACATAAATTCCTTTCTGCTTAATAAATATCTGGTTAAAAATTCGTAAGTGATCCAAGATCGAGATTTTCTCGAATAATTGCACTTTTTCGTGAAATTTTTCGTATTCAAATTAATGACAATAGTAAATTACTACTGCTCCTGTTCAAAGCAATTTGGCTCGTTAATTAATAGATTTATTTGATAATCTTAAGTACAAATGTCGCAAGATGTGTGTTTGAATTGTGTGATTCAGTGAAACACGTTCGTGTCCCGTTTAGCATGCTTTGATTTTCGTTCGATCGGGTGTTAGATGATGGACTTTGCGAATGTGACGCGACACCAAAAATCGATAAGCAAACCGTTTGTTGCATGCGTAACACTCGTATGCTTTTTGAAATCGATTTTGGTCCGCCTGATTTGAACGGCATGCATGGCGCAAATGGCGGTGCAATGAATATTTCAGTTGGTATCTGTTGGCAATGGAAGAATAAATGGGAAAGAATCGAACATTTAGTTAAATTATGTGTGCCGTTTGAACGGACTGACAGATTGAAAATGAATGAAGCCACATTGCTTACGTTCGTTTACAGTGCGCGCATTGATATTTGTTGTTGGTTCGTAGCTTAGATTGTGCTATCATTTGATCGTCTTCATAGGATTCATCGTGAATCTCATATGTCCAAGACGGTAAATCTAAAACGATACATTTCAATAAAAATCATTGAATTGATGGGAAAAAGTGTGTGTTTGTGTGTGTGCAGTTCATTCTAACTAAAAGCTCTTGGTATATTTTTGGGTTAATATACGGGCAAAGAACAAGACCAGATTTTTGTTGTTGTTCGGTATTAAATTGCAACGATATATTAGGATCTATGCGATCTTTCAACAAATATCCACATTTTTCGGTCGGTAACGTGATCATTTCGAATAAGTGCACTTTGAGATGCAGTTCTCTTATTGTTATTTAACACTTAGCATATTATAGCACATTATTATACTTTAAAATTGCACTAAATCTGCAGTCAAAAAGCCATCGATCGAATTGTTTTAAGCATCTGAAATTCCGTCGCTTGCACGTTTCAATCTGTTGGTCTGTTTCGAATTCGAATGATTCGATTGTAGCCGAACCATTTACAATTGATCATCTGATTCAATGTGTGTATTTATATTCATTGCATTTTGCTGCAATGATTTTCTAATTTCTATCTTACAATTCGAAGTGTTTGGCTTGTACATGTGTATTTTATCTTTCACTATCCGTGCTTGATTTTGAATAATTCGCAAAATTTGATTGTGTTTATCAATAATAAATTTGAATGTGCTGATTAAAATTCCCAATCGTTCGATGCTTCTATTTAAACTAAACTGCATCGGTTGAAATCTAATTGATTTCATATTTTCAATACGATATAGTCCATTGACTAACAAGATATACGATTTATGCTATCACCCCAGCTCATAAAAAACCGCCTTCAAAATAAATAAAATACCACTTAAACTAAACATCTTATGCGGATTATGCAGCTGCTTTTGACGCTTCATAAGCAGTTACGATTCAAAATAAAATAAACAATTTAACGAAGAGTCCTAATCTAATATGACCATTTGCAATAAATTCGACCGTTTTTTGTAATTCTTTTTCTTATCAGTTTGTGTGCATTCGTGCATGTGCATAGTTCTATCGAAATAAAATCGCCGGAGAAAATACTCAACATCGATCGTTGTAGCTGCTCCGTGTGCGTAGCTGATCCTATTTACAAAATATTGTGCTCAACTCCTAATAGAAAACTATTCTATTTCTCCATGCGTACGTAAAATATTCGCGTAGAAATTGTACTCTCTCAAAAATAGACTTCTTTCGATATCGACATATTAACAACGATACCGACGCCATTATTTCAATTATAGACATTTTCTTTATTGTACCGAGAATATTCAATAGGTGAAATTCATTCGAGGCACTAACACTTAAAATTGATCATCTTCTATTCGAATCAAAATCAAAAATCTTAATTTCGACGGCTTCGAAATGAGCCAAACAGTGATTGTCTCGTCATTTCGGCACACAATTCGAATTTTCATCTATATATGATGTATGTCTTAATTTTATGCGTATAATTTGAAAGTTCAGCGGAAACATACGGCCTCCGACATTTTATATATAAGCGGTGGTGTTTTAGTGGTCTCGATCATAATTTAAAGATCAGCTTCGACATGTGGTGCTCCAACGCAAAATATTTACTGTCATTTTCTTTTGACTACCATTTTCCACTGAACAGAAGTTGTTCTAAATGTTTCATTCTTTTTTCATATTTTCATATTTTCATGCAAGTAATTTTTAATATTACATATAATTGTTGCGAATATTTCTTCTTTATTCAATCGTTTTTCTAGTTTTTCAATTAATTTTCAATTTCTAATTTTTGGATCATTTCTTTCAATTTTGGTCGATCATTTTGAGAAATTTGTAACAAAATGCGCTAAGAATAAAAACAAATAAAACCGTAATTGTGTATCACTTTCTGTTTGCGATTAGTCTGCCGATCAACGGAGAATATGAAGCTTTTTATTCACAAGTATCACAAATTCATCGCATTTCGGTTAACTCTTTTCTATTTCTATATTTTGTTTCTCGAACCACTTTTGTCAATATTTGAACAAAAAACGACCATTAACGAATCTGAATGGTGTGGTTTCGTCGATAAAATTTATTTGTCCTTCAACATTTCTTCATGAATTCATCCAAATTCAAAAGCATCACATCACAGCACATCACATTAAATTGCGTAATGCATTTTATTGATTACTCGACTGTCATCGAGCTATATATATATATATTCGAATATTAACGACTGGCGGGCAATAGATGATCCCAACAAAAAAACTTAAGAAATCTTTCGATTGCATTTTTCAAAGCAGAAAGAATTCCATTACAAGAATTTGTATGCGGAAAACAAAAACGAGAAGAATAAAAATTTAAATAAAATGTGCGTCGCATTGAAACAGATCATCGATGTTGATGAGTTCGCATGTGCAATACTAGATTGTGTTTGTGTTTGGATTTTTTGCGACAAATGGGGCATTCGAATTTCGGTTCAACGCCGCATTCAAATCGAATGTGACGATTTAGACTATGTGGCCGTGCATACGAATTGCCACATTGTTTGCACATAAATATATTATTGTTTGATGCAGCTGATGTAGCTGTCGCTGCAGCGGTTATAGTCGGTTTGCGTGGTGACGTGCGCTCGGCGTGCGTATCGACGGCGTCACTTTTCAGAAGCATTAGATTTGGCGGTGATTTGGTTGTTATAACGGGTTCCGATAACACTTTCAAACATGTCGCCGGCGTGAGCAAACGCAAGTCGCACGGTTGATCGTATCCGATGACTGCAAAACATCCAACGGCCAAACAAAA
The DNA here is from genome assembly GCA_028476595.1 of Obolodiplosis robiniae. Taxonomy (NCBI): domain Eukaryota; kingdom Metazoa; phylum Arthropoda; class Insecta; order Diptera; family Cecidomyiidae; genus Obolodiplosis; species Obolodiplosis robiniae. The sequence continues at coordinate 2,321,999 of CM052017.1, read as the reverse complement.
GAAAAAGAAAAGAAAACAAAAAAAAAAAAGAAAAACATAGTAGGATTTTTTGTCTCGTGTTTTAATAAAATGAAACGGTAAACCAAAAGAAAAACACACGAACGCTTGTCTGCGCTTGGATTTGTTTGTTGGCAATTTTCAAACAAATTCGTGGCGTTCGAACTTTGGTTTGGAAATCAGAGAAAAACAACAATTCAATTTTTGGTGGTTGTGGTTGTGGTGGTGATGGTGGTGTGTGCGTGAATGAGAAAAATTAGTAAGCAAAAGCGAACAAGACGACAAATGGGAAAACACATTGAACGGACGACGGGTATGATATCGACTGAACAAAATAATAATAATAAACAATAACAACGAATGAATGCAGTTCGTAATGATCAATATGTGCGACATGTGCGACATGAATTCATAGATGGAATTTCAACGTACTTGAAATATAAAAGACAATCACAACATAAACAAACGAGCAACGATTGCCAAAGCTGAATATGGCATGACAGTGTGTATTTACGACATTTCACAAAGTGAATGAGCTATTATGTGTGATTTGAATATGTTGTGGTGATGTTTGATCTGTCGCTCTATTCACAGCAAAACAACAATAAAAAAATACAGCTACAAATGACATGATGCGGAGGCACTAGTGTACACAATTTGATGCACCCTTGATAGGGCAGCACCGCATTACGCTACATTGAACAACACGGAAAGCAATTATGCAATTTATGTGAAGTGACGATGATGATGTGACGATGTGCACAAAACACGAATGAACAATTAACAGTGTCTCTCGATCATATTCTGATCACTGACTTTATGCACTATACATACGATTTGGACGCTACACTATTTTTGACATTGATTTTTACATGTTTTTTTTTTCATAATTGATTTGCTTTTGGATTTTGCGCTATCAATTCAATCTTAATTGCTTCACTTGACTAAAATATGAACGAAACACAATTATTTTTTTTTGACTCTCGATATTTTTTTCATAAGGTGATTCGTAAAACACAAACACAAACATGAATTTTCACGATATATTAGTTTAGAATACGATTGCTGCTTGAACAGCATAAAACGCATTTTAAAACAAAAAAAAACCGTTCAAACATAAAAATAAAACAATCACACAACAAATCGGTTAATATAAAAAAGAAACGCAAACGAATTGACATATTTTGAAAGGAAAAATCGCATTGTGTTTTCCGGGCTCGAGTAAGGAATCATTTTACTATGAATAAGTTATTTAATCTTTTTTCATTCAAATTACAATGAAACTTAATATATGGCTGAAAACGAAACATCGACAAGGAGGATCCAGAATTAGCAAATTGGTTGTTAAACACACATACACGACTTAATGTCTGTTCCGTCAATGCGCATCGAATAGAAATTCCAGCAACACCCAGAGATTGGATGCTCGGAATAAAACTGAACCGTGCCATTGGTGGCGATCGCAAAGGGGACGATTTTTTGGGCTCAAATGCGAGTGTGCCACATCCAGAAGCTTAACAATGCACATCAAAACCGAAAACTGGCCACCTAAAATAGAAAAAAAATTTGAATTAGCATAAAATTGTAGAGAAAAAAAATTGAGATCCCATGCGTTATGATGCCTGAAAAGTGCTGCAAAAACATTGAACGATTTTCGGAAATTCAGCCGAAACTTTTTCAAGGGAATTCGCAGTGAAATCCATTGGAGAATTCTCGATGGAACACGGAATTGCCCGAAATACGTCCAGTGCAAATTGTGTAATGATCCAACAAATAATTCGAGCACATTGTTTGTTTTGAAATCAGATATAATTGCATATTGAAACAAAAACATTTTAGAATTGAAACAAAGGAGTTTTTTTTAGTACGATTTTTTTGTTCGCTTAGAATCTACGAATTGTTTGTTTTTTGATGGAGTGGTTTTTCAAAAGGTTTAAACAAAAGCTTAAAACGCATGATAAACATCATGAAAGCGTACTCTGTCGCTCTATGCTTTGCAGTCCTGACATGACTCCATAATCGATCGTTCGATTCAACAAATGCTTTTGCTCTTATTTTTCTTTTAATATCACCAAACAATTTTCAAGGCGGAATTTAGAAACCATTTTTTAATGATTAATTTTTAGATTCAACATAATTTTTTTTTTTTGCAATTTCCAACACCAGTTAAAGAGTTTAATTTTAGTATTCAAAATTTAGCCTAAAGTGATTGTTTCACATCATAATGTCTAATCTTTCAAAAAAAAAAAAAAATTCACGATACATTCACTTTGTTGGATGTTCTTTGTTCATGTGAAACAATTTTCATACATTTCGTGATAAGTTGCTTTTTAACTGTTTCATGTGGTTTTGATATTTCAAAAAAATTTACAAAGTTTGTTTTCTATTTCCGATCTATTTTACAGAATTTGAATATTTTCAATTAATAACAGTAATAGTTTGAAGTGGCTAGCCGATCCCAATTGTTCAAATAAATTGGATTTGTTCAATAAACGATATGTGCCAATATATATTATATATGTATGGCCTCTTTACTTTATCTTAAATTATGCTGCGCTCCGGATCAAAACATTTCAACTCCCAAATATCAACTAGTTTGAGTATATTTGCAGATTGTACATTTTTTTTTTTTTTTTTTGAAAAAAAAGAAGGAAAAAATTCATCTGTTTGACACGTTGACAAGTTGGTGTGCAGTTTCTATCCTATCACCATTCACTTGAACTTAATCTAATACTTGAAATAATCGCATCTTCTTGGAGTAACTTGTGCTGTTCTATCTTTTAAATCATTGCTGTTTCACATTAAATCGATTTCGTTTTTTTTTTTTTTAAATCGATAAAAATATAATAATTTAAAAAAAAAATCATTGCAATTTAACAACTTGCGAGTTAGTGTATATTAATGTATAATTTGTCACATTGTTTATACCGTCAAATAGAAGCTACTTGTTTTAAACAATTTAAAAAAAAAAAATATTTAAACCAAAAATTAATTTTGTTCGTTCATCTAGTAAATTCTTATGTTAGACTACTATTGGATTTTGATTGATTAGTTTTGATTTGGAATGCAAACTTGTTTCCTTTTGGAAAAAAATGTCTTTTTCTTTTAATGTGCTGTCTTTTTTCGGTTGCTTGTTCATATCGTATCTAGAAGGTAAAACGTGGAATGGCCACATGAAATTCGTATGCGTATCACAAACATCTAAATATGGCGCCCAAGAAATCGCTCTATTCTGGAAACTTTACGTAGACTTTTGCAATTCTGACTCGATTCGAATGAGGTGTGTGCCGCTCAACACAATCGGCTCTGACACGAACATTCGAATTTATGGACAATCAAACACTTGCTCTCTTTCTCTCCCTCTCTCACTTCAGCATTTTTTCTCAACAGAAATGTCAAACACATTATTTTTTTCATCGCAGATTTTTTGATATGATTTACAAACAGAATAAATTGAAGAGATATTTCGGTTTGATCCATGTGATGAGTGTTTGTGTGTTTGTGTAGTGAGGTAGTTTAATTACATTACGGCTAATTCATCGAGCTGCAATATTGCGCTTGAAGCTATATAGTTTAAGAGGACGGTAACCTTGCTGTATCTTGTACATATCTATAATTTTCCTAAATTTAGCACAAGAAATCCTCTTGGATTGTTGTGTCTCAAATACCCGTGTTCAATGTTCCATTTTCGCATCATCAATTGAGTTATTTTTCATTTTTAATTAATTATACACCACTGTACAAATGCTCGAATGGCATGGGAAAAGTAATGGCGAAGTTTAAATTCAACGGATCAATTTCAGCATCTGCCATCAAGTTCTACTTGAGATTTATTGGTGTTTAAAAGTGCCGCTTTGATACAATAGCCGTTCCGAAAATTTGGAACCATTTGTTGATCCAGTTTATTTCAAATATCGCATCGATCGACGATGATTATTTCAATCGAATCCAAACTCAACATAATTCTTTAACTTGTTCTTTCTTCTTCCGAACCGCAAATTATTGTTTAAATGTGTAAAATAACAAAACAAATGGAATGGTACAAAAATACCAATTATTATCTTCGTTTTTTCACTTGTAAATATGACACCCGTATCATTTTCCATGTTGACTGTTAATTGCTTTCATTTCGCTCGGTTTCTATTCGCTTAAACACTATAAATATTGTCTCTCCTGACCTTATATTTCACTCAACTAAGTTATATATGCAGATTTGCTGTCGGTATTTTCTTCTCAATTTTCAATAAGAATGTTATACATCTAAAATAATTTTAAGCAAATAAAAAATAATAAATTTTGTATAAAATAACAAAAATACTGTTATATCATTTGAAATGTTAGTAAAAAAAAAATATAACGGAATATCAGCACTATGTGCGATCGAGGATTTGTTAAATGTCTTTTCACACTTCATTCTCACGGAGTGTATTCACATGTTAATTGGATTTGGATATAGGTAATGCTAATATCAATTTTGAAAATTGGCGTGCGCTAAGCGCTCGCATTTGCAACTACGAGTAAACAAATTGCAGTAGTAGTATTAAATTCGAAGATTCTCTTATCTTAATCCTTCTCCGATGCTGTGTAGCTGTCGGAGGAGTTGTCTTCTTCACGTTTGATACCGCTTGCGGCGGCCGCTGTGGCTGCCACAACAGCAGCAGCAGCCGCTTTCAGCATGGCCGCATTATTTTTGTGCATTCGCTCCATATGTCGGCCAATGTGCATCTTCTGCTTGGCCCGATACACACAAAACGGGCATTGAAATTGCGGATCTTTGCCACATTCCCATTTTTGATGATTTCGTAATGACGATTTCAATTTGTAAACACGTCCACAATCGGGAGCCGGACACATGTAGCCACCGCCCGCTTGCTCATGCCCAATACTCGATGAGGTATTTGCATTGCTATTCGTCGCACTACGATCATGAGTCGACTGAAAATTGGGAATAGAAAAGGTTAATCGGGCACTGAATCGGAACGATGGCCGAAGATTGATGCAAGTAGTTTTTTTTTTTTCAATTGGAATGCATGCAAAGTATAGAATTGCAAGTTATTTTCCTCGTTCCTTGCAAAATGTAATTTTCCCGTTCCGAATCAACCGCTTACATTGCGGTTTTGCTGAACTGAAATATTACTTACAGGCGATAGCAATTTGATGGATTTCTTGTCATCGAGCACGGATGCAATCGGATTGACCGTTAGATCGGCTGGAAATAACAATGGATGTATTCCTTCTCGTAGTTGTGTCACCAATGGCATTGCAATATGTGAGCTCCATTGGTCCCAGGGAAGGCCAGCAATGCGCGTTATGCTCAAATCTTCGGGCACTACAAATACGGAAAGAATTTCGGAAAGATTCGCATTTTAATCTGATGAACAACAAATCAATTGCTGATTGACCAGCATCGAGATGAACAAAATATTAACGGAACTTAACACGAAAATTATGAATGTATATTTTCTGCACACTTCTCTCTGTCGGAAAGAGTAAGCGATTTGAAATGGTTGCTTAGTCTAATTGTGACACTTGCTTACTGCTCCTAATTAATTTATAATCTTTTTTTTTATGTTTTTTGAATGGGATGAATTCGAAAATGTCTTTGATTCAAAGCAACATATTATTGTATTCGTTTCACTTCATTCGAAATTGACTCAAATATAAATTGATCGGAAAATTGCATCGCTTCGAATCAATTACCTTTGATCGAGTAAAATGTACAAAAATTTGAATAAAAAAAGAAACTATGTCGAAAGTTGGGTGTTTTGGGGTGAATGGTGAAAAGTGTTTGGTGCCAAATGAGCGAGATGTTATTTTGCATTACTGAAATACGATTGTTGTTTATGCGTGATTTAATTTCGAGAAACTAATTGAAAATTTGTACTGGATTTGGAACGACTAGAGAGAGAATTCTACATAGGAGAATTGCCGTCACCAGAGACAGAACAGAGCATTTCAATATATATGTGCGTGTGTGTGTATTTGAAGGGGGAAGTTAAAAGATGTGTGATTTGTGTGAGGGTGTCCTTTTTCAATATGCAAGAAAAATAGACGAAAAAATAAAATCTCAACAACAAAAATAAGCTACGAACAATTTTTTCAAAATAAATTCCAAAACAAATTCTCACTCACACTCGCTTTTTATTTGCAAAACATTTTCGGTTGTGTTTTATTCTTCTTGTTCGTTCGAATTGGTTGAAATGTTCAACGCAAGTCGACAGAACAACAACAACAACAAATATAACTAATAATAAAAAATACTGAACTAGGGGATAACAATACTAAAATAATAATAGCAAAATTTTAAACATATGCCGACACTAAAAACGATTAAACACATACAACAAAATGGGGGTATTAAATGCAAGAGAAATTTTTACTCAGGTGATCCGACCGCCTCATTTCGGCGCTCCATTGCATCGATGTAGCATTTCCAAAAATTCCCATCTATTCGTCTGCTTTTGATTGTATTTTGCACATTTCTAATTTTCATTCACTGGCTCAGTCGATCTCATATTTGCAATATTCAACTACTTTTCCGTTCGAAGTCACCAAGTTTACACAATTTCTTGTTCATTTCTGGGCACCTAAAAATAAATAAATTCATATTAGTAATGTGAAATACAAGTGATTCCTGAATGTTGCTTTGCAATGAAAAGAAAAATGCGCAATCACTTTGATTTTAATATTTCATCTTCATTCAATTTACAGACCATATTCTAATATACTTGAATAGCATATTTTCTCTAAAAGATCTCCAATTTGTAGTTTTTTTTTTTTTTTTTTGATTAATTTGTTTGTTTGTTTTTTCATCAACATTTGATTTAACATTGAATATTGTTTTAAATGATGTGTTGTGTGTCATTTGAAAATCTAGTCAAATATTAAGATGCCTACGTCTCAAAAAAATATGTAAAATCTTTTCTTAATTGGAAACTACAATTCAAATGGCCTTAATCCTAAACATTGTTGTACGAAATGAAAAAAAAAAAATGTTCACGGCAACTCAACATATTGAAAACGATGGAGCAATAGAAAATAGGAGGGAGCGATGGGTTTTGAAATGGAATCGGGATTGATTAATATGCTAGCCGAAATTACCGAAAGGGATGGACTGGAGCGAGTGCACTGTCTAGCTATGATCAAGTGATCTTACATTTGGTCTTAGAATTCTTGTTAAAATTCTCTCTTAGTGTAAAAAAAGAAGAGTGAAAACGTTGATTCTGACTGTTAACATGCATCTTAGTTTTTGTTTTGTTTTGTTTCTCTGTGAAATCATTTATTTACAAACTACAACTATAATCTAAAATAAATGTTCAACGTCACCAGCTCTCGATCGGCATTTCGATTGGGCAAATTGCTCTCGATCGGAACGTTTGCATTTTGAAAATATTGAGATTGTGACGTGCATGGAATTTTATGTTAATTTCTGATGATCGTCATCATTATCTCGTTGCTTGAAACTAGGAAAATTAAATGCCATGCTTGTTTTCTTATTAATTCAGCTGGGGTTGGATTTTGATTCACCGCAATTTGCAGAACTCTTAAGGAGCATTTAAAAATAGTCAGCGATTCAATTGTGAAACACAAAAATGAAATTATTGGTTTTTCTTTCTCCGCGATTCGAGCTGTGGCATTTCGGGATGATGTTTGCGCACATGAACGCCCAAGTTGCCGCGCTGCTTCGCTTTGTACGCACAATATGGGCATTCGTATGATGGCGCTTTGCCACCACACTCTACATTTTCATGCCGTCTCAATGTTGATTTCCAACGATACATTTTTCCACAATGACGACAACCAAACGGTTTGTCCACTTGCGAACTGTTTTCCTCGCTACAATTCATCGATGAATCACTTAGTGGATATTCAATTTTAAATGTACACGAATTGCTGCCCTCGCTGAACGTAATCTCATCACCGCCGACCACATTCTCCGCCGCAATTATCGAAAAGTTGTCGGTGGATGCGGTCGACATGTTGGTGGTGTCTTGAGTGAATGTGATATTTTCTTCTTTGTCAATGATTGCTGTCATCATTTGGCTGCTGTCAAATGTGATCTCCTCGAAATCGGCCAATTCAGCTATTTCCATATAGTCTTCCACTTCTTCCGTAAACGAACCAATCGATTTGGATGCCAATGATTGGTTCAATGATTTACGACGCTTCGCTTCCATCACGGGATCGTATGTTGCATTAACTTTTGGCTCTCCTGCGAAAATTAAACGGAATATCAAGAGATTTGGGGTTAGCTTTGCTTTGGAAAAGGCATTCAATTTTGCAGTGACTTCAATTTTTGTTGATTTTCAGCGGATTCTAAGATTTTTCAAATGTTTTTTGTTTAAAATGAGATGGCATTCAGTTATCGAATTTTTTGTTGTATTTTTGAACGTGATTTGACGTATGAAAAAAACATTGACTCTTTTTGAATTTTGTAATTATAATTTTTCGAAAATCGCTTGAATTATCGCGTGAATGTTGATGGATTCGTCAAAAAAAAAATCGTTAAAATTAAAATGAGTGAATGAATGAAAATTATGTATACTTGTAGTAGCGATGAAACTGATTTCAGCCTCTTTCTCGGTGTCGGATGCTGCATTTTGGGAACGATTGCGTATTGCTGTCACTGTGATACCCTCTGAAATGAAGAGAAAATTAAAAGGGATTAAGTGAGTTTGAATTTAATAATTTTTCCTCCGCTTTGTTGGATATTTTGTATTTAATGTTTTAATTTTTACATTCCATTTTGCTTTCTCTCCTTCTCTGAATTCAAAAACATCAAAAATAAACAAAATCGCTCAATAAACGTACCCGCGCCAGCTTTCTTCAGCATTGTTTCCAAACCGTTGGATTTTTTCGAATTATAGGTTTTTGTTTTGGCCACTGCCGTCAATACGTAGCTGTTAGCTCTGCGTGATACTACGATGTCGTCGTTTTCCAGCAATCCAGATTGTGATTCTTTCAATGCTTTATCTACAGAAATTGTGTCCGGAGAAAAAAGATGGAAAAATCCAGAAAAGGATGGCAGAAAAAATAATAAATTCATTAATAATCCTATTGCATAAAATCAATATTTCGTTGAACTAAAAGAAATATAAAAAATAAGGGTCTATTTTTGGCAAATGTTTACATCAGTAAGGCGAAGAAGATTGGTTAATAGATAAAGTGTATTAAATTTACGATTGTTTCTGATTTAGATTGTCTATTCGCAAAAATACATCCATATATTTGCTTTCTAAATTAAAAAAAAGGAATTAATCTAATTTCAACATCCCAAACGAACTGAATAAAAACAACGGTTATTTTTTTTATTTTCTAAAATGTTTTCGATATTTTGATTTTATTCGTTCATCCAATTTTTTTATGTTTATAAATATAATCAAAATGTTTCTTTAGTTTTTTGTCTATATAAAAGGAATATGATCACATGACAAGCGAATATGATGCGAACGGAGATCCAAAAGAGCGATAAAAAAGAGTGTGTCTGTGTGATTACCAAAAAATATCCCGTCAAATCGTTTCTTAAATACGATCGTTTTACTAAAATGAGATAAGATAGATCGCAATTATTCATGAATTTGGATGGATAAAAAATGTGAGTGGATGTGAGTCCAATCGAGAGCTCGACAACGAAACGCAAACAGAAAAAAAATGTCATAACAATTAAGTGAGAGAAAAATAATGGAATTTGTCTTACTAGGTCTGAGTTTTGGACGCACACTTGCAAAATGAACTTCAAACTGATTTTTGCATGGAAACTTCATACATTAACACAGTTACATTTACATTACACAGAATTAATTCAAATTTCAAAAGCACCGCCATCAGGCAATAACACTTTATTGGTGGCATCTCTGATGCCGTGCCGCGTTAACATATGGCCACTCATTTGATTGTGTCGCTTGAATCGGAGATTGCATATGGGACATGGATATTTTGGCTCTTGGCCACACTCCAATCGATAATGTCGCCGCATATTCTTGCGTTGCGAGTAATCTTTGCCGCATCGCGGACATTTGTAACGCAACATTTCACCGGTCGATTGCTTTGGCATCATATGTAATGGTCGCTTCTTCACAGCCGCCGGCTTCGTTTCGACAACATTCGATGGCGTCGCCTCATTCCCATTCGGCTTCAATGTAAATTGTATATCTTTCTCTTGCACTTGCACTTTATGCTCGTACATCGATTGAGCTGCAATAAACGATCAGTTAGTTAGCATGAACAGGCATATGGAATGGGAGCTTGGAATTGTCTCTTTCCAGTATGTTACCACGAATGTAGCTGGTAGGTGATAGAATTTCCACCACCTCGATACGTTGCTGTGATTGTTGAATTTCATTGTCATTGTCACACAATATGATGCTGCCATCATTCTGCACGACCATGCCTTGGATGCGAGATGGTTGGGTCGGCCACGCGGTTGCTACGGTTGTCGTTGCACTCGGAATGTCTGCCTTTGGATCATTTGGCACCACTTGAGACTGCAGTTGCTCGTTAACGTCTTCCTGCTGATACACATCTGAAATAGACAAACAATTCCAATCGAATTAGATTTCAATACTTCAAATAAATAAAATTAGAAATGCACGATATTTTGTACAATTTTTTTTTTTTCAAAAACTATTTTGTCAATGAACTAGTTAAAGTAAAACAAAGAAATTATTTGGAAGTTGGTTGCATTTTGAAAGGCATTTATTTTGATTTGTCTCCTCTAAATTTGATTCAAATTCGATCTTTTTTCTTACTGTATAAAATGTTTCTTTTTGCTCGTTTTGCGTTCGATTAACTTTGCAATTTTTCGATAATATATTTAATTTAAAGAGATTTGTTAAGCTCGTACGGTTTTGTGATATGGAAATTATTCATATAACGTTTGATGTGTGATTCTGAGTTTCTGCAACAATTGGTTGAGAACAAGCAGAACGCGGCACACAGCCACATCATCAAACATTTTATTTTCAAGAGAAGACACACACAAAAGTGGTTTCGTATCTCATTCGAATATTGAACGATGTTCTTCATGCATATGTGCTTTGAGTTTGTCTCGCCGCGTGAATGTTCCAGTACAATAAATGCAATCAAATTGTTTGACTATTGGAATGGTTGGTGCAGTACATCCGAGGCGCATGTGCTGCTGCAAGGACGATAACGAATCATATGATTGCCCACATTGATTCAAACATGAATAGATTTTGAAGGCGGTTTGTGGCGCTGTGGATATTGGTAATGTAAACGGACTGCGATGTGGGCTCGCCGATGCCAAATTCAATGTACAATTTTCGGTCAGAAAGTCCAGCATCAAACGTTTCTGAATGTCCATGACTGAAGTGTGCAACAAATCAAAGAGATAAATAGAGAAAAAGAGAACATTCGATTATTGATAATCATAGCGCAAAACTAAAAATTACTACTTAAATTCAATTGAAAAAAAGGGAGCGGTGGGGAAAGGTGTGCCTTTAACTGATGTTAGAATGGGTTAGAAGAATAAAAAAGTGAATTAAATAAATTATTTACATTTGCATTAAATTGGATTTTAGCGGAATTTGTTCATTATTTCGATTCGAATGAGAGTGCTCTTGAATCCTTGAGATGCTTGCATTCCAACATTTCATTTATTGAACATTTTGATGAATAATACGATAATTTCGGTTTCGGTTAAAATCTCATCTGTCTTAATGTCTATGAGAGATGCGTGGTGGTTGTGATCTGGAGTCAGGCCATTTGGTTTGCTCAATAAGGATGCACTTGTTTGAAATGTGACAGAAGCGACTCTTTGAATCGGCAGCTGAACCCACATAAATGGCATTTAAACGGATATGTAATGGTTTTCTTATCGATGCGGCCAAATCTTTGGTACGAAACTACTTCTTTCGGTCGATCGGCTGGTGAGTGCGGCGCTTCTGAATCCCGGATTAGTTCAACATTTGTTACAGTTGCCTTTTGAGATGCTTTAATAACTTTTCGAATATCCAATGGTTTGTTGATGATTTCGAAATGCTCCGTAATTGATCCTTTTGGTAGCTTATTCGGCAGAATTTCAGGCACTGACTCAATTATTATCGTATTGTATTCGATAATTTCTGCAATTAAAAAAGATTGAACAAATGAAAGGAAAAACGAATATTCAGAATGAAATTATCATGTAATTTATCGAAAAAAATTCAATATTCTAGCAAATCTACGGACAATTATAGCTTCTCAAACACATTTTTTTAAATTTGATGGGTTGCTTTTATTTCGGCAATTTTTTTCTTCTCTAACGATTGATTCGTTACAAAAGGGACCATTAAAAACATCGCTGTAAATATTCGGTACACGTTTATGAATTCGATCGAATTTTCTTGACTCTCCCCGATTAAAATATATAAATAACATCTATCTACAGCAACGGTTGTCGGTATTCGGGAGGGGGGGGGGGTGGCGGCGGTTATGGCCTTTTTCAAATACGTCTATAATACAGTGTTTGTTGGATATTTGCTGCGTGTTTTTCTTTTGTACATCAATGTCCATGATCAATTTACAATTGATTCGACTAGAGCCATTAAGTGTGCGAGTAAATTCGTTTAAATATGTCCAATATGACTATGCTAATTTAGTGTGTGTGTGTGAATTCATAGATCTTCAGTCTTTTTCATTCTTTTCGGTGTCTGAAAGCTCAATTGCCGCACTTCATCCGCAATTTCATGTTTCGATGGATCAGCATCAGTAGTTATAAATAAGTTTTCATGCAAACACCAGACTCCGAGTGCCGCTTCAGGTGTGTACTTTGTGAAAATCCCTTGCCGCATCGGTGACACCAGAAATTCTTCCGTCCGCCGCATTCATAGCTATTGGCGCGGCAACACATCGAAATTTCGCGCAAAATACAAACAAATTATTAAAATATTAAAAAACCAATCTTATACACATACATCGCACACAAATGACGCTTGTTGATTTTCGTTCGGGCTCTGAATTGCGAACAAATCATGTCAATTTGTGCATTTTCTGATCAAACAAATGCGTTTGTTTGGCAAATCAAAAAATAACTATTTTGGAAAATTGAAAAAAAAAAAAAACGTGATGTAAGAGATAGAAAAACACACCGTATGTGACGTTGCAATGAGCTGGCCTCTTTGTATGTTTTGCCACAATATTCGCGTGGGCACTCATATCGGCCGTCCACATTCATCAGCAAATCCTTTTGAATGGTTGTGTGCGTGTTCAGCCACCACGTTCGACCTCGCTGAAACGGCATCGCTTCCAATTTAAATTTATCGATCATATCACCGTTTGTGACGACCTTATCGTATGACAAACGACGATCATTTCCACCTGAAAGCAATAACACATAAATGTACCACTTGGTTGACGAGACAGAATCAGACAGAGGGTGATGGATCCGAGATACACAGACAGACAGAAAGAATGGGAAACAAATTTTTTGTTGAGGGTGTTGGGGTTCCGGGTGATTATTGTTAATATTTTATTTTCTAATAGTTTTTTTTTTCTTTTCTTTTCTTTTTAATGTAAATATGAAATCAGAGAAAAACCAAAAAAAAAAAAAAAAATCAAAGAAAACAAAATAAAAACAACAACAAGAGCAACATTCAACAAACGGTTAAAAAGACGTGCAACGACTTGCATGGTGGTGGTGGTGGTTTGTTCAGTAATCCATCATTCTTTTTTGGTTTAATCATTTTATTCGTGGTTTGGTTTTTGCAAATTGTTTATAATATATAAAATTGAAGAAGAAAATAATGGAATACGAATTAAGTATCGAATTATTTACCATCTAGAGAAAAAAATATGCTTAATATCATCGCTTGTTCGAAAAAAATCATTAAGCGTTTGTCAAAAGTGTGTGTGTGTGTGTGTGTGTGTATGTGTGTGTGAAAGAGAGAGAGAGAGCGCGTCTATTAAATTCACACACAAATTCGAATTCAAAAAACAAATTGTCATTCGATGGTCACAAAAAATGATCGAAGATTGTTGTCTTTTTCGTTGTTTAACTTAATCAAAATCATGAAATGAAAACTTATGAAATAAAGAGAAAAAAGAATGGCAATGACAAAAAATTGGTTAAATACTAGCGCTTTGAATCAATTGTGTTTGTTTAAAAAATTGTAACTGGTTCCTGGTCTCAGATTGTTCCCGATTTCTACAGATATTCTTGGAACGATTTTTACCGAAAATCGTAATTTTCGATACTCTCAACTATTTTCATATAAATGAGTTTTGTTCTCCATTTTTTTTTTTTTTTTTTTTTTTGGTGATGTGTAGTTGGTTCTTATTTGAATTTTATATTTAAAAAAATACCTGCCGACTAAATAAATAATGCTATTCCAAGTGCAAAATGTATGATTAAATCAATGAGTATGAGTGAAAAAAAAAATGGTAAAAAAATGTTTAAAATGAAATTATTCAAAAAAAAAGGTAATGAATTGGCGAAAGCAACGAGAAAGGCTTTTCAACCGTAATTTTCTGATGAATTTTCATTCTGCCACTCACTTCGTCGATGATTTCCCGAATCAACTCTGCGAGCGCGAATGAAAAGAAATATCTAATCGTTCGATATATCGTGTACGTTCGTGTGCTAAATTGGTTTTGGAATTGTTATAACTTAATACTTAATGGGATTCATTTGGCGTAATGTTGAAAAGAGATCGGGTGTGACGGCAAAATTGACTTTTTTCTGGATTTCCTCAAGCAATTTGAGATCGGGCAGAAATTCGGATGGTTCACGTTTCATCATGATCGCATCAACGGAAAAATCTTTGGTGAAATTGGCGGCAAATTCGGCGGCCGCAGCTATGGCCGCTGCATTCATCACCAGATTCTCACTGTTTACGCCAGACGATGTGGATGCTACCGCCGAATCGGAGTCTTCGTCATTTGTGCCGGCCTGCTGATCCGATTTCATGGCTTGTGCCGCTGCAAATTCCGACTTCAAACGACTATTCACTTTGATGCCAGTGTTTTCCTTCGTTATGAGATCACCGTGTCGCGAATTCAGATGTCGCACCAAATGATACTTTCGTCTGAATTTCGATGGGCAAAATTCGCATTCGAACCGAGGCGGAATGCCGATGCATTCATCACGCATATGGCGTTGCAAGTGGCGCTTACGCAAATAGTTTTTGCCGCAAACCATGCAAAAGAAGCGTTCGCCCGAGCCACCGGCCGTGTTATCCAAAAAAACCGACGGCGTGCATGTAACATTCTCTGAATTTTATTGGTACGCATTTCACAAAGAATTTGTATTTTTTTTTTTTTTTTTGTATTTTCGTAATTGTTTGGTTTTTTTGTTATTTCGTTTGTTATAGATTTGGTACCAAGGAGGATATGCACGTGTGTTATGGTCATTGTGTGTGAATGTGTGTGTGGATGTGAGCAAGTGTTAGTTGGGGTGAAACAATAGAAAGAAAAAGAAAGAAAAGAAAAACAAACAATGAAAAATGAAAATAAGATTTACTAAAACAAAAAACAGAAATTGAATTAAAATAAAGTTGAATTAGAAAGCAAATTTTGATTTAAAAAAAATATGGCTTAACGAAAATTGGTTCATTTGTGTGTGTGTTTATGTGTGAGAAACTCAACAAATATCAAACGCAACAAACCATTAAAAAAATTAATGAAGATAAAAGTGTACGCAAAAATGAATTACACCATTTTTTTTTAACTAAAACAAATTCAATAACGAAAAAAACATCTACGCACACAAAAAAATAGTATTACTTTGATCATCTGTTTCTACGTTCCTACGGTTGTTTACTAAATCGTGCAACAAGTTTGTGATTCGCATTCGAAAAATGAATGGCATTAGATTTAGTTCAAGAGCATCGTTTTTATTTGGTCCCCAATTGAAGCGAGGACGAAAAAAGATATTGGTCAATATTCTAGTAAATGAAGATAATTGATTTGAAGATCCATGTTAAAGTCAAGGCAAAGATCGCAGTTTGTGAGTAGAATCGAAATATTTCGTTTGGCTTGTTATACTATTTCAAGATTTTGTGCTTTTGCTTCAGATGCATTTTCAAATCGTAAAGCCATGTGCATGAAAATGTACAATAAATGCAACAATATTCTCGTTGTTTTTTCCCTGGTTTCAGAATTGACTGGAATGTTGGCGAATTGATCATCGGCGGTGCTGATGGACCGATCGTCACTGCATTTTGGCCAACTTTGACTCTGCTCGGCCATGAATGGTTAACAATTGTGATTTGCTCGTTGCTCAGTAATGTTCCCAGAGCGTTTGTGATGTTTGAGTCGGACATATTTGGTGCAAAAGATTCAAAATTATTGAATATATGTGCTCCTCTAGCAATTTCCAGTGTGCTCGGCGCACTTTTCGATGTTCGTTGCTTGTTTGGAATTCTAAAGCTATTTGTATATCGCAAAGTGGATGATGGATTGATTGTAGTGTCCAGCAGAGATATTCGATCATAAGGCTCATTCGAATAAGCACCATATTCTGAATGAGTTGCCTGCATTCGGGTGATCAGACCTGAAATTTGTGATAAATTGCAGTCTCGTCTCGATTTCTTTTTGATTTTTTTTTTCGATCGGCTTACAAGCTAAATGAACTCTCGCTCGTGTTCAGTAAATAAGCAATAATGGAATTGAATTGATTGAGTTCAACAGATGAAACCATCCAACAAATGAGCTTCACAATGAATTTAAAAGAAAAGCAACCAAAATACACGAAAAACAGAAAAAAGCACAGATATGATATTTGTCGCGATAAATGTGTTTCAATTGGATGATAGAGCATAACCAATGAAAAACATAAAATGGACATTGCTTCCTTTGAATGGAGTTGAATACACACAACCAAAGATATAGAGAGGGAGAGAGGAAGGATAGACCAAATTTAAACCACATTGAACCATATTAATATTGAAAAGAATGCGTTTTTGTCAATCGGAATGAAAATATCATTGGTATTTCTTCATCGATCGACTGAATTATGTGTTTATTTTATTTTCGCTCACATTTTTCACAGTGAATTTGGTTAAAAGACAAACTTTATTTTACAATCAAAAATACACGTGTGCAGCATTTGGCTATACAGAAATGTGGAAAACTGATTCGAGTGCTTTTTAAATTCATGATCGATATTTTATCGACGGATGCTTCGAGCGCATGTGCTGGACAAATGACCGCTTCTGTTTATAGTTTAGTTTGCAGATATGGCATACAAAAATCAGACCGCATTCTTTAATGTGCGTCTTGAGATAGCGTACTTGGGTGTATTTGACACTTTTGCACAGCGGGCAACTAAAACGCTGCTCACCATTTTTCAATTGAATGCTCGTTTTTTCCGCAAATAATTCATTATCCATGGACAACAGTTGAATGATATGAATGTCCAAATCTCGTGAAGTGATGACTACGAAAGGAAAGAAATTTTCCATTAAAATTCGATAACAACATTACCATTTCTATTGAAAACATGTGTTAGACCAAATTGACAGCAAGAAATTGGCAATATTTGGATGGCAGAAAGAAAAAGTTTTGGTTTGATTTTGTGCACCACATCTAAAATACAAATAATTCAGATTCTATATTAAAGCGTTAAGGCGACAGAAAGAGTTTCTCTCGAGGTGAAAGGGCTAGCATTTCATAGCTGCAATTTTCCCAGATATTCCGATATGACTACATCTCTCAATTGAATCAATTTTTTGTTGGAGATATTGAAAATGTATTGCTTTTTTTCGATCAATACGCATTTAATTGTTGACAGTGAAAGCAAAGAGAAGATAGAAGGATGAAGCGAAGTTTTCGTTGTAATTTCTATTTTAATACGATTTCAAAATAAATTGGTAATGATTTGAGATTTTTCTATATTTATTGAATTCTCGAAATGAATTTAAATATTTCCGAAATAATTTCTGGCAAGCATTTAGAAATTCGAAGGAAAATTAGAAAACCAAATAGAAATTGAGTAGAAATGAAGGAAATTGAGCAAATGATTAGCAATAAATATACTTCCTAAATTTAAATGCGAACGTTTTTTCGATCTCTTTTTCCTACTTGTTTTAACTTCACAATGTTTTTTTAGTCGTTTTTCTTCATTTTTTCATTCGAAATACATTCTTTTGAGCGACAAATATCTCTGGTTCAAAGTCAATTTATTTTTTTTTGTATTTTGATGCATATTTCATAAACGAGATGTTTTTTTTTTTGTATGCATTGCTCAGACGGAAGGTAAGATGTATCAAAAAAACAAAGTGCAGCCATTTCTCATTGCGCTTCATTCTTTGTTTTTGTTCTACAGCTCAAAAACATTGCTTAACAACTACAAATCAAAGACATAATTTATTTTTCAATAAAAAGGCATCACTGCCTATCCATTTATTTCAAATAATTTTATTTTGGTTTATTCAAATATTTATTTGTCAATTATCACTTAATGTTGTAGACTAGATTTGACATGGATAAAATATAGTTTCTTTGTCAACGATCCTCATCAAAACAGAGCCATTTGATTTTTGATGAAGAATTTCGGATTTTTTTGAAAGTGAAAAAGAAATAAATAAAATAAGAAAATTTGAGAGAATAAATTAATTTAACAAAATTTGGCCTGAAATCTCGCATTTTAATGCACAATTGGAATAACGTGAAAAATTCTCATTAAAATATATTTCAATTTTGCTATAACATTTTTTAATTCGATATGTCAGAATGAGAATGAAATTGGAAAAAAATACGAGGAGACGAATTTCAGTTTTTCTAACATCTAATTCGAAAATGTTTGCATAACCGACCAATTGAAATATTCAAAAATTAGCCAATCCATAGATATGTATAACTATCCATTTTCGCTAAATATTTAAATGAAATTCGCTGGAAATTTTAACAAAAAAATTCAAAAAAAAAAAAAAATTCAGTATTGTTTTAATTTGGAGTTTAATGTTAATTTAATAGATTTTACGGTTGAGACAGAAATAATATAAAGGATATTTTCGATTTGACCAATTGCATTCAAAAAGATTCTTAATGACTGAAGATTGCCATGAAGTTGATAATTTTTGATTTTGAATTGAAGATTATTTGGCGATTTATGAATTTATCAGGTATATTTTATTGGAGTGTTTTTCTTCGCAAATGTATAAAAAATCGTGAACAAAGAATTCTTTCTTCATATCGTTAGTTTATTCTTAATTCTTATCTTACTTGGTAAAGTGAATAACTAATTAAATTCAGAATAAATATTTCGATTTCAATGAGCGATGATGAATTTTCAATATCTATAAACTTCCTCCTCTGGGTTGTATTCGGTCTGGTTTTGGAACCAGTCTGGGATGATTGTTCTTCTTTCGATTTCCAGTAATATTTGTACTCCATCCAATTTTATAAATCTGATCTCAAAATTTCAACTAGTGATGTTTTCATGGATCAGCCCGACAATGCTTTATAAAAGTGATTATATCAAAGCAGTTAGATCGGAAAGATGGCAGATTTTACTGATATTTATATTTGAATAATGATTTTTAATTTGCATCGACATTTCTATTTTTTTGGGAGCCAAAACCAAACCGAACCGAATATTTGGTTTGAGTGTGTGAACAATCCGAGCCGTTTGGAACGTTCCGAGAAATGATTTGTATGGAATACGATGTAGAAACGTTTATTCTTACATCACGAATACAATGAAACTGACCTACACGGTATCGCTATTTCGCACAACTTCTTATGGAAACCATCCTTGGAACGTTCCGCTTGATACAGTTTGCTCCGATGAATACAGAGCAGTGAAACCGTTCCAAAATCGGTTTGTATGAAAAACGTAAAATCGATTTCGGTCCCTGCTAATATTTCAAAGGCAATGGCGTCTTCATCAAAATTGTGGAATTTTACAATGGACAAATCCTTAAAATGTTCCACGATAACATAATCTCATTTTTCAATAGTCAGGTCGAAGATAAACATACTCTTTTTGGTCTCTTCGATCGATTTATGGAAATCGATTTGTAATTGTAATTTCTATTGTCTGCATTCATTTTATCAAGCGAAAATAGAATTCATTGGCCACAAAGGGTGAATCTCTCTAATATGAATATTCTGACGCCATTACAAATAACGAAATATAAATCTCAATACTTCGACCGTTATAGATATGGAATGATGAAATAAAAAAATTATTGAAAGGCCATTTAAAATTGCTTGCTATGAAAACATCACCAGTTTCTATTTTTACGCCTAAATAAGCAGCACAGAATTTGTGCTGAAACTAGAAGAAGCTCCTAAGCCAAGACTCTTACCTGACAAATATGAGCAATTGCTAACACGAATGTTGTGGGTATTTCTCTGAGTTCAATCGTCACCTACAAGATCGTCTTTTTTTCATTGTCGAAATTTACTTTTTTCAATGAGTTTCTTCAATAAAAATCAATCGTGTGTAATAATTATGAATAATGCCTCTCAATTTTCGACTCAGAACTTGTAATTTTTCGAAAGAGAAAAAGCCGATATCTTCTGTCAAATTGGGAATCCAATAAAACGCGTGTAGCGAAAAAGAACCTTTTCTTAATTATAGCTATGATTCTTAATTATCCCACTGTTCTTCATTTCTATAAAATCTTCATATTGGAATTGGAACTTGGCTTTGATATTTCCTGCTTTGTCTTCAGCTAACACCAACATATTTGATAAGGAAAAGGATAGAATCGATTAGGATGTGTATCGAAATGAATATCACAATTTAATTGAGTTTTAAGTGATCACACCTAATAATCCACTGTTGCATGATATTATTTATAGGTCCAAGTTATAGAAATGTCCGAACGATTTTTGCGACTCATATGATGTATTTTTGAAAATATCATATGATTCCATCTGAAAGGATGGATTCGTGATCTATGATCAATTGTGAGATGCATGTGATCATTCCATATATTATTAAACAGAACATGAACCACTTTATGATTCATCCACATAAAAAAGTATTCAAAGATCAATTGAACACGTCGATTTGAGTGATTTCAAGAACAAAAACTGATGGATTTCCGACATAGGCTCTTGTAAACATATTGTATATTCAACACAATGCTCGGACTTTTTTCACAACTTAGTTCCGGCAAATTTGTAACTGTGCGCACACAAATGATGCGTGAATTCATTCAATCTGATTGGGCATCGAAGAATGTTCGAAAAAGCTTTCAAATTTTGAACCAAAATGCATGGCGTTGAAAATAGAAGAAAAATCGCGGTGGAGTACATGTCGTAATACATTTTAAGCCATCATTAGAAATCCGATTAGATTGATTTTGACAAGAGCTCTCATTCGAATTGTAGTCAAAGTGTAGTCTAATTGAAAAAAAAAAAAAAAAAATGAAGACTATTGTGTTTGCCTGAAGAAACTTTACAGATAACATGACAATGTATTTTCAATGACGAATCGTCGATAAAATCAAATATTGGCGTTTTAACATCGAATTAGAGTCAAGTTGCTGTTGCCGTGCATTCTCGCACTTTCCCTAATTTTTTTGCCATTATTTTATGATTTTCTGGAGGAAAAAGAAATCCTATCGTCCTGAATAGCCCTACAAACAAGTATGTAATTGTAAGTTTTTGCTTTACCTTTTGAGAAAAACCACTCACGTGCATGTGATCGACACATGGCAATGCTGCATATTTGCTCTGTTTGCCAACCCAAATGCTGTGCATTGAGCTTCGCTGAAAAGTCAATGTTTATATAGGCAACAGAAGTGAAATGGGATCGGTTCATCTAGGAAACGATACTTTCCAAAGATGGTATACTTACATCAACATACAATTGTGATCGTTCTTTAAACACTAATACTTCTCACAATTGAAAGTGCATATTTACCCATTTAATCACGTGGCCAAATGTGAAATCACTCACACGAACTGATGCAATGATGATTCCGTGTACCCCATTACCAGTTACCTCACTGTAAATTAATTAAAATTTACAGCTACAAATACCCAGGCTAGCGATGTTTCAGGTGCACCAATGGTGATTGTCACTCCGTTGACTGCTGCACACTCATTTTTCACTTTTTTGTTTTCACTGATCACTTTTTATTCGCACATTTTTTCAGACCGAACGGTAAAAATCGCGGAACATTCAAAGGAAATTTGGCGAAAAGCACATAAAAAGGCGCAACCGACACCGAATGCGAATTCTAAGCACGAATAAAACCAAAAAATCCGAAAAAGTTTCGCGACGAAAGGATCCCGAGCAAAAAAGAAAAGCCTTGCAAAATCAAGGAAATTTCTCAAAAAAAAAAAAAAAAAATAATAACGAATGAGCGTAATTACAAAAAAATGTCAAAAACAACTTAACGGAGTAAAAAGATAGCGCATGCGTTTTCATTGTATCAAAAAAAGCAATTAAAAAGTATTAAGGCACAAACGAATAAAATATGAATGAACATATAATTGCTAATCTCTGATTTAGAAAAACTCGAATCGATCGCGTTTGAAATCAATTTCGGATCGGGTCGCATGCACGCGTAACGACTCTTCGGTGCATTGATTCGAGCGGCTTAAAGCGAGATTAGCAATCACACCAAAAAAATAATAATTTGAAAAAAAAATAAGATGAATCAAAATGTGAAAATAGCAAAGTCGGTTATTTTGGTTGTGGTATCCAAAAACAAACCAGTGAGAAAAATTAAAAATATTGAAATTAAAATTAGAACGAAACGAAAAATGAGCGAAAGATTATAACTCAAAAGTCGATAGACAAAAATCGGAATCACATTGCTGATTGAACGCGTACATTCGCAAAAATTATTGGTCAAATGTCATCGCAGAACGCATTCATTCATGTTCATGTTTCATTTCAATTTCAATATTTCCAACTTTTTGTTGTTGTTGTTGTGTTTAGCGCAAACGTAAATAAGAACAAATAAATAAAATTAAAAAAAATAAGTAAATGTTTCAATGCTACACAATCACCATTAGTTTTTGTTTGTTTCTTTAGATAGGGTATACATAAAAATTAAATCCATTCTGAGATGAAAATGTAAAATTAAATAATCAAACTTTCCAACAAAAAATAATAATCAATAATAAAATTCTTGTTTCTTCAACTTTTCCAAACTAACCAAAGGTAAAACAGGTAAATATAATAATAGGAAAATAGCTGTGAATACACATCTGTTTTTCTTCATGTTTTTCATTTTGGTCTCAAATTAAATCAAACAATTTACAAATCAAATACTTAAAAAACGGATGCCGCAACGGTAAAAATATGATGAAATTTTCGGGGAGGTTTTTTGATTTTGTCGCATTTGGCATTGATTTTGATTCACATAGCTTCTCAGCACCTACCTTGTGTTTGCTCCAGCGTTGAATTTTTCGCACAATTTCCCACAAAAAAGAATTTTTCACATTTTACAACGACAAATAACCAATTTACATCAAAAATAAACTTACTCAGCGAATCACATTGAAATTTAAAATTAATTTTCGATATGTTCTTTCGAAAATAAAAAAAAAGGATAAAATTTACACTGATTTTTGATACAAGAGAAGTCGTACGTGAACATGGCTATGGACACATTTGCCAGACACAGAGATGCGAACGATCACAATCGAATCTGCAAATTCCATGTTTTTTGCGATTTTTTTTTTTTTCATGATAATTACAAATAGATTTCATCATATTTCCATACCACTTCCAATTAGAAGTAATTTAACTCGGCTCATTTTGGCCGGGGCTCATTTTGGCCGGGGCTCATTTTTATGCGGGCAAACAAAACAATTGGAAATGATGTGGCCGTTGTGCAAATGGATCAAAATATGCAAGCTCTAAATATTCTTCAAATAACGGATTCTACGGTAACACACAAATAAACAATTTGCGATAACATTCAATTCAAATTAGCATAAGTTTGGTAGCCGTTTCTTGGCGATCTTCGTGAAAACGGGTTGGAAATGGCATATTTTTTGTTCAGTAAAAATGAGATATTTGATGTAATGCCGTTTTGAATTGGGATGATATTGCCTATTCTTTATCGAGGGTATGTAATCGTTTGATTTAACTCACCTTGAGCATCGCGATGTTGACCAGCTGATTCTTGTGTAGCCAAATAAACGTCATCCTGAGATCGATCCGCATGCCATTGAGAGTAACCTGAACGAAAATAAGAAAACCATTCAAGTAAATTGATTCGACCAAAATATGTTGTTTATGTAATTTACCTTGACTAGAACCTTCGCCACCGTGACTCGGTCCTGCCTGTTCCATATCTTCCATCAGTTCTTCGTCAGCCATTGTTAAATCTTCGACGGCATCATCGTTACCATCTTCGTATTCGCTTTTTGGTTCAATTAACAATTCGTTTTCGATCTTGTCCTTATTCGAGCCATCTGTGTTACGAGTTTTGTGCCGAACGATTGTTGGTTCTTCTTCTTCTTCTTCGTCATCGTCGTCTAATGGAGCAAAAAAGAAAAAAAATATTGAATTAAAAAAAAAGAAAAAAAAAAAAAATAGCGGGCGTCAATTGATCGATGGTTTTTCATCGAAATTGATTTCATTGTGGCATCAATTTTATCGACTGCTTACCATTTGAATTGTTGTCAGTCTTTTTGGTAACGTTCAATACATTTGCGGCAGAGGTAGCTGTGGTAATTTGTGATAGCGTTAACGGTGTGCTTGTAATCGGTTGCGCTTGCTGCGTGGCAGATTGTGATGATGAATTCGACATTTGATCGTGGTTGTCGATTGTGGCGGCCGCATTATTTGTATCAACGCTGCGACGACGAACTCGTTTTCGTTTGCGAGACAATGGACTAGTGGAACCTTCTCGATCTGAAAATTATGAAAATGTGCCAAACAAAATTCGGATGATTAGCAAACTGGTTCTGTCTGATGCGAATGGATCGTTTTCGATTGAAATTTGTAACAATAAAATGCAATTCTGTGCAAGAGCTCTTTACACTGAACTCACACCTCGAAATTAATTTGATCGAAAATCGATGAAAATATTGCATTGATCGAACTGTCAATTGAAAATGAGTGCATCTAGTTCGTCTCAATAATTCGATGACAGTACATTCGAAAGATAAGTTCAGTGTATGAATTGGATATTTCAGTTTCAAATTAAATATCGCTACCGCTTTTCCAGAAAGTGGTTGAATAAGATATTTTATGTGATATTTACCTCCAGGCAATTCCGCGTTTGGTCTTTTGTTGTTTTGTTCAATGGTCAAACCCGTTTTGGCAGCTGAACCAGCCGCAACACCGCTTACAGGTACTGGCTGTTTCTGTTGTGCACTGTCTACACCTTTGGCCGACGAACCACTTCGGTTGTCTGATAGACCTTTGATTTGCAGCGATTCGGCTGCTTTCAACAATGCCGCCAGTTGGTCTTGCGAAATGTTGACTTCACCACGATACATGTAGTCCATCATGGCTCGAAGCTCTTGAAATTTCACATCTTTCAGGATGAAAATCGGATGCTTATCATATTGTTGAGATAGAAGCGACTGCAATTCGGAGGAGAAAAATGATATGAAATTGATTAAATTGATGCATGATTTTAAATTTTTGTTGTTGTTGTTGCAAAAATTCGAAATTGTGAAAAAATGAAATAAAAAGAGGAAAAAATGTTCAAATTGAAAACGAAAGCCAATCGAATTTTCAAAAACACTTTCCCAACAGGATTCAAAGAATCTGTCGTTCAAATCTGTTCGTTTATCAAACAAAAAAATGTCAAATGATTTAAACTTACCGCAAAATAGGGACTGCACGCACATAAAACCACTTTATGTGCTTTCAAAAACTTTCCCTCGGCTGCCAATGTACAGTCAACTAATGTTCCATTTTCCAAAAGGGTGTCAAACACACTGATTAGTGTGCTCTGGTGATTGTTCCACCGCAGACAAAACTGTTGATCATCATCCATTTTGTTGGTTATTCGTGATGATCCAACGAAAAAATTGCGGATAAAATGTTGTTATCCCCTTTGACTATTCTTTTAGTTTGTGTATCTGTAAATTGAACAAAAGCGGAAAATGAAAAAAATGCATTTAACAGCGATTCAAAGGCGTACCAAAAGTGTTTTTTTTTTCGCTTAAAGATATAAAAACTTAGTTCGGATAGTAAAACAACATCGTGTACGAAAATATCTCGAGTACGACGGGGGAAAAAATCAGTCAGAATGTAAAGCAGTGAATTGTAATTGATTGAATGATCGTAAAACTGACAGCTCAGGTAGAACCCATATCAAAACGAAACGAGAAAGGAGGTCCCGTGAATTAGTGGGACTCGAAAATAGCACACAAAAAATAGCGTCGACTTGTTAGATCGTATGATCGATCGATTTTATACGTCTTATTCTTCATTTTTCATTCTTAAAGCGTTTCGGGAGTAGAACCGACATTCAATGACAATCCAACAAACACGCGACGATAAAAAATACACACACACATTCCATGCTTTGCAAAGTCCATTACATATTTTGTTTTTGTTCTTCTCAGGCATTCGGCGCAGATTTAATTGTTTAACTGCCGTAAAAAAAACTGCCAGCCAAAGAGATCAAGTTTTTAATTTTCAATGAGAATTGGCGAGATAAAAAAAAACGCAATTCTGTTCAGTTAATCAACGATGAGATGAATGCTTTGGCATGAGATGTCGATTGACAACCATCAGAATAATCCAGTAAAAATAATCCAATAAAAAGAATACAGTAATTCAGCGAACACATCGCAATAGACACAAGCAAATCGAAAAGAATTAAGACATAATCTATACAATGGAAGCATTTATTGCGTGTCACAATGGATTGAACATGAGCAAACTAATAGCGGTAATCTTGTGACGGTCGAGAGATAACATAAAATCGATTGCACAGATCCAGCATCGATTCATCTCAGAATATGCGGAGCGCGCGCGTCCAATCAATTATGTTTGCTATTCAGATTGACATCGAAATGTACAAGCATTATTGCACCGAAGCGCTGCACAAAAATAAATTGTATCCATGAAAAATGGTGTCGATTTTTTTTCTTCATTCTTTTTTTTTGGGTCGCATATCATTTAACAAGAAAATTTAATCATTTTTTTTCTTTGCCTGTCTATGTCGTCTCTCTATACACATTTTTTTCTTCGTACAATTAATATACATATGCAAATATTGGAAATGCCAAACACTAATCATGAACATTTGAAGAAGCAATATACCAATGTTATTGAACACAATTCGCAGTGTGTGGCGCGGCTGTTGCAGTACACTGCCATTATGTGTATTGTCGCTAAATATTAAATTTACCGAAATTAATTACTGTGCTTCTCTTGCTGTTTCACTTCCAAACTTATTCAAATCGCGCTATGTATTGTTTTTAATGAAGTTCATTCGTTTGTGTCACATATTCTTTTTGTTGCCATTTTCAGTGCATTTGCGGACACGGGCGCTCATTTGTGCGCTACGCTCGAAATATGATGTGTGTGAGTTGTTGTATGGACAAAATATAGAAAACACTTTTGATTGACCTCATTCGAAAAATCGCTCGATTCATCGTTGTGCCATTAAAAGGTGGAAAACGCAGCAATTGAAAATGAGAACCGAATGACACACAGACTGACGACGGCCGCGCTCTACAATAGACGCACAATGTGCAGTTTGAAGCGATAGTGTGCAAGACTGAAATCTGTCACATTTCATAATCGTGGACAGAATGAGCATCAGATCCCCCAACACGGTAAATGGACATTCAGCACAACGCCAACTCAAGCAAAAAGGGTTCGGAAGAACAAATTCGGAAAATTTAATGAAATTTGCGAGTGAAAACAAATGTGGCGGCATCTGACTTTTCATGCGAACATAATCCAAGAGCATGCGGCACAAATGCATGAGATCGAGAGTCAAACTTACGGTAAAAATATGGCGACAACTCGACTATTCGATATATTCACAATTTTCCAGTTGCGAAACAAGCACCAGGAACCAATATCACGCAGACAAACACATTCACACCGTACAACAACTCACCTCAATTCACTCTGTGTCTAATCTTATGATTCATGCGAGAATGTTCGTGATCGGAAAACAGCGAAACATCTAAACATTTCAAGCTCTCAGTATTTACTCCAGTTTAGAATGAATGCCGGAATTTATAAGAACCAAAACGGTAAAAAAAACGTGCGCACACGCTCATTCACCCGCTCACTCACTGCTAATTCACTCACTTCCTTTCGAACGGTGTTCAATACAGAAACGAACGCTTAAAATCTTTTGCAATCACAGCAAACCAACTCACAAGCGCTCACTTCCAATATCTGATCGACTCTGAGTGTGCGATTGTGCAAATTGCCATCGTAAGTAATGACCAAAATATACACTCTCACACTCTCCATTTCCCTTTGCAATCAAACGCTCACGCACACCGATTATTCGTTTGGTGTATGAGTTTGTGTACCGATACACAAATATGTCGAAATAAGTTCGCAGTAGTTATGAACTACGTTCAACGAATTCGCAATAGCCGATCTTTGCTTTTCTCTTTATCTGCCATACATTCTCACTCTCTCTCTCTCTCTCTCTCTCTCTCTCTCTCTCTTCCTCACTCTCGTTCGTTCACATTCATTTAGCTTCATTTGCTGGGCATTTAAGTTGCTGAGTGTGCTTGAATTCTCCGCCAAATGCATTTATTGCCCCTTGGTTTCAATAACTCCGCTAAAATATCATTCCAAACAAAAGAAAACCACGGACAATTCAAAAATAATATCTGTCAAGCGCGCGCCAACGAGCGAGCGTCTCTTTGGCTCTCTTTCTATTCGTTCAACCAAATATAAATTGTTGCGAGCATGTTGTGGATGTCATGAGAAAACCTGACAAGAATGACTGAACGCATTGAGTGAGTGGGTGCTGCAGTGCGCGCACGATCTCTTTTTATGTGCGTATTTTTTTCATCTTCTGTTTATTTGTTATGTTTTATTTTTCACATTCGCTTTGTTCATCTTCACTTCATTTTATTTGAATGAAAAATTGTTGTTGATTGCGCAGTGCCGCGACCGCCGCCGCACCGCGCCACCGTAATAAGAATTTGATGTTTATGATAATGTCATAGATTAATTTTAGGATTTCAACGGCGTAAATGAACGAGCGCAACGCCAAAATGATGACGATGATTATGTTTTAAATGGGCGAGCGCGCCACAGCGATTTCACGGCACTTCGCGCTGAAAATTTATTTCATTAGATAAAGTCGAATGCAATTATTATGCGCAGAAATTTGTCGCTGAAGTTGTTTACGTTTTGTTTGTTGTGTATGCGACCGAACGAATCATGACGATGATGAGCAGCAGCAGTAGCCTTAAACAGCTCTAGCTGTAACATTAAGTGCAGCAGCACTCTGCCTTTAGAATTGTATGCGTAGCAAAAGCAAAGCGTTCAACACCTACAAAACACTCATACAAAGCACACGGGCACACTCACTCATCCACTCACTCACGCTCACTCTCGCACACACCGACACGGATTACGGACGATCCAACGAAGAACAAGAGGCAAACAGAGAGAAAAAATTACACCAAGAGAACATGCAATATCACTCGAATATCCCGCACTCAACCAAGCAATAACAACAAAATAAATATGGCCGACTGATGTCGGGAAATTGAATGCTCGATGCTCTCTAACAACGATCAAGCTTACATTAAATGTCAACCGCGCTGATGTTTTTCGCATTTTCAGAACAAAATTCAGCCCAATTTTTTTCATCGTGCAATTTTGTTTGCAAATAAATTGAGGTGGCAATAAAAAAAGATTTTTTTTTCATTCAATTTGAATAGAAAATACGTAATAAAAAAAATGCCAACAAAATAAAATTAAATACGAAATTACCCCAGCACCAATTTTGTATTCCGTCTTGGTTGTTCGCGGGACAAAAAAAAAAATTATATATTATAATCACTAAGAATAACAAAAACACTGTCACACAACGCGCGGCGATAGCGCCAGAATTCACCGATTAATTTCGCTAAAGCACAACCGAAAAATTAATACTTAAATATCACAAGAAAAAGAAAAGAAAATTGATATTTTGAAAACTGTGTTTCGCTTTTTTTTGTGTGTTCGAATCCTGTTTGGTATATCTTCAATTGACGCTTGACGAACGGTGACTGCTATGTTCGTTACATACAAATCGGTTGTCGCTCACCGACCGACCGAACATCCGAACGATCCGCTTTTATGGTTGCATACAGTCACAAGACAAGAAACGACGCGCGCGAGAGAGAGAGAGTGCGCACGGCTGCTCTTCGAACAAACAGGAGCGTGCACGCAAGCACTCGAATATATTTGAAACTCAGCAATCAAGCGCGAGCGCGCGTTCGACAAACATACAACGCACACCACTGTAGCATTCAGCACATTCGAGAAATGGAAAAGGCGCAAAAGGGACGGATTGAAAACGAGCGCGCGCGCTCTCTCTCCTCTCTCGATAACACATAGCACATCATAAATGTGTGGCGAACGAGCGAAAGAGGGACGGCAACAGAGGGAGAGCAACGCAAGCGAACGAGAAAATGAACCAACTGACATGAAAACCTCAAGCAAAATCGAAGCGAATCAAAATTCAAAGCCTATTAGCTATGTTCACCGTTCACATTCATTTTCGCATATTCATATAGAATTCACAGGGTACAGGCATCGAATCTCTCGATCCGATGATACGTACATCGCATACGAACAAACGAACGAACGAACGAACGAACGAACGAACGAGCGAACGAACACCAAGCAGCAGCAGCCAACATACACACACACACAGAGACAGAGAGAGAGAGAGAGAGAGAGAGAGACACACAAATTTCGACGGCTCACTCACACAGATGCCATGGCTTTCGTGTGTACAGACAGAGTGCTGGTTGTGCTGTGTTTTAGACTGGAGAGCATCACGAACACCGAGTCGACTGGTATGCTTTATGAAATGGAATCGCGCACAGAATTTAACTACGTATAGAATTATAGCAAAAGCAGCAGCAGCAGCAGCAGCAAAATGTTCAGGCACGATGACAAAAAAGAAGATCGTGCGCTGTAGCTATATCCGATGGAATCAAATGGAATCAAATGAATTGGAAAATCCGCAAAAAGTGTACGAACGCATAGCTTTCAATTTATCAAGATGGAATGTTCGATTGAACAACGAACATTTCTTACCCAAAAATGTAGCGGAAAAAGTTGTGATCAATGGCGTTCGCACCGTCGATACTATCGACTTATATTTAAGCCAATTTTTTGGACTATGGAACAGCACAGGAACAACAAAAACATCAACAACAAATGATTATGAAAAGAAGCAAATGAAAAGAAGAAAAAACTGCTACTTCACAGCTAGTTCATCGATAAATGCGAATGTAGGAGAGAAAACAATAAAGCCAATGTAATGATAGGCACATGTGTGAATGCTTTTATGTATGTAACCGAATCGTGTGTGACGGCCAGAACTATGGTGAGCAAATATAACAACGACATTAACAGAAGCAAAACCGAAATAACAGGCATTAAACATATTTTTCTGCTTATTATGGGCTTGGCTTGGCACATACAATTTCGCTTTATTTTATATTTTATACTTTTTGGTTTTTATACTTTGTGTGTTATTTTATATTATTATACCGATATCATTTGCTCTGTGTGTTTTCTTTGCTTCGCATGATTTTCAATGACATATTCTGCTGATGGCTGTAGTTTTTAAGTTGGCTTTCAGTTCGAGTTATATCCATACAGAGACAAATGAAAATGTGTCTCTGTGTGTATCGGTTGGAACGAATAGAAATGTATATATTGTCACCGCATCATAGTGATGGCTGATGACGACCGACGACGACGATGATAATGATCGCTCGATAATGACGATGAGCAATGTTGTATTTATTTGGGAACATTTCAATGCTTCTTTTTTATATTCATACATTTTGTTCGGTTCTTGTTTCATTTGGTCGCTATTTTTTATGTATTTGCAAATAAATGTCTGTGTATGACTTTCGTTTGCTCTGTTGCCTCTGCCGTTTGCGAGAAAAAAAAATTCAGACAGTTGTTTTGCGTTTTGTGTGTGTTTCCCATTTTCATTTTTTTTTTTTTTTTTTTTTTGTTCCTTCACGAAATTAACATTTCGACATAACATTCATATTCATCAACAATTTGGACAGCGAGTAATTTTATTGTTTTCGTTCTGTTCTAAGATCGTTTTCGGTTGTTGATTTGCCATCATTTTCTCACCCTAAATATCTTTCGGTTGCTGATTGGGAGCTGTCATGCGAACGAATGAATATGCTTTGCGCGCGCGCGTGTGTGCATGTGTGTGTATGTGTGTTGGATTTCTACATTGCACGTTCTAGAACAATCGAAATAGCATTTGATTGCTGCCGTATGAATAATCCAGATGCAGACCGTGTGCAAGGGGGCGCAATCTACTGATCAAAATGTATTTGATTTGGATCACTACAGCATAAAAACTGATTTTCAGCCCCTTTTCGTTCGCTCGAAAAAGCGATTGAAAGGGAGACGAGGGAAACGGGATCTTCCATTTCAATGACGATGAAACACAATAAAAACACATATGCATAGCATATACGAATCAAACCACTTTGTAATCGACGCCAAAATGTATAATTCCGTCGACATGATCGTGTTTTATGCTGTATATGCACGTTCACCGAGTTCGACACGCGAACGAGACACACACGAAAAATTGATGAGGAAACAAAAAATGTTTGGAAGGAAATTAAAGATTAGTTTCCCTCGATGTACGGGTTTCCCCTTCAATGCCTCGACCGTTCGCTCGGCATGTGTTTCCATTTTCATTCTCTTTATCCTCTTTTCAGTTTTTTTTTTTGTGCATCGTTTTGCCTTTGTTTTCGATACAATGTTTCGAAATGGTTGATGTTCGGCCTGTATTGTTTCTCCCGCTGGCCCGGCTCTTTTTGGGAAAGCTTAAAAAATGTCCATTTTCATTTCGACAGAATTGTATTACTACGATTGAATTGTGCTTTCGGCAACGAAACGGTTGTTTTCTCTTCTTCTTCTTCTTCTTCTTCTTCTTCTTGTTCAAGAAGAAAATAGAAAACAAATCTGGCGAAAACAAGAGTAGGCATATACAAAATAAAATTGTATGCGATAGTTGCTGCCAAAATAATATAGGCTGACGGATCAGCTGTGTGTGTGTGTGTTCGTGATTATTGAAAATGTTTGTCGCAGCACATAATTATCTTCTGCACATTGCAGAAGAGTGATCGAAATGTGCACACACAGATACGCACGGACACGCTCGTTCGCTCACTCATTCACCGACGAATGCACAACGACAGTACACAGACAGGGAGCAATATCCACACGACGTTAAGTCGCCTTCAAAATGCATTTTATATCAAATGCGATACGGCGAAGACCCGACCGACCAACCAACCGAAAATGAATTCGTGTTTTGTCACAACCGTCATCGGTTCGATGTTGTCGTTTCTTTTCCACTGTGCTGAGCTGAACTGTGCTGTATGTGCTGGTGAACAGCAGCAGCAGCAGCAGCAGCAGCAGCAGCAGCAGCAACAGCAACGGCAGCAACGCGTTTTGCCTGATTTCATTATTCAACACATATGTATGCATCTAGAAGAGCACCATAGCTATGGGGGAAAAGCAACAAAGGCCGCATTGTACCTAAAACACACTAAAGCATTTACCAATTGGCTTGTATGACTGTACATTTTTGCACGCAATTGTGCTGTTTTACCGTGTGTCTCATTCAAGTATAAAGCATTTTTTCTCCTCTGTGTTTTATATTTTGTTTGTTGCTGTCTGTTTTTCGGGTGGAAGCAGCAGCAGCAGCAGCATACTCGTATTTTATATAAGTATAGCTTTTGTGGATTTCTTAATTTTTCGTATTCGTTATTCATCACACACTGCACAAAGTATCCACAATACCGCCATGTTTCAAAGCTGTTACAAATCGCCTGCTATACTTTTGTACATTTGATATTGCGACAATGCTTGTATAAATATAGATTTGGAATGTGAGCAAATGAGAGAGAGAGAGACGGGCGGCCGTGCAATGCGTTTGTTGCCAACACGAAAAGCGCGTCGATTACATTTCAGTGCGATTTGATGAACAACACTAAAGAAGATGTAAATGTTGACGATGATACAATGCAATAATATCAGAAACACAATGTTCACAATGCCAGTCATTATGTGACGGCAATCGCTCCAATATCTGCTTTCTTCAATTTTATTACATTTTTCATTGCCTTTTCGTGCGCGGCGTGGCGCTGGTTTCACTCCTTGTGATCGACGATGGAAAATGCATCGAAAACATCACATACTGCACCACAAAACCTGAATGCACATTCACCTTTTCGAAAAAGTCACGAGCTTGTTGAGACCACGATGTGTGCAAGAGCGAGAAGCTTATCAAGAAATGCTTTATTTTTTTCTTGCAAAGCAACCATGCACATGCGAACGCGCACACAACAAAATCCTAAAATTCACTTCGAAGAAGAAGTGAAAAGAAAACTATTTACTACCTGAGCGAGAGTTGGGTGCTTAATGTGCGCCACATTTTCAACAGAAAAAAGAAGAAATGCACAAACGAAAATCTCAAGAACCAAAGAAGAGGTGGAAAGTGGAAACGAAGAAAATATGCATAGCCTGCAACTCGAAATGATCGATATGAAAACATAAATAAGTTCACACATGCCTATAATATGCGATCGTACTATGGTTTCTCGTCTTTCTTTTCTATTCCTCATAGTTATTTGCTTTTAATTTTGTTCATTTCGTTTATCTGCTCGTTTTTCTTCACTGTGCGTTTTTGTGTGTGTGTGTATGTTCATTCTCGTATTGCCTTCAAAATTCCATGAAAACTTTGCTATTATCCCGCATAATAAGTAAGAGAGAGAATATGAGGAGAAAGAATAAAGCAACAATTGGCCAACTCCGGATTGTTCTAGCATTCCTTTCAGTTTCCATGTTAAGCTGTTTGTGTGGTTCGGAAAAAACCCACCTCGCAATATGAGCGTATAGCGCGCGCGCACATTTTATACAAAATACGGTTGGTTGGGTCTTTCAATTTCGTTCTACGTCTCTTCTCGCACATCTCCCCCTGATTCAACATCAGTCCCATTGTATAACGCTCACACATTGCATATGGGCATACAAACAATACTACAACTAGACGGTTTTAAATGCTTTGCAGAGCAGTAGCAGCAGCACAATATACCGATCGTTTTCCGACATTTTTCATGTTTGTGCTGTGCGTTTTTCACCAGTGTTGCTGCCAGCACAACACAACTGCGCACATAAACGCGTCACAGCCGCCACGGAAGCCGAGGAAGGAGACTGGTAATATCAATGCCAGAGAGAAAGAAAGGGAGACCAACTGAACCATTTGTGTGTATGTGTGGATGGAAAATACTAAAAATCGAGGCAGATGTTGAAAATGTACGCTCTTGAAAAATGAGTCTGAAACATATCATGCTGTTATACATCAAATACAAAGCATTTGGATAGTGTTGTTTTGTGCTTGTTGGTGTTGTTGTTGTTGTTTTTGCTGTTGTTGCTGCTGCTGCATCTTTTTGATTATGTACAGTTGGCGATTGCGGGCCCCTTTTCCAATGAAATGAAAAAAGCAGCAACAAAAGCAGCAGCAACGACGATGAAAAATTCGAAGGGGTCTCGTCGATGAAAATTAAATAAGCGAGTGGCAATATCAAGCAGAACTTGAACAACGCAAAACAGATTGAAACACCGAAAACGAAGAAATGGAGAGAACCGTTTGCATACGTGTACATTTTCAAAGCGGCTTTAGCGGCTTTTTCCTTTTCTCTCTCACTCTTTCTCTCTGTACACAACAACTGAATACCAAGTATGCCATTTGCAACCGAGAGATGTTTCGTTCAAATAACATTAAGCTATTACCATGTAGTATTTGCTATTCACTCTAACTTATGTGTTTTACTCAATGTGCACACACTTCGTCACATTTTAAGAATGTGAATCGTCTCTTCATACATTTGTGCTGTAGGGAGGCGAAAGACGCTTTTTCCATTTCACTATTCCATATATTAGACGGCTGCATTCTTTTGACGAAATTTCCCAATTGGTATAATTGGAATAAAGACATTTGTCAGTGAAGAAGAAGAAGACCGCTGCTGCGGGCGAAACATCACATTTTTAAGCGCAAAAAGAAAATACATGTATGTGGCGGCATTGCGTTTATATTTTCCATTGACATTTTTTAAGCGATCCCAATCCGCTCAATCGTGTATTTTTCTCTTTTCTTATTCAGTTCACACCTTTCGATGTGAAAACTAATGAAAGCGTCCGTCAGACGTGTGATACACACATTAAATATGCGATATTTTTTATTATTCGGTAAGTGTGTTCGCAAAAGAAGAAGGTGCGCATTAAGTTTAGTGTTGTTCCCTTTTTTCCACATTTCATGCGAAATGGCGAACACAGAGTGTGTGCGATAGTGTGCCGTTGTGTATGTTGAAAAATGCCATTTGGTATGATTTCATCATCATCACCACGACTAATGATGATGATGATGATTGCAATGACTGTAGCCCAATTCACAATGGAGCAGAGCATGTCACGGTTCATGTAATTTTTCAGAGGACTTGGCTACGCTTCACCGGCAAAAAGCCGTGTCATCATCCAGCTCAACAGCGCCGCCACATCACTACTTACATATTTTCTTGTCTCTTTTCGCGCACACGATCAATCTCAGTGATGTGCTGCTGCTGTCTGCTTGAGAAGCATTCACTTTTCCTTTGACCGACGAAATAATTGTCGGAAATGCTCAAGTCTCAATATCAAAATTCATTTCAATTGAGCTGCGAACCTTCGATGAATGCAGAATGAAGAGGAAAAAAAAACATTATTTAGGAGAGACGCGCTTTTATAATTTCCGTTTCATCTTAAATTGTTGATCGGGCCTGCGAAAAGTGTGTTTTATATTGTTCATTTATGCCTATGAATGGTGAAACTGGCTTTTCTCTTTCGCTCGCAAGCGCGCGCGCTGTTCGAAAACATTCAAATGTGCACAACGTGCGCGCATCGAGTGTGTGGGACGCCAAAAGACAGACTCACACTGAAATGAATTCACACTGGCTTGAAATATTGTATGAGATCATCACTTGTGGACTTTTTTTTAAGTTGTTTCAGATTTTTCCAAAACTATGTATTCAAATAAAGTTCATTCAATGAACACACACATCCAGAAAATACACAGCACACAGGCTCAGAGTGTACGCGCGTACGGAGCATAGCGAAGCGAGAAAAAACTTACAAAGAAGAAGAAGAATAAAGTACTTTTTTTCATATGTCATGTTTGTTGAATATATTCGGTCGAATCGGCGAAATGAAAAGTTTGCGTATGCGAGAGCGGGATGGAAAAACGGGCAAAATCGCTCAGCAAAGAATGTATACCGCGCCACACTCATCATTTTATTATAGTTGTGGCCTGAAACGATGAAATATGCTGGAGCGAGAGCCGCAACGCTTTGTTTGAACATACGATGAAAACTGGTGAAAAATAATTTCATTGTACGCTTGCCGTATATATAAATATATATGACAAATGTATGTGTACATGTAACATTAACTGCCAGCCTTAATAATAGTTAATTGGAATGGGAGTCTTAAAATCATGTGGTTACGATGGTCGATCGTTGTGTATGTTTTTATCATGCTTTTTTGTCGCATTCGGATCTCTCGCTCGCTCTCTATAATAAACGGCGCGCACTCGGCCACGACAATTGAACAACATTAAAAATAGATTTATTCAAGTGAAATGGTTTTCGTGTTAATTTCAATTGTGTATGCCATTATTCGCTCTGTCTCTATCTCTCACATGGCCTTTATCATTTTTCCAACGGTTGACAATCATTGCTTATCGTGCATTCATTCATTTTTTTTTAATCGTTATTTGAATTGAGCATCAGAGATCGAAGCAGACATATTTCGGTATGTGCTCTAGAACGCATGTGTGCAAATTATGCTAATATTTGGCCAGCTCACACGCACACACACACACACACCCTCGCGCGTACAGATGAAGCTTGAGAGTTTTAGATTCGATCGAGCCCGCACACATTTCTGCCACTCATGTAATTTTATCTCTATCAAACAGCTTGAATTGGCGTCTAACCCTTAGCTCAATGTACACGATTCGCAGCCGTAATGAATAATGCCTATCCATGCACATACAAAATCTCGCTCTCTCGCTCGTTCACTTGCACGAACACACTCGCGCAAAAGATCTGAATAATCCACGAATAATTCAAAACTGACATGTTAATTTGCAAAATATACTGTTCGTCTGGTGCATGTTTTTTTTCTGATTAGTGCTCGTGTGTGTCGTTTAATTTTTTTATAGTTATTTTTCCACTGCCGTTCTGAGCTTTTATAATTGCAAGCTGTATATTTCATTTCATTCGTTCCTTTTTCTCTCTTTCCCTCGAGTACATTGTATGCGTTGCAAATATCCAATGACAATGGCTGGCGTTGATCCATAAAATATTATGAAAAGAATTTCAGAGAGCGAAAAAAACTACCACTTTGAAAAATTGATATGAAATGTTCAGGCACAAAGCAAACAACGGGCTCGGCGAAGAAAAAGAATACGCATACACCGATCAACAAATGTTCAAAAAGCGAACAGAGCAACACAAAAAAAAAAAAACATAATAAAAACAGTGAACGCAAAACGGCAACGGCGCAGAGAAAGATCGGATCGTTGGGAACATTCTAGAATACATTTGCACCAATGTGTGTTACTGCTGTTGTTTTTTCCTCTCAAAAGCCGTATGTTGGAATAGACAAGAAGATATGCAACGCCTTGAAATTGATATTAGCTGAATGAAGATAAAAGAATGTTTTGTTTTACGATAATACAAAGACAGTTATCCTGTGTGCGGGTGACCGCTGCTGATACGCGCGCGCGCTCGTCACGCCAAATGTACTATGAGCTGTGTGTGACTCTATTTTGATCGTGCATATTCAATGTTTCATTGTGGTTTCGATCGATATTCATTCGTTTGGACAGACCGTTTGTGGAAATTTTCTATGCAAATCAATCGATTTGTTGTCCAGTAATGGGGACGGCGGTAGCAGTAGCGACTACGGCAATGGCGACGGCCATTAGAACAATAGCACTAAAATTGGTAGAAAAAGAACGAACCCTTTTGTGAAACATGACGCCAAGCGAGTGGGAGCAGGAGCTCGGGTTCGGACTTGGGCGCAAGTGAGCGCGCACGCACGCAAAACAATCAATCTTGTGTATGTTTTTCAAGCATACAGCATTTATGTGGCTGCTACACAACAAAATCCGAACAACGCAAATGATATTTCCAGATCGCTCATTTTGTTTATCATTTATTTTCTTCACTTTGCGGCATTATTATGATTATATTGTTCGTTTTATGTGCGTTTTTCTTGAATTTTAAATAGCTCCAAGTGAATATAAGCGCTATGAGAACGCGCAATGTATGCGGAACCAGTTTTTCAAAAAATATTCTAATTACATTTTAAACACATAAGACACATGCACTGTCATCGTATCGGCCCCAATGTATATTTTCATGTTCAAATTTGTACATATTTTTAGATCTTTGGAACAGTTGTTGTTTCGCGCACGAAACGGACGAAGAGCAAAAGATAAGTGCGTCACTCAATCAAAACAACCAAAATGCGATCGCGTGGAATGGTTTGTAATTCTCGATAATGAGAAAATCCCACAGCGCCATTTTCATTTGACCAACCTGGAATTGACAAGCCCGAAATATGATTGGTAAAGTGGCAATTTGTCATTGATTGATATTTCAAATGCAATTCACGTGTATCGCGCGCGTGAACACAACAACAACAACAATTATGTGTGCTGCTGCGACACGGCGCAATGCTGCGTGAATATCATATATATTTTTTTCCTGTTGTTTCACTTTGTCGTTTCGGGTGTTGTTTTGACGAATCAACAAATTGACAAAAATTATCCGAGTTTGAATGGATTCTTTTTTCGGCTTTACCAATGTCGACACCAACGTGTATGCAAATTGAAGCGATCACAATTTATCTGTATTCTTCCCCTTCATTCAATTGCACCTCGTTGTGCTTATATGATTTTTCTTTGCAATCGAATTGAAAATAAAAAGGCAAAATGTTTCTATGAAATGGATGATGAGCGAGAAAAAGTATGCTGTTGTTGTGCGTGTGTGGATGACGAGTGCGAGCGTGCGCGCGATCGATTGACACAAACCAAAAACACACAATAATTTCAATAAAAATTCAATGCTGAGCGAACGGGCGCGAAGCTCCAGCGCAAACGATCGGTGCGCCCAAACATAGCATAATTCAATACTATAATTGAACAAAGAGATCGCCATCGAATATGTACGGAATGGACGTCATTATTTTGTCTTGTTTCGGCCTGATCTGGCATACTGAACATCTCGTAATTAACATATAGACAAAGTCCGTGAACGCGTGTGAACGCTCTCTCGCAACGCACAAAAATATTATTATTATTTACCCACTTCGCCAAAATTATTTGCCATCGACGATGATATTTATTTTACGAATCTACGTATTTTCAGCGTTAAATGCCGATCATTCGAATGTGGTCGCGGTCGCGAGCGCTAAACCAACGTCGAAATAAAAAAAAAGGTAGCGCAAAAAGAAAATTTTGAGCAGGTTTCGATGTTTCTCTTCACACAGTGCCGATGTGTGAGCCGGTAAACAGCAACGGCAACAACAAAAGTGGTTTTGATGTTTGAAAAAATGGCAGATTTTAATCGAATTGGTTGAAGATGAATGAGATCAAAAGATCAATAAGATTTCGAAGTGCGATCTGGCTGTCGCGAATTCATGGTGAATTTGTGCGCATATCGCGACAGCGGAAAAGAAAGCATAATGGCTTCGTCGACACCAATTGTTCCAATTGGCTGTGACTCTAACGTCAAAATGATGCTGTCGATATTGAAGTTCATTCTAATCGCCTTCATCGCTGCTAATGCTTAAAATGTTTATTTTACTCAAGCATTAGCAGTGAATTGAAATCTCAATACGAGAAAAAAAAAACACACACAAATCACAATATTGTGAAATGAAAGATCAAAGAAGAACAAAAAACGCAGAGAACACGCACCGAAAATTATGATGTGGAACTTTGAATCAATTGTTCGGTGACTGTGTGTTTTTCAACATTGATTTTTCCGCAAACAGCGATTGTGTCACAAACACATTTTGTGTTTTTTTCGTCTGTCCAATGCCTGTGACCGACTGGAACGTATTTGAATTCATGCAAAATGTACAAACGCGCGAGACACCGTGGGTATTTATCATTGAAACAATGTTTATTATATGATTTATTTTGAGGTCTTCTTATTATTGCCTTTTTTCCACTCGCCTTCGATAACGAATTATTTCATGTATACACGTTTATTGCGCGCGCGGCCCATACATAGACGAATCCGTAGCAGGCGGGTGCTTAGACACTTACATTTTCATCATAATTATAATCATATAGTCCCATTGTCATCGAAATTAACATGCTGCAGCGCATCGAACAACGACGATGACAAATAAAGTAGGTAGACTCTTGATAAATTCGATACATAAAATGTGTCAATTCGCAAAAACTGATGAGTGATTTCGTGAACGAATGAAAAAAGCCCACACACACACTCACAAATGACGAGCCACGATCCGATCACATAAATATCGATGAAAAAAGACGGGAAAGAAGAAGAAGAACGAATACGTTGCTTCAAGAGCATTTTGAATGCCAGCAATTTCATAGCCATTCGAGGAAACGCGTTAGCACAGAAAGTTTGATCGTGAAAATGATGAAAAATGAGTAAAAGAGCCATTTAAAGCTGAATATAAGAAATGAACACACAAAATGAAAGCCAATTGATTTAAAATCCTTCTTGGTGGTTGAGTGGCGACGGCGATGGCGACGACGACGACGACACATCAACGTTTTCTGTATTCTGAACATGCCAACCAGAAGTGCTGCTCAAGTGGTTGTAGCAGTAGTAGTAGAAAATAAGCAAGCGAATATGTGCAAAAGCACACGATGTCGCGAGCGAATTCGTGCAAATCCCATATTATGATCATAGGCGGATTTTCCATGTTTATTTTTATGTAGATAGAATTTGCGTGCGCGTGTATGTGTTTTGCTTTGTGTGCGTCGTCATCGGGCGCTTGCTGCCATTGTCGTTAATGTACGACGAGCCAGCCACACAGCATGTACCGAATCGAGAACGAACATCGCGCGGAAATATGTATACAACAATAACAGAATCTCTCTATTATTTCAGCCGAATCAAATTGCAACGACCAAATTATTGAAACAAAATGGTTTCAAACAGCCCCTGAAATAGTCGGAAATCACGTCGGTGTACAAAATGCTAAGAATTGCCGTCGCTGAGCTTGTGTGAGCCTCCAACATAACAACATGCACGCATACAATCGCTCACCGATAAATTCACCGACACACACACAAACACACAGAAACTCACTCGCTCACTCCATGCAGGCAAGCACACGTATTCTCAGCAGAAGACAAGCATAATAGCACACTGATTCATCGACAAGAGCGTATTCGCTCTCATCATGGATGCTTTGCATGTGTGCACACAGGGCACACACTGTGTGTATAACCGTTTCTAACTAGCAGTAGAACACACAGAGAGAAAGAGAGAGCGAGAGAGAGAAAGAAAAGAAAAAACCCAAATCCAAAATGGCGGATATGAACGCCATGGAAATTTTTTTCTTCTTCTTCATTTTGCATTTTGTATTTTGTACACGTTTAATGATATGGAAAATTTGCATCGATTCGGCAAACGTTCCGGACCAAACAAAAACAAAAATCCAAGATCGATTGCACTTCGAAATGGTGATTGTCAATTAAATTCATACAAATACGCCGATAAAATCGCTGGAGACCCCCTCCTTATACGAGGAAATACCAAGAAAATATATTTAAAAAAACAAAATACGACAACAAATTTCACACGAATCTATGATTGATATAGTACGCGATGTAAGACGCGTTCGTTGAAATTCCAGATTGATATTTGCTGTTTTCTTCTGTTTGTCAAACAAAATTAATTCAAAATACACTAGCCACAAGTAAGCCGCAGACACACAGAAAATGCGCTGGGACTGGTGTGTTGCGCATTTACTGAACAAACCGATCGACAATTCGAGCATGTTTGAGCATCGGTGTATTATGATATTCGCTTGATTTTCGTCGATAGTGCAAACATTTGCCAAAAAATAGACAATACAAATCTTAATTAAGTATGATCAGAAACCGGAATTTCATATTGGAATTGGTGGTAATAAACTTACCGTAATCAGCACAGTCTTCATTTAAAAATACAACACTGAATTGCAGCTCTCGCAAACTGGTTTCTACAAACAATTGCTCGCCGTTTTCACACACAACTTTTTTCTAAATAACTTTTCTTTGCTTGCTTTCGTGAAAATCGTAC
Organism: Obolodiplosis robiniae; assembly: GCA_028476595.1. Classification (NCBI taxonomy): domain Eukaryota; kingdom Metazoa; phylum Arthropoda; class Insecta; order Diptera; family Cecidomyiidae; genus Obolodiplosis; species Obolodiplosis robiniae. The sequence goes on along the minus strand of CM052017.1, from coordinate 2,278,544 downwards.
TCTCTTTTTACCTCGTTTCAACCAAAAATAAAAATGTTTTCCGTCAACTTGATTGTAATATGTTCAAAATAGTTCGTGTGTGTTTGTTTAATGTGCTACTTGCTGCTTCAAAAAGAAAAAAACTCTTGTTTGCTGTTGCTGTTGTTGTTGTGTTTTGTTATTGTGAGTTGGATGGTGTCTTTCTTGTTCAGCTTCCTAAATGGCAATGAGCATCAGCGTGGATCAGAACGAAATGCGGCAAGCAACGTTCGCTCTCTCGTACGCAGAGACCAAACACACACACGCGCTGAGAACGAGAGAGAAAGAGTGAGCAAACGCGTCAACCGCATACGAAGTCAGCAATTCAACGGCGAAGGATGAATAAAGATATACGATCGGTTCTGCGGTGGCAGAAATCTGCTGAATATTGCATATCGTTCACAATAGTACGATATGCTCAGTGGCTTTATGCACTATATATTCATTTATTTATTTATTTATTACTTTGATCATCTATAATATCGAATAAAAGCGCAATCAACGGCACGTGTTTGTCATTTTTTCGATAAATCATTGAAATTTTCTCGTAATTTTGGTCGATTTTACATCGATAAATTGCCATGAATTCACCATTGTGAGTTAGCCATATTATCAAATGCGTTCTTCTGCCCCATGATCTCTGGAGTAAAATTCTTTCTCTTTTTCTCTTTCTCTGCCTCATTCTCATTTTGATGATACAATTGCAGAAGGTGACGATTGTTATTTGCTCGCAATACAAATGCAGCTTTTTCCCTGAACATTATACACTTTTGTGAGCAAACTTCGACAAAGGAAATTTCCTTTTTTTTCAATTTATTTTGCGTTGTTCGCCGATTATTCTACCCGTATGTTGTCCGCTACACAAAGCAATCGCATAGAATTTGCAGTGACCATAGATTTCATGCACCGACTTGAGCTTATTGTTGGTTTTGCGAGAGATGCATTAGAAACGCTTCATTTTATCACAAACGATTTGGCATTTTGTAATGTTTCGCAAAGCGCCGTTTCAAATGTGTAGTATATGCATCGAAGGAAATTAGACCTTATTTGAAGCGGCAGAACACATTCTTCGGTAATTATCGATTCCGAACTTCAAATTTTACTAATACAAATTTGATTTTCAGTTCTAGCTCTAATTCTCTCATTCCATTGATTTTGTAGAGCACGTATTTTTCATAATTTATGGCTCATAAAACTTGCACATACACCACGAGAAAATGTAGTGGCTGAAAAATCGTGATCGTTATCGTCAACATGAATATAGAGGTGAGGATCTTTAATTTCTTTTGCAAACTAAATATACATTTTTATATCATTTATTCGTCTGTTGTCAAATAAACATATTTCGAATGCGAAATTTGAAAATGAAAATCCCTTTTTACGAATACATTATGTTTTCTCTTGTTGAATGAAGGCTTCCGAGTGTTTGTTCTACTGAAATGCTTATGAGAGGTTAAAGCGCTTTCGTTGTGTAGGCGTTTTCAAAAAGATTCGAATAACATGTGTATGCGCGTTTTATGAAGTAGCATGTTAATTTCATTTTTTTCTGCTTTTCAGATTTATCGTTGGTTCTGATCGAAAAAAGCTCAAATTCAACATTAATTTCGAATCATCCTAAATTATCCAGAATTGATCATTTTTGATCATGTAGAATTGAAATCGCCATTGAAAGTGATTAAAAAAAAAATTATTTATTTTTTGAACCCAAAGAACTTGGAAGAGACAAATTGATGTGTCTAAATATCAGAAGCATCTGTGCATAAATTTGCTTATCGAAATCACATGGAATGAACACTTTACGTAACATTCAGTTTATCTTTTGATTTTCGATGGAACTACGATATTTCTGATACAAATCGATTTTAGAACGCTTTCCCTTTGACCCGATAATGATCAATGTTACAAAGACTCTTCAAGAGACACAAAGAACCAAAGTCTCCGATGATTTGTTGGGAAATGATATAAAAGTTAGTTTCGATGTGACAGATCAGAGATTTCCAATTTGTTCGACTGAAATAAGAATACCCAATGACGAATATCATTTTGGAAGAATATTACTTGAGCAGTCTTACAAATTTAATTTCTGCAAGTTCTTCTTCAACAAGAAAAAAGATAGAAAATGTGTTTTAATCGATCAATCAAAAATCACGAGAACAAAAATAACGATCAAAATAATACGAAAATACTGTCCAAAATAAGATCATTGTAGCATTGCATGACATCATTCTGATGTAGAGCTACACACAGCTAACGCACATTCTGGAATTTAATGTCGATCCAATAAAAAATAAAAAAAGAATATTGTTTGTTTATTATGCCTGTACATAGTTTGTGAAATGTTTCTACCGGTGCCACCAACATATATTTTATGCACGTTTGCAGTGGAAGAAAAACTGCAGGCCATGGCCCTCTCGTGGATAGATGGAAAATGAACATGAATAAAACCACTTTCGAAACATACATTTGACATTCCTGACAGCAACAACATTGATGTAAACATTACGATTTGATATCCGAATTTGAAGAGGTAAGTACCATTTCCCTGGGAATATGGCTTAATCTTGTTTAAATTGAATGAAAAGTTGAATCATCAAATTCATCAATACAAAAAACACCATTCAATGCATTGGAACAATTTGTTTTTGATTCCAAAACTATAATTCAAAGTAGAGTTTTGTTTAAATCTTCGAAGAATTCAATTGATTATTCAAATTGTATGAGTAAAGCGAATTTGATTTATTATTTTGCAATTCAGACGATGTTTTCTAACCAAATAATCTCTCTCTATCCAGCCAACAAAGAATAGGAAAGAATCGGTAAATGCAGTCCGAAAACGATTCAGCTGATTTCGAAAATGCTGCAGTGAAAATTGAGCCGCAAGAGATTGACGAAAATGTCACATTTGAATTTGTCGATCCAACGAATCATGTAAATATCAATAATGATTACATCAAAAGTGAAAAGAATCCGCTGCTGGTAGAGGTCGATGTGACAGAAATTGGCGATTTAAAATCAAGTATTCTGGATGAGACTGAAATCAAGCCGCAGATAAAAGTTGAAATAGTCGATGAGTTTAATGGCTTCGTTGAAGAACCAACGTCCTCCGCGATTTCAGCCACTGATGTGCATCGCTGTGAATACTGTCAAATGGTATTGCCAACAAATGAAGAGCTCGAGAATCATCTGCAGGAGCATAGGAAGAGGAAACCATTCAAGTGTCCATATTGTGATAAAAAATGTTCGGTTAAATACAACATTAAACCTCATGTGAGCATGGTGCACCCGGAAAAGCTGGCAGAATACATGCATAAACGTTTATATAAAACCGATAGTATTTTAGATCCAGAGATTTCAAGTGCAGCAGCAATACCGTCATGCTCCGTGTGCCACAAACAAATGAGCAGTTTGCAAAGTTTAAAGTTGCACATGCGAACACATACGGGCCACAGGCCATTCGATTGCCCTTACTGTGAATACAATTGCGCGTTTAGGGCCAATCTAAAACCTCACATTCGTAATAGGCACCCGGAGCATTTAAGTGAATATTTTGAACAATTGAAAAGTAGGAGTGGGAGAAATAAGCTTTACGCAGAAAATACCGGCTCTGTTGATGCTGAAGTGGAAGAACACAAATCTCTTGTAACTGCAGTCGCAGCAACACAGTCTAATTCAAGCAACCCATTCACTGATACTTCCGATGTGCATCGCTGTAAATACTGTCAAATGCGATTGCCGACGATTGAAGAACTCCAAAGACACATGAAAAAGCATTTGATCATGAAACCATTCAAGTGTCCATATTGTGATAAAAAATGCTCGATCAAAAGCAACATCAAGTCTCATGTGAGCATGAAGCATCCCGAAAAGTTAGCCGAGTATATTGAACAACGCTTAGATAAAACTGAAAGTGTTTTAGTTCCGGAGCTTTCAAGTACATCAGCGATGCCAACATGTGCTGTGTGCAACAGACAAATGAGCAGTTTGTTCGCGTTGGAAAAGCACATTCGAATGCATACGCATGCAGGCCAAAGGCCGTTTTCGTGTCCTTATTGCGAATATAAGTGCGCTGCCAAATCAAATATAAAATCACACATTCGTTTTCGGCATCCGCATAATTTAGATGAATACTTGGAGCAGTCCAAAATTAGAATCAACAGAGAGAAGGTAGATGGACAAAATCTTGGCCCACAAACGTGCTCCTTGTGCCACAAGAAAGTGAGATGCTTCAGCAAATTGAAAATACATATGCGCATTCATACAAAAGAGAAACCGCACCGCTGCCCTTATTGTTCGCAACGCTGCACCTTGAAAGACAGTATTAAAAAACACATTCGGCGAAAGCATCCGGAAAAACTGCATGAATATTTAGAGCTATGCGAAAATGGAACTCTCGATGACATTCTAACGAGCAGTGCCGAAGATAGTAGGACTGAGGAAATACAAGCGGATAATGTCCCATCTTACTGTGATCAATGTGAAGAGCAATTTACAAATGTCACAAACCTGAATTATCATATACTTCAGATGCATTATTCCGAGCCGGCATGCACGAATACCGAACGAACATTCAACTGTCCAATTTGCTCTAAAACAATCTCACATCGGAACAATATGAAGGTTCACCTTGCAACGCACTTCCCAGACAAACCCTTTGAATGTAACATTTGCCTGAAAAGGTTCAAAGTCAATAATTCGCTGAGAATTCACAAGTTGTCACACGATGGTCCAAAACGCTTTCAATGCTCACACTGTCCACAAAAGTTCCTATTGAAATCATCTTGCACCAAACATGAATATTCGCACAAAGATTTGTATCCGTTTGCATGTGACAATTGTTCGCGTCGTTTTGCAACGCAATCCAACTTGGACGAACATAAGCGCAATCAAAATGACCCAACGAACATGACGGATTCATGCAAAAAAAAGAAATCATCCAAATGGCTATGCACATATTGCTCAAGAGAATTTGTTTCAAAGCAAAGTCTACAAAGACATGAAATAAATCACGTGAAAAGCAGAAAGGAACGGGAAGCGTTTAGTTGCAGTGTTTGTCAAAAGAAATTTATAGGACAACATTCATTAAACACGCATATGAAAGTTCACACCGGCGAAGGGCTGCTCGATTGTGACGTGTGCAGTAAACAATTTATATCGAAGGCATTGTTGAATCATCACCGAAAAATCCACTGTGACGAAGAAAATAAGCCGTTCCAATGCCAATACTGTTCAAAAAAGTTTGCACTGTCCAGCTATTTGAGGGTGCATGAGCGCACACACACGGGTGAAAAGCCGTTCAAATGTGAACATCCCGGCTGCTCAAAATCATTTGCCACTTTAACTAGCAAAAAGCGGCATGAATTCATCCATACTGATATCAAACCACACTCGTGCACCTACTGTGAAAGAACATTTCGAGAGAAACGACATCTTAAAGAGCACACACAAATTCACACAGGAAAAAAATATAAGTGCGACATTTGTGGTTCCAAATTTGCACGCAGTGGCGATTTCAATCGGCACATGCGAAATCATCAGACATCGTCCAATTGAAATAATTCGTATTATTATCAAATTCGACCGAAAATTATTCATAAACAACAATTATCATAGAAATAAAATAATGTTTGAAAAAATGATGAACTGTCATTACGAATGACAGTTGTGGCCATCTGATGGAAAGCTCGGAAATCAAAGAGTTTTTCAATTTTGACAGAAATCTGAAAAATATAAATATTGCTCAAAAGGAATCGAAATTGCCGTTTCTATTTTTTTTCGACATTAAAAAATTATTTTGATATTGAAATTGAAGACGCAAGTATATTTGAACTTAAATCGAATTTCCCTTCCGAATGACACATGAACTTCGTTCATTCAATTATTTACTCTTTTTCGGTGCAAATCTGTAGAAGAAATCGAGAATCCGTCGATGCAATGGAAATCGATGACTTACAATCGACATTACTGGACACGACTGAAATCAAGTCCGAAATTGTCGATGCAATCGATGACCGAATTACGTACAAAATTTATTTTGAAATGTAATAACTTGGATCACGTTGAACAAAAACTACCAAACGTTATAATGGTCTGCAAACTACGGCTGTTGAAAAGCTCAATGAAAACACTGAAAAGGAAAAGTCCAATCCCACCGATCCAGAGATGATTGAAATATTGGAAAGGAATCGAAAATATATAAAATGTCGGATCATGTCCCGTGTGCGATAAAGTATTGAGCTCTGCTGGCAATCCGACAGCGTGGATTTTAAGTTTGGCTGCTTTAATTCTTGTAATTTCATTCCCAAGGTGAACGACATTTCCAGTGCCCATATTGTCCATACCGATGCCAATTGAAATGCAATGTAAAAAAAACGTTGGCTCAATGCAACCCGAAAAACTCGCCGAATACAAGCACGATTATTATTACCTCATTAAGCAGTCAGATGAAGCTGAAATGCTTAAGAAACACAAATGACCCTTTTGCTTAGCTCGATTTGAAAATAATTCAATTACTTGAAAAGTTCCAATAAAATAGTGAACGGAATTCAATCAAAGCTCGAATTCGGCAAAACCTGCCCTGAATTTGGAAGAGCTGATGAGACCAAACACATTCAAAATACAAAATGTTTTCTTTTTTTTAATTTGTCATAGTTTCAAACAATATTTATATTTTCATTGGAAAATACTGTAAAAATACAGTTAAAGATTGTTCCTATATTTGTTTGCGAAGCGAATTCCGTCTGAAAATGATTCAGATTGAATGAGAGTTCCCAATTTATGTGGAAAAAAACTTGATTTTCTGCAAATGTTAAAAATTAACAAAAATTTGTGATTCATTAAATTGAGCTTTATTTAAAAGAAAAAATGAGAATTGATATATTAATGACGGTTGTATGCAAGAAGAAGAATAATACAATTGTGGCCCTCTGGTCAAAAGATCGAAAATCAATGAGTTTGACAGTCTTGACAGCAAATGGGAAAACGTAAACATTTCAAGCTAAAACCCAATTGATACCCAAAAATATCGAAACCAAATCATTTTTTGGCTTGTATTTACTTGTTAACGACATCTGAAACGTGAGTGATTATAATATCTTTCTTTTCATCCAATAGTATTTCACACACGTGAATTGATTTACGTGTATGTATGTTGGAGTAGTGTCTCTTTTGGACAATTCAATACTTCAATAACACTGAGTCACATTTGGAACACAAAAACGCTCGCGAAAACTAGTTTCAAGACACAAAATTATCTCGAACAAGTAGAATATTGATGTTACGCTCAAACGATTTTTAAACTGATGATTTAATGAAACTCGATAATGTTCATGTGAAAGGCCATTTTTGAACATGGATCAAAACTGGTACACAAACAAATGGTGCAGTTAATTCCAATTATTACTACTTCTACAATTTGTTTTCATATATTTCGCCGATGAAAGAAGTAACAAAACATTTTCAACTATTGTAAAAAAAACTATTTTCTTCTGTTTCGACAGGAGAATTCAATAATCCGAAGCAAATGCAATCTGAAGACGAGTTTCTGCAATCAAGAGACGAAGATTTACACATCCCCATCGATGTAGTGAAAGTTGAACCGGAGGAATGCAACGAAGATGTGGCGTTTGAATTTGTCGATCCAACGATTCATGTGCATATTCCGAATAATGGGCTGTTCACGAATGATTCGGTTAAAACCGAAAGGAATCCGTTGCTGGTGGAGGTCGATGCAACCGAGATTGGCCAATGGAAATCGAACTTTGACGATCAGACGGAATTTAGGGATGAATTAGTAGCAAGTATTTTTGATGATGATGGTGTTGGAGTTAAAGCTGAAGCTGAAGCTGAAGTCGTTGTACACGAACCAGTAGCGCCAACGATAATATTAACAACAGCCGCAGTTCCATTGCACCATATCGCACCACAACATGAGCACAAGCGGATGAGAGAGACAGATAAAAATCCAACCGAAAATCGTCCCAGTTGCCAATATTGTCAAAAATCATTTAAATCGAATCATGCCCTAAACGAACATTGCCGTATGCACACTGGAGAGCAGCCGTTCGGCTGTCCATATTGCCAGAAGCGATGCTCGCGAAAATCCAATTTGAAAGAACACGTTCGCACTGTGCATCCAATGCAATTGGAAGAATATATACAGCAAAATACGAATGTGGCGGCGAATCGTAAAGATTCAAATCGGATTTCATTGCATCCGTCATTTAATGACGTGATTAATAAGGCTCTTGCCAATGCGTCTGGAGGTGAATCTCAAATGAGCCGAAAACCGAAAAATCAACGATCCGTAGTGGAACCCAACATAAAAACCGAGATAATTGTTGAACCAGATATTCCGGAACAATTGCAAGCTAATGCCAAAGAATCATCTGCAACTGCAACCCGACAAAAAAGGGCTGCAATTGATAGAGCTGGAAAAGACGCAAATTCGAATGGATCGCGAAGAAATTCGCGCATCTGTCCGATATGTAATAAAGAGCTTTCGCGCAGTGGAGGTTTGAATGAGCATATGCGGACGCATACCAAGGAGCAACCGTTCGAATGTCCGTTCTGTCCGAAAAGGTGCGCCAAAAAATCGAATCTGAAACCACACGTCCGAACCGTACACCCCGAACGATTCGATGAATTTGTGAAGCAACGTGATATCGAAACATACAAACGACAATTTCAAATTGTTGACAAACCTGAAACAAAAGAATCGGATATATCAGCGGGGAAGGTATTTCAGTGTGGCATTTGTCGGAAGCGATACGCACAAAGAACAGGATTAGTGAATCACGTGCGAACACATACTGGAGAACGTCCCTTTTCTTGTCCATTCTGTCCAAAGCGGTGTACGATCCGGGCCAATGTCAAAGCGCACGTGAAATCAATGCATCCAGATCGACTCGAAGAATATAAAGAGATTGTTATGGATGAAACGGTGGGCCGCTTGAATAACACGGATGCAGCAGATGAAATTCCGTCGAGTATCGAAGAAACCCAATTGCAGCTGAGCTGTGGAATGTGCTCTGAAAAATTCGACACTGAGTCACAGCTGAGAGACCACGAACGAGTGCATACGGGAGCAACGCCATTCCAATGCGGCCATTGTGACGACCAATTTGTCGATACCAACCAGTTGAAATACCATATACTTCAGGCGCATTGTGAGCAAAATCCGTTCAGCTGTCGATTCTGCGATAAAGGCTTTTCGTCGGAATTGGCATTGAAACAGCACGCAGAATCGTGCACACAAGCCAATCGCAAATACGATTGTCCAATATGTGCACGAACGTTTTCAAAGCGATTCAATATGAAAATTCACATAACCTCACACTTTCCAAACAAACCATATCAATGCAATTTTTGTTCAAAATTCTTCAAGACCAGCAGTTCATTGCGCCTTCACAAGCGCATACACACCGATACGAAAAAGCATCAATGCGCCTACTGTCCGCAAACTTTTCTGCTGAAACAAACGTGCACAAAACATGAGTTCACCCACCGTGAAGTATATCGTTTTGTATGTGAAATCTGTTGCCGGAAATTTCCAACGCAAAGCCAATTGGACGAGCACAAACGCAATCAGAATGATCCCACGAACACAACGGATCTGTGCAGAAAGAATATGCAATCGCATTGGCTATGCACATATTGCTCACGGGAATTTTTCTCAAAGCAAACGTTGGAACGGCACGAATACAAAATACACTTGAAAACCAGAGAAGAGCGCCGAATATATAGTTGCAGCTTCTGCCCGAAAAAATATTCGGAAAAATGCTCATTAAATGCTCATATCAAAACTCACACTGGCGAAGGTCTTTTCGAATGTAATGAATGTGGCAAACAATTCATATCGAATACAACGCTGAAGTACCATAAACGGATCCATCGCAATGAGCGGGCTTTCGTGTGCCAGTATTGTTCGCGGTCATTTATAGCGTCGAACTCTTTGACAGTACACGAACGCACACATACTGGCGAAAGGCCGTATCACTGCCCCAATCCAGATTGCCTCAAGTCATTCAGCACGAGCAGCATGCTGAACAAACATAAGCTCACGCATACAGATATAAAACCATGGACTTGCACCTACTGTGATAGAAAATTCCGAGAGAAACGACATCTCAATGAGCACATACAAATTCACACGGAAAAGCGACACAAGTGCGACCTTTGTGGATCAAAATTCGCACGCAGTGGCGATTTCAATCGGCACATGCGAAATCATCAAGCCATGAAAAAATAAATTGAAATTAAAATATTCGATGGATGACAACATATTGAAGGAAATCAACTTCTGTCGCTAAATAAAAGTAAATTGTATGCAACGATAAATGACAAATGACAAATCAAGCAATTGAAAAACAAAATTCTAAATAAAATTTCAATTGAACATAGTTTGAAAGTAATTGAATTTTTTTTTTTTTTTTTTGAACACTGAAGAGTGAAACTGCTTTGTTACCTAATTGATTTGCCAAATTATCAGCAAATTATATATTTTGAATGAATAAATGAGTTTTTTCAACCCAAAAAAATAATAAATCACAAACAAAAATGAAACGATTCTCAGAATCTCAGTTAGGTCATAAAATATTCCATATCAATTTTATAGCTGATAAAATATGATTGCACGTTCTATTTCAATACATCAAATGAATATATTTCAAATTCAGTGCGGCAAATACTCTTAGCACAAACATAACGTGTCGAGTCCAGTTAAAGCAGTAATATTTGAAGAACCGGTTTCTGTCGCATACCTAGATGATTGAATTATTAGATGAATGCTTACGTTCTGTACTTCATGCCGTAAGTATTTGTAATAACATTTACAATTATAACAAAATAAAAAATTCGTTCTACGGTCTCAAACTTCAAAATTGGTCGCATTTTATTTTGTTTTTATATGCTAAAAATTTGATACAGGCTTATCGAAATTTGGTTATTTTGATAAATTAAAATATAATTCTAGGCTTATCGATCGAGAATTTCTACGGTTCTGTACTTCAATTTGGATAACATGATATCCAGTTCAAAGTCTATCAAAGTTGAATGGGTGACAATGAAAACCGACCTCTAACTATTGCGAGAATTAAAATGAGACTAGAAAAAAACGAAAATTGAAATGAGACCAGAAAAATTTTTTTGCATAAAAATGAGACCCAAATTTTTTTCACTGGTTGTCTCATTTTTATCTTCAAATTTTCCGGGCTCATTTTTGCTCTAAAAATTTTGTGGTCTCCTTTCTCCATACATATTTTAAAAGTTTTTCGATCTCATTTTTATCCACAAAATTTTCACGATCTCATTTTTATTGTTCAAAAATTCTAGGTCAAATTTTCGTTTTAAAAATTTTCCGGGTCCCATTTTAATTTTCACAATAGTTAGAGGTCGGTTTTCATTCTCACCCATTCAGTTTTGGAATTTCAGTTTTCAGATTCGAACAATGATTTTTTTCTGTAAAACAAAAAGTGGCGAAATTTTATCAGCTGCCGTTAGAGCTGTTGAAATTATGGCTTAGCAATTGATGTGGCAGTTGTTTTTGTAGGTTGTTATACGTAAATTCAAATCTGAGAGCCGCTGTTAATTCAATAAACAAGCGGTACGACCAGTTGAATACTTTCATTGATTCCAATCTCCAAGCAGACAATATGAAGGGTACATAGGAGATTTCGGGTGCAAAAATGGTCAAAACTCCCCAAGTCAAGAATGATAAGAGAAAATAAATCAATGCTAGTTGAAATACGTTTTGAAAAAAGGAACACTGGTATAGAACGGACACACTTCTCGTGTGTAGCATCAATTGAACGTATCCGTTCTTTTGTTTGAAAACAAGCGGTGACAGGTCATTAGGCAGACATCAAATGTCATGCTGTTGCAATAAAAGAACTGCAGTTAGTGAGTGACATAAAACCATTGAAACACCATGGTCAAATGCATTTGAGATTATAATTGTATTGCATTTTGTTTTTCACTGGAATGATCGTTTTTTCCATCGTAAAAGTCGTGTTGTGCATCGAAGATGCCAAAATAAATCGTGTGAAAATCAATTAGGTGATGGGATGAACTGTTCCAACAAAAACAACAAAATAGCAAAAACCAGCATAATTATTTGCGCAAACGAACAAATAAAATACAAAATAAATTGATAAACACAGTTGTGTCTGTGTCATGCCCAAAAAAGACTGCAAATCACGATGGAATTCTTTACCAGTCAAGATGAATACGATCTCGAAAAAGTTTTGTCATTATGTCGCGATCAGTTCATAGCTGATTTCGAATTTGAAGATATTTATCAAGACCTGCAAAATGGGGATGTGCTGCCTTTGAACGATTTGAAGTCATTACGGTCTCTCACAACTGAGGAGGAGCGCATTGACAAATTGTTCTTTTTGATCATCATTCGAGGTCATCAGACGTTTGACAATTTTCTATACGAACTTGGAAATTACTATCCGTGGCTCCAAGATATCGTTGAACGACGACTGCAGGCCTTGAGGCGAAATCGTGAATCTATTATTGATCAAACCACCGATCATTACTACAAAAAGATCCAGAGCCTTCAAAAAGAACTTCCAAAATTCCCCGACTCAAATATACATCGATCCGAAGTGGTAAGTGTGTCCTCATCGAATCGACAGATTCTCTTTGTACAGTTTAAATATATTTGTACATATCTCCGGATTTCGTGTGGTTTTTGAATATGACCGTCCAAATTTATGGAAAATCTGTTGTTGTGATATATTCGAGTTCAAATGCGTCATTCATATGCAATTTTGCATTTAAAATGCATTCAGGCCAACCGGTTTTATGTTTATGTGAACTGTCAAAATATGGTGATGTCGGCCAAAAGTTGAACTAACCATCGAGCAACGAAGGATGGTTTTTGGCGTATCGTGTTTTTTTTCTTGTCGAAAACATTCGAACATTTGAATATTTTTGACAATTAAATGGTGTGGATTTCAATTTACTTGTTTGCTTTTAAATTTTTTGATAGAACTAATTTTTGTTCAAATGCAAATGTTTGAATTGATTTTCAGTTGTGGGAAGTTCGCAAGAAGCTGTTGTCGCTTTCAAGTCAAAATCAGTATTTGGTGGTTCACGGAAGTTTATCGGAGGGAAAGAGATGGATTATAATGGACGCCGTCTGCAGCTTCAAAGTGATGGAATCGACTGAAGGAAACGTTTTCTGGATCGACTGTAGCAAATGCAAAACATCGGAATTGATTTTTCAACAATTGCAAAAGCTATATATCATATTCCGTACAAATCATTCAGTTGAAATACATCCTAGCAACTATAAAGATATTAAAAATAAAATAATCAGCTACACTGAGGCGCTTCGCCATAGCATTAAAAAGGGTGTCCTCGAAAATTGCTTGCTCATTTTAACCGATGTACCAAATTTCGAAACACTTCGTGCCTTTGATTTGAATTGCAAGACTTTGATTACAGTTCGCGATAAAAAGGTTTGCCTCTTTTTTGCACACAATAAAGAATTGCACTATTTTGATCGTAATTCATTATTGAACAAGAGTTACAAATCATGAATTTGTTTTTATTTCTAGCTCTTGGAAAAGCTACCGAGTCCAACACACAAAGTGGAAGTAAGCAGTGGATTCACGTTAGTCGAATGTAAAGAATTGTTTGCTAAAGTACTAAATCGACCCGTCAAAGAGTTACCTGATGTAGTTGTGGATTTACATCGATTGTGTAATAAAAATCCCTTTGTAATTTGCGTAATGGCTGTGAATTTGAAGCAATTTGGATCAAATATCATGCGATGGAATCACTGGAAAAAGTTATTAATAAAAAATGAGTAAGTTTCCTTAAAATTACAATAAAATTCGATTTTTATCTGGCTTTTAAAAAAAAAAATGTGTCTACTATTTTCTCAATAAAGATCGACGAGCTACGAAGCGTTACGGAAGCCAATCGAGGAATCATTGAAAGCGTTGAAGCATGTGGAGTACCGGCTGCCGAATTTCTTGGAGAGTTTGGTTATATTCAGTGATAATGTGAACATTCCAATGCAGGTGCTTCAATTATATTGGAATTGTACTGTGACTGAAGTTGAAGATATCGTCAAATATTTAGATGATCTGTATTTGGTGCATACGAAATTCATTGAAGGTGTGAAATATTGTTCACTCCATTACTTGTACTACACTTACCTCGCAAGGCATATCGATGCCGTTCGCAAACAAAAATTGCACCAACAGTTGATTGAAAGCTATAGGTCAGTATTAAATGCAATTTTGTTTGACTGATTAGAGGCTTTGATTAATGTTCACAATTTCAACATTAAAATATATTTGCCATTTTCATTTAACTTCAATAGAATTGGTGATGCATTGATGGCCCGTTCGGAACCGTACATTTTGAACTTGCCGGATGATAAATATTTTCACTTCTATGTGGGCTACCATCTCAAAGAAGCGGGATCTCGTTTCCGCGAACTATTTCCAATCTTGTATTTTGACTTTGGATTTTTGGAAGGTAAATTGCGATACAGCGGCCTGTCAAACACGTTGGGAGACTTCAAATTATATGAGACTGAAATTTCTGGCGATGAATCGAAAATCCCATTGGAAGAGTTAACGGATTTTCTGGCTTACACTGAGGAGCAATTGTTAGTATCAGATGATACATGTTTGCTGCAATATGCTCTCTTTAAACATGATTCAATACTCAGCGAAGCACTGAAACAAGCATCGCAATTTGAAAATCGCATTTGGTTTACCGATATGTGAGTAATTTCAAACGCTGTTCCCCGATAAAACCTCCTTTTAATGCATTTCTCTTCTTCATCTAGTGATCATTCGGTGAAATACCGTCAAATCATCAAATTGCCGGAACACGTTCAACCAAGATTACTAAAGCTGCTCGATCAAAACACATCTCTAATTGCATTTTCGGATCACACAATTTATCAAATTGACATGTCATATGAATATACGTCGGAGGAAACGGTCTATTCTAGTCATTTGAATGCCATTGTTGATATGCAGTTATTTCATAAAAATCACTTTGTAACGTTGGACGAACATGGAATTGTGAATGTGTGGTCGCTGGCACAAGCAATTCGAACACCGAATTTGAGTCGCGAAGAGACAAAGATTGGTGTTCGCCAACATTTTTCATGTACAAATTCACGCTGCAATGTTGCTGGTGTGCACTTGCAGAGCATTGACAACGAATCGAATCGCATAACGAGCATATTAATTGAACGTAGAAATGATGCAAACGCACGATTGTTGGCAGCTACCGAAAATGGGGAGGTTTTAACTTACGAATGGACATTCGATCGAAAGCGATTCGATCTACGGAAATCGCATTCATTCAGAACAAATAATCCGAACATCGTTAAAATGATTATTATTAAACATGCAAGCTATGAAAAATCGATGTTGAATTTGATGACGATCAACAATGTGGGCCACGCCAATTTTTTCGGGCTTCATGATAATGCACGAATTCCACGTAACGAAATAAATTTTCCCGCTGAAAAACCGATAGCCGCATACCATTTGATCGGCGGCTTCGACAGTCCGGGCATCGGGGCCAATCAACAAACCGTCGCCGTCGTCTTTCCAAGCGGCATTTTTCAAATCAAAATCAGCAGCATCGGACAACTTCTTGTCACCGAAAGATAGTAAGAGTTTTTAATTTCAAATTATGAAATGAACATGTGTGTATTTATTTTATTTCAATCGTAATATTTTTATGTCGCAGTTCCGAATATAAAGATGCATTGAGTGCGGAGCAAAATATAATCACATGCTGTTCGATAACGGATGAAAAGAGCTACTTCATATTGGGCACCAAGAAAGGGATTATTGTGCTCGATACAAAAAATAATCGTGAAATTCTACGAAGCAGCATAAATGACAATGTGACAAGCATCGATGTGTGTTCGGTGCAAAATTCGGAATGCAAGTACATGCTGTTGTCGGCAACGAAAAAGGATTTGTCGGCTGTTTACGTGCACGGAATCATATTCAATAATCATATGATGCAGTGGTCGACGGATAAAATCGATGCACAAATTAATGTGCAAACCACATCGGTCGGTTGGTTCAGAGGCGACAATACATTTGATGTGTATCACGATGGGGCCGATCATTATGTTTTGCTGGCGGTTGATTTGAGGAATGTCGTGCATATGAAAACGAGCACCGACAATTTCCGAAAAACCAATTCACCAACGGTATTTGATAGCCGCATCAATAGTGTGTCGATCGGGAGATATCGAAAATTTGTTAGCTGCATTAATGGTCACGTCTATGATCTGGACGAAGTACAAGAACGTACACCAATTTGTCAGTTCAGAGATCCAGTGAATTACTTACAGTATCTGGAGTCGTTGGATGTTTTAATTGCGAGCACAGAGTTTGAATATCAGATCATAGGCCGAGCGAATGCTCCGAGCGTCACCAGCAAATTGATTCAAAACACCTTCATTTTTGATACAAATAATATTGTCATCGTCAAAATTGATGGAGCTGTTGAGGTGAGACACTGAATCAACAAAAAAATCAATTTCGATCATTTGAGACACGATGATCACGCAATATTTATTAAATGTGTAATTTTTTTTTTCTGAATCGAATTTCAGCTAATCAATATGGAATCTCAGAGATCCCATGAACTGCAGGCAGCAAAAGAAAATGTGATGTGCTCCAATTTTTGCTGCGATAAATTGGCCATTGGTTTTAGATCACATATTGAGGTAGGTCTCTTCTATAAATTGAATAATTTTGTTCCGAATTTGCATTTGGGTTATTATCGTTTTGCTCAGATTTACAAGTTGGAAATGACATCACACGAGCCGTCCATTAGACGTTTGTCAACGATTGACACCAACATCAGTCAGTCAACGGTTGCATCAGTGGCCATAACCGAGTCAAATAAGCTGCTCATTGCTGTCGGCTTCAAAAATGGTGCCATACACTTATTTGATCAGAATCGATTGATAACGAAACTGCAATCTCATCGGAGCCGAGTGAATGTGTTACGTTTCTCACCATGGCAATTACCCAATTCGGAAAATTATGTAGAAATAATGCCAGAGGAACCAATCATCTTGGTGAGCGTCGCTGGCGAGATATGTTGGTGGAACATATCGCATGTTCTGAACAATCAAAATGATCACAAGACATTGAGGCTTAGTCAGAGATTCAAACCAAAAAAGAGGAATTCGACCGAAGAGTCAAAATTGAACTCGAGTTTGAACTCAAGTTCAAATTCAAATTCACAATCAATCTCAAATCTCGATGCAAATCTATTTGATCGACAAAATGAAGAGCGTCGCAATCCTTGGATTGATAAATACGGATCGTCCAAAAATCCGGAGCTGTTATCTTGTATCAAATTTGTGGGCAATTCGGCGGAAAAGCTGTTTGTCAACGACCAATTCACAACATTCATAACGATAGACAACGAAGGTGAAGTGTACTTTTTACGAGTATTAGATCTTCAACGGAATTCTTGACCGTCAACGATCACTCACAATGTTGCGCAAATTGAAAGTATGCCAGGATGCTGCATCAAAAGAAAACGGCAAACATTCGCACAAGATATTTCAAGCATTCTTTTAATTATTTGCATTTTGCTTCTATCATTGAATAGATGTTATTATACATTGTTTACCACCTAAAATTGATTTATTGTTCGAAAAAGTTTTGTATCAATTTTTTGCCAATTTCTTTTTTAAACCAATTTTATATTGTATGAATGAAAAAATTTCAAAATATTCCGATTTATCAACACATATTGTATTTATCTAGTGAATAAATTGTAAATGAATCTAGCAAAATTCTCAAATACAATGAAAAGTGAATGAAATTTAATAGCAACATTTTTTTAAAAAAAACTAAAGCTATTTTTGCTGTTTGAATTTTAATAACATTATTTTATACATGATTTCCAGAATTAAAAATTGTTCGGAATCGGTTTGCATCTCTTCAAATCTAAGAGACTAAATTCCATTCTCCACCTACTAGGTGTCGATTGTTCGCACATTTTTACCAATTTTCAAATTTTATTATGTGCTCCGGGAAAAACATTTATATTTTAATTGATTTAAATCTTACAATTCGCTTCGTGAACCAAATTGCATATTCATGACGCAAGATGGCACTGATGTTGGCATTATTCCATTTTTAAACATGAGATTCAAATAATTTTCAATAAAAACATTTCATTTATTATTTTGGTATTCATCTTTGCTCCGTTTCGAAGGATTTCAAGTTTCTTTTTTCACTTCAGTTCGAATATTAACAGTAAATAAAAAAAAAAAAAATCATTCTTGCATGTGATTCAGGTGAAACCATATGATAAAGAAACTTCACTTCAATCTGACACATTTGACAGCTGCCGATGTAAACAATTCAATAATTTTTCAAAATATTTAGTGAAATATTCTGTTTAGAACATATTTTCTTTGAATATCGCGGTTCATAAGGTGAATGACATCAATTAACTCCTCCGTGTAAGAAATAATCTTGAATAGAAGACGAACCTCCAAACGAAAGCCCAAAGAGCCATCGCTAGAGAATTATTGAAATTCTTCTACGTCACCTGTTTATCAATATTAGAAAATCAAAAGACAACTGCAGTTTCGATGTGAAAATGAATGAAGTGAAAAGAGAACCCGAAGATTGCAACGAAGATGTGGCATTTGAATTTGTAGATCCAACGGTTCTCGTGAACCCAACATTCAATCAATATCCAAATGAATTTGTCAAAGCCGAAAAGAATCCATTGTTGGTGGAAGTCGATGCAATGGAAATCGGTGGATGGAAATCGTATTTTGAGGATGAATATGCACCTGTCGACAATGAAAATGGAATCAAAGCAGAGGCAGCAGTACCAAGTGCAGACCTAAGGGAATCAGAATATATATTATTAGAAGATAATTCCGTCATCGTGAAGGTTGAACCAGATGTTAATACTATTGTCAAGTCGCAAGAGATAACAGCAATAGTGAAAAGTTCGGACATTCAATCGATCTGTCAGAATTCAAATGGGTTCCAAAAAAAATTAACCACGAACAATTGTCCAATATGTAATAAAAAATTGTCGCGTAGAGGTGCTTTAAAAGAACATATTAGAAAACATACAGGCGAAAAACCGTTCGCCTGTCCATTTTGTTCGAAAACATGCTCGAAAAAATCTAATGTAAAAGCGCACGTTCGCTCAATGCATCCCGATCGAATCGGAGAATATGTGCAAAAAGAGGAAGGTGGCTTGAGGAAGCGTGAAGTAGTAAAACCATTTAAATGCCCATTTTGCGAAAAACGATGTTCAATCAGAAACAATGTCAAGCCGCACGTGCGCTCGGTACATCCAGACCGTTTAACGGAATATATTGAAATTGAATGGGAAAATGTGAGACGGCGTTGTAGTGGACAGAAGGTTGATGTGAACGAAATATTGGAACCAAACAATGTTACTCTGAACGAATCACAAGAGATCCAGAGTAAATCATCCCTGCATAAACCAGAAGATCCATTGATCCACCAGAAATCGGTTGAACCTCAGAAAATGTTAAACAAGAAAAAATGTCCGGTATGTCATAAAGAATTGCCAAGTAGAGCCAAGTTAGAGGTGCACATTCGAAAACATACAGGTGAAAAACCGTTCGCCTGTCCATTCTGTTCGAAAAGATGCACGAACAGATCGAATATGAAAAAGCACGTTCGTTCAATGCATCCAGAGCGACTCGAAGAATATGTGCAAATAGAAAAATGTGGCTGGGAAAAGTCCGACCTATTCAAATCATTCAAATGCCCATTCTGCGACAAACTTTGTACACGCAGTCACAATATCAAGCCACACGTGCGTTCCGTACATCCGGAGCGACTCGAAGAGTACATGCAAAGAAAGAAATGTGATTTGGTTAAGTCTGACGTAATAAAACCATTCAAGTGCCCGTTTTGCGAAAAACGTTGCTCACTCAGAAATAATATCAAGCCACACGTGCGGTCTATACATCCGGAACGTTTAACGGAATATATTGAGAGCGAGTGGAAAAATATGAGACGGTGTAGTAATGGACAGGGAGTCAACAGAAGACATAAATTAACTAATCATCTAAATAATAAAAGTTTTTCACGAAAACAATCATTGAACGATCATGGTAAATTGCACGTCGATGAAATGCCGTTTGAATGTAGCGCATGTAAAAAGGATTTCACTTGTAAGTCGACTATGGCGCAGCATAAATGTATAAATCGCAGCGACAAACCATTTATGTGCCAATATTGTTCAAAACAATTCAGACGCATCTACGATTTAGAGGATTGTGAACGCACCCACACTCGCACATAAACCGTGCTCTTGTCATTTACGGTAAACGAAAGAGTTACAGGATCAACTTATCCATTCCGATATCAAACATTGGTCGTGCGATTATTGCGATAAAACAGTAGAAAACTCCATCTTGATATGAACAAATTCATACTGGAAATATATTTCAATTGGCGAAATTGTGCACACATCGGCGATTTCAAGCGCTGCCGCTGAAGAATCATCCCTCACCAAATTGTCAACTCGATGAGGTGAAATTTTATGAAAATGAGGCATTTTTAGAAATGGATCAAATCTTTGGGATGTTGATACTTTTATATTTCAATTTTTAAACACTCTTTTTACATAATTCTTCTTTCAGATATAATCATACTGTGATCATCGACAAAAGAGAAACTATGTACAAGTTTAATGAGAACCCAAATGCATAGGCATCTTAGAGTTCCTTTGCAGCTATTGTGCACACATAGAAATTAATTTACCAAAACCAAGACTTTGTTTGTCTTGAATAGAATAAGAAAAAAATGTGTTGATTTGGTTTCGAATAAATGAACCGGTGGGAAGAGAAAACATACCTTCAGATAAGATAGGAAAAATATTGAAACTGGAAATACTTGAAAGAATTAACGCGTCAAGGTGATATTAGAAATAATCGTGAAACATGATTTACATTGTATTTACATAAAGCTCACGTTTCACACCTATTTCCAACTTTTTTGGGGGCATTATTTTGCCGAAACAGTATAAATTAGAATTGAATTATCATGATGTATTTCCCTGATTCTCCTGACTCAGGCTGGTTTTCAAATAGAGTAAGTGCGAAAAGAGAATAAAGAATAAAAGTAAGATCTGGAATGATTATGCTGTTACATTTATATCTGTTATATTCTACACAAACAAAGCACAGATCAAAACCACGATACGAAATAAAGTCAGTGCAAACAAAGTCTACGGAGCTATCATTGCTGAATTTCAATAAATCAATAGAAAAATCCAGGTCTTGGAAAAATCATATGAATATTCATATTCAAATGAGATTTGTTTAAAGAATGATAGAAATATTGGATGAAAAAGCACTGCACAACCAACAGTTGAGTGAGAGCAACGACTGAGTGAAATAAACATTGAAAGCGCAGACAAATGAGGATGGCATAAACAGGTATGGCATTTTTATTCTACTACAGCGTTCGTGAGAAGATTCTGGCCTTAAACTGTGATGGAGAATCAGTATGTTTTTATTGTTTTTTCACACTCAGATGTCGCTTGTTGTTATTAAAGTTTTCTGGTGTGTATTTTCTGTTTTTTCATTACTTTGATGGATTTAGGATTATGTTATTATTCTGTCTGCGTTTCAAACTAGTTTTTAGTAATTTCAGAAGGAAAAAAGTGAACGAATTTTAAATATATTTACACCTGTGTAAATTTGGTTTGTTTTTCGCCCTTGAGAGTTTCGTTTTTACGTGTTAGAAAAAACATCTTTGGGAATATTACAAGGTTTATACGTAAATGAATAAATTAATTTAAGTATGAATATTGTAGTCTCCTTTGCATCGTACATTCATTTGGTTTTTTGTTCTGTCGTTTTAACACAACACTTAAACTATCATGCAATGTTTCGCAATTTTGAGCACGATGGCCCTAGATCTGGCAAGTGAATAATTTTTAAACAGTGCTTTCGAACAATGCATTCGAGTCTTTTTCGATCATGTTTCGACTTAAATAATCGAAAAAAGGTCAATTCGAAGGCGTTTTCATAATTTGCAACTAGCGGCCCATCCAATTTGGTTTAAAATAGGGGAAAACGTTGGAAATATCGCAATAAAATCACTTATCATCATGAGAAATACATAAAATTTACATTTGAAAATTATTCACTGTAGATAATTTTCAGGTCCATGGTTGACAATGGACAAAATCAAGAACCTCAACGCGCCTGAAATTATCTTTGAAAAGTAAATGCCATAGATTGTTCTTTCGGCTCAACTCTTTTCAACATAACATTCAATTTCATGCGTTCAATTTAAATTTAAAGCTCCAAATGAATCACCCTTTAATTGCATGAATGTGCCAGTTTCGATAACCTTCTAAAAAATAAAGGAAAAACACATTATTCATTAATTCTTTTTTTATTTTCATTTTGAAATTTGCATACATTTGTTATACAGTGTTTTGCAAAAGAAAAACAAGACGAAAAGAAAAATTAAAATACGGGACATGAATCGAATTGCTAAATTTAATTTCGTTTTGCTCTGATTTTTGTTTGAAAGTATAGTAACGATAATTATATTTATGGGAGGAAAACGATTCTTTTTACCAACAGCCGTTGAAACAATTCGAGAAGTGTGAATTTTTCGTGAGTCTTTTCCAATTAGGTTACTTTCGTGTGAAGATCCGTTTGATTATTCGTTTTATTTGTGTGTGTTTGTAATGAGATTGGGTGGAAAATGTAAATAGAGAACAATTGTTATTTTAAACGGCGAGAACAAACCGAAACAAATTCAACGAAAAAAGAAACATCTACACCGCGACTGTAACACCGAATTTACTTAATTTGATTAAATAAATTGTTCACTGATCAGATTTGCTGCATTCTTTTCGGATGGATTTATTCTGGTGTTTGTTGTAAGTTCAAACACCAAATTCATTTGACACGCAGCGAGTGTTTTGTGATGGTCGAAAACTAGAGTTGAGGATGCTGGCCCGCCAATTATCACATGAATTTGGTATTTGCCAACCGAATTTGTTATCCCTTTCGCATAATAAACTTTGTCGCATTGCATCTCCCTTTACAAAATACTTAAACTTAGGTTTAAATTATAAATTCTATCGTTAATTGTGTAATTTTCTTCCTTTCTCATTATTCAACGATCTTACAATCTATGCACATGTTCGATTGATTCGCAACGAAACACAATCGCCAGTCGTTAGTAATTCGATTATTATTATTTTTTTGCGCAGCAAACAAAAGTTAATGTTTCGTAGCTGTGATTCATGTGCAACAAAAATTTGATATGCGCTCAAAATCAATATATTTTTTCTTTTTTTAAATTTCATTGATTAACCTATTTTCTCATGTGAATGAGTGCTGCTGGTCCAATTCAATTCAACGCTTACTGATTGTTATTTGCATCGTTTTTATTCAGATGCATACACATTGACTGAGAATGCAGCGAGTGTTTCACCCTTTTTGCCGATTGCCTTGGCCTGGTATTGACCGATGTCGTCGTGTTGACACGATACAATTTCGAAGGTGTATAAATTAGCGTCTTTTGTGAAACGGTACCGAGATGATTGGTCGTCATCGAGTGGTTTGCCGTCTTTCAACCAGCTCAATTGAAGTGGTGCCTCTTCGAGTTCACATTCAAATCGTCCAGATTCGCCTTCTTGCACGGTGGCCGAGCCCGGGAATCTCGTGAATTCCGGAGATTTTGATACTTCACCTGGAACTATCACACCAATTGTGCACGTACTGAAACTTTCACCGGCATCGTTAAATGCTTCACACGTATATGTACCAGCGTCTTCTGGGAAAATTTCGGCTACTTGCAATTTATAAATGTTTGCTTCATTTGTGTATTGGAAGTCTTTGGATGGTTTGATTTCTTTGTTGTTGTGCAACCAAACGACATCGAATTTATCGCTTCCGATGATACGGCATGCTAATGTGATTGCTTCACCATCTTTCACCGACCTTGATTCCAAATGGCTGACAATCTTTGGTGGTTTGTCTGTGCCGGAGCTGTGTTTCAAATGTCCATTTTCGAGCGGTTTAATTTTCAACCTGCATTTGGTTTCAGTTGCTCCAACTGAATTGGTTGCTGTGCATGTGTAGACACCTTCATCTTCTGGATAGACTTCGTTGATTGTGAGTGTTGCAACGCCGTTTTTGTATTTCAAGTTCATAATTTCCGATGAGGAAATGGATTTGCCATTCTTCGACCAATTGATTTGTGGGTCTGGATCTCCTTTAACTGTACATTCTAACGATAATCGTTCGCCATCGGTTACTTCTAAGTCTTTGAGTGGCTCGGTGAATTCCGGTTTGCACATTAATGAATCATCTGGGGGCACTGTATAATGAAAGTTCAGCATTAGTTTCATCAAGATCGAAGAAAAAATGGTTGCATGCAAACTGTAATTTTACTACATGAAACTGAACATACAAATCTCGAAATCAATTACTTACAGATCAATTCTTTGGTTGCACTGCGCGATCTCGATGGGCTGTCGGGTGCATCAAGTTTTCCATATTTCTTTTTCGTTGATGTGGACGATGCGTCAATGTTATTTGTCATTGATGATGAAATGCTAGATGTTAGCAAGGAACTTGTGTTGTTGCTTACAGTCTTATTCGATGATTTAAACGACGATGAACTACTGTCTTGCTGTCTAGTTGTGTTGCTGTATGATGATGACGATGATGAGGTGAACTGTGTTCGCGTGATGATTGGCGGTGGGGCTGGTTTTAGCGGTGATTCAATATAACGACGATCGCCCGAATATAAGAAGTTGTGTACTAATTCAGCCTGTTCGGGTGTGGATGTTTCGCCCTCAACAATAACAACGCACGATGTTTCATCGGTGCCGTGTATGTTGGTTGCCACGCATCTGTATTTACCGGAATCTTCTGTCTTACAATCGACGATTTCCATGGTAATGACGCCGTCTGAGTGTGTCATCGAGTATTCGTATTTGCTCAATTCGCGTCTGTCTTTGTACCATTTCACTGTTGGCACTGGTTTGCCGCTCAAACAGCAAAGTAATTTGCATGTATCGCGGCATTGCATAACACGTGGACGTAAAAGGAATGTGAAACTTGGCGCTGTATCGGATTCTTCTTGCCAGTATGTGAATGGCAATGGTTCGCGTCTTCGTACTGGCTGTTGTTCCTGTTGCTTGTAAATTGGCACTTGTTTTGGCAATGGTTGGACATTCAAAAATACAACCTCTTCGCGTGAGCCGTAATGATTTTCAGCACGGATGATATATTCACCACGATCATCTAATTTAACCCGATTGATAATGAAGTAATAGTCATCTCCTTGGTAGCGCTTCATGAATTTCACACTCTGGCGGAGCTCCTGGTTATTGTGCGACCAAGTAAGAGTTGGTGTTGCAACACCAATGACACGGCAATAGAATTTAACGCTTTGTCCTTCGTAGCAGAATTGTGATTGTGGCTTGATAACGAAACGTGGTGCAGCTTGACGACGATCGAAAGATGATTCTTGTATCTTGTATCTTTCGATGAGCAATTTACGCAGTGATGAATATTCCGATAGGCGACCAATTGGCAAAATGAATTTCGACCAATCATCGTACTTCCTGCGGATTTTGTCACGCAATGCCAAGAATCGATCTCTGCTGATTTGACGTGTCTTGTCGCTGTGATCGCCGGTCAACCATGGATGAAGCAAGCATTCGTGGGCTGTCAAACGTTTTTCCTTGTTCTTCACCAACAAACGACGAATGAAATCTTTTCCTTCTTCTGAAATGTGTCGGAATGCGTCTTCGTCGAAGTCCCAATCGCAAGCTTTCACATTCTTCAATGTGGCCACATCATTTTCGCCGGCAAATGGTGACAAACCACTCAAACTAAAATGTCAAAAAGGAGGTAATTCGCAATTAGATAATGGTGATTTTAGTGGAAACATTTATTTCTTGAATTGGGCAGTTGTACTTACAGCACATAACTTAAAACACCAACGGCCCACATATCAGTGTAGAAACCGACTGGTTCACGTTCAACAATTTCTGGAGCAGCAAATTCGGCTGTTCCAGTTGAAATCTTGACAACATCATTTGGATCAAGTTTGGTAGCCAAACCGAAGTCGATTAGTTTGATGTTGGTGCTTTTGCGTGTTTGACACATTATATTCTCTGGTTTTACATCCAAATGAATAATGTTCTTTTCGTGCATGTGCTTGATACCTTCGCAAATTTGGCGCATGTAATTGATTACTTCAGCTTCTGACATAATATATCCGTCGGCAGTGATTCGTTCAAATAATTCACCTCCGGACAAGCTAAACAAAGATTTCAACACATTTGTACATTGGATCAAATATACTCAAAATAATTTTTTTTTATGCTTACAATTCGAAAATGAGCACCATTTCGTCTTCGTCTTCGAAAGCATCGTGCAAGTTGAGCAATTTCTGGTGATGCAATTGGTTCATGATATCAATTTCTTTCTTAATGAGGTCCTTCTCCATTACATGTGAAACTGGAATGAATTTGGCGGCAAAAATGTTTCCAGTAGCACGTTCACGGCAGCGATGTACAACGCCGAATGCTCCGGTGCCGATTTCTTCCAGGATTTCGTATTTGTCATACACACTGTCGGTGGAAATGTCAACTGGTTGTGGTACGTATTTCGAGTAAATATCGAAAACATACGAGTCGTAATCCTTGATTGGTCCGTCAGCTTTACCACGAATCTTCTTACCGTTTTCATCAACTTCATATTTGCGTTCTTTGAGATCTCTCTTCAGTTGTCCTTTCGTTGTGATCAATGTACTTACATCGGATGGATCCGAACGTCCGTAAATATTTTCGGCGAAGATTCTAAATTCATATTGTTTGGCAGGTTTCAAATTAGTAACGGCCATCGCTGTGAAGCGAGTGTTTCCGACGCGAATCCAAGTTTCCAATGGATGTTCACGTTTTTCGACCAAATAGTTCGTAATATCGGAGCCACCATCCCAAACTGGTGCCTTCCATGACAATTGCAATGAATCGACTCCAATGCTTTCAACCAATGGGAATCGCGGTGGATCTGGTCGATCACTGATTTGGATTTTAATGATAGCTGAATCTTGTCCCAATTCATTTTCAGCTGTAATCCGGTATGGACCTGAGTCCATCTTTGAACCATCACGAATAGTCAAAATGGCATGACGATCCTTAACTTCAACGTGATAATGCCCGCCCGATTCGATGTGTTCACCTTCGCGTACCCAGTTGATCTTTGGTTTTGGATGTCCAGTGAATGGAATTTTGATAACAATGTTTTCACCCTTGTCGAAGTAGGCTGTGTCGCGGAATCTTGGTGGTACATTCAGTTTTGGAGCAGTCATGATAACTAGTTCGGCGCGAGTTGATTTAACTCCCGCCTTGTTGACTGCACGGCAAACATATTCATCAGCATCTTCTCCGAATACATCGTTGATGGTCAAATTGTACGTATCACCATCAGCGTAGATGTGATAGCGTGCGCCATTTGTAATTTCGCGAGCGCCCTTGTACCAGGTGATCGTCGGTTTTGGAACACCGGTGATCGTGCAAGTGAATTGTGCATTGTGATTTTGAATGCAGTTGGCGTTGCGCAATGGACGAACAATTTGTGGTGGAGTGGCTGCTTTCGGATCGATAATCTTGACGCTCGATGAATTGCTTGACGGTGGCGAAAGACCGGCTTCGTTTTGAGCAATAATACGGAATTCGTATTGACGTCCTTCGACCAAATTGGCGCAATTAATTTGTGTTGCTGGGCAAATGGCCACATTGACACGTCGCCAAACTTCACTGCCAGCCTCACGTTTATCGATCCAGTATCCTTGGATGCGTGCACCACCGTCTGATTCTGGTTTCTCCCATTCCAAATGAACAAAATCGTCGCCGACTTCAGTAACTTTTGGAACACCTGGTGCAGATGGCACATCGAATGGAGCTTTGGCACGAATTGGCTGTAGACCAACCAATGCTGGACCTCTGCCGTTATCATTGACGGCCGATACACGGAATTCGTATTCTTGATTTTCGGCCAATCCTTGAATTGAGCATGATGTATCTTTGCATGAGCTGTGCACGGTGATCCAATGAGGTGATGCGGTGTCCTTACGCTCAACAACGTAGTGAGTAATCTTGAGACCGCCGTCGTAGCTTGGTGGTTTCCATGCTAGTGTACAAGTATGTTTAGTAATGTGCGAAATGCCCAATGGTCCAATTGGTGGTCCTGGCAAGCCGGTGATTACAACATTGAATGTGCCAACCGCCTTTCCACTATCGTTCTTCAATTCAACTTGGTATTCGCCGCCATCAGAGCCACAAACATCCTTGATTGAAATAGCAATGTAATCATCCAAGATGTTCCAGCGCGTGCGGTTTGCATCCTTGACTACGATGCCATTTTGCTTCAATGTGAATTCAATTGGTTGGTCACCAGAGTAGAAGATCTTAATCTTCTGGTTGTCATTTTCAGCGAATCGCAATTCGGATGGCATACGGTCGATGCGTGGTGGTGTTCCCACCTTCAAATGAGCCGTTGTATGAACAAATCCAAGTGAATTGATTGCTTCGCAAGTGTAGTCGCCTTCATCGCCGTGCTTGGCATCGGTGATGTGCAATTTGAAGATGCCATTGTTGCTTTCCGAGCGAATTCGTGAGCCTGGTGTTTGTGCCAATGAAATCTCACGACCATTACGCAACCAGCGAGCAGTTGGCGCTGGATTACCGCTAGCCTCACATTCCAAAGTGATATGTTTTCCTTGTGGAACGACAGCAGTGTGCAGTGTACGAATCCATTCGGGTTTGTTGCCGCCAACAACTTCGCACACCTTGACCGGAGTAGTGCATGAGCTTGGCTCACTGCGTCCCGCAGCGTTGACAGCGAATATACGGAATTCATAATTACCGCCTTCGATCAAATTCATTACAGTGTAATCCAAATCGAGAACATTGTAATCGTTGCATTTGACCCACAAAGCGCCGCCAACGTCACGCCGTTCAATGATGTAGCCAGTAATACGTGAACCACCGTCACTAACTGGACGTTCCCATTTCAAGTCGACATAATTCTTGCCAACTTTAACAACAGCTGGCGCTTGTGGTGCTGATGGAACCGAGAATTTGTCTTTTATCTTGAATTTGCTAGATGGTGGCGATGGTTTGCTGAATCCAGCAACGTTCTTAGCACGAACACGGAACTCGTATTCCCGGCCGCTTTGCAAGTTGTACAATTGATATTGGTTGTCCTTAATGAGAATATCATGAGTATTCCATGCAGGATCAGATACATCTCGGTATTCCAATTTGTAGCCTTGAATACGTGAGCCTCCATCGCTACGCGGTCTGTCCCAAATGAGTTTAACATTCGATGAATCCCAATCGATGACTTTTGGTGCACCCGGTGGATCGGGCACTGTGAATGGATATGTGGCCAATACGGGTTCGTCGCGACTCAATGGATCACTGACGCCGTATTGATTTTCAGCACGAACGCGGAAGTAGTATTGACGGTTTGGTTCCAGTCCCATAACTTCATAGTGATTTCCACGAACAAATGAACTGACCTTAACCCAAATACCATTGGTATCCATTTTCTCGACAACATAGTTTGTGATTGGCGAACCACCATCGTCCAATGGGGTTTTGTATGACAATGTGCATGTATCTGGAGTGATATCCGATACATCCAATGGTCCTTGTGGTGGTGATGGACGATCGACGACCAATACACGGCATGAAGCTGAATCATTACCTTCCGAATTTGTCAATTGAATGGTGTATGTTCCAGTTTCGCTTCGTTTAGCTGATTTGTTTACGAAACGCGTTTCATCATTGTCGGTTTCGAATTTGATGCGATCATCAGTTTCAACATTGACTCCGTTGATGGCCCATGAAACTCTCGGTTTTGGGTTGCCAGTGTATGGAACTGAGATTTTGAATTCATGGCCAGCGATTACAGTCATATCGCGAATGCTGAGATCTGATGTAATCTTTGGTGCAGTTGGTGGTGCTCTGCATGCAATTGTGTCTGAAGATGGTGACCACGGTCCCTGACCAGCAGCATTTATCGCAGCTACGCGGAATTCATAATCGTGATTCTCGATCAAGCCAGATACTCTGCGAAATATATTGTGCAATTTTACATTATTAAAAAATTCAATATTTTTGAATCGATCAAATCGATGTTTGGTGAATAGGATTAATACGTACTTGCAGTTCAAATCTGGTACATTTGAGAATGTAGCCTTAATCCATTTGTCTTCTGAGATGAGACGTTTTTCAACAACGTAGCCAGTAATTGGTGCACCACCATCGTGACGTGGTTTGGCCCAGCAAATCGAAATTGAATCGCCAGTGGTTTCGATTGGTTTCGGTGCGCCTGGAGCTCCTGGTACATCGAATGGATGACGTGCTCTGATTGGATGTTCGGTAGTAGCTGGTTCGGATTGACCATATTGATTTTCAGCAAACACGCGGAATTCGTATTCACGTCCGATTGTGAGGTTTCTAACGCGAACGAATGGAACGGTGCAATAGCTGCTGACCTTGGTCCATGTTGATGTGCGTGCCTCTTTCTTTTCGATGACATAGTTTGTGACTGGTGCGCCACCATCGTCTTTTGGTGGGCTCCAATACAAAGTCAATGAATCGCCAGCAAATTCGTCAGCTCTCAAATTCTCTGGTTTGCCTGGACGATCGAGCACACGTACATTGACTGTAGCTGTATCAAATCCAGATGGATTCTTGAGTTGCAAACGATATTGTCCGGCATCATTGCGTTTCGAATTTTTAATAACAATGCTAGCATAATCATCGGCCAGTTGCTGATGAACTCTGCTATCTGAATCGTCAAGAATGGAGTCTTTAGCAAACCAAGTGGCCGTTGGTTTGGGGAAACCAACATATGGCACATGAATTGAGAAATCTTCGCCGGCACGAACAGTAATGTCGCGAACACCTCCCAAATCCATTTTTGGTTTGTTCGGTTGCTCTTCGACAATAACAGCTGGGCTTGGTTTGGACGGTTCCGATGGGCCGACTTCATTAACAGCAATCACACGGAAGTGGTATTCTTCGCCCTCCTTCAAGTGTGGCACAGTATGAACGGTGTTGTGGATGAGCACTTCATTGACATCGGACCAGCTCTTATCGTTCTTACTGCGTTTCTGTAGAATGTAACCCTTGACACGTGCTCCGCCATCGCGTTTCGGTGGTGTCCAAGACAAAGTAACGCTGTCTTTTGTGATACGATCAGGATGTGGTGCGTCTGGAGCATCTGGCCGTGAGCGTTGTACTTGGGCAATAATTGGTTCAGTGGGTTTACTTGGTTTACCTGGGCCAGCTTCATTAACAGCAATAACACGGAACTCGTATTTACCGCCTTCACGCAAATCTTGAATTGTGTAGCTCAAGTTTGGTGTTGGATAGTTGTTTGCTCTCACCCATTCGCCACCACGTTCACGTTTCTCTATAATGTAACCGGTGACTGGTTTGCCACCGCAGTAATCTGGTGGTCTCCATTCGATCGTACAGCTGTTTGGACTGTATGCCTTGACATCTGGTGTGTGCGGCGCATCTGGTGGATCGAATGGCGATTTGGCTGTGACTGGTTTGCCTTCCAATGGGTCGGAGACGCCATAAATGTTTTCAGCACGAACCCGGAACACATACTGTTTGCCTTCAGTCAAACCTTTTACAGTGAATGCACATTTTGGACAGTAACCTGGCACTTGTCTCCAGCTATCTGTTCCAGCCTCACTGACTTCGACAATGTAGCTGGTAATATCGCCACCGCCATTATCATCTGGTGGATTCCATGATAATGAGATGCTAAAGAGAATAATATAAATGATTTGAATCAAACATCGGTTTTGTTCTTGTGTTAGTTTATTTTCTTTGCTTATACTTACGTTTCAGCCGTTGTTTCTGTGTAAGTGAGTGGACCACGTGGAACTCCTGGCTTATCAACAACAATAACTTCAATATCAGCAGAGTCTTTGCCGTATTCATTCGTTGCTGTAACAGTGTAGATACCACCGTCACCCCGCGTCGATTCTTCGATACGGAAAATGGTCTTCTCATCGCTTACATCGGTCGATACACGATTCGATGCTGGAATACGAACTGTTCCCTTTGTCCATTCAACAGTTGGCGTTGGAGCGCCAGACAACGGAATTGTAATATTGATTGGCTCGCCTTGGAGAAGAAAAATATACATTTTGATAAATAAATGAAAATGTTATTCCATTTTGAATCCAATGGCACTACTTTGACCAAATGCCAAATGAACTTACCGGCACGAACTTTGATCTTGCGACCGAGCAAGTCGTCTAGCCACAATCTCGGTTTTTCTTTCATTGGACGAGCAGAGAAGAGTGATGAAGGATCGCTTGGTTTTCCAGGTCCAGCTGCATTGACAGCGGTAACACGGTATTCGTACTGATGTCCATCTTGTACGCGTGGATCCTCGTATTGAGTGTTTGGATGTGGTGTTTTAGTCAATTTGATCCAACGGCCCGTAGCCTTGTCTCGTCTTTCAACTTCATAGCCAATGATTGGAGAACCTCCGTTGCTAATTGGTGGTTTCCATTTGATTGTGATGTGATCTTTGTCGCTTTCAACAAGCTCTGGTTTGTTTGGCCTGCCTGGTACATCGTACTGATTCTTGGCAATAATTGGTGAATCCGATGTCAATGGATCTGAGCGTCCCTGTAGATTTTCGGCCATCACACGGAATTCGTATTTCGTACCCTCAAGCAAACGAGGAACAGTGGCGTGTGTGTATTTGGCATTGACATAGGTAACAGCTGGTACCCATCCGGTAGCATGAGTTAGATCGCGTTTCTCAATAACGTATGCAGTGATTTCAGAGCCTCCGTTATCTTTCGGTGGTTTCCATGAAATGGTTACGCTATTAGCAGTAATCTCTTCATATTCCAATGGCCCTTGTGGTGGTCCTGGACGATCCAAAACAATAACCTGGAACGTTCCTTCGTCTGTGCCAGAGTCGTTCTTCAAATGCAATTTGTATGTACCAGAATCGCCACGTTTACAATTCACAGTGTGTACAATTGTGTGATGTCCGATCGAAGTGACCGTAGTGCGGTCAGTTGTTTCGAGATTTTTGTGGCCATCAACAGTCCATGTAACTTCTGGAGCCGGCTCACCGACGAAATCGATATCAACATGGAAGATAAGTCCAGTCTTGATACGAATGTCATTCAATGGAGTGATAATCTTTGGTGCCAAGAAACGTGTCTTTGCAATAATTGCGTCGGATGGTTCCGATGGCTCTGATTGACCGGCCTTGTTGACAGCAACAATACGGAATTCGTACTCTTGGCCTTCAGTCAACTCGGGTACACTAGCTGCTGTCTTATTTGGTGGAACATGAACAGCGTTTACCCAATATGGACTACCTTTCTCTTTCTTTTGGATGATGTATTCTGTGAGTGGAGAGCCTCCATCGGATTTTGGTGCTGTCCATTCTAAATCGACGTGATCCTTATCCCAATCTTTGATGGCTGGTTTGCCTGGCGCATCTGGTTCATCGAATTCATTCTTGGCAATTATGCTCTTGTTAGCTTCCAATGGTTCCGATTCGCCGATTGCATTGACGGTCTTCACGCGGAACAAATATTCCTTCTTGTGCACCAAACGAGTTACATCGTGAACGAGATGTGTGCTCATACCAGCATCTGACCATGTGCCACGAGAAAGATCCATTTTTTCGATGACATAGTGGAGAATTGGAGAGCCACCATCGTCGAGTGGCAATTTCCATGCCAAATGGCATCCCTCTTTCGTAATGTTTGTGATATCGAGTGGTGCTTGTGGTGGTCCTGGTTTGTCGAGGACAACCACATTTGCCGATGCACTGCATTCGCCGCATTCATTTTGCAATGCCAATGTATAGGTACCGGAATCGCCACGCACTGAATATGGAATTTCAAATGTAAGCTCACTATTGTACAATTGCATGTCGACACGTGGACCAGCTTCAAGCTGTCCACCATGAGCGAACCATTTGAATGTTGGTCGTGGTGATGCTTCGATTGGAAGAGTCCATTTGATTGGTTTTCCAGCGTGAACGACCAAATCTTCGAGCAATTTCTTGTCAAAGTGTGGTGCAACGAATCTTGCTTTAGCGATGACTGGCGCTGAAGCATCACTTGGCTCTCCTGGTCCACCTTTATTTACAGCAATCACACGGAATTCATATTCTTCGCCTTCAGTTAGATCTGGAACACGAGCATCAGTAGAAGTAGCTGGCACCTCAAGCGCCTTTTCCCACGTACCGAATTTCGGTTTCTTTTCGATGATATAGCCGGTGATTGGTGAACCACCATCTTTCTTTGGTGGTGTCCATTTCAAATCAACATGGTCCTTATCCCAATCTGTAGCTTCTGGCTTACCTGGTTTGTCGGGTTTGCCGAATGGATCTTTGGCTGTAATTGGTTGATGAGTTGTCAATGGAGTTGATTCACCCTGCTTGTTGACAGCCTTTACCCGGAAGTTGTAATCGTGACCTTCGATCAAGTTGTCAACACGCATCGAAGTCGAAGGACTATCTCCAACGGGGACCCAACGCATGGCGTCTGTATCCATTTTTTCCACAATATAATGTAAAATGTCTGAGCCACCATCGTCTTTTGGTGGGCGCCAGCTGAGTAAGCATCCTGATTTGGTGATATTATCAGCGCGCAATGGTCCTTCTGGTGGACTTGGCACATCGAGCACAGTAACGGTAACTGTTGCCTTATCAACACCGTTGATGTTTCGAGCAATAAGAGTGTATTCTCCGCTATCAGCGCGTTTGGCATCAATTACCTTCAATTTCGTGCGATATGGTTCGTTAATGATCTTAACGCGATCTGAATTGACAACGATGTTGTCCTTCAATTGCCATTCCTTCGATGGTGGTGGTTCGCCAATAACTGGAACGTCATACTCGAAGTTTTGGCCAGCACGAATTTTAATGTTTGTCATGAAGTTGCGATCAATCTTTGGTGCGAGATTCTTTGGTCTTGCAACGTGTTTATCGGTTGCATCACTTGGTGTTCCTGGCCCAGCTTTGTTAACGGCACGAACACGGAATTCGTATGTCAAGCCTTCAATCAAATCTGGAACTTTTCCAGTTGTAACGTCACCCACAACTTCTGCGCATTTCTCCCAATCTGGACTGTATTTGTCCTTCTTTTCAATGACGTAGCCAGTGATTGGAGAGCCGCCGTCGCTTTCTGGACGTTTCCATTCCAATTCAACGAAGTCGGTGTCGTAGTCCTTGATTTCTGGTTTGCCTGGTTTAGTTGGTTCATCGAATGGATTCTTGGCTTCGATTGCTTGTGTTGTGGACAATGGCTCGGATTTGCCTTGTTTGTTAACGGCACGAACTCTGAATTTGTACTTGTGGCCAGGCGTCAAACCTTCAACGGCCAATTTCGTCGTTGGTCCATCGGTTTCGCCAGCTGGAACCCATCTGCCAGTCGCTTCATCCATCTTTTCGACGACATACTTTTCGATTGGTTGACCACCATCATCTTGTGGTGGATTCCATTTGAGTGTGGCTCCTTCGGCATGAATATCTTCCACCTTCAATGGTCCTTGTGGTGGTGATGGGACATCGAGCACGGTTACCTTAACATCAGCCGTGTCTGATCCGTTTATGTTTTCAGCTGTAATTGTGTAAGTGCCCGATTCGGCGCGAGTTGCATTTTGAACCTTCAATTTGGTATTGTAATCAACGTGCTGTACTTTGACATGTTCATTTGGACGCACTTCACGTTTGTTCAACAACCATTTAGTAGTTGGAGCTGGCTCACCGCTAACCTTGATGTCATAGGCGAAGTTGGATCCAGCCTTGACTTTAACTTCAATTAAATTGGTGCGATCGATGCGAGGAGCTTGATTACGTGGTTTAGCAATAATAGTTGGTGTGGCATCGCTTGGTTCACCTTGTCCTCCTTTGTTGACAGCACGAACACGGAATTCATAACCTTGCCCTTCGATCAAATCTGGAACAGTAGCTTTGCATTGATCAGCCGGAACTTCGAGTGCCTTCTCCCATGAACCGTATTTGTCTTTTTTCTCGATAACATAGCCGGTGAGTGGAGAGCCGCCGTCGTTAAGTGGTGGAGTCCATGCCAAATCAACGTGATCCTTATCCCAATCGGTAGCACGGACATTTTCTGGTTTGCCCGGTTCGTCAAATGGATTCTTGGCAATGATCGAATGTTCGGTCTCCAATGGTTCCGATTCGCCTTCAGCATTGACAGCTGTAACACGGAATTTGTATTCCTTGCCCGGTGTCAAATTGGTTACATCGTAAGTTGGCTCCGTTGAACGGCCAACTGGAACCCAACAGCCTGTTTCAGTATCCAATTTGTCGACTTGATAGTATTCGATTGGAGTGCCACCGTCGTCCTTTGGACGCTTCCACTTGAGCTTGCATCCATCTTTGTGTACATCGGACACTTCAAGTGGTCCTTCTGGTTTGGATGGTTTGTCAGTAACAGTGACTTTAACCGTTACCGAATCTTGACCAGAGCTGTTCTTTGCGGTGATTGTGTATTCACCAGAATCTCCTCGTTTCGTTGGACGAATGACCAATTTCGAGTTATAATCGATATTTTCGATGGTCACAGCCTTGCCATTGTTTAATGGCATGTTACAGAAACGCCATTCGACGTGTGGTGGTGGTTCACCGATGATGTTAACGTCGTATTTCAGTGCCGTACCAGCCGATAGAGTGATGTCGCGCAAATTGCGGCGATCGATCTTCGGTGCAAGGAATCGTGGTTTTGCGATGAAATTCTTGCTTGCTTCGGATGGTTCAGAAGCACCAGCTTTGTTCAAAGCAATTACACGGAATTGGTATTCGTTGCCTTCAATTAAGCCATTAATTGTGGCAGCTGGTGTATCGCCGGTTGTTTCAAGTGCTTTCTCCCACATTGGACTGTACTTGTCTTTCATTTCGACAATATAGCCAGTGATTGGGGAGCCACCGTCTGTGATTGGCTCCTTCCATACCAAATCGACATGATTAGCAGACCAATCGGCTGGTTCGGGTGCTCCTGGTTGTGATGGAACAACATATGGGTCGCGTGCAATGATTGTGCCGAGTGTTTCCAATGGCTCGGATTCGCCTTCTTTGTTCACTGCCTTGACACGGAATTTGTATTCGTGATTTGGAATCAAACCGTCCACATCCATTTCAGGTGATGAACCGTCAGTTTTGCCAGCAGGCAACCAAATGCCAGTATCTGGATCGAACTTCTCAACAACATAGTGATCAATTGGTTCACCGCCGTCGTCTTTTGGTCGCTTCCATTTGAGTGTGCAGCCATCTTTTGTGATGTTTGACACATCCAATGGTCCTTCTGGTTTGCCGGGCTTAGCTAATATTGACGAAAGGAAATATTCATTTAGATTGCAAATTATGAACTTAGAGCTTCTTCTTCAATGAATACTCACAGATGACATTAATTTCGATTTCAGCTTGATCTTGGCCGTATTTATTTTGAGCCATGATTTTGTATGTTCCAGTGTCCTTTCGTTCGGGATTATCGTTAAAGAATTTCGTGTTGTATGGCACATTATCAACACGTTTGTGATTCGTTGGTTGCAGTGGTTTACCATTGACAAACCATGCAACATCTGGGGCTGGTTCACCGCTTACTTTCACATCCAAGTAAATTGGTTCACCCTCTTTAACGGTAATGTTACGCAAATTCTTGCGATCGATTTTCGGTGCCACTGAAAAAGAATTTCAAAAGTTAAAAGGATATAAAATGTATGTTGCGATATTGGAAAACGTAAAGTGTCAGACAGGCGACTGAAATGCGATTTAATATAAAAATACTTGGACCTAATAGTCATTTCGACATCTCTTCGTTTCACTTACATTTTCTTGGTTTAGTAATGACGGATTTGCTGGCTTTCGATGGTTCGCCAGGACCAGCGGCGTTAACAGCACGAACACGGAATTCGTATTCGGTGTTTTCGTCCAAATGTGGAACAGTGCCTTCGGTTTTGGTACCTGGAACTTCGGCTGCTTTGATCCATTTTGGTGAATCTTTCTCACGTTTTTCAATGATGTAACCTGTGATTGGAGATCCGCCATCATTCAATGGTGCAGTCCATTTCAAGTCGACATGATCTTTGTCCCAATCAGTTGGTTCAGGTTGACCGGGTGCGCCAGGCTCATCTGAATTCGAGTGAATGATAAATAAATCAAATTTATTATTAAGTTACAGTTCAAACATTTCATCTTTATGAATATCGTGCAATGGAAAAAACGCAAACTTACCGAATGGATTCTTGGCAATAATGGTTTGTTCGGCTTCCAAAGGCTCCGATTCACCTTCGGCATTGACAGCAGATACACGGAATTTGTATTCTTGTCCTGGCGTCAAATTGTCCACCTTCAAATGTGGTTCCTTTGAACGACCAGCTGGCACCCATCGTCCTGTTTCCGTATCCATTTTCTCGACATTATAATGATCAATTGGAACACCACCATCGTCAAGAGGCGGATTCCATTTAAGGCTAGCGCCTTCTTTATGCACATCGCTGATACGAAGTGGACCTTCTGGTTTGCTTGGTTTATCCAGAATTGTAACTTCGATCGAAGCTTCATCGCGACCGGAGTCATTTTCAGCTTTGATGGTGATCTTTCCTTTGTGTGCACGCGTTGCATGTGGAATAGAAAATTTAGTGCGATAGTCCTCTAAATCGATGTGGATATCATCGCGCGGTGTGTCCAAGCGCTCTTTGTTCAAGAACCATGTCTTGGATGGTGGAGGTTCACCGCTGATCTTCACATCCAAGCGAATGTTTTGACCAGCCTTGATTGAAATATCCTTGAGATTTGTGCGATCGATCTTTGGTGCAGCATATCTATCTTTGGCCAAAAGTGTGTCGGATGGTTGTGATGGTTTACTTTGGCCACCTTTGTTAACAGCTTTAACACGGAATTGGTATTTCTGTCCTTCAACCAAGTCTGGAATATGTGCTTTACATTCGGGCCCTCTCGTTTCCAAAACTTTTTGCCATTTTGGCGAGAATTCGTCTTTCTTTTCGACAATATAGCCTGTTATTGGAGCACCACCGTCGTCTTCTGGTGCCTTCCATGCGATATCGGCATGATTCTTCGACCAGTCTTTCAAAACTGGCTTGCCTGGTGTATCAGCAGCACTGTATGGGTTCTTAGCTTTGATTGCACCTTCAGTTGTGAGGGGTTCTGATTCTCCTTCTGCGTTAACAGCTTTTACACGGAACATGTAATCTTTGCCTTCATTCAAGCCAGTTACATCAGCGTCTGGAGTCTTCGACTTGCAAACTGGAACCCATCGTCCGGTGTCAGTGTCCATACGTTCAACGAGGTAGTGATCGATTGGCTCACCACCGTCGTCTTCTGGTTTTTGCCATTTAAGTTTGCATCCTTCGGCTGTAACATCGGATACTTCCAATGGACCTTGTGGTTTGCTTGGTTTGCACAAAACTTCCAATTCGACATTGACGGTATCAACACCGCTGCTGTTCTTAGCTGTCACGGTGTATGTTCCGCGATCAGATCGCTGAACCTTCTGAAGAATGAATGTCGTCTTGTAATCTTCGTTTTCGATCTTCAAACGGTCAAATGTGCGCAAAATTTCATTCTTGTAGCTCCATTCGATCTTGGGTGCTGGTTCACCTTTGACATCGGCGTCCATACGGAGCATTTGACCGGTGCGCAATACCTTCTTTTGCAAGTTCTTGCGATCGATGTGGGGTGCAAGGAATCTTGGCTTGGCAATGACCGATTTCGATACGTCACTTGGTTCGGATGGGCCAGCTTTGTTGACGGCAACAACACGGAATTCGTATTCGTGACCTTCGTCAACATTGGTAACCTTACCTTGTGTTTGGTTTCCTGGCACAGTCAACGCATCGGACCAGCCACGGCCAGATTTGTCACGCATTTGAACAATGTATTTCTCGATTGGAGCGCCTCCATCATTCGCTGGTGGTGTCCATTTCAAATCAACAAAGTCTTTATCCCAATTGGTTGGCTCTGGACGGCCTGGCTTATCAGGCTCATCGAATGGATTCTTAGCGATGATGGTGCCTTCAGTTTCCAATGGATCCGATTCGCCTTCTTTGTTGACTGCGCGTACGCGGAATTTGTATGGTTTACCCTCTTGCAATCCAGTTATTGTGGCTTCTGGTTCGTTGCTACGACCACATGAAATCCATTGACCGGTAAGTGGATCCAATTTTTCAATTGCATAGTAATCGATTGGAGCGCCACCGTCATCGTCTGGTTTCTCCCATTTCAATTTACAACCGTGCTTGTGGACATCGGACACTTTAAGTGGTCCATTTGGTGCTGATGGTTTGCCCAACACAGTAATCTCAACATCGGCTTTATCTTCGCCAACTTGATTCTTGGCAACGATCGTGTATTTTCCAGATTGAGGACGTTTCGCACGCATAATGAAGAATTTGGTGTTGTAGTCAACATTATCGATGCGAATGGCATCACTCGATTCAATTTCCTTCTCCTTGAAGAACCATTGAACTTCTGGTGGTGGTTCACCAATGATTTTCACATCCAAATTGAGCGAAAGGCCAGCTTTGACAGTGACCGGATTCAAGTTGGTTCTGTCGATTCTTGGTTTCACTATATCGGAAAATCAAAATGGGATTAGTTTGGAGCATTTAAATAACACATTAAGAATAACTCGTTTACACAAAACATGAACGAACAAATAGAGTTAGAAACAGTAGACATTTGCTAACTGAAGAAACAAGAAAAAAAATGTTCGAATTTAAATCGATAAAAATGAACTCTATCCGCAAAAGTATAATTCAATCATAAAATGAAACTTACAGAATCTAGCCTTGGCTGTGTGCCAGTTCGTAGCTTCGGATGGTTCCGATGGGCCAGCCTTATTGACAGCTTTAACGCGGAACTTATACTGTTCGCCTTCAACCAATTTTGGAACAGTACCTTGGCACACATTGCCTGGAATTTCGACGGCTTTGACAAAGTTGCCAGAATCTTTATCCATAACTTCGATAATGTAGCCAGTGATTGGAGCTCCATTGTCGCGAATTGGTGGTTCCCATTTCAATTTGACGGAGTTCTCGTTCCAGTCGTCGATTTCTGGCAAGCCCGGTGGTGCTGGTGGATCGTATGGATTCTTTGCCAAAACATCGTGATCAGTTTCAAGTGGTG
Organism: Obolodiplosis robiniae; assembly: GCA_028476595.1. Classification (NCBI taxonomy): domain Eukaryota; kingdom Metazoa; phylum Arthropoda; class Insecta; order Diptera; family Cecidomyiidae; genus Obolodiplosis; species Obolodiplosis robiniae. The sequence continues at coordinate 2,237,266 of CM052017.1, read as the reverse complement.
CTGATTCGCCTTCTTCGTTGGCAGCCTTAACACGGAATTGATACTTGTGATTTGGTTCAAGACCAGTGATTTCGTGTTCGGTTTTCGATGGATCAACGCGACCAGCTGGTACCCAGCGACCGGTTGCAACATCCATTTTTTCAACAACATAAGCTGTCAATGGCAAACCACCGTCGTCCTTTGGTTTGTTCCACTTCAATTTGCATCCTTCTTTGTGTACATCGGATACTTCGAGTGGACCTTCTGGTTTCGATGGTTTGTCCAAAATGATAACTTCGACTGTAGCTTCATCGGTACCCGATGAATTCTCTGCGAAAATGGTGTAAACGCCGGACAATTTACGTTCGGTATCGGTAATTACGAGCTTAGTATTGTAGTCTTCATTATCAAGACGATAATTGGCGCTCGTTTCAATTGGTTTGCCGGCGAAACTCCATTTGATTGCTGGTGGTGGTTCACCGCGAACATCAACATCGAATTTGACATTTTCGCCAGCACGTACTTTAACCGTGTGTAATTTGTCCCGGTTGATGTGTGGCTTAAGGAAACGATGTTTAGCCAAATGTGGTTTGGTGGCATCACTTGGTTCGCTAGGTCCAGCTTTGTTAACGGCACGTACGCGGAATTGGTATGTGTTTCCTTCTTTCAAATCTGGGACAGTAGCTTTGGTCTCTGGTGTGTTAGTAACAAGCACTTCTTCCCAATGTGGTGAGAATTTCTCTTTCTTTTCGATGATATAACCCGTAACTGGAGCGCCATTCGTTTTCTTTGGAGCTTCCCATTTCAAGTCAACATGTTCTGGTCCCCAATCGACAAGCTCTGGTGTACCTGGTTTGTCGGTTACTTCGTATGGATTCTTCGCAACAATTGTGCCATCAGTTTCGAGCGGTTCTGATTCACCTTCGTCGTTGATAGCCTTAACTCGGAATTGATATTCATGGCCTTCTTGCAAGCCTTTCACATCGAATTCCGTATCTTCTGGCAAAGCACGACCGACTGGGACCCAGCGTCCAGTGCTCTTATCGAGCTTTTCAACTTGATATGCTGTTATTGGTTTGCCACCATCATCGTCGGGTTTGTCCCACTTGAGTTTGCAACCATTTTTCGTAACATCGGACACTTTAAGTGGACCTTTTGGTTTGCCTGGTGCCGATAGAACAGTTACATCAACTTCAGCAACATCTTCACCATGTTGATTAACCGCTTTGATTTTATACATTCCAGTATTCTTACGAATAGCTTCTTTGATCGAGAATTTCGTATTGTATGGAACATTGGTGATTTCAACGTTCCCTTCAGTTTTGACTTCTTGATCCTTCAATAGCCATGTGACTTCCGGCGGTGGTTCACCACGAACATCAACATCGAAGAAGATCGGTTTTCCAGCGCGCACAATAACCGTTTTTAGGTTTGTGCGATCGATTCTCGGTTTCAATGCCTTGAAACGAATCACTTGGGTTTTTGATGGATCGGATGGTGGTGAAAGACCAGCCTTGTTGACAGCCGTCACACGGAATTGATATTCACCCGTTTCTTTGAGATCGTCGATCAAAGCTTCCAATTGATTACCAGGAACTTCCATTACTTTGTCCCAATCCGGCTTCGTTTTGTCTGTAGCGAGATCGTAATACATTGAGTGGAGGTTCGTAATACATTGAGTGAGAAAATAATTATACTAGCTACAAAGCAGTTTATAAATTTCAAGGGAAATCGGAAGATGAAGTATTTTACATCTGAGTATATCGAAAGATTTCATCAGATTTGACAATGAATATTGAACAATGTTCATTTTTTGAATATTCTAATGAGTTTCAATACATAGAGCATAAAAATGTAGCCTATTTATTCTGAACAAAAAAAGTGTCTAAATGAAGAGGATTGAAAGTTTTGTAGCATTTAAATGTGTGTTTTGTGAATCAAAAGTTCCAACAACAACAACAAAATTGAAAATAATATCCTTTTCAATCATTTTATTTTTATATACATTTTTTTCCTTGGGAGCAAAATTCAAAATAATGCGATGAATGAAAATCAGGATGAAAATTTTCATACTTTACAAAATTGAAAAATACTGGATTTGTGAAAAAAAGTGGCTGAATCTCTAAAAAAAAAAAAAACAAATTCCAACCCATGCTCTATTGACCATTGTATTTGTATAATCAAAAAACTCACTGAATACGGTGGCATTATTTATTGTCGAGATATACTTTACTATCTCTGAGCACAAAATAAAAACAAATAGTGAGTCAAAATCGAGAAAATCGGCAAAATATTTCAATTTTTTTTTTTTTGAAAAGTCTTCAAAAACATCAGATCAGATGAAAAATAAAAATTTACCTTTCTTTTCGACAATGTATTTCTCAATAGCAGCTCCACCATCTGATTTTGGTGGTGTCCATTTGATTGTTGCGCTGTGATTGTCGTAATCAACAACTTCTGGTGTTCCTGGTTTGAGTGGTTCATCGTATGGATTCTTGGCAATGATCGAATGATCAGTGACTAATGGTTCTGAATCTCCTTCGTCGTTAACAGCTGATACGCGGAATTTGTATTCGGCACCTGGAGCCAAGCCGGTAACAGTGAATTCTGGATTGTCCTTGCTGCCTTCGCCACCCGAGGCTGGTACTTTTCCGACACGAACCCATTTGCCGGTGGCAGTGTCCATTTTTTCGACTTCGTATTCCTTGATTGGAACACCACCGTCGTCTTCTGGCTTCTTCCACTTCAATTTGCAACCATTCTCGTGAATGTCGTTGACTTCAAGCGGTCCTTTTGGTGGGCCTGGTCGGCCCAACACAATCAACTCAACGATTTCTTCATCGGTACCATTGCGGTTGGTGGCCTTCAATTTGTATTTGCCAGTATCGTTGCGTTGCACGTCAACAATTGTAAAGTCGGTGTGATAGTCCTTATTTTCAATCTTGATGCGATCACTTGTGACAAGTGCAACGTCATCGCGCCAGCTCCATACCAGCTCTGGTGCCGGTTCACCACTAACATCGACAGACCATTTGTGTGTTCGTCCAGCTTTGATTGTTACCTGCTTGAATGTGTTTCTGTCGATACGCGGTTTCACTACACAGAAATTAACATCACAATGGAACATAAAATACAAATATTGAATGTTAGCCACAACAATTTTCATGAAATTGTTCGCGAAAAATTAAAACATTCAGGGATTTTGTTAGGAAAAACTATACCCATTTGGATAAACACAAAACGAGATCAGAGTGTACTCACAGTTTTTGTACTTGCAAAGATGGTTATCCGTTGGTTCGGACGCTTCGGATGGACCAGCCTTGTTGTGCGCTTTCACACGGAATTGGTAGGTAAGGTTTTCTTTGAGTCCGTCGACTACAGCTTCACATTTGTCGTCCGGTGTCTTGAAAACTTCAGCCCAATCTGGATTGAACTTGCTCTTCATTTCAACGGTGTAATGAGTAATTGGTCGACCGCCATCTTTTTCTGGTTTGGCCCAATTCAATGTTGCACTGACATTATCGTAATCGACAATTTCTGGTTTGCCTGGTTTGCTTGGCTCGTCGTATGGATTTCTGGCGAGGATGGCGTCAGTTGTTTCGAGTGGTTCTGATTCGCCTTCCTTGTTCTTGGCACGAACGCGGAACTTGTATTTTTTGTTTGGTGTAAGTCCTTTGAATGTGAACGAATCATCGTCGGGACCACATTCGCCGGCTGGAATCCATCTTCCAGTGTCTAAATCCATCTTCTCCAAAACATATCCGGTGATATCTGAGCCACCAGTGTCTTCTGGCTTTTGCCACTTTACTTTCACGTGATCAGCTGAAGAAAATACAATGACATTTATATAAGAATACAAAAGCAGTCGCAAGCAACTTGTGAATTACCTCGAATTTCTTCAGGTACCAATGGGCCTTTCGGTGGAGATGGCTTGTCAAGCACAACAACATCACCAACAGATTCAATGGTTCCACTGCTGTTGGTCAAAATGAGCTTGTATTTGCCTGAATCGGCGCGGACACCTTTGCGAATCGTTAAAATTGTGTTACGTTCTGGTCTTTCGATTGTGATACGATCTCCATCAGCAGCAACATCTTTGCCGTCTTTCTGCCATTTGACTTCTGGCTCCGGCTCACCACCATAACGAATGTCGTATTTGACGGTTTGCCCTGGAAATTGAAGTAAAAATAACATTTCAATTTATATTTACGATTGAAATTCAGGTTTAGTCAATGTTTTTTTAATATATTTTGTATAAAATGTTGGTTTTTCTTCCCACCTTTTTTGATAATGATTGGTTTGAGATCGTCACCAATGATGAATGGTTTGACGAAGCGGCATTTGGCAATAATTGGTTTGGTTGCGTCACTGGGTTCACCGGGACCGGCTTTGTTGACGGCACGAACCCGGAATTCGTATTGATTGCCTTCTTTGAGGTCATCAACAGTGCACGATGTTTCCGAAGCTGGAACCTTCTTCTTCTTAACCCATTCTTTGCTGAATTTGTCCTTCACTTCAATGAGGTATTCGGTAATTTCAGCGCCACCATCGTTGTCTGGTTTCGTCCATGTAAGATCAGCATGATCCTTATCCCAATCAACGACTTCAACATTTTTCGGTTTGCTCGGTTCGTCCCAAGGATCCTTGGCCAGAATATTGCTCTTGAATGTGGCTGGTTCACTGGGCCCGATTTTGTTGACCGCACGAATTCGAAATTTGTATGTTTTCTTTGGTGTTAGATCTTCAACCTTGAATGTAGTTGGTTGATTGGCAGGCACCTCACCAACATTATCCCAACCCTTTTTGAGCGACAGATCTTGACGTTCGATGATGTATTTCTGGATTGGAGCACCACCATCATCTTTCGGTGTTTTCCAATCGACAATGCATGATTTTTCAAACACTTCACGAACATCAACATCTTCAGGAGCTGATGGAACGTCTTGCATTGTAACTTTTATGTCTTTCACATCATCACCTTGACCGTTCGATAGTTTGATTTGATATTGACCAGATTGATCACGCGATGGCTTTTTGATTTTGAAAATGACTTTGTCATCCTTAATTTGAACTTCAACATCTTTGGATGGCAATGGTTTTCCATCTTTGAGCAGTTTTGCTTCGATAGGAGTCTGTTTTGTGCCGGCAACTTATTTATCGAATAGAATAAAAATTATGTTAACGAATTTGGAAAGCACCCAGATTCAGTCATGACTTGTAGCTCCACCTGGGACCCAGCTTTTCTTATGCTGAGAGCTCAGCTGTTATTGCGCTAGCTCAGTGAATATGAGCATAAATGACAGAACGATAACGAAATGTCAAACTTAATATGACGTTTGATTTGTGTTGGGTTTTGTATTTCAATAACATCTGAGCTTATGAGGAGCCCGCTCCCAATCGGAGCCAAGAGCAATGACTGTACAAATTTGAAGAATTTCCTGTAAGCGGGTACTTACTTTTAAATGGCACCTCAAGAACAATCGGTTGACTGATTGGTCCTTCGAAATCACTTGGAGCATCGATTTGAGGTTTACTCTCGCCCTTTTGAACAGTGAGCATACAGGATGAGCTCAGTTTACCCGAGTCAACTGAAATTTCACCGCCATCGGCCAATTCCAAATTGTTGAAGACCAACTGATGTTTGCCACCGCCCAAGTTTTTAATTTCAACTCGGTCGCTTGGAACAATTGGTTCACCGTTGAACTTCCATTCGGCTGGAGCAGTTTGGTCTTGTAGCTCGACTTCCAACACCAACTTTTCACGTTCAACAGCCACTGTATCCTTGAGTTTCTTGTTGAATTTATTTTGATAGCTGATGACAAGTTCAGCTTGTGTTTTGTCAGCATTACTGACACAAGAGTAGAGACCAGCGTCGGATACTTTGGCATCTTTAATGACCAATTTACGTTTGCGACCATCTTTGACAGCTTGGATACGCTTGTTCTCATCTGGTTTGATTTCTTCGCCATCTTTGAACCAAGTCACTTCGCCGCCAGCATCGTCCAACTCACAAGCCAACGTAACATTATCTTTTTCGATAAGTTGCTGTGACTTGAGCACTTTGACGAATTTGTATGGATATTCTGTATGGGAACGAATTCAACATTCAATTAATTTCTACAAATGAAAAAAAAAAAAAATGGTTGCATTTTTGCACCATAATTTACGTACCAACAATTTTAATTTTCGTTTCGGTTTTGTCAGGCTGTCTTTCAAGTTGGCATCGATAGTCGCCGGTATCGTCGAAATCACAGTTTCTGATTTGTAATTTGCAAACGCCCGACAATTCTTTGCCGATCAAATATTTATCGTCATTCGACAATTTCTTTTCACCCTTGTACCATGATACAATTGCCATTGAGCTGCTGACCGTACATTCCATGGTCAATTCGTGCTTGGTGAAACCTTCGTACTTCTTTTTCAATGGCTTGGTGAAGGTGAATGTTGGATCTGGCTCTTCGACATTCAAGAAAGCCGACGATACCACGCCACTAATATCGATTGTGTATTTGGCGGTATCCTCAACTTTTGGATTCATTATAATCAATTGATAAGTATCTCCTTCATTCTTGAACTTGTGCTTCGAACCAGTGAACAGTTCCTAAGGTGGTTTCAAAAAAAGAATAGATGCATTAAACATGTTTCGACCATTTTTGCAGGCAGTTGGTTGCTTTCGATGATACGTACGTCTTTGCGACAGAACCATTTTGGTTTGGCATTTGGTTTCGAGAATCTCGCTTCAAACACAACCTTCTTGTCTTTTCCTTCCTTTGCACGTTGATCAAGAAGTGGACTCAAGAAGTTGTCTGATTTCTGTTATGAATGATGTCGACAAAATAAATCGAGCATTATTTTTTTCTGTTTTTTCATTTAAATTATCAAGTAAAATGCAGTTGATTTCAAAAAAGTGCTGAAAATGAGGAAGATTGCAAAATTCAATTGGCAAAAAACGAAAAAATCAAAATTACGCCTAATGAAAAACTACAATAGATTGTAACGTTGATTCTACGATTCTCAACTTGGAACGAAACATCAAAATTCAAAGAAATACCAATTCCATTTTCCCAGCAATGGCAAAATACGCCAAAAATTAGAACCAAAAAACAGCAAAATTCCATAAGATTTTGTCATCAGTAAGAAGTGAAAGTGATAGTCGAAAGAAGAAAGGAAAGTTTAAAACAGCGATAAAGATAGAATTTGATACGTTCGATAGGATGAGTGAGAATAGAAGTAAGAGGAGATAGAGAAAAAGTCAGAGAGAGAGAGAGAGAGAGATGTTTATATAATATAAGCTTAATGTATAGCTCATCGCGACACACGAATCTTGTGTCGGTTGACATTGAACAACGACTGAGATAAGTTCAAAACCACCTCCGTACGATGGAATGGATGTAATACGGGCCAGTCTGGTATCAGTTCGGCTAACGATGGACGTCGTGATCCACCACCCTATAGTAAATTATTACATAATCCAATATGAAAAATGCAAGCATTTCTCAACAATTACATATAGACAAATTATGTTAACGAATGCATTCTCACACAAACAGGAGGACGACTGATTTTTTTTATCACAAATTAAACAAACATAAAAATGCTCTTTTTCACAGACGCAATAATAATGTGTGTGGTGGTTTAGCTAGAGTTAGAAACAGTTCACTTACCCGTTCGACCTTCTTCAAGGTTGGTATTGGTTTTTCAACCTCTTTCAAATCGCCCCATTCTGGATCTTCCTTTTGATTGCCCCATTTTGTGTACCGGCGCTTTTTCAACATTGAACGGAAGTCCATTCCACTTGCGTCCGAAATGAACATTTGCGTTTCGGCCGAATCTTCGCCGTGAATATTTGCAACAACCACTTTGTAAGTCCCTTCATCGGTTGGTTTACATTTGCGAATGCACAATGTGATTGTATTGGTTTCACCATTGGTAAGGAATTTGAAGCGACCCCCTTCTATGATCTCCGTAACACCCTTGTAGAACTTAAATGTTGGCACTGGTGAACCTTCAACTTCAACCGTAATGTATCCAGTCGAGTCTGAACAAATACATTTGGTTAGACACAACAGAAAATGAATGGGAATGCACAGCTATGTGAAACAAATTAGACAAATGAAAATCAGTCAAACCTTCAACAGCTGAGTAGTTTACATCGGCGGTGACTAATGGTGGTCCAGGCTCACCCTTGTCAACCAATGGCGTCGATGGTTTATTGATGAGATCCTCAAGATCTTGTACGCTCGGCCGACGCATATCGATTGATGGACGTCGTTTCTGTTTTATTACAATTTCATGATATTACGTTCGCGTTGATAAATTACAACACGCAAACGATTGACATTTGGAAGAAGAACAGATTTTTTATTAAAATACACGAATGTGATGCAATTGACAGAATGAAAAAACCATAACATTTTACAATGAACAAAATAGTAATGGTCAATTTATGGAAAAACACAAATATCAAAACATAGAAAGTAGAAGATAGACTTAGGAAAAATGGGTTATCTGAAGGTATATGAGTTAAAATTGAAAGCATTTCATTAAATTCTAAGTTGTTATTTGTTTTATGATGAATTAACCACAACATAATCGCAAACATTAATCTGTAATTAGTTTGAGAAATGGAAAATTATTTGAGAGCGTAGAAAATTTGTAAGCAAAAAATTATATAATGATTTTCCTTTCAGAGTCTTTGAAGCATGGAAAGCCAGAAAGAAAAATACTGGAAGCCCTCTGGTGTGATGTGTAACTGTCGATCGAGAGTGTAGAGCATTTCTAGAATCTATTTTCTTTTTTTAACGTTCTAACAATTTTTAATGATATATTTACAGATTTTTCAGGCCTATCTATTGAGCTATTCTAAAAACCAAACATGACAACGCTACGAGTAATTGGTCTAACTGGAATAAAGTAATTAGTCACATAAACGAGAAATGGTTCATTCTCAATTATTTTTTGTAATTTTTTGCAAAACAACCTATGCCCAAATTAATGTTTCGGTTGTGAATGTGTTTCTGTTCCGGATGCCATTGCTGGAGCATGTTGAGCGAAACGAATAACATTACAATTGTGTCTGTGTGTGTGTGTGTGTGTGTGTGTAAGTAAGAGTTCAACATCTCCTGTCTTCGCACATTTTTCATACACAATGGATAGAATCGACAGCGAGATGTACATAGTGCACACACACAGACACCTTGCAAACATCTATTGTGGTTTATTTCGCTGTGTGCCGATGACAGTGGTGCTTGGGCTTTGCATAAATAACATGTAATTTTCAAAAAACTAACTCAATTGAATTTATGTACAGGTTTGATTAATGTCAAATTCAAAAATTTGCATTTATGTTTGTACATAACTGTCAACGGCATATATGTCATCATTACACGGCTGTGTGCGAAAGAAACTACTTTGGATGTTTGTGTGCCGTACATGGGATTCAATTTTATACAACACTTAAAGCTATTTACAACGTTGACATAAGATAAATAAACCTCAACTTCAATCGGATTGAGGTGCCTTCAAAATAAAAACGGGATCATAAAAACTATTAACACAGAGAAAGAGAGAAAACAAAAAAACAAGAGAGACTAGACCTAGAATTCGCTACCGTCGGAATTGCCTCCAAGCGATTTTTTTTAATTGTTTGAAATGCCGATATTAGATTGTGCGGCTAAATGCCAAGTCTGTGCGGAGAAAGCGCTGAAATGGTCTCTCAAAAAACTCTACGTCATAATAAACCAACAGTCATTTACCGTTTTCGAGTCCACTTCTCCGGGTCGAATTCCTTTTTTCTACACAGCGATTTATTTTATTTGTTTGTTTGGTTTTTTTTTTTTTTTTTTTTGGTTCACATCATTTAACGAATCGTAAAACAACATAATAATTAATAACTTGATTTCATAAAATTGCTGAAATGAACAATATCGAATTGACATTCGCATTTGTATTTGCATTTGTTCGCCTATCAATTCAATGAAATGCAAAGCCCTGAAATGTTCTCGCTTGAACCGGGTTTTGTTTTAATTCGATCAAACTGAAAATCAACTGTAACCTAGTGTTCTGTGTAAATGTTTACGAAAATAGACAGAGATGGATAAGAAAATAGGATAGTCATAATTTCCTGGTTAAATAATGGACATTCGTTTTGTTGTAGTTGGAAATGAAAGATAGAGACAGAGACAGAGAAAGTGAGATAGAGTAAGAGAAGATGGTAGAAAATAGTCGAAAAATAGGTTCGAATTTGATTTCGCTTTCTTTAGACGTTTTCTTGGTTGGAAAAAACGTGTGTGTTTTTAGTAGAAAGAAACGTGTTGATTTTGCAAAATCATTGCTCTCACCTTGTCATCATATACTTCACCGGGTCTTAATCTTAACTGTAAAGAAGGTTAATGTTGCATATTGGCAAGTGTGTGTATGTGCGCGCGTGTCAAAGTGCACAAGCCGATGAACGGCAATACAGATGAGCATGAAGCAGAAGAAAAGACACAGTTATTCTCATTACATATCCACAAAATTCAATTAATACCTAAGACTTAACCCTGATTCATATCAAGCGTTCAATATTTACTATTCAATAAAACCAAACAGACAGAGAGAATGGGACAGAGACAGACAAGTTGACCAAAATCATTGCGTTAAATTTTCAATTGCAAGTAGCCAGCGTAAGATATAGATAGAGCCGCAGAGTAATAAGAAGTTGTTTACATTTATAATCATCAATTCGGATGTTGATGGGCATGATTGTAGTGTGTTAAAGTGTAAATTGGGTGAGATAGATAGATTTGTATGTGTGTTGTGATGAGCATTTTTTTTGCCGATTATGGTAAATGTAGTGGTACATATGTCCTACCTTTTTCTCATCGACCACTTCACCAGGACGTAGTTTTCTATTCTCCTACGGTTCGTGTCATGTGTGCGTGTATATGTGTATTTGTATGTTGGATGTTGGGTATTGAGTGTGTGGATGTGTGGTGTTGGATTGATTGTTGGGGACGTGTGCAAATTTGGAGGGTATTTTTCATGTTCGATGTGTATTTGCATGTAATGCATGCACGTTATATTGTTTTTGATGGTTTTGTGGAGTGCAAAAATCGAGGGTACGTCATAAATTTTTAGGAAAATACAAATTAATAAATGTGATTCAGTAATAAAAAAAAACATTCTACGTGTAATCATGTGAACGAATATCGGAATTGCGTATGTAATCGTGTGTTCATGATATTTGCTCATCCAATTGAAATATTCACGAAAAATCCGTTTTGGCCGTTTAGTTTAATGGCAAAAATGAAATAAAAAAAAAACGATGTGTATTGCAAATTCTACAACTTCATCTAATCTACTGTAATCATATTTTTCAAGTTACAAAAATAGATTAAAATGATTTTCAAACAAACATTCAGGAGCATCACAAAAAACGATAGAGAATATCTATTTAAACCAATTCTCTGTGTTTGTACAGAAGCAGAGAAAAGAAAACGAATATGAAAACCTATTCATTCGTGCGCTAAACGGAATGTGTGAAACTACGAAGCTACTAACTGAATCTTGAAAGTAAATAATAAAATCATACGAATGAGGATGTGCAAATATGATGGCCATCGTTGTGCCAACATGTTCGGTTTAAAATTAGAACTATATAAAAAAATGTCCATCGTTCGGGAACATACACAATATCATGTGCTCTCTTAAGCTACAGATTTCGGTTAGAATAAGAATCTACGATAAGATTAATAATAATAGGGCCAGAATTTCACGAGCACCAAAACAACCCTTGTGAGAATAAAGCGACTAGCGATCATCCGACTGTAATCGAAATCAAACGATTTTCGCTTGGACTTTCATAATGAGCGAGGAATAGTCATCCAAAAATATCCCAAATTAGTAGATGGAATTGCCAACCGAAAGATTTTCACAAGGGAATGGTACAACTGAATCGATCATTCGGTTTAATTTGATTGGTCATTTTCGGTCAATGGAAAACGGTTCAATTCTAACTACTTTGAAATTGTTTTTTTTTTTTCGCAATTCGAATATCACAATGAACACTACGTAACTTATGCCTACACACAAAATATAAATGTTGTTAACTTTACTACAATTGCAGCAAAAATTTATATATTTTTTTTTATTTTGGCAGTTGATTTTATTTACTATTGAATTTTCTCATAAATATGCGCAATTTCAAACAAAATATTCGATTTCAATCTGAAAGAAGGCAAAATTGATTTGCACTAGAGCATTCAATATTATAAAATGTGAACTGCCGATTTTCGAAGAATAGCAAGTATTTCATAGCGTACATGCTATTTGTTCTGTTAAAGCTTCGATTCGAGACCAATACGATTGAGCAAATCATCGATTATGAAGCGAAATATGCAAATAACATAAATTTCCAAAAAAAAAAAAAATTAGGGTGAATATCAATAAAATTTGCTTTACGCAGAATAAATTGAACTCCATTCATATTTTGTGTGTAGTTTGTATTTTATCTAATTCATTGATAACGTAAAATTACGAACTATCTCCAGTATCGATGCTAGAGCAACAAAAAAAAAAATCCATGTTTACTTGCAATTCATGTTCACAAGTAAAATAGTAATGTGAATTTGGTTGATAGACTGTGACTTGTACGTACCTCATCGCTGACGATCAAGCTTGGACGACGACCGGGCTCTTCTGGTGGAATCAATGAACCACGACGACTTGATGGGCCCGAACCAGGTGCCAATGAACGTTTCCGTTCACCGAACGGACTCTTTTCACGAATCACCTCGATCTTTGGTGCTTCAGGCGCCAGAATTTCCGGTGCCTTAATCTCGGGCACTTTGACCGCTGGAACATCCTGTTTCAATCAATCGAAGTTTGCATTAGAAACCATCTATCGATCCCAAACATTTCAAACCAATAACGATGAAAACCAATATGCAATGCAATAAAATCAAAAACCAAATCTACACGGATATACACTGACCATTTTCCGGTGTCGATCTTGGTCACTGAATTAAATCTTCAATGGCAACTATTTTCGTTATTTCGTGGCAAATATTTGAAATTGATTGTGGAATAAAGAGAACAAATCTGACTCAATAACGATTTGTAACAGCTGAAATTCCAATGAAATTCAAACACATTTTCTCTAGATTTGTTGAACGATGACAATGAATTGTTACTGTTTTTATCACTTGTTTGTAAAATATGAACACACGTCTTTAAATTAATTGGTCAATTAAGAAATTAACTTTGGCGCTTTTTAAATTATTGCACGAACATCGAATAATTAGAGTCAGAAAAATGCACCAGCGGTTGGGATAAATATCTGCACGACCGAATGGAGCAAGAGTAAATTTCAAAAAGAAAAAAACAAAAATATTGCATAAAATGATGCACCGTCTATTCAAACGCACGCACGCACACAAATCGGGCTCGAGTCCATGCGACAAAAGCCCGTCGAACCAACCAACCAACCAACTAGCCGAACGAATGGCCAACAAAAAATTGATCTAGAATCGGGCAAAGTGGCGTTCTCTTGTGCACGTCGTACTCTCACTAGATTCTGAAATATGTGAAAAGCATGAGAATTGTGTTCTCAAGTAATAGCATCAAACCACCGCACAGGCAAAAAAATCAATTATAATAATTTAGACCACACAAATACTTTTCGTTTCATACAATTATGCGTAGATATTGTTCTAGTTGCTTTTGATGTTGCTGTGTGTTGATGTTGCTGTGTGTTGATGTTAAACCGTTAAGGCTTTCACTTTTCACTTTTCACTTTTTTTTCTGCTTCATAACTTTTTACCAATTGGTTTTTATCGTCGATAGCTTTTCTCAAGTGATTACTAAACGGCAGGCGGACAGACAATGATGTAGTAAATCAGAGAGAGCGAAAAAGAGGGAGAGAAAGAAAAGGAGAGTGCGAGCCAATGTGAGAGCAAGGTATTATTTTGATGATGTGAGAAATGTTTCCTATTCTTAGTCGAATTGTGATATATAGATTGTTATAATTTGTTTTAGCGTATTTACGCAAGTCTCACTGTCGCCGTCCGTCCGTCGATGTTGATGTTTTTGAAGTATGCGATATGTTTACCAAAAAAATCAATCAAAATTGAACACATTGCACGCTTTGTCTTTTGCCCGTTCGGAAGTGTGAAAAAAATAAATGAGACATCGATAGATTCAAACCCCAAAATTATTGAAGTCCATCCGAATGTTTCAGAAAAGATCGTATGGCTGTGTCGCAAAACGCTGAATCGCATGAGCACACTTCATATATTCGTGCAAGTATAATAATACAAGCTGTACCTCCACCAAGTGCAAAAAGTAAAAGAGAAGCAAGGAAGATCAACACACAAAAAAAAGAATCAGCACACAGATTTAATGCTTGGATATGATGCGAATAGTTGCCTGGTTGCTTTCAAATGAATATCAACATATTTTCCGTGCCATCTATCCCTTGCAGCTCATTATGCATGCGCTTTTTTTTGCGGCTCAGAAATAACAAAATACTTTTCGGCACGTAAAGAATGTTGGTATGACCGTAAAGAAAGACAGCATACGAAAAAAAAAAACAAAAAACTCGAGTCTGAATTATGAAATTGGAAATATAGTCTCAATGTGTGACATGGTTTCGATTTCATGAACAAAGAGTTAAACGCACCGTGAAAAATTGAAAATAAACCATTTTCATATTTTCGCTATCTTTGCATAGAAACAACGCATCAAGATCATCATCGCAGCTATTTGATGTGTACAGCCAAAATAAGAGTCTAATTGAGTAGAAAATATTTGATTGTCGAATATTTGTTGTTATTGCTGATGCTAGCTCGTTCGTTCGGTGGCTGTTAATAGTCAGTGATGATCATGGCCTTTGAAGAAAACTTATTATTTCTACATTTCGCATCTATCCGCTTGCAACCATCGTCGTGTGGTTGTAATTTGAATGACGTTATCAAATAACTTGTATTGCCATCATAATTTTAATTAAGATTTTTCAAATGATTGCCAGGTAAAGATCTTCAATTGAGCACATTATTGCTTTTGTGTGCTGCAACCGCTATTCTTGTTTTCTTTTTCTCCTCCTTAGAGAGAGAGATAGAGGGAGAGAGAGAGAGAGAAAGTGAAGGCTGCTCTTTCATTCGAATACGAAATTTGTTTACGTTAATGAAACTACATAGTTTAGTTTGAAAAGATGTCTATCGGTGAGTTGGAGAGGCAAGCATGTAAATTTAGAATAACACAAACATACTCGCCTCTCCATCTCACCGATAGATGAAATAAACCGATAAATTTCAATTAGTTCTACTGCTGCTGCAAACTTTTGCACAAACCACGACAAAGAGTCGCGTGTATAGCATTTCAAGAACGAACGGTTTTGCCAATCATTAAAGCAACTGAAGCCTGCCATAGGATAGATCATTTAGAAAAAAGAGAGGAACACACACTAGAAATGAAAAAAGTGTGTAATATAAGCAGAGACAGGCGATCGTCACTTCAAAAGTAGGTAAAAATTATTTTCGTACATTAGCCTTTTTGGTGTCGATTCTTCTTCACATGTGATACAAAGTTTCAATTGGACATGTACACCGCGTTTGCCCATTACGCAAAATGGATCAACTCCTCGACTCTGTTCATCTCTGAGTGAATTTTCGATAGAATAGAACGCAACACACAAATCCACTTTTTTCGTGAAGTTATTGTGGATGCTATGTGCAAGCAATAATAATGAAATGGGTTGTTGTATTCATTTGGATCGATTTACAGTTTTTGCCGTTTTTGAGTGTGGCCGTTGGCAAGTGCAAAACATCCTCTCGGTCAACTCTGGCTTTGAGCCGTAAATCAAAAACAGCCAACTGTAATGAGTGACTTCATATGTGCACAGCATGACGACAACGACAAACGAGATTTATTGCACTGTTATGGTTACGATATCAACAGAAAAACAGGTGCCTGATGTACATCGCATTTTCAATATGCACACAGGTCTTCTGTTGCCTCTTCTGCGAATTGGTTTTCATTGTGAGCTTTTTCGACATATTGGTTTTCATAGCTAAATTACAAGTTTTAATTGTTGTGAAAAAGTAAGGTAAAGTGGCCATATTTGGACCTACAACTTTTTATGTACCAAATTCGGACCCAAGCCTTTATTTATATGTGCAATAAGGCTCATTTTAGCAGTTAGATCGTAATTAGAGAATAGGTCCGAATATGGCCATTTTACCCTTATTTGCTAAATTGACTTACCCTTTTGGACTTTTCAAATTCTGGTTTTTCGAATTTCTCCAATTCGGGTCGTTCATAGTCGGGAATTTCAGGCATATCCGCGTGCTTGGGACCAGCCAATTTCGTGGTTTTTGGCTTTTCTCCGGGCTCGAGTGTCTTCAACGTTGCCTTTTGCTACGATGTTCGAAATGAAAATCGAAAAACAAACAATTAAACACCAAGTCATTGTGGGATGTTGCACATCCCAGATTAAAAAGGCACACTGCAAACGTAGAAAATAGATAGATTCATTTCGATAGATCGGAAGATAGATAGATAAAGAGAGATAGATGTTGAAAAGGAAGCACATGTGATGTAGAAAAAGAGTCTTTGTGAAATCTGAAAGATAAAATTAAACGGGAAAACAAGTGAGCAAAGCACGTTCGGTTGCCACAATGAGATTCAAGACAGAAGCAATTCAAAACAAGTTGATCGAAATGTTCAAGTTTAAGAAGCCGAAATACGAAAAGATTGCGTATCGGATTTCATTTCTTTTCTATTAGTTGCTTGAAGGAGAACAAACACCTGTAACTGATAGGACGCATGAAACAATTCAAATGACGAAGAGCATTTGCAATTTTTTGGCACGTGTTTTTGTAACAATTTACAATGTATCATAAATATGCAATTTCAATAATGTTGGTCATGGCAACCTCACGCATATAATTTGTTTTTGTTTTCTTTTTTCAATACTCGTCAAAAAAGCAAAAGGTACAATGCAAATTTAGAAATAGAGATGGATAGAGAAAGATATTTAAATGAATCCAACATGAGAGCGACTATTGAGCATGAGCTGCAACGTCGTCATCATCGTTGTCGATAGAGTTAAAAGCAGATCTTTTTTGACAATTCGGTGTGTGTCGTTCCATAGACTGAATCACCAAAATTGTTCGTTGATTTAAAGCAATTTATTTTATTATGCCTACAAATTAATGATAAATACATAACTACAAAAGTTGATATGGGTTAATTGAAAATAGATTAGCAGAATTTCATGTACGACGAAAGCTGTGAATAAAGAGCGCCATTCCGCAAGAGAGAAACAGTCTGTAGAAATTATAAGATAGATCAGAAGTAGAGAGAGAGAGAGAGAGAGAGAGCTGATAGTGTCAGAATTCGGAAAATACTGAAAATCAATGCAACTACAGCAATCGACAATCGTTGAGTGCGTGTGAATGTGAACCGGTTGTGGTTCGCGGTTGTTACCTTTGTCAATGAGCTTTGAATTTGCTCCGCATTTTGCGGTGTCGCTTTATCTTTAGTCACGGGTTTCAATTGAATATCGATAAAACTTTCGTTTTCAACAATCTCGCGCTTGAATGATGGTCGACGCAAACTCAGTCTTCGTGGTTGGTCGATCGGAGCCGCTTCAGTGTCCTGGGGGGCGTGTGTTTGTGTATGTGTGTGTATTATGCGTGTGCGTGTGGATGTGTTAACATTGTAAGGGGGATTTTCAGGGGGAGCATTTGTGTATTTGTGTGAATTGCATATTTTTTTTATGAAAAAAATTGCGTGCATTTATGAAACCATATGAAAAATTTAAAATTACAACATTAATTATTCATAAAATAAATGGTAAAACGGTGCATTATTCACAACTAAATCTTAACAAAATGTGAGATAAAATAAAAATTGGTTGGAACTGTTGGTCCATTGCGATTCCGCATGATTTTGAATTCGGATCAATTTACATGATAGTCTATAAAACAAGGAAAAAATAGCTCTATCAAGATTACTTGCCTTCTTGTCATCGGCTTTTCCATCCTGTCGCACGAAAATACCATATCATCACATGGTCGCACAAGGTGCAGAAAAATTGGTAAGACAAAATTCACAAACAGAAATTAAATTGGTGCATTGAAAATGGCGTTCAGTGTGAAAACAATTGGATTTACAGACAGATGTCAAAAGATCGTAAACTACCTCTGGTGTAATGAGAAGGGGCGGTTTCAGCGTCGGTTTTTCTTGTATGGTTTGCTCTTCGGGCAATTTACCTTTGCCCAAAGTAAGTCCTTTATTGGTTTCTTCGACCGGCTCAGCTTCTTTCTGCACATTCGACACATTTTGTTTTTTACCACAAAACAAATGAAAAGTACAGTTTACAAAAAACGGTGCACAAAATTGAATTAATAATGAACCCAGTGATTGTGTGACTCATCATAGACAAATGCAAACGAATCAAACTAACCTTTTGCAAACCGTTTTTGGTTGGTTCAGGTGCCGGTTCGATTCTGATTTCGGCCGGCTCTTCGATTTTTTTAAGTGGAGTATCGACGGCCTTGGTGCTTTTTGATGGATCAAATTCGGATTCTTCGTAGACCTCCAATTCTGGACGCTCATAATCCGGAATTTCCGGCAAATCTTCGTACTTCTTGGCTTTGGGTAATTTAACCTTGGTACGTTTTGGCTCTTCCTTTTTCGGCTCTTCCACTTTTTTGGCCACTTTTTTCAATTTTGGCAATTCTTCTATTGGCTGAACGACTTCAGGCTTCTACAGTGTAATTCGGGTGCACAAGGGGAAATTAGATCGGGCGTGGGTACATCAATGTTAGTACAGTGTACAATAAGCGTTATGGTTTTACATTGACATGGACACAAAAAGCAACAACAAAAATGGATACGGAATGAACTCGTTTCCTGCAACGTTTCGAAGATGATGGCACATTGATCGAATACAAAGACAATAGGCAAACATTCCAACATTTGAAGCATTTTGAGATGGAATGATGATACACATAGACAATAGCCGCGGTATTTGACAGAAAGACACAAAATCACATAGACGACATCAATAACGACAATTTGGCGCTTGCATTGCGCATTTTACCTTTGAAATTGATGCTTTACGGCTTGAATCAAGCGGTTTCAACAATGGACGCTTTTCAACAACACTGAAGTCTGGTACGCCCACCTAAACTCAAATACCATATTTGCACAATGATGAAAAATGCTAATTGTTGATTGAACTTGCCCATAAAACTCCAGCGAATTTTACAGAAAGCATTGACTAACTTATATATCGAATGGCAAAAAGACAATTGGAAATAATGACAGACAGATGGACAGAGGAATATAAACATACCTTTTTCGCCAACTTTTCGGCCGTTGATGAACGGCGACTGCTTTCATCTTTGTCGGTGGCCACAGACGAACGGCGACTGTCGGTTTTTTCGCTTTCCGACGACTCATCCTAACACATGGATTTCACATTTAATTTTCACATACATTTTGGATATTTATTAATTACACATGAACATGTTTTGTGTCTTGTCAAGCTCCGTATGAGACTGAGCAAAATTTATCATCGACCAACCAAAAGTTGAGACTAAACTCTTGCGATGAAGAAATTTCTTACTAAAAAAAACCATTTATGACTCACCTTCAAATGACGAAGATCAACCTTCTCGAGTTCCATGCGCTGCAATTGAAACGAAAGAAACAAAATCAATTATAAATGTCCAAATTTCTCGTCTGATTCTTGAAAAATTGAGCTTTTCCAGGGAAAACGCACGAAAATCATCAAAACACATAACAAATGTACCTCTGGCTCAGCTTTTGGCTCGACAACGCCATTTTCAACTTTTGGCTCGGGCTTAGCCTCCTTTAAATGTTAACACAATTAAAACCAAATACATGGAAATTGACGAAACAGACAATTTGGACATTCTTTTTACTTACTTCGGCTGATTCTTTCTTTTTCGGAACTTTTGCTTTTGGCTTGAGCTCTTCGGCAGCCTCCTAAAAATAATGTCCAACACAAAACAAATACAAATCAGTAACAATGAATGATGAATGGGATTTTTCATTTAAGATGTGGATCATGTGTAAATTGAAAATGTGTAAGAGGCGATAGAGCAGGCGAAGCTTTTGTAAACATCGAATGTTTTTGTTTTTGTATTGACAATTTTTTATTTGATTTTTTGTTCGCAAGAGCAGCTATATGTTGGGTAAAATTGTTGTATACCTCGATCGATGGTGTGGTCTTTTCGGGAGACCTTTCTTTCTTCGATCCACGACGTGACGACGGTTTTAAAGATGGTTTTAAATCATCCTCGTTAACAGTATCAGATTTAATGTAATCTGGTTCGTCGATGGACTCGATTTTTGGTTCGTCCTCTTTCTTGGGTTTCTTTTCACCAATCGATTTACGCTTGACTTCGGCTGTCGTTTTGGCCTTTGGTTTCTCTTCAGGCTCGGCCAATTTTTCCTTTTGGTTTTCTTCTTCATCGACCAATTTCTTAGCACCAATTTTCTTCTCTTTGGGCTTCTTTTCAGTCTCTTTTCCAGTTTCAGTGCTAACTTCTTCGATCTGAACCGCGATGTGTTTGTGTGTGTGTGTGTGTATGTGTCAATTGTGTTGATGTGTATGAAACATTTTTAGGAGGTAGGTGTTGGGTTTTAGCAGTGAAAATGTGGAAAAAGTGTGAAATTTTGGCTTGTCAAGAAAGGTTTCGATCGCAAGGGAAACAATAAGCTTACCTTTCGTTTAGTTGGTTTTTCTTCCTCTTTTGTTTCTTCCACAACCATCTCCTCTTTCTTCTCTTCTTCGTCCTTAATTTACAAGTAAAATCGCACAGAAATTAGTCACAGAAAGTTTTAACTATAATTTTTGTTTGCTTTGATTGAACATTGGTCGAAACATTTGTTCGTACAAACGAATTAGTTACATAAACATTTCTCAAAGTATTTCGATCGTAACCATTTTTAATGCAGAACTTACTGAAATGACGGTTTTATTTTGTTTAGCCTTTTTGAGCGTGACATCGAATGGCCCTTTCTTTGTTTCCGGCTCTCCTTCTTCTTGCTCTTCTTCGAGTTGAATTGTCTCCTCGACGTTCTCCTCTTCTTCCTTCTTTTTCTTTTTTTCGACCTTCTTGACCTTAACAGTGGCCGAAGTTTCATCCATGCCCGTGTCGTTTTTGATCACGCACTTATACGTACCCGAATCGATGTTTTTACATTTCGACACACGAAGTGTTGCGCTTTTACCATCAAATGTTTGCTTGATGGTGGTCGATTCCTTGATGATTGTCGAATCCTTGTACCTTAAATAGTCAAACAAAACATTTAAATTACCAAATATTCGAAATAGATTCCAGTCATTTTCACATCGTACCAAATGACTTTGGTGTTCTTAACGGATTTCTTCAATTCAACGTTCAGCTCAAGAGTGCGAGTCTCTTCGATTTCTTCGTTTCGCAAGTGCTTCTTGATCTCTGGTGCGACCGGTTTGTCTTCTTCTGGCTCTGGAATTTCCTTCAATTCAACGACTTGTGAGATAGCCTCACCTTTCTCGTTTTTGGCCACCATTTGGTATGCACCCTTATCGGTTTCGGTGACTTTGGAAATTTCCAGTTGAACAGCGTATTCGTTCTCTTTTACTTGTTTCACTTCAACCTTGTGACGTTCACTTTCAGACACTTCGTTGTTCTCCTTGAACCATGTACATTTTGGCGCAAACTTGCTGACAACGACACACTCAATGACAACCGTCCTCTTCTTAATGATCTTAATGATTTTCGGTTTGTCCTTAATAACAGGAATAACTACAAGTGACAGAGAAATGCGTGGATTATTGCACGATCACAGTCAATGTTGAGTTTCAAGACTTACTTTCGATGTTTAATGTGAGATTGGCGTTAAGTTCGCCCAAATCATTTTTGATGTTACATTTATACAAGCCAGAATCTTCTAGATTTGGCTCGGACAACTCCAAGCGCATTACATAAATGTCAAGGTTTTCTTCCAAATAGAATTTTATTTTGCTGGTTTCGATGACAGTTTTGCCATCCTTGGTCCATGTAAATTCTGGCTTTGGATTCGCTTTAACTTTACATTCCATAATGACAAGTTTACCATTGTCTTGCGAAATGATGCGCGGTTTTTCAACGAATGTCGGCCCTTCACCTTCGGGTTCTGGTTCGGCCTCAATATTCAAATTCAAATTAGCATTACTTTCGCCGAATTCATTTTTCACGTGACAACGGTAAGTACCACCGTCTGGTGTGCTTGGATCCTGCGTTTACCATTAAATGGAATTGTTGAAATGAAAACCAAAAACCGATGCCATTTCGACTTACCTTGATCTCAAGCACAAGCTCGTAGATATCCTCTTCGGTGGATGATGATTTAATGTTGATTCTCGATGATTCTTGGACAACATCCTGACCACGATACCATGTAATAACTGGTGCCGGTTTGGATTTACAGCGGCATTTCATCGTAATGAGCGTACCGGCCTCATTTGGAATAATGCGAGGCTTCTCAACAAATGAAGGTGCGAACCCATTTGGATCTTCGCCACCTTTCAATCAAACAATTGAAATGCGTATAAATATTCGGAATAAATTAAAAATAAGAACAGATGCGATTATTATTGGACGTCACTCAGCCGTCTCGCTATGTCTACACAATTTGTCTCGGCTGAGAGCAGCACTGCAGTAGTACAACCATTCGATATTGAAAATCGTTTCCCATTTCAATCTTCTAATTCGACATCATCATCATCATCATCGTCGAATCTTTTGGCCCTGACCGACGGCGATGCGCACTTTTCATGAATAAAAAAGCACAATTGGAAAAAAAGCTGAGAGCGTTTTTGCTAGTCAAACCGAACTAATTGAACACACACATAAGCCACCATACAAAATTTGATTGCATCGAAGCTTCCATACACCAAAATCGTGGAATCAAAGTGGACATTCAGTTATTCGAACAACATAAATGTGCTGAGAGCTAAAGAGGGCAAGAGTGTTAAGAAACTTGACATTTTTGATTTGTTGCAACTTGAGAATGGGATTTTGTGTTTGCGTGTTTTTGTGTTGTTTTTTTTTCTCAAGTCGCTTTTTAGTCACTAGGTCATAATAAACAGAAGCGAAATGCGAAACGATTTAATGGAATGGAAATATAGCTAAAACTGCAAAATAGTGTGTGAAAGCCATAGCAAGTGAGGCACAAGTGAGGGCCCAAATCGATTGATCCGTCAAGCTAAGTGATCAGTACCTTGGAAATTGAGAGCGATATTCGCGTTACTTTCGCCATACGGATTAAATGCATTGCATCGATAATTGCCGCCATCTTCGCGTGTCGGATTTGAAATTTCTAACGTTAAAATGTATGTATCTTTTGATGTGGCCTTTCGTGACATTTTGATACGATTTGAGCCGACCACGGATTTTTCACCTTGATACCAAGTGATGTCGGGCACGGGATGCGCTTCCAATATGCATTCCATTAGAAGAAAATCGCCATCTTGGCGGATCGTTGGCTTTTTTGGGAAACGCGGCGATTTACCATCTGGAATTCTTTACGACCAAAGCGGAATTTTCGGATAGAAGAAAAACAAAAATAGACGAATGTTGCGGTTACGAGGAATTTGGCAAAACAGACAAGTTGAATAAAAAAATGCAAGTATGTACTTTGGTTTGCCGTTGCCTTCGAAATTCAGATTAATCGTTGCCACGCCTTCACCGTGCTTGTTTCGTGCGACAGCACGGTATTCACCCTTATCACCTGTGATCACCTTCGATATTTCCAAACGTGCCATATGATATAGTTTTTGGTCTTCTTCTAACGAAATCGTATAGCGACCTCCAGCTTTTACCTCTTCCTTTCCATGAAACCTTTGCATTTGAAATCGCAAAGCATTGAAATGTAAATTAATCAGGACTCATTTAGAAAAAAGAAATTGCGCGTTCCAAAGAATCTACGGAAATTCTCACGGCGAACTCGATTTACATTTGGAACAGAAAATTTGCAAAAAAAAAAAATGTTTGTTCTTTGGATCATTCCAGATTGAAATGTGATCTCAGGACGACTTGAAAGCTGAACTGAAATGTTCAAACGCCAAATGTTCGAGTTCCAATTACAAATCGATCGATATTTAAGTGAAACGTGGTCGTGATCATGTTTACCATTGTATGCTCGGCTTTGGATCGCCGACACAACGACATTCAAAGGTGATTTTGCCACCGTCATCGCTTTGACGTATGACCGGGCGTTCGGTGAATGTGGGCTTGATACCATCGTCAGGTACTGGTGCTTCATCGCCTAAACGATTGAACAAATCGTTGAATGAAATCGTGTGTTATTGCGAGAGAGAGAGATAAAAATGCTATGTTATGCGTAAATTTATTATGTTATGATTTGTTTCTCTCTGATTGAGTTGCTTTGAAAATTTAATTGCCTCGCGCTGTGTTTTTAAACTCATTCGAGAAAAATGCCGACGTAAATATTTAGAAATGGATCGCTCTGAATTTTTATGATTTGCTGCTCATGTGCGTATATATCGAAAACTGAGCTGTTGAATTGCGGAATGAGCGCGCACGCGCAAAATATGTTTGGAATATTTGATTCTTTTACAGCTCATTAAGCTTGATTTGGGTTCATTTCGGAACGCTCTTGCTCCCAATTTCAAATGGACTATTAATTAGGGAATCATCATCGATGTATCAACAACTTGTTGTGTTCACTTGTATATAAATGGTTCTCCTTCTGTTTTTTTTTGCAATGGGAGGTCATTTCACCATTGAATCAAGATCGACACGAAGAATAAACAACAACAAATTATGATTAAAGAAAAAATGAAATCAACATCAACCCGTATTAATATGCTTATTCTATGTTTCGAATGATTACAAAAAAATCGTTCTTTCTGCTACATTTAATCTCTGTATTTCTACAGTTCATGATATTCGGATTAATTAAGTGCAAACTATCAACTACTTAACAATGAAAATCACATCAAAGCTTTTTCAAAACGAATATATGGTTGCGAGCATGCTCATTGGCTGGACTGATTTTTCACCGTTCGATTTTTCAATTAGGTCCGGGTCCCATGAAGGAATCGCCACAATATTTTTTCTGTTTTGCTATCTCATTTTCAATGTCGAAATTTATCAAAATGCTTAGATTTTCGATTCGCAAACGATACTGAGTTGATGAAGAAATCCATCCTCGAACGGAAGAATGTGGCCTCTGCCTCGGTGCTTTTGCACATCGCTTATTCCACGTATACGAAAGTCGGGAGCGGTGAAAGCAAACAAAAACATCTTCGTGTTTCTGTGATCTGTTTTGATTTCCGTTGCTTCCACCAGAACTCCCCGAACAAAAAAAAAAGGGAAATCATCGGTGGAATCATCAGCAACAGAAACAACAACAAAACCCCGCTTTAAACCGAAATAACGAAAGCGATGAAATTGAGCAAGCGTCTCTCATGTGCATTAGATATTTTTAGCGACACATACATAACCAAATCAAAGGAATAAAAAATATTGAGGCAAAGAGAAACGAAGCGAATGATAAAAATAAAATAAATCTAATAAAAAAATGAAAGGCGACCGAAAGGTTGGCGGCGGCGGCGGCGGTGACGACGATGATAAAGCAAAAGATGAAAATATCAGTTAAGAATGCCGACAACAACAACAAACACAACATCACATAATGCTTAATACACAAAAAAAAGAAAAACAAATAAATATGAAGGATGAAACGTTCGCAAGGGATCTTTTTTTTCTTTCTACATATACAAACGATTGTGACATGGGAAATGCGAAAGAAAAAGAGGAAGGTAAGTGAGTTGTGCCGTTTCGTTTGGAAATTGACAAATTAAATATTTGTGGTGTGGTGCGTGTGTTTCGGTAGGTGTACGTATGTTTGATGTAGATGATAAAAAAGGTGCATAGCGCCAGTTAAAATGAGGCTGCAAACAAATTAGCTGGGTTATGCAATTCAATTCATTTTCGCTATTGAGGATTGACTTGATGATTCTTCGTTTTTTTTTTTTCGATTTTTTCGTTTAAAATTGGTGCTGTTTTGGTCAACAAACTGAGCAGCTTGTCGCTCGATATATAACACATTGAACAAATAAACAAACAAAATAAATTATTTCAAGTAAAACGATTCGATTCGTCGGGAAATCAATAGTAGAGAGCGAGAAGAAACTTTACGTTGAGTCGATTTTCTACTTTCGTTTTTTTTTTTTTAATTTAGTTTCAATCGGCACATTACGTGCTCATGTGCTTAATTCACGAGATTTTGTTGTTTAATTAAATTTCAAATGCTCTACGCGATGTGTCAATTCAACCATCTCAATACACTTTGGTCATGTGAAATTGTTATGTTGTTCGATGCAAACATTTGAGATGTGTATAATGAAAAAAAGCAGCAACAACAGCATTCAATCATGTTGATTTAGATGTGCCGATTCGTGTAATATCGAATGGTTATACTAAAGATATGCGAATCACTACGAAAACTTAATATTTTTTTATATATATATTCTAATCGTTGGCATTTCAGCCGTAAAACTAATTCGAAATTACTAATTTTCCTCAACCATTTTTCGATTATTAATTTGATATGAACGATGGTTTTCATACGCTGTACGTGATGGATTCGCGATGGAAAAATGAAATTCCATTCTCAAGGACTGAGAATTGTCGTCGAAATGGAGGAGATTGCGGAGAGAAATAAAGAGGGAAATCAAGAGAGTCGTGGAAAATTTAATGTTGTGAAGATGCAAAATAAACGCAACCATTTCACATACTACTCACAAAAGAGAATCTACGTTTTATTTTCCATTTAGTCTTTTTCAAATAGTTCAACAGCACTACATTCTATATGTACGAGGTTTGGCGTGCAACATTTACAATACTAATCGGTTCTGAATGGGGAAGAAGCTTGTCATAATATTGCGGTTACATAGAATTATGTGAAATTTGCGGATTCATTATCGAAACTATTTATAAACAAATGAATACTACTGCAATAAGCTCGTATCTAATATCTTGAGGAGATTTTATATTTGTTTACTCGGAATATCCATACGCTACCCAAATATGTGTATGATTTTTTATTTCGTGCTATTTATCGAACGGGAAACAAATTTTGTAAGAAAACGATTTAAAAACAGTGTACTTACTGTCGAAATTCAGGCTGATGGTTGCGTTGCTTTCACCCAATTCATTTTTCGCATTCACTTTATATTTGCCAGCATCCTCAACTGTGACATTATTTATTTCAAGTGATGCAAAATATGTTTGACCTTCTTGCTTGTCAACCGTTTGCTATCCAATAAAAAAGAGAATCACATTTGTTTAACTCATTTTGATAGTATTTTTTACGCAAAGTTCACTAATTTGAAACTTTTTTCTTTACAATGGCAAATGAATCGAACGAAAATGCTTCTTGAATGAATTTGAAAGAATTTCTCTTGAACGAACCTTGTGCCGTTTGGACTCATTGACCACAGCTGCGTTGTGAGACCACGAAACTGTCGGTTTTGGATCAGCCTTGATACGGCATTCAAACAATAGTCGCTTGCCGTCGTCTTCTTGGCGAATGGCGGGCTTCTTAACAAATGTTGGAGCTACACCATCAATTTGTCTGCAATCACATGGCAAAATACAATGAAAACGAAAATTTATTTTTTATTGCTTCAAAATCAGCGCAATTTATTGAAAAAGGAATTGAATTTAGAATTGAAAGCGCGCAGCAAATTAATGCACGTCGATAATTATCCGTCTCTGTCTACGTTTGTGTTGCAAATTTTTTCGAATAATTATTCTAAATACGGTCGCTGCAGTCAGCGTTTTAATCCAATCAAATCGAGAACGGCAATTCGATCGAATGCGCGACTTTAAACTGTTTATTCGAACGTTTCAAATAAATCAAAAGGAAAAACGGTACAAAAAAAAGAACAACTTACTTTTCTTTTGGTTCGTCGGCAGCTGCAAAAAATGTAGGAAAGTAGGCAAATTAGAATGACCATTATTTCAAAAAGGTCTTAGAAAGAAAGGGTGAACCATCAAGAAAATAATGTTTAATAAAAGTCGTAGAAATACTCACGGCTAAAATTCAAATTGATCGAAGCAGCTACTTCGCCCATCGTATTCTTGGCTTTGACCTTGTACAGGCCAGCATCGGTTTCGGCCACATCGTCGATGTCCAAAACTACGCTAAACTTGTTTTCGCCGATCGATTGGATTTTGTAGGTGGTGCGAGTGTCTTGTTCGATCAATTGGTCGCTGCGATACCATTCGATATCTGGCTTCGGCGACGATAACAATTCACATTGGAATATCAGCCGATTGCCATCATCTTCTTGCCGTAATTGCGGCTTCTTCACAAAACTTGGAGCAAAATCATCTGCTACTCCCATCCTTCTAAATTATATTGACATATGTTCTTCTTTATTTGATGTTTGCTGCGTCGCAATAATGGAGATTCGAACAAAAAGACCCAGCACGTTTCGATACAACGGGCTTTTTCTTCGAAAATTTTGAGTGTTGTTTTTTCTTCTTATATTTCGTTTGTTGATTTTCCTCGCGAGTTTCCCGTTCTCTATTCTCTATTTCGACCGATAATTTGTTTAATGCTCGCTTTCGATTCTAGTCGTTTTGCTGTCCACAATTATCAAAAAAAAAAAAAATATCTGAAAAATCGTTTCAGCTTCAATCGCAGTATGTATTATGAATTAATGTCCGCTGCGTTGTTTCGCTTTGTTTGATGAAATGAACTGTATATGATTATTTTCTATAATATTTTGTGTTTCGCTAAGATTCTGTCTTTGCTATTGCCTTTTTTACATGTCGTTTCGCGTTCGAGAGATTTTCCTGTATTCTAAAATTAGATAAGATAACAAAAAACGAAAAAACACAAAAATGATGAATCAATTCCGATAATTCAAAAACATTTACGCATTCCCATTCATTCAAAATAGAAAACCGCACAGCTCATTGATTTGATCATTCAATGGTCGACGCATAAATCGGAGAGTGTCCAGAATGATAATCCCAAGAATAACAGGTTTTCTAGTTGAGTGTAAATCATTGAAAAGTGCCACCTTGTTGCAGGCTCTATTTATAGCCGCTCTCTGTGATCTTGCGAATGTTCAGTTTCACAGCACGCAATCATGATTTCGCTTCACGAAATTTCAAATCTAAAGTGAAGTGAATCAATTTTCCTGCCTAACACTCACGTCAAACCATTTAACGCCTCTTACACACACACATCCGCTGGATTCAATCAAAACAATTTCAACACAAATCATCATAATAAATAAAAACTACTAATAAAAAATGTTGGTGCAACGAGAACGCATAGAGCCTGAATGCGCCAGCAAACTAATTTTGGTGTGGTGTGAAAAAAACTACCGTCACCGTTGTCGCAAGAAGACAAAGAGAAAGTAGAAACAGAGCACTTGATCAATGATCGCAAATGAATCGAAACTGCATATAATCGACAATCTTCGAAAGAACAAATGAATAATGTGAATTTCAATTGCGGGAGAATTTTTAATGATTCAAATGTTAAAATTTAGTTGAAACTGACGGAATAAATAAATACGTTCATATTCGAGCAAGCGTGCACGCTCTCTTCAGAAGCATGGGGGTTGTCAATTAGAGCGATATGGTTTATTGTTTTGTCTTAAACTACATTAAAGGTGCACTAGAACGTCGTCAAACGATCGAAAGCAGCGACACATTCAAAATATGAAGAATAAAACGACAGGTGAAAGGAATTTGCGTTTCAGTAATTGTGTCGTGTTCATCAAATGAATAGCAATATAGCAAAGAAACATAATAAACCGAGAAATGTGGGTTATTTGGTGCTCTCAATGTGCCTGCGATCAATCGAATTGGCGCATATTTTGTATGCAAAAGCAAACAAAAAATATGCACAAAGATCATACGCATCTCGTTCATTAATCCTCGTGATGTTTGGTGTGCTGTTGGTCTTTTTGCTCGGTTTTTTTGTTGCGATTCGGTTGCAACGGAACTCGCGCGCCCCCGATTTTCTTATGATTGCTTATGGTTTAGGTGAAAAGTACCATATTTTCAATTTACACTTTTCAATTTGCAGTGGAGTCAGCAGACGTACGGTTCCGCTCGTGCGTCATCATTTTACAGCGACAAATTCGATATTTCTATTGAAACCATCGGAAATTCGTCTGGGCTGTGCGCTGCAAAGAGTATTCGTCTTATTTACACAATCCAGCAATTGTGAAAATAGAACATATTCTTTATTTTCCAATGATTTCAACACAAACTTGATTGCTGTTGCCGCTGTTGTTGTTGTTGTCGGTGACACTGTAAGTGAGATGTCTGACTGTTCTATCTCTGCGTGTTCAATTTAATTTTATGGTTAAGTGAGTTTTATGATTCAATTTGCATGGCAATTCGGCCAAATATAAATTTGCTGCGCTTTTAATTGTGATTTAACATTCGACATTTGTTGTTGTTGGTACATATTTTTAAAATAATATTTTATTTTATATTTTCACGCGAAATTTATGTGGTGACTGTATTATTCACGAAGATTTCGTGAGGGGATTTTCCTGTGAAAGGAGCGAACAGAAGAATTCATCGCATTCGATTATTTTTAAGTTGGCTATTTAGCGGCGTGCGAGAAGGAAGGGAAAAAATGATCATCGAGCAGTTAGCTCGACTAAGTTGCCTCTGAAATAGCCATTATTTGCGAATACGAGATTTCAAATAGAATCATTTCAACCATGAAGAGTGTGAGTTTGAATTTGATTTTCGATTGAAAAATGAAGGATACGAGACCCCGTATAAGACAAAAAAGAAAAATGAACCATAGCTTAAGTCGCATGCTTTAACGTTTTGTTGTTAATCATGCAAAAAGTCACATACATTCATAAACAAAAACGATAGTAATCTCTCTATTTCTCGTACGATCGCTGACTCGCTTATTTGTTCGTTGGTTTGCTGGCTCTCACATTCATTTCATTAACATACACCGACAAGCGCTGAAATTAATCGTATCCATAGCGCGTGTAAGGCAATGCTCATGTCTGCACACTCCGAGCAATCTCTCACTGCCTCGCTATCGCACACACACACACTCACACATTTGCAGCAGCCGTTACCGTAGTGAAAAAAAAAAACCGAATAGAAAGAAGATATAAAAAAAACTTAAGAAGACGGTTATGTTCTTTAGCCCACTCTCGTGTCTATTTATAAGATTTTTAGTAATCATTAAAACAGTTCGGCAATGCTGATTTAAAAATAAGCACACGGCGAAGAATCGTATAATTATTTTGTAAACAGAATTGCATCTGTGTTCTTATGAAGAAGTAAAAGTCAGAGTAAGAATGAAACGATTTCGCTTTTCTCGACCACTATCGAAGGCTACTTAGAGAGCAAATCACTTTTAAGTTTTCAGCCATTTTTGGTGTATTTGTTCGTGCTTAATTGATTATTATCGGGCAATTGCTCATTTCAGCGCCTGCCAATCATTACTTGAACCATGATCAGCCAATTAATGGCAGTATATTTCAGATGATCCATTCATTCAACTATTTTCGCGGTATTGAAGGCATGAAATATTGAATTATTTGAATTTTAAATTGAATTTGAAATTTTAATATATTGAGTTATAATAAATTGTGGCCCGTGTTAAATCCCGTCCCAAATTTTAATGAGTTTAATGCGTGAAAGTCACGATTTTCCAGATACACTGAAGTCAATATGGCAAAATGATTGGCTTGTACGGAAAACGTGCAATGGATGAAGCGGGAAAATGAGTCAAAGCGACTGCAAATATCAAGTTCGATATGGCTGTTTTGATCACCTTGCAAGCGTTGACAATGGCCGGTAGCCCGATAATTACTCATACGTTGATGCATTAGTCACACAACCACTGTCACACACACAGAGACAGAGAGAAAGAGAGATAGAGAGAGAGAGAGAGAGACGAAAAAGTATTGAATGCGTACTCAAACTCATGATTTAACCGCGAATAAAATGCATTTATGTAATCGAAAGTGAGTCCTGCAACCGACCGCAGCACCGATTCGTTTTTCTGACTTGTTCATTCATTTGCAATTCGATGTGCTAAGAAACTCGAGCGCGATGCAGCCATATGGAAGAATTGATAGTAAAATATTGATTTATTTCATTTGGCATCTCTCAAAATCTATGAAATATCGCTGCATTGATTCCGACCGATGATAAATGTGGGAACTTGGATCGCTCTAAATATCATTCAAGGATGACGAATTTGAACCTCACTGATAGATAGATATTATGATATTGGGTAACATTTTCCTTTGCGCCAGAGCTCGCGAACTTTTCCCCACTCACGCATCATTACGAAATGAAGGCAAACATATTTTTCAGCTTTTAATATATTTATCATGTGATGAACAATGAAATCCAAGTTGAACGTAACAATGTTGGGCGAAACGGTAAATGTGATTACGAATGATGAAGCCAAGCGCCCGCGCTGAAAGTTCTCACATTTACATTATTTCATCATACTTCGGGAGATAGAGCCGATAGATACCGTGTGGCAAGCATCTATTTTTACGCATGGTGTGTTATAAATTGTGATTTCTATTATGTTTTATGCATGTGAATCGAATGCGAAAATAGATATTTTATACACACAATATTTCATATATATGTGGCATCGTCGAGTGGTCGGATGGATGATCGCTCGCTCTCTTTTTCACTCACTCGCTCTCCTGATCTCGTTCTCTAAGTCTACCAAAAATATATCAAAGAGTGAAAATCCCCAGAATAAACGGAATGTGTATTATAAATTGACGGCTGGATCGAAAAATGATTGAAATAAGGTTAATGCATTCGATTTCTTTTAATTATCAATTTTTCAGAATAAGCAAAATGGAAGGAAACAACCATTTTCATCTCCAGATAAAATTTTAAATATACTCCAGATTGATAGAGTGCCAATTAAAAATATATCAATTTTCCTAAGCACTCGTTAAATAAGCACCATGCACAAGTCTCTTCCAATGCAATTGTATTTTGGCATTCCAATTAATTGATTATCATACTTTGCCTATGGCTCACTTCCGATCCTGTGCAAAAAATTGTTCATCTTAATTTCGGTCGGTTTTTTTCGCCGAATTTCAATCATTCACTCACTTGGCTTGTGTTATTCAAAAAAAAAAAAAAAAAAGAAAGAATACATGCGGCTGGTATGTTACTTTCTACTGTTTTTTTTTTTTTGCCTTCGATTCTTCGATACTTTTATACATATTTCAGAAAGAGAGCACCCACTCGCCACTTTAAAAATACTTTTGGGTTAAATCGAAAATTGTATTTTCGGTCAGCAGTGTTTTTATGCGTAGACTAGAACAAAAAAATCTCTTTCGCTCGCTCTCTTTCTCTCTCTCCCTTTCTTTCTCGTTCGCCCGCTCTCTTCGATATCCAATGACACACACGCACACACAATTTTCATACCAACACTCGCACTAAAAGGACACCATTCGAACGCATTTTTTTTCATTTCATTGAATTTATCACAAAATGTTGTTCGTTGTTCTTAAGCGTTCCATTGAATTTCCATTCCAACAGCACCTTGCGATCGATCACTTTACGTGAAGATTTCAGCTAGAAAACCAACAATTAACGGAAATTTGGGCCAACAAAATAGTCGACCTCGAATTTTCTTAAACAAAAAAGTCGAGAGAAATTGGGAAATTGTCTTTGTGAAATGAATTGAAAAAGATTCGAAACAGATGAAATGGACTCCAATTTTTATTTGTGTCAGATCATTTAGAAATTCGGTTCGATTTGGACATGGATTTGGAAATATATGTTTTCGCTCACTGGTGAACTGGATTTTTCTAGACACTCAACGAGTGCTGCGGCAGTCAGAACGATTTTTCTCTTCAATTTTTTTGTTGCCCGATTGAAAGAGTTCATTTTTTGTTTTTTTATCTTTTTGTTTTTTTTTTTATAGCTGACACAAAGTCAGATCAAATCGTCGTTCATATAATATCATTATCGTATCACAATCACAATCACAATTCAATTATGCAAAAGAAAATATATTTTTAAGAATGAAAAAAGAAGTAATAAAAAGAACTAACATAACAAAATTTACAGTAATTTTGTGCTTTGAAATGATGATGATTTTTTTTTTTTTTTTTGTAAAAGTTGCGTGCGTTTTGTTGTTACTGTGGTTGTTATTGATGGATTTTGTTTCGGTCGGTTGTTGGTTCTCTAATTAACTTATAGTTATTCTCCACACCAATCTCCACTCGCGACGGTACGCGAACTAAAACTGATCTGTAATTTGTATATGGCTAGTAAGGATTACACAGTGGGCCCCTATGAGGTTCGCAAGTATTTTCCACATCGAATGGATCATTCACATACACAGCAGCGGTATGACACGAAAGGAAACGGCACACATACACACACGCGTGCGTCCGATCTGACCGATCCGTATATCAATCGGAAAATTAGTCAGCGCTGTTTGGTTGTGTTGAGTTGTGTGTGCCGTGAAAATTGCTCTGCTTTCGGTAATATGCTAACATTGAGATTTTTTACGCTGCGCGCGCTTGTAGTTGTCGGGAAAATTGTGACGTAAGCAAAAAAAATAGGTTAACTTGTTCAAAAATAATGATGTGTAAATGTAAGGTGAAATGAAGCGATATAAAACATAACGGAAGCATATCAGAGGGATACGTGTGTCACACAATCGCAATGATCAATTAAATTTCGCATTGAAAAGATAAAATGTGCCATGGATCGCCAAATTCCAATTCAAACTGCATTTTCACTGTTGAATGTGCATATCTTTTTGCCTTCTGTTCGCACTGCACACAAATACACCGCTCGCTTGCTCGCTCTCTACCGCTACCGAATAATGAAAACGCATGTATGAATCGAGCTCATTCGCACCGAAAGTTTTGCATGTTGTGCTATTTTCGCACCGACGAAACGAAAAGAGATGGAGGGTGAATTTCATTCAACCACACCCAATTTGTGGCATTACAACAACCAGATCCATTTGACTGATAAAGTGCTGCCAATTGATAATGTCTCGCATTTGGGCGATTTTCCTCTGTCATTTAAATCACGTTTCACCAATGATATCGTCTACAGTCTTGCACAAATTCAGCTTCATGCATGAAAATGCTCTCGATCATTCATCGGATCGTCTGCAACATTCAGACAACATTCAAGCAATTTGATATTGATCATATCAACTCTCTTCTACATTTCTAGTCCGATAAAATCATTCACATAATAGAAAATCTCGAAAATAGCGAGAAAAACACGTCCATCGTCCGAGAAGAAAGCCGAGAAAATCAAGAAAAGATTCCAAAAATATATATATCGTGATGATTCGAGAGCATTCTTCGATCACAACCATATACATACGCTCACATTGAAAATAGCAATGACCCATAACTCTGTAGCGTTTTGAAACACACCGTTCATTTTATATTTATTGAATGACACACAAAAAAGCGATGATTACTAAAACTCTTTCACTGTTTTTCCGTCTCATACGCTGTCTCTCTCTCTCTCACTCTCGCTTCGGTCGCATCCCGGAACACCCAATTGAAAAATGATGCTGACGAATTTGTTGAAAATCAATAGTTTGTCATGTAGAGAATCTATCGGCAACATGTATAACACCCCTCTCCTCCCCCCCTCCCCATTGTCAATTGCCATTGAGCATGTCTCAATTAGATGAATCTCCTCTGTTTTTTGCAAACATGAAAGAGTCATCACCACCAAAATGATCGTCGTTTTGAAGACGCGCTCGTCATTTTCGTGTGCTTCTCTTCTCACGTATCACACTTTCATATCGAATTACCGTATGCATCATCATTGGCAGGATGAGGATAGATGCTTATTCAAATAATCGTAAATATAATGGTGAATCAATAATGTTCGGCTGGCTGCATGACAAGAAATTTTATTTTCATTTTACCGAGAATACCTGAGCCAAGATTTCGCTCCTTTTTCCCCTTTTCTGAATTTGCATTCATTTTATTCTTCTTCTTCTTCACTCGAATCAACATCGAAGAGAGCCTCATCTCGACCATCATTCATAAAAAAAATTGAGGTAAAAGTGTGCAACAATTTAGAATCGGAACAACAACAACGGGAACAGCGCTGAAAACAAAAAGAAAATTGAGAATAGCGAGAGCATTTCATGCATGCACGCATACAACGTCGACGAGCATTCGATAAAAGAACAGAAAAATGACACAGACACCGACTTTATAATAATAAATTAGTGAGATGCACCTATATTTAGATTTTGGCACATTCAGTAGCCAGTATTCAAGCTTTCATCACAATTCAATCGAAAATGGATGATACACATCGTATGCCGTAATTGCGAGCAAACTGCCGATTGCCGAAATACAAACCATGCCGTGTGCGCTCGCGCTGCAAAATGCTGCGTTCGCCTCCGAACTCAAATTCATGCCATAATAACAAATGGACCGGCCAATTATGACGCTGACTTTGATGACACTGGCTACTATCAATTTGATCGTGTTTACTTTTTCACTGTGATGTGTTGGATGACAAAACAAGGGATCAGCACGGCGGCAATCAAAACATTGGATTCAAATTTTGCTAAAATCCAAATTGTGGATTTTCATGTGAAAACAAATGCAACCATTTCAAAATAGAACCATTTCTCAGACGAAGCGTTTGTCCATTTGATCCAGTTGGCGACTTATTGTGGCAATTCTACAAATTGCATCGAATTGTAGGTGCGCGGTTGAGAGAGAACAAGAAAAAAAAAATATATATTTATCGTTCATTAACCGTTATAAGATGTAGTGCCAAATGAAATTGCAATTGAACAGAAACCGAAATGACGGCAAGCAACGCATCGAGAAAAAATAATGAAACGAAACAAGGAAAATGGTTCGAAGCCATTGGCAACAATATCGTTATGATTTGCTCAAAAAACTAAACAAAACAAAACCACCAACAAAATTGAAAGTATTGAAATGCAAAATGCAGATATTTCGCCCAAGCAATTAATTATCTAATCATAAAAGACCGCTAAAATTATTGAATTGCGTATAAAAACCGCCATTAGCCATACGCTAATCGTAATGGTGCACATTTTTTTGTTTTATCAAGCCTAATTTAGTTTATTAATCATTTTTATGTGTGCGATTTGGCGGGCGCACGTTCACGTTCGCCAGCCATGCTGTTGATGCTACATTGTGACCGCCTAACAAAGATGCACTCACCGCACATACTCGACAGCATTGCTCACGTGCGAATGCACCTCGGCCGAAATGGATCATTTCAGAATTAAATTTTTTAAGCCGCTTTTCTTTCGTTTGCTCCTTCATGAAATTTTGAGAAAATATTCATAATCATTTCGGGCATTTTTGTTCGTTTGGTAGGGATCATCAAAATTGGTAGAACAAGTGCGGGTGCAGCTAAATTATACAAACAAATCCGTAGAGTTGTTTATTTTGCAAGGGGAAAAAAGAGAGCAAACTCAACGGCGCATAGCTGAAGGTCGAAAAAAGAAGATGTGCAAAACTGCGAGCGCGTAGAGAGGGAGAAAGAGAGAGAAAAAAAGATAAAATAAAAACAAGCAAAAAAAAAACAAGAATGAAGACAAAAAACGGCAAATCAAAAAGAATGTAATCAACATTGTGTTCCCGAATACGAAACAGTGTTGTTGGATTCTGCTCAAAGTTGATAGTTCTATATATAACACCGAAATTCTTTTTATTATACCGAAAATATTTTGTTGCTTGGGCCGCCGAACGAAAGAGAGCCACAGCTAGCACTTCTCTATAAATCTAATAGGTCCGCCATTCGTAAGCACATATTCATGAAGTGCCTTCATATTCGATTTGCTGGTTCATTCAGTGTATGGCACGCGCGCTCGCGCGCGATGTGGAGCATCTCAAGCACAGTGTCAGTATGAAGTGGCAATATCAACGGCTCACTCAACTAGCTCAAAACACTAGAACAGCATTGATGATGAGAGAACAACAATAACAATAAGAGAGAAGCACAAGAAAATTTGTTTGTTGCTCGGGAAGAGGAGCATTCAAAAAAGAAGAAGAAGCTTGAAAAATGAAATACAGTGGGTGTTGATGTATATCAAGCTAGATGCTCAACGTGATGTCAAATCTTTTTGCGGATCATAACTTAAGTTGAATGCCGAATTCCTGAGCGCTCGCGCGATTTTTTCAGTGGTCGACAGTGGTTTTTGGTTCATTACTTCGTACTCGATACAGTGCAAAAGGTCATGTGCGCCACACGTAAATACTTAAACAGCAAACATTTTTCACATTGATGTCATTTTAAGAAAGCTTCCTGTAGTTTGAGTCATTTGAATCAATTCCGACCATTTTTCTGTCAATTATTTTTGCATTTGCGAAATCAAAACCAAAATCAATCAAGTTTGAAAATCCATTTTTTTTCTTACGTCGTATTCAAGTCTCTTTCAGCTGTAACATGTGCTTTCGTCTAAAACGCTTTTATTATCATTCATGCGAAATGTAATAATGACCATGCGAAATTCAATCCTATACTACAATCCAATCAAATGAAAGCATTTCAACACTTCAACGTCTAGCTGTGCCCTTGATGTTTGTCCAAGCATATCATTTTCGCATTTGCCCAATGTTTTAAAATAGATCATTCAGAAGTTTGACAATTGTCGTGTCACACATTTTTATCATCTTAATGTTTTCGATTCTATCGCACAACATCTGAAATTTAAACCAAAATAAAAAGAATCCTCCGAGAATTCCAAGTCGGTTCGAAATCGTTTGCTATGCTTCTGTTTTCCTTTTATTTAAATTTATGAATACACAAAAATATTACATCGCATGATGATGGCTGACTTTCAGATTCCAATAAACAATTTCATCTGATTCTGCCAAAACACTTTATTTTCAAGATAACCCAAATACTTTTAGCACGAATTCATAAACATGACATAAATTCTATGGATGTTCTCTTTGAGAATGAAATGATTTGGATTTGGATTTTCGCAACTTTCGGTCGGAATATTCATATGCGATTGCCTCAATGATCATTCGATTCATTTTATTATTTTGAGAAAATGCTTCGAAACAAATAGAATACAATCATTCGACAAATAATTTAACATCATTGTTATTTTTGAGTTTCATAATAATTCGTCAACATTAAATCATTTCAAACATCCGAATGACTTTCATCGTGTTCATTTCACACTGCTGAATCATTTGCGTTGAAAAACAAACCGAAAAATAGTTGGAGATGCAAGAAAGAAAGCTTCGGCCACTAGCGGGAGCGCCATCTCTGAACATGCTTTCAAAGTTCGCAAAAAAACTTAAAATCGTTTCTGTATGTTGGCTTTGAGAAATGCAAATATTGCTGATAAAATATATTTCCATTTGCACGAATCGTTGCAATAATTAGCATTTTTGCCATGCGGCTAGTTATTCAAAATCAGCGTATCAGCAAAGATAAGGTGTGATAACGACAGTTGATTCATTCCAAATATATTTTCCTCTGGCCAATGCAAGTTGCCATCCGAAATGCTGTTTACATTTTAATTTAAACGAACATTACATTAATTTTATCGAAAAAAACTGACTGAAGCAGAAAAAACGAACTGAAGCAGAAAATTTCAGTGAAACATCGAAGAAAATCTTCGAAATGCTGCAAAAAACTGTTGGAACTGTGCAATATTTGAATAAGTGCGCTGCCAAGTGAACATCGCTCGAAAGAAGCAATTCGTGATGCGACTGAAGTTGTTTCGTTGAGTGACGTAAGCGCTTTTTTGTTTGCTTTGACATTTATGTGGTGGCGCTAGACACCAGCTCTCTCTCTCTCCCTCTGCACTGTGTGTTAAAAATGACCAAGAGAAAAATATTGTTGGAAACGAGCAAAGTAAAGAAATTTGATGCTCGGAATCGGTGCTTGTTGTTTGTAATTTATATATATGTATACATACATCTATTTTTTGTCAATTTAATAACTTTTAACTAAGCAAAAAATCGTTCAGCATTCGAGCCAGCATGTAGAAAATTATGAAACAAATTGCTTACACATAAAAAAGTAATTATTACATCCTAGCAAATGTAACGAAATAGATAGTGTTTTCCATTTGACAAAAAAAAAAAGCGTAAAGCAAAATTCAATATCTGTATAACCATATGATTTTTTTTCAAGTTAATACATATTATGGCCAATATTTATGTATGTGTTTAATGTAAATGGTATTTCAAATCGTTTTAGTTCGGTGTTAAATATTGAAAATTCATCGAAATTCAGCGGACTGCATGAAAGTGAGACACACTCGAAATCAAGTCACACTCTCGACACTCACAGCGAGAGAGAGAGAGAGTGAAAAAAAATTATTTTCGATGAAAACCCCCAAATAACCATACATATACTAAATTCATAGCGATGGATGTAGAGCAATGGTAGCGAAATGTCAATATCACCATTGTACGAAAACAACAATAACAATATTCAATTAAAAAAATATTGCCAATTTTCGTGAGATTGGCCACAGAGAAAGAACGAAAGGAAGAAAAAAAAAACACACACAATCCGTAAATGTCAAAGAGAAAAGTTTAATCTCGTGTGTGTTTCAAAGCAACTCGCTTCGAAACAACGTGAAAAATCATCGACAAGTCAAAACGATCATACGAAAATTGGATTATGAAATATTGTCTAAATAGAGCAGCACGCAGCGCTCTATGTCTCTCGTGCGAAGCCAACACACATCCGAGAGAAAAAAAAATGAGAAGGTGAAAGTGCAATTTAGATTAACAACAATTTAAGAGAGAAATTGTGTTATTTCCTTGTTGTGATTTTTTTTTTCGCTTCGCTCCTGCTCTTGTGAGACTGAGTTTGGTGCGTTTGTTTGACTGTGAGAATTTTAAAAGTGATTGTGTGGACATAGAAAAAGAGGCCGCTTCAAAACGATAGACATAAAAGCGAAAAAAAAAACAACGGAATATATTGGAAAAAGGTTGGAATATTTGGCGAATACAGAAAAAAAAAGACACACACATAAGCCAGTCGCAGAGATCTCGGGCAAAAACTCACCAAAATTTGAGCAAAAGTGGCTTTGCCAGCGCTGAAGAGCAGCAATAGCAACAGCAACCATACAAAATAAAGAAACAAAATACTCAGTGGAAAACAAGCCGAAGACGAAGAAACCCACACACATGATGAATAGAATTTAGCAACAATATACCGAAGAACCGAACGAAGAAGAAGAAGGGAAAAAACACGCCAAATTACACCGAAAAAAATATATATATAATTTTTGGTGCTGCTGTTTATTTAGCGCGATGTCCATTATGTTGTTGAATATCGTGAAGCCGACACAGCACACAAGAACCTAGCAAATTCACATGCAATTCGTAAGCGTATGTATGTGTTTGTGCGCTCACATGCGAATGTGAATGTGAATCTGTGTGTATACACTCATTTTCTCTCTCAC
The DNA here is from genome assembly GCA_028476595.1 of Obolodiplosis robiniae. Classification (NCBI taxonomy): domain Eukaryota; kingdom Metazoa; phylum Arthropoda; class Insecta; order Diptera; family Cecidomyiidae; genus Obolodiplosis; species Obolodiplosis robiniae. Next base: position 2,195,791 of record CM052017.1, on the reverse strand, counting down.
TCTCACTCGTGCTCCGCAGTGTTTCGTTTGTTACTTTTCTAAATTGTTACGCAAATTTATACAAGTTTTACATGATCAACGGAAAAAACGAAAAATAAATGCTGCTGCAAACAATCGGTCTTTTTTGCTGTTGTTCTCGCCTAATGAAACAGAAGGAATGAAAAAAAAGTACATTCAATCAATCACACACAACGACGACAACGGGGCTGATTTGCAATGTGTGCTATGAACGAACATACGTGCCGAATGTGTGGTGCATAGATCAAAGATGCCATTTCATATTTGACAACGTTCAGGGAAAACACTGACACACAAAAAATGAAATACTAAAAACATGAACTGATAACGCGAATATTTATCTAAAGCATATATTTTGATGATCAACATTACCGAAAAGACCGATTTAAAACGAAAATCAGAAAAGGAAACAGAGAAAATAAAGTAAGAAGAAGAAGAATAGGACAGAATGAATAATACAACAATGATACCGTTGAATATACGATTTATGGTGCAGTTGTGAGTTTGTCACTCGAAATTCATTGAATGGTTTTTCGAATCGAAAGAGACAGACACATACCGGTCAATCAAAGTGTTTACATTGACAAAATCAGAAACACATAAACTCGATAGTTGTTTTCATTTTGGTTTTTCGTTCGAATACTACTTGCCAATAGCATTTCCAAAGTGAAACGAATGCATGTCCTTAATGTTATCGATAATAAATAATAATGAACTCTTGGTAGTTTTCGATGAATGTACGAGGTTTACATTGTACATTTAAATCGGATAACGGATATATACATATATATGCGGGGAGACGTCGCGTGTTGAGAAATTGAGGTCACCGTTTCTCACCACCGTTTGTTCACAATTCAACGTGAAATTCAGTCCAGTGATTTTCGGCGGATCATTGCAGCGAACAAATTCCCGTCGAATGATAAAACGCGCAATCCAACGACAACGACGAAAACGCGCCAAAATATTCAATCCATTCATTCAAAACGAAATAGGAAGAAAAATACAAAGTAAATATCAAAGAAAGAAAATTAACTCCAAAACGAATTGTGCGAAATCCAAAGTGTGCGACATACGCGTTTGTATTGTATGTCAATGAAATTAACTGTGTGCAAAAGAAGAAGAATCCTGCGAGCTGAGAAGCCAGAAAAACGGAATATACAGGATAAACGGGCGAACGGAATTCGTCTAAATTTCATTTACATCACAGCACAAACATACAATTGACACACGTGAAATTGCCTTAAGTGTAGGTTAGTATGAGAAAATTTGGTGTATGACAAATGCGCAACGGTAAAATGAGATAGCAACAGCGCCGGAGACCGAAATGGAATATGAATAGAGAGAGCGTTTGGCGTGAGGCTTTGGCTTCCATTAGCCGTACGAAACAATTCAAATCGAGAGAACAAAGCAAGAGCTTCCAAAAAGCGTGTAATTAAAGCGTTCCATTTGTGGGCAAACATGCATATTACTCTGAAGTACTGATTTCGGCTATTATTTTATTTGAAAAAGAAGAGTTCATTACGATTATCATTCGACGCAACAACACACAGCGGCAGAAAGGAGGCTAAAGACGAACGAGCATGACGACAAGCGCAAGCACAACGCACAACAACCGATTTTATTCACTATTCTTCTATTATATATATATATTGTGTGTGTGTGTTCTTTTTTTTCATTTTCGGGGGAACAAATATATTGGCTGCTTTTGAAACGCATTTTCCTCGCATTCGATACGTAAAATTCTATAATTACTATTCATAAATGTATTTATTGATTTGCGGCACGGTGTGTTTTTAGTGGAATTTTTGGGTGAGCAACACGGAATGTTCGAGGGAAATATTTATGTAAACACATTGCCGAGAGAGTGAACGAACGAGCCGACAAAATGCCGAATGAGCAAATTCTTGAAAATCCTTTTCGAAATTATAATTGAAAAATCGTTTGACTTATTTTCATGCTCATTAATATTGCCGTGCTGTTTCTGCTGCTCGATTGCGCCTTAATTTCAAGTTGTTCACGTGAATTTTTTTCGGCAGTGTGATGAACATCTTGCTTGGGCTCATATTTTATGATCATATTTACACACACACACACACACTCACACACACGTTTGTTCTTTTTAAATTCATGAATAACATACAACTCGCGCGGTTGTAGTTTGGGTATATCGCCCATATACACTTTCTGAATCCCCTTACACCGAGCGAAACAGAAACGGTATGTGAATGAAATAAGAAGGAAAAAGGCAAAACCAACAAATCCATAAAAAATTGATAACAAAAAAAATGAGCCACTAACGATCGGGCAATATGAAACAATAAATGCAATTGTTTGCACTTTGAATTGTGATACATACAGCACACACAACTCGTTTTGTTCGACTCAATTGTATTGTCTTACTTTGGCTCATTTCATTTTTATTTCGACAATTTCACACGTCGTCGACCGATATTTCAATATGCGGTATTCAAATACGGTTTGACGTCCAAATCGCTGAATCACAAAGGGGGAACTGATTGATCAAATGATTTCAGGGTTTTCAATGTTTTCGTTGCTGTTTCCCGTTGTAAGTGTGTTCTGTGTGGGTGCGAGTTGAGTGCATTTGAGTATTATATATGCTGGGGCAGCATATTTCAGAATATGCCGATGAATGCAAAGAACTTTATTTTGATGAATGCAAAGAACAATGCCTATACATCTATTTTTAATCATTTTTCGCCTATTTGTTGTCGGTAGTTTTCTGTTTCATCACCTTCATTCTTATTTACCTTTGCCTGCCCTGAGAACTCGGCAACCACTTTTAGCTTTCTCTGAATTTTCTGTGTACGCGTTTATTTTTCTTTCATCGCTGCTTCGTTCTTTTATTCATTCTATCGCTACAGTGGCCAAATTTAGCTGACACTGTCCATTAATTTTGATTTTGACATGACGTAAGACAAATACAGCAAACGTACTAAAATCCGAGAAAAAAAATAGTGCGATAAAAATTGTACGCGCACGGTCAAATGGTTAATTGCTTTCATTTTCACTTTGTTTTTTTTTTTATTATTTATATTTTTCCCTTGCATTCTTTGACTTATATTTTCTCCATCTTTCTCTTTCTCTCTCTCTCCCCATTGCTTTTTCAGATAAACGATAATATGAAAACGGTGAAGGCGTATAGGAACTAACCCCAATCGAATACTACGAACACTTTGAATTCATTCGTACAAAACTAGCAATTGTAAAGGAATTCGATTGCTTCTTCTTAACGCAACTACGCGACCGACAATATTGGATCCAACTAAGAAGTACCGAGGGACACCGAAGCGATTGTGTTATGCCCTGATCAACTGTGTTTGATGTGGGCAACAAACGACGTTCAAAGAGAAAGTATGGATTTTCTAGGTACATCAGCACAAGATGTGGTTGAATTAAGAGCCGGAACATCCGTTGATTTGACACAATCCCAACAACAATTGGCCAGAACATCCAAACTACCAACTATATACAGTTCAAATGAGCTGAGACATCACGAGCAGCAGCAGCAGCAATTGGTGGTGACGTGCTATGTTTGTGGCAGCACCGGCAAATTCCAATTGTATCCAATTCGTGTACGTCAAAATCCAGCGCGACCGTCCGAACCATATTTCCCATTTTTAGCGAGCCATCATGAGCCGCCGCATGGTTTGCTAGCGGTTTCAGCCACACAATCCAAAGTACATGCATGTGCGATGTGTCAGCAATTGTTGCATGAGCAATGGTAGGCCTTCGAACAATTTGGATTTACATTTGATTTATTTGACATAACTGACCATTTTTTTTATTTCCTCAATTGAAATGTTGGGTTTATAGGCTGGCATTTGAACGCGAAAATCGGCCACATTCGCAACGCTTGTATTATTTGAAACGGGCCGACGGAAAGAGACATATCGGTGCCGATTTAATGGAGCAGGGTGATTATGCCGCACAAATGCTTGGCCTAAATACGGAGCACATGATGTCCAGCGAAATGATGCAGTACATGCATCAGCCAAGCCAATCGAACTATCAGAATGAAGGGAAACGGTCCGGTTCGCGGGATGCGTCACCTTCATTGCGCCAAACACCGACATCATCAACGCCACCGACCTCATCATATTCACCATTTGCGCAGCACAAACTTAAACTGGGCGGTTCGTATCACATTCCAAAAATAGCCGTGAGGATTTTGTTTGATTGTTGTGAATTTTTGTTTGTTTGCTGTTTTTGCAGGATCGCATTACTCCAACAATATTATATCGGCTCCAGCAGCAGTAACAACAGCAGCACCACCATTAAAATCCAACCAATCGGTCTCATCAAATCCATCTCCTTCGCCTGTATATGATAGCAACAAGTTTAGTTCAATTAATAATAAAACGCTTAAATACCAAGCATACGGACAACGTGATACACAGCAAACTCCGCCAATGTCGCACAATAGTGCGATTGGATCGCAAAAAACCGTCATTATCGATGATGAACCAGCATTAGATCTTAGAAATACATCAACAAAAACATCTGTGTCATCATCTGTAGGAACTAATACAACACAGGTAACGAACTTGTTGATTCGATTAATAATAATTGCTGCGATGCGTTGCTGCAACGAGACATGATTCGACTTCATTCATTAAATATGGTTTTTGTTTCGCATTTTTCCCTCTCATTGCAGCATTTGAAATTAGATTCATTGCAAAATTCAACGGCCAAAATGCTTAACTCGAGCGACGTCGGCATCTTGGATCTGTCAATGCCGGATAAAAATTCCATAAATGAAGTGTGCTATGTGTGCGGCGACGAATACAAAAGAGGCAGCTTACTTGAGATTAGCACGGTTGAACCGAAGGATATTCGAGATCGGAATAAACCATATTTTCCCATTTTTAACGAAACACATCCTCGACCGGCCCGCTCCCGACCAAAAGACCCCCGCGGCATGATTCAAGCGTGTACACACTGCTACGACCATTTAATGAAACAATGGAATCAATTTTGCGTAGGTTTTATTTACATAAGTGACACATACTATTTTTATTTGCTTGTTTGTTTCGCTTAATACTAACTCTGTGTGATGGTGATCATTTTTAGCTGGCTGACGTACCAGATGCGAAACGTCGATATAAATTGCGTCCAACATTATCCACCGGAAGAGCAACATTTGTATGTTATACTTGCGGCACGGAAACTCCTTCATCGAATTTAGTTCTCGTTTATTGCTGCCAGAATGCCGAGAATGAACCTTTTTTTCCATTTATCAAATCAATGAAACCATATCCGAATGCTAGTCCGATTAGCCCACAGGGTAAGTGATTCAACAAAAAAAGGCAATTTTTCAAAAAGCAATTTGAGATGCAATTCACAACTTTGGTTGTGCAAATTCACAGGAATGGTGCAAATATGTTCCGAGTGCAATGGGAAATATGTAAATTCGGCTGAACCGATGATGACTGATAAGCATTCTGATTCCGGTCGAAGTTTGACTTTTGGAAACGGTGGCGGCCGCTTTTCACCGTCCGACAGCAAATCTCAAGCCAATTCCGACTCAAGCTATGTTCGATTCAAGGTGAATTTATAATTCGTCTCACTTATTCATGAATTCGTTCGTTTTTGAATATTTTATTTTGATTTAATTTTGCTTTACTTGCTCTAACCTATTTGAGTGTTGATTCTATTACAGCCGTACGAAACACTGACAACACATTCAATATCAAGTCGAGATCGTGATTTATCACGAAAAGACTCTCGACCGAACACACCGCTCACGCAACCGATTGGAGAGAATGGTCATGGTTCATATCCGTAAGTGACTCAATCTTTTCGTCAATCGAAATGGATGAATATTTAATTGGAATTTATCTTGCAGTTGCTACATATGCAAAGGGCAATATAATTTCAATCAATTGGAATGGTTGTCGACGAGCGCCGAACACATGAATTCGCATGCAATGCATTTTCCATGCTTACGTGGAAGCGATAATAGTGCATCACGGGTATTGGCATGCGTACGATGTGTTAATCACTTGGCGAAGCAATGGGATCAGCTCGACGCAGAACGGGTTCCTCTTGAACACAGAAGGTACATTTCCGAATTTTGATTTTCCGAATGAATCCGATATGATTTCGGAGAAGTTGCGACAATTCCTTGAATTTAACTAACATTCCATTCATTCTGGTGTATCATATAGATACAATATTCCGTCGCCTGTATCGGCCTTCAATAGCAATTCGCCGAATGGATCGCGTGGATTCGGTGGAACACCACCCTCAACGCCGTCGGTGTCATCGACGCCGGCCTGCACATCCATCTATTGTTTCCTGTGCGGTTTTCATTCAGACCTAACATTAGCACGCCTCGTACATGCAAGCAAAGAAGGCTCTCGGCCATATTTTCCCTATTTGCTAAAGCATGAACAACTTACAAATGCAGAGCAACTCCGTAACGATTTATCGGCGCTTGTTTGCACATTCTGCTATCATTCGTTACTGAGCCAATGGAGAAAGTACGTATACATTTCCGTTCTTTTGCTTGTCGCTTTGACCTTTATTAAAAAAAAATCACTCAAAAAATGATTGCCTTACATAAAAAACCGATATTTTTTTTTGCAGGTACGAGGCTACGAATACGGTGAACGCGAACGATAGAACGTACGATACGCATCATTATTGCTGTCATTTGTGCGGCGTCACAACGTATAGAAAACGGGTACGTGCTCTACCAATTCGAGAATTCCCATCAATAGCGGATCGCAAAAATGATGATGCACTTCTGTTGGAGAACGGCGAATATTCGGTCGTGTGCCTAGATTGCTATGAGAATTTGAGGTAATACATATGATTCATTCAAGCGACATTCAAATAAAGATTCAATAATAAAACATGAACCAATTTACAAATGATGTGAAGATATACTTGTTATAGACAACAAGCCGCCCAATATGACCGTGTGGGGGTTCCTATAGAGAAGCGAGGATACAATTGGGTACCGTTACCACCTCCGCCAGAGGATAGTCCAGAAGTTACCGTTGCTCGGCTACCCAGCGGCGAACGTTCGGACAAATTGGTATGATAAATCCACAACGAACATTTCAGAATAGAGCGATTTCACACAAATATAAAATGTTCCAAATGGAATTCGGACTTATTAACAAATGTTTGTCCCGATTTTAGATAAATTCCAATATGAGGCAAATGATGCATAAAAAGAACAGTTCACCAAAACAAGTTAGCGATAAACGAGAGACAGGTAGACAGTTTTTATCAACTAAATGATAACAAAGATTGTAATCGATAAAAAATGAATTTGATATTTCGCAGTAGCCACAACCGTGAGAACGGCACAAAAACGTCCCGCAACCACTCCGCCGCCGATGATGCAAAGTCAATCTTCTTCTGGCCATCATTCAAATGTAAATTCAATTATTTAATTTATTTTTCTCAGCAATTCATGGAAAATAGACTAAATTAAAATTGATTTGGTTTTCGTTTAGATTCCCGCTTCAAATAACAGCGGCAGAGGACCATTTGCATCGGCCCTCAGAAATTTAGCTAAACAAGCTGATATTAAAGATGACGAACCGGTCGATCAGAGGGCGCCCAGTGCTGGCACCAGCGGAAGTAATAGTGCATCAAATAATATGCAAATGCATCAACGAGCGAACAGCGCTGAAAATCGAAATGTTGAAGCGACCATGGCACCATCGACGGATGATCGCCATCGGAAAAAAACCAATTCACCGCCACCGGAAAAGGTTCATTCATAAATGAATCAGTTAGGCGGAAAGATATCCTCCGAGAAGCTAAGTACAGAAACGAAACTATTCATACGTTTGTACCAAAGAGATTCAAAACAAATTTTCGTAACAAAGTGAATCAAAAATACTCGATTCTTGATGCACTTTGTAACTAAAATTTGTTTTGAATGATTTTATTATATATATATTTTATTATATATATTATTATTGATTCACTTTGTTACGAAATTTTGTTTTGAATCTCTTCGGTACAAACGTGTGAATAGTTTCGTTTCTGTACTTACCTTCTCGGAGGATAGCTTTCCGCCTCACTGATTCAAATATCCCATTTATAATTAAACAAAAACTAATTTTGATCCATCTAAATAATTAGATCTCTCGAACGGGAGGTAATGTAAGAACGCATCCACCAGAGGCTTTAGCACGGAGTGGCTTTCAACCATATCGACCAGACGAACGTTCGGCTGCTGCAGGTGTTTATCCTCCATTAGATGTTTTCCCGCCATTTAACACAATGCCTTTACCAGCAGGTGTGTGTTACTTTGGTATTTTCCGACCACAAATTCGAAAAGAGTCATTCATTCATCAACTGCTTTTTCTATTTGGTTATCAACAATTCTCTGTGTTTAGGTGGACTTTTTAATCCGGCAGCATTTCAATACTCAGAGTTCATGGATCCTCGATTCCAAAATTCATTTCGTTCAGCTGTTGGCCATCATCCGCATGCAACTCCTATGTATCCGCCATTTCCGTCATATGCGCAGCTTTACAATACATTGCTACCAAATACAGGAGTGCCGTTGATTCCGAATATGATGAAAATGATGGAAGAAGAGCAGCGATTGCGTTTGCTGCGCGAAGAAGAGCTTCGACAACAGGAACGACAGAAAGAGGCTCAGCGTCAACGTGAAAAAGAAGCCGCACAGCGTGAAAAGGAGCGCAAAGAAAAAGAGCAGCGAGAACGGTAAGAATCTTAAGGCTTGCATTTGGAGCTGAACGTAAAGTGCTTTACGCGTTCAATGAATTTCAGGGAACAACGTGAACGAGAGCAGCGTGAGAAGGAGCAACGTGAAAAAGAACAACGTGAGCGGGAATTTTTGGAAAAAGAAGAGCGTGATCGTCATTTTGCACAAATGTATGCGGCCGAAGTGCAGCGAAATTTGTTTCTATCGGGAATGTCGCATTCGCAGTTTCAAAACGCAACACAACGATCGGCGCATGGGCTTGGATTTGTTTTTCCTCCCGGTGTTCCGAGTTTGCCGCCACACATGGCACATCCATTCGGACACATTGCTACAATGGCTGGCTTCTCATCGCTCAGCCACACATCACCAATTCCAAGCTCGTACAATCTATCACCGCATACCTCGTCAACAAATACACCAGCCAATACATTGAATCTGTCTCATAGCCGGAACACGACTGCACCATCGCCAATCGGCCATGAAGCGATATCGCGATCATCCGCCCCATCGCCAGCTCACAGCTCTTCACACATTCCTTCAGTTTCGGCTGCTCTACCCAAACACTACCTTCCACCGCATAAATATCCGGATGCAAAAAAGAATATGCCATCAACAACGATCGCACCGCCGGCGCATGAATCGCATTACAATATCAGTGGCAGTGGGAGTGGCAGCGGAAGTGGTGAAAAATACACAAATAGCTCAAGCAACCGCAACAGTTCAAATCATAGTAATAGTAATCATAGTCATTTTAATGCCGAATCACATAGAACCATACCGAAAACGGTCGAACAAACATATGCCGCCGCGATGCGAGATCGTGCATCGAGAGAGATGCCACTATCCGCGTACGATACAGCTGCAGCCGAATGTAAATATAGCATTTCAATAGAAAAGGTAAAAAGTAAATTAGTTACCAGTAATGAGAATCACAATGAAACAATGGAACAAAGTGTTTTTTCCGACGATACACAAGCCAAATTCAAAACAGAACAAATTTCACCGACAACATTTCATTTAAGTAGTGATAATAAGTTGAAAACGATGCACTTTACTAGTGACGAACTGAACAATGGTTGCCAACAGCTTTCAAACGAAGTTAAAGATTTCTCGGTGCGATTTTCCGCTTACGAAATGCGTCAACCACCGACGACAACGATGACAATCGCTCCGAGCCAAGAAATGAAAATGGAGCCAAGTGAGCCGGATGCGCACAGAGCCGCAATGGCAAAAAAACATAGCGATGACATGCAACAACAGCGAGTTACTCGAAGCCCAACCGAAAATGTAACATTAAGCAAAGAACCAATTGTGACCAATACCAATAGCACGAGGATGGAGGATGATTCTACCATTAGTAATAGGAAACAACAAATAGCCAATATTAAGTTTAGTAAATTAAGCAAAATGGACGCTGGTGACATGGAGCGTTCTCGTGCAAATGCGACCATCGTCGCCGCCCTTAACAATAATGCATGGACGACGGAAGCTGAAAGCAGTGGTTCCAAGACGGATACTGCAAAATCGACCGCACCAGCCAAATCGCCACAGGCAGCGCCACAAAATCTACAACCAGACGAACAAGGTAGCGATAAAGAGAAATCACCCACGAATTTAACAACACCAGGTAAACACATTGACAACACAGCGAAATCACCACAATCGGAGATTACGAAACAATCATCAGACACGGCCAACACAGATGGTGATGGTACTGCAGTTGCAGTAGAAATGGTTGAGCACAACACAAAACCAGCAAAATCGTAGCCACGCAAATACGTTTGTCACAAATGCTAATCCAATCGATTTATCGATGAAATTGTAGCACTTCTTCAATTTGTGCAACCGCAGCAGCCGCAACAACAACATCAAAAAATGAACAGAGAAAACAAATCGTGTAAAAATGCAACTGTGAAAACTCAAAGGATGTAAGAATTCAGGCAATGTTAAAGCATACAAATTAAAACGTTCGATTACATTAAAAAAAAGAAATGCAAAAGAAATTATTTAGATTTGCTGATAAAAAAAGGAAGAAATTTGTTTTGATTTTTATTTAGAAACGAGATGGCTAAAATTATGAAATGGACCGCTGAATAAAAAAGATGAGTGATAGTTTTCTTGGTCAGTATTTGCTGGCGATTATAACTTTTTTTCTAATTATATACAATTATTCAATATTAATGTTATAAAAAGGATTATAATAAAAAAAAGTGCAAAGAAAATGGAAATACGAAAATGCGTTTTCAATATATTTTTTTAATTGTTTGATTTCATTTTTCATTTTCATGAGCAAAAGTTTAATGAAATTCGAATATTTTCTTGAAGATGGATTAGCAAATCCTTAAAAAAAAACAAAATTTTAGTAACAAATCCAGTTCAAAATCTCCAAAATGTGCCGATTTAATGAATTGCATATCGTGCATTAAGAGTTGTTTTTAAAGAATTTCTCAATTCTATTTCAAAAATGTAATTTCCATCAGAGTGAACTTCCATCGTGTGGATGTTTTGAGCCATGTAAATATTATGAGCTTTTATGTTTAGGGAGGTCATCTGTTGATAAATACGAGAAACACATTTTGCATTCCGCTGCGCCATCTGTTGGATATTTTATTTCCAAAAAAAGCGTTCACCATTTTCAAACGAACTTTGCATCCAATTTTTTGATACGTTAAGACAATTAATGCATGACAGTCTAAGCTCCAGGCAGAATAAAATGAGTAAAAGAAAGGAAAACAATTAAAAAAGAGAGAAAAATAGATAGCGAAGGAAAGGAAAAACAAAAAATTAACAAATATTGACTTGCGAAAACAATTCCGTCCAAATGAATATTGAATATTAAGAAGAGGCTAAAAAATCGGTTTTATTTGCTTCTCATGATGCTTCGGTCGGTACTTGTCTACTTCAATAATCCCGCTTAATCTGCATGTGTATGAATGGCAAACTGTAACATCTCGCTTTGCGATTAATGTGGGAATGGGGCTGGAAGGTCGTTGCATAGTGAACGCTGACAACCGTATTCCATTCAAAGCACAATCAACAATAACAACAAGAAATAGACTACATATGTTCCTATTCAGTGGATTCCATTTAATTTTCTATTGTTATTTGCAATGTAACTGGTGCCGTAGCTGCCGTCAATGTCAATTTACTATCGAATGAAGGCGAGCAGCCGAAAAAATGAATGAAAAAGTCAAACCCCCGATTGACTTTTAACTTTACGACATTTTTTGCACAACCATCTTGCAAAAGTTTTAGCTGCTTTGCATGTAAATCATGGCGTGGATCGCGTCTGCTTGGATCCTCCTGAGCTCAGCATATGCCGTTTTCAGATTGAATCGTTGACAAGCTTTTTGTTTTTCTTAATCTCCGCATGTTGATATCATCTATTGGCTATTATTTTTGAAATAACAAATGCGATTCAGATTATATCAAGAAATGGATTAAATTTAAAAACAAAGTATTAAGCAAAGAATTTTTTTCGAAGAAATAAAATAATTGCAGCTATTAAATTATACTTTAGTTCAGTAATCCAATAACATCACAAGTTACAGAATTCATATTGCGCAAATGTAATTTTGATAATGGCAAAATTTAAATTGAATATTCCTCATTCGATGGCGAATGGCAAAAAATCAATCCGCATAATACCGACCCTGTGTTTTTTACCAAACCCAAAATGTCAATTTTATTTTCTCTCGAGAAGAGCCGGAGTTTCAGATAATGTTCAGATTGTTTGCAAGCACAACGGTTCATTTGATTTGATGTTTTTCATGAAATTGAGATTCATTAATTGAAATGGAATTTTGATCATTGTAATCTCGAGCATGACACAAGTTTCGATATTTTGTGATGAGAACGAAAAAAAGGTACAATGGGCGGCTGTTGTCTATTTTGTTGATTGTTCTGATGTTCTGATGTGGCGCGCGATTCGAACCACACATCCATCCACAAAGAAGTTATACATTTATTCCAACGTGATTTGGGAAAAAACAATGACAGAAAGACAGACAGAGAGAGAGAGAGAGAGAGAGAGAGAGAGAGAAAGAGAGAGAGAGAGAGGAAGAGATGGAAAAAAGAAATAAGTATATAAATATATAATAAAGGTTTTTCAGCATTTGTACATTCGGTCGTTGTCGGTCGTTGTGTTGACTGTTGTCATCGATTTTCATTTTCGCATCGGGAGAAATGGAAATGAAAAGACGAATCGGAGAATAAGGAAAGGGACAAAATGAAAAATGCCGAATTTCACATGTTTAAAATGATAATAGTAAATGGATCGAGTCGAAATCACAATTTTTGTCAGTTCCACGTTGCATTGTGTGACGGCATTCGCATTGTGGCTGCTGCTTTTGGGTTCGATTCGCGGCGCAAGTATGTGTGTGCGTGTGTTGCAAGAGAGCAATCCATTGACAAAATGGGGATAGATAAAATCGAACGCTTTTCTTCCCTTCAATTGTGTGATCACAATGCAATACAATGTATTGAAACTATATTAGCAACTTTTGCGTTGATTTTGTTGGCGAACACAAAAGTTTATTAAATGTATCAATGAAATCTGTACATGCAATCAGTCTGGCCGTTTTTCGAAAAAAAAAACACATACACATTTCGCATCCTACATTATATAGATGGGCCTCGCTTTTGCCTCCGCCGCTCATTGTGTATGTAATCGCAAGCACAGCATCAAACTGACTAACTGAAATTGAAACTTCTTAACAAGTTTTTTAGCTGGTTTCGGAATTACAAGTTGCGTTTGTCGCAGGTTTCCCATTAGTCCGACTTTTCATTTCGCATAAGTGTATCCAACAACAACTTTCATCCCGAGTATTTTTGATGGGAATTCATTTAAATTGGGAATGAAAGAACGAAAAATTACGCCGAATGGACTTGGAACTGTTTTAAGGACTGGTAAAGTGGAATGGCAGATCATTGCACCGTAAATTTTTTGCATTGCCAAAAACTGATTCGATATTGCTGAATATGTATTATGTTTCGAAAAGTTTGTAATTCCACGAACAAAAAATTGGCAACTGTCCCGAATACATTTGAATAGCATATCAAGCGTTGGCCAGTAAGATCCATTAATGACTTCGAAGTCATTGAAAATAATGGGTAGATGTGGGAACGGTGCGAGTGGCAGTGAATTAAGGATCATGCATGCAAGTGATTATGAATAGATATGCTTAAAAGAGAGAAGCTCAGTTGTTATTCATCGTGTTCGATCAATGTTTTATCGGATTGTGCAAGTCATTGTAGCCCATTTAAATCGATCTATCAAGAGAACTAGAGAGAAAAAAAACATTTTTTTTTTTCATGAATTATAAACGGACATCGAAGAGATTGACGTTTCTTCCTTTTTCTCTCTACAAAGAAAAATGCGGACCAACAATGAAATCCTTTTCGGATTCTCATGCTGAAAGTCCGATTCTCAATAGCATTGAAAACCCCTACAAATGATTCTATTTTGTTTGCTAATCAATAATATCCTGTACATTAGAAAGTGCATTTGAACCGTGCGAATTTCCAGCTCCATTGTAATCTCACTTTCATAACACATCGCATTCAATAAACGAGTGATATATGTTCGAGCATGCATTATTCCTATTGATTGCATCCATTTTCTCCCTCTCTCTCACTCTCTGTGTTTTTTTCTTTACTAAACACACCAAATCGGAGCTAGGAATCGATTCAAGTGGATTCTTCCGGTGCATAGAAGAAAAATAATAATGCGCAATATCCTTTAATAAAATTATGACCTGATTGAAGGTAGAAAAAAAAGTAGCATTTGTAAAAAAAGACGAGAGAAAACATTGAAAAAGACTTTTCTTTTGTTACACAATTTAGTTATTTGTAACACATAATTGGTGGGTAAAGATATTTTTTCTGCTCAATGTTTATTTTTGATCATCTTGCCATTCAACTACCAAATCAATCAAATATTTCGCGTTCAAAAATGAACAAACAAACTGATTTTGTGTAAAAACAACGTTTATTTTGTATCAAAAATGTGTCCGTTTGATTTCTAGATTTTTGTGCCGATCGTATCCGATATTCGGAAGCTCACCAAATTCAGAAGCAAAGCAAAAGAAAGAATCCGAAAATAATTATATCGTGAAAACAAAACGATTTCTCGCCCCCAATTTATCGCGCATCATCATTATTTCGTTATGTTTTGACGTGAATTTCGACATCAACTGTGAAATGGAAATTCGATTTGTATGTATATTGAAAGTTGGGAAAGAAGAGACAGGCGCAGATCGACAACAGACATCTCCAATTATAAATTATGTGAACTGATGTGTGTGTAATGTGTTGAACGGCATTGATTCGTCAATTAACTTGTTAAAGCTTTACTTTTTATTCTGACATCATTTCCTTGAAACCCCTTTTCGATCATGATTGGCTCCACTTTCAGGTCATTCGATCATTCACATTCAATTTAACTGAGAAAATACCATTTTGGATACAAACAAACCTCGCCTATAAGCAGTAGAAAAAACGACCACATTATATTTTCGTACACTTCATACATCTCGTTAACTAATATTCGAGTTTCATCCCTTCTTTGACTTTCCAAATACCTTTGGTCTTTCATATTTTGACTTTGCGTCCTTTGCTCGTTTAAGCGTTTACCATCCAATTATAATGCATAGCAATTATTTTATCGCCGTTGCTTTTCAGCGAATAATTATTATAATTCGTCATTTTCCAGAGTTCATTCATCATTCTTTGCCTGCTACCGTATGCGTCTGTTTGTGCCGTGCATTCATTTCTATGTGTTAGCTTTGCTTTCGTTCATTCGTATACTGCGCAACCTTTTAAACAACTTCAAAGCTGAAATGAAAATAGTTTAATGATTTTGGCTATTGTTATCGTTTAGAGAAAATTTTGGAGAAAAAAAAGAAACAAAATAGAACATAATAATATATTATTTGAACTTTATGACTTTAACTGAAATTTTGACAATGACAGAGACCAGAAATCGTTCAAAAGCTACAAAACGCTGTGTATTTTCTATTATTAAACTCTTTTTCATTTATCATTTCTTTCGATCAATTTAATTTTCACCCGTTTCAGCGTAATGAGGTGGGAAAGTCGAACGCATTGAATGGGCAGGCATTGCAGATCAAACGATTAGAAATTCAACTATTGAATTGACTGTTCAAACCAATCAAAATATTTATACTGAGCATTTGGCTGTTAATTGCGGTTTTCAATTATTCGATGTAATTTCTTGATTTGACGCACCAAGCGCCACACATCCCACCTTTCAAACCGTATAATTTTTATTTCTCCTTCATGCTATTTACCTGACAACCGATGTCTGACTATGATCAATTGATCAATTGATGATGGTCAACGTTTGAACGATTCCCATTGCATGCCAGGCGACCGACCAAGTCTGAAAATTAAAATGTTCATTTTCGACAAATTAATCAGTAAGTGTGTTGGTCACTTTTAATGAGCAGACATATTTGTACAGAGTTGGCTCTTGAGTATAATGAATTATATTCTTTTCTTCTTTTCATTTACTTTATTTAAATTCTGCCCTGTTTTCGATTGAAGTTTCTTAATCAACTGATCAACAAGGAATGAAAACGAAATAATGAATATACATTTTGAAAAGTTTCATCATGTTCCAAATTTCATTCTAGGGGAAAGTGCTGGTCGAAAGCTGGACTAGTGACGAAAATCCCAAACAAAAGTTGCGAAATATGCATGAGCAATTATTGTATCGAAAAGAATTAAATTTTTCAAACATTGGTGTGCTGTACCGTTGCTGCAAGCGTTATTATCATTAGATACTCTCTGCTCATTATGTGTACGAAATTTGCAATATTTTGGATTCACAACATTTAGTTTTATGTAAATACTTAATTTTCTTCTGTTTTCAATTCATTATGTACCGTTTAATGCAACGGTGTATTTTCAAAATATTAATTTTAGTCACCAGAAATTGATATTATTGAAAAAAAAAAAAATATTAAAAGCTTACATATGATTGTCCTGATGTTTTGTGTGAATGTCATTTGAACCCTGCAGAATCTCGTTGATATTAGGCAATGTTTATTTAAGAATATTGTCAACGTTTCAAATGCGATTTTGACTCCATTTCTAATCATATTAACAGCCATGAATCGTTACTCGGTTTGGGATGAGTCCCTTTTTATTTGAGTATAATAACTCTCCGCCAATGCGTGACATGATAGTCGATTAATAACTTTACACATACGAAAAGTAAGACAAAAGCTAGTACGTTAATGTCTATGTTGCTTATCTTCCGTGCCGTTTGTTGCTTCCAATGTCACATCATTCGCTTTTGAAGTTGACATTTGTCAGAAATCAGTATGATTTCTACAAATACTTTGTTTTGAAAGTTGTAGGAATGCACAACAAATTTCATGAACAACTTTTATATAAACTGCGTCTTCCCTGATGCTTTTTTTGCTATGAGCTATCAATAATATAAATAGATATAATAAAATATATGTTGCAATTATATTTGTTTGTGTATTCAACTCGTTTCTTTTTCAAGCGATAAGGATGTAGTGAAACATTTAATTGATAATGGTGCCAACTGTGAGATCAGAGACGCTCTTGAACAAATCCATTGCAAGTTGCTGCTACGATTTATTTTTATGATAAGACAAAACGCAAATAAATATATGATTTTTTTACTAATAATATTCATATTCATTAAGGAAAACACCAACATGGCTGAATTGCTCATCGAACATGGAGATTAAATTACCGCTAAAAAAGAAGTCGGTGACATTCAATGAAGTTTCATCAAAAATAAAGGTAAAGAATTGAAAAACACTCGACATTTCCCGCCTCAAACGCAATTTACAATCCTTTTTCTCGATCGTGTAATATTGTGTCCGATTCTTGGCTCTGCAGCATATATAGAAGGACTGTACTTGAAATAATGGAGTTCAAATATTTTAACATTTTGTTAAATGTCCTGCCATAATATTTTAATAAAATAGAAATAATTGTTTTATATAAACTTTTCAGGAACGCAAAAATATATCATATTTGCTTATTCGGAAGTGTAGCTGCTGTAAATAATGTTTTAGTAGTGAAGATTGCACAAGCCAATTTTCATAAACAATTCTTTTTAAATTGCTTCCAAGCATCAAGTATTGCACGTAACTGTGGCATTTCATTGCATCACATTGCACGCGAAGCAATTTAGCTTTGAAGTAGTTTTTGAAGCTACTTCTATCTTTTCTGTAGAAACAAAAATGTCACAAAAAAATACTATTTTCTATCCGCAAATTGTTGAAGCACCTGTTCATGCATTTTTCACATGCGCTATTCGATCCCAACTTGAGACATTCGTAAAAAATTGTAAATGATCTTTCGCATGCTGCAAATCAGAATATAAAATTGAAAGTTGATTGTGTTGGTTTGCCTCATTTCCAAAAATAAATCACTAATTGACGTATGCTGAAAAGAAATCTGAAGTGAGATTGTAATCACTATTAAAAATGAAAAAGTCACATATTTTCTCATGAATTGAACATACAAGTCGAGTCGTACTTAAAAAAAACCGTACACAGTAATAAATACAAACCTCTTGAATAAACCTTCCCCCTTTGAATGTTTCCTTCGATATTTGAATTCGGACGCAGAAAAAGTCAAGCCACTTGTAATTCGAAGCCTATAATTCGGCGCTTTTGTGGAACAATTTCGAAGAAAAACTACACGTCAAAAATGAAATCGGGTAAAATGTCACCACTTTTACTTGAAATATATTTCTTTTATTTTTGCAATCGTGACTGATCCGTTTCCGATTGCAGTGTTTTCCAAATATATCACATATTAACAATTTGCATGCGCGCCAGCTCATTGCTGCTACTGTTGTTGTCCTACATCCTTCCCTATTTTACTTGAGTTTTTTTTGCTTCTTTTTTACGCGGCACAGCTTTTGTTATTGCCAGCCATCGAGATCATATCAAACAGTAGAATGTTCAAGTATCACTTCAAGTCAACTAGAAATAACAATAACAGCGCAATAATTATCCGAATATCATGCACAAGCAATGTATCGAACAATATGCTTACGTTTATTTGAGAATTTTCCTTGGTAAATGCATTAACACATACACATGAACCACTTTTGCATTGAATCTACCGACCAAATACACATTTCAAGTCAATGTTCTTTTGTGCATTTCGCTTGAGATCAACATTTCGTGCGCATTTCCAATCACATTCAAACCCCAATAAAAAATGCGTCTATCAGAAACGTTTAAGAATTTTTCCAAGGGCTCATTGCAAACGTGCGAAATTCTTTCGATGCAGTTTGTACTAACCTTTCAAATTATAAGGAATTAGGTTGAGCCGCAAATTAGAGAAAATGTTCTCACAAATCGAGTTGAGCTGAATAATTGAAGATGTCGTTTGTGATGTTCTTTAATCGTTGAAGATGTAAATTGTTTGGTATAAAAAATTGATATTTTCTTCTTAAAAATGCATTGTTAAGGAATTGGTGCCGAGTTCCAACCTGGAACCGAGTTGAGCAGTTTTTGCCACTGCCAATGAAATTCATTTTGTTTGAATAAAAGGCATGCTAAATAAATTTTCACACGACAATTAATAGAATATCGCGTTCGTTGAATGCAAATTGTTAGCTGAATCGTACTAGTTTGGTAGAAGTGGTTTCCGTCTCCTTGTAAATCGTTTGTTTTCTCGAAGTTCATATATGTGTGTTCATATTTTAAAGAGAGTGGAGTTCACGCATGTAATGATGATTTACAATAATTCGCATCATAACAGCTTTAAATTAAAAAGTTCTAGCCAAAACGAGAGAGAGAAAGAAACAATTCGTGTGTTCACAATTCAGCGGAGAGAATGGCTATTGAATTTGAATTATACCATTGAATTGACTAAGCTATTAATTGTGGCGTAAAATTACGAGAATTCGGAATACAATCACTTAGTAAATGATCGCAAATGTTTAAAGCTATCGTAATATCGATATAACAGCCAGAGGCCAAATGGAAAAATGCGATCGAGAGCGAGAGCGAGCGAGTGGCCAAACAATGCGTTTTCCATTCTACTGGGTATTTTAGCTCTTCAAGTGATTAGTGGTTTTCAAGAGCATCCCATGTGAACGCATATATTTGCTATAAGTGGAAGTCTTGCCGACTTTGTTTTGCCACTATTCACAAGCGGCAAACAAAAATTGCCTACTTCCACTTCGAGCGCGACCACACAAACGTCTATGTGTATGCGTGTGTTTTTTTTTCATACTCGAAAACTGTATTATTTTGAGATCAAGAGGTGATCAACATAACCATATTTTGCGTGTTATTCATGCTTGCTTAAGTTTTTAATGGGCTTGAAATTCATTGCAAACCAATTGTAATCAATGCACATTGCACATATTGTACATACACATGCACACAAAATCACTCATCGAAATGTGCTCGGCACTCTCACATGAGAATAGAGAAAACTTGGCTTCACCATTCACCGCGATGAGCATCGAAAAGCGAACAAAAAGGCGCAGTTGCACAAAAGATGTATGTTTCGGCAAAGAATATGATATTGTTTCCTGTTTGTCAGTAGACAAAACCGTCGAATGCCACCGAAACAAATGGATGGAACTCTATCGCAAACAGATAAAGCAAATGATCCACTTAGAAAACTAATCGGCTAGTATGTTGTTCGTAGATCAACAATCAATTTGATGCCCTGAATGCGAACGGCTGTACAGATCCTTGTCGTCGGGTATCAAAAAAAAAGACAGGAGAAAGAAATGATGGTGCTCTTGATATTGAGTGCCATTTATCTCTTGTTCATCTAATTTTTCGTGTACGTTTAATTAAATTTGAAATCGCATCATCACCGAAGCTTCCCGTTTCTCTCCCTCTCTCTCCTTTTTCTTTTCCAGTGTGTGTCAACTAGAACATATCGGTTTCTATTTTGGGTTGCTGTTGTAATTGAATGCGTTTATCAATGAATCTGATCACGTTTAAATGTTACGTAAACATTGTCCTTGGCTGTGGTGTGTATGCTGATGGCATTGTTACACTTCTTTTGAATGCATCGCCGGGCCAGAGTCCGGACGGCACACAAATTCACAAACACGTTCAATTTCTCTGGCTCACATTTTATTTTTAAAAAAATTATATTTTGCTCCATTGGAATGGAGTGTCTCTCTTTCTTTTCATCGATGTGACAAACGAGAGATAAAAATATGTGAAAATCCTGATACGATAGAATTCATTCGGTTTGAACGGTTATTAAATCGGCTGCAGTGTGTTTAAAGCGAAAGTGGCATTTACAGAAAACTCATTTCCAGTATTCTTCCTGAACAGAAAGAGATTGAGAGAGTGAGAGAGTTAGAGAGAGAGAGAGAGCGAGAAAGTGATACACTTACGTTTTTGCTACAACAAAACATTCTTGTATGCACGGTACACCCATATGTTGGGCTGGTTTTCAACTTGCATGAACCATTATTCATTTCAAAATCGAAAAGGTTGAGGCCGCCGCAAGAATATAGTCCAAAATCTCTGCATTTTTGTAATGGATTTTGGAAATGTGTGTGCGAAATAAAATTGAGAATTCTACCATTTAAGTGGAACAACATTCGACAAGAGAATAAAAAACTGATTGTGAGCCCGAGAACGGAAGAAAGCGAGATTCGCTGGAGGCCACAATGATCATATGATTTGACGGGGGTGGGGATGGTGTAAGTGTCGCTTTGAAAGAAAGACGCATCAAATATGTCAAAAGTTTTTTTTCGACATCAGACAGTATACCGGAAGAGATTTCTCCATCCCACCTTCTTCCGCTTCCATAACTCGCTCATAATAATACGCTCGAGAATTGCACAACCTCTTTATCTGGTGCACAAAGCCAAAAACTAAAAGTTTTCTCAATGCATCGAATAAACAAACAGATATGCTCCTTTTGCTATCGCAGATAATAATTCAGTACGACACATTTATTAATCGACTCGTAGCCCAATTTCGTTTATAGTTCAAGTTAAATGCAGAATTCGAGCTCAAGAAAAAACCCACTCTCAGGTCGACTCGTAAAATACCCACTTCAGAAGCACATGACCATACATGCATTTGATTACGTTATTCAATCGATTGCTA
This sequence comes from Obolodiplosis robiniae, assembly GCA_028476595.1. Lineage (NCBI taxonomy): Eukaryota > Metazoa > Arthropoda > Insecta > Diptera > Cecidomyiidae > Obolodiplosis > Obolodiplosis robiniae. The sequence continues at coordinate 2,173,936 of CM052017.1, read as the reverse complement.
ACTGAATCAACGCCGTGTGTTCAGCAACGTTCTCGGGATGCTGCGCTCATTCTGAAACCTTTGCGCGTTTGTCTAACAACTTTTATAATGAACAATTTAACGCCATATTAACATGTTTAATACGTGTGCGCCCGTTTCAAGCACAAATCAATACACACGTAACATATGCATGCGGAGAATCATCGAGTGAATATACACGCCCTTCCATACAATCAACCAGCCAGAATGAATGGATCGACGGAAGAAAGCCCCAGTCAAAGAAAACAAAACCGAAAAATACTTAATTAAACTGAAAAAACGGTTTCGATTACAACAATCGATTGCATTGTTTTGTAGGATGCGTGGCTCGCATGTGAAATGCATTGTTCGAACGGCGAAGTTATGGCCGTCAGTTAGCAATTCTTCACGGCGTTCGACTTTAACATACACTCGCACACAATTATCTGTTGATTTATCCATGCTTGGTGTTTTTGTTTTTTTCATCTCATAACGATAAATTGGATAGAGTTTTCGGGGCATTGTTCTGCTCGTTTATCCCATTTATACGCTTAAATTCACATTTTATTGCGCTTTTCAAACTCATCATCATCTTCTTCGCTACATTTAGTGAGGAATGATTAATTTTGATGCTACTTAAGAAATGCTGACCGTGCGTCAGACTGAGATTTTCTGAATCATCGACGGTTTTGATATGAATTCGATGTTACTTCGAACGTGAGCGATTTTCAAGCAAATTGGAAAATCTTCAATCTTAATTCTCTATTTCACGCTCTTCAATGGAATATTCTCCGATTCGAGGAATCGATTGATCAATGGACTTCATTTTGAAGGACAATCTAAGCTAAATCACATTCCAATTGATAAAAATGGAAGAATTGCCGATTCAAAATCGAAGCCTCACATCGCAGCTGTTCGGATCAATATTTAGTTCTTGGGAAAGAGTTGTCATTTGAAATTCACAATTTTACTTTGAATCAACATTTACTCTGGAATTTAAAACCACCTTGTCGTAATCGTTGTTTTTTTTTCTCAAATCGTATCATAAATAAGCCAAATCAATGTGTTGCATTTTTTGTCGATAGTATCTTCATTATTGGTGCAATATTTCGATAATATCTGATTCTTATATTATAATGAGAGTTTGTTACTCGATTCCATCGCATGTTCACACCATTCTGTCTGCCGCTCACGAAACGCTATGACGAAAATGCGAAAGAACAACAGAGAAGAAACTGACACCTTACAAAAAACAGGATATCCAGCATTGAGTACGTGGAAAATGGGTTTCCTTTTCTTTTGCGCATTTTTATCTATCTCTGCATTGGATTTGATTCGCCCTCACACAGACTCACCTTCTGCACACGGTATACATATGCTCATAGGTCCTGTTGGCCAAGTGTGTTTGCGATTTTTGTAACATGTGCACTCGTTTTTGTGTTGAATGCATAAAAGATGCGCTCCGTATTTTCATCGAGCGTGGCCTTTGTTTGGTGTTGATACAATTGAATCTCTCTTTCTCGCACTCTCTCGCTGTTAACGTTTGTGCAATGTGCAATGCATTGTACCCAATGGCTTTTGTCCATTATATCGAATAAATACCAAATAGGTAATAATGCATACCGAACAATCGAGAATGGTCTTTGAACAAAAACAACGGATTTTAAACTAAAAAGCAGGAGCAAACGAGATATACACACACGCACAAAGAGAGTGAGAGAGCAAACAAAACAAATCACATTCCCTGTTACACCAAATAGCAAAGTTCATTGATTTTCCGACGAAATGGATTCAATGAATAGGCTTAACTGCATATGCACCTATTCTACCATTGTACATTTTTATTCAATTTTATTATCGTTCAAATTGTTTCCATATTTAACAACAAAGTACAGCATCATGATCCATGCAAACGCAATAATTTTCACAGCTCAATATGAACATTTTCATCGATTAATGAATTTTATCCTAAAATCCGAATTCACACATCGCAATTTAGATAAATAACAATTTAAAAGATGCCACCAATTTATCATCGAATAGGATTCTCTTTTAAAAAATGAATAGAAACTGAAGATCATTCGTGAAAGTGCCAAAGATCTGGTTAATTTCATCTCAATTCCATTATTCTATCGGCAGCTGTTATTAATTAACATGCATTTGAAATGTTTCTTCAAAAAATTCAGTGAAGTGAGTATTAGAGTGTGAATACGATTAAATCATCACGAAAAGATTAACTCCAATAAATGCAAAAATTAATTTGGCTTGTGGGTGAATCTTTGTTGATTCTATTAGTAAGCCACATTTCTGAACTTTGTCGAGAGCGTGACGAGGAAAAGGGGGAGCCGTTAATGGAAATTTATAAGAAAATTAATTAATAATTTTCCATGTGGAAATCAATGAGCGTTTTACATGTCAATTAATGTATGCTCTTGAATGGCTAACATTACGACAAAAACCATCAGAAAGCCCACAGTTTGCTGCTGTTTTTTGCCATCAGCATTGTTATGATGTTGTTATTTCATTATCGTGTTGGGAATTAAGCGTTGTTTTGATTGAAGCCGAAGGATTGATTTCATGTTGTACTATCGCGCTCGCATATTGCTTGGCGCGAATCAGGTGAAGTCTTACAATGTCACAGCATCAATTAGAAATCATGTAAAAAGTGCTATTGTGTCTGTGCTTTCGGCTGTTTATTGCTATGACAGACGATAAATGGTTCATGTCAATTGACTTTTGTGCGATTGAGAGTATTGCTGTGACATGAAAAATAATTGTGGCTGACATTCGATAATGTACGAGACGCGTGAGACGACAAGAAATGCGGCGCCGTGTACTCGATTGCAACAATGCATATCGCAATGAAATGGGGCAGAAGTGAACATACACAAATATGGAAGAAATTAATTGCTTTCAAATTTCAACAATGAAGTTATTAAAAGAAAACACGTTAATGAGAACGAGAGTGAGGATGAGACCGAATCGTCGATTCATTAAGCAGTCGCCTTGAGAATCGAATGGAAAATTTTAATTATGATTAAGCATTAAAAACAATATTAAATTGGAATTGTGGCACCGATACGGCACTTAATGCTCAATTAAAAGCAACGAAATGTCGCCGTTTCGAAAGTAACATTCAGCTTTTTGTTTTCTGCCTCTTTCGTTTCAAAAATCACACTCTTTTTTTAAAATGTCATTGAAATCTAAAGGCCCCAAAACCGTGTCAATTATGAATGCATATCCAATGAATGGCAGCGAACGCCCCTAAATTGCAGCAATATTGTCACTCAAATGATTTTTGAGCTTGTGCCTGGAACACAAACTTTGAATGCATTTATAGAATTTAGTCGGCAGCCATCATTCGCGATTGCACGGGACATTCGTGCGTGTTTATCCTTGGCAAACAAGGTGATAAATTGTTGAGATGAATACACGCCGAATTTTTGAAGGGTATTAAATCAACAATCATGCCAAATCACTTTATATTTGGGGAAATGTATTTTCAGAAGAAAGAAAACTTGTCAGCTCTCATGATTCTTGAATTGACCCTTTTCCATGCACTTAACTGCCCATCAGTTTCTCGAGCAATGCTTCCTCTCTTTTCGACTCTCACGCGCTGGCACTGGTATAATTACACAGAGCTTGTTGTGGAGAATTACATAACCTGAGAAAGACTTGTATGTACGTTCGAATTGGATGATTGGCACACACAAAATAAATCGCTTGTTGTCATTTTCAATAAAATATTGAATGGGCTTCAGTTGTCTGAAATTGAAATCAAAATAATAACAATAATAGGTGAATAAATCGATTCACTTAAACGATTAGTCCGTACTTGAGCCGAGCGAGCGCACTTATAATTTCGGTATGGTGGCGAAAAGTGCGATAGAAACGATGAAAACACACTCTCTCGCACGCAAACACACACACACAAACACACACACACACACACACACACACATCGATCGCATATTGAGGAAACGAGCACTTCTGACAATAGATCGCTTAGCACCGAAGAGGGTGAAGTATTCGCACGAATTAAGGATTTGTTTTGCTTCTTTTCTTTCACTGCGATATTTTTATCTCCTCACTCACAATGCGAATGCTTTTGATTTGTTTGCAACAATTCAGCTAAATAAAGAAAGGAAGAATGTTCCAAATCCGAGCGTTTGCAGGCCCTTTTGTTACCTCGCATTTTCGATTTTGTTAACATTATTAGACGTTTTTTGTTTTGTCATCACAAAATGCCTGTATCCCGCCGTGACCACGTTTCAACATTCAATTACACAGATACTGAACCATAACCCATTGATATGGGCGTATATCTCAATGAGTCTATTAGAGCAAGTGATTCTGCAAATCAATTGAAAAAAAATATATATTCAAATGTTTGGCATGGAAAAGCGGAATGTAATTATGTGATCTAACTTAGATCATCTGAGATATTCTGTCCGATGAAAATGGAAAAAACAGCTCGTTGAAAAATGAAGTATTTAATTATTTCTAAAATCAAATTTGGAGCAAGTTCAAGAACGTCTCTCCAAACAATTTTGAGAAAAATTAGTATTTCGACCATATTTATATCTGATTAATTCAAGTGATTTTTAAATACTGGCTTCTTTTTCTACTATTACGATGGCTCACCTGCACTACCCCCGCTATTATTCGTATGGCAAATTTGCGATGCATTGATAATTGATTTTTGTTCATGAAAACACATGCTCATGCCATGCCATCTACCCGAAAGCCTTTCGCATAATCCATGAGTACACAGTTCGATCTTAAATTTCCTTATTTTTCCCATATTCAATTTCAGATTAGGATCAGATCATAGAATATATTGAATGGCATTGTTTGTGCTACCGAAATGTGCTCCTTCTTCTTGTGTGTTGTTACACAATATATATATTTTTTTTTTTCACACGACGACAAATATTGTTGTATTGAAATCATAACAATTCGTTTCTCCAATTTCCTATGCGATTATCGTCCTTTTTTTTTGATGACGGCAATAATAATATAAAAGAGAGAAAAAAACGCATCCAACAAATAATAATAAGAGAAAGTAACCAATTCCAAACTTGTTCACATTTTTGTTATATTCTGATTTTTTCCAGTTTCTCTGATGCTTCCAAACTTGAATGTTTCGAAAATGATCAAATTAAATTCGAAATGTTAGTATGAAAATTTTCATTCTTGTTCTGAACATAGAAAATAGTATTTTGCACGGAAAGAACAGCATCACATTTAACCGGCTCCGTCAATGGTTGCGTTCAGAATTCCAACAATTGTGTAAACAAGATGTTTCTGCTATTTTCGTATTCATCGATTACGTTGCACGTTATTCATCGCTATTTCTAGCAGAAATTTGTCGTAAAAACAATGGTAAATTTCTTTGAATTCAGAGGTGAGGCTGATGCTGCCATCGAAACAAAAGTCGTGCAATTCATATTTGTATTGTTAATAAAGCGTTTTGGTTAATTGTTATTATGTAATCAACACACGTCACTAGACATGAACGGATTCAGCATTTGTATGAAAGTGAAAATTTTCCATGACTGAATGCTTATATCAAACGATTGGAATAAAAGAAATGCAGTAAAAAGCAAATGAAATTCAATAAGTTTCAGCGACGGCGAAGAAAATCAGACGGAAATGCAACAAAGGCCATGAAACAAAAATACCGGCGAACAAAGTAAAAACAGCGAGACTCACTGCTGTCAACAACACTGGAGGAGCGCGAACACGCGCGGTGGTTTTAGCGATTTAATGCACAGCGCTAAATGAAAGAGAAACGAAGCAAAGTAGAACAAGCCACGAAAACAATCAACGAAATTTTATTTTGACGACGTTGGATGGATAAACGGTGGCTTTGTTTTCCAAAAATGACTTAAGTGGCGCGTGCGTATTTACCAAATGATATGCAACAAAAGCAAACAATGCTCTCTGTGTGCGATGGATCGACAGAGAGAGAGAGAGAGAGAGAGAGAGAGAGAGAGAGGAAGAGAGAGAGAGGGAGAGAGAGAAAGAGAGAGACTGAGAAAAAAGGAAGACAATACCAAATGAAACCGTTAAAAAGCTGAACTAAACACAATTTAGCGAATCCCAACCGACGTAAGCCACATTGATTAGTTGTAAAATGATGCTTTTATTTCATTTAATTAATTGTTTTTTTTTTGTTCATTCGATGAAATGAATCAATAAAAATTTCAGCTGGCTGAACAAAATATAAATATAATGTATGGGCTCCTGCCGACGCGAGGGAAGTGGAAATTGAATTATTTTCCGAATCAATGTAATCATCGAAAGCTGGATGGTTCGACTGACCGTCCAATTTGTGGCCGAATTAGAGTATCTTATCGGAGGATTAGGATAAGGTTTTTTGTGTGAAATGGCCCAATTTTCGGCCATGGTAAAGAAAGGTTGAGAACCTCATTGTAATCAATTCGACGCTTGATGCTTCCTAGTATGTTCTGAGCATAATCGCTATTAAGTGGGCCAATCCTTGGATGTGAACTTTCATCGGCTCCCGAAAAATATACTTTTTTTCCGAAAGATGATAAAATAACATTAACCAAATGTTTGCCGTAATTTTGCTTTCTCGTTTGCCTTTTCGTCAAATCTCTCTCGCCCAGAAAAAAGTACCACGTAACAACAATTCGGAATTATTACTTACACTAGAAATGGGTATTCTTAAGACGCATTTTTCTTTTATACTGAATAAATATAATCCGTTTTGTATGCGAAGTTTCCATAAAAGGTACTTTTTGTGCTTTCCGCCGATGTTGCCCCACAACACGAGTTTTGTGCAAATGGAAATCATTTCACCGAAGTTTTTCGGAAAATGAAAAGAACAAATCGGCACAATGGCAAATGCTACAATACAAACGGAAAGCCCTAGAAGCTCATAGGTTTTTCATTGGAAATTCTTTTGAAGAATGAACAAATGATGTGAAAATAAAACGTTGACAAGAATGAAATATTAGCCGTCGATCAAAGCAATCGATTCCAATACAGATTCAATCGAATCAAGCAGCGGATGGATTTCGTCGTTTGGCCAGAGAAGGCTTTTTGGCCTTTCATCAAAACCAGATTAACAATCACTTCCTTTTCCAAAATAATTGACTTTAATAACGTGATTATCCAAAATAATTCATGTAACCGCTTTGTAATCGCATTTCTGCTGTTTCAAGAAAGCGCACGTTCCACCGCATTTTGTATAGATGTATGAGAGAGAGAGAGAGAGAGCGAGAGAGAGAGAGAGAGAGCGGCGTCGGTGTGGATTGCAATGTGAATAAGAGCGTTTGACCGCTTGACTCAATGGTAATTCAATCATGCTTTGAAGCTTAGGGTTGAGACATATGCTCATTATTTCAATTTTTCCTCTGTGAATCAATTCTTTTTTTTTTGGCCGGATTCAAAAGGAATAAAAAAATAAAGAAAACGAATTGTGAATGGGCCAAGGAATAACGGTGAATTTGAATAAAAGTTTCATTTCGGATTTGGTATTGTGTATTCTGCGTAGTGGTTGGTCGTCGGCATTGTGTCGCTTGATGACAACATCAATTTTGCGTTTATTTGGCCGTTGTTGGCGTTGCTCGGCTTTGTTTTTTTTTATTTATTTGGCTCGTTTTTTATGTATTCACGCGACGAGCATGTGTGTTTGTGTGTTTGTGTGCGCTCCGCTATCGTATCCGATCTACGTGCATAACACCGAGTGTTTAGTAAATTTTAGTAAGTGGCATTGTAATGCGTCAAACAATTGTAACGAGCGCTAACATTCGTATCTTGAATCTGAAGCCAATTTCTCTCTTGGTTAAAAATGTAATATAGAGCTCGCAATTTGGAATTGGAACATTATTCACTTATAAGGCTCGCATGCTACACACAAACCACACACTCTTGCTCGCTCGCATAACATATGGCGATTACAAAACGGCTGCTACACAAGCAACGCGCGTGTACTCTCTCACTCACTCATTCACTCGCTCGCTATTCTTTAATCGGATTCCACGCACACTTTTCTTTCACTTATTCATTTTGACCCGATTAAAAGGACTGCCACTACAATACCAGCGTAACAATGACTCGAAAACACATTTCACCATGAATTTCCATAAATCGCATGAGGAACGCGCCGAATTAGATCGTCATCTAACCATTATCGTGCTTCAGGGGGCTATAACATGTGACATGCGTTCGATGTGTGTCTTCATCGCACTCACTCATTTCATTTCGTCTTAGGTGCGATTTACATAGATTTGCGTGGCGGTCATTGTACGAAAAAAGCTGGTGCTGAAGGATCCAAGCGTATTTTTTAGTTTCCAATTCGGTCGAATACATTAATAATTTCGATCGGAACAATGTAAAAGATGGAAGAAAACATCGAACTGCAAGAGAGAAAACCCCGCAAATGGCCAGGAGAATGGTAACAGAAAGTGGACGCGCCATGAAAAGCCGAATTCCCATTATGAATCCGGTTAATTCAAACCAAAAAGTAGCATTTTTTTTTACACATTGAAAACATTTTTTCTTTTCTCAGGTTATGAAAAGGGATGGGTTACCATTCTTTGGACGATTCCAATCGAGTCCGAACACGATACAACTAAGAATATGACGAATGAGAAAAGAAAATGCCATTTAAAAAAGTGTGTATTTGAAATGGAAATCGAATATCGAAGCAAAAAACATGATTTGGCCGTATGTTTGTATCGAATGAAATGTGGAACAACATCAAAACCACACATTCCTTTAACATATTCCAATTCCTTGACGCCAAATTCGGCTAGATTTATTTTTCATATCTTAAAATTTTCGTCACGTTGAATAGAAAACACGAATGTTTCAAACGCTTACGGCCCATTTTCACGCATTCGGTGCGCTGCACAATGGAAAAACTGGCGCTGTCATTGAAATTTTGCATAATTTCCCGTTTTCTCAATGAGTTGAATAAATATTTGCAATCACAAATGTATTATTTCTTTCCCGCTATTCCTTATTTAAAATGGGGATTTTTCTCTTTATTCGAACGATGGGATCTCTGGAGAGAACAGAGAACAAATAGGCGCGAGGGAAATCGACTATAATGGAAACATTGACGCGCTCGATTTGAGGGTAACTGTTCGACTTCATGAGTGCGAAATGCATGTCAATTTTTGCGAATGAAAGTTTAAAAATTTAAACGAAGGTTTAAGATTTATCATATTTCAAATGAAATGAGTAGCTGTTGGTTGACTGCGTGGCAATTTCAAGTAAATGAACGCGGAGATTAAATGCGAATACGATTTCGATCGTAAAAAATATGTCAAAAGGCTTTTCAGAAACGATATTTCAAGAACTAAAACTATTTATTCGACAAAATATCTTTCATTTACTTTGAATATCACATTTTTTGTTTACTTCAAACTCGTCCAACTGAATATTACGACGATGAATACATAGAAATACAATAAACACATTTGAGATTACGAAAATTTCGTCAGATTTGTCGATGTCATCGAGAAAAAACTGCGTTCAACTTGGAAAACCCTTTTAAATTCCGATTAATTTTCCTCTAAACATTTATCATTTTATCAATGAACTTCGACTTTATTTGTGTGTCTCATTGAAATGAATATTTGTTTTTATATATATTGAGAGAAAGAGAGAGAGCTCGCCTTGTCGAAGCTACCAATTCCATTAAAAAAGCGGTAGCGATGTTTTGGTGTTTGGCAAGATATTTGTTTGATTTTCTTGTGGTTTTTTTTACGCTTTTTTCAAACTTGTTTTATTGTTGGCCTGAAAATGTCGTTCGTTCTATTTTCAGCATTTTCGCCTGATGCTTTTGTGTATATGTTGATTTTTGTCGTTGAATTATGCTTGCATTCAAACTGGGCGAAAATTCTTTTGGGATTTTTAGTTCACTCCATTGTTGGGAGAGTGAGCGTTCGCTCGCAGGCGCCCTCCCGCACGCCAGCCATTTATTGCGATCTAAGCGGCGAGGAAAAGTTTTCTTATTGTCAGAATCACAACAATGCCCGCGCCTTGGGTAGCAATAAGAGAGAGAGAGAGAGAGAAAGAGAGAGAGAGAAACTCAAGAAAAAAATGTATGTATTAATCTTTTTCCGAACACAGGCACCAACGACAATAACAGCAACAACATCAACGTCGCCGACAACAATGCGTATTTTGTATATTTTCAGATTATTCGCGCACGCAAACATGATCTCATTCTGATTTTTCTCGCTCGTTTTTACTCGCAATTCTCGTTATCATTTATTTCCATTCAATGCGTTGAAAAAACACACATTTTTGCATAGACAGTGTGCGTTGCGAGACCAGCGATATTCCTTCGTTCATTTTTCACTCGCTTTACATAGTTTGGCAACGAACACGGCGCGCGCTGACGAAAAGCAATATCCATTGGCAAGACGATAGCCAAACAGCCCTAGCGTGAGAGAGTAGGGCATGGGGAGCAGTGAGAGTGAGAGAAACAAACAATTACATTTGTACGAATTTCAATAATGGATTTGGTGCACTTGTCACCGTCGGTTTTTCTATGGGGCCAAGTATTTATATTTATCTCGATAAAATAATCAAATCATGCGCTTACAATGCAAACCGTTTTTTCTTCTTCCCATTCCATTCATTGTAAATATTCAAATACAAAAAAAAAAACACGTTTAAGTGTTATACGTGAGAATGGGTAACACGAAATTTTTCATTCAAATTCAAACAGTTACAATATTGTATTTTGGAACATGTGCCACCACTATGTTTCGAGAGGCAAGAATGGAATGGAATGGAATGAATGTCGTTTTAGAAAGGCGACAATGCCCGGATATTGTGATGTGATGTTTTGTGATAACATTCTTTGACCGAATAATGTTCCTTTTTCTCGAATGTGCGGCCAAATTTCCATACGTTTAGCCGCTTTTGAAAAACACTCCTTTGAACTAGATCAAGAATGATGCACGCATTTTGTATGACACATGCCCGAAACATCACCTGATGACGCGAAATTTGAACCGAACATCAGCGAAACTCTCTCTCTCTCTCTCTAGTGGATTTTCCACGGAATTATTGCTCAAATTTAAGTTGTATAAATTTATTTAAATGAAGAACAATATAATTGATATGTTCAGATAGGAGTTTAGGAGTGATTGACAACGGATTTGTGGAATGGAAATCGCTGTTAGATCAGAAGGTCTTGAATGTTCAAAAAGGACTTGAAGCAATCCGAGTCACTGTTCGTCAATTTCTGTTCCCACAATCAATTCGGGCAAAAATCCTGAATCGATATCAAATGTAAGGAAAGGAAAAAAAAATAATTGTAATGCCATCATTGTCAGTAATCATATGTTTGCTGTAAAAATGTGAGAGATTACATTTACACGTCATCATGTGCCACAGCATCGTTCACCTACAAATTATTGTCCTTCAAATAACATTGTCACCGTTTGAGTGTGTGTGTCAACGCCGATGAAATATAGCACAATTTGCAGCGTTGCGATGGGTGTTGGGTGCGATTGAAATGGGCCTAAACTGTAATTTCAATTGTCAAAAGCTCAAAATAGTGCACCAAAATATATAGCGGTTTTCAAACAACCGCAACAATAGGAGCGACCTTCTCATATTTCACCAGAAGCCCAAAACATGCATAGAATTATTATTTGTTTAGTGCTCTCATATAAAAATGGTGTGTGCCTCTGACATTTCCTTTCCCATTCGAGTGTCGCTTTATTTTAATGAAACGCGTTGTCAATCTATTCACTCGGCATATCCGTTTTGGTTATTTTTTTTTTTCTTCTTTATTTTCATTTCGCCGAAGGCTTTTCAATGTGATTTGATGCTAGGAACTGATAATAACTATCAGTTCCCATAAAAACTGAAATTTTCATAAAATTCGGTGAAATCAGCGAACCGATTGCCAAAGGAATTTTTGGCCATGGATGAATTGTGGCTAGCAAACGGAAACAAAAGCAAAACATTTTGACATCCCAAATAACAATGTTTTGAATGCACAAATTTCCATCGATGTTTTGTGGCTAAGCTCTAGATCATCTCAATGGGCGAAAAATATCGAATTTTAAAAATATTTTGTTGAGCAGCGAACAATGCAATTGAATAGCAAATGTATATGTCACTTAATTGTTCAAGCATTTTTTTCGGGACTTCCTCCAATGCACTCGGCCTCTCTTTCTCAACTGTAGCAACAAAACGTCAATGGAAAAACGCACAACACAATCTATTGAAGAGTGCATTTTTATTTTCGGTTTGTTATTGTTGTCCTTTGGATAATTCTTACAATTTATATATATCTCCTTTTTTTTCACCATGAATTATTATTGTTTACAATGGAGAAATTGAATAGATTGTTAAGCTTTAATTGCTTTGTGCGTGTTCAAATTGTGCGAACTGGATGAGTGGTGTGTTTGTCACATTCGCCCTAATAGACCATTACGAGCGAGCGAAAGAGAAAGAAGGGGAGCTCGCACAACGAGCGAGAGTCAATGAGAGAGAAATGAAAAGGTGTTTCATTGTACTTAATTATATACATTATTTGGATTGGTGTTCGTGTTCTATATTGTTCCAAATGAAATGCAGAAAAAGAGAAAACAAAACGAAGGAACGAACTGTTGAAAAACAATTGGTGGATAGAAAAAAGGCGAAATTCAAATGGAATGAAGCCAGTGAAATATGAGCGATAAAAATAGCATTTATGCGCAGAGTCGGCCTATTTTAAGGCTCCTAGAATAGAATCGAAATAGAACAGCACAGCGACCCGACATCATTTTAATCGTGCGCGCTGCACACTCGCTCACTGTGTCGCTGGCCCAAGCCTATTTTTGATATGTCTAACGAAGAGATAAATGACGACGCGACAAATATCACAAAAACCATTTGAATACGCGTCAGTTAAAGAATGGAAAGTGAAAATAATGGCATATAATGGAAGTAACCGAAATTATGAATAAGATTTTTATTTCACGAAAGGTTTTTTTGTCGAGAGAGAGAGAGGGCATTTGTGCTCTTAGTCGCTCACTTTGGGCTCGATGAAAGTGGCCCGAACTCACTCACTTTAGCTCGATGTCGATCGATTTGAAATGCCACTGCTGCCTGCCTGTCGAGCAAATAGGAAGTGGGCGTTGATTTAACGATTGCTTTTGACACCCTGCCATACCATTATTGCATTGAATTTCAAATATTCGATTGTGCGTTCGCATTGTGCCCGACAACTCACACAAAATGAGCGCATTTTTTTTTCTTTTCTGCCGTGTGTGTGTGTGCCGTTCGAACGTAGAACAAATAATAACAGTTATATTAATAATAATAATCGCTGAATGGCGATGGTGAGTGCTGTGTGGCGGCATTGTGGCTTTTCATATTGCAACAAAAGCCATGGCAATGCCGTTGCATATCGCTTCTCTTGCTATACACACATGAATATTCAACCATTCAATCACATTTACATAATTTATCTTGATGCATTCGCTGGCAATTCCGTCCTTTCAACAGTTGACCGATCACATCGCACCACAATTATTGGCGATAAAACAATGGACGTTTCATGCTCGACGAGCACTCGCTTCTTATTATTGAAATTGGAAAATTGGATGTCTTTATTTATCGGCCGATTTCGATCATTTATCGATGGAACACACTCCGATTGGATTGAATTAGATGTTCACACACGTTTCTGAATCACTATAAATACAAATCGAAAAAAACGCAGCAAATCGAAATTTAACAAATGAATCGATTCGAGGTTGAACAAAAAATTGGGTCTGACCTCAACCGCATCGAATTCAGATGATTTTGAGGTAAATAATTAACATGATTTATTTGTTATATTGCCAATTCGTGGCCGATGGCAACGCACATCACATTTTCATAAGGAAACTATCTATTTTCAAACACGCTAACGTTTTCTTTAGTTTTGGATTTTTTATTTTTCCCTTTTCAATTTTAACTATCTTCAAATTCTGTTTTTTTTTTTTTTTTTTTACACATTCCCAAAGTTGATATAAAAGGCTAATCGTTTCGCTGAAATCGTTTCGAATCAAACGAAATCATTTCCATTGTTTCTGTTTAACTTTGAATTATTCGACGCTACCAAATGAGAACGAGGTAACTCAATTTCGAGCGTCTTCCATTTTCGAAAAACCAATAAAAATTGCCTAATTGAGAACACTAATCAAATTCATGCTCAAAGTTATGCGTGAATGCGTGCGCCTTTTCATGTGGTCTGGTTAAATTCCAATTTGCTCTTTGGTAAATTATTTGAAGGAAGCCGTTTGGATGGCGCAGCTTTGGAGGAGCTGATCTGGGAATTTCATGCAGTGTGATAATAATTTGACGGCGATTACATGGAAAATAAACGTTTTTCGGTTAATAGCTGCGGTGAATCGCTTGCAAGGATGCATGCTTAAATTATTGTTGAAAGTCAATATCAAAAAATAACATCAAAAATACGGTCAAAATAAGGGGTTTTGTATTTACATTTGAGCAATCATTGGAAAGCATTCAACGACGAAAAAAAAATGATGACAATAGAACTAAGAAGCGAAACTCAAATACATCTGCAGCTGGAAGATGAAGAACACATGCCATCGATTGACGACACGAAAGCGTAGACTAGGAGCTCATCACGTAATGAGTTTCAAGTAAAATGCAAACATTGTTAAAATAAATAAAGAAGCCGAAGAAGACGAAGCGAAAGGCCAAGCGCTCAATCAAAATGAAAAGAAAAGCAGCCGAAAAAAAAGAGTACGAAGAAAGCGGTTGTGCACAGACACAGAAGAAAAGAGTAACAAAACACATAATAGGATTCGTTAATAACGAATCAAGAATTCATGTTTAGTTTCGAAAGCCAAAGAAAGAGAGAGAGAGAGAGAGAGAGAGAGAGAGAGAGAAAAGGCGCATCGTATGAAAGCCCCAAACAATTATAATTAAGCGTAATGAAAAGCGATGCGCAATCAAAACGATTCAAAATGGAATTAAAGAAGCAAACACAAAAATTGGACCAATCGAAAACCAGCTGCGATGAATGCTAACCATTCATTCGTACTGGGCTAGATTAATAGAAAAGCTCAAAAATAAACAAAGTCATGGAACTTAGTAATTAATTCGATTAAAATCATTCGAAAGGCATGGAATGCAGCAGTAGTTGAAGCGCGCTCAGCTGTGAATCGCTCAACATCGAAATCATCCGACAATCAGATAACATCTCGACGCAATTAGCTTGTAATGCTTCTGGTAATTTTTGTACTTATAGCGGCTTTAGCATCGTATTACATCACAGAAGCCGTCAAATGCGTTTGAGTGCATCCGAAGCTATCAAAATATCATTGTCCGCTGTTGTTCGAACGATGCTGCCGCAGCACCTCCATCTCCCTATCTCTCGAACGATTTGAAGGTGGATTTGAAGTTTGAGTTCACTTTTTGATGATTTTGGACTGAATTTCATTTCAATTTGACTACACAATGAATGTTGGTCAATGCGATTGAAATGTGAAATAGAGGCCATGGGGATGCCATTCGAAAATTTCTTTATGTATATTTTTTTTTTTTTTTGCGATAAATGGCGAAACCACACACTGGGCCAACATTTGATGGACCAAGTAAATTGAATGGCATCGTGAAAATTGCTTGATATTTAGTGTTTTCGATCGGTCCATTGTGTCAGACACACTCTCCGGTCTCGGCCAAATAACTGACGAAAGTTTGGTGTGTGCGGTTTTTTCCATTTCGATGTGTATTAATGCAAAATGGAAATTAAAATCGAGCGCTTACGGAGACAGGATAATACACAGCAGCCACGTGATGATTGAGACGTCAGGTCAACAATCAGCATTGTGGTGCCGATAATTGTTCATGCTGAGCGACATGTTGTATAGTATCCAACGACTGCTTGCAACACTTTTAAACCGATTTTTCCTTCGAACACTGCAATTCACTTTTGTGTGAGCAAATGCTCGCTGCCAGTCCATCGACTGATCGAGAGAGAGAGAGAAGCACGCACATGAACTATTACAAATTGTAATTAACCATAAGTGTTTTCATTTTATTGGCTTTTATAGCGACCCTTCAGCTCGATATCGTCATTTCGAATTGCATTAAAGGGTTTTTATTTCCATTTCATACACACACAAAATAATGAAATTATTCCAAATCATTCATTTGTAATCGGTTTAGCGCGGCTTGACAACCATTCGGCTCAGTCGTGCACACATATTTCGTTAAGTGTGTTGGCAACAAAAGCAACAATTAACCGATTTTTTACGATGCTAATGGACAAATGAATCCGTGGTGCGAGCAACCGTTTTTCCGGTGCTCTTCAGTTTTATGAGCTAAAAAAGCATCTTGAACATTCTTTCAACGCATAAACTTCTTGAGATCCAACCGATTTTTCAACAACAGCGACAACAAAAGCACGTACTTTGAAAATTTGGCTTAAAAAGATTACAATATGCATGTCTCAACATCGTCTCAATATCAATCTGCTCTTGAGCTGAGTTGTTGCGATGTTAAATTGTGCCGTATGTGATCTCTTTTCCATCTATTCTCATCAACAACAAGCATTGCGTTAATTCAATTATTGTTATACTTTTATGATTATTATTATCTTTTTTTTTGCATAAAACCCCCCTCAGCAATACAATGCGAGTATGTAGTGCTCTTCATTCATTCATCAGCGCTGTAACATGCCATCCGCTGTGAACAAAGAGCCGCTTAGATTCGCGCGCTTCTCATCGCTTGAAAATTGTCTAAAGTGGAAGTGGCTGCTTTTCCGCTGTTGCTTTTTCAAAAACTGCCTTCTGTCAACTTCTGGCTGGTGTGTTCTCTCACATAAAGATCTACCAGTCACTGAGAGATTTATTCAATGTTTGTGTTTTGGCATTGTATCGCCAATTTGCTATCTCTTTTTCACTTGCCAGAGCTTGAATTGCGCATAAATTTCCTTTATTGTTAACGAAAATATTCGAATATATAATGAACACTTTCCGAGTGTTTGTGCGAAAATGCCCTCCGACATTGCCGTGCGGTGCAAATTCAGTAAGCTTATCATCGGCGACACAAAAAAAAAACCAAACAAGAAAATTAAAGAAAAACAAACATAACAATCAAATGTAAACGTGCGCATTCAATATGAGATTGTGTTTTGGCTTAAAGCATATGAATAAAATTAAAGAGCTGAACGAAAGAGAGAAAAACACACGCACAAACTCGCGAGGCATTGTTGCTCTCATTTGGTTAGTTGTTGTGTAACAGAGCCACATTTGCACACCATCATTTGAAAGTAACGTGCTGAGTGGCTGCTAATTGGCAACCGACAATTGGCCAAAGTATTTTAAGAATTTGGGCCTTTCTCACATTGAAAATAAAAATTCAAACGAAACTTTGGCTCTTTGTGGGGATTGCGTCAAAGCAAAACAAGACAAATCAAAAGATTTCCTTCACTCTTGCAATTTTTTCCATGGTTTCCCATTCACTGCCAACGAAGAAGGAGTGAATATTTCTTTTGAATTTAAGTACACCTCGGCCGTACACACAACAATCATTTGGAGAATGAAAGGAGCAGGAAAAATGTCTCCTTTAATTTTACTCCTGAGTGAATTAATATTTTAATCAAAGAACACTTGTGCCCGTTGAACCAGCGACAAAACGGCTTCTATGGCTGGGCAAAAGCCAAAGGCTAGTTTCAATAGGCATCTATATTTTAGGAGAATGTCACTATCAAAGAGCATCACGAAATTTCGCTTCTCCCTTGGCCGACTCAACTCTTCCACATTAATGTAACTGAATTAAATTACACTTTCCGATCGATTGGTTTGTTGAAGAAGAAAAAAAACCATTTCAGTTACAGAAACTACTTCCTTTTAATTCCGACTTTTCTCGTCACACAATCATTCCTTTTCAGAAATATTCAAAAGATGAATAGAGAGCAACCCTTAACAAAAATTTGCCGTCAACGGAGAAGAAAGAATGGAAAAAATGGCAAAGAAATCATGAGTGTGCTTGAAATGGGCATTTGCATTTTAATTTGCAATATTTAAGACCGAAATTTTATTTAAAAAAGAATGGATATCATAAAATTGCTTCCCTTTTTTCTTCAACAAGTCACTCTTTCAATGGCCGCCTTTTAAATATGCATTTCCATTCGCGTTTTCTTCTTTTTCAATTGCATCGTCACGTGTGCTCGAGGTAATATGTGAAAGTTATAGCCAGATTCAAGTGTTTTTCCCCCGATTTTCGGATAGATATATACAAATTTCATGGGTTTTGCAATGCGCTCCGGCTTTTGGCGGCACTTTATTGAAATACGTGATTATGTCAAAGTGGTAAACGAATTGTATTGCAATACAGACGACAATTTTATTCAACGTGCAGTCAGACGTTTTGGGGTCGATGAGATGTATTGAGCAGCACGCTCAAAGTGAAATGGAACCAAGGAGGGAACTACTTCTACAATGTGATTCAATAAATAAAATCTGGTTGAAAAAAATCATAATATTTCATCACAGTTCAATATAATTTCATACAATTCAAATTCACTGAAAACAGTTCACAATTGCAATATCGTATCCCGTAAGTCTAGACACAAAAACAATAGTATTTTAATAGCTGAGAGCAATGATAAGTTAACAATACCATTTCTTATTTGCATTTATAGACCGGACTCACAATCTGTTAAGCATCAGTCAAAACCAACGCCATTATACGACTAAGAATCTCCATTCGGATGATAAGTGAGGCAAAAAGACGTCAAAGCAAAGTGGAGACGCCAAAATGAAGATATTTTGTGTCCGTGTAGATATTATACATAATCTCTTTGAACATGCAGTCACTTTTGGTTCACAACCTCAAAGTAAATTGTGATTTTCTTTGTTAATCGTCATGTATTTTTAATAAAAAGCGTTTTTAATTTTGAAAATGCTTTGTTAACTATTTTAGTGTTTCTTTTTCGCTCAGCCAATGATTTCTTATTGGGTTGATGACCAAATAAGCAGTAGCAAAACTGTGATTTAGATTTATGTTGTATGGATTACACTATTTTGAATATTTTTGGTACTAAATTGCATTGTATGAAGCTGTAGTGGTAGATTTCCCCTTGGATGGAGCAAAACTTTCAAAATGTACGGTTGTAAAAAAATATTATGGAAACTATGACGAGTTTGATTATTGAGCTCATGCTAATCAATTTCCGATACTTATTTTAAAACAACTCGAGAACAATCCTGAATTAATTCTTTTCTTCTTCGATTCTTTTGATTCTTAAATGACAATGTTCATTTTCAAAAGTTGTGTTCAAAAAATTTAAGATTTCTGGAGAAATTTCTGATTTTCCATCAGAAATATGCTGAACACATCATCTCAAAGACTATTTGCATAAGTCACCTGAATTGTCTAGCATGCATGCTTAAATGACACGTTATTCAAATCAAGTGTTTGCACAGCTCACATTATAAAATGACCTGTGTAACCGAAGACTAGCTGGCAAATGTGGCGAAATTTTCACTTGATACATTATGCTGTTGCAGATTCAATTGAAAATTGTTACAAAAACGCGCAAAAAAGGGTGGACCAAATGATAAATGACTCAAAATGTGTGCACATTGAAAGTAAAGGAAGGAATTAAATAAATGTAATATGCAATTGTGCAGTTTAATTGCTGTTAAAAAGACTTACAGCACGCTTTTTCAATGTGCCAAAGACAGCCCTTCCTTTAGCTTTCGTGCGCCTTCAAATGAAAATTATAATTACAACTTCTTTTCATCGTGACGTTCGGTCTCTTTCTTTGCGTTGCTGTTGCTTGCATTGTGCTCGGCTGAATGAAACACGTCGCGACTTATTCTCTCTCTCTCTCTCTCTCTCTCACCATCAATTCACATATCTTTTACAGCATTTAACAAAATGACACGTTTTTCTGTGACTCCATTATGCAAATCTGTGTGTAGTAAGCGCCATCACGTTAAATGAAAAGAGTTTAAATCTTTGTACACAATTCACTTGGTTTTTCCTTTTCAGTAAAATTCAATGCACGCGCTTTTTTATGTTGCTGTCGCTGTTTTCTTTCGTTTCGTTGTCGAGTGAGGAAACGCTATTGAAAATGTGGTAAAGGCGCGGCCTACAAATAGGCAGCCAAAAAAAGTCGAGACAAAAGATGTAACATTTTATCAATTCATTCGCAATTTAATTTAGCAAATTGATTTTCTGTGTAATTCAATGTGATTTCTTTTCTTGTTTTTTTCTTTCTTCGCATCTCGTTCGCCCTTTATTTAATGGTTAGCTGTAAAAATGCTGTTTGAAAAGAAAGCATGTAAAAGTGGCTTCGGTTCGATTTGAAATAATAAATGTCCGAATGAGTTGAGTTGTAAGTGTATCGTTTTGCTTCGATAGATAGAAAATCAGAATGATTGGACAGAGGAAACAGAAAAGTGCGGGCGCGCACATTTGAACTAGCTATAGTCATGTGTGTACGCTTTTGTGGAGTTCGATGACCATGCCAAAATGGTGCGTTGCTCATTCTTTGACACAACAAACACACCAATTTTAAATGAATTCGTTCGATTGATCCGAATGTAATGGCACTCGTCATCAATTTGGTCTCGTATTACTTATGTGTGCTGTTTAGTTACAATGGGCAAATGTGTAAATTCATCATCATTTGGCACTTTCCTTTGGCCATTGAACCAACCAACAAAAAACCGAATTTATTTGTTTTTTTTTTCACTTGCTCTTGTTGTTATTGCTGTTTCATTTGGCCGAGCCGAAATTGAAATTGAATATGGAAGAAGCGCGACGCCCGATTGAATACACTTGGTACCGAGAAAATGAAGCGTCTCGGGAAATAAACGCGCGCAATTGCTTCGATTTGTTCGATAGTTTCTTTCATTTCTCGGGCCGTGGACAATGCCACGAAAATGAAAATGATTTGAAAAGAATGTTATTTGTTCCCATTCGATTCTGTGCATTGCTCCGGCATTTTTCGACGTTTTGCTACAGTTATTTTTCTGCTCTCTCTCTCTGTCTCTCTCTCGTTCTTTGCCTCAGTATTTTGTTTCTTATTGGAACGTCGATTTTTGTTTTTTCCCCATTTCAATCGGTCGCTCACAATGGCCATTCAGCGCTCGTTCGCTCGCATAATCATCGAATGTGCGTATCGCAATAATAAAGAAAATGGTGTGAGAGAATGTCTATTTGTTCAAATAGAATGTTAATCTATTTTCGAGTAACTAATAAGTAGGCATATGTCGATTGGAGCGTGGTGTGAGTGTGTATCGAAAAGTAGCCATATTTGATATGGACGATTCCATCGATTCATTATGTATATGCTCTCGCGCATTGTCCGTTCAATAATACATATCAAGTAATTGTTAGTGTATGTAATGGCCAGTAGTGTGGCTTCCAGTCAATGCGCTCGCACTAACGCTCCGCTTTGCTGTCTCTCAATTTCGTTGATAGTTTCTCTTTCTTGCCACTTCTGGCAATCGAAGAGTGGCATTGAACGGAGCCAATGAAATGGCTCGCTCTTTACGGCTTTGCCCGCATTTAATTATTTGTTTATTCCCGAAAATGTTGGCTTTCGTTGTTTAGATATATATTGTTCCCTGCCATGTACCGTATTAAATGTTGTATGTTTATTGTAAGTGCCCAAAAGCATTCAAGCACAATCACTCATTGTAACGCTTTGTTATCGATTGTCTGCGTCTCTTGCTGCTGAAATGTGGCTTCAACACTCGAAACTGTAGCACACTGGAGCGTTATTCTCTTCCAAATTTGGTCGACGCACTTCGATTCAAATCGAAGCGGAATATTCATTTTTCTCACATAAAATCCATCGCATCAAGTCGGTTTTTTTAGCGAAGAGAATATATTTTGAACTTCGAGAAAAATATGTCCAAAACCTTACAGAAACGGGTCATTTTCATGGAAAAAAGAACTTTCCCGCTAAAGTTCAGCTCGATGGGAATTATTGTAGCAATTTTTAAACTTTTTAATGAATTATTAAAAAGATCCGATTTATTGATTATTGATTACTAATATTCAATGAGTAATAAAATTTTATTATGGTTTCATCTTTTAAGAGGTTTCATTCTGAAAAGGCCACTAGTTGGGCAACTGTCACTTTTTTAGCTGTGATTTTTTTACATTTGCCAAGTAAAAGCTACGCCATTACTAAAAATGGAACGATACACGCTTAAACAACGCATTGAAATAGTTAAAATTGGCAGACCTTCCTCTTTACAATGAAATAAACATCCATTGTTTTCTCTTAAAAAATACTCTTTCTTGAAATATCAAAATGAAACATCTTATTGGAAAACCCTCGCGAACTGTGACTGCAACATTTTCACCATTTTTGTAGTGAATTTTAACAATTTCAATGTGTAGTTTAAGCGTGTATCGTTCCATTTTCAGTAATGACAAGTTTTTACTTGTCAAATGTCAAAAGATGACAGCTTCAAAAGTGACAGCTGCCCAAATAGCGGGCTATTCAGAATGAAACCATCTTATTGGAAATCTCTGTAGTTATCCTAGCCTATCGAATTTCTATTTTTAAATGCAAAATATTGCTCGTTTCCGAGAATTTCATATAAAAATCCCATTCAAAGGATCTACAGAACACGACAACTGCAACTAACGATTTAGTGAAATTTGAATGAAAAATTTAATATAATTTCAATAATTACTAACTAATTAGCAATAATTAGAAAATAACATGTAAAATAAACTCACTAGTGTAACTTATAATTTAATAAAACATTTTTTTAATCATTGATTTTTTTTTTTAAATTTATTAAAAACCATTTTGAGTAAATAATTATTTAGCACATCTATGGCTTCATACATCACCGCGATTTAAAGGGATCCATTTTGCCGGAACTGTTTTAATGAGCACAATTTAACAATAATATAATTGCAATCAATTTTGACTTACATCGAAAATGGTTTCGTATTGAATGACAAATGACACACGCTCTATTCATTATCTGAATTGTGGTAGTTCTCGCTGTTTGGTGTGCTACTGCAGAGTTGTGTGAATGACATATTCGCCTACCATTTTCCGTGTCAAACAGACATTTAATTTCGCAAAACATTTATGAACATTTTGCTCAAACACTTGGGAAATGCGCAGCAAAAACTTGGGAAAAATGCGATTTCGCAAACGAGTCACGAATAAACCTAATAATATAGAATTAGCTATAAAATCGTATCGAAATCATAGTGATTTTTTCCTTGAACACTCGTTTGTCATTCATGCGCTTTGTTGATTTTGTTGTTAGTGCCTTTATAAAGTGATAAATGATAAATGAAACGGGAATAGTACACATAATAATAAGGAACAATAATACATGGTCACATGAAAACACACACTCACATTCTGAATATTCCTCCATAGGTTTTGTGTGTACGAACTCAAACAAACGACACTGTATTCATTTCAATCAAAATTATATGCGGTTTTTCGGTCTGTCAACACATTGCTTTCAAATACAATGTGCATACGAACCGTTCTCGCACGTTCCTTTTTGTCGCCCGATCAACACTTCTATTCCATTTTTTTCCGCTTCTTCGGTTGCTTCGAATTTTTGAAAATGTCATCCATTTTCAGTCAATCAACGAACTATTTGAAAATTGAACTTAATATTCGTTTGCAGTATTTCCTGCATAATTTTCTACCGAGAAACTTGAACCGAAGAAAAAAGCGCAGAAGGTCGTTCCTAAACGCAAAATAAATGCCAATTATTGTTGGATTAAATATTTAAATAGCAAACGGAATCTTGATCGAAAGAGTGCTAATAATTCAATGATTTTCAATTGTTGAACATTGGTATTTCGCTGACGTCACCATTTGTACATACCAATTGAATTATTCGTTAGCCGTCGATGCGGAATAATATGAAAACATGAGGAGCCATACCAATTTCAATTCGCGAGAATTGTGATTCTGCCTTGACACTGTCATTTCCTATTACAATTTTGAAATATATTCTTTGATTTCCGAATGATAGAGAATAAATTTCTTTTATTTATAGATTTTATAGAAATAATTCGAGAGGATAATAACAATATTTATCAAATGCGCGAAATCTATTGGTTAAACACCCAACAAATAGTTGAATATATCAACATTCCATAGGAATAGTCACATGCTGCTCTTGTGGCCGACTCATTTGAATGTAGTAATTTTGTTTGGAATTTATGAAAAAGCCAGAATGCCAAACAATTGCGGAAATTTGGACTTATAAACTTACATCTTCATAAAAATTATGACTTTTGCCGGGATTTCGGAAAGGCAGCATTCACTTTGTTTACATCAAACTATTCTTCGGGCCTTTTTTCTTTGCTAGTTCCTTTTTGATAGTCCAATTTACCTGACCTTTCTATAATCACTTTTTAATGATGTTGAAAATAAATCACAGCGATTTGCATAGACTTTCTTTCAAATCGTTCAAATGCTGTGAGCAAAACAAATTACAAGTTTGTACCTTCAAGTGATTGGATTAAGCACTTTTTCCGGACTTACAGCCAGAAGCACTTAAAATCGGCATGATTGCATCAATTTTCCAATTTTGATCAATTACTGTCATTAAAATGGAATTGATTGATATTCCAATTATTGATCTAGCGTTCCATTCCAATGCTCAACAAATGTTTCAAATTCGTCACTCAGAAACCATTTCGATGGAATATTTTCATTTATCAACATTTTTGAATATATTTTTTTTTTTCGTCATATTATCTAAAATGTATTTTGTTGTAAATAAAAATCAAGATACGCTCGGCAACAGATTGTTCGAAAAAATTGCGAACATTTGAATATTCTAGAAATCGGTCGGTTTTTTTTCTCGGTGCAATAAATGCCAACAAATCAACTAAACATTTATCATTCAAATGGATGTTGTCGTTTTATTATTGCTGAAAGCGATAGACAGAGATTTCTTAGAATTTGTGGTAAAACAATTACCATGTAAATTTTGTAAAAGGTTCTTTAAAGGCACATAAAACGCATATTGTCGCTCATTGTTGTTGGTGACAATAAAGACAAACAACTATTTTCGATGCGCATTGAATTAAGGTAAAACATTGCACATTTTCTTTTCATTCTATCTAATTTGTCGACCTGATTTTTTGGCTGTTCCACTCTGTGTTCGTTTTTATTTCACCTGAAAATCGTTCGTAGTCCGTTTCTGTTGAGAACGAGAGTGTGCGTAAATTTACGATTTCAAATAATAAAATGTGTAAATTGTAGGAGAAAAAAAATCTTTACGATTTACAATTGAAAAATGTCATTTACTCAATGCTTTGACTGGTTGTTTGGTGTTTCGAGTTGCACAAACGAGATAAATGACTGATAATAAGGTTGAGACAATGAGATTTGTAAAAAAATTGTATGCATTTTGTGTGTAAATTTATGGCAATTTGTTTTGGGACGATCTGATAATCCATATTTTACGATATTGCTCCGTTGAGCCTCCGCACATTTTGCTTGTCATCAATCGAACATTCGGTTACCTGTATTCTATTTGAGTCATTCGAAAATTTGTAGTACAAGAACTTTTGGCCACCATCATTTCGGTAAACATTAAAAAAAAACAATAAAGAAAAAATTATGTAAAATGAATGGGACTGTACACAAAAGGGGCAAAAATGTCGAATACTTTCGCTTGGCAAACGAGCATTTGCAACCTCTGAACGGTTTTTATGATTCGATTTATATTTGGCATACAATAAATGCGACATTGTTTTAAAAGTTATGCAGTCAATTCAAATAAATACATAAAACAATTAAATTACAGCTGAATGGCAATGGTTAACGGAGAGAGAGAGAGAGAGAGAGAGAGAGAGAGCATAAATAGAGGCGAGATACAATGAGCCAAGAGGCAACAAACGAAACAAATTGTGACTAACACAAAAGGGTGAATAGATTCTGAGCATAGGTCACAGGAGATTCAACGACCCATCTAATAACTACATGTAAGACAATTATCTATTTTGCATGCCCATTTACAATCGTTCATGTTTTAGTAGACATTCGGGACGAGACGAGAAAATCACGGCACATTTCTGCAATGGCTCTTTATTTTACTATTTTTATGGATTTTTCTTTGGCATTTACTTCCGTATGCGTGCATATGATGAAGCAAATGCAAATGTGTGAGTGTCTTCGAGCCGGGTCATGCAGAATATGGCATTGGTGTTGAATGTTTGTTTATTTAAGGGATAATTCGTAATATTTTTTGTTGGTATAATTTTATAAGTGCGAGGCGCAACGCAGGGCGAATAACAGAAGCTTATGTAAACATATTGCGGTTTAGTTTCCGATTTTCCAATAAACAACCAATTCCAACCAAATTGTTAGCATTCAAACATGAGTATGTTTAGATGGTGTACGGCTCTCAGTGTGGTCGTTATCGTCAATTCAAATTACACTAGGCCTCCAGCAGACACATTCACATTCGCATTTCGTACCGCATTGGTGAAATGTGTGACTGGTACTCTCCTAAATCAAAGTATTTATTCACGAAAATTTATTATCATTTCATGAGCATACAAATGTTGAATGCAAGAATGCCGTTCGCATAAATGTGCGATATTTTATGGCATCGAATGCCATTCCGATGTTCAACAGTCGATAAACAAATTCAGCTAATTGAAAATTATTTATTTATATAGCTTTTAGCTCGGTTGCAATAAAAACTAAAAAAAAAAAAGAAAAAAAAGAAACATCGTTGACCATTGCTTCTTCGTGGTGTGTAATGCAATTTACTGGCGCATTTAAGCAAGAGACGACCTGTGCATAAATGAGAGTACACTATCACTGCTGTGGTCGCTTCTTTCATTTCAAATGCATAAATTTCGCTATTTGAATACGTTTGACGTACACATTCGAAACACTTATTATTCAATGAGGGTAAAATAAGTAGACGATGCAAAGAAATGTTGCGGCGCGCGCGTGCGCAATAATTCAGTGGATGAAGGCCAATATTTGAATTAAAAATAGATCAAAAATGCGACAGGCGCGAAAACAAATTACATCTTTGAACTTTCGCCCACCATTAACCAGTCACATGATTACGAGATGGATTACGAGGTGGCTGAAAGAGAGACAGAAAATTACTATCAAATGCGAATGCAAGTTGGAATTGAAAATCGATGCAGAAATACAGAGAGACAGAAAGCGAGAGCAATAATAAGAATGAGAGCATTGAGACTGCAGTGTATATTGTCATCCGTAAAATGAAGGAGATAAGCGAATAACTAGAAATTATAAAGCAGCGATCAAAGGACATTGTGCATTTTGGTGTGCTTATGACATGGCTGCTAGTTAAACAGGAAAAGGCCAAGCAGATGATTGTCAGCGAATAAAACGAGCAAAAATTGCACACATAACGAGAGAGAAGACCAAAGACACAACAGAACTCCCAAGAGCATATGCAAACACACGCGAGACTTGAACAGCCAAGTTATTTTCTTCTCTCTGTAGCCCATTCAGTGGTGCAGCTCTTGCTTTGTAATTTCGCTGCGCTTCCATTCGCCAGACAAATGACGGCATTTTGTTGTTGTTGCATCGCACAATTTTCTACATAATTTTTAATTAAAGATAAACGATGCAAAAATAATATGCACTCTCGACACCATCAACACATTCGGTGACAAACATAAACATTGGGCTGGAGTTTCGCTAAACACGAAGAAACCCATTGCAATAAAAGTGCATCGAGCATCCAAAGGCTGTGTGAAATGAGCGCGCCTTTGTCGTGGAGATTCAATTTAGTAAACAAAGTAAGCGATAGTGCATCGCTTTGACTTAAAATGGGTACGCATCGCTACAATCGACATCCACTACCATTGCCATTCGTCTTTTGCCATGCCAAACGCTTGGCGAACTCTCAGGTTCTTGCTTTCTTTTTGCGCGTAATCTGGACAAAATGACAACGTTTTTATTTTTTTATTTATATATATTTTTTTCAGCTCTGCTCTGCTCTGCACCGTGACTCGTCGCGAATATATGCGCATATATTGGCCAGCAACAGGGCAGTTGCAACGTCAAATCATTCTCTGTGCCGGTACACGCCAGAACTTCGTCTCTCCGTATCGTTTTGTTCAATTGTCGTTCTTCATTTGCTGCTCATATTTTATCAGTCGTGTGTGTGTGTTTTTTTGCTGCTTCGCATTGCATTTTTGATTCATTCCTAACAAGTTCCATTTGTTGTTTAACTTGTTATATCTCAACATTTATTTTTACAATTTTCCAATCCGTTGCATTCGATTCACGTTCATTTCCATTGACATACGCTTTTCAATAATAGGATTACGACGAGTGAAAAAAATATCGAACATTTTCGAGCCAGCGACCGCCATCGTCGATTCGACGAATTTGCATGTTGCTCAAAATTTAGATCTATTGCCCGATGACATACGATGCATCCCGAAACACAGTTTATCACTTTAAGTGCAAAATTGGTGTTTTTTCTGTATTTCCAACGATAAATGCACTTTTCGTATTCTGGCCCCCCGAAAACTGATCACGATCTAATTCCAAAATGAGTCATTATGGTAGCGAAGTAATGCCAGGATCGACATACTATTCGAAACAGTGAATTGCCATCACCGCAGGATCAAAAAAAAAAAAACTTTGCGATTTGTTGTGCATTGATTGCAGGTTGCAACAACAGCGAAAAAAATGAGAGAAAACGGTAAATTCCACTTTGGATTGTGAATTGTTGTAAAAAGAGGCATCTCAACGATTATAATAAGCTATGTATGTTTGACGAAGCGCGATCGAATGAAGCCGGTGTAAATGTGGTATAATTGCATAATTGCATATGGAAAGAGTATTGTCTATGCCATCATCAAATATTCGTGGGCGAAAATTGTACAGAAAGATCAAAGCTCGAAGGATGATGGTTGAGCTGTTTGAGTTCGATTGCGTAATGAGATGTTCTGCTTACATATTTTCTGTTCGTTTGTTTGTTTGTGGCCTTTGTGAGGTGGCGTGTACGGTACGCATATAATGGCTGTCATTTCTCACCTCTCCTCTCATCGGAATGTTGTTATATTTTTGCACTTTTTTCCATATTTCTTTCAAGATTTGTGAGCATTCTTGTGCTACGGAGCCTTTGTTTGCTTTTATATTAAACGGTGTGATAATATAATAGAAAAATTAGTTCAAATCTCTCGCACACGCAAGTGCCATTGTACGGAGCCACCCAAAGAAGCCCGTTCATAAATACACAAACACACACGGACATCCCAAGATTTGTGCGACGCAGCAACAAAACGATGGAACTTCACAGGCTGACACAAACAAACGGTGTCATTTTATAAACGATGTATACAAAATAAATTAGAAAAAATGTGAATTTATGACAAATCTCTAGATTTCATAGAATGTGCTTTGTTGTGTTCTGGACCAGTCACGTGAATCGAATGAGTCCAATTTATTGTAATTCAAACGTACGTCATAATTGCAAAGGAAAATGCTAAATAAGCGCAATCATAATTAGGAGGGAAATAAATGCGTTCCTCTTTTTCAATTAGTCGAGTTCTTTGCTGTTGTTTACAATTTGAAAATGGAAAAAGTTCGAAACTCACACGTGTGTTTCGAATTTAGCATTGGCAATGACACTTTTTGTGCAATGAAAAAAGTACAATGAATGCAGGAACTGCGATTTTCGGCTGAATTTTACTTGACTAATTGCAACAATGCGCATTCAAAAATGGATGGATCGTTCAAATAGAAGTTCTAAATGCTAAATTCTGCTAAAACTGGATTAATTAACACATTCGAATGAGCAACACACCGATTGTTCAATGTACCATTCGAAAAGTGCTTCTGAAAAACAATTTTCCCCTTTGATTCTTCGAACTGAATGAAATGAGAATGAAGGAATAAAAAAAAAAAAATTAAAAACATGCAATTTTGACACAAAATTGTCACCAAAACTATACAATATTATGTGCAATCGACTACAATTGGCACGCTCATCTATTGTTCGGGGTCTTGTATTTTTGTCACACATGTGAATCGAAAAGTTTTCGATCAAAAAATTATGATGCAACAAAATAAAAAACACACGAATCAATCTTGTGTGCAAAAGTTGCCGTGTTTTGAGTTTGAGGTGCACGAAATTCGGTCGTTGTCGAGCGTTGCGAGGGAATCCACGGCTAACCACGAACAAATGTTTGTGGCTTGTATATATCAACGGGTTTTCGACGATTTCCCCATTCCGGCCAGCGATTGAATCTTCTCGCACACGCACATACAGCTACTTCACTCGCTCGTACACTTGCCGCTTGCCATTCGTTCGTGCATCGAAACAAAGGCGGTGTTATAAATATGCGAAGAAAACCATTTGAATAAAGCACGCATACAACGAATAGCACACAGTGTGCTGAGGCACCAATCTCGAATGTTAAAAGAATGGAAACCATATTGAGAGGCGGAGCCAGTTTCTTGTTTATCCACCGAATCGATGCTTTGCCATAGACACACACATAGACAAGCGTGCACACAACACAGCTGAGCAACGAGCACTATCAAACGAGCGCACCAACCAAGTCACGGCACTGGGCCGATATACTGGCATTTTGTTACATCCAATGACCCTACACGCATGTGGTGGTTTTACACAAAGACTTCCCCGTTCTTTTTACAACAGCTCACGTCTCATTCCGTCTCATTCGACGATTTCTTTCCTCTTTTGCTCATTGTTGATCTTGAATGTTGTTTTTTCGTTGGTTTCTTTATCGTGCTGCATTGTACAGTTTTTGTTTGGACAGCAATTATCATAGGCTACAATGCATTTAACATGTTTGTGCCAATAAAAAGGCATATTTTGTTTTATTCGATTGCATGGAAATGAATTTAAACATGTCTGTGACTTACGGCAATGTCTCACGACATTTTCTCATTGTAGTTTCAGCTAACATCTAATCAATCAACTTAAGTTGATGGTGAAAATCTCAAAAATTTCGAAAAATTTCTTGCTGATTGCATTGATCGGGATAGATTTCTCAAACTGCTGACTTATTTACATCGCTCTCAAATCCTTATTGTTGAACACAAACCATGATCTCCAACATACGACCAAATTTATATATACACACTCACTCACGTGCGCACAGCTCGAACCTTTTGCTCGATGATCACGAAGAAGGGAATCGCTCTCATGCGACAAACAGGCGAGAAAGAGAGCGACAATTCATTTTAATGGAAAGCAAATATCGAGCACACATTGGGTGTGTTTGCTGCCGCACAGCATTCCAGTGTGTGCGTGTTTGTCCGCTTTGGGTATGTTCGAATGCACGAGTATGCGTGCATCGCTGTGTATCAGCGTTGTTTTGTGAAATGCTGGAAAACAGAAGGTAAACGAGATATTTTTTATTGTTCAATCAGTTACAGAAAAACGTTCAAACAGTGAGCACACACAATTTTTTGGATCGAGATACAACAAAACAACAGCCCAAGTATATTCAAAGATACAGAAAGCAAAAAAAGACACAAAATCACTTTATATATATAGCACAACATATAAAATAGACTGAAAAAAAGAGAGAGAGCATAGACACTAAGAGCAAAGATAAAAAGTAATAAAGAAAATAAAAAAGGAATTGTATGTGCACTGAGAGCGCACAAATCAACAATACTCCGAATAAAAAAGTACATTTCCGTTGAACAAAACCCGTACGTTCGCTTTTCGAAATATAAAGAAAATAGTCAGCGCTTCAGCAGAATAAAAAAAAAAAAATTATTCGCTAAAGTTCGGTGGTGTTCATCGACAACAAATATTCCTAATAATCCGACAAATTTTGTGCTACAATTTAACGATTTGTGTGCATTTGTGTTCGGAAATTTGAGTTAGCGAAACCAACAAACATTCTTCTACCGTTCAGACAAAAGTCAGATTGAGTACTTGAACCAAAAGTGTGAAATTGTGAAAAAATCAAGGAAAACAAAGGAAAAAGTCCAACTAAAGTGTGTGCAGTAGATGAAAATTTGAAGATCGACAAACAATAAAAAGCCACGTGACGAAAGAAGAGCAAACGAGTTTTCCGAAAGTGAACAAGAAACGAATAAGTTGTGCTGTTTTTTTTTTCGTGGATCAAGTTCTCGAGTTGAGTAAAGTCGTATCATGATGATGGCCACACATCCACACTACGGGTTTCTGCCAAGCGGATTACAAATGCCCCAGCACGGTGACTATGCACCGCAACCATCACAATCACCGAACGATCATTTGTCGATCAAACGTGAACCAACCAGTTATCAATCGGCCAACGGTATGATTCACTCTAGCATGGGCCAATCGCCACCGAATAACAATTTAAATGGTGTTCAAATGTCGCCAGGCGGTGATGGTCACATCAAACGCCCAATGAATGCATTCATGGTGTGGAGTCGTTTGAAGCGTCGTCAAATTGCCAAAGACAATCCAAAAATGCACAATTCGGAGATCAGCAAGCGTTTGGGTGCCGAATGGAAATTGCTAACCGAAGACGATAAGCGTCCATTCATTGACGAAGCGAAACGTTTACGTTCCGAACACATGAAAGATCATCCAGACTACAAATATCGGCCACGCCGAAAGCCCAAGAATCCATTGTCGGCCGCCAACGGTTCGGTTGGTTTGTCGAGTTTGGGCGGCATTGCGAGCAGCGGCAAAGGTCACATAGGCGCTTCATACAACCCATTCCATCAGCTATCGGTACCACCATATTTCGCACCATCACATGCCCTTGAACAATACCCATACTTCAGCGGTTTCGATCCATTGACTTTGTCGAAATTCCATCAATCGCAAAATGGCACCGTACAACCAACGGCATTAGAAGCACAAAAGGCGCCACAATTACCTCCAACATCGCTTAGTTCATTTTATTCGGGCATCTATTCGGGTATGTCGGCTGCCGCTGCCCCATTGTACGCGGCACACGCAGCCAGCGGTATTTATACATCATCAACGTCATCCACATCTCCCGGCTCAAGTCCTGGCATCGGCAACGCTCACAATAACCAAACCAACGGCAACACAAATACATCAAATATGGACGTTATGGATATAAGAAGACCGGTGCAAGTGATTTACTAAGCAAAATAAAAAAAAAACATTATAACCACCGACTGTTAAATTGAACAAAACAAAATGAAAAAAAAAATAAGAAGAAGAAGAAGAAAATATGAAACATTCCGTAAGAAACCGAAAAGGAAACGTAAAGAGATAGAGAAAAGCATTTGTTTGGTCTGGACCATCAAAATTCCAGGATTTTCACATCGCTGATCCAGACCGAAACAATTTGATTTTACATTCACTAAAAAAGATAAAACTGGCAACATATTCATTACATGAAATGTGCTCGTCGTTGTTGTCATTTGCTGTCGAACGTTACGGAAAACGTTGTACAAACAAAGTAAATATCATTATTGTTATTCGGGATTCCGAACACTGTCCGCACAAGATTGAGC
This sequence comes from Obolodiplosis robiniae, assembly GCA_028476595.1. Classification (NCBI taxonomy): domain Eukaryota; kingdom Metazoa; phylum Arthropoda; class Insecta; order Diptera; family Cecidomyiidae; genus Obolodiplosis; species Obolodiplosis robiniae. The sequence goes on along the minus strand of CM052017.1, from coordinate 2,140,482 downwards.
GCGAGCCGCCCTCCACCACACATCCGCGACGCTCCACAATAGATCTTGTCGGCTAGCCTTTGGATCTCGCATAAAGATATAGATTTAAAATTCTTAAAATTAATTAATTATCATTATTCTAATAATTATTATTGAATATTGCACCTCCCCGAAAGACAAAAAAAAAACAAAAAAAAAACAAACAAAATGAATTCAAGTACATTCAAGAGTGCAGGAGAAGAACATTTTCCATTTATATTATCCACATACTTTATCTAATTGATTATTTAAAATAAATGCAAGTAGGCAAAAACTTCGAAAGCGAACAAAAAAAACCAAGAACAGAAAATAAACAGAGAGAAAACAATGTTAGTTTCAAAGAAAGAAACAAATGAATGCAACAAACTATACGAACACAGCAACAATTTATTAGAACGTAACGGAAAATCTTTATTATAATAGAAAAACAAAACAACTAAGTAATAATTGCTATGTAACATATTATATATATTTGAGAGAAAAAAAAAAAATTAAACAAATCTACTTTTTATTTTATATTTTGAATGAGAACACAAAATTTTTAACGATTGAAAAGACATTCACACAATCACAGTCGCCATTTCGACTCACAGCCCAAAGCAAAATTGAATCATTTGCCATTGCGATCAATATCGTCCGATTCCGAGGCGAGTTCGAATGCGTCCGAAATAATAATCCAAACGAAAAGTATTTTCCCAAAAAAGAAAGAAACTCAGAAATAAACAAATAAAAACAAAAAAATATTTTAATTTTATCGATGAAATGCAAACAATTCTCGTTACGAAAGCGTAGTAAATAAATTTGTGTTGTTTCTTGTGTTTGAATTTAAAATGTGATAAGAATCGATGTAAATCGCTCACAAAATATGATAAATGAGAAGAAAAACAATGGGATGGCAGTATTATTTGTTTAATTTGTACGAAAATGGTAAAACATTTTATCTAGCGCAAATTCTTTTTTTCTAATTCTTTTAAGAGAAACAAAAAACCAACATACACACAGAGAGACACTGAATTCCTTTTTGTCTTCTTTCTCCTCTTGCTATTCTTTAAGTATTTAGAAAGTAAAAATTATACATAATTAGTAAAAATAAAATCTATTGATATTGTGAAAAAAGCATAAAACGTCCGTTTTTATTCATCAAAATTAGTTTCTCGGTAGTTCAATTTGTTCCAGATATAACATAGAATGTGAAAAAAACGTGGATTCGGAACCGGTTTTGCCCGAAGATGAACTAATAACATGATGATGCACACGGCAAGAATATATGGCGACGGCTTTGCAATATTTTCACGCGCGCGATTTTTTTTTTTAGGTGAAGGAAAAAACATAATGTTTAGAGAGCAACGATTTTTGATGAGGAATTCCTTCTTTCGTTTCACAACATGATTAGCAACCAATTTAACCAATTTCAATATTGTTTATCTGTTCGGCTCATCGCTATCGCCATCAATTCGCGCTCACGTGCGTAACGTTCCGAAGGCAATTTAGCAGTGGAGTGATAGAATTCGGTGAGCGCATACGGGCCAACGATCACTTCAATCGCGCTTTAATTATTCATTCATTCGTTTCAAGCGTCGCTTTTTTCCGCTATTGTCTATTTTTTCTATATGCCTTTTTTGCTGGCTCTTTCCGTCTCTTCCCATTTGATTCCGCATGTGTTGTCGTTGTTGTCGTCGTGAATATCAAATATTCATTCATAGCAATCAACTTTTGGTTATTTTCCATTGAATTGCTATTATTCTGCTTATTATAATTGTGATGAATTTTTTACTTAGCTTTTTGTTTCGGTTTGTTTGCGCCTTTTGTTGCCGCTAAATACATGCAAACAAAAACATCCGTACCACCGAAAAATCGATGTTTCGTCCATTGTTGGACCAACAATTTGATTTAATTAGTTTATGACCATTTTGAATTACGCAAACAGTTAGACAAGGGCTCGTTCATTCACACATATGTTTGGCATTACGATTATTATGTACAAGTTAATGGAGAGAACATCTCATTCTGGCCGGGTGGTGAGCAGAAAGTGGGCGCTCATGAAAAATGAATACACATCTCGATAATCGATTCAGCCAAATTAAACAATCAAATTGAAAAACATGTGCCAACGGCCACACAGCAAATAATTCATAGATAACATTTTCGAAGGCTCTCTCGCTCAATCTCAAAAGATACGTAACGGCTAGCTGATAGCAGTAGCGAGTGTGATCCAGAACGCACGTCACAGCTATTCACATAATAAATAAATTAAAATACTAATCAAGAGTTTCACACATCAAAAGCCGTTTTACCACCAAAAGCATATCTCCGTTCGCTCTCTCACTCTCTCGTCTCGCAATGAATTTTCTCTCGTCTGTTTACAATGATTACTGTTATTTTACAAGCATTTTTAGCTGGGGCGCTCATCGTGTCTGCATCACTAATCGTTCAGCGAGTAGGCCGGATCGGACCCTTTTTTTATGCTGAACAACGCTTCAAAATCACTCCGTTTCGCTCCTAATGTTTTTTTCGCTCTTTACCGGTCTTGATTTTGGCTCGATTTATGATGTTTAGTTCACAAGTCGTCATCATCAGGCATGTAATTTTCGTGTTACAGCCGCCGCTGCCGTTCCTTCTATAAGCACATCGATTTCAAGTACCTGGATTTAATTCTCTCATTCCCAGCGTGTGTACTCTTCTCCAGAGAACGATTTAATTTCATTTTCGATTTAGTCTTGTACACTTGAGATTTTCCCCTTTCCACGCACGCATACTGTTTTGTTTGTTCGCGGCATTATAAGCGCTCAACTCAACGATCATTCTCACTCTCAATGACCATTGCAGTTTTCTTTTTTTTTTTTTTTTTTTTTTTTGTCCCTTTGACGACACTTTCATCGCGCTCAACCGATAACCATCGCAAAAAGGATACTTAAAATTCCATTGTGGAGCAATTTGTGGTCGATTTTGTGGAGGAACCACGAGGTTTTTCCAAATTCTTTACACAATTCCACAATGAGCGATTTTCATCAATTTAATTATGTACATTTGGTTCCTTTCAACAAATTATAAACAATTTAGCTGAATTATCAATTGGTTTTGCCGTCGCCTAACGCTATATTTTTGTCTGTTTTTTTAGGGTGTTTTCGGTATTGAGTGAACGGAGGGCTCTAATGCTTCAATGAAATGCAATCTCCTGCGTCAGCCGCACCGCAATCGCTCTCACAGCAATTCCATACTTTCGCAGGTCAAATTCCCACATAAATGCGTTGTAATGCAATTTTAACACCGTCACAAATTCCTATCTATAGATTGAACGGAAGTCTAGTAATTGCGGCGTGCTGATTACAATGAATAAATGTTACGCGAACATGATACGACACTCGAAATCCGATCGAATCAATGAGTCGAATAATTGTGATATTTGTAAACAAAAAACATCGAGAGAAAAATACTGGGGTTCGCCGGAGGAAAAATGAAATAAAAGAATAAACATTTGTCACAATATTTTTCAATTTGGAAGCATGGTACTGCGTACTGCTTTCAAATAGTCCATCGTCCACGGTTCTTTGCTCCCAGGGAAAATCAGCTCGAACAATATTGGCGATTCTTTTTCGTAGTGCGCGTTCGTTGTTTCGTACTAAAACAAAGCAAATCCCATAAAAAATGCCCATAAAACGCTAAGAATGAATGAATCAGAATTGATTTATTGAGTCGTTCGACTCTGTTTATGGACGTTGTCAATGTTCACCGATGATAATCCTTTAACATTTAATTAAGTTCCAGTGCGAAACATACAGATTCCAACAATCGCATCAATTCAAATAGTCGACTTGGAATTTATGGCTTAAAATTTAAACTCGAATTCTTATGATGCACTTTTTTTTAGCTCATCCTGAACTGTTTTTCAATTCAGATTCCATTTTTGGATTCTCTTAAATTCGACGGGTTTTCTTCGGAGAGGCAATGGAAGATAATTTGATTTTGTTGGTCTTTTGTGTCCTCATTAAACTAGAACTTGAAAATTTTGATGGAGATGAAAATGTAAATGTGATTTTCATATCTATTGAATATATCGATAGGAGAGTATGTTATTCAGCACTTATGGCTGAGTAACGGCTGAACAAAAACATACTCTCCTATCGATATATTCAATAGATATGAAATATTTGTTATTTAATGTGACTTTGAATGTGTGACTCGAACAGCAGTTTAAATTAAAAATGTAAGTCCATCATTCAATAAACTATTCCACTATTTTTTGATAATTTTTCGTTAAGTAGAATATCGCCAAATCACCAGAACGCAACTCACACAAAAAGTGTATGTTTTAGTGTGTTGTCTTTTGCTGCGATTTGAAATGCCTTCTTGCTTCGATTTTTTCATTCCAGAGGATTTGAATTTCAGTCACTTGATTTATATCTGTTCTTTGTGTGCATTATGGATATTATTAATATTATATTATTCATTTTTATTCGTTGTTATTATATTTTGGGTCTTTTGTCTTCGTCGTCACTTCTTTATTAGTTTTTTTTTTTTTTTTTTTTTTTTTCATTTTCTTTTCGTGACTTTTTTTTCGCTCGCTCGCTCGTCGTGAGGATCGGGAGCTCACTCATTTTTGCATGCAATTTTTGCATATTAATTTTTGGTTAATTCATAACCATCACAAATCTTCAGCTTAAGTCCATTGAAAGCTCAAACGAAATTCAAAGAAGCAAAAGATGCATGTTGAAGAGAAACCAAACGAAAAAAGGTCATTATCGTTTGAGAGCTAGCTCTAGAGCGAGAGAAGAGGGCAGCGAACAACATAATATTAACGAGAGTGAAAACACACACGCACATATGCGCGGCAGAAACATTGCGGTCACTACCATTGCGAACAGCAGCGGTGGCGGCGACAGCCACGGCAGCAGCGATGAAATATGCAAAACAGCGCGCACAAAAATTAAGCATAAAAAATATGATCATAATAAACGACACTAAAAAAGTGGCCCAAACTCAGAGCACACATATTGACTCAGAAGAATGAACAAGCAAGCGATTAAATGGTTGCGAGAACAAATGAAATATACAAATAAATAAGAATTAACGCCGAACGAGAAGAAAAGCGAAACCGCGCGAATCCTGAAATAGCAATTGTATAAATAAAATTGCCAAACCGCACGCAAAAAAAAAAAAGAGAACGAAATCCGATGGAGTTCGGTGTGTGTGCCGGTTTTGGTGTCTTTCGTTTGTGCGCTTTTTTGGTGGCTTTTCACTCTGAAAATCGGCATGCATTAGATTAATTCGCGGCGATGCTTGCTGTGGCCAAATCTGCATTTCTTAATATTTCATACAATAAACATAACAATCGCATTTCTTTTTATTGTTTCACATTTGTTTTGAATGGTTCGACTTTTTTGTCGTTAATTCCATTTCAGCCCACGATCTATAACTGCTTTTGCAGCAATAATTGGCTCCACAAATTGAAATAAACAACAGTAACATCGTTTTATTGCTTGAAATGACAAATACAACAAAAACTGCCGATTGTGTGCCAAACTTAAAGAGAAAATCAGTAAAATAACATCTATTTGAATAAAAAATTTGAATATAAACTCTGGATCAGCGGATTGGCAGTTTTGATTTATAATAATAAAACAATGTAATGTTATGGCGTCAATTTGAAAATATTCGAATTCGATGAAAGTTGTAAGCAAAAAACATTGCATATTATGAATCGAGCCGCGGTACAAACAAAATTTGGTCTAAATTAGTTCATAGCCCATTCATTCGATTATCGCTGGTCGATAAAAAATCTCGTATTCATTCTATTCTGAATCACATGTTTGGGCCCAAAGCCTACAAGGATTTCAAAAATCATTTTCAATTGATGAAACAGAAATTTTTAAGAAATATATTAGTAAAAATGTTCATAAATGATGCGAGATGTCTTAAAAAGACTGCAGCTTGTTTTGCGAAGCAATTTAAGTTAAAGATACTGGCTCTTGCCTTATCGACGCTTGTTTAGAATGTATCAAACTTCCCTAAACTTGAAGAAACGCTCTACTATTTAGCCATCTGAAGCTCAATATTATTCTGAATTTTAACGATCGACAATTAGCCGTGGATTATCAAAAACATTGTCACCACATCTCTCGCCAAATGCAATAGCGAATTTATGGATAATGTCAACAGCAGTTGGCACTTTGCAATGCAGTCGATTTCCTGTATATTGTTGTACTACACAACTAAAAAGTCAAGCTCATCTGACAAATAACTGCTTCATAAATGTTTTTTATGCAAATTTTTGTTTGTGCGTTGCGTTGTATTGTGTGTATTTCACCGCCACACCCATGCCGGCGAGTGAGTTAGCGGCTGTGCCCCGTGCGCGCGCCAACCAATTGATTTTCATTCACAATGATGATTAATTAAAAACAAAACAAAGCAAAAACGGCAAAAAAAATGTTTATTCTCATAATACCGGATCCGGATAATTTAAGCGGTATTTTGTTGTCGGTCGTGGCTCACGCACAGCTATCTTGTTTCAGACTCATTTATTGACCGAGAGTTGAATTCTTACCGTTGGCTTAGCGACACGTTCGCTCCTTTTGTTGATGCATTTCATTTGCGGCCGTGTTTGTTTAGTTGCAGTCTATGGTTTAGTTCCATCCAAAGCCCAAACGAGAAACAGTGGAAAAATGAATAATAATAAAAAACAAAGAGAAAACCAGCTACAATAACGGCTCGAACAGAAGCACATTTGAATAACAGGTAGCACGTCAAACATTGTACAAACTCTGGCAAACAAGTGCAACATAATTAAATTACAAGCGGCTCGAAACACCGAATGCAGCAGTCTTCGTCGCTTTCGGTCGGTTGCTGGCTCACGCGCGCGCACTCACACAAGAAAACGGTACAAATAACACGCGATTCCTCTGATTCAACGCCTCGATTGGTTTTTTAACGAAAACAAACAGCACACAATAAACGTGAGCGAATTGTTGTACTGCCGGTGCCGGTTGTTAGTGAATTGTATATTATAAATGCAAATAGTTTGGATTACAAGTTGTATCGATCCGACTGAAATTCAAGATGCATGACACATTTATGAGTTTTTTTTTTTTGTGCTTCTTCTGTTATGAAAATATTTTGTACTACACAAAATGAGCGCATCTTGACAATGAAATGAATGATTTTGGATAAAAATCGTCATAAAACAGAGCGCGATTAAATTTTGAGGGCGATTACATCGATTTCAATCTCTATTGTTACAATGCACAGGCTGCGATTGTTCCCATTGGATTGGTGCAGCGGACGAAATTACTTCGGCGACCCACTTTAAAAGCGAATTTTCGTCACATCATCGAAATAAAAAGGCACTTATCCATATGCATTATCTATATAAAACACCAGCAATGGACACACATTTTGTTGGGAAAAAAAAAAAATGAAAAATGTATGCTTAAAAACGGAACACTCTCGAAAACAAGATCCTTTTCTTTCTTATGAGCACGAGAACAAAGCCGAGTCTTTTTTTGTGTCCGGCCAGTGAAAGAAGTGTTCGATTTAGCTCAATTCGATCACGGGTTCTATCACTTGAACACAATGATCTGTGGTGATTTTGTCGCCAGGAAAATTTCCAACAGGTCTTTTGTTGTTCAAATTTTTGACGATGTCACTCTTTATACCTAAAACACTCTTTCTCGCTCTTTCTCCCATTGTGTGTGTACGAAATTCATTTAGAACGATGACTAAGTGCTATTTAAAATATGAATCAACGTTCGCATATTAATCGCTAACAATAGAGATTTCATTCGCCACAAGCCGTACACTGCACTCACTCACTCGCTCATCCTCTGGCTGATTCGTTCGTTCGTCACTCACACTGCATGCGTCGTTCAAACGCAATAAAACAAATCTCTTTTGGGCATTTTTTTGTATTGTTGTGTATTATTATTGTTTATCGCGTCTATTTATTCATTGGTCTCTGTGTGTGGACGATGTGCGAAATGAGGAGAAAAGGTGCTTTTGTATTTGGCAGAGAGATAATAGTGAGGCCGGAGAGCAATAGCACAAAAAGCCCAAGACAACGCTGAATAATCAAAATAATGGAATGAATGACACATTTTGTGTTTTGAATGGCACAATCTTGTTCTCATCACTGCTCTTCTCTGTGTGTGTTTCTAGTGCGGTGGCAATATCAGAAGTACATGAGAACGAACAAACGTCGGACGAAGATGAACTGAGCGCGTTGGAACTGTGGCCAGGAATAAGCAGCAACAATAACAACCAGCCCAACAATAACCACAGATAAGGTATGTGTGTGTGTTGTTTTTACCCAAGTAATCGCCGAATCGAGCGCTGTTCTTTCAACTTGTCCCAAAAATGACTCGAGTGTTTTCCTTCACTCACCTTTTTTTCGCTTGTTTTGTTGCATTTCCCACTAACTCAATCCATTTCATTTTATTTATTTATCGGATATATGGTTTTTTTTTTACTCTCGTTAATAAAAAGCATGCAATGACAATCACCGTTGACATGTTTAAAGGGAGTCGCGCGCGCACACACTTTGCGTATGGCAGCCGATCAAGAGTCATTCAGTGAAATTCACTCTTCAATCTATTGCGGCACATTGATTGGCATTCATTTTAACAATAATAAACTAACAAAAATGCCAATGACGATGTTAAGAGACAGCCAAGGCTGCAGAGAGAGAGAAAGAGCGAGAGTGAGAAAGAGAATCAATTTCAAAATCGTTCACATTCTTTTTGTATTGCCAAACAAATGAATTAAAAACCATGGGATGAACCATACAGCACCGGAACCAATACGACACCGAGACTGAAACATGAAAAAAAATACATCAATGAAATAAGGCACAAATTCTTGAAACAATGACATCTTCTTATGCGGCCAGCGGAAGACAAAAAACTTGAGAATGAAGCTAATTTTATTGCCAAATGTGTGGCATTGTCCCTTGAAAATGGCGAAATTGAACGGCTATTTAGCCAATACATTGAAATAGATGCAATGACAATCGAATTCACAAAAATAAATTGAAACAAAACATCGATGAATGGGTCGTTTGCGACAGAATTGAGAAGAATTCGAAACATTGTTATCTCGCTGTCTAGAAAGTTCTTAGTAGAAACTCAATTTTTGAGATAGAGAGAGAGAAATAATTACCGATTTGTCCAACTTTGGTTAAGTGAAATCTACAGTGATAGAACTGTAATGAACACCATTTTTAACAAAAAGTAGGAAAAAACCAAAAATGACGAGAAGAGGCGAAAAATACCGAAATTTCTACGAAAATCGACGCATTTCAATTCAAATAATTACTCAAAGTTTGTATTTCATTGAAAATATACAGCGGCTTGATTTTTTGAATGAAGTCTTTTTGCGATCCGGGGTGGTTCGTTTGTTCATAACTTCGGAATGAATGGGATCACATCAATTAGTAAAGGATTTAAACATATTTGCAATGCGCATATAAAATACGTTCGGTTAAAGACTAGTTGACGATTACCAGTCATATTATGGAGCATTTGTGCATTCATTTCACGTTGAAATTCCACAATTAGCTGGAGTTTGTATGTTTTTCAATCTTATTTCGCATTGTTTGCTCATCATGTGCGCTTTGTTTTTTAAGCTGCCGATGAAATTGACATTTTTTCCTCTTCCTCAATTCGCTTCGCCTCGCCTCTCCTCGTTGTTGATACATTTATTGTGTGTGCTGTTATCTTGGCCATTGTTGAATAATGAAGTTGAAAAAGGAGATTACACGTTGAACATAAGCAAAAGTGTGCAAAGCACCTTTAAGCTCCTTTGACAGTTCAACAACTCGCAATGCCGCAAGCAAGAAACAATCAAACCAAAGAGGCTTTACCAATTGTTTGCATGATTCTTTGATGAAATGTCTTTATATTTTTGCTGGTATTTTTTTATGCGTTCATTTAGAGAGAGAGAGAGAGAGAGAGAGAGAGAGAGAGAGAAGCAAATCTGCAAATCAGGAATTCAGTGTCAAACAAAAATCATTGATTGAATTCGAATACTTTTGAAAAAAATCATCCGAGAAAATTGGTGATTATTTCAGTATTGAAGTTTTCTTTAGAGTAAGAGAAGCGTTGCAAAAAGATTTGCTCTTTTTGACAGCCCAAAAAAGGGCTCATTCTCGGCGAAATACGGAATGAGAACAGATTCAGTACTTTTCAATGACTCAATGACAATGAGAAACGTGTCTAGATCATCAAACTGAGAGAAACAACAAATAACAGCTTTGATTTAGGTTTCGAAGCAATGCGTCGATGCCAAAAAATACCAATCAAATCATGCGCGCAAATATATGAGCAAACGAGCAAGCAATTCGAGACACCAAAATGAATCAATGTACACACGAACTACAAAACAATAGCTGATCAAACAATGAACACAATTACGAACAATACGCATTTATACAAACTTTAAAAATGCTTCAGTTAAATAAACAAATGCGTCGTAATAAGTTTGGTCCGTTGTTTTCTTGTGAATCGTGTGCGTGTGTGCGTGTGTGTGTATCATTTGAGCGAGGTGAGATCACTTCATGCGCAATGTATCCCCGTGTATTCAAGACACGATGAGATCGGCGCATTCGTTAGGTGATGAAGTTGATCAGTTTGTGTAATTCTTCTATCCCAGATTTAGTTCATGTTATTTCACCAAGGGGATGTTGCATTTAACCTTACGAGTTGCACCGAACCTTACTTATTTCATTTTCCGATTTCAAAAAAAAAACATAAACTCTAATTGAATTCATCAATATTTCAATCAAATGCTATTGAAACTCATCAATATTTCAAAAATATGACTAAAAATTCGACCAACTTGTGCAAAAATGCTCTCATAAAAGTGAGATTGTATTCAACATATTAATTCTTGGAATATTTTGACCGGAATTTAGTCTGTTTTTAAATTTTGATGCAGTTCAAATGCAGAAAATAAAGTTTTTTTTTTTTAAATCAGAAATTAAAATTAAATTTTACATAAACTTGGTTTGAAACCCCCCAAGATGAACTTATGCATTGTTTCATCCTATTCTCGGTTGAGGCATCAAAATAAAATAATAATAACAAACTGAAGCTGAAGCAATATCTCGATTCGCTCTCGCTCTCTCTCTCTCTCTCTCTCTCTCTCTCTCTCTCTCTGTCTCACATTCTAGTTCATTGCATCAGATTAGTTCGTTTTTACGTTCACATTGCGCTACATTTCATGTGTCGTGTATTTTATTTGTATTTGTTTATTTGACAATTTCAATCAAATAGCTATTGTTATTTGGGATTGAGAACAAAAGTAAAAATGAAACAAGACGAAGAAATAAAAAGACGAAGTCATACAGTCTACACAATAAATGAGAATGTTTCTCCTATATGCACTAGGCAATATGCACATATTTCGGCTCTTATTTAATCTTTTGCTTCTGCATGTGCTATTCAATAGAGCAATGCATTCCTTTTATGCAACAATACACGTCTCCCAATCGCTCGCTCTCTTTCTCATTCTTGAAATTGACTCTCTTTTTGAACCATTCCGTTTCTGAGCCGTTCATTTTGTGCGCTTGTGCTGCCTTCTTGGCATTCTTCTCATTCTTTGCCGCTCTTTATCTCGGTCAGTTTAAAATGTGATGATTTTCTTTTTGCTCTTTTGTATTCCATACAAAAGTAAATCAAAATATGAAATATAATGCAATGGCATTTTTGTGCATTTATTTGGATACAATATTGTTTGCTGTATCTTTTCGAATTATTATTATTATTATTATTATTGTCGTAAGCAGTTTCATTCTGTGCATCTCTCTTCGTTTCATCCGATGAAACTTTGCATGCGCAATGAATCATTTGGATGCGTGATTTTGATTCAAGTATGAGCAAAATCAAGAAATGATAAAAAAATTCGCAGTTTTGTTGAGTTTTTTTTTTTTTATTTTGTAATTTATATTGCAAATGGAATGTCGAAGTGATTGCAACATTTACAATGGCTTCAAAAGACTCGCATCGGCTGTGTGAGGTTTTGCATCGACTTCGGGACTGGATTTTTCATCGAAATCAACTCTGAGAGAGAATATGGTCCAACCGTTGTCTATCCGAACGATTTAAAGTGCCCTATTGAATGACAGGCATTCGGTATTATTCAGAACTCTTTATAAGCTCAATTTGATCCTTTTAAATAAGTATTACTTAATGCCTACTTTTGACACCAGTTCCTTTTTTTTCTCTACGAAACAACAGAATAAAGAAATATATGCTGAATACAACACAATAAAAAGCGGACAAAAAAAGTTGAAACTACATTATGAAAAGGTATAAAGAAATATTTGGAGAAACAAAGATTGAAATGAATGGAACATTGATCGCAATTGATACATGAACTCATCAACAAAAGCAACGATTGGCCGACCGAAAAAAAGATGTGCACATTCACATTTAGGTGATACAAATAAGGCCGAAAACAATGATTCGAAACACATAAAACCCAAACGAAGCAGATAAGCAAGGTACATGCTATGAAAAATAGGCAAAATTCAAGAAATAGAAACACGACGAAGAAGATGAGCTGACAGACTAAATGGAGTCGAAGGAGAAGCGTAACGATCGATTCGAACATCCAAAGGACTGAAACGTATTCCTTACGCACATACACAAACTCACACTCAGCCAAAATATACGCACATCCAGCGAAAACACACGACGAAATGCAATGCTAGACAGTAAGGTAACAGCGTGCACAACAAACAAACTGCAACACAAAAGTCGAGAACGAAGCGAAAGAAACAAGGAAGATAGACAGAAGACTATTTTATTACAAATAAATTTGTGAGTATTTTCTTCTCAAATGGAAAAACAACGGAATGAAGTAAATTTTTTTGAAGAACACAGAGAACTTGTTTCCTGTAATTGCTACTAGTTTTTCGAAGTGGAATGGACGCACTCAGAGATTCCATGTACTGCTTTGAATTTCTTAATGATTTTTCTGCAATCATCGAACTGAAAATCGGCGGATGATGCAACTGTCGAAACATTCACATGCAATTTATGAAAAAGCATTGAAATGACCGCGGTAAAGCTTCACTTTTACATGGAATCGCGGTAGTCACTTAAAATACTACGGAAAGTGGCTGTGTGCGATAGCTCTATTCCTGTAGCCAGTACAAAAAAATAAAAAATCTGCGCTCCATTCAGTTTCTCAGCAAGATTTGTTTGCATTTGAATGTGTGTGATCGGTGAATGAATTCAATTTCATTCAAACTTGTCGGTTATTATACAGCTTCCAAATAATTTCTAATGTATGCAAACAAAGATGGGAAAAAAATTGAAAATTGTGCTGTCTCAATGTTCGAGTACATGTGATTTCTCAGCAGCTTGATGCGATGAGAATATTTTCGGCAGTTTTGTTGTGCAATTTTACAATGAAATCGATAAAAATGCGTTCGTTCATGCAGAAAGATCGGTCCAATGGAATGGCGATATAATTTTTCATTTCTAGACGAATTTTTGATTGGACATACACCATCTTCAAAACGCGAGCACATCGAATGGTTTCATTCATGCGATTTGTTGTGATTGATACAGTTCGACTTGGACGATTAAAGCTTCTATTTCAGCCATGTGTATCATTTGTTGTCGTTTTTCTCTTATTCTTCGAACATCGAAACATGGCATTCATCGGCCACTGTTGACTGATCTATTTATATTCCGTCGGATCGATGTTTATTTGTCCATTTGTTGGTTTCATAGATTTATTTTATTTATTTTCGGTTGCCTTTGTTTCGGATGGCCGATGCCGTCACACACACACACACACACACGCACACATCGTTCGAATGCATGTGTATGCTGTGCTGGCCATATTCATGGCGCACAATGGAAATTGTGCATTACGAGCTTCGATTTAAATTCCTTTTTGGTTGTCATGTCCTGTCATTGTGTGTACAATTCTTATTTTTCTGTCATTGTTACAACGATATTGTTCTTATACAATTCTTTTGTTAGTGGATCCTTTGTGTGGTGTATGGTTTTTATTTAATTTTCTTCAAGGTCTTTCACGTGATATTGTTGTGTGCCATTGTTTTCGTCTCTCATTTTGATCGTTTCTCTCCCTCTCTCTTTCTCGTTATGTGTGTATTCGTAAATGTCACCATTGCATTGTTTCGTGTGACATTCGTCAAATATGCAAGAAAAATGTGATGAAGAGAAAAGGTGCAGGAGCACAATTGACGATGTGCTAGTGTGTGTATGTGCGTGAATAGCACGCTGTGCCAGGTAACAACTGATCGACAGATCCTTTTCGCACACCAGACGCATTGTCGACAACGAGAGGAAAAAGAGCACACACATCTTCCAAATATCTATGGCATTCAATTTAGCAGAAAAAAAGATCACGTTTTACATCAGCGATGCAATTGAACGTGATGAGAAAGCTAACAGCAATCTCACGTTTTCATTGAGGTGATTCTGGAAATTGGATTATTCGAAAATATATGTCTCCCTTACGACGGTATGTGTGCAAAAAATCCGACGAAATTCGCAAGGGGAGACATGTTTCATCATTAAATATACTTTGTTTCTTTTAATATTGCCTCACTGAATTGCAATCGATCGAAGCGTCTTAATGCTAAATTGATGGCCGTTGTTTTGGTCGCTGTAACCGATCATTAGTGTCGTGCTGCTCATGTCGCTTCGTCATTGTTTCGGGAATCACTCCATTCGAATAGTTTTCTATAGTAAGTTCAAAACGCACAAGGTGTTTTATTTTCTGCAGAAGAAAATATGTGTATATAATTAAGTGATTGTTCGGCCAGAGCCGGCCGACTGCAGCCATTCACTCTCAAAGAGGGCTGACGCAAATCAAGAGAATTTCCACAAATTATTTCCATAGGTCAATTGTATTGACACTGCTAAGCAAAGAACTGCTGTGATGATGTTCTTTTCATTCAGGCATTGTTTCTTCCTCTCTCTCTCTCTCTCTCTCTCTCTCTCGCTCACTCGGCCTACCTCTCTCTCTCTGTTTCCATTCAATCAAAAATTGCACGTATTGTGTAACGTTAGAATGAGCAGTGCATCGAGCATTTTTTCACTTCAGAAAGTATGGATTTATTTTTAAGAAAAATTACATGTACTTGAGATTGTGGCCATCGAATTGTACATTTTGTGTAAGAGATGAGAGAAGAGTGCACCTCAACAAATCACATACGAAGCATAGCACAAAATGACTCGAAAAGAATGGCTGACGGAAGAAGTCGAGATAAAGACCAACTAAACGCAGCTATTCAAAAGTAGCATCAAAGCGAAGAAATCCATCGGCTGAATAGAGTTATTGTGTGAATATGTAGGAATGCAATACGCTCAAAATGACTGAGTTGTAATGTTCAATAGAATATTTGTATAAGGTGTACATAAACATTCAATTACTTATTCTGACTTTACTACATTTAATTTTATTGAAATATTTTTTTTAAATGATTTTCACATGAGTATAATAGGCTGCTTTCATGGCGGCCCATTATTTATTTATAGTTCGAAACATCAATTAAAGGCCACAATAAAAATGATTGTTACTGACATTATTAAAATTTAAAAAAATAAGCAACTTAATTATTTCAATTTGACTGTTGTATATTTCCAATTGACTGCAAAATGGCTTTAAATGTTCTAAAAATGGGGCTATGAATGTTTTTAATGCTGTTGATTTCTGCGACAAAAGTTGGTGCGCTAAATTCTTCTCGATTGAAAATGTGATCAATATGAAACTGCTGGTCCATATTTACACCTGCAAAATACTATACACTCATAGTTGCAAATAGCGAGAGTCTGTAGTTATTGGATTCTTTCATTCGGGCGTTGATAAAAAATGATGACAGCGAATAAGAGCGCGAACACAAACAGCTGTGGATGAACAATGAATGGAAGTGAGAATAGAGGAGGAAAGTGCTGCATTGAGAGAGAAAATGGTTTCAAAATTCCTTACAGACACAAGCGAACAAAGAGAGAGAAAGAGAATGAGAGAGAGAGAGACAGCGACTGAGAGAAGAAGCGCAATGCAAACCGTTGAATAAAAGAGGCAAATGAAACAAAGCGTACTGAATAGCAGGAGTTGCGTGTGACAAAGTCTTTACGAATCGGAACACAATAGTTCAATGCTATCGAACGAACGAATGAAGAAGTAAAAATCCAGAGCAAAAGGAGGCATCAGCATACTTGATGCATGCTTATATATGCGCACAACATTTATATGTATTGAGGATTTTGTGTATTTGGCTCATTGTTGCTGTCTGCCACTATATTTTATGGAAATGACGAATTCTCATGTTCGTTTGTTCGTTCGTTCACTCGCAACATCACACACAGTGCTGCTGTCGCTCGCTTCGGTTCAGGGATATGCGTGTCGATACATAATTCACAGGAATTTTCATTTATTCATTCGTCGCCCGCGCGTATTTATTCGATTGTCTGTGTTGACGGTGTCTGTGTCTGTGTGCGCCTCTTTTCGTATCCACACGTATTGTATGCGCTCTTTTATACAATTGGGCAAATTAAATGTAACCGCGCACTATTTTGGTACCACCTTTTGTTGTACGTTTCTTCATGATGTTCGGTTTCCCTGTGCAAAAGACATCAAAATAGACTTTCTTCACACAATCGCACGCATGCCAAATTCCAGCACAATCCCAACGTTCTTTCTCTGTCTATCTATTCAGCCAGCATCGATATTGCTCAAATATTTTTGAATTTACAAATAGATTCAGTAGCTTTTGCTAACAATTCGGTTTTATTTTGTCTTTTCCACAACCCCATCGAATATTGACCAAAATTCTCATTTGATTCAAGAAAAAAAAAAAAAAAAATTATGTAAACGTCATGAAGTTCGAACATTTTTGTATTTATTGAGAGGATTTTTTGACAATTTTGTGAGGAAATTTATTTATATTCGTTACGGATTATCGTAAACTCTAAAGTAGATGAATGCCGTCAGTCCGGCAGAAAATATCAATCTGTTTACATAAACATTTCATAAACAAATAATTAAACATTTTATCTTTTAAAATGACACTTTTTTTCATTTGTTCGCGTATCTACCTTGAAACCGACAGCCTCATTTGAAGCCTTTTTTCAAGTTCTTTTTGATCAAATCATTTTGAACAAAATTCAAGGGAAATTTCACTGTTTCTTTTAAAAAACAGTCCCTTTTCCAACAATGTATTTGCACAGCTTTTGTGCACATGACAACGCAAAAACTAATAGAAAATGAAACAATGGGGCAAAACAGTAAAAATGAAACAAACAAAATGAATGTTTGTGAGTGGCACAAAACGAATACACACACACACACACACACGTTGGCAAACGCAACAAAGCGCGCCAGCGAGGGAGCGAGAAAGCGAGTGCATGTGGGGAAAAACAAAAACAATGTTGGAAAACAAAATAAAAACGCCCTCAGGCTACGACACACATGGCTTCCGCAAATAATCGAATCGATTCTATTTCATGTGATGTGTTTCCATGTCGCATGTATGGAATCTCAATCTAATACCTAACACTCATTTTGACGGTGAAATTTGGTCGATTTGCTCGAGTTTTTCTCTTCTATCGTAAACTAAAGTCAAATCTAGATATTTTCCAATCAATATTCAGTTCGTTTCAGCAAATAGTTGACTTTCTTTTTGCCAGTTGTGTTTGTCTGAAAATATGTATGTTAATGAACGTAAAATACGTCAATGCACGATGATATCAGCACATTATGTACATAAATCGTTTAACTCCAGCACTAAATGATTGCGTGACGGATAGCTTCGCTCTGTGCACTTAGAAATGCAAAAAACAAGCCTTTAACATAAATACTCATTGATTCTTTTGTGGAGTATCTTTGAAATAGAAATTTCGCTTGAATATCCGCGCGAACACAGTACTGGAGTCAGGAACTTTATTGAAATCGATGTGAAAAATTTAATTTTAGTTGCATTGATATGATTTTGCCCGGTTAATTTACGGTGAATCTCACAGCATGCAAGTGCAAATGAATACAAAATGTTTTTGGCGCAGAACCACGAAAAATGCAATGTTTTCACATTGCAAATACAATTACAAAAAGAATTGAATGGAAAAGTAAATGGGATGTGTGTATTGAATGATGCGTACGTGTGTGTGCGCGCGCGGGAACAATGGATGAGACGCATACAGGTGAACGAAATTAAAATTGAAAATAATCAAATACTAAACTTCTCCGCATAGAATTGACAAGCGGAAAGATACAAAATAATTGAATGGATTAAGTGCATTCCCGACTAATGATCATTCCGCAACAACGACAATCGACATTGGTTAGAATATAATAAATATGCGATGCTGGATTTTAATTATTATTCGCTTCGATTGACTGAGTTTCGTTAAATGTCCGCGTGTGTGCCGATGCCCGTTGTGCTTATCGTATTTTGGTTGGGAGGAGCGCATTTTTTACACATCAAGGAAACTGGGATCTTGCCATTGAAAATGGTGATTTCTGGTTGAAAACCAAGAGACAAATAAACCAAGTGAAAAATGTACGGTTGAAATTCGAATCTTTTTGCGCGAAATATATTCGGTAATCCCATTTTCCGATAACGTTATTTCCAATGGGGTTAAAACGTGCTCATATTTTGTCTAGTATGTGCGTATTATCCGTTGTTATGGCAGCCCAGCTCTCTCTCTTTCTCTCTCTCTCTCTCATCTCTAGTTCACTTATTCGCTGGCTGGTTTCGTGTACATCGATTGCCAATTGTAATCCAACAATCGAGCATTGTCGCATTGATGAACACAACATATTTTACAAAGATTCATAAGCACAAAAGTATTAAATCGGCAATGCAATGGTGCGGCAGAGTGTGAGAGAGAGCGAGTGAGCGAGAGTATAGGGATGGGTTGGTGTGTGTGCGTGTGCCCATAGGACTAACAGAGAGACATATAGTACGGGGCGCGCTTGCGAATCTCGCTTCACTGTATGCCAACGGTAATCTCGGCAATTGTATTTGGTCTCGCGCGCGCAACACAGAACAAGTGTATTATTACGGATTTGTAACAACAGCCACCATTGTAATCGACGGTAATATTCTTTGAATCATTTTATATACGCGTGTTTTTTTCTTCTCTTATTTCATCGTCATTATTGCCTCGGCAAAGCCGAGCACTTGCTCCGATTCTTGATTCTTAGGCACATCATTATTCTCGCGCGTTCGTTAGTATGTGCCTAAAAAATGCATCATTCCGTGTGTGTATACGCACATAAATTCGATGGAAATGAAACCAGACGACGAACAAAGCCACCGAATGAAAAGAGACAGTTCACAGGAGATAGAGAGATGAGAAGTATAAGAAAAAGAGCGAACGATGCATGTTCGGACAAACAATGCGGAAAATCCGAATAATGGCAGCCCAAATGATAAAATTGGATGCACTACTATGCGCTGCCTGATCTTCATTTTCAATGGTGATTTTTTTTTTTTTTTTTAATTTCATTCATTGAAAAGTGCAGCTATGACAATGGCCAGGAACAATTCAACTATCAAAAAAATGCGATTGAAAGCGAGAATGTGATTAATCTTGCTTTTCATCAACACACAAACTTTGCGACAGTGTCCCAAACAAAAATTTCAATAGAACGAGCCCAAAAGTTTCAAAGCAAAAAATATTAATTATTTATTTAATATGTGGAATAATTTCGACCTCGCTATCTATGGTCGAGTGGCCATTTGTGTTGGAATTCTTCCACTTTTTACCCTACGAATATATTGGTACTGCTTCGTGCAATGTCTCGCATCGTTCGCGCTAGATCATTTACAGTATTCAACATGAAATATAGACAGCAAATAAAAAATTCAATAGATGTCTCATGCTCCAACTAAACTCATTATTTTTTATTGAAGAAATTGATATTTATTTATTGGAAAAATGCGTTGAGGGTAATTGCAATTTTAAAAAAAATTCCAGGAATTTAAATTGAATTTTAAAATAAATAAATAATTTGTGTTTGAAATTCAACAAATCCAAATAAATTAAAAAATTGCATAGAGACAAAACAATCACACGCAAAATATGGACAAACACTAAAAATAATCGGAAAACATGTTGAAATCATCGCTTTGAAAGCGATTCGTTAGCGATAAACGAGCTGCAATTTGTTTGGCTTCATTTTTGGCAGCCACAAAAGCACCAAATAAATAGCCAATCAAATCAATTTTCGGTAATTGCTTTCCGTTTGTTAAGTTGGTGTATTACACAAATCAAAGAAGCGATTAGTTTTGGTCGCTCATTTTGGGGACTGGACAAAATTGGTGACGCACACACTGACAATTGACATGGCGTGATACGACGAAAGAAATGCGACGACAAACACGCTCACAATAATGGCTATTCAATGATTGGGCCACTTAGAATAAATGCGTGTCGTGCGTGTGGGTTGTTGCTTTCTTTGGTAATGATGTGAGTTTATGTTACTAATGCGACCAATGTCAATAAATCGGACACATTTTGTTTCCTTACGCTTTCTCTTCATTCTTTCTTTTTTGTTTGCTGCTTGCAAAAAGTCCTGTCCGATATTATTATCGTTTGTCCATTCAATGCCACCGAAACATTATCAAAATAATAGCCAATATTTGCACGAGACTATTACTACGGTTACTAAATCAACGTTGTTCATGGTATTGAGCAAATCTTCAGGCGGAAAATGGCTTTTCTTGTTTCTTTTCATGGATTTTTTGTTTGCTTTTATGCGATTGTCACCGAGCTGGAAATGCGATTTGCGGCGTATCAGAGTTTCAGTTTGTGCTGCATCACGTCAACAGCTGTGTGTGTTCATTGGAGAACTGCATTTTTCACATTTTAATTGAAAATTGCAATGAAAAGCTAAATCGATTGGGAGTGACACCTTTTCGTACTTCACGTTGATAGAGTGGCATTGAAACGACGCTTCTTATCTCTCGAAATGGATTTCGTCTGAATCTATTGAATGCACCCATTAAGTTCGAGCTCATCATGAGCTTTCCTAGTAGCTCATCGAAGTCAGTCAATTGAATTTTCACAAAGTTTGCCAAATAATTTTCATGTAATGAAAACGTTAAATCGTATGAATTACCGACGGCAATGCCAACCAGTTCCCAGAATAATTCGACTCTGCGTCGTTTTTGTTGCGGAATTTTTCAAACTCAGGCCATTCGCTGCAATCGGATATTTATTTCAGATTTTTCAAATATATTTTCGGGAAAACACACATAGAGAGAGACAAAGCGCTATTGATCTAAACCGGAAAAAATACGAATTCTTTTTTTTTCAAATTATTTGTATTTGAACAACACTGATTCAAATTATAAACTGTGAATTCAAATATGCGGCGTTGTGTTTATCGTAATGATTTAAAATGGAAGAATGGAAGTTCATAACTTTTATGGTTGGTACTTTCTGTCTGTTGGCTCTGATCAAACAAAATAATAACAACAACAACTGTGAATACGATGATTATGCAATGATTCGTCTCACGTTTTTCGTCTCGAAGCTTCTCCGACTCATTCTCGCTCGTTCGTTTTGCGAGTCGAGTTGTTGGCCAGCATACAAACTGAAAACAATAAATTCGATGTGTCTGAAAATGACGTTGCTTGGTGATTCCTTCGTTCCATTTTTTGTCATTCAATTCTTATTGCCATTGTGATCGAATGCATTGGATATCTGGCTGATTTTCATATCTTCCAACTTCAACATGACAATACCGAAATCCAAACCGAGCTGAGTCGAACCAAATTCAATGCCGAAGAGAGAGAGAGAGAAAATTGTACGCATTTCGACAACAAGTCGATCAAAATCTAACCCTATGACAATGCCAATAATAACTATTCTCAATATTATCCGCTATTTGTGTCTATATTTGAGAGTAAATGCGGAAAATTTTTAAGCAACAAACAATCGTCATAATGTGAATGGAATGAGGAATGAAATGAACGAAACGAAAGAAGGTTCCGTCGAATTATTATTATTGTTTTGTGTGGCTCTTCATTTTTCTCCAATCAAACGAAAAAAACAATTCAAATGCGAGATGAGCGAGAGCAGGATAGACGATCCATTGACTAAGACATTGATCGGGAAAAAGGGGAAATTTTCACAATAGAAATTCGCATAATGTTAGCTAATAAAGACACAAATTCGTTGAGGGTCTTACACGAATCGAGAGCACAACACAAGTTCAATGCATTAAAAAAAAAAATCGAAATAATCTGGTGTACAGATTGTGTGTGTATGTTTTCGATTTTGGTCGCGCGGTAGCCGATTTTCAATTTCGATGATTTTCCAAAACGAATCACTTTAATAGGGGGATCTAATGCACAAACAATTTATCACAACATATTGACACATATTGTCGAATGAATTGTAATCCGGGCAATAGAATATACAATGCCCATATAACCGATCGCATTCAAATGCAACTCACACACAAAAAAAAACATACGTTCGCAAATTTTATTGCCGTTGTTTACAGCACATTATGAATGCCAATAAATTTAAAAGTTGTTTAGCGGTGCAATGCTCGCTGCACACGCATATCAATAAATTTTACACAGTTCATACGCTTTCAATGTTCGCCATCCGCATTGACTGAGAGTTTGTAGTTTCTATTACACGTCCGTTAACGTTTTATTGAGTTGTTTTAACCAAAAGATGGCTTTTTTAAAGATAATTTATTGCAGAAAATCTCCAAAATTATCGACTGCTCCGTAGATTTTACGGATTAGATGCAGAATTGAAGTGAGTTGTGCGCGAACTGTATTATTAGTCCTTTTCTCGTCCAATTCAAGTCATACAAATTTGTCATCAAATCAATTCAACATATTACATTCACCTCAAATTCTCTAATTATTCTGACATTTCCGTATTTCTTTCAATCTTCAAATTCTATCAGTTTTTTTTAATTTTCTAATGTTTTAAAATTTGTAAAAATATAAAAAAATAGTATTTTTATGCGGATTTGCTATTTTTTTCGAGTTTCAGCAGCGACTTTATCAATGCGATGACAGAGAGTTTGTTTTGTTCGGCTTGAGCAGCATTTTATTGAACGTGACAAATGATCACAATTAAATACGTTTCCTGATCGTCTAACAGTAATGAAATATTCAGAAATAAATAAGCTCGAAATCGTCGAGAGTTTCATTGAAAATTTGAATACCAAATGACGAATAATCAATATTTTTCAGAATGAATTTCAGTTTTAAATCAATATATTGATTCAATTTAAACACACAAAGCGATTATTAAGCAACATTTCAAATGTTCTATTTATTTTCGTCCAAGTACTTTATATTTTAATTTAACCATAATAATTACGGTAAATCGTAACTGTACGTAAAGCATCCCTGGTAATTTGAGGTTGAGTTCAAGTGCTTCTTGAAACCGGAGACAATGAGCTTGAATATGTTTAATTCAAATATATAGGATGGTTGTTAATCGATTGTTTTGAAATGATTACTTATTTAAACCGACAAGTAATCGGAAAAGCGCGAGTATTTCCAAGATGTTGTATGTTTTGAGAAGCGTTGGACGATAGTCTGGGTAGCAAGTATGAAAGACAGGCCAAACAATGGCCAAATACATTGTCATACCACAAATCCTTTCCGTTGTACGTGAATGCCAGAGAAATGCCTTTATTATGTGGAGATTTTGTGCTGAGCAAGTCATGGATTATGTTAAACATATGTATCATATTTGTGTAGCTTATTGAAAATGATAAAGTAGCTAAAATCTATCATAAATTCGAGCTATTATCACTATATTTTGGTTGGGATGTGTGAATGCTGAAATGCTTTGTCACATGCTTCATCCAGCAGAGAACGAGAGCATCAAGCACAATTACTCGACGATGTAGTGGTGACATAACATTTGTTCCAGACACCGATCTATTACCACGTTTAAATTGTGCATTGTTTTCGATTGATAAGTAGATGTCTGAATAGTAGAACGACTACTTCAATCTTCCAAATACTCACATGAATTGAATATAATATTGTTACTGAATGATTTTGATACAGGTCCATTTTGTGATTATAATTTCTAAAAGTTTTGGAATAGTGTGCTTTATTGAGATTGAGCCGTTTTTACAACAGTTTTAACATTGACTCAATAGGAGCTTTGTAAAATTTGAGTCCTGAAATCGCAACGCCATGGCAGCTGAATGAAAAACATCCAATTTTCTACGTGGAAAGGAAGGAATTATCGCAGAAACTAACAAACATTTGTTGAGTTTCGGGTTGAAGCACTGATTGCAAAATACTTTTTGGTGTTTCCGTAATTTCGATAATAATCAGATTTTGATAAGAAAATCTGTTGTTCCATTAAACGTTACGTCTTCATTAATACCTTCATTCAAACATTGAATATTTTGACGCAATCAGCTTTGGTTGAAATTTCGAGAATGTTCAATGGCAGAATGCAGCGATACACTGTTTTCAATTCTAACCTTTTTGAATTCATGAGCAAACACGACAACAACGAAATGTATAGCTCAAATAGTCTCTTTTTTTACTGGCTTCGTTATGCATAAAAGCAGAACAAACAAAAAATGGTCCAGCACTAACGTCGGTCAAAAAGAGAGAGACTTAAACTAACTGAAACTTCTAAATATCATACAATTGAATAACAGCAAGCGATTGTTTGCATTTCTATTTAGCGCGGCGCCGCCACTTTGTTAGCAAATACGGCTGCGGGATCAAGAACTTAGAACGACGATGGCACTTGTGATATTCCCTCATTTAAATGAAACCAAAGCGTTGCCAAAGAAAAACGGACGAACGCGCGAGGAAAATAACACGCAATCTCTTGCGTTGATGCATCTTTCGACTTTGAAATTAAGTATGTAATTATTAATTGACAAATATTAAATCAAATCCAGGCAATCAAAATGATTTCTCTATCTTCAAAATGTATTCAAAGGTAACTTAATGTTAATTTCTGCGCTATTCATCACAAAGCCACCGAAAAAAGAGAGACAAAGAGTTTTACATGTTGTTTTTTAATCTAATTCCAGATTAAAACTGGGAACAACTTTCAAAGTATTTGTTGTCCGTTCCCATGTGATTTTTGCAACTTTTCGAAAGTGTGAGAAATACAAATATAATTGAAATGAAGATTAAGTCAGTTTGATCCCGGCAAAATGCAAACAAACATTCAAAACATGCACCAGCCTGGCTGTGTGTGTGTCAAAGCACACGCGGCACAAATCATTTTTCTTTCAATCTCTTGCTTTTCATTGGTATGGCTCTCGTATTTCATTAAACGTGGAACAGATGAGAGATTTAAATCGCCTTAATTCAATTTCGCACTTTGGTGGCGCGTTTGTTGCCTGTCGCCATTATTGCTGATAAGTACCGCATAAGTGCTTTGAAACGATTAAATGGGATTTCCCACCA
Organism: Obolodiplosis robiniae; assembly: GCA_028476595.1. NCBI lineage: Eukaryota > Metazoa > Arthropoda > Insecta > Diptera > Cecidomyiidae > Obolodiplosis > Obolodiplosis robiniae. The sequence continues at coordinate 2,115,056 of CM052017.1, read as the reverse complement.
AACTACTGACAGTATTCTTGAATCATGTGACATTGAATCATCAACCGAAAAAAAGAATACTGAAACTAAACGCGGAAGGAGCCACGTGAAAGCAAAGACGATGCAAGACAAGCGTCGGCTAGGAAGACATGACAACGCCGAGATGATAATGAGTATATTCAATAGAATTTCCCTCGCATGTTCGAGCATATGCTGCAAAGGATTTGCTATTAGGCAGCCTCAAAATAGGGTAATATCTCCATCATCAAATCACAGTTACTGTCATTTGCACCGAAAGTATTTACCAACTAATAAAAATGAAAATAATTTTAAACAAATCGTTAACAAAACATTGCATCATTTCGGGAAAAGTCGAGGGTGCGCTGAACACACGATGACACCAGTGAATTCGACTGAGAGTGAGAGTGAGAGTGAGAGAGAGAGATAGCAAGGAGTGCGCTAACCAACCACACGTTTGTTGCGCATCGATGGTGCTTGCTCTCTTCTCGAAGGGGCCGCTATTGATGAGATAGTGTAAATGCAATCATACTCATCGTTGGCTCAACGAACACACAAACCGCAAACAATGGCAAAGAAGTTAATATAGAGATCGTGTCTGACACGTGCCCCAACATAAACAGCTCCTTAACAGCATCAACATCGGCAACACACAATATGCTTTTCTCTCTATCTCTCAATTGACAATTGTTGTCATTTTTATTTTCAATTGATATTTTTGTGCGAATCGCTTGTGTGCTCATTGTGGCAGCTCTTTCCATCTTCATTTCCATTCTTTACTCGTGCATTCTCTCATAAAATGTTTGTGAAAGAAAGCTAGTTTCTTGTCGGCGGCCGTACAATCGAATTCAAAGCAAAAATTGCCATTAAACTCACTGAGAGTGAGACCTAACCAGACGGCGAATGTATAAAAGAAATGAGACAGAAATGGATAGCATTGTTTAGCATCATCATAAAACGAATCCATTTCAAAATGTTTTCATATCGAAATGATAATTTCATTATCGCGTCAACAAGGAGGCAATTCAGGCAATGCAAACACAATTATTCAATTCATGTGCAGACAATGCGATGGCAGTGGCTTTCTGTTTTCGTCCCATAAACAGTGGGATATATGATAGGAGCGAGAGAGCGAGCAGGACATGGGGAGAGAAACTTTGTGTATTAACTCATTGTATCCATCGGATTGAGAGAACGTTCATTTGAAACAATTGCCAGAATCTCATATTCCGTTCAGTTTTGCCTCTTTCTCTAACGAGCGCTAACCAGCATCGCAAAAAATACCAACTTCAGAATAAAACGGAAGCAAGCGAAAAAGAAGAAAGCTGGAATCGTAATTATGATGCATTGTTGTCGCTGTGTAATTACTTTTTGCCTTTGAATGTTTCTTTTTTTATTCGCTCATCATTTAGCGAATAGTACACGAAAATGCAGGAAGCAAAAGACAGGAAGTTGATAGAAAAATGAAAAAGACGAAGAGAGCGAGAAGAAAGATGAGAAATCGAGAGAGAGAGAGAGAGAGAATGGGAGAATGGTGGATAAAATTAATGCGAAAAATACTTTTGGCGTTAAAGGAAACTCTCAACAAAAGTTTTGTTTAGATGAATTGAATAATTACATGAGAAAAGCATCAAAAGGCGGCGGGCATGCAAATGCGCTGCCATGTGGCCGCTTAAAGTCAAACACTCTCTTTCTCTTTCGGTTGGTGTGTCTTTTTGGCGGTGGTGGCGGCGAACAGCGACGGATCGCTTTTCATTTCAAGACTTGCCGTTGCATTCAAGGCACACAACCAAATATAAATAAAAGTAAGTAATTATAGATGAATGGGAGACAATGAATTATTAATTTTGTTGAAAATGTGTTGAAATGCGAGTCAAGTGGCACTTGAAGAGTCGAGCGACGAGTGCTTGATGAGTGGCATCTCGCACCAGCCACAAACCGACAAGCTGAGCTAATATCATACTAATCATTGTTTCCACTCGCTGCTGGACGCTCCCAGCACAGCCGATCTCAATCGATTCCAGGCGGCGTTTTTTTTTTTTTTGTTTTGTTTCGACTATCAACAAAACAGACGGACGAGTTAACACAGAGACTGAAACAGATACAGCAGCATACTTGATGCCAACTCGAGAACAGTTAATCTGGTAAACTGTTACGATTTTCTTGATTCACTACAATTAAATGGTATTTCGTCTATTTTTAATGCAGTGAATCACAATTTCAACATTTTCAATCCATTTAACCTTTCTTGAATTAATCGGTCAAACTACGGAAAAATGTTGATTCAATGTTATTCAGATGAAGATTGTCATTCATTCGGCTGGTGTTTGCTAGAAACTTGTCTGATAAGATATATACGATTTTGCATGATACAAATTTGCGAACAATATGCGGAAAGAGCTTATTTTAAAATGGCTTGGTAAAATAAATGAAAAATTTGTTGTGATAACGGAAATGTTGAATTACAAGGCGTTGTACCGTTGCCAATCTATCTTTGTCCACCGATTATTATATGCACATATTCGCGACGATCAAATCGAAGGAGACAACGCATTGATTATATCGAAAATTTACATTTATTGGCAATTTCTGGTGTCTTTTTCGTTTTTCAATGTTCGGAACACGGTGAGATTGTGAGAATGAGAGAAATTGAAATGATGTGTTTGTGTGCGCGCCGCTTTTTATCATTATTATTATTATTATTATTATTATTATTATAAGAGCGTGTGCATGTTCCGTCATGCGCTCCCGATTTAGTGCGGTAGTTGCACATTATAATTCGTGCATGCGGTGCACTGCATAAATAAAGTCTGCTTATGAATGGAATGTAATTCAAGAAGGTGACGCGGCACAAAGCTCAACAATGCACACCATCTCTCTGTTTTTGTATAAATTCCATTTCGAAATTGTGGCCGTTCTTTGTACGTGTTAGAACCCGGCTGGATGGCTCAGTCAGCGATTTTTGTTTGTGCCACAGCAAACTGCAGCCATTTAGTGAGTGAATGAATACCTGTACGTGTGTGTGCCAGAGCGAGAGAGCTTCGCGTTGCTCATTGGCGTTCGTTCTATGTCGCCCGGTTGATGTAATGCGTTCGGCTATTATACTCGATCGTCTGCTCCTCTTGTTGCTGTTGTTGTTCATTTTTAAATTAAGTTTTTGACGAAGCTGACCACCCGTTGCGAATTTAGCCAATCACACCACAAACACGCATGGCACATTACTTCCACCAGAACGATGCAGAATCTTTAAAGCAACGCAAATCCGCACCCGGATCAATGTGTGCAGTCGACGATCGATTTGAATGGTGCATAAGTGCGATGGCCATAAAGATTTCATTGTATCTTGCTGTACACATAAGTGAAAACATTCTTAAATGCGTACCAATCAATTGGCCGTGAAATGCATGCGAGCCATTTTTTTCTTCGTGCGTTTCGCACATGCAAATGCATACATTGAAAAGAAGCTCTCTCTCTCTCACTCATCGGAACGACAGAAACATTAGCAAATCGCGCTTTCGCTTGCGCAATGAAAAAAACAGAATCGAAATGCGTGTGCGCGCGCGAGCTCACTCTCATGAAATGAGAGAACAGAAGTCAATATATCTCAAGTTACCACATTCACGTGTGAAGTGTTTTCTCGTTGGGGATCTCAAATGCTCAATTTCAGACGTGCGCTCACCCGTTTTTTCTCATTTGGTCCAGGTTTCAGCGCGGATTCGGATTCCATTTAACAAATACATTTTTGTTTTCGGCTGTGTTTTATTCACATGGTTCACGTTGTTGCTTTAGCTGCCTCTTTCTTTGGCTAAGGACATCATGCGGAGAGCGCGCACCTTTAGTAGAAGTATATGGCTTGAATCAAGTCACACAGTGAAATCGAGTGAAACGGCTCAGTTCGACTCGACTCTCAAAAATAAAAGAATCTACTTAAATTAACGCTTCGATTTTTCAGTGTCATCGGCTTTTGATGCGCACAATCTGTACAGTGCTGTTTGTTCGTTTCGCCTCTTTCAAAATGTGTTTTAGTCGTGCCATATAACAAATGCAAATATGGCTTTATATGCGTATCAAATCATATTTCACTTTTAATGCGCTCGCTGCTCGCTCGATCTCTGGCTGGCTGGCTGACTCGCGCACTTTCCACCAAACTCCACATAAATTGACACACACACACAAAAGACTTTAAGTTCATTCCATTCAACACTCTTGCAATTCAAATCGTTGATTTGGTTTAATTAATCCAATTGATAATTTCAACAGTACTACAAACAGAATAATCAACAGACACAATAACCTGTTTCATTTATGAGGCCGCATGATGGTGAGTGAGTGTTCTTCTTCTTCCTTTGCAAAATGATCCAATTTCTCTCTTTCTCTCTCTCTCTCTCTCTCTCTCTCTCCCTCTCTGCAAAGATTATCGATTGTGTGTGTTGGCTCATTGGCGTTGTTCGCATTCGTCTTTTGTCAACGGGCGCTCATATGGACCGTTGACTTTTATTCCAACCGTCGGAATTGTTTGGGTTTCTTATTTATAAAAAAAGCTACTTTTGAGTGCAAACTGTCATTTTGCTCATTTCCGGTTGTATGTGCGATTCCATTTGTGTGCTCGATCTTTTCACACACATGCGCACAGGCACACAGTCATTTGCATAATGCATCGTTACAAAAAGTGTCATTTAATGTCGGCCGACGAATGGATAGCATTTTTATTTCCGTCTCATTCTTCGTCTGTTGAATTTTCCAGTGCCAGCTTTTCAATAACGGTGCTAACAGCGCACCACACACTGCCAATCTAATTGAAAAACACACAACGGAGACACAAACCGAATGGAACATAAAAAGTCATTACAACCCGTCGACAGCATCAACACCATCCACATTGCTTTTGTACGAAATGAAGTGAGAGAGGGAAGGAAAAATATTGTATCCACTTTTTTCATGAATGACAAAAATAATTACACCTATTTTACCAAAATAGAATTCACAATGTCAACAGAATGAGTATGGGGCGAACGCACCGAAGCAAGCGACGAAATTTTTTCGATTCGGAAAATTCCATAAAATGCATAGAATGTAGCACCAGCTACACAATGACATTATCACATAAACACACGACGATAAAGTGAATACAAAAGGCGCAAAAACGCCAAATCAAAAGAATAAAATAGTGAAAGACGTAAGGCAGTGCGACCAAATTCATGAATGTGAAGGAACAAAGGAATATGCTTCATTTTTTCGAAGAAAAAAATCCGTGTCGCAGGTACAGCATTCGTCACACACATACACACGCTGAAGTGATAAATTTGATGAGAGTAAAACGACCAACTGTGTGCCAGAGCAGCCGAGAGCATTAGCTGCAAAAAAGGAACAGAGAAGAACCGGAATATTCATGCAGAAAAAGATGCGCACAATGGAATTTGACCTAAAGCACTTTCCGATGTGCCACAAATAATCATTCATTGAGCTGCTGTGTGTTGTGCCATTGTAAGCGTTGTTTGGTGACGCTATTATTCAACTATTATACCGATTGTAAATGCCATTTTGGCTGACTGGATTTTCTATAAGTACAAATGCCATTGTCAATGCGAATGCACTTCGCATTTTTTTCTTCTTCATCCAATTCTATTTGGCTCATTGCGAGTAAATTCCCCCATCATTATTTCATCGCTGAATCCTCTATCTCATACTGTAATCACATTTAGATTTATCCGGTTTCTTTTTGTTAATTCAGAAATTGCTGGAAATAAATGTTGCCTGAATATGGCAACTATGTACTTCTGCTATTCCATTGAAACAGAAAAAATTGGCATTGCGAATTGTTTGGCACAACATTTTATAATAGAAATGAAAATTAATTGTTAAACTCAAAGACAAAAGAAAAGTTGATTGAAAGACATGCTTTTTACGGTAAAAACTAGAAACTTTCCTTCACATTTTTTCCACTTTTCTTGGGCCTGGCGAATTTGTTCATCCGGAACTTTTTCATCATAAAATAGTAAAAGACAGTCATAGCTCGTGGCACCGCCTGGGAGCCGGCTCCTCTTAAGCTGAGAGCTCAGTTGTTAGTTGTTATTGAGCTGGCTCTTGGTAAAACAAACATTGAAGACCCAACGAAAACCAAATGGAAAATTTTTATTCTCATATTGAAATACTTGAATATCATCGATTTTAAAAAATGGGAAAGTGTATGGTGATTCGATCGAATGGTTCGAACCATTCACCGTATTTATGTCCGTTTCATAGTATCAATTGAATGAAAAGTAAATACGGAACTGATCATAATTAGACATGCGAGTGACGCAAGCATCTCCAGATTTATACATCTCGGAATGAAACGGTTGTTTCCATACTCCTACTGGAATAAAATTGAAAAGAATGGCGGCAAACTGGGCAATTTCCAATAAAACATGCAAAAAATACATGTATCGCGTTCATGAAAGAATCATGAGCAAAACGCGCGAAAAGAGAGCTTTAAAAAGATGACCACGCAAATGGTAGATTGTTGTTGTAATCGTCGCCTCAAAATCACTGTGCAATAATTAAATTTTACCTTTGTGCGTTCTAATATTCTCTTTTCCAGCGTTCATTTTCATGTGTCTCTGTTGAAAAAATGTGTGCAAGTTCGTGATTTATTCTGACCGATTCAAATAATGTTGTGTTTTTGCGAAATCACATTCTCATGATACGTTTTTGCCACAGCAACGCTCATGTTACATTCTTTCTTGGAACGTTATTGCTGGATAGATCGAAGAACATCAATGAATGCCATCCAATGATGACGTAATCATGCTAATTTTGGTCAAAACGTTGGCTTTCGCGAGCTCCAAACTAAATATTCAAACCATTAATGGTTTTTAAAGCATGTTCGAAAGGATATTTCTGTGTGAGGGAAGCCTTTACACGCGTCGACAGTTGATCCTGTAATATGAAGGAATGCCAAAAATTAAGGTGAATGAGGAATGCTAATTTCAAATGCTCACGCTATCGATAAAACATTTGACGCACTTCCTGTTTTAAATGTGAGTATTTGGTTTGGGATGGGCCTATGCGAAAACGCATCCACAAATTATATGAATGTTGGAGAATGAAAAAGAGATCTCGCATCTAATGGTTCAAATTGTTCTTAGTTATTTCGTTAAAAATTGTAATTAATTCGATTCGATTTAAGATAAAATCAAGTATTTTTGAAAGAGAAATTATTCAAATGTCGAAAATCTTCTATTTTAATTGTGTGTCTGAGCGCTATAAATCATGGCTAACCCATTAAACAGATCTAACAAATAATTTACATTCAATTTAATGCATATTAACTATTATTGCTATTGTTTATCTGTGAGTGAGCGCTAGATGCACATAACGGTTGGTTGAGAGAGTACTCACGCGCGCTTGAATTGGAGGGTAGGGGTTTGCTTTGATTCGATCGTATATGCGCCGCAACAATGTGCTAGATGCATTTGTCATAAGACCGGCTATAATCCGTAGCTGTTGAATGCTGTCCCTATTTTTCTGTTGTTGCTGAATTTTGCTTTTGTTTGGTTTCAATTGATGATTAGACGCATGGTTTTGAGTGCTCGAGCTGCCATTTGCTACCACCAACAACAATCAGTGCGTCCCTATCATTATCGCACAAGAATCGCACAACAAACAAAACAAATATACCCATATTCTGTCATATTTGTTTAATGTCTGCGTGTCGCTATTATGTAATAATTTTTGGTAGCATTCAGTTCCTTTCAATTATTATCATTGTACGTTTTGTGCCATTGCATTGCCAAGTGATTTTCTAAATAAAATAAACATATGAATAAATTTGGGCATTTTCTTTATGTGCACTTATGAGAGTGCTGAAACCCAACCGCTGTCGTCGGGCCCCCCAGTTCTATTGCATCGGCGCGCGCGCGCGCACGTTCATAAGTCATATAAGACACTGTGACTGTCATCGAGTTTTTATTTATTTATTTATTACAAGTTTCTCTCATTTTTATCCGCATTATTTTGCACGTGATTTGCGAAATATGGATTGAAAGACAGTGAAGTATCCGTCGCCATCGCACAAATCAATGCCAAGAATAGTTTCTAAATGCAAACGCACGCGTCGAAAACAAAATAGATATTATTTAATGACAATCAGAACGGGTTTTTCCTCAATTGCTATCTCTGTTCTGTCGATGGTGAACAGCGAACGCTCGCAATCCATATTACGTAATTCAGTTTGAATTATGGCCCAATCGTTGTTGTCGTTGTTTTGTTCCGTTGTTTGTACTATAAATTGCAAATAAGTAAGACCGCAATTGTTGAAAAATTAGGATATATATTCCGCCCTTTTTGTTTCTCTGTCTCTCTTGGTCTCGATTTAACATGCTTGCACACATGCAATGCACATATATATTATTTTTTGTGGATGAAAACGGTCGCTATACACAGTTCGGCTCCCTTTCGTTTGTTGGGAAACACAACTCAAATGTATATGTGTTGCGCGCGACTGTCGCATTGAGAACGCAACCAATATATCGCATTTATTCACAAAACATTTGCATAAATATCGTATTAACGATGCCGAAACCCACGATAACATCGGCCAAAAAATGAAATTAAATCAAATAAAATAAATATCAAGACAAACATTATGCATGTTAGAATAGACAAATGTGTGCTTAAGCTGAATACTTTTCAATGGTTTCCTATTGAGCGGGGCGCGCCGAAAATCTGCCCATTTTATCTTTTGAAGCCGCGCTCAATGCATCCAATGTCAAATCGATTTCGGTGGCTATCTTTTGTTGCTATCAAAATGTTCGAATTGTTTCAGTCGAAGCTTATTACTATTCATGGCTTTTCCACTGAATCTCACCGCAAACATCGATGATCCTGCGCCGAATTTTGCTTGTTTCATCCATAATTTTGTCAATTGTAACCATTGAGGCAGGCACTTTTACGCATTCAACTGCTTTTAAAATGTGATAATATTTTTTATCAACTGCCAGTTCAGGCATTGTTCACGTGATTTTCAATTATAGCTAAATTGAGTACGTCAGTACAATTGATACAAAGTGTTCAACTGAAATTGGATGGCTTCGTCTGGCTGTCAACAATAATGTCACACATTATATCACGTATCAAAATCAATTCATTCATTTACCCGCTTGATTGGTCCTCCTCTGGTGTCTCTCACTCACCAGAGCCAACGTTTCTCGCTTGCATAAGCTCAGGATGAGAATTACTATGCCAATTTTCATCTCGTTATATCGCTCATCATCCGCATGTAATGCGGATCTAAATAGATGATGGCTGTAATTTAACTATCCGCTTCTCCGCATGCTTCAAGTGGGTTGGAACTTCTTTTTTGTGGTTATTGCAATAAAATTACCATAAATTCTTCATAAATCTTGAAAAGACCACGACAATAGTGAAACAAAACCACCACCTCATGCTATTTGTGTGATAGCAAATGGCAAATGAATTAGTTTGTTGAAAATGTAATAAAATTGTCTCCTATGATTGATACAACAATATGCTCAGCATCATTTATCATTTCAACTTTCTCTTTTTTTCCCTCTCGTTCGTTTGTTCCAAATTATTTGCTTGTTTATCGTTGACATTGATATGACAAAGAAGATAGTTGTCAATGAAGTTGAAGAAGTATTTCTTTTTTTTCTGAAAATCAACCAAAACTGTTCTAAAAACAGCAAATTAATTTGGAGCATGCGAATGGTACGAGCGCACCACTGGAGCATTTAAATAATTTTCCGTTTGCGCGCCGAAACTCTGTCACTCGGATACATTTGATACATTTGAAAATTGATACGCAATCATAATATCCATTATGTGACTGATCAGAGCACTGACGTGTCGGCTTTTGTGCTCCACCGACGACGTCGACGACGATGAAATCATTTTCTACATAACGTCATCCGAATGGATCGAGTCAGATGAGCGGAAATTTGTATTTGTTATGCCGATCCTTTGGATGGGAAGTTGCTGATGTAATTATGTGCTCAATATATTTGAAATGTTCGGAATCGGTCGGAATTAATTGTGAAAGAAACAGACACACCAAATGCGAAACAGTTACATCGATCCAGATGACAATGGCAAAAGATTGCGGAAGTGAGCGCGCGCTCCCGTCTCCCTGTATCATTGTATCCATACATCGGCTCTGACATTCAGGATATTTAAAATAACATTCCGAGAAGAATGAGAGGAATAACAAGCGAAAATCTGGCAAAATCATTTTAGAAACATTTATAACAAATTAAATTATACGACAATACAATGGCATAATGTTTGCACAATAGAATTTGTTTGCCGAGACATGTGTTGGAACACTTTGTTGGTGCTTCAATGTAGCAATCGGCCGAACCACTCGAATTCCCATTCACCCTGCAGCGCACATTGATTGATGGTGCGCACCGTACGCTATGCTCGATAAGCCATTGTTTAAGTAAAATGGCACACAAAAACCGAGGAGAAAAAACTCTCTCGTTGAGCACTGATGTAAGCGCCGAATTCGACTATCCCCGAAAATTGCGAAGACGAGGACAAAGCGCAGATCTACCCGATTACAAGGACAACAGATTCCATCAACAAAGGCTAACCATGTAAACAACATTCTAGCCCATTTACAATGTAATCGAATCGTTTTTTTTTTAATATTTCAATTTATTTGGCCATGTCATTTTCATGTCATTCTGAATTAACAACTACTATTTGTCGAAGAAATGAAATTCCATTCGTTAAACCTTTTTTTCACTGATTTTTTTCTCGCATTAGTTTACAACAAGTGCAACTAATCAAAGATTTGACACTGAAAAAAGATGATTGCAACAAAAAAAATATGCTAAATTCCATATTTTTCAGTCAAAAAGCCGCATGATGTCAGAATAGAAATGCAAATCTCAAAATTCAATCTGTTTTTACTTGAATGGATATTTACACCGCTGACTTGAGCATTTGAGTTGTGTGATTAAATCAGCAGTGAGCATTTATAAAGCACATTTCTTTTCCATTGAAACTCAAACGAGGTGTCATTTAATCACTTAACTCCTGGTGGTTGAAATGCTTGAAATCACTCTTTGATCGTGATTTAAATCCCTGCGGATTTACGCACACCGTGCACAATGGCCAATGCAAAACAAACATCCGAAATGAGATTGAGAGCCACCAGTCAGATAAGCAGGCAAGCACAAAAGCGAAAACACGATGGACACAACGTCAGAGGAATGGCAAAATGCGCGCACGCGCACACTAACTCATTCGCTCACATCAATTCAACGATAACGATAAATGCTACATCAAAATGCAGACAAGCAGAAAAACATGCAAAAGACCTGCCGCTCATCATTAACACCGCACAATAGCCGCACGGAAATTATGCATTGTACAAGTGAATGCAGGTTAGTTTGTCGAGCATCGCTACTGTAAATTCCATTCAGATTGAAGGAATTCACAGATTGATGGGTTCAAACCCATTTCGAGCTTGATTTCAGATTCAGAACATCGTTTTCTTTTTCTCACATAGGCAACACCAGTTTTTCAATGAAGAAATTATTGAAATGCAAGAGCCATGAAGAAGTTCGGAAAAAAATATTCAAAAAACAAATGTATACTTGAAATTCACGTTCACATCATTCGCACGCCAATGACATAGTTATATGTTTTGCTGCATCTTGATTTAAATGAAAAACAAATGTTTTAGCATTTTGCCATCTTTTTATTCTCAATAAACGTCGTTCGATTCACAATGACAGCGTAACAATGCGAGAGCTTCGAAAAAGTAGAGTAAGGTTGATAATTCCTTGAGCAAATGGTGTGAAAAATGGTCTGACGATCAAGTTACATTGTCTATTTAGTTTAGTTTTTGTCGAACATTTTCAGCGACGAGAAAAATGCGCATGGAAAAAGGTGAGGAAATACGAAATAGAATACAATTTATCGATTGAACGACAGACGAAACAAGACGATCTGCCAAATTAAAAGAATAAACATGTCGCGCGAGCACGTCGTTGCTTATGCATTCGTTGCCCAAAGAATGTGTCCATTTAGTGACTATTTCATAAAGCGCCAAATACACACGCCACGAAATATGTGAAAATGTGTGTATTGAGCCAAAAATTCACACCAAATAAAACTAATTCGGTAGCTGTTTGGAGCCGTAACATGCATTTTAAAGAGCAACAATTGATTGCGAGAGCAAAGAAAAAAAAAGGCCAGCATACAGAGAGTCATAAATACAACACAAATACACAATATAATGTACTCTTTTCAGACATTTTAAGAGTGAATTCATGATGTGCGCACACTGAACGACCGAAAATACCAAAGGAGGACAATCCAACATCGAGAGACAGACAGAGAGAGATGGCGAGAACAAAAAATTGTGTGGAAAATTTAGTGTTTACTGTTTTCATATGCGAGTGTAAACATTTGCTGCGCCTACTTGTTGTTGCTGGTGGCTGCTTTTCTCCGATGTTGCTCTATCGTGTGTACACGAACTGACAGTAGCCCGAACAAAACAGCTATTCGTTTAGATAATGCACACATTTACAAATGTAAACCAACCTGACGCTGATCTCCATAGTTAATGCGTTCACAATGAAATCACAAACGATTCTTTTCTTTTCTCGCTGGCTTTTTTTTTTCAATAAATATCATGTTCAAACAAAAGTGGCGCGTACTCGCCAAGCCCTGACGCAGTAGTCGATTTCGCCGATTGCATCGCTGTTTGTTTCACGCTGTTCATTTCGATTTAATTTGATTTCAATTTGAAATGTGAATGCATGACATTTCAATCAAGCGCACAATTTTTGATGAATTTCCTTTGAAATGATTATAATCGCTGCGGTTGATTCGAAAAAAAGGGGAAATATTCCAAAAATATGACTAAAAAAGAACCAAAGACTCCAGCGAAGCGGATTCCATGTCGGAAATCGACACCGATACGGATGATATTGAAAGACTAACAATGCCATGATTTCAAAGACATAGCACAAAATTTATTTACCCAAATTCTGTGTAAATACATAATCAAACAGAGACGCGACTTGGATGAATCGACTTCGGAATTAGATTGCTTGTTGAATGGATCTGCGTTTTGGACCTCGTTCACCATTATCCAAACAAGATCGGCTCAACGCAAACACGACCACAACACGCTAATTAGTAACAATTTGTTTTAATAATGAAGAACATTGGCGCGTGTTTTACCGATCACTTTCAATGAAACATTGATCGGGTGAAACGATGAATGGTTTTTTTATGTCGCAACATCACCACATTCATAGTTTCGGTTATCTAAATTGATATTTTGTGTTCAAACAGAATTTGTTTCAATCGAAGCATTTTGATTCAATAGAATGTTGCAATTGATATTGAATTTTCCATTTTTTGATTTTTCGGAAAATTTCATTTTTCTCTCAGAAACATTGACATTTAATGGGAATTCTTTATCAACAATTTATTTTCATAAAAATTGCAGAAATTCGTTGAATTTGGAACAATGAAAAGTTACTTAAATCCGTCGAAGAGTTGTTCGTTACTTCAGCAAAGTTTGTCAATTGAAAATGCAGTATTTGGTCTTTGTTTTCCTTCTGCATTTCCATTGAACGGTTCCCCCTCGTTCAAATGAACGACAAAAAAATCCATCAAGCGAATTTCCGAGTGAAATCGATAATGAGTTTAATTATTTTGCATTTTTTTCGGCTACATTTGCATGACATTTCGATTATTTAGCGAATGCATACGTCAACATCACGCGACATTGAGAAATGCTCTCTTTTTTTTCATTGCTCGACGCCCGCGACAGTCACGAGACTTCCAAGTGGATGCCAATTTATACGGTGAACGAAACCAACCGCAATGCCAAGAACAAGCGCAAACCCTCAACCAACAAATCTTAAGCACTTACTAATTATAATTAACGTAATGACCCGAAGGGTGATATATTTCGAATGCGATTCAGCTCGAGTGCATATTTCCATTAAAATTATGCCAGAATGGATATAATCTGCATCGTAAACAACAACAGCAATAATGAAAACAACGATAATAATGGCAACAATGCGATAGCGAGAACACGTCTGAGCGCATTCATCATCGCGTAAAAAGCCGAATACTGTTTGGATTAATGAAAAATAGAGAGTGAAATGGTGAATTGGTGTTGTCGCACAGAGAAAGAGAGCTGTTCCCGTAGCGAGAAAAAAGGACGGCACAAAGCATGCGAACAATACGAAACGAACACTCGAAAAATCCATGGTACTTTTAATAGGTAAACCAGAATCATTGACGAGCGTAAAACATCATTTATTTAATTTTCGAATTATAAATCGAGTTTGTCGAGCCGACAGCTCTCTCTTTCTCTCACACTCTCTTTCGCCACCGAATCGGCTCACTTCCCTGGCATAACTAACACACTCGGCTCACTCGCTCTCGCACACTCAAATCGTATGAATTTTAAATAATTCTCTGGCCAATTGAAAAGTGGAAGCGCTCTATCTGTGTACTTCTGGTAAAATCGTAAGTAAATTTGTGTATCAATTCAATGCCATTATTTGGTTACCACCGCTGCTTCTGATGTTGGCTTTCAATCGGCAACAAAAGGATACAGTAATATATGAACAAGGCAAAAAACAACCGAAATGTGAATGAAGAAACAAAAAAGCGCACACGAGAACCCAATAAAAATCGAATGAAGAATGGAAACGAAGAGAGAGAGAGAGAGAGAGAGAGAGATGAAACGAGCTGGCGAATATCGCCGGTCGACTGCAAAGAAGGGTAACATTTTATACATCCATTTCCATTCAACAATACTTTCGTCGAGAATTAAAAATAAAAAAATGTTGAAAATTGCTTCGACCTCTTGTTCCTTGATTTTATTATTTTAGCGTGTAATACGTGTCACAGACAATGTGCATATGTCTCCGAATGAAATGCATTGGCCGTAGTCGCCGCCGTAGTCGTCGTCGTTCCTTATATCTTTCGTGTTATAAAACATATTTTAACGCTTGTTTTTAATTCCATTTTCCACTTTCAATGGACCTAATGCGTTTCGGTGTTGTTGCTGTTGTTGTTGTTGTTTTTTTTTCCTTTCGTGTTGTTCGCACTGATTTGTTTCGCCCTTGCGATCCCTTTAAACCAAGCGATTGATGTGAATTTGTGTGTATATTTTGGTTTTGCATATCAACTACTGGCGAACAACTTCATTGTAACGTAATTTATTTGCATCAGTTATATGCCACAGGCAACTCATTCATTCTCTCCGCTCTCCGTCTCGCCCATATCAAAAGCACAGCTCAATACAATTGAATCGATTTTTTCAAACAAAAATCCATTCATTATCGTTCATTTGGTGATTGTTGTGCGCTTTTATTACTTATTTGTTTAGTTTTCAGTCAATTCACATTAAGTCAATTTCGGTGTTCACACTTTTTGTTCGATTTACCCCCAAAAAAGAAATAAATAAATTAACTTTTGTGCGGTCAAACGAGCATTAATCATATAATGTGTGTAGATATTAAATGGCCGTATCTCGTTGCAGTTGGCAGAAAGAAAATGATAGATGAAAAGTGCTTCATTTACATTTGGCATAGTTTCCATTGGCCGCTACAAATTTGTGAGAGCAATACATGGCCTCATGCGATCGATCAACGATCGATCATCGCAAGCATCTTCTACTCAACAAACACAAACGCTATGCATGAGTAAGAGTTATTCACACAGATCAATTACTGTTGTACATTGTTTGCAAATAACAAACAAATAAAACAATAAATCCAATTGACTGAACTAATAAAACAATGTTTTTTAGCCGAAACGCACAATGGGTTGTGATTTCAAAATTATGGCGTTGAATACACACGTTTTAGTTTTGTGGATTTAAATTGGCTGTGCTTTGCCCGTACGGATAAATAAAACGGCATATCGATTGCAAGACATTGTCGTTAAAAAATCGTGCAGCTAATTTGAATTGTGCGCAATCGGGCAAGCGATCGGTTTACACTAATAATCAGAAAGCAGTTAGCATAAAAATAAACATGTTACGCATGATTGCATCAAGCAAACATTTTCTCTTCTGTCTATTCATTTGATTTGAATGCATGCTCATCAACTGAACAAAAGCCGATGTTTAACCCTTTTTCCCAGAATGAAGCGAACAAATGAAGCCATGCGATGTGCAGCGCATTTCTGTAGGCGACATTCTTGAAAATTTGAGAGCAAAATAAAAAAAAAAAAATCACGAAAAATGAATAGTCGCGACCAACACCTCATTGTTTTATGGCTCGCCCATTGTTGCATTTGTCATGAAAATGCGAACAACTCATTTTTAAACAAGAGCATGAAAAATTTCCAGGCAAAAAACTGCATGGAACAACGAGAGTGAAAAAAAAGCTGTGAGGTAATTTATATCAGAGCAAATGAACAAGTTGAAATTGAATTATTCGCTGTTCCGTTGATAAACAATCACAATAGTACATCAGCTATGGAAAAATAAAGCAGAACGCTGACGCGATGAACTATATCCAGTCTGGACAATGACTCTTTTCCGTTATTTTATTATGGCGATAAGATCAAACCGGAATCACACATTAACGGCATTGCAAATTCACCTCTTATTTCATTAAATCGATCGAAGCGAACTTTTTTCGATTTTGAATTGATCAAACATTGGAATTTGAATATATTCGATTGATCTTTGAACTACAAATTACAATCTTGACCAAAATACCAAACAAATATTTCGGGGAAAGCGTAAATTCCGCAGTATCAAACCTATTAACTCTTCTTTGAATGAGTTCGAGAAATGATGCCGCATGAATTCAAATGATTCGAACGGCAATTGAACGCTTTGAATGGAAATAAAAGGAAATTTCATAATGGGAAACTATTTTCGGGTTCGAAAGGACGTGCAAATCACCATTCAATATGTTATACAAAGGCTAAGAATACTATTTTTGCTGTGTCAATACGGAGAACTTGACAATTTTTTTTCTCTTTAAATATTATGGAATCTCAATGGAATTTAAATTCCACAATAGATTTGTCCGAAAATGACTCTCATCAATTAGCTCTTACACTAAATTGGAACGCAACGACGTTGTTCCATTATTAACTGTTGTAATTTCCAAATGAATAAGGATCTGATTAGTCGCAAGTGAATTAGTTCACAATTGCGAAATATTCTCAAATTTCAACTGATTTTCTTGTTCTTCTCCATCTTCTTCTCAGAATCCGCCGCAAAGTAGAACTGAAATAGAAGGATGAATTACAAGCACCCAGAAAACAAACACAGCACCACACTGTTTCGTATAGATCAAAATTAATCTTTCCATTATAACACTTTTGTTCGATGTTCTTTCAACTTTTCATTGAAACATTTTATCTATTTTAGTGTGTGTATTTTTGCTTTGACATCGTGTTCGTTCCGCTCGTAGTCGGTTGGTTTGAGTAGATTTTGTTTTCCGTAGAATTTTGCGTTCGCATTCATTTCTATCTGTCATTCATAAAAGGTTTTTTGAATCTTTCACTATTTTCTGAGCACGTCACAAAAGAAATCCATTCCTAAAAAACAAAACAAAACACAACAAAAAAAAAACCAAATCTTTGCACTTTATTTTTCATGTTGTTTTTTCTGTTATTGTTTTCGTTCGAAAAAGTTGTGCGAGATGCAGAAATCTAACACCAAGGAAAAAAACAATAAAAAATAAATCGCATACAGAACAACAGCAGGAAAAAATAAGCAGCATACACGAACAGAAGGAAACACACACACACACACACACACTTCGATAAAGCCTTGAATTTTATATAGAAAAACACACTACCATTCTATTAAAAAAGATATGAAAAACTGATTAATAGCAAGCATTTGAAAGGATTTGACAAAAGTAATAATGAATGAAACTGTAAACGAGAAGAATCATGAATATAATAAAAACAAACATACACCTAAAAATAGTTGAGATCGATTTTATTTGTTCTTGGAACAAACAATACGTAACGGTGTACAATTTCAACGTAACGCAAAAACAGAAGCCGAGAAAAACACAACAGAGGAAAAGAATTAAAACTTAACAACAACAATAATCATAATGAAAACAAAAACGAGAGAAGAGAACCGGATTGAAAAGAAAACATAGAGCTCGTGCTGTATTATATCGTTTCGGCCAAATATTCATTCATCTGCTTCATTTAGCTGGAATGAGTGTGAAAAGCAACGCTCTGTATTCTAAGGCTTGCCCTATCAATCCCGATCTTTCTCTATGCTTCTCGCTCGCTCGCTCGCTGGTTTCAATCAGTCAGAAGCCGTCAGTGTTGTTATCAAATGTGATGCAGAGGCGGAAAATCAAACAACTCCCATCTAATTGCCACTAAATTTAAATCACAATTCAAATAAATGCTTGAAATTTTGTCCGATGGTGGCTTCTTACATAAGAATCCATTGACGATCGGCAACGCACATAACGTTTCAATGACAGTTCGAAATCATGGATTGAATACTATTTCCCCGTTTCAAATTGAAAAACGCACATACAATAGAATACGACGACAAAAAATGTTCGCTTGAATTCAGTTTTTGGTTTGAATTTACATAACAATGTCACTGTGTACACCTGAATATACAAATTGATTCATTTTCATTGGGCTCGGCATTTTTTATTTGTCGGTGCACAAATGCAAATTTGACAGCCAAGTTTATAAATCACCGCATTCGATTGTAATTAATTGCATTCTTTCGAGGAATGAGCGTGAGTGCTTGCGTGCGCGCGTCTATAAAGCATTACACACAGGTTGCAATCGGCAGTTCGACAGCCCGGCTGAATGTTGATTCAGACGAATTGCAATTGTATTTGGCTACTCTAATGGTGCTTCAACTACGGCTGCATCCCACCACAGGTCGTCGAGTAGTTTCCTATTTGATTATGATTACGCATCAATCTTTTAATCACAAAACACCGCACACATTGTTATGTGATTGCAAATAAAGTGATAATATTGAAAGCATTATCATGATTACGGTTTAGTGAGCGAATGAGTGAAAAAAGTAGTCTGTAGCAACCGAACGGAATGGCAAGGGAAACAGGAACAAAGCCTCAAACCAGACGAAAAAATGAATCGCGCTTGTGTGTGTGTGCGTGTGTATGAGGAAGCCGTTGAAACGGATTGCCAACGATGCACAGGAGATTGCCAAGTGGAACGGCATTATGCGAGATTGCGTCGTTACATTAGCGTCCGCATGCACAAAGAAATGCCAACTGAGAGCAAGTAACGGATTGACTGTCGACTTACTTTCTAACGGTTCAAATACCGAAATAAATGATCATACCGAATATTTTTCGCTCTACTGAATTTAATATGTGCAAATTCATGTGAAATGTTCTCTTCACAGTTTTTCTCAATGAATGGCTGCGAATCATTTCCCTAGTAAACTGCTTTTTTTCGCTTCTACTTGCCTGAATTGTTCTGTGCGCTCTTGAAAATGGTTAGAATATTTCAGTATTGCTTGTTCCTTGCAAATATGCCCTTTGAGGTATTCTACTGTTCGATTCGAGACAAGCCCCAACTCAGTCTCTTGACGCTGTTTTGTTTTCGGCTTCATTCCGTTCGGCTTGAAATCGCATCATACATTTTGCACTGTATCGTTTCAATATTTTCATTCATAATTGTTAATGCACATACATTCTTCGGCATTCCGGCGGGAGATGATTTGGTACGCATTTCGTTCGTTATTTTTGCAACAACAACAACAACAAAAGAATATGTCGTGTTGACAACGGGCCCAACAATACCCGAATGAATATGATCGCAAATCCGAAGAGCTGAAATGTGCTTGTTTGCGCGTGAAATCAATGTGATTGAGCTGAAAAAGCTTCACGCCAGATTGAATATCGATTTTCGGCCATAGACTCAGTTCATCACATTAATTGTACTTCCTCAACATCGAACACATGAACTTGTGTGTTCGTGTCTCACAATTTGCGAAGAGAAATTTTTAATCACGATCCGCTGTGAGATTCAAAGAAAAAAATATAATTAACACGATGTTCAACACCTGCGGAATCAATCAATCGCATATTCGCTCTATAGAGCCGGAAAGCTCAATTGCTTCAATCACACAAATTGCACGGCACAAGTGCATTTTCGCTAGGCATTTAATCATTGCCAATCGATCAAATGACGAACAAATACCGTTTAAAAAAAAAAATACAACTTTTCTCATAATCTGTCATATAAATGACAAAACAATCCCACGGCTATCTGTTCAAAGGACAGTCACAGCAATACAGCTGCATACGTGCCGCTCTCTGGCAAAAATAAATTTGTTCCAATGCAAAATGTTGGAGTGTCTTCTCCTTCTTCCATTCAATCTATGTTTATTATGAGATTAAGCAAAACTTGTCCAGACGCGGCATTTGCGCGATCTATAGTTCATTTATATTGTCTCTTATGGAAAGTGACTGCCTTTCGAATCTGATTCATATTAGGTCATTGTTATTTTCAAATATTCACGATTGCAATTTTGGTTTTTTTCATGACATTCAAATGCTTTCTCAAAATCAAATACTTTGTAATTCTTAGATGTTTTGCCATAATATTTTATTAAATAGTTCTAGACACACTTTTCTCTCTTCATTTGGAATGATAAACAAACTTCTTTTTTCGAAATTTGCATCTGGGAATAGAGGAACTCCCAAAATCCTAATAGATAAATTGAATATTGCCAGAGTAACTCGAAATAACCAAAATTGAGGAAAACAACATCCAATTCTGCCGAATAAATTCATGATCTTCAGCTTATCGATGGAAATTCAGCCTCAATTTTCTTACAATTTACCGGACGGAAAGTCATTCTTTTTCAAAACATAAAATCACAAAAAATAGAAAATGTTGGTGGTCACAAGTCAGACATTCAATTTGCTTTCATGATCTTTCTTTTGTAAAAATTCGTTTCCAATTTGTTTTCGAGCATCAGGAATTGCGATTGGGCTACGTGCAACTGTGGGATTTTATTGCATCGCACGCAGCACGCGGAGTAATTTGTGTTGAAGCAGCTATTTATTGCCAGTTTTTCACTCTCCCGATCGAACGTCGATTTGGTGTGGCTAAAAAAGTCGTAAAAGATTCAATTTGTATGATTTGTGTGCATCGAAAGCGCGCGGTCATAAAATCGCTCTACATTTATGTGGTCGGTGCTGCAGCAAAGGTTAAGAAAAGCATTTGGATAAATTGAGACGTTTGCTTGGACGTCTAACGATTGTGATTAATTTTATTTCCACCTACAAGAATGCTGCTTATTGTCGGCGATGTGTGATGGTGTGGCGAGATTAAGAAAGGCAAATGTTTCGATTTTCCGACACCGATAAACGCACATTTACACACGATATGAACGATTTTGATTGGTATCTAGCTATAATCACCGATGAAATTATCTCGTTTCGGTTCTTTGTGTTCCAAAACTGAGCGATTAATGCACTCGAAATCTGGACGGGAAACAGCAACATGATGATGAAAAATCGGGCTGGGGATAAACAAGTTGAAAACTATAAACCACGGCCAGATCAAAACAAATGATTTTTCATTGTGAATCAATATGATGCCGATGTGCGAGCGATATATATATATATATCGACATTTGATATCTAACGATCAAGCTATAAGCCACCAAAACTGTCATTTTTTGTCAACCAACAAATTTATGATTATTTTTATTTAAAAGAGTTTCACGTCGAGTGAGTGTGTGATTCCGGTGTATAAAAGTGCCTAATAAAATGGGTGTTTAAGTGAAACCCGATCGTATGAATGGAACTATTTCTGGGCGAGAGGGAGAGAGATAGCAAAAATGTGCTTGAAAAAAATGGATTTCAATAAAGAGCAAAAAAAAAAAACGACACACCACCGTCAGAGAACATCATTGACACAACATTCCATTCATGTAATTTATTCTAACCTGAGAGTGTTTCGGTATCGATATTCGGTGAATAGATGGAGGTGAACGGTTGCTCTCGGTTGGTGTTAAATGTTGATTTAATATTTCCTCTGGACCGACAAATGAAATTAAAAGTCACCGCCAAAAATAAAAGATCCCGAAACGGAGCGAACGGTGCACAAAGAACGCACGATGCTTATAAATATTTTCATGATTGTCTTTTGATCATCATGTGCTCCAACTGTGCAACATTCGGACGAGATACAATTTATTTGAAGCGTCTTTTAATTTTCTTCGATCAAGTTGTATTGATTGCAATCATTGATCACCGGCAAATCGAGTATTGGAGAGAATTTATTGGCTGGCCGCCTTTGTGTCAGATACCGATGTCATACAGAATGCGATCGAACAAATTTACGTTCTTGTTTTGTTTAGCTGGTTATGTTTCGGTCGGAGGGCATCGAAATCTCGTTTGCGTTGTCCCTTCATTCATTCATAGCCATTTTTTTTTGTTGTTGTTAGACCATCACATTCCTTTACGAGCAAAATATTGTTTATGTCACGAGTTCATATATCTGGAATTAATTCATATAAAAAGAGAGGTTTTAAAATGCACCGACACCTTTATTTTACAGCAGATCGGCTCGCCATCCTGCACCCACATTCGCTCCCAGCAACTTCATTTCCAAGCCATAACTTTTAAATCGTACAATAGCGCTCAATAAATAGTGCATCAATATTTTGAATTCCATTTCAAGAAAATACTATTCATATAAATATTCAAATTTTAATTATTGCCTTCATATTTCAGGCACAAGCAATTGATTATTTGAATCACAGCATTTTGAAAAGAACTAGTTGAAATCATCCTCGAATCCATTCTCTTGAGACACTAAGCACTCTGACCTTTTTAGAGCTTACAATCGGTTTTGTTCACAATTGCCGCTTATTCCAATGATTTTCTAGACAAAGAGAGTAAAAATGAAGAACATGAGCAACTTTGCATATTTATTCATTGAAATCGATAAATTTTTAGAAACTTCAAAACATTTCTTTAATAAACATGTATTTTTTCAACTTTTTGTTAGTTGTTTTCCTCTTTTCGTGACATTTCTTAAAAAATGTGTCTTCAGAGTATAACAGATATTTGCTCAAGTGTCGAAAAGACATACACATTACAGATTGAACATTTATGCGAATTTAATGCTGAAAGTAAATGTTTAAATGTTCATCGGTTAAATGACATGCATTTGAAGACTATTAATAGAGTGAAAATTTATTCCTGTAAAACGTGTTGAATCAGAAAATCTGATTGCAAAAAATGTCAAATGAATCAAAATTCATTGAATATTCTGAACATTATTCAAAAATGGACTTCTCTTTTATATTCCTTGAAGTCTAACTTTGGTAGGTTTTGTAAGTTATTTCATGATATGACCAATTTCAAAGTCAATGTCGGTGTGAATCATTGACTTACCAAAAAAAAGCTTGCTTCCCCGTTCACCCTGATCTCAATCGTGTCTCACCTCTGATTTATTCAAACCAGTCGCCATTAATTTTGATGCAAAGCGTCCGAAATTGAATAAACACTAAATTTTCTGACGTATTTATTTGTTTTGTAAGTTGTGTAACATTTGATGTTGTGTAAGTTTCGATGGTGACGAACGAAGAATCAATTTATGTGCGATTTGAATGCATACTCATAGATGAATTCGTTATGAAGTTCATTTTTAAAGAACTCATTAAAATTTTATGTCGAACGATTGACGTTTCCGCTACCATTAAAATCAGTGTGTGTGTGTGAGACAGGGAACCAAATTTACGAAATACCGATTAAGTCAACAATAAAACGCGGCAGCGAACCAAATCAATTCTATTGATGCATTTCTGATGATTCGTTTTGTTTAATTTTAATGTTTCTCATTGATGCTTCGCACAGTTTGATTATCAAAATATGTTAGGCATTATCAATTATCTTAAATCCTTGTACATAAAGTAAAACTATGTTTTTTGCTGTTTTCAAAACCAACAAGCTGCACCTTGATTTTAAACTTGAAGAATGTGATGATTTCAGCCCTATTCGTTAGCAGTTGACTTCACTCAATAGTAAATGGGCATCCGTTGCTAACCAATGGACTTGAACAATCGAATGCGGCGGATACTACAATAAATTCTCTTGAAATAAAATCAGAGAATTATCCCTTTTTCAAAAGCAAGTCGATATGTCGCCCGAAAGTCTGCTTCGACCGAATTTCATTGATAAACTCGGCATATTCGACACAAAAACGAAAAAAGAACAAAACATTTGACTGATAGAAAAAAAGGTAAATGAATATTGCAATCGTCCCAGTCCAAATGAAACAGGCGGTAACAATGGCCGCATTTACTTCATATGAAAGATGGACAAATCACAATTGATCTCCCTTTCTGTATCTCTTGGTTCTTTTGCTAAACAATTCGACCTACTTCAGGTATGCAACATTCAAAATGATCAATGAAAATGTGCGAGAGCGCGTCCGGTAGTGGACGATCTTGGACCATTCGGGTCATTCAGAAAGTGATACATTATTGTGTATCGAATTGGGAAAATGATTGTGTTTTTTCCCATTCAGTTTATCTGCCCAGAACAAAAAAATGCAGTCAATATGTTTCGCTAATTCTCTGCGAGCTGCTAATATTGTTCGACTTGCCCTTTACCAAAAAAAAAAGAAAAAAATTGTCAAATTTGGGCTTTCTTGCTACTATGCGGCCCTCAAATCATCAAAACCAAGAAATGTTTGACCATTTCTCACTTCTCTCGTCTGACCCTTAATCCGAGCATAATTGCGATACAACTATTATTTTTTTCGTCGATGATTTTTTTGTTGTAGTCGTTGTTGTTGTTGTGTTTTCGACAAAAAGAGCGGTAAAAAAAAAATCCAAGTCTACATTTTTATCATTGTCATCATTGTTCGATGAGGTGAGTAGATTTGTGAGTTTGTGTGTGCTCAACACACACACACGCACAAACACACATCGAGAGTATTTTATGCATTGTTCGTTGATTATACAATGAACTCAGACGAATTGAATGCATGCACTGACAAAAAGTAATAATGAAAAGATGAAAATGCACACCATTGAGTTTTCGATATTGACAGTGTTTCCGCATTGTTTGTACATTACATTCTAATTTATTTGATGAAGAAGATGCAGAGAAGCTGCAATAAAAGAGAGGAGAAGAACAGCAACAGCAAATGCGTTGATCACAGTTGAACAACAACAAAATGCATTCATTTCCTGCATTGTTTTCGATAGTAATCCCTATTTCTGTTCTTTATTCATTTATTTCGTTTGAAATTCTATTTCAACTGCACTGAATCTGGCTCTGGATGCTGCACAGATACGTGCTCTACCTTAAATCTGTGTTTCAATGTTGTCACATGCACACAGTCCCAAGCATCGATATTAGAATGAAAAAGAGTTTCGGACAAATTCACAAAAGACACCCTTTCACAAAAATATCCAGCTTCATTTTCTCTATCTCTCGTTTTGAATTGTCACCAATTCTTCGATCGAACACATTCATAAGATTCGCACTACACTTCTTTTTCGCTTTTTCTCCATTCATCAAAATAACTTCGAACAATTGATTCGCAATGCGTTCGTTGTCGGATTTATAAACCAATTCCTTCTTTTTGCAATTATTCTGCATTCTTGGCACCCTTTCTCTTTCTGTGGGCTTCTCCCGCGATGAAAGTAACTAATTCATTTGCGCTCATTGTGCAAGGTCATTTCAAATAAGCTTATACAATTTAAAAGTTATCTTGATCTCTGAATCACACTGAACAATTATTACAGTGATTTTTCTAATCTCAAATACAGAGGATTCATTTTAGTTCGGCCATTGGCAGTTCGGATAGTTCTGGTTTTTTTAAATTCTTTCACAGAGATGCTTGATTACTATTGTTTTCACATATACTAAACGCTTGAAGATTTATGAAAGGAGCGCAGATCAGTGTATAAGGAGTAGCTGTCATTTCAAAGTAATTGAAATCAATTCTTAAAGAGAAACTGCAAAGCAAAATGAATACGTTCATCACTTATGTCGTCGCTACTGTCGCACTATTTTGACCGTTGAAATTGAGGTCATCAACACAGCACCTGCTGAAGGCAATGATGTATCAAGTATTAGTACGGCCGTTCTCGTAAAAGTAGCTGCTAGCTGGGAGTGGTTTCGGAAACTAATAAGTTTTCTCTAAAATCGGTACATGTAAACAATTTCAATCTATATTTCGCAAAAAAATTGTATTTGTCCACCAATTTGCAGAAGAATATATATTTGTTTGAATATATATTTGTAGAATCGTGTACATCAAAATATGACGTATCATTCTTTTTGAAACAATGGCAATTTATTTTTTGGGAGACCATTTACTGGTTCTACACCATTTACTGGTTTTGATCGCCGCCTCTGTAATAGAATTTATGACTTATTCTACCTTTATATGCACACATTTTTTCTTTCGCATATTTTCTTGACGCCGTTTGAGCTTCGTTCTATTTTGAGCAATGTGTTTCGTGCGACGAAATTGCAATAAAAATTCGACACACAATCAACGAATTAAAGTTGATTGTGAAATATGTTGAATGTCTTCTCGAATGTTATTCTCATCCAGTTTGAATATTTCGTTCGATATTGAATTTAATTCACTTCGCATCTGTGACATTGGCAAGGAGTCGCTTGTTTTCCTGCTAAACCTTCTTCACATAATCAAACAATGTGAATTTTACGGATTCTCTTACCGTGTTGCATGAGGAAAGGTCCTCATTTCTCTCTCTCTCGATCTCTTCTGTCGTTGGCTTTCCTTCAACTCTCGATTTACGCATTTTTTTTTTCTGCCTGTAGTTTGTAGCTCGATGCGCTCTATTTCTTCAATTTGTACACCGTGCAACGTGATGTATCCGTTGCGTCAACGATCTTCCCTCTTGGCAATCTCTTTTGCCGATTGTTTATTGCTATTGTTGTCTACATTTATGCATTTGGCCTTTAATCTCTTTCTCTCGCTCGCAACTCTGCTTACTCCTGATTACTTTTTCTCTTTCCATTTCAATCTTGTTGCAGCTTCTTTTGTTTCGCTTAGCAATTCGGTTTTGTCTATTTATTTGTTGTTTATGTTGTTGTTGTTCGGTTCATACTCGATTTGCTCGTTGTAATTCCCAAACAATTGAGGCATTTATGTACACGGGGGTATTTGGATTATTTCCGCTAACAGTGTATTTTTTTAGCTATGCACAAGATTACGATGTGACACATCTTCGCTCGATTGATTCATCTAAGAGCCAGGCGCACAGCTGAAAACTGGATGTGCTGCAAGGACATATACAAATATCACACGAATATAGATCAAGCAATTCGGAGGAATCAAGACGGACACATTTCATTAGTGATATATTCCATGTACACTTTCCGAGGAGGAATCACGCACGCATTCAAAATAACATCGTAGTAGTATGAAAAAGCGGGTTTCAGACCCTTTTCTTAGTATTAGTGTACACACACACACACACACACACACACACACACATACACACATACACATTCACACCGATGTATGCAAAACCGGTTTTACCTCCGCCCACATCCACTTCTTTTTTCACATGCATATATGAAATGAATATATGTGTACCGTTGAAAGCTCTCTCTCTCTCTCTCTCTCTCTCTCTCCTCTCTCACTTTTTCAATTCTTTCTTTCTTCTTTCTTATTTTCATTGGAAATGTTTTGAGTGTATCGTATTTAAAATCAAAGAATATTATTTTTTAAAGAAAAAAAATCTTATGTTAGTGGGATTCGAACTCGAGACCGCTGTATTTTTCAATGACCAATGCTCTAACCGCTGAGCTACATCGATCTTTACTAAATGTATGAAAATAGTTGGTATACATGCGTTTCTCTTCACACGTTTAGTGATACTATCATAACAAATCATCTTACCGAACATTCATAATTCATTATTGCGTGAGTGATTTCATTTGTTCCGGCAGTAAAATTAAGACGGAATTACAAAAAGTGGCTCAACGATTCGATATTATTCTAAATGATGTCTGGAATAAATCATGAAATTTATCATGTGGAAATCGATGTACAATTTTTACGAAGAAATTTTATTTGATTTTCAATTTCATTTTCACGATTTCCAAACAAAGTAATAGAGAATCAACTAATTTGGATTGAATAACATTTCAGCAAAAGTTCATTAAATCAAAAGTGAAAATGTGAACTTCTTATCAGATTTCTTTCCGTCATGTTAAGACAGTCATAGCACTTGAAAAAACAAATTTACCACACACATTCAACACTTTTCTTATTCTTTCTTTTCTAATAGTTAAGGTTCCTTAACTCAAGAGAAAATTGCACACAAAAAATCTCCAATGTGAATTTGATTGACAATGTGTTTATAATGAAGTGTTCGATGAAATAGTCATTTAATCGATTGCGGTAAATCTTTATCATAACATCAAATTTAGAGCCAAAGATAAATTGGCATAATTTATCATTCTTTGTCATTGTTTGAAAATAAATCAGCAACTCTAAATTGGAAAATCAGTTAAAGAAACCGGTTTTGACATATGCTGCTTGAATGCTTTATTGCTACTCTGTTTGAAAAAATGAATCAAAAAGATGATATTATGTCTGCAAAACTTCATCAACTTAAATTGGTTTGAGTTTGTTGAATGAAAATGCATCGTTGATTTGCGGAAATGTTTTTTTTATTTCTTTCTGTCTTAAAATTGGTAGTCGGTTAAGTACATTTATTGATGCTTTGTTGATGATGTTGTTACAAAATGAACAAATAAAATGAAATCAAATGAACATTTTTGACGGATTCCATCAACTCTTTGGTTTTATCATTTAGGTTGAACAGTAACGTTGTTAACTGAAAAGGTAAACACATCACTTTTAGGTTAGGATTCACATTAAAATAGTCAATGACTCACCTTTTGTTTCACTTCGATGTGTGGTACTTTGTCCTTAAAAAGGTCCCACTTTTCCTTCTGAACGTCAAAAAACATCAAACAAGAACTGCTAAATTGTCTACGAATCTCGAGTGCGGCTCCAATACGCTTGTTTATGCTGTTTTCAGCGTTACTCAGAATGTCCATAAGACATTCCATGTAGTCACCAAGACTGGCATTAGCAAATGCATCCAATTTTACTACATCTAAATCTGTTTCTGTGAATGAAATCATATTGGGAGTACAAATTGAAAACCGCGCATTCGTTACTAACTTCATATCTATCATAGGTGTCATTATTTTGACTTTGACAGCTATTGTATCTTAAAGAGGATAAAAAAATACATTGAAAACGATCTGTCAAACTTATCCTTCAGTTGAATACACAAGTTTATTATTGCGTTGAAAATGTCGAGTTTAATCTGAAGAAAAATGCTTCCGAGAGTCATCGTTTGTTATGCGAAGCATATCCAGAATATGCTCCGTCGATTAGAACGTGCCAGGAGTGGTTTGCGCGGTTCAAAAGTGGTGATTTTGATGTGGAAGACAAAGAGCGTCCAGGCCAAGTGCAAAAGTTTGAAGACGAGGAGTTGGAAGCATTACTCGATGAAGACTCGTGTCAAACGCAAGAAAAACTTGCAAAATCATTGGGAGTGACACAACAATCCATCTCCTATCGTTTAAAAGCCATGGGAATGGTTCAAAAGCAAGGAAATTGGGTGCCATACGAATTGAAGCCGAGAGACATCGAACGCCGTTTTTTCACTTGTGAACAGCTGCTTCAAAGGCAAAAACGGAAGGGTTCTTTGCATCGTATTGTGACTGGTGATGAAAAATGGATTCATTACGATAATCCGAAGCGAAAAAAATCGTATGGTTACCCCGGCCACGCATCAACATCGACGCCAAAGCCGAACATTCATGGCTCGAAGCTAATGCTGTGTATTTGGTGGGATCAGCTCGGCGTGATCTATTATGAGTTGTTGAAACCAAACGAAACCATCACAGGAGCATTGTACCGAACTCAATTGATGCGTTTGAGCCGAGCACTGAAGGAAAAACGGTCGGAAACGGTCGCAAGACACGATAAAGTTATTTTGCAACATGACAACGCTCGGCCACATGTTGCTCAGGTCGTTAAAACCTACTTGGAAACGCTTCGATGGGAAGTCCTACCCCACCCGCCGTATAGCCCAGACATTGCCCCTTCCGATTACCACCTCTTCCGATCAATGACACATGGCCTGGCTGAACAGCATTTCCATTCTTACGAGGAATGCAAAAAATGGGTCGATTCATGGATAGCCGAAAAAAGCACAGATTTCTTTCGACGCGGAATCCGTAATTTGCCAGAAAGATGGGAAAAAGTTGTGGCTAGCGATGGACAATACTTTGAATAATCAATTTGTAACCATTCTTCCATAATAAAGATCGAAATTTTGAAAAAAAATGCGCGGTTTTCAATTTGTACTCCCAATACAATATTTTACAGATTGAATTTATGTATTCCTAATGAAATTTCTTACCCTTGTCGGACAGTAAATTTATAAAATTTGTCGAATTCATTGTATGCGTAAAATTTTTAGTGCTGTATATGCGATGTGTTGTGCTGTGTGAACAACTGATGTTTGGCGCTCGATTGTATGTCTGTCGTTTGTCAAGAGTGAAGTTGGCCGCGGTACACATGTCATAATAATGAACAAATGTGAACCAAACCAAATATTTTTTGACACTTTGATAATAAAGGTGGATTTTAGTGTTGACAAAAAATCGATAAATAAATCGACTAAATAAAGTTATTTAATTTTGATTTGCTCAGCATACGGAATTTTATACGTTTTAAATCAGAATGGATTCAAGCGACGAAATTGGAAGTATAATTGAATCAACAAAAATTACGTCTTTGAATACCGATTGTATGGAATTCGTCTTTGAGCATTTAAATGTAATTGACTTGGTGAATGTCGCAGACAGTAATACACAATTTTATAGTGCAGTTTGCCAAGTATTCAAGCGAAAATATCTAAATATAAATGCAATAGTTGATGAGGAACGCAAAACTAAGTATAAAACTTATTCATTGTTCATTTTATATTTGAAATTAACGCCATAGATGAATGAAATAATGGAAAATCACTACATATAAATTTGAATTTTTACCATTTCAGTTTTTTTGTAAATCAAAAAGTCGAACCAGAAAAAGAAGTGTTGGAGGGGAATGAAATTGTATTAATTTCAAATCCACTTGCAGCACTTAGACTTTTAAGCAACTTTGGATTTATGATTCGGAATTTGGGAATTAATTTCACATTCGTAAATGCCAAGATGCGTACTGAATTCGAAAATTATTTGGATAGATACTGTTCTGATTCGTTACAACGATTTTCCTTAATATGCAGTAGATTTAAAGTTCCGTTTGATAATTTAAAAAAACCGTTTAAGAATGTACTAGCTTTAAAAATACATACGGGAATCCATCAAACAGTTAATCATATTCGGTTCTTGAATGAAACTATTTTTCCAAATGTCAATCGCATCATTATCTTTGATCGAGCATCAACCCTACAGCATTCCGAACAGAAAATTCACTATGAAAATATAGAATACTTTACGCTTATATCCCCTAAAATGTTACATTATCCATTTTCATTTAGCAATCTAAAGCATATTACAGTTCAAAATTACAAAATGGAGCTAACCGATGAATTGTGTGAATTAGTCGGGAGTTTTGAACACTTGCAAACACTAAAAATATGGTCATTCAGTTTCACCACTTCAGATAAATTCCATAAATTGTTGCAATTGCAAAATATTCAAAAAAGTATTGTGGAAATGCAAATTGAATTTAACGAAGGAATTGCATCTGATGAAATTGTTCGATTTCTAAACCAAACTCATAAATTGAGGAAATTAAGTTTTCATGAGTGTAATGTTTACGATAGCAGTTATCAAGACATGACAAGTTTTTTCGAAACTTTATCAACACAATTGAGGGCTGAGTGGAATATTCATAGTATACATCCGTACAAAAATCCCTTTGAGACACCGCTTACTTCTAAATGCTATGTTATTCAAAAGAAAGTTCATTGATATTTTGAATTACCTAACAAACTAACCATAACAATTGGTGAAACTCGAGACATTTAATCTTTAGTTGACTTTCAATGCAGAAATAAAAATTGGAGTGCAATTTAAGAGAAAATAACATATTTATAAGATTATTTCAATAAATATTCAACATTCCGATGAAAAACGGATTTGACCTTAAGTAATTACAAATCACAAAAGGTACAATGGAAAAAAATGCAAACGTTTTACCCGTTTTAGCATTCAATAAATGATTCATGTAAATGTTTCATTGAATTCTTTTGATAAGATAATTTAGTACTGTTTCAAAAATACAACAAAATCTAAATAATAAATGGAAAAGTAAATTGAATTTCGGATTTGTTATTTTCAAAAATATTATTCTGTTTTTGCCATTCATGGTTTCAACTCTGTTTTCATTTGGCAGCAATCCAATTGATTGGTAGGTTTGGTGTTTTTCTCACTTCGTACGATTGTTGAAAAGAAAAAATTTTACTCAACTGAATGTGTTATTGATATTTCAGGTCAAATTGGTACTGGATTGACTTTTGTTCGTTATGAACAGATTTTGCTACCGATATGTGCTATTGTTTTCGATGGTAAGAAGAAGAATTATCCACTGTACCCATCGATGATCTCGATATTAAATCGTATTATTCCAACATGCGGTGCCGGCGGGAAAAAATTGGTGGAAAACATTATCGATTCCGTCACACGAAAGGACATTGTGGAAGGGTTAAACAACTTAAATGGTGGTGACTTCATCCCAGTAATTGATTTGTTTGGCGCGTTGCTTGACAATCACAACGATGATGTATCCGGAATGTTTGAAGAGAAAGAAGTTTGGCTAAACGAACGAGCGTATTGGCAACGTGTAATCGGAAAAGTTCGGCTTCAAAGAGGTAGCCAAATTAAAATTAACCTTTTTTTAATGCCGAAGAGGTCAGGATTTGAAAGATATCATATGGACACCACTTTTCGGTTTCACGATGGTCGTTCCAGCTGAACACATTGCTCGAAAAACACTCTCAGTGAAAAAAAGGATTTATTTCATTATAAAATACAATGCACCGAAATGTCCAAAGTGAGAATCGAATTAAACGCCAAACGCTTTAATGAATTGAGGTCAAAACGAGTTGTTTATTTATTGTGCGCCTTGATTCTCATTCAGATGAGAGTTTTTTTGGTACGGTTTGCCATTGAAAATTATTTAATAGCATGTATATTGATTCGAGAACTCTTTTAAATCAGCTCCTAAAGAGGCTGAAACTCTCCGACAATTTTTGATCACAAACTTGAAACAATCTTTTCGGAATTACATAAAGAAATTTATTTTCTTTTCAATGAATAAACTTGAAGGACTGAAGAAAATTAAATTCTTATAGAAAATTGAAAATTATTTCGGCTCTAAATTCGATCATGATCACATGTTGAGCTATCATTGACTGCAGTTTAAAATAAACCCCAATTTAACGGTCGTTCTGGCACTCGCTTTGGCTGAAGGTGGTGAATGGCCACATTCAAATAACTAGCACATTAAAAATATAATTGCTGTTAAAATGTGTTATTTTTTAAAATACGCCTTGCTTTATCAAAAAGGATCGAAAGTGCATCAATCTCGTTTTAATGTTATCGCTAATAAAAAGTGGGTTTAACTTGAATGCAATTGTGAAAAATAGCAGATTCGTGTAACATTTTATTGATTATTGATGCGAAATCCGGGTGCTATTCTTCGTTGGGAGTTTTTTTTTTCTTCTTCAAAAATCCATTTATGAATATGTTCATTGCAGTAAAAGTAATAAAACTGCGATGTAAAAGTGAGATAGCAGCACATTTTCACTTAATTTTCTCAGCCATAATGTAGCGTTTATGGTGCTGACTAAAAGTCGTCGATCAAATCAATTGCAAACTGCAATTTAGAGTTTAAAATCGATGCAGGCACATTTTTTGTGTGACATGGTTGGTCGACTGTTCAATGTCACGACACAAAACATAATCATGCAAAGCCTCAGAAGCAGTTGCACATCTCTCTTTGTGCGTGTACGTTATTCATTGGTGTACGTTTCAAACGTTCGAATAATAAATATAATTATCGATTACAATAGCAAAATAAACTGCAAAACCAAATGCAAATACAAGCAATATGCAACCCTTTTTTGTCCTCTGAGTAAGTGTGCAAAAGTGAACCGGTTTCGGTTGCTATTTTTATTATTACCAAAAACTGTGTGCCGTTTCATTTTCCGTGCCTTTTTGTATATTTCAATATCGATTTTGCGCGCGCGTTGTGCCCCGTTTTGCTTATTGTTGCGTTTATTGCCATTTTCATTGGGTGGTAATGACAATGTAAATCAAATTTAATCGTAATTCACTTCTTGAACGTATGTGAGCGTGTGTGTGAAAGGGAAAGAGAGAGACCTAGATCTAGATCACGGCACATTACGAATGAATGCGTGCGAAATATGCGGCAGACTGAGGAAAGGAGAATGATTATCAGAAAATGGGCTAGAAAGCAGTGCGAAAATTTCGGGGCATCAATGGCATCGAACAAAGGGCAAAAGATCTAGACATCGTAAGAAAAATGAAAAAAAAAGAAAAAACTATAAAAAGGAAAGGAGAGAAACTAGAGCGATTTCAATGTCACCGAAGATTGTCGAGTATTATTTATGTGACAGTGTCGGCACAGGAACAAACAGGAAGGAAATCAATTGATTGTGAATCATAATTCAATTAAATTGAAATTCACAATTGCACTTTTCTGCTCTCTGAATTTGCAAGCGCATTGCATTCGGTGCACGTATACATAAATTGCAAGCGATTTCTATTCGGTTGTACGCTCCAATTGTTGTGCTCAATGTTTTCTTGATGCTTATGCGCCATCGTGCCTCTTTCGGCTCTTTGTTCATCACGAAATTCATTTGATTTTTAAACACAAACTCATAATTCGTTAGCCGTCATTTTCACTCACCTCTTCGTGAATCGGCTCATCTCCGTTCGGCAAGGGTCTTTGTGAGAAAAAAATAGATTAGAAACATTGTGCATGCTTATTTCAATCGGGCGACAGAACAATATGAAATGAACATTATTTCATATGTCGAGCAATTCAACGACGAGGCGGCCTTTTCTTCTAATTTATGAGACTTACAATGAACTTGCATTGTTTATTCCGGCACTGTTTTTCTCATGCGAAATGTACATCAATGGCATCCAATCAGGGCGATTGCTTATCCTTTGGCTGGCGATTGTTTCCCGATCTTTCATTTTAAATTAAAATATTTAGAGTATTCCATCACCGTGAAAATTCATTCTACCAACTCGTTGCCACGCATCCTTTGGAGCTCCTTTTTTTACAATTCGATCCGAATTCAGATCATATTTGATTCATATTTCACACTCCATATTTTCGCAAAATAAAATGGCATTCATAGTAAATTCAAGCGCCGTTCGCCCAGAAAAAAACAGAAATCGATAATAAGGTCGTTCTGTAAACACGGTTGAGTTTAGCGAATCCCATTCAAATGTGCGATTTTACGCGCATATTTTGTATCAATATCAATTCATCATGTTAGTTTAATGCGTTTCAAAATAGTCATCGCCATCGTTGACGCTTACGCCAATTCGATCCAATTGTTATTCATACCATTTTGAAAATTGAATGAGCGGTAAAAAAGACATCGGCGCACAAATAACAATCGTTCAAAAAAGATACAAAGACACAAGTATACACGGCGCTATATTTTTATTCTTCCTTCTTGCAATTCAGCCGCTTTTTTATCCGTTGTTGTCGTGTTCCATTCAATGTCCCAGCTCATTTTGTTGCGGCTCAAGAAAAAAATATAATTGATTATTATTATGTTCGCATCAAGAACAAATCGTGAAAGTGAATCAAATGAAATGGCGGAAGAGAAAACCAGATCAGATCGATTGCCGTTAAATATTCATGACCTATCTCATTGTTTCTTCCTCTTTTCTTCGATGTCTTTCGGGTCTTTTAGCATGTTCTTTTTTTCCTTTCATTCATTCTCAAGCAATTTGATTGATTGCGTTCACATTTGAACTGGCAAAACCTTTGAATGCCGAATGAACTACAATAATATCAATTATTATGTTTGTGCGAATGTTCTTTCTCACCGTGCGCGCTGCTTCCGTGAAAGGATAAGCCTTGTCATTGTCAGTGCCATTGTTGCCTTAAGAAATACAGATGAATAACTGTAACGAATTTTAATATCAGTTACTTGTGCGAAATACAAAAAGGCGAAACATAGCGAAAAGTATGGAAAAAAGAAAAGAGAGAGAAATTCAAACAAATGAACGTTTCTATTGATTGAACGGTTCATGAATTGAATCGATACACGTAAATTCAACCCAAGCTACAATCGATCGATTGTGAATAATCGCTATGACACAATTCAAAACAACGCCGTGCAAATTCGGGCTCGCCATTCGCATTTTCGAATGTCGTTGTGCGCCCGTGATTATTCATTCCATGCGAAATTTTAATGCGCAGCTTCATCGCACACTACTTGACAAATGAAAAGAAAACATTTAAGACATAATGCAAGTTGATTAAATTTGCGTTTATTTAAATTCACACAGGATCAAACCGGATCATCAATTTGTTATTATATATCAATCAACTGCAATCAAAAGAGTTGAGCGGGAAACAGTTGATGTAGATGTCAATCAAATAATCATTTTGGCAATGAGAAAACATTCGATGGAAATGGGAAAATATTTGTGCGATCAGCTCAACATTTGATTGTCAATGGAAGAAAACCTTTGATTTGATTGACAAACATTTGATTGTCAATCCATTAATTTTCAGTCGAGATTTATACAAATTTAATTGGATCTTGAAATTGAAATCGGAATTGAATAACAATAATTGGCATTCATTCCGCTAGTTAAATTCATTATTTTCAGCACTTTTTCCTCAAATTCAAATAAATTTTCTATTTCCAAACAATACCAAGCATTTTAAAATGAGTTGTTTTGCTAAAAATTTACTCAAGTTGAAGAATGGATATTCTCAAATCAAATGAGATGGAACAGACAATTTTTAAAACAACTGACTGCGTTTTTATTGATTAACTTCTAAGCTCTCTCCATAGAGATCATGATACCGTTTGTTATTTAATAATTATTATAATTGGATTTTTGGAGCAGTAGCGTTTATCCATAGATGCAAATTTAGAAAGAAGAAGTTTGTTCTACATATAAATTAATTTTTTTGTTCATTTAAATATAATGGCAGAACATTAAACATTGAAAAAGTATTTGAATGTTCATTAAAATGTACTTCGATGTCTTTCATTCACCGTAATTTCAAATACGATCATCTTTTATAAGCTGCACACCCAAGAATAGGATACAAGTCGTTACGATCCAGGAAGTTAATTGTTCATTGAATTGAGTTTCAAGCAAGAAATTTCGGTTATTTTTTAATATTTCACCTTCATTCCTGATAATATCATGTAGAGTTCTGACGTCTGCGTTTTTTTTGGCTTCGTAATAAGTAAATATATTTTTTTATTTTAATCCGAATTCCTTGGTTTTATCTAATACCAATTAAAATATAATAGTTTTGATTCATGCTCGCCAAAGAACAGCAAATGATCCGAATGAATTAGCTGTATTCAACATTCAAATATTTAAATTAAGTTACAAAGAAGTCAGGAGAATAAAAGGAGTAGAATGAAAAATTAAAGATTGATTCGATTTTGACTGAGCCAACGGGGACATGAGCAATGAGCTCCCAAAAAGAGCCACAAGTCATGGTTAATATAAAAAATTGATATGTTCCAATAGAACGCGTCAATATTCGACAATAAGTAGTACTTGATTCAAACGTGATAACGCAGGTTTTGGATGAAAATAACAAGGCAAATTAACTCTTTCCAATGTCAAACTATTAAATTCTTATGAATATCAAGTAAGCTTATGCTGCCAATGTTTCAATTGAAGTTTACGAGTTCGTGCGTATGCAAACGTAAGTTCTATCTAAAATTGCGAATGATTTAAGAAGCTCCCGAAAATATGAAATTTTGAAAAACATTCAGATGAAATCATCGAAAATTGATTATATCTAGAATTGTCATTCACCTTTTTTAGAAGTTTAATAAGTTTAATTCATTGATTTGGGTTTAGTTTTAAAGAACAATAGCTTGTTTGACAGCAATACTAGTGCACAAGCACTAGCTATAAATATTTTAATCCGATAAATAAAAATATCAAACGATATTATTTTTTATTGAATGCTTGCGTTGCTGACGCATTCCGTCGTCAAGAACGATTCGTCCCATTCAGTGAACGCAATCTAATAGTGTTACAACAAAAATCGGACAATATGCTCTGCTGTAAATCACATCTGCATCTGCTCCTCATTGATACTACACCCTCAAAATACCGGTCAATTTTCAGTATTTCGTACGGTACTGGCACATTTCTCGTATCGCAACATTACGGTACTAATTACCGGTGATAAAACTGAAAAGTTCTTCGTTAGAAAACATCTTGCATTTCTATAAAAATATTTTTATTGATTTGATAATTTTCAACGAGCATCCAAGAGAATTGACTTAAGCTCGTATATTTTCAGCCAAAGAATCTTTCTCATTTTAAATTGATGGATCGATCGCAGGCAGTCAAAATAGAATTTCGATTTAGTGATTCTTGATTATTTCACTCACTCTTCGAGAACAAAATCAAAATAGAGCCGAAGTGAGGAATCCGGAAATTGTAAGCTGGTGGACAGACGGATTGTCATTTGCTTTAATTGTTGAATGCATAAAGATGACAAACAGAAGAAACTCCAAAGAGATTTATTCCTTTGAAATTAAATCGAATATAATACAAAGGCCAACACATTTAATCGGTGTACAAACAGTACACATAATCGACGTGGAAACAAAAAATAAAAGAACGGCTGGATTTAAAGTGGAGAAAACAACAATTTGAAAATTGAAACGGTTTCGGTGATGAAAGTAAAATAGAGAAAGTGCTTGAGTGTCTTAGGAAGGATATGCGTGTGCATTGTTTGTCCAAGTATTTTTTGAGTGAGAGAAAACAACATCTTTTCATGCGATTGCTTTCAATCATCGAATGAATAAAGGTAAATTGAAGTGCGCTTCAGCGGTCAATTCAATTGCTTTTGATTTTTTTTATGTAATTTCCCATGCCCAAGGTTTTCTTGTGTTATTGTTCCATTTGCTCTATCCTATTGATTTCAATCGGTTGAATCTTTTGATGATGTTAAGCGCCCAAAAATAACATCTGTCACACGAAGATTCGCAAAATTTCACTCCATGATATTTGGCCTTACCGAAATGTGTTTCCACTTAAATGGTTTCGTTTTCTGTCGAAGTAATTGATTGGAATGTTCAATTTCCAATTTCTTTTTCATTAAACAAACAACATTTTCTTATAATTCATCTTTCATATTTGTACAAATATTCATTCGAAGGTCGTCGTTTTAGTCTGAAAATTTTATTCAAAACTTCAACATTTTTTCCGAAATTTCTAGCAATTGCATTCCAATTCATTATTGCAGCCCTAAATTCGCTTCTTTACGTTGAATTACTCGCAGAAACTTCCAAGGTCTTGAGCTCATGTAAAAACCAACCTTTTCTCATGGCATCAGCTAGTCAAACACGAGAAGTACATGATAATTAATATTCACTGATCACGATCGCCATCCCGCCTCGATCGATGAATTTCATTTCTGGTTTAATGAAATACAAAAAGAAAAATGGAGGAAGGACCAGAAGCCGTGTGCAATGTGCATCGGAGCACAAAGAATGAAAATGTAAACAGCAACCAACCAACCAACCAACCGACCGATGAAAATGCTTAAGAATACACGATCGAACACTTGCAGTGACTCGTAAAATGAATAAATGAAAACAGCAGCCGGATCCGCACCAACAGCAGCAAAATAATAACAATCGAAAAATACAGTGAATTTCTTTTTTATTCATCCTCCGAAACATGGTTACTTTCTTCACCATTTTTATGTTATTTCTTACTAAATTGGGAAATATAACAGCAAAGGAGCAACAATAATAAAAGATATAACATATATCAACGGCAGCAGCAGCAACTGGCCGCGTTACACACAAATCGTGAACAATGAATTAAACAGAATGAAATACGAAAGTCATCATTATCATTGCGTAATTTGTGAATGCATAAATGAATTTCGTCTCGAACAGAGGCAGCCGGGGGAGAGATAATATTCATTAATTTGTTTTCAAATCGTACGACGATCGTGAGGAAATTTGGTAATTTTTATCGGAATTCAGAGGTGCTGGCCGATGTCGCGCTGGTTTTCGGCAATCAGTTGGCAACCCAGGCGAGAGGACGCGCTCTCAATGCGCATATGAATAGTCTATGATTGTTGTGCATTTCAGAGACGCAATAAAAATAAAGAACATTGCCAAAGCAACTCAAGAAAAATTTCAAAAATTAAACGTTTATTGTCTGCACGTCTCAGTCAGCAATATGACGACGCTCTTGATTGCTCACAACCGCGAAATGGGCCATTTATGCATATTAAATATTTTCCATTCGACTGATGCATCTTATGAAATCTCTGCCCTCTGAAATATTCAACATTTTATTTCATTTTTGTTTCGTGTTTTGTCATTCGTTGTGATGGTTTTTGTTTTTCGAATCGAACATGGCTCTGCGCAGAGCCAGCGATTAAACGCACAAAATACGAATCAACAAAATATTACCTGAAAAAAAGGAAACAAGTTATGAGTTACATCGCACATTTAAAGACTCAGCTGGATATTGCCATTGAAAAATGTACACATCTTGCACAATCGACCGGCCAACAACAACAACAACCGGCCACGCAGATACAGATTCCTCACCTCGAAATATGCTTCCGATAGAATGCGGTTTATTACTGTCTCTTGTCGTTATTGCTTTCTTTGTGATGCTCTTCGATCTTGTTATTTCTTGCGTTCCACTAAATCGTTTACCAACTTTCTGATATTTGGCCAGATTTGTCGGATTTTATGCGAAAGATACAACTAAAAATGAAAAACAGAACTTTCAATATTTATAAAACTACTAGGAAACACACACAAATCTGAAATATGCGTTATAAATGCAACAACAAATTGACAGCAGATCAGTGGTTGTTTCTTTGAATTTCGAGAAGTGTGACAATTTATAAGAAAAATTCGGTGAATTTTCCAAAATTTGATTGATTTTAACTCTCTTTGATTTAGTTTTTCTCACAATAAATAACTTCTTCTGCTTCAATAGAAAGCCAAAACACGAATCGAAATCCTCAAGTATCAGTCTTGTTCACAAGCAGGTGATTACAAATGTCGAGATTTTCGAGCTTCACGTCTAAATTTTCGAATATTTTTAATGTGTATTAAGTCGAACCATAGAGTGAGGGTCTTTGGCTGTAGATCATTGAATGACAATTCAACCATTCAACTCTGACACTGATACGAGACATTTGATTAAGATAGTGTCCGATTCCTGATTCCTTTTCTGCTTTCCCATTGTTTTTGTTGATCAGATAAAAGACACTTTAAAGAGCTTCAATGATCGTGGCGGTGGATATTGTCGCTTTGCATTTGTAATGGATATATAAGAATCGCTGCCGTCATCGAGGTACGCAGACATTCACAAGTGGATATAAGAATCGTTTGGTATTATTTCTCACAATGATATTGACGGAATGCCTCCCATGTGCACGATCGATCGAGATATCCGAATTCAACGCTTTACAAAAAGGAGAGTGTGTGCACGCGCGCGCTGGGTGCATCAATAAAATGATGCATTTTCCATTGATGTGAGAGGAATATATTCGATTTGATATATCTGATACGGTATTATCAAAGGGATATGTACGATTTAAATGAAGAGAGAAAAAACAAATGATTGATCAACTATTTACAATGATCAGAGGATTACAAATTTTCTTGACGTAGGAGTTGAATCTGACATTCTTCCGAGGATTTAAAATTTCACGTTTCATTAGAAAACCATTTTTTTTGCAAAATATCAACCAATTGTCATGCTAAAGATGAAA
This sequence comes from Obolodiplosis robiniae, assembly GCA_028476595.1. Taxonomy (NCBI): domain Eukaryota; kingdom Metazoa; phylum Arthropoda; class Insecta; order Diptera; family Cecidomyiidae; genus Obolodiplosis; species Obolodiplosis robiniae. The sequence goes on along the minus strand of CM052017.1, from coordinate 2,073,005 downwards.
TTTTTTGAAGATTTTTTAGCATCTTATTCCAGCAAAATCTTATAAAAATATGAGAAAATCAGTGCTTATCACGACCAGAGCTGGGCAATATTGTGAGAACTAAAGCAGACCGAGTTCATATATTCCTTTTATGATTCGATACTATCGTATCATTGTTCGATTGCCATCACATACAATCCAATCCATTTGAGTCAGGTAAATGAAGTTCCAAATCGACACATCAAAGCACCGTCCGTAAGACGTCGATTTCTAAAAATCATCTACGGCTAAGCGCTCCATTCATTCATCGTATCGTATCATCGTCAGATGAGATAAGGTCGTCTCTTTTGCGCTCGCTCGATTGCGCGCACGCAATGTTTGGCAGTCGGCAAATGATTCGAATGGACACATGCATTATTTAACACAATTTAAGAAAAATAAACATAAAGGAAAATGATTCGGTGTTTTTGACACATTCAGCACTAACAACAACAGCAACACAACAAAATTGATGTTTCCTTTGAATGGCTAACAATAGAGGAGATTCTCTCTTCTTCGTTTTTCCACACACACACTGGCTGAAATGAATCGACTAAAAAGATGATTTATTCAATACAATAAAAAGATACAAAACGATTCTTGCATATTCTCGTTCGCTGTCGTTTGACGAAATTCCATTCTAAATGGGACGCATCCGAGCAGCTCATTACCAGCAGAGAGAAGATTTGGGATGGGAAAATACAACAGAAAAATACGCAATCACATTGTTCTTTTATTTTCTTTCTCGTTTGCTGGAACGAAATAAGGCAGCAGATTTGAGAATAAAAGTGAATGAAACAGACATGGTTTGTCTCCTGGATGTCTGGTCTGCCACTATCGCAGACAGTTTGGTGCCACGACAACCGTTCGGATTGTCGGCATTCCTTTTTCGACATTTTGTTAAAACAAATGCATTCGATGAGCATTCATTGTCTTTAGCTTTGGACTTGACACACGAACAAAGAAATTAAACAACATTGCGGCTTATTGCACACCAAGCCAACAAAAATATACGTTTCAGCCAGTCAATTCTTATCCCTTTCGATGATAACGAGAGACTTTTCGATTTTGATCGGCTTTTTATTTTGATTTTGACTCTAAACAAACAATTTTGAATGCATAAAAATCTGATCAATATCTTGAAAATCAAGATAAATAGTAAGCCAAATGGATGACATGTTCGTGGTCATCCCACGTATCTAGTGCATTTTGATGAATAAAATGTGCGGCTTTTGTTGATCGAACAAAGCAAATGAATCGGGATATCATTCGTCTTTCTTATTGATTGGATTGAAGTTGGCCGGACTACAAAGATATAGACAATGCATTGAATAATAATCTTTAGATATTAGTACCGGTTATACAGGTGACAAATACTCAATAAAAGGACGTTCCACCCATAAATAATGCATTTATGGATTTCTAAAGATTCGAAAAGCAAAAAAGAACACAAAGCATTCGATTGAATTTCATCTGTTTGTGTGTGTGTGCGCGCGAGCGCGCGTAGATTCTCCCATTGCGATGTTCTAGCTCATTTTTCGTGCACAGAGAATGAGAAAAGGAATTAATCCATATATTTGACTGAAAACTTCCTAAAAGACTCTTTTGTTCACTGAATCTATATTGAAAGAATCCCATGCGCACAACAAAAAAAACCATATAAATCAAGTAATTAATATGAAGATCGATACAGTTTTAGTCGCTTTTTATTTGGCTTTTCGTCTTTAGCTCAAACAATCCACTCACGTTTGGACTAGCGCAGCGCTCGCTCCCTATACTTGAGCCGAACTGCCATTCCGAATTAATAGATTACTAAACCGATTACTTGCGATTTTATTTTTCTTCCAATTCTATGATTGTTTGACACTCTCATCTTCCGTCTTCAACAATTGGTTTTTGTTCGCTTGCCGATGCTTGTTTTTGTGTGCCTTCATCTCTTTTCCTCTCGTCCATTTTCGACTGGCTTTCAATGCTTTGTTCCATTTGATCATTTTATTCTATAGATAAGTATGCGCGACTTTGTTTTTTCTGTTCTGTCTCCATACTTCAATAGTTTTCCATACAATCATTTTGTTGTGTTTCATCGGAATTGTAGCTATCAAAACGAATAAGGTGAATAAGTTTCAATTGGCTTGTTTCTCTGGGTATATGAGAACCGTCCGACTCCATTTTCAATGTATCGATCCTTCTTCAGTTCCATTGTTATTGCACAGAACAACCTCTTTCGTGGACAATACCCGCTTCGGATTAAGAAGTCCAAAGAATGTATTTATTTGAATATTACATCCGCACAATCGAAATTTGGTTAGAAGCAATGACAGAAAGCCGAACAGAATACAACGCTCACAATCAACATTTGGTTATGCAGCAAATCGTTCACATTGCCTTAATACAGAAATTATCTTTTGTGCCAATTGTTGAAACAAAAAGAGAGACGTTTTGAATTTTCAACTGAATGAGTGCGATCATCTTTTAACTTCAATAAGTATTATCTGTAAAAATATACATTTTAGAATTTTTCATTTGTACAAACCTTGTTCAAGTCTCGTTGATTATGCTTCAGAGAATTTGTTACTTGTGCTGTAAAGATTTGCTCATTGGAAATATTTGCCAAAAAACTATTATTCCAATTAAACTTGAAAGTGATATTTTTCCAAGTTTCTTCAATTTTTTGATGTATTTACAGTGCACATGAAGAAATTGTAATTAAAATAGCGAATCGAGTGCCGAACTATTTCATAGAAAAGCTCATCTGGAAAAAAAATGCTGAGAAAAGTTTTTGTCAAAACATTTATGGGATAGATCCAATCTGTGCTAAACAAACGGCCAAAAATCGATTCTCTCGCCCGCATCATTCGTGTGTACCTGTGTGTTGGAATTGAATATTCAACAAGTTGTGCTCAATCAGTGCTCATTATACTTGTCCATAGCTAATATGTAAATGTCTTTTGAATGTTTTATATAAATATTTTGATCTCCGATACAATTCCATCGTTGATTTTTTGTCGCATTTTTCAGTCGGTTTTCAGAATGAATCTGCTTTGTACGTAGTTGTTGTCATTTATTTTACCTCATTCATATTCATTTGATCACTAAAATTCGAATAGGTGAAAATGAAACGTGATGTTATTCCTCTTTGAGCTCATTCTGAGAGAATTCGGCATCTTCAGCTCGATCATAATATTTATTCATATTGAAGAATCCATAATTACGGATGAATTATGTTTCAGAACGGTGGCATTTAGGCGATAGAACTGCTGTGGCTTCGAGTACATGTTACCGAATTATGTCAACGTGATGCGATGAAATCGATGGCATTTTGATATTAAGCTCAAGACAACACTAGATCCGGTGCACTAACGAGATTGTGGTCCACTGCAAACACAAATGTCATGTGAAAAAATTCTCTATTTCGAAAAAAGTGAAAATAAATTTGAACTTGAATTTAAATCAAACGGCTGCTTTATTACACTTCCAATTAAAATACAGATTAGATTCCGTTTGTAAGAATATGTTTCCTTAGAGTCTACCAGAATTTTTACATTGTAGATCAACTTGAATTCTCGAGTTCAACTTTTAAGTTAAGTTTTGATAAATCTCTAATTAAAATTAGATAGTTCAAATTAATGCAGCAATTGCAATTATTATTTTTTTATGAAATGTACAAATAAATTGGTTTTTTTACATGATACACAAAGCGAGACACAATCAAGTTTATACACCGAAAACAAAAAATAAACCAAAAACAGATATCAGAAGATAAAAATGGCTTGGATTTGGCTGAATTCTTGAACCTTCTTTGTCTTTGACGTATCGACTGAAATTTCCGAAACGTTTTTCGTTCATGTGTGTTTGTTCAACGTGAAATGGGTTCAAGCCAATTGGTTACGTCTAAATGCAAATGCGAATGAACATTCAAGTCATCCCATTTAGTCGGCCAAATTGAATCCATTTTAATTGCTTATCCTCAAATATGTGTGCCGTGCATCTTAAATTATCTATGTGTGTCAATCCATTAATATCTATTTATTGAAAATCAACTAGTTAAATATATTCTCAGCTTCTTGGATTCATAATTTCTTATTTATTTTGTGTGGTTCTTTTTTTTTGTTTTCATTTTATTCACAGTTAAATACAATATTTGTTTAGTTTTTATTTTCTGAATTCTGGTTAGGTGTTTATGATTAGTTGATTAGCAGCTGGGCCATCGTTCATTTTCCGTCCGGCTTTGGTAGATTTGTGTCGTAAGCGCGTATAACGTCGGTCTGCGTCACGGCTCCACCTTCTTCTTGGCTGAATGCGTAGCCATCTGTGGACGCGTTTCAATTTATGTGCGACGCATATTTTTTTTTTTTTTTTTTCAAATTTTGTTCATTGTTCAAATTCAAAAAATAAAAAGAAGGAGAAGAAGAAAAGACATTTGATTAACATTTTTTCTCTCTAGCAATTTTATAAATTTGAATAACAAATACTTTGAGAAAAAGAAAGAGCGCGAAGAGAAAACTTGAGAAAGGCATTCGGATTGGTTAGCATGGTCCATCATTCATTGTAATTTGGAAAATGTCATTTTCATTCGGATGATTGAATGCATTTCAGAAGTTTGGCTCTTCGCCTTCTTTTCCCGCTCACACAAGCCGCGCACAACAGAATCGATAGTGACCAGAAATCATCCATCGATTCTTTTGTTGGATCTCGCTTGTTTTTCTTTCCTTTTAAATCCAATTGATCAATATATATTTGATTTGCAAAATTTCTTGTCAGTTTTTGTACTTTCACAAAAAAAAAAAATTAACGTATTTTCTTTCCTTCTCGCGCGCTCTGTTGGGATTTGAGCTATGTACAATTGCAATCGTTCTAACACACAATTTGCTCCGGTTGCGTGTTAGAAGATTGTCATTGTACACAAAAGTGGTTTCATAATGTTTGTGTGACGGTGACTTTTTTTTTGCAAACTGAATGTATTGATTGTGACAAAGGACTTGTGTGTTTTTTGCACAGTTACACCTGATCAACTAAGAGGTAGATCATTCGAATGAATGTTAGAATTGCAACGATAATTGAGATAAATGCAAACCAATAGATGAGGGAACGCGTGTTTGGTATGAGCTACACATCCTAACGATGAGCTAGATCGCTAATATGCAATGTAATGTGCCACTGGAACATGGAACGACCTCAATTCGATGTATTGGTCATTTGTGTTAGGATTGACATTGCTCCGGAATAATGTGTGTGCTCTGTTTCCAATTAAAAGGTGACTTCTTTGAATTTAATTTTTGATTTGTTCAGAGAAAACAAAACAGATGTTTACTGTGTGTTATTCACTGCATTCAAGCGAATAGAATAGGAACAATGAAAATTAAGCTTGAAAAATATGACAACATACAAAAAAGTGACTGTGAGAGAAGACCATCGCTGGCAGATCGATCAATAGTGATGCAACTTCGGGGTGCGGTGTACCGAAATGCAATCGAATCGGTGCGTTTGCTGCAAAATAAACAAATTTTAAAGTGTGTGTGTGTGTGTGTGTGCATTCGGTTGCGTTTTGAAAATGAAATAATTAGTCAAATACAACATCGAACGGAACGAAACGGTATATGATAATATTAGCTGCTTGAGAAGCGCACATTCATTTTCATTCGATGTCCAATTTATACAAAGATTTCACACTCAATACACTTCCGATGAAGCTTTCTGTATTGATTTTAGGCTGTTCACAATTCAAAGCGATTCGGTTTCGGTATTTCCAATGCGGCAATACTCATGAAGCATTTCGACAATTTTCGGCAAAATCATAAATAAAATGGAACAAACATAAGACAAAAAGTATGCACAGAAAATAATGCATTTGTAAGGGTTTTGGGTGAGCATGAATTGTGGGAATATTTCAATATGAGCGCTTTGATTGCATTCACCTAAAAAATTGTCGTGAAGATTTCTGGAGAAACGGGAGCCAAAAATGTGACTTCCGTAAAGCAATCGTAATAGATTTCCTGTTCGTTTGATGAATTTAGCTATTTTCATATATGACTGACGTTGTGTATCCGAGAAGTCCTCGGCAAGGGCTATTCCCTGTTCCGGTGAAAAAAAAACGATGTAAATATTGTTTCGTCGCCATTTCTCATCCATGCGAAAATGTCGACATTTCTTGATATCATTTCTAATTTTGTTGCACCAACACTCACAATAAACTTGAATAGAAATCAATCAAAAATATGCATTCAAATTATTGACGATCACTTTTGTTTTCGGCATCCATCGCAAAATAAAATTGATCAATTTGATCGTACGAAAGGAAAAAAAAGACTCGAGAAAAATATATCAAGCCCAAAAATCATGAACAATATTTCATTTCTTCGATGCTAAACTAAAAAAAAAACGACCAAAAATTCAAAAATACCAAAATGTATCGCGCGCGTTTTTTCGAAAGGGCGTTGGCCAATTGAAAATTGTGCAGAATTGAAACATTGTCCGTCGATTCTGAGTGATCTCGGGACTTGTCGATTTGTTTTTAGGGGCAATTGGATGTTTTAGTCGGTCGATGTATACTCACGGGACAATTCAATTTCCATATTAACTCGAGTATTTGATCGTCTGCTAAACACGTTTCGAACGTTCCGTAAAAGTCGTGCAGTTTCAGTTAATCTGGAAAAGTGTGTGGGGTTTTCGGTTTTGAGCACAACATGAAATTTCACGATTTATTTTTATTTTTTTTGATGAAATACAGAATTCCCCACGCAAAAAATGACGATTCATTTAATATTTTCTTTCTTCAGATCAACCATTTGGAAAAAAACGTTGTTTATCTACAATTCAATGAAACGTTCATTCTACAGAAAAGGGAAGAATCTATGCAAATGAAAATTGAACTAAGAGAGACAAGCGTGGTCGGATTAGAGTTAGTGAAGAAAGTAGACAGATCCACAGGATAATTATACAGTTCGGGATTGTTTTGAGTGATTCAAATGCCTTTCGTTGAAAAAAAAAAATATATTTCTTCAAAAAATCTAACAAATATTATACAAAAAAAATAGTTTTAAACATTTCTGATTCGATTAGAAACTGTCACCAACTTTGTGCATAATTGCAACACAACAAACTATCGCAACTGAAAACAATACAAAAGCCGAAGCAAAATCCATATCCAAGTCTCATTTAAATATATTAAAGCCACAATCGCAATAAAAGAATAATAAAAAACCAATAAAATGTGATTCACACGTGAAAATGTTGCCATTTTCAAAAAAAAAACAAAAACCTATGAAAACGAAAACGTATCAATTCAAAATGCAATGTCAAAAACTACTAGATGAATCCTGATTGGTGCAATATATAAATATATGGTGTATAGAGCGAGAAGGTCAACGATAAAATTGTGGAAATGGTGCTGATAGATAGATGGTGGTCGGGAGGTAAATTGGATATAAGTGTTTTTTTGTTCTGCTTTACATTTCTGGTTGGGATTGTCCTAAAAATTGCTTCGAATATCGAAAAATAGAATTTCAATGACATCTCCAAAATCACAACCAATAGATTGATGCATGCATAAATCAGTGCAATAAACACGTGAATATTCAAGAGACAAAAGTGCTTTTTAGTTATTTATTCGAACAGATCGCCTTTTGGTAGAAGGTTTACACCAACTGCCCACCGAAAGGAGCGCGCTCTTCGAATGTTTGTGCAATTGCATGGAAAAGAGAATGAACAAATGCCTTAATAGAGGTGTACGCAAATATGTCACACAAAAGAGATGCACACCGCTAAGAAGTACATAGGCAAACAAACAGACAGATATCGTACTTGTTTTAAATCGAAACTGTTACATTCAAATATAATTGATTGATTGGACAAGAAATGAAATCAAGTTTTATCGCCTCGGTACGAAGAGAATGTGAGACGGTCACACCGTAGTCTGTGCCAATAAACTGTTTTTCTTGTTTACCAAACTGTTCTCATCGTGTTTTTATATTGTGAACAGGTTTTTCCTTCGAATCAATTGCATTTATTTATAAATGCATCTGATGAAACTTGTGATCGGTCATTTTGTTATGACATTTGGCACCGATCGACACAGTCTTTCCATCTCACAGACTTAATATTTTTTCCCGCCTTACATCGATTTGATATCTAAAAATTGAAAACACATTTACTTACACCTGACTAAACTTCCCAGTGCATGCATTGTTCTGAAGGAAAATATATAAATACAAATAAATCGTATAAAGAAAATAGACCTTAAGGAAAAAATCGCAATGATTTACGCTTAATTAATTGAAGATGTTAAAGTTGAATATTCGAGATGATAGTAACAAAAGAAACAAATTAATAAGGGCTAGACAGAAAGTTAATAGGCACAGAATGTCATCGACATTTTTGCTGCAGCTCGAATCGTTTTGCTATCATTTTTTCTACTTGTTCACTTAATGATACGCAATTGACGACTAGAGTTTCATTAGGAAAGTCGGAGACTCGAGCTTTTATTTTGAGTCGTCAATTTTACCATTTCAGCGCATTTATTAGTTTCATTGAAGATTCCTCAGTGAAAATGTTGAGAAAAGACTCCATCTGATTCGAATTGACTAATTCTTTATTTGACCGAGAACTTCCAAATGGCGCACAATCATCAAACACATCGATTTCCATCGAAGGGCAAAAAGAAAAATGGAATATTCGCATTCAAAACATATCAACAGAAATTCGGTAGATACGTCTAAATAAATGCTACTCTTCGAATAACAGGATTTTTGGTTGGGTTTGTGTTTTGAGCAATTTATTTGTAATTTTTTGGGATTTTAAACAGCACGTGTCAACATATTATTTAATTTTGAACAATACAAAAACAAAAACTTAAAGCATAATATTCACACACTTGGCTAACAAACTTAGTAAATTTTTTATCAAAATATTTTTAAAATTACTCAAAAGGATGCATGTTTTACAAAATATTACATATTAATTTGTACGCAGTGAAATTGATTTCAATACTGAATTAGCCGGTAACAAATAGGGAAGAATGATTCGTAATCAAATTGGTTGGAGCTTCAATTTGGTTGGAGGTTCAATTTGGTTAAGATTAATTTGGTTACGAATTTCCACAATCAATTTAGTTCAAGCGGTCAAATGAATTGTGCTTGCAAATTGCTTCTTTTTTAAATAGATTCTTTGAACGATTGTTTATAGCTACTTGAAGAGCAAAGCATTTTTTCCGAAAATTTAAAATAAAATCGACAAAGGACGTAAAAGGTAGTTGGATTTAACAAAATATCACCGAAAAAGCACCTATGACAACGAATTATGATAGCAATTCAACTTCCATCTATCTACATCTACAGATTTGACAACGGGAAATGCTTCGACAATTTTCGCCGCAATATTTCGATTAGCTTCTATTAGATTTTAAAGTGTTAATCTTCTCTTTGGATTAATTTGGATTGGAAAGCAATTAAAACTAAATAAATAAAAGTTAAAAATAAATAACAATTTTATACAAAGAATGAAATTTGTAAAATGTCCGATTGGTTGGCATGTTGAAACGTTGCATCCAATTTTTTTCTAGATAGCACTTTACTTAAACCGTAGAAATGACTGAATGTGACTTTTTCAGCGTGTTTTATCGTGAATTGATTTTTGCTTTGTCCGTGGCATAAAGAAACCTAATAATGATTGCAATTTCAATTTTGAATTTTGCCAAAAAAAAGAGAATTAAATTGAAGAAGGAAAATGGAAATTGTGGGAAAATTTGAAAAAACAAAAGGAGAAACTAAATTATGAAATCGATTACTTGGTGCTAAAGAAGAAATCTATTCGAATCCACCCCACGTGTCCACACAAATGAATTAAAATTATTTTCATATATCAGACTAATTTGAATTCAAAATCTCCGTACCATTTAAAGCACCCAATGCAAATCCAATCTAATTACAATAATAAAAAGTAATAATTTAATCTTAATGACTATGGAATTTTTTCAAGTATTTAGATTGTGCGCAGCAAAATGATGACTTATTTTTTGTTAGTTTCATTCATTATAAATTTCGTTTTGGATGCACTATTTTTATTGATTATTGTAATTTGACTAAATGTTTCCCATTTTCAATCCGATTGATCAGTTCATGTGTTTTTTCACTCTGTAATTTATGCGAATTTCATTCATGGAAGAAATACGCGTTACAACAAAAATCCTTTTCCAATTCCTAATTCCCCTTAAATCAATGAAATGGCAATTTGGTTCGCACACTGAACTAACGGCTCGAAACTAATGTAATCGCGTTTTTTGAAAATGTTGCATAAATCGAACTATCGATTACTTTTTTATCAAAATTTGGTAATTTTTAATCGAGAATCGATAATAATATCGTTTCAATCGAAATTCGATAACAGTATTATCGAAACGTCAGTTCAGTGCATTGTTATACAAAATAATCGGAAATTATGTAAAATTGTGCGTTAATAAATGAATACGAAGAAAATTTATTTACAATTTTCAAAATAAATAATCAATTAATGCCGAATTTCTATCAATTATTGACTAAACTACTATTCTGAAAAATGGATAAATTGTGTTTATGTTGAAATTGTTTATGTTAAAATTGATTTTTTCGCGGTTAAGAATACTGCGAGCGATCAACACAAATGAAAGAAAAAAAACAAATACTTATGAAATTTGAAAAAAAAAAAACGGTAAAAAATGTCGTTGTAAGAAAAGAATCGCTTTGATTCCATTCTAAACATCAATTTTGTACATTTGTCATGTATTCGTAATTTGTGATTTGTTTGTGTGTGTGTGCGTGTGCTCTATTCTGGCACTAGAAAAGTTATAGCATTTGATTGTTTTTTGCAAGAAATGTTCATTTGTTTGACTCGGTGTCCGATCGCGCACTTTCCTAAACGTCTGTTACCACCGCGGTTCGGTTCGTTACTGTTCGTATCGGTTCATAAGTGAGTGTGAATATCGTTACAGTTACTAAATTGATTGCCATTGTGCGTATGATTCCATGCATCGACAACATTTGGCTGTGGGGCAATGGTATTTAGTCGTCGCCAAGATTGTGCAACTGGCTGTCCTCTACGCATGTTTTGGGGGATCATATTTATTATAATATATATTTTTTGGGTTTATTTGTGGAAAGTAGGACGAATGGTATGAAATGGCGTACAATTTCGAAAAGAAGAAAAAAAGAAGACAAACAATTTGAGCAAAATATATGAATAGGATATGGTTGTTTCAACTGCAATTCGATCGAAACTACGTGTGATTTTCAGTGAAACAAAACTATTTATCGAATGTGAGGCGTATGGATTGTGATAAAAAGAGCCGAGACTGTATTATCCATCGTGTAATCATCGGTGGAGAAATTGCAATGTAGTTATTTTGAAAATTACAAGCCACCCACTTGAAATAATGTAGCCTCGACATTTCTAATGGATTTGATTGAATTGATGAATGAATAATTGATACTACGAAACTCAACATTTTCCGATGAAGGCATGCGTGTGGAACGGTCAATCGCCTTTCCTCGAAAGCTTTCTATTCTTTTAAAAATACTTTTCACGAAATCACAACAATATTCGTTGTACAATTAATGATATAGTAAAATGCTTGTTAAATCTACAATTTCCTTCAAAGAAACTAACATCTAACCGGTTTTAGTCGTTCGATTTTATGGAATTTTTCTTTGGAACTAATTTTGGGAAATATTTCAACGAATCTCGTTCGAAATTTAAAATCAAATTGAAAATTCACAAATAATATTGAATGGAAATCGACAATACAAAAAACCAAACCGCCCATTAATTCAATAGCACGACAAAAAGCACTTAGCCAAACGTTAACGTATTTAATTATATAAATCCACTCCAAGCGAAATACGATAAAATTCGTATTAATTGTTTAAATACACACAGAATTCGAATGAATTCGTTCGCTTTTCATCGATCGGAATCTTTCTACCTGATGAAAACTTAAAACATTTATACACAAATAACTATATAGTCAACGAACAACATCTGAGTAAAACAAAAATTATTAAGAAAATAAAAACACAGATTCTACGTTTGAAGAAAGATAGAAGAGAAATGATTCTAACGGGTATTCTAACAATGAAATTGATGAGTTTAAAAATTATCGATTTTTTGCTTGTACGCAGTTATTTTTGTGCGTAAAAAAATGTGTGAAAATAAAATACTTACGATGATCGAGACTCCTTAAGAACGAGACTTGGGTCATGCTTTCGAATTTCCGACTCCCTTACTACGTCGGTCAATGTTCTGAAGACTGTGTTATTGGTTCTACAATATTTTTAGGAAGAAAAAAATCAACTTGGATTAGTTGCATTGCTTTCGATGATCCATCAATACCTATATAATATTAAATATCTTAATGAAAGGAGCTTTCAAGTATTAAGTTCAATCTTATTACGAGCATCAGAATGATATTAGTAGAATTGATATGAGTATCTAATATACCTAGTTGATACGAGACCGTGTGCAAAAAAGTGACTAATTGCCACATCAAATTGAAAAATTAACTTCAACTGGCCAATCGTGATTTCAAGCCATTTGATTAATTCGAGACGCTTTTGACTTTAACTACAGTTGACTATAGCCACCAATTTTCGGAGGAATCGTAGCAAGCCACAAAATAGCCGACTGACTACTCAGTCAGACAATTTGCATTCGCGAGTAATACGAAGGGAAGTTCATTACGATTGATCTTCATATTTATTAACATTGATCCAATTATTTATCAACTTTCAATCTCAACACTTTCGATTGATTGAACGTAATAACTGACGGCATCCTAAAAAAATATTATCATAATAAAATAATATTGACAAATCGGATTTGGCACCATCTACAATACTATTTGCATCGTAGTCGCAGATCACTTATCGTAAACACTGGAGTCTCATGGAATGGCAAACTCGACATTGTTTTGAAATCTTTCGTGTCCTTTAAAATGCTATGTTTGAAATGAATTTTAAATGAAAATCAATGAAATTGTGAAATAATGAATTCAGCCAAACTTTGAGTAATACATTAACAATTTAGAATGAAAAAATACAAAGAAAATGATAACAAGGAAAGATCAAATTTATAAAAGACAACAAAAATTAAAAAAAAAATGATTAAATGAAAAAATAAGAAATAATGAAATGAATGGAATTCAAATGTTACAGCGTATTTCTTTTAACCAGGAAAGGACATTTAGATAACAATAAACATGCAAAAATGCCTACAAATGGAAATTCAAATTCGAAATTGATTTCTTTCCAACATAAAAAGAATTAGAAATACAATTGAAACACCTAGTAAAAACGTAAGTCTTTTTATTCGCATTATATTCTCGCGCTTTAATTTTGTTTGTAAGTAACGCGTGAGGATATACTGCCAATAAAAGTAGTCGAAAAATTGTAACGCAGCAAAATGAAACAAGGAATGCAATTGGTCTAAAATTTGTTTTTTTTTTCGAGTCTTTGGTATCGTTTCAAACACACAATGGCTATTATGATCATTTGTTCCAAACCTCGTGACGCAGCACAACGCTGCTCGAAAATATCAAACAAGTGGCCCTTTCTTACTTTGAGGCGTTGACCGCCGTTTGAGTTTCTTTTTATCGCTCAACAATTTTGGCGCATTTTTTTTTTTTTTTTTTGTAACCATTTTGAAACACACTATATGTGATGTCATTTTATACTTCTCAATTCTAATAAACGAATAATCAACTAATAATTATTTTACTTTTAAACATATAAATAATTGTAGCGCAAATGGACACGTACGCTTTGACTGTGACATCAAACAGTATAGCAGCCATTGGTATCAAGAATAATCCCAACCAAAAGACTGGAGAGGAGAATAATAGTGAGTCCATGCCGGTGAATACAGCTGCAATTGGTATCGATGGCCAGAAATTGCTAAAAACAAATAATATTAATGTACCTCAGCATTTATCAATTGAATAAATAAGTCGAAAGAAAAAAATTACCTATAAATTATCATGAACAGAAACCATAAAAGAATTGAACCCCAAATGGAAAGATGAGTGACCCAGGTCCAATGGTTGGTTATGAGACCGGCTTTCAAGCAAACTGTCACAACGACATACTGCAAAACAATTACAAAAAAAGAACATTATAAAAACTCGAATTGTGTCGCGTGCTTTTTTTTCAATTTTTATTCAAATTGCTTGCACAAAAAAGAAGTTTCAATATTTATTTGCTTCTTCACATCAAAAATGTTCAATCCAATTAAATGAAATGAAGAAAAAGAGAAGACGTACCGTGTAGACGATATTGCCGAGAATGAGATAGTCGCCACTTTTGCCATTGCTCCAGATGGTTTCGTTGCCATAAGCGAGCAAAGGGAGCCAAAAAAGTATGATTGAATGAACCAATGCGTTTGCAATCCAAATCCAAAATACACGAACATTGAACAGTTGTGCACTCTGTGATGGCTCATACAGAGCTGGGTATTTTAGCATTGTTTCGGCCGAGCACACTTTATCGAAGATACCGATGGCGAATGGCGGCAAAGCCGTGAAAAATACATTATATAAACCGATTGTCCAGCGTTCGTAGATGATTTGCCCCGACCAACCCGAATAAATGGCAAACCACAATTCAATTACATATAAACATACATTCTTATAAAAACTGTACAAAATCAACTTGCACATTCGACTGTAATTCCATGCGCCGTGCACGAGCAGCAATCGCAGCAAAAAGCGAAACTTCAAAATGAATCAAGAGACAATTAGACAATCAAACAATGAAATTAAAGTATGAGTCCATCAGAAATTAACGACATGAACCATTCCAAATTCTTACTTGTGCTATTGAATAATCGGATGCGCAAGCCGCTTGTAAGCCCTCGCATCCGGAAATGCCAACGCCAACGTGCGCTTTTTGAATCATAGCCACATCGTTGGCACCATCACCAATCGCCAATGTCACGCATTTTGTGTTTGTTGTGACTAAATCGACGACTTCGGCTTTTTGGATTGGCGACACGCGGCAACAAACCACCACTCTACACGAAATGCATAAATCCAAAAATTCGCGGCGTAGATCACAGCTTAAGGCATATTTTAGGGTTGTGCCATCAATAATTAGTGCAACGTTGTTCTGACTTCTTAAATGTTTACCGAAATCGGCGCTATGGCGGCCAATGCATTCTCTCGTATTCTGAAAATGAGATACAAATTAATTTCGGAATATATTTCCATGGCATAGAATATTTACTAACATCCAAACTATCTTCATTCAGAATAATCAAGTCCATTCCTTGTGAAATCAATTTGCACGAGTAACCGATATTTATGGCGGTTTCTTGTTTATCTCCAGTCAAAACCCAAATATTGATATCGGCCTTGAGTAGCGCGGCTATTGTTTCAGGTACACCTTCTTGTAGTTTATCTTCAATTGCTGTGGCACCGAGAAGTATTAAATTATTTTCAATTAGATTGGCAGCATCCTCAACTTTCCGTTCACGGGATTGCATGGCGGTGGACGCTTTATGGTATGTCTCCTTCCATTCATTGTAGATGTCTTCGGGTATTACAGCAACAGCGCAACATAGCGTCCGTAAACCTTCGGTGGCAAAATCTTCGAGATGTTGAAGTGTTATATCACGATATGCTTGGCCATTTGGTGCTAATCGCTCGTAAATCACCGTATCGGCACCCTTGCAATACAGCTTGATTTCCCCTTTGGAATTTCGCACAATGACCGACATTCGCTTGCGAGCCGATGTAAATTCCAACACATTCAATATTTCGTAGCGCTCTCGCTTGCCCAGTGCATCAATTTCGACGGCATTCGGCGTTCGGGTTTCGAACACATAGCCGAAGTTTCTGGCACCAGACACGAGCGCACGCTCGTCTGGACTGGCCGCATGATATATCATCATGCCATTCTCATCTTTCTCCGGAATAACTGTATGACAAACGGCCAAGAGCGTTAAGAACTCCTCAATTATTGGCAGAGTTTGATGTTTGCTTCGAATATTCTGTGGGGGAAAATGGAAGATTACTTATTAAATATGAATGTTAATATGTTGAAAAAATTGATGCAAATGTGATGAAATGTTTTTATATTTTGTGAAATCCACATGTTTTAAGTGTCATTCCAAATGAATCGATCACTCACCTGAACGAGTGTAGATTGTTCGGGCGTGTCTTCAACGGTATAGATGTGACGAGCAATTGAACACTTTTTGAATTCCATCACATTTCGTGTGAGTGTTCCGGTTTTATCGGAAAATATGTATTTCACCATGCCAAGCTCTTCATTCAGATTCGATGTTCGGGCCATTGCTGGCGTATCGGTCTCTTCGTGATACATTTCCATATCGAAATTTATGAAAATCGCCTACATTCATTGATTTCAATTGATTAGTGATTTGAGAAAGAGAATTTTCTTCCGAATTGAAACCCAATGGCAGCTACTTACTTGCATAAAACGAACCAATTCTAATGTGACTTGAAGTGATATTGGAATTAAATTATTGTACAGAATTATAAACGTTAGAAGATTATATCCGAAACTCTTGCTCTTTATATCTGAAATAAATGAGATTTCAATTGAAAATTGGAGACTGAATACATATACGTTCGATATTTACCATCGATAATGAGATACCAATCCCTCGAAGAGTGTCGATTCATCCAAATCTCGCTGAATATAGCACTAATGAAGCAAAGTGTAACTAATATCATAAAAAGCATCAAAACCTGCGTATTTGTCAGTCTGTCAACAGTTGAGCGCTGCAAAATGAAATACGTAATTTGAGCTCGATTATGCGATCCATAAGTGAATTGTTTACCTTTAACGGCGCTGAGGTAGAGTTTCTCATAAGTTTTGTATCGTGTCCTGTGTAAATGACAACACCGAAAACCCAAGCTGTATTCCGAAGGATTGCACCGCGCTGTAAAATCTGATCGGCCCCCAAAGCGACCGCACTGCAAGAGAATTTACAACGTGAATTAATCGGTGACATTTCTTTCGAAAGCGCAGGAAGTGCATGCAAACTAACTTACAGTTGGCCACGCTCCTTCAGCACACCATTGAATTCGTACAAATGGTGATTTGGCGGTTCACATTCAATGGTTGCATTCAAATTCAATAAGTCTTTGGTTTCGAGTAATCCGGCTGTGGCTGGCACAGCTTGCCGAATTTTTAGATTCGTTTCACCGTCCAAATTCGAAGTCTCAATGAATGCCATTGACTGTGGTTCGCTCGATGACATGAGCACCAAATCAGCTGGGAAAAATGCATTATTGACTATTCGAACAATATCACCAACTACGAGATTTTGCCATTTGATGGCCACCCATTGTCCGTTGCGTAGCGTCTCGACATCCCGATGATTGGTGTCGTCATCTGCTCGATGCCGTTTCTGAAAATTGAAGAACAACAAATGTTTTTGTTGATTTTTAGTTTCAGATTTGGTTTTAATTCGATTTGACAAAAGCAAATATTTATTAATATTTCAAATATCAAAACAATCAAAATACTTACAAAATCTTCAACAATTTCTTTGATGGCGCTTACAGCTAAAATGAAAATTAATGGAACTAAAGTCGTGTATCGGCCCGTTGGAGAGACATCGCGTATTTGCTGAAGCAAGGCGATGAATAGAAAAAAACAATTCGAATACCTTCGGAATTGTTCGAACAGAAATGATGGTAAAAAACTAATTATGCTGCAGAACGAGAGAAAGGAAAAATGAAATTAGCGCCAGCACATTGAAATGCAAATTTTTTTTAATCGAAAGATTCTTTGGCAAAGGAATTGGCATAAAAAAAACCAAATTTTATTTGCTCCAAAAAAAAAAAAAACAAAGCGGCTAATTGCCTTACATTTACCTATATTTTGCCGTTGATATACGATTGCTGCAGAACTTCTGCGGCTGCGGCTGATTTAGGAATATCACACGTTTGTCCACATCGTCTAGCGTGGCACCGGACGTCGTGACGTCATCGTCGTCTGTAAGAAAAATGCAATGGAAGCATTAATTAACATTTTCCGATGTTTTTCTGACAAGCAAAATATAAAATCGAAATTATGCGAGCACTTTGCTGCTTATTATTATTAAAATGGATCATAAAATACACAAACTCAATTAAAGTGCTACCGATGATGGCGTGGAAGTGTGAAAATAAGGCAACGCGCGCGCGCTCGCTACGGCGAAATGAGTGAAAAAAATAAACCAGACTAAAGGTCAATCGACTTAAAATGAAGAAACACACGCAATTACCATAATTTTATCGCAGAAATATTATAACCCTCTCTAATTGTTATGAACAAACGATTTAATTGTGGAATTTTGATGCGTTGTTGCGTAAATAATTATTCAACATTTCCATTTCGCTTGACTTTTGAACAATTGCATATCATTTTATTTAATTATGAACCAAAATTCTCTGAAATCGCATCAAGCAACAAAGATCCAGCATTCAACATTTTTTACTTGTTTGTGTAACAAATAATAATTATGAGAATTCTGCTAAATAGCCCTCAAATGAAATATTTGCTTTTCAAAAGCTTATCAAACTTTTCAATAATTGAATTGAAGTCCAATAGACAAAAAGATAATGAAAAGCATATTCGAATGATCGAAAACATTGTATGCATGTTGTGTTTGGTGCAAGCGATCCGTTGACTAGGAAATAACAGCAATTTGTGCTTATGGCTTAAAATAGAATTTGTTTGACCCTCAGAAAGGATACGCCATACATTAAAACTTGTGTTCGAATGCGTATTTGAAAAAGATTTTTGTTATTGTTTCAGTGACTGAATAGCAACAACGTTTTGGGAATTCTCATTTCGTGCTCATTCTTCACATTAACGCCAAACATTTGGAAATCAGATTAATGCATTTTACAGCAAGAACACACGTTTTCCATTTTGTCTTCGATAATGAGCTACATAAATAACACATCGGCGAATGCATGTAATGCCGCGAGTCGCCATCATTCATCGAATATTCATGATAATTCTGACTGATTTCGATAACGAATTTTGATCATTGAGTTGCACACCTGGGGCTTGGACAATGACATTAGGTCAGTAGCAAAACGCAACCACAAAGATACACGCATCTCTGTTGGTGGACAAAAAATAATGCTCTAAATGGAACTTCCGACGTTGAAATAAGGAAAAATAGCTTATTTCAAAACCAGACACCCTAGTCGAATAAATTCGTTTCGAGCCCCGTTTAAAATGTTGCATTAAAATAGATTGGTATTTTGTATAAGTCCTTCATATTATTCTCGCCAGTTTAATTGTTGTTGATTTCGATCTCGTATACCAATCACAATTATAGATCTAGTTCAAAGTATGGAAATGTGTCGAATCATAGTATTTTTATCATAAATTTGCATTCGATTGACATTTCAAATCGTTGCTCGAATTCTACATCCGACAAAGCAGCTGTTGTCTGTGTGTTTGTTCGTGAAGAAGAAAGCTTTATGAAGTTCCGAAGCTCCCTTGTGAGATGTTTTCTAACGAATATTCAATCAACTGATTTGGGACATTTTCGACCGACTATTGCTTGCTGCCTTTGATTATCTCGAATAAAAAAGAACATTAAAATCAACTTTATATTCTGTTAACTCTAGTGAATGGCAAAAAATGACTGAAATTGATTATTTTTCATAAAAAAAAGAGCATTTTTCAAAATGATCGCTGGTCAATTATTTTCACATGAGCTTTCACTTGCTAATGCAAACAGCTATTAAAACTGCCGACTCATTACAAATGGAACAAACAATTGGGAAAAAATCGCACTTTTTCGTGCGGTCCTTTAATTGCTGCAATTACGTCATTGAATGATAATTTTGTATGTAGCCAGTAAAATTATCAGTGAATATTTTGAAATGCAACAGCGGTACGTGTACACTCATTGGCTTCAATATATGCTTATTATTTATTATCTCTATAATAAATCTAAGAGCTGTTTGTGTGGCACGAAATGGTCACACAAACACACACATGTTACAACCATTAATCGCACAACGACCACTTTTAGCTGCGAACAATTATATTCAATCGAAAAAGGACACTGAATCGATTTTCTTGCTATCAAAAGAGAATAGAGACAAACAGAACAGAACAGCAGAAACAAAGAAAGGAAAATTAAGAGAGATTTTTGCTTTGTATTTTTTTGAATGTGATTTCTTACGATTGATTCGTAATCGAAGAACTCGGTAGGCAGTTGTCAGCGAAATATCCATGGTGAAACAACGCTGCCAAAGTGCGTATTCGATACGCGGAGATGTTCCGTTTTGTAAGTTTTCTTCGCAGAGCAAACAAGTTCTTACTTCTATTTTTCATCCAAAGAATGCGGAAAAACGTGCCGGGGCGGTTGCTTCTGAATTTTCCTCATATTATTAGACTTTCTTCTTTTTACTTATTCTTTCTTTACTTCTTCATATAATTTGTTTGATGGCAGATAGTATATTTCTGAAACCCACTATAAATATTCGATGATGAACAACTGTCAGTCGGAGATAGCGTAAAAATGACAAATTCGATTACAACTTGTTCGGCGTATGATTATGGATCAAGCACATGTTCCCATTTTAACATAAATTCATTACTGTATTTGTTTTGTTCAGCAATATTGTTTTGTTTGAACAGGTGATTTCGATTTAACTGCATTTTCAATGAATAAATCACACATTTCACTTTTGCTAAGTCGAATTATCGCGACCGGAAAAACAAAGTTTTCATTTTAGTTTTGATTGAAAGTGGTTATAGCACATAATTTTGTGGCGAGTTAAAGGAAAAGTTAGTTTGATTACAGCTTAAAATGTAAAGAAAACAAGGGGAATGAACAATATTCTAATAAAAAAATTCCAGCTATTTTCGCGCAGCCAAACGCAAATTCATCGCTTCACACGAGCTCGCAATTTCAATTGATTTGCACTACGGATTTTTTTAAATGCCTTATCGACGCCAATATGGTCAGAAGGCTGTGTGTTTTATTTTTTTCCAAACGTACACTTATAACGGTGCGATATGCCATCGATGGAGTAAACGACTGAACTGTCAGGCAAGTATTCAGCGAGCACGTTCTAGCATAAACATCCAATTTTGTCCTTTTCTTTTCACACTTCCTTTACTGTTCGCATTGCATCGCATTGCAATGTGTATGCGAGAAAATGGTATTTGACGTGTGTCTATGTGTGCGCTCGATATAAAGTGATTTTTTTTTGTGCTGGGTAAAAAAAAATACACATGAAAAGGTACTGCAAAAATAGCGGCAGTGAACATAAACAGACAATCTTCATGGAGAAAATGGCTGTAGCGCGCACTGAAGCCATTCTAATGTATATAGTTCGAAGGAATTTACAGGAAAGTGTTTGTGTGTGTGCATTTATTCGAAGAAACAATGTGCACGGAGTCTAATGTGAGAAATCAGATGCTTACCGTTCGAAATGACCAGAGCTTTATGCCAATCAAGAAATCCTTGAAGCAAACTTTTGTGTCTTACAAAAGCACAGTATCTCAGGCAATGATCATTCAATGAATTTCAGTAAGTTGATACATGGGTTTACATCGAAAGTGCAAATCAAATGAGTCCCTTGTGAAGTTTCTGATTGAAAACCAACACTCTTAATGGAGACATGCGAAACCAAAGGGTTTACATGGTGTGCGAGAGAAGATCAGCACACAGCTAACAGTAACAATAACATGATAGACACACACAAACATAGAAAGAGAGAGTGTGTGTGAGAGAGAGAGAGAGAATAAAGAGATGGAGCGATGGAAAGAGAGGGAAAAAGGCAGAAGGAGAGGTAGATCTGTGCACACAGTGCGCTTGTGCTACGCTTACTTTTTCGATTTGTTTTGCTTGATTCCCCGTTGGTTTTTTGTGTGGTGCTTGATGTGGTTGCTGTTGTAGTAGCCGTTGCTGCGCTTTTTGGTCGTGTTCGTCGCATATTTTGCAATTGACCCCGGGTCCAGGTTCCAGCACGGCTTGCACCATTGCTCACTTGTTGCAAAATGCGATTGAAAGCTGTCGTTAAATCGAGAACCGACATTGTGCCTACTATCGTTTGAATGCTGCCGCCGTCGCCTCTGTTTTGAATGCGATTGTGTCACTGTGCGAATGTTCCTTAACTTTTTCCGGGCTTTCGATTTTTCGATTTCGGACTGCATCAACGCTCGTTATCCACCCGAATTTTTGGTATTTAATATTTTGTCGATTTTCGTTCACACTTCTTTTGTATGGGCAAATTTTTGTTGGGATAGTTGTTGCGTTAGGAGAAATGGAGACATAAATATCATCGGTCTTGCTTCATCTTCATGAATTGCATATGAAGTCGGTCTTCTTCGTGCACAGCCATTAAAATGATCAGTTTGCTTCGCTGTTTGCATTTGGATATAATTTATTTCGATTAAATTCGGGAATATTTCATGTTTCATTGAAATCATATTTTTTTCTCTTGTTGTCCATCGATTGTTGGTCGTTTCAATGGTTTTTCTGTTGTTTCAACGATATTTTCTTTTTTAATTCATGTGTTTTCGTGTGGTTCAATTAGCTTGATGCGATTGAATATATGTTATTTATTGCGTCACTGACAATAGCACGGCGTCAACAAACTCAATATTGGATCGATGTTGCTTTTAAGGATTTCAATCACATTTGTTACCAAAACACGATTACTTGTGGTTCCAAAAATAAATGGGCGAACATGTAAGTTGATTGTTGCTACACTTCAATTTCATGAAGTGCTGAACAAAAGCTGGCCGCAATTTCCAATCAAAATCATCTATTCAAATTGTTTCGGCGTTAAATATTTGACTATGAATACTTCGTTTCGTTGACCAATCAAGAAAATGCGTTTCCAGCATGTTTCAATATCGTGGAGCTTTGGGAAGTGCTCAAGCTTATTCAATGAACTGAGCACAATTCAGATATGTCCTCTCAACATACTCGTAATACAAATAACATGTTTACCCATCAATCGAACTAACGCAAATGATTTATGACATTTCCATGATTTTTCCTTCAATCACATTGTATTTTCCTTTGCATTTGTACGCGAATGTCATGTGTCAAAAGACGTATTTGGGATGTCGAGTGGCTCCTTGTTTACATGCCGATTCCACCATATAATTTGACTCGATTCGAATGAAACGTTTTATCAATGCCCTCTTTTGTCTCGAGAAAACTACTGCCCGATAGAACATCGACATCAAAAAGCAAATATTTCATCATAACATTTGATGCCTTGTTTGTTAATCAACTTATTGAACCCAAAATCTGACGACCAATTTGTTTGCGCTTTCGATTAATGGCATCCACAAAAACGCTATCTACTCCAATTATTGATCCATCAAATTCTTGTTTTTGTGGACATTGTTCTTTTATTTAATTTGTTCACCGTGTCTTTGAATCTGTTATGCGTCACAAAGTCACATTGGGGACAACATAGTATCTGGCAAGCCCAAGTTGATTCGCTTAATTTTTCATTCAAATTGAGTACAATAGAATATAATATTTACATACTTCAACCTTCAGGACATTGTGCATAGAAAATTTTAAATTAGTTTTCGTTTCTATCGGAAATGTTAACAAACAAAGATGCAGTTTGACGATAGTATACAAAATTAATTATGCTTGAAAAATGAAAAAATTCTTTCGATAACAAATCAACCCATTTGAATGAGAATGCAATTGTTTCATCAGTTTAGAATATTCAATTAAATTTCTGATGGGCGTCACTTGAACTTCAAAACTAAAATGGCAAAATGTTTAATTTTTAATGTGAAGACCTCGAATTGAACCATGTATTTCTTATGTCTTTTCGATCAATACGAATTGCTTATTTATAGCCAAATAAATATGTGTCCATCAAAGTTTAACCGGCATTTTTTTCGGGCATTTGTAAAAATCACGGTTGAATGCATTTACGAACATCAGCTTACAATGTAGATTGACGACCACATTTCGTTACATGATTATTACAATGGCTTATTTAAAATTAACCTCAGCTTCTGCTCGTTTTAGTTACAAAAGTCCTAATTTTCATATGAAAATGCTTAAAAATAGCATGGAAATAAATTTTATTTGATTGGAAACTGCTGTTCAGACGTTTCGATTTTTGTTGCTCAAAAATAAAATTGTACATGTTCATTTTTGAAGTCATAAATTATAAAAGAGTTTTCGTAGCCTTGAGTTCTGTTGACTTTATGCAAGCGAATTTTCCCTTCGTTCTGAAGCCAAAGGATTGAAATGTACAGATAGAATCATTGCGACGGTGCAATTGAGAATCGTATCAACGGAATTGACGCGGCTTCGCTCTGCCAACTCAAAATATAGCGTCATTTGTGCAGCTGCGTTGAAAGTCATTAGAATGCAGTTCTTTCAAATCAAGCGCTCTTTTCAGTGGAATAGGTTCTCTGCCGATGAAGAGGACATTGTGTTCCATCGATTTCCGATTAGATGCCACAGTGTTGCCAATTGTATACGTTCTTTCACCGATGTCCGATGAAAAATGAGCGGCAATGCATTTAAAATATGCAAATGCTCATTCAAAAGCAATAAATTCCTAAGCTTTTATCGAATGACGCTACCAATACAAATGATGTTTAACATATGTTAGATTTATTCGTAAATATCGTAATTCAATTTCGTGCAGCTTCATGTTGTGCTCGTTTCCGATAGCAATAGAGAAAAACATTCTTTGTCGTCGGCTCCACAAAATAACACAAGTCAAAAGAGTTCATTCAAATTGAAATTTAGCTGTAGCTGTGAACAGTTCGATTGCCTTCGACAGTATTATCTATAAACTCAGTTCTGCCATGAAACGCGCGCTTTGAAAACGTTTATAAATTTTAAATTTCAATCTATCGATTTTTTTCGCTTTCCGTTTGGATGTCAGTGGCGGTGTGTTATTTGTCGTGTTTCATGGCCAAGTTCGATATTTTATTTATCGATATTTCAAAAGGAAAACATGAATATGTTCGTGCGCAAAGAATGAAGCACAGAATTCGATGCTTTCATTAATTATATGAAATCGAATCGGCGATAAAGTCATTTCCACATCAAACTTCCAATCAATTGCTGTACGTTGGAATGAGCTGGAGAAACTAGCAATACAGCAAAGAGTGGGAGAGGGTGAAAAAAAATCATGCATTCATATATGGACAACGTAGAAATACACAAGACTGACTAAATGCCTTTGATGTTCAATTAAATTGTCTTTTGTTCGGATATTGTATGAATATGAAAAGTTCACTCGATAATACGCGCTGATGATTACTATTTATTTCGTCCAATCATTATTTGCATGTTTTTTTTTCAAGCAAATTTTGAAGCAGTAGCGAATTGACGACACTCTGCACCCAATTCCAATGAACGGAATAAATAGTGATCTGAAATTTAAATTGAAATTACAAAGATAAATGTACGGTCCCTGACTTAATATGGTTTGATCGATGCAAAAATGTGATCAAACAACGGAATGAAGCTTCAAATAAAAACTTCTGAATGTTTGCGTCTATTTAGCAATTGAATACGAGTGACCGTTTTTTTCTACGTCTTCCTCTATGTATAGCTTGAAACAAACTCCATTGCAAGGTTCGAGCAGCCAGAAAAGAATGCTCGTTAGCTAGTGAATGTTCGAGATCAATTGGACACACAGAATTAAAACTGTTGTAAATTGATTTGTGCTCGTCGAATGATCGTATATCTTGTTGGCTGGCGTTGTGTCATCACATTTACTTATACACGTCGATAATAAGATTTTAGCACAATATAAACATCAGCATGTGTTCAAATGATCCGCGTGATCATGACGCGATACGAGATCGTTCGTTCAATGTGATCATGCGGTTTCGCCACAACACTCTGCATTGATGAAGTGTTTACAGTCTGCCGCACGCATTTTTTTTCTTTTCGAGAGCGTTATGATGGATTATGAAGGTGAATGAGATCAGAGAAACTGTAAACACAATGAGCAATTCGTAAGCACACACTACTGAGTGACACACATTGGAGCCGCGCTTCACAAAATGCCTACAATATTTTTCGGATCGGAGGATTTCAGTCTGTGTGCGATGAAAACCAATTCGATAAATGTCAGGCGTGCAAACTATTTTTGTTCTATTGAGTGAAATTGTGGCCTCTTCAAAGCTTTGATGGCTTAATGATGGATCCAATACATCCAAAAATATTTCAAAATTTCCCATAAATCGTTCGAAATACTCAAAAAAACTTCTCTTTGATAAAAATTTAATTACTTTTGCTGATAAAATCCAATTAAGTTTGCTCGTTTGGCATAAAAAATAGCATGCTCTTTAGCCATTTTATTGAAGTGATCAGATGCGATTGATATCGGCGCAATCATTTTGCATTTTCAATATTAGCATTTTTGTTGCTGACGCTTTTTTACTGTCGTAAATTAAATATCGTGTAGATTTGCCATGAAAATTGCCTTTCTAGCTTAGTGTTTGTCATATGCAGAAGTCAGCCGCCCATATTCACACGATCAATAATTGAACGATAGCAATAGCAACCAATAATGGTCATTTTGTGTGCCCAACATAACCAAAGCACGCACGCGACACAAATAACATCGACTCGCAAGTACATACAAATCGCCTTCGAACTGGTTAAAACTACAAAAAAGGGGAAATAGTTTTACATTTGGAAAATACATTTAATTATGCTCAACATAATTCGCATGCAACTGAACATGTTCGTTCTTCATCGACATATTTTTGAACTGGTTCAAGTTGGAAAAAGCTAAACGCCGTTAACGTGGAAAAATCACAAGAGAGTGAAAACAGTGGCGAGAAATTTCAATTTTCCAATTGAGAAACTTTTGATAAGATTTTGTTGAAAAGCGTTGCGAATGTATTCGAATTTTTGTTTGAACTGGCAACATGTGCGCCAATTGACACCGAAAACCGCCGTTAAATATTCAAATTATGCCAAAAATTGGAACCGGTTGATCACGTTGCAAATGCCTTCATTGAATTTCGAATGAAAAAGCATTCGAAATGAACGCAAATGTCTTGCAAAGTTTGGCATTATTAGGCCAGCGCACCTTTCTTAAGAGGGGGTTCCAGCTTTCACTTCACCCCAGGTTCGCTAAAATTCCAGTTTAATTGGTTTTTACCCCGATCTGGAATATTTTTCTGAATCCAATTTTTTGGATTTTATTTCCCCCAACCAAACAGTTTATGCATCTACATTTTTGCAATTCAGCAGATTGCCATTTCAATTTCATTGTTGATTTCACTGACGAGACCCGATTGATAAACGTCATCTATGTTTATCCAAAACGATTTAGAAGCTTAATAATAATCATTCAACAAACAATTTTGCTGGTCCAAATTTGAAACATGAAATGATTGTTCTTTGGTTTTTTTCCCAGTTTTGCACTGTGGTTCAATCGTCGATTTGTCCCATAGAAAAGCCAATTCACAGAAAATACTTTTGGCTCTTATCTAATAAAGAAGGTAAGTGAAATCACACGCAAATTGCACGATATTTATTTAAATCATATTTTTATTGCAATTAATCTCCGATTTTATAAGTGTCAATCCGAAAATTACGCCACGAATTAATGACATGAATTTCGTTTTAGAACCCACAAAGCGAAATATCTGGATCAATTGACACAAAACAATGCATGAAGATGCCATGGAACCACGCACAACGGCTCGTCATGAGCTTGCAAACACTTCCAATCATTAAAGGGGATTCTTTTGTCTTTATTTTACAATTCACACAATTTATTCGTCAATGTTGACTCAGTTCCATTCCACCACTCTTGAGAACCGAATAGTTCTGGCTGCGTGAATGATTCGAAATTCAATTTCAAAACAATGAAATTTTTATGGATTTCCCATTAATTATGTTTGTCGTTGTAGTTGATGACAAACTTCTAACGAATTGTTTGGCGTTGTTAATCATTGGCGAAGAACAATGTCTATTTTCCAGCCGAGCGCCGAATCGCTCATATTTCTATTCATTCAATTAGGTTTGGATAAGCCACATGCAATAATTGCGAAGCTTCCACAAATCCAATAGCGTAGTAATTAACATTCACAAGCATTTGCCATACTCATCGAACCAAACGATAAAAAAAAAACTAGGAATTTTTATGAAAATCAACGTTGAAACTTGAAACAACGAACGAACGAAAGAGAAACAAGAACATCATTATCTATAAATAGATGAATTGAGAATGGAGTTTATTACAGTTGAAAAGTTTCTATTTAGGCTGACTTCTGAAATGTAAATGATGTAGGTGCACGCGGCACTAGCTCACTAAATGCTTATTGTACGCACTCGGTTAATTCACTTATTTACTGTGTCACTTGAAATTGTGCTATATTTTAAACATCATTTTTTTCAAGACTCAACACTCAGATTACTCCGATTCCGTCGCAGACAAACTCAAAGATTGGCCAAATTTAAATTGGTTATTTTTTTGTGTCGGCTTGAAACGCGATTTACAGTGATAATAATATAATGGTAACAACAATCGCAATGTACACACAACACCGAAATAATTGAGAACCGAAAACGATACACGATAGTCAAACGAAAAATAAACGTAAAATGTTGTTAAGGTGCGCTAGAGACCTCGAACGTGTGTTGATTTCGGTTCGAAAGCAGTGGCAACCGCACAACAATCACAACGCAATTCGATTTATAAGCACAGACACACACGAACTTGCACATATTCATAGCTCAATCAACAGCACACCAATTTGTATGTGTCTCTGTAATTCTTTTTGTCTCTGTCGATCCACTGCAAAACCTCATCAAACGCAATCGCCTAGCTCCTACGCACAGCTACAGTCACATACAGAACGAAGTGATCCATGTTCGTATTCAATATTCATATCAAATACACAGCCGCTAACTCACCGGACTGACTGACTGAATGGTTTTTGTGTGAATTGTTAGGCGAATCAAATTATTGTTTTCATGAGTTTTTTTTTGTCGTTGTTGTTGTTGAAATATAAAGGAGAGAATTGATGTGCTCCGTATGATTTGCGGTTCGGTGAAGCGACTTTTTCTAATTCGTACCGCTTTTGATCGAGCCATGTGTCAGTGTGTCGGATAAACAATAAGTTTTATTATCGCAGCAATCATGAATGATACGTGACGAGGACAAACAATACTTAATGTGTTTTTTTTTTTCTGATCACCAATTATATCGCATATCTTTTCTTTTCCAAAATGTGTCATTGTTTTTGCAAAATTAATATGAACTTTTCAAATGGTCGCACGCACAAAGTCTGCCGTAAAATCCAATTTCCTCCATTCTTGCGGATGTGTATTTTATGACAAATGTTGTGACAACACCAGCCTTGCGAACTTAATAAACAACCGTTTTGAATAACAAATACGATTTAGAGTGCAAGACGCTCGTGAACAATTGTCAACATTGTATTCGGTTTACTTTTGCGCTCGCAAATAATTGTATATGTGCGTTGAAATAAAATCAGTGTGTTTGCTTAATTGTGTTAAATAATGTAGCTGCTGATGGTACGCTGCTAACTCAAATATTGTTCGCACTTTGTCCAGAAACTTAATTCAATCTGATGACAAAGACTGAACAGTTGCTGCTTGTTCAATTAGATGTTGTTGAGCATGACCAACGGATTCTGGTCTCTTCATAGTAACGCTCATTTCGAAAGTCTTTTCTCTTTCAAAGAGACATTCACACACACACACACAAACATAGCAGCAATCGCAAATTTTTCATTCATCCGCGATGCTGTTACGCTGTCTATTTGCACGAGTGAATTCAAAATAAATGGAATGAATAACAAGCGAAACACTTTCTTTACTCCATATAAAATTAATAGCCCGTTACATATTTCAGTAATGATCATTCAAAACGTCATGAGTGATTGCGTGGCTACAACTATTGAACTCAGCCAAAATGCAACGGCAATAAACCATTCACTTAACACTGTATAATGAACAGAATCTTACATGCTTTTCCGCTTGATTTATACCATTTCACCTCATTGGCCATGCAATTTCGGTATTTATCAGGGAGTAAAATAAGGGGTAGTGAAAAAAATTTCAGCTCTTAATCCTAGTGTTATTTTGCCAAAATAATCATTTTAGACTCGGAAATTTTCATTCCATCATATTTAAGAAAAACAACTCTTAAGTCTTAACTGTTGTATCAGCTACCGACTTTATGATGATTTCAGAAAACAGCACCAATTCGGCCAATTTCAACGATATTTGTTTAGAAAAAAGATAAAAATAAAGTTTTTGAATATATACCGATCAAAATTGACCGAATTGGCAGATTATTTCTATGATATCAATCATACGGTAGATAGCTGATTATAATCGATTATTAATGTATTGGCTCTATTCGTTCCAGTGTAAATGTCAACCAAATACGTATTTTGTTTATGGACAGAAAAACAAAGTAAAGCTAATCTCATTATTAAAGTATTCGGCTATGGACGAAAATTCTGGAAACTATTTGCTTTGCTCTGCCATAATGCAAAACACGTGATGCGGCAACGAGTCATCGAATTATTTACAAAAGAAAGAAAAATATACCGTAACAAATCAAAGTAAATAAAATTCAAAGAAATATTGTTGTACATCTATATTTGTTGTGTTTATTTATTGAATTTAGTCTAACTACAAATTTTCGGTATGTCTTGGTAAAATTTGCCTCTTAATCAGTTTTTGCGCGTTTTTGGAAGTTCTTATTTTTCTTATTTTACTCCCTGGTATTTATCATCTCATTTTCTCCTGCATTCATGCAACGAATCTAATTGCTCAACTTCAAAACAATCAATCTCGAAAGAAATAGAAAATTTTGCGTTTTTGACGGAAATCAACAAGTGTCCGTTTGGGAAACTACACAAAATTATAATCTATAAATATATTTTCACATCTGGTTTTAAGAGATACGATATTTCGCTGGCAGTCAAGTAGTCTGTTGTTGTGCAAATTATGTGATTAGCTTTTCGTCATTACAGTTGTTTTTCAACGTAAAAATGATACAATTTGAAGTTCAAATTTTGGATTTGATTTATCGCATTTATAGCAATTGAACTCAATTGAACTTCACACGTGTCACAATTGCCCACATTTTCGTCAACAATTTTGTATCACCCGAATACTTTTTTTGTACGATTCAGCCCAATTGTCCAATTTTGATATTTAAACGGATTTTAAGATGTTTTAATTATCTTCCATTTAATGTCAATGATTTTTCAATTTTTTATCCATTTACTTATTTATGATATCGACTCGAATTTATCAGAAAAACTAGCAGGCGTTGTTCATGTGCCTTGAATTATTCTCTCTTCATTTAAAACATGTGATTGTGTGTCCACAATGAACGGAAAGGAGCTATTTTAAAACTAAATATCCTAAAATGATGATTGCCTGGATTCTCATAACAGCAATTAAGTCCATTTTAATACGGATAGTGTACCTTCATATCCTTTCCATTTTTTTTTTTTTTTTAATGAAATTCTCTTCACCGAATTTCACAACAAATCATGATCAATATAAATTACTGGTTCGATGAATTATCACATTGATTTGCTATCAGCGATAAAACATTCGATTCGAAACAACCTTCGAAATTCATTTGAATAAGTTTCTTTCTTCAATAGAATAATCAAATTTAATGTAACAAACATGTTTAGTGTATCGAAACAGAACTGAGCAAAACGTCAAACAATCAATTGATAAAAATGATAAGGGTTTGTGTGACAAGCTTTGTCATTCATCGTGTTTTTCAATTGAATGAAATAAAAATACCTGCATACTCGATGCGTTTTCTTCTTAAAAACGAAGAAGTTAATGCACTGCGACCTTTAACTCGATTCGATCTGGTGGTGGAATCACTCTTCTTCGTTAAATCACTGGTCATGAATCGTTTGCGCTTTGACTTCGATTTGTCGGAAGGTATTCCAGTCGCAGGAGCTGACTGATTTCCACTTATAATCGAAATCGAAGATGCATTGTAATGGTCTGTATTGCTCCGTCTGAGCTGTGGCCGTGCAACCGGTTTGCTTGCATCGGACGGTATCGATATGGAAAACCGCTTGTTTGCTCGATCATTCCGAGCACCGCTTGAGTCAGGCGCATCTCGCGTTGAATGACGACGAAAATACA
Source organism: Obolodiplosis robiniae (assembly GCA_028476595.1). Lineage (NCBI taxonomy): Eukaryota > Metazoa > Arthropoda > Insecta > Diptera > Cecidomyiidae > Obolodiplosis > Obolodiplosis robiniae. The sequence goes on along the minus strand of CM052017.1, from coordinate 2,040,842 downwards.
GTTCAAAACTATCATTATTATTTTTTTGATCCATCGTGAATTCGAATGCTTTCGTTAAATTCGAAAATTCGCGCGAAATTTACACGGAACTTTTATCCACAATTTGCCGTTGCCGCCAATTTCTTTTTAGGAACAACGTGTTGATGCGAAGTGAGCAAGAGAACAAATCAGCTTGCCGAAGTCGATGCGTTGTTCTCTGAAGTTCAACCAAAACTGATGGCCGATTTGCAGTGTTAAAATTATATCAGTACAAAAATTACTGAATCACCTCACTTCTTGCCTGATAAATAGTGAGTGCAAAATCACTCGCGCGCGCACGCATCATTCAAACATACACAATATACACCATTTTTGTGTAGCTGGTTTGATTATTTTTTTCCTTTTCCTTCCTCTTTGAGTTTCTGTTGGTGATTTTTTTTTTTCCTTCTATTTTTATTCTAATGATATTTTGCGTTGTGTGTGCGAAGAACCAAAATGCTTTCAAGGGAAGTGCTGTTTGCGATATAATACAAGGGCTGGGCTTGATTCGCGTCGAAAATGACACACCAAAAAAGACAATCAGTTTCTTTTAAGTCATTTGACCATTTTCACATGCAACGTCGCTCCCCGGTTTTTTATAGATAGTTTGCTATTTTATCTATCATTTACGTGAGGTGAGACGCTTTATTGATGGAACTTGATGTTGAGATTGGAGCAAAGGGCCGTGCCGTGCCAGTCATAAACCCGCTGAATTTAGCTTGCAATGCCTTCTTCATCGAACATATCTCGCGCAAAAAAACGACGAGCTCGCCAACTAACGTACAATTCGATACATATGTGCTTTTCGCTTTCTATTTGTGTGAGCCATTTGATATTGTGTGGCTTTCGGTCATAAAATAAGACGGTTATGCGATGATAACGATGTCGCTTTAACGAGAAAAACTTAAGCATTCACTTTAACTCTGGCTTATTCCCTCTGTTGCAAATGAATATCACACAGCCCGAGTAAATAGATATTCGTAAATCGCACTGGAACTCTTAATCACCACAATTCTTGCACAAAACCCTCGCTTTTCAATGTCACTCGATGTTGTTGGAAATGTCAACATCAACACAAATATCATATAATTTACAATGGCAGATCGAAGAATGATTTTAACTGAATTTGTCACTGGGGTAGTTTCTCCGTTTGCTTGGATATTTTCAAGTTTGTACATAGACATTACAAAGCGCGCTTCTTGCAGTTTCAACAATATTGGAATATCAAAGCAAGCGGTAAAACATCCAGAGTATATAAATTCCAAATGACACAATTGTTGGCTTATGTCATTTCAGTTATGCGATATCATTTCGCTTAAAGACACGTCTTTGTAGCGGCGAAATGGCACACCATCTCATTATGGGGACGCAATGTAGCTGCAACATTAAATGGTCGTAATGTGTTTGAGCAATGTTTGGTTTTGGTTGAAAAACCATACATATCATTTATGGTACTTTGATGTGGTTTTCCATAAAACCCAATGATTCCAAAGGCACATCTTGGTCATCATTTGACCATTAGGATAGCGAAAGGCCGCGATGATTTATATAACGAAAAGGCAAGCGAGCATGTACTTCGTCGATGTTTATATTTGTGCAGTATTCATTTGTTGTGCGTATTTCGTTGAAATTTTACGATACATTGGGATATTCGCGGAAAAGCGTGGCATTAAAGCAACGTTAAAATGCTATACAAGAATGTTGCCGAGTCGAATCAAGCAAGCGGAAATAATGGTCGCTCCTATCCTCGGCACAATGACATTTCCATTTGGAAAATTACATTGTAAAGCCCGCAAGCTATGATTTGTTCATCCGATACAACTTTTAATCGGGAAATTTGCCAATTTCTTACTTGAATTTGTGAATGAGTTTTGGAAATTTTGAAGAATTTATATTTTCAATCGATTTAGAGGAACAAATTCAAAGAAATGTTAGCAAATATTTGTAACTTCATTGCAGTATCACTTCGATTACAGCGATAGTCTTTGATTGAAAGTGTCTAAATGTTATGAACACTGGCCAAACACAAATGCAGTTAAAGAGTTTTTCAGTTTTTAATTGCTCGGTTTAGTCTGTTTGCGTATTTTTTGACTAAGTTGTCGATGAGAGACTTCTTGTAGCCATTTACTTCAGCTAATTTAACAATATGTTGGTATTCGCACTTGCATTCCTCGATGTTGTCTGGTAGTCGACGCATTCGATAAATCATAGAATTGAATGACGATAATTTGTTTTATTGTGTGCAATATGAATCGTTTGTGATGTATCTGTTGTTATTGGCTTTCGATATACCGCAAATTGTAATTTTCCGTTGACGCATTTAATATTCAAATCTAGAAACGACAAATGCAGTGGTTGTCGAAAAGGAGATTTTCAGATTGATAATCTGCATTATTTTGTAATTTTGGTTGACATTCAAATTTCCGATGGCAATTAAGCTAATAGTGCCATTATTTTGCGGTTGACATAGTTCAATATAAGCGGTTGACCAGACCCGCAAGCTCACATGTGTGTTGGACAGACCGAGCGCGCATTGGAATTAGATGTTTCAATCGCGTGCAGAAAAACCATGAAAGCGCTTCGAATGACAGTAGTGAAATCATCCTGACCTTCGTTGTGCTTTTATTTCAAATTTTCCGGATTATCCGCAACATTGACAAATTGTGGCAAACCGACCGCTAATGTACCACCTACATTTAAATGACCATTATTGAAATCTGAGCACGGAAATTGGAAAATACTAAGCGATCGGGCCGAAGCTAAATCGCGATGCCACACCTTTTGCTGTTTCAGTTCTGACAAGAGCTTCTGCATGTATGCCAGCCACACCTTTGTTGGCTTAAAGCTAACCGAGCTCTGGTGTCTGCAAACGGAAAGGGTTGCTGCTCGATTTTCGTTTACCGAAAATGTTTTGTTCATTTATTTTGAAGCAACAAAACAATGCTTCGAAGTGAACCAGAAACACAAATTATTAGGACACAAAGTACAAAATCTATGACAGTGCGATATTTGTAAGCGATTGCACTGGAGGTGTTTCATGATACACGTTTTTCCCCGTTAGATCGTATTTATTTTACTGTCAAATGACACTCTCTTTGCTTTTATTCATGCACATTTCAATTGTAAATTATTGAATTCATTCATGAGCGTGCAATGAATAAAACAAGAAAATCCAACCTCCTACGAATACGATGTTAAACTGATTTTATGCCAAATCTCTTTTCAGAAATCCTGAAGTGGATAACTTCTATATTAAAGTCAAAAGTTTGGACTTGATGCTTTAAACATGAATCTGTCCGAGATTGATAACCAAACCAATATTGAAATCACAAAAACCATTGAAGTTTCATATGATTTTCTTTATCATTTATGATTCATATTTTAAGACCCAGCTGTAGAGTATTGGTTAGCGTGCCGGCTTTGCAAGCATGGGAACGTGGGTTCGAATCTCACTACTGGCCGTTTGATTTTCTATCAATTTCATCATTGCTAATAACAGTGATATATTGATGGGAGACAAACTAACACGGAGTGTTTCGGAGGACACTTTAAGCCGTCGGTCCCGTGTGTGTGCACAAAGAGGATTTTGAGTTAGAACAGACACACGTAAATTGACTACCTTAACGCTAAGGTTGTGTTATTGGGTAATTGAATATTCAATACACCACCGCAAAAAAGGTAGTAGCCATTCATGGGCCCGAGCATTCGAATGCGGTGCAATCGTGCCCTGAAAGCCCCTCACCAATAATAGTTCTCATGCTACACAATTTGGTCTATAAATACTGAATAATGAAGCCCGCTGCATTGAATCCAATCAAACCTTTGACTACACGATTCGTGAGGCATAACTGTTTCATTTCCAGGCCAATTGTAACCATAAATGCTCTATCATAATCGCGCTAGAAGAAATCATTTTTTTTATTTTGAATTCAAATCTTGCATTCACTTGTCAAATATAATATCAAAATTACTCACATTTGTAGCAAAACCCATATTGGCACAGAGAGTGTCGTTTTTTTTCACTTCATATGGGTTTTTTTTCGGCAATTGGCAATGGGAATGGATTGTTCGTACACACCAAACAGTCGCCAGATGTATCACATTCTTCATAGCTTCCATTCAGTACATCTTCAATAGCTTGCGCATTTTCATGAACAAGCGGAGCGAATACCGGTTCAGTTTTTATTGGCCGTGAAGTTTCCAAATTACTTTCCATATTTTTGATTGTTTGATTTGCGTTTTTCGTTGAATCAATGGCTACTGCAACTGGAGCATTATTAAATGATATTTTAATGGAATTGTTTAAACTTAATGATGACTCACCCACTGATTGTGGCTCATCAACAGTTTCAAAATGACCATTTGATGAAATAACGACATTTGAAGCGACAATACTGTTTGACGATGCACCCATCGAATCAGTGGCATTCAGTTGTTGTAGCTCACCAACAACTTCGAATTGATCATTTGACGACATGTCGATATTTAGATTCACAGAAGCGGTTGATGATTCAACTAACAAATCATTTGCGTTTGATTTTTCGTTTATTAGCCGTTGTGCATTCAACGTTTCAGATTGACCAATATTTGATTGCATGCTTGTTTCGACGTTCGAATCGTCTGTCCACGAATCGCGCAATGGATCTTTTGCATTTGATTCATCATCATTTGAGTCTTGTTGTGCATTATTTGGCACTAAAATAAGCAATCGTTGTTGATCACGGGTGAGCTGATATTTCGTACAAGAAATAAAATTTCGTGTATTTTATGTGAAGATTTCAAGTATTATTATTTGTTTATTGTATTGTTTGGTTTTGCGAACGGTGGGACGCGTAAAATAGGCAAACAACCGCAAATGGAGCAAATGAAATGCGGTGAAGTGTACCGCGATTGAGATGGAAATTTCAATTATGTTTGTAATTGTTGTTCGTTTGAATTTTTATCGGCGCCCGATTTTGAAGAGCATATTGTTGTTCATGTTTCGTTAAATTCGGATACATTGAAAGAAGAGAAATTCCTTGAGAACGATACAAATCAAAATTATTCCATTGAAATTGAACCAGTACTGAATAATCACGATGAAATTGAGGAAGAAGATGAAGAAGAAGAGGACGATGACGACGATTTGGATGCGGACCCAACATTTGAAGAAACCGAATTCATCATTGAAACGGAATCAACAGTTCAAGATATATTTAATGAGGTGGCTGATGATTCAATGTTCAAATGTGATTGCTGTGACAAAGTGTACGCATGCTGAGGCTTGAAACAACAACTCATTCATAATTACAACGATGAAAGTAAAGCATGTAAATTGTGTCCAGCATATTATGAAAAGGATTCCGAATTGAATGCACATAAGAAAGTGCACAATTTGGCAAACACACTCGAATGTGCGCATTGCATGGAAATATTTGCTTCGGCCAATAAATTGAAACGACATTTGATATCAAGCAAAACTGAAATGGGTTTTCCGACACCAAAACGATCACGAAAACCGATGCTCAAAAAACCGGATGATTTAGTTGATACAATCGAAATTGACGAGAGCAAAGAAGTATTGGAAGATGATTTTGAGGTGGAGGCTGGCGATAAAAAAACGCCATAAATTTGTGTGCAAAAAATGTGGCAAAGAGTATTCATATTTACACTATCTGAAGAAACATTTGAAACGTCATAATGACAATACACTGAATCATTCGTGTGAAATTTGCGGGCATGAATTTAAATTACGACAGAATCTAACGGCCCACATGCGGACATACACCGGAGAAAAGCCGTTTAAATGCAGGTAAAATAGGAAAAAAAAAATTAACTTTTTTGTCTCATATTTATAATTTCTAATGAATTTGTCTCTTTTTTCTTAGACTATGCGGTAAAGCATTCAACCAACCCTACTACATGACCATTCACATGCGAATCCATCAGAAAGAAAAACCATATCAATGCAACTTGTGTGGTGTTTCGTTTGTTACACCAAGCCACTTGGGCAGACACATGAAAAGTCATAACAACATTAAACCGCACAAATGTACGATATGTGATCGTGCATTCATTCTTCCCGGTCATCTTCAGGATCACGTACGATCTCAGCACACACACGAACGACCATTCCACTGTGATGTGTGCGGCAATACATTCTCACGACGGAAATTGTTGCGCCAACACATTGCATGGTGAAAAGCGATTCAAATGTAAATACTGTGATCAAGTATTTTCACAATCGGCCGGTCGAAGAGGTCATGAGATTCGTGTGCATAATGCGGAAGTGATATCAGAATTAGATGAACAGCGTGAATCTTTGCTACGAAGTCAACGGCGATTGGAATCAGCCAATGAAGATCTTTCCAAATCTAGTGCTTTCATTCGTGCAATGAAACGCAACTTTTTTTACAACAAATTAACACTAATTTTGATTATCGTTCTGGAAGTGGTCTGCCTTATTGGTTTAATTGTTCTTAAGATTAAGAAGTAAATAGTAAAGGTAAATTTTATGATTCACTTCAATGTTAACCGATAATCAAGGAGAAATACAGAGAAACAAATTCATAATTAAAAATAACAAAAATTTATGTGTGTGTGTTTTTTTTTCATGATTCACAGCGATAATGTTTTTCTAAAACAAATTAAGTCTCGTTTCGATAATCAAAATTTAATTTTAAAAATATTTTTTTTGGTAAATGGATACATTTGGATGAAGCTTGGAAAATATTCAATGATTTGAATCTAAAAATACTAATCCCAGTCACCAGAATGTGTTGAATATTTTAAAGTGATTTTCAGTGTTGTTTAAACCTTTTCTCAAATTGCATGGTACCGTATGGCCACACTTTCTACCTCACAGTCGAAACAAATTGCTTCGTTTTTTAAGTACCTACGGTCCCACTGTTTACAGGAAATTTGATTTAGAATATGTAAAGAATAATCAACCGAAGAACATTTCATTCATTTTCCTGTTTGATGTACATTGAACATATTTCAAATTGCCCATTTTACCAATAGGGACACCACGTTCCACATTAAGTCCACTGACAGAATCGCATAAGGCGCGAAATCTAGGTAAACCATGTACATATTTGACATTTGTTAAGTTTACAATACCAGCCAAAATTATCACAATAGCCAGCTGAAAACGCCGAGATCAATGAACAATGAGTATTTTGTGTAGATTTCAATTGTGGTATTGAATTGTTGTTCGATTTTTAGATCGACGGGACGTATTTGAAACGGTATACACCATGGTTTTCCGCCATTTTTACGAAAAGTTAGAAGAAAATCAGTGCCTTTGAAAAATGGACGGTTTACCTGAACGAAATAGACGACAAAGTTTGCGACTATCAAGCAACATTCGAAGCACAGAAGATGAGCCTTCACCCAAACGAAACAGACGTAATTTGAATAACAGCACCCACAACTCCAGCGAAGCACAAGTGAATGTAAAACAAACAGAAGACACTATCGGGGCCGCTGAAAACAATTCAAATGAAGATCCCAGCTCGCAAGCTGCCCAATCAGGCAACGATGGTAATATTGAATATTTATTAAAATAAATATTTCATACGATAACTTTTTCATTCATAAATTCGCAAATCAAACATTTGTTATTTCTATTCACTCACAGGAAATATTTGTGGTTCACCGATTGCCGAAGCAGTGGTTATCGATGGTAATAAAGAAACCGAGCAAGAATCAAGCGGTGTGGTAGCTGTTTCAAAAATAAAATTATTGATTGAAGAGACACTGAAAACATCACGAGACGTGAACGTTAAATGTGCACAATCATCTCTTCAAGCGGCATTGAATACAGCACAAAATGTGGCTGATTTGGAAAAAGAAATAGGAGACATGAAAAAAGAAATAGAAGATATGAAGAAAAAGAATGACAAAGAGAGGGAAGAGCAGGACAAAGTAATTAAAGACATGCAAAAACGCTTCGAAGAACTTGAAAATAAAGGTCGTACATGTGATGCTTGCTCCCAGACACACTCAAAAAATACATTTTACAAATTCATATGTGACAAATGTGTTAGAAAAACTTCACTTGATTTGATTCTCAAAGGAATTCCAACGCCACCCTCATCGCCAAGTCCATCATCACCAACTCACGGTTAAGCAGCACTATAAGCAGCAATATTTAAAAACAAATTTAGTTTAATCAAATGACAAAACACACTTGAATTTCCTAGTTGTTTCATTAATAAAAGCCGAACTATTTACATACATAAACATAGCAAGCATTTGCCTTTCAGTTGTATATTTTTCTTGTAAAACCATTTGCTCTTATTAATCATCTACACTGGAAATATTGGGAAACAATTGTTGTCCATACATGTTTATTGTTCAAATGGAATGGCTGGTAAAATCACGCCTGTGCATTCACCAAAACCGATGCGAATATTGTCCCTTTGACAAAATCCTCGAATGATGACTTCATCACCATCGGCTAAGAATTTTCGAGTTTCATTTTTTTTCAGCGCAATGGTTTTGGTTCCTTTCCAGCTCAACTCCAGCATCGATCCAAATGAATCGGGTGTATCGCCGCTAATGGTTCCCGATGCGAATAGATCACCTGGATTCCAATTACATCCAAATTCGCGCATTATTACATGCGCATGCAAATGTTTCTATTTCTTCCATTCATTCATTAGCCATGTATAATTTGGCAAAAAAAAGAGCGTGTGTGTGTATGTACGCGATCGCACGGTGGCCACAATTAAATTTCATTTAATATGTTTTGCAAGAGACTGAAAAACGGCGAGTGTTGCGTTAAGGTTTTGAAATATTTTTCGGTTGTTTCGTGGCATCTTTCTCTTTCGGCACATTATACTTTGTTTGAGAGAAGAGAAATTGATGTATAAGGCAACAAAAATTAAGATACACGGGTTCTTTTTAATCACTTGTAATGGAATGTTGACAGCTTTACCATACGGTATGAGTTTCGAATTTTGTTTGTATTTTCCTTGTGTCTGCCGATGAAATTTCATAGTCAAATTGAATTCATACAGAAGAGAGAAAGAAAAGTGTGTACCGAAAGCGAGAAAATATAAAAAACAGCAGTAGCCAATTTAACGGGCAAATGGTGCGCATAATTTGCTAAAAAAGGCATACATTTCAACGTTCATCTGGTCAGCATTTGACAATTATAATAAAGGGTGATTTTTTAAGTGGTTTCTTTTTGAAAATCGAAAAAAACGCAAAAAATTTCGAAAAGTGAATCAAATCTTTATTGAAATCGATAAATTGGTTCTTGCCATTTACTTTTTGAAAATAATTTCATGCCCCACAAAAAATAATCCAGGGGCGTTAAATCGCACGATCTGGCCGGCCAATGAACGGGGCCGAAACGAGAGATGAACTGTTCGCCGAACTTACGGCGCAGTTCGTCCATGGATGGACCCGCTGTGTGGCTGGAGGCGCAAGCGTTGCTCGTTTGTAAGTCTTTCCATCTTGAAATTGCAAAGCATACTGAGCATTTTTGACTGTGACAGACGTCAGTTGGAATTTGACATCTGTCAAAAAATTAAACGTCAAAAAGAAACCAGCTAAAAAATCACCCTTTATGTGTTCGTTACACGTTTATTTGAAAAAAAAAAAAAATAGGTTCGATAAAACCATATTTGAGCCACCCAAATGGTCAACGTTCTATATTGTGCGGATGCATTTTTGTGTGTATATTAATTCTATTATATATTGTATGTTAATTAATAGATTATTATATTATTAATAGATTCTAATTATATTAATTATTATCTAATAATATAATTTTTACATATGAATATAAAATTACAGTTTGATTTCTCTATGCTCAGCATAAAGAGAAAAAAAATTAAATCACATCGTCTAAAACGCGTAAAAAACACTTTTGAGTGTTTTCAAAATTTTTACCTTATCGCAATACTTTTACACGGAAAAGTACAAACACAATAAAGCAATTTTTCATTGGAGATACCGAGAAATTTGTTTGGTTTTTGCTCACTTTTTGACAATAAGTGTAATTTTTGATTCAGAATCATCCATAACTTGGACTGAAAATTTTTTTACTCCTTTTAATAATTTTACTATGTATTGTCGTTTGCATAGAAAACAATCAATATTTACATTATAGTTATATTATACATATAATATTTATTATTCCACTGTTTATCTTGATATTCAGCCCAAACGAGGAAAATATAACAAAAATTCCTTAGAATTCATGGCAAAGGGTGAGCGTTACAAATGTAACACATTCATTCAAAGCAGAAAAAGATATCAATAGAGAGATGGGAATAATCGATTTGTTCAGAAGATATATTCTCGACTGTCAATTCAAGATAGAAGCCGAAAAGAATGCCATACGCTATTTACTGGAACAAAAATTTGATGAAAATTATCCTCTTCTTTTGATGAAAATGATCAAAATAAGGTTCAAGAAGAAGAGAAGAAAGCGAAACCTTATGAATTTGATGAAAATATTTTCAATTTCAATATCATTCCGTACTACGAATCAAGAAAACTGAAGTTCAGTAACAACCGCCTGCCGCTATGACAAAAGAGGATGAAAAACTTTTTTCAACATTATTTCCACTCGAATGAAACATTGAATAGAATACAATGTAAGCGATCACCTCATAATCAATATCGCTTTTTGTCGTCCAAATGTTGAACCTAATGCTGAGCATAGTCATCACTTGGGCGATTGAAAGGCCGAATTGAGATGAGAAATGTTCTCAAAAAAACAGTGTATATTTAAATATATAAGAGAAATAATGGACATTGAATCATTCATTATTCATATTTATAATGACATGGTGCGGATATGTTCAGATGAAATGTTTGCGGAACACTAACGAATCGATAGAAGCTTTTGGAGGCTCAAATATGAAAGATTTCAAATATTTCATGAAAATGCCTTAAAACGTGCACCGCATGGTTCATTCTCCCAATTTATTGACACTACTGAGCAAATCTGTATATCACAAACGTTCTGATTTCATATCATTAATATTTACTTGCAATCACTCTGATTAGCCCCTTGGCAGCCCACATTAGGATTAAAAGCCGAGTTTTAAGAAATCTACAAAATATGTAGTGTAAACAATTCGACCATACAATCATCGGTTAATATTGATTTATAGAAAAAAAATTATGTTTTATTTGGAATTTAGATGAAGACTATCAATAAATATAGTCGGGTCAGTTTGTAATATTTATTACAAATGTTATTATTTTTGGATCTGTAATAAAATGCGATCTTATTATTTACTACATCTTATTAAAATAATAAGATTGTAATAAGTAATATTTATTATTACAATCTTATTAAATAATATTGGGTGTGTTCCTAGAAAGACGCGCATCGTTACTAACTTCGTTTCGATTCACTCGCGCCATTTTTTTTGACAGTGACAGCTATTCTATCTTAAAGAGCATCAAAAAATCTATTGAATTACAAGTGTCAAAGTGAACAGTCGTATTTTTGCAGAAGTTTTTATCATAATCGAAAATGTCTAATTTCGTGCCTTCAAAACAACATTTGCGGGAAGTTTTGATACACTACTTTCATTTGAAGAAAAGTGCAACAGAAGCGCAACGTTTACTCATTGAAGCTTACCCTGAATATTCTGTAAGCATTAGAATGTGTCAGGAGTGGTTTGTACGGTTTAGAAGTGGTGATTTCGATACAGAAGACAAAGAGCGACCAGGTCCATCAAAAAAGTTTGAAGACGACGAATTGGAGGCATTACTTGATGAAGATCCATGTCAAACTCAAGAAGAACTTGCAAAATCATTGGGAGTCACTCACTCAGCCATTTCCAAACGCTTGAAAGCAGCTGGATACATTCAAAAGCAAGGAAATTGGGTGCCATATGAATTGAAGCCGAGAGACGTTGAAAGGCGATTTTTCACTTGTGAACAGCTGCTTCAAAGGCAAAAACGGAAGGGTTTTTTGCATCGTATTGTGACTGGTGATGAAAAGTGGATTCATTACGATAATCCGAAGCGAAAAAAATCGTATGGTTACCCCGGCCACGCATCAACATCGACGCCAAAGCCGAATATTCATGGTGCTAAGGTAATGCTCTGTATTTGGTGGGATCAGAAGGGTGTGCTATATTATGAGCTGCTAAAACCAGGTGAAACCATTAATGGGGACCGCTACCGACAACAATTGATCAAATTGAATGCAGCAATTAAGCAAAAACGGCCGGAATATGCGACTAGACATGAGTCAATAATTTTCCATCATGACAATGCTCGGCCACATGTTGCGGTGCCTGTTAAAAATTATTTGGAAAACGTCGGATGGGAAATTCTGCCTCACCCGCCTTATAGCCCAGACTTGGCCCCTTCCGATTACCACTTGTTTCGGTCGATGCAGAATCACCTCTCCGGAATACGGTTCACTTCAGTTGAAGGTATCAAAAAATGGCTCGATTCGTTCTTCGCTCTGAAAAATGAGCAATTCTTTTGGGATGGAATCCATAAATTGCCTGAAAGATGGGAAAAAGTCGTAGCTTCCGATGGACAATATTTTGAATGACATGTATTTTCATTTTCATACATAAATAAATGGTTTTTTGAACAAAACAAAGCGCGTCTTTCTAGGAACACACCCAATAAGATCCAAAAACTTATTAGATATTTCGTATCAAAATATTATTTCATCTTATTACTTCTTGAATTTTTCAAAATTCACAAAAAATTTGCTTTTCATAGCTCTACTTGAATTTAAACAATAGAGAAGGTTATTTTTAAACGTTTTTTTTATCACACTGCATAATTTCCAATTTCAATTCAAAAATTTCAAAGTAATAAGTTTGGCGATGTTATTACAACTGCTTCCATAGTATAGCTGCATTGACGCAAAATCTCAGAAGTAATAAGATGAAATAATATTTTGATACGAAATATCTAATAAGTTTTTGGATCTTATTATTTAATAAGATTGTAATAAATATTACTTATTACAATCTTATTATTTTAATAAGATGTAATATGTAATAATTATTACAGCGAACATTGTAATAAGTAATAAGATATCTTATTATTTGATTTTATTAGTCCCGGCTATATCAATAAATCACTCATCAAATTTGTCGTAATACACAAAAATGTTGGTTATTTTAAAAGTTGGTTATTTTAAAAGTTGGCAAGAAAGAAATATGATAAGAATTGATTGATAAGTTAATTTTAATTGCAGTATTCAAACCATAACAAATTTTTCTTGTAACGTACACCACATTTATCATAGAATTATCCTTTCTCTTTGCACTCCTCGTCACATTAAGAAACTAATATTTAGAATCATAGAACCAATGCAAATAAAAAATTACCGTTTTGTTGCTCAATGAAAGAGGCACATCAATAAATTGAATGCCTATAAATTTGTATGTCTCACTTACATCGATCAACATAGTTTTGGATCGTTTTCGAATAAACTTATTTCGTCTTCTACAGCTAACTTTTCATTGAAATGGTTTGTTATCTCTCCGAATCATATCGAGGAAACCTAAGTGTTAATTCTAGCTTTAAAATAGATATAATTCACTGGAAACGAACATGAACTGACGCAAATGTGAATTGAAGTGAATTTCATAGGGTTCGTCTGAACGTGTGATCTTATCGGTTACACATAAGACCAATAAACTTGGTCCGGTAATCGTTAGCTTTTCTACACACCGTTAATGCTTCATATTATAAGAAATTACAGCGTTTACATCATAAATAAGTGGAATTCAAATGCTATTAAATACCCAACATCTTTGCAAATTGCATTTCTTATGTTTTCGAAATTCGTTGGCAAAATGAAGTGGTAGAGTCTTTTCAAAATTAATCAAAAATCAATAAAACTTGAGAATTTGCATTCATTTAAGTCCATGTGCAATATTCTCTGTAATTATTATTTCAAAACGATACAAATCTGAACGACGATATAAACTTCGAACGGAATAAGAATGTTATTATTTTGCGTTGAAATGTTTTGTGTGAATCAGCAAAAAATATCAACTTTAGTGATACATTCAACTGGCATCAGATAATGGCATTAAATCATTGCAAATGTAGAATTTTCGAAATTAAATTCGTCACTTAAAAATCTCACAGTCGGTGTTTGAAATAAGACAATTCCTCGGATTTTTCATGGATTTTATCGAAAATCCGTGAAACTATGGTTATCTCTTTTGTTGTAACCACCTGTTTGAAATCGACTCAATCACTTGATCCTTCGAATATAGATGAAAATCATTGAAAACGTTGACAAATAGGCATCCAATGAATATTGACAACTGATAAGACACTGAATGTGCGAATCAATGTAAAGATAGTAATCGCATCTCATTTACCGATCTACCATAACTTTAAATGAGCGAATAAAAATCCGACATGGTGCGATAATGGCGCAGAAAATGTCATTCAATTACGATGAAATACATTAAAAAAAATTTAAAGCAATTTCCAAATATGTACGTAGCAAACCAGCATTAAAACTCATAATTTTCGCATGCAATTTATTGGAAACGGAATTAGAAAGTACATTTTACTTACGTGGTATCAAGTCTTCGTATTTATTAGATGCTGTACCATCGCACCGTAGAGTCATTACTCACTCTTTTTTACATAAAAACACGGGCAATTCCAATGAAAAAAATTGTCTGTTGATTGAGTCCACGCTTCTAGATAACACTTGCGATGTTCACACGCCAATCAGCCGATAGAAAAACGCCCTGAATTCAATTTAAAACATGGTTTGTTGGACTTTCGCGCGGATATTCGCCACAAAATTTGCAATAAACGTAGTTTGCGGCGATAATGTGGAATTTCGATGACAGAAATGTAGTGCAGCGACAAAATTGTGTCGAAAAAGTAATTCACGGTCACAAATCAAAACAACACAAAACCTAAGAACAGAAATTCTTTGCAGCCGTAATACTTTTAATGAAATGATTCAAATGATGTGCTTGAAATCGGTTGAATGAAGTTTCTCTCTCTCTTTTGAGCATAAATCATTGAGAAGCCAGTTAAATGCTTCGATATAACACTTGTGACTCGGCCTATTCAAACAATTTTATATGGAAAATCAAATCGCCTGTAGTCAAAGCGTAATTGTTATGATTGCGTTATCTTGCATGATTTTCTCCTATTCCTTATATTTCACTCTTCTCTTTTATTTTATTTTATTTTGAGTTCAATGTTTTGACATGTATTACATTCATTACGGATTTCTACACTGCTGGCGCACGCGCCGCTGCTGTCAAAATAAGCTCGTGATGATGTTAATCTAGTACATTTGCGCACTTAATTTTTACACAAAATCAGTCGACCGAATAATATTCGTGATTTATCGACAAAAAATATTGAAGTTGCACGCAATTACATTTTAAATATAAACAAATAAAGCTTTCATTCGAACTGAATTATTTCATTGATTTATCGGGGCGAATTTGTACCGTTGCTTGATCAACCATCACACCATTGTACTAGATTGAATCGGCAAATTGAATGACTGAATGGAAATCGAGTGACATTTTACCTTTTACATAATACTTGTGCTGCGATAGAGAATTTTCATCTTGCATACACACATTTTCGTCAAACATTCGAAGAACGAGAATTTCTTTTTAGATTTTAAGGCAATTCAACATTCCGACAAGTGGAACATTAACCATCGAAAATGGTGAGTTACGTAGATAAGTTTTGTTTTAACACATTTTCGTTGAATTTTTCTCGAAATCTTGTTAAGAAAAAAAAAAAAATGAGAAATCATAGAAATTTTAGCGACTTGAGACACTGTTCCACTAAAACTACTTAACACCTGCCGACAGACAATTGTATCGATGGAAATACGAAACATTACTTCAATTTAATAAGTTGTATCCGAAATATTATGTGCAATTTGCAGATGTGGATGCAAAAAGTAACTGGTGCCGCTCCGGCAGTCAACGCCATCATTGCAAACGGTGTGTTTGCCCAGCAGAGCCGAAACATGGCCACTTTAAAAGCAATTTCGATGCGTTTGAAGTCGGTGAAAAACATCCAAAAAATCACCCAATCAATGAAAATGGTGTCAGCGGCTAAGTAAGTGAACCACTTTTATCCATCGAAGATTCTTTTTTTACCATTTTTTGTTTAAAAAGTTGTTGCATTGTTGTTGTTGTTGCTGCTGAAATTTCAATTACATAAACATTTATTTGCAGATACTCTCGTGCTGAACGCGATTTGAAACAAGCTCGTCCATTTGGCGAGGGCGCAAAGAAATTCTATGAAGTAGCCGACATCAAACCAACGAGTGACAGTCAAAAGGAGCTTTTGGTTGCAATGACCTCTGATCGAGGTAATTATCCCATTGTTACCAAAAATTTCTAGCTCATTCAAAAGTTGAATGTAATGTTTGGCTGTTGTTACAGGTTTGTGTGGTGCGGTGCACACTGGTGTCGCTCGTTCCATTCGTAATGATTTGAATTCGCGGAAGGAAAGCACTGAAAATACGAAAATCGCTTGTGTCGGTGACAAAAGCCGCGCCATTTTGCAGCGTTTGTTTGCTGACAAGTTTGTGTTTGTTGCCAATGAAATCGGTCGTTCGCCACCAACATTCATAGACGCTTCAAGAGTAGCCACCAGCATTTTGGAATCGGGCTTCGAATTCACGCACGGTTCAATTGTCTACAATAAATTCAAGAGTGTTGTTTCATACAGCTGCCAATCGGTTCCAATTTTCAGTGTTAAAGCTGTCGAAGCGGCTGAAAACATCGCCGTGTACGATTCACTTGATTCGGACGTGTTGAAGGATTACTTGGAATATTCATTGGCTTCGCTCATTTTCTACACGATGAAAGAAAGCGCTTGCTCCGAACAATCATCTCGTATGACAGCCATGGACAATGCTTCGAAGAACGCCGGTGAAATGATTGAAAAACTCACCTTGACATTCAACCGTACTCGGCAGGCCGTCATCACTCGTGAATTGATTGAAATCATTTCGGGAGCGGCCGCATTGGATTAAGCTAACATCATCGGCCAACTACCAAGCTAAAAATATCAGCCAGTGTTTTCTTTCTCTCATTCCAATATTGTTTGTTCCAAATATAGAAAGTAAAACGAAAACATTCTTTAAAAATTCCATGGTATTAATTGGACATGAACATTCAATAGGCATTTATTCTTGCAATTATAAGCATATTTTGATGATGTATTTTTTGTTTTAACACATTTAGCATTGGAATGCAAAATAAAGAATCAATCGATCGATATAAATGAAATTAATTGAGGATGTTGATTCATTTATTTATTTTTGAAAACTGGATAAAGAATTTTTTTCTTGGACTTTGAGAATTAGAGGGACGATCCGAAAAAAATTGGAACGGAACGAATGGTGAGCAGTTCAAGATAAATTCCAACAAATATTCAAAGCTGCAATTTGGTTGCTAGCAAGTGATGTCAAAAGCCGCAATCACTAGAACATTCAATGGAGAATAAGAACGCCAAAATTCATTTTCATTTTATAAATTACTAAAATCTCTTTTATTTAAAAAAAAAAATTGTAAAAATAAAAGTAAAATTGTAGTCAGTTAAGTACTTCTAACAAGTTTTTGTCTTTAAATTGTAACAATTGTGAATCTCATTTTGAGTTAGTCTCAAGTTGCATGGAAGAGGAGAAAAAAAAAAAAATAGTTCAAACTGGTCGAATTTCTTATTCTCTCTTTTTGATAACATTTTTATTTGTTCTGATCGTTTTTCTTTAGTAGGAGAAGAAAAAATTCCTTTGCTCATTAAAATCTGCTTAAATTCAATATAAATATACATTTCAGGGACAAAACAAACTGCATGAATTTGCCTCGCTAAAAAGCATTTTGTTTGACATTTCACTAAGTTCAATTAGTTACTTTTTGCTATAATGTTCCACTTAATTTTCAATATATTAGCAAAGTCCGAAATTGTTTCCTTCGTAAGCGCTCTCGCATTGGCGCATCAACAGGAGTAATGGTGAAATATCATATGGGAATAGTCGATGAATCACCAAGCGATCCAATCGCATTCGCAACGGAATCAGAACATCCATCACTCTTTTGAGCGTTTGTTTATCGGTGTGGCTGTTTGCTCGCATGGAATTTGTGGAGCTCTGCCAATTGTTGCAATGATTTTCGAACATCGTCCAATCGCTGCGAATGTATTTGAGGAAGCGTAGGAAGTAGAGAAGGAAACAGGTCTCATCGGTGATTAGGAAATCAAGCATTGTTTGCATTCCGTATTGAATCAATTCGAGAAACTCCAGAAATGTGTACACCGGACTGATCATTTCGATTAGCATCCGGAATTGAGGTCGATCATTGATCGCAGAGCCTGACATACGATTCACGGCGCTGCCGAATGGTGGTGACCGTGGCAGAAACGCTATCGTTGTGCCCAGCATGCAGAGCATCGCTTCCAGCAAATAATCATCCTGATTACTGAACAAATGCACGATTACTTTGCTTAAATGTGTTTCGGGATGGAAATTCAGTTTGTTTCGCAAGAAAATCTGTAGTTTTTCGACGGCGTCCCGCGTTGCGTGCTCCACAAAAGTCCAGTCTTGTTCGGTCGTTTCAGCAGTGCTGCTGTTGCTGCTGCAACTATCCATCGAACTATCGGACGAATCACCGCCTCCAATCGGTCTCACGGTAACCGCAATGGCCTTCAATATGAGAAGCACCAGCTTTTGTAATAGCGTAAAATCAATTGACTTATTGAAATGTTCGTTGAGTTCCAGATCGATTTCCGAATCATCATCGTCATCATCGTCGTCGTCATCATCATCATCGCCGTTTGCGATGGTGTGCGCACGCAGTCGATCCAATGCCACTTCATAGACAATGGTCGCGTGTTTGTAGCCAATAAAACTGACATTGTTTTCCGGTTCGATCTCTCGCGTCGGCAGCGATGAGAAAATCCGTTGACTCCTCACGCTATTGAACAATTCGGCGGCCAATCGATTTGTTTCTTGTGGCACTTCCGGTTGCAGCGCGAGTGTCGTTGTGTAACACAGTGATGCACTGAACAATGTCAAGATTTGTTTGTATATTTGAATTGGTAAATTACCTCGGATCAATATCTCTTCGAATGCGGCTAAAAATTCGTGGAATGGCAATGTTGAATCGTACTCTATGCATGTGTCTACGCTAATTATTCGCTCCCACAGTGTCAAAAATGTGATGACCGTATTTTCAATATAATGTAAATTGCGATTCGTCTGCAGCAGCATCACACATTCGGCCATATTATCTACAATATAACGCCATTTGCGCTGCAACTGGAACAGAATTGAAACTTTGAGGTGATTCGAATCGAAGCTTTCCGAATCGGACAAGTATTGTAGACGGCAAGAGAAGGCCCGTGGATCGTTTGATCTTTGTGATGTATTCGATTGGCGATCAATTTCCTCGCTGTTATGATCGTTCAAGTGTGTGTCGGCTGGTGGAGTTGGTGCGAGTCCCGTTTCCGTCTCATCACTGCCATGATGAACGGCAAAATAGTTATTTTCAATTGGCGGAATGTGGATGGGCATCGTGAAATTTTCGTTGTCACTGTCATTGTACACTTCGCGGCCATTGATAACAATTTGATCGTCAAGCGGATGCTTTTTGATATCCTTCCATTCCATGATGTGCAAAATAATGCCGAGAATGAAGGACACTTTGCCGAGCGCTCGATGATCAGTTGGCTCATGATGCGGCACCAAATTGCTCATTAGTGTATCAAGCAGCTCCTCACAGTACACCTCCTTGTCTTTGGCAATCAACAGACAATTTGCCAATACTTTGATGGCCAGATACTGCACAGATTTGTTATTGTACTCATCAAGTTGAAAAATGCCATCGATAATCTCTTGTTTCAGCAGCAGTGCATCGCACACTTGCATGATGCGCGTGCAAATTTCACCCTTGGCATTTTGATTTAAATATACTTCAAATAGGAGCTCCATATTCGATAGGAATTGAATGAGTTGATGGGCTGGCCATTCCTTGAGCGGTACATTATATTTCGAACCATTCATATCCCTATAGTAGTGTGTGGCGAACGATCGACGCAACGATTGCTCGTCGATGTCGCAAAGGCACTGTTTCATTAAATATAATTGGAAATCGTCCACTGTACTCAGACGGCTAAAACTATTACTATCTTTACTGCTTAATTTAGATGAAGTCTCATGTGAATTGGTGGTAGTGGGGCTGTTTCTATTGCTGCAGCCAGGTACTGGCGATGATGTCGATGCAACAACATCCGGCGATGTTTTTAGCAAATCCGGAAATTCGGCGATACAGTGGATTCGATTGCTAATCGTCGCATTTATCATTTGGTCGGTGGATTTCAGAATATTGCAAGCGGCCGCATTATCCAGTTCATCGCCGCTCGGTGATTCGGATGGCGGCGATCTCGTTGGATCAGCTGCCACCAATGATATAGAACTACTTAAATCACTATGTATTGTACCCTTGTTTTCATGCTTCGTCAGTGGCAAAATATCGGGCGGTGTGCAATTTTCATTGATGTGATGTGGTTTGTCGGTGCCATTTGATATGGCACTAAATGCTCCTTTCTTATTAATACTTTCGGCTGCATCGATCCGCTGTCGTTTCGACATTGGCTGCTCGTTCGTCACATTCGATGACATTTTTCTGAAACTTACGATGAACAGACGAAGATGAAACGATTCGGTCAAATGTGGCTCGTAATTGTGTTTGTGGTTGCTGATCGAGACGGGAGACCATCAGCAAATCACCAAACTAAATCCCAATGCACAAATCACTAAACTTCGATTGCGGTGTTTTATCGAAATTTTAGGTTCATTCATTTTGCTGTCACGTTCCGCATCGACGACGTCAATTTTTCCGTATCTAAAATGAACATAAAAACAAAAAAACCGTTGAATGTACTTTCACGCAACAGTTTGAAATATTCTAAAGAAAAAATATAATATTCATTCGAAATACTTGAACAATGAGACACAAAACGTGGAACAATGAAACAGCAACAATTCGTTTGTTCGAACAGACAGAAATATGCCCGAAAATAGTGATGTGCTTGAATTGCTTCCAGAATTACGCTTTTTGTGCGTCATGTTTCAAGAAACTACAGCACACTTCCTTTGGAACCATAGCAAATCACACACAAACACAATGACATTCAGATAAACGCACCCGATTCCAACAGCCACCAAAATTTCCCATTTTTATTCATGCAACACACAAAATTTCATCAAATTGAATGCATTTCAAGCGGTATTTGCTTGCAATCACAATTATTGGCTAATGAATCAATCAATGAAAATAATATTGCACAAATGTTTATGGCATCAAAACATGAAATAGCACACAATTACTGAAAAATGCACGCACAACACTTACACACAGACACACGTGTAGTCACGACGAGCCACACATACAGTAGATCACACTAACCTGTTGAACTCGTAAATGGTGACAGTTAACTACACACAAACAATCTCTCTCGCACACTCACAAATGCCAACACGAACGCATACACTCAGCTTTCTATCTTCTCGAATTGTTTTCCAAATGTTCCCTTTTATTTCATCGAATCGAGCATTTCGAATGGCAAAAAACGTTGATGCAAATGATTTTGTTTACTTCAGCTTTTCACATTTTTCCCATGAATTCAGCGCGTTCAATTCATTTTCCAATTGGGCTATCGTTGCATCAACTTCGATCCAATTGATCAATCGCTTCGTGGTATATGTGAGCGAAATAACACAAGTTTACACAAAACACAAGTAGGCAGATCGACAACGATTTACAAACAAATATGTTTTTTTCTCTCCCGTGTAATTTTTTGATGGATTTTCCTGTGATCGAATATTCGATATTCGATTTTGAGTCTGTTTTTAGCATACGTTAAATATTCGGACAATTTCAGTCACATTTCTGTGCGAAACAAATGTTCCAATGTTTTTTTTTTTTTAATTCACTTGATCTGAGATTAAAGAAATGCAACACACACAAAAAAAAATTCACTACCAATTAATTGTGGAGCAAATAAGTTTGACAGCGCCCTCAGCGAATGGTTTTCGATTCGACGGGTCGCCATTTCGATTTATATGAAAGACGCTCGTGATTAGAGAATTCAGTTGTGTCAAACGGTGATGCTGCGAATGCAACATTCGATTTATTCAATATTTTTTCAGAATGTTTCATTGAAAATTGCCAAAATCCATTGAATACTTGGAAATTAAGTTTGAATCGCAATCTTATGTGGGCAGCATTCCAGCTGCAGGTGCACACATTTATGGATTAAACGAGTTAAATCGATAATACAGATGCTCTATGCGTTCGACCAATAAACCAACGAAATATAAGGTGAATGCGCTGTGCAACGTATGTCTAGCGACCTCTTGGATCGTTTGCTTGAAAGGACAACAATAACATTACCTGTCATTCGACAGCAAACAATTTTATTGCAATTCAGCAATGAATGAAATCGAATTGTAGAGTAGAGAAGAATATATGAGAAAATATAAAACGAATCGAACTGATTGAATCTGAATAAATCATAAGGGAAGACTCGTTGCAGCACCGTTTAAAACAAATTCAAACGTTTCAAGTCAATCTAAATCTGGTTTCAAAGGAATAAAATAGCTTAAATGGGTAAAAAATAAACATATTTTTCTTGCACAAAACATTTGACAAGCAAAAAAAAAAAAAAATCTCATACTAATACTAATTGAAAGCAACTTGTCGTGTGATCTCGCAATAAAATAAAATTTATTCTTTCGTTGTGTACATGCTGTGATGTGTTCTACTCAGCCGAACAGCAAACAAAGAAAAAATCCAATAAAACAGCCCCGAATGGTGGTGGTGCACAAGGGCCAGCTGGTGCACCAAATGGCACGAATGCGGAAAAAAGTAGCAAATCCAATATGATTACAAAGAATTCTAGCAACATGACTAAGTGTCAGAATCGAAAAAAAACGGCGATGAATTGCGGTGCAAATGCTGGAAATGTGGTGAACGGTGATCCGGTGGCGACGACGGCGATGGTGAATGGGATAAGTGCGAATGGAACCAGCAGTAGTGTAGCAGCAGCTAAAATTTCATCGAAACCTGCGAAAAAAGTGAACAAAACCAGTCAAATGCTTGAAACGGTCTCCACCAATACGGTCAATACAAAGCTCGACGAAGTGTTGAAAACCGTGCGTCAATTGGACAACACATGTGATTTTGGACGTTGTCGAACGAAGACGTCACTCATCGGTCAAGATTGCACATTATGCCAGCAGCGCTTCTGCATGAAACATCAATTGCCCGAAATTCATGGTTGCGGCGGAGCCATCAAAAAAGAGCAACGTACCGAATTTCTGAAGCCACGACCCACTTTGCCCATTTCGGCTGCTTTACGTCGCAACGAAACAAAAGATGCACACGCACGTTTGGAGCAAAAGTTGAAAGAGATGTCATTGGCCCGACAGAAAGCGCGGAAGTAGAAGTTTGTGTGGTCAAAGTGGCCCATTTGCAATCAAATCACAATGAAAATCTATTGATGAAAAATATACCAAATTTTTTTTTTTTATCTAATTTTAAAATAAAAATTTAATGTTGCAAACAATAATTTATTTCTAACAAACTTCAACATGTGAAAAATTTACGGAATTCTGTGTAATCTCTAAGCAGGCAAATGAATGTGAATGAACAAATGAAGCTAGGAATATATTCTGAATCAATTTTCTTAAATCAAAACAAAAAGTTAATGGAAAAAAAATGAGGGGAGAAGCGAACGTTTTGCGAGTCAAACAAAACAGTGATTACCTAAAAGAAAAAAATGAAATTTTTCGATATCGATGGCTCTACTTTTAGGTGTTTATTCCAAGCTTTGACTGATATAAATGTAACAAAACGAAAAACAAACACACTCTGAGCTATTAAACTAAAGTAAAGAAAAATACATTCTATAATTAAATCTGTGTGTTTTATTTGTTTTGAATGCACAACTTATGTTTGTTTCACATGAAAAATAAGTAGGATTAATAAATGTTTTGAATTAACATAATTAGAACATCGATTCGTTAGACGCTATTCGAATATGGTTCGGCTGCTGCAGCTGCTGCTGCTTAGGCCGTGTAATTAGGATTCTTGCGAAGAATTACAAAACTTTCCATAATTGGTGTTAACGAAATATACTCTTCAGTTGCGAGTTCGGCACGTTCGCCCATTGCCAGAAGAACGGGTGTGGTATGAGTCTGGAATCCGGTGATTGTTTTCGGTTTGCCTGCTTGTCCGACCACATCAACGGCAATACCAACGCGAACGGGCACCGTCAATGGATTCAAGTCTTCGTCGAATGTGATCAGCATACGTGGTTGCATGGCTGTCGCCATAGTGTATAGCAAATAATGAGAACGGCCCAAAATTACTGTAACATACGAAACAAAATCAAGCATTAATTTTTTCTACATTTCAAATTAAATTTTCAATGAACTTACTGTTTTTAACATCTAAAAATGAGACGAGTGTTGCTAGTAAACCGGCAACAGCAACGGGACACATGAGTTGACGATCGCTATGGTACGGACTAAGAGTTAATGTTCCTTTGCCAAGATGAGTTAAGCCTTGTGCAATGCGTACCATGAACAGATTATTTGGATCTTTCGCGTGATACTGTGCCAACTGTCTAAGCATCGATGCCAATCGAGCATTATTTGTTCCAGCTCCGACCAGACCCATGGCAAATATGGAGTTGTGAGCCACTTCAGCATCGCTATCATGTGAGAATTTGCTGAGTGTATCGAGAATATTGAGCTTTGGATTCGATACGGAAAGCAAACCGAGTGCAAGTGGAACCGAACGACGAATGACTGGTTCGCAGTAGCGCAAGAGATTTCCGAATGAACGGAATGCCATCTCAGCACCAATTTCCTCACCCATTGCGATCAATGCAATACCAATGACGGCAATTGCTTGTGTCGATGACAAATCCTTTTCGCGATCCTCTTTTTCTTTTTGAGCTGCAGCCTCTTTGTCCTTATCCTTATCTTTATCTTTGCTTTTGTCCTTTGAATCGTCCGATTTATCGTTAACATTTTCATAATGCTCCGAACAAATGTGAAGTAATTGTTGAACTTTGAGAACGTTGCCGGTGCCAGCATATGCACAGATCTCTACCATGGTCGTTGCCATTGAACGGAACGGTTCGGAAATTACTTCAAGCGCAGCGATAACGGCTTCGGCCGCTTCCTGACGTGCCAAATACACCAAACCCAAGCCAAGTGGCAAAAATCGGGCATACGTATCTTTCAATTCCGATTCACTTCGTTCCATAATCACTTGCAACAAAGTGCTTGTCACCTCCGAATTGCAAGAGCCAACCGCAATCATTCCGAGTGAAAGAGCTGTGATTCCCAACACCTCAGGTGTTGGCACTACTTTCTTCTCACCTGAAATTGTAAAAAATCATCAAACAAAATCCGCTTAATTTATAATTCAAGCAATCATACGAATGAAAAACGCTCACCTGCAAGAACCGGAGTCAAAAGTTCAATAACAGCCGAACGATTTGAGCCGGCGTATGCTAGACCCAATCCCAAAATAGCACCGATTCGCATTGTGCTGTTGGTGTGATGCACGTAATCGGTGAGCAAAGCCAAAGCCGGATCGACTTCATTGCGCACGCCACAATTGACTATACCACAGGCGAGCAATGCACCGGATTTAATATGGTCTTCAGCTGAATACAAATACTTGTCGATTGGGGTCAAACCACCATCAACATCCCACAATAGAATCAATCCAAGTGATGCAGTTGCACTCATCATGCCATGCTCTTTATTCTTATACAACCATTTATTACCATCCTCCATCAAGAGCTTATCCTGACCAAAGCCAGCGTTTACGAAACCATTCACAAAACTGGCGGCTAAATTTTGTCGTGCCGAATCGACTTGCGACGAACCGAATGTGGTGCGCGAATTTTCCAAATGCGATTTGTAAACATCTTCGGGTGTTTTCGGTTCCATAATATCCAATTCACGAGCCAAGTTCAAAAAGTGCGTGTTGAGATGTGAATTCGACATGATTTCCATGAGTTCCTCATCATCAGTGCTGGTGTCACCGTTCTCGCGAATCTCCAAACAAATCTGTTGTCGGCCCAACATGTAGGCCAATTGTTTTTGAATCGCCAAATCTTTGCATTCGGTGAAAATTTCCCGAATCAAGGTCATGTCGTTCAGCATCAAAGCCAAACGCATCGCTTGTGTGTACTGATTGAATTTGCGCGACAATTTTAGAGCCGTGCGCAAAAGGGTGACATTTTCGGGATCGGCTACATACGGTACACAACCTTGGAGATACAAACAAACGCGCTCATACGAGCTTTCGTCGACATAATCTTCAAGCAAATCCAAACGCTCAATTTCGATCAGCGAATCGCATGCTTCAGCCTCTGCGTTGTGAGCCATATTATATGGAACGATTTGTTTGACCAAGTCAATCAAGCGACTACGAAAATTGCCGGATGTTTCATTCCAATGAGTGGAGATTTGGCCGGACAAATGTCGCACGTATTCGTGACCCCAATCACCAATTCGATCATTTTGATCACACAAAAATCGATAGACCAAACATTCTTTGCCCGTGCCCATTGTCATGGCCAGCACTGAGATGATATCGGCACACGTTTGACGTGTTACTGTATCTGGCATATTTTTGTATACCTCTTTCATCGTTTCATAATGCGGCCGCATGAATTTCAATGGTTTTGGTACCGATGTCATTGACGTGGTTGATGCTCGGATCAAGCTACGCATCGTTTCCAATGCGGGCAAATACAATTCGGTCTTGGGCTCTTGCATTCGCTCCACCAACATTTTCAACTCCTCCTGCAATTGCTTGTCCTCATCCGACTGTAAATACAATTGTGTTTATGTTTTTTTTTTTCTGATTAGAAAGTATCTACTATTTTAGATTCATTCTGTGAGTTTTGAATACAAGTAACTTACCAAATCTGCTTTTTCATCATCTTTGTTCGGATCGTTGGCCGCTTTTTCAGCTGCTACTGAACCCTCCACTTTCTCCTTACTATTCTCGCTATTTGCCGACATCTTCGGTGTTCTCTCCTATTCTAAACGAAATTGCACGAATACGAAACCAATCCAAAAGTTAATTTATAAATATGAGAGAACAGAATAATTGGATTGAAGATTGGCTTAAAAACAATCTTCAAAACATTTCGTTCAGTTTATTATTGTGTTCACAATTTTATTTTGAAGTATGAAACGATCAACATATCAATCTGCTGCTGATTTTTCAGTAAACAGCACAATTTCAACAAAAAAAAAAAATGCTTTACCTCAAATAATGAAACACAAGCTCAGCACAGTAGTCAAATATGAAAATGTGAACAAAATAGTTTGTATCGATCAAATGCAATATTTTCGATTGAATTTCCGGAAAAAATCGAGTATGAAAAATAGCTCGATTCTATGAAATGTACACTGGATCGATTTAAAGGTTATGGTGATGATGCATATTTTGTATTTGGTTAATGTCTATTGTCGCAAACGAATAGCTAAAATCATGTAGTTGACAGCAGCGAATCGTGTCAACAGTTCAAGCGGTACACACATATCAATACAGCGCTGGCAACACTGCTTGTTTACACGGGATATAAACAAAACTGATGTCATCGCATCTCGACGATTAACTGAAGACTTCGAATCAGCGACTCAAATTTATTTAACCAAAATTCAAATTATGATTTTTCACTTTTTCTTTGGAACAATAGTGATTTCAATGTCAAAATCGGCAAAAACTCATTTGTGTTGCATTTCAAACGTTTGCCGACAAGAGACATCTACGAGCAATTGCACGAGCTAAGTGCCAAAATTGTCAAACAGAATTAGTTTCAGACATTTCATTCTCTTTTTTGTCTGCGGCCAACTTTTTTTCGCTCTACAACACACAAAAAATCTCATCCGTCACACACACACACGCAGTGAAGACAATTTCCAAGCAGTGCTTTCGTTTAAGTTGAAAAAATCGTGTTGTGTGCTGACTTTACTGCCAATCCATTTTTTCTTTTTTAAACTCCATACATCAATATGAATTTATGGAATGTGAATTTGAATATTGTCTAGTGTTTGCTGTAGTTTGGATTGAAATTGTGGAATATTTACGGGTTTTAACGGTAAGGGTGTACATCGTTTATGTTTTTGTTTATTGTGTGTGTTGCTTGTTTCTGACTGTTTGTTGAAATGTATGCATGGGGAAAAAAAGTGACGGGATAGAAGCTGTACAAATTTCTAAAGAACATATTCAATATCCGAAACAAAACCCAATTTATGCAAACAGTTAAGAGATTTAGTGAAGTTAATAACGATTGAAAGAAAACGAAATAACCGAAGCAACGCAGATTTTTGGTTTTGGCTGAATAGTTTTATCGTGTCAGTTTCAGTGTCTGTATTCATCTTCTGCGGTTTAGCGAATAAGCTAATCCCATGCTGATTCTAAACAAATTTCTTATTTGGTAAAGTTTTTTCCAAACAAAATCAAAATAAATTCAAATATTTGAAACAGAAATTGTTCGATGAAAAACGAAAGAAATTCATTTGTGAATGGATTGTATATTCCACCGACAGAAAAACAATACGACAAACATTATTCTTCAACCAAAATTTTACCACCGTCGGTACAATTAAAAATGGTGTGGTTTGGAAAATCCCATTTTTCCATGAGTTAGATGTGATGGCAAAATTTTCATTCGAGAAGCAAATTCGGTTTAGTCGCAATAAGTTACTTGATTCGATTGACATTGTCACTAAACCGAGACATCGATGAAAAAAGGCATTACATTCGAAACGTATGTCACGAATGAGCGAGTACGTCGCGTCCAAAATCCATACATTTTAACTAATCTCTCTCTTTTTCCATCTCTCTTTCTCTCTACGAGACGTGCACATCAAAAATGTGTTTTCAATTAACATGAAATCAATATGCATTGATCAACTGATCTACGTTGTCAGAACGCGTGACATCAAACAAAGCAATTGGCAGCGAGCGAGGCGCGTGTTTGTTTAAACAACGTCAATCAACAGCTTGATTGAATCGTGTTTCTCTCTGTAAAGACGAGAAGGAAATTTTGAAGCATCTCTCAGTTTTTTGTGTGTGGTTCAGGTTCAGCCGTTCTTCATTTGAATCTCCTTCAATTGTTCGCGTAGTGAATGGAGTTTTCAATCAAAGCAAGAATGTGAGAATATTTGCGCTGTTTTCATTCGGAAAGGCGTTTGTTATTGTCAGGGTCAAATGTTTTGCTGATATCGCATTTTGTAGTAGAGAGTTTTGATTTTCCGGATTTTTCATATACACAGATTAGCTGCAACGCAACCAACAGTGTGCACGATATTGTTCTCTCGCTCTCGCCATTACTCTACGCATACACACACACACACACACACTAACACTTTTCAATTATTTTTTGTTCGTGTGACTTTCAATGAAATTTCACACAAGAAAAATTTGCCAGGTCATTTTTTAATTCAGAGAATTTGCTCCATTCTTTAAAACATGATTCAGAGTAACTAGAAGAAAAAAAAATGAATAAACAACATTTTGCACACGAATAAACGGCTGGAAAATGGCAGATGAATACACACAGGCTCCACATCCAATACATAGAGCGCACAAAACAATCGTGTTAACACGTTTAATTCATCCACACTTTGCCTTCGCCGCACACCGCACACCGACACAGAGAATTTTCCGACTGTCAACGCGATTACAGTCAAATCGCCAAGAAAATACAAAGAGCGAGCGGGCGAGTGAGAGAGTGACTAAGAATATTTTTAGGGAAAAACTTGAGCTTTCCATCTCATATTTGCTCACCATGGCCATCAAAGTCAACCAGAGAGCACATATACGCTCGTTCCGCCCAACGAAACCCATCACAAACGCACACTGTTATTTTATTGATTTCGATGAGAGAGAGAGAAATTTCTTCATACACGAATTAGTCGAGTGTAAAGCATCATCATATGTGCTTCCCTGCTTTTGATTGCCACCAATATCATCCGCAATGCACAGTCAACACCAATTGATTGCATCTCCTTCAAATTTTCGTTAATTTTTGTAGCTTGCGGTCGGTTTTTTTTTCTTGTGCTGCCTTGCTCAATGCAATTAAGTTGTATAATTATTGCACCGTCGTTCAATATTGATTGTGCGATGGAAGCGAATTCATCACGTAAATTATATTCAATTTGCCAGATGATTTCAGAATTGATACGTATGCAAATTCGAATGGTTCCGTGTTAAGGAGTTTGCAGTTCTATCACTGAAACAAGTGTGAACGCACGCTCAATTTAAGATACATGTCGATAGAATCTTGAACATTTTCAAAGCCGAAATTCTATCGACACAAACGAAATGACATATCCAGAACTCATTCATTGGTTTTTGATGTGTATTCAAATGTATTGTGCTTCAGCGATGTATATTTAATCTCAATATTTTGGTTCCCATTTTCGTGAGCTCAATCAAAAGATGAATTACATAAAGATGTGATAAGAATTCAATGAATCACGATTTTGTATATTGAGGTAGATCGGCAATTGACACACCGATGTCAACCTGTACTATTTAATGCGTTTATAATGCAAAACTGTGTCGCATCTGAAGCAAAATTGATTGTGTAATGGCATCGTTCGTATCAGTGTGCTCGAATCAATTTCCGATGAATGAAATCGAAACGATTCTTTTCAACTATCGAATTTGTGTGTGACATGGAAAATGTGATTTATAGATATAAGCATACATACCAAATAGTCTAAAATTAAGATAAATAACGACGTGTCTTTTCGTTTCAGCTTTTTAATTTGATATCGAAGCGAACGATGGCGACAAGCTAATCAATTTAGAATGTATTTATGTTGTTGATTGACATGATCTTCAGTGAAAAATGGATAAAAAACAGTATTTTTCGCAATCGCAGCCACTGAGCGAGTCCAGTGGAGCCGCTGCTCCTGCTACTGACATTGCTTGTGGTGATGGTGATGCTGCCTGTGCTGCTGGTGCTGAACTGCCACAAAATGATGGTCATTTGGATTTCCAAACGATGAAAGCAGCCAATGATACGACAAAGGTACGTGCAAAACGCACTTAAAGAGGATGCGAAAAATAATCGAATTTCATTAATTTTATTAATTGACGGCAATTTTAGAATAACCCAAAAATGCAGCTCAGCCAATCTGATTTGCTGAAGCTGTTGAGCTACTTGGAGGGTGAATTGCAGGCGAGGGATGTTGTAATCGCTGCTCTTAAGGTATGCTTATAACTGTCTTCTTCAAAGACTAGGTCAAACCCTAAATTGCATCATAATAATTGTCCATTATTCACTTTTCCATACAAAATATTCTAGTCGGAAAAATTGAAAAATTTCATCAATATTACGCGACACAAGCAATTGAATGCGAACGATCCACAAGCGGCTCTGTTTCGTGATGGTTTATCATTGAATGGCAGCTATGTGAGCCATCAGTCATCAGCTGCTGCGGTTCAATCAGAAAATGAAATTCGCCAATTTGCTGGACATCAGCTCGAAATACTTGAAGAAACGATTCATCAACAGCGAAACATTCACTGTAAATTAATGTCAATGATGCGCGACACCGAGAAGAGGCAGTCTGGCTTAATGCGTGAGCTCGAAGAAGAGAAGCGCAAACACGAGCATGATACCGCTCAAGGTGATGATATTACGTATGGTTTGGAAATTGAACGAACCCGTTTGCGTCAAGAGCTGGAAACGGAGAAAGCGGCCCGGCGAAAAGCCGAAAGAGACTTGATAAAGGCACAAGATACTTTGGAACAAGAGCGAGGCCGTCAAAAGCAAATTGTTTTGTTGTTGCTGGCCGAACGCAAGAAAATCATTACAAAATACATTGAAGAGCGAAAGCGTTCGGAAGATTTGGCTCAAATATTATCCGAAGAAAAGGCACGCGTCGACACAATCGCTGAAGGACTGGAAGAGGAGAGTAAAAAGTCATTACGCATGGAAGCCGAATTGGAGAAACAGATGCAGACGTACACGGCCGAAAAGAAATTGCTCGATACAACATTGGCCATAGAGGAGAAACGGTGCGTGTTATCGATTCGTTTAAAAATTTAATTTCATTTAAAATATTCAATTCCACACTTTTATTTGGGCGATTTTCAAATTGACTGGTTAATTTGTTGAACAGACGAAAAGAGCAAGAAAGTGAAATAGCTCGGCTGAAATCCGAAAATGACATGATTCGGAAGCAAGTGACGATGCCACATCGATTGGGTCCAAAAAATATACCTTTACCTCAAGTTCCAGTCAAAATTGGTAGTCTTCGAAATAGCAATTCATCATCATCACAAGAGGGCTCATTGGATGAAGGTATGTAGCGAATCGGTGATTTCACAACCAACCCACAACTTATTTGGCAATTCAATGCACCATTTCATGATTGATGTATATTTTTAGTCAATGCAGCGGGCAATACAAGCACCTCGGCTAGTCCAATGATAAGCAGTGTCACCAAAGTAGTTCAACCAACAGCTACAGTTTCAAGTGTACCAGTCTCTGGTCCAAGTATGTATCAAGATTTTCGCATTCATAAAAATGTGTGTCATTTGTTAAATATATATATTGTCTGCATTCGAACAGCAACGGGTATTGCTAGGTCAATATCAACTGGACAAAGTCTTCGACAACAGCCCCAATATCCAACGACAATAACCTCGGCAAACACATCCTCCAACGATGCTGCACATTCTCATGCATTCAACACCATTAAAGTATGTTCGACAACATAATTTCGATATTCAATACGAATCCAAATAAAATATACATATTTTTTGGACAATTTAGGCAGCACCAGCTTCAGTTGCAGTTGAACAGCAATCACCCCCCGTACCAACTACTCTCGGTAGTAGCACCGTCGCAGCTATGGCAGCAAACATAAATACTCAAATCTCCAATACACCATTTGTAAGTTGATATTGATGTGTTTCTTTTTCGAAATAATAATTGAGAATTCAATTTCTGATTCCGCAACAGAACAATAATCTGCAAGCAAATGTGAATCCTGTACATAATAATGGACGTGGTGCGCCACCTCCAATACCAAAAAATAAACCGGTGATACCACCAAAATCGTCTGTCACGCGTGAATCATCGGCAACCCGTGGCGCAAGCATAATCAGCAATGCGAAACCATCAAGCGTATCCGCACATCCATCGTAAATAATTGCTGCAGTAAAATCATGTCAGAGATGATCTTCTTCTTCCTGTCCATAGTAAATTTTTTTGTGGATTCAATGTTTCTCGCACCAATCCAGTAGGAATTCAATAAAGTTATGGGAACATTTGATAGAATGAGAGATTGTTGCTTGAGTAGGGCAAGCAAAGCAAATCAGGGCAGCAATTTTTAATAATCGAACATTCACACTTGCGTTTATTTACAATGAGAAACATTCAAACAGAAAAGCCTCCTAGTACTTCCGTATCGTACTCGTAATTTATTATGACACTACACCGAATTGGGCGAATCGCTTTTGTGATGAATAAGAATAAAATGTAAATTTGTTATTTCATTATTGTTCGGCGACTCGGTTAAATCAATGTATTGTTTTGAAACTTGTGTGATCATCTTTAGTAAATGAGCAGAATACTCTCACTCTGAAATAACGACGAAACTGATTCAAAAAGTTAGTCAATAATAGAAAGAAAAGTAATTTAATGAAAGTGTAAGTCTACAAAACTCACAGAATGTATTCCAACCAAACATCAGCGAATTGATCGTATTTATCAATAATCATAAGTCAAAGTAATACCATGAAAACCAATATATATATATATATATATATATATATAAACACTTGGTATTGGATACCTTAGCCAAAAGTATGTATTTTATTGGAAAAGAAGCTGAAAATAACTTAACAAAAAAGGTTAACTCTTCAATGTAGTTTAATATAAGACCATACTTGTGCAGAGCATACATGTGGGGCAATGTTCGTGCAAAAACAGTGCATTCAAGATGGATACCGTAAACTGCTATCCTCTCAACATTTTCGATACATATTTATATGTTTCGATTTGCTAGTTTGGGATAAATATTGAATAGGTCACCGTTGGGTGTTGCAGCAGACAGAAGAATCTGACATCAGAAATCGCTCAAATAATATCAACAAGATTTTTATTTCTTTGAACTGATATGTTTCACTAAATCTTGCAAAATATCTCATCGAACATCTAGGTGAAAGGGGTACACTTTTTGAGATGGAAATGATCGAATTCATGAAAATAGAATGAATTTTCCCAGCACGGCAATTGCTGTAACACCTTAACAGTTACGAACAGTTGTGGATTCAATGAAAAGGAAGAATCTTACACTATGGCCCATTCGATAAGAATAATATCATAAGTATTTATATTAGACACATATTGTATGCAAAACATGTAAAAATATTTTACTAGCCGGAAATGGCTTGACCATTTGTTCAGGCAAAAAATAACAATTAGAAGCATCTAAACAAACAACAAATTCAGTATTATTTTAGTGGAGCTAATATTATTGGAACGATTTACGAATGCTTGTACGGATTATTGTTACTCGTACAAGGAATTGGTAATTTAGTTGGACCACAACTCGCTGGCTGGATTACCAATTTTGCCAATAGTTTTCGATTGGCATTTGATTTGGCCGGCATTTTCATTACAGTTTTGGATTTACTGATGATGATATTGCCGGCACGAGGAAGCATTCGGAAATACCGAGCCTTCCGTCGCCGATGTCAAAGCAGCGGCGAGGAAGATGATAAAGATAAAGATGTAGGCGATGTGGATATTGAAAAATGTATTTCAGTGACCCCGTTGAAAGCAAATGAAATTATCAAGGTGCGCAATTCTGATCATTGTAATCATATATTTTGTCAAGACAAAATTCAACATTATTATTTCTTTGCATTTGATTTAAAGACGCGGAAATCATCACTTCCATACAGCGGCAATGTAAAGACAGCTCACGTACAAATCAGGTTTAATCTTCGCTGGCCGATTTAGACTTGACATTCGTTAAAATGAAACAAATGTTTGCTAAAGAATTTACAATGAAAAGGCTTAATTAAGATGGATATGAAACGCAAATGAATCTTATAGTCTTGGTTTATTATTTAATTTAGCATTGAAATAATTGTTCAATAAACTATTTAAGATCATTTAAGGGGTCATAAATGATACAAATATTCCTGTAGAACACATTCGAATCTATCCAGTTCCGTTTAATGACCGATTTTAAGGTTTTGAGTTTAATGTCAAATACACTGAACGATATTTATTAATCTGTCGCTTGTTAAATTGTACAACCAATCTTTTTCCTCGATATTTGTATTGACAAATCCACGACTGTCACTCTCAACGCCATCTTGCGGTTTTTTTTCACTAGATACACAGAATACAAATATTCATATTCTAAAATTGAATTAGCTTCAACAGAAAATAAGTGAAAAACAACACTTCCAAATCAGACACTTCCAAATCATGAATTAAATTCTCAGAATCAACCCAGCTCTCGCTACCATATAGAATAGTTGGTCTGAAGATTGACCCATGAATCAACATCTTTGTTTCTGTACGCAATTCACATTTTTTGAAAACGTGTGATCTATGTTGCGCTACTACTTTATTTCCATCAACCCTACGCTGTTCAAAATCTTTATTAAACTTGTCATCTTCCGAAAAGATGCAACCCAAATATTTGAATTGGGAAACTTGTTCCAACAAGTTGCCATTCAAAGTGCAATGAATTGGCTTTCGAGTTTTTAACTTGAGTTTTTGTGCCGCTAATGGTCATTCAGAAGTTCGTACAAGCCTCTTCCAAATCTTTGATACTTTTTTGCAGCTCCAGTTCAGAATTGCTAAATAGTACCAGATCATCTGCGCAAACGAGTGCAGAGATAATTTTGCCCCCCGAAGCTACTCTACCTCTTAAATTAGCTGATTTGATCAGCTTGTCCATATAAATAATGAATAGAAGAGGCGAAATTTTACATCCCTATCGAAGACCATTACGTACTTCGAATCATTCCCTCACATGCGTACAAGCTTTTAATCGCGTTGAGAAAATAACCATTCACACCATATTCGGCCAAGATTGGCCACAACTTAGATCTGGGAATATGCTTTCCGCAAATCCACGAAACAGAAGTACAGTTCTCTATTTCTTTCAAGTAATTTCTCCATTAGTTGTCTCATGCAAAAAATTTGATCTGACAGCCGCGCATTGGGCGGAAACCCGATTGATTTTCATCCAAGAGCGATTCGACAATAGCTCTTGTTCTCTTTTCCAAAATTGCACTATATACTTTACCAACAACGCTCAATAGACAAATTCCTCGATAGTTATTGCAGTCTCTATTACTCCCTTTCTTATGAAGTGGCGCGACCCCACTCTTCAGAGACAACAGATGAACCCCAAGTGTTAAACGCAAACTTGGAAAAAATTGTATTGGGAGTGGAAATTAATAATGTCGATTTAGATAATGGATGGCGTTACTAGCGTTGTGTGCATCGGAACACACCGCGGCCATTTTTTTTTTTTTTTTGTCTGTCATTACGCTATAAATTTCAATGTATATCATTTCGTTCAAGTGTAAACAACATATTTTTTTTGCGCATTGAATATGTCGAATTTTGTGCCAGAAAAAGTTTTCCGGGGAAGTTTAATAACCTTCTTTCATTTGAAGAAAACGGCCGCTGAAAGTCATCGATTGCTTGTAGAAGCTTACGGTGAACATGCTCCAACTCAAAAAACTTGAGAACGATGGTTTGCGAGATTCAAGAGTGGTGATTTTGACGTGGAAGACAAGGAACGTCCAGGCCAGCCGAAAAAATTTGACGATGAAAAATTGCAAGCATTATTGGATGAAAATTCGTGTCGAACGCAACAGGAACTTGCTTTGGAGTTGGGAGTTGAACGAACAACCATTGGTTAACGTTTACATGCAATGGGAAAGATTCGAAAACTTGGAAAATGGGTCCCACATCAACTGAATGAAAATCAATTCAAAGCACGAATCGATGCCTGCAAAAAACATCTTGCAGAGCACAAAAAACGTGGTTTCTTGTATCGAATTGTTACTGGCGATGAAAAGTGGATCTATTACGATAACCCTAAACGTAAAGCAGACTATGTTGATCCCGGCCAACCATCAACTTCACAATCAAAACGCGATATTCATTGCCAGAAGCTTATGCTGTGCATTTGGTGGGATGAAAAAGGTGTGGTGTATTATGAGCTGCTGAAACCGAATGAAACCATCACGGCTGATCGCTACCGACGACAACTGGGCGAATTGGCAAAGAAACTGAACGAAAAACGGCCACGCATAGCGAACAAAAGAGACAAAGTTTTATTTCACCTTGATCACCCCGCGTACTCTCCAGACCTTGCTCCTTCTGATTACCATTTGTTCCGATCAATGCAGATGAGCCTAGCAGATGTACGCTTCCGAAATACTGAAGAGGTACGAAAATGGATCGATGAATGGATAGCCTCGAAATGATGAGGTCTTCTTCGAACGAGGAATCAACAAACTTCCAAGAAGATGAGAGGAAGTCATAGCTAACGATGGGCAATATATTGGTTTATTTACTTATTCATTTTGTTATTGAAATAAATGGTTTTTACAGCAAAAAAAATCGACACTATTAATTCCCACTCCCAATATTACGTCTTCACGCACTGATATGATATCCTCCTTTGGAGGATAATCTTTTCCAAGTGCTTTAGTCATACGATCTTTGGAATGACGATTTTTAATCAACTTTTCGCCTTGTTCCCCCTGCATTCGACTAAATAGTCAACGATTTCTTATGAGTCCAGAAAACTGATCTACTAAAAGCGACATGCAGAGTCTTCATTTTCAAACACAATTCTCCGATAGCTGGTATATTTTCTGTCAGCGGAAACTTCTTTTTACAATAATTTCCGTGCGTAATTTCGAACAACGGCTGAATTGTTGATTTTAATGTGACTGCAAATTGAATATAGGACAATATGTAAGAAGACAACATGAGGCGATAAGAACGTACGATGAATCTACAGACTTCCTGTCGTTGCATTTCTACTGACCGGCTGGCACGACGTCTTGTAGGCTCAGTACGCATTCAATTCATCGACAAAGAAGTGACATCAAAATACCTTGAGACAAGTAGTTTTGATTTTGTATAAATTAAATTACGACAACTGAATTTTTGTGGCAAGAATGAAAGTATCTGTAGAACTTTTCTTTGAAATCATAATGATTTTGGCATATTCTAGTGATGGTATGCTTTATTATTGAAACAATATCTTTGAATATGAAAACTGTTAACGAAATTTGTGAATCGTTTTGATTTGCGCAATACATTTTTTCCCGAAGGATATAGGCCGTCGCGAATAAGGAATAGTCCTGGATTATTTTCACTTCAATCTGCGTGCCCAATCCCAAAAATTAAAAATGGAACAGTTCGCATGCAAAGAAATGGTCGGTTGGGCTATTTTTATTGTAGAAATGGATTCGAAATACACGGACCTATGAGCATTCTCTGTCAGTCTGGGCGATGGAAGCAAGATATTCCGATTTGCATGAGTAACACCGTCTCTATTGTGGATAAGCTAGCAATGACATTGATCGAAATATAAATTCAAATGTTCTAGAAGCGGGCTGCAACCCACCGGACCAAAGGGAAAATGGATTTGTTGTCACTGATGAAACAAAAATGAAATCGATGCTATTTTGTAAAAATGGATTTCTAAATGCGGGCGCACAAATGGCTTTTTGCGATGGCACTCTGTGGGACAGAGAATTGGGTGAATGCCGCCAAGATGTTGTCCAAACGAAATCCTGCGACTTTGAAACGAGCAATTTATGCGGATGGAATCAAGATATAAGAAATGATTTCCGTTGGATACGAAAAAACGGATGGAATTCTTATGAAAAACTCGAAGCAGGACCCAAACATGACCACACGGTAATAATAATAATAATACGATGCTAAATTCAATGTGATTTTGGACAAATTTCCAATACTCAACCAACATTTTACAATAATTCCAATTGAAATGATATTCACATTTTGCGTATCAGATTGGAAAACCATTGGAGGGTCATTATATGGTTGCTGAAGGGACTTATTCTCGTACAATGGATAGGTCAAGTTTATTTTCGCCAATTTACACTAAAGTCGATTCGGATACTGTGTGTTTTCGCTTCTTCTATCACATGTACGGAGCTGGAATTGGACGGCTCCGAGTGATTGTGAAGCCATTTGATAAGACTTTAGCGGAAATTTCCGACAATCCACGGTGAGTTAACAATGGTAAATAGTTTTCATGTAATCGATTTAATCGATTTAATCGGCAGGTACATTTTCTTTGAGAAAAGCAAATCTCAAGGAAATCAATGGCAAGAGGGTTTTTTTTATATAGAACGAATGCCAAGTAACTTTCAAATTGTGTTTGAAGCATCTGGCGGCAATGGAGTCATAAACGATATTGCAATTGATGATGTGGCGCTTCTAAAAGGCGGTGATTGCTTGAATTCTTCCACAACGGAATCAGTTAATACGGAAAGCGGTGGCATTTATGACTCTCAATCGTGTGAAAATCGATGTACAGAAACACAGCCAGTGCGTGGAAATGGCAGCAAAGTGATATTGGATTCAGATCGTGTTATTGAAAAATGCGACTGCCATCCGGAGTGTTTGGATCTAAACACATGTTGTTTCGATTACAAAGCAAAATGCCTCGAAAGTAAGTGTATACAAAAATAGATATTTTATTAACTTTAAGAAAAAATGAATGAACATTTCCGGATTTGTCTTATTTAAATGCGCTTGTCAGACGAACCAACCGAAACAACTGATACAAGTCCCGCCAGAGAGAATGTTACGATAGAAATGAGTTCGAATATTACCAAATCACCAAGTGAAGTCACTAAAAATGTAACCACAAGATCAACGGCATCGATTACTCATACTTTGACTTTTATTTCTACAAATTCAACATCGAGAGTAACCAAGATACCTGTACCAAAGAACAAAAATATGTCCTTAAATTCTAATGCAGGTAACAGTACGAAGGTATCAGTGAAATTGCTGCCAGTCACACCAACTACTCCAGTGACTAAAACGACATCCACAAAATCAACGAAATCAATGTCAACAGCATCAGCAAAAACAATACCAACCACAGAAACCACACAATCTATAAGAACAACACGAACAATAACGAAATCAACAACGTCAATGACACCAACCACGCCAACATTAACACCAAAAGTAACAGCAAAACAATCAAAGTCCAAACAAAATTTCAGATTTTTTTTTCATAAGCAATCGACAAAAGTTATACGATCGACACGAGCAGATGACACTCTCAATACAACTTTATCAACGAAAATAATCAGTACTACACCAGTATTTTTTTCGAACACTACGCAGACAGCAAAGACAACGTTTTCACCAAGTACGAAAATGATAAGGAACGTTGGAACGGAAAAATTGACGCATATGATATCAGCCACCCGCGGCTTCTCTCATTCAGTGACATCGACGGATGCAACATTGAATGCTTCGCTCTTACCATCGAATACGGGTCCTAGTAAAATGCATTTGGTATTATTATTAGTTGTGGTCACAGTGTGCATATTCTCGATGTTGATTGGATGGCGGCGTTTCGGCGCGAATAAATGGAATTGGAATCGATATAATAGTCAGCGAATTGAATACAAATCTAATCACCGTTCGGATGGAAATGACATTCGAAGTAATAGTTTCATCATTGACGATTCCTTTGATGCAACATTTATCACGACAGATGACGATGATGCCGTTGACAATTCACGACACACTGCAAACATAACGGATTCGACTGTCAAAATGAGTGGTGTCAAAAAAATTAGGGCGAATAAAACTAGAAAAGTGGTCGACCGACCGAAAAGACATTGCGATCAGTTTAGTGAAAAACGTTGTTTAACAGATGATGACGAACAATTTGATTTTTCCATTCAAACAACCGTATGCTGAACGTAGGGGTTAGACACAAGTAGCTGGTGTTTAAGCAATAATATAGTGAAATTAGTGAAAAAATAGCAGGCACCAGTTTACAATTAATGCCCATTTATAGGCAGGACTAAATAAATCAAATAATAAGATATCTTATTACTTATTACAATGTTTGCTGTAATAATTATTACATATTACATCTTATTAAAATAAGAAGATTGTAATAAGTAATATTTAATACAATCTTATCAAATAATAAGATCCGAAAACTTATAAGATATTTCGTATCAAAATATTATTTCATCTTATTACTTCTGAAAAGTTGCGTCAATGCAGCTATACTATGGAAGCAGTTGTAATAACATCGCCAATCTTATTACTTTGAAATTTTTGAATTGAAATTGGAAATTATACAGTGTGATAAAAAAAACGTTTAAGAATAACCTTCTTTATTGCTTAAATTCAAGAAGAGCTATGAAAAGCAAATTCTCTGTGAATTTTGAAAAATTCAAGAAGTAATAAGATGAAATAATATTTTGATACGAAATATCTAATAAGTTTTCGGATCTAATTATATAATAAGATTGTTATAAATGTTACTTATTACAATCTTATTATTTTAATAAGATGTTGTAAATAATAAGATCACATTTTATTACAGATCCAAAAATAATAAAATTTGTAATAAATATTACAAACTGACCCGACTATATGCCCATTAGAAGTACATAAATAATATTTTTTTTTTTGTTTAAATGAGAGCACCATAAAAAGGCTCACGAATAATTCGTTTAGAGACTATCGGCTTGAAGAACAAATACATTGTTCACAACAATGATGTAGGAGGAGACAAAGAATTCAACATTCTCCCATGGAATTATTATTCATCGTTTTTTGCCGAATTTTGCTTCTCTTCTTCGGCTCGCAACTGATATTAAGCAGAATTTTAATGTTTTATTCATGAGAAAAAAAAGCAAGAACAGAAGCTCCCCAATATATTTTAATCTGTGTCTAAACTCCAGAGTGAACATATGATTGTGTGAGTGTTGAATGGTATGAATAAATTTGCGATAATTTGCAATTGCCATTGATTAATGACTTCAGAAATTCGAGACAAAACATAAACATTCCAAACTGATACATTTCACAGAATTCAAAAGAATTTTGCCATCAGGAAATCAGATGTAATCTTGCCACATGTGTCAATGCACTGTCGTTTGTGATAAAATTCGCTTCGCTCATAGCAATTCTTGTTTCTTCGCTGCACTTGGAATGCGACGAATGTGGTTTATCTATTAGCGGTTTTTATGTCTATTTGAAATCAATTAAAATATGAATTTGATGCCTTGTATATAACTTCAAATGAATAAAATTCACATTTCAAAGAGAAAAGCTTTTTATTTTGATTTGCATTCCATCAAAAATCACTCGGGTCTTGAAAAAAATAAGGAGATTAGTCCTGTTCATTTTATGTGGTGCCAATAAATAAAATAGCGATAAGTTTGTGGTTTTTAATAAAAGGTTAACCATATTAACACCAAAAAGCTTGCATTTGATCTCTCATTTATTCAACCACAAGATAGTGCACTTTCGAATAGCACTCAATATTAGTGGACAGCTTGGAAAATTCGTAAGTAACAATACCTTCGAGGTGGTAGTTCTCAAGCGGCCAATCATAAGTGTCAACGAAATGACCCATGGGAAGTGTGCAGAGGAAATTGCCATCAGGAAATCAGTTGCAATCTGCCGCCTATGAGCTAGTGCCTTTGAAAACAATTAAAATATATGAAATGTCAGAATTGGTTGAACAACCGGAAATAAACCAAGTTTGCGATAGCAAAAGATGACGAACGAATTGGTTTTCAAATGGGTTAGTATCTCCAAACTGACCACAGACTCTTCGACTTCTAGTCGATGTGAACTTTTTCGAATAGAAGTTATTCGCTTGCAATAATCGTTGCTTAGAAAACATTAAGTGCATTTGAATTGTACTCTTTTTAATATCATTTACCTGTGAATTAAGATGGACATTTGGCTTAAATTACTGTGTTTTTCATTTTTGACACTACACAACGGTTTTATTAGTGCTGGTATGATCATTTTTGTTTCACCTATTTTTCATTTTCTGCTAAATATTGATCTCAACAACAATGTATAGCAATACGCAATAGAAATGAACTTCGAAATGGGAATGAACGTAAAAATGCGGGTAACAATAAAGACGTATCGTGTCCGGAACTGGAAATTACCAATGGAAAATTGATACCGCTGCTTGATGCTAGAGGAAGGAAAGGACGTTTGAAATTCAAAATTGAATGCGATTCAGATTTTAAATTACACGGAGCGCCGAATATAATATGCAAAAATGGACGATACGATCAGGATGCGCCGATCTGTGCTAGTATACACTTGTCTCTATTCCAAATTCTTTTAATTCAGTTAAAAAGTTCGTTATTTTCTATAGAGGGTGGTTGTGAT
The DNA here is from genome assembly GCA_028476595.1 of Obolodiplosis robiniae. Classification (NCBI taxonomy): domain Eukaryota; kingdom Metazoa; phylum Arthropoda; class Insecta; order Diptera; family Cecidomyiidae; genus Obolodiplosis; species Obolodiplosis robiniae. The sequence goes on along the minus strand of CM052017.1, from coordinate 1,997,321 downwards.
AGTTCGATTCAATCTAGAATGAATGGAACGGTGTCAAGCATTTCAAATGGAACCGCGCTATATTTGGCTTGCAATTCTGGATATTGGATCGCTAGAAGTCAAGTTGCCTATTGCAACGGTACACATTGGGATAGACAGTTGGGTGAATGCCACCCAATCGCATATTCGACACTTTGCGATTTTGATACACCTTATCTATGTGGCTGGAATGAAAATGAGGAAAACGATTTTCATTGGACTAAAAGGAGTGGTTTGAATCCACTTGGAGAATACAAATATGGACCAAAATACGATCACACGGTACAAAGCACATTTTCAAAATGTGCCCCATTCATTCAGTTTTTATTCGTCTTTGCTCGTTCTGTTCAATCTTGATATATTTTCATTCATATTTTAGATTGGAAAGCCTCTAGAAGGTTACTTTTTAGTTTCGGAAGCGTCTCATTCTAAAAATCAACGATCAACGCAGAAATCACGTCTTTCGTCACCTTATTATGTCCCATCCGAATCGGATAATGTATGTTTCCGCTTTTACTATCACATGTTTGGACAATCTGTAGGACGACTTCGAGTTTTTTTGAAACCAGTTAATATGGATGTGGAAGAGGCTGCAAACGATCCAGAGTATAATCAGTTTTTCTTAAAAATTTACAAAAATTCAAATGTCCCATTTTTAGATATATTTACTTCGATGAGCAAGGCAATCATGGCGATAAATGGGAAGAAGCTTATTTTGGATTGAATTCAAGCAGCATTGATTTCCAAATTGTATTTGAAGCATCATCCAATGGAACAATCAGTGATATTGCAATTGATGATGTCGGCCTATTCAAAGATGATGAATGTAGGAAATATTGCCCAAACGTTTGCAACGAATTATCATTTGATTATGAAAATATTTACGACGAATCAACATTCGGCATAGAGCAAGAACATTCAGAAGTGTTGGAATTTCCAACTTTAACTACAGTGTCTGAATCAGCTGACGATTTGTCCACGCAAAATGTTGAAGTAACAACTATTAACACTGAAGATGTATCGAAAATATTGAGAACTATACCATATTCATTGCCTGCACCGTCATCAACGACTCCAGCACGAGAAAGTTCACCTTCTCTTAGATTGAATGACATTGAAACGCAATATTTAGATCCTCACAAAGTCATGCTGAAACCTGTGCTGGAAAATATCTTGACGACCAAATCAATAAGAAAATCGACAGCTTCAACAAACACTCCAATGATATTGAGTTTCACAGAAAAAAACCTAATTTGGAAAAATCCAACACAAATAGAAGGCCAACGGGCAAAAATGGTGCCGAATAGGACACCAAATAGAGCCTGGAGTAAAACAACGAGTGAAATACCGAGCAGAGTTTATTATATAATACCGAATCGGTTACCGGTTAACAAACAAAGTGATGTTCTGATGAAAGCAAAACTGCAAAATGATTTTAAAAAATCAGAGACAAAAACTTTTTCGTTGATTTTTGTGGTTTTATGTGCGATAGTAGCCGGATCAGTTATAGTATTTAAATACTACAAAGCGTTCGAATGGGATAGTCTCGAGTACAGATTGAATTCGCTGTTCAAATCAAGAGCGGAAACATTTATTCGATTCAGAACGGACGATGACGAGGCATTAATAATTGATCGAGCCGTCAATGAGGAGCCAGAACCAACCGAATACAAAACAGATCCAAATATCCAAGTCAAAAACTTGTTCAACCCGGAACAATTGTATCAACGCGATGTGTATAGTGGCAAACGCTATTTCACTACTATTGATGATGAACAATTCAATTCCTTACTGTAGACAATCCGATGAAATTTACTTTGATTAGGATTTTAAATGCCATTTAATCGATAGTTTAATAAGTGTTTTGAATGTCCATTATAATTCTCAGCATCATAAATATTGGATGAATAAAACATCGATTGGTATTCTCTAATGCTATGATAAAATGTGAATGTTCAAATGTGTATCTAATGACCGTCGAATCGATTCATTGATTTCCAAATCGATTTTGCAAAGAATTTATTCACTCGAACATGTGTAAATGTTTCGAAACATTGTTGAGCTGCCGGCGCTCACGCCGCAAGATTTTGAACATGCATATATATAATACGAAATTATAATTTCTGTTCTATATCTTATTATTAAGCCAATAAGAAAACGCATTATTACCCCCGAAAGTGTTGCATTTGTGGCGTTTAATGTACGTTTTAGAACGGATCGCACGTTCCAGCCGGACATATCTTGCTAGATTTTGGAAAATCCACATATTTTGTTCAATAGTTTTGATAATTTTGAATTTATGGAGTAAAACCTGACTGTGAGTATTTCGGCTTTGCTAACAAGAAGGGTAGAAATGCTTCATTTACTCTGACATTTAGGTTGATGCGAACTGCACGCAATTCATATATTCACGTTACATCAAGGCGCATTTATATTGAAGTAAAATTGCATTGGCCAATATCTTTACCATCCACTGTAATGAACAGCAGTTGAGTGATATTAGTCGCTCTATCGATTCCAACTAGAGCTGGACTTTTTCAACGAGAGGCAGTCACTGACCGTAAGAAAAAATTTGAATGAACTAGAGACCACGCAAATGCTGCCGTCTGGACAAGTTTTGCTTAATCTCAGAATAAACATAGGTGGAATGGAAGAAGAAGAAAACACTCCAACGTTTTACATTGGAACAAATTTATTTTTGTCAGAGAGCGGCACATATACAGCTGTATTGCTGTGAATGCCCATACTCCCTTGTTTTTCAACTTCGGTTGGAAATGTTATAATTTCAGCTGGCAATGTGAACTTTTTCATTTTTCTATTTAAGTAAATAAAAATTAATGATAGTGGCAAATATCAGTTGCATCAATCATGTTTAAATTGTTTTGTCGAAGAAGGAATTTGTTGAAGAATTGAAGAGGTGAAATGAAATATTTTTGTTGCTTAGAACCGCTTTATTTTAAATTCAAAGACAATCAAGACTATAACATCAAAGTTGGATCGTTATGAAATATCAAAATATGAGTAAAGAATTGGTAATGATTTGGTTTTTTTTCAGACTCTGAAAACGAGTAATTGCTGTATAACATGAAGATCAACAAACGATTGACTTGACAATTTAAAGAAATAATTTCAGTTTGGATGGCCAAATATTGATAAATTCTATGTTTATTACACAAAATTCCATACTTTAGAAGTCTTCGGTTTCGTCTTAGTATTTACATGTGCGTAACAAGCGCCCAGTTTTTATTTAGATTAACTCAAATCACTCATCAATTTACCACTAATTGTCTAGTTATGCCGAAAATCAATCGCAAAAAAAGTCGGGCTGGATTGTGTAAGCCTTATCGACCGACAGCTAAATGCCGAAAATAATATTTATTTTTACATGAAACACGTTTATCTCCATTTATAAACGACGATGTGTGAAGCTGAGATAAAACCTTTTATAAACCGCAGCAACCAACAGAAGCGCGAGAGAATAAGAAATGCGAATGGCTCGAAGAAATGAGAAGGAAGAATTTTTATATAATTCCCGATGTGAAGCTCAAACATGAGATGAGAACTATGAAGGAAAATAAAACAAGATCCAATGAAAACATTCAAAGAATCCCGTAGCCATTATCTACGTAGCTGAAATGATTTCAGCGGTTGATCGGCTCCCTTATTCGTGACGTGTTCGCAATCGATGAGAGAGTGAAGGAAAAACAAAAACAAGGAGCGTTTCGTGCACATGTTTTTTGTTAATTACAAAATCGGAGTCGAACAGAAGATCGTCCGTCCATAACGAGATCATAATCGAGAAAATTAGCAAACGGAATCAGTTGCGTGTGCATTTAGTCGACCTTAAAACGGGATTGTAGTCCGTTCGCCACATTTTACGTTCGTATTCTATTCGATTTATCCAAATCGGTGCAAGTGTTTTGCGGCTCTAAAATTTTCATTGTAAAATATAAGATAATCGTAAATGAAATATTAGTTCAGTTTTTGAGATTAGACACGGAACGGATCGGGTCACACATTTATAGAACTATTAACGAATTTCAATATTGAAAATTAAAGTAGCAATTATCTAACGATAATGTGAATTTATGAGATCTTAATATGATTGATCGAACACATTCGTTCGGTGAAAATGGTGGAAAACATGCAAAACACAGTGGAAAAAAACATCAAAGTGGCCAAACAGCTAGTTTTACAATCGCCCATTTTTATTCAGTGTAGAAATGTCGAAATGCACAACTATTGATTTTAAGAGAAATGCGCTTCGAATTTCAAGTCGTAAATATGGAATTTTTCATGCATAAAACTATAAATTGATTTGGTTTACGTGTTGGTGGAATACGGCGTGAAAGGAAGCATCCATAACAACCATTGCGATTGTGTGTGACAAGTGCATTCAAGACATACATCATGTTACGAGAACGCAGGCGACATGCCAATTTTAAGCCCAATCGCAAGTGAGTGAATATGTTTAGAAATGAAATTATTTTTGTTTTCGGTAGAAAACGGAATTATGAGTTTGCATTTTTTTTTTTTTGTAATGCCACGCCTTTGCTGTGGCAAAAACATGTCGATTTGTCTTCAATTGAAGTGCGAAATCTATAAAACGTTGGCTCAAGTGAAGAGCATCTACAAGATTTTGTTCCCGTTCAACCGACACTGTGCGGAAAGAGTTAATCCGCGAAGAAACAAACGCTTAATTTATATTTATGAAAATATTGTAAAATATTGTTCGTAACCTATTTTAAATGTTGATCAAGCGTATGCATTTGCATACAATATGGTTTGACCGAAACCACAACATTGTGAGGTCGGTTGGCACGTCAAAAGCGAGCGATTGAAACGAAACGTGCATGCAAAGCGAAAAAAAATGGAAAAACATGAACATTATTTGTGTGAAAATTTCGAATTGAGCCGTGTTTTGTGTCGAGCCGTAACGTAATGTGTATTCCATTGAAGCGTTGAGGTAGTAATAAAATGAGCATAAGATCTGTCGACCGAAAACGATACGATGGTCGATTGTAAATACGAATCACATTTTCCGACTTGAGCTTTCATTATTTTCTCAGTTTTCCCGAAAAAAAAGGAACACGTTTATATAGCTGTACATGCGAATGATTCTACGGGAAAAATGGATAAAAATAGACCATACACAACGGTGAACCAAACGGCAAATGAATGAATCGCTGTCGCTACTTATACACTACAGGCTCTGGCTTGGATTCCGAATGCTCGGGCTGGCCGTTGAATTGACGACGAACACGATCTTGGTCACAACGATAAACGATCCATTTGCGCGATTGGCAACCGTTATCTACGCATTCGGCCGACTCGTTGACTCGTTCATCGTTCAGAGCATGTGCTTGGAATTCGTGAAGCGTTTGATGCGCGAACGCGATAGAGATCGAGGAGAGTGTATCAAAAAAATATACTTTCGATTGCCATTTAATTTACTAGACATTTCAATATCATCATAAATTTCCGTCAATAATAAGCTCATCAAACGTAGATGATAGAACTGTAGTGATACGCAAAACAGCGGAAAAGAAACGAAAACAGACTATACGGGAAAATAGAGTTAGAGAAAATTGAGTGGACTTGTTGTGTTTTTCCAAATATCGTGCGTCAACCATATGTATTGTGTCTCTCTGTGTATCAGACGAACGAACTTATTTACGGTGTGCGAAGTTGAGTTATATGTCACGGGCATTACAAAGGCCAGAGATTTTTTGTCGTACGCAAATTTGCGAATTTTTGTTCAGTTCATTTATCATCGAAAAAGACGGAGAGGGAGGAAATTTATGAGATAAACAATTAAATTGAGTTAGAAAAACCAGAAGTACCCTTGAATTGGCATGTGCAAATGAACAAAGTACAGGGACACAATCTAGAAAGTTGTTTTTTTCTTTTGTCGGACGCGAATGAATGACGTGTGATTCGTGGGGTTTCCCAATATTATTCTGATTCGAACTAAAATCAAATTTTACTCATTTTGACACCAAAATTTCGAAACGTGTTTAAACAAAAGGTCATAATTTTATTGCTTCTCTTTCTCGCGTATTTATATCGACTGTTTTGCGAGATATTATATTTTTTTTAAGGTTTTGATGATAGTTGGTGAGTTCTCGTCATCAATTCAATTCATTTTATTATGAATTGATTAACAGTTGCTAATAGTTCGTCAGATCTTTGCTACCTTGTTGTCGCTCCAAGCAATTTCAAATACAATTGTTAGAGATGAGTGTTAATTTTGATTGACGGTCAAGTGCCATCTGACGCCATGGATCTGATGACTTGGCGACATAGTCGGTCTGGGCGGTCTCACATTGATTGCTTCAAATTTTATCGTCATTCATGGAAATTTTGATTTAATTTACACATAATAATCAAAAAAATAATAATATAATTAGTTGTTAATTGTTTGCGAAGTTTTTAATTAATAACTATTTTGAACTGACAAAAACCGCATATTGTGAAATCTATCTAATCTTAATGTTTTCCGTAGATTGGATCGCAAATCATCGCGTGGCATGATATACGAGAATGAGGAGCTCAGATTGCGCACAATAAATATCAATGCAGAAGTCGAGAGAGGTAAAATTACACCGATCATTTGTGTGCATAATATGCGAACAAATGTGTTGATCGAAGACAAACAAACTAAAGAAAAACCGTTTTGGGCATCTTTGAACATCTGTTTTAGGACAGTCGGATATTAAAAAACTGCGTCGTGAGAATTATCAATTGCGAAAAGAGATTTGGAATTTGCGTGATGAATATGATCGTTTAGGGAAATTATTGAAAAATAAGGGCCGCCCAAGCGATGGTGTTCCTCACGAATGCGCCACACAATCTAGTGTCCAAAAATATGGGTGTGAGTACGATGACACGCATGGATGTTGCAGCTGTCCTCCAGATGAAGTAAATATTGATTTTATTTGAGCCAAAAAAGTCAAGTGTCGTCAAGATTCCCTTTTATCCTATTTTTTTTTTTTTATCATTTCAATAGCATAATAATTCTCGAAAAAAAATTGGATACTCTTTTAAATGAGCAATTTCCCAAACTTATTCAAAACAAACAAGTTTATGTATAAAATAAATTATTTTTGTAGGATTGCGTTTCCTGTGATATATGTATTGAAAATGAACTCTGCTGCGTTAAAGAATACGATGAGCGAACATCGAAGACACCGACTAACGATGACAAAGCACAGTCAACGCACAGTGGATGCGATGCGAAAAATCCGAGCAAAAATCAAGCTGCGATGCCAAAGCCAGTTCGAAATGAAAAAATTGATTTGAATTTTGATGATTTATCGGTCGTTTCGGAAGAATGTTTGTCGAACAGTGATGATCAAATGATGAAAACAGATGACAAAGCAGACAACAAACATCTAGATACTAGCAAAAATGTGATGGAAGATTCAATTTACGCGAATTTTCAATCGACAATTCCACCATTGAAGCACTTTGAAAATCTCTCCTATAAAGACATTGGTCCAAATCTTGGTAAGACAATTAGCAGCGAAATATAATTTATTCCTATTTATATTTCCCATTTCAAATCCGCTACTGCATTCTTCATATTCGAAATGCACAGATTCTCTTGGTGAAATTCAATTTAATGGTGAAATGTATCAAGCGAGCGAGCCGACGCCTCCGCCCCCATCGCCACCACCAATTCAAAATGCGAACAGGTATTTCCTTATTGAGCTATACCCCAAAAGTGAATTTACTTAATTTCAGGATTTTACAGTAAGAAAAGTGGATCTCTTCCGCTTCCACCACCACCCGACGAATTGGCTAAAGACAATTCGGTTGACAATGATGTTAATCATGTAGAGGAATCGGTGCCAAAATATTTTTTCGCTCCGCTGAAAAGTAAGCGAAAGAAATCGCTCGACGCAAAAGGTGAACTTCGACCTGATGTGTTTATCAACAATATTGTGCCATCCGATGGCAACAGTCGATTAGCAACCATTCGAAAACCACACAATCCTCTCAAGTACCCGAGCAATATAAATGCAGCCAGCCTCGACTCAGAAGTGAGTTGGAATGTTATTGGTTTTTATTGTATTTTCATCTTCCTTGAAAATAATCCCAATTGATAAATTTTTCATTGACTGACAATTAATTTCAGAAAACCGATGAATTGGATGCAATATTGCAGGATATTCAAGGCTTATCAAAAGGACTTGAAAGTATGCAAATGCAGAAAAATCGAATTTACGAAAATGTTCAGGGTGCCAAAAGCGCTGATGCAGATCAACCGCATCCGTATCGCACAGAAATGAGCCTTGTCTTATCGTACAGTGGCAATAGATCGAAATATTTCACAACACAAACGGATAAGACTCAAAATTCGGATATCGAATCACCTCCGCCCATGAAACTACTTCCAAATAAATTGAACTACACCGGAAAAGGTGAACTCTTCAAACAAATGCACTCGAATGCAAAATATATTGAGCAATCGAAAGCAAATACAGATAATTCGGCAAATGAGGAAATTTTATCGAAATCACAAGTTGCAAACGACAGCGTGGAAACGATTAAGAGAAATTTACCGTTGCAAACAAACGAAGTAATAGTAAAAAGCGGAGAAAATGAAAACACTGCCGAAGCCACAAGCTCAACTGCAATGCGAGAAGATGAAACACATTCAAAGTCAATTGAAAAGGACAAAAGCGATCTACACGAATCGGTAAATTGATTGAATTGAATTATTTGTGCATTTTTATGTGTGTATTGAATTTTATGTGTTTTTTTTTAGAAAGAAAGTGAAAATAACTCAAAATCGAGTAATTCACAAGAAAGTCCAAAAGATCAGAAATCGCGACGCGTTTCAATCCATTTCAATGGGAAACCAATGACAGAGCAACATGAAACTGAGACACATTCCAATGACTCCGATTTGAACACCACCACTGATTTAAATGCAGAGGATATAATCCCGATATCGGTCCTGTCTTCCCGTCGATTCTCTCGTCGCGCTTCATGTTCGCGTAAGCTTAACGATGAAATTGGATCATTTTTGTATCCGCCGAATCCATTCGGTTTCGGACTGTACAAGAAGAGCGCCAGAAGACCGTCATTTTTATCAAGGAGACATTCGGAAGGAGTAATAACAACACATCATGGCATCAATCCGTATAATCTCGACTACGTTTCGTCACCGAAAGTGAATCGTCATCATTGCCATCGAAATCATGGACCTCAAAATAGTCACCTATTGAGTAAGTTGCTGCAAAAAATGAGCAAAAATGGGCACAGTTAATGATTGCATGATATTTTTACTAGATCCAGGAGGCACGTGTAATAACTTGGGCGAGTCGACTGGCACATCGATTTGTAATAGCATTGCGTCATCACGTGAATCGCTGGGAAGTGTCAGTCAGACTTCGTCATCAAGGCGGAAAATATCAATTACTTCGCATTCAAAAAGTAGTGGCAAAATACCGTGGTGTGCATGCTGGGGCAATGGATGCATATAAAACTTTCGTTTCCTTATTTTAGCGCGCTTCAAACGCTTTCTTCAATATATAAACCGATTTGTTACTGTATCAATATTATACGACATTCTCTGTGAATTCGCAGAATAGAAAAGAATTTCACCAATAAAAAATCATTAGAATATAAAGCATATAAAGCATCATTTGGAGCAGAGAATATGTTTCGTTTACTGAAATTATTGTTTCATTTGACCTTTCGAGCCGCTGAACAGTTCAAAAGACATTTGATTCCGAGCAACTAAACAATTGTACCACAAAAATAATTGTCTCGGAATATTTTTTTTTATTTAACAAATGTCTAACATTATATATAGTAATTATGATGTATTTAATGATAAAATGCAATATTCATATAATTTATGGTGGTTTGAAACGAGTTCTAAAATATTTCACCTCGAAAGAAATCATAACTTGAAAATATTCTCTCATTTTTTGGTTCGACTTATTTTTTTGTTCAAATTCCAAAAATGATTTATTCAAACGTGTCCGCATTTAATGCGTAAAGTTATTGCTGTTGTTTTATTTTCATTTCAGTTTCCATAGCGGATCAAGATCTTTGAATGGGTCTTTAACAGGTGTCTCTTCTTCCTCAATAAAGTAGTAATTTGTTTGTGTGTTGCTTGCCAATGCTTTCGGTGATCCTGCAATTAAAATAGGTACATTAACAAATAAATTCAAATGCAGTCATTATTAATTCATTCGCTCACTTCTTTTGATGAATTCACGGCAGCATTGTAGCACAATCTGCATCGACTGCTGCAAACAGCTCATGTCATTTAAGATGTTTTTGCGTTGGGAGCAAATGCGATACCATATATTGGTCACGTCTAGAAAAACATGGGTCATTTGGTGATGAAAAAACCAAATAAAATATGAATATTTTTCATTTAAACGGAGACTGCGAATCGTTCAATCCAGAAATGTTACCAAATTTAATGTAAACGATGGATGTGATACTCACTGACAATGACCGGTGTTTCGGTTTCAAGTGCAAGAATGCAAGTTATCGTTAGTGCCACTAAACTCGATCGTTCCAAATTTGACAAGCAATTTAAGATAATTGGAGTATTATTCATTTTACTGGGTGTCACAGTATCAATTATATTCTGTGACACTCCGATGATGCCATTGATGGAACTAAGAGTAAAGTAAATATTCGTATTTCAGATTTGCTTTCGAAAACACAATACAAACAGATTTCTTAACGAACTTACTTTTTTGTGGGCCATTGTTTTGGTTGCAGTACGGTTATTGTTCGAGTCGAATTTGCTTCACACGATGTCACCTGAACGCTTCGTTCAATGATGTACAATCGATGCTGTTCGGTCAATAAAGTCACTGAATAGTCACCAAAGTTTTGGGCGGTATTAAGCTGCCTTGGAAGCAATAGAATAGCTCCTTCATCCGGTGTATTGAGGCACACCACAAACGATGACTGTTGAGACCAGATCATGCACCAGAAATCCTTGACTGTATTGGATGTTGGCGCATCGGCCAAAATAAAATGATTGCAGTGCGAACTAAGATCCTGAATGAAAATCATACATTTTCAATGATTCAATTTTTTCAAGATTTCCAATATATTTGAAGCGGTTATAAATTTTTTATCGAAGTTTAAAATTAAACATTCAAAGGGAATTAAGAGATAGCCTACATTCCGGATAGCTGTTTTATCATTGCACATAAACTTATTTGCTCTTATAAATGGCACATTATCGCGCAAAAATCAACGCTCTTCCGTGGCATTTATAAATTGCATTCATTCAACCAAAACTCACCAACTTAATGTCCATCTTTAGCACAACAAAAAATATCAAATATACAAATCAAATTTTAAACATAAATTCGAACGAGTGATTGAGAATATAGATAATTGGACGGCACAGAGAAAAAATGCAACCTAAAACTTACTCGAATATGAGCTGCATTGATGTAATTATCCGTTTCGGTTGGTAAAAGAACGCGAGAGTGATCATAGGGCACCGACAGCATGTTGCGATTTTTTTCGGGGAATAATTTCGAGACACTGACCAATCGCTTGCTAGCATCTTTTTCCAGCAAATCATGTAGCTCTTTCCATTTGATTTCGATGGGTGTTGTGCCATTTAACGTTTTCGTTGCTAGGCCATTGATAACTTTCTCGTATCGCTGAACTTCTCTATAGAAATTTTCAATATTTGATGAACTGGGTGGAACAGATGGAACGGACGTTTGCGTTGTTATCTGCGGCACGGATGACTGGGGAGTGCTGACGATCGCATTTTCTGCAAGCAGTTCGGATAAGTGGGAGCCAATGTTGATGGTGAGTTCAGTTTCATATTTTGCCTTGGGCAAAGAGAGTTCTTCTTCGGCCAAAGAGAGCTCGGTTAATGCTTTTTCAATAGAATCATTCTGTTTGACCGATGGCTTTTCATCAATCTTCTTCGGAACCTCATCAGCATCTTTCAACATTTGACTAAAACCCAATAGACAATATTCAGAAATTACATAAATCAACTAATAAATGATAATGAACCTTTGAATTACCTTTTCACCGGTTTGCTTGGCACAGTGACTTCCGATTTTGGCTCAGGTTGAGTGGGTTGTAGTGGTTTGTCAGCTGGTCTCATCGGCTGAAGAGTTGGGGCTGGAATTGCAATGTTATCCAAATCACTCAGCAAATCAAACTTGGTCGACTTTTGTTGAGCAGGTTCTGTTTTGATTTGCTCTGCAGCCGGCTGATTTGAATGGCCAGCCATATTCGATACAGGCACCGGTGCCGGATTAACTGATTGAGCTACAACTGGAGCGGGCAACTGAGCTGCGGCCGACGATTGATTCGCGTAATTATTGACTGATGATGGAATGGAACTGTTTGCGGATGGGTCCGTTGCATTGTGATTGTACATATTTGTTTGATTCGGTTGGCTGTAATTGGTGTTTGATGTAATTCCGTAGCTGGTCGCCATATATTCCGAAGCGAAAGGCACCGAATACTGATTATTTTGGATGCTAGTCTCGTTAGCATAGTATGGATTTGATACTGCCATATTATGAACTGGATACTGTGTGCTGTAATAGCTATATGCATCACTCGATGGGTAAGCTGACTGTGGTTGGTTCATCGAAGGCAATGATCCTTGAGTTGTTGACATATTTCCAGTTTGTGGCATCTGTTGCGTTACGTAAGCAGATGAATAGTTGCCATACGCTGCCGCTGCTGAAGTTGCTATTTGTTGCGATGGCTGCATGTAACCGCCTGTAGAATCAGAATTAGAATACATTTGCGAACCTGTTTGATTTTGATTTTGCTGTTGATTCACAGGTTGATTGGGCTGCTGTACTTGGGGCTGCTGTAAATACTGACTGTTTGGCGGCGTTTGATATGCATTCACTTGGCTGCTGGGTAAATTGTAATCAGTATAAGATGTACCGTATGGCTGAGGATTCGTTAAGCTTGGATTAGTCATTGAATTTATGTTGACCGCTTGAAACGCGCTCGTTTCAGGTGTATGCGAATAGAATGTCACTGAAGTAGCCGTTTGACCAGAAACATCATACGGTGCATTCATGTAGGAGTTGGCCAGGCGTGGATCTCCGCTTTGTGAATAGCTCAAATATGATTGTGACTGAAGCTGAGTCTGTGGCTGAGATTGTGACTGCGGTTGCGTGTATACTTGCGATGATATCTGTGATTGCGAAGAAACCGGTGGTAAATTTTGCATTGAATTATACGAGTTATTCATGCTATTGTAGTCATATTTCTGTGCTGGCATTGATGTGGCCAAGCTCTGATTCCATGCACCAGCCGAATAAATTGATTCCGTGGGTAGCCTCTCAGTGCCATATGTTTGCTTTGTTTGATCCAACGACGTAGAAGTTGGCATATTATTGTAAATTGGATTTACAAATCCAGCACTGGGAGCATGTGCCGTTGGCTGCGAATACTGTGGGTAATATGAATTGGATTGAGTTGAGTAAGCCGCACTCATCGATTGACTGGTGCTAGCCGAGGTTGTCATTGACACTTGTGATGGCTGCGAGTAATTCGTTGAACCAGCCGATGGATAATTGTAATTGTACGGAGTTGTCGTTGATGTCATGCTTGAATGATTGACATCGTGGCTTACGATTGATTGGATTCCTGTATTCTCCTGACCAATGGGTGTCGGTCGAATGGCTGTACTACGATAACTCTCCAATATTTCATTTTCGCTCGCCTTTGCCATGTTTTGGTATTCCGCGGTGGACGAAGGTGCTGTAGAAATTGGCATCGTCGCCGGTTGTGGTGGCATCGATGCCGATGCTTTCTTAGCGCTCAAATTCTTATTCATTGAATCAAGACGCTGTTGACGTTCCTCATCGTGCACATCGCGTGCACTTCGAACTCGAGCACACAATTTATGAATGTTACTTTGGAGCTTCTTATAAAATTCCAGACCTTTCAGACTTTTGCCCAACAAATCGTCGTACACATCGTACGATGCGATCAACGATGAAAAGAATACATCGCGTTTGTGTTTGGTTTCCGATACGGTTTTTATGAGCTGAGCACATTTTGCGTACGCATCGGTGAATGTTGCCAGTATATTATCTTGTGCAACGAGATTTTGTTCGATGATATTCACCAATTGCTCGTGCTTAGCAAGTTCGTTATGGAATAATTTCTCAACATTTTCTTCGCCCCAGGCGACCAACTGTGCAGTTATATCATCGTTTTGAATGTTTTGACTGAGCTGAGCGTAAAGTTGAGCTCGTTGCACACGCATTTCGTTGACTTTGTTCAAAAGCATTTGTGTATCGCTCAGCAGCTTTGGATCACACTCGACAGAGCACATTGGAATGGCTGCTTGAACGTCGGACAATGGTTTCGATAGAATTCGCAAATTGTTTACGTGCATTTCCATTGCCTTTCGCAATGTATCGTTGCTATCGCCGGCTTTATTATGAGCCTCTTGGTACTTCATGAATTCGCGATTTAATTCGGTGAAATGGCTGTTTGTCGGTCGATAGCCCATTGTTTGTTGAAAATCCTTTTCATAGAACTCCTCTTTGCTCAATAGCTCTTGAATTGTTTGCAGCATATTTTCCACATCGACGCAAGTTTCGGCCAATAACGACATATTCCGGATTAAATCATCGATGACAGTGGGTCGGGCATTCATCGATGCACATCGATCGATAATTGACTGCGGCAATTTTACACCTTTCGGATCATAGCTTAACGAATCAATATTCAACGATTCCATAAATTGATTCAAATCGTTATCTTTTTCATCAATTTTTTGCGTTATTTTGCGCAATAGATTGGCTTTTTCTTCACTGTACAATGAGCTATGCTCGTGTGTTTTAATCGGGACCAAGCGATGGAAAATATCTTCATGCGCCCCATCGGAAATATTAAATGGCATTCCCTTAACCAGATTTGCACCGGTAATCGTTGCAATCGAGCTGAGCTCAGGCACTTCTTCATGGTAAATGAATTCATTTTCATTTTTAGCGGCTTTCCGTTTTGCCTCAACGACATCCATAATAAATGCCAGTGCCTCATTTACTTGTGACATATTATTCAAATGTTTTGCTTCCTTTCGAGCATCTTCCAAGCGATCAGATGCCGCCTGATACAATGTAACTCGTTCGCCCATTTTTTGCTGCTCTTCGGCATATTGACCCTGGTACAACAGCAAAATGCTCGCCGTGTACTGCACTTTGAATTGAATGTATTGTCGCCATTCTTTGAATTGCCTCGAGCCAACGATCTCAGCAATCATGCCCTCATCGCCGCCCGACAGCAGGGCGGCGAATGCTGAATTGTAGTATTCAATGATTTGTGATGCAACTTTGGCCACAATGAGCGACTTTCGATTGTCAATTAAACTCTTTTCCAAAATAATTTCTTGAGCCTGTGCAAAGCAAATGTTCTGCATGAATATCAAAATTTCGGGATACATATCGGCAGTTGTGGCCATTTGATATTTCTCGCGAATTGTTTCGAATGCCCATGCAGCCCGTTGAAAAAGTGAACACGCCAATTTCATGTCCTCCTCCGACGTACGGCTGCCCGACGCTCCGAGCTGTGTGTTCAGCGCACCGTAATTATACAACGCCACTGCCATATCGTGGCGTATGTCCGACGATTGCGTTGTGTTATTCGAATAAATGTCACGCCATACGAAATTCACCAAATTCCGATCGTTTTCGATGGGAAAACGATTTTGCAATGAATGCAATTGACAATAATATCGTTTTATCAAATTGCAACCGGTTTCATCAATCGATGGATTGTACGCGGCCGCTCGCAATGTTTCCAATTCATAAATTTCTTTTGAAAATGTCTCTGGATCTTCTTGATAATACTCGGCGATATACTGTTTTCGTAGAGAGAAAAAGAGAAAAAACAACGATAAAATCCATATGTTTTGAAATCGTTGATTGTTTGATTTGCAACTAGATATTATCCATAATAACGATTTTGTAGCGTCAAAATAAATATTAATTACGGCTGGAACAGTAGCCATAAGTCGATGTTAAAGATGATTCATAGAATTTGACGTCATTTTTTGACGTTCATGGAGACAAAGTCCTACGCCGTTAATTAGATTTTACTTTGTGCGAAATGCACCAATTGGATATTGTTTGACCGACAAAACCATTTAATGAATTTTAAATATTCTTAGTCATCGGCTCTTACCTGTTTAAGTCGTGAAAACGATGATTTCTGTTGTGTTTGCTTCATATTAAAATGAATCATTGGCACTTTCGGTACAGCCTCCATAATTGTGCTGTTGGTCGTCGATCCGCTTATGGAAAGTTAAATCAATTAATTCCTTAAATTTTCGCTGATGCAATTCGGGTTGAAACAACGAAAACAATCACGATCACGAAACTCTCTTGTTAGAATTGCAATGCAAAACAAATCTGCATGGGATTCGCGGCGATAAATTCCACTAGAGATAATTTCAAGTCGACCAGTTTTTGTTTGCTTTTAAAAACGATAACAATAAAATGAAATATATGAAGTACTGTCATAAGTAACACATCATTCTCGGAAATACAGAAAACAACAATACATGGGCGTCCGGTGTGTGTGTTAGTGTGCATATGTTTTTTACACAATCGGTGCATTCAGTCATACAGTCGGATTACACATCGATTCAAAACAATTAGCGATCTTGTACTTGAAATGCTAGCACAACGTCATTCAATATCGAACGCTCACTTGAATGCCATCACGTATTGTTGAGTGTTCGTCGCACACACAGAGGCGGGTACATTTGAATCAACGGCACACGATAAACTAGCAGTCATACGTCTTGATGGAAACAACGACACAAACAGACATTTGACAGTTAAGCCGCGTTCAGATCAACCATTACATTCCAAAAGCACGGACAGTATTTTTTTGTATTGCTTATGATTGATGGCGTTGCACATAAAAAATGAGGCAATTTAATGGATTTCCTGCGATTCGGAGCAAATTTTTTGTTATCACCTTTCAAATAATCGAAACTAAAATTTAATGAAATTCAATTGACCGATTTTGAAGTTTTTTCAGCAAAATAAATATCAATGGGAATGCACAACAGATGTGCCGTTCAAAAATGTGAACCATATTTCAAAGTGGTACATGTGCGTAGCAATTTTATCGATTGAAATTCGAATGATGGTGTGATGTGTGCGTGCGTCTGCGTCAATGTATGTGGATATATCATACAATCAGAGCTCATTAGATAAAATAAACTTACGGCTGCAATACAATCAAGGCATCCCACAGCCACACATACAAATACACGCAGTACTGCTAACCGAATGAATTGGCTTTAACTCGGGAGATCCATTTAACAGTCCAAAAACCAATAATCTTTTGTGTAAAAGACACGACAGTTGATTTTGCGCCCGTATGCAATCCGTGTAATCAGAAATCCGAGAATCCTCTCCGAGTGTATTCGCGCAAAAAACGATTGACAATATTTGCGAAAAAAAAAAGAGAAAGACAGGAAGAAAGTGATTGAAAAGTGCATACATCGCACAAATACTCGGGAAAACATCCATCAAAATTCGAAAAGAAGAGTGTATCATGAATAATTGTGTTTTCTCTCTTCAATGGATTTAATTTAATTCAGATTTTTGTTTGTACAAATGTTTCCTAGTTTGTTTAATTGAGAGAAAAAGCGACGACGACCACAACACTTACACATATCTATCATAGAGCAATAAAGAACACACAACGAATATCAAAAAAGAAAAAATCGTAACAAAAAAATAGAAACACGGGAAAATAACAAAGAAATTGCTCGGGAAAATTGTGCTGAAGGAAACCATACGTATTTCAGGCAAACAGTAGACATACACTCAAAAGGATTCAAACTTAAATATTGAACATGGTAATAAATATAAGTGCATGATTCATTTAATTTCAATCAAATCGAGTTGTTTGAATTGTTTCGATAACAAATTTATGTTGTGCGAGCAATCGTTCACAACTTTGATTGGGCTGTTTCGTTGCTTATCATTATTTTTTTTACAAGAAAACTACAAAACGAATGATGAGTTCGGGGCCTGTGTGCAAGTGAATAGCATCAGATAGTGACATGAAAATCGATCCGTTCAAAATATGACAAATGCAACAACAATACTCTAATCAAATAACACATTCGCCTACGATTTATATACGTAACAATTGACATGTATGGCAAAATAATATCGATTGTTTTGCTATCACTGTCCATCATTTCGCGCGGGCCTCAATTTCATTTGCAATACGTGATTTGCTCACCATCTAGAGCATCTAGAGCATCTCGACACCAATTTCAATTTCAGCAGCCAATCAACATGAAAGCCGCAGCCGTCGTGGATGATTTATTGATTTTCAGTCCAAATTTTAAATGTATCTTTATCGATTTCTAATTGCTGAACGCTAAGCATGGATGCTTTTAAATGTAACCACGTCAATATCAATACGTCACCATAGATCAAAATTCTATAAAATACTCAGTTTTTGTTGAAAACAAAAATTGAGACCTAGATTTCTTTGCTTATTAGTGTGTTTTATCATTACAACGCGCAGTCATTGACGTTCTTCAGCTCGAAACAAATTATGAACAAACAATATGCTCCAGTTGATTCACATGATTTTGGGATATGGGATGATTTCGTTATCGTGTTAAGAAAACCATCATTAATTATTGTGTTGTTGCAACTAAAGAATTTATATAGCGAAAAATCAAAAAGAGTGTTTTGTTTTCCTTTTCTGTTTGCTCTGAATGAAGTCGTTCGCTGAGAAGTTGACCGGATTGGTTGCTGGACCACAAGATGGACCGCAAGATGATACGCCTTGGTATCTACGCTACGGAGCACGAGGCCTCGGTATTTTTGGCGCATTTTGTAAGTTTCATTATCGGTGAATCCGAATCATTTTTGTTGCTATCAATGCTTTCATGATTTCATATTAATGTCCACTCATTTCAATTGCAGTTGCCGTCTTATTCGGATTCTGGAATTGCTTCGGAGTGCTCACGGTAGACTTTCCCAGCGTGTTATCGGGTATTCTCCAGATATTGCTCGGCGTTCTGGTGATGTCCATTGAAGCGCCAGTTTGTTGCATGTTTATCGACTATGCAAACAAATTTTCTCAAGTCGTTGAGAGCCGACCACATTGGAATCGGGCAGCTGGCTACTGCGCGTAATTATTCACACATTTTTTCAAAATATTATTTAATTCGGCATTTAAAATGCGTTTTTAATTTTAAAATCAATATTTTTTGACATTTTCTTTCATAAAATCAATTGAAATGTTGAAAAATAATTGATAAAATCTTATACGAATCATAAAAGATTGTATTCAAACAAATAATCGTAACATTTAAATTCAACTGAAAAGTGGTGCGATCCCTCCAATAATCATCAAAATCGGATTGGCCAGCATCTTTGGATGTGGCCTGATATTCGCTACAGGTGTCTTGTACGGAATGATGTCACTTGGAAAGAAGTAAGTGTAAAATCAAATTTATTGTCATTTCTTGCCGAGCTAATTGTTAAATCAATGGGCTTATTGTGCATTGATATGAACCGTTATTGTGGCTTGCCAACTTATTTAACTGACTTGGACAAAATAATCGTCTCGCATTGTAGCTCAATTAACATTTCAAATTACAAATTCTTAAAGAGATTCTGATTAATAATGTTGACTTGTATTTGTTCTCTTTCGTTAACCCTTCCATCTTATCAAAATCAAAAAAACAATCCACCCTAAACTGATTTTGCTCCATCTTGATCTAACAATGAAATCATCTTGACTAAATCTTGTCTGCTCACTCACGACAATTCACGCACGCGCATAAAATATGGTCGATGCAATAGAGCATCGCGTGAAGAAATGGCAGCCAATGCAACTAACGGAATGCAACAACAACAACAACAACAACAGCCAGGAGGCCATGCAATGATGGAAGATCCGGATGTATGGCGTTCATCATAAATCTATTGAACACTTAATAACGCCAAAAGCTAGAGCTC
Organism: Obolodiplosis robiniae; assembly: GCA_028476595.1. NCBI lineage: Eukaryota > Metazoa > Arthropoda > Insecta > Diptera > Cecidomyiidae > Obolodiplosis > Obolodiplosis robiniae. The sequence goes on along the minus strand of CM052017.1, from coordinate 1,977,297 downwards.
AGTACACAATTTCAATCGCAATCACAAAAACACATACACAGAATCACACACTATCCCGCTCATAAATGCCTCCCCCAAGTTCATTCAGACCGACTACCGCCCATTTATTTTATTAATCAACAGACAGACGATTATCCAGATTCTTTTTTTCCAAATTTCAATACACAACACAAATTTTCTCCTCGGTCAAATTGATCAATATACTAATAACGAAAAGAAAAACAAACAAAATCAAATGAAATTACCGAAGTGGCTACCATTTAAGTCATCCGAATGCCAAACATAATGCATTTAATGTGTAAAGTATCCAATTATTTTAAAATTGTTTGTCTGTGTTGTGAATGCATGTCTCACACTAACTGTCACCATTTCAAGCGTAGCATTTAATTTCACCCTTTTGGTTTCTAACATTCGTAGTGATTCACTGCCGTTCGATGTGATTGAATTTGTTTATTTTTGATTTCAATTTTGGATTTTTCGTGGTGTAGCTTAGCTTTGCTCCTAATTTGTAGATACCCGAATTCCCGAGTTTGCTCTACCTGCAAATAATAATTGTTTTATTGTGGTGTTTCTGTACAGGGCTACTTTGGAACAAATGAGACAGGCAGCAGCAGTTACATCGTCGGATAATAAAAATGCAGCACGGCCGGGCAGCAATTTAGTAAATAATGCTCAACCATTATCATTTACCAATCCACCGCCATATGACAGCCATGTGTAAAAACCATGATAAAAATTGCAAGCCACAAACCAACCAACCCACACACAAACACAAATGCCCAATCAAAAAGACATAATAGCCACAGCTGAGTGAATCTGAATGGGATGATAAATACCCAAACTGTACTACAACTAAAAATCAGTTAGAACAATTTTTCTTGAGCCATAATGGCGACACACAAAATGCAAATAATAAATTATCGTAGTCCAATTGTAAACATGTTGGGAAACAGAAAAAAAATGCAAGCAATATGCGTCGAATAATCCCAAAGTGTAAAAAGCAACAAATGATTTCAATCTAGTAAATATTACAATACATCATTGATGGAAAAAAGAGGAGGCATGTCACATTCAATCAATTTCTTTTTTTTTTATCTAAAACTACCTTTGAAATTTCTCTTATCGGACAATTCAGTTTCAAACAAATAAAAGAAAAGACTTTTTCGAACTTGTTAAATGAATTAACTTAATTTTAATTTAGTAAATAATATTAGGTATATGTGCATCTCATACATTCTTATTTAGAAAAAAAAGGCCAAGGATTCTAATAAATTGACGTGAAATCTTCTTCTTTTATTTTTGTTTTTGTTTTTGTTTTGTTTGAAAACTGGCCAAATGACTATTTTGCAGCTCTTTCAAATATATCAATTCTCAATGAAAGACCAAACACCACCTTTGTAAAATATATATTTAATTTATTATATTGAATACGTACGTGCGTAATTGATTGATTCGTGATTCTATCAACGAAATAGACGTCTCTGACATTTTATTGTTGTTTAATGACTTTGTTCAATCTCTCATTTTTATGAATGAAGAATTACAAATAATATCGAACCAAAAAATTGTTAATTGATGTACATAATCGATACTTAGATAAGAATGGAGCAACACTATGCAGAAATATGCTTGAAGTATGGATTATTTCGTGTCACACAAATCGTGTGCTTTATTCATTCTCGCAATGTACACCAACCAAAATAAGTCGAATCAATAAATTGATTTTTAATTGAAGCAGAGAAAAAACATGCGGAATTTTATTTGTGCATTTTCAAAAATTTGACTTCTTCTTCGCTTTCTTTAACTTTAACTCGAATTACGGCGATTGTACTATAGTTTGGCACGAAATTTTTTTTTTCGCGATAAATTGAAAAATCCATTCCATTTCATTCTGATGATACAGTCCAGAAAAAGTCCTTAATATCCATAATATTCTCTGTTAGAACACATTTGACCAAAAATCGATCATCTCAGAAGTGCCTATTCCAAAAGATTCACACCAGTTCGATTCTGTGGAATAGGTACTTCTAAGCAAGTAAATGGCTGGGGGGAATTTCTCTTTAATATTTTCGATCAGACCATCAGAAATGCCCGAAAAATGCATGCTCAGTCACACACATAAGCAAACCCAATTATAAAACGTGATAGCGTTATTATGATTTAAAGTTCATAAAATTATATTTACGTTATTAAGATCAGATGCTGCGCAAAACGCAAAACTATAGATTGTTCTGCCTCTTATCTGACACCAAGTCTCAACACATCCTTGGAATACAGAAATCGTCTTTTCCTACTTAAATCTGATTTCTGATTTTGTGAAACATCATCACACAAATGTTATTGCCTTTGCTTTATCAATCGGAAACTTTATCGTTAACTCTTGCCCTGATAACGAAATGTGGTGGTGCAAATTGTAGAAATTTTTTTCAAAGATAATGGATTTGTCTACGAGAGAAATTCGCGTCACAAGGGAAAAACTCATAAATATATTTCGATAACAGTTTTGGTAAGTAACAAATGCAAAACAGAAAGACGTTGCTTCTTCGCAAAAATTTGAATCGTATCGAATGAATGAAAAGGCGCAGTACCACAACACAGCTCGTGTAAAAACTTATGAAACATATTTAAACAATATAATCCGATGAAAAGATTTTCGATGCAAACAAATTGGATATTTTTTACCTTTTATCTGTTCTCTTTCAGTCAATTTAAAATATAAAGAAAATAATAAATATTTTGTTAATTGTGCCTGTCAAAGAGTGTTTATTTTGCAATTTCAATGTTACAATCAAGGACGTCATATTGATTATAGTTGATGCTTTGCCTGCGTTCATTCATGAGTTGATGTTTCCCCGTTGAAAGATATTATTCGATGAGGCTGTGCATTTATAATTTCATTGGAGTTCTCAACAGGTTAGAGCGTGGGCAGCTCGTGAACACTGTAATATTGCTCTTGGTTTGAGTTAAATGGTAAATTGTTGCATGCACGTATTGAATTTAATGATAACGTAGATATTTTAGATACGGCGTTCAAACCCACATTTCGGAAAGGCACATTTATTTAGAAAATATAAAATTTAATAATAATTTTCTTTCTGAAAGAATTTATTTATTAATAGTTCCTTATGAGAAATATGTCATTTGGTAGATTCAGTCGTTACCCTGAAAATTGAAATGAAACACATAATTTTATTGATTTTCAACTTATTTTATCGCATTTCCAATTCTTATTGATTAGTTTCGATTTATTTCATTTACATGTTATTTGGATAAATTTGTGTGATTTCAACAAGACAATTGTCGATTTTTGTAAATGCATTTTGTATTTTACAGAAATTTGAATGAAATTTATTTTGTGGCAATATTGCTCACATCTAAAGCCTAATTTGTTAAATTAAATGGGTAGAAAACTACGCTGAGACGCAGATATTTGTTGTTCTACTTTTCAAGAAAATCCTTCTGTGGTTAGATCGGAGTCAAGGTGTGAACAGAAACATGACAAATACTCAAAGAAGTCGCACCGAACATCAATGTTATCGATATGTGATAAAAGTTTTTTTGATGATGTTTCGGAAATGCTTAAAATAGATTGTATCCAGAAACTACATTTCAAAAATAAAAAAAAATGTTCAAAAATTGGCAGAGTATCGGTAATTGTAATTGTTAGGGAATGGTGGAAAATTGTATGAATTATTCGGAGTTGAGATCGGACACGTTTCATGCAGAGAAAAGAAATTTTTCAACAGTTTCTAGTTTCTACACGACTCAATTTCGTGAGCTTGTTTGACCAATGATCGCTATCTAAGATGTTTAAAGATCGATAAAGATGCTTCGAAAAGTTTGAGGGACAAATTTCATATTGTCGATGGAAAACCAGTGTTCGTTTTGTAAATCAGTTCGAGAAAATTGTGCATGATTGATGGGTAAAGTCCATGTGATTGTAATATTTCGATAAAGGGCTACGATTTTGTCATCTACCCAACGCCAGCAATAAGTGATTCCATCGCATTCTAAAGACGAATTCCATTCAGATAAATTCAAATTATTGTTGCAGTTTCAGATTAAGAATATACATTTTTCTCTCGATAAATGAATGAAAAAAATTAAAAAATTAAAATATTGGGTCAATAATAACAACAAATAAAGCATTTAATGGATTTTTTTCTACAAAAGAAACAAAAATGGATTATTTAAATTACAAATAAAAATTGATTTTGTTAAGCAAGTCACACTGAATTACGCGTTTTGTTCTTTGTCCAATGAGACTTGTTATTGTCAACAGACGGATAGAGATATTGAAAAAGTGCCGGCACTCTAATGCGCTCTACAATGCTTATTCTGCGCGGATCGATTTCTATGGCGATGTACATGTGACTCCTTTGATTCCATTGACAGCACACAAAAAACAATTGCCTTTTATTCCATTTATGAATTCTCTGTTTCGTAGGTGATAATTTAGTGCATGTGTATGTGTGTGTATGGTGTTGTTTTGTGAATCAATTGTTTTTTTCTTCTTGAAGTTTATTTGTATGCTCTTAAAAATATGCATTTTATTTCTATCAATAAATTTATATGTATAAATTACTGTAAATTGGGCCTTATTTAAACACGTATGTCCAATTTGTGAAGCTGTTTTGTTATTGTTGTTGTAATGAAAAGAAAACTATGATCTTTATATTCGTATGATTTCTAATGCGTACTTCGTCGTTCTTCACTCGAGTTCAAAAGACAGAAAAAGAGAGAAAGAGAGAGAGAGAGAGAGATTTATAGATATGAACAACGTTTTCGAGTATGTGAGGCTGCGTGACAACGAACAAATATCATTGCCGCATGGAGACAACAGTTGACGAATGAAAACAACGAACATCTTTTCTAGTGTGTCTCGAAATTGTTCTTATTCGTTCGGCGTTCGTCGATCTCCATTGATTATGAAAAGAATATGGAAAGTAAGTAACCAATGAAGGCGGCTAATGACGCTGTGTACACCAGCAGTGTGAATTGTTTGTTGGTGGATAAACGTAGATTTTCAATTTCACGACGCAGCAAAATGTTGTCATCGGTCAATTTCACGCATCGCTTTTTAAGCTCGACAAACTCTTCCTCGTGCATGATGTCCGTTTCATTTATCAATTTGCTCTCCTCTTCAATGATCCGGTCGAATGATTCCAGCGCTTCCTTTTCGTCGATATAGTCGTCGTCCAAATTGCTATCGGCGGCGGCAGCAGCTGGCGTCTCCTCCATTACACTCGCTTTCTTTAGTAGTACCTTTGTTTTATCGAAAGATATTTCCATTAAGTCTATTGTTCATTGATTATTTCATTCTTGAAATTGCAACCGAATCGGAAAACTTACCACAAGTTTTTGTTGATGATTGCCCTCTTCCGCTGAACCATTTATTGCAGACCCCCGAATTGTTTGTGTCTCGAATGCATCATCATTCATTAGATTCGGTATAATTTGTTCGCTGAAATCATCATCTGCAATGGACCCATTGTTGATTTCGGTAATAATTGAATTTGTACTACTATTATTTGTTTCGTCGATGGTTGACATTGAATTTGTGTCGAAGCCGTCGTCCAGATCGGTGACAGAATTTTGTGGCTGGAATCATATTTTTTTGGGGGGGTTAATATTTTCAATGGATTGGATTTGCATTGAATAATTACCGTAATTGTTGCCGATCTTATCTCATTCTCAATCGAATTGGAATGGCGACTAAGTGTTGCTGTATTGTTTGCGTCAGCTTTCATTAGTATTATGTCATCGGCAACCGTTGTGCTAATATTATCGTCGTTGGCATCATTGTCGAAATGGAGCGTATCACGATTATTGTTCAGCTGTTGCTCGTCCACCTGATTAATACCACTTCTGATACCTTTTCTCTGAGGCACTGTGACTTCAGTCGAAGCTCCGTCATCTTTTTGTAGCTTTAAAAGCACTTTTCGCCTATGCTGCTCCTTTTGCAATGACTGCAACTCCAACATTGTACTTATTAACTGTTAACGAGATCGACACGATTAGATTTTTAGATTTGCTTTCATGTGTACCGTTTTCGATTACCTTTGACTCTAATTCATCATATTTGGCAGAGCGTATTAGATCTTTTTGCACCAATTTAATTTGTAACAAAAATTCATTGTACATTTCTTTAAGCTCGACAATCACATCTCGAACATCACTAAATTGACTGCCGGCATCATCATCACCAAGTGTGCCGAGACTATTTTGGTTTTCCTCCTTATCGACTACATCGTTTGCGTTATCCTCTTTTGAGTCGATCTCATTACTGACTTTTGTCTCGCCATTCTCCGTATTGTGATTGCTATCGTTGGCCGATTTGACCGCTGAATCCTCACAATTTTTGATTAAAATTGTGTCTGAAACTGAATGAGGGACGATTGTGTAATTATAGACTGCTCGACTTGTTTTTGGCTAATGAATCTAGGAATTTCCAACATTTTACAAGATTTTTACTTTTCCGCACACACCACTGTGTGTTTTGTCCGTTGTCCGTTGTACGCAAAAATTTGTTAACACGATAACTCAAAAAATTGATTTTAGAATTGATCAAAAATTTACACACACATTTGTCTTCATTAGGAATAAAAACCTGTTGATTTTCAGCCTAATCGGATAATTTTTTCGAGTAGCTCTAGTGGAGTCGAATCAATAAATGGGTTGTTTTTCAATATAATTAAGAAAAAAATTATGGGGACTATATCTAGCTCGCATTGTATCATAATGAAACTTTCAGAATATTATTTTTTTATGAAGAAAATAAGTCAAACGAAATTTCAAGTCATTCCGATGAGATTTTGAACTACCTCCCCTGCACATTTTTCGATTTCCGGGGTCTTCTCGGGGTTGAAACGAAAAATGTGTATGGAGACTATCTCATTACTGAATTTTAAATTTAAATTATATGATGTGTCATGACTTGAAATTCGATCTCATCGTAATGACTTGACATTTTCTGTGATTTATTCTCAAAGTTGTATGATGATTCAATAAGAAATATACATAAATCCAATACAAATGCATAGCAATCAATGAAAAACCAGTAAACCCGAACAATTTCGGGAAATGTGCGGAAAAGTGAGTTTTACGTACGCAAGACCATTTATTTTATCTTGAAAAGTTGGAATTTCCACATTTTTGGACGACAATATGACAAATGCAGGAGAATTCTTGCACTAGGGGTGAGCAGTCTCTCTAAATGCCATTAAAGAATGATATCTAAGTGTCTTACCAATACTGTGTTTATTATCCAAAGAGTCAGTTGATTCTGTAGCTGTTTTTGTTGATTTTGTGATCGATGTGAGCTTCTTCTCGATATCCAACAATTTTTCATAGACTTTCAAACATTGATGCGGGTCAATTTTCAAAAACTCTTTGTGCTTCGTATCCTATTATCATTTTGAAAATGAGATTTAATTGTAAAAATGCTAATAATTATCAGAAGGTGCTTTTAGCTGACATTGCCCACATATCATCCCAATTTTCTATGAAAAATTCTAAAAAATCTATATACCATAGCGACCAATCCCGACCGGATCTAGTGTAAATAAACAAGCAACAACCCCAAAAAAGCCTAGCCTAGATGATACACACTTTCTCTTCATTTTTTCTTCTATTCAACCCTTGAAAGGGGGAATCTTTAATCGTCATTTTCTCCTTCAAATTAAATGCATCCTATTTTGTTTCTTTTTAAATTGAAGAACATATTTTAGAACAAACTAGTCAATTTTATGGACAAATTGTAACAAATTATGCATTTCATTCTCGTGTAAAAGCTTCACCAATATTGTTAATTCTCATTCCCATTGATGAAGAAAACAAATTCAAATGACGATTTTCAATTCTCCCTATTTAAAGTAATCAATTGACAAGAAAAAATGAAGGAAAATTGCGTTGATGTATGATCTAGTCTATTTCGACTAGATGCCATCCAATGAAGAAATCATCCCTTCGAGATGGCATGTACTTTTCAAGACTAAATTCTATTCCAGAATGGTTCATACAAAATGGGGATGGTATGTAGACAGTGCCATTCGAACTATACTTACATTGCACATGGCATTAATGATTTCATCGGAGTCTTTCAATTGCTTTAAATCGGAATTGTTAAGCCATTTCATGATTTCCTTTTGCTTATTCCACACGGTGGTGTTGCGATTTTTATCGCCTCCAATGCAATTTTCTGCTACCAATAAATCGTCCTCATTGAAATCCTCAATGATCTGCAATTGACTTTTAAGTTCATCCGTTTCCTGTTTAGCTTCGTCGAAACCAGTTTTGATCGCCTTGCAATCGGCTTCCTGCTTGGTCATTTGCTCTCGAATGCTTTCACTATTTGAATTATTCATTTCTAGCAGCAATTGTTCGTCATGCTCTTTGCTATCGGCCAGCTGCGCTCGCAACAGCATCAGTTCGTCTTCGCTCGCTTGCCAAAATTGTTCGAATTTGGTGAACTTGCGCATTACAGCCAATCGTTCCTGATAAACTTTTTTTAAGGCTTCTTTTGCGGTTTTCTAGACAATGAAACATCGTTTATTATCATACGACAAAATTGAGTGGCCTCGACGAAATTACATAAAACAACTTACTTGATACACCTCCTTTTCATCTTGCAACTGAGTTATATGCTCTTGCAATTTTTCATTCGTAATATTCTTCTGATAACATGATAGCTTATTTTCTAGAATATCGATACGACTTAGTAAAAGATCTTCATGGATCATTGCTTGCCACGTGTTTGATGAATTTTTCCTACAAAGAATCCAATTAATTAGCACATATATTTTGTATCGACATTCAATGGCGTACCATGTGGCCAACACTTCTTTTTGTAAATTTACTAATTTCTCTTCAAGTAAAATTTCGCGCAAATATGATTCGTGCATGATTTGTTTGAGCCGAAAGATGTCATTGTCGAACGTGCACGCATTTGGATTGGGCGGATTTTGGTACGACGTTTTTTCGATGCCATCCGGTGTGATGAGCTTCAGCACAGCGATAATACAGCCATGCGTCTCTTTCCGCGAATTTTCAATGACGTCAACACCGAATTGAACGACATCGCCCGACGATATTTCATATGCTTCGGATGACTTAATTCGTTGGCTATTGATAAACGTTCCATTGCTGCTACCGGTATCCTGTCGCGAGAAAACAAATCATTTTTTTTTATTTCGACCCACTTAAAAAATGAGCTCTCAATCACATCAGCTCTCTCTCTCTCTCTCTCTCTCTCTATCGATCTCTCACTCGGTATCTTTTCAATATATAAAAACTCGTTGTAAAATTTACCTTGATGAAAAATTTCCCATCCACATACCAAATAATAGCATGATTTCGTGATAACACTTTGCAATCGAATATTGCATTGGAATCCTCGACTCGACTCCGCGGAACCGATCGGCCAACCTTAATTTCTTGTCGTGGCTCCAATAAAATGTTCCGCTTTTGAAATGGATGCGAATTCGAATGACAAATTAAAATGACTCGGGCCGGTGATTGACCATTATTGTTGACTTTTGCGTTGGCTGACGGTTGCATAATTGATGAATTTATCGTTTGTTGCGATGATGGCGGTTGCTGTGGCTGTTGATTCTTTGAAATTGAACGGAAAGGAACGAACGAACGAAACAATAGAACAAAACTAAATCAATAACTTATTGTAATGCCGGATAGTTGATTTGAAGTTACGTGAATTCCAACAAGTTATTTATTCCTGTTGCATTGTCAAAATAATATCCGAGAAATAAATATCAGATTCTGATTCATTCGGTCTACATGTTTCGGGCTATGCACATCTTCAGGACCTTCTATAGAAAACACTTCTATTATTCGATCTATTATTCAAATCCCTTCTCCAATTTGATGGGATTCACGTAAAATAAATCACATTCCATTGATTCCAATTTCATTTTTGTAGAATAAATTTGAAAATGGTGACCGTTGCGCGGTTTTCTTACCTGTCGTTGACGATTCAATGTATTGTTTATCGATTGGGCGGCGTCGGGAATCAAACCATTCGCACGCAGATAAACTTCCGAACGGTCATATACGAGAACATGATCCATAAAACCACTACTAACAACCATGACCTCTTACCGCCTTCAAATCCATATCCGATTCCAAATCCAAACATGAAACGAGATAATAAGAAAAGAAAATGAATTAATGAAGCAGATGAATTAATTCCGGCAGCAATGCAGTATACAAATTATTCGAGTTGTTTGAACCGAGTCTGATTTCCGTGTTGCGTTGGCCGACGGGCAACGGCGGAAGATAGCAAAAATTCACATTTCGACACGCAAGTGTCAATTGTATAAAGAACAGCGAATAGCATCGAGTGCAGTTGCTACACAGATTCTTATTTGCTTCCGTCTGTGTAACCGTCTGTGTAACCGTTGATCTGGGTGATTTTTTTTGTATACGCGACAAGCGAGCGGTTGGTAGTGCAATTACTTATTTGTATTTCAAATTAAATTAGAAATTCCACGGATAATTGTAAGCGCGCGAGTAAACGAACATATATTATTATCGCACAATATTATTACTGCACCAAACTTTAATTTAAAAGCATGACAAATTGTGAATGACCAACATTCGAATAGAAAGACCAGATTTCTTTGTTTTCTTAATATAGCACATTATTCATGCACATATATTTTATATTCAAATGCAATTGGTATTTTTTATAATTAAATACAACATCACACATGTACATTAGCTGTTAGATGCACATTTCTTCAGTTTAGTTTGTATGGAGATCAATAAAGCACATAGTGCACGAATCTAAACTTTACAGCTGTTCTCATCGTTGACTTGTTATTGTTAATCACTTGGACTTTGAATAAAGCACATAGTGTATAAAAATCCGATGAACAACAAGACTAGTCATTAACTGGGGGCTCAACAGGGAAAGTTTGAAGAGATCTGTTTTATTCTCATAAAAAGGTGATTACACATCGAGTCGAGTGTAATAACGAAACAGTGAGCTTACTTTCCTGAACTCATAACGAGCAAATGTTTGATTAAGAGATCAAAATGTTAATAATTTTGTGAGAATCAAACGACTGGAAACAGTATAAAAATAAAATGGTGATAGACTTGTGTGGCTGAAAAAGAGTTTATTCCAATTCAACAATTTAACAAAGACGGAACCTTCATGGGTCAACGCTGGGAAAAACATAAAAAATCGGAAATACTTCTGTATTCAACGTTGGGAAAACCAGAAAGCAACTCCATTCAATTGAAAATAAACACTACAAAATAAAATGTTTTGCTAAGAGATCAAAATTACGAAAGTAATTTGTGAAATAAAACAAGCTGAATGCTCAAATCAAATAAAAAATCAAAAGCGGAATCGAAACTTAAAAAAAAAAAAACAACTACAAAATTGATGAAGACAATAGCGAAAACCTTGGGAATATGATTTATCCAAATACGATTCGGAAAAGAAGAAATCTATGACATTCAACGAAGACATTGGCAAAAACCTGGTCGGTCGGATCACATGCAACAGTGGACACATACCGGTCCTAATATCTGGTACATCTTCAGAATGATTTGTGTAACAACCACGGTTCAAACTTTGGTGAGACCTTTCCAATCATTTAAGATTATAAGAGTACAAAATGTTTATAGAATAGTAAAAATAAAATATAAAATAAAATGGCCTGAGTAGAAGTTGATGCGGAATAGTAACTAATAGTACAAAAAATAATAAACCAGAGTAAAAATATCCACATCACTATTGAATCCATATTGAATTGGAGCCGAAATTTTCATGAGTAACAAAAACCTGAACGAATAGCATAAAATTTAATATTATCTTCATGAATTCCACCTCGGTATTTTTCTATTTAGAAGTAGAAGATCAACAGTAATTTTGTGGTTTTTATTCTTTCTTTTTTGTGGTATTTTTGTGTTTGTTTGTATTTGTTCTGTCATTTTAAGATTTGTTATTTGATTTTCCTTTTTATCTATTTCATAATGGGAATATTAACCGAATATACAACTAGAGATTTAATTCAGGTTATTTGAGTAACGTAATAAATTCTGCTCATTGTATTGACCTATATTCCTGAGACAATCACATGTTACCGCTGAATAAAAATTGGGTAGAAAAATCTTTAACGGGGGGAGAAAAGCAATTATTCGAAACATGAAATCATGGCGAATGACAATTTTTCAAAATTTCTCTGCGGCGAAATCAATTTGGAAATGGAAAAAATGGTTGATATCGTATATTTTATTCTAGAATGATTTAAATGTAATCTAAGATGATCCGCAATCGTTATTATAAACGTCTTTGTTGTTGCGTTTATCGCGGTTGTTGCATTTCAAAATTCCTTGGATCATTTCATCATTTTCTTTGATAGCGCCCTTGATTTCACTGCTAAAAAATTTTACAAAAATTATGTGAACACGATGTTTTGCAAGTCCGTTTGGTTGCTTCAAAAGTAATTACTCGATTTTTTCCAATTTTTTGCTTATGGCTTCACACATTTTCTTAAGATTCTTTAGCTTCTTTTCCATAGACATTGAATATTGATCATTGTACATTGATCTGAAGCAAAATAATTGAAAAAATTTATGAAACATATAAATAACTTATGTATATTCACATTTTTTCCACTCACTCATGAATGTTTTTAAAATTGCCGCGTATATATTACCAATGGTTGTGCTTAAATCGGTAGAAATTTCATCAATCGTTTTTGTATTTTTGAATAATGGAGAACGATTCGCTGTTTTTTCTTCTGGTGAAATTACAGTGCTTGCAACTGCTGCCAAATTGGTTGGCTTCTCTTTTTCGTAATTTTTAATGGCATCATCTAAATCCGAACTAAAAATTAAGTGGAAAATCAGAGTTTAGGCGGATAATAACTTCGTTAATTAACGAATATTTTGCTTACATAAAACCTTTGAAATCTGTTTGCGTTCTCTCACATTCCTTATTCAGTATGTATAGCTTTCCTACCATCTCATACGCATCGTCAGTGCCAATACGCCTAAAAACAACATTGAATATAGTATTTGATATTTTGTGGGTTTCGATTAGATCAAAATTGTATAATTACTTAATTATTGTCTTAATATGACTGAAAAATTGTCCCAATGATTCGTCAAAAGCTTTAAATGTTCGCAGAGTTGGTGAGGTAGTTGATTTTATGTATGCTCGTCTAGTGCGAGTTGTGCCTGAATCCGGTGTTTTTTCGTTACCCGATGATTGTTCTGTAGATGTTGAAGGAGTTGTACTCATTTTGCAGTTGTTTCCCTCTCACACACAGAACTATTCAATTTCAAATCAAATCAATTGAAATTGTATTCTATTTTCTGGAGAATTACCAACATTTATACTTCACTGTTTTTTCTCTTGTAACTATCAATCGATTCGGGACAGCAGTGAAGAATTTCCTTTTTGTCGCGACAACACGATTAAAGAAAATAATAATAAAATAAACTCAAGAAAACTAAATTTTTATGAATGCGCAATGAAAATTGCTTGTGGTTCTACATTTATGTATGTTTTTGTGAACATGACAACAATACCGGCGTTGCTCAGAAATGTCAACATTCGTTGAGAATTTTGTCTATAGGCGTATATATGTAAAGGGTGATTTTTTAGCTGGTTTCTTTTTGACGTTTAATTTTTTGACAGATGTCAAATTCCAACTGACGTCTGTCACAGTCAAAAATGCTCAGTATGCTTTGCAATTTCAAGATGGAAAGACTTACAAACGAGCAACGCTTGCAAATCGGGTCCATCCATGGACGAACTGCGCCGTAAGTTCGGCGAACAGTTCATCTCTCGTTTCGGCCCCGTTCATTGGCCGGCCAGATCGTGCGATTTAACGCCCCTGGATTATTTTTTGTGGGGCTACGTTAAGTCTCTCGTCTATGCGGACAAGCCAGCAACGATTGCCGACTTGGAGGACAACATCGAACGCGTTATTGGCGATATGTTGGATTCCGGCCAATATGTTGGAGAGAATGTGCCAAAATTGGACTTCCCGTATGGACCATTTGCGCCGTAGCCGCGGCCAACATTTGCATGAAATTATTTTCAAAAAGTAAATGGCAAGAACCAATTTATCGATTTCAATAAAGATTTGATTCACTTTTCGAAATTTTTTGCGTTTTTTTCGATTTTCAAAAAGAAACCACTTAAAAAATCACCCTTTATACATTTGTATGCAGTAAAAAAAAATTCTAAGACGAAAGATGGCGCTTATTCAACGATAATTGAATTTTAAATGGAATATTATAATAATTATTCAACGATATAACCAAAGAATATAGTAATTCCGGGGGGTCATCATCATCATCATCATCATCATTCAGTATTTATAGACCGAATCGTGTACCGTTAGGTGTGTTCAGTCTTTTTCGTATTCCATGAATACCACCAGCATGAGAACTATTATTCGAATACATTGGTGAGGGGCTTGCAGGGCACGACTGCACCGCATTCGAATGCTCGGGCCCATGGAATGGCTACTACCTTTTTTTGCGGTGGTGTATTGAATATTGAAATACCCAATAACACAACCTTAGCGTTAAGGTAGTCAATTTACGTGTGTCTGTGCTAACTCAAAATCCTCTTTGTGCACACACACGGGACCGACGGCTTAAAGTGTCCTCCGAAACACTCCGTGAGTCGAACATCACTATTTTTTTTAATGAACGAATCAAATCACTTAAAACTTTACAAAAAAATCCAGACAAATCGAACGTGATAGGGAACGAATGAATATTTTTAAGAGAAAATTTATAAGCAAATATTTGGAACATATCGATCTACATCGTTGGTATAGGGAATAATCAGTGAAATAAATGCAATTTATCAATTTTTCAACGAGTCAAATAATGAAAATCATTTATGTGATTGGAATTCAATATAATATAATTCAACAATATAAAAATGTAACAAAAAATTCATTAAAATTGAATCAATATCAATAATTAAATGATCAGGGACGATCATTTCCAAGAGAGGGGAGAGTTAACGAATATATATTATTATCGCACAATATTATTACTGCACCAAACTTTAATTTAAAAGCATGACAAATTGTGAATGACCACATATATTTTATATAATAAATATTTCGTTTTATTTTATAAGGGCGTTCATGTATCTTGTACATTTGCCATAAATAAATAAATAAATAAATAAATAAATAAATAAATAAATAAATAAATAAATAAATAAATAAATATTCAAATGCAATTGGTATTTTTTATAATTGAATACAACATCACACATGTACATCAGAAATACTGATAACCAACCAATAGCTGTTAGATGCACATTTCTTCAGTTCAGTTTGTATGGAGATCAATAAAGCACATAGTGCACGAATCTAAACTTTACAGCTGTTCTCACCGTTGACTAGTTATTGTAAATCACTTGGACTTTAAATAAAGCACATAGTGCATAAAAATCCGATGAACAACAAGACTAGTCATTAACTCGCGCGCGTATGATGTATGCCGAATTCAGAGTACACAACGATGAATCTACGGAGAAGTGCATTTCTGATTTATTGTTTCTATTTCTTTGCTCTCGCTGCTACTGTTTGCTCATTCACTCGCTCATGATGGAATCTCGCTCGAATATTTCACAATTTGATTCGTGCTAGTGAAACGGTCGTCGCATATTACGCATATGTACGCAACTGTATCGAGAAAAACAAAGCAACACAACACAAAACACACGAACAGCAATTTCTATTACACACATGCTAAAAACATGGCACACGACTTGAACTCTCCGAACAAAATATTTCTAGCTTTGCAAGCTTGCAGCTAAATTGTGTGGTGTATGCAAAAAGAAAGCCACCGAATCTCAGCGCAAAGAAAGAAAGAAAAAAAAGAAATGCAGCGCCAAGCATGCCAGTCCAAATGTGCGAATGCACACAGCAAATGCAAGTGAAACGGTTAGAAACTAAATGGTTCACAGATTGAGGAATAGCCATTGGAAATAACCCATTGCGTTGGTTTATGCTGAGAGTGGTGCTTTGGTTGACACATTGTCAGCCAGCATTGGTCGACGACGCCACCATTCATACATTTGCATTGTACTCGTCATTTTTTTCCTCAAACTATTATTTTGTGTTTAACGGTTCGCTCGGCTAATTTCGAACATTGAATTATCGGATTGCGGCAATTCGAGATAAAACCATGCCGAAAGTGCGCTTTCTCTCTCTCGTCATCATATCAGTTTGCGTTGGTTTTTCTTTCTCCTCCCTGTTATTCAATAATTTTAATATACTGATTGTGATTGTAACATTCGATTCGAAAGATTTCCATTTCGATATGCTATCATTTGAAATCGCTGATAGTGCGGCTTCCGCTCTCCACCGAAATTAATCAGCATAGATTTTTAAGCCGGCATCGAAAATGTAGGTGCGAGGCATTCGCATTTGATTTCATTCTGCTGCTATTTTGTGTGTGTCAATATCACAGTTTGCTCGTTTGACTTTCAGTTGTGTTCCGATGCGCACACGATCTCATGCGATGGAGACTTAGAGAGATGTGATGAACACGAAAAAATAAAGATTAAATGCAACATTTGATTGCCACCAATAAATGGAACATTCAAATGATATTCAGAACGAGTCTTTGGCTATGATTTTCATTTATATTTACGCTTCCCACTGAATTACCAATTAAATAAACACTCATTCACACGCACTCACTCACTCACACACACACACACACCACTGAATTCCTCGAATCCATTTTTTTCGAAATGTTCATTTTGCTTTTCGATTTTTCTGTTTACACTTGCACTTTTGCCGAGCGGGCTCAACACCGCGCAACAAATATAAACAATACATTTTATTGTATGCACTATCGAAATGATGTAACGAACGAAAAATACGACGAAAACATGAGAAACAACGAAGAATAAAACACAAATACGGCACACTCAGTGAATTAATATGAAATTAAATAAAGTAATTTAAAACGCAAATGAAAATAAAAATGCAACACGAATTTGTGGTGCGCGCCCGCTACGATTGAACAATCGTTTGATTTTTGTGATGATACGCTGTGTGCATCGATGAAAGGATGTTGGGCATTCCTCGCATATGATTTTCATCAAAACAACATTAAAACAACAACAACCAGATTGAAATGCTAGAATTCGTTATTAAAATATTCATATTGAAATGTGAGAATTCGATTAGAATATCAAGCGCATGAAGTGGGCGATGAATGCTGAAGTTGATCGTGAATTGTCAATAATTGCACACTCAATTTATTCACGTCAATCCGTAAATCATCGAGACAAAAATTGATGTTCGCTGTCATAAACATGTTGATGAAATGGAAACGTGCCTTGTGTATATTTGTATTTGGCTTCCCTCTTTCAAATTACATTATGATCAAATTGGTTGAAAGATGAAATTGATGTAGTAAAATATTGAATTTCATTCTTATAATTTGTTTGAATGGCTTGTGGCGCTGTTTATCATTGTTAAATTACATTTTGGTAATGCATTGGGAGCCTTTTACGAGTCAGACATGCATCTTTGTTTACGTTAAACAAATCAGGAACTCGCTCGGAGTTTGAATGCGAGAAACATGATTTTTTTTTCCTTTATTCGATGATTCCTATTGTCAATATAATTTATTCTCATGAGAATCTATGCAAAAAAGGTGTAATGATAATTTTTTCATTGCCGATATAAAGATAGATAGTAATGATACATTGTGATGCTAAGCGCAAAAGCAGCAAGTAGTGATAGTCGGTGATATGAATTCGAGTAGCAGCGAGTGCTGCCAGCAGCAGGATGCCAGTCAGCCAGCCAGTGAGTGTGTTGTTGCCATTCACACAAACGCACCTAGTTCTGTTCACTTGAATCAATACGTCAGTCGACGTCAAACAAAAAGATGAAAGGAAGAAAAATATCGAATCGAAAGAGAAAAATATCCATTCCGACAGTAATTATGGTGAACACTTGGGAGATCAACAGGCCAACAATGGAGAAAAGAGAAAGATGACCACAAATGAAAACACACAAGATCGTCACATGGCAACTATCGGACATCCTAAAACAACCTCTTCTATGTGCATACTTTACAAGAATCCAAATGTTTTTGCACACAGTATTCCTCGCCACACATACACACCCATATCTATAGAACATTAGTGACGGCTGAAATTAGCCATTTATCTTGCTTTGAGGCCAGCTAATGGATACAAATGAACAAAAACCACACACTTAAATAGATCATTTTGCATTCGAAATGTCCAATTTGTTGCGCATGAACGGTGCGCGCATCTTACACTCACTTGACGATGTGCGCGCAATCGAATATTTCTCTCATACGCTGGTATTCGTCTTACACACTCTCACAAGCCAAATATTTTTGACAAAAGCTAAACGAATAGTGTCTAGCTAATGACCATCTCTCACACTCTTATTCAGCGTTGCGCGCGACGAAATAGCATTTTAACGCGGTTCAACATTGCTAAATTCCCTTGGAATTTCAACTTTTATGTTATTTTCCATTTGATCATATCGTGGAGTGATGATGACGATGATCGTGTTTTATTTTATTGACTCGTCTCTTTTTTTCTATTGCTGTTCTCTCTCTTTCTCTCTCCCTCTCTCTCTCTCTCTCGCCACATATCATAATTGCATCGTGTGTAATTTCAAGCGGTTAGATTATCAAATTTGTAACATTTCCATGAGACAGTTTGTTGTCTCCCTTTCTCTGTATCTCTCTCTCTCTCTCTCTCTCTCTCTGCGTTTCGCTTGGT
Organism: Obolodiplosis robiniae; assembly: GCA_028476595.1. NCBI lineage: Eukaryota > Metazoa > Arthropoda > Insecta > Diptera > Cecidomyiidae > Obolodiplosis > Obolodiplosis robiniae. Next base: position 1,958,504 of record CM052017.1, on the reverse strand, counting down.
TTTGTTTAAGTTTTTCTACGTTTTATCATGTACATCAAGTACTGTTATTTTCGCCGTTTTGATAGAACGTGCTTGTGTGTTCTTTTCTGTCTCTATGCGATTTGGTTCAATTCATACTCTGTCAATGGGTGGCTTCAGGAAATCACAGCTCAAAAACCCAAATAAAACATTCATAAAACATTTGAATGAATGAAGACGGACTTTCGGTCGTCAATTACAAATGTTGCCAAACGATTGGATTTTTTCTGCGGATAAGGATTGTGGGCCTGGGGATTTCGTACGAAATTGGCATTGTTTTGCATTAATTCTGTACAATCTATTCGAATGCAACAATTTGCGATTCGGCTCCGAAAAACGAACACTCAAAATGGCCTTCAGAATATCGATTAGCGGGAAATGGATTTCAATGGGAACGACCGAAGAAATTATATTATTTATACTTTATTCACTTACCATTCATTCGCGGATGAAATGCACGTCAGAGTGTATTGAAGCACGAAATTGCCATGCAAAGAATGAAAACACACGGGAATTTCTTCGGTTAAATGATTTGGTTACGTTCAATAATCACAATGCAACAACGAGCCCGCAACACAAAATATCACAACCCAGCTCGAAATTGTCACTCGTTGGAAATATTCACACAAAATTCACTGTACGATGTATTTTTTTCGGTGGCATCTACCTCAAATGCTACGTTGTTGCATTTTCTTTCTGTGTCACTTCGTTTATTTAGTTAATTTTGTTTGACTGGCCTTTGGATTTCGGGCCACACAATCACTAATGCTGATTTTGTTTACGACTTTTCGGTGCAATCTATACGCGCACCCCGACCAAATATGAAAATTTTGACAAACAAACAAGTCGAAGATATGAAATGTATCGAAAGAAAAAGTCAAGCAATTGACCGAAAGAGACAGCAATGCGGTCGCATCTACCTATACCGCTCACGTCACAAAACCAATTTCGTCGTTTCGATGTTGCCAGCGAATTTCACACATTAAGAGACAGAGACGGCCAGAACTGTTTGACTTTTCGAATTTTCTTATGACGAATGCTAGCGCTCAATCGAGAACAAGGTGCGGTAGATATATTGCTTTTACTTACCACTACACTTTGATTATTGGCTCATTGAAAATCGTGTATTCGTTCAATTGCTTTGCTTATTTGCCTATTTTCTGAAATGGATTTGTGTGTGAGTAGAAATTGCGTTGAACAGAGCAAGATGGCAGTATACATTTGTATCGTATTTACTTATCAGGCAACACCGATTTTTAATTCACACCACCAAACGGCGGGAATTTGAAAGGAATTTGACGCTCGCTGCAACATTTGCCTTTGTATTTTGTGATCGGTTTTGGTCTGTGTGACTTGAAATAAGGTGGAAACACTATTTTCACCTCAATTTTTTGGAAATGAATTCGATTGGTTTCGTACTTAGAAATGCATGATTTGTTGAATACGAATATGTGATGGTGTTCCTGCCTAAGAGCTGAATATTTTGTGATTTTCGTACTCTGATGTAAATGTAAACCACTCATAGTTTCAGAACAAAAACAACACAATGCAATGCCAAGTAATAATATGAAAGAGCAGAAACGAAAACGACGGAAATATTGACATTGAACATCTGATTTTATCGCTTCAGCTGGCATTTAACATGAATTGATTAGAATTGTGCTTGAATTTGTCTATCTTTTTAACGTTATGCGAACTTTTCTTTTTAATGAATAAATTTTATAATATTTCAGACGAATCAAATGGTTTTTTTTGGGAAAGATCTAGTTCCAAAACTTTGATTAGAACGAAAATAAAGCACTAAAATTATTTTTTTCAAAATTGTCTGTAACAAATATTAGGGCGATTGCAATCCATCGACCCGGACGCAATAATGCAAAAATCGAGAAAAGAAATAAATAATGCAAATAAAATCTAATATTTGATTAGCTCGATAGACTTTCCAAACATCTCATTCGATCGGAATTCGGAATATCGTTAATAAAAATTAATCTTCACATAAAATTGGATAATCTTCTAAAATCTTCACATAAACGGCCTAGTGGCCGTTTGATTTTCTATCAATTTCATCATTGCTAATAACAGTGATATATTTATGAGAGACAAACTAACACATAAAAAACAGTGATGTTCGACTCACGGAGTGTTTCGGAGGACACTTTAAGCCGTCGGTCCCGTGTGTGTGCACAAAGAGGATTTTGAGTTAGCACAGACACACGTAAATTGACTACCTTAACGCTAAGGTTGTGTTATTGGGTATTTCAATATTCAATACACCACCGCAAAAAAAGGTAGTAGCCATTCATGGGCCCGAGCATTCGAATGCGGTGCAGTCGTGCCCTGCAAGCCCCTCACCAATGTATTCGAATAATAGTTCTCATGCTGATGGTAACACACCTAACGGTACACGATTCGGTCTATAAATACTGAATGATGATGATGATGATGATAAAATTGGATAAAAATGATTGACTTTTATTTGTTAGTTTTGGTTACATTGTATTGATGAATTTTTCCCACAATCAAATTGAATGAATAAATGTGTTTTTGCATCGAGTTTCAGCGAACGTGAAACCAACAAAAAAAATTCATTTACATTCTCAGCGACTAACAAATCGTATCATTCCTAGAATGTGACATAAATGGCCATCGAATTTCGGTTAAGTAGAATTTTAATAACTTTCCTACACTATGAAATTGCAACCATGGCGTCAAAATGTCCTGCTCGATTTCATTCATTACAAATTTAATTGATTCTTTTATGTACGCTAAAACTCTCAATAAATAAATCACCAACATCCGGGCACATCGCAGGCGATCACCCATAATGATCTTGATTTCAATTTGGATATTTATTTTCTCTTGTCAAAATGTTGACGCTGTGAATTACTCGCTCGATTAAGTAAAAATGTTTACAAAAAACTACGCGACTTTTTTCATCACCAACAGAAATATTTTGTTTATTTTCGTTTATCATTTGTACCGAATGATAGAGTTCCAAAATAATGATGTAAGCGTACAGAAAGTTTTGAGGCAGTTATTGCTATTGCCATCCAAGGAGAATATCCGTGACAAATGTGTTCAGGCATCCAAGGAACAAATTAAGTTTTTATTATTTGAAAACAAAATTCAATGATATTTACTTTTAGTTCACCATGAAAATTAAAAAGATATTGGGAAAAGAAGCTATCATTCTAAATATTGAATCCAGTGTATCCTCTTCAATGTTGGGCTATACAAGAAAGACCATAAATAAAAATCGACAGCTTCTTGATCATTTGACGATCACAAGTTTGAAGTGCAAGAAAAACACATGGATGCACTTAAGCCGACACCCATCGACTAAATGTGCACGAATCCCGTCCGGCAATTTTATGACTTTTCCCAATACTTTCTGTAAGAAAAGGTATACAAATTTTCTTTTTATTGCAGAATCCAAATATTTATGTTTCGGTCACATTGAGTTGAAATCAATTTGGTTTATACTACAAGTGTTTATGTGGCTAGAGAATTGGGCTAATGCGACAACATACGTGTTGTACGCAAAGAAACAATTTTTTTTTTTTATAATCCAATTTCTTTGAAAAATAAAAAAACAATATTGACGAGTCATTTGCAATCTATGTGAACGAATGGTCCAGCTTCGATACAATGAGAATATAATCATTTGGTGAATGACGCGCTTCAAAAATTGACGGTTTAAATCGACGAGGAGGCTATGGTTTGACATTCACATATCGATTTCGATGCATTGAATTTTTTTAGCCGCACACTCAATCCCGTTAATCGATTGTTTTCAATTTCGGGCGCTTGTCGGTGTGTATCATTCGTTTTTGTGAAGCATCGCACGCATGCACCATATTCTTTTCTACGCGCTAATTTCCACCAATTCGGACAATTACGCAACGATCACCCAGGATCGCAGAGACATTCAATTGTTTTCAAAATGCGATAGTTTTCCACAAAACATCACAAACACACACACGGTTTAGCTGAACGAAATGATCTCGCCTTTGAAAATCGTCACACATACAAATTTCAAGTCGTCAAGCGATTGGTTAAGTGAGTGTGAAAAACAGGCAGTATTTGTTTGTATGTGACAATTTTCACTAGCGTTGACCATTCGAAAATCGCCGCCGCATTGTGCGCATACTGTGTTTGACAAACGTAAGACTTTCGCCGGCTGCGCATATCACAACATCATTCAGTCATGCACGAGATTTGAAACTGTAAAGTCAACACTTAAATTTAATCAGAATCAATAAAACTGTAAGCATCGCAATCTTCTGTTCCTGCACACATTTTTTAAAAGGATTTTTTATGAAATCGATTTTAGCGCTTTTTTAAATCGATTGTGATTGTGACATTTTGGAGATTGGATAAGATCTCTTTTCTATTTAGAAGTTATTGTCGATTTCAGGGAATTGTTCTGAGTGTTTTGTTATTACGTGCGTTCGCAAAAAAATGCATGCGTTAAAAGGCGCGCGGTGATCTATTTAGAGAAAGAAGGTGTTTATATCGATTGGACGACCGATTGAACTAAATTAAGTGTGAGAATATCTTGTGTGCGCATTTAGTTTCCTCATTTAAAGATTGTTTTATTTCTGTTGGTTTTTCTAAATTATTTGGTACTATTCGATTCCGCAGTTGAAGTAACGGTGTTTTATGATTATTGCACGCACCTTACGTGCGCACACAAACATGATTATGCATGTTATTCAACCACTTATTTTTAGAGAGGAACAACAATCTGAATGCCAGCAAACAACAAAAACCAGCCAAGTATCTCAAAACCATTCAGAATTCGCTCTCACTCACATGACACATAAGTCATATCATTTGTTTTGATTTTTTCCAAAATAGTCTGAAAATTGCCAAACGACAACAGGTTCACCCAATCAAATCGCATACAAACACAATACATTTTGCGTGAATTCCATCAATTTCCTGCTTTCTTTTGTTTTTCACCATTTAAGACATTTGGTTAAATTTTTGTATGTTCTATTTTTTAAGATTTTTTTTACATATTTTGCGATTGAGTATCGAGAGCAAGCGAGCAAGCAGAAGACCAAGCATGCCACCGACACAATTATCTCCGACAACAGCATTCCATTGCACTCAGACATCCAATTTGTATGGGCTACTTGACGTTCCGTCGTCACCGACTGGATCTACATTCGCTGGAGCTTCATCGGCGTTTCCATATTTTTTCTCGATCCCCGACACAGGATCATTAATCGCAGTAAGTGGCACAATTTTGGCTTTAACCATCCATCTCGTCTGTTAGTTCCAATCTCAACGATTTTATTGAATATCTCCGAACTTTTGTGGTGAAATTGTGATTTTTTCAAAAACAAATCTTTTCATTTGTGAATCCAGCAATCGCAATCGCTGGCACAGGATTCTACCTCAAATTTCTACCCGTCCTCGGTCACTTCAATTGCAGCACAGCTTTTGTACAACAGAATGAATGGTATCGGTGGTAACGGTGTCAACGACGATTTGACACTTTTGATGCACAGTATGAATGGCTTGCAGCTCAATGAAATCGGACAAGCTGTATCGACTCCAATTCAGCACGCTTGCGCTCTGAATCAATTGTCAACGGGCGCTCAGCCATGCAAACAGAAACAACATGGTAAACAGGTGCCAAAAGATTACATGTGCCATTTGTGCTTCTCTAAGGATCATTTCATTCGTGATTGCCCATTGGTAAGATAAGTGTACTTTCTTCTTACGCTGCCTAAAAAAATACTTCGATCAGTTTCTATCTGCAGCTTTTAATAAATGGTTCAATGCTACGCATTTGTTTCATAAGCTGTTAAGTGTTCCATTTGCTGTTTTCCTATTCCATTCAAACAAAATAAAAGACAAATTCTCCATTTTGGAGTGTATTGTCCGAACTGATCGTCGATAAAGATAGTTAACAATTTGGTATTGGAATGTTTTGTTTGTACTTAAGCAGCTGCATATTGACATTCATTTTGAAGTAAAATATAGCGCGAATTTTGTTTATAGTTGGTTATGTAAACAAAAACATTCCACGATAAGTTGTTAAGTTGCGAACATACGGCAATGCACGTTCGCCTTCTCTGAATATCTTAGGCGCTGTTTTTTCACCATTATTTTATTTAGTTTTCCTAATAAACTTGTTAATGCGTTTCACCAAAATCACTCGTTAATTATTATCAATCTTAAAAACATTCAAAGCAGTTTCGTTTGAATGCCACATACTCTAACGCTTCAATGAATCTTTTTTGCAAACGCACAAATATCACAAAATGACAAATTCCAAAACTGATTCACGCAATGCATACATTTTGAATTATCCGTAAAATATGTGAAGAATTAATATGAAATTAGCCTTTAGTTTTTTATAAATTAAAAATGATAACAAATTCGAAAGCTTCCCTTGATTCTAGCTCGAATTTTCTTTCGATTCGATGAACCATTTTCATCGAACATCTCTGCTTTTCTTCTTTAAGGCTCGCCACAAGAATGAAGGACGCACCCCCTACCAAGGAAGAAAACGCTGTTTTGGTGAATACAAATGTACGAAGTGTAAGCGCAAGTGGATGTCTGGTAAGTCGCTGAATTCGATCAAATATATTTGAAACTATGGCTGGTGTTGTTCATTTATAGATGTTAGTTCATTAATTTTAACATTAATTTACATTCAAATGTTAGGTAACTCTTGGGCAAACATGGCTCAAGAATGTGCCAAGTGCCAAATTAAAATATACCCTCACAAACAGGTTAACATCTAAATGCATTTCGTTCAAAATTTTGTATAGAATGTTTTGTAATGATTATATTTTTGACTCTTTCAACAGCGACCCTTGGAAAAGCCGGATGGTTTGGATGTGTCCGATCAATCGAAGCTGCATCCTCAGACATTGTGCGAGAAGTGCCAGTGCCTTGGCTACTACTGTCGCAAAAACTTGTTAACACTCCAATGATTCGATAAGCTCAGCTCCCTGAGTTTGCAAAATGCTCTAAATTTAACTTTTAACCAAAAAACATATGCTCTGTAAACAAATATTGTCATTTGTTGGTGCGGATAATGATTTTCAAGATGTGCAGCAGAATTCCTTGCAAATCATTTCAAATAACGTAGTATATTCGTAAGAATTTTCATTTTTATTCGAATTGTTGATACAAATTCAGAAAAAATATGTAAGGTATTGTGTATGGTGGGATTGAATACAAATTATAAAGACGCATCAAATGAAAAGAGGAATTCATTAAGTACATTTTTGGACACAAACAATGAAACAACAATTATTGATGATATTTCATATCTTTGTAAAGTTATCTATTTTTTCATAAATAAAAACCTATAACCAGTTATATACGAAAATTAAGCTGTTTCCCTTAAATAAAAGGACAACTCGGCGGCAGAATTCAAAATAGTGCCAGACTATTTACATCTAAGCTAAGATATGCCGATCAATTTTCATGCTCTTCTAAAGAATTCAATCAAATCATTTGAAAATAACACCTACTTAAAACTCTTGCTCGAAAATCACACTGAACAAAATTCTAAATCACAACGGTGTTGGTGTATGCATTTCATCGTTCAATTACAAACGAAAATATCCGGATAATTATCTGAGTGATCCCCTTTTTTTTAGAAATTATTTAGTATTGCGGCCAATGTGATAGTAACAAAAAAACACGATTAGCTGGCGCGATCTTTGTTTGTTTCCTATGAGGAAATACGATCATAATTTCTCTTATAAATTTCGCTTCATATTACATACTTTGTATAAAAGGTCGAATCGTGTTTATTTTCATTGCGGCTTTTATCGCTATTCAATAGCATTCGACGCATCAAAAAATGTTAATATTAACATTGTTGACGAAACAAAATAAATAAATTCTATTTATAAACTTAATACATGGTATTTTTTTTTTTTACAAATATATCATTCAAATTAGTTGCAATTTTCGTCGCAAAATTGCATGTAGATCATCTTTTTTAACGTCAATTTTCATATGACAGTCATTGGGATGGATGAAAATTATGAGAAAGATTACTAAAAACCACCATAAAAGCCACTTTATTTGCGATTGATTTCTTAGAATAGCATACAAACGAATGTGAAAAGTCGTTGTGTGAACACGATGGATTGTCGGTGGTTTGTGTATTTTTTCTATCGTTCGCCGTTTTACTATGGCAACATGTTGGCAGCAACAACAACAAATTGTCATGTGCAACATCAATATAGATTTAAAAAAGGCACATTTCGAACGCTGTTGTTCAATATTTTTTGTTGGTCGCAACTGAGTCTTGAAGATTGTGCGTATTATTGAAATTATTCTGGATGGGCGGCATGGAGTCGATTTAATGTTAGTATTGAGCAAGCAAGGGCTTATCGATGGAAAATCACCTCGTCGGCGAAACGATGGCGATTACTTCCCTTGTTGTAAATGAATGTTTGTTTGGATTTTCGTTTTCACCAATAAACATGTTTCAATACATTCAAATGAAACATCGCGGCAACGCGCGCGTCACCGTAAATCGGCACTCTAATGCTGTATGCCAATCACTGGAAATGACTACGTGAATCGGCATATATTCAATATCAATTACGTAGAGCTTTACAGCAATTGCACAGGTGTTTGTGCGTATGGTGGATATCATTTGACGTATTCGAAACAAGGAACACTTTCGCAAACGAACATAACGAAAGAAATAAAAGGAGAAAAAAAAAACAAAAACATCAACAAAATGTTGGATGAGCGAATGATTTGACGTCACCGCGCACCATTCGCGATGGCTACGCGCGTCAAACAGAAACTTACTGCCAGTTCAATTGTGCTAACTACATGAAATAGTCGCATGTCGCTGCTTCACATTCTCAAAACAATATAAAAACACAAGCAAATTTCAAGCCTTTTTAGTTGTCACAAAACACTTACAGTTCGGTTTGTGATATTCGGTTGTGTTCGATTTTGAGAACGCATCTTAATCAATATCGACGTCAATTCGGAAAAGTTGAATTGAAATTCATAATAGTGAAAGCAAGTTGCTACGATCAAATGGATTTAGGGACTAGCATATGTTTCATAGTTATTTGGTGAACCTCTCTGTTCCGGACAATTCAAAGACAATCACAGGTTCGTATCATGAGTCTACGTATTTAAAAGCTTTTAATTGAGAAGTGATAATGTCCGAAGCAGAGAATTGCAGAAAAATCGGAGGAAAACGAACAGCAAATTAGATCGACGACTGATTGTCAAACATCTGAAAACCACCAAAAACTATATCAGAAATAAATACATAATTTTTGCCGACGATTTAATTGCAAGCGAGGGCCAACATTCAACCGAAAATACATAAAAGTTTCACAAGAAAATCACTTTTCATGCAATTCGTCACTCTTCTCTAAATACCTATCCAAGTTCGATTAATCGAAATGAATTCAAGATCAATATCAACCGAAATTCAACCACTATTTTTAATGTGTTCGGATAATTATCGGGCAATCGATCTGTTCGAAACCTAGTCCTTAAAGAGCATGGACAAATGAATTGAAGGTGAATCAACATGAATGCACACCGTTCGTAGAACATATTTTCGATGATCGCGTCTAGATTTGACTGTCGATGTTTCGATTCTGCATCGCATGCAAATCACGCACATTTGAATCCAATTCATGACACACACAAATCCTCGTGTTCTTTTGTTTAAGCCCAAACTACCGCCAGTGCATTTCTGCTAATTTGCCATTATTAAAGAATTCGTGTGTTTTTTTTTTTTGAACATAAACATCGTAGTCTGTCAGCGTGAATACCATGAACACCTTGGCCCATTGAGTCATACAAACTTCCGCTGAGTGAATGAAAGTAGAAATAGTCTGATTCTGAATTTATGGCATTCTGGCAAAAGTTTATTTTGTCGATTGCTTTTGAGCCGCTTCTCTTTCGCATTCGGTGTATTTGTTTTGCGCTTTATTATGCAGGCACCAATTTCACTCACTAAACATAACATTGTGTATTCTTCAATGTGCGTGAAAAAGCCTTCGTTGTCTTCGTTCCAAGTTGAAACCAAATAACTTTTTCTTGCTATTTAAATGCACTCGCAACTAGAATTTATGCTCGTTGAGTTGATTTAATTATTTTTTGACACAGATTTGACGGTTTCCCTTTTCTTTGGCCTTATTTTCTTCCTACGGAATATTACGACTGGAAAAATTACGCTTATTTGCAATGCAAATATCAATTTGGGATTTATTTTGGCCCATTGTGGTCGGTCGGGTCTCATTTTGATTCATCACCGGCAATTTCCTTGGCAATTTCCGTGTCTGCTCTAGCCATAATCTCGTTTTCCAAGAATAGCCTTAAATTCTTCCGTCGATGGAGTTAAAGTTCTTTTTTCCTTTGAATTCAGTGAAAAATATCATAAAATTGATCAATGGAAAATTCGTTTTATACAACGCCACAACCTTTCCATGGAACTTCTTCATTCTCCAACCCTTTCATTTATTTAGTTTAAACGGTGTCATCCTATTTTCATGACGGTACGTACATTGACTTCGATCAATTATGAATGAACGCAAGAAATAATAAATTATCAAAAATTCAAAATAAAGTTCATTGTGTTCGCTCGCTGTATTCATGATTGAAAGTTGTGTATATTTTGTGATGGAAATGATAGAAAAAGCCCATTCACAATTATTAGTTGTTAAATATACATTACATCCATAAAAATTGGTTGATTAGAAACTCAACGGCGGAACCGAAAAATAAAAACACAGACGGAAACTGAAATGTAATAAACAATGTTTGACGTGAGTCTAGCGACAAAACTTGGGTCTTTGTGAACAGTGTCGACGGCGTATATAATATCCTTCGGGTCGATTCGATTCATCGAAATACACACACAGTGCAGTTTTTCAAGCAATTTTCTGGCTTTCGCCCTTTTTTATAACTCCGTTCTATTTACTCAATCTACTCATCCATTTTCCTGTGAAATTCCAGAAAAAACGACACAGAGGCATGGAATCGAATAAGTAACGAGTAGACAAAAATCGGCAAAGAATGCAATTGAAAGAACGACAGCTTCGAAACAAACAAAAAATTACCAAAAGTTCGACGTAATACCCACAAATACATTTCGTTGATTTAATTTTGAACAAATATCTTTCGACACGTAACAGGAATAGATACCTTCTTTCAATCGCTTAGCTTCGATTGTATGGGCTAAAATTGTGCAAAGAACGATATTTGCAAAATACTTATATTATTTTATAGTTTGCTTCGGTGCGCTTTCGTCGCATCTGCTTGTCCCTTGAACTTGCTGGATCATTTCGAGGATGAAAAATGTTTTTTTTTTTTTTTAAATCGATTCGGTGAATTATATGTATAACATGCTTATATCATACGTTTAATTTACTTTTTGCCACGATCCTCAAAATAAATAATTCAGACTAAGTCTGACGGGATATTGCTAGGACAATCGCATCTCCGTTCATTAAGAATGCAAATAACAAGATTTAGGATTCGATTGGTCAAGTCAGCAATTACATGATCGCAATTCGACAAGCAATTTGTCAATATTTTAATTAAATGAATCGTTCGAATTCGAACTAATGTTCAAATACTAATGAATTCATAAGCTCAGTATCAAAAATTCAAATTTCAGATTCAGTTTTGTTGCCTTGAAATAAATGGCTATTTATATCTTTTTAATCCGTTGAATGTTAAGTGTTGAATGCGAATACTTAATATCAAGAACATTCAATTGACAAATAAACCATAGCAAAATAGCTATTAAGGTTTCAAATTAAGCAATTCAATCTTTTGTATGAACCTTCATTTAAAATATTACTTTAAATCGAGAAAAGAAATGTCTGGAAACACGAATCCTCTTTCGAATAACGCACATTCAGTGCAAGACCATATACCGGAATTTGTATTGAATTTGATATTTGAATTCAAGAACGAAATGTAGGCAGAGCCACCACGCGGAGTGCATGATAATCAATGAGATAAGCGAATAAAACGTACTCAAAACTCATATGTTTTTTTTTAAATGCCTCAAAAAAGAAAGAGAAGCGAGTTGCAAGACCGATTTATTGAAATAAAATATCGCAGCCAGTTTTACACGAGTGATTGCAAAAGAAAACAATCGATTTGTGGTGTCCAAAGGTGGTCTGAGCCCAACAGATTTGTGATCAAATGACAAAATAAAATGCAAAAAGCAACGCAAGTGTTGATATTGAATTTCAAAACAATTTTATTATTTATTTATGAGTTCGTCATGTCCAAGTGATTTTACTTGACGAGCAATAATCATTCTTTTGTTGATGAGTTGGCTGATTTTGTAAATTATTCCTCAAACCCTCTCTTCCCATTTCTCGCTCTCGTTTCTTCACTCTAAAACAGTCTGTTAATTTTGAAGAGTCAATGTTGACAAGCCAAGTTTGATTGATCCAATTTTCATAATACAAAGTTTGTTTTTCCATTGTATCACAAACAATCGATCGACAAAATAATCCAGACGAGCTCCAGAACGAATGGCAGTTGAAATGTGTCAATGTGGCAACGGCCATTTATTGAGTGTTTCGCAGGAAAGCCTACTCTTTGCATTTGGAATATGTTCATGTTGGCAACCAGCTTCGAAGTCAATACATGTAATTAAAGTAATAAATTGGAACGAAAACCCCATTAAAATCAACCCAAATCCTCGTCACATTGACTCGTGTACATTTGCATACATTTTTATTCTAACGATTTCTCTCTGTGTGTCTCTCTTTTTCTTTCTTCCTCTCTCCCCCTTTTTTCAATTTTCTGCAAACCGTGACCAACCTCCCCCCTCGGAATAGAAAAATATTCAAAATATTCGCACGACGTGGTTGTGAACCGCTCGAAACAAAGCCGGATATAAACTTATTGAACACGATACAGATATTTATACAATACTTCCATGCGTATTTATCTTCAGCGCGGATCGATATTCGATTCAATCAAGTAGACTGAAATCGGGGTATTCTGTCCATTAACACACAGCCCATTTATCAAAGTAAAGTCCACAAAACTATCCGTTTTGTCCATTAACACATGAAACACTGTTGACCTAAGCCGATGAAAACCGTTTCACATTAAGAGAGTGGCCAATCGTCAACAAATTGTTCGAAAATTCATGCGATCCGATATTTCTAGAAGCATTTCCCAATCAAATGTGAATAAAGATTCTTTTCGAGAGATATTTTTTTTTTCATTTCTAAAAACAGATAGAGTCGAATGAATTCACATTTATTGACCTATCATTTGATTTCCAATAATTGTTCGATCCATTACATTTTAACCCGATCTGGATAGTTTACGCTTGCTTTTTGTGCTCCAAACGACAGTTCGTTCACCTTTCGATATTTTCGTTTTTAGAAGGGAGACATTTATAGTTGTGAATTCATAAACAAAATTGTTTTTAATGTGAATTTAGTGCTGGAACAAAGTAGGAGTTCGCTTGTGAATTCACATTCAATTTCTTTTCACATTTTCACGTTAACGTTTTTCGTGCTCGGCCTGACCATTCGACATTCAGATTAGTGCTGTGCTGTGGCCATTCAACTTGAATATGGTTCAAGCGAGATTTATTGGTCAAGTCAGCACAAGGAACACAGAAAAACTTGGAGTCATGGAAATACTCACGCACACATACATAAAAGCACACATGCACATTTGCCACCTGTGTTACACGAATCAATCGATAATGCTGGGGTCAGCACAAAACACCAAAGTTCTATCGTTTGATATTACTTGAAAAGGAAATTGGATGGATTATATATTGCCGAAAAAAGTTTTGGTGAGGGCGTCAAAAAGGAAAGGGACAATTCGCATGGAATTATACAATAATATGGAAGGAATGTTGGCATTACAATATATTTGATCGTTTTCTTTGATATTTATGGATAGTTAATGGAGATCGCGTTTATGGCGAGATCCGATGTTTGGTTTCATCTTTGAATTTCACTGTATAAACAGCGCGCGAGGCTGGTGCGCCATTGCAGTGCAAATTTCGAACATAAATGGAAATAAACAAGTTGCTAGTTGCTTGGAACTCGGTGAGAATCGCATTTAATGCTCATTCTCAAGAATTGACTTTGTTTTATTGATTTCAGTGGTTCTCTAACAGAAATCGAATATTTACATAATAACTTTGCATGGAACTAGCTGAGTCGCATTCATAAAATAAATTACCCTCATCAAATTCATTGTTAAGAAAAAGCGAATGAATATTAGTAGCAAAATGAATGGCAGTTTCAAAATGGCGACTTAAAAATGCCCACATGTGAGAGCTCATAATTTTATCCGAATTTAATTACACACTTTATTGAAAAGGAAATAAATTAAATGCAAATTTTTACGGAAATATAATAAAAAAAAGCATCAAATTGCATGCAGAAATACGGGTGGTCGAAGGATCGTTCTCATTCAAGGGTGGTCATTATTGTTGCGTTTATAACACATCCACCTCAAACGATCGTCATTTGCTTCACACATTGATTTTCTCGAGACCGACAAGTGATTGACTCGACCAAATGCAAACACAATATATGCTTGCAATCATTTCGATAATATTCATAAATGTCTAATTAAGTGCGGAAAGGAGAACGAGTCCTGCAAAAGAACATAAAACCTCTGTTCATTATCGACGATTGAAGAAAATTCCAAACGGACAAGTGTTGCGTGTGCACTTTTTTCTTTCGTTCGAAAATGCAGAAAATGTATAATAATGGCCGACAAGCAAAGAAGAATGGAAAAATTTACGTGGCAAATCCAGAAATGCCGATTAGCCGAATTAACAATTCGAAGGCTGAAAAACATGGCTATTTCGTGACCCGTTTAATGGTTAATCACAACAACGACATGATTACTTGATACCCTTCAACTACATATTTTTGTTTAATAATTTATTCCAAATCATTTGATTCCTTTTTTGTGTGTGTTGCAGTCTTGAGTGGCGAAACGGCACTTTTTGTCGTCGTAATTCGTTGCGTCAAAGTCAAGAAACATCACGAGGACAAAATGGATTCAACGCTATAGTATGCCGAACAAGTAATATTGAGCTCGAGTGTCATTAATTGTGAGTTATTTCCATCGAATTTCAAATCAATTTTCCAATTATCTTCACTTTTTAATCACATAAATTAGAATCAACACTTTATGATCGATTAAATACTTCTTAATTCATTCGATTTTTTTATTAAATCTTTTTCTTATGTTTCGCACCATAATCTTACGGAGCAAAGTAATAAATCGCTGTAATTGGCAAGCGGAATTTAGCAAGAAAATGGAAAAATACGATATAATATCGGTGGTGGGCGAAGGGAGCTATGGTTTGGTGATGCGGTGCCGGCATCGGGAGTCCGGTCAATATGTGGCAATCAAAAAGTTCCTGGAAACCGAAGACGATCCGACTGTGCGTAAAATGGCCTTGAGAGAAATTCGAATGCTAAAGGTAACCCAATTCGATTGATTTATTGCTGAAGGAGAATTCATCATAATCCGTTCAAATTATGTTGCGTATCGCTAAATCGTTAATAACGAAAAAAAAGTGCGGTGAATCACATAAAAATATTGATGATAATAGGTAAACATGATGTTACGCAAACAGCACAGACGGAAATGTGTATGCAAATGTGGAAAAAAAATTATGTTATTCTGCAACTCGAAGCGATGAAACATAAAAATAGAAATAAGAATGTAGTCATTATGGCAGTTCCCTGAGCTGTTTACACTCTAATTTTAGCATTCAATGTGAAAAAGTGCATTCAAACTCGAAGGGATGTCTCAGAGGTGGCGATTACGGATGGTATACAATGGCCGAAATTCAACATGAATATGTCGGTTCACGAAAATATGGTGAACCACTAAACGGAAATTCGTGTTACAATCCTCTTTTTCTCGACGTGCATTTGACGAAAAATAATGCGAAACTCAACCGCAGTCCAACAATGTTGGTCTTAAATCAAAAAGTAGACATTTTAACTCGTATTTCTTCAATTCTTACACATTAAAATAAGTGGCATATTCGCAATAGACAAACAGCTTATGGTTAAGTAGCACTTTTCAACTGCTGCATGTATTGCACATGCAAATAATATTTTGTTTGCGAAAAATGCAAATCATCCGAAGCCATTATTGGAATATTTGCGCTAAACTTTGATTTTATCGAGCAACTTTCAAAGTCTTTGTTGCGCATCGCGCGCAGTTGCGATACAGATATTTCATCGTCTTAAAGGTCAATCGATCAGAAAATCGCTATTTCATGGAATGCTAAATGTTAGCACATTTGTTTTCTTTAAACTTATCCACTTATAATCGAACTTTTGTAAGACGCAAGGCGGAAGACGCCCGTTTCGCTATTTCTGCAGTGTCACAATGAAAAAAACACTAGATAAACATCAAGGTTGATGGCGAACACTTTAAAACAAATAAAATGCAATTATCGTAAATTGCCCTAATTTGTAAGTATATTCCAAATTAGAAACCTCCAAAAAAAAACATGTTAAGTCAGGAATTTTGGTGAATTTTTTATTTGAATCAAAAGATTTTGATTAGAAGTTTATCACTTCAATATGTAAATAGAATATTCTGGCGCGTTTTCTAATTTGAAATATATTTCCAACAATTGTGCAGGTTTACGATATTATGTACTAAATGCCAAAGAATTTCCAGTCAATATGATCGGCTTCTGCAACTGTTTCTGCTGCTAATGTGCAAGTGTCTTTTTCTTCGTTACGACCATCATCACGACATTTCCCACCCTAATGCACGTTCGATTCGAACTTTCTCCACAGCGAAAATGCTGTAAAAGAACTTTTACTTCACCTTTCGCTCAAAACTATGCATTGAATTTGTCTTCAGGTGGGACTCATTATTGAGTTTTTGAATTCGATTGGCGAATTCGATCCGAAAGTGTAGTTAATTTCGATAATGTGTCTTTTATTGAATTCTTTTTTTAATTTTTTTTTTTTTTTTTTTGCTCAGAAACTGCGTCATGAGAATTTGGTGAATATGATTGAAGTGTTCCGACGGAAAAAGCGCTTTTTTCTCGTCTTTGAATATCTCGAACATACGGTTCTCGAAGAATTGGAAGCCAGAAGTGGTGGATTAGGCTTTATAACGTCACGAAAATACATTTACCAAGTGCTGCGAGCGCTGGATTTCATCCACTCACACGATGTATGTATGGAGTTTTCACACACTTTAAGCTTAACGTCATAGATGAAATGACGTCACCTTTGGGAAAAGTTTCGTCGTTACATTGATGGCAACCATTTTTTTGACTCATTTACAGGTTATTCATCGTGACATTAAGCCAGAAAATGTGCTAGTATCACGTTTAGGTGTGATTAAATTATGCGATTTTGGATTTGCGCGGCCCTATTCGGAGAATGAGACATTCACGGTACTTGCTTAAGATTGACTGATTCATGTTGACATTTCAATCTAACTAAATTTAAGTTGAATAAATTGAATTGATGTTTAATCGCTTATAAATAGGACTATGTGGCAACACGCTGGTATCGGTCGCCGGAATTACTCATTGGAGATCGATATGGTAAAGAAGTGGATATTTGGGCGGTCGGGTGTCTCTATTGTGAAATGATGACGGGTGTATGTGATCTGTTTTGTTCTTTTCTATTTGTTTTCTTTTATTTTTCTTTTTCGTTCTCTGCATCCAAATTACGCTGATAACAATGAAATTTGGAAAATTTGCAGGAGCCGTTGTTTCCCGGTGAAAGCGATATCGATCAATTATTCCAAATTGTTCGTATTTTGGGCAAACTAAGCTCTCGCCACCAAATTCTGGTAATGCGAAATGCGATGTTTCGCGGCATGAAACAGGAACAGAATACAAGTCTCTCACAAATGTTTCCAAATTGGAATCGAGATAGCATCGATTTTCTGAGCCAATGCTTGAAAATGGATGGCAACGCACGGCCCGACACATCGAAGCTGCTCAAACACGCTCTCTTTGTGCGCGACAATTTTTTAGATAGTTTCTTGAGCGAATTGCGAACCAAATTATCGCAAGAAATGCAAGTGAATCCATTGCTCAAACGCATTCCAAGCTACGGATCGAATGGCCGGTGGAATGACGAGAAAAGGTCGTCCAATGACAAACTAGTACAAAAGAAATCCAAAGGCGGCGATGACAAAAAGGAAATTAAACCAAATGAGAAGCAAAATAAAGGTATGCATTTGTCGGTGCTATCAACGCAAATGCTTCAACCAGTTAGTTTGGCGAAGCCCGCCCACCAATCATCCGAATCAAATGGGAGTCATACACAAGTGAACAAAGTCAACTATGCAAATGGCGATTCGCTGAACGATAAGATTAATATTAGCGATGAATTGTCAAATGCAAATCCCACATCGAACAAACAACGCACAAATGGCGGTGGTAGCAGTAATGGTGATGGCAATCAGTCTGGCCAAGGAAATGACGCTGCCCATAAGCAAATTTCGATCAATAATTTAACATTCAAGGACAGTTCTAAATATTCGAGGATTCTATCAGCAAAACTCAATAAAACCAGCGGTTTAATGGTTGAAAAAAGTCAATCCGTTCAACCGCCACCATCGCCAATTCAATTTCAATCGCTGCAACCCGAATCACTTATTACATCCACCGAACACAGCAGCAATTTACCTCATAATAAGCGCCTTTCACCCGTCACGCACATCACCGCCAACAATCAAAATTCCAACAGCAATATACTTCTACTAAATGGTCAAAATCTACCGCAGGTATAAAATCCAATTCAATTTTACAAGTTTAACTATAAAAATTCAGTCCGAAATATGTCCTTGATTAAGATGCTCAATTTGAAGTGAACTAATATTTTGCAAACGATTTTCAGCAGTACTACAATTACCGGCGGCATTCCAATGTTTTGGGCGTTGCTGATCAAATCGCATTTCCAAAAAGCAATCAACTGAACAAGCCGCTCGTCAGTCATTCTATGAATCAAATGTCGTTTAATGGTCGCACCGGAGTTATGGCAAAGCGCGATCGATCACAAAATCTGATTGATGCAACGCTGAAACCTCTCAACAATACGGTTTTGAATTCAATCCCAGCAAATGAAACGAATACTCAGAACTCCATGCAACAAACGAAGGAAACAAACAGTCCGCGTATTTTGCCGCCACCACAATGGTTGACCGGCAATCTGAAGTTGACTTCCCAAGGCAAAATCGGAAATGCAATCAATGTGAATAATGGGCACAGCAAGCGCCGCATCACGGATTGGAAAAGTGTCGGCATCGCCAACGGTAGTAATATGGGAACAACGACGCACAAGCACAGCGAAAGCAGCAATGATTTGGTACTTCCAAACTGTCCGGGTGCCATCAGCCCAAAGAAAACCAACAGCAACAGCCTGAAAAAGAAGCTGTCAACGCTGTCGAGCATTTATCAGGATCCCAGCCACAATCTCATCACTCCGGTAAGGATTGTTGTCTTATTGACTTTCAATGAATCTCAGCTCAATTTTAACTGAATTCTCACGACTTCCAGCGAAATTTTTCAGCATCCTCGGACCATATAAATGAGACATAACACTAACATCACCGTCACTACCTTCAATCAAAAGGTAATTGACGATCGAAAAGTGTGTGCCAAAGTCCAGGGTTAATTGCAGAGCTTCAAAATGAATCCAATAAGATTTCTGTTTTTCCGTTTTCCGTCTGCAAACCGTTACAATTGATAATAAGTAGGTAGTAAAAACTGCCCAAATGAAATTCTATGTATAGAAATCTAGTAAATAAATACAAAAATTCAATTTTTTGTGCAAAAATACAACAGTTGAACATTTATTTGAAAAATCGTATTTAAATTCTCTGCATAAGTGAAGCTGTTCAGAAAATCCGTACAAATGTTATATTTAAAATTAATTCAACGGATTCATAGATCGAAGTTGATATTGCGAAACTAGAAACCTATTGTGATGCATCAGATGTATTTAGATATCGATGGTGATGCCAAGATCTTTGGCAACGGCTTGAGCACAGAATTTCATCATTTTGTTTTTGACCTTTTGGAAGTTTTCAATAGCCAATGGTTTTGCTTCTGGCCATTTTTCCAAATCACGATAAATTGGGCGCACGTATTTCATGCGGAAATTGCTGTTGAGGAAATTGAAAACTTGATTCAAACGATTGAAAAGCCGTCCTTTGACGTAGAGCCGAGCCAAAGTGAATAGGTAGGCTGAGTTGCGTGTTCCCACAAATCCATATGTGGTTTCTAACAAACTGATCCATTCCTCGGTAATCTGAACGTTATTTGAGTTCTGCACGAGCTCAGTCAACATCTCAATCAATTGCCACACATGCAAATTGGTATCGATGTCTGGATGATTCTTGATTTTTTCAATTGGATTGTTATTCCAAACTTCGACTTGTTTCTGGACGGCATCGAGCATGCTGTTGTCGTATTTTGGAACAATCTTTAATGGACCTTCAGAGTACAGCCACAAATCCCAATCGATCTGCGCCAATTTATCATCAGCTTTGCCGTTGAAATATTCATAGAGCGTACTCTTGAAGTCGTCAGTCACCACCGATTTGTATTTATATTTCTCCAAATAATGACGGAAGAACGGATCGAATTGGCTCGGGCCGCCGAACAAATCTTCCAAATAACGCAAAAAGTTTTGGCCTTTTATGTATGGAACCGATGAATATGTTTCGTCTGGATTTTGACCAGTCAAGTCAACAACCAATTTTTGCAATCCAGGATTATCCTTCAATTGACCTTGAAGCTGAAAAAATAAAAATGAAACCAAATTAATCTGAATTTGAGTTTGATGCTGAATTGTGTTCATTGAAACCTACACAATCTTGTAGTTCGCTGAGTCCTTGAATTGCGTGAAAATCACGAGCTTCTTTACCAAACATTCTTCCGGCAATTTTGCCTTCCAAAAACATTGTGAATCCTTCATTCAACCAGAAATGCTCATAATTTGCATTGGTCACCAAATTTCCGGTCCAACTGTGCGAAATCTCGTGCGCCACAACCGTTGCCAACGATTTATCACCAGCCAAAAGTGTTGGTGTGACAAAGGTTAGGCATGGATTTTCCATGCCGCCATAAGGAAAACTGGATCGGAGAAGAAATTGCATTAATAATCTTCTTCTAATCATACAATCTAATAATAATACAATTATCTCATTGAACGAAAAGTACCTGGGTGGCATGACCAAAATGTCGTACGTCTTCCAGACATATGGACCGCATATATCTTCAGCAATCGACAGCATTCGTGATGTCTCCGAAAATTCTTCAGCACATTCATCGACGATACCTTCTTCGGCCCATACCTTTGAACTATTTAGAAGCAAAAAATGTATTAGAAAATAAAAGAATTATTTTCGTTTAATTTTTACATTTTGCCAAGTGGACGAGAGACAATAGCACCGACAGCAATAGCAAGAAGGTAGGCCGGAATTGGAACGGTCTGTTCGTAAAGCGTTTTTCCATTTTCGCTACTCAATCGCACGCCACTCATTAAAGCCGTCAATTCCGGTGGATGGCTGACTTCAGCTTTGAATGTAAATTTTACAGCGCCGGTATCTTGACATGGCACCACTGATCTTGCTAGGATTGCCTAAATATAATGAAAACCAAATTCAACGGTTTCTTTAACAATAAAAGGAATTGAGCTATCGATTGCTACATTAGCAAGAACAAACCTGACATTGACTGAACATGTATGGATGCTTTTTGCCCAGAGTGTTTTCTGGTGTTAGCCATTGCAAGCCAGCTGCTTTCGGCGATGTTTCATACACAATCGAAACCTTCAATTGGCCGCTGGTTTTTGTGGGCAAGTCAATAGTTAATTTTGCGCCAACGTCTTTAACCATATCCGATACGTCATAATTCACTGGGATTTTTCCACCTTCTGTCACAACATTCACTTCACTGATGGTCAAGTCATATACGTCAAGCAACTTAATAAATGCAAACATAATAATTAAACAATTGTGTAGGGACAAATTTTTAGTTAAAAATCTATTATTAATTGCTCAAATGCATGGGAGTAGATATAATGTTTATTGCAAACTCACGATTCGTTCAATTTCCTTCGCAACAATGTCGAAGTGAATGATAGCCTCACCGCTGATCACCTGCTTATCAAAGTCCACATTCCAAAACAGCTCAATATGCTTGGTTACAACATTTTCTACAAATTTAATTGAAACAAAAAACTTATGTTTCTAATTGATTCACACAAGCAAATTTGTGCATAAATTCTGACGTTTCTACTCCATATATGTATAAATTTTGGGTTCACTCCTGAAGTCAAATGTCATACTTACGCATGCCAATAAGCTTGATATTGAACCAATATTGGAATAAACCAATGCATTGATTACTCCAATATGTAGTGAACCAAAAATGTATACATGTATGGAATAGAAACGTAAGAATTTGTATACAGATTTTCTTGTTTGCTGTTAGAAAAACTATGCAAATTTACTCACCTGGCTCAGAATACGAGCTCGGATCTCCTTTGCTTAAGCGGCTCATTTTATTTCAAATTCCCAATGACAGCTGAAAAAAAAAAATTCATTTATCAATAACTAGATTTTTATCGCACTCCGAAATTCCTCAATTCAAATGCACGAAATTTGCGGACTTTGGGACTAGAGAGTCGAAATAGGTCCGCCCGGATATGAGCCACATGGATAGGTGAGTGCTGCACCCTCAAAATCTGCCTCTACACATTTTGACGGGCGCGCAGTTATTCAAATCTGATAATAGAGACGACAACAATTTCGAATCGAAATTGACGAAGCACTTACTTTTGCAATCGATCGAAATAGTTCAAGTTTTAAGTTTTAAAAATGACGTGTAATAGATGCTTGATAACACTTCTGTGCTTTGATATGGACTACGAGTGAAAAGTATCGAACGTCGAAACAAACTACGCGTATTATTTAAAGAAAAACACGATCGATAAGAAATTTAATTATCGATCGATGTATTTGTTCTTAATAATTTAGGAATGACTAATTTAATTACCTGAAGATTCGATATGACAAAACTTTCTGGATTCTTGCAGAGACCTTTTAAGGAATAGCTGTTGTTGAAAACGCTTTTACAACTGTTCCGTACGCAAAACACAGTGATAATTTTGGACTATAAACAAATGATATTATTGTATGCGTGTGCCACCGTTTTTTGCGAAGGAAGGAGGTTTATGCAGCTCTTTGTCAATTGAAACCGGTATGATGATTGTGTCAAACATTGAGATCGACAGAAGTATTGAGATGCTTAATCATCGAATCTGTCAAACTGACTGATGACACATATTGTGATTAAATTAAATAATAAGAGCGGCAATTCGAACATGTTCATTTGAATTTTTCAAGCAAATTTGTGATTTCAATTTATTTAAATGGTATTGATTGTTTTGAAATGTAAAGTCTCTATACTTTAGCATTTTCGAGAAGATTTTCATTGATTTTCGTACAAAGCCATCTATGAGTCAATCGAAGAAGTTTTCTGTTGTTGTTCAAGAAACAAAAAGCAATTGAATGAAATGGAGAAAAAAACTTTCTCGTTTTTATCTGGTTTTCGCAATTTTAATTATCCTCTTGCAACATTCAAACTCTTTCTGTTCTGCAAATTTTACAAAAAAATATTCAATAAAAAATAATTGTGTGATTTTAATGTTCTTTATTCTATATTTCGAATTAATATTATATTTATAAAAAATCACATAAATTCATATATTTTTGATAAAAAATAAACATTTTTTTTCTCGTCATTTTCTGTTATTTTTTTAGTTAACATTTTCTATTTATCGAATT
This sequence comes from Obolodiplosis robiniae, assembly GCA_028476595.1. NCBI lineage: Eukaryota > Metazoa > Arthropoda > Insecta > Diptera > Cecidomyiidae > Obolodiplosis > Obolodiplosis robiniae. The sequence goes on along the minus strand of CM052017.1, from coordinate 1,934,648 downwards.
GAATTACCATAAAATCAATGCGCCGGGAAATTTGCGTGAAAACTGGGAAGGTTTTTCAATGTTCATATTGATGTTTTTCCAAACAGAATAGTGTTACACGAGTAATTTGATAGTTAGTTGTTGATATTTGTTTTGTCCACGCATTAAATATACAAAAGTAAAAAAAAAAAACTGATAATTGATTATTATGTCGCTCTTTTGCATGAAAGAGAAATGAAACATTGATTTATATATCATTCAAATTGGTCCTGATTTATGCAAAAAAATAACTATTGCTCGGAAAAACGCTCATTACTTAAAATACAACATCTTCTCAGCGTATTTGTTGATATATGTTTTGGCATTTGTGCTGACTTTGTCTTGTGCTTTGAATCGAAAACAATAATTCAACTGAATATTATCAGCGATGCTGTTTTGTTTGAATGACAATGAATCGAAAAAATTTATTTTGTAATTTTGTCATTTTACACATTTTGCGTGGGTTTTCATTCGCGCCGTCGTTTTTTATCCAATGTTTTGGTATTTGATAGGTTGATTGTGATTTGTTCGTATGTAAAAAAATGCATTTGAATAGTTTGTTCAGTGTTGTGTTTCAATTCTTTCTCATATATCCGTGATATGTTGTAACTTATCAAATTCCTGTTTGCGCCAAGTGGCTCCATTTTTTCGAAGCTCCTTCAGAAAAAGACATGCGTTTCAATCTAACAATTTTTGCAAGATCTGCTTTCTTTTCCTCCTAAAATTACGTTGAGATAGTAAATGTGCATAGTGTAAATAACAGAGTCGATTGTTTGCTCGTGCACATTCATGATTTCATTTGCTTGGTCCAATTTAAAATAAATGTAATATGTATTATCATTATCAGAAAAGGCCTTCGAATATTTTCGAGTTAACAGCACCGCTTCGAGGACATGGCCGAATTAGGAGCTCATTGCCGATTTGTGTGATCGGTACAGTGGCGTGATGCTTGATGAGATTATCTGTTGAGAAAACGTGACTGTTGATTAATCCACTTCGGAAAAAAATACAAACAAAATAAGTGAAAAATATCAGTGTACTCACTCAAACTGGCATGACTTAATTGATTAGCACCTAAAAATTTATATTGTCCTGTTGATGCGTTGATTAAATAATGTTTGCAACGGTCGGCATCTTTGTAGGAAATCGCGTAGCCCCAAATTTTCTCCGATAATCGCACAAGAAATGTTCCATGTGGTTCAGGTTCAAGCAATTGTTCGGCTTCAGTGCGGCTCATCAAACCATAAAACCTATAAATCATTGAAGTGCATTTGACGAATTAGATTTCTTGGAATATTGTTTCGATTACCTATCATTATCTTATAATGTATTTTATGAGATTTATCGAGAATTTATTGTTGCTATTCGTTCGGCATAATTTTATACTAACCACTTGCATGGCAGACAAGTTTCGACTGGTTCTAAGCCGGCACCTTTGGCAATTTCGACATTGTGATACCATTGAATCATGGCATCGGTTGTGGCAGGTCGTGGAATTAGAGCGTCAAGGCTAGATGGAGGAGATGATGATGGCTGTGGCTGTGGTGTTGACTGCGCAACCGGAGGCTGAGGTGCGGGCCCTTTTGCTGGGCTGTGGCTGCTGTGGAGCAGGCCGTTCATGCCATTTAGTCCATTCATTCCTTTTACTTTCTTTACTCCATTTGGCGTACCATTCGAATTACCATTTTGCATTACTTGCAGTTTTTCAGTCTGTGTTCCAGTTGCTGTGCCATTTGATGCATCTTTAACTGCATCATCTGCCGTACCGTTTTTGAGCAGTGCATTTGCAGCCGAAATAATACTCGTAGTTTCCTCACTATTCAATGATTTTCGATGTTCTTCACGGGCTCGTCTCGCTATTTCACGATACTGAATGTCAGCCTCTTTTGCTTTGCGCTCCTGTTCCTTCCAAGCTTCTTCCTGCTTCTTTGCTTCCTCTTGAGCTTGTTCCTTCTGCTTTTTCCGCAAGCGCTGATAAATTTCATTAGTTTTCTCACCAATGACACGCTGTTCCCATAATGCTATCTTGGCGGACACCTTTTGCGTCGATTTATTATTTGAAATTTCTTTGAGCACGACATTCTTCTCATTCTGATTGTTTGAAAAGCTGAAATTGATAACGCCATTATTCTGCGAATTGCCGTTTTTCAATTTCGATGCGGGCGCAATTCCGTTTCCGTTCGTTATCAATTTTGACTGATTCATGCGTTCGCGTAGCTCATCAACCGAGCAATAGATCTCCACATCCTCAATGATTGGCGAACCGAGCGGATCGTCGTCCTCAATTTTTTTTTTATCAATTTGGCAATTTTTATCATTATTATCCAAATGATCGGTGATGATTTCCTTGTATTGACGTCGCAATTCTTTCGTTTCGATTTCAGCCAATTCACGTGCACGCTGCTTAGCTTCTTCGTGACCCGGTTTCCTAATACTCAAGTCACTGTCGTCACTATCACTATCAGTGTATATGGCTGGTTCAATGACAAATACCCACGGTTCACCTTCATCATCCTCACGGAATGACACGTTCTTATTCTTTTTGTTTGGCGTTGATTTCTTTGGAGGCGTGGATCGACTGTCGTTTTCTTGCTCTCGAACACGCCAACGTCGAATTTGTTCCTCACGCATTTTACAAAACAGCGTCTGTTTCTGGTATTCATCCAAACCGGACAGGATCTCTGGATCCACATACATATCGTTCAATATTTGGCGCAACATTTTGCTTGTGGCTTTTATTCCCTTTTAAATGTCCGAATCTCACGAATTCTCACGAATGGATTTCCTGCAAATAAAACAAATGGATTCGCATTAAACTTGGCATTGAACATTGAAAATTCGATCAAAACTAGTGCTCTACATCGAAATTTGATTCATAGATCCAACCATTCAATTTAGATTGAGAAATCTAGCCAAATTCTATATGAAATAGCTCCACGAATTTTGCGGAATAGCAAAAAACCAAGCACAACAACATATTGTTTAGTGGAAATCTAACTGTAATCGAGTTATGCTTCAAGAAAAATTGCAATAATTTCTCTCTCTCTTTTTTTTTTTTTTTTTTTTTTTTTTTGAATAATTCGAGACTTAAGCTGGTGTACTCTTTCGTTGCGCTTGGATAATTCTCTAAGTTGAATATTTGAAACCAACATTCGCCGGTAGAGAGCGAGCGCGCGTGTGCTCACGATTTACTCATCAAAACGGCTCCAAACCATTTTCCATTTCCAATACGCGAAATGTGAATTAACACAGTTTTTTTTATCAATATAAAATGTACAACATTGATTTGTGCTCGCGCGCGTACGCGAAAGTTACTTAAGGAACAAAACAAAATAAATCAAATGCACAGCAGTAAACGCTAAATTACATCAAAATCACTCGCATGGCTCGTATCAAGAGAGTGAAGAAGAGAGAGAAGGAGAAAGAGGAACGGCAATGTGCACTTTCGGCCGCTCACCACTTCCACCATCAACTTCGCTGATATTCAAAATTAACTGAAAACATATAAAATCAATTTGCACATTTCGCGATCTCAAGCACATGTCCATGCACAAAAGCACAAACGGTTGGATTTGCAATTTCGTGCAGAAAATCTGCAATTAAAAAAAAGCATAGACGAGATGTGTGGACTGGCCGAATGTGTGTATTTGTTGCGCGCGCGCGAGCAATGCGATTCATGTGGAATACTTTCCATGTTCAATGGACGATTGTATTTGCACGGTTCGATTGCTCTCTTTCCATCGTCGAGTTTGCTCTTTCATTACAACAATTCGAGGGCATTTCAAAATTTGGCTTCATTTTCACCTCTGGGCACAAAACAGTCAATATTGCGCTCTCGCGAGAGAGAGAGAGAGAGAGAGAAAGAGAGAAAAGTACCGAACAACATATTCCAATCATTGGCTATTTACAGTAATCGAAATTGATCGTTTGCTAATTATGCATTTATGTAAAATGAATTTGAAAAGAGGGAATTGCGGCGTGCACCCACGCCATGCTATATTTTCACATGTTTGTGAGAGCGCGTGCGTGCAGACCGAGACACGCCTGAAAGGATGATGAAGGAATTGAATCGATTGATTGGCTTTGAATAATCATCCAAAAATCAATATAAGTTCCGGGCAAACGCGTTCCGGCAATTGGCAATCTCCTTAAGATTGAAATGATTGGTTCTGGAAATTATCGAAATCTCAACCATTACAAATGCACGTTGCTTGTGTGACCATGTATGACCAAATCGTACGATTTTGTGTTTGTTACCTACAAAAATGGCCGAGAGTAAACATCAACGCCGGTAAATTAGAAATATCTCTGTTAGTAGAACGTAGCGTTGGAAGATTGAATTGACCTTGGTTACACACACACACACCGATCGTATTGAACGATCTCAAGATCGTTTCAATTCATTGGGATTTGTAAGTTCTGCATGACGGATTTTCAAAAAAAAGAAGAAAAATTCATTGCTGACGTCTGGATTTGGGAGGAAAATATGTAATTTAAATGCTAAGATAATGAGCATTCGACACGCATGCAGTGCTCTAAATTACTTTTTGCCAATCTTGCATAGTTCAAAGAGCATTTGCACGCAAAACACAGAGGAACACGCAAATTCTGGGGACGTGTGGGGAAGTAATTCAAGCATTTTCATGTTTTGGACATGGCATTCTTTTGATATGGCGCTTTGAAAGCGGCCTTTATAAATTCATAACGAGTTTTTTGTAAATAATGCTGTCTTTTGTTGTCTGGTGTCGCATTTCCTATACAAGCCTTTTATAAAATGAAAATAAATAACATTCTTTTGCCAATCTTTCGACTTAAGTGCATAAGAACTACCCGTGTGAAAATAATGTGACTAAAAGTCAGCCAACTGCTATTGATTATAAATGATAACAGCTGGCTAATTCTTTATATTGTATGGAATGTCCCAAATAAGCCGACTGACTTCTTAGTAAAAATATTTCCTAATGGGTATTTTTCGAAGCATAAGTAAATGTCAATGAGATTTTGCTTTTTTGATGGGTACCGGCAACAATGACAATGCCATCGCAGCGGTTGGAGTTTATCTATTGCAAATGTTGTCTTCATGTTTTTTTTATACAATTTCCACTGTATATTATGTATTCCGATGATATCCAATTCATCGCTTGCTTTCAAACGTCATTCTACGATTGCTTGTGTCGTCGTCTATTTGGGCCATAATTCTTCTTTGACAATTGCATCGATCTCGTTTCTAGATAATGCTTTTATGCAAATGCAAAAGTTGGCTAATTTATAAATTGCATTCATGAAATGTACAAAACGTATGTGCGTATGCAATTTCCAAAACAATATTCAAGCATGATTTAAATCGCATTTGTGATTTGTGAATCAAATGAGTTGATGGAGAAAATGCAAAGAACGTTTTACCATCGCATTTTGTCTCCGCGACGAACAAGCCATTTGTTAAAACAAAAGACAATGAATTATCGCGAGAGAGAGAGAGAGAGAGAGAGAGAGAAAAAGACGGAACAACTGATTGCCTTGTCGTTAAGCATGACTTCTTATAATAAATTACGCAAAGTACAATAATACAAAAGTAGGCAGAGGCAAACGTAAGAATTCGAAGGGAAAACGATGAAAGAAGTGTTTTATGAAGACGAAAGAGAAAAATATAAAAATTATGATTTAACGCCAAATAAAAAACTACAAAGCATTGTATACACACATTGCTTCTATCGCGCGAGCGCACTTCTCACATTCAATTGCTGGCTGCTCTGCTGATTGCGATTTTTGCATTTTTCGCCCATTTCTTTGCATCCAGTTTCGCTATAATTTCGCTTCGTGTTGTTTGGTGTCGGTTTGTTGCTCTTTTATAGTATGGATCAACCGTTTCAAATCAAAACCAAATGGAAAACAAGAAGTGATGCTTACCCATCAAAAACACAAAGAAAAAATAATACATAAAACGGAAAATTGTGTCACTTGTTTGTGTTTGGAGAAAAAGAGAAATTTTTTTCAATCGATTTTTTTCCGCGATTCATCTCTATGTCGACTCAATTTCATTTGTTGGTAATAGTTTTATGTTTGGACATGGCTTTTAAAGTAAAAAATATGAGGCGAAAATTGAATGCACTTGTGCATTCTGTTCAACCTAGAGTGGCCGCAATTCTTTGCGGTAACCATTCTCAATTGATGAAAAGTGCACCATTTTTGTTCCATTTTATCGAAATGATCTTCGATTGCCACTTCATCTCGCGCTTTCGTTGATGCAATGATGCCAAGAAGTTCACATCGCATGACATTTGCAATGAATAGTTTTTGACAAGGAGATTCATTGAGTCCTTCGTTCACCAGAAAACTGATACTTTCCCATGGATCTGCCACAATAGCATTTTTTTCAGATGTTTCACATATAAATGGACGGAATAGAATGTGTCTTGCACATGGTTCGAATAGAAAATACATATCGAAAATCCTCTGAAGTTGCCCGGTATAACTTGTTGGAAGCAGATGCATTCTCGTCGAATTAACGATGCGGCTCTTATGTTCTTCCAGTGAATTGTAATTAATGCACTTGAACCAATGCGGTAGTCGCAAGCAATACCATTTGTGAAGAGAGCGAGCGAGAAAGAGAGGAGAGATTGTGCAATGCATCGGAGCTTCCATTTTAAATGCTCACAATGTGCGCTTTCTGATAGAAAATACAGCCAACCAAATGCTCGTTAGAAGTGTTAGAAATCGTCGCTGTCGAGTGCGTTGCTCGCACTTTTGGTCTGTTGTTTTGCGGTTGAATTCCACTTGAAAAGCGGCGGCACAAGAGGAAACCACAAACCGGTTCGATGTACCGTTCATTTCTCTCAATTGATTCAAATTCGATTTGCACTCACTTTTTCTGAATCGATTGCGCACTCCAGAAATATTATTTATTTGATTGAAGTTTTGTGTCCTTCCTTTGCGACCGGACATTTGTCAATGGATGCTTACAATTGACACGTAATTGAAATTGTGCATGTGATCAGCGAAAAACTTTCAACGAATTCAAACAAGATGTCGAATTGCAATTATTCTCTTTTGGAATACAATGTTTTGTCGTCAAAATGTTTACTGTGAATGTTTGCGTCAATAAAAGTGTCGATAAGGCAAAATTGACGATCGAGCAGAAAACCTGTGCTGAAAACAATCTGGTTTAAGCTATTTCAATCGCATACTCCGAATAGACAGATCACACATAATTTGAAATTCGCAAGACAAATATCGTACGGAATGGCACAGAAATGTTCAGTTTTCAAGCGATACAAAAGTCAATATTTTTGTCGATCGTGCGAACAGACGTGGTTTATCATCAGCACCGAATATCGATTGATTCGGCCATGTGAAGGATGCAGAACCTTTTATTTACCATACACTTGGGTACGTGTTTTTTGGACTCCGTCAAAAAAATACTGAAATGTGTGCAAATATCAGCATTAAATTGAATTTCCGTTGCTCACTGAAAACTTACAATCTCATAATATTTAAAGAGCTACTAACGATTCACAGTTTTCGTTGAACTTTTGAAAACGAATATATTAGTGAACTTGATTGGGGTAAATAAAACACATATGACCGAATGAACGCTCGTAACGAGCCGATAAGACCCACATGAGCTGCGTGAAATCGAAATTCGATATCAACAATTATCGAACTAGCCATAGAATTAAGTATCTCGCGTAACTTAGTGATTTGAATGGCAGTTTTGACCTTCTGTTTTTGAAAAATGCATTTGTAAATTGTTGTCCATTTTGTAATGGACTTTGTGATGTTTAGTTCTTTATTGTATGGGATTGTCAGCTGTACGGAATTGTGTTCTTTATTGATTTTTATTTTTCATTTTAAGTTTGCCATTGACTGAAGCTAATAATCAACAGATGCCGATCTCGATAGCGAGTCATCAGCTGTTTGCAGTTTTATTGCAACCGGAAATAATAAAAATAATTCGAATTCAAGCAATGTTTCAACCGTCTTTGATTATTTTTAGAATTGCCACGTATAACTCGTGCGAATTTTCTTACATCGAACGAATGCGAAAAAAAATACGAAATATCGATAAAATGTGCGAATCATCAAATACTTGGTACATTTTTAAAAGAAATTTCAAGCTTTTTTTCGGTGGACACAGCAAGACATCGGTAATATTTGAGATTCCTTCTTCGTCACGTTTCTATGTAAACTCATATCTCTTTTGCTCTTGAGGAAATTTGTTTGTTTAAAAGTGTACAGTTGTTGTTGTTTGGTGCCAAACATCTCATTTTAGTGTTCCATCTAATTATATTCACTGTGAATTGTAATGTTTATTCAACCACTTCAATCTATAGGAATATGGTATGATTTAAAAAATTTCAATATTATGGAATCAATTTGAATGTCAATTTATTTGAGATTTAGCCTACACATGAAAGGTGGTCTTTTTATTTGGAGAAACGTTATACATACTGGAATCTTGTTTCAGGCACTGCTTAAATAAATTCGCATTCTATCTTTTGCCAAAATATTTACTTCATGTTGTGTATTCTATTTCTGTATTCGCTACATTTTATTCGGTATTGCCGTCGATGTTCAGTTCGATAATCGCCAATCGATAAAACGAAAAAAAAAAACAATGCATTCTTTATGTTTTCCATCACAGTCACAGCTACAGCTCAACAATATCTGTTACTGATCAATTTCATGTTTTGGTCAAACGGATTTCATTTCATTCCATAACACACCAACACTTCGACACAAATACGAATGAAGTGACACAATTCTCGTATGGTAAATAGCTTGAGCGTGAGTGACATTCTCTAATCGGTCAACCAACTTCATTCATTATCGTTCAAAGAAGAACTTTAACTTTGAGTTAAATCCTAATATCAGATCAAGATCGCCCTTAAAGCCAAAGCAAAATTTCCACCGCTTGACAAAACTGTCAATGATTCATAAATAAAATTTTAATAATTCGAATACAATTTTGTACATACTCAATAAAGTGCAAATTGATGTGAACTTTATCAACGGACCGACCGAAACGAACTAACAATGAAACACTTGTGAGGTTACGTTTGCATTTAAGCATTTTCAAACCGTTCCAAATCGAAAGTGATTTGTTTTTGTTTGACAATTGTTGACACTTTGCTGCAACCGATAACAATCACCGATTCAAAGTGCAAAATACATCATAAATTCAAAGTGCAGATTTCGTTTGAATATGAATATTGGGTGGAATTGATGATGCAGATGGAACAGATTTTTGAGTTTAGCGCGAAATATTGTTGTGCCAAATGTCGCGAGCAGTGGTTTTCAAAGAATAACATTAGAAATAGACCGACGCTATGCAAAGTGTGCGGTATGCCAGCATATCCATGCGTCGAAACTATATGTGCCTCCTTTTATGTCCCACGATTTCGGTCGATTTCACGATTATTAACCAAATAAATGCCATTGAGAAGACAGACATTTCATTGCGCGTCTTCGAAGGTAACAATGCTTTTCATAAATGAAAATGTTGCATTTTAATAAATTCATGTGTGTTTCAGTTCGGCCTGGATGATGTCACAGTTTGTCGTATTTGTGTTAGCTATTTACCTGCCAACTAAAACAAACGAGATGATCTCTTCAACCATTTTCGGATATTTCCTTCATTAATTTTTATGTTAGTAAGCTTACAGAGTTTAGTTGATAAATTGATAATAAACGCACATAGCTTGCAATTTTAAGCAGTGTATCTTTTGCATCTATTTTGATAAGGATAATTCTTGGACTATGATCAGTCGGTGCAGCTTATTGCTTCTTTCGATGCAATCTTCTTTCTTTCTTACGAACAGTCTTCCACTAGAGATGAGAACTTAAAACACTTCATAAATTGACCAATTGACAGGTTGATGGTGATTTTATGTATCACGTTGCAATTTCAATGAATTCTATTCTCTCTCCCAAGACCAAAATGTTCGTATTCGTAACAAATATATATCGTGTGCAAGAACCAACAGCTTTCTTGTTATGTCATCCAACTTTTGATTCAATCAGTAATTTATGAAGAGCTTCTGTTGATAGTCTTTAATTACACAACGTTCCTCGGTTTGTGATCATTTTTAATTTGATTTTAATTGACACTGCAAAAAAAAAAATACTTTAAACGATGAAAAAATATTTTTGCTTCGACTCTCCATTTCTGTTATCAATATGGATGCGTTTCTTTACTCATTTGTTTTATTTGTAAACTACTCGAATAAATATCAAACTCATGCCATCCCAATTGTTTAGTATTTATGAATTTGAAATAAATACTTCAAGTGCTTGCTTCTATAATGTAATTTTAAAGTGAGTATGAAGTAAAATTTGATCATTCCTCTCTTGTTTATTCCGAAGCCGACGTTTCATTAAATATTCTCGAAAAACAAAAAAGATCTTGAGATATTTTTTTGGCTTGGCAATAAATACGTTTAAAGAGCAATGCCAAAGCAAATGCCCAATCCAAATTGAGTTCATGTTTTTTTGTTTGAAACCAAATTTTTGAAGAAAGTAGCGACATGTTCGAATCACTCGCAGATTAATCCAACTACGTTGCTATGAAATTCCAATGTAAATATAGTAGATCTCATGTCACACTCGTGATTGCGACAATATTTATTTCCTTTTTAGAAATATAATAACAACCTCTTCAATGCGAAGCTAAATTCAACACATTCAATATTCAAATCGTAATTGTGTTTTGAATAAATGTAGTAAACATCTTGTGTTTTTAAACGATGTGCCGGTAAAATGTTGGATTCAAACGACAATTTGTTTAAAAACTTCATATATCGTTTACATTTTCAAATATTTTTCAGGTTTTTAAATGAAGATTCGTTTAAATCCAACATTTAAACGAGACATCGTTTAAAAACTAACGATATTTTTTTTGAGTGTATGTGAAAATAAAGAACAAAAATATATCAAACAATCAAATGAAAGGCTTCAAAATATCAATACATCCCATTATATACCATCAATTCGGTCAATTTCTTCTGAAGTTTCAATTTTCGCTTGTTTATCTCTACTTCAACATTCAATTGGATTGCCAAGAAAATTGTCTATATTTTTATTCGTTAAAATACCATTTCTATTGGTTGTTCATCGAGCTCAAATTTCCAATAGATTCTTGGTGGATTGTAGCAATTGGTCATCATCAAATTGTTTTGGTAGTTGTTGAATATAATCAAATGTCACGCAAACCGCGATCTGTCTCGGGACACAAACGAATTGTTGTAGAATGAACTATTTCACTCTATTAACAACCTTCGTGATAATTGGATGTTCAGTTTGAACAATTTATTTAAGCAAATCTAAGAGTATTCGAAAGCAGCTAACCATTCTCAAAAAAATAGTGACATCGACTTTAGATGGACTGGACCAAGCGGACGATGCAAAATTGAATTTTGACACTTAGCTTGACAGCAGCGCCCTCTGTACCATTCGTCTATGGATGGTAAACACTTTTTCCTCTTCTTCAAACAATGACAGCAAAGATGCGGAGCCTGTCAAACTCGCTGTTTGAAGAAGGGGAAGGCGGGGAAGGTGTGAAATGTTGAAGCGTTTAGTACAATCGTTTAGGTAGAGATGGCGCGGTCCAACGACATTCACTACCCCTTTACATAGGAGAAGATACAAAGCATCGTCCGCTTGGATTGGACCGAAATCAAACAATCAAAACAGAAATCGTAAAATGCCACGTCCAGATATTGAAATTTTTAGGTTAGAATTCTATTGTAAAGAGTGCTGTCTGTATTTCTGGAAGATTAGTGACGAAAAAGGACCAAAACAGTGTTCATCGTGCAGCCAACAAACGAATTATTTCAAAGCTGCAAGTAAACAAATTTAGTCTCATTCTATGTGAGTTTATTTCAAATTGAGTCATTTTATCATTCAAAACGATATTATAACGACACCAATAGATTTCATGTAGCTTGAACAAAAAGATTTTACTGAATTTCCAAAGTTTAATGCAGTATATTGCAATAAAATATGTAGCATTTTTTGCATTTATAAATAAAATATATATTATTTAAAAAAAATGACCGTTGTGTTTTGGTCTTTAGTTTTAAATTCGACAGACTTTATTTAAAAAAAAGATGCTGAGTTCAATTCTATAGCGAATATCTATGGTAACAGTGTTATTTAAGTAAAAGTAACTTCTATCTGTAGTCAATGCTCCGAAATAAGTAAAGCAACACTTTTTGCATGAATCGCATAATTCTGTTCATGTCTTGAATTTCATTTGTTTCATTATTATTATTTACAATATAAAAATCCAGATAAATATATGTCAACTTCAGCATTTTAGTTCTCTTTTTCCAATTTTTCAAGCAAACACTTTTGAATTATCGGATATTTGTTGAAACAATTGTTGAATGCTTTATTTCTGTTTTGTTTAATTTGAACTTGTTCCTTCATATGTAATTATGCGAAAGTGCAATTTTCGATTCCAATGAAAAATTGCATGCGAAGGACAGACACGACCAATCAGAGACAATGTCTGCCATGCACTGCCATCTGGTAACATTTTTGCTCATTATCATAATATAAAAAGGAAAAAATGAAGAAGAAGAAGAAAAAACACCAACGCTTTACGATAGGAACGAGCGTTTTATGCCAAAGAACGGCTCGAACAGTGTCAATCATTTGGATTGAGCCATTGATGGGCAACAACAATGTTTTTCAGGTTTATAGAGTGTTTGTCGTCAAAATAATTTGGCAGTTTCTTCCGATTTGCTCATGTGCTCGAACCCCAATAGTAAGTATTCTGTTAGATCGAACCAGTTTATTCCCGACAAGTAAATATTTGCAAAATGTTATAATATGTAACACAGTACATCGCAAGGTTTTATTGTTCAAGTTGTGGTCGAGAAATTTTGGAATCAGTTGAAGATGGACGTTCACAAGCCCGGTGTCCAAGATGCGGAGAAATAAAATTGCCATGTCGAATAGTAAATATTTTTAAATTGCCTATTATTTTGTGTTCATCAAAAATCCTAATATGGCGTGAAAAAGTCTAATGCATTTTCGTGATACAAATCATCAAAAATGTCACGATGCTCATTCGTTTGAATGGAATTAAATCTAATGCAAATTGTGACAACCATAAATGCTCAGTAAATAATTTGACCTCCTCGACACAAATTCCATCTGTTTTTCATTTTCCGCGAATGCCTGCGTATTAAATTGTATTTTTTTTAGATTTCAGTAAGCTAAATCGAATTGATCCAATATTTGAACTTTGTTTGTAAATATGAAAAATCGAATTCATTCGCATAAAACTGTATTTATGTCTTCATTCGAAGAATTGTTTTAATGTTGTTATCAAATTATATGACATGAATACGAATAAAATGTTTCAATTTTAGCAATATTCGTCATCATTCGCGTCTCGGTTACTTTGTCGCTCTCTACCGTTTCTTCACGATCGAAAAGAGACAGACAAATTAAATCAATGCCCGGCATTGTTTCAATATTTATTTGTCATAATTTCTACTTTGTCTTTCATTATTTTCTCATTATTACAAATGGATTTTAAACTACGAAACAAAACCGTATAAATTGTGTGACGACATTCAAAATGATCAATTTTGATTGCTACAAAGCAAAGTAACCGACTCGATTACAAATTGGGCGAAGAAATTTTGCGAATGGACCGTGCAGTTCGCTACAAAGCTGGATACTATTGCAACATATGCAATGTATTGTGGTGCCAGTTAAACAGCACTAGTAATCAGCAAGTCAATTGCCCCTTCTGCCGCTCGTGCTGTCCTCCAACCTATCAAGTTTGAGATTGTCAAATTATTCAAGTGTTTTCATGAATTTCAACAAAAATATTTTATTTTCTGCTTAGGAAGAGGCGGCCGCATAAGGATGTGGCAGTTGTTCAGATTACGAAATTATCTTATACTCATCCGCAAAATAGTCAATAGCAAAGTGTGTCAACACATCCATTCGGAATATCTTCAACAATAAATTTTGTCTAAATTTCAAATGAATGAATTCTCTTCTCATTTACAATACATGAACTGATTTTTGGATTGTTGATAAATCAACTTGGATATTTTAAAGTTCATAGATCTTTAGTATTTATATATAGGTAGCCAATTAAACGAATTGCTTATAATCAAGAACTGTGTCTGAATTGAGCTTATTTTAAAATGCAATTCAAATGGTTGAACTTACTTTAATACCTTATGTTGCGCAACACAGAAATGTGCAATGAAATCAACGAAAACTCTGTACCTATAAATGAAGAGAATACAATGTATGAGATGGATGTATTTTCATTTTTGTTCAACAAATAATCAAAACAAACACATTTTATTTAGTTTGAAGTTTCGAATCGAAATAAATATGTTGGTGACAGAATTTGATTCGAAGAGAGATTGAAAGCGTTTTTATCTATTTCACATGGACTGAGTTGCAAATAGCTGCCTTACACTGAACACGCATTTGGTCATCACTTGAGAGAACATCATTGTACAACAAAGAAATATGGATGAATTATATCATTTCAAATGTGAATATTATTGCGGCAAATGTGAAATTGTGTGGTACCAAACAAACCGAATTGTAGATCAATTGAAGTGTTGCCCACGATGTAGCTCTAATCGACGGCCATATTGTCAGGTATGAATTAGTGCATAAATTAGGCTATAAAATTATGCAAAAAAAAAATCTACGCTTTGCTTAGGTTATGCTCGAGCCAAATATGATGAATACTTTATGAAACTTCAAGAATAACTTAATATTCATCCTAAATTTTTTCTGAAGAGATTCTAAACATTATTAAAATTGGTTTGTCTTTTATTTTCGTAATGAAATCGGAATTTCGAATGGTTCAACGGTGTTTTCTGTATTTACATTTTTTTCTGTTACATTTATTTATCATTCGAAAGTGTTTATATGAATCGATATTGCTCTTAGAATCATGATACTTTTATTTTTTTTCAATCAATATTTACAATAACATTAAATATAAAATCGCCGAATTTAATAATAACCAAAAATTTTCATAACACATTGCGAACAAACAAAAATTAATTCATTAAAGTCTGCGTGTTTTGTGAAAAGATTTCAGTAACAAATTCATATTAAACGGGAGCCAATACAAAAACTGTCCTTTCTTTTCATCGTCCAAATCACAATTAAAGTCCAGATCGTTCAAAAATGGAAGATAATCCAACAAAACCAACAAAAACAATAAGACCAACGTTCTACGTAGCCCGATACATCTGTATTGACTGCAGAAAGGTATGGGAACAAATCAACATACTAAGTAATCAACACGCTTATTGTGGGATCTGCTGTTGTCGCTGCTTACCAATGTACCAGTCTCTCACTTTCGGTCCTGCTTAATGGATTTGAATTCAAACGCAAATTCCCGGATGAAATTAATCTAGCACCAATTTCAAACGTCTGTGCGAAAATTAAACCATTTCTGAAAATCAGAGTATAAATACTATCGATCAATAAAAAGTAAAATTCATTCAATTCCAAAAGTTTATTGATATTTTTATTTTTTTTCTTATTTTTCAGTTTGTGTTATGAGAAGGATGCTGTAAAAACAAGGCAAATATTTGAAGAGAATAATATGTAATGAAGTGTTATCTCTTTTCACATTCCATAATACCAAATATTACTAATCTTAATATTTATATTTCGATTTGATTCTGCACGCAAATCCTCAAGTTATCAAAAACATAATATTGAATCGAAATGAGTTAAGCCAATCTATTCTCAGTTGCAAATAGATTTCGAACTCAACACAAACTGACTGCTCATAAAAAAAACAGCGCAAACATATCGATACATTGCTCAATATGATTGCCAGAATTCACATAGATTGTGTTATCAACGGAATGTCCATAATAATCCGCATGGAAAATGCTATTATTGCCCTTCCTTCAACATTCCGACAATTCAGGTCTATTCATTTTGACATTTTCTCTCAAATAGAATAAATAACTTTTTTTTGGAATTTCTACAAGTGATTGAACAATCGCCGAGCTGATAATTATGCTGAAGAATAACCCATGTACAAATATATTGATTAATAGTCAGTTGACTCATTCGGGACGAAAATGGCTCACTTCGACTGACAACTCTGTAGTAAATATAAATCTATGTTATTTATTACATTTGAAATCGATTTGACTTTCAATTGACTGTCTTCATACAAAACAACAGTTTGGACCTCATAATCATTTTTTTGTACACGGAAACTCATGCCGATACAAATGCCGCTGAATTCGCGAAGCACACTCAATGATCTGCTATTTCGCGATTTTCAGAGGCTACTTATTTGGTTTGGAAAATTTTGTTTGAGGATTGACATCAATTGATTGCATTGAATTGTCCACAAATTGAAAAATGAGCGTGCTTAATAAAGCAAAAACAAATCAACGTTCTTCTCCAAATTAATGGCATCGTTGAATTTAATCCAAGTTAAGTTTATCAGTGTGAAAAGAAGAACAATTACCATCTTTGTTCACCACATCCAATTACTCATTATAAAGCATCTGTTCAAGTTTATTTAATTCAATTTTGGCATTATAAGTGCATCTGCTTGATGAGCAAATATATGACCTCGTTCGAGTTTTCGGATTTGTTTTTATTTTAGTTTTGGAATTTTGCTGCGGTATTAAAACAAGAGCTTCGAGCATGAAGTTGATCGAAACGAAGAACATCAAGATTTTCTCGTTAATCTACTTTAATTGCCATTCTTCATTACGTGAAATGTACATTCGCAAAGGTGAAAAGCGATTGAAAAAAAAACAAAAATTATAACACGAATTGGAAAAATATATCTGATGGTAAAGATGAATTGTGGCTAATTTGGTACAAAACCATAAAATACGAAGAGGAGAGAGAAGTTTGCGGTGAGGAAATGGGTGAGCATCAATCTCTTCCAATCTATCTCATCTAACAATATGTATTGAAACAACAAACAGTTGCTTGAGATGAGAAATACAAAAAAAAAAATCTGTTTGCAACGGGAAATATTGGTGAGCAACAGCGCAGAGATGTGCACAGCGACAGTGTATAACAAAACGAATATGAGGTTTTGCAGTGATTGTGATGTGTTTGCACTAGAATTCATCGGTCTGCGCTGAAGCAATGTTGAATATTTTGTATGAAATTGTGCGGCATGGCCGTGAATTGACAGTACAATCAAAATCTATTAAAAGAGCACGTGTGGCAGATTGCGTGCGTACAAGCGATGACAAATGACATCAAGACTACGAATCAACAAATCCACTTGATGAGCGTAGCCTATTTCAATGCCACGGAAATTGTAGCTGGTTTTTACGAGCGATGCCACTTCATAATTTTCTTCGATGTTTAGACCGTGCATACAGAAAATGTCCGAATGAATATGTGCGAAAATTAATAATTTTTTTGGTTTCTGCCCTCCTTTTTCTTGTAACAAAACTCTCAAACATTCTCTGCACTAATGGCCAGTCTTCATTTCTAATTTTCGCTCTTATCTCTGCTTGCGATTCCAGTTCTATGAAATGTTCGCTCGATATGCGTTCTATATACGCAGCATGTGAATAGCAGAATGAAGAGAAATTGACCCATTTTATAAATATATGGGCAAGCCTGGAATAGGCACAGTCTATCGTCTGAAACGACGATGTTCATCGTAATTAAGCATTCCATTTCATTTAGGTTGCGTGATAATTGTATAAACAAAAGGCAGAAAAAAAAGAAAAAAAACGCAATACCAAGCAAACAAACTAGTATCAAACGCCATTGCCTAGCGGCCAGCGATTGAATTAAACACTAATCGTTTTATTTAGTTCAGAGTTATGAGCACACGAAATTATCACGCTGTTGGGGATAACCGCAAAATATGGGCCACGAGCGTGTGTAGACCATTTAGTAATACTTAAAACAGGAATTCTATCCCAATTCCACCTCAAGGTGTATGCTGCCGCAAATAGAATACACCAACGATCAAATTGAGATGATACACTCCAGGCAAATCGGATAAATAGAGCTACTCACGATACCAACTTCCATGCATTTCACGATGGCCAGAAACCTCCTTTCTCCAATTTTTATCGAACCAAACTAAGATGTTCAAATTGAAGCCGAGTTTTTGCCCCGTTAAACTGCAAGCGCTCAGGCGGATTCGTTGTTTGACCACCGTCTCCCGTCTCTTTTAAATTGCAGCTTCAATTTCAGTACATAGTCTTTGCATAATTCTTTTTTTTATTATAATCGACTGCTCACGAATTTCAATAAGAAAAACATTTATGAATTCAATAAGAATATTAATTCCATCCGAATCATATCTTAAACTTGATGTCGGCTAATAATAGCTCATTTTCATCGAAACAATCAGACAAAAGGCGCATTGCAATTTCCGTAAGTCTATAACGTGCATTTTTTTCTTTCTGTGAATAAATACCAAAATCTCTCAGTGATTTGATTGAAGTTTTCGACGGATTTGTCCGAATTGGAAATGAATTTTATTTTAGCAAGGCGCTCGTCTAAAAAAATGTTTTTTTTTGTGATGTTTCCTTGAAATGAGAGATCACACATCATATGTATGTTGCGTAATTTAAATTGATTTGAATTTGCTAGTTTGAAATTTGCACCCAACTCGAATAAGTGAGTTCCGCATATTTCGACTTTGGGCGCAAAAAAAAAAACGGTGACTCAATTAGACTAATGTGTTTGTGTGCTCACCGTCATAGCACAAACCAGATAATTTACGTTCTCATTGCGAATGTAGATACGCTTAGCCTTCGTTGCCAATCTGTGGCGATAAAATTCAAATCAGATTTTATTGGTGTTTTCAATTCATGCATAACGCGTGTATGTGATCACGCAGCACTTTGCCGTTAGTATGCCACCTACATTGATAGCAAAACAATCAGAATCTATTGGCGTGTGGTATGGAAATACGGCCGCGAAATACATCAATGAATGAATAGATTCGTTTAATTTGAAATGATCATCAACATTCGCCTATATTCCCAATGAAGCCACCAGTGTAGCACAAACAAATGGCCACATAAATACCGCTGGCAGAAAAATAACTGCTTTTTCGGCTGAAACATGAGTTCTCTCCGTGTTTCTTTCCATTTGACTAAATGCTTTATTTGATGGGTTGCTGTTTTCGCTCGATGGACTTTCACTTAAGCGAGAAATTTCGAAAATTTTCGATGTTGTGCATAATTCAAAACAATTATTGCTATTCCAAATGACCATATAAAGAATGTAACACTTACGTCTTCGACGACGATGGCGAAGATTTGGAAAGTGTGATTGATTTTTTATGGCACACAAACACTTTTGAGAGTGAACGTATCCAGATAAATTCTATCGATTTTTGATAGCTTATTGAAAAAATTCCGATCCCGAGGCCACCACAAAATCGAACGAATGATGCAATTAAAACATTGAAGTCGACGAAAAGAAGATGAATCAATAATTCAGTTGATTATGTCATCGACGACGTATACGATATCCACGTGCTATGACGCGTCACACTGTGAATCAATTGGATTCATTAGCAAAATGGTGCAGTGCAAGCAATAGTTCACTGCTTTTGGTGCAAAAACCTCAATCACAAGTTTTTTTTTTTTAATTTGATGGGAATTTTTTTGGTTTTGCGTTCGGATTAACTGCAGCACTGTTCAACTTCAATTTCAGTGTATCCAAATAGGCGAAGGAAAATTATTAATTCGCAATTATAGCCGGTCACAAATTTACGGCCAAAATAACAATAGTGATGACGAGTATAATAGAAATTACACCAAAAGAAGTACAACACGCGCTGAACATTTGAAATTATCGGCACCATAAAGTGTATGCTGGATTTGGTTGTGCGATTTTGTTTCGTTGGCGTCGCTTCGTAATACGAATCGATGATGTGATTCTTGGTTGGATTTGTAGCGTAACTAGGCGAAATTACCGTAACAAAGGCGATAACATTGCTAAGTTACAACGTCGAACAACGACAACTTACCAATTTACGCCATAAAAACACACTTTTTTAATTAAATTAAGCGCGTACGTGCGCGTTCGATTGCATAATGGCCTGAAATCGGCCATCTTTCATTTGCAATTTTAATGCTACTTACATTTGAAATTTGCATTTCAATACGAAAAGACAAAAGTTGATTCGATCAATTGATGGAAATGACTTTAAAACCGTTGATTAAATATTCCCTTTTGTCATTCAACGAAAACGTTGTAATTTCGTATGCATCTCCGGGTAAATTGTAAGTATTTTTAGGTGAATGATTCAGCTCATCCTGAGCATGCGCCAATTGCCAACAAATATTTCAATCAATGGCCATATGAGTTAAGTGATTTGGCGAGAGTGTGCGTGTGTGTATGATCGCCATGGGCCATTAATTACGCGTTCATTCATACAACGAAGTGAAAATAATAAAAAAAAAAAAAAAATTGCCAAATTGATTCAAATAAAAACGCCAAAGAAATTACCATTAGATGGGCATCATCTCGTGTCCCAATTGAATTCCGAATGAAACGTAAATTGAATATAATTGAACTCCGTTTCATTCTACAAATATCACTCAAATGATGCATTATCGTTGTGGTAAATTTTCTCATGAGTGAAATGGTAATGAATCTAATTTCTCCGTTTATCAGAAATATGCGCTTTGCTCCCGGTTATTTTTTATGAATTTCGCTTTAAATAACCCGCAATTTGATAGAAGAAAGAAAAAATCTGCAAAATTGGCTCCTAACTATGCGCATTGACTTGGGCGAAAGCGTGAAAATGCCAGATCACTTTGTGTTCGAATGACGTACTCAAATAAACGTCAACATTTCAAGGGGAAAAAACCGCATTAAATTTCAAACTCATTAGCTGAACAAGAATCAGCATTTTCTATTTCATTTCGGTAATGTTTTTTCCACAATGAAATAGACCAACAAAAATTCAGTTGGCTGCTGAACTTGCGCACGAACTTGAGATAAAGATTGAATTTGAAGCAATAATAAAAGTTTGAATTGTGTAAATCGTCATGAATATGTGGATCGAGATCGATGCTGGAGATAGAGAAAGCATTGACTTTTTAATGCGCAAAACCTTGTCGAGTTAATAATATGAAATTATGAAAGCAACAACATTATCAAGATAATGTAAAAGTGCTGCGAGTTGAACACATCACACAAGCAAAATATCACCCAAACAAATGATTGCGTCAGTTTCATCGGATTCACGTGAAATGGTCATTGGGTTCGGTCATTTGACGATCGCCGAGAATGTACCATTTGGAAATCCACATCATTTGGTTCGTTGGCGCGACTTTGGCACGCACATAAAATATCAATGTGTGCCAGCAGCGATCACTACATCGCACTACCATCATCTTCGTTCAAATTTTAAGCAGCTGCGGCATTCCAAATGGAAGGCATAAACGAATTGCTCGCCATTGCAAAACCAACCAGAACCAAAACACAGGTGGAAACAAACAAACAAACTGAAAATAGACGATGTAATTCAATTCCTACCGAATATGATATTTCTCATAATGAAACCGATCCAGTAATTGTAAGTCGTAATGTGTGATAGCAATTGGCAATTTAATGAACCACAACGGGCCAATACGCAAAATATATACGAACAAAAATAGTCAAAGAATGAAGCAAGAAAATAAAAGAAAGCCAGTAAATGTGCGATATTTTTTCAAATAATTTACACAATAGAAGCGCCAATGTTGGAAACAGTCGTGCGCACACATTGAATTTCAACTTGAAGTAATAAACGCATGAGATGTAAACAGTTAATATTTGTCGGTCGGAATACGGAATATTTGGCGTGAAGTCGGGGAACTTTCGATTTCAGATGGCAGCGATCTCGTTTGATCTATCGCCGGTTGAAAATGCGTCTACGGCGGTGCGTGGTGCGAATGTAATTGATTTCGTCAGCGATAATTGAAGACAATTAGGGTTTTTATTGATAATTTAGTGCCGATTTGAGCTAACGATATAAACGGCCATTAAGTTTAAGAGTGATAATATCGAGTTCTAGCACCGCCTTGCACCATTATTTCGCGCTCATTTACAATGCCGGTAAATTTGCCAATTTATCACGACGAAAATGAAAGTGCGTACTGTTTTTTAATCATTCCGTTCAGCTGTCTCTTGGAAAAATTCAGGGATATTCAGCGAAAATTGTATTGAGATCGCAAATTAAAACGTGACCATTTTGGTGCAAAAAAACCGTTTTATTATGACAAATTGGTACAATATATTTTATTCAAAGTATTGTCCATCAGAATCTACAACATTTTCCCAACTTGTTGGCAGCATTGTTATGCCACGTTTGAAAAACGATGCGTCTATAGAGGTAATCCAAGAATCGATCCATATTTTAGCTTCTTCGTAAGAACGGAAGTGCTGGTCAGCCAGGCCATAAGTCATTGATCGGAACAAGTGGTAATCAGAAGGGGCAAGGTCTGGAGAATACGGCGGGTGGGGTAGGACGTCCCATTTCAATGTTTGCAAGTACGCTTTGACCGATCTTGCAACATGTGGTCGAGCATTGTCATGTTGCAAAATCACTTTATCGTGCCTCTGCTCATATTCTGGCCGTTTTGTAGAAATCAGCATTGATGGTTTGGTTGGGTGGGAGCAGCTCATAGTGTACCACATCCTTCTGATCCCACCAAATACAGAGCATAAGCTTCGAACCATGAATATTCGGTTCTGCTGTCGATGTTGATGCATGGCAGGGGTAACCATACGATTTTTTTCGCTTCGGATTGTCGTAATGGATCCACTTTTCATCGCCAGTGACGATACGATGAAGAAAACCCTTTCTTTTTTGACGTTGGAGCAGCTGTTCACAGGTGAAAAAACGCCTTTCAACGTCCCTCGGCTTCAACTCGTATGGCCCCCAATTCGCTTGTTTTGGATCATTCCCAATACTTTTAAACGATGGAAAATCGCTTGGCGTGTAACTCCTAATGATTTCACAAGTTCTTCTTGGGTTTGACACGAGTCTTCATCGAGTAATGCCTCTAATTCAGCATCTTCAAACATTTTCGGCTGTCCAGGCTCTCCTTTGTCATTCACATCATAATCACCACTTTTGAAACGTGCAAACCACTTCTTACACACACTGTTCGATATGGAATATTCGGGATAGGTTTCTGACAACAAACGATGACATTCAGCAGCACTCTTCTTTTGATTAAAGTACAAAAGCATTGCTTTCCGCAAATGCTGTTTTGTTGGCACGTATTTAGACATTTTCAATGTAATAAAAAAGATGTGTATAAAATTTTGTGTTCACTTTGAGAGGCGGAATTGACTAAATTTTTTGACGCTCTTTAACATAGAATAGCTGTCACTGTCAAAATATATGACGGGTGAATAGATATGAAGTTAGGCACAAATGGTCACGTTTTAATTTGCGCTCCCAATATTAGGAAATCGCAATCAATTATGAATTTACGGCTGGCCTATTTATCATTTGATAGCTCAATCGATATGGTTCAACGAACGATTCCTATATGATCAGCCATTTGGTCGGCGGCCAAAGAGTTGGAACCGCGGACGTTGAATGGATTCAACTCTCTCATATCTATAATTTAAGTTTCATGTAAAATAATATATGGTCGTGTGTGGTGAAGCCCATTAAGTCACTCAAAGGATTGAGTAAATATCGTGTCACGAATGAAATGTGTACGAAAAATATGAGAGAAATACGCGATTAAGTTGTTAATACTTTGATTATTGTCAGTTACCGAGGGAAGAGAATCGTTGCATTTTCGCTTCTTTTTTTTCTGAAATTCATTGTTCTTTCACTTTTCTTCTTATTGAATTTGGTGATAAATTTGGTTGAATGCGCACGCATGCTGTCGTCGTAAAACCAACACGAGAAAGTCTACTTTGACCTTTGTGCTGGTTGTTTTGTGTGATTTTCATAAGACCATAAACAACATGGAACAACATGATCACTTACGATGCCGTCCGTGTGTGTGTGTGTGTGCTACAAACGTGAGTGCGTTTTCGCTGACGACAAGTCAGCCGTGAGCTGTCACAATGGAAAAATGCCATAAATCATTTATACATGATTTTTCTTTTGTTCCATTCTTTTCCAATTCATACACTGATGTGTGTTTGTGGCGAGATGGAATACCGAATCGATGTGTTGAGCACGGAAAATTCCCTATTGAATTCAACAAGAACCGCGCACGCATCAGCCAACAATTGGTTTCTGAGCATCGCAAGCAAAAAGACTCACCAAATCGCTCTGACACATTTCTCCGCCACGAACAATTTCGATTTAATTTTTCTTTCCTTTGGTTTCGAATCCATAATTTCAAAGTATTCTGTTTTTTTTTTTCGTTAAAGAGAACAAAATGGAATTGTTATTTATTTTACCAGTGAAGAATGTACACACACCAACCGCATTTCATCTCTATTTCTGTCTGGCGATCCAGTACCAATACCATTTTCTCTTTCTTTCTTCCATTGCATTCATTAAAACGCAACAGACAGAATAGAAATCGAATGAAAATCATGGTTTTTATTCTATTTTGTTGTTGAGCATCATCTCTTCCCGTTGAATTTCAACAAGAAAATGCTCGCGAGTTTGTTCGCTTTGCGATGGAATTCAAATTGAATAGCAACGGCGGTTCTGCACGTTGGAAACAAATGGTAATTTTGAGAACCTCGCTGAAACATGTGTGAAATTATGGTTAAAACTAAAAGCTACTGATACGCGTAACTTTCGACTGCTTATTCTGTATTCAATTTGACTACCACTATTCTGAATGCGGCGATATTTTTAAAATATAATATCAAACTTTTATTTTGTGACCAAACAAGTTAACCACTGGTTAACGATCTTGTTCTGTTTCATCGCCAAATGTCCACAAATATTAACTAATTTGCATTTCTATTCTTGACACACACGAAAAAAGTAGTCATTCTGGATGTTTCAGTTAACTGTTCAACGTGATTTATGACAAATTCGTCAGGTATTTGCATGTTTTTAGTTTTGATGATGGCTCAGACAATGGCTTAAAATCAGCAAGTTTTTAACCCATCGAAGCAATTTAACCTATCGCATTTCTTCGCAAATTCTTCACATTTCCGTACGACAAGTCGCCATTTTCGCTCAACTTCGAATTCCTAACCAAAGGTCATTTTTCTAAACAGCTCGCGAAAAAGTGAGCTCCGAGAAATCATTTGCTGTGTTTACGAAGATGCAACTTGATCCGGATATTAAATTTCGATGTTATTTGCAAAATCCGTTAAAAGTTTGAGATGGATTTGTGCAAACAATCGCAGGTGAACAAGTTCACACACACGTATACAGAGATAGATGGAGAGAGAGAGAGAGAGAGAGAGAGAATCAGAGAGATTGCTTCGAATGACATAGTGCATGTTTAATTACAGAAGTATGAAATGCGAGACAGTATAAGAATTATGAGTAGATCGCATGAACATCAGCATTTCGGGAACTGACGAGAAGTGTTTGTGGCGTGTAAGAATCTTAGTACATATCGCGCATTTTCGCTATTGTTTTGGTAGAAGAATGAGCATCAGCATAAAATTCACTCGCACCAAACGGTTTTTATCGAGCAAAAGCACATTATTTTATATTCATGAAAAAACGGCGTTAGATTTTATATCCATTAATCGTTGAATGATATTTATGCTGGAACAAAGTATGATTGTAATGCACACATGTTGAATTAAATATTGCGATACAATTACAATGCACAATATTTGTGAGTGGCGAACAAATGAAGAAATTAGATTCGAAATGGAAATAGAAAATAGTCACAAAGGATTAGCCTTGGAAATTGTAATGCATTGTGTTTTTGTTTTGTTTTCAAATGGTCGTGTAAAATGTTTGCGCGCACATTTATGTAAAACGACCTTTTCCCCACGATTAAGCGAGCAGCCGATACGGACTCAATAATCATTGCAACGGTCAATTGTTGTGAGTTAAATTGTATAAATGGACAACAAAGCAAAGCGAAACACACACACACACAGCTAGGCCAGAATAGCCACAACAGGCGATCACGTTGCTCATTTTGCGATTTAATTGAACATTTGTGGAATGCAATGAAATTGTCAATAATGAATAATGTCAAGCCAATGTATTTGTGCACGTTTGGCGGTCACTTGAACACATTACGGCGGACTTACACTTATTTTTGGTATTTCGCTATAAATAAACAATCGGCCGAGCGCTAAGAGCATTTAAACTGATTTCATTTCAATATGACGATTATTTTATTAATGCGCTTATCAATGGGCACGCGGATGATAATGCAAAATTAAAATCCATAAAATTTAGCAATGGTCTCGGTCGTTGCTCTTGAATTATGTGAGAGACACTCGTTAGAAGAAATAAAATTACGGATAAAATAGCAAAAATGTGTGTGCGCGATGCAAATGAAAAGAAAGTAAATCATTCTGAAACAATGTTGATTACGACAGCGAAGAAAAAACTGCACCGATTGCAAATGAAAGGCAATCTGATGATGATGATGATCATCATCATCACGAAGAATGTGCATTCTCAGCGCGGCCGAAGTCGAGCAAAGTGTTAGGGCAAACACACACCATATTTAAATAGTTAATTGATTGTCAGACTGTCAAGAATTTTTCCGTTTTAGAATCGGAAATATTTATTCATTTGCTAGCGCGTGTGCGTTTCGCAACCACTTTATTTTTATCTTTATTCATTTGATTTGCGCACCGTTTCGTTTCTTTTTTGTGTGCGCGAATTCCAGAATAATTGGTATTCATATGTTGTTGAGCTGCAGATTATGTGAATATATTCATTTGTTCTAGCTCAGTTTTTGTGTTGCTTCGTTTTGCCAGTGTTTGCGAGGGTTTATTATGAACATCGTCGATTTTCTATCATCACCCAGCCGCATAGCCCTTGTGTGTACGTGCGCGCCCATCTTTCGCTGGTATGTTGTTCTCTTCTCACGCACCATCTCTGCGCTCCACCATGCAATTGTCGACTTTTATGGCAAGGCGATCATTTTTTGATTGTTTGAACATATATTTGTTACCTTCTTCGCCATTGTTGTGTGCCATTGTTTTGCTTTTATACCAAAATTAAATGATCTGAACTTGAAGTGAGTCTCTTTTGTTTTTTAGCTGGTCCCATCCAGCGCATTTTTCATCGCCGCACATTAAATTTCTGCACACAATTCTCTTGTGTCAATGTGGCTGGGCGTTTTTCGTCTCCTGTTTTTAGATGGCGCACATTTTGATGAAATGTCTGCATCAAAAGCCGACATTTAACTATGCTTCGCAAATAATGGGAATTATCTGGGCTTGTTGATTGTTAAAAAAAAACTCCACAGCTCATATATGTAATTTATCATTTAAATTGTTTAATGAATAATTTAGTCGGATGAAATACAAAGGCCTCATTCAGCGCATGCTGAAAATATCTGAAGTGAACCAAACTCGGGTCATTGTATCATGGTGGAATCGTGGCCAAATCGAGGATTCTTGTTTTCATTTGCCCGGTTTTGTCAATCAATCTCGTTTTGATATTGATTAGTTTGCGATAAGTGATTTCACTTAGCAACTGAAATGATCGACCGGTTATCATTTTTGATTCGAAAATGGTAAAAATTTCTTCTGACTCGAAAAAGTGTTCAGTCAATAAATGGAAATAATTCCAAAGCCACTGGCTGGAATGTGGTTCGAATTTATGATTCCACCTTTGGCAGAATCACACATTAAAGCCGGTTTGAAATCCGATTTCTTGCACGACTCTCTAGCATTGACACTGATCGTTGCCAACAAAAAAAAAATAATAAAGAAATCTGAGCATTTCATGAACATGAACTGCACGTTTCAATGTTAAACGTCAGTTACATCGATTAAAAATGAATCCATTTCATCGCTAAACTGTATGTTTTGCCACACCAATAGAACTGTTTGACTGCGCGAACACAGCATTGATGACAACATTTATTCGTATAAAAAATGCAACAAACAAACACGTTTCTACACGTGTTAATTTATGGATGTCAAAACAACGCGAAAATTGGAAAATAAAAACGTTTTTTTTGAATGATTGACGTTGGAATTATCGTTGAATTCGATGATTGTACACGCTTTGCGTTGGCATGCAGTAATAATCACTGCGAATTTTCAGTTGAACTATTGGATCTCATTCTCATTCGGATTCTTAATGATGGAACCAATGTTTTTCAGGCTCCATCCATTTTCGATTCCATTTCGAATTCATTTGACTATGACATTGATTGGCAGTACAGATCAAAAGAATGATGGAAAAGATAAATCTCAATTTTGTTTATCCCCTGTTTTATCCTTATGCTATATTCTAGATTAGATTAATATTATCGAGGTTATTCATAGAATTTAGCCTATCAACTTATGGCGTATAATCTATATTTGTTGCGATTTCGCTTGCAAAGCATGATAATTTACGAGCGATTAACAAACAGTTTCAATTCGAAAGGTCGTTTAGAGATTATGAGCGATATTTGATGAAATCACAATTTTATTTTCCGATTAGTTCAGCTGAACAGCATGCATTCTTCCATTTAGTCCGAGAAGTGGGACGCACTTGATTTGTCGAGATAAACAAACATTGTGTGTTTACAGAATGCAAAAGATAACCGATGTCAAGCTCACACACACATTCAACTGCCAATATGAGCATGCATTCTGTTTGCGTAATACACAGAGGAAGCGTTTAAAAAAATCGTTTTCCTGGGAAGATCTTTCGTTTAATGGAAGAAAAAGACACGCGTTCCACATTTTTGAGATCGCTTGCTCTTTCTGTTTACTTTTTAGCAAATTGCTTAATGCTTGTATCGATTTCTATCTCCAAACAAATCTTAAAATGGAAATCTAACTCCGCATCTAATCCATTTCATTGTCATTCAAAAGTGTTCTTACTCTATTTGGGTCTGCCTGGCCGTTGATTGCAAGCAATTAATTGGCCCATTGCATATTTGCAGCCTTTTCATTCTCATATCGCACATGAAATGCGGAATTGAGCTCGATTCACGATAAAATGCAATTGAAGCAATTAATCAGTGACACATTTTCAAGTATTACAAATAGCACTTTTTTATTTATTTATTTTGATTGAGATAAAAGCCATTGTGATGAGGACTTTGTTCGAGTTGTTTATCGTTGATTGGAGTGAGTCAGATGTACGGAAATCCATATTAAACATTCCAAAAAATAAATCTTTAAACATTTAATTGGCATCCATAAAATTGCGTATTACTTCGTTCCTATTCCAATTTTTGCCAGCTCGTCTCAAAATATGATTGGATCGAGGTTAATTTCAAAAGCAATTGTCGCTGATTGTTTTGTTTCATTTTGATTGAGATTCGTTGAACTGCTCGATTGAAACTGACAGTTTTTGTCTTCAACGCCAAATCTATCCTTCTGTCCTTTCTCAAGACAAATTTATGACAGAATAAATCAACGAAATTAAAATGAACGCATTTCAAATCCGAAGTGGATCGACATCAAATCAGGCACATTTGAACCGTGCAAACCAATGTGTTATTTCTTATTTGCATATGCATGTAGAATTCCAACGCGATTCCATGTGTATCAATTCATTCCGTCAATTGTACACCTCTTTATTCTTCTGTTGTTTATTTATTTTGATATTGTTGGTATGTTTTACTTGACTGAGAGAGGGAGAGAGAGGCACAGACACTTTATAATGGCATCGTTTATTCAGTATATCGCAGTACGAAAAATAATTATAGAAAAAACCATTCAAAATGAACAGCACACACAAGTGTTCTACACACAACAAAGAGTTTGTTTTGCACAGATCAGCTGTACATACATCGCATATAGGAAACGAGTCGGGTAGAACATTACTAGCGAATCAGTCATGTAAAAGCATATTATATATGTATATTATTTGTTATTAAAATGATGTTTTATGACCTTATGAAACTTAGAGTTATAAATCACGGCCCAAAAGTGAAAAGCGATGATCTAAATTTAAAGGACAACACTGGGTGATGTTAGATGTACTGCCTTCGTCGGTGCTTGTTTGGATAAATGGCAGTGTACCAGACTACATTTCTCCGAACAAATCTGGAATTTCAATAATTAGACCTTGGAAATAACAGCGAACGCAAATCACGTACATAAGAATTTATGGTAACGGCAGGATTTTCGACTGAAAAAAAAAACTAATTTCGACTGGAAACATTTACGCTTTTCTCTTAATTAATTCTTCTTCACAAAGGAAATACAATGCCGATAGAATGGCACCTAAAGTGATAATGTTGTCATGATCACGGATAAATAAATACGATGTGTCAAACATTGAACAAACACATATTTCACCGATACTTTTTCACTCTACAACTTGGCAATTCCAAAAATTATAAATATTGTTGTTTTCTCCAGCAAAACAAGACTAGAAACAAATGTTCCTCTCACTTCGCACGTTGTACGCTTCTGCTTTCCTCTACGTGTCATTTACATGTGAATGGGTGAGAATGATTGTGAGACCTTTCCTCACAACGCATACAAGTGAAACAAGAATATTTAGTGAACCATCGCTCTTACGTATAAATATTTGAAGTGAAACATGTCTCACAATATTTTTTTAAAAATGAAACATCAATTTGAATCATATATAAAAAAAATGTTCTGATGTTGCAGTAATTTCACTTAAAAAAAATTCTCTTAATATGCTAGTTGTTAGGAAAGGTCTCATAATCAATCTCACCCATTCATATGTTCACTGGAAATGAACATTCAATGAATGAACGCTCAAATGCTTTATTGCGGGCGAAGTGAATGTGCGAACGTCCAGCGAAAGAGCAATTATTTATGATTTTTCCAACATAAATTCGCTTTATTTTTATGTTATTATATATTTTGTTGTGCGCTCAGCCTGTTGCTGAACAGACGTGATTATATTAGTAATGCATAACAAAGCTGATTGCAACCTCGCTACCGGATGGCATTAATGCGCAATTCAAACTCTTCGTTTTGCATTTGAAAGGAGAAGTTTCAGTATTTACGATAGGAAAATTGATCGGATATGTGTTGTTTCATTCGCGGGACGAAGTGCGTGCGTGCATCTTGAAAGCGAATTACGCGGGTCTGTTATTGTTCTTATCGTGAGCATGTGTGTCGATTATTATTTACCAATTCTCTCGTTCATTCATTAAATTCCTTAAATGAAACGATTGATTTGGCTTTCTATCGTATTGATCGCGCGCAGTCGAACACGTGTGCAAAACAACAATTAACTGCAATTCAACTTCAAAATCAATGACTAAGATAGAAACTTGCATATAATTTCTGTTTCCATTTCGATCATTGCGTCGCAATTTTTTCAACTGCAATTTTAATTATACAATTGCCGGAATTCGCTTGAAATGAAGAACAGCAGCGTATGCATACACCAATTATTGTTGCTTCATACAGCTGTAAGCGACGAATATGTTGCGTGCCGCAAGTATCTACACAAAAATAGATTGGGGAAAAACGCTGCTGCACGAAATGAGTATGAAATACATATGTCACTTCAAATTATTGTTATCAGCGCCCGATGAAATATTGTTTGTTTTTTATTGTATTAAGGCGAAATCGCTACTTCATCATACAGATAAAACGGGTGTTCATACTTGAATTTGGCTCGCGCATATCGTTTCATTGGGCATTTTCCAGCCTTTCGAGAACGATAACAAATGCTAGCCTTAATATTTGATTGACGCGCCTGGTATAAATCTGCTCTCCGCCAAACACCTCGCTTTCAATCAGCTGTTTCAAATAGTTCACTATAAAAACAATTATCGCTTCCTAAACCAAACTACTGTTTACATCTCATTTTATTTTATCGTCGTTGGCTGCATTGAGCCAACGATAAAAATAATCGAACAAAAGAACGAAACACATGTGTAGAGATTGGAAAATGGGATTTTGTGCGAAGCGAAAAACGAAGAAGAAATTCCGTTTATTTGCTTGCTGCTTTCAATTGATCGTTTCCATGTGCGCAAAACAGAATGGAATGGAGAAAATGCACACATTACAAATCATATGGATGGGCATTCACAATGTTTAAAAATGTTTGCGATGGTGAAAATGAACGAGTTAGCGCTGTGAATCCAAATAAA
Organism: Obolodiplosis robiniae; assembly: GCA_028476595.1. Taxonomy (NCBI): domain Eukaryota; kingdom Metazoa; phylum Arthropoda; class Insecta; order Diptera; family Cecidomyiidae; genus Obolodiplosis; species Obolodiplosis robiniae. Next base: position 1,902,492 of record CM052017.1, on the reverse strand, counting down.
TGCGGCTGAACAACGGCATTTGAGCTCCAGTTCGAGAAATATGCTACTACACTTTGAAAACACTACTAAAAAATTGAAAATTATTTCTCGAAATGCCGCTTTTCACACATTTTTTTCCTGTTCTTTTCGGAGATATCCAAAATTCTCAAATTAATATTCCATAGTCTAGAAATTGTCATTGACAGCAATCAATACAGAAATTTCATGCGAGTAACCGTAGAAATGTTCGTAGAAAGAAAAAAACCATCAGCTGGTGATGGTCGTGATTAACTGAGCAGAACCAAGTGTGTGTAGAAGTTTGAGCAAGAAAGCAATGACATGGGCAATTCAATTGAAGCAACTACTAAGGCATATCAAGTTGAGAAAATACCGTAGTTTTTTTTCTATTTCAGTGCAACATTTTCTGTTCTTCAGAATGAACAGTTTGCGATGCAAAAATTATAGTTTAAATGGAAAATTCCAAATGAAGCAATCAGAAATCGAATTTTTCAAAGAAAGTACCGCGAAGAATTGCATCAATTACAATATGCATGAGCGATAAAAGAATATATTATTTCCCGTGCGTATACAATATTCGTTCGCATTTCTCTTTGTTGATTGTCCATTTCTTTGCTTAGAAAACCGCATTTTGCACATTTCATGTGATCGATCAACCGAACTAGCGATACAAACATGCGCATGCGCTCGGTGTAGATGATTGATGAAAATCGATTGATCAGCAAAAATTACATAGAAATTTTCTTCAAATGTGAACATAATGAATGGAAAATTTAAAAATTCGTATTGAATTCCGCATACGGAAGAAATACGATTAAAGAATAATTCAATATGTGAAACTTTGGAACTCTCAAGTTTTGAGCGATAAAAAATATTGATTAGTGTGAATTGTTTTGAAAAAAAAAAGTATTGAGTCAACATTGAGTCACAGATTTGGAATGAGTCATGGGGAGTGTGACCAAATGTTCAAGTTCGGTCAACGAACAAATAAAAAAAAATATTCGAAAAATGAAAAAAAAATATTGCGTATATATGAAATCTGGACTAAATTGTCTGACGCAACAGAAATATCTTTAAAGTGCGATCCTGATTATTATTAAAATGTCTCATACAAATGAGCGGTCAGAAAGACTGTTTTTACTTTAATCTAAACCACAGTCTCGATATGTATACATACATATATTTTTATTCACACAAATATGTATCTTGAAAGTAACAATTCCAAGAAGTTATGTGCTAACAAGCCGATTGTGCTCAGTGCGCACTCACAGAAGATGAATGAGAGCAGCGAGAGAATTTTTGAAAAAGAACACATGCAGCGTTGCCGTATAATAAAGAACCATCGACGCATGCTACAGTTAAGAAGCGACATGAAATGAAATAAATGTGGCATTTATGAATACTAACGCTATCGCAACGGTAATAGCGGCTACTTCATGTTACACAGAAGATCTCCCGCGCATATGACATGATAAATAATCTCTTGCTGTTTCGATTCGTTCACTCAACTCTCTTCTGTCGGCTACTTTATCAACACAATTTGCGCAAAGACCTCTCCTCTTTTTTTCCTGTACAAAATGCGATCCTGTTAGAATTCATGATCAAGCCGACTTGAAAAAAAAACTTCGAAAATAATTATTTCGAATGGAATTTATGGGGACAGAATGAATTTCAAAGAATATTTTTATTGTGTTTATTTTGTGTGTGGTGCGAGCACAGTTTTCAAGAAATGACAAAAACCAAAAAAGAAACAATCATTTTTTCTTCAAACAGAGCACATAAATGCACATATTCAAAAAGTTCGGATCTTTTTGGGATCAACAGTCCGCATGCAGTTGAGAATATATTGAATACATAATTACAATGTGTTCACGCGCCTACGACGCACACAATGAAACATATCGCATAAACTATGGTGAAACGCGCGCGCGCACACACATAGAACATGAATAGGAGATAACCGAGTCGACGATAAAAAGAAATTACTGCAAAACTACATGATCGCAAACAAATGGCAGTTCCAAAGCAACGACAATTAACAGTGAGGACTCGCGGCTGACTTCTCAGTAGCTTCCAAATAAACAGCATAAATGCATTCGAAATGGCAGCCGACGCATTGTTTATTGCTCTCGAACGGAATTTTGTACAGTTTTTAAACGTGTGTCATATCTATAGCGGTATTAAGCTCCACTTCCGAGGCGTGTGTTTTGATCGGAAGTGTTGGTTTTTTAATGCATTCGTTCTTATTCTTGATAAAATCATTAAAATACTTATGAATAATCCATGAAATTGCTGGTATTTTGATTGCATAAGTGATTCAGAGGCTCATTCCGCCGGAATTGCTCATCATTTTACGACTCAATGCATTGCAAGCAAGTGCTTGATTTCAAGTGTTCGCGCTGACAAATACACAGAACTTGAACGTGGTTTCCGAAGAAATTCATGTTATTCAATAGCACCCGATATTCTGCTTGCAAAAGACACGAATAATCTCATCCGTCTGGTTTTATAAGTGATTTGTTTGAATCGCGCCGCACCCGGCTTACTTTTTATTTGCTCTCTCTTATACTACTTTGGATTGTGTGCGAATGACAGATATGTAGGTATGTGCGCGCATACGAGCCCAGATAATCTTTTTTTCAAATGGGATTCAGCAAAATAATTGGGAAAAGAGTCAGTTGAGCGAGTGAGCTAGCGACAGCAGCCAAATGAGAATGAAAAAACGCCAACAATTGATTGGTGCCTGTTTTAATAAATGAATATTACCTTATTGAGCTGAAACGACGACTCTCATTTGAATTTCACCAAATATTTACGCGACAGCGGCTGTGGCTTCTACTCTATTTATTTATTTATTTATTACTACGATTGCGTATCACTTCAGAGAAAACGAAAATGGTTTTGAATCAACACAACAATCAACCGATTCACTTCAATTGAAATGTGATAAAATGGAGGGTTTAATTGTCACTCTTTCTCTTATTAAATATCAGATGCTCGTTGTTGCCCAAACAAATCGTTTGCATATTTAGATATGATCAATGGTTTTATTTTGCAAGATTTTCACTTCAACAACAAACACTTCGATTTTTACGTTTGCGATACAATCGCAGTGTGTGCATGTATATCTGCCTTTCTTGCGATTGAGTTTGTTGTTTCTTCTCTTCTCGTTTTCAAAACCTCTTTCGGATTCTTAGATTTTTATAATTTTTGGTTCGCTGGTCGAAATGTCACTTTTTCTCTGCACTTTCACGCGTCTGCGGAAGTTCTCTTTGTTTTATTTTTCGTAAGAGTTCAAACGGTTGGCGAAAAATATATATAGTGTTTGGTGTTTGGTGGTGATTTTCATTTCATAACGATTATATCCTCCGAATCATATGCTCTCAAACAATCGATTAAGACAACTTTTCAATGGTCACTTATGTGAATGTGAGTGCCCGCATGCGAAACTGATCACCACATGCCAGGGCGTTTAATTGAAAATCAAATCAGCCAAACCAGGTCAAAAAAAAAAACAACTCGAAGAGAGCAATAACGATGGTTAGCGAACACAAATAAATAAATGTCATCAACCGAAATGTGATGATCGTTCAAAATACACTCAAAATCTTAGTTGAATTTTCTCTTTTCAATTGCCTTATTTCTTTGTTTGCACTGTGTCGTGAATGTCCGAATTTTTTGCGTTGAATTCGTTTGAGTTTCTTTCTCTCTTTTTCCGCGCCTAGCAATATGCAGCCAATTAATTACACCAATATGTGTGTAGTTTAATTTTGCGGCTTCGATTCGTATTGAATGAATGGTTCAACAAATCAAATAAATGTGTGGTGTTTGCTTTTTCCTTTAATTCTTCAGAAATGAATCAAGATTGATCGCGCGTGGGGCTCATGCATCCAACAAAAATACGAGAATATTTTTGAACTGATTTCTCACTTATACACCCGATTTCTTCTTTTGCATTAATTCTTGTCCAACTGTGTGTGTCTGTCTGTCTCTCTTTCTCGCTCCGGAATCTAATTTGATTTCCTTTCTTTCGGATAACAAATTGTCGGTCGAATTGCAGATGCTTCAAACTGATTAACTGTTCGTTCTCTTCTTTTTTTTCAAACGTTCACTTTAATCGTGCATTTACAAATCTAAACTTTTGCTGGTTGGTTATGAATATTTTCAGTTTGCTTATTTTCAACTTTCTTGTTTTCGTTTGGCGTGTTTTCCGTCCGTTTCTTTTCGGTTCAATTCGCGCGAAACCCAAATAAATAATTTGGAGCTTCAATTGAATGCCAACAATTAAATAAACGAAATAAAAAAATATTCTCCCTGGATAAATTAACGCAAATGTTATAACGAATGAGTTAAATGTCAACAAACAGAGATTCACAATGAACAACGGCTAAACACACGATGTATATACGACAATCAATTAGTTCAAACGTTGTCAATAGAACGCATGATTCAAACAGACTGAATGCTTAAGTCACTTTATGACCATACCAAACGTAGCACATTGCATGCCGAGCGCAACACAAACAACAACAGCCAGCCGTATGGCTTAGAAAACCCATACGTAAACAAATTGTATCGTATCGTATTGTCTCGCGTCTCGACAAGACATGAAATCAACGAACGAACGAACGAAAGAAACAAAGAAACAAGCAAGCGAATGGTATACGATTTGAAAAACGAGAAACTAAATAAGAAAATAGAAATTATACCCGTACTTGTACTCTAGCAGTCAGCACCAAAAATACACAAATATGTGTTGAATGAAGTACGATGAGGAAAAAGGAACAGCAGCGAGCTGAACGAAAAAACAACAACAGCGGCGATACAAGCAAACAAGCAAGCATATGGAAGTGAGGCATGAACCAACTCCAGCTAGAGATAAAATGTGAGCTAAATGGCATCGGATGTGTGTATATGTAATGTTGCATGCATGATCATGTAAGCGCACATGGCACACAATCATCACATATGTACACACAAAAAACAGACGGCAATAGTTTACAGACGCTCAAAGATTTGCACTGCCTTTGTTGTTCATGGCTGGAAAAAGATTTTTGTTGTTGTTTGCAAACAAAACGATTGCAGGTTTGTTCAAAAAATAAATATCGCCATATTTTTGTGGTCTACGCAATTTTTGCGAAGGAGCCACGTTAAAATCGGATCATCACGATCATTTCTAGCATTTATTTCGAATGATTGCAGCATGTGGGTTTACATTTCGATCCATTCGCTGTTTTGTGTGTGTGTTTGTGTGGTGTGAATAGAATGAAGGAAAAGCTGCAAACACAGCAAAATCTCAAATCGAGGACATATATGCAGCTAGAAGAACAGAAAGCGCTTTCATTCGCAGTGACAAAATTCTTAAAGCAATATTTCTTCGTTGCGTTTTCTCGCGTCGCATAAAATGGTGTGGAGGCGAGACGACAAACATGTATTTCTACCATAATTCATTCTGGGTCTTTAAAAAGAAGCGAACGCGCCGTGCAATTGTTCGTGTCTAATATTATGACAACGAAAAAGAACATTTTGGTTTCGCCTAATTGCAAACGTTCTTCAACGATTTTAAGCAGATTTCTGCGACGGATTTATGGGGAACAATGAAGAAAAAAACGGCAATATTTGGCGCCGGTTGGATTATTCTCCGCATAAAAATGAGCCAGCACAAACTAAATACTGTGTGTGTGTGTGTGCAAAATGCATTATTCATTGAATACTGAGACAGGCCGACCAAACTCTCAAATCACTTTTTAAATTGATATACCCATATGATTAGCAATATTTGCGCCGCTGCGTTCTATATTTATCTGGCCAGCAGAAAGAATGTGAATTTTAACAAATGAAGAAAAAAGGTCACAAAAATAGGTAAACAAGAAAAAAAAGAGAAAGGAAATGAGAGATAGATCATTATCTCGCATAATCATAGCCGGTTTTATGCTGTCACCCAAATGAGCAGCACCATTCGAAATTTAGAGTTTTGCTGAGATTTTGGGCTCCCTCCATTCTTGTGGCGGCACATTTTTTTTTTTTTTTGCTTAAATATTTGAACTAATCAAGTGTACTTCAATATGAACATAATTCACGAGTTGAAGGTGAATGAAAAAATCCTGTGAAGAGAATCCAAATTAATTTGCAATCCCTTGGCAGTGAATTTTTTCAATCTAATTGAAGTTTTACTTCAAAATTATGTAGAATTTTTAATGAAAGTAAATTGCAACATCCCTCCAAATATATACAGTTTGTTTCTTCCGCAGGCCCACCCTTTGATCACAAAGTAGCCAAGAATATTGACAGAAGTCAGAAATCGTTTTTTCATCGCATATTAATAATAATAATTTATTGAAAATAAAAGACTTGAATTATAAAATGGCATTCCAAATAAATGGGTCCATGGATTAGAGAAGCATGAAAAAATCTTTATTTATTGCTTTTTTTTAAAAAAAATATCAGCATCACATGGTCATTTGTGAAACAAATCGGGCGAAATAAAATTGCGCTTCGAAATGATATCACAAGTGGAAATGAACTCAAGACCAAGTTGCTTTGGATTATCACACAATTACGCACAATGGCTTGTGAAAAGCGAGTAACACGTCAATTTAATTAGGTCTAATTTTTGTATTGTTCCATAAGTAAAACAAAACGTTTGCAACGGCGCTTCACCGATTTCTATCGATTTTCTTATGGAAAGAAATTAATTCGTTCTCTCACACTTTTGCACGCTTGCTCATTCGATCTGTGTCTGTAAACTTGTGTAGCGGTTGCAAATCTAATTAAGCAGACATGCTTCAATAAATCATCATGCGTTGATTTAATCGGAATTTATACGCCATGAATAACGGTATATCTATCGGTGGAGAATGAATCATTGCAATATCTAAAGGAAAATGGCAGCAAAACAAAGAGGTTGCGATCGAAAAGTGCAGAACATATGAAAAATGGCAATAACAAAAACAAAAAACAAAATTTGCTCTCTCACACATTAAATCAAATGGCTTGTTCGCTCGTTGATAATTCGTTTATTCGCGCCCGGCGATGGCAATGGTACACACAGAATTTGAATTCAACCACAACCATAGCTAAATAGATTATTATATTGACGTGAATAAAGCATGATCTTATTTTGACGATGTGATGAAGGTTAAAACTCTCATTATTACCATCATATTTTAATCGAATTGGAAGGGGAAAAAGTACCGAACAATGGATTTATATTTGGGTGCACTGGCGCTTATTCGATTTACTCAATTATATATATTTTTCTTTCACCAAATGATTTGTTCTTTTGTTCGATAGAAATTCTTTGCAATGTCATGAGAGCACAATACCATCGATTTTTCCCTTCGACAATTTACTGTTTCCTGTAAGCGCTTAATAAGTATCGTACGTGATTGCTGCTAGCTGCTTGCCACTTGCCACTCATAAATAATAAAGTTCAAAATCAGTCAATTTTGTTGTTGATGGAGTCTCGTGTGTGTCAACACTTGACACATCCAGTAAACGCCGTTTACATTTTATACATTGCGCATTAAACGTTAATTGAGTTTGGCCCATTGTTTATGAGCTTGAACCGAACAATCGCCGCTATTTTTTCTTGTGCCTTCCATTCTTCTTGCTAAACACAATAACTGTTATTAGATTATTAAAGAAGTTGAAAAATGCAAATGCTCGAATGTTTAAAACGGCTGTGTGTCACAGTCATTTGATAGAGCATCTTATGCGAACAAAAATACCAATAAATGCACATTTTTCAACGGAAATTGACAGCTTCTGTTGCCATTTTTTTTCGATGCTGTCAGTTTTCTGTAATTTGTGAAAGAAAAAACAATTTAGAGCGCTTCTGCATAAATTTGTTGTCGATGCGTTGCCGCCGCCGATCAAATTATACTACAGAGTTCGGATTTAACACAGAAAAGCGAGGGAGAAAGCTGCGTAAATCTGAAATTTTTAATTTTCCTACTGAAGAAATTTGGCGTGTCTGTTAATCTTGTAAATGAATATTTTTTTAGCGTTGTTTATTTGTTTATGTTTCATGTCTTTTTTCTCTTTTTTTTGGTTTCGTCTGTTTCGCTGTTTCATTGATTTTTAGTGTTTAGTATAGTGGAAATCGCTTGACGGACAGACTGACGAACGCCGTAGAACATTTCGATTGAAATCGCATTTTGATTTCGTTGCACGCAGCGCTGCCTATTCGATTGGCAACCAAATGAGATGGAAAACCAACGTGTGCAGAGTTTCTAATCAACCGATAGGTAGATCGAAATGGAAAAAAGCAAATTTATGTAGAGAAAATAAAATTGAAATCGTGCATTTTATGAATTATGATCAGATTTGGATCGATTTCAATGGCAAAATGTGTAGCAAAAACCAGAAATCGTTACATGCAACGACACATGTACGCAGCGCTTTTCGATGGTTGAGCTAAATGAAATCTCACGTTTGCCGGTTCTGTTTGGTTTGTTGGTTGATCGGTTTTTGTTGCGGGGCTTTTGTTCATTTCCTGCCAAGTGAATGCAAGAAAAAAAAAAGTCACCGGCGAATCGACGAAAATGACAATTGCAACAAAGACGCGCGCAAATTCTACTTAAAATTGATAGTCCTTCAAATGCTAATGAATTCTAGTTTAGTGTCATTGCACAGAGTATTTCGTACAACAAGCAGCTCTTGACTCGAGTTGATTAAATGTCAATTCGGGACTATCATTGTGCGCTATTCACATGCACGGATGTGATTATGGCGAACTATGTGGATGCTTGTCGAAAATGATTTATAGGCATCATTCGAGCTACGGAAAATGATGCGCGCGCGCATTAATCACACACCCAATTGTGCGGACAGGCCGGCGCCACTTGAATCATTGTAAGTTAGCTCTTATTCAAGCAAAGATCATCAAATCACGTTGATGCACTCTTTCGCTATGCAATTTGTGTATGAGGGTTTTTTGCTGCTGTTGTTGATGTTGTTGTTATTTTTACTTTTGCTCCATTCTATATTATTGCTGTAGCTTTCTTCCATTCATTCGGTTCAATGCGCAACACATTTTTCTTCCACAAATCAAATAACTTCCTACATAATATCGTATTAATTCGTTTACAATCTACGGCTGCTGCGTTATTTCATTTAATCGCAAATATACAACTATTCATCGTGCGAATATAAACCAATTTATAACTATATGCAATTTAATATTTATTTTATTGTTTTTTTTCTTTGGATTCACGCCTGTCTGCCTGCACGGGCTCTCTTCTCTCTCGCGCTACGGCCCATTGCACTTACTTTCAAGTAGCTCGATTTATGCATAAATCCAACACTTGAATTACAATTTGCCATTCTTTTTACTTGTGTATCAAATAGATTTAAAAATTGTTACATCGCAATTCCAAGTTGAAAAGAAATGCTTTGTTTATGGACAAATCAATCACATTATTACGACTATTCCTCATAAAGTGGAATTTAACTGGAAGTAACTGAACTGGTTTCGTGAATCTTTGGATGCGTTTTTGCTCATATTTTGGTTGTTGCAGTGTCCCTTCCTATTCACGAATCGTACGAAATAGAATGGATAGACGATATGGATGGATTGTTTGAGTATGGTGATCGATTTGAAGGTGATATGGATTTAAACGAGGAACAATTTGCTGAGACTTTCGGAGACCGAAACGCAATAATTGACGAAAATTATCGATGGCCAAATGACACACAGCCATATCAACTCTCTGCCAATCATTCAGCCGAACAGAATACATGGATTTTAAGCGCTATGATAAAAATTGAAAAAGCTTCACGTGTTCGATTTCGCCAACGAACTTATGAAAAATATTAACCTTCAAATTGAAGAATGCTATTTTCGTATTTTTCAATTTGTTTTTAAATAATGATTTCTGTTTTTAAAGACAAACAATGTTGGATGTTACTCACAAGTCGGTCGTCAAAGTAGTCGTCAAATCCTAAATTTGAGAAGTTCCCCAGGCCCAGGTTTCCTTTCGAACATAAAATAAAAACGATTTACTTAATGGCTGTTGCAAGAGAGTAATAATATTTCAATACTCTGAATCATTTATTCTTACTTCTTTCAACTTAAAAGCGAGCTTCGACGCTCAATCAACATGATTCCGCGCAGCAAATACTCATATTTTCCGAAGAAATTGATGCGTTTATGATCTAATTTCTTTGATGACTTTGATTAATGCTGGTATATCGATACTTGAGCCAACTCTTCGGCTCACAGAGCCGTTCATTTTGTGAATTTGAGGAAATTGATCAATTGCTTAGAAATGTGCTAAAATACTTTTGTTTCGATTTCCAATTGTCTGTTTATTCGAAGGAAAATGTGCCAGAGCTAAAACAAAACGGGATCAATTCAAATGTTCAGTTCGCTGATTTTTGAAATAATCAGAAATCTCAATAAATTCATGGAATCAAAATATGCATTTTATCGAATGACACTTTCCAAATCGGATGATTTTTACATTCCTAAACATTTAAAATGCAGATTTAAATCAAACCAATATTTCGTTTATCATTCATTTATTTGTGATATTGAGAACAAAAACATTTATAGCAACAGTTTCATTCGGGCTTGTGTGTGCATGTGTGCAAAAATTAAATCCAAACAATGTATTCTCATTTATTTCATTAATTAAGCTTTGGCTCACAAATAATGAGCATTTTGAAACAATGCCCAATTTTTTAAGAAATTTGTAGGTACTCTTTATTGCTAATAGAAATATTGCATCAATAAAATGATCTCTTTCTCTCTTTAAGCTCATCGCAAAATAGAAATAAAATGTATTGTTTTGCTATGAGATTTAGATCGATTGCATTTGAATGTGTTTTGATAAGGCAAACGTGTATGCTGTTTAAATTGTTGTTGAGTTCGTCGAGGGTTCAGTTTTTGCTATTGCTGATGACGACGACGATGACGATGATGATGACGCGGTGGTGGTGGTGGTGGTGATGGTAGAGGTTGTGGCAGTCGAGCCGACAGCAAAATTGAAGCCAGGAATTGGCATGGCCTCCAATTGATCGGATAGACGCTTCTGTTCATCAACTAAGCGATAGATTTCATTTCGTTCGTGCTTTACGAGCGGTCGTCGCTTTTGCTTGGCGGCAAAAACTCGTTTGTAGGCCTCGATAATCTGCCAATAAAATCCAATTCAAATGTTAATAAGAAAAGTAATCTTCAATATGTAAGAAATGTCCTTACCTCTTGATCGATACGATCTAGTTTTCGTTTGACTTCCAAACGTTTCATTTCCTCCTTGGCTGCGGTGCGCAGTCTTGTCAATTCATCGCGGTTGTATTCAGCAATTGCTTGCAATTCGGTTCGAACTCGATTGATTTCATTAAGCACCTCGTCGTCTTTCTCTTTTGCAAAATCGCTCGGATCTAGAATACCCAAATCGAGCAATTCCTTTTTCAAACGCTTCTCCACATCGATGCCGCTCTTGAGCAGGGACGTCAGTCCACTTTGTTGAGTACGATTTGCTGACGAAGGATTGTTCTCCGTGCAACTGTCACTGCTGTGCTGGGTGATATCGCTTTGCATCTCCGTATTCTCCTCGAGCAGAGCAGTTATCAATCGCTGCGTCAATGGGCCGCACACTCCCTGGCTCATGAACTTGTCTTTGTCTTTATCTTTGTCTTTATCTTTGTCTTTATCTTTATCTTTATCTTTATCTTTATCTTTATCTTTATCTTTGTCTTTATCTTTATCTTTATCTTTGTCCTTGTCTTTGTCTTTGTCTTTGTCCTTGTCCTTGTCCTTGTCCTTGTCTTTGTCCTTGTCCTTGTTCTTTTCCTTGTCCTTGTCCTTGTCCTTCTCTTTGTCTTTATCTTTTTCTTTGTCTTTGTCTTTGTTTTTGTCCTTTTCTTTTCTCATCAGATCATTGGCAATTGCATTTGAGTTTGAATTTGAACTTGTAGTGCGTTTCCTTGATTTTGTATTTGTATTTGAACCATCATGTTCATCGCGCAAATCGTCTGACGTCCATCGAACGGCATAATGTGGTCCCAATTCGGGAATTGAAGGCACTAACGGTTCAGCATATTCATCAATTAAGCTATCCAATAGTTTGATGTCTTCCTGTGTGATTGGCATACAAAACGGTTCGACAGACAGCCAAAATTTGTTGGGCACATCGTTCTTCGGTAGCGTTGGTTTTGGATTTGTGTGTGAATGTCCGGTACTTGTGTTTGGATACGGTAAAACGTCGCTGTGATCGGTATGCTGCGAATGTGCCGGTGAATTCGATGAGCCAACTTTGATTTTCGAGTGCTTTGTATGCTGACTGTATCGACTTGAATCTTTCGATGATGTTTTCTTATCATCTCTTTTTCGCTTGCCACTTGTGCTTTGTGAACTGGCTTTGTCTTTTTCAGCATTTTTCTTCTGATGCTTTCGATCCTCTAAATAATCATATTCGGTTTTAAGCGCACGATAACGCATTGCAACCGACGACAAAAGAGTTTCCAACTCCAACTGAATTCCATCCAATTCCTCCAACGGTAAACATTCATCGTGCGGCTTACTCAAAGCTATTGGAGGGAAGCAAGTTATTATAGTTGAGACTATTTGTTGAACATTCATTCAATCAATTTTTGTACGATTAGATGTGACTTACCAACACTGTAGCGTGGCAGCAACTTTGCATTGTCCTGTATTTTGATGAAAGACGCTAAATTTGGTGCTGGCTTAGCGGTCGAACTACTGGTGTGGCTGTTTACATTCGATGAATGATGGTTCTCGCGATGGTGATGATGGTGGTGGCTAGTTTTGTGTTTTGTCGGTGAAGTAGACATCTCGATTTGTTACCTACAAATTGCAATAACATTGAAAATACTCGATTTGATAGAAAAAAAAGGCCAAGAGCGCCTAAAACTAAAGTTAATCGCTTCAAAAAATCTGCACTTCTTCAAAGAATGTTTCAAGTATCATCATTGGACTCAACACAATCTTTTCAATTCAATACTCACTCGACGGTCCCAAAAAATAACGGGTAAAAACCCGGAAAAAACGACGCTCACAAACAACTCAAACCAAAACAAAAGCAAACACAAAATAGTTTATTTCATTTTAAACAATATCAAAATATTTACAAAAAGCTGTACATCGTCATTTAAATTGTGTAAACTGTGTCTGTGTATTGGAAATTGACAGTTCTATTTTTGTTTAGATGCCAAGGCACATCAGTGCAATTCATTAACGCCAGCCACTGTTGCAGTTGGTGTAAGCGAGACAAATAAATTGTGCGAGCTGTCAAATGTCAACCGCACTCACAGTCATCGTTCTGTGCATGTCTTTGAATCCCCAAATCATCAATATTATCGTTTTATTTTCGCATTTTGCCAGCGAATTTGTTAATATTTAGTGGAATGAAAATAACGCAACTTTTTTTGATAATTTAACTTTTTACTGTACAAAATGTGCTAGAATAATATTTACTTAATTGTTTTGTTCGAGTTCAATGACAGTCGGGTGTAAAAAGCATCAAAATTGATTATTTTCGAGGTTTACGTAAATTCAAAATATAACAACAACAAAACTGGTTCCATAGCAAAAATGAATCGCTTGCAAAGTTTGATTGGATTGAATAAGGTAGAAATATTTAGGTGGATTCGGGACAAATACAATAAAAAGCAATTATTCAAAAAAAGAAAATCAAATGAAACATAACAAAATTGAGACTACGTGCGATTTCGAAGACCGCACCTGACATTACTCCGACGAACGAACCAAGCGTACCGACTTCAGAGCCTTTCGTCATGCCATCTATTGGTCAAACTGCCAAGCTCTCCCCAATCACAGCGAATTCAAATATTCAGTGCAAAAGCATACACTTTCTGTAACATTTAAAGTTGAAATGTGAAAACCTAAATGATAACTCTCAAAAAGTGGGATCTGTTTTCTCCAGAGAAATACGTTAAACTTGACGGTGGATCTGTTTCAGCAATTTATTTGTTGCGATCGCATTCGATTTATGGTGTCTGCTGTTCATCTTTACTCAATGTATTGTCCTCTCTTGTGCTCCCAATGCTTAATATATCCAATTCATACCTAAACAATAGTGTTTGTTCATTCAAACATGCCGAATTCATACATTATGATTTTGAACATGAGCGGTCAATACACAAATACAAATATATGTAGCCGCTTCGAAAGTCGGATCAAACACTTGTTTGATTTAAAGCCGTAATTGTTGTTTTGATAGTATTCTCAATATCCATGTGCGTCTCCGTTTCGTCTCTGTATGCTCATTGCAATTTGGCCGCGATGAATTGGTAAATGTCCCTCTCTTTTTCACTGAGATTCATTGAGTCATGCCACCATTGACTTCAGTTGATTATGATAGTTTGCCTGTGTCACACCAATAAAATTTTACGATTTGTTTTGCACGTTGTGAGCCGCTGTATATTTCTAATCAAATAATTGATCGCAATTAACGGTGAGTGTGTTATCTGAATCTGTTCATTGCGCGATTTTGAATCGTAGCTAAATTGATAATTAATCGATTAAGTCGATCCAGTTAAAGTAGAATGAAAGCCTGAAAAACAAATATCTTTTTCATTAATGTGAAATGCGTTCATTGACTTTTGTCTTGAAGGTGTCTCTATCCAGATATCTGTGAATTCCCTTTTAAAAATATTGAGTATTTGCCAATTTTTGTTTCTTTTTGGAAAAAATTAAAATCGGTTGATATTTCGATTGTACGAATCAAAAACTGCGTTTCATTCGCCAACGTGCGTCATTCGCTGAAACTCTTTCTCCTCCCTCGTTTCGCCGCCGCGACAAAATCTGGAAGCACGTGTGTGTGTACAGCATTCTCGTTTGAAATTTTATACATAAATTACTGAATACTTGTTGCTGTGATTGCGAATCGCATTTTTCGTTTGAGATTCAATGAATTTTTGATCAAAGCCAAGAAAGGCCAAGGTACTTACTTTATTTTGAACACTGTTAAAAATTGATACGAAATGTCAGTCTATCAAAATACCCGAGTGTTTTTATTTCGATGCGCTAATTACTCTTTGGCTCACGTTTCTTGTCTCATCAATTGACCGAGTTTTTGATTAATTTTTGATTAAATACAGTACAATTTGTGTATACAGCAAATATTTGTATTAACGTGCAAACAAAATTTCAAGGGATCAACAAACGAGTGAATCGTCGGTCGAAGGGACAGACTCACTCGCAAGACGAATATATGCAGTTAATCACATCAACAATATTTCTTGACCATTTTAAATTAATGTGAATATGCAATGGAAAAAAATCATTGTGAGAGTTCCATATTGAAAAGTTTCCAGTGTAGTTTATTTACGCTTATCGAACTGAATTTACGACGTTGCATCACGAATATAGACACACGGAGTGCTGTTTCTACGATAGAGCAACAGATAATTGCTTTCTATCGACCCCAAAGTGTATTCGATGGGGGCATTTAAGAATATTTGCACGAGAAAAAATGCGATTTTTTTAGCACATCAATTGAGTTATCAATTCTAGTATCAATTGCGCAAATTTGCCAAGGCACTTCGAATAAAAACAGAGAACCGACGCAAATATACAAATATATAGTAGAAAGCAGCAATCCTATCACGATGTGACTCTCCCAAAAGGTGTCTATCCAGCAAAAAAAAGTATTGCCCACCAACGAAGCTACATCTAATTTTTATTTTGATCATTCAGCACGCAAATCAATGACGAGCCAAGATTGAAGAACAGTGTTGTCTACATCGATGAAAAAAGTATCTACACATATATGAGCATTTATTAATGACCTTTTTTGTTGATGCTGTTGATTAAGATGAGACATATATTTGAGAACCCAAATTGTATCTAGATATTTCTCAGATATCGAATTATCTCCTACCAAAAATATGAGAATATATATCTTCTACACTCACAATTATTCGGCGATCCGCTCACTACTACAACTGGTTTCTGCGTAATAATTATAAGAGATTACTGACATTAAAATAGAGGATTTCTTTAGGAACTCTAATAATTTGTAAGAATATTGTGAAGATCCTTAGGTTTTGCTTTGACAGATTTGAGTATGCTCCAAATATCAAATTGTGTACATGTTAAAAAATCCTAACAATGATTGTACAAACTATTGAAAGTGAAGGCAAACCTTGCAACGTTTCATAGGCTTTTTTGGACAGCGACAGTCAGAAGCAGGTGATCAATGCATGCAAGTGCACACACAGATCAATGGCAGTTAAGTGGTGATTGAGCTCATAAATATGTGTATTGGAGTGACACTTTGGGGGAAGCAAGCAATGAATAAGTATTTAAATGCACTAGTTTTCAATAATACTCAGTCATTGTTTATATTTTTCATTTTTTATTTCGTTGTAACCACATTGAGTTGATTTGAGCGCAGAGCGCTGTACACATATTTTAATTTGTGGCAGAACATCATCTTATATTAGAATGTATTCGATGGATGTCACGAGATTGTTTTGCCGAAGTTTTATCCTTTACATGAGCGCACCGTTTCAAAGCCGTTTTCAGCCAACCGTCAGCTTGAACTTGCATAAGACGGAGGAGAACAAAAATTAGAAGAGGCCATGGATTTCGTTGGATAACATTTCGTACAGTCCATAATACCCCAAGCTCAGCGATAAGTAAGCGGAACATGTGCGTTGACGTTGAGTTTCATTCGACAATCTCGATTATCATTCAAACCAAACAACAACAATATTTTCAATATGATCTATTCCATTTTGTGTGTGAAATTTCCATGTGCCTATGCCTATGTAAACAGACAATCAACTGAATGAACTTTTGAAAACTGTAACTGAACTTGTTCCATTTTATAGATGTTATTGTTATTTGAACTAATCGATCATCCAACAGTGGAGATGACGATAATTAATTCATTTGCATGACGTGTAAATGTTTGTGCGTATATATTATCGCACGATGTGATGCTTTTTATGCCCCCTCGGGACAAACAACGTTCCGACACTATTGGCGACATATTAGAACTTCGTGCTTCTCTACAGCGTTACGAATAGACGCTTTTTTAATGTTGTACTATTTCCTGATTTGTTTGTATTCCTTCGCATTTTATTTTCTTCAGCCTATTTTATTTCGATTCAAACTCTTCAACTAAAGGTGTTGACCGTTGCCACCGTAATCTTCAATAGATCCTTACTATTCCTGCAATTTCATGTGATTTACCTTAATCACTGTGTTTAGAGCTGCATTCACTTGACATGTGGCTCAGACGCCAGTTTTTGATTCGATTTTTTTTTGCCTTGCAAGTTACCAGCAAATCTTTGAGCAAAATGTGAATTGTTGCCTTGAATACGTCAATTAGCTTGGAATTTGATCTTTCTAATCGTGTTATTGGAAATTCACCAGTCGTGTTGCATCAACACGTGTTGAGTATAAAGTGCGCTCGTTTTAGACCTCAAAAGTTTGGCAAAATCAGACTCGAATTGAAAATTTTTCGGGTTGTTGCAAAAAACGTTGCATTAATAAGGCACATGTTGTACGCTTGATCAAAGACGTTGACCGAATGAATGGACGCAAAAAGTTACAAATGAAAAAAAAAAAAAAAAACTGACGTGACGAACGAGCAAAACGATATTTCTTTCAATTAATTCCATTTTTTTTGTTATTAAAATTGTTTTTATTTTCATTTTTTATTCTCTAATCTGATGAATTGGCTAATGAATATTACGTTGTCCGTGTTGTGTTATAATATTGCTCATCCTTCGATTTTGCATCATGACACAATTGCTATGTTCAACAATTTTTGTTTGCTTCAATTTGCCTTTTGCGGCTGCTGATAATGCTTCAATGAATGCTGGATCTTCGGTTTAATCAGAGAATAAAAAGCGCAACCGCCAATGTGAACATTATCAGTCTGTTCGGAAGTTTCCCGCTACTCACATCGACATCAATATTCATTGATCAAATTCAAAAGCGACCAAAGAAATTAAAACAATTTATTGAAAATTCAACCAAAGAACAGTGCAAATCGTTTTTCTATAATTGTAATATATTGCCTTCGACACGTGTTGTATGTAAATTTCGTGCATTTAATAGATCAATTCATAGCAAAATGAAAGATTTAGTAAACGGAAATAATTTAATTGAAAATAACAAGGATTTGATCGTGGATCAAAAGCTGTCATACACTAATGGTGTCTGCAATGGAGACAGGTAATTTGGATAGACCAATTTCATCGAATTCGGCAGCTGCCATTGACATGGAGTGATTTGAGATTTGGCCATTGATCTATCTATGATGATGCAAAAAATTTGTGTGTTTCGAATATGCCAAGCACACAATAGACTTTTATCACTTTTTCAAATTCAACATAATTTCGTAATGGACAATGTGCGGGTACGTTTGAGCCTTCTTGTGAGATCAAGGATTTTATTATCATTTATCAAATGTTAATATAGAGATAAAAGTCCATCTTCGTTTATCAATCATTTTTATGAAGCTTTTCCATCTGTTTATATCAACGGCCAATTGAATTTTTTGCTCGATTTTGTATTTGAATGGGAATTAATCTATTTGAAATTGAATGCAAGTGTTTTTGAGCATTATTTTTAACATTTCTGATGAATTTTATAAAAAGATGTTTAGTTTTCAACAGTAATTCGAAAAAAATGAAAAAATACAAAATAATTGAAAAAACATTTGTACAAAAACATTCAGAATTAATTTTTTTTTTCGAATTAAATGTAGAAAATTAAAAATTGTAGTAAACATTAAAGTGAAATATGAAAATATGATAATTAAAAATGATTTATCTGTGTTGTTGTTTCTAGTAAGAGTAGCGGTGTCCATAGAATGGCAAAAATTATCAGTGGACTGGCGATTGCTAAGGAAATTCGGCAAGAATTAAAGGAGCATATTATTGAGTGGGAACAGGAAGGGCATCGTGCACCACATTTGACAGCAATTTTAATTGGAGACGATCCGGCCAGTCACACATATGTCAATAATAAAATCAAGGTTTGTTCAAATTATCTGCACCATTTGTTTCCTTTGAGCACGCAAACTAATGATGGATTGATTTCCCATAGGCCGCAGCAGAAGTGGGAATTAGCAGTGAAACAAAACGCTTCCCATCGACGATTACAGAGGCTGAATTGTTAGACTTAATCAATGAATTGAATGAAGACGAGCACGTCGATGGTATTCTAGTACAATTGCCATTGCCAGCGCACATAAACGAGCGTAACATTTGTGATGCAGTCTGCTGCAACAAGGACGTCGACGGATTCAATGAGAAAAATGTTGGCCGTTTGTGTTTGGATATAAATTCGTTGATTCCATGCACGGCACTTGGAGTGCAAGAGCTTATCAAGCGATCAAACATTGACACATTCGGAAAAAATGCCGTTGTCATTGGTCGTTCGAAGAATGTTGGCTTGCCAATTTTCATGCTGTTGCATGCAGATGGACGAAATGATACTGGCGCCATGGACGCTACTGTCACCATGTGCCATCGATTCACACCGCCCGAACAATTGAAAACATTCTGTCGACATGCTGACATTATTGTATCAGCCACCGGAGTTCCAAATCTCATCACAGCCGATATGGTGAAGAAAGGTGCGTGCATCATTGATGTCGGTATCACCAGAGTTATGGACGAAACCACTGGCAAACATAAACTTGTCGGCGATGTTGACTACGAAGGTACGATTTCATTAAATATACTAGTTCTTTCTTCAAATATCATATTTTTCACCGATGATTCAGTTCTTTTCAAGCATAACAATTTAAATGCCTATTTTTCGTTTTGTATTTCAGAAGTGCGTAAAGTTGCCGGCCATATTACTCCAGTGCCAGGTGGCGTTGGTCCAATGACCGTCACAATGTTGATGCGCAATACATTTGTTGCGGCCAAAAATCTGAGCAAACTACGCGATAATCGAAATGGACACGCTGAATAATTAAAAAAACAACATTAAATTTAACACATATTCGGATGAAAATATTAATTAAAATTGAATAATATTAAAAGGTCATTTATTGGTTTCAAGCGACATGCTGAGCATTGTAAACGCACTGAAAATGACTTTAGCCCACTTTTTTACATCAAAGTATTTTAGTAAATAAGATGTATGATTAATCAAAATATTCGATGTGACGAAAGCAATCTAATGAACAGAATTTTTGATAATTAAAATTGAAGAATAAAAACCATATCTATAATTTGTGTAATTCTTTCGTAAACATAAAATCAATTTTAAATTTTATTTTATTTGAACGGTTGGCTCCTACTTTGAATTGTATTCTTCAAAATATCAGCAAAAAAATTTACTTATCAGCCTTATAGTTCTACATGCATCTCACACCCTTTTCCCATAATCCGTTCAACATATTCAAAGTATTGAAAAGAATAGCAACACAATCTTTCTGACGCTTAATCTGTCGTTTGTTTTTAACCGCATCGATAATGCTTGGTTCGGGAAATGGCATATCGATTGTGGATGCTATTGGTACTACCAATTTGGTAGTATTTGGTATATCATAGTCCACATTCCGTTCATCTCGTCCACATTTGAATGTCTCACATGTTGATTCTGTTTGACTATGTCAATAAAGTATCTTCGGAAAATGTATGGGGCTTGAGAAGATCTACATACTTTGCTGAAGGCACTTATCACCTATCTCTTATCAGTAACCCAAAAGTCAAATGTGAAAAGTTGTGAACACTTTAAATGAAAACATTTTCAGGGACACTTTTATGACATTTTTTTGTCGGGACACATCATTTGACAGAGTTTCACCCATTCATATGATCTACTTGGTATGGATGAAATAATGGCCTGTCAGTACGTTCTGACAATTCACCTTAATCGTTCCAAGAAAATCAGATTTGATATTCGAATGTTCATGGAGTCAATGAAAAGTTCTGTTGTTGCCATAAGATAGATAGAATCATGAAAATTTTGTTTAAGACCGATTAGCAAGCCAAGACAATTTCTTCTACGAGCTAATTCTCAAAGGAAAAACTTACTGCGATTAGTTTCGTTGAAATAGTGAGATATTGGTGAATTATAAGGATGCATTTTTTTGTCATATTTTTTGAGTCTTTTCTTATTTGTTTTTAAAGATCAATGTCATTGAATAAAATTTCATTTGAGTTCGAAGCTCAATTCAATGTGATTTCAATAGCATTCCCAATGTGAATATGAAACGGTACTCATATGAACCATTCATCGAATACGGTCAAGTGTTAAACCGATGCGACGAACGATTGATTTGGAATTTGAATGGACTGTGGGGCAACTTCATTGTGTTGTTTATGTTCTCAAGGCAAAACAACGACAACAATCATTCCAATGACATTATTTCCTTGTTTTGATCATCTCCATCCGAATGTGATCCGCATAACGATTAGAAGTTTTTCTTATCAAATATTATGAATTGATTAACAGATTTTATTAATTGAAATATGAATCAATAATATCGATCAATATTATTTATTGCTTTGCAAAAATTATTTGAAAGCAAATTCTTGTTAGAAATCAAGTTACGTTCTTGTTTTGGTGTAACGAATGTACCATGAAGTTGGTGTCGTAAAAGGTGAAACAGATAAAAATCTTTAGATGCTCCAATATTTTCAATTGTTCATCCGGCTCAATCGATCGAGTTTTTTGCGAAGGAACAATTTGAATAAATGAGGTAATGTTGAAGAAATTGTCGAAATAAAATTATCAATTCAAATCAATTATAGGGTGGGCCATATAAAATTTGCATTTTGACATTTAAATTTTGACATTTGAGACATTTTGACATTTGAGCTGTCATTCTCTAAATAAACAATTTTGTCAAAATGCAAACGTTAGATGGCCCACCCTGTATAAGAACAAATTAGTGTGAATGGTGTATTTTTTTGTTGCATGATCAGATATTTATTATCTGGTTATTTTTGATGGAGCCGTAAAGATTTCGGTGGTAAATGAAACCAGCGCAGCACGCATACACACACAAAGATCGCCGAAATCACTGCCGATCGTGTATACAAACGGACGGCAATTACCTGTTGAATTTCTTGCATTGTGAGTAAGCTGCCAAGTGACAACTGGCACCTTAGCGATGCATCTTAGAGTGCAGCGCAGCCATAATACAAATGCACACTTGCACGATAACACAAACGAACTGCGAGTATACAAACGCAGACGCAGAAATACACACACACACACATCGAAATCCAGTCAACAAACCGCTACGACGACCGATTCGATGTGCTGAGAGCTGGAAAAAAGGCACCGAATAAGACGACAACAACAGATACAGCAAAAACAAACAACAAAAAATATATCATATATGTAGCAATTTTCGTGTCGATCGAACTGCTGCTGCTGGTGGTGCTGGCTGCTGCTTGCAGACGACAAAAAAGACAACGGCCGAGTGAGAAATTAAAAAAGCAAAACCATGTAAAAAATTCACATAGAAAACTAATTGTGCAACGATCGTTTTCTAATTGGTGTTTGTGTGGTTATTTCGCTTTGCGTTTGAAATGCGCATTGCGCTAAGCATAAATGGTTTAAGCCACCAAATATAGAGAAGGATTCTTGTGTACACGTTTATCAATGTCATTTATCACGCACATTTTCCGCTTTTATTGTGATTTTGTTATTGTCAATTTTGATGTGAGCCCAAAACGAGCAACATTTGAATAAAATTGTAAATGTCCTGTTGTTGGCTAATTTAGCTGAGAATTGATTAAATTTCAGCGAAATTGTGGGTGTGTGTGTGGTTGTGCAAAGTGAGAAAATTCCAAAATATTTTTTGTAGAAATTGAAAAAAAAAACCGCTGGAAAGAAGCTGAGTGAACAAAAGTAAACAAATGCAAAGATTTAGTTGATTCATGCGGCAAGACACATTTTGGTGCGGCAAGGAATTAGGTTCAGAGAAAATGGATTGTGCAATTTGTGCAGTTTTGTAAAGTTGAGTTGAGTGTGCGCATTTATTGTTTTTGTTTTGATCATGCATACACAGCAGCAGTAGCCATACCATTTACCATACTAAGTGCGAGTGAATCGCTCATGCCCCGCGTTTTTTTCTAATCACAAAACCCTTGGGTAAGTCAGTTTCAAAATAATACAGTGGTGTTTTCAAATTCAACAGTGATCCTCGCTGCTTCACACTTAAATCGGCATTTTAATTCCATTTCAACATGAGTGTCACATTCTCACGTAGCAAACGTTTATATTGATTCGACTCTTGGTTTTCGGATCGTTTGCCAAATTTTGTGGGTTCGGTGTTTTGTGTTGTAATGTGTGGCATGCCAAAAGTGTTGATATTTTGTTATTTATTTAGTTTATTTTTAAGTCATTCGGCAGTTTACGATCAGTGAATATAATATTAATGCGATGTGTATAATTGGCGTGTTTAGTATTCGTAGCTCGCGCACCGTTTGCTAGTACGCCTAACACACACAAACAGAGAGAGAAAAAGAGAGAAACGCAAAGAAGAAAAATGATCAATGAATAATCAGTGATTATGTTATAGTTTGATGACCTGTTACTTTATTTGCATTGCGTACGACGATGATGTGATTAGTTGCTTCTTCTTTTTTCTATCTCCCATGCCATGTCATTCATCCGCGCGCTTAACATTTACAAGTTTCTCTCTTATGTGCGCTGTACAACAAAGTGCGAGCACAATGTGTACGAAGTAACAAAATATATGAGAAATTAAAACAGTTTGATCGTTCATTAAATGCAAACATGCGAGAGTCCCTTTCTTTCATGTCGCTCAGTTATACCGAACGATAATTTCTAAGCACCTCATAAAAATGAAATCCAGAATGCTCAAGCGGCCAGAATAGTTCAGCAGAGAAATACGAAAAATGTGAACGCAAAACACGATGTATTTGTTCATTTCAATTTTTTGTGTGTTTGCTCATTTCATTGTGATTTCAATTCATGACATTAAAGTTGCAAGAAAACCCATTCGAAAACAAAAGAGAACAAGAAGAATTGTAGCTAGAGTATGGCGAATCTCTTGTTGTATGTCATAAAGAAATGGTACGACTGAAAACAAAATGTCAACCCCCGAAAAATAAAACTCGAAATTAATGAATGGAATGGCGGAATTTAGAAGCGACACAGCAAATGGGAGTGATGCCATGCCAAACGACCGATCACTGGCATTCATTAAGCCATACCATCGATTGAACAAGTACACGTTTATTTAGCATGAATCATGCGATTGCCAAAGCCTAGGCTTGGATAGAAACGAGAAGAAAAAAAAAATCGAAAATGAATAAATTTTTTACAAAGCGCCACATTCATTCAAATGGCATAATGAAGATGAAGATGAAGAGAAATATTTTTGTTGCCAGGCTTTTTTGTCATTCGCTGTCTCTTTCGCTTGCATTGAAAATGCTGCGATGATGACAGCAACAGCAACGCTTGTTCGATTCTCTTTCGATCGAAAACAAAAACTACCAAACGAAGAGAGGCAATAAAGAAAATATCTGAACGCAATCAAAAGATAGAGAGGAAAAAATTATTAATAGTAGGTAAAGGAGAGTTTATAGTGAAAGATGGGATAGAAAATGAAATGAAATTGAACAAAATAAAAAAAAAAATAGCAAAATTGTTGAAGAGAAACAAAAATGGTGAACAAAGATACAGGTCGCAAAGGGGGAAATGACAAAACAATCGACAGAAATATCATGATTGGAAGCGACACATCAAGAGTATTGTTGTTTGTGGCCGCCAAAATAACCCAAGCATCTGTGGCAATTTGTCTACAAAGGTCCAATCACTATGAAATGCAAAGCGCAACCGCTAGAACGAGACAGAGAAAAATCTTTCATAATTGGTGCCCATTTGAACTGATATGTGTTACGGTGAAAATTAACGAGCGAACGATCAATATTTACACTCAAATACGCACACATATTTTGTTATCGTTTGTACTTGGGCTCTCTCCGTTGCTTATCCGCACACGCGCATTTGTTTCTTCGCTCTCTCAGTGTATGCATTTTGCTCGAGATTGTGCATTGCGCGAGAGAATACGAGCGCGCGCGCGCACTCACACACCCGGCCTTATTTATTTGATTGTCGCGCAAACGATGAGTTTATCATGCATTCCATTTAGTTTGGTTTTTTTTTTTTCTTTTGTTGTATCCATTCTTTTTCTTGCTTTGTAATTCTCCCGTTGCAGTTTCAACATTATTTTTTGAATCTATCTCTCTCACTCAATCTCGGTGAGACGAGATGCGGCTGTTGTTGGCTCTTTTGTGCGTAGAATGTTACTGTGATTGCTTTATTTGTGTTTGTTTCTCGTTCACAAATCTCATTCCCGCATCTTTTGGCAAGCCACCGACCAATGCAAGTGAATAAAAATAAAAAGATTCGTTGCATGCATAAGCATATCAAATACATGTACACACCGCATTTTGCTGTAGTAAATGCTATGCAATGTGGATCCCGACATAAAACGGTGGCATTAATCATTCCAGCCCAACAACGAGACGCAATTAATTTTTCAAAATCTAAAACGATTTTAAGTCAAAATCATAAATTTTGATGTGAATATTTGCAAGAGAAACTTCACTTATTTGACCTTATGAATATCAACTATTGGGGGGGCAACTGGGTACTAATAATAATGTATTCTTTTCAAGTTGTAGTTTTAGTTGTAAATGCTCAATGAACGGAGATGAAATGAAAGTAATAACGTCTCATGGAAAAAATGATCAAATTGAGATCTTGAGCCACTTATTTGTGGTTTAGAGTACAGATATCAATTTCAGTATAAAACATTTTTGGCCTCTGTGTTTTCAAATGCTTCAATATTTCAACATCAAAATGTCTCAGAGGAAATTCTACTTTTTCGTGGCTTCAATGGTTTCCAGTCCGGAAGAATTTCCGGCATGAAGGAATCGCAGCAGCTTCACATCAGAACTATGTGAACAAAAGAGAACTATGTTTGATTTTTCAATCATTTGATTTGCGGAATGTGCATTGTGCCATGCACATCGTCACACAAAACACATTGTTAAAAGAATGATATGCATGAGCTTTGATTGGAATTTTCACACACAAATACGTAACGGAAGAGTGAGTGTGCGAGGCATTTAATGCAACCAATAGCATTGACACAGTCGCATGTCTCGCGCGTACAGGCACACAGGTTCGAACTGCGCACTGCTATGAACATAAAAGATAGAAAATCTAAATCCGGCACGCGTACGTGCAAATATTACTTGCATGGAAAAGAAAGAGAAAGAGATACAAAATATATGCTGCGGATCACGAGACGTTGATCATACGAAAAGTAGCAACATTCCAAATCGGCTCTTCTAGGCGCAAGCAATGCCATGATAAAACGCTTTCACTTGAGTGCATTTTAAAACGTGGGGCACGAATGGCTTTCTGAATGTATTTAGAAAAGGAGAAAACAACACAGACATTGATTAGTCGTTGGTCGGCCGTGATAAATGAGAAAAAGGGTCGACGAAATGGTCGCTCTCGTGTGTATGGACCGATGTGATAGGTATGTCTTTGTGCACACGCGAAGACGGACAGAATGCAAGATGGAACGAAAAATTATGACAAATGTAACGGTTACATAGTTCCGCTATGAAAGTGCATTATTAATGATGCATTTTTTCGGCTGGATGGCCATAATATCACTGCTGCTCCGCTCATATTTTATGATTCATTTGTAATGTGAGCGCACCGATCGCATTCACTGTCATCGTTGCATGATCATCAGCTTCCTTTTGGTATTTCATTTATTTAACCTCGATGATCTGTATGAATTTCCGTCACAATCAAATCCAGCCGCATTCCAAATGCACGGGCACACGCGATTCAGACGAATCGAATGAATATGTTAAGCATTCAGCCAGATGAATACTCATTGAACGCACACACATATCCCATATGGAACGTGTTGTGGCCGAAGACCAATGCCGAATCGCTGCAATATCGCATTTAAACCGTCACATATAAAAATAATTGTTATATCTCGCTTGTTACCAATCCATCAGATACGCTTTCCTTAAGACGAACCAACCAACCGACCAAAAAAAATAATAAATAAAAATAAACGCACCAGAATATATAATTGCATTTCAACTTCGAAACCGAAAAGAGCGAAGAGAATTCATTACGGACAACATATGCTTGAAGCGATGTAAATCATTTTATTTGTGAAGAAATACAGGTAGAGAGCCAACAGCAGCCAAACAAAAATGTATGAGATTCAAACAAAACAAGAAAAAAAAATAATTTATCAAAAAAATGAAATGCCAGTGCGGCCAAAGAGAATGACACATAAAAAAAGAATGGAATGAAGTTTAAAAAGTAAATATTCCATTTATATATCTTCTATATGGCTGCTTAATGTTTCAATCGATCGATACATGCAATTGACTTACAAAACAAAACCTGACTGAATGTCGTGCACAAATCACACACAGTTCAAAACAGCAACCGTACAACCCGATTTCTACACGGTATTTTCTCGATGATGAGATGCAGAATGTTCATCGCCTTTTCGCCGTATTGAGCAAAAAGCTTTTTTTTCCTTCGAATGTAAAAAGATCGAATGACAAAATATAAGAAATACCATCAGTTAAAACGTCATTAAATAACTAATAACCAATAAATCAGAGTACATTTGAATTATATTCATTTTAGTTCAAACATTCACAATGAAATGTCACGATTTCCCAATTTAAATTGCCAAAAAACCATTGGAATCGGAGTTCAGATCGAATGGATCACACGAAAACGTTTGGCCAGCATTGTTGGATAGGTCATGGCTTGCTCACTCTTATTCGTTGAAATACTAGCTATTGCAGACTCTGTCGCATTTAGTTATATTAAATGAAAAAAATAATCTCAACATTCCAAACGTGAAAAAAAAAACAAATTGAACAAACGAAAATCAAGTGCACAATCGTTCATATCCCATTCAAAATCGATCAAGCATAGTGAACGGTAAAAATGCCGACAGAGAGCGCTAGACGGTTAGCGAAGGCGAGAACCCTTCATCATCGGCAATCCAAAGCACGAATCATGTTGTGAATGATTCATGAATCATCCAGCCCGGCTTCATTCAATCATCAGTCTGTCTCTAGACGTTTTTTCTGTTTGATATTCATGGATGCCATCGCTCTTTTGAACGTTATCAAAAATTTTGATCAATTGCGAAATGATGGGCATCTTTTCTTTCTTGAAATTGCGTTCGAATGAATACAAAAACATCATCACAGACTAAAATTACATCTCACCATGATTCCTTCTGATGAATATATGTATACGTAGGAATATATTCGGATTCATTTTATTTGAGCGCACTCAAAAATGTAATAAAATTAACAACAGTGTATTTTTAAACAAATTGTCAACATAATTCCTTATGATTGGTGCAAAGCAACGGAAAAGAGCGGATGGGGAACATTGTTGTGCTGGCAAGAGTCAGTTAAATCAATTTAAAATCCAATCAAAATTTAATCCATTCTTTTGTACCAGAAAACATATGAACAATAAAATCATATTATCGCAGATGGATGTTCCACAGCTAAAATCCATTGTTTCATGTGCGATGACTTAAAAAGTGCTATGCACTGCATAGCTGATGACATTGACAACAATTCAGCATCCCGCTGTTGTTGCTGTCATAATAACAAGCCGTGCCACAGCGAGAGAAAGAGAGCGATCAAAAACACGACCATAATATTCGTGTACCAAAATAAATGAACAAAATTTCAAATGCGACGAAGTGACAGACTAAAATCAGAAAAAGGTAGAAAATATAATGCGGAATAGCAGAGGAAATGGGTAAACTTTCCGTCGATTGAGAGAGAGAGAGAGAAATGGAAAAGGAGAGGGAGAGGTTGATACGACACTCAAAAAAATCAAATATACAATTTTGATAGTACAATGAACGCGGTAAATAACAAAAGCAGAATGTTGTACTGCAATTTGCTCGCTGAAAATGGAATGTCAAATATTTTCACGGCAAAGCGCAATAATTCCGAACAAATCCCATTTCCACCGTACTTGTTGAGTTTTTGGCAATTTGTAGCGGTCTATTTTTAGGATTGAAGCGCCTTATCATCAATATATTGCCTTAGTTTGACATCCATCACACACAATTCATGCGATAGAGATATATTGTTGCAATCTTTTCGCCATTCATTTATTGCGATGATTGTTGACGAACAAAGAAAAGAGCCATCAGCACATATTTACCTCATCGTACCACCAATTCGGTGGCACAACCCACTCTCAAACCAATCACAAATATTCATCACAAACGCAATGCATGTAATGCTCAGCTACGCTTTCATTCATCCAACATGCCGATGAAGCTTTCATTAATTTTGATGTAATCAGTAGCAGACTTTTGCATTGAATGCAATGACTTCGGACTAATTTTTGCTTGAACAATATCACAGCGAGAAAGGTTATTTGCAGCTGCCAATCGCAATTGAAATTGTTCTCAGCAAAAACCACACACACGCATTCGCACTAGCACACAAATTAACGAACTTAATTAAATGGCAACAGAAAACTTCGTGACCAAATGCAAGTGCCGAGCTACTATTAACGGGTGGCAGCCAACGAATTTTTCGAATGCGAAACACCTCAAACACGACTTATGATTTTCTCCGCAATTTGATTTGTTAGGGAAGTTTTTGACGGCGACCAAAACGAATCAAGTGAACCAGCCACCACCACCACCACCACCACCGCAAGCAAGAATGCCGCTCATTTTCGCACAATAAGAGTTTAAGAGTGTTACAAAAGTTAAGTACGTTTTCAATTTGTCGCGACAGTTCCAAACTTTTTGCCAGATCAGACAATGGAATCTTAATGCAGTTTATTTGGAATTTGCGGCAATTTTTTTTTGCAAAATCTGCGATTTATTGAGTTCAAATAACTTGAATGCAATTCTCAGCGACGACAAAAAAAAAACTCACCAAATAACGATCAACGAAAATAATGAATGAAATTGACTCAACAATTCGTTGCTGCAATTGGATGTGGTTCATTTGGTGGATTTTGTGTGTCGCAAAGACCAAGCATTAGTTATATGTAGGACGTCCAATTGATTTCCCGTTCTTTATTTTCTGCCATCGGAAATCGAAATTTATATATAATTTTTTTCCAATTATTTTGGTGTTCGTAGCGATTCCGGCAACATTGCACTACACAAACAGTTCCCAATACCAATTACAGCAGAGCAATAAATTCCTAACCAAAAAATTCAATAGAAGTTCATATGCAATAAAATATGATTTACATCCGCTGCTATCCTTAAATAGAATGCGCTCTTTTTCTCACTCTCGCAACGTCGCTATTATAATTTAATTTCTAAGCCAAAATTGATCGATTATTCAACGATATGCGCTCTTTTTTGTCAACCATCCTCTATAAAACCCACGTGCTCGGGATCGCACTGATATTGCTGCTGCTGTGCATTCGGAGTGCGCTTGACACATCTCTGACTAGTAGGCGACACAATACACTGCCAATATCATTATGACAGTATGCGGCGTATGGGCGAAATGCATGTATGTTGAGGCTAAATATTATTTATCGTCATTGAAAAGTTCCCCAATTTATGAGTTCAATGATAACAGCGTATCTTCAAAGGAATGCTATGCCGAACTACACTGCGCACGAAATATAAGTGAAATGTGAAAATAGCTTGGCTTTTGATATATACATAAATTAGCCGAAAGCATCTTTAATGGATTCACACAAGCAAATATTTTGGTAAACAATTTCATCAACAAAATCCAAATGTTATCGAACGAACTGAGTGGATCTAAAGCAATATTTTAGAAGAAATAAAGACAAATTAAATCAATGTCATAATTTGAGTCACATAATTTCGGAAAAGAATGTTGCTTTTTTCATTGGACGAGAGCATTTTTCATTCGTCTGATATTTTTGTGGGTGTAAATCGTGAAATTTATGTGAAAAAAAATCACTGAAAATAATTTGGAGCTAAAAAGTCGCGTATTGTAGCGATAAAAAGATGATGGCAGGAAAAAAATGTGGAAAACTTATTGTTGAACCCATTTTTGGGAGGCTTAAGTTCGAAAAGCTGATGCATATTTTCAATGAGTTCATGAAAGAAGGACGATGATTGTGTGCCTATGATCATGATTAGATGCTCAAACTATCGCCGTCAAATGGCTTTGAAACGCTTCCAAATGTTGGATTTATACATTCCACAAGCAAGAGGATCTGAATCACAAAGTTGCATATATATATATAATGTAGTCGGCGGTATGTGTAGACGATATGTTGCATCAGAATCTAGCAAGAAAAATGGCAAGCAAAAAAAAAAAAAAGAAAATTGAAATGAGATTGCATGTAGTTGCCGTAAAATATTGCCATTTCAAAATGACAACGAAATAGAAAGACCGTAGAATGTGCAATGCAAAATCGCAAATACTTTTTGGCCGAACGACTTTTATCATGAGCATGCAGATTTTTTGCCCTAACCTTGTTCGCCGTCCATCGCCCATTTTCTATTTCTTCTTCAGCAAACGCGACATCTTTTCGACAAAATGTTTATTATGTTCTTGATTTTAACGTGATCTTCTCGTTTCATTTCTGCTTTACTTTCTCCTTTCTTCTGTAGTATTGTTATGGTTGCCATGAGTATGTTATGCAAAATATTTATGCGATCCGACGTGCAAAACAGCAGAAACGCATCGCAGCAATCCATAATGTAATATCAAATGGAATATACACCATCAATATGCTGGTTAAATGAAGTGCTGCTGTGTATATTTTTTGTGTCTCCCCCCTCGCCTTCTCTGCTTTTACGTATGTTTATGTACCCAATAATATATTGTACATAATTCTTTCGCTGATATAATAATATTAATGCAGTGAAAGCAGTGAAGAGGTGATGCCGATACTGGCTCATTCACAATGCGCTGGTAATGGTGCTATTGCATCATGAAACGATGATGAATAAAAAGAAAAGCGCGGCGCGCATCCATTTCATATTGCATTTAATGCACATATCCCCGTCCATTATTTATGCGGTCGGAATTGTATCCTTGCCTTTTTCCATGCCGACAAAAAGGGAATAATTCCATTATTCCTTTATGGTGTGTATTTCATTTGTGTCTTCTATTGAAATGTTTATTTAAGGAATGGAATGAAATGCATTTGTTGTTATTTCTCATCTTTTGCTTTCTTGTAACTGGATTTTGCCGTGCATTCATAGATAATGTTTCCACGACAATTGTGCTTGAGCCATCATATCCTTACTTGCAACGCCTTGATGCCATTTCGAGGGATCCGCACCGAAAATACCTCCACCAAAAGAACATACACACGCACACACACACACGATCGGACCGTCGAGAAAAATATACACACACACACAAACCAAAGAACGAAACTTCGAGTGCAGAGGGCTCTTTCGCAAAAAGGATCGCCGTCTGTACGGGATGATGTTTAATAAAACGCATTTAATTCAGGTCAAATGCATAATAATGCTCAAGTTCATAAGCAATTGTGATGCTTTGTATCGCATGCTTGCCACATTTTACAAACTGTTCAATTCGAGAACAACTCGCTTAGGCAAAAGAGAAGTGAAACCTAGACAAAGAAAAACTAAACCAAAACCTAGAAAAATGCACTCAAATGGAATATTTTTGCTGAAATTGAAAGGCAAAATGCTGTTGCTGCATGCATTTTGTATGCATGATAGAGAGAGAAAGAGAAAAATGAAGAAAAGGAATTTATGTTAAGAGTTGTGCAATGTATTGTATTGCTGATTCACAGCGAGCAACGCTCGCAAACGGCCACACGTATTGAGAAAATGAAATTTGAATTATACCACATACACAATACATGAATTATGTTAAGTAATTTAAATTTTAAATTGCTTATATGTTGGGCGAGCATGAGCTGAATATGTGTGCACGTTCTATGGCACTTCAACCACCAATGCCATAAGTCGATCCACTATGACATATATGAATATGCAGGTTGCTGTGCAGTTAACTCAAACAAAGCGAGAAAAATGTATATATAAAAAGGATGAAAAAAAAGCTTCAAATATTTCTTAGAAATACAATTTTCATTGAAAATACTGAATGAAATTAAGATTAAAATGCACAAGTGCGACGTAGCTCAAAATTGTGGCATTGTCAAGCTCAAGTGATTTACGACTATCAAATCGAAGAGTGCTTGCTTTACGATGATCGTTGCAATTAAATGTCAGTAATACATAAAACTCCTGAATGTTGGAGCTGGTGCCGGTACCATCAATGCAGTAGCTATGGTTTAGTTCGCGAAACAGTTGAAACAGCGATAAAAGCTTGCATTGTACATGCGACCAACTTACATATAAGAATGAAGGTCTCCCATTTTTTTTACAATGTATTAAATATATTTCTGCGCTTTTTTCGTGCAGTTTTACTTTTATCATTTTGCATATTCTTCAAGATAGCGCGAGAGTTGAAATGGCGAGAAAATGAGAGCGATAGCGAGTCAATAAGTGAAACTGCATAAAGAGTATTTGAATGTTTCGATAAAATGGAAACGGAAGACATGAACATGATGGCGGTTCTGTTGTTGCTGGAAAACAAATGCTTGTACGACACCATATCATTTAGTGCTACTTTATTTGTTTTCATGCATTTTTTAAGTACATTCAAGCATTGAAAATTCAGTGGTACGTTTTTTTTACGCGACCAAACGAAAGTTTTCCGAGCTCTATCACATGGAATGTACATGCGTTTGCCGGGCGCTTTTTTTAATACGCTGAAATGTAAGCTCTTCCAAGTCAGTAGCCATTATAGCTATTGACTTGGTGACAAAAAGCGATTATGCATTGTTATGCGAACAACGAGAGAAAGAGAGGAGAAAATCCAAAGAATTTATGGCAAGAAATACCGTGCAAATGCGAAATGCTTGTAGAAAAAGAAATTTGGATTCGATGGGGGGGTGGAGAAGGAAGAAGCAAATAGCTGTACGGATCGAGCGGCTGTAAAATGTGACGAAAACAGCGTCAACCAAATGGCCATTATTATACTTCAATTTTATTACTATTATTTGTGTCACTTTTTTTTCATTGCTGCTATTTTGACATTTGCATGCGTGATAGGGATGAGCTAAGCGTTTACAAAGCAAGCACACACACTTCAACCGCCGCCGCCGATATTCATAGCATTTTTCTGGCTTTTATGTCATTTTCATGGGACAAGTGTACATTTAATGCTTTTCAATACCATACGTCAAGTGCGAGCTAGGCCATTCCCTAATACTACCGCCATCTATTCAGCATTGTCCATCGTTATTCCATGACTGCGGAATACAGCTGCCATAAACTAGCTATGAAACATGCCAAGTAGATGGCAGTAGAGTTAGGGAGGGGGGAAACCAATTTATTCTCAACGTATGTTCAATACAGTGTATGTGCCAGAGTGTATCACACGCGCGACTGAAGAAAAATAACGACCCACAATAACCGTGCTCTCCAAACGATACAATTTTAATGCAAATGCTTCGAATGGAAGGAGCAACAAGAATGCGATTCTATTTATTTTATATTTCATGTCGCGTGATGGCATCGAAAAAGTGTCCATCGATAAGATGCGAATCGGAAAGCTTAGAAGCTCAGGTGAGAGTAAGTATGCGTTTTGTTCATCAGCCTGAGTCACTGTTTCCACCACCACCATCGCCGCCACCGACAACGACAATATTTATTTTTATATATTCTGTTTTGCTACCACTTTACATCGAGTATACTTCTAATAAATTCATGATGCGCGTTATGCATGCTTCGGTTTTTTTTTTTTTTTTTGGTAAATGCAAAGAAATCTTTATGATCGCTTATTGTGTGACGCCATTAATTCTTTCTCTGTTTTTTCGTTTCTTCCGCAGCTTTACTTCTAGCTGAAGTAAATGCGTGTGTTTTTACAAGGTTTGCACGTGAAAGAGGAAGTATTGTACCATATGTCTCCGCTAAATTGTGACATTCTGCGATTCATGTGCATGCACATAATAATACGTATGGAGTGTTTGTGCTTATGCTTGCGTGTGTGCGCGCACGAAGGACAGCTTTACATGCAGCACGCGTTTATTTGCGATGCCATTATTATTATGTCACCATTATGAATACTTTGCGATTCGAATTGTTTGTGCGTCACTTATTGACTGTAAATTTAAGCATGGTTCGTTCTTTGGTTCGAATGTTTTGTTGATTTAACACCCACTACAAAGAAGCTGGTAATTTATCCGAAACCGTTAAGACTATGATGATATTGTTGCTGTCGGTGATTTTCTCATTTCATCTCACTTTCCACCGCTCAATGAATACTTTTGTGGCTTCGCGATTTGGTTGTTTCTTTTCTAAAACAGCTTACGATAAAGAAATGACGACGACTAACGTGTGCACAGGTATTTGGATTAGTTCAAAAGCACGATCACATTTCCTCATGAACGGGATGCTGTAGCAGCGAGAAAAAATACAAGCTGTGAGCTAAACTACAGTTGCACGCGCGAAAATAGCTTCATTCTGGTGGCTGAGGAAGCCGGCGCATGCAATGCACATAAATAGTTTCATGGTAATATTATCAAAGTTGCCCGTTGATCCGAACGCGCGCGATGCCATCAGAGTTCTTAACGTCGACTACTCGACTACTTGTTTATGAAAACACCTAAATGAGATAAACGATAGAAAATAAAACAAAGCGACGCCAAGAAATGAAATGAAGCTATTCGTCGTCGACATCGTCATCGTGTGCGCTGTTTTTGTTGCTGTACTGTTTTATTCCCTTTTCTATATGCTTTCGGAACTGAAAACACAATGTTCAGCTTGGGAAAAGTGTTGGGGCAAAACACTATCGTCAAAGCCGTGACTGGATGCTGCTTCCGAAGCTAACGGCTGCACACGTGATGGCTTTTAAAGAAGACATATCAACTCGTTTGTATGCAAATAAAGGACACGCATTCATTTCCCATTGCGCCAATGCATCGCAGATATGTGCGATTGTCGTGTTTCGGCAAGTGAACAACTAGTTTGTGCATGGTTGGCGACACTTTTTCGAAAAGGTGCATTGCTCATACATACATACACACACACACGCGCGCTCACATTTTCGTGTGAACAAACGGCAAGGCGTTGATGGTGACTGTGTTGAGTGCTTTATGCATCAAATTTTCCATCTTAAGTGCATTTTCAACTAAATGTTTTTCCTTTTGTTTTCCATTCGGTGTGCTTGTCATTTTTGCGAATTCAAATGCGAGAAAAGTGCGATGTTGTCGCTTGTTTTATTATAACTATATTGCTGTGCATATGCACATCAAAGCAAATTTGCTGCGTTGTGTCCTTTTTTAATCGTTCTGGCGTCATTTTGCGTTGAACTATTTTTCCTCTATTTTTTTTTCCACGCCCGCTCGCAAAGTCACTTTTTGATTAGGTGCGAGATAAAATGTTGAAACCAACACCAACAACAACTTGATTACGACGAATCTCACAATCATGCGTTTGCTGAACGAAAATGGCAAATTTTCCATTGCATTTCATAAATTCAAAAATAAACTTTATAGAGTTTCTGGTTTGGTCTCTCTCTCTTTCTCTTTCTGTCTCTCTCTCTCTCTCTCTATCTAAATCTCTCAATCTTGTTTGTTTGTTTGAATGTCTGAATTTTATAATCGTTTCGAATCGCCTGTTCAGAAGCGTATTTTTCGGTGCATATGCAAGTGTATGTGTTTAGTATTTGTGCCTACGCCGAACATTTTTGTTTGTGCTGAACAGATTCTCCCTCAATTTTATTTCCTAAGCTCGCTCGTCATGTGTTTTTCCTTCGACATTCCAACTACAAACAATTTCACACTGGAATATTCTCGGCGCAACAACTATTGCGAAAAAGACATGCATAGAAAATTACAGTTTGAATTTTTGGTGTCTATGAATATGTAGAAGGTGAAATTGCATGTGTGCCGCAATCTCAGTGTGTGAGCCAAAACGATGTGATGCACCCAAAAACACCACGGCATTATGTTTCACAAACTAAATCAGAAGTAAGAAAATTGATGGCAAAAAAGCAGCAGCGAGCGCGCAACGATGGCGAAAGAAAGTAGCATTTTATCCTGTTTTCATCGTGAGCCACTTTCTTTTCTCCACCTTAGCTACCGATGGCACAGCAGCCATTCGAATGTTTTATGGGTTGAGTTCTTGGATGTTGTTTGGCATTTGCCTTTGTCTTTGCACAAGAAGTATGTTTAATACAATATTTTCTTCTTCATTTTGCACTTTTTTCACTTTCGCTGATGTGGATGATGAAAAGGACGGTGATCGGACACAAAATATACGGAGAAAAAACACCGTTGGCCAATAAGAAAAAGCAATTTTCAATAATTATTCTTGAAATTTGAATAAATTTATGACATTGTGTTTAACGTGCTTTTGAATTCAACAATACCCGGCGATCGTTCGATAAAATTCATCGATTATTCATGATCGTACAAAGTGTTTGAGGTTAAAAATAGCTGTTCTATTCGACGCACATGCGAGCATCTTTCATTTTTGAAAGGGGTTCCGATCCAAAAGTTTTTCGAGGTTGATTGCCATGAAGTTTTGGGATGAAAAAAGTCGGTCGTCGAGATGTAGGCCATACGTGCAATGTGTGCCGTGTATTTTTACTTCCATCTTCTTTGTCGATTACCAAATTTTAGCCATTCAACAGTCTTGCCTTTTGTTGCATCTTTTGTTTGGTAGTTCGGGAAAAAGTTATGCTTGAATTCACCGAATGAATATCGTTGCAACGCTTTAATGTTGCGATTTTGTTTGGCGCACCATCAAAAATGATATGCAGTTGCTTATATGTTCGCAACTCACGCTGCTGCTGCTGTTTAATAACAGTATGTAAAAGATGCTAAATATCTTCGGAACAGCTACAAAATCCGCCCCAGAATTGTCTTACATTAAACGTTAATGTGAAGCGCGCGCGATGCACAGACACAAACACTCACATCCCGATTACAGCCCGGACACACTAGAATATATAAAGTTTTTTTAAAATTGAAATTTATGCACAAACTTGTTGTTCGATAATGGTTCGTCATTGAAGTTAAGCGGTGTGCAGCGTGCGCGTTTACGGTGTGTAATAGAGTCGACAGCATCTGCTAACCAAAATATATTGCAGAAACGGCTCATTTTCAGCTGCGGTGTCCGTTGCTTCTCGCTAATGCGATACATTTGTCAGCAATATTTGGGATTTTGCGTCGACGCAGCGTTATTGTTTCACTTTAACTCAAACTTCAAAGCTGTCGCGGATAATTATTGGCGAAATACGAAAGATTTCTTAATCTATGCTGCTGCTGTTTTTCTCGTGCGATTAGCTCTATTGAATTTGAATCAAACGAAGAAAAAATCGTGTGTATTTGTGTATCAAACTTGGCACACAATGAATGTAATGCCACGAAAAATCCTTTGGCTTTTGCATTCATTCGATCTATCGCATTATGCGCACATAGTTTTCAATATTGGCAAAGTCAATTCAAAGTGAAGATTTGCTTGAGAATAGTGAACACAATGAACGGAGTGAACTTTGTGCTGTAAGATTAAAAACGAATCCGTTCTTTCCCTCTGTGTGTTTCTAGTTTGTTGGTCGGTCGGTCGCTCGTCTACCCCACGCGCGCTCTCTCTTTCTCGCCCGCCAAACAATACGCATAAATCTTTTAGAGCTCAGAGACTTTCGAAATATTAAGACGTTCATTCACTGAACTTTATAAATCGTTTTGTTTGTTTTGCTGCCATTTGTTTTTATTTTCGGTGCTGTTCAGTTCAACGATTTGATCACGATTTTATTCGTAGTTTACATTTTCTATTTGCTTGGCCCCAAGCAGCTCACTCTCTGGAATCCAACAGCATCCGTACACAAAATAACTCCATTACGGAGCAAATACAAAGTTTTGTAACGTAAACCACTGTTTTGCATCCGAGATTGAGGCAGAACGATCGAACGAAAGGGATAGAGTGAGTGAAAGAGAGCAAAAAATAGCTAGAAAAAAATTGAAGGCAAGAACGATGACTTAAACAACACTGTTTTTCTTTTCCATTTATTATTTGATCTTTCTGTTGCTTTGTTCAACGTTTCATGTTCCGATTCCGATGTTATTTTGTCAGTGTTTTTATTTTCAGCTGGATTTTTATTTCGAACCTGTAATTCCTTTTTTCGCATTGTTGGTGGTGTGTACGCGTACACATCGGAGAGCTTTTTCACATTCGAATGTTCCGTCGGTAATTTATTCTTCACCGCATTGGAACCGAACAAGAGATATTTCGATCGTGCACCGACTCTTAAATTCTCAACCATATCATCGGCTGGCTACTCGAGAGAGGGAACAAGAAACCAAAGCACAGTACGCAAAAAACTAAGAAAAGCAGCACTTTTTCTTCGCTAACTTCTACTTGTCTGCGTAGCATTGATTTACTCTTTTGTACAGAGAGAAAAGTCTGCACATTTCCATGTGCAATGTGCATTCGACGCATTTGCGGTTCTTCAGTTCGTGTGCTCCAGTATTCACCAAACCGCATTCAACACACTACCGAAACGGCGAAAAATCGCTAATTTTTTCTTTCCGGTGCATGAAAAAATAATAGCTCCGATTTGAAGTGTACATACAAACATTTTGGTCTAGTACACAATGCACTGAATGCATTAAATCGATGAGCTGTGCGATTTGCAACCGCATGCAATTCGATTCCGATTAAAACCATATACATAAATATTTATTATCATTTTAATACTGACGAAACACAAAATGAAGTTGTAGAACACCAATTTTGCGAATCTAATCTGAAATTATCTATGTAACTTATGAAGCAACTGAATTTTATGTTTGTACTGGCCGCTCATGATAATCATTTCAAAAAGTCACAATTTTCATTTGGAGATCCGTTGAAATATGTTCCAGTTAAGAATTTGTATCAAACCATCGTAATTTGAAATAAATCTGGCAATAATTATTTTCATTCAAATACATTTTATAGTAGCTCCTCTGATGGAACGTGCAGCTCTTGCCTGGTTTTTGTGTGTGAGACGTAGCGAACGTTATGCGAAGCCAAGAATTGTAACAAACCCGAAAATTTATTTGTATCCATAAGTACTGCAATTGGTAGAAAAAAGGACGGTAAAGCATTGGGAATGCAGTATTAGAGCCGCATGAGCACGAGCACGTGTTATGAATTTGCTATGTGATCAAATGTGTGAGCCAAGAAGTAAGAGGAATTAAACAGAGAAACATATCTTGATCTCCACGCAATGGATAAAAATGTAACTTCTTGAAAATGCAACGCTTCGAAATTGCGTTTCAAAATGTGCACACTCAAATTTCGATTCGTTAGTACGAATGATGCATGGCCATCGGTTCCTTATTATTGGGTGTGTTCCTCGAAAGGCGCGCTTTTTTTTGTTCAAAAAACCATTTATTTATGTATGAAAATGAAAATACATGTCATTCAAAATATTGTCCATCGGAAGCTACGACTTTTTCCCATCTTTCAGGCAATTTATGGATTCCATCCCAAAAGAATTGCTCATTTTTCAGAGCGAAGAACGAATCGAGCCATTTTTTGATACCTTCAACTGAAGTGAACCGTATTCCGGAGAGGTGATTCTGCATCGACCGAAACAAGTGGTAATCGGAAGGGGCCAAGTCTGGGCTATAAGGCGGGTGAGGCAGAATTTCCCATCCGACGTTTTCCAAATAATTTTTAACAGGCACCGCAACATGTGGCCGAGCATTGTCATGATGGAAAATTATTGACTCATGTCTAGTCGCATATTCCGGCCGTTTTTGCTTAATTGCTGCATTCAATTTGATCAATTGTTGTCGGTAGCGGTCCCCATTAATGGTTTCACCTGGTTTTAGCAGCTCATAATATAGCACACCCTTCTGATCCCACCAAATACAGAGCATTACCTTAGCACCATGAATATTCGGCTTTGGTGTCGATTTTGCAGGCTTGCCGCGCTTCGTATATGATTTCTTTCGCTTCGGATTATCGTAATGAATCCACTTTTCATCACCAGTCACAATACGATGCAAAAAAACCCTTCCGTTTTTGCCTTTGAAGCAGCTGTTCACAAGTGAAAAATCGCCTTTCAACGTCTCTCGGCTTCAATTCATATGGCACCCAATTTCCTTGCTTTTGAATGTATCCAGCTGCTTTCAAGCGTTTGGAAATGGCTGAGTGAGTGACTCCCAATGATTTTGCAAGTTCTTCTTGAGTTTGACATGGATCTTCATCAAGTAATGCCTCCAATTCGTCGTCTTCAAACTTTTTTGATGGACCTGGGCGCTCTTTGTCTTCTGTATCGAAATCACCACTTCTAAACCGTACAAACAACTCCTGACACATTCTAATGCTTACAGAATATTCAGGGTAAGCTTCAATGAGTAAACGTTGCGCCTCTGTTGCACTTTTCTTCAAATGAAAGTAGTGTATCAAAACTTCCCGCAAGTGTTGTTTTGAAGGCACGAAATTAGACATTTTCGATTATGATAAAAACTTCTGCAAAAATACGACTGTTCACTTTGACACTTGTAATTCAATAGATTTTTTGATGCTCTTTAAGATAGAATAGCTGTCACTGTCAAAAAAATGGCGCGAGTGAATCGAAACGAAGTTAGTAACGATGCGCGTCTTTCTAGGAGCACACCCAATACTACGTGCTTTTTTTCTTCATCGAAGGCTGTTCTGTTCATCGTTTTAGAAAATGTAGCCATCGCGAATGCTTCTTGAAAATAATCACATTGAAGCCAAAATCCGGAGAAACACCAACATTTTATATCTTTCGCATACGTGCTTCCCTGGTAGTCGATGCATCTACGTTGGCTGGTCCATTTTTTGTTTGCTCGTTCGTTTGCCTTCGTGAATTGAAATTGTTATTTTCCATTCATGAGCAAGGGCTTGAGAATTTTGACTTCGAGCATTTTTTCTCCTATTCGGCTTCTTTTCCACAAATCTTATCGCATTTCTTTTTCTGTTTTTTCAGCTATTCAATGAAATATAAGATTTGCTTACTTCAATTTATATTTTGGATTGTCTGATGAATATTTCAAGCGAAATTGGTTCTGTAAGGCAAACGAAATGCTATTGCTTCACTTAGCTCCCTCTTTTCTTCCTTGAACTGATTTCGATGTCGAAGAGCTAGAGCTCTCTTTGCGAACTAGATGTCGAGGTGCAACTATTTCTTTTTTGATATATGTAATTCAAATTTATTCAGACCTTTTTGCTATGAATAACTTCACAACATGTATATGGATCAGTCGAACATGCAGAAGAGATGTACATGAAAGTAATAGGCGAACAGCAAGCTACTTGTTTACGTCGAATTCATGTCAATTGCAATACACTTGTCTGTCTCACGAGTGCGGAACAAATAATCATAATAGTTAGCCATTGTGTGTACACAGTATTGAACAAAACGCAGGAAGAAGTGGTTTTTTGCAATGTTTTAGCTCTCGCATCCATTGCTCTACTGCGCAACACATGTTTGGCTAGTTAAATTCGCGTTAAATTTTCGCACTTTATTTTCGAACATATTTTTCAAATGATTTACGTTTCTAATGACCGTTTCATTATCACATTTTGAAACCATCCAAAAATGAAGTGAGTTGTGAAAAAGAAAATATTAGACTTTCATAGTTCAAAAATTGAAGCGATGGTCCGTTTCATATATGGACATAGAAATATTAAAGATAACTGCAGGCGGTGGATTAAAAAAAAAGTCCCTCAAATTTCGTATCTTCATTTGGATTATTGTTCTGTTTCTGTGTATTTCTTTTTTCTTTAATGCTTTTTCCGCGTCGCGTGATCGTAGATTGACGCAGTGCCGCGGTGGCGGTGGCGATGGTGGTGGTTGTGATGTTGTTACGTGCCACACTGGCTGGGTGGTGGCTATTGCTGGCTAATTTCAAAGAAGCTTGTAACGCAAATTGCTTTTTGTTCATCCATCGTAAATCATGATGTTATTATGTTGCTGACAACCATTCCTATTCAATTAGCAGCGAATTTCTTATTACCTGCTTCGTCTCGATATTCGTGGCTTTTGTTGCATTTTCCCCATTTGGCCGAACATCGAAAATTCAAATTCTTTTATTTCGGTTTTTTTTTCTCGTAAATTAAATTCTGAGAAGGATGGCGGCAATTCCGTCTAAAGCATCAAAAATCGTGATTTTGAATAACGTAATTATAATTAACGTTAACATTTATGCCATTTTCAATTAATTTTTCAAATGAAAGTCTCATAAGCATTCAATCGGAAAACAAATTCTGAAGTTTCGCAGCTTCCGCAAATTGAAAATAAAAACATTTTTCTTGCTCCAAACAAATACGGGGACTGGAAATATTCTGCCAAATGAAAAACCACAATGTTAAAAATCCATGATTATATTTTTTTACGTGAAACATTTTTCGAGTAATTCTATGGGCATTTTTAAAAGCTTCATTCAAATCTGTTGAGATCCATTTAAATTCCGTTTGAAATTATAACGACACAATTGCGTATTTAAATGGAATCCATGATTTATTCGAGCGCCAATGATATTTCGTTGGAAATTTCATTTGTATAATCACTGAAAATTACTTGATTTGTTGCTGTTTTTTGTGTATCATTTTGTGCAGCCAGTATATTATTTGGGGAATATCGAGTATTATGGAAAAAGGGGGAAATGCTAAGTTAATGGTGCATATTTTTCCGTAATAAAATCTCATACTTGTTGCGGCATTCACTCCAAATTCATTACAAAAAATAATTGAAATGAATGCAGAATGATTTAAGGTTTAGGTTTCTGTACGACGATTCCGCCATATCAGGCTACGAATCGAATGCACCATAAATATGCTGTTAAAAATCCACCAGTTTATCCGTGTCAAAAATTAAATTCACCGAATGTCACCAAAATTCATTCTTCGGTGGGCAATTAAAATTATTGGGTTCCAAATGATTCACTCCAAACGTCTCCATCGTCAATTTGTACAGTACATCAACCGTTCAACGCACTTTAGAAAATTCACGTCATAACTAATCCGCATCGTAAATTGGTGTTTAAGCTTCAAAATTTCCTAATACAGCCACTGTACAGTGCTGTGAAGCCAATGCCATGTCCATGGCCATCTAACGTGGTTCGAGTCATGAGCAAACTTCTTCGGCATTTTTCGTTTTCGGTGCTTGGGTTTTGTTGTTGCTGTGCCGGCTGCATTTTGCAACTTTCTTGTCTGCTGCCATACACTTTGAATCATTTGAATTTTCAAGATATTTGCTTTGTTATTGCGAAAATTCCACAAAATGAAATAGTTTTCCGTCAACTCAAACAGAAATGTATAACGATCTATTTGTATGCA
Source organism: Obolodiplosis robiniae (assembly GCA_028476595.1). Classification (NCBI taxonomy): domain Eukaryota; kingdom Metazoa; phylum Arthropoda; class Insecta; order Diptera; family Cecidomyiidae; genus Obolodiplosis; species Obolodiplosis robiniae. Next base: position 1,858,135 of record CM052017.1, on the reverse strand, counting down.
TGTTCCATCGTTGTCGTTTTCGTTATTCCCCGGCAACCGAAACCCGGAAACATGAAAAACATGACGACAAACAGAAATTCCATCAAAATTCCACATAAACAGCCGCAGCCAAAGCATCCAATAATGTCTACCCCCTAGTACACCCCGGAAAAATATTGTTTCGATATCACCAAACATGTTATTGCATTTATCTTGATCCACACTTGCTTTGCTGATATTATATGTATTCATATACTCGTATATATGAAGAGAAAAGAAAGTAAAACGATGTCAAACCAAAGAAAATGCTGGAGACATTGCATCGGTCGCATCGCCTCATCCGTTGCCCCATATGTTAGCATTTAACCGAACAACGGCAAGAAAATTTCAAATTAATATTCAAAATGCTTAGCTTTTTGCGAATGCAGCTTTTGAGCAAACCACCAGAAGAACTTTCAACTGCAACACATTACCGAAACCGAGCACATATTCGAGTGATTGTGTTCCATTCCAATGATGGAGCTGAGTCTATCGGAAGATGAACCGCAGCACGCATGCAACACATGACTATGACACTTTTACATGATAAAGTATTTGTCAATCTTATAGCTTTGGCATATTCAAAACATTTTCAATTTAAATTTTTGCCATTTTGAAATACGCTGAAGCCAATGCTAGTGACAGCCTTTGTCAAATGCCATCAAAATCGAATAAATTGAACATTTAATTTTCAGCTTCAGACAGACAGCTGCAGAAGCAAGAGGGATCAATGAAATTGAAGATCACTTCCAGTATTGAACAAATAAATCTATATTGAGTTGGTACGAAGGAAAAGAATTTGATAACTTTTACAATTGTTTCGCCTCTTGATCGATAAAAAGATTGTGTCACTTTTCTAGCTCATTCAATCGATATTTCAGTCAAGATTTATAAAATTAGTAAATATACTTTGTATTTCAATGAATCCTAATATCTTCCAAATGACACCTCTGAGAAGATCATTTATGTGCCTGTGCATTTTCTGAGAGAGAGAGAGAGAGAGAGAGAGAGAGAGAGAGAGAGAGATAAAAGCGGCATCCAAAACTCATCACTGCAATTTGTTAGCAAACCAATTTCAATCCGAGTGTACCGTCATTTTCAGCGAGGGAACTCAAAAGGAATGTCGAATGCGTACGAAAAATACAAACGCATCCATAAAACCGAATTAAATCGCAAATTACGCAACATTTTTCATATTTTATGCGAAATCTTTTGTTCAACACAACCGCTTTACGTTGAGAGTATAAAATGAAATAACATTCCATTTGCACATTAGACCGATACGGTTGAGTACTTGCTCGATGCAAACGAAGCTGTCTGCTGACGCTGTACAAATAAAATTCTTAATATTCTCTGTATAACGGGAAAAAAAAATGCCAAAACATATTTTTAAAATGGCGATTCTTCTTACAATGAAGATGAACGGTGTTGTTTTAAATATTTCATGACTCGAATATATGTTGGGATTTGTGTGTGGGCTGGTGCGGAGCGAGCGTCTTGCAAATATATCAGTGCCGAGTTGTGCTTTGATTTCAATTGAATTTCATGTACACACACATAACAAGTTGCCGGTTGTTTGGCTGCCAAAACGGCAAATGAGAATCCATATTAGTGCTCATGGGCTCTCAGCTTCGTCTTTTCTCACAATTCCCTTTATTGCGTTCATTTTTTTTTCGTTGGTGCGAACGCGGGCGCATTCATAAAAATATCAGCAACACCAGCACATATTCGATTGAAATGGCTAGCAAGTGAACATAAACTGAAGAAAATTCTATGCACACAAAAAAAACCAAGTAAATTGATAATAATGGAAGCGAAAGGTAAACATAATTTAAAGTTTATGCTTGCCCAAATTGTCTGTGTGTGCGGATGCGTGTGAGTTTGATGTGTTTGCCAATTCGCTGACTTCAAAAGTAAACATATTCGCCATCCTCCAAATGGAACTTGAAGAATTTTGTTGAAATGTTGATTAAATTAGAATGAGTTGGAAGTTTTTGTTGTTGCTAAAAATGCGAATATGAATGTTTGTTCTTGGATGCGACATGACACGTGTATAAACAAAGATTGTGTACGTTCGGTTTCAACATTTAGTTGCTTAAAAAGTAAATATTTGGATACATTCGAAAGCTTCGACATTTGAAAGCTTTCAATGAATCAATAATTAACTTTTCGAATGATTCGTTTGCACTTTAGTTATTTGCACACGGAATGCTTTTTACTGATTTTCTGGATTAATTTAAAGAAATTCCCAATTTCTCAGCTTCAATTCGCAACGAAGTAGTTTGGTGCATTTCAAATTGAAACGAATTCTTTGAAATTCTTACGGCGCAATTGAAACGAATGGTTGTACAGCGGAAAGCATTGGCTGAGCGACGGAATGATACAAATTCATTTCGAAATGAAATGAATTTTTCTGTGAATTTATTTGTATTTGGCCTATGCACACTTATACTTATTCCGTTGCCGACGAAGACGATGGCGATCGTATATTAAATGCATTGGCAATTCGTTTCATGGGCTATATTTTAAACTAGCGCATATGGCCGGGATTTTTATGACCCCATAAAGAAGATGCATGACTATTCGAATTGTAAACTATTTGCTCTCTTGTCCAGCGTGCACGAGCGCTCTTCGTCGGCTCTTTGCATTCCCTGTGCTATATCGCCTGGTTGAGAATATGGAAACCGAACATTCTTCAGTACTAAGCCATTTATTTTTTTCCATTTGCTACACAAAGACAGCCAGTGGGTTCATAATAAAAGAGATTACGACGAAGAAATATATGCGTCTTTTGACTGCAGTAGAAGTTTCTGTCGTCGGTGAGCATTAAACCTACCGAAAATAGTGTTCAAAATGTAATTTTCGATGAAAATGAGAGACTGTGCCTGTAAATGAATGAATCGAAATAACCAATAAAAGAATTTCGTGCGTGATTCTATTCGCATTATTCAACAAATTTCGACCGTCCCAAAATGAAACTTAATCAATGTACAATCTGCACTGCTCTGCTGCTTCCAACACGCGCGATACTGCTTGGAATTCAATTATCGCTGAACTGTTTAGCATTTATTGGTCAAAGTTGTAGTGCAATGAAGAAAAGGCGAGAAACGGCCCATCATTGGCCAACGCTTCGCTGTGCGCGTCGTTGCTGTCGAAGCGAAGTGATGAAGCATTTCAGCCGGCACGATTTATTTGCGCACAAAACCAAACAAGGAAATTTAATTTCGAGTGTTTTGCATGGCAAATACCAGTTCATTATATATTCGCAAGAATTACGTTTCTCTTCAACGTGATCGACGAAAGAAGCACGGAAAAAGTAGTGTCAATCCACAGAACGTGAACTAGAATAGACAACAGAATGATGTCAAATAAAATAATGAAATACTGAAAAGAACAACACTTGTGAGTCACAAGTTGTGACAGTCTTGAGCGTTCGAGTGGATTGAGTGCGGGACGAGAGAGAGAGAGAGAGAGAGAGAGAGAGAGATGAGGAGAGTGAATGAACGGGACCGGGTATCGTTGATAATGCATTTCTCATTTTGACACCGATTCAACGGCGCGCATCAGGCCAAGGATAAGTGGGTTTGCTCCTTTTCATCATTTTGGTGTGCCGATGTGAAACAAATGAATGACAATGCCGTCGGATTCTACGTGATAACACTACCAATGATTGAAATAGGAAATTCATATACGCAAATGAACTTACAGACCCCGGAACCGAACAAACGAATCGCTGACTCATTGACACGAAAGTGTGAAAAACTAATTGAGAAAAATGTATTTTTCATTTTGTTTAATATCACAACACAATGGCACATCGTCGGAGTCGACACGTTCATTCGATGGTATTGTTGAAACAAATTACAGCTACCATTCGTTTTCCATATGCTTTCTTTTCGTTTTGAGTATTGCTTGGATTGATGCCATTTAAAAGTAGATCTATCTCATTCAATGCATAAACATTGTCAAACTGTTTTCGTATTCATTGCATCTTCTCTTCCGATGGAGAACGGAGTTTGCTTTTTTCGATTTTTTTTTTCTTCATCATCACTACAAAAGAAGCGAAGCTCTTCAAAATGCGAGAATTCACTGTAGAATTTCAAGGATGGCGTATTTACTTTATTGTATTAACACTGCAGGAACATGTTTGATCATGGTTTAATTCAACAATTCGTAATTTGTATCTTTAAATGTTTCCGATTTGTTGTTGTATGCAGGGAACGTATGAGGCAGCAGCGCAGAAGACTTCAACGCTTCACTTTACAATTAACAGTGCCAATTGAATACATGTAAGTAAATATTTTCCAAATCAATTGGATAACTGCGTTATTAATTGACTTGGCACTAATCATTCAATAATTCCTGATGATAATCGAGAGCTCAGATTTCATTTAGCATATTTTCCTGCATCTAATGAAACCTATTTTAAGGCGAACCTATTTGAATATTACCGCTCAGAAGCGCTTGAATCCCAAATGCATTGGCAGTTTTAAGCTTGTTTAAGCATGTATTATCAATTTATCATTACAAGGATTCAATCAAGCGCAAATAAATTTTACACACTTCAGTTTAATGATGGCGTTTTCATTTTTAGTTTAGTCCTTTTATTTCATTTACTGTTTATTATTCAAAAATGGAGCTGAGTTGGAATGAATCGATTGAACTGCCCACTTTAATACTTTAGTATCGCGAACGCTTGCATTTCATTGGCAGCAAGCGCCAACAAGTTTAAATGGAGGAAAGGCTAAGAAGCACCCCGAGAAGCATTGCCGCGGATGGCGCTATCGTAAAACGATATCCGAAAATTGACCAAACCGAATGTTAGTTAGATTAACAAATCATATTAATGCAGCAAACATTTGTGCTTTTGCGTCGAGAGCGATTTAATGCGTTCATCTTCCGTGCAAACTTCTCAAATGTCACGGCTAATGCTATTTCTTTGTTTGTTTCCACGTAATTCTCTTTCATTTCGTTTGCATTGTGTTTGGTACGATTTTCCTATACTTTCTTTTATTTGATTATACAAGATAATAATGTTTGCTCAGCGGAAAAAAACAACTCGAATACACACCGAAAATGACAAAATAAAATGGAGCGCTACGACGAGCTCAGAGATAAAAGTATGTCCCCCTCCCTATCTCTCTATCTCCCTCTCGCTGTGCGTTTGTGCTTAGCAAAAAAGGAGCTAATCGCTAAGACACGAAACAAAAGTCGGTCGTTATGTGAACGAATGACAGAGCTTTTGTTCTCGGGTGCTGGCTATTCGCATTGAACTCAGTGTGCTCCGGCGAACAAGCAAAGGGAAGCAAAGAGAGAAAGAGACACAAGAGAGGAGAAGAAAGAGAAGCAAACGGGAAATAACGAAGTTAGAGCAACAGTCATCTAACTAAGCTGAAGCGATTAGGTGTAATTAATAGTATACTTGCGATGTTCGACGCTTTCGATTGTTTGACAGGTTTGGCTTGTATTCTGTGCGTGCATGTGTCTCTCATGTCAATATCACTTATACGTCTACTTTATTCTCTCGAATATCTCTGTCTCTCGAGCACGGAAAATCGGTCGTTGCTTTTTACTCCTTCGATCATCATCACAACAACAAAGTTTATGGGCCAATCGTAAAATAGTATTAAAAACGTATCCTGATTTTATTTACTCGCTTGTTTAACGCTACATTGTGCTCACATTCATCGATTCCTTGTATTGAACAGAGAATGGTGTCGATCCAACAATTGGATGGGAGAAGTACGTAGATCCGTGCACAGTTTAGTACAAAGATATTGTGTGTTGCATTTCGATATACGCTAGCTCGGTCACAATTCCCGACAAAATCAACTTTCTTCACTATGCTTATTCTCATACTTGCCGCAGTTGCTTTGTAAGTCTCGAATCGAAGCCTTTTCTCTATCTCTCTTTCTCTCCCTTTCTCCCTCGCGGACACTCTTATTCATCATTTTTTCATCGTTTTCACACACTCGCACATAAATCGAGCGTATCGATTTTTCATTGCGATAAACTTAATGCGCCCATACAAACACACATCTGCTGGTATGCTCAGCAGTTTTAATGAAGCAAGAAGGTGTTCAACACATCAACAAACACGATAAAATACAGATAAAAATTGCGATTATTTATTATGTTTGCCATTCTACTTATTGTCTCTCATGTGAAATAAACATTTGGCATCTGTATTTAATCCGAAATAAACTGAATTCCGTATGTAATCTCATCGATTTCATTATATTTGCCAAAGAATTTGACGATTTATTCGAACTGCTGTGCGCTGTGTGCTAGCTCTAGTTGCTTGGTTGTTGGTTGATTGTTGGTTCAGCTTTCTCTCTCTCCCCCTCGCATCTCGCATTTAACCGGCTCACTTTCGTTTGCATAAGAAACTAGTTAAATACAGAGAATCCCAATTTGGCGCTTTAGAAACCATCAGGAATTAATGCACCGCATTCAAACAACGTCTGGATGCGTTTTAGCTTTTTTTCACTCATAATTCTCGTGCTTAATACCAAAACAGATGGATTTTTTTTGGGCTGCACGGAACGCGGAAATTAAAAGCAATCAAGGCTTAATTGTGAATCATTCAAAGTGTTCGAGTTCGCTGTAGCTCAACATTATCCAGATTAAAAATACTCAAGGCTTGTGGTTGTGGTTGTTTTTTTCTTTTTTCGTCGATCGAAATGGAAGCACACAAGTTTTAATCGTGTTACTTTTGTTTGCTTCCGAAAAGAGATTAGGCGTCAAGTGTAAGGAGCCGAGCACATACAATGTGGGCTTACGACGGAGCTTCTGGCAAACAATTGATAAGAAATTTATGAGCAAATGCTAAGTGATCCGAATATTATCTGTTTGGTGTGCGCAGCAACAGCATTTTTGCTCCAGTTTATTGTATATAAGTCTAATATATTTCGTCGTTCTTATTTTAAGTTCTTTTGAATCATCTAATTCATTCACTATCTTGTTAAAAGCTATGGGACTCGGTGTTTTCGGTGCTCCGTGGTGACAACTACTGTCGCATTATCCAAATACAATTCAGATTGAATCCAGCAAAGGTCTATCGGTGTCCGTTTTGCAATTTGCGTGATGATTCGTAGTGAAATTTGTGCCTAAATTGCTGCTTTTTTCGACCTCAATTTCCAGTGTGCGATCAATCGATTTAATTCCGCGTGAATGCAGCGGGTTTGTCAGTTAAACAATGTCACATAAACCAAATGGCGAAAAGAAAAGCGTCAAAAGCTCACGATAGCGATGAGCGTAAAATGAAACGAAAGAGAAACATTTCGGTGCGGGACTGAGTTCAATTTACATAGTTTGAGGTGGAGACTGGCGCATTAGCATGAGTGTGACGTGTGTATCTCGAGCGCGCACGGGCACACAGATGCCATGTCGCAGGTGGACGTAATTGATGAAAAATCACAATTGCACCTATTTTTATTTGAGCAGGTAATATAATGCCAGATATTTTTCGGTGCCAGTTATTTGGCGTGCATTTCATCGCACACTGTCGAGAGCCAAACGAGAGTATGCTTTCTCATGAGAAATGCTATAAATATGATCTTTAAAATGCCGAATGGACCATGGAAGAGTAAGAGCGGTACTAATAAAGTGCACCACACCATATTGTGTCACATTGTAAAAAGGAAAGATGAAATCCATTCATTACAGCCAACTTGATTATTTTCATTGGTTGACGTTGTGCGTTCGCTCAAAACACACGCTGAACTAAGTGTTTCTGAATTGGAATTAGCATTTTTCATCTCCTTTTTCCAATTCAACCGTTCATTTTGAATGATTTAATTCAGAACACACACCGACGCTACTGCTGCTTTCTGTGCAATTTAATTTAATTAAATGTTTCGGGCGCACTTTTCGAATGGTGAATCCAATTTTTCCATTAAATACCCGTTCTGTTTCATGCATTATTCAAATTACCGAATTTGCACCGAAGCCCTCTTCTTATTTCCATTCTAACATATTTGGGAGACGCTTCGCTGGTGCAAACAAAACGTCCAATTTGTATTCATTGCAGAGCTAATAATGGATAGTATGTCATATTCTGATTCAGCTGACTCTATGACTTATGGATTTTAAACAGTGGTGGTTTCAATAAAAATGATTAAATCGACGGAGAACGAGAAATGTGTGTGTTTTTTTTTCGATGAGCACTCATTTATTCACATACAACATAAATCGTTGCGAGCAGCAGCCGTGTCTGTGTGTTTGCATTTCGCGACTTTGCCAACGACAGCAAGTGAGAAATTCACTTTTGCTCATAGCTATTTATTCAATGTCTCCATTTTCCAAATGATTGAATTACAGCGCGAGTGTTTGCATCGTAGTTTAAGTGATGCAAGAGTGGAAAACTCATTACCACCACATCGTTGTGGCTCATTTCAAAAGCGAACTGCGAAATGAGAAAAAATATAGTGAGACGAGCACGCGTCACAAACAATAACGAACACGAAACCAAAGTCTTGTGTTGCTAGAATTGTTTTGGAATTAACACTCTTCGCGATGCATGCCGTCGCAATCGCAATCGCAAGTGCAGTGGAATATTCTAACTGCTACCATAATCACAAGTCATTTGTTGTTATCTTAAGTAAATGATAATGTTATTGCCGCGAAAACGCAGAAAATTTCCAATGTGTCATATTCTATGAGTTAAAATGGTTGAATTTCAGTCACATGTTTGGTAATGTGCGGGAATGCAGTCGCGCACCCTCGCCCTCGTACTTGCATGCCGATTCACCAAACGAAAGATGATTAAGTTTGCACGCATTTGAGAGAGCTCAAATTGGATACATCGAGATCTTTATCTTCATATATTTCTACATTGAGTTGTTTTGAACTCGACGGGAGACTATCACCTGGATTCCGGCTCTGTATGTCATAATACTATTATGCAATCAACATGGACAACAACCAATGTAAAAGGATGCCGGCATATTGTTAGTGCCGTAAGAATATATTGGTGGCGTTGCTTACTACAGCTGTCGCTTAATAAGTATATTCGAATTTTTAATTTAAATAAACATCATCAACTCTCCCATCTCTTTCCGTTTGATTCCGTTTCAGTTTGATGACACACATTTTTAGATAGAAGCATTTGTTTTTTTCTTTTTGAATTTATTTTTTCTGATCTCGCTTGCATCAACGTTTACCAAATAAAGACGTGCTTTCGATGAGCCGTCGTCTACAAAGTAATGGATTTTTACTTATGTCGTTTTTTTAGAGTGAATAATGCTCGGGAATGAGTTGAAAATGACGAAGAAAGCGGTTGCGGCGGCTGCGATGGCGTTGGAAGCAGCAGCAGCATCAAGATTATCGCATCACGAAAATTTTTCATGGTTGAACACATTTGCAAGGCACTAATATGATCGTGACTGAGTGCAAAATCCACTGAATTATCATCGCCCAAACCATACATATTAATGCACATGTGGAATATACATTTTACGAGACGATATTTCTAAAAACTCCGCCAAAAAATCGAAATTTATCATTCGTCGTTCTTTTCCATTCAACGTTCCGAAATTGCTGCAGAAAAAAACGCGCACATAAAATCCGTTATTCCATCTAAAGCTCGTCGTTTCCGTTCGTTATGCCTCCGCACTCCATTTGGTTGACAAGAATTCATTACATTTCTTGTATCCTCTCTCACCATTAGCCGCCAAAAGAGAAAAGAGGGCATTTAATATTCTCGATGCTAATGTATTTTGAATAAAGTAATCGTTGTTAGATATTTTGCGAAGCGATAACAGGATTTGTTGGGATATTGAGAGCAATATAGAAATCAAAACGAAATTATGCTTGGAACATAACGCATTAATATGAGCGCATGGATCCGTGCATTTTTTTTACTCTTCTTCTCTTCAGCTCGGGTTGAAAAAAATCGATTGAATGCGTTCATGCTACACATACATTTTTCGTTTGCCAATATATGCAAGATGATGAATAAAAACGAATCTCCATTAAGGAGTCATCCGCACCATTTTTATCCATCTACTTTGGATTGATGCGTGATGTGCCTCGCATCGGAAATGAGTGGAAAAAAAAGCCAATAGAACCATGTTATAAGCACATAAATCGGATAATTTAACGCCTAGTTTATTAAATTTATGGATTCGCAATTCTTACTGCACTGAACGGCAAGAGGAACCATGCGTATGTTTGCACACTTGCGCTTTATTGATAACATATCCCAAAATTATGTCAATGAAATCTTAAAACTCATGCCGGATACGAGATATTGAACACTTGATGCGGTAATTTAGAGAGAAAGCATCGCTTTATCAGCAATTGACATTTTAAATGGAACGCTTTGAAAATCAATTTCAATTGAATTTGCTTCATTTTCGAGCGAACAGAATTCAGCTGCGTAGAAACAAGCACAAATACTATATCATTCACGCAGCCCGTTACAAACAAAACTTTAAATCAATTCCAATTATGCGTCGTACATCACGTTTCGATCAAGTGCTTTTAATTAGTAAATCAAAACGTAATAATGTTTTTTTATAACATTATGTCTAATCTCATTATTTTTAATGGGAGAATGGCTCATAAATGCTTCGACGAAAACGTGCCGCAATATTATTGGACTTGTCAACAAGATAATAAAGATTTTTATTGGCTGTTATTCATAATTAAACTAATTGACATATTTATTGTGAAATCCATGTGATTTATCGACGCACATGATGGTGGATTCGATGTCATTTTTTCCATCCCATCTCCCACCTCTTGGCTTTCACACTTGCTCTTTCACTGATGAATTGGGGGCTATTTCGGATTAGAAAATAACTCAAGAAACCTTGCATTCATGAAGTGAATAATCGAAATAGCACAAAAAAAGCAAAGCAAAACAAAAAATGAACAGAAATGTGTGCTTTTGTTCGGTCAACACTCCTCGATGGACGGATATACAACATTTGTCACGGATTAAAGTCAGCAAGGACATATATCAAAATATACCTCTAATGCATTTCAATCTGGCTGTATTTTGAGATATTTTTCCGTCGTCTTTCAATTTGTTTATGTTTATTTTTCTGTGTGTGTTCCATCCCGAGTTACTTGCCCCAATAGCGTCGAATCCAAAGATTAGATCCATAAAAAGAAACTGTGTAAAAGGGATTGTTTTGGTTTTTATCCGAATGAATTGACTGTGAAATATGCCATGGAGAAAATGGCAAGTACATAAAAGTTTTTAATAATGTCTGGAATATTTCAAGAATATTTCATCACTGCTAGATCTTTTGGTCATCGGTGTGATGGTCGAAACCGACGTCGACGAGAAGTTATGAACATTAAAACGGCAAAAAAGGGAGCACTGGGTACGGTATATCATGGACGAGCCATTGGCTAGAATGATTTTCAGTGGTGTAAATATTCATTTCGAAACAGTATTTCCGACTCGTTTATGGGGCCATTCACAGTGAAAATGGCTGCTTTGGTCGATGTGATGAAATAGACAACACATTGGAATTATTGCCGGGTCTTGACATTTTGATGGTGCCAACAGCGCATTTCATAGGGTAAGAACAACATCGCCATATCGGTAAAGTGCGACACATCATTTTCAATTTTGTAACATGCGTCCCGAGGCGGTTTCTCAAGCAGCACATTCACTTTCTCTCCCTCTCTCACTCTCGCTCTCGACCGTACCAAAAAACATCTCAAGCAACCAGAGCCCACACTCCAATTATCGTATCACTAACGGCGACACTTTATCCTCTGCGATAGCCTCACATTCATAATAAGCGCGTGGCAAACGGTAAATCATCACCTAGTCTGTGCTTTTATCTGTAAAAAATCTGAACAATTGTACATTATTCAAGTTAGGTGGATTTTACTTTCGATTTTAATTACAGGTTTTAACAATTGAGGCTCTCTCTCTCTCTGTGATTTTGCAAAGAAAATTACGCATTCATGAAAGATTCGTAACACTAATATTCACCGATATCCTGCAAAACACTTGAACTTGGTGCAGTTTTAATTCATCGTGTTGCTTACATTTATAGCATTTGTAGAAAATTGTTTGGAATCTTAACATTTCAAAGGATACAGGAATAACAACCGATTGAGTAAAACGTGAGAGCAAGCATTTTATTGTGATGCGAGTCGCAAACAGTCGTTTGCATGAAAGCATGCTAATGCAACGTCCATTTCTTTTCACAAATCATTCAGTTTAGTCCATGTTAAACGAATGGAGCATAAGAAGCTCTATAGATTTTCATTGTCAATAGCCTGCCCTTTTTGTGTTTAGGAGGTACAAAAAATGATGGAATATTTGAAATATCATCGTCGTTTCGGCATCGGCATCATCCGGACATAGCATCGGAGCTTGCCGGCAATTATCTTGAGAACCAACGGACGGTGAAATGAATGTCATCGCCGCAATATCAGCAGAAACATAAAAATACGTCTGCATCATGCTGCCGAACAGCACAAAAAAAATAATTCTAGGCTCGAGTATCATTGATCCTATTGGAGAAGCTAAGAAAAACATCCCATATCGCTTCAAGAATAATAGACAATGGTCTGAGATCTACCAGTCTAATTGCTCTAATTGATTCGCTATGATGATTTTTGATGATTGATTTGATTTTAGGCAAAGCTTACAAATTCCGATAACTTGAAAGACTCTCAACTCAGGCTCGTTTGAATGATGCTCTTATTTTTCAACAAATATGTGAATATGTATTTCAAATGATTCGGAAATATATTCAGAACTGCTGCTGAATATTTAATGAAAGTCTGTAGATATGAAATTCATTGCTTGGAAACTGAGGGATTTTTGTGATCAAATTGATTTAGAGAATTTGGTATGATTCATATTGGATGATGATTTCGGCACCAGCAATAATTGAACTTGAATTCATCTAACGGGCAATTGATTCTTCCAATCTTTGTTTTTGACAGATTTTTGTGTGCTATTTACAACTAAATAGTTGTTTTGTGCTTCAAATAGGTAAATGCTATTAAAAGTAATTTTTTATTTTTGAAAAACTTTGGGAAAACACAGCCAAGGGTTTTTCTTCATCTGCTGTGGAGCTTGCGAAATTCTTCCGAAAATGAATGAAATAATTGTGCGCCATAGCACACCACTTAAGAGTACTAGACGATGAGTGGACACAGTAAAATCCATTTGCACGAAAATAAATTGTTCATTTGTAGTGTTTGATTCATTTTTTGTCGGTGCTCGTTGATGATTCAATGGGGCTGCTTTCAAGAGCATCATTTCTAAAAGCTGGCTGTGTAATGTAGCCACGGACTTGTTCATGTCTTTATCAAATATTTATTCCAGAGCGTCACATTGTTATACATTAATGTGTTTGTGTTTGGTGTAGCAAGCAATTCGCTGACACGAAATTGATTCTCTGTGGAACGAGCAAACGAGCGAGTGACCGAGCGAACGCGAGAGAGAGAAAATGCACCTTCAATTCCGTTGAAAAGTTGCCGCTTGTAATGCGGTTTCCTCTCGTATGTCAAAAAAAACTGTGCATGTATGGAAACGAGAGCGCGGCAAAGCGAGTGAGAGCGAACGAGAGAGCATTTGTGAAAAGTAAATAGATTCCTTATCGTTGTCATTTTGTTATCATCCATGTGAATGATGCTTCGGTTCAATATTTGCCACGCTGCCGGTGCTCAAGTGCCTGCAAATCGAATGAATGGGAAAATCGAATATGAAACCGCAATTGCAGAGCATTATAACTGAAAATAAGAAAATAAGAAAAAGGAAATGCTTTATTTTATTTACCCTGTGCTATGTTTGCATTCCGTTGGATAATATTTGAGAAATGTCTGTGAATAAGGATGTGGATGTTGATGTGTGTGTTCTTTTTCTTTCGTCCGTCGATTATTAAATATACCTGCAGAATGTTTGCTTTTGCCATTTGGACTTCCTATTCTTCACGCTTTTTTTTTTTTTTTGTCTCTCTTCCTTCATTCACTGAATTTGTTCAGTGAATTGCAGACCCTGAGAATACAATATATCGAGAAAACACACATCAATTTTGCATAGTCATAAGAAAAAGTATGCGAGAGTTGCAGACTATGGAATATAAATTGATTACATTTCCGTTCGGCTTTGTTTGTTCGTGCTCGTTCATCATTCCATTCCGTCCGCACTTGCCCCCCAGTCGATTGTCTATTGACTTAGCCGAGTTGAACAAAAAATATCATCGCTCATATGCTCACTCAACGAAAGCGATTGCGATAGTTGCATATCTGCTCATACATTCTCACAATGGCAAAATATTTCAATTAATTAAAATTGACTAGTTTCGGCTTTGGATTGATACTTTCAAAGCACACCAATTTGAAATATGAACATTTGAAGACATATCAATATCTAATGAATGTGTTTACACACACAATGTATGCATAACCATATCGAACCTGATTAACTTTTTGGGAATTTAAATACGGATACTGAGAAAAAAATCAAATATGTCGATTTAACAAAATTTCAATATTTCACAAATAACATTGGAAAATGGTTGAATTTTAAATGAAAATATTTAGTTTTTTTTTTGTTTGCGCGCGTGTGCATTTTTGATGTCCATTAGCATCGATAAATGAAGCTCGACGCACAATTATGGATTACGGCATCTGCACATAAATATCATATTACAACATGGATGATGGCATGTAATATATGAATAAATTATGAAAATTTAATAAAATACGAATAAATATTTGAAAGATCGCCAAAAAAATTATGTGTCGGACAGAGTAAAATGATGTATAATTAATGGCTTCATTGCGAAAATTCAATTGAACGGATATATTTCTGTTCGGGCGCTAATATCAATGCTTATTTGGTTACAATATTTACTAGAAACGACACAAATCCAGGTGAACAACTATTTTTTTCCCGGCAAACTACTTCATGAACACATATATATGGCGCACCTTGCCCGTCCTCACCGTTTGGTGGACTTTATGTTACATTTAGATAAATGAATTGCCCGGTGGACAGTCGTATCTCATGGGATTCCATCGGATTTAATGAAGGTACTAATTTGACAAGCGGTCTAAAAACCATAATTTTGCCAAATGGCTTTTTATTTATTGATAAAACGTTCCATGTCAAATTTAATTCACTGCTTTAGGTCATTTTCGACAAATTAGACTCTCTGCATGCCATAGCATTGCAATTAACTTTCATTTACATTTCATTTTCGAATGCCCAAATGTTAAATATTCGCGCTGAAATTTCATAGTTAAATCGCGCGGTACAGCACGAAAGATTAAAATCGAGTGAGTGAAAAAAAAGGATTCGTGAACTGAAAATTAAGTGGCATTTTTTTCGAAAAAATCTAATGAATGGATTTATAGATGATCTATATTTGGATGTGATGAAAACAAGCGCTTTTAATCAATACTATTCAAATTGACCGATAAAACTCGATTTTCATAACCCTTTCGTTTCACATTAGATCGCTTTGATTATCTCAATTTTCGAAACGCTTTTTTTATTTGAAAAAAAGCGCTTCCCCCAGTGGCATTAAGAATATCTAAAAAACGAGTTTGCTTCTGTTGCACTGTCCATTTGATGTTTCCTCCTTGAATTGGTAATTTGCAGTAAGCTTATGGTTTTGCCATTACATTTATTTGCAGCGCTCAACCCAATTTCATTTGGAATCGTAAACAAAAAGGCGCGCAACCGAATAGAATTTCAATGAAAATCATTTGATATGAAACGATGCAGAGACGACGTATGGAGCACCCCAGCATGCATCTGCCGCTGCTGCTGCTGCTGCTGTGTGTGTATTTTGTAGAATAATTGCAAATTAAATAGTTAAAAGCTCAAACAAGCATACGTTTTGCAATCGATAAAGCTGATCCTGGGCGATGCGGTCATTTTTCTGGTTAATGTACTTCTTTCAGTATTGTACATGAGCTCCAAGTTGTCGATTTATTTCACCCCCCGTTCGTATTTCCTGCTAGTGATTTTACATCAAAATAGGAAGAAGTACAAAGTTACATGCCCACTCAACATACGATTTAAATGCGCTTGAAAAAACACAAGCTGTTTTTTCTTTCGTTTGTGCTCGTGCTGCTTTGCTATCGCATTCCCGTTTGCACCATCTCGTTCGCATTCATCTCGACCGTTTGCTTTATTGATTCGCCCGTTTTTGCTGCTCGAACTCTTTGGAGAGTACACTTTCGCTACGGTATTTATTTGCTCTTTTGTAATGCTGTTTTGTTCCTAGCGCGCTGCCTTTTTTCCAATTCACTCTGTTCGAGATAGAGAGAGATTTTATATTGCTGGTAAGGTTCATTCCGACTGGAAAATATGCTCACATGTTCCCGATTGCTCAAAGAATTTCCGCTTTAATGGCATTTCAATGATTCAATAAAAACTAATTGAAGAACCGTATCGTGTTTTAGCTCCTCTCCCAAGCTTTTACACTCTTCCATTTCCCCAGTGCATTAAACTTTTACGCTTGCTGAATCGACTTACAACCAACTCCGCACACACCCACACACTTTTTTAGGCCAATTTTCAAATTCGCATAAACATCAATGTTACTCAGACACAATTTAAAATCAACTAACTTTTCAACTGTCATTTACGACGACTAAACTACCCTCATAACACTGGAAGCATTTATATCAAACTGAATTTCACGTTGAAAAGTTCATTCAATAGAAATCACGCTTCAGTTATCAAAAATTAGTTCGACTACATTCAAGTAATATTTGCTCGATCAGCCAAACAATAACAAAAAAAAAAAAAAAAAACAATTTGGCCAGGATGTAGTCGCTCGCGTTTCGTTGGTCAGCTTCGGTCGCAAGGGATTTTCAACCATGTTTGGCAAAAACTTTATTATTATATGGCAAAAAGCACTCTTATTCTATATTTTACGTTTCTTTGATTAGAACTTAGCTACCCATTCATATCTTGCGTAATATCTGTCACACAATTATTTTGTGATTGGAATGATGATTTTAATCCCGTAATATCAATAAGCAACTCGATAATCGGGGCATTGGCAAATTGAAAGCAATCGAAAACCACACAAATGTGCCATTTTTCGATGAAAAATGCTTCGAATGCTCACGAAATTGTTTGCTTGCCATTGATTGATTTTAATTTCAAAGCCAAAATTTGTACTTTCTTTGAACTATGGCGGTTAAAATAAGTTTTTAAAGCATCGTTTCTTTGATTTGGCTAAACGAATTCTATTGTTGGCAATACAAAAGAAAAAACAATTTCGATTTTGTATGTTTCGTTTTGCTCGGTGTCGTTGTTGTCGTCTTTGTTGTTGTTTTTCTAAGGTTCCTCTTTGTTAAAATAGCAATTTTCATGCATTTTTGCCGTTTAACCGCGTAAAAAAGTTTACAGTTTTCACTTTGTATTGACAAAAGATGACAAAAAATATGCAAAAAAAAAAAAACAAAAATCAAGAGTCAAAGACATGGATTGCTGGAGTAGCTGAGATCGGCTGAGTGTGTGTTTGCTCTTAATAGAAGCATCGAAGAAGGAAGTGAAAAGCGTCAAAGTGCATTGAAAAATGGAAAATATAGGAAAAATAGAACGAGACGGAGAATGTGAATATTCAAACTACTAGATGCACCAGTGATTGCAGCACCATAACGATAACAAAGTGTGCTAGCAACGAAAAAGGAATCAGCATAAATGTTTGTTATAAGATTTTCCATTTTCGTCTATTTCCCAAAGGAATGCGATCACACATACGAAATAACAAAAAACGAAGAGCCGTGCAATATCATCAAAAACAATCAAAAATGCAACGACGAAAATGGAAAATGAAATGCGCAAAAGTTTACAGTTCCGGTGCATGTGAAAGATGCGGTTCAAGAAGCCGTAGCTTGTTTGTGCAATGAAAAGAGAGAAAAAGAACCGAATTAGCTCACTCAAAATGTGATCCAAACCGATGAATTCCCACTGTGCCATGCACCCCGCTCATGTGAACGTTTGCAGCACACAACTGATGCATTTTCAATCTCTTTTTGATTCACATTTTATATTTGATTTCGTCTGCATATTTTGGCCAATTATATCGATATATGCAAGAAAAAGCAAACAAATCTCGAAATTCTTAATCAGTATTTGTTATGATCTAATGTTTATGCCACGGCATGCTTCAAAATATTGACTTGGGTTGTTGTGCAACATTTTCCATTGTCTCATGGGGTTTTGTGCTTTATGTTGAAGTGACTTCAATTTCTGCGTCCGAGATCCAGCCTTAACCAGATCGCAACCTCGCTTGAGCTTCTTCAATATCTTCCTCTGTTAAATTTGTGAAAAAAAGAATCTTTCTCTGTGAAAAAAAAAAAACATTTTTTGCGCGGAATTTAACTGCTTGTCTTGAATTTATTTAATATGTGTGTAGTGTAAAATTGCCTTCTTTCGAAATGTTTGTATTCGCATTTTCCGTTCATTTTATCCGCAACTAAGTGTGAATGCACATCACATTTCTATATGCATTTCAAGTAGTTTGAATATTCTTTGCGCACTTTGTGTGTGTGTTTTAGTTCATGTTTTGCTGGGTGCCCGAACCATCACATCGTCTCGATTTGAACTAACGAAAAAAGTAATTCCTTTCATTTCATGTTGTAGACAGTTCTCTGGAGAGATTTTTTCCATTGAGTGAAAATGCTAATGGAATGCGCAAAACTATTGAAGATTTGAATAAAATGTGTTCCCTTTTTTTACATGTTTGCACTAAAAAAAGTAGCTACAATTTGAAAATGCTTTCAACGTAAATGAACTACTGACACACCGATGACATCAGGGAAAAACCGAATGAATAATGCAAATTTAGTATGTATTTTTCCCCCATTCCAGAAAAAAAAAAAAAAAAATTGTTTTGCAAAATTAGATTTTGTGTGTGCATGTTTTTGGGTGAATGAAATGCATGTGAAATATGTTTCGGTGTTGGGACGACGATTCGAGAAACAATAGTGTTTTTCGGTGGAGCACAGACGATTCACTTCACGTCTCATACGAAAGCATCGACAACCAAAAAACACCCCCAGATTATATAAGATTGATTGCTTTCTTAATATGTTGCTCACTTTTCGGCTGAAGGAATGGACCCAAACTGAGTGTGTGACCCAAAGTGGGTTCATTTCAAGGACACAATTTAAATATGCTGAACGTTACGTTTTTTCTTCTCCCGCTCGCCCGTTCCTTTCGAGCAATAAGTCAATGAGTTTGCAGTGGGTTTTCAATTTATTCGCTTTGCAAATGACATCACACAAAATTAAAATGGAATAAAAATTATGAAAATACTCTGTATTGAGTCTGATGAGCGCAAAGCGAAAGCGTAAAATATATATGCAACCAAAAATATGCATGTGCACCATTATAACAGCTCTAATTGAAATGTTTCGAGTGCATTTTTTCGGTCATTTGCGTGCAATGTATGCATTTGGCCCCCTCTTGTTCCGTAAAATGTGTGTGCATTCTGCATTGCATGCGGGAATGTTGTATGCTTTCGGTGGTGCTTTCCTGTTGGCCGAGGGAAATTTTGTTTAATTTTGTAATTGTTGTACTGAACCGAAAAATTGTCGTTTGGACAATCTCATTTATCATCGACCCAAGCCGCACCGCACGCACACACACACATATTTATACGTGTGTATGGCCGCCATATTTGTGGAAACACATCCATTAGTATGCTTATTGGTGCAGCATGATCTACCGAGACTTGCTAAAATACCAGCCATCTAGCCAGCGCCCTATCCAAATGATGACAGGAGAACAAAAAAATGCAACAAACTATTTCAGCTTGTAGAGCCGTCGCTCACTCTTTTTGCTCATTCAATTCATTTTTTCTTCTTCTTCATGATATGTGTGTTTTGGTGTGCACGATTTTTTTTTTCGGTGCACTAAATTTTGGAATGGGTTATTCGAGCGCGCCAGGCCGAGTGAGTAAATTGCATGTCCTTCTTCTGAATATTTCGTCATTGCCGTTTGTTTTATAATTATTGTAATGGATGTTGAGCTTTGTGTGCAAATATTAACGCTATAATTCCCATGCATAAAAATGTTATTTGCATAGAGTTGTGGTGGATTTTCGCTCTTTATTTCGTTTAAATAAGTTTTTTCTTTCTCGCCGCTCTATATTGTCTGTTCATGGAAACTACCGTCATTAATAGTCTTTGAAACGACCGTTGTCCGCATCACACAGAATAAGAAATGGCCGGCTGAATGCGCCACAAAGTAGCAGAGAATCGAAATCAAGCGCAACATCTAGTGGATTTTATTGTTATGTGCTGCGATTCGAGTGTGTCCTTTGAGACTCCACTATTTTGGCTCATATGTGATTTGAGTGGCGAGTATAGCGCATTTTGGTGATAAGTTTGCAAATGAGCTCTAAGAATGAAAGCTGAACAAAAATGAGAAAGAATAACAGCGGCAGTGACGCTGAAGGGAAAGAAGAAGAAGCAGGGTTGGAAAAAGAATTTAGCCATTCATTTGACCGAATAAATTGTAAATTTGCGTAGTGTTTCGTTTGTGTGTGTGTGTGTGAGAGCGTGTGCGTGTATGAGCACTGGGCAGCAGTTTATTGGTCAACTGAATTGAATCCACATCGGCATTAATGCGCGCGTTAACACACGGGTATTATGGTTGTTGATGGCGGGTCAGCTGTCACTTGTCAGACATTAGAAGATAGATTATCGCTGGGAATTGAATATAATTTGGAAAATAAATTTTGTTTATTTCTTTTTTTGCTGGCGCTGCTGCTTCTGTTGCTCTCTCACAGCGTGGTCGTTCAAGTCAACGACGGCATAATGGCAATGTGGCGCTAAGAATTGATGATGCGAACGATACGGTCACCTCTCCGGTCGCTCTCCGATGATAGATAACACAAAATAGTATCAAGACATTGTTGTGTCTAATACAAAGCAATTAGATAAGGGATAAAAGTGACAAGCGGACAATTGTGTGACAGCGCGCCCATTGTGTATGCGTTGAAGAAAGATTACCAATGGTAATCTTATAGCATGTTACATAAATTTCATTCTAGCTGATGATCACAAGTGAACCTTTATTGTGAACGGAATTGTCCAAAGAAATTGGCCGTTCAACATACGGTCCCGGAAAAAAGCTCATTTGCATTTCCCCGGAACAAAGACAAAAAAAAGCAAAACAGACAATTTTTTTTCAAGCTCCCATTTCTTGCATGGATGTGTGCTAATTAATATGGAAATTTAAACTTCGATGTCTAGACCGGATCAAATTTAAATCTTCAGCAAACCAATATCGTACAGCATATTTTCTAATGTCGCCGATTCAGAAGAAGCTATTAAATCTGATTTACGTCTTTTGGGTGCATGTCAAACCTGCGGCGATTTTAACGAAAACAAATGATAGCCTTAATTGAAATAAATTGCAATTGGTGCTATTTGACCAGGGCAATCCATAGGTAATCTCCAGCGGTTACTGAATTATCAGATTTTTGGCAATATACACACTTTCGCACACGCTCTCGCTCTCACACATATGACCGTAGAAAGAAACATTTCATTGAAACGAGAACAAAAACGGTCGAAAGAGTCTTAACAATACATTATCGGCAATTAGGGCTTGGGTTTTGCTCTGAAAAGAGAGAAAATTCGAAAATACACATATTTCGACCTCGTCTCTCATCTCTCATCTCTCAAAGAGGAAACCATTTGGTTGAATAGATATGAACGATAGTATCACAAAGACCGACAAAGAATATACGGTTACAGATAAATGTGGATGTCAAGTCATTAGATCCCTTTTCACTCGGCACTTGCTGTCTCTGCCATTCTAGCAAAGAAGAGCAAGACAAAAATGCGAAACAACACTGGAAATAGAAAATAGAGAGCAAGAGGGAAAACATTGAATGAGCAAAAAGCGAAAAACCGCATAAAGAAATCAGTATGTTGACTTTGTTTGGAAAACATCGTTAAATCTCAGTGTCCGGTCTCGAGGCTAACGGCTAGCAACACAGCAAGAAATGGAAAAAGAAAAAAATATGCTTTCATCCACCCCCTACCCAACGAACAGATGCTTGCATTTCAATTTTCATTGAGATACAATTACATCGACTCACCCGCTCACTCCCTCACTCGCTCGTACGCACACATGTAGCGCGCTTTTCCAACGAATGCGATTGCTTATTGAATTAATACTTACTTGAGCTGAAGAAATCTTTGGATTACACCGTTCATAATACAAATCCGAGTGTATGCGCTGTGGCAATTGCAGCATCACACAGCATTGGTGTTGCGAAATATAATTTGAGGCGTTTATTTTCGTTATGTGAAGTAGAGCGATTGGCATTTATTTAATTGGATTTCGGTGAAAATTGAATACGAAGAGAGTGCAAAATTAATTTCGCATTGCGCACAATACCCTCTCAATGCACAGGCACACAACACACAATACACATTACAAATCGCAAATCGGCATGAAGCAGAAATATTCAACACGAAAATCAACTTATCACTTATTCGTTAAAAGGTGATTTTCCACAGATTTTCCAGATGTGACCTCCAGCTTTTTTATCACAATCACCGCCACCGCCGCCGCATCGTCCGAATATTAGAATGTTATTTGAGGGAAACCGATGTGTTGTGAATTTCGAGGCAACAATTTGAATTCCGGCATTCATTTTATGTGCGGTGCCATTAAGCAAGCGATAAATAAATCTCTTGTGAATAGTTTCACGGTGATAATGTGTAGTCGAACTTCTGCATTGGCCAAATGAATTCTAATTCGTCGAACGGAGACTTTGCTAAATCTGCACTATGTTCCAATTGATTTTTGTTTCAAATGATTAGTAAACCTTACACTCAAAACGTGTTAGTTATTCTATTACGTTACATTCTTTTTCTGCTTCTATTTTGTTGTTGTTGCAGAATAAATTGTCGAACTCTTTTTGTGTTTCGCTCATTATTTTGAGCAAGATTCTCGTTTACCGGCATTAGATGAGACACTTCTTAAGCAGTACGCTTCAAAAAATATACTTCGTTGTTTTAACGTGTATTAAAAATTTGTCTAATGCATTTGAAACAATGCTAGAATGCAATGTTCACATTGCAAGTTTTTATTTGTTGAAACTTTATGCAAATAGAGATAGATGAATACATATTGTATATTTTCATCTCTCTTTGTAGCAAATGAAACCTTACAACGTGAGCATTGCATTCCCCGGTTGATTTGAAATGATAAACAGATAATAAAAAGTAGAAGCGAATGAATATACGATTACATTGTAGCCAGGAGCTTAACGGCTGCTCTCTCTGTAAACGTGAAAAAAATATACCCTGTACGATTTTTGTCACCGATAGACAACATATTTATTCACCTTTTAGAGGCAACATCGATGCACTAGATTTCCGTTCACATGATCGTTTTAAAACTGGAAATTATTGGGATTGTATGATTAAGGTGAAATGTGCAAGTATGCGATAAAATATTGAATGAGAAAATGACTAGGAGCGGCGATCAAGCCACCATGGAATGGATTGACCGAGCGGGAGCGAGCTATGCAATCAAGTTGGAAAGGTTCGATACAGAAGAAAAATGAAGAGGAAAAGAGAGAGACACACAGAGAGAGAGAGAGAGAGAAAGCAAAACCGAATCAGACGGTTTGCAAATAAAGGCAAAATGGCATAGAGAACGTTCACAGTAGATTTTAAAAGAACGAAAAACAAGTGAAATGGAAAAAAAAATCTACACACAAAGTTGTTGGATGTTTGTGTAGGGAAGTGCACACACATGAAGACATGGGTTCCGAAGTAAACGAGCACGCTCATCCAGTTTTGCGATACAAGTGTTCAAATTCTCAGCACATCGATTTGTATACCATTTGCACGGTCCAATGAAAATGGGAATAGCAAATTTCGAGCAAACAAACAAAGAAACACACAGAACATATTTGCTCTCATACATGCTACTTCTTCAACTCCTCGCCCTCCGCTCAAAATATCGATTCCAATTCCTGTTCATACATAAATGCATGCATTTTCGTTGTTGATGTTTTCATGCGTGCGATCTCTTTCGTCGTTGTCGCCATCGTGTTTTTTTTTTTTGTTCGTTTTGATGGCTTTCTTTTCGGTACACTTTATTTTTGTGCGTCGCGCGTTAATAAACCATGTGTATATGTGGATATGCGAATACTTGGGATAACTCATTTTTAACCCATCGATTTAGCTTCGAATTGACGAAAAATGGAACATTTGACGTGAATCGCTGAATGCATACTGCAGAAGCTTATGGGACATTTTTATCGGGCCGTAACATTTCTTAAAATATTTGCACACATGCTACGCATTGAATAGAAAGAAATGAAATGAAAGATAAGCACATATTCGAAGTCAAAACATACAAACACTCCATACACACAGTGAGTGACTGAGTGAGTGAGTGTATACATGTCTCGGTATTCCTGTGTTCCACTCAGGAACTTCCTACAAACATCCGGATGTTGGCGCAATCGGAACAGAAAACAGCGCGCGTGGCAATAGCGAACAACATTGAAAACTTTTTAAAGTTGAATTTTGTTTCACTCGGATTACCCGCAGTTACAGTTTTTCTCTTGTTTTTGTTGTATCGGTGCTGTTCAGAATGCCTCAATGCATAGCTAAAATGAGAAAAAAGGAAATGGAGAAGCAACGCCAATTCGCACAAACACACATATCCAATGCGAACACGCTCAGACGCGTACCACTCTTCCCGGGGCTGTTTTGCCTCTAAAATCGAATCCAAGTCGCTCTAATGCGACATCCAAGTTTCTCTCGCTTTTTCACATGCGACAAGAAAACAATCGAATCAAACTCAATCAAAGAGCTCAATACTAGATGCAAGTTGTCGATAAATCGGCGGAAAAGAAGAAAAAATCACGACATAAAAGTTTCAAAGAAATTCCGTATCCAAGTCCAAATAAAACGCAAACAAACAACAAAGTAGATTATTTTCAAATTAAAACAAATAATGAAATTAGGGAAACGTGATATTGACACCAAAAAAGGTTTAAGATAACATCGTTCATGCTACATCGATGTTGTCGTATGTGTGTTTGTTCGACGGCTTGCCATTGCCAGGCAACTCGTGCATCTCTTTCCATTTTTTATCTCAAAATAATGATGCGCTAATTGATGGAATAATACGTGAATTTGGGGCTACTAAAATTGTCTAATCAAATAGAGCAAGAGAGAGAGAGAGAGAGAGAGAGAGAGAGAAAGGGATAGGGAGTGAAACAAAAAAGATAAACAAGATTATTTGCATTTTAGTCCCTTTATCCTTCGCATTAATTGAAAACGCATGTTTGCGAACAATTCAAAAAATTTCACGACAATTTTAAAATTGTTCAGCCTCATATTCACATCAGCGAGAGAAGCTGACAGAGATTCATATCACTTTGAGTTAATTTTCCTGATATTTGTTTGCCTGAGATATATGTTTAAAACTCCACAAACTCAATAAATAGCAGTACTTGTGCATACACGGCACAGCGAACATATTCTATATTTTTTGTGTATCTTGTACTTGTATCTCTCTTGAATATGCTAAGCCCGTACGCTTGTTAACACTCTTACATCTAATACAAAATGTTTATTTTGATAATTTTAATTTAGAATATTTGTGTACTTGATTTATATTGGGCGGGCGGACGAGCATTTGAGCACATCGGTTGAGCGCGCGGTCGCTCACTCGATTATATGCACAAGAACATGACCGTATGTGAACAACAGACACAATATTTGATTATGTTCGAATTTATGTTCTTTGGGCTTTGCATAATTTCCTTTTCCGAGGAGGAGAGCGAGGAACATGTGCTAGCATTGCGCATTAAAATACACACACCCACACATGTTCTATCAGCAAATTGATGTTTTCTTTTCGAGTATTTGCATGCATTTCACTAAAGTTTACTTCTCGTGGCGCCCGCTTCGATCGCTCAAATCCAAGGATAACATTGTATAATGTACTGGCTGCGATGGAATCTCCCACAAACAGAGAGTATTTTTTGCTGGGTGTGTTTCTAAGCCTCTGCTTTTGCGATTCGAAGAAATCGAAGAGAAAATATCATGACGAATATTCCATCCATATGCGGCGATGATAATAAGTTGCATTGCACACAACAAATAAAAAAAAACATGGACCCCCAAAAATAGACATTTGTATTCAAAGGCGATTTGATTTATTTGTCTCCACTGATTTCTCAAACATCAGGTTTGACATCTCATCTGACTAAACGTTTATAGAAATGCACTAATGTTCAAAAAAAAGCTATGATTCAAATGACATTTCCATATGAATACAAATTTCAAATGTTGTGCCATCTCTTTTCGAAAATTGCAATTATTTGTGTGTGAATAAACTTAAAAACTGAAGAAAAATGAAAATGTATGCTCTAAATTTCGTCCAAGATGGTTTCTTTCAGGTTTTTTCAGTTCAACTAAGTGGTAATTGTTACACTCTGTACCCTGTGCATGTTGCACTCGCAATCTCCATCACAGCCAAATATCCAACTTATGCAATTGAGGGCAATGCAAACATGCATACGGTTTGACATGTTGAGTTCAAATAATGTTGTTATTAAAAATGCTTCCGAAAATTACCATATTATGTTAATAGAATATTAGTACGTTTTTGCTGAGAGATTTTCCAGGGAATACATTCCACATTCGTACTCATTTGCCAATTCTTCCGAATACATTGCATCCTCATTCGCCCAAATTGATCAATGCGAATGAAAAATGTAAATCGTTTTACTTTGACATTGTTTTATTAACATTATGGGCAACTTTACATTGGATTTCAACATTTTAATATAATTAAATGCGTACAAAAAGCGGATTAACCATTGCATTACGAATAAAGACGAATTCTCATCCACAATTTGCGAATTCAATATGATTTTTTCATGATTTCACCGACATTTTTTTTCGATTAAATCAAAACGAATCTATAGAAAAGCCATGCTAAATGCGTCTTATCTCTCGCGAGCTGATAAAAACCAAAAAATGCTACCAATTTTGAATAAATATGCAGCAACATTCATTCATATGAAAAGAAAATCCCCTTTCGATTACATTGAAAATGAAAAAAAAAACGACGAAGCATATGCATGAGCATATAATCCACTTAAATAAATCCTTTTGCATGCGAACAGCGGAAAAAATATTGTAGCTTCGCGGATGTTGAGGCGTTTCGACAGGTAACAATGAATATCTGTCGTTTGATCGGAATCCACAGAAATGCATAAAATAACGATACATTGTGTGTGCCTTTGTGAGTGTGCATTTTTTTACTTTTCTAATAATTGCTAGACAAAAGTGCCAACAACTTGGCAATCGTTCTGTTCACAACTATGTATGACTTCATCGCTAATAAGATTTATTGATTTTAAATTTCTGTTGATGTATGGAACACGGTACACCACACCGAACATTACCATCCATAATCATCCGGAGCAACAAAAATGTATTAACTTTGTGCTAAAAAATGTGTAGATTTAATCAATGTACAATTAGGATTTCTTCTTGAAGCTCATTTCGATGTGAACACAATGATTTTCCCAATCAAATCTAACAAATTTTGATGCACACGAATTATTGCTTCAGATGAGTATGGTTTGTTGCATTGTTTGGAGAGATTGTCATTACCATCATCTCGATAGCTATCGTCATCCACTTTCTTCCTTTGCTCGCCGCTGTATCTCTGCTTGACCATGACAGAAACACATCCGAAAGGTGCGCTTCACCCACTGCTCCCTCTCTCGATCTGCGTATGCCATTTCAGTCATTTTGCGCGATCAACCCGAATACATGAGCTCTCACTCTGATTTATTCATAAATACTATAATAACAAATGATAAAAGATATAAACAGTAATCAAAATGAAGATGAAAAATTGAATGGAACAAGGGAAAAAACGTGAAATCTTCAGAGACCATTATCCAAACCATATGATTTTGAGATTTACTTTTTATACGATTATAGCGTATGTTCTTGGAAGGATGTACGTTGAATGTTATTGGTATGGTGTGTGCTCTAGAGAAAAAGGTTAATGACACACACCCACCCAAAACAGAGATTTTCTTTTTTCATCCCTTCATGGCGCGCGCTTCCCGTAATAGTTTTCTTTCTTTCTCTCGCTACGCAACAGAAATAATCAGCTTTTGAATGCCAACACAGTTACCTGCGATTCTTTAGCTGATGGTTGGGATTCAAGAGCACAAATAAGACGACAGACAAAAGTAAAAACCTTTCAATACACCCAAGCAATCAAGCAGTTGAACAGATTTGATGTCACCCGATTTCAGTGTCGCCTAAGCGATGTTGGCTTATTGAATTGGCTTCACGAATTTACTTGCTAGTGGTCCGACGCTAGGCTTTGGCTCTCTGGCTGCTCTGTCTCACTGAAGTCAATCATTGACTCTGTTTCAATCAGACGATGTTTGGTTTTCGGCAGTGATTCAATACTGAGCCGATTATCTATAAAATATATGCGCCAATGCGCTGCTGCTATTTCATTTTCTTGTCTCTTTCGTTTGCATCTCTTAACGTGCCAACACAAACGCTGTACACAATCACAACACAGTTATTAATGGAATTTAAGACGCAATTTTCTCTGAAATATTTTCCATATCCCTTATGGAATTGGTGCTCTTTTGACGGTGTTGAGAATGAGTACTTTTTCCATGTTTTGGCGGTTGCTATCATTCCATTTCTCTTTTTCATTGTGTCCCTCATTTTTTTCCGAGCGCTGTGCAGAAAAACATCATCATTGTCGCTACTTTGTCCCTGTTTCATCGTATCATCATATGCATTGGCTTATTTAAAGATTTCCACATTCCACACACATATGAAAATCTAATGCACGGTAATCCTGTCTGATACACATGCTACATACCCACTCACCGGCCACTTTTTTTTCCATTCCTCGTTCCCACTCGCGCTCCTTTCCAAAGTATTATTCCATGTGGCAGATTCTATCTACTTTTTTTTCTCTCCATCTTTGGCTTTATGACATTCTGCTTTTTCACCGGCTTTGCGCTACACTTCTTTATTTTTAATCCAATTCAATTTGAACATCACCTGTATATATGGTGGATACGGTGCTTAAAACCTCTATGCAATCTGGTTGCACCGCCCAACCTTAAATTGAAGCATACACAAAGCATTCTTAATCGTTTTATTTTCAGTATGGTTGTTGATTTTTCATTTAAACTAAAATACTTTAAATTTTTTCTAACGCGCACATCTTAGCGGTCGATGGTACGGCAGCATGGGGTTGATGTTGTTTGACGTTGTGAACGGTGTTTGACCCTTTTTCATTGATCGTTACATCCGTAAATACTAAACAGAATATATCGTTCCACCATCCATCCCATGGCACATTCTCAGACGTCAGATAATCCCTATCACAGCAATATTTCATTCATTAGCTCGACTTGAATGAAAAGGATAAAAATTGGATGGCAAATAATGGTGAAGCATCCAACAGGGAATGTAATAACACCTGAAATTGATATTGTAATCCGCGATGCAACCACTGAAAACTCGGCAAATAAACGTTTCAAATAAGTCCGTTCCGAAACTGTGATGCACAAAAAATGCGGTAGAGCGAATACATCGATGGAAAAACTGATGGAACGGTCGGTCGCTTTGCCATACCAAAATAAATCATTTACTCACTTGAATGGATTTATAGTTTTCATTATTCCAGCGAACACAAATTTCATGAATTAAATTGAGTAAAGAAGAATGTCACGGCGAAATGTGCCAACGAATTGAGGGGCAGCGATTACATGCAACAAACAAATACACAATGGTTCTGTTCAATACGATTCAAACAGTTGCTTATCCTTTGAGCATATATACATTTGGCATTCCATTTATCCGTACTCTTAGTCGCACACTTGGACTGGGGACACGAGGGTGAATGTAATGTACTGTTGAGCAATAAAATCGTACAGTGAAAAAGACACTCCATGAAATGAGGCATGTAGAGACTGAATTCTAAGTCGAAATTAGGTGTGCTAATTGGATACACACCGAAATCCAAATTCCGCCAATGAATTTCTCAGGCAATGCACTGTAAAATCGATGTTCTCTTTGATGTTTATCGCGCATTCCATGCTCACAGATTATATGCAAATGTCGGTAATTTATTAAGCACAACAAAAAAAAAAACTCGATTTTCTTCAGTCTGTAAATAATCAAGTTGCTCAGAAAATGAGCTAGGAGGGGAAAAAGTCAATATATTTGTGTATAAATGTGTAATCAAACTGAACGCAGCATTCTTCCTCGGTCTTTTACACATTACACCATTTTAAAGACATGATTTTTCTCTTCTGTTCGACATGATTGCAATGCGTTACGGAACATTGAACTTCAGCAATGAAACAAGTCAAAGGAAAATCGGACATCGAACTTAACACATTACGAGGATGATGGTGATGCAAGAGTTTGATGTTTGATTTTTGTTTGCCAGCCACTTGGAAACTTGAAAACTTATTGCCGGAAAGAGAACGCAACTTTTTAATTTGAATTCATTTTCATCGGTCGATGTACGGCGGTGCGATGCAGGTAATGCGCATTTCCAATGTTCAACTGATTTTTGCTCCTTTCGAACTAATTCGTGACGATTTGTCAATGATGCCACTTAAAAACTAAACTTCCATCCGTTGAGCATTCTCAACGAGAGTGTGCAATGCAGCGGGAGTGCGTTCAATTACAGATGGATGGATCACCACGAACCGGTGCTCGTCGAATTCGAGCTATTGGCGCACGAAATGAAACAGTGATTTTTCTTTCGCTTTCTTCAGAATAAGGCAATATTCTTTCATTACGTAGTCATTGCATCCGCGCAATGGAATGGAACAAATGAGAGATCCCAAGAAGCAGTGAGCGGGCGAGAGAGCGAGAATATATATGGCGCTCTTCAGAAGATTGATTAAAGTGAAAATGAACAAAGCAAGATAAAAATTGAAATATTTGGGTTGATTCATGCGATGCGATATTCCTTGCTTCATATTCGAACCAATTTGATTGCATTTAATAAAATGGGGCGCGAGCGAGCAAACGAGCGAGTGATGGCGCACGCCATCGGCTCCACTTCTCACACTCGCACAAGCACGCAATAACATTTCAACATGATGTGCAAATTTTCATTTGTTCCATTTTTGTTCTATTGAATTCCCTGTGCCCGCCAACGCACATTCTCTCTCTCTTTCTGCGTCTCCTCTCGTGGCCCGATTTTCCGATGATGTGATGCTTTTTGCTTCATCTCATCCGATAAAATTCAAGAGTGAAAAACTAACTGCCTTCACTGCTCGTGGCTCGCTCGCTCACACTTTATGCATGTACAGTGATAAGCCATGCGTTCACAATCATCATCCGTTCACTTCAACCTAATGAATAAATCAACCGTGTGTCATGTTTTATTTATATGCCTTTCTGATGTTTCTGTTGTTACTGCTATTGCCAATGCCACTGCTGCTTGACGCTTGTTTTTATTCGTACAACTTTTATTTTTGTTTGTAATATTCTATGTGCTGGCCATCGTGCTTTTTCAGATTCTTCGACTTCTCTCGCAATCTCTCTCTCTCTCTCTCTCTCCGCTTTTGCAAGAGTTGCATGTTCGTCCAAAACCACATTCGTTCGGTTTGGATTGTTGATGTTGATTTTGGCCGAACTTTTTTGTGTATGTTTGTAATCAATTTGTAAAGTCTATTATGTCAGAATGAAATCATTTATCTTTCATTTTACCAGGCAAAGTACAAACCGAACCGAAACTTTTTCTTTGTGCCACGTCTTTATCTATTTGCTTGGGTTTGCTACTACAACGCATACAAGACGTCTAAAATGAAAGTTCATAGAACTAGTGCTGTGACCAAAGAAAGTGAACAGGAGTGAACGAGAGATAGAAAAGAGCGCGGGTCGAATATCGGCTACAACAACAAAAAGTTGCTTTCGCGAAATCCTTTCATAACATATGAACGCTGTGGCCACATTATCGACATTGTGGAATGTTTTATTTGATTTTCATCAAATGCTGTTTGTTGATAAATTATATGGTTTTTCCTCTTTCATAAATACGGATTCAATCAATTAAAGTAGAGAAAGGAAACAAGAGAAAGAGAGAAAAAACGATGAGGAAAAATGCTTGCAGACAACGCCGCCGTATGAATCGATGATTTTCACATACAAAAAGCCCACGCACAATTCCACGAAATGAATTAATTCTTCTACTGCGTATGCATAGGCTTGTGTCACGCTCTATTCAAAAGATATGCGCGCCCGTCCGTCTTTCCGTCCACCACATAAATAATTTGTCCGAGCGTCTGGCTCATTTTTGTCTGTATCACGCAAAATAAATTACGCTGCATATCAAAAACGCATGTTTTTTCTTTGCACGAATCTATTTGCCGTTGTGGAAACGTTTAGGAAATGATTAGTTTGATATTCAAGGCACGAACTTTTCATGCATACAAGGAAAAGTCACAAAGCATCACTAAAAATTTGCTGAATCATTATAAACAATAGAAGCAGAGAACGAGGAGATGCTCTCATCGCAAAACATTCCATTTCAATAAAATCACAACACAATTACTTTGGCTCATCATCTGATTTGCGGTTTGAGGCTTCTGCTTCGCATACTTTCATCCTAATTAGTTAGACCTGATTATTAACAAAATCGCTTCAACTTTGAATGCGAACTATTTCTTTCTGTTGGAAAAACAACAAAACAAATACTGATATGGAGAAAGAGAGAGTGTAAAATCATACGTTGTTGAACATCCCAAAATCTACGGTTGAATAAATGGTTTGGATAAGTTTTCGTTGCCTATAAACAGTGCTAAACGCCTCATCCGCCCTATGCTATGGCACACTGCGTTATGTGAGAAATTCGAAACTCTGCTTAACATTTCAATGCTTTTTGCACGCGGTGTACCTGCTAATAAGTTTACGCTACTTTTTTGCATCGAGCCGAAGCCCATTTGCTTCAGTGAGCTTTACATTCCGAAACTTAGGGCCATGGTTTGCCAGGTTTAATAGTGAAACAGTAGGGTTAAATGCGGCAGGTTTTTTTCACGTTTGCTGTACGGCAAAATAACTTCTCAGAGTCAGCTGGCATATTGGTATTCTGTTTTTCAACGATTAAAATGTTCAAATGCATATTTGCTGAAATTTGTTGCTTTATTAATTCTTGAATAATTATGAATATTTGCCTGTGGCAGAAGCCTGAATGTAGTTTTACATTTGCATTTTGGAAGAAAGGCATCGCTCTTAAGCATTGCTTTGCTTCGAATTTTACAAAATTCAAAGGAGAAAATCTAACAAGCGTTCAAAAGGGTACCAATTTAACGAAATGAAAGAAAATTTAGCAAAACGATTGAAATAAATGTAAACTTACGTAAGAATCGGAAACCGCTAGATGGCATCGGTGAGAGTCGTGCGTTTTTGTTGCTGCCAAATCGGATTTCATAGTTTTTGCATTTTATTCATTTTTGCGCGTTCAAAAAAAAAAAATCATTTTTATCCTCGTTGCGTTGTTTAATCGTGTTTGCATTATGATTTTATGGAGTTCACGTGAAAAATTGTTTTTGTTAATAATATTAATACATTTTTGGCACGGGAAAGTGTACACTTGTTTGGCATATATCAAACTCGAGCATTCGAACAGAAGCGCCGGCTACAGTTATTGTGAAATTTCAAATATGTTGGCCGAATTTCAGATTGCCAGTGTTCCATATGCACCATGAATTATTATCATCGTAAATTAAACAGCATTCATTTACGATTAATTTCAATCTTAATTGTTAAGTACCAATCACGGTCAACGAATTGCTCCAGGAAAGGTTGCAATCGTTTTTTCAGGTCCAAAACGCATAAAACGCATAGAAAATTCCGAACGCAAAAGTTATAACAATTACAGCGATAGCATTGTAAACATATTGAGAATTCAATGGATTTTTATTGGGTTATTTATTCAAAAGATGCATGTCTTTGGAGCTCAGCTAACTCGTCTTTTAAAGGGCACAACGGATTCTATGGAAAACACTTTTTGTCCTGTTTAGCGAGTGTCATCATGTTGAAGTATTCACAAAAGCTGAATGCAAATGTTCCATTGTTGTATCTTGTACTATCGCCTAGAAGAAAACCGACCGAAAGAAAAGAAACAGATTAAATTTGTAGTGTGTGTTCGTGTATGTATGGAAGAGCAATTTCATATTCACAAAATTCATTGATAATCTCTTGAAGTATTATCTGGTTTTGTCATTTTCCAATGTTTTCTCATTCCCATTTGGATGTTATATGCTGGCAAAGGATGATATGTGTGCTCTTTCAAGTCTTTTTCGATATTTGCTTTTCAATGTTGTGTAGTGTTCGCAAACCCGACCGAAACCCGATCGACAATGTCTTTTCGGGTATTGCATAAAAACAAAAAAACACTGTCGGTCGGACTTACAATCTATAGAAGACTGTCGGGCTGTCGGGTTTCGGGGTTATCGGGATATATAAGCATGGAAGTGGAAAGAAAAAAAAAGTTTTATTTTTTCACAAATAGAATTGAAACGAAATCAATCACACAATTTTTTGAAGTAATTTTGTTTTCGATGTTATTTTTTCTATATTCAGTGTGAAAAAAAAACACACAAAATATCATTTTTGGATTCAACCTCGAGCATAAAGATGCGTCTGGTTTGGAATACATGCCAGAGGGTCTAGGGAATCGCAATTATGTTTCGGTTTGAAACAATGATTTTCAATTACAAACTGAAAGATCAATAATTTAACAAAAAATTTCGGAATATTTCTATTTATTTCGGGAAATTTTTATATTTCCAGACAATCAACCAGTTTTCCGACCAACTCCACCGACAATGTCGGGTGTCAGTCGGCTATCGGGAAACATAACCAATTGTCGGTCGGGTGTCGGGACTGAAACTTGACCCCGATCCGAACACTAATGTTGTATGTTGTCAAAGAGTTTATTCTTGTTGTTATTCGATTGAGATTTCGAATCGATTTCTTGTTCTATTTCAGTTAAGGCAGCTCCAAAAATTTTGTGCTCGTTGATTTATGTGTGTGTCTGTGTTGGGAATTTGGCTGTGTGAACGAGCAAACGGGCGATTGAGTGCGGATACGTTCGTTTAACCCGTTGCACATAAATGCATAAAGTATTCCAAACGGTTTCCAAATGTTCAATAAGAATATTTAACTGTTATTATTATTGTTGACACAGCGGAAAACGCTTTTGAGCAGATTAAATTGTTGGAATAGAAAAGAAAGATACGTGCGACAACGAGTGTCTTTTCTTTCTGTGCAAGTAATAGTCCTTCGCATATTCGGTAACCGAATGAAACACACACACACACACTGACACAAGAGAGAGAGCATTTCTATTGCAATTCTCTATTTATATGTAAAAATGCTTTTACGTTTTTAATATCTTCAGTTGATTCTTTTCATTTCCGTTTTTGACGTTGTTTTTTCTACTTTCCGCAACGAACGAACGACCCAAAAAAGGAAGCGCTTGTAGAAATGATAGAGCGTGCTGCAGCTGTATCCCCAGCGCATGAAGTTTTCTGATTAAATTGGATTGAACTGAAGCCAAGCGATTCAGCGAACAAGACGATCTACCGGATGTGTTGCGATGATGACGATGAGCAAATAGAAAGGAAGAAAGAAAAAACAGCGTTCAACGAACGAACGAGCACAAATACCAAATATCAATTATTTACTAAAAATTGGAGCATAGAAACAAAGCAATAATATGATATTTTCGTATTATTTGTTTGAATAAAGAAAAAAAGGCCTTAGGGTACACACAAAAATTGATTGTGCCTTGTGAAAATTCAAGCGAAAAGTGCAAAATGTTAGATGAAATGGAAAATATCTCAGGCTGGAAAAAGAAATGAAACAAGAATTTCCCAGCAATATTATGATGCTCAAATCTTGGCATTAAAAAAAAAAAAACATCTCCAATATTTGACAACATGAGCATGACAAAAGTCTTTCAATGCTTGTAATAGAATACGAAAATCTGTCATGCCAACGATGTGAGATGTTTGGTCTTCGGTGTTGTTCTTTCTTGTTTTTTTTTCTCTCTAAATTTTCTTGTTATGCCAAACAGTCGTGGCACCAAGCGCCACACCGCCTTCATCAACTTGCGCCTTAAATGTTATAACAATTTTTGATCAAATCAATCAAGCAGCACAAAAGCATCACATAACTTCTGCAAATAGGTCAAAGTACCAATTTTTGGAACATTGTAAATATGGCAAATGGAATTTTCATTAGATGAAGGCCGAAACATTTGACTCAAAGTCAATGTTTCAATAGCACAAAAGAAATCGACCGCCTCTGATCTGCCAATTCGTTGCATTGCAAAACTTTCTTTAATTGCAATTCTAAACTGCTCTTTCGTTTTTTCAGTTTTCGAAGTTTCATTCATGATATGTTCCGTAGCTGAATAGAATTTAACGATTGACTGGGCACAATAAGCAGTGAGTGTGCCAAAATATTTATGAATTGAAGTTGATGTAATCGAACACCATAAATGTTTTCTTTTATCATTTAATTCAGATTCAATTTTCGACAGTTTGTTTTTTTGATATTTTTTCTTCGTTGAATTCGTAATTTATGATGCAGTCATTATGGCGTTTACCATTCACCGATTAAAACATTAGAATGGCGCAATTACTGCCTACTGAAATTGTCATTTGGTTTAATGACCTGCAATGAATATAAATTTGATAATGGGTGAGCTATTTGTGTTTCCATTTGGGGATGAACCAACGCGTTTTTTTTCGGGGTGTGTATAGCAGGTGTTCATTCTCTTATCACGATTTTGAGTCAAACGTATCGGCTTATAATTTGTTTCGCATTTTTATGGGCTTGGCAACTCACCATCCAAATGGCCTCGCATTTTGAATGAAAAACTACGACATTGAAATTCGGTTGGTTGAACATGAACTGATGAAATTAGACAAATGTTAAAGTCTCTAAATGTGGATCGTTATCAATTTCTGCTAGATTTATTGGTGCTTGTCTTCTCATTACACACCTTTATTGAATTTACGTTTGTTTGTGTAGCCGCTGTGAGGATGGTTCCATGCAATTTCCCATTTACTTCACATTTCTAATGTCCTTCTTATAAATACGAAATTACTCGTTATGAGACTTCCCCATTTGCTATTTCATCGTAAATCTCTCTCTCTCTCTCTTTTTCTCTTCCTATCAATAATATCTGTAATGTAAAATTTATTTGATTTAGATAAGAAACTTGGTCAAATTTTGGACTTCGGGTTTCGTTATAGTTTGATTGTTTTGAAATGTATTACATCGGTGTTGTTGAAAGATATCTTGTATATGCTCATAAGCTTGCGTGAAAGGACATAATTAAATCAAAATGGTCAGTTCTTAATGCTTCCCAAACATAGAGTGGATCATTTGGAATAGACATAAGGACGATAACAGACGACAATATGATTAGATATGTTTGATATGTTGATTGAAATACCCAGAAAGAAGGGTTGAATGGAACACATTTTGGAAATGGAAGAAAGAAACTGGCAGCCAAACAAATGGAATTGTAAGAATAATATGCCAAAACCGGTTCGACGATGCGTTCATTCTTTTTGTATGAGGCTTGTTTTTCATTGAATATCCAATCATACCGAATCCATTAGGAATTATGTGGATGATCCAAATATTTACGCAAGAACTGCAGTCTGAACAAACTGCAACACATTTAACAAGGTATACGAAAGATATATGCAACGAAGACTGTTGTTTTTCCGGATCGATTGAGATTGCTTATACACCAAAGCAGCCAAATTCATTCGCGTGCAACAGCTGTGCACATCGAATTCCAATTCGGGATGAGTCGCGCGTTTTGAATGCTGTGCTTTTGTGAATTTTCTGCTGAATTGCATTGGTAGTGAGTGCGCGCGCGAATTGAACAGATGTAACCAAGTGATGGCGCGCCAAATGGGAAAATCAAGTGAGTGAATAAACGGCGTAATTCTAGTTGACGTCATCAAAGCCACACCCGCACACACTCTCTCTTCATATCGAAATGATAAAATATTCACAATTTGACACTTTCATCTGGCATCGCGTCTCTCACAACGTCAAACCACAAAATCATTTTTGAATTATTAAATATGCTATTTACTGTCATAAAATGAGCACAATAGCGGATGGCTTTGTGCGTTCAACCGGGCCGTGTGCAATGTGCATGCCATGCATCCCTCTTGCTCTCTTATTCTGTGTTTCATTTTCTGTAAAAGGAAAGAATAAAAATGGAATTACCGTACCGTTTTCATATGAATACTATCGAAAGAATCCCATAAAGCATGTCATCGTCAAGCAACTGTGAAATGCTGTTGCTGCTCCTGCTGTTGTTCTTGTTGTTGGCGCCTTCGTTGTCGCTGCCGCTGATCAACACACAAAGACACAAAGTTTCGTCTTTGTAGACACCTAATTTCCGTTAGTTAAACGATTTTACAGCCAGTCATCACCCTCACAGAAATTTACTTTTCAATGGTTTTTGGTTGAATACTTTTAATGTTTTGCGACAGTAACAACAGCAACCGACGACGTCGACATCGGTGACAATGAAATCGCTGCTCCAATGTTTTTTGCAGCAACAACCATGACACTGGTGGTGCATCAAAGATCCTTTTCCATTGTAATTATTACCATTTTACACAAGAGAAATTAATAAAATTGAAAGTTGAAATCCAAACACAAATGAATAACTGAGTGATTGAGAATGAAAGTGGTCATTCGCATTACACCTCCTGCTCATGCTAATGGAAATACATATTCAATGCGAATGATCATTTTTATTCTCAGGGGCTCAACTCCAGTGATTTCAACCGTCTGTTGGTCACTTTTCAGTTCCGGCTCGCTATTTTAGCTGCTTTCCGTTAAAAATCCGGTCGCATATTGGGCCTGAAATGCCAGCTTTATCAAATAGAATTATGCGTTGCTCTCTCTCACTCTTTTTCTATTTATCCACATATATGTATGAATTATTCGACTGAGATACTTTGGATGTGTGTTGATTCTGTCTGCCTTAGCATTTTATCTCTGTGCGATTTTTCTTTTTGTAATACCATTCACTAGTTTCAAAGCGATTTCCTTTTTTCACTTAAACGCATTTCGAAAATAGACAAAATACCGTCCTGTTGTTTAACTGGCCGTACATTGTTCATTTCCAAGCATTTTCTTCGGAATGCTCTCCCTCGCTCGCTTATGTGTATATCATAAAACATTTTGTGGGCGTCCTTTTTAATAAAAAATATTCTCTC
Source organism: Obolodiplosis robiniae (assembly GCA_028476595.1). Classification (NCBI taxonomy): domain Eukaryota; kingdom Metazoa; phylum Arthropoda; class Insecta; order Diptera; family Cecidomyiidae; genus Obolodiplosis; species Obolodiplosis robiniae. The sequence continues at coordinate 1,818,815 of CM052017.1, read as the reverse complement.
ATTTTCATTCTGCTGGACAATTGTCGTTTCAATTGAAACAGCTCGTTTAAGTTGTAGTCATAAAGCAGCGCACATTTCAACAAAGTTCATCTCTATACAGATATATCTTCAATACGATTACAAACAATGAAATCATTGTTTTACGAAATAGGAGACGATGACCAACGATAGACAACATCAACGAACGAAATACATGGCATTGGACGCTTCTCTTTAGAAAGGGATATGATGATGATGATATTTTGCTTTCACTGTTTGATGAATTACATGGCATCCTGCGGAATAAACAGAGAGTCGCATAAATTTCCCCAGCATTTACACGTTTTTGAAGTGAAGCGCCCGAAATGATTGAACATGCACACGCAATCACACAACAATCAATCTCAATAGGAGCATAAAACAAACAGATATATCCGAGTCGAGTCGCATTGGAATGACTGTATTCTGGAAAGATTTAATAAAAAATCTCAAACAAAATACGGAATTTTGCATCTGCTACATGCACATCGAATTACAAATTTATCTCACGCTGAAAGCTATGCCCGCTACGCATGTGATACAGCAAATGAATTGCTCGCCGGAATTCAACTGGCTGCAAAATTTGTGCACAATGAAAAGCTCTTTTTCTCTCTGTTTGGCCATTATTAATGCACCGAGTTTCATCTCTGAACGATTTTCAATGGTCAGCTTTCGCCAGCTTAATATACCTAATTATGGCACGGCCAACCATATGATTTTCAGCACACTGAATGCTTTCGTCTTATAATTTACAAGGGCATTTTATTCATTAATATTGTTGAAGCATATTTTCCATCCAAATTGAGTATATTTTTCACACAATAAAACAAAAACTGGGAATTTGTTGGATGCAAATTATTTTTTCTCTGAAAATTAACATATGTTTTTCTCAGCTCTTCATTTGACAGCCTCAAGTGTGTTTAACGCGATATTCGACGCAAAATATTCATTTTGACTGATGTTTTGCTTGAGTTTTTACCAAAGTAAATTACAGAATCCAATTTAGGTGCATTCGTCCGTCCGAAGATTGTCTGGAATATCCGATGGCCGTTAAAAAAATGATTCAAAAAATCCGGGGGTTTTATCATTGTCAAACTTTATCTCATTACGGCCACACATCTAATTGACGAAACTGTAAAAAAAGCGTTAATTCTTATTTTCACATTTCCATCAATTTCAATTATATGAACAATTTGTTTTGCAAATTTTTTCCATTAGCAATTGAAAATAAAACAAGATAAGAAAATAAAGCCGTCAGAAAGTTACAGCTTAACAAAGAAAATGAGGATATTACTTATAAAATACAAAAATTGTAATTGATTGTTCACCATCCAGAAATGAAACTGTCTTGTTGGTTATAAAATTCATTTATATTTTACAGGCTACTTTCAGTCTGCGGCACTTTTTTGTTACTTTGCAATGATGCAAGCAGTCTATTACTAAACATATATGCGCGCCCATGCACACTCCAAATTTACAATCGGAAGAATGTTTCAGTAAGTTTGTAATTTAATTAATATGTAATATGTGTTGAGCATTTGCCTAGAGTTGGTTATGCTTTTGTAACAAACATCGAGACAGGCGTCGGACGGCAGACGCTAGTGAGAGTGTGCACTGGAACAAAAGGTATGGTTTTGTTGCATTTAAATTGTATGTTGTGGCATTCCATTGGAATGGGCCCGTAAAAACAATGCTTGCAGCTTCTAGCATTTACCATTTCCTCGCTTTTTCGAATGCATGCACTTTTGTTTAACTTGTGCTTTTTTGCACATTCACCCACTCTGCCAAGCTCTCACACAAATTCAAATTGCACACAGCAGCGACAGCAGCAACAGCAGCACCATAGCTATAAACCCGAAAAATGAAGACGAAAACAAAAGAAATCAAATAAAGCATTTGGTGTCGGCAACGTGTATGTGCGTGGTGGCAAAAACAATGTGCAAGTTGAGTTTTGTATGCGTGCATATATCGTGTAAAAGAAACTTCGTTGCACACACACACATACACATGCTGGAACTGCATCACTGTCAAAAAGAACAAAGAATGGCAAATGGAATAGAAAACATATGAGAGAGAAGTGAAGAATCAAATTGAAAGTCCTAAAGTATAAATGAACTATTTGCCAAAGCAAAATTGTAGACGATACGTGTTTACGTTACAGAAAATGAGGAGAATAGAGAGCGAGAGAGTGAGAGTGTAAAAATGGGAATTCTTGGATGAAGCAAAAAAACGAGAAAAAAATGGGCGAGAGTGAATCAAATAGAACCGGAGAACTCACTCTTCACTAACAAAAACGGTTTCATACATTCTGACTTGAAACAACAGAAAAGGGAATTGAAATTAAGTACAGAAACAACACCAAAACAGTAAAAAATAGTGCATCAGGAACGAAAATTGTGGAATAATATAAAGAACGAACATGAAGATGAGTGGTCCTGGCAAAGGCGTAAAGAAAATACTGAAAACGTGCGATGAAATGATGTTCACAACCTCTAGAATAGCCCTGAAACACACACAAAAGGATATTATTTTGTTAAGTTCAACAAGAGAAAGAGAAAAAGAGAGCGAAAATGTGTTCTTCACTTTGGAGTTTTTGGAATCGGTTTTTTGCTCTCGAGCGACTCTTTATACACAAGCATGAATCCCATTATCCAAAGCGTCAACCAAAGTTTTCTCTCATTTTGCCCCCAAAATTATTAGTTGCCACAAAATGAATATTTTAATACATTCTATAAATATTTACAGCTCACATGCACCTCAATCTCTTTCTCTCTTAAACCACCCATCCCCTCCTAACCCTTTCTCTTTCTCTGTTTCAATCCCTTCTCGCTCGCTCTCTTCGTTCTGGGATGCAATTACAATAAAAACAAGGCATTACGTTTCCCACATCCATTGTCTACTTTCTCATTATTTTACTTTCCATGTTCGGTTACCTTTTTGTATTTCGATTTTACTTTTGTTTGTCCCGTTCAATTTGTTTTAAATAGATTCTATTTTGAATTTTCAACTTCAATTTGAGGTGCTCATTGAAGTTGCTTGCTGTTTGTTATTTTCATTTTGTTTACTATGGCCTTCGTGTTCTTCGGCCCAAAAACACTTAAATCGATTGTTTTCACATGACACATTTGCAAATGTCGTCTTTCTCTTCCATCCCATTGTGAAATAATCAATAAACTTTCACAGAAAAATAGAAATAATTTCATAGAAATTCTACATTCCGTTATATTTCGCGAGCGCCGAAACTCAAAAATTATGCGTCAGATGCACGCACACATGCACCAGATTTTGTTGTTGTTAATTTTGCTTTTTCCAACATATTTCAACTGCGAAAATAAATCATTAATGGAAAATGGCATTCCAATCGAATGGAAATTTATAGTATCATTCTTTATAATGCCTGAAAAAATAATGAAATACATTATTCGATTAATGGCGGGAAAAAATCAATGTGCTTTGGAAATGGGTGTGCTCTTGTCATATCACTCATAGTCACCAGTAAGACGAAACTCAAAATGCATTTTGTGGAAAATCAAATGAAGGAAAATTGCCAGTTTTGGACTGCACCACTTGAACATGCATTATGCTGAGTGTATCGTCAACAGATAAATGCAACGCACACACACACGCACATTACTTGTAGTAATTTACCACAACATAGAACACAGAGAGATGTAAATCACATTTATAGATTTATGATTATGGCCCATTCTGAATATTTATTCCTAATTATTATGCACCACAGGATAATATATTGTGTTCGTACACGACGAAGATGTATCGATTTGAACATGAGCACGAAAGAGAATGAGCGAGAGAAAGAGAGAGATAGTGAATATTGATCAAAGCATTTGCATCAGCAAACACACACGATTCTTGGAAATGTTGTGTTGAAAGTGAGCAATGATCACTTTCTCTCTCTCTCTCTCTCTCTCTCTCTTTCTCTCTCGCTTAACCCCAATCTATATACCTTCATTCAGGTTGAGGAGAGGAGACCAACATATTGAGCATTGAATTCCGTTTTCGTGCAAAGGGATTAGCTCAACTTTATATGCAATATACTCTCGGTTCGTTTAATCACGCTTGCATGACATTCTGCATATCGATGATAATAGAACATAATTTGTTGGTCATTGAAGTAGCATCAAAGCAATAGTACATACATCGCTACCCAAACAGAACAGAACATAATTAAAGTCGGAGATATTTTCAGAAAGCCAACATGCGATGCCTCACGTAATCGAACATTGCACATTTAGCCAGAGAATTTGCAAGAAATTGCCACGTTTTTTTCCACGCACGGCTTAACACAGTCAATATGTCAGTTGTTCAATTAAAATTGCGATCAATTTTGCCGTGTGCACATTTGGTGGATCAAGTGCTTCGGAAACGTCACTACCATCGAGAATGTGCATTGAAAATTAAACGGGCAAATGTGCGCTCGAATGGCTGGCATTGTTGCGGTAGCAAATGCCGGAACCTTTCCATGCATTAATATTAGTAAAATGTCATTTCGAGATATGGGATACTTCCGAAATTCCGAGCATATCTGATCGCCATTTCTCAAATAGCCGGACCATATGTAAACAATTTTTGTTCTATATTCCAATGCATTTGCGTGAATCGATCAACATACACGCATACAGTTTTGTCTCGCCGAAAAGAAAATTACCGTATTTTTCGCCATAAATTTTCCAGTTGCAGGACAAATATTATATCAAATTTTATTAAATGTTCCTAGTGGCATTTGGATGTGGTGTGCGATTATCGCGCAAATGGTGCTCACTGGTTCGCTTAAATAGTTTTGTCCGTGTGGCCAAATGCTCACGCACGCGCGCACACACTTCTAATCTCATTATCGTTTTGAAAATTATACAATACATGGTTCTGTGACCCAGTAAATTATGTCAGTCGAATTGCATGATTGCGAACAGATCGTCAACATCCCGAAATATAGCTGCGGTTCAGAATGGCTCATAAAACAAACCGTTTGTTTAAAATTTAATACTCGGAAGTATCTCTTGGAGTGTGCGACGTGCGCTGGCAAGCCGAAGAAAAAAAAAACGTTTGTCGCTAGCGCCATTAATATTGTCAACACAAATTGTTAATGGAAACGAAATTATGATGGGACCCAAAACCAAAAGGTTTTCATTAAATAGCCACAAATGAGAACGCAAAACAAAGTACATTCACACATTGCTATGCTTTAACACAAAAACACCAGTAACGGGACAAAGCCTTTTCAATTCCAGATAAATGCGTTCCACCAACTACTCTTCTACTCCCTCTCTCTCCTGCTCTCTCGCTCACTTCCTCAGTCCAACATAATTTATTGCTACATTTTGCACACGAACACACATAGTAAAATTATCAGTTATTTAAGCAGACGCTTCTCTCTCTCTCTCTCTCTCTCTCTCTCTCTCTCTCTCTCCAATAAGTGTTTGTGTGTATGCATTTGTCGCAATAAGGGCTGTTAATTGCTGACTCGGTTAAAATTGTGTCAATGGTTTTAATGTTTCGGACGATACAAATTTGCTAAATGTTGTTCGAACATATTGCGTTAATTTCATAAAAGTTCCTTCGTTGATAATAACGCTACTGCTACTGCCGCTGCTGCTGACGGATGTCCCAAAACAATATTAATGATAATCAATTAATTGGTAGCTCTTTAGACACAGCATATATTTTATCACAGTCCACAAGATGTTTACCAATCGAAATATTTCTGTTTCACATATCAAGTCAATTGTATAACGTAATATATTCGAGATGGTTAGGAAATGTTTGAAAATGTTTAATCAATTTGTAGCACTTCATATCAACAAATTGATTTAAGTCGATCATTTCTTAAGTTGTTTACATTGAGAACAATTTCCATTTAAGTATACACAGCTATACACACACACACACAGTCACTCACTCACACGGTATTGCAGTCGAAACCCCTCTCGATGCGTTTCTCGCTGACTTGACACAATTCCTAAAAATCTAATTTCGAATTCTTCGATATGCAGCGCTTTTCTAGTTGTTCTGTGCTGAATCATATGGATGGAACAACAAACAAGCGCTCGATTCTCAATGCGGCACCATATTGCTATTGCTATGCAACATCGTGCTCAAATTAATTGAAGTCTATTGTCGATTTTTATCTTGACAAACAATGAAATTATTTGTATAAAATGCATAAGTGCGTGAAGAAATTTACGAGGGGGCGACTTCTTACAAACAGTGCCGTGTTGTCCGCTTTAATCGACCTCACAGAAAAATAAATTTGAACTCATGAAATCTTTTTTCTGTGTGTTTTTGCAGGTCGCTTATTGCCGTAGCATTGGGATAGTCTAGAATGAACAACCTTTGGCCGAGCAAGCAGAGTTGTAAATTGAATGCAGTCAGTTGCAGCAGCATCTTAACGTAAATTGACAACAATCCAATTCAGGAGTCGTTAAAAAACGATTGGAGCATCGAATGGCGGGCGTTGAACATTTGGCTGGAGCTTTAAGCCCAGTTTGCATCACCAATGTTAACCACAAAATTGTCCGACCAAAGCCAAGGCGGTGAGTATTTATGTTGCCCGTTTCAATTAAAATTGTATGCAGCTTTTTCTTCATATTTTGTTTGATTTGAAGTGTCGTTTGGGAGCAAATAAATCTGCTTGAAAATGAAATCATATATGTTATTCAGAAGAAATCGAAAATGAACTCAATTGCCATATTTCAATCGAAGTTGATGATGACGACTAATGCAGTCTTAATTTCGCTTTCATTGCATGCCACTTCATTTCTCCGATCATAATCTGAATTTTCTTTACGTTTGTTTTTTGTCCATTCCTTCTCTTGCTCGCTCGCTCAACGCAAACTCTCGTGTATTCATTAAAATATGTAAGCCACGGCTCAAACATATATGCACCAGCTGCAATTAATTTACTTTTAGTTGCGCATTGTTTTCTGGAATTTTTTTCCCCCCTTTGTATGGAAGTGTTATGTGTGGCAAATGAAAAGTGCAAGTGGAGAAAAACATCGTAAATATAAAAAAATGCATATTTTTTTCGAGTGAATTGAATATCAAATGCAATGCCTCAAAGGAAACTTGTGCTTTCTTTTAAATTGGCATTGCATCCAAAATCGAAATCACTGTGAATCTTATCAATCGCAAGGTGTTTGCTTGCATGCGCGAAATAGCAAATGAGTGAACGAGACGAGTATACATTGAGCATCCAAGAGAAAAAAGCATCAAAATGCATGCAATCTTTTTCGAGTGACTGAAAGTGAGATGAAAGCGTGGGAGCTGATGAAAAAACATTCGTGCACACACATTGCGCGTTCCATTGTTGTTGACTGATCTGTTTTTTTTTTTTTTTTTTAATCTGGATTCACTCATTTTTTTATTGTGCTGTTAATTATTTGTTTAGCTGCGATACTGTTGTACTCACATAATAATCGTCTGAAATGCGAATGTGTGCGCATGATATTCTACACGCAGACACCCTCAATGCTTTCCGATTTGATCGTATTTATTAGCAGAATTCGAATTAAATTTTAATTGGTTTTGCATTAATGTAACGGCGCGTGTATGCGGTGAACGCACAAGCAACAATTGCCGAACATGAACTGACAATAGCAAGTGTGAGTGACCCGACCTGTGCGCGCTCCCTCCCTCGAATGATCGTTCGGTTATTATATTTCGGTTTTTTTTTTTAAACAATGCGCAAGATCTCAAATTATTCGCCCTGAAAATCTCATTATAGCGATTTTTCTGCTAAAAACAAAAATTCATTGATTTGAATTTCTCTAAAAAATAAAAAAAATATGTATTTCTAACCTTTGTTCGTCAACCAATTTTATTCTTCATAGCTTTTAAAATGACTTGATTCGTCAGTATGATGGACGATTCTTATATTCTGGAAAAAATGTTTTTTTTTTCGAGATGGAACAATCGCACGCGTTAATATGCAAGAGGTAAAATGCTATTGAACTCAAGACATTTTGTTTCGCTGGAATTGAATGAGAGAAAATTGGCGGCAGCAGCAGCTTCATGTAAAAAAAATAAATTTATTATATCTCATTTCATTCATTCAAAATCGTGCCATTTGAACGTGGCAAACGATAAATATTAGAAGAAATGAAATTGAAATGACTTTCTATTTCGTTTTCAAGAGCATTCTTGAGCGACAACCGTTTTCACTTTGTGGAAAAACACTTTGTGCCGCGAATTTATTTGGGTTCTGTTGCCACCTTCATTTTAATTGTTTGCTGCTGTTTATCATTTACACATTCGCTAGCATTTGTTGTTGCATTATTTGATTATCAAAAACATGAAAAGAAAATGTGCCGTTTCATTTCGTTGTTTAGAAAGGGATACACAATTACACATAGAAATATATTCGTTGGATCAGAGTCAAAAATTGTTTGGCATCATATTTAAACGTAACCCAAATTGAGAATGAGCTAGCATCAATTACGAACCAATTAAGTGGCCATCTGGGGTTTCTGGTCTGGTAAAGTCGCGTGAATTTCAACAAACATCGGACCCGAAACAGTGCTTAACAGTCAATAGAAAAGTATTTCTTTCGTAGGTTTAATAATTGTTTATGGCATTTCGCCAAAAATAGAACAATGGTTCGATGTGTTTTGATGCTGTGTGATGGCGATGATGATGACAATGACGGTACATAACGGGTGCGCACAAATAGTATACAATTATCATGTTGTTTCAGTCAATGAACTATAAAACTTTGAGATAAGATGCCCTCATTTGAATTTGAATGCGGCCATTGAGAACAATTGAAAAAAATCTTCTTCAAAAATCTATCTCGTTCTGTGACTTCTTGGCAATAGAGCATAAGAAAGATGTATACTTGCGATTGTGATAGATCACTCTAGCAAAATTGTATGGCCACAATGACTTTACGTAGCTCACACGTTAACGACAGCAAAACGAGCACCGAACACACAGCAAGCAACTAAGCGTTAGAATACGATGTACGCATGCATGCATAATGTATCAAATTGATCATCAGTTGAATTCAATGCAAATGTGATGTGTGAGTGCGCGCGCGCGATCCATGCAAGAGCCAGACAGGCGAAGAACTGACGATGCGTTAAGCTCAGTTCGGTCGTTCCATTTTAATTATGTGAAAGAGTTTTTTTTGGCTACTATTGCCCGGATAAGAAAAGCCCACGAATAGGTTAACGATGGAAGTGTGTGTGTTCCAATGGCTGGCATAGCCTTGAAATATCGGATTTGCACCGCCATTTACTTTGGTTGAATTCATTGTTTTTGTTTGCTACGATTGCTGATGGACTGACTCGCTGGCTTGCTGATGGGCTTCACATTTTACCTCTGCTTATTGTGCGATGCACATTCTTAGTTGGCGCAGGAATTCGAGACGCAATAAACGAGTTCAAATTTGGATGCATCCACGAGAATATTGCAGACATATTTTGTAAAGCATTCATATTGAATATCATGGCCCTCACTTGCAAGTAAAGCACTCATCGTGGATGCAAAGTTGCGCGCAATTCAATTCAATCGGATCAAAATACTTCACGTTAACAAGGTAACTTAAAACCAATTCGGTATTTGTGTGAAAGATTCAATGAAATAATCAGAAAAGACCATGCTCACGACAAATGAATGACTGAACTATGAATCGGTTCGCGCATACTCGCGCATACTCGCGCACTCCACCGAATCACCCATTCTTTCGAATGAAAATCAAATCGCACGAATTTAATTATAAACCTACATTAAAAAAAGAAATAGAAACAAAAACCAAACGAAACAAAAGGGAAATGGTAAAGAAGAAGAGCGTACAATTTAAACAGACATTAAAAAGACTCTGTAATCGACAGCGTACCACAATAGATCAACAATAAAATCTGATAATGGCAGAACATCAAAAGTGAGATCCGGAATCACTATTAAAATTGCACAGCCAAACGCCCGTCCATTCGTCAGCCCGCATTCACTCGCGCACATATTAAGCGTGTAAATCCGTGGATCAAACAAATTCCACCCGAATCCAAGAGAGCACACACAAAAATACAAACGATCGCAAGCATCAGCCAATCATCATCAGATGCACACATACGTGCGCGCACGTCACCTGTGAATTTGTGATGTTATGCTGCCACACACAATAAAACTGCAAACGTAAAATCCCTCTACATCGTTTCAAATCGAGCAATTTTGGCTTTTCTTCGCTGATTGATACCATTTTTCGATTTTGCCAGACACTTTTCAGTCTCGAGATCGCATTGTGATGAATCGGATGTGGAATGGTGTGTTTTGCGCGTGCGTATTCAAATATTCTAGCGTTCAAAGAGTTAATGATTGATTGCGTGTTAAAACGTCTATAGAAACCGTAATTGGATTCGAAGTGAAATCGTGAAAAAAATTGAGAAAATTGTGCATGAGCTGCATTTTGGCTTTTCGATGTTTTTCGCGGCTTTTTTACATAAATTATATTAATTCATTTTTTTTTTTCAAATATTCTCGCAAAGACATTAAAGAATGGTATTACAAAAAATCAAGAACTGCAGAAACAATATCGCCTGAGAAAAGCAGTTGATCGGAAAACGATTAGAAATGAAAAGAAAACAATCAAATTAGCATTTGTGGAATTCATTTTGTTGTATCGCACATTGGTTTTTTTTTTGTTTGGCATGCGTAAAAAAATGATAAATGTTTGTTGAACAGCACGCCAGTTCTTAATGGATTTAGACAATTGATTGCGAACGAATCGAAGTATATATAAATATGTATGTATATACGTACATGCGATGATAATGAAAGAAATGTGGTTAGCAATCAAACTCGCCGCGCACAACTAATTTGTTAATAGAAAAAACAATGGGTAAAAATGTTAATTTCATGTTACTCGCAAATGAATGATGATTAAATGTGAATTGGTGCTTCGAAATTGAACAGATTATATCAAGATTTGCACGATATTATGTATTCAATACGATCAAATCGATTCATTTGTGATCATTAATCGAATGGAAAATACGTGAAGATCAGCAAAGACGCAAATTACCAGCGGTTGTTTAGAGGTTTCACTTTCGCAGTGCCACCGCCCATTGAGCATGAATCACTTTGGGCAATAATAATAATAATATCGAACGAGCATTGTATGGGATAAATCGCGCATTATCGCTTATTGATCCTCTACACAAACACACGCATTTGCTCATCACGCACTCGCATCATCCAAAATCGGTATCAATTAACCATAAACAGTTTATTAAGATTAGAAAAGAGAAAAGAATTTCGATGAAGCACTTAAACATGTTAACAAAATCGTTAAGTTGCAATGAAATTTGGACGAAGCAAGTGCCGCCAGAATCATTTGCTTCGCAACATCTGCAGCAACAGTCGAACAATGATGCTGATTCCGCATTAGCTGCATTCAAACGACATAAATCCAGTGATAAATTAACCAAAACGAAAGCGGAAACTCACAAAACGGTTATTTACTTTGGCGATTCTATATCGAGTAAAAAGCAACACAATCAATTACAACAACAAATGAAAGCCCAACAAATGTCAGCCGCCAATCGAAGTTTAAATGGTACAGCTGCTATCGCCGCCGCCGCCGCCGTCGAATTGAATGACGAATCATCTGATTTGAAACATGCAAAGCGTTTGTGTGACGAAATGGTTTTCAAACGGCAACAATCGGGCCGAACCATAAATAATCATGAAATTTTATCGAATCGATGTGGCACAGACGATGTGGTTACTATCGTCAATGATGTAAAAGTGATGAAAAATGAGTCAATGAACTTGGTGAAGCATTTGAAAACGGTTTTAGAAGAAAAATGCCTACAAACAACGAAATACGAAAGGCCCGGAAATCACATTGAACACAACAAAAAAGAGGAAGTTGATAAAGTCCCAAGTGAATTAAAATCAAATGTAAATGCGAATCAAAGTTGTGATGATATTCACACAGCGAACGATCAGAAAGTGGATAAACAGCTGCCTTCGTTCATTGAAAGTATCGTGAATGGTGTTATCAATATCAAAATCGACGATAGCTACGATGCAGCCACGAAATTGGTTCGATCGATCGAAAATGCCGACACCGATGATACGGACAGTTTCGATGCAACAGAAAATGGCAGCAATGATGTGTTCTTGGATGTTGGCGGTGAAGTCAATAATATGTATCTTGACTGGAGTTTTGTTCAAGATTGGAGATCACGGTAACTTTCACGATTGTTTGGCAAAACACAATCTATGAGTTCTTTTTCACGATTTCGTCCGTGATATTCTATCACTTTTGTTTTCTTCCGAACGTAAACTTTTTTTTTTTCACACAAAATCTTCATTTAGAATTTGTATAATAAATATTGAAATTGTAATTTTTGAAAAGTATTGAATCATTAAAAAGCAATTTTTTATTTTTATGCTCGTTTAGACCATCTGGGAATCGTGATGTGCCTTTATTTACAGCGTATGTTTCGCCAAATCCGAATTCATCACCATCTGTAATGAATTGTGTAAACACCAGTAATATGAATGGAAGTCCCGCGAATGGTATGAATGCATCGGCCGCAATGAATCAGGCATTGACAAATATGAATCCATCGATTCGCGTTCACAGTCCCGCCACAGCTACACCAGCGATGCGTGCCCCAAAAGAAGTAGCATTTCGGCCTAAAGGTAAAATTTCTGTAACAATTTGGTAATTTTTGCACTTTCCATATCCCATTTAATTTTTAATTTTTGAACAAATTATATATCGATTGTACCTGTTTTGCATTTCAATAGGAAATATTGATCAAAAAGCAATGAACGAATTTAATTCGATAATACCTTTATCGGTGACTGGAAGCAATGTGTCCAATACAAATACTAGTACAATTACAATGTCGTCGCCTAAAAGTGTGGACACAATCGACGGAACAATGAGTCATGGTGGGAATTCAAATGCAACCACTTGCTTGGTTGGTACAACCCCGAACAATGGAAATATGACCAATTTAAATACAATGATTCCGGAACGCGACACAAACGGTCAATCGGTAGTTTCAAATATTAAAATGAAGAATTCAATGAATTGCAAATCGATCCCACATCGGCCAATAACGGGCCCTGCCAAACTCACAATACAAAGCATCCCGGTCAAATCGCAACCACCAATGCTCTCCTCGAACTTGAGCAATCAACGCAAAATCGTTCATTCGAATATTAATGAAAATTCAATGATTAAAAATGGTATTGGCACTGTGCATAGTAGTATTAATCACGGAATCCAATCGGATGGTCAGAATGCACATCAAAATACAGAAGCTTCACAGAATCTATTGAATCAGCAGAAAAATACAATAATTATGCGCACACATCATCACGGCAGCGGTGGCGGAACTAATGAGATCGTTCGCGGTTTGCAACGTGTGCAGGAATGTCATAGTTCATCGGATGAAAATCGATCGTCCGGTCATGCAAGCATGTCCGATACGGGCCATGGCAGCAGTTCACCTGGTTGCGGTATGTAAAACAATAAAAGTTTTGAAAAAAACCAGCAAACCAGAAAAATTTAAATGAAAATTCGATAATTTACTTTGATTTAGCATTGGGTCCATTGCCAGAAGATCGTTTAGCAGCTGGAGTGACGAATCGTAGCACGCGTTCTAGCACGAGTGCGGGTCATTCAAGAGCAAGACATCATCGAACAACTCCCGCCACCGCAAAAGGTCCATGGAATGGCAACGGCGGTCTCGAAGACATCAAATTAGCAATACAACAGTTAACATTGCGTTCACAAACAAGCACCAGCACTTACAGTAGTCTTAGTGCTGGCTCAGAAATGGAACCTCGTCGGCTAGGTCGTTATTCCTCATTGGAAACAGTCAACACAAATGTAACAAGTGCGGATGAATTTGTTTGGATAGATTCACATAATCGGCTCGTTGAACTGCAACATCCACCGTGGAGTCAGCATTGTTTGTTGCGTGTTATTCGAACGGGACGTTGTCGTGAGCATTCCGAACGTATTTCGCTTGAAACAATTCCACGGCTGGGCTATTTGTTGCAACGCGCTCTAGTTCGGGTAGCCAGAGAAATTCAGCGACTGTCAATCGGATTAGGTTTGTGTTCGAAACATGAAGTGGCTGGTGCTTTTAAAATTGTCCTCTGTCCAGCGTTGGCCGATTCATGTATCAAAGCATGCTTGAGAGCGGCTGCTATGTTTGGTGTACCCGGCGATAGTTCGTTACGTCAAAGCAAATCATCTCGAGCTGGACTCCAATTGTCGGTTGGACGTTTTCATCGTTGGATGTCTGATGCCCGATTGGGACGATTCGTTCATGAGTATTCAGCTGTTTATCTGTGTGCTGGCCTTGAAAATTTACTCGAAGAAATTTTACTGCAATGCATACCATCCGACCCGAGTATGTCGCTAACTGCAACGGGTCTTGAACATTCGATCGCAAGCAGTGGTGATTTGTGGGGACTTTTACAACCATATGCACATTTGAATGCTGGACGAATTGCATCTGGTGCATTGACAATGCCCCGCTGGGCCAGTCAGTCATCAATTGGCTCGAATACAAACATTTCAAACAATAATTCATCGATGGAACCTTGTCTACTGACGACATGCGTGGGTAGCGTTGCCGAACTAAAAGACTTAGTTTTACGAGCACAAAATAAATTCAATCACACCGCTTTATCACACACCGCACTAGTTGCTTTATTCTATTTCATGCGATGCTCACAACTGGAACACAATGAAGGTAATTTGAATACGATTTTCGGATTCGAAAAATAAAAACACATTTTTGTTTAAAATTCTTGTCGATTCCTATTATAAAGAGAGTAATAATGCGACAAATGGAACCGGTAGCAGTGTACAAGAGTTATGCTATGAAAGGGCTTATGTGGTCCTGCCTCCGCTGGTGGAATGGCTGCGTGTTGCTTCAGCGCATGCCGAGTATCGTCATTCTCTTATCATCGACAGCGATGATATAATGCAAGCAGCTAGACTTCTATTGCCAGGTGTAGACTGTTCCCCTCGAGCTGTTGGTTCGGATGAAGAATTACCGCCGAAAAGAAATGGATTTTCAATGAAATCACCGCAATCCCAACCACAAATTCAACCGTCAATTGTCTCAAATCCGAATATTCATGTGAGTTGAATTTTTCAGAATTGTATTTTTTTCTCATAACGTTCGGATGAGACATTTATTATTCAAATTTACAATTAAATAAAATTATTGAATAAGCCACTTCTATTTCAGGTTATCGATGACAACGAATATGCGCGAAGAGCAACAATAGCACTAGCATTCCGCTTAATTTGTACAGGACGGCCAGAGCTGCTAATACAAGCTGGAACATTGTTGCCATCAACTCGATACGATACTTTGAATCAAGCTGGAATGACGGCACTGATGATCGCTTCCATTAGAAACGATGAGCTAGCCATTCAACAGTTATTAGATGCAAATGCAGATCCCAATATCGAAGTGCCTTCAATTGGATCGTCATCTTGTTCGGCCATTCATCCGGAAACACAGCATTGGACAGCAATTACATTTGCGGCATGCCGCGGAAACTATAATGCCGTTCGAATACTTCTAGAGCGTGGGGCAAACGTTGAAGGCGGCGCTTGCTTAAGCGATGACAAATGTACACTTACGCCGCTACAAGTGTCCAGTGGTTCCGGATCCGTAGATATTGTTACATTGCTGTTGTCGCACGGTGCCAATGCATTCCTATCAACGCAACACAAGGATATGTTGTGCTTCTCGGGAACGGCGCAACGTGGATGCTATAGTGCAATTTCGGTAGCCGCTGCACACGATCAGCGAGCTATTTTACGTAAGCAATTGTCACATCCGCTGGCTCCGGTCGCCCGTGAAGTTCTTTCGCTCGAAGAAATGTTGGCCGAAGGTGATAATAATGCTCGTAATCC
Source organism: Obolodiplosis robiniae (assembly GCA_028476595.1). NCBI lineage: Eukaryota > Metazoa > Arthropoda > Insecta > Diptera > Cecidomyiidae > Obolodiplosis > Obolodiplosis robiniae. The sequence continues at coordinate 1,802,875 of CM052017.1, read as the reverse complement.
AAATAATATCGATCGACAAAACGAAATTCCACCGTCAATGACAAAAACTCAAATAAAATGTCTTCAGGAGGCGATGTACCATAGTGCGGAAAACAATCATTTAGGTGTGTATTTATTGATTTCACGACCACGTGCCCACCTCTGTTACATTGTAATTAATTTGTTCGCTTTATATATGTTTGCAGATATAACAATTGAGCTACGTGCTTTGGGTGTACCATGGACTTTGCATTGTTGGATGCATGCACTGTCTGCTGCACATGAGCTGCGTCTCGATTCAGTCATTGATCAATTGCTTCAGGATTTCTTGCAAGTGTGTCCCGACGATTATAGTTCACAATTTGTTACGGAATGTCTTCCATTGCTCTTCAATATATTTCGCTACAGTAAAGTGAGTGTGCACTTCGTTCAGTCGATGAAATATAGTATAGTAAACGTATTGCAAATATAAATGTGGTTTAATTGTGGTTTGTTCGTTGGTGTTTTGTAGAAAGAGGGAACCACGCAACTACTGTTAGCCGATATATTCGCGAATTGTTTTGGCTGGGAAGCAATCAAGCCGATTAAAGAGCCAATACTGCAGCCGGCAAATGGTTCGCGCATCGATCCAAAGTTCGTGAACAATCCCGAATTGAGCGACGTTATGTTCCGGTAAATATTTTCGCTGCACATTTTTTTTTACGATATCACGTTCATTCATTTATCGAACAATAAAATGCAACATCCCATAAATCCAATTGCGGCTTGAGAGCGTGCGAATGATGACAAAAATGCAACACTTTAATTTAATATCGGTCTGAATTTTTCCAGAGTGGAGGGCAAAATATTTTATGGCCATAAAATCGTACTTGTCACAGCATCACCGCGCTTTCAAAGTATGCTGAGCTCGAAATTGAGCGGCGACGGAAACACACCGACCGTTCAAATCAACGACATTCGATATCATATATTTCAAGTGAGTGTCACAGATCCATTTCAAACTTAATGATGGCATTGCAATAAAATTGATTCGCAATTTTTGCTTTCTCCTTTTATTTTCTGCCATATCACATCAACACCACCGCTATCGCCGCTGCTCTCGGTACATTTCGATGCGTTTACCTCAGTTGGTCATGCAGTTTTTGTATAGTGGCGGATGTAATTCGTTGGATGTCGTTGCTCCGGGTGATGTAATTGAACTGATGGCAGCGGCAAGCTTCTTCCAATTGGAAGACTTGCTTCGATACACCGAGGCCCGATGCTCACAGATGATTGACATCGATAACGTAGTGGCAATGTACATTCATGCTAAGGTAAGCTACAATGCCAATTGCAATCACTTCCTGTTGCATTTCCAATTTTTATGATTTAATAAAGACATATTTCTATTCTTTTATGTTTTTGGCTTGAAAACTGTTTCTGGAAATTTGTTTTGATCCATTGCAGGTTTACAATGCGCCAAAATTAATTGAGTACTGTTATGGCTTCTTGCTGCAGAATATGGTCGCCTTACTCACATATGACGATTCGGTGAAACGTTTGCTATTTGCCAAGCGAATCCCCAACAACGATGTGCTCAATGGCTTACTCCAAACATTGCAATCACGTATCAAGCAGCGTCGTTCCGTGCAAAACCCCGGCAATCATGGACTGCCACCGGCTATGGTTTCTGTTAATAAAATGATGAAAAATAAATAAGACCTGATCACAAAAATAACGACGTCAACATTCCAGTTTGCAATTTTAGTTTATTTATTATATACAATTCCAAGGAGCTTCCTCCGTCTCATACACCTGTACTCATTCAGATTGAATTCAAATCTTTTTATTTAACTATTTGTTCAAACTGTAATCAATGCAATTCGAGGTTAGACTGTAGATAAAACGGAATCGTTATTTTAAATCGGTTTGTTGTTTTTTTTAAGAGATTTTTTCAATTGATTCAATGACAAAACTTCGAAAAATAATATCATCATTTCTAATTATATATTTGAAATGATGGGCAAAAAATCTTCACATAGAAACACACACAATTTTTTTTTCATTTATTCAAAGTATTCTCTACGAATTCCTTCTCCAATCTACAATTGAATTTCTTTTAATGAGTCCAATTCATATTGTTTATAGTTAAGAGCATTAAAATTATTGTATTTTATTGAAATATCGCATAATTTTCATCTGATTTTTTATATTTTCTCTGAATAAAGCTAAACCACGGATTTTGCATGTGTTATTTTTTCATTCGGAATGCCCAACTAGTTCTGCCTTCGACCAATTTTTGGACGGTGTGTCTTATGCTGTGCACGTCGCAGTAACTTAAAAACTCTGTTTGGCGGACGTATTTTTAAAAATTAAATTGGAAACGAAAGACGTTTTCATTGAATGATGTCTAAAGGATCCGAAATTGGCAGTGCAACAGAACGCTAACAATTTCGAGCCAAAATAATAAGAAAAGAACGTTATGATTGAAATTGACATAAATGCAGGCAGGCTTTGCGATAACTGAAATGACCGTAAACCATAAAATTAAGGTAAATGGATTAAGAAATGAAAAAGAGGTGAATCCATACGCAAAAAGTAAACATGCATTTGTTGTTCTCTCTTCCATAGAACAGGCTTAATGCAGTAAATGTATAATGAAAAAGAGATGAAGCACATTGTCTGAGCATATAAATGCTAATTCCTCGCCAAAAGAAAATCGATCCAACATTTATATTCACCTCCTGGGGTATCAGTCAACTTTCGTAATGTGCTCTCGCTTCTACCCGCTCGCAACCGTTCGCCAGCCTCGTTGAACTCTCATTTCAAATTGATCGATTTCAACACTGGCTCACTATTTACAAGTGTTGAGCAAACAGAAAAAATGAAAGAGAGAGAGAGAGAGCGAACGCAAGTGTGATGGCAGTCAATTGGAGAAGCAAGTGCAGAAGTGTGAAGGCGAAGTTGAGACCGAAGATAGCAGCTTTGACAAGATGCTATTTTGATTGAATAAAATTTATCTTAGCATCCGGATTCTCTCGTATAGCAAGCTATTAGAATACTATTCGAAAGATATAAATTGTCAACAAAACGATGAAATAATGCTCGACTCGCTGTCCTCCCCTAATGATCATCTTCAGAATTTTAATTTGCTACTGCAGCTGTTAGTTGTTATTTCCTTCAGTCGTTGCTGTTTTTCCCTACTCGCACCTTGAATCAGTTTCAATTTCCTCAATTGCGATATTTATTGTTCCATTTGTGCTGCTGTGGCCGTCGTCGTCAATGCTGCGCAGACCCACGATCCATTTATATTCAAATTTCAAATGACTCATTGCGTATCACTTTGCAGTGATTGGGCTCGTTGATGAAGCTTAAATTGTTTTACAGTATTTTGAGTGTTACTTTAATGGGGATTTTGCCAAAGCTACTTTAAAAACAAATGAATTCATCAATATAATTCAATGGGCCTGATCAATGTGTCAAGTGATTTTCTGACTTGTTTGTCATTTAATACAAATAAAGTTTCAACCAAATTCGGTTTCTGGTGATTTTCGTATATTTTTCTTCGCTTCTTCGACGTTTGCAAAAATCTCTTTGTTTGGTTTGGTGAAATGAGGCCGCCGCTCCCATTCGAATTAGTCGCAAAGTATTTTTCAAGCGCTCTCCAATTTATTTGAACTACATCATTTTTTCTGCTTTTGCATTTTTTGTATAATTTTCCTTTTCCAATTTCGTCAATTTCCACGCTGCATCTGGCCGTTCACATTTCGGATACTTGAACTCCATACCATTTTGATGTTTTGAAACTTGAGATGCACCCCACTCGGAGGCAAATAAGTGCGATTTTGATTCGGAAACCATTGAAGTTGAAAACAAACTCAAGTATCACTTGCCTAGTGATCTCGTTTGCCAACTCCAAAAGGGAGGGAGAGAGAGAGAGAGAGAAAGACCGACGAAAAAGAAACGGAAAATATGTACTTCAAAAGCTTTTTTCGTCATTTTCACTAACATCTTGATATGAAAACATACTCAATCAAATTGAGCCGTTGTAAGAGATATCTTAAAATGACGTGTATTGCATATTCAACAAGCGTTTCGCGAACCAACAATACACAGGCATATGATATGGAAATTTGTGAAAAAGCGACCATCTATAGAAACCAACCCTTTTTTTGATTGCCGAAACGTTTTTTTTTTTTACAAAGTATGTGCAATATGAGCATTACCTCCAAGACTGACTCGCTTTCTCTCACATCGAGCATTCGAATTCGCCCACTCCTCGCTTTTTACCTTTTCCGCACATGCACAATGGTGTGTACGGAAACGTATTGTAATCGGTCCAAAATGCTCAAAACCCTCGGAACGAGTTTTCTTTGCATTTTAGACTTAAAAAAAAACGATTGAAAACATTTCTGGAGCAATTTGTTGCCAAAATATTTGTTTGCTCAAACAATTCAAGCTTTAGATAATGTCTTCGGGGACATTTTAAAGTCACTGTAAGCAAAACAAATGGCACCGCGTATGACGAAACGTTCTGAGTATGCTGAGGCGTATGCCGAGGCGTATGCTGTCAAAATTATCAAATTTTTCGCATATGAAAATGGTTTGCAACACATAAACATCCCTATTAAAAAAACTTATGGAGTTACCTCCGTATTTAATTAAGCATCTCATCGAAATGATGATTGAAATGTTGTAAACATTAATTGTATCATGGAAAACTTAGATTTCAAAAGTAACATGATGATACGATAAGGAAAGAACATAAATGATCTTACAAACGCAAATCTAACTTTCACGCATATTTTCGGGAATTCTAGTCGATAATTCATACATTACCTTTTATTTTTCATTTCACTTAATCACAATGAAAACTTATAAAATTGGTAAAAGAGCAATGATTTTAGTTAATCGGTTAATGACACTTTGGTACTTTTGACCTTTTGATGGCGGCTGTAATTGTTTGGCGAATGACAGATCGTCACTTTTGCCATTTTTAATGATTACGAATGGGAAATAAGTGTTCGTGTCAAATAAACTTTTATATATCTGACAACAAAAACGAAATGAATGAGTATTTAAATTGATAAAAAGAAATACACAAATTTGAAAATGACATCAATATGTTGATGAGCTAAATTAATGATACAATTAAAATTCTTTTCAGCAAAATATGCTATAGAATATATCCATAATAAAAGCCACCTTTTTCACGAATATTGATCTAATCTTTGAGATGTTCATTGAATCAATAATGTGAAATGAGAAACACTTGGGAAACAAGGACTTTTGTTTATTTAATGACTGACTGGAATTTCCGAAAATGTGCGGAAAAGTTAGTTTTACATATTACATATGTTATATTATTTGTTTGCCTTACCATGATCACAGTGCGCGCATTCACCGAGTGAGCTTCCCGTGTCGATAAAAATTATAACGCCATTAAAAATTGAAGCAATAAAACGAGCGAAGATGTTGAATAAAAGGATAATATCCAAAAATCATATCAAACAACATCATTAGAAATTGCGTTTGGCATTTATCGTTGCTTCTGTGCTTGGCAACCATTCGTTCGATTTCTTCTCGTGTTCGGGTCTTTCTTTGCTTTTGTCTCAGTTATCATTGTTGTGTTCCCTCTGTGAAAGATGAGAACATGTAAAATCAATCCGGCAGCATTTATTTCATTCGTGTTTCGAATATGCCAGCAAGTTGTTACTTTGCACCTTGGAAAGCGCAGCTATGTTCCGTTTTCGACTTCATTCCTATTCAACAACACCAAATCAACAAACCCACCCCCACCCCCACCAAATTTCTATACGTGCACGAGTGTTCGATTGCCTAACTTTTGATCAGCTTCCCTACTTTTTCTATATAATCGAAATTTGTAACTGCTGTACATCAGGCTCCACCAAAAAAGTCTTCGGCCGTCGTTATTCCCTGTAATATATAGCCTTTGATCTTGGTGGTGAAATAAATACATATTAGCACGGCATGGCATCGGAACGGTACAGCGTTCTCTCATCTCAAGATAGCGTAGCAGTAGATTTCAATCAGAATCGGAAATGAAATTGTTTCAAAGCATGCATGTTGTATTGCATTAGTTTCACACTCAACACTCATTTTGACAACACTCATTTTAACAAACCATTTGCCGAAACCATTCTGAGCTCAGAGTCTTATCTGTGTCGCGGAATTTTGTATTTAATTTGTCTCTTGAATCGCACAAGAAATTTTGGCAATAACAAATCACAACTTTTTCGTTAATTTGTTCAAAGCATCGACAGTGTCAACATTCATATTCGTTGATTGGACGACTTTATGCGTTTCAGGTACAATGATTTGCATTGCGTAATGTGTGTTTGCTCGCTCGAAAATATGTTCAAAAAGAAGTTGAATGGTTTTTGGTTTCAGGACAAAAACGTGGTTAAAAAAAGGGATAAGCTTTTCCTGGAATTCAGAAGAGATATGGTGTTTGGAAGAGATCTGAAAACTATACAACAATAACATTATGAATAAGTTTTCATAAGTGACCAATTTTGATGGGGTTCTACATGATTTTAAGTTTTCAAATGGTAAATTCTTTTCGATGCTCCTTTCCATCAAAAGAATCTTATAGAAAATCGTATGGATTAGAACAGATGTGCCTCAAATTATATCGAAAGCTGTTTCTGTTTTTGTCAAAAAATGCAAAATATAAAACATCTGAAGCAACTGATTGGTCACGAAATCGTGCCTGCAAAATGTAATAGAAAACAAAACACAAGCTCGATTTCATAACGGCTCGATTGCCTCAGATTTTTTATTTTTTGCATTTGTTCACAAAATCAAAAACAGCTTTTTCTAAGCCACTTATATGTATTTCAAGGCAGAAAAACTTATTTTTAATTTGCCTTTGAGCAAAATAGAAAGAGCTTCATTAAAAATTGATCATCAAAGGGAAAAGTCGGAATAATTGTATGTTTCTCACTCACACAAATAATATTTGATGCGATTTTATTTGAACGTGTGTTTCGCATCTTTTTGATTGACAAAGTCGCATCATATACATCTACTCTGAAATATTGATACGAAAAATTATTGAAATGTTGAAGCGGTTGTTTGAATCGAATAGGTAGATGGCGCGCTTCATTGGCATGCACAACCACTTAACATAGGGGACTATGTAAAGCATCTTCAGTTTGGAAAATATAAACGCATAAGTGATGCTCTTTGTGAGTAGCTTCACTTCTAAATTTACACGCATATGTATTCTCGAACGTTCTATAGACGCTCATTCGCGTTCGGCTAGTGAGCGTATTTACAATCTATTATACGCGCACATTCATGGGAAAATACCTTTCCAATTGTGTTTTTGGTTTAAAAATCCGTTGAGTAGAATCGTCGGAATGGAACAAAACTCTGCCCAACCTTTTAATATCGATGATTTGGTTGTATCAACAGTGTTTTATGGTTATCACGATTCATGCATGAATACCAAATTATTTTATTACTCCAATAATGATTTATCAAACATTTCATATTCTTCTGGTGCTCACCAGTAACTAATAAATCGAATAAAAAACCTCTTGCCGAAGTGAATTGTCGTTCCGCAAGCGAATACGAAACACAAATTTATTGATATCAAATTTTGTGCCACAAATTATATCAAGAACTGTTTTAGTGGTTGTCAACAAATTCAAAATATACACAAATTCGAATCAATTGAGACGTTATGAAATCGTGCTTCTGTTTCCTAAATATAAGCATAGTGCAGGCGCGATTTCGTGACGTCTCAAATCATGTATGAATTTTGGATTCACTCTATATTGGAGTAATCAATGTATTAGTTTATTCCAGTATTGCGAAAAAGTACAAACAAACACATTCCAAATTATCATATTAATGGAACTTTGAACTGACATAACTTTTGAGCGGATCATCGGATTTTGATGAACAAGTGATCGTCAAAAGCGTTTCGACAAAAGAATCCAAAATATTTCTATTTCGAATGAAAAATTATCCCAAAAGAGGGATAAGGGTCGAAAAACGGAACGAGTATTTCTGAGGATGCTTGCATCACTCGCGTGAGCTACCGTTCATTGCGATAACAAATTTCAATTAAATACAGACGTCATTGTTCGATACTGTGCTGAATCAATCAGTTTCATTGATTATATGTGAATAACTGGATATAAGTAATATTCAGGTTCTTTTCATTGTGCTTTATAGTTCATTTTTTTCAATAAGGAAAGTTGATTCGTTTGAAGTGCAAAATAGAAATAAAAATCATTTGAACGCGACAAACTGTGTTTATTCAGTTCTTAGAAGGTAAATGCGACAAGACATAAAAACATAATTTAATTTAATTTAAACTTCTGGAAACAAAAATTCGCATGGCGATAACGCTCGCCATTGACCGTAACGGCGGCTCCTTGCTCGTTTTCGAAGAAAAACGGGACAATGATGCCTCCAGTCCAAAATCCGCACCAAACCGTGACTCGTTGTGGTTGCATCGGCTTCACCATGGTGAAATATGGATTTTCCGAGCCCCAAATGCGGCAATTTTGCTTATTGACATACCCTCCAAGGTGAAAATGGGCCTCTTCCGAAAAGATGATTTCTCAGTAAAAATGCTCATCTTCAGCTAAGCGATCTTCAATCTTCAATTATGAATGATATTGTATGACGTACATCAAAAATTACTTTAAAAAGGCTGTGCACGCAGCATATTTGGCACTCCAATTGCGACTCTTAGCAAGACCTCGAGCCTCATAGTAGATCAAATACACTGAACGTTCATCGTAAGTGCATGACAAGTCATCAATTGATTGTCGACTTAAATATTGAATCCCTTCCATGGCATGACAATTGCCAATTTCAAAGCCAATGCATGACGTCATCATCATATAATTTTATCATTATCAAAGACAAGTTATTTGTGGAGAAATTGCCTATTGGAATGATAAAGGGGTTACAATCGACGATCGTTTCCAAACGTGATATTCGAACTCAGAAGAATTTAAATGTATGCTTCTTAATGCGCGAATACTTTCTAAGCTACTTTTTACATCCTTTGCAATTTCACACGTAAAATCCAACTAATTACAGAAATAAGGCAAAATGTTCAGAATCTGCTAATTTTTTACCCCATTTTCTGCGGTATTTGGCTTCTAGCAACCAAACGATTGGGAATTCAGACTTATAATACACAGCAAAAATGTACCTTATGATCTGATGCACAGCTTCATAAACATAAAAATCCCATTTTTTGACTCCTTAAAAGAGCTTTGACGCTATAAATATGGCCAATTCGTCATAATGTATGAAAGGTACCACACTGGCGTCTATAAAACGGAGAAAATAGAAATTAAATTCAATGATCAGCAGACTGTTTTTCAAACCAAATGAGAAAAAGTATATATTCATTTGGAAAGAAGATGGGAAACAAATCGCATGCATAAGATTTGTGGTGATTGGCCGTGTCCACGTCCCCGCCCTTGCACGTGTTGCTGTTGTGGTAGCGGTCGTTTGAGACTGCGTCTACGTCCACGTCCATGTCCTTGCATTTGCGTTGGTTGCTGCAATTTCTGTTATCGCTGCTTTGGTTGATAATCACACCATCTTGCGGCTTTATGATGTATAAGTATATGCATTCAATTTCTCGCTGAAAACTGTCAGCGCCCCCATCAGATTTTTTTGTCGAACTAGGAATCAATGTCAACACAAACTGAATTGAGTGCGTTTCATTCCGAATAGCCTTCTTGCCTCTGGATCTGTAAAACAATCTTCATAGCCACTGAAATTGGCAAAGCTGAAAATAAATTGTCAAATATTGATCAAAGAGAAAGATACCATCAAGTGGCTTTGAAATTCAAATTCTATATAGATGGTTTTTTATTGTTTTACAGATACAGAGGCAAAAAGGCTCCAGATGCGGTATTGCACGGGTGACAGGGCACGCAATCTGCCTGATAGCAATCAGGTTTGTCTGGGACGCATCGATCAGCAGATAAAAGTACGCGGTTTTTGGATTGAGCCAGGTGAAATTGAGGCTCGCTTGGTCGAACATTCTCAGGTGCGCGAGGCGGTAGTACAGTCCTGGGGCGATGGGTTTGATACTCGTCTTGTAGCTTATGTAGTAGCTGATCCGGATCCATCGTTGGCCCAGAACCTGCGCTCATATCTTTCGGCTTTGCTGCCTGACTATATGGTTCCCGCAGCTTATGTGTGTTTACCGGCTTTGCCTCTCACACCGAATGGCAAACTGGATCGGAGAGCACTGCCAGCTCCAGATGATGAGGCGTTCGCTCGTCAATCGTACGAAGCTCCTCAAGGTGAAATGGAAGAAAAGCTGGCCGATATCTGGCGTGAGTTACTGGGCGTTGAGCATATCAGTCGGCATGACAATTTTTTTGCACTAGGAGGTCATTCTCTCTTGATCGTCCGGCTGCTGGCACAGTTACGACAATTCGGGCTAGTTGTCAGTACCCAGGCAGTTTTCGATACTCCAACTCTGGCTGTGCTTGCCGCGACCCTCAGCCATCACAAGGTAACCAACATCCCACCCAATCTGATCACCTCCGATACTACGGTGATCACCCCAGACTTGTTGCCACTTATCACCCTCTCTCAAACTGAGATTGATCTGCTGGTTGCACAGGTTCCGGGTGGAGTAGCCAATATCCAAGATATTTACGGCTTAACACCATTGCAAGAAGGTATTCTGTTCCACCATTTAATGGCCAAGCAAGGAGATCCATACCTTTTAGTTACTCGTCTGCAGTTTACTGATCGGGTGGTACTTGGAAGCTATGCAGCCGCGTTGCAACAGGCTATTTCGCGACACGATATCCTGCGCACCGCCTTCATTTGGGAAGGACTCAATGAACCGGCACAAGTTGTGTGGCGACAGGTCCCTTCGTTACTCACCGAGGTTACCTTAGATAATACTGGAGAACCGGCACTAGATCAGTTAAACCATCGCTTCAACCCACGTCACTACCGACTAAACTTGAAAGAGCCTCCGTTATTGCGTCTACTGGCCGCGCAAACGTATGACGGTGACTGGGTGGCATTTCAACTGATGCACCACTTAATTGGTGACCATGTTACCCTGGAGAGACTTTACACTGAAATACAAGCTATATTCAGCGGACAGAGTGAGCAGTTAATACAGTCCACACCATTTCGCAATGTCGTGGCCCAGGCTCGCCTGGAAGTAAGTGCAGTCGAGCACACTCGTTTCTTCAGTGAAATGCTTGCCGATATTGACGCGCCGACCTTGCCGTTTGGTTTGAGTGACGTTGGCCAGGACGGAGCTGACGTCAACGAAGCCCAATTGAAGCTGCCACAGGCACTCAACGATCGATTAAGGGCGCAGGCCCGACATTTACGAGTTAGTTTGGCCAGTATGTGCCATTTGGCTTGGGCACAGGTAATTGCCCGTACCAGCGGACGTGAGGCGGTGGTCTTTGGCACCGTGGTCCTCGGCCGGTTACAGGCCGGAGATGGAATCGACAGCGCCATGGGTCTATTGATAAACACCCTCCCCCTGCGTATAGATATTGACGAGACCACTGTCGAGACTGCGGTACGCCAAACCCACGCTCGCTTGAGTGCATTGTTAGAACACGAGCATGCATCATTGGCTTTGGCACAGCGCTGCAGTGGCATACCAGCTGACCTGCCGCTGTTCAGCGCATTGCTGAATTACCGGCAACATCAGCGGATCGAGCAGACAAATGTGCCACACACTGGGGTGACTGTTCTCAGTAGTGAGGGACGTACTAATTACCTATTATCGCTGTCTGTGGATGACAAAATCGATGAGTTATGTCTGACAGCGCAGGTGGTGCCACAAGTATCAGCAGCTCGGATCTGTGCCTATATGCAACAGGCTCTGGTATCGCTGGCCGACGCCTTAACGCACACACCGCAACAAGCAGTGCGAACATTGAGAGTTGTTCCAAAAGAAGAGCGCGAGCTACTACTTCATTCCTGGAACCAGACAACGGTTACATATCCATCTGCCACTTGTCTCCATCAATTATTTGAGGCACAGGTCAAGCGCGACAGCTCGGCCATCGCCGTTGTACACGAGGAACAACAGCTCACCTACGGCGAACTCAATGCCAAGGCTAACCGTTTGGCACATTTCCTGATCGCACGAGGCGTCAAACCAGATGGTCTCATCGCACTTTGCGTTGAGCGTAGCGCGAAATTGCTCGTGGCCATGCTGGGCATTGTGAAAGCCGGCGGCGCCTATGTACCGCTCGATCCAGCGTATCCGAGTCAGAGACTGACCAATATTCTGAAGGATGCCGATCCAATGTTTCTTTTGGCAGATGCCACTGGCCGAGCTGTGCTTGGATTTCATCAAGTTCCAGTCGTGGACCTAGACCAGGCGTTGTCGAATGATCTTGCGGAGGATAACCCTGACCCGGTAAAGCTGGGACTCACCTCGGCGCATCTTGCCTACGTGATTTACACCTCTGGCTCGACTGGAACACCGAAAGGGGTGATGGTTGAACATCGGCAGGTGGCACGACTCCTCGAGGCCACTCACGATAAATACGATTTCAATAAAGAAGACAAGTGGTGTTTATTCCATTCGTTCTCTTTTGACTTTTCCGTGTGGGAAATATGGGGTTCGCTATGTTCTGGAAGTCAGCTGACGATTGTGCCCCACAGTATAAGCCGATCTAGTGACGACTTTAATGATTGGATTTGTACTTCTGGTATCACCGTGTTGAATCAAACCCCATCCGCATTCAAAATGTTAATGCAAGCCAAAAACATAAGCTCGCAGTTCGATCGACTCCGTTATGTCATATTGGGCGGTGAAGCGTTAGATCCAATGATTGTTACTGACTGGTTTAAGAAATATGCTGAAAGTCACACAGTGCTAGTCAATATGTACGGCCCCACTGAAACAACGGTACAGGCTACCTATCAACGCCTGGAAGCAAATGGACCCAAACATTCGATTGGGCGCCCGCTTTCAGACCTCCGTGTTTATATACTAGATGCACAAGGTGAGCCAGTGCCACTGGGTGCTGAGGGAGAGCTGTACATTGGCGGAGCTGGGGTGGCTCGCGGCTACCTCAACCGTCCAGAGCTTACCGCGGAACGCTTTCTACCTGACCCATTCAGTGAGACTCCAGGGGCACGCATGTACCGTACAGGTGACCAAGCACGCTATCTGCCTGATAGCAATCTAGTTTATCTAGGACGCATCGATCAGCAGATAAAAGTACGCGGTTTTCGGATTGAGCCAGGTGAAATTGAGGCTCGCTTGGTCGAACATTCTCAGGTGCGCGAGGCGGTGGTACAGTCCTGGGGCGATGGGTTTGATACTCGTCTTGTAGCTTATGTAGTAGCTGATCCGGATCCATCGTTGGCCCAGAACCTGCGCTCATATCTTTCGGCTTTGCTGCCTGACTATATGGTTCCCGCAGCTTATGTGTGTTTACCGGCTTTGCCTCTCACACCGAATGGCAAACTGGATCGGAGAGCACTGCCAGCTCCAGATGATGAGGCGTTCGCTCGTCAATCGTACGAAGCTCCTCAAGGTGAAATGGAAGAAAAGCTGGCCGATATCTGGCGTGAGTTACTGGGCGTTGAGCATATCAGTCGGCATGACAATTTTTTTGCACTAGGAGGCCATTCTCTCTTGATCGTCCGGCTGCTGGCACAGTTGCGACAATTCGGGCTAGATGCCAGTGCCCGGGCAGTTTTCGATGCTCCAACTCTGGCTGTGCTTGCCGCGACCCTCAGCCATCACAAGGTAACCAACATCCCACCCAATCTGATCACCTCCGATACTACGGTGATCACCCCAGACTTGTTGCCACTTATCACCCTCTCTCAAACTGAGATTGATCTGCTGGTCGCACAGGTTCCGGGTGGAGTAGCCAATATCCAAGATATTTACGGCTTAACACCATTGCAAGAAGGTATTCTGTTCCACCATTTAATGGCCAAGCAGGGAGATCCATACCTTTTAGTTACTCGTCTGCAGTTTACTGATCGGGTGGTACTTGAAAGCTATGCAGCCGCGTTGCAACAGGCTATTTCGCGACACGATATCCTGCGCACCGCCTTCATTTGGGAAGGACTCAATGAACCGGCACAAGTTGTGTGGCGACAGGTCCCTTCGTTACTCACCGAGGTTACCTTAGATAATACTGGAGAACCGGCACTAGATCAGTTAAACCATCGCTTCAACCCACGTCACTACCGACTAAACTTGAAAGAGCCTCCGTTATTGCGTCTACTGGCCGCGCAAACGTATGACGGTGACTGGGTGGCATTTCAACTGATGCACCACTTAATTGGTGACCATGTTACCCTGGAGAGACTTTACACTGAAATACAAGCTATATTCAGCGGACAGAGTGAGCAGTTAATACAGTCCACACCATTTCGCAATGTCGTGGCCCAGGCTCGCCTGGAAGTAAGTGCAGTCGAGCACACTCGTTTCTTCAGTGAAATGCTTGCCGATATTGACGCGCCGACCTTGCCGTTTGGTTTGAGGGACGTTGGCCAGGACGGAGCTGACGTCAACGAAGCCCAATTGAAGCTGCCACAGGCACTCAACGATCGATTAAGGGCGCAGGCCCGACATTTACGAGTTAGTTTGGCCAGTATGTGCCATTTGGCTTGGGCACAGGTAATTGCCCGTACCAGCGGACGTGAGACGGTGGTCTTTGGCACCGTGGTCCTCGGCCGGTTACAGGCCGGAGATGGAAACGACAGCGCCATGGGTCTATTGATAAACACCCTCCCCCTGCGTATAGATATTGACGAGACCACTGTCGAGACTGCGGTACGCCAAACCCACGCTCGCTTGAGTGCATTGTTAGAACACGAGCATGCATCGTTGGCTTTGGCACAGCGCTGCAGTGGCATACCAGCTGACCTGCCGCTGTTCAGCTCGTTACTGAATTACCGGCATAATCTGCAAATCGGTGTGTTCCCTGCGCCACTATCTGGAATGTGTGTTCTCAGGAGTGACGAGCGAACCAATTACCCATTGACCCTGTCTGTGGATGACAACATCGATTCGTTATGTCTGACGGCGCAGATGGTGTCACAAGTATCAGCAGCTCGGATCTGTGCCTATATGCAGCAGGCTCTGGTATCGCTGGCCGACGCCTTAACGCACACACCGCAACAAGCAGTGCGAACATTGAGAGTTGTGCCAAAGGAAGAGCGCGAGCTACTACTTCATTCCTGGAACCAGACAACGGTAACATATCCATCTGCCACTTGTCTCCATCAATTATTTGAGGCACAGGTCAAGCGCGACAGCTCGGCCATCGCCGTTGTACACGAGGAACAACAGCTCACCTACGGCGAACTCAACGCCCAGGCTAACCGTTTGGCACATTTCCTGATCGCACGAGGCGTCAAACCAGATGGTCTCATCGCACTTTGCGTTGAGCGTAGCGCGAAATTGCTCGTGGCCATGCTGGGCATTGTGAAAGCCGGCGGCGCCTATGTACCGCTCGATCCAGTGTATCCGAGTCAGAGACTGACCAATATTCTGAAGGATGCCGATCCAATGTTTCTTTTGGCAGATGCCACTGGCCGAGCTGTGCTTGGATTTCATCAAGTTCCAGTCGTGGACCTAGACCAGGCGTTGTCGAATGATCTTGCGGAGGATAACCCTGACCCGGTAAAGCTGGGACTCACCTCGGCGCATCTTGCCTACGTGATTTACACCTCTGGCTCGACTGGAACACCGAAAGGGGTGATGGTTGAACATCGGCAGGTGGCACGACTCCTCGAGGCCACTCACGATAAATACGATTTCAATAAAGAAGACAAGTGGTGTTTATTCCATTCGTTCTCTTTTGACTTTTCCGTGTGGGAAATATGGGGTTCGCTATGTTCTGGAAGTCAGCTGACGATTGTGCCCCACAGTATAAGCCGATCTAGTGACGACTTTAATGATTGGATTTGTACTTCTGGTATCACCGTGTTGAATCAAACCCCATCCGCATTCAAAATGTTAATGCAAGCCAAAAACATAAGCTCGCAGTTCGATCGACTCCGTTATGTCATATTGGGCGGTGAAGCGTTAGATCCAATGATTGTTACTGACTGGTTTAAGAAATATGCTGAAAGTCACACAATGCTAGTCAATATGTATGGGATCACGGAAATAACGGTACATGCTACCTTTCAACGCCTGGAAGCAAACGGACCCAAACGTTCGATTGGGCGCCCGCTTTCAGACCTCCGTGTTTATATACTAGATGCACAAGGTGAGCCAGTGCCACTGGGTGCTGAGGGAGAGCTGTACATTGGCGGAGCTGGGGTGGCTCGCGGCTACCTCAACCGTCCAGAGCTTACCGCGGAACGCTTTCTACCTGACCCATTCAGTGAGACTCCAGGGGCACGCATGTACCGTACAGGTGACCAAGCACGCTATCTGCCTGATGGCAATCTAGTTTATCTAGGACGCATCGATCAGCAGATAAAAGTACGCGGTTTTCGGATTGAGCCAGGTGAAATTGAGGCTCGCTTGGTCGAACATTCTCAGGTGCGCGAGGCGGTGGTACAGTCCTGGGGCGATGGGTTTGATACTCGTCTTGTAGCTTATGTAGTAGCTGATCCGGATACATCGTTGGCCCAGAACCTGCGCTCATATCTTTCGGCTTGGCTGCCTGACTATATGGTTCCCGCAGCTTACGTGTGTTTACCGGCTTTGCCTCTCACACCGAATGGCAAACTGGATCGGAGGGCACTGCCAGCTCCAGATGATGAGGCGTTCGCTCGTCAATCGTACGAAGCTCCTCAAGGTGAAATGGAAGAAAAGCTGGCCGATATCTGGCGTGAGCTACTGAGCGTTGATCATATCAGTCGGCATGACAATTTTTTTGCACTAGGAGGCCATTCTCTCTTGATCGTCCGGCTGCTGGCACAGTTGCGACAATTCGGGCTAGATGCCAGTGCCCGGGCAGTTTTCGATACTCCAACTCTGGCTGTGCTCGCCGCGACCCTCAGCCATCACAAGGTAACCAGCATCCCACCCAATCTGATCACCTCCGATGCTACGGTGATCACCCCAGACTTGTTGCCACTTATCACCCTCTCTCAAACTGAGATTGATCTGCTGGTCGCACAGGTTCCGGGTGGAGTAGCCAATATCCAAGATATTTACGGCTTAACACCATTGCAAGAAGGTATTCTGTTCCACCATTTAATGGCCAAGCAGGGAGATCCATACCTTTTAGTTACTCGTCTGCAGTTTACTGATCGGGTGGTACTTGAAAGCTATGCAGCCGCGTTGCAACAGGCTATTTCGCGACACGATATCCTGCGCACCGCCTTCATTTGGGAAGGACTCAATGAACCGGCACAAGTTGTGTGGCGACAGGTCCCTTCGTTACTCACCGAGGTTACCTTAGATAATACTGGAGAACCGGCACTAGATCAGTTAAACCATCGCTTCAACCCACGTCACTACCGACTAAACTTGAAAGAGCCTCCGTTATTGCGTCTACTGGCCGCGCAAACGTATGACGGTGACTGGGTGGCATTTCAACTGATGCACCACTTAATTGGTGACCATGTTACCCTGGAGAGACTTTACACTGAAATACAAGCTATATTCAGCGGACAGAGTGAGCAGTTAATACAGTCCACACCATTTCGCAATGTCGTGGCCCAGGCTCGCCTGGAAGTAAGTGCAGTCGAGCACACTCGTTTCTTCAGTGAAATGCTTGCCGATATTGACGCGCCGACCTTGCCGTTTGGTTTGAGGGACGTTGGCCAGGACGGAGCTGACGTCAACGAAGCCCAATTGAAGCTGCCACAGGCACTCAACGATCGTTTAAGGGCGCAGGCCCGACATTTACGAGTTAGTTTGGCCAGTATGTGCCATTTGGCTTGGGCACAGGTAATTGCCCGTACCAGCGGACGTGAGACGGTGGTCTTTGGCACCGTGGTCCTCGGCCGGTTACAGGCCGGAGATGGAAACGACAGCGCCATGGGTCTATTGATAAACACCCTCCCCCTGCGTATAGATATTGACGAGACCACTGTCGAGACTGCGGTACGCCAAACCCACGCTCGCTTGAGTGCATTGTTAGAACACGAGCATGCATCGTTGGCTTTGGCACAGCGCTGCAGTGGCATACCAGCTGACCTGCCGCTGTTCAGCGCATTGCTGAATTACCGGCAACATCAGCGGATCGAGCAGACAAATGTGCCACACACTGGGGTGACTGTTCTCAGTAGTGAGGGACGTACTAATTACCTATTATCGCTGTCTGTGGATGACAAAATCGATGAGTTATGTCTGACAGCGCAGGTGGTGCCACAAGTATCAGCAGCTCGGATCTGTGCCTATATGCAACAGGCTCTGGTATCGCTGGCCGACGCCTTAACGCACACACCGCAACAAGCAGTGCGAACATTGAGAGTTGTTCCAAAAGAAGAGCGCGAGCTACTACTTCATTCCTGGAACCAGACAACGGTTACATATCCATCTGCCACCTGCCTCCATCAATTATTTGAGGCACAGGTCAAGCGCGACAGCTCGGCCATCGCCGTTGTACACGAGGAACAACAGCTCACCTACGGCGAACTCAATGCCCAGGCTAACCGTTTGGCACATTTCCTGATCGCACGAGGCGTCAAACCAGATGGTCTCATCGCACTTTGCGTTGAGCGTAGCACGAAATTCCTCGTGGCCATGCTGGGCATTCTGAAAGCCGGCGGCGCCTATGTACCGCTCGATCCAGCGTATCCGAGTCAGAGACTGACCAATATTCTGAAGGATGCCGATCCAATGTTTCTTTTGGCAGATGCCACTGGCCAAGCTGCGCTTGGAGTTCATCAAGTTCCAGTCGTGGACATAGACCGGGGGCTGTCTTCCGGCCTATTTGAGGATAGCCTCGACCCAATCAAATTGAGAATCACCCCAGCAAATTTGGCTTATGTGATGTATACTTCTGGATCAACCGGAATACCGAAAGGTGTAATGGTCGAGCATCAGAATGTAACAAATTTCCTTTACTGGAGTAAGGATGCATTCGCAGTTCAGGATTTTGAGTGTACATTGTTTTCAACCTCTGTCGGTTTTGATTCCTCCGTTTACGAATGCTTTGCTCCACTATCGATGGGGAAAACTATGTATATCGTGGCGAATGCACTATCGTTTTCAAATATAGCGACAAAAATCTCCCTGCTCGATACAGTGCCTTCTGCCGTGTTAGCAATTCTCAATGCGGAAACCCCACCAATGTTCCCCCCTTCAATTCATTTGACAGGTGAAGCGCTATATGCCAGATTGATCAGCCGTATTTTTATTCACACTCAAATCACAGAACTTGTTAATCTTTATGGTCTGACGGAAACGACTATTTACTCGACCTGTCATAAATATAAACCTGGTGATGTGATAATTGAAACGATAGGGAGACCCATTGCCAACACTCTCGTATACCTGCTGGATGATCAGGGTGAGCCAGTGCCACTGGGTGCTGAGGGAGAGCTGTACATTGGCGGAGCTGGGGTGGCTCGCGGCTACCTCAACCGTCCAGAGCTTACCGCGGAACGCTTTCTTCCTGATCCATTCATTGAGACTCCAGGGGCACGCATGTACCGTACAGGTGACCGAGCACGCTATCTGCCTGATGGCAATCTAGTTTATCTAGGACGCATCGATCAGCAGATAAAAGTACGCGGTTTTCGGATTGAGCCAGGTGAAATTGAGGCTCGCTTGGTCGAACATTCTCAGGTGCGCGAGGCGGTGGTACAGTCCTGGGGCGATGGGTTTGATACTCGTCTTGTAGCTTATGTAGTAGCTGATCCGGATACATCGTTGGCCCAGAACCTGCGCTCATATCTTTCGGCTTGGCTGCCTGACTATATGGTTCCCGCAGCTTACGTGTGTTTACCGGCTTTGCCTCTCACACCGAATGGCAAACTGGATCGGAGGGCACTGCCAGCTCCAGATGATGAGGCGTTCGCTCGTCAATCGTACGAAGCTCCTCAAGGTGAAATGGAAGAAAAGCTGGCCGATATCTGGCGTGAGCTACTGAGCGTTGATCATATCAGTCGGCATGACAATTTTTTTGCACTAGGAGGCCATTCTCTCTTGATCGTCCGGCTGCTGGCACAGTTGCGACAATTCGGGCTAGATGCCAGTGCCCGGGCAGTTTTCGATACTCCAACTCTGGCTGTGCTTGCCGCGACCCTCAGCCATCACAAGGTAACTAACATCCCACCCAATCTGATCACCTCCGATACTACGGTGATCACCCCAGACTTGTTGCCACTTATCACCCTCTCTCAAACTGAGATTGATCTGCTGGTCGCACAGGTTCCGGGTGGAGTAGCCAATATCCAAGATATTTACGGCTTAACACCATTGCAAGAAGGTATTCTGTTCCACCATTTAATGGCCAAGCAGGGAGATCCATACCTTTTAGTTACTCGTCTGCAGTTTACTGATCGGGTGGTACTTGGAAGCTATGCAGCCGCGTTGCAACAGGCTATTTCGCGACACGATATCCTGCGCACCGCCTTCATTTGGGAAGGACTCAATGAACCGGCACAAGTTGTGTGGCGACAGGTCCCTTCGTTACTCACCGAGGTTACCTTAGATAATACTGGAGAACCGGCACTAGATCAGTTAAACCATCGCTTCAACCCACGTCACTACCGACTAAACTTGAAAGAGCCTCCGTTATTGCGTCTACTGGCCGCGCAAACGTATGACGGTGACTGGGTGGCATTTCAACTGATGCACCACTTAATTGGTGACCATGTTACCCTGGAGAGACTTTACACTGAAATACAAGCTATATTCAGCGGACAAAGTGAGCAGTTGATACAGTCCACACCATTTCGCAGTGTCGTGGCCCAGGCTCGCCTGGAAGTAAGTGCAGTCGAGCACACTCGTTTCTTCAGTGAAATGCTTGCCGATATTGACGCGTCGACCTTGCCGTTTGGTTTGAGTGGAGTTGGCCAGGACGGAGCTGACGTCAACGAAGCCCAACTGACGCTGCCACAGGCACTCAACGATCGATTGAGGGCGCAGGCTCGATATTTACGAGTTAGTTTGGCCAGTATGTGCCATTTGGCTTGGGCACAGGTAATTGCCCGTACCAGCGGACGTGAGACGGTGGTCTTTGGCACCGTGGTCCTCGGCCGGTTACAGGCCGGAGATGGAAACGACAGCGCCATGGGTCTATTGATAAACACCCTCCCCCTGCGAATAGATATTGACGAGACCACTGTCGAGACTGCGGTACGCCAAACCCACGCTCGCTTAAGTGCATTGTTAGAACACGAGCATGCATCGTTGGCTTTGGCACAGCGCTGCAGTGGCATACCAGCTGACCTGCCGCTGTTCAGCGCATTGCTGAATTACCGGCAACATCAGCGGATCAAGCAGACAAATGTGCCACACACTGGGGTGACTGTTCTCAGTAGTGAGGGACGTACTAATTACCTATTATCGCTGTCTGTGGATGACAAAATCGATGAGTTATGTCTGACAGCGCAGGTGGTGCCACAAGTATCAGCAGCTCGGATCTGTGCCTATATGCAACAGGCTCTGGTATCGCTGGCCGACGCCTTAACGCACACACCGCAACAAGCAGTACGAACATTGAGAGTTGTGCCAAAGGAAGAGCGCGAGCTACTACTTCATTCCTGGAACCAGACAACGGTTACATATCCATCTGCCATCTGTCTCCATCAATTATTTGAGGCACAGGTCAAGCGCGACAGCTCGGCCATCGCCGTTGTACACGAGGAACAACAGCTCACCTACGGCGAACTCAACGCCCAGGCTAACCGTTTGGCACATTTCCTGATCGCACGAGGCGTCAAACCAGATGGTCTCATCGCACTTTGCGTTGAGCGTAGCGCGAAATTGCTCGTGGCCATGCTGGGCATTGTGAAAGCCGGCGGCGCCTATGTACCGCTCGATCCAGTGTATCCGAGTCAGAGACTGACCAATATTCTGAAGGATGCCGATCCAATGTTTCTTTTGGCAGATGCCACTGGCCGAGCTGTGCTTGGAGTTCATCAAGTTCCAGTCGTGGACCTAGACCAGGCGTTGCCGAATGATCTTGCGGAGGATAACCCTGACCCGGTGAAGCTGGGACTCACCTCGGCTCATCTTGCCTACGTGATTTACACCTCTGGCTCGACCGGAACACCGAAAGGGGTAATGGTTGAACATCGGCAGGTGGCACGACTCCTCGAGGCTACTTACGATAAATTTGATTTCAATAAAGAGGACAAGTGGTGTTTTTTCCATTCGATCTCTTTTGACTTTTCCGTGTGGGTAATATGGGGTTCGCTATTTTCTGGAAGTCAGCTGACGATTGTGCCCCACAATATAAGTCGATCTAGTGACGACTTCAATGATTGGATTTGTACTTCTGGTATCACCGTGTTGAATCAAACCCCATCCGCATTCAAAATGTTAATGCAAGCCAAAAACATAAGCTCGCAGTTCGATCGACTCCGTTATGTCATATTGGGCGGGGAAGCGTTAGATCCAATGATTGTTACTGACTGGTTTAAGAAATATGCTGAAAGTCACACAGTGCTAGTCAATATGTACGGCCCCACTGAAACAACGGTACAGGCTACCTATCAACGCCTGGAAGCAAATGGACCCAAACATTCGATTGGGCGCCCGCTTTCAGACCTCCGTGTTTATATACTAGATGCACAAGGTGAGCCAGTGCCACTGGGTGCTGAGGGAGAGCTGTACATTGGCGGAGCTGGGGTGGCTCGCGGCTACCTCAACCGTCCAGAGCTTACCGCGGAACGCTTTCTTCCTGATCCATTCATTGAGACTCCAGGGGCACGCATGTACCGTACAGGTGACCGAGCACGCTATCTGCCTGATGGCAATCTAGTTTATCTAGGACGCATCGATCAGCAGATAAAAGTACGCGGTTTTCGGATTGAGCCAGGTGAAATTGAGGCTCGCTTGGTCGAACATTCTCAGGTGCGCGAGGCGGTGGTACAGTCCTGGGGCGATGGGTTTGATACTCGTCTTGTAGCTTATGTAGTAGCTGATCCGGATCCATCGTTGGCCCAGAACCTGCGCTCATATCTTTCGGCTTGGCTGCCTGACTATATGGTTCCCGCAGCTTACGTGTGTTTACCGGCTTTGCCTCTCACACCGAATGGCAAACTGGATCGGAGGGCACTGCCAGCTCCAGATGATGAGGCGTTCGCTCGTCAAACGTACGAAGCTCCTCAAGGTGAAATGGAAGAAAAGCTGGCCGATATCTGGCGTGAGCTACTGAGCGCTGAGCATATCAGTCGGCATGACAATTTTTTTGCACTAGGAGGCCATTCTCTCTTGATCGTCCGGCTGCTGGCACAGTTGCGACAATTCGGGCTAGATGCCAGTGCCCGGGCAGTTTTCGATGCTCCAACTCTGGCTGTGCTTGCCGCGACCCTCAGCCATCACAAGGTAACCAACATCCCACCCAATCTGATCACCTCCGATACTACGGTGATCACCCCAGACTTGTTGCCACTTATCACCCTCTCTCAAACTGAGATTGATCTGCTGGTCGCACAGGTTCCGGGTGGAGTAGCCAATATCCAAGATATTTACGGCTTAACACCATTGCAAGAAGGTATTCTGTTCCACCATTTAATGGCCAAGCAGGGAGATCCATACCTTTTAGTTACTCGTCTGCAGTTTACTGATCGGGTGGTACTTGAAAGCTATGCAGCCGCGTTGCAACAGGCTATTTCGCGACACGATATCCTGCGCACCGCCTTCATTTGGGAAGGACTCAATGAACCGGCACAAGTTGTGTGGCGACAGGTCCCTTCGTTACTCACCGAGGTTACCTTAGATAATACTGGAGAACCGGCACTAGATCAGTTAAACCATCGCTTCAACCCACGTCACTACCGACTAAACTTGAAAGAGCCTCCGTTATTGCGTCTACTGGCCGCGCAAACGTATGACGGTGACTGGGTGGCATTTCAACTGATGCACCACTTAATTGGTGACCATGTTACCCTGGAGAGACTTTACACTGAAATACAAGCTATATTCAGCGGACAGAGTGAGCAGTTGATACAGTCCACACCATTTCGCAATGTCGTGGCCCAGGCTCGCCTGGAAGTAAGTGCAGTCGAGCACACTCGTTTCTTCAGTGAAATGCTTGCCGATATTGACGGGCCGACCTTGCCGTTTGGTTTGAGTGAAGTTGGCCAGGACGAGACTGACGTCAACGAAGCCCAACTGAAGCTGCCACAGGCACTCAACGATCGATTGAGGGCGCAGGCCCGACATTTACGAGTTAGTTTGGCCAGTATGTGCCATTTGGCTTTGGCACAGGTAATTGCCCGTACCAGCGGACGTGAGACGGTGGTCTTTGGCACCGTGGTCCTCGGCCGGTTACAGGCCGGAGATGGAAACGACAGCGCCATGGGTCTATTGATAAACACCCTCCCCCTGCGTATAGATATTGACGAGACCACTGTCGAGACTGCGGTACGCCAAACCAACGCTCGCTTAAGTGCATTGTTAGAACACGAGCATGCATCGTTGGCTTTGGCACAGCGCTGCAGCGGCATACCAGCTGACCTGCCGCTGTTCAGCGCATTGCTGAATTACCGGCATAATCAGCGAATCGGTGTGTTCCCTGCGCCACTATCTGGAATGTGTGTTCTCAGGAGTGACGAGCGAACCAATTACCCATTGACCCTGTCTGTGGATGACAACATCGATGCGTTATGTCTGACGGCACAGGTGTTGTCACAAGTATCAGCAGCTCGGATCTGTGCCTATATGCAACAGGCTCTGGTATCGCTGGCCGACGCCTTAACGCACACACCGCAACAAGCAGTGCGAACATTGAGAGTTGTGCCAAAGGAAGAGCGCGAGCTACTACTTCATTCCTGGAACCAGACAACGGTAACATATCCATCTGCCACTTGTCTCCATCAATTATTTGAGGCACAGGTCAAGCGCGACAGCTCGGCCATCGCCGTTGTACACGAGGAACAACAGCTCACCTACGGCGAACTCAACGCCCAGGCTAACCGTTTGGCACATTTCCTGATCGCACGAGGCGTCAAACCAGATGGTCTCATCGCACTTTGCGTTGAGCGTAGCGCGAAATTGCTCGTGGCCATGCTGGGCATTGTGAAAGCCGGCGGCGCCTATGTACCGCTCGATCCAGTGTATCCGAGTCAGAGACTGACCAATATTCTGAAGGATGCCGATCCAATGTTTCTTTTGGCAGATGCCACTGGCCGAGCTGTGCTTGGAGTTCATCAAGTTCCAGTCGTGGACCTAGACCAGGCGTTGTCGAATGATCTTGCGGAGGATAACCCTGACCCGGTAAAGCTGGGACTCACCTCGGCGCATCTTGCCTACGTGATTTACACCTCTGGCTCGACTGGAACACCGAAAGGGGTGATGGTTGAACATCGGCAGGTGGCACGACTCCTCGAGGCCACTCACGATAAATACGATTTCAATAAAGAAGACAAGTGGTGTTTATTCCATTCGTTCTCTTTTGACTTTTCCGTGTGGGAAATATGGGGTTCGCTATGTTCTGGAAGTCAGCTGACGATTGTGCCCCACAGTATAAGCCGATCTAGTGACGACTTTAATGATTGGATTTGTACTTCTGGTATCACCGTGTTGAATCAAACCCCATCCGCATTCAAAATGTTAATGCAAGCCAAAAACATAAGCTCGCAGTTCGATCGACTCCGTTATGTCATATTGGGCGGGGAAGCGTTAGATCCAATGATTGTTACTGACTGGTTTAAGAAATATGCTGAAAGTCACACAGTGCTAGTCAATATGTACGGCCCCACTGAAACAACGGTACAGGCTACCTATCAACGCCTGGAAGCAAATGGACCCAAACATTCGATTGGGCGCCCGCTTTCAGACCTCCGTGTTTATATACTAGATGCACAAGGTGAGCCAGTGCCACTGGGTGCTGAGGGAGAGCTGTACATTGGCGGAGCTGGGGTGGCTCGCGGCTACCTCAACCGTCCAGAGCTTACCGCGGAACGCTTTCTTCCTGATCCATTCATTGAGACTCCAGGGGCACGCATGTACCGTACAGGTGACCGAGCACGCTATCTGCCTGATGGCAATCTAGTTTATCTAGGACGCATCGATCAGCAGATAAAAGTACGCGGTTTTCGGATTGAGCCAGGTGAAATTGAGGCTCGCTTGGTCGAACATTCTCAGGTGCGCGAGGCGGTGGTACAGTCCTGGGGCGATGGGTTTGATACTCGTCTTGTAGCTTATGTAGTAGCTGATCCGGATACATCGTTGGCCCAGAACCTGCGCTCATATCTTTCGGCTTTGCTGCCTGACTATATGGTTCCCGCAGCTTATGTGTGTTTACCGGCTTTGCCTCTCACACCGAATGGCAAACTGGATCGGAGGGCACTGCCAGCTCCAGATGATGAGGCGTTCGCTCGTCAATCGTACGAAGATCCTCAAGGTGAAATGGAAGAAAAGCTGGCCGATATCTGGCGTGAGCTACTGGGCGTTGAGCGTATCAGTCGGCATGATAATTTCTTCGCCCTAGGCGGACATTCTCTGCTTGCAATGCAACTCACTTACCAAGTTAAGCTTTGTTATATACAAATTGAGACGCGTGCGGTTTTTTCCTTTCCAATTTTAAAAGATTTAGCAGAACGACTATCCAACGGTTGCAGCAGATTTTACGGTGATGTTTCTATTCCAATTCGTCAGTATGGAAATCAGGCACCTATATTTCTGTTGCCAACTGGCTGGGGAGATATTTCTTACGCATTCGCACTAGCCCATGAGATAGACAAAATCTTCCCCATCTATGTGTTACCGTGGTCGTCGCCAGAGAAGAAACAGCCACTGTCCATAGAGGAATTTGCTAGTACATTAATCCCTTTGATACAAAAGATTCGGCCAAATGGCCCTTGTGCAATCATCGGTTACTCCACTGGGGGTATTTTAGCCTATGAAATATCATATCAGCTTGGAAAAAGTGGCTATCCTGTTTTGTTCCTAGGTTTGATCGATACGTATCCACCCTCGATCACAATTGCAAACACTGAAACTGAAGACTTTTTATCGTACATTTTAAGAAAGTTCCCAATTTTTAAAACGTTAAATGATCCGATTTGGTGGGCCCGTGTCGCCAAATTGGCTCTCAATGAAGCAATTGAGGAGCTTAAAATGATGAATATAGATTCGAGAAATATAGATTTCGAATGGGAAACCTTGCAATCAAAACAGTTGCATCATTACCAAAATATTTGTGCAGCGTACAAGACGCAATCACTACCAGGTAAAGTTCATTTATTCAAGGCAATGGAATTCTCTATGTTCAACGTCGGTGTTGAGTTCTTGGATAATCGTTTTTATAATTTAAATGAGCAAGCTACGAATCTGCATAGCCTTCCTAAACTGGGTTGGGAAAATTTAAATCTTTCAACAGATTTTCACGTTATTCCTGTAAAAGGTGATCATATTTCAATGGTGAATGATCCGAAAAATCGGACTTTATTGGGGAAAAAAATTTCGCAGTCGCTACTTGCGAGTAAACCTAAGCGACAAAGGCAAGGCGAAACTCTTTAAGACGGGATTGCAAATTTTCAAAGTAATTGCAGAATATACAGAATCATTTGTACTTCAAATAAATAAAGAGTAATTACAAACAGAGAATTTCTATTAATCTATAAATTACAGCAATTTCCTCCATGTAAACTATGTTTAACCCTTGATGTGGGGATTGTCTCGGTTGAGTTTTATTTTTTTCAGCATGAATCGGACATAATGTAGCAGTTGTTGCTATTGTAATTGTCAAAATTACTTTCACAATTATTTTTTCAGAAAAAAAAAATACTTTGCCAATCACTTATTTTCTTGCAATTACTTTTCATTTTACAATTTTGTACTTTTGCATGCCAAGGCACTACGGCAATGCAATAGTACCACAGCATCCCAAGCAGATTCCAGTATAAGCATGCATGACATTCATTTCAGCGCTTGTGTCAGCAAATCTCAGCATGCTTATACTGGGATCCGCTTGTGGCGCTGTCAAGCAAGTATTTAAATACACCAATGCCGTAGTGCCTTGTTGCATACAAATACAAAGCGACAGAGTAATTTTTTCCTGAAAGTAATAGTGACAATTACTTTTTCAGAGGGATTTCCCCCTTGGCAACAACACAACGATCACTAATTAATTGTAAGTACGAATTTTCTGCTTATTTTGGTGTTCCTCAACATCGAGGTGGTACATCTGGCAAACAATACCTATAAATAAATCTGTTGAGTATGTGTATGAAAAACTCTTGGGATCATCATACATCGCATATTATATAATTAATCTATTGTTCTGTCACTTTGGTTTTGTTTTCATTAATGCTTTATTCGCACAAGCTAGTGATTAAGAAAAGCTTGAGAGTGGCTGAACTGAATCACAATGCGTTGCAGTATTGTCATTTTTCAGTGCATTTAATTTTATTCGATGGTATTGTTGTCGATGCATAATCACGATGCTAGAACTCGGCATTTTGCGCTCATCGTCGGTGCTCATTTGCCGCAAATTAATACATCTTGCGAAGTCAATGTGTATATCGTTTTAGTTTGGCGAACATTGTGCAAATTGCTTGAAAAAAAGATGAATTCGATTGTCTTTATGTCGTCGAACAAAATCCAAATTCAGATAAAGGAAAAAGCTTTCGGAGCAGAGAGAGCAACCACAAGGATGAGAAGCTGATGATCAAGAAGAAGATGAGAAAAGAAACGATGAGATGGGGACGAAAAAGAAGAGGAATAAAAGGATAACTTGAAGCAAGTGTGGTTAATAATACTGAATTGGTGCAAATGTGAGAAATAACTGAATCCAGGGAAATGGTATTCAAGCAAAAGTTTTTCATAAAACTAAAAGATTCCGAATATAGCGAATTGAAAGCGGAAATGATATGCATATGGTTGCAATATGCGATAGTGCGCATAAAATTTAGTTTTCGAACTTTAAATCATCCGGCGTTGAGTTAGTTTGGTAGCGAATTGTTAAGTGTTTTGTGTCGTTTTATAGAAGCAATAAATTAGAAGTATAGCGAGCAAGGCAGCGGTAGAAGCGGCAAAGACGGCGATAGCAGCAGCAGATTAGCGATGGTTGCACAATGCACTCACCGCATCGAACAAGATGTTTCAAGTCTAGTTCGAGTCTTCATGTGTCTCTTGGGCCAACGTGGCAGAATTTTCATCGCATTTTTCTTTCTATTTCGTTTGGTTGACATATATTTTTTAAGCGCACAAGTTTTCAATGATGTCAAGCTGATACTGAAACAAAGCCGCGAAATCCTTCAAGCAAAGTGAGTATATGTCGAGCAAGTTTTTGTGACTGCAGCAGCAATGGCAATAAGACAATATCGATGAATAATTTGCAAAACGAAAGCCAATTCTAGCACCATTCAGAAATCTTAAAGTAGTACTCAATGATTGATAAATCACTCAAGCGAAAGAGATAGATTTCGTGGAGTCGCTACGCCAGCACAAGCACCCAATTCTTCAATTTATCGTCGAGTTTTGTCATTGATTGAGAACTATTGAGAGTACCAAAAATAAACTTCCCAAATATCGATTGACAAGAGATATTACCCAAGGACAAATCCACGCACACACACCCACACACAAATATATTTTCGATGGAGAAAGCAAGGGAGAGAGAGAGAGACGGAGATCAAGATCGGAAGAAACGCGAAGAGCATAGCAACAATAACAAATCGTGATTGGACAAATGATCCATTCCATATTAAAAATTCAATCGCTCGCAAGCATTTTATTATCATCAACATTAAGAATGAACGATTGTCAAACATATGTACTTCCTTATGTATCATGCATACGGCATTTTATTCGATATGGTCGTTTGCCGTTGCCAAACATATTTTGCATAAGCCATTTTCGATAAATTTAAAGGGCACTCAATGCTCTCCCATGCGCAGCCACTGAAAATTGTTTTTATTCACAAAATGCAAAACGTAAATCATAAATTGATGAGATTTTTTGAATCATCTCTCGGATTAAGCACCCGCATAAGACAACTGTTTCGATGGAATTTGTCAACGAATCAATGTGTACTTCTGTCGTCGTAATTATGCAATCATCTTCAATCCACATTCTCTTACGATTCGTGAGCGAATTCATCATATGGATTACACAATAAACCCACTGTCGAAAATACACATTGAATGGGGTCGATGCAAAGCTCCAAAATATCAAACAAAATCCAAAAATTTAAATATTTTATCATGCTTTCAACTCAGAGAGAAGTGCGAATAGGATCGAGTTTTCCATATGTCGTATAGAACAGAATGAACGAACGAACGAAAAAAAAGGAGAGTGAGGAGACGTGCGCGCGTGCATCGATATAAAACAGAATACACTCAACACACTCAAATCTCATCGACATTTTTCTTCATTTCGAGATCGATTAAAGTTAATTCAACATGATGAACATCGAGTAGCTGATGGAATCAAAAGCGAAAGACTGAATACTGGAAGCCTTTAGGCAAATGAAAAACGCACGCCGAGAGCTCCAATGTCAGTCGTCAGTTGGAATTCAAGATGCACATGGCGAGCGGGCAATATTAGAAGCAGTGGATCCATTAAAATGGAAAATGAAAAACGATTACCACCGCCAGAACTGCTCCATCACACAGTGCGTAATATCGAAACCATTCTGTTTGAATGTCTAGACAAAAAGCGAGAAATGAAACACACACAAAAAAAAAACAAGACGAGCCACCGATCGAACAGAAATGTGCGGCAAGTGTGCATATGAAAAAGCATTTCTATGCATAAATCAAACGAGGCAAATGCGTTCAACTTGATCCGACAGCAGCAGCGGACGCCTCAACAGACACAAACAAACTTTTGTGTGCACACAATTTATGCGGCCGGCTGACTCTCTTTCTCACCCTTGCTGTGTGTGTGCGTGTGCCATCAAGTAGCGTAGCCGAATCAAAGCCAATTCGATATATATATAATTTAAGCGTTCGTATTTTAATAAAACTCACATAATAGCCAAAAATCACGTTCGATAAAAGTCTGGTTGTTTTCGATGCATGCTCAATGGCGCCCATCCATTTATATGGCTGCCCGACCAAAATCCTTGCGAATAGCCGCTTCTAATTCTATTATTATCAAACGAATCTGTTTGATGACAATCTTTTCACATTTTGAGCTTTGTTTCAACTAGAATTTGAATCGATCATTTGAATATATACGACAGAATGTGACATCGACGTCAGGAGACATGGCAACGGATTAGTTCAAAGTTGGTATTTGCAACACGACGCCATGTAAGTTGCTTCCGTAGAATATAGAATGTACAATCATTCGTAGATGAACTTAATCGGGTTCACAAATTTTCTCAGGACTTCAATGCGATCTTGCGAGTGTTGGAATAACCGAAATTAGATTTTCACTGGCTAATATGGCATAAATTCGTGCTACAAAATTGATTTCATTGCGGAAAAGAACACAGATGAATCAATCATTTCACCAACGAATTGAAGGAAAAAAATGGTGTGCCTCGCATTTGCCAATAGATACATATACATTTGACCGCAACGACAGCCAACAACACAAGTGATGATAACGATGTTACACGCCTTACTTCCCGGAAAATAGACTGTCTAACGTGAGCAACGGAAAGACAAACACTTTCAATTTAGCGTGCACGCGGGACGATGGCAGTGCAACAGGGTCAGATGGGCGCGTAATCTTCACTGGCCTTAGAGATATCAAATGGATGGAAATATGAAGAAAATGAAATAGACTTACAGAAAGCTGGGATAAAGGAAAATCACCGAACACGTAACAAATGGAGAAAGAAGGCGAAAATTACGTCGAATGAAAGTTTCTTCAAATCAAATTATATTTGTTTGAAAAATCAGTGGCAAAGCGTGTATGTAAGCGGGTGAGGTGCTTCTTTTTTGTCGTTGTCGGAATAAAATGAGGAGTATGGATCGCAACATGAATGAAATAATCTCGCTTAGTCGTACGAAATCGTGTATCAGTAAAAAGCCAAAATTACGCGAAAGACGTGTTTTTTTTCGGACGAACTTTGAATAAGATACTGTGCGGCAAAAAAAAATGAAATATATTTCCACATTTTGCCAAGAAAGATGGAATGGAACGCTCATGAATATTGTTTCGAATCACGATTGCTCTTCGAGTAGCACGACGAGGAATACAATTTTTGGCGAATGATTGGAACTTTCACCGTCCCCGCAATTTACAATTATTTTTTTTTTTTTTTTTGCTGACAGATTTCATAAAACAAACGAAAAATTGAATATGACAACACCATTATTCGAATTTCCTGTGTGAGCACGAATTTGGCTCACATTTCGCATTGCTACCAATATGTCTCAGTTTCAATTTATTTATAGTTTTATTGAGTGGCAATTTCGACTCGCTTTCCATGCTGCATTAGGAATTGCACAGCTTTCCTGTTAAAATCGTAAATCGTTATTTTTCTCACCTTTCTAAATCACAAAACAGATCTAAATTTAAATACAAATAAAATCATGTGATCTCATTAATATATATTTTTTTGTTCACGTTTAAAAATATTTGCTTTCGTTGTAAAGGTTTTTTGCCCCGAAAATTATGGAGCACGATACAATCACAAGGATGACATTATGAAGTCTCTTGGGGTCGCGTCTAGAGTAAACGCAACGAACGATGCGGCACATGACCATTTTTGTACAGATTCCAATGCCATTGCGGTCCATTCATGACAAAATATAATACTGTCAATTCGCAAATGTCATAAATATAAAAAAGGATGTTTTATATCTTTACTCTGAATTATCCATTTATGTAAAACATATTGTTATTTTCAATCTAGGATGAAGGAAAAGTGAAAAAAAATTTCAGATAAAACTTAATCCTTTTTACTTTGGTGCCTTTTTGAGACTTGCGCCGAATCAGAAATGCGCCCCTGTTCATTAAACAGTCTCACTGTATATAAAAAAATCCTCTGCTTTTGTGTGTAACCTGCAAACAAAATAAAACTTAAAGGATGAATTAAAATAGCGCTTCGACGTTCACATTAACTTTCAAAATATTCGTGATTATTAGCACCAAATGTTCCAATAGCTAGACCAATCGCACTCTTTTTCCGGTGCATGAGACACAGAACGTCCTTCTGACATTAGACCGGCAAATTGTACCATTTTCTTACGTTATAGTACCAGAAGTATCGTTATTCTGGTCGTTATATAACGATACAATTAGCAAAATCAAAATTTATGGGTTAGACTCAAGCGGAATTTGTTTTCTTTATAGCGTTCTGTGTTAAGGGGTTTTGAATGCCAATGAAGCGCGCCATCTCTCACCAATTCGATTATTTCAAGCTCTTATAAATTTCAATGATTTTTAAAATTTTAATGTTTTTGCTGATTTTTTTGTACATTCGGCCGATTTGATATTCAGAAATGATGCTGAAAAATAAGAACAGTTTTGAAAATCAAACAATGCTCAATGCTCATAACATTTGGGCAACTAAACGAAAACAAAAGCAATGCCGCTGTTTGTGTGTAAAAGTTCGAAAGTTAGACTCATGAATGTAAACGGAACCACGTTGTGTTTCAAATGAAAACCAATACAAAAATATGCATGGTTCGCTTCTCGCAATCGCAACTCACTGGAAATAGACAGATATTACATGGTATGATACGATACACAAATGGTTCGAATGGTGCTGCGCGTGGAACTGAAAGTCAACCCGAACGAAAATGAGACCCCTGAAATTATGAATAAAAGTCAAACAAGAGGAGAAAAGGCTGCTAAGACGGCTGCTCACAAATCTCAAGCGCAAGAATAAATTTCGAACTGAAATTCGACGCAATCAATAAGCACGATTAAAGAGTCGAACCGAAAAAAAAATCGAATGGAAATTGTGGAATATTATTGTAATTTCATAATTGTAAGGGAAATGCATGAAAATGTGAAAACATCGCGCAATTTTCATAAACAAGGATAAGAATTCAACAATCACTCGTCTGCCACTTTGCTCTGCTAAGAATGTCTCTTCCGTAACTGACTTTGATTGAGTGAAAAAAGAAGTAATCACTGCAAAGTGGAAACATTTTTTTGGCAATTTACATAAAGTTACTTTGTAGGAGAAAAAAAGTGTAATTCTTTTGTAGCCAAGAAATATTCTACAATGGCGAAAATCATGATGGGTTGTTATGATGTGCGCCAACAAATTCATACATTTAAATGATTTTTACTCGAATATTAATAAATCAACGGGGGGTTCAATGAGAATGAGCTACCAAAATGCGAATGCGATGGTGAATGAAAATTAAATGGACAAAATGAATGTAACGAACGCAATGGGGGGAATATTCAAAATTGTAGGGAATTCTATCATAAGAGAGAGAATGTTGCCTTTTGCTAGCGATTCCGATGCACACAATACTTAAAGTAACAACAATTAATAAATATTTTCGGAAACTTATTTTTCCTGTGCAATCGTGCATTCATCTTAATTTCAATGGAGTTTTACTTGATTTGAAAGCATTTGCAGATGAAAAGAGCTCAACAAGTCTGTTAATTTCGACGTGTTTCATGAAGTTTTGCGAATTTTTAACAGGCAAGGTGGAAGACTTTTTTTGTTCTGCATAAAGCAGTTTGAAAGTCGACAGTTATAAATTTCCATTTGATATGAAAAATTTCAACACTCAGCTAACTGTTATTGACCGTAAACTGGCTTACTTTTTGCTTTGAATGAAAAATAGTTAGCTTTTGTTGCATTCTATCAGTCTATTAATTTGAGTCATTTTAACAAAACATGGGCTATAGCTACCTATATTTGATTGAAGATATGAATTTTGTTCGGATAATATTTAGTTGGACTGTCGTTGATTGAACTGCACTGTACAGTTTTAAATGTTGTACCGCACTTGTGCTTAGCAAAAATGAATCGAATTGCACATATAAATAAGATACTGCATGTATTAATCAAACACGTTTGAATTTGAAGGACTTAATTCCAGAGTTAATCTTCATAAGAATCGAAAATGTATCTAAATCAGTCGATGCTATAAGGGCTTTCCCCCTCCTCATGTGATAAATTAATGTGAAAAAATTTAAAAGCTCGCGAGCCGGAGGAATGTGACTATTAGTGACTCAACTTCAACTGTCCATTTATTTTAATCAAATAATATATTTGTGAAAATTGTCGATGAAATAATGTTCCATAAAATATTCTCTATACAGCAAAGAAATTGTAAGCATTAACTTTTGAGCGGTAGAAAGTCAAAAAGTCCATGCGCCATGATTGACGAACAACAATGCATTATTATAATTTCGAATATTCCGAATAATTTATGAAAACAAACGTGATGGCATGCGAATCGGCAGATGGTAGTTCTCACCAACTCGAAAGATAAACGATGGTTGAATGTCTAATCAAAATTTCATATTCCACGAAATCATCATATTCAAATTGAAGAATTAATCCCTTTCATTAGAAGGAACACATATTTTGAACATCAAGCCATTCAATAACAATAGTAGCATTAATGATATCACAAAAGTGGCTTGCATAAATAATCACTTGCCATTATTCTGAATGAATTGATGGGAAGTGTGTATTTCAATTAAGTGCGTGCATATAAGAATCGTGCGTCATCACATATTGTGGCTGGAAAGCAATTTTTCCGTATTTTGGCTGGTGATGTATTGTTTGTACACAATTCTTTGAATTCAAATGGTCTAAATTGCTAAGCTGTTCCATTTCAACATGGAATTTCCTCCGATGCCATTAGCAAGATACAAAGATGTGTAAAATGCAAAGCTCAACTGCCATAATATGGCCAACAGCAAAGGAAATGCCTGAACTTGAGTTACGAAAGAGAAATAAAAATTCAATAAAATATTGAATCTTCTTCTTTAATTTTTAATTTGATGGATGAAGAGAACCAAATTTACATGACACAGATTGCTTTGAAGCAAACAATTAATGACTTTTGAGCGGATGGAAATCAAACGTGGCGTAAATGGAATTTTTGATGAGCCATGGATCTCACGCAAGATATTGAAGAACTCAACCATTTTAGGTTACACAGTTCATTCTGTGAAGTGGTTGGTCCTGTGTTTGTGTGCGGCGTACCGTTAGTCGAGTACAAAATTAATATTTGAATCTACAGATTGTATAAGTCAATATTTTTTATCCGTGCGCCAGTCAAAGTTTCAAACGATGGAACGTAAGCTCTCAGGAGTGCATGCATGTTTGTGGAACGGAAGTGAGGTTAAAATGGTTTATTATTTATTAAAGAAGCAAAGTCAACGAAAAAAATACGCCGAAAAAAATATTAAGCAAAGAAAACAATGCTCGGCACCACAGAAGTCAACAAACCAACAATGCGTATGCAAGGAGCGATTCAGCACTCGGTGGCAGCGGCCATTCGAGAAAAACCCGAACAAATTTAGAAAAGTTAATTTAAATCGAAATTGAACGTGTCCACAGCACACACAATTTTCTCAAAAGTTAAAGAAAATGAGATTTTTAACGTAAAACTCGAGAGAATCGCGGTTCGGCTACCAACTTAGTTTGTTATTTATTATAAATGTTGAACCGGAAAAACAAAGACCATTCCCTAAACAAATAGCAATCGCATATGACATACCTAAGCAAATATGGCCCTATGAAATGCCTAAACATCATCACTTGAACACAGTGTTCTATTAACAGAATCAAATTTTATCCAGATAAAAAAGAGGTAAAAGCTAATTCTTGAGGGTTAATTTAGATAAAGATTAAGATAAACTTTGATAATTCCAAACAAATATGAACATAATAAACAAATCTCATATTAAATCAAAGCAACATATCTTCATTCTTTAGCCGGGACGAATAAAATTAAGTAATAAGACATCTTATTCCTCATTCATTTTTGTGAAGGAATTATTATTGCAATATTATTCACTTGCAAATGTCAAAATCTTATTCCAAATTATGCGTCAAGTTCTACCTTCATCTTATTCTTTTTCGCAAAGAAAAAACATAATAAACAATTTCGCATTTCAAACTGTTAATGGAAAAGAATAAAACATTTTATTTTATTTAAGTATTTCAAAAATCGTCAATCCAAAAAAAAAGACTGCATACTTGTCGAATTTGTTAGCGTCGCATATCCATATCCTTCTGATTTAAATTAACAAATTCTTGTATATTGATATTTTAGAAAAAAGAAGTAAAAAAAATACGGCATGAGATATAATGTGAACCCAGATTTCGGTTTTCATTTGTGAATAAGAATTGAATAATTAATACTTATTCCTATCTTATTCATTGAGTGAGATTGAATAAGGAATAAAATATTATTTTATTCAAAACTCTGAAGTAATAAGATTGATTGAGAAAAAAGACAAGAATGTTTTGTTGCAAAAACGCTTTTACAAATAACAGATAGATAATAAAAGGTAGATAATTGTTAATCGAATGACAATTTCGTTTCGGTATTTCGTTAATTTCGTTTCGCCATTATCTCAAAATAACTTCGAAAAAGAAAAGATAACGTCTAAAAAAAAATAACAAAAAGATATTTGGTGGAATTCCCGAAATTATTCTAGATAAGTTTAAAGATAATGTCTTATCTTATCTTGGACCATTGCATACAAGTTGGACACTGCAACAATTGAATTTGTTCACACACAATTGTGATCAGTTCATTGCTTTGCCACACAACCAAATCACATTTTCCAACCATATTTCGCGATGCTAAACTCCATTGAATGAGCAACAATACACAATAATAATAGAAAAAATATTTCAAAAAAAGCTACGCTTATTATTCTTGTTCTTATTCTTATCGCAACGCATGTTTTTACGTTCAGGCGGGCCCGAATGACTCTTGTTATTATCGTTACTGCCATCATCAAGTTTTAATGTGAAAACAGCAAGAGGTGAGAGTGGAAAGCATTCAAACACATTTCTCGCATCAAACATCCGAAGAAACATTTTGCATCTCAGTAGATTTCCATTAAAACAAATAAAATGTTCGGTATGAGTTTTCACTTTGCAACATGTTTCTCGTTTGTGTGTGTTCGGTTTTTCTCTCACTCGATCGCTGTCTCGAAATGTGGTGGTGCGCAATTCTTTTTCATTGCTTTTTATGTTTCAGCACGTTAATATAATTTCGCGCTACATTTCCAACAAATATTATTTCCTCAATGCCGAGCAAATTATACACAAAAAATTAATATAAAAGTATAAACATCGGCCGTCCTGTACATTTGCTTCAATTCGGTAGCGGAAATGAAAGTGTCTTGGCTTTGTATCTTTCACAGTTCCCTTCCTCTTGCACTCAAGCGAGAGCAGACGAACTAGCTCACAAACGTGCCCGTTTCCGCTCGTCTCTCCGCAGCAAATTAATCGGGTGGCGGATTTAAATACCTTTTATTTTAAATATTCCTTCAGCTAAGATAGTAAATTAAACATTTTCACAAAAACATTTCCGTGATTTGTCGCGCCAATGC
This sequence comes from Obolodiplosis robiniae, assembly GCA_028476595.1. Lineage (NCBI taxonomy): Eukaryota > Metazoa > Arthropoda > Insecta > Diptera > Cecidomyiidae > Obolodiplosis > Obolodiplosis robiniae. The sequence continues at coordinate 1,764,396 of CM052017.1, read as the reverse complement.
TGCGATGTAAAGAGTTCTACTCTGCTTTTGCCACTTCTGCTTCTGCCATATCCTGTGTTTACGCTTGAAAAATTCACGTGTAGACGCAATTGTTCCCATCTGAAAATGAGTCAGATTTCCAGCCATAACTGTGAAACAAATGAAAATGTAGCATAATTGAGACTGCATTATTAATGGAAAATACGGTGTTATACAATGTTTGTCGTTAATGAAAATCTCAAGTTATTCCAGCAAATTGACAATTTACGTAAAGCGTGAATGAGAAGTACTTCTAGGAGGAAGACATTTAATAAAACGGCAACTACATATGCACAGATGCTAGTCAAACGATGATTATTTTTCCCGCATTCGATTGAAAATCGTTTTTTTTTTATTTTAAATTTTGTATTGAAATGTGTATACTTTTTTTCTATTTTGTATTTAATAATTCTGTGTTTCCATTTAAAATTCGCAAGATTTGATTTTGCAAATCCAAAAATTACAACTATTCCTTTTTCAACAAATAAGAGTTGTATCAATCTCGAAAACGACACAATTTGGCAAGAAGGTGTCAATCGAAAAAGTGTACCACGTTCGTGAAGCGTTTCATCGTATTCTGATATCATTATAAATTTTATTCTAGATCACAACCAATTTTAAATTGTAATTTGATATTTTGAAATGTTTGATATTGCAAAAAATTGGAACCATTGTATCTTATGCCCTGTTTCGAGTGTGAGCCTGTTGATGTATAAAGCCGATACTCAAAACACAAACACGCACTCTTCGGGTGTGAGTAGCGAAGCAAAGAAATGAGAGTCACGTTAAGCTGTAGTTAGTCGTCGATGTTCAGGAGTTCAGAGCATGCAGGCAGGCAAGGCAGGCATAAAACAAGCAGAAAAAATTTCAAGCTATGCAAGCCGCACACAACGGTAGTTAATATTGTTTAGAAATAAAAAGAAACAATAAAATGATATTAGAAGCACAAAAAGAGGTTTCTTTAGTGATTTTTGGTCTCCCAAATTCGCTTAGCTCTCGGACATGCCCATTGTATCTTTATGTGATTTTTTTTTTGTCGAATTCAATCAGTTGTTATTTGATATTCATTCGATTGATTGCAGATTGGGGTACACACACACAAGCAAGTCTATGTATCGCCAAGAGGCTAACTCTTCCAAAACTTTTTCAATTACATTCTGAACATTGCAATTGGTTTTTACCAGAAATAACTTCTCAATTTCAATAACTTCAATATGAAAGGTAGTTGCAAATTTTGAAGTAATTGTTGGACAAACTAATTGCAACGTTCTGAAAGTTATTGAGTAAGAGTGATTTCAACCCTGATTCACGCAAATCAATGCAGTGCAGCACCGCAAATCGAAACTAAACTGTGTTTGTTTTTACTAAAATTTTGGGTTATCGCCGCATAATGCTTATATGTGATTGAATACTCTAAATTTCATTCGCAGCACTCATCGAAATGTAAACGATAGAAATAGATTTTTGTTGCTAAATTTCATATTTTAGTCGTTCGATCGTGTAATAGTCGGTTCGTTCGATTGAAATACAATTTTGGTTCTCAAAAAGTATGGATAGAATAGAGTTGTCAATATTTTTTGGGCAAAAATAGAAATCAAATAATAACCTAAAGTCAAAAACAGATTCTGTCATTCATCTTATTTATTTATTTATTTATTTATTACGAATCCTAAATTTATACCAATATGTACAAGAGCTACGCAGTAACTCATGTATGCTGGCAAAGTGCCCAATACGGTATAAATTCCGCCCATGGAACGACTTAAACAAAGACAATTACAGGGATGGGGGATATCTACGAATGACTATAGATACCAAATTGAATCCGGGAAACCATGGAAAACCGGCCTGACCCAGGAGAGTCAGGGGAAAAACTTAAATAATTCAAAACTAAATGATGATGATGATGGAGAAACGTTGGCAAGAGCACAAATTCATCAACCAAGCAACGAAAATTGAAAGGAACTGAAATTATTGCTGGTTGTTGCGCAACCAGATTTTGAGCTGAAATTTAAATGAATCGATATTGTTACATTTCTTGATGTCAACTGGGATTGTATTAAAAAAGGTGATTGCCGCGAAACCAAATGCACGTTTGTCGAACTCAGAGCGAGGTTTGACCAAAACCCTCAATTGACCATTTGCGCGAGTTGAACCTTCATTAGACACGAACATATCATTCAAATAAGAAGGAGAGCGCGTTTTCAGTTGCTTGAAAATCAAAGTAGTTGAATGAAGCTTCGCCTTGGACTCAGGGGTAAGGCCATTGATTCGCTCACGATACTCGCTTATGTGCTCGGATCTTTTCAAGCCATAAATATAACGGATTTTATCGTTATCAGCCTTGCGAATACGATTCTCCTGATCAAGGGAGCCATGGGCTCCCCAGCCATAAGAGATCACATCACCATAGCTTAAAATGGGATCAATGAGCGCGCAAGCAACATCACGCTTTACATAGTTGATCTTGACGAAAAGTAATCGAAAAGTCATTAATTCGTCGTAGCGCTGAAATTCCGAAAATCGTAACATCATTAACGATATTCAAACAATATCGTAATTGCGAACAAATTATAATTTAAAAGTAAATTAACCGCTGTTGACGAAAATCTCAATCTCACTGTACAATACAAAGAATAAACATCTTAAGTTGGAAAATGGTCCGTGCGAAAGACTAAAGCAAGTAAGAGCTCTTTATAAAAGCATTCGGCGCTGTGTTATTATGCCGAAATGAAGGAAAATCACGTCGGTATCTGTGTAAATATTGACACAAGTGACAAAATATTGTCTTCGATTTCGCTCTGTTGGTTCGTAATTTTCGTCGCATCACATATTGCTCAAAACACGAACAATTTTTTCTTCTTTTTTACTTTCTCCCGAAAACGATGACAAGGAAAACAAAATACCGTCAAACAATTCAACGAATTGATTAATTGGAGAAGATATATTCATTTTGTCGTATCATGTTGTTTTTTTCATTCGAAACATATGTACAAAGTTGCGTCATTTTAACAGAAACACGTGTTGAAATCTAGATACTATTTTTGATTCACGATAATAACGTAGCCATTAACTCGCTATTAAGCTGTACATTAACAAAAAATTGGCCGAAGAAGAACTTGGATACGACTCTTCTTCCTATAAATAAAGACATTCATTGATTTGAGAGAATATTACTTTTGATTGAATGCTCAAAGAATGATTGTATTTCTTCGGATGAAGTGCTGTAGCGAATTTCATTGGGCTGAAAACGGAAGCCACTACCCAATGAAAGGAAGGGGGGAAGAGAAAGACGCCGCATATAATTTTATTAATTTTATATTTGTTGCATATCTCTGTGAGTTTTTTCCTCGGGAGATGATTGCGTTGACCTCTTTGCGAATAAAGCTTCCCTCCTCTTTTAAGATAACGTGCCGCACGTTAAATTATGTTGTAAAGGTTTCTTTTTTCTCATTTTCACATTCTCTCTCTCACTCTCTCTCTTTCTTTCTGCATGTGTCTCTCACACATTTTCTGCTCCATTCACACGCACACACGGGACATGGCGCTCCACAAAGGCAAACATCAAAGAGCAAAAGATGCGCTGCAATAAATGGGGGCTCAGCCCGAATGATGGTGGCTCATTTTGAATATTGAGTTGTATATATACACATATTCGATACTAAAATAACGTGAAGCACCCTTTTTCCGTTGGCGCAGAAGCCTTTTCCATTCATTACGGTAATTATCATTTTGAAGCCCTTCGGTGCTTTTTCTCTTTCCCCCTCTATACATTCTTAACATCGTCGATGCAAAAAAATGTTCAGCGAATTAAGCGCGCATTGCACAGAGGATGTCATATCTGCATCAACTACTCGCATGACTTCTCCTGGCTATCTGACAAACGGCACTAGTTGAGCGAAAAGTGTTCTCCTAAACATACGAAGACAGTTTTTTTCTTCTCTTTACATTTTGATTAATATAGCGCTTGACTTTTGACTGATTGCCGTTGAAGCTTGCAGTATGTCCAACCGAAGGGAGAGCAACTGACAAAAGTAAAGAGGCTGCCTCAAGGGTATAAACATTAAACATACAAGCCAAACAAAGCGTGCCTTTTCGCTGTTTAGTAAAATCATCAAAGCTGTTAGTAAATATATTGGATGGACGAGTTGCTCGATCTCTTTTGCATTGGCGAAATTACCCGAAAACATCGAAGCAAAACATGAGCCTCATCGTTTCAAGCGATGTTCATGTTAGATGTGAACTTAGCACGTGTAGCGGATATGGTCCATGTATCGCCTCGTCGATTCGACCATTTAAAAAGCAACAAAATAAAAAGGTACATCCGCTAACCAGCAAAAATCTAGCCCAATAAGCTGTTTTGGTGTGCTTGGCTTTGGTTTTCAACACGAACCAGAGCGTCCATTTTTCAAAATTGTGTATTCAATATTTTATACGTATCTTTGCGGTCGGTTCACGTTGTTAATGCGATCCGGAGGGGAAGGCGTATGTGCGCGAGCGAATGATAGAGATTGATATGGACCAGCACAGCGACTTAGTATGTAATAATCATCGTCATATCTGCGATGCATCATTACATAGATTTAACACAACGCCAATTTATATATCATACATTGAAAACAACTTGAAAATAAAAGAAAAATTTCGCAAATTTTTCAATGAAAACCCTGGTGAAGCGTATGAAAAAACAGTTATCATTTTTAGCTGCAAGTACAGATCATGCACGAGAACAACACGGTATGATGAAAAATGATTTTAAATGAATGATGGATAGTGCGAAATCAGGCCAAACAGCTGGACAACATAAACCTACAATTTGCTAATAGAACATGTTCAAACTACCTAATGGGCCGCTTCAAATATCTTTTGTGTATCTCGTCAGGATGCTATCATCACCAATGTGCTTGCATTTTTAATTCATTATTTTTTCGAATATATGCACCACTACTCACATATAAACCATGACGACACACAGCGAAAATAAAAACAGCACAAATCTTACGGTAAATTGGTGAAATTGAAGTGCTCACATTCACTACACGCTCTGCGGATTCTCGAAAAGCAGCACAAGCTAGGGCAACAGTAGACTCCACTCATTTATCGCCCCAAGAAAATGCTCATTTTATACGATGGTGCTGCGACACCAAGATGTTAATGCTACCGAAATGGAAGAAGTGATATTCAAAAACTGCATAGCTCTCACCCAAAAGCAACAAACGAAAAATTATAAATAATGAGCATTGAATAGCGCCGGATTACAAACTGTTCATACCTAAATTAAAAAAGTGTTGAATTCTCTGCAGTGTCACCGCTTTTGCCTCGCTTCGCCTCGTGACTCTACTTAAAATGCATTCTTCCGATGTGAAAAGCCCAGAAGAAAAGCCATATCATAAATCTTAATCAATTTTAGTTAAACGCTTGCACCAAACATGCCATACTACCGGTCTACTTTGTGTCAAGTGAGCGCGTGACAAAACAACTAGAGCTGAATTTCGTATGCATTGCACGCGGTCACAATCGCAATCGGCTCCATTACAGGTTAAATGCAGCAGCAACACCGCTATCAGCATCATGTATATTCTTCTATAATACCGCTCAGCATCTTGCTGGAAAAAATGCGTCAACTATTATTAATATCTATCTTATTATATAAAGTGGTGCATTCGGTTTCATTAATGTTTAGAGAAGTTTGTTTGAGATTATGTATGTATTTTGGGTACTTATCTTCGGAAGTTGTGTGCTTCGTGTGATATTTCGCTCGGCCAAAATTTAGCGATGTGGCAAAGTCAAGCCGGGAATAATATGTGTTCTTTACATTTAATGACTTAAACCCCTTCAAATTTGATTCCAATCTATTGCTTCTCCTCAAGCTGCAACAAAATTCAAAAATTGATGGTAAGCTGCCAATTTAGGCAGTTTTAGAGCTAATCAAGCGATACAAATATAATTATTCTTTTTAAGTTCATTTTGAACAACAGCCTCATTGCGATACTTTGGCTGAGAGCATTCTGATTTTTCATTAAAATGAACTAATTTTAACTCAATACTCTATCCAAATTATAATTTTTCAAATTGTCTGGAATTAAATTTATTGAAAATAATTCAAACAATAGGATCACAATCAAACAGTTTGACCATAAATTCTAATAAAACGAATTGAAAAGTGCTGACGTTGTTGCATGATTTAAATCTAATTTAAAGAATTGCTTGTGGAAATCAAATGCTGTGCGGTCATTTATATTATTCGAAGAAGGAACGGGAAATTAAATTAAACCCATGCAACCATAAAATTATGTGTGCGCCCCTCGCCACTTCTGATGTCATTCTGTCTCGTCGCGGTTGACATTATTTTATAAATTCATTCACACATCGCAAGTGCACACACTCAACACGAAAACACGAGGACGCATTCCAAAAACCGGTTCAATTGAAAAGCTACTGAAGAATCATCGATTTAGTCGGACGCTATGGTCATGGTTCTAACCACCTTCTGGTCGGTTTTGACTCGGATGTACTTGTATAATCGAATGCAGCGTGTATGGGATCGCCAGCGGCCGATAATGATTATTCAGTTGTTCATAACCGACCTACAACACATGATGTGCCTCATACACCGTGGAAAAGGGAAAAAGCCATGCTCACCAAAAATGCAATAAACTCATAATATGTGACAGAGTAGATAGCCTCGGGCTCTGACATTTCGGCAGTGAGTTGGAGAGAGAGAGAAATGTGTGTGTGTGTGCTCAGTTGAAAATGAAAATTCAAAAAGCTGATTTAGTGTTTTTATGTGCAGAAGTCGTTGAATTATATGAATTTTACGGCACGCTCAACTGTCGTGCGTAATTCAAATCAAACAAACACACTTTGCAATCGAAACACTAACCAAGAGCCATCATGATTATATTCGGCACAACGCACAAAACAAGCTCAATCAAATCGAATGAACAAACGAAACGAAGAGAGGAGAAAAGCGAATAAGAGGAAAAGAGAGGCAAAAAAATGAGTTGCGAAATGTTCGATGCTGTTATCACGGCGGCCGTGTAATATCTATGTCTATTTGTGTAGTGTTTGCATATTCGTTGTGGCCACCATTTCGGATCAATTCGAAAATTCACGCATATAAATATGGATACAGATATTGTGGCAATGGCATACTACGCAGAGATCCAGCCACTGTGCTTGGGCGTTTGTGTTTATTTAACGTGGCAAATATGCAGAAAATTGCTGTGCACGCCAAAATATTAGCACTGGAATATGAAAAATACAAACGACAATGATTACGTTGAATTGCATGTATGCAGACGATGACCAAACGAAAATCATCCGAACGCTGGAATCCATATTAAAATTGCAAACACAACAAACATTCATTCGGTTGGATATTGCATCCATTCGCGCCACACTTTTTACGAAATTGAAGAATTCGAACAAAAGGCCTACCGCACTACACCAACGCCAACCAGCTTTAATTGAATGTATAGAACGTGTGTGTGCAGTATGGCGCAGCGGAAAAGAGACGTCAGTCGGAAAATCCAACATTCAATAAATTCGAATCTCAAATAAAGAATTAATAAATAATCATCGGTCGCACATTACTTGTTATTAACACTCCTTTCCACTCGCTCGCTCACTCACCAGTTCAATGGGCCCCAACGTCCAATAATATCAAAATCCTCTCTGATTCAATGGGTTTACTTCACTTCGAATGAGAGTGCAATTTTTGCATCAATATTTACCAAATATTCCGCTTTTATTTGTTCATTTATTCCGGATGTGTGTATGGTGTTTTTTACGATCGTTTTTCTAGTTTTTGCGATACATCAATTGTCACATATTCATCATAGCATTGTCATTTACATTATTCATTGACAGTTCTCATTTGGAGGGTGACTTCTTCGATTATTTGCGACAAATTTCGACTCGAACAACTCAAATTAATTGAATTCTTTTAAGGAAAATGATTGGAAAATGACGTTGGCAAAATTTCTTCTTTTTTTGCTTTTATTGCTCGGCTTATGGCAGTCACCCTCACACAAAGATTCATTTCATAACATTTTGATATTGACATTTTTCGCAATTTTTGGATATGTATATATGATTCCACATCACTGTAATAGCAAGGCTATTATTGAAATATGTTAACATTAATTCTGAATTATTGTTTACATCGAAGAAAAATTACTTTGGGGTTACTTGTCGCATTTTGCTGTTTGCAATTTCGCACAAGCGAGAAAGCGTTTTTATTCGAATCCATTTCCATTGTAAAGCCAACAATTTATTGCTTGAGATTATTGCTATTGTATTGAACGAACATGATAATTAGAAGCAATGAATTCGTATTCACACACACACACACACGCATACTTGAATCTACGTTTTCTCTGGGGTGACACATGATTTTGCCATGAAAATGGCGCAAATTTTCTTAACATTTTTATATGTGTCGCATTTTACGTGAATCATCAGAAAATGCTTAAACGATCGATTTTATTTTAATCACGTACACAATTTTACAAATCATTTAGAAATATCTCTTGGGTAATCATTACTAACTGAATTTTCGAAACACATCTTCAGTATGACGAAGAACGTCATGTGTATCTCTCTCTCTGTGTGTGAAAAAGTCTTGGAAAAACTGCCATTGATACATGAAAGGGAGAAAAAATGTAGATACATTTATGTGCGCTCATGGAAAAGAGCAAATCTAACTAGAAAAATGGTTTTGTTCGAATTTTCAGGGGCATACTCGATTGAGAAAAAATATATTTTCAAGATTAAAAAATGTGCATGACAAATCAACTTCTTTATGCAATTTCACATTTTTTTTTTCTATGTTTTTCATTATATTCCAATATGTTAATATGGAAATTGCACGTTCTTGATCGAAAATTATGCGTCGCTTACCATGACGAGAAAGCGATATTAAAGTGTCATGATTCTCAAGAAATAGCATACCAAAGTCGATGTTAATCTCATTCAAATGAAAAAATACAAAGATTTTTATGCTCATTTTACGTGTGAACTGAAATGACATTTCTGCACGAAATCATACATGAAACGGTTTTGATAGGCACTCGGTTGAGGATACTCAATTTTTGTTAAAATGCATCTATATTTTCAAACAGATTCCATCCAATTCTCCTCCCCCATTCTGCAGATGTGTTTATGAAGCAAATCGCTTATTATAAGCATAAACGTACCCTCAGTCATATTGTAACATCTTAAGCACAAAGATGATTTTGTCAAAAGCAATTATGATTAGAGCGAAAATCTGCCGATATTTGTATTTGCAAGATATAAACGATAGAAATTGCTGATGAATCGGATTGCAATCGTTTTGTTGCAAAGAAATTACTACTACGAAATGTGCTAATGTGATTATGGCTCGGATGCCGAATGATTGGTCAAAATCTCCAATAAAATCCGAATCATTAACAGAAAAATCGATGTTGGCGTTAAATTGGCCTCGGAAAATGTTCAAATCATGGCTACTTTAATAACCAAATAAATAGCATAACGTTCAACGAAATCTCGGTTGACTGGCTGGACATTTCCGAAAAGTCTGTTCCCTCATCGCACAGAAGCAATATGAAGAATAGAAAAATAAATTATTTTCAATGGAAAAAATTAGTAATAAATTTTATTTCCCCCCTTTTCATAGTGATTCGAAGAAATAACAAAAACAAACTTTAATTCATTCGCATTAAGAATGCATTGAACAAATTCTGACCGAAATAGGGGCCAAGGGGATAGGAACCATTGTGATTGCATTCAAGATACATTTATCGAAAATACACAATCATGATAGCCAATTCATTCGGTCTCTTTTTCTCGCACCTATTTCCACACCCTATCGTATGCAGCGCTTTTGACTCCATTCATAGTCCAAATGAAAATGCAGAAGAGAAATAATCCATCGATAGCATAAACTATTTGGAAGTTGAAGCAGGAAGAGACATTAAAATGAAAGAGAGAGAGGGATGTTGAGGTTGAAAGTATGCGACAAGTAATAATAATCAGCCCATCGAATTACGCTTACGAGCAAAGTGCAAGTGGTCGGTTGTTGCTTGGCATAAATGGTGTGGCGGCCACTCGAGGTCATCAACATTTCGATCAAATTTATTATATCGTTTTCATTTTGGTCGATGTGGTGGCCATCTTCAGTATCGCCTTCGAATTTTATTCCATTTGCCAGCTGAACTTTATATTATCATCGGCAATGCAATCTGCTCTGGCCATTTATGCTGTTGCATGCAACCCTCTGTAAATTCATACACACTTTTATAGACAAGTGGCCATGGCATTAATAATAAGATATAAAAATGTATCACAAAACACATCACAAATTGCATTCGTCTCATTCTACGCTGTTTCTAAGCTACTTGCCAAAACCTCCTCCCATTCGATACAGCTCCGTTTTCTGAGCACTTTCTAATGTTTGCTTTCGTTAGCATCAATACATTTTCCATTTTATGTTCCATGGCCCAGAAATCATTTTATACTCCTACGCCATTTTCTTCATTCGGCTACAATTTGCACAACAGCACACAGCTGAATTTTACAGGCATTTCTTATGTGGCATATTTTTGACATATCGAACAGAACACTATGTGCAAACTATCAACAATGATAAGAACGGAGGGATTTTTACGAGGCGATACAGGAGAAATAGCAACAATAACTGCATTTTGTCCGTAATAAGCAATGTTCTAAGCATTACATTAGCTGCGAAAAAAGACAGTAAACAATGGGTAGAAATCAGGAAAGACATTCGTTTGGCTTTTTGTCCACAGTCAAAATGAAGGAGAAAATATGAAGCGATGCAATTGTCATAATAATCACTTATGCATGAAATATCATGTTGTCATTTGTGTGGCTTATCTGTGGAGAAAGTGTGTATGAATGAATGCATAACGACGGTGAGGACCGACGACCGTGAGATTGGTTGCACAAAAATGATTCTTTGTCACCATCATCATCAAATTACACAGATTTTACGTATAGGATGAGAGACCAAGGAATTTGATTGTCTGCACGCACCTCTGCATTTGATGTGAATGAATTTTGCATTTACTGGCCCTTTTTTAGTAGCGGCCGCCATTTTCATAAAATAGATGTGATATGTGTAAACCCGCAAATAGACTGAAGGTAAATTTGATTTGAAGAGACAGAGACACCGAATGTTCCATCACACCGGAGACGCATACACACGTTGCACTGATGTGATAACAATGATGTGACGGCGCTTTGATTGTGATATATATGTGTGTGGTTGCGATTTAACATCATTTCCCATATCCAAATGTGCCGTTGCTTATGTTCATTGCAGCATTTGGTGGACAGTTTGCAAAGGATGCTCAGGATCATTTGTGCGCATTTGTTCTTATTATTTGTGGAACAATCTCTTTTTCCTTCTCCTCAACACATCGCTTTGCCCCCCATCGTTCGTTCTGTGTCATTTTGATGTCATCATTACCGGCTGGTATAATCGCGAGTGAAAGGTCCCCCATTGATGCTCTCGGTCACTGCCCTCTCTTCTCATTCACAGTGCCTGTTTCGACGTGACTTGGCTATTTGCCAGCAGCAGCAGAATTCCTCAGTGCGCCACTCACACATTCGAACAAACGGCAGCCGGACGATGACGAAGAAAACAAAACTTTCATCTAATATGCCTTTATCAAGGGCAAGAACACGTTTCTTCTTCATCATCATCGTCGTCGGCGTCGTCGCCGCCATCCTTACTTGTGATTCAGTTTTGATTTGGTTGCGATGAATTTGATACAATTTGTGATGTTGATGTTCATCGAAAAAACGACATAAAGTATTATTTGCCGCGCTGGCTATATGACTTGGGTGGTGGCGATGGGTGACGATAGCGGCGCAATATTCATCGTCAAAATAATATGCATTTCATTATCAAGTGACAGATACAAAATGTGTGTAGTCAAAATCCGCCTCAGAAACGAACGAGCTATGGCAATGGTATCGGCAGCGGGGGCAGCAACGGTAGCACGGAGAAGAGCGTTTGCACTTTAAGCAGCAACAAATCAGCTGGGAAACGATAAATAAAACAATATTATACTTGCACTATCGCAAAGTGCGACATGAGTATAAGTAGATTCGATGGGTGCGATAGCATCCAAAAATAAATGCTGTAGAGTCAAGTAAACAGTATAGACAAGAAACTGACTGTTGCTGATACAAATGCATTGGGCACAGCAAACAAATTGCATATTTTGTGTTATTTATTTGATTCCACTTCTCGGTTTTGAATAGCAAATATGAAGTGGCCGATAATTTAGAGTGATAAGGCGGCATGCAGAGAATTCACTTGAATAGAAAATCGCAGTAGTTCTCTCAACTTCAAATGTTGCTCTGCCTACCTCTCACTTTCTCTCTCTCTCTCTCTCTCTCACTCTCTACCAGTTTCCAAGATATTGACTACTTTTCCGTTGGGTATGTGCGTTTCGATCTACTTGATTTTAGTACTGGCGCACCCGCCGTCACTGTCGTCAGTGCAGAATTAGGAAAATTATAGATTATTTATGCGTTTGATATCATTTAGTTGAACATACTTTTTAAGTACGAGGGACTTTGTTCAGTTGCTGTTTAATTTTTTTTGTCAATTCCCCATGGCATAACTATACGACATCGCATTCGTATTCGCATTCGCATTGAATGACTGGTGATACCGCACACTGTAGACACAAACATTTGAGAAATAGAGTAAAAACAGCACACGCATTGCGCGTGTTTCTCTTTCCAGTGCAGTCTTTATTTAGCAGTCAAGTCAAGACAAGGCAAAAGACAATATGATAAAAATTCAATTGCAATATTGTCGGCACATAATTGAAGTGGTGTGATGTTTAAATATTTCGACAGCGTATCAATTGTAATATTATACACATCAAACAAATAAAGAGCCGTTTTCTGAATGGATTGGGAAAAAAAAAACAGTTTGATCCAACAGTTGAAAATTGCATGAATCACTTGAATCACCCTCATTTTACACACACTCACAACAATTTATTATTACTTTTTGCGCTATTTCTCATCCTCAACGCGTACTTTCTGCTGTTTGAAATTGTTCGATTTTGATCTTCTCCATCTCCTTGGCATTCACTCGCTCATCCGTTGGGTCGCTCGCAGTGTGTATTCGCCCGGCTTGCCAAATCAATTCAAAGGAAATGCATTTCCAATTATAGGCTTGGCATGATGTCTCAACTCACAATGCCAAATTCGTTCACTTGCCACGTTTTTTTCTCATTCCATTCTCTCATTCTCATCGCACTTTCTTCTCATTTTTCGAACACTTTGAATTTACGAATACAGCGGAATGGGCGAGATGGGCGAAATAGTGCTGACTGAGCCAAGTTATTTGAACCAAATGCATCGAAATAAAATAATTCTTTTCTACGGAATTTGTTTTTTCATTATTTTGACATGTAATTCAGTTCAACACAACACCCTTAAAATCATCACCATCGGTGTCTTCAGGGAGCAAGTTGAAAAGGGAAACGCTAAGTGGAAACGTACGTGTTTTGCACGTCGAACTCTTTTCAAACGTCGTGTGCGATAAATGCGAGTGAGCACAAAGACGGTCTCTCTCTCTCTCTCTCTCTCTCTCTCTCTCTCAAACAAACAAAAAACACAATTGACAGCACGTTATTTTATCGAATGCGCCGAATTTCATGAAAATTCTTCGCCAAATTCACTATAGAGATAAAACAATGGTTATATTATATGGTTCCTTTTTATTGACGGGTTTTTCGTCATGGGACTTGAAAGCATATTCGATCCCTCAACCACGAAATTAGTTTATTGCTTTTTTGCGAAGATGCTGCGGTGTTAAAGGCAAATCTGTAATGACATTCGAGGGGAAATGACATTCAACTTCAATCTCATGCCATCCGGTTTTCCAAACAAAAACACACACAAAATGTGATGTCCAAATGTGAGTACTGACGCCACACACATAATAAAATTTATTCGCCAAAATGACAGTCCAACAACTTTTTTGATTGTTTCCAAACACAAACGTTCTTATTTTTTGGATATTTGTGTTTATTTTTATTTGAAATGGATGTCATTTTTCGATAGATTTGTGCAATGCTTGCACTTTTTTTATGGCGGTTTTTCCAAAAAGTTACTTATATATATCCATTTGTAAGTGACATGAATGCAAGCGACATACGCAAGATAACTTTTAGGGTGTCGTAGCACTAGTCAATTGTTACTGTTTTTCGCGCTCAGCAGTATTTATTAAATATGCGATGTGTCAAAACCATTTCCTTTGCCCAACATAAAAACATATCTAAATGAAAAACAAACAGATATAGAAAAAAAAATCGAAGCATTCAATGGGAAATGTGTCGGAAAAGACATTTTGTTTTATCGAAATGTCATCCTCAAAAAATGCGAACGTGGAAATGTATCAGTTTTAGATCTCTTGATAGAAATATTCAGTCGCTCATACAAAATCATTTCTTTGCAACATTAATGCTAAGTATTCGAATAATAGTTCTCATGCTGGTGGTATTCATGGAATACGAAAAAGACTGAACACACCTAACGGTACACAATTCGGTCTATAAATACTGTATGATGATGATTAATGCTAAGTGCGTCATAGAACTAGCTTCTGCACCAGAAAAATGTTCAATAGATGTTCGGCCAGATAGTAGAGAGCACGTTAGAGTGAGTCTGTTGCTGACACTTTCGCAATTATTTTTAAATCGCCGCCTTTTGCTCGACACTCAATCAACTGTGCTGAATGATTAAAAGATAATGCAACATTTTTCAAATGTTTCTCCCACCAAAAAAGTGTCACAATCTAATTAATCGATTGACATCTGTGAAGCGATTACTATTTGCATATTTCGTTTCGACATCTAGCAACGGATTTGCAGAAAGAAGCCCAAATTCCTAATACATTTTTTTATATTGTGTGTCACAATCTGTGACGTTAAATTATAACTTCCCCCCAATTTATTTAATAGAAGTTTTTTATATGGGGAAATCCAAGGCAATTAAGTAAGTTCTGAATCAAAATGGTGAAAATCCAGCCATATCTCAATGCTACATCCTGCATCCATGCAAAGAAATTTGTTTATGTGAGTTAAATGTGATTGTGATTGCAAGAGAGTATTCTTAATAAATGAGTAGCTCATCTCTTGAGACCAAGTCCAATATGATAATTGCTTTGATAGAGAAAAGTGGTTTAGATGAGTTCATTTTGGAATAACATCAGTTTCAAATAAGGAGCACATTGAAATGTTGACTCGAGGCCGCTTTGATGGATTTACTTAATCAAAATAAATGAATACGCACTTAATCTCAATGTGAGTTATTTCTACTTTCTCTCATTTAATTTATTTTGACGATTTTTTGTTCGAGTTTGTACATGACTGATGTTAATGTTTCAGGTCAATGACAACGCATTTTTTAATACATTTTCTTCCAGACTCCGTAAATGATGAGTATGATGACATTTTTTTTTTCTATAATTTCACCAAATTACGTAGCAAGAGGGTATGAACATAATTTGAAATTCAGCGATCGGATTTTCCGGCTCCCCAAATGTCTGATTCAAAAATGCAGAGCAATATTTCACTATTTTGTATTCAGAATTTTTGTTTGGATTGGTTATTAAAATCAAATATGCCATTTTGCGAATCAAAACTTGAGTAGTGTGTGGCTAGATTGCAGTAATGTCTTATTCGGCTTCACAGGAGAGTAGATAACGTCGCCGTTGACTTGCTGCAATATTTCCGCTTCACCGCCGTATGAATGTTTGACTTTGGCGTGAATCGAATCGGTTGCTTCTAGCCGTCTTGCAAGTGATAGCCCCCGATAGCTGAATACGAAAGCCAGATAAAATGCACGCTTTCCAAAGAAACACATTGCATGCTGCATGTTTTACTGTTTCCTTTTCCTGTCTAATGCGACGGCAACGACACATTAATTTTCAACGCTGTTAACAGACGTTAACAGAGAGAGAGAGAGAGAGAGAGAGAGAGAGAGATAGATAGAGAGATAGAGAAGGGGTAGAAAGAGAGACCGAAAAATTCCAACCAAATAACCATTACAAAACGCAACAATATACGAACAAATGAACAAACAACCCCGACTTCGAATGAAAAATGAAAATATTATTTGCCAGGAACCGTTTCCCGATGTAGAGTTTCGTGCATTTTTTATATGTTTCGTGTGCTCGCGCTCCCATGCACACACCCGGCGATACCAAGAAAAACGTAGAGAAGCACTGTTGTGAATTGCTTACGAGACGAAAGAACGAACAAATAAACGAAAAAATATCGCACCCATTTTCGAGAGACACACAGTTTTGTTATCTTTGTGTGCCGAAAACACACAACGGAAATGTCACTTGTTACCATGTTCACATTCGCGAACCGTTAAAAAATATCAATGCAAATCACAAACAAATATCTGCGCTACAATTCCTGTTTTCTTTTCACATCATTTGATTTGGTTGCAGCGAACATGAAGTGAAATGCCCAGAATGCTAATATAATCTGTGTTTTCAGTCGACTACAGACGAACAAAAAAAGGGACTGACCGTTTCGTTTGCTGAAAACGTTCGGTCGGTTCATTTTCGTTGGCGCTTTGTGTCAAAGAGCCATTTGAAACAAAAAGCTCTCAAATAAATTTTTATTTGATGGAATGACATTACCATTAACCAAGATTTTAACTACAGATACGCGCGCTAAGAAAAAAACGCATTTCCATTCAATTCCATTCCGTTTCAATGCATCGTGCATGCAAATTTTTCGCGTGCCATGTAAAATGTCTGAATGTATTTCAAATATGTGATGCATGGAAGTTATTTATAGTAAATCATCAAAAGACGCAACAAATACCACTTTGATGCGTGTATTGCTGCAGCATTTCTCAACAGAAGAAATTCCGGGGAAACAAAATTGTGTAATACATTTTGAATTGGATTGGACAAACTTGATGGCATGGCGACGTTGGAATGCGGCACACAGCCGAATCATTGGCCGCTGCCAGTGACATTATCACGCCATTTTCCAAATGATCGTCATGATTGTGGAACCGCCACAATGTGCTCCTTTCATTTCGTTTGTGTACAAAATAAAAATCAAAGGGTTCCATTCCATTTTGTATTTGCTTTTGCCCATTGCGTTTGTGCTCGTTTCGGCTTTTGTGCCACTGCTTCTCGTCTAATTTTCGCTTTTTGCATTTCATTCCACGTCGACCCGAATGTAATTATTTCTGTGTAAATATTCCATTTATATCGAAACTTAATAAGAGCCACAACGAACAAAAAAATGTTATGGAATGGAATGTATATTTTCCGCAGAAAATGCCTTCGAGAACGACGGAAAAAACGCCATGCACACAAAGCATGCGAATACTAGAAAATAACAATTCATTACATAAACACACAACACAACGACGCAATTACATCAAGCGACGAAATATGCCCCGGAAAAAAATGTGTAACGATAACAATTTCAACAATGTTATAATTAAATAGATTAACCACACACACAAACGGTTATATTTTGTGACATGAGCACTCTCTGGCTGGCTGGCTGATGACTGGCTCACGCTTTCACTCTTTCTTTTTCTCTCTTTCTTTATTTCTTTTCCTTTTTCACTCTTTCTTTCTCTCTCCTTCTCTCCCTGACCAAACACACACTCACACACACCTATTTATCCGAACTCAAACCAAACCGAACAAAGAGAAATTAACAGACATATTTATAAGCGTTTAAGACATGAAACATTCCAGTGATTGCTATCAATGCAAGCTTTTTGTGTCATTTTTTGCCTTGCACAACGATTTAACGTCTAGCTTTGAACTGCTCGCGCCCGCGCGCCCGCGCGCCCTTTTGTTTCGTATTTTCCGTCACCTCGTTCCAAAGAAAAACAATTTTAATCAAAGCAAAAAAGCTTTGCACAACATAACAATTATTTTTATGGAATACATTCCATGCGGCACGTCTTTTTGTCCGTTTTTCTCGTCTTTTGTCTGCGAATCAGCTCAGTGTGGTTCTCCATCATAGCCAAATACAGCCGCAGACGGAATTGTGGACTTTTTTCTACCTCAAAACGTCTTGTCGCTTCCTTTTTTAAGTGCCATATTACGAATAAAATCACATAAGCTTACAGAATAAAAGCATTGTTAATTAAAAATTCGCATAAATTGGCTGTTTATCTGTGAATTTCTTCTCTTCATCAAGTCATCGGATTTCCTGTTGCCGTCCCCATTATCATCCTTTATATTTCCGGTCTATAAGTATTTTCGTTTGATAATTGCGGGTTTTCTTCAACTACTCAATTTTTTTTCCTTCAGCAATTCGTCCTCAATTCGCGCACTCTTTATTTTGTTGTTCTTCCTTAGTTTTATTCACTCTGGATCGTAGTCATTTCAAACGACGTTTTAAAAGCGTACAATTGCTGCAAATGAAAATGTTTGTGTGGTTGAAAATTGCTGAAAGAAATAGATTTCGTTTTTCAAATGAAATTATCAAACAGCAATCAATGGATCGAATCCATATGCCGTCCATCCGCATCCCAAAGAATTTCCATTCAATCCATCGTCCCCCGTTTCAATTACATTCGCTTGAATTGCCACCCAACAGCAGTCTATATTTAATTAAAAATTCAGCAGTGATTTTGTTTTTCCATTGAAATTTTTTGTTAAATTCCGTTACAATTGAGACTATTTTTTGCGTGCGTCTTGCTCCGTTCGCCGATGGTATGCGTGCATTTTTTTGCATGCGAATTACCAATGGTCTGGCTGTATTGTTGCTGGATTTCCTCGCATATTTAGTTTCTATTCAACAAATTTGTGCCTGGTCAGCAGCAAAACGGTTGCAATGTTTAGAGCCCGAAACGACAAGCGAGTCACACAAATTACCAACCAATTACATCGGCCACCATGCATCGTATGAACACTGCATTACTGTTGGTCTCGCAATATCGATATACGTGTGCGCATACAACAGTGACTGCAAAATGATGGGGTTAAGAGAGAGAGAGAGAGAGAGAGAGAGAGAGAGAGAGAGAGAGAAGGGAAAAAGAATTGTAGCAGCCGAAAATTTATTATGATATGTGGTAAATATTCGCGTATTTCAATTCAATATTAGACAGCTGCGAACATTGAACAGAGTCTGACACAACACAAAGCTAATCTATTTCTAAAATACACACATTTATGCAAAAAACGGCAATGATAATACACAGTTAGAACGTTCATCCATCATTCCGTGTGCCAGATGCGAAAGAAACAAAAACAAACCGTCGATATACAAAACATGAATTAGAAAGAGAGAGAGAATCAAAAGCACTTAATTGGTATGGGAATAAACGCAATTGCGTCGCTTCGCTTAGTCTCAGTTTCAATATTAATGAAAATAAATGCACACAATAAAGCGTGGAAAAAATGGGAAAGATTTGTAATTGGCGGTTGTTTAGAACGTTTAATATACATTTGACATTAATTTTTGAGTTGCTTCTGAAATAAACACGCGTCTGAGTCGATTGAAAACACCACCAGCGGGGAGGACAGCATCAACATAAAAAATATCAGTCAGTTCGAATGTGATTACTATGCTCGATGGAAGAGCGAGAGAGCGAGAGAATTTTTGAATTTGGTTTTTGGCCAATTGGCGATTGTCAATTTTCTAGGAATAGATTTTCAACAATTTATGTAATTAAATTTTTTTTAATTGCTGGAAGTTTGGTTGATTTTTTGTTTCTATCGGTATTTTGTTGCATAAATTTAATCCGTTCGAATAAATCGACTCATTGCCCTTTTCAGTTCTAAAAATGAAATTGATTACATTTCTCAATAGATAATTTTGAGTTTGACTAATTTGTTCGAATTCGATATATAACTTTTGATCATTTTTGCCAAAGAATTTCAATAATAAAACCAAATACGGAATAAACGATGTTTCTGCACAAAGAAAAAAAAAAAAAATTGGTGATTCCGAGTCATGCGTTGGTAAACAATAGATTGTTGGTAAATTTTGCTCAAGCAAAATTACCACACGGAGTTTGCCATAAATTCTGGTATTAACATAAATTCAACGGCAGTTCGGATCAGTTTCACCAAACTGGTAGTTCAATGCTGGTGAATTTAAGTTAAAACCAAAATTTAAGTCAAACTCTGTGTGGTAGTAATTCAAACCAAATTTACTAACTATCTATTGTTTACCAACGCATGACTCGAAATCACCCATTTTTTTCCTCTGTGTGGCGTTGCAACAAACTTTAAGCTAAGTTAAACCGGGAATTAAAAAGAAATAGTGACTTTTCGATTCGATAATGCCGCGCCGCAGCTGATATATGCAAACAAAATAAGTTATTCAGATGAATGTAAAACCGAAGCGATTTTAATTAAAGTTGAAGTGCAAGAGAAAACTTGGTTTTGCGTCATCCAAAAAGCGTCCCTCGAAACCGTTTTTATTTCAGCTTGGCGAAGGCATTTGCACATGTCGAGATTCCATGATATTTACTACTGTTACAATGAGTTCGAGTGTGCGAGTATGCATGCATGTGCAGATCGTGATATTGCGAATATTTGAAATTTTTGCAACAAAGGACAGCATCCGAATGAATATCAATTTAAATAGTGCCAGCTCTAGCGACCAAATGCAAAAAGACGAACACCAGTCACTTAAAATAAAAGCACATTAGCAATGTGTGATGGCAAACGAATGGGAACAAATGTCACATTAGATTGTTTAACAATTTCGCATCGATGCATTATATGTGAGCAAGCGAGTGAATGAGTGCATATGAGTGCTGTCACATATATATGCTGGCAACAAAGTCGAGATGTCTGTAATGAATGCGATACTAAAGGCTGATGAGAGCGAGAAAAAGAGAGAGAGAGAGAGAGCAGATATCCCGCATCGTATACCACTTTGTGCTAAAACTGCAACACAAAACTTGATCTATGCAATCGCCCATTTTGTATCGGAATTTCATAATATACGAAGTGGTGCACACAGCCGGCGGCACTTTGTTTGCTCGCTCCACAATGTAGAATGTTGATTTAATTGCTGCCAAACTTGTGTTACTGTATACAAAAATTAGATGCACCAAATGGTGATACGGTTCGAATTAATAAATGAGAGTGCAGCGCACTACCATTTTTCTTTTGTTTTTTCTATCTGGCTTTCTCTCTCTTTCCCCATCTTAAGTCTCGCACATATAAATGAATCGCTTAGAATGAAATTGTGATTCTAAAAAAAAAAAAAAAACAGAAGTGAAGATCGCAAATTCGATAATTCAATGTAAAACACGATGATGTTCCACTTGAAAATATTTTTTTCCCTCGTGTTTCAGTATTATTATTGATTTTCATCGCTTTTCACTTCCATGAGTTTTTTTATTCCTTGTTTCACTTGTGTTTTTGTTAAAGTCTCAATTTCATTCTAACCGATTCAAATATATGTTGCCTCGTGGAAAAAGAAGCGTCAGCGACGAGCACAAAGCGAGTCACAGATTATTTTCTGTGTGAGTATTTTTTGCGTTGAAAAAACAAAAATAAGACGAATGAGGAGAAAGAGAAGGAGTTCAGAGAAAAACCCCAAGAGCAGTTGTTAGAATCGTGTTTCAATTGAAAGATTCCTAGTGGAAATTTCGGAAGATACCAAACTGAAATCGATAATTAAGATGAAATAAAGCATACCATCAGACAGAGAGGAGAACCAGCAAAATTGAGAAATTGTTTAAAAATAGTTCTGAAATTGACAGAAATTCGGCGGCCGTCGGCGTCGTCAACGTCATTTATGCTTAAACGCATTGAATTCATTCAAAAATTCCGTTGACGGAGAAATAGAGAGAGTTAGAGAGAGAGAGAGAGAGATAGAGCAAATGTACTCAGACATCGAACATTCGATGCATCGATAAAACTATATCCAACAACCAGATTACGATCAACACCATAAATCGAATGCATTGCATCCAGCAATCGAGCATTAAATTCATTTATTTGAAACAGTGCATACATTGTTTAAGGAAAATCTTGTTTATTATTATCACATGCACACAACCACATCTATTTTGAGACGCGTTTTGATTCAGCGTGCGAAATCCGCCGAATTTGCGATTGACAGTGATTTTTATTCCATGTCAATATTTGGGTCGAGCTGAGCGCACACACCACACACACACAGTCACACTCACACTCACTTTTGCTACTGACTCCTACAACTCAATATATCAAGTGTGTGGATGAATCATGTTTGTATACAATATTGTTATTCGTTCTAGTCTGCTGTCGTTTATGCCAGCGCTTTTATTGCTTGCGATAAATTAGATGATTGATATCATATTTGGAGAGCTTAATGGATCCGACTGAATCGTATTTTTATGGCAAATCAGTTTTATGCATCGACGCCATTTGATATGTTCATATAATAATCGATTTATTTACAGTGGCACTGCTTACATAACTCGCAAGAATGTCCATTTTTCGAATAATATCTTACCGAAGCGATTGCCGGATCGTCTGCGTATTTGGCCACGTTTAATTTCATCGTCAATTTGATGACAATTCTGATTTATCGAATGTCAATTTGAAATTGAAGCACTTGAGTAATTTCATTGCCCCAGACAATTAGCCAAATTCTTTCGTTAATACGTTTTCACCAGTCTATAATATAATGAATAGACTCACATTACTACATATTTTGGATTAAGTCAAAGTTCTTCACATTGAGTATAGAGAATGCAGGCATTGTCACCACCAGCACCACTCGTGTATATAAAAAGCTATTATATAATGGAGAAAATCCAATCGTTTGAGGCGCGTACGATGAACTTTCTTTTGAACGCACTTGTGATAAAATTGTTCGATATATTGAAACTGTGGATCGGCGTATGTGCGTTGCGGGTTGCACGTCACATATATAGAGTCAATGATTGCATTGAAACACCCTCGAACCAATAAAGTTTCAGAATTTACTGAATAAATCAAATGTGGTTGGACTTTGCAAACAACAATATGTCCACCGTATGTTTATTATAGTACTAGAGAATGAAAATTCGAACGATGGATTGCGGCAGCATGTGGCTAGTTTCCAAAATAAGTGAGAGGGGGAGAGAAAGAGCTGTACAATGTAGCTGTAATTAGAGATTATTATTAACAAAAAGCTGCAAAAAAGTCCAAATCCAAAGCGAATGCGACAACGCAAAATGTTGGAGCAGTGCGAGGATGAAATACAGAAGTTTAATATTTTTAATGAGTAGGAACTTTATTTGGTTTCTTCCATCATATTTCGCATTCAACCATTGATATTGACATCAATATTGCTGCAGGAGAATCGTGGCTAAAAATTTCCAGAGTTACACTCATCCAAATGTGGGAAGGTTCAATCCACTTGCATTGTTCATTATTGAACTTCGGCGCTTGTGTTATCAATTGCAATATAGAAATTTCTTCAAAAACAGCCTTCAAAGTTATTTAAACTTCCAACTCAATTCCCAATAAACGTCAATTTGATATTTGTATCGAATATGTTTGCTGATGCATTTTATACGCACGTTTGGCGCATGTTTTTCCAGAAATTTTTCACAAATTCATTGAGTCGGAATTTTTTGAATGGTGATTTTTTCCCAATTTGTTTTTTGTTTGCAACAGCATTTCATTCTTACTCAATTATTCATGATTGGCAAAAATATCATCTTTGGCCTCAAATGAACTTTTGTGGGTTTGTTTTATCTCCTAATTTTCACTTCAATTTTTAAATGCATCAATGATTTTTGAGGCATGTATACGGATAACGGTCATAAGTCACCGGGCGAGTCCGTCCGTTCATTTTTGGTCACATTTTCAAATAATTTGTATGGTTTGGTGTTCCATTAAACCCATAAATTATTCATCAACTTATGGAATCCTTACAAATTATTTTAGAATTGTATGAACATTTATTGTACCTTAAGGCAATTGATATTTTCTTGAGTGTGTATTCATGAAATGTCTTTAATGTCAAATTTATCGATTTTTCATTTTTCGGAGGTAATCCAAATCCGATGGACATTTGATTGACTGAGAATGAATACGAGACTTCATATTTAGCCTCTTTCTCATGAAATTTTCTGTTAGATAGAGCAAGAGGTGAGATGTGAAGTCTCACTTTCATTCTCACTCATTCATTTCTACCTTAAACGATCTTCAATTTAAGATAAAAATCAAATACTTTCTGACACTGTACGGCAATTATACCTGTTTCTCGGCATAATTTTAGGCTTTATTGTTGATACGCCACCTGGCACAATATAAACAGAACTACGAGTTTATCCATTGAACACAATTTTTACTGCACTATGTGCCTAAATGGCGTATTGATCATAGTCAACAAAAAAATTACAATGCCAACCTAGAGAATAAGTGGTGTTGTTATATGGACCCATCTGAAGAATAGTTATTACTAAGTACATGATTCATGTCTTGTTCACTCTATTGATATTGAAATAAATCAAATGCCTTGCATTTTTTTGTTACTTGAAACAAACTAAATGCAGAGACAACTCGCACAAGTTTTTTCCAAGAATTTAAGTCAATTAGGCGTCTAAGGGGTTTATTTAAATATTATTTGAATTGATTATAGCTACAAATTGTAAGTTACAAGGAAAATCGACAAATGCTTTTTTCAGCTCTCAGTTTTCAACATCAACAACAAAAATTGTTCTACATTTTACGGAAAATTATTCCAATTGCTGAATAGCTTAAGCTACAAATGTTTTAATTTTTTTTCAGTCTTTTAGCTTATTCCTCAATGCAATTAGTTAAAATTCATTTAGAAACCCAATTTTGTTTGATGGAACGTTCAATGCGCTTTAAATTGTTGGAGAAGTATATTATCGTTGACCCATCCGTAGATAACCGCATTCACATTGAAAGTCCGACAACGGCAGTCGTCTGGCGAATGTAGCGGTGTTCAACGTATGAATGAAACAACATCCAAGTTGGCTGCATAATCCAATGCCTGATGAACATTGAACAAATACAAAACCAAAATAAATTCTAGTGTAAAAAGCTGAAAATAAATAAATAAATAAAAAGGTTATTTGAACTGTATGTTCGTCCGTTGGTCAGTCGTTCTTTTCCAAATTTAATTAAAATGAAACCGAATGAAAGTGAATGAGTTCCGAACGATACACCACCATTGATGACGGCATTGCGCAAAATTCGATAAAATGCACACAAAAAAGCAGTACCAAATCTCTCTTCACTATTCGCTTCGGTTCCGTTCTGTTCTGTTCGGTGTTTGTGTAAGCATTTAATCTATTTTATATGGCCAAGACCTGCCACCGTATTGTGAACCATACGAAAAGAAATACAAAGTAAATTTGGTTTCTACATGTAAAATGCTGGTTAATAATAACCATTAGCCGATGGCCGAATTGAAAACAGCAACAGCCAACGGTTGATTCGACGCCATATTAAAACCAATCCAGTTCAATCGATTCGCCAAGACCTGTATCGTTCTGTTTGATGCTGTTCATTTCATTAGAAAACAAATATACACAGTTTATTGAGCATTTCGAGGAGGATCTCAATAAAAATGACGATTTGCCGGTGAACGTGTTGTATTTGAATGTTGCGTCCAGAGTCGTTCATGTCCATAATACCGTGTATTTTACGGCATCGAATGTCTGAAAAAAGGAATTCTACGAAATGTGCCTATTGCATCGAATATATACTTGGTCACTTTATGTGAAACGAGAAGCGAATCACCTTAACAGCATATTTTAGCAGAACCCAAACCAAATGTAATTGATTTAAAAAGCATGTGATGTCTAAATTTTATCACGTAATTTCCTAACAGCAACGAGCAACCAAAACATGTTTGCAAAATTCAAGTGTTTAAATTTGTATTTGCCAAAGATATCTTACATTTTTATGCGGTGTGCGGTGCGCACTGTGTACAGTCTAGGGTTTTTTATGACAATTTGCAAATACCAGACAGCTCTAGATTAACCCTCCTATTTTGGTGATTCCCAATTCCGATTTGTAATTAACAATTAATTTTTTTCCGGCAAAATACGATTCGAACACCAACTGGTTTCATTTGGAAAAGTTATTATTATCGTTAATACGAAAATTGGAATTATTCCGAATTGTATGTGGCGCAGTGCGTGTTCTTTCTGTCTGCTTCCCCGTTCCTCTTCATTTTCTCTATCCGCCACTCGGTGGGACACAGCGTTTTGTCGAATGGCTAGTGTATGTAAATTAATGCAACACGATATCGATACATTCGCATGTAATTGCTGTTGTCGCATTTGCTGTTCTTCATTATCGCCCAATATAAATTTGGCCCTGGTGCATTTGAGTCAATAAGTGTATCGGGCAAATTTATAACGGTACGTGTGGATATTGTAAACCAGCGAGAGATGGAAGCAAATTTCGAGTAGGAGAAAAATGCAATATGCGTCTGTGAATAGCGAGAAGAGGGTAAAAACGAATCGATCGCAAATTGTTGCAGACTATTACTATATCCGATAGCGGCACATGTGCACTCACACGCACTCATTCTCAAACATATACACACAAATTCTCTCATTTTATTCTGCAATATTTTCTTTTTTTTTTTTTTTTGTTATCAACCGAGGAACATGTTTTTCAGTTTTTCATATGGTTTTTGTTTGTTTTATTTTTGGTTTTCCGTTGCTTCGCTCTCTCTCTCTTTCTCTCGCTCTCTTATATTTGTTCCTCGTCTCGCTTTTTTCAAGTATTTCAGCAAATCAGGCTAAAGCGCAGCAAGTTCCATGTTTTACTGTATGCATCCGCATTGCTTTCATTTGCTGCTGTCGATGGGTGTGCGATTTAAAGGCGTCTATTTACACTTTGTCTGCTGAACTGGCTCTCATTTTTTCGATAATTCTGCTCACGATTTTACCATGGAATTTGGCCATGCTTATTCCCCAATTTATCGTTTAGATAGATAAATATTTAAATCCAATTGCGAAAATTAAACAGTTTCATAAGGCACATGAAAATAAAGGGTTTTCCATTAAGGACTTGACAACTTTCTTTTTGAATAAAACGCAAACCATTTGAGATTTTTCGAATATTGTATTTTTGGCTTGAAGTACGATCAAAACATTTAATTATGGAATTCGACTTCGCTCATATGTCCACCACGAGCACGTTTGCAGCGGTTGATTCGTTGAACCCAATTTTCGATGACTCGGCCGCACATTTCGATGGAAACGGCCGAAATCTCTCGTTCAATATTGGCTCTGAGCTCCTCTAACGACGCCGGCTTGTTAGCATAGACCAATGATTTAACGTAGCCCTATAAAAAAAAGTCTAGGGGTGTTGAATCACATGATCTATGCGGCCAATCGACAGGACCATTTCTCGATAGAACACGTTCACCGAATTTGGATTTCAATAAGTCGATTGTTACACCCTCTGTGTGTCTTGTGGCACCGTCTTGTTGAAACCACATATCGTTGATGTCTAACCCATGTAATTGGCCAAAGAAATAACGTTGCAACATGTCTCTGTAGCGGTTTCCATTGACTGTAACGTGACGGTCATTTTCATCAACGAAAAAAAATGGCCCAATGACACCACCGGCATTAAAACCACACCATACAGTTATTTTTTGTGGATGAAGTGGTGTTTCTTGAAGCACATGAGGGTTTTCACCTGACCAATGGCGCATATTTTGTTTGTTGACGAAGCCGTTTAACCAAAAATGTGCTTCATCACTGAAGATGATTTTGCAGATTTTGCATGATTTAAAGTTGCAGTCACCGACCCGGAATTTTGGTAGTAAATTTTAATTATTTGTAAACGTTGTTCGTTCGTGTACTTCGTCATGATGAAAATGTTGAATCTACTGAATATTTTGACATTGACACTTTGGAAATTGGTTTAAGAGTGCGTTCACAGTGAACGTTCAAAGTTGTCAAGTTCCTATTGGAAAACCCTTTATAACCAGAAAAAAAAACAATAAATCGCATTCCAAATCTCGCTAGAACATTTGAAATTTAGTGGCCCCCATCTTATTTTGATTCCGCACACGATGTTTATATGCCAAACCTAAAATTGGAAGAAAACAATCTTAATAATTAATCGCGTTATGCATATCGAACGCCAAGGAAGCGCCAATAATATAATGAGGTGAGTCCATTAAAGTATTCTTAAGTTGATTTAACATCAAATTAATGTAAAGAACTTCTAAAAATTATTGAAAAAAAAAATCAAGATTTATAACGGCGGCCCTAGAATATGTTGAAAAGCAATCTGCGTACATGGCCGTGTGAACGTTTTTTGACTGTCAGCCGGCTAATTTTAGATGAAAATGACTGGATTACAGTTGAAATAATAGATGAAATCGACTTTAATTGGCTAAAGTCGACTGACTTTTTGATTTTTGGAGACTTTTGTCAATTTTAAGCGACGTAGTCGGCAGGATGTATTACAAAGTGAAAAGAATCCAAAATTGTTTCAAATTAGCCGACTGACTGTCAGCCGAATAAAATTGATTGAATTTCATAGTCTGATATAGTTTGTCATAGCTCATGGGCTAGAGCTAATTATTATCAATAGCCCAAATCGTACAAATATATATTTTTTTACCAATCGTAGTCTGGTTCACAGCAAATCTGTGACACCGAAATCATTCAAAGTGGTTATTTATTCATATTTCAACGGCATTAGATGCGGGCTCGGTGTTTGTCACATTTTGTTGTACGTGACATTTTCAAATTTGCTTATAAAATGGTATCAAATTCCGGTAAATGCGATAACTTCAAATATCATGTCAATAAATCGTATGCCCGGTAAACAAAAGCTGTTTGTTCCGCACGACACTTGTAAATCAATTTCACGTCAATTATAAAATATTTCATAGATCAAATTCAATGAGATTTTAATTGGATATTATCTAAATATGCAAATGGAAATGGAAATGTGTGTGCGTGCGAGCGCGATTACGACTGTTGCCACGGATTCAATGCTATAGCATTCAAACAGATTCTCCATAAATATTGAACACAGAATGCGCAAACAGTAGCTAGCTGCTTTTTCGAGCCGCACGTGAAATGCTTAATGGAAATAAATTCTAATCGAATCTGGTGAAATTGATTTGCATAAAATCTGTATCGCCAATTCGATGCGAAAAATCGAGCTAATATCCAATCAATTTGGTTATGCATATTGAATGCTCCACAGACACACACACCTAACTGCTTACTGTTGTTTAATTTCATGCATAATTCGAACAGATATTAAAATCTGAAAGAATATACAAATGCGTTTCGCAAATCGCTTGGTAGGGTTTTCCAAAGTTTAATCAGGTTGAAATTTTTCGCAGTATGCCACCAATTGGAGATTTGGTTGTTTTCATTTTCACATTTTCGCCGTTGCCGTCGTCATGAACACCATCAATGTAATCTATGCAAAGAATTTTCGGCTTTGTACAATAAATGTGCGTATACATTAATGCGTTTCACTTGAACCACTTTCATTTATTGTTATTTGCAGTTAAATTGTCCGTAATCATTGGCTATTTATTGTTGTTGTTGCAGCAGCGTCGCTTTTGCACTTATTAAAAATATTATTTGTGCTATTTTCATGATTGTATCTGCCACAATGAACACGTATAAACCTCAAAAAATGCCTGAAAAGACATTGGAAAATTGATTAAATTTGCTACGCCTTGGTTTGAACGTTTGCTCAACGATGCACTGCTTTAATGCTCACATTCTACCCACATCTCAGACGATCGATACATAGACGCGCAGCAGCAGACGGGGAGAGAGACATGCAATTCGTAGAATGCTTTCTGTTCACATTTCAACCATTCAAATCAGTTGAACAGAAAATTTGTTAATGACATTCAACCATTTGCTATTCGCATTGACGTTGAGATTGAGGCATTGGGTCGAGGGTAATCGCGTGTACATAAACGCACTTTTTCTCGCATGAATGAAGCGTTTCCGCCAAGCACCCAGAAATGGCACGATGCAATTACTTTTGCTGGTGCTATTAATATTATTGTCGATTTCCTTGCTATTTCAATGACATGGCTCTCCTTATTTGTTTCAATTCATGGGCATTTCCATCAATGGAAAGAATTCAACGGGAAAATCAAATGGATTTGATTTTAAATTGTGAAGCTATATTAGCAAATTATCAAATCAATAATGGAAGATAGAATAAATAAAATTGTGGTTTAAGTCGTGATCATACTCACTGACTCAACTTCAATGAGCCGCACGAACACTAAATTATAGCCAAGAAGATTAACAATTGGACTGTGCAATTAAAATATCCTTGACAAAGACTATGAATGCAAGCTGATGGAGATTTCAAGGAAACGAATAATTGATTGTGCTACAATCAAACGGAGTGTTTTCAATTTAATATTTGAACTGTTTTGAGTCGCTACAAAATCCGCAGCGCATGTTTATGCTGGCTTCAATGGCAAAACATACTCAAAGAATTTGTTAATCGTTCGACGGAGAATCAGTTTATTAGATGGTCAAATGAAAGTGCTGGGTGACGTTGGGAATAATTTGAATTTGGTGGCAAAAGCTTAAGAAATTTCAAATCTTGTCAAATATTCCGAAAACCATGTTGAATGGGTCGGCGTGCGAGTCAACGGCGACTGTCACCGCAATTTTTATTCCAATTTGGGCTATTTCATGATATTTTATTATATTTCAATGACCATTCATACGTTTTATGCGGCATGAGCATCATGACCTTGGTATTCACTTTCTCACCTAAAATGAAGTTAAATCTATGCTTATTTTGTTCCTGTTCGATAATCATCTATTTCACTGCATCAAGAGTGTTCCATTATATTATGAAGCAATCAGAAAAGATCGCCTTCGATTTAAAAGTCTGTTGAATTTCGCTGGAAATTACATGTATGAAAAGAAAACTGAAACATCGAATTATTCTTCGAATTCAATTTGCTAAAATTCTGCGATAATATTCTTTTAAAAGTCTCTTTCGGGTGCATAATTCAATATCCGAGCCAGTTAGACAGAGGTTTCGATGTGTCAATTTGCTGTCTTATAGTACATTTTGCAACACTGGAAATGATTGTTCTCCAACAAGACACATAATGTAAAAAAAAACCAAAAACAAATTCCTATGAAAATTATTTTTATTTTTGATGAAATAATAATAAAATTGGAATATAAAAGTCTACCAAGAAATGAACAAGAAAAATAATTGAATGCCGTAGAATAAAAGTGCATCTTAATTTTCCGTAGAATAAAAGTGCATCTTTAATTTTCAAAAAGAAATCTCATCGAAGCGGCACAAAATGTCAATTCTTTTTAAAAGTGAAACATATAAATATTGCACACAGATTTTTAAGCCGGGATTACAACAACAGTTTCCATCATGCAGTAACAAAATGTGGTTTCTCTTCTAAAAGCAATGCGTCTGAGTGTCGCTAATACGAGAAGCAAAATAAAGATGTTCTCTTATTTTTAGGCATCCAATTATAATTAAATTCTTTTCGCAAAGGTTTGCTTGCGATTAAAACTGAGCGAAGTCCAAAATTTCAGATAATGTTTTGAATGAAATTCTACATGAAAATAAATGATGTATTGACATCAAATGTGCTTTTGTTAAATTGATAATTGGTTTTCTGTTACCATTTTTCCATACATTTATTCACCATTCCCAAACGCCAAGTATCCGAATGAATTATAGCCTTGACCAGCAATCAAGGGTCCAATTACATCGAAAATCTCCTTAGAATTTATTTTCTCCGAAGAGTTTTGATGCGATTTGTCTAATTCTCTCTGAAAGATTCAATGGCTCTTTATTTTGAAGGTCGCACATGCCGATAATTATTTGTCGTAGGCATTTTCTATCGCATTTCTGACTCAATATATTTCTAAGGAATTTGTTCAATATTTAACGCTGTCAATTGCTAGCCAATTAATTTGCTATCGAATTCAAAAATATAAGTAATCACTCAGCAGCACGTGAACCTCATCGTTTATGAAATGTGAATGGAATAAAATATGCCGTATGAAGAAGAACGGAAAACAACGTTTTGATAAAATTGACTACAGATGGAGCCGGGTGTATCGATCTTCAATAGATTTGGACAAAACTAATATTGACGACGATCCGTTCGAAGAGAAGTATCATTAATAAATTGAATCAGCGTTTCAATTTAATGTTTCAAACTTGATGATCTAAAAATTACATTAAATAACAATCAAATATTTACTTGTTTAAGCATTGCATGAAGAGTAATTTGTCAGAAGATCTACAAAACTAGGTTTATCCAAAATTTGGATTTTTGAATGAATGCTTCATGCTTTAACACACAATTATCATGTAAAATACTAATAAATCTTCAAGTTTGTTTGAAATCCAATAAAAAACTCATGTACTACGGCCAATTACAATTGGACCAATTAGGATAATTTACTTTCTATTGTCTTCCAAAAATGATGAGCGCTCAAGTTTAATGTTCAAAATACGATTGTAGAAATGAGAATTGGTTATTCAAAATAGAAATGAGATTAAACGCCCATCAAGTGAAACGCGTAAAATTGGAATTATGTTGTTGCCGGTCCGATGAACCTCAATAATAATCGATTGATTGTTTGGATTGGAAAGGACATCATCGGTTATTAAATAGCGATGAAATTGAAAATGACGAAGAGATAAGAATTTCTCTTTTTTCATTGTTTTAATGTGATCAAACAAAGGGAAATGCATTGGAGTAAGAAATTGGAAGCGCATCATTAACATCATCAGTTATTTTTTCTCTTTCATCGTGTTCGTTTGTTTTCGTTATGCGAACGCCTGTCCTATCAATGTTCTGTTCGGTGTTTTTTATCCTCCTTGAATAAACTTTCACTTTCTCTTCGCCTCCTGTTTCTAGCAACCATCGGTAACCAACTGCCACTTTTTTCTCGTGTGACAGCGCCATGGAATTGCGTCAAATAATTCAATTGACACAAAAAAAAAAACACCAAACAAACGATTATAAGAAATTTGTGTTGTTTTTTTTTTTTGTTTGCTATTTGATATTGATAATGTTTTTTCGTATAAAAATGTTTCCGTTCGTTCGACGGTACTCTTTGTATCCATAAGTTTTATTGTTTGGGATTTTTTGCCATCTATTTGGATGTTTTCTTTTGGGCCATCCTGAAAATTGAGCTGTAATTTATTCAAGTTGTTACATGCGGTATTCTAATGCTCAATGAACCGAAAAAATTGAGCCTGAAAAAATGTATGCTCTAGAGACTGTCTCCGAAACCGACCAAAAAAATAGCGATCTATGAATTTGTTGAACCGACAAGAAGAATCTCTATCCATTTCATCTCCTTTGGCCGTTTTGAACAACAGGTTGACCAAATTATAGAATTAAACGAATCGATTTCGATGTATTTTTATTATTTAATTTCAACTGAATTTTTATCAGTTCGATTGAATCTAAGTTCGTGACATATTTACGATTCAGCCGTCAAATTGGTCGGATTTTCAATCATAATGTAGATTGACGCATGGGCCCGAAATGGAACCAAATCAATGAATCGTTATAAATTGTCAGTTTAATCAGCTGGTAGATGCGGTCTTGGAGCAAAACTGCAAAAGAAGAAGGACAAAACTAATACATGACATGAGAGACATTATCACATCCTACTGCTATGGCTGCTATTGCTGTTATCCTTCTCGTTTTTGCTGTGGTACGTTTATTGCCCGAACCTTCCAAATGATTATCAATTCGTCTTGAATTCTTCTTCTATTATTCATAGTGACATTCACACATTTCGTGTGTGTACCATCGAAAAATGACGTATGGTTAGCGGAGCAAAAGTTTTAATTCGCTTGGTGATAATTTGGTATCCGACATTTGTCATCGATGCCGTCGCAAACGCTCATTCGCTTTGACAATTTGACATTTTCAGAAAAAATCTTATTGAAAAAAAAAGACACGCCGACTTAATACTTCCTCACAACAAGTAGTTAATGCATTGACATTTCTCTCAGTCTGACTTCGTTTGCTCAGCCGATTGGCATCCAATATTCGGTTTTCTTATTTATCAAATAAATAGAAAATTTTAGTGTGTGACAATAAAACTGAGTGCGGTCAAGCGAACAGAATCGGAATAACAGCCGAGGTCTGCAGATCCACTCGAATGAGAGAGAAACAGAAAAAAAATTTAAAAACGATGAATAGAATTATTAAGGCCGATGAGAGGTTGAGCCGCTACAGTCATTTTCGATTTATTCGAGCAATTTTGTTGTTGCTGTTTCGAAATGCTTTCAGTTGGAACCAAAGCAACTGATGATGGTCAGTCAGTGTTGTGGATTCGAATGTCTGTCTGTCGGCTGGCCCTCCAAATACCTGAAACTCAGAACAAGTGAACCTATTTGCCCGTGTCATTTGAAGTAATCCGTAGTAATAGCTACCGTTTTCACTAGTGTGTGTGCACAACGATTGCCTCAATGGAATTCAGTCTCAAGACAATCATTTAGTTAATAAATAAATTTGTCAAGACGCTACATGATTGATTATATGATAATGTGTTTTTTCCATCCATTGCTTTTGTTTCATTCGGGTCTCTTTCAGTTAGTGAGATGAATTTCATATGCATATTTTTCGGCTATTGTTTGTTTTTGTTCGGAGAAATTGTTTTGCCACTGACATTTAAATTCAATGACAGCGTTTTGTTCTCTCTATCTCTCATTTAATATTACCGTTTTTTTTTTTTGCTGCGCTCGGCAATGTCAGCGCTCTCCATTCCCATCACTTTGTTCTAATCGACAGCAAAACTGCCGGTGATTGTTAACTTCGTTGTGTGTTTCGAGAGAAAATATGTCGCATTTATTTTGCATATGATTACCAGCAACATGACGCCGAAAGAGATTGACATAGTGAAATGGCTATCGAAGAAGCATAAAAAAAACCGAATCCATTGGAGAAAAATTCAACTTTTAAATTGAAATGTCTGGGGTTCAAAGCGGCAAATGACTGATTTAATATCGATCAGTCATCCGAAGTCGTTGTATTCACTCATCCGTTCATGTGGCTGCACACACATCATGACATCGAGCTGGAATGAGTACGAATTAATTTTCTCTAGATGCTTAGCATAAATCAATTTTTCGGTGGCCAATTATCGATTATGTTTGTCTTGTTTCTACAGCGGTGAATTTGCATAAATATACAATCAAATGAATGGAGAATAGGTAATGCGCTGAGGCTGTGGCTGAAGCGCAATCGGATATCGCCAATGTAAACGTTTAAATGTCATTAAATGATTTCCGATTGAACACAATTTCCAGAGCTCCCCCCTTGTCTCGCTTTCTTCCGCGCACGCTTCCGCACACACGCAAAATATTGTAAAATATTAAATTGACCAGAAAATTGACGGCTGATTTCGCAATGCCCGAGGATTTATTGGCAAAATGAGAAACAGAAAGTGGTTTTGTGTGTTATTTCAAATGGGTGTCGCAATGAATGTATTTTCTGGCATTCCAATGGCTGAGCATAGCAATGCACAGCATAAACTCCGACTGCGCTACACAAAGCTACTTGGAAATGCTTCTGAAATGCAACTCGAATTAAAAATTCATTTTAAACGATATGTCAACAATTCGAACGTCTTTTACTCGTACAATTGTACATACTCTGAAGAGGCATGAGACATGGAGACGGAATGGAAGCCATCAATGTCGAATAACAAAACCTTTTTCGATTTTCGGTGGAATGGTTTTGAATGTTTGCCGCCATGGGTCTTCGTGTCGAAATGATTTATCTGTTGTACACCAAAAACTCACTCGCACATTTGATCGATTCAATTGCATGTAGCACACAAATCAAATATTTCATCGGTCCGATTGGCTGAAACTGCACGCCGAATACACTCTATCTGATCTCATTTTTCTGTCATAATTATGATTTATCTTTAATTTCTTCCATCGAATTCTCCCGGCCGAATCGAAATGAAATGCATTTACATTTATTACTAAATAAATACCATTCAAATAAAATGGGTTTAATCTTAAAGGAGATTGTATGTGATGGTGCTACTTAGAAAAAATCGTTTAAATAGATCGAGTGAGTGAAAAAAATGCTATCAAATTGAAGAACGAAATTAAAAAGATACAACGCTGTCGACGATCTCCAGCTATGCGCTGCTGCTGCCGCCGCTGTCGTCGTTTTCATTACCTCTCGGTCAATGTCTTTCTGTTCGGTCGCTCTCAAAAGCAAAGTTTAAATTGAAATTTCAAGAAAAAGAACGAAATAAAGCAAATGCTTTTGAAATCAATAACAATGATACGCGATAAGCGACACGTAGAAAGATGGATAGATTTCAATTAAACTACTGCCGTGGCCGAAGCCACTGCTGCTCCGGTGAATGTACATTTTCAATTAAGTATTTGTATATTTAGTATCGATCAGGAGCTATTGCTTTGCATTGTGTTCCTATTTTTTTATATGTCATCATTCCCATTTTCAAAGAGAATCCAAAGAGAACGAGAGAGAGATTGCTCAAGCGCCAAAATTGAATACCCGAACCAGATCATTCACGCAGCACTCACAGCACCATTCCATTTTCGATTAAAGCATTCCATCGATCTTGAGATTATGTCGAATGCATGTTTATGTTTGCCATGACATTATTCACACATCGAGCCATAGATTAAACAATTTCAACCCCTTTTCCATTCACAATCAAACAAATGAAATGCATTTAGTGACAAACAATGAGAAAACATTCCAAATGCTTCTATTTTTTGTCACACAATACACACAAAACGCTTCGAATAGGACACAGAGATTTCAGCTCAGCATGCGTGCTGCTGGACTTATTGATGCATTTGAATTATATTTGACGTGCTGTTTCACTCGGCGTGTATGAGACATTTGGACAAGGTGCAATGCGCATTTCCAACCGAATGCAATGCAATGGCGCAAAACATTCACATACATTCAGAAATAGAGAGAGAGAAAGAGTGATAAATATCGAAATTCTCAATTCTTCGAATAGACGAAGTTTTGTAGATCAATCCTTTTATCAGTCGAGAAAATCAATTTTGTGAATTGGGATAAGACAAAGAGCGATTGAAAAGTCGGTTACGCACAACTCTTCCTCGCTTTAACGAACATTGGGCATCTGCGCACAGGACAATCCACAGGATACGAACAGATGATGTCTACGATGCTACATAATAAATTGCTTATCGAGACAACAAACTCCCGAAAACGAAATAAAAAATCAATGCACATAAAATACTAGAAGCGAATTGAATAGCTTGATCAATCTGATTAAAAGTGTCTGATTAAAAATATCAAATGAATCGGTAAACTTTGAACGAAACACAAAATGAAAATTGAATGAAATTAAATGAGCAAGATGCAAACAGCCAATTCGATTGAATTCTGCAATTTTCATTAATGACGAGTGAAAACGAATGGTCCTGAAGGGCGAAGTAAAACAAATTCTCAAATCTACATCCAGATACATTAATTATCATTCCGAATAAATTTGGCAAAGTTCGTTTTGATATCAGAAATAACAATGAACTTGAATAATTAAATAATAATTGACAAAATTCATTCGATTTCGTTCATTTGAATCGATTGAATCGTCATAGAAGAGTTGATGATTGCAGCATTGGATTCAGTTTAAAATTAAAAACAACAAAAAACTTAGTTCCATGCGCAAATGTTGATGTTGATGTTGAATAAGATTCTCTTTTTATTTGTACTGTTGTTGTTTCGCTTGTTGTAAATTTAACAATGGTGATTTGCCCTTTGTATTTCAGCTTACTCCGAATTCCCAGCACTGACAAGGAAATCTTTTTTCAAGTGCTCTTATGGAAAGACAAAGCAAACAAAACATGTTTTATTCCTCCTCTGTACATCAAAACAATGCCATCAATTCTTTCAGTCGTCGGTGACGTTAAGAGAACAATTTTGAGTGTAGTATGTTTGTGTAGGAAATGGTTTTCGCATAGAGGCCCCACTTCGGGCCGAAAAAGTGTCAGTATTGAATAATACATTGCTAAGAAGGGACGGTACAAATTATTTTGATACACTTTTTACGATATTTACCTTTTGCTTTTCGTATGAATTGTCAATGAGCTTGGTGCGGTGTGGCTGTTGT
Source organism: Obolodiplosis robiniae (assembly GCA_028476595.1). Taxonomy (NCBI): domain Eukaryota; kingdom Metazoa; phylum Arthropoda; class Insecta; order Diptera; family Cecidomyiidae; genus Obolodiplosis; species Obolodiplosis robiniae. The sequence goes on along the minus strand of CM052017.1, from coordinate 1,726,248 downwards.
GCAAAGAAACCGTTGGCGTTTTTTCTCTTTTCTGTACACATCAAAAGTATTAGGATTGGTCAAGAGAATGTGAAATTAGAGAAGAAATAAATGGGTATATGATTTCTATGAGTTTTGTGCAATGGGTTCCTTTTTCGGTAAACTTCCCAACGAATATGAGAAATTGCAAATGGAAAAGTTCGTTTTGCTCTTGAAAGATTATTAAATTTTGTTTGTTGGTTTTTATGTTGATAAAAGAGAGAATCGCAAACGGCGTTCTGTACTGAGCATGCTTAGTGATCAATTATGACTCTTTAAAGTCTTCGGAATTGGATGTGAAGATTTCTCATTTGTCACCGATGCCGTCTCTCAATCTGCCATCGTTTGCACAATGCATATGCAGCTTATTTTTGTATGTGAGTTGATGGAAGTGAAAAGATTGCCGAAATCGAATTAATTCGTTTATTTTAAAATCTTTTCACAACCATTATATTGCTTTAAGTGTGCAATGGGTGAACGTTGCTTGTCTTTTTCATTGCTCCTTCTCAATTGATGTGAGTTGTCCCGAATAAAAAAAAGACAGCAATAACATAAAGGAGACAATAAAAACATCAAGAGACAGAACATTTTCTAGTGCAACGATGTTGACAACTTTGACACAAGCAACGAATGTGCGTCAACATACGACACAGCAACAAAAGCAGCAGCATCATACAGTCGATGCACTTTGACAAACACATTTCCAGACGAACAGAAAATCAAACATATCAGCGAAAAATGCTATCGTGTGTCGCATGATTTACAAGCATTGGCACAGCCAGCATGAAAGACAATATAAAAATCGGAGTCGGAAAATCTCGGAAGAAACATAAGTGAATGCAGAGATTTAGTGGACCGACCGACCGAATGCATGGAAGCAAATAAATGAAGGACATCAAATGACATAAATCAAATACAGTCGTTGAAACAGCAAACAAAAGCATGAATTATAACAAATAGATGTAATCGGCACCTAGTGAGACAAATCAAACCAGGCAAAACCATGACCGAAATTTGCAAATCAAACAAATCAATTGTAGTCCAGTGCATGTACACAAAACTTTGATGCAAATGCCAATCAATGGTGAAAAGGGGCTGGTTACATGCTTGTGACGTTGCCACTGTTTGCGTCGCAAATTGCCGCAGATCATTCACATTTGCCCCGGTCCAAACACAGCTTTTGTTTATTCAGTCGCACGAACAATATATTGGCATTGCATCGATCGAAATGAGATGCCATTTGTGTGTGTATTTGTATGTCTGCTTCAGCTTGAGGCTATGAAATTGACAGCTTCCAAATGAAGCATTTGATTAAATAAATCACATCGGCGGCATCGATCTAACATTTTCTAAATTGCGATTTCTATTCTATTGATTTATTTGGCGCAAAGCAATTTAACATATCGGAACATGTGTCCAACATGCAATCACCATTGCATTTATGCAATTTCTCGGCAAACAAATCTATACGGTTCGACCAAATGAAGTAATCAAGATTCATTTGAATGCACTCAAACCTAACCGACAATTTTTCCAAGAGCACATCGAGAGTCTCAAAGAAATTGTCTATATCAATGCATATAAACAAACAAACATTGAAAGAGAGAGAGAGAGAGAGCGATCGGCTTGTTCAATGTGCAGTGATATGTTTGCACATGCAGCCACTTCAATAGGTTCTGAGAGAGCGTACCAATTTTTTCGTCTATTGGAATAGAATAAAAAGTGGAAAAGCGAGTGAGTGAAAGAGAGAGGCAGTTCGATAACAATTGCCACTTCATTTCTAATCACTCATGATGTTGATATAGTGATACAGCAACTCAGACCATATTATTTTCACATAAAAATAAAGATTTGCTCTTCATTCCTCGTTTGAGCTGTCCCTAAATATGTTTACCTTTATCAGCTCGATATATGTGGATGCTCGCATAGTGAACGGTACGCACATGAGGATGAGAAAGAGGATGTGTAAAATGAGCACCATATCATCGGGCGAGCCGAGTTGAAATCTCAAGTGCTTGAATAAAACATAATATGTATTTGCCTATAATTGAAAATGAAATAAAAAAATAGAGAGAATCCAAGCTAAACATTCAATAAAACTGCATTTCTGTTGTGTATTTTAATATAATTTTGTGTGTAATGAATGCAACATGCACTCGAATCGAACCGAAGCTCAATGCAAGCTGAAAAATCAATGGGGTCCTTACAATATTCTACACACACACACACACACACACACACAAATAAACCCAAGCAAACATACAAAATTGAGATGAAAATATAGCGCGAAAGTGAAATAAATAAATTCTCTGATGCTGATGGAGTGCATTTTGTTATTGAATTCTCTTTCGCTCGACGCTGTGCTATTTTTTATATAGGAGCCGGCGTACAAATTGAATGATTGGTGTTGGTGCGATTGTATGTCATTCGAACAGCACCGCAATTGAAGTGGCCGCATTGAAGCGGTTGCAATGTATTTTGGGTCGAGCAACAACGATCTTGGTACGGCGCTGGCGTTTGCCATCGGCCATAATTGAACACAAGGCGGCAGCGGAAGCAACAGCAGCTACAGAAATAACAAATAATTTTGACGAGTGTATAGACAAACAATTAATTTTTCATCATAGAACAATGCTATTGCAGTGTGCTCTTGTCATTCACATGAAACTAGCGCATTCAATAACAATTGGGAATGGTTGATGGTGATGTCCCAACCGAAAATTCATCTGCATGTTTATGCATCTATGCATACGCTTCAAGCAGAATACACACACACATTATGTTACCGATAAAATAAACTAAATTTTCTATAAAAATATCTAGCTTTGTAACATCTGGATGCTGGATGGTGTAGTCATTGTATATCGTAGTCATCCATCGCTCAAGAGGTGGGTAACATAAACGAATCGCTTCATTTACATCCACTTATTTCTGAACGGTTATGAAGTTTTTCCTTATATTCGATGCATGATGGCACGTTGCTGAACATTTATTATCACAAGCCATTGAAAGTTTGCTGAGCGATACAAATCAATGCATATCAAACTACAACTCCGATCGGTGGAGATAAAACTCTAAAGTTATTGAAATAAAATAAATGAGACATTTTGAAATTAGCCTAAATATTCGACGTATTTTGAGCTCTTCATTTGCTTGTATTGACGCATGCATTCTGCGAATGTGGTTGAGTTCGAGAACGAAAGAACGACAACACAAAATTTCTGAACACAAGATTTGGGTTTGGTTTTTTTTGGAAATATTCAGGAATAAATGAAATTGAAATGAATGTTAGAAATATTTTCGAAATTGACGGAATATTAGATGATTGTGGAATATGTCCATGTAAGAAACTTTTACGTTTCCTTAGAATTCAATGATACACTGAAATGATTACTACTTTTAATTGCTCGTATTGCGCTTTCTGCAAATATACGTGTGGTTTAGTTGACTCGAAGTCACGCATTACTTCGATTTCCTCATTCATTTACCACTAAAACAGTGGAAAGTTGTGTGAATGAGCGATCATGTCGCCGCACGAACAATTTTCCAAAGAAAATTAATTTTCTGTCGTTTGACAAGCTTTCGGAGAATACAAGTTTGGTGGAAAATTGTGAGAATTTTCTGTGCGAGAGATTAAGAAGAAACTTCATTAGCTCGACAGTTTCAAACCGACAATGTGCGCACCAAAGTTTTCTTTCCCTTTATTTCAAGGCGCCCGCATTTTTGGGTGGATAAATGCGAGTTGTGTTATGCGATATGGATCGTTCCATCGTTTGGCATTAACACACGCACGTATCATTTTGCATGCACTTTAAATGTTTATAATGGATGGCAAGTAAGGAGTTCATAAAAGCGTAAAAGCGATTTTTTTTAAATACAACAACAACGAAACAACAAATCGGTATAGCGTATGACGGTGCACGTAAGCAAATTTTCATCACACGAATGGCAGGTAAATGGGTGTGAATAAATGAAACAATAATGCATTTTTCATGTAAAAGTTCATACACATACGCGTACGCACACGCGCGTGGTGCTTGTGCCAAAAGACGAAGAACCACAATATCGACAGCGAGAATCTCCATAAGAATAAAACCAGATTTTTAAATATAATCACTCAAATACGTAAAACATCAAAATAAAATACAGAAATAAGCTTAGTTGAGTCACGTTTATTTGCGAGCAGCAGATTTCGATGAATTCACATTAGGCCAATCACCTTTGTGATTTCAAGGAATATTAAGTCGTGAGGAGGCGGGCACATTTTATTTTGAATGCATATATTACGCAGCACAAAATGATGAACGTCGATTAATTAGCATAGAATAGAAATAGAGTTTTTTTCTCGTCCAAAACAAAACGTTCCGCTTATTTATCTTATTCAATAATTTATAATAATATTTTCGGAGGCTTCCCACAGCCAATTAATGTTGTTTCATTTTGTTTTTGAATTTAAAGATGAAAAAAATGTGTTCGAAAAAAAAGAATTTTAAACTGAATTGGAGAGCTTCACGATTCCAAAATTGAAGTGGACAATCGCTGGCATTTCCGGTTCACATCTTTGTGAAGTGTGCGCCGTATTTCGTCATAGTTCGTAGGTTTGGCTGTGAAGCGTCTGATTGCATTCATTTTGGGTCGATCGTTTTCCATGAAAACTAAAATTTCCGCGTTAATCAAGCACTAAAGTTTGGGCAAAATTGAACGAAAATGTCGTGAAGTAACACGATGAATTTCCTCTTGCCCATGGTCCCTCAATTTCTCCTCAATAAAAAAAAGCTAAATATCCAATTCCATTGATACTAATGTCAAGCAATCAAGGGGAGATCTATCACGGGGAACGGTAGAAAACGCAACTGACGTTCATGCAATCGCTATTTGATATCAAATGTATTATCTTATTTGGTTCGTTTATTATTTTTCCGCGGAATCCCTCTGTATGACATTTTCCTCTGAGTTATAAATAGCGAGTGTCGCAAGTACATATATACACGAAATTTCTGAATTTCAATAAAGACGTCTGATCCATGTATCACTGGAAAGCCCTTGGGCCAGAAAAACCATAGAAGTTTGGAAACCGACTTATCCTACATGGGGTTTGAAAATGTGACCCAAAAATAAAAATCCGTACAAAAACACCCCCCTCATATTTGGTATCCCTGGATCTACTTGTCAAGATGATTCCAGCGGTACCTCAATCAACAAAAGCAGATAAGCCGTTCAAAAGTTATGAATTCCTATTCATAATTTTGAAAAATGTTTTTTGAACTATTTTTGTGTTTCTTATGTGAGAGTCGAGAAGTATTGAATTAATGACACTATTTTGAATTATTATGAAATATTTTGTTTTTACTAGATTGCATTGTATGAATTACGCTGCAGTATTAGAATCCCCCTTGATCGCAATGGAAATCAATTTAAACCAGCGCTTAGATGCGAAGTGGCATGAAATGTTGAAACATTGGCCTAAGTCAATGGGATCATAACAATTTTGAAAATTTACCACTTTTGACGAAGTGTGTGTCATTGCTTCAACGTCTACACAGAAAATTAATGTCATTTGCACGGGCTGTTAAACACAGTAGAAGGCGTTTCATTCAAAATGATACCTTGAGTTTTGATGGCGTGTCTCGCAGTGATAAGCTTTTCGCTAACATTAAGAAGACAAGAAATTTCAATGTGCTTTTGCGGCCAAAACGCTTCGTTAACTTTTCGAAAGCATTTGGCGAGCGGAAATGCAAAGCCAAACACTGTACTCTAAAATACAATCAGCTCGACCAAGCTCAATAACCAACATGCATACACTCATAACACTCTCGTGAAAACGTAGGTTAAGCATTATCCCATGAGCATTTTCGATCACTCACCAACACAAGATAGCTCATTTAAACCACATTGGCTCCTTTGCCTAATATAATTCGAGGTGAACGAATGTTTACTATTTCAAACGTTCAGTGTATGAAAATGGATATAGCAGTTAGTTATTGCAATAAGCAACAATTGTTAACGTATGTTTGTGAGATTTAGCAAATTTGGTTGCAAACTAAACCACAATTTCTTTCAATCTATCCTCCATGCTCTCGATATCTTCATGTGTGTGTGTGCTGTTGCACAGTGTATTCCATGATGATGACAATTTGGCAGTTCTCGCTTCGAGATTGCGATTCCTATCTCTCTATTCCACTGCTGACACAAATGGCTTGATGTCGTTAGTCTATGGTTGGAGCGGCACCCGCACCAGCATCATGGATGCATCACATTAAATCAGGTGAATAAAAAATTAACGGAAAATCTCACATTTATGCACACATGCTTTCACAAACTAATATATAAATATCCCATATGTACCAACATATATTATAAATTCATTACGAACATATCTATGAGTATGTGCAGTGGCTGGCTTCGCCCGGGCCTCGGCTTTGTTGTGTTTCCGGCGAGTCAATTTAGCTTGAGTAATATTCATTAGATATCAGAATGTATGAGAATTAGAAAAAAGGAAGAAGCTGCCACAATTCAGCTTCACTGAAATTAGATACAGGGAACGCACAGTTGACGTCAGTTCTGATTAACGTCTTACATATTGCATTAGTGTTTTGAATAGTTCAGTTTTCGATCGAATTAAAATTGGGTTTCATTTCGCGACTATCTCAAGACATTAGCTCGACTGTCTGTAATTTCGAATTTTCTTAAGGCAACTAAACTATATAGCTAGCTAACCATGATTGAATTTCAAAGTTAAAAAATGCTGACTTTTAGTCACTCAAATAATTTGGAACGTTTTTGATTTTAACTACAGTTGACTATGCCATCAATTTTGTTTCGCAGTAATCATAGTTATCCAGTCAAAAACGTACCGAAATAGCACTGAAAAAAATTTGAACTCTTGTTTCAGCTCAAATATAATTTAATTCACTTCTTTGCACCCAGACACACCTGTTGCGTTCGGATAGAAAATATCGTGTCCCATCACAGCTTTTATTGTTGAAAAGTCGCAGAATTGCTTGCAGCAAAATGCAGAGAATTTCTTAGATTGCTTTAGCCCTAGAGATTATAGCATTGTTCCCACTGTTTCAAATATTAAAATTCACTATTTTACTCAAAAACTCGGCGGTGCTCTCGATTCTGACAGCTATGTTTTTCCAAAGATTTTTATGTTGAATTTTAACACCCTGACTTATGTCGCTTTTTTTTCAAGGTCTTTGCATGTTCAAACATTGAAAATGGCTAAATTAACTTTGCATGTTCCATCATTCAATGGATTGCATCCGGGGACTGGGACGAATTCACAATGAATCGAACACAAACGCCATAAAATGGATAGAAATTTATATTTTGCGCATTTTTCTGACAGCAGCTTAGTCAACATATCAAAAAATGTGGTAGTACGTGGTCGGTGCCAGTACATTTATCGCCGTTTTCAAAGCAGCTGCGGATTCGCAGTTCATCGGATATGCATTACCAACTCCCACTCTTCTCGTCTCAAATACATTGTATTCGATTCTTAATTCTTTGCGCCACTCTTATAATTTTTCGCCCTTCAACTTAGTCTCTGTTCATTTTTCATTTGAAATATATTTTCGATATGATTTTAGATTCAATAGATACAAAAGCACGTGCAAACCATATCAATGTAAAAATGCGTGTCAGCACTTGAATGGATACAACAATGGTTCGCTTTTCCGCTGTATTGAAAAGATTATATACGTACAAATGTATGTATGCGAAACATCAGCACGCATATTGAAGTGCATTTTGCCAGCGCGCTCATGCCACTTTTTTTCTGCGATTGGAATTCAAATAGAATATGCGCTTCGCATTAGCGCCAATTTCACGTCGCCTTCTAAATGCTTTTGAATTCCCAGTAGTTTCGTTCGGATAAAATTCAGACATTTTGATTTGACCAATGAGTGAACGAGAGGGAGATGGAGAGAGGGAGAAACAAGGCACTACGTGGCTGGCTACTAAAAGGGAATATTTTTAATAGAAAACGTGGAAAAAATTACAAATGATAGATTTTTTGACCTTCAAGTGAATCCATCAAAATCTCTACCAGCTTTTGGCATTTTCAATGAGACAAATGAGCATTTTGAACTAGCAATTGTAACAGAAAATTGCAGTTAGTCAGAGAAAAATATTATCATTTGCTGAATTCAATTACCCTAACATTTTTTTTATTTTCTGTACATTCAAAAAAAGCATTGCGTTTCGAATTTCTTTAAAACCCATGTATACGGCCAATTTAAGGCGATTGAAATGCGAGAACAAAGCATCAAATCTCAATTGAAGAATAAGAACATAAATCCATTATAATGACCGTATGCCAAAACGTACGTTCATTTAATGTGTCATTGCTTTGATAACATTGTATGCAATTGAACGCAAAGGTTTTTATATGTTCGAGCCCCTTTTTCGTTGGGAATACAACACCGAACAGCTCTTTGCAACGACAAACCAAAAAACAACAGCCCAACGACAAACTATTAGACGTCATAAAAACTGGAAACGACAACACACACAAAAGTGGAACAAATTTGAAAAACTAATAATAATTTCACATGGTGCCTATTGCGTTGTTTGTGCACCAAACAATTATCGTTTACATTAATTTCAATGGTTCCACTATGAAACTAATTTCAACATTGACGAATTGACGTTGCACGCAATAGTTTTTGGACCTCAAAACGTGAGGCAATCCTTGGAAACGTGAATGAATAAATGAATGGAATTACATCAAATGTGCAAATATGATTTCCGCACATAAATGTTGAAATATAAAAAAAAAATGCTAGCACAGAACCGGAGTAGGAGTTTCAAGTGATGGCCTAGAGATCACGCTTTGGATATTAAAACTAGAACATGTTCAATTCGATTCGATCTGTCGAATACATTGTAATTGAAATCGGAGGAAATGTGTGCATGCAGCAGTGGCCATGTGAAATGTGGAACACAAGCGCGCAGTAGTATTGAATTTTATATTTTTTTTGTCCCAAAATGAGAGAGAGAAAAAATGTCAATAGCTTCTCTACACTGAATCATTTCGTTATTCGTTTCACCAGTTGATTTATGACCATGCAATATATGCGTTTAAATAGGCGCATTGTTTGCTTTACACCGATCCGGCCATTTCTCCATTTTATTCGAATGACTTTCGTCCACATTCGTTGCACATGCATCGGCGCAACATTGTTTGTTGCAAATGGTTCTCTAATGTGTCCCTTTTTTCGTGCAACACTTTTTTCGCTCCATAATTAGATCAACCATATTTCCATTTGAATTGAACGGTTGCATCTCATTTCGATTACGTAATCCAGCAGTGGAAAAAGAATCTATGATGCATTTAAGAGAGAAAAAATAGCAGTCGCTTTCGATAGTGCATTGAAAATGGTTTAGTCACCATCATTCGATATTCAATGCTATTTTATCGTCGGCATTCAATAGAAAACACGTTACAATCGCTCGTTACTAAAAAAAAGTAAATATTAGTCACACTTTTCTTTGGGCGATTCGTTAATTTGCTCGCACTACAAAATGATTTGTGCAAGTTGTTGTTGTGCTCGGTATTGCCATCAACGAAGTCGGTTAAATTGATAATTCACGATTCAAGCAGTGCTGATCTGTCGGAGGCAGCGCTCATTATTTGTGTCCCGTTTATTTTTTTCAATTAAAATGGAGAGAAAAACAAGATCTCGAGATCGATTTCAATGCGCCAGATCGCATAGCTAGCATGAGGTGTGGATTAAAGCGAAACGGAGGAATACAGAGTGAGAGAGATAAAGAAGTCTTGGAACGGTAGAAGCGGCTAAAACGGGCTATTATTGTTATTATTTACCGAAATATCAATAGGAATTTATTTCACATGTGAGAATTGGGAAGACGCGCATTTGGGATATCGTGATTATTGAATAACTATTAAAATCCCATTGAATACGTGTCGGACAATAGCACTCACTGCACGTATGAACATCCCAACGAATGCTGCACACGGTCGACTGTGAATGTGCTTTCATTGCTTGCGCTCGCGAGAATGAAAACTGACGTGCATGGATACGAGTTAATGATTGTTTTCTTTCTCTCATTCTAGGTGCGTGGCGATGCGATGCGATCCGATGTTTGAATAAAGAATCACCATTATTTGGGGAGAAAGAGTTTCAAAAGAAATCAATTTCATTTTAATAACTCTTCAGTTCATTGAATTCGTTAGTCATAGTGGTTAAATCCATACACATATTGATCTTATGTGTACTTAAACTGATTTTGATATTCGATTTCAAAAGACCGACGACCGAAAAAGGAGAATGGTCTCAAATGGAATTATTTAATTCACACACATACACACACACACATATCTGGCAGATTATAGCGGCCACTTTTGATGGATTTGTTGAAAACTCGTTTACGTGAGAGACGAAAAGAAGCTAGATGCATCGAGAACGCATCATTTTTGATATATTAAGAATTCATTTGCAAATTGTAGCTCGTTCTAAGGTCTTCACTGTTTTTAGGCATCACCATTTTTTTTTCTCGCTCCGATAATACTATCGATTGATATCATAGCATTTTCGATCGTGATGATGTGTGCAGTTAGCCATTGGAATGCATGTTCCAGCTCGTAAAATGCATAATCCCGAGAAATGAGTGAAGGTGTGAATAGCGGTTTCGTTATGCCATCGATTTAAAGTGATTAAAATGAATATATGTTTATGAAATGTGATGGACGAACAGAAGCGCGTCTATTTGCTGCTCTCCACGTATTAATGACGTTGAGAATCGAGCAACCATCAAATCTTCATCAATCTCGTCAAAATAAATACACGAACGGCTACGGCCATAACATACATTCGCTTTAAAATCACTGTGTGCTATATGCACACAAAAGGGCAAACAACCATGAGAAATTTAAAATATATATCGAACAGAGTTCATTCGTCGCGCATTGTTGCTAGGTTTGTGTGTGTAATACGAAAGCGATATATTGATAACTTTTTGAGAAGCCACATATAGAATTGTGGTTGATTAGAATCCACATAGATCGAATATTGTGTGCATCACTGAAACGCATACTCGATATACGAACGTAGTACACACGTCTAGCTCTCTTCTTTCTCACATGATAAACGCTGCCGATATATTGATTAAAATCACAATATAAAATCGCTTTTCGATTCTCACCCAACTTGAATGCTGAAAATTGAAAGCGATAGCCGATGGCACGAAGCGGAGTGAAGGAAAAGATGCTTATAACGCGCACGAGTATTATTTTGTTAAGATGCTTTGGCTTTCACGACGACGCTCTCGATGGATTCGGCAGAGGCGAAAGATGATTTACGTTGGACGCTCATTATGTGTCGTATTGATTATAATTTGTCTGTTCTACTAGTTTTCTCTGTTTTATTTAATATTCATATTCGTTATGGAATTTTACTATGTCTAATTCGTGATGTGGCTCGACAGTGTGATCATACTGCGGCTACTAATTTTCTGCTTGGATTTGTGTTGCAACGAAAATGGAGAAAAAATATACAAACCAAAATATATCGCAGCCGAAAGAGAGAGAGAGAGAGAGAGAGAGAACGAGTTATATCATAGTTCGTTGTTCCGACGTGTTATTTTCTTCTTAATAAGCGTCAATGTTGATAGCAGCGGCAGTTTTAGATCGAGAAATCCAGAAGCCCCTTCATAATTCAATGTTCAGCTACTACTTCTTTTTCGTCGTTCATTTTAATATTCCGTTTCCTTCTTTGCATTCATCATAATGCGCAGCTATTCTTCAATGGACCACCGCGGTGGCAATAATAGACTTAGAACTGCTTCCAAATTATTGCTATTCTTTCCTGTTGTTTGTCGCCTTTTTGAGTGGTCCAAATACTTCGGAACAACCGACGAGACAAAAGCCCAACACCGCTCCAAAGCGGTTAGTTGCAGGTTATTTCGATTCCCACATCGCCCAATCCCGCATCGATCAATCAATTATGCTTTGAATATCAAATTATATATGTAGATTTCAACGCTATTCTCGGTTAGCATTTCTTTCTCTGTGCCAGAGAAATTGAGATGAAAACTATCATTGATTTTATGCGTTATGAATATTTATAATTTTATACATAAATTTCGAATTGATTTTATGTTATGGACAAAATACATATCATTTTTGCCGCTGGATTAGGTCACGCATTTGGTCAAGCTAAATAACTAAATCATTATTTTTTTCTGAAATTCAAATTTTATATTTTGCAGTTTTCGATGCTGAGACATTAATAAAAGATCTCCCACTCATAAATGTAAGAATAAAATGTAATAATATTTTTGCGGAATTCGCTAATGCGGTATGTTTAAACCATGTATGAAAATCATCCAAGTGTAATAATGTGCGGGAGAATGATTAGGTGGTTTGGAATGACCGTGCGGGTTCTTAAGATGTCAAAATAAAGTGCAATTTCGTGTTTCTTGATTGCATTTCATTATGTGCTTGGGTGTTTCTGTGAACCTAAACACACATACACAAGTTGGGGCAAGTGAGTGACATGACGAGTGGCAAACACACGCTCTTTCAAATTGCTTTTCGAGATTCTCATTTCCGCATAAAGAAAAAGGATTCTCACGGGACAGAAAGTAACTTTTGCCCGACGCATGCACTCACACACACGCGCGCTTCGGTCGACGGACTTGATATGACATTGAAATGCAGATTTTCTAAGACAAATGTATGACTCAATGTCCAATTTACACTATTCAGGGCTAGTCTTTTTTGCTTAACGTGTATGGTGTCTGTTTGGAGCGTGGCATATTGCGAATGAATGTGTGACTTTTGCTATTTGGATAATTTTTCCTGCAATTTTGCTCGTGGCAGTCATATTAATATTTCACCCAATTTGATGGATATTGAGTGCTTGTGGACGATTTTTGTCACTGCCTGAATAAGAAACGAAGATTTGTGTTTGTGTGCTGTGTTGCAGCAATATTGGCAGTTTTGAAATCGTTTTAAACCAAAATAGCATATGCCATGGAAAGAAGATGTATGCATAGATGTATGCAGCCCAATTTTAGATTATTGTAAGGCAGCGCCACACCAGCATCAGCAGTTTGAAGTGATGGTATGTGTTTCGTTCGGATATTCAGTCGCATATTTATGGATTGGATTCAATGGTTTATATGATCCAAGGCTGAGAGAAATGATGACTTTGCATTTGAACGATAGAAAAGAGTACCGTTTATTATTATTCCCTTTGAACCGATGTGTTCCATTCATTCCATTTGTTTTTGCTTGATTCGGCATTTGTCGAGCCAACCAACCAACCATTCTCAACTACTTTGGCCGCCGCTCATTCTCTCGCTGACTCAAAATCAAAAAAAAAAAAAAAAAAAAATCGTCTGGTCTTTGGATTTAAGTACATTTTCACGTTCACATATTCTATTCGGTTATTTTCCACTTTTTCCTATTGATGTGTAGTTTTGTGCTTTGTGATATTTGCTAACAGCAAACCTTTATTCATTCCATTCATAGGCGCTTTGAAGGGATGGAGGCGAGACAGAGCAAAAGGAAATAAGAAATAGCGTACCAAGACGAAAGTAATCGAAGAGGCGATTGAAAGCATGTATTGCAATCCATACAGACTATTGTAAACCTTTTATAAGCCAAGAATGCTTTGAGCATTTCAAGCGTGAACAGAAATTATGCGAACAAAAAGAAGTCAGAAATCGGACCAGCCGAGCCATCCGTCCGTCCGATTGCTCGCTCGTTTTCACTAGACGCATTCACTTCAAGACGCATATTTCGTTGAAAAATGCTTAGTTGCGATTTAATCATTTCGTGCGATCCAAAGAGCGTATGTTATTTATTCACATATGGATTCCGTCGTTGGAGCAAATTTGAAGGAAAAGTGCTTGTTGATTGAAAATAGTTGAAATGAATAAAATGCAATTTATGGCACTTTGCCTCTGTGCACTCTCTACGACTAGTTGTTGATCCAGCATGTTGGCTGGCGCATAGTTTAGAGAGAGAATCGAAAATGTTGAATCGATTGTATTTTTTGTTCTTTGCCGAGATTCTACCGAACCGAAAATCCTATTATTCGCTTGAAGCACTTGGTCTTGTTTGAACCTTCACTTTGATCGTTTTTTGCCAACCATTTTACTTTGCTCATTTGCTTTCATATATTTTTCGGACGAAACGGTATGTGGCGCCCTGAGAGTGACGCAAACAGTATATTTTTTTTCTCTTGACACTGCAAACTAAGTAGACAATTGCACAATTTTCATACAGTTTAACGCATTACCATTTTGAACGGGAATCTGCAACAATTTTGCTTGCAACATTCAACACATTTTTGCCCTGAGACTTTCATATGCTTTAGTGTGCTTCCTTTGTCGAAAATCGAGAATCGCATCAAATGAATTCGATTAGTACAAATTCCAACACAATGTGGATGTGGATAACAGTCTGCAATTTGTAGCTCTCCAAACATATGTTGGATTTTTTCGTCATCTTGCGTTTCATTCTCTTCAGTTCACTCATTTTATTTCCGTTGACAGTTTGCATGAGCACGATGAATTTCAGTGGCGATTATAGTGGACATGGTTTCTTTTTATTTATTTTGTGGCATCATTAAACTTTGCCGCTGGTTCATGTTCATCAGCTTATTAGATGATTGTGAAATACGATAGCGATAGAACGACGTCACATCGCACCACTTCGCTTCTCGTTCATCTCTTGTCGTGTGCAAAATTCGGAATTGTGCCCTCGAGCTAACTACAAACATATCGTATTCGGAAATAAAGGATATTTCAAGCACAATGCCTTCATTTATTCTGAACGAACGGGATCCCATCAGCGAAGATCGGTTCTGCAGATAGCTTTTACATGGCTGCCAACCTACCCATAGTTGCCCATAATATCTTCGTTTGATACACTGTCACACTCCGACGAATAAATCATCACATTGTTGCGAAAATGGTTTCGAAACCCTAAAACTGGCTTTTTATTACAATTAAAATGCATCGAAATTTATCACGCAAAACTTCACCAAATAAATTCTTATCAACATTTATACACCAAAATTTTTGCGAAGGATGGAAAAAAGGAATACACAAAAAAAGAGAGAGAGAGAGAGAGAGAGAGAGAGAGCTCCGAGGGTGGGGGAGCGAGCGGGGATCAAGAGAGGACGCCTTTTTGTTCAGTTCCGTTTCAAGAGCCGTTCCATCGCAACAGCCTCGGTGCTAGTGTCATTTTTCAAGGTCCAGATTTGAGAAAAGGAAAGCACTGACTCGGGAACCATTTTGAATTTAATTACTTTCCGGATAGTGTTCAAAATACTATTCGGTTTTTCTGACCGAAATAAGGCTTGAGGCATATTGAAAAAAATAAAAATGTGTTCACCACATTTTGTGACCTTCAAATAAAGATGAACACTTCACCCGAACTGACTAAATACACGGAATCATTTCAGCTATTAGTTCGAAAAATAATAATCGCTTAAGCCAAGCTCTTATCACAGTATGATTTCCATATTCCAAAGTATTTCGCATGCATGAGTTCAGTTTTCTGCCAGTATTTTCGATGGCCTGATAAAATTCATTCCAAATATAATATATTTTATCATTTTATTTCCACTTCTTTGTTTTTCATCTCGTTCATATTACTTTTTGTATCGTTCAAAATGTTTCTTTTTGCAATTACATGGGTCCAATGGAAATTTATGGCAAATCGTTGAAGAGGGATTGCGACTTTTTGAATTAAATTCACAAAATGTGTGCAAGTGAGTGAGTGTGCTCGCTGCAAAGTTTCAAGCGAAGAAAATATTAAATCCAAAAATCAAGATATGCACGCACTCACGCACATATACGATTTAATTTATTTGCCGTCGTATTTCAGACGACGATGGATGCTGGTGTGATGCAGTGTTCCTTGTTAATATATTTGAAATGAAAACATACATACGCTGTTCATATTTTGCGGCAGGATGGAACGTCACACACACACACACACACACAGAAAAAGAGAGAGAGAGAGAGAGAGAGAGAGAGAGAGAGAGAGGGAGAGAGAGATGGATAAAAAGTTCGGAACGCTTTGCCGAGTCAAAGCCAGCGCGCGCATACTAATGTGCCGTATCAGTTCGGTAAAAAATGAAGTGACTGGAAAAAACAAGAAAAAGGCGTACGAAGAACTGTCAGCATCAGACGAACATCACAAACTGTATCAGTTTGCCCTTCTATCTATCTCTTTGCCCCACTCCTGAAGCTGTCAGGAATACTTGCTTTCAATTTTGATTTTGGGCATTACACCAAATCGGCATAGCATAGAAAACACTATTCATTTACCGCATTCGAGGCTTAAATGACAAGAGTTAAAAAAAAAAATTGCACACGCACAAACGAATACACAATCATTCAAAATGGCTTTCTGAATGCGACCACATGGTCGACCAAAATGTACGCTTAGTCGTGGAGTTTCCGATTAACATGCATTTTACTAACTCCCAACGCATCAAAATGAAGTAAATAAAAATGACAAGCAGGACAGAGGCAATACATCAGATTTTCACATTTCTCACAAATACAATGACGACCATAAAACATGCAAAAATCTGAAAACTATGATGTTAGTTCTAAAGCAACTTTGGAAACTAGGGCAGCTAATTGCTATCTTTGGGCGATCCACTAAAGCTTTCCACTTTTCCCAGGGAAACAATTCCAGTATTTCTCAAATACGTTCACGATAGTGATTTTTAAAATTATGTTCAGTTGTTCGTTCAAGTGCGCGTACGCAAATATTCCACAACGCTTTGGAATTCTAATAATAAAAACATTATATACAGATCGTATGCCTCTTCCTCTCCTTCAGACGATTTGCAACTGATCAACATATATAATTTCCACGAGTTAACGAACGAACAAAAATGCAAAATTTGAACGATCAAATGAACGAACACGCCGTTGTTCGGTGTTCGTTGACGACACTATCTCAAGATTGCATTGCATTGCTCTCAACTGACCGTTGATTTATCACCAATAAATCGATTTTAATGCCAAAAGTATCACTTTCGCCTGTCCTGAAAATCGCAAATTAAAGTGATTTCGTCGTAAAATTTACTTTCCACTCTTTTGCTGTGTTAATGCTCATTTATCATTAAATTAGCAATTCATGTTTGTGATGTATTTATCTGTTGCTGTTGTTTTTCTCTCTCCATGGCTTGTGTGTGCATAATGCATTTGATGGTTGGGCTCTTCAAAGTTGCCTCACAGCGATTTGGAGTTCCAAATTGATTTAAATGGTTACAATGCAATTGATTAACATATATTGATCACTACTATTTCTGCCGAATTTATTGGCGAAAACCCCGAAATATACACAATGAAGTTCAACAACGAGTATAGGGAGTCAGAAAATGCACAATCAAATCGGAATGAAGCGAGACTTTAAAAGAATGGCGCACATTTTCCTGCCAACAGTTACTCTCCAGGTCTATTCAAAATATCGCGAACAGCATTTAAAGAGCTCATTGTATACTTTCAGTCGACTGTTGATCAAACATTAAAAAAAAGGTATTAGAAACCAATATATGCAATAGAAAATGAGTTTGTCCGGCGATCGACACATCAATTTTATTGCTCTCGAAGGAATTTCGCAACATAACATTTTAATGAGCATCAATAAAATCAATACAATCGTCGGTATAGCTATGTGCGCTTCAGAGCGGGAAAATAGGAGAGCGCTTGCAATTGTGTTGGGAGAACGCCCAACGATACATACCGTAATTAATGAGCAAATACACTGCCAAATTCTCATTGAGTTGTTTTATTTTACAGCTTGTAGTGTATGCGGTGTTCGCGCTTTTTTATTCTAGCACCGTCATGTCAAGATCGCCCCAGCCACTTCTGGCTCGTTGTGTCATTATGCTTTTGCCATTTCGAAAAAGTGCTTTTTTCATTTATTTGACTGTATAATATATGTCGCAGTTTGTAATGCCGAATGAAAAACATGGAAATGAAATAGAGGAAGCATACTAAAACGCACGGAGGCTGCAATGGCACAAAGGCTTGAACTTCATTTGTGAAATCATTTATGATTGGTGAGGGTATGTGCTCACGCCAGTCATTTCATCGACATTATTTAAGCTACATTACTGCTTGCCTTCCGCGTGCTTTCTCATCATCCTCGGCCATCAATGTCGGATTCATAATTCACAGTGTAAAACATGCCAGCCAGCCAATCCTATTAGCATACACTTCATAAATAAAGCGAGCCGTGGAAGTGGCGCGACTGTCGAAGAACCAACGAAGAAAATTGATTGAGAGCGAACCGTAATTATTTCGTTATTTCCGATAAAATTTATATTTCCATTTTGTATGAGACGGTGTTTTTATCGGCCGTTTACAAACAGACGGCAAAAAGAAAAACAATTTTGCTGGCAGCCACTTTCTGCTGCTTATACAGAATTTCGATATGAGACAATTTTGCAATCTCTCATTTGCTCGTTTGCTCTTGATTATTTCATCTAGTTGATAGCGTCATGGCGAAACAGGAAGGAATGCTGCCAATTCGCTATCGGAATTGAAAAAAATACACTTACAAAACGCAAATTACCCCGCATTGCCAGCCAAACAATTTACGTGTATTCCAAAAATAAACAAAAATGTCGCTTCCGTTGGCTGCAACCATTTTCAGCACAGCTCATTCGATACTATTTTGCTCCGATCAACTTTCAATTAGTTCGTTTTTAAATCCATTAAAAACTCATGCACACAATTTGAACTTCAAAATTATTCGCATTGCGTTTGATATGATGCAAAATTAGTTTGAAATTGCTTGGTGATTTTTGAAAAGTTGATGGCAAAACTATACCGTTTCTTAATACTTATTTCAATATTTGAAATAGCGTTCGTGTGCTCTCTTCAATTTTTTTCAAATAAAAAGGATTTATTTTTCTTTTCTTGTAAAGTTCAAAGTATCGGACGGCCTGCTGAATTTGGCCCTTTGTTGATGTGGAACACTTGCAGTTGGGGGTTGTCGAGGGACAGTCACATCATCACAGATGCATACGTGCCGCTCTCTAGCAAAAAACGCTTGTTCTCATGCAAAGCGCCGGAATGTTAAATTCTTCTTGGTTTTTTGTTCCCTGCTTATTATGAGGAAATGAATTATAATGAGCAAAAGAATTACCAGATGGCAGCGCATATACGGTCTCCAATTCATTTACATATGCTATGATGAACGTTCTGTTTCCAGTTGTTGCTATTTTGAATGCGTAAATAATTCGTAAAAATGCTAGGAAATGAGTAAATACTCAATTTTCTTTTGTGCAAAATTTGAAAATTTAAATAGTGTAATATTGGAAGCAAGGGTTCGTTGCCAGTTGGAGGTCCAATTGGTCGCCTTGTTTTGCATTCATTCACAAAAATGCGTGGCATTCTTTGTCGTTAATATTTATTTTCGGTCGAATATGCGACGTAAAGGAATGCACGTTTTCCAAATGAATTAACATGAGAAAGGAAAATGGACGAGAAAATGATGAATGCAGTTTATGGGTGCATTTAAAACGATTTGAGCAAAAGCTTTACCTTTTTCAAATGGTAGATTTGTTTTTCATTCGCCCCCCCCCCCCATCCTCCGCAAGCACCCGCACACACACTCACACCCACACTCACAAACAGAAACAAAATCTGCAGCTTTAAAATGAAGCAAATTCAAATTAATAATTGATTCAAAAAGTTATGACATTAAACAAAGCAAAAAGTGTGTGCGGGTTTTCGTGATGGGTTTTGGTTGATTTTTGACATTCCGAGGCAAATGTGGCGTTGGCAAAAGTATACACTCTCTCTATCTCTCTCTTCCTCTTATCCCAACAGCATCAATGTTGTAATGTCACTTTAGTGTTCCAACTGGCATCGCCAACCAGCAAATGAATATTTTATTGCACGCAATGCTGGAACATCAGTAACAGAATGGTCGCTGGGCTCAAAAATACAGAAAATGAAGAAAAAACAAGCAGAGCGTGAAAGAGGAAGAGTGTAAGCACGCAAACGAGTAAGCGAGATAGAGGGCAACAATAAAAAATCAACAATGAATCAAATGGATGCACTCTGATTTGTCGCCGTTGGCTCGCACAACGCCATTTCACTTTATTATTTATTGCCATATGGAACATTGCGCGCACGATAGAGATACGAAATACATGAAGTTTGCAGAAAAAAGCAAACAAAGATAAGCGCAAATCGAAATTGATATTTGATTGTCTGATTGATCAAGCGTCACTGCAAAAAATATGATTTACGTACATTTCAGACCCAAAAATAAATGTAGAGAATTGTGTAACCCCTTTTTTTGCATGCTGCACATCCTGCATATTTCCAGTAAAATGGCGGCAAAATGAAACTGGGTCAATCAATGAACATTTGCAGCGAAATTGTATACATCATTCGCTTTTCAATTGTCTTTTTTTCGTTCCAAACAGATTCCATACATTCTTAAAAAAAAAAACTCTTCCAATCAATGATTCAATACATACAAAAAATTGTTATTGCAAATATTTTTCTCGCGCTCAAATCGAAAGCATCGAGCAATTGTTCCTTTTTTAATCAGAAGATTTTGCGATAACAATTTTATATGTGTTATCGATTCAATTTTATTAAAATTAAACGGACGAAATAAGAGGGGAGCCTAGCAACTAGTTTGAATTATATGTAAATACCCTCAGTTTCATATTAAAATTGCATTTCGGACAACGTCAATCCACTGTTGTTTTTAATCAATCCAAAGAATAAATCACAACTGGGGGCGCAAATGTGACATCACATGCAAATTTAAAAAATAAATAAATAAATTTATAAATCGGGCCAAATTGATTGATATTTCCATTTGGAATAAATCATGACAAATTGGTTTGATGGAATTTAAGAGATCGTCAAATATGAATGTAATATTCGTCATATTGCTATGTAATTGAGTTAAACCTGTGTTTCCAATTTTTCTGATCACAATTTGATACTAGTTGTAATGAGAATTTGATAATTGAAACCATTCAAAATCAATGTCCAAATGACAAAGATGTCAAACTTATTGGAAGCATGGCTGTGGTCTTCACAAAATTGACCCATTTCATAAATGTGAATCAAAAATTGAATGAAAATCAATATGAAAAATGGTATTTAAGTTACAAGCGCATCTCAATTTTCAAACTTTCAATGTACATCGTTGAGTCATGATATTTACGACTTTATTTGCTCAATTAATCACATTTTACAAAGATGGTTCGAATCATCCAAACGACACAATAAACATGGTAAACAAAAGATACGTCCAATGAGATGTTTCACTTTGAATTCTGCGAGAGCCACAGTGAGCTGTTTGTTCATTCATCAAAAGTGTGTCGTCAGAATCTGTTCGAAAATCCTCGTTCGCATGTATTCTGAATTGGAAATCTGTTTAAGTTTCACCTCGTGCAAACAACAAGCACGAGCCATATGTGCGATATGCGTCATACAAGGTAAATTAAACATTGATGCGAAGACTCGAATGCAGCGAGCGCCGGCATGCGCGCTCACGCAAATCCAATAGAATGGGAGCGATGACAAAAGTTTTTCCGCGATTCGAGATGTTAAACATTAATTTATCAAAGCCTTTGAGTTCAAATCGCACAAAAGATTATCCCGCTGAGAATTCAAATCATTTCATCCCTTATCCAATTCATTATTACTGAATATTCACATGGAAGACAATTTTACTAACTAATTACAAACTTGGCTTGATATAGATCAAATTTCATATATCATCCAGCCTTTGATCTGAATGATATAATTAATGGAAAGCATATAAAGATCCATTTAACACTCAAATGTATCGCATCCTTGATTCGTACAAACTCATTGCAACCATATTAATTCACGAAAAGTTCGTTACGCAACGGAACGCACAAATGACGCGAGCGTCTGTGACTCGATGTATGGAATTGAGAGGGTAAGTCTGTACTAATTCGAAGACAAATAACGTATAAATCTCAAAAATGAATTGAAAAGGTCTCCGATTTAAATTGAAAGTGGTTCCAATGCGATATGAAATCCACCTGCTGTCATATCAGTTAAAATCTCTTTGGATAATAATCATGGGACTGAAATGCAGTTTATGCGAATGAAACACGCATGTAAATCATCAAAAAGCAACTTAGGAGCAAACAAGCTACTAAATTGTAGAGACAATTTTCAACCTCATCACATACATGTGTGCGTTGAAAGTTTTCTAAAATGTATAACGACAACGATGGTGATGGTATTTCTATTTACGATAGAAAATTGAATCCACGTTGTAAAGTGGCAAGTTAACGTTTGATCTCGCCCCTTTTCCTTGGTTGGTGTTTTCCTTTTTTCGAGTTTGTGCCCGCTCTCTCTCTCTCTTTCTCTCTCTCTCTCTCTCAACTTGTGTGACACAAAATCTCGGCAACAGCGTCTGCAACGAATGCAGCATTATTCAACACACGGCTATGATGGAATTTGTCTCGACAGACTTTTAATGTTGAACATTCTCTTTGATAAATAATTAACAACAATGGCAAACAGATCAAGATACTCTCCATGTCGAACTGGCACTGCCATTCACTCGCTCTGCCTCGCTCTTTCATCTACTTGAAAGATGTAAATTTGTTTGCCATGCAACTGCTGAAAGCCGATTATGTATTCTCTGTTTGGTTGTGCTATAAGATTGAATGTCAGACAACAAAGTCTTTGATTCCTACAAAATCTAATCCGGACCGACTTTTCGCCTTTTCACTCCTTTTCAATCCACAACAGGATCCAATCAAACGAAGATACATATTTGAGCATAAACAAATTATTTTGCACGTTTGAAAAGGCAAAACACACGCAACATTTTTATTCAATTCCATACCATAAATATTACAAGCAGCAACAAACTTCTGAAGATAGATTTAAGAATGTGTTTAAAAAACAGCTGTGTGATTGAAATGGAATTTGTGAAATAGTTCTAGGTTGGGAGCGGTTTTTTTGCATGGATTTTTAGGGCATTTCTAATGGTCCGATTGAAAAAATAAGATATTTGGTTGAGTTCGAATGATATTTTTTTATTATTTATTTATGGCAAATGTACAAGATACATGAAATTACAAGATATGAAATTGGACTTGATCGTATTTTGGACATCGATTTCCGGAAGTCACACACATGCGAAAATATGAATAAATATCGAAGACTTTGTATCAACAATGTATAAACTTACATATTTTTTATTCAGATTGATATTTTTCTTTGATTTATGTTTTTGTTAATTAAGTGCATTTAAGAGAAGATATCCGCTGTTGTATTTTTAAAATGAATTAAATTATGTTTATAAATTGTCTTAAGCCGATGTTCACATAACTGATAGACAAAAAGATCAAATGGCAATTTATGCAGAGACTCATTGATTTTTATCAAACTGCAGGAATGTGTCTTCAATTTGTCCAGAGAGAAATCCACCATTTCTGGCATTGAAATGGGCACTTGTACTTCATGCAGAAAAATCCTATATCTATAATAAAGATAAAATGTGGAAATTCTGTTATCGTAATGCTTGCTCTGTGCGGTTGTTCAACTGTGCCTTGCATGAATTGCTAAAACCTTTGTTGGACCAAATGTTTGTCTATGACGTCAATCGAAGTGATAGTAGATATGATCACTCATTGAGTGCCATCACTGATGAATTCTTCGATCGTCGCTCTCAACTAAATGTATCCCGTGCGTGTATTATTATTTTGTCTCGTCAACCCATGCATGGTGGTTAATTAGATGAAAATATAAACGTTGGCGTACTGAAAACTATTTCCATTGCAAAAGTACGTAATTGCTTGTAGGAGAGATGAGATGAGCTTGAAACGAGATTCAGTGCTGTTGCTTTTATCATGTGTTTCTCAATGCTGTGCGTGCGTGTGTGTGCCTTCTTCTGTCTCACAAAAAAGAGACACAAAAACCCCATTTTTCATCAATCGTTTACTGATTTTTAAATTTTAGCTGTTCGGAAAACGTTAACTTTTGAATGAAAAACATTTCAATTAAACTGTCCGAATGAAACGACATTGATACGAAATTGAACAATTACAGACCTTTGTGAATGTTTAAGTTTCACTTCTGTTTGCAACCAAAAGAAAGAACAAACGCACGATAGCGTAGTGGTCAGCTTAGCCAGTGGACGGTAAATTGAAAGCCAAGTTTTGCAATTTTCGTCACCATTGTGCAGACGATATTCAAATGATAAATAACCGAAAAGAAAGTGGTAAAAAAATTGAAACAATCAGAATGCAGAACAACTTGAAATGGTTGCCGTTAGATTTAGTGGTAAATCACTAACCCAAAGTCGGATTTCCAGCCTTTTGTCTCAGCCAGTTGGTTTTTTAATTTCCACACCAATGCTTCGAATGAGTCTGTCATTGAATTAACCATTTGATTATGATATTATAAAGCTGATCGCTGCTCGGGCGCGATTGGTCATTCCACCGATGCGATTTAAGCGGTCAAGTCTCGGGTTATTTTTAGCTCAAGCTTTTTGCTGACGCCTCGCATAAGCCTTGCTCATGCATGTAAAATGGTTGGCAGCGAAAATTCCACTTAGTATTCTGCCTCTGCATTGAATGGAAATCAAATAATCTGAAACTCTTTTCATGACAACAAGCAAATTTCATTCCATCATTTTGACTCGTGTTTAGAGTAATTATGTTGAAAAAGTCCGCTTGCAATGAAGGAATTCTTTTCTTGATAATTGTTTCCTAGAATTCATCCACCGTCTAACACACACATAAAATTTGCCGCCGCGTCAGTTATAAAAGCAATTTCGAAATTTAAAATGTTCGTTTACGTGTCATAAGACGGAGACGGAGCAGCTGTTGTCCAGGCCAATTTCGGCATACAAAGCAATGAAACACTTTTTACATTTCCTCATTACCGAAATCATGTCATTTATTTACAAATTCATGTAAGTGTTGCTACCGTCGTCGGGTTATATTGTATGCTTGAAACGGGACTCGATCTCGTTGCGGCAGCTTCGGAAAAATCCATGAAATCTGACCCGATTTTGAAATGTGAAATGCGAATGGTGAATTCACAATTATTTTCATTTACAGTTTAATTAAATTGATAAGTTTAATTTAAAGCTATTAAAATTTCGAAAATGACGTGCACGCCGTATTTCGTATTATTCCTTACGTAATTTTCCCAAATTTTCATGGTTCAAGTGTAAATATTTGCATCGTTCGAAAGCGATTTTATCCGTTAATCGGCTGGACGACAGACAATCATCGGATTTGCACAAACGAAAGAAGATATCAAATGAGAATGAATAGGATAGCTGATGATGCCATATTAACTAACCTTTGCATATTTTGAACGTGAATTGGCTCGTTCGCCTAGCAAATACGAATTGAATTAAATAGAACAAATTGCCAACATAAAATATTTCCGAACAATTAAACAAAGAAGTTGCCACCCAATGTATTGCGTTCATTTAATGGGGATTCGGACCGGTAAAAGGCCATTCACTTGATAGGCATCACACATTTTCAGATGATAATAAGTTTTGGAAATGCCTTTCAATAATGAACATGCTCACGCCGTAATAATAAAATCAATGATTTTGCTGAAATACATTATCACAACTCACGACACATGCCCAAAACATTAAATTAAATTGAAATGTTCCACAAAATTCCATGAAATTTGTTTTGCTCGAAAAGTTCGGCACGGCGAAGATCGATTTAAACGATTGTAGAGGTTTTATTTAGAACACGTTTAGTATGAACTCAACTCGTGATTAATTTTCCGGCCCTCCATGAGGCTTGTTTTCAGCTATATTTGCATATTCGCCTATTAATTTGCTGTTTTCTATTTCTCACTTTTCAGTTTTTTTTCGACGCTCTACCATTTTTTTCCGGTGCTCTCGAATTTCACGTAGATTTCTACATGGTACAACATTTTTATAGTAATTTATGCAAATTGGAAGTATCTAGGCGTACATTGGTTGGTAAGCTGGAATAATGCACACGGTAATGTGTGCGCTCCATTTGTATTTAAAATCAGCCAGCTGATTCAAATGATCGTTTTTGCAGTGCACAATATTGAATGAGTGCGAGCGAACAACACTCACCATTTACATATATTTGCTGTGCGGCTTCGATAATTACAGTTGACGAGTTTTTATCTACGGTGATAATGAACCAAAATAGGGGAATAATACTTGCCTTACGCCGGATATCCTAAGATAACAACGGATCCTTCCACTGACTGGCTTTTTGTTAGAAAAATATAAAACGTATAAATTCCCCCAATGGAAATCAGATTGAAGTAGAAATAGAGCCACCGCATTGTGCACATAACGTTTTTATTCAACAGAGATTTTGTAATGAGTCAATATTTCATCGTCCATGTCATTCACAATTCCATTTTCACTATTCATCTAACCTAAATCTAATACGACAACTATGGCTGTGCGGTGAATGTATTATTATTAACCAGCAATTGGATCAGCATAATGATAACCGAGCATGGAAATAGTCACGTGTCATCATCTCGCGTTCGACGCTCGTCTGGGAAAATAAGTCATTTTGTTTTTTTTTTTAATTCAACTTTTAAACATCAGTTAAATATGCTTAACAGTGTTTTAGTATACATTGAATCCGGCCTGATAAGATTGAAATTTAAAGATAAAAGCGTGCAGCAAAATGGACCACAATTTTTCAGAGCTTGTTAATAAAATTAAATTTTGTATTATTCATCTTGTGAATCAAGCAACGCAAATATCATCCACTAGAATCAAATATGACCATGGCAGGACATTTTTACCATGCTCTCATGCGCTTTCACTCGTTTTCTTTCCACTTTTTCTATCGTCTTTGATGTTCCTTCACTTATTCATAATCCTATTGGTTTTTCCGGTTTATCTATCTTTTGAAAATAAAAATATTCTTTATGTCTTTCTCTCTCTCTCTCTCTCTCTCTCTTTCTCTCTCTCTCTTTCTCTCTCTCTCTCAATGTAAAAATAAAAATTGAAGTAAGTCCGATATACATATTTTCAAAGTCCTTTTTGGACTCAATTGGTCAAAAGAAGAAAAAATAATTTGCACTGAACCAAGCAAACAACTTTTAAAATTCAAAAGATAATCGTTAGTACAAAAAATAAGTTTATTTGTTTGATACTCAAAGTTAAAGAGAGATGAAGCGACAAACGCAAAGCGTATGTGATCACACAAAGGTAGGAATCATGATTGTTTGACGTTTACACGCTATGCGAGATCCTTTTACGTTAGTAGCGTTTCTCTCAACTAGCAATACAGGACTAGCTCGAAACGTGTGGTAGACATTTAAAAAAACACTACATTGCAGATTGACGCTATTGTTCTACCCATGATAGAAGATGATGCCAGGCTGTGTAATCACAAAATAACAATTAGCGCAGGCCAAAGTCCAGCCGCGGCTTTCGGAATCAAGATAACGTTCAATATTTTTGCGAATATTTGTGACAGCATCAATTAAGTAATATTGTTTTAATTCAATGAAAACGATGAAAAGCGTCGTTTTGTTTGCGTAGAACCTGTCAGCGGAACTCGAAGTTCTCGAAAAAGTTGAACGCATCGAGTTAGAATGGAAGTCGATTTTAAAGAGACGGAGGTATATTAAAATCGGCGGGCTCTTTTGTTTCAAGCAACACCAGTTTTGATTCCAATTTCCTTGCTTTTGTTCGGCGACGCGTTGAAGAATTCCACATGACAATGGCCGCGTCATTACAGCATTCGAGCTGGCTCACGTACCGAATTGCATACTGATATTTTTCTTTGAACCTTTGTCTTCATTTAATTGAATTTATTTCTTCCGTGCATGCTCTATTGTTCTATGTTCAACGGCAATCTTCGCGACCGAATGCGATTCTATTGTAGCCGATGCATTGCCATAGCGCAAAGTGTCAGCATTTCTGTAATTGATAGCCGTGAATCAAATGAAATGAGCCGGAGTGCTGGCACGAATCAATAAGACGTCGCACCAAATAATGGGTAACAAGATATTCGCCTGTTCCTTTGCCGATCAAATGTGTAGTACATTTCTTGTGAGGTCACAATGGAATCCACATTTTCGCTCTTTTGTTTCATTTTGCTTTGCAAAATGTTTGTCAATGCACCGTGCTCAAATAGATTTCAGCTTAAAATGCTGAATAGAATTATCTTGTTTACTATGATGAAAAGCTGGGAATTGTCTTCGATTCAATCGAAAACAATGCATACTCGAGACATTTCATGTGAGAAAGATGTGTGCTGTGGACTTTCGCGTGCGTTTGCAATGAAAATCAATTCGATTTTGATGATAGCACACAAAAAAGTACAATTATGCTGTCTCATGCGATTTAGTTAGTTTGAGTCTTCGTCAAGCGTTTGAGTCATCCGCAAAAGTTCATTACTGCAATTAAACAAATATTTAACAATTTGATTTGATTATATTGCATGGTATTGTATTTTTTTGTCAAGGTTTAATCACACTCTCACTTCACGCTACGCGGCACAAAAACTGCAATTAATAAAATAGAATAAGGGAATAGATGATGTGCGGCCGATGTCAGTTTTTTTTTATCTTATCAAAAATGCACAGAGATAAAAGGCACTCATTCATATCGTATGCGTCAATGTTTGATGGAGAAAATTGAGAGTTTCATATGTTTCGGGTTTTTTACGACTCACAGAGCTGGGGAAAAATGGCTGGGTCTGCATTTTATGTTGGGTGGTGAAGCAGTTTGTTTGATCGAATTTCTAATTCGAATGAAATTCTATTTATTTTGTGCGCTGTTGCTCTTTTTCGTTTCAATTCAGTTGACGCCTTCATGATAATTTTTATTCGATGCTGCCGGTGCTGTATTTATCGTACTGTACGTCTGTTTTCTGTTCTTTTATTTACGTGTTCTGTCTTTTTTTTAATCTGCTGAGAGCATTTCGGAGTGTCGTGTTAGCATTGGTTAAATAAGTTTGACATTGCAAGTGTGCAACATGTCAGAAATGTAAAAAAAACCAAAACTCCGTCGGAAATACGCATACGGAAACAGTTTTAAACCGACTCTAGCACCATATCATTCGTGATTTCGAGTGGATGGTTTGTAATTTGAAACAGTTAAGCGTGTGTTTGTCCCCTTCGGCGACAAACAGCAACAATAATAGCAATAATAATGGTTACGATGACGATGATAATGCTCCACAGTAAAACACCCTTGACGAAAGCCGGCAGCGTTCGATGCACATTGCAAACACATCGAACCGCGTGCCACAGATGGATAGATAGACACTTTGCCTCAATAGAAATGGACGACCGAATTGGAAGCAATCCGAAAAACTGTTCAATATTTATCACAGCACACAGACAAAACACATGGCCCGAAAGTACAATGCCATTGACTAAGAGAAAGGGAAATCGAAAGAGAGTGAGAGGGCGAGTGTAAATTCATGTGATGCATTTATGGAGTCATTAGATAGTCCTTATTTGAAATTGTGCAACATTTTGATGGTTTTGCAATTGCATGTGCGTGACTTTATTAAATAATTTATAATGACTTCTAATGCAATTGAAGCCCTTTTTGACCGCAAAGTCTGCAGCAGCATAAATTGAAATTCAATTGAAATGAGACTCCAATTTATTCGTATAAAATGTGCTTGTCTGGGTGTGCGTACGAAGTGGATTCGTAATTAGTCAATTAACGTAATTTCTTCGATTCCAATTCAAAGTACTCCATTGAGACGACGCTCAGTCATCCCGCATTGAAGTCAACCCGACCAGTGATGCTAATGACCGTGAGCAAATTCTCGAAACATACAGCCCAGTTATGATTATTATCAATATTTTAACTACTATAATAGGATGTTATGTGGTTGATAAACGTGTTATATGTTAATTAAAGACCAACTATACTAAATTGACGCGTGAAGAGCCACAGCTATTGATGCTGTATCTAGCCTGTCGAAGTGATGCAAAAATATATGACATGACATATGATTTATTTCCCTCGTGAATAATAGAATTGTTATCGTATCGCTTGCTTGCTTCGACCGCTTTATCGCATATCTTTCACCATTCAAAGCGATCACATTTCCTTGAAAATCAAAATATTTACACACGCCACATTTGGAATCATATTGACAATGATGAATTTATTATAAATGATGCCCAGGTGCCTACTCGATCAACTTTGAAACTAAACTTCCAATAATGCATGCAATTTAGACTTCAATACGTACAAATATTTGAGCGAACGGACGAGAAAAAAAAACGCCCAATAATAGCCATTCGATTGAAATCCAATACGAGTAAATGTCGAGCTGGAGTGGATAATTTCGTGTAAGCTGAGCTGTTTACTCGACACTTTTCGGTCACTTTATCAAATTACTTATCGAACTGAATGAACTTTTCGCCATACTCATATGCTACGCATAGATACAACACCTTGATAAGAAACACACACACACATGCACATGCACACTAGTCGACCGAACAAAGACATTTTGATATTTTGCAATGCGAGAAATTTCGTGTGGATCGTAAAAATCAACGGGCCCATTTTTGTGCCGAACAATTGCCAATGTATTGAGAAGTTAATAATGATTTCTATTTCATTATATTCCCATCATTCAAGTGTCACATTTCAGCAATTTGAGGCCCATTATGCATCAACTTATTGTTTGTTCCCGAATCACAGTTCGGATTGCTTCGGTTGCGATTCATCTGAAATGCAGATTCGAAATGATGGTGGCTGCCATGCATGTTTCCGTGGTGGTGTTTACGTCACCGATAATAATTGGTTGCATCGGAAAGATGTTATTTGGAATTAATTGATATCGGTGCCGGTCACCGCCGGTTGCTAAATGTGCTGCGTGGATTTCACAAGTATCGTGAGAATTTGTTGTTAATTATTGAGCCGTGACGTGGAAATGTTAAGCGTTCGTCGTTCGTCGTTCGTCCTTCATCGTTCACACATTGCATACGGTTAGGCAAATGCACTATTATTAAATAGGCAAATTTATACGATTCGCTTTAATCGTTGTGCATTGAGAAGTCGCAGCCGAATAGTTGCAGGTCTATGCATAGGGCCATCTATTTTCTGATTGGTACAAGAAACGCCAAATGTCAAAAATACGCACAATTTTTCTGAAATTTTGTTGAATGGTTTTTGGTGGCGAGTAGCCATTTGTACAACGTGGCAGCTGTTCTAAAGCGGCATTTTGGTCGAATCAACTTTTCAATTACCGTTGAATTGACGCGGCATGCACCAAGAATGGAGCGAAATTTAATGAAGCTGCAGCAACAGCAGCAGTCCGCCGATGCTTCATCATTGGCTGCATCATGTGAGTTCATTTCAGAACGGACTGTAGATGAAGACCGTGACTATGGCACTTTTCGTAAAAATATAAAATATAAATGTGAATCCAACCTTTGACCATGGAACTTCCAATGTAATACTCGATTTGAATTGCTTGTATGTAAATCGGGCGATGCATGCATGGAAACGACATCATTCACGGCAGTGAGTCGTGTTCGACAAGAAAATGGCATAGGAAAATTGCAGAAAAAAATTACATAGACATATACAGAGTAAGGGAGATGGTACATTTTTGGTATAGAGTACACCATCGAGCGATCAGCAAAATAACCGCTGTGCCATGTTCGAACATCGTTGTGAATGTGAGGGTAAAATTTATGGCATGTGATATTTCAAACCACGATAATTGTTCAGCTCTCTCGCTCTCAGTGTGGTTTTTCCGTATGCGATTCATGTGTGTTTATCGATTTCATTCGTTCGTTGACCATCTTTGGTGCTCATCATCATCTGCAGCTCGAATATAATCAAAACCGTTTGCATTTGTGTCATTAAACTAACATTTAATCAAACTGCGAAGCACTCTCTCTCTATATATATAATATGCGTAATTACAAGCACGTTCGTGTACACGGTTGCCACGTTCGTTGTTGTTCATTTTGACGGTGAATGAACAGTAACCAACGATTGTCCGAATTCCGAAAATGAAGAACCAGTTTCCTGATGACTAAATTATCATTGTATTCGCATGTTTGTAATATTCTGTAGTTTGTTAGACAATTGAGACATCAAGCACAGTATTCGCAACTATGATGTTCCAGGGATTGCAGCCATTCATTTGTCACCGTTGTTGGGTTGAAAAAGCAAGTCAACAAAACATATGCACAATCCTTATGGTGGTCGCCCATCGATTCTCAGGTACTGGTTCTCTCAAAATATTTGTTATAGCCAGACAATAAGCGGTAATTTCGGGTTTAAAATGTGATGCATGCGTTAATTGGTGCGGATGTACTCAACTCACTCACATTTTTATTACCTTTTTGAATATTTTTATTTATTTTTTCTGCAGCGCGCGCGCACACACACAAAGCTCGTTTTGAACAATGCAAACGTATACTTTCGTTAAACGTTTCATGATTTACAGCACATTGTACAGAAAGCAACCGTACCATAAGTGAATAAAAAGTGAACACTCCATATTTTCTATTAAGTTGGCCTAAAGATACTGTTGGCTGTATAATGAATGCATTTGAATTATAGGTACTTATTATCGCAT
This sequence comes from Obolodiplosis robiniae, assembly GCA_028476595.1. Lineage (NCBI taxonomy): Eukaryota > Metazoa > Arthropoda > Insecta > Diptera > Cecidomyiidae > Obolodiplosis > Obolodiplosis robiniae. Next base: position 1,693,642 of record CM052017.1, on the reverse strand, counting down.
ATTAAATGGGTTTCATCTGAGGAGACATACAACAACAACAAAACCTCGGCTTTTTTTTCCATACATCTTCTTTTAAATTGCATTGGGAAAAAAGCGAAGCCAAAAGTGAAGGCATAGGCGAACAATTGAATCCGAACCCTATTAAAATCGAACAGGCAACACGTTGCGTACGAAATGTACAACAAGCAGACACAATACGTAAATACTATGGAAAAAGGGCAAAAATTTAGTTAGTTTGACAGCAATCACACATATGTACACTCCCTTCGCTACGGAACATGCACTAATACTGAAAAATGAAATCAAAAGTACAAAATCAAAAATTAAATGTTAACGCTTTTATATCTACATTCGTTTGCTGACTCGCTTCTTTGAGACGGAATTAGAAATTGAGGGGAACAAAGAGGGAGAGGTAGAGCAGTTGGCAGCGAGAATTGAACGGCGCTAAAAGATGTTATAGCTGAATACGCAGTATTCGTGAATGTTCATGTTTGTGTGAATCTGCTGAATATGTGCCTCCAAACTATATAAATATTGATGTGCCTTCATTCTCATCATTTCTCCTCTTCTGAATGATCGCATCAATTATCTTTCTGTTCTCTCGCTCTCTAGCGCTCTTCTTAATCGAATAATTTAATCGTGTTGAAGCCGTACTCTCTATCATCTTATTCGAACAGGATTGTTCACCTAATTCATTCTTGTGCAATTATGTATGTTTGTGTTAATCCATTTAAATGCATTAAATTGAAAAGGAATGGCGAGCAAATGAGAGTGAAAACCAAATGATTTCCTCTATGGATGTTGAATCACATTGCGGATGCTTTGCATCAGCGCGGCTACAATGTTGTCGATGTGCCAATTTGAACGGAATAATGACGTCCCTAAATCCAAAGCAAAACACATTCACAGACCCAACAATCATTCGGCACACCATTGATTTGTCGCCATCGTGCATAGTGCATGTTAATGGAAATTATTTACGCTTCAACTGCTTTTTCATATGCTCATTTTGTGTTATTTTGTATATATGCAAAGAAGTACAATGCCTGTGAAAACTATTTTAATCATTTTTTTTTTCTGTAGCAACTTTCGCCGCTATAGCTGTCAGATATAACTATTTTTCGTTTTTCAAACGATACATTCGACTTTCGGTCGAATTAGGTGCTGCCTGTGCCCATCCTTAGGTTCTTCCCTCTGTCACTGTAACAATGATTTCTTTTTATCTGCCCATTTCACATTGTTTTTAATCGATTTGTTAACAATATCGATTCCCATTTTGTATATTCAGATTTAGGTCCGCGTTCATCTTTTGACAGGCCATTTTTGTGGTGCATTTTGTGTGTGCATTTATTAATCTATTGTATTTCATTAAAGTTGTTGTGCGTATGAGTTATGTCACCGATGCACGCATATTCAATGCAAACAAATTCCAATCTTCCCCTTCATTCCATTCCACACTTTCTGTCGCTCAATGTGTTTGTGTGTGTCAAATTCATTTCACAAAGATGTCATGGTTTTTGTGTGTATTTTATTCGCATCACTTCCTAATGACATAATCGGTTTTTGGTTGAAATAAAATGTTTTATGCACAATGCGCATCATAGCACATGGAAGGAAAGAGAGAGATAAGCAAAGATATGGACGATGAGACAGTCGCTCACTTGAAGCCGGTTTGCGCTTGATTTTTCATTTTGATGACGATAACAATAAAAACACAGCATGATAGCTCAATCAATAGTCAAAGGACCCGGTGTTACGTGCACTCAATAGCAGTTTATGTGATATGGTAAAAAAAAAGAGTGAAACTCATGATTTAGACAGCTCTTACAGCTCCAGAAATACAGGAAAACAATGCACGATGATGGCATCAAGTACAGAAAATCACATTCAATGCCCTGTTTTTATTGCCATTTAAGCAGTTCAAACGAATAATCAACAAAAAATGCATCAAAGCAAAATTATTGGCCCACTTTTTATTTCAGAAACATTTCTAACGAATATTTTTGCATCGCTTAAGTTTGATTGTTCCCTGTGAAAATAAAGTGAATTCCATAATTCTCTAAAAAAAACAAAAAAAAAAACAAAAAATAAAATAATTATTGAATTCGACAAATTGTTCTGCAACGAAACCAGTGAAGTTCGCATAATATTTCAATTCGTTCAAAATAACATCGATAAGGTCAACAGAAAGGTTTTCATCGGAAATTGAAATGCAAGCAAATCGGAGGGATTGATGGTTAGCTCACATCTTTCATTCGTTGAATAGAACAGCATTCCATGCCGTAATAATGAATAAATTCGATTTCAGGAGGTCAGTGGTTAGACTGAGGTTGGTCCATCACATTGCAACCACAATTTTCTACAATTTTCAACAAATTGAATAAAATACCAGAAGTTTGTATTCGATTTTCGAGCGGTTCCCACTTTACCACCAACTGCAAATGGAAAATATAAACTGAAAAAAACAAAAGAAAAAATGAGCCAAGTTCACAGGCAACGTAATAATTACAAACAATCTGTTTGAATATCTATATGTTTAGAGTGCGTACGACTCACTCTCGATATATTCTGCACGTAAAAAATGAAAAAGAATAAATACGCAATTTTTACGTTGAACCGCAATCCGTCTGATGATGCGGAGGAAATAATGTAAAAACCGAAAAAATTTAATCCATTCGATTGAGTAATATACAAATTGTTTTTTCCTCATTCTTTTTATTTTTCTTGTTCTCGCTGGAAGCATGCAGACGCTGCGACTTCAATTCAATTCTTGGCACGGGGCTCTCGGCTCCATTTTTGAATTGCAACCACATTACGAAATGACTTTTATGCACAGTGTGTGAGCATTTCTTCACTCAGCAGCTATTACCTTAAATTACCGGTCAACTTATGAACCGTCGCTATTTTCTGAATGTTCATTATATTCTTGCCGTTTCGATGTTTTGGAAAGAGCGAACGAATGTGAATTCTACAGAGAAACTTTTCTGTAATGATGAATTTAATTGTTAAGTGTTTTATGTGTTCGTTTTTCGTGAGAAACTGGGCAGGCAAAACGTTTCTGTATGTTCAAGTCATGGTCTTGCTGTGTACGGCCCGGTCAACTCAAAGAAATCATAATTATGAAGGCGAATGTTCACAACAGTAGCGCGATAAAATTGAATTAAATGTGAATGAGTGTGTGCGTGTGTGTATTTGTCTTTCTTTCTCTCGTGTATATGCAGGCCATAATGACAGGCTTAGGAAATGAAGTTAACAGTGACTTACAATCCCACACAGGAAACATCAAGTTACTGAACATTGTGTAAATGAAAACCCGAAAATAATTGAAACAATGGAAGAAGAAAATCGAATTTCTTCTCCCCGACAAACGAATTGCACTCTATTCAATAATGGTTGGGCCATGACGTTACAAAGAATTCGACGATGCCATTCCCGAACTCTCTTTTGATATTCGTTCTCTCGCTCACTCTGACTCTTTTCTATACTTACATAAATCAATAAACATCAGGACCAATATCAACTAACATTTGACTCAGATATACTCGCTATTCCAAATGGCAATGGCACAAGAAACAATATTCCACTGAAACAAAAAAAAAAAGAAAAACTTTTAACACTTTTTTGGATTAATGGATTTCAACTTGGGTTAGCCTTTCAACTTGAATCTTTGTCGAACTTTTTCACTTTCCATTGAAAAAGCTGCGAAAAAAGGGCCAACTCCAATAAATACAAACGAGTAAGTAAGGACGATAGTCATCATCAAATCGATTTAAATACTTTTTCTGCTCTTTGTTTCAAAAATGGATGGAAAAAGCGTCATTTTGACTTTTTAACCATTCGATCCGGGTTTTTTTCAGGTTCTTTCTTTTCAATTCTGTTTCCTTGTTTCTATGTATTTGGTATTGTTCCATCTTCTTCATTCGGAAATGAGACTTGATATTATATCAAACAGAATCAAAACAAATAGTAAGAAGAATAAAAGAAAACATACGGACATTTACGATTTTTTCCCCGTCGATTGCCATCTGAAACACTCTTTTGAACGAAATATCTTTTGACACTCGTTTGAAAATCATTCAAGCTATCATTCGATATCAATAGCGCTATTGATTCTGTTATTTTGAAAATATTTTTTTAGATTTCTTTCAACTCGCCTATTTATTCATTTGAATCAGTGTCGAGATCAGGTACAATTAGCGGCTATCTTCTCGTATTTTCATTTCAGGCAACTTCGATGCTCACCCCGCGAGCAACTTACCAATTGGCAAATGCAACGAACTAAATAAATTACGTTAATGAATGAGAAATTATTGCATCTGTTAATGCAATTTTATATGTGTCGAAGTCGGAAATCGCAAGGTATAAATTCTGAACCAAAGCCCGACCCATCAAACTCGATTCTATGGAATTTCCGAAAAAATGCTCCACTTTATTTGGTTGTGGCGGTTGTGTAAATAACCGCTCATTTAGGCAATATGTCATTGAATAAGAGCCATGATGATGGCGATGGTCACGGTTTTAGTGTAAAAGTACACACATATCTATGGACTTGAAGATAAATAAGCCTGCAATGAGAAAAGGAACATTCGAGCGCGAAATAAAGAGAGTGAGAGACAAGCAAGATCGATTGCTATTTTGCATAAATGAATCTCACCATCCACCGCATATGGAGTTCAGCTACGAAAATCGATCGTTGTCCGAAAAAAACAGGTTAGCGTTCAAACAAGAATGTACAAAATTATAAATCGGAGTTTAGATTGGCGTACAAAATGACAGGAAATAAAATTTAAATGGAAATATGGAGTAATCTGGTTTGCAATAGAAGCGACAGCAGAAAAATGTGTACGGAGGAAGAGACATTTTAATCCCGATTATATTTATTGTTTTGTATATTGTGCATGCAAAAAAGTGGCTCAATAGACACTCTACGTTAGCTTATTTGCTTTTTCTTGGGCTTTGGGAGCATAGGATTTAGATAAATGAAGAAAAATGCAGCACAAAACATCGCCACACAAACACCATTCTAGCGAACGGAGTGAACCACGAACGAATGAAATTATGGCAAATTATCCCAAGCGAAACGCATAAAAAACACAGAGGGAAAGAGAAAGAGAGAAATACTTGGAGAATGAGAGCGGGTATGCAAAAGGGAAAAACATTCGAAGGAACAATCAAACTGTTCGTGAACGTGATATTACGTGCTCGGGTTAGGATAAAGGTCCACCACCCAACTCAATGATCAATTTTTGCTCATGCATACGGAATTCTGCGACATTTTCACCGAATATAAGACAGTGATAAAAACAACACTGACTCACTTTTGATACATCACGGAAAAAAGAGAGAGAGAGATCGCTGAGCTCGCGCTCGCACGATGTACACAGGCACAAACACACATCTTTCACAACAACAACAAAACCCGAACAGCATCGACCGGAGTCGTTGTATTTTTTATTTGTCTGCATTTTTAAGCTTCGGCCGCAAAATGGTAATTTAACTTCTTAATCGGTACGGTTGTTCGTTCGTTTTGGTTGTATGCATGCTCTTTTGCTGAAATTCATTGTTCTTTATTGGTGTGTGGCGGCGGCAGCGGGCTCGAAAGTAGTTGGGAATTAATATTGATGTGTGTTTACGGCTAGCGCCCCGAATGCCACATGCACAGACGCACGCACACTTTACTGTAATGCACAATGCCAAAAACGGCCGACGGCAACAAACGCATTTATTTACTTTTTTACAATTTATTAGTAGAAATTTATCTACGATTTCAGCTTAATAGATCTTAAATGGGTAATGCAAAGAATCGTACAATTGACACACAAATATTCTCTCCCGGCCTAACGATATTTATGCGCATTTATTCGTACCGCGTTCGGCGACAGAATAATCGTCATCATGCAACATTGTATATATGTGTGCATGGTATAAATTTTATTATCTACAATTTACCAAATAACAGTAAAATTCACGGCAAACAGACACACAAGTCGCATAACAAAAGTTTGGTTTCGCCAGTGTGAGCTCTGGATAGACGAGAATTGCATGCGAGAAATGAGAAAAAAACAGAACACAAACACACACACATTCACCAACTGAATTGAAAAAGTTAGAGGAAGAAGAAAGCAATTTTTACTGGCAATTTATATCCTGTTGCAGGATGCAAGACTCATTCTTTTATTGAGTTCATATATTATTGTGTGCACACAAAACGGTCGTCGATACTGTTACTGCTCGCTGCTTTTGTGTTTGTGTGTGTGTGTGTGTGTTGCAACGCATCCATGCAACCATCCCTCGTGCTGCTGCCGCTGCAGAAGCGAGAAGAGGTAAATCAATGAACTGTGTACAACAGGCACACACTGCAATGGCGCATTTACACAAATTTACATTAGACACACATAAAAAACTGTATCGCAAAACAGAAATGCAGTATGAATGAAAAAAATGGAACGCAAATCCTTATTCAGGCGGGAAAAAAGAGAGGCAGCGTACGTCAACGGTATAGCGATTAAGAGTGGTAAGTATTATTATTGAATGCCCATTTTCGACACTTTCGTACACAAATGGAAATCCGTTGTTCGCATTCAGTCCAACAACCGGATCGGAATTGATTACCAATGCTCACGGCACGGATTCGATCAAAATGCTTTTTAAATTGACTGCCACAGATATGAACGACAGCGACAACAAAAAACGAATAAATGTTACAACCATTAGAATGGCCAATTAAATAAGGGTGCCTTTCAACGTTCGATCGGCACAAATCAACAATTCGAACATTTCGCGGTTTTCACTGCCCTTGGATCAAATCAGCAGCATTATTTGATTTTGCACATGTTCATAGAAATCAAATTGCGTAGAAAAACTGGCAGTGGAGTACACTTACCTACAAATGGTTTGAAAAAAGTGTGCAGTTTTGAATATTAGATTGTGCGTATTGCGATATTTTCTGATATTTATTTGACTCTTTTTTCGGTCATTCTCTACTCATTCTCTTCTCTTTTTTTCCATTCGTTTTTCTCGATATTGCTTTTTGTTCTTCATTCTGTTAGTTTCTTCGCAATTTTTTTGCACTTTTCAGCGGTTTTCGTAACGTCAGTCCAACGTTTAGTAAAAAGCAAGCATCTCATTGTGAATTCACAATGGCAATCAAGTGAGCCATTTGAAATTAGTTTGAAGAATTGTATTTGGTAACGCCATCACCAGAGAACATTTAATGTCATTTGCAACCCACAAAAATTCTAATGATATCACGATTGCATAATTCGGTTGTGCTGATGCTGCTGCTGTTTTTTCGCAATTCACTTACAGATGCTATTCCACACCCGATTCAAATATTGAAAATGAATCAATTGGCAAAGCCCCTGAATCTTAAGCAGATAAATTTAACGGCTTCAGCACAATGACTGCTGTGATGTTGGCACGAACCACTAACAGCGCTCATAAAATCTAATTTAAATTTATGACTGTTAAAAACGCAGAGAATATAACAATCGAATCAATTTGAAAAAGAGTCTTCATTTCATTTTGCGTGCTCACTACACCATGCACGACAATTTATTTTCTTCGCCGTCGCCGTCGTGTCACTTTTTTTTGCAATGGAAAATAGTAGAGGCGAAAAAACATGTGCAAGTTTCAATTCAACAAATTTAATTTTCCGCATCCCGGGTTGTGCGCTCGTGTTTAAGCTGACTTGTGCGTGTGAGTGTGTGCGATTCGTCCCAATGTCATTATTATTATTATTCCACGCACTGTGCTTAACAAAATGTGTCACCGATTGTGTGCACCGAATTACATGTTAAATATTTGTATATTATTAAAAATTTATGGCAAGTATATGGGAAATAATAAGGAAAACGCGCCAAACATCCCACCGAGCAAGAAATGATCGGCAGAACAAAAAATTATATTGTTCATAATGAAAGTAAATAGACGAATGATTTCATCAACACGAACTAAGTCATATGGATTATCACGTACAATAAATCAAAATATTATTGCGAAGGCATCGATAAGAAGCATCAGCAGCAGCAGGAGCAACTAGCCAGAGATATCACGATGCAGCATATCTAGTTTCGATATTGCATTCGAATGGCGCGTCCATGCAATGATTCGATTCTTTCGAATGCAATTCAATCATACAAATCTGATGAAAATATTCGAATTTGTGTTGTGCGGATTATGTAGCGCAAGCGGCGACTTGAATTCGATTTTAAATCTTTGCACAAACGTGTGCGTTTCAACCGAAAGCGTTTAGTATTTAGATGGCTGTATAATGCTCCGCTCCGTATCGAATACGATCGAGCGAGAGGGAGAAAGAGAGGAACAACATACCGAAATAAAACGCCAACATCATTAGCACCCTTATTTGTTTAGACTCTCGGTACACAAAAGCAGAAATAAATAAGTGGATTAGCAGTTTATTAAAAGTGGAGAGAATAAAAAAAGAGCGAAAAGTGTGAAGAGGACCTGGAATATGCAGAAGCAGCAGCAACAGCAACAAAAACGATTTCAAGTTAACACGGTGTGTGTTCTTCAACTGTGGCGATGGTGCAAGAAGTGCCGAGCAGAGAAATTCGAAACATTGTGCAAACATTACGAAAAATCATTCTGAGCTGGGACAATAGGCAAATACTGCATGAGGGCCACTGTTCTACTAAAACTCGGGAGCTGCAAGTCACAAATCAAACAGAAGCGCGTGAATTAAAAAAAATCTAACAAATGGCCGTTTTGCTGTAGCCATTTGCCGAAAGTAATGAATACGAATGAACCACCACGTGAATAGAACGAATATAATAAAGAGAATCGACTGGAAAATAGTAAATCATTGTACAATCCATGTAAAAAAGAATCGCACCGCCAATTCAAATCCGGCAGTTAAAAATAGTGTAAATTTAAACACGGAAAATACTGAATGCTATTTACATTGGCACCGCTTTAAATTGCAATCTAATCCTTTGAAATCTTCGATTCCGCATCGATTGGGCGATTCTCAAGGCACATTTTGGCGATAAAAATGTCACAAATAAAAACTTCAATTATTCAATGTATAATCCTGTCAATATTAGATTCTTGCCATAGCAATAATGGTGCAATCACACAAACACACGAACAAAATCCTGTCACGTTTCGCATAACATCATTTCAATAATAAAATTTTCGTTGTAAAATTAAAAGCGGAAGCAAAAATTACTGGAAAAAAAAATTGGTTTTGTCATTCAAATGTATGTTTGAAGTGTGATGATTCGCAAAAGAGTTTGAGCGTTGCATTGCTCAAAAGATGCAATTTTTCTAGACAATCACCTTCGTTGAAAATCACATGTTAGAGATATTGTGGTTGCTCAACAATAGATCATCGCCTCTCTTTTTATTCGCCGTTTAGTGTTAAATCAGAGTAGAATCAGGAAAATCGTTGGATTTGTTGATTTTCAGCAATAAATGGCGTTGTGCGAACGAGAGAACGAACGATGAATTGCTATAAGTTGTCGCGCTGCATTTAAATGAGCTACCGCCGTGAAACAGCCGACTGAATACGAATCGAATTATTCATTTATTCTCTCTTGAGAGTGAGAAAAAACGAACTCAAATGAGGAACGCACACGGAATAACAACGTAGTACAAAAGCAACGGTGCATACAAAAGGATGTCGAACCGGTGCTCTGAACCAAAAAAAATTCAATCCAAAGATAAAAGTATTCTTGAATATTACAGACAAGGGGCAAATCAAAGTATTCACATATAAATATTTCAGCAGTGATTCAATAGACACGAAAAATAGCAATAACAATTCAAAAACACTTCAAGACTGACTTTTCGTCGGTGTACTGAAATTGCTTTCAAGTGATTTTTCCCCTTGAGCAAAGACCTTGAAATGGAAAATTCATATGCGTTCTGTTTTTTCATTGCGTGTGTACTTATGAAACAGCAACGAGCGGTTCTGCCGATGATATTTATGCGGGGCGACAACAATTAAACACAAAGCTTTTGTTTCAACGCTGATTGTTTCGGTTTATTTAGCCCTTATCTTCATGCGCTCATTCCCAATGCACTTGTCTTTATTGCTCTTGATGAACATTTTGCAAATATTTATCACTGTCTGGGAACGCGATATAATTGAAGCGAGCGTTGAATCATTGGCGTTGAAATGATACTTCATCGCGTTGAAATCATTTTCATTAGGTTTTATTGTTTGTGAGAAATGCAACTTTCGCACTGCTCATGGCAAATTCAGTGAAGACAGCAAATCTTGTTTCAAACGTTCGCTGGACTTAGTGCGATGTATTTATAACGTGAAAAATCATAAAAAGCGAAGCGAAAGAATGAAATTGAGTAAACAAAATGCAATGATTTGGGGCTGAATGATCAGGCTTGCCATCCGAAGCACATCTCATCGAATTTAATCCTTTTTCCATCAATTTTGCGGGATGATACGTGATTTGAATGTAGGAAAAAACTCTTTTCTTCACGTTAATTTTAATAGTTTTCTGAATGAAAATACGACAGTGTGAATTTATATCATATGCGAAAAAATTGAGTGAATGCTCATCCAATTGAAAGTTGTCAGATCATTTCTAGCAAACGTCAGATTAGAAGTCACCTGATTAAATGATGAAGTTGGATTATCCTAAACTTTACACGACGGATAGCGCTGTTAAATCGTATTTATTTAAATAAATAATCCTTTACAATTTTAATACAAAAAACCATCGATTAAACGGAAACTATGGTATTTAGCGTACAAATTGAAATTGAATCTGACAAACGACTGTTTGAAAAAATTCCAGCTTTGGGGAAGTTTCCCGACAGAAATCCGAAAGAGTGCAAACAAAAATGGCAAATACATAGAATGTAGATATGAGATTGTTCGTGTTCTGAAGAGTGTTAAATGAATCGAATTTACAGAGATGGGAAAAGTAATGGTCGCAATTCAATACACAAAAAAATACTTCAACAGAAATTACAAATTGCATTTTCGATCTGTGGTCTGAGTGCATCAAATGGTAATTTCGGTTTTTTTTCTCGAATTTCAATCGAACAGAGAGACAAAATGTGCGAGAAATGAAATTTTTACGGATGAAATGCGCCAAATGATTCGCTTGACTTGCTCACCTCTGGCGGATCTTACGAGCGCGATACTGAAATGTTCCTTTTGATGGAGTAACAAAACTCATCCGCATAAAACTTGTTTTAGCCAGGAGCAAACTAATTTGATGTTCGTGTGAGAGCTTGGCTGCAACAAAGAAAAATTCTTAAGCACACTAATTGAATCCAATGCAGAATATAAAATGTTGAATGCAGTATGCTAACACGCTACACTGACAACTCGGATAAGTACGAACTTTATTTTAAACACGCGAAATGTAAAACCATTAGATGTGATGAAGCATTATCTTACACTGAAAGTGCTTTATCGGCGAACGCATCTCATGTTTTCCACTCAATGATGGAAAGGAATCAAACAAAGTTTGACGAATTGAGTTGAGGAAGGACATAAAAGTTACATTTGATACTGACGCTGCTAAAGATAGCGATAAACATGTATTTTTTTCGATTGATTTGTCCATTGCAAGTTTGCAGCAAATGACTGAATAGGATATCCAAGTGTTTAGCCATTAACTTTAGAATGCAATGGATATTTGAACGTTGTGCCGAAGTGAAAGTGCTAAAAAGTTTGCAGCCAATGTTTGAGCCATAAAATATTGAGAGCTCGCATAAGAGACTTGGAGAACATTTATTATCTAGCTTACGATTTGGTAGTGTTTGAACCTTTTGTTCCTTAGCAAAGTGAAAAACGAAAACAAAGGACGCACCGAAGATGGAGCGCATCGTCAAAAATAAAAGGATAAACCGGAAACAATATCATGGCATCGCATTTTAACAGAGGCCCAAATGCGTTGACGGCAACGGTAATGAAATCACCATCCATCCATGGTCTTATTGTTGTCCGTCAACCGTCGACGCAAAAGTGTCAGCGTCTGATGGGCGTGACCTTCCATGCAATACACCAGCATATTGTTTTTTGTGTGTTATTGATCAGAACTGCGTTTGCATACAGTAGTCCAAAAACCGTCCATAGACTTTCGATTGACCTTCAAGACAATGCGTCCACAAACTTGTGCATTTACGGCGTCTCTGCCTTTTATCCATCTGATGTTTAATAGTCAAACGAAAATTTTCAGTGTGAACACAAAGGGAAGCGGGCCAAATTCAATTCTCTTCCATGATCAAAACAAAGGGAAAATCCATCTCGAATAAAAACCAAATGAATTCCGTTCAAGTAAAATCAAATCAACGATGAGAAATTCGAAACCTGTGCTAAAGCTTCCAAATACCTACGGCAGCAAGCAACGGCATGGAAAAGAATCAAAGAATCAAGACGGTTATTCTACGACACAATCAAAAGGAAATGTATATTGTAATGTTGAATACAAGAGTCGCCATTTTTTGCACGCACTTCTTCGCTTTATTTTCGGTGTGACTCTGTTCGCTGACTGGCTGGCAATTGCATTTCGGAATTTTGCTCAACAACTTTTTGTTTGGCGCTCAAAAGGGAAACTTTTCAATGGAACGCACAATTGTTTCAGCATCGCCGTGTCTATTGTGTGAATAACTTTTTCGATAAGTTACTTAACATAACCTTTGCTGAATGTTTCGCCTTTGCCAATCGGTTGGCACTGATGATGTTGTCTCATCGTTGTTGCTCGTCTTCACCAAATTTTTAGCTACTTTTTTTTCTTTCGCCACTCTCTTTCTCTGCTATATGATGCCAACATCAATGTTCGGTATCCATGATTCTGAAAGAGTTGCACTTAGCACTGGGACTCGATAATGTGAAAGGAAGAAATATTTCGCATTCACTCAAAAGATTCATGCCTTTCCAATTACCAATTCATCGAAAGTTAAAATTTAAACTCGGATTTCAAAGCGAACCTTCCGTTTGAACTCCCATCTACCCAAGTAAAATTGGATAAAGTATTGCAAATTAACATCGATCCAATAGCAAAAATCATCCAGTTTTATTTTTCGCAAAAATCCAACAACGCGCAAAATTTGAATGAAACATATATCATGGCTTGCTTTAGTTACATCTAAGCTTTTTCGCTTGCATCGATGCAACACAAAAAGCTCATTTCATTGTGCAAATCATTTCTTAAATTGCTTTTGAACTGCTGTGTATTCCACTTATACACACACACACACACAGACACACACGATTTCAATGATTGCTCTCTCAAAAATTCAAAAATTTAATGTTTTTGCGAGTCGGTCAATGCACTTGTACTGAGATCTATCTGAGTACTTTCACCTAAAGCGTTTCATAAAAAAGGCTAAAAAGTGTTCATTAGAATGACAGCCATCGTCATTAGTTCATTTTTTCATGTATATGTCGAATGTAAAAAGTTCGCTTGTAAAAAGTTCTTGTGAACCCATCAAAATAAATAATGATTGAATGAACAAAATTAAAATTACATCAAGTGCGCAAAGAGCAAACCATCTTTATTGCAAAACATGAATTGTTTCGCAATAAACAGATATGCATACACATTCATTCACTCCGTATTTCCTTTTTGTCGATCCATTCGTCACAGTGCAAAGCCTGAGTGTGTGTGTTTGTGTGTGTGTGTTTGTATCGCTTCCGGCTATGTGTTCGCAATGCTTTATGATGGATCTTTTATCCTGCTTAGTTTTTCGTTTCTTTCTTTGTTCTATTGATGTTGCATCCCTTTTTCCACTGGAAAAATGTAATATATGCGCTACCGAGTGAAGTAATGGCATCGCCTCCAGTTAGAATTAATGAAATTCCAGCAATACAAAGTGCACACACTGTGAAATGACTGTGAGCTCGAACCGGAAAACGGTATTCATCTTCTCCGAACACATTCTCTTCTACTTCTGATTTGCCATGTCTCGTTGAGGAAATCTTATTGCTAATGGCATTCAACACAAGTAATTGCAACGTCGACACTACATACTCTACAGACCAGCATTCAACATACTTTTCCTTCATTTATTAATGTTTTATAAATGAATGCTGTTTGCGACAGCATCACCACAGACGACCGGCTTCAAATGCAACTAATTTGAAAATGCTTTTTGAAATTTGTTTCGCAGTCAAAAATTCTGTTTTAAATGGTATTGAAAAAATCGATGAAAAGACACATTTTTGTTGGTTATGAAATATAGTTTTTAATTTTTGAACAAAATGTTGAAGCGTTTGAAGAGCAAAGAATTACTATTCATAAGATCCAAATTTAATCTTGAAGATTTTTCAACTATGAAGTAAATGGACGGTTTTATTATCTTTCAGGTTGCATTTTTCCTTTCCTTCTTGATTTTTCTTCAACATCTTTTCAAAATATCCAAAGTAAATTATTTTGCTTGAATAATATCATTTATTGGAACTTACATTCAACGTAAGCAATCGCATGTGAATCGTGCTGCTGACCGGTTCTACTTTGAATCGATTTATGACGGCAGAGATAGTTGTTATCAACATGAGTTCTGTAAAATGTCAGATTGAGCAAAATAGCTGAAAATAATAAATGCCAAGGCAATCAATTGCTTGGTTTGACGGAAAATCAAAGAGAAAATTTCAATATACGCATTGACATTGATTGCAGTGAAACGGAATAAGCAATCTAAAGTAAAAATGACACAAAAGCACATCATTCATTCGTAGCATTTGCATTTCTCGCTTGCATGCTGTTCGGATTTAGCCATTGTCTTTGTAGAATTCTTACGGTGAATCGAGAAGATCAAAGGCGCCATCATGTTAGTTCTGACCCATCTTTAAACTGTAATACATTTTGGTTTTCGTCGAATGCTCCATTGTGTGATTTGATTTTCCGATTGAACGGTCGAACTCGAATCATGTTCGAGATTTTCGATTAAAAATCGTTTCCTTGTTTGCACACAAAAACTACATCCACTAACGGATAGTACGGAAACGAAGACCAGCATCAATTATGATTAGGATCCAGATTAAATGTTCAAATAACAAATAATTTCAATGTGTTTGAACAAGGAAATGTTGCAGTTGCAGAAAAACCTTGTGAAATAATGGCATCAGAGAATTATTCGTATTTATCTTGGGTTCGAACTTAATACGAACCTCAAATTATTAGTTAGAGCACAAACCAAACGGTACAAAAAAAAAAAAACAAAAAAACATTATTTGAACCGAATACGAATTATTTTTTTTCCAGATCGAACTGAATTTTACAATGTCGTTTCTTTGACACCTTTATTGTGCACTGTATGAATGCGCGTAATATGCGTCATATGGCCAAACAACAGAAATTCCCGATAGTTTAATAACGATTAAATAATTTGTAATTCAAGCAACTGAAAGAAATGAAACGTCTTTCGTTGAATTGCAATCAGCTTGTTAGTGCATCACATGCACTTTCAATTGGTTTCCTGAAACTTGTTTCTACCGTCTCTTTTGTGTGCGGATACATTTTCGACAAGAACCAAATGAAGGAAGAAAATCCGTTCGTTCTTGACATTCAGTCCTTTATATTCGGCTCTATCAAGAATACACATTGCTAATGGAATCCACACTCCTAAAATTCATTTTCGAGTTTCCCTCCTACCGTTCCCATTGTGGCATTATTTCCAATCAGCTCAAGTCGGGCAGATTACGTATTTGTTGTTCCTTCCAAAAGCGCCACTCAATTCGTTAAAACTTTCGAAAATATAAATGAAGAGAAGTTATAAATGTTTTCTTTGAATTAAATTTTCACAACAATTTCGCAGTATTCTGCGTTTCTGTGCGAAACAAACAATAACAAACTTGAAAAGACATATACACACAAACTCGAAATGGTTCTGCTGCCGAGTTTCGCCGGATATTATGAATTTGGCACATTGCACAAAATTTCCAGTGTCATCACAAGGCGGCCAAAGGGAAAAAAGAGAAAAAAAATAAATACTTTTTACGGTCATTTCTGTGAGAACGCTGAGAATTGCACATAAGATGCATTCCACATGCGCAGTGCCTTCAATGCCATATTGAATTCTGATAAAAAAAAAAATTGCATGAAGTTTTCAAATCGGTTTTTTGATTTCGCTTACACAGAAGTTCGTTTAATGTTTTTCTGTTTATAATGACATGTCTTTGTTGATTTTTAGATTGCAACGTTCAAAACCATCAGCTGAAACTTCGAATTTCTACTTTATTATCAATAAAATCTAAAGCGCGATTTTGAACAAGTTGAGAAATGTCTCGCATTGTTTTTATGACGAAGGGTACTTTCGTTCGACAATTATCATTGGAATTCTGGTTGGCTAGTGGATTTTGGTTAGAGATGAGGACCGAAAGACTATTTAAAAAAAATCCTAAGGTATTTGACACGAAGCAAAACTATCATGAATTACTCTATGGGAATCGGCAATTTCTGCTTGTATTAAACGGTTATTAGAGTTGGTACATCGTTTCTTCTGAAACAAAAATCCATTTTTTCGGTAAATTGTATCTAAATTGGGCCCAAAAATGCCTAAAAAAGGTTCGAATTGTGGGTAAAGAATTTTTTGCAAATCATTTATCCTCTTTTCAATCAGAAAATGTCTCGCTTGATAATCTGCTTAAAAATCAATATGTGCTAGAATCGTGTGAAAAGGAATCTAAAAATTCCATGGACCAAAAAATGATGTGAAAATCTGTATTCCATCATATTTTTTCGTATAATAATAGCCGCAATTATTCACAATGTGTGAGATTTACCCCATTTCACCGGCAATTCAATTGTATTTTCGATATCGACCATTAAAATGTGATAATTTGTTTGAAAGTGTGTTGAACTATGAAAGCGCATCAAATTTTATATGTAGAATTACTGAAAATTGCCAACACTATAGCATTGATCCTTTCGCCATTTTATTTATTAGCTTTCGGTATATATTCATTTGATGTGATTGGATCGGTCGGTTGGCCGGTGTTCGATGAATGCAAAATGTATAAAAAACATTTATTAACAATTAGGATGCATTGTGCAATCGCATTTAATGCATTTAAATTAAGGCATTAACACAATTCGATTGAAAGTACGCAAATACATTTGCTGCGCCGGATATTTTTCCTGTGTGTTCGAAATGAAGATATCGTTAAAATTGTTTTACTAACTAATTTCCATAAAACGCAATTGAATGGTTGGCCCTCACTTGTTTTTATTCGAAATCAATTGATTCCATGCTTTATTTCGCGTTACGATGCCGTTTCGCGTGTGTTCATTCATATGCACGATGATTCGAAATCGACCAATTATTTACGACACAGCCACGAGCGAGAGACGAGTTTTGCGAGTATCTTTAATTCATGGCAATCAACGTAGTCAATTTGCGAATGGATTTTGTAATTGAAAGAAAAATACCAGTCTGCATCTGCTGTTTTCGTGGGAAAAATTACAACTAAAAGCAATTTCGTTTTGATTAATGTGTAAATAATCGAAAATCGATTGAAATTCCTGAAAGATGACAATTAAATGGATTGTTTTAAAACTACTTCAGATGGCCATTTTCATTTTCTATTCAATTTTAATTTTATTTTCAATTCATCAAACTACGGTGCTTAGCTCGAATGCATTGCAATAACTGTTAAATCAATACGAAACTCAGACGGCACTGGATCAGTGAAGAAAGCCGTGCAAAAATAATAGGCATTTCAGTGCAACGTAAAATCCGTGCGAGGCAACGAAAATAATGCATAATGCACAATTGTGTCGATCGAAAAACCGATTCGAAATATTTGTGAGATGCAAAATTGGTGCATTGATTTACTGGGTAGGCCATCAGTAATAATTTGCATATGGTTTATATCCATTATGGCTCATTCACATTTGATATGGCTGGTAGGTGCAGTGGCTAGATTGATAGAAAAGGAAACAATGTGCAACGCCGAGAGAGGAGAAATTCGGTTGTAAATAAAAATAAACAGACATCGGTCGGGGAATTACGATGCCAGGTGTGTGTGTCGGTTGGACCGGGCCGGAATTCACGAATGTCCTTCATTGAACATGTTTAAGCAAACGTTGATTCCTGAAATATTAATGAATCATGTGTGTTATCGCATGTATTGTATCAAATTGTAGGCATTCTCGCACATATCGAAGTTTGGATTTTAAATAATTTACCAAGCATTTGTTTGATGAATAAACAAAAATTGGCAAAATCGTTCCCAATAATGGTGGGTGCGTAAATAATAACTTCGAGTTGATTAAATGATTCATGCTCTGACTCTCGCTCCGGTTTCTGTACTCGGTCCACGACCATTGTACCCGCATAATTTTACATTGAGCAGATTTATCAAATCGATCTGATGCTGAAAAATGGAGGGAACTTCTAACATTGCCGCTTAGCAAATATTTGGGCGAATTTTCAATTTGCTTTCAATTTTTCAAGTGACTCAATTACGATGGCTCTGAAATTATGTGCTGTTTTTCGAGGCTCTCATTCGCATAATATCTTCTAGTGTTTTCCTGTTTCGTATCGCTACTTAGATTGCAGCCAGCCAAATACAATCAACATTGACATTTGCTTGAATTTTTAATGTGCACAAATGCACGACTGTTTCGGATAAAATTGATTGTAATCCCGTCCATTATGACTTCACATGACTGTCATTGTGGACAATGAAACTGAATCCATTATTGTCCGTTGCTATCTCGTCCCCTCGGTTGCCGCCCGCCTTTTTATTCGGCACATTTTCAACGATGTGAGAGCCGTCAAGTGGCTTGCAGTCGCCTCGCACATTTTCCAAATTCCTTTTAAATGTTATTAATTTGATTGCGACAATACTTTAATTTTGGCGTTATAACTGTCTCTTTTCCAACCAGCTTGCGAGAAACAAAATATGTGTCTGCGTCTGTGTTCGAGAGTGAAGGAGTGAGAATGTGGTCGAATATAAAGTAATTAAAAAGTAATTTTTGTGTGGTGACGCGCAAATTTTCTACTGTTTGCCAGCGATTTAAAATTTGAGAAGGCGAGCAGAAACGAGAAGTGCAGAAATGTGTGAGACATACATAGTAAAGTGTTACATTTCTTCTTCCGAAGGTTCATTTGCTGCGAATGCACATTAAAGGGCAAAAAAAAAGTAAAACAAAGAATTGTTTTCAGAGAGAGAGAGAGAGATAGAGAAACAGAGGAAGAGCGTGGAGCATATAAAAAAACACAGATAATATTTTACCATTTCAAGTTGAGTTAAAAGTTTCCTATATTATTGTCGGTCGGTCGCTCGTTCGTTGTCTTCATTCGTTGATATTACTGTGCATTCCATTTTTCGCAATTTCCGTTTTGTCCAAATACCCGAGCGCACTTTCTTTTTTTTTTTTGCTGGCGTTTTCTTTCTTTTCCAGTCATTTTCATTGTGTATTTTCTTTTATAAAACAATTTGTGAGTTTTCTTTTGTTTGAAAAATTTGTCGCAAATTTAGCTCACTTTCTTTTTGCTAGCACCGCTCTCTTTTCGAATCTATCTCCACCTTGCATTCCATTGCGGTTTCATGCATTTCACCATTCGTCCATAGTTTCTGATTATTCCATCTGACTGCAACATAGTGGCTGAATACATACTTTTAGTCTTTTGCAGTTGCTCTAATTGAATTAATGCCATCTAATATGTTTGTTTTGGATGGCAACCACCAACCAGACAGATTGATTTTGTTCGCATTTCAACTTTACCGTCACCAAATGGACACAAAACATTTTCTGTTGCCAAGAAATATAATACTGAACTGTTGGTCAAAGCAATGTGATTGTAAGATTCAACCACATACAGACACTCATTGAAAATGGAATAAAACTCAAAAACAAAACAAAACACACAAAATGAGATGAGATTAATCCAGAAATGTTATTTGGAAAATGATAGAAAAATGCAAGTGAAAAATCCAAGATCAGGAGAAAAATGTTTTGTCGATGAACGAAAATGCAATGCTTTTTTACGAATGTCCCTGCGTCTGTTTTTATAAGCATTGCATTTTTAATCATACACATTTTATGATGCAAATATTAGAGCGACAAAAAAAAATGTCAGTGAAATTGTAAGACACATGTCCAGCAAAAAAAAACGAAAAACATCACCATATGAATGGAATGTTTACAATCTATGTCCAATTTGTTGCGTGCAATTTTTTTTTTTACAATTTTTAAGACAATACGGATGCAATTGCGATGAAGTTTGACATTCTCACAGTCTTAAAAACTTGTATAGAAACTGAGGCGGATGTATAAAATAGCATGCCATTTCCTTGGCTATAACTTCTTACTAGTTTTCATTATACATTCCCTATTTCTTCGTTTTATGCGGCTATTTCGTTGAAAGTTTTCATTATTAAAATAATTTTCGGATTCATCAAGATGTTTCAAATTGATTTCAAAATTCATCGTGATCTTTTTAATCATTCAAATGTAAGGGATTACAAATCTAACCGACACATATTATGCATCTGGCCAAATTTGATTGTTTGCTGTTCAATTTAAACTATAGTCGTATTGGAATCGATCCAAACGCTACAAGAATAAATCCCGTGAAATCTCGTTGTGAGTGATAGCTTTGCTTCTGCTATCGTGTACTTATCACAATCCGTTCGTGAATGCAGTAATGTTTCTCACGGTATTTGAATTGCGAAAAATATCTATTACTATCAATTTATTGATATTATGTAATGAGCTCATTGAAAATTGCAGCGCCTTTCATTATGTGGTGCAAGTTTCATTGTTTTGAGTTCTAAATTCATTTTGTCCCTTGATTCCAACGGAATTGGGAAATAAATTCTTATTCCAAAAAGCCGTAAGTTCCGTTCATTAATCAGCCACAAATACGAGGAAAAATGTCTGCAACAAAACGTTCTTTGTATTATGATATTTTAGCAACGAGCTGTATGTACACACATACGTAATGTTCAGTCTCTGTATCCTACACGCTACACGTTTATGTAGTGCAGAATAATGAGTAGCTTTAGAGTAATTAGAGCAAAATATCTTGAAATATTATTGTGTTTATTCAGTTGGCCGTCAATGTCATGTAGTTTCTTGAGCTTCTCCAGAATTTTTACATGCGAAAAGACTTATACGGGCAATGAATTGATGTGGCATATTCATTATTCTTTTATGAATTTTAATTTTCCCCAACTACAAGCTTAATATCTTTAGCTGAATGCATCCAAAGATAATAAGAAAAATTAATAATAAAAGAAACAACACTTCAAGAGCCTCTTCGATTGGTTTAGTTTTGCTAAAGTCACTTCTATTCTCAGATATACATATATATTATGTTCCTTGCTTCTAATCATTCATAATAGTTTCTGAGAGTAGCCTATATTAAGTTTTCTTAGGTTTTGGCGAAATTCAAGGATGTAAAAAATGAAGTTCACATTTATTATTGTTTTCAAATGTGCAACTAGTTTCATGAAACTAGATGCATGCTGGCGATGAGCCCAATGCAGTACGATTGAAGTATTTTCATTGGCGAGAGGTTAACATTCACATATATACTACCAAATATGAGTGCAATCCGTATTAGTTTGGGTTCAAATTATAACCAATTTTTAATGCAAATGCATCGATTGAGAAAAACGAAAATTGATTTCATACATTTTTATGCATGTTTTATTTTGGGATTCCGTACACTCGAAGCATATGCAGAAGTACATAGACTAAATCCGAAATTGAGCACATACAATAACTAATTCAGTCAATAAGTAATAACAATTTTTATAAAACGCTACAAAATTTGTTGCGAAAAGGTATTGTCTATGTTTTTATTATGGTTATTGTAGTTCTTGGAGGTCAGGGTGCGGGTGTGACGAGGTGGGTCCCCAACTTATGACATTTTTTCTCTGTGACCATTTTCTCGCTTCGACCATTACTTTATACGCTTCGAAACATGTTTTTTTGATTCGTGTTTTTGTAATTCTACAAATATACATGAAATTGTTCTGTTAATATTTAAATGCTTTCAATTTTACTTATTATTCAGGAAATTTCATATACTCATCAGTTTCCTTGAAAGAAAATCCCAAATTTTCTGCTTTGTATTTGATATTCATCTTAAGGCTGAAGAGGTGAGTTCAATATATAATGAAATAGCTTCGAATTATTTTATGTTCTTTGTAAGTTTAAACTTACGCTTCGAATTCACTTTTGGTAACTTTTTTTGGATTAATATCTGCTATCATTCTTTCCATTTGGGCTATATTTCTATGTTAAAAATAAATAATAAATATATGAATTTAGAGTAATCGTGTGAAATGTGATTGAACTCATTGACATACAAATTAGGTAAGCCAATTACAACTTCTTTTTCAGGCATTGTAATGCATCTATATGTAAATAAATATATAGAAAGTGAATAAATTTGATAATTTTAAAATTAAGTTTTCCACCATATTTCAGTTTTAATTGAAAGATGACGATGCTTTCTTTCAAAATAAACTGAAGAGAATTAAATTTTCGCACTTAAAAAACAGTGTGTCAATCTAGGAATATACAAGTAAAATCGGAGTCAAGTTGTGGAAAAGGTATTTTAACAACCCAATATTTTGTTACATTTATCTTGACCATTCACTGCATTTAATATGAAAAAAATTAATTATTTCTGTACGGAATAATAGTTGGGAGCATAATTACTTCCTAATAAAATTCATCTTGTCTTCGACTTCGCCATCAAACCTAACATCAGTCACTTCACCGGTGATCTAAACGAAACATAGAAAAATATTAAATTGATAGTTTAAAAATGTAATAAATCAAAAAATCAAACTCTGTTCGAAAGAGACCACGTGCCATAAAAGTAAAAACACCCAAGATAACGATGGAATGGTTTAAAAGTGCCATTCTTCTATCAAGAAATCAACTGAATAATGATGTGAGCAACTTTTTTTTTGAGATTGAGATATCTTTTCGAACTGATATTTTTACAATTCAGAAACGAATGCTAACTTTTGAGCACAGACCACAATTTATATACCATTCCTGGTCGTCTGTTTTGTATTCAAATGGAGGAACCCTATGCATATTCATCATTCAATAAAGCATTTTTTCTGGTTGACACATCACTAGTTTGGAATATCTCATTCAGGAAGATGAATTTGAAATTACAGTAGAACCTCAGAAATTAGAAGCTTCAAAAATTAGAAGTCCTCTGAAATATAGAAGAGGCATTTTCGAACCATTAGTGCTCCTGAAATTAGAAAATTTCTTCTAATTTCTGAGGCATTTTGTCTGTATACATTTTATGAATTTATCTCATCACAAAGTCGAAAGAAAATTTGTTGCAATGTGTCGGAGTAGCCTTTGGAATTGTTTGTTTGCATGTGCAGTGCAATATTTAGCAGTGGTTTGTCAGTAGTGTATCGATCATTTACGCGTCGATTATATTTTTTCGTTTTACAAAAAATTCGCAAACGATTGCAATCGAATAACTATGTTATCGAAATCAAAAAACGTAAGAAAACCACAATATCAATCGAACAAAAGGCGCAAATACTGTAAAAACTAAACGATGGTGTTCGCGCAAATCGGTTGGCCCTTGATCATGATGTATCCGAATCTGCAATCAGTTATATCAAAGCACATAAGGATGATATTTTGGCTGCCGCATAGAATACCTACAACGAAGCAAAAAAAGAAAACATTGCACAAGTCGGAATTTCCGATAATGAAAGAAAAGCTATACGAGTGGTTCTTAAATCAACGAAAAAGAAAGTGCGCAATCAGTGGTCCAATTCTTATGGCAAAAGCCACGCAAATATTTTCACGTGAACACCCAGAAAAGACCGCGAATTCATTCAGTGCCAGCAGAGGCTGGTTCGAAAAGTTCAAGCGCCGCTACGGTATTTGACTATTTGAAAATTTGTGGCGAGATTCTATCCAGTGACGTGGAATCAATAACACCGTTTATTCATCGATTCCGTGCAAAAGTATCTGAACTCGGCTTGCCAAATGCTCAAATTTACATTGCGGATGAAAGTGGATTGTTTTATCGATGCCTGCCGGAAAAAATGTATGTGAGTGCGTGTGAAAAAACTGCTCCCGGATCAAAAACACAGAAGAAACGTGTGTCTAGTTTGCTTGGTTGTAATGCGGATGGTACACATAAACTTGAACCACTGGTGATTGGAAATGCAGAAACTCCGAAAAAGCAAACGACACTCACTGATTTTTTACAGAAAAAGATCTAAAATCTGTTTACATTTGTTACTACCGCATAACATTTCATGTACAAACAAATATTTCATTAAACAAAATTTGAAACATCTTACATTACTATCCAAATGTTTATGTAAATCGTTATTTCCAGGAAAGAATATAGTTTTAGCCTTATTTATACTTCGTTTAACTGAATATTATATAAATTCAATAGAAATATTTTGCCTCTGAAATTAGAAGATATCAAACGCCTTCTAATTTCTGAGGTTTTACTGTATTTGATTATTCTATAGAAAATATCAAAATTCTCAAAAAGCAGGAAATTTTTGACTGGGAGAGCAAACAAACATTCCGGAAGGTTTTTTACTCAAGAGGGAGACTTTTTAATAATTTTCAAATTGTTTGATGACATTTTCTGAAACAGTTTCTGATAACGCAGTTTCTGAGCAACGAATTTGTATAGAATATAATGAAATCATATTATGATACTGATTTGCTTGTCAGCTTCTGTCAATTCTTCTCAAACTATTTTTTAAAATTAAGCTGATTAGTTTAATTTTTGTTCATTACTTTCGTGGATTCTGTTAAAAAATCGAACGCCTCCTGATTTTTTTGCAAAACCTTCTGGATTCCTATCCTTTCTGCTTTTTGAGAATTTTGGCGTAGAATCATTAAATATTGAGTAGAATAATCAAATAATATGAATGTTTTCGCCGAGAAAAACGTTTAACGTTCAATCGGTTACATTTCTTCATGGAATGATGAATATTTATAATGCCTATATTGTTATTGAATTCATTGTTGAAATTGTTTTGTACTACATATTCTTGTCATATTAATATTCATAAAAAACAGCAATGCGTTTGTATGTATTGATTTCCATTTGAAACTCGGTTCTATTTACGTTCAATTCACTTTGTCTCTCAAACATGAACGGTATAAACATGAATAATTTTTTTTGTTCTAACCATGTGTGTGAGTCAAATGATGAGTGTTATCACGCATTTATTTTCACATAAAAATGAGCCAAATTTTAGATTGTGTTGCCTTCAATGTGGCAAATATTCGCGCAAATAGGTTTACTTCACTTTCAACATACAATTGTATGATTAATCATCAACAACAATATGAATCAGCGTTTATAGAACATTAATGCCTTCCAGCGTTGATATGTTTTTCGGAAGGATCATCCCCACGAACCTCTATCGAGAGCCAAGTTTTGAGTTGCATCACATTATTCATAATCCATCTCATTCAAATTACATTTAACTGAATTTAAATAACTACGTGGTCCACCCCTACTTCTCAGCAGTGTTAGAGCTCTACCACACCTATACGAATTGTTTTCACACGATTCAATAAAATCAAACAATTAGCATAAGATAAAAACACATCTTTCTCAGGTAAATTCCCGTTTTGAAAGCGTATGCAAAACTCAAAATTATTTTTTAAAAATTGTGTGCTGCAGAAAACATGGGCAAGGAATTAGTGAATAAACGAAAAAATGTCGAAAGAAAACCTTATGGATTTAAAAAACGTCACGAAATCACTTTTATAAACTAACAAAAATACACAATACCAGCGCGATTTTATGATTATGAGGTTTTCTATTTTATTTACAATGACACACTAACAGAACAGAACAGCAAAAAATTGCTTGTATCTTACATAATCTTATAACTATAGTTTTGAAACAAGAGTGAACATATTAATAGTAATTATCTTGAAGAAACAGAGATTTTCATTGCACCGAGAAATAATGAGAAAAATGCCATTTTCATGCGAACGATCCGCACATTTCCGAGCATATCGCTTTTGTTATTTGCTGGGCGAATTTGCAGTGCAATGAGCGTGAATATTTTGAAGAGCTTTGGAGTCGCTTCATTAAGAAGTTTGTATAAATTAACCGGGCAAATTCCGGGCAATTTGGCAGGCTTAGTATAAATACTACCGCACCCATGTAAATGATAAGTGTTGCATTCTACACGCCTAGCCGATCAAAAGGACATATTATGAAATGCACGGCAATACACACACATAAATACAAACCGAAATAAAGATACAATCATTTTGAATATTTATCGAATGATACGTTTCCTGAATTGAAAAGTTCCATGAAACGAGCTAAACAACTGTTGTTTGCATGAAACTAATGAAATGTGATAGCTTCGACGAAACAAAAATCGACGAATATTTGAATGTTTATTTTTATCAGTACTTAAAGTGAACTTATCGCTTAACTTCGGTGATGGTCAAATGGTGACTTTGTCACTGCTGAATCCATTTGAAACCTCTACACACATTTATTTCCGAAATAATTTTTGATGTGGCTCATTTTATCGAGAGTTTTGTCGATTTTAAGTTCCATCATATTTGAAATGTTTTCGTATGATTCTTACTTCGTACTTTGAAAGTAGCAATTAAATTGATGTTGTTCATTACGACGCTTTTTATCATAATCACACAGATATGTCATTCGAGGGTTTTATTCACTCACAAAAGTTTACATAGTCCGGCCATCAAATGCATATCATTTGAAAAGTTTGAATGCATCTTCGGCGAAATCATAGCAAAAATAAAGATATGGTGTCCAATTTTTATACGAATAGTTTCGTTGGTGGTAAAATTGCTTGAATCGGGATTTCTCTAATCTTGTTTGTTGCTAAAAACTACCGAAATTCTATTTAATTTTCATTTGAATGTTTATTTGAACCTTTTTGTATGATTCTTAATGCAAAAAAAATGCAACACAACAAGTATTTCGATGCTGATAATTAGTTTTGGCAACTTGAACGCTCTCAGAACTAAAAGCGCGAAAGAACCGAAATGCTCTGCTTCAAATGTGTTTGTCTTGATATAATTGAAGCAGAATTGGAAACTTTCAACGAGCTTGAAGACACAAATATGTCTACCCACTTTCACGAAAATTCAACCGCCACTCGACGATGTTTTCGTTATTTTGCAATTCACAACCTCATTATACTATGTTTTGGGGAACATTGCTGGAAGTTATTTTTATGTTTGTCATGAATCATGATTGATTTGCATGTATAAGCTAATCAAAATCATTTAATTTCTATGCATGCGGTGTAGAGCAGTGAATTGTGCAAAAGTGTATTAGCTGGAGGCAAGGGAGAAAGAGTTGCACGAAATCAAAATAGTCGTTTGTTCATGGACCGGCTCGTTTAAAATACCTGAACCGATGTTGTGATTTGTCTATGCTCTGGCCCTGCTGTTCTTGTGGCTTTCCATTTTCACAAATTAAATGTATATTGAGTACGGTTGTTAATGGGACGTGGTGTCTGCGATGCGAATCGATTAAAACTGACGCGTCAAATATTCAATTAATGAATACTCCAAATGCAGTGCATTGAGCTCTGCCTCTCTCTCGCTCTCTGTGTGTGTCAGTTACATATCAAACCGAACTCAAAACACGAGACTCAAGAGCTCAAGTACAGATTGCAGCGAGTCGTCTCAAATCGAGTGCTTGCGTGTGCCTCGCGATATGCCCGCCAAGTCACCCACATTAAATTCTCGGTACTTGTTCTGCCATTATGTTTGTTTTTATCATTAAGAATTTCGACGCTTTGGTTGCATTTACCACCCCGTGCAATGTTACTACCTTATGTTTCATGGATGGTGGTCTTCAACACATCGGCTTCACGATATCTGCCCGAGTCTCATTCTAATACCGATCTCTCTCTCTATGTGTATGTGTATCTGCACTCCACGCTCTGATCTCA
Source organism: Obolodiplosis robiniae (assembly GCA_028476595.1). NCBI lineage: Eukaryota > Metazoa > Arthropoda > Insecta > Diptera > Cecidomyiidae > Obolodiplosis > Obolodiplosis robiniae. The sequence continues at coordinate 1,665,756 of CM052017.1, read as the reverse complement.
CGACGGCTGTGGTTTAAATGCATGCATTCATGCAGCATTTTGAGAAGAAGTTTTGGAATTTGTGGCAAAATGCCATCATCACTTCTGACACACTGCATTGTATCTTAGTCAACTGGGGATGATCGCAACGTACATCATGCACATCAACCATCAATGTTCTCCAATCAACAATGATAATATAATAGCCTTTTAAATTTTCGATGATTAATCGTTCATTAAGTCAAAATGTACCCATTAAGTGAATTGTTTGAAGGGTTTTCGTTGAACATGCAATCTGTGCATGCTTGCCGTATCGTACACTTGGAGATATTTATTTTCCATGCTATCAAGAATCAGCTGGCTATGATTTGAATTGCCTCATTCACAACAACAACTTTATGACGTTTTTGAAAATTAAAGTTTTCGATCATTTATCTTTCCACATGCAGAGGAAGAGTGGGAGCGAGAAAGTGATACGACCAAATGCAGCAGCATATTGTTTACTTACACTTTCATAATTTTTTAAAGTGTTTATGTATTAATATTACCGGTAAAACATGGAATTCACGAAATACTGTGCATTTGTTTCATTTTGCTGGAATATCATGACAAAACATACGCACCACATAAATGAGCTGTCAGCGTATGAATAAACACAAATGTCAAATGTACAAGTAAAATGAAAAAATGTAATGTTTTGCTCGTCTGTTATGAAAATTTTATCGAAATAAATGATATAATACAACATTTGAAATCAGTTCACGGATTCCAAAAAAGAAGCAACAAATTTCAAATTTGCAACGATATGCTTTGTAGGTACTGTAATGGTTTTTCGGTAATATGGAAAAACGGTATTTCGTGAATTTCATATTTTACCGGTAATATTAATACATAGAAACTCCAAAAAAAATTGACAGTTTATTTTAATTCACATCACAGTGAAATTAAATTTCTTGAGAAAAACATATTTGAAGATTTCGGTTTAAAACGGTGGTTTGTGCAACGTAAATGTCGAGCGATTTTGAGTCTTATTGATCTATGTATTATGTAATGCAATAAGGTTCAAAATTGCCGCACATTCATATTGTACATACCACCATTTTGATCTGAAATGTTCATTTATTATGTTAAGTCGTCAACCAAATTCAGGCCAAATCTCAGTCAAACCTCTATCGTTCGGTGTTATCACGATATTTTCCACGAAATACGATTAAATTGAAACTTTAGCATTCATGAATTCGCCATAATAGAACTAAATATCCATTTGTTCTACTTTAATTCTAAGCAAACGGTGGAAATCCGATATATTCATGTACAATAATGTATTCAGTTCATTGCTGAAAATTAGAATGTGTGCATCAAAAATGGTCAAATATTTAAGTTTCTGGCTAAACATTCAATCTTTTGTTTTAAAAGTTAGGTTAAAGCGTCGAAAATACAAACTGTCGATCTCTCACACAGCGAGAAAAAAAGAATAAGTAAATTCCAGTTTTCGGTAATTCAGGCAAAATTTACCAGCAATTTATAGTTTTCCACCGAATGACGCGAAGTTACCAGTTCAAGCGTGTGAAAACGGTAGAAACTCGATAGCCTCACCACAGCTTGCCTTACTATAATAACCATTTATTGCAATATTCCATATAAGCGAAGTAATAATTTTTCAAAATGCAAAAAACCCGTTAATCTTATAGAGCGATTAATACTTTGATGCACCTATGCGAGCAATTACATAGTAATCAACAATTTTAGCCAATGAATAATTTAATTGTGATGTCATAAATACTTTACGATTAACATTGCAACTCTATTCATATTTCATTGTTGTTTTTGCTTTGTGCGGATAAGCTGCTATGTTTTTGTAGATATCGGACTCACACTACAAAAAAAACCAAATCGCATTAAGCGAAAAATGAAATCTCGACAAAAGCCATAAGCGGTAAATGAAGACGGGAGATGCTTTTAAAACGCAATCATCGAAACACATGCTGTGCAATAGTGGAAATAATGAAAGCAACACTACGCGCATATCAATTCAATTATTAGAAAATTGATAGATAGCTGCGATGCAGCAAGCGTCGCTGATTTCATTTATTTTGCCTGGATATTGCTTAATGAGCAATCCATGTGGTTCCAATATAATTTGTGTTGCTTATTTTCAGATTATTTGGATTTTATTCAATTTCTCGTCTTTTTTTCGCCAAACAAACTAAATTTAATCTGTAGTTCGACACAATTCTCAGAGCGTTTGTGGAAAGAATACTTAGCATTTATTTGGTTGCTCTGTGCGGCTTTTTTTCTTTGTGTTTATAGACACATTTTTATATCCGTTGCAGCGATTTAAATCCGGGAATGGGCCACATTTCATCGAAATGTAAATTTAAACTATTTTGAAGCCCGATTAAGATTACTTGTATGTACTGAAAAGTTGATCCCATGAGTCACGCTTCTTCTTCATCATGCATAAACAAAATTTAATCGGATTTATATATGGTTGCGGTCTTAGATTTTGATGCTTGTAACCGTGGCTAAAACCACATCATCTTTGACTTGATAACTTAAATAGTTTTTTTATGGTGAATTTTTATTTTGGGTCTTTCAACTCGAACGAACCATTTGACGTAGAATGCATTTTAGGCAAAAAATATGTATTCAAGAGCGTTGCCTTGTGCCTCGACATGGAAATAATTGGATTTAGTTGAAAAAATTGGGAATTGAAGTTGCCATAGCAAAATATCAAAAATACATTTTTAATTTCTTTTCTTCTTTATTCTTTAGAGAGTCGAACCATTGTTCATCAAATAAATTTGCGATTTGAGAACTACTTCAATCATCTCTGTGGTTCAATTCATTTCTTACATGTTCCCTATGAATTCGCCTCGACACATGTTCCATAATTAATGTGCGAAAATGGACCGGAAATAGCCTAAATCCTATATTCTGCGATAAAAAAAAGGTTTTTCATGAGCAAGAAATAATAATCATTATCGAATAAAAAATCTCAATTTCAAGGCGTCACACACCAAAACAGCGTGCGCTATATAACCAGTAGTCTCATTGGTTTTGCCTAGAGTAAAAACAGCTGATCGTACAAATAGATCGACAGGCGGGAAAAAAATGTTTCCAATGACTGCTTTGACTGGATATGTATGGAACTTGGTTTGAATGCAGTATGGCGTCAAAAGTTGAACCGTTATTCCATACGGTTTCAGCTCATGCTGCAATCCCAATGTGAAATGCCGAACAAATACCTTGAAGTAAGCGATATTTTATGTCACTTTTGTCTACTTTTAAGTAGTATTTTTAGCTACTTTAGTCGCGGCGTAGAGAGTCAAATACGGGACTGGCTGTAGTTCCGAGCCCGATGAAATATTTATTATTGCACCTTTTCTCCTCTTTTTCATGCTGTTTATTACAATTTTGGTCATTGTTATCATGGCACCGATATTCGTATTAACCAAACTCCACAGCACTTCAGATCGAATATTACTTATTTCATCTGGAAAATCGTACATGCGACCGACGCTGTTCACTAGATTTGAATATACAATGGAAAAAAATTGTATGATTTTAATGTGATTCAATTAGTAAATCAGTTTAGTGGACACTTTACCCAGAATGCCAACTGGAATCTCGCGAAGCTCTTTTTCGATTCGATCGAAAGCATCTTTGCCATCATTAAAATCAACCAAAATGCATTTTGTCTTTACTCCATACATTGATTCTATGCGCAAAATGACCATTTAATTTAGTGACTTTTGGAATTGTAATTTTTTCGTGACAATATAGAATATACCGATTTCAGAAGATGCTTCCATTAATTTTGATTGATTTCTAGCTACGAAAACAATATTTATTCCTTGCTTAGCAAATTGTTTTGCGTACTCGCGCCCGATGCCATCCGTTGAACCAGTCACAACTTTTATTTAGCAGGTATTCGCACATCGACATCGTAGGCCAGTTCCAATGTAAATGAATGATTGTCATTACATGTAATATAAAATCGAAAAAACAACATAATGTGTGCCATCTCACCAGCCCAATCGCCGAATCTGTCTTTTATTGATGAACATGAGGACGGAAGTAAATACTCCCAAAATACATTAATCACAATTCGAACAATGGATTCAAAATTCTCGATGCACCACCAATGAAAGACGAAAAAACCAATAAAACTCAAAATCGATATACCCACAAATGATTTGATCAAATAAAAAAAGACAATCGATAGAACGAAAGTATAGAACATTATGACAAATTCTGTGATTATTTAAACGAAATGTTCGATATGTTTAGTTTTTAAATGATAATTCTGTTCACATAGAGAACGAAGAATGACAATGACGAAGTGTTTGCTTCTCCTTATAACCAAATCTTGATAGGAAGCTTTTTATTTGAGTACTTTATTCAAAAACTTTACGATGTAGTTTTAATGAAGCATTAGCGAACGAGTAAAATGAGTAAGATACGGATTGAACGAAAACAAAGCCATTTCGAACACTCGAAAGGTGCAAACATTACTCAAGTATCAAATACGCTGACACCATTTTTTTTTATGTCAAAATGCATGTCGGAACGATTAAGTCCATGAAATGTCGTTTTCGTAATTATAAGGTGCTTATTGTGCTTTCTGGGTTTTATTGTGCTCCATTCAAACTGAACTTTGAAAAAATCAGTAACTAGTTGCATAAACCATTTCCTGATTTTGTTTATTACTTTGATAATCACTTTTCGTTTTCAGTTTTGAAACGATCATTTTCATGAAGTTCACAAAATTTCAGTATTTTGAAAGAATTGATTTGTATATCGAGAATCTGACCCTCATGTCGGATGAAATGTTCACCAAATAAAATGCTCACTTCGAAATTTCAATTGTATAAAATTCAGCAAAGTAATGAGAGCCAATACTATTTATTATCATGTAACTATTGCAACTCTAGGTACAATCGAAGCGAAAAACGCATATTAAATGGATTGAATGTGGATGTTGAAGCAATAAGAATGATCGCAACATTTCAGTGAATCAGTTTTTACAAAAGTCCATTGCAGTAATTAAAATCGTGAGCAAAAAAATCCATTGAACAATCCTTGGAATCAAATTTTCCAAACATCGGTTGCTGAAGACACATGCTAAATCATATTTCATTCTATGTGAATTGTGGCAAAAAAACAAGGGGACCGTGCTATTTGAGACATTTTAATCATATCTATTCTCCAGCGCCATCTATTGAGCAGTAGTATTGATGTGATATTTCAATCGTTTCAATGACTCATTTGTTTTTATTATTTGTGTCAATAAAATTTTTTTTCGTATTACAATGGATCTAAATTGAGTTCGCCTATGTAAAATAAGATGTCGCGGTCAATTGGCATACTCTCGAATAGCTCTCCAATCCAATACAAGCACGGTCCGCTTGGAAAAAAATTTAAACAAAAACAGAGTTCAAAATCATACACCAATTTCCTTGTGCTGCTTTCAGTATAACTGCTTCGTGTACTTATTACTTCGGATTCACTTGACAACTTCAGCCATATTATAGTTGAAAGTCAAATTGTTCCAATTAGTTTTTGTACCTTTTGAAATTTACGTTAAAAGACTAGTAGTAAATGGATTTAATCAATTAATTTGCAAACAACGAAGTAGAATCAAATAACTAATCAAAGGATTTTATGCGCAAAGGATGAACGAGTTCTGCTATTTTTCTTCAATTATATTTTTCAGCTCACAATTATTTCAACGAAACTATGACTTTGTGCTTCTAATGTACTTTAGACCAATTTGTTTTACTCGTATTTTGTAAGTAGCTCAAAGCTGTTTGATATAAATGAATTGACTAGAAAGTTTGAATGAATTTCAATCACACGTTTGCAAATTTTCATATTGTACTTTGCAAACGAATGCTAATGTGAATCATTGGTTTAGTTGATAGTCGTCAACAGAATAAAGTAGTTGAATTTCTTTTTAGAAAAATTGAAATCACGTAGAAGTTATATTCTCTCTAGTGAGAGAGCCTTGCATGTTTGGGAAGCTTGAATATTTGTGAACGCTTGCATGTTCTCGAGGAGTTTGATGTAATAGAATTCTGGGTTACAACCGCGTTCATTCTGGCTATCGTTTTTTGGATCCTTATTGGTCTCGAATTATACTTTGAACCAGCAATCTACACAATCATTTCTTTTGCCAATGATAGCCGTTTCATGCAAGAAACGCGTTGCTTGTGTGGATTAGGAATTTTTGTTTCTGTATGTTCATTCATTTCTTTCAACATAAATTATTAATAATGAGTTTATTCAATTTTCTTTCGATTTTCATGTGATGACTGTGACATTGTACGAGGAGTTTTTGACATCATTACCTTATTTTGATTTGCTGGAAATCACAAACATCAACGGAAAAAAACGAAATTAGGATCCCTCGTTCACCCGACAGTTATTTCAAGAAAATATTGCAAAAATGCGAAAAAATATAATTCATTTTGGTGATTTTTATGGTTATATCAGATGGCTCGGTGAGCGTCGGTCCAATTGTTTCGTATTTGAAGAAATTTGTGAAAATAATATCATTCAGAATAAAGTTACCATACTTGGGAGGGAACTCGGACGTTGAATTCTACTTTGATATGACGAAACAAATGGAAATCATGCCATTTGGAACTATCTCAACAATTTGCATCGAATTATGTAAGGAGGGAAAAGATTAAAATAATTCAACATTGATTCACTTGTAAATGTTCGAAAATGTCTCATCAGCGTATCCAACTGACAATCACAAGTTACGTTCAACTGACTGACTCTCCAGTCACTCTCGATATAAAATCCGAATCAAAATGCAACCCTTTTTTTCATTGAACTCGACAGGCAACAGCGCCGATATAATTTAAAAAAAAAATGTATTAACGTCGGATCAATATCGTTACTTACACCCTTATAGAAAGCAGAGAATTCATGTCTAAAATATCTCAAAATAGTCGACTGTCTGTTGAGTTATTTTATTTTCACGAGGGTATCCTTTATTACAATTGTCGGTTTTAGTTGACCAGCAGAATCTACAGTGAAATCCTGTTATTGAGTGCTTTCTTCGAAAAGCATCTTTATGCCAAATTGGCTCTTTCTATACACGTGTTTATTACACTCTACTATTTTATTCCTTGGAATTCTCGGTGATCGTACATAAATTTCACATGCTGTAACATGCGCAAAATGTAATTGTTTAAATGCATGACACCGAAATTTTCATGAAAATGGACACGCCTTCAATTGTTTAGCCAAACCCAGACTACGAACGTTTCGATTTAAATCCGTATCAGTAATTAATATCACTTTTTTATCGTTTGAATTGAAATTTTAAACAAAATTTGGTTGAAACGTAAAACGCTATTTTATTTTGGGAATTATTAAAATAAGATCGAAGGATTGCAAGTAAAACTGAGAATAAATAATGCATAATAGAATCGAAAATTGAGATGATAATTGTTCGATTGGAAAAAAAATCATTTTTCATTCGATCATAATTCCAATTCGATCATCGTTTCGAATGCGAGGCTATTCAAATATGAAGGAGAGTCACCGAGAACTAATCGAAAAACGGAACGAAAGTCGAAAAAGCGTCGAAACAACGAATGAATGATGCTATGCATGCTTCTGATATTCATTTGCGATAGGGTACATATTTCTAATTCAAATCGCGTCGATCGCATGTAAAACATTGGAAAATTTATCATACGTATGGATTTAATTAGGTTTTAAAGAGTATTGTGGCTTGCATCCACCACATGCATTTCAAGTATAAGCAGTTTGAACGAGCGCTTCCATTTTCGGTTGAAGTTTTCGTTATCGATTCACTTGTCTTTCAAACAATTTCAAATCGAATTCATACATTCATTTTATTGTTGGTGCGTTCTTTGATGCCGTCCTTCATTTTTCATCGATCGTTGTCGGGTGATGCATTTGTTCTAAAAATGGAAGAGACTCATTCATTTTTCATTCACTGTTCCAGCCACTCGCTATTGCGATGGATGGAAAAACGATAAATCATTCAAAAATGTTATTTATAAATAACAAATTATTCATTTATTCTACTCTCTTTCGGTCTGTTTATTACACTGCGCGCACTTGTGAACCAGTGGCTTGTCTTGTGCATGTAAACATATCTATATTGTACCACTACTATTGTTGTTGTTCTACCGAATGGGATTTCAAAATGCTATTCATATTCACGCACCTTTTTTCGGCGTTCTCACAGAGAGAGAGATGTGTCTGTTGTTTGGAGCGAGTGGATGAATGAACGGTGAACCGTAAAGTGGCTGGTCATTTTTCAATCGATAAAGACAAACTATGAACATTGATAGATCCACTGCGGCAAACACACTTTTTGATAGACGTCAAAATTATGACAAAGAAATGGAATAATTGTGCGTTCGCACCGAACTTCTCTTTAAAAAAATTGCTTGGCCTCTTTCACATAGAAATCCACCAAAAATTTCCAATCACTTCATTAACAAACAATCAATAATAATAACTTATCCACTTGAATTGCAAATATGCTATTCGTCATCTAGCAAATTGAATACGTTTGGTGCTCCCAGAAGTGTGTATTTGTTTGCACAATATTGCATTTTGTTACATTTATCACGTGCTTAACAGCTCTTCAACTTTTCTCAATGACTTGGTGCGTCCCCTCTCCGTTTCACTTCCACTATTTATTCGCTCGCTGTTGCCAACCTCGGTGTTTTATGATTTGCTTTTGAATTCGGAGAAATTGCGTTCAAATAACCTTATATGTACATCATAATTTCTTGTGCCATTGTTTGAACATTGAACGAATGCCACATAAAGCATTTTGTAATCTTTTGCGATGTGCTCATTCTATCCTTTTGCAATGCTGATTTGCTGCTGTCGCTGTTGCTGTTTCAACCGAAAACTTAATTATTATTTTTGTTTGCTTAGTGCACACTGCAACACAAAATCCATGTACGAAAACTTAAGCTATTATTCTACTTGACAAATGTGCATATTGTGAGAGTTTAAGTGTATTTGAGCACTGCAATGCGTTGTACAATTTGCTACACATATCATCATGTGTATGTACTTCATATGACACAAAGTATATATCAATTAGCTCACATTATTCATTATTATGACGTGTACCGCTTACATCATGCACAAGCGCTCGCATTTGCATTTGCAACTTCCCATAACCAAACACAATTTGTCTGGCGCAATTTTATTGCATTAATTTTTGCGCCAGGATCATTTGCAGCGCACACATACAGATGTGATATATAGTTAACAATAATAAGAGCAACGAGAGCTGACTAGAGCGATGTGTTTGAACATTGCATGAAATGTTCGTTGAAATGCCAAAACCTGCAGCAGCACGTTTTATTTCTCTATTAGCCATCCATACTTCTGTATTATCGGAATGGGCGTTTAAACAGTCCTCAAATTTCAAATTGTTTTGTTCAAAAATGAAAAGCATTTTTCTTCAATAATTGCTCGCACAAACTAATAATGAATTTCGTCAAGTTTACGATTGCGCATTTTTGATTTATGCTTGATTAAGCATCAGCAATATTACATCGCGAGATCTATGCGCAGCACTCTATTGCATACTCCAAATTTCTAGTCAATGCAATGTCAATGGAACTTTAGCGATAATTTGGATTGAAGTGGATTATGGGCAATCAAAACAGATTGCCCTATATGAATTCATGTTGAGAAAATCGGTTGAAATTTTTATTATCTTCTAAATTGCACTGACAAAGAAAAACACATCGAATCGAGTGAAATCGAACGTTATCGTAACGATGGAAGAAATATTTCATGTCCCCTTGCCAATTCATACTCCAAGTAAAAAATGAAAAATTATCGACGAAGCAAACATCGAGTGAAAAAATACAAAAAGTTGACGTGAGAGCATAATTTCGCGAGCTGTTTTATCGAGGACCGACACATTCTGCTTTTTAACCTTAATCAGAACACGTGAAAGGCATTGCACGATATTTATTCTGATGAGGTCAGAACCATGCAGAAAAACGCGCTGGTAGCGTAGAGCGAGTGGGGAGGATAGAGAGAGTCTGATCGAAAATCAAGTGACGCGGAAAAAGTATGAATGAATTCATCTGAAGAGATAACATTGGCAAAATGTCCCTCGCGCATACAATTAACCAAAGAATTTACGTGCTCACAAAACCATTGAGACTCATTTATATATTCATTGATATAAGAATGAATGCGTCTCGGGTGTGATTCCCTCTCTTTTGCTCGCTCGCTAGCTCGGGTCATATACCATAATAATATATACGAAAAGAGCGATATACAATCAAATACATTACATAATAATTTTCCATCATTTGCAAACAAGCAATCGAAAAAAAGTTCGTCGTCAACTTCAGTAAACAATGCTTATCAATGTAATTTTCATTATCGATAGCACTTTATATAGAAAGTGTATTTCGGAGTATATTTTGCACACTTTGGCACTTTTCTCTAGAAAAATTAAAAATTGTGAAACGTTTTTTGGCTGTGCCAACAAAATGAAAGATAAAAGAAAAGTGATTCGGCAAATATCGACTTTGAGCGGAAAGAGTGAGTGAATGCAGAAATTAAAATTGTGTCGACGGAACCTATATCGTTCCATGCGGAATAGAATGAGAGAAAAAAAACTGCCGAAGAGAATGAGATAGACGAAAAGTATGAATATAAATGCAAAATAACATTCGTAACCGAACTTCGAAACTTTACCAAATTGCTGAAACTGTCAAGATTATCGAACGCCAGAGAATAATAACTCATATTTGTAGTCAATTGTGAATTTCAACGTCCGTACGACTGAAAAGTGGTAACATTAAAACATATCTTGGCGTTGCCGCGAATATCCATTGGGAATGGTTTCATAGCATATGTCTAGCGCGCATCGGTATGGTTGTTGTCGTCATCGACGTTCAATCATATCGACAACGAACTATTAAAAACAACTTCCACGAATAGAGAGAGAGAGAGAGAAAGAGAGCGAGAGAGAGAAAATGAACGTCTTGCTATGCAACCGAAGGAATGAATAAAAGACAAAGTTCTCTTGTCGAAGTATTCAGCGTGAAAACTTTTTTTCGATTTTATTCATTTTTCTGTTTGATTCACCGAAAAGACCATTTGGAACATCGCAACGCATCTCAAATCGCGGCTTTAGCCAAGTATAGAATATCAAGCAATGTTAAATCGAGTGCACTTCATTTAATGCAAATTTAATTATCGACATTTTTGCTGTTGAATGCGGATGTGATAATGTTGCAAAAAAAGACATGATAACGAACAAATTGTTCGTCTTGTTTCATGTCAACTTGTGATTTTGTATATTCACTATTCACCAACAAGCGATGCACTCCTACACACGATGTTCACTTGCGTTCTTCCGAATTATGAAACGAGTGTAATCAAAAACTTCAAATCGCGGAAATTGATGTCATTTTGTCAATGCTCACGAGTAGAAGTAGGTGTTCAATTGTGACTGCTAGCTATATTGCAGAATGTGAAGAAAAATTTTGAGTATCGCAAATCACTCTAGAAACAGATTTCGAATAGTTACTTTTGAAGGTATCTTGTTAACAGTTCAAAACGTTTCAGCATTTATATATAATATTATCTAGTCAACATTCAGATGTAATCAAACAATTGACGTTTTTCATTGAGATTTAGCAATTTCTCTTTTCTAATTGATAGTTTAAGCACTAAATCACAAGATACTGATTTTTAGGAAATTATTTTATTATTCGTGTGCAATTTTTTATTTTATTATTCGTGTGCTATTCGGCTAGCTGATTCAAGCAGCTTATATTTGCAGTTAATATTTCAACTGCTAAAAGTACAAACTCCGCTGTCTAAGTGAAAAGATCAGATTGAGATCATATGATTCTTTGACTGAAAACTATATTTAAAAAGACATTCAATTTGAAGTTATGTTTCCATACAATTTTTAATATTTGCACAGCAAAAAATAAAGGAGAAAAATTAATCCATGATGGGGGTAATTTAGCTGTTTCACTCACTCTTGGGAGAAAGTAACAAAAAATCGATGAAAATAATTTTTCGGTATTTTGTTTGCATTGTGAGTGCTCAAACGAATCAACGTGCGTGCTAGCAGTAGCTCTGCGTAGAATTTCCAATTGGTGGTTAACAGCGATGCTTTCTTTGTATCGCCAATTTTGCATAGAGCCGCACGTTGATCATAGTAGCAGTTTGGACGTTCACAATACGTATATAATACATTTTAATCGATTTTGTCATTGGATTAACATTTCCCCGCATTTATTTGCTGTGTGAATATTTCAAAAGCCAATTGCCAACTAAATAAAAAAAAAACATATATTATATACTTTGGAATCCATTATAGTAACAATTAAAATGAATTATTGGCATAAAAGCTCATAAAGCAGTGAACATCTCAAAAATAAAATATATATAATTACACTGAATGATTCAAATTACAATATACTTCCTTGAAAATGAAAATTAAAAAAGGGATACATAAAATTCACGATTCTTATACAAAGAGGAGATTCAGGATTCTCAAATTTAATTGGTGAGATGAAAGAAGCGGGTTTTCATTCCACAATTTTTGCATATCATCGGATAAATATTCACCGCTTCCACAAAATTAAAAAAATATAATAAATTGAATTATTAAAAAAAATCGTGTCATTTATCATTCCAGAATATGTAGCTTGTCGTCCTAATAGTTACGTTTGGATTCAGTTTCATCCCTTTCAATCAACTAGGCTGTAAATACGTAAACAGTCAATTTAGGTTCATCACGGAAACATTTACTTGAAACGATGAGAAACCTCTGTTCAACAGACTTTAGAGCGTCACTTTTATCTCCTCCCCCGCAAAAATGTTCTTTATTTTGAATTACTTCATTGGTACATAAGTCCGTTTTTCTTGTTTCATTCCAATGAGAAAGGTTCTGTAATGTAAGAACAAAATCATTTTTTTTCCAATTCGATGTTTAGAAGTTCTGTAATGAATTAACAAATCTTTCATTTTCGGATATTGATCAAAACACAGAGATTCAATTTGATATAGAAACGTTCAAATTCCATTAAATTTTTTAGTTTCAATTTTTATTCGAAGAAAGTAGTGAATCTCCAAGATCATCGTCATCATCTCCAGTTTCGTTTTGCTTGTATTTTGAGAAGCAGATTTCTGGTTCTGGTGGGTATCCATGGCTATGCATAGCCTGGATCTTGAAAGTATTCTTCATTTTTTATTTCACGGAGAAGAGAAGGGAGAAAAGCATACAATATATTTGGAAGTGATGACGTTTGAAGTTTGATTGAAAATGACAAAGTCAGCCTCGAGGAAGGAAATATGAAACAAGAAAGTATGTGAAATGTGAAACGAGGAAGTATCTAGGAAACCCCATAAAATATCGCAATGAATTTTCCTTTCATTTTATTTGTTCATCAAATATCACATTTTCATGCGAATTATTAGGATGCTCATCTAAAAAAAATGATATGCATATCGTGAGAGTTCAATAGAAGCTTTCGTTTGATCTTTCTTAATTCGGAAAACACTTGCGATTTTGTGATGCTGCTCTTATGAATCCAGCCAACAACATATGCTGAAAAGGGTGGCAGAAAAGAGTGATTTGAAGTGTTGACAAGCAGAGATGCATATTCTTCAGCTTATAAATTAATCAAAGCATCTTTCCAACGAGCGAAAACATCAGATCAAAACCAACGCGAGCCGATGTGAGCGCCCTCAATTCAATTGAAAAATCAATTCAATTTGACTATTCACTTCGGAGTGAACACATGATATTTTGATGGCATTGCCACCCCATGCATCTTTTATTACAGTGGCGTTCCTTTGGGAATATGTTCGATCCTATTATAAGCTTAACTCTTGAGCGCCCTCAAATAAAAGACAATTCTTTCATTTAAAAATCATTCCTCCATTAAATTTTTTCATCATTTTGAAAGAATATTCACTGGCTCTTTTCACCATAGCTACTTTTCGTACTAGAACAAGGTGCCACAAACTTTACATTGTTGGGTTGAATCATTGGAAATACGATGAACTACTAAACTTAACGCCTTCTTGCTCATTTGAATACAACAACAGAAAATGGTTGAAAGAAGATAAAAACCATTCACTCAATCAGTTTGAAATAAATGCATATGTAAATGACTTGGCAACACAGATGGAAATAATAATTTGGAAGCGATGAACATGAATCTCAAGTGTAGTGTCCTTAGTTTCACGGTTCATCTTCGTTTTTTTTTTTCATCAACAACTAGCTCGTGTTTTGTGCTAGCATCAATTCTCTACACTCACGTCAAGTAATTTCGAGGAACCCCGTCCGTTCTGCTGTTGCTGCTGCTACAGTCAATAAACAGAGTAAACAGAAATAAAAACAGCACAGCAACCATAACAACAATGGCAGCGTGCCGAATCGACGTCATTCACGAAATTTCATTAGTGTCAAATTTAATGAAAATTAAATAAAAGATTCTTACTAATTAATAAAATTTTCCGAATATATGCACGGGCCCTAGCGCACAATGGCAACAGCGTTGATCGCCATCACTACCACATCTTTCATTCAGCCGTTTCGTTCGTTGATTCACTCACTCGCCCGCTCGTTCGTTCGATTGTTCGTTCGGCTCATTTTTCTCATCATGTAACACACAATTCCGAATCGACTTTTCAATATCTCGCTCGTTTTGTATGAACATGGATTTTCCCGCAAGCAATTTGCTTATAGAAGTAAATATGAAGGATGTTGACGGCACAAATGCTCCCGGAACATAAACGGAGTAAGTGGAAATAGCGTTGATGGTAGCAGGACAGAAAATGAATTGACTTGCAGTTCGGTTTTGGGCTTTTCAATCTACTGTGCTCGCATGACATTGCGTGCGCGCCTTTTGTATTCTATGTATTCGCTCGAAATTTAACGGGGTATATTTATTAAATGTAATGACTGGGCCAGGCGTATGATGAAAGCGCGTCTGTGACTTTCGCTTGATTTGCTAATGACAGCAAAAATGAGCTGGAAAATGGAATGTGAATGTTTCGGCAATAAATTCTCTGCATATTCGTTGCTTTCATAAACTGCCTTGCAGAGCGCGTAAAATAGAGAGAGAGAGAGAGAGAGAGAGAGAGAGAGAAGCATCCATTCAGCTGAATTGCGATGAAATCGAAAGACGTGAAAAAGAAAAATGCCCAGCGATCAATTAGTTGTCAAAGAATGCTATTGTAAACTGCTTTCGCAGGATTTATTCAGCGGTGATCATTCAAAGACTGTGCTCGAGTTTTAAATGAATATTTGCATTTTGAGCATTACACACCCAAAGAGATACACAAACACATTCACACACAATTCGATTGAATGCACAAAATTCCCGCCTACGTCTACATAAATTCATTTGCCGCATTCCATGCATCGATTCTGCATGCATCAAACAAGGAGGCACTTATTTATCTACTTTCGGTTTAAATTCAAATTCACATGTTGTAATGAATTCAATTTTCGTTTCTTTACATTTCTATTCTATAACATAAAAATGCAAAAAGAAAGCCGAAAATAAATCCAACATCGACGATGATGATGATGATGACGAGCATAAAGAGCAGCACAAACGTATATTAATTCCCTAGATAAATAGTGAGTGTATGACGATGACGATGAATGTGCCATTATTAATGCATAAAATACTCGTGTAGTTTGTTTTGAGTTTGCTGGAGTTTTTGGGCTAAAGGCATCGGCAACGGCATTTACATACGACGGAAGTAAGAACATATTGTAGTGGAAGAAAGGTGAGCGCGGGAGTGGGAGTTTGAGGTGCTGGCAGGTAAGTAAACAGGTATACTCAGCGCGCACGTCTTGCAAAGACATTGAAAAACGAGCACGGATCATTCTATGACACCGCTCAGCCTGATATACACCAAGCCATATGATAGTGTGTGAATATTACATAAGCGCACACACGGCATTTTAAGTCATTTCGGTTCGTTTGCTTAATTCTTTTTTGACGCTCATTGGTGTATTTCCGTGCGGAATGGAAGCATGTACTGCCATTGGTTTTTGGCCCCTCAATTTATCTGCATGTATTAAAATATATGCATACACACAGGTAATGTTTCTGTAAAAAGCATGAAATGAAATAATAATAATAAATTTAATTTTAATTTTAATGAGTTCAAGCGATGAAAAATCGCATCAGACCAACCGAATGTACAGCAACTATTTCAGAAATGACATGAAATGTTGTAATAACGAATAAAAGACCTAACTAAATATAGATCTCTCTCTCTCTTTCTTTGCATCGCTACATCTCGAGCACACTGGAATTGTATCGCCCAATCGCTCGTTCCTTCTCTCACAATAGACTCTTTGAAAATCAGCAAACGTACGATGTGACATTAAGACGAGCAAATGAAACGGTGATTAAGAAAATATGATGAAAATACCAAATATACAGCGAATTATATTGCGCACATTTGAATATTATGCATGCTCCGGTGAACGTCGCATTGTTCCATATGTAATGCGAAAAAGAGGCAAACGCAGCATAGTGGAAAGAGAGGGATAGAACAGAGAAAAAAAAACAATTGAAATTATAACTCTCAAACTCCATGCACACAAACTAATTTCAGAACATGAAAAATACAATGCAATACAATAAAATAAAATAAAACAAACGCAACGAACAAGTTGAACAAAGATGGAGTTTCCGATGTTGAAGGCGGTACTTTAAATAAATGCCGCCTGTTATATTTTCAATTAACATATTTTATGGTAATATTCTCCGTGTTTTTCCGTGTGTCTTCTTGTTTCGGTTACTTGCCACCGGTTTGCTTTGGCTGACTGCTTCGTTCACAATTCGAATTTGGTTCGCATCGGAAATCAGCTTCGCTAACATCAAAAGACTCATGCAACAATTGGAGAAGATGCCAAAAAACGAAGCAACAGATGATGCGATACCGCAGTAATATCGCATTTGATCAAATTAACACGTTTCCAATTACTACATTTCAAATACGCGGTGCGATGCGGTACAGTGTGATGATGATATTGGTTGTTGCTGCTGCTGCAGGTGTCGAACTTAATTTACGCTTCGATGTTTTACTCATTGTTTACACATTATTTCCAACTCCTTTTTTCCATTTCCTTTTCTCACAGCGTCCGCTTTTTTATGGCATTTATCAACAAACTGCAACCAACTAAAGGTGTTATATTTGGTTGCTTTATAATAGTAAATTCGCAACGGTCCCATTGATGTTGTTAGGCGGAGGTAAATCTACTTTAGAGAATCTCATTGAATTTGGCAGGAAAGGCATCAATTTCAATCGATTCCGCATCGAACCCTTGTCGATATTTATTCTTGAGTATTTTCTCTTTAAATTGGTAGAGCTGGTCACATCTCACAAAAAACCAAAAAATACAATGAATTCCTGTTTGAGCACTGCTATTCACGCGCATCTCTTTGCCATCCAGCATTAAAATTCGGAATAAGTCAAATCGCTCTCTAAAACTAACATTCCAATTTTTCAAAATTTCAAATCGAATTTCCAAATGAAAAACTCAGAATGTTTTCAGCACAAACGGCTATTCAATGATACGTCTACGAATACTACCAATGTTATTCATTTGATTTTAAAAATAATTTTTACGCTTTTCACAATTTCAGAATTAACAGTCTGCGCGCATAGGCTACAATAGAAGAGAACATGAAAAACTCAGTCTATCGAACACCGAGAGCAAACCAATTTGGACACAGGGAGAAATAAACTTTTTTCTATTCTCCATTTATCCAATGTATAATTGTGAGCAACTTGTGTAAATTCATTTTGGACTGCTCATTCGGAAGTGAACATCAAATACAGTGTACAGAGTGTTCTGATGCCGATGGAGCTGTTGAATTGAAGATTAGAATTTGTGCCATTGATTTTCTATTTTTGACAGGAAAATTTATTCTAAAAAATGTGGAAAAATATTTTTATGTTTTATGCATTCCTCCGAAACTTCAATTTAGAACCATTCACAAAAAGAGTCAAACATTTCACAACAAGTGAGTCTCTTTTGCATGAATCGAAAAACTATATCTATTTGCGTGTGTGACGATGGTCACCGAAAAAATCAGACACCCAGTCCAATAGACAAACTACGACAAAAGAGGATGATACGGTTACTTGAATTGCTGGGCGAGGTGGTAGATTTTTAGGATGGATATACGTGTAAATTTGCCTAACGAGAAACATCGGTTTCGGCGTTGGTTCGTGTTGGTGAATTTCAACAATAAAAGCGAAAGAGAAAAACGAGCAAATTAAATTAGGTGAACCCTATTAGCCTGCCAATGCGATATCAAAGGAATCGAATTTAACTGAATTCTATTAGTTTCGTTTGTTTTTTCATCATGTTTCGATGGCGCGCTCGTTTTGGTGTGGAATACGGTGAATGTGTATGAATTCAGCAATCCCGTGCTAGCTAGTTCCGTGTGTTGAACTGTGTGATGTGCGTTTATTCATTCTATTCAAACATATTATAGCGACGATGCAAAGGGTATTTCGATGGGCCTTTCTTCAAATAGATACGATGATGGTGAATTCGACACATTTAGAGGGAACACGGACCAGAATAAACACATACAGAGAGATAGAAGCCAGGGAGTGAGAGACGAAAAAAGAAATTAGGATACTATGATGACAACAATGCGCGATAACGAATGTATCCATCAGCCAACTGTTAAATCTAAATAAATATATCGTCGTTCGCGTAAATTATATTGCCATCAATTTTAAAGCAAGCAACTTGTAAATGATATGATGCCTTTCTCTTTCGCTGTCGCTTTCCCTTTATGTCTTCCGCATCCGTTGTCAATTCACCGAACATGGCCATTTATTTTCACGTATGTGAGAGCTGTTGCTGATGCCGCCACTGCCACTTCTGTTCTAGCTGCTACTGTTAGATGCGGTGAATATTCGTTCATTTTTATGGTTATTATGTAATTTATAATAGATTTTTCCACAGCATATAATTTGGATTATGGCTCATATATGTATGAAATGAGCATGAACAATTTCAACGCGAATGCACAAGTTAACGGCAATTCATGGCGAGAATTTTGATTTTGTCAATGAATTTGGCGCTCATGGCACACACAAACACATTTGTTAAGTTCTTCATCAAATCTATTTATGAACGTCAATTGTTTTTCGAGTTTTTGTGTGCTTGCGAAATGCAATTTGGCCACCGTAAAACACACATCGAAATTTAATCGTTATCACCATTAAACTGAAATGAATAATTTCCGTCGACGATTATTGTCTTGAAATGTGATCAATTTTACTATTTAAATGGGAAATAATCTCGGGATTTTCGCTCCATTTGAATCGAACAGGTTCAAACAGCCAGCAAGCTATCGAGAATGCAAACTGGAGCCATGTTCATTGCATTCGCACACACTTTGGAACATGATGCTTTTATTTTAGGTCCATAAAACCAAAAATTTTGCAGCGCTTTATCTTTCATGAATACATACATATCTTATGACAATGTTAAAGGAGCGAGCGCAGATAAAATTGGCGTCAACCATGAGATACTTCATACACTTAACATAAGTGTAGCGAAATGATTAAAGGCACGGTGTTTTATCAGCGCTTTGCAAAGTACAGACTAGAATGTCATAAAATATTGAGGAAAATACCTGCTTATATGAAGAAAAATATAAACCTTCCTTCCGGCCGAAATTCGCGGATTTCATCATTTACGAAAACCCGTGTTTATTCGCAGTATAATCAGTGAAAGGCTAGACAAAGACTTACCATTCCCGAATATGATTGCACGCTATACCTGCAATTTACGAGCAACATCACCCGATGCAATGTAATCATCCCCTTTTTTTCAGTTTCAGGATATTTTTCTGGGTCATCCGTCCGAGTTGCTCATTAACTTTGAACTCACCCAAGTATTCTGTTCACATAACTTTTTTATGAAGTGTGATGACCCAAATCTAAACACTTTTGTGTGATAATTTTAGTAAAGTGATAGAACCAGCTCTATCAGCCTATTTACGTCAATTTTTTTTTTCATGCGAGCGCATCGATTGTGCTTTATAGTGTAGTGTTTCGAATTCAATGTATAGTTAGTACTAAACGCAAGCCAAATAACATTTTTTTTTTTGTAGTTTCTTGGTTCAAAACTCGGAAATAAAATCAAAATTGGTATCAAACATATTCAGAATTCAGTACGAAAACGCATTTTTTTTTTTCAGATGAAACACATTTGGAATTCCGGTTTTTTTTCGATTGTTGTTCCTTGAAATTATCTAAACAAAATGTCAGTAGGGAATGCATTTGGGCCGATATAGTGAAGTGAAAATAATTTCAATCGATTGCTTCGCTGTTTTACATGAATTTTGGATTGATAGAAACAATATCGTTTTTCCGAGTACCATTGCCATCAGTTCCATTCTATTGTTTTTCGTCATGAGCCAATTTTTTTGAAGAATTTTCGACGAATTTCATGCATATATTTATTTGTGCATTAGCAAAAAACCATGTCAATAGATTCAAATGCAAAAATATGATTTTGTAGTTTATATAACACGAAACTCAGGATGCCCAATATTTCAATAGTTGGTTTTGGTATGGAATATTATGTGGTTTCATTTTTTATTTTTTTCATGGTTAATTTAAATCAGCTTGGTCGCATTCACAATGCGAAATATGGCTGGAAATCCAGAGTGATGACAGCCCAACAAACCACTTTTTATTCATTTTTCATTATCTTTTCGTTCAATCAAAAGTTCGAATAAATTCGACTGGATTGAAAGTAAACAATGGCATAGATTAGAAACTTTTTTCACAAAAAATTCATTTTGTTTTCTCTCGTTCTCTTCGTTGCAGCGCTGTGGTTTCAGGTTACTTGTACAATTGTTTGCTTTATAAAAATGGATGATAAAGAGTGTTGAAAAATCGAAGCATTTGGGAACTTTGGTTTATCTGCATTCGCAAAATCATTTCGAAAAATGTTGTCACTCTATCAGCAGCAAAAGCGTGTTGATCACAAAAATTGGTTTTAAATGAAGAGAATGCTTAAGTAGCGGCTGGAATCACCCCTCGTTGCTGTGGCAATGAGACATAATTTGTCTGGAAAAAGCGGACGTTTATTTGATTAAAGAACCCTTTTTCTATCCAAAAATTCTCCCAAAATTGATATGCGAAACACACAGCGGCGTGGATTTGTCGTGTTTGGCATGATTTTGGTTAGTTTCCATCGAAAAAGTTCCATCTGGTTGAATGTGTAAGAGTTCAATTGGATATGCCAAAAGCGGTAAATTTTTTGATTTGCACTCGAAAAATGGCATCGATAGAAAGCATGGACCATCGAAATACTGTATTTCAAACACCCTCATTTCGATTGGTTTCATAAATTTCCGGAGAAAATTCGTTAGTGATGATGTTCTGGACAAGATTTGAACCACTTTGACCATTCGTCATGACGAACGCCGGAAATGTGTAGTGATACGCGTTGCAATTCTCCACCACCTTTGATCAGGAAAGAATTGAGCGATTTTTGTGACCGAAATAATAAAACTGAAATAAATCGCTCACCCAAAACACGGCCGCTGCAAAAGTTACAATCCAAGTTGAAGTCCAAGTGCGTATGAAATATGCTCTTCACACACCCATAATTACGGGTTTCTATTTGTCGATAAATAATTTTTTTTTTTCCGTTCTTGTCATCTGCAGTATGGTGCGTGTTTGTGTGCCGGCAATGCGTACCTTCAACGCATTCTCTTTACATGTGATTTAAATTGTAATGACAACACGACGATATCCAATAAAATCGTAATAAAACACATCAAACGAAACGTACGGCGACCAACAAAGGAAGCGATGAACGAACGAACGAACGAATGAATGGAAAAAAAGAAATCAAAAAGAGAGAAACACGTTCAATCGAAATTACAAAAGTGGTGTAAATTCGTTGAAAGAGCCGGGATGAATGTGCAGCGTTGAAATTGGATTCTGCATCGTGTTCTTGAGATTGAAGACCTATAATTATTGAGTGACGATTGATTCACATGAGAGAGAGTGAGAGAGATCGGTTCAGATTGAAGAACTGCGAATTATATTACATCAATAAAATCGAACGGTAATAATGATGAAAGCCGGACGAAACAATAATAACACACATACACAGTCCGTTTATTTTGGGTGCACGTAAAAGTTGGAATATTGTGAGTCTCCTTCCGATTGTACCACTGTCGACGGGTAGGTCGATATTATAAAATGGGAATTAGCACGAGAAAAATGTTCGGATGCACCAGTCGATTAATGACGACGCATCGTATTGAGGGTGACCCACGAAAAGGTCCATAAAATTATATCGCATTTAAGCGAGTGTGAAGCGTTGAATGTAACACAAATTGAACAAATATTAGCCGTTCCGCACAAAATCGACTAAATAGCCTTAAACGTATCAAACGATTCAGTTCGACACAGACTCTCGTTCTGGCATTCGCCGCGGCCAATCTGTCAAACACACGCAATTATTTCGGGAAAATTGTTGAGAGTAAAAGAGAAAAATAACAGGCATGTAATAAATAATAAGTATTACACAAACACAAAAGCCTGAACCGTGTGCGAATGCAGCATTTGATCATAATTTAGTAAGTGTCTTGATGAGAGATGAGGTAGAAAAAACGACAGATAAAAAAGGAACAACAACAGCACTGAAGCAAAGCAACATGGAAAATATGGAAAAAAATATACGGCATGACGCGTTTGAATACGCGCTCAATAGAGAGTGAATGGACGTATGTATGAGTATCTGTGTGTGTGTGTGCCGAGTATTTTCAGGAAATGTAAAAATAATTGCCTAATTTAGGTGTCAAAAAATTAACACTTCAAGCTGTGCGCTCACTCGCAGCAGTGTAACAATGGCGCTGAATCTCTTTCGCATTGCGTCAAAGTCATTCTTTCTCTCATGCGTTGCTTTTTTCCCTTCTCTCGCTTTATTTTTCCTTTATTCCTTTTCTTCATCGTTTTTTGTGTCAGTATTTTATTAGTACTTTTTGGCCTTTTATTGTTCGCTGCTTGTCAATCTGACGTGTAAAACGATTCCAATTTTCGGCACAAAACCGAATTTGTGAGCATTGTTAAATGATATATGCTGCATTTTTTCTTATTCTTGTTCTCATTTTGTACAAGGTAATAATGTAATTTGATTGAGCTTATGTGTGAAAGTTGAATTCGTGGTATTGTGGCGAAAAGTTCATGGAACAAAATGAGCGCTGTTAAGTGATTTTTATTGGTGCGAATGAATTGAAGCAACAACAATCAACAATCAAAAATCGCAAAAAAGCGGTCGGTGAATATTCCGACTGAAAAAAGTAAAAAAAGGTGCGCGCTGCTTAATGAAAACCTTGTTAGACCGGTGTCTTTTTCGGCTGGCAGAGCACAGCAATCAACAGAGCAAAAATTACAGACAGTTATTATTTCACACTTCATTCACGCCAAACGTTAAATAGTTTTACGTGTGTTGTTTGCTCTCTCGATCTTGTTTATTATTTCGTCGTCGGTTTTTTTTTGCATCCTCTTGTTAATTAATTTTGACGAAGGCGAAAGCGACTGCCGAACGATCGTTAGTGCACCAAATCAACACAATATCAGAAAGATGATAAAAAGATGATGAGAACGTTTTCGGAATTGCGCATATGTTGTCGCATTGTTCATCGTGGCCATAGGGATCAAATATCAAATAATCATTAGCTTTGACAGCAACAATAGATCGATACAAACAAGAAAAAAACTAGTGAAATGCTCACCGAAAAATTAGTCTGGCATTTTGGAGTCTAAATATAATGATATGAAATTATGGTGGCATATTTGATCGATGCCGATGTCAGATGGATAATTACCGGTGTGTGTGTGTGAGTGTCTGCCTCGGCACACAGAACACATTATTTCACATTGCTTTCTAATATGTGAAATTCGATTAATGGCAATTGATTGAGGCACCAATGGTTCGGATGCGCTGATAAATACATTCGCTAACAGCCGTGTTAACATTTGTCGGTTGCAACGGCATTCGTTGCGTCACAGATGTGGTTGCATTTGCACGCGACAAAATATCAAAACCAAATTCGGTTACTGTAATTTTCAAATCAATTTATCTTTCAGCCTCCGAAAAAAATTGCTCACATAAAATATAAAACGAAACGATTAAATGCGGCTCAGTCATCATTATTTTTCGTTTGCCGGGCCAAATGCTAATTGATACCTTTTTTGAGCAAATTCGATATGGGATCTATGAAATGCATAGCAAAGGTGCTTCTGTCAATGCAAACTGGCCGCATTTGACAATAATCCCGATTTAGTCCGGATTTTTTTTCTCGCTCATGTTCAGATTAATTGATGACAAGTTTGTGTACGGCTTTTTGAACATCAAATCTTCGAGTTCAAACATTTTGGACAATTAAATGCAGAGAGACAACAACTGAAGTCAAATGTAAAAACACATTTGAAGTCAATTCGAATGATCTCGTCCAATTCTCTCATCTGACATGTGTTTGACAAGGTTGCTTAATACTTTCAGTCGCATCTCAATTTGTGCACAAAAGAAGTCGTTTTTTGTTAATTCTATATAAGTATTTGTCATATTCATGCCAATCTGTATGGTTCTTTCATGAAAAATTTAATCTGATTAAAATGTTTACCTTTTTAGCTTATCCAACGTGGCAGCTGCCTAATGCCAATTAGCTTGTGAGCAAAATCCGATTGATATCTTGTACAGATAAGCAGATATTTTGATTTGCTACGAATATGCCTTTTGTGGTACATAAATTTCATTTGATAAAGGAACGAAAGATAACTAAAGGAAAAATTGTTACCCGAACAATAAATAATGGTGGCATTTAAAATTGCAATGCTAAGGATCAGCAGATCGTTTCCGTGCCACCTAGAGCCATTCATTTGCAAAATCCATTAATTTTAATCTGAATATTAAAACGGAATCTCCATTTTTCGGAGCATATTTTTCATTGAAACCGAAAACATTTGTTCGAACTTTTATCATATATGATCGCGATCCGCTGCCGACGGAGATAAAAAGTGAACAATCCCACACAATGAGAGAATGAAAAAAGCATGTGCAACAATCATGATTGATTGATCTATTTCGTTACATAATTTGCATTTTGCCTGTTTTATATAGGTAGCGGAATGTTACGAAAAGAAAATGGAATCAAGATGCATATCTTGATGTTTCTCAGCAGTTTGGCGCTCGTTTGAGACCGTGCTATAGTTCACAAACACACAACAGTTGCAACTGAAAATGTAAAACAGCACATAATTCGCATTTCATTTCATATTACTAACGATTTACCATCATTTATATTTATTTCGAATTCCAGCGATCGTGTGTGTTTTTTTCGGTGTCTCGTACAATATTTCATTTCGGAATTTTCATATGTCCAAAGCTGATTATGACCAAGTAATGACATACTAGATGCCCTCTAATGAGTTAACCACGTCACACACATATACACGAGTTAATAACATGAACGAATGATAGTTATAGAACCACTTGAAGCGCATGCAGTGAACGATCACTTAGTACATACGGTTGCGGTTTCCAGAAAAAAAAAATGACTAATGAGAAAGCATATTACTACACAAATATTCAACAAATTTGTTTCAACGAAAAGTAAAAAAAACACACAAAAATCGTTTTTCAGCTTGTTGGTTGGTAGCTGATGAGTCTGTTTTGTGATGCATCCAAGTGAAATACGAGCGATTATCATCAAGCTTATTTACTCCATTACGATAATTTCTGCATTCTTCTTTGAACATCGTCTAATCGACTTGAGGATTGTCGCTCACTTTAATTCTGCAAATAACATTACTGATTTATCATGGCCATTTATGATATTTTATGTATCCATTTCGTAATCGAAATGAGCGCTGTAAAAAGGCGCCTAGAATGAAAGAAGGGAATTCGCTTCGGAAAAAGTGAAGATTTCCGCATGAAACAATGTAAACTTCATATTAAATCCGTGGTATGGGCGGAATTCAACAATCCAGTAACGATCATTTACGCATTGCACGATTGTAATCTTCGAATTTCAACTGTGAAAAATGTTGAAAGATGTGATATGATGATTCTTCCCATTATTTTGAAAGTAATTTATTAATTCGTATGCATTCTGCACGTGTAAAAACTGATTTGATCAACAAATGCCATACGTAAATATATCAGATTTGAGAATTTTTGAGCTTCATCTATGTATTGGTTTGATAGTCATCGGACTAGAGAATTGTGCATATCGAATTTATCATCAGCAAACATGACGTTGATTAAGCAAGATTGAATGCAAAGACCATATCTCGAATGGAAAAGTTGCGCGATTCGCTCTATTCATTTCCTTTCAGTTTTAATGAGTTTTGATTTTAATTAGTAAAATGAAGTGTTTCAATGTGAAAACAATTAGCGTTATTTTACACTGTTCACCGATTTTTGACTAGTGATTTTTTCCTCGTACTAATAAATCATCTTTCACGATTATTACATCATTAGTAATGAAAAATAGTTGAAGACACAGTGAGAACACTTCGTCATGCCTTTTTCTCTGTATTCGTCTAAAATTATCGTTTGTCTGAAATCAACTTGCCTTAGCTGTTGTCTTCTACTTTTGGATTGTTTCAGTTTTGCGTTTGCTTCGATTGTAAGCAAAACACGTTTGCGTTTGATGCAACAAAATCGGTATAAAAACGAGCTGGTAATATGCCTACTTCGGAGCGGATGCTTTTCGATTATCGCCCGAATGGAATTGAAAAATGAACGAAGAAAGATTGGAGCCCAAGTGTTTTGCATTGGCATTGAATGTGAAAACGCATTTGTCTAGGCATTGATTATCTGCATATCTACTAAGGACCGATATTCCAGGAGAGAGCGAGAGAGAGAGAAAGCGAATAAATATTGAATGGTTGAAAACTGTTGCTGCTGCTGCTGTATACATCGCTTAATTTGTATGCAAGCGTATATAAGTGCATGCGTACATGTGTTTGCTTACGTTTTGTTTATGCAATGCAATCGAATCAAAATCGCACCATCATCGTCGCTTTTCAAGTGCGTATTTTAATTCACTAACAGCATGCCGTCATCATATCTATCCATCCATCTCGGTAATCGACGAACGAAAAGCCAACAAGAAAAATGGGCAGCCGCCAAGTGAGTTATTCACTTGGTTAATTGGATCAGTTTGCCACATTTATCGTGGCACGTTAATGGATAAACGAAATGGAATAGAATAGAAACAAGAAAAAGAAAACAATCGAGCTGAGCTGCTGTCGCTGAAAATGGCCAAAGAAAAATACAACGATCAAAAGATGACGAAATATTGTAGTTAAAATGCGCAAGCGATAAACACGTTTAGATTAAACAGATTTTCTATTTCAGATAATAGTAATTATAAGGTTTTTTTTTTTTTTCATTATAATTCTCGCGCGTTATTTATGTATATCACACTGTTTATGCTGTGCCCGTTGCTTTCTTCTCATTCTTTTAATCAGCATACACTAATCAGAGCGCTCGGTCTGGTTACGCGATGCGCGATGCGCGAAACGCAGCTGGAATGAATGGTCAGAGTCCTTGAAATGAAATTATCTCTGATTGTGATTTCATAGAAATGGGCGAAATGAGCTCGATCGATGCACCACTTTAATTCAACACGTTTGAGTGAAGAATTTCGCACTGGCATTTGCATCTCTGGAAAATGAACATGAAAAAAAGAAGGATAATATCTTGATTCAAAGTAGGCTATGTTTGATGCGTTTGGTAGAGCTTGAAAAATGTTGTGCTAATTAAACACGACAAGAATTGCGATCTCGCAGATTCTCCCTTATTCGTAGCTATTCAGTGTATTTCAACTAGCCGAGCTGTTTTGATATCTGCATTGAATTATTCACATTTCTCAAATGACATGTGCATGCATATCCACCACAGAGCGCAATTCTGTATATATATCTCTCTTTTCTCTCGATTTCATTCTCGTGGAAAAAGGAGAATTTATGATAATGAAGTGTTTATAATGAACGAAAATTAATCATAAAATGAGAGTAAAGGTCGAAAATATGGAGCGAGAAAATAGCGCTAAAAGAAAAGAAATTAATGTTGTTCAAGGGAAAACACAAAAGACACAAAACACATGTATATACAAATAGATGATCGGAATAGCTAAATATCATCTTGCTTGAACATCATTAACTGGTGTATGACATCAAGACGAGAAAAAAACTATGTTGAATACAAAAAGTGAAGCTTCTCTTTCTCTCTCTCTCTCTCTTCTCTACAGCTAAGTGTAACAAATGAAGCGAACAAGCGACAGTGCATGAAAATCCAATGAATGAAATATGGTCTGTGAATGCTGATGATGCATCTCACTGTCTTTCAATTCAAAATGTACTTATTCTGTTGTTGATTCCATGCATTCCGAGCAAACGCTCCACACAACAATATAAATTGACGCAACGGAACACAATGTGCTGCACAACAAAACATTCAACCAGTCATTTATATATAATGTGCCAAAAGGGTACTTATTCTTGATTATTATGTAATTAACTGGAAATGTGTGTCGGTTTGTATTTGGATTTGGTGTGTGCACGTGGTGCAATTCCTTTCGGTTCAACGTATTCGAGTGACGAATATCAGATCTGTGAAAGTATAAAGAGGCATCTCATTATCCACCGAATCTTTTCGATCAGCCGTTAGATGCGTGTTGGTGAGCGAGCCAATATACGCTACTCCTTTGCGCTATATATCTCTTAATAATACAATTATTGATGGCAATTATTATTCTCGACGGTCACATTTGGAGTTTTATTGGATGTTCGAATTTTTAAGATTTCATCAATTCCACCTTTATAAAACGAGCGCATTTATTTTAATGGCCTACCATTTCCGCTTCTCTTTCACTTGATAGCTCATCAGATATTTTTCTATTTCAACATGGTCGCCGATCATCCAATTCATTCTTTTGGCTTTGAATCTTTTTTTCCGTCGACGAAAGAGAAATTACTTTATTAGTGATCATATTCGTTTGCAAGATTACGTGATTCCGGAATATGACAACAAGAACGAGCAATTATGCATTCAACAACACTTCTATCTAGATGATTATGAAGAATATGTAGGACAAAATCTACGCATGAGAATTAAATAAGTTTAAAAACGAAACCCGATCATCATTAGGTTTTACAGTACAGTTCAGCTCATTCACGAAATTAAATTTAAATTAATATGCATGTTAATGAGCGCAACGAAATTTAAAGTAATCCATTTGACATTAGGATCACTTTGAAGTTACAAAAAACGCACAAATTATGCGAATGAAATTGTAGAATAAATATGAAATGAATTCGTGAAATGCACACTCTGACTGGTTTAATCACATTTTTCATTACTTCATTATTTTGTGAGATTGATAAAAGAAAGAGGCTGGAGGCAAAGCGAGATGAAAGGAGAAAAAGTGAAAGAGAGTAAGATAAGACGGAAGCGGAAAGAGAAACATGAAAACAGATTATCCCAAAGAATAAAGATTTCTTGATGCAAATCGCAATCTATCGCACAAACAAAGTGAAACATTTCAACTACTATGGCACATCAAATTGAATTAAGTTAAGTTCATTTCTTCTTTTATTCACCATCTTTTTCAATTCGCATCTTTCAATTCGTCGACAAGATTGCAGCACATTTGCATTGATTTACGCGCACCCTCTCCATCTCTTGTTGTCTCTCGCTTCCTCTCGCTTGATGGCAATTATAGTTGGATTTGACAACAAAATGCACTTTCATCGTTTTTAAAGTTTTTTTGTTAACGTTTGCAGAAGAAATTTGATTTGTTCCGTCGTCTTCATCATTGGCGGTTATGGTGGCAAGGAGCTGTATGAAGCGATTATTTTACTGACGAAATCACATTTTGTTGCATTTGGATGACAATTTTTCAGCAAGTCAATTAGATAGTTGCACGTTCGTTGGCATTGTCATTTGCAAAGCAACAATAATTAGGAACGCACGCACAACGAATCTCTGGGGATCTATTGAAATTCATAGAACAACATTGCCGTTACTCTGTTTGTGACTGTTGGTTGCGTACTCTACAGTTTGTCGATCTCGTTATGTTAATAACATAACATAACGAACATAACGTTATTAAGATGCAACATAACATAACATATTTTTTTTGAAAAATATTTTTCGAAACATAACATAACATAACATAATTGAAAATTATTAATATGTTAACATAACATAACATATCATGTTTGCGTTATGTTAATAACATATTATCAAAATAATTGCAACATATTTTCAAACATATTTTAACATATTCTCGAAAATATTTCAACAAATTATCAACATAATATATTTTTGGCAGAATTGTGTCCGTAAATGTTTTGAATGCCATACAAAATTCAAGTGGAAATAGCTTCCGCACAATATAGCCAATAAATTCTGCCGAAAATATATTATGTTGATAATATGTTGAAATATTTTCGAGAATATGTTAAAATATGTTTGAAAATATGTTGCAATTATTTTGATAATATGTTATTAACATAACGCAAACATGATATGTTATGTTATGTTAACATATTAATAATTTTCAATTATGTTATGTTATGTTATGTTTCGAAAAATATTTTTCAAAAAAAATATGTTATGTTATTGTATGTTTTGAAATATATTTGAAAATGATCAATATGTTATGTTATATTTCATTAATATGTTATCAACTGTAAATCTGTAGCGTACTCGGGGGTTGGGCTGAATTTCATTAGGTTTCAATATGTTGTGCCACTTTTATCGACATTATATCAGTTGCGAGCCAAAAACTCTTCAATGAGGAGAGCAGAAGATTCCATAAGAGACTATTGGCTAATGTATTCTTTCGTCAATAAGCCGCAATGAGTTACTGTATTTGATTTTAAACAAAGAAATACATTGTTTACAACAACAACGCAGGTAGAAACAAAAGACCCAATAGTCTTTAATAGGGATATTATAGAACCTTTTTATGAGGCACATTATTGTGTGTATTTCTATTGGGCATTAATTTCAAACTGATTCCTGCTATTTGCGCTATTCATTCACTAATTTCAAAATTCTATGTTGATCTCACACACAAGCAACTTGTCTCCAGCCCCTAAGTTGCGCACATTTTTTTCATTCTTTTGTTGAAAGACTGCACGATTTTGCCTTGAAAGCCTCGGAACTTTCAATTTAGCATATTTAGTCGCGACCCAGCGAACCACCGAGTAACGCAACCAATATTAATCAAAACTGTAATACACCATTAATGACACATCAAATGCGGCATACTTTTCATTCTATCTCACCATTTTTATGACAATACCGAAGAGAAAGCCAACATAATTTGGTTTTGCCTGAATTGAATTGTACTTTTTTCCTATCATAGTATTTTGTAGATTTTGCTTGAAAATTGTGGCATTTCTGTGTGAACGATTTGCCTCGTATAGAGAGGATGAGCTTATTATTGACATGAGGATTTGTGCATGACAACTGAACAAAATTGGGTACTTTTAATTGTGTACGAACTGAATATAGTCGAATAAAATGTCAGTTTCGAGGCAAATAAGAAGTGGCATGAAAACACTAGAATATTCCAATGTGAATCACTTTTTCGACAGAGAGACAGTGAGATAGAATGAAATGCAATGCAATGGAGACAGATAGATGGAGAATGAGATGGCAACAAAAAGCGTAATCAAAATGAACTGATCTAATTAATTGTGTTATGCGATTCTATCTGTCAGGCTGCATGTACAGAATTGCACAAAATGTGTCAACGCGATTTTGTACAACACATTTTGCAATTCTATTCACCATTTCTCCTATTCGCCCAAGATACCGTTCTCAGTTATTGTTCTACCAACTGTCTTTTTTCCTACGCATCAATTCGGGTTATTTGTTGAAAGTTTTTCATATTTTGTATTTTCGCTGCTGCTGTTGCTGTTGTTTTATTCCTTTCTTTCCGAGCTTCGATGTAGTGGTTTGCCTTTTTTTTTATTTGCACAAATACCTCGTTTTGCTAACTATGTTAAAGAGCGAGGGGAAAAACTATACTCGCGCAATGTTTTGCTGACAGGCGACTTATATGGATAGAAGGGATTGACCGAGAGAGAGAGAGAGATTTAGGACAGAAGTGGGAGAGAAAGGGAATGTTGACGATAAAAGCGAATATCAAATACCAATTTTTCGACGGTTTAATTTCTTCTCGCACTTCCAAAATACTTCGATCTTTCTATTATATAGAGCACACCCTTCCACAATGCCAGAATCTCAAGTGTCCAATGCGTTGTTGCTGCGAGCCATTGTATTTGGTTTGGTTTTGAATAAAATTAAATTATAAAATTCATTCAATCGAAAGGAATGCATAAATGTGACACATGAGTGACGGATGTAGTCACGAATGGTTTAAATTTAGAGTTTCTTGAACATGAAAAACGTCACTCACACTTGATTCGAGCCGAGAAACACGATGGTGATACAGAAACAGCCACCAAATAGTCATCCTTTCTCTTTCCTCGTTCCGTTTCCCTTTTTTCATGTCATGCGAATGATTGCGACTCTCTCTTTTCTCTCTCTCTCTCTCTCTCTCTCTCTCTCTCTCTCTCTCTGATTTTACCATTTCAATTCATAGAAATTGAAAGGTATTCTGCATTATTTAGCAATCGGTTTGACAAGCGTTCAAATGAATTATAACATGCGATGCATTCGAGTGATGCTACAGCACACGACAGCAATATATCCGACACTTTAATATTTTTTCATCCAATTTTCTTGCATTTCATATGTATCGAGAAAAAAATAATATATCAAATGGCAACAGTGTTTTCAATCAAATATATTTTTTGAATGCATTTTCGTTGAACGTTTATTTAGCAGGAGGAATGGAGGTTTCCTCAAGGACCATATTTTTGATGTGATCCACAATCAATCTAGAAAATTGCAGCACGGAACTCATCATTATTATAAAAGCGCTTCAATCTATCATGTTGGGCTTCATTTACACCTCATATAAAATCGTTTTTGGTCCACAGAACGGCAGGTGTAAACAATAAAGTTAAAGGCGAATGAATGAAGTATGTATTTACCCTCAAAACGAATCTGTCTATCACCTTTAAGGCTCGATAGTTCTTCGATTAATTCAACTGTTTCGTGCTCTAATGGATCAATCAATCAGTGACGCAGCTAGACAAAGACGAAGCAAAAAATAATATTACCTCAAATTATTTATTCGAACAATATTTGTATTCCCAAAAATCATCAAATCAAGAAGAAATTTCTCTGCATATTCTCTTATTTACAACTCCAATTTTCACTTTTTTGTAAAATTTTTCGTAGTTTCCCAGCAAAATCGTCAATTCTACGTGAATGTGTGCTTCTGTTTGGTGAAAATCACTTTGATGTTGTGAAAAAAAGCGAGCGTTTTAAATAAATAACGGCGCGAACATTGGCGAAATCTGGTGCCTGATGAGATACAGAAATGCGTCGTTTCAAAGCTGAAAAAACGCATATTTGCTGAAATTGCGGGATTTACACTTAATTTGGGTATGCATGCGCTCTTTCGTCATCGATCAGTTAATAATTTCATTCATGCGTTCCTTCTCTCCGATTTCGGCACTCACCAAACAAACTGATGTTATTTAGTGTTAACAACTTTTATCGCAACTTTTTTGCACATAGCAACAAGCCGAAGCCTTACTCTTTTCGCACACACTCACATTTCGCCTCCGCTGTGATTTTATTTGATTTAGATAAATGGGTTTATATTTTTGTCTGGCAGACAGATAAAATGCAATATTACGAAATTCAATGGCAGGAAGCGGGGTCGAGAAATCCAAATTTTCTACGTTCGTCTCTTATGTGTGTTCGCGTTCTTGGCACCGTTCATTGCGTGCGAATAAATTTGCTTCAATATCTCTCTCTCTCCTTTCTCTATCTCCTTCTCTCTGTCTCTCTTGCATCAAACTCACATTCGAAATTCGCTTTCTTCATCCACATTGTTTATGCAGCAGAAGAATAATAATAAAAGCAAGACTTTGAACAATGCTTTTTATTTCATTTTTCAACATTTTTCGTTGTATTTTTCATTTCCATTTGAATTTGAAGCACTCGTTGTGAAGCAAATATGCAAAATATAGGGAAAAAAATGCGTAACTTTTATTTTCTTTCAATATTTTATTATGTCATCATACTTGCCTTTCATTGAGTGCAGTGCATTGTCATCGTGCCGGAGATTGCAACAAGAATGCATGTCAGAATTCGTTTTCGAGTCAGTGTAATTTCACAATTGAACTCTTCATAACAATTCAGCTGCATTTCAATTACTCATTCGGACCAACAACAAACAAACGGAACTATCAAATACTTCTTCAAATTAATTGAAGTGTTTTGGTTTTGTTGAATATTTTTATTTCAACGAAAGAGAGAGAGAGAGAGAGAGAGAGAGAGTGAGAGATTGTAAGCCTGAAATGACCTTGTAGAACGTTGGATCGAAGCAAACGCAAAATTCAATTCGAAACGCAATGACATCGATCAATGTGCGAAATCAATAACGTCAAGATGTTAAGTCGCACAAAATTTATATATGATTCGCTACGCATGATTGTTGAATTGAATTTCGTTCGCATACGATGAATCAAGGACCAAATCGAAGCAGCAAATGAACGAACCATTGAAATTTCATTTAGCTAACAAGACACAAGAGAAGAAATCTCCTTCTCTCGCTCGGTTCGTTTTTTGTTTGAATTTTCGTTTGTTTTATTTTCGCATGATGTGGATTTTCAATCTTTCATGCATCTATGCGCTGACATTCAATTTACGATTTTTCAAGTTGAGAAGATGTTACGTGTGAGTGAAACGAGAGAAAGAAAAAAGAGAAAGCAATTACTTTCGGGTATTTCCATTGTACAGGCGTATTCAAGCCAAGGATTTGTAATTGATTCTCAAGATTTTCTTCATTTTTCAACTCTCATTGATTCATGCGTAACTTTGAGCGGATCACATTTGAAAGAGTACCTGTGAAATATCAGTTTGATCAAAACCGGCACCGTAATTATCATGTGGATATCTGCGAAATGCCGAAACACAAGCGAACGCTGTCAAGCACATCATTTGCCATGCAAGCCTGAAGTAAGCGAGCACACGAACAATTAATCCATTCCATTTATAGTGCACAGTCTGCATCCGTTTCAATCGTTTGGCGTTTACCGAGCGAGCGAATAATTCGATTGGAATTCACGAATGGCTTGAGCATAGCATAGCAGTCTAACAATCAATGCAAACAATTTTCACTCGCAATTTATGCACCAAAATGACAATTTGAATTTTCTATACAAATTATGAGCACTAAATGTTCACAAAAATATTAACGTTTATTTTCCTATTAATTGAAAGTTTTAATTTATTGCAGTTGGTTTTCTAATTTATTGTTCCGCTGTGACGATTTATGTCGTTCACAAATGAAAATACCGAAACAAACCATAGAAATGAAAGGAAGAGA
Organism: Obolodiplosis robiniae; assembly: GCA_028476595.1. NCBI lineage: Eukaryota > Metazoa > Arthropoda > Insecta > Diptera > Cecidomyiidae > Obolodiplosis > Obolodiplosis robiniae. Next base: position 1,630,183 of record CM052017.1, on the reverse strand, counting down.
GAGAAAGAGAGAGAGAGAGAGAGAGAGAGAGAGCATGGGCGAGTGTTTGTAAAAACTCTTACGAAGATTACAATAAACGAAACCAATTCATCCCAAATTAACTGAAACAAATCGTTCGACGGCTTTCATTGTACATGTGTTGATATTTACTTTGTCATTTACCTCACTCAAAAAGTGACTTTCTTTATTCATACACGGCTATTTCAAACAGTTGTAATGGAAAAAGTGAGCTCACCGAATTCATGGCCATACCTCTTTGAATATGCCGTCAATTAACATGTTTTGGAGTTTAAAAAAGTGGTAGATGAGCGATAAAATGATTCAAAGATGAGTTAATTATTGCATACATGTGTTTTAGATTGCAATTTCGTCGCGATGGAATGAAAGGGGAGCAAGCGCTTTTCAAGCAAGAATAACAATTCATATGATGAGGAAAAACAGATGAAGCGACTGCTTGTCAAACAGCGACCAATAATAATACAACAACATTTCAAAAACAAAACTATAAATAATGGAAAACGGCGGTGGCAGTAGCCAGCGTTCAACATACATACGGCTAAGCAACGATGATTAAAAACATTCAGAATGAAAATGAAAATTTCTCTTACCTGCATTTGCAACGATTCCTTCCTCAAATAGAAATTCATCCAAAGGAGGCTTAACCGGGTGGAGACATTTCCATTTTGGTCTGTGCTCTGGGCTCTGCAGCCGATCAACAGTCGTAATTTAGACAAGTGTTATGGTTTAACATTAAATTTGCCCAATGTTTCTTGCATACTCATACATTATATTCGCCTCATAGATTATACGACGAAGATAAATAAAAATTTCGAGTGAATCCTCTCAGCTGAATTATGAAGAATGTCACAAGAATCGGCCTGCTGATCAATAAGCAGCAGTATAATATAATCTATCGAAGTATCAGTAAATAATATTTACTTTATTTTTTTCAATTTTTCTAAATATCGGAAAATATCATAATTTTGCGCGTTTGAAAAGGCAAAACAGATGACAAATACGCAATATAATTATTCAGTTTCATACCGTCAACCTTACAAGCATCAACTCATTTTTGATGAAAAATGTTCACATAATCACATATAAAACGATAATGAGCCACCCAGTGACTGTTTTTTTTTTCAAATATTTTTGCTGCACGCGCTATTATTTTGCAAAGATGTAATAGACACGTCCATGACAACAACTTTGAACGTGTTATATTCGAACATTCAATTTGAACAAAACGAAAATACAGGCCCGGTCGCCCATGCATATTCATCATTCTAGGAAGGAATGTATCTGCAAACGTTTGGAATATGACGTTCTTCGACGAAAACATTGAATTTAACTGAATTTATTTTTTTTGATATTTGATGCTGGGGAATTTTGAATTTCAAAAAAAAAAAATAAATATTATAATCCTTTAGATTTAATATTTTGTTGAAATATCAAAAGTCACAAATTTCAATATTTCGTAGCCAAATAAATTAATTTGTTTGCATAATTAAATCCATAAATCACATAATCATGGGGAACACATTTCGGTTGTTCTGATCAGTGATCGAAATTTGGTTGGATAGATTAATTCATTTGCGAGCATGGTACAGCAAAACTCACACACGCTCGTTCCGTGTGTCTTATAATTGTTCGCAATGTTTCATTCCGGTGTAGATATGTGTGCATGTGCTGACTTTGATTCCATTTTGCTGATGGCAGCAAAACATTTTAATATCTCGATACATGCACTAGCATAAATGTTAATTTTTCCACCAAATAGTAGATTTTTTATTATTTTAGTAGTTTCACCAATTTTATTATTTTATTAGTTAGTAGGTTCAGTAGCCACTAAGAAGTAATAATTATTATTTTATTAGCGACTAACATCTACTAATTAGTACATAGGTTTAAGTAGATTTTCATAAGAATGTTAGAAGATTCTTCATTATTAGTGGCTGTTAGTAGCGTTTTCATTAGATTTATAGTAGAGTTTTTATTAGAATTTTCTTGGTTTGGCGCGTCATAAATATTGCGTTTTTTCAATTTTTGCAATAGCGAGAGCACTGGGCATGAGCATTGAGCATCATTAATTTTTTAACTACAATATGTGTATATTATATTTATATATATTATGTATGACGATATTTATTCCAATTGTAATTAATAATGCTCAATGCTCATGCCAGGTACTCTTGCAAAAATTAAAAAAAAAAACGCAATATTTATGACGCGCGAAACCAAGAAAATTCTAATAAAAGCTCTACTGTAAATCTAATGAAAACTCTACTAACAGTTACTAATAATGAAGAATCTACTTACATTCTACTAATAAATCTACTAACATTCTAATAAAAATCTACTAAGACCTACTAACTAATAAAATACGAATGGAAAAAATCGATTTACTAATAAAATATTTTATTATTTATTATTTATTAGTTACACCAATGTGCACTAGCTCGTAGTTTCTTCGAACACAACATGCTCTGGAATTCATTGTGACATTTTCGTGTATATGTCATCATCTCTCCTTTGTTATCATCTCAAAATGATTCCTCTACGCCATATTCGTGCATAAATGCCACTTTGTTTTACAACTTCGAACGCTTTAAAACATGTTAATAAATTTGAATATTCGGAAAAAAACAAGATATTAAATGTGATCTTATCCCGACTTCAAACTATTAATTTATTAAATGCAAGTTTGTGGTTGAATTGTGCCAATGAAAAAAGCTTATCGGCAAAAAAGTCGCAAAGTGTGTAACAAAGGCACTAGCGCCACATTTTAGCTATAAAATTGCATATAATAAAACTGCAAATGTAGTTTCGGCACGCGATGGCAATCCATTTTGATAAAAACACATTTTCAGCCAAATATTTTTGGACCTTGAGAATATATTTTTTTGCGTTTCAAAACTAGTTTTAGCAATTTCAGAAGGAAACAAGTGAACGAATTTTAAATATACTTACACCCGTGGTTATTTTGTCTGTTTTTCGCCCTTGAGATTTTCGTTTCTACGTTTTAGAAAAAAATGATTGGGAATTTCACAGGGGATATGCGAAAAAAATAAATGAATTTTAGTATAAATTGGGTAGTCTCTTTTGCATCGTAAATTCAATTGTTTTTTAACCCTGTCTTTTTAAAACTATACTTAAAACATCATGAAATTTTGCGCAATTTTGAGCGCAGTGGCCCTGGCTCTGGTAAGTGACTAATTATTAAATATTTGTGTGTTTTGATTTTGGATTGGAAATTAAATAAATTCATTTTGAATCCAATAGTTTTAACGAATTTGATTCATTGTTTAACAATGCATTCGAGTAATTTTTGATCATTTTTCGAAGCACAATCGAAAATAGGTCAAGTCGAAGGCGTTTTCATAATTTTCAACTCGCGATTTAGTAGTGACTTCAAATGTTGATTCAAATTAAAATCTTAATGCACATCTAATTTGTTTTAAAATAGGGGAATGTTGGAAATATTAAAATAAAATCACAATTCACATTTGAAAATGAGCCACTGTGGATAACCTTGAGGTCCATGGTTGACTATGGACAAAATTGAGAATCTCAATGTAAACATTTCATGCGGATTTTGCTATTTCAAACCATATTTTTGCCCAAAGAAGTATGAACGAACGGGCATTTTCTCACATATTTTGGAAATTTTGTGACGGTTCTCGTCTAATCCCAGTCCCAGTTTTCGACAAATATAGAATGAACAGCAAATAGATTAGAATCCTATTAAATTTTTGCTTCTTATTTCACAGATCCTAGTAGGTGTTAATGGAGAAGACGAGAAATGCTGTTGCTATGAAATAGAAAACCCCAATCCTCGCTTCAATAAGTGCTCAACAGATCCCATAAAAATGCGTGCGTTCAACGGTCTTGTTTGCGCGGCAGCATTTTGTAGCCAGGTGGTGGTTACGGAGGCGAGAACGAGGTATATATATATTGGCCATACACGATACGATGTCGCTCACGCCTTCATAGGTCTTGGTTTTGGCACTGCGATTGGCACTCCCATTGGCATTCTTGTAAGAAAAATGTGTGGCTATAGTGGTGCAGAACTTTGCAAGGGCGCGGGCATTGGTGCTGTTGCTGGCGGCTGTCTTGGCTACATTGTTGGCGCTTGCATTCGTTAAAAAGAACCCACATCAGCTCTTGACAACTTTGATGCAATTGTGACTTGAAAAATGTTAAATAGAAATTATATTTTTCTTTTTTCAAATAAAATAAACATATTTTATATCTGAAACAAATGTTGCGTCATCAATATGAGTTTATTTATGTACACGGAAAATGTATATAAAAAAGTCGAAAGGATTCTTCAATGAGAGTTAATGCGAAGAACAAAATTGCTGTATTCCTTCATGTTAGGCTAAAAATTCAGTGAAAAAACATGAAGAAATATCACTGAATCGCTAAATTACAACTGAAAATCTGTGCCCATCAATGTCAAGTAGTGATGAATGGCAGATAAGGGCGCCACCTCTGATTGCTAGACTCAACCAAAACCTTCAACAAGTAAACATTTTCTGAATTTTCACGCTTATGTCGTTTTTGTTTCATTTTGAAACATTTTATACTCTTAGAAATAATAAATTTGAAATTATATGAAAAAAACTTCAAGCAACTATTTTATTTGCACCAAAATGTAAGGTCATTCTTATTCCAAGTCATTCATTTGTGAATCTACTCTTAAGAGTTTTTCGCCAAACAAATTATCTACAGTTCTATTTGTCAATTGTGTTTCTATTCGTAACAACATCCTCTTTTCATGTGTTTGTGGCTATATTGCATTTTTACATAGATTCACTTGTGTGTGACTCTCGAAAATCGATGAATAAATAAAACGATCAAGTCCCGTTTTGCATCGTTCGAACCCAACCGAGTTTTTCGTACAAAAAGAACTAACGAAATCCTCACACGCCTCCATCCGGAATAATCCAGCCCTTTCGTCGCCCTTTTCATGGCCCATTCAAAGTATTCAAAAACCATTCAGAAAAATTCGAACGCGAATTTTATTCGCAAGGGCAAGACGTGCAACGGTAGCAGCAACAACAACGAGCGGTTTTGACGAGGATGCCGTAGGCAATGATCGATTCGGTGTGTATCACATTACGAGTAGTCGTAGGATCCAGATCATTGGAACTTGACGTGAAGATTGACGGAAGATTGTTTGAAGTAAAGTGTGACACTGGTGCCCCATGTTGATTGATTTCGTACCGGGATTTTATTCAGTCTTCCGATCGCAAACTGTTGAAATCTAGTAGGAATCCATTCGATGATTATGCCATAAAAATAGTGGGTGAGTTTTTGCATCTGTTAATTATGGAGGTCAAACTGGAACAATTTGTGTCCCGAGTCATGCAGTTAGCATGATCGTCCGACATATTCTGAAATTTGTTACGTCGTCGCGGGAAAATGTAATTAGTCATGCCGCAATTTCGGAAAATTAGAAAAAAATAAATTAAATATTATTCACTGATTCTTCAATAGATTATATGAATCGGTTAGAATAAATGTGAGACTTCACATCTCACCTCTTGCTCTCGCCAACAGAAAATTTCATAAGAAAGAGCAAGAGGCTAAATATGAAGTCCTGCTTTCATTCTAACCGATTCATATAATCTATTGAAGTATCAGTAAATTATATTTACTTTATTTTTTTCTAATTTTCCGAAATATATTGTAGAACAGTATCATAATTTTTCGCGTTCGATGAGGCAAAACAGTTGAAAAATACACATTATAATTATTCAGTTTCATGCTGTCAACCTTACAAGCATCAACTCATATTCGATAAAAAAACAACTGTTGGACCGTGCAATTGAAATGGAATATATTAAAAAAGGAGAATTGTTTCTAGGTGGGGCACGGTTTTGCTTTGAAGCAATAGAGAAATTCTCATCCGTTTGTCATCGGAAAAAAAATATTTTCTTTAAAATAAACGAAGAAAATGCTAATACAAAAATTCAATGCTCCAATGAAGAATTGTTAAGTGTAAAAGCCAAATAAGCAAACGCCAAGGACGAAGTCCAAACAAGTCGAGATCCTCAATGTAAATGTTCACATAATGACAGATGAAACAATATTGCGCCATGCAGCGACTGCATTTTTCAAATATTTTTGCTGCACGCTCTATTATTACTTTTCCGCACAAAGTATTGCGATCGGTCCAAAAAGAATGCAAAACGCCCGGAATAAGTTTTCTATGCGTTTTGAAACTAGAAAAAACGATTGCAATCATTCCTTGAGGTTCATGGTTGACTATGGACAAAATTGAGAGTCTCGTCGTAATCATTTCAATCGGATTTTGCTATTTCAAACAATATTTTTGCCCAAAGAAATATGAACGAACGGAAATTTGCTCACATATCTCGTCTAATCCCAGGCCCAAATTTTCAACAAATATAGATGGTTAAACAGCAAAAAGATTAGAATCTTTTTTAATTTGTGCTTCTTATTCAACTCTCCTATTCATTGATGATTTGACAGCTGATATTGCTTTACAGTGCCATCCATATAAAATATGGAGAGTGCGGCGAACATGACGTTCTCGTATATGTGAAAATTCAAATAAATCTAACCAAATTTCAACATTTTCTTCTTTTTCTTGCATATATCGCAAACTTTGTGCGCTAATGAATGAAAAATGCTATGTAATATATATAAATTAACCGAAAGCAGTAGACAAAATGTACACATTACATTTCTCGCTTTTTTTGAACGACAGAGAAATATCACTTTATGTTGTGGGTATATGGACATTGAACATGCACAAATTCATACTTGGTGATCCAGGGGGCGCCACTTTCAACCAAGATCCAAGCAAATATATGTAGCAAGATTCAAACATTCCAGATTTGTTCTTATTTCACAGATCCTAGTAGATGCTAATGGATCAAAAGACAAATGCTGTTGCCATGAAATACAAAAATCTCATGAATGCTAAGAGTCGGCCATAGATTTTGTTGGCAAGGTTGTTTTGTTGATTGCGCAGCAGTCTTTTGTAACCAGATAGCGACTGCGGATGCGAGGGTTTTAGGTACTTCTGAATTTATCGATTCAGTAATATTTCTTCATGTTTTTTCATTGAATTTTTAGCCAAACATGAAGGAATACAGCAATTGTGTTCTTCGCATTAACTTTCATTGAAGAATCCTTTCGACTTTTTTATATACATTTTCCGTGTACATAAATAAACTCATATTGATGACGCAACATTTGTTTCAGATATAAAATATGTTTATTTTATTTGAAAAAAGAAAAATATAATTTTCATTTAACATTTTTCAAGTCACAATTGAATCAAAGATATACAGAGCTCATATGAATGCATTTGGACCGTGGGGAGAAGGTATGAGTCATGATTTTTTTACTGCCTCACCACAAACACGAAAAAGAATTTGAAATATGTGTGCGTAATACGTACAAATATACGTATTTTGGGAAATTCTCACAACATTCACGAATATTATTCCTGTGACGTAAAGTTCCAGTGTTCCAATGTCTTTTATTATCTACGTTCACATAACCTCACATTGAAAGTAAATGGAATAATATTTGTACATATTGTACGTATTTCCCAAAATGCGTATTTTTGTACGTATTATTACGCAGACAGATTTGAAATACTTTTTGTGCGTGCATTAAAGCCACATACAGCTGATATGGGTTCTTTCTAAGGAACGCAAGCGCCAATAATGAAGTCATCACAATCGCCAGCTAGAGCATCATAGCGCTGCTCCTTGCAAATTTTCTCACCTTTATAGTCACATAATGTACGCACATTAGAGCCAAGGGAAATGCCACCACCATTGGCAGGACCAAGAGCAACGCCTGCACTAGCATTATAGAAATTTTGGCGGCCCATATATATATACTTATCATTCTTAGTCGCATACTGTTCACAAGCGGTTCTTGTGCAACCAACACCTTTGGTAATTTTTTTGACCAGTGCTTCGCACGTATTTGTTACTTTATTTATTTTATAGCAACAGTATTTGTAGCATGATCCATTAACACCAACTAGCACCTGTGAAATAAGAAGCAAAACATAAATTAGATTCTAATCTATTTATTGTTTATCCATCTATATTTGTTGAAAAGTGGAACTGGGCAAAACTATGGTTTGAAATAACAAAATCCACATGAAATGATTACGTTGCGATTCTCGATTTTGTCCATAGTCAACCATGGACTACAAGGTTATCTACAGTGGCGCATTTTCAAATGTAAATTTTATGCATTTCTCATGACGATAACTGATTTTAATTCGATATTCCCAAAGTTTTTCCCTATTTAAAACCAAATTAGATGTGCATATTTTTATTCGAATCAACATTTGAAATCACTAGTAAATCGCTAGTTGAAAATTATGAAAACGCCTTCGACTTGACCTATTTTCGATTGTGCTTCGAAAAATGATCAAAAATGACAATGCATTCGTTGTTAAACAATGAATCAAATTCGTTAAAACTATTGGATTCAAAATGACTTTATTTAATTTTCAATCCAAAATCAAATCACAAAAATATTTAAAATGTAGTCACTTGCCAGAGCCAGGGCCACTGCGCTCAAAATTGCACAAAATTTCATGATGTTTTAAGTATAATTTTAAAAAGACAGGGTTAAAACCAAATGAATGTACGATGCAAAAGAGACTGCCCTTTTTATACTTAAATTTATTAATTTATTTCTCATATTCCATGTGAAATTCCTAATTATTTTTTTTTCTAAAACGTAGAAACGAAATTCTCAAGGGCGAAAAACAGACAAAATAACCACGGGTGTAAGTATATTTAAAATTCGTTCACTTGTTTCCTTCTGAAATTGCTAAAAACTAGTTTTGAAACGCAGAATATATATTCTCAAGAAAATATTTGGTTGAAAATGTGTTTTGATCAAAATGGATTACTAACGTGTGCCGAAACTACGTTTGCAGTTCTATTATATGCAATTTTATATCTGAAATGTGGCGCTAGTGCCTTCCACCACAAACTTGCATTTAATAAATTATTAGTTTGAAGTCGGGCGAAGATCACATTTCATTCCTGTTTTTTCTGTATACTCAAATTTATTTAAATGTTTTAAAGCATTTGAAGTTGTAGAGCAATAAGTCATTCATGCAAGAATTTGGCAATCGATGTGGAAGCAGACAGGAGCGGAGGGAGGGAGGAAAACAATTACGTAGAACAATCATCACGAGCTACTGCATGAATCGAGATATTGTATCTTAACTCGCGAATAATGATTGTCCTACTCACCGCTGGCCGGGAAAGGAACCATCTCTTTCCCTTCGCATATTTCTTTTCATGATTTTATTTTGTGCTCGTTTAATTTAAAAATCGATAAAATAAAGAAAGTAGGCATAAGTGGCAGAAATTTCAAGAGAATTAATGTTGATGAGTTAATAGTTGATTGTTTTTGGTGCTGGCATTGTTGGTGGTGCTGTAGCAAAATTGTGTGGCGCAGATAGTAGAACACTTTGCAAGACCATTTTGCGGTGTGGTTGGCCTAGTTATAGGCGCTTGCATTCCCCAAAAGAACTAATGTATGTTAGCTGCAATGGTGAGGCAGGACAAAATCATAAATCAAACCTTCTGCCCACAGTCAAAATGCATTCATAAAAGCTCTTCCACCTTTATTTCAATTTTGACTTGAAATGTTCAAATGGAAATTATGTTTTTATTTTTTCAATAATAAAGCGAATGTTTTAAATTTATTAGGTCGCAATTTTGTTTTACTTTTCGCCCCTTTACATGTAAGAATTTTATTTTGCTGTTTTAGGTATCGTTTTCAAAATGTCACTACTTTACTGGCCAGAGCATCAACCATAAAACCACAATGCAGTCATGGCGGCTACCTATACATTCACTCACGCATTCACACGACTACTCACTCACGCATACATTCACGCGCTCGCTTCACTGTCATTCTCTCATAGTTTTTCTCTTATAAGGCTTATTATACTACGTTTCAAATAAAATAAACGTATTTCATGTCTGAAACAAATGTTGCGTCATCAATTTGAGTTTATTTACATATCTACGCGGAAAATTCATATAAAAAATTCGAAATGATACTTCAATAAGAGTTAGTGCGAAGCACAAAATCGTTGAATTATTTTGTGTTTGGCTAAAAATTCAGTGAAAAAATTGAATCGCTAAATTGCAACTGAAAATCTGTGTCCATCGATGTCAAGTGGTGTTGAATTCCAAATAAGCGCGCCATCTCTACTGCATTGCTAGATTCAACCAAACTCTCCAACATGTCAAAATTTTCGTAATTTTTAATTTATAAAAATCATATTCTGCTTTAAAAAATAATACATTTGAATGGATTAGAATGAGGACTCAAATTGTGGTGCAAATAAAAGAGCAACATGAAGTTTTTTTCTGTTGTAATTGGAACAACAAATCTTTATGAACAATCTCCTTCATGTTGATCTTTTATTTGCACCAAGATTTAAGGTCATTCTTATTCCAAGAGTTTTTCGTCAATCAAATTGTCTACATTCTCTTTCTTCGGAAACAATGACAGCGAAGATGTGTTTCTTTTCGAAACAACATCATTTTTCCGCATTGTAACGTGTTTATGATTATATTTATATGAATTTCCGAGAATGAAAGTGAGTCCTGAATTCACAACATATAGAAATGCAACAAAAAATAAAAAAAACATTTCACAGTGTAACACCGAAATGGAGAAATTTAAAAGTGCAACACCGAAATCGAATCAGTTTGAAATGCAACATCGAGATCGACATAGTTTGAATAGATGTCTTATTCGGTTTTACACTTTGCAATATTATTTATTTTATGTTGCATTTCTATATGTTGCGAATTTATGTCTCACTTTCATTCTCAGACATTCATGTTTAGATTCGCTTGTGTGCGACTTCCGGCAATCGATTACCAAAAACGATCAAGTCCCTTTTCGCATCATCGACCTCAACCGAACTTTTCGTACAAAATGAACTAACGACCTACTCACAAGTCATCCCGAATGATCCAACCCGGTCATCGCTACAATGACCATTTGATGGCCCACTCAAAATACTCAAAAGAGGCTAAAAACTATTTTGAAGAAAACAAACCAATATTTCGAGTGAAATCCGTCTTCTATTTTGTAATTCAATCGAATAACGACTTATTATTTCAAAGATAAGTAAAACACAAATTGATTTCATAGATTGTGCTGTATGTTTTATTTTGTTGATTCCGTTCACTAGAAGCATACGTACATAGACAAGATCCAACATTCAGAACAAACGATAACGACCTCGACCAATAAGTTGCACAGATAATAAACATTCTTATAGAATACTGCAACTCGTTTGTTCTTCTGCCTGCCTCAATTTAGCTTCGACCATTTCATCATATGCTCTGTAGCACAGCATTCTGATTTCTTGTTTAGTTGGCGATCGTCTACAAAAGTACATGGAATCGTCTGTAAGTGTTTAATGCTTAGTAAATATGAAATACCAACTCTTTTATTCGTTGAAAAAAGTATCCCAAATTTTCTACTTGAATTTGAAGTTTGGCTTTTGTTCTGTAGAGATTATTACATAAAATAATAAAATAAATGCGAATTATTGTATTTTCTTCGTAGAAGAAACTCACTCATCAAATTCATTCTTGCTAAGATTTTTGCCTCTTATTCCGTCTAGGATTTTTGTAATTGTCTGTATAATTCTATGTAATAAAATATTTAAATGAATGTAAATTAATTGCTTTGAATGTGATTGATTTTATTTACATACATTTCAGGAAGGATGAAATAAACTGGACGTATGGGCGCTGTAGTGCATCTAATTGAAAGTTATATAATACTAAATGAATGAATTCAATAATTTTGTTATAAGATATTATTTCATTTTAATCTCGAGTAATGAATCTGAATATTTGTATATGTTCAGTTCGGAAGAATGCACCCAATTTTAAATAACATGCAAAAACAGTTTTTTTGTTTTGTTTCAGTGAACTTCGGCTCGGTTTTGACATTTCTATACTACAAACAAGTAATGAAAATCTGAATAACTTTCTGTATGTGTAAAGTTTCAAAATATACTAAAAAATATTATATCATTGTAATCTTGACCATTTACAGTATTTTAAATTGAATTAGTTAATTATATTTATATGGAATAATGGTTGGGAACACAATTACTTTAAGTTAAAATTCAACCTGTCTTCTGGTGAATTATCATACTTAATATCAGTCAGTTCACTGGTGATCTAATAAAAACATTGAAAAGAAGATTCTATAGAAATATTGAATGAAATAAATAGGAAAATTAGAGTCTGTCCGCAGAAACTACGTGCCATTAAAGCAAAAACACCCATGATAACGATGGAATGGTTTAAAAGTGTCATTCTTCTATCAAGAAATCAACTGAACAATAATGTTAGCTACTTTTTTTGGAGATTTAGATATATTTTCGAACTGATATTCTCACAATACAGAAACGAGAGCAAAGTTTTCGGCACAGATCACAATTTATATACCATTCCTGGCTGCCTGTTCGCAATTCTGTGTGTATTTATCATTCCATGAAGGAATTTACCTAGTTGAACAACAAACGTTTGGAATTATTATTCATCGACGAAAAACTTGAATTAATGTCAACCATAAGATACAATGCTGAATTTTGACATTTAGCCTAACGCGAGCGCAATATGAAGTCAAAATAAACACGATACATTCATTTGAAACATTTCGAACACACATGTAGCAAGGGTGCACAATAGATTTTTTTCTGGTTTATTTCAGCTAATCTAGTTCCAATCGCATTTTGTTGATCTAAAAAGTTAAATTAATTATCTCACATATCGTTCCCCGTTTTTGCAATTAAAGTTTCACCGACATTTGTGAAAATCGACTATGATAATCCCATCAAATGATATCATATTAATCAGTAAAAAAAAATCTGCTACGAAGAGTAATCAGTTTTTTCATTGAAAATGGGTTTCGGTTCTGGCCTGTATGCACTTGTTTGCATAGATGTGCCTTATGATGATTAGTTAATAACAATTTGTTTTATTCATTAAAAAGACGTTTTATTAAATTATGAGTTCCTTACCTTTGTTAACTCATATAGATATTTCCAACTAGAAGTTAATAGCTTTTATAAAAATTTGACTACATTCCAAACAAAACTCTGGAAGTGGATTCTCAAGATCGATCGGAACTGCTCTAGTTCAGGAAAAAGGTTTAAGGGGATTCTCAAGACCGACTAGACTACCTCCAGGAACAAGCCTGGCAGGTTTTCACTATTTTGTAAAAATACCATTCAACAGAAACAGACAAATTGACAGCTTGAAGTGAATACGGGAGCCGAGTCCCGTGTGCTACACACTCATTTCCCCTTCTAAACGAGATATGTGGCACACACAGGAGGAGATGAGTGTGTAGCACACGGGACTCGGCTCCCGCATACATTCACAGCTATCAAATATGTTTATTCTTTACAAATATTTTGAAGAGCATTTTTACCAAATTGTGAAAGCCAGGTCTGGCCCATCCTGAAGATCCACAAAAACCCACTTGATGAAGATGAAGATCGTCTTCAAAATCGTAATCAAAATCCACAATTCAGTCTCTCCAAGACGGAAAATCGTCATCAAGCATGTTGTGTGTCGATAAGAGTCACAAGTATTAATTTTACCATGCTTTGATTTCTGTGCATGCCAACCGAGTTGGGAAATTTTGGGAAAAATCGAAGTGATTATCACTTCAATGTCCGAAATGTGAGGTCAATGTCATTGATGCTTAAAAAAAATATAAAAAGGAATGTTCGTTTGTGTGTCTCCAGTTTGTGCCTGAACCGTTCAACCGATCTGAACGATCCGGGTTTCCATGGGAAGCTTTTGGAACGGAGATGGTTTTTTTGTATCGTAGTGAGATAGGTAAACATTTAGATTATGGTTGATATAGGTATCGTTGTAAAGAACTTGACCTGTAGATGAGCATGAATACCATCATTGTTGTGTTAAAACTACTTAGCTCAAGAAATGGTGGATATATATCTGGATGTATCGATTAACCTTGTATTAGTTGTCACATATAATTAATTTTCTATAGGAATTGAAGAAGCTTAACTTTGCATTATTTCAGTTTTCATATTTTCTTCACAATAATCCTAACCATTCCAATATTTGAGCGAATTATTATATTGTAAAAAAAAACTTTTATTGACCGACAAACGCGTCAAAATAAAAAAAATATAAGAAATAATGAATCTGAAGAAGAACGTGCATTACGCAATCATTACGCTCAAATAGATTGAGTTTTACAACAACAACAACAACAACAACAACAACAACAACAACAACAACAACAACAACAACAACAACAACAACAACAACAACAACAACAACAACAACAACAACAACAACAACAACAACAACAACAACAACAACAACAACAACAACAACAACAACAGCAACAACAACAACAACAACAACAACAACAACAACAACAACAACAACAACAACAACAACAACAACAACAACAACAACAACAACAACAACAACAACAACAACAACAACAACAACAACAACAACAACAACAACAACAACAACAACAACAACAACAACAACAACAACAACAACAACAACAACAACAACAACAACAACAACAACAACAACAACAACAACAACAACAACAACAACAACAACAACAACAACAACAACAACAACAACAACAACAACAACAACAACAACAACAACAACAACAACAACAACAACAACAACAACAACAACAACAACAACAACAACAACAACAACAACAACAACAACAACAACAACAACAACAACAACAACAACAACAACAACAACAACAACAACAACAACAACAACAACAACAACAACAACAACGTTGTCTCAGCATTGAAGCGTAAGTTGTCAAAGAAATTCTAGTTTAATGTAAATTCATGATGAATTGAAAAAATCACAGAAGAAACGTAATCGTTAAATATGAATTTTGTCATCTGGATAAAATTCATTAACTGTAAAAATATATATATCATCTTCCTGATAGTCAATTTATTTTGTCATCCCGATGATAATATTCACCTTTTGTGCCACATATTGAAAAAACTAATAAGGATAATCTTTATCGAGGTAGCGTTAATCCTTTTTTTATATTATTTTTCCATGTTAAAAATTCTTGATGGAACAATTCAAATTTGAGGCCGTGCAATTGAAATGGAATATATTAAAACAGGAGAATTGGTTCTAGGTAGGGCACGGTTTTGCTTTTGAAGCATATAGACTGCTCAATACAGCTCAACATGTTGAGGAATCAGAGAAATTCTCATCCATTTGTCATTGGAAGAAAAATATTCTCTTTAAAATAAACGAAGAAAATGCTAATACAAAAATTCACTCCAACGACAATTTTTTGAGAGCAGAAGCCTAAAATACACACGTAAAGCCAAACGAGTCGAGATCCTCAATGTAAATGTTCACATAATGACAGATGAAACAATATTGCGCCATGCAGCGACCGTATATTTCAAATAATAATTGCTGCGCGCGCTATTATTTTACAAAAATGTAATAGACACGTCCATGAAAACAACTTTGAACGTGTTATATTCGAACACTCAATTTGAACAAAACAATTGTTTTGAATTCAAATGCAGGCCCAGTCGCCTAGGCATATTCATCATTCTAGGAAGGAATTTATCTGGTTGAAACGTCAAACGTTTGGAATATGACATTCTTCGACGAAAACATTGAATTTAACGGAATATTTTAATTTCAGAAGGTAGCAAGTGAACGAATTTTAAATATATTAACAACTGTGTAGAATTTGTTTGTTTTTTGACCTTGAGAATTCCTTTTCTACGTTTAAGAAAAAATGAAAATATTGTAATTCGGAATTTCACAAGGAATATGCGAAATAAATAAACGAATTTTAGTATAAATTGAGTAGTCTCCCTTGCATCGTACATTCATTTGGTTTTTAACCCTGTCTTTTTAAAAAAATTCTTAAAAAATCATGAAATTTTGCGCAATTTTGAGCGTAGTGGCCCTGGCTCTGGCAAGTGATTACATTTTAAATATTTGTTTGTTTTCATTTTGAATCAATCATATAATAAGTCAAATCATACACACATTTAATTTGGTTTAAAATAGAGAAACACGTTGGAAATATCGAAATAAAATCAGTTATCGTCATGAGAAATACATAAAATTTACATTTGAAAATGAGCCACTGTAGATAACTTTGAGGTCCATGGTTGACAATGGACAAAATCGAGAATCTCGTCGTAATCATTTCATGCGGATTTTGCTATTTCAAACAATAGTTTTAGAAGTATGAACGATCGGAAATTTTCTCACATATCTCGTCTAATCCGAGTCCCACTTTTCAACAAATATAGATGGATAAACAGCAAATAGATTAGAATCTTATTTATTTTTTGCTTCTTATTTCACAGGTCCTAGTAGATGCTAATAGATCAAAACACGAATGCTGTTGCTATGAAAAACAAACATCTCATAAGTGCTCAGAGTCGGCCATAGAATTTGTTGGCAAGGGTATCGTTTGCTCAGCAATCATTTGTAGCCAGTTAGTGACTGCGGAAGCGAGATATTTATATGCTCCCGATAAAGACATCAAGCTTGGTAATACGTTCATTGGTTTTGGTGCTGGTATTGTTGGTGGCACGACCCTTGGCGGTGCTGTAGCAAAATTGTGTGGCGCAGATAGTAGAACACTTTGCAAGACCATGGCCATAACTGGTACAATTTGCGGTGTGGTTGGCCTAGTTATAGGCGCTTGCATTCCTCAAAAGTAAGTCGTTCCATGGGCAAAATTAATACCGTATTGGACACTTTGCCAGCATACATGAGTTACTGCGTAGCTCTTGTACATATTGGTATAAATTTAGGATTCATAATATATAAATAAATAAAATAAAAGAACTAATAACAGCTGTATGTTGGCTGTAATGGTGAGGCAGGACAAAATCATGAATAAAACCTTCTCCCCACGGTCAAAATGCATTCATATAAGCTCTTTCATCTTTGAATCAATTTTGACTTGAAATGTCTAAATAGAAATTATATTTTTATTTGATCAATAATAAAGTGAATGTTTTAAATTTATTAGGTCGCAATTTTGTTTTACTTTTCGCCCCTTTACATGTAAGAATTTTATTTTGCTGCTGTGACGGTATGTTTTTGGTATTGATATGCGGCGCACACTTAACGCCTGACGCGTTAGTGATGATATGCTAATTAAACTAATAAATTCAATGACAATTCAGTTCTTATCGGGTTCTCTCCCAAACTACATGTTGTATTTATGCACTGTAACTTACAGATTGGCAATTAGTCGTAGGTACATAACTATACTTCTCCACATATTAATTGCGAGTTTTTCTTTTTAAATTAACGGCGAAAAGAACCGAAACTAAGCGCAGTGAAAGTGGTGCTGTGATAATGAACTCAGACAAATAGATGAAAATACTAAAAGCAGTTAAATAGTATAAAAACGAGACGTAAAGCTAAAAAACAGATAGATATAAGCAAAAAGTGAGAAAATACTGGAAAATAACCGACAGAACAACAAATCCAATAACTAAATACGTGTATGATCATATGCAAAAAAAAAAAAATCATTTTTGAAGACTACCTGATGCTTAAATTAAAAGTCAAAAAAGGTCGAATTGGTGCAGCGGATAGACAAAAAGCATTATACTATCAGATAACAAGTCAAAGCGTAAACGATTTAACTGAAGAAAGCCAACTTGAAATACATAGTGCACCGTTGTACATAAACGCGAACATAAACATTCAGCGCATGCGCCTAACGATATACGACTCTGAAACAAACTAGGCGATAAAAAACGACGCTTATCGCCCTTTGAGTGATGATCACAACAACAACAACAACAAACATTCATAGAGCATTTTTGCCCTTCAGCGTCTGGTCTGTTTTACGAAACAAAAAGACTCATATACCCCTTACAATACCTCTACACAAACCCCGATCGAGAGCCAAGTTTTGAGTTTCATCACACCATTCATATCCCCTCGCAATCAAATCATATTTGACAGAATCTAATTAACGTCGTCGTGGTCTACCCCTACCTCTTGGCCGATCAGCTTCGGCGAACAGAATCCGTTTCGGTAATCGCTCCTCTCCCATGCGTTTTACATGACCAAACTATCTCAGTCTGGATTTTCTTGGTTCCTCTCCTACCGAATCGACGTTATATCTCCCCGAATCGTCTCATTTTGGATTCTATTTTCCCACTGATCGCGGTGCGAGACTCCCGAAACCATTCTCAATACTTTCATATCAGACACTTCCAAATCATGAATTAAATTCTCAGAATCATCCCAGCTCTCGCTACCATAAAGAATAGATGGTCTGAAGATTGACCCGCGAAACAGCTTCTTTGTTTCTGTACTCAATTCACGTTTATTGAAAACGTGTGATCTTAATTGCGCTTCTACTTTATTTTCATTAACCCTACGCTGTTCAAACTCTTTATTAAACTTGCCATCTTCCGAAAAGATGCAAACCAAATATTTCAATTGGGAAACTTGTTCCAACAAGTTGCCATTCAATGAGCAATGAATTGGCTATCGAGTTTTGCCCACATGCATAACTTGAGTTTTTGTGCCGCTAATGGTCATTCCGAAGTTCGTACAACCCTCTTCCAAATCTTTGATACAATTTTGCGGCTCCCCTTCAGAATTTCCAAACATTATCAGATCATCTGCGTAAGCGAGTGCAGAGATAATAAACAATAACTGCAATGGTAATAATTACGGTGGCAATCGTAATAATAATAACAATGGCCAAAATCGTCGTAACAATGATCGCAACACCCAGAACATAAGACGAGTGGAAATAGTGGAAATTTCGACGGCTACCCAGAGCACCCTGGTGGTTGCCGACGAAGATTAACAAAAACAATCTACACTCTTAATCTCAACTTCTCCGAATTTGTCATTATTTACGCCACAGTAGCCAAAAAACAATTTGTATTTCTTGTTGATACACAGGCTGACATTTCAGTAATAAAACTGGACTGCATAGCAGACTTAACAGAAATAAACCAAGATGAGATAATCGACATTAAGGGTGTCACCGAGGGTATCACTGAATCATTGGGCACCATCAACACAGATGTATTACATGACAATTATGCAATTTATCAAAAATTACACATCGTTCCAAATGAATTCAACATTGGAGCGGATGGAATCATTGGTAAAGATTTTTTTAAGAAAAATAGATGCAATATCAGCTACGAAAACATGACAATTTCATTGAATTTTGATAGTGAAGTAATAGAAATACCACTACAAGATGGCCAAGATTCAGACACAATGGTCATACCAGTCAAAAATTATAGACTCCCATTCAGTCAAAGAGAGGAAATTGCACGCCAGGTCGAGCAATTAGGTGAGATTAAATTAATCGAGCCAAGCGCAGCAGAATACAATAGTCCAAATTTGCTTGTACCAAAAAAGGTCGCAAATGCACAGAAAACGGAATATTACCTGACAACAGCAGATTTAAAGCAATGCAAGACTACCCAGAAACTAATGACAAAGATTCAGCCAAAAGATTTGTAGCATTTGCAAATTACAACCGCAAATTTATTTGCGATTTTCGAGAAAATGGCACAGCCAATCAATCTCCTAACAAGAAAGAACACAACTTTCCGTTGGGGAGAAGAATGCATAAACGCATTTAAAACAATCAAAAACGCATTGACCTCACCACAGATTCTTGCATATCCCGATTTCTCAAAACAATTCATCATGGATGCGGAGAAAAAAATCGCTGAATTCTTTTGTGTTTGGCTAAAAATTCAGTGAAAAAACTGAATCGCTAAATTGCAACTGAAAATCTATGTCCATCAATGTCAAGTGATGATTAATTCCAAATAAGCGCGCCATTTCTGATTGCTAGACACTTTGCCCTGTACCCTGTACGCATTTTTTCTTTTTTGTAAAAACGATAACTCAAAAAATGTAGATTAGAATTGATCGGGCGTTAACGAACAAATAGATCTTCATTGAGAATAGAAACGTATTAATTTTCAGCTCATTCGGATAATGTTCCAGGGATATTTTGAATGTTTATTGTTTGACCTCAAAATAATTGTGGTTAATCATACATGAATATTAATTAAATTAATAAATTTGTTTATTAAAGCTTATTATTAAAGCATATTGCTGAAGGAAATGTTTTTTTGTTGCGCGCAAAATAATTTTTTGTTTGTTATTTCGACTGAATCATGTTATTAGCTCTATGATTCAGGAATTTAATGACGTGAACATTATATTCACTGGCTCTTATTGTAGTTTATTAGTTAATACCAATTTGTAATCATTAAAAATTCCTTTTATTAAATTATGAGTTGCTTTCATTTATTGACTAATAACATATTTTTTTTTACTAGAAGTTTATATCTTTTATAAAAATTTGACTACATTCCAAACAAAACTCTGGAAGTGGATTCTCAAGATCGATCGGAACTGCTCTAGTTCAGGAAAAAGGTTTAAGGGGATTCTCAAGACCGATCAGACTACCTCCGGGAACAGGTCTGGCAGGCTTTCATAATTTTGCAAAAATGATCTTCAACAGAAACAGACAAATTGTGCCGAGTGCTTCACACTCAAAGCTATCAAATATGAAGGGTTGAGAGTGAAAGTGACCAAAGTGATCTCACCTCCTGCTCTTGTTCGTAAACATTTCCATCAGCGAGAAAAGGAGGTGAGATTACTTTGGACACTTTTACTCTCAACCCTTCATATTTTTATTCTATATAAATATAAAGAAGAGTATTTTTCAATTTACATTTTCAGTAAGACTCGCATTGGAAATCGTACTAGAATTAGTATAATGTCTTTATTGTTCTGCTTAATACAGGTAAATCAATTTATTTCGGTGAACAGCTTCAAGAAAACCTGTAGAGTAACGCTCAAATGACAAATCGTGTAGTATTCAGGGTTTCCACAATACTTTAGCCTGAAATTTCATTTGGGAACCATATTTCATTATAGGTGTCAAATTGACAGTGTCAATGTTGTTTCTTGTGTGAAGCCTATTTATTACATGAAAACCCTGCAGAAATCTATGCTACTACAAAGTTTGTCATGTAGAAGCCTATTTTACAGGGATTCCTGTAGTCGTTCAACGAAATAAATTGTCCGTGTGGAACCAATTTCCTAATTCAAATATTTGGGTTGCATCTTTTCGGAAGATAAAAAGTTGGGAATGATGTAGTAGCGATACTAAGATCGCACGTTTTCAATAAACGGGAATTAAGTACTGAAATTAAAATGTTGATGGTCAAGCTTGACATCAACTATTCTTTATGGTAGCGAGAGCTGAGTTGATTCAGAAATGTCTGCGAAAAATTTATGAAAGTAAGCGTTGATGTGCTAAGTACGTGCAGAATCAGCATGATATAAAGAACAAAAGTTCATAAAAGTGATATTATTCAATCATAAACGGCTATTCAAAGAACTTACAATGAAAAAAGGGAGCTCACCGAATTTATTTCACTTCTTCCTTCGACAAATGACTCATCCCAAACTGTATAACCATACGAGATGACTATATTTAAGAAAATTCAAGACATTTGGCCAAATATTTTGTTTTTATAATTCAAGTCATTGAGGATGAGTCCGTGCGATGTAGATAATGCATTATCGATTCACATTCGCATTCAAATATATGCATTTGGCTATGAAAAATGGATAAAATGAAGAATATGGAGGAATGTAGCAATAGAATCAAGTCCGGAATGCTCTCTATATTGATACATGTATTTGATTGGAACTCTTTGAGTGGTGGCGCCCCCTGGATGATTTAAGGCGTAGCTTCACACAGACGAAAAATATAGGCACGTGTACGCCAATACATTCAAACATACAAGAGCAGGCTCATTGTACGCGCTAGATTATCGAGGTGGTGACACCGCTCGAAGAGTTCCAATAAAACAGAAGTGCATGGGAGATTTGAATAGAATGCAATGTAAAAACATGCCGATATTGTTGTAATCCCAAACGTTTAAGGATAGAATGTTTGACGTTCAAATATGTGAATTCCTTCATGGAATGATAAATACACACAGAATTGCGAACAGGCAGCCAGGAATGGTATATAAATTGTGATCTGTGCCGAAAACTTTGCTCTCGTTTCTGTATTGTGAGAATATCAGTTCTAAAATATATCTAAATCTCCAAAAAAAGTAGCTAAAATTATTGTTCAGTTGATTTCTTGATAGAAGAATGACACTTTTAAACCATTCCATCGTTATCATGGGTGTTTTTGCTTTAATGGCACGTAGTTTCTGCGGACAGACTCTAATTTTCCTATTTATTTCATTCAATATTTCTATAGAATCTTCTTTTCAATGTTTTTATTAGATCACCAGTGAACTGACTGATATTAAGTATGATAATTCACCAGAAGACAAGTTGAATTTTAACTTAAAGTAATTGTGTTCCCAACCATTATTCCATATAAATATAATTTACTAATTCAATTTAAAATACTGTAAATGGTCAAGATTACAATGATATAATATTTTTTAGTTCATTTTGAAATTTTGCGCACACAGAAAGCTATTCGCTACCTAGTCTTAGCCTTGGTTTACACCAATAATTGGTGTAAGCCAATCATTAGTCAGATAACTCTGTGACTACGCTCTATAATGCGTGTATATGTGTTTGAAATGAGAACATGCAATACAAGTATTATTATTTTTGATTGGACTCATACCAGTTTTTTAAATCAAATCATACAAGTAAAAAATAATTTCAATAAGAAATTGTTTCCAAAAGAAATAAGAACTTGAATAATTGAATACACAAAAAAGTATAAACGACTGCTTCGCCATCAAGTGGACACAGGCGCTCTCATATTGCACCATAACCACTGAGTTAAGCTTCAAGTCATCAACCTCAGTTGAGAAGAGTGCGTTCAGTTCTCACTGAAGTTTTGGACTATTGTGTGTATTAGAGGTGGTGTACACATTCGTTATATTTCGGGTTTAGTTTAAGCCAGTGTATATTTGGGTGGCAAATTAGCCGGTAAATTTGCTCATGACTGGTACATACTACATACAAAATCTGTACATCATCTTTAAGTTTGAACTGAAATAATACCTTATAATAAAATTATTGAATTCATTCATTTGGTATTATATTACTTTCATATAATAGATGCTCTACACCGCCTGAACGTCTGGTTAATTTAATCCATCCTGGAACGTATGTTAATTAACTAAACCACATTTAACGCAATCAATTTACGTTCATTAAATTTTTTTCCAAATACATAGGACTATAGATGAAATTGAAAAAATCCTATACAAAATAAGAGGCAAATATCTTAGCAAGGATAAATTTGATGAGTAAGTTTCTACTACAAAGAAAATACAACAATTCGCATTTATTTTACTATGCTATGTAATAATCTCTACAGAACAAAAGCCGAACTTGAAATTCAAGTGGAAAATTTGGGATCTATGTTCCATCAAATAAATGAGTAAGTATTTGAAAATTACTTTTTAATATAAACTTACAAATGATTTCATGTATTTTTGTAGACGATCGAGATATAAAAAACGAATCAGAAAGTTATGTAACAGAACATATAATGATATGGTTGCAGTGAAAAATAGGCAAAATCAATTTGTAGGCAGAAGAAATGTCATAAGTATAAGTCGATAGCATCGATAGAGCTGAAAAACCAAACGAACTTTGCTACTTAGTAATAAACGAGTTGCAGTGTTTTATAAAAATGTTTATTACCTGTCCAACTTATTGGCCGAGGTTTTATTTTTTATTTATTTGTCACAGTAAGCTGTGAATATGCTGGTCTTAGACCCAATACGGCAATCTTTTCTTTACAATATCATTTTTTTCATTTAGATCGAATAGATGGAAATGCGTGTTAAATTTAATTTTCATTTGATTAAGAGGATCATTTGAATCATTAGTAACTAGTAACTGTTGGTTTGAAACTTGTCTATGTCTAGTAAATCTCTGAGAAAATTCTATCCAAGTCTGAAATTTAATGATGACAGTAGCTTTGGTGAAGGAGTATTTGAATTAATCAAAGATAAAATAAATAGAATTTAAGACATTTTTCTCATATCTTCTAAAATATTCATGTGGAAAAAGAGTAATCTATTATTAATTTATTTATTTGCAACCTGTTTGTTGTTGATTTGTCCCTTCCTTATACAATGCAATATCTCGTCTTAGGCCTATAGTAATTTTGTGAGAGCATGCATAAATGCCAGTCCGAGTGTAAAAGAAAAATCGCGATCATCGTAATATTAAGCCACTGTTTGAGTTCAAATTTTAATGATTTTATTGTTTCTGTGTTTCTCATTTCGACTGGGATTTGATTCCAAAAACTAATTGCTCCAAAACTAAACGCGCGTGTATCGAAGACTGTATGGAGTGTAGTCTGTATGCGTAGATTTTCTTGGCTACGAGTTGCGTTTTCATTACGAACGAACATGTGTTTGTTGTAAATTATCACCACTGAATGAAATTTCGTCCTGGACCGTAAATATAATAGAGGTTGTTATCGTTTGTGCTAAATGTTAGATCTTGTATAGACAAGACGTATGCTTCTAGTGTACGGAATCAACAAAATAAAACATGTAGTTCAATCTATGAAATCAAATTGCGTTTTTCTTATCTTTGAAATATTATGTCGTTATTCGATTGAATCACAAAAAAATACTGAATTTAAGACTAAGTTCATCAACGATAATCAACGAATTCGAATGCTTCACTCAAATTTAAAAAAAAAAATCCAATATTTTGGTTTTAATAAAGCAACATGAATCATTGTTAAGATAAAAAAAAAAACATAATAAAGACAACAACAGTCCGTACAACTTCGTGGAACATTGTGATTTATCTCTTAAAATTTTCCCAGTAAACGCGAGAATATTTATGTTGCAGTTTTATTTTCACATTGATTCATAATACTTTATTAAAACCAAAATATTCGAATTCAATTCATAACGATTCAAATGTCAAATTTATTGGACAGTTTCTTCGAACTGGAATGGCAGCATATTGGTTTGTTTAACACTGTTATATCATAGGGATTCCAATTTAAACCTCTGGCATTTTTGAGTAAGGAAAAACAAATTTATTAATTGTTAATCACAATGCATTCACACGAAATTTTTCAAAAAACAGAGCAGCTGCCAGTGCGAACGCGTGTGTAAGTGTATGTTGATGTTTAAGCTATTTGAGCATTCGCAATGTAGGAAACTCATAGAGTTGTTCCCTAAAACCATGCTCACAAAGAATCCCTAAAACCATGCTTAAAAATCGAAAAAAGTCATTAATATTCTCCAAAAATGTAATAAAAAAATCGTAAAGTTAACATAAATCAAAGTTGTCCTAAGCTCCTTAAGGTGTCGCCCCAGGAAACGCCATCAAAATGTAGGTTCAATTACATATGAAAAATATGTCTGACAGCTCCGGACATGTTGCGGCAACAGCTTGAGTTTATGTACCACAAGCGACGCGAGCGCCCTCAGCTCTAGAGGGCACATTGATGTTTAACACCTCAAATCGAAATTAAACAGCGCGCCAAATTTAAAATATAAGGTTATTGCCGCACCATGGCTCCGGATTAGCATCACCCAAGCGGACGATGCTTTGTATCTTCTCCTATGTAAAGGGGTAGTGAATTTCATTGGACCGCGCCATTTCTACCTAAACGATTGTACTAAGCGCTTCAACATTTCACACCTTCTCCGCCTTCCCCTTCTTCGAACAGCGAGTTTGACAGGCTCCGCATCTTTGCTGTCATTGTTTAAAGAAGGGAAAAAGTGTTTACTATCCATAGAAAAATGGTACAGAGGGCGCTGCTGTCAAGCTAAGTGTCAAAATTCAATTTTGCATCGTCCGCTTGGCATCACCCTCAGTTGCACTGGAAGTCTTCTTCTTTAGAATACAAGGAAATATCATTAATTGCCATTCCAATTTCAATAGTTCAATAATTTAAAAAGTTATAAAATCGTTTTAATTTAGCAAATGTTTTCGAGAATACTTGTTCTTATCATCAGGCCCAAAAGAGAAAGCCATTCAGTAGTAAATATGACAACATCAATGGTTACCATGTGATTTTCTGACATTGGAAAATGATAAATAGTTATTTTGAAATTGAAATCATAACCCGAAATTGGGGTCCCGAAGATGTTTACTTCAATGGTACAATATATAGAGCGGAATCTTCATAAACCTTGTTTTTGTTACGCCAGTCACAGGTTTTTGTAGTCAAAAATTAGCGAAATGATTTTTTTTTCTATCATGTGATCGGCTGGTGTTGATTGGCCTTTTGCTTCGCAGTCTGGTTAAAACATAAAAAAGCACTACACACGAAAAAAAATTCCATTGGTAAAATTGAACTTTACTATATTAATTGATAAGATTTAAATTAACTTACTAACGTTAGTAATGTTCAACTTTACTGATACATTATTGGTGCATCCTTCAGAATCGACGCTCATAACAAAATTTTAACTTTTTTTTAACACAAAAATTATCACTTGGAATGCACACATCTCACGGGAATTCACATGGCAATTTTGTTCAAGGGGCATCCTACTAATACACCGTAGTTCATATAATAATAATTCATATAATAATAATAATTTCTGAAGTTCAAATGGGAAAAATAAGGAATTCGAGCTTCCTTTAAATATGATTACAAAACTCATATCAATCCAAGTTGAAAGATTCTTTTCAAAAATCTGATCCTGTATTTGCGATCTGACCATCGACAACTGACATATATCGACAACTTTTTATAGGGACATGTTTTGAATTATATGGAATTGTATAGAATTATCACGTTAGTTTGCCCCTTGATGTTGCTTTATCACTTCGCGCACAGCATCGATGTATTCTGGCATTACAACCGATATTAGGCGGCCTTCTTTATATTCATCCGCCAGAGAACTACGGCCATTTTTGAATTTGAGGCATATATCATCGCATTTGATATCGTCGGAAGTTTTTCCCCAGTTTTTTTTTTTTTAATTTCCAAATTCACGTTATTATTGTTGCTTCCGATCATATTTCGATAGAAATACAAGTCATCGTGTTTTGCATAACGTTTCAGCTGTTCAAGTATAATAATACGTACTTTATTATTCAAACTGTACATGAAAGAATGTATACAAACAAACAGCCACTGGGCTCGCAATCGTTTAAGTGTGAAGCGTACAATATTCCTTTGACGAAAAACTTGAATTTCATAATAAGCAGCAACGCATATCTCACATATATATGATCTTTATATACGGATGCATTGATACGTCAGGTGTAGCATCATTGTAGAATGGGTAGTATGACTATGCATGAAACGTGGGTTGCCAACCAAATGTAGAAACGGGCATGTTCAAGCGGACCGTGCTTGTATGGAATTGGAGAGCTATTCGAGAGTGTGCCAATTGACCGCGCCATCTTATTTTACATAGGTGAACTCAATTTATATCCATTGTAATACGAACAAAATTTTTATTGACACAAATAATAAAAACAAATGAGTCATTGAAACGATTGAAATATCACATCAATACTACTGCCCAATAGATGGCGCTGGAGAATAGATATGATTAAAATGTCTCAAATAGCACGGTCCTCTTGGGCATGTTTGAATCGAACGAATGTACAACTAAATAAGAATTATTTATTTGCAACATTTTCTGTTTTTAGAATAACAAAAGACCAATTTTTTTGTTTTTAGAGCTCAGGGAATGTATGTTCAACTTGTGACTTGAAAATGAATTTCCACATTTTGTGGTCTTCGTTTCAAATGTATGTAAAAGTACATTACACAAATGGTTCAGATGGTGCTCACGTCGAGCTGAATGTCAAAACTCTGTCTTGTATCTTCCGATTGGACAGAAAACTTTATCAAGGGATTGTTCTTTGGGTCCCAAATCTTAACTATTTTCAATGCAATTGTATCGATTAAAAACCCCAAATTGATTTCATGCATCGCATGTTTTATTTTGTTGATTCTTTGCAATAGAAACATACGTACATAGAAAATAAGAAAAAAAAAATAGCACAGAAAATAACCACTTCTGCCAATGAGTTGCACAAATAATAAACATTATTCATTAAACAACTCATTTGCTACGTAGAGGCTTTTGTCTATGTTTTTCATGACATGTAATTGTTATTGTTTTTAGATTTCCGGAATCGGGTGGTTCGCAACTTTCCAACCTATGACATGTTTTTGTTTTGTAAATTTTTTCGATTTGACCATTGCTTTATACACTTCCTTACACAAATCTTTGATTTCTTGTCTTCTAGGTTCTGTTCTACAAAAATACACGAAATCATCTATTAGTGTTAAATGCTTTCAATTCTACTAAATAATTAAATAGAATGTAATTACTCATTGTATCGACTGTAAAGGAATCCCAAATTCTCTACTCTTCCTTCAATTGTATGTTTTAAACTGTGGAGATTGATTCATTATAAAATAGCTCAAAGTTATTGTATGTTCTTTGTTAGTAGAAACTTACGATTGGTGGTCTTCTTCGGTGTATTTTATGAACTTCATATTCCACATAAATTTTTGAATACACTGCACATTCCTTTATTTTTGGAGACAAAATAAATGAATGTAACTTAATTTCGTAAAATGTGATTGAGCTTATTAATATACTCTTCAAATGTGGTCCGATGATCTTGACGAGCAGGCAATGTAGTGCATCTATAGGAAATGAATGGATTTAGAAATGTTCAATAAATCAACGGCTCCAATTATGGAAAATCATAGAGAATTTGGGGTCGTTGTAGAAATACCCGAATTTGTCTTGGTATTTTCAGAAAACAATGAGCAAAATCACCCAAGAAAATTCAGTTATTTTTTCGATTGACCATTCGCTGTGATTTTAAATCAAAAGTTATATTATGTTTGGACTGAATAAAAGTTTGAAAAAAAATTACTTCCTCATAAAATTCATCTCGTCTTCTACATCGCCATTATAATTAATATCATTCGGTTCACCAGTGATCTAATTTCAACATTTAAAAGAAGATTATTAGTATTTTATTAAATTGATATGGAAATTAAATAAATAAGAAAATTAAACTCTGTTCGCAGAAGAGACTACGTGCCATTAAAGCAAAAACACACAAGATAACGATGGAATGGTTTAAAATTTCCATTTTTCTGTCAACAAATCAACTGATCAATTATTTTAGAAACTTGTTTTTAATAGCAGTCTTCAAAATCTTTCGGAACTGAAAATTTTCATTCAGAAACGAATGTAAACTTTTTGGTGCAGACCACAATTTATATACCATTCCTGGTCGTCTGTTTTGTATTCAAATGGAGGAACACTTTGCATATTCAACATTCAAAAAATGAATTAACCGATTTGACCTTACAGGCCGAATTTGACATGAAGATCGTCATGTGCGCCATCTAAGATTCTCTACATACAATACATACATTTGTAACGAAGGCAGCGAACTTGTGGCGACTTCCACATATTTTTCTCATCACTGCCCACGTAAAGATGTCAAATAGTGGCTTATAATTGTTTACGTTGATATGTACTAAATACACCAAAATATACCAAATATACAAAACATATGTAGCAAATATTCACGAATATATGCGAAATATACGTGATTTATACACCGCTAATATAGCGGTTCATTCATGCTTAACGTATCATCCGGAAGCTCCTAGGATGTCAAGTATTGCCATATTCGATTTATAGTATGGTGCGATGCGACGATTGATTATTCAATTGGGAAAAAGCTATGAACAATTTGAATAAAAAGAAGAGGTATTGCATGTAATGTGCGTTTGTTTCTTTTGTTCCAGTAAGATGTCGCTTCATGCAGTGCCATTTGCGTTTTTTTATAGAGAGTCAAGCGTAGGTGCGATGTAATATCTGCACTTTAAAAAGAATGATGCCTTTTATACGAGTTTTGGACTCTTTTGGCAGTTCAAGAAACAAAGAACAGTAATTTTACACCGTAAAAATTGCAATTCTTTAATCCATAGGCAACTGAAAATGCAAGCGCCTGATTGATTCCGTTATACAGCCGTTTACACACCAAAAGTGGTGTCGGTAACATGACACGTTTATGATTTTTTTTCGTCGCAGCATTCACAATACATCAAGTTTTCAATGATGTTTTGGTAGAAAAAATAATTTAAGTAAACATTCAAAATTCGATAATTTCAATGACAAGTTTTCTGCATATTGTTACACAAATGACAAACAATGTCATTTAAATCGATTTGAAATTCATATTCCCTCATTGCGTATCGGGAATATCAGTTTTGCTGCTATAACGAACTTGGCGTCTAAACAGTTTTTACAGTAAAATATAATAATAGTAATCTTGCCCTCGGCACACAGACTTTTTGTGCGCGGCGCCAGCTCTTATATTTACTGTGTGTGCTCACAATTGCATAGAATTTTGACATTAACGACGGTTGGTGTCCACGCACACAAAATGTGTAAATTCCAAGTCTAGCTTGACTGTTTGATCGAGCTGGAGAAAATTTTGATATCATAAAATGGATAGAAAGGAAATTGCCATCTCCAATCAGTCGGGTGTGAAGCCAAACTTGTTCTAATTGAGCTCAGACTGTCTACTAATGTGACCACAACAGAGAATTGATCGCACTTACTAGCACATGCATATTATGCATTTTTTATGTTTTCAAAAAA
The DNA here is from genome assembly GCA_028476595.1 of Obolodiplosis robiniae. NCBI lineage: Eukaryota > Metazoa > Arthropoda > Insecta > Diptera > Cecidomyiidae > Obolodiplosis > Obolodiplosis robiniae. Next base: position 1,599,435 of record CM052017.1, on the reverse strand, counting down.
GACCAATTCTCTAATCAAATTCCGTCAAAACGAATATTCATGAACAATAGATTTAAAAAAGAATTGTCTGAAATTCTTTTGTTCCTTTAAGCTGATTAAGTAATGACACGATGCAATATGTAGTGAATATGTGCAATAAATCATATTTACTAACGGTCAAATTATTCTATATTTATCTTTAATTTTATTTCCCACTCCAAAATTTACTGAAAATCTATTTCCTTTGAAATTTAGTATTATTGGATTTGTAATTCAACCGAAGTCAGTGAACGCACTCTGATGGCGCGATCATACAATCTCTGAAGCATAAATATGTCTCTCCAGAGACAGACCGGTTTTGCCGTGGTTATCCGGACCCAATTTGACATTAGAGCTTCTCTTCAATATCACTCCACCCCAGATCGTATTCTCTTTTTCAAGACGTACCATGGGCGGAATTTGTGTCGTATTGGGTCTTTAACCAGCATGTTCACAGTTCGTTATGAACACATATTGACATAAATTCAGGCTTTGAAATAAATATTGGGTGAACAAATAAATTTTAAAGGATTTTTTTCTAATTTAGAGAGTTTATTTTGAAAAGCTGGTACAATATATTTTATTCAAAGTATTGTCCATCTGAAGCCACAACATTTTCCCATCTTTTTGGCAATTTATGGATTCCTTGCCAAAACCAGTCCTCATCTTTTGAGTGAAAGAACGAATCGAGCCAATTTTTGATACCGTCGATTGAAGTGAACCGTATTCCGGCAAGGGCATTCTGCATGGATCGAAATAGATAGTAGTCAGAAGGTGCCAGGTCTGGGCTATACGGCGGGTGGGGTAGCGGCTCCCATCCAACATTTTTCACATAATTTTTGACCTCTTGAGTTCGATGTGGCCGAGCATTGTCATCATGGAAAATCAATGACTCATGTCTGGTCGCCCATTCTGGCCGTTTTTGCTTGATTGCTGCATTCAATTTGATGAACTGTTGTCGGTAGCGTTCCCCAGTAATAGTTTCACCCGGTTTTAGCAGCTCATAAAACAGCACACCCTTCTGATCCCACCAAATACAGAGCATCACCTTGGCCGCATGAATATTCGGCTTCGGCGTCGATGGGCCGGGTTGGCCGCGCTTCACGTACGCTTTTTTACGTTTCGGATTGTCGTAATAAATCCATTTTTTATCTTGCGTTACGATCCGATGCAAAAAAGCCTTCTTTTTGTGGCGAGCGAGCGAGCAGCATTTCAGACATGCAAAAACGCCGTTCGACGTCTCTCGGCTTCAAATCGTACTGCACCCAATTTCCTACCTTTTGGATGAATCCCAAGGCTTTTAAGCGATTGGAAATAGCTTGTTGAGTAACTCCCAATGTTTCTGCAAGTTCTTCTTGTGTTTGACATGAATCTTGCTCGAGTAATTCCTCCAATTCAACATCTTCAAACTTTTGTGGGCTTCCCGGACGCTCTTTGTCGTTCGTATCAAAATCACCACTTTTAAATCGTCTAAACCAGTACTCACAAGTGGAAACCGATGGAGCATGATCCCCATAAGCTTCCTGCAGCACACGACGACTTTCAGCTGCAGATTTCTTCAAATGAAAGCAAAGAAGTAATCCTTCCCGCAAATTGTGTTTTGATGGAACAAAAGTAGACATATTCAGGGCACACAAAAACTATGTTGTTTACACTTCGGGGAAATGACAGATACTGAAAAGTGATGAGTAATGATGATGCTTTGACATGAAGATAGTTACAAGATTGCCCGATGCGATATAGTGCTAGTATATCATCTCTTGTAAATCCTTTAAAATTCATTTGTTCACCCAATAATAAAAATAACAAAAATAATTATCAATTATAAATAATTACTCAGACACAAATTTGAATACAATATAAGTATATAGGCCAAATATCTTTCATTTTTCCCGTATAGTAACAATTTGAAAAAGTAAAAATCGACGCCTTGAAAATAAAAATACTATTACAAACAATAAAAACAATATTGTTAACCTTGCGCTCGGGCGCAATCATTTAATACAAAATTTTGCAATTTGAATCGGCTATAAAAAAAAAAAACTAATGGTTATTCTTCCAAACTTTTATTTTTATTGGAAAGCTTGAACTTTAGTATTTATGAATAAAAAACGATATCGTTTATATGACTGCCACGACTGGTCTTACAGTACGCCATTCGGTCAAGCAGGTAAGTGAATGGTATATATTATTTAATTTAGTGTTATTCTACCAAAATAGGCAACATAGTAGATAAAAAGAAATACGCAATTTAATTATTCAGTTTCATATATGTACCGTCAACCTAACAAACATCAGCAAAAGAGCTGAATTGAACAGGAGAATTGGTTCTAGGTTGGCCATAGACTGCTGAACACGTGGAGAAATTGGAGAAATTCTTTTTCAGTTGTCATATTGTACACAAATTTGGCAATTCCTCTTTCTTCAATTCCACTCTAAATCAAAAATCTTAAAAATTTCTCCATTTTATTGAATTTGAATAATTTTTCATGCACGCGTTATTATTATCTTTCAATTTGACACGTCCATGGCAACACCATTAAACATTTTTCATGTACACCATGGGCCTGTCTCTGTACATTTTACTTGGGAGAGTAAAAAAAATCAGAAGTGGCGCCACCATACCACCATGATTGTGAAACATACTTTTGATTCCTTTGGCTCGCATCACTCGCGAACATAAGATTTCGAGTTAATTTAATTTGAACAGGAGAATTGGTGTTCTTCGATTAATGAACAGAAACGTTCGATGTTCAACCAACTAATATTCTCCATGGAATAATGAATATGCAAAGGTTGCCTTCATTTGAATACAAAACAGACCACCAGGAACTGTATATGTAGGGCTGAGAGTAAAAACGGTTAAACACATTTTATCTCCTGCTCACACCAAGGAAAATTCTCGTAAGCGTGAGCATGACGTAAGATGTTTTTAACCGTTTTTCTTCTCAGCCCGACATATAAAGCATGGTCTGCTCCAGAAAGTCAACACTCGTTCCTAAATTGTTAAAATATCAGTTGAAAAGATATCTCAATATTCAAAAAAAGTGTCTGATTATTGTTCATTGGAGTTCTTTTTTTTTATCATTTACGTAGAAAATGACAATTTTAACACGGTTCATCATTATTTTGGGTGTTTTTGCTTTAATGGCACGTATGCTCTGCGAACAGAGTTTAATTTTCCAATTTATTTAATTTTTCAATCAATCCGATTCATTTCATTTATTAAATCTTTTTTAATGTTTTAATTAGATCATTGATGCTAAGAATACTATTAAGTATGATGACACTCCCGAAGACAAAGCGCTTTTTATGGAGAAGTAATTAAATTTCCAACTATTACAAAGTATTAATACAATAACAATTTGAAATACAGTAAATGGTCATGATTACAATGAAAAAACATTTTCAATATACAGAAAAATTAAATTTGGGAAAAACTTCTAATGGCGGAGAAATAAGCCAATTTTATATAATTTCATATTTCTTTTCCGTCAACATATTTATCTCACTAGATATTCTTTAAAGCTCCGTTTTTTTTTAAGTTGGTCAAAAAATGTTTTCTAATCCAAGCAATGGACATCGTCATCTTTCAAACAAAACTGAAATAATACTCAATAAGAAAAATTTAAAATTCATTCACACAGGTGCACTTCAAAGCCGTCTCGTAAATTTAAAGATAAATCAGCCCTAGGTGAACAGTATGTTGAAAACTTCAATTATATTTAACACATTTAAACAATAAATTCAATTAACAAATGTCCAAATTTATAGAAATATCAACGAGATTAGAAACATCTTATCCGCAATCAAGTTCGCACATCTCACTGCCGAAAAATTGGAAGAGTAAGCTTCTACTAATAAATAATATACAACAATTGTAACCGTTTTCTTATAAAATTATTGAATCCCTACAGAAAAAGAAAAGAAATTGAAAAAAATGTAGAAGCTTTGGGATACGTTTACAAACAATTGAACAAGTTAGTCTCAATAACTATTAGAATTAAAAGCATTAAAAACTTACAGACAATTTCATGTATTTTTGTAGAACAGAGGCTGAAAAACAACAAATCGCGAATACCTGTAGTTCTGCGTATGATGCAATGGTCAAAGCAAGAAATTTGTCAAGGAAAAAAAATGTCATAGCTTGGACTGTCGTATAAACCTCGTATGTACCGGAAATCTCACAACAACAACAAGATCATTATTATGAAACACATAGACAATGTTTATTGTCAGTGAAACTTATTGTCTCTGTTGAAATTTGGTTCTAGTCTATTTACGTATGTTTCTAGTATGCGGAATCAAAAAACTAAATATTCAATGTAAGAAGTCAATTTGCGTTTTTCTTAATCGATGCAATTGCAATAAAAATTGGTTATAATTTGAACCCAAAAAAGTAGTCTCTTGATCTTTTTGATCAAATTGAATAAATAAATAAAAATTGCAGCATGAGAAGAGATTTTTGCTAAGATTTTGGCCCATTCATTTCTAAATGCACGGACATTATCCGACGTCAGCCGGTTTCTCGCACACATCCCAGATTTTAAACTAAATGACAGCAATGGAAGTGTGAGTTAGTGGTGCAAACAAGTGAGCGAAGTTAAAAAAAAGAGCAAAGGAAACTCTTAGCGTGAAAATGCTCCACCGCTTTTAATAGCTATTGTTTTATGTGTTTGGTCGAGAGAAGGAGCGAAATACAGAAAAAACCGTAAATCCTTGTTAGACACTGATTTACCATCTTTATTAGAATCATTCTTGAATATCGACTAGCATTTCATTTTTCTTGTTGTCGCTTCTTGTATTTAATATGCGTTTTATATCACGGACATTGTTCCCATATATCCGTTGTTTTCCACATTTCTGGTGTTTTTTTCTTTCTCACTCTCTCCCTCGCTCAAAGTGTGCAATAGTCCTGATGCTTTAACGAACGCTTCAGCATTCTTCTGTCATCATATTTTTATCTCATGTCATTTTTGCGTGCTATAATGTGCTGTATGCGTGGCGTTGCTGTATGGAAAATCTCACACTTACATACATATTCGCTCTCTCTCTCTCTCACACACACAGTTCACATTTTATGTTTATTACAATGGTTTCGGTTTTCATGCAGGATTTTTGATTTTCTTCTATTTGAGCATGAGCATTTCCTCGCGGTGATGGTTGGCTATTGCACGTTGGATTTGTTGCTGGTTGATCCAAATGTACGCTAGTGGGTACCTTCAACATTTGGATAATTTGTGCACGCGCTCGAAATGTATATTTATTTATTTATGTATGTGTCTCTTGTTTGTTTGCTCGCCCTTGTTCAGTGTGCATAACAATTGGATCGGGTTTTATGGTTTCTGCAAATTCATTTAATCTTACATATTGTTTTGAGCGTCTAATGTCTGCAATGCAAACGTATTACGAGCTATGATTCAGACTAGATTTTTCCTTTTTTCAGCAGCCATTTGAGCCGCAACAACAATAGTAGTGTTCGACCTTCTTGTTATCGGCCGAATGCGAATGGATGAAAAATCAGTGTGTGCGCGCGCTTAATCCCGGTTTAATACACTAAACCATGTGATATATTGTTAATGCAAACGCCAATTAAAAAGAAAATTATTGTTTCATTTTTCGATTGTACTCTCCACCGGTTCAAGCTCAGCGAAAGCATCAACTGCTACAGCAACAGAATCAGCTGAAAGAAAAGCCAGACAAAAATATATTCTATTGGATATTTCACAATAAATTGAAATGGGCTTCCCCTTCTTTCGGGCGCTCTTCTTTTTCCTATCATATTTATGAGATGTTAACCGGTATGCGATGATTTCATTCAGAATGCAATGATTTTTCACAGCGCGAAAAGTTTTTGAATCTATAGGAAGTTCTAGCGCATTTTTGTGCCGCTCGCATTCTGCTACAAGCTCTGCATTTTGTATCTTGTTGAATGTACAATGAATGACTGAATTATGTTTTTGCTTTCGATACCTTAATCAAATATTCAAATGAATGCAATGGACATTTGCAAAGGAAAATTGAAATGGCGAACGCATCGTCAACACTTTGCCATCTCGCAGAAATATACACTTGGCATAAGATAAACCGCATAACGCTAACTTTGCATATGAAACGAGCAAAGTTTTTGAATATCAACATCGGCACAAGTACAAAAAACAAATACACACAAACAAATAAGATTGAGATGCAAGCGGCACGACCACGCACTCACCTTTACACCGCATTCATAAACATTCTGAATGTAGGTGATGGTAAAAATGGAATAAATTAAATCAAATAGATTTGTGGCGCGCAATACTTTCATCGCTTTGAGTGTTCTTAATAAAGTTGAACATGAAATGACGTGGGTTTTTGCGGCAGGCCACATTGACTGAGAGTATTATTTGTTTGCGATGGCTTTTTTCTATTATTCCATTCATGGCTGCATTGCTTATTCACAGAATAATTTTCTGCTTTATATCGATCGCGTTGCGGATTTAATGATAACTTTTATTAAATACCTGCAACACGTTTTTTTAATGCGAACCGTGGAACTCGGCAAACATATTTCGTTGGAAAGATTGCCTAGGTTTGTATTGAATTGCCACGATATATGATGCACTGCATGCCCATTAGCGTATTACACACAGCCATTTGAGGGAGACAAATAAATTGCAATTCGGGTGACTTCCAATTTATCCTGCGTGACTCGTTGCAGAGCACATTTAAGCGTCTAACATCCAATTCGACATGTATATTCAACTAACTATGTGTCGTGTATACAAAATTCCGGTGTGTGCTTTTTTTTGGTTTCTTGTCGCGCGATTCACGTGAGCAACGAACAAATAAGATATTGTTTTAACTTTATCGCTTTTAGCCTCCCTATCCTTTTGCGCCCACTATAAAAGCAATTCATATCTTTGTTTATGGCAAAAACGTGTTGGAAGTGGGGAAAGAAATTTAAATTAAAGTTAGCACTCTGCCATCCAACCAGCCAACCACCATTCCACGGATGAAAAGTAACAATATAAAGTGATGCTGGTGTTAAACCGCAAAAGTCATTTACCGTCTTTAACGCGCTCGCAATCGCGCTCGCGACCATCACACACACACACTCACACCCACACAAACAGCTCAAGTGCTGGAATGATATGCGACGCAGATTAATACGATGTGTGCATGTTCTGACTTCTGTTATGAAATTGGGAATGAAAACGCGGCGCAGCAGCAGCAGCAAAAAATTGTGTTGCGATAAAGAGCAGAATGAATTCATTTACATTGAATCAAAATTAGCCTATCGTATTGTTGCGGCGTTACAGGCCAAATAGAAATTTCACTCTTGGAAACATACGAACAACAAATAAACATTTGAAATGAACGCCGCCAACTGAGAAATACTTATATTTCATTTTCTCGAGTTAATTAAAAGGTGTTATCCGCAATGTGCTTATTAATTAACAAGTTCTCAACACTTTTAATCATGCTTTTCCATTTTCCATTTTCCATTTTCCATTTTCCGTGTATCCAGTTCATTTCCTTCGCCACCGCCGCCATCCGTCTTCGAGTCGGCTTCGTCTTTCTGCACTCAAAGATATAGCTATGATTTTGTTGGTGGTTGACAATCAACCAGAGGAGAAAGACCAGATGATGCATAGCGTTGTGTTAGAGAGAGCAGCATAAAAAACCGGTCAAGAATTTGGTGTGCAAACAGAATTAACTTCCGAATATCCATAAATTGCTTCGGCAAACTCGATTCGAAATGGAAAACGAACTCTCTGTCTCAATTATTGTTCCGCACGAAACGAAAGCATTTGCGAGTAAAGGAAAAAGTTTCTTAATACAACGGAAGATGCAAGAAGAATTGCATACAATTGCAATTGCAAGTGAAACTAAATCAACAACAACAACAACGACATTCATTACTGCATTATTTCAGCTGGATGACAATCTAATCGACAAAGTTGCATTGCCAACCACAACAAATTCGCACGGCGAAAGAGAGACGGCTAGAAGAAGAGGATGAGCAGCTTGCTAACAAATTATTAAAATGCATTATTCATCGTTGCGAGGTATATATATGATGCAGTGGAAATTTGAGTTTGCTCACGATGAGTATTGAATTTGCGTTGACCCCCTCTCAATTGAGAGTCTCAGAGCGCACCACAACAATAGATAACGATAGATTGAAATAGTCAGCGTACAACACATTTGCGCCCGCGACAAAACGTGCACACCGTTAAGATGGTGTTTATTGTAAATCCAGATGCAAACTAACGAAAGTAAATTTCATAAATTTCACTTGCAACGGAGACGCTCTTTCGCTTCCGAATCGTATGGACTTGGCAATAAAATGTAGTTTGTTTATGGGCTTAAAGGGTACAGGGAGAGAGAGAGGGAGAGAGAAAGCAAGGAAAATCGCAACAAAAAGGAAATAAAACCAAGAACGAACATTAAATAGTGTAAAAAACAATTGAAAATAATCATCTCGAGACGCGCGAGAGCACGATGTGGCGTAAATGCCAGACATTGGGATCTGCCACGAAACTTTTCGTTCACGTTATTCATTTTGATTGCACCCAGTGTGCGATGGGTTTTCATTTGAAAGCGGCAAAACAAAAAAGCCAACGAATTAGTTTTGTGCGAAATACATTTGTGTGATAAAGCACACACTTCTTTCGCCGTCGTGGTCGTTGTCGTCGATGTGTATTCGACGACATTGTCTGGTTGTTCGTGCCGCTTTTCGATGAATTTGGTCGGGTTTTCACCCCACAGCACACTTATAACTTGTTCGAACGCAAAGGAATACCTAAATCTAATGCCAATGCGCCACCACCAAGTCATTATATGCAGCTATCGAGAAAAGAGAAATGAAAGCGTCTCGGTGTCGCCACACAAGAAGAACCACACGAAATGGTTAGTTTTTTTTCCCTTCGCTCAGTCGATCTCGGTTTTAATTGTTTGTGTATTTATTGATTTGCATCGATATTCTTATTACTATCACATTTCCAACTTTTCGTTGTTTTATTATTTGTTTTGATACTTCGAACAGCGAAAAGTCCCCGTAGAAAAATCCCTGTCGAAAAGTAATCGCCTAGGTTGACATTTTATTGTCGAAGAAGTCATTTCTAAAGAAATTTCATGTCAAACTCAAATAAACACAGCGCCGACAATATTATTGAGGTTTTAGTTGCACGGTGCGCGGATTTATACAAAATATATTCATTTCCATGGACCTGAAATGATAAGCCCGAATCACTTGTTGTTTTATATGAACAAATCATTGCTGGGGTCATTTCACAACCATTCTATTTATAGAACCACTGTAATAATCGACGAATATGTTCCGTTCTCTTGAATTTGAGCGTAATCAAGACAGCATATAACAAGTGTACTACACACACAACAGGCTAGCTGCTAGCGTGGCATATTATCATTGAATATCTGACGGTTCTATTGACTGGGAATAACTTTAAACTGATAACGCTTGTGCAATTGATCGCTATTGGTCACACAAAAACATATTTTCAAAACAAAGCAATAATCGATTAGAAAAAAAATAAAGAAAACGATTGAAATTGGAGTGATAGCTCAGCTCAAATAAGTCGAAATATACGCAAATGAGCTTCCCAATTGCATTCGGTACTCGTTGCACTGGGAGTTTACTAGAAAATTAAGCCACTGAGCATCAGAAACAAGTGATATAAAAAAATCCAGAGCAAAAGTGGAGATTCGTTGCAAATTAACTGGGTCTTCCCCAGTGACATTTTTTTTCAATTACAAAATGAGCGATATCAATTATTGTTTTTAAATGACATGGTTGCCCTTTCGAAAACCGGTCTCAAACCGGTTTCATCGAATGGATTAATCACATTTGCAGTGATGCGTTTTGTTTATTTAATTTGATCGAGAGCAAAAAGGGTCACCAACACAATTCAATTGAACACAACCAATTAACGGGCTGGCATTCATATTCGTTCGAATGAGACACAAAGAAAAAACAAATCGTAGGTTTTGAAAATCATTCTGATTGTCTCATTATTAAATGCGTCACAATGGCGGAATTATTTGTTTCGGGCGAAGAAAGAATATACGGCTGGCTGAAATTTGAATCTGTCTAATGTAATCGATGACCTTTGGAACCACACATCAACGATAAACACATCTCAAAGAAAATGCTCCGACGTAAGGCGATCGCTTGACAAATACATCATGATACGGTTGTGCGTGTGTGTGTGCGCCGTTTTGCATGTATATACGACAAACTAAATAATGTAGACACCGTGTTTGAATGGTCTTTTGACAGAAACCATTCACAACGTGTCAAGTGAGCATACTCTGAGCTAACTAGTGCACGAAAAGGAAGAAACAACGACACATTTTCAGAGGTTTTTATTTGATTGTTGAAATTAACCAAAGTGATTAGCAGAGAGAGAGAGAGTAGAAAATCGGAGTGAGAGTAAAATTGAACAAACCATGAATATGTCTTCAGTAAAATATGTGATGAGTAATTCAAAGTTATTGTTCGGTTCGGTGCGAGCGAATGGCGTTTTATTGTCGGCAATTGACAGAGGATTGCATCTGCATAGGTCGGCAAGCAGCCGCACACAACCGGAACTAAGTGCATTGCCAAAGAAAACGCCTCTCTACGATTTGCATGAGCAACATAAAGGGAAATTAGTTGATTTTGCGGAATATTTGCTGCCGGTGCAATACGGGAATCTCAGCATTTCAGCATCACATTTGCACACAAGACAGCATGCATCCATATTCGATGTGTCACATATGTTGCAAACATATGTTCGAGGTAAGGATGCTGTCGAGTGTTTTGAATCCATTTGTACTGCCGATATCAAAGGATTAGAGGCCAATTCCGGCACTCTAACCGTATTTACAAATGCAAACGGTGGTATTTTGGATGATTTGATTGTGACCAAAGTGTCAGATGATTTGCTCTATGTTGTATCAAATGCGGCTTGCCGAAAACAAGACATTGCAATCATACAGCAATGTGTGGTAAGTATTTGCTCAGTCTCCCTATAAACCAAATGTGCTCTCGGCATTTATATTTATGCATTTCGAAAATCTAGTTCAAGTAATTTCGAAACAACTAATAGAGCCAAGAATATTGAATGCTCGTCGAGAGAGAGAGAGTGAGAGAGAGATAGAGAAAGTGAGAGAGAGAGAGAAAGTGAGAGGGAGAGAGATAGAGATTGAGCCTAAATGTTATTTTGTGAATACTCTCATATTCAGGATAGATTTAATAAACTCGGCAAACACGTTTCGGTTGAGTTCCTCGATAGTGATGTGCGTGCATTGATTGCATTACAAGGTCCAACGGCTGTAACCGCACTTGAAGACATCGCCTCATTGTCTTTCAAAGATTTGTATTTCATGCAAACGAGGGTGGCCAATGTAGCCGGTGTCGATGGTTGCCGCATCACACGTTGCGGATACACAGGTTTGCTTTGAATCGTTTGATTTATGTTGGAACACGACGTTGTTTTTTTTTTTTCTTAACTTCGCTCCGGAATTTCAATAAATTTTCTCTCTCTGATTGAAAATGGTGAAATAGGCGAAGATGGTGTCGAAATATCGATTCCAGGTGACCAGGCGACACATATTGTAGAAGCATTATTAAATTCGACACAAGCCAAAGTTCAATTAGCCGGATTGGGCGCTCGAGATTCATTGAGACTTGAAGCTGGACTTTGTTTATATGGAAATGACATTGATCAACAGACGACACCAATTGAAGCGGGCCTAGCGTGGCTTGTCGGTAATAAAATACAATTCGTTGTTGCAATACGAATAATTCATTATAAACTTACGCAGCTAAACGTCGCCGAACAGAAGCCAATTTTCCAGGTGCAGCAACTATTTTAAATCAACTTAAGAATGGATGTGCACGTCGTCGAGTTGGCATTCGCTTGGGAAAGGGGCCAGCAGCGCGGCACGGTGTTCAAATCTTCAACGGCGACAGACAAATCGGTGCAGTAACAAGTGGATGTCCCAGTCCAAGTCTTGGAGGCAACGTTGCTATGGGATATATAGCCAATGACTATAAAGCGATCGGCACACAAGTCGAATTAAAAATCCGCGATAAAATATTCACAGCGACTGTTGCCAAAATGCCTTTCACTCCCGCTCACTACTACAGCAAACCAAAGTAAATTATTTTTTGACTAAGCCTAACAAATTCAATGATTTGTTGCATACAATCAATTGGAATTTTTTACAATTTTCAATTGAAATAATTAAAACAAAATGATGTGCATATAAATTAATAAACAAATATTTGTGGAGAGAGCGAAAAAACCAACTTCATTCATAATGTTTTTCTCTTGAATTTGAAAATGGTAAATATTTTACCAACTGATGGTTGGCACACCTCGTTTTTTTCTTTCTTCTAGAGAATAAAAATGTTCTATGAATGAAATATCATATTGAGTTTTGCAAGAGCATGTATGTATTGTATATTATTTATTTTGTTGTTTTCACCGATGTAGGATGTTTTCCGCACAAATGCCATTCATGCAAAAATTTCAATAAATTGTTGGATGATTTTCCCAATTTTTTTTTATTTTCATATTGATTTCTTCGTTATATATCTGCATGAAAATTTAAATTGTTCGGCACACTATAAAATCTCAACGAAAAAATGTGGAATACAAAGAACTCAAATTTGGTTCGATTCCACTTCAAATTTGATAGAATTTGAATGGGATTTAATTGACAATTACAATGTTGTAACATTGACAATGTAAAATAGAGCGGAACTCCAAAGTATTTCAATCAAATTTGAAAAAAACCTTGCACGTGTCGCAAAGAAAGGAAATAAAAATTAAATGAACAAGAGGAATATTATTTGACGTTGAAACGAATGATATTTTAATAATAATCATGATTACTTCTATATTTGATTCCACATTATTTGCATCCTTTGTTATTTAAATGCGGAATCGATCGCAGTTTTTCCGTTATTATTTTGGTTGTTACTCTATTGAAATCGCCGCATGACTGTTAATTGGATCGCAAAAAAGCACGTTCGGTAGCTGCAGGTCAACAGTTCAACATTCATACAGAATGATGTTGCTTTGTAATCACGCCAATTTCATTGCAAATATGTATATGCATTTTTGCCTGTGCAATGTGCATTCCAATGATTCCAATATCACATGGTGGACCAGGGCTGCAGCATGCAGCTCCAATCGATTGCACATTTTTCGATGGGTATGAATTTCGTGTCAATTTATGTGTACACTTGCACATAAAGTTGAAATAAATTGCCCAAGCAATTGCTGATGCGGTGTGTGCATAGTAGCAGTGGCAGCAGCAGTTCAGAATTCAAAATATCAATCAAGAAATTATTACAACATTACATATGTTGCATAAATTGATAAAGAAGCAAAAATTAACCAAATCCACCAATAGACATCGGTAAATGGATAGCCGCACCCGTAGTCAAAATACATATACACATGTGACATATTTAACCAAATTGTAAACAATAATTGCACTGGTTTTAATGCATGTTGTTTGCATGTGCACGATGAACCAACCAGACAGATTGTGATGCTTTTAACATTTTGCAAACAAAATAACAATACACATCAATAATGAATACATACACACATCCCTTCTTCGGACCTCGGACCCGGGCCTCTCTCTCTCTCTGTACTGTGCATATTGAAAAATTGAAAAATTGTTCTAAATGTGCTATGCAACATACAACCAAACTATTGTTAGAATGCTTCTTTGTTTGAGATCAATTTCTAAATACGTTGCAAATATTTGAATTATTGACAATGGACCGATATTTGACAGACTTTGTTATTGTGAACAAATGTCCAAGAGTGATAGTGGCACTATATTTGGCCCTTTTGAGCTCATTTTATTCATTAAAAATCGTTCGTTTGACCAAATAAAATCGGTTATTCATGATTAATTGCACAAATTGCACCATCAGAAATATGTTACTTCGAATGCGACATTTCGATATTATCAATCAACCTTAAATCATGCTCAATGATTGCGATGTAATGCATATTTTGGTAGCTAACTTTAAGTTGTAAGCGATGATTGTCGTACAAGTGTCGAGAGAGAGAGAGAGAAGAAGAAGAGAGTGCGTGAATGCAGTCTAGTTGTAAATATAATTGACCATCAATGACTTACCTAATATTATCCCTTCTGGAAAAATATTGACTGAATTACTAAAATTTAGTCATTTTATTAAAAAATTGTATGAGAAACAGTCAATTTTATTGACTAACAGTCAGTCGTTCAGTCGAATATTTTGGGACAATTTGGCTTGAATTATAATTATATCTATTTTGACTGACTGACTGACTGACTAAACATTTTGACTGGCGGGCTAACTTTAAACAACCTAATGCAACTTCAATCATCAGTCGGCCTTGAATAATTGATAAAAAATTATTAATTAGTCAAAATAGCTAGCTATTGATTATATTTTAAGCCATTTTTCAGCCGAATTGTCCCAAAATAGTTGACTGACTGGACAGCCAGAGTGATTCCACAAGGGATATCGACAATCTTCGTTCGAAATCATGTTTTGCTCATGTTGCGAACGCATTCGATATTGCAAATTACACGTGTATAATGTGAATGACATTATGTGATTGAGTATTTTGCAAAAAGCTAGCATCCCACCTAAATTGCATCAGCATAAGCGAATGAATAAACCAAACTGTCGAAAATATAGCGATATATGTAAATAAATTGATCGGATATTTGCAAACGGGATATTTGCCGCTCACTCGATTATGCATCATTTTCGCATCACTATATATATATCGCCATTTTATTGTAACATTTGTGTGTTGGTTGTGTGCATTGAAAAAATCACAATCAAATTTTTTGTGTCCAAAGTTTTATAGAAATTTAGTGCAAACAGACATTAATCCTGGTTTTGTCGCTCAACAATATATTAACAATCCGCAAACAATTAACCGCAAAAATGTGCGCAGGCAATATGAGCGAATGAGTGAAATGTGTGCATCGGATTAGAATTGGATAGATTTTCGAAAAGTAATTTGAATTTATGTTCGGCTCAGTACGATGTTTGGCCGAACGTCTCACATGGGCCATCGCATCTCACCAAGAGTACCAATCAAATCCAATCGCTCCAGCTAAAAATGGATCACTCTCATTTAGTGTGCCCATGTATGATCAATAAAATCGCAAACATTCACGGAATTATTGTTTAATGTGTATACAGACTCGAGCGCGCACACACAAATGAGACGACATGAAAAGTGTGTGTTTGTCGACGGTCGTCGCCGATGATAACAATAGCTAATACAGTGGTTTTTAACAAATAAATACACAAATAACAGCAACAACAATAATGCATCGACAAGCTACGTTTATTCCGTTTGGACCGAAATGTTCGATATCAAATTGACAATTGTCGGAAAATCCAATATTATCAATAGCAATTATTATGGATGTTATTAAAATCGACCAGCCGATGATGGACGTGCTTTCGATACAATCGCTCTATAGATCTGATTTAGAAATGCTGGATTTTTCATCAACGAATATGCAAATCGCTTTTCGATTCAACGTTATGCGGAATTATCAGAAATTGGAGCATTTTCATTTCGAATTATAAATTAAAGTAAACTACAAACCGAGAGAAACAGTGTGTGTGATTGTCTGTCATTATTAAAACGGATCAATGCGTCATTATTCGCTTGACATAGATCGACATCGATTGTGGTTGAAAATACAAAATTAACGACTGGCATTTTGGTCGGCACGTTTGGGCAATGGGCATACCCAAATAATTGCAATTAATAAGCAAACAACATGTGCATTAGCATACTTTCAAGATTTCCGGAGGGATGGAATGGAGTGTTAAGGCAAAATCGGCAAAATATACGCAAATATGACATTAGTACCAGCAATTGCTGATCAATGGCTAATTCAGGTACAAATTAAACGCTGATCTACGAATGTATTTTATTTTCGTATAAAAAATCAATTTAAATGAAATCCATTTTGATTCGGCGCGCATTCATCCGCATTTCGGACTTGTGAATGGCGATCGAATGAACAAAAACGAAAGTACGAAAACGAACGAACAAACAGAACAAGGTACACAAAGACACACAGTATTCAGCAGTAAGTTGAAGAAGATGCGAAGAGCGGAAAAAAGTGTGCTGTTTTGTGAAAAGCAAAATAATCCCTATTATCACTGTGTCCATTCAATTTGGCAGCATTCTGAAATACTTATGCCGATTCCAACACCGAACACATGTTCCAATTTTGTTTTCCGTTTATTCGGTTCACCTTGTTTTCGTTGCATTTCTCTTGTTCAATCGATTGTTTGAATACAAGGCAATGCCGACTACGGCAACGAAGACTGCACAATGAATAAAAAACACATTCAATATTCAAACAATGCATATGATTTGCGAATGCAAATGGAAGAAAGAGAGAATGAAAAAAGATCGTGCCGAGAGCGAGAAGGAGGGAGATGAGTAGCTAACAGAGAGCCAAATAAATTACAAATCCATTTCAAAAATATTTGTCTCAGAAATGTGAACAGGATGTATGGAAGGTATACAGTCATTTTGTAACATGTACTTGATAGAAATAATAGTTTGCATTTGGCCGTACTTTACATACAAATTATTCATGGCATTTATATTCGAGAAAATGGGTAAAACCAACGAGACGAGAGGTGAGACGAAACAAAAGGTGAATTTGAGAGAATAAGATGAAGAACGTTCCCAAATATATGCAGAAAAACCTTCAATTTGACGAGATTCAGTTATATTCGCCGTTTTTTTTCGCCATCTTTGCGTACATGTGCATAATTTAACATACTATTTCTCTCGAATGTTTCTCTTTTTTATCTGATTCTCAATGAAAAGTAGAAGGACCATGCAAATTCTATTGAGTTTTGAGCGCTTCGCAATTTCAACTGAATTTGTATCAATATAATTGATTGAGTTTTCCGCTCACCGGTTAAATTCATTCTAACAGATTGATCTAGGCTAATGATAAATATATGGAAATATTTGGATATATTTTGAATCAATTTGTGTTTATTTACGGAACATATAATCAGAACAAGCAATTAACATTTTCGTTTATAAATCAAATAGCAAAAATAAAAATCGTCCAAAAAAATATGTTCAAGATGATAAGGATGTGATCTTTATAATATATGTTTCACACAAGTCAACAAGTTAAATAAAAAAATTCCATTCGCATTCGATACAAAATAGGAAATTGCTTTAAATGCTGTACAAAGAATGGATATCGAGAAGCAAGAGCTAGGATAATACAACGGATTGATAATCGCTAGAAAAATCCTCAACCAATTCAAGGTAGAGCCTTTGATCATCCTGAAAAATTTATTTATATTCATTTTTGTGCATCATAAAGCATGCGACCAACTGGAATATCGTTCAAAGTCAGACGATCGCTCGATTGTTTAATGAAACATTCAATTTGATTGTATTCTGCCGTTTGCATTGAACAAAAGTTGACAATGCGTAAGCTGATGGGATCAGTGAACGAGAACATCATATTATTAAAACATGCCGGCATTCTGGCGAAGTGAACTGATTCGACTCAAAAACCAATGGCAAACCAAGCAGGGGAAAGATTTGCGTAGGAATCAGCAAATGAAAATCTGCTAGTGTAATGACAATAGAATTTTCCTATTGAAAACCATTGTTTTCTATTCCAAAGCGACAAATTCTCATGTTGCCGATTAATAGCCGGGCTCCAATTTGTTTATTCATCTTCTAATTTTCCTAAGTTTCCGTAGAATTGTCATTGGTCCCGAGTACACTATAATTGAAAACTATTCGCTTTCTTCATGCTAAAGAGTTCTAGCTGAATCAAGCTACGGCTAAGTATGATTTCGTTCCTTAGTTCAACTTCGACCATTGGTATCCATTTCTTTACTTCACATAACATCGTTGCTGCACGTTAAAATCGGCACATCATTTGCATTCACATTTCCTTCGATGCGTTTTGATCGGTTCGGATGCACGCTCTCACGTCGCTCCAAGTTTTTATCAACAATTGGATTTACGTATGATTATTCAATGGAATACCGATTCGCAATTTGTATGCTTTCTTGCTCTGCTGTTGCTGCAACAATGGTTTCATTGAGAATAAGCGTTCGTTGATACGAAAGCCGCAATTGCTGTTATATGCAAGCATATTCCAATCAAAAGATAATCGTCTGCATTCCTGCATTACAATTTTTCTGTCCATGGCCGAAATGTGGTTGCCTCTTATTTGTGTGTACTTTGTTCCTTTTCTTTCGAAAATATTGTGTAACGTGAAGAAATGTAAATGCAATTGTGTTACAAGCGAAAATTTGGCGTTTCATCAGATTGGCCCGCACTATCGCGCGCTGGAAGCCAATTTCAATTATAGAAATAATTTTCTCCGAAACTTTGGCTGTCCACATCCGAAGTGGGCATTCATGACCGAACTTGGCATATATTATTGCATTCGACGGTTTGCTGCGCGCAAATCCAATCACTTTGGAGCAATTTGTATTGAATGCGAAGAAGGAAATGCTCGCTCAGAATAATAATAATAGCATGGAACAAAGCGTAGAAGGGCCGAGTGCCCGTATCGATATCGCCAATATGAATGCAATGTCTAAATTGTGCACACATGAACGTTCAACCAGTACGGATCGCGACGCATGCAAATTCACTCCGAACAAAAGAAAGAAATCAGAGAATTCTTGCCTTCGTTTCATTGAGGTTGTTTTTTGTATTTGTTCATTCATTCAACAAACCAAATCTCCTCGTGCTTTGTTCTCATTTTCGCTTTGTTTGCTTAGCCTCGATTGTCTCCTTTTCATGGGATTTTTTCTCTTTTTCTCTCTCTGTGTGTGTATTCTTTTATACAATAAATGATATTCAATGAAATATTGTTAAACATCCAGATATTTTTCGTTTGTGTTGTGTGCTCTTCAATTATTGCGATTTTCGTTCGTTTGCATATTTTTTTCCTTTTTCGGTTGAATATCTTCAATATGCTCGAGCTCATTATATGAATTCAAATCCATAGATTTATTTTAATGATGCCATTGCATCGGAATTCCTGCTCATTGCTTCCTGCGCACAAAATGACTTAACAAATATCCAAAACAAACATACGCACAGCTAGAAGACTATACATTTATGACGTGACTGGGCACACATTTATTGTCAAAACGAGTAATGGTCAAACAATAGGATGAGTGTATTTATTTGGTGCATATACAAAAATATATACACAGCTCAAACCAAAACAGCTTAGTACAATATTTTAGAATCAACATTTTTTGTGCTGCGTATGAAAAATATGGAGAATTTCGAAATCATTTCGAAATCATATGGAAAGATCGACGATGGATAGATTCAGGATAAATTTGGAGAGGCTTTTGGCATGAAACGCTTCTAGATTTTTGTACAAAACGATTGCCTTGAGGAATTTTGTTATTTAGTGCATTCTGTTTGGCTTTTACCTGTTGCATCGCATTTCTAACATTTCGTAATCAATGACATAAGTCAAAACGAACACAAAATAATTTGCATCAATTTCAACTGAATTGTATTGAGTAGACGAGTGATTGTTGTAATATTCGAACTATTACTACCAGAGATTTTGCTCAGATTATGCAGACTGCAACCTGCAGCTTAAAAACACTGATCAATAAAATAACCATCACAGTTGGCAAATCGCATTCACCATGGTGATCGTAATTTAACATGCGCGGCAGTTACCTCATTTTTTAGTGCGACATTCTTTATTATAATCTCTCTAATATTTTACTTAAATACTTGAAAGTATGAATTGTTGAACTATTTTGCATATATTCTACGTTGAAAGATTTCGACATTGAAATATTTATGGGAACGATTTTTGAACTTGTTTAATGTATTCAATCGTTTTGGAATGAAATATTCTTTTCGGAGTTTCCATTTCATTCGATTAGATTATTTATAATTAATAAAAACAATAATTCTCGAGAAATAATAGTCGTTTGAACCAGATAGAGCAATGAATTTGCTGCTTGTTGGTAGAAAATGGGAAAGTTTTCAACCACTTTACGACCCCATTTGCAGGCTTTGTACCAACCGTATGCCTGTGTTTGCGACAAACATTTTGTTGCGCACAAGAAATTTCGTTGGCAAGACCAAATTTAAGGGAAACTCTCTGCTCAACACTTCTTTCCATCATAAAATTCGCAGAACAAATTGAAGTTCGACTTGTTTACGCAGCTGTAACACACAAATTACGTGACAGATCGCGGTTAAAATTGACACTCATACCTATAACCGCTCTGCCCACGTTTCCAAAAACTAATACGGATATATAGAACGCGTTTCGTTACAAATGTCACATTCCGGTTATACTTGGCAGAAAATATAAACAAATCAATAAGAAAAATGCGGACTATTTTTCCGATCAAACTCGGAACATCGACGTTGTATATGATTTGGAAGGAGCACAGTAGGTGTATTCTGCAAATTGCTTTGAGATGAACAAAACTAATTTCAGTTCTACTATACTACGGCAATCCCTTCCCTTGTGCGTTAATTCCATTTGATTGTTCCGTGACAAATCATGAACGCGGTGAATGAGTAAATCAAGATGCCACTATAAATTCACCGCCACCACCATTTCGAGAGTAAAATAGATTCATTACAGCTAAAACTGTGAAGGAAACAATTTCTTTGGTGATTTCCTCAATCGCTGTGGTGCGTGTACGCACCCAACAATTGCGCCTATACTTTATTTGCATTGAATCGAGATTTTATTGCAGCATAATTGAGATTCGGTGTGACATATTCGCTTTTTCTATTCGGCTAATCGTGTGTGTCTCCCAATACACAATGGAATATATGGCCGAGAGTGGCTTGGCAATGAACGGTGAATTGTACGAAATGCGAGTCACATTTCGTCTTGCGGGTAATTCAGCCATAAAACGGCCTCTCACAAATAGTACATTCTATTTGTTTTGCTATGGAAACACAGATCGAGTATTGAGCTGCACGGTACCAGCCGAATTGCAAATGTGAACGTGCATCGACTGGACAAAGTAAAGTGTAGGCAGTGGCCATAGATCTCAATTGCGATGTTGGTAAACACATTCGAAAAAAAAAACACATGTTAATCAACACGTATGGCACGTATGTGTGAGCAATGAATAAAGAGGAGCAACAACAAAAACGTGCATCATTCCAGATTTTCCGGGAAATGAACTGGCAGACTTACCCTCCGATTCGTTTTTGCTCGAATAATTCAAGCTTGTCCTTTTCTCCAAAATTGCGTATCTTCTTCCATTTCACATGGCTATTGTTTATTTCGCGCAATATTCGATAGACCTTGAATATGACAACTGTTCAGATAATGGAATTGTACGTCAAAGACATTTCTCTGCGTTGGCATCATTTTCACTCCTCCCTCAAAGCATACAATTCACTATTTTCGCATTCGTCAACAGCTTTCTTTTTGGCATTGTGTAATGCACAGGCACACTCATCATTGCAAAATATATTCATTAATTTTTATTCGTGGTGTTGCGCTTCAGGTTTTATTATACGGTCAATATGTCGGTGCGCGTTGCACGAACATGTACAATCGAGATTTCCACTTGATATTTTAGCTGCCGTTCGCATTAAAACGGTGCTCAGTTCGACAATAAATAATAAGTGAAGGATTGCTTCGATTGACATCAATACAATTCTTAGTTCACGCTCTACATCAAATCAATATGAACTCGCAACCGTTCGCTCATATGACGATTGTATTGACAATCCTTACGTAAAATTCAATTCCAATTAATTTGCGTGAATGCGCATTTAAATACGCGTGTCAGGTCTGAGCCGTTTCTGAAGCATATCAGCATTCGAGTTAAAGTCGTAACCACACGAATGTCACCATCAATAACATTAAAATGCGAAATTGAATGGGTTCACTCGCATATTTCAATCGGCAACATATGCTGCTTGAGGTTCGCAGCGAAAAAAGTATCAACTTGATCTCGTGTGCAATATGTGTTCTCGATGCCGTTAGAAACATTGTAAACAAAGTCATTTTAGAGCCCAGGCAATGGTGCTACTTCCATTGGAATGCCGAACTGAAACCAATAGCGATTGTTCGCAATGCCTCGATTCGATTCGACTCGACTCGTGCATTCACATTCACCATGTTGTGTTTCCACATTTTTCTTCTTTTCTTGGTCTCGGTCTTGCTCTCGCTGTCGAAAATCTTGTAAGCATTATTGTTATTCAAATCAAAGCGACTCAATTGCTTTGGATCGTAATCGATTTTTCTCTTCCACAATTTTACCGATTCGGCAAACCACACACACACACACACACACACGCACAAGCACTTGCCGAGCGAATAGTTCGTGTGAGGGTGAATATCAATAAAATTGTTTTCTTTCCCCTGATCAACTATTATTACACTTCGTTTCAGTTCTGCTCAGCTCGATACTATATTCGTCTACATGTATCGACACGAGAAGAAGAAGAAAAGAAAGTGTATGAAATAATATTTTCGAAAGGTGTATGTCAACGAAATTGACGGTTGGTTTACGGAATGAATGTGAGGGAAGAGAAAGAAAAAAGAAAGAAATAAAACACGACTAAAAATATGTCTTATTCCTTATCAATCATTTTGATGTTATGCACTGCTTTCAATGAACTTTATCAAATATCGATAATCTTTTGAAAAACAAGCAATATCCACGCCAATTTCATGAATAAGGATAAGAAATCGAGACGATAGAGGAGAAATATCGGAACTGTATCATCTGGCATCAGCCGATTTCGGCATTGAACACGTCTCAACGCTTATGAATGACGAACATAAAAACGCAGCTCCCAAGTGATGGTGACATTCGGCTCCACATGGTTTCGCTCCTGCTCTTCCTCTTTTTCTCTCTTCTGAAGATCATCGCACACATAACACGCAAACATAACGCAATAATGCTAATAAATGCGAATAAATAATGCGATGAACTGCAGCACCTGAAGCAAATCTCAACGGTGCACCAGGGAAACGTAAACATCAATCGGAATAAAAGTTATAGATGTGTGTCGAGTGTGAACCATGCATGTGTTTTGATGGCTCACATTTGGATAGTAAAGATGGGAAATCAGTTGCATCTGCAATGAAACGAATGCTAAAATTGGTAAGCGGAAGAGGTTTGAACTCTGAGTTGGGACTTAAATATTGCATCGGCGATTGATATTGACTTTTCTCAACACCGACACCAATAAGTACAAACTGTTACAAAAAGTAAATACCTCCAAAAGTACAGTTGTTTCACTGAATCGTTTTTCGGACCAAAAGACCACTGTTTCAGTTTCTGCATTATTTACATCAATCATCTTCCAAAAATGGTTGAGTTCCAATGAGCCAAATAGAAATGCGACGGTGTTGCAATAATGAGGCTAAATCATTTTGCTGTGAGATTGCTCCATTCCAAGAGACAGGCTTTTATGAGACAGTTTGAAATACGCCATCTTTATCAAACAAGGTAACTATTATGTAAAAGAATGTATTGGATGAGAATCCCTTTGCTCCTCTTGTTCTTTGTCACTCTATAGATGGCGTTGATGTGCATGGCTTACGTTACGTCGCAACAGACTTACATGCCTGTCTCTCGGGGAGCCAAACTAAACCGAACCCAATATTTGGTTTGAGTGTGTGAACAAACCGAACCATTTAGAACGGTCCGAGAAATAGTTTGTATGGAATACAGAAACATTAATTCTTACGTGTATTAGTATACATCACTAATACATTGGAAATGAACTACACAATATCGCTATTTCGCACAATTTCTCATACAAACCATTCTCAGAACGTTCCGCCTGATACGGTTTGCTCCGATGAGCACTGAGCAAAGCAGTGAAACCGTTTCAAAATCGGTTTGTATGAAAAACGTCAAACCGATTTCAGTCCCTGCTGTCCTTTGCTACATATGCCAGCGTGGACTTGCATTTTGCAGTCCTATTATGATGCTTTTACCTATGAAGGGGTGCCACATATTTTTGATATTATCTTCTATTATTTATGAATTCAAATTTGATCAACTTACTTCTACCGTCATCAAATTGAATTTTTCTCCTCCTTGTTAAAAGCGTAATCAGCGTAAAGTTCATTGAATGGCAGAATGCAAATGAGATGCATAAGAATATCTGTTTGTTTGATTGAGTGCACTTATGCAAACCAGACAAAAATTGCACAATTCAATTTTAAATTCCATGCGCAACAATCACGTCGAAAGGGAAAAAAAATTAGTCTAATGGAGTAAAAATTAGTCTTACTAACATAAGCAATAAAATAACAAAACGAGTGAAAATAATACATAGCATTTATCAACTCTGGGCGAATGAAGACAAGGATGTTCGATTTAACAATTCTCGTTCGTCGTTGAATCACGAGTGATTGGGGCATGAAATGTACAATTTTGAATTGTAACATATTGAAAATCAAACATGAACGGTATAAGTTTATTGACCACACACTCAGTTCTCGGATACACATATTTTTGGTACACGCAATAACTGACTGATTGAATTTGATATACCGTGATTCGATTGACGTCGCACCTCAAGCTTGAAGTTTCTCGCTCGCTAGATCGCTCTCTCTCATTCTCTCTGTCTCTCTCTGTCTCTCTCTGTCTCTGTTATTCAATCAGTGAAAAAAGCGCACAATGCCAATATTCCATGTCTATTTATCGTTCGATTTGATTGCGACATTTTGTGGATTAGCTATTTAGATGAGTCGCCAGCACGCATTCAAGCACGGAAACTAAATCAGAAATTTGCTGACATCAAACTATCGTGTTTCGGCGATAGAAAGAGAGAGAGAGAGAGAGAGAGAGCGATTGGTAAATGCGTTGGACATGGACACGCATCACAATAGAGGGATTTAATCACGTGTGCCAATTTCAAATAAACGAGCAACACAAAATTGCGATTGCCTTAGTAACGCACATTTTCCATTTGCGCGTTTCACTGCCGACAAAACAAACCAGAGCAAACGAAACACAATCTACACGGCTAATGGCTAAATAAAACAAATACGAAGTAATTTTCAAGTTAATTTAAACAAACGGGCTTCCATTTGGATTTGATCACATCATACGGAATTTGCCGTTGGCTAATGGATTACCGTATTCAATTCATCGGGCCACTGTAAATCTTATGTGTATGTATAATGTAATGGTGATTTTTCATCAACAATTGGTAGTCAGTGGTGGGCGAATGTATGGTACGTCATTCGTCGAACTCATCGAACATGCCATCTCATTTCCTGCATGGATATTTGATGATATAAACCGAAGAAAAGAACGGATTTCAATTTATGAAAATGAAAAATTTGAACAATGGAAGCAAATTCAAATATCCAAGGACGTGCGCTTATTTTACAGATTTTTACTCCTGTTTGAATACTTTTTTTCCATAGTGAATGTAAATTATGCATGAAATGTGTGAATACGCCAACTACTACAGAGAATTCATGTGCTCAGGTGCTCATTCCTCCGTTTTCATAAAGTTTGTTGTGTGTATTGGCTCCCGTTTCTATTCAATCAACCTTTGCATTTTGAATGTAGGCTAAATCATTACATATTCAATTTCCTCGTCATGCATTTGAAGAAATTCTTAACATTCTCAGCTCATCGCGACCGAGTATCATGCCAATATCGAATTCAGACATTAATTTTAAAATGCCATTGCAGGTCAAGCTTCAGGAAATCCGACTTAAGTACGGCAATATTTTTTTTATAAAAATGCCCATTTTGGAATTCAGAACAAACGACTTTGTACATTGAATAATTTCAATCACGAAGAAGCAAAATATGTACGTTGCTATCCTCTCGTTATCAATGTATCGCCCGGTTCATTCCACTTCACCGTCATCGTTTTCCAGTTAAACGGAAAAGACATGAAAAATGAGATAAATGAAACAATATTCTTGTTCTTCAATTTTGGTATGCATCTCGTCACACACACACACACAATAAAAAGCAAACACCTCGAACTGTTTCTGCTGCTGCTGCCGATACTGCTTCGCTCATGTTTCATATGAGCATGCACTTATCAGCAATCCAAGCATACAGTACACACATTCCTGGCCACTGTTATTACGTTTAAGAGGTTTTTTCTGTTTTCCACTCAGCGCTGGTGAATGATGTATTTGTGCAGAGCGCATCGTATTCAAGGCGCGATGAAATGATAAGAATTTCGGAATTCATTTCACAATGTATATACTGCACGGAAAAAATATTGCTGACTGCTTAGCAAAAGAGAGAGAGGGAGAGAAGGAGAGAGAGAGAGAGGTGGCGAGGGTGCATCTAATATGTCATTTCAATTCTTTTTGATAGAATATGCATCATTTATAGATCTACATTGCTCCTCGTACGCGGACATGTATGTTACATATACTTAATTCTTGAATAAATTTTCCTCTAATATTTTCCTTGTAATTCCGTTTTTCACCTCGCCCTCACTCTCTCTGTCCGTCTTTCTGTCTGTCTTTTTCCACCTCTATTTATATCTCTCGGCTGTTTTCCACACAACACTGCTCTCTTGAATTGTTAAACATCAATCCCGGTATCATGGATATGGTCGGTGAGCTTACGTCTTTTTAAGACGTATTTCTTGGCAAATACTGAAGTAAGCTTGAAAATCCAGTGCGATTTTGAATTGTGATGCTAGCAAATTTATTGACTATGACAGAGTGAAATGTGTAGTGGTGATAGTGGTTTCAAACCTATGTTGCACGTGAACCACAACCAAACACTAGCTTGAAATGCTGTTCAAGCGCCGATCATTGTTTACGCTGCAATTCGAGAGGAGTAATAGAGATATCAAGGCGAAATTCAATGAATTTTTCTACAACCGACTGTTTTTCACCCAGATATTCTCGGTACACCATTTCTCGGCTTCTGTATTTATGCTTGAATAGACACTCTTCCGATGCCATTCGAACGAAGATAGTCATGCACTCCAGACGAAAATTCATCTTCCACATTTTTTTGCATGAATATGCAGGCAAATCAACTTTACATTCACTTTTGAAAACGATCCATCGGTGTCATGCACTTTCGTGTCAGCAAATTTTGAAGTATTAACTGATATTTTTTTTCCACACATTATTCATTTTATCACATTTTCAAATTATATATTTTTTAGAAATAAATCATATGCTGAATTGCCGCAATTTGAATCCAAGGCGTTTGATTCATTCACAAATTGATGTATAGCAAAAATTTGCATACAATTTTTAAGCATGTGATAGCTTAATATCTCAACAAATTTCGAGTGATTTCCTTTATCAGATGTGTAATACTTCTATTTCACCGACATCCACAACATAAGTCTCCACATAATTAATTTGTTTTTTGGTCCGATGGATTTTTAAGGATAAAAAAACCGGTGATCACAACAGGCCGTATTTTATGATGGAAATGGAAATGGAATGCAAATTATATATCAAAATTTACCTTAACTAATCGAGAAATCATCAATCAAATAGACACTATAAAAGGCAGAAAGCGTGTAGCGGCTCTTTCATTCGTGGAACAATTTTCTCATTAAAAAAGAGCATTTCAATGAAAAGACGATGCGTTTATATATTGCACAGAGCTGAAATATTTACATTTGATTTCAAATTTGACACCAACCGCCTCCAATGTCGAAATTAGATAAAAAATGGTGGGCATACTGAAAACACTAAGGGTTGGAGCGGCTCACATTCGAGTGTTTGTGCGAATCTAGTGTTTTTTTTACTACGTACAACCGCTACTGACGTGCACATTGAGTATTGGGCTACATTTTGAATTCATGAACAAAAAAAAATCGCTTATTGGCGCTTTTAAAATATTATGTAGACATTTCGTTGAATTTTTGTGCATTTTCGGTTTGGTTCTACAATCTGATCAGATACAGGTTCTGAATTCCAATAAAAATTGTATCGTTATTTATAACATAAATTAATGTTATCAATCCTGGCCAGAGGATTTCATATTTTTATCTCTCGTACAAAAAAAATATCACTTTTGTATATTTGTGTAATGATTTTAAACATCGAACAAAAATCATAACATTCAATGGTCTTGCCCACTCAGAGTGTGTGTATGTTTGCGAGCATACACTACACTTTTACTGCATCGACAAACGCTGATTTTCGCCGTTATGATTTTGGCGCATTTGCAAAAAGAAAAAAAAAATATAAAAAAATAAAAGCGAATGCCATTTATTTGGTTGGAAAAATCATTATTGTTTCATTAAATCCAAAGTAATGTCTTTCATCTGTATCCGATGCACCTCTCGCTCGTTCATTCGCCTTCCCATAAAAATTATTTGATTTTATTTTCAATTTGAATTTTCGGATTAATATGGAGAAGGACATAATATGATGTATTGCTGTCATTATACGGAATAAATCGTGGGAAGAGTGAGAAAGAGAGAGAGCACATGGATATTGGTCAAGCGAACAATTCGCTGTAATCACCTTGAATCACGTGTGTCATTCTTTGAGCTGTACCCGTTGGATGTGGTCGATGGTTTTTCGATGATGAACAAGGAATGCATCATAGTGCCTATTTTATATGGCACAAAATATTTATGTAGAAAATCGCATTGAAATTCGTTGATTCATGATGAAAACTTCAGCACGCGCCGATACACATACATCCCATACATACGTAAATTCACCGCATCAAACAACAATAATACTGAAAGAATAAATGTCGTATTGCAAATGGTTCGCAGAGCACCAGAGAGTGCAAGAGTGTGAGAGAATTGAAATGATGCCTGCAAACGTGTAATCTCTTAATTTCCAGTTGCATCCGATGCGCAGTCGAAAGGCATAAGTAACTCTTTTGCATTTCGTCACACAAATACGCGCCCGTGCTACCATTTCATATTCATCATTTGTGATTTATCGTTAATATTGCATGTTTGAACATGTTCCACTGAATCGCACACATCGCATCAACATTCCAAATAAAACCAAAAAAAAAACAACATCGGATTTGCATTCGATTTAAAATTGCAATTGCCAATAAATCCCATTGCTGTTGAATTGGAAGCAGACATGAGGTTGTGGAATTAACGCAAATTTCAAGTGAAGATTTGAATAACAATTGAAAACCGACGAAAAACACGATAGAGTTGTCAACGAAATATACAATTTTTTCGACTCTGATTTTTTGTCAAATGAATTACACGATTTGAAGCTGTTTTGGTTTGGTTCATTTCAATATAAAAACTATTTTTTGAAATATATGTTTAAATTGTAGAGTTTATAATTTGATGAATTATTATAATCGAAATTTCAATCTTCAATCTCTATTTTTAAGCATTCCATCAGCTCATGAACGTTATTTCAACCTGAATTACCTAACTCGTTGTTGAGCGGCGTGAAATCTTCAGATTGATTGTACAATGCACAGTGAGTGCTTCAATTTTGGAATGAATTATTTAATTCTCGAGAAAATGTGTCTCTAGGCCATAACAATTGTTGAAATTCAACAAATAAGTTGTATTGATTCGGCTCACCTAAGACTATTCGTTGCAATGCAATTTCGATAAAACTTTTGCTCCTCGGACAGGCCTAAACTTCCATTTTCATTGCAGGCAAAGGCTCCATAATCTCATCATTCATGCTCAGCTCGGCTCAGTACACACGTGCCGAGAGAGAGTTACGTAACGGTGTATCCAATTCCGAGTTCTAGTGAGTATTTTATGTTATATATCCTGCGTGCATGTTTGCATGCGGGACATGAAGGCTTTCCCGTTTTGCAACATTGCAGTTGCATAACTGGGCTGCAAGCTAGCTGTTCTTACACGTTGAATCGTTCCGTTTCTTTTTCCGTCATCTCTGGCACATTGGCAAAATGTAATTGAAATATGTAAACAGATTTTGCTCATTCGACTACACACAAGATTAAACTGTTTATTTACTACCTAAATTCTTCGTTTACGCTTTTTCCACAAACACACATTGTTTGCTCTGCTAAGCTCTGCTTTGCTTGCATTCACTCATACACGACATGCATGGCCAATCATTTTGTATTCGAATTGCAAATTTAGTCGCATTTGCTTTTGCATTCGATGCAGCATTATTTATTTAATTATTAATATTATGACATTGCATAAACACAGGTTCTTTCTTCATTTTTAAATACTCATATCGATGAATAGTATGCAATTTAGCTGCCGGTTCAGTGTGCGACAACCCTATTTTTGTTATTTTATGGCAAATTATCTAGAATTGGATATTGAATTGAAAAAAACATGGAAAATCTTCTGGAATGTGTAAAATTTATCAGTGACAGACAATATAATTCCCATATTCGTTCAGTTTTTGATCATCCTTCACATTCTGTGTGTTTGCAACAATATTTGAATATTGTACGAGGAACTCTCTGTTCAAAAATGTAGCCTATTGGTGCTTATATTGGGAACTAGTAATGTTATCGTTGTGATTTTTCTGGATCGTTGAAATGGTTATTATCAATTTCAAAATATGCTTCATCCACAGCTTATTTAGCGGCATTTATCTTGATTTGGTGCGGATATTCTTCAGTAGAAGAAATAAAAAATAACAGAGGAAGGGATCAAATTGAAGAATCATAGAAATAAATTGCCAAAGAAAGCAAATGAAATGCTTGAAATGAAAAAAAAACCCTGCTAAAAACAATCGTATGGAATGATAAGAAACCTTTCGAAAATATTCAATCATGCTTCGGGCCACTTTTAGTTTAAATTCAGGAAAACAATCCGATTTGAATGTTGTCGATTACGCAACTAACTTTTCGAAATACGATTCCATTACGTGAGTCATATCCATTTGATTTAAGTACAAAAGCAGCACAGATCAAAACAGTTACGAACAGGAAACATACAAACCATTTCAAGAAGTGGCGCTTTTTATTTATTTATCCAGACTGAGGCATAAGTTTCTTATTTTATTCGTGGAAAAAGTGCCCTTGTTATTTTGATGGCTTCCTAACCTTGACCCATACAGGCGCTTCCAACTCGCCCAACAACTAATCAACCCGAAGATTTTCAATATGAAAAACGAAACATACCAGAAGGAAACACAAAAAACCTCGTAGAATGGTGCTGGTAGAATATGGGGATCTCAAATTGAAAAAATCAGTAGCCGTAAAACCTGGTTCTGTTTATCTTCAGCAATTCTTTCTTCGTAATGCTTGACTTGTTTTCGTGGTAAACGACTTTACGGTAGGAAAATAGGCAATCAACTCAAATGTGTTTTCATTCAGGTGCTAAACTTGCCTCATTTGAATGTGAAAAAACTAGACTGTTTCAGTCTGAATCAATCTAATTTCTAGATCCAATGCAAAAGTAATTCTCATTATGGATTTAAATCTGAATTATCTGGACTTCTATCAATTGTACACAAAATTGCTCTCAAATAGTGGTCAAATCGCCTGAGATAAATAGTGATTGTCTAAAGAAGCCCGTAAACTCCGATGAAACTCGACTAAAATCCCGTTAGAATCACCTTTGTTCGACGTAACGAGAAATAAACCCGCCATTGTGCATTTTATTTCAGTAAATATTTAATTGAAATTTGCTAATCAGCATATTCAACGAAAGAGCATTAAAGTTTTCTTATTTTTCCTCGTTCAAGCTCAAAATGTTGTGGTTTTTAGAGATTGTAATAAGTTAATAAGCCAACTTTCTCTCTTATTTTTCATGTTGTGAAATCGTGTTATCTGAAATGTTCATTATATAAATTCTATCAATAAATTAGGCACGCGATAGTATGCAAAATGAGTGGTTAATCGGCTAAAGGAAAAACTATTACCTCGTCCTCGTCAAATGTTGATATCAAAACAGTTTTTTGTTTCGTTCTCTTCGACTCGAAGATTTCGAGTTGGGCTCGTAATGATCAAGTGCCAATTAGTTCGCGTGACAAGCTGAACAACGCGAGCTGTTCATATGACCCAGATTTTCTTCTGCTCAATATTACTAATTAGAATAAATTCAGTCACGGAATGCCCCGCACTTTTCGATTGTTTTCATAAAATGAAATCGGCTATAATGAAATGCAAAATAGCTAGATAAGCTTAATGGCATTTCTAATCGATCGATCTTTATGAGATTCAATCCAAATGCCCTATTATTTCCGGAAGTTTTGTTGAATCAAACTTGAATTATTTATTTGAAATATATTCACGGTGGAGAGAAAAAATCATAAAAATACAAAAGAATTTCTATGCGTTCCTTTCACTGAACGTGGTTTCATCGAGCAAGCCAAAAATACATGAAAATGTCCGAGCAGCAGAAAAAAGGAACGAAAAGAAAAGTTCTTGTCAAAAAAAAAAAAAAAAAAAATAGAAAAACTGGCCATCCTTTCCTTCCATCGCGCGCCGCCCTTCCAATAATTGTGCTTTTATTGTGGAATAGAACAATGGAAGTGGCGTTTCATGATGGGAAGCTCTTAATGTTCTGGCGAATCATAAAAGTAGTTTATAACGTTCAGCTGTTTGCAACATTCCGAACCTACCTTTTTTATGATGTGAAAGGTAAAGAGGACGTAGTGTTTGTTGACGGTGCGATTGTGTTGAAAATGTCTTTCAATAAATATGATGGGCTATGTATGCCTTCGCTCGTTCACTCGCAGGCTGGTTCTCGAAATTTAATATATGATGATTATTGTATGATATTCGCCTGCATTACCGCCGTAAGCATATGTGCATTTCATTTAAGACCACATTTTATTACTGCGAACGCGTTGCATGGCGAAACTATATTGCGAATAACCATGGATATAATGACCATGAGCGGTTGAGAATCGACACATCCAAAAATTTTATGACTTTGTGCGTATGCGTGTGTGTGTGTGGGATTCGAGATAGTTTATGGATTGTTAGTTGCTTCCATGGCATGGCATATTATATTTCGCGTCTGGATATACGTGGACACACGCTCCGCTGGAATAGTGTTTGAATTGCAAGCATAACACTTGATTAATATGCATTAAGTCATTTATTTAATTGAGTATACTTAATATATTGATATGATTACACGCGGTCCTTATGTATCATGTCCGTTGATATATGCACATGAGTGTGTACACACTAAGCTCTTTCAATACGTTACACCTTACTAAACCCACTATTGCCAGCTACTAATGCATATTTGATGTCACACCGTTTCCATTCAATAAATTCCAATATTATTGACTTTTCAAAACCAACATACGCTAATCAGATCTTATGTTCTACCTTCAATTCGATGCAATCATATTATAATCGATGGGTGTCCATTTTAGTAAATCCAACCATTTTCATTCAAACATTACATTTTCAGCATTCCGTGTTGTGTCCTCAATCATGTGAACACATATAAAATATTCAAGAGAAAATCCAGATTAAAAACTTTCCGAAAGAAGCTTTTTTGGATGACTCACGTTCTTGAGTTAATTAATCCAACAAAATTTAATGTTTGAGCTTTAAGTTTCTGATGTGTTTAAATTTATGCGATAGGAAAAAGTGAATAATTAGAGTACAACACAGCAAAAACAGTGCTCATGTGTTTGAATGCAGGGTGTATCCATAAAAAGTAAATTTTTTGCAGTGATTTCGCTTGGCAATTAGCAAGATAAGTCGGTTGACTTGTATATTGCCGCAAAAAAGCGGCTTGTATTCAAACCTGTGTCATCAAACTTGAAACTAGTTTGTTTTTGCGGATAAAAACAAGCTGTGGGGTTGAATTATGTATCACACGCGTGTGCAAGGTTGCCAGAGACACGGCATGAATGTAATACTTCATTTGGGCCATCGCGTACATAAACGGGGCTTTATTTTTGTCTCTTCACCTTGATAAAATGAAATGATCCAATCTTTTTCTCTCGAAATCGAAAAAAAAATAATAATAATACAATGTGTGTTACATTTCAAACTTCACTACTGACCTGCAAATGGCAGCCCGAATAAAATCAGTAAAACCTGAATGGGCGAATCGCATACATACATGATACGGTTTTTTTTATTTCGGTACTGTGCTAATGTATGTGTTCCGTATAGCCGTAAAGTTTTTATGACATCGTCCACGGCAAGCCAAAGATATAGAGGAAGAGCATGAGGAAAACAAAAAAAAAAAAAAAATGGAGGAATAAACTTCAACGAGAGATAAATGTATTCCTGGCGAAATTGGATTCACAAAACGACGAGGACGACAACATCACATTTGCGACCGGCGTTGCATTGCATACATCTAACAAACATATACCTCCTAGCCACCACATTCAACCGGATGAATAATATTGCATTGTTGGAATTTACAGCTAGTTTATACACAAGAAGACATAAAACTAGACACCAACTCCATGGCCTCATAGTAGGCACACTTTGTGGCATTGCAAAATGTTTCGAATTCATGTGGAGCAGAGAGATGGTGCCGGTTTTCTGCATGGAGCGCAGCAGAGCAATGGCAACAGTTCCATATATATACAAGAGTTAGAGCGAATGTGATAGTGTAGTGTACGATAGGTACAGTGCGTACGCATCAGAATTCAATGGGAACATCCATATTTCACACACGTGCACCGAATATGCTATATCTAATAGTAAAATTATTTCGAATATTTTCTATGCATTGCACATAATCAACAAATTTTATTACATAGATTTCGAAATGGATCCGCGAGGCTACCGACCATCACCAGCAACAGCAACAATGCCCCCAACCACATTCAAAAGATATAATGCATGCATTCGATCGCACCCTTGACTCCTCGTCCCGTCTGCTCCCGCACTCTTTCCCATCCACATTTGACATTACATTCCGTGGTAAAGCCGAAAACAAGTTATAGACAATAATTTTCCTAAGTGTATGTCCCTGGGTTATGCGCTGTAACTAATTGACCATTAATTAGTTTTATAGAGCACATAAACAAAGTATTCTGGTCGCCGCAGTGTATCGTCGTGTATATTTCATTATTTACAATATCCATTGAATGGCTCTGCTATACACATATTTGACGACAGGATGGCAACCAACCTCTACACACATCATAGCTGTACCACAACCATCACATGCATGACATACACATTTAATCCTTAAAATTATTATATCCATTCTGTTGAAAATCCAACAATGCAAAAGTAGCCAATTTGATGCTATGAAATTTATCGCACACAATCGTTCCATCTTAATTGGAGTTTCCAAATAAGCGAGATTTATTTGACTTAAATTGAAAGGCAATGGAAAAAATTGAACGGTAAGAACAAAAAATGTCGCGGAAACAATTATCACGCTTGGTGCCATCGGTCAGTTGCAAGCGCAGTCACAAACCTCATGCATATAATACAAAGGAATTTGTTTAAATTAACGCCATTTGGATGGCGCATACCTACAAACGCATCGTATCACCATTTTTACATCAGTTTCATACAATAACGCTATTTGCTATGGCCAGTAGTGGCCTTAAATGCCCGTTTATAGCCGCATCGCAAAGATATAATAAATTCTTATTGCTCGTCCGATGGAGCCGTACGATAAAGACTCGTGAATGAACGCAATGAATGCCTTTTATCGTACCAATTATGTTATTATCGTTGCGTTTGTATTTTATATTAGGCGTTTTCGTGTACGCCAACAGTTGAATACGGATGAGGATGAAAAAAATATGTGTACAAACCGCCTAATTCATGAAATGAATGAGTTTTGCCTCGTACAGAATATATACGAATGAGCATAAATTTGCGATGCAAAAACAATATTTTGCCATTTTATTGCATTTGAGTTTACGCAAACTCTCTCACCAAATGCATGTTCGCCTTCGTGACTTTTATTTTAAGCAATACACAAACCTATTACCTTCCTTCACTTTCATTAATTCACCATAGGGAAGTTTGGATGTCGTTTCCCAACTGCTCGAATACACTCATAAACAGTCTGAAGTATGCAAGGTTGAATGAAAATATTTTTTTCCACACTCGTTTCAAGTGTGTGGCTGGACAAATGTTCTATGGTTTTAATTAAAACTTCGGTGAAAAGGTGAGGAATAAGAGAATCAGTTGCCTACATTTTACAATGTTTATGAGTCTACGTGCGAATTTGGTTTGGGTAAAGTCGAGCAAAACATTGGGATATCGATAGTATTAATAGGATATTTCCGGGAGTGAAGGAGAGTTCCGTCCAATGTTCACCATGGAGCCAACCTTTCTCTTTCTCTCTCGCGTACTTCAATACGAAATAGCCGCTATTTCGGAAATGTTATTAATAATATCGATATCCTGATGTATTGCTTAGGCAAAGTACACATCAAAGAATCATATGTTATGGCATTCACATCGGCTGCAATATGTGTGTGCGGACGCGCTCGTGTATGCGTTTACTTTTTTCATTCAATTAATTTCAATATTCAGTTGCGATGGCGTATACTCGTGTAAACCACGTTTCGCTATGCACAATCAACTGATCAACGGATTTGTTGTGGGCCCATCATTTAGAATCCTCACGAATCCACTATAATACACATATCGTCCGAACCGAGAATAAGTTTACAATCAAAATTCTATTTTGGCATCGAAGCCATTTTGACCACGACGTTTAGTGAAGCGCGAAAACACACACACAAACACACACACACACACACCAATACACTTCATGTTGGTTGTAATAGCAACCGTGGTTAGGGACAACGGCTACCGTTGAGTCACAGATTTATGATAGCCAACTCTGAGGGTACGTGTCAACATTAGGCGACAGCGTGCATGGACAGAGGGATACCGTACGTAATTTACTGCACTCACACAGAAATTCTATTGATCAAATTGCTCAAAAAAATTCAACCGAATGCATTTGATTCCTTTAACCGAGATGCTTCAACAACGACCGTTCTCTTCCTTGGTATCTTCAGTTCATTCAGCCTCATCAGATGGCACCATTAAAGTATAAAACACTAACATTCAACCTCTGATCAATCATTATAATGCAATCAAAAAATCAAAATGCCGATGAAACGCAGTCTCTCTCTCTCTCAACTCGTTTTGTTTTCGTTTGGGCTAAACCACTAACCGCACAGACACTCCGGCTACACAGTGTTATTTCACATGGAATATTTATTATATCTATAGGCCAGCAATGTAATCAACAATTGACTTTGAAATCAGGTGGGCCAAAGAGAATGAAAATTGGTAATTGCATCGTGGCCAGTAAAATATGACTTTAATTGAACAAAAATTGATACATACACAACATAAATAAAGATTAGAAAGATGTAAAGGGAGATGCAGAGTCGCTCCACCGGAGAGGGAACAAGGATCTAATGGAAGTGAAACTGTTTTGCCAACAGACTGAGCGAAATTCGTAATGGCGAATTACCCATCTCCAATATTGAATGAAAAAACG
Source organism: Obolodiplosis robiniae (assembly GCA_028476595.1). Classification (NCBI taxonomy): domain Eukaryota; kingdom Metazoa; phylum Arthropoda; class Insecta; order Diptera; family Cecidomyiidae; genus Obolodiplosis; species Obolodiplosis robiniae. The sequence goes on along the minus strand of CM052017.1, from coordinate 1,562,023 downwards.
CATCACTATTTTATGTCACCCACTACCGCTCTATATTGCACAATCTGGCTCATTAAATGTGGCAAATTTCATTATAATTTCACATTGTCCTGAAACATTTCAGAACGCTTCTTGTTCAAGTGAATAATCGCACCCACTGTGCGAACTTTTCGATGAAGTTTGGCCAACATCGAATTGATAAGCGATGAGTCATCGCCTGCAAAATGTTACACAAATCTTATTTACGTTTCATGTTCATAACAAATCCATGATATCAATTGATGATAACGAATGTCGGAGTGAAAACTTCACATAGTTGTTTGGCTGGATAATTTGAAAAGTAATTTGATATCAGCATCTAAATAACACAACTTCTACTATAATTTTGAAAGATTTATAGATTCGGTGATTTCAACTGGTGATAAGCAAACATTTATGCTAAACTAACAAAGTCTGAACCCATTTGAATTGCCTGAATTCAGCCTGTGAAATTTGATTTGAAGATAGCAAAAGTCCTGGATGAGAAAATACTTAGATTTTGAAACAATGTTGGCAGCAGGTACTTTTCTTTCTTTTCATATTTATTTTTTCGATATACGTTATCATTCACATTTGGTCCTAGTCATCGTGACGCGCGCCTTTAGTTTGCATTGAGCGCGAATCCCTTGAATTGAGTGGTCATTTGAAACTATAAAGAAGTAATTGTGAAGCCAATCTGATAGAGGCTTCTCGATAATAAAGATTCGAAAAGTTTTTTTCCATTCTGTTAATTGCTTTTTGAATTTATGTGAGCTATGGGATCGTCAACTGGATTATGTCTGATCTATTCACCGCAATATTGCATAGCATTTCCGAATGCTATATGATACATAATATTATTTTGATCCCCAATGGCGATATAGCTGGTGTCGTTGGTAATTTTCAGAGTAAATACACTCAAGCGATTGATGATTTGGCCAGTTTCGGGGTATTTCTTTTGCGATTAAAATATTGCAGCCCTGTCCGGAATTGTGCTGGCTTCCATACAATGAGTCTCGGCGGTATTCGTTTCGACTGAATGTATATCCAATATATATGGCCTACAGTAAAAAGTCGCCTGAAAAGTGCACCGCAGAGAGACATTGCGTGCGACAGAAGGGAGCGACAACAATATAAAACTATACGGACTAATGCATAAGATAAAAAATAATAATCGTATTAGATGGAACCAAATTCACGATTAATTAAGAAAACCAACCAAAAATTAGGAATCGTCCCAGCGACCATCATCACTTATTTATGCACAAACGCGTTTAATTCAAAAAGATTTCGTCTCCAGATCAGTTAAAGTCGATTACTTACTTGCTTAAATACGATTAAAAGCTGCATGCATTTCGAACGGAATGAAGCCACAGAATCCTACTTTGTTGACTTAAAGTCAGATGTTATTAATTATAAACATATTAAATTTATCTTTTTGGATGTTTGTCATGAGCTACACTGACTGACTATCGTCGAAAGGACCAACAGATTAAAATACAAGCTATTAACTTCTGTTAATCGGGAGTTCAATATTTGCGGACGAGAGGAAACTGATGATATTAAGTGTGCACTGAACGGGATGACGCACTCTAATATAATACCCTTTTTAACCATGGTGATTCGATGCACCTTGTTGTATTGCCACAATCCGCTTTATTTTCTTCGGTTTATTTTATTCCGTATACATTTTATTAGATATTTTGATTGCAATCGCCAAATGTTCGACGAAAAAAGTACCGCATAAGCGTGTACGAGTTCGCATGAAATGAATTCCAATTATGAGTTCTATAAATGTGGCAAGCGAATGAGCAAACAGAGTCCGCAATGGATGAACAAATTAGATTTGAATATTATATGAAGTTGTTCGTTTCAACTCTCTGTGCGAAGCTGGATGCACAGTTACATCCGTAGCATCGAAAAATGTGAGCGTCGTATGTGAACGTGTTCACAATGCGTATTCAATATGTGGCGAGTATCCTTGTGCCACAGCAAACAATAATTTATGTTATGAACTTCACTTGAGGCCAATTTTAAAAGTTGAAACGGATTAGAATCTATAGGAAAACTTGGTGAATTCGATTCAAATTATGCAGAACTTTATGAATCCGAAGCAGCAACGCCGAGTAAATAGACGAAAAGAAGATGAAAAAAAAAAACACATTCACACACAAGTCCATGAACAAATTAGAAATACAAGCGCCACATATCCGCATAGCTTACTCCGACATGAACATATTTATATTAATGCTTTGTAGCACAAAAATACTTGGTATTTGATCTTAGATTTCCATCGTACACATACACCCATTATTACACAAGGGCAAATTTGATTTCACTTTTTTGTGAACGGGGAATTTTCAACCGCAAGGCTTAAAAAGTTTATAATTAATAAAATACAATGTCACTAACACTTGAAGACAGTGCACATGTGTGCTATTCGCTAGAAGTTCGTTTGCTTTTTTCCATTTGGCCCTGGCCCTACTCTGCGGACAAGAAATCAGAAACTGGATAAATAAATTTCATTCTTTATCCAATTTTGCTGAACGAGTTCACTGCATCACCAATTATGTTTTCGATTTTACAATATGTTTCCGCATCGAAATTGCGTTAGCAGAGACTGTGGCAGTGGCTGTAGTGGTGATGGTTTGGGGAACCAAATCTATTCGAAGCCATCTGATGCATATGTGCACGGCGAATGAGATTAAAACATTATTTCGAAGATATATAGGCCGAAATGCTTTTTGATGTCGAACAATATGCATGCGATAAATAAATACGCGATGGAAAAAGGGTTGCGCGAGTCACATACCAAAACTGGCGACATTCGATTATAAATTTCAACATTTGACACATAAATATAAGTTTTTTTTACCCGCAAAAGTTTATAAACGAGATTTTTGCTCAATGCTTCGCAGCAAAGGTACGTCAGCAATTTATTTGAAGCGGTTTTCAGCGAATTCGGCGACAATTCAGAATGCATCAATATCCTAGATGGCATACATGTGAGATGTAATCGACATTTTTAGTACTTCCACTTCCGTGTGAACAGTCTCACGAAATTGAACTGAAGGTTCAGTTGAATACAGAATATCAGGAATATTGACAATTTTACGTGACATATGAAGATGCGAGCACCAGCATAAATGGAAATACATCGCATTCCATGACACATTTACGATTTTGTGGAGTTTTTTTTCGATTTGGTTGACCGAAAAATATATCTCGCAATTTGTCAAATCAGCAATTTATCACATTTCTTCAAACCAACACGTAAAATATCAACGATGATCGTGATTGTATTTCGGCACTGTATTGAGTATGAAACTATATTGAAGAAGCTTATATTTTTGCCATGTGGAACTTTGTGCCAAAAAAATTAGCACTTTTTCATACAGTCGTTCCGTTGCTCAATTTTATCGATTAAAAATGGAACAAAATGAGTTCTTTTCATCAAAAATGGAGAAAAAATATCTGTAAATAAATTTGATAAAACCATACTCCATCTTCCGTCCAATGACAGAAATCGAAAGCGTGGCACGAATAGTTTGCGACAATTGCATTTTATGATATTTGCTTTGATATCAATTTACCTCAGACTTTCACTGACCATTTGAGACCTGGAATGAATCAATTTTCATGGAAAATTATCTCATTGGAGTGACACACACCTACGTAAATGAAAAAGATAGAATTGGACGAGAAAATAAATAGAGAAATCAAGATGTCGTAGTAAAAGACAAGCGAACAAAATCGAATTTATTGCAGGTGAACGAAGAAAAAGTAGGAATAAATTGTGTATACAGTTTTACGGCGAGAGTAATATTCAAACATGATAGTCCCTTGTATTTCATTCTGTTTCGTAAACACCGTTTACGGATGTAAATTTTCCAGCTCAATGATGAGTATTTTTGCAAGCGATTGATGTATATTTTTCGCGTTCGTCTGCATCAAAAGTGTGGAATTTCTACAACGGAACACGCGGCAAAATGCAGAAACGAAAGAAGAAGATGAAAAATAAATGGCGGTTTTGATTCGCTATTTATTGCGGATCGATTTGTTTGTTTGCCTTTTTTTACCATTGAAATCGGTGTTCGTAGCACGAAGTGCGGCGCAGTCAATGGAATAAAAACAGCAGTGAAAACTATTTGCATAACGTCTCGATTGAAAGCACCTTGATTTTCGAGTCAGACACAATAATATTTCATGTTTGGTACAATAGACAGCCGAATAAATATGTTTACATTTGCGCCAATATGCGAACAACAGCACAATTTGGGCTCAACAACACTCCGTGAATTGATGCGAGCCTGTGGTTATGTCTACGCAAAATATGAAAATCTCAGTGAATTATAAATCAAAACGTAAACATGGAAATGGCTGAGCGAAGGGAAATACACTGAAACCTTTTGCAAGTCGGGCTAGCAGCCGACCGCATTCAATGATTTTCACTAGAAAATCAATACGCTAAATCTCGACCATCAGCGAACAAACAGATATTCTGTAAATAAATGCTCTTCGTTTGGCAAAATCGATTTTGGCGAATTCTCAAGGTGAAAATCGAGCGAAGCACCAAAGATCCATCTTTTCGACGCAAATTAGTAGCATAATTTTTTGTAGTGGTTTTTGTTTTTCGTCTCGCTTGGCGTTGATTTTCATCTCGTCACTTTTTTCATTTCTTTGGAACATGTTGCATACTCTCGGCTGCGGCAAACTCAGTTTCACTGAATATCCGAGGTGCGTCATGAGCAAATGAAAACAAATTGAATTCAAATTAAGCGAAATAGTTACAAATGCATTCGACATGAACATGTGCTGTTGTGCACTGTGAAGTGCATATTGGCAAAGAGTCAATACGATTTCGTGCCCTCATCTATTGCGATCTTGTCGACTGTTGACATAATATGTAAGTGCGCGCGCTCAGTCTCGTTTCGAACCCGTCAAAATCTATTTATCAAAATTAGAAATTTCATCCGTCAATCGATCACAGCAGAGCAGCAAAGTCATTGATGAGTGGCATTCAACAATATATGCGAATCGAACGAGGTCTCTCTCTCTCTCTTTCTCTCTCCCTCTTTCTCTGATGATTCGTCGTCCCTTCGGTTGCTTTTTTGTCTAGTCATTACTCAATTCAATCATTTCTACGCATAACTGTTTGCCCCATTCCAAATGCTCCTGCTGTTTATATTCCGCCGTGTTGCCGAATTCGATTATAATAATATTCGAATGCAATATTTAAGAAGCGTTGAAAAAAGTGGAGAAGCGTTGCGTGATTCCGAGAGCCGACAACATAATAAAATATCAATTTATTATAATTGAATGAATTTCATTAATACGAATTTTTCTCCGTAAAAATCAATTTCAATGGAATAGTAAAATATCGAAGATGTAAACTTGAGACTGTGTGCGCTTTTGATTTTTTGTCTACTTTTCTAAAATAATGTTCGATTTTGTTTCGTTTTTTATCACAAATTTTCGACTGTCATTTATGAATCGTTTAGCCTTTTTGTCCAATGCTTACGATTTTGTAATGCGATTATGAATGACACTGACGAAAACGAAGCAAAGACAATCAACGAGCTCACTCACAATCATTGATTACTCTCGTCAACACTATCCCTTCCATTTTCAGACATTTATGCGCTCACCGTTCACCAATCGCCAATATTTTCGGCTATTGCATTTTGCGCCGTCGTTTGGCCGACTTTTCGTGCATGTCATCGCTTCATCAGCCATTTGGAAGCAAAGAATGCGAGTGTAGGTATTAAGAATCATGCGGCATTAGTAGTGCGTATGCTCGTTCGTCATTCGATCATTGAATTAGACATATTTGCGATATTTTGCTGCTTGAAAACCGAATTAAAACGTTCGATCGGCTCATATATCGGAACACATGTGGAAAAACATATAATCACAACGTCATCACAGAAATCGACACATCCACACAATCGCACGATATTTGATCAGCATCGAACGTCCCCGAAAAAGTGTTCATAGATTCATTTATTGTGTATCGACGATGCAAGCGAAAAGGCATTATGCCTTGTAACATCATGAAGTGAAATGGCAATGTTAATAATACGTGTTTTGGATTCCAAATATTTGAATGCGGAAAACACCATCCAAATTGCTAAAAGTTAAAAATGCTTTTCTTTTGTATGTACCTATATGCCATGGTGAATTGAAGACAAGCCAATTTTTTTCCTGAGTCGAGCATAAAATTGAATGAAGTCACAAACATTTCACTCAACAACGTATGTGAGGGTGAATGATTTACGGAAACTGGTCGTTTTCAGATATGAATAAAAAATGGATTTTATATGCAAAGCATATTTATGTATTTGGCTTGCCAGCACTATTCGATAGCGACACACACATATATATAAAGATAGAATATATATTTCGACATGTGACTGGCATTCATCAATCTCATTTTCGAGCTCAATGGTGATAGTGGTGGCGACGAGTTTAACCGAGTAATAGCACGTTTTGGCCAGCACTTTGAGATTGCAAAGCACGAAAATTGGTAAACAAATTTGTAATTGTGTGTTTTAATATTTCATGAAAGTTCCGGCGCAAAAAAAGGAGTACGAATAAAGGAAAAAAAGCTATAGTAATTCCTTGCGGAAATCAAGCGTAACGCCACGCACATTCTTCCATTCACTATGAGTTTATTGAGTGTAACTTAAATGATTTATTATATGTTTGCAATTTTTAGCGAATTTCAGTTGAAGCGCTTCCTCCGCTTATTACTTTTCGTTTGTTTTTTCCAACCATATAGACAGAAAAAGTAGTCGGCTTCTTCATTTTTTATTCGTGCCGGCCCGTTCTTTACTGTTATGTAAATTTGTAAAAGTTTTTTTTTTCGTTCCTGCTGCAAATCGTCTTTTTGGAATTGATGCAAGTGTGTGTGTTTGGGCGCGTGATAGAACGAGAACATTGAGCGGTATCTGTTCATAATCTTCCAACAACCTGGTACACAAAAAAACCGAAAAAAAGAAAGAGACAGAAAAAAGGACAAAGCGAATTTGACATAGGAAGCTCTTCAATATCAGAGGATATACGAGAATTCTTTTCTTCGGAAATAAACATCAATCATTTCCTAATTTTGAATTAGTGCATAAATTTGTATATTTCGTGAGTTTGCTCGTTTTTACGCTCGTCCCGAAAGGAAAAGAAACACATAAGAGAAAATATACACACAAAATAAAGAGTTTTTTTTTCTTAAAGAGTCCTTGTCTCTGATGTTCCATGCCATCGACGGTGAATAGATTGAATGTAATATGTTTTGATGGTCGTTGGTAGTGGATAAGTAGCACAAAACCGAGGAAAAATCCACTGCAAGCATTGAATGAATTAGATTCACTGTCATGTCAACATTATATGAACAGTTGAACACCAGCCGCGATACAAATTCACTACACTCATGCTTACATAGCTGGAATCTGAGGTGTTTTGACTAGATTTGTAGCATTCGTGTTTTTTCTTATTCCATGACTCAACCAGTATCCAGTATCCCAAATAATTTGCCGTTGATCCACTTTTTCCATGTTCGTCATCATCGTTGGACTACTCTTTCACTCTCTCTCTCTCGTCTTGCTATTTATGTGATGTATTTTTATCCTATCTGTCTTTATTTTATTGCCAACTTTATATTCTATGCAGTGAAATTCTCCTTTTGGCCTCTTACCGACATAAAATAAAGACGACAATCAACATAAACGAAGCTAACAAACAAGGCTTGAATAAAAAAAAATATCTAATAAAATACCAACGAAAAGAAAATTCATAATTTCTATCCTTTTCTAATTTTTTTTTATTCTTGCTTGATTGTTTTTTACTCTACTCGTGGTCACAGCGCAACGTTTGCTTCGCTAACTCTGTATGTGTGCACAAACATCGACACATTTCAGCCCTACGTTCATACAATTTTACTTCAAAATACCGCATGCGGAAAAAGGCGTATTTCTGTCTATTGCATGAATAAAAAACTAATAAAGCAAAAGAAAATTTTAATTTTTTTCTAGTCACTGAATGTGGGCGCGAAGTCCGCGTGCTAACACATTTTCAGCCGTCCGTCGTAGTCGTGAGTGGTGTTGTTTTTTGGCTACAGCTACTGATGCGCTTCATCGTTGTCTGCTTCAACTTGCCCGAAAGAAATGGAAAAACAGAGAAACAAGATTTGTATATTTTAATTCACAACGGTAGGTAAGAGTTTATGGTCCATCACTTTATGGTTCTCTTTCATTCAGTCTGTTTTTGCGAATGCCTAATAAAATTGTACCAGTCTCTCCAGCCAAAATAATCGAGATAAAGAACAAACACGCAATTTGAAGAGAGCGAGGAAAATGTACAACCCAAAGAAAACTCGAATAAAAGCAAATAAAAACAAATCATGCATGCCATCACCACTGCGGGTATTTCGTTAGTACGTCTCTCGCACACGACACACCATAAAATTCAAGTAGGAAAAAGAATCAGCAGCAGCACAAAAAGTTATAAGCTTTTATTTTCTTTCTCTCTTCGTTTGTTCACTTCGGCGACTTGAGACTGACGTACAAAATCACAATATATTATTATAATTTGCTGAACAATTTCTTGCATTTTTCGTATTTGTAGGCTAATAATCCTAAGTACCATCTGTATTAGTGCCACAATTCACCGATTTTCAGAGAATTTGCTAATTACATACATAATATTAGTAGCATGTCAATATTTAATGTCGCACAGTGAAATAATCATTGATAAAAAACGGCCGGATGTTCAATGTTTTTCGAGGGACTATATATTTTGGAGGGTTCCGTTGAATTTCACGCTTTTTTAAGGTAAGTTTGCATCATTGATAGGTCGGTCTTTAGGTTCGCTGGAATAGAATATAAATCATGTAATCTTGGTGTCCTGACAGCAACACACAGACGACGGCAACGGACTAGAAACGAAATCGAATTACATCTATTTTGGTCGGGAGTATTAGATCACATTATAAGCTTTTCAGTGTCAGTTTTCGAATCAGACCAGTGTGCTCTGAATGGTTCATTGCTTATGAATGCCCGGTGCGATATCGAATGTGTTCCGGTGTCTGTCTGCCTTGTATCGATTTTCTTATTTGCTCGCTTTTTTTGCTACGGTCAAACATTGTACCAAATAAAATGTAGACGTTCGTATTTGTCCACAATTTGTGTGTGTGTTTGCGTCGGCATCATGGAAAAATTTACATCGAAAAATGTCGGTTGACCAAATCAATCGGAAATTATTTGAAAGATTTAATCCGTGTTTTCACAGAAGTTTGCCATCCCAACTAGAGCATCGTGATGCTTGTACATTAATATTCCCACTTTTTTCCATTGATTTATTTATTTTTAAGTTTTCTCGCCCTTTTTGGATGCGATCTATTCATTCGATCTTCGTTCGATTAGCCGTTAGTCGTTTTTCCATGTCTCAAAACATTTATATGCGTGCTCAACGGTTTTTTCGAGAAAAAAAATCCAAAGTGATTTATGGGTTTTTAATATATTCTCATGCTATTTTTCGCTCAACTCAACATGGTTAAGAAAAAAATTGAATGAAATCAATTTAAAAACAGATTCATCTCGAGCTTGAGATATTTGCATTGTGAGTTGAAATATGAAGGAAACCGACACTCAAGCACAAGCACACACACACACACAGTATTTGAATATGGATAATTTGAATGAGCGTGTACATATAAGTAACATGTTAGAATGTATCGTGTGTCCGCTGTGATAGCAAACTGTAAATGCAAAGTGCAAAATAGCTCAAATAATAGGCACCATTTTTAATAATTAGGCATCCATTCAAGGAGTAATTCTTCAATTGGTGTAATCGGTTGAATTTTACATTTACTTTACTTAATACGAATAACTCCGCTTCTGTTTCTATTAAATCGTCCATCCGCACAATTCATGAAAATGTTATAGCAAGACTTTTGTAGTCAATAAATGCATAATTCCTGGTTGATTTATATAGCGAACATTCCTCTTATCAATGTAACTGCAATATTTATAATCACAGTGCTATTATGGTGACCTTATTACTGCAAATTTTTTATACTCTTATCTATCTAGTTTAACTCGACATTATTTGTAAATAAAGTTTGTGGTTAAAGGTTTAATCTAATTAATACTTTGTTATTGCATGGTTTTCGGAATATATTTTGTTAACGATTCTGTGTCAATTAGATCGAGATTAAAAGTTTCTAAGTCTATTAAAAAGATTGCATTTACGAATAAATTCTGCTATTGATTTATATGGATTATTTTTTAAACTTCATTCTGAAATGCGACACTGAATATGTCCGCAGGGGATCAAGAGAGGTTTTAATCACAGTTACATTCGTTGCAGCAAATTCAGGTTCGGCTCAATTAGTTTTTCTGCGCTTCTGACGTTTGTGTTGGGACCAGATATACAATTTACAGATTTATTTTCTTTATTTTCTGCGTTTGGAACTTGTTCCCTATTATTTTTATACACAGAACTTTTTTCTATAATTGCTACTAAATTTCCCTGTAGTATAGACGCGCGCAGTGATTTCATGTAGTTCTTTAAATTTCTTAATGATTTTTCTGTTATGATTGAACTTTGCACAATACTGACGACGCGGTTGAAGCAACTTACAAATTTCTTGACATGCAATATATGCAGAAGCTTTGAAATATCTGATGAAATGTTTCGTTTCGCATAAAATCGCTGTAGAAAAATAAAATACTACAAATATTTTAGCGCGTTCGCTCTAACAAGTCATGACATTCCTGTATACCAGGCTATAGCCAGAACGGGTTTATTTTTCTGTGAATGATTGGGTTATTTGAATTACAAATCATGCTGTAGTATTAATTATATTCGAGATAATTGACCAAATGTGGATGGCTGAAGTCATCCCTTATGGTTTTTTGCCTAGAACACCCATCTGAGTTGTCCAAGAAGACTTCAATTATAGCCATTTTTTGGCCTTCGTAGGCCGGTTCAAGCCAAATCACTAAGTTGCAGAACGAACAGTTTTTACTTTTTGAGTAGCTTTTAGCACTGAAAGTGACAGCCGAAAGCAGAAAAGTAGAAATAAACATTCTAAATCATCATAATAGTAGGGAACAATTGAAACTGCAATTACATTTGAGTGGGTAAAATCCTGTGGGCAGTTCCTTTTACTGCAAAAACAGATGGTTATGTTTTGTCAAATATACTATGGAATATCTATTCTGGAATTTTTATTTCTATATGCGTACTAATAGTTCATTGTTTTGGAGAAAATAATGTTTTTTACATAGACAATATTGAGGCATTTTATTGACAATTCTAAAAGTTGAGCGTCAATGAAATCAGAAATCTTAACAGCAAAATTTATTATTGATATTTCATATCGAGATGATACACTGTCTTTTGTGTTCGATTGTCGATGGTCACCCTTCGGATTGCCATCCATTTACACCTTCGATCGATGTCTCGTCCGATAATCAGTGCATTGTCTCACTAATTTATTAATATTCTCTTCGAGTAATTCAAGAATCAAGTGACCAATTGGAACAAAGTTCTTCGTGACAATAGTTTGACTCTTCATATCACCAATTAGTATTATTTCTTGCTTTAATTTTATCTTGGCATCCCCAATCGTGTCGACTGCAAGATTCACTAGTTTTCTTATCTCTACATAAAATTCTTTCACTGCTTCCAAGTTCTTTTTTAAATCTGGGATAGTTTTGACTTCGTTGAAAATGGTGACAGCAATTCCAACAATGGGAGATGCAAATGCTTGCCATTGCCCATCTCTAACCCGTTTTACTTCTTCTTCATATTTTTTGCTATCTTCCTTGAAATCAAGGCTCAACTGAGTGCTTAACGATTCCAATTTGCCGGACGCACTATTAAAACTCATTGAACTCAAATTGAGCAGAGATAGAGCACTTTCCATTTTCACAATTCCGCTGTCCAGCAATTTCAGTAAGATGACTTGTTGAGCTTCTGCCTTTTCTTTAGTATAATTCCGGCACAGCACCAAATATGCATCAAGGTATGGTATGGATTCACCGCACCAGTTGTAAATGTCTTGCGTCGCACCAAAGTAATGATCCTCGCTGTTCATCAATAATGTTTTCACATCACCCACGAGCTGGCCGCTCGCCGCCGAATATCTGTCTTGGTACTTTTTCAAAGCGGCTATCACATCGTGGAACACTTTCCATGGAATAACGGTATCAAGTGTTTTATTGTAAATGTCTAGAGCGTTGTTTGCAGCCTGGAACGATTTAGCTGCCGTAGTATGTTGGGTCTCCTCCGGAGGAGCACCAATTGCCACACCGATTATACAAAAGAAAATGATAAACTTCATGTTTATTGAATGTGAAGGTGGGAAAGCAACTGAGTTCTCCATACGATCGTTTCAAAGCTTTTATATCTGCACAGTCATTTCCTGTTTTTGAAATAATCAAACTTTCTGGCCATTGCATAATCAGATCTCTCGCTGACATTGGCACCAATTTCATCAGGAAAGCAAACATGTATTTCTGATGACTTAAGTTTTCTAATTAATATTCTTGATAATTACCAAGATCATTTTCTTGACATTTGCACTCAAGACTTCTCGTTAGCAATTCTACAAGTTTTTTTCAATATCAATAATAAATTATTTTCGTTTAGATTATCACATATTCAATGAGAGTATATATAAGTCAATAAGTGTTCCAAACAAATAATCAGTACAGTTCAAAACTTAGTAGGCAAACATTCTGCTTTGCTTTGATTTGCTTGTTTCTTTGAAAATCGAATAGAATGTACAGTTTGGTGTTTCTGTGTGCAATTGGTTTGCTAGCGAGCACCTCCACAAGTGATTCCACAATTGCACTAGAGCAGAATGCAATTGAAAAAACCGACAAAATCCTAACTTCATTCGATGCGGCATTACGGCTCATTCCTTCGAACTCTATTAAAGAAAAGATCGGTCAATTTGGCAGCCATCAAGAATCATATTCTTCATCGGCCACTTCATCAATCGGCGAAATTAAAACAGCACTCTTGAACAGCGACAGCCATTTATTTACTGCGAAACAAAATATTTACAACTGGTGCGGCGAAACAACACCACTTCTGCAAGGATATTCGGGTTTACTCAGTGGAAATACACAACAGCACGCGGATGCTCGAAAAACTTTGCTAATTCGTATAGTTGACGTGGGAATTGAAAAATCGCGTGGTGCATTATCAATGCTCAAAGAAACGTCTTCGGACTTCCAAACGGCATCCAAAAAATTAGAATCATTGCATAACCAATTCACCAATGATTTTGCGGAAAAGAGCGAGTTTTTCCAAAATAAAATCGACGAAGCAAAAAGGAACGAAGCGATCAGCCGTAATCCAGCTGATATAATTGCAACAAAATCGGTGGAAGCTGCAAAAGAACTTTCTCGAATGATTCCTGCAGGCAGTAATCCACTAATCCCTGTGGCTACCGAGCTTTTCCCACAGCCCAAAAAGAGTAATGGTACAGGTATCGACCCAAATCTTATACCAAATTTAAAAGCCAAGTTCGCTGAAACCGAACGATTTTTCAACAATTTAAAAACTCAAACTGATGAAACGATCAATAAAATCAACGACAGCGAAGCAGCGCTCGAAGCTGAAATCAAAACAATTGAAAATTTGAAAGGTCAAATTAGCTCGAGCAACAGGCCTGCCATCCAAAGTGGAGGAGCTTCATCATCAATCTCAAGTGCTGTTGGTAAATACAATGATGATTGCAAACGACGTCGGATAACTTATGCCACACTTTGAACGAGGGCAGTCTATAATGAACCATCCAAAAACTGGGGGTAACCATCACATAGATAAACTTATATTGAAATATATATTGATTTCAAAATGCGAAGAAATTTAATCCTGTTCTCGAGAAAAGTCAATTGACATGACCAAAACAAATATATTGTAACAGAAATTCAGAGAAATACAATACAAAATTGAACAAAATTTTTTTTTTTTTCACAAAATAGAGATTCTGCAGTGTCTCAAAAGTCTCGCAAAGGATTGAGGAAATTAAGCGACTGAATGATTGGAATTTCATTCATTTGTTCCATTTCTTGTATGTGATTTTTAAGCGTTCGGCAAGGGAACAATCAATTCAGGCAAATGTAACTAACTGGCAATCATACTTTACTCATAATCGACTGACTATGATTGAATTCTCAGTCACACATCATACAAAATTCGAGTCAAAAGTTCCCAAAATAGTAAACCTGCTCAGATATTTTAATTTCTTCATTTATACAATGGAATTTATCAGGATGTTTGAATGGAAATGTACCAGAGTTGAAATAAGAGCATGCAAAAAACAATCGAATTGGAAATGAAAAATAACGAACTTTTCATAAAAATGAATTCACACTTAATTGACATCTTTTATTTCCATTTTTTTTTTTTTTGTGATTCATTTCCAATTCGTTTCAATCATTGTTGATTCGTTAGCTCCCGTCATGTGCGATACGACACCACCATGGGCGCATGTAGACAGGTAATTGATGTCGTTGATGTGAACAATACTATTCCATTGTCTATTCAATTGGCTCTGCGTTATACATTTATTTCGTTGCTCGTAGTTAGGGCTGTGGCTGTACAAGCAAATTCTTCTCCGAAGAAGATGATATTTATGGTGTTAATCAATAAACACACAGAGGCGAAACCAATTTATGCTAAACGCATTCATGGCTTTGAAAAAGGGCCAACAAACATCCCCAAATATCGTTTCACTGAAAAGATGCTTAAGTGTGTAAATATGGGCTTTGTCACTATAATTTAAGATTTAGTGAAGAAATTATGCTAATTTTTGTGCATTGAAGCCGTCTGAACAGAGATCATTTTCAGCATTTGCACACACACACACACACACACACACACACACACGTGTGAATGTGCCGACAACTTGGAATTATTTTGTTTCTACGGGAACATGATATTTTTACTCTCTCTTTCTCTGTCTGTCTGATGATATGCAACGCATATCGGATTTATTCGACGTTTAAATTTTATTAAATTATATCAAATGTACGTGTGACATACGTCGATGCGGTCTCCTAGTCTCAACTAATTTCATCTTCTTGATATATGCTAATTTGAAAAGGCAGATGTTCGAAATGTTCCATAGGATTGTTGGATATTTCATTGCTGGAACAATTCAATTTATTGTACAGACTTTGTATGTGTGTGAGTTTCAATGAATTCACAAAAAGTCCAAAACGAGTCATCGTCATAAGCACATTTTAACGACATTACGATGAAGAATTGTGTTTATCAAATGTTAAACATAAATTTGCTGTCCGGTTCATGAGCCAGCTCTTAAATTATTCGGCATCATTTATTTATTTTCAAATTATATGTTTGACAATGGCAACCCATTCGTGCAATATCATTGTCGCCAGCAAAATATGAAATTGTGCGTTCTTTCAGTCGTAGTTGTTCGTCGCTTTCATCACTCGGAATCTATTATTATTCAGTATTGCTGCATGGAAAAACGGAGTCAATGCTCAACTACCTATAATAATATTTCAGTCCAGCTAACGTAAAGGATGCATCAAAAAATGTGCCAGGCCAGGCTGTTATAATTTAAACAATTAAGCTGTTGATAAATTGCGACGCTTTGCTTGAAATCGCTTAGAATTATATTTTCTGCTATTCAGCCGAATGAAAATGATTGTTCAGCTCTTCACGAATGATTTTCATCCATGTCAAGGCAATTCAGAAGAGTCAGTTGCAATTCCATGAAGTCAATTCGATCCATCGTGGAAATATCTTTTCTTCTGGATGGCAAATTTAACGAAGAAAAGTTCATGAATGTCAATATTTCCCGTTTTTTATACTTTTCTCAATCTCTCTCTTTCTCCCTTTCTCTCTCACTGAAGTGAAACCTTGAAGATAATTGAATGAACGTTATACATCAGAGATGATTATATCGGTAAGTAAACAAAATGTAAGTGCAAAGGCTGTTAAGGTGTGCTTCCATCGTTTTTCGCAACGGGCAATGATGCGAGCCAATTGACAACGAATGATGAAGCTTAATCTGGTTCAAATAGACTTACAAAACATACGCTCACAAGCTAGCTCACGATGTCAATGCGGATGTCAATAGCCCGACAAAAAATGGACCACCAACTAGGCTTACGCAAAAGTATGTTGATATTTCATGTGTGTAATTTTCCCGATGAAGAATTCGAGCACAGAGAATAAATGGATGGGAAGACGGTGAAAAAGGAAAATATCAGCAGAATTTATGAATGCTGCATTCTCCGAATCGAATGGAGATTCCCATTTTTCTCGTCTTTTTCTCTTTCATTTCGCTTCCTTCACTGCAGAACATACATTCAGCTTAAATCTTTTGGCTCGATTTGCACCTTTTTGCCATTTTTTTTTATGGCATGACTTGATGAAGCTTTAGCCTACTCACATATCTTAGAATTAAGGTGTGTTGAAAATATGTGACAAAGCCATATTTTTTTATTGTATATTTGTATTGTATGCTATGGATGTCAATGAACTATCGTCAAATTTGGATGGATTGGAAGATCTCACTGGGAAAAAATTGGACCAGATTTGCAAACGTCGACTTACTTTAACACATTTCGAATTAATGATAAATTCGTTTCATGGAAGGAAAACGATATATTGCGATATCCGCTCATACCT
This sequence comes from Obolodiplosis robiniae, assembly GCA_028476595.1. Classification (NCBI taxonomy): domain Eukaryota; kingdom Metazoa; phylum Arthropoda; class Insecta; order Diptera; family Cecidomyiidae; genus Obolodiplosis; species Obolodiplosis robiniae. The sequence continues at coordinate 1,545,346 of CM052017.1, read as the reverse complement.
GCTCATTCGAATCGGCTTTCAAGTTCAATTGGTAATACTTTTCCTCTTTACGATAATTTCAATTAGCAAATCCAAATCATTTGCATTTTGGGCATACAAAAATGTCCTTATTGCAGCGAAGGAAATTGATTATATAACTATTGAAACCTCACATTTTTAGACTCAACAAATGTATTTGTGACTGAAAAAACAACATCAAGCCACAATCAAAACTCAGCAATGACTTCGGAACTAAACAAAGATGGATTCGATGTTCAATTTGGATGAATACTGAATATCAATGAATAATTGCCATTAGAGAATGAATGGATTTTGGTGTAGCTAAAATAGGCTTTTATGTTCGATGCAACATTGAGTAATTATTTGATCAAAGACTTCAAAGTTGTACCTTCATTATGATCATCATTGACTGAATGGCGATTGTTCGTTCCGGCTTAATTTTAATCCATTCACATCCCACGATAGATATTTTTATGTTTGGCTAGGTCAAAAGTATAAACGATTGCCAACATAATTATACAATTTTCTAAAAATAAAAAAGACAAATTATATGCAGTTACCGTCGAATTTCGATAAATTTTCAGCGTATCTTTGTGTTTTCGACCTTTGAATTTTGATTATAATGACGCGTTCTCCGTTTGCACATTTTTAAATTATTCAATGGTCCAATTTATGATTATCGTACAATTGAACAAATATGCGAATGTCGTGCTGCAATATTCTGTGTTCGGCGCGAAATTGGGTTGGCGAATGTTTCATTTGTATTCAACAAAATAATATGGAAAATTGCATGGGCCAAATGTGGTGTGAGATTCAGCCGAACGCCCGAATTATGTGGCCGCAAAGCCAAAAATCACGATTGAAAGGATTGCCAAATGTAAATGTTGTAAGGCGTGATGCGGTGTGCATTTCAATAAACTAATTGTATTTTTCGGATCGAATCGATGAAATTAATGCGCTGCATTGGTTCGAATATAAAATGACCGCAAACAAATATTACATATTTGCTCATCATTGAGTTATAAATATAATGAAAACGACATAGTACTGTCGGGTATTGTACCAATTCTCGGGCTCAAGTGAATTTTTCCCATAGCTTCGAAATCGTTGGGCGCTTTTTTTTTATTTTTCGGCTATGATTTTATTGCTTTCATTGAAATATTTAATCCAATTTTCGTGGTTTTCATTTGTTTCATATTATTGCTGAACAAATAATAGTTAGATCACTAAAACTACCATTCGATTTCCCATCGATTCCACATTTGCAATATCTTTCATGTGTGATGTACAAAAATAATTACATAAATGATTGATGCACTCGGCATGCTGTTGGTTTATTTAATTAGAAGCCATGCTTCGTACTTCAAAGAATGAATGACAAAACTGCCGATAATTAAAAGCTATTTATTTGTTGACGGATGTCAAATGCTCGAATTTTTGCATGCTTAAAAACAGCATTTGCCACCAGATGTGCGATTGCGTGCGCCATTTTTGACATAATATGCATCATCACAGACAGTTTTGAGTGATTACAAAAGCCGGATGGCCATTGTTTACAATCATGAATGAGTTCAATCATTCAATTTTCTATCCAAACCACAAATTCAGAACTGGTCAAGCTTTGCACATAATCATAATTGTGTTGATCTGAAAAAAAGAGTCTAATCCAATTGTGTTGCTGTCAGAATAATTCACGAATGCAGTGTAGTGGACTGGATTGGTTGATTTGATGCAAGATTTAAAGCATAGCCAAGCAAAACTTTTAATCAAATTGGTTAAACACAACTAAATTTATTTATTATCCGCATTATGGAAAGAAATAAAACGAGATCGGAAGATATATTGAAACTTTATAATTTAATCTATCTATCCATCGCCGGCGCACCAAAAATTAAATTCCATACATTTTCACATTGGCCGCATTGCATTACACGGAAGTTCATAATCAATTTGTTGAAAATCAAAATTCACCGAATGCAAAATATAGCTCATTTCATCTGACAAGTGTATAATTTCAATGATGATAGATCATAAATTCAATGTTTTCTTTATTTTTATAATCTGACATGTCATTTGTTGCAACAGAAAAATGACAAATTTGACAGAATAATCCTGGGCAAATTTATGATTTTCGTATAAAATGGAATGTTCCGTGAAAATCGGACTGAAATCGTCTGGGGAAAATTCGTTCACAAATGAGTGGCTCTACAATTGGAGCGCTACTACGGTGAGAGTTTTTCTTGTTCATATTCATGTATCGCATTCTAACAAATCAGACGGTAAATGAATTTGTTATTGCACTTAATCGTCATCTACACATGCTTGAAACAAAATATGAATGTAATTTATGGCATTTTTGGCGATGAGCGAGAACACGCAAAGAAGTATTTATATTGCGTGCAAAATGAATGAATATGCACGTCATTCATATATCCGTATGTCATCATTATTATCAATTCTTTTTATCTTTGCACAAATGTTGATGTTAGTGTTGGTGCTACGGCTTTTTTGTACTATTTCTTCGGATTAAGCTAGTGTTGCGTAGTATTGTCAGATTTATCATTGCTCTCGTGCTTACATTTTCCACTATAAATTGCCACTAGATATTAAAGCGCATTCGCACACTGACGGGAAAAACAACAATACTACGAATAAAAACACAATAAATAGATACGATATTTGCATGAAATATATGTTTCCATGTCACGAAATGAGTTAATATTTTCCATTTATGTACATTGTCCGAATTGACGTCGTTCTATTATTTGCCATGTGCTATATTTTATGTTAATTTTTGATATGTGGAGTGGTGCTTTTGCTTAAATCTCCTTGTATCTTCTCTATCTCTCCGATTCTATCCTATTTTATGCTTAAAATCAGTGTGCTTTATGTTGTGATAAAATGAACCCGTTGTCCAAAGTCTGCCGTGAATAAACATCACGTTTTATTTACCATACTCATGCATATACACGCAGTCACCGACTTGCACAAAGTGAGCGGTTTAATTATGTACGAAAACTTTTTCGAACTTGAAAATGTATAGCAAACATTGACTATGAGTAATTGAGGATGAGTGACCGCGCGTTCGTTGACTATCTCGTGTGTACTGTATTGTCATAGCAAATAAATCGTGTGTTCACACATATGTTATTATCGATGAAAATGTTTAAATATGCATGCATTTAACGACGTTTACTTGTTTACTCTTCAAATAATTAATATGTGCTTCAGTACACAATATTTCCCGTTCGTTGCATGTTTTTGCTATAAAAGACAACAGCATTGTTTGATATGGACATTGTTCTTTTTTTGCATCGTTTCACTTGATGTAGAATGTGTGACCGAATGAAACCGAACGTACCAGCGCTGTTCTGCACTATTTTCCTATTTGTTGCACATTTTCATAATAAATCACAGCAAGTTTGGCCATTTTGAAGCAGGTAAAAGTTGAAATGATCGGTGATTTTAGGTCAAATTATACATATCATGATAAAACTCTTGCTTTTGCAATAAAGTGTTTAGGCTTTGTCAAAAAAAAAAAAAAGAAACTTCATAGTTTATTTGCAGTGTATAGGAGTTTAATCCCCCTTTCGATGTCTCTTGGCTCATATTTCATATGATGTGCTCCTGACAGACTGCGACACAGATCGACAAGTTCTGTCCAATGAAGCATTCAAGATTTCAATATATGCTCAAATCGCATTAATTTTATTCTTAAGACGATTTTTTCTGCTCTGTTTGGAATAAACGGATGAATGAATCGCGCCATCTCTACCTATTAAGACTTAATCAAATGCTTCAAAATCTGAATAATTTTTGGAAATCCATGGAATAACGCTGACGAATAGCGCTGAGCATCGTGGGCCCATTGTTGTTTTCGGCTCAGCTATCCAACGCGTTTCGTGCCAAAATGCATGCGAGTGAAGTCCATAGATAAAATTGACGGCAATGAAAAAGTCAATAAACCCTCAATATTGAGCGTGAATTTTATCTTTAATCTATTTTCTTCAATTTTTCATCTATTTTATTCAAAAAAAACGCAAAAATGCGATAAACTGACAATTTTGTCTAATTTTCAACATTGTCCCATCACTGATCCGCGTCTCCAGATTTCTTGACCCATTGATCGACCAGCATCCAGTCCACCAACGATGGATATGAATTGTATGCCGCTTTGCATTTAATTGGTTAACTTGTTTGTCACCTAAATTATGCAATCTATATTGAACGGTCGCATGCATTCATCGTTATCAGAACATTTGCATCAATCAGTATTCAGTCGCCAATTGGTGAACTCTCTCTATCCCCAATAAACCCCATTGGATTGGCTAAATGTTTGTACAATAACAGCATAGTTTAAGATAAATAACGAATATCAACTTGATATTGTCCAATTTATACGAAAGCGAAAGTCTCTGTGTGCATGAAAATTAGTTGAGTCGGGAACCGGGAATGCAAGGGGTGGCAAACGAATGAATGGACGGTCGGTTTATGCAACATTTCAGAATGTTAAATATGGTCGAACGGCAACGAATTATCGCTTGTTTATTTATTGTCAATAGTGGAGCGGGTGTTTGGCGATTTTATTTTCAAGTTGCTGGCCTTCATAATGCATACGTTCGGTTGCAGTTATGCATCAAACATATTCCATATTCGTTTACATGATCTGCAAACATTGCTTGAAACTATAACAGAAAGTGTGTTAAACAGTGAGAGATAGAGAGAAGAGAGAGGTTGGCATGTTGGTAATCATCGATTACGTATACTGTAGAGTGTTGATTGTATACTTTCAAATGCATCGCAATGCTTACGTTAAATTGGATGGTGGTAAGTGGAATAAAAAACATAAATTTGGGTGTGTTAATCGTACGATGTGGAAAAATGGCGTTGAAAAAACCGTCTTTTTTTCAAAAAATTGCAATATTCCTTCAGCCAAATGGTTGCTGCTGCTGGTACCACTCGCTGTCATAATAACAAAGTGCCCAAAGGATTCTGACTTTGCCCGGCTGGTCATCGGCAGTCGATGGCATACTAAAATTAATGGCTCTTTCTTGCTCTATCGCTACCTCTCTAATTCGCTCACTTGCTCGCTCACTCTTCCTCACTTACGAGCAAATGTCCTAGTTACTGACATCGGAATCTGAAAATCGTAATGGTAGGCTGTAGAGAAATCGATCGATAATATGTACAATATTGTATCAGGATTACGATGATGTGCTGCTGACATTCCCGGGAAAATGCTCTTTCTCTCTTGTCCATTATGTTGTCGATGCTTGTGCATGACCGAGGCAAAATACAAAGATAAACAATACGGGTCAATATGCATGTTTAAAGCCACATCAATGACCATTCGAACGGATTTGATTCAAATCATGTGCCGATTTTGCAATATTGTTTATAATGTTGCCATTTGGTCGACTCCATCAATATTCAGGCGTGGATCAGAACGGAAGCGTAACGTGTATATGTGCATGTGGCGAACGATCGAAAATCGTCGATGCTCGTAACATAAAATATGAGCATGCTGTGTTCTCGACACATGCCACTTCTTCGATACGGTGTGTTTATCTTTTTCAAGAGAAAAGTCGAACTAGATACACGCCACTGAATCAAATCGACCAAACTCGCACAGCTCGCGCACGCATTTCATACCAGCAATTTTAGCTAGTTGTACCAGTGCGAGTGCACATAATCATGAGACATCTCTCTCTGTGTTGAAACTACAAAGTTAAAGAAAAACTTAACAAAGTCGGCTCTCAAATGCAATCTTCATCTACTAACGAAAAACTACATAAGCCCCAGTAAAATAAACGCACTTGCGACAATTCGCAAGCTGCAACGCATAATCGGATACAAGCAAAGCCGATGACCATTCGGTGTTTATAGGGCCTACTTGCGCAAAATGCAAACACATCTAATATTGATGCAAGTTTACACACATGATTGAAAAATATTAACCGCATCCCATCGACATACACACAAAGTCCCATTCAAGTACATTTTCATGCAAACAATACAAGCTACGCCCAATTACTTTATGGCCAACGATATTCGGAAAATGCATCGTGCTACATGAATACACAAATTGATTGAAGTGCAATTGTAATGACGCAGACATTAGCTATGCACAGATTTAGTTGAAATGGTAAAACAAACATTCGATACGAAAGCAAATGAAATTTGCTCCAAAGTTTTTGAAAGCAATTCATTATACCGGGAAAATATTCAAAGTTTTCAGTAATGATTATAATTCGCATTGGATAAATTCGGGAATTATCCACTTCACTCGAAAACTATTTTATTCTCCACGATTTTCGTGGAACTAATTTCGTACGAATAGAATGTCAGTTAAATTCGAGCTAAAAACTATAAGTCGAAAGTAGTTAAGCCTAATTTACATTGTTCGCTTGAGATCAAGCATACGTTTTAGGTCTAAAAGTGAATAAAATCCTCAAACACAACAGAATAAACGTCGTAGGTTAAGTACTGTCGATATAACTAATCTTTTAAAAGCAGAAAAAAAAAACAATATTATGAATAGTAAAATTCAGTGTTTCGTTTGTTGTTGTTGTGTTTGTTATTCGGAACACTTCAGACGTACCGAAGCATGTTATGTATTGTTATTGTGCTCTTTTTTCGCTCGCGAGCTCTCTCTGACTCTCTCCTTTGATTTTGATGTTCAATGACATTTTAACCTCTCATGGAGAGTCTTTTCATTGGGTTCATTGTTTGGTTGCTCATAATCAATTCAGTTGCGTATTCATCGAGTAATTCATTCTATTGGTGGTATGTTGGGTATGTATTCAATTAAAGTTACAGTTTTCAATGTAAATCCAATTCCCTGGTTTTAATTCAATAAACGGCAATTTCTTTGTTCATGCATTTTTATACCTTAGATTTTTGCTCTTCTCCTTCGTCTTGGCCTTGCATTTCTATTCACTCTCTTACGATTTTTTGTTTCATTCAAAGTGAATTTCAAACCAGTCTAACCAATCGATCAAAATAAAGAACAAACAATCAGCGGGACAAAAGATTTGTCGAGCGCGTTGTTGCATCCCTCCGTTTTAGCCCAAACTACATTTACGTCGAGCCAGACAAACCCGATAATTGTTTGAAATAATCGTTAATATGTAATACATTTTCCCATCATCATTTATGCCGACAAAAGAACTGCTGCTATTTTATGTGTTTCATTTTTTTTTCACTTTGATGTCTTTTATTATTGTTTATGGTTAACCCTCGAAGCATATAAATCACGTCTCCTCTCTATGTTTTAGTCATTTATAGTCTCGTATCTCTTGAATTCTCACCATTGGTGCAAATCTGAAAAGCAAATTTAAAGATGGATTGCAACATCATTTGAAAGGGGAAATACGGTTGAATCAATTGTTTTAATGCTTCTCAAAAACGATGTAAATCAAAACGCCACAAATGAATGGAAACTATTGCGAAAATACCGTTCATAGTTCACTAGGAATCACTGACTGCGAAACAGAATCGAGAAGATGCAATGTTATATTTTAAAGCGTCGTTTAAATTGTAAGAAAGAGCAAAATACCGAGCAGAAAAATGGATTTTTGGTACAAAATAATGGCGTATATATACATTTTGATAAAAACATCGTTCACCCTGTTCCATTCCGTATTTCATCGCATTTGGTGCTCCATACACACTTTGTTCCGCTTGAATTAAAATTTATAAATGATTTTCGTTTCCGTCATCGTTGTCGATGCTTTTCATTTACCATTCTCAGTCAGTAAGTTGTTCTGACGTTACGTCCGTTCGTCCTTTCGCTCATTGGTTCGTTCCTTTGTTCGTTTCAATACACTATGTGAAATACGCGTAATAGATTTTCGTTTCGCTCTCATTCTTATTCTCAAACATTTTTTAGCAATCTTTTTCCATTATTCATATTAATAATGCACGAAGCCAGCTTTATAATGCGTTGTGCATATTTTGTTCGCTTTCGCACTGAATCTAGGGGATTACAACTAGAGTACGTTGCTCTATCAAAACTGCAATAGCACATTAAATACAAAAATAGTCGATGCAAGAGTTACTTGCAGTTTTTATTCCTTCAAATTGTGCACAAATTTTTATAGCAAACGTGTAAAAGTAGAGACTAAGTAATTAAATATCAAAAAAGCTGCATTTGTATATTGGAAGACCCCTGGCATTTGGTTGCTTCTTCATCTTTTATCATTCTCAATTTGTTCTTCTTCGCAGATGTGTTTCTCTTGGTGCTTCTTTTTCATCTCCTTTAAATTACAATTTATACGAAACAATGTAACTTATTACATATTACTTTTATAACTCCCGGTTTGGTAACTCATAATCTTAAAATTGTATACATTTATTAGTATTGTGATTATGGAATTATTTTCTCATTTTTTTTATCGCCCGCGTTTTTTCAGCTTATTTCACATCGGTTATAGTTGGCTCGACATGATTGTGAGCCTTTTGATGCCACACGATGATGCCTCGAACTGTGTGTGTATGTCGACAGCACCAACACAAAAAGTGTGTATATCATACATAATAAGAGTGATTATGGCCTTTAACTCCATTGTCTGAACGCGAAAAAGCAGCGTCCGCAATAGATGCCATGAATTACACCATTCACAGCGATTCAATATGTATTCGAGAAGATAATGAGAATAAATATGTTATTAAGAATGAGAGAACGACAGAGATAGAAAAAGTGTGAGGAGAGAGAGAAACGAGAAGAAAAAAAACACATTCTTAACGAAATAAATGGTAAACACAAAGCGGAAAACGCATTCAGGTGATGTACCGACATTTCTAGCACCTCTTTTATTCTTCCTTATTTCTCTCTCATTCTCACTTCGACGACCTCGCTCTCAACCGGTGGATAGAATTTCGTTTTGAATTCCGCATGACATGAGCCATTCATATCTACAGGATAGCAAAAAATAAATATCTAAATCTGCGAAACAGACGTACGAGGTGGCGCATAATTGGAACGCATGTCTTGTAAAGATCGTCTCGGCAAATAGATGAAGAATGGTGAAAAGTACGCACACGTTAAATAATGGAGTTAAATATATGTACATGCGAGTGAAAGATGGAGGGAAAATTGTCAGGCAGTTGAGTTAAAGAAATGCAACACGAAAACAGCTGCCTTACAAATGGCAAAACCAGAAGACAACATGCGAAAAAAACTGAAACATTCGAGAAAATGCAAAAAAAAGAGGAGAGAAGAGACATGACAAAAAATATAGAAACCAGCGACTAACACAATTATCACAAAGTGATGTAATAAGAACGTAACAGTGAAAAGATAAAAGGGAAAAATGGAGAAAAAAAAAAATGAAAGACAGAGATTTAACTGTGTGTGCCTTACGAGTGATTATATGAAGCGATTCAGTAATTGCTAAAGCTACTCGGGCTCAAATTGTCGAGATTACGTGAGTACGCGGACGGCTGAACGAGCGCGTTCTCGCGCACACTTGCTGCATTGTTAACACTAATGCTTTTGACGCTGATGAGATGCTCGCTCACTCTTTCTGATGATCATTTATTAACAGATTATCCTTCATATTAATTTTTATTGTTATTCCGACGTCTTGTAGCTAGAAATTCGATTGATGCTGATTCTTGTGTTACCGTTTCAATGCCGTTGAATATGCTTTTCTTCTTTCGGTATTTATCTCTATCTCTGTCTTGGTGTTTTCGCCTTTTGTCCGCAGGCATTCCGCCTTTCAAATACGTGCTCCGCTCCAACTACAATGTTTAGGCATTTTCAAAGAATTTAGATTCGATTTTTGATTGTTTTGGAATGGTTAATTCAATGCAATGTGCCGTCGTATTTGTGAGTTGTCGAGATGACGAGACTTTACCTTGCAAGTTCAAAGCAGATGCATGAAAAACGAGAGGCTCAAGAAATGCTGGGAATTATTCAACACAATGAATATGCTGCTAAAACCTATTACAGGATTTATTTTTAATCCTTGTAATTCAATTTCGCTGTTTGAATCAGGCAGCAACAGCAGCAGCAATACAAAGTACTCACGAAAATAATAAGGCACATCAGCGCAACGGGTTAAGTCAAGATTTCCATTGTCTCCCTTCGAATCGCTTCATTCTTCATGGAGTGAATATTAATTCGCTCGCTTTATACAATGAGCAAACAATATGTACAATGTACATCAACAGTTCAATGACATACAATTTCAACGGTGTATTAAAATATTGATAACGTTCTTGCTTCATGACGATTATTGTTCATTGAACACTGTTTACTATTCATTCCATTCCAAATATTTTGAATGTGGTTCGTATTTTGAAAATGGTCAAAAAGAATTGAAACAACCAAACTTAAGAAAAGCAACAAAAGCATGCAATACAACGAATGACAGATAACTGAAAATGGAATACGCTCTGGAAATCGGTTGATTCTTTTAAGGTTATGTTACTATTTGTTTTTCACTTAATGAAATTGACGCTTTGCTGTGAAATTAAGAAAATTGCAAACAAAAAAAACAAAACGCCTTCTACTTTCATAAGAACAAGATCATATAATCAAAATATCACCAATTCGTCAGTTTCTCGTCGATTTGCCCGAATCATTGCACGTAGGTGTGCAAGGCAGTTTTGAAGTTATATTTAAGCTGTTTGTCATCGGAGAGAAAATTCTTGGGCGAAATCAAAAGCAATATCTCGAGTTACTAGATTTATGTTTCACCATCAAATAAAAGGATGTGCCAACGAAATAAAATGAATAACAGAAGCATGCATAATCGTATTCTGGTCGCATCTCCATTTGAAAATTGACTATTTGTCATCGGCATTTTGCGACTTTATTCATGCTTTTCATTCTGCTTCGAATGAAGAGCTATGAATGGGGTAGAAAAAAGAGCAGGAAAGAAATAATTTCATAAAAGACGGAATGAAATGGAGAGTTGGTGAATGGAAAAAAAGTGGAAACGAGCATGTTGCGCACGTGTGTTACGAAATTGACAATTTTCTTCCGATGATCGTTTTTACTCCGTGAGAAAGTGTTTTCTTCCTAACAACATCATCATCATTGTCAACCACACGGTGGCGTGCACACGAAACCTTCATCGCAATATTTCCTTCTCTTTCATTATTATTTTTCACGTTATATTCTTGTTCATCAATCCATTTCGTCATAGTTATATGGCATGCTTTTTTTCCTAGCTGTCGCAAGCGAATTCTTGGCATGCTTCAAAATATTCTGTTTATTTCGTTTGGTGGTTTTTGTTGACTGAATTGCTTTATCGAAACGGCAAAGAATGAGACGAGAAAAAAGTAGATTCCCATAAACTTTATGTGCGGTTGGTGTTCCAGGTCACGTAATTCATAAAAAGACGACCAAAATATCGAACGAAACGAACACACGCCCTGTATTTTAGCCCTGCCAGTGTATCTCGAGCGAATGCCATGGTGCCATAGTCGATGGTGTCACAGCAACACCGTAATTCCAATATACAACAAACAAATAAATAGCGGAAAAGGGATTTTTGTCGTATTATTGGAAAATAATCTGAAATTATCATAAATTAATGTTAATGTCTGTCTACCTAGCTTTATGGATCGCATTGGTGTGTTTATTCTGGAGTTATTGTGTGTACACCGATTTCTCGGAAAAGGAGCTATATTCGAGAGCTTATTGATTCTTCCTCTCACCCTCGCCAGAACCTTGGAGTAAGTGTGTGTGTGTGTGTGTATTTCGAATGTCCTTTTGGACTTTGCCAGATATTTCTTTACAGATTTCTCGGTGCGAAGCAAGAGAGGGCTTTTGTTTATTTTCATCTGTACGTTTGATTCATTTCGCTTTTCAGTGCTTATAGTATCAGTTTGGAATTGTGCACAAGAGCACTCTTTTGTTTGAACTTCGATCAACTCGAGTGTGCGTGATATTTGTTATCGCTGTCGCATAAGTACCATTCAATATTATTGCTTGAAACTCCTTGTTTACCTTAGCCAAAGCATCATAAAAACAACATACAAAAATACCTTTTGAGTTAATAATGACGATGACAACAGCAATGGAATTGTTTGCTGGGTGCGCGCATATCGATTATCTGTCGATCGGATGCGTGCGTGTGCGTGTGTTTGATTAAAAGCTGAAGAGAGAAGCTGCTATAATTGTGATAAACTTATTTCCTTTCGAAATACTGATTCCGCACGCGCGCGCGCACCACATATGTTGAACTCATTTTCAATCATTCGCATGACAAAACTACATCAGCCGTTTTTGACAGCCATTGATCTGCTGTCGATGTATCATATTCCACTATTATATTTATCCTTCAGCAAACGAGAGCAAAGAAGGAAAAGCACTTGATTGAAACATAAGTGCCGTTTCATAGAAACGCAAGCGTATATCAAATGCTTTGGGGAATTGCAATTCAGCAAAAAATATTTCGTGGATTTATTATTCACCTGCGAGTAATGTGTTGCAAAGGATTTGATGCCTTCACGACGACACCATTCGCGTTACTATCCATTCATCCGTTCGAGCCCCATAATCCAGCTTGAAAATCGAAAACAATGCCCATTTTAACTATAGCTTCCTAATGTGGTTTTGAGTGAATTTATAAGTGGGTTAAATGCTATCCATTGCTCTCGCATGCCAACATGTAATTATTTTCTATTATTTCTGATTTGGCAATTGTTCATAGTTCTGTTCGGGCTGCTACATCGTCGTCGGCCGGGTATATACATGTATTGTTAGACGGGTTGCTATTTTGTGCCTAGCACGTTAAATGCGGTAAAATCGGTATCTAAAATGAAACTGTCATCATACTACTGGTGCTACTTAATGGATTGGAATGTTCGCCCCGCAATAATGTGGCAGCAAAACAGTCGAATTGGAAATTCACACATATGTTCACGAGTGCGCGAGACGCGAGACGGTTAGCAAAAGCCCATAGTGTATGTCTCGAACTACAAGCCGTTCGACAAATTCCAATTTTACTTCGAATGCAAATACATCAGCTTAAATTGTTGTTAATTCAGGTTTGATGAATGGCACCCCGCTGGGTGCGACAAAAAGTGAGCGAGCGAGCGAGAGGAAGAGTCAAAAAGGCTAACAACACCTTAATCACACGATAGGCAGCAATGTGACGACAGCGTTATGCTTTTCCAAGCACAACTTGACTTACAATGAAATAATACAACACCGAAAAATGACGTGTGGCAACGTCACGACAAATCTCTCACGAAAATTACTTGATTACTGGAAATCAAACAAAAATCATGGATGCAAATCATAACACGCATGTCTTTGAATCACGCTTTTATTCACACGCAGAACTTCTGAGAGGCAGACACAGAATGTTTACCTAATCATCAACAAGATTTGAGAGAGTATGGTTCCATTGTTTTTCGTTCATTTTAATCAAACAGCAGGCAATTCAATCACACTCCACACTTCAAAACGACAAAATAATGGAGTGTACATTAAGTTGAAGTATATGTTTGCGGGATAACAAAAAAGCCAACTTGCAATTCAAGCTCACTGTTGTTCATCTTTGCAGTTTCTATTGCTGCTGAGCCAATGGAAAAACACATACATACAAGTTATTAGCGACATGGTTGAGAGGAAACAGTCTTAACGCAGTTGCTAAAGTATAGTATTGTGATGAAAGATTTTCATCTCGTCCTGCAAAATTATTCCCAACGTAGTTTTTCAAGTCAAAATGTTTCATTTATTATGATTTGTGTACGGATTTGACGTCTGATTGCCAGTGTTTCTTCAAAACAAAGGAACAAATGAACGTGTACATCTTTAACCTAAATCGACTCTGTGTGATATATGAATGAGTGAGAGAATGAAAGTGAGACTTCACATCTCACCTCTTGCTCTCGCTAACAGAAAATTTCTTAAGAAAAAGCAAGAGGCTAAATATGAAGTCTCGTTCTCATTCCCAGTCAATCATATATGAAACGATCGACATTCTTCAGTCCAAAGACTATAATAAATTGACCAATTCACATGAAAATATTGAAACGCTCGCATTTGACATAAAGAAATGCCTCTTCCAGGGCATTAGTGTATTCAGCTACGTCTTTGTATTTTGGGACAATGTGACTCTGAATCTCAAAAAAATAATAATAATCAAAAAGTTTTGGGTTACTTTGGATTTAACAGCAGCTACAGGAATACTAATGCAACACATAAGCACTGCCGTTCAAATGAAATTAAATCTAATTTAGATGAAATTCTTTTAAGATTTCAAGAGAAAGATGAAGAAGAAGAAGAACAAATCAAATACCGCATCAGGCGCCGTGCAATGAATGATTTGATCGGTGTGAGGCGTCAAAAAGTGCTGACTCAACAGAACATTTTAATTATATTTTGTGGCATCGTTGCGAATATTTTCTCATTTGCAGTCAGATTGCGGGAATAGAACGAATGCACGTGCATGGAACATTGAACTTTGCAGGTTCATGAAATACGTTCGGCGAAAAGAAATTGAAAGTGGTTGTGGCGGCATTAACAGCGCAGCAGCAGTGATGGTGGTGGCAATTGTTTGTTTAGTCAACGGCATCCATACAATCAATCTTATGCGAAATTGCGTACATCATTGGATGATCAATTTTCTAATCAAATATGGAAACCCGTATTTTTCTTTTCGTACAAATTAAGCCAAGCTAATTTCAAACAAAAAAAGTCCACAATACCATATGCGTCATATATCCAAATGTAAGTTGCTTCAGTTGATAGTACATTGGAAATTTCTAGCTGTGGCATTATGTCTTGGGTAAATGACTTACGTCTTCCACTTTGATTTTCAATGCAAACTACCATCTCAGGCATATTAAAATCCAATAGACTATGATGCGTTAAGTAAATTAGCACTATCAAAAATGCCAAAGGTACATTTTCATATTGGATTGTGGTATACGGGGGGAGTATATTACCTGGCCTCTCACTTCGCAAAACAGAAAAGAAAAATTAGTTTACAAAGTTTTCATTCTTGAACGGAATTCCTGCTTCGATTCACCATACAAGTGGCAAATGATGGAGAGACAGAACGAAACTTGTGCGCGAAAAAGTTAGAGAATGAGAATAATATTCTTGTGTGTCTGGATGGGCCAGGATATTGCACGTATATCAAAGTGTGCGTGCGCTCGTGCGTTCGTATGTGCTGTTTGAACGCTGGATGATGATCACAACGGCAATGTCAGCTGAATGAAATGAGTTAAATTGTAAACGGTAGATTTATCCATTAGAAGCAGCAAAATACAAATCCAATTATGCGGTTTCATCACTTTCAATGTGTGGGGCCTCCTTGATGTTGTTCATTCAACTGTAGAAATTTTCCTCTTATTGGCTCACTGTTACTCTCTGTGTGTAGCATTCGTTCCTTTTCTCTTCCTCTCGCACTCGCTCACATCCATCTTTGGAGAAAATTAATCTATGGAGCGGTGAATAGAAGCTTAAACTCATCATGTTTCGTTTTTTTTCTTATTCGAGTCGATAAGAGAGCTAGCCTAGCATTTCTAACTTTAGCGCTGTCTGTGCTCTGTGTGATCAAAGTCAACCATTTCATTCATATCAAATACGATTTGTCTCTTCGTGATGCCTGTGCGTCATGACTTCTTCTATTTCCGTTCTTGCAATAATATGTGTCGCATTTCAACGGCTTCTAATCAACAAATGGTGGTTGAGTTTTTCGCCTGCGAGAACGAATGAATATTATAAATGTGTGTGTGTGTGTGTGTGTGTGTGTGTGTGTGTGTAATGAGTGGTGGCTCATTATCCCTAATAATAACCTTTGAATTAAATTAATTACTTTCCCAATAGAAAAGAGAAAAGCTTAAAATTACTCCATGCCATTCAACAGTCACATAATTAAAAACATGGTTTCAAATCCATGGTTAATCATTATCCAATAGGGAACTACACCGCTGCTTAAGAAAAATTCTGATAAAGCGCGCATTGAGCGAGAAGCGAGCCACTTCTTTCTCTCTCTCTCTCTCTTGCTCTCTCTCTCTCTCTCTCTATTTATTTCTCTTTCGTTCTCTTAATTCTTTTAAAGCTTTTGATGTTATAAAAAAAAATGTTGGACGGGCTCTACTCTTTCCACTTAAATTTTTTTTGAAAAGGCATTATTTACTATGAGTAATCTACTCTATGTGCCCTATGATTCCTAGCTACATTGATCGACAACGCACCACCAGAATTCATTGAAAACGAAAATTACAGCTGTATACAATTAATAAAATGCGAAAATACATAGCTCGGCAACACAAAACAGGGAGTACATAGCTAAGTAGAGTTTTCATATTTCGTCGGAACCGGATGAGAAAATAAATAAAATTCAGCAAACAGAACGGGCTTTCAATTGAATAGTTCGACAGATTTTGTTACTTCGTTGCTGCTGGCAATCGCTGCGAAAACGAATTCGAGATGCGATATTCATAGCATATTGCTTAATGTGCATCCATTTCAGTGATTTCGATCAATTTCACGAATTCGTTCGTTGTTTGTCAAATAATTGAGCATTAGTGTGTGCTTGAATGGAAAAGCAGTAACAAATATTGAATTGAGAGAAGAAGAAAACCCACCAACAGAGTAAATACGATGTACGGAAAACATACAACAAGAATGCTCAGAAGCAAACTTTATATTAATAAAGTGGTCGAAGCATCAAGTTCGTTGTGTTGTTTTTATGTTATTAAAAGTAAGCGAAGCCATTTGAAGAAAAGAGGGAAAACATCTTTCGGCTGCGTTTGCCTATATTATTTTTTTGTGTCTTATTTTTTCTCTCAGTATTTGTATTTTTTTTTTTTTTTCGTTTAAAAAGCATCTTTGCGTTTTGGATGCAAACGTTGTGCGCTGAACGATTGGATATAAATGGTGGAATAATTAAAAAAAAAAAAAAAATGATTCGGCTATATGTTGTAATATTAGTTTAATCAAGAGTCTCAAACTCGTAAATCTGTTGTCTCAAGACAAGGATTTCTTTTTAATTTTGCAAAAACGGAGATTTAGCGCTCTAATTTGTGTGTAATTTTTATGCGATATATTTATTATTCCGTGCAATTTTCTGTTTAGCGTCTACGCGAAAGGCTTTTGTAGTGTTAAGAACACGGTTTTCAGCGTGAGACTTTCAACTTAAAAAGTAAATTCAAATTAAAATGGTTGCCATCTTTTGAAAAGTGCATATCCTTCAACTGTCATTTTCTCATACTTTGATCTTTGGTGTTATTTCCTGAATTACTCGCTTGTATAAGCTCTTTGTTTACTCTAACTCACAGCCGGTGCAAGCTTTAGCGATTCGATTGACTCAACGGCAACGTCATAATAGCGGATGTGGCTTCCATTTCATCATCGTTGAAGTTTTCCAATTTTAACAAACGCATTCGCACGTTGCAGGGTGGCAGCGGTGGTGGTGCGGTGAGGGAAGTTCGCAATATGGTTGTTTCAATATTATCGTATAATATTACACCATCAACGTCAATACCGCACAAAGTACACAAATAGAATTGGCTTTGTACACGCTTTGCACTTTTCTCATTCAATATTCTTCCACATTGTTGCCTTCGATGCAGCTACACACTACATCCATTTCGAACCAAAGCAATGTTTGGATTATTATTTATTACATTCCGTTTCCAGGAGATGCACTTTGCTTTTAGCACATTTACAGTTTTCATCTAATAGCTGCCGAGCTCATGAATAAATCGACACCTACGGACTGAATGCACCATTTCCATTTCATGTTGCTTTCAATAAATCATATACACACACACACACACACACAGAGAGAGAGAGAGAGAGAGAGAGAGAGAGAGAGAGAGAGAGAGAGAGAGAGAGAAATCGATCAATGAACCAAATGGAAAAAAAAATACTGAACTCAAAGTAATTTCTAAATTATGAACATTGAATGTGGAACGGCACGTTTGCACTCGAAAACGTGCTTTCAATACAGAAATATGTATAAATAAAATTTAATCAAAGTTTCAGTGAATGAGCAAAAGTTTAAATAACAAATTTAAATCATAATAATGTGCTTTCCATCACCAGCATCGCACACACACACACACACACACACACACACACACACACACACACACACACACACAATCTACATTCAAGCGAGTGGATCAAAATCGAAATGGCCGAATAATCTAAGTTCAATAGTTTTGGAATGAATATCTCCAATAAGTTTTAAAACTAAAAATCTCAGACTGGATTCGGATTTCATTGGGAACAAGCCAAAGTCAAAAGTTCGATTATTCAAACTGAAATGACTTTGATTGGATTCATCCAAACGAAATGCAAGGACATTTTACTTTTTACTTTACTAATATAGTAATCAATGTATCTAATGATCAACTTCAAATTAAAAGCTATCAACATATTAATTAAATTACGACCATAAAGAAAAGAATTTATTTTCCGATAACATCTATCTTCTAAGCAAAAAACTATAAGATAATTTCCGAAGTCGCAGTGCATTCGGCTCAAGCAGCTACTGCAATTTTAATTGCTACATCTCAAGTTGAAAGAGATGCTCAAAACATTTTAGAAGAAGCTTAAAATATCGAACATCCCCGTATGTTATACAAATATTTTCAACAAGAAATCATAAATGTATTGATTAATTGCAAATTACTTGCGGATGATCCAAGAATAATCTCCAGTTGAGGGATTGTTGGGGAGTTGAGTAGTGCATTTGGGCGTGCCGATGAACATATTCATTTGAAATATTGAATACATGCCATTGAAGCACTTTGAAGTATACTTACCAATGTAAACCACTCAAATACATTGACTATATCGAATCAAAATCAATTCATCGACCAAATCTCAAACAAAATGTGGTGACTTCATCAATTTTCTTGTATTGAAAGCGGATAATTTTGATAAAACCTTAAGTATGCTCCGATTGACGCAAATATTCTCTCCATGAATATTAATCAGTTGATTAATTGAGCTTCATGTTCGACGAGCACGCATTTATGAGGTTCTGTTGCATACGATGATACTTTACTTTTTTTTCATTATTCGACCAGATCAAAGTGGACAACATCAAAGGATTTCATAATAGAATCGAGCAAACGATATTAAAAAATTATAATAAAATTGATGTTTTAAGCCGAGGCATGAGCCGACGACACAATCTTTGGGTACACATAAAATAAAAGTTCAATTATTGTGTTATTCATAGCAAATGATGACCATAGCAAACATGCATTCATCTCTAATTAATCATCGTCAACCAAAAAAATTTAAATTTTCCATAAATTCCATTAGGTTTCGTAAGGTCGAGCAGTTCGTGTGTGTTTGTGTGAATGTGTCTATTTACTCTTGTTTAAAGCAAATTGTGGTTTCATAACATTTGAGTAACAAATTGGAAGGGATATAGACAAATAATATTTGCTGTAACAGGTAAAGTTTGAATTAAATTGAAATGCCACTACATTTTGCAGAAGAATGAATGCTTGTGTTCATTCGATGCAAATCTCAAATGGGGTAATCTTTGAATTCTGCGTGTGTACGTAAAAAGTGGCAGAGTTGCTCTGTATACAAGGACAAACATAACAGACAAACAATATAATTTAATTTTGATTCAAATGTCAGACACAGCAAGCTTGGATAATTGGGAGGTTCGGTGTTGAATGGCGTTGGATCGTTGTTAGTTCACAAAATGCTTAGCACACAAACACAAATCAAGTGAGTTACTACACATTCGTCGAAACGGCACAAATCAATTCCAACTAACATAAACACCATCGCATATATGCTATTGATGGTGAGTTCACACATAAAATTCACTTAGAAAAGTCTCGAAAAGTTTCGGCATCAATTACAATTCGGTGATCGTCTATATTGTGAGAGGTTTTCGTTTCATGGTTTATATTCCGACCGTGTAAAATTACGTAAAGATTTGAATGAACATTTAAAATGTTTTACCTGAGACATTTCGGCTATTGATTAATATTGGATACTTACATGAATTAATTTTAGACATAGTTTGGACGAAAATTCGGAGCCAAACCGAAGAATGCAAACTATAGAAAGTAAGCGCTAATAATATCACGATATCGCTCGATAAAATTCGAGTTGGAGGCCCCATCTAATAGTGAAGCGGGTTAGACAACAAAATCCACATCCTTTTTTTTACATTCATTCGGTTTAACACAGAGCCCTAATGAATTTTGGCCTCAGCCAACTCTTATCATGAATATGATATACGATGATATGGGTTTTTGATAGTGGTTTTGAGGCTGGATTATAAAGCTTTTCTCAATAATTATAAGTTTTTGTTATTTTAACAATGTCTCCTTCATGAGCGGAGTCCGGAATATTTAAACTAGCTAAATTTATCGTATATTGTGATTGTTGTCACATCTTTGAATGATAACAAATTAATCGGATTTCAGCCAAATTTTGAATTTAATCTCAATGAACTTCGCAATTGGAAGGCAACCACTGCAGGTAAACCGGTGAGGCTGCGATTGATGTTACCTGTCATTTTCATGATTTGACTTTGATTGAAGTTGACCCAAACCCCTGGTGTCAATTGACCCGATTTTTAGTATGTTGCGATCTTCAACTTGTGTACGAAGTTTTCGATATGATGCATGCTATAATGCAACAAGGCTTCTTCTGAAAGTAAATAATATGATCAACAAACTGAACCTCCCTCCTAACTTGTTGGCTTGGCTTATCTCTTATTTAAGTGGAAGGGCACAGTTTGTCAAATATAGGCCGCATGAGTCAAGTGAATTTTCTCCATACTATACATTTATTCAATCTCACCTCGAATATTGTAACGTCAGAAGGCAGGCTTTCTATGATGTGCACAAAAAGAAAATTGAATCCGTTCTCAAGCAATATTCAATGTTTGCTCGCAAAGAATATCCATCAGAGGCAAACAATTACAAAATTACATCTTACAAATAACGGTACTCTGCTTTGAACATGACGAGCCTTCTGAGACGAAGAATGAACGCGTCATTCATATTCTTGTATGATATTTCAAACGGCAACACAAACAGTCCAACAGTAAGAAGGGCTACAGCTAATAAAAATATCCAAGGAATGCACAGAATGGAGCGAATAAAAATAATTTACAAAAGAATGCGCCAATCATTGCAAACATGTCAATGAAGTACCTGATGAAGTGCTTTCTGTGGGAAGCAGATCATCATTCATTACATCGATCCGTAAAACCAACGGTGACGTATTCAAGCCGCATAGCACTGGACGCTAGCAAACTCCACCTGAAATACCTGGCCAGCTCAAATTATTTTTAGTAAACACCTTTGCACATGTTCTCGCTCGCGAGAATCCTTGAATACTATAATTAACGACCTGATTTTTTTTCATTCATCCGCGAGGAATTGACGTATCTGACGTGAACACTCGGAACAAATATCTATATAACGAGGAAGAAAACCTTCTGATCTCTTCAATCAAGTGATTCTAGCTTTAGCTTTCATTTCTGCTTAAAATTGTGGTTATAAATTGCTGTACAAATGCTCTAAATTCTAATAACTCAATTGAGTATGAGTCTTAAGACGTTTGTGATTTTTGAATTGCACTGTGATTTTACGTGCAATCTCATGGATTCACCAAATATATTGGAAAAGCCAGGTTTTTAACGAGGCCTCGGCACTATTTTTTTCCTGTACTATATTCAGCCAATTCCTGGCTGTGGTGAATAAATAAAAAAGCATTTATAAACAATAGGCGCCTTTTAGCATTTGGTCTGTTTTTCGAAACGATTAGCCTTCTACACCTCTAACAATATCTCTTTAAAACTCCTTTCGATGGCCACGTTTTGAGTTTCATCACACCATTCATATCCCCTCGCATCCAAATCACATTAACCCGAATCCAAATAACGTCTACATGTTCTACCCCTGCCTCTCAGCCCATCAATTTCGGGAAACAAAATCCGTTTCGGTAATGGCTCTTCTTCGATACGTTTAACATGACCAAACCATATCAGTCGGGTCTTCTTTGCTTCCTTTACATCTGAATCGACGCGCAACTCCTGAAACCATTCGCAAAACTTTCATATCAGCCACTTCCAAATCATTAATTAAATTCTCTGAATCAACCCAGTTCTCGCTACTACACAGAATAGCTTGTCTGAAGATTGACCTGAGAATCAACATTTTTGTCTCTGCATTCAATTCACGTTTATTAAAAACTTGTGATCTAAGGTGCGCTACTACCTTATTTTCATTAATCGTTCTGTTCAAAGTTTTCAAAAAACTTGCCATCTTATGAAAAAATGCAACCAAAATATTTGAATTGGGAAACTTGTTCCAACAAGTTGCCATTCAATGAGCAATGAATTGGCTTTTGAGCTTTACCCAATTGCATAACTTGATCTTTTGTAAAGCTAATTGTCATTCTGAAGATCGTACAAGCCTCTTCCAAATCTCTGATACTATTTTGCAACTCCTCTTTAGAATTTCTAAACAATGTCAGGTCATCTGCTTATATAATATGATCAATTCGAATTATTCCAAGCTGCCTTCATCACCTTAAGCTTTACCTATTTTCTCAATATACTTTGGATTTTATTCATGAAAATTGTAAACTTTTGTGGCTGTGCATTTCAATAATCAATTGAGCATACATTTTTGAATGGGCACATTCTATCAAATCTGTATTCATATTTATTTGAAAAAACATTCGGAAAAAACGGAATGGAAAGTGATAGCAATCAAAACGTAAGGATGTGGTTCATCGAGATCAAGAGAATATAAACAAAACTAGCAAAATCGTCTGATAATCATAATATTTGTTTGTGAGAAATGTGTTTTCTAATTCGGCACTGCATCGGTATGATTCATATCTGTTTCTGAATATAGTGTACTATTTTCGGCTCGGTCAATTCTCGTTTCTGTTCATTGGATAGACGGGAAATGAAATGGAATCTCTATAACAACTCTCTTCAGCAAAACTCGATCACAATAATGTATTCATCTTCAACACGGTCAGTATTTTGCAGATGCATATAGTATTTCGCTGTTAAGTTCATTGGAAGTGTATGTGCCTTTGCTTATTGTAGACACTATTTTCCGCTTAAAATCCTTTCAATGGGCTCAAATAATCGTTATGAAAAGAGTAGAGATATTGAGGCTGAAAGGAATTATCGATTGAGTTTGTTCGGTTTGTTTTATTTTCCGTCGAATAGCTATAAATCATCATGATGATCAGCACGTTTTCTGTTTTTCTGCTCTTGCATACACGCTAAAAACCATGCTCATTTAATGTTTGGTGGAGCCTTAATGATTGTTCTAGATTTCTGTATGAAGATTTACTTCTAAAATCGAAAGCAGCACCACTTCCACTTTGCATAAATCATACGTTTAATGAATTGGAATCGAGGTCAGCCGACGAAAAAAGACTTCTAATGTTGAAGAAAAACATATTTTCTGCGCCTCCAAAACGATTAATTCAATCGAAATGTGCATGGAAACGCGCTGTGTTTCGATTCCATTATCATTCGAGAGGACCTTAACCATTCAAAATTTATTTTAGGGAAGAGCTTTAACGTTGACTCTTTCACGTACGTGATATGCTATGTTCAATTGATTACTGACTATGATAAATCAATTTGCAATCTAATCAATGCGTTTTGTTCAATTCGATTTGCACAAATGTGCGCATTTATTTGAATTGGAAGTCAATGGTTGGACAAAACTCGATATGAGCACTCTTTCTCTCTCGACCAAGATAAATGGTCGAGAGAAGAGCAGACAAAGAGAAATGGCAGCGGATAAGAGAGGAAAAAGAAGCGAAGCGAGGGAAAGAACGAAAAGGAAAACAATGGAATAATCAAGATTTTTGGGACCTGCACTCACTCACTCACTTTCTCTCTCTCTCTCTCTCTCTCGTATATACGGTGAACAAATTTACCGCAGTTCAACTATAAAAAATGCGCAAATTCGGCAATTTCAAGGAAGTCTTCTATTTATTTTACTTTGAAATGGTCTAAATTGGTGCACACAAATCGATTGAAGTTCATCGTTCGCATGAACGAATGGGCGAATAGCCAAATGCATGAAATCGAGTGATCGATCTTTTCAAGCTTACATACAAAACACACATTGAACATAGGCTCCAATCCAAATTTGAAACGATAATTACAAAATGCTCCATTTTGGTTTGTTAGGAAAAAAAAAATGGACAACGAAAACTTTTGTCACTAGTCTCTCTTTCACTCTTCCACTTCGGCCGCTGTAAGGTCGTGCGGCTGTGTATGTGGTGGAATGGAAAAATGAATGAGATACACATTTGTGCAGCGAATCGATTCCGAAGCACTTTATACTTCTCTGCAAATTGGAGCAAAACCCATTCGACGCATTGATAAATGGGACACAATCGATCAAGTGACAGCACACGGGACCACATGCGACGCACTGATTACACAACACACTCGAAAAGCACTTAGATGTATTTGTTTGACTTTTAGTGTAACTTCTTTCATCACATAGTTGTAGAACAGTGCACTACTGCAATGCCAAATTAAACGTCATTTTCTGTACATAAAAGCATGGTCATTTGAATTCTTGTCATTAACTTAAGCTATGCTCTCTTCAGATGATTTAAATTTGTTGCATCATTCGCTGATTGTTCGGAATGTGCGCTGATGTATCTTAAAGAGGCTTTTGCAAATGTGGATGACTGAAGTGTTTGTCATCAAACATTTGATACGGAATAATTTGTTTTTTCTAATGAAGCTTTGTTTGTCTTTGTTATGTCTATCCATTAGATTCCCTAATCATCTCCCAGTTGATTGCCAATTCGGCGAAAATGCTGTTGATGAGCATTTTTTCTATTCGCCGAAAACACTGTGAGTGAGTTAGTTGGAGTGCGTGACACAAAAAGAAGCCAAAGCCCGTGCAATGCTATTAGCATAAGTCAAGGTGATGTCATAGAATCATATAGTTCAGTGGATCGTCGTACGTTTGTTACTGTTTATGCAAGTTGGCGCCACCAATCACTATTTATACATATGTACTGTAATGCCATCACGTTGACATAAACAAGGACGGGCCAACAATAATTGAACGAAAGTGAGGTGAAAGTGAAAACTCTTTCGGGTGGCAAGATAAACATACTTATTACTTCTTTATAAAATACACTCGTTCGGTATAAAATGTGTGGATGAAGCCAAAGGTACATCCGAAACAGATAATAACCAAGAGAGAATGAGAGATAGAGAGAGAAACATCCATATAAATAAATGTATAGGATACGAAGATGCAGAACGAAAAGATACACCCACATCAACGAAGCGTAAGCCGGCCAGAACAGAACGTTAAGGAAGGAGCCAGTTAGCATCTAAAATGGGAATGGTACTAGCACACTGCACCTCACCACATGAATATATACGAATACACGTAATACTTACATTAAAAGAAAAAATATGGTGCAAGTAATCAAATTCATGTAAGTACGCGTCGTACACATACATCTGGCGGTGGAGAGCCGCATTCACAAAAATATACGAACATTCATTCACATCAAAATGAAAATGTTTGCTACGTGAAAATGTGGTAATGAAGGCAAAACGAAAACGGAAGAGAAATGCCAAGATGTTGCAATGATGCAAAAAGGCAACGTTTGCGATTCTGCGGCCGAATTCCATCCTCAAAGCTAGAAGAAAAAAAAAATACGAAAAAGAAAACTTCTTTCGGATGAAATAGATGAGAGAGAGAGTGAAAAAAACGCATATTTGCTGATGAAGCTGATCAACCAACCCGAGATCGGATAGGAATCGGTTCGATAATGTTGGCCTAATGATTAGAAAACCGAGTAAAAGGACGGCTACTTTACAAACTCACAAAATATGTGTGAACCAAAAGGACTAACCAGGCGAATAGTGTTTAAAAATTAAATACGATTCATGCCGTTGCTTTTGCTTCATTGAAGGCTTACCTTTTTGTTCCGATTAATTTTATGGCATCCATTCGGTTTTTTCTCGATTTCTATGCCTATGAAATGTTTTGCTCGCACTCCTCATAATCTTGGGCTCACACGCTTTAATTGAAGTAATACGAAGGAAGCACTTGATTTTTCAAACAATTTCAACCAACACCCTGCGCCGAACGAAGTAGACAGCGTCTACAAAAAATCCCTTTCTAGCATAAAATGCGAAGGCAAAAAAGGCGACATGAAACAAGATGGGAAAGCCAGCTTTTAACCTTCTCCAATGCGAACAACATTGAAAACTGATTCGATTGCTTTCACATTTCGGCATTTTAAAGTTGATTTTCGAATTTATTTACATATAAATTTGATGCGATGCTGGCATATTAAGTTGATTTTGTTACATGAACGTTTTTGCATGCAAAATTCGCACAACACGCAACGTACATACCAAGTAAACCATCTACAAGTGTTTAGATTTTCTATAGCAGCGCGCTTCCACATTTTTCCAATATACGATTAAACATATTTATAAGATGCTATATTAGAAAGAGGCTTTCGTGCGTGCAAGTGTGTTTGTGTTACAGTATTTGAATATCCTCTTTTTCACTCTTTCTTTGACTCACTCATCTTCTTTTTGATCTCCCTCTAACTCTTACCCATTGACTCTCGCTTTCCTTTATCGGCTCATTCACTCACTCTGCAGTTACTTCAATGCTCTTTATGAATCACACACGTCACGCATGGTTTTCACACGCCGCAGCAAACCGACTTTAAGGCTTTACATCGACCATTTGTTTGAATTTTTATAGAAAAGATGAATCGAATGAGATGAAAGTAGCGATATAATAAAAAGCGATTGCAAAAGGAACGATACCAAGGAAAAAGAAGACGGCAGCCACGTATTCTTTGGCGAATAAATACACAAACACACGTATACCCAATTCGGCACATAGATACCGTGCGGAAATGGAAGTTTATCATAATGTAAATGTATCAAAATCGAATTTATAAAATCCTTATTACGCATTGAATCGATGCGGTGGTTATGTAGTACAATCGGCTCACCCAACGATAATGCGCTGAAATTGAACAAACATTCATAGGCGGCGACGCACCACCATCACACAATGTATGTAAGCTTAAATTTTTTTCCCCAATTTGATTGTTGCCAGTGATATCAATCGACGGATTTGGTAGCGTGCACGCGAAACGCGTTATTGATGTTGCTACTTTTTCGGCTTTTATATTCCTAGACGCGTGATCTAAGCACACAACACATGTTTTAATCTATCGTTCCACCGTTCCAATATAAACATCATATGCTGATTACGCACTCAATACACACATTGATTGCATACAAATTTCATTTATATTGGGCTCGAAAAAGTCAGTCGCTCTCTCGTAATGCGGTGTAAATCTCGGTATTTCACAACATCCAGCCAGCGATGAATGTGTCGAATGAAAGATTATAACGGTGTGACGGTATTTTGATGTAAAATAGTCAAGGGACAAGTTCAAGTGGAAAACTAAGTTCGGTTAATTTTCCGTTATCGGTTTTGACGACGGTACGTCATGCCGGTGATTGTTATGCTAGTCATCGAGACAATTTAAGTGTTTTCCATATTCGCGCTGACTAAACAGAAAAAATGTCAGAAGCCTCTGAAAAGTGTCACAATGCTTTCCCATCAAATCATTTCCATTTGCTGCTTCGATCGCAAGCACAGGGATTATGTGGCTGATTAAACGAACGACATTAGCGACACAGCAACGCACAAAACCAATATGATTTCGATTATTCCTCTTGATAGCTTCAAAATACACATTGCATGATTACTTTGGCTCTCTTCTACTCATATATCGGTACTCCAATTCAAAATTGACTTGATACAAGATTTGTCAATCGAACTTGAACGGACGAACTCCAATAACAATGTCTACAAAACCAAGAAAGAAAAAGTATTCTTCTTCTCTCTGAAACGCGCCAACTCAATAATAAAATAGCTATAAATTCTTCCGCTCAATCTATTTGTAACAGTTATTATCGGCGATATCAATGATTCATAAATTTTCGATTTACAAGGATTCATCCGGTTGAATGTTTAATGTAATATCTTCGAAATGATTTTTCGTATCGGCTCTGATATGGCAGTTAGGTGAACTTAGAACGTAGGACGGAGCTATCAATAAATTGAATTCGTGGGATTTCAGAAGGAAATTGCCTCGAAATACGTCAAACTTGCATATCAGTCAAAAGTGAACTTGAACATACTTGAATTTGACAGACTAATAAATTCTCAAAAATTGTACGAGAAAGACCCATGTCAAGCCAATCATATTCAAAATAACCTAATCATTTATTTCGTAATTTTAAGTGTGTTCAAACGAAGGCACACTATCAAAAACATTTTATCGTATTTAAAACGTATGATTATGAGAGTGAGAAATGAGTGCCTGGGAATAAAAGTGAATATACAGAATTGTTCGAGCAGAATTGTCACATGTGCGTTGCTGTGGCGAAAACAAATCATGAAAAGTTGTTTCTCAAAAATGCAACTTGGATTAGAACAAATCATGTTGCGCTTTTGCCACAACATTGTCTCTATGATACTCTTGCTTGAACGATTCTGTATCTTCACTTTTATTCTCAGGCTTATTTGAGTAAGTTTAAAATGCATAGCATTGGTGTTAGAATTGATGTGGCGTTGATGCTCAATGCAATAGAATTTGCACAATTTTTTCGAAATTCGATCGTTTTGTGATATTGTAAATGTATATAAGATTATGTATTTTCTCGCTTTTGAATATACCCATTGACAGTTGGATGCAGCTTACTCGATTGTATGTAAGCAATTTCGATGCGTTGGCAAGATATCACTTGAAATTAATTAAAGTGCCTTGACATTTTTGCATCCGGCTATGACATATTTTTAATGCAAAGCGTAGAAATAAATTTGTGCGTGCTCTGTAGTCGATTTGGAATTGTGGATGCAATCATACAGCCTTCAAATGCATTGCCTTGAATCCATTATGAATAATAATGAATACGTAGATTATATTCGAAATGATTTCCGCAATTCAATTCCTAATGTAAAGTGAATGTCCTTCCCATAAACTAGCAGCATTTCTTTTCGTTCTTTGTCCCTATTTGCTGCTGTGTAGCCTGTGATTCTCCCAGATCCACGCTGAGCCCAGACTTAATATTGCATCTACAATTTCAACGAATAAATGATGGCAGCAATAAATTTCTCACAATTAGAATTTTGTGGTTTAGTTTATTACTTAATCTAATCAATAGAAATTTCTGATCGCCATCCTATGCAACAATAACATCTTTTCGTTCTAACGATTTTTCCTTGTCTTATTTCAATTGACGTTGGTCAAGTGAATCTCTTGTAACATCATGATTTTTGTACACAAATGATAAGCTTTTTCTTCGAACAGTGATTCTGGGTCAACTGGCATGATGTTTACATGTTCTAAACAAAACCAAAGCATCTAGTCTCTGCCCGAAACGACTATGGGGAATACAAACATTCATCCACATTTCACTTTTAACTCTGTTAACAACGCCACATTGGAAAAGATGCCGTGAAAAAGATAACCGAAAACGGAGCTTGTTTCGAAATTAGCATTTATGTTTGTCGAGGAAGAGCTTCTATAAAAATGTATAAAGGAAATGTGTGCGTGTGTGTGAGAATGCCACAAATGGAAGCAGCAATGTTGAAATGAATGAGCGTAAGTTTTTGGCTTGCTTAAGTATTCATGAATTTTAAGTGTAATTTTCGCGCCTCTTTTGCGATGCCTCACAATTTGCGCAATATCGTTTACCATTTACCCTCTACCTTCAATGAGTGTGTTTCGTTTGCCATAATATGTTCTATATTTTTACTTCGTATATTATTTGACACGTGTTATATCATACGCACATGTAACTGTTATTTTATTGAAATATGGCCGCAACGAACGAATTCGACATGATTTTCGTCACAATTGCGCACATCGACCCATAACAGACAAAAATACTGCAGTACATTGACACTGAGATGCATATTTTTACTCTCGCCCGAGTATTCGTTAGGATTTTGAGCTAGTGATAATAATTATAGGATTTCATACTTTTCTAAACGATTCAAAACCAATTTTTGCATCTGCCTAAAAAACAGTAGGGAATACAGCCAATTTCGTCCTTGAACTGCTATTCGCTCCATTAATTTGGTTCATTGAAAAAAATTGAGGGAAAAAACTCAAACAATTACGCTTTTGAGAGTGTGTGTGTTTCAAGTGGAAAGCATGTTATTCCAATCGAGAATGCGTGGGGGCACGCATCTGTGAAAAATTTATGAATAATCGAACATCAATTGGATAGTAAAACTGAACTACCTTAAGTTATTTCTATCCAACCGAGCGCTTTTTCAATCTTCATTTTTTTTTTTTTTTTTGTTTGGCCGCACATAACCGTAACGCCGTTTTTCTCGGAAGATGGCAAAAATAATGCGGCAACACACAAATGAGTGCTTAACCTATTTGATTCTGAGAGTGTATCGTACGATCATTTCGATGCTACGATGAAAATAGCAAAGAGCTAACGAACGGTAGCAAAAAGTGCGAACAACAATAATAATAAATACATTTACCGGGATTTCGAAAGTTGTTCAGTTTCCGCAACACATTCACCATTATGCTATCCGTTTCGTTTATTTTCAGTGCAGGTGCGTGCCCTAATATATTGTTATTACATCTTTTGGTTTTTTTTTTTCTCGAGTGTATGTGTATTTTATTTGCGAGGGAATGGTTTTTTAACTTCTTTTCTGTTGATGGTGACGATGGCGGCAACGACAATGGCAATGATATGACGACGATGTCGACGGAGACGACGGAGCAGCGGTAGCAAGGAAAAGGAAATATTGAAAACGAGATTCTTCCATATTCCAAATAAATAAATGGTAAGTAATAATAATAATTTTCGAGGATGCGTCATTGATTATCGCACGATTTGGTAACAGTTCGGCGAGTGCAAGCTCAAGAAAAATGGATCCATATTGTGGTTGTATTGTGCGGAAGACAACAGTGAGCGTCTTAGCTGATTTTCGGAAAGCACATTCGGATGTGGGAGCGCAGAGTGGCGCGCATCAAAGCTATGAATCAGCCGGCGGCGTGTGATGAATTCGTGAAAAATGTCAAAATGCTTTCAATTCGATGACAATAGATTTGGCAATAACAAGTGATAAGAGAAGAAAAACCACAGCCATGTCGAGAATAAAAGCAGCACCCAACGACAGAAAGAGTATGTGGGAAAGTGGTTTTTAGCAGATAGAAATAGCAACGAACCACATCCAACGCAATGACAGAATCATTCACATTTTTATTATCTGAATCGCAATTTTGTACCCATTTCAAACATGTTCGGCAGCTCTTGCACCATGGTTCGGTGTGTGTTTTTTTCTTGGCTGCTATTGGCTTCTTGGTGAATGATTGACGTGTTGTCTGTTTCAAATGTGCTACGAATGACAACAATCGGATCGGCTTAAAACGATGCAAGGCAATTTATACCTTGTTATTAGACAGTGACGAGAGTTAAAACAAGACCCACGTTGCCTCGACCTTGCTGCAAGCGGAATCATTGGAAGTCTCCCAATGGAATCAGGCACTTCTTCAAACCAATGAAATTAATACGAAATGACAATGCATCAGGTATACACTTTGTCTGTCGAAACTTACAAATAATTGTACTGTTTTGCGAAGAAATTTCCAATGAAAATGATATAAAAATCCATTCTTGAATATTCGTCCATCAAACTCCATTCTACTTGTTATGCATTGTTGTCTGTTATATTTATTTTTATCGCCAACAGTAGTGATTTTGAGAACCGGTAGCGCCATTGATTTGATTTACATGTTTCGTCCCAGTTTCCAAGTCATGCAAAATAACAGAGATGTAATGCGGATAATAATCAAAAGTTTCGTCGAAAAATAAAGCGGAAGCCGCAATGATGCTGCCAAGATAGAGAAAGATGCGGAAAGCTTTACTGCTCATAGATAGACTCGGACATGGACACAAACAGCCCGGGCAACAACAACAACAATAAAACTGCACAAAAATGAGAGAAATATGAAAGGAAAAATCAAATTTATCCACCCTCATTTTCAATAAAAATGTAAATGAGTGTTAGACAAGTTCTTGGTGTAGTGAAACATAGTCGTGGATTGCAAAGTCAAGCCGAACTTGGAGAGTTATTGTGCGAGAATTATTCGGTTTGGCATTTCGGCTCATTTATATCGTCCATTTTGCTGTTGTTGCTGCGGCTGTTTTTTTGTTTCTCTTTCAGTTTCGGTTTCGATTCCGTTCCGCCAGTTTGATTTGACGATTGTTATGAAGAGATAATATTCAGTGGAACAGCTTCAGTTCGATGAATGATGACAGCCAAAATGAAAATAACAAAAGAGATTCGCTGAAATAAATCACGAATAAATTCAACGATTGGTAAGTACTTTTTTGCTGGTAGTTTTTCATTCGTCATACGGACGGACGAATAAACGGATGGATGATCGAATGGATGGGATGGATGAATATATGAGAGAGAGAATCTATCTCTTTCTTGAAGAATTGCGGAATAATTTCGCTCTACTCGTTCACTGTTTTGGTTTTGCGAACTGCACAGAACTTCAGCGATTCATCAATTTGAGCGGTTGGAAAGCGAGAAACTTCGAATGGCATTACGCATTGAATAAATGAGAAAAAGTTTAAATCATTCTTCAGAATTGAAAACAGCTTTCCGGGCTTGAAAATTGGATGATGATGGAAAAATATGAGATGAAAAGCGCCGAAGAAGATGGGAAAAAAAACTTTTCACAAAACTAAAGTCGGTTCGATGAAAACAATTCTAAATTTATTATCGTCTATTAGAGAACAATACATAAAACTTTCATTGAAACTGAAATCAAAATAAATGCGAACGTTTGGATCGAATTTGGCGATGATTATTGTCTCAGCACAGATTCCCGTCAATGATTAATCTCAGTCGGCGCTGGTCCTTTAGGTCGTTTCTATTCTTTTGTGTGTCAATGTTGGCTTTGATTGAATTTTCCAAATGTTTAAGTGCATGTATGCGAACTCAGAACGATTCTCACAGCTAAGACGTCTATCGTTCCGTGACCCGAAGCGGATTTTCTGTGCAGAGTATTTCAATCGCATAAACTCGAACAGTTTGCATAGGTTCGAAATTTGTCGGTAGATGTAAATTCTATGTAAATTTTCTAAATATAGTTTCGAAGCATTTTGTTGCAAGGTCTTTGGGCGAGGGAAATTCTTGAGTCAATCTATAAAGCGAATGAGAGGAGGGAAATGGTCGCTGCAAGCAATCCCAGGAAATATTCAGTTCATGCCCATAATATAGTAAATGAACTTGTTGGAAAACGCTTAATGCGAATGAGCAAGATGAGTACGTTTGGCGGTGAAAAGTAAATGGCCAACGCATCGCAAACTTATTCGAAATTTAAAAAAAAATCGCATTCAAATGAAATTATTGCGACCAGCCTCAATAAGATATCTCATTGAATTTATTCAATCTTTCACACAGAAATGCCCATTCAAACGACATTGCCACAGCGCAACACATCACAGCCAGAATAGAGGAGCTTTTTTGACCCGTTCTCTGTATCATTCGGCTTTCGGTTCGTCACCTATACACAGTCAGTGCATTCGACTAACTTTAATTCATACTTGTTGTGAATACATGTGATTTATTGTGCTTGGGGTTATATTTGATGTACGGAAGTTTTTGGCTGGTTCTCATTCCCTTCATTGTGATTTGATTTTCTTTGGCTGTTGCTTAGCTGTTGATATTCAATGTGGTACTTTTTTTCCTTCATCTTGTTGTTTATCAGAAGCGATGTTGGGCTGAAGCATACATTCCATCATTGTTTCATTTTCTGCTATCCATCCATCCAACCATCCATGGTTACATAAAACCATCATTTTCTTAAAGCTCAACCAGGATATAGCATATATTCTTTATTACTACTTGTTACCATACTGTTGTGCCGATAATACTGATTCGAAGTCAACATTCATGCAAGCATACGAACGATTTGCATCGTTCGTTTGTGATTTTGGAACTTTATTTCAGCTTGCCATATAAATGTGACAAACGAAAATCATATCGCAATGACACAACAACGAATCTAACGAACGTAAAATGCCTAGGGATTTGGAAATTTTTTGGACTTTTTTTCCCCGCACCATTTTTACTTAAAGCATTAAGAAACGGGAATATGATTTGAGATGCTATGCCGAGTGATAAGTGTTTGTTTTGTAGGCTCTTGTGTCTCGTCGCGACAAGCCGACAAGAAACTGTTTTATTTTTCTTTTGTTTGTTCTTGCCTAGAAACTGCGCAGATATTGGTAGACAAAATTCTATTCAATCGCTTCTTTTCTACGGCAGCTTGGCTCATCAGATGCCAACAATTGCCATCACACACACACCGACTCTCTCCATCTCGACAATCCCCATTATTTTTATTAATATTTTGATTCTTATATCCGCATTTCTTGTCGTAGACGAAGATGTATTGCAACACTATGGCCGAAATGCTGAAAGCTTGTTTCACATGAATACGGTGCTCAATGCCTTGGTTCAGCTCAGCTCAATTTTTTCTATTTCATTGTGTTGTCCGTAATTTTTTCGCTTCTTCAGTTTTTTCAACGGTGATTTTGCACAAGATTACGAACGATATGTCTGTTTGTGTGGGTGTGTACAGAACCGTCATATTCAGTATGTTTCTTAGCTGATGAATTTCATTTCATTTCTTGTGCTGCTTTTCTTTTTTTTTTTTTGCTTTTACATATATGTTCATGTTGCTTCTGTCTGCCTTGCAGCGAATAGCACGCT
This sequence comes from Obolodiplosis robiniae, assembly GCA_028476595.1. Taxonomy (NCBI): domain Eukaryota; kingdom Metazoa; phylum Arthropoda; class Insecta; order Diptera; family Cecidomyiidae; genus Obolodiplosis; species Obolodiplosis robiniae. The sequence goes on along the minus strand of CM052017.1, from coordinate 1,510,552 downwards.
TTATTTAATAGAGAAAAAGAGAGAAATCAGAACATTTGTTGCTGTGTATTTCGGTAGACATAAACTTTCATTCTAACCGAAAATATTGTTTTTTTTTTTCAATTTTCATTTCTGGCATAACGGTCATTTTGCTCAACTGACGGCAGAATCCAGTTGAATCATCCATGGGATCCGACCAAAATATGATCAATAATAACAGTAATAATTTCGAAAATAGAAAAAATGACATGGCATCAACGCAATTGTCATCTCTTTATCTATGAACACAAAATAGCATTGAGTGAAACTAATCCTAGGTAAATTTATTTTAACGAGAAAAAAAACAATGACTCAATTTTGCCAGTTTTCCATCAATCATTCGATGATTAGCTCCATTGTTGAACCGCTATTTTTGCTTGAGGTATCAAAATGTCATGTGAAATAATAGCAATAAAAGTACAAATCAATAGCCAATCAACCGCAAGAACGAGCTAATATCAAGGGCAAACCGTCTTTTCCATCGAATTTAGTGTGCTTCAGAAACGGCAGACGGATGCATGAAATTTTTCCAGAATACGCCGTGTGTTCGAAAAAGCTTTAAAAATATTCCGAGAGTAACAATGTTTTATATTCAATCTTAAGAGCATATTAGCTTGTTATCTGCCTTCTTCATCTTCATTTCACAAAATTGATAAAAACAGTGTGTGTTCAAAGCGCTTGCAAAGTGTTTGACGAATATTGTTCCATAGAAATCAAAGCAAATGGCCATCGAAAAAGTAGAATCGACGTATTTTGTGTTTAGCCCAGTCTTAGCTCCTAATATTAGCTATAATCCGGTATGAGCTTTTGATTTGGACACAAACACATCTACGAACAATGTACAAACAAGAAGCTTTCAGCAGTCAACATGTATTATGTTCGTCGAATATGATAACAATAGCATCGATTCAACGTGTGCTACATGTACGACCTTTACTATTATCGTGGATGGTGCGCGCGTATACATAACATAATATCACTTCATATCACTTGCTCAGATTACGCACATCAGACTTCAACTAAAGACACCACTTAGTCGCTATCAAGAGGGTTTTGCTCATTGTTTTCGATAGCAAAAAACCATTTAATGGCAACGAATAACGATTTGCACGCTACATTCAGCTATCCAAAACAAAGTTCAAATCGAATAAAGTACACAATCGGATAAAGATATGAAGAGAAAGAGAGCGAGAGAGAGAGAGAAAGAGAGAGAGTAGAGAGGGGGGTGGAGCCGATGACATATCCAGTGCTAGTGCCAAAAAGACCAAACAAATAAAACCAAGGGAAATATGATTAAATTAAATGGTATGGTCGTAATAGTTGAAAAACTATTCATGATCATAATCTTGTGCACTCGTGGTGGTGGCAGTAGTATTCGGAAGAAAAGTGAAAAGTGAATGTGCTGAGTGGCGGCAACATCCAACCCAGTAAATGAATGAAATATCATAAAGTTCGACCGTCGGCGTTGCCTCCGAAATTTAGCTCGTTTTTCTGTTTCAATCGTTACTTTTCTGTATACATGTAGTTGCGTTGCTTGAATGTATTCCAGTTTCGATAAGCTTTTTCTCGTTCAACTTTTCTCAAAAGGGGAAAAGTATTAGCATCGCGGTTTCAACTTCCACTCTGCCTCCGTTTTTGCACGAACTATTGATATATCTCACAACGGAATCGCAGTCCTAACTGTTTTATACACATTGGCACGGAATAGTTCATAATACGAATGTAAAGTCATTTATTTGCAATCGCTTTTATGTTCCTGCTCATGGCTGTGCGACTGGTTCAGTCCAGCCCAAATAGTTCATGTTATTTCATCATTTGATTTTGTCACAATGTTATTTGTATCGGTTATTGGTGAATGTCTTCTTCTTTTTTTGCCGTTGTACTCATTCAGCTTCTTTGAAAACTCTTCTGTCAACATGGAAATTGTTTCGTCTCGGTCAAGTCATTGGTTTCGTTGTCGACCGTGTGATTTCGGTCTTTGGATATTTTAGAGTTTTGTGTATTTTATGTTTGTTCTCGTGATCGGATGGGTGATCACCCGCTCTTTTTTGCATGTCCATTTTGTTGCTGCTTCATGTTAGTTTTTTCGCCCTTTTTCTCACTGTTCAAACCATAAAAGAAGCTTTATTGTAAAACGAAATTGTGGAAAAGTTTCACTTGTATCTACGAAACGTGAACGAATTTATTTTTTATCTTTATAATGAAATGTGAGTAACGTTTTATTTCTGTTCGGCGAAGTTCGTGTGCTGAATCGAGGGAAAAAAAACTTCGCTTTAAGAATGCTATGCATCTAGCAAATACGAGCTCACTCCCAATTCCGTAACAATATGTGAATGAGAAGTTGTAAATTAGTTGGTAAATAGTTTTGTCTGTCTCGATTTAGAGATGGTATGTGTCGATGTGCAATTTTTGAATATGATTTCAATGAAATAATAAATTCCGACGCCACATTTCATTACACACCATCAACTATGATAGACAAAAATTTGCACAAAATTAATATAAAAAATCCATACTCACATCGCATTTGAGTGCTGGCGAGATCGAAACAGGCAAAGGCTAGGGAAGTCGAGTCACATGGAGCAACATCATAAAAATCTTTTGGCAATCGTATTTCGATGCCTTGGAAGCGTTCAGGGTTTTTTCCAATTGCCCGATAAAATGCACATACTGCAGAAGCATTTCGCCAACGGATGACATGAATTTCAACTTTTCGTCATTCAATTACTGAAATATCACTGTTTCCGAAGCGCTTGAATATCACACAGATGGTCAATAGATGCATGTATGCGATAGATGTTTGGCAATCGTTTTTATCATTAAAAAACCAAACCCAATTCAACATACACAGCCCTTTGTGAAACAATCAATGTCGGAATAGCTCCATTCGAACAAATTTCACACATTATTTTTAATATGTTGTCGCACGAACCACCAAATTTTACGACTTGCAAATATTTCCACCAAAAATCCCATTTAAACGATCGTTTGCCGGTAAATATTTGCTTGGTGATTCCGTAATTTTTGTCATTTTGAAAATTCAGTGTGCCCAACATTTGCATCTCATAATCGGTTCCCGTTGCCGTCATTCGTGCGCAAGTGTGGCCGGGGCATTTTTGATCGGAAAAAACTACCGCATTTCTATACGATAAATGGAACTACACTTTTTCTTGGTTCATTGTATAAAATGGGAAAAAGTTTTTATCCTCTTCAGCGGAACAGAGCGGATCAGCTCAACCGCAAAGAAACGAGAAGAAATGACCTGAAAAATACAATTATTACGAAAGATGAGTTTCCTTTTTGGATAATATTCTCGAGCGCGAATATTTTCTATTCCATGCAGCAATTATATTTTGTTCGACGTGCACGCGCGTGCAAACTAATCCACAAATGGTGATAGTCGTATTTTAAGTTGGCACAGCCATTTCGGACAAATTGAAATTTATTTCTTTTGCGCATTTCGCCAGCCAGTGTATCCGCATTGTTTGGATAGGCGCGCTCGTCTAGTGCATTGCAATGATTTTAAGAATCAACAAATAACAATAAACTACACAATCGGGAAGCCGTTGCGCGCGCGCGCTCGTTTATGTGTGCGTACCAACAAAAATTATCGTAATTTATTTGGCAATTGCTCAGTAGTTTGTTTCTTCGCCGTCGTCTGTATATTCGCCTGCAATCGCACTTGAGCCGCATTGTTTTTCTCTATCGAGAAGAGTATACTCATCTCGAAGGCATTTTTTCTTCGCTTTCTCGCGTTTCCGCTATATCGTTTGCCGAATATGCTCCAGCACCATAGGGTTTGTTGATGTTTGTTTGTTCAGTGCTTACAATCGCAGCGGTAAAGTAAACGCCGGGATACAGATGACACAACGCTCATCCAGCAACCATACGGTGCTCGACCGATAATAAGTAGCGAAGGGCCACAAATTTTGTGTGTATAGTATACACCAGAACAGATTCAGCTGTCATCTTGCCTATACATACAGTTACTATTTCTAACCATTTCCTAAGTAATGTGTATGAAATAATATTTAGGTCAAATGACAGAGTCGTGAAGCAGACAAATGGGCGGCAGTTCAGATGCTCTGCTAGAAAATGACTTTCACGCATATTTCTGTTACACACATAAAATAACCATTCTTTTTTTCGCTGTTGTTGGCAGTTTTCGTCGCCTTCGCTCGCTTGCCCAGAGTCACTCTTTCCACATCTTTTCCGTCGTAAATGGTATCAAGCTTACAATACATAATCTGACTTCAAGCAATACATAAAAAAAGACGAAATGTAATAACCACATTCGTAGCACAACGGGATAATACTTGTACTAGCAGCAACTATAACGGAGAATAATCACCAGTTGTTGTGTTCGTCGAAAACTTTTTTCGGCCAAACATACAATGATTGAGAGGAAATTGTAAGCCATGGCAAATCCGAAAGAGAAAGACAGAGAGAGTGCGTATTTATGTGTCATAGATCGTGTGTGTGCAAGACTATAATACGCACGTAATGATAATTTTACAAAACCGCAATATTCAACTAACGATGGCACATCCACATTTAACGAAAATGAATGAAGAAAATTAAATGGAGGAAATACCAGGCACACAATAACCGATGGTAGTGAGAAAAAAAGAAGCAAAGGCAACAAAATATCATTTGAAAGATTTTCTGGTTGCATAGGTTTTTGGTGTTTGATTCGCTAGTTTACAGTTACTCTCGATTATAATCGTCGCATCCAAGATTTGACTTGATTTTCATGGAGTTTTATTTTGATTACTTGTAGTTGCCGCACGCATTCCGAGTTTGATTCATGTATGTAAATTGCAGACGAATGACCTGTACAGAAATAAAAACACAAAGACACCCAAAACGACCAACGAAAAAATAACATTCTACATCAATGTATTTAGTTGTTATGCGCATCTAGTTGGGGAGACAAGCATTAGGAGTAGTTGTAGTACGATTATATTAGCGTGTGTCATCATCGCGTCACCAATTCCATCACCATAACACAGTTCCGCTCCAGTCACCGCCATTTTATTCCATTGTATGATTTAGTTCACTGACTGTCGCATGATTATCCAACTATCACAAAGAAATAATCATAAAATCAATAGAAACAAAAATCATCGCCGTGATTTTATTACTATTGGCCGCTACGCTTTTACGATCGCTTTTATAGTGGATATTACATCGATTGTCATGACGTATGTTCTTTTCGGGGAAATTAGTTAGGTGGCCGTTGCAAATTCGAACACATCAAATTGATATGCATAATACAAACACGATAAAAGAAATCATGCAACTGAACAGTAGAAATTCGATAGGCAACGGACAACGGGCAGTTAAAATGAATTTTAATCTCCATGAAATAGGAAAAATCATCCCTTCAATGGCATAGGAATCTCTATCGCATGTCAATTTGCTCACAGCTAAAAACTTTAATTCAAAGTTTGGATTATTTCAAAACAAAATTAATCTAAAGTGTAATTTATTTGATTTTGAAAGAAACCGAATATCTGTTGAAACTCCACCATTCAAAATCTTTCAAACAGATGTGCTTGAAATAAAGCTCAAAAGATGATTCTTCGAATTATATTTTTAACATGATCAGCATTTCCATTTTAAATAAAATCGAGTGAACACATTTTTATAATACATTCGATTGTGGACACTTTTATGGTCATACATCATAATACAATGCACGTCGCAAAAGTAACGTAAACGGAAGCAACTTGACAGAGAATCATGCGAATTTATGAGTGTCTATATGATATGTGCAATATGTTTGCGTGTGTTTAGTTTATACAGCGTTTATTTATTTATTTTATGCGATTTGTCATTGATGTATTTGTGTATGTGTGTCGGTCTAAAGAAAAGTCATTCAGAAAGAGTTCAGCTTTTGCACACCAAAACTGAAAGCCGATCGAATTCAAATTATTCGGATAAACAACGACAAACCTATAAAAACCAATACACAAATAAAATAAAATAAAACCAAATAAATGGACTCAAGAGATAAAGACACTGCATGCATGTAGAATACAGAATGGACTTTTGGATTGTCGCGCTTTCTCAGTCCGAAATGAAATCGAATGGAACATGGATGTGATGATGTAACCATAAAACGACGAACCAAAAAGGAATGCGGCCGCATAAAACGCCACACACTCTCTTATTGACATACGAGCTGCAAAGGCAGAGGAAGCTAAAGAGGAAAAGGGAGAGAGCGAGAGAAAGCATAAAAATATCGAGCAAATAAAAGAAAACCAATAAAGGCTAAAATGTGTGTAGTACACGCAACACTGTGAACAATCGCCACACTTGGTAAACGTCCGAAAATGGAAAAACTTACAAGCTCAGAATACAAATTGTTGGAAGTGTGTGCGCAACAAGATTATAATATTGCTCTTATACACTATCTACTTCTCTCTCTCACTCTTTCTCTTTCTCCCTTTTCTCCGTCTCACCAAGCCGCTCAGTTGCCCGTTTCTATTGCATAGAATAGGAAAATAATATTCCTCCTTTCGCTTTGTGTAGTATTTCCGCTTCGTGTTTGTTCAATTCCATCTTAATTTCGGCGTGTATGAATGTGTATTGTTAACGAACCGAATTGAATTGCGAACGAAAGAGTGGGCGAAAGAGCATTTAATGCGTGATACTGCCGTAAAAAATACAAACAAGAATGGACAGATACAAGCCAGCCAACACCACTAATGCTTTAGATACAAGACTTCAAATTGTTTTCAGATTCTTTTCACTCTTCGGTTTATTTGGTCGTCATTGTCGTCGTTGTTGTTGTGTGACAGTGACTGTATTCGCTCAAAAACGATTGCTGAAGAGGGCAAACATCATTTGGTACTTCACATAAATTATGGAAGAATTCACAAGTGTGACATTTACCAGTCCCTGTCACTTTGCTTTTCAATTCCTTTCATTCTTCGGTTGGCTATACTTCTGTGAAAAATCACTCATATTTCATGTAGACCATATAAATGAAAATAAAGTGATTTTTTCGGGACTTTTTTTGGTGTCCCTTTATATAGTTTGTCTTTTCATATATTTGTGCCGGAAACAGTCGAACCCGATTTGGATCGTGGTCACTGGATGCTTTTTCTGCTTTCACTCTGAATGATTAGAAAAATAGCAATAAAAAATGTCGCACCACTTTCTATAAGAGCGTTCGTCGTTGCACGGGATGTGGGAACTTATATTGAAATAAAATAATTGTTTTGGGTGGGGACAGAAGAAAAAGAGAGAGAGAGAGAGAGAGAGAGAGAGAGCATAAAGTAGATAAGAAACTAAAATAAGCTGATAAATGGTGCGCCACGAGGAATTTATATTCCTTCTCCACATTAATAAGCCCAATCGATACATGAATATTGTAATTCGCTTAAAAAAGATTTTTCGGCTGTGATATCATATTCGCATGATCGAACACAAACCGAAAAGTTTTTGCAATTAACATTTAACTAAAAATAACAAATGTCCTGACCCGAAAGTGGGAAGGTGATACGCGAAAACAAGTTGCAAAGAAAGATTGTGCGTCTGTGTGTGAGACACCATTAAAATACGCACTGATTTGAAGAGTAAAACACCATTAGGAGAGGTGAAGTTTGTCATGGATTGAATACTTTGAGCAAATTACTCAGTTTGGCGGCGGCTGCGACTGTGGCTAGGGATGCGGCTGATGGCGATGCCGGTTGGCACGACTGCCAATTGCCGGTATCTTAGCGCGGCGCTAGTACGCACATAGGTATTAAATTTGATAAACACCCTTGAACCTTTCACTTAGTATTTATGTATGTATTGGTCGGTTTGATAACGATTTCCAGCTGCTGCACCGAAGTTTCCACTCATAACTTCAATTGCGAAATGCTTGGGATGGTTTTCGCACAACAGTGATTAACTTTGATAAAAGTTCATTTGACTGTTCACGCTACACACGGCCGCCGCCAATTTTCACTTGTACTCACCGAGGCGATAAGCCATCCCATTGTATTTCCATTGCATGCACCTCATTCGATCTCTCTTGGCCTCGTTCATAAGCCTTTCTGCTTATAAATCAAAGCAATAATAAAGCATTTCGGAATTGTACGTCTCGAAAACTTTTGCTACACTCACTCACTCACTTCGCTTTCCAAGTGAGTTGAGTGCTATCTGCGTGCTACCATTTTTAAATATATCAAAGCGCGTTTCGTATATTGTTTTGACTATATAGCATCGACAAATAATACGCATGCCATCCAATATTTTCTTCATATATGCTTCTTCAAATAAATGAAGTGCTCATTTTACACTTCAGCTGATACACATTCTCTGTCTTTAGTCTTTGAAATTTTCGTACTCTTCTCAGCTATAAATATTATAATTGTCAGCGTCATTTTTCCTATATTTCAACAGATTTTTCCATTTCGATTCGTTCGGCTTGTTGCTGCGATCGAACATTTCATGCTGCCAACATCAACCATTGCTCATGTATGTCGACTACAGAAATTTCTCAATGCTTCTTTAAATACACGCACAGGTTTTACTTTGTTTGCGCCCGTTTCTCGATAATTAATTATATGGAATGTCTAGAAGGTGCCGGTTGCCACAGATACCTCGCTTTTTGCTCAGTATGAGCGGAAAATATCAACGCCGAGAATCCTATGATGAACGTATCTTGCCTGAAGTGATTCCCCTGCACAATGTTGTTCTTATTTGAATGTGCACGAGAGCAAGCGGCAAAATAAAATATAATTGATACTTTCGTTGATGTCTTTTTTCTGCAAAATATTCTCGTTCACAGTTGATATACTCAAGGCAGAAAGAAATATCCAAAATTGTCCTGCAAAAATGTAGTCATGCATATGGCCATCTTTTCGTACATAAAATGATCATCTTTCAATTCCTAGCTACTTCCGTTATTCATCATTTGTCGTTTCATTTCCCTTTTGCGCCAATACTCTTTCGCATGGCGCTCACCTTTCTCATAGTTGCCACCTCACAAGCGACAAATAATCCACAAAGCAATTTCTCACATATTTGTTCTAATGAACAATGCAACCCCATTGCTTTTTCCGTCTATCTTTTTCACCTGAATGTAGTTTTATTTTCAAAACTCAAACGAGTCTACTGGAACGCATACGTATTAATCGTATTTTTGGCGCTTTGCTTTCAAGAAAATTCGATGCTCTCAGGTAAATTCAAATAAATTCAAATTCGCAACGCGAAAATGTTCGAGATTGATGTACGCATCTTTTCTCTCTCTCTCTCTCTCTCTCTCTCTCATTTTCACACTGATTTCAATGCTTACACACTATTGTTGCACAGTAAAATTATTGAAGAACTAAATTAATTTTCAAACAATAAAGTAAATGAGATTAAATTTGAGCGTGTCGCGTTGCAATATGATATCAAAATATCAAAGAGGCGCCTTCACAATTAAGCATACAACCATACGGAGAAAAAACAAATAGTAATATCAAGTCAATCCGAAGTTGATAAATTTTGCTTTGTAAATACAATATTGAACTGTTGAAATAGTGTACATCCCAGCGGTCTGACTGACATTTGACATGATTTACCCACTGATTGACTCCATTTTATCGATTTTTTTTCTCTGTGCAAAGAAGGAGCGAACGGTTTTAATTACAAGCCATTGAAATGGTAATATCTAAAGCTTTTGTATGCATGCACGTAATATGCTGCAGCACGTCGAAGGTGAATCTCTTCTTTCGGACTATTTCTTTGAAATTTCGTAATTCGATTGGTATCGTTTGAAACTGTAATTTTACCACTACACAGACACAATTTCAGTCGGCTGTAAGCCTCATCTCAATATTTGTTCAAAGCTTTGGAATTTTTTTTTGTCGTTTTAATGCTTCACATTCGAATTCGATTGTGAGTATATACACACGTATTAGAACATTGATCTGTATCTTTCGAATGAGTTTTGTGTTACAAAAGCGAAGATGATTTCATACGATATTATAAAAATTGCAACATTCGATATTGCCCCTTGCAGCCATGGGTCGTTCTTTTTTTTAACGTTTTAAAATATCACATGCAGCATTGCCAATGCCTTCATGTGCAATATGGAACAATTATTTCATGTCAAATATCCGTTTACGCTTCGTTTATGGTGAATCGCCAAGTGAAAGGCATTGAATGCGTTTGACCCCCGCATCCGCTCCCGTTATCATGATTCATGAACAAATGACATTTTTTGTTGGTTTTATCAATGGCTTGCCAGCGAGAGAGAGAGAGAGGGGGGAAGGAGGGGAACGAGAGAGTGAAGTAGCGATTGCACACAATGATATATTGAAATCGTGCATTTTCACTGTAGCACTCTAGTTGTGTGAGTAAAACAGTTGGGCTTTTTGATAATGGTTGATGCTTTATGCATCGCACACATTGTACAACAGGATGTAGAGTCATTGCTAGATTCTGAAAAGTTGTAATAATAAATTCCGTTTTGTATGCACTATTCGCGATGCATTCTGAGTGCTTAGTGTGTCAACCCATCGATTTACCTATTCGCTCTAAATCATCGAATACAGCTGAATTTCTTGTAACATGCAATGCATTTCGCAACCTATTAGCTGACACATACTCAAAATTGGTATGTGTGTTAGCGTACCATCGGGAACAATGCGCCAGTTGTAATGGGTACGCTTCCATAATCAATTTCACGTGTTTCATAAAGGATATATTTTGTTGTTGTCGCTGCTGCGGCTGCTTAAGCAATGTGTCTATTCCGACAAAGCTCACGAAATATCGCGCACCAAATCGATTTTAACTGTTGACGAAGCATCGTATCAGTAAAATTCAGTGCACAAATGGGACAAACAGAATGCTCATATCCACATTGAATGAGCTAAATTGGTTCTTCTCCATTTCTACTTTTCTACCAATAATTGGCATTGTTGCTCAACATTTCGCCATGCACGACGGAAAGGAAAAATTATGCATCAAATTTTAATCGCATTGGCTCAATCTGCATTATAAGCTATTGATTTTGGATTTTAGATTTTCCATGCGTTTAAAGGAACCACTTTACGCAACTCATAAGGGACCGTTAAAATTTCGAATCCAATGTCTTTTTCTAGAGCAAGATTTATTTCGGTTACATACAAGATCTGAGCGAACAGGAGAAAGTTGAAAATGTATGAATAACAAAAAGTACAGTGAATTCTCGAAAACTTGAAAAGCTTCTCTATGAGTGTGTTCCATATTTTCAAATATTGCACATTTTTGGATAACAGGAACTTTCACATAAATTAGTGATCCATTATCTACTCATTTCTTGTCAAATGTTTGCTCACTTCTGTTAATTGACACGTGAATGTGAAAGTACTCAATCGTTTTTCAATGCGTTTTCGAGTTGTCCAATTATTTCAGAATCGTTTCTCGTTATCGTGATTTTCATGGTTTCAAATCTCACGATGTCGAACAACCACTGTAGTGAAAACCGGAATTTGTTACACGGAACAAAAAACCCATTTCTCTGTCACCAATTTTTGATTTCAAAAGCAAAAATACCGGAAAATTTATGAGTGATCACATCGCAAGAGAATAATGGATTTATTTCGGTTCTTTGAATCCACAGTAGCTGAAACGGTACTTAAATCAAACGAATATGTATGCCATGAATGTGACTTGGAATGTGCATATGGCGTTACCCCGTCAATGCTCCCACCACCTAAATTGATTTTCCCTAACTGACGCACACGCGAAATTCAACCAAACGAATAAAATCTTCGTACTAAATGCAAACGAAGAGTATAAATGGAAGGAAAACGAAACATAACACACACACACACTATACGAGAAAACGTTTTCGCTTTTGTTTCAGCTCATTTCTCATTTCCATTGAATGGCAACGACGAATTAAGAAAAAAACGAATGTAAAGCTTTTCAGCGATTTCCGACTAAGAATGCATGCAATAATAATAATATAATATGGAAAATAAAAATTGAATGCGTTCCGCTTGCATAATATTCAATATTTTCAGCTCTTCAGACAAATCTTCTGGCAGTGATTTGTCGATAGTCATGTCACATACAATTTCATATGAGCCATCTCTTTCTTTCGCTCTCTTGTTGCTCATTCACTTTTCATCTTATTCAATCGTACACATTTTACTTCATACATCTAAAGAAAGAGAAAAAACATCGCTGAAAAACTATGCCAAATCGGAAAATCAAATTTTTTATTTCGGAGATTTCCTTTTAACTGCATAAAAAGGAAACTAGCACAAGCGAATCAACGAAAATATCATTTGGAAATGAGAGTAGAGACGGGTACATAAAGAAATGTTATATCTTCCATAAGAGGATAAAGACTATTCACAAATATATGACGCTTTGCTTTGCGTTGTGCTCTTTCGATTTTATTGCTTATCAACGTTGTTCCCAATTTTACTAGTTTCCATTTTATGTTTTATTTGATTTTATTTTATTCCATCACAGAATTACGATTTTGGCGCTGTATTTTTTCCTTTCTCTCTCTCTCTCTCTCTCTCTCTCTCTTTGTGTCTGATTATTTCCCAATGTTTCTTCCTCTTTCTCTTTCAGTTGCAGCGTTGATTTTCCTTGCCAATATTTCTCCGTTCAAAAAATGAACGATGTCATTTTTGTATGAAATTTGTTGAATCTTTGGCAGTGACAAGTTTTCTGATGAACCATTTCCAGATCGGGCTTTGTACTGATTTGTCACAATTTTCCTTTTTTCCTGCCGCGAGATCATGCATTTACATTATTGACGTATATCATATATTGATTTTTATTTTTGGACCCGTTTCTAATATTTTCCAATGTTTCTCCACGAAGGAATTGCAATATCTTTTATTGTCGTTAATCTGTGTATTTTTTTGTTAATCAAATGAAAACAACGAAACGAGAAGAAGTGAGCGGAAGATGGAAAGATTGAGAGAAAAGGATGGAGAGATCTTATTGCAGCATTATTGTGAAATCGACAGCGCTAAACAGTTTTATGCGTCATTAGAATGTCAAATTATCATCGATAATACGATTTTTCATGCGAACTTGAATGATGTATTGATTGCGTCTTAATTTGCATTTGAAAGAAGAGGCCATTATGCGGACTGTTCGAATTTGATGTTGTGCGCTTATTCTAGCTATTTACTTCCGTTCAATCGCACTCCACCATCTGATTTCGATGTCGAAACAGGACTGTCTTAAACCATTTTCAAGGGGGAAATGACTCAAAATATAATTGAAAAATTGAAAAAAAAACCCAAAAAATGAAAAAAAAAAAAAAAAATCTCCAATTTCTTTTCAATTAAAAATCATTTCTTAGATATTATTTCAAAACTTCTTTCAATTTTTTAATTTTTCAATTATATTTTGAGTGATTTCCTCCTTGACAATTTTACACAACAGGGAAAAAGCTATCAGCTTGAGCCCTATCCCAATATTTGAAATAATTTCAAGATTTGTAAATAACTCAAATAAACTCGAAACTCGGAAAATTCATATACTTTATTCTCATTCTGTAGAAATAACGATAACAATAATTAATATCCAAGAAATAGTGTGTAGATTGCGATTCACCGTTCGTCAGTGAGCATACCTTTTACCTTTCAGGGAAAAAATTTAAAGTTTTCAATTGTACACCGCAAAACAATGATTTTTCGGACTTATATCGTGTATGGAGGAAGAACGTCAAGCGAACATTAAGTGGTGAGAATCAAAGTAAAAGAAACAAATTGTCAAAGAAAAAGGAGCAAAATCGCAGTCAAAGAAAAGAGTGTTCGAAAGTTTCACTCGAAACAAAGCCGCTAATAACAAAGGACAAACCATCGATCAATAGCAGAAAAGTCACCCAGAGCGCAGATAAATTTTGGACAAAGTCAAAACTGATTAAGTTTCGCTGTGATTCGCCCGTACCATATCCGAACACAGTCCCATCGAACTTATCGAATCGCTCTCTCTCTCTCTCTCAAATACTTATATCGCCGCATCTTTTTCAAACCGTGTTGACTGTGTCTAAAAAGTTTGGCTAATTTTTCGTTTCAAAGTGGTTTTTTCTGTTCAAAGCGCCTTGCACCGCATTGTGTACCTTCAATATCACCGAATTCTAACCCAATACAAGTTGACTTCTCAATATAAAATGGCAAAACCTGAGTGAGTGAGTGTTTGTTCTGACACGTTCCATCCATGTTGCGAATATACAGCGCGGGAAAAACAAAAGAACTGAAACGAACGAACAGTATCAAAATTTATTGCCAACTGAATGAACAATAAAGTCGAATACATGTAGAAACGGACAATACATTATATTCAAAGGACTGAAAGAGATGGAAAACGATGGAAAGCGAAAGAATGAGATGAGAAAGTGAGCAAAAAAGCCAGACTGAGAATAGTCGTTATTGCATATCAATTGGAATCGCCCTCCATTCGAAAGAAGAAGATAAAAAAAAACAAACTAACGCAGTGTTCAAAGAGAAACGTCAATGCAATATTGCTTTCAACGACGAAGAATCTACAAAAAATCATTGAAAGCGCCGTTGTATCATCACACAGCAATGTATCAGAGCAATGAGTGTGCACACAAAAGAATCTATTTGAAGAGTTTTAAGATGGATATGGACATGAACATGGACAACACTCATCCTCATCCACATTAGATCAAAAGATATTCAATGATGGCCGTAACATGTCGATTCTTGTTTTAGTGTTTGTACATGTTGTTTTTGTTGTTTTGTCCTTTCCAATGTCGAATTATTGTGGTCGCACATCACTGCTTATCCGTTGTAAAGAAATTTGAGGAGCGTGCGAGCGAGGACGTCTGGGCAATACGAGGAAAACCAACCGAGAAAGTAATTTAATTTCACTCCATTCAATTGAAATGTGAATGTGATATTACTAATAAAGAGACGGCTTTGTAAGAAATATTGAATTGAATGTCAATTTCGTTGAAACGGAGTTCTTTTCTCTCTCTTGTCGGCTGTAACCGTGAGCAGTGAATCCGAAGAATATCATTAATTATATTCTTCGTTTCATCGACAACGTATATTGAACATGTCCATTTACAGCTCGGAATGCCGTGAATTTTGCAAAAAAAAAAAAATCAAACCGATTCAAACGATTGCTACACGCTTGAGAAGCTGCTACATTAAACACTGGCGCCGTTTATTCTGGCCTCTAAACGGAATTAATGTCGATATATTTATGAAACTACTTGAGAAAATTAAACATTTAAGTATCGTTCAGTCGCCCACCAAACACAAGTTGGTCAATTTTGAATTGGAAGCATTTTATCGATTGAACAGTCGTTTTGATTGCGTTTTGCCGTTCTATATTTCTCTTCCTCTCGAAAAATTTCCATGAAGAGGGTTCCAAAAAGGACATTGCGCGTGCAGTAGCTGTATTTTGAGAAGCAGCTCCACGAGTATTGTTTCGTGCATTTAAGAAGTTTGAATTCATTCAATTTTGGAACTTAAAGAACATTTGGATATGTTCGAATAAACATTAATCATTGATCTAGCATTGCTCGAATTTAATTATAAGAATCGAAATCATAGCATGTTGAAAGTTGGCTGAGTAATAAGTGTCAGTGTCCAAATATAGATCGTGTAGCCAAATTGCTCCAGATTGAAATAGAAACTTAAAGGCGATGTTATTTCAAAAAAGAAAAGAAAAAAAAACGTTCATTGATGCGACCAGGGTGCATCATAAAAACAATACTTAAGTGAAGATGGCGTTGGTCGCGATATATATACAATCCTATTAATACATAATGCATGTGATATACCGTCGAAGATGGTACGAGTCTCGCGATTATTTTCACTTGCTCTTTCGATACATACTCCAAGATTGGAATGCGTGCGTGCATGCGAGGGCGCGTTACACAGATGAATTTCCGTTTATGTACCCAGAATAACGGCTACACGCCATCGTAAACGGAAAGTTTGTTATTGTGAATTAATTTGATTTTTTATGGTTTCGAGCTTTGTCCCATTTGTTTTAAGTCAAGTAAAAATAATGTTTGCGCGGCCAACGTATTTTCAATGCTATTGAAATATTCAGCTGGAAAATATTAACTTGAACCGGATTCGAATCAATAGTTGCAGCTCTCAACAACTTTTCCGTATTTTATGGGCTCCTGATAAGAAAATCCAGTCGGATGCCGCCATTAAGGTCGGTGATAAAATATTATATTTTAGCCACAGCAACCTATAAAATGGTCATGGAAGGTGTTGATTCAATTCTCATCGGAATACTCGGTGTTTATTATGTATAAGAAATCTTCATCATCTTTTTTTATATGGACATTGCAATAGGATTTATGTACAAAAAACCATAGAAATCCAATTCATGCGTATATAAATGCATTACGGGTCCAGTGGCTATACTTGGATCAAGTCTATTATATTGATTTAGCAGCAAAAATGAGCTTTATTGCACAAAATGTCTTGGTTTTAAATCGGATACACTTGAAGTTGTAGGTCCTAATTTGGCAAATTCCCCTTATACAAAATATTGAAACAAAAATTGTACCCCGTCTTTTCGATTTCAATGATATTGATTGCATGGATCCACAATGGAAAATCGATGGTGCCGGAAATTAATTTGGAAATAAACAATTTATTTGGCATTCCGAAAGTATCCAATTTCAATTTCAATACATAAGTCTTGTATTTGATATTTGTGTGATTCAGAAATAAAGATTTGATAAAAAAACATTTCTCATGACAAATACACGTTGTTCACAAGACAATGTCATACCTCTACATTAATTTTGAGCATGCCATTTATCTTGTGGAGATCTAGAACTTTACCGAACATTGACTTTCTCTATGTGTCTCTCATTTTCTAAAACGCTCATTCGATTTATTGCCGTGGCAATACTCGCACCTTTCAATAACATGCACCGGAATGAATTTATGAAATGATACAATTGTTGCGCATCGAATGCTTTGAAAATATTCACCAAAGTGCCAGTATTTTTTGTTTCAGCATTTCAAAATGGTAAAGTGTGTACGTGACGCTTGTATTCTATATTTCTGTGGATTGTGGAAAAATAGCGGTCGATAGAAACCACATCTAAATATGATTAAGTTTGTAGATTTCGTATATTTTGATATAAAGCTGTAATATTCGGATATATTGTGCACGTTATCATGTTTCGGTGAGTGGATTTTTGAACATTGAATGACATGAAAGAAGTTGGCATATACCGAAGCCAAGAACACTGTTCAATGTTCATCCTCCTTGGAAAGCCACACATATATACAACACTCATATAATGTGACGAGACGTGCTTATTCCACCGCAACCACTTAAATAAAATAAAATAAATCTCACATTTGGCGACTCTAAATCAAAGCCAGAGCCACTGTAGTGCCGAGTGCCATACAAAAGAATGTTACTTGTGCGACAAAAAAGAAATCTACATAGGAACAGAGCAACAAGGAAAGGTTTGTAGCGATAAAAATAAATTTAAACTCCTGTATAAATATTTGAGTGTCATTGCCATTTTCATATTGCGTTTCCTTTACCATAGCTTCTACGGCCATTCATTTGAGACCACGAATCGACGCTGTCATCGCTATTTCGATATTCAGTGCGAATAATCTGGAGCGCAGCCGAACACTTTTGTTCCCTCGAATTCAGTTGTTCTGTTTTATGGTGTTTCAGTGCTTAAAATTTGCAATATTTTGCTAGCATTTTTCGGCTTGCCAGAGGATATTCATCAAATACATACTTTTGCGGGCACATTCTTTCTGTGAATGTGTGTTATTGCGATTTTTTTCTTTGCGAAATAGATTTTTCCAAAGTAATTTTTTTTCCAATTCTTCGGTGAGTATGCTTCAACAGTTGTCGCTTTATTTCGTGTTTTTGTTTGAGAAGATGTTTATCAAGAAGGAATATTCTTGAAAAAATATTGGCATTTTTTGATGAGGAGGCTTGCAAATGGATTTTTCATCGATGTTTTCAACATGTGTTATCACATCGTATTTCAACCACAATCATTGTTTTTAATGCGAATATCCTGTTGGAGACATTTCACAAAGTGATGTGTCATCTATGGGGCGACATCTCAGTCAACCAACGACATCTCATCCCAGTCGATGGCATTTCAGTGCACAGGCTATAATTCATCGAGCCGCTTTCAGATCAACCATCTCTGATTCGATGCTTTACAAACACTATTCCGAGCAAATAATTCATTTTGATCACTCAATATATTTCATAATCTGCTGAGTGTGTAAAAACCCATTGCGTACGTACCTAAATATGCATGCATTTTATTTAGTAAGTTTAGCGGCAGCAATGAGACTTCTACTTTTTTTCTGGTTGTTGATGGCGTTGATGGTGGCGGTGGTGGTATGATATTAAAATAAACCATGAACATCGGTTGAGCCTATTTGTTAGACATCTGAATAAAGACATTTCGTTTGCTCAAACGAACCAAAGCCAATGAAAACACTGACGGCACATAAAATGATTGAATCGCTGATGTGATTGCTATTCTTTCTTCTTTTTTGCATGCAAGAATACTTTGTGTATGTGTGTATGTTTGGTTGGCCCAAATCTTTGGGATCAAAGGATAAGTGATGTGATAGAATTTTTATCAACACCCACACATATTTTCCATGACACAAACAAATTTCCGTCAATCTTTAGGCAAATGTCGTTCTGACATTTCTCTTATGCCCCCGTTTTCTGTCGGGTTGCTTCGGTTTTCCATTATTCTCACTCTGTCACTCAATTCTTTTTTCATGTCTGCCCATCTTCATATATAAATATAAATTTCGACATTGTTCTTTTTATACGTTGTGAGCAATTTATATGATTTTGTTTTTTCCTCTTGCCTCAAAGACGTTGGATCTTCATGCAAAAAAACTTCGAGCAACAACAACAATCAAATAAATTCGTTCGAAATATTAACATCAACCAATTTCTACGGCATTATCATTCTTTTTTTTTTCCTTATCAAACTCTCTGAATCGGTGCGGGATATTCCGTTCCGATTGAATCACACATAATGCGAACAAATTGTCTCGAGAGAACTTTGGCTCGAATTTTTGGTCGAAAACCACGAAAATATTTGATTGACTTCTGATAGATTTAAATCTTTAACATGAATTCTCGAAGTGACGGCGCAGACGTATTGTCATATTAACGCCCAATGGAATATTCAACAGACATAAACGCGCAAAAAAACACAGGTGAACTTTGTATAAAATATTCTATCACAACGAACGGAATAATATATGTGGTCGTAAAAAAATTAACTTCAGGCTAATAAAAAATTATTCATGGTGAAAAAAAAGAGAGAGAGAGAGAGAGAGAGAGAGAGAAAGTGCGGCAGAGGAAACAACGCAAAAGTATCGATAGTATAATACATGCATGGACACCGCAGGCGGTCGGCTGTATTTCATTGAGATCCCATGCTCAACCGAGCTGTTTATTAATTTTAATTGTGCCCATATTGCGCGTCACTGTTCATTTTCAAATTGGACATTAAATAAAAATACGCATGTGAATGGGTTTTCTCCGAGTCCCTCTCATTTTTATCGACGATTTCATTGCATCTGTTTGTGTGCACGCATTTGTTCATGTTCTCATGGATTTGACTCTCTTTTGTTTCGTATTGTGATTTTCACAAATAAAACATCATACATTTTTAATCGAATTACTGAATACACACGGGAGCATCTAATTCGATCCAATCCATATTCATTGATTTGTGTTATTCCTAATTGAATTTCATTTTATTTGGTTTATTTGATTTCAGGTATTCAAATTGATTAAATATGAACTCTCTCGCAGTTTGTGAAAATCAATGAGGATATAATTTGAAGTTTTAATTCATCACAACCTCATTTCGATAGATTTTTTTTATCATCGTTGAATTTGGTACATTAAACCGAAAGAATATCAGCGATTTGAAATTGTTGAGTTCGAAAACAAGCGAATGAATTGTTGAACCATAAACATAACGGAAATGCATTCGAATAGACAAATATGAATATAAAAGAGAAATTATTTTATTTTTAATGCGAAGAAAAAAATAATTGACTATTTTGAAAACAACGAAGCTTAAAATTCTATCAAAATCTTCGTAAACGATTGAGACGGTTTTCCGTTTCTGGAAAACTAGCAGTTTTATTGATCAAACTCGTGTGTATTCTTTCGCAATCATCTTGCAACGTGATGGAATATTTGTTTTCTTAGAATCTCATTCGAACAAGTGTAATCCAATCTTGATTCCAACGCCCAGATCTACCGATTTTCATCTATCCAATTCACTGCAGACGAATATTATTTATGTATATTATCAACATTATGCAAATCTTTAAAATCAAAATCATCAAATAAATGTTCCAATATTTACGATTGTAACAAATTTTTATTTGTTTGTGCTCCATCAAATTAATTGAATATTCCTCTAATGGGACAACATTCTGAAACTGGTAATCGAATAACATCCAAAAGAGGAATGCAGCGATGAATGTAATGCTGAACGATCGAGATTATGAGCAAGAGATAATGAAAAAAAAAAGAGAACCATGTGTATTCAAATCGTTTGCTGCTGGTTGTTATTTTCAGTGTTTTGTTCTCGCCATTTGATGACAAAAAAATCTTATCGATTCTCGAATATCAAATGATGCATACGAGATTCGAAATCGATTTAAATATATTTCAATGCTCAAATTGCGTCTCGGAATAGAGCTGAAAAACGACGCTTAATCGAGATTCACGATAAGATTTGAACGCGCATTGTTCATATATCACGGGAATATCACGAGACGTATAACGACGCAATGATACAAATTTAAATATTTCGATAATTATTGAAATTCGATGAGCATTGACTGTGCTTTTGAACATATCGCTTCCATCCCCAATTCCAATGGTGAAGTTCGGTTTTTTTTTTTTTTATTCGCCTACATTTTGTTGATATTCAATTTCAACTACTCTTTTTTCTATTTGGTTTTCTTGATTTATTGAGAGCCTACAAAATGCTATCAATATTTTATCGATTTCAGTAAACGAAACCCCTAGCTAAGCCATTCGCAAACCGTATTTGATTCATAGAAGTAGCTGCGTAGAGAAAAGAAATTACATCTTGAAAATAAAACGATTGTTCGCCGAATTGATGATTTTGAATAAATTTTTCAGGTGTACTTCGCAGTGCCTCTCATTCATATGTTCGAAAATATGAATCGAATTTGTCAGAAACATGATCAATACATGACATTTGAGTGGCAAATTAATTCTTCGGTCCCATCTATTTGAATGCATATTAAACTGCAGTTCATTGATTCTTCGTTAAATCTTACAGCTTGAATCGTTTATTAAAATTTTGTTTACTCGTTTATTGCAAAATTGGAAGGCGATGAATTGAAAATCATCGAAAAACATAAAAATGTGTGCGAATAAAGGAGTGTCCAATTAATTTGAAGCTCACATGTGCTCAATCATTCAATAATGAGCACATTTGTTTGGAGATAAAGGTAGCCATCGAATTGCATCGATGAACATGCGATGCGAATTACTTTACGCTCATTTATAGCATAGACTACGCGATTTAATCGATAAGACTGCCACTTTTTCATTCTGTCATTTTGTTTGTGTCAATTGCAGGGACATAGCACATCACACACCACCGATTTGGGAAGTGAATCTGAAATAAAATTCAACGTGAATGAAGGATATAAAAGCCGGCAGCGAATAAAAATAAAAACAAGATAAATTCAAATGGTGAATGAAATGTGATACGAAGCAGATCAATAAAAGTGATATTCTCTCTGGCAAATACAAACAATTTTTTTTTGTTCGCTCATTCTCTTGAATACCTGTTCATCGGTTTAGTAATCCTGTCTGGCATGTGTCCAGCGCTAAACCAAAAAAACATCACTCGAATTTTGCCATGGAACGAAATAAATGCGTTCAATTTCGAATCATCAAATTTACCTATTGGATTTTAATTCTGTGCTGTCTTCGGAATTGCGAAAAAAAAAATATTATTTGTTGAAAGGTGTCATTTTTCGCCGATAATATCTTATTTGCACGTCATATCTAATGTACTTTTCGAGTCATATAAAGCTCAATAATAAAATTACGAGACAACTTTTTCTCCTGCATGCTGAGAAATAAGAAACAAATTAACAACTTAGGAAAATCAATAAAAACGACAGCGCCCACACGCTTCGCATCTTGTATTTTTCGCATTCCATTCCAAATTTAATGTACAATTCGATGGCATATAATTTGATAGATGGTGAAAGAATGAATCGCCTCGTTTGCATACGAGCGAGCAACAACAAAATTGTTGATTTCATCTCCAATTTCTCGATGAAAGATGAAACGTACAATAAATTGCATTTCCATAAATAGTGATATGATTTTGAGTTGCGATAAAGTTGGAGAGAAAGCCAATGGTGAGGTGTGAAAAACAATGTGGATTTACATTTAAATTGGGATCGTTGTTCGATCGAAATATCTCGATTTCGTTTAACATTAGCACATTCCAGCACATTTTTTTCAAAACATTGTATACATTGCTGTCAGCAATCCAACAGGTGGTGTGATAAAAGTTCACATCAGCAAGAGGCAAAAAGGGACTTTTTGATGAATTCAAATTGAATGCGCGCTACCATATTACTAATACAAGTTGGGGAAGATGACGACACTTCTGAGAAATTATAAGGTTTGATTCGCATTACGAGCACATCATACCTTTGCCCTTCGGCCAATTTATATTCACGGTGAATTCAATTGGTGTGGATTCCATGTCAGTGGCTCATAATAAATTTTCACTCTGCCATTTGTCCCCCTTTATTCCACCATCTTCCATTTCAAAAAAAAAAAAAAAAAAATCTCTGGCAGGCGCATTTTTTTCTCTTCAACGCGAAGGTATGCCTGATTTACGTATGAACTTATGAATTGGCATCTTTATACAGTACCTTCTTAATTTGATGCGACTCTTTCTTATCAAAAATTAGAACGAGCAGCTGCTGTGCAGGCAAGAAGCTTAGTAAAACCGCTATCCCAACGAATTAAAATTACTGTAAAAAGAAAGCAGCCAATACATTGTACACGCACACACACAAAGGCGAACGAATAGGGAAAAAGATCCTAGAGGAAATAAGGCGGACTACAAAATTCAGTCGAACGTTAGGCTCACGATGAAAGCGAGATCAATAACAATAATAACAGCAACAAAATTTTACTCTATTTTCTCATTCTGCTGGAAGATAAAATATGAAAAAACGAAATGACTGAGAGAGACACAAACGCAGAGAGAGAGAGAGAGAGAGAGAGAGCGTGAAAAGTGTCCAGAAAGAATCACATAATTTTCTCATTTTGCTTTTCAGGCTATTGGACCGGGCCACATTGTGTGTATGGCGAGTTTGTCGCGTGTGTTGTGTTGAACTCAAGTATCATCACATAGATTTGTAGCTATTGAAAATGTTCATATTTCGGCAGTGTCGTGTTCCAGTTGTCGATTTCTTTTTTTTAAAATGCGCCCCTCTTTGGCTCTATGGCATCCCTTTGCTTAATTCAATTCGGTGAAAGAAAAAACTTTCTGTTCCTTCCTCATTGTCAGCTTTATTTTCTTTTTTGACTTTTTTTTTATTTGAACGAATTTGGTTGATTTTTTTTTCAGCAAACGGATTTTTCATTAGGTTCTTGTATACATTGTGTTCCGTTTTCCTAGCATTAATGCCACTGCTTGCACGTTATATTTTTCACAAAGTAAATGCGTCTCGTCGTTCTGTCTGTATGTGTCTTCATGAGTCTTCCTTTTTCCAGTTTGACTGAAGCGGGCAAACAGATTCGAGACAGCAACAATACTAAAAATGAGGGAAAGCGAGAGAAAGAGATGGAAAGTGGAAAAACTGTATTATTATTGCCTCTATGGAACAAATGGTAAACTATTCTTCGAATTGCTCATGGCGGCGGAAGAAAAAACTGCAACAAATTCGAATGAAGCCCATTGAAGGACATGAGCAGAGGGTATTTTTGCGATTTCACAATTTCATGCCGTTTTCGCCACAATCGCCTGCCATTCAGTGTAAAAGTTCAAATTTATCCTTCGGCTATGCATGGTGATTTTATACTTTTGTATTCTTGGTACCTTGCACTAAACAGACAAAGCGCAGTTTTGCTTCAGCTCTAAGTACACAACAAAAATGGGTATAGAATTGCAAGAAAAAAGTGGAGCGCCACACAATTTTAATGATACAAATTTTACACCCCGAACACTGTAAATCGAAAAACGATTTCGATCAGAAATGGCACGATATATTGTAAAAGCCTTAATATTGCATGGATACATTGGTAGAAATGGTGGATATCTCTTGAACACAGCACCTTGAGATACGCCAAAGCCAGAAATGCCGATCATCCAATGGTTGTATTTGGGCAATTTAAGAAATAAGAATATTTGGTTTTAAAACCGTGACATTTTCGATATTGCGGCTCATCGTTTGTGTAATTGCAACTGTAATTTTTCGATTGTATAGTAAGTTCTTCAAAGGATTCACCCAATGCTTCTTCGGATTTATAAAAATTATCTCCTATTCCAATGAAAAATGTTGAATGACAGATATTCAGATTGAATTAAGTGACAGTGTAAATTCCGAAGCTGTTAGAAGCAGTCAAAAGTCCATTTTCACTTAATGTGCTACTCATTCTATATTCAACTAACTTTCAAATAAAGTTTTGCTTTTGCCTCACGCTCACTCTTATTCATTCTAGCGAACAAAATTCATTATCGGTGCTATATATGTTATGATATGTGTCTATATATTCTCGAGAATATCCTTTTTTCTGGTTTCGAAAACACTTTGCACACATAAAACATCAGATATTCTGAAATGTGGTTGCTTTTGGCTGCTCGCTCTATACAGAACAAAATATATTACAAAATCGAGAGACCCAAGTGTTTCAATTCCTGAGACACTAACCGGCGACCCAGCTTGAAACATTTTTTATTAGAACACTTATGATTCACTTTCGAGGCACTCAAGTGTCTCATTTTTATGATTTGTTTTCTGTGTACCAACCTTTGTTTTGCTTTAATTCAAAGTATGAATTTTTTAAAGTTCAGTTTTATGGAGATTTATCACAATGCACTGGCCTGATTTTTATAATGCTTTTATTAATTGCTCCATAAATGTTTATTTTTCGCTTTTAATTCAGACATAGCCAAATTTCCCTGGATTTTGGAAATAGAGGCAAAACTGAGTTAACATAGTTGGCCGAAATATATACTAAACCTCATGAGTGTTTCAATAGAGTTAAATGATGATTTGCAATTTTTACAGTGTCCCACAATTTCGAGCTCGCAGCTAGCCAAATTACGCAATTGATACAATACAAATGAATGATAACCAAACGAAATGGACAAAAGAAGAATTACCCAGGGGAGTAAAGCGGCGAGATTAAGCGCCCTACCTCGTTTGTATGGTTGTTTCGCCCGTTGGAATTACCTCCAATTGAACGCCCTCTATTTTGATTGGAAATTAAAAGTCAAGGCAATAGAGAAATCCAGATTTGATTTTCACACTGCAATCTCATGAACTGAGAATTCATTCGGTAGAATACAATGGCTGAAAAGTGATATGGGAACAACCACCTGATCAAACAATTTCACTTACTTAAATGTAAATCGAACGAAATAAATGCAGCTCACTTGGGGAAGGAATTCTGCTGAAGTGCTACAGAATATGCCGAAAAACAAGCAGTTTTTCATTTCATCACAAAAAGTATAATGAAGTGTAAGAATATCATAGCAATGGCGCTTATGTTGATTCAAATTTTCGGTTAACTGAATTGGCTTTTATGTTGACTAGCATGCGGCGGTATCCATGGGTATAAATGGGAGCATCTTTGTTTGTCCGTATGCATACAACAATATTTGAACATCAAACTCGAACTTCGATTCCAAGGATAAATTAAATCGCATTTGTGCTTCCATTTATTGGCCTGGTCGAAAAATTTAAATTGCATGTTTTCGTGTGTAATAAATGTGCGTTCAAGCAAATAGCATCGAAAATTAACCTCTTATTATGCATGCACAGAATACATGAACCCGAAACTATTTGATCAACTAATAATGCGCATACGGAAGCTTCGCATCGTATATCTCACAACTTGATTAGCTGGATAGAGATGACAATTATGATTGTTTTCGTTATTCCAATGGGATGTTGCTTGGATGCGAAAGCCTCTTCTGAAATGGTTTCTATGATTTTAGGTGCTCTCTCACTGTGAGCTGTAGCCACGTTCGTCAGCTTAGGATGTACCACTTTGGTTTGGTGTTTATTGTTGATAAAATGAGCGAGAGAGAGAGAGAGAGATAGAGAATTGGTGTGTATTTCATAGATTTGCATGTGGCATCACAGCCAGACGGATACTTAGTTATTTGATTGTCTCAATGTTTTTGAAGTAATTTCGCGAAATCTATGTAGATCATACCCGCACTACTTCGAATAGCAATACTTCTTATGTCACATCATGGGTCGGTTCCGAAATTGGCTGTACAATATAGGATTCGTTCAAGTGAATGGCTGAAGCAATTGCAATAATATTTCAACATGTTAATCAGGCGCATAGCACTCAGGTTGCGCCACATGGAAACTCAGCTTCCATTCTGGACGTGTGAAAGTTATGTTATTTATATGGAAAAACGAGCTAATAAATAAACATTGATGTTTATCCAAAGTCTAATCTATGCGAACGACTTCTAAGCTCCAATTCTCTGTTTGCCTTCATCCAAATTGCAAGGAGAGTTGATATAATCAAATGAAAAAGTAAGCGGATTCGTGCATGAGCTCCACCAGAGTGTGCTCCGAGTGCAAAGTTTTCGATGGCGTGCGGCTCGCACATACACATTATTTCGAATGGCCGTACGATTCTATCGGGCAAAATGATTAGTTCGTTGCAATGTTCTACATCTTGCCATTCATTATCTACCGGATATGCATGTTTATCATAACATACAGTAACAATAATAATAACAAAATATATGCAAATGGATTCCATTTCTCTTCCCTAAAAAAAAGTTCATGTAATTGTAATTATAGCCTTAAAATTGTTAACTGAAGCCCAATTAAGTAGACAATGCGAGTCATATGCATATATTATAAGTGGTTTGGCAAACATAAAGCCTGCACGCACCAAACATATTTGATTTGGCTTGAAGTTTATTCGGTAAGTATATGAGATTAGCCGATCGCGTGTTTTATATCACTCGCTTTGACTGCCTGTGCCGAAGCATTTACGGCAGCGGCAGAGTTCTGTGCTATGGATTTCAGGTTCCTTGTTCACTTTTCGAAATCTCAGTATCATCCAACACATATTGAGCAAGAACTTTTCCAATTGGAATCAGAACAGAATAGTATTAAAAGGATTCATTCGTGAGCTTATAATTTCCCCGCGCCCATTTGCAACAATGGCCAAATATAATTCAACAGCATAATTTATTATGTAAGGTAAAAGATACTTTATAGCTGAGCCTGGAAAATGATGCCATAAAAATATATTACACCTAATTTTATCATGGACCATGGCATTTTGAATGTTATAATGGACTCCATCTCATTCACATTTAATTGTGCACTACTATTGAATTGAGCCGTCCATTTTTGGATGTTGTTCACGAGGAATTATTAGTTTTATTCACGTTTCGCATGAATACGCAAAGATCAGTAAGTTCTTGTTCATGTAATACTGAATGTGTCCATTTGTCTGTGAAGAGTGTGACACTACTTAATGCGACCCAGTTAAGATGTGGAGAAAAGGAATAACAAACCAAAGATGTATTAAGCGTTTGATTGTGATTTACATTTCATATATACCTATCTGTCTTCGTTCGCAATGTCGTTTGCATGCCATACATATTGACTGACGTTTCCGACCAGGGACTGAATGCTAAATTCAGCTTTTCAATCACAAAATATTCTATAAAGCATGCACATTCTGTCGACTGGAAGATTGACGTGACCGATATTTTGTTTTGTTCGACAAATAAGACATTTAAATCCTATTTTGTATGTGTGTGTGTGTGACGTCAATGCGTCCGATCCGATCCGATCCGATTGCAATTTAGATAAATGATATTGGTGGGAGCGAATATTATCTCAATTCCGTACTACACGTGCCAAATTGATCTGTCGCGCCCATATTTCGCCGCATAATTGTGTGTCTATGCCGAAAATGTTTCCGTAAACTTCGGATTCTTATATGGCGTTTGAATTTTCCGACATCATCTCATCGCATAAAGGAAATCAATTTCAATTCGTTCGACTGCATGAGCTGAAGTGAAATGCAACACCATTCAAATATACTGAAAAAAAAAAACGAATATAAATTAATCGGAATATTTGGAAATGTAATCGGACTCATAATTTGTTTAGCATCAAATCTCCATGAGGTTTATATGAAAAGTGAAGCGAAAAAACGCCAAAATAAAGCGGAGAATAAATATGAACATTCGATACACGTGTTTTTCTGTCAAATTGCATCTCAGTCGCATGATGGCGCTGCCTGTCTGACACTTTACGTTTTCCAATATCGCAACAAACAGAGATTGTATGTCCGGTAATATTGAAAATACCCTTGGATGGATCTGTTCCAAGTTTTCGGTGCGGTTGCTTTCAAATTAGGCATATATTTTAATCAGAATGCATATTTATCCCAAGAAATCTATGCGGAAATATCCTTCATCGCATTTGGAGCGATGAAAAAATCTATAGCCAACCGATGGATTGTCACTTAAAACCATTGTGTTCCTTCAGAATGTAGCAAAAAGAAAACCAAATCCTTTTTATCTGCGGAATCGAAACCGCCAACGCTCACATTCAGTGGTTTGATGACAAAATAAATTGAAATTGATCGTTGGCAAAGTATGAGTGAGCCTGGGAAATTGTATGGAAACGACGGGCGGAAAAACGGTTGATTGTTTTGTACTTTATATGGTCGACACTGAGGCCAAATACACACAACAACTATCGATGCATACGATCTTGCCACGTTCTCTGAAAATTTATCACACAAGAGCACCGGCCCAGAGAAAATATCGATATGGAAATTTCAAAGAATTTTCAAGGAAAACACGGCTGCAAACGAATAATTTTGGTTTCCAACGTTGACTTCAGACGGTTGAAATTGTGTATGTATGACGAAGGCTTACGCATTTTCTATGTGTATTCGCCACACCATAGTTTCTTTTCAATGCAGTATTTAGGAAAATAGAAGAAGAGACACACACATACGCACGAATGAAACGCTCGATTATTTTACCCTTTTCGTTATTTCGTCGTTTGGCTGTCGGTTTCGGATTGTGGTTGAATTGCGCGCGGAAAGCGAAATAGTGAACGACCAAAGGATTTTCTTTAGGACGCATTTCGAAAATTAAACAACAAACAAACAGAAGGAAAATATAAATCGGATGGTTTGCAAGTGCGTGTGATGTGGATACAAATATAATCGTTGAAAGGGGACCAATTCCAAAAACATCACGCTGCTACACTCGCACACAGACCGTCACCGCCGTATCGCATACAAAGTGTATACTGAAAAGATCGTTATGCGTTTTGCATATTATATTATGAATGCCTGCCCGCCGGGTGACATTTAACAACAAATAAATATTGGATAAATGTGCTTGTAACTCGCCAATCGATATGCGACCATGGTGTTGCATTTATAATTAGCCTCATTTGTTATTATTGCATTAAATGTGCTTTCTCATAATAAATTAAGTAGCAAAATTCATGTCGCGCACTTCATATTTTATCGATTCGTTTTTGTTGCTATCTTTCGGATTTCATATAGTTATTTCATGGTGTCTGGTGTATTCTCGAGAGTGTGCGCACACACTTTAATGCTGTCCTCTGTGGTCACCTCCTCTTGAAATATATTTATATGTTGCCTGTGAGACGTTCCAAATCGTTGTCAACGCATAACATTTTCACCATAAAACCGAAATATCACACTATCGATGCCGTTTGCAAATATGCGCGAACATCTTTTGACCGGCTCTCAAATTGATACTTTTCTTTGGATGTTTCGTTTCACATTGTTTCTTCACGCTCTTTGTGTTCATTTCCATATTTTATAATGCAACAGAATCTATAGCTCCTTCGTTCTTGCTTATTAATTATGCATCATTGTATGTTGATTGTTGCCACTTGTTCTTACTCATATCATTCAAATGACAGCAAATAAACAATGTGCCCTTCTCTTCTCGCACACAAACTCACGCTCATATATTGGATCATAAATTATGAGATAATTTTCATATGTGCGTCTATTCTTTTTCATATTTTTATTCTCTCTCTCTGCCTTTGTCTTCACTACGGTTCGAAAGAGTACTGCATGCTGCTCATTTAAATATTAAAAATAATCGTATATCAAATGAGTATTTTGGTTGTTCTCATATGAAACGCATGAATAATGCCATGGTTACCTTGATAACGCCAGGTACTTCAGTGATACTTCAGTGCATTATCGCATTTACGTGACTTTATTTTGTATGCAAAATATATATTTAATAGTAAAAAGAACAGAGCAGCGCACATGAGCGAATAATAATTGAGAAAGTTGTGTAATTTTTGGGCGAAATGGTACACACATTCCTACACAGTGGGAATTGCTATCTTTCTACACTGCGACGTTTTTCATGTTCCTCTTTTCCATATTCAAAGTGGTCTAATTTACAATCGAATCTAAACATTCATTCATGTGTATTTTTGTATAAAAACACTTCGTATTTAATATGATTGGTTACGGGTGAACTGGAAACTGTTTCAGTTTTGCAACATTCGGTTTGGTCAAAGCAAAATCCCAAGACTCATACGAAAAACAAAATAGATTATGCTTTTTTAACGAAAAAAAAAATTGTCAATAACGTATTTTAATTACAGATTTAACCCTTTTTCATCATTAGCGTTCCATTCCGCAGCAAATGCAAAGAATCAATTCAAGTAAACTAACTTCGATTGTACTAAAAGTGAATACGAACAACTTTTGTTGTAAACAACAGATCGTTCTGTCGTTAATAATCTGTGATGTTGTGGGAATTTACAACACATCAAATCGACATCACTTAGCGGAACACAACAAAAAAATGGGAGAGAACGAGAGCGGAAGAGGTTATCAAGTCGTGACAATCAAAATGATTTATTTGCACATCAAAGATCAGCATTTTATTATTTAATTTTCGTAGCCGCTTTAAGCTGCGATCAAAACAATGCTGAAACTATGATTTTTAAGAGCTGTCGATTGCCTATCATTTGCATCCACCGTTCTTCCATAACATGAAACGATGCTATGATCTTATGTATATTAAATAGTATGCCCATAACCATGGATGGTTGATGAGAGAAAATTGCTTGGAATACATGATATGGGGAATGGGCAAAGAGTCAGTGCGGCTGGAAGCGAAAACACTTTGCTGCACGGTAGTGGCGGCAACGCCCTGCCTCTTGTTTCTTGACTTATGACAACGCCTGATATCTTTGCATCATATCAAACGACAACATCTATGCTGTTACGAGCATAGAATATCATTTATTAACATTAAATATGCATAATGTACCTTATCATCAAACATATCAATGTAATGCCATACATACAGCGCGAGCACATGTCCCATTTCCTTCCTTCTTCCTCTTCATCGCGTTCTCTTTGCTAACCCGATCCTCTCCGAGCGTTGGCTTCTTCTTTATGAACAAAAGCCAAAGCAATCTTTGCATGCAGATACCAAAACTCGAATTGAAACGCACAAACTTTGCATAAATATTAAATGCGAAATATTCTAATATTTACCATGTGCATACGTTGGTGGTTGTCCCCGTGTACGTACGTATATGTAAATGTATTGTACAGAATGTCGAGACGACCGCAACAGCGCGCCTATCGATGCCGAAACATTGCCAAGAATCATTCCGAAACGAAGCAAATTCAACACATTTTGGACATTTTTGGCGGTGCGATGCGCATCACTTTAATAATCTACATATTGTTTGTATTCAAACATTTTATCATATTTGTCGAATTGTCTTTTTCTCTCTTGCGCGCGAGATAGATAGATAGAGAGAGAGAAAGAGAGAGAGAAAGAGAGAGAGAGAGAGAGAGAGAGAGATAAAGAGAGAGAGAAATACAGATGGATGGAGCGCCGCACATGTCGATTCACTTTGCTCTATGTAATAAACTTTTACAATATGCAATGTATTTAGCAGCGCATCGTCGTTTTTATCGATATGCCTTTGTTTTGTTTTGTTTTATTGTGTGGCAGAAATATTACACAGTGCCTTTCACCCACTTGCAATTTTTGGTTTGCTTTGTTTTTATTTAGCACTCTCTGATGTGCCTAATTTTCAGCAATTTGAATAGCATTTTTTGTACGACGCTTCACACACACAATCATATAATATAGTATGTCGGCAAAAGTTTCATTATGAAAATAAACGTAAAACGTACACGGAATACTGATAGGGTTCTGTCTGTTTGTGTCTGTATGTGCCAAATAAGCGGCACAAAAAAAGTGCTGAATCGTTGCTTCTATAAAGTACACAAGCAAATCATATGAAATAAGTGAGTCGAGTTGATATTGGCCGGGTGAAGAAAATGGTCTATGTGTGCTATGTCCTTTCAGTTAAGATATTTTGCCTGATTACCGCAAAACTACGAAACGAACCGCATTCTATACACTTTGCAGTCGTCTCGGTTGAACAACAATTTTGAAATTGAATGAAGGCAATAATATGATTTCAAAACAAATACCGAACGAACGACAAGCCGGAACAGGAAACGTAACGCTAGGCAGCCATGAGAATCGCTTGGTTAAATTCAACAAAAGTACAAATCCACTCACACACTGACGACTGCTGCCGCCGTCGAATTGTTGACTATTTGCACATATTTTGCATAATGTACACGCACATTGGCACAGATAAAATGAATTTAAGCTGATGGTGTTTATTTAGTGAATATTATTTACCCGATATCAGTGGCATCGCTCATGCACACTATTTGTGTATGGTTCTTATGATGGAACTTTGCAAATTACTACTTGTACTAATAGTGAAATGGAATGGCAACGGTAGCAACATCTACATCATGATTATTGAATATGTAGTTTAATAGTATTAAATTGGAAAAGAGTTGCAATAAAAAATGTTGCGAAAAATGGAATAAAATTTGGTTGTTTTTGGACACAATGTGAAGCAACTGCCTTTCTAACTTTTGCATTTGAACTCGGATCGCCGATAAAACTAAATCTCCAGTTCACAAAAGTTTGTGGCTGGAGTGCATTAAATTGTCGACTCAATTGTAAGCTACGTTCTAATTGACATCCGTCACCACATAAAACTAATCGTTATGTTTAATGGAACTTTTGTGTGCATCTCGTGCATAGACTGCACACAATCACATCGCCATAACCCGCATGTGTCAGTGCCATGCTGCATATCCGAATACAATTAAAACTTTTTCACACAATGATTTAAATTATACTATTTTAACAAATGGCCCGAAAATATTGGCCGACTATAATTTTCGGGCCAAATTATTTCGGCTAAAGTGTGACGAACATTCATTCAAATAGTTTGCCATGCATTGTGAAAGCCATGGATAATAATAACACGAATTGTGTAATCCCAACCGAATATCGGGAGATATGCTTCCCCAAAAAATGATGATTTTGGCCAAAAATCACGTACCAGCGCACTGAGTTTGCATCAGCACCCAGCGAATTAATCGAAAATTGATTCATTTGTATTTTTGACACGCACCAAATATCATCGCATTCTATTAACACAAGCGCTTTTAGCCATCGCAAATGTATCCAACTCTTGTTTTCTCTGGATCGTCGTCGAACATCTAATTGCAAATAGAAATTTTCTTCGCTTGAAAATTTAAATCGCACATAATCATTAAATACACACCAAAATATCTCTGAAAATTCACGAAAGTTTGAAAATGAATTAAATGCTTTTTGTTTGCATTGTTTATGCTCAGATTTATTCCAGGCACTTTCGTAGAGCCGAAAAAGGATTTTTTGCTCCGCATTGTTATCGAATGCGTTTGTTTGAATATCGGCGCGTGCCCTGTTCAAAGCTTTTTCAATGTAGCACGTTATCTCGCAACCGTGTCGAATTTTCGAACGTTGGAATATTGTTGTCATGTGTATCTGTCGTTTGCTATGTGGATTCAACCCTGTTCTAGAGTTTGGAGTTTCATTCAAAGTCGATGCTAATTTCCAACTGTTACACTTGATTGTAAATCAAAATAGATTGTGATTAAATATTTGACGGTGCATGTTACGGCAGATTGAAAGTAATTAACGTGTTGATGGTCGCGTTGCTGCTTCTTGTTTGCAAATCAAACAATTCATCCGACAATTACTTGACAAAATACCGAATACACTTTTTTCGCGTGTACTTGGTGGCAACGTTCCAACGCTCGAACAATGTTTACACTCGGTACATATTCATCGTAATCATCTAGCGAGAGCTTTTGTGAAGCATTCAATATAATGTTGCTAAATTATTTTGCAACAAAACACGGTGATTTTTCAAAAGGAAAAAAAAAGAACTCAAATCGGCTAAAATCACCGATGGTCAAATAGCCCGTTGGCTCGTTTTTCGAACACAATTTAATGATACCTAATTTGTCAGGCGAACGCCATTAATTTGAAAAATTAACCCTTTCGTAAGAAAACAAAATACTTGTCGATTCATAGACTCTCAAGTATATGGGCGTATTGCTCGGAGGCTTTCCACGAACCCATCGCGTGCTCTCTAATTAAAACAAAATTTTTGGATGTTTGCTAAATTGAGTTCTTTCAACAGAACGCGTTGCTGTACAATTATAATGGAAGAACATGTAAAATATGATGCGATGTCATGTTCATTTATCTAAGCACACCAATTTTTCTTCATTGTGTGCACCGCTCGACTCTTTATGGTGTTTTCCATGGAAAACATAAATAGCACTGCATGATGCGACATCTTCTGAAATACGAGAAACTAACATGGATTACATGCAGCCCTCCTTCTTCTTGTTCAAGTTGCTCATAACTTTTTCCCAATTGTATAGCATAATCTATGTGCAAGTAAGAGGTCGCTTCAGCTGCTTAGTCGATGAAATAATCATGCGTCGATTGTGTGACACCGGATGATTTTGGCCCATACACTTGCACCATTTATCTCTTTCACTCTTCATCTTTTTTTAGTCTGTTTGTATTTACATTTCGCATTTACCAAGGCATTTTTTCTCTGTTTCGTCGGCAAAATAGTGATTTTTCAACATTGAAGAGTAGCAAATTTTCAAGAAAATACGTTGCTTTTGTTGGTGTTCGTGATTTTCGGACGACTTATGCATCACATGATAAAGTCAACGCGAAAAAAATCAGCATTTCTAGTTGAATGTTATTTGACACGACATGCTCACTTTCTGTGCAGACAGAATGTGAATACGCGCAGCAGCTAGAATAATATTGCTCAAATCCAAGTGTCGCACAGGTAGATTGCCTCATGCAGAATACTCAAACAATATCAGACGGAATCTTGTCGTCACAGAAAAGAGGTTATGTTATTTATCTTGTTCGCTTCGGCCACACCGCATTTTATCCAAATCTGCAATTATTCCAAAGTGATCAATACACACGAAAGATGTTGCATTTTTCCTGAGTTGTGGGCTAGATCTTCACCATCTTTATTTTTTTTCTGCAATCGAAGCTCTTTGATTTTTTTGTTCATTAAAATGTTCGAATAAATTCGAATGAAAGAGGGCGACTTATATCGATACAAAATATACATACTAAACATATTACTCCAACATTGATTATGTCAGCGAGTGCTTGGCAAACGAAAGAGTTGCAAAGAATTGGAAGGATGTCATCGACAGCATAAGGAGCGATTTTTGTTGATTGAATGCAAAAAACACATGCACGCCTTCCCTAGCTTGCTCCCAAATCCACTAAATGCTCAATATCAGCACATTTACTGTAATATTTTACATTATATTCTATAGAAAATGAATCCCTTCCAAAAAATAATTTTCCTCAAATGAGAGAAAATATGATGCAATTCAGACACCGACCTGATAAAAGCTTGAAGAAAGTGTAATACTTGACTGTGCCATAAGATTGAATGTCAGACGAAAAAGTATTTGATTACCACAAAATGTAATCGGAACCGACTCTTCCCCTTTTTCACTCTTTATCAAGTCACAACAGGGTCTAATCAAATCCATATTTTAGCATGTACAAACCATTTTGCGCGTTTTAAAAGGCAAAACAGATGAAAAATACGCAGTATTATTAATCAATTTCATACCGTCAACATTAAAAGTAATAGTAAACATATTGTTGATGAAAAATGTTAGAATTAGTAAAAAAAACATCTGTCCAATTAAAATTGAATATATTAAAAAGAAGCAATTATTCATGCAGATAATTCCCCCACTTTTAACAATATCTTAAGCATGAAAAATAAAAAAAAAATTCTTTGCACTCAGGTTTCAATCCGTGATTTCACTCACGATGCCCAGAAATGATATCCAGAAAATGATCATTTCGTGTAATACTGGAAATATAACGAAATTTATCTCTATCAACGACCAAAATGGATTTTAGCGGCGAACGGGAAGTCAATGCTTGCCTTTGCTTTACGCTTAAAACGCATCGACCTTTCCGTATACCGGTGTCAATGCCACAGTCACAATGGTCGTATCTTCAATTTTACATGCGGAATCAATGGCGAAGACAACAATAAACGCCTTAACGTTTGACATGAATATATGAATCAGTTAGGCGGAAAGATATCCTCCGAGAAGCTAAGTACAAAAACGAAACTATTCACACGTTTGTACCAAAGAGATTCAAAGCGAAAGAATCGAGTAATATTGATTCACTTTGTTACGAAAATTTGTTTTGAATCTCTTTGGTACAAACGTGTGAAAAGTTTCGTCTCTGTACTTAGCTTCTCGGAGGATATCTTTCCGCCTAACTGATTCATATATATGCTATCTGTGATTCTGAACATGAATCCATTTCTTGAACATTCATTTTTTTGGATCAAATGATTCACGTTATATTAATGGAAAACATATGAAATAAATTTAAATTGAATATTGTGAACCGAATTTTTTCCTGTCTCGTTGTATCCGACCAATATTTGCGCGTGTGTCAAAAAAAAAAAAAAAAATGATTAGTGCCTATGAACGAATATATTAAATTAAATTCTTTGGTTTTTTTCCAGTTGTTTTAGGAATGAAGTGGTGTCTACGAAAACCGAACAATGACGTGTTCCATCGTTCAAATATTGAATTTCGGTTCGTTCGTTCATAGAAAAGAAAGTGTTCGTCAAAATTATTGGATATTAATTTCTGGGCTGCATTTTTAAAATAACGCCATTGTTGCCGAGAGCAAAATTATTTACTTTCCACGAAAAATATAACAAAAATGTAATTGTGAATTCTTTGACACGTCTACCGTTGTTTGAAAACACTACCAGAATGGTATATAAATTTAAGTCTGTGCCGAAAAGTTTACACTCTTTTCTGAATTGTGAAAATATAAGTTCGAAAAGATATCACAGACTTCAAAACAAGTTGCTAAAATTCTTGTTCAGTTGATTTATTTTTCTATTATCACTAGAAAAATGATATTTTTAACACGGTTCATCGTTTCTCTGGGTGTTTTTGCTTTAATGGCACGTAATATCTGCGAACAGAGTTTAATTTTATTATTTATTTAATTTACAAATTCAATTTATTCATATGATCTTTTACTTTTCCGCACTTCTTTGCGAGCGTTAAAGTATAAGGATTTGTCCATAAAAATTTAAAACTCTCGGAATGAGTTTTCTATGCGTTTTGGACCGAGAAAAAACGATTGCAAGCCATTCCGAAGCATTTTGTTGTCCGCGTATGGTAACTAAAGTAAATACGATGAGATTTGGGAAATATTTATATGAGAGCCATGTTTTTTCAACTTATATGTCAAGTAAATTTGAATCTTATTGCTCCATGTAATAAAGTTCATTTTTGAAACAAATGACACCGATCTCACGCAAAATCTTCAAATTGTCTTTCTCTCTCGATACTCTAAGAAATTGTTTGTAAGCATTTGAAGAAAAAATTTGTGCTGTTTTTTTTTTTTTTTATTTTGCAACAATCATATCAATTTTCACGAGTTTTTGTGGTGATTTTCAATGCTAATAAATAAAAAATATTTCGATTCATTCGCAAACATGGCACGGCTGAATCGTAGTTTTATCAATCTTAAATCTCATCATAATGACTTTTAGTTTTGCGTGACCTATAATTTTCATTAAAAATTGCGATTCTCAAAGTTACACTATGATAAGATTGAAAACAAACATAACTTTAATACAAAGTTGAAGCAATCAATGAAAATTCCGTAAAACCGTAGACTTTCGGGAAATTTGCGGAAAAGTAAGTTCTACGTTTGTAATACTATGTATATTTTATTGTTTTATTTAGATCACCGGTAACCGTGCTGATATAAAATATGATGACGATACAGAGGACAAGTTGCTTTTCATGAAGAGGTATAAACATAATATAATATTTCATTCAAAATTCTGTAAATGGTTATAATTACAGTGAAACATTTTATAATACCCTTGTGAATTAAAGAGCAATCATTTGACTGTAGTAGAAATCAAACGATATTAGCTGACTATTTCTATATTTTCTATGAAAAATAATTATTTCTTTCAGTCACTTTTTTGCTAGGAACCAGGAATAGTCAGTCAAAATATTACAAATTAGTCGATAAGGCAAAATTGTATAGAACTGTCGTAGACCATTACGTACTTCCAACCATTCTCTCAAAACTCCATCCACTCTCTCTACTGCTTTACTGTTTCCGTACAAATGTTCGATTGCGATGAGAAGTTAACCCTTGTGACAATTTTCTGATTGGTGAGCCGGCCAATTTGGGATCAATTGACTGAATTCGAATGATTCATTCGATTTTAGTCGATTGACTGTCAGCCGAATAAAGTTGAATGTTTTTCAAAAAACTTATTGTCAATAAATAAAAGTCAATCATTAAAGTTTCACTCGCGATTCACTCCATATTCGACCAAGACTAACCACAACTTAGATCTGGGAAAGCAGTCATAGGCTTTCTGCAAATCCACGAAACAGAAGTACAGATCTCTATTTATTTCATGAAAAAACTCTATTATTTCTCTCATGCAAAATTGTTTATCTTGATACCCTCCCGATTGATTTTCATCCAGGAGAAATTCAAAAATAACTAATGTTCTCTTTTCCAACATACTTTACCGACATATAGCCGGTCGAAACAGCGTATCTTATTCACAATGTTAATCATTTCCATTCCTGATTAAGATTATCTGTGAGTAAAATCGAATATTAATCACTAGTGATTAAGATTCCTTAAAAGATTTAAATCTTCATCTCAATCGCAACATCTTAATCATGATTAAGGTAGAATGTTAATCATGATTAAGATCGAATCTTAAACAATGATTAAGATTTTCACCTTCCTCCCAAATTTATACTTTTTTAAGGATTAGGATCAAATCTTAAACATTGATTAAGATTCGATCTTAATCATGAATAAGATTTTAACATAATCATGAGTAAGATCCAATCTAATTCGCCATCGTTCAATTCTTCTTTGGCACATTCATTGAACAATTCAATAAACATTGAACGGTGGCGATTTAGATTGGATCTTACTCATGATTATGTTAAAATCTTACTCATGATTAAGATTGAATCCTAATTGCGATTATGATTGGATCTTGCTCATGATTATGTTTAAATCTTATTCATGATTACGATCGAATCTTAATCAATGATTAAGATTTGATCCTAATCTTTAAAAAAGTATAAATTTGGGAGTAAGGTGAAAATCTTAATCATTGATTAAGTTTCGATCTTAATCATGATTAACATTCTATCTTAATCATGATTAAGATGTTGCGATTAAGATGAAGATTTAAATCTTTTAAGGAATCTTAATCACTAGTGACCAATATTCGATTTTACTCACAGATAATCTTAATCACCAGCGATTAACATCAATGATTAAGATTTTGGTGACTAAGATTCCGGCTATATACCGGCAACGCTATATGGAGAAATTCCACGATAGTTATTGCAGTCTCTATTACTACTCTCGCAATAAAATCGCATAGAAGAATCACTCTCTCACTGCCTTTTCTAGACATTGTTGCTCGACTATGGAGTGTCTTTATATTATACATAACTGGAATTACGTGCGTGAAAATGGCTCATAGAATCACTTGAGTGTATTAACTACGTGTTTCAAATCAATGTACTCACAAAAACCTGTCAAAATCAATCACGCATTCGCATGTGGATATTTGAAATTTTTACACAACTTCATGTCAGTTGAAAACTGAATATACTGCTCTATCTAAGTTGTGTACAAATGTCAAATATCCACATGCGGGTGCGTAAATGAATTTGACAGGTTTTTGAGAGTAGAAATCGTTTGAATGGCCCTTCATATGATGAATAAACGCTCACGAATCTATTAATTAGCCCCGAACTTGATCAAAGTTAACATTAATCTATCATTGACGAATCTATCTACTGAAGACTCCAGTTTTTTGTGAATTAGCTCTTAAGGTGAAGGGCGTGTGAAGCCAGACTGAGACTGACTTATTACCAAAATCCGAAATCAGCAAAAATTATTGGAATAACGCGGCCAAATGCATAGAAATTCAACGAATTCATCAAAAATATGTGAATATTTATCGAGCATCAAAACCAATCTTAAACACGGTAAACTGTGGAAAATGCTGTTTGATATACGATAAAAATGATTCACGATTGCACTCGTTCTTGTTTTCACGGCTGAAATTGACAAATTTTCGAACAAAATCACTGGAACTAATGGGATGGGTATTTGCCCATTTTGAATGCACAGAAACACACTAATTAGGGAAATTAAATTTAGAAACGCAACGAAAAATGAATTTCTTTCATAAACAAGCAAAATTGCACAATCACTATAGCTGGTATTTCTATTCAAATGCACAAGTTTAACATATGCCGTGCAAACAAGTGTCACGAAGTCCATAAAATTCTAAATTCCAAATAAAATGAATGTAAGAAATGTGAAATCCAATTCAGCAGCAACAACTGTTGCAGCAACAACCCTACGACTGTCATCTTCAACGCCATTTAGCGATTTTCTTTGGATTTCATCGTCACAAATCTGAAATAATACATACTAAATTTCAGAATGATTAACCAAAGTCGCATTGTTGTATTAGTATAAAATTGGAGTCGTGAAAAGTACCGGAACTAGTGCCATCTTATCGACTCAAGCATGAAACAGTAGACTGAACATAGAATATGAATGAATCATGGATGCAAGCCATGTTTGAAACCGGACTATTTCGTACATAATAACGCAGTATACACTGAACTTGAATGGTATACCAGGTACTGCATATGAAGCCGCTGTATTTTTGCTAAAAAAACACGTTTATTTTAGTATGATGGCAAAACATATTTTATTCAAAGTATTGTCCATTCGAATCTGCACATTTTTGCCATCTGTCGGACAATTTATGAATACCGCGCCAATAAAACTGTTCGTCTTTTGACGCAAACCAGTCATCGAGCCATTTTCTCACATTTTCGGAAGAAGTGAAGCGCTGCTCCGACAGTGCGTGACCCATCGAAGCGAACAAGTAGTAATCTGACGGTGCCAAGTCTGGTGAGTAAGCCGCATGCGGTAGCACCTCCCAACTAAGCGCCTCAATCGTTTCCTTGACCAGTCTTGCAGTGTGTGATGGAGCATTGTCGTGCAAGATAATCACTTTGTGTTGCCTTTTTTGATATTCCGGCCGTTTTTGAAACAATGTGCAGTTCAAATCGATCATTTGCTGTCGTTAGCGATCAATATTAACGGTTTCACCAGGTTTTAATAGCTCATAATAGATGACACCCTTCTGATCCCACAAAACACATAGCATTGTCTTCCGTCCGAACCGATTTGGCCTTGCGGTCGATGTCGCTGGTTCGCCTGGTGTTACCCATGATCTCTCTCGCTTAGGATTCTCGAAATATATCCATTTTTGATCGCCAGTCACAATCCGATGCAGAAACGACTTCCTTTTGTACCTTGCGAGCAGCATTTCACAAGTGGTTTTTCGGTTTTCCTGCTGCCTTTCATTCAGTTCATGTGGCACCCATTTTCCGACCTTCTGGATCTTTCCCATTGCTTTCAAACGTCTGGAAATAGTTGCTGAGTCCACATTTAATTGTTCTGCGAGTTGTGGTTGCGTCTGAGCATCGTCCTCATCCAGCAATGCCCGCAATGCAGTGTCTTCAAACTTCCTCGGCGGTCTACCACGTTCTTCAGTTCTCAGGTCAAAATTGCCATTTTTGAATCGTCTGAACCACTCTCTACACTGTGTTTCACTTAAAGCATGCTCGTCGTAAGCTTCTAGAAGCATTCAATGAGATTCGGCAGCAGTTTTCTTTAAACGAAAGCAGAAAAGCAGTGCTGTCCGCATTTCACTATTTTCAGG
Source organism: Obolodiplosis robiniae (assembly GCA_028476595.1). Taxonomy (NCBI): domain Eukaryota; kingdom Metazoa; phylum Arthropoda; class Insecta; order Diptera; family Cecidomyiidae; genus Obolodiplosis; species Obolodiplosis robiniae. The sequence continues at coordinate 1,467,983 of CM052017.1, read as the reverse complement.
CATAAAATCCGACATTTTTCAAGAGCGAAAAAAACACATTGTTGTATGAAACTTGAAATATGGAGTATTGTTGACAGATGTCATATTTACTAATAAGCATGAACAACATGGTGTGACAGATAGTGTTGGCAGTCGAACACTCATTCAATCGAACGAACGAACGAATGCGCGTTATAATGTGTATGGTGTTCGTTTGTCTGTTCGACAATATTTTTCAATTCTCTTTCGTTCGGTCGTTCGTTCAACTGCAGTAAAAATATTTTTTTTGTTCGTTTGTTCGTTCGAACCAATCCATTAAAATTAAAAAAAATTCATTCATTCATATTTTATTAAACCAGCCGATGCAACAACATAATACAAATTTAGCGATTTTAATTTTGCAATGTATTCAAAAAACATAATGTTCGAACACAATTCAGAAATCAATCGAACGAACGAACCAAAATATATTTTCTGTTGCTATCAAACGAACGATCGAACAAAAAAAACTTTTGCAATGATGTCGAACGAACGACCGAACAAAAGAGAATAAAAAAATCATCGAAAACATGTTCGAACGTTCGACTGCCAACACTAGTGACAGATCACACAGTACCAGACCGCTAGTTGTCAACAGTGCGGTTTCATATGCTGGTAGATGGTGTTGTTTACGTAAAATTGATATAAAATTCGACTTTGGATTAACTTTTTTCTTTTACTTTATATTTACAAATAGGTGCACTTTAAAGCCTGATCGTAAAATTAAATCAATCGAATATCAACCGTATGTCAATAAGCTCAATCACATTTAACACAATTAATTTACAATAATTTAATTTCATTCCAAAAACAAAGGACTGTGACGGCTATTCAAAATATCTTAGATCAAATGATACTCGAAAGACATACCAAAAAAGAATTTGAAACGTGAGTTCCTGCTAATATTAAGAAGCAATTTTATTATAATAATGAATTTATATCTACAGATTAAAAGAAAATATTAAAGGCAAAGCAGAAGAATTGGGATTCATATGTAGTAAATTGAATGAGTAAATATATTTTTTTTTAAATAATTTGTAAAATTAAAAGCATTGAAAACTTACAGACAATTTCATGTATTTTTGTAGAGCGGATCCTGCAAGAGACAGAATCGTTCAATTCTGTTTCAACATTTATGAAAAAATGGTCGCAGCAAAAAAAAGGATACGCACAAAACACGTCATAAGTTGGGGCGAGTCAACCTCAACCTCAACTTCACAATGAACAGTAACCCGTGTGCAAAAAAATTGACTGACTGACTGTATATTCAAATTGATTAAAGTCCACCACAGCTGACTAATCGTGATTGAATATGAAATTTGTATGAAGAGTAATCACTTTTAGCCATTAGTCAGTCAGTTGAATAAATTGGGACATTTTTGACTTTAGCCATCAATTTTGTTTGGCGTAATCATAGAAAGCCCGTTGAAAACGTCCCAAAATAGCCGAATAGAAAAAAATTGCACTCGGGTAAGCTAAAAACAACAACAATAACATTGTCATGAAAAACGTAGACAACAGCTTCATCGTAGCAAATGAGTTGTTTAATGAATAATGTGTATTATCTGTGCAACTTATTGGCCGACGTGGCTATTGCCTGTCCCAAATATTGATTCTAGTCTAATTACGTATGTTTCTAGTGTACGGAATCAACAAAATAAACCATGCGATGTACAAAATCAATTTGCGTTTTTCTTAATCGATGCAATTGTATTGATACTAGCTTTTGTTTATAATTTGAACCCAAGCAAAAATCTTTCGTTAAAGTTTCCTTTCATTATTATTGCAAAGACACTGAATAAACTTAGCTAGTTTTAGATTAGAGTTTAGATTCCATCACATATTTGTAATTTTCAATGTATCTGCATTAAGATTCGGGTTCGTTTTGATATTTAAAAGACACTCCAACCGAAAATTGTTATCACAAATCTATTATCTATTCAGAGTGAAGCTGAAAAAAACTATTAAAAGCTGTGAATAAAATCGCTAAACCATGACGAAGAAATCGACAAATACAAGCCATCTGTGGGTTGAAGTCAGCGATTTTACATTCAGTATTAAGTGCAGTGCAACCTGAACTTTTAAATTCTTCATACAGTTGAGACGTTTGAACGGATATGTAGAGACTTTCAAATTCTTAATTAATGATTGACATGACGCTGAGCATAACAGACACTGTCGAAATGCATCCGAAAAAACACAAAATCTTAATCATCTTTTTATTCAATTTGTATGAACTTGAAATGAATAGGCAAAGTCACATAAGGTGCTATTAAAATATAAAAAATATAACTACAAATTTTATTTCATTAATCATTTACTGGACTTTGCGGTTAAAACGCATTTTATCGTTTTTACACAAACAACAACAATGATTGATAGTTTTTATGAATGATACGATTGTTCCGTGAATAAGTTGCCATTGCGAATACGACAAATTTCATTGAATTTTTCGATCGATTGAAATGTAAAAGAATTATCTTTCATTTTTATGAACATAGATGGCGAGCTTGTTTGGCATTCATCATGTTCCAACATTGATAGGATAGGACTGTTTTCCTAGCTATTCCTCACGTATTGCCCACCGAAATCAAAATGAAAAAAGAGAAGCTCAAAAAAAGGATGAGATACAGAGCACGAACGCTGCGAATGAAACGACTCAAATCTATTGTCAGGCGAAGACGAAGTGCAAATAAGTGAGACAGTCATAAAATATGCGAACCAAGTCTATAACCGAAATGAAAATAAGAAAGATTTGGAATACGTGCTTTCGCATAATGTGAAACGTGCAAGCTAGTCACAATGTAAACGCATATCATGTAATAAGTGAGTGTGTATGCACTGGTCGAAAGCGGGACACAAACGATGAAAAACAAATGTTTCTTCATGTTACAATTTTCGATTTTTCCCATCGTCATCTTTCCACGTTTCATGCGTGTCGATGTGAATTCGGATAATTGTCAAGCATAAACAATTTGCAATGCGATTGGGTGGCAGAATATCGAAGTGATGATTTACCTCAGATTCTTTGTCCACTATGTTTGCACCTATTTTTTAATCCAGATTTATTAAGGATGGCTCGGCTGTATTTATTAACTTGACCGAAAATAAATGCAAGAAATTTGACAAGACAGCATCCTCTGAAGTGAGGATGCATGCGACTCAAAATAATTCATTTAACTTTAAGAATCCAACGTTGCTCTTCTTTGGAAATTTCAAATAAAAATATTGGAATTCCGAATATAAACTATGTGCCTTTGCGCAGTCATATTGAAAAAATCATCACCATCATATTAAGCCAGCTATCATGGTGGTGTCTATACCACGCATGCCTTTATATAAGCATTCCTTGGGCATTTATGGGGGTACTCGGTTCATTCGTAGATTTTTGGAAAATTGTAAATTCCGTAGGGCTTCTACATTCGAAAAGGCCAGAACAGAGAATCCAGATTTTATGCACATGCAAGGGAAATTCCACGTGTTATAGTCGCTTCATGGCTATCATAACGAAAAAAATCATCAATTTCGGCTAAATGCTATCAGCCAAATTATTAAGAATGTCAGAAAAATCGAAAGAAGCTGATAAGCAAAGCGGTATCATGCAATCTATCCAAGTATTAGTAAATAAATTATATTTACTTTAATCTATTTTTTGTAGATCACTAAAATAGACAAATGTCATAATTATGTACGTTTGAAAAGGCAAAACAGCTGAAAATTGCGAAATATTATTATTCAGTTTCATCTTGTCAACATTACAAGCATCAACTCATTTTTGAATATTAATTTCAGAACTTTTTGTTGAAAAAGCAGCTGTATTGAAATAAGGGAATCGGTTCTAGGATGGGCATAGTCTACTCAACTCCTGGAGAATTTGGAGTTCTCCTCCATTTGACATCTTGTCATGCACAAATTTGGAAAATGCTCATTTTGAAAAATTATTCCGTTGAAAATATTGTAAATTATTCGAAATTACTCCATTCAAAATCGAATATCTCAAGATTTTCTCCATGTTTTTGAAGAAATGTCCTCTATAAGTTGGCCCTAAATATTATTGGAAAAAATACTTTCGACAGACGTGTAGATCCTTAATCTAAATGGTCACATAATGACAGACGAAACGATAATGCGCCATCTGGCGACTAAATTTTTCGAACATTTTTTTCTGCACGCGCTGTTATCTTTTAATGATGTAATAGAAACGTCCATGACAGCACCATTAGACATTGTATATTATTCGAAAATTCGATTTGAATCAAAAAATTGGTTTGTATTCAAATGTAGGCATTATGCATATTCATCATTCCATTAAGGAATTTATCTGGTTGAAATTCAAACGTTTGGAATGTGATATTGTTCGACGTTTCTTTTCGTACATTTTTCGTTTGTTCACAAACTTCATTGCCATCAGAAAGAGGATTTTTTTTCATATACGATTTACATTCAAAATTTCCATGAACCGACGTTTATTCTAAATGTAGGCTACGTAATAAATAAATAAATAAATAAAGTATAGCGCTCTTGCAAAAGAGAATATGTTTTCGAAAATCAAAAGAATAACGAGAACAATACTGTGTTGCAAACAGTGACGCAGAAAATCTCAGCGAATTTGAAAGTCTCCACATCTTCGCGTCAAATGTATGTATTGTGTGTATTGTGACTTGAGATGGCGCTCGCATCCATCTAAATATCGAAATTCATACTTGTATCTTGTGGATGACATTATTTCAACGTTTTCGTCGATGAATGACTAATCCCGAAAAAGTGTTCCTCTACGAATGAACTCCAAACTAAGATGTGACAACTAGGTTCCTAGTTACTAGGAAAATTCCTTCATGGAATGATAAATATTCAAAGAGTTCCTTCATTTCAATACAAAACAGACTTTTACGAATGGTATATAAATTGTGGTCTATACCGAAAAGTTAACATTCGTTTTTGAATTGTGAAAATATCAGTTCGAAAATATATTTCAGTCTTCAAAACAAGTTGTTAAAATTATTGTTCCGTTGATTTATTTTTCTATTATCACTAGAAAAATGACATTTTTAACACGGCTCATCGTTATTTTTGGTGTTTTTGCTTTAATGGCAAGTGATCTCTGCGAACAGAGTTTAATTTTTCTATTCATTTCATTTTCAAATCCATTCAATTCAACATTTTTTTTATGTTTTATATAGATCACCTGTAATGTGACTGAGGTTATGTATAATGGCAAATTAACTGACGAGTTGTTATTTATGAAAAAGTAATTATGTTCCCAACCATTATTCCGTATAAATATGATTAACTAATTTCATTGAAATTACAGTTAATGCATTAACTGACCATGGTCAAGATTTCAATGACACAATATTTTTTAGTTTATTTTGAAAATGCAATTAAAATTGGATGCATTCTTTCGACCTCATCATATCCAAATATTCAGTTTCATTTGTATATGAAGTGTTCGGAAGAATGCAACCAGTTTTCAATTCATTGAAAAAAAATATGTTTCGTTTTACATCAAAAATCTGTATTTGAATTTCTTTGAGTGTGTGTACATCATCATCTCTCAGTTGAAACTGAATAAACTTAATAACAAAATTATTATATTACATTCATATAGATGCTCTACAGCGGAACCTGGTTACCCTAAACCTAAGCTTACCCATCCTGGATCGTATGTTTTTAAACTCAACTACATTTAACGCAATTAATTTACATTTATTTAATTATTCTCCAAAAACATAGGACTATGGAAGCCGTTATGGAATTCGTAAATAAGGCAGTGGGCCAAGATCTTCATAACACTAAAACATTCAAAAAGTAAGTTTCCAATACAAAGAACAAACAATGACTCGAATTTATTTTATTAAGTAATTAAATAATCGTTACAGTATGAAAAAACAGCTTGAAGAATTGGTAGCAATTTTGGGATATTTCTACCAACATATGATAGAGTATGTATCTAAAATTTACTAAATAATTGGTTAGTAAAATGAAACTTTAAAACTCTGTAATTTTCTATGTATTTTTCTAGTGAAACTTATGAACAAAAAATTCGTGAGACGTGTCAATATGCGTATAAAGTCATGGTCGAAGCGAATGGTTTTAGAGTAGAAGATAGTTCTAGCGGAGGAAGTGGTCCTAGCGGAGGAAGTGGTCCTAGCGAAGGAAGTGGTTCCAGCGGAGGAAGTGCCAATCCTCGCAGAAGAAATGTCATGTCTACGAGTCGAAGGTAGTAAAACCAAACAATCCTTGCTACTTCGTTACATACTAGTTGCACTGTTTCAAAAAATTATTTTTTGCTCTTGCAACTTATTGGCTGAAGTGGAAATCGTCTGTGCTAAATGTTGGCTTTTGTCTATGAACGTACGCTTTCTAGTGTACGGAATCAACAGAATAAAACATATAGTTCAATCTATGAAATCAATTTGCGTTTTTCTTATTAATAAAATATGTCGTTATGTCAAAAATCTGAATAGCAGCTTCAAATGATCCCCAATCACCAGTATTCTTGAAAAGCTTCCATTCTTTGTTCATCTTGTTTTTAAGTGCGTGGAGCCTCTCATTTTTCCAACGGCACTTTTCATACAGCTTCATTTTATAAATCAGACAGTGTCTTGTGAAAAAAACTCTATTTTCTCTACCAAGCTTTTATGTATAAATAAAATATCGATATAAATATTTGCCAGATGTGCATTCATGGCATCGAAGTCAGCTCCCTTGAACTTTGGCAGACTTTCACAATTTTGTACAAATATTCTTAAACATATTTTTAAAGAAAAACAATATTTGGTTGCTTTGAATGTATGCGTGAGCCGAGTCTGGGTGTGCTACACACACCAAAAAAAAATTCTATTGTTAGTAAATACAAATCAGTTTCCGTAGTTTTTTTTTGCTTAAAATAACCATTTATTTGCAAAAAAAACAAATTGAAGCAAAACATTAATCAATGTATTGGCCATCAGAAGCTACGACTTCTTCCCATCATACGGATTCCGCGTCGGAAGAACTCCCCATCTTTTGAGGCCAAGAATGCATCGACCCAATTTTTCACTTCTTCAGAAGAAGTGAAGCGGTGCCCAGCCAGGTTATCCTGCATGGATCGGAACAAGTGGTAATCAGAAGAGGCAATGTCTGGGCTATACTGCGGGTGGGTAGCACATCCCATTTCAGTGTTTCCAAGTATGTTTTGACGACATTTGCAACATGTGGCCGAGCATTGTCATGCATGTTGAAGAATAACTTTGTCGTGTCTTTCAAGATAATCTGGCCGTTTATCCTTCAGTGCTCGGCCCAAAACATCAATTGGAGTCGGTAGCGTGGCACATCAATGGTTTCATTCGGTTCCAGCAGTTCATAGTACACCGCACCTCGTTACCTTACCGCAGCATTACCTTATTATCCATGGATATCTTGCTTTGATGTCGATGGTGCTCGTTGGCCGCGCTTCACATATGCTGTTTTACGAAATCCGAAGAGTATCAGCTTGGTTAATGGAACTTCAACATTACGATTACGACGCAATTCATCGCTCGGGTTCAAAGATGCAACACGTAGATTCGTTAAGTCGAATGTATCACTTACGATCGCCGACCATTCTTCATCAACTGAAAGCCGCACAAGTGACCGACGATCATATCAAACAATTACCGATGTGCTGAAACACAAAGACTACGAAGATTACGTGATCCTCAATGAACTACTTTGCAGATTCGCAGACTCAATGTATCAAATAGTTGTACCAGAATCAATGCAGTTGAATCTATCAATAATTCAAAAATCCCACCAAGAAGACCATTTCAAATTGAAAAAAATAGAAGCATTGATCGCTAATGATTTTTCCATCCCGAAATTGAGAGAAAATATCAACGGGACCGTACTATTTGAGACATTTTAATGATGTCTATTCTTCAGTGCCATCTATTCGGCAATAGTATTGATGTGATATTTCAATCGTTTTAATGACTCATTTGTTTTTATTATTTGTGTCAATAAAAATTTTGTTCGTATTACAATGGATATAAATTGAGTTCACCTATGTAAAATAAGATGGCGCGGTCAATTGGCATACTCTCGAATAGCTCTCAATATGGAAATTGAACCATATAAGCACGGTCCGCTTGGAAAAAATCGACAACGTCATAGCAAACTGTGTCGAATGCATTTTGTGCAACAAAAAAGAAGGGAAAAAAGAATGCTCGTTGAATCCGATTCCGAAAAAACCGTTGCCGCCAAGCGGACGATGCAGAATTGAATTTTGACATTTAGCTTGACAGCAGCGCCCTCTGTACCATTCGTCAATCGGTGGTAAACCCTTTTTCCCCTTCTTCAAACAACGACAGCAAAGATGCGGAGCCTGTCAAACTCGCTATTTGAAGAAGGGGAAGGCGAGGAAGGTGTGAAATGTTGAAGCGTTTAGTACAATCGTTTAGATAGAGATGGCGCGGTCCAATGAAATTCACTACCCCTTTACATAGGAGAAGATACAAAGCATCGTCCGCTTGGTTGCCGCTTGACACCTACCATATCGATCATCTGGGACAATTGCCTTCAACATTGAAGAATTATGCGCACATTTTATCGATTATTGATTAGTTTAACAAATTTGTTTGAATTTTTCCAGTACAAACGACAACTGCAACAGAAACGTTGGAGAAAGTACGAGAGCTATCGGAAACGCTCGGAAATCCAAATCGTCTGATAAGCGACAGAAGCAGAGCATTTACAGTTAATATTTTCCAAGATTACTGTAAGGAAGAAGGCATCGAATCCATTTTGTGCACAACAGGCATACCCAGAGGAAACGGACAGATCGAGAGAATCAACAGAATCATCATTTCATCGTTATCGAAGTTGTCCATCGATAACCCAGAAAAATGGTATTTTCATGTGAAAAGAGTACAAAAGTATATGAATAATACGCATCAAAGAGCCATCAATACAACACCATTCGAATTGATGTTCGGAGAACGTATGAGAACCAAAGACAAAGCGCAAATGCGCATCCAAGCCAAGCAAGAAATCAACAAGATCCAAAATGAAAATCGACAAACGTTCATCTCGAAATGGAAAGCAGCTTAAAAATACGAAGTCGGTGATTGAGTTGCCATCGGAAAAACGCAATTCACCACTGGCGCGAAATAAAAAACAAAGAATCAAGGTTCATATACCGTCAACCGTGTCAAAGCCAACGACCGCTACGAAGTAGAAAAGATAGGCTCTCATGAGGGACCAAACAAGACGCACACGGCAGCTGATAACATGATTAAATGGGCAATGCTGAATACTTCATACTCGAACTCGCAACAAAATTTGAACGTATTCATTGAAGGGAACACAGCAGCCGGAAAGTTAACTTTAGTCGTTTACTTTTCGCAATTCAAAGAGTTTGAAACCTGAATAACATGCTCAAAATGATGTACGAAAATCCGCGAGAAAACGCTTTTAAATTCCAATCATACGTTCAGCTTACTATGATTGAAGAATATTTGAAACCTCAAAACACGCAATTCCACATTATGAAACGATCGGTCCAAAGTCAAAGCTGTTTTGTACAAACATTGATCGAAGCAAATCTCATCGACGACCTTTCCGGCATAGTCCTTGATTAATGGAGAATTTCTTAGTGAAGAGTTCCAACATCAGAAACGATATAATCGTTTACTTCAAAACGACGCCAGAAATACTGCTGAACAAATCCACGCAAGAGACTGCAAAGAAGAAGAAAGCATCGATATTTTCGAACACAGATTCAAACATTTTCATCATCAATGGAGACCTAGCAGAAAAAAAGGCCAGAGAGATGTAGCAGACACGCACAAGGATCGGAGAATGTGCATCTGAGTATCCAATGCAATCATTATCAAATACTCTGATAGTTTCAAATCAAGTATTCCAATTGATCGTAATCATTAATTAGCTAACCGTCAATAAAATTGGTTTACTCCTAAAAACGCTCTGTCTAATAACTTCATAAATAAATAAATAATTTCTTAAATAGGTTCTTATAGGCTTGATTTAGGAATACAAAGCCAATATAGCAATACAAATGTTTCTCGGGTATGTTGATCTGCATGGAAAACACTTTTTCGAACTATGTGTGCTTACATGAAACATATGTTCTATTTGCGAGCACAAATTGAACAGGGAAAGAGAGACGCAACATGGAACAATCGATGGAAAAGTATTCTTCTTTGCATAATACTCGTAACCTAGGGTACATTTTCGGAATGAGGATATTGTTTACTTGTGAAAAAAAAAATTGTTATTATCCTACGGCAAGTTCAAAGAGAAATGTATACCGCATCATAAACTCGAAATAGAGTTAGACACTTCTTTTAATCATTTTGAAATCAAGATGCACGTCGTATACATGATAGCCCTTCGAGATACAAGTTGAGTGTCTCATTCACTTTTGAGACACTTGGGTGTCTTATTTTTGTAATATAATTTTTTCTGTGCACGTGTTATTATTTTTCAATAGCGACACGTTCATGACAACAGCATTGAACATTGTGCATTATTCGATTTGAACAAAACAATTGTTTTGTATTCAAATGTAGGCATTATGCATATTCATCATTCTATGAAGGAATTTACTCAATTTAACGTCGAACGTTGGGAATATGACATTCATCGACGAAAATATTGAGTTATTCTGACTTTTTGATGGTTAAATCAAAATAAATGAGGGAAAATAACTGATGGTGAATGCAATTATTTGACACCTTACCAAATTCACATGAATATTTGAATTTTATCCGTTTGCCGTCAAAATTGTGTAGTTTGATGTCTTCTCATTCCGAATAAAAGAAATCTTACGGCAAATGGACAAAAAATTGACGAGAAACATATAAATGTCTAATATTGAATTAAAATAGGCAAAACAACTTAAAATTGACTGCAGAATTTTTTCTGTGCGGAATATTTGAAAATTATCTGAAATTATCCATATCAAAGCATAACATTTAAAAAATAACTGAACTAATACAATTTATTTCTCCTTTTTATTATTTTCATGGATTTTGTTGAACAAAATAGTCCTCAGCTTTTTGTGCAAAACCCCTCGAATTTGTTGTCCTCCAAGCCAAAAATTTCTTGCTTTTCGAGAATTCTGAAATGGGAGCATTTATATTATTTCGTAGAATAATCACATGATTCCAAGATGTTCGTGATAAATGACACATCCCAAAATTCTGATGTTTTTAATACCAATAAATTATAATATGAATATGCATAGCAGCCTGGTCTTCATTTCAATACAAAACAGACTTTTGCGAATGGTAAATAAATTGTGGTCTGCGCCAAAAAGTTTACATTAGTTTCTGAATTGTGAAAATATCAGTTCGAAAAGATATTTCAGTCTTCAAAACAAGTTGCTAAAATTATTTTTCAGTTCATTTCTTTTTCTATTATCACTCGAAAAATGACATTTTTAACACGGTTATTCGTTATTTTGGGTGTTTTTGCTTTAACGGTAAGTGATCCCTGCGAACAGAGTTTAATTTTCCTATTTATTTTATTTTCAAATCCATTCAATATTTTTATATAATCTTTTTTAATATTTTAATCAGATCACCGGCAATGTAACTGATGTTAATTATGATGACAATGTAGAAGACAATTTGAATTTTATGGCAAAGTATTAAAATAATATAATTTTTCATTTGAAATACAGTAAATCCAAGAGTGAGTTGTAGAGTGGTGTATGTACATTAAAAATAACATAAACGTACACCATTCTATGTCCCACCCATAGAAATGGTCATGGTGAAAATGACAAAAGATCAATTAATAAATCCGTTACTACGTAATTTCACACACAAAAAAGCTAAGATTTTGAAAACAAGCGAAATTAATTTTGTTCATTACAAAAAATTGATAACAGTGTTCCTTAAAAAAAATGAGTTGCACATCACAGGATATATGCATGAGCACAACAGCAACTCGGATGCTACAATTTATTCGCTATGTACGCTACAGACTTCAGAGCATACTGCGCAGAGCACGTACTTTGCGCGTGTATAAAATTTGACAAGTATGTCTTTGTATTAAAAAGTCTATGTACGTATGAAAGTGGTGCAAGACTCTCACCAAAAGCTTCTCGTAAAACAAAAAATTGAAAGGCTCAAATTTCGGTCTAAAAAATAGAATGTCCCCGATCGAGAGCAAAGTTTTGAGTTTCATCACACCATTCATACCCCTCGCATTCAAATCATATTTAACCGAATCTAAATAATGTCGACGTGGTCTACCCCTACCTCTTGGCCCATCAGCTTCGGCGAACAGAATCCGTTTCGGTAATCGCTCCTCTCCCATGCGTTTTACATGACCAAACTATCTCAGTCTGGATTTTCTTGCTTCCTCTCCTACCGAATCGACGTTATATCTCCCCGAATCGTCTCATTTCGGATTCTGTTTTCCCACTGATCGTGGTGCGAGACTCCCGAAACCATTCTCAACACTTTCATATCAGACACTTCCAAATCATGAATCAAATTCTCAGAATCATCCCAGCTCTCGCTACCATATAGAATAGTTGGTCTGAAGATTGACCCGCGAATCAACATCTTTGTTTCTTTACTCAATTCACGTTTATTGAAAACGTGTGATCTAAGTTGCGCTACTACTTTATTTTCATTAACCCTTCGCTGTTCAAACTCTTTATCAAACTTGCCATCTTCCGAAAAGATGCAACCCAATTATTTGAATTGGGAAACTTGTTCCAACATTCTGCCATTCAATGAGCAATGAATTGGCATTCGGGTTTTGCCCACATGCATAACTTGAGTTTTGGTCATACGTTCGCAATCGAATGGATAACGAGGTAGCATGAACGTATACCCATTATGTTATGCTTGTATAACGACATGCTGCGGACATGCAGACGTGCCGCAGTTACAGTACGATCGCTAACGGACGAACGGCACACATAACGTGCGTGTGTTTGTGTGTAGCTAATATAATGAAATTTTACTTATACGCTTGAATAAAGACATTGTGCTAACTATTTTTGATGAAGACTTGGGCATAGGAAATGGAGAAAAGTAAAATGAAATTTGATACTGTTGTCCGTCAATAAAGAAACATGAAACAGAAAAAATACGTTCAATAAAAAAAATCACTTTATGTGTTATGTGTTTTGATTTGTTTCACTTCTTGAATTTGAGAAAAAAATGTAATTGTCGGAATTTTAAAAGAGAAAATCTTATTTTTGCAATTGGCTTATTCATTATATTAGCTACACACAAACACACGCACGTTATGTGTGCCGTTCGTCCGTTAGCGATCGTACTGTAACTGCGGCACGTCTGCATGTCCGCAGCATGTCGTTATACAAGCATAACATAATGGGTATACGTTCATGCTACCTCGTTATCCATTCGATTGCGAACGTATGGTTTTGGTGCCGATAATGGTCATTCCGAAGTTCGTACAAACCTCTTCCAAATCTTTGATACTATTTTGCAGCTCCAGTTCAGAATTGCCAAATAGTACCAGATCATCTGCGCAAACGAGTGCAGAGATAATATTGCCCCCCGAAGCTACTTTACCTCTTAAATTAGCCGATTTGATCAGCTTGTCCATATAAATAATGAATAGGAGAGGTGAAATTGTACAACCCTGCAGACCATTACGTACATCAAACCATTCACTCAAATCTCCATCCACTCTCACTTTACTGTTTGAGTACAAACTTTGAATCGCGTTGAGAATATAACCATTCATACCATATTCGGACAAGACTGACCACAACTTAGATCTGGGAATGCAGTCATATGCTTTCTGCAAATCCACGAAACAGAAGTACAGTTCCCTATTTCTTTCAAGGAATTTCTCCATTAATTGTCTCATGAAAAAAATTTGATCTTGACAGCCGCGCATTGGGCGAAAACCATTCGTCCGATTCGACAATAGCTCTTGTTCTCTTTTCTAAAATTGCACTATATACTTTACCGACAACGCTTAGTAGAGAAATTCCTCGATAGTTGTTGCAGTCTCTATTACTTCCTTTCGTATGAAGTGGCGAAATGACTGCGCCACCCCATTCTTCAGGGACAACAGAGGAACTCCAAGCTAAATTAAAGATGCGACGTGACTAGCGAACACCTACCAAACCACTACTAATCAGATATTCATTCCGAATCTCATTAAATTAATGAATAAAAATAAAATTATTGAATTCATTAGCTCTGAATATATATTATATATAGATGCGCTACATTGCCTACGAATGCAGTTCTTCCGACACAACTTTATCCGTATGTTTATAAGCTCAAAAATATATATAACGCAACAAATCTATATTCATTTATATTTTCCAAATACATAGGACTATGCAAGATGTTAGAGAACTTATAGAAGAAATAAAAAACACAAAATATAGCGCCAAAACATTTGAAAGGTAAGATCCTGCTATATATAAGGGGCTATTTTATTACAAAAAGCATTTATCTTGACAGATTAAAAGACCTTATCAAAACTAGAGTAGAACAGTTGGGATATAATTATAAACAATTAGAGGAGTATTTAAAATTTATTAAATTATAATTAGTAATATTATAAGCATTAAAAACTAACAAACAATTTCATGTATTTTTGAAGAGGGGACCCTGATAGACAAGCAATCAAAGAATTGTGTGCCGAAACGTATAGAGCAATGGTCGATGCGAGGAAAAGGTCAGCCAAAAAACATGTCATAAGTTGGGGACCTGTCTCGCAACACCCGTTTCCACAAATCTGAAAACAACAACCATAAAAAAAACATAGATGACATCCTCTTCACAATAAACGAGTTGCGGTGTTTTGCAAACAACGTCTATTGTCTGTGAAACTTATTGGCAGAAGTGGCTTTTTCTATGCTAAATGTTGGTTCTAGTCTATTTACATATGTTTCTAGTGAACGGAATCAACAAAATAAAACATGCGATGCATTAAATCAATTTGCGTTTTTTTATCGATGCTATTGCACTGACATTTTTCTAAATGTTGATTTCTATTTGGGCCAAATCAAAAAGGAGCCATACATCTCTTACTATGTTCAGATTAACAATAGTATTGATGATTATTTGTGAATCTTTTCGCTTTGTTTTGCTCACTACAAAATTCGCGCGTAATTTGACAGATTTTTGGTTATGATTTGGAATCCAAACTGTCAATCCAACCCAAAGTTTTTAATTAAAAAAACTGGTGCAAACAATGGAATAGATTTGACAATAAGCACCACTACTATTGTAAATCTGAACATAATTTCCATGTGTGCAAGCATTTATTTCCAAAATCAATGCTAATTAAAAATCTTTATCATCTGAGCATGGTGATACGGATTCTGTTTGCTAAAATCCGTCCAATCGTAAGATTCAAAGCAAATGTATTGGATCAGTTTATGCGAAACACATTTAAAATTCGTATACAAATTTAGGTCATTTGTCACAAAATTGTCATTAAAATGGTGTATTTTGTGTACCCTATCAAACAAACAATTGTGCAATTGGAATGAATGGTGTCATATGTGAGCAATAATAATAGACAGAGCAAACAACCTAAAGGGTGATCTAATAAGAGCTTCCGGAAGTTTTTTTTAAAAAAAAAAAACGCAGAAAAATCGATTTAATATTAAAAACTTGTATTTGAGTGATTAGTTTGGTTCATGACAATTAGTATTTGAAAATAATTTCTTTCAAATGTTGACCGCAACTGGCTCTGAGGTGGTCCATTCGGTGGGTAAAATTTTCGAGCACTCTCTCGAGCATATCAGCCGGAATTCCATTGATGACGCGAGTAATATTGTCCTCCAAATCATTAATCGTCTGTGGTTTGTCGACATAGACCTGTGATTTCACATAGCCCCACAAAAAGTAGTCTATTGGCGTCAAATCACACGATCTTGGGGGCCAATTGACTGGACCAAAACGTGAAATTAACTGCTCGCCAAACTCGCCTCTCAATTGATGCATGGTTTCGCGTGCAGTGTGGCATGTGGCACCGTCCTGTTGGAACCACATGTTGACCAAGTCCAATTCTTGCATTTGTGGCAAAAAAAAGTCTGTCATCATCGAACGGTACCTTTCTCCATTGACCATAACGTTGCGGCCTTCATCGTCTTTGAAGAAGTACGGCCCAATGATGCCGCCTGCCCAAAAACCGCACCAAACAGTGCATTTTTCGGGATGCATTGGTAGCTCTGGCTGCTCTTCACTCCAAATACGGCAATTCTGCTTATTCACGTATCCATGGAGCCAAAAATGAGCCTCGTCGCTGAAGACAATTTTCACATTTGACGCATTTTTCACAGAGTACGAATTTTAATAATAAATTTCAAAAATTTGCAAACGTTGTTCAGGCGTAAGTCTATCCATGATGAAATGTCAAACCATACTGAATAAAAATATCGTGTCAGCTTGACATAACTCACGCGTGATCTGTCAAAAAATTCCTATTGAAAAAAGTACCTCGTATTGGATCACCCTTTATTTGAACAAGTAAGATTTTCAAAAATTAGTTTAAATAAAGGGTGATTTTTTAAGTGGTTTCTTTTTGAAAATCGAAAAAAACGCAAAAAATTTCGAAAAGTGAATCAAATCTTTATTGAAATCGATAAATTGGTTCTTGCCATTTACTTTTTGAAAATAATTTCATGCAAATGTTGGCCGCGGCTACGGCGCAAATGGTCCATACGGGAAGTCCAATTTTGGCACACTCTCTCCAACATATCGGCCGGAATCTCGCCAATAACGCGTTCGATGTTGTCCTCCAAGTCGGCAATCGTTGCTGGCTTGTCCGCATAGACGAGAGACTTAACGTAGCCCTCCCGGCTGCTCATCACACCAAATCCGACAGTTTTGTTTGTTTACATGCCCCGTCCAAAAAGATGATTTTTCGATGAAAATCAGGATCATTTTTGAGCTGCTCTAGAACCCAATTTGCGAACGCACGCCTCTTGGATGGTCATCAAGCGTAAATAATTTGCATGATGAAATTGCAAAGCATACTGAGCATTTTTGACTGTGACAGACGTCAGTTGGAATTTGACATCTGTCAAAAAATTAAACGTCAAAAAGAAACCAGCTAAAAAATCACCCTTTAGATTAAAAGCTAAACATCACCCCAACATGCCGTGAATTTATTTCTTATAAAAAACAAAATTCATATTGTCCTTCATTGCGGAACTACGTTAAGAGACGATCAAAGTATTCATTTCACCAATTCAAAGTGATAAATATTAATCGGAATGGAAATAGTGGTGGACCTTCAATTGTGTGAAATAAAAACTTGAACATTCCAAATTTCAAATGAATTATACTATCTTCAAAGCTATATTGTTTTACTTGTGTGTTTCAAATGAAAATAATTATGCTCATTCAATACATGGAAATATTTTTAAGAATGAACAAGTGAACGGAGAAACAAAGTTTATAGGCAGTTAATTAGAACCAAAATGGGATATGCGGCCATGATTTTGAAGAAAGATTCAAAATTTCTAACTAGCCGTTGGCGGGTGTTGTATTCTCGTGTGCGTGCAAGATCCTTATGGTCATTAACACTATTTATAACCAAAGAATACTAGCTTGGTCCTAGAAAATTATATTAAATAAAGTTGCGTTGCATGAAAAAAGCAAATGTTTCGATTTTATACATATATATATATTTTCATACTCACGAACTTAGGGCTCGGAACTTCACAAAATTATCCAAAAACATTAGTTTCGACGCATATGACGTTCTCCAATAATGTAAAATTATTTTTGAATTGCAAACGAACGTACGCGGAAACGTGTAATTTTCAAACTTATCGGTACAAGTCATATTCACCTGTTGAGAAGATTTCACACCGCTTACATTTGGCAGCTTCTTAAAGTTCTAAATCACATTCGCTCAATAAAAACAAAAAAACACCGATCACTCACACCTCATTCAATGCTCTCGAGTCAAAACCACTCAGTACTATCTATCGGTATGCATCTCTCTGAATGAGAACAGCACTTTCTTTTTAAGTCTATTCATCATGAGTGAAGTACGTTGATTGAGCGAGTGCGCAACAAGGGCTAGATGTTTAAGATATTTTTGTCTGACCAAAGATTGTAATTCGCTAATTCAAAGCTGCGAATCAATGCATAAGTACTTTCTTAGAATAAGTACGAGCAGTTCAAAAATGTTCTCTACTCTTTGGAGTTTTGCATAGAACGTTTCCTTGCAAATTCTCATTAGTCGCGATAGTTTCACGTGTGAAACCGAATAGTTTTGGTACATAAATCAATTGGCTAGTTGCCCTCGGGATTGCTGATTGATTTTGGTGCATTTATTGGCGGTTTAATTGGTAGATTCGGACGGCGCCTGTGAGCAACGTTGATCTGGCCATTGAATAGTCAATGAACTACAATAGTTTTGTATGCAACCGCATCACATCAGCTTCCCCTTACATTCGCTCTGTTTAAATTTTTATCTCATACGCTTCCACAACTGTTCATATACCATTTTAAGTCACAATTTTATCTAAAATAAAGCTACACGATATCAAACTCACTTCTCTTCATTTCCTTCCATAAAACACTACACATCAGGCAAGAGTGAATTACACCAAATATTCGCCGTATTTTTCACATTTATTTGCATTCGTAAATATTTGTCTCTACCAATAATGTGGAAAATATTTGGTAAATGTTGCAAACATTTCAGATGTGATCAATATCAAATACTTCAAATAAATGGTCAATATAGCGGATGAGAATCGTTGTACGAACACTTCCAAATGTTTAAACCGACAAAATTGCAACTTAGTCTCCATTTAAGCATTGCGAACTATGACAAGTCGTACTCCGCTGGTCTTAAGAGTGTTTCTCAAAAATATATTTTATCGTGACAATTGATGCGTTTTATGCAAATTGACGAGAGTAATCCATTTTATGAACGGAAAAACGTGGGTTCGGTAACAATGGCATTTTTTGCTACTGCTGCTACCGTTTTTGATTTGCAGCAAATGCCATATTGTTCGTGAATTTGAAAAACCTTTTACGACTTATCTTGTTATTCAATAGAATGTTACTGAACCACCTAGCGATAGCGCGCTTCATTGCCCAAGTGTATTATGTATTTACGTCTGTCCACGACATGGACCTTTTTTCTCACCCTTTCGCCGATTCTCTCTCTCTCTCTCCACCGCGTACCATTCCGTTGAAATCTGTTTCGAATAGATTACAGTTGCTGCATAGAAAGTACAAATGGTGAATGGACGTATGTGTTTCACCTTCGTCATGTATATCATGCACTTTATCGTATTTATTAATCCGAACATGTATGCGTTTTACATTTTCGCTGCATTCTTTTTCCGTACTTTTTGAAGTGTTTTTATTGTATGCATATACTGCGAGCGATATGCCGCCGAACTGGCGGTATTTCACTAAATGCAATTCATAGTACATCACCATGCGATAAAATTCACCGAACTTGTGCAAATTGAAATAGAAGTTCAAAAAATATGGCCGACACTTTTTGTCGAAGATCCCAATTTTAGATCTCAATATTCGTTTAAAAAATGCATGCGATTTTATTGGAATTCAAAAGTGTAATAAAAGCATCAACAGGAATGCAGTACAATGTTTTTCTTTTGTCTTTTTATAGCTTCTCTTTGAAACCGAATGAAAGGGCTATTCAAATTTTCCGAAGGTAACATTATTTTTTATCAGGATATGGATTTTCTTTGCTAAGTTTTTGTTTGCATTATGTGCAGTTGAGAGAAGATATCCGTTGTTGTATTTTTTAATATGAATTAAATTATGTATATAATTGTCTAAGCCGATGTTCATATAGCTGCGTGACAACAGGATCAAACTGCAAAATGTATCTTCAATATAGAAATCGCCATTTCTGATAATAAAATCGACACCTGTACTTCGTGCAGAGAAATGTTTTGACTGAATCACATAAAATGAGGGAATTCTGTTATCGATATGCTTGCTTTGTGCGGTTGTTCAACTTGCCTTGAATGAATTACTAAAACCTTTGTTGGTCACTGCATGTAGGCCAAACGCTTGTCTATGACGCCAATCGAAATGATAGTAGATGTGAGAGTTGTGAGCACTCACTGAATGCCATAGCTAATGAATTCTTCGTCCGGCGCTCTCATCTAATGTTTTCCGTGCGTGCATAGTTATTTTGCAAAGAATATAATATATACATAAATGATTGTCTCGTCAACCCATGCAATGTGGTTAATTAGATGAAAATATATATGTGGGCGTACTGAAAACTATTTCTATTGTCTTTAATAGTACGAATTCCATTACCATTCTTGGTATTGCTTGCTTGTAATGAGATGAGCTTGAATCAAGGTTCAGTTCCATTGCTCTTTTTATGTGTTTGTGTGCTCAACACTCTCTAGAATATCAAATAGTGTCAATGTGCGTGTGTTCTTGGTAACATCATATTGTTCATTCGATATTTTAAGAACTAAATAGCTGCACACTCACTAGATTAACCTTATTCTCTCTTAAATGAATGTACATTATCATTTTACATCCAATGCAACGAGCAGTAGACTGTACTTGTTATGGCATCGCAAAAAATAAAACGACGTATTTCTTTGTACATCAGAACAATTTATGCAAATTCAACAATTTCTGATGTTAGCAATTGTATCATCTCGGTAAAGGATCACATTTCATCTTATATCAAGAGATTTCAATGCCAAAATTTGTCGCAACAAACCATGGCTGACATTGGGTGTTGGGCATCGATCTTGCATAATGAAATGAGTCTAAACGTCTTAAGCTAAGCATACCTTTAACTCGCAGAAAAATACCGACGAGCAATTGTAGAAAAGTGCAATTGTTCCTTGAGTTAATTATGTGCGACAACGAAGAAACAATTTGGCATTGTAAAGATGTGAGCTCATTATTATAAGTGGTGGTTCGGAAGTGGTTGTAGTTGAAGAAAATTAAAACGCATCATAACATAATCAATATGCCACTCCAATTCATTACACACATTAGTCTATTCGCATATCAAAACTCTGGCGAAAGACAAGAAACCACATGGCATTGACGGCTCACTAAATATACAACACACTTTGTCCTAATCACTCCTAAGCAACTTATCATATACGCGTAACGTGAAGGCTGAAGGCAGGATACGTATGCATACAGCTCGTTGACAAAATATCATAAAACAATGAACGTTTTATTGTAGATATTTTTCTCGTATGTGTATGCGGCTGATAAATGAATGGAATTTACGGCTTTATGGAATAAGAATCTATTTTTCAAGTCAGTTGGATTCAAAGGGTCAAATTGAATGTAGAAATCATAAGAATGAAACTTTGACACTTGCGCCGCATAACGAAAAACGCTGATATGTTCAATAAGCTCATTACTTATGAATGATTTGCTGGTGACAAAAAGTTGCTTCCAAATAGTTTATAATATTTTCCTGGGTGAGTTTGGGAAACGTCACGACATCGTCAAAACCAAATCTCTGATGATAAAAATATCTAAATCCAATGACATTGTATGCACGACTGTTCTGAATGAAAATGAGAATGAAAATAAGTAATTTACCCTGCGGCTAAAGTGACATAACAACATTCCCCTCCATAATCATATTAAATAAAGACAAGGATTTTCTTTATTGGAAAAATATTCAAATTGCGCATTTCAGTTGCTGTTGACACAATTTGCAATCTCACAATACTTAGCAACTCGCATTTCTTCACACTCCTCGACTCGACTCGTCTCGGTTTCGATAGCGGCGGATAACGACGCACAGCTACGACAAAATCCGCACAAATTTTGGCTACACACAGAGCACACAGAGCACACACACACACACACACACAGACTTCCAACGTTGGCTTATACATGAAATTAATTTCGTGAATAACTGCTCACCGTATATGTTATTTTCTATTTCGGTAAAAATTGCGATTCCAGTTTTTTTTTTCTGATTTTTGCTAGTTAAAGAAAAGTGTGATTTTATTTATGAAAAGAGAACTGCTAGACTTGAGACGGGATAGCTGGGCTTCAGTTGTGTTGGTGAACATATTTGGAGAGCTTTTTATTAGATGAGCTGCTGTCGCTTGAATGGAAGGTTTTTATTTGTGTTTTCATTCTTTATAAAATGCCAACATCGACACGGACGCGCTCACAAACCCACATTGGATTCGGTGCATTATATCCACTTAGTAGACTTCTAGAACGGTGTTCATTTTCAGAATGTGAACAATAATTTGCATTGTGTGCGCCAAAACCACTTTCAACTTGTTCAAATAGTTTGCTCTCTTTATCATTCGGTCGATTGGTCGGTCGGTAGGTCGTTGTGTGTTTTTGTTATTTGTTCGAAATGCAGCACATGCCCTCCCATTTCCCACAGCATTTTCAAAAGCATTTTTCCATAACGTGCTCAATGTGGCGAAAGAATGTTCTCAGTTCATGGTGCTAGTGGTGTATGTGTGTGAGCTCTTCACTCCAACAGCCCGTCTAAATTGTGGATGAATGTACGAATCATATATACCGAAATGCAGAGAGAGATAGAGAGAAAGAATGGAAGAGAAGAAGGAACAAATTTTGGTTATGTTATGAATTTTTCCAAAGACAATGGACACAGGCATTAAGAAAGAGCACTGGAGCTATTAAATGAAATGGAACAAAATGTAAATTGTGGTATTTGAACATTCTGCCTTCAATGGATTGAATGCTCCAAACAAAGGCCGAATGCGGGACGAACTATAAAATAATAAGAGCACCATTCAACTGACGATGGATCGAGATCGTTCTTTGCAGGGGCTAGACGCTAATAAAATCGACTGTTGGTGTGTATGTCGCAGCACTGCGCAGAGTTCATCCAGAATTCTCGAATTCATCACTATTCGACAAAATCAACGGCATTTGTTCGCCAATTCTGCAATATTTGGATATTTTGAGTGACTTAAATCTCACAGATGAATTCAGTTCACAGGGTCTTTCCCTAGCAATTCTTCCTTACGCTCATCCACACACTCAACATTTAACTGCTGCTCATTCCTATCGCTTCTAATTTCTGCCTCTCGTCGGCGAGATATTTGAGAAAGCCTACAGAAAATGCTCGAGTATACGGCGAACCAGTTTTGAAATTAAGCTCAACATGAGTGCAATCTGAAGTCACAATACACACGATACATTTGAAACGATGAAGAAGTTGTAGGGACTTTCAAATTAGCTGTGACTTGTCGCGGCACAGTTGTTCTTTTGACAGTTTTAGGCAAATTCATTCGAACACGTCTTTAGCAAGAGCGCTCAAAAATAAGTTTAAATTTATTGCCGCTTATTTCATTCCAATTTCCAATCGGTGTTTGGTTCAACTGAGAATTAAATTGATCCATTGACGGAAGAATCAGCGTGCGTGTGTGTATAATTGGACAAAGTGGTCATTTCATATAAACATAACAATCGCTAATTTTAATATGTCGCGCATTTATCAAGCATCCAGTCCATTTGAATTAACACAAACAAAGACAAATATTCAACAACAATATTATGTCATTGTTTGGATAGAGAGAAAAATAGATAATGTATTTGACGAGAAGCTATAATTTAACTAAAATGTTATTTCTTAAAACAGAAAATGTTGTACACATCTGTATATCTACTTTGCAAAATGAAAAACAAAAAAACAGCATAAACATAAGAATTCCAAAATTTATTGACATGTTGAAAAGTTGAATTTATCTCAGTTATCATAGATGGCGCGTTTATGTGACATCCATCAAAATTAAACATTTCCAGTTATTTAACGCATCGCACGATTGTATACGACCACTGCACTCATGCAAGATTCCCATAACACAAAGTTAAAAGTAAAATAGCAGAAATGTTGATGTAAAGTAGCTGTGTGATGTGAAGAAAACCAATTTAAAATTTGAAGCATATTAGATGCATTTCATCATTATTTTTCTTAACTGCATAAAGCAAACAAAACTGATTGAGCAAATACAGTAGAAAGTGAAGAGCGAATTGAATTTGTTTTCTCGGACTTTTTAACACATTTTCCCTCCTCGCAGTTTATTTATTCCACATTGACAATAATATTAGATGCAAAATCGCTATATTTGACGCACCATCTCCGTTTATAAATATGAAGCTAACTCTTGCACATTTCCCACCCGCATTTTGCACGTAACCTAAATTTGTGTCATTTAATATTTGCAACTCTGTTGTACGATGAATTTAAATTTAGAATATTACTGACAGATGTTTAAAATAATTGCATAAATTTTTTTCCTAGAATAATATTCACTTGGAATCATGCCGTTCAGTTTCGTGTCCACCCCCACTGATAAATAAGTATCAACAGACATTTTATTAACGTATCGTGAATGAATCCTAAAAGTTTCATCGACATTTTCGCACGTGATAAATTGCTATACTTTCGCATATGATAATCTGTTTTTCGGGAGCTCAAATTTCAAATATTTCGAATTAATTTTTCTCATTCTTAATTGCTTTTATCCATATGGTTTCTGGTCGTTACAATACGTGTGCAAAAAGTATAGTGGAACGAGTAAAAAATACACAAGACTAGATTCTAATCTACTTTGCTCGTATAAAAGATACCTGGTTAAGAATACCTATTCTCCAGTTCCTCCATTTCTTCAAATTCGTATCACTATTTATGTCTCTTTAACAAGCGATCTGTTTGCTTGCTGCTCTTCAAGTTTATTCTTACTTTCATATAACTTTGTCAAGTATTGTGAAATACGAAAAAAACAAAATGAAAAATTACGTGAGATAGAGAGAGAGAGAGAGAGAGAAAATAAAACGAACCGTCAAAATCAATTGTCGCATACAGATAAATGTGATTTTTACTGATCGATATTTCCTTATATTGTTAGGTATACATATTACGTTGAAAACGAGATTTACAGTATAAAGAAAAATCTCTCTTTCTCTCGCCACATATCCATCGAATAATATATTGTTTTTTTTTTTTTGCTCTCATCTAGTCACTTCGAGTACCATTCGCTCTTCAGATAAGGGCAAAGAGGTAAAGATATGGTTTTGCATCAGATAACGATGCACTGGAGAGCAATTTCTGTGTCCGTAGGTGAGTGTATTTGTGCCGACGATGACGATGATGATGACAATAATAGGAGCAAATAAAAAAGAAGCACCTACTTCAAATAAATTGATCTAGGTCATAATAAAAAGCAAAAGGTAGAATTGCTCAGTGTTCAAAGCAAATATACATTGGCACAGACGATTCAGTGCATAACAATACTACAACTAAAACAGATTATTTGTAAGGAACAGCCCGCATTCAAAGGGAAAAAAGAAAATTTTGAGCAGAACACTTTAGAAAGTAGTGAGCCTGGTCTCTCTCTCTCTCTCTCTCTCTCTCTCCCTCAGCTGTTGTCTCTCAATTATGTGTATTAATGGAAGCAAATGGAAGAAAAGCGTGGCAAAATGTATACGTTTCCCATTTTGTTTCGCTTTGAATATGCATTGTTCGAAAAATGCTATCATTCAACATTGAATAAACACTACTGAAATCGATGTCAATGATTATTTGGAATCGAACGGCAAGACCCTTACATATAATCTGGATTTCTGCAAATAATTCTACAAATATATGTAAAGCCATGTGTTTAAACTCGAAACTGACAGAACCGAATGGAGAACTATGAAAGGGAAAAATAATCGACCACACAAAAACTATGCAAAAACTCCAGCTACTTATACGGTGCGAAGGACCGCAGCAATTAATATTTGAGTTGACATGCTTGTTCCAACTTGTTTGAAAGAGGTGTTTCCCCTCATAAATCGAATGTCTTTCAATCGTCATCCTTAGTAAACCTCTCTCTTTCCTTCATATAACGGTGCAAATTCCATCATTTGACGTGAAAAATGTCGATTAATTTTTCATTTGCAATATTGTTATATGATAAGCTGAAGAAAAATAAATAAAAATATATCCCAAAAGTGACACGAAAGAACTGTTACCTGAACCTTATACCTGTGTGTTTGGCTACGTTTTTATTAGATGTGCTACACTTCATGTCGACGCTTTTGTCACTCATGGCATTTCATGTGTCGTGGGAAAGATTATTTTCCTAACAAATAGTAACAAAAATGTTCTCAGCGGGCTAATTTTTTGTGAACCACGTTCATCATTTCAATTTGGAGAGTATATTTCAAGAAATATGCTCTCACCTCTTTTGAAACAAGGGGCCGGTTATTACCGAACATTTCACCTTCGCCTCATGAGGCGAAAAAAACATGCATGTTTTTTGCATTTCACGTACAATTGACGGCCGATTCAAACGGCTTTTCATTGAAGCCGTAGAAAGTTGAAGGGCTGAGATAGAGTTAAGTTTGCTCGACTAAGGAAGTGCGTGTTCGACATTACAAATTACGAAATAAAGAATTGATGTTCGTCATATAAATATTGTGATTTTCTTATTAGCTCTTGCAAACAATGCAAATATTCATGATTTTGTAGAGCATTTGCCATTTGTGACAAATTATTAATGAATTAATTCATGTGTAAAACACTCAATGATAATGTTTCAATCGTGCAATGCAAACTGGCAAAAAATGATTCTTCAGCGCATCGTGTATTCTTTTCCAAATTATGGTTCAAACGGATTCACTATTCAGTATTCACATTGGCGAAACATACAACGAAAACAGAAGGCGGAGAATTAATCGTGTCATTATGTGCACTGTTGCGCCGTAATGAGGGCAAATGCAGTGCATTTGGTAAGCCAAAGGAATTGGAATAAATTATGTGCGATATCTGTTGTGACAGTTTTGGGTCAATAGTGCGGCCGACCGCAATCGGATAAACCCAGCCAACGATGGCAAAGAAATGTGTGTTAGTTTATTCTTTATTGCAATAATACGTGAGCGAACGCCACGAGAGTTTGTGCCATTGATTAGGAGCTGGTATTAATTACATTCATTACGTAAATGCATCCAGCGTGTGCCATCATTACTATTTCTTATCCGAGCGAATGAGCGAACAGCAAGCTAATGGTTGGCGTATACAAATTGGCTTTTCAAGTCGAATCGGTGCAACCCTTCGAATGTTCAGATTTTTTTTACTCTCAACTTTTTTCTTTTACTCTCTTCTTCGACACGATTTCTTTTATCCCATTCAAGCATCGTCAGGCAATCCATTTTCGCATTCAATTTCCGATTATACGGAAAGCAAATTATTTCCCTCTTTTCTTTCAGAAAAAATTCGCACTACTCACTTTTATTTTTGCCATATTCTTTTCTGTTTTGCTCTTGCTTTCTTTGGTGTCTCTAGCTAATTTTTTGTGGCGCGCGTGTTTGTTCCTTTTATTGAATCATCTTCATTCATTGATGCAGAAGAGGGAAGGTGGATCAAAACTTTTTAATGATTGCACTCAGTTCAACTTGATGATAGAAAAATGGGCAAATAGAATAGTAGAACGTTGATTTTCTTTCGCTGTATGAGAGCTTTACTTTTTGTGCATCTTCTGTCAAATATTATCTTTCCGTCTGGTATTTATCTAACTAACCACTTCACTTCAGTTTACTTGCTCAAAACATTCTCCACCGTCCAAAAAAGTTGAAAAAAAAACAAATTAGAAAAAATTGTTGTTTATTCTGCGCTCTGCTTTGCAAACGAGCAATATTTTAAGCACACCTAATTGATTCTCGCAATTGCCATTCATAAATTACTGAGTTTGAGCTAGAGTTTGGAATCATTAAACTGAATTTAATCTACACATTTCAGTTCTTTCGCGTTTTCGAATCAAATTTCCATTCCATTCGAGGCGACTAAGCTGTTGGCAAAATGTAATTGGCAAAAATGGGCGCTAATGTTTTCAATGAAACGCCCTGGTATGTATCTAAGACCGTTCAAAAGTCAAGACCAATGGCCATCATTACCGCGACCTTTAAATAACCGACGGGGATGCGCCATTCAAGGATTCTTTGTTTCAAATGAATGTTGTCCCCGCTTATCGAACCATTTAGATTAAATAAATCATTCATATCCTCTACATTCTCCTTCTATTTCAGCTGCTTTTTTCTATGATTTAGCGAATAAATTGAATTTTCTCTAAAGTCACCGCAAATATCATGAATGTTACATAAGAAGTGCTAACGGTTTGGTATAAACGGATGGGAATTCGCTGATTCATCAAACCGATGCCTGAGAAGATTTCTTCGATTTCAAAACATTTGAACTATAAATACATATCACCAGTTTTATAATCTCTCGAATATGAATATCGCCATTGGACTTATGATAGAACTATGTGAATCGCTTCTGAATGTCAGCCGCTGAAATAAAAAATGACAATTAAATTATGGCGCTGGGCCACCTGTTGATGAGAATACAAAGCATTGTTTTTTCAAAGAAAAATATTAAATAATGTAATTATAGTTGGCTGAAACGTTGAAAGGAGTCAATATTTGTTTGCTGTCATTGCCAAAAAACTATTTTTTCCATATGCTCTCATGTGTGTACACGAACAATTCGGGTGGGAGTATGCGCTGATGATGCTTGGCTGCCGTTATTTTTGTGATGATTGCGCATACACATTAAATTAGCTTCTTTTCGTTCGCGTTGTCCGGTAATTTTTATGAATTGGCTATGAAGTATGAAACACACATACACACACGGTTGGTGTCATATTATTATTTTAATGACCTTGGAACGTATGTTTTCGTCTTCCATGCTGAGGCTCTATCCTTCGCGCTCTCTCGATTCTCTCTTGCAACTTGGGCCATACCATACCGTGAGTATTGCAATCAAAAGGCATTAATGATGCTGCATTATTCATGAAAAAAGAAATACAATAAAGAACACAAATAAAGCGGCCGTCGGGTGATTCGTGAGTGATCGCAATCGGAAGATGCTTTCGGTTGTGCGATTTTTTTCTCAATTATATTAACTTCTTTTTAGCACTTAATGATCTATCTTAGTTAGGATATTAGTCCGCTTTCGTCTTACGGAAATCGATTGATCGTTCCGATGAATATAGCCGAAACAGAAAAATATGTTTTTTTTCGGAATTTGAATAAGGATATTCAAAATATAAAGAAGAAGAAATAAATATTTCGCAGAAATATACTGACGAATGCACCGAAAATTAAATATTCATTCACACGTGTTTTCAGTTGCAATTTAATGCGTCTTCTATAGAATTATTCATTGTGCCTGTTTCCTATTGTTCTTGTCTTTTCCAACTTGTTTCAACGAACGACTTCTGATAACGCCAACACCTTACGACAACCGTTTGAACACGTTCACGCTTAAACTGGCTTTCGGTTGGTTTCTCTTAGCTGATTAACGAGAAAAAATGCAGTTTTAGTTGATGCTGTTAATCAAAAAAAAATTCGAACCGAAGTATTTGCTGCAAGCGTTTGAGCTTCTACACATGTTCTAAGAAAAAAATAAATGCATATATTGTTGTGAAATAACCGGATAGCTTGAAACAACGCAAAATAAAGAAGAAGCTCTCCTCTCGGGGTTTGCTTTGTTTCTTTGACAAATTTCGCTGCACATCATATGCAATAAGAGTATAATGAAGCTATCGGCTGGCCAGAAAATCACATCATGCTAATTCTTTTCTCGTGAAAGAAGCAAGAAACGGCTTTTTGTGACCTTCGTTCATAAAAATGCGCAAGCAAAAATTTAAACAAATGTTTTTCGTTGTGAATTGGCCTTATCGTGTGTTGTTGTTTTTTTCGGCCGACCACTCTGCATTTTGGACATTTTACATGATGATTTATAATTTTCGGCCTAGAGGTGACCACAGAGACACATCGTAAAAAACAATCGTGTGGTTGGATTCTGTGCTCGTCGCTCACTACTGCGAATGTCGAGATGAAAGAAAAATAAAATGCAATATATACGCTAAATATTTCGTAACTCGTCCATCACTTTGTCTCTTGACGGTGTGATAATTCATACGTTTCGAGCGGGACGTTTTCTTTATTCCGTTTTTGGATGGTTTACATTGTTCGTCTGCCCTCGTCGAGTGGATTTATTTCTCCTCTTCACATTTGTTATTGTTGAGCGTCACGATATGATCACGAATATGGAGCCGTATCCAACGAAAAAGAAGATTCGTTATCCTTTTCGTGCCGTAGAGGTTGCAAAAGCGATTGACCGCCGCTCAATTCTGATACAAATATTAGCTTTGTGTTATTTTTTGTCATTTTCAAACGAACACTTTTATTTCGTCTGATTCATTCTTAAGCATCGCTGCAAGTTTTCGAGTCAATATCTCATTACCTCGTTCGAATGCTGCATGCATGCGAACACGCTCGCACAGTTTCATGAGAAAATGAAACAGACGGTAATGTTTCAAATCTGACGCGGATTTTTTTTGTATGTGTGTTGAGATAAGTTTGACAGATTGCACTAAAGAGTTGAAATACAAAGCGAAAAATGATCAATCCGGCTAAAAAATATGGGTACAAATATGGTCAGGCAAGAAAATACATGTTACTTAATTTCAAAGGATTAATGATAATCTTGAGTGAAAAATGCTGAAAGCAAAGCGCGACACGGTGCAATTTTAAGTATTAAATGATGTCATTTTTTGCAATCACTGGAAGACAATGTCGTGATTTAGAAGGAATTTTGCGGCGGATGTATAGAATTGAATGGGGACGCTGACTCAAGCCAATAAGACAACCAACGATTTATTTTGTTTTAGAGAAGAATACCAGACGAATTGTAGAAATGAAAACTCTACTAACAATAAAATTTTAATAATAATTTTGGTAAGAAAACATGCAATTTGTCTGTTTTAATTTTTTCAAGTCAATCCGATTAATTGGATCGCCACTTGAATATCAAATTCGTTGTGTACATGCAATAAGTTTAATTTGATCAGTCAAAATACCATTGTTTGACATTGTATAACATAAAATTGAACCAAATCTTTATTCGAACCATATTTTTCCGTTCACTTATAGTAAAATTATTCCGTACATAACTTTATTCAGCCATCCGCAACAAACGATATAATGGAATAAAGACTTGGAGAAGCATAACATATGAGAATTCAAAATGATTAAGGCTTATCCGCCACAATCAGGCTCAATAGAGAGCGAAAACCTCCATCATGTCCAATTGCATATGATGACAGAACACTTTTTTGGACGTTTCATCCATTCTATTCTAGCTTAAATTTGGTTTGTTGGTGCCGATGCAATTCAAGTGGATTGATATTATCCTGAGCACGACCATATAATTTGTCTGTATTTGCTATTGGATTTCTGTGATTCTTTTCACATTTACAGTGGCCCTTTGCTAAGGGCCCATTCAATGTTTACACCGCGATGGAAGAAAAGGTATAATGCCGTATGATATAGCCATTAACACCTCAAAGCAAATACAATGAGATGAAACCCACACGATATCTTATCGAAACTGAATCCACCATTTTTATTCTTGATAAGTGTTTCAGCTGAATCTTACGGTGGGGTCTTAATAATTGTTTTCTTTTGCATCATCTCAAGTAATCGATTGAAAGTGTATCAAATGTGAATCGAGGAGCTCGAAGCGATGAGTCAATGGAAGAGTATCCCTTCCAAGGTATCGAGAGATATTGCATTCAAAAGAGTTTTCTTTGAAAGGACAATGCAAATAAGTGGTCGTGTTTTCACCCAATTAGGCTATCGAATATTTATGAGATTTTCTTCAATTCTTTATTTGCATTTCATTCATTGAATCTAAATTAAAGGAGTTAATGCCATAGCACTTCTATCTTTTGAGTACATGTTGCGTTGTTACAACAATCCTGTCTCGTAGTTTCAATGTTGTTTTACATTATCATTAAGATATTTTTGACTATTTTTTTTATTGTCAGACTCTTGAATTATTGTTCCAACTGTCAGCTGTAAGAATGCATGAAATCATATCTGTCATAACCAAATAAAAGTACATTCAATGTTTGTGTTTGTTTTGACTCCGGCTGCATCATTTTCGAAATTAAACGAAGCGCATTTCTTTCTCAAGAGCATGTTGAGCATTCATATAGACTCTCTTCCCGATGGTGAACAACTTATGCCGCATGAAGAAATGACAAAAAAATGAAAAGAACATAACCGAAAAAAAGCAAAAGATAACTTCAGAAACATCGCCAGAAAAAATACTTAAAAAGAAAAATAAATATCAAGATGAAATTGCGCAAACACATTGAATATGATTGCCAGTGAAAGAATAATAAAAACATTCGAAAGCATAATATACTAGCAGACTGTTAAAACAAACAGGAATGACTCATGTCTGAAGGAAAAATGATTTGCCTTTTGTTGGTTGAATGCAATGTTGTCTGTGTGTACTGCAAATGTGCAATGCAGATCACCGAGTGGAGTGGAGGAAATATGAAAAAATAATCCAATAACAGTGGCAGCAGCAACAGCACACGGAACATTTCTACTTATATTACATATTGCGCGTCAATCTGAAGAAAGCAACAGTAAAGATCCAAATGAGATCCGAAAAAAAAGATACCGCCAGTTCTAGCGGGAAAACATTTAATTTGAATGTGGTTTGGTGCAATTGCTACATCGTTCCCCCGAGATTCTCTCACTGGCTGTGCATTCAACACAAAATTATTCATTTACATTTATATTGTCAGGGAGAGGTTCCCTTTTTTATGATCCCTATGCTGTTTTCGGGCGATAGTGTGTGTGCGCATTTTCCAGGAGGCTCATCTCCTTACATTCAGAAATAATTGGAATTTCTTTTGAAAACCGACTCGTAACGATTAATCAATGGCATAATAAATTGACATTTAAGTTTAGCTATGACACACATATTTTATGGTATGCGATGAAAACGACATGCATTTTATTTATGTCTGACTTTTTAAGGAATTTGTTCGTGTTTTTAATGTTGTCATTATTATTGTTGTTTTAGTTGTTGAAATCATTAGTTTGAGAGTGCCGGAGATGGCAATGTGATAATTGCATTGTTAATGTTTTATCACCCCCTACATGATTCATCTGCATTTCTCATGTGCATAATTCAATACAAATAATAATTTTTATTCTTTACATTGCAACATCCTTTGCGTGCGCGCGCGCACACACGCTGAAAGAAAATGATGTTGATTCTTTATTGGGAACGGCAATAGAATCACAAAACCAACATTCATTTGAATTTTTCTATTGACATCAAAATTTCAAATGACAAATGCATAATTCTTATCGACGAACAGAAGAGAAACAAAAATAAAATGTTTTATTATTAAAATATGCATCTAGTGAAGATATAAATGATAAGCAAATATTTTATTCACTATCTCATTCGAGTCAGAACGTGAATGGGAATGAAGATTAGTTTTAAGCAAAGGCGGTTCTTTCATTTGATTAAAACATTGGAATATTTAAAAATTAATGCATAATAATTCGCCTCGTTATTGTCTTGACGGATCGTCGCTGTCCAATCTATTGTCGTACATATGTATAAATTTTTATCATTTGGGGTGGCTCAGCCATTTGCAGAGCTGCATTGCTAATTTATATACAAAAACGGAAAATTTATCTTTTCCAGTTATACGCGCATATTTATTTGATCAGTTTGATTACTCTAGAGAGATGTTAGGCTTTATGTTTTTGTTCATTCCGCTCTTAATTCGATGGCACACATGATACGTTGAACAACAAACGAGTGTTTACGTTTTTCAAATAGAAATACAGAAAACGTAAATCTACAGTATTAATCGTCAGTTGGGTCCTAACCGTGCGTATTCCTCGTGTGCGTCGACTTCTCTATTGCCTTCCATTCTGTTGTTATAGTCATTGTCGTCACCAGTCGCTCTTTTTTCCACTTTCGTTTTGTTTTATTAATGATTGTTTTGCTTTTCCAATGAAATTGAATTTTGAATACACATGGAAATGAAATAAAAACGAAGAATCAACTGAAAATGTTAACAAGGATAGGAATTAGGCGACTTTACCCGTGAGCTGCCGTTTCTCATGCCTAATGCAAGGAATTTATTGATGTTTTGTTTGATTTTGTCTATTTTTATATACCATCGTTGTTCTATTCTCGACTAGGTATTTAGATGGATTTAAATAAACTACAAGCCCTATAATTATGCAGGCCTAATAATCTTTTACAAATTATATGTGCACACAGCACTTGTTTTTGGTTCTTTTTTATATTGTTTCCCATTCTTTTTATCCGTGTTATCTATTGTGAGCATTTTGTTTCTGAGACTTCTTGAGATTGACAGCGATTGGAAATCGTGTATCTTCAATTTTTCGGAAGCTATCGAAACCGAAGATAATTGGTTGAAAAAATTGTGAATTCTGAGTTCGAAATGTAATATTGGAATTTGAACTTCATTCCAATTACTTTATGATTTGAAAGAATCGTAATTGAAATTCGAAACATTTTTTAATGTAGCTCAGGACAATTTCATCGTTAACTATTTTAATTCATCAAGCCGAACGCATTGAATTACATTTTTTGTGTTCATACGAATCGCCGCATCTTCATCTTCCTATTTTAACTGTTTTCGGTTCTCTTCATTAGTATTTCGAATTCAAATTAGATTTGTAGTGCTGATAAATGTTGTGTTTTTTTTACGCGCGCATAGACCTCGCAGCCGATTTGTTTTCCATTACAAGTCAAATGTATCTATTAAATTGTGCGACTGCTCTGTATATGACTATTTGTGGAATGAAAATACTCGCATTTCTCCCAATTCCCGTGCTATTCTCATTCGAACTTGATTTCAAACGTAATTTATCACCAGTACAGAATCATTGGTCTAATCACTTTTGCTTTTGTTGCTGCCGCTCGTTGTCGAGGTTTCAGAACTGCTCCCGCACCGTCTTTTTTGTGCAGTATTTTGTTATGCGACGGCATGCTAAGTGTTGACGACAATGCCACGGGCGAACGCAAACACGCGAGCGCGTGCGATTTCGAGGATTAAATGATGCGATATATTGTATATGTACTGAATCGCGCGTAAATAGATCTTGATTGTGCGTATATTTGCAGCGTTTCACTTTTTATCTTCATTTATGTGTCGTAGCTTCAGTATGCGTTTCGTTTTTCTGCTTGGTTTTGTCTCATTTCGTGACATCCTTTTATTCAGTGTTCGGCTGCTATTGTGGTTGTTCAATGTTTTTACGGCTTGATGCCTCTTTGCTATGCATTTGTTTTGGTTGTCTTTTGTTTATATTCCCCCATTCTTTCCAATAATTTCTTTCCATTCTTTCTTCTATTTCTATTTCAATGAAATAGAACTCATTTGATGCACCACATGAATTGCTAACGTGTAGATCATTTTCGAATTTTGTCATTGTCTCCTTCCATTTCACCAGTAAATCAAAGCCGTGCTCTCACTTTTTCCACGGTATTTATTTACAAATTTCCAAGCCATAATTTTCAGAGATCCCATCCCATCTCATGCTGGTGTGTCTACAACTGTTGTGCATTTTCTGGCTATGTAGACGTGTAGACGTGTTTTATTTTTTATTTCTTGAAAAAAAAAAAAAAAAATGTCTTCTTCATCATCCGTCGCATAAATTTCGATGTTATTTTTGGAATCGTAAAATTTAAGGCTCAATTTTTTTTGGAAGTTTGATCGCCACAACGACGAGATAAATGCGATTAATGAGAGATAAATTATTATGGTTACATTTTCGATGATTTTCGAAGTTAGGATGAATTCTATTTCTCGAAATGAAAAAAGAATCCTTTTTTTCGTTCACGAAAAATAACACACTTTTCTCTCTCTCTCATTTTTTAGCATTCGTAATTCATTTTACTATTTTTTTGGCTGCCCCCTCCTTGTGCCTTATGTTTTACAATCATAGCGCATGTTTATCAATTTTAAAATCATTATTAAGACAAGCGTTTCTTTACAAAAGTATTTTCGCAAACAAATTACAATGCGAAAGTCGTAGGTTTGCTCAGCAAAAATTTGTGGTGGTTCAAATTTACTCTTGAACATGATCAGAATTCTTTGATGGCGCACCTTTTCCACGTGAAAGTATAAGGTTACATTTAATTAATGAAAGAAGAAGGCTGCATTCGTTCCTAAGTTTTTTGTTTGTTAACGGTTTAACTATATTGAAATGTGCAGTTAAGCAATAACAATTGAATGATTCATTTGCAAGAAATTCTATGGAAATTGAATTGAATCATAACATTTTTATTGGATCACGTAATCTGTGTTGTGTTTATTCTTAATTTCGAAGCTCTTGAAATGAATTTTGGAAAATTGGAGAAAAGGGGTCAATGAGAAGTTGAAGCCGAACAATTTGTTCAATAAAGACAGACTCCAGCTAGACTAGGATCGAACTCCAACTGGGAACATTTTTATTATAAAAAGAGACTGAAAATGTATCCATTTGCTCTTGATGCAGTTCAGACGACATTCAATATTAATTTGAACTGAAGCGCACGATGTATATTCTATGGTTGGCTCTGTATTCTTCTGTCTGATTGCATAGCAGCCAATTTCACTTAAGACCAGCACTTACATTGCTTTGAATGGCGAAGAACAGTGAATAAGTAGCGTGGATTGAATAAAAATGAGATATTATTCTCGAAATTGTAACTAAAATGAGACAATTACGTTTTTATTTGTTGCATTCTTCAGTGAATTTGCTTGAATGTTGGATACGGTGTAAAATCATCAAAATGAAATAATTCTGCGCTTTGCGAAGCGAAATGCGTCTCTCAATTTGGCTTATTCAACGCTTTTTATTTAAATTATTTATGATAAATTTGGTAGCGTGCACGCGCAATTTTCCCTGGTGCCAGCTAATATAGAAGCGCGGCTACATTTTAAGTATTAACAATAAACGGAACGCATCAACAATAAAGATTTGTCTTTGCTCCGGCCAAAATACGATGATATCATCTGTTTCAGGCGCTTTTATATTAACATCGACGTATATTTTTATCATGACAACTGACAAACACTCTGTGTGTGTATGTGTGCGAACTGGATGATCTCAATGATGTAAAAGAGGAAGAGAGTAATCGTTGTAGCCGTAATAAGCCATAATAACGAAAATGAAAGAATGGTCCGTCGAAAGAGATTTAGTAAAATTAAATAACCGATGAAAAAAAAAGCCGCATGACTAAATGACTTCCAGAAAAAGCAGCAGCTAACAGCACAAGAATAAATTATCCGTAAAAGAGAGAGACAGACTATGGTATAAACCACAGCGACCGTATATCATTGTTTAAATCTCCTCTTGGCTTATTGCTCAGTGAAATGTGGATTTCATGGCGCTGACTCGTATCGATGTTGTACTGTACACAATTCAAATTTTTTAACAAATGAGAAATATAGAGAAAAATTTTATATGTAAATGCAGCTCACGTAATGAAGGATCATTTCGAGATGAAATGGTGGCGATAAAGTGGAAACCACAATGAAATAATGTAAAATAAAATCATCAATAGAATATAGATGGATTTTCTTTTGAATAACTGCTTCAAATCATTCTTTCCATTCCAGATTGAAAATGTTCATTAAATCTGTTAAGAGTGTTGAATTACCACAATCGAACCAAACAATCCTGTCCAAATATACCCACAAAAAATGATTCAACCGTACCCGAAGTGGAAAGTGTAAAATTAAATTAATTTTTTTAGTCCGATTTATTTTTCTTCGCTTACCTTAACGCTTGTTGCTCAATATCTTTGTAAATGTTCTTTGTCCCCAAAATATATGTACTCAATTTCATTGAGCTCCGTACAGCGAATAAATGAGTCTGAACTTTTCATACCTATTCGCATCAAATGGCTGGAAAAAATATATATTTTATTAATGTATTCAGTTTGGAGAGCACATACGCGCGCGGACATAGGTTGGATGACAAAAAGCCGACGCATAACTTTTTCGGCCAGCCAAACGGCTGCTGCCGCCTGCAACATCGTGACGGTGGAAAAAGTTAAATTAGTTAACGAGATTTTACTCTCGCACCACATAAAAAACGGCAAGATTATTGCTGTTCGGTGTTCGTTCCCCGAAAAAAAAAAATAGGTCAGGCCATAATTTTAGGAAGAAAGAGTTTTTTTTCCATTGTTGGTTTGGCTTCGTCTGTGGGGTAAAATGGACTTACCTTTCAAATGGGAACCCTCTTTTGACCTTAGCATTAAAAATCATTGTTGCTTATCGAACAACGATCGCATAGAATTCACAAAAGCAGGTTTAACATTGAGCAGAGCGGAGTGAAGAAGAAAGCAGTAACTAGTACCGCATATTGTATGTCGTTTGGAGAGAGGATAAAAAGCACGTGCATATTTGTGTGTATTTGTAAGACGCCGAATTTTCAACCATTGTAAATCACATCCATTCCATTGAGTTGAGCCACGTTAAATTGACTTTTGCGTGTGCTCCTATACAGTTTACCGTGTAATTAAAAGTGATTTACATTTAATGAACGCCTGAAAATTGCAAGGACCGCGCAAGTCACACATTTGGAAGGTGGGTCGCGTCGCTTCGCGTTACTTTTCCATTTTTATTTATTGATCAGTTATGTGGTTTGAATTCAATAGATTTCCGACGATGACTTTCGCCAAAGTAAAATGAGAGGAAGAGTGTGATTTTCACGGTTCAAATATGGCCCCAACGGTGAGATTTCACAAAACGAAACCCGATAATCGAAAATTTATTGCAACCGTTTGGGTTTCGTTGAACAATTTCCCTCTGTTCACATTTTAGAAAAGAGCATGAAGCTTTGGTCGAGCGGCAATAACAGATATGCAAACACCAAATAGTGCCATCTAACTATAGCTAGCTCGTCCCAATGTCAAGCATCGTATTGGCTTCTTTCTCTTCTTCTTCGTTTCATCTATTTAGTACATATTAGAGTACAATATGGTTGGATGGCACTTAGCATGTGCCCATCTTGACATTAACACTTACCCACCTTAACTCTTCATACGAATTTTTAATATCGATGATCAAACTGTGCATGATCTACTGTAATGTGACTGTAGTGAAACCGTAATAGCCTGGAAAATGGCTCAGCCTTTTCAAAAAGTATAATTTAGTGAAAAATATTCACATCACAGAAAAGGAATTGGCAAATTCTTGTTGAACAAAGATCAACGGAGACCTGTTTTGAAAGCAATTTATGATAGAATATGGTGGATTCTCACACCGGTAGGCATATGAC
Source organism: Obolodiplosis robiniae (assembly GCA_028476595.1). Taxonomy (NCBI): domain Eukaryota; kingdom Metazoa; phylum Arthropoda; class Insecta; order Diptera; family Cecidomyiidae; genus Obolodiplosis; species Obolodiplosis robiniae. The sequence goes on along the minus strand of CM052017.1, from coordinate 1,428,855 downwards.
ACATTCAGATATCATAAATCGAATGATTACCGACAAATATTCAAAATTCCAAATAGACAAGAGAAACCATTCGGCTAAATATCTATGGCATATAATAATAATGGAATACAAACGCATTGTCAATATTGAATTGAATAAAAGAAAATAAATAAATTTTTATTATCGATTCGTAAATAAAATTATGCAATCCATATCGTACACTTATGATTTATTCATATAGAAACTTCCCCATTCTAACTTTTTATATTGTTTAATATCATCATTTGATCATAAAATTCTTGACTAAAATTATTTCTTTTATGTGATTGTGTGTGTTTGTGTGCATAGACAGACACAGAGGAATCGGAACCTGGCAACAATCCGTTTTGATTGTGGCTTTCTTTATTTTAACATAAAATATTTCTTTCTTTTACTCACGCTCGTTTGCTCTGCCGCCAACATATTCCTTCGCATGATAAATCCATTTTAAAAACTAAATTTCAAATTTTAAACAAAATAAATCGTGTATAAATTATGCATTTTTTAGCAATAGTTTCATTAGTTACATTTATATATATATCGTTTAATATATACACGTATCGAATGCTCACTTAATTAGTTGATGTCAAATGAAATATTTCCTAAAAACGAGCGTCCGGTTTTATTTGCGCCATGCGAAATGCTCCCGTATGTTGTGAGGGCAAAATTCAACCGTTCGCTCAACTGCTCGCCACCACGCGTCCAGTTCAATGTTCTCTTCAAAATCCGTGCAGTGCAACTAGAATTTATATATCACTTATATCAAATAGCTAATTTGTAAATTGATTTCATTACAATAAAATGATTAACAGAGATATCGTATCATAAAATGTGAATGAAATGCATGGGTAGAAGCTTAAGATGCAATTGGTATTTGTATTGCATTCCGTTGTGTAAAATGTCTATATCAGTCCATATTTGGTTTAATTATCGAAAATTGATTGCATTCGAGAATTGAATGCTCTAAAATTAAATGCAGTTGCCTCAACAACTCTCGCACGTTGTTTGCACAAATGAAAATGGTTTTAGGTGGCTAAATCTAATCGATGCAATCTGTACGCGCGATCGACATAAAAAAAGTCAACCGAAATCCAAACGGAATGAAATGAAAACGACACGATAAAAATCTCTTGCGAATGACGAAATCACGTAATATGAAGACAATGATTTCGGAAGCGGTTAGTGATGTGTTAACACGGTTGGTGTGCCAAACTGACGATTTACACACAGTTTCTTCGAATCGGCACTAGTGAAATGTTTATTTCACACTATATTAATATATCAAATAGATGAGTGTGTTGTTGTTGTTGCCCTTCTTTTTTATTTATTTTAATGAATATGAAATTGGAATGAAATGGAATGGAATGGAATGCATGAATATGTATAATTTTTTATGTAGTAATTTGTTTGTAAATAGATAACCAGATTGTTGTTTAACATGTGTTATTCACTAATATACATAGTATTTGAAATGCCAAAATTGTGGAAGGAAAAGAAGACTAAGTCGAGATGGGCTTCACACGTCCATTCTTAGTGCATGTGAGTGTGTTTCTTTGAACATAAGCTATGGTGAATGTGTGTTGCGAAAGCCAACATTTTCAACAGATTATTCCTAATTATTATTAATGCTATGCTGTCGATAGATTTATTTTTCATTTTAGCAATATTTAACTCATTTCGAATGTTTTATCGGTGTTTCTCTCTTTCCTCTTATCGGTTTTCATTCAGCGTGCCGCAGCTTTTAGGGATTTTTCAAATTCTCTGACTCTCGCCTGTTTTTTTCTGTATGCGTGACAACAAATGTGCTCTGGACATTGCCAACGCGATGGCTGAGAGTTAACGACCCTACACGTTATTTATGACTTTCGATTGTTTTATTATGTTATCAATTACTTTTGTGAATATATCAATTCATTCTTTTTCGATATCTTGTTAATAGTTTAAATGTTTTTACCTTTGATTTTCTCTCATTTACCACCCGAACATTGACCATTTCACTGAAACAAAAAAATTGGAACATTCGAACATGAAATTGAAGCTGATGACAATATGATTCAACACTCATTTTCATATCAGTGAATCGAATGGAATTTTATGAGTTTTGTGCTCTTCATCTCTCATTCAGATGCCAGTTTGTTTGTTTCTTGCTTTGTTGACAGTTTCGACAACTATTTTACAGGTTAATTTATAGATCGAAGGTGTTGCACATGTATTTTCCGTTCGATAGATTTCGATAATTTTCGAATGGTTCAACCTAAATGAATAGTTTGTACCTTCCGAGAAAGCCGGAGCTCAGTGTGAAATGAAGAATTTTCGGACCAATAATAGGAAATTCAAAAAAAGAACAGAAGTATAGCTTTGGACGAAAGAATCTGAATCTGAAATTTTGTTACGCCAATTGAAAAAGATATTTGATTTTTGTCATTTCTTTCGATCGTATGGAATATGTATACGCTTTTTTATTTAACATTTTTGCAAATTGAGTCAAAAATTGTTCATTTAGGCATTATAATATAATAATTTGTTATCTGTATATGCTTAACGCATTCATTGCAAACAGTCTAAAGAAATAGAAGATAAAACAAGAACATGGAATATAATACAATCAGATAAATTATGCTTAAATCTCACTTAAGTTATGTGGTGCGCAGGACAACCAGTTACAGATCAAAGCCAGTGTGCGTCGCGGGTTCGCGAATGCGGCAATGGATGTCTTCGATATTTTTAATTGCTCATTTATTGACAAATGAATTTCTAGGATTGATTTAGTCTTGATCGATTTGTGTTACAGCTATTTTAAAATACTTTCGCTTATTTTGTGTACTGAACACTGACATAATTCGACAACAGATTTTTTTATTCATCTTTTAATTTGTTCTGGTTGATATTTGTGTGTGTTGGTGTGTGTATTCAAAATTGTAACGTTATGTTTGATATTATCATATAATTCTTATTAGATGTTTATTTTAAGTTATGAGTACAGCCTCAAAACGATGTTCATAAGTCTATGTTCTGATATTTCATCAGATTCAATCCAAATGTGTCGAATTATAAGTATTTTGTTGCTTAAAATCGAAATAAATTCTATATTGACATAGTTTTTGTTTATCATTCCATCGCTTTAAGTATAATTTAATATGTACAAATGTTTGTGTCGTTTCGTTTTTTTTATGTTTGTCTAATAACATTTTTCTTCGTTTTTCTATTTTTTCAAATAAAAAAAACATGTGTTTTTGTTGTTTAGGATAATTTACTTTCTAGCTAACCTTGTTATTGAAAATGCATCACTTTGAGTTGAGGTAGATGTGTGCGGCGCGCACATCAAACGCACACTCAGTACTATTTCCCTCAAACTCTTTCTCATTCAATATTTATAGTTTAATTATATATTCATGTTTCATTTGTGTTTGTTTTATTTTAAATGGCTATAAGTTGCATTGAATTTCATTTATTCAAACCTAAAACTAGGCCCACATCGCTTGCGGCAATCGCCTGTCGAGCGTGCAATTTAAATCACATTTATTATTGCAGCATTCTTCGTCATTACAACAATTGCTATTGTTTGCGCTATTATTATAGCTGTTCGATTCGGCGAGATTGATGGGTAGATTTGGATTTGGTACGATATTGGCGATAATGCCAGTGCTATTGCTACTGTTGCTGCTACGATGATGATGATGCCGTGATGGATGCTTACCGCTGTTGCTGCTCGCCCCCGCACTCAATAGGCTGTTGTTTCCGCTGTTGTTGGCGTTTGAATCGTACTCGTCTTTGATGCAATTCGTGGGAACCGCATACTCGTGATGATGATGATGCCGGTCAAGTGATTTGGCACCCGTTAGAACGGGTGGCGGCAATGGTCGACGTTCGTTCGTATTATAGCAATTGACCGTTTCATATTTGTCGCGATTGGCGGCGGGTGTCGTGCCATAGCCAATGCTACTGGTTGCTACACAATCGTTTATCGTCGCATAATTATTGCAGTCTAAATGTCTGCTGTAATCGGTGTGGTGACGCTGGGCTGTGTTGTAGTTTTGCGCAGCCGTTGCATAAATGTTGACCGCCGATCGCTTGGCCAGACAATTATTTTTGCGAATTTGTGGCATCGCCAAGCGCAGCTTCTGCCAAAATTTCTTATCATCCCATTCGATGCATGTATTTGTTCGCAAATACAAACTCATATCGGAGTCAATGTCCCGCCGTGGCAAATTGCCATACAAGATGAAAACCAATTTTCTTCGTCGTTTGATCACTTCGTGAATAGCACTTTTGACCTCGAACCGAGACCATTCATTGTATAAGAAATTGCGCGACAGTACGACAATGGCACGTTTTGAGCTCTCGACCGCCTCAATTATCGTATCGGCTATGTAAGTATTTGCATTGAAATCGCGATAATGCAAGCACATTCGATATCCAACATCATTTTCCAATGTGTTTGCCAAAATTTGGTTAACAAAATGCTCGTCCTGCAAACTGTATGCAATGTAGGCATCATACAGGCGATCCTTATCGTAATCATCGACGAAAGCGCCCGACTTATAACACATGGTTGGAAGACAATGAGTATGAGCCCACAATTTCAACTCGTTGCGATAGCAAAACATTCCAATGATTAAGCCAAAGAAAGCGACGAAAGCACATGTGGCTGCTAATAGGATTGGCAATAAATTTTCAATGTCTTGCGGACGTACAATCGATACGCCGTCCTTAAGTGTGCACTTTGAGCCATTTTTATCTTTAAGCACGCTCGTTGAATTGTTGTAAATGCAAGCGATGCGGCTCGAATCGATGATTTTCTCCGTGTTTGTTTGCAGGTAATTGCGAAAACGGTGCAAGTAATTGCATTCACATGACCACATATTGTCAGCCAATGCGATCTCCACGAGATACGGATTCAATGTTAGTTGCCATATTTCGAAATGTACCAATTTGTTGTTGTCCAAACGAAGCACTTCAAGCTTACGCAAATCGGCAAACGTTCGATTACCGATAAACGATATACGATTATTTTGCAAATATAGCTCACGCAAATTCTCCAATGCGCTCAACTCTTGGCCCAGCAGCCGTAATATTTTATTATCCTCGAGATGTAAGGTAGTCAGCTTTTTGAGACCGTGAAACGTCGTATTGTAGATCATTTGAATGTTTGAATTGTTGGCATACAACACTTTGAGGTTTTTTCGACCGATAAAACTGTGTTCGCTAAGCTCGCCGAAATCATTGCCATCGATATACAATTCGGTTGTATCCATTGGAATGTTGGATGGCATTTCATTGTAACTGGCCATCGAGCACTCAACAACGTTCGTTGACCAAGATTGATCGTGGAAACAAGTACAGTTGGTCGGGCAAGTCATTTCACAATCGCATGCGTCGAAATCACAACAATGGCACAAAGCGAAACAATGCGTTTTATAGGTGCAGAGGAAATGTACTGGTTCAGCATCAATTAATGGTATGAAAGATCGATCACGATTGTGCAACAGCTTACAGTAGATGGTTTCCAAGTCCATTATGTGCGGATACTGGCGTGATTCCACCTGAGAAGAAGGAACAAAAATATTATAATTAAATATTGTATTTGTTTGTGTTTACGTTAACATTTACGTTTATGAAACGATCGATTCTATCGTACAAAATGAAGCATGCAAAAGATGAACATTTTATTTTCTGTCTCTCACACTAGATAATAGATATCGAGTATGTGTTTGAAAATTACAATGTGTAAACATGGCTTGAAAAATGCTAACACAATTTTTCTCTTGGTGGCAGCTCAATAAATAATAATTCACATGAACGGTTTTGTACATTCAGGTCGAGTAAGCAACCACATCCGTAGTTGGATGATTTCTCTCTCTCTCTCTCTCTCTCTCGCTGACTTTTCCGCATGCAATTTTGCATGTGGATATATTTTAACCATTGAAATGAAAATGTATGCTTTTGTAGTGTGTTTTGCATCTGACGATGATGACGACAACGACAATGTCGTCGACCACTTTCCGAGTCGACGTGTATATCTGCATCTCTTGGCTAACCTCATCCCAATTATCAATACACGACAAGTCGATACACTGAACTCTTCACACAATATCCTTGATAGTCCAACCATTGCATACATAATCGTATTTACAGGAGACACGAAATTATGCAATAACAGAATAGAGAAAAAAAGAAGAGAGAAAGAAAAAAAGTAATAAGGTATTCGGCTCACATGCAGCGTTATCGACGACAAAAGCAGCACAACAGCAAATACACCGAATAATTTTCAGTGCTTCGTGTTTGAAAGTTGTTGGAGTGAAGCATTTTTTTTTCTCCGGATGGCTGTTCCTGCATAGAATGCGAACAAGCATCGAATCATATGTGAAAGGATCTTGTGTATTTGGAACGGTGTATAGAATTTTTCGATCGCATCGAAACTATATTCACGTATCCACTCGAGAATGTGGTTTATTATTTCCATGAGTTTTCACATTGCCGCTTTATGCCCTTTGCCGAAGAAAAGATGATCAGAATGACACATATTTTATACTTTAGCAATGTATGTGACGAGGCGTGCGCGTGTTCGCCGGTCGCCCAGCATGTACTTGTGCTATGTATGTCACTTGAGCTTCTGCAAAAACACAGCAAGCTCTCGCACGTGTGTGTGTGTGTGTGTGTGTGATTGTCAAATCATACAATACGAATGGATAGATGTATGGCTGAAAGTCGCTTCGGAATTTCCCAACTATGCGGTTTTGTATATGATTTTGCCGTTTTGTTGGATCGTTGAGTGCGATGACAACCGTTCAACCAGCGATGAATATGAGATACCTGATGGGCAACATGAGATGTTTGAGTTACACAACACACTCGCCTCACATATAGAGGACATTCACATTTTCGACATGATATGAAATGAATCTTTGGAGCGGGCAAATCAAATCACAACACAAAAACAATATTTAATAACTGGAGAAAAGGTTTTTCTTTTTGTTTTTCTTTGTTGGGAAATGAATGCGCTTCATTGCTGGCCACGTTGCTTTTCTCTGCAATGCCAAATGTGAATTAAGACAAAAGCATGATGTTGTGTATTGTGCAATGTGTGCACGTAAGATTTGCGAGTGTACTTTGTATGCCTGTCGAAGCATACCGCTTTATTTATTCATTCATTCATTCATTTATTTACATACAGATATATAACATTATTTTCAGAGCATACAAAAGTGCTCAATGTCAATTTCAATTCCATGTTATATAGCCCAACAAGCAACCATATTTTGTGGTAGACGTCAACAGCACAGCACCATTGTTTGGATGATTGTCGCGAACGAGCATTCAATCGGCACACATATATACGGACACACAAATGTTTGAGCCAAACTCCAGCGATGGATGGATGGAGAGTGAGCGAGTGAAAAGAGAACGAATTTGATTCAACGCGCACTATTTTCTGATCTTTGTTTGTGATGAAATATGCATTAAGCACTCACAAATACATTTTGGATTACACCATCCATAATCGTTACAATGTCTGGTAATGCCTTCTGCATTTGCATGCTTTTGTTACATACTTAACGGAAAATATTTTAATTCATTTCATTTATTTAGTTCCGATGATCGTAATTCGTGCGTGTGTGCTTCCTTTTTTGTGTGTTGGATTCCCATTCAACCGCCCAACAATATTTGTACTATTTGTTTTTGGTGGTGAGCGTATATATGGGCACTGCTCATAGCTTCTCATACATATTGTGCTCGAACGATTTCTCTGAATGGATATTTATTTTCTGGTACGCACAATGTGCCCTTGGTCTATACGATGTATGCTTTTGCGTATACAGAATGGCGAGGCATATGATGCGACATAGACAAACGAAAATGCTGTTTACCTACTACATGTTTTTCCGATTTTCTATTGTATTTGAACACTCATTCGAATAATCCAACATCCAAAACATTGGCAGCACAACGTTCGAGCGCATATATGTAAAATCTGTCTCTCTCTCTCTCACTCTCTGGTTGGGACGGAAGTATGTGTACGGTATTTCACACACCGTATTAAAATAAGTACTTGAGAGCGGCACTTAAAAATTCTATATCGAAGAATTCTCTAGAGAAAAGTTTTATATTTTTTTCTTGGCTCAGAAAATAATCCTTTTCCACCTTTTACTGATGCGAAAAAGGCATGAATGTCAATCGATACCCGCTAATAAATATAATGCAAGAGACTTTTTTTCTCTTTTGCGTGTGTGTGCATCATTAAATGACCTAGAAAGTGGATAAGCGAGTTTCTTTCGCATAGAAACACCAACAAATTCCCATTTTGTTTCTTTCGACCGCAACATTTCATTCGGAATTCATTTTTGTTGGGCCACGGGAGTTCTTTATATACATTACCAGCAAAGTTGATTTACCCTGTATCTAAAATTGATTAGTCAACACAGTAAAGCAGTATTCGCATCGAATAAATTCAGATTGAGTCAATTAATCAAATATTTGCGATGAAGTTGCCGCAAAGATTTGCTGAAATAAATGGAAAAATTGACGGTAAAGAAGGGAATTTCAGTGCCCAAAAACCCAAAATGAATCGAGATAGCCGGGAGAAATAAGTGAGTGGACAAGTTGAAGAATGTGAAGAAAGAAGATGGACCGAGGCTGAATGAGTTTCTGGGCACAGTTTCAATGTTTCGAAGACACGTGTATAGAATTGGCCACTAAACGGCGTGCGCCTAATACGACACAGAGCATACATATTTTATAGATTGGTGAACGCCTTTATTTGCACTTGTTTTTAATCCTGGAATCATTCTTTTTATCATAGTAGTGTATATGTTTAGTGTACTAGCGCGCGCATCTATGTGCTAACGTTTTGATTTTGGACGGATCAATTTCTCTGATATCATTTATCTATTGTCTATATGACTGACTATGTTTTCACTATGCTTTCATTTTTCATGCCATTCATATAGCTATTGGACTTCGGATTTTCTCTATTTCTCCCTTTCGCTGTTCCTCTTCTCTTTGCTCACCACCATCAAAAGATTAATGTGTTTGCGAACAGTTTTTTCGAAGGCTCTGCTCCGGATCATGAAAATAGTTGGTATGCCTGAGCATAAATTTAACGGTTATTCTTTTTAAAATATTGCATCGTGACGTGCTTACGATACATTAGGAATCGTGTCTGCTGTGTCCATTGTTTGCGTTATCTACTTGTTTGAAAGCGTATGCATGCGTCCCCATGGAGTTTCATTTCCGGTGGCTGCACGGTGTTGTGCAAGACAGTGACAGCGAAAGCGGCAGATATTTTCATTCATGAAAATTATCGTTTTATACACACGTACACTCGCATCAATTTGGAGAGTCTAATGCAGACTATTTTGCAAGAGCGCCCTCGTTTGCAAAGAATTTCCAGTGAAATCAAGACAGAGTGAGCGGCTGTATGTGCGCGTAAAAAATGCAAATATTATTGGATTGTCAGTTTGCGGATGTCGAGGCGTGTGGTGAAGAGTGTTCTCGTTGTTGTGTCGTGTCACACAAACAACCATATATTATTTTTCCGATAAGATCATTTTCGTTTTAGCAATCAGCATTTTGGCACCAGCAAATGCGTTCGCAATTTGAGAAGAGTTAAAACCCATTGAATTATCTCGTTTTCTTTTATTGTAAATGTTGTGACGCATAAACATTATATTTGTTCGTTCGTTAGTTGATTCGTTCAAGTATTTCGTATTTTTGCTACTTGAAAACATACACTCGTTGGTTCTCCATTCTTCTGCCTCCTCCTCGAAATTTATGGTTTTGTTTGCGAATCTTCGTTCTTTCCACTATTTTGTGCGATGCGATTTCTTTGTTCATTCATTTTTGCAGTATTAATGGGTGCGCACGTCTTTCGTATTTTATAGCCATGACTCAACGCACATCTCTATCTATATCTTAATGATGTGGAATGAGTGGAATAATCGTCTTCTACACAATTTCAGCATGCTTCTTCTCTCTCGCGTTTGCTGCTGATGCTGCTTGGATTGCTCGATTCCATAATTCCACACCGGTGCTGCGATGTATGAATATAATAATGGTGAAATACTCGAATGATTGTGAGTAGAAATTGGCAAGTCTTCGCTTGATTTTTTGCCATTTAACTTCAGTAGAGCAGAGCAATACAATGGCAGCAGCGCGGCAATATTACGCTCGTACTTATATATGTGCGTTCGCTCTCTCGCACAACTTTATGGATATAAATATTTTAGCAATGAAATGAGAAAATTGTATGTTATAAAAGTGAATGTTTGCCAAACAATTTGTTTCAGATCAATGTTCTTCTGAATTTTGTCTTCATCTAGTTCGTGCTGCCATTCGTCCTCGGTCTCTCTTTCTATTTTGCCATGCATTGATGTTGTGCGTTCATTTCTCGTCGTTTTGGCTTAGCATTTAGTACTTTGTGAGATTCAGTGGCAATGGCGGCGCGTTCACATACAATACGAATGCTCGTATTATGAGCGAGTGCACTATATTCCGTTTTCCACATTGTTCGGATTACTGTGTATAAAAACGTACAAAAACAGCGACGAATGGAACGATGAAAGAGAGCAAAGAATAGCAACTGAAAGCGGGCTATTGTCAGGAATTCAGTGGAAAAAAGAAGTGAAAAAACGCGTTTAAATGCTAACACACAAATGACGACCAAATATTGAACTGTGATATGGTGCCCGGCATCAATGCACAAGAATTCAATAGTAGAATTCATATTTTCCATTGGCATCATTGCATTACAAACGGCTCAAATCAAATCGATACACATTGAATGCGGAGTTTCATCGGCTTCCTAGTAACCATCGTTCGTCTCGCCTGTCTCTTCCAATTTTTCACATAATTCTTCACGCTTCTTTTACAGGCATTACATGAATTTATGAATATATACGTTTCGTGTATTTCGTTCCATGGCTAGATCCTCTTGACGCACTTCATCTGAAACGCGTACAATCGAATCAATGAGCCAGACTCTGGCATCACCTAACTCCTTTACTTTGGGTAGTTTTCCATCTCCCTCTCTCTCTCTATTCAAATACTGCTATTGTAATTGGCTTTTGTGCTTTGCCGACCAATTTAAAATGCGATTTTGATTGAACATACGATAATTTGAGTGCATGACCGACCGATTTCAATCGATTTTGTGGATCGAGTTGTTGTCTGAAATAACACACATTCGCACAATTATTTGTTCTTCAATATTAGATACAATTCTGGAGGCGCATACATATTGTATTTGTGATAAATAAATCATGTTATGCGCACGAATGATATGAGGTTTGCATTTAACCATGAATTCGGTTCTGTGTGTAGATAAAACCAGAGTCGAGTCGATTGCCAAGAAACTTTACTTTCGAAATAAACTGCAATGATAAATCGGCTCTAAAATCTAAATGATGTACTTATCAAAACGTGTCACGCATTCTTTAAATTGAAGAAGTGTGTTTAAAAAAAATGTCCCTATTCATCTCGATGAAATCACAGTTAAATGGAGTGTAATGTGGTTTAGAACCAACAATGCCCCCACTTTTATTTTTGTAACATTCGCTCATCATCCCCCTGACAAATGTTGCGCCCACAATTCTACCTCGAACAACTAGTCTTCTTGGTTAATTTAACTGAAATGTTCGAGTGGATCAATTTTTGTCGTTTGATAATTCAAATTAATAAAGCCACCCGAATCGATGTGGTGAGACCGAATACAATGGATATTGTATGTTCCATCGGAACAAAAAATTGAGCCAAATGCTCACCACTTGCAATATGTATATGAGAGAACAGACAAAATGAAAACGTTTGCGGCTATAAAAACTAATTCACCCAGAAACCACGAAAATATATTACATATGTATAGACAACTTCTACAGTGTCAACTCTGCTCCTATCTGCATACATAAAATCTGTGATTTATGCTAGGTGTTTTAAGTGTTTTGTGTTTGATGTGATGAGCTTACCATCGGCCACTTCACGGAAAACGCTAGAGATGTTGATGAGCATAAACACTACCTGAACACAAACCGGACACACACACACGCCATTGCAGCAGACACTGACATGAAAAACAATGCTTGAAACTGACTTTTTCACAATTGAATTTGTCTGTTGGTATGTTGCGTGTATGTGTTTTCCATGCTTCGTCAAAAACTGACCACATCGTTCGTACTTTTGGCGTGGTTTTCACTTTGAAAACTTTGTCTGGCGGGAAGGACGACCACCGTAATCAAAAACTTTGAGATTATGCATTCACATTTGGTGTTCGGTTGTATGTCGTGTGTACTTTTTTGTCCATTGATCGTCAATTTGGTTTTTCCTTCCATTTCACTATGTGCTTATTTTCATTGGGAAAACGTGAGCGAAAGCTGATTTGGGGAAATAAGAGAGAGCAAATTCCGCTGTAGCAGCGGGAAATCAATAAATATGACAGCATATCGCTATGATGCTGTGGCATTTTCATCAGTACATAATGCGTCAAAATTTAATTCAATTAGACACTTTGTGTTGGAGAACGCAGCTATTCGCTTGTGCATGTGGATTATATAATGCTAGGCTAAATGGGAAAAAAGTTCCAACCAACATCGGTTATTCAGTGTTGAAATTTTAATATTTGCTTCTTTTCGAACGTGTTGAAATTGTACTGATTCATGATTCGAGAATCAGCTGGAAGCTTCATGCATTACGTTAAATATCGTTTTCAATATAACATCTTGTGAAATTTTGATTCATGTTGAGTTTTGTACAGTTATTACATATCGACGAAAGTTGTTGGCTTGACAGAAATTTTCATTGTGAAATAGTTTCTGTTAGTTGCTTGATAATTCGATAGAGATAGTTATGGCGAACACAATATTCAAGCAAAGCGAATATCACCGAGGGCCAATAGTTCGTATGTGAACGTTCATTGGCCTCCCTCTCTTCAACATTTGATGATAGAAATGCAAACGCAAACACGATAAACTTTCATTTCGACATTAACAAAGAGCTGCATCCACAAAAATTCACGGCCAAGTAATTGTAGACCACGTGCTCAAACCAGCTCAAACGTAGCAGACATGCAGAATGATTCGTTTACGAATTGAGTTAATTCGAATGAGCATTTACTATTCTTACCGTTTATAAAAATGTGTGTTGACGACGAGCGAATATTTCGAACGGCGTTCGAAAGCACACAGAAATTTACTTCAGAGCATGAACAAAATACCGGCAAATGGCATTTTCTCAATATGATTGTTTTTGTTGATATTTTTTTCCGAATATTCGTTAGTGTGCAGAGTTGTTCGATATGTCGAAAAACTTTCCTTGAGCACACAAAACAAATAGACGCGCACGCGTTCTATTCTTTTCTTATATACTTTAGTGATATGCAGTGATTTTGGAATACCTAAGACCAAAAACATATACACCGAATGAGAACTTGGAAAATACTGTGCTATTCGTTGCCTTGGTTGAAAGCAAAAATCGATACGGCTCCCTTTTGTGGCGGCCTTCGTATATATACGCACATATATGTACAACATCCTGTGCAAACACAACCGAAATTAAAACTTAAGGTAAACTTATTTCAAATTTCAGTAAAAACAGTGAGCCAAAAACATATCAAAATTTGTGTCGAATAGAGAGTGAATGAGAGAGAGAGAGAAACGTGCAAAAAACTGTGGGGAAATGGGAAAATGAACAAAATGTACAGCTTCGATGCCGACCAGTTAGTCGCGTTGAGAATGGGCGCGCTCGTTAAAAAATTTCTTTCAACTGCAATGGCATTTTCATGGGACCGAAACCGTTTGAGACGACAACAAATTATGTTTGATGGGTGAATGCTTGATATATGCCGATTATTATTTTATTTTAAGCGGAAAATGTCAAGCGATTCAAGTGCGCTCATTTTCAGCACAACGCTCCCTGTAAACAACTACGAAGAATTCAAGACAAAGAGCCGCAAAATTTAACCAAACAACATTTTATCAACCGCAAAATACTTGGTTCAGTTGAATTCATCGCAACTGATGCGTTCGGCTGTTGAAATTGTTGTTTCGGGTTCGCATAAAGGAACACGTGAAAATATGAAGTAAAGAGAGAGAGAATAAGGAATATTAGTAACCACTGAAATACCAATGTTGCTATTAAATAACAGAAATGCTGCAACGAGAGATTGGAGCACAGGCATGCAACTAGGGGTCTATAGAGTCCATTTGCGTGAGAGCTTTGCTTTAATGACCCATATGATCGCATCAATAAATGAGATCAAGCAATAAGCGTATTTCGATCAATCAAATTCAGATGGTGATGAAAAGTAAATGGGTAAAATGTTTTATTTTCGCGATCCTCTATAAACACACAATCCCCTAGAAGCATGCATCGGAGAAAATAGTTTCGCGCGCGCTTTGTTCGCTCAGTACGCTTCGGAATTCCATCATAAATCAAGCAATCAGCTCATCATAGTTTGCACACGTCGCATAATTACTATTAAAGCAATAAGAGAGAAGCAAAAAAACACAGTGACAATACAAACAAATGACGCCGATGCAAGACAAAATATGAAAAACTCGAATGAAACTTGCTTCAAATATCATGGAAGCGAGAAGCAAGAAGCGAGTAATACCATTTCGTAGATACAATTAAGCTTATTAGCAAACAAAACGAATTTCATCGTCGTCATTATAATCATTTATTTTTTGTTATTGTAGTTTTCATTCTTCATTGATTTTCCTTTTATTTATGCAATTATTGATTAAAGCTTGTAATGGCACGCTATAAATCGGGTTATATATGGCCTATGGACGTTTGCCGTTCAACGGCATCATCAAACACAACACAACATATAGACCAACCTTCTTGCCCGTGTTCGTGTGTAATTGTTGCTCTGTAAATGGAATCAACGAGCTCAATACGAATTATTGTTATGACATTTGCGATCGACATGTGATGTGTGACGTTGATGGATGTTGGAACAAATCGATAATAAGTTGAACGATAGAAAATGTGTTGTGCTGTGCGGCCAACGTCGCCAACGAATCAATTGGGGTCGATTGGTAATAAACGTGGCCACATATTCAGCATATTAACAGGTGTTCGATTTTATAGCCATCGCGCGCGCATTGGTAGGTAAAACCAATATGAAATTATCCCTGCAATTGGATGAACCTCATAGTGGCCGGTTAATCGCCAAGTCAAGTTTGTAATTTCAACCATTCTCCGGCACGTTACGAATTAATTGAACCCCAATTAATTTCTCTCGTTCGAGTATAAAAATATAGCTGAAGAAATTTGCACCTGCAACTTTGAATTTGGAGTGAGTGAGTGAATGAGAGAGAAACATAAAATGCATCCAACAAATTATGTGTTACGGGAACAGAACACGCACCACACAAATTGACCTCCCGAAAAACAATATACAGCCCCAATTCACTTGTCGCACGTACGCGATAGGCAATCACCTTGCCTCAGATCTTGAAATGTGCCTTGATTTCCATTTGGAGGGGATCCTGTTTTCAATGCAAAGGTATTGCTCTTGAAGTGAAAAAAGATCGAATAAAACAAGTTAACACCTAAAAAAAAATTTATTGTTCATTTCTCCAAAGTCCGTGAAACGAACAGATAAGCGAACAAAAGCGGTCAACACAACAATAATCGGCAATGGTGTTCGTAGGTTAGCGACGAACAGCCACGAAACAATGAATAAAATAGAGGAAATTAAATATGAACGGAAACAGAAAATACGGTGATAATATGTAGTGTTGCCGGCGATTCAATGCGAAACGTTCAACGAAACAAAAACGATAAATTTGTAAGTGAGAAAGGCGAGATCCAGAACCAGCCGGACGGTTAATGTTTGGTGTTTACATTATATGTCCGTCTGTTTTGTATCGATGCTATTCAAAGTATGACTTGGAAAACAACTCAAAAGGGAAGTATCAAGGGCACACATCGGCGATTACGGCATGGAAGGCAAAGCTCATGGTCGAACCACAGCCAGAGAGAAAAATACGAAGGTTGGAACAGAAGAAGAAGTCTTTGGCATTTGTTATAAGAGACTTTAGTTGGTTTTAGTTTTTCGCTAGGATTTCATACGTGGCCATTGCTGGGTCCCCCGTACAAAATATGTGCATGGTGCAAGTCCATAACCATAAATTTTGCTTCACTTTAATTGCACACATATTTAACTAGTTGGTTGACATACGGAATTTTTCATGCATGCCAGCCAAACACGCGCTTTTTCAATCCTATTCAATGGAATCTTCACATTCAATTTTGCAGCATTCTTCCGTTGTTGGTGCTGCTGTTTTTGTTGTCATCGACAACAAATGCCGTCGTCGTTGTTCTTTTTTCTGCCGTACCGTGTAACAATACAATCGCACACACACTCGCACTCAATTTTTCGAAATTGGCGCTTTTCAAATGCGCCTTGCCGAACAAACACTGAACGAATGGGGCGACAACTAAGTCGGGATAATGTCAGGAGCTGTTTCGCCAGTCTTTCTCTCACTCTTTCTCTCTCGCAACATCCAACACATCTCGAGTAACAAGTGCACACGCACCCACCACCCAGCTATACAGCACAGCATGTTTTTCGCATTTACTATATTTGTCCACTAAGCACGTCGCATCTGTTTATGTGCTGACTGCACTATTGGTGATGTACTAGTATCATTTCCGCTTTACTTCAATTCCATATTTCACCAGTTCTCATTTCATTTTGGGTTTTACGTTTCTATAATTTAACTTTTTGTATGCGCTGCTGCGTGCGCCAGCTTCCTTGACTGTTTATTTGTTCGTTTGTCTGTTTGTTTGCTGTATTTGTTGATGCTTTTGCCTTGTCGACGGTTTTCGTGTTCATTTAATAAAAGTCAGTGAGACAGATGAATGTTTGGATGCAGTCGGCGAATGGTTTGTTTGTCCAGTTTGTTGCATGGCAAAAACATGGATAATTTTTGAAATTTGGCGGTGGAGAGGTGGTGGTTGGAATGTGTTGGATACATGGTATCACATTCACATTAGATATTGTACCATTTTGTAGAGACTGTGCGAAACCGTAGATTTTCGCTCCGATGTATCTATACGAAACATTTTGCAAAATGGACATTATGAATAAATACGAAAACTTTAACATAATATGTATTATTTGGGCGAAGCAATTGGAGATGGCAGCCAACAGTTCTTACACTTATATTGTGCTATCGAAATATATATCAAATTCAATTTCGTTTTTGCTCCTGCTCTCGTTGTTTATAAACATTCGTTAAAATTGCACAAGTGGCAAGTTCAAAAACGCATATCCCCGAGCCATTTTTTGGCATTCTCTTCATTTATTTGGAATAATTGGTGTAAACAATCATTTTCATCAATGAGATTTTCGTTTTCTCTCCATCTCGCGGCCAACCCCCACTCACTCTGTACCTTATTCTCAGTTGTTCATCTGAATGCGGATCCAAATAAACTAAGAGAGATGGGATTACAGTGAGATCGTGTGTGTGTGCCTGTACAATGTGCATGCATGCATTCATTGAGTTGGCTTTGAATTATACGGCTATTCTGTTACAGTTAATCGATACCATGCGGTCAAATACATGGCTTCATTCGCTCCAGTTTAAAGGCAAAATAACACACAGAAAACCATAAACATATAATGCAGCAAACATGGAACAGGTCCACTGATTAAACTACTGCAAAGAATCGCACCATAAAATCGTGCTGAATGTGTGAGAAAACTGTTCTGTCGAGGAAAAGATGAGATGTTCAACCTCAAATGTCGGCGTCTCTAAACGAGCCCATAATAAAACATGGTGAAGTGAAGAAACCAACATGCATAGGAAATTCATGAAATCCAACACCTCTTGCGTGCGTCCAAATAAAAATCAAAATTCCTCCTTTTTCATCATGTGAATGATCTAAGCAAACCTGATGTGAAATGATGCATAAAAGGTCGCATTTTCACAAGATATTATCTAGTTTTTGCATTACTGAAACATCAGAACTTTACATGCAAGCCAATTATATTGACCAAGCAGGGATATTGGGCACACTGAAACAGAAGATTTTGATGGGATGGTTGTGATATGTATCATTTGATCCTAGTGACTGAAACACGGTGCACAAAATGAAACTTTACAATTTTTTTAGCACGAAACATAATTTTGCTAATGGAAAAACTTTGTAAATATCTCTCGTGTTCTTGAAATCATCTCCCTATTCTCTTATCGGAGTTTGTTCATTAATGTTTCAGCAATCCCCATAAACAATTCCGTCAAATTTATCGTGTACGTTTCACAAAAATATTTCTCGCATTGTCTCAAATGTCCGATGCATATTTGGTCGTAAGTGTCGAGGCGAGGCGAGCGGCGTGTATGAGTTTCTTTTCATTTTGTAGTCATAGTGATTGTTGAAAGTTGATAAAAATCGCCAACATGTAAACAGTATGAAAACTGAAATCCAAGAGTTACATGGCTCGACAGGAGACTCAGCGTGCTGAGATCAAGTGTGCAAAATTACGTGCAAAGTAGCAGCATTTCGGCTTATACTGGCGTGACGAGATAAGCAACGTAAAGGCAATTACAACACCACATCATTATGAACGGACCAAGCCGTTAACCACAAAATACTGAGAAAAAAAAATTAATTGACTTTCTACGGCACGCTCATTTTTCTGATGCCATACTTACACCTTTTTTTTCTCTCCACTCTAATCGATTTCATTCTTGTTGCCTTTTGACTCCGTTAATTTCGCGTACTTAGAACTTATAATTCACAATCTTATGTGTAAACATTCTCTGTGTGTATTTCCCGGATTTTTCCAAAACGAAAGATCCTGGATGATAAGGCCGAAAAGCTATCCTAGCCTCAGCCGCATGCGACTATGCGCACGGCAATTTTGTGCATTCATTATCCAAAATCAAGATAATACAGATATTAATTTGGCTTCTCTCGTGATTTCCAGAAATGATTCGGTCTGTAATACCAGTATTTCAAATTTAATTATCTCTTGCAGTTATATAGCAAGTCACTCTTGTTTCTGGAAGGATCGCTTGGTATCAAATCAATGTGAAGTATTTCCATGCATTTCTTTGAACTCAACATTTGTGATATTTTCATATGTAAACTCAAACATTTTCAACGGGAAACACAATCGTACAACGATTTTTTACCACAAAACAGTAAATAAAGACAAATTATTCATTTTTTCCCATAATATTATTCATGTAATGTATTTTGAGCTGAATTACAAAGAATGGCAGATTCCGTTGCATCATACACTCATTTCTCGCACGCACTGTCTGTGCAATGTTGGCTACCTTGAAACCATCATCGTGAACAATCGAATGCAGCACAAATCAAAGAAGCATTCGAACAAAAAATAACACAATGCTTCTTCCTCTTCCAAGAACATGATGACGCCACCGAACAAAAAAGAAAACGAAATGCTCAAATGAAAATTCAGTGCACATAACCCATTTGTCGTCTGCAAAGTTTTCGCTGACTCTATCAACAACAGAATCGACGAAAATATCTGTAAATATGAAAGTCAAATAATTCTCCTTTTCGGTATTTTTCTCTATCTCCGCTTTCCGCTGAGGAAACCAATTTCAACGAATTTTTCTTTCTTCCGGATGATTTGCCTTTTAATACTTTTTCAATGGCATTTTTGAATTTTTACATCTTACAGCTTTATTGTGGCATGTCGTGCTTCATGCTTGCGCTGTATTTGAAGCAGCATCTGGAACCTTTTTGAGAAACGTGCTCTCGAAATCCAGCGAAAAAATTTGCGATTTGGAATCAATGCGAAAAGGGAAAGGACTAGATAAAAGGAATGACACTGTCCCTTTTTCAGGGAATAGAGCAAAGCAAAATAGAGCGAAAAGAAAGGAGGCACAAAAAGCAAACAAAATTAAAGGGAAATATTTATTCTCACTAGCCGCTTCATATTATTTATATGAGTTCATTCGCAGTTGTTAACTAATTTGACATGGTAGAAAGTTCGTAATGTTCGCGTAAACATAAAATGCACACATTCGTGAAAACTTTTGGTTCATTTTGAGCAGTGAAAAAAATTATTCAGCAATAAAAATACACTTGCTGTATATTTTCAGCAGTTTTTAGAATCGATGATTAAAGTTGCTGCCAAGGACACGTATTGCCACTACCATTTCATCTCTCGATTTGGCTGCATTTCTGTCTGGCCATTCCAACGTCTTGGTGATGATGAAATTGAAGCGTCGCATAGCGTCTCGACGACTTTTCACTGTCATCGTATCGCTTATAATTCAATTTCATTCGAGATTTGTGTACGTGTTCGTTTGTTCATATTCGATCGATTTCCAAATCAACAGATCAAATATACAGGTTGCTCGACAGGATCCATAACATATCGTGCATTACGTGTATATTTGGAGAGAAAATAAAACTAAATAATTTCAGAAGATAGTACAATCCATTTACGATTGTGCAGTCGTGTACACGCTGAAATGTGACGGAAAATATGAGCTCGAATTGCCAAATGTCTGTTTTGCTGAACGATGTTGAGACAAAGCAGAAAAAATTTGAACGAAAAATCAAGGCGATAAAATTTTACTGCGATGCTAAAATCATATTAAATAGGGATACATTTCGATTCATTTGGATTCGTTTCATTGTTTCATGACGATGTGCTAGGGTGTGGCGATGTAATCTCAATCGCTGTTCCGTGGCTGGCGCAAATAGTACAGAGGCGAACAAATTCTGATTTCAGTTAGTCGATTGGTGGCAATAAAGCGAGAGGGAGGAAGAGAGAGAGAGAGAGAAAGGGAAACGAGCAAGAATGCCAACGGAATGACATTTAAAACCAGTGGAAAAAACTAGGATTTTTTTTTGTATTTTCCTTTTTTCGTCGGAAAATGAGAAAAATGGTTCGTGTTCGTTTATTTAACTCAAGCGATATAGCGAAATGAGCGCCCCAGCCGAGTGTTCATTTTCATCAGTTTCTTCGTACGTTGTCTTCAATCGTATTTTAAGGTCTGACATTGGCTATGTTATTCGTACACTTACATATGCAATGACCTTTTGCCTCTCACTTGCCATACACCATACATTTGAATGAGCCATCATTTATTTCATAGAATTTTCTTTTATGACGTTGACTTTTTGATCCTCTTAAAAGCGCCGTAAAAATTGGCACATTTCGATTCTCGATTTCTTTTTGGAATATTTGAACCTTTCAAATCTACACTGCACTAAATCGTATATTTAATGCAAGCCATTGTCAATTGTTGCTTTTTTTTTGTGCGAATCCACTGCTTCATTTTTATTTCGTGAAGTGCACAAGAAAAAGCATCTTCATGAAACGGATCATTTGACTTTTTTACTCAAACTATTCAACAGCAATAATATGCGCAGTTGATTGTAATAAAATCGAAGAGATGCATAAAATCTAATATTTCGTCGTAACTGTGCAACATTATGCCAACACATGCTCTATTTTGCTATTCGATTCTGTCTGCTTTGCACGTATGTCGCGTGTATTTGTGCAAATTGAATTTTCATGCTCATTTTTGTGCTAAATTTTTATGGTCGATTGTACCGATTGAATAGTGAAAGTTCTCGATGTTTGCACCGCTCGATGATAGAAGTATTCATATTCATACAGATTATGGTCGGTGACGGTCTGGGGCAATATGCAAGTACAGCACGAAGAGAATAGCTCATAAATCTATTGGAATCTGTAAAATGAGCAAAAACAATAGTTTTCAAACTCTTTGCTTGCGCACTGAACAGCGAATTTGGACTTATTCGGAAACTGAATTCTAAGGAAAATCAGACTGAACATTTTACAAAGTATGCAATAAATTATAATCAAATGTAGTGGATTATGGAATTGGATTGTTTTTAACTGAACAATGAACGAATCCGTTGAAGAACGCCGAAAATATATACATACATTGATTGCAGGCATTGTAATAGTCAACAATATTCCTGAGTAGGAATTTGACATGCATGCATAGCGAGGATTCTAGAAACTTAAATCGTCAAGTCGTATTTTTGATACCAAATAATATTTAAAAGCTATTTGGCAAGCAGTGTAACGCAACTACTGTATCAATGTGTGATGTAACATTTCAATTGTCATACTGTGTTGTTTTTTTTTTTCTTTTCCTTTTATTTGGTTGCACGTAAAACATTTGGTCACACAATGCATGATGATGCGTTCTCTACAAGCCAACACAAAGCCACAACCCAAAATCAAAATCAAATGTGTGTAATGACTGAATATTGTATTGTTATTGCCATTGTTCACGTCGCCGATTTTCTTAACTTCATTGAATGCGTTGCAGCACTTCAATTCATCAAAATGTTATAGTGACTAACTGTAACTGATCTGAATAGACTTCATTATACGATGTCCCCATCTTGCGTTCTCCATGCCATCGATTACGTGTGTTCTTCATTCTTCGGGCTATTTTTATGGTATTTTACCAGAGCTGTGTATGTCATTTGTGTTATCCTTTTCATGTTTTTTCCCTCTTGCCCATTGTTCAGCAACTATCAATAGTAAGTGCATTCATCGACATTCACCTTATCGCTGTCAAATGGTTCACCATTCTACACATTCGCTCTCGTATATGATGTGTCTATTTAAAAGAAAACACAAACAAATGACAATTGATTCTGTTATTGTCATTGGTGCTCAAGGAAAATGTCGAAGCATTGAATATGCGTATGACATTCCATCGAAAAATACGACAAATGGCTTTGTCAATTCCATTTCAATTTCGCTTTACAGAACCATTTTTTTCTTTCAATCATCGATTTTCTAAGATTTTTCTGGACTTTTTGGAATGCTGTTGTTTGTTTTCTTTCGCATTACATTTGCAATGAGATTTGCCTCATGATTCAATCTCATTGTACAAATGCCGTAAGAGTGTCTCACCAAAAATGGAAAAGATTATTCTTTGTACAGAAAGTAAATCTCTGTTGCAAAAAAAAAAAAAAAAATGAAACACAAATTCTTCATAAATTGGAAAAATGTTAATCTTATTTGGGGAATAAATACTAAATGTCCTTGTTCAATTGATGAGAAAATCTAATCTTATATATTATTTGGAATCAGTGTTTCGCATTTGAATGTTTTGTTTTTCGCATAATAGAATGTTTCGCTTTCACTCGTTCGGCTGATGATGCTTAGAAGCGGCTGCTTTATAGAAGCGTATACGTTCGAGATAATTACAGTATTGAATAGAAAATGATGTGAGGACTCACGGCTGTAGCATAAATGTACAACATATGCGATACCATACGCCCTAATCATTTGGGAAAACAAAAGCTTAACAAAAACCAAGTTATTCAGATTCAGCGTTCGATTCTGGTGGATTATTGAAGTGTTTCGCTGTTGCCCATTTTGTGTATACAAATTTTGCTTTTGTTTCTCACTCCCTTTCTATCTGGGCTGTGGCATCCCTTTAAGGCAGGTCGAACCAGTGTGGAAACGACATCACAATTTTATTTGAGCGGTGAGTATATCAGTTAGCAACAGTTTGACGTGAAATGGTTTCACGGCTAATAAAATCGAACCATCTGCACAAATTGCACGCAAGCACGGCGTGGCAAATACACTTTGCCGCACGTAATGGCGACAAGAGCAAAGATGGTGGATTAAAAAAAAATATATATAATTAGATTTGCTTACATACAAAACATATGTTAAAATAGAGCTGCGCTGCAAAAACCGAACCATTGAGAAAGAAGTGATCAGGCAAGCGGCGGCCAATTTATGCGTACCTCTTGCTAATTGAGAGCGGACAGGGCTTAATTGAGATTGAATGAATTGTCATTCTGTGTACTCAAAAACGAGCATTTACTCGATGGGCCTTGATGGCGTGAACAATTTTCAGCGAAATCATTTGCTACAATCGGCCGTGGCCGACATCATCGAATAAAAGATAGAATGGAAGGAAGAAAGCGAGCAGCCATCACACAAAAGTGTATAAAAAGGCACATTTACTTGCACAATAAATTATGTTTTGTGTATGGACATACGCGAACGCAAAATACGAAAGAACGCTGTATTCAACTCAACTTTGCTGTTCTTATAAATGGGCCATTTTATGTCAATGGTTTTCCCTTTTTTATTCGGTGCGAGATGTGCATTAGCATTTCTATTGAACCATTGTTTTCATTTTCATTTTAATTATCCTCGGTATTTTCGTGCTCATCATTTCAATGCGGCATGCTCGTTTTTTTTCTTTGCTCAGCTTCCCTTTCTTTCACATCCACATAAATATATATGATCAGACGTCGCTACTGGTTTTTTCAACCATGGCCACAGTTGTTGGCTGCACATTTTTCTTCCTTCGGCACACATATTTTGATTGTTATTTCATTTTATTTTGCACTATTTCATTATCATTGTCATTTAGTCAAGAAGGATGTTTTTCAACTATTTTTCGGCTTGGATTGTTTTGGTTCTCCGGTGCGCGCGTATCGGCTTCATCCAATCCGAAGAATATCCATCCTCGTTCAACTCGTATCACCACACTACTCTTCTTCCACTTTTTCCAACAATTTCCATTCAAATTATAAATTTTATTGCACCGAGTGGTTTATTTTCCCTTTGGTACAGTATTATGTTAAATGCTGGCTGGAAACAATAAAGTCGGCATTGCCGTCTCTCGTATGCCTCCACATCAACATCATCATATCCGCAACGCGCTCTGATGGCTTTGGCAATTGTGAATAATGTTCGTAAAATGTAATTAAAATTGCGAGCATGGGCGAGGGAGACAGAGAGAGAGAGAGAGAAAGAGAGAGAGGGAGAGCGTCGAGCCGGAGGAGTTAGTTAAATTGTATAATGTGTGCGCCGTCGTTCTTCTGTTCCACCATTCGATGGCAGTTCTCATCTCTTGCCACCGTAGAAAAATTGAGAATTGTCGAACAACTTTTGAATCCCTTCTAACATTCTTCATGGTCGTGTATTTCGCAGCAACGTTTCATTCGTTTTCAGTTGAATTCGTTATTGCTCGGCTATTCGACATAACAATATAATGTATACACGCGCCTGCGATCGAAATCTACGATTTGGATTTCATTGTATCAAGAAATATTCAGATAATCTCTTTCTCTATGCACACATTTTCTACTCGGTGACTGAACAAATCCTTGTGATGGTTTATTCCGCCAAATTTGATGTGCGTGTTTGTGTCCAATTTGTTTGAGCGCATACGCACAAAAGGAGAACACTGAGAGAGAGAGAGATAACACCAGTAATCGTGCGCCACCAACGTTATACACATACACACAACTTCAATGTAAAAACGAAAAGTGAAAAAAAAAACAATAAATTAACTTTTTCACATAAAAAAATATATACGAAAAAGAAACTTTAACGTAATATTTAGATAACGGCACATCAGCAACATCAGTCACACAAAATGCACAGTTAGCGTGGAGGCAACAGCCGGAGCGGAGTGGAGCGAACAATAATCTGCGGCATCGACAGAGGAGAATGAAAGCGAGAGCGAGAGCGATATACATTTTGTCTAATAAAATTGAATCGGGCCGCATAAAAACCGCTCCAACAAATATGATTTGAACATTGTCTTGAAGATTTACGTGCAGCGTGTGTATGTGCCATCGAATAAATGCCAGAAATAAACCTTATCATTTTGCAAAAAAAAAACGAGTATGCGAAACAAATCACAAGATATTTCCGACATGTTATGACAACATATCTCAAAGTGAAAATATTTCGCATTTATCCAGACAAAACATTTTCCATATACCACACATCATATGTAATGTAGGTAAATATAGATGAATGAATGGAAAAAAGCGAAGAATAAAAGGCAATAGCACTTGCTTGTTAAAGTAGCGCGCGCACACATGCAGAAACACACAAAAGACCACTTCTTACGAAAATTCCGTTTGAATGCCATTCTCGCCATGTTCGTGCCATGCTATGCCCTGCCGACTGAAGATGCTTTCGCACATCGGAATGAGGTGGAGGAGAGCCAGAGCCCAGAAGCACAGAAAAAGAGAATTTTTGGAACTTTGTTGCACAGTCATTAGCAGATTCGTTATGATATGAACGTAACAGGATAAAAAAAAAAATTAAAAAACGCCTTAACAACAAAAATTATCGTGTTTTTTGATTTCATCGTGGTTCTTTTGGTGAACCGAAAGTTGTCGTCGTGTTGTCGCCTCTCCATCCTCTCCATATTCGGAATGAGAAACATTCTTGAAAATGATTTTGTTTGAACAACTTCCAAATACACTTTTAAATACGCATAAAAAAAATGTGTGAAAAATGCCGCTTGTTCACATGCACATTATGTGTGCAAAGGAAGAGGGATTCCTTCGTGTCCGACGAACACCAAATCTAGACACTGCTGTTGAAACAACCGATGATGATAATAATGATGAGAAGAAATTGAGATGAGAAATGACTTCTCAAAGCGACTCCCTTTTCCACCACATCACAAAATCCAACCAAATTATAAATATACGGGTATGTTTAGAATAACTAAATCCAGCTTTATTTATGCGTGAACACTTGGTGTTCAGTTCCAAATGTGTATAAAGTCCTTAATGATTTTGGTTGCGTCTTAAGTTACGATAGTTTCGGTATCGACCGATTTATCTTTGACGAATAGGCATGTTTAGAGCCTAGCAAAAATTTATGACACATGTAAAATACACCAATCGAGGACATTTATCATGTTTCTCATTGGATTTCAGTGTGCATTTTCCCACTTTCGAAAAATTATTGTCAATGATCATTTTTCGGCATATATCTTAAGATTACTCAAGAGACAATTAAAATTCGGTATATCATGAGATGTGCTCATTTTATTGGGTTCTTAGTTTTTTTAATCAATTTGCCGTTGCTGTCGCTGTCGCTGCTGTTGTCAACATAATTTGAACGTGCAAACGCTAAGATTGTTAAAATAACGCTCAAAGCAACTAATGTCTATGCGTCGTTTTTTTCTTCTACAAAACGACTGGAATTTAAATGAAGCGGAAAAGCGCACTCGATGTAATAAAGCTCCCAATCGATACGACCAATTAAGAAAATGTTGTCGGAAAACGCAAATTGTTCTTCGACAGAATATAATTAGAGATACAATTAAATCCGAGTTTGAATCTGTATCGGAATGCTAGTTTTCTAAATCTCAATCAGATTTTGTTTTTTTCTCAATCTATTTACCATTTTGATGGTGCATTTGCGATACAAAAAACGTCACCATGTGCACCCATCTCGTTGAATTGGCATTTTAACTTTGATTCGTTTTATTGACGTCAAACCAATTTATACTAGACACTTAAAGGAACTAGCAGTCTTTTTTTAGGCTATAAATGAAAATCGATAACTTTAACTGGCGTTGTTCTTTTCCACATAGAAACAACGTCTAAGGCCCAGCGATAAATTTGCAGTGATTCAAAAATGAGATTATTTAATTTTTGTGGGCGATGGTTGTTGTTGGATTAGTGTCTCGTTTATGCATTATCCTTTTTATTGGTGCAAGAAAATTTCAATTTCTTATTCAATTTGAGTGTACTAGCAAAATGTTCGATACTCGTTGTCGGCTTTTCTCATTAATATCACCATTTATTTCATGTAGAGTTTGGGCTATTTTTTGGCTCTCACTCATTCGGTGCCTTATCGATGCGTCCTTTTGCGTTCGAGCATCTTCTTTTTTTGTTGGTAACACCGACGCAATTCGAAGGAAAAACTGTCGACGATGGAAATCATTAAGCAAATTCGTTCTCATTAACTTCTGTTATGTTGATGAGTGTAAAGGCATTAGAGGGTATTTTTCCATCTCGTACGGAAGAATACTCATGGGCCCGTTCCATCATTTCTCCTCTCCCTTTTTTCAGCTTAAACGAAAAGAAACGTGGCTGTAGCTCAACCGCAAAGGAAAGAAACGCTTTTCGTATAGCAAATGTTAATCAATTTGCTGTACCTAAATTCACATATTTCGAAAGATGATGAAACAGATGCAGACAATTCAAATTGTATTTTGTCATTTTAGTGAGAACCAAATAGAAAATACGAATTCGCGTTGCATGTATGTAAGACACACACAAATTTGTGTTTCTATGTATATCTAAATGGAGCACACACACATACATATATCGAACATCTTCCAAAATAAAGTGTCACACATTAGCATTTTGGGAAATTTTAATGTGGAATAAATGTTAATATCGAACATTTCAATATGTCGAAAAGAACTTTGATTCGAAAATGTGAGCAAATTACTCATCGCGATGATGCTACCAGTGAAATGTGTCGTTTGAGTCATTGGAATTAATTTCGGTTTGACGACGACATAAATACATGCTTGATATTGGCTTAAATGAAGTGCGAACGCTGCATTTATTTCAATTTTCGATGCAATGGCACGACTGTATTTTCGAAACATTGCATTATGATCTGTTGGTTACGGTCGCCTTCGTTGCACACAAAAGCGACACAAAAACTCACACAAATTTATGTGCATTTCTTCTCGTGGTGCCTCGAGTAGAAATATATGGAAATAGTCGAAAAACTTTTGTCGCATATTAATGAAGACGTAAGTCTGCAATTAAGCAAGAGAAAAGACGATAGAAGGCGCTTATTAAATATAATACAAAAATGCGCTTAGGCACGAAAGAAGTTAAGTCATTCACATGAATTCATAGAGCCGGAAACCCGCCAAATCCCAGCATCGTCGCTCTTACTCGACGAAATGAATTAGTTTCTGTGTGCGCTCCGTGCGCACAATGTAAACACAAAGCGCTTTGTGCTAAGAGTATGTTCAGCACAGAAATACGATGGGATAATAAATTTTATTGAAATTATTTTATCGACAAATTAATGTTCGCACTGTGTATCCAAGATACATAAGCTCGTTGAAAGACAGAAAATGGCACTTGAGGCTACATGAACTGAAATACTCTCGAACACTTACTGTCGCTACGTTCGGCGCTGTGATGTGCGAGCGCAGAAAAAGGGTGAACGTATTGAATGAGAGATAACATTTTACGACATTTATTATGTATGTTGTAAATTGTATGCCGTCCACTCTTTCATTTGCTATTACCATTAAAACTGTAGCGAGATATATCTGTTTTCGTGCGCCACATTTTTCATGTTCTCGTGAAAGCAGTCCATTCAACAACATGAATGGCAATATGATACAGAGCAAACCCGCTCATATTGCACACGCACGCACACTTCGTCGATTTCGGCAATGTGCAATGTGTCCAAATTGAAGTTTAATCTCGAAAAGATTGCTCAAACACACGAACAAAAATGTCCAAACCAAAAATTTAAATGAAAAAAAAAAAAAAAAAAAAAAAAAAATAGATCATAATGCGATATATTTGGAATAAATTCGATGGATTGACGGGCCGACGCAATGCATTCGGTTATGCCGTGCTCTCTTTTTCAGCGAGATGTGGCAAGAGATATTTTTCCATTTTGGTGTTATCGTAACAAATAATTGGATGCCTTTTAGTTTTTGGACACGGGTTTTTTACCGAAGCACTTTGATGTGGCTATAAAATGACAATCAAAATTACACGTTACCAACAACCCAAACAAAAAGATAAAAAAAGGTCTTGCGATAAAATTGAAATAAAATGATTTCGTTTGTTTTATTTAACTCTCACGCGCTTTTATTCGTTCCTCGCTTTTATTCGACCGCATACGAGATATCTGTTGTTTGTGTCTGCAACAATTTCATATTTTCCACTAAATGATAAACAGATCAAACATAAAAAAGCAGCTATCAATATAAAAGTGTTTTGCCGGAAAAAACTCGGCTCACGATAATCACAAAGGATATCTACATCGAAAAAATATGAAACTATAGTATTTTTTTCGAGGAAGTGCAATATTTGGATCCTTTTTGTGTTCGCAATAATCTGTGCGGTGATTTTATTTTCCAATTATTTTGATTATTTGAAAAGTCATTAAAGTTTTCGATAAAATTGAACCATTCCAACAATTTCCAACAACAATTACCGACAAAATGCAAATAAAACGCTCCGTTTCACAAGCATTTTCAATTGATTTGAATGTGGTGCGGTAATTTTACGATCATTTATATTTCTGTCTTCTCATGCAACATTCTAACATTCAAATCATATCATTTAAAATGTTTGTACAAAGTTTTGCCATAGCAAATTATTTAAACACGCAAATAAATAGGAACCGAAAATCGATATGGTCTCTAAGTAGAATTAATGAAATCCAATCGATTTTTCGACTCCCAACATTCAAATCAAAAAATCAATGAAAGAAAAACAGCACGAAAGAAATAATGAAAGATAATGGTTAGAACAAAAAGATATAAATCGTTTGATTCCGAAGTTCGATTAGCAATTTCATTTTCTCCAGTTTTCTGTCCGTTTTTCTATAGCTTTATTAGATGCGTTTAATTATATCCTCCACGTATTAATGGCTTTAAATTAATTATTCTAATGAGATGAACTTGCGTTGCCGCAATATCTACCACAATTTTATCCGGATATCTGCCGAGATTTTTGGTGAACTCATGCTGTTTGACTTGATGATGCTGGAGCAGCCATCCGATGGGATGGATCCATAATCATCCAAAGCTTAGAAGCTAATTCATATTGCCAAAGTTTTTAACAATGCGATAATAATAGATAAGAAGTTGTGTACTGCCAGATTCGATTCGGTGAAATAAATAATTTTTTCGTGCATTGAAACGTTGTGTGTTTGTGTTATTATTTTCTCACAACTTTGGATCAGCTTTTGCTCACATTCAACGTTAAATCGACACAACGAATTTTAATGTTTCGAAATTGATACTATCGTTCTAGCGGAACACGAATACAGAACATAACCGAAAATCTTGACATTTAATCGTTTTCCACTTTCTCTCTCTCTCTCTCTCTCTCTCTCTTTCTCTATCTTCGCACTTTTCGTCGAATGGACGAAAAGTGAATACTAATGCTGATGCTCATGCTCATGCTGTATAAGTAATAAAATGATGCTTCATCCAGCAGAATCACGCTACTCACAAATTCAACTAATCAATTGTGAGATTGATGACCGATTCTTTTTGATATATACAGTTTTGATTGTGTGCATGTGTGTAGAACCACATTTTCGATTGAAGCCATGTTTGAATCCCATCATGTGATGTGATCGCATGTGAATAAAGATTGAACACATCGTGTCAAAGACTCAGAACACCGCCGCAAAAAAAGAGATAGAAATCGAGGGATAGACGTTTAATAGACAAACACAAAATATTTCAATGTCTATAGTCTATACAAAGCAATTCGTATTATCAATAGTTGGAGTGCATCTCTTTCCGAAGACACCAAACGGAAAGAAATCAAGAGCCATCTCTCAAAATTGTACGATAATCGCTTTGTTATCGTTCATATACAATCTCGCCCTCTCTCTGTTTCTCTCGTTTTTCTTTTCAATTTGGTATATATATTTGGTGGACGTTATGATATTCCCACAGCTAAGACCGGTAAAAAAGAAATAATGAAAAAGCAGCGGCGGCAGCAACAGCAGCAGAATGGATATATTGTACTTTCGCTTAATTCATTTGTGAGTGTATTCAAGTGGATGCTAGAATTATCAATAATACAAAGAGAAGAAGGAAAGATGAGAAAAGATACGCACACACACGGCAGGCAAACGAGGCAGGCAAACGATATTGAAGGAATGAGGAGAGATACTCTTTACCGAATATGTAGTGCCACAATTCACAAAATGGACATGATACTGTGCGTGTAATGGGCAACAGAGGATCATGTACATGTAATGTAATGTATGTGAGTGACGTTGATGAAAAAAGAGACAGAGCACAAAGAACAAACTGGCATGCAACTTGTACGATGGTATTAACAAAAGTGGAAAAGGTGAATTAGTAAATACTTGACACATATGCACCAAGAGCGCGTATTGCAACGATATCAAATAATAATGAGAGGGCGAAGCAATTTATCGATAATCAATTTAGCATGGAACATGAGTTCGAGTTGATATAACTTGAATTACCACTTCAATATCCAATATCATAGGAACCATGGCAAAGATGTGTGGAAGAATTAAGTTGATGATGATGACGACGATGAGAGAGTGAGAAAAGTAGAAACCAAGAAATGAACCTGGCCACTTCACATCCGAATACGCACGCACACTCACACACCAACCATATCATGCCACTTGATATTGCTTAGGAACCGAAATGAGAGAGGAAAAGAGAGAAGGAGCCAGTTAAAACCACTCAGTGAGAACAACGTTAAGTGTAGGTACACACGGTGCCTAGATTAATATCGATTTTATAGGTTTAAACAACCCACTTTAGTGTAACATGTATACTTTTTTCTATTACTTTATTTCAAACAAACTGTGCCTTTTTTCTACCTATGCTGAAAGATTGTATGTGTGTGCACGCGAGAGTGTGTTGATCAGGTATGATTCCGTGTGACAAGTGAGACTGACTGTGAATTTTCTCCCAATTTTGATTAAATACAAACCAGTTAAATATAATTCCTATCTCTTTAAAATTTAATCCGTAAGTGCTTGCTTTGGATCATTTCGGTTCGTGGTGTACATTTTCCAGTCTTCAACTGTGTTAAATGGCATGAGTATTTGGGGTTGTATGAAGATGCGATACGATGTAATGATAAAAAACATGGCACTCTCGCGTAACAGACTTCTAAACAGAAAAAGAGGTGTACGGCGACGACGAACGACGACTCTTTGCAAAGTGTATTTGGTTGGAAAAGCTATCGCGAGCTATCATAAACTTGAACAAGACGAAAAATCTCATTTAATTTAAAAGTAAATAAGAGTGCATAACTAACTCGAGTACAAACATGCTTTTGGTATCAAATGAAATTGTATTCAAGAAGAAGAGGAAGAAAACTGATTGAAGAACGCATTCGAAATGTAATTCAAGACATATTTCCGTTTTCGCAGTGCCATTAAAATGGTTTGGTATCGCTGGAGCTATGCAGTGAGCGCTCGGAGTGAGTGTGCTCGTGTATATATGGATTTTGTTGTGTATCAGAAAACCACTTGATATATAGATGTGAGGTAGTATATATAAAGAGGTATTCGAAAGAGGTAAATATTTGATATCGGTTTGGCCGCCGGCGTACCATTGGTTTACACGGAAAATCACCAATGCCTCAGAATGAATATAAGTTGAGGCGAAAGATCCGTTTTCATATCCAGAGAGAGAAAAACCCCTCTCTTGCTCAATTCATAAGGATTGTTCGCGCTCTTCAGAATCTAGCTTTTTCTAAATCGACAAAAACTAAGAGAAATACCAGTCACTAATGGAAATATAATGTGATGATAATACTTCGGATTCGCAGCACTCACTTCTTGATTCGATGCCAAAATGAAAAACACCATTGAATCGGCAGTTATGGAAAATGTTTAATACTTGAAATCATTTCGTAAACAACATTGTCGAAAAAAAGTGTAAAATTACGTCAATAATATGTGCGATGCGGACGACGAATCTATCGACTGATGGGATTGCATTTAGATAATAGGACTAAGATGCTTGTAAATAGATAAAATGCTTAATATTTCATGCCATTTTCAATGTGCACACGATAATTCCATGTTCAATTTCGAGAGAGAGAGAGAGTGAGAGAGAGAGAGAGAAAGAGAGAGAGAAAGAGAGAGAAGCAACGGGATTGTGGCAGACATAATTTTGGTGGTAGTTCCTTGACTTTGATTTATACACCGAAACATTCGTTACCGCTGCCGCTGCTGTTGCATGTGTACTTTGTCTGTTTACTGATAGATATGCGAAGTCAACAACTGTGAGATTTGTTATTTCTCAACATTCCGAATATATTCTCACTTTCCTGTCTGGCAAATGTGGCGAAAGCGAATTTTCTACACGGAACCACACATCTCTTGAGCGATACATTTTCGATTAAATCATAATAAAACGAGCGCTCTAATATGACGAACATTACACTTTGAACGAGAGAAGAGTTTTCTCTGGTAAAATTGTAATCACCGATCTGCAATTTGCCCCCATCAAATTGCATGGAATAGCGTCGTGGCACATGATGCGGTTAGTGATGTTCTGAAAATGATAAGCATTGTATTTATATGGAATTTATCAACCCGATTAAACATTCAATGCTTCAAACGCGATTATTCACTCAATTTGTGCTCATTTATAATTTCTCATTGCAAGCAGCTGATGCGATTCCATTTGCTGAAGCCGCCGTCGCTACTTTTCGTCTCGATATTTCCAAAGAGTATGGTCGAGGCAGCACATTGAAAATATTGATCCAAAATAATTCTCAAAACTTTTGAATGAGCCCGTTTTTTTAATCACCATTTTCGGGAAATGAGTATGGAAATAGACAGACCATTTTTCCACATTATTTCCACTTGCGCACCAAAAGTGAACCATTTTAGCGGAATATTTATGGAAAAGGAAAGGCACAATAAATGCGCATATTTCATTTGAAACTACAAATGGAATGAAAATCGATAAATTAAAAAGAAATTACGGAAGCATCCAAAAATGGCGTTTCGATTGTTTGCGAATGTCGTAATGCCATTTTATCGTTTTTTTTTCCATAATTTTCTATTCAAAATAGAGCTATACACAGAGCAATGGGAGAGAGAGAGACACGGCTCAACATTATTTCACCTTTTTTTAATGAAATGCTTGTACGCAAAATAAAAGTGGGAATCAATTTACGTATACCCAACAGCGATTCAATATTGTTTGATATCAAAAGAATACAAAAACACATTCACTCAAAGAATATGATACGCAATTCTAAGCCAAATTCGCGGATTATTTTTTTTAATATTGCAATTGATACCGTAAATTTAATGATTTATTAACACGAGCTAAATGAGTTTTCACACGAGTTTATGAGTTAATTTATCTGGTTCTGGATAAATAAACTGGAGACATATAAAAAAGTTAAAACTGATAAACGGAAAAATTGCAAAAATCGAGACAGAAAAAATCGATAGAATCGTGTTGTTGTTTTCAATGTTAAATTGGCGTAGTGCACTCAAATGAAACTTACCTGATTAATTTTTTGCAGCCAATCGATATTGCAATCGCATATGAATGGATTGCCGCCAATGTAGAATTCGGGCAGCAGTTTGGCCGTTGATACCGGTTGCAAGCGCAATGCTTTTACATCCAAACTAGTTATTTGGTTTGCATACAAATCGACACGGGTTAAATTCGTTTTTTGTATGAATGTGTGCGGTTCGACGGTTGTAATGAGATTATCATTGAAAAATAGCAGTTCAATGCTATTTGGTATTGATGTTGGTGTCACTTTTTCAATTCGATTAAAACTCGCGTCTAATGTCTGCAATTTTAGTTGATTGTCCAAACCATAAACATTTGTTAATTCGCTCAATTCGTTCTTATGCAAATCGAGCCATTGCAAGCTCAGCGGAATTTGTGAATAATCAAAATGTTCGAGCCTATTATCGGATATATTGAGCCACAATAAATTTGGCATATGCGCGAATAGTCCATTAATTTCGGTTAGATAGTTTCCATCGAGCCGGATCGCTTGAATGCTGGATGTCATTTCGAAGGCACCGGGTTCGACAAATGAAATTTTATTGCGTGCCAAGTTCAAGATTTGCAAGCTGGGTAAGTCTTTGAATACATTTTTGGTGATATTTTCCAAATTATTGCCGATTAAACGTAAACCGTAGAGATTGGACATGCCACGAAATCCCGGCTCATCGAGTGACACTATTTGATTTTCACCCAAATCGACTGTGCGTAGTAGGCGCATATCTTTCAGTGCCAAAGGCACCGTTCTCAATTCATTGCCGTTGAGATTTAAATCTTGGAGTGAGCTGCAGTTGCGAAAAGCCTCTGGATGTATGCCGGTCAAAACGTTATTGTCGAGCGACAGTAGCGATAGCACGTACAGTCCATTCAGTGAATATGCGTCCAAATATTTAACACGATTATGTGACAACAGCAATGTATGGAGATTATTCATCGGTGCAAATGTATCGGCCGCAATCGATTCGAGTTGATTGTATCGCAAATTCAAGATTTGCAATGTATACAAATCCGAAAAGATTTCTGGTTCAAGATTTGTGATTTTATTGTTGGATAGATTCAATAATACGAGACGAATGAGGCCAGCGAATGTGTTTTTGTCAATCCAGCCAGATGTGATTTTATTGGTGCTTAAATCAAGCGCTTGTATCTGTTCCAAATTTGAAAACAATTTCGGCGAGAGTACGCTGATCGAATTGTTTTGTAAATACACTTCCTGAATGGATTGGGCAGGATCCTTGAACAGTTCGGATGGCAGTGCAACAATTTTATTGGAACTGAGATCGAGTATTTGGATATTTCGTAGGCCGCCCAATGCTTTATCGTCAACCATTGAAATTTCATTGTTGTGCAATTTTAAATGCTTCAAGCGCTTCAACATGCCGAAACCGTTTGCTGGCAATAGCACAAAATGATTGTAGGATGCGTCTAGCGTTTGAATATCCAAAATGCATGGTTGCTTTGAGCCATTCCTTTGGCCACCATCTGGCGTTGCATTGTTCTTTGTCGAAGTGCTGCTGCTGTTGCTGTTGTTTGTCACCGATGAAGATTCATTTGTCACATTTCCATTGCTGTTCGACTGTTCGCCCTTTGGTTTTTCACGGAATCCCAAATCGTTAATGTCCTGCAGACGATTCGCACTAATATTCAAGAAGGTCAAATCATTCAAACTGCAAAACAAATTTTCTGGCAACGACCAAATGTTGTTTAGACTGAGATCCAATCGCTCCAGTCCTTTTGTATGCGCAAAAGAATTCGTTTCAATGTCTAAACTAAGTGCTGGCCAATTAATATTGTGTGTGCGTATTGTTAAATTCCGTAAATCATTCAATCCTTGCATCACTTCATGTCCGAGTTTGGCAAATTTACAATGGTCGATGGTGAGATCTTTGAGTCGTGTCAGATGTTCAAAACTTCTCGGTTCCAATGCACTTTTTGCCATAATCGTATCATTGCATAAAATAGTCAATGCAATCGTATGCTCCGAAGGTATCACACTGAAATTTGTCGTATCGAATTCGCTATTTATTGTTCGCAAATTGCATGCCAACGACACCTCTTCCATGCCGTTGATGAAATATCGACAATCGTCTGGTGCGTCATATTTTAACTGTGCATCAACGATATTGCCGCTGTTCAAACTACTGCTGCCGGTGCCCGTGTATGAGCCCAATTTCATTGCACCGGCCATATTTTGTGCCGAATGCATTGGTGGTGGCTTAATTTTTTCGCTACGAATGCACATTGCTCCGAATGTGGAGGCCAGCAGCAGTATGACTGCATGTCTCATCGTGAACATGATTTTAGAATGATTTGTTCGGTTTAATTCATTCATGAAACGAAGATGAAGATGAAAAATGAAAAAATCCTGTCGCTTGCGATATTTCACTTCGTCGTCGTTGTTGTCGCTGTCGTCTTCCAATAATAAGGTTGATGGTTCGCTAACGTATTCCCTGAATTACGATTTACGATCAACACGCCCAAACTTTAAGGATTACGTGTTTTTGACCGCAACTTTTTTATCGCAAGTTCAAATGAAATATAAATAAAACTTTGGCCGAATAAAATACGAGCACGGGATTTAAAGGAAAGTAAGAGAAATCTGTTTGATGAAAAATAGCCACGGACAATTTGGGATTTTCGATGGAAAGCACGGATTTTTTCGATGATGTCTTTTTTGAGTGTTAGACTTGTTTTTTTTTGCTTTAATTCTGATATGAGTGTTGGCTGTGTTCTTCAGCTCAGTTCGTGTTTCGCATTAAAATCTCTAAGATCGATTTGTTTTTCTTCATCGATTCTACGTGTTTCGGTGTAGCTATTTTTTTTTATTCCTATTCCTTTCTCTCTCTCTCTCTCTCTATATCTCTCTCTCTTTCTCTGTGTGTGTGCGTGTGTGCTCTTCGACTCACTGCACTCGTGAGATGTATAATAATTTCGATAATATTTCCCGAAATGTTATATTTTCTGCTCAACTTTTTTGTTGGCTCGCTATTTTTTCGGGTGTTTTCTCGTCTATTTGATGCGGCTATTTTTCACGGTGCCCCACCAATGGAGTTTTATATTTGTTCCGTATTTCGGCAGCTCACTCGAGCTGTTTGGTGTTTCGATTTATATATTTATTTATGGTCAAGATGCATTTAATTTATAGCTGTGACGGTTATTCTAGTTTCACCGGGACCAATTCGTTTCACATACATATTTTGTGATTGTGTATATTGAGTGTCCGTGTTCACTTGTGTACCAACTTTTTGTTCGGTTTGCTCCTAGTTTTGGTTGCTGTCGGACTTTTGGGGGTAGCTCTTTTTTTGGCTTTCTCACAAAAAAAAATTC
Source organism: Obolodiplosis robiniae (assembly GCA_028476595.1). Classification (NCBI taxonomy): domain Eukaryota; kingdom Metazoa; phylum Arthropoda; class Insecta; order Diptera; family Cecidomyiidae; genus Obolodiplosis; species Obolodiplosis robiniae. The sequence goes on along the minus strand of CM052017.1, from coordinate 1,390,468 downwards.
TCGCGATTACTGTGGCATACCGCTTGATCCCGAATATAGAAGAACAGTTAAAGTTTTTCTCTCGCTCTCCCGAATTCTCAAAAGAGATATGGCAAATATATATATCGTATTGGTGGTTACTACTGCTGCTGGTGCTTATCAGCTTGACATTCAGATCATGCCAATTTAATGAGAGTTTGCTTTATTTTATATGCTCGTTTGTTTGGCTTTTTCGGACTATTGTTTTTATTTCGTTGTGTTCGTCGCACTTCAAGCAAATTTATGATTTCCGCTTTTTTCGCCGTTTTTTCTTTTACGAATAAATGTTTTTTCCCGAAAGAAGACCGTACATGGTTCTGTTACTCGGTTTGAAATGTAAATGGTATAAACTGTATTCGATTAATGTTTGATTTGAATGAGACTTGGATTGTAACCACACATTTTCTTCTTTTTTTGGCTTCTTTCATTTATGTTCTTGGTATTTTTTTTTTTGTTTTTTTTTTTTTTGTTATTTAATCGTTTTTTTTCTTGTTTCTAAACTTGATGTTCATCAATTCATGTCCGTTGTGTGATTTAGCTCGGTATTTCGTTTCGTTTTTTCTTTAGTTTGTTCCGGAACTTTTCAATTGATTTTCGCACAGAACATTCCACTATGATAATGCACCGATTTCATTAAAAATTCTCACAAGACGGAAATTTAATTGCATTTTCAGCTTTCGCTTTCACGTGTATTTTTTTCGTTTTGTTATTGGACACAACACATTGAATTTGTTGGGTGTCTTTAGCAATCAAAAAAAAATTCGTCGCGTAGAAATGAAAAATGAAAATAACTTATAATATAAACCAATTTTCAGAACTGAACATTATTTTGAATGAAACTTGGATTTCATGTTTTCTGATGTACAATGCATCGTATGTTGCTCTGATTTTTCTTTGACCTAATCAAATCAAAATGACAACAAAATCAAAAATTTCGGTTATTTTCAAACTGATTCTTTTGTGTTTCGTAGCAAAAATCACTTCTGATTTATTTCTTGTTTCTTTTTTCTTTTTCTTCTCCTTTTTTTCTGTAAGCCAAAAATTATACACCGTATTCTGTTGCACTCGGCTTTTAACGATTTTCACCAACACACGTTATTCACATTGCGCTTTTAGCTACGCGTTTTCTACGATTTTCAATTTTAAAATTTTATCAAATTATTCAATGCATTTCCAATAAGCGTAGAATGTTCTAACACACGTTTCAAACAGTGTTCGTTTCTTTGCACTCCCAGTTTTTTTTCTCTCGATATTCGTATTTTTCCTAGGGGGTCACACAAAAAAGAAGAGACAAGAAACGTAGACGGACGTCGAATTCGTCGACAGTGCTTACACTCGAACGTTTCAAACCAGACTGGAGCCAACACATTATTTCTACTCCTATATATATTTTTCGCTGTTTTCTGTGTGAATGTTTATTCTGGATGGTGCTCTGCATGTGCTGTATATCGTGTTACGTTTCAGCAGTTGCACCGAAATGAGGCACACACGCACGCGAAGAGAGGAGAAAGAAAAGAAGCGAGAAGAGAAGAAAGAGGGAACGACAAGAACCGATGTGTACGTATAAATTGGACGGACCAACATTGACATAGGGGAATATCGAACATATTCTCATTCTCTGCATACTTTCGTGCATTCCTTTTTCCTCGGCGCTGAATATGGAGATGTGTGAGAGTGTAACGCAATGTGTGTACATGCTGCTGAATACGAAATGTTTTGCGTGTTTGCGTGCGCATGATTGTGTCGGTGTGTTGCCCCTTCGACAAGCCAAAATGTAATTCTACATTCTACATGCCGCATATCATCTTTTGGCGTTGTTATTCAACGAACTTCTCCGAACGTCGAACGAATCGAGGAATAATCGCACCGCTGAATGTCGATCATTTTTGAGAGTGAAAGAAAGAAAAAATAGTGAGAAATTCAAATCTCTCAAAAATAACGAAAATACACAATTCATGAAGAATCAATTCTTTCTTTTTCTCCCGCCGTATGCTTTGGTTACGAAATACAGTACATGGTTCAAAAGCTAAACGCGTTTCGCTCGTAGAAACAACACAAAAAACATACAATGCGCTCGAAAATACATGCCAAATAACCAACTCAAGGGATCAACTCTAGCGAATCAACCGAATTATTCTACAAAAATGGTCAGCACAATAAAACAAGAATAAAATATATATTTTTTTGTCTTTGCTTCGCTTTCATTTTCTCATTCAACATTTAGGAATCATTTAAACTGGGGAAAATAACGAAATAAAAATAAAACAAAAAAAAAAAACGTATAATTTGTAATATGTATTTGGCTTGGTTTCGGAATGTGCAAGCATATCATGTTAATATAATGAATGTGTGTGTATGTATCTACAAACGGATCACATATGAACCAACATGCTCTTGTTTTGTTTAGCGATAACATCCAATTAAGTAGGAATATTAAATGCAAATTTTTAAAATTCTCCGGTTTGTTTCATTGCCACAATCGGAAAGAAGTGCGTCTCGATTATGTAACAAGGAATTGTACGATAATGTAGACGCATGCACTGGTGTTTGTAGTGGTTGTTCGTGAAACAAATTACGATTGATTTTTTCATGAGTGATTGTCTATTCTGGATTCATTTTCAAATGATTTTCGTATTGCACCGTAATATGGCGACATCACTTTATCCTTTTAAAGTAATCGAATTACACTAATTCGAATCATGAGATTCAACGAATCAACTTAGACATGACACATAATTCAGACTTCTTTTGCATCGCTTTTGATGACCAATCAATATGAATTTTAGAATCAATATAATTGTAGCTGTTCAATTTAATCTGAACTTGCATGAAGTCCAGCGTATTTTCTTTCCGATCTAAAATGATTTTCTCTCCGATCAAACGTGTGGGACTTTGAATCGTAGAACGAATAATCGTCGATGATTTGAAGGCAACAATCAAAATAAGCATGGAAAATTGTCGCATCGATTATTAATGGTGCAGTCAAGTGTTGCAATGTGTTTTTTGTGCGTCTGTAATTTGTTTTGAGTGAGGATGCGGTATTCAATAAGGGCCACCATAGCACTGTCAGCTATGGCAATCGCGGAAATGTGTGTGTGTGTGTGTGTGTGTGTGTGTTTGTGTCTGCAACTGATTGAAAACCCAATTTTATTACTATAAATTGTGCCGGCAGTTTCGCGTAAGTGGTTGCTGTTATTGCTTTCAATGCTGCACCCTTTATTTCGAACATTTAAGTCATTCCATCAATGAGACAAATTAAGTACCGAGAGCTCGCTGGGATTTCAATCGCAAAACTTGGTGTTTGTAATATCAAGACAAATATTTTCCAGTTTCTTTCGAACTAAACTTCACTTCTAGCGATATTTTCAGTTTACGTTTCGCATCGATCGCCCCTATGTCGCGCGCCTTTGCGCAATCCTACATCGTACTTTCATACTTTAAAATAAATAATGGAAAAATCAATCATCGTTGGTCTGAAGTAGCAGCAAAACACATTCTCTGAACGATATCGTGTCGAATGGAAGAGAAAATCATCATTTGTTGTAATTGACCGTTGCTTTTGCGGTGGACCTTTTTTCAAGCAAAATTCAACATTATTTATTTAATTTATTATTACTTTATATTCTGGTCGATAGTTACTATTTACATTTATGATCGAGTCTCCGAGAAAAATAGTTCCAAGATGCAGCTCACAATTTTTTTTAGAACAAATTCCGAAAATAGAATCAATCGCGAGGTTAACAAGTAAACAACATTTCAATTCGTACTGCGCAATACATCTAAACCGTGTTGACTTTATCGTAGCTCAGTGAAGCCCCAAGAATAAATTGTTTTCCCGAAAATGTTCTATCGCTGCAATAGGAAAGCTATGGTCTCTCTTCACAAAACATGCTCTGTAATTCAAATTAATTTGGAAGACGATTCCGCTCAGTTTTTCTATGTTGTTGTTTTTTTTATGCGTGCAGCAAATATTTGCGCGCCATTAATTTTCATGATTTTCAACTGTGCATCGGTTTCGGCCAAAGCAACCAATTAAATTGTTATACGGAAATTTATGAATCACTTTGGCTTGAGTATCGAAATAATAAAAACAATAATTTGGACACGTCGAAATGGACTCTCTCTCTCTCTCTCTCTCTCTCTTTCACACATATTGACTCGCAAACGGGATGGGCATGAAAAATGTGGCAAGTACACAATTGATTCGGTTCCATCGTAAAACGGCTATTACTGAGTGCGATGTGTACATTCGGTGGCAAATGTTGGCCAGCTCCAAAATCAAGCGGAATGAAATGAAAATGAAAAAGATGGATGATGTAGGCCCAATTTAGCGCGCTCACACACAAGCAAACACACACGAGAACATCAAACGTGGACGTGAACGTAAATCAGAATCTAGATAGATGAAAACAATAGTAGCAGAATATATTAGCTTCAATTATTGTCGGCAAAGCACTGCGTTTTTTTTCGTTTTAGTTTCTGTGCGCTTCTAATGTGTCCACTTCATCCACTTATTATTCGAATGGTTTCTCGATTATGCGCCCGGCTACAAGTCCGGCGAACATTCAAACACGGGCAAAATCGATTGATCTTCAATCCATGCTGAAATATGCGTAACCAATATTGCAACATATCTCAACAATAATTAGTTTTTTTCATCTCATTCAATTTCAATTTCGATTATGGCAATTAGGAACGACGAAACGATTGACGAGACCCGAACGCATATGCAACAAGATAACAAAAAATAAAAATCTACCAAATATGAATATGTAGCACGAAATTATTCTTTGTTGTTCTATAGTTCAATGTTTCTTATTCTAATTTCAATAACATCCAAACAATAATGAATGTCCGGAGAATGAGGCGCTCTCACGGGCTCGCTGGCATCTAACACAGTATATTCGATGCACACAGAAAAAAATTGAACACAAAAAGAAATAAAAGACAAGTTACGTTCGCGACGCAGCGTGTGCGCTGTTTCGTTTTACAACAATGATTAATGAATCGCAAACTATGTTAAATACCAAAATAATAATTACAATCAGTTTAAGAGCTGAGTTTTTCTCAACTTACCATTTAAATCGCAATCACAATCACAATCGCAAAGCGGTATTGTTATAAATATTCTTGCCGTCAACTGTCTAATTAAACAAGCATCAATTTGTTGAGTTGTTAGAAGTGAAAAATTGAAACTTGAACATCTCGCAGTATATTACGAGATGCTATTGAAGCTTATTAAACTGCTTAAAAGCAGATTGGCTGCGATAATTCATAAAATTTTTCAAAAAAATCAAACTCCCAAAAATGCCCTTGGATTCTGCCGAAAATCGTTTTTTGTATGAATTTTGGAAATGATAATTGCAGTAGGATTACAATCAAAAAAGCCACCGAACGAAGAAAAGACAAACATCACAAATATGAAAATGGATGTTATCCATATTCCAATTTTATGATTCAATATAATTGAAGACGTGATTTTTCTGGTCGTCTTGTCGATTTGCGTATTGAACCCACCTATTATGAACATCTTTCTGAAATTTTCGTCCATCTTATGTAATGCATGAAAATCGATTCAAAATTTTGATTTTGCGATGATTACATTCCAAATGAATCGAGTATTAGTAAAGCATTGCGAATGCATACATATATATTTATGGAATAATTATGTTGGGATTTGCTTCAGTACATACTTGTGAATGAAGTTTTATTGCCATAGTTCAAAGTAAGTCAATAATTTGAATTTCAAGTCGCTGTTGAAACTGAAAGTTGTGTAAATTGAAATTGTAAAACAATGCGCTAAACTGTTATTGATATGTCCATAATCACCTGATTTTAAGCGCAACAATCATTAAGCATTTCAACCGGAGTGGATTCCGTCGATGGTTTTCACTAGCAAGCTCGATGTTTGGAGCGGAGAATGTACATAGCACCGAGCATTCCATTAATTATGCAGAAGAAAAGTTTCTGGCGAAACGGATGCTCAAGTAGATGTTGATGTGTATTTAAAGTGGTCGATTTGAAGGTAAAACATTACAAATGTTGATAGTTCGGAATGTGGAGTCGAGCTGATGGAAAACCGGTAATAACATAATGCCAAATAAAATGGAAAATTAAACGTAATCCAATACGTATATATTTAGAATAAATGCAAAAGGGGGAAGGTTAAAGTTCGAACATTCGAACCACTTTCCTTTCCATGCTCAACACATTCTGAAGTTCAATCAACGATACATTTAATTCCGAGCTCAATACGAATCCTCATTTGTTGAATCATCGACGAATGATATAGCTGTGGCATACCGCCGAATAGTCTAGTTTATTCAGCCAAGCAAATCAGAGAGTCCAACACATATTCTTCCGCAAGAAAATCAATCCTCATGTGGTTAAACGTGAGCAAGTAGATGATCGCCGGATTTTCAGCCAATGCGAATATTAAAGATATAAAAGTGAGAATTAAAGGCAAAAGTCAAGAGAGCTACGTTAATGCAGACAACGAATCTCTTCTTATGGAATACAAAATACATTTTTTCCATTTTTTTATCTCCTTCTTCATTTGAAAAAAATACAGAAAATCGAAGAAATTGCATTTCTCATCATCGCGTTATGGAGAGGGAGAGAAAAAGGAATGTTCAATATCATGCATTTGACTAGTTCAAGCTGGAACGATGCGGTGCTGTTTGCCACCAAATGAACAACAACGCCAAATAACCTTTAAGCAATGCGATTTTGAGCAGCTCAAGTCGGAAGAATTGAGAAAATTTATCATCAAATTGATCGCAAATTCACTTGCGCCCGCGTAGAAACTCTGCACAATTCCTCGCACGGTAATTACATTCATTTTTATGATATACGTGCAGCACATCAAATCAGCTAGCCACATTTCACTGTGATTTTTTCACTCGTCATTTATTTCGGTAAAGTTGCTGCTCTGCTTTTGTGTATTGGTTTGATGAATTGTAAGCCAATCACGCCGCCCTATACTTTTGCTTGAGTCGTGGCTTCGGCTGATGTTGTGGAATTTGGCACTAGGCGATCAAATAATAGCTCAAACGAAATATGGCAAATGTAATTTATTTTGCTTTGCTTTGTTTCGTTTTCGCTATCAACATTATTTAAAACATGCAAAAAAAGAAAACGCTTTGGCTTGAACTCTCAAAAAAAGCTTTATGCCAAGTAAATGTTTGTCAGTAGAAGCCAAATAGGAGAAAAATGTGTTGAGATGAACCAAAGTTAAGTCTTGAAAAGAAAGCGCACGATTGTAATCGCGCCGAAATAAAGGTAGAAAGTGCGAAAAATCCAATTCAAACACATTATTACGATGTTGCACCAGCTGATACGAAACCGGACCAGAGAGAACACATCAACATCTTGTTACCGAATCAAATACGGATAATAAACGAGCCGTCACACTACCGTCTTCAAACGTCATTGTGCACCGAACATTTCAGCGTGATAGATTTTCGGCTTTGCCTCTTTTCGATCCCATCCATTTAGTGATGCATGAGAATATACAAAAAAAAGAACGCCGACTGAGGCAAAATGAAAGTGTGTATGTCACAGTCAGAGCCCGTGTACAATTTTGTGCATGTTTTTTATGTGTTTTTGTGAAAATTTGGACAAAAAAATGAGCCAAACCAACGAAATGCAGAGAATATGTTTCGTGTTATTGACGTTCCCGTGACGAAAATCGACTTAAAAGCAATGTGATTCGTTGGACGGCATTTTTGAATATTGTCGCAGGGTATTGCGGGTGTTCTTCCAAATACGTATTGACAACACACCAAAATGTCATGGAAATGAGAAAAGATTTGACAAACTCAACAACAGCACACACACACACACACACAAATTATTACCGAATAATTTATTCATCGTATTTTGAACAAAACCAACCACCATCATTTCGAGATTGAAACTGAATTGAAATCGAATGAAAGACATTTTATTGAATATAACAATGCAATTAAATTTGAAAGCAGAAAAATCACCCGTATACACAACACATCAGAAATATGTTGGAATCATTTAAAGAAATGCAAGCTAAAGAAACTCGTGCTGTCCACGGGCGAGTCGTTTCGCACATTGTATTAACTTAAACACATTGAAAGAATGATTTGGAATTGATACATTACACAATTTAAATAAATTGTTTTCGGGCAGCTTTTCACTTTCACCGTTCAGTCAATTCATTTAAACAGCCCTAAGTAATTGAATTTGCAATGACGATCCGAATCACTTTACAAAATTATTTAAATGCTTTATAAAAATCCAACGAAAAACATACTTATCATTTTAAAGCAACACTCATCCGAAGAGACACATAAAAATACAAACATTCAAATATTTTAGTTGATTACAAAATAAATAATCCATTTGGAAACTTAATTTATTTAAATGCTTGTTAACAGTAACAAGAGTGCATAAGAAAGACCTCGGAATTTTTGGTATGTTTGTTGTGCTATTTGGTAAGGACACCATTTGGTCAACTGAACTTGGTACCGTATGTCTACAACTTTCTCAAAAAAATGAACTAACAATGTAAACTGGCGCTGTGGATTCTTCGAACCAAATTCATTAATAGGTCAACCGTTCTGTTCCCACGCAAAGTTTAAGTTTCATCATGTTCTTGCTGCTGTTTGAACTATTCAATTCATTTTGTTGATTTTTGTCACATTGTTTTTGGGACCTTTTTTGCATTGTTTTATGGTTTCACTTCAAAAACTGGCGTATCGTTTGATATATGAATGTGAAACACGAAGTATTCGTTCAGGTATAGCTGTCGAAAGTTTTATTGAAATTTTGTTGGTTGAATGTTGGTGCAAAGTGCAAATGACCAACACCATAATATCGATCGGACGATGAGATTTCATTCGCTTGGAATTTGTCTAGATGCCTTTTCAGCTCTACACGGATACGTCGGTCAAAGCAAAATATTATTGGAAGGAAGCCGATATTAATATGTACTGCTAAGCGTGAAGCAGATATTCGCACACTATGCGATATCTGCGATTCCCAAATGCCAAAGCTAAGAATATGTGGGTGAACACAGGATGACAGGCGTTCCGTTTACCAACAAAAAACGAGAAGGGAAAAGAATTAAAAAAAAAAATCAGTTCGGAATGGGAATATCGTCTGACCGACGAAAAACCGAGAAAAAGAATGCCGAAAATGAATAAACACTTATGCGCAAAAAAGTAGCATAACAAAATCGACGAAAAGTCGAAACGACACTAACTGGCTAGTCGGCACGAAACGAATTTCAACTGCAAAGAAATGTGTTATGTGTGTTGTTGCTTGTCATGCTGACAAGCTGTGTGTATGTGTGTGCTGGTTGCCGCTTGCCGCGCGTACTTTTTACATAATGACAGTGATGATATAGCTAAAACGAATGTGTGAAAATGAGCATGGAAATTGGCTTCGTAAATCACGGATACTGATAAAGTAGCCATGAAAAAAAAAATGACTTACATGTACAGCTTTTCTCAAATTATTTGGTTAGCATCTTCTTCTGCCGAAGATCCGCGAACACACAGATGGGATGCGATGTTGGTATTTTTTCAGTGGCATATTCTGAAATTCATTAAGCATGAAGTGTCACATTGTGCGAATGAGCTGACATTTGTTTTTTCCAAACAAACACATGTACGTTTAGTGCATGCAGAGTTCCAAACAGCACAAAGATCCGGAAGATATTTATCAATATCTACTCTAGTTTTGATCAATTTGAATATTCTGTACAGAAAATTTAGTTAATTCGCACCATCAGTGAGTGTCTATGGAATGAATATGCTCATGTCAAGCGCTGGATTTGATGAATAATTGTTTAAAATGAATGGTTCCCAAGATCAATAAGTCAAATCATATTCAATGAATGATCAATATGGAAAATGCCACGGTTGAACTCTTGAGGAACTGCGGTCATGATTTATATTCGAATACATCATTAAGATGAATAGGCAAAAAAGTGGTTTTGCCTTAAAAACGGTTTCTTAATAAGAGGCCGCTTTTATAAAAAAAAAAAAAACGATCAATTGAAATGGAGACTACAATTTGAGACTAGGATAATATAAAAACAAACTGTTGATTGAACCAAAATCGTTTATAAATTATAAATTGCATTAAGCCCGTAATTTTGATTTTAACATTTCCAAAGCAATTTCCAGTGTTAGCGCAAGGCGCATTTTCTCTCTTTCTCTCTCCACTTTACCGCACTACTTTCGTTGACTGTTGTTTGATGTGCCAAATGGTGTGTTCATGTCAGTTTGTTATGGTGCAATTATGATAAGATTTTATAAGCAATTTAGCCGCAAGAGCGTTGAAAGAATTGGTTGAAGTGAGGCGAATATCAGCGCGCGGCAGCGGTGACGATAAATGCTTGCACAATACACCAATGCTGGCGTGGAGTTGTTATTGTTCGATTGGTGGTGATGATGCCAAACTGCTGCTGCTGTGCTGTTGCATCGTGCGGTCTGGTTTTTTCTCACACCGCGCTCGCGTTTTTCTTGTTCGCATTTAATATTTTATTTCCTGATTTATCGCATTGCCAACGCATACTTATATTTATGCACACATCATATTACTGACAGTGCTGCTGTTCTTTCATTTCTTCGCCTTGATACCTCATTCTTCACCGATGGCTATCTCCATTGAATGCTCATTCAACGCTCGACGCTCAACATTCGGGGCGACTCAGTCGATTTCTCAGCGATCAACACTGGTTGGGTGAGCAGCGCGCATTTCATATCGGAAACAAACATACCTTTCGATAGACAATGCATTGAAAAGCACCGATGAAGCAACATATGAATTGCATGTTTGCTTCCTTTGTTTCATCTGGTTTGCGCGTTATGACGTGAATTGTTGTTGTGTCGAATGCTGATGCCATTCTCTCTCTCTCTCTCTCTCTCTCTCCTGTCCTCTCGTTCGCTTACATTTCTTCACTCACTTACCATTTATTATCGATCTTATACGATATTTTTTACGCTCGCGAGTGGTTTTTTACCTATTTCAATGCACGCCGATACCGAGAGGATTACTTCCATGACTGTTTTTCTTGTGCCGCTCTTCTTTTCGATATGCGCCATATATTCAAGTCATTTAACAAATAGGTAATAATCGGTTTTGTGTAGTTCTGTAGCTGATTATTACACGTATTCAATACGGACACTGTACAGTGTACAGGCTTGAAGCGTGTTCACACCATTTTGTTGCTTTTTTCTGCCTTACTGCAGCCTGTGAAAGAGCAAAGGTTCGATCTCATTTTTTTGACCCTTGGCTGTGACTGTGTAAGATCGTGTACATCGAAATGCTTATATATTTAGAGAAATATTTTATTTTACACTGATGAGTGATGCATTCAACACACACCCCCATTAAATGCGCTCGGAATTTAAAATTGCTATTATTTTTGACTTTATCAAATGATTTCGCACATTATCGAGCAACGATTTGCTGAATGTATTGGAACAATCGCACTGAAATATGGCATTTTTAAGCAAATATTCCACTATTTTCTGCGCCGAATCAGCTTCACTCGGTTTTCAAAAATTAAAAAACCAAAAATAATTCGAAAAATTATAAGAATATCTGAAAAATCATTTTTTGACCTGGAAAAATATGCAAGTAATCGAAATTTTGTTTTGTGCCGGTTCTTAAGCTCGCTCTGCATCGGTCGGTATTTTTCTCTGTTTGCTCGACTTTTTATCTCACCTTCTGTTTTTTCTGCATTGTTTCTCTTTTTTGCGTCGCTGCTTCTCTTTGTTTTCTTGTTTTCGATTTTGAATTCATTTTCGTAGTGTTGTTTTAATTTGTTCTGTTCGGCTTCATCGTATGCAATGGTTTGCACTTTATTTTACAACAGCATATTTCAACCGAAAGATAATAAAAATGAGAGCAACAGCTAATAATGAAACGAATGAAAGAAAAACAGACAATATGCAGACACATACCTATTCCATCTCTTCGTACTTTCTGAGCAAAGAACGAGCAATGATCGACGAAATAAATTGTTTTTTTCTTTTTGCTCTGGCTCTTTCTTTCAATCTTCCTCCATCGTTCATAAAACCTTTCATCTGATAAATTAACGCTCTTTTTTAGTTTTGACTTTAATTTAAAATGTGTGAATCTATTTATGTTTAGCGCATGTTCGACTTATTATGTGCTTCATAAAATTTGTAAGCATTTTTATTGCCTGCTTTTTGTGAACTTTGCGCAGCAGACATTGTGCAAAAAAAAAAAAAAAACAATAATTCTGGTAGAAGAACAGATTGTGCACTGGCCGACCATCATCATAATCATCATCAGAATGGACATTTCCGAGCGGAGGCTTCCAATCAAATCATAACCGACCGGACCGAGTTTTCAGCGGGTCTGCTGTATAGTTAATTCACATTCCTCCACATAATACCTGCAACCGATTTTACTGAAGATTGACACTGAAGATTGCGCATTCTTTGATTTCCTATCATTTTTCTCCGCCTTCTCAAGAATTTATATTTAGTCAGATTTGAAAAAAACATACGTTATTTGTTCAATTTCATTTTACAGAAGGTTCGTGCAACCGTGTGTAACCAAAATCGCACAAAATTACATCCAAAGATCAAGGATTTGTTTGTAATTTTGCATGGCTTTCAATCAAATATTCAAACAAATTTATTTGCTCTGACATTTTTGAATGGCAATCGGTTGTGTTTATTTGAACGAAAACAGTAATGAAAGTAAGCCGAAAAGCAAATGTTTTTAAATATGATGATGGTTCAATCCAAATGACATCCGACTTTATGAACTGAAATTTAAAGAAAAAGGATGATTGCTTGCATCTGTTCTGGCATTTAAACATTCATTCAGATGTACTGCTTGAAATTGGCTCAGCCTGTGAGCGGTGATACATCGTCAATAGCATTTCTGCAGACGCAAGAAAAAGTGTCACAACAACCAATGGGCGACAAAATGAAGAAGTTAATTGTTGTTCAATACAAAATCAAGACGTATTGTCTGTGTAACAAAGGTGAACAATAATGGAAATTAAACAATGCCACGGTAAAATTTATGCAGCTATTGTGATTGCAGCGCAACAGCAGAGGAACCAGAAACATTTTACATGTTTGCAGAAACTTCGGAATACTTCGAACCTGCGTATATAAAGGCGTTTATTTGAATTGTCTTGAGGATGATGAAGGTAACGGCATCAACAAAATATGGAACGGTAGCAGAAATCAAGAAATTTTTCCGTGATACTATTTCAATGGCAGTCGCGTAGCGACACCGTGACAGAAGTAGTCCTTGATTATCATTTAATGTACGTAATGCGAATTGTGAATGTAATAGGGAATCATTACTGCGAATTCCATGTCCAATATCCACATTTTCATCCTTTGTTCAAATAACATACGAAAACAATATTTTTGATTGAAATTCCATAAAATCCAAATTCATCTCCGTATCTATTGAAAGCGTGTTTTCTTTCTGGCCGGAAGTCAGTTTAAAGTGTTTCTTTAATCCCCTAAAAGTCAGTTGCAATCGAATGGATATGTGCAAATATTTACGGAACACCCTTGAATATCATGTTGTAGTACCTGGATGGATGAGTCGCTGAAAGAAACCGAAACGTTATTGTGATTAACAGAATGCACATGAAGTATTGTAGGATGCCAGTTGAGTGGAGTACAGCGACAGGATGAATAAAACGTTGTAGATGAGAGTTGTAGAAAATTTCGGACATCCTTTTATGAATAACGCAGCTTTACCGAGACTAATGTGGAAATTTTTCAATTCAACAAAAAAAAAATGAATGCAAGCGTTATCATATTATCCATGTGAGCTTGATTCGTTTGAAAAAGCCATTGTCTGTAGCCCTAAAATTGGAAAACATAATGATTTAACCGTCATTTGTCATATTGCATACAATATTGTACTTCAATTCGATTATATTTAGGATCAAGATGTTTGAACATCAGAAATAGAAGGATCTCGAAATGAAGGACCAGCCATAGAATATATAGGAAACGAAACAAGAAAAGATGTGTTTTCTATAGAAAAGAAGAGAAAAAAACATGCAGAGCGCATTCACACAGATTGCCCATATCGATTCGGGTTTCGGTGACATTTTCATTTGCCTCGCATTCGCATTTGTCGATTAGTTGTAACATTATTTTCCAGCTTCGGTTTGAAATTGAAACATTCTCGAATAGAGCCGTTTCTTTTGTCATCGCAAATAACTCCTTTGAAAATGCAAGCGTACAATCGGAATAAAAGGAAAATTGTATTTTTCAAATTGAATTCTCTTCGTGTACAGAACACACATGCAAGAAAAAAAAACAATGTTAACTGGGTGTCTATCTATTATTTGTGTATTATTTGTTAATCTCTCTCCAAATGAAAAGTACATTTTTTTTCCAAAGTCCTTATTTTGTCAATGAACAAAACGAATTTTTTTTCAGCGTTGAAATGAAATGAATTCATAGATTAATTAGCTGCGGTCAAATTTGGCGTCAACCATAAAATCAATTAAAGTAGCATAGTTACTTGGTGAAATGAACATCCGAATGTGCCTAATCCTACATTGTTTTCATTATTAACTGTATTCGGGAGAAAAAATTTGACGGAAGAATTATCCATTTCCTTGGACATTTTGATGCGGCATGAAAATGAACAGTTTATCGTAATATCGAACGTGTTTTTTTTGGAGTATTTAACTAATTATAGTACGTTTAGACGCGATTTTATGTAATATTTTGGTATTTTTTTTGCTAGCAGTAGCTCACAATTGAAGAGCGTTCATTATGAACTGTTCGGATTTATCTTACAACAATATTGAAAACAATGCATTAAACTATTTCGATCTTCAAATTGATCGATCACATTGCAGACAATTTGATGAAAAAGACTTTTGAATGAAGTAAATCCATTTGAAAATGGATATAACAAAGTCATTGCTTCTTGCATATTTCTTGCTTCAATCATTACCAAAAAAATAAAATAATCATTTAATTCACGACATGCGACTAAATGATAAATGAAAGTTGCACACCGATACTTACGTCGGTGGTCGGATGGATCACCACAAAATCGCATTGAATATCCAACATTCAAACAAATTGATACCGAAGCAGCTGCCGTTGGCATTCATGCAACAGTCTTTCGTAGAGAATTCAAAATCCATTCGAAATAAATAATCAATCGTTATGAAAAATGTATGAAGCTATTGTTTACGTTTTTTTTTTATCTTTTTGAAGATGAAATCTCATTTTGTAGTGGCCCGAGTATGATTTCAGCCACACCTTCGGTTGCCTGTGTGCGATTGCACACATCTTTCACACATGTGAAGTGAGGATCTATAGTATCTATTCATTGGACAAACAATGTAGAACGATGCAATCGAAGTATAAAAGGTGTGATCGATGAGAAAACCAAAGAAATCAAATCTTCATTGCAATGAAAGCCCATAAAAAATGCAACGAAATCAGTGCAGGAACCTGAGAATCATTGGGCAATGGTCCGACGAAATCGGACAAAACAAAAGACAAAGAATGTTGTGACAAATTGTTGCACACAATAAAAGCTGCTTATTTTCTTCCTGTCCAAATAGCGAAACTTTCCTATCCAATTATTCGAAAGCCATTTCAATGCACAGTCGACGAGCGTGTGTGTGGCTGGATATTTGACATGTACAGTATCCCGTTGCGGGACTACTTCCGATATCGTGTTTGTTTTGCTGTAAACATGGAAATCAGGATTTATTACATTACAATAGCATGATTTTTCTGCTCAAATCGTCTATTTGTATTCGAATGAATTGCTCCTAGAGAAACAATCCGAATATGCAATCTATTTATAAGTTGAATGAAGATCCTCGATTTCGTCATTTCCGATGTAAATAAATTATCAGTAAGAATACGATGACACTTGAACAAGGTAGATCATGAACAAAACCAACTTTCTTCATTCGACTCCAAATCATGAACATTATTGATACACATATTTTTCTTCGTAGAACAGTCGAAGAAAAAACGATGATCGCAGTGAATAGTCCACCAATTCATTGTCCACCAATTTTTCAAATCTTCAAAGAATTAGCAATTAATTATCACATCCGCCCAAGAATGTCCAACCAACTGGCCGAATGAGTGAATATTTCAAGAAATATTTCTTAGATACTCGTGTAGATATGCGTTCTAAATACGTATTCGAAAACTAAGGGTTAAAAATGATAATCAAGCATTTGTTGTTTTGTGGTCTTTTAATGGGCATAAATATTTGGTTGATAAAATAATTGTGTCATCATTTAGTCAATTGAACAAGCACACCCAGAAACGAATGACAAAACGCATTAATTGAAATGTAGCATGTTCTTATGGGCCGTACTTTGTGTTTGTTCGCGCTCGAAAGGTCATTTGTACACACAATTTAAGTAGATGTTGAGTGTTTGAATGGAAGTAGTTGTGCAAAACAATCGAAGCGGAACATTGTTTATTGCCACTACGTAAAAAAAGAAGTCATCTAATGAGACGATATGGACATTCGATGATACACACACGTAAAAAAAACGTGCGGTGAACAAGGGCGACCACACATGTTACGGCTCACAAAGATATTTATCTCTTTTTTTCTGTTTGCGCACCCAAAAACCTGTGCTTTACCAAAAAAATAAAGAAAAAGAAGAAAGCGAATAACTCATAAAAACATTTCGTTACGCAGTGTGATTTCTTAAAACGCAAAACTAACGTGAAACAGTTCAGTTGCCTAGTTCTCAATTCAGTCGCTCCATTGCGACCACTTAGATTCCAACATGCTCACGAGTGCACTTCTTTTCATATACATTTAAATAAACAGAAATTATGACTGTAATTTGGTTGTGTATGCTTAAAATGGCGCCATAATCGAACGGCATACGATCAAAGACCAACAAAAAAATTGACGGCAATAACGTAAGAAAAATGAATGCGCACCAACGTGCATATATGCACAATCGATGACTGCGATGCAACAAAAACCGATGATGCACTGGCTTCATGCATTTTGCGTGCAAGTGTTATAAGGGTATTTTTTTTATCTTGGGCGCTTCTTTGCATTTAGTTTTCCCATAATTTTAACTTTTTGGGCATGCTATGAAAAATGATACGCATCATAATAAAAGAGCATTTATTACGTTTTGTACGTCCTACTCTCAGATCTCAGTCCCATACTCGGGGTTGTAAAAAGGCACCAAATACGAAAAAAGAACATGTTGAATCTTTTCGTTTTTGTCGGTTCATTTTAATTTACGAGTTTCTGTTTGCTTTCCTTGCATTTGCGGAAATTTTTGGTTCGCCCAAGCCTTGGCATCGCAACATTCTATTACATATCATGTTCATGGTGGTATAAAAAGCCACCAACAAACAACTTAATTTTGCGATATTATTGGATTCCAACAATTTTGGACAATCAAAGTCTAGCAGATATGCAACGGGCATAATTGCGTTGCTGCATGGCCTGAATTGTCTGTCGCTGTTTATCAAATGATGCGTTTGCTTATAATAACAATCAATCGTTGGATATATTCAAAAGATCGAAAATCCGACTTTTTGGAAGCAAGGCTTCGCGATTCTCAAAAAATCATCAATTCTGCTGATCGCGAAAAACATGTGCACCTTTTTTTGAAATTATTCATTCAAGAAAATGACTCTCAACGAATTGTCTGAATTCCCACAAAATTTGGTTAACGAAATTATTAACTTATATCCATAACTTAAATGTATGATTTATTTTGCGCAAAGAAACAGCGGCCTCGCTTTCCGCTTTCCGATTTCCGCTTAGATGACGTTTTCCAAAAATCTTCTGCAGTGATGCCACTGCTGCTTTTAAATTTGTGGCCAATCACATTTCATCTTTGCCAATGCATCTACAGACTCTTGATGCTCTGCAAAAGCTGTTGTGGTCTTGCATTTTGCAAACAATTTTCCGTTTCGCTGTTCTCTCACATTTTATCCCATAAATAAATAGCTTTCACTGCATTCTTTGAATATGCTGTATGATGATACAATTTGGTTTATCGAAAAGACGATTGCATTGGCAGGCAATGCACATAAATTTCTTCTTCCTAACAAAACTCCCCAAAAACGATATCGCATCAAGGATATAAGCGTTAACCGTCGATCGCATTTTGTACGCATCACGCCAAAAACATTTCTTAATTTAATTGTGTTAACTTGGCTTTTGATGAAACGCTAAGACGCATAGAGATCGTCTAAATTAATTTGATGCTTGTTTCCATTTTCCTGCTGTTCCAGCACCAGCTGCAAACCAAATTAAGACTCTGATTCGATGCATTGATTAGGTTGAATGGGAGATCTTCAATGGATCAAAGAAACTGGAATGATGAGAAATTGATCGAATCACCAGAGGCAATATATTCAATCGCATATGTAATGCGATACGCTCTTCTACTTTCGGTTTGTTAATTTATACGATAGCATAAAACTATTTACAATCCTAGTAGCCGTTGTTCCGTTTATAGCACCTTCTTCCATTCATATTTGCCATCTGTTGTTTATTCATTTATACGCATCGAAACTTCCTTTCGCAAACCATATACAAAAAGCGTGTTGATATGTTCTAGTTAGCTTTTCTCGTTATTTTAATTATCAGTTCGGTTTCTTTTTCTTCAATCTGCTCCTTTTTATGATTTGATTTCGCATGGAGTGTTAGAACGGAGCCATCATCATTTTGAGAAGGAAGGAAAAAGGAAGAATCATTTTATATTGTGTCTGACTAATCAGACTTTGGTTTGCATCTGACACTTGTTTCACACATAACAAGCATCTCTTTGATTCATCCGTAACTTGTGCTCATGATGCGCATGAAAAGACTGTAGAAAAAGAGAGAAGCGGCCACATTGAATCAGATTGTGCTGCGGAAAATCTACAGTAACAGCAAAAGAAGAAACCGCATCGTGTTGATACGATCTTTAAGAAATGTTTGTATGATTAAAAAGAGCTAACAAGCCGTTCAACAGTGCAAAATTTATTCGATTAGAAAGAAAACAACATTGTAGCGCCGTAACGAAACAACGATCAAAGCCACATAGAACACACTTTTCTTGTCAGATCGGATTCTTGTGAAGAATGAAAGAGCCAAGTTCAATCAAAAAAGATGGTCGAGATTGAACACAGCGCAAATAATTTCGCAAAAATTCAAGAGAAAAAATGAGATGGCAACAGCATTCGAAAGCGGTGTATATACTTGATATCAGATACATTCTGCGCTTTGATATACATCAAACCAATAGTGCTTGCTTATTTCCGTGCGAAATAATTGTCTTCGTCATCAGCAACATCTTATTTCTTCAAATAAATGATTTCAAACCTTGGCGAAATATGTATGATAATTAGCATGAGCAGATCCAATTCTATGCGATTGCATTTGAAGCTATGCCAATAACGTGGATAATTTTTCACACTCCAATTCGTTTGATGTGAAATATTGATCTCGAGTGCGGAAATTGTGATATGTTCCACTCTCATTATTATCGAAAATTATCGATTTAATTATTGTTACTTTAACAATACTTTTGTTCATTCAAGGCTGTTCCATATTTTCCGAGGTCTTTGAATTCTATCTGGGTGATGTGAAGTTGAGGCAGACCCAAAAGTATGTGCTGTCAATAAGGAGGTAAACAAAAGGTGAAATAAATTATTGTTGATGTGGCCATTCACACGCACAATCGTGCCAAATCGTCGTCTTCATTGAGCCTCGCTATCAGATCCATTCGCCGAGAGTATGCAATTCCTTGCATAAATCGGTACTTTTAATCAGACGTTGTGGTAAATATATACGTGACGCATCCATCGTATTGTTTCTCACATCTCGTATTTTGTCCGTACAACATACATCAAAACGTGTTTTCCACTTCAATCGAAATTTGTGCATTTGCTGGTATTAAATTTCATTGGAACGCACGAATTACAAAACCTTATGAGAATATAAAGTGAAAGCTTTGTGTATA
The DNA here is from genome assembly GCA_028476595.1 of Obolodiplosis robiniae. Taxonomy (NCBI): domain Eukaryota; kingdom Metazoa; phylum Arthropoda; class Insecta; order Diptera; family Cecidomyiidae; genus Obolodiplosis; species Obolodiplosis robiniae. The sequence goes on along the minus strand of CM052017.1, from coordinate 1,370,466 downwards.
ATTATGTGAATTATATGCATTCTGATTTGGACAAGCAATGTGTCTGTGTGATATAAATATTTATGTGTGTGTATCATTTTTCTTGGCATGCAATCGACACCGCAGCCACACAGCTTACACACAATAATACCGACCGATACATGTCGCACACAAGAATGCTTGGTGTTCAATTTCACTTCGGACAAACTGTGATGTTGTCGAGTCCAAGCTAAAGATGCGCGCACACACATTAATTCATTGTAGATAAATTGTTACTTTATTTGCATTTAATTAACCAGTGGTTGGACTGCGGCCAGCACTTGAACCATATAATAATACTCATAAAAACTCAATAAAGGTTCTCAACATAAAAATCTAATAGTTCGAATTCTTTTCATACTTATTTATTCGAATGTCGCGCGCATGATTTTCATGAACCTTTTATGTGCTCTTAAGCGAAATGAAACAATGACACTCCAATTATTGTAGAAATTCTTTTTTTATGCTTGAAATGTATCCTATTTCTACCTAATGATAGCCACACACATGGCGCTTGTCAGCAAATGTAAATTAAGGAGAATGGCCGTAATTATGGGTTGTGTTTGTGCCTCGATCTAATGACACACATTTTTCCATATTGTCAGACGTTTGCATCTGCTTTGGATTTTGCGTGAAATCGTTACATTCTAACAATTATCTAAATAGATAAATTACTCACAAATGTTATCTTTATCTTTCTCCAGCATTTTGGATGTATGCGGGTCTTTATACAAAGGATTGAAATCAACCTAATTTCCAATTAACTGATTTCAATTTGGTCAGTTACATTTGAAATGAAACAAACTTTTGTGGAGTTTGTTTCACTTGCAATTTCCAAGAATTTTAGCAAATAATCGTTGGTAAAATGATCCCAAATGAAATGCTTTCATGTATCAAATAGAACAGAACATTTTATGCTCAAAGCTATAACGAGATACTCAGATTTCAGTGGTCGCTTTTGTGGATGCGACTTTATTTCTTGCGAGACTTATGTATATTCAGTCGTTCCATACGAAATGAACCGAAAAAAATGTATCGATAATTATGTCACTTGACAAATGTTCTAAAACCAACTGTTCAATCGGCTCACTGAATACGTTACAAAAGTCGATCGTTTTCTTTTTATGAAAAGAATTAATGAGTTGCATATGTCGGAAATCAAATGTTCACTTTCATATGTGGTCCTTTCAAAGTATCTCTCCATTTTCATCTCAACAGATTTTACAGAAAATCTTAATCACACGATAATTCTTAAGCACTGGACATGACACGGTGCATACCGAGACAACATAAAAGGACAACGACATTGTAGTTTTGAACGTCACTCACTGTTGGCCAAATTGAAATTATCTGCACGTATTAAAACATTCCTTTGATTACACTTCTCAAGACACTGTATTTACGGACAGTAGGTGATAAGGCGAATGTATGTATCGGAGTTATCGTGAATCGTTAGCGCTTCGGTGCGTTCTGTTCTGTTTCCCCAGAACAATGTTCAGGGTGGGAAAATGGTGATTATCGATCTGGCGAAAGTGTTAAATCATGCGTCGATGTTACTTTTTTTATTTCTCGATTCATTTAAGATATTTGATAAACATGATGACTTTGCATATTCACTGAAAATAATGCGCCATGTAAGCCAACTCGTAAAAACATCAATTTGAATATAAGAAACATGTTCAATGGTACGTGTAGAAGAAAAGAAATACGAGCAGACAAAGCAAGCGGATAATAAAGCAGAAAGCAATTAATTGTCTGCGATCTTTTGAAAGTTCAAACGCATCAGAAATGCGAGTAAGTGTGGCTGTTTGTAATATATACGCATGTCCAACACTTTTGAAATTAATATAACTACACACGGCATTTCGTTGGGGAAGAAATCAAAAGAGTCAGCCACATCTCTCATTCGGCGGCGATGAAATGTGACTGGTTCTGGATAGCTGAGATCGTTGAGTTTGCTCCGTTTATGCTGCTATCATGTTACTTAAATTGAAACATAGAGAATATGCCACAAAATGAATAATAGGCTGGTTGGTGCAGCATGCATCACATTTCACGTAACCAACTAGAAAGGGATCAAGATCAAGATCGCTAGGGGCAACACATTAAAAAAATGCAATATAATGAATACAGTCCACAAACAGCGGTGATGTGACTATTTATTTGGTTGACGCACTCATTCATCGTTGATTTTTGTCGTTATTGTCATTGGGCCTCGTTGATTTATTCAATCAGCTTTTTCAGCTGTGCTGCGCTACGTTGTACTGTGCTGTGCTGTGATATGCTGTGCTATGATGTGTGTCCGTGCATCGACACATTGTGTGTGTCTTTTGTTTCGTCGATGTATATCCATTCACTTCCTTATCATTTCATGTTCAACTTAAATTTATGAATATTGTTAAGCTATTTGTTGTCGTTTAATTTACTATTGTATTTCTTTCGATCACACCATTCTGATGTGTTTCGTTATAAAAGCATAATTACATTAAATGAATATAATATGACAAAGCGAAGAACAAACAATGCCATGTACCATTGAAATGATGTTTGACTTGGTGTCACCATGACGTTTTCTTTATTGCCATCGATTTTCATTATGTTCTGCGCCTCATTCGTTTCAATCGTCTCAAAAGTGAATATTAAATTTCAAAATTTTCAATTTGATCATATCCCATTGTGAGACAAATCACTTTGTGGACTTCAATTTGTTATCATCCATAATAAAAAACAATCTTCAAATAAACAATTTGGAAATTCCACACTGTGTGACTGCATTGAAAATATTTTATCACAAAATCAAGTTTCTCTGTCCAAATCTAAATTTTCAATAAAAAAAAATTAAATTATTGTTTTGGTTAACCTTTTTATCAACTCAATATCCAATTGAATACGATACGAGTTTTTCATGCATGCATTTTTGTAAAAAGCAAAAAAATGAGTTGAAAAATAGTAATATTTGTACTTAAATAATGCATTATCGTATAAATAGGATGTGGACAATCAAGTAATTTTGACTTAAACAACCTACATTACCTCATTGTGATTGTGATTTTTTTTAAATTTCATGAGTCATTTTTCGAAAAACAGCACAAGGCAGTTATTTCACTGGTCCATCCACCGCAGCCGTGTTGGTTCTTATAATTTTCTCCATCATAATTTGTCTCATGAAATTGAAGAGCCGATAAAAAAAACTCATATAATGTGTTGTTACAAAGCATATACAGATACATAACATCACTCCTTTTTTCGATTATTTTAATCTGTTATAGCTTTAGTTGTCAGAATTTTACACAATAAAGGAACACAAGTTGTGAAAACAGTGGTCTCAATCCAAATTATGTTTCTGAAATGAAGCAAGCGTTACACACTGGTATAATAAAATCAAAAGAAAAAGAATACCTGATGAAACGGAGAACACTGGAGAGAGCCAACACAATGAGCAGACAATGACCAGAGATATTGAATTCAAAAGCTATGAAAATTGATACGAAAACTTTGTTTTTATTATTTAAATATTATGATGAAACGAAGAGTCAATCGGATGGAAGTCAAGTAGAGAGGAGCATACAGAGGATTTAGGTACCAAGTTGTTGTCGTTTTGTAGATAATGTTTCACAACTTTGTTTGCATTAAAACTGTATCATTAAGGAGCGAATACTGTATTAAATAAATTATAGAACATTTTTAATTTAATTTTAACGTTTTCTTATCAAATTGTTCGATATGTTTTAATTGATGTTTGAAAATGAAAGATTCTTTAACTCATTGCAGAACTTTGGAATCTTCAAATTGAATAAATTAATATTCATTCTGTTCTTGCATTGTAGAAGCATTTTCCATTGGGTTGTAAAAAAAGTACGTAATAAAAAATAAAAAGAATCTTCATAAAGAAGGGACAAAAGTGCCGGTCTAGACAAGCGCTTTTATGTAAAGATATTCCAATATATTTTACAATGAACCATTCGTAAAAAATACCGCTGCTTGGCTTCCCTCCTGATTCTTCTAAGAGCGTAGCTATGTCTGATCAATTTTGAGCGAAAGCCTGGTCAAGAGGCGTTTTTCCAACCGTTTCTTTCGCGATCACATCAGCATGATCATTAATGAGAATTTGGAAAATATCTTTGTGACCTGAGAAATTAAAAAATAAAAAACATGTATGTATGTGTAATCGAATACACTGAACTCTGCTTTGAGATCTGACATGTATTCGACAAAACATAACCAAAACCAAATTTATCAATTAAAATAAAACTTATGCACAACAATGGTATTGACAATGAAAACCACTACAACTGTAGCAACATTATTAATGTGTATTCGTTTGGATAGATGCAATAGCAAAACTGGATGGTTTTGGAATATAAATTTAATATTTGCAGTTACAATTCGGTTAATGATCTTCCACTCCATTTTATTAATTTGTTTGAATTATTTCATTCGGCGAGAATTTCAAAAATATTTGTTATATTGAGTGACTGGTGAGATATCTCACCTATCCGAGCTTTTATAATCAGTAAATATATGAAATGGAAATGTCAACCGAAGAATCTAAACTAAAACATAGATTGAAATCTATTTAGTGGATAATGTTAAACGGGCGAGAGAAAAATGCGATTGGAAATAAAATCAACAAAACATTTGGCAAAAACGGGTGATTCTTTGAAGCAAATTAATGTCAATCAACTGTTCCGCACGGAGAGCCGATATATCCCTGTCTGCGTACAGCCATGTTAACTGATAAAAATTATTTGTCATAAGAAAGAAATGGAATCATGTGCATGTTTTATGAAAAAAAGGCTGAATGTGTTCAACAGAATGGGCCTGAGTGATGTGGACAATAACAATGATTGCAGCCACCGTTCACCCATAACAATCAAGCGGACATAAAAGAGAAACAAACAACTAATGACAAAAAACAACGAGCAACCGATATGTGCATAAGAAAACCAACAACAATCTGTCATTTGATATTTTTATTGACTAACCCTTATTAATATTATTACCCATAATAATAACCATATGTATCTCTTGCTACACGCTGTTTCAATGTTGCATTTCTTCCATGCTTGACATCTTACATTCTCTGGCTCATAGGAATTTTTAATCGGGAATTCGATCGATGAAGAAGTCGACGAGTTCTTTTTTTCTTTCATTATTTATCCTTCACCGTTCGCTGTGTCGTCATTTTTTTATTTATTGCATTGAATTTCGAAGAAAAAAAATATTCTATAGCCATTTGTTTTTCGTTGACTTCTCTTCGATTTATGGTCATACATGTGTGTCGTTTCTTTACATCGTTTTTCCCCAGTCAGCTACATGGCTATCATTGTGACAATGTCAACGTAAAATGTTGCGGTTATACAGGCAGTCTAGTATAAAACGTGCATTTTCAAAATGGTTTACAATTCGAAATCGAACCACAACTGTTACAGTCTATAAAAATATATCTGTAAACTAATCAGTGCCGAAAATAAATGAAAGAATCCTTCAACTGTGCGTACGACGTACACATTTATGGATTTCAATTTAATGGTATGGCGATGAGATCGAGAAATGGACTCAAATTTTGTGTAGCTTGACATCTGCTTGCCGCCACTTGTAAATAAAGAGTTGAAATTTTGAAATCGATAACTAGTTCGACCTACAAATGTTCAGAATAAATGACAAAATTTCAGCAATGAATGTTGCAAACCGTCCAATTTCCAACAACATTGTTTCATTGTGGTGACCAAAAGAAGGTTATTTCGGCGCTCAATTTGCCTCGAGTGAATTGTACCTCTGACAATAAAGGAACTTCCTTTCCTTGACTGCTGCAAATATTCAATGAACGAATATGTAATGCACTTAAAAATGAAGAAAGAAGCCACAAGTATGACAATACTCCGAGATAATTGTGTGTATGAGAAGTTCAACCTGGAAGGTACATGATAACATAAAGGATATTTTCAGCTAAGGTATCATTTTGTGGTACAGGGATTCGATTGCGGTTTTGCGCAAAATTCAAAGTATCGGGATCGGTTCGGTTGATTTTTGTTTCATATTCGTTTTTAATAAATGATCACCAGGAAAACCGGATGCAGGACAGACCAAATGTACATGCGAAACACTGGGACGCACAACGAAATGTTTGCCGAGAAAATATATTGATAAACAAAACTCTTTCCATCGCCTCTAATGGTACTAGTTACGGCTACATTGATGCCAAACCGTCGAGAATGCAAGTTTTCCATCTATTCCTTATTCATTTGAATGCAAAATGTATAAACACACATTTCATGCTCGATTTATTTTCAAGGCTTTGATTTTGATAGTACGTTATGCGTTTCAAGTGGACTCGCCCGCTTGTTCTTGCATGTAAAAATATGTGGAAAAGAGCAGTGAGAGAAGAATACGAAGACGTTGGCGGCGTCCAAATGCGTCAAGTGGAATGTGCATATGCACGATAAGCGATAACATATTGAAATTGTTGCGCTTTTGTGCTTTTAGCATCGATAGATTTTGCAATTGTCAATTTCATCCTTACACAGTCCAATTACTCTGTCATTCAGACGCACGGACACACTCTGTTGCTTCTCTCCGACATCCTTCTTTTCCTTCAATGGACACCGCTCGCTCTTTTTTTACATTGGCCTTCAATGTGCAATGCAGGCGTGCTTTGTTGATTTACCGAAGACTGGCGGGGAACGAAGATAGAAAGGAAGATACACACACAGAGAGAGAGAGAGAGAGAGAGAGAGAGAGAGAAGGAGAGAAAGAGAGAGAGGGAAAGAGAGTATGCAACGAGCAACGATTCGCACGACCGTTTTCAACAGGCGAAGAGGTACTTCTAGTGCAACAACTATTAAAAACGTTTGTCATGAGCCATAGCACAAGCGAAAATCGCAGAAACACCTACCAGAGCTACTGCACAGCTACTGTTTCTTTCGAATTTTCTTTTGCTCGCGCCGGATATTTTGCCTTAGATCATATCCAACAAGTTTAAATTCATTGATCAATTAAATGCATTCAAATTGAGTCGAACGGAGTTCCCATTTTGACGGGGAAGAGAAATGATTTTCACGGTGACCGAACAACACAAAACTTAGTAGTCAAATCGAAGAGGAGAAGCGCTACTGCGAATATTTCACCTTTTTGGAAGGAAATTTGGATAGATGAATGGATCGATTGTTTTGTTTATTCGGACACTTTTATGCCAATGTTTTTCTGAGAAGTGCATGAACCTCTAGTCCTTTTCGATTCGGAATGTCTGTCTTATGCAGTAGCATCAACAAACGCTCGCTCTCTTCCAATGCAATGACACTATGATTTTGCCCATTTTATCAACAAAAAAACATGTTCTTCGAAGGAAAAAACAATGTTTTGAATTGTTGAGAGGGTTTTTATAAACATGAATACTGTGTGTGTTGTTGCATTGCTTCTGCAAGAACATTTCATATTATTGATTCTGTTGATTTTTCCATGTATTTCGAACGTTGCACTATTTGCTTACTTTCTTATATTCATTTCTAATCGTGAGCGTTCGAACGAAACGAAATATTTGTCTGCATTCTAGCCTGATTTTCAAGTAATTTTTGTTTTGGCATTGGATTTTCGGGTGCAATTTATGTACTTCGTTTATCTCTTCCAATTTCCTCGAACGCTCTGCATTCACTCTCGTCTGTATTTTCTATTCTCAAATAAGATTTGTTCGAAGTAACAAAGATAACAAAATATCAGCACAGATGTGAAGAGCACTGAATCCAATGGACAAGAACAATAGTGGCAAGTAACAATAGAATGATAATCGTTCTTTTTTCTCGTAAAAAAATAGTAAAAAACCCATGCCAAATAAAGAAATCATCTTTTTCTGTTGTTCCGTGTATTGTGTTTGAATTGTGGAAAACGTGATTTTTGACTTGGCCCGTTTCTTTATTCCGTACTCATCTTGTTCCATTCGTCCTCATTTCACTCGCCTTCAGTGACCAAATGCAATAAATTACCCGCAAACAATCAATTGGTGCGTTTGCGTAAATGCCATCTTTATGCTGAAGCATTCAGCTTTGCATGTGCAATGCGCATATGAGACGATCACTCCATTGTTGCGCATTCAAAGAAAAAAAATATTGTCTTTATTTCGATTTTACTTGGAATATGGAGAGATCGAATGGATTTCGGGCATAAATCGCATTTGTATATACAAAAAGTGCCTATGGCAAGAGATTACAAACATTTCTTTCGATAGATTCGTTTGCAATTGACATTGAATTGATTTTCAATATCCAGATGCAACTGATCTTTAAGTGTTTCTTTGTAAAACATACGAAAAGAATTATTTTTGCGGTTGAAATGGAATTAAGTAAGAAATAATGAAACATGCAATTGAAACGATCTATGTGTTGATTAATTCAAAAAGAAAAGCATGTTTGTTTTGAATGTCGTTGCATGAACTTTTGCACAAAAAAAATGGAAATGTTTCGTTTGAAAAATGACTAAAATCTTTGAATATGACACTTTTGGTCGATATTGAACAAATATTAAATTGATATCACTAGAAAAAAATCGATGTAAAATATTACTTTTGCAAACTTCCATCTAAAATTCTCAAAAAAGAAAGCCTTCCAGAAGTGAATATCCAGCGAATTCAATTCACCACTGATGCATTGTGCACTGTATGCCGCTTTGATGTTGCCGCATTGTGAAGCGTTGTTACATGTTCAATCGAACAGAAGGAATCCCATTGTTGTTCAACTATTATTTCTCAAATAGTCAATAGACTCGCTGAAAAATGCATTTTAACTGTGGATTTGGACAAAATATTGATAAATTATTTATTGGATTGCAATGGAAATGTTCCTTCATTCAATTAAATTCATTCTAATCGTATTAATTGTGCTTCCACAATTCTTCAATTGATTCTTTTGTGTTTCAATGGGAGTGGCTCTCTGCTTTCATTGTTCAAAGTTTTCAAGTGCCAAATTGGACAACACAAAAAGCAAAACTCAACATTTCGATTTGATTTGTTTGTTGCTGCAAAATTTATTTATTTTCTTGTTAAATTCATCAGTTTGCTGTTTGTTACCTGTTGATTGTCTGAGTGGCTCTTCTGATTCTTCAGTAGTGCCGTATTTCAATCAATTTGACAAAATAAAGAATGCACGAATGATTTATTATGAAAGATGAAATGTGAAAATGAAATGGTGTTAATTGGATAATCATCGTTTGAATATCGTTTACAAATCGCCCGCATCGAAGGCGACTCCATCAATAAATATAAAAGCATAAAAGAAGATCGACTTCATGCTTTTGCTAACATCCGATGTTGATCTCGAGGTTGATATTACAGGGTGGGCCATCTAACGTTTGCATTTTGACAAAATTGTTCATTTAGAGAATGACAGCTCAAATGTCAAAATGTCTCAAATGTCAAAATTTAAATGTCAAAATGCAAATTTTATATGGTCCACCCTATTTTATTTAATATCTGCAAAGTATTTAGCGGCGAGTGAGTCTGATGTTTAGATGTGAGCGTTATTTCAACATTTAGCTTTACATAAAGTCTATCGTTGAGATGTCAGTGTTTTTTTTAATGCACATACTCGCCTCACCATCTCACCCAAATATATGATAATAAGATAATTGCGATTTTTAGTAACAAATGCAAATGTGAATGTGTGTATTTTCCCGGTGAATAAATTAGTCGAATCATATATTTCATAAATCATCTTAAATATTCTCTAACTTCCTATGAGCTTAACATTTTTTCAATTTTTTTATTCGAACGTGATTTTGTGACCGTCATTGAAAAAGCGATTCATTTCAGTTATCGAACAACCATCATAGCAATTGAAATTTAAAATGAAAAATATTTACTTTCATTAATGAACAAGAATTTCTTTGCGCACAATATTATTTACAAGCTGAAAACAAGCAAAAAATCCTAATTTTGAATGAATATATGCTGGCAACTTCCACCGCTCAATCGTTAACTCTTTCCAACAATGGACATTAAAAAAAAGTTTCAGCATAAGAACTATGTTTAGTAATAATTAAATTGACAGCGATTCTTATATTATTTTCATTAAAAGTTCTTTTGCGCTTTAATTAATAGTCTTTTTCTTCTTGTTCGACATTTTCACGCATTTGAATGAACTGAGTTTTGTATCGCAGTTTCCGTTCGTTTCTTCCATTCTCAATCTCTCATTCTCATCACAAAACAAACTTGAAAAAGTTCGAATATCAGCAATACCTGCGCTTTGGTGCTCAGCCAACAACTTTTCTCCCTGTTTTCATCTTTTCAAAGGAACAACATTCTGCTCGGTACGTGATGCAAAAAAATAATATGGACGATGACGTTCGCAGTGTATGTGAAAAATATAATGGGAGAAATATTAATCGAGATAATTGTTGGAGCTTAGCCATCGATCGAAGTTCAAATTGTTTCGCAGTTGCAAGAATTCTCATAAAAGTTGTGATAGTTAGAACGAGAGTGGAGAGTGAGGAAGAAGAAAGGGAAATGGAAGAGGAAGAATACTGTGCAACAATCAAAAGGAGAAAACTTAAGTGGTGGTGTAAATGGTGGCAAAACATAGCACATGATAGTCAACTGTCTATATTGTGTGCTGCATGAACCGAACGGTTCCCGTATTAATGGGGATGCTGCCATATATGCAGCGCCCTGAGTTATTCTGCCGTTTGTTTTCTAACCAACGGAGTTTTTTGTTGCATAAACACACGTTATTTCGAACTCTTGGGCAATCGTTTCATGTTTTGTGCACTGCTCCCCAGCACCGAAACCTCTTCGCCTGCACGAATTTATATGCACACGCTCTGTACAGCGACACTTTTTGGCAATTCGAGAACGAAAGTGTACGAATCATAACACTCAGTCGAATCATGATTTTGATCATTGATGTCGCTTTTAACTGGTATAAAAATGGTACTTTTGAAGAGTCAAACTGGTGATTTCCATAAAACGCAATGAGTTTTTGATATAAGGCATTAATGAGTTGCTGCCAACTTTGCTGTTAAATACTAGTTTAAAACTAAACTTCGCTTGTATTCTCAAGATGTCAAATAACACAATAATAGATTTTTGATAGATAGTGAAAATTGAACGTAGTGTCTAGAACATGTTTCAGGTCCACCCTTTCTCATTCCGCTCTGCCTTCCTCCCTCCCTCGCTCTGTCTCTCTCTCTCTCTCTCTCTCTCTCTCTCTCTCTCTTTCTGGAAATATCTGCATGAGCAGTTTATTCTGAAAGAGTTTTTCGGGTGTTGTGGTAGTTGGTTGGCGAATCTAGGTACTAACAAGATGTACAAATATCACTGAATGTGTGAGGCCCATCCTGAACACACATTTGCTGTCATCAAAATCATAAAAATGGAATTACACCGCACATTTTTTCGGTCTAATTAGAATTATTCGACCCACAATTTATTCGTTACACCTCCTAAGAATGCGAAACAATGCTAGCTCACAAGTTCCTTATTGAGCGAATAGTTTTTACTGTTTTCATACTGAATTTTGTCAAATCTAAGCGATGAAAATGTGAAAATGTCTCAATAGCTCGAATTATAAGTACAGAATTTTAGTGAAACGCTTAATATAAATGACATTTTACAAGTTGAGTTCATGGATAAGCGGCAAACTTCATCAAAATGTAGTTGGAAATTACTTTTGGCAATCGAATAATAACAATTCCAACAATAAAAAAACCGTGAGCAAGCACTCCAATGTTAATTTTCTACTTGTCTATTCATCGCATCGTTGTATCAAATTGCAAAATATCCGCGCATAAATTCAAATATAAACGAGCGCATTATTTGCCGCAATTTGTCAAAATGATTATATTTTAGTCATTTTGGCTGTTATCTATGCAGCGGCACTGATGTGAAACATTGGATGACAAGAAACTGTGCCCTCATCTTCCGTTTGAATCGGTGCAATAGCCAATTTACCAGGGTGCCAGCGCATTCTGGTGTTCAAATTCCACGAAACTGAACTGAGTTTCACAACTCACCATGAGCATCGAAAAAGAGAGCGCACAGCACCACATATCTTTTGGAATGCCTTATAATCCGCACTCGTCTCCAACTATTCATATTCGCACACTTTACGCAGCAAGATAATTCATGCACCAACTAAACCAACAATGCCTGTTTACTTCTAACAACTTTTCGAACGATAAGCTGGCGAAGTGAAATTCATAAAGATCTGCAAATTGTGCTGCATATTCGCGCGGTTGTGTGTTTTTTGTGTGCTTATGTTCATCTGTTGCAACAATTGTTTGCAATATTTTTGCTCATGTTTACTACCATTTTCCATTAAAACTTATCATCGTTGTTGCTTATTTGTAGCATACGTAAAGTTTTTCATGGGTTCGCCATTGTTTCCGCATTTCGCTCATTTATTCCTAATCAACGATATGAAAATTGACGATAGTTTCTCAAAGAATTTTAAATAAATGAACATTTTTCATTATGAAAAAAATTACCGCGCGCTGATAACTATTTGTTTGGTGGAACAAATGTGGAAAATCGTGCTTTACTCAAAATCAGATGGTTTTCGCAAAAAAAAGCGTATGAATCAAATATTTGAACGGGCCCCACTCAGTAAACCATTTTTCACATTTTTGCTCAGAAATGAGAATGAGTCAGAAGAAAAAGATGTCCAAATGTGAATTCTGTTAGAGATTGGGCGCACGGATGGGCGATAGCACAGCAACACATCGTGCAATAAACGATGAACTAAGAATTATATTCAATTCTCGTATTGCCAAACAATCAAATAAATACATGAAAATTCACATGTAATGGTATAACGCTGCAAATAAAAAAAAGTTGAGAGCAAAAAAACATTGAACAAATATGTTGAGAAATGATTGATTGAAGCTAGATCGTACTCAACTGGAACACAGAGTTATTTTGAATACAGAAAAAAATGGAAGAATAAAAGCGAAAATGAGAAGAGGGAACATTGTATAAAAATTACATCACAACAAGAACTAAAATTGTAATTGACTGCAAGACTGAACTAATACTAGCAGAGCTCCATTTAAATTTGGACTGGCTTTGAAATACAACGATTTAGTTGGGCGCAAGACATTGATCTATTGAATGATGAGTTAACGGTATCAACGGAACAACATCCAAACATACACGAAATTTGATTTAAGTTTATCGCTATTAATCAGATAAAGCTCTGTTTTTTACCGCAGCCGAATGTTCCTGCCAAAATCAATTTGAAGGAAACACGTATTCTCAATCAAATCTGAATATATTAGTTAAGTGGCCCATGGAATGCAAGCTTGTGGGAGTCAGCATTTCAAGAAATGTATTCACTTTATTCCGCATTTCAAAAGTAGAAATTCGTTGCTGCATTTGCGCGTTTGAGGAAGGAACATTCAAGGCAACATTCAAGCTGCTGCTTTCGCCTCCCCATAAAACGAATCGCGCATTGCATGCTCACAATTTTTATATGTAATTGTTATGAGATATAGAGTATTTGTATTGCTTCGTGTGATTTCTAATTAAGCAAAATTACACTTTCGATAATTAGAAATGACAAAAAGCATAATAAAAAAAAAACCAGAGCGTCAGTCTGTCAGAACATTATAAACACATGTGAAATGTTGCTTCTATGACATCATAGAATAACAAGGAAGAATCACTTAAATGTAATATTTAATACCACAATTTGCGGTAGTAATACCAATTATAAAGGGTGATTTTTTAGCTGGTTTCTTTTTGACGTTTAATTTTTTGACAGATTTCAAATTCCAACTGACGTCTGTCACAGTCAAAAATGCTCAGTATGCTTTGCAATTTCAAGATGGAAAGACTTACAAACGAGCAACGCTTGCAAATCGGGTCCATCCATGGACGAACTGCGCCGTAAGTTCGGCGAACAGTTCATCTCTCGTTTCGGCCCCGTTCATTGGCCGGCCAGATCGTGCGATTTAACGCCCCTGGATTTTTTTTTGTGGGGCTACGTTAAGTCTCTCGTCTATGCGGACAAGCCAGCAACGATTGCCGACTTGGAGGACAACATCGAACGCGTTATTGGCGATATGTTGGATTCCGGCCGATATGTTGGAGAGAGTGTGCCAAAATTGGACTTCCCGTATGGACCATTTGCGCCGTAGCCGCGGCCAACATTTGCATGAAATTATTTTCAAAAAGTAAATGGCAAGAACCAATTTATCGATTTCAATAAAGATTTGATTCACTTTTCGAAATTTTTTGCGTTTTTTTTGATTTTCAAAAAGAAACCACTTAAAAAATCACCCTTTAGTATGGCCATAATACCGTATGTGACATTCAGCCAATATAATGAAAAGTAATACCAAGAAGAGAGGTGAAGTAATCCCGAAGTAATTTTGAATATTCTAAAGTAATTCCGAGTAAAAAGTGTAATACTTTTGAGTGATTTCCCCCTTGCATGATTATCATAATATTACAGTTTTATCACATGAAGAGAAACCAAGAAACTCCGTTGTGAAGAGGACGACAAATTCAATGCTGCAGCTAACTTTTTACAGGTGAAAATCAATATTTTTTTCGTAATGCGTCTTCGTTGTGTGAGAATTCAACACACGCTATTACAGTGCTTATTAATTAATAAGTCGATTTCACATTTTTTTCCTTCGAAGGTTTTATACACGGTGCCGCACTCCACCATTTTCAGATGATTAATAAAGCGTAAAACAAAAAAGTACCGAAATTAGCTCATTACTCCTACCAGCATCAATATTTGGTTTTCGTCGGTGATAAAAATTGTTATTTTTCTTCATATGAAAAGCGTCAACACTCGCGTTCAAAATACAAATGAAAATTGAATCAAAGAGTGATCATTTATTATTCGTGGCTATTTCTTCGATATCAATAACAAGAATAATACAAATGCGCATTTCATTGCACGACGGAACAACGCGGGAAAACATTAATCGCAAATAAAAAGCAAGCGCTAAGCCTAGAATGAGGAAATTATGAAAATCGTTCAGGGATGTTGATGATGCGAAATGTGCGGCAGTCGTAAAAGTCTGATGCCGCATCCACCAAACCAAGCTGGTGGTGTTGGTGGAGCTTATGAGCTTGAGCCGAACGTGCGTATTCAGTTATAATTGTTGTCATTGATTTCTTTTCGCTGCTCACATATTGTGATAATAACTTTTCACTTTTTTCCCCGAAGAACGAAATGCGCACAGACGCTATTCATTTATTTAACTCTCGTGCTTTTCCCATCATTTTACCCAGCTGTTTCCCACCGATATTTCCCTTATTTCGTATTTCGATCCAGTTGTCAGTTCTTGCATTGCAACTGATTTCGTCGAAAACTTTTCATGAACGAGGCAAAAACCGAAATGGAGCAAAGCTTACAGCATACTCGAAAATAATAGCAACAATAACAATAATAAACAGAATCACATTTCGAAATAAGAAAAAGGATTTATGAAATGTTTAGATTCTCTATATTAGCAAAAACATATTGAAAAGCGATTGGGCATTTTATGTTCATCACAGTGGGCAGTTGCCGATGCGAGTGACGCAAGCCCCTCTGTTGTTGTTAAGTGCTGCGGTGAGAGCCAATATATGTAGCTAGATTTCGTGATCAAGATCCAATGGGCCGATCGATTGATGTGAGGCACTGTCGAGGGCCCCGCTAGAAAGGCCTTGTAACGTAGGAAGGCCTTGTAACACTTTATACCTTGTATCGCACTAAAATAATATATTAATATTTCTCGGCATTTATATACAGAATATTTGGAAATAAAGTCAATAAATCTAATACTCATTGAGTTCCTCTGATGTTAAAATGATATATAATGTTAACGCGCGGTAGAGTATGGATCTTCGAGAGATTTATACTTTTCTCGTTGATGAGTGTAATGGTTCAATTCCAGTGAAAAATTCACAAGCCACATATATTACAGCAAATATTCGACATTGAGATCCAGAAAAAAAACAAATGACCCCCCAACTGCAAGTACTCATTCATTCGAATCTGACAATCCGTTAAAAAGTTGGAGTTACAATTTGAATATTTGCCCCAAATAAGATGGATTGGTGAGTTTGTTTGTGTTATGTACCGCACAACAGATGTTTTGGAACATAATAGAAATATTGTAAGTTTATTGTTTGTCGTTTTAACTGTCGTTCGTGTTTTTCGGCTCGTAGTGCGCTCGTTTTCAGAATATGGTATGCCAATTCACATCACAAAAATTGATACAATTCATTTTTGTGTTTTATCATTGGCTTGCGGAGCGAGAATTCACCTCGTGAAGAGGTTTTTTACTTGATTCAGTCTTAGTGGTGACACTGCAGTACAAATTTCTGTTTAAGTACTAGTGGCGACACGAACTTTACATTGTTGAACCATTTGAAATACGGTGAACTACCTGAACTAAACGCACTCGTGTCGCCCGCTTTATTTGATTTAATATAGTACAAAATGCTCTATGACTCAGTAATATTAAGTTGATTTCAATTCATCGTTTGAATAATTATGTCCCGCAATCATTCTTCATGTTAAATTCTGTTCTGATTTCACAGTGCTGTGTGCGAATAAGTAAAAAGTGTTGATTATCACGATGCATTGAAGATTCAGCATCAAATGCGAACAAACACCAAAAAGTATTTTTGAATTAGCCAGGAAATAAAAACTGAAAAAAGCTAAAAACTGAAAAACGTTAATGGTTTCGTAAACGTCATAAAAATCTAAATCGACAGGTGCCTTCTTTTGTAAATAGCCGCAACTTCTTCCTTGAAATGTGTTGATTTCGCACAATGAAACAACTGAAAAAAACGCAGTCGAAATCTTCGGTTGGCATTGATACAGGTACAGTTGAATTGAATTCACAACATTGCACGTGACACCCCATATTATTATTAACACACGTCTCGACTCACACCTTACATTTGGTGGCTGTGTGCAGTGGGCAACAGTTTCAACGGCACTAAGATGATAGGTTTGCGCGTTTCTAATTATAGTTTAATGGGAATATTCATTTGTTAATATTCATATTATTTTTTTGTGCCCAGTTTCGACATATAAATTATAGTCGTTAAAAGGTAGTCGATTGTTGCTGTCTTCACACTGTATTTGTCAGATCAGGTTAATTAGAATGAACATGTGCAGTCATTTGCTCTCTTGATTTTCAACTGTGTCTCTATTGCTTTAAGTTGAGCGGACCGAAATCACTTGCACATGTCTTCAACTCTATCGTCTCTGTGTTTGTGTGTGTGTATGATTTTGTGTGTGTCTTGCGTGTCTTTTTTCATTTCGGATTAGCGTATCGAATTAATTGAAGTAAATGAAAGATTGAATACGTAAACTGTAAACTTTGCTCTTTGATTTTCAAGTTTGTTTTGTTTGATTCATTTATTATGTGCATTGAGGCTCAGGATGAAAACGAACATGAATACATTTTAATCGTTTTAATTTTCGATTTCATCGTCACCTCGTTGATGATTTTGATTACTTTTTCAATATTATTCCATTTTTTCCACTATAGCCCTGTTTCTCGCATGCTTCCATTCGTTCGGTCTCTCTTTTTTTGTCTCTTTTTATCCTTCCTTTTTCCACTCATTCACTCTTTCTTTCATCTTTCTCTTAAGAATTCTCATTTTCACAATTCGTTCTCATCTGCAATTTGAAAAAAATTAACAAGAAGACAGGTAAAGGCGATCGATACGAAAAAATTAATCGCTTTTTATGCGGTTCATATACGTTGCACGATTGCTTTGACGAAATGCGCTCTTTTTCGGCTTCTCGGTATGTTTTTTTTTTGTTTCGGAAAAAAATGCAAAGCAATCTTCATCAAAACATCATAAATTTGAACAAAGAAATGTAACAAAAGCGAAAACATGATGGTCATCCCGGTGTAACTATCCCGAAGAAGGTGTAAATGATTCAACACTTTGCACCCATTTGCCAATGCTCGTTGCCTTTCAAAGCATCCAGCCTCTTTTTCTTTCTTTTTGATAAACGCTTTGTTTGAAATCATTTTTCATTTTCGAAATTCAAATTCGTAATTACCTTTTCGAACGAAATCATAGGAAAAGCATTATTCTTTGCAGCACATGAATTTGTTGTCTGCAATAACAAAAACAGCCGATATATGTATAGCCAATGAAGGTCAATTCTCTGTTTGTTAGTCCTGTTGTGACACATCCGTGTGCATTTCAGCTCAACTGAAAATTGAAAGTGGCTCCACGACTAACAAAGAAGTCAATTAATCAATCAAAAGATGCAAAAGGTGAGATGAATGACGATGTCGACAGATAACAACAACAAGAAACACGTATCGAAAAAAAAAAAATTGAACAACGGAGCAAACATGTGAAATCGTCATTTGTTTGCTTCGAGTGGGGCGCATTCACACCTGGTGCATAATTATCACACATAAATTGTGATAAATCATTTTTTTCATCGAATTTTCAATAAGTTTGATAATCGTTTAAATGTTGTTTTAATTCGTGATTAATTTGCAATTGACTGGCATTTTATTTAATGCGTGCGCGCAAAAACGAGACGTAGCCGAAGCATAATTATCATGAAATGTGTTGCTAATGGATCGCATTCTTCGCTTGGTTATGTTTCGGGAAGATTTCAGGCTCTGAATTTTGATCAATCGAACGCGATGCATATCGAATGTTCATCAGCACAAATTCCGTCACACATACAGCTCCATGCAATTTCGAAATATTTTTATAGTTCCATTAGCAAGGAATTAAGTCGGTTAAATCGAATCATATTCATCTTTTTGTATTTCTTTTTCATGTTTAAATTCACTTGTGATGAAAGCGGCTTTCAGTTTGTTATCGCAAATACTGATCATTCTTCGGATCCTTTTGTATTGCATTGTCGAGCATTTGCCACATTCTTTGGTGTGATTCTTTGGGTTGGCTGCGTTAACTATTATGATTTGGCTCTAGTGCATTGATGGTTCGCGGACAGTCAATCGCACTTATTAAACGGAACAAGCAAAATGCCTTAATTTTTCTTTACGTTTATGTGAATCAATTCGCTGTTTGCAATGATAAAATAAACAGAAAAGAATTGGAATGGAGAACTAAATGTCTGCGAGCAACATACCTGGTGTACGAAGCATGTGTTCAGACCTGGCAAATTAACACTGCAACAGTGAAACACGCGAGAAAATGAGCAAAACGAACTGAGCACAAACTATGAAACTAATCATCGGATCTTCACTGTTAAACATCTTCACAGCTCCATTTATGCTGTTGATATGTGTGTTCTCTTATGTTTTTTTTGCTCTCCTGAAGCGCTTACTTTGTCCGATTTGTGCTCATTGCAAATTGTTAACATGTCATGTTTTTTATTTTCTTTTTTCTCCCTTTCGTTCTCTTCCATTTTTCGGCGAGACTCTTTCAAATTCGTTCTTAAAACTTGGCGTGTTTACTTTGTGCTGATCATTCGTTGGCGGCGGCGGCGGCGGTCGCAATACGCAATACTTAGAATTTTTGATTTTTGCAAATTGAACAAGCCGTCCTTTAGTTATCAATAGGCTTTTTTCTTCATTATTATTTTTTTTTTTAGACCTTTCATACCGTCGGTGGGTTATATTCAAACAATTTTTTACTCACTTTTGGTGTTCTGGCATTATAAATCATTTGTTTGCTGTGTTTTCGATTGTATTTTTGCCATCACAATCTCTCATTCAGCCAATTTACAGCGCGTTTAAATTGGATGTTATTGTTTTCAACGATAATGTTTACAGCAATTGCATCACCGCTAAAGCGCTAACCAAAATATTGACCTGTTTCCATTTTACAACAACAATAATTTGATTAAGTTTTTCGCACTTAGTCCTCCGAACAGTTGCTTGAGTTTGTATCGAAGCGGCGATCGACATTTTTTCCATCCATGCGTGCATGTGTGTTTGTGTGTGTGTTAGCGTGCTCATAATCTTAATGGAAATGAGGATCACATCGGCAACATGTTTGCAGGAAATTTTGGCGCCAGTGCTAAGGAATTATGGCAAATATACCAAGATTTTATCGGCATAGGCGAGTGTGAAATTAACTTCGCCATAAGGTGTGAAGTAAATTGGAATGCTGTTCTTACGATTACGCCTTTTTTCGATACGCTTATGCAACACAACGGCCGAATCATTATTGATTCGAAATGATCGGTTGTTTGCAGTAACTTCACCAAAATTATACGCCGAACATTCATGCGAAATGAGAAAACCGAATGCCGAATTGTCCACACTACGCGCAGCACGCAATTCACTTGCAATGCTCACACAACATTATTAAGTTTCGGATCGATTGCTGTAGATATTCTTGAATATTTCTGGAGGGATTTCGGGGTTTTCTACAAGTTTTTGACTGTGAAATAACAAATTCCTGGATTTTCAGTGGGCAACAGAAATGATCATAAAATATTTTGCGGTTAGATGCTCCTTAAGCCAATCAGACAAGCAACCGAAGAAATCCGCCAAAAGGTAATATAAATCGAATAATTGCAAGGAAGATACTTTGCTCAACAAAGGGAATGAACGAGTTTTCTTCTGACTTGAACGATAAAATCATAAAAAAAACATTAAAAAATTAACACTTCGCACGAAGTAAAAAAGTGAGAAAATAATCCAAACCATCAGTTCATTTTCAGGTTCATAAAGTAATGCAGATGCTGAAAAGCCCTGTTGTGTCTTTCGCTGAATAATTCTTGTTGCGTTTATTCCATTTCGTTTGTTTCGATTCGGGCTTTTTTGGCCGAAAGTGAGCGAGAGCGATAGCGTTAGCGAACAAAATGTTCGATAAGAACAGGAATTAAATTATAAGCAAAAAATGTACTCCGTTTCCAATTTGTCTTTAGCATGGAGAAACAACTAAACGAATGAGCATACGAATAACGATTATTGCTGATAACTGACAACACTGTAATTAAACCAATTATTTACAGAAAATTATTTGCTGCGGAACATCAAGAGTTGAAAGAGACAATTGAATCACTCTTTCTTGCTTCTTTTTTGATCTCCATTCCTCT
The DNA here is from genome assembly GCA_028476595.1 of Obolodiplosis robiniae. Classification (NCBI taxonomy): domain Eukaryota; kingdom Metazoa; phylum Arthropoda; class Insecta; order Diptera; family Cecidomyiidae; genus Obolodiplosis; species Obolodiplosis robiniae. The sequence goes on along the minus strand of CM052017.1, from coordinate 1,349,455 downwards.
CAATTGCTCACGTATTTGTGTATGTGTTTTGTTGTGCTGCGCGCATTGCCACACACTTGCAAGCGATGCCGCATCAAATTCTAACTATTGCCGCCGAGAAACGGCAAGCGATCCGACTGAAATGTTTAAACGTGAACAAGTAATACACAATGGTACATCATTTTCATCGCCTTTTGTCGTGTGTTTAACAAGACTGATTACTGTGGGTAACAATGTCGTTTCAGTCATATCATAAGCATCATTGTTGTTGCTCTTTTTTGAATGCATTCCATTTCTTTTTATCGTATTCCCGCCGTAGGACTTAGTTTGTCTCCTCCTCGTGCGCTCGAAGTATCAATTCGCTGCTCCGGAGAAAAAGGCTGAAAAAACGACTTATTCCAATCGAATTACTACAACTTGTTGGCCATATTTCTGTTACATTTGATTCAATGCTATTTTTGCTTCTCCTTCCTCTTTCGTTTGGTAGAGCAATGAAATGTGCTGCAACATTATTGCACACGGAGCACAAATTACAAACGACGACCGACAAGCCCAAATCGAATGCAAAGAAAAATAAAAGAGAATATGCCGACAAGCACTTCAGTCTGAGCCGATCGAAATAAGGGCATTTAAGGAACGCAACAATAAAAATCCAACATCAAAATACTTCGCGATGCACTGATAAAGCGAGCTCGAACATAATGCACTCTTTCGGAAGAGAAAGAGGAGAGAAGAGAAAAAATATGGAAGAAACAACGGACAGCAACAAAAACAAAAAAAAAAAAAACAAAAAAAGGCGAAAAACAACTGAGCAAAATGCATCGAAGCAGCACACATATGCTTATTTTGTATATTTTCTTATAAAAAAGGTGTAAATTATAGATTTCACATTTAATGAAAGCCAAAATTATGGTTCTGCCCAAGCCCGGCAAACATACTCTCTATAATCACAAAACAGGAAAGAAGAGGAGAAATCAAAAAATACAGCACATTTTCTGCAAACGTCCATCCTGTTTGTAATCGGTCGTTGAATGCGTGAAAGTGGACGCATACAATTCAATTTGAGCCATTTGGAGTGTTTGATGTAACAACTTGCGATAAGAAACGTCATCAAAAATGGATTTTTGGTCACTTCGCGAATATTGAACTAAGCAAATAACATAATCCAACACTTCAATCTAGATTCAACATGGTGAATAAATCAAGAGAAATATTTTGAACATTTTTCCATTTTAAATCATTTTGTTCACTTGTTTGACATTTTGTTCTTTGATTCGATTAAGTCAGTTCTGTTATGAATTAATTGCAAACGGTTCATCAAAACATTGGTTTCGTAAGAAAGGATTTTGCTGAATTTGAACATGTTTTTCTATTAATATATGTATTACTCAAAGGTTGTGCAATGAAGAATGAACCGTACAATATTTGATAAGAACAAACTGATTGACGTACACAGTGCCCATCACTATGAAATGGTGATGATTGTCAGAAAAGGGCGCCATCTCAGTGCAACTAAAACGTAGTATTAGAATACACATGTCAATGGAAAACGTTGTCAATTTCTATGACAATGAACAATACCTGCACAAATAGCCGCAATATGCCGGTGAATACCAATGAAAAATCAAAAATCGAATAGTGAGGAAGTCAAACGGCTAAGTTTGACCAAGCTATAAAAAGGGACAAACCAATCTTTTTATACAGGTGTATTTATCTCAGGATGCTAATACTGTACATTAAATGCGTTCATTCTACCAACATCATAGCAACAATGCAGCTTAATGGATTGGAATTTGTATTGCGCACATCTTCTTTGTATTTTGTAATTGGTTAAATCAACCAGGTTGTCCATTGTCTGTAGACAAATTTGGTTATAACGGTAGAAAGGAAGTTAGTTTGGGGTTTAATTATACGCATCAATAGATAGCTTCTAACATGAGTCCATGTCACTTCCTATTTTAGTTTTTTCGGTCCATTCTTTGGCTTGGTCATCCATAAAAAACTATACACAAAAATACCTTTTATAAATTGAATTTGCCTGTAAATGTAAAAGATCGCATGATGTCCTGAAGATAGTGGTTGTAATAACGGGTAATTCTCCATTTGGCACAACAATTCATACATATATTTAAGCTATGTTTCACGCACACAATTAATGAATTTCAAAGTGTCGTTTTGACATCACTTTCATTTTACTTTGGCGCAACGTTCGTGTTGGAAATTACGAAATTTGTTCGGATGAGAGAGACAAGAGTAAGAAATCATGGATGTAATGCAGCCATTAGAAATTCACATTAAAAACGAATTACACATGTGCCTATGGGTTCTAGGCAAACGCTATAAAATTTTTATTTTCATCGCATCTTGAGTATACTCTCTGCTGCAAATATTGTTTGAAGCAAAGGAGTGCTACTGAATGAATTAACACCAACAATAGTATGCAATCACCGAATTGGAACTATCAGTCCAATGTCTTGATATGAACTATAATCAGTAATTGCCATTTAATTCGAAAGTGAGCCAGAAATACATAAAATTTGTCCATTATAAGGGTAGACTATGTAATGTGCGGTGCCGTTCATTGCTCATATTCGACCCTGTTGTTGCTAATTAAATTTCAATTCATTCATTTTATGCTCATTTATTCTGGCTTGACCCTTTATGAACAATTTCAAACTTACTTCCAGCTAATTGTGTTAATGGACTCCTTTCATCCGTTTATTTAATAGGCTTTTTTTAATTATTGTTATAAATGGTAGTGGCGGCTTGTCGCTGGGAATCAAGAAAATAACAGCTCGCAGGTTGAAGTTATGGTGTAAGCAAAAAGGAAAAACCAAATCGAAGAAATATCGAACGTACAATTTGATACATGCTTTATTGTTAGGGTTTTATTTATTATTTCACACTGCATATCCAATTTTTCGAATCAGAAGCATCATCTGGAATTCGAAAATTGTGTATCAACTTGTGAGTAAATTTCATTTTGTCATAACTATTTAATTGAAATATGGCCTTATAAATACGCTGGTCGCTAAATTTGCCATTTGACGCATATGTCACCGGTCTCATGGCACGCACGCTCGCCCATTTTAAGCTAATCAGAAGTTGTAAATTTCACGAATATTAATTCGCAAAATAATAAGTCGCAGTAAAAGCTATTACTAAACTTGAGGAGAGCTTCGTTAGCATTTTATTACACCCAAAACATCGACTTATCATTTCTTTTTAAAAGACACATTCCCGGCAACATCATTTGTTGGAAAAACCAAGCACCCAAATAAGAATTTGATGCGGATGAAAAGCTAGCAACTATATAAATGTTGTTAACATGGTGCTTCACACACATTAAAGAAATTTCACGTATTTTCACAAAGATAAACTCTCTTAATGTACAAACACCGAACCTTGTGCCAACTTCAACAAACAAAAGCCATTTGCAATTGTATGTGGCAAATGCGTTGAATTCTGACATTTATAATTAATATTCTTAATAATTTAGGAAGAGCAAAAACTTGTTATCCGTCGGTAATTTGATTTTGTTGATTTCAATGTGAATCCGAATACACAAATAATAAGCTGTCTGCATCGGGATTAGTGCGTCATAGGAAAATTAACGGCGTCGCAATCCTTTTTTGTACAGTAGACGCTTAATAGTTGATTTTAAGGTAGAATTTACGACAGTTCAATATTAATCGACGAATAAACAAGCTTCTACTGATGCTAGTTTATGTTCGAATATGCTCTCTTTCGCCGTGTGAATATTTATTTATATTTGACATAATTTTCAGAATAATTCGAAGCAAAAATTCGAAATTCTAATAATGGCTTTCATCAAATCATACTTCCACAAAACAAAAACAAAAATCGTTATCACAGGTGAATTTGAGATATCAATATTTTTCTGAAAAAAGAACCCAAAAAATCTTCTGAATAAAGGTTTGGTATTCGTTTTGCTCACACACTGTGTCTGAGTCACACACATAGAATTATACAGCATAAATCACCGGTACAATGAAGTTATTAAGCGCGCACATTTCGAAACATTCAAAATGACACCATAAAATCGTGTAAACATAATATGCGTATCGAAAAATTGATATATTTAAACGAATAGAGACGGTGAAATTCAATTCTTCGGAAATCACCTACGCCACCGATCGATGCTCAAGAGAAAAAATATAGAAGAAATAGAATGTGAAAAGACCACCATAAAGTCGAACAATGCGCTTTGTATATATGGACATTGAGAAGAAGAAAAAATACATAAAAATTATAAAACTACGATATTGTTTTACGTTAAAAGTCCATAAAATTTATGAGCTGGTATCCGATTTGTGTGGTTATCCGTGAGTTTGTCCCTATTCACTATGTGTTGAGCACGGCTATTCAAGACGATTTCAACATCACACAAATCAATAAATAAAATTGTCTGATTCAAAACTATAATAATAGGTGGTCGAAACAAGCAACAACGCCGATTTATTGATTACAATGCGCATTTAAGCGATGGATACACACATTCAATGGGCGCTTCAATCTGCATCTCAAAGACGATGGTCGACCTATACGTTTCAATGCCGAACAAAATACAACGTTTTATTGTTATTGTGCTACAGGTGCCATGTGCCCACCTACATGCTCTGACGTTTCTCTAGCTTTGGTTTCAACACCTCTAACACATTAGAATCACACTATTTTGAATATTTGCTGCTTTTGATCAAATCAACAAATTTATTTCATTGATTTTTTTTTTAGTTAAATTTCGTCCAAATGGGCATTGGTGACGATTTCATGAGAATCTTTTTTGGAATGTTGACATCATTGCGCAGCCAATAAGGTCAATTGGAGAAAACATTTTCTTGACGAGTTAAAATTTGATGATGCTCAATCGAATTGTGTGGTACTTTGGGTTTGGTATTGGCAGATTGGCAAACACTTTTACATCAAAATTAACAATCGATACATTTAAAAGAGATGTTCAACAAAAAAACTTGAGCAAGATAGAACCAAAGGACGGATATTTATGACAATATTGTAACATAAAAATGGCTTCTTTGTGTTGTTTTTTGTCAGCCACTGTGATCGCATACATTGTGCAAACTTTGTGAAGCAAAACTCTATTGTATATTTGACTCAGATCGTTCGTTCTATAAAAATGCATTATACAAACAAAAAGATTTATTTAGTTCTCATAATTCGCTTCTAAGCGAAAGTTACATCAGGCATTCACATACCTGAGTTGACAGAGATTAAATCTTTTGAGATCACCTGTGAATGAATTCTAGAATGTCGTCTCGAAATATTGATTATTCCATGTGCAAGCAGACAGAGTGAAAGAGATTGATTAAAAGACGCAAACCTCTACCTGTGAGAGTGAAAGGAAAGTAGAGCGAAAGGGAAAACACAAATCAATATTTTGCTTCATTTTTATATATTAATGGGAGTTGAAAATAATTTTATTGGACACAATTTGTTCGATTCAAAAGGTTTTTTGACTATTCCCAATATTGCTTAAGTCGCTAGTTTTAAAACAGTAAAAACAAATTGCGTTGAAAGCAATAGCGATTGAAGATGGAGCAAACGATGCCAAGTAGAAAAAATGCGACACATTTTGGAATGGCCGGTAAATCTTATCACTTCTAGATGTTTTTCTCCAAATTCTTTTCGTGTGTTTTGTTTCGTGTTTCAAGTAATCGCGATATTGTCGGAAATATTTCGATTTTTTGCCAAAATATATATTTGGAACTCAGATCGTATTTAATGAGCAACAAAAATTCCAATAAACTCTAAGAATATAAGACAAATGAATGCATGGGAAACTCGCAATTTGTTATTCAAAATCATTTGACAAATACCAAATAAGTAACCGATATTATATAGCATTTTCCGCCCATTCGAAATTTGAGCCCAATTCGAATTGAGACATAGTTAATTGAAATGTCTAATGTAGTAATAAAAGCGTCAAGTTATCTTATGAATTATAATATTTCAGACTCGAAAGAAACGGCAGCCAAGCTCCCTCTTAGTCGGTTTTATATTATTTTTTTTGCTAAGCTGTAAAAGAATGTAGTTTCGACCTGAGCGTAGTATGTCATATTTGTGCAAAAATGTCATTTAAACAATACTTGAACCATCCGAGTTTCAATAATAACGAAACTAATGCGATAGCTGTAACGCAAAAGAATATTCGGTCCACAAATTCGAACGATCGTCTCCACAGCTCTTTATGTAAACAATTTCACAATATAAATGAAAGAGTTGAGCGTGCGTTAATGCGCTTAAATGTTTTCACATTATTTTATCATCTGTTTCTGTCATTACGCCAGTTCAAATCTTTCTCGATACTCATCTGGGTTGATTTGTATTTCGCCCATGTGGTATATTTTTCGCAAAAAAAACGAGAAAGGATCAGTCAAATGAAAGAGATGGTAAGAGTATTTTGATTTTCTTTTGTTCCCATTAAGCGATCCGATTATGTAACGCTGGTAGTTCTTCTCATTTTTAACCTTCCGTATATTTTTTTTCCTTTATTTTCGATGATTTGTGAACGATACAGGCAATGCACTTACAATTTTGACATTGGTATTAAAAAAAAAAAACGGTTCTGAACCTACACATTGTAATCTTTCATATACAAAAATACGTTCAAAGCCACAATTATCGGAAGATTGAATTGACTTAATTGAATTGACATAAATTGTTGAAAAGAATACCGACATGTGTCATTTTTCTAAAGGAATTCCGAAAATTTCGTTGAAATGGAAAATTCTCTTGAAACGCTTACGAAAACATGTTGAATTGGTGGCTTTTTGTGTGTCAGAATAAACCGATTTAAACTGGGTACATGCTGATTTCACTTCTTTTGGTCCTTCAATTTTGAATACGTGGATTGTGTCTGTTAACAAAAATCGAATGACAACGGTGCAATATCATTCGTCGAATGTAATATTAACCAAATTCAAAGGAATTGCGCATAGCAATAATCTTAAATCACAATGTATAAAATGCCAATTAGTCAATTGTGTCCTATTCGCACAAATGACCGTAATAATAAGCAATTCATTTTTTTCAACCCCATGAAAAAAGGGTGATATTTGCGCTCGTAATAGTCTCTAGAATTTCTCTCAAAGAATTAACTCGCGTATCTAATCGCGACTAGAATTAGGATGGATTATTTTTTTTTTTATATAAAATGAGATGGGTTCAACTATTCACCATCCTTTTTGTAATTCAAAAGAAATGGGTTGTGAATAAAGCAAAGGCAGTCAACAAGAAAAACAAATCTTAAGGATAAAACATTTAAAACTATTAATTTGGAGAAGAATCAAATCCGATTTCCAATTGAACTCATTTCCTCTCTTCAGGGAGTGCTCCTGCATATGCTTCTTCATCCATTGTACACTTTGGTTACTTTCATACTGAAAATTGATTCGAGCCTAAAAGGAAGCATACAGAAAGATTGTACGATCAAACACAATAGGTTCAATGAGAATTTAATTCAATTTGATAGATTAAAATCCTTTTTTTCGTGTCTTTCCCGATATTTTCATTTCTAATGTTTCGTATTTGGGTAGTTTTGAGACTTCTCTTAACGTTAGCTCAAGGATTGCATGCATGTGACTAATCAATCATAACATTATTTTTTTAATTTTAATATTATTGATTAATGATAACGAAATCTGCTTAATCTCTTTCGATATAATTGAACAAATTGACGCAAAGTTGAAAAATGACTAAATTCAAAATAGCCAGCTGGTTCATTTTCTGTTTACCTATCGTAAAAATTGCACATTTTTTCCTTGTTTTTCACGTAATTGAAATTATTTTGAAATATTTCAATGACATTTATCATACATTCAATTAGAAAAAATGCTAAGAAAAATTTCTTGAACAATCTTCAGAATATTCCCAAAAAAATGAAGATTCAAGCTGACAAAGGTGACTGTATTCCTGGGCATGTTTTTAACACACGAAAATACATAATATTCGTGAGTTTTGTTGATTCACAATGAGAAACTTGGATTCATTCACTTTCACACCGTTTCCTGAACTAAAAGATTTTGTTGCGTCAGTATGGACATGCACCAATATAACTTTCATTGTGCTTTTAGCCAATTCTCGTTGCGCCATCTAGTCGGGTTTTTTGCATTGTATAGCCTCGATATGATCAAGTGAAACTTTTAGTTCCAAGTTCAATTGTCAAACAATGATGATATAGGTTAATGCTTGAATATGTTATTTCGAAGTATAATTGCATTTAATTATGTTTTTTTTAGCATTTTATTTTTTTATGGCAAGTTGCAATTGCTCTGAATTCTCTCTTTTTAGACGCAACACATTTTATACAAAACACATTTTCAATTATCATCAAAATTTTTGGTTTTATTCATTGTTCTTCCATCACAAGTGATATTCAAAAAATTAATCTATTTTCTAGTCTGAGCTTTATCCACATTGAATTATTTGGTTATCTAATATGAGCAGAATTTAGTATTTTGGAAATATTCCTTCACGAAATGTGATTACAAGACAATGCAAGTGTCGTCATTTATTAATTCGAACAATTAAATATAAATGTTATGCACAATAAATCATGATATGGAATAACGTTCGCGAACAATAAATTGACGATGACTTAAAAATGAATTGATTGGTGTAAACGACATAATTGTTGATCATGTATTTGGTAGAACTTATTTGACTAAATTTAATGGATTTTACGTTATATTTTGTTAATAATAAATAAATTCCGCGCGTGGCCTTTAAACTAAAAAACACCGTCAAATGGAATTTGGAAGGACTTTGGCAAATACTCCAATGAAGCTGGAGCACTTGGAATAGACTTACACAACTCTAAATATTTTAGTTCTATCGGAGTAAATCTATTCAGTTCAAAATAATAATAGTTATTATTCATACATATTCAATAATAATGTATGAAGCGAAGCGATCGCGAATAACCATCCGATCGAATACAACAATCGAGCACGATTCTTTCTGACACTCTCATTCCATAGTTAGGCTCGCAAACGATGAATTTATCGAATTTCCCTATATTTCTTTGGTCTCATACTTCTTTGCACAGTTTGCTTGATCTCTGCATTTCATGACATCAATTGAAAAATAAAATTAACAGCAAATAATGTCTTATTCTAGTTGAATGTTAATTTGTTAGAATAATGCCAAAAAAATATGAGAATTATGCACATCTTTTCGATATTAAAATAGGAAGTCTTTCAAAAATAAAAGAATAGAGTGACAGAAGATATTCTGGTAAATAATATCAAAGGAAGAGTAATTAACAATATTGGTGAATTTGCACAGCGACTTTCAAGAGGGGCTTCGGTTGCCTTGTTATGAAATTATCGGCGGCGTTTGAGTCAGTTCGTTGTCAATGGTTGGTTCCCCAGTGGGTTTTTGACGCTGCTGCCATTCGTTTATTGACTGATTGATCAAATTATCTAAATCGTCTTCGGTAATCGTTGGGCCATCATCGCTTATACTGTATTGACGTTTTGGTTTTTGATTGTTGTTCACATTGATTGTGTTATTATTTGTATTGCTGCCAACGCTATTGGGCGAATGCGAATGCAAACGAGTGTGGTGATGCTTCAAATTCTTTCCTCCGTATGTGCAATCTAAAACAGTAGATAAAAAATATTGATTTACCAACATTGAACTTCATTTTGATATAGATACACAGAATCGCCAAACATGATAGCTCATTTATTACTGGTATTTGTAATTATAATATTAAGATTCGTCTATACATCCCAATATTTGGTATTAGGATCGATCTTAATATCGGTATTAATACTCTCAATTTTTTTAACATTTCAGAACAATATCAATTTTCTCGGCTCTTTTTCTAACCATCATCTATCATCTACCAACATTGGCATTAAGATCGATCTTAAAAATCTCACATATATTTCCATACAAAATCCATACATTTATATGATGGGGTTCTAATGCTGAAATTATGGCACATACTTCCGAACAATCTTCCGCACAATCTAGACATTTCAAAGACAATGTAATTTTTCGCCACCTCCCAATTGATTTGAAACTCGGATAGCAAATCAATAAATGAAGTACCTTCTAAAAACCATAGTTTTTGTATTTGATTGTCATTGCTTCCATTTTATGGCTAAAATATGAATCCGCTTACTTTGTTATCAAAAACCCTTCAAAGGTAGCTCATTTATGGGATGCTTACACTCGTAAAGAGTCTATGAATTACGACAAATTAATGAGAATTGTGAATATTATTTCGATTCCATCGTAAATTCAATATGAGTAAATTTTTTACATTTCTTATTTCGAATGAAATTTTTGATATTTTTTATGATGCATTCAATTTTGTTGTAGCCATATTATCATGTAAATTTTTGAATTTTGATGAAATTACATGCGAGAGTTTTAAGATCGATCTTAATTAGGTTCTATTCATGTATCTTAATATCTATATACCGGAATTAAGATTGATTTCCGTCGGGATTAAGTATTAAGATAATAAGATGACCCGATATTAAAAGTGCAACCATAGATAATGCGAAATAAATTTAAAATGTTTTGAATGATAAGCTCAAACTCCAACGAATCTTGCGAAAATTCTAGTCCATTTTATTATTATTTGTTTCAATTTTGACATCGGAATTAGGGGGTAGATCACAGATAAAACGAATAAAAAGTGGTGAAGCTAGAATAATTTCAACATGGAAATTTTAAATTTAAAATGCCTATTGAATGCATCGACAGATCCGATTTGGAATGAAAATTCATATAAATAACAATTTCTTGATTTTTTAAGCGCGTAATTTATTGTCACCTCCCAACTAGATCTTGTCAATCAAAAGCAATAATTTTGCATATTCCTCATCATTATGATCTGTCCAAAACGACTGTCTTTTTCCGAATTCCGGTACACACTCAGTCAAAATGCATTCTCTTTTCCAAAGTGTGCTAAATCCTAATGAAGACGTTGTTGCAGTTCGAAATTTTATTTTTCATTGATTTGAATCATAGGTCCTAAATGTTTTTTGGATGGTGTAAATGCATTTGATTAGAGTTTGATTAGATAGCGTGGCTTGTTAATGATTGATTTGAAAGCAAAAGCAACGTGGCACTGTTTCCGATTCCCAAAATAGTAAGCATTGGTGGCATTTTGTACCTTTTGGTGGTATTGCATCCAGAGGATCGAATGGCAGTTGTGGATCATCAGATGTTTCGCCTTTGCCCACACTGCTGCTGTCTGTCAGGTCAAATATTTTGGTAAATTTCACCTACAAAAGAATCAATCGAAATTGAATTTAATTGAATTGGACGGGAAAATTGCTTAAGACGAAGGAAATTACTTTGTTATTTTCATCCATGTAATAATATGCGTAGACGGCTTCGTGATGAGAAGTTACTTGAAGAATGTGATCGAATGTATCTACTTCGCATTGAGTTGGACTTGCAGTGAGCTCAAATGAATATGCTGGATTGAATTCGCTGTTAATGCTATCATGTTTATCAGGTTGTTCCTTTGGTGTTATATTTGGTGTCCTGTATCAAGGCGAAACGCGCGTTGAATATATATATATATATTTTGAAATTTGAATGAGAGGCTTAGATCTGATAAATAGCTTACCCGTCTTGATTGTTGTGGAAAACGTCAATTTTTGATGAACGATGTGATAAAATATGCTTTGCTTTCTGTTTACCGGCCAAATCTAATTGGCAAGCTATATTTATATTTCCTGACATCTGAAAAAAAAAAAACGAAACGATCAATGTGAATAGAAGAAATTTACTGTAATTTTATTCGGATATAAAACTTTGTACCAGATGGCAATCAAGCCAAAACCAAATCAATACCTTTTGGTGATTGCGAGCTTTGAGGATGGCATTTAGTTGACTTAACACATATTTACTTAGTGACCAAAATTGTTCCCGTATGCATGGAGCCGCTGCAACCAATCTGCAAAGAAAAATGCATTCAATTCAGAATTATTTTAACGAAATAAGGATGAAAGTAGAAAATTTTAAAATTCTTTTCCAACTTGGTTTTCGACTATGCCCACTAGACGAAAAGCACACACGCTCACAAACGCTTCAATTTATTCTGATTTTAAAATGAACTCTGTTCAAAATTTTACCTGAGCCTCTTATACTAGTAGTGTTCCATTCGATTTAATAACTATCACATCCAATCCAGTGCAAATATTTATCAAACACTTTTCAGTCTTTTGTTCGCATCTATTCAAGTACGCTTGTCGCATGTTCATTCATTTCATTTATGTCTTCAAACTAATATCATTCGTGCTTAACATCTCGTCACCAATTTTAATAATATTTATGGATTTTGTCATCAATTTTTTGTTTTACATTCCAAATCGAGAGCTCTAATGCAAATTTCGATTGGATAAGTCGCCGAGTTGTATTTAGTAATTTGTTATTGCGCAATAAAGATGAGATATGAAAGTCTTTTGATCCTGTGGCCGTTGTTTCAATTATTCTACTGACATCACGTGCATAGAGCAGCATTAATAGCGGAATATGTTGGTATAGATACTGTCAACACAACTGGAAATAAGAGAAAACTTTCTCAAAATCTCATAATTGTTCGGTTAATTTTGAAATGAGGAATAGGAAAACATTCGAATACGCTCGAACCGAAAACCAAAAACGTAAATCGGTTCGCATTAATGCGTGTATGTGCGTGTCTGCATATCTGTGGCCATATCTGAGAATCTTTAGCAGTTAACATTTTCTTCCGATATATTGATCAAAATCCCAGTGGCTCAATTGTAGTTGAACAAAGATACGAAATAATGCAACAAATGAACATTTTAAATGTTTGGTAATTTACCGAGAACCACTAATTATTTAGTCAATTGTCGAGCCAACTGACTGACGATTGATCCTAAACTAATTTAGTTATAGTTGAAGAAACAACACGATACTTTGAGCCTTCTTTCTCAACGAACAGCAATATACGAAATACAATTTAAAATTTAGGGCAATATGATTGATAAAGAAGAAGTGAGAAACTTTCAAAACTGTTGAGATGTTGCGAGAATAGCACGACAGATACATGAAAAAATCAAATTTATCTTCATAATTTTAAACAGTGTCAATGCAATAAGTATTAAACTTACTTTGTTAGAGTTGCACAGACGAAATCAGCTGGCAGAGTGGCTGGCAATGATAATGCTTGCAAAATTTTTGTACCTCTATGACGGAACATCCAATTAACCAGACCTTTGTTCGCTGATTCGATATATGTTTGGAACACAGTCAAAACGGTTTCTGGCATATCACCAATCAATGCATCCTGCGAATAAACAAATTATACAGGCGAAATTAGAAAAAAAACTGCAAAAAATTATGCCTGCGAAAAAAATGTACTTGATTGAATAATACCTTGCGATGCTGTTGGCATTCTATGCATTCTGGATCAAATTCTTGTGCTTCTGGTATCGCCTCCTGTACGACGAATGTTGATTGAACAGCCAGACATCGTGTACAACTGATCAAATTATTTTGATGGAGAAATTGAAGGGCATTATCGAAACCTTGTTGGCACATGTTCGACAGCACTTCCGGCTTTGGTGGGAACAAGATGCGGATGAATCGATTCATATTCTGTCGCGATAATTCAATGCTTGTATTCGCCCAGGTCACCTGTTATTTTGTTGTTGGAATAAATCATATATTAGAAAACATCAAAAGCTGTTATTATCTCTGTAATTGCTTACGCAGATGACCTGGTACTGTTTGGCAATTCTGGGGAGCTGCAAAATAGTATCAGAGATTTGGAAGTGGCTTGTACGAACTTTGGAATGACCATAAGCTGCACAAAAACTCAAGTTATGCATGTGGGCAAAACTCGAAAGTCAATTCATTTCTCATTGAATGGCAACTTGTTGGAATAAGTTTCCCAATTCGAAGAAGATGGCAAGTTTAATAAAGAGTTTGAACAGCGTAGGGTTAATGGAAATAAGGTAGTAGCGCAACTTAGATCACACGTTTTCAATAAACGTGAATTGGGTACAGAAACCTTCACATCAATCTTCAGACCAACAACTCTTAATGGTTCATGATTTAGAAGTGTCTGAGATGAAGTGTTGAGTATGGTTTTGAGAGTATCGCGTCGCGATCAGTGGGAAAATAGAGTCCGAAATGGGACGATTTGAGGAGATTTAAACGTCAATTCAGTAGGAGAGGACGCAAAAAATTCCAAATTGAGATAGATGGTTTGGTCATGTTAAACGCATGGCAGATGAGCGATTACCAAACGGATTTTGTTCGCCGGTACTGATGGTCCGAGCGGCAGGAGTTTGTGGAGAGGTATTGTTAAGGGTGTTTGAGGCTATTGGTTTCGTAAAAGAGACCAGGCGCTAAAGGGCTTTGATGATATATAAGGGCTTGTTGTTGCATCGACAGCTGAATTAAAATGACTTGACACAATAAAAATCAGAAAACTTACGTGGAATAGCTGGGCACTTTGATCTCGTGGGCAAATATCTGATTCGCCACAAAATGGGCTAACAGTGACAGTGTTTTCATCCAACACAGGCAAATTATCCGAAAAAGCTCCGTCCATATAGCGCACACCTTGGAATTTTGGCGGCAAAATACCCGAGAATCCTGGAATGAAGCAAGCGCACAGTAAGGCTTGCAACAAATCTTCGCGACTGTCGAACTGTGATACAATAATATTTTTGCCATCACAGCTACGCGTTAGAGACACATGCAAACGACCGTTAACCCGCTCATGGGCGTCTGGTGGTAGGAATTTTTGCAGTCCTTCTAGCAAGCAAGTTTGAATGTTAAAAGATGGACTAAATGGACCAAGGGAGTGTGATCGGGCTTCATTTACGACGCGGAAAAAGTCCGATGTCATTTCACCTGTGAAGAAAACAATAGAATAATATAAGATATTGAATTAAAATATATTTTCTTACTGTAAAATAAATAACAAATGTGCCATATTTTGATTTGGATTATTCTGTTGAAATTCGCTTCTTACTCGTGCGACATTTCACTAAAAAGAGTTTTCGCCTTTGGGAAACAAAATAATGCGATTCTCCGTCATCCGTTACGATAATAAACGCGTGTTTATCAAAATTTTCTTGTTATTGATGTCTCATTCAAAAAATGAGGCGATTTTCAAGCTTTTTTTTTCCTATTGACCCATTCTACACGCGCAATGCTTTGTGCTGCCAAAATCGTTCGATTAAATCAGAATATTTTTTTAGGGCAGTGAGCATGTTCGCAACTTCGTTTGCACATCGTTCGCAATTATGACGTAGTTTTTATCAGTGAAATAGGAAAGCTATTCATCTATCAGCAGGCCAACGGGGTGTTATCAATAGTGAGTGTGTCAAGACCCTCATTGGCATTAGATAATTATTTGACCAAATCAAAACAAATTCGTCATACAAATTTAAAATACTACGCGTAACTCATTACTTCCTTGGATGTTGTTTTTCGCCCATTGAGAAAAGCGTGTGTGTTGTGAAAACGGCAGAGAAAACAGTAAACAACATTTGTTTTATTTTGATATTATTATTCGTATCGCGATTGGCGTATTAAGTGATGCTTCAGGAACCAACTATTTCAAAATAACAGCATGATTTGTAACTGGAAACGTCGTAAAGAAACGTTGAATGAACATCCGACATCTGGCTTTTTTGCTAAGCTACGCCATAATGGCTTTGCTCTTCTCTTCTCTTCTCCTATCAGTTTTGAAGTTGGAGTTGTGCGAATTAACTGTTAGTTGAAATCAAATCACTTCACATGAGAGAGACATAAATAATCGCTCAATATTTATTGTATTAAGTCAATATTTTGTCATCAAAGTATTTGTTCCGTTGACAGTGTGAACTCCACGAAGTGAGGACAAATCACAATCGTTGGGGAGCAAACGAGCCCGTTTTTCATATTGATACCGCTGTTTACCCACACAATTTATGATTGCACAACGTAATTGCTGATAGTGTCCCGATAATTCGGTGCTTTCGCTTCAAATCAACTTCCAAATATTATATGTGTGGCCAAGAAATCACATATATGGTCATTGAATGCAAAAAGGACATCTAAAGCAAACAATTTTTTTCAAACAATTAAATACAACAATATTTACTTGTTCGGAGATTAAGCCATATCATGGAAGTGAGGGAATTATTTCTGCATTAAAAACAATTGAGTGCCAAATCAATTTGTCAATTACAACTGATTCGATTTGCATCTAAACTTTCTTCTGCCAATTCAGACCTTTCAATGCATTTTCAAACGTAAATGATCATCGAACGGCAGTTTTATGTAATTCATAATGCCTATCAATTTCGAATATTCGACTCATTTTGTCAGCTATTGACGTCATTGCACGTGAAGCGTTTGAAATAAAATGAGGGACTCTTTTTGCTTCATAAGCTTTATAAAATTGTAAGCCACAATTATCCTAGGAACCGATACACACTAGAATTAAGCGATTGTAGCTTCGTTTGCCACCATTTCATTAGTATATACGTATTGAATATACGTTTTTTGTGTTATCCCGTTTAAGATAGTCCAGCGTTTCATGTCTTTGTGTTCTAATTTCATGATTGAAAAAACATTTTCTTTAAAATAACGCGCCACTATCGCTTATTGATTAGAACAAACGTAGAAATAATATAATTAGCGAATGATTTTAAATTGCAATCACTCGAAATGAGTTCAAGAAAACCTCCGTAATTTGAACTGTTCGAACTATTTTGTAAGTAAATTCGTTGAGTGGATGGATCATGAAGTCAAGTGGTTTTTTGCATCAAAATAAGTTGGCAATTGAAATAGAACAGCAAAAAAACATGTATTTTGATTGTTTCCATACTTCCGATGACTTTTGCGTGGCGGCATTTTGACTTCGACCCAAATAATAAATTGTTGGCTAGAGTCATTTCTTATCCACTATTCAATGCACAATGTTTATTATTTCATTAATTCAAAAGTGTATTTTTAGGTTTTAATCTAGCTACCGGTTGAAACAAAGAAATTGTTGCTTATCATTATCGTGATTGGTATTACTAGCAATTGATTGTCAATATAATATGTCAGTATTGTTTTCATTCTAATTGCTCAGCGATAACTTTTAGTGATCTAAAAATAATCCAACAACAAGTGTCAGTGTGGGACATAGTAAGCAAATTATTCGAATGAATGTAATGCATTAAGTTGCTTTTTTCGGCTTGACTTCAGCTGACTTCAGCTGGATTTACGGACTGATTCGAGAATGACATGTTTTGAAAACTGCAAATTATCAAATCAAATTTACCGGAAATACTTGCGAAATTAATTAGACCATTCGGAAAAAAATCTCATCATCGAGAAAATGAAAAAAAAAAAAAAAAAAATCGATACGATAAATACAATATATGTACAAAATAGCATTTTTTCGAGTTTATCAAATTCAAATACAATTGAATCAAGGAGTGATAAGAAGATTAGCGTACACAATTTTTTTTGGAGCACAGATCACAAAGCCGCAATAGTTTTACAAAATTAATTTCCGTTTTTTGCTTGTCATTTTAGATGCAATAAATATGAATAAAATGTAATGGATATTGTTTTGTCGACTGAAATGACCTGCTATAAAATGAAACCATGATTAATTTTTAAAATAGATAACAAATGCAATGTTACAAAAGATAACACCGCACAACAAATGAATTTGATAGTTTTTTTTGTGTATATTCCATGAGGCCTATATTTCGAAGTGCACAATTTATTAAAACTTCGATTGTGTTCTCCTTGTAAAACACATAAACATCTGATACATCAATAATCAGCACATGGTAATGATTCACAGCCATCGCATAGTACTCGTATATCAACGAAGATGTGAATGAAACAGTAGAAATGGCCGAAGAACAAAAGTCATATTTCGAAAAGTGAAAAAATATGGTCGCACCGAACTGGATGTGCATTTATGTGCGAAGAAAACAATTTTAAAGTGCAGATATCGCGATGAAAATTCGATATTTAAGTTCCATCAATAAATATGAACAAAGCCTAGACCTTATGATTATCTGTAAGCTGTTTGCTGTTATCTGCCTCTGTGACATCAAAACGGTCATTTCGAAGTGAAGAAAGCGAAAAAGGGCAGAAAAAATAAATGACGCACCGCGAGAGCAGCAAACTCTGTCATCGAAAATGCATTTCTAAGCATTAGAAAAGAAGCCGTGTTGCAATTACATTGATAAACACAAAGCCACTTGCAAAAAGTAATGTCCATGACCGCGTCAATCCTTATCAGAATCGACGAACGCTTATTCTCTTTCTCTAATGTTCATAGTCATACTTCTTTTCTTGCCAACTTACCAATCACATTGAGTGGTCCTCTTATTTCGCACACGAAAAATACGTTTGACCTACATCTCGAAAAGTAATTCGAATTTTCATTTAACTAAAAAAGTGAACGATGAAAAATGTGGCTCGAGAGTTGAAATTGTTGTTGGCTCGGGCGGAAAATAATGCAACAAGATTGCAGGAATCTCGCAGAAAGATCTGTTGCGCTCAGCTTTTTTCATTGAGAAATGGCTTTATGTAAATGCGTTTCGATACTCAATTCAGTGACTTGGACTTGACATTTATGACACAAAAATCACTCACACGGCACATTTGCGATTTTATTCGCGCTATTTCTATGTAGAAATGTGTATTTATCGTGATATGTATCAGAATAATCAGCAAAAATGCTTTTTTTCATTTTTTTTTACTTTTGGAAGTAGAACGATCGACTTTTTTGCGGTAGAAAATTGCAGAAGCAGTCAAATTATAAGCACGAATGACGTGACACGGCAAAGTTCAACTAAGAAAAGAGAGAGAGAGAATAACGTAATCACAATCAATGGACGTCAACAACGCAAAAAGAAAACACATTGACTATTACAAACGTATACAAAAAGTGAGAAGAAATTGATAATGAAACAGCTAATGCGGATGGAAAAAACGTTTTAATGAACTGTTTTCTATTTTAACTTTTATTAAAACTGAACTGTAGAAAAGAAAAGCTAGATTTTCTCAATTTGTTGGTGATTTTGTTTGACCAAAGTCAGAGAACGATTGAATTGGTATGCTGATTTTTTCGTTTCCATTTTCAAATGACGCATTAACTGTTGTATATTGGAAGATTTCATTTTTTCCATTCATACATCAATGCACATCTATAGCCGTATAGATAGCAAGCGATTCGAATAAGAAAATGAGCTGCTATTAGCTTCCTTTAGCTGTGCCCTGATCTTCGTTGACTGCAATAAACTTTCAAGGTAATTTTCAATGCATAACACACGATGCACATCAAATGTACAAAATAAACAATTGTACTTCTAGTGGTATTAATTGGCGATACTGCAAACATTAATTGAAGCTTTCTTGTTCATTTGCTGGTCGTTGGCAACGTTTGCACACATTCACATGACACTCATACTTGCTGCTGATGCTGCTAATACTGCAGCAAGTTAATAAGCCGCACAAAAATTGAATTCGTGTGTATTTTCGATTTTAATGTAATCTCTTCACTTGTTTCATGTCATTTACTCAGAAATACACTGGTTTCTGGATTGACGTCAGCTGCTTTTTCAGGTTATCAGTTTGAAAAATTGGAATTCCAATTGATGGCCTGGTGTTTATATTATGGCCTTTTTTCATATTCGAATCATCAAATATCAAACAAGAAATACAATATATGCGTCCATTGAAAAATATCAATAAAAATTTTGGACGAACTAAAAATAAGGTGTCAATTGAATTGCCTTGAACATGACGAGCCTTCTACGCCGAAGAATCAATGGCACACAAATTGTTCGGCTGTCAAACAGAGCAGGATCGGTGACACGATTCACCAGCCCTTTTCGAATTTTATCCAGCACTTTTGTATATATTCTCGCACGCGAGAGATTCCGAATATCGCCAATTGGAAGTGGTTCTCTTCACAACAACACCCATTTGACTTGTCAAATGTTTCTTGAAACATTCACTCTGATCTCTTCAATCAACTGTGATGCATTAAGAATATTTACTGTTTTTTTTTTTCAAATTGTTTCATTATTCCTATTGTAATAATTTGTTGTAAGTTACATTTCTATGAATTTAAGTATTATAATTTGTCGACTCTTCAGTCAACTATGATTATGTGCAATTTTCACTGTATATTGCCAAATAATTTTGAAAAAATCAGGCTTTAAACGAGGCTTCGGTAATCTCTTGCCCCTGTACTAAATTTATCCAGTTCTTGGCTTTAAAATAAATAAGTAAAAATAAAATAAAATATGTGGGCTTACACGTGCAACAACCTGATACAATTCGAAAGGAAATGCACATGGAATGCAAAAATACAAGTGACAAATCGCTGTGTGGCATTGACATTTTTACTTCTCCGCACACACCACTGTGTTTGGTGAAAGCATTGCGATCGGTCCAAAAAATTCAAAACGCACGGAATAAGTTTTCTATGCATTTTGAACCTAGAAAAAACGATTGCAACCGTTCCCGGAGCCATTTTTTGCCCGTGTGTGGTACGTTGTCTGTTGTACGCAAAAATTTGTTAACACGATAACTCAAAACATTCAGATTAGAATTGATCAAAAATTTACACAAACATTGGTCTTCATTAGGAATCAGAGTTTGACAATTAACCGGTTAAATTACTCGGTAGGTATATACTATGCGTTAACTAGTTTGTACTTTCGATTAACCTATATAGTCCAAAGAATGGGTGCGTCTAACGTTAAAGTAAATAAATGAAAATGTAAATGCCAGTGTCAAATAAATAAATTGAAAACAAATTGTGTTCTGGTGTTCGTTTATTGGACTGTTTTACAATATTTAAGGTTGCTTCATTCATATATTTAAATTTAATGATATTATCATCATAACATTATTGGAATATTACATTTCTAATATCATTTGAAATTCAACTGAATTAACGGACGTTTTTAGATGCACCCATTCTTAACCAATATGTCAAAGGTTCATCGAGGTACATACCGCTAGATGTACATATGTACTTGAGTAAATTTCAACGAAATCGGTTAATTGTCAGTCTCTGTTAGGAATAGAAACCTATTAATTTTCAGCCTAATCGGATAATTTCTTCCGGTAGCTCTAGTGGAGTCGAATCACTAAATGAGCTGTTTTTCAAAATAATTAAGAAACATTTCCGTATGTAGACTTTGGGTAAATGTGCGGAAAAGTTAGTTTTACGTATGTGAGACTATTTATTTATTTGTCATTCAGTTTGCCGCGGGCAAACAGAGGCTAATTGCATTTGTTTTTGCTCGATTTCATATGGCGAAATACATGCATTTCCTAATTCGTTTAAACCTTTAAACTGAACTGAATTCATCATTCGTCTGATGGTCGAACTTGTTGGATGTGCGAAATATGTCTTGTTTAGAGATATTATTTGGCAATTTTTGTTTACAAGACTCCCTTATTCAACCACGACAATCGACATCGCAATTGCAATCCATGAAAAAATAAAACTTGTATCACTGCACTAGTCATCAATCTGACAGCAAATTCCGATGTGTCACACTTGATTAAACAAGTGAGCGATGTTTTTGACCCCCAAACAAATACATACGAACAATAAAATCAATCATTGTCCGCAAAATATCAGCACATTTCAAATGCAAATCGATGGAGAAAAAACTTGTTTACTTGCTCGATGAAGCCTGGGCGCGTGTCTGTTTTTTGTTGCTCGTTCGTATGAATCTTCGACCGAATCGCTAGCAAAAATACAATATTTGGGCAATAATGATTCCGATTCCATGTGTGGTTTGAATGTGTATTGAATGCATGTCGTTGACTAAAATTATAACCGTCACCATTGTGATGTAATTGACTTATCAAAATGAAATGTCTAAAAATGGAACGATCACCTGTGATTGCTGAATCGAAAAATGTATATCGACAGAAAACCTATTTAAAATTGATCTTAGTGTGTGTGCATTTGCAAAATGTATCCGATTGAAGACGCAGACAATGATTCAAGCACACAAATCCTAGGGGTTCAACACAAGCAGCTAGTGTTTAAGATAACCAAATTTTAGTGAAATAAGTGAAAAAATATTGAAAGTAGCAGGCATCAGGATACAATTAATGCTCATTAAAAATAAATGGAATATTTTTTTCTCAATGGGAGCGTGCGCGCTATGCAAAGGCTCAGCTATAACGCCAATAGAGACTATTTCCGCTCTTATTTCTACCTGCGTTGCTGTTTAAACAATGTATTTCTTCGTCCACAAGAAAATTGATGCATTTTGGCTTATTGACAAAGAAACACATTGTTCACAACAACAACAACGCAGGTACGAAGAGAAGAGCCAATTGTCTCTTAAAGAATTATTACTGAACCTTTTTTTTACAACATTTAGCTTCTTTTATGACAGAATACTCGGCCCAGAACTGCTATTACGCAGAATATAGGATTGATTTGTGTAAGTTCTAGAAAAAATAGCTCAAAAGAGAAAATACTTAAAAAAATTATCGATACTAAATAAAACAGCCATACAACAATACATTCTGTGTCTTACCCCCAGGCTCAAATCGGTTCAACGGCTGTGTAT
Source organism: Obolodiplosis robiniae (assembly GCA_028476595.1). Lineage (NCBI taxonomy): Eukaryota > Metazoa > Arthropoda > Insecta > Diptera > Cecidomyiidae > Obolodiplosis > Obolodiplosis robiniae. Next base: position 1,326,875 of record CM052017.1, on the reverse strand, counting down.
TCGGCAACACTCGCGATTGACCGGCAATTGAACGAAAAAATATGCATTGATGCCTTTATTTACGCCGTATTATTTACTTGACTTTATGTAGCATTTCGAGGGCAACAAATTCACGCAATTTTTTCGAAATGCATGAAGCCGTCGTTCGATGCCCTCGGAAACAACTCTTCGGTAGAATGTATTGTTTTTGACAGTGGGACCAAATACTCTCTTCGATAAGAAGGAGAAGAAGAAGAAGAAGAAGATGTGGAATAATAGCGAAAAAGAGAATGATTGAACATTTCATGACCGCAGATTCTACATGACATGTGATGAAATAATTCTTTTGCATGATTTCCAGGGAAAACCATCCATTCACTTAGAATCAATGCGAGAAAAATAATGGATTTTTTTTGCAATGCTCATCATTAGTCAGATACTAATTGAATTTTGAATAAATGTTTAAGCGCATAAAAAGAACACTTCGCGTAAGAGATGATTACATTAAATGGGATGAGTTTTTTATCAAATAATTTTCAATGAAATCTATTTGAGCTTCCAGTTTGACATTTTTCCCCTCATCGACAATGTGTTGCCAAGGATCATGGTTTGAATACATCCAAATTCATTTCAATTAATCGAATAATCAATCATTTGTGACTCAACCACTTTAAAAGTGTGTTGGAATGTGTGCCCTTGAAATGTGTTTGACACATTCGAGCTCAACTATATCCACCGACAGATAGTCGGTATCAATCAGTTTCACTGGAACCACAATGTTTTTTTGTTATTTGCTACTTTTAATCTCTCGTCAAAGTGAGCAATTCTCTTGATTACTTCAAACTCATTTCACTCGAAACATGTAAATAATAATACGACTCATTTTTCTTCACGGCGTACGCAGCATTACCAACTGAATGCGTATTTAGTGTGAGCAATTTACGCATTAGCTATTGAAGCCGTTCCTATTTTATATTTTATTTCATGTTTATTCTTACACGTGTAGGCCCAAATTTATCTATTGATTTATAACGTTTGTTTGTTTGTTCATTCATGTATTTGTGCTTGCCCTAGCAAGCCAAGGTAAATTTTCTTTAAATCGCACACATGACAGATGCCATACAAATGAAATTGAAAGTTTTTCAACGTCAAACGGAATGGCACATTTTAAATATTATTGAAAACTACATAAAGTGACACAATTTTGATTTGCATGTGGCATGAGCAACATGTGTCGCTTGAAATCTAGTATAGCGATAACATGGATCACTCATAGTGGTTCCAAATTATATTTGAGTGAATAAAGTCAATTCAAGCACTTAATGTTATTCATCTCTCTCATTTTTAGCGAAGTGATAATACAAAAAAGAAATCTTTCAAGGGAGATATAGTTGATAAGTGTTCTCATAATGTTCAACACTTATTCTTACTTTCTTCGGTTGACTTATTGTGATATTTCGTGTGACGAATAGAACAATTATGTTTTTCCTTTGACATGCTTCATTCATGAAGTAGGATGTCTTTTTTTGTTCCATGTGTATGCAAAATGACAAATAAAGAAATAAATATTGTTTACCAAATAAATTATTTACTTCTCATGATTACGATTGACAATCACAAGTTTATTCACATTTTTTGAGGGAAACTAGTGATTTTGCCATTCATTATCAACATTGTTGATTGAACACTAAGTCGATTCAGCAAGTGGATTATTTACATTGTAATAAACAATTCAAGAGAAGATAACTATGGAAAAAAGGGGTGTGCCGGAATATGGCGAGAGCAAAAAGAAATGTCATCGCATGGATGTATATGAATATATCACATTGTACCTCTAATCTTTTGTTGTGTTCTCAGAAGGAAATGTGTCATTAGGAAAATCCGTTCACGGAAAATGTTTATTGTAATTTTGCACTCAGATAGATATCGCATTGGAATTGGTCAAATGTTTTTACTATTATTATGTTGAGAATGCTCTTCACTTTTGGTGCGATTAGCCCCGCATCGATAAGAGTATACGGAAGTCCAAGTTGACTTTCTTATCACCGAACACGAGCTATTGACATTTTGCTTACTATTTTTCTAGTTTAGTATTCCATGTAATTTTTCTCTTTGTGCTTTGATTCCTCATGAAATGACATAGGGCATTGACGCGAACTATTTTGTTTACTGTTTATGTTTTGGCTGCTTCACTTGTTTCATATCATCAAATTGCATTACAGAAAAGGTGTGACAAATATTTTCGAAGCGCACACATGGTCCCGACTAATCATCGTGTAAACAGCGTATGATTATTCGATTGCTCGTATGTTAATCATCATGGAATTGGTTTGGAATTGATTCAAATGCTCAACTAACAAAGCACTTGAACAAATGAGTTTTATCTCTATCGAGACTATCTGATTTGTGTGCACAAAAAAGTATCATCGATTCGATTGAAAACAATAAAACAAACTTTTCATTTGCATTTATTAAATCATTGTGGGTCCAATGCACAGTTTCAACTATTATTGACATAAATTGCAAGGAAATGCAAAAAAAGGAACATTCAAATAGATTGAAGAGTTACTGATTCAATTAGAGAATGGTTAATTTTCCTTAATTGGTGAAGTATCTTGAATAACCTTCAAATGCAATTTTAACACTATATTTCGGTCTATCGTCATTGCATCCCATGGAAATAATGACTGAACGTTGCGAAAAAAATTGGTTTGGGTTTATTGATTTACAGAATGTACATACAATGCAGAGATTTTGGGTCGAGCCACATGCAAATTACCTGTTTCATTCAGTGAACTTGAATTTTAATAAGTTTTCCAACGGCTGACACCGTATCGGCATTTATATTCAAATTTATTTGAATATTGACATTCAAGAACGAAAAGGAGGCGGAGCCACCACACGGAATGTATGATGGTAATCAATAAGGTAGTTTTATTAAACGCACTCAAACCGTAGTACAGACACAATTTCAAATGATGACCTAATGGTGTGATACACATTGTGTGCGGCTTTTGAATTGGTATCACTGCTCTTCATCGAATGCGCTCATTAGGATTTTTGAAAATGTCGAGAAAAAGAAGAAGAAGAAGTGATGTGCACAACGAAGGCCAGCATACGACAGACACTCAGAGAAGAGAGAAATTTTGATGTTTTTGATTTTTATCTATTGTGAATTTTCGAACAAAATTTGACCATCTTATTATGTTCATTTCTAATACAATGAACGAACTGACTTCATACTTTTTCCTGTAATTACGCATACATGAAGGAACAAAATGTCATCGCTTACGTTGTTAGCTGAATTAAATTTGATATGATGATACGCAAATCCATTACCATGCAAAAAAATTCTGCAAAGTTCATTTTATACTTTGTATGTAACGGACATAATGTCGAGTGCGACACAATGGACCTCCGGCCATTCGACGAATTACGTTGAAAAGTAACCTATTTCAATTGATATTTACGGAAGAGAGACTCCACGTCAGATTTGATCATGAAAAAGTCATTTATTCGTTGCGATATTGGTATTGTTTCAAAATTACATGCTATTTTTCTCAAGTCACAAACGGACAAACACCCCACGAAATTGAAATCTTCTGGAAATATCAATTGTCAAATTTCGGACTATCAATTGTTGGTTTATTGTTCAACAGCAATTTTAAACAAACACTCTATGATTTCAAGTTGTTGTTGCATGTTTACTCATGCTAAAAATAGTTGATGCCGTAGCTAATCTAAAATAAAACATGCTTCAAATTCTTTGGCATTCCAACCGAAGACAAAGCATTCGGCAATATCTTTCTTTCACCAAACAGAACGCATGACAAAAACAAAATAAGTAATATTTCGACCGCTTTTGTTCGTTTTTGTCGGTCGCATTGCACTTTTCATGATTGAACATGTTGAAACAGGCCTTAAATAGTTTAACCATTGCAATTCTTTGTTTATTGTTTGCTATTCCTGGAATTTTCGAAATGATTGCCTTTTTGTTCAAAATTTTGAATCGATTCGAGAAGAAACCGAAAGGAATGCATGATTTAATGGGAAAAAAATATTTAAATAAATCAACAAAAATGTGTATATGTAAAACCAATATTCTGATGTGTTAAGTAGTTATTCGATTATCTATATATAGTATTAGATTTTTTTGCATTTTGAGCGGAGAGTTTTTCTTTTGATTTAAGTACTAAACTCATCAATGTTTAAGTTCAGTTCGGCTAAAATGAATTGACCGATAAATGGCTACTTTTTAACACAATTGTTCGAAAAAAGGAGAGAAAGAAAAGAAATTTAGAGAAAAACTCACCTAATGGCATATCACAAAGCAGACAGGTAGCTGCAAGACATCCAGCCGATGCTCCGCTTATCTTGTCAAGTAGCAAATGCGGTGCGTATTTTTTGAAGCACACAGCAACCCCAACATGATAGATGCCGAGGAAGCCACATCCAGCAAATGACAGATTCATTTTTTCAGAATTTTATTTAGTCTACTTTATCGTCAATCACTTTTATGTCAACAAATTAAATGAATAAAGCACCGGTTCAGAAGTTCAATTCGATATATACACGCAATATATTTTGTTTTATTTTTACTATCACGTTTTGCGTTTTTTTTTTCAATCAATACGATAGTAGTTTGTAGAAAATTATGTTTTTAACGATTAAAGAAATGAAATTCGAAATTTTGATTTTATTCACGAGATACATCAATACAGCGCCTGAAAATGAAAATAATAAAAAAATTAATTGAGAAATGCGTTGAAAGTTGAAATGAATTGAGCAATTATACTCTAAGGTTGAATATTTAAAAAAAATTGTGGAAGTGTAATATTCGTGAAAACGCTGAAATAAAAAATTGCTTTTTTTGAATTTGTCAGTTGAAATATGCTCACTTTACGTTTTCGCCCTCGAATTCAAATAATCTTACTGGAAAATAATAAATCCAAGTTCCAAATTCTTCGAAAACTCACAAAGTGCTGTCAAAGTTTCGTACAAATCGCAAATTGAATAAATATTGTATGTTCGTACGTTAGCACAACTAAACAGGTAATGAATGTCTATTCGAATATTACTTATGATCTAGATTGATATAGTTGCGGGTCCGCATTCATGAATCAATCTCGAATGCGCGCGCAAAAGAGAGAACTCGTATATGACTGCGCCAAGTGTGTGAGTGAATGTTCGATCAAATGTTGTTTTGAAATACATAAGGCTCAGTTGGTGTGCATGTGTGTGCGGTGTGCGAGAATTGTATCTTAGCTTAACTGAACATAATAAATAATACCAATAACGATCGAACACACGCTACAAACGAAAATTATCAAAACAGTACAAAAAGGAGAGCGATAGAATGAATGCAAAACGAAGAATCAACACTGATTAACCGCACTCAGACTAGTGCAAATGCCGATACCGATGTCGATGCGAATATGATGTGTGCATACATTTCACATCACATCTGATCATTGAAACAACAACAAAATCGGCTGCTTTAAATTGTAGTATGCTGTGAGTTCGAACTGATAGTACGGGTAAAAGTGATGTTTAAATAAAAGCATTTGTTGCAATTGAGCTAAAATGTGGCCGCGAGAAATATAAATGGGGAGAGAGAAAAAAAGAAATCGAACTGCATATGAACAATGTAATGAACATATATAGCGAAAGCAAGGCATCGTGAATCCCAGTGCTTTGAACAGAATCGTACTCCTATTGATCGATAACAAAACGAATTGGCAACAAATCGAAACAGTATAATAACCTCAAATTAATACTTTGGATGGTACGCTTAGTCATCTATGATTTAAGCTCAATGAAATTCTTCTTTTGCCTTAACTTTGACTGAGTGTAATAAACTTCACCTTCAATTTCGACGGTGAAGACACTGCTATTTGTCGCTTATAATTATAACCAAGCAATTTCCGACAAAGACCCTCATGAATCTGTGAACTAACAATATCATACGATTCTCTTTAATCAGTCTAAATGGGGCCGCATTTGGCGAAATCATGCACAATCAAATTGAGAGAAAAAAAAACAAGTATAACGCCTGAATTTAATTGTAGAATTCAACGTGCAGATATTAGCTGTGTGTAATTGACTATGCCATTTACACATACAAAGTTCCAAACGACCCAATGAATCGTCGAATCACATGACGTGTCAGAATGGCAAGACGAATGAAAAAATATCATGTTACGAGCCCAAAATACTTAATACACTTGTAGTTGAATTTCAGTGTAAGCTCCATAATCCGACGATGGCGTGATTTTTGACTGACTGATATACGAGACACATTCCTTACCGAAATGAAATCAACCAATTTAGTTTTCCTTTATCTTTGTGTGGATCACACACTTCGTGCAGACGAATGCGAAATTTAAATAATTGTACATAACGCTCACGCTGCGTCAGCAAAACGATTCTTTACAATTTGTCAACAAACTACGTCAATATATTCAGCAAACATTCAAGTCTAATATTAATTGGAAATGATTTTTGCGATTAAAAAAAACACATTTATAATAACGTGGAAACATTTCTAATGTCAATATTTGCCGATGTCATCGAAATAAGGCATCGAAAATTGCAAATTACAAACTGCAAATACACGTATGCATAAATTTTGAGCACAGAATGCGGTTTACAAAGTGCAATGTAGGTGAAAGAAAGAGCGAGACAGATGCCTAACTGTCATTAAATGGCTGCAACAGCTGACTGCTGTCGTCGTTAGTTCGTTGGCTTGTGTTCGCTGGCTGTGAATGTATTAAAATCGAATGCATGTAGTTGTGTGAGATACCGTAAATCGCATATAGGAACAAATGAATTGTTTTGTGCGTTATGTGTCTTCATAAATTAGATGAGGGAAAAATGCGCGGGAAGATGGCACTTGCCATAGAATCATCTCGAACAAATCAAAAAATGCAAAGATGTGCAAAAAAAAAATAAAATAATGGGAAATATATTGTAGATCATTCATTCAGTGAATTGATGCAAAAGAGTTCATATATATTTCTTTTACGTTGGATTTGTTTATTTGTCACAAACCGAAACCCAAACACAATCTAACCAATTGTTTTAGAAAAATATCACACAGCCAATAAACAAAATTAAAAAAACAAAGAGAACTGTTTGGAACGTAATGAACCAGAAAGCCTGCCCTATATCTTGTTATTTCGCGCAATTACTGAATTTCGATTTGTTATCCAATCACATTTGATTTGTAAATGATATTCACTGGATTTAGGGGGGAGAACCACCGAAAAATACAGCTAAATACGAAAAAATATATCGCATGCATCGATCAGCGTACAACATTTTTGAAAAATTTAGCGAATTTCACACAATTGATTTCAACAAGACTTGGCTGACATTTTATCTTCTCATCGTTGCGTTCTGAAACTTGTCAAAATAACCGAATTTTATTTCCTTAGTTTTCTTTTGCGACCCAAAATTCTTGCAAAAACTTAAAAATAACCATTGATTTGAACTCTAATTCAAGCAATTGAAAGATAATGTACCTTTTAGAGAGAATTTAGCCTTTTTATGATATCTCACCGTTTCTCGTTGTTTTGCAGTTTAAAGCTATCAATTTATATGAATCCAACAATTTTCACTCTTTTGATTTATTCGCTTCACTTTGTTCGTTTGTTTACTCTTTTTTCCCGTTCGATGTTTGCTAGCAAAATGACAATTAACCTTCCATGCGTGACAACAGTCAACCATAAACTAATTTCATTACATTTTCAATGACTGGTGTCGGTTATACGTTATACCGACCCAACAATATGAGAATATATATACATCACAACACGTCATGAGCGTGCATGTAGTTGTACAGTGTGAGCCAATCCTATGTGCTTTCTATCTAGCCAAAAAATCGTACGATATCAACTGTTTGCGGAAATGCGCATGTATATGTGTGTACGATTCATTCCGTTTGAATACCCGATTTTGATGTTGATGTTGAGAAAACTACAGGAAAAAATACAAATATTCCAATTTTTATGTATTATTTTAATCAGTAGTGCGTGCATTTTTCAATCTTTCAATTTTTACAGAGTTTTCGAAATCTTTGAGTATGTATAATTTGTGATTGAATGGTCGTTAATTTTTAAAAATACATTCAATGAACCTCGACCGTATTCTATTTATGATGAAATACTTCTAACAGAAGCCATTTTAATAACGGTCAAATCATAATGCTTTCAAACACAAACGTTCTGAAGGATTTTTTAATATTTTGAATCAAAAAGATGTAACATTATGAATGAAAATACCTGAAGTAATATTAATGATCATTTTGATTGAAGATGGTTTGAAAATGATTTCAGATAAATTTCAATATAAGAACCCGAGAAGTTCGATTCAAATTGCGTCTCTACTTTGCACACAAAGCAAGAAATCTCCTCATTCCTACTGATATTGAAGTGCAGCATTTGCTATTTTTCAATATTTGAGATGGTTCATCTAAGATTAATATTGAATACCTAATCGTGGCCAAATATATTTCAACTGTCCAAAGAAAAATAATCCTACATGAGAATGAGTATTTATCCTAACTGATTTTGTACTCGCTATATATATCTTGATATCGTCCGCATAGTCGATTATTTTGGGACATTTTGACTGAAATTATGTATGGAGAGTGGCTGAAAAGTCAGTTATAGTCAATCAGCTATGTCTAACTTATGATTTTCAGTTGGTCACTTTTAGATTGCTCTTGTATTCAATGCTCATACAAAATATAAGTCATCGAGTTGAATTCAAAAATTCATATAATTGCCGAATTCAACTGAAGAACAAAATATTCCTATCTTTGGAATGGAATGAACATTTTCATTCTCAAAACATTATCTTCGGTGGATTTCGTAAAAGGTACAATATAAATATTATCAAACATTTATTTTATTCAGTCGCTGCTGTCTTTTGTAAATAACCAACATTTTAAGTGTACATTCAATTCTTGCATTTCTAGTGCAAAAATTCATTGTTCATTTTTCAAATTTAAAATATAATTTAAAATAACTTCGATTGAGCTATGAGGGTGTGTTAAACATGACCCTAAAATTAAGTATCTAATACTGATTCAACACATATCTCATTTTATTCATTTGTGTTCCGCGTAGCCCTAATGGCTCTGAAGATTAAAGCTCTATTTCGTTTCAGCAACCTTGATACGAGATTCTAGTGTCTTCATTTCTTTATTAACATCTTCCAAATTCATAGCAAAAGCCTCTTGAACATTCTGCAGTAGTGTCTTATTTCCATTCAGAGTCGAAATCAATGCTGATTGTGTTGATTCTAGCTCACCAACAGTTTTATTGAAGTGATTTGCTGTGAAAACAAATATAAAAGACATTAATATTTCATTCGAAAAGAATGGGCAATTTGCTGTGGCAGACGCTCACCATGATTGTGAAGACTTTCGAGTGCTTGCATCCGATGAAGCATGTTCGGCAGGATTTTGGCTATCGGTTCAGTTTTCTTAGCAATTTCGTACAGAGCAGAAACTTTATCATCGTTTGCACTCTTTTTCCCGCTCAAAACAGACGTCTTTTCTCTAATCGCATTGAGCTTTGTTGATATAGCTTGCATTCTAGCCTCTATTTGATCCAACTGAGTTGGCTGTAGAAGAGCTGCATTAGTTGAAATTCGCTGCACGGTATCGATTAATGTGCCATTGGCATCAAGTGCACTGGCTAACCGATTTAATGATTCTGGTTGATGGATGCCAATGATTGCCTCAACACGATGCAAACGCGCTTCGAGTTCAGCGATCCGTTTTATATACTCCAATTGAATTTGCGATGTTTCAAATGATATCGTGCTGCCGATAGTGCGATTTTTGTTGAAATGTTCCACTTGCGCAATTAATTTCTTGATCTCATTATCAGACGCCGATGAAATCGTTTCAGTTCCCAGCACATTTTCTAATTTTAGAGTGCCAAGCACTCTTTGCGCATTGGTTACAACCGTGCTGACCGATTCATAGTTTTCTTTGTCTCTCTTGGACGAAGCCGCATTTGCTTTCATATCTACAATTTCACTCATTAACTCGTCCATTTCGCATTTGATGCGACGATATTTTTCGATTGGCGTTTCTTTATCGCCATTAGCCGCCAGCTCCCAGCAGCCACCATGCGCATCAGAACATGAATATCCAGTTAGGTACTTTCCTTTGAATTTATTGCTCGAATCATCTGACGAAATATGTAGGCGCTCAATGTTCTCCGCTTCGGTGTCTTCATAGCTATCAGAGGTTCTCTCCTCTGGTACGTCAGGTGTTTCATATAAATCTGGCTGATCGTAAGCCTATAAAAAATACCGAAAATTATTCGAGTTCCATTTTGGGTCAATTTGAATGGGAATGCATACAATTCCGGGAAGATTAGCGAATTTTGGATCGGCCATTTTTTTTACACTAAAATAACAATAACTTAAACAGAAATTTCAACCGAAATGCGTTAAATGCAAATAGAAAAATTGTTTGTGGCAAGAACGATGACTACCTATATCATACAACTTCATTCGATGTTGCATATTTGTCTGGGTTGTCAGTTTCAGGAGAATGAATGTCAAAAATAAATTTTGGTGGCATCTACACGTCATTGTTGGAATGAAAATTCAAAATGCAAAAATAACCGAAATGTTAATTTTGATACATGTTGTTCTTTTTGCATTGTAGATTCAATGCGTACTTCATGACCAAAATAATGTTTGGGTTGCATGTTGTCATTTAGTCAATTTAAGAAATTGGAAAATGGTATGCTGCAAAGTTTGAATTGAAATAAAATGCCGAGAATGCAAATTGATTGGTTTATTAACTAAATATCGAGGTTTTTGGTTAATGGTTTGGATTTGCTAGTGATGAAAATGTATGTAACAATGGAGAGAAAAAAACCAACAAACAAATGTATTGAATTTGTATATCATTGGTTATATTGGTGCCGATAAACAAAGACAACATATACTCAACTCACCATCATTCACATCAATCTAGTACTGATGACGGATTTACCAAACAAATGCAATGGATTTACGAGACAACGTTTAAAGCAAATAATTTCTCTCATCTATCTAGTTAAAAACTCAACCAATTTTTGCAGAAATGTCTAATTAGGGAAATACATTTTTTGTCCTTAGTGGAAATAGATTTAAACACATTATGCCATCTTTGTGTGGATTTGACAACACAAGTGCTGGAAACATGAAAACATTAAAAATGTCAAACAACAATGTAACACATTTAGCTGTGCTGTGAAAATAGTCAATTAAGCTACTTGCTTCGCAAATTCTTGTTGAGACAATTTCGAAAAGTTTGTTCAATTAATAAGAGAAAATCGTTAAAATGACTAAACAAATTAGCACAGTAGAGCAGGAATTAGTAAATTTAACCACCCATACGCAAATTTCGTTCGTAAAAATAATCAAAGAACATGGATCCATGGCACGTGAAATAAAAAATTTAAAAGACGGAGAAAAGCAACAGGCCGACCAAATCAAATACCTAAAAGATGAAAACAAGCAACAGGCCGACCAAATCAAATACCTAAAAGATGAATACAAGCAACAGGCCGACCAAATCAAAAACTTAAAAGATGAAAACAAGAAATTATACGACAAAATAAATGATCTTCAAGCTAACGAAGTAGCAACGAACAGACGATTAAACGCCATTGAGAGAGCACTTCAACATTCCATCATTCTATGTCCAACTCCAGGGGCATGCAATGGCAGCATAATGGAAAATAAATTGGTTTTCGCAAAGTGCATCAGCTGCGGGTAAGAAAATCGAATCAATATCTTGAATATTACCTCCTAATTATATTTGTTTATTTTAGTGCTGAGAGAACAAAGGTCAAAGATCAAAACGGTGTAATCCATTCTCTTTAATATCGAAACTTAATTTGAGCGCAATTGATGAAAATTCGTATGAACAAAATGTATGTATTTTTCTAATTTCGTTTGCAATGAATTTTAATTTCACTTCAAAAAATTTTGATTTATTAATTTGTTTTAAATATATCTAATGCTTTAAATCATTTTTTTCAGTCATTTTCCCTAATGAGTGAATTTGAGCAAAACGAACCGGAACTATCCAGACTTGTTGATTGAAAATAATCTAAATGCATCAAACAGCCATCAATTCAATTTGAATATACTCACCGGAGAAAATGATGAAATTTTTCAACCACCGATTAAAAACTTAATATAATATCAGGGAATTTTGAAAATTATTTGAGAAAATGTTGTTAATGAATATAATTAAACAAAAACCAAACGTGACTGATAATCTAATTCTCTCTTAATAATAATAAAAATAATTTATAAATAGAATTTAACGCATGAATAAAATATTAAATAATTTTTGTTATATAATAAGTTTGTTCCGATTTATTCAATATTTTTAAGCTTTGTTAGGTTTTAAAGAAGTAATACTTAAAGGGAATATTCAAATATTTTCAGTAAGAAATCAGTCAGTCGATATGAATCACAGTTCTCATTGTACTTTTTTATCGGAATGTATTCAATGTTTGGAGATCTATTTATGATTAAATACAGAAGTAATATTAATAACAGTTATATCTTAATGCTTGCAAACACATACGTTCTGAAGGATTTGGTGATTGAAATGTTTTCTTTTTTGAAAAAAGGGGTGTATCAATATGAATGAAACACTTGAAACAAATATATAAATGATCATTTCCCGGAACAACGAGCTGAATTTTAATTCAGATTTATACATGATAATTTTTCGGATTGAAGATGGTTTGAAAATGATTTCAGATAAATTTCAATATAAGAACCCGAGAAGTTCGATTCAAATTGCGTCTCTACTTTGCACACAAAGCAAGAAATCTCCTCATTCCTACTGATATTGAAGTGCAGCATTTGCTATTTTTCAATATTTGAGATGGTTCATCTAAGATTAATATTGAATACCTAATCGTGGCCAAATATATTTCAACTGTCCAAAGAAAAATAATCCTACATGAGAATGAGTATTTATCCTAACTGATTTTGTACTCGCTATATATATCTTGATATCGTCCGCATAGTCGATTATTTTGGGACATTTTGACTGAAATTATGTATGGAGAGTGGCTGAAAAGTCAGTCATAGTCAATCAGCTATGTCTAACTTATGATTTTCAGTTGGTCACTTTTAGATTGCTCTTGTATTCAATGCTCATACAAAATATTAGTCATCGAGTTGAATTCAAAAATTCATATAATTGCCGAATTCAACTGAAGAACAAAATATTCCTATCTTTGGAATGGAATGAACATTTTCATTCTCAAAACATTATCTTCGGTGGATTTCGTAAAAGGTACAATATAAATATTATCAAACATTTATTTTATTCAGTCGCTGCTGTCTTTTGTAAATAACCAACATTTTAAGTGTACATTCAATTCTTGCATTTCTAGTGCAAAAATTCATTGTTCATTTTTCAAATTTAAAATATAATTTAAAATAACTTCGATTGAGCTATGAGGGTGTGTTAAACATGACCCTAAAATTAAGTATCTAATACTGATTCAACACATATCTCATTTTATTCATTTGTGTTCCGCGTAGCCCTAATGGCTCTGAAGATTAAAGCTCTATTTCGTTTCAGCAACCTTGATACGAGATTCTAGTGTCTTCATTTCTTTATTAACATCTTCCAAATTCATAGCAAAAGCCTCTTGAACATTCTGCAGTAGTGTCTTATTTCCATTCAGAGTCGAAATCAATGCTGATTGTGTTGATTCTAGCTCACCAACAGTTTTATTGAAGTGATTTGCTGTGAAAACAAATATAAAAGACATTAATATTTCATTCGAAAAGAATGGGCAATTTGCTGTGGCAGACGCTCACCATGATTGTGAAGACTTTCGAGTGCTTGCATCCGATGAAGCATGTTCGGCAGGATTTTGGCTATCGGTTCAGTTTTCTTAGCAATTTCGTACAGAGCAGAAACTTTATCATCGTTTACACTCTTTTTCTCGCTCAAAACAGACGTCTTTTCTCTAATCGCATTGAGCTTTGTTGATATAGCTTGCATTCTAGCCTCTATTTGATCCAACTGAGTTGGCTGTAGAAGAGCTGCATTAGTTGAAATTCGCTGCACGGTATCGATTAATGTGCCATTGGCATCAAGTGCACTGGCTAACCGATTTAATGATTCTGGTTGATGGATGCCAATGATTGCCTCAACACGATGCAAACGCGCTTCGAGTTCAGCGATCCGTTTTATATACTCCAATTGAATTTGCGATGTTTCAAATGATATCGTGCTGCCGATAGTGCGATTTTTGTTGAAATGTTCCACTTGCGCAATTAATTTCTTGATTTCATTATCAGACGCCGATGAAATCGTTTCAGTTCCCAGCACATTTTCTAATTTTAGAGTGCCAAGCACTCTTTGCGCATTGGTTACAACCGTGCTGACCGATTCATAGTTTTCTTTGTCTCTCTTGGACGAAGCCGCATTTGCTTTCATATCTACAATTTCACTCATTAACTCGTCCATTTCGCATTTGATGCGACGATATTTTTCGATTGGCGTTTCTTTATCGCCATTAGCCGCCAGCTCCCAGCAGCCACCATGCGCATCAGAACATGAATATCCAGTTAGGTACTTTCCTTTGAATTTATTGCTCGAATCATCAGACGAAATATGTAGGCGCTCAATGTTCTCCGCTTCGGTGTCTTCATAGCTATCAGAGGTTCTCTCCTCTGGTACGTCAGGTGTTTCATATAAATCTGGCTGATCGTAAGCCTATAAAAAATACCGAAAATTATTCGAGTTCCATTTTGGGTCAATTTGAATGGGAATGCATACAATTCCGGGAAGATTAGCGAATTTTGGATCGGCCATTTTTTTTACACTAAAATAACAATAACTTAAACAGAAATTTCAACCGAAATGCGTTAAATGCAAATAGAAAAATTGTTTGTGGCAAGAACGATGACTACCTATATCATACAACTTCATTCGATGTTGCATATTTGTCTGGGTTGTCAGTTTCAGGAGAATGAATGTCAAAAATAAATTTTGGCGGCATCTACACGTCATTGTTGGAATGAAAATTCAAAATGCAAAAATAACCGAAATGTTAATTTTGATACATGTTGTTCTTTTTGCATTGTAGATTCAATGCGTACTTCATGACCAAAATAATGTTTGGGTTGCATGTTGTCATTTAGTCAATTTAAGAAATTGGAAAATGGTATGCTGCAAAGTTTGAATTGAAATAAAATGCCGAGAATGCAAATTGATTGGTTTATTAACTAAATATCGAGGTTTTTGGTTAATGGTTTGGATTTGCTAGTGATGAAAATGTATGTAACAATGGAGAGAAAAAAACCAACAAACAAATGTATTGAATTTGTATATCATTGGTTATATTGGTGCCGATAAACAAAGACAACATATACTCAACTCACCATCATTCACATCAATCTAGTACTGATGACGGATTTACCAAACAAATGCAATGGATTTACGAGACAACGTTTAAAGCAAATAATTTCTCTCATCTATCTAGTTAAAAACTCAACCAATTTTTGCAGAAATGTCTAATTAGGGAAATACATTTTTTGTCCTTAGTGGAAATAGATTTAAACACATTATGCCATCTTTGTGTGGATTTGACAACACAAGTGCTGGAAACATGAAAACATTAAAAATGTCAAACAACAATGTAACACATTTAGCTGTGCTGTGAAAATAGTCAATTAAGCTACTTGCTTCGCAAATTCTTGTTGAGACAATTTCGAAAAGTTTGTTCAATTAATAAGAGAAAATCGTTAAAATGACTAAACAAATTAGCACAGTAGAGCAGGAATTAGTAAATTTAACCACCCATACGCAAATTTCGTTCGTAAAAATAATCAAAGAACATGGATCCATGGCACGTGAAATAAAAAATTTAAAAGACGGAGAAAAGCAACAGGACGACCGAATCAAATACTTAGAAGGTGAAAACAAGCAACAGGCCGACCAAATCAAATACCTAAAAGATGAAAACAAGCAACAGGCCGACCAAATCAAAAACTTAAAAGATGAAAACAAGCAACAGGCCGACCAAATCAAAAACTTAAAAGATGAAAACAAGAAATTATACGACAAAATAAATGATCTTCAAGCTAACGAAGTAGCAACGAACAGACGATTAAACGCCATTGAGAGAGCACTTCAACATTCCATCATTCTATGTCCAACTCCAGGGGCATGCAATGGCAGCATAATGGAAAATAAATTGGTTTTCGCAAAGTGCATCAGCTGCGGGTAAGAAAATCGAATCAATATCTTGAATATTACCTCCTAATTATATTTGTTTATTTTAGTGCTGAGAGAACAAAGGTCAAAGATCAAAACGGTGTAATCCATTCTCTTTAATATCGAAACTTAATTTGAGCGCAATTGATGAAAATTCGTATGAACAAAATGTATGTATTTTTCTAATTTCGTTTGCAATGAATTTTAATTTCACTTCAAAAAATTTTGATTTATTAATTTGTTTTAAATATATCTAATGCTTTAAATCATTTTTTTCAGTCATTTTCCCTAATGAGTGAATTTGAGCAAAACGAACCGGAACTATCCAGACTTGTTGATTGAAAATAATCTAAATGCATCAAACAGCCATCAATTCAATTTGAATATACTCACCGGAGAAAATGATGAAATTTTTCAACCACCGATTAAAAACTTAATATAATATCAGGGAATTTTGAAAATTATTTGAGAAAATGTTGTTAATGAATATAATTAAACAAAAACCAAACGTGACTGATAATCTAATTCTCTCTTAATAATAATAAAAATAATTTATAAATAGAATTTAACGCATGAATAAAATATTAAATAATTTTTGTTATATAATAAGTTTGTTCCGATTTATTCAATATTTTTAAGCTTTGCTAGGTTTTAAAGAAGTAATACTTAAAGGGAATATTCAAATATTTTCAGTAAGAAATCAGTCAGTCGATATGAATCACAGTTCTCATTGTACTTTTTTATCGGAATGTATTCAATGTTTGGAGATCTATTTATGATTAAATACAGAAGTAATATTAATAACAGTTATATCTTAATGCTTGCAAACACATACGTTCTGAAGGATTTGGTGATTGAAATGTTTTCTTTTTTGAAAAAAGGGGTGTATCAATATGAATGAAACACTTGAAACAAATATATAAATGATCATTTCCCGGAACAACGAGCTGAATTTTAATTCAGATTTATACATGATAATTTTTCGGATTGAAGATGGTTTGAAAATGATTTCAGATAAATTTCAATATAAGAACCCGAGAAGTTCGATTCAAATTGCGTCTCTACTTTGCACACAAAGCAAGAAATCTCCTCATTCCTACTGATATTGAAGTGCAGCATTTGCTATTTTTCAATATTTGAGATGGTTCATCTAAGATTAATATTGAATACCTAATCGTGGCCAAATATATTTCAACTGTCCAAAGAAAAATAATCCTACATGAGAATGAGTATTTATCCTAACTGATTTTGTACTCGCTATATATATCTTGATATCGTCCGCATAGTCGATTATTTTGGGACATTTTGACTGAAATTATGTATGGAGAGTGGCTGAAAAGTCAGTTATAGTCAATCAGCTATGTCTAACTTATGATTTTCAGTTGGTCACTTTTAGATTGCTCTTGTATTCAATGCTCATACAAAATATTAGTCATCGAGTTGAATTCAAAAATTCATATAATTGCCGAATTCAACTGAAGAACAAAATATTCCTATCTTTGGAATGGAATGAACATTTTCATTCTCAAAACATTATCTTCGGTGGATTTCGTAAAAGGTACAATATAAATATTATCAAACATTTATTTTATTCAGTCGCTGCTGTCTTTTGTAAATAACCAACATTTTAAGTGTACATTCAATTCTTGCATTTCTAGTGCAAAAATTCATTGTTCATTTTTCAAATTTAAAATATAATTTAAAATAACTTCGATTGAGCTATGAGGGTGTGTTAAACATGACCCTAAAATTAAGTATCTAATACTGATTCAACACATATCTCATTTTATTCATTTGTGTTCCGCGTAGCCCTAATGGCTCTGAAGATTAAAGCTCTATTTCGTTTCAGCAACCTTGATACGAGATTCTAGTGTCTTCATTTCTTTATTAACATCTTCCAAATTCATAGCAAAAGCCTCTTGAACATTCTGCAGTAGTGTCTTATTTCCATTCAGAGTCGAAATCAATGCTGATTGTGTTGATTCTAGCTCACCAACAGTTTTATTGAAGTGATTTGCTGTGAAAACAAATATAAAAGACATTAATATTTCATTCGAAAAGAATGGGCAATTTGCTGTGGCAGACGCTCACCATGATTGTGAAGACTTTCGAGTGCTTGCATCCGATGAAGCATGTTCGGCAGGATTTTGGCTATCGGTTCAGTTTTCTTAGCAATTTCGTACAGAGCAGAAACTTTATCATCGTTTGCACTCTTTTTCCCGCTCAAAACAGACGTCTTTTCTCTAATCGCATTGAGCTTTGTTGATATAGCTTGCATTCTAGCCTCTATTTGATCCAACTGAGTTGGCTGTAGAAGAGCTGCATTAGTTGAAATTCGCTGCACGGTATCGATTAATGTGCTATTGGCATCAAGTGCACTGACTAACCGATTTAATGATTCTGGTTGATGGATGCCAATGATTGCCTCAACACGATGCAAACGCGCTTCGAG
This sequence comes from Obolodiplosis robiniae, assembly GCA_028476595.1. Taxonomy (NCBI): domain Eukaryota; kingdom Metazoa; phylum Arthropoda; class Insecta; order Diptera; family Cecidomyiidae; genus Obolodiplosis; species Obolodiplosis robiniae. The sequence continues at coordinate 1,308,168 of CM052017.1, read as the reverse complement.
TTCAGCGATCCGTTTTATATACTTCAATTGAATTTGCGATGTTTCAAATGATATCGTGCTGCCGATAGTGCGATTTTTGTTGAAATGTTGCACTTGCGCAATTAATTTCTTGATCTCATTATCAGACGCCGATGAAATCGTTTCAGTTCCCAGCACATTTTCTAATTTTAGAGTGCCAAGCACTCTTTGCGCATTGGTTACAACCGTGCTGACCGATTCATAGTTTTCTTTGTCTCTCTTGGACGAAGCCGCATTTGCATTCATATCTACAATTTCACTCATTAACTCGTCCATTTCGCATTTGATGCGACGATATTTTTCGATTGGCGTTTCTTCATCGCCATTAGCCGCCAGCTCCCAGCAGCCACCATGCGCATCAGAACATGAATATCCAGTTAGGTACTTTCCTTTGAATTTATTGCTCGAATCATCAGACGAAATATGTAGGCGCTCAATGTTCTCCGCTTCGGTGTCTTCATAGCTATCAGAGGTTCTCTCCTCTGGTACGTCAGGTGTTTCATATAAATCTGGCTGATCGTAAGCCTATAAAAAATACCGAAAATTATTCGAGTTCCATTTTGGGTCAATTTGAATGGGAATGCACACAATTCCGGGAAGATTAGCGAATTTTGGATCGGCCATTTTTTTTACACTAAAATAACAATAACTTAAACAGAAATTTCAACCGAAATGCGTTAAATGCAAATAGAAAAATTGTTTGTGGCAAGAACGATGACTACCTATATCATACAACTTCATTCGATGTTGCATATTTGTCTGGGTTGTCAGTTTCAGGAGAATGAATGTCAAAAATAAATTTTGGCGGCATCTATAGTCACTGTTGGAATGAAGTTTCAAACAGCATAAATAACAAAAATGTTCATTTTGTTACATGTTCGTGTAAAAACGGTAAAATAATCGGCTTTTTATGAAAAATTCTTAATCAAAAATGTTGGATTTGCATTCAAACAACATCAACACTTTCAATCGCCATAACTGTTGTGGTTAAAATCACTCAAATTAGGCATCAGCTATTCGTTTAGAATTGCACACGATATTTCCAGTATAAATGTAATATAGCGATAACACGAAAATCAAGTTTCAATTTCACAGAGAATACTGTCTCTTTCGTTCGTTCGTTTGTGAAAATTGATTCAGTATTTTATTTCAATCCGACACTCAGACAATATACACAAACAGATTGATCCGTAAAAGCATTCACCTTAATCAACTGAAACGAGACACATCTCATATTAATCAGTGATTTCAAACGTCTATTTAGCTATGTGTTGGAATTGTTTTATTTTTACATATTATTTTGGTGTTCAGAACGACAACGTTTAAAACGGCATTTGGTCTGACACAGTCTCACCAAGATTTGTGCGATTTTTGATCAAAAGATAGTCAATCATATATAGAGATATCACGAAATTGTTTAGAAGAAAAAGAAAAAAAGGTTCACAACGCCAGAAACAAAATCCTGTTAAACGGGCTAGTATCGTAAACAACATCATACATATTCTTGATCATTATTACGTTGAACACATTGTTTTTGTGTCACTGTTGTTGTTAACACTTTAAGCTTTGACTGTTTTTATTGGCACATTTTACAGTTAGTAAAAATATATTGTATGTTCCGGCAGTTAGACTGTTATTGTGAGTGTTCAAGATCGTCAATACAACATTTAATTAAACGAAAACGGAACCGTCGTCATCGAATTTCGAGGAGAATGCAAAACACAAAATAGACGCTGGCAAATGGAGTATTATTATTATCGAGTGTGGTTTATTTTTATAATATTTCATGTTGTGTACGGACAAAGCAGATTGGGCTATCAGATTCCACAGCCAACCGCTGCCGTTTTATCCCCGCGAGGCTTCAAAATTTCGATTCCAGGTAATTTTAATTCAATGAAGTTTGAAAAATTCAGTTTTGACCATTTTTTGCGGCCGCTTACGTTGATGCTATGCATAGGCTTTCGCCTGCAATGTGACACAGTGTGTAGAATCATGTTCGAAGCGTCTTTAACCAATATTGTGTGTGCAGCTTTGTACTTTTCTAAGTGCATCATAGTGCATTCATATTTTGAGTGATAAAACAACACGAAATTTTTTGTAGGATCATTTATTTGGTCAACTTGAAACAACAAAATGACATTTTATCATAAAATCGAAAACCAGTTTTAATGAAGCAAAAAAAGAAGACATTGTAACGTCAAAAGCGCCTTATTTAACGATTGACTGCTATCGATGCGAGAGGAAGAGAGAGAGAGATAGACGTAGCAGTATGGAATTTCTGTGCTGAGTGCGTAACATGATCTTGAACTTAGTGTGATAACATGCTTTACGATTTTACATGAAACAATCGTTGATTATTGCGATAAACCATTTTAATAATAATTTCATTAAAGATGACAGAATTTATAGTTCCCTAATTCCATCTCTACTGTACAGATGAACCTGGTATTGTTTTCTTTGCTTTTCACGGGTCGATCAATAAAGAGATTCAAGCCAACGAAATAGGCGACTATCATGGAGAGACTCGAATCAAGAACAACGGATTGTGGTCATATGAAAATAATCGTTATCAGTTTCAACGAGACGATGTTCTGAATTTCTGGATTTATGTCCAGCATAATAACTTCGGATACAAATTAGAGAATCAGCGATATGTCTATCCAGGTATATTACAAATAGCTTAAGGTGCTCGATTCTCAATTTCTCATATCATTTATATTGCTCATATAAACTTAGATCACTTCGTATACAATACGAATTATGTTGGATTTAGCGACAATAACGGAAACGGAGGCACGGTTGACTCATCTTGGAATCAAGAATACGTCACACAGCAAACAACCACATCCACAACATCCCCTTATTTATCTTATGACAATCCAAATAACATTTTCACACAATCAATTTACCAACCTACAACAAAATCCACTACACGCCCTACTAGATCCACCACGAAAACTACGCGGAGAACAACGACCCGAACCACTACAGATCCGGCCAACTATTGGCCTGGAACTACCAATCAAAATCAAATGGCAAACCAACATCACCAGGAGTACGGTCAACAGCAAGGGCACCAAGGACTCGAAGGACAACAGCAATGGAATCAAGATAATCAAGGAAACCGAGTAAATCAAATCAACCACGGAAATCAAGGCAATCAAGGGAGTTTGGGCAATCAAGGAAATCAATGGAATCATGGAAATCAAGGTAATATGGGCAGCCAAGGAAATCAAGGAAACCACGGGAATCAAGGACAACAAAAGCCCCACCAGCAAATGCAACAGTATGAGCCACAAAACGGACACGGCTGTGAGCCTTCCATCACAACTGTCAATAAGAATCCAATAAACTGTAAAAATACTTTAATATTCGAAGAGCAGTTTTCATATGGTTTCCTAGATCGATGGAGTCAGGATATTCGAATGCCACTAGAATCTGGGGCAAGTATCACGTGTTCCTTGATATATTTAGTTTGCGTTTGGTACACACATAGAAATTCGAAAACAAATCTATGCCTAAAATCTCATTATCGTTGACGAATCAGTGGTGTCGATTAAAGTAACTTATAGATGCGATTTTCATAATTATTTAAGTCACATTTTTAAGCGACTTTAATCGGCAACAATGATGTGTTACACAAATAATCATTCTATTCAACGGCCAATTATCTACCATTTAGGATGCAGAATTTTTGATTTATGAAAACTTCGCCAGCGTGTGGAATGTGTCAAATAGAAACCTTAATATATTTCCAAAACTGCTGCATCGGGCGCCCGAATCCAGATATTCAGAGGAGGACATTCGTAGTGGACGTTTTGTTATTGATTCTAGAGAGTAATACTTGTTTTCAGTTTGTTTTTAAAGTATTTGATTCTTTTATAGTTTTCTACGTAAAGTGTTTCAAATTTAACTCAAACTTATTCATTCATTTTCTTTGGAAAAATGCCAGATGTACATCATTTGTTGATCCAAAGGAGGAGTGCGAGAGACAGGCTGGCTTAAAAAGAATTCTACCACCGGTAGTTTCGGCGAAATTTCGTTCCAAAAAGTCGTTCAACTTCAAATATGGACGCATCGAAATTAGAGCCAAATTACCGAAAGGAGATTGGATTTTTCCTCGTATGAAAATCGTTTATAACTGTTTGATCAAATCAACTGAATGAAAACGTGTTGTTTTATTTTCTTGCAGAATTATATCTCGAACCAACCGACAATGTGTACCGTGCTAGCGGCGATGTTGCCTTTTTGAATGGCGAAGTTCGTATAGCATTCATCCGGGGAAATGAGTATTTAGAAAAGACTGGTATTCCGATCGACGGAAAAATTTTAACTGGATTTTGTGTTGTTGCTGGTGGTGATGCTGTACGCGAAATTGCACGGAGAAGTGTAAGTATAAACAATTTTAACTCAAACGGAATATTCACATATTGTTGACGCATTGATTGAGCTTATAATTTCGAATCATTTGAATGACCATCAAATAGACTTCATTTGGGCAAGAGCATTTCGGAAACGAATTTCATACGTATCAACTGACATGGACGAACACGAGTATAAGCTTCTCGGTTGACGACCTCGAATATGGAAGAGATACGGGTGGCTACAAACAATTGAATGTTCCCAATGCAATTTATTGGGAAAGCGGCACAAATATGGTAATTCTTAACGGGCAAAAACACAAAGATTTATTAAATTACTAAACAAATTGAAATGTGCCTTATTAACAGGCGCCGTTCGATCAAGAGTTCCATGTTTCGCTCGGGGTTGGTGTCGGCGGAATTGCAGACTTTCCGGATAACACTTTGACTGGATTAGCGAAAATGCCCAAACCCTGGCAGAATACGAGTCCAAAAGCCGAATTGAACTTTTTCTTGAGTTCGAATGAATGGTATCCCACATGGAATAGTCGTGATTCCGGCCTAATTGTTGACTATGTAAAAATTTATTCTGTGTAAACACGTGCCAATATAAGAAAAAATGAAACAAACAAGCATGATAACAAAATTTCATATTTATTAAAAGCTAATTGATGAAATCCTTGTGTGTATGTGTGTGTGTGTGTGTGTGATGTTTTCTATTTTATTTTACTTTAACATTGTTTTTTTCCTTCGTTTAAACTACAATAAATTGGCATCGCTTGGACGATATTTCTTAACTCGCTTATATCGTTCGGGCGATCCAGATGACGATCGCGTAGTCGAATCAGACAGTATCGGAATTGGTGAACGACTATCTTAGCTAGATATTATTGAATTCGTAGTATTTGTTGGCGAACGACTGTTCGAATCGAGGGAAGACGATGCAGCCGTTCGGATTCTATTCGATGTAGATGGTGTTGGTGTTGGTGCGCGTGTGGCTGAAGTAGGAAACAAAACCATTGCGCCAATACCTTGGCTTGTTCCATTAACCTTCGCCGAAGACGGCGATGGATTTCGTTGTATGGGTGATTGAAGCGGAGTGACTAATGCCACCTGCAATTAGTTAAAGATTCACGTTGTTTATGTTGAGAAGTATGAACTAGAAAAAAGAAATTGAATTCGTTATGTGAAGACATTCATAGTTGTCTTAAAACTAATAACGTTCACTTTCAAATTCAATTACCTTCTCTTGCAGTTTGGATTCACGAAACAATTTCGGAACTTCTTGATTGCATGTAGAGCATAAAACTTTAGTATAATCATTTTGCACCTGAATAGAATAAGAGAGAAAATAGTAATAAATTTTCAACTTTAAAGCAATATGCAATAGAGAACAGAAACAGGATTTCATTCGAAAAAATTATGCATAATACGCAACGTGCACTGTAAATAAATACTTACATTTTTTTGACAACAAATCCAATTGGTGAGTTCATTTTTTCCCAATGTAAGAAAATTTTCATCTTCACCAATCAATTGGTTGCAGAAAACGCATATTTCCGACATTTTCTTGGCGAACTAAAACAACAAACTGGAAATCTTACAAACAGATGACTATGTGCCCAAATGTCACAACATACGAGATTAAATTTTTGACAGTTGAAAAAATGAAAATGTTTACCAATAGGGATTTCACCGAATTCAAATATTGATACTATTTTTATAGTGTGGTTTATTCTTAAAATATTTCATGTTGTGTACGGACAAAGCAGATTGGGCTATCAGATTCCACAACCAACCGCTGCCGTTTTATCCCCGCGAGGCTTCAAAATTTCGATTCCAGGTAATTTTAATTCAATGAAGTTTGAAAAATTCACTTTTGACCATTTTTCGCGGCCGCTTACGTTGATGCTATGCATAGGCTTTCGCCTCCAATGTGACACAGTGTGTAGAATTATGTTCGAAGCGTCTTTAATCAATATTGTGTGTGCAGCTTTGTACTTTTCTAAGTGCATCATAGTGCATTCATATTTTGAGTGATAAAACAACACGAAATTTTTTGTGGGATCATTTATTTGGTCAACTTGAAACAACAAAATGACATTTTATCATAAAATTGAAAACCAGTTTTAATGAAGCAAAAAAAGAAGACATTGTAACGTCAAAAGCGCGTTATTTAACGATTCACTGCTATCGATGCGAGAGAGAGAGAGATAGAGATAGCAGTATGGAATTTCTGTGCTGAGTGCGTAACATGATCTTGAACTTCGTGTGATAACATGCTTTACGATTTTACATGAAACAATCGTTGATTATTGCGATAAACCATTTTAATCATAATTTCATTAAAGATGACAGAATTTATAGTTCCCTTATCCCATCTCTACTGTACAGATGAACCTGGTATTGTTTTCTTTGCTTTTCACGGGTCGATCAATAAAGAGATTCAAGCCAACGAAATAGGCGACTATCATGGAGAGACTCGAATCAAGAACAACGGATTGTGGTCATATGAAAATAATCGTTATCAGTTTCAACGAGACGATGTTCTGAATTTCTGGATTTATGTCCAGCATAATAACTTCGGATACAAATTAGAGAATCAGCGATATGTCTATCCAGGTATATTACAAATAGCTTAAGGTGCTCGATTCTCAATTTCTCATATCATTTATATTGCTCAAATAAACTTAGATCACTTCGTATACAATACGAATTATGTTGGATTTAGCGACAATAACGGAAACGGAGGCACGGTTGACTCATCTTGGAATCAAGAATACGTCACACAGCGAACAACCACATCCACAATATCCCCTTATTTATCTTATGACAATCCAAATAACATTTTCACACAATCAATTTACCAACCTACAACAAAATCCACTACACGCCCTACTAGATCCACCACGAGAACTACGCGGAGAACAACGACCCGAACCACTACAGATCCGGCCAACTATTGGCCTGGAACTACCAATCAAAATCAAATGGCAAACCAACATCACCAGGAGTACGGTCAACAGCAAGGGCACCAAGGACTCGAAGGACAACAGCAATGGAATCAAGATAATCAAGGAAACCGAGTAAATGAAATCAACCACGGAAATCAAGGCAATCAAAGGAGTTTGGGCAATCAAGGAAATCAATGGAATCATGGAAATCAAGGTAATATGGGCAGCCAAGGAAATCAAGGAAATCACGGGAATCAAGGACAACAAAAGCCCCACCAGCAAATGCAACAGTATGAGCCACAAAATGGACACGGCTGTGAGCCTTCCATCACAACTGTCAATAAGAATCCAATAAACTGTAAAAATACTTTAATATTCGAAGAGCAGTTTTCATATGGTTTCCTAGATCGATGGAGTCAGGATATTCGAATGTCACTAGAATCTGGGGCAAGTATCACGTGTTCCTTGATATATTTAGTTTGCGTTTGGTACACACATAGAAATTCGAAAACAAATCTATGCCTAAAATCTCATTATCGTTGACGAATCAGTGGTGTCGATTAAAGTAACTTATAGATGCGATTTTCATAATTATTTAAGTCACATTTTTAAGCGACTTTAATCGGCAACAATGATGTGTTACACAAATAATCATTCTATTCAACGGCCAATTATCTACCATTTAGGATGCAGAATTTTTGATTTATGAAAACTTCGCCAGCGTGTGGAATGTGTCAAATAGAAACCTTAATATATTTCCAAAACTGCTGCATCGGGCGCCCGAATCCAGATATTCAGAGGAGGACATTCGTAGTGGACGTTTTTTTATTGATTCTAGAGAGTAATACTTGTTTTCAGTTTGTTTTTAAAGTATTTGATTCTTTTATAGTTTTCTACGTAAAGTGTTTCAAATTTAACTCAAACTTATTCATTCATTTTCTTTGGAAAAATGCCAGATGTACATCATTTGTTGATCCAAAGGAGGAGTGCGAGAGACAGGCTGGCTTAAAAAGAATTCTACCACCGGTAGTTTCGGCGAAATTTCGTTCCAAAAAGTCGTTCAACTTCAAATATGGACGCATCGAAATTAGAGCCAAATTACCGAAAGGAGATTGGATTTTTCCTCGTATGAAAATCGTTTATAACTGTTTGATCAAATCAACTGAATGAAAACGTGTTGTTTTATTTTCTTGCAGAATTATATCTCGAACCAACCGACAATGTGTACCGTGCTAGCGGCGATGTTGCCTTTTTGAATGGCGAAGTTCGTATAGCATTCATCCGGGGAAATGAGTATTTAGAAAAGACTGGTATTCCGATCGACGGAAAAATTTTAACTGGATTTTGTGTTGTTGCTGGTGGTGATGCTGTACGCGAAATTGCACGGAGAAGTGTAAGTATAAACAATTTTAACTCAAACGGAATATTCACATATTGTTGACGCATTGATTGAGCTTATAATTTCGAATCATTTGAATGACCATCAAATAGACTTCATTTGGGCAAGAGCATTTCGGAAACGAATTTCATACGTATCAACTGACATGGACGAACACGAGCATAAGCTTCTCGGATGACGACCTCGAATATGGAAGAGATACGGGTGGCTACAAACAATTGAATGTTCCCAATGCAATTTATTGGGAAAGCGGCACAAATATGGTAATTCTTAACGGGCAAAAACACAAAGATTTATCAAATTACTAAACAAATTGAAATGTGCCTTATTAACAGGCGCCGTTCGATCAAGAGTTCCATGTTTCGCTCGGGGTTGGTGTCGGCGGAATTGCAGACTTTCCGGATAACACTTTGACTGGATTAGCGAAAATGCCCAAACCCTGGCAGAATACGAGTCCAAAAGCCGAATTGAACTTTTTCTTGAGTTCGAATGAATGGTATCCCACATGGAATACTCGTGATTCCGGCCTAATTGTTGACTATGTAAAAAATTTATTCTGTGTAAACACGTGCCAATATAAGAAAAAATGAAACAAACAAGCATGATAACAAAATTTCATATTTATTAAAAGCTAATTGATGAAATCCTTGTGTGTATGTGTGTGTGTGTGTGTGTGATGTTTTCTATTTTATTTTACTTTAACATTGTTCTTTCCTTCATTTAAACTACAATAAATTGGCATCGCTTGGACGATATTTCTTAACTCGCTTATATCGTTCGGGCGATCCAGATGACGATCGCGTAGTCGAATCAGACAGTATCGGAATTGGTGAACGACTATCTTGGCTAGATATTATTGAATTCGTAGTATTTGTTGGCGAACGACTGTTCGAATCGAGGGAAGACGATGCAGCCGGTCGGATTCCATTCGATGTAGATGGTGTTGATGTTGGTGAGCTTGTGGCCGATGATGGCGAACGATTATCCGAATCGGGGGAAAACGATGCAGCCGGTCGGATTCCATTCGATGTAGATGGTGTTGATGTTGGTGAGCGTGTGGCCGATGATGGCGAACGATTATCCGAATCGGGGGAAAACGATGCAGCCGGTCGGATTCCATTCGATGTAGATGGTGTTGATGTTGGTGAGCGTGTGGCCGATGATGGCGAACGATTATCCGAATCGGGGGAAGACGATGCAGCCGTTCGGATTCTATTCGATGTAGATGGTGTTGGTGTTGGTGCGCGTGTGGCTGAAGTAGGAAACAAAACCATTGCGCCAATACCTTGGCTTGTTCCATTAACATTCGCCGAAGACGGCGATGGATTTCGTTGTATGGGTGATTGAAGCGGAGTGACTAATGCCACCTGCAATTAGTTAAAGATTCATGTTGTTTATGTTGAGAAGTATGAACTAGAAAAAAGAAATTGAATTCGTTATGTGAAGACATTCATAGTTGTCTTAAAACTAATAACGTTCACTTTCAAATTCAATTACCTTCTCTTGCAGTTTGGATTCACGAAACAATTTCGGAACTTCTTGATTGCATGTAGAGCATAAAACTTTAGTATTATCATTTTGCACCTGAATAGAATAAGAGTGAAAATAATAATAAATTGTCAACTTTAAAGCAATATGCAATAGAGAACAAAAACAGGATTTCAATCGAAAAAATTATGCATGATACGCAACGTGCACTGTAAATTCATACTTACATTTTTTTGACAGCAAATCCAATTGGTGAATTCATCTCTTCCCAATTTAAGAAAAGTTTCATCTTCACCAATCAATTGGTTACAGAAAACGCAAATTTTCGACATTTTCTTGGCGAACTAAAACAACAAACTGGAAATCTTACAAACAGATGACTATGTGCCCAAATGTCACAACATACGAGATTAAATTTTTGACAGTTGAAAAAATGAAAATGTTTACCAATAGGGATTTCACCGAATTCAAATATTGATACTATTTTTATAGTGTGGTTTATTACTTTTCCGCACACACCACTGTGTGTGGTGAAAGTATTGCGATCGGTCCAAAAAATTCAAAATTTTCGGAATAAGTTTTCTATGCGTTTTGAACATAGAAAAAACGATTGCAACCATTCCCGGAGCAATTTTTTGTCTGTGTGTGGTACGTTGTTCGTTGTACGCAATAACTTGTTAACACGATAACTCAAAAAATTGATTTTAGAATTGAACAAAAATTTACACACACATTTGTCTTCATTATGCTAATTAACAATACACCGCCAAAGACTGGCTGTTTTTATTCATTAGGAATAGGAACCTATTAATTTTCAGCCTAATCGGATAATTTTTTCGGGTAGCTCTAGTGGAGTGGAATCAAAAAATGGGCTGTTTTTCAATATAATTACGAAAAATTTGTATGGGGACTATGACTATTTCGCATTGTATCATTATGAAACTTTCAGAATATAATTTTTTTATGAAGAAAATGAGTCATGCAAAATTTCAAGTCATTCCGACTAGATTTAGGACTACCTCCCTTGCAAAATTTTCAATTTTCGGGGTCAATATTCAAATCAATAAATTGGATGAAGTATTTGTGATTTTCTAATCTGTGTTTTTTCATCAGTTTGAATGCTCATGCTGTTACCGAAAGTTATACTGCTATACATAACATAAATGTAGAACCATATCTATCGTTGGCATGAATTGAAAGTTCACATCAGAGTGAACTAATTCGTAATTGTTATTACCAATTCAAAAATAGAGAACGTTGAAGTAAGAATTGATGTGTAATGACATGATGTGTAATGACTCGAAATTCGATCTCATCGTAATGACTTCCAATTTTCTGTGATTTATTCTCAAAGTTGCATGATGATTCGATAAGAAATAAACATAAATCCAATACAAATGAGTAGCAATCAATGAAAAATGCGTAAGCCCGAACAATTTCGGGAAATGTGCGGAAAAGTTAGTTTTACGTACGTAAGACCATTTATTCAATATATATATATTGATTATAATTAAGAAAAAATTGTATGGGGACTATGTCTAGTTCGCATTGGTTCATTATGAAACTTTCAGAATATTAATTTTCCATGAAAAAAATGAGTCATTCAAAATTTCAAGTCATTCCGATGAGATTAAGGACTACCTCCCCTGCAAAATTTTCGATTTTCGGGGCTTTTTCGAGGTCAAAACCATGGGGATGATTTGAAAAACAAGTACACGAACTGAGTTGTAAAAATTATTAAACTTATGTCAATTGAAATATGTCTCAACAGATGGTGCTCAAGTGACAAACTAATTTCAATAAAATTTAGTGATTTAATTTCATTATATACAAATATAATAATGTAATGTACTTGCTTTCTACACATTCCATTCAAAGACTCAATTATATATGTCATATTCATTGCTCTTTTAATTGTTAATTCACCATATCATATTTGATATTTCGTGTTTGACATTTAGATTTTAGTGCTACCCGATGACAATTTTGACACAATTTGTCGTTGATTATGAAGTTTCAATTGTAAGATCATATGTAATAGACTGAGGTTGATGTGTTCAAATAAAGTGATAAAATTCGAGTAAAATTTTAGTGTTCAAGCAAGTTACTATCGTTGTGTAAAATGGAGTCTTTTGAGTCACAGAACCGTTTTGATGGACACGAACACTGGGCTTTGTATGATGACAAATCATCAAGGTCCTTGTACAAAATCAAAAATTGTAAGAATCTCACTCATGTTTTCTGCCAGAAGTGTGGGGTTCATTTGTTTTTTAATAAAATGTACTCACATAAATTTCATTTTTCAAATATTTTTCTTTTAATTTTCGCAAAAATGTGTCTTGTTTTTGGTTATCCATCTTGATGGTCAAGGCTGCTATGATTCTCACGCTTTTATACTGTGCAGAGTTTGGTGTATTGTGTGTGTTTGTATTGTGCTGGTGAATATTGCAAACACCACCAGTGATGTTCAGAAACATCAAACAAGTTCACACATACACGTTTGTATTCGCCTATATTGAATCATTTAATTTGATGTTTCTGAACATCACTGGTGGTGTTTGCAATATTCACCAGCACCTTCAAAATCTTGTTTTGTCAACATCGATAATCTATTGATAAATAGCACTACAAGATATTTTCAATGATTTTAAATTTTCAAGAATAAACAATGACATAACCTCAAAACTGACCGGCTTTTTGGCTTGGCGATATTATGAGATCGAGCAACACTTATGCAAAATTGATTTGAATAAGTTGTAAAAAATTTACAAATATCACATATGATATGGCCAACTTTACAACAAAACCGCAACAAAAAATCACAACAAATGATACATTTTCAAATTTAATGCTATTTGCAATGTTAAATACAACTACTTACTATAATTGCAATACCACATATATGTAAATATTTCTATAGAACGTAAATATTTCATTGTTTTATCTAGGAATTGCGAAAAACAACAACTCCATCTGTTGGAAATTTATAAACGAAATTGAGTTTCAAATATGTTGACAGCCGAGTCCGTGGCGCTCATAAGCAAGATATGCAATTGGCTCAGTCAGTTCACGCCGATGGTCAAAACGAAAGATTTGTATGGCGACTATCTTAAGTTCACATTGTAACGAATTGGAACTTTCAGGATATTATTTTTTTATGAAATAAATAAGTCAAACAAAATTTTAAGTCATTCTGATGAGATTTAAGACTACCTCCCTCACAAAATTTTCAATTTTCGGGGCAAAATTAAAATTTTGTCCTTAAATTGGATGAAATATTTGTGATTTTCAAATCTGTGTTTTTTCATCAATTTGAATGCCCATTACAAGCTGTCCGTGCTTGTATGGAATTGGAGAGCTATTCGAGAGTATGCCAATTGACCGCGCCATCTTATTTTACATGGGTGAACTCAATTTAGATCCATTGTAATACGAACAAAATTTTTATTGACACAAATAATAAAAACAAATGAGTCATTGAATCGATTGAAATATCACATCAATACTATTGCCCAATAGTTGGCGCTGGAGAATAGATATGATTAAAATGTCTCAAATAGCACGGTCCCCTTGGCTCATTAACTTTTTAACGAAAGTTATACATAACGTAAATGTGGAATCATATTATTCGTTGGCATGAATTGAAAGTTCACATCAGAGTAAACTAATCGTAATTTTTATTACCAATTCAAAAATAGAGAACGTTGAAGTAAAAATTAGGAACTGAGATGTTTATTCGTTTTTTATTAAAATTTAAATTTTAATCACATGACTTGAAATTCGATCTCATTGTAATAACTTGAAATTTTCTGTGATTTATTCTCAAAGTTGCATGATGATTCCATAAGAAATCCACATAAATCCAATACAAATGCGTATACGCAACTAATGAAAAACGCGTAAACCCGAACAATTTAGGGAAATGTGCGGAAAAGTTAGTTTTACGTACGTAATACCATTTATTTTTATAATATTTCATGTTGTGTACGGACAAAGCAGATTGGGCTATCAGATTCCTCAGCCAACCGCTGCCGTTTTATCCCCGCGAGGCTTTAAAATTTCGATTCCAGGTAATTTTAATTCAATGAAGTTTGAAAAATTCACTTTTGACCATTTTTCGCGGCCGCTTACGTTGATGCTATGCATAGGCTTTCGCCTGCAATGTGACACAGTGTGTAGAATTATGTTCGAAGCGTCTTTAATCAATATTGTGTGTGCAGCTTTGTACTTTTCTAAGTGCATCATAGTGCATTCATATTTTGAGTGATAAAACAACACGAAATTTTTTGTAGGATCATTTATTTGGTCAACTTGAAACAACAAAATGACATTTTATCATAAAATCGAAAACCAGTTTTAATGAAGCAAAAAAAGAAGACATTATAACGTCAAAAGCGCGTTATTTAACGATTGACTGCTATCGATGCGAGAGGAAGAGAGAGAGAGATAGACGTAGCAGTATGGAATTTCTGTGCTGAGTGCGTAACATGATCTTGAACTTCGTGTGATAACATGCTTTACGATTTTACATGAAACAATCGTTGATTATTGCGATAAACCATTTTAATCATAATTTCATTAAAGATGACAGAATTTATAGTTCCCTAATTCCATCTCTACTGTACAGATGAACCTGGTATTGTTTTCTTTGCTTTTCACGGGTCGATCAATAAAGAGATTCAAGCCAACGAAATAGGCGACTATCATGGAGAGACTAGAATCAAGAACAACGGATTGTGGTCATATGAAAATAATCGTTATCAGTTTCAACGAGACGATGTTCTGAATTTCTGGATTTATGTCCAGCATAATAACTTCGGATACAAATTAGAGAATCAGCGATATGTCTATCCAGGTATATTACAAATAGCTTAAGGTGCTCGATTCTCAATTTCTCATATCATTTATATTGCTCAAATAAACTTAGATCACTTCGTATACAATACGAATTATGTTGGATTTAGCGACAATAACGGAAACGGAGGCACGGTTGACTCATCTTGGAATCAAGAATACGTCACACAGCGAACAACCACATCCACAATATCCCCTTATTTATCTTATGACAATCCAAATAACATTTTCACACAATCAATTTACCAACCTACAACAAAATCCACTACACGCCCTACTAGATCCACCACGAGAACTACGCGGAGAACAACGACCCGAACCACTACAGATCTGGCCAACTATTGGCCTGGAACTACCAATCAAAATCAAATGGCAAACCAACATCACCAGGAGTACGGTCAACAGCAAGGGCACCAAGGACTCGAAGGACAACAGCAATGGAATCAAGATAATCAAGGAAACCGAGTAAATCAAATCAACCACGGAAATCAAGGCAATCAAGGGAGTTTGGGCAATCAAGGAAATCAATGGAATCATGGAAATCAAGGTAATATGGGCAGCCAAGGAAATCAAGGAAATCACGGGAATCAAGGACAACAAAAGCCCCACCAGCAAATGCAACAGTATGAGCCACAAAATGGACACGGCTGTGAGCCTTCCATCACAACTGTCAATAAGAATCCAATAAACTGTAAAAATACTTTAATATTCGAAGAGCAGTTTTCATATGGTTTCCTAGATCGATGGAGTCAGGATATTCGAATGTCACTAGAATCTGGGGCAAGTATCACGTGTTCCTTGATATATTTAGTTTGCGTTTGGTACACACATAGAAATTCGAAAACAAATCTATGCCTAAAATCTCATTATCCTTGACGAATCAGTGGTGTCGATTAAAGTAACTTATAGATGCGATTTTCATAATTATTTAAGTCACATTTTTAAGCGACTTTAATCGGCAACAATGATGTGTTACACAAATAATCATTCTATTCAACGGCCAATTAGCTACCATTTAGGATGCAGAATTTTTGATTTATGAAAACTTCGCCAGCGTGTGGAATGTGTCAAATAGAAACCTTAATATATTTCCAAAACTGCTGCATCGGGCGCCCGAATCCAGATATTCAGAGGAGGACATTCGTAGTGGACGTTTTGTTATTGATTCTAGAGAGTAATACTTGTTTTCAGTTTGTTTTTAAAGTATTTGATTCTTTTATAGTTTTCTACGTAAAGTGTTTCAAATTTAACTCAAACTTATTCATTCATTTTCTTTGGAAAAATGCCAGATGTACATCATTTGTTGATCCAAAGGAGGAGTGCGAGAGACAGGCTGGCTTAAAAAGAATTCTACCACCGGTAGTTTCGGCGAAATTTCGTTCCAAAAAGTCGTTCAACTTCAAATATGGACGCATCGAAATTAGAGCCAAATTACCGAAAGGAGATTGGATTTTTCCTCGTATGAAAATCGTTTATAACTGTTTGATCAAATCAACTGAATGAAAACGTGTTGTTTTATTTTCTTGCAGAATTATATCTCGAACCAACCGACAATGTGTACCGTGCTAGCGGCGATGTTGCCTTTTTGAATGGCGAAGTTCGTATAGCATTCATCCGGGGAAATGAGTATTTAGAAAAGACTGGTATTTCGATCGACGGAAAAATTTTAACTGGATTTTGTGTTGTTGCTGGTGGTGATGCTGTACGCGAAATTGCACGGAGAAGTGTAAGTATAAACAATTTTAACTCAAACGGAATATTCACATATTGTTGACGCATTGATTGAGCTTATAATTTCGAATCATTTGAATGACCATCAAATAGACTTCATTTGGGCAAGAGCATTTCGGAAACGAATTTCATACGTATCAACTGACATGGACGAACACGAGCATAAGCTTCTCGGTTGACGACCTCGAATATGGAAGAGATACGGGTGGCTACAAACAATTGAATGTTCCCAATGCAATTTATTGGGAAAGCGGCACAAATATGGTAATTCTTAACGGGCAAAAACACAAAGATTTATTAAATTACTAAACAAATTGAAATGTGCCTTATTAACAGGCGCCGTTCGATCAAGAGTTCCATGTTTCGCTCGGGGTTGGTGTCGGCGGAATTGCAGACTTTCCGGATAACACTTTGACTGGATTAGCGAAAATGCCCAAACCCTGGCAGAATACGAGTCCAAAAGCCGAATTGAACTTTTTCTTGAGTTCGAATGAATGGTATCCCACATGGAATAGTCGTGATTCCGGCCTAATTGTTGACTATGTAAAAATTTATTCTGTGTAAACACGTGCCAATATAAGAAAAAATGAAACAAACAAGCATGATAACAAAATTTCATATTTATTAAAAGCTAATTGATGAAATCCTTGTGTGCATGTGTGTGTGTGTGTGTGTGATGTTTTCTATTTTATTTTACTTTAACATTGTTCTTTCCTTCATTTAAACTACAATAAATTGGCATCGCTTGGACGATATTTCTTAACTCGCTTATATCTTTCGGGCGATCCAGATGACGATCGCGTAGTCGAATCAGACAGTATCGGAATTGGTGAACGACTATCTTGGCTAGATATTATTGAATTCGTAGTATTTGTTGGCGAACGACTGTTCGAATCGAGGGAAGACGATGCAGCCGGTCGGATTCCATTCGATGTAGATGGTGTTGATGTTGGTGAGCTTGTGGCCGATGATGGCGAACGATTATCCGAATCGGGGGAAGACGATGCAGCCGTTCGGATTCTATTCGATGTAGATGGTGTTGGTGTTGGTGCGCGTGTGGCCGAAGTAGGAAACAAAACCATTGCGCCAATACCTTGGCTTGTTCCATTAACATTCGCCGAAGACGGCGATGGATTTCGTTGTATGGGTGATTGAAGCGGAGTGACTAATGCCACCTGCAATTAGTTAAATATTCACGTTGTTTATGTTGAGAAGTATGAACTAGAAAAAAGAAATTGAATTCGTTATGTGAAGACATTCATAGTTGTCTTAAAACTAATAACGTTCACTTTCAAATTCAATTACCTTCTCTTGCAGTTTGGATTCACGAAACAATTTCGAAACTTCTTGATTGCATGTAGAGCATAAAACTTTAGTATAATCATTTTGCACCTGAATAGAATAAGAGAGAAAATAATAATAAATTTTCAACTTTAAAGCAATATGCAATAGAGAACAAAAACAGGATTTCATTCGAAAAAATTATGCATAATACGCAACGTGCACTGTAAATAAATACTTACATTTTTTTGACAGCAAATCCAATTGGTGAATTCATCTTTTCCCAATGTAAAAAAACCTTCATCTTCATCAATCAATTGGTTGCAGAAAACGCAAATTTTCGACATTTTCTTGGCGAACTAAAACAACAAACTGGAAATCTTACAAACAGATGACTATGTGCCCAAATGTCACAACATACGAGATTAAATTTTTGACAGTTGAAAAAATGAAAATGTTTACCAATAGGGATTTCACCGAATTCAAATATTGATACTATTTGTGCGACGTTTATTAAAAAAAAATACATGTTTAAAAATAATTCGACCGATTAAAGTGTGAAAATGTTGCTCCATTTGCTCGTTGAACATTCGGGATATGCAATATTTTGGGGAAATCGGTTTTATTCTTATTCCGTGTAAAATTTATATGTTTTTAAATGGATTGATGCTGCTGTTCTTCGTTTCGCTCTTTTGGATTCATGAGGCATTTTACAAAATGTGCAGGCAATCGGGGCATGAACTAGAATAGCCCGTTAAAAATAAGAATATCATATTTTCTGTACATGCAATCAAAAAAGTCCTAAACTGTTTTGTCATAAGAATGTGCGGCAAATCGGTTTAGGACTTTAAGGATTGTACGTACATGTCAACTTTATTAATTCAAACAATTAAATTCAATTTTTAAAATGCGCTTAACAATTAAAGACATTGCATTTTCCTAAGCTAATTGATGAAATCTTTGATTGATTTGTCCAGCGCATCAATAGCTACATCAACATCTCCTTTGGTGATGCACATCGGTGGTTTTACTCCTATGTTGAAATATAGGCATTTAGGTTGTTTGCTGATGATATATAGTGAAATTTGTTGTGAAACGAATATAGCTGATACTTACGCAATACATTGCCATTGAAACCTCCGCTTCCAAATAACACTCCATAGTCCTTTGTGCGATTCCAAATTTGTTGGAATTTATCTTTGGCTAATGGCTCTCTCGTTTCCTTCGACTCAACGAATTCCACACCAATCATTAAACCCTGCGCGAATGTGGTGAAGTTTACTGTCGATACTTCACGTATCATAAAAAAACCAAATTAGCTACCTGACCACGCACGTCACCAATAATTTCACAGAGATTTCTTAGTTGTTCCAGTGATTGCAAGAAATATGTTCCGACTTCTTTTGAGTTTTGTTGCAAACCTTCTTTTTCAATAACTTCTAAAACTGCTTGGCCAGCCGCACAAGCAAGTGGATTCCCACCATACGTATTGAAGTGATTTGCTTCCGTTAACATTTGGGCAATTTTTGGAGTAGTCACAACGGCTGCCAATGGAAATCCATTCCCGATTCCTATGGAGAACGATAGATTTTACTTTTTTTTAAACCTTTTCTTTCATTTGCATCTTCAACGAATTTTATGGATTTTTGTCTTGGAACTATGAATTTAAAATATCATTTAATTGAAAATATAGTTTCAGACGTATTCCAAAAAAGGGAAAATATTGTCACATAGACTGTACATAATCGCATTTACCTTTTGCCATTGTTACAATATCGGGTACAATATCGTGTGATTCGAATCCCCAAAAATGATCGCCGGTGCGACCAAATCCAGTTTGAACTTCATCTGAAATGAAAATTCCATTGTTTCGCCGCACAATCGCGACAGCCTCCTTCAAATAGCCTTTCGTAAACTGAATAGTGCCACCTACACCCTGAAATGTCGAAAAACAAGCTCTCGAATTGATAAATTGACACAAGAAACGTTTTTTCTTCACTCGTTCATACTTGGATGGATTCAGCTATCATTCCAGCGCATTTGCCTTTTGGCAACGAATAATTGAACACATCTTTCAATTCTTCAATATAATTCGTTGTGGCTTCACATTGACCATTAAAACATTCACATTTGCGATCTGTTTGAATCGGTGAGATTCGGCAAAATTTTCCACCCCAGCGGCCGTTATAAGGATTCGGATTTTTGACGTGGTGAATACCATTGTTTACGCCCGAAATCGGGAAGCGCCAGTTGGAACTTGAAGTAAGTCCCCTAAAACATTTTTTTTTTTTTTCAATTTAAAAAAAGATCTATTATAAAACATCCTACACACATGAAAAAATCTACTTTCTTTTTTGTCAGTTATTCATTGTTCGCATTTCAAATGGAAATGAAATCTCTTACATAGTGCCCAACGACATTCCATGATAACAATTTTGTAATGAAATCATTTCATAGTTTCCAGTGTATAAACGAGCCAAAAATAATGCCAAGTCATTTGCTTCAGAGCCAGAATTAACCAAATACACTATTTTGAGATCTCCTGGTAATTTTTGAGCTAATTTCTGCGAGTATTCACAAAGAGATTGATTCATGTAGATGACTGTAGTGTGCCAGAGTTTATGTAGCTGCTTCTGAACGGCTTCCACAACGTAGGGATGACAGTGGCCAACCGAAACCGTTACGATGCCACCAAAACAATCTAAATATCTTTTGCCATTGGCATCAAATAGATATTGCATCTCACCCTTGTGCATCAAAAGTGGTTGCTGGTAGATTGGCTTGTGACAGGGTACGACATGAGATTTTTGCAACAATTTCACTTGATTTATATTTGGACCCTAAAATATTGAATGAAGTGGATCTTGAATTGATCGAAATTAACAAATATCATTTCACTCACATCATATTTGGTACCAATACCACGTTTGCTGGTCAAAAATTGTCTTGGATAAAAAGATCCTAAAAATGAACACAAACCCCATTGAATCACAGCATTCTTTCTATAAACGGTTAAATCCCATGAAATCTTACTACAAAATCGGTTTATTCGAAACATTTCCGGAAGGACTTTTCTAGTCACTCAACAACAAAAAAATGAACAAAATCCGTACTCAAACTAGGAACTTGAAACAATCAACTCCAAATACTATTTGAAGACATCCAACATAATCAATAAATAAACAACATATCACACTGTTGATTTTATTCACGCACTATTTTGATTGTAGTGTGTCCAACTGTTCATAATGATAATGATAATGGTGACAATGGAAAAATCATCGAAATGCTCAATGCATGCGTAGCATTTGAATTTCCCGAACACTTTGTGTTTGAATGTGACGACGAAAGGTCATATGGATTGCAAATGTGACATATTCAAGTTCTAATTGATATTTCAGTTCGAATTCAACAAATGCTCTGCTCTATCCATTTATTTATCGAATGCAAATACGGCCCAGGCACATTGTTCAAAATGAATTTGAAAAAATACGGCATGCAAACTACTTCATTGTTTTCAAATACATTTTGGTATTTATACTGTATTCAATTTTATTTAATGCGGTCTATTTGTTTTGAACTAGAAATAGGTTCGAAAAGAATGATGATAATTTGCCAAATGTTTCGTGCTCTTAGCTTACATCTAGCTTGATAGCTTGCGCTTCAGCAAATATTCCCCTTTCACCGCATTTCAGTGCATGCGATCTAATTCACTACATTGCATTCAGTAGAATAAAATATGTAATTTAAGTGAAATTCAAATGTAAACGGCATTCATGGAATTGTAATGGGCATTAAATTAAAGGTTTGCTTAACTTATGTGAGGGTCAAAAGTTAGCATTTCACATTTCAAACTGATTTTTGTAAGGAATTTACCCAACAAGTTTTGAAGGAAAAAAAATACTTCATCAATGTTGAAACCTCTAGATTTTTGGAGCATTTTCATGAATTTGAATGAATTATATTCCAAAAAATATTCGGACAAAATACAAAAACAAAACTTAAAGACAGAAAATGTGAGCAGTTACATTCTTGTTTATTCGATTGAATCAAAATTGAATAACGGAAAAAATTCAAATGGGAAAAATGCGAATGAAATTTTAAATTGACGTTTCATATTTCGTACGTTCCATAAGTTCTCATTAGACCATTGGAATTATACGAAAAGTTGAGTTCTTTTCAAATGAAATGACTGAAAAAAGCGAATAGCGAAGAGAGAGAGAGAAAGTTAGAATGACTTAGCCATAGTTCCACGTTCAACATATAAACTGCATACCAAATTGAAAACAAAGCGAAGCGCTCAATGGTTAAAACATTCATCTCATTCGAACAACCGTACATCGAATCGGCATTGGCAACTCAGCGATGATGTAAAACGTAATGCCATTTCTTTCTCTTGCAATGTGCATATGTTGTGGTCTCGCTCTGGTTTTTTCTACCAGGTTCCATATTCATGCATATCAAATTGTCTCTCGATTCCGTTCGAATAGCAAGACTCGCGTTTAACGTCGGTCGTGTGTGTCGTAGAAAAAGTACGTCGCGCGTAAATATTCAGCACAATAAAGTAGAAGAAAGCATTTTTTTCAAATTATAAAAAATTAACCCAAAAAATTGATTGAAAATCATATTTCCAAGTTTGAATCAATCATAAACTCTGAAGAGAACCAATCGAGTATCAATCAACAAAGTAATCTTCATTCTAATCCTAAAGATATTGTAATAAGTGGCTGCTCACACACACACACACACACTTACACAAACCAAGCACTTTTCATACGGGAATTTACAAAGTTGAATTAAAAATATTTACTTGCTGTGAAATTGTCAAAGTGAGTGTCAGCCGTAAATGTTGAGAGATAAAAATACAAACGAATTATATATATTTATATATCGTTTGATGCATAAAAAAACACACGAATTGCGAATGAATTCCGGAAAAAAGGCAATTTGTTGTGACACCCAATCAAATCCGAGGAATTTTCAATATTTAACTGCGTCCATTCAATTTCGATATTCGATTTGTTTCATTAAATGTCGAATCAATTTTGAAAGGAGAAAAAAATAGAGATAATACACGGTGTTCGTTTACATATATTGACCGTCAAGATTCATCTGAAACCATTTTGAAATTACGAAATGAAATCGCAATTTAAATGCAAATCATTATCGATGCAGTTCTCTTATTTACATTTAAAGCGATTTTATTTGGTGAATTCAATGTAGCCAGTTTCGGTGTTGGGTTTTTTATTATTTGTTGAAATTTATTTTGTTTCATGAAGATTCCAATTTTTTTTTTTTAAGATTGAAAAATAAATCTACTCTGGACTAATACTAAAACCAGCTATAAAAATCAATTGCAAATGTGTTCGTTCTTCAAATTTGAAGGAAATCCAATTGTATATCTAAAAAACGGTGTATTAAATATATTGAACTATTAAAGAGATTAGAACTAAAGACTGTAATGTATGCCGAGTAAACGAGAAAAGAGAAAAGAAATCCATTTGAAGGTTTAAATAATTTTTGTTACACTATAAAAACAAAGTTTCATGAATGCGAACAAGACAACACAACACAATGCAACACATCACAACAAATAAACTAGTAAGCGGAAAGAAGACAAATGCATGAATCTTGTAACGAGGTGCATTGAATTGTGTGTATTGGTAAAGTTGTCTAAAAAAACGTTATAATAATAAAACTGCCTGAAAAATAATGTTCAAGAAATTGTAATTGTGATATTGTTCAAGAAGAATCAACTACGCTGCTACCAACTGGCTGCATCAACGCCGTATGTTGATAAAAAAGCAAGTAAGTATCAATATTTTTTCCATTTCATGCTTTAATCTTTCAAATTCAGGGCATTGTCGTTGAGTTAATCTTTGACAAAATCCATTTACCATTGGATTTCTATCTTAATCTATTTCAATACCAGAATATGTTCATCATTAATTCCAATAATGTCTGCTTATGTCAAATAATTTGCCATAGTTTTTTTTTCCAAATTTTCAAATCAAGAGTGAGCCGGCATATTTATTGATGCTTAAAAGTAAGCAATACTGTGTTGTAAATATTCTACGTTATTTCATGGCACGGAGATAATTTTGGATGGTTTGAAATTTTTCAAAAATGTTGTTTTTTTAAATTACTGTGCAATTTTGTTTCGCTAGCGATATGATTTTTATGCGAGCTATCGAAAGGCGAGCAGCATTTATTTTTTGGGGGTAGATTTATCCAATTTGACATGCAATTCCAAAATACTCATCTGCTTTTCACACAAAAAGTCTTGAAAATGCTGTGGCTCAAATATTTTAATCATTTTGATCTTCATTTATCGAATTTCATTGCTATATTTTAACCTCAATTTATCAACAGTGTTGTGATTCGTACAACAAATTGAAAACCAAATACGATCAAACACTTTATTTTGTAATATTATTCTTTTAAAGAAAACGTTCATATTTATATCCTATATAGGTTTATATAGGGTGGGCCATATCAAATTTGCATTTTGACATTTGAGCTGTCATTCTCTAAATAAACAATTTTGCCAAAATGCAAACGTTAGATGGCCCACCCTATATGCAAACGTTAGATGTATAAACAGCGTTTTATTATAATACGATTTGTATGAGAACATTGTTCGGCACACCAGATGGCGCGTTTTCCGGTGTTCTACGTACACAAATTTGATAAATATTTTTTTATGTGCACTCACACAAAATCAAATTTGCGATATATGTTATTCCAATTGCTAAAATGTCTGATAACCACCGTCACTATTGTAACGATTTTAATATTCTCATGTGGTGAATCTTCAATGCTGTTGAATATTTCTATCGGTGAACTGTTGAATTTCCACAATTGGATATTAATATATACCAGCAAAAAATTGCACTACACACACAAATTACAACTGCTGCAATACTGATTTGACATTTCACCAATAGAAAGAACAAATATCGCGCATTTGTTTTGGTGTGAGCAGTTGGCATCAATAAGAATAATTGTAAGCACGTGAGAAATACAGTCTTATCCTATCAATGTGAGAACATGGTTCGCGCGTCATCTCTGGCTATAAATATTAAGCTCTTTATGATTTCAATAATTTGTGTGTGCATGCATGTTTTTTTTTCATTTGGAAAATCATTAAATAATTCAGAGTAGATTTACGAATGTATACGACCTATGGAATATTTGTATCAACGAAATGTTTTGCTTATCAGAAATATATTGGATTTGCAAATCTACGCTGAACAGTTTCTCTCCAAAAATATTATCTACATTATCTTTCTTTTGAAACAATCACAGCAAAAATTTGGAGATATTCCAATTAAATGACATTTGTCGCGTCAAAAATAGCAACCTGTTTACGATACAGTCGTGTCGTTCATAAAAATCTAAAAATAATTGTGAGTGTGATATTTTAATTAGAAATTTTGCTATTTACTTATGTTTTCTAAGAGCTGAAAAAAAAATCAATCTGGTCGATTACTGGGTATCGATTCAATGTTAATGATATTAACGATGGATTTGAGTGCAGATCTTTCGAATGATCCGACTGCATAAGAGAAGCGGCTGAAATTACCGGGCATATTGTTAAAAATGCCACCGATTCCCAATTGAATAAACAATCCGAGGCAATATCGAATGTTTGTATGCGAATGAAGCTTCTGAGCCCATGCGGAACGGAACAAACTCGCATACGAATACATATGAAATTGTACCTATTGTGTATTCGTATACATGATGACGGTGTGCCATTTGCTGTTCTATTTACTCATGGAATTTGAGTTTTATGCGTCAGCGTAGAGCACGAAATCAACGCCAATTCTTTTTGAGCATGCAAGACCCCGTTCAGTTTGGTCAGCCAATTCCAATACAATTCGATAATGTAAGGTAAATGGTCTGAAATATGCTTTGGCAAATCCATCCATTCTTTAAGCTTTTCCATTTAATGAGCTGTTGATGATTATTCGCATAAATTGGTTGCATTAGGCGTTTGCCTTACTGGATCGACGTTCCGAATTCACACATTCAACGGCTGATTTTCAATTCAATCAAATTGTCAATGCAATTCAAATGAATCAATGTTGCTTCCTATTTGTCAGCATGCATTTGACGATCAATAGATCGTAACATTAACAAAATATAGATATTAAATTATGTTGAAAATACTTCTATGTGAAATTTAATGCAAGTATAATTCGGCATTTCGAATGCTAAGAGTCAAGGAGATGAGAATATGGACAACAAAATAACGTCCGTCTAATACAGTTCTTCTTTGAACGCAATTTTTTTTATTGAACAGAATCTTTTACACATTTTCATGAAGAATTTTTCACGAGCAATAGATTTATTACATTTCATGAGTTTAAATGGCAAAGTATGGCAGAAAGTTCGTCGAAAACTACTTTTGTATACCCAGCTTTCTGTTTATACCCAGCTTCTTGAATCATTCAAACATCGCATGAATGTGCTAGTGGCAAGTCCGAAATAAGACTATGTAATGCCTTTTTGTGCGTTAAATTGAAAGATAAAAAAAAATCCTAGATTCATACATTCTTGATGCGTGCAAACGATTTTTCAATTAACGAAATAAATAACTGAAAATTAAAATACACCATATTTGCAACAGTTTGTCCTCACGAAATTATGTCAAAAAAGTTAATTCGAATACACTCGCATGATACAATTGGGGTATTAGCATGAAGACAGAGAGCATATGTTATAGATCTAAACCGCAACCGCAGTGAACACAGATACGATTCCAATGAGCTGCAATCTAAATAGTGGAATTCGAAAAATCGGTTTAGTCATCGCTGCTAGTCAAATCAAAGAAATAAACAAATATACAAAAGTTAAAAATTCACTCATTTCATATGCAGCAAAATCAACGAATGACACATAATGTACGGTGACCTTAACGTCACATGTTCCTTCCATTTTTTTAATGCAACATGAAAATTCATAAAATGCACTTTTTGCCATTACAGCAAAATCGAGGAAAGAACCAAGAAGAAAGAGTAACCTGAATAGAAACTGATGGCACAGAACATGCTAAAACAATTGACTAAATTAAATGAGTGGCAAAAATATAAAACATAATCAGTTTTAATTCTTCATGGGGCATACATCAAATACAAATAAGCGTTTTATGTGTTAGCAAAACACATAATACGGCACTCGATTGGTTTAAAGATTTTTCATCGTCATTGAATTTTGGATTTCGGTTCTGCAGTTTCGTTCATTCAGAACATTGACTGGTTATCTGATGAGGAAATCATCTATGATTGTTATGATTAACGCTTCTGAATAAACACAAACAATTAAGGTTCATCATACCATTGAGTATTTTGGAATTGGTGATACAGATTCTTTTTTTCGATGGTTTCGGCTTTCTATCGTTTATCCAGCGCAAATTTTCAAACTGAGTACCGCGATTCAAGAGGGAGAGCGAGCGAGAGAGAGAAATTTGGAGAATTACGGAGAGAGTGAGTGAGAGATAGCAAAAGAAAGATTGAGAGGTTAAGAGAGAGAATGAAACAAAAAATGAAATTATCGCTAGCTCAAACTGTTTTTTTTTTAGCTGGATAGTTACATACACGTAAGTTCACGCATGACATACACACAGTCAGATCGCGAAGTACACATATCACATACTTCGTAAATTGTATAATGGTGTTTCTGTGTAGTTAGAGCATGAACAAAAAAAAAAAAACGCCGAAGCATGAATATATGGTGAATATGGTTAAACCTGGGAGACCGAAATGTATGTTCAGTTATGTGTTCAGAGTATTTCACATAGCCACAAAAAATTCACATACATTCAAAGCAAAGAAATACGTAAGCAGATTTTGTACATGCCGCGCCGCGCCGCCATAGAAAACATTTATTTAAGTCCATAGAAGAGTGAATGAAATAGCTTATTAGCGATGAGCTATGCTAAAAATATTTAATGATTCGACAATACACTGTGAATCGGCTCCTTTGGCACATGTGATTTGATATACGGCAATGCACAATCCGATGCATTCAACGGAAACTAGAGTGACCGAAAAATTTGCGAACGAAGTATAACTGATTTTGAAATGAATCGATTTTGACTTTCGACGCTTTTCATTTTGAAATTTCCTCTTGTCAAAGTATTTGCACACGATGCATCAAATCCTATGAGTAAGCGAACGGAAAATAGACGTTCAATTGCTCGAAAAATGATTTTTTCTCTGCCATTCAAAATTGGAAAAGAATCAATTCAAGAATTAATGCGCGATTTCGGTCCGAAGAAGCCAGCAGTGCCAACTGATTCAAATATTTTATTGTATTTAAACTGTTATTTACGAGCTCATTTCAATATTAACTAGAATAATAATCTTTGAAACTACAATTCCAAGTGATTCTTCATATCAAAATGTGTATTCGATACAGTTTTCAGGCACAAAAATTGCGTAATTTCCATCATATTATTTTCAATTCCAATTGTCATTAATTCAAATTATACACGTATTAGTAGAAGGCTTCAATGTGATTGTGAGCTTAAACGCCGAAATCTAGTGCACATCACGAAAATCAATTGTACGACTTGACATTTCAGTATTTCCTTTTATTCAATTCAATCGAGAAATTTGAATACTTTATAAAAAATGTTTTGCAAAGTGAAATCAGTACAGTCCCAAATATTTGGTGCAGTAGAGAGGGTTCAAAAACATTCTATTGTGGGCAATTTGTGATGCGATCTATACATTGCATGTTGTTGCATATACACGGACGGTTGATTTTAAGTCCGCAGTCGCATCTATCTTGGCAAACATTTTCTTGCAATCAACTTGCAGTCGATAGCCGCAATTTATTATATATAATATAGTTCAGGATTCAATTGCCACATTTTGTTACTCTAAAAATTACAAAACACCACTTTTTATCTCAGCGAAACACTTTTTTTTCTCGAAGTTATAGAATAAATGCTTTAAATTGAATAGTAGAAAATGGGCATGAAACTTCGGGCATCCGTGCATTCACTGCTGCGGTTGCAATCGTTACCGAACTGCAACGAACACAAAAACATTTAAGCAATTCGTCACATAGATATGCTACAAATACATCGAAAGCCATGAAGAAAACGGCCAACAGAAGAGGATAGAAGCACAAATAGAAAAATTGAAAAATATAACGATGATATCAGCAATATGAAAGAGATACAACAACAATAACAACAGTGACATTAACAGCAACAACGGCAGCAACAACAACAATTGTTGCAACAAAAAATATTCGGTATCACAATATTCATTTATTCTCACAAATGAGCTTACGTACCGAGGCCTTGCATCGAGCCACTTTTTCGATTTGAAAAAACGACTTTTGAGGCGAGCTCGCTGAAAGCAATGGTAACGCATGAAGGAGGTACAGTCGAGCAACACAGCAAAAGTTGTAAAATGAAACGAGTGAAAAAAGACAACAACAACAGCAACAGCAACAGCAACAACAAAACACAAAGCGTTTACGTTTGTGTGAAATTCATCCATCCATCCGTAATCTGGCCGTGCTATTCATAGAAAATGTTTAGCATTCGGAACATTTTGCTAAGTTCGTTGACAATGTTTGATGCGCATTGAATTGCATGTGAAAATGTTTTTTTCCGTTTAGCTTCTTCGAATATCAACAAAACATCGATGACACCCAGTCAACAACTATTATGCCAAATTTTTCAATTGTGCGCAAGTGACAAAACATGAGAAAGCTTAAATTTGACGGATGCTTAAAGATTTTTGTGCAACGCTACTAGATGGTCGTCCACCGAAACGTATACGTATACAAACACACTCGAAAACAATCGGTGCGAAAGAGAGGTAAATAGGGGATTGTGAAAGGAACAACATTATGTGTTCGATTCAAACAGCAATCCAATATGGTGTCTATATCCGAGAAGTGGGTTTAAGGTGTCGTCGTCGTGTCGTTGTCGCGCGGCTAAAGTACAATAAATTGTTTACTTTTGTGTAATTTTTCCAAAAAATAAAAATAAAATGTGATCAAAACTTCAAGAAAAAGTAATAAAAAATTCGCAAAAAAATTAATCAACGTAATAAAACAAATGACAAAAAACAAATAGTTTAAAGTTAGGGCAAAGTAGCGAGAAAAAAAACAGAAACGGAACAAAACAAATGGTGAATATAGTGGATCGAGTGTATCTCGTTTAAAAGCTGAGAATTATTTCGTAAACGTATTTGGGGCACTTGGCGGAATCATATCCAAAAACGCTAAAAACAATTAATTTTAGTTGAGAAAAAAACGTGCAATTTGTTGGGCTTAAAGTCTCTCCATACGTTTACGGGAAATGGGGACCTAAACCTGAAAATATTTTATTTAACATTGTTGTTGGAAGAAAACAACAACAACAACATAAACAACAACAACATCACATTTCAGTGTGTCCTCTTGGAAATAAAAATCCTCAAAATAACAATATTTTTCTTGTTGTTTTTTTTTTGGGAATGAGTGTTAGACAAAGGTGATTTTCAATAAACTTCGATCATTCAATTATATGCTTTAAAACAATTGGAACAATCAATGAAAAACTCCGAACGGAATGACATTTGAGCAGTAGAAGAAATATCGTTTGGATGGCAATTCCAAAAAGTTGTTGTATTTTATTTGAAATTTGAACAAGAAAAAACAATTCTTGCTTTGAAACTGTGACAAGAAAAGTTGGTAAAAGTCTGATTCGAACAGAATAACAAATGACAAGTGAAAAGGTGAAGTAACAGATTTCATGAACATATTCTCTGGTGCACATAGAAATTGTAGACTTCGTGCATTGTCTCTATCCGGATTTGTGTTCAAATAGTGAATTTAGCAGAAAATTTAAGTTTTATTATTAGGTAATTGCACTTCATTCTGAAAATATAAAAAAAAAAAATATATATATATTTGATTGAACAAATAGAGTGATTCTATTGGTGAGATTTCTACTGCTGCCGCGAGAGTGAGAAAGATTTGTTGTTTGAATTTTATTTTAATGCTTTTGGATTCGAACGAGTGTCGTCATCTTTATTCTTTCTCTTTCCATTTTATACTGCACGTTTGCACACAATACATGACAAGTTGCGCATCGAAATTGAAAAAAAAAAAAATCGTTCCTCGTCTATTCTCATTGTTAATCGCAAATTCAAAAGATCGTTATCCAGCCGAATGGAGCGACCATTCTGAGTAAATTGTATGCCGAATTAAATATTCAAACTTTATAGAAAAGACCAACCTGGCCGGTTGCTGGTACGATGTACCACCTCAAAGCTTTACTTAATTGATTTGAATATTTATATCACTCATAATAATTATTTGAAGGATTTCCAAGCCAAATTCTGCAAAAGAGGTGTCTTTATCGCTTCTTTTTTCATATAACGTTACGATTTTCATCTGTGCGAGTGTTATTGTTTTCTGCAGCCGTTGAGTTGCCCTTTTATTACACAGTTTACTACAAAAATGTATGTTGTGTGTCCGTGAATGTGTGAATACATACATATATGTGTGGTTGTATATGTAATCTGTTAAATGAGTGGATGTGTATGTCGTTTTTTGATATTCGGGTACTTCACGCATATTCATTTCGCTGAGAAAATCTTTGATAACCTTGTACTTCTCATCCAGAAAATTTAGTGGAAATCAAAATAAATTTATACGTTGCTTCATTTGAGCCATCACTTAGTTCATAGATATTGTTGCATTTTACATAAACGACCGATTCGTCGATGCGATGTGCTCAAGTCAATAGGCTTAAGCGACGAAATTAGAGTGTGCTATTCGTGTCCCAATTTTCCAATGTTAAAAAACAAAAACATATATTATTATGTATTTTTTTCTTTTTTGTATTTTGACACTAGCGCTATTCCTTGGCATGAAGCGTTATAAATTGGAAAATCTTTTTATACAAGAGAGAAAAAATAGTGGGAACCAGCGCCATAAAATAGCTTGCGATCCGCTTTCTACGTGTATATGTGCAAAAGCGACTGTAGCGCTCCCATGCGTACAATTATCCGTCGCCAACACGTATGATGTATGTATAGAATTGAAAAAGGCAGAGAGTTGATTTGTGTTGAATAGAGCAGAGAAGTGCAGAGCAGTAGGAGAAAAAGAAAAAGCGAAACAAATATGGTTGCTGAAAAAGAATAGCCTTCGTCATCGCATCGCATCGCATACCATTCGCTCTTCTATATTTTGCTCCATACACCACAACTCACTGAACATGAACATGAACAAATAAGTTTAAAAATATCTCGCACACAGTGTACATATTCGTTTTGAGTAAACAGACGTCGACGAACATGTTCCACAGCAGCAGCAGCACACACAGACACACACACATATATTTACACAGCACAAAATTCAACTCGCATCCATTTCTAGTGTTGCTCGCTATAGCTCTTTTCTCGTTGTTCTTTTCTTTCATTTTACTCTTTCTTCTCAGCTTTTTTTTTTTGTTCGGTGAGCTCACTCTCTCACAATTTCTATTTCAATGTGGTTTTTTGTGGCATTTGAATCGAAATTGTTGAAAAGAAACACTTGAAAAGTGTTGGGAAGTTTTTCGTCATCGTGATGATGATGTGAAGAAGATGTACTTAAAAAGAAAACCTAAATATAAAACGTCGTGATGAATTTGGTTGGTGCGCTGCCTATTGATTTTGTTGCGAGAGATCGCCATTATTAACAAATGGCTTTTTCGTCGATGTGCAAGTTAATTTGACTTTGGTCAATACACCACTCCTATTCACTAATTCTAGCTCAAATCAATTCATTTGGATGATGAATTAATGGGTATTCTCCTCGAACCCAATTAATTGCTCATTCCAACACATTAAAAACATGACATTGACTATGTAAAAATGGCATTTCAAAATGCTTAGCGACAAAAACTCGGTTATCGTGAGATTGCCTTTGTGACAAACTTTGGTCTTTCAAATGAGACATTCATAAATGATAACATCCCATACAAATGTCTCTTGCATATTTTTTAGTTGTGAAAGAACAGTATTTAGATCCAAGTCCATTATTATCTTGCATTCACTTGCGATGGGATCGAATCGAGAATAAGCGGCTCCGTGATTGACTTTGAATGAAATGTATTCATACAATTAGGTAGCCTCATTGCGCACACAAATCGTTGTCGCATTGCAAATTCATAATCATCGGATCGTCATCCGCATTGTACAGGGAATCATTAATGTGTCGCAATTATTTAACATCAAAACATGGGAGACTGAAATTGCCATGGTTTTGAAATAGGAAACGTGCATCACGCAGACAAACGGCCCTGCATAACTGTTTCCAGACATAAAATATCTCCTCTCTATTGAAAATAATTCAATAATTTTGGTTTTGTTTATTGAAATGTCAAAATCGCTGTATTGCGGTCACTGTAGAATGAACTGAATTAAACGGCAAAGATTCCAACGATGTGCATAGACAGTCGCATTTGAATGCATTTTTTTCGAACGAAACCAAATCGGAGGAGAAAATTTCCAAAATGGCACATATAACATTGATATAGCAATGTGATGATTTTCCCATAAAATATATATGAAATACAATGACAAAAGAAAGAGATAGAGGAGGAAACCGAATAGTAGCTGTGCGTTGCTATGCACACACGGCACTCATTGTATGATCATATATTGTAGTAAATACCAATCGACCAGCTTATATTTCGCACAGCATCGATTTGTGTTGTCTACGTGTGCAGTCGGTGTAGTAGCTAAATCAATGCTCGTCTACGCGTACGCGATTCGTGTCTAGTATTTGTGAATAATACTCACACAATCTCATACCTTTTTTTTTCAAATGAAAAATGCGCTTTCCATTTACCGTCAGGCCGTCAGGCCGTCAGGCCGTCAGGTCGTCGGCTTCTAAATTACGTATTATCTGCGGCAAAAGAATGTTCCTAAAATACATTAAAAAATATAGCTACACAGAAACACCGCTCCGGCACTTACATAATTGCTACCGCTCGGTGTGCAGCGAAGACAATAGAAAAGGCAAATATAAACAAAAACAGCCATAGCAGCGGACAAAGCGCAAAGAATATATCCATGATTTGCGTAGTGGATACATTATTTTATCGCAGGTACCATACATGGGATACGTATTATTATACGTGCGGGATTAGCAATAAACACAAGTACAACGCTATTGCATACAAGTACAATTCAAATTTACTTCAAAAAACCGAAATTGAGCAAGAAAGAGAGAGATATATAGAGAGTAAATTAATCAATCGACTCTCAGATTAAGTTGTGTTGCCAAATTTCTTTCCGAAATGGCATGAATTTAGACTAGAAGATGAATTATGGATAAGCGTTACGTTCATAAAAACCACATTTTTTCAATATAGCTCTCGTAACAGACATCAAACCGAATCGAATCGTATGCAAACGAATGATAACGATTACCAATGAAATATCCGAACGTGCAATTTCAAAGCGGCAATCAGAATGTTTTTCTGATACGAAACAGTATGTTATTTTAAGAGAAGGAGATGAAAACTGGATCATAAAACCGGAATCCGCACACACGCGTATATGCTGTTACTGATGGCCACTGCTCAACGATGTTTGTGTGTTGTCAACTCGAGATTTTCGATTACATTCTCTGCTATTTTTAATGCCAATCTACCGTCCACTTCATTCAAACGAAATGCCGATTATGAACTCTCAATTAAAGTGAATTTGAAATAAATTGTTTTGGAAATGATGGAAATGCTTAAGATCACAACAAAACCCTGAGAGAATTTTTATTTTTAGTATTGATTAAATACGATTCTCATCTAACCAAAAACACATTCCAATTATTATTGTGTTCAGAATGAAATAATTTTTGCTATTTTTTAAAAGTTTGAAAAATTTGTTGAGTGATTTAAATTAATTGCCAACATGTTGGACGGTGATAAAAGTTGATGAAAAAGAAAATATGCACTGAATTTGCTGAATAAAATATTATTATTTTATTCGAAACAAATAAAAAGCACAATGTCGCAGTGCATATAGAAAATCCATGAATTTGATCACTTTTCGGTTCATACTTTGTTGCTCATGTTACCTCCATGCGTTTTTGATTCATTTTTTCCTGCAGCCGGAATCAAACATTTGAACCATGCTCTATTCTTGTCAAACATGATCATTTCAGTTTTAATTTTTCATTCAATTATCAAAGTGAAAACGTGATGAGAGTTATTCAGTTGCGCGTTTGCCAACTTGTTTTGTGACACTTTTTCCGATGCCGTTCACCTATTTTTAGTTTTAGGATGCTTGGTGTACGAAACACCTACACGATATTAGCACAATCGTCATGAATGATGATGATGATGGTGATGATCTGCATGTATTTTGACTATCAACTGGTTTTCGGCGACACACACACACACACACATACACACACAGACATTTAGAAGTGCAACCTGATTCACGCACCACCACATTGATTTTTACGCTATGCATACGGAACGCTTCACAGAGCTGGACATTTTGATTGCATCGACGTTTTTGAAAATTTTATCTACAAATACTTAAGCAGACGGTTCCAACGTCTATTCTTATCCAACGAATGTGCCTTGGTGTAGAATAATTTAGTTTCGAAAATATCAGGGTGATTGGTAAATCTTCGCCATCATAGATTCCAAATTGATTGATCAGCGTATTATATCGGTTGAATCATTATAGAAGTGAGCCGGCTTTCAACATTTGCATCATGAAAATTGCCATTTAAGCGCCGTTACATTTAGCTATTGAAAAAAAAATGTTATAAGAATCGGTCTTATTTATCAGAGGAACGGTGGAGTATGAATCCAACCATTCACTCATGGATAGTCATTAATCAGTATTGGTCCATTTAATTCACCATATAATCTCAATCAAGACGATCTTTGTTATTGCAGTTCATTGAAGTTTTGGAATTTCTCAGTGCATTTAGAAACCTTAAGCGAATTGAATGCAATGACGTCAAACAGCTTTCAGAGGGCAATCAAATAACTTTCACATCCTATGTTCACATCTAAGTGAAATACTGCGATAAAACGTAGAAATTTGAAAAAGGTATATAAAGGCTATATAACGTCGGGATGCATGGCATGAGAATTCATGTGAATTTGAAATTGCTATATAAATGGTTCGGTCTTACGATTGTCGACTTCAATCGCTGGTTTGCACTTCTATTATTTCATGTAAGGCGAAAAAATGTCTTCATAATTATTGCTCAATGCACATTTTGAACACAAAGATCATAATTTTATTGTAGTTTTGTTTGCGTAGCTTTAGTGCAAAAAATAAATAAATAATGAAAATGAGTTTGCAATGCTCCACGATGTGATTATCAAATCAGTCAAATATTGACAATTGAACAGTAAAATGCATTTTCACACCCAAAATCATTGGATGCTATAATTTCATAGCAATACTCAGCATATTGGCAAACTTTCTGTTCCACAAAATAACAACCATAGTTTGATGGTCTCGTTCATAACTTGGTCCTACTAATTAGATTAATTTATTTATTTTGTTTCAAAGAATGCGAAATTTGAGGTAAATTACATTACCTTGGATGAGAATCCGTCTCGCGCATGTTAAAAAAATACAGTAAAATTCCGTTCCGCGACGATAAATTTTTTGAAGCATTCCGGCCACAAGTGGTTTTTTAGGCACAAATGTGGTATTATTTCAAAGTTCGTGAAATAATAAATATAATTTCATGAAGATGGCTCAAATGTGAATTTTCAGTTTTTACTAATTTTGTGTCTGAATGTGAATTTGACATATAAATGTGTATTGCGATCGAACTTTTAATTGTGGAAATAAATAATAAATGCCAAAAAATTCAACCCAAAATGGATAAAAATCCCATCACGATGTGATGCAAAACATTGGGTTTTCATTTTGAATTCAAAGCCAACGTATGAATATCGAATGAGAGAAACACCTGCTTCCATTTCCCATCACGTTCAAGCAATAAACAAATGAAAATAAATAAGCTGAAGAATTTAAGTGCAAAGACGTTTCAAATGATGAGCTTATTTGTTCTATTGGCAGTTATAAAGAGAATGAGAGAAATCATCGGTTGATTCGTGCATTTTAAATATTCTTATGTTAAACGCATCTCTCCGAAAATCTTTGATGCCAATTGAACAAGTTCAGTTTGCGTACGCGTTCGTCATCTCGCAGCGCAGTCGCAGTGTTTGACCCAATAAAATATGCATTCGTGTCTATTCTCGTTTATCATACTGTCTGTAGCTTTATATTGAATGGAATGACGAAATATATGCTCTAATGATGGCTATAGACGTTGCGTGCCATTTCTCAACTTGTTTTTTTTTTCAAAGCGCTATCCTTAAAGTAGCTTCAAGACGATGCCGACAATCTCATTTCGTTGCTCAATCGAATTTGAATCTAAATGCATCTGTCAGTTTCATCTCAGTACCTATCAAGTTACTATTATATCATTTCGAGAACGAGTGGCGAAAGAAAAAGAACGTACTTTCATTTACAAGACAAACAAAGCAAAATATGAATGAACCATGCAAAAAATCAATATTTGCAAGATATGCTAATTTGGAAAACGCACAATTTTGCTATATCTGCCAAATGTAAACCAATACTTCATTCTTGGTTGTTGCAAAACTTATCAGTTTCATTTTGCTTTTAGTTTTTTGCTTCCGATTTCTGAAATTTGAATTGATATTTCATTTTTGTATTTAGATAGAGAACTAAAGAACATTTTTCTAATTTTTTTTTTTTTTTGTAATCTTCATGTGAATGCAATATAATTTTCTGTTGTTAGTATTTAAACTAATATGTGAAAATTGGTAAAACGCGAAAAGAAATTCACCAAAGATCGTTTTCTTTTTTGGTTCACAGAAAAAGACCGGGAGATACACTGGAGCTGTTCACCACGTGAATCCACTGTGAATTCTTGTGACAGTATCGATGTGTTGAAACACTAAAAATAACATCCAATTTTAAATAAATAAATACATAAATTAAAACAAAACAAAATACAATAAAAAAAACTATTAATCAATAAAAAAAGACAAAAAAAAAATACTTAAAATCGAACTCGATCTAAAAGTTCCAAATGTGTGGATATCGTACAAACAATTTATCACATTGAAACCGCATACATATTGATCACATTGATATTATATCAGTACATAGTGTTTAGAACCAAAATTGGTGTTTGACCAAAATACCAACAAAAGAAATTATAATTTCATAGTATTAAATGCCAAAAATCAACCAACCAGGGCACTTTATTTCATCGACTTTAATGTATTTACAAACAACAATTTAATAACAAACACGTACATAAATAAAATACAAATTAAAAACAAAATTTGATCATAAAAAAACACAAACACGAAAAAAGAGAGAGACATAGAGAGAGTGAGGGAGAGCGAGAGAAAGGGAGAAAGCAAGAGAGAGAGAGAGAGAGATACAGGCAGACGATCCACTGCATTAAATATTGCTAAAAAAGTAAATGCATCAATAAAGCAAGAGCAATAATTTTATCTGTGATATCAATTGAAACTAAACTAATAAAAATCTAAGAGAGATCAAAAGCTAACGAACATTTTTACAAAGTTATTCCATCTAAATCAATCCAAGGCATAAAATAAATCAACAAATTGTGTGAAAAGAGCAGAAAAACCGTCGGATTTCCTTAGGTCTGGAAGTGATAACGATAAGACATTCATTCGAATACAAGAAGAAAATTCAATAATAATAGCTCAAATGAGAATTTCTTATGTGTAAATTATTGCTGTTGTGTGCACCTGTGCTTTGACCAAATACAAAATCAAGCGAATTTACAAATTTTTGGCAGTGGAACAAAAACGAAAGAAGGTATACAACCACTTCATTTTGTGCAATCACAATTTTGTTTTCTCAATTTCTGCTCATGTTTATTTGAATAATGCTACACATAATCGATTATCAATACAAATGTCGTTCACAAAATGTGCAACTTATTTCTCTACATGAAAAAATGTGACTTTAACCACAAAAACCGAATTGAGGATAATGATATTGTTGGGAGTGTGGAATACGTTTTATGCATCAAATATCTATGTCTGTAATACAGACTCTTTATCAATCATTCTATCAATGACTTACAAAGCATTCCTTTTTTCAATTTATATATTTGTATTCTTTTCATTATATCTTTTATACCATTTTAATTTGATTTTTTTTTCTTTCTTTTTCCAGTTTGTTTTGTTAATAAGCGGATTCAGCTGGGAACAGAACGAAATCCACAAACACACACAAACCAAACACCACCAAACCACCAAATTTTTAGTTATTCGTATTCATTCTCTATTCCTTTGTGATTTCTGAAATTTTCGATTCCGCAACTTGTGCCCATTTTATTTCGTCCATACTGATTTTAACATTACACTTGATATTGTTATCCAATAAAAAAGAATATACCAGAGTGAGACAGAGATTTAGATAACGCCAAAACGTAATTTGACTATATTTCACTTTTTTTCACATACTTTAAGCGTCTGAAACTTTTGTGGTAATATCTGAAATCATCAACAATTTTGGCAAAGT
Organism: Obolodiplosis robiniae; assembly: GCA_028476595.1. NCBI lineage: Eukaryota > Metazoa > Arthropoda > Insecta > Diptera > Cecidomyiidae > Obolodiplosis > Obolodiplosis robiniae. The sequence goes on along the minus strand of CM052017.1, from coordinate 1,268,498 downwards.
TTCTACAAGCTGCTGGTGAGATTGGAAATTCGAAAAGCCTTTTTGTTACCAAATCAGTTTCAGATGTGCTTTTTGCACAGAAGAAAAGAAAATAATTCTCGAGGCTAAGCACAGATTTGCATCCAATAACGTACAGATCAGAGAAAATGAACAATATTTTCACATGATGCATTTTTTCTACCGACCAAATTGTTGAAATAAAGATAAAATGTTTTTTTCGGAATTTTGGTCACCCTATCAATGAAAAAAATCCCAAAAAAAAAACATTTCGTCTTTAAAATTTAAAAGTTTGGCGATTTCATTTTTTTTTATTTATCTGTGCGTGTTTTTTGATTATCGTTATCGAAATTTTCAAATGAACTACAATAATTTTCCAATGATCAAATATAATTTCAGAGTGAACAGAGGAGAAACTGCCGATCACAGCTGGTGGATAATTTGGAAATCGAAATTTCAGCATCGATTACGAAATAATTGAAGTTCCCCCAAAAACAAATCTAAACAAAGCAAAAGAGAAACGATTGTATTTTTTTATGTTAATCCTCGATGTGAATGCATGCCACTAATTTAGCCGAAGATCTAGGTGGAATTGTGAGAATCAGGCAGAGTTTTCTAAAACAAGACGAGCCAATCGACGCTTTACAACATCGATTAGCCACACATAGGGAAAAAAACTAGCACAAAAAACAACAAATAACCAAACGAAATCTAAGTTGTAAGTGAAGAGATACTCCTGGTTGAAAAGTCAGTCAAACAAAAAGCAGAAAAAAAAACAAAACAAAATAAAAAATAAAATAAATCGGAGCGACGGCGAAGAGGATTCACAACAGATGCAGAAAACGTTGTGAAACAATTGATAGTGGTCAAAGTAGAAATGTCAATCAGTTAATGGTATCCGCAAAGCCAAAAACTGCAGTGACGGAAAAAAAAACATTCAATTAGATAAATCACCCGCAAAGACCACATTGATGGCTGTCATCCGAACCAGAATGAATCGATAAGCAGTGCATCAATGAGATACAACAACAGCTTTACGAAAAACGTATTACTACATATGTCCGACAGAAAGGATAATAAGACAAATAGTAGGAACCATAAGTTGATAGCAGCAACTATTTCGAATACAATAAATACAGCAAACAAAAACACTCAAACCGACATGAAGTCTGAATACGCTTTTAAGGAAAAACTTAAAAATTTTAAGGGTAGTTTTAATCGAGACACTGTGAATGATGATGGAAATGGTGATGTCGATAAAGATCATTCAACTACGATTAAGGAGAACCAAGTCATTGGCGACAGTGCAGCCGCTCAAGGCGCTGTTGCCATTGATCGATCCGATAATGATGACGAACAATTCATAACTCAGTTGCAGCCGCTTCATTATAGAGACCAACAGCAACCGCAGCCGCAGAAAATCGAGAAGAATGGGCAAATGAAGATTATGCAACAAATCAATGACGATAACAATGATTCTATTACTTTAAAGTTACTCTGGCCACCAAAACAATTGCAATTCAATCAGTCTGATGTCTTGCCTGATAACAAAAAACTATCAAAGATGGTTCATAACAATAAAATGTACCAAATAATTCGCGATAATAATAGGTTTAAGATTAAAAATATTTTGAATGCTACTGATACCTTTTGTGATAACTACAAGAATGAATTAAATGTTGCTAAGTCTGATAAAACTGCGGATCGTCATGTTGATGATGCACGTAAGTATTACCAAAGCTCACGTAATTTTTCGTATTTATTGAATTCAATTAACTCGTTGTGTGTGTTTTTTTTCTCTGCATTCGCATTCGCATAGGAAACGCAAAAACTACTTCTTCAATGGCAAATGATACTGGAAAGACTACAAATTCTATTACGTACGATAATCGTAATGGTTATGAAAATGAAATGCATGGAAATGTTGTTGCTGATGAAGCAACTGTGAATGCAAACATTAAGCTGCCATCGCCGTCAATGGCTAACAATCATACAACAAGTGTATTAGCAACCCACTTCTCATCGCACATTTCATTTGATAAACTTATCGAATTAATCGAATCCGAACCAAAGCGCATCCGTGAATGGAACAGGACATCGGATATTAATGCCACACGCTTTCTTCGCCTGTGCGGCGGCGGCGAACAAGGGCTCAACAATGGAACCACTGGCTGGGGATCTCCACCAACAGCACCTAGCGCAGCAGCCGGTATTTTTTGACTCTATTTCTTTGCATTCATCGACCAGTGCTAATTTGTTATAATGCTATATTCATGCTCAGGTGGAAATAATGCAAATACAAGTTCCTGGGGCTCGAATCAACCACCGCAACAACAATGGGATCAACCAAGTGGCTCGAACGCAGCTGTCAGTGTGAATGCAGCTAATGCAAATGTTGTACAAAATACAGCAATGTGGCCTTCGACTGCTGGTACCAATCCAGGTAATTCAAATACTGATATCAGATTTATTGTTCACGCGATTAATCACTAAACGGCATCACTGATTGTTTAGTTTCGCAACAAGCGCACGAACAAATCCAAAGTGCCAGCAAAGCTCAAAGCGTACCTCAGCAGCCACAACAGGCTCCCGCACTGCAACCGCAACCTCAGCAAGCTGCTGGCAGGTATGTCAAATCGCTAAGTTACTCGTCTCTAGCAATGATTTTAATCATTCCAATGTGATATTTTCAGCAGTAACAACAACAACAATAATGTAGTTGGTGCAAGCGGCAGCAACAATCCAGGAAGCAATAGTGCTTCTGGCCTAATTGGAGGAGGAACCTCAACGGCAGCCGCCAAAAATCAACTCGAGCAATTGACAACGATGAGAGATGCTCTGTTTAGTCAAGGTAATGGGAAAACCTCTTCAGAGCCTGGATGCTCTAACAATAAAATAGAAAATTGAGCTCAAACAGCATTTTGCATGTGTATGATCATGATTTTACAAAACACCAATTGTCCAATGTAGATGGTTGGGGATGCCAACATGTAAATCAGGATACAAACTGGGATGTTCCCGGATCTCCCGAACCAATGGCTGGTGGAAATATCGTGAAATCCGATCCAAATCAATCCGTAGGTACAGCTGGCGCTGCAGCAGTACCAACTACATGGAAACAAAATATTAACAATGGTACTGAATTATGGGAAGCAAATCTACGAAACGGCGGTCAACCACCCGCACCAGCCGTTCAAAAACCATGGGGTCACACACCGTCAACAAATCTCGGTGGCACTTGGGGTGAGGATGATGATGGAGCTGATTCAGGGTATGCATTTATTACGATTGATACCATTTGCCGACATTTCAACCAAAATTAATGGTCCATTTGTATCTTTTCAAGTGTTTGGGCAACACAATCGAATCCTCCAGCCCAGCAATGGAATCAGCCAAGTGGATCGAGTGCAGCTGTTAATGTAAATGCGACCAATGCAAATGTTGGTCAAAATTCAGCTATGTGGCCTCCTGTAGCTGGTACCAATCCAGGTAGCTCATTTGTAGTAATCCAATCAAAACATCAATGTTATACATCAAACGAATTTAATTTAGCAACAAGCACAACAACGCCATTACAACCACCGCAAATTGTGAATCCAGTCTTAGGCGGTCAAGATGGACGCAATGTTGCTGCTAATCAGATGGATATTCGGAACGCTGATCCACGTGACATTCGCTTATCAAATGGGTATGCAAAATCGATTTTTTTTCTTGATCAATCAATTTTCACTCTATATTAAAACAATAATAAAAGAAGAAAAGCAAAAAAAAAAAAAAAGACTGAAATAAAAATACCAGAAGAGAGATTGTTAATTATTTGTTTGCGTTTGAACATCTAGTCCGCACTTCAACATTCCAATGGCGCATCCACGTGATCCCACAAGAGACTTGCTTCGTGAAATTTCCAGAGATGTTCGAGATGTTCGAGATGTTCGAGGTGATCTTCGTGGTGATCTTCGTGGTGATCTTCGCGGTGATCTTCGTGGTGATCTCCGTGGTGATCTTCGTGGTGATCTTCGCGGTATTTCAGGTGAGTGTTAAGAAAAGAAGTATTTTCATTTCGATAATAGCTGCTGATAATTTGTGTTACGCGTATCAAATAATAGTTTATTGGGAGCGGAAATTAAAACGCCACCATTTTGGTGCAAAAATACCGTGTTATTATGGTACAATATATTTTATTCAAAGTATTGTGCATCGGAATCTACAACATTTTCCCATCTTGTTGGCATCCAAGAATCGATCCATATTTTAGCTTCTTCGTAAGAACGGAAGTGCTGGTCAGCCAGGCCATAAGTCATTGATCGGAACAAGTGGTAATCAGAAGGGGCAAGGTCTGGAGAATACGGCGGGTGGGGTAGGACCTCCCATTTCAATGTTTGCAAGTACTCTTTGACCGATCTTGCAACATGTGGTCGAGCATTGTCATGTTGCAAAATCACTTTATTGTGCCTCTGCTCATATTCTGGCCCAATTGTTCTTGGTTGAAATCAGCATTGATGGTTTGGTTGGGTGGGAGCAGCTCATAGTGCATCACACCCTTCTGATCCCACCAAATACAGAGCATAAGCTTCGAACCATGAATATTCGGTTTTGCTGTCGATGTTGTTGCAAACTTTTTCGGCTGTCCAGATCGTTCTTTGTCATTCACGTCATAATCACCACATTTGAAATGAGCAAGCCACTTCTTACACACACTATTCGATATGGAATATTCGGGATAGGCTTCTGACAACAAACGATGACATTCAGCAGCACTCTTCTTTTGATTAAAGTACAAAAGCATTGCTTCCCGCAAATGCTGTTTTGTTGGCACGTATTTAGACATTTTCAACGTAATAAAAAAGTTGTGTATAAAATGTTGTGTTCACTTTGAGAGGCGGAATTTACTAGATTTTTTGACGCTCTTTAACATAGAATAGCTGTCACTGTCAAAATATATGACGGGTGAATAGATATGAAGTAAGGCACAAATGGTCACGTTTTAATTTGCACTACCAATATTTGAACTGTAAAATTAATCGACAAACTTTGATATGCAGGCCGATTGAATGGCACTTCTGAAATGTGGGGACAACATCACAACTTGACTCAAGGTACTATCAAACTTTGATGATATAATAAATTTGCGTCTTTTCGACAATAATGACATGCTCTCAAAATAAATTCGCAGGTGTCAATCAACAAACCGCACAGCAGCCCCAGGTGCAACAATCACAACAACCACAATCTCAGCATGGTCAAATGCCAATGAAAAACGGTTCGTATTGCAGAATTTTCATTATATTACGACATTTTATGCCATGTCATCTCACGACATTCTATACCATCATTGGCTGGTGGTCTGAAAATTAATCGATAAAAATTACAAATTTAATGTGGATTCTTGTCAGATGAACAAATTAGATACTCAAAAGAACACAAAGATTATTTGACGTACACGTCATGATTTAAAAATTCTTGATTTACATTAGATAAACCACCAACAGGATGGGAAGAGCCATCTCCACCTACTCAGCGCCGCAATATACCGAATTACGATGATGGGACATCATTGTGGGCACCATCTGTAAGTGCCTATTCGTATGCTCGTTGCATTATTACTAAATTAAACGGAACTCGAAAATAACCATTTTTTATTTTTAGCAACAACAAAACCCCCAACAGCCAAATCAACAGCAATCTGTCCAGCAACAGCAACAACAACCAGTGCCATTGCCACAAAATCGAGGGTGGCCAAAAGGTCGAAATTCTTGGGATGAACCTGTTGCAGGTTACTTTTATTTTCATTTCATGTTCATTCAATTACGTTTATTTCTTGCTTTCAACGTTCACATCCATTAACCTCATTATTTTGTTACAATGAAAAATTGGTATGAGTATAAGCATTTTTGATGCATAATTACAAAATAAAAATTTTGCAAATCTAGGATCCGGATCGACCACTCCGCAATTGCCACAAAGCCGAATCATTCCAAGCGGATTGCCAAGTGGACTACCAAGCGGACTCAAACAAGATGGTTCAATGTGGAATCAAGCGCCAAATAATGCCGCTCGCACAAGCTCTTGGGACGAACATTCAGTCGTTTCTGGTGTGAATGATAAGAATTCTGCCATGAATGGTACGGCACTAAACATTAACTGAATATATTCGTTAAACGATTTGATGATAATAATAAAAATAATATTCATAAAATAGCAAATACTGGCGGTGCATGGGACTCACAGACACCAACACCAGGTGTTTGGCAGCAGCAGCAACAACAGCAACAAGCCCAGCAACAGCAAACAAAGAACAAGCAACTCATGGGCCTAGGTAAATATCAGTATAATTTGAAATATACATTGATAAATGTGTTTAATAAATGTCTTGTACCCGCTTTGACATTGAAGATCGGAATGCAACATCGAAAGTATCATCGGGAGTCAATTCATATCGAATGCTGCTAGAAATGGGCTTTAAAAAGGAGGAAATTGAATTGGCTCTTCGGGCCACCAATCTTAATATGGATGAGGCCATTGAGATTCTGAATCAGTCCCGTTCAGCCAATAGCATTGACGCATGGAGACGTCATGATGAGCACAATGCCGGCGCTGGCAACTTTGATCACAATAATTTCCCACAGCGATATCCAGGTGGACCACAACAGGCTATGCCATTTCAGGTTAGCTTTAGACAGAATCAATGAATAGCGTAAAATTCCAAATTTCATCTTCAAACTCATTTTGTGAATGCATTTCTTTTTGTAGAATAACAATCCAAATTTATTGAACGCGATCGGCGTCAGTGGGGTTAGTACAAATCCAGGCTTAAATGCTATTGGAAATATGCAACCAATGCAAGCACAAAAATACTTGAACCAAGGCGCACACAATGCTTCAGGCACTGGTAATTCATTCGAAAATTCTTAACTCGCTCGAGGCACTCATATTTTACTAATCGAAATGCATGTGATTTTGCAGGCGGCGGATTTAATCAGGGTATAAATCAAACATTGAATGCAGGAAATTCAGGTAATACGACTCCAGCCGCTGGTCAACCATCAACGCAACAACTACGAATGCTTGTTCAACAAATACAGATGGCTGTGCAGGCTGGTTATCTGAACCACCAGATTCTTAACCAACCGCTAGCACCAACTACGTTGGTATTGCTGAATCAGTTGTTGGCAAACATCAAAGTGAGTACATCAAAATTGTAGGCTCGAATCGGAATGAGAACGCCATTTCTCTTCTATAAAAGTTTGGTTCTGCTTGTGTTATGTATAAATGCGTGGAAAGAATAGAGAATATAACACAAATAATGGAGAAAGTTCCAAAATTGCAACACTTTGAATGTTTTCGCCTCGTTTTTTACATTGCCTGGATATTTATGTTTATTTTATAATAGCAACTACAAGTGAATCAAGCAAATATGAATCGCGGCATTAATAACATTCCTTTGACGTTAAACATATCGAAGTTGAAGCAGCAAATAGCCTCATTACAAAATCAAATAGCACAACAGCAAGCTGCCTATGTGAACAAACAACCAGGCGGTAATCATAATATGAGTGGAAATGGCAATGTGGGTCTCGGTGCCGGAATTGGAATTGCAAATATTGGAAATGTGGCCAATGCCGGTGGTATTGGGCCATCGCCAAATGATTATTTACGCACTCAACATGAACTGAACACATTGCAAGGTTCTTTCTCAGAAATGTCTATGACAAAGGTAAGATTTAACCCAAACAAATTGCTATAATGATATGGATGAATTGCACTTTATTTTGCTAATCGATGTGGCTGTCTATCAATAGGAGCCGCCAAATAGCTTCCAAAACTCAAGCAGTCAACAGTCCCGCTTGAATCAATGGAAATTGCCAAATTTCGATAAAGATGGTGGAGATAATACAACCGATTTCTCACGTGCACCAGGCACAACTTCCAAATCAACAATGTCTACATCGAACTCAGTTATTGGATCACTTGGTCTACAAGATGGGTAAGCCATTGCATTGCGAATTATACATACACACAGACAAATTTAATGAATATTTGTGTTTCAACAGAGCATGGTCTTCTGGTCGAAGTATTAGTGACGGTTGGCCAGACTCGACACCAGACAGTGAGAATAAAGACTGGCCATCATCTCAACAATCTCCGGCAGCAGCATTCACAGACTTAGTTCCTGAATTTGAGCCTGGCAAACCTTGGAAGGTGAGTCAATTCAAGCGAAATGTAGAATAAATTGTGCAACATTGCCATCAAACAAAATAAAAATATGGCTACATGCGTTTAGGGATCACAGATGAAAACTATTGAGGATGATCCAAGTATTACACCAGGCAGTGTTGCTCGCAGTCCATTATCAATAAGTGCAGCCAAGGATACTGATCTATTTGCATCAAGTAGCAAAACTTCGCCAACTGATATACCACCGTTAAGTCTATCGTCTTCCACATGGAGTTTCAATCCAACAGGCTCATCTAGCCAACCTCATTTCACAACCTGGTATGTGTGGCATTAAATTGCAAAAATGGCACATACCCGTATTTATCTGATTGAGTCTTGTTTTCATGGAATAGTTCGAAGGGCAATAATTGGTCCGATGGTGTATCACATCAAATGGGCAATCATTCTGAACTATGGAGTGCACCAATGACAAATAAATCTGCTCGTGGACCACCACCTGGCCTCGGCAATAATAACAAAGGAAATCTTGGTAGCGCCAACGCAATCACTTCAACTGCAACCAGCTCAAGCACAAACGGTTGGATTGGCGGTAATTTACGTCTAAGTAAATATAACAAATTAAATTTTCTCGGTGTTTGACTTGATTTAAATGAGAATAACAGTTGATGTAAAACAAAAATGTGTCCATTCGAAAATGATAGGTTCTGGATCATGGCCTTCAACTTGGCTACTTCTGAAGAATATGACTGCTCAGATTGACGGCTCAACTCTGCGTACATTGTGCATGCAACACGGGCCATTACAACATTTCCATTTATATTTAAATCATGGCATAGCTTTATGTAAATATTCGACACGTGAAGAGGCTAATAAGGCACAAAAGGCTCTGAATAATTGTGTATTGAGCAACACTACGATTTGCGCAGAATCGCCATGCGAAAGTGACGTTCAGAATATTTTACAGCACTTAGGTGTGCCAAATCAACAACCTCCCCCACAACAGCAGCCACAGGTACGATTGCATGTTCAATTATTTAGCTTTTGAGTGGATGTTAATAAGCAAAATGAATCGGTTTATGTTCCACAGTCTCAAAATCCTCAACAACCACAACAGCCGCAACCAGGACAACAAACATCCGCTGCTGCATTAACTTCACAATGGCGTCCATCTAGTCAAAACACACAGAATCGCTCCTCGGGTAAGTGTCGCGCTCGAAATTAAAGATCAAACACTAATTTCCAACAACAACAACAACAACAACACTGATTAATATATTTTTAGGTTCAGACCCTTGGGCAACAGGCTCAGTATGGCCTAGTACTAATCCAGCTGGAAACTTTTGGACCGGGTTAGATGCTGCTTCAACTGAACGTGGTACTCCATCACATTCATGCATTTAATCATATATATATATTGATTACATTATATTATTCATTAATTATTTTTTCATTATTTCTCATTGTTTTCTTTTGTGATTCTCCCCTCAGGTACTCCGTCTAGTTTAAATTCACTTTTACCTGAAAATTTACTTGGCAATGAATTAAATTAGGCTGTAGGAATGCGACAAACAAAACATGTGAACACGCAAACACAAAACAAACGATAAGAACTCTATTTAAGCTGATTTACGATTAAGGGAAATTGTGGGAGAAATGAATGTAAAAGGAAAAAATCTAAAAAAAAAACAGCAGTAGCAACAAAACAACAAAACAACAACAACAAAATAAATTAACAATTTTTAGTAATTATACATATATATTATATACAACATGGTATGAAATATATCTCTATGCCCGTAATTTGTAAGATTTCACGTAATATTTTTAATTAAGCATCACACAAAAAATGAAACAAATAATATCCTTACTATTGCTAGAACTCTAATTATAGAAAACAAAAGTGGATTAACTTCAATAAACAATTATTGGTATGCTAACGAATATTTTAACAATGCGATAGATAAAAAATAGCACATAATATAACTCACAGAACATATAATATTAATATACACAATGATCGAATTTTACACAAACAAACAAAAATTTGCAAAAATACGAGAAAAAAAATACTTAAAACAGCATTATCAAAAATGAGAGACCTTCAAAGGGCAAACTAAGCCAAATTAAAGAATTGTCTTGTTTTATTATGTTATTATTTTTTTAGAATAAAATTGAATCGATTACAAAAAAACTGATTAAAAAAAAAACAATAAAAAAAAGATTTAAATGATAATGGTAAACGATCGTAGACCGCATATATACACACACACAAAAAACCACTCTATTGAACTATATATTATATGTTTGTTTATTCTAGAATTTTAGCAACAAGCAAACATTAACTATATGTTGATTATTGAGTATGAAGAAATTTAATTCAAATTTGTTAAATGTGAAGGCAATTTTGCGGATTTCCATTTGGATAATGTCTTGATCGTTACATAAATAAAACGGTTTTCACACAAACAAACACACGTACACACCTGAATACCAACCAAATTATTCCAAAAAATGAAGCATACAATTGCCAATCACGATGGGAAAAATGGCAACGCAGACACCTGTTTTCATCTCGACGGAATTGAATTAAATTTTCGAATTGATTGACAGACAGTAATCGCAGTTAATATAATATAATATGTAAGTGAAGCTAATAACGTATGATGATAAAAAACAAAACTAAAACGAAGATTGCAACAACATCAAGTGATGATGATCTTTTTCTGTATTAAGGCAACTGAAATATGGAAATGTTTTTTCGTCTTTTTTATTTATCAAACAAAAAGTGAAACTAATGGTTCTAAAGTTTAGATGATTGACATAGAAAAATGACAAGAAATCAACATTTCCGAGAGCTCTTCATGCGTTTTTTTACACTTACAATATGAAAATGAAACCTATTTATCTAAGTCTATGATCATAAACTAGTTTCACAAAATGAAAGAAAAAACAACCTCAATCGAACTCGCACTCATTTGTTTTTTGAAACATGACGGTGCAAAGTTTCAGCAATTAAAAGGAAAAACGTGCAAAAATCAAGTATCCAGTTTCGAATCTAGTTTATAGAATTTTAGGGAGTGTAACATTTTATTCTTTATTTTATTCATTCACCAAAAACATACAAATGAACAATCTAAATACGAAATAGTGTAATACTATGAATGGCAGCAAAAGCACCAACTACTGTAGCACTGACAGACATACAAATTTCAATCAAACGCCAGTTAAAACAGAAAGACATTTCAACAAAATTATTAGGTTTAGTTGTAAATGATGAACCAACGAATAATTCAGCTTTCACTACTCGTTCAATGTGTGATGAAAAAATGTATTCGTTTCGACCGGCGTTGATTTGGGCGTGTTTAAAAGACTAATTTGAGCGACATTCAGATTGAAAAGAAAAAATTAACTTCAAAAACACAAATTGATCTAGACTACACAAATAATGATCCCACACACATACACACCAATAATGCTTTAAGTATTTGATAGAAAAAAAAACAACAACAACAAAAGAAACAAGTGAAATGAATTTTTACTCTAGAAATACAAGAACGAAACCATTTTCTATATATTAACTTGTTAGTATTCTTCTGTTTATTTAATTTTTTATGTACGTATTTAATTTTACAAACGTGTTGTTTCCCAGTCTTTGCTTCAAAGCTTTTCGCCTTTATTATGTAATAACTTTTTTTTGAACATTTGAACAACAGCCGAAGATTTATTATTCAATTTTCTGTGTTTACCTCTATGTAATCTAATTCTAAAACAAAAATCTTATTTAAATCGATTTATTTAAAAACAACAATAGTTTTTATTGGAGAGCTAAAATGGGTAGCAGTTAGAATTTGGAATGCCAAAACACGAATTAACAGAAAGAAAGAAGAGTATTGTCACGATTATGCAAATAGAGTGATATTTATTGGATTATTGAGCCGGTCCCTTTTGTCGCGCCTGTTGCCACTTTGACTTAGCATCCCAAACAATTGATAGTAAAAATCATATGAAATCGCGAAATCGTGAGATGAAATGAACAAGAAATGAAAAGCAACAAATTAAACATTTTCTGAATTGACCAAATATAATATCGCCACATATGCATATTACAAATGAAATTTAGGTTTAGGGAATCATTAGGGTTTAAGGCATGAAACCACCCACATATATAAAAAATGCAAAGTAACAACTCAAATGAAATCAAACCTAAAAAACGGATTTCAATGGAAGTGTATCTCCAAGCCGTAAATAGAAAAAACATAAAATCAATCTAGTTTTAGATAATTCTATTATACAATATAAAATCGATTAAAATTGAGATGAAATGTTGGCAATGGCAATAATTCATCAGACGAATGGGAAAAACGATGGAAAAAGCATAAAACAATTGTGACACTCAAACAAACAAACAAAAGAAACATTCCTCTTCAAAGGAATCAGGTTCGGGTAAAAAGGCATATGCACACGTTGCCTATGCTAAACATAAAATCTTTACTCGTTTAAAAAAATGTTCTTTTTTTTCTTATTATTAAAATTATATGATGAAAAAAAAACTCAAATTGAATAACAATAGAAATGACTAAGAAAATACCGTTCAGCCGATTGTTTTTCAGATCATTATGATTTTCTCTCTGTCTATTTCTCAAACCCGATTCAGGACACATACAGTTAGTAACGCCCAGTCAAATCGTGCATTTACCAACCGAACGATACAAGATCAAAAACAGCCGATAATTAGGGAAAAGCAATTTCAGCAAAATCACTATTTATGTCAGAGTTTAACTAGTGATAAACAGAATAGGTATATGGAAAAGCTTACAAAAATATGGGAAAAATAGAATACTTTAGCACAGATCGATGTCGGAGCAACGGCCTTAAGCAGCCGAATTTATTTAAAAAGAAAAATGAAAACTGCATTTTTGTGATTTAAATTTAAAAATTTACAAGATTAAAGTATAAATACATAAATGAAAGAATCATTAACAATGAAAAAAATAACTCCTGATAATGCGCTTAAGACTATTTTGTAATTAATGTGTTATTATAAATTTAAAACAGAATAAATGAAAAAGCAGCAAAAAACGTGAAAAGGTCCTTACTCCGATTCATATGAATGATATTATTATGACATTGAATGGCAGAGATCAACATATGTCAATGAATCCTAGTTTGTGAAATGAATCAAGTAATAACACGCGGAAAAAATCACTTAATACACACACAAAACAAATCGATGCTTTGTGCAAGTCTCTCATATTTTTGCCATCTTTCACTATATTCTAAATGCGAATGTTTCACATCCACCCATCACACCTAAAAAAAAACACACACACACACACGCACACTCTAATCGAGCTACAAAAAATCAGATCATCATTATCATCTCCATCATCATCTTTGTTGATTTCCTCTATTGTAATTTTCCAATGATGGATCTTCTTTTGTGCTCCTCACATATTATTTCTTTTTCATCAAATGCATACAAATTTGAAGCAATGAAAATTATGCAAATCCAATGATATCGAGTGAAAGGAAAAAAGTCTATTTGAAAAATACGGAGAGATCGAAATGCGAATTGACGCATCATTGTTGAACCACGATTAAAGACAAAACAGTAACATAAATCTGCAAATAAAAATCCAACTGTGACGCTAATTCAAATTTACATAGATATTAATAAGCACAACAAAAGAAAAAACGAATGAAGCAACTCTCGATAAGACTATTTCTTTTTTGTTGGAATATGAACAAAAAACTTTTCATTTGACCAAGAGAAGAATCGCCCGGACAATTTTGTCTATATCTTTATATGTATATAATGTAATTGAATGCCGATTGAATTTCGACCATTGCCCCCTTTGTAATAAAAAGTAGAAAGCAATCGACCAATAATCAACAATTCAGGAACATTTCATATGCGAATTAAAAAATGACCTAAGTTTAGAAAACTATAATTTATTTTTTAAATAAACAAACAATTTCTCTATATTTTTAGCATCGTTGTGCACACAGTAGCCCAGCCTACTGAGTCTTCGACAAAACTCATACAAACAGTGCAATCCTATTTCAAATTATCCATTGTTGGAGAAATAGTTTTCTCATAGCAAATATGACCATCGTCGCCGTCTATAACGTTGCATTTTTACATATACTTTTGGTTGTATCCCCGCGACTAGCCATAAAAGAGTTTTTTATGTGTAAACGAAAAGATATCCTAAGACCTCTTTTCTATGATAATGCTTTTCGATTTATAGCCATTTAAAGTGGTCTATAATATCAGAAATCAGCAACGAAAATGGATGCTAAACTATAAACTGGCTAATTGCAGAGAAATGATCAGAAATGTGCGTAAAAGGGTATCGCTATAGTCTGCGACTTTGGCCATATGATTTTGTTTTAGAATGTAAACGGTTACTTAGCCATTTGCTCAATTTGTTCGTAAGTCACTTCACCCTCTCTGTTTTTCTTGCTCTTTTTCTGTTTAATCATGTCGTATGTTTGCGACACATGACAATGCACGAATGTCCACATATTCGTTTCTTTGTTGCTCTCGCTGTTTCTTCTCATCCTTTGCAAACTATCTGTCGATCTCTAAGAAGAGCCGTGTGTATTATTATTCATATTCATATCATATTTGGAAAGTTAACAAAATGAAATAGAAAGAAATTAACCAGCCAAACGACGATGTTTGGACAATTGGTGCCAGTGTTTGGTTCCTGCCAAGAAAAAATCATAGAAAAATGTGTGTGTGCAACAAATTGAGCAGAGCAAATTATGAATATTATAAAATGAAATACTACACACGCTTATACATTTGAAGCTACACTAAGTAAAACATAAAATTTAATTCACGAACGAAGGGATTTATTTTAGAAAAATGGGAGAAACAAAAAGAAAACAAATAAGGAGCCCGATTTTCAAATCGACTTCAATTTCGATTGCCTTTTCCACTTTTAAATGAAGTGAATCATTGAGATAATAAACAATGGAATAGGAAAAGAAAAACTTTTTTTGGTTTGTTTTCGATTTATTTTTTCAATTTTTTTTTTTTTTTTTTTTTGTATTTTGTGCCGCACAATTCATCGAGTCAATGAATAGTAATCATAGTTTAAATGCATTGTGATCAAGTCAATTGAAATGAATCTGTAAAAACCGTAAATGTACGCAAATAAATGTGTGTGCACTGTGCACTTTGCCAAACGGTGTATCAACCAAAATTGAACACGACCCAATTTCAATCCGATCAATAATTTAAGGGATTAAATTAAATTATGTAATTAACGCAAAAAAAGGAAAAATTGTTCGAAGATGCGGCTGTTGGTGTGTTTGTGTGTGCTTCGCATTTCTTGCAATTTGCACCGGCTGAAATTTAGTTTCAATCGAATAGGAAAACGATACAAGATTGGAGACGAATCAAACGGGGGAATTGCAAAGTAATGCAAATGAGCGTGTATATTATTCTTTAAAGTAGCTGCTTCAGATTGATTTTTGAAATAAATATCAAATTTTCGTACCTGTCTACCTTTGTTTGCTAATCGTGAAATGCAAAATGTATTTTGTGAATGTTCTACTACTCGATGCTTTTTTCAATGAAAACATTTTTAGATTTTATTGTGAAATTCATGTATCAATATTGCGAAGGCTCACATGCAGCACACATGCTAACATAAACACACTCGCATAAGCTTTACCATAAACACATTGAAAATGAAAGATAAAATGGGATATTGTGACTATCGCACATCCACGCATGCCGGGAATCACACGAATAATAGGGTTTAACGATTACATTTTTCTCATTTTATTTTTTTTGCGGGCAAATTGTGTGCCTCTTCCACGACCTCCGGTTACCACCGAGACATCGAATAACATTTATTATACATAATAATTCTATTCTAATAATATATTTAATAATTATAATGGAACTTAAACATATTTTATTCTCGTCGTTTAATCAAAATGAAGGAAAAAAAGAACATAGATTTAAATCACACGTCCCATCCTCCCAAAAAGCAGACATATGTATTTAACTAGATATAATTTACATTTGTATTATCATTCGAATGCAAACATTTTTGGCAACTTACATTCGTAAGAGCTGTAGTGTGCATTGGCAAATTGAGAAACGATTGCAAACTGCAAAAATTATGAACAAAATGAGATAAGATCGTGCTATTGTGTACTAAGCCATTCAAATTAGAAATTATCAAATAAATACCGAAAAATTTATTATAATTTTTTATTTTTTCCTCTCTCTCTCTCTCTGACACAATTTTATTAATTTAATTTTTCTTCTTCTCCACCTGTTTTGCCCGGAATTAAATAAGAATGAATCATTAATCGCATATTTTCGCAACTGTAATCTTAAATTTTAATACAAACCTTGTTTTAAACTAACAAGCAAACTAAATATCTGAAGACAATTCATATCAAAAATACATTCGACAGCATAGTTTCGAATTTTATCTTTTATATTTTCTAGACTTTTTCCTGCGTTGTTTTTTTTTTTTTTTTTTTTTTTTTAGTTCACAATCTACAAGACTCCGTTGACATCATTTAATGAATTTATTTTGCGTGCTTGAGCAAAAAAAATGTTTGTGTAGCTCCAATTTTATATAAAAATGCACCTTCAAATATCATCAAAACCGATAATTCTACAATATTTATAAATATAATGGCAATCGCGCATCATCAAATCGAGAGTAAATGCCAATTCCATCCATAACGATGAAGTATTGATACATATGTAGTTTGAAAAGTAAAACCTTTTATGTGAATGTAGAAAAAATACTGTCACTGGAATGAGACAAACACGGAAAACTGACTGAAGTATTTTTCAATTTCGTTGATCAACAGAAAAAATGTACGGTTTCGATATAAAAACGCATTGAACGTCAACTGAGATGAAAAAACACTTGCTCTCGGAAGCTCAAATGTTGATATTTCTGTTTTGTACGATGAATGTTTTGCACGTGTCGGAATTAATATCGTGTTCGTCCCAAGTACCAAAGCTCAAACTATTCTAATCAATCATTTAAAATAAAAACATATAAACACACGCATTCAAATGAGCACGGCATTACATTCAGTCGATATTTTCGTTTGTTTCACAGTGGTCAGTCTTCCGTTTCTATGCAAAACGGTTTCAATGAAGAAAAATGTCATCTAATTATAGGTAACACAAAAAAAACACCGTACATTCGTTGTGCTACCGTTCGCTGTTAATGCCCCACAAAATCACTGACAACTAATCACACTCTCATCGGTTCCTTTCATCTGAGAGATAGATCGGTGATCATTTTTAATAAAGAAATATATGAAAAAAAAAAAGTTTCATCGACAAAACATTAATTATCGAGCCCTTAAATTGAATAGTATTTCCAACTCCTAGCAAACACAACTGGAGATGTCAAATTCAATGTTGGTCAAATTGCAATTCAATTTCACTCTTTGCACGAATAATTTAACCGAGAAATGCACGGGACCGGAATATTACAAAATACTAATAATTTTGATGAAATTGAGAATTTAATAAATACGAAAATGCCATGTCATGTACACAATGTGCAAAGTGAATTCACGTGCCGCAAGTGAATACCAAACATACAATTATTGATAACCATCATTTTTACAAATCGATCGATTTGCAGCTTTTAAAGAAGGTTGTTGAAAATATGAGAAACGACATTAATGATCTTAACGTGAGCTTGATTATATTTGAATTAGTAACACTAGCATTTGACATTTGGGAGGTGGTAGTGTTATATTTTTTGCGGTAAATATGACGTAGATTTATTGGTCGAAGTTATCCCACGTTAAAAAAAAACCTTGTCGTAAGACTGATTACACTGTTCTTTGATTGAAATAAAACACATATGTGAACAATATTGTTGATACTCTTCGCATTTAGATGCATCAAAGCTTTGTCACAGAGTCTGCCAGTGTCGCTGCTTGAACAATTAAATTTCAAATGCCAATAATGTTGTGCGCTCACGAAGATCCAATCACATATTGACTCTTCCAAATGAAAATCATTGATGAAATAGATACTCGATATTTGAAAATCGTGCCTATAATTCGTATGTGCAATCAAAATGATGAAGGAATAGTCTTGTTTGATGAAATTGTAAAAGCTACGTAATGTGTTGTAATGTATACTGGCGCATTTCATCAACCGGATGATAGAATATAGCTGTTTTTTAGATAGTCTTATCTTAGCTGTAATCAGAAAAACCTAGGTTTAAGTCAATATGAAAATACAAATGAACGCCAAAAGAGAATTAAACCAATTCTCTTCGAATAAGCAATCAAAAGATTCAATAGCATTTTGCACGATTTATTCGATGTCAATCTCTGTGTTGTTTCACCTAAGTAATAAATCGTTTTTCGTCTAAAAAGAAACATTTTTGCTTAACCTATAACTTAAAAATGAGTTTAAACAAAACAATTTCAATGTCTAATGAGTATTCAAGAAATGTATGTCCAGATCTAAATGTCACCAGAAAATATATTCACAACTTGTTAATAATTGAGCTGAGTGAATGAGTGTGACATTATAAAGCCTTTCATGTCAAAAAACTTGATGGAAAATGAAAGATAAAAACATTTGAATGTGCGCACATCAGAAAATTTGTAAGACAAGATCGAACCATCCTTATCGAAAATGTGAATGAAAATAGATGGAACCGACATGAACATGAAATAAGTACGAAATGCTCAAATTCTAATGCTGTTTAAGAACAAACTACTAAATCATATTTGGGTTTCCTTGGAATGCAACGAGAAGCTTTACTATAATACATATAATGAATGAGAAAAATGGTGAATTGAATCGCCCTTTTACCTTTTGGTGGACATGAATGAAAAATACAATTTCTTGTCTCATATGAATCGTTCACTAAGCTAGGGCACTTCTCTAATGCGGCCAATCGTTTGCCGTGCAAGAAATCGGTTGAGCTTCGTCGCATATGATGTCGAATTGCACATTTTCCTTAATTCGATGTGCCCGTTTTTTTTAGCTAAATTTTAGTATTGTTCACAAAACCAGTATATTCATTTCTCGTCAAGAATTAATCATGTGTCTCGAAATGTCTTCAACATTAAAGCCTTAACAAAGCGAGTCATAATGCATTCGATATCGCTAAGCATGTGCTCAATCACGCTGTAGTTATGATGGACTCTGCTCACCATTGGATCATTTCTTAATGGTCTATATCACAGGCAAACCAACACGTGCTCAATCTGAATCTCACAGCGCTGTCTAGTGAGTAAGATCAAGAAGACAAAATATGAAGACCGAAAAATCACAAATGTACAGAATGTTAAATCGAATATTTATATTCAATAATTTCAAACATATTGGTACCTAAATATTGTTACTTCATCGCATTTTCCACACTAACAGTTCAAAACAAACAAAGACACAAATTAAAGCATGTAATCAAAGGTTCACACGCACATTTCTTCAGCGTGCATATTTGCATTGATTCAACATCACAAAAATTTGAATTCTTGTCATACCAAATCCCCTTTCAATGGTGATTTCAAAATGAAACTCACAATTTTCTGAATGAAATCAAGTGTGAATCGGGCATTGCCATCAACACATCCACACATTGTACATCCAAGACAAGTGCCCTGACAAATTAATTAAATGATGAATATATGGCCCATGTTTCTAGTGATATTAACTGACGATCAACAGACTAGTCCTTTGATTTAAGGTTTTGCAAATGAGTGATGCAATTGACTTTTCTCTGTGACTATCTATCAATTTACTTGCAATATAACATAAAATCCACTCAATTTCAGTTCCCAATGACATAATTTAATACATAATTTAATGTTATTTAAGTCATTTTTATATAAGAATTGTAGACTTCAGATCTCTTCTGGATTGGCTTTGAAATTTAATCCATATTCTATGTTTCGCACATTCAGCAATGGAAATGATAGTGAAATTAGTTTGTTAAAAATTGGCTACCATCTATAAATGATGTCGAAAGCGCACATCACACATTAATTAATTTATTATTATTATTAATAAAATTAATTCGAGTAAGAGCTTTTAAAAAAGAGAAATGAAAAAAAGAAAATCATCAATAAACTGGTTGCTGAAACACTTGCAAATCAATTGGATTCGATAAATGACAACCTGGTAGCAATTTAACGATCCGTTCAAGAAATAGCAGCAACGAGATGAAGCAATGCATAATCATTCAAAGTGTTTAAACTAGAATTCAACCAATGAATAATAATTCAAATATGAGGCAGAAAAGAAAAATGAAGCAATTATTGAAGTGTGAATTAATTTGAATTTAAATGGCAGCTGATTTGAGAATGAAATATTAAATGGGTGAATGAAGAAGGGTTTTCCCCTGTGAAAGAATAATCATGGAAGTGCAAGCAAAATGGGATATCTACAACAACAACAAAAGTAGTGAAATTCTATCAGAATCGGCGAATTTCGATTGTTCTACAAAACTTCATTGAGATGGCAACGATGGCCAAATAGATAAATGGTTCCAAGTCAGTTCCGAAGAAACGAATCGGAAGTATCTAAAAATTGATTGGATTACATTGAATATATCAAATAATGATTTTGCACGAATTATTCATAATTTTAAACAAATCGGATATTGGTGGAAAATGGCCAATAAACAACCGCCACAAGCATGTTTTCATTTATTTCAATGAGAATTTATCTGTGATATCAAAAACAAAGCAAAATATCAACGAATCCTTTTGCTTTTAATCTGAAACACACATAACGTATAATAAGTGAATAATGAGAATGTGCAGTCAAAAACAACATGAAATGATTAACGATTGGAATGTTAATCAAACATTGATTTCCGCTCACTGCTCATAATTTGATTTTCAACCTCTTTCTTTTATTGTTCACTCAAACCATTCGATTGAAAAATGCAATCTGCAGAAGGGAAAATTCGAGTAAAAAATGTATTTATGGGTTAATTGGGGCCAAATGTCAATTTGCATGTAATGCACCAATTTTGATTTAAACATTTCATTTTTTCTTCGATTCTTTTTTAGGAATCAGTAGAAATCACCATTTCAATGCAAACATTTCATTAAAACTAATACGGATTATCTGTTGGAAATAAAATTGAATCGTTGAATTTGAACACTCATAGAATTCCACAAATGGTCCAACACATTGAATGATAGATTTGAATTATTCCTATTCAGCTTTCATTTTAACAGAGAAACAAGTGAGTGAATTCCAAACTTAAAATGTGTACTGAATGCATAAAATATTTTCGATGTACATTGAATTATATTTTATTGTCGTGACTTCGAGTAAATATTTCTTTGACAAAAATGGAAAAGAAAAATAATGTCTGATATTAGCTTTTGTTAGGTTTATTAAAAATTAATGTGAAAGAAAGTTGAATAAATCGAACGTTTTATAGCCACGTAACGTCCCAAACAAGGAGCGTGCGATACTTTTCGTGCGCAAAGCTACAGCATGTCCAAACGCATTCTCAAATTAAACCACTGTATATCAAAAAATAGCATTGGCCAAGAGTCATAAAAGGGATCTTTAGCAAACCAACATTTTACATCTGTAATTCAAAATTCAAGTGATGTTTGCAAGACAGATAATTTGAAACGAAAACTAAAAATGAGAATGAAAATATCGTGATTTTTAATCAAATATTTTGTGAAAATTATTTAATTTTTTATTCTTGATATCTTCAATCGAATAGTAAGTTGGTTGCACATCTACAAAATATGTGGTCAAATGAAAATATTAGGCAAAATTGTGTTTCATCTCAAATCACGAAAGATTAAGGAATCAAAGTTTTTTTTTTTAAATAAGGAATCCAAACAAAAAAGAGAAAAAAAAAAACAAAATTGAAAAAAAAAAACACATTCGAACTGACTATTATTGTATCGTGGTGATAATTGTGTTTCAATCTTATCTAACGAAATTAGGTGTTGATTTAAGGTCTAATATTATATATATATATATATATATATGTATATAATATTGCTTGACAAAACTTCATGTGCTAATTATAATTATCAAAAAAAAAAAAAAAAAAAATGAAAACACAGCAGCTTAGTTCGAGATTTAAAAGAAAAAAGAAGTGAAAGAAATCAAAAACAAAATCTACCTTTTATTTGGTGATAATGATATAAGTCTAAAGCATAATAACGAAACGTAAATTAATTCCATTCACGTACAAATTGGAGTAATGAAACGAAATGTGAAAACATATTTTGGCATCACACACAATGATCTATGTATACAACAAGACAAAAATAATAATAATGATAATAGAAATAATAACAATAATAATACATCTAACTAGTTTAACAATACGAAGTTGAATGTCAAATGTCATTTAGAATGAAGTGAGCAAACGTGTATTGGCCAACACATTGATATTTCTATCAATTGAAATGGTACACTGGATGAAAAGAGAAATGATCGTATTGCATGTTTTGTCGAATCGAACGTTTCGTTTCCACCATCCAATGCATATTAAGTGTTTTTTTTTTTTTTTTTTTTTTTTTTTAAATTTCATTCGACTGTGGGAACTCGATTAGTACTTGCGAGATATCCTCCATGGAGAATTGACCACTTTGAATTATTGCAATCATCCTTTCAAATGATGATGATGGCAATGTATACTTTCACTTGGTGTGAAATTAACAAAATTTCCAAATGACAGGGACGCTTTTTAAAACCACACAAATGATTCGTTTATGTTGGGCAAGTAGCATAATTATCTCGAGTGTAAATGCAAGTTGGATAGTCTGCGATTCGCTTGAGTCATAGTTATTGTTTTCTTCGGATAATCGCATTGTTTTGGGCGCGTTGGTTTAATAAATAATCCACAAACTCAAAAATCAAGTTCCAAACTAATAATAATATTTGAATTTTTTGTTGTGAATTTCATTTGATGCCTTGTATTTCGAATAGTTTGCAAAATGAAAAAAAAAAAAAAAAAAAAAAAAACATTCGAAAATGACTTTGATTTTAGACATGTAAGCTGAACAACAACCAAACTTAAATGCGTAGATTTTAGGAATACACAAAATAGATAAAATTTCAAGTACACCAACCAATAACTACTACAAACAGCAAGAAAAAAATGTGTCTCTAAACTAATGTTATCATATTAATGGCCAATGTGATAGATTTTGTGTTTCATTATAAAGATTTAATAACAATAAATAATAATTAGATTAACGTTTAAGAAAATATGTGGAAAAAATCTTATATAAACATTTAAGTGGATTATATTTGGAAAATATATATATATATATATAAATATACATATACATACTAATTCAAACTTAGGCTCTGGGAGCCATCTTCGACGGCGACCAAAGTGGAAATTTCACGATTTTGGTCGATCCTATTTGCCCACGCCCACACTCTTGAGACTTGGTATATACGTATATATCCTTATGTGAAGCAAAATGAATTTGTATTTTTATTTGTATTTAGTGACTAAAGGACTGTGTATTTGACGAAAAATGAACAATGACAAACGACATCATGCTAAAACGATGAGCAGCTGATAGATGAATAAGGAATATTAATTATATACATTATGAAAATAACATGTAATATGCATCAATAATCAGAAATCGCCTTTTATGGACTAAGTCACATAATAACAAGAGAAAAATCCCAAATTTTACTTGAATCAATGACAATTCGTAAATCGAATTGATGGCTAATGATGACCGAATGAATGTCATATTGGTTGGACAGTGATGTAGAATTTGTATCGAAATATGTTTTAAGCTGTAGGGCAAGATCGCAAATCTTGGAGTGAAAAACAAATGCATGTAGTCAATACAATAAAAGTTACCAAAAACAAATGAAACAAGAACAAACGAACAATTCAGCTGTATTAACGCCTATATTCAATTGACAGAGTCTTAATCAAAAGCCCCCTGTGAGCTCGCAGATAGCTTGGAAAATATATCGATCCCGTCAAACGGTAGATTCAACGTCCAACGATAGTCCACTTAAAGAGTAACAGTGCGAAATATAATGAAATGAACAAACAAGTCGATTCCAAAAACGTGTGCACATTAGAAAGAGTAACAAGAGATGTAGAAAGTGCTACTTATTGATATGCACTGTAATGACGATATAATCCATTAGAATTAGATTTAAAAAGAAATCAGTATTTACTTAGGAAATAAGGTCACTGATTTGAATTTCATTGTTGCTGAAAAACAAATTCACAAATCAATCAGTTTACGCAGAATAATCAGCAAACCTTATGACATTTAATATGATCAAAAATAATGTTTTCCATGACAAAGATGGATAAAATGTGTCATTATTTTATACATCTTATTGTATACGTATGAGAAGAAGTGAGAGATATGAAAACCTTGGCATAACAAGAGCTCACTTTGATTTACATAGTAAATATATGGCACATTTGTACGCCCCGAAATTCACACAGTAAACGCACATGGTAGCGAGCTGGGCGGGATATTTCTAAATGTTGATCCAAACAAATGATTAGATTAGTGGAAACAGATGCAAAAAGAGAGACGATTAGATATCGATTTACATATTAGACAAATGAATATGGACATGATAAAGGAATCTTAAGGACAAATAACAATAATGGTGCATACAAACTGGGTATAGTTAAATCGATATATTCTATAGAAGATAAAACAAAAGAGAAGAAAAACAAATAAACAGCGATGAACAAAAGGAAACATAAATATGTCCATATTTGCGTGTTTGTAATAAAAATAGGAAATCAGAAAAAAAATGGTAATTGACTTAAGCAGAACAGAGTCATAATTTGATTTAGCCTATTGATGGATTAGCTATGAAATGCTGTGAACCACAACTTAACGTCTCTCCGGAAAAAGTGCTGGTTCTTGGAACGTATGCCTAGCAACATTGACAGCTCATTCACCAGAAAACGAGTGTTATTTTTTTTATTAACACGGAAAGGTCAAATAGCTGGCATTAATTCAACTGTGAGTGAAATGAAATAAATAAGACAATTATTATATCGATCGAAAACAGAACTAACAAACAAAATTAAACCAATAATGTCCAATCCAAACTAATTAAATGTGAACGGTTCTAGGAGAAAACTACCGAACATCTGACATGAAATTTGATGCCAATGGAACGAGAGGATAGAACCAATACAACCAACAAACTAACGATAATAGTTTGTTTTTCATTTTCATTTTTATAATTTTTTTCTCAAATTTCAAGCCAATTTTCAAGATCGTACTCTAAGCAAATCAAAGTGAAGATAAACTATTTATTTATGAAGAAAAATGACGTATAGTTAAAAATTATTAATAAAAATAAGATCTTTTTGTGAGAGAAACAAGTGAGACAAAAAAACACAACAACAACAACATATAATTAAATGAGTTAAAAGCTAGCAAGTAAGTGAATTATTTTTTCGGTAAAACATTGACTAAGCCGAAAATAACATTCTGTGCTAATTTTTATCTTTTATTGAAGTAGCTAATTTGAAAAATGTCAAAAGGAACGAAAAAAAAAATGTGATCGCATCGCAACCTAAAATATTCGCTAGCATCGCCAAAAATGTCATTCGGGTTGTCTCTTGTATCGTTAATCGAATGGAATGATGGAATCGTTGTTAATTTGCAAACAATTATGTGGTGAATAACGAGTTAATATTAGTTTTAATACAATTATATTATGGTGTACCATCAAAAATGGATTGTAATTCAACTTCACCACAACAACAAAAACATAAGCAGTTTCATTACGATAGTGATCAGTGCTGATTTTGCGACAAATCTTCGCATAATAACATGAGATGCAATAAAATGCATCCAAATTAAATGCTTTATTTTTGAATTAATTCATTAGATTCAACACAAGTAAAAACTCGTGCATATTAAGAAAAAAACAACAAAAACAAAATCCTATTCAAAAGAAATTATAGGATTTTATTAGTTAATTGTAATAAAAAGTGAAAAGAGGAAACACAAAATTCAACCAACGCTGTATTGGACACAATACACTTTACAATTAAGTATCAATACTTGCTGATAAGATGATGTACTAAAATATATCTAATAAAGTGAAGTTTATGATGACAAACATCTGTGAATTTTCACTCGGTTCAATCTAACTTACACAGAATGCTCACGGGAGTGACAAAGAAACCTGAATGAACCTTCAAACTTTTGAACGATATGTTCATTCGGCGAGCAATATATTACTCATCTAGAATAACGTCCAAAATCCGGGAGTCATTAAAAAATCACACTTCAAATTCAAAATTATGTGTAATGGACGCGTATACTCGAATGGGTGTCTGGAAAACCGGAGGTTTCATTCTTTACCTTCCTATGCTAAGTGGTGGTGAATGCAAATGAAGCGCGCCATCTCTACTAATTAGACTCAACCAAACTCTTCAACATTTCAATAATTTGTAGTACTTTTATGTTTTTGTTGTTTTTTTTTTCATTCCGATTTAGTAATGTCTGTTTTTTTGTCAAACTAAAATAAGTAAATAACAATAAAACACAACATTGATCATTATTCAGTGACTGCACATACAAGACGCATTTATATTCACTTCTCTTTGTCCGATACACCACAGTGATTCAATCGAATTGCGACATATTTTAAAAATGAGAAAAACGCAGATTGATTTCATAGATTGAACTATATGTTTTATTTTGTTGATTCCATACACTTGAGGCATACGTTCAAAGATATGATCCAACATTTAGCACAAACGATAACGACCTCGACCAATAAGTTGCACAGATAATAAACATTCTTATTAAATACTGCAACTCGTTTGTTCTTCTGCCTACCTTATTTTAGCTACGACCAATTCATCATACGCTGTGTTACACAAACTATGTAACAAAACTCTGTGATTTTTTGTTTATATCTCTATCGTCTTAAAAAATACATGAAATCGTCTGTAGTAGAAACTTACTCATCAAATTGTCTTCAAATATGCAGCAAATGCGTCAAATGGATACAAATTATGTCTTAGTGTGCCAATGACATTCAAATTTGCTCAAATCGGCTAGAATATTATCACATTTGTTTTTGCGATATTCCTCTATTAGGCTAAAGGCGTGCAAATAAATAAAAAAGAATCGAGGTGGCCACAACATAAATGAACAGAATGAAAACGAGACTTCATATCAAGCCTCCTACTCTTGCTTATGAATTTTTCTGTAAGTGAGATGTGAAGTCTCACTTTCATTCTCATTCATTCAAATTAAAACTGAACAAAGTCATTCAAAAAGACAAGTTACGGTATTGCAGTTGGCATAAATGCCAGAATTTGATTCAAATTAACACAAATAACAAGAATGGTGTGAACGATTGGAGACTCATTTGCGGAGATTAGATGTGATGACGAGGTAGTCCAAAAAGAAAATTCGTTTAAGTTTATCAGTGCTGAATCATATTCGTTATTACGAGCCTTGTGCGATCCGAATTTGGAGGTAAGAAAAACGTACAAAGATTTGTGTAAATTGTGAATACACAGTATTCGCTACCGACGATTATTTTTCGTGAACGGCATAATTTTTATGCAGCGATGAAAAGTGCCTATGAAAGTGTGATTTCATGGTACACAGCAAATATATGCGAGGAAAGAGTGTTACCCGATGCTACGGAGAAATTCTCCTAAAATCGGTTTAAATGTATTATGTACGTATATATGCTACTATGATCAACGTGAGGCTATATACCCCTATTATGGATTAATGTTTCTCCTTTATTTTTGGTCGTGCATAAAATCATTTTGATGCTGGTGAAAGTTCCAATTTGATGACAGATTGCAATGAGCTAGTTCATTGGCATCGATATCATCGAATTTTCTATAACTGATTATAATGTTTTTATTGATTGCTCCAGTCTTGATATTCAATGAGCGCAATAACAAATCATGAAATGATATTCCTAATATCGCGCGATATTATTCGTGAGAATAATGAAATCAAAATTTAGCGCGAAGTTGGAATCTATAACGGAAGCTAAGTTGGAATCTATAACGGAAGGTTTAAATTTTTTAAAAAAAATAATGTTGAAATCATCAGCGTTTTTACTCATGTGCAAAAATGGTGCTTATCAATTCAAAAAGTTTACGCGTATTTTCTGCGCTGCATCGCGGAGTGCGATGGACGACAATGAAAACAATTTCTAATTCTCCTATGAAAAGGAATTCAACATCATCGATTTGATGATTTTCTTCAGCCGAATTTGAAATCGGCTTCGTTTTGAAATTTTTCTAAACATAAATCGCAACACCTTTATTTCTATCATCTGTTTTCGGTTTGCGATCAGAAAGAATGACTTTGTAGCCAGTAATATCGATTGATTTATTTGTGCTTGAAGACCGCAGCCAAGTTTCAGCTTAGAGAATTGAGCTAATATTAAGATTTCCATTCAAAAGTAGCTTCAATTCGTCAAAGTGGCATGCATCAAGTGCATCGATATTCAATGTTACAGTTTCCGCGGAAAGAATGAAATCAAGAGCTCGTATGCAGTAACGCACACAAACAATGCGCGCTTAAAGGTGAAAAAATCAAAATCGTTATCGTCGAGATTTTGCTCAAGGGAATCGAGATCACATGCAACATTATCAATTAGCACAGACGATAACCACTTCGGCCAATAAGTTGCACAGATAATAAACATTCTTATGAAATACTGCAACTCGTTTGTTCTTCTACCTGCCTTATTTTAGCTACGACCATTTCATCATACACTCTGTTTAACAACTCTCTGATTTTTTGTTTGATCGTCTACAAAAATACCTGAAATCGGCTGTAAGTGTTTAACGCTTAGTAAAGTTATGCTTAATTTGAAATACTAATGAATGTATTTGAAAATAATTAAATGAATGTAAATTGATTGGGTTAAATGTGGTTGAGTTTATTAAAATGCGATCCAGGAAGGATGAAATCAACTGAACATTTACAGTATAGGCGCTGTAGTGAATCTATATGAATGAAATTTAAATACAAAATGAATGAATTGTACGCACATCGAAAGGAATTCAAATTCTGCATAAATGTTAAAACCAAACTGAGGTTCGGTAAAACCAAAAATATTTTTTTTTAAATATAAATTGGCTGCATTCTTCCGAGCAATCATACACAAAGGCCTATGCAAGCGTAGGTCATCCAAATTGTCCAATCTGAATATTTGTATATGATCAGTTCGGAAGAATGCACCCAATTTTAAATTACATTTAAAATCAGTTTTTTTTTTTTTTGGTTTTACTGAACTTCGGCTCGGTTTTGACATTTCTATACTACAAACTTGTAATGAAAAACTGAATAACTTTCTTTATGTGCAAACTTTCAAAATAAACTAAAAAATATTGTGTCATTGTAATCTTGACTATTTACTGTATTTTCAATGAAATTGGTTAATCATATTTATACGGAATAATGGTTGGGAACATAATTTCTTTGTATCAGTCAGTTCACCGGTGATCTAATTAAAACATTGAACAGAATATTATATGAAAATACTGAATTGAATTGATTTGAATATTGAATAAATCAGAAGAGTTGAATGATCGATAAAATGGATCAAAGTTAAGTTAATTATTCATAGAATTTTCGATTATGATTTCGTCCCGACGGAATGAAAGGAGAGCAAGCGCGAGATAGCGTGCCTTTGGGCAAATATGTTCCAATGTGATTTGTTGATAAACTGCGTTGGGATGGTTGAAGATGAATCGAAGAACATTTCATAAGATGGAGAAAAATAGATGAAGTGACGACTGCTTGTCAAATAGCGAACAATAATAATAATAAAACATAATGTCAAAAACAAATCCATAAATAATGGGAAACGTCGGTGGCGGTGGCTAGCATTCAACAAACATCCAAATGCTTACAACGATGATTAAAAAAACATACAGAAATCGAATGACAATTTCACGTAGCTGCGTTTGCAATGATTCCAGATATGAACGCATATTATTCAGTTCAAAAGTAACGTCGTTCTTCAAATATAAATTCATCCGACGGGACCAAAGGAAGTTTTAACTGGTAAAGATTCTGCAATTGCCATTTAATTGATCAATTTTGGGTTGTGATGTTGCTCACATTATTTCATTTGACTCAAACCAATTACACGTTCTAAACGAGTCGTCATTTCCATTTTGATCTGTGATCTGGGTTCTGCAGCCGATCAAAAGTCATAATTTAGACAAGTGTTATGGTTGAAAATTAAATTTGCCCACTATTTCTTTCATACACATACATTTTATTCGCCTCATAGATTATACGACGAAGATAAATAAAAATTTCGAGTGAATCCTCTCAGCTGAATTATGAAGAATGTCTCAAGAATCGACCTGCTGATCAATAAGGCGCAGTATAATGCGCGTTTGAAAAGGCAAAACAGATGACAAATAGGCAATATAATTATTCAGTTTAATACCGTCAACCTTACAAGCATCAACTCATTTTTGATGAAAAACGTTCACATAATGACAGATAAAACGATAATGAGCCACCCAGCGACTGTTTTTTTTCCAATATTTTTGCTGCACGCGCTATTATTTTTCAAAGATGTAATTGACGCGTCCATGACAACAACTTTGAACGTGTTATATTCGAAAATTCAATTTGAACAAAACAAAAATACAGGCCCGGTCGCCCATGCATATTCATCATTCTAGGAAGGAATGTATCTGCAAACGTTTGGAAAATGACATTCTTCGACGAAAACATTGAATTTAACTGAATATTGTTTTTTATATTGAATAATGGGGAATTTTGAATTTCAAAAATATTTTTATATGAAGATACTATGTATGAATATTATAATCCTTTAGATTTAAGATTTTGTTGAAAAATCAAAAGTCTCAAATTTCAATATTTCGTAGCCAAATAAATTAATTTGTTTGCATAATTAAATCCATAAATCAGATAATCATGTTGAACACATTTCGGCTGTTCTGATCGGTGATCGAAATTTGGTTGGATAGATTAATTCATTTGCGAGCATGGTACAGCAAAACTCACACACGCTCGTTCCGTGTGTCTTATAATTGTTCGCAATCTTTCATTCGGGTGTAGATATGTGTGTATGTGCCACCTTTGATTCCATTTTGCTGATGACAGCAAAACATTTCAATATCTCGATACATGCAGTAGCTCGTAGTTTCTTCGAACACAACATGCTCTGGAATTCACTGTGGAATTTTCGTGTGTATGTCATCATATCTTCTTTGCTATCATCTCAAAATCATTGTTCTACGCCATATTCGTGTTTCTACGTTTTAGAAAAAAATTATTGGGAATTCCACAAGGAATATGCGAAATAACTTAACGAATTTTAGTATAAATAGGATAGTCTCCTTTGCATCGTACATTCATTTGTTCTTTAACCCAGTTGTTTTTAAACAACACTTAAAACATCATGAAATTTTGCGCAATTTTGAGCGCAGTGGCCCTGGCTCTGGTAAGTGACCAATTTTTAAAATTTTTTGTGTTTTGATTTTGGATTGAAAATTAAATAAGGTGGAATTTGATTCATTGTTTAACAATGCATTCGATACATTTTTGATCATTTTTCGACGTACAATCGAAAATAGGTCAAGCCGAAGGAGTTTTCATAATTTTCACATCGCGATTTGGTAGTGACTTTAAATTTTGATACGAATCAAAATCTAAATGCACATCTAATTTGGTTGAAGAAAGGGTAAAATGTTGGAAATATTAAATAAAATAAAACAAGCGGACGATGCAAAATTGAATTTCGACACTTAGTTTGATGGTAAACACTTTTTCCCCTTCTTCAAACAATGACAGCAAAGATGCGGAGCCTGTCAAACTCGCTGTTTGAAGAAGGAGAAGGCGGGGAAGGTGTGAAATGTTGAAGCGTTATAACAATCGTTAGGATAGAGATGGCGCGATCCAACGACATTCACTACCCCTTTACATAGGAGAAGATACAAAGCATCGTCCGCTTGAAATAAAATCACTTATCGTCATGAGTAATACATAAAATTTAAGCTTGAGGTCCATGGTTGACTATGGACAAAATCGGGAATCTCATCGTAATCATTTCATGCGGATTTTTCTATTTAAAACAATATTTTTGCACCAAGAAATATGAACGAACGGAAATTTTCTCATATATCTCGTCTAATCCCAGTCCCAGTTTTTAACAAATATAGATGGATAAACAGCAAATAGATTAGAATCTTATTTAATTTTTGCTTCTTATTTCACAGATCCTAGTAGGTGTTAATGGAGAAGACGAAAAATGCTGTTGCTATGAAATAGAAGACTACAAGCCTAGCTTCATTAAGTGCTCAAAAGATCCCATAAAACAACGTGTGCTCAACGGTCTTGTTTGCGCGGCAGCATTTTGTAGCGAGGTGGTGGTTGCGGAGGCGAGAACGAGATATGTATATATTGGCCGTACAGAATACAATATTGTTAACGCCGGCATTGGTCTTGGTTTTGGCATTGCGATTGGCACTCCTATTGGCACTCTTGTAAGAAAAATGTGTGGCTATGAGGGTGCAGAGCTTTGCATGGGCGCGGGCGTTGGTGCTGTTGCTGGCGGCTGTGTTGGCTTCATAGTTGGCGCTTGCATTCGTTAAAAAGAACCCATATCAGCTCTTGACAACTTTGATGCAATTGTGATTTGAAAAATGTTTAATAGAAATTATATTTTTCTTTTTTCAAATAAAATAAATTCATATATTATGTCTGAAAAAAATGTTGCGTCATCAATTTGAGTTTATTTATGTACATGGAAAATACATATAAAAAAGTCGAAAGTATTCTTCAATGATAGTTAATGCGAAGCAACCGTACCGTGCTCTTTGAGACATTTTAATCATTTTGCCATCTATTGGGCAGTAGTATTGATGTGATGTTTCAATCGTTTCAATGGTTTCAATCATTGAAATTTGACTAAATGAACACATATACCGCAAAGTTTTGCGCAATAATAATTTATTTTAAATATTTTGTTTTTTTACAAACAAACCGCTGTCATTTTTACGTAATTTTCTTTGCGTATGCATAGCAGCGTGTAGACAAAGCAATGAACATAAACGAAGAGAATAAAGTGAAGACGTGTAAAGAAATAAATTATTTGAATGAAATATTTTCGTCAAAATATATTTTTCTTATTTATTTTGATGAAATTTATGTCTTTCAACTGTATTTTCTAGAATAAGTATTGACTATTAACTTTATTTATTTGTTTTTATTATTTTCATCAATAATAAATTTGTTTTTATCACAATGGATCTAAATTGAGTTCACCGATGTAAAATAAGATGGCACGGTCGATTGGCATACTCTCGAATAGCTCTCCTATCCAATACAAGCACGGTCCTCTTGATGCGAAGAACAAAATTGCTGTATTCCTTCATGTTAGGCTAAAAATTCAGTGAAAAAACATGAAGAAATATCACTGAATCACTAAATTACAACTGAAAATCTGTGCCCATCAATGTCAAGTAGTGATGAATGGCAAATAAGCGCGCCATCTCTGATTGATAGACTCAACCAAACCGTTCAATAAGTAAAAATTTTCGGAATTTTCACGCTTATGTCGTTTTTGTTTCATGTTGAAACTTATTGAATAATTCTGAGAAGATATAAAAGTATGTAAAGCTGACAAAAACATTATGTACAACATTTTATGCTCTTAGAAATAATAAATGTGAAATTATATGAAAAAAACTTCAAGCAACTATTTTATTTGCACCAAAATTTGAGGTCATTCTTATACCAAGCCATTCATTTGTGAATCTACTCTTAAGAGTTTTTCGCCAAACAAATTATCTACATTTTCTTTCTTCGAACAACTGTTTCAATTGAAGTAGGAGAGGAAGCAAGAAAATCCACACTGAGGTCATGTTAAATGCATGGAAGAAGAGCGATTATCGAAGTGGATTCTGTTCGTCGAAGCTGATTCTGTTCGTCGAATCTGATGGGTCGAGAGGTAGGGGTAGACCACGTCGACATTATTTAGATTCGGTTAAATATGATTTGAATGCTAGGGGATATGAATGGTGTGATGAAACTCAAAACTTAGCACTCGATCGGGGTGTAGATATGTGTATGTGCTACCTTCGATTCCATTTTGCTGATGACAGCAAAACATTTCAATAACTCGATACATGCAGTAGCTCGTAGTTTCTTCGAACACAACATGCTCTGGAATTCATTGTGGCATTTTTTGTATGTATGTCATCATATCTTCTTTGCTATCACCTCAAAATCATTGATCTACGGAATTGTTTTCCTCCCTCCCTCCGCTCCTGCCTGTTTCCATATCGATTGCCAAATTCGTGCATGAATGCCACATCGCTCTACAAATTCAAATGCTTTAAAACACGCTAAACAAATTTGTATATTCAGAAAGAAAAGATATAAAATATGATCTTCACCCGACATAAATTTATTTATTTATTAATTGGCAAATTTGTGGTGAAATTGTGCCAATGAAAAGGCACTAGCGCCATATTTCAGGCGTTGGCAATCCATTTTGATCAAAACACATTTTCAATCAAATATTTTCTGTCCTTGAGAAAATATTTTCTGCGTTTTAAAACTAGTTTTTAAAAATTTCAGAAGGAAACAAGTGAACGAATTTTGAATATACTTTTTTGTTTGTTTTTCGCCCTTGAGAATTTCGTTTCTACGTTTAAGAAAAACATTGTTGGGAATTTCACATGGAATATGCGAAATATATAAACGAATTTTAGTATAAATAGGATAGTCTCCTTTGCATCGTACATTCATTTGTTCTTTAACCCAGTTGTTTTTAAACAACACTTAAAACATCATGAAATGTTGCGCAATTTTGAGCGCAGTGGCCCTGGCTCTGGCAAGTGACTAATTTTTAAATATTTGTGTGTTTTAATTTTGGATTGGAAATTAAATAAATTCATTTTGAATCCAATAGTTTTAACGAATTTGATTCATTGTTTAACAATGCATTCGCGTCATTTTTGATCATTTTTTGACGTACAATCGAAAAAAGGTCAAGTTGAAGGCGTTTTCATGATTTTCAACTCTAGATAGTGACTTCAAATTTTGATTCGAATCAAAATCTTAATGCACATCTAATATGATTTAAAATAGGGAAAAACGTTGGAAAAATTAAAATAAAATCACAATTTACATTTGAAAATGAGCCACTGTGGATAACGTTGAGGTCCATGGTTGACTATGGACAAAATCGAGAATCTCGTCGTAATCATTTCATGCGGATTTTGCTATTTCAAACAATAGTTTTGCCCAAAGAATTATGAACGTACGGAAATTTTCTCACATATCTCGTCTTATCCCAGTCCCAATTTTCAACAAATATAGAATAAACAGCAAATAGATTAGAATCTTATTTATTTTTTGCTTCTTATTTCACAGATCCTAGGAGGTGTTAATGTATCAAGCGAAAAATGCTGTTGCCATGAAGTAATCGAATCCAATAAGTGCTCAAAATCGGCCATAGATCTTGTTGTCAATAAGATTGTTTGTGCGACAGCCTTTTGTAGCCAGATGGCGGTTGCGGAGTCGAGGTATATGCATGGTGAACGTCGAGAGAATTACGTTCACGCGGTTATTGGTGCTGCTGTGGGCGCTGTTGCTGGCACTTCCCTTGGCGCTGCTATTAAAACAACGTGTGCTAAAGAGGATTCTCCACTTTGGTGGCTTGTGGGCTTTCTTGGTATTGGTGGCAGCTGTGTTGGCTTCATTGTCGGCGCTTGCGTTCCTTAAAAAGAACCCATATCAGCTAAATGTGGGTTTTAATGGTGGAGCAGTAGAAAAATCATGACTCATACCTTCTCCCCACGGTCCAAATGCATTCATATGAGCTCTTTATATCTTGGATCAATTGTATCAGTTAGGCGGAAAGATATCCTCCGAGAAGCTAAGTACAGAAACGAAACTTTTCACACGTTTGTACCAAAGAGATTCAAAACAAATTTTCGTAACAAAGTGAATTTGTAACTAAAATTTGTTCTGAATGATTTTATTTTATAATATTATAAGTAATATTATATTAAAATCATCGAGAATCGAGTATTCTTGATTCACTTTGTTACGAAAATTTGTTTTGAATTTCTTTGGTAAAAACGTATGAATAGTTTCGTTTCTGTACTTAGCTTCTCGGAGGATATCTTTCCGCCTAACTGATTCAATTGTGACTTGAACAATGATTAATACAAATTATATTTTTCATTTTTGAAATAAAATAAAAGTATTTTATGTCTATGTAATACATTTGTGCAATTGAATTTTCTAAAAATTTCAATCGAGACACGTCCAGATTCGATGTCGTCGGAATTATTGGATGCAATCCAAAATGGTTCTGTACGTGAATCAAAAGAAGAACCTTTTAAGTCATTTCATTGTAGAAGTGAGGAATTATCGGTGGAGTCTGATTGTGTTCTATGAGGACATCGTACCACAATTTCGAACGAACAACGTAAACACATTTTGCAAGACTTGCACCGGTCACATTTCGGCATTGTCAAAATCAAGTCATTGGCCAGGTACCGGGTAAATTGAAAAATAATGCTCCTTTCCATTCATGCAGTACGTCGTTGATGGCAGTTTCACGAGAATGTTGCTTTCAAACACCCGAATGATATGTTGCCAACATTTCATTTCTCTCTGAATGAGTTGATTGTAGGCGAGCTTCTCTACGACTTTTTCGATACGGGGTAGCATAATAAAATTGGACGGTGTTCGTTTATAAGGATTGTGCCATTTTACTTCTGTATTGGAATTAATGTTGACTTTTTTAATTGATTTCAGGAATATTCCCAATGAAAATGAATCATTCAAAATGTCGGCAAATTGGTGTTTCACCATTGCATCCAGTAAAATCTCAGATATTATAAAGAATTCGTCCGTGTTGTTTTTTAACTATTTTACGCATGCCTTAATTTCTGATATTGCAATTCCTCTGAATGTGAATTCCGTAGTGGAGTGGCTATCGCTGATAATGTGTTTTGCTCGACGATTACATTTGGAATATGTTGGTTCAATTGCACAATACAATCAATAAAAAAGTCGTTGAATTTTTCTGAAATTATCTCGTCTTCTTCATATAAAATGTCTCGATCTTTTATGCAGTTTTTTCACAATGCTTTTTGTTTGGGAACACATTCCCTGTTCTTTTTATATGTATCATCATTTGCTTTATTCAATTGTATTTGGTTAAACACTTTTTTTTCGCTTAATTAGATTCTTGTATTTGTTTTTATATTTGTTAGACTCATTCCATTTATTTTGTGCTTCTGGTATATTAATCGCGAGCTCAGCTACTTTATAGAGCCTATTTATTTTATTACGCATATTTCTAATTCATTATAGAAAAACTCTTCTCTCGGTTTGATCACTTTTGTTTTTTTCAAATTGGTTTGTGCTTTCACTTATCACTTACACTTTCAATGCCAGTCAAACTTCTCATTTAGCAATTCCTTTTTTACTTCGAATTCGATCTTCCAGATTTTATCTTGTTTGCCATTTATTATTATGTCCAACAATAAGTGATCTGAAATGACTTCACATTTAATGTAATTTTTATTAATGTTCGAAAGGCGCAAATCAATGAATTTTCAACTGTTCTAGTGGGTTTGTTTGGATGTATTGTAAAGCCATTTCTATTACAAGTGTTTCTAAGGCTCCGTATGTATGTCATGTTTGACAAAATATCTATGAAGTCACCACACACTACAATTGGTTCATTTAAATAAGTTATTTCGTATTATTTCGTAAATGAATCCAGATTCGCTCTTTTATGATCATTTCTCGCCGAAATAAATGCACATGCAAAAACTGTAGGGACGTTCCTGATATTTATTTCGATTGATAACTACCATGCAATTTCTTGTTGAACCACAAACACATTCATATACTTAAAACACATTCAATACAATAAAGCTTCGCTTTAATACTATCCCTCCCCTGACTGTACTCTCTTTGCGAAAGACGCACCATGGGTAGAATTTATGCCGTATTGGGTCTCTGACCAGCATGTTCTGAGCTTGCTTTGAACACGTATTGGCATAAATGCAGGTTCGGTAATAAATAAATAAATAAATAAATAAATATGTAAACACAAACGTCACCAGTATGTTAAGAATGAGAACACCAATGCAAATCGTCGTAGTTTTGAATTTTCAATCCATTTATATCACATTCATCTATTTCATGCGTTTCTTCTAAGAAAAAAAGATCCGGTTTTCTTTTTCTTATTACATTTTTTAGTAGAAATTATTCCCTAGACCACAAATGTTGGAGCATAACACATTGAAATATAATTTGATTCTTGCTATTCATCGTCGTTGAATTCGATTCGGCGTTGAATCACTCATTCTTTGCTCCACGCATGATGTTTTGTGTCCAGATTGATGTTGTATTTTTCATTTGCTGCTTTGCAGTTAATGCAGCAGATCTTATTACTCTTACATGAATTTTGGCGGTGGGAGCCGGATTATTTACTACAAATTTGCTGCATTCTGTATTCCTCGGCTATGTGGTAAAAGCCACAACATTTAAAACAACGCTTAATGTAGAAACGTACGAGTATCAGACATTCTCTCCATGACAAACTAGTCACAGACATCTCAAGTAGTTTTTGATATGAATCACTTTTTACTTCGACCACAATGTCGTTTGACCTCTGATCCATTTGGGTATAACCGTGCCATTGCCAATTCCATCCACCTGCATGAATCTATGTATTTTCGCAAAATCATTGTTCTACGGAATTTTTTTCCTCCCTCCCTCCGCTCCTGCCTGTTTCCACATCGATTGTCAAATTCGTGCATGAATGCCACGTTGCTCTACAATTTCAAATGCTTTAAAACACGTTAAACAAATTTGAATATACAGAAAAAAACAGGAATAATATGTGATCTTCCTCCGACTTCAATTTATTAATTTATTAATTGGCAATTTTGTGGTGGAATTGTGCAAATGAAAAAAGCTTATCGGCAAAAAAGTCGCAAAGTGTGTAACAAAGGCACTAGCGCCACATTTTAGCTATAAAATTGCATATAATAAAACTGCACATTTAGTTTCGGCACGCGCTGGCAATCCATTTTGATCAAAACACATTTTCAACCAAATATTTTTTGCTCTTGAGAATATATTTCTGCGTTGAAAAACTATTTTTTAGCAATTTCAGAAGGAAACAAGTGAACGAATTTTAAATATACTTACACCTGTGGTTATTTTATCTGTTTTTCGCTATTGAGAATTTCGTTTCTTCGTTTAAGAAAAACATTATTGGGAATTTCACATGGAACATGCGAAATAACTTAACGAATTTTAATATAAATAAGATAGTCTCCTTTGCATTGTACATTCATTTGTTCTTTAACCCGGTTGTTTTTAAACAATACTTGAAACATCATGAAATGTTGCGCAATTTTGAGCGCTGTGGCCCTGGCTCTGGCAAGTGACTAATTTTTAAATATTTGTGTGTTTTGATTTTGGATTGAAAATTAAATAAATTCATTTTGAATCCAATAGTTTCAACGAATTTGATTCATTGTTTAACAATGCATTCGAGTCATTTTTGATCATTTTCCGAAGCACAATCGAAAATAGGTCAAGTTGAAGGCGTTTTCATAATTTTCAACTCTAAATAGTGACTTCAAATTTTGATTCGAATCAAAATCTTAATGCACATCTAATTTGGTTTAAAATAGGGAAAAACGTTGGAAAAATTAAAATAAAATCACAATTTACATTTGAAAATGAGCCACTGTGGATAACGTTG
Source organism: Obolodiplosis robiniae (assembly GCA_028476595.1). Lineage (NCBI taxonomy): Eukaryota > Metazoa > Arthropoda > Insecta > Diptera > Cecidomyiidae > Obolodiplosis > Obolodiplosis robiniae. Next base: position 1,228,549 of record CM052017.1, on the reverse strand, counting down.
AGGTCCATGGTTGACTATGGACAAAATCGAGAATCTCGTCGTAATCATTTCATGCGGATTTTGCTATTTCAAACCATATTTTTGCCCAAAGAAATATGAACGTACGGAAATTTGCTCACATATCTCGTCTAATCCCAGTCCCAGTTTTCAACAAATATAGAATAAACAGCAAATAGATTAGAATCTTATTTAATTTTTGCTTCTTGTTTTACAGATCCTAGTAGGTGTTAATGGATCATGCGACTAATACTGTTGCTTTGAAATAAGAAAAGGAAAGCAATTTTGCAAATCATTGGTCAAAAATTTGTCCAATGGTATTGTTTGCACAGAAGCCGCTTGTGACCAGGATGCGACTCAGAGAGATACATTTATATATATGGGCCGCCAAAATTTCTTTAATGCTAGCGCAGGCACTAAACTTGGTTGTGCCCATGGTGGTGGCGTTTCCCTTGGCAATAATGTTGGTACACTGTGTTACTATAAAGGTGAAAAAATTTGCAAAGAGCAGCGCTATAATGCTCTTGCTGGTGATTGTGATGGCTTCATTATTGGCGCTTGCGTTCCTTAAAGAGAACCCATATCAGCTGTATGTAGACTTTAATGCACACACGAAAAATTATTTCAATATGTCTGCGTAATAATGCGTACAAAATGTAAATATTGTACGAATTTCCCAAAATACGTATTACGCACACATATTTGAAATTATTTTTCGTGTTTGTGGTGAGGCAGTAAAAAAATCATGACACATACCTTCTCCTCAAGGTCCAAATGCATTCATATGAGCTCTTTATATCTTTTATTCAATTGTTTAATAGATATTGTATTTTTCTTTTTTCAAATAAAATAAATTCATATTTTATGTCTGAAACAAATGTTGCGTCATCAATTTGAGTTTATTTATGTAGTTATTGAGTTAGCGCGAAGAACCAAATTGCTGTATTCCTTAACCGAATTGAAATTGTCCACTAAAGCGCCTTTTTTTTATGGATGGCCCTGAAACAGTTGAACTCACTGGTGACTTCGGAATTCACTCTCCGATTTAAATAAATAAATTATTTCGACTTTTTTGAATCCTTTGATTCAAAATTAATGTCGTACCTATTTTGAAAATATTCCGCAAAGTTTGCAATGCAATTGAAAGATCGAGTCATTTAAAAACTTCATGAAAACTGCTCATGAGACAGAAAGCTAATAAGATATTTCGTTGTTACTTTTGATCAATTTAGATAAAAACCATTTATTTATTTACAGATAAATATTTTTAAGAATTAGTCGATTTTTAAATAATTTTCATACCTAACAAATGAGAAAAAAAAATGTTGTATCACATTGCATTCAAATGAAACAGAACGGAAAAATGTTGTACAAAGAGTGCGCCAAAATATCCAATCAATTTTTCATAAAATCCCGTTTAAATCTGCCAATTTCGAAATCGCCGTCAATTTGAACTTGCCGTAATTGTAGACATCAAAATTCGAATAACGAAAATTAATGAAAATAAATGTCACATTTTGGAATGGTGATTACCGCTCAGGCTCGTATTTTTTAGTTTTGAAGGAAACTTAAGTAAATTATTATTCACTGGAAAAATCCTGACTCCTGACTGTAAGCAACGGCCGTTTTTTATGAGCCTGGACTAGACAAAAAGCTTCATCATTGTTGCAACATTTCTTTCTCCTAGTCATTTTTGGAAGCTCGAATTGAATGGGAGTCGTCCGGGGTCAGATTTGGTGAATCTGGTGGATGGGGAAGTAATTCGTATTTCATTTTGTTGATTTTTTTCATTGCAATAACTGATGTGTGAGATGCTGCATTGTCCTGATGAAAAAGAATTTTTATCTTATTTATTTATTTACTACGAAGCCTAAATTTATGCCAATATGTGTTCACAGCGAACTGTGAACATGCTGGTCAGAGACCCAATACGACATAAATTCCGCCCATGGTACGTCTTGAAAAAAAAAAATACAGTCAGGGGTGGGGTGATATGAGAGAGAAGCTCTTCTATCAAATTGGGTCCGGAAAATCATGGCAAAATCGGTCTGTCTCTGGAGAGACAGAAGAAATACAATAGATTTTTGAATTGAAATTTACATTAACATTATTATGAGAAAGCAAAAACAAAAGAAAAAGCATGTGACATGATGATTATGATGAATGATGATGATGATGAGAACTGAAATCTAATTCGTTGAGGAAATATCATCACATTGCTCCGAGTATTCACGATCAAATAAATTTAATAAAGTGTTTGTTGTTCGGCGCGTAGATAATGCTTAAGATTTAATTTTAACAAAGTCAACGATTTGGATTTTCTATTTTCAACCGGTATGCTAATCCAGAATTTAATTGCGGAATAGCTAAAGGCGCGATCATCAAAAGCGGTACGTGGATTAATTAACGCGAAGATTATCAGGATATCGCGACATTTCACCGTTCCGAACAAATATCTGATTCAAGTATACAGGAGACTGCATTGACAGCTGCTTAAATATCAAGACTGCTGAGTGCAACTTTGCTCTGCTCTCTAGAGTCAATTCATTTAGACGCTGCCGGTATTCAGTGACAGTGTTCATTATGCCTTTATCTGAAAATGTACCTGATTTTTTCATTATCAGTTACAAGATCACGATGAACTTGTCTTCTACTCTTCACTAAATGAGGTCGTTTTTCCTTTATTTTCGTCTGTTTTTTGGACTTTCAATTTGTTGGGTAAATCCTGCCCACTGCTTCAATCTGAAAAAGATTCGTAGAGTCAAACAATTGTGCACTAATGTACAAACATTGATTTAAAAGATCACTATTAGTGTGAATCTACTCTATAGAAAGCTTCGCCTTTTAAATAAAAATGCAATAGATAAAATGTTATTCTATTATTCTATTTATTTTATTTTATAATGAGCATGTAATAACTATAAATAAATTCTTGTGAATACATAACTACGATCAAAATAATACAAAAATACTTGGTACTATACAATGAATTCAAATGGAGAACTTATATAATTTATACACTGTAACCACAATTAAATAGCCACTATACATGATTTCGATTTTAAAATTTACGGATTTTGCAGCAATACGTTAATCAGTTTAAATATAACAAACATTGTTCGAATGCAGAAGTTCAGTTAACGCATTTTCATCATAATGACATTTTTCAGCCAAAAAAAAAATTGTATTTTCGACATATGGTCGGAATTCCTCCATATAAAAATTTGAGCTGAACATCAATGAGAATAATCATATCTATATCAAGGTTAAAAGCGCTGTAAAAATGAGGACCCAAGTAGGTAAGCACTTTCAGTATCAATAAACTATACGTTAAATAATTGTTTCGAACATTTCGCATAAAATCTCAACAGATCGGAAACTTTCTAGCCAATTTCAGATCTTGACTCAATGCACTAGGGCATCAAGTTGGTTCAAATTTTCCCAACAATACTGGGAATGGGCGAAGCGGAAAAATGGTTGAAAATCTCAATTCTGTGAAGTCGAATGAAAGAGTTTGAGCAAACGAATTTTACTTTTGTATATCGATTCGTTTGTCACAAAGTAAATAAGCGCATCAGTTTGAACAAGCAATTATTCCGTTGTGTTGTGTTATTGAGTGAATTGTATTGCTTTGTTCCAATGCTTAATCGCTTATCGATATGATGAATCATGTTGATGGAAGAACTGCATCTACCGCTAGCCCAATCTGTGGTTTTGCATTTCTAATTTTCTACTTCGTTTGCATTCGATTGATGCCGCTCGAAGTGACTGTGACTGCTATTACAAATGTTCAATGCGGTTGAGCGCAGCTCCATTGGCAAGTAAATTTTATTGACGCAAACAATTCTGGCACGACACAATGGGCAGGTTTCACACCTAATTGTTGCAAAGTCCATGTAATATCGTTATCACACAGAAATATGAAATGAAAAAGAAGAGAGAAATAAAAAAAAATTAGCAATCCGATCCAATGTTTAGACAAAATGCACTTTTTTATTGAATTATTCAATATATTTCTCTTTGAGAAAATAACAAAATTTTCCTCGTGGAGGCCAAATTGAAAACTAAAACTTACTTTTCGGCACATGAATGGCATGAGGTAATGTGACCGCAAGGTGTAAAACTCGTATCAATTTCTTGATCCATGCAAATGCGACATGTTATAGCCTCTGATATTCGTTCGGCCACTTCTTTTTCCATTTTCTGCAGCGCGTCGTTCGCGTTGCTGCTGCTGCTATAACAATCAACATTTGCTCCTGCATTGAATTCAATGCCGAGCGGTGTAAATGAATCAATTGAATCAATGGCTGTTTTATTTGTGGCAGTTAATAACGACGTTGATGCAACATCAATGCCCTTGGCGTGCAAAACTCGGCGTGCATGATCGTAAACCTCACGGTATGTTCGTTGAATATCAAACACATACAATTTTCCTAATTTTGTGTAAACATTGAACATGGAAGCGATTGTTCCCTGTATGAACGAAAAAGTGAAAAAAAAAAATATGGTTAAGGCAAAACAATCGCATTTCGAAAGTCTGCAATCGCTATGCAGTTGGAAGATTCAGCTTAACAACTGTTTGTTAATCACAAACTGTGATTTTTATTTTCTCTCGGTCCATTTTTTTTCGTCTATCTGTCAACATACCTTGAAATCGCGTATAAATTGCTTGGTGACATCACTGCCAACCGTTTCACATGAGTAGAACGCATGCTTTTCAGTTATTGAACGATGGAGTGCAATTGCTATTCGCGGTCGTGCCAATTTCAATTCGATTTCTTCATGCTCGTTGGATTCGGACAAATAAGCTAAACGGAAGTTACGTTTACACGGTGTTGCCGATGATGCAGCGCTGAACGGTATTCTGTATGAAAAAAGTTTTGCTTAAGAAATCGTGAGCAAATTTCAAGTTTAAATGTGGAAACAAGTACCTCGTTCGTTCTTCGGGTGTTGTTATCAGGAGACCATGTGGACCAACACTAATATCACATCGCTGTGCAGATGCATTGTCGTGGCAATTGAGATTAGCACGTGTTTTCGGATATTCGGATGAATCCGCTGTATCTGTGGTGCGGGAATTCCGAGGCACCGAACTTGGTGGCATCCGAATCCCACTGAATGTCTCCTCACCAAATCCTGATAACTTAAATATGCTTTGTAGTAGCCAATATTTGGCTGACTTCGACGACGTTTTCAATAATTTTGAGTGTTCAATGGCAATTTGTCGAAGGAAATTGGCTGGCATCGGGCCTCCACATTCTTCAACATGTATCACATAATCTTTATACACATTTAATGGCGAATATTCTTGTATATCACTTGAATCGTAGTCATGATCGACATCCAATGACGATTTCTGTTTAGAAAGCTTTCGTTTTTTACTCTTGTTCATTGAGTCCTTGTGATTGCTACCTAAGCTACCGATACATCCCACCACAGACATATCAGACGTTGACGATATACTACTGCTGTCATCATCATCCGAAAATCCATGATCAACCGAATTGCGAATGTGCGTAGACTCAATTTTATTTATCTGACAAGTGTGCTCGTCAACATCATCGCAGTTCAGCGCGTTACGATCGAATTTTATCTCATCGCCCTGTGCCAATAGAGCGCCCAATCGGGCTGCGCATTCCCAGTCGACGGCTCGTAGCCGTTTCTCAAGCAAATCGCTTTTCGCCTGCATATAGAATATGTTTCGTACACTCTCTTGGAGAATTAAGTGAGCTGGCACCCAGAATTTCACGCGGAATGCCAGTGAGTATGGTTGTCCCGTGTTTGCATGCTGACCCAATGGATTCCGTAAATTGATCCATTCGTAATAGCGTGTACGACTACCGCTGTTGTTTGTTCCTCCGCTCGAACTACTCCCAATCAACGTGAACGGGCATGGACAAGCGTCCTTACTGCACTCAACCAAACCGAAGTACTCCGTTTCACATGTAAAACCCAAGTTTTTGCAAACCTTTTCGGAAAAAAAAGGACAAAAAAAATAAAGTTTAAAATTGAACAATAGAGGACAATATTTTCATAGATGAAAATCGAAATGTTATGCTTATTTGCTATGTAGAAGGGAAAAGCTGAATGCAAAAGATATGTGTTTCATTTTTTGTCGAAGCTCTCAAATTCTCTCAGATTTTGAATAGTAAAATTGTTCAGATAAAAACTTGTGCAAATATCGAATAAATGCATTTATTAAAATTTATCATATTTGTAATCGACTCTAATAATCCCAACATATTACAATATCAATTACACGAAAAAACGTGGTTCTTCTTCTGTTTTTCATAGGAAAATACATTTATAAATCGTTGCTCGTGTTTCAACTGATTTAATTGTTTCCATTTGAATTGCGTGAAAAAACTTCAAATAATCATAGGCACTTAGTTCTTTTCTTTGCACGATGTATTTTTCAATTCATAATTTGTAAAGACTAATTAATTAAAATGCTAAAAGATGTGGAATAAATAACATTTTTTCTGAGCAGTCAGTAGACAGCAATAGTTCTCAATTGTATTCGTTTTAATGAAGTGGAGAAAAAGTTGTGAAAATTTAAGTTTGAAATTGGTTTTTCGAAATTTGTTTTGTTCGGCAATCGAACGGCGACGCCATTGAATTGTGAAAACAAAGACGCTCTTGATGAAAGAATCAAACGAAATTCAAAAGACATGTGGGTTGGTTATGAATAAAGTTTTGATTAAAAACATAAATAAATACTTTCGAAGAAAAAATATCAATATATAATTTCTGTAGTTCCTTTTTAGTCGTATAAACTTTGAAAACATCACAATAGAGGTTTAAAGTTGTGCTTCGAAGTGTTCGATAAACTTGAACAAGATCGAGTCAAAGCACATGAATATGAAAAGCACAAACGCATTGTTCGATTTCAATTGAGCAAAGATTTTACTTTAATATACTGTATTTTATTATCTCTCGAAAGCATAATGAGTAAAGACAATTCAACGGAAAGAATATCCTCCTTTCAATTCATAAACGGAAAGTAGAAATCCGCCTTCCCTGTATTGCATGCACGTTCAAGCTACTGTTTGAATAAATTGCTCAAAGAATAGGCACGCGCGCAAATTAATAATAGCAACAGTTTAGTCGGAAGGAATAATGTGTATAAACATCGAATACTAGTAATCTGTGAATTCATCGTCAATATATCGAGTTTGATCGAACATCAGCCAGGCCTAGGGGGTTCATTCAAATCCTAAAGTAATGAATTCCTCTGGAAACAAACGATAAAATAGAATAAAAGCCTAAACATCTAAATTTGAACGGATTTTATTGGATCCCGGCGAATATTTGAATATCGTTTGACACTTCTGTCAAATTTCGACTGACTTAAACGTCGTTCATACTTTGTAGTATCAGTGAAAAGTGAAATTTATATATTAGAATATTTTTAATATGGTATTCGAAACTTTTTTAAAATATAAGTGTTTTGAGATTTAAATTTCCAATTTTAATTCAGAAGTTTATTAATTTTTTTTAAGGCTGACAAAAATGTATGGAGAATATTTGATGGCTGCGACTGTATTAAACATATAAACGAATTCGCTCATATGTACGTCAATTCATTATGTCCACCTGTATTCAACAATATCCACTGAAAAAATACAGTGAATATTGTTGAATATAGATGAATATAGTGAATTGACGTACATATGAGCGAATTCATAAGTGAAAACGTATTACGTGTGTAGATAAAAGAAATAAAATAAACGATAAATCCCCCTAGAGCCAGGCATATATCAACCTCAAGATTTGATAAATCATTCGCATCAGCCATCATCATCAGGAACTTCAATCAAATTACCAAATCTGAGCATTGAACAAAATTGTGATTTCAGCTGATTATGAATGGTAGTTTGGAATATTCAAGCAATCTTTATTAGGTTTGTAGATTATATTTTAGCTATTCCTGAAAATGTGATATGAACCGCAATCGGAAGCCATAAATACGAACTGTCGAAAATTCTGCATTGAATTTATCAATTCAATTCCAATAATTAAATTTTCCATGCCAATGTGTCATTGCAAATTTTAACAATTCAAATCATATGTATATTGATTACCACTTTTTAGTCGAAAAAAGTGCTTGAGCTGCGTTTTGATTGATTCGGTAGATATTCGATGAGATGTAGCGATTGGCACGAAATTCAGATTCATGAATGTTTTTTTGTTTCCTCGGATAATAATTTCCGCTAGCACAAAGTAGTGAAAGTTGATTCCATTGATGATAATATCCGAATCCACGATCTTCGATAAGGTTACCAATAATTTCCGCTGTCTGCATTATATTCGGATGCATAACGATGAAAACCAATTCTTCAAAGTTATGAATGGTCAGGAATCATCGCTGTACAGAAATATTTTCAAGAAGTGAAGACAATTTAAGCTTTCGTATGTCCAGTTTGAATGCTTTGATGGATCGGTGGCTGTTGTGCATAAGGAAGAGAATACGATGTTTACTGAGAAAAGCTGAAGCAAAAGAAGAAATCAAAGCATGTTCGTTCATTTTCATTTCCGTTAGCATTTCCCGAAGATGGCAGATTGAAAATGCGTGAATGGATTTGAAAAATTGAATCGGGCTCGATATGAACGTGACATCATGGTGAAGAGATAATTTAGTTTAGACAATGTAAATAGATGATCTATCGCATAAAAACACCTCCAAAACCGAACGCACAATAAAGAGTCTTTATCTATAAATCTTTATGCAACAAAAGTGTAGTTGATTGCCTTGAGGACATTATTACTGCAAATCGAATGCCGTTAAATAATGTTGTAAGTATTGAAATTATCAGGCCATTCCGACATTTTATATGCAATACTATGATACTCAGACGGATTATTAAGCTATTCAATGTCTCAAATGATATTTGCTAATCCCTGAAATTATGATCTGCAAACATATTCTTTATTCTTAAAGAGCAATTTTTGTTTTATTTCTTCCATTTCTTGTCCCAACTTTTCCCAAATTCTTCTTTTTGCACTAAACAAAAGATTTCAAATAGTGGTTAAATGCAATGTATTCATGGCAATTTTCAGATAACTGCTCCGTTCATCTGTTTTATATCATGATTCAATGTTTGCGATGCCCAAGTTATTCAAAATGAAAAGTGAAGTCATATTGCTGCCGCATTCACACCCCATGCATGCGGCCGGTATGCCGAGCTTTTCGATTCACTTAATTTGTATTCATTTTCCTCTTAATTCGATTCATTCCGACATCCTTTCCTCTTTCAAATTAGATTTCTACCACTTTTCGTCCATTTTCTACTCATTTCTCTTCTACATCTATTTTGTTTTTGCTATGGTAAATTTCCAACGACTATTCGATCCAATCTTGTTCCGCGCAAGGATTTCCCTTTTTCGCTTTGTTTTTTGTTTTCTTTTTTCACATTCAGCAATTTCATTCTCTTTTCGCTGCTTTCTTCATATTTTGCAAGAGAATAAAAAAAAAAATGTGGTTAAGAGCAACCGCAATCTCTCGAGTTCGAAAGAAAATTGGAATGTTTTAATGACTGCGTTCTTATTACGAACAATAGATTTTACCAATAGGATGCGCCAGGACAAGTTAAATCCATTTTTCATTCTATTAATTAATCTAATAGCTCTAACAATTTCATTTCATTGCGATTTTCAGAAAATCTCAACTGAGAGAGGTTGTTCATGCAAGCGATGCTAAATATGAAAAAAAAAATCGATAATTATCGGACCAAATTTGATAGAAAAAAGTGATTCAAAATCGGTTCCAAATGATTCATTGCCAATTATTCACAGCCGTGATAAGCTTTAATTCAAATTTCAGTTCACACGCTTAAGCGTAATAATATAATTTATTACTCGCACCGTTGTAAACATGTTTCACTGTGAACAAAATAATACATGCAAAACATTGAAATGCGGTACATGTTGCTGTCTGCGGTCTGCTATTGTCAGTTTGTTAGTTCGAATATTGTGTTGAATGCCGATAGTATGTGTGTGGCTTCGCATTTGCATTGTTGAAAATTGACTTTGATTAGTTTGTCTGCTCGCCACTTTCCGTCGTCTACCTTGTTAATATGTTCAGTATTTTCACAATCGATTCGCTTTTTGCATATTCATGTCCATCCGTCAAACATTGAGATCCGAGTTTAGCAGTAAATTTTCGGGTCAGGTTTTTTTTTTAGTTTCTCATCATATTTGCCTATATACTTCAGTGTCAAGGTTTTTGAATGTTGTTTTGCATTGAACAAAGAAAAAATGCACCGAATCCAATAATATAGATCTACGGTGGCAATGCTGCACTTTCAATAGCCTCGAGAAGCAACGCAATCTCAAGATTTTGTGAAAATCAATCAGAATGGTAATTAGAATTGTTGTTATTTAGATTGAGGTCTTTTGATTACTTATTTTTTAATTGATTACTTGATTATGCTTTTGATGCTTTGTGGGCCTTCTCGGATTACGACTTGAATGAATCTATGCATTCGTCATTTTATGGCTTTGACTTTCAAAATGAATGTTAAAATACGACTCTTTGTTGATTGGACTCATTTGCATTTTGTATATTTTCTTGCTTTTGTTTATTCTTCTTCCTTTTTCTATGAATGTATGGATTTGCGCATTGGTTTTGATCGTTTAAGTGGCGTGTGGTGGTCATACACAGGAATTGCTTTATCTGATTTCGATTCTGTTTGAATGTTTGATATTTAAAAAAAAAAATAAAGAAAAAGCGGATAGTGTCACCCGTTGTACGATCAGACAAAGGGTGTGGGAGTGTCACAGTTATGATAAAAGCCTTTTCAATATGGATTCCGTTTTTGGTCGGAAATTTCTTTTCCGGATTTCTTTTTTATATCTCATCATCATTCTTTATGTTATTTTCATGGGATACCATTTTGATTCCTCTGCAATGAGCAGCGATTGAGATATGTGATTTTGTGTGTCCTTTTTACAGTCAATATGATGCAGAAAAAATTACCATCGATTCTATTGCCTACGGAATTGCAGGCAATATGTGAACGGAATGCTTTATTGCATAGTAAAATCTAAATAAAAGTAAATTTAATGTTTGCTTAAAGTAAATCATATGGCTAGAGAAACTTCAAATTTAAAGTTGGGCTGTCCAAAAATTGCTTACAAACGTGCACAAACAAGAATATGCAAAATGATTTGTGCGGAAAAAATGAATGACATTTTAAAAAGTAAATTTATGTTCGGCTTTTCATTTCTTTGTCATCCAACCGAAATAGACTAAATACAAAAATCCATATTAATATTCGAGTTAGAGTATTAATTTCACATAGTTCTTCACGTCGGCTCTTCTAGCTTAAGCAAAATGAATGCACATTTATCATCGTGTTGTCCTTCCTCGTTTCAACGTTCAACTGAATAATTTATGCATCTTATTGTGCAAAAGAATGAGCCTTTTCGTAAAATCCAATAGAAATAGAACTGATATTCAAAATTTTGAAACCACATGCATATTATTTGTATCACAGCAAACTTTTAATACATATTTTGTGAATGTTACAAGTATTTCATAATAGTAGTCCAGCTTTTGGCTAAAATCAAAGGCTACTTACTTCGTTCAATGTGCTCAGTGTTTGGAACGTATACAGAAAGTGTTGAAAAGTGCATGACAAAAAGTTTGCAGCAATGCGCTGCACGGATATATGCCAATATGCACCAAAAGTATGCATTTCTATAGTTTAGAATTTTCATGTTGTTATTGGAAACATTTTGCATCAAGCTCGTTTTTCTTTAAGTTGCCAATGGAATTCTCATGCGCTCATACATTTCAAATGATTATTATTCAAGCATCTACAAGCTGGATTGTAACAAGAGAATATCTCCGAAATATAGGCAAATTTGAAGGTAAAATCCCCAATGTTCTATGCAAGTTCTATGGATCGTATGTATTTTGTCATGATTTACGGCATGTACTACAATAGTCATTGTGTCGTTCCTATTTCAATACTGGATATTGCCTTCCATGAAGAAGAAATTCATCATCCATTTATATTTTCCAATTTCCAATTAAATTAAAATTTCCCGGTAAATGTTAGTGTTGATTGAATAAAGCATCGGAGCAACTTCATATTTTTCAAATCATAAACCGTTACATCAACAGTTCCCCAACGAACAAACAAAATCATTGAAAATGAAAAAAATCATTCGCAACCGTTGTAGATTTCATTTTAGCTGCTGCGGCGAGGGTGGTGGTATGAAAATGTGAACGCGAAGCGGCGACAGACAAAAATCCAATTTGTCATGTGAAACAAGACTTTACTAAATTTGTTGTTGGAACATTCTAACTCATTCGGCGGCGCTTGCACAGCACTAAGTGCATGCCACATTGAATATGCAAACGTCAGAGTATTCCATGCAGTCGCAACAGTTTAAGTCGGGACTTTTGCATTCTTTATGAACATTCCGGAGATAGTTCATCGAAAAGCATTTCCGAATTGCTGATGCGCGTTGCCAGAATCGGAAGAGGAAGTGCTGATATATTTTATGAACAGCCGAAACAATTTCAGTGATGAAATTTATTGACGGTTTCAATGGATTTTTTTTCCAAATTGGACATGAGCAACCGAAATGAATCAAATAAAATATGTATTCCGTTTGTTTTGAAGCTCAAATGCAAACTATTTGCCATCAAAATATGTGTGCAATCACTGCAATCACAAATCGCATCAAAATCATGGCGCTCGATGTGCTGTCACAACATTCATTCAATTTTCCAGAAACTTATTCATCATTAAAAAGCAATCCGCCATCATTGAGCTCAATTCAATTGCGCTTTAATGAATGCAAACAACAAAATTCACTTTCAGTTCTGCCAAAATGACCAAAATACCCCTTACGTCCAACAATTTCCCAAAGTGCCATAAATCCTATTGAATAGTTCAAATTCCCATATCGACAGCTTTTTTTCGACCATTAGAATCATCCGTAATTCGGAGGAAAAAACGGTGTGCAAATTGAAAACGAGCTTTTACAATAAAGACGATTACCAAATTATATGAAATAGCTACGAAATTGAATAATTTATTGATCATTTATAATTCTTCTTTTTAAAGCGTTGTAGGCCAAAACCAGCTTGATGCTAGCTTGGACTCTGCTGAAAGATTTTAAAGTGATTTTTCATCGAGCAAAACCTTTTTTAAATTTGGCACAAAGCAAATCGATTTAGCACAAACTGACGTTGTTTATTTTGGGAAATAGTGCCGACCCGCAGAGAAAGAACACAGAACGAACTACTCATCGTTATTCATTGAGATTTTTACGATGTGTGAAAATATATGCGCTGTTGAAAGTGCCATGTGTTTGGCTGTCGTTTTTGTCTGACGTTTACCATCAAAAACTGTGCTGTGTGTCTGTTTGTCTGTATTTATTTCTCTCTCTCTCTCTCTCTCTCTCTCTCTCTTTTTCTCGCTCACTGCGTGCGTGTGTGTGTGTCGCAGTGTTAGAGCCTCAGACCCGCATTAAACAAATACGAATTGATTGAACGCTATAAATTGACGACTGATGCAAATACTTTATGATATCACCATTCTACTTCTCCTCAAACCAATGTGTTATTTCAACATTGAGAATGTGATCTCAAAACACTTCTCGGTAAGCACGTGCTCATTAAGTGATATACTGTATTCAACAACGTGGTATATTGTATTGTTTTGTGACTTTCATTGCTCAGCCGTTTTCGTTCAGTTATGTTAACTTGCCTCTTTTTTCAGGTTTTTAAGCGATTGTTACTCGAAAGCATGTTTAATAAAAAACAATTATCAGCTTTTACATTTAAAACAAACAATTATCGAAGAAATAAATTAAATGCGGCTGCATGCTTTTAATAATCTGGTTTACAGATCAATTTTTCAGAGTCTTCAATGACGTTTCCGCGGTCTTCTCGCAATAAAAAAACACATTTCTATTAAAGTTACAGCAAAATATCGCAAATATCACAATCTTATCGTGGAACGCACGCCGCATTCATGCTTAGCGTTAGACACTTGCATGTTCGAACGCTTTCTACTCACTAAAACAAAATGCAAAGGAGGTGGTTAGGTGCTAAGAATGTACTGTTAGAACAACATGGATGCTCGGATCAGTGTACATTTTGACATTTCAAATGTTTGAATATCAACGGAAATTGAATTATGCCAAAAGCAGAACGGTAGTACGTGCTTAAGCATTCAAATAATCGAGTCGACATTGACGCTACGCGCTAGGTAAGTATTACCCGATCACCACTTTAACTGTAATATCTAAATATACCAAATCGGCGATAATTTGCCTTGGCAGCGAATTGTTCGAATGAAGCCGTTTCACTTTTATTTTTCAAAGCGAATTCAAATGAAAAACCACCATATAATATTGTGTACGGTTTGCCTGTATTGCGCAAAGGCATATGCGAAACCGATGAATACATTGTGAGTATTGGTGCTGTTGCGTTCGGGCATTTGCTGTTAATAATAATAATATTCCATGTGGATGAGCGGAACGTAAACAACTGTGTGTAGTATTAAAAGCAACACATGCGGCTGATATGCCGACGTGCTAGCTTGCGAGCAGCAAATTGTGGACTTTGGACCGACACTTACTCACGTAGCATGCATGACTCTCAGCACGACGACTTAGTTCGTTTTCTTTTCTTTCATTTTATCCATTGCCTTTCTACACAATCGAAAAAAGAAGGATTTTATTATTTGTGTATAATTCATTGGATTCTTAGCCGCAGCAATCCAAAAGTCTCAGCCCCTCTCTTTTCTCCGCATTCATTTAAGTTTATTTTATTGAAGGTGTTTTACATTTCAATATTTTTTTCATTATCATGAATACCCTTCTCTTGAAGAAAATGGTGCACTTTTGTGCGATTCGTACACATTTTTTGCATGAAAGTCTAGATTTAGCCGATTCACTTGGATGACATTGTTTAAAAATGTGCAAAGGTAGTCACTTCGGGCGAATAGCTTGCGTTCATTCGGTCAAAACGTAATTATTTATTTTATTGCACTCATCTTGATCGTTTCTTGAACATGTCAATTTATTAAATTAGTGAGACTCCCTGTTGCCACATTGTGGCCAATATATTTTGTTGTATTGTCGACGTTCGGTGCCTATCGAAATATTCTATCAAGCAAAAGCATTTTTTGCTATTCGTATTCAGTCAAATTCAATTGCTCGAGTATAATCTATATTTGAATTTGCACGAGTATCATTCCGACACAAATCATAAATCTATCTCATCGTCATGAACACATTTAAACAAATTCACAAAAACATGATGCATGTGAGCGTTGTGTTTGTAATTCGATAAGATACGGTGTTCCGGTGGATATTATTAAATTATCCGATATGGCTGAGTTTTTGTGAATCCAACAGACTTTCTGGATAGTATCCGATCGAGAAGATTTTCGCTGGTTGCTTGCAATTAAAACTAAAATATGTAAGTGACACGTGATATTCGTATGCGGCTTAGTTTATCAATCTGCATTTATTAATCAATCGATGATGAAAATCGCATTCTCTAGCCGCCATTTAACTTCATTAAATTTAATTTCGAAAAGAGCTCGCGCGAGAAAAGAATCTTCTTACAATTCGTTGAATCTCTCCGATTTCGCGCATAGTCTGATGGTTAAGCTAAACTGATTTCTCAAGCGAATCCATGCATGTGTATCAACCGATGATTCGCGCACACGTTGCTTTCTGCATTTAATTAAACCATAATTACAATATATTTTCATTCATTATTCATATCGAGTTCGATCGCTTGCTCTCGCAACAAACTCATTGTTCAAAGTCCAATATGGAAACGACGGCATGTTAAGATGAACAATTTGCGATTTTCTGTTTTGTTCAATTGTTTTGCCTAGAAATGTATTCAAACATTTCTTGTCATCTTTCACACGAAATGCAGATGTGTGTTTCTGTTTCTTTTTTGTCGGCGCGTATGTGTGTGCGTATGTTTTGAAAACGGCAGCTTCAGAGAACAAGCGGAAAAATGTACGGTTTTATATCGAAACAAACACATCCAAAAACAAAGTGGAGAAGCGGTCACAAATACGTGCATGTACATCAATGTTGCTGCCTTGTTTCTGAAAGTACAACTTGACGATCAGCTTGCATTTCAGTTGGTGGTGCTGGTGTCGATAAACGAAACATTCAGCATTTGCTGTGAGTTGGGAGTTGCAGCTGTATATGATGCTGTTTAGATTGATCGCAAATGCTCACACAAGTGCACGATTTTTATATCGCTTTATGAGTGTAAACGCGTATTCAAAACCAGCTGTTTTTGATTGCGTTAGCGGTGCTATATGACACAAATGGATATAGATCATTCTATGTTTAAATATATCGACACTACCAAACTATCACACAATCGAAATCCATTCAGTACACATTTGGATGTAAGAAATTGGCAAGCGGTGCTGTGCGAGACAGCGGTATCGCTAACATGACGGCAAATATCCTACTAATACAGTGAAAGAATAACGCACATTTGAAGTCGCATACGTTATGTGTGTATTACGTTCAACGTCGATTAGAGACTTTGTACTTTGATCGACCCGAAAGCAAAATATGGACTTTGGACATGAACACTGAAATCATTCATATATGCTTTGTTTCATAGCCGTGAATACAGTTTTATTGCTGCGCTCATATTATTGTTGTTGGCTTTCATTTGAGCAACCATAAAAGAGTTCACCTCGCTTCTTTTCTGCGTTGTTTGATGTATTTATCAATATTGTATATTTATATTTTATATGCCGCTGTTGAGACGATTTCATCACGATGAATTCGGCGTACAGACAGAAGAGATTTGGCGAACATCTTTCTTTGCGAAAATCAAGTAAAGCAATTATTATTATTGATAGTATTTTAAATTTTGAAGGATAACGACTACCGTTTGACATATGACACATCTATTTTTGATTCGATTTAATGCAAAACCCCTTGGATAAAGCCGTCGTATGGAACATATTTCTTGCGACACGAAGATCAACTACATATTCCATATACATTTTACATTGTATGGTGAATGCAGCTAGCACAAATGGTATACCGTGAACGGTGACACCACCTGCTCACTCACTTCCAACACATTTCCTGAACAATTTAGTGTTGTTTCGCTAATAGATATTGAAAAATCTTAGTAAGAATATATATCACGAAAAACCATAAAATACCCATTTCTATGAAATCTTATAGAAAATTATGAAAAGCTATCTTGATACAGTCATGTGGTGACTTATTATTCTTTAAATAACCCTCAACTATTTTGCAATTCTGTTTTCAATATAACTCCGTTCTAATCATAATTCATTTTAAGTGTCCCTACTGAAAATTTGTTTAGAAAATATTTTGGTACAACATTCGGAAAAATGTTTGGAATTCCAATCTTTTTTCATGTGAAAAGTTGACATTTTTGTACCAAACTCCGAATTTTTGACCGCTTAAACTAAACATATACTTGCTAATACATCATTCAAACAACGGAATGTTCTACTCTTCCATGCGTTTTTTCGGTCATATAACTAAAATATCAGACAATATTTGGTGTGACGTCAAATGATATATACAGATTTTTATAATTAAATTTGTGTTTCTGGGAAACCAAGTGCCAAAAATGCGGTCGCAAATTGTCCGGAACTAAATTATGATTCTATAGCGAAAATGATTGAGCATATTTTTGATTAAAGATATGCAATTTATTGGTTGTTCAGACCATGTTTATCCACAATTTTCAAAATCAATGTATCAAATGCCGCTCACGATTCATTTTCAATGTCCGGCATTTGAAGTCCAACAAAGCAAATTGCCGATGCACAGATTGATTTTTATAATCCACGTTTTGCTTCTTTTCATCTTAGTCCGTTCTACCTTTATCCATTTCGATTCATATATCAACTGATTGCATGTTGCACATACTCTTTGTGACACTATGAAACTCAATTGAAAGGACATATATTGAAACCACCCAAATAAACTATACATCATTTGCTACAAATCCACTTTATTGACTCATCGAAATATTTGAAGAAACAGTAATTCTATCTAACATTTATTTGGTGTTCCATTTGTCCATATTGTGTAAATTCCTTATCAATATGCTGCCGTAACATGGCAAAGTAATTTTTTCATCATTTTAACTCGTCCGAAAGTTGGTTCTGATTGATCACTCAGCATAGAAAATTGGAATACCCATCAAAGAAGTTGCACTATCCATCGAATCCGAACTGAAATCCGCTTAGATACTAAAAACCGTTGGTAGTTTTCACATAAACTTCAAATTTGGCAAAAATACACATTTTTCAGCAAAAAAATAAATGAATTGATCGGTTCATATCGTATAAAACCTAATACGTCAATTTCCGGGTTAGTGATAAGGTCATGCTATGATGATATCACATTTATTTTGAATAAATCGACAAATCAGAGAGAAAGCAAGACCAGTGATTTCTGGATGTCCACTAAGGAATCATCAAATCGACGAAAGCTGAGAAAGAGAAATATTTTCAATTTACATCACAGCCAAGCGTTTCATCAGCTGTATCCTTTTGTTTAAACGATGAAGTTTATAAAAGAAAAGCATGAGACAACTCACTGCTACTCACATTTGTTGTTACTTTATTATGTGATGTTTCTGAATTAAATTCTTCAACGTGTATTCTTTTGTATTGTCACTATTATCATTAGTTTGCTGTAATGTTTGTGTCGCTTTCGTGCAATTTTTGCTGTTATTTTGTTCCATTTTCGATGTATATTCGGTGACTTTGTTTGAATGTGCACTTTTGAGGAGTTAGTAATTAAATCAAAAGATGTGACGTTCCCAATAAATCACATTGCTGAAAAACGCCGGCACGTGGACCGATCGGCATTTCCATCACCGGCCTTTGCGATTAATACATTTTGTATCTCTGCTAGTCAATATGTAAAAAATAACAGAACGCATATAAGCGAGAAAACAGACAATTTTTGCCAGAAATGATCTAATAAAATCTGCCGGTTCCATACTTGAACTCATTATGACAGAAAACGTAAACACATTTCGTCTATAATTAAAGATGTAGGATTTATGTGCGGAAAATCTGGCACATCTATCCAAACGGAAACCGAGCACGCATTTTTTTTGCACGGATAATTCCAATTTTAAAAAGTTGGAGTAGAAGTTAACGTCGGCAAGAGTTGCCAGAGCATAGAAAATAAGTGTGACTGTATACATCCAAAATCAATTGCTTCTTCCGGTATTTGTCGTTGTAGTCAAAATGAATGGATTATATCCAGCTTGCAATGTGGAAAAAAGACTCAATTTAAATCACCGATATATTCATCGCGTGGGAATTTTCAAAGTATAATATCACTTTGCTCAAAATATTTGCACTTTAATAAATCATTCCGTTCATCTGGACGCACAAACACACACACAGAGAGAGACACACACTTTGAGCAGCCGAGAAATGTTTGGCCACTATCTTGTTATGCACCCGATTCAATCGTGACACCGTTTCGCATTAGTAAGCGGAACGCAGCGAAAATATTTCCCGCTTATTCGATGATTTATTGTTTTTGCACCGCAAACATTTGGCGTAAATAGTGGCTGAGCTCTGTTAAATGCATTCTTCGATTTGTTTGCAGCTTCCATGCCGAACCGAACCAGAACGAGCTGAAGCGAATCGTGCATACATTTCGTGCCAAAGATAATTCAAGCAATGCTCAGCCTGTATAGTCGCACAATATTTACATAGGCAAAGATGGCATAGCTTCAAATTCAAATGGCATTCCATGAAGAACAAAAGCAATTTAGGATGGAATGCAATATGATGCAGAAGGTAACTCATGTCATTAGATGAGCACAATTTAAAAGAAAAATTGCTCCACATTGCACAAAATTGATTTCTCACATTTCCAATACAAATTGCGTCGAAAACTCATCGGAATAGTGATTGCATCGATTTGATGGCAAATGCTCACACATTTACTTTATTGGATTTTGGTTTTTATTTTCTTTACTGCATTTAGAAAATCAATTTCTACAAATGCCATTTGCCATGAACGATGAAGCTATCTAAACGTCTTTCATTATCGTTCATTCTTTTTTTTTTGTTATCAAGTCAATTGTTTTCATTTCTCGGTCAAGGATCAAAAAGCCAACATTTACTGTTACTCCAACTTGAGTGATGTGTGTTTATTTCAAAGGTGAGTTTATAGTCAATTCCTTCAGGGCTTGAAGAAAGTGAGAGTCTTGCTCTAAATCTTTTTACTACACACTCAAATCTCTTTCATCAAAAATGATATCAATTGTGAAAATGAGTTCAGCGTACTGATAATCATGTTAACCGCGATAGAGATACACAATTCAATGGCAAACATATATTCATGTGTCGAACATTCTATAGCCTCATATTTAGCTCACTTCAAATGAAATGTTCAGTTTGAAGGTGTGTTTTCATACGAAAATTGCACTCCAAGGCTATGCGCAATCAGAGTATTTTTTCGGCGCTGCGTTGAACAATAAAAATGATTTAGCCACAAACATATGTTTACATTTTGTTCAGATATATTTGGAGCATTTTGCTGTTTATCCAAAGCTACCAACCAATTGTGTTCGTTGTTGGGTATATTAACTCGTATACAAGCACAGCGTATGGAATGGCAAAATCAACAAAATGCATTATATCATTTTGCTAATCTTTGTGAGTAGAAAAAATAAAGAAAATATACATTCAACAAGAGTGATAAACATTCGCGATGAATGTATATTTCCCTGAGAATATCTTGAGAAATAGCTGCTCTTGATAAAGTGACACTCGAATAGGGAAGCAAAAATAACGAATCAACTCGGCTGAGTGCGAGCAAACGATTGAATGAAACAACGACTACACACAATACAATTTGACATATTTTCTAATGATAATTTCATTTCTTTACTAAATTCCTCAACTTTAGTTAGATTCAACTTTCAGTTGAAAATATTGTTGCTGAGAGAACATTCAAAACGAACATTCGAGTGCTAAAAAAACAATATAAAGGCCATAAAATGAATTATTTGGTATTAAAATTGATAAAACCTTTGGGATTATCAAATATAAGTTGTTATTTAATTTATAAAACGCTCCTCTTTTTATTACATTTTGCTTTTCTAATTCTGTTCCTTGAGAGATCTAACATGTTTGCAATTCACTATTTTATGGATTCTAATCATTTTTAGATTTACACAATAAGTGATTTCAAGTCATTCTCCTCTTATCACTATATAGTCATTCTCCCAACTATGACGTGAGGTTTCCTATGCTTTAAATATGCTTTCATCCAAAATTATATTAAATTTGTCGCTTCGAATGTCTTTTGCTATGAGAGATCACTTCATGACACGGTTCAAAGCTGTGTAAATCCGCTTAAATCTTAAGTCGGAAATAAGAAATTCCATCAGCTGAAAAACGCAGCTTTATTACATTCATCTATGGTCAAGCAATTGCATAAGAATGCGATATATATACGGATATATCGATCATTAGCTCATATTAACTGGCACATCAAACTCGAACATAGAATATTCGAGAAATTCATGGAATTTTCGTTTGTTTTATCGGAATATTTTAGCGAAATATTATTATCATTTGATCGAGTCTGTGAATTAATGCTTGCAAATATGCAGAAAACTTTTTCAATGTGCGCTTTCAAAAATGATTTACGTCACTCGTATGGTTTTCTTCTCGACATGATAAAATGGATTTGATGCATTCATATGGTTCAACACGACGCGAGCTTATCACACTCACTAAGTTTTCGTTAAACAGTTGAACATAATTATCATTTTTTTCCGCATTTTCGCTGCAATTTTCCATTCGAAACGCAAATACATTTCAAATTGCTATTTAAGCTATCGATATTCCTATCCGACCGCAAATTGATTGACTACATCATTGCAAATGCAAATATTTGCATACTTATTGCTTTCCCTTCTTTTACGTCTGTATTCAATAAAAGGAATGATATTCAATATTTCATTCGTTCAACTAAACTCACGCACAGAATGCCTCGCTGCTCCCCGTTGCTTTGCCCATTTCAAAGCAAATGTTCTACAACAATGAAGTGGAATTCACATGCTACTGATGCTGTAGCTTTCGCAAATATTGGAACAATTCGATGTGTAATACACTAATGTAAAAAGCAGATTATTTTTGGTTTTATGCTCCATTTGGGACAGAGTTCGTGAGTTTGTTTTTTTTTTATCAAAAGAGAGAACTCTTCTCTCTGCCACCATCAGAAATGTAGAATTCCATCGAATAAATTCAAGAATGAAAGCATGTGCATTTCTTATTTAGTCAAACTGACATCCTTCATGTGTCACACTAAATGCATGCTGAATGTCTGGCACCAAACAAATAATCCATTTCGAATCGTTCATGCAACTCTTGTCATTGCAATTTCCGGCCATTGAATTGGAAAAAGGACGTATGATTTCGATCTTCGAATGTGGTGTGCTTCACATCACTCAAAACATCATTCAATTCGATAGCAAGAATTGAATGATGTTTTGAGTAATACTAGAAAATTGAAATTTTCTTTTACCGGTAGCGTTATATGTCTGCAAACCTCCCAGTAGCACTTTGAATCTTCATTCTTACATTGGTCCATTCTAACCCTCATTTATTTGAAGAAGAATTTATTTTTTAAATATTCCAGATTGCTGGCATCAAACATTTTCCATTCATTCACATTTGAATTTCGACAGCAACATTTGTGGGAAGAATAAATAGATGAAGAATCACAGAAATATGTGGTCGATTTCATATGCAATATCTTTTAGATTGTCCCTTTCGGCTACACCAAAACGAAATCATTGAAATAAAATATTAACAATTTCAATTACATATTTCGTGCCAGCATTGGTTGTTGATGGAATGAAAAGTGGCCCTTCACTTGCATCTTATTCAACGATAACCCCAAGAAGACTTCGAAATGGGAGCGAACTCTTGAAATTTCTTTGTAGATTATCGACATTTTTGTCTGTTGGAGTCATCATAGATTCCGAAGATTCCGGAAAATATACTGTAAACGATGGTTTAATGTGTCTGAGTTAGGTATTGAGCGCTCTAGGCAATCCCTCAATTTAAACTATTTTTCACGATGTTTCTATGTGTCATGCACAATGCCAGCATCTTACATCCTAATTATTATTTCTCTTTAAATTTCGTGCACGTCAAAGCTAGCCCAGCTTAAAGTCACATAATAAATAAATTTGCGCATGTGTCAAAAATAACATTACTTTGTATTTAAATTTTATTTTAACGCTGGCGAAAAGAGATGCATTGAATTTGATAAAGTGCTTTCGAATTTGCACAAACCAAACACTTTGAATTCAAGATATTGAATATTTGAATTGTGAAGTTGAGTTAGCCTCTGGAGTGGGTTTATCTTGGACCTTGAGTTTAGATCATGTTCTTTGTGCCTTACAAATTTGTTTCTTTATTGAACAGTATTCTCGGGAAGGAGCTCTTCCTTGATCAGAAATAGTAAGTATTATTTAGACACCTCATAAGATATTATCTAGCTATTGAGACGAAATGCCTAAGTGGAAATACCGTCAACCAATTTCGATCACTTATTTTCCTCAGTTGTTGCACTCTTGTTTGCAAAGGGCAATGAAAAACAAAATAAAATAAAAACGCGGTATGAAAAATGTATACAAGCGAAGACAAGATAACAAATCAATATGAAATAGAGTGAATTGCAGATTTGCTTGCAAATATTCTCAAATACTTGTTTAAAGGATTTGTTCATGCGTTTTTTTTTTTCAATACGGAAGCTGCGAACGATTTCTTTATTGAGATAGAAATAAATTTCTTTGTTTGCGTTTCGACAAGCATAAATAAATAGCAAATGGCTCGAGATTACAATATCTAGTACTTTTGTCCAATAAGATGGCGATAAGAACTCAAATCGGAACGAAGAATTCAAATACAAACTTCCTCTAAAATATACATTTAAAATATAACTGTTCGAAGAATTCTAAGCCAACTCGAATTTTCAAATGAGTTCCAATAGAATTTGACAAAAATATTCGACAGGCAGCATTCGTTTCGATTTGATGCTCTTAGGCTTTGAATCAACACAACTTCCAATCAGCCGTCGTTCACATTAATGCAAAATGGCTTTAAAAAACTATTATTTTCTAATGAATATTTATTTATTTCTAAACCGATTCTTTTTCTATCAACTATATAAACAACAATCACAGCAACACTCAAGCAAGTTACTCCATTTGTGGCGACTTATGATGTCATTCACAAATCGAATTTCGCTATTGCCCTCTTCATTTTATCTGTTCTTATTAAATTTCCTCATGATTATGATTATTATTGTTTTGCACGCGTTGCCATTTATTTAAGTTTTGCGCGATACTTCAGCACAAGTGGCATTAATGAAAACAGCAAACAACGAAGTTGAGAAAATACTCGCATGATCTTACAACTTTTCTATTTGATTTATCTGATAAGCGAATTTTCTACGCATTTTCAATGGATCTTTGATAATGTTATATTTGAAAGAGAATGTTCGTGGTTACCTCAGTTTCCAAATTAATTTTTGAGTGAGACAGCTATTAACGCTTGGCGTTGGCGCTATAACTTTTGAAAATATGTTAATCCTGTGAGCTCTATTCAATGAGTTAGCTTCCCTGCATTTTAATCGATATCCATGTTCATTTGATGCGTAATCATAAAGGAAGCCTTGAATAATGCAGTTTTCCCTGGCGCACTCTTATCTGTAAACTTTAAACATTCACATTTCCATATGAAAATTGCCCAAATTTATTATTTCCGCTATCTTTTGAACAAATTCGGTTCACTTTAAACTGGAATTTTCTTGGGAGGTTCGAAATTACACATATTACACAATCATAGCAAAGTATGTAAATTAATAAGATTTATAAGTGACCCTTTATTTTGCAGCATTCATGTAAAATACACATTTCATTACCATTTTCAATTCTTTTTCAGACCTTTTAATACTCTGTATATTTACATCTACTTATCTCTTTTTCCATATCAATATCATGAATGATTCAATTTTCACGAGTATCAGTTCATGCTAATTGAAAAAAAAAATATTATAATTGCTTGAAATCGAAATGAATTCACGCGACTGACATTGATATATTTAAGTGGAATAACTGATGCGGTTATCTATTTGAATACAATTTTATTATCTGTCTTTTGTGTTGTCACTTCGTCTGTTCATTTCGACAATGTACCTCCAAATTACATTGACGGTTGAATTAATCATTCTAATGTTCAACTATTTATCTCGAGCATTCGAATAATGAAATAAAATCGAAGTAACTTTGCATTTCCGTGAACAAATTGAACACCGAATTCAGCCTTCATGACACTACAAATAATTGGTGTTAATTAGGAAGCTGTGTGAATTTTGGAATATGAAACCACAAAGCGGAACAGGCAACTGGAAAATTGAATTGATTTAAAATTAGATTATTCTCAACTCGAGCGCTACTGTTCAATTTGGCATGTTGTTGCTCTAGCTGTCTCATACACAATCGCATTCGAAATGTTTCTTTTCATGCAACAACAACAAAAAAATTGAAATTCAATTCGAGGGGTATGAATTCAGGGAATGTCGTGAAGATAGAAAAAAACGGCGGCTTCTGAAATCGATACGTAATTTGCGAATACGCCTTATTTAATAGCGCTATTTTATTCACAAAAAATGATCTGCACACTCATAGAAATAATGATCAGATTTACAATAGTTTTTATTTTTGAATCTGTGTGCTTTCACCACTAGAAATATTTTTCAAAAAAATCAAATTTACTAGCGAAAACGTACGAATCCAATATAAATAATCAAATGCAAGTAATGAATCAGTATATTTTCCGCAGGATCCTGATATTTCCAATGAATAAATACTTTACATGAAAAATTACAGCGAATTAATGCTGATCAGCAAACAACTGTGGGCCCCTAGAACGACATTTGATAAATGTGGAGCAAAATAAATGGAAAAATGGAAACGACAGAAGAAAATTAAAATACAATGAAATAGCGCTTAATGTACATTTAATTCTGCCGTCATTATTTCCATTTTGTTATACCAAACTTTTGCGATGATGTACTACTCGGGTAAAAAGAGTTAGTAATGAAAATCCATTCCCTTGGCTCGCTTAACAATATGAATGCCCAAAAAAAAAAATCATTTTTCACCGAGGCGAAATGAGATTCTGCCTTTTGCGCTTCAACATTGATGATAATCCCAAACACCTTTCATCGTACACTCTACACCGATTCATACTGAATACACGTACCATGCATTATTGCGGCCTATGATTTTTGCACATGTGAACGGAAAATCGGAGCCCGGACCTAAACTGAATATAATTTAATTCGACCTATGCCATGGATTGAGTAAAAATAACAAGTGAATAGACAATTTTATTATCTTTTGGACTATAAAATCTTTCCATCAATAGCATCGTATAAATTGTTAGAAATTATCTTAGATATTACAGAAACTAAACCAATAGTTGTTCTCTCGCAAGTGAAATTAAAAGTAAACAAAATTCTCAGCTACGAGAATATGTTCAAGCAACAAATAGCAAATTTTGAGATGTGTGCTCTTATGGCAAACTGGTATGCAAAAGCTTAATTCGGTGGTTGAATTCATGACATTCGTATATGTCTACTAAAGTGAGCAAGGGAAAAAGAAAAGTGAGCCCAGTAAAAGTATTTCCTTGTCCGCTTTCTGCTTTCGTAGCCATTTGTGCTACTGAACTGCACAATCATATTATTATTATTGTTATTAATATTATTATAAAGTCGACATAATACCAGCTGTTCACTCACATTTTCACAGATATTTCGAAAAGAATTCAAATGTGAGAGTTAAGAGTTACTTGGGCTGCCCGCATTTTTTCGTGTTTCCGGTCTCAAGTTTGTAAAATCTTGAGCAAGCCCGTGTTCGGGAAAAGGACGATAAAAAGGTTTTCAAGCGCTCTTCGGATGTTTCTCGCAAACATTTAATCATGCAAACAATGCCAGTATCGCCGTCTGAGATAAAAATTCGGTAGAACATTTGTATTTTGTTTTCAATGTTCTGTTTAATTTGGGTTTTCAAATTGAAAATGAAAAAGTTTATTTTTTTGTATGATATATCACTGGTCTTGATTTCGCTTATCAGTGATATCGCAATCGTCAGCCGTATTTTCAATTTATTTTCGGCACGAATATGAGTTATCTCATTTGGAGTTGAATATCATTATGTATAAAAACACCATCAACTCAAACCACCCCCTATAGAAAATGACACACAATATTTTTATTTGACGATATTCTTTATGTCTCATAATGTTCGGCCAGACTCTTGTTTCGTCCCAAAAAACACAGAAGAAGGAGAGAAAGAGAGAGAGAGAGAGAGAGACTTTAAATGCAATGGCACGGCATCGACTTTCGGTTGAATTTGATTAATGTGCAAAACGTTCATTCTTGAATTGTTCGATCAGGAGAAATGGAGCCTCGGTGCTGGCTTTATTTTCTCGATGTGAATCCGTAGCGCAATAGAATCAACTACAACGGCATTTGAACTATGTTTCGCTAGCACACAACGCATATGGAACGTAGGGCGATGGGTATTGGTCAATGCGAAGATATGAACAATAAAGTGGGTCTCCTGTGTTCGTTAGAGATTCTAATTGTTTTATGTATTCAACTCGTTCAACAAAGAATATCAGCTCTCACATTATGACTTTTGATAACCTCCTCAATCGACTACTCATTCATTTATGTTAATCGCATGATGGCCATATAACTTTCACGTTCAATATCGTAGCGCACGTATATAAAATAGCTTTTAGCACTGTCACCCTCAAAATAGCTACAACAAACTGTAAAAAAATATATCAAATATTCATTTTGTACGCTAAAAACTTGTTTTAAATCATTTAATTGCTGAATGAGTAAGTTTTTTTTCTTCATCACTCGCAGAAAAGAGTGCTCCCGAAGTGAATTGTGTAATGGAATAAAAAATTGTATATCTTGACAATGCATTGTAATGGTGGCATCATTTACGAATGCATCACTATATTTCACTGCACTACGCAAGATGTTGATACGTGCGCGTACGTGCGTGCCGCTTTCAACGTTCCACATTAACACGCTTGCATTCATTTCTTATTCTCTTTGTGTGACATAGTGTAGTATAATATTGATGCTATAGCGTTGTTATGCCAAGTATTCCTCAATTTTTGCAGTGCAGACTGTGTGGCGGAAATCTGAACGGACGATACATGAACTGCAATCTCATTTACATACACTTTTGGCATGAAAATCATATTAACAAGCTCCATATAATTGTGTCCACCTTTAAATATACACAATCATTAACGCATATTATCTTTAAATCATTATTTCGATTATGGGTTTAATTATGATTCTTGTTGCTATAAGCACTAAATTAATTAAGGTCTTTTCAGTGCATTAATAAGATCAATCGCAACTTTTATCACATGTTCCCTTTTATGCATGTCGAGAGAGTAAGCAATCAATTACAATGAACTTCAAATTGAGTTTTAAGTAGACTAGGTGAGCAGGACTAGAAAGCATATGCGATCAAATGATGTCAATGAAAGCAACAACACAGTAATGGTACCTGCAACATATTTCGACTGAACCATTTGTTGTGATCATCAAGACATTCCGCAAAGTCCCCTATATTGCAATAACTACTCACTGATTATATTCAGAACTTTAAACTATGCATACATTAATATCGAACCGTTTACAGTGAATGTCTTTGAATAGCATCAAGATGCTGGAATGGCCACAGCGAACGGCTCTTACAACGTGCAACACGATTTTTTCCAATGAATTTGAACATTTTTGTGGTTCTTTGGATGGAAGATTAAATTTGATATTTATATTCCACATTTTGGACAGTTTCCTTGTGTTCCGGAAGCCTGCATATTCTCTGTATGAATCTGAGCCCATTCAATACCAAAGTACTGCCATAAAATATGAACGAAATATAAGGATGCACTTAATGATGGTCATTTTTAATGTTATTTTTTCAAAAGACACACATTTAATGGCATTCGAAAATTGCTTTCAACTTGAAGACATGTTTTTTTACTCATAAAAAAGCCCATACATTTTTTTACTTTTCCGTCAATTGAAAGAATGGGGGAAAAAACTTAGCGTAGTTGTTGAATCGAGTTGCAGTTTTTAATATATTTTCATTCTGAATAAGCACAATGAACCTGCATCAAATAAAAAATAACGATTTTATTCGATACAGCGATGCATTGATGGACCTTTCCATCGGCAGCGTTCATTTGCTCTTTCTCTCTCTCTCTCTCTCTCTCTCTCTCTCTCTCTCTCTCTCTCTCTCTCTATGATCCAATTACGAGAAACAAATATTGAATTGTTAGTTTAATCACCAGAAACTGTTATAAGAAAGTTGAGAGAATGATAAGTGACTCATGATTCATAACAATTTTTCGAAGTCGGTGAGTTTAGTTCAATTCTTCTGACCCCATTTTGGTGCGATAATACATTGAAATAATATAAATTATCAGCGTGCACCCATTTGGGTAATTTGTTAGAATTTCCTTCTAGCTGAAGCTTTGTTACGCTTTGAAACCGGCTGCAATTCAGCTCATTTGATATTAAAAAAGTGAATACTGTTTTCATCCCAAATCAATTTTCTAATGTTGACAATTGTCTGTTGTTTTCAAAGACGATTCATCATAAATC
This sequence comes from Obolodiplosis robiniae, assembly GCA_028476595.1. Classification (NCBI taxonomy): domain Eukaryota; kingdom Metazoa; phylum Arthropoda; class Insecta; order Diptera; family Cecidomyiidae; genus Obolodiplosis; species Obolodiplosis robiniae. The sequence goes on along the minus strand of CM052017.1, from coordinate 1,198,783 downwards.
ATTTCATTGGTTTCATTCTGATCTATTCTTCAGTTGATATTTGAATGTCTGAGAATGAAAGTGAGATTTCAATTCGTAACATATAGAAATGCAACATAAAATTAATATTTCAAAGTGTAACACCGAATGAGACATCTATACAAACTATGTCGATCTCGATGTTGCATTTCAAAATGTTTCGATTTCGGTGTTACACTTTTGAATGTCTCCATTTTTTTGTTACACTATGAAATGATTTTATTTTTTGTTGCATTTTATATGTTGTGAATTCAGGTCTCACTTTCATTCTCAGACATTCATTTACTTATATTATATACAAGATTAATTACTCAAATTATCAGTTGAATTATCTCATTTGCTAAATTGCACTTTATCTGTTTTGCTGTTGTGCAATTGCAATTGAAATCGTTATCAACTAAGTTGAACATTGACTTTGCTTGCGGCGTAAGGGCGTTATATTACAAAGATTTCCTTATTTATATTTCATGAACGTCCATACTAGATCGCGTTTGCTATGTAAATATTGTGAAAACATAACGACGCACGTTTTTTACGTTGACCCTAAAGTATTTCGCAGGTGGGTGATGTCAAATGTCAATGACTCAAAAAAAAAATTATAACAAAAATAGCGACGACATGAAATGGAACAATTTGTATGAAGAGTAGAGCTGGTGGCGATTGCAATCACCTCGTCAATGTTATCTTCGGTCTTAGCAAACTAAGCAAAAGTATCGCAAATGAAGCTTACCTCTTCCAAGCATTTTTGACCAATAGCTTTTGGATCACATTGAATGCCAAAAGTTGTACCGTTTGGTAGATTCACCAAACACAGCATTTTATTGGTTGACTTCATTGCTCTTCAATTCAATCTGTTCAATCACAATTGCACATCACTTTTCAGTTTCATCACTCATTTAAATTAAACCGAGATTTTCAATATTATAATTCGGGCTCATTTATTCAAAAAAGAAATGATTTTGTTTTAACCGGTTTATGTCGCTATTCCAAAAAGCATGTTTTATCTGCGGAATACGCAAAATTTTAGTGTATGAATATAAAATTGTGATGATAAAAATATCCATTGATAAACCAGTTGTGAGCGAGTATGCATATGAAACGTAGGTCTAGATTTGGCCGTGCTGCGCTGATCTTTTGAATTTTGATGTGAATTCTGGCTGTGAAACTACAGTTTCCTCCAAAGATTCAACGAAATTCGTTGCAATCGTATTTTTCACTGTTTTTTCCAAATCTTTTCATTTCATTTCTTTTTATTCGTCCGAATATTGTTTTTGTGACCTCGCACTGTCCAATTTTTATTTGGCGCGGTTCGATCATAAGCTCAAATCATCAATTCAAATCATTTAATATGTGCTCATAGACGCAAGATGCTAATTTGATTTGGGTTTTGATTTTGTTTGTCTCTCAAACTGCTTCCTTCGTAAAGCTTGTGTCTTAACGTGTCAGTGCCGTATTGCATGTCCAGCATAACACGACGGCATTTATTGAATAAATACGGCTACCAACAAACGAAAGGAGAAGAAGAACATCCAGAGCCTCGATCTATAGCTCGTTGAAGACGAGTTTAATTCACTGAGTGAGGGCCTCAAAAGAGAACGCGAATAAACGCAACTATCAAACACACAATAAAAGACTGCGTTTTGTGGTCGACTTCACTCATTCACGTGTATTCTTATGTTTATATACAAACAACTTGGCCAGAGTATGAAATCAAAATAATAACCCGAAAGTTTTCCAAATGATTGCTCAAAAAATTCAATTTTCACCGATCTCAAACGTGTGGTATAATTTTCGAGATAAATTCACTACGTTCAAAATATTTCATTCATCCTGTTTACAATTTGCACACACATTCACTCTTCATTCACTTCTTATCGCATTTTATGTGTTTTGTAAATACGCCTGCAAAGTGTGTATACACAATTTTGTCAACTTTACATTTGTTGTGTGCCTTTGAATGAGCTTGCAATGCGCGTCAACTCTAAACAAACGCATTCTGCACGATCAGCGTTTCAATAAAATGTTTCGAGTCGATTAAACTATTTGCACTTTACTAAGTAGCTGACCAGTTTGAATGTTGACCATTGTTAAGAATGGGTTAACTAAATCATTTGTAGTTTAATCAAAATGATCGGTGCAAAAATTACACTTGCAAATTATTTTTCACCGAATTTATATTTAAATTTTATTGGAAATTATTTCACCTTTTAACGAACAAAACATCAAAACGAACAAAACTGAACTTTCAGCAAAAGAAAATACCAGTTGAAAGTATCGAATAGCGACAAATCAAAACAGATTTTTGTGCCGCTGTTGAATTTGTTATCATTAAGCGAGAACGATATATCGTAACGTCCATACTCACTTACGTTTGCCGCGAGAATAAAGTGTTCGCTTTCAAAACGACAGCCGAGAAGCGTTTATTTTGGTGTGTTGCGGCTACACGATGACGACAACAACAGCAACACCACCAATGCATATCGGTGTGTGTATATTGTGGAGACGGAGAACGATAGCATGTCATTGGCAATCGTGAAGTATTGTTGTATCTTTAGGTCAGTTGATCCATTTGGGTACAAACAGAGTGCAATTCGGTAGGTATCGTCTGTCGTCGTCATCATTTCGTTGCGAGTGTGAATCCAAAATAATTTATAGTAATTAGTTATGCTTTGAATACTTGAATTCGGGCACACCTAAAGATACGCCACAGATATCTCTGTGTAAGTGCTTGACAAATCTTCTTTGAGGTGCAGTTTACTCTTTTCCTGAGTTTGCCAGGCCAGAGTACAAATATTGCGGCTGCTATTTCGGCTATTTTGCTTGTAAAACACGCATATCCTGTCGACAATAGTAGTATAAACTCCTCACCTCAAGTTCAAAAATGTGTGAACAATTGATTGCCATATAAATGGATGGATCAAATTATAACAGTCAAACAAAATATTCTTACAAACCGACCAAACATTTTATTTTTTGTCGATTCGTTGGGCGCCCTACAGTAATAGCATTTTGATATGTATCGAGTAATGTAAAATATAAATAATCTTGAGCGAAATCACTTGAAACTTGGCTTTATGAAGCAAATTACAGCATGCAGATTGAGACTTGTGCGAAAGAGAGAGAAATTGTTTGTACTTGCAATGCAAATCTTGAATTAACGGTTGAACATCACTTTTTTACGTTAAAATTGATGACATTTTAATTAAGCACTTGTTTGCATGCGTCTATTATCCACTTCGCTGCAGTAATTTTCGGTTCATGTTACTTCTTCTAATAGCGTCAAACGCAATAGAACACGAAGTTCCTTATGCAAGATTCCGCATCGTTTGTATGTCAAATAATCTTGTTTCGCTCGATATCGCTGCATATTGTTACCATCAATAGGTGCACATCAAACAAAAACTTACTAATACACAATCATGCTCTACATCTTCGAACACACGCATTTGTTGTACATGCGATGCAAACGTTATTCATGGTTCAACACTCACCAGTGGCCAGCATCTATTTTCACTATAGAAATTGATAGTATTTAATATTTTGTAAACATAGAAAAATAGTCCTTTGAATCTGAGTTTTGTGAGCTCATGCATTATTTATGTTTGTAATGACTGTGTTGACACTTGAATTGAGTGGACAATATTGTTATTGATCATGAAAATGTTTAATGCAGACTTTTATTGAGTGCTTGGGAAAAAAGTTAAGATTCAGAATAATTCAGGCAGGAGTGTCACATGAGCGCTACTGTGGCGAATCACGAAAATGTGATTTCGCACAATCGCAACGTGGCTTAGATCAAATAATGTTGCGGTTTTTCGAATTCACTCTTCATGAGCAGGAAATAAATATGCTGCGGTTTCACATATTTTTCTTCACGATTAATCTTCAGTTGCTAACGTCGCAGAGCCAGACACTCCAGTGCCAAACACACCAGCTTTGCCTCTTTTATGCTTGCATTGTGTTTGAATTGATCTATTTGATGAAAAAGATTTTGTTATGAACTCAAATGCATTAATTTTGTATTTTACACGGTAGGGGTGAGAATTTGAACAAGAAGATTCGTTTGATTTTGTTGTTGGAGACGCACAGCCCTCGTGCGCAAAACGCACCTAAAAAACCCTCCTGTTTCGTTAAAAGGAACACCAAATAGATTCAAGATATATCATTTTCTAATAATCAATCAACAAAAATACTTCTTTTTTACAATAAATATAAAGGAAAACAATATATTTTCAATACTTACGAACAGTTCCACTTGCAGTTTCTTGTAAATTGAACGTATTTTAAGTGCAGAAGTAAAAAAGTTCCAGATTTAACATCATCCTTCTCTAAGTCTTATTCAGGAGCAGAAACGAAGGAAGAATACAAATTCAAATATATGGCAGCGCCATCGTGTGAGAATCACAATATCACTTGAACTTGTTAGCTCAAGCAAATGAAGCTTTTGACGGTTTCAATATGTAAATATTGTTGTTGAATGGCTAGGTTATGTCGAGTCTTCTGACGTTTCACATATTTTTCGTAAATAATTTTCGGTTTTCTGAATCATAGTTTATGTTGTATTCCAATAAAGGGTAAATTGGGAATTAGGGAAATCGATAAATATGTTTCTGAAGCCAATTGCTTCCTCGATCAATGTACCACGGCGATTTATTCAAGCGATTCCAGTCAATCAGCTCAATGCCAAGGAAAACTTGTGGGACTTGCGGCCGAAATGTGATCACAAAAGCCATTTGGAAAATCGCACCGAATTTGAGAACAACATCAAACGACGTGGTCTTTGGCATAAAATCGACGTTCAAAATCTATATGAAAAATACGAAATCTTCAAGAATGCTGAGTCGCGGAAAAAGGCAATTGAAAAACGGCGAGCTCAAATAACGAAGATCATTCAAAGTAAAAAACATGGAAATGAAGCAAGAGATGAACAAACTATTGAGCACATTAAGCAAGAAGCTCGCGGCTATCGCAAGGAATATGAAAAATTGTGTGAAATCGAAGAAAGTTTCAATATTGATTTTTTGGCACTTCCAAATAAATTAGCATCAAACACACCCGATGAACCAAAGACAGTATACAGTTTTGGATCGATTGATTCTGATAGTCCAAGTCGGCATCACTTGGAATATGACAATCTGATTGAGTTCGTCAATGAAGCATCATACTTCTTGAAGAATGAAGCCGCTAAATTTGATCTGTTTTTCACGTTGAAGACCATGGAATTTTTGCGCTCAAAAGGCTTCAGCCAATTGTCAAATCCAGATTTTGTAAAAACGGTTATTCTTGAAGCAACGGGAGGGTCCATAGAGAATGCATATGAAGTTACACATAATTTCCATGAAAATTATACGAATTTAGTACATTTAGCAGGCAATGGAAGTTGGTTGAGTGTGCTAGGCTTGATCGCAAAAACAAATGTGGACAAAATACATTTGCCAATGCAATTTGTCTCATCGGGTAGAGTCTATCGTCCAGCGGTGATCTCATCTTATTCGCCATCCACACACTTGTTCGCAACAGAAGATCTGGGCCTATATAATGTCGTTCAATCAACAGCGATTCAAGTATTTCTGATCGGAACTGAAGAGCAAATGAATGAAAAACTCAACGAGACTATAGAATTAATTTGTTTTTTATTGAAAACTCTTGGTATCCATTTCCGAGTTGTAAATGTACCTGCTAGTGAATTACAGCCGGCTGAATGCTTTGCGGTGCGAGTAGAAATGTATTCGCTCATTCTACGAAAATACGTTGAAGTTGGAAATGTGAGCCACTACAGTAACTTTGTCAGCCAACGATTGCGATTTCACTGCGAAAAAGATGACAAAACAAACACTCACCATAGACCGCATATTTTAAGTGGAACAATTTGCAATGTTACACAATTGCTAGCAATTATTTTAGAAACTCACAACGGAATTATACCAAATGATTTTATCACGCCTAACTTTCCTAATTGAGTTAAATATAACGTACAATTAATTGAACTAATTTTTTTGTAATTCTATTTTAATAAAAATAATATTTAAAGTATCAAACTGTATTTATTGCGTCTACAATCTAAATACATAAATACACTTAATTCTTACGTGTCAATAAATGTTAAATATAATTATTTTTCTCTCTCTCACACACACATTCAGTAATCAATCAACTTTTTGTTTCTCTTATATAAATTAGTATGTTATTTAGAAAAATATATCATTGTTTAAAAAATCTTGGGTTTTAGTCATCAGATGAAAACGTTTTAAGTGTTTCATTTTCTTCTATAGAATATATTTGTTACAAAGAATAACGTGATATAATTGAGAATTTGTTTATTGACTTCTGAACGGTACGGTATTCAAAGAATTTTTAGAATAATTCTATGACAAATGCAATTTATCTTACTTAACAGCATCTTCAGTTGCATTTGATGTGAAAAAAGAAGATAAAAAGTGTTCAAATTTGAATGTGATGATCAACGGCGTTCAACATTATTGCTTGCGGCAACATATTATTAACTCATTGGCTGTAGTTTTTACTTATAAATTAAATACACATTTAAATGCGATCGATTATCTTTAACGGCACATTTCATGTTGCTCGTGTTTTTGTAATGCTTCTTTAGAATATTGCTAGATTGAGCAAATGAGTGATGTGCGATCGCAGGATCTCGAACACACTTAACAAACCGTTCACTCAATGAACAGTCATTTCGCGATTCATTCTGATAACGAGTTTCGAAATAACAACTACAACAATAGGAATTAGGCGGAAATCGTATCTATCTGTTGCCCTTAAAACGCCTCCATAAGTTTTATAAAAATGTTAAGCTGATGAAATAATCTCTGTTTTATTCATAACAGATTTTTAATTGAAAACGTGCCGATATATCGGCTCAAGCAAAAATATTCGAAGAAGTGGGTTTTTACTCGTGCGTGAACATATAAACCTAACTTCTATGACTTTAACGATGTTATCGTTGAAATGATCGAATTTCATTGGTGCATCTCGATGAGAAAAACATTTCAACTGTGCGTTGTTCTGTTGCTGATTTTGTTTTATAATTCGTCAAATAAAGCGTAGCTCCATTTTAATGCTGATGATGGTGTTTTCGACTTGATTTAATCGGCTTTTCGGGGCTTACGTTTTCGAACTTCTGGCGAAGATTTCGGTGATTTTTTCAAAATGTTTTCTGGAATTTCAAAAATATACAAGTTAGTGTTTTTATCAAGATTTAAGGGAACAAAGGTTAATTTTAAAATAATTTTTATTACGTTCTGAATCATTTTCATCTTCATTTGAATCATTGGAGTCGCTGCCTGAGAATTTTTCGCCTTCCGAAGTTGATGGTGCATCTTCATCCTCGTCGTCTTCGTTGCCAGCCAATGCACCTAACGTTGCTACGCCATCGTCTTCAATCACATCGCGAGCATCTTCATCTGTCGATGCAGCATTTTCTTTGCCTTGTACAAAGCTCTTTCGGCTGTTTTGCGAAACTGGCGGGAAGATCAAGTCAATGATTGACACTAAAATCAAACCCAACAAAGCACCGAGCAAAATGGTGACTATTGCAAACAACACATATGTCAACCATGGTGGCATTCCATAATCGATAAGCATAACATTGTTGACTTCTTTGAGGTAATGAGACAATTTAAAGAAATATGAGACAATTGCCATTTGAACTGAATCTGGGTGTTTCCATGCTGAAACCGGTTCAATTTCCTTCCACTTTTGCTCTTCAATGAACGAGAGTAATGAATCAGCGTCGCGCGGACCACGGTATTGGCGAAATTCACCGTTGATAACGCTGTAGTAAAATTAATAATAGTTTTAATTGAAGAATTGTGAATGTGATAAATTTGAAAATTAGAATATTCACTGGAAGATTGTCGGAAGAGCGGTTACTAAGAAACGCCCACTCAATGCCGGAGAAGTGGTTACGTCAATCTGAGCTGTTTTAATGCCAATGTCATTCGACCATTCGCCCAATTTCCGCCAGGAACTTTCCAAGTTTTTACAAGCCGGACACCATGGCGCATAGCTGAGAAGAAAGACAAAAATAATCAATTGAAAGAAAAACAAAATCACAAAAATACTTAAAAATATACGATGATGCATATGCGATTAGTCATAACATGAATGAAAAAAGAACAGTCCGTCACTGGAGTAAATTAATTTGTTCAATCAACTGATATATTCAGCCACTGATTGTTCGCTTATTTGAAGTGAATGTTCCGATAACTTGTCGAAAATAAATTTGTACAGTAATGAATATCCCGTCCAATGTGTACTTACAATTCTATCATCCATTCTTTATCTAGTATGGCATGCCAGTTATTTTCATTGAGAACGATGACTTTCGCTTGCTCGGCAAATGCAATAGAAACCCATACCAGCAACAGAACTACGCTTCCATGAACAAACTTTATTGCCATTTTGATTGATTCACTATGAAAAGATTAGAAGTTGGTATTGTGCGGTGGGTGAGTTTGATTCGGATCGTTCTGTGACTTTGCACCTAAGACGAAATGTTCTAGGTTAGGAAATGCCAAGAATTTTTCGTCTATTGCGATGCTTTGCTCGTTGTCTTGATCGAATTCAGCGAAATTATGACACTCCCAGCAAACATGCGACAGAAAAGTGTGCACGAAAATAAACGTCGAAGTAAGGCCGTCGCTGTGTAAACAAACCTACAAAAATTACAAATCGCACGAAAAAATAAATATTTATTCAACGATTCAGATGCTGTCGTCAATGATTATTATTGTTTAATTGTGAGTGTTTTGAAATATCCCGAAAATGCACTTTATTGTTCTATAATAATTCGTTTGTTGAAATTGATTTCGTTTTTGATGTGATTTCTTTTCTTCTAATTTTCGCGTCAATTCTAATTTTTTTTAAATCAAAATCACTGGACCACAACAACACAACATCGAAATAATGATTTTCATGTGTTGCGTTTAACATATAATGTTCATTCAATTCCACGCAATATTCTTTCTTTTGTCTATTTTAGTTGGTCGTGATGCTTTCTGTTTGAGTAGAATTGACAAAACTGGACCGAACCACTCATTCCAATTCAACTGATCCGGCACTACTTTGACAATGGTCGGACCACTTTCAATACAATGACAATACTTGAACAAATCATGGCAAGCGTTGAGCACAAACTTGTAACATTTTAAATTAGCTTGAATAATCTGTTTCTATTTTGTCCCAAAACTACTTATTCCAATAAATATCAAAATTCAATATAAATGTGAATTCAAGCAATTCGTATATCAATAATATCGAATATCAACGCTAATCAGAATGATTAATATTTATTATTTTATTAATAAGAGCTCAATTTAATCCAGACTGAAAATGTTGGCCAAATATTTATTTCGCTTATCGCTTTGATTTTTAGTTTCTGGCAAATAACAAAAAATCGACACTGGAGATTTAAATGGTTTTGAAATTGGCGCTGGCTACTCCATGTGATGAAGTGTCAAAATCTGTAAATTGTTGAGAATTTCAAGATGGTAGAACAACAAAACAGATGAACAGGCAAACACGACCAAACTAAGACCATCCATCAAAAACACACACATAATATTACGTTGTTGAAGTTCTACATCACAGTTTTCTGAAGTCGAACTATTTTTTGAGAATAACAGACCAAATACTATATAGTACGAGCAAAAGACAAGGTTGGAAATCACTCGATTGAAAAAGAAGATCCTGAAATTCGGAGGAAATACCAAAAATATTCCACAAATAATGACTCTAACAAAAGTAGTGGATCAAACAACAATATTACACGGTGATCGTGCCAAGTAAGTCACTTTTATTTTGCAGCCACTGCTTACAAATCACTGCAACAATTTGATTACCTGAACAATTTTGCCTTGCAAAATGATATTTTTACCCGGTGATTGTTTAGTGGCTCAACTCTCAAGCATACGAACAATGCTCAGTACGAATCAATAAATATATTAAAATTGTCTTCAGGCTAAAGGATCTGTTACGTTTGCGATTAACCGAATGTGGTTGGAATGACGAGGTGAGGCTGCTGTGCCGTGATGTGATCAAAGAAGACGGCGGCAATGTGAATGTAGAAAAAATTGTAAAACAAGTCACACCAAAGGCTCGATCACTTGTTCCCGACACGGTGAAACGTGAACTGCTGCAAAAGATCAAAACCATTTTGTCCACACAAGATATTACACAGGCTACAAAATGATAATTAGACTTAGATCATAGCTATCGGAATATTTTTAAAACGCACCATACAAATAGTGATTTCGTGTGTGAGATGTTACTGAATAACAACAATAGGTGTCCGGTCATTTATTGTAAATTAATTTGTTTCTTTTCAGTAAACGGATGCACTCATTTCGGAAAAGTTCTCATTTTTTCAATAAATTTACCTATTATGTTCACATCGTAAGATTAGAAAGTTAAAATAAATGTAAATCAAATGAAGATTTAAGCAAAATCATTTGTTTGCTACTTAAATGGCTACTAAAATGCTTTTTCATTTAAAATTTTTTTTAAAATGCTATTTTCATTAGTTTCCTTTTTTCTTCAATTGCCTGAGATATTGAACGAGGACGAACTTTGAAATGGAAATAAGAGTTATATTTAGCAATAATTTGTTTCTTCGTCAAACCAATTAACTTTCGTTTGAATGAATTTATTGTTTTGCTTTACATAATAAGCGCGACAGTAAATGGAAATTTAAAAGAATTAATACAATGCATCATTTAAAGAAATTAGTGTAGCTCTTCACATTTATTTGTTTTATAACAAATATCTAATGCAACTTTAACCATTCGGTCGAGTTTGGTATTAAATGTCATCAAACGGATTTCATAAATTCTCAGATTGGTTTTCAACAGACATTTTGATTTTCTACGTTATCAGCACGGAAGAAATTTCATCGAATAATTAGACTTATAAAAGAGTTCCAGTAATAAAAATTGAACAATTCTGAATATTCTTAAGTGGAAGAAATTTAATGTTGCATCTCGAAATTTTGAGATTGAATCTTTTTTCGTGGCATTTTGACCGAGTCGAAAAGATTTGCCCTCAATTTAGTATACTAAAAAGTATTTCTCGATGCATTTCGCGCATACAAATCGGTTGCACGCTGATTAATCGTCGTCATCTAAATGGATATTTTCCGTTAGATTGTTCGATTTAGTGATGCCAATGGTTGAAATGTCGGATTCATTGCTGTTGGAATTGTCGGTGATTTGGGCCGATTGGCCAGATGTCGACGGTGATGATGCAATTTCTTCGATCGGCGGCAATGACAATTTATTAGGGGTTGTGACTAGAAGATTTAGAGATACTAACACCGGATAAACAAGCTCCGAGTCTAAGTAAATCAAGCGAGACTCTTCGTTTCGGTCCAACTGGATGGTTTTGACGCCAGTCGTTTGTGAATGTCGCACTTGACGCTGCTCATTTAGTGATAATATGGTAACCCTATAGCAGAATAAAAATGATTTTATCGAGTTGAATGAGGAAAAAATGCGAAAAATACGACAAAATAGATGCATACCGCAACATAATATTTCTTTTTGATTGTAAACTCAGAAGTCGTTCATTTTCAGTTCGATGGTGGCGTTTTATGCTTAAAGTTCGTGTATCGGATACAAGTACTAAGTCTACACCAAAATTGAAGCCCGTCCAACGCCACTTTTGATAGCCATCATCATCTAGTACCCGTCCACATCTCAAACATGTTTGAAAGAAGGTTTTCTCATCACATTCAACTGGCCTACAATAATTAATCAGAATTCATTTGAATAGAAAATATTATTGAAAGTTTTTTCCAATTAAAGCTGAAAATAAAATGATCAGGCTCACCCCGAATCGAGACAATTATCAATTTTAATGAGAGAATTCCATTGAACCATAAAAGGTAGGTACAGCCAATCTTTTGGAATGATATTGTCTTCAAGAATGAGTTTGATGTCGACAGGATGATTGATTAAGTGCTGTAGACGCAGCTTAAGGAACGCCTTAATAAATCGTTGCCCATTTCTTGTCAGCAGAAATGGAATTTGCGATTTCAAATTGGAGAAATATTTCGATGCTTCACTGACAATTTCACTGGCATTATTATTGCTTGCGTTTTTTTCGTGTTTAGTTTTGTCACACGTTTCTTGGATTTTCAGAAACATCCATACCTTAAGCAATGCATACAGTGCGAATTCAGTTTGCATCACTACCAAATCTGGCGAATCAATCAGTTCGGATAGCAAATCTGTATTCAGCATTTGGAGCCATTTGCCGTGTTTCGAATAGAAACTCAACAGATTGATCAACAACCACTGAAACGCATTTCTTTTCACATCAATAGTGCCGTATTGGACTGCTGCTTCGTAGTATGTAATTGCGGTCTGTCGGTTTATTGAATGGAAAAGAAGTCAAGTTATTAATGATAAATATGTGATATTGTTCGATAAAAAAGACATTTTGTGCACATTACCTCAGCGTTGATGGTTGAGTTCATGACTTCACAGCACTTTTCAATTAAGCCATCCAGCTGCAGTAATGCGGCCGCAGCTAGTACTGAAACAACGGTTTTTGGTTCAAGTGTAACTTCATCCAAATATAATGAACCAAACACGATATTTAGAGCTGTGAAAAAATAATGCCAAACCATTAATGAATTGATGTCATTTAAACCGATACTCCAATTAAATTCTCGTATAAAACCTACATTCTAGCGTTATTTTCGGATCAATAATCTCAATAGTAACGAAGTTTTGTTCATGCTCACGCCACGATCCATTGAACATGCTGGCAAAATATGGGCTTTGACACAAATAGATTTTATGAAGATGCCACACTTTCCCTAATGCCATCACAGACATATCAGAATTTTGTTCCTCCACAAAAAATGTTTTGTAAATATATTGTGGTGTTGTCATCAACTTTTTCCTGCAATATGGACCAGATGAGCCATGCATTCAATAAATATATTACAAATTGTTAGTTTCGTTATTTGTTAATCCTGTGTCCTGAAATTACTCACTTAACCGGTGTATTGAGGTGTTTACGGATGCTCGAATCCATTTCATCACCTGATTCCGAATCAATTTCCTCATGTTTACGCTTTCGTCCGCTTATTATTTGAGTCACACTGCCCGAATAAGATCGAAGCGGTTCATTTATTCGACTATAAATTCCGCCCATGGTATATATTGGTTGTGCTTGCTTCCCTCTCTACCTCCACATATGGTTGGGTTTTTGATCGATTTCTGTCTGAAATTTAGATTTGTAATGAGTGGCGATTAAAATCATTGCTATTTTCATATCAACGATTCAATGTAAAAGTGCATATAAACAATACAATATGGTATATCTGAATGTGCACCATTGACTATATTTTCTCACATGGCAAACGATCAAAAGAATGCCTTTCTGTATTAATAGTACAGTATTATCTCTATCTTTATCTTTATATTCATATTTACTTCTATATTTTTTATCATTGAAGCCTTTCGCTCTGAAGTGTAATCAGTATTACACGAAAAATAATGTGCACTGCTGATACAAATCAATGTTTATCAATAGGTCCCTTATAATTTCCTAACCTTTGACCTAGCAAAACAAATTGCATAGGAATATCTTGATAGAGGTGCTTCAAGAGTTCAAAAGCAAAATTGTGAGATAGCAAAATTGTTAGAAATGTTTTATTCTCAAAATTAAAAACAGTTTGTGTCTTTCGGCGTGACAAATCCCCAACAAAATCGAATTTCATGAAGTTCTGTTCAGAACTGATAGACTTGAACTGAACAAATATCGTATACAAATCATCGATATATTCCGTACGAAACAAAAGTACAGTTGCTCTTTGAATCACAAAAGTTTCGCTGAAAATACGTAAATAAACCACAAGAAAGTGCAACGAATGGCGTTTCATTTGATACACGTAAACAAAAACTTATACATCGTACTGTCAACATATCGCAACTGATCCACACATTCACACTTACACTCGCGCGATATTCGCAAATTGAAACTGTCTGAAAATGCCTAATTTCCGACATTCAAACTAGAGACGATTGCGAGGACGACTATCACATGGCACCTTACAATTCAACACTAAACCAAATGCAAACGCATCATTTGCAGTGTGTGCTCAACTTCTCAGCAAGTTTAGTACACTCCGTATAGATATGAACAATATTCAAAGTTTTCGTTCGTTTTTAGTCTCGCGCGTATTGTTTATCCACATCGTTTGTAATGGATTCGATTTATGTAAAAACAGAAACATGATGTCATTTTCATCTTATAAACGCCATTCGTTGCGTTCGTCCATACGGAACTCTATATAAAATTTGCGACTATAGATTTGGATTTACTTTCTCGACCATTTTGCTTAACAGAACTTTGCATAAATTTGAAGGCTTCAATTCGACGCAGTTTAATTGTTATGTCACAATGATCGCCGCAATATAATCAACTCAACCAAATTATTTCAGCGGTGGCAACATTTCTGGTAATTTATTAGGGTTTAAAATGTGTTGGTCTTTTGTGTGTGTCAAAAATGCGTTTTGATGTTTTGAATGCGCAATCATCGAAAGATGAAATGGGCCAAAATTAGAGTGGGTGCCAGAAGAATGAATCGGCTTTCTTTCGAAAACGGTTATGATGACCTACAAACAGAAATTTTCTATTTTTCGATTTGCTCATGTAGGATCATGATCACGACATTTGTGCAATCAATCCAGAGAATTTCTCAGTGATCAGTAACACCATAGCATTTCTTTTTAATGAAATATTACACCTGATTCCAGCATATTTATGGTTCATTCGTTCAATCATTGCGAACAAATGAGTTGTTTGAAACTAAATTGCACTGAACGTTGAAACAATACCAAAGCAAGCTAAGATTTTGGTGATTCAAATACAAAAATTAATAGATCGTCAATAAGTCAAATCATAGTTGGCTCAAATCAAATGAAGAGAAATGTTTTTTTTATTGTGCATTGTCAAGTCTCGAAATATTTTATTAAATTTAAGCTGAATCTATTTGGATCCTGTAAAGCCGCTCTACTGTTGTTTCAGGTTCGAATCATGCAATTGTTTCGGAATGTCTTAAGGTCATGCGTGAATTTAGTTTTGACTATATCTTTCGAATAACAATTAACGTCGCAATAAAAGCGTTTTGTGAATTCCATACAAATGCTAATAAACAAGCTTGCTAACTTGCTCGTTAGTAGTTTATTTTCATCTGAATTGAGTTTGTTTGTCCTAATAAGTGATTTGAGCATTTATTTTGGAGACGCATTCAGTAGCCTATTGCTTCACTCACACTTTTTTGTCTTACGCATCCGATCGCACAGTGAATCCGATTTGAACAACGTTTTTTATTAGAGAGCTTTACAGCTGCTAGGTATATGCAATTGTTTATGATCGCGCAAACATTGTGCAATAACGGCGTCTTTCATGGCTCTATTGGTTCACTATGAATCACTTTCATCTGTTGAGTTTTGTGTTACAAGGTTCAAGTAGAGTCGATTTTTTTATCTCTATGAAAATTGAAAGGGCTCGGTCGATTCTCATTTTCAATCTAGTTCGATCCAACCAATCGCATAGAGTCAAACATACGATTTGATGGCTTTCAATAGCACAATATGATTTTTGAAATTATTTGTATTGAATATTTAAAATAACCCCGTTAAACTAAACAATAAACTTTATTTCCGTTTGGTTTGAATAAAATTTATACATCAAAAACCATAGAAAGAATAATAAACGATTGAATATTCAAAGAAAATGTTCAAAATTGAAAAGCAAAAACAGGACATTGATTTCTGCAGCCCACAAACACGATCTAGCATGAACAGATGTTTTGTACCGAAATATTATCACACAGTTGCGACGAAACTAACGTATCGACACGCACGACCAAAACAAAACGCACTGAATAAAGAACCCTGTGAAACATGATAAATGCCAATAACGTATTCAACCACAGTTCCACGTCCAATTAGCAAAATAACAGGAATCCGAAAAGGTATCACAAAGAGGGCTTGCAAACAAAAGATTTCCTTCAAACGCAAATGGACTTACTCCTATTAAAATATAAGTCGTGGTGTGTTTTTTTATGTTTACATACTCTTAGTCAGTGATCCGATAGGCTTGACTTTTACTTTTCTAATTCGTGCATATTTCTGTTCGTCTTTTTACAAATGATCCACAAGATTAAAATTTCTTTTGAACTATTCAAATCACTTTGCACGGATATTGTTCTGGATTTGGTTGACAAAAATCCAAAAAAATATTCACATCACTTTGGCAGCCACACACAAACGCATGTACGTATTAGTAGAAGACCAAATGCGAAGCACGTCAAAACGATTAACGCATCAAAACAACAATACGGAGTTATTACAGCTCTTTTGGTTCGCTTGCAGCACACATTTGTGCAAATACTCACACATAAACACAATGATGGCGCAACATAAAACTTCATTTAAATGTCATACCATACAAAGGAATTATACACTTTCGTTCGTTTTATGGTATTGGTAACCAGAATTAAACTACAAATATACGATTGATTAATATGTATACTGACGAATATTGTTGGGTATGGTTTATGCTATGAAGGACATTGAAGTGTATTGGAGCTTTGTGCTTGTGTTGTTACAGAATGTCAAAAACTTCACATCAACTTTAGCAAGCAATATGTCGAATTTCCGACCACAAACGATGCCAAAAGTGACAAACTGTCAATATTTAAAAAGATATAGGAAATGCTTCTGTTCTATTTGACATTTACGTCCAACCACATGCTTTTTACATATTTTCGATAAAATTATGATATGCGAAGCATTCCACTTACCTGTTTAGGCATTTGAAAAGGGGCGAGCTGTTTGAATACCATCGGAAATAACAGAATCTTTAAAAGGAACAAGAAAGATTCCTACGGACTCAGATTTTGTACCAAAATAAATGACAGAAGACATCGCAGGTAACTGACATTTAAATAACAGATATGTAGGCGTAACTTTCAAAGCAAATGCACAGAAATCGGGATGATATATGATTGCTATAGGAGATATGTCTGTCGCTGGCGATGATCCAAATCATTCATCGTATCCAATCTGTATCGACATTTTCATGCACAATATATGCGCGCGCGGCACACACGCATTAATAAAAACACACAAAATGTATGGCCATCAGATGCTGCGGTTGTTGGTTTTGGGTTTCTCAGTACAATGAATGGCTATATGAAATTATGCAATGCACATTGTTATAACGTCGTGCAATTTCAAACGAGAGAAATTGCACTTAAACTAGAGGGTCGATCCTGCAAACAGACATCATGAGGGCCATGCGGCGGGTTTTTTTATCCGTTTTAAGGTGTTGTAAGATGTGGAATTAATGTAAAATCACTCATTTATTTGAAACACACGGAGCATGTTGGTGACGCTGCCACATAACTATGCTTTTGAACTAATTCTTCGCAATTTTCCATGTAATATTTGATGTGAAAGACGCTAACGAAAAATTGTAGAGAGGAAAATCATAATATACATACGGCAAGCGTATGAGCCAAACATCTCGGCATACTTCAGTTTTTACTCTTTGTGTTCGAGTAATTCTGGAAAATTATCAAATCTCTCTAAAAATTTGGTAGCCCGCGCTACTACCATATTTTCATCAACCCAAAGCTGTTCAAACTCTTTATTAAACTTGCCATCTTCCGAAAAGATGCAACCCAAATATTTGAATTGGGAAACTTGTTCCAACAAGTTGCCATTCAATGTGAAATGAATTGGCTTTCGAGTTTTGCCCACATGCATAACTTGAGTTTTTGTGCCGCTAATGGTCATTTCGAAGAAACGAACCAGTAGCTTCGGAGATGAAGAAGAATTGAGAGAGAAAGAAAGAATTAAATTTCAGAGATCATGGTGAAGAAGAACGCAATAAATAATTTTTTTATTCACAATAGTGAAATCATAAAAATGCATCGATAAAAAATCGACGAACACTACAATGCACGAATATTGCAGTTATTTTGCAAAAAAAAAATACGACAAATCGTAGAAAATTGCATTTTTCCAATTTTTTGAATGATCAAAATAATAAATGGCGAAAATATCTTGCACAGTCATCAAGCATAATATACTTTTATGAACAACATACGCAATATTCAGCAGATTTTTGCCACTAAACCTATTCTTCTATCGCCTGTTTCTATTCCTCCTTCACTCATTGATTTGCTGAATTTGTGTGCGGTTGTCGCGCTAGCTCTGTTTCTCTCTGTCTCTATCTGTCTGTTTATGTGTATGTATATTTGATGTCTAAGTACGAGAGCGAACGTTGCCGCGCGTACCTTCAGTTCAATGATTAGTTAATTATCTTCTCTATCTCCAATAATAATAGTTGAATTCACTAATTTATATTCAAAAAGTGGAGATTTCTTTATATATCTGTTTTTAATGTTTCACAATGTAAGTTAGTGCCGTCTTCTTTCTCGTTTCGCATCGATTTAAGCGGGAATTATCTCGTCTCTAAAAAATGTCAACCATTCAAATAAGTTTGTAGTTTGTTTTTACGGTTTATCGTTTATTATTGTTGTGTGGTGTTTTTTACACTAGTAAAAATGTATCTCAATCGCCAGAATTTAGAACCGCAATTTGGTGAAGAACCATTTGTTTTTGCCAGCCTTGTATTTTTCTTCAAATTTAACACGCGTTTGGAAGCGATGTGTCTTACGCTTAACTGGATCCTTAAGATCTTTTACGGTTACTTTTTCGAAGGAAATGTCGGATACGCTGTATCTGGTTGGCATAACGTGGTTGTAGTTCAGCAACTGAAATCAAACAAAATCAAACACAGTTTTAATTGACGATAGCACTCTTTTAAGCGAAAAAATAAAACAGCAAGCGTGTAGCCATCAAAACGAGAGCGTCCCTTTCAAACGGATGAATTGATCAAGTCTATTTAAAACAATCTCTCCTGACCACCGATAGGATCGAACCGATAATATAAACAAAATAATCACATTTCAAAATGCGTTGTTTGTCTTGACATACGCTTGAATGAAATACATCGCTTCATTTGGAATTGTGAATGTTCAAAGTCATTGCTATAATTCGAAAAAAAGATCAATTAAATGATGCATTTTACCTTCAAGAATGGCTTTATCTTCGACTTCTTCTTCAATTTAGCCTTGCCCATTTTCTTTGTAACTTTGCGAGGATAGCGGTCGATACCAGCTACGAGCGCGTGTCCGAATTGTTTATCGGATGTACCGTCGTCGAAGGTTTTCACAACAACAGCCTTACGGCCGGCGTAACGTCCACAAAGGACGATTACGACTTTACCAGATTTCATAATCTTACGCATCTTGCAGCTGGAATAGATCCAAATAGAAAATACATTATTACAACACATGTCCATTGAAGGCATAATTAAATGATAGCAAACAGTTGGACACAACGCGAATGCATTAGAATATACAAAATTGACTTCTGGACACAGCAAGTGCACAACGACCGAGATACATGGATTTCATCGAATTTGTCGATTGACTTCAAGAATTTATCCAAAACATGCTCCACAATTGGCTGATATTACAAGAATTTCTAATTTTTCCGCTCATAATTGAGGTTATGTTTTGCAATTGTGTGGTTACTCCACAACAAGACAAAACATGATATGTGAACGTGTGACCGTGTAAAATGCACAAGACAAAAATTTATAATTCTTCCAATATTTTCACCGCACTTGACTATCCATCGAATGTGTGGACATTATTTTGTAAATTTCATTTGGTTTCACAGAAAATTAATTTGTTATTTGGTGCAAAAGAAAAAATCCATTTGACAGATCTCGTGCTCTTTGCAGGCACCAAACATTTCGGTCGAATATTTCATGGATGTTGGTAAATTGCAACATTTTGCCACAAATTTTCCAACGAATCAAAAAAATATTTGCACTGTGCCATCCATGAATGAATTCAGAAGAATTTTTTATGAATTTTAAATACATTTCAATGAAAAATTCTATAGATGATTTGAAATTAAAAAAATTGAGCTAAAATTCACAACTTACTGGTCGTATTGTCTGACCGGAAAAGAGAGAAACCAAGAGAATGAACAATCTACAAATAATTGTTGTTGGTTGATATTGCAATTGATATTCGTTTGGTGGCGCTGTCTGTTCGTATTCTGTCACTCAAAGCTGAAGTGTCTGTCTGCGAATACCATCGCGAGTAAATACACGGTTAGAACGCAAGAACGAACCCATAATACAAATGTCATCTCTCACCGAAACTACGGCAATACAGTAATTTTGAAATACTTGAAATAATGGCATTGCTAGTGACAAGACGCAGTGTGAGGGGAATACTATTTGAACTCTGTCGATTGTTGTCACCGAGAGCGTATGTGTTGGTGGAAGTAATATACGTGTTCGAAAAAAAATATTGACTTAAAAGTGTGAGGAACTTCAGAAAAAAAGGTTTATTATGGATTTCAAACGATATGTAAAATTCGATTAATCAACAACAAATCAAGTATTCATAAAAATAAATTCGATTTTCATTCGGAAATTGGTTTTTAAACTTTGTTATACCCCAAGAACAATTTCATCAATGTTCCATCCTTCGAATGTTTTTGGGGTAATTTAGTTCGCGACTTTATAATCAACATTTTCGTTTCATCTCTATATTGAGCAAAATTATTTTGTTGCGTTTCCTACATATTCATTTAACGTGAGAAAATAGAAAAAACTCCAGTTTGAAACGAAGATCGCCGATCGCCGCTCACAAATAAGTCAATCTGGATCTCGTTCTGTGTGATTCACATTTTCAATTTTGACAAATTGTTTGTAATTTGATACAACGTTACCAAAAAAGTGTACATTGAATTCTCTTAATTCAGCAGTATTTTGTAAGTTTTCTACCGGATATATATTTGAGTGCCTGGAAATAAAAGTGAAGATAAAGAATCGTCATTTCACAGTCATTTTGAGTTAGTGCGAAATCACAGTTTCTTGTTCGAACTATTATTCCTAGGCACTCATATAAGAACGAGTATATGGATCTATCGACTGTTCTTCGATATTATTGTCTGTCAATTGAACAATAAACTAAATGCGACTCTTTTTTTGTTTGAAGAATCGATTGTTTTGAGTGCTCAAGAAATTTGATCCAGACATAAAATCAAATGGATAGTTTGACAGCCAATACATTGAAATTTTAATGCAAAAACCATTGAATGTGTTAGAAGCAAGAGGAGAAGAGACCCGATCCAGATAAATCAAATAGAGAATGGGGCGTAAAGAAAAGGCTGAGCTTCGCCGGCCTCGTCGACAATCATCAGCAAACGTACCTACATGCGACAAACTTCAAATAAGGCCATTAGTCAACCCACAGCTGAATCGTGTTCAACCAACAACCGACTGGAAAATTATAATGTAATGAAGAAATAATTGTTTTATATTTATAATTGACTTGGTGTGCACTTTTGCACATTCAAATATTTCTCTGTCATTAAAACAGAAAAATGCTTTAATATTGTTGATTTCTTCATTCGATTCAATTGATTTGATTGTTTTATGGATGAAAAAATAAACAAGTTTATCTTCGAGATCGGAAAGCAATCATTCTGACTGAATTGATATTTTGTTTGTTTCAGGCGAATGAAACTGATTCTCAGATAGAAAACGGGTGTTCAAATGATGCAGAAAGCAGTATCGAAAATATAGAAGCAACAACCGCCAAATCATTAAAGGGGAAAAAGCGTACAGCATTGTTTAAAAATATGGCGGACAATGCCGATGTGCGAATGGGAACGCCACAAACAATAGCAATGGTATCGTCAATTGCACAGCGTCCTCGTCGGCAAGTTAAACATAAATTCATCAAGAGTGCAAACATCAACGTGATTGAAAATAATATGAATAGTAGTGATAGCTCTGGTGCAGCAAAAAATGAAGCCGCATCGTTGACATTGTTGAACAGTTTGTCACCAAACAATAAAATGCGCCTAGTGCCTATGATACATCGTTTGCCGATAAATGCAAACAATTTGAAGTGGCAAGAGGTGGTGGACAAAGATCAGCACATCGTATTAAATGTGATTCATTTTCGAAAATTTACATTCGATATCTTTATTTTCCAGCTTTTATTGATGACGAAGATGTCTTCAATAACGCTGACGACGACGAAGATGACATTATGATTGTTGAAGAAAAAGACACAGTTAATGTTTCGGATCAAATTGAGTATGTGATGGAAGAAGTGGTTATAGAAGAGGCGATTGGCGATGACATTTATTCAGAAATTGTATGCGTCTCACCGAAGCACTTTGTTCAAAATGAAGCCGAAAGTGATTGCAAGACGAATTACGATTATAATGATGAAATTGAAAATGAAGCATCATCATCGCAAACAACACAGATTGATTGTGACAATCAAACCGAACCAATTTATTTATCTGATTCTATGAGTTGTTTTGATTCAGATTCCGATACGCAGGATTCAGGAATGCCGGCATCAAGTAATAGCGTGAAGACAGACCGAGAAATAGAACCATCGCCCGTCGAACAAACCAGCTCAGACAACATGAATGACGAGTTAGAAAATCTGAACGAATGTGTAGATGATGTAATTATCATGCCTGAATGCACTGACACTATTGAAATCGACCGATCTGATGATAGCGAAGACGAGAGATTTGCTAGCAGATACGCATTTGAAACGGTTGTTGAAAGTGATTCGCAGCCACCACCATCAACAGTTAAAAGCGAAAATACCGAAAACGAATTGAGGTCAGAGTATGAAAATATCAAATTGGATGATACAACCACTGATGCAGATGATGATTCGAGTGGAGCGGAGAAACGCAGTAAGCGCTCACGCCGAGATAATATTTTGCGTAAAAGTTACTCAATTCGCCGAACATATGCAAAGCGAAAACTGAAAAATGACTCCGAAACTCAATGGCACAACGAAGTGAATCGAAACAGAAATGAAGAATGCTCGAGCAGTGATTCGAAAGAACAGCAACAAACCGAACATTTCATTACTGACGAAAGTTTGATCAGCCAAAAAGTCCAAGCAAGACTTTTGACAGTACAAGATTGCAATACAACAGATGGAACCGACGAGGAAAATCAGTTAAATGTAAATAAAGCGAAAATGGTACGAACGTACCAACGTAAAAAGATGCTTCCTTCAGAATTAGCACCTTACGAATGCGAAGAAGAGAAGTCAAAAATGGAATTGAGTAGTTCGCAAAACGAAAGAGTGTCCGTTAATGTTGATGTGAGTACATTAGAATCACAATCGGAGCCAATTATTGCACCAAGAAAACGCGGTCGACCCAGAAAGAAAGTTATCATCAGAAATAAAGCACCAATCTCTAGCGGCTCTGACGAAAAAGATCCAGATTTTGTGGAGAGTCAATCAACTTCCGAACTGTCAGATGCAAACAATCTGATTGAAAAACAGTATGAGGAGGAAAAAACAGAAGAAAAAGTTTGTCCCGATATAACAACGGAAATTCAAGAGACTATCGCCGAATATCAAGATGTGCTTTTTGATAATGCTGAGACGGATGTTGTTACAACCGCTGCGAATGAAGTGATCATTCCAATGGAAATGCCTCATGATGATGACATACATGACCTGGTAGCTGAAGTGGAAATGAAAGTGCCAACAAGAGAAAATATTGTGGAAGAAAAAATCGATGAAGCGATTCTAGATGAAATGAAAGAAGTTGAATCGAAACCAGTCGACAGTAAGTTTCACATTGTATTATTGCCATTATTGATAATTAAATAATTTGTACGTGTCTCAAAACAGGATCTGGAAATCCCAAAGAAAATTCACCACAGTCAACCTCCAAAATAATGGTTGAAATACCAACAAGTGTGCAATCGGAAGAAATGATAGAAATTGATAATCGAATAATGAAAGTGCAAATAATTGAAGGGGAGAAAAAAGAAGGACATATGGAAGAGCATGTGATTGAAGTGTCAGCAATGGATGGGATTGACGAAGATATCGTTCCTGCGGCATTCCAAGAAGAGGATGTGGTCATTTCAGTGAAGCAAGAACAAATTCAAGAAATTATGGATCTTCCAATGGATGATATATCGAAGACTTCAACGACGAAAGCTGAGTCAAGGTTCCAAGGAACGGTCGCATCCGAAGATGAACTGACAAATCCAGAGCCAATAAAAGCCGAGCCATTGGCAGCAGCTTCGGCATCATCCATGGAAAATATTACATTAAAGATCGAAGAAATCGTCATTGGTGCGAGTGCAGATTTGAAAGCTCCGCAAGAGCACACAATAGAAAATACAGCCAAAGAGATGCGTTTAACAAAAATCACTGGTCAAGATGAAGAAGGGTGCAAATCGAAGCCAATTGAAGTAAAATTAGAAAAAGAAGCGGAAATAACAAGTGCCTTATTTGATATACCGAAAGAAATGGATGGCGAGTTTGAAGACACATCAATCCGACGCTCAGGCCGCATCAGAACTATAAACAAAACGAAGCAGCGAGCGCAGGGCTTTGGTTTAGTTAAGGATAAAAAGCGTGCATCAGTCGTTGTCGATGAGGACTCGAGCAATGCAAGTTTTGATGTATCTGTTGATAATTCCTTAGATAAAGATACAGCACAGCCGGGAGAGCCGAAAATTAAAATAAAAACCGAAGAAGAATTGGAAAAGGAAAAAGTTGACCGAGAAAATGGTATGAAGCTGTTCGTTCCGATCATTGATAACGAATACCGATCAGAAAGAACAATCAGCAAAGAAGCGAAAAAGATGACATGTGACTGTTTTCTCACGCAATCTGAAATTGAGCGTGGCGAATTGGGGTGTGGAGACGACTGCTTAAATAGAATGTTGTTGATTGAGTGCGGACCAAAATGTATTGTTGGCGATCGCTGCACCAACCGCCGGTTCCAGAAGCATGCAAATTCGGCTTGCAACATTTTTAAGACCGAAAAGAAGGGCTATGGTTTAGTTGCTACTTCTTTTATTCCACCTGGTGTTTTTATTATGGAATATGTAGGTGAAGTGCTGAACAGCAAGCAATTCGAAAAGCGCGCCAGTGATTATTCGAGGCTTCAAAATGCTCACTACTACTTCATGGCACTCAGTAGTGATTGCGTCATTGATGCGACGAAGAAGGGAAACATTTCACGTTTTATCAATCATTCATGCGATCCAAATGCAGAAACACAAAAATGGACCGTTAACGGTGAATTGAGAATCGGATTTTTCAGTACAAAACCAATAATGGCCGGTGATGAAATCACATTTGATTATCAATTCCAACGTTACGGGTAATTTTCGAGGAGGATTTATTTATCATATTCAAGCATGTGTAAATT
The DNA here is from genome assembly GCA_028476595.1 of Obolodiplosis robiniae. Taxonomy (NCBI): domain Eukaryota; kingdom Metazoa; phylum Arthropoda; class Insecta; order Diptera; family Cecidomyiidae; genus Obolodiplosis; species Obolodiplosis robiniae. Next base: position 1,173,401 of record CM052017.1, on the reverse strand, counting down.
TACAATATTTTATTGATTAATTGTTCTTTATGCTACAGAAAAGAGGCGCAAAAGTGCCATTGTGAAGCAGGTAATTGCCGTGGGTGGATTGGAGGTGAGCCTGAATCAGATGAAGAGTTAGAGTCGGATGATGAGGATGAAAGTGAAGATGACACAATAGCCGAAATCACTGGCAAAGATGATAGCGAGCTGTCGGAATCGAAAGTCGTTGCCTCTTCAGATGAAATAATAAAAAGGAAAGGAAAAATACCAAAACCAAAGAAGCCAAAAGATACAACAAAGAAACCAACAAGGAAAGAAAGAACCAAAACAAATCGAAAGATTTCGACCGATTTTAAGAAGCACATGAATAGAGTTGAAATCCTCGAAGATCCCGATCTCGACAAAGAAATTGATGTTTTGGCCAGAAATGGTCTGAAGAATCAAGTTCAAACTCTTCAATTGAGTCGATTGATGGGTATGTTGACATCACTCAATCATTATTCTCAACGATGTATTTGGCCATTTGAGTGCCTGAGATAAAAGTGAAAATAAAGAATCGTTCGAGAATGAGTGTGACATGAACGTTGCTGAGGCAAAAATGCATTATAAGAATGTGACTTTGCAAAAACACAACATTTCTAAGCCTTTTTTCGTTTTTGCGAAATCACATTTTCTTGATCGAACGATTCTGAACCTTCCCTTTTATTCTCAGGCACTCATTTAGTTTTTTCTTGTTCTATTTTTGTTATTTTCTTCATTCTTAGTTCGTGCCAAGCTTCAAAAGGCCAAGCAACGTTTGCTATTGCTTCTGGGTGACGGAGAATTGCCTTGTCGTCGACTTTTTCTTGACTATCATGGTTTGAAATTGATACATTCATGGATGTCAGATGTCAACAACGCCGATCGAATATTGAGTCTAACATTTCGCTTGGACGTTCTTCAAACTCTCGAAAAACTACCGATTACAAATAAAACAGCGCTTCAAGACAGTAAAGTGCTCTCAACTGTCCAAAGATGGTCAACAATTTCAGAGTATTCTTTCCTCGCAAACGAAACTGGAGATAGCAATCAAGCAATGGCGAATGCTGCCAACGATGAATCATCTCCTTCGGACAGTGGTTCAGGCACGCCGATTCTAAATGATGAAACATCTAGTCCAAAAGTAGACGAATCTTCTACACCAACCAATACCACAGAATCGACAAAAAATGAGCAAAAACCCTTAGAGACGCCAATCGCATCAACAAATGCAACAAATGTGAAAGCATCAGATGTACTCGATGCCATACCACAAATTCTCGAACAAAATTCAGCCATCAAAGGCATGGGCGTTGACTTACTCAAAAGTATTATCAGCACAACTGAAAAGAATACTAAAATCATCGAAGATACCGAAAAATTGCCCGATGGTGAAATCGGAAAATTGGTGCGTGATATTTGCTTATTAGCATCGAAATTGGTATGCACTTGGGAGCAATTGCCCGAATCATTCAAGATCCCCAAGAAATTGCGTATCGAACAAATGAAAGAGCATGAACGAGAAGCTGATGAAAGTTACAAAGAAAACGTCGAGGAGAAAAACGTGCAAAAAACACCGACAGCATTCAGTAGCAGTGGTCGGTTTATTGAACGGGTTGCATCCAGTAAAGTTGGAGACACGCCTGATCCACGCGAAAAGGATCCCCGTGAGAAAGATCCACGTGAAAAAGATCCGAGATTTCGACGGTATAATAGCGCCCTTTCAAAACATCAGAGGCGACAAATGTTTGAAGCAAAAGTACGGAATTGTCTTCACAATACTCTGTAGAATAAACTTGATCGATTGCAGTTAATTGCATAATTTATTTTTGATTTTCAGGTTGCCCAAGAAGATGCCGAACGCAAAAAAACTATGGATCATGCAATACACGAGGCACGATGCTTCTTCTTTCAGTTGGATCCTCGAATAACAAGGGATTTTATGGTTCCGGTGTGTGTTAATCCAACCAATGGCCAATGGTATGGCGATAAGATGATTAAAATTCCAACACCACCAAGTCATGTAAGTATCTCCAAATCACTTAACCATTTGCGAAAAACAATTTTCTCTACCAATTGTATCACTGCAAGTGAAATGCTTTTTTTAAGCCATTTTGTTAAATGTAATTGCAAAAACATTGAATATTCGAATGACCTTCCAGAGTCACATCAAACCACCACCTGTTCCTCTTCCGACTGACATCAACGAATACAATATTCCATTGATTGATTTACCCGATCTATGGAAGTATGCGATCAATGACAAGGGACAAATTTACTATTATCATACGAAAATATTGATACCACAATGGGAGCCACCAATTAAGCTACTGCCGCTTATGGAAGAGCATCGAATCAACGACATCAACATCAAAATTGAAAGCATCGATACTCCAATTCATTCGCTCGAAGAAGATCACGAGACTGAGCATGATTGCGACGATGAAGATGAGGATGTTGTCTCAATTCTATCAAATTCCAAAATGAATGCCAACTGTATATTGGAATTGCGATCAGATCCCATTTTAGAAAAGTATAACGATGATGATTCCAGTTCGACTGATTCGGATGATAGTCTCGTTAATGAACTTACCGTGCTTGAGGCGAAATATTCCTTCATTAAAAAGGAGACGGAACAATATTGGGGTAAGAATGAACCAATGCATGATTTTAGCTGGCCAAACAGATTGCTTGTAGAAGCAGTAGATCACCACTGTTTATTCAACAGCCAACCTCGATAGCCAGCTGAATACATTAATTGGAATGAACAATTTATGAGTTAATCAATCACACAATGTACAGGGTGGGCCATCTAACGTTTGCATTTTGACAAAATTGTTTATTTAGAGAATGACAGCTCAAATGTCAAAATGTCTCAAATGTCAAAATTTTATATGGCCCACCCTATATATAAATAATGCTGAAAATGTTGATCACATTTCCAGAAAATATGAAACGACCACCGAATTTAAATGAAGAAATAGCTGCTATGGCAAAATCCGACTCGTCCTGCGTATCTCCCATGTCAGTGGAGAATAATCGTGTGAGAGAAGAGGAAAAGCAAATCAACTCAGCAATCAAATCAAATACATCTGATCTTAAACACAAGCGAAAGAAGAATCGATCACAACTGGTTCAAGAGATCCGCATAAGTGTAAGTGTTTAGTTAACATTTGATAATAATTAAGGAAATTTACAAAAAGGGGACAGTATTTTATTGATTCTTGCTATTGCATTTTCCTGCCATTGTCATTTGCAGCCTTTATCAGAAGAAATGAAGCGAGAATTACGACGGGATTCAAGGCGCTACAAGGAGAATAAAGCAAAGTTACGTCGACAGAAAGAGATGCTATTGAAACGAAGGAATGATTCAAAAACTGCGTACGCTGAAGCTCCTGTTCGGAAACTCAAGAAGATTACTGAAGGCCTACCGCAAGTTTCAAAACACACAACAACATCCGATTCACACAGCTCCCATCTGGACAGTCATTCATTTCCGCTTACCTCATTTTCATCATCTCGATATAGTGGCGATTCGTTTGATGCAAAGCGCACAAAGTCTTCGGCATTCGTCTCACTTTCGGCCGGAGGGTTATCTGCACAATCGAGTTCATTAGATTTGCCATCATTACCCACAATCGATGTACCAACACCAGCACCAATACCAATTCCAACACCCACTCCAACACGAACATTGCAATCCACCCGAATCAGCTTGTCATCAACATCAACATCAACATCATTGACACAGAGCATTGTAAATAAATTGCCAAGCATCGGCCACAAATTTGTTGGTGATACAGAGGAATTAATTTTGAAAAATACGATTAAGCCAATTAAGTTTGCCGAAGCGGCGGCAAGTACCTCAGCCAATGTACCAACGGCTACAAGTGCATTTAGAAGCATACCCACTCATCAGCCACAACCATCACAGCAGCCACAACAGCTCGCAGCCAAAAAACAACCTCATTCAATCTCAACAAAATCGTAAGTTTTTTACCGAAATCATTAATAATTATCAAACCAATGATGCAGCTTCTTTGGCTGGCACGCCAAGAATTTGTAACATCTGCCTGCGTTCAATTCAACCATTCATTGAAGATATGTAATCAATCTATTTTCCATGTTGAAGGTCTCCCAAGCCAATGATCAGAAAGAAGAAGAATTCATCAGATCCAAATGAATGCATCGATGTGAATGGTCCGGCAGCAAAGAAGATCAAAGAGAAATTCAAGTCAGATATTTCAGGTGATATTGTGCGGCATTTGAAGCCATACTTTAGCAAAACATGCACAATTGGACAAATTCAGAGCAGTGACGATTTCCGACATTTGGCGCGAAAGGTATTCTGGTTATGAGAGTATAACAATTTCAACGACACTCTCCATTCAATTCAGAAACGTTTCTAACCAAAGTACTTTTTGTTCGTAAATTTTCAGCTCACATTCTTCGTTATGCTGAAAGAACTCAAGTATTGTAACAATGTAAGCTTATTAGAAGTGACTGATTCCGTGAAGAATAAGGCGCGCGAGTACATCAAAAAGTATATGTCGAAATTTGGAAAAACCTATATTCGAGATGAAAACGAAAAGGATTATCATTTTGAAGATTTGTAGATAAGAAGCGAGCGAACGTGTTTCAGAACCAACTGAGATCAAGATATTAGAAAAATTGCCTCTAAAGAAAAAAAAAGCAATCGGCTTACAAATTGCCAAATTGATTGTTTTTATTATTATTGCTATTAGTTTATAACAAGTTTTTTTTTTTTTAATTTCAAATCAAAAATAACGAAATGGTAGCTAAATTGAATGAATTGCGAACTAGATGTAATATTCAATAAATAGAGAACAATAATTTTATAGAAGCTTTGTGTGTATATTACTGGCTAGGATCAAATTAAAATAATTACATGATGCACAGATCAACTCGTTCAATATTTAACATGTAGTTACGTACCATGAATTGTTCGAAATTTCGTGCACTTGGTTAAGTTAGGTTGCTAGTTTCACAATGATCTAACCGCCGGACGATTGTTTTTATACAGTTTGAATCGGCCAATGATGAATTGTATGAAAAAATTCTTTGGTGACCAAATGCCTAAAGCTAGCCTTTTTCACATATTTAATAGCGAATTAACTTTTGGCTGTGAAATCAACTTAAAGAAGAAAAAATGATGCACGGATACACAGCAAAAGTGTACGAACACAAACAACGTCTTCTACTCCTTTAATTTGTCATACATATATTTCATCCATCAATGATTTATTCTTATGATTCGAACTTAGTTGTCCCCTGAAATTTAGAAAATAATGTTTTTTTTTTCTTCGTTTCGTTAGAAAGCAATAAAAATGAACAATTATTTAAATGCTGGACGAATTATTCTTTTCTTATTATATTATATAGACGATTCCAATTGTCAAAAAGCAAATTATCTTTGCACTGGATGCACGGACGCTGAGATGCCATAGGCTGCCGTTTTGCCAGAATTATATAATTATAATATTGGATTTACAACACAACAATCAAATGATATGATTCCTATCTTCAAAATTAAAAACATCATTTCCAATGTTGGGGACGTGCAACAAAAATGACATCTATTTGTCTGGAGTTTCAGATTGTTCCATTCGAATTCACAATTCGAATCAGAGAAAAATAAAAAACCTACCATTTTTTTTTGTAAACACACATTTACCACCTCTATCTTTATGCTCAGTTCAGTATGCTACTTCAGGTAAGAGTTGACGTATTTAGTGTGCGTACACATAATCTGCATCAGAATTTTTTTTCTGTAAAACCATTGTCGTGTTATGTGACAAAACATGTGATCGATGTGAATTGATGATATGCTTCTCAATTGAAATCCAACAAAAACAGCATGTAAAAAACAATCTCATCGCACTATTGAAAAAAACGGCGGCACAAGATCCAATTAGCATGTCGATATCTTAAGCGCACTCGTCGTTTTACTCATCCTCTTGTTCATTCCGCTGGGTAGCTTATTATAGGCGTAGTGCGTACGGTGTGAAGGAATTCGAAGTAGTTGAATGCTGCGAAGATTCCTGGTTGGTTGATTAAACGTGATTTTGCTCTATAGCTCTGGAGCATCTATGAATCCGTTTATGTGATCGTAGAGGAAGAATATGTTCATGTTGATTCTACGGCGGTGAAGAGATTCGATTGCTATCAAATCGCATCTTGTTTTGTATGTTGGGAAGGGATTGCTGATAAGTAGTAGGAAAAGGCAGGTTCGCATGCCTGCCGCATCGATTTGCCTAGAAATTCGCCTTCCACTCCTATACGTATTACCATATTACACCTCTCTCTCTCTCTCTCTCTCTCTCTCTCTCTCTCTCTCTCTCTTTCTTTCTTTCTTTCTCTCTTTCTAAAGGGTGTCAGTAGTATAATTGTATGTTATTGCAAAACCGGTTTTAGCCCCGCCATCTTTCTTATCTAAAACTAAAAAGTAAAAAAACTACTAAGCTTTCAAAATGTAAACAAAAGATCTTTAGGTTTTTTTGAGAGAAAGTTCATTTTATTTCATTTAATTTAAAAAAAAACAGAAGTTGTAACTGAAACTACTACATCTTCTTCCTCATCATCTTGATTCAGACTACTTTGTTGTTTTTTTTTCCTTGAAAAATTTTGAAAAAATTGATTTTTTGGCAATTTTTTTTATAATAAAACTTAAAAAAAACACCGATTTGCTGCTGATTGGATCGTCAATCCATTTTATATAATCGGTCGACGATTTTGAATAGTAAATGGAGATCATTTAAATTTGGTAGTTTCGATCTCTTACCATGGAAATTTTCATTTTGTTCAAAAATTGAAATTGAAGTCGAATAAAAAGCAAAACGATACTTGCCATTTACTTGCGACTGGAATACGATTCCAGTTCGAGCTCGAAAAAAAGATATTAATAAAAAAAACAATCGTCGTCTCATTCAGAGTGAAAACTCTGATGTTCCGGTGGCCACCTATATAAACTTTAATCATTTGCCTTTCGGCTTGATGTATAAATCGAAACATATTTGTTTCATCCGGAACACTAACAAATCGATTTTTGAATTTTTTTTCACGATGATGTAGATGGTTGATTTTCGATGTGGCGACTGAAAATTATCCCAAACATTCAAATTAATGTTTTGAAAATATTAAAACGTGGACGATCACAATTCATACAAGTATATAAATAATATTCAAATGTACATCTTATCGAACTTTTTTTTAAACAAATCTTTCCTAAGGTCTACTTTTCCTTTTTTTCTTTTTTCTTTCACTAACCGTAGTAAACTTTGAAGTCTGTTCAAAGCGTTTATTGCCCGATTTGTTGGCTCTTGGCCAAAAAGATCCGATAAACTTTCTTCCCGCAGGTGACACAATAAGAAGGATATATGCGCGTTTAAAAGACGTGCACATTTTGCTGTACGATTTGATCTTGCCCGTGAGGTATTTCCTTGGCTTCGATAATCTGTTTGAATCTCCTTTATTGCATTAATCACCTGTACCAATGCTTCTTTAATATCATCTTCAAAAATATCTATACATCGGTTCGCAAGATTCAAAAATACTGGACATGTAATGTTCCATCCATCCAGAAAATCTTCATCTGACGAACTAGACTGATCTGAGCCAGCTGGCGAAAGAGTGTTCGAGTTAGAACTTCCTTCCGTTGAAGATGGGATAGGAGAAATTGTTGGAACTAATTGTTCTCCTGAATCAGCTCCACCAAACAAACGCAACGATAAATAAATCGTAGAATGATTCTCGATACCGTAACTGGCCAAAGAGTGGCCATATTCAAGTTTTTTTGATGCAAAGTATAGCTGTTGTGTTTTTTTTGGGATTTTTGTTTTATCTTCAATCAGGAACTTCAAATGCTCTATATTGTTGCAGGATTTCATGTCCAAAATGATGGTTTTCGTATCAAACAATGCGACGAAAAGTTGAATGCCTTGACATTTGCCACAGTAATGACGGTCTTCGTGGGCAGCCATGAATTCACCAGCACCACAGTTTTCACCTGGGCACTCGCGACGCAAGCGGTGAATTTTGCCGTCCTCATCGACCTGCAATATTGGATAAAAAATTTAAAATAATATTCATAGTAGTTTTGTAGCTATTTATAAATAGTAATTTTTCTTTTTTTGTCTTTGAATTATAACTAATGTGGATTTTATAATGAAAACTTACTTCAACATCAAGAACATTAGCAACAACCTCAACAAGTAGAATTCCTAGATTTTCACGTTGAGCAGAACATAGCTGCTTGGAAGGATCTGGCTGCGCATATTGTATCATCTTTTTTATTAAACCTAAGAAGAAACAAAAACATTATTATTAACACGAAATTCCATCTATGCAATTGTTTTCTGTAGAGAAAATTCCACACGAAAAAATCATTTTTTCGTACCCATTTCTGAATCGCCACGTGGTTCACTCGTACCATCATATCCATTGTACTTTTGATCGGAACGTCCGGCTGACATCCATTCACCGGGCGATTGTAAAATTGAAGCCACTTCACGATGACCTTCATCGACACGTTCACGTGCTTTGTCTAATGGTGTTTTTCCATCTTCATCACGTAAATCCGGATTTGCTCCATGTTTGAGTAGAATTTTTGCAATGCTCGGACGACCAAAGCATGCTGCATAATGTAATGATGAACTACGTTGTCCTTTATTCACATCGGCACCTTTTTCACATAGATATTCGACCATTTCAAATGTACCAAATGCCGATGCCAAATTTAATAATGTTTGACCAACATCATCCATGCAATTTACATCGATGCCACCCATTTCAATGGCTTCAATTAATGCTTCACTATCTTTACTTCGAATACAATCGATCAATTGACGATGGGTTCGTTCATGAGTTGAATCAAATAAAAGCATAAGCAATAGATCAGCCAAGTGCATACAATCCAATATGCATCGTTCGTCGCCTTTTAATGCACGTTCCATCGCTTCACGCAAATTTGAACGTAGTAAATCCTGTGGGACTTGTTTATCGGATGTACCGTCGTCGAAGGTTTTCACAACAACTGGTCGTATTGTCTGACCGGAAAAGAGAGAAACCAAGAGAATGAACAATCTACAAATAATTGTTGTTGGTTGATATTGCAATTGATATTCGTTTGGTGGCGCTGTCTGTTCGTATTCTGTCACTCAAAGCTGAAGTGTCTGTCTGCGAATACCATCGCGAGTAAATACACGGTTAGAACGCAAGAACGAACCCATAATACAAATGTCATCTCTCACCGAAACTACGGCAATACAGTAATTTTGAAATACTTGAAATAATGGCATTGCTAGTGACAAGACGCAGTGTGAGGGGAATACTATTTGAACTCTGTCGATTGTTGTCACCGAGAGCGTATGTGTTGGTGGAAGTAATAAATGTGTTCGAAAAAAAATATTGACTTAAAAGTGTGAGGAACTTCAGAAAAAAAGGTTTATTATGGATTTCAAACGATATGTAAAATTCGATTAATCAACAACAAATCAAGTATTCATAAAAATAAATTCGATTTTCATTCGGAAATTGGTTTTTAAACTTTGTTATACCCCAAGAACAATTTCATCAATGTTCCATCCTTCGAATGTTTTTGGGGTAATTTAGTTCGCGACTTTATAATCAACATTTTCGTTTCATCTCTATATTGAGCAAAATTATTTTGATGCGTTTCCTACATATTCATTTAACGTGAGAAAATAGAAAAAACTCCAGTTTGAAACGAAGATCGCCGATCGCCGCTCACAAATAAGTCAATCTGGATCTCGTTCTGTGTGATTCACATTTTCAATTTTGACAAATTGTTTGTAATTTGATACAACGTTACCAAAAAAGTGTACATTGAATTCTCTTAATTCAGCAGTATTTTGTAAGTTTTCTACCGGATATATATTTGAGTGCCTGGAAATAAAAGTGAAGATAAAGAATCGTCATTTCACAGTCATTTTGATTTAGTGCGAAATCACAGTTTCTTGTTCGAACTATTATTCCTAGGCACTCATATAAGAACGAGTATATGGATCTATCGACTGTTCTTCGATATTATTGTCTGTCAATTGAACAATAAACTAAATGCGACTCTTTTTTTGTTTGAAGAATCGATTGTTTTGAGTGCTCAAGAAATTTGATCCAGACATAAAATCAAATGGATAGTTTGACAGCCAATACATTGAAATTTTAATGCAAAAACCATTGAATGTGTTAGAAGCAAGAGGAGAAGAGACCCGATCCAGATAAATCAAATAGAGAATGGGGCGTAAAGAAAAGGCCGCTAACGCGGCTGAAGCTTCGCCGGCCTCGTCGACAATCATCAGCAAACGTACCTACATGCGACAAACTTCAAATAAGGCCATTAGTCAACCCACAGCTGAATCGTGTTCAACCAACAACCGACTGGAAAATTATAATGTAATGAAGAAATAATTGTTTTATATTTATAATTGACTTGGTGTGCACTTTTGCACATTCAAATATTTCTCTGTCATTAAAACAGAAAAATGCTTTAATATTGTTGATTTCTTCATTCGATTCAATTGATTTGATTGTTTTATGGATGAAAAAATAAACAAGTTTATCTTCGAGATCGGAAAGCAATCATTCTGACTGAATTGATATTTTGTTTGTTTCAGGCGAATGAAACTGATTCTCAGATAGAAAACGGGTGTTCAAATGATGCAGAAAGCAGTATCGAAAATATAGAAGCAACAACCGGCAAATCATTAAAGGGGAAAAAGCGTACAGCATTGTTTAAAAATATGGCGGACAATGCCGATGTGCGAATGGGAACGCCACAAACAATAGCAATGGTATCGTCAATTGCACAGCGTCCTCGTCGGCAAGTTAAACATAAATTCATCAAGAGTGCGAACATCAACGTGATTGAAAATAATATGAATAGTAGTGATAGCTCTGGTGCAGCAAAAAATGAAGCCGCATCGTTGACATTGTTGAACAGTTTGTCACCAAACAATAAAATGCGCCTAGTGCCTATGATACATCGTTTGCCGATAAATGCAAACAATTTGAAGTGGCAAGAGGTGGTGGACAAAGATGATACCGAATCGTTGCATTTGAATGCGACCGAACGTATGCAAAACGATTCAGCTACACAACATATTATGGATTTTGAGCTTGAACATCACAGCAACACTAGCAATAGTGAGCAAAATAATTGTCAAAATCAAGAATCGCAAGAGATCGAGTGTTCTTTGCAAAGCGACAGATTTGTAGACAACGCCGATGTGGATGTTCAAGAAGAACGCGTTCATGAGGAGTATCCTGATCCAAATAGTGGTTCAGCAAACTGTAAGAAATCTAACTCCATTTTCTATATAACATCAGCACATCGTATTAAATGTAATTCATTTTCGAAAATTTACATTCGATATCTTTATTTTCCAGCTTTTATTGATGACGAAGATGTCTTCAATAACGCTGACGACGACGAAGATGACATTATGATTGTTGAAGAAAAAGACACAGTTAATGTTTCGGATCAAATTGAGTATGTGATGGAAGAAGTGGTTATAGAAGAGGCGATTGGCGATGACATTTATTCAGAAATTGTATGCGTCTCACCGAAGCACTTTGTTCAAAATGAAGCCGAAAGTGATTGCAAGACGAATTACGATTATAATGATGAAATTGAAAATGAAGCATCATCATCGCAAACAACACAGATTGATTGTGACAATCAAACCGAACCAATTTATTTATCTGATTCTATGAGTTGTTTTGATTCAGATTCCGATACGCAGGATTCAGGAATGCCGGCATCAAGTAATAGCGTGAAGACAGACCGAGAAATAGAACCATCGCCCGTCGAACAAACCAGCTCAGACAACATGAATGACGAGTTAGAAAATCTGAACGAATGTGTAGATGATGTAATTATCATGCCTGAATGCACTGACACTATTGAAATCGACCGATCTGATGATAGCGAAGACGAGAGATTTGCTAGCAGATACGCATTTGAAACGGTTGTTGAAAGTGATTCGCAGCCACCACCATCAACAGTTAAAAGCGAAAATACCGAAAACGAATTGAGGTCAGAGTATGAAAATATCAAATTGGATGATACAACCACTGATGCAGATGATGATTCGAGTGGAGCGGAGAAACGCAGTAAGCGCTCACGCCGAGATAATATTTTGCGTAAAAGTTACTCAATTCGCCGAACATATGCAAAGCGAAAACTGAAAAATGACTCCGAAACTCAATGGCACAACGAAGTGAATCGAAACAGAAATGAAGAATGCTCGAGCAGTGATTCGAAAGAACAGCAACAAACCGAACATTTCATTACTGACGAAAGTTTGATCAGCCAAAAAGTCCAAGCAAGACTTTTGACAGTACAAGATTGCAATACAACAGATGGAACCGACGAGGAAAATCAGTTAAATGTAAATAAAGCGAAAATGGTACGAACGTACCAACGTAAAAAGATGCTTCCTTCAGAATTAGCACCTTACGAATGCGAAGAAGAGAAGTCAAAAATGGAATTGAGTAGTTCGCAAAACGAAAGAGTGTCCGTTAATGTTGATGTGAGTACATTAGAATCACAATCGGAGCCAATTATTGCACCAAGAAAACGCGGTCGACCCAGAAAGAAAGTTATCATCAGAAATAAAGCACCAATCTCTAGCGGCTCTGACGAAAAAGATCCAGATTTTGTGGAGAGTCAATCAACTTCCGAACTGTCAGATGCAAACAATCTGATTGAAAAACAGTATGAGGAGGAAAAAACAGAAGAAAAAGTTTGTCCCGATATAACAACGGAAATTCAAGAGACTATCGCCGAATATCAAGATGTGCTTTTTGATAATGCTGAGACGGATGTTGTTACAACCGCTGCGAATGAAGTGATCATTCCAATGGAAATGCCTCATGATGATGACATACATGACCTGGTAGCTGAAGTGGAAATGAAAGTGCCAACAAGAGAAAATATTGTGGAAGAAAAAATCGATGAAGCGATTCTAGATGAAATGAAAGAAGTTGAATCGAAACCAGTCGACAGTAAGTTTCACATTGTATTATTGCCATTATTGATAATTAAATAATTTGTACGTGTCTCAAAACAGGATCTGGAAATCCCAAAGAAAATTCACCACAGTCAACCTCCAAAATAATGGTTGAAATACCAACAAGTGTGCAATCGGAAGAAATGATAGAAATTGATAATCGAATAATGAAAGTGCAAATAATTGAAGGGGAGAAAAAAGAAGGACATATGGAAGAGCATGTGATTGAAGTGTCAGCAATGGATGGGATTGACGAAGATATCGTTCCTGCGGCATTCCAAGAAGAGGATGTGGTCATTTCAGTGAAGCAAGAACAAATTCAAGAAATTATGGATCTTCCAATGGATGATATATCGAAGACTTCAACGACGAAAGCTGAGTCAAGGTTCCAAGGAACGGTCGCATCCGAAGATGAACTGACAAATCCAGAGCCAATAAAAGCCGAGCCATTGGCAGCAGCTTCGGCATCATCCATGGAAAATATTACATTAAAGATCGAAGAAATCGTCATTGGTGCGAGTGCAGATTTGAAAGCTCCGCAAGAGCACACAATAGAAAATACAGCCAAAGAGATGCGTTTAACAAAAATCACTGGTCAAGATGAAGAAGGGTGCAAATCGAAGCCAATTGAAGTAAAATTAGAAAAAGAAGCGGAAATAACAAGTGCCTTATTTGATATACCGAAAGAAATGGATGGCGAGTTTGAAGACACATCAATCCGACGCTCAGGCCGCATCAGAACTATAAACAAAACGAAGCAGCGAGCGCAGGGCTTTGGTTTAGTTAAGGATAAAAAGCGTGCATCAGTCGTTGTCGATGAGGACTCGAGCAATGCAAGTTTTGATGTATCTGTTGATAATTCCTTAGATAAAGATACAGCACAGCCGGGAGAGCCGAAAATTAAAATAAAAACCGAAGAAGAATTGGAAAAGGAAAAAGTTGACCGAGAAAATGGTATGAAGCTGTTCGTTCCGATCATTGATAACGAATACCGATCAGAAAGAACAATCAGCAAAGAAGCGAAAAAGATGACATGTGACTGTTTTCTCACGCAATCTGAAATTGAGCGTGGCGAATTGGGGTGTGGAGACGACTGCTTAAATAGAATGTTGTTGATTGAGTGCGGACCAAAATGTATTGTTGGCGATCGCTGCACCAACCGCCGGTTCCAGAAGCATGCAAATTCGGCTTGCAACATTTTTAAGACCGAAAAGAAGGGCTATGGTTTAGTTGCTACTTCTTTTATTCCACCTGGTGTTTTTATTATGGAATATGTAGGTGAAGTGCTGAACAGCAAGCAATTCGAAAAGCGCGCCAGTGATTATTCGAGGCTTCAAAATGCTCACTACTACTTCATGGCACTCAGTAGTGATTGCGTCATTGATGCGACGAAGAAGGGAAACATTTCACGTTTTATCAATCATTCATGCGATCCAAATGCAGAAACACAAAAATGGACCGTTAACGGTGAATTGAGAATCGGATTTTTCAGTACAAAACCAATAATGGCCGGTGATGAAATCACATTTGATTATCAATTCCAACGTTACGGGTAATTTTCGAGGAGGATTTATTTATCATATTCAAGCATGTGTAAATTTACAATATTTTATTGATTAATTGTTCTTTATGCTACAGAAAAGAGGCGCAAAAGTGCCATTGTGAAGCAGGTAATTGCCGTGGGTGGATTGGAGGTGAGCCTGAATCAGATGAAGAGTTAGAGTCGGATGATGAGGATGAAAGTGAAGATGACACAATAGCCGAAATCACTGGCAAAGATGATAGCGAGCTGTCGGAATCGAAAGTCGTTGCCTCTTCAGATGAAATAATAAAAAGGAAAGGAAAAATACCAAAACCAAAGAAGCCAAAAGATACAACAAAGAAACCAACAAGGAAAGAAAGAACCAAAACAAATCGAAAGATTTCGACCGATTTTAAGAAGCACATGAATAGAGTTGAAATCCTCGAAGATCCCGATCTCGACAAAGAAATTGATGTTTTGGCCAGAAATGGTCTGAAGAATCAAGTTCAAACTCTTCAATTGAGTCGATTGATGGGTATGTTGACATCACTCAATCATTATTCTCAACGATGTATTTGGCCATTTGAGTGCCTGAGATAAAAGTGAAAATAAAGAATCGTTCGAGAATGAGTGTGACATGAACGTTGCTGAGGCAAAAATGCATTATAAGAATGTGACTTTGCAAAAACACAACATTTCTAAGCCTTTTTTCGTTTTTGCGAAATCACATTTTCTTGATCGAACGATTCTGAACCTTCCCTTTTATTCTCAGGCACTCATTTAGTTTTTTCTTGTTCTATTTTTGTTATTTTCTTCATTCTTAGTTCGTGCCAAGCTTCAAAAGGCCAAGCAACGTTTGCTATTGCTTCTGGGTGACGGAGAATTGCCTTGTCGTCGACTTTTTCTTGACTATCATGGTTTGAAATTGATACATTCATGGATGTCAGATGTCAACAACGCCGATCGAATATTGAGTCTAACATTTCGCTTGGACGTTCTTCAAACTCTCGAAAAACTACCGATTACAAATAAAACAGCGCTTCAAGACAGTAAAGTGCTCTCAACTGTCCAAAGATGGTCAACAATTTCAGAGTATTCTTTCCTCGCAAACGAAACTGGAGATAGCAATCAAGCAATGGCGAATGCTGCCAACGATGAATCATCTCCTTCGGACAGTGGTTCAGGCACGCCGATTCTAAATGATGAAACATCTAGTCCAAAAGTAGACGAATCTTCTACACCAACCAATACCACAGAATCGACAAAAAATGAGCAAAAACCCTTAGAGACGCCAATCGCATCAACAAATGCAACAAATGTGAAAGCATCAGATGTACTCGATGCCATACCACAAATTCTCGAACAAAATTCAGCCATCAAAGGCATGGGCGTTGACTTACTCAAAAGTATTATCAGCACAACTGAAAAGAATACTAAAATCATCGAAGATACCGAAAAATTGCCCGATGGTGAAATCGGAAAATTGGTGCGTGATATTTGCTTATTAGCATCGAAATTGGTATGCACTTGGGAGCAATTGCCCGAATCATTCAAGATCCCCAAGAAATTGCGTATCGAACAAATGAAAGAGCATGAACGAGAAGCTGATGAAAGTTACAAAGAAAACGTCGAGGAGAAAAACGTGCAAAAAACACCGACAGCATTCAGTAGCAGTGGTCGGTTTATTGAACGGGTTGCATCCAGTAAAGTTGGAGACACGCCTGATCCACGCGAAAAGGATCCCCGTGAGAAAGATCCACGTGAAAAAGATCCGAGATTTCGACGGTATAATAGCGCCCTTTCAAAACATCAGAGGCGACAAATGTTTGAAGCAAAAGTACGGAATTGTCTTCACAATACTCTGTAGAATAAACTTGATCGATTGCAGTTAATTGCATAATTTATTTTTGATTTTCAGGTTGCCCAAGAAGATGCCGAACGCAAAAAAACTATGGATCATGCAATACACGAGGCACGATGCTTCTTCTTTCAGTTGGATCCTCGAATAACAAGGGATTTTATGGTTCCGGTGTGTGTTAATCCAACCAATGGCCAATGGTATGGCGATAAGATGATTAAAATTCCAACACCACCAAGTCATGTAAGTATCTCCAAATCACTTAACCATTTGCGAAAAACAATTTTCTCTACCAATTGTATCACTGCAAGTGAAATGCTTTTTTTAAGCCATTTTGTTAAATGTAATTGCAAAAACATTGAATATTCGAATGACCTTCCAGAGTCACATCAAACCACCACCTGTTCCTCTTCCGACTGACATCAACGAATACAATATTCCATTGATTGATTTACCCGATCTATGGAAGTATGCGATCAATGACAAGGGACAAATTTACTATTATCATACGAAAATATTGATACCACAATGGGAGCCACCAATTAAGCTACTGCCGCTTATGGAAGAGCATCGAATCAACGACATCAACATCAAAATTGAAAGCATCGATACTCCAATTCATTCGCTCGAAGAAGATCACGAGACTGAGCATGATTGCGACGATGAAGATGAGGATGTTGTCTCAATTCTATCAAATTCCAAAATGAATGCCAACTGTATATTGGAATTGCGATCAGATCCCATTTTAGAAAAGTATAACGATGATGATTCCAGTTCGACTGATTCGGATGATAGTCTCGTTAATGAACTTACCGTGCTTGAGGCGAAATATTCCTTCATTAAAAAGGAGACGGAACAATATTGGGGTAAGAATGAACCAATGCATGATTTTAGCTGGCCAAACAGATTGCTTGTAGAAGCAGTAGATCACCACTGTTTATTCAACAGCCAACCTCGATAGCCAGCTGAATACATTAATTGGAATGAACAATTTATGAGTTAATCAATCACACAATGTACAGGGTGGGCCATCTAACGTTTGCATTTTGACAAAATTGTTTATTTAGAGAATGACAGCTCAAATGTCAAAATGTCTCAAATGTCAAAATTTTATATGGCCCACCCTATATATAAATAATGCTGAAAATGTTGATCACATTTCCAGAAAATATGAAACGACCACCGAATTTAAATGAAGAAATAGCTGCTATGGCAAAATCCGACTCGTCCTGCGTATCTCCCATGTCAGTGGAGAATAATCGTGTGAGAGAAGAGGAAAAGCAAATCAACTCAGCAATCAAATCAAATACATCTGATCTTAAACACAAGCGAAAGAAGAATCGATCACAACTGGTTCAAGAGATCCGCATAAGTGTAAGTGTTTAGTTAACATTTGATAATAATTAAGGAAATTTACAAAAAGGGGACAGTATTTTATTGATTCTTGCTATTGCATTTTCCTGCCATTGTCATTTGCAGCCTTTATCAGAAGAAATGAAGCGAGAATTACGACGGGATTCAAGGCGCTACAAGGAGAATAAAGCAAAGTTACGTCGACAGAAAGAGATGCTATTGAAACGAAGGAATGATTCAAAAACTGCGTACGCTGAAGCTCCTGTTCGGAAACTCAAGAAGATTACTGAAGGCCTACCGCAAGTTTCAAAACACACAACAACATCCGATTCACACAGCTCCCATCTGGACAGTCATTCATTTCCGCTTACCTCATTTTCATCATCTCGATATAGTGGCGATTCGTTTGATGCAAAGCGCACAAAGTCTTCGGCATTCGTCTCACTTTCGGCCGGAGGGTTATCTGCACAATCGAGTTCATTAGATTTGCCATCATTACCCACAATCGATGTACCAACACCAGCACCAATACCAATTCCAACACCCACTCCAACACGAACATTGCAATCCACCCGAATCAGCTTGTCATCAACATCAACATCAACATCATTGACACAGAGCATTGTAAATAAATTGCCAAGCATCGGCCACAAATTTGTTGGTGATACAGAGGAATTAATTTTGAAAAATACGATTAAGCCAATTAAGTTTGCCGAAGCGGCGGCAAGTACCTCAGCCAATGTACCAACGGCTACAAGTGCATTTAGAAGCATACCCACTCATCAGCCACAACCATCACAGCAGCCACAACAGCTCGCAGCCAAAAAACAACCTCATTCAATCTCAACAAAATCGTAAGTTTTTTACCGAAATCATTAATAATTATCAAACCAATGATGCAGCTTCTTTGGCTGGCACGCCAAGAATTTGTAACATCTGCCTGCGTTCAATTCAACCATTCATTGAAGATATGTAATCAATCTATTTTCCATGTTGAAGGTCTCCCAAGCCAATGATCAGAAAGAAGAAGAATTCATCAGATCCAAATGAATGCATCGATGTGAATGGTCCGGCAGCAAAGAAGATCAAAGAGAAATTCAAGTCAGATATTTCAGGTGATATTGTGCGGCATTTGAAGCCATACTTTAGCAAAACATGCACAATTGGACAAATTCAGAGCAGTGACGATTTCCGACATTTGGCGCGAAAGGTATTCTGGTTATGAGAGTATAACAATTTCAACGACACTCTCCATTCAATTCAGAAACGTTTCTAACCAAAGTACTTTTTGTTCGTAAATTTTCAGCTCACATTCTTCGTTATGCTGAAAGAACTCAAGTATTGTAACAATGTAAGCTTATTAGAAGTGACTGATTCCGTGAAGAATAAGGCGCGCGAGTACATCAAAAAGTATATGTCGAAATTTGGAAAAACCTATATTCGAGATGAAAACGAAAAGGATTATCATTTTGAAGATTTGTAGATAAGAAGCGAGCGAACGTGTTTCAGAACCAACTGAGATCAAGATATTAGAAAAATTGCCTCTAAAGAAAAAAAAAGCAATCGGCTTACAAATTGCCAAATTGATTGTTTTTATTATTATTGCTATTAGTTTATAACAAGTTTTTTTTTTTTTAATTTCAAATCAAAAATAACGAAATGGTAGCTAAATTGAATGAATTGCGAACTAGATGTAATATTCAATAAATAGAGAACAATAATTTTATAGAAGCTTTGTGTGTATATTACTGGCTAGGATCAAATTAAAATAATTACATGATGCACAGATCAACTCGTTCAATATTTAACATGTAGTTACGTACCATGAATTGTTCGAAATTTCGTGCACTTGGTTAAGTTAGGTTGCTAGTTTCACAATGATCTAACCGCCGGACGATTGTTTTTATACAGTTTGAATCGGCCAATGATGAATTGTATGAAAAAATTCTTTGGTGACCAAATGCCTAAAGCTAGCCTTTTTCACATATTTAATAGCGAATTAACTTTTGGCTGTGAAATCAACTTAAAGAAGAAAAAATGATGCACGGATACACAGCAAAAGTGTACGAACACAAACAACGTCTTCTACTCCTTTAATTTGTCATACATATATTTCATCCATCAATGATTTATTCTTATGATTCGAACTTAGTTGTCCCCTGAAATTTAGAAAATAATGTTTTTTTTTTTCTTCGTTTCGTTAGAAAGCAATAAAAATGAACAATTATTTAAATGCTGGACGAATTATTCTTTTCTTATTATATTATATAGACGATTCCAATTGTCAAAAAGCAAATTATCTTTGCACTGGATGCACGGACGCTGAGATGCCATAGGCTGCCGTTTTGCCAGAATTATATAATTATAATATTGGATTTACAACACAACAATCAAATGATATGATTCCTATCTTCAAAATTAAAAACATCATTTCCAATGTTGGGGACGTGCAACAAAAATGACATCTATTTGTCTGGAGTTTCAGATTGTTCCATTCGAATTCACAATTCGAATCAGAGAAAAATAAAAAACCTACCATTTTTTTTTGTAAACACACATTTACCACCTCTATCTTTATGCTCAGTTCAGTATGCTACTTCAGGTAAGAGTTGACGTATTTAGTGTGCGTACACATAATCTGCATCAGAATTTTTTTTCTGTAAAACCATTGTCGTGTTATGTGACAAAACATGTGATCGATGTGAATTGATGATATGCTTCTCAATTGAAATCCAACAAAAACAGCATGTAAAAAACAATCTCATCGCACTATTGAAAAAAACGGCGGCACAAGATCCAATTAGCATGTCGATATCTTAAGCGCACTCGTCGTTTTACTCATCCTCTTGTTCATTCCGCTGGGTAGCTTATTATAGGCGTAGTGCGTACGGTGTGAAGGAATTCGAAGTAGTTGAATGCTGCGAAGATTCCTGGTTGGTTGATTAAACGTGATTTTGCTCTATAGCTCTGGAGCATCTATGAATCCGTTTATGTGATCGTAGAGGAAGAATATGTTCATGTTGATTCTACGGCGGTGAAGAGATTCGATTGCTATCAAATCGCATCTTGTTTTGTATGTTGGGAAGGGATTGCTGATAAGTAGTAGGAAAAGGCAGGTTCGCATGCCTGCCGCATCGATTTGCCTAGAAATTCGCCTTCCACTCCTATACGTATTACCATATTACACCTCTCTCTCTCTCTCTCTCTCTCTCTCTCTCTCTCTTTCTTTCTTTCTTTCTCTCTTTCTAAAGGGTGTCAGTAGTATAATTGTATGTTATTGCAAAACCGGTTTTAGCCCCGCCATCTTTCTTATCTAAAACTAAAAAGTAAAAAAACTACTAAGCTTTCAAAATGTAAACAAAAGATCTTTAGGTTTTTTTGAGAGAAAGTTCATTTTATTTCATTTAATTTAAAAAAAAACAGAAGTTGTAACTGAAACTACTACATCTTCTTCCTCATCATCTTGATTCAGACTACTTTGTTGTTTTTTTTTCCTTGAAAAATTTTGAAAAAATTGATTTTTTGGCAATTTTTTTTATAATAAAACTTAAAAAAAACACCGATTTGCTGCTGATTGGATCGTCAATCCATTTTATATAATCGGTCGACGATTTTGAATAGTAAATGGAGATCATTTAAATTTGGTAGTTTCGATCTCTTACCATGGAAATTTTCATTTTGTTCAAAAATTGAAATTGAAGTCGAATAAAAAGCAAAACGATACTTGCCATTTACTTGCGACTGGAATACGATTCCAGTTCGAGCTCGAAAAAAAGATATTAATAAAAAAAACAATCGTCGTCTCATTCAGAGTGAAAACTCTGATGTTCCGGTGGCCACCTATATAAACTTTAATCATTTGCCTTTCGGCTTGATGTATAAATCGAAACATATTTGTTTCATCCGGAACACTAACAAATCGATTTTTGAATTTTTTTTCACGATGATGTAGATGGTTGATTTTCGATGTGGCGACTGAAAATTATCCCAAACATTCAAATTAATGTTTTGAAAATATTAAAACGTGGACGATCACAATTCATACAAGTATATAAATAATATTCAAATGTACATCTTATCGAACTTTTTTTTAAACAAATCTTTCCTAAGGTCTACTTTTCCTTTTTTTCTTTTTTCTTTCACTAACCGTAGTAAACTTTGAAGTCTGTTCAAAGCGTTTATTGCCCGATTTGTTGGCTCTTGGCCAAAAAGATCCGATAAACTTTCTTCCCGCAGGTGACACAATAAGAAGGATATATGCGCGTTTAAAAGACGTGCACATTTTGCTGTACGATTTGATCTTGCCCGTGAGGTATTTCCTTGGCTTCGATAATCTGTTTGAATCTCCTTTATTGCATTAATCACCTGTACCAATGCTTCTTTAATATCATCTTCAAAAATATCTATACATCGGTTCGCAAGATTCAAAAATACTGGACATGTAATGTTCCATCCATCCAGAAAATCTTCATCTGACGAACTAGACTGATCTGAGCCAGCTGGCGAAAGAGTGTTCGAGTTAGAACTTCCTTCCGTTGAAGATGGGATAGGAGAAATTGTTGGAACTAATTGTTCTCCTGAATCAGCTCCACCAAACAAACGCAACGATAAATAAATCGTAGAATGATTCTCGATACCGTAACTGGCCAAAGAGTGGCCATATTCAAGTTTTTTTGATGCAAAGTATAGCTGTTGTGTTTTTTTTGGGATTTTTGTTTTATCTTCAATCAGGAACTTCAAATGCTCTATATTGTTGCAGGATTTCATGTCCAAAATGATGGTTTTCGTATCAAACAATGCGACGAAAAGTTGAATGCCTTGACATTTGCCACAGTAATGACGGTCTTCGTGGGCAGCCATGAATTCACCAGCACCACAGTTTTCACCTGGGCACTCGCGACGCAAGCGGTGAATTTTGCCGTCCTCATCGACCTGCAATATTGGATAAAAAATTTAAAATAATATTCATAGTAGTTTTGTAGCTATTTATAAATAGTAATTTTTCTTTTTTTGTCTTTGAATTATAACTAATGTGGATTTTATAATGAAAACTTACTTCAACATCAAGAACATTAGCAACAACCTCAACAAGTAGAATTCCTAGATTTTCACGTTGAGCAGAACATAGCTGCTTGGAAGGATCTGGCTGCGCATATTGTATCATCTTTTTTATTAAACCTAAGAAGAAACAAAAACATTATTATTAACACGAAATTCCATCTATGCAATTGTTTTCTGTAGAGAAAATTCCACACGAAAAAATCATTTTTTCGTACCCATTTCTGAATCGCCACGTGGTTCACTCGTACCATCATATCCATTGTACTTTTGATCGGAACGTCCGGCTGACATCCATTCACCGGGCGATTGTAAAATTGAAGCCACTTCACGATGACCTTCATCGACACGTTCACGTGCTTTGTCTAATGGTGTTTTTCCATCTTCATCACGTAAATCCGGATTTGCTCCATGTTTGAGTAGAATTTTTGCAATGCTCGGACGACCAAAGCATGCTGCATAATGTAATGATGAACTACGTTGTCCTTTATTCACATCGGCACCTTTTTCACATAGATATTCGACCATTTCAAATGTACCAAATGCCGATGCCAAATTTAATAATGTTTGACCAACATCATCCATGCAATTTACATCGATGCCACCCATTTCAATGGCTTCAATTAATGCTTCACTATCTTTACTTCGAATACAATCGATCAATTGACGATGGGTTCGTTCATGAGTTGAATCAAATAAAAGCATAAGCAATAGATCAGCCAAGTGCATACAATCCAATATGCATCGTTCGTCGCCTTTTAATGCACGTTCCATCGCTTCACGCAAATTTGAACGTAGTAAATCCTGTGGGACTTGTTTATCGGATGTACCGTCGTCGAAGGTTTTCACAACAACTGGTCGTATTGTCTGACCGGAAAAGAGAGAAACCAAGAGAATGAACAATCTACAAATAAAATTTGATCCAGACATAAAATCAAATGGATAGTTTGACAGCCAATACATTGAAATTTTAATGCAAAAACCATTGAATGTGTTAGAAGCAAGAGGAGAAGAGACCCGATCCAGATAAATCAAATAGAGAATGGGGCGTAAAGAAAAGGCCGCTAACGCGGCTGAAGCTTCGCCGGCCTCGTCGACAATCATCAGCAAACGTACCTACATGCGACAAACTTCAAATAAGGCCATTAGTCAACCCACAGCTGAATCGTGTTCAACCAACAACCGACTGGAAAATTATAATGTAATGAAGAAATAATTGTTTTATATTTATAATTGACTTGGTGTGCACTTTTGCACATTCAAATATTTCTCTGTCATTAAAACAGAAAAATGCTTTAATATTGTTGATTTCTTCATTCGATTCAATTGATTTGATTGTTTTATGGATGAAAAAATAAACAAGTTTATCTTCGAGATCGGAAAGCAATCATTCTGACTGAATTGATATTTTGTTTGTTTCAGGCGAATGAAACTGATTCTCAGATAGAAAACGGGTGTTCAAATGATGCAGAAAGCAGTATCGAAAATATAGAAGCAACAACCGGCAAATCATTAAAGGGGAAAAAGCGTACAGCATTGTTTAAAAATATGGCGGACAATGCCGATGTGCGAATGGGAACGCCACAAACAATAGCAATGGTATCGTCAATTGCACAGCGTCCTCGTCGGCAAGTTAAACATAAATTCATCAAGAGTGCGAACATCAACGTGATTGAAAATAATATGAATAGTAGTGATAGCTCTGGTGCAGCAAAAAATGAAGCCGCATCGTTGACATTGTTGAACAGTTTGTCACCAAACAATAAAATGCGCCTAGTGCCTATGATACATCGTTTGCCGATAAATGCAAACAATTTGAAGTGGCAAGAGGTGGTGGACAAAGATGATACCGAATCGTTGCATTTGAATGCGACCGAACGTATGCAAAACGATTCAGCTACACAACATATTATGGATTTTGAGCTTGAACATCACAGCAACACTAGCAATAGTGAGCAAAATAATTGTCAAAATCAAGAATCGCAAGAGATCGAGTGTTCTTTGCAAAGCGACAGATTTGTAGACAACGCCGATGTGGATGTTCAAGAAGAACGCGTTCATGAGGAGTATCCTGATCCAAATAGTGGTTCAGCAAACTGTAAGAAATCTAACTCCATTTTCTATATAACATCAGCACATCGTATTAAATGTAATTCATTTTCGAAAATTTACATTCGATATCTTTATTTTCCAGCTTTTATTGATGACGAAGATGTCTTCAATAACGCTGACGACGACGAAGATGACATTATGATTGTTGAAGAAAAAGACACAGTTAATGTTTCGGATCAAATTGAGTATGTGATGGAAGAAGTGGTTATAGAAGAGGCGATTGGCGATGACATTTATTCAGAAATTGTATGCGTCTCACCGAAGCACTTTGTTCAAAATGAAGCCGAAAGTGATTGCAAGACGAATTACGATTATAATGATGAAATTGAAAATGAAGCATCATCATCGCAAACAACACAGATTGATTGTGACAATCAAACCGAACCAATTTATTTATCTGATTCTATGAGTTGTTTTGATTCAGATTCCGATACGCAGGATTCAGGAATGCCGGCATCAAGTAATAGCGTGAAGACAGACCGAGAAATAGAACCATCGCCCGTCGAACAAACCAGCTCAGACAACATGAATGACGAGTTAGAAAATCTGAACGAATGTGTAGATGATGTAATTATCATGCCTGAATGCACTGACACTATTGAAATCGACCGATCTGATGATAGCGAAGACGAGAGATTTGCTAGCAGATACGCATTTGAAACGGTTGTTGAAAGTGATTCGCAGCCACCACCATCAACAGTTAAAAGCGAAAATACCGAAAACGAATTGAGGTCAGAGTATGAAAATATCAAATTGGATGATACAACCACTGATGCAGATGATGATTCGAGTGGAGCGGAGAAACGCAGTAAGCGCTCACGCCGAGATAATATTTTGCGTAAAAGTTACTCAATTCGCCGAACATATGCAAAGCGAAAACTGAAAAATGACTCCGAAACTCAATGGCA
This sequence comes from Obolodiplosis robiniae, assembly GCA_028476595.1. Classification (NCBI taxonomy): domain Eukaryota; kingdom Metazoa; phylum Arthropoda; class Insecta; order Diptera; family Cecidomyiidae; genus Obolodiplosis; species Obolodiplosis robiniae. The sequence goes on along the minus strand of CM052017.1, from coordinate 1,147,541 downwards.
CAACGAAGTGAATCGAAACAGAAATGAAGAATGCTCGAGCAGTGATTCGAAAGAACAGCAACAAACCGAACATTTCATTACTGACGAAAGTTTGATCAGCCAAAAAGTCCAAGCAAGACTTTTGACAGTACAAGATTGCAATACAACAGATGGAACCGACGAGGAAAATCAGTTAAATGTAAATAAAGCGAAAATGGTACGAACGTACCAACGTAAAAAGATGCTTCCTTCAGAATTAGCACCTTACGAATGCGAAGAAGAGAAGTCAAAAATGGAATTGAGTAGTTCGCAAAACGAAAGAGTGTCCGTTAATGTTGATGTGAGTACATTAGAATCACAATCGGAGCCAATTATTGCACCAAGAAAACGCGGTCGACCCAGAAAGAAAGTTATCATCAGAAATAAAGCACCAATCTCTAGCGGCTCTGACGAAAAAGATCCAGATTTTGTGGAGAGTCAATCAACTTCCGAACTGTCAGATGCAAACAATCTGATTGAAAAACAGTATGAGGAGGAAAAAACAGAAGAAAAAGTTTGTCCCGATATAACAACGGAAATTCAAGAGACTATCGCCGAATATCAAGATGTGCTTTTTGATAATGCTGAGACGGATGTTGTTACAACCGCTGCGAATGAAGTGATCATTCCAATGGAAATGCCTCATGATGATGACATACATGACCTGGTAGCTGAAGTGGAAATGAAAGTGCCAACAAGAGAAAATATTGTGGAAGAAAAAATCGATGAAGCGATTCTAGATGAAATGAAAGAAGTTGAATCGAAACCAGTCGACAGTAAGTTTCACATTGTATTATTGCCATTATTGATAATTAAATAATTTGTACGTGTCTCAAAACAGGATCTGGAAATCCCAAAGAAAATTCACCACAGTCAACCTCCAAAATAATGGTTGAAATACCAACAAGTGTGCAATCGGAAGAAATGATAGAAATTGATAATCGAATAATGAAAGTGCAAATAATTGAAGGGGAGAAAAAAGAAGGACATATGGAAGAGCATGTGATTGAAGTGTCAGCAATGGATGGGATTGACGAAGATATCGTTCCTGCGGCATTCCAAGAAGAGGATGTGGTCATTTCAGTGAAGCAAGAACAAATTCAAGAAATTATGGATCTTCCAATGGATGATATATCGAAGACTTCAACGACGAAAGCTGAGTCAAGGTTCCAAGGAACGGTCGCATCCGAAGATGAACTGACAAATCCAGAGCCAATAAAAGCCGAGCCATTGGCAGCAGCTTCGGCATCATCCATGGAAAATATTACATTAAAGATCGAAGAAATCGTCATTGGTGCGAGTGCAGATTTGAAAGCTCCGCAAGAGCACACAATAGAAAATACAGCCAAAGAGATGCGTTTAACAAAAATCACTGGTCAAGATGAAGAAGGGTGCAAATCGAAGCCAATTGAAGTAAAATTAGAAAAAGAAGCGGAAATAACAAGTGCCTTATTTGATATACCGAAAGAAATGGATGGCGAGTTTGAAGACACATCAATCCGACGCTCAGGCCGCATCAGAACTATAAACAAAACGAAGCAGCGAGCGCAGGGCTTTGGTTTAGTTAAGGATAAAAAGCGTGCATCAGTCGTTGTCGATGAGGACTCGAGCAATGCAAGTTTTGATGTATCTGTTGATAATTCCTTAGATAAAGATACAGCACAGCCGGGAGAGCCGAAAATTAAAATAAAAACCGAAGAAGAATTGGAAAAGGAAAAAGTTGACCGAGAAAATGGTATGAAGCTGTTCGTTCCGATCATTGATAACGAATACCGATCAGAAAGAACAATCAGCAAAGAAGCGAAAAAGATGACATGTGACTGTTTTCTCACGCAATCTGAAATTGAGCGTGGCGAATTGGGGTGTGGAGACGACTGCTTAAATAGAATGTTGTTGATTGAGTGCGGACCAAAATGTATTGTTGGCGATCGCTGCACCAACCGCCGGTTCCAGAAGCATGCAAATTCGGCTTGCAACATTTTTAAGACCGAAAAGAAGGGCTATGGTTTAGTTGCTACTTCTTTTATTCCACCTGGTGTTTTTATTATGGAATATGTAGGTGAAGTGCTGAACAGCAAGCAATTCGAAAAGCGCGCCAGTGATTATTCGAGGCTTCAAAATGCTCACTACTACTTCATGGCACTCAGTAGTGATTGCGTCATTGATGCGACGAAGAAGGGAAACATTTCACGTTTTATCAATCATTCATGCGATCCAAATGCAGAAACACAAAAATGGACCGTTAACGGTGAATTGAGAATCGGATTTTTCAGTACAAAACCAATAATGGCCGGTGATGAAATCACATTTGATTATCAATTCCAACGTTACGGGTAATTTTCGAGGAGGATTTATTTATCATATTCAAGCATGTGTAAATTTACAATATTTTATTGATTAATTGTTCTTTATGCTACAGAAAAGAGGCGCAAAAGTGCCATTGTGAAGCAGGTAATTGCCGTGGGTGGATTGGAGGTGAGCCTGAATCAGATGAAGAGTTAGAGTCGGATGATGAGGATGAAAGTGAAGATGACACAATAGCCGAAATCACTGGCAAAGATGATAGCGAGCTGTCGGAATCGAAAGTCGTTGCCTCTTCAGATGAAATAATAAAAAGGAAAGGAAAAATACCAAAACCAAAGAAGCCAAAAGATACAACAAAGAAACCAACAAGGAAAGAAAGAACCAAAACAAATCGAAAGATTTCGACCGATTTTAAGAAGCACATGAATAGAGTTGAAATCCTCGAAGATCCCGATCTCGACAAAGAAATTGATGTTTTGGCCAGAAATGGTCTGAAGAATCAAGTTCAAACTCTTCAATTGAGTCGATTGATGGGTATGTTGACATCACTCAATCATTATTCTCAACGATGTATTTGGCCATTTGAGTGCCTGAGATAAAAGTGAAAATAAAGAATCGTTCGAGAATGAGTGTGACATGAACGTTGCTGAGGCAAAAATGCATTATAAGAATGTGACTTTGCAAAAACACAACATTTCTAAGCCTTTTTTCGTTTTTGCGAAATCACATTTTCTTGATCGAACGATTCTGAACCTTCCCTTTTATTCTCAGGCACTCATTTAGTTTTTTCTTGTTCTATTTTTGTTATTTTCTTCATTCTTAGTTCGTGCCAAGCTTCAAAAGGCCAAGCAACGTTTGCTATTGCTTCTGGGTGACGGAGAATTGCCTTGTCGTCGACTTTTTCTTGACTATCATGGTTTGAAATTGATACATTCATGGATGTCAGATGTCAACAACGCCGATCGAATATTGAGTCTAACATTTCGCTTGGACGTTCTTCAAACTCTCGAAAAACTACCGATTACAAATAAAACAGCGCTTCAAGACAGTAAAGTGCTCTCAACTGTCCAAAGATGGTCAACAATTTCAGAGTATTCTTTCCTCGCAAACGAAACTGGAGATAGCAATCAAGCAATGGCGAATGCTGCCAACGATGAATCATCTCCTTCGGACAGTGGTTCAGGCACGCCGATTCTAAATGATGAAACATCTAGTCCAAAAGTAGACGAATCTTCTACACCAACCAATACCACAGAATCGACAAAAAATGAGCAAAAACCCTTAGAGACGCCAATCGCATCAACAAATGCAACAAATGTGAAAGCATCAGATGTACTCGATGCCATACCACAAATTCTCGAACAAAATTCAGCCATCAAAGGCATGGGCGTTGACTTACTCAAAAGTATTATCAGCACAACTGAAAAGAATACTAAAATCATCGAAGATACCGAAAAATTGCCCGATGGTGAAATCGGAAAATTGGTGCGTGATATTTGCTTATTAGCATCGAAATTGGTATGCACTTGGGAGCAATTGCCCGAATCATTCAAGATCCCCAAGAAATTGCGTATCGAACAAATGAAAGAGCATGAACGAGAAGCTGATGAAAGTTACAAAGAAAACGTCGAGGAGAAAAACGTGCAAAAAACACCGACAGCATTCAGTAGCAGTGGTCGGTTTATTGAACGGGTTGCATCCAGTAAAGTTGGAGACACGCCTGATCCACGCGAAAAGGATCCCCGTGAGAAAGATCCACGTGAAAAAGATCCGAGATTTCGACGGTATAATAGCGCCCTTTCAAAACATCAGAGGCGACAAATGTTTGAAGCAAAAGTACGGAATTGTCTTCACAATACTCTGTAGAATAAACTTGATCGATTGCAGTTAATTGCATAATTTATTTTTGATTTTCAGGTTGCCCAAGAAGATGCCGAACGCAAAAAAACTATGGATCATGCAATACACGAGGCACGATGCTTCTTCTTTCAGTTGGATCCTCGAATAACAAGGGATTTTATGGTTCCGGTGTGTGTTAATCCAACCAATGGCCAATGGTATGGCGATAAGATGATTAAAATTCCAACACCACCAAGTCATGTAAGTATCTCCAAATCACTTAACCATTTGCGAAAAACAATTTTCTCTACCAATTGTATCACTGCAAGTGAAATGCTTTTTTTAAGCCATTTTGTTAAATGTAATTGCAAAAACATTGAATATTCGAATGACCTTCCAGAGTCACATCAAACCACCACCTGTTCCTCTTCCGACTGACATCAACGAATACAATATTCCATTGATTGATTTACCCGATCTATGGAAGTATGCGATCAATGACAAGGGACAAATTTACTATTATCATACGAAAATATTGATACCACAATGGGAGCCACCAATTAAGCTACTGCCGCTTATGGAAGAGCATCGAATCAACGACATCAACATCAAAATTGAAAGCATCGATACTCCAATTCATTCGCTCGAAGAAGATCACGAGACTGAGCATGATTGCGACGATGAAGATGAGGATGTTGTCTCAATTCTATCAAATTCCAAAATGAATGCCAACTTTATATTGGAATTGCGATCAGATCCCATTTTAGAAAAGTATAACGATGATGATTCCAGTTCGACTGATTCGGATGATAGTCTCGTTAATGAACTTACCGTGCTTGAGGCGAAATATTCCTTCATTAAAAAGGAGACGGAACAATATTGGGGTAAGAATGAACCAATGCATGATTTTAGCTGGCCAAACAGATTGCTTGTAGAAGCAGTAGATCACCACTGTTTATTCAACAGCCAACCTCGATAGCCAGCTGAATACATTAATTGGAATGAACAATTTATGAGTTAATCAATCACACAATGTACAGGGTGGGCCATCTAACGTTTGCATTTTGACAAAATTGTTTATTTAGAGAATGACAGCTCAAATGTCAAAATGTCTCAAATGTCAAAATTTTATATGGCCCACCCTATATATAAATAATGCTGAAAATGTTGATCACATTTCCAGAAAATATGAAACGACCACCGAATTTAAATGAAGAAATAGCTGCTATGGCAAAATCCGACTCGTCCTGCGTATCTCCCATGTCAGTGGAGAATAATCGTGTGAGAGAAGAGGAAAAGCAAATCAACTCAGCAATCAAATCAAATACATCTGATCTTAAACACAAGCGAAAGAAGAATCGATCACAACTGGTTCAAGAGATCCGCATAAGTGTAAGTGTTTAGTTAACATTTGATAATAATTAAGGAAATTTACAAAAAGGGGACAGTATTTTATTGATTCTTGCTATTGCATTTTCCTGCCATTGTCATTTGCAGCCTTTATCAGAAGAAATGAAGCGAGAATTACGACGGGATTCAAGGCGCTACAAGGAGAATAAAGCAAAGTTACGTCGACAGAAAGAGATGCTATTGAAACGAAGGAATGATTCAAAAACTGCGTACGCTGAAGCTCCTGTTCGGAAACTCAAGAAGATTACTGAAGGCCTACCGCAAGTTTCAAAACACACAACAACATCCGATTCACACAGCTCCCATCTGGACAGTCATTCATTTCCGCTTACCTCATTTTCATCATCTCGATATAGTGGCGATTCGTTTGATGCAAAGCGCACAAAGTCTTCGGCATTCGTCTCACTTTCGGCCGGAGGGTTATCTGCACAATCGAGTTCATTAGATTTGCCATCATTACCCACAATCGATGTACCAACACCAGCACCAATACCAATTCCAACACCCACTCCAACACGAACATTGCAATCCACCCGAATCAGCTTGTCATCAACATCAACATCAACATCATTGACACAGAGCATTGTAAATAAATTGCCAAGCATCGGCCACAAATTTGTTGGTGATACAGAGGAATTAATTTTGAAAAATACGATTAAGCCAATTAAGTTTGCCGAAGCGGCGGCAAGTACCTCAGCCAATGTACCAACGGCTACAAGTGCATTTAGAAGCATACCCACTCATCAGCCACAACCATCACAGCAGCCACAACAGCTCGCAGCCAAAAAACAACCTCATTCAATCTCAACAAAATCGTAAGTTTTTTACCGAAATCATTAATAATTATCAAACCAATGATGCAGCTTCTTTGGCTGGCACGCCAAGAATTTGTAACATCTGCCTGCGTTCAATTCAACCATTCATTGAAGATATGTAATCAATCTATTTTCCATGTTGAAGGTCTCCCAAGCCAATGATCAGAAAGAAGAAGAATTCATCAGATCCAAATGAATGCATCGATGTGAATGGTCCGGCAGCAAAGAAGATCAAAGAGAAATTCAAGTCAGATATTTCAGGTGATATTGTGCGGCATTTGAAGCCATACTTTAGCAAAACATGCACAATTGGACAAATTCAGAGCAGTGACGATTTCCGACATTTGGCGCGAAAGGTATTCTGGTTATGAGAGTATAACAATTTCAACGACACTCTCCATTCAATTCAGAAACGTTTCTAACCAAAGTACTTTTTGTTCGTAAATTTTCAGCTCACATTCTTCGTTATGCTGAAAGAACTCAAGTATTGTAACAATGTAAGCTTATTAGAAGTGACTGATTCCGTGAAGAATAAGGCGCGCGAGTACATCAAAAAGTATATGTCGAAATTTGGAAAAACCTATATTCGAGATGAAAACGAAAAGGATTATCATTTTGAAGATTTGTAGATAAGAAGCGAGCGAACGTGTTTCAGAACCAACTGAGATCAAGATATTAGAAAAATTGCCTCTAAAGAAAAAAAAAGCAATCGGCTTACAAATTGCCAAATTGATTGTTTTTATTATTATTGCTATTAGTTTATAACAAGTTTTTTTTTTTTTAATTTCAAATCAAAAATAACGAAATGGTAGCTAAATTGAATGAATTGCGAACTAGATGTAATATTCAATAAATAGAGAACAATAATTTTATAGAAGCTTTGTGTGTATATTACTGGCTAGGATCAAATTAAAATAATTACATGATGCACAGATCAACTCGTTCAATATTTAACATGTAGTTACGTACCATGAATTGTTCGAAATTTCGTGCACTTGGTTAAGTTAGGTTGCTAGTTTCACAATGATCTAACCGCCGGACGATTGTTTTTATACAGTTTGAATCGGCCAATGATGAATTGTATGAAAAAATTCTTTGGTGACCAAATGCCTAAAGCTAGCCTTTTTCACATATTTAATAGCGAATTAACTTTTGGCTGTGAAATCAACTTAAAGAAGAAAAAATGATGCACGGATACACAGCAAAAGTGTACGAACACAAACAACGTCTTCTACTCCTTTAATTTGTCATACATATATTTCATCCATCAATGATTTATTCTTATGATTCGAACTTAGTTGTCCCCTGAAATTTAGAAAATAATGTTTTTTTTTTTCTTCGTTTCGTTAGAAAGCAATAAAAATGAACAATTATTTAAATGCTGGACGAATTATTCTTTTCTTATTATATTATATAGACGATTCCAATTGTCAAAAAGCAAATTATCTTTGCACTGGATGCACGGACGCTGAGATGCCATAGGCTGCCGTTTTGCCAGAATTATATAATTATAATATTGGATTTACAACACAACAATCAAATGATATGATTCCTATCTTCAAAATTAAAAACATCATTTCCAATGTTGGGGACGTGCAACAAAAATGACATCTATTTGTCTGGAGTTTCAGATTGTTCCATTCGAATTCACAATTCGAATCAGAGAAAAATAAAAAACCTACCATTTTTTTTTGTAAACACACATTTACCACCTCTATCTTTATGCTCAGTTCAGTATGCTACTTCAGGTAAGAGTTGACGTATTTAGTGTGCGTACACATAATCTGCATCAGAATTTTTTTTCTGTAAAACCATTGTCGTGTTATGTGACAAAACATGTGATCGATGTGAATTGATGATATGCTTCTCAATTGAAATCCAACAAAAACAGCATGTAAAAAACAATCTCATCGCACTATTGAAAAAAACGGCGGCACAAGATCAAATTCGCATGTCGATATCTTAAGCGCACTCGTCGTTTTACTCATCCTCTTGTTCATTCCGCTTGGTAGCTTGTTATAGGCGTAGTGCGTACGGTGTGAAGGAATTCGAAGTAGTTGAATGCTGCGAAGATTCCTGGTTGGTTGATTAAATGTGATTTTGCTCCATAGCTCTGGAGCATCTATGAATCCGTTTATGTGATCGTAGAGGAAGAATATGTTCATGTTGATTCTACGGCGGTGAAGAGATTCGATTGCTATCAAATCGCATCTTGTTTTGTATGTTGGGAAGGGATTGCTGATAAGTAGTAGGAAAAGGCAGGTTCTAGGCCAAACTTTGCGGCACCCTGGCGGCAACGGATGCCTGCCGCATCGATTTGCCTAGAAATTCGCCTTCCACTCCCATACGTATTACCATATTACACCTCTCTCTCTCTCTCTTTCTTTCTTTCTTTCTTTCTCTCTTTCTAAAGGGTGTCAGTAGTATAAAATTGTATGTTATTGCAAAACCGGTTTTAGCCCCGCCATCTTTCTTATCTAAAACTGGTGAAGAGCACGCTTACCATGTATTTTGTTGTTGGATTCATGCATTCAAAATAAAAAAACTACTAAGCTTTCAAAATGTAAACAAAAGATCTTTAGGTTTTTTTGAGAGAAAGTTCATTTTATTTCATTTAATTTAAAAAAAAACAGAAGTTGTAACTGAAACTACTACATCTTCTTCCTCATCATCTTGATTCAGACTACTTTGTTGTATTTTTTTCCTTGAAAAATTTTGAAAAAATTGATTTTTTGGCAATTTTTTTTATAATAAAACTTAAAAAAAACACCGATTTGCTGCTGATTGGATCGTCAATCCATTTTATATAATCGGTCGACGATTTTGAATAGTAAATGGAGATCATTTAAATTTGGTAGTTTCGATCTCTTACCATGGAAATTTTCATTTTGTTCAAAAATTGAAATTGAAGTCGAATAAAAAGCAAAACGATACTTGCCATTTACTTGCGACTGGAATACGATTCCAGTTCGAGCTCGAAAAAAAGATATTAATAAAAAAAACAATCGTCGTCTCATTCAGAGTGAAAACTCTGATGTTCCGGTGGCCACCTATATAAACTTTAATCATTTGCCTTTCGGCTTGATGTATAAATCGAAACATATTTGTTTCATCCGGAACACTAACAAATCGATTTTTGAATTTTTTTTCACGATGATGTAGATGGTTGATTTTCGATGTGGCGACTGAAAATTATCCCAAACATTCAAATTAATGTTTTGAAAATATTAAAACGTGGACGATCACAATTCATACAAGTATATAAATAATATTCAAATGTACATCTTATCGAACTTTTTTTTAAACAAATCTTTCCTAAGGTCTACTTTTCCTTTTTTTCTTTTTTCTTTCACTAACCGTAGTAAACTTTGAAGTCTGTTCAAAGCGTTTATTGCCCGATTTATTGGCTCTTGGCCAAAAAGATCCGATAAACTTTCTTCCCGCAGGAGACACAATAAGAAGGATATATCCGCTATTAAAAAACGTGCACGATTTGTTGTACGATTTGATCTTGCCCGTGAGGTATTTCCTTGGCTTCGATAATCTGTTTGAATTTCCTTTATTGCATTAATCACCTGTACCAATGCTTCTTTAATATCATCTTCAAAAATATCTATACATCGGTTCGCAAGATTCAAAAATACTGAACATCTAATGTTCCATTGATCCAGATAAAAATCTTCATCTGAGGAACTAGACTGATCTGAGCCAGCTGGCGAAAGAGTGTTCGAGTTAGAACTTCCTTCCGTTGAAGATGGGATAGGAGAAATTGTTGGAACTAATTGTTCTCCTGAATCAGCTCCACCAAACAAACGCAACGATAAATAAATCGTAGAATGATTCTCGATACCGTAACTGGCCAAAGAGTGGCCATATTCAAGTTTTTTTGATGCAAAGTATAGCTGTTGTGTTTTTTTTGGGATTTTTGTTTTATCTTCAATCAGGAACTTCAAATGCTCTATATTGTTGCAGGATTTCATGTCCAAAATGATGGTTTTCGTATCAAACAATGCGACGAAAAGTTGAATGCCTTGACATTTGCCACAGTAATGACGGTCTTCGTGGGCAGCCATGAATTCACCAGCACCACAGTTTTCACCTGGGCACTCGCGACGCAAGCGGTGAATTTTGCCGTCCTCATCGACCTGCAATATTGGATAAAAAATTTAAAATAATATTCATAGTAGTTTTGTAGCTATTTATAAATAGTAATTTTTCTTTTTTTTTTTTTTGTCTTTGAATTATAACTAATGTGGATTTTATAATGAAAACTTACTTCAACATCAAGAACATCTTCATCACGTAAATCCGGATTTGCTCCATGTTTGAGTAGAATTTTTGCAATGCTCGGACGACCAAAGCATGCTGCATAATGTAATGATGAACTACGTTGTCCTTTATTCACATCGGCACCTTTTTCACATAGATATTCGACCATTTCAAATGTACCAAATGCCGATGCCAAATTTAATAATGTTTGACCAACATCATCCATGCAATTTACATCGATGCCACCCATTTCAATGGCTTCAATTAATGCTTCACTATCTTTACTTCGAATACAATCGATCAATTGACGATGGGTTCGTTCATGAGTTGAATCAAATAAAAGCATAAGCAATAGATCAGCCAAGTGCATACAATCCAATATGCATCGTTCGTCGCCTTTTAATGCACGTTCCATCGCTTCACGCAAATTTGAACGTAGTAAATCCTGTGGGACTTGTTTATCGGATGTACCGTCGTCGAAGGTTTTCACAACAACTGGTCGTATTGTCTGACCGGAAAAGAGAGAAACCAAGAGAATGAACAATCTACAAATAATTGTTGTTGGTTGATATTGCAATTGATATTCGTTTGGTGGCGCTGTCTGTTCGTATTCTGTCACTCAAAGCTGAAGTGTCTGTCTGCGAATACCATCGCGAGTAAATACACGGTTAGAACGCAAGAACGAACCCATAATACAAATGTCATCTCTCACCGAAACTACGGCAATACAGTAATTTTGAAATACTTGAAATAATGGCATTGCTAGTGACAAGACGCAGTGTGAGGGGAATACTATTTGAACTCTGTCGATTGTTGTCACCGAGAGCGTATGTGTTGGTGGAAGTAATATACGTGTTCGAAAAAAAATATTGACTTAAAAGTGTGAGGAACTTCAGAAAAAAGGTTTATTATGGATTTCAAACGATATGTAAAATTCGATTAATCAACAACAAATCAAGTATTCATAAAAATAAATTCGATTTTCATTCGGAAATTGGTTTTTAAACTTTGTTATACCCCAAGAACAATTTCATCAATGTTCCATCCTTCGAATGTTTTTGGGGTAATTTAGTTCGCGACTTTATAATCAACATTTTCGTTTCATCTCTATATTGAGCAAAATTATTTTGTTGCGTTTCCTACATATTCATTTAACGTGAGAAAATAGAAAAAACTCCAGTTTGAAACGAAGATCGCCGATCGCCGCTCACAAATAAGTCAATCTGGATCTCGTTCTGTGTGATTCACATTTTCAATTTTGACAAATTGTTTGTAATTTGATACAACGTTACCAAAAAAGTGTACATTGAATTCTCTTAATTCAGCAGTATTTTGTAAGTTTTCTACCGGATATATATTTGAGTGCCTGGAAATAAAAGTGAAGATAAAGAATCGTCATTTCACAGTCATTTTGAGTTAGTGCGAAATCACAGTTTCTTGTTCGAACTATTATTCCTAGGCACTCATATAAGAACGAGTATATGGATCTATCGACTGTTCTTCGATATTATTGTCTGTCAATTGAACAATAAACTAAATGCGACTCTTTTTTTGTTTGAAGAATCGATTGTTTTGAGTGCTCAAGAAATTTGATCCAGACATAAAATCAAATGGATAGTTTGACAGCCAATACATTGAAATTTTAATGCAAAAACCATTGAATGTGTTAGAAGCAAGAGGAGAAGAGACCCGATCCAGATAAATCAAATAGAGAATGGGGCGTAAAGAAAAGGCTGAGCTTCGCCGGCCTCGTCGACAATCATCAGCAAACGTACCTACATGCGACAAACTTCAAATAAGGCCATTAGTCAACCCACAGCTGAATCGTGTTCAACCAACAACCGACTGGAAAATTATAATGTAATGAAGAAATAATTGTTTTATATTTATAATTGACTTGGTGTGCACTTTTGCACATTCAAATATTTCTCTGTCATTAAAACAGAAAAATGCTTTAATATTGTTGATTTCTTCATTCGATTCAATTGATTTGATTGTTTTATGGATGAAAAAATAAACAAGTTTATCTTCGAGATCGGAAAGCAATCATTCTGACTGAATTGATATTTTGTTTGTTTCAGGCGAATGAAACTGATTCTCAGATAGAAAACGGGTGTTCAAATGATGCAGAAAGCAGTATCGAAAATATAGAAGCAACAACCGCCAAATCATTAAAGGGGAAAAAGCGTACAGCATTGTTTAAAAATATGGCGGACAATGCCGATGTGCGAATGGGAACGCCACAAACAATAGCAATGGTATCGTCAATTGCACAGCGTCCTCGTCGGCAAGTTAAACATAAATTCATCAAGAGTGCAAACATCAACGTGATTGAAAATAATATGAATAGTAGTGATAGCTCTGGTGCAGCAAAAAATGAAGCCGCATCGTTGACATTGTTGAACAGTTTGTCACCAAACAATAAAATGCGCCTAGTGCCTATGATACATCGTTTGCCGATAAATGCAAACAATTTGAAGTGGCAAGAGGTGGTGGACAAAGATGATACCGAATCGTTGCATTTGAATGCGACCGAACGTATGCAAAACGATTCAGCTACACAACATATTATGGATTTTGAGCTTGAACATCACAGCAACACTAGCAATAGTGAGCAAAATAATTGTCAAAATCAAGAATCGCAAGAGATCGAGTGTTCTTTGCAAAGCGACAGATTTGTAGACAACGCCGATGTGGATGTTCAAGAAGAACGCGTTCATGAGGAGTATCCTGATCCAAATAGTGGTTCAGCAAACTGTAAGAAATCTAACTCCATTTTCTATATAACATCAGCACATCGTATTAAATGTGATTCATTTTCGAAAATTTACATTCGATATCTTTATTTTCCAGCTTTTATTGATGACGAAGATGTCTTCAATAACGCTGACGACGACGAAGATGACATTATGATTGTTGAAGAAAAAGACACAGTTAATGTTTCGGATCAAATTGAGTATGTGATGGAAGAAGTGGTTATAGAAGAGGCGATTGGCGATGACATTTATTCAGAAATTGTATGCGTCTCACCGAAGCACTTTGTTCAAAATGAAGCCGAAAGTGATTGCAAGACGAATTACGATTATAATGATGAAATTGAAAATGAAGCATCATCATCGCAAACAACACAGATTGATTGTGACAATCAAACCGAACCAATTTATTTATCTGATTCTATGAGTTGTTTTGATTCAGATTCCGATACGCAGGATTCAGGAATGCCGGCATCAAGTAATAGCGTGAAGACAGACCGAGAAATAGAACCATCGCCCGTCGAACAAACCAGCTCAGACAACATGAATGACGAGTTAGAAAATCTGAACGAATGTGTAGATGATGTAATTATCATGCCTGAATGCACTGACACTATTGAAATCGACCGATCTGATGATAGCGAAGACGAGAGATTTGCTAGCAGATACGCATTTGAAACGGTTGTTGAAAGTGATTCGCAGCCACCACCATCAACAGTTAAAAGCGAAAATACCGAAAACGAATTGAGGTCAGAGTATGAAAATATCAAATTGGATGATACAACCACTGATGCAGATGATGATTCGAGTGGAGCGGAGAAACGCAGTAAGCGCTCACGCCGAGATAATATTTTGCGTAAAAGTTACTCAATTCGCCGAACATATGCAAAGCGAAAACTGAAAAATGACTCCGAAACTCAATGGCACAACGAAGTGAATCGAAACAGAAATGAAGAATGCTCGAGCAGTGATTCGAAAGAACAGCAACAAACCGAACATTTCATTACTGACGAAAGTTTGATCAGCCAAAAAGTCCAAGCAAGACTTTTGACAGTACAAGATTGCAATACAACAGATGGAACCGACGAGGAAAATCAGTTAAATGTAAATAAAGCGAAAATGGTACGAACGTACCAACGTAAAAAGATGCTTCCTTCAGAATTAGCACCTTACGAATGCGAAGAAGAGAAGTCAAAAATGGAATTGAGTAGTTCGCAAAACGAAAGAGTGTCCGTTAATGTTGATGTGAGTACATTAGAATCACAATCGGAGCCAATTATTGCACCAAGAAAACGCGGTCGACCCAGAAAGAAAGTTATCATCAGAAATAAAGCACCAATCTCTAGCGGCTCTGACGAAAAAGATCCAGATTTTGTGGAGAGTCAATCAACTTCCGAACTGTCAGATGCAAACAATCTGATTGAAAAACAGTATGAGGAGGAAAAAACAGAAGAAAAAGTTTGTCCCGATATAACAACGGAAATTCAAGAGACTATCGCCGAATATCAAGATGTGCTTTTTGATAATGCTGAGACGGATGTTGTTACAACCGCTGCGAATGAAGTGATCATTCCAATGGAAATGCCTCATGATGATGACATACATGACCTGGTAGCTGAAGTGGAAATGAAAGTGCCAACAAGAGAAAATATTGTGGAAGAAAAAATCGATGAAGCGATTCTAGATGAAATGAAAGAAGTTGAATCGAAACCAGTCGACAGTAAGTTTCACATTGTATTATTGCCATTATTGATAATTAAATAATTTGTACGTGTCTCAAAACAGGATCTGGAAATCCCAAAGAAAATTCACCACAGTCAACCTCCAAAATAATGGTTGAAATACCAACAAGTGTGCAATCGGAAGAAATGATAGAAATTGATAATCGAATAATGAAAGTGCAAATAATTGAAGGGGAGAAAAAAGAAGGACATATGGAAGAGCATGTGATTGAAGTGTCAGCAATGGATGGGATTGACGAAGATATCGTTCCTGCGGCATTCCAAGAAGAGGATGTGGTCATTTCAGTGAAGCAAGAACAAATTCAAGAAATTATGGATCTTCCAATGGATGATATATCGAAGACTTCAACGACGAAAGCTGAGTCAAGGTTCCAAGGAACGGTCGCATCCGAAGATGAACTGACAAATCCAGAGCCAATAAAAGCCGAGCCATTGGCAGCAGCTTCGGCATCATCCATGGAAAATATTACATTAAAGATCGAAGAAATCGTCATTGGTGCGAGTGCAGATTTGAAAGCTCCGCAAGAGCACACAATAGAAAATACAGCCAAAGAGATGCGTTTAACAAAAATCACTGGTCAAGATGAAGAAGGGTGCAAATCGAAGCCAATTGAAGTAAAATTAGAAAAAGAAGCGGAAATAACAAGTGCCTTATTTGATATACCGAAAGAAATGGATGGCGAGTTTGAAGACACATCAATCCGACGCTCAGGCCGCATCAGAACTATAAACAAAACGAAGCAGCGAGCGCAGGGCTTTGGTTTAGTTAAGGATAAAAAGCGTGCATCAGTCGTTGTCGATGAGGACTCGAGCAATGCAAGTTTTGATGTATCTGTTGATAATTCCTTAGATAAAGATACAGCACAGCCGGGAGAGCCGAAAATTAAAATAAAAACCGAAGAAGAATTGGAAAAGGAAAAAGTTGACCGAGAAAATGGTATGAAGCTGTTCGTTCCGATCATTGATAACGAATACCGATCAGAAAGAACAATCAGCAAAGAAGCGAAAAAGATGACATGTGACTGTTTTCTCACGCAATCTGAAATTGAGCGTGGCGAATTGGGGTGTGGAGACGACTGCTTAAATAGAATGTTGTTGATTGAGTGCGGACCAAAATGTATTGTTGGCGATCGCTGCACCAACCGCCGGTTCCAGAAGCATGCAAATTCGGCTTGCAACATTTTTAAGACCGAAAAGAAGGGCTATGGTTTAGTTGCTACTTCTTTTATTCCACCTGGTGTTTTTATTATGGAATATGTAGGTGAAGTGCTGAACAGCAAGCAATTCGAAAAGCGCGCCAGTGATTATTCGAGGC
Organism: Obolodiplosis robiniae; assembly: GCA_028476595.1. Classification (NCBI taxonomy): domain Eukaryota; kingdom Metazoa; phylum Arthropoda; class Insecta; order Diptera; family Cecidomyiidae; genus Obolodiplosis; species Obolodiplosis robiniae. The sequence goes on along the minus strand of CM052017.1, from coordinate 1,131,076 downwards.
TTCAAAATGCTCACTACTACTTCATGGCACTCAGTAGTGATTGCGTCATTGATGCGACGAAGAAGGGAAACATTTCACGTTTTATCAATCATTCATGCGATCCAAATGCAGAAACACAAAAATGGACCGTTAACGGTGAATTGAGAATCGGATTTTTCAGTACAAAACCAATAATGGCCGGTGATGAAATCACATTTGATTATCAATTCCAACGTTACGGGTAATTTTCGAGGAGGATTTATTTATCATATTCAAGCATGTGTAAATTTACAATATTTTATTGATTAATTGTTCTTTATGCTACAGAAAAGAGGCGCAAAAGTGCCATTGTGAAGCAGGTAATTGCCGTGGGTGGATTGGAGGTGAGCCTGAATCAGATGAAGAGTTAGAGTCGGATGATGAGGATGAAAGTGAAGATGACACAATAGCCGAAATCACTGGCAAAGATGATAGCGAGCTGTCGGAATCGAAAGTCGTTGCCTCTTCAGATGAAATAATAAAAAGGAAAGGAAAAATACCAAAACCAAAGAAGCCAAAAGATACAACAAAGAAACCAACAAGGAAAGAAAGAACCAAAACAAATCGAAAGATTTCGACCGATTTTAAGAAGCACATGAATAGAGTTGAAATCCTCGAAGATCCCGATCTCGACAAAGAAATTGATGTTTTGGCCAGAAATGGTCTGAAGAATCAAGTTCAAACTCTTCAATTGAGTCGATTGATGGGTATGTTGACATCACTCAATCATTATTCTCAACGATGTATTTGGCCATTTGAGTGCCTGAGATAAAAGTGAAAATAAAGAATCGTTCGAGAATGAGTGTGACATGAACGTTGCTGAGGCAAAAATGCATTATAAGAATGTGACTTTGCAAAAACACAACATTTCTAAGCCTTTTTTCGTTTTTGCGAAATCACATTTTCTTGATCGAACGATTCTGAACCTTCCCTTTTATTCTCAGGCACTCATTTAGTTTTTTCTTGTTCTATTTTTGTTATTTTCTTCATTCTTAGTTCGTGCCAAGCTTCAAAAGGCCAAGCAACGTTTGCTATTGCTTCTGGGTGACGGAGAATTGCCTTGTCGTCGACTTTTTCTTGACTATCATGGTTTGAAATTGATACATTCATGGATGTCAGATGTCAACAACGCCGATCGAATATTGAGTCTAACATTTCGCTTGGACGTTCTTCAAACTCTCGAAAAACTACCGATTACAAATAAAACAGCGCTTCAAGACAGTAAAGTGCTCTCAACTGTCCAAAGATGGTCAACAATTTCAGAGTATTCTTTCCTCGCAAACGAAACTGGAGATAGCAATCAAGCAATGGCGAATGCTGCCAACGATGAATCATCTCCTTCGGACAGTGGTTCAGGCACGCCGATTCTAAATGATGAAACATCTAGTCCAAAAGTAGACGAATCTTCTACACCAACCAATACCACAGAATCGACAAAAAATGAGCAAAAACCCTTAGAGACGCCAATCGCATCAACAAATGCAACAAATGTGAAAGCATCAGATGTACTCGATGCCATACCACAAATTCTCGAACAAAATTCAGCCATCAAAGGCATGGGCGTTGACTTACTCAAAAGTATTATCAGCACAACTGAAAAGAATACTAAAATCATCGAAGATACCGAAAAATTGCCCGATGGTGAAATCGGAAAATTGGTGCGTGATATTTGCTTATTAGCATCGAAATTGGTATGCACTTGGGAGCAATTGCCCGAATCATTCAAGATCCCCAAGAAATTGCGTATCGAACAAATGAAAGAGCATGAACGAGAAGCTGATGAAAGTTACAAAGAAAACGTCGAGGAGAAAAACGTGCAAAAAACACCGACAGCATTCAGTAGCAGTGGTCGGTTTATTGAACGGGTTGCATCCAGTAAAGTTGGAGACACGCCTGATCCACGCGAAAAGGATCCCCGTGAGAAAGATCCACGTGAAAAAGATCCGAGATTTCGACGGTATAATAGCGCCCTTTCAAAACATCAGAGGCGACAAATGTTTGAAGCAAAAGTACGGAATTGTCTTCACAATACTCTGTAGAATAAACTTGATCGATTGCAGTTAATTGCATAATTTATTTTTGATTTTCAGGTTGCCCAAGAAGATGCCGAACGCAAAAAAACTATGGATCATGCAATACACGAGGCACGATGCTTCTTCTTTCAGTTGGATCCTCGAATAACAAGGGATTTTATGGTTCCGGTGTGTGTTAATCCAACCAATGGCCAATGGTATGGCGATAAGATGATTAAAATTCCAACACCACCAAGTCATGTAAGTATCTCCAAATCACTTAACCATTTGCGAAAAACAATTTTCTCTACCAATTGTATCACTGCAAGTGAAATGCTTTTTTTAAGCCATTTTGTTAAATGTAATTGCAAAAACATTGAATATTCGAATGACCTTCCAGAGTCACATCAAACCACCACCTGTTCCTCTTCCGACTGACATCAACGAATACAATATTCCATTGATTGATTTACCCGATCTATGGAAGTATGCGATCAATGACAAGGGACAAATTTACTATTATCATACGAAAATATTGATACCACAATGGGAGCCACCAATTAAGCTACTGCCGCTTATGGAAGAGCATCGAATCAACGACATCAACATCAAAATTGAAAGCATCGATACTCCAATTCATTCGCTCGAAGAAGATCACGAGACTGAGCATGATTGCGACGATGAAGATGAGGATGTTGTCTCAATTCTATCAAATTCCAAAATGAATGCCAACTTTATATTGGAATTGCGATCAGATCCCATTTTAGAAAAGTATAACGATGATGATTCCAGTTCGACTGATTCGGATGATAGTCTCGTTAATGAACTTACCGTGCTTGAGGCGAAATATTCCTTCATTAAAAAGGAGACGGAACAATATTGGGGTAAGAATGAACCAATGCATGATTTTAGCTGGCCAAACAGATTGCTTGTAGAAGCAGTAGATCACCACTGTTTATTCAACAGCCAACCTCGATAGCCAGCTGAATACATTAATTGGAATGAACAATTTATGAGTTAATCAATCACACAATGTACAGGGTGGGCCATCTAACGTTTGCATTTTGACAAAATTGTTTATTTAGAGAATGACAGCTCAAATGTCAAAATGTCTCAAATGTCAAAATTTTATATGGCCCACCCTATATATAAATAATGCTGAAAATGTTGATCACATTTCCAGAAAATATGAAACGACCACCGAATTTAAATGAAGAAATAGCTGCTATGGCAAAATCCGACTCGTCCTGCGTATCTCCCATGTCAGTGGAGAATAATCGTGTGAGAGAAGAGGAAAAGCAAATCAACTCAGCAATCAAATCAAATACATCTGATCTTAAACACAAGCGAAAGAAGAATCGATCACAACTGGTTCAAGAGATCCGCATAAGTGTAAGTGTTTAGTTAACATTTGATAATAATTAAGGAAATTTACAAAAAGGGGACAGTATTTTATTGATTCTTGCTATTGCATTTTCCTGCCATTGTCATTTGCAGCCTTTATCAGAAGAAATGAAGCGAGAATTACGACGGGATTCAAGGCGCTACAAGGAGAATAAAGCAAAGTTACGTCGACAGAAAGAGATGCTATTGAAACGAAGGAATGATTCAAAAACTGCGTACGCTGAAGCTCCTGTTCGGAAACTCAAGAAGATTACTGAAGGCCTACCGCAAGTTTCAAAACACACAACAACATCCGATTCACACAGCTCCCATCTGGACAGTCATTCATTTCCGCTTACCTCATTTTCATCATCTCGATATAGTGGCGATTCGTTTGATGCAAAGCGCACAAAGTCTTCGGCATTCGTCTCACTTTCGGCCGGAGGGTTATCTGCACAATCGAGTTCATTAGATTTGCCATCATTACCCACAATCGATGTACCAACACCAGCACCAATACCAATTCCAACACCCACTCCAACACGAACATTGCAATCCACCCGAATCAGCTTGTCATCAACATCAACATCAACATCATTGACACAGAGCATTGTAAATAAATTGCCAAGCATCGGCCACAAATTTGTTGGTGATACAGAGGAATTAATTTTGAAAAATACGATTAAGCCAATTAAGTTTGCCGAAGCGGCGGCAAGTACCTCAGCCAATGTACCAACGGCTACAAGTGCATTTAGAAGCATACCCACTCATCAGCCACAACCATCACAGCAGCCACAACAGCTCGCAGCCAAAAAACAACCTCATTCAATCTCAACAAAATCGTAAGTTTTTTACCGAAATCATTAATAATTATCAAACCAATGATGCAGCTTCTTTGGCTGGCACGCCAAGAATTTGTAACATCTGCCTGCGTTCAATTCAACCATTCATTGAAGATATGTAATCAATCTATTTTCCATGTTGAAGGTCTCCCAAGCCAATGATCAGAAAGAAGAAGAATTCATCAGATCCAAATGAATGCATCGATGTGAATGGTCCGGCAGCAAAGAAGATCAAAGAGAAATTCAAGTCAGATATTTCAGGTGATATTGTGCGGCATTTGAAGCCATACTTTAGCAAAACATGCACAATTGGACAAATTCAGAGCAGTGACGATTTCCGACATTTGGCGCGAAAGGTATTCTGGTTATGAGAGTATAACAATTTCAACGACACTCTCCATTCAATTCAGAAACGTTTCTAACCAAAGTACTTTTTGTTCGTAAATTTTCAGCTCACATTCTTCGTTATGCTGAAAGAACTCAAGTATTGTAACAATGTAAGCTTATTAGAAGTGACTGATTCCGTGAAGAATAAGGCGCGCGAGTACATCAAAAAGTATATGTCGAAATTTGGAAAAACCTATATTCGAGATGAAAACGAAAAGGATTATCATTTTGAAGATTTGTAGATAAGAAGCGAGCGAACGTGTTTCAGAACCAACTGAGATCAAGATATTAGAAAAATTGCCTCTAAAGAAAAAAAAAGCAATCGGCTTACAAATTGCCAAATTGATTGTTTTTATTATTATTGCTATTAGTTTATAACAAGTTTTTTTTTTTTTAATTTCAAATCAAAAATAACGAAATGGTAGCTAAATTGAATGAATTGCGAACTAGATGTAATATTCAATAAATAGAGAACAATAATTTTATAGAAGCTTTGTGTGTATATTACTGGCTAGGATCAAATTAAAATAATTACATGATGCACAGATCAACTCGTTCAATATTTAACATGTAGTTACGTACCATGAATTGTTCGAAATTTCGTGCACTTGGTTAAGTTAGGTTGCTAGTTTCACAATGATCTAACCGCCGGACGATTGTTTTTATACAGTTTGAATCGGCCAATGATGAATTGTATGAAAAAATTCTTTGGTGACCAAATGCCTAAAGCTAGCCTTTTTCACATATTTAATAGCGAATTAACTTTTGGCTGTGAAATCAACTTAAAGAAGAAAAAATGATGCACGGATACACAGCAAAAGTGTACGAACACAAACAACGTCTTCTACTCCTTTAATTTGTCATACATATATTTCATCCATCAATGATTTATTCTTATGATTCGAACTTAGTTGTCCCCTGAAATTTAGAAAATAATGTTTTTTTTTTTCTTCGTTTCGTTAGAAAGCAATAAAAATGAACAATTATTTAAATGCTGGACGAATTATTCTTTTCTTATTATATTATATAGACGATTCCAATTGTCAAAAAGCAAATTATCTTTGCACTGGATGCACGGACGCTGAGATGCCATAGGCTGCCGTTTTGCCAGAATTATATAATTATAATATTGGATTTACAACACAACAATCAAATGATATGATTCCTATCTTCAAAATTAAAAACATCATTTCCAATGTTGGGGACGTGCAACAAAAATGACATCTATTTGTCTGGAGTTTCAGATTGTTCCATTCGAATTCACAATTCGAATCAGAGAAAAATAAAAAACCTACCATTTTTTTTTGTAAACACACATTTACCACCTCTATCTTTATGCTCAGTTCAGTATGCTACTTCAGGTAAGAGTTGACGTATTTAGTGTGCGTACACATAATCTGCATCAGAATTTTTTTTCTGTAAAACCATTGTCGTGTTATGTGACAAAACATGTGATCGATGTGAATTGATGATATGCTTCTCAATTGAAATCCAACAAAAACAGCATGTAAAAAACAATCTCATCGCACTATTGAAAAAAACGGCGGCACAAGATCCAATTAGCATGTCGATATCTTAAGCGCACTCGTCGTTTTACTCATCCTCTTGTTCATTCCGCTGGGTAGCTTATTATAGGCGTAGTGCGTACGGTGTGAAGGAATTCGAAGTAGTTGAATGCTGCGAAGATTCCTGGTTGGTTGATTAAACGTGATTTTGCTCTATAGCTCTGGAGCATCTATGAATCCGTTTATGTGATCGTAGAGGAAGAATATGTTCATGTTGATTCTACGGCGGTGAAGAGATTCGATTGCTATCAAATCGCATCTTGTTTTGTATGTTGGGAAGGGATTGCTGATAAGTAGTAGGAAAAGGCAGGTTCGCATGCCTGCCGCATCGATTTGCCTAGAAATTCGCCTTCCACTCCTATACGTATTACCATATTACACCTCTCTCTCTCTCTCTCTCTCTCTCTCTCTCTTTCTTTCTTTCTTTCTCTCTTTCTAAAGGGTGTCAGTAGTATAAAATTGTATGTTATTGCAAAACCGGTTTTAGCCCCGCCATCTTTCTTATCTAAAACTGGTGAAGAGCACGCTTACCATGTATTTTGTTGTTGGATTCATGCATTCAAAGTAAAAAAACTACTAAGCTTTCAAAATGTAAACAAAAGATCTTTAGGTTTTTTTGAGAGAAAGTTCATTTTATTTCATTTAATTTAAAAAAAAACAGAAGTTGTAACTGAAACTACTACATCTTCTTCTTCATCATCTTGATTCAGACTACTTTGTTGTTTTTTTTTCCTTGAAAAATTTTGAAAAAATTGATTTTTTGGCAATTTTTTTTATAATAAAACTTAAAAAAAACACCGATTTGCTGCTGATTGGATCGTCAATCCATTTTATATAATCGGTCGACGATTTTGAATAGTAAATGGAGATCATTTAAATTTGGTAGTTTCGATCTCTTACCATGGAAATTTTCATTTTGTTCAAAAATTGAAATTGAAGTCGAATAAAAAGCAAAACGATACTTGCCATTTACTTGCGACTGGAATACGATTCCAGTTCGAGCTCGAAAAAAAGATATTAATAAAAAAAACAATCGTCGTCTCATTCAGAGTGAAAACTCTGATGTTCCGGTGGCCACCTATATAAACTTTAATCATTTGCCTTTCGGCTTGATGTATAAATCGAAACATATTTGTTTCATCCGGAACACTAACAAATCGATTTTTGAATTTTTTTTCACGATGATGTAGATGGTTGATTTTCGATGTGGCGACTGAAAATTATCCCAAACATTCAAATTAATGTTTTGAAAATATTAAAACGTGGACGATCACAATTCATACAAGTATATAAATAATATTCAAATGTACATCTTATCGAACTTTTTTTTAAACAAATCTTTCCTAAGGTCTACTTTTCCTTTTTTTCTTTTTTCTTTCACTAACCGTAGTAAACTTTGAAGTCTGTTCAAAGCGTTTATTGCCCGATTTGTTGGCTCTTGGCCAAAAAGATCCGATAAACTTTCTTCCCGCAGGAGACACAATAAGGCGGCTATATGCGCTATTAAAAAACGTGCACATTTTGCTGTACGATTTGATCTTGCCCGTGAGGTATTTCCTTGGCTTCGATAATCTGTTTGAATTTCCTTTATTGCATTAATCACCTGTACCAATGCTTCTTTAATATCATCTTCAAAAATATCTATACATCGGTTCGCAAGATTCAAAAATACTGAACATCTAATGTTCCATTGATCCAGATAAAAATCTTCATCTGAGGAACTAGACTGATCTGAGCCAGCTGGCGAAAGAGTGTTCGAGTTAGAACTTCCTTCCGTTGAAGATGGGATAGGAGAAATTGTTGGAACTAATTGTTCTCCTGAATCAGCTCCACCAAACAAACGCAACGATAAATAAATCGTAGAATGATTCTCGATACCGTAACTGGCCAAAGAGTGGCCATATTCAAGTTTTTTTGATGCAAAGTATAGCTGTTGTGTTTTTTTTGGGATTTTTGTTTTATCTTCAATCAGGAACTTCAAATGCTCTATATTGTTGCAGGATTTCATGTCCAAAATGATGGTTTTCGTATCAAACAATGCGACGAAAAGTTGAATGCCTTGACATTTGCCACAGTAATGACGGTCTTCGTGGGCAGCCATGAATTCACCAGCACCACAGTTTTCACCTGGGCACTCGCGACGCAAGCGGTGAATTTTGCCGTCCTCATCGACCTGCAATATTGGATAAAAAATTTAAAATAATATTCATAGTAGTTTTGTAGCTATTTATAAATAGTAATTTTTCTTTTTTTTTTTTTTGTCTTTGAATTATAACTAATGTGGATTTTATAATGAAAACTTACTTCAACATCAAGAACATTAGCAACAACCTCAACAAGTAGAATTCCTAGATTTTCACGTTGAGCAGAACATAGCTGCTTGGAAGGATCTGGCTGCGCATATTGTATCATCTTTTTTATTAAACCTAAGAAGAAACAAAAACATTATTATTAACACGAAATTCCATCTATGCAATTGTTTTCTGTAGAGAAAATTCCACACGAAAAAATCATTTTTTCGTACCCATTTCTGAATCGCCACGTGGTTCACTCGTACCATCATATCCATTGTACTTTTGATCGGAACGTCCGGCTGACATCCATTCACCGGGCGATTGTAAAATTGAAGCCACTTCACGATGACCTTCATCGACACGTTCACGTGCTTTATCTAATGGTGTTTTTCCATCTTCATCACGTAAATCCGGATTTGCTCCATGTTTGAGTAGAATTTTTGCAATGCTCGGACGACCAAAGCATGCTGCATAATGTAATGATGAACTACGTTGTCCTTTATTCACATCGGCACCTTTTTCACATAGATATTCGACCATTTCAAATGTACCAAATGCCGATGCCAAATTTAATAATGTTTGACCAACATCATCCATGCAATTTACATCGATGCCACTCATTTCAATGGCTTCAATTAATGCTTCACTATCTTTACTTCGAATACAATCGATCAATTGACGATGGGTTCGTTCATGAGTTGAATCAAATAAAAGCATAAGCAATAGATCAGCCAAGTGCATACAATCCAATATGCATCGTTCGTCGCCTTTTAATGCACGTTCCATCGCTTCACGCAAATTTGAACGTAGTAAATCCTGTGGGAAGATTAAAATCCGTAATTAGAAATATTTCTTGATTCAGTAGAGAAATTGATGAGGAACAAAAATAATTTCATTGAATCATACATGTGTAATGCTCGGTGAGCCACGGCAAAGTGTTGATAATAAGGAAATCGTTGTGGAAATCGATTGAACCGAACGGCCATTTTCTGGAGCTGTTTGTGATATTGGTGTCAACGTTGTTGACGCAGTTGATTCCTGTGCATTACCGGTTGATGTTGATGGCGCCGTCTGACCGGTCGAATTACTTAATTTTTTGAGCAATTCTTTAACTAATCCTGTAAAATTTCAAACAAAAAGCATGAGTAAAACAAATATATTTCGATATAAATCAATTTCAATGAGTTCTTCTTACCATGTTCAGCTAATGGTTGTGGATCAACACCTTTTCGAATGAAACGATCCGCAACCGATGCAAAACATTTTAATGCACCATCAGCCACCATTGGATCTTCGTGTTGAAGTAATTTACTTAAACTTTCTACATATTCATTGATTGTTGCACTTTGCCGTTCGACCTTTGTACATAATCGTGAAACGACAGACATTGCCGAATGTAATGTATACTTGTGAACCTGTGAACCACAATCACGAATGAATGATAGCACAGAATTGAGACCGCCACCTTCAAATACAGCACCCGCTTCACGTGTGATATTTAGATGTATTATGACATCGACTGCTTTCATCTACGCACTGCAAATCAAAAAAGACGAAATAAAAACACAAAAAACCATTAATCTAATATGATTAATTTGCTTATTATTTAAATGTGTCACACGTATAAGAAAAAAAAAGTGCTTAATCACTTTACATCAACAAAAGGAATCTACTTCGACGAAATGTATGGAAATCTATTTTATGAAACAAACAGAAAATGGTCAAAAAAATTTCAATAAAATCCGTGAGAAAATAATATTTGATTGCAACATAATTTAATCATATCACCGTTCACCCAAAATAAAAAAAGAAAAAACATACATACGCGCACACATCGAACCGTATGAATGAAATGATTGGGGGAATTTCGGAATTCAAGGAACCAAATCCAGATCAAGTCTTTGTGAAAGGACACAAACGTAGCTCGTTTACAGTTTAAGTGCAAAAACGCGCGACTCACACTATTTTCAGGAAGTTGTTCTTTTCTATGCCACCATTTCAAACATACTGTCTGCTTGTGTTGTTGTTTGATTATCGTAAATTAGTCTTTTGTAGATTGATTGAGGGATTTGACGATTGTCGCTGAATTGGCGCCACCAGAATATGCTGCTGACAATTTAACATATTACTTAAATGGCCATTCCAATTGAGATCGAATGATGATGGGCGCCATCTGTTGAGAATACTCTCTTTTATTTTCATCATTTTTAATATTTCTGTTGAACAGAATCAATAATTGTTTACTATTTTGTTTTAATTTACTCAATTAATGCCGCATTGTTTATATTTTTCATTTAGTTGCAATTACTTCTTTATTTGATTCACATATTTTCTTCAAGGCTGGCATATGATTTGGCAATGGTGGTATCTATGTATATGATATTATTCAATCAACCGTATGTTGGGCTTGTAGGGAACGGAGTCTATTTATCGTCCGTATGATCAATTCCATTCACCGCGTCGAACTGGAATAATATTGCCACAGCTCTCGAGATTCAAGGTCTGGATTTCAGTATTGAAATTCAATCTATCGCCAAAACTGTCGGTTCTCGACGATATTGTGAATGAGCCCAACAATTTAGCATCACATGCAAATAATATATTTAATGGGGATGCCGCAGTAACCACGATGCCCAGTTCACGGGGTGGCGGAGCGGGATATCATTATCCGAATGAAGAGTGGAATGGAATGCTACGTATTTGGGATGGACCGTTGAGGGAGGTACCCATTTGCAATGATTTGAATTGGTATGCAATTCTATAGTTTCTTGCGCACTCCCAGTTTTATTGAAATCTTCCAATTGGAAGACAATACGGATTGAAATTATAATGACTTATCTATTCTTGCTATTCAATTTCCGTTAAAAGTGAGCGCGACAGCAAATTGATGAAAAAATATGGCCAAAATCTAACCAGTGTGATTCCTCGATTCTGTTACAATCGTGTGCCAAAAAGTTGTGATCATGGCGTCCTCAATGAATCGCTGGCCCGCCATTGCACTGTTTTAGAGAGCTACGTGTCGATGAGAGAGCTACGTTACAGTAATTATGTAACTCTTGAACTTCGAAATGTTGGAAACACTGTTTTACAGTAAGTTTGTCTTGCAATATAATGCTTTTTTTGTAAATTTCAAACAAATTTAAGATATGAATTTGTGGACTAGATGGATCTCTGATTTATTCGGAGCATGAGTGTCAACGGAAATTTGTAAGCTCTGAATTGGAAAGACGGGACATAGGCAGATTTCGAAGTGTAAGAAATATATTCTTATATGGTCGCGGTGGAGCAACCAATTTGAAGTAAGAAGGCATATTAAAATGAATTGTCATATAAAATTAATGAAATGAAAAACCCTTCCAACTAATGATCATCAAATATTTATAAATTGAATTGTAGCTGTGTCTATCGCTTTGAGTCAGAGCGCGACGAAAGCATTCGCATTACTATAAAGCGAGTAGTCACCTCGAATCGTCAATGCTTATCTCGAGTTGATCCCGATACAAAGCGCTCGTACTGTTTTGGCGATCAACGTGCAAAATTAGAGGTTATTCTTCGGAATGAGTTTATTCGGTCATTCGCTGAACATTTGACCTTTTCTCAGATAATGGAACAGCCAACGGGTTATCACGCATTTTATCAACGAGGATGTGCCTGTAGTTCGTCGAGTACATCCGATCTTCCAATAGTACATAGTACATCGTCCAGCAAAGCGCTTGAAAATCGATTCTATGCTTTCAATATGACGGCACACGATGATCCATATCATTTAAACTTCGAGGCAACTTATGAGTTAATTAAGCTACCATTATTGTGTAAAGATGTGAAGAAATTGTCTTCAGAAAGCGGCATTATCAATATGGTCGATGAAAGTGTAAAATATGTAATAGCTTTTAACCATTCCAAGCTTTGCGCCATCATTTACATTTTGGAAATGTTCCTCTCGCGCTGGTTATACAAAAAAAATTGATTTGAGATTTATGATCAAAGTTTATATATTTTATTAAACACCCTTTGAATCAACAGATTTGATTATAATCCAGAATTTTTACGGAAATTACAGAAAGAATGTCGTACCCGACAATGGATAATAGAGCCGTTAGATGATCGATACATGTATGTTCGAATGGATGGTGAATATTTGAGAAGGCACAGTCCATCGAAATCACATCCGATATCCGAATCTGGTTTCAAGTCATCGTATGCGATACATTGTCCAACAAAATCTCGATTTGTATTTACGAACGGAGAAGGTTTATCAAAACAAAATCAATTTTGCATGCAAAATTACAACCGCTGCAAAAGTAATGTTGGTAATTTGACATTTCATCAATAGGAATAAAAAATATCGCAAAGAGCATTTCTGGGGTCCGACCATTTCGACAGATACGTACTCCTGCGAATGTTCCTTTGGATTCGTGTGAATGAGTAGTATACTTCTACCAATCTCGTCCACTTTTCTAAGTATTTACTTTATTCTTGTAAATGAATGAATTAATTCTAGTGCAGAAATTGATTCAAAAATCAAAGAAAAATAGACTGTTTGAATACAAATGAATATGTGTGTCATCTCAGGTATGTATTCATCAATTTTCTTACTGGTTTGTTTATATTCAAAATTCAAACATAAAATTAGCGATAGAGGGCGCTTGCTTACTAAGTCATATTGTGAAACACAACTACCAAACAAATAAGAAAAAAAAATATGATGAATTAATCATTTAACTTTCGCATATTATCGTGTCGAAACTTAGTTGATTTCTATTTGTCAACAAAAGAATTTTACGATTTTTTTTATTGTGAAAACGAGTTCAATCTGAATGGATAATATTGATAAGCTTTATAAAAACTCGGGCATTCTTCATTTTCACGCAGAAATTTCACTCAACATTTCTGAGGTTCGTATTTTGAACATGTCAAAATATACGTGGTTGTTACCGTACCAAAACTAATTTCGATTATACTTGAACCAATAAAATTGTTTTTGTTTATTAATAAAAAAATTTATATTTTCTTTTTTTTCCATTTGTCGTACAGCATGAAGAAGTGTACCGTGAATTCATCCTAGCCGTAAAAGGTTCCAAAGAAGAAAAATACTTGGCAATAAATTTAATAATTGTATTAGCAAATTTTTCAAATATTTTCCAAATCTTGCCGATTCTGCAATCGATGCATTGCTTAATTTATGTAAAGATGAAAATATTCAAATTCGGTGTCAGGTGATTCGTGACTTACAATTGCTATGCAAAGACACAAAAGAGCATATTCCGAAAATTGGTGACATTTTAACTCAACTGTTGGTCGTTGATGACCCAATGGAACTAAATGAAGTGCATATGTCATTGCAACAAATTCTCAAATTCGATGCAAAAGCTGCAGTGACTTGTATTGTAAGTATCGAATAAAATTGATTTAAGCCGCGATTATGTTATCTAAAATTGTCTTAATTTTCACTCATTTATATAAATAGTTCGGCCAAATTTCATTGGGGGACAAAATGACACGTAATCGATGTTTCAATTTTCTGGAAAAATTGGCTGAAGAGATAATCACCGATGAGGTCAAAGCAATCATAATTGAAGAAATGATAAAGGTTTTGCAGGTAAGAAAGGTTTTGCAGAAGTGTGTCTGATAGTCAATCGATTTTTTTAATAATGGACTTTCATCTGATGATTGTTTGTTTATGTGTTTTGGGTCATTAGAATGTGACGGCCTATGAATCTCGAATTTGTGAAAATATATTGGCCAGAATGGAGGAAACAATCTTTAAAATAGATATACCATCATACTTGGAAGGCGCACAAGATGCAGATCCGGTCGATCAAACACCATTAAGTTCATTAGGTTCACCATCAAATATATCAAATCCACGTCCGAATACACCTGAAACATCAAAAAGGTATATTTTGTTACAGAAAGTGAAAATGTCTGAAAATTCTACAAAACACCGACCCTTACTAAACAAAGTTTTGATAAGGAATGATTTTAAATCCATTTGTACAAATTTAACAAAACATAAGGCTTATTAAGTATTTTTGAAAACGTTAGCGACTGATAAACGTTTAATTTGTTGAAACAAGAGTTGAAGATGAAATTTTTTTGTAACTATCGTATTAAGGTCTCAGAAAAAAATTAGTCTTCTTATGTTCATGTAGGCACTTCCATGATTTTCAATGAGCTACTCAGCACATTCCAAATAAGTATTGAGTATGCGATAAGTCTCAATTACTGATACCTAGGTTCATTCGTATATTTTCTCAATAACACGAACGATTTCTGAAAGAAGTAGCAAAATTAAAAGATTGTTCTATTTTTAGTCAATGTTATCAGAAAAATCGACACAGAAAGAAATATATTTAAAAAAATGAGATGCAAAAAGTCTTAAAAGGTAAAAAGGAACTATATTGTTTCACTATTCATGCAATTTATGTTTTATTCCCAAAATACCTTTTTATTTTCTGGACAATCCTTCACACCATTGCTGCAAGCGTTATTACCACCAGCGCCATCCATTCATTATATGAACGAATTGTGCAATATGTAAAATTGGCGTTATTTAGTTTTATGTAAATTCTTCATTTATTGGAAGAAGAAAATAGTTCCACAAATAAGACTAATAATATGTTCCTCACATGTTCCGACAGCAGCTCGAGTTTACATAACATATGCGACGCGAGCGCCCTCAGCTCCAAAGAACACATCCAAGTTATTTTATACCACAAATCAAAACTAAACGTCGAGCCAAATTTAAAATTTAGGGCTATTGCCGCACCATGGTTCCTTATTCCCTTTCATTAATGTATTTGTCTACAAGAACAACAACAAACATTTATAGACCGTTATTGCCTTTCAGCGTCTGGTCTGTTTTACGAAACAAAAAGCCTCATATACCCCTAACAATACCTCTCCACAAACCCCGATCGAGAGCCAAGTTCTGAGTTTCAACACACCATTCATATCCTCGCATTCAAATCATATTTAACCGAATCTAAATAACGTCGACGTGGTCTACCCCTACCTGTCGGCCCATCAGCGTCGGCGAACAAAATCCGTTTCGGTAATCGCTCCTCTCCCATGCGTTTTACATGACCAAACCATCTCAGTCTGGATTTTCTTGCTTTCTCTCCTACCGATCCGACGTTTAAATCCCCCCGAATCGTCTTATTTCGGATTCTGTTTTCCCACTGATGGCGGCGCGAGACTCCCGAAACCATTCTCAACACTTTCATATCAGACACTTTCAAATCATGAATTAAATTCTCAGAATTAACCCAGCTCTCGCTACCATATAGAATATTTGGTCTGAAGATTGACCCATGAATCTTTGCTTGTTTTTGTCTTGTTTTTTTTTAAATATTTATCACTCTGCGTATAGCGTATAGATTGGATTTTGAATAGACCAGAAGCGCCTTTATTGTATCCAATGTTGACAAATTGGAATATTTATATGTTATCTTTAGGAAATATGAATGTTTTCATATGACTGAATTGTAAATTGTTAATGGAAAAAATAAACCTTTATTTTAGGCGAAAATAAATCCTAAACTGAAGAAATTCTTATATTTTTTGATATTTTGATGAAGGAAATTTGCAGGGCTCATCTAAAAACTCTACTTGCGGTACGAGGCAGCAGATTTATTTTTCTGATGATCATACACAGAAACTAAAGTATCTGTAAAAAGTACAGACATCGGTTGTAAAATCGCATTTTCCAACCATTTTTGTATGAAGGTTGTGTGTGAACTTCGCAACATTTTCTGTAAATTGAACTGTTGTAAAATGTTGCGAAGTTCACAACATTCATACAAAAATGGATGGAAAATGCGATTTTACAACCGTTGTCTGTACTTTTTACACATACTTTATTTCTGTGTACCAAGCGGTTATCCTGAAAATTCCCGATTTTTTTCTTCCGGAATGGAATTTCCCGAAAACGGTCTTTGATTTTGTCTTAAATTTTTTTTGTGAAAACATAATTTCCCGAAAAATATTTATTCGAAAAAAAAACCGAGAAAAGACATTTTCGAAAAAAAATCTGGAAAATATTTTCCCGAAATCACTTTTTTCCGAACACTGAATTTCCCGAATTCAAAAAAAGACGATAGATAAAGGCTACATACAGAAGTGACTAAAACATTTCATCAACTCGAATTTTTAAACTGAACGACTTTATCCAGGTCACGATCGCACATATAATGAATATATCAGATGGTTGGAACAGTGCATATGCATAAAAAATTTTTTTTCGGGAAAATGAGTTTTCAGGAAGCATTTATTATTTCGGGATTTTTTTTTTAGAATTTTCAATTTCGAGAAATTGCATTTCCGGGAAATCGTCTTAGGGAAATTCATTTTTAAGGAATTTTTTTTTCGGGAGAATTGAACATCTTCGAATTTCGGGAAAATTTCGTCGGGAAATTTCGGGGACACCTATCAATCAAGGTGCTCTTTGTTAGAAATTGGGGATAAGCAATCCATCTTCAATAGCGAAAGCCACATTCGCTCAATCATAATATCGATTATCAGACGCTTTGAACAGCAAAGCAAAAATGAATTAAGGTAAATCAAAATGTCTTACATCCGAAAGATGAACTTTTCCGCACTGTTATCCACGACATGCATCCCTTACATATAACTTGTAGGAATGGAATAACTAAACACCATGTGTATCGGTTGAGTGGTAGGTCAAGACTGTCTTTATTATAACATGTGCTGGTATTTATATGTGTTACAAATATAGGTCAGTATGTTAAGTTGGTGTTACATCTCCCTTCCACAGAAAGAATGAATTTTGTGATACTATTTCAAGATTACTACTAAACGGTTAGCTACGCCGTTGTGGTAGTTTAAAAATTAATAGTACTTTTAGTTACAAAAATGAATATTACTCGAAATTTGGAAATTGTACGGAAAAGTTAGTTTTATGCATGTAAAACCATTTATTTTGTATGAAAACCCGTCTATGCTATGACTTGATCTGACTGATTAATATGTTTCTATTCCTAATGAAGACAAATGTGTGCGTAAATTTTTGATCAGTTCTAATCTCAATTTTTTGAGTTTTCGTATTAACAAGAATTTTCGAAGTGTTTTTTTCAATACTTAAGTAATAATTCCAAGTGGACATCAACAATGGCTAATAGTTGCCGTCTCGCTATTGGTGAGTTTGAACCAAATACCAACACATTCGCGAACATGGCACGGCTGATTCGTATTATTGTTATTAACAATATAATTATTATTAAACCACTCAACAAAACACCATTTCACCAGTCCATTTCTGATTACCGTCCAATCAGCATAATTTCGGTAATCCCAAAGATTTTTGCGATTTCTATGGATAGACAGTTAACTGGCTATCTTGAATCAAATGCAATTCCACACGAACGGCAATCTGGCTTTCGGAAGAATCACAGTTGCACCACCGCATTGTTGAACACATCAGAGAGTATCAGATCTTTGATTAATCGTAAAAAAGTTGTTATTGCTGTCTTTCCAGACATTAAGAGTGCTTTTCCTTCAGTTTCTCATGACGCCCTTCTTAAAGTTTGCAAAGCATACGGTTTTTCTAATAACGCTAAAGTCAATTTACAGTAATATTAAACAGAAAGTTAATGTCGGTAGTTATGAATCCGAATTCATTGATATTCAAAACGGAGTTTTGCAAGGTAGTAATTTCGGCCAAACCTTCTTTTCAATTTATTTCAATGATACTCTCAATGTGCCTGATCATTTTACTTGCCATTTATTCGCCAATGATAGTCAGGCAATCCTAGAAGTCGATTTTGGTCAAATTAACACAGGAATTGATAAAGTTAACACTTTCTAAGTTGAATGATTTTAGTTTACGTCGCGGTATGAAATTAAATGGATCAAAATCTATGGCCATGATTGTCGGTTCCAAATCGTTTAAATTTCGATATGATTCATGATGTTGTCGTTGGTGATGAATTCTCGGCGTCATTTTTGACGAAAATTTAAACTTCCAAGAACATGATAGAGCAAAATTGCAGAAGGTTTATGGCGTATTAAACCGTATACGACATACCAAGCTAATTATACCTAATTACATATGTTAAACGTAACATTTTTACTGCGCTGATCGATCCTATACTTAGTTACGGTGATGTGATTACGTACGGTTGGGGTGCACAGCTGCACAAAGCACTCTAAACCAGGAAAATCGTATTCTTGTCGCTGATAACGACAAAATAAGATATATTTACGGTCTTCGACGTAATGATCACATTACTGAATATCATGAACGCCTGCATGTACTGAATCCTGGAAGTAAAGCCAAATTACATTCAGCGGTTCCGATCTATAAGCAATTGTCCAGGCCTGCATATCTGAATCATATGTTTGTTCGCAACGGTCCGTCTTCTTGATACCCAGATAACATTCGTGTTCGTTTCACTCCGCGTACAGCCTTCGACACTCGTGCAATAAGCTACGCGGCCATTATTTTTTGAACAATATCCCGGTTGATATTCGAAATTTAGAATCATTAGTAACTTTTAAGCGCGAATTAAAGCACTCTTTACTGACCAATCAATAACGCGGCTTAACTTGTTAAATTTGTATTTGCAAAATACTCGGTTTGATTGTTATGTTTGATCTCATTTAATTTTTTTTCTGCTTCTACATATAGTTTTAAGACTTTTTCTATTTAGCTAGTTTTATCTCTTTGCATTGTATAAAGAAGAGTTTTATAATATTTTATGACGTAAGTTATGACCTAACATTTGGTGTGACATATTCTCATAGTTAAGATAAGAAACAAACATAACCTGTGAACCCGTACACTGTCGGGAAACGTGCGAAAAAGTTAGTTTTACGAATATCATTTATTTAGGTTCAAATCGCATAGGAAACCGATTCCGGGCCTTTTGAATTTTCTGGACTGATCGCAATATTTTTACTACACACAGTGGTGTATGCGGGCAAGTAATAACTACCGAAATCTGAGTCGGTTTTCGAAACTTTAAGAGCGCTCACTCCAATTTTCGGTCGTAATGATCGACCCACCAGTGTAGCAATATCGGCATGTAATTACATTGAATTCCATTGCTACATCCCTTTATATTCTTTATTCTTCATTTTAACCATCTTTTGAGAGTCAATTGATATCAATGTGTATCGATAATGAATTATCCACGTCTCACCGACTAATTATCCTTAATGACTTGAACTATGAACGATTTCCGTCACTCATATTTCTTTAGTTTGTTCTTTTTCATGTTAATGTTGGTTTTTATTACTCTCGCTTAAAATAGATTCTGTACCCTTCTGTACCTCAATATTTCCTCTTTTAGATTTACTTTTTGAATCATCAATTAGAATTTAGTCAGTTGTTAAAATGTAAATTATATTTTAAGTCAGTTCCAATGTATTTTGAAATCCTGAATCCATCAAATCGGAAAATGGTCTTCCATTAATGGGAATAACTTCGACACAATTTTCACGATTCTTTTTGTCTCGTTACTCGTACATATGTAAATGACTGCGCCGAATTTCATTCCTTATAACCGTTTAATTTTATTGCAATTGGAACAAATATGAGTTTGATTCGAGTCTTTCAAAAAATCTTCTTGAGAAACACTTTTAAAGTGTTCCATAGCGTTGTTAGTCACTGTGTATTCTGCGCATCTCCTTTTTGGTGGAATTTTATTCGAAACATTTTTTCCAGTCTTGAACTATCCATTTTCGATTCGAATGATCATAACACACCAACGCTATATGACTATTTTGGATTTACAATGAAGTATTTACATAAGCAGCAACAAGTGAAATTGTATTGAATCTCTTAATGTAACGTATATATTAATAGGGAACAAAGAAACATATTGGTTGAAGAAAAGAGCCCAGCTGAGGAGAACGACTCACTCGAACTGAACGCAACGGCCTAATATCTAACTTTTATGCAAATACTTTCTCAATTTTGGATTCCATAATTGAAATGCATCTAAGTGATGTTAATGGTGGGAGACTGTTATCAGTTCACTTCGAAAATTAAATGACTTCAATATTCAATTATTGAATAAACAATTAGCTGTTGGTTTAATGGCTCAAACGTGTTATTATGATTGATTGAAGCTCGAAACCTCCATTATTTTCGTCCATCCACATATAGATCTTTGAAAATAATAATATTACGACACATTTACTCCATATCGGTTACGGGTGGTGATGAAGGACGATGTGAGTAGGATTGATACTGATTTAAGAAGATGGCACATATCTACCGTAGAGATGGAGAGATATACTCGCCTCTCCTTCTCAACGGTATACATAGACTCCTGAATCGTGTTCGAAACATCTGCCCTCTTCCGAATTTATTCAGTTTTTTTTTCTGAATATCAATATCGCTCGGATCCGGCTAATGGAGTAGATCTTCAGATGAGGAGAAATGCCTTTGCCTACTAATGTCAGTAAAAGATAAACAAACATTGTCAATTATTCTGTTAAATGTTTAATGTTTATGGATATGTCCTAGGGGCTTGGGCACAATTGTATTATGAATGTGATGCATTCACCGCATATCCATCAATATTCAGATTTGTCAGCACAAACTTGGTAGTTTGAATGTCACTTGCAGACAGCATACGCTGGTGAATATAGAAATATCAGATGAAAATGGTTCATTTAACACGAATTTTCCAGTATATGCAATATCATACGCTATCGGAAAAATACATATGGTAAATATTGATGTGTTCGATACAATTTTGGTTTGACGCCCCTTGGATACAAAGGATATGCCACAATTCAATTGCATTTCTATAGATAAACAAGGCATAAGTTTTGTACGTTATTTATAGTCGAGCTTTTAAGTACATTTAATTATTATTGGTGAAGAATTTGGCTTACCATCTGTTTATCAATATCAATAATCCCAAGTGTACGTATTGCTTCAATTGCGTTGAAATGATCTGCGTAAATGCGATGCGGCTTTTGCTTGAAATGGGAAAAGCATCAAGCGCGAACTGTGCGTTACACACAACACAACATAACACACCGAATACAAACGTCGAATTTTCCAAGTCGACAATAACAGAGGGAGGGAGCGCTCAAAGATTTCCGAGAAATGCACACACGCGCTGACGATAAACCAGCGACAAGCTTCCAATAATGCATCGCTCGTGTATACACTGTGTTTCGCACATTTTATCTGACAGCAGATTTCAATACGGCACGATGTGGATGTGGCATTTGTCGTTCCCATCACATTCGCCGAGGTACACACACTTTCTACATTATCCACGCTATTAACATGAGCGCATTTTGCGTGTAACGGTTGGAAATCAGTTTTGAAATCGAAAAGCATTCAGTCGTTGGCCAACAGCTAGACAAGAAGCATCACAAACTTCCGTACGAACAGCGGCAACAATATTTCACCGCTATCGTATTCAAACCGACGAAAATCGTTGCAAACGCCGTTCTTAACTTGGCCATTCATTCAAACTTATATAGTTTATGGATTCTGGATTCGCCTTCTTTCTCGCACATTTCATTTTTTGAAATTGACAGAAAATCTTTGATTGTATTAAATTTGTCCCGAAGTTCCAAGAATCCATCAAAATATTTAAAAAAATCATCAAAAAAATGATTGATGAAATCTTATTAACCAAGTCCAGTGGATGCAATTAAATTGGATAGTTTTTGTTGGTTTCGAATTTATTAGCTTTGACTCTCATCACATCACACGGTTCAACAACAACCCCACCAAATAATGAACAGAGATAAGAATAGAAACGGATAAAATGAAATCATAAAATAAATAATGTCAAAGCGGCACTGAATAAAAAAAAAAAAAAAAACAACAGAGAGACAAAAAGAGCGAGATAAAAAGCACAAAAAAGTATTGTTTTTAAATGCACAGTTTAGTCGCAGTTGGAGTTGCGTTCAGTCATTGAGCGTCGCGTAAATTAGAGCGTAAATCATGCAGCACAATAATAATACACAATCGGACTGAGAACGCACAACGAAAAATATTGTATAATAGTAACAGCGGTGTCGTACGAATATAATATCATCTACAAATTACTAAAGAGGACAAAATTGCACGATAATTTGCTGACCATTAACAAAAACAGCTAAGCGAAAAACTAAACCAAAGCGATAACTGAGACAGGCGAACGACTGTGAGCGCTCGCTAACATTAATAAACGATAAAATATCTTGTTATTTGTAAGTATTCGGTTGTGTTTTCCAAGTGAAAAGCAAGGCAGATTGTGTTGTACTTTTTTGTTTCACACGGTCGAAAATTTATCGGTTGCCACACTCAAATCAATTTACCGTAAAAAAGACCCCCTTTCGATAGAAAAAAAAACGATAAAAACAACAAAAACGAACTTTGGCAATAGCGACTGTTGAAATGCCGTCGAAAAAGGAAACACAAAGTATTGCCAATAGCCGAATCTGAAGAACAAAAAAATAAATATTGTTTATTTTTAACACATCTTTAGGCAACGGCAAAAGCATTCGAGTATCGAATCACTCAGCTGCTAGTTAAACGTATATCATAGGAGTCATTGACAGTTGGTGTGTCACATCCATTACTCATTTATTAATATATTTTTCCACATATTTCAACAATATTCATCGTATTCAAAGTGAACGGGAACTAAATAATTATACAGAGAGCAAGAGACAGAGAGGGATAGAAAGAGAATGCCATCCAGTGAACGACCGAAACAGGAACAGCATTGAGCAACCTTTTCAACAGAATCAAGCACACGAACGGGCAGATCGAACAAAAAATGCACTGAATATAATTTTCATATGATGATTGATGATAACGTAGCTGTTGTTGTCGTTGTTGATGTTGGATCTCCCGGTCTGCGCCTTGCACCGTAAAAAAGCCACTGGTGCCACCGCTTACGTCTTACACACAAGAAAGAATATTTATTTTCTTCTTGTTTCCATCGCACACTTTGTTTTGTTTCTATCGCCCATAAATTGTGAGGAATAATAAAAAGTATTGGCCTCAAGTGACAACAAACGCTGAACTCGTCGAGAAAAGATGACGAAAACATGGAGTAATAAGATCAAGACAAAAGTAACAACAACAACAAGAAACCAGGAAAAAATCAAGTTGAACGAATATTGAATGGAAAATAGTTTTCATAACAACAAAGCAGAAAAAAGCCATACGACATATGGTAAAGAAATTAGGTTAAATAAAGAAAAAAAAATATTAATAAATGGCGAGATGATAAATTTCGATTTGCTGAAATTAGAGCTGCAGTTGAACGATCGTGTGTGTGAGTGTGCTCCAGCCACATAATCGCAACCAACTGATGGTAAAAATTTACGTTACACACTTACAAAAATAAAAATGCGCTCTGATCCAATTTGAACGGCGAAGATAGAAAATAAACATTTAAATTGCTGAAAGATATTTGTTCATATGAGAAAACACCTTGAAATCGACACATGGAAAACACAAACTCGTTTGACCACCGTCAACGAAATCATCAACAGCAACAAAATTGCGTTTTTGCAAACAGTGTGTGCATGTGAAACTAAAGTGAGAGACTGTCCAAAGTTTGGACTTTAAACATTCGATTCGAATTCCCGAATCAATTTCAAAACACTATTTCAAGCTGTTGCCAAAATGTATTCTTTGTGTGTGTACATAAAATATTAAGTGCTTGAATGCTTTGGATTCGATGATATTCATTCGGAACTTAGCAAATACAACAAAGCATTAATAAAAAAAAAGAGTAAAGAATCAAAAACATAAAAAACCACAAGAAAAAAAGGCAACTGAACAGTATTGGTTGTCATCCTACTGAACCAAACCGCAAATCCTACCAATTCAAATTCATTTTTTGCAATTTTGATACTAAATTTTCTGAATAAAAATCCAAAGAATTCATTATAATATTGATTTGGTGAATCAAAAAGACAGAAATAGATTTGTGCGATTGAATGATAAGTATTGAAGTAAACGGCGTTTCGATAGACAAACAGCCAGGATCGTGTACCCCAAATTTGGCTGGAAACCATTCACATTAGACACTATTTGTGTGCAACGCAATTTCCTTAATATCATATCGTTGTGTGTGTTCAAAGTTTGTCGTTCATTTGCCCGTTTATCGCCAAGTCGAAATATTCAAGATGTGCGATGAAGAACGCAGTAGCAATTGATTGTTTCCACCACGCATCATGTTGATTCGTCAAACAATCGCCAAGTAAAAACCATTAGCAACACACAAACAATTTTTATTTAGTTCGATTTGCGAGAAAGTAGCACAGTAAATAACGAACGAAATAAATATTAAATGAATATGGCATAGAGATGCAAAAGAATTGAATTTGACCGAGTCTCTGTCACTCAGAAATACCGCACAGCACTGTACTGTAATTATTTCTCTTTCCCTATCCTCGTTTTGCACTCGACTAGCACAAGAGCATTGCTGTAAATGAACAATAGAATGGGTTTTCTCTTCACCCAATGCAGAAACAACTATATATCATACTGAACCACAGCGACAACAACAACAAATAGATAAAGAGTGTGCAAAAAGTGAGAAAACGAGAAGCCACTAGGACGAATTGTGTTTTTCCCACAGTTATTTTCGGGTTTTCGCAGCCAAGGAAAACGTTGTGCACAAGCATTAATTATAAGGTATGTTTTTTACTTGCATTTTTTAGAGCGGTTCGAATAGCAAATATATTGGTGTATACACATGCTTTTTATTATTCAGATGCCTTTCACTCTCTCGCCTTCTAATTCGTTCGTCATGCAGTCACTATTCCATTGAAACAAATCATAATATTACAGCATATCAAAATTCGAAAGGTGATTAGAGAGTCGAGTTTACGACTCGACGTTGGCAATTTCTCCTATGCAATGGATGCCATAAAAACTCGAAGAGCGATTTGGGGTTTATTATTTTTATCGGTAGGCGAGCCACCGCACATATATAAACAAAATGCTGAATAAACAATTGATCTCTCTCTCTCCCTCTTGTTTACTCACCGAACAATATTGACCAATCAAAATTCGAACGCGCAAAATTAAAATCGTAAATTCGTAAAATAGGCCATATGGCATAAATACCAAGGCATTAATTCAACGCCTTAGATTATGCCTCTCTTGAATGAAATTCCAGGCACAATATATGCCCATTTTCTTCGAGCCCGATTCATGGGTTAATTACAAATTTGAAAACAAATTCTCAAACTCTACATGCGCGGATTGGCAGGATTTTACGTTTTGTTAACAAATTAGCAGATTAAGTATTTGTGTTATTTATGTTTAAAATAAAATTGAGCTTTCGCTAGAATTCAATTACAATTTCATTCATTTATGATTTGGACTTTCAGGACAATGTAACTCGATTAGAATACAATGGATGGAATTATATGTTGCTGTGTGAGAGAGAAAGAGAGAGATACACAGACAAAATAGAATTTATTTGGTTTTTGTCGGTTAAAATCTATTTTTATTCTATTTATTGTAGGTAAAACTGATTCACAACCGCATATTTGATCCATTGAAAAATTATTGGCATAATTGTAGGTAGTTGTACACACCCAAATATCACGAGCAATTGCCTGACATTATTCCATCATTTTCTCCCACAAACAAAGCCCATATTTTTTGAATATTGTCACTTAAAATGAGATTTTTTCCGAAAGACATCTTCTATCCATAAGAGTAAATGTAAATGAATCGGAGATATGTACACGCTGCGATCTGGTATATTTTTTTGTTAATTACCATACTAAAGAAAGGAGAGAAGGAAAAAGATAAAAAAAACTCCAACGTTTTGCATGGGAACGAGCGTATGCTGCCAGAGTGCTGCACGTATACATTTGTGACTGTCACTCGTCTTTTTCTTTATCGGTCAATCGATTTGAATCATCTATCTATGCATTCACCTGAATAGAACTTGAGGCAGACGGCGACTGGGCTGCTTTATATTTAAGCAATAAATACGAAGTTCTATGCCAATAAATTAAAGCATGGAACATTAAATCCTGTCAATTCATTTTGTATACGCTGAAAAATACGATACAATTAATGATGCATCTATTTGATGCTCTCTCCTTAAATTACGATGGAACATAATATGCCGTAGTCAAAAGTGAGTGCAAGCGATTATTACTGTCGATCATTTTTGTAGTTAAGAGAAAAGAGAAAGATAATAAAATCGAAATAAGCCCCATCCATTTATTTTGCAGTTATAGCAAAGTTTTATGCACAATTCGATTGATTATGTCATAATCAATTTGAAGCCGGCAACACCATTACTACAAGTACAATACACCCAATAAGTGCTGATCATCTAAATTAGAAAGAGATATAAAAACCAGTAATCCGATGATCCGGCTGTCCGAATGCTAATGTTTCCAAAGTAAATAGAAGATATCATCATTTACTCCGTTTTGTCGCTCGTATCATTTTCAATCGCCAATCGTCTTAATATTGTGTATTTATAAAAACATTATAGCATGTGTCGACTATAATCCTTCATCTCTTATCATATTCTCTTTGGAAAATATTCCTAAATTGCATCGCGGACAGAGCTCTATTGTTCATATTTATCTCCACTTTTAGTTCACTTTCTCTCTTCGATTCGTATATCTCTATTCTGTTAACAGCATGCCATCGGGGCTGAATATTGAAGCTGAGCAAATGTTCTTTTCGGTAAAGAGCCTGACAATTTGACTATTTGAAATATATTCAGAAAGATTCCATTTCAATAATTTTGTTATGTATTCTTCGTGCAGTGTTGAAGAGCTTACCTGCCAAATATGCGAAAATTTGAATTTCACAACCACTGCTTCATCAATGTTGTTCGACTTCAAACACATTTTTGCTCTAATCTCGAAGAAACAACGCCGTCTTCTGTCATCAATGATAAGTTTATTAGTGAGCTCGAAAAAATACGACACACACGAAACTATGCACCTGATGTGTTCCGGGCAATATTGGCACAAATACACACATTTCGATACACATATTACTCACTACAAGTTTCGTGCATCGATGTTTCGAATATTTTGAAGTTTTAAATTTGCACATGCGAGTTTCGGTTCTAATAATAAAAGCCGAGCAAAAATAATTAAAGTTAAATACTTTGTTATGTTTGAACGATATCGCTTTCTATACTCAATTATCGAAAGTTAAATTGATCGGCAAACTAAAGAAACTCCCATTAAACTAGCTTTTGAGATGCAAAATCACAGGAATCTCATTTAATGCAATAAAAATTTCATTACGCAATCAATTAATTTACGCTCAAAAGCTGAAGTGAACTATGCAAATATTCAAATTTGCTTTCTTTTCAAAACACGCTCAGGCGTTCAGAACGGAAAGAAGTAATTTCATATAATTGATCACAAGGTATTCATAAACAAAAATTCACATATGTGCATATATGTGCAGACAAAATTGATGTTATTGAGACAATTCAGCAACAAATGTAGTTATGCAGTTTCAAAAAGGTTGTCCGTGCATAATCTCCATATTCTAAGCGAGGAAGGGAATTTCTAAGGAAACTAAAACAAAACACTAATTATTCAACTAAATGACCCAAAATAATTAATAATGGACAAGAAGCGAACACAAAGTGCTTTTGGAGGAAACTGAAAAATGGTAACCGATGCCAGAGAGAGCGTCATTCAGTATTGAATAACAAAAACATTTGCGGTATTATTTAAATAATGGCAGGAGATTCAATTTCATAGCATCAATTTGAATCGAACTGGAATCACCGCCCTTAACCAGTCAAGCAATCAATAAAGGGAGAAAAACTCTCATAAAAGAGCACAATAGCAATCGAATTAATTGGATGTGGATTGTGGTCTTGTGGAGTTTTTTCCCATTTTCGTTTATTTTTTATATACATTCATGTCAGGTATCATCGAAATGCTCAATTAAATCAAAAATTTATTTGTAATTGGATCCTACTTATTTTATTGGAGTGACGCTTCAGCTTGACAACATTGAAATCACCTTTTTCAAAAAATCCAAATCTCCATCAGACGCTTTTGTGGCTGTGCTCTTATGCGAAGCAGGCGAAAACAAAACCTAATTGTAAATGTCATTGAGAAGAATGTACAACAATAACGCCAGTGGTGAACAAAGGTATACGAAAGTGGTACTTTGTTGAAATTACGTAATTATTTTGGCATTTTGCTGGCTTCTCATCACATTTTTACTGATGTCACATATGCTTCACATTGTCGATCTCATTCCATTTCATTTCATGTCATTTTTTTTTTTCTACATTGCCTCGTGAATACTATAGATATCTCTAAAATTGATTCGGATCAAAATGACTTGCCAAAAATACAACCAAAGAAATGTTGGTTCATTCTGAAATTCAATGAAAATGTATATACATATAATATATATTGAACGGCAATAATAGATATGCAAACCAAGTAGTGTCTAACTGCAAGGAGCTTGTTCCTATCGCGCGTCGTATTGTCTTCTTCCTCTGCTTTTTCATTCATTTATATTTCTTCAGTGTATGTTGTGAGAGAGTAAAATATAGTTAGATGGCGCTAAGTTTGTATATTGTTCTATATGCAATTGGTTGCCCATAAGTCCTCATCTATTTGAATGGTCATCGATGACTAGGATTTTGTCCCGACACAATGATTTTGTATTTCAAAGAAACGGTGGCCTCTTGATTACACAGCATAATTCACAGGGGAACTGTTCATTTTCACAAGCTTATCGACAGGTACCTGCCGTTCCGTTGAACTCAATTTGAAAATTAAATAATATCCGTAAAATTGAATTTAGTGCTACGTACATTCCTACAGATTCGTCTGAGATTCTGTCAGCTTTTTTTCGTCAACATTTTATTATGTTCAATTTATTCGAATTTTGCATGAGTTCTACGTGCATATTTGCATTGAGGTGAATATTGACACAAACACATATTTGTGATTTTGAGGAATGAAATGGATTGTTAGCTGAACATGACATTTCATGCAATATATCTTTTGTGCATTTTTTTTATAAATCAATATTAAATTGTAACAATATGCGTTTGATTAAATGCAGCCTCCATGGAACATTGATTGTGACGATTATTTCTTTCCGATTTTTTTTTCTCCATGAAAATGTCATTGTGTCCTTAAAAAAATCCCATATGTTCATGATACACCGAATTTATGTTGCAATTTTGAATTTTAAAACTACAGAAAATGAGTAACGATATGGTGTATCACTGTTGACAACAAACAGAAAAATCACACGCTAACTTAAACAAACACAGATAGAAAGTGAGAACGAGAAATAAGAATAATAGCAGAGAAAAGCATCCAACATCGTTACCCTTAGTGCAATTGGATTACACAGCGCAGCCAAGCAATACCTTTGATTGAACACGAATATGTTAAGCAGATGACTGAAAAAATTCTTGGCACGTAATTTCTGGGCAGCGTTCCCGTTCCTTTCACAATTCTTCAATATTCCATGTAAACTAGATCTTCTTTTTCGCATCAACTTCCTTCGTTGTTGACGTTTTGTGTATTTTCATCCAATTTTCCGGTGCTGTTTTTCATGTAAGGTTTTTATTTCCTCGGTTCACTTCATCTACATCACAATTCTTGTATTCCGGACATGCCGACAGTCGCATGTATTTTCCTAGCTATTTTCACGGTTTTGCATTTCAGTTTTTGCAATGCATTTATGTGCTATTTTTCACTTTGTAAATGGCTTCCAATGGATCACCAACATTTGTGGCTATGGGCTAAAGGTAAAAGCTGCATGAGTTCGAATTCAGTTTGAGTTGCTTTGAATATTTATTATGAGAAATGTTACGTCCTCAACGCACACACTATCTCACAGTGTTAAGAATATTCAAAAATAAAAAAAGACTTCACTGCTAACCAATTAAGCGAGCAATTCGTGTGAAGGAATAATATTTCACTGTAAGAAGAATTAAATCTTAAGAATCCAGCGCAATCCATCGCTTGAATACAACCTGTAGTGAGCATACAACTTGCATGGAAGAAAATAAATTTGTGATAAAGGGATCTTTTGAATCCAATCAGTTAAGCATAAGTTTTTCTTTTATTTTTTGCAAATATGATTAGCTAACAATTTGGGTCCACTAGCTCATTTTCGTTTAAAACACGCTGACCTTTCACACTACCCCAATTACCTACAAATTGGGGTTTGAACACAGATTCTCGAGCGTGTGAGAGTGAACCATCTGCACCTGTAATGATATCGGCTATGCAAATGGACTCTTTTTTCATTTAGAATGTTGTGTTAGTCCATCAAATTATTATCAATAGCAAGAATCTTGAGAGTTGTCAGACTGTGTGGTTTTTTCATTATTTGAAGTTTCAATGTCACCGATAGAAAAGCAATTTTTCAGTACACGAGACACAGCAGGAAACACAGTCATGCCCACATAAAGGTTGAAGTTTCATCATTTATAATTCGAATTTACTGAATCCTACGCATTATTTTCCATTATCGTGCAATAGAAATTGAAACCCAGACGCAGTATTAATAGTCAATGGCCGAAAAATCATATCAGGTAAAAAGTTCAACAAAACCAGCATTTACCCGTTGGCTTCAAATTATAACGATGAGTTCGCATTTGACGAAAATACTGCACAAAAAATTGGCCTACATGTATTCTTCTTGTCATTTCACTTACAAAGGATCATTATTTATATGCAAAAAATACGGAAGATCTCCAAACATTGTTGAAGGCGTTTAAATTCACTCAACACAGCCGATTGGATGTATTTCAAACATCATGACGAATACAGAATATCCTGTCAATAACGGAATCTGGCGAGACTGACAAATTTTCCGCTATTCGGAGTATTTCCGCTATTCAAAGGTGATTTTGTATGGGAGCAACAGCGGAAAAAAATTACCGCAATTCACAAGATTTTCGCTATTTTCAGGCTCCGTCATTGACAGGAAAATCTGTAATTTAGGAAAAATGAAGATAATTTGCTAAATGTGTGGGTGGAGCGCTACTACACGAGCAACCAACGACTTCCATCCACCAAGCAATTGTAAAAGTTAATTAGTGTTTCTTTTTTTTGGGTTAGCAAAACAGCGTGAGGCATACTTTTTCCGTTTCACCTACACGCGCTCAGGGTGCGCATAGAGACATTTTTTAAGATATCAGCAAAATGCGAAAGCCCAAACAGCATGTACGAGAGCATTTTTGACATTAAATTATTCTGTCACATCCACTATCATTCAGCAAATTATTATGTTTGTTTAAATAATATCGCAAAAGACGTGTAAATGGTGCCACAAATCTGTTGAATCAACGAACGTTGGCTGAATACACATTGTCTTATATATTGTTATTCTGTGAAAGATAATTCAACGTGTGTTGATGCAATTTTGCCGAATAACAAAACCATTCAAATTTAGAAACACCCACTCGAATTCACAGAATCTCATTCTCCGCATACAACTAATGGCCAAAGCATCAATTTATCTCTGGATGATTCAACGTAATTTATGAGTAATTCTTAGAATTGTTATTATTTTGAAATAAATTCGAATAATACAAATGAATATCAAGCAAAGCGGGCGAAACGAAACAAGTAAATGAAGTAGGAACAAAGAAAAGTCGCTGTGAAACGATAATATTCAAGAAAAAAACAATTAAAATTAGAATTTGAAAATCCGCAACAGGTTTTGAAAACACCTCAACACAATAGATACTTTCTATCAGAAAATCGAATTAAATATTCATTATGCTCACATCTTAAATTTCTCGTCCTAAAGAGCACGTTAAAATGTATTCCTTTTCGAAACGCTCTGCTCAATTGATGATTAACTAGAGATGAATTATTTCATCTTGGGCTGCCGTGTGCATTTTAAATTGTGGTGGTAATCTAAGAGATATGGTAGAAAGCTAATGTCATTTAAAATGAAAACTAATATCATCATCGAAGAGGAATCGTAAGCGTGCATTTTCTGATACCTATGAAAACATTGCTTTTGACATAATAAACGAAATTATCAATCGCAGAAGATAGATGCGACATTTCCCTAGATTTCAACATTCTCACTGGGAGATATTGCTTGAAATATTCCATAAAAAGACAATTTGATTTGAATTCTATGGACGTGCACAGCAATCGAATTGAATTATTTTGGATAATTTTTTGATTGAATTATGCAAGCACAATTAATCCCAATATGCTTTTCTGATCGAATTGTGGCAGCACGATTATTTGAGGGAAATTTCGATGCAGGCACAATTAATTCGGATAATTTTTCTGATCGAATTGTGTCACAATTAATTTCGACAAGGGTTTCAATAATATTGGCCGGGAAGTATAATAATAATAATCAAACATAATGGCGAATGTGAATATTTTTCTCAAATGTACATGAAAAGTTCAATTTTTTGATGATATCAAACTGCAAAAAATATGTCGTTTTCAACACAAAAAACCCATGAAAAGCATACTTCAAACACAATTTTTTAAGCCTTTCAGATCTACCATATCATCAAATCTAGTAAAAAAGGACACATCTGATGATTGATTAGTAAAAGAATACATGGCGTGAATATTTTCAATGTTTCTTTTTGTGTCGCATTGTACTCAAAAGAGAAACATCATTCTAAAGTTCTGTAAAAAGAAGCACTCAAAAGATGAACTATAAAAAATCGTATAATTAGGATTATATACCGAGGAATGACTCATGCGTAGAAGACTTCGTATCAAACCATGGATGTAATAATTATTCATTGAAAAAAAAATTTGACAAATTTTTTTTTAATATATTCATAATAATTGTTAGCTTGTAATTGTTAGTTGATATCAGAATTTTGCTAACGTTTTATTTGAGTTTCACAAAAAATCTTTTAATAATTTTTTAATATTAAATTTTGTTATGAATATGATTGCTATCGACAAAAACATTTATTTTTCTCAAATTTTTATGAAATCTTTGGAGAGTTGATCACTTTCGTAGTATTAGAAACAAAATGTAATACTCGTTCACTAGGCTATATTAAATATTATTTACTAAAATTATATTTTTTTGTTAATCATTTTTAGATTAATTTATTCTCTACCTAATATTATTTACATCTCTGTGTCATTTTTTTTTCAAGTCCCATTTGAAATTGATATAACTTGAATGAGCGGTGTTGTTGAATGTTTGACCGCAGAAAAAATGTCAACCCGCTAATTTTCAATGGAGAATCATATTCATTATTATATTTATATCGATGTTGAAACATGATTTCACTTTTCGTTATGAGCTTGAAATTTCATGGGAACTGAAATTGCTAGTATATCAACTTTATGATCCACTATGTCCCGTTTTAAGCATCGTTCCCGTTCACGTTGCCATTCCCTTGCTGTCTCGCTGTTTCATTTCATTTTACCTATTTACTAAATGACTTGGGTAGCTAAAACACGTACAAGATATTGCAATTTTCCGAGGGCCATATTTCAATGATGTGGTTTAAACCGTACAAATTTCATCGATGGTACTGAAATGTTCCTCTCGTCGTCATCATTTTTAACGCACAATCACCTTATCGTGTCACCGATTTGGGAAATCTAAATGTAAATGACTGCAGCTAGCAGAGAAAAAAGATGATTTTAGCTCAACTGGTTAAGTAATTGATTGTGGGAACTTACATGGAGTAGCTAAGTATTTAAATCTGCCAATAGCTAAGTTTTAAAGTCTTGAAAACGCTCATTTTCAATTACCGACTTGATTTACGGCTTCACGACCGATGGCGCCAGCACTTTTTTCTTTTTGGAACAATGAATATTGATCACACAGTGCACGCACACATACCAAAACCTTTTTGCAATTTCAATTATCTTTCATTCGGATCGTTTCTTCTTCAAACTGATGCTTCTTCATTATAGAAATTAATTCGCATTGTTCAACAAATCGATTGTACACATCACTGCGCTGTGAACTGTATCGAGAAAACCATTAAATAATAAATTACAACACCCAAATATTAATAGAAAGTGGAGATTTTCGCCAAAAATGTACATAAAGATGGATGCAATTCTATCGCTTTGTGATTGTTTCGGTTTTGCGATGACGGGTTCGAAATAAGACTTGAATTCTCTATTGAATTATGTAACTAGAGGTGGCAACGGACAGACAATTCGTCCGTCTGTCCATCCTTCCGAGCTGACGGAAGTCAAAATTGCATGTATCAAAATGACCGGCAGAAATCAAGAAGGAACACATACAGCATCCAGGCCAGTGAACCGCCATACAAAATCAATGGTACATGTAGTAGACTACGCTATGTAGTTTGCATAGCGTAGTCAGTACACGTAGTCAAATCGCTGCACCGTCTTGACAGCATCCAACACATGGCGATCTTTGTCTTTCAAATGAACTATATGAAGAAGAGAAAGGAATACACAAAGACATTTTATAAAATAAATTATGCATGAATTATTGTGCTGCATGGCAGAACCACAGGAAAATAGATAGATAAAAAGAGAAAAGCATACAATTGATTTCAATAATTCTTACTGTTTTCGGTAGTTGAAAATATTTTGTTTTTTTTCGGTTATTTTGATGCTTAAACTTATTTCCCAATCCTATTTCTTTCGAACTCTTCACATCAATCGGATTCAATATGAATTAGGACCCAATATTCTGGTTTTGAAGGAGAAACATAAAAATGTGTCAAAATAATTGAGTTTTGTTTCACATTTCCTGGAAAAGGGAGGATTATAAGAGATATGAATTCATAATATTCTACGCAGTTTGACAATCATACGGTCTTCAACTGCGTAGTCGAGCTGTATGACAAGAAAAATGTCCGCTAAATGGCTTTTCGTTCGAACACTCTTATGATATCCGTCCGTTTGTCCGAAATTGAACGGACGGACAAAATGGAAATTTAAAAAAACTTGTTTTGTCCGTGTCTGTTGCCGCCTCTTTACGCAACACACAAAATTATATTGCATGAGTTTATCTCCTGCTTGTTCAAAAACGTCTGTTCATATTTAGTTCCGACGAATCGGATAAATTGAATATTCATCCACCACACGATGGAATGGAATGAAATCGCGCGGATGGAGAATGTTCATAGTAAATGAATTTTACGATATATATTTGATTCAATTCAATCAAGAAAATAATAATTTATGAACTGAGCGATTTATCAATAACATATCTATTTATATGATTTATCGGCACGTAAAAATCGTCAAAATCTTTCTTTTTACCTCTTCCTGGAACTAATATAGACAAAATTCTGTACATAGAGTACATTCCTTTGAGTTATATTTTCATGAGATTCTCTGATTTGTTACAAAAGGAATTAA
The DNA here is from genome assembly GCA_028476595.1 of Obolodiplosis robiniae. NCBI lineage: Eukaryota > Metazoa > Arthropoda > Insecta > Diptera > Cecidomyiidae > Obolodiplosis > Obolodiplosis robiniae. Next base: position 1,095,284 of record CM052017.1, on the reverse strand, counting down.
TCATGTAATTTTATTTAAACTTCCAATGAAATACCCGAATTGAACACTGTAAGCCAATCACATGAAATTAATTTTCCATGCACTTTAGTGAATGAAATTATCAAATGAAAGCAATCGGTAGGACAAAAACATTATGACGATGAACAAATATATGGCAACCCTTGTCAATACAATCCAATTAGCTGTCAGCGTGGCATCGAGAACAAACTGAAAGAGACATTGCAAAATAATTTTTCATCTCTCTGTTTTCGATAATCCATAAGCGTGCACCTTGACACGCTCTTTCCATTCTTTTGCTGCTGCAATGCTACAATCACGCCGCGTTAACGTTAGCAGCCAATTCATGTGTGATCAATCTTAGGATTCTGGGAAAACCGTCGATTTGTAGTATTCATTTTTGTATCTTGCATTGTTACCTGAATTTCCAACGCAGTATGCAGCACAATTCGCTCATTCCATACGTGGCTTTGTAACAGGAGTTAGAACTAAAAAAAGACGCGAAAAAAGTTATTTCACGGTGAAGAGCAATTTGAATAAATGAGCCTGAATGACAGAAAAAGTTCAAATAGATTTGTATGAGTAGAAATCCAACCGTTAGGCAATTTCACATAAAACACATAAAATGTCGGTGCCGACAAATTGATACATATGGATTTTATCAAGAAAATGATTGAACACAATTTTTTTATGCGATAGAACAGAACTTATCACAAGGATATATGATGCGACATATTTATTAATATCTCATTGTATGAGGAATCTCAATCGAGCATCATTAAATAATGCAACAGGAACAACAAAAAGCTCAACAATCAAAATCAGTTTTATATTTGAAGATTTCAGGCGAAAACAATGTGATTTGCATTCATGTGTTATATAAAGAAATGAGGTTCCGAATCGTTTGACATTTACATTGCACATTACATCGTTTTCATTTGCATTTATCAACCTTATCAGCTATTCCTTTTATCAAAGTGGTCTTATCATCTTCTGAGAAGAGCCAGCAAACAGTAGTTGGTTCAAATTTAAATTTCATAATTTTCCAAAGAATATTAAATATTTGTTTTCAATTCCGAATAATTTTTTTTTTTTTTTTTTTTTTTTTCAAAACTAATATCAGTTTGCCCACTTCGTAAGACCTGCAATCAAAGTAGCGCAACAACCATACAAACGCGGTAGGGCACGTGGTTGACTACGCCATGTATTTTGCATAGCGTAGTAAGGGCGCGTAGTCTAGTCGTTGCGCTCCCTTGCCTGCAATACGTTTTCCAGTTTACGCATATCCGTATCGTCTGTTTGTCTTCGACCGCAACCAAAAGTGATGCGAACAATCTGCACCAGATTTTCGCTTTATTCAACTGTAGATTTACGTATACACACAGTAACAAAATGAAATAAAAAATGTAATTTGTATCCATCTAAATAGTCTGTGGTCAAATTTATGTCTGCCGATCAATTCGGTATGGTGGTTAAAAGTGTAACAATGAGATGCATCGTGATTCATGCCAGTTTGGACAATTGCATTATTTCATTCAAATTCCAATCATACGATAATAGTGAAAAAATCGGAGTCGGAAAAAAGAGATTTTTTTATTTCTACTATTTCGTTGTTCAGCTATGTTTTTCTATGCATATTAGATCAAAGCAGATTGATGTTATTTCAAATATGCGAATTTGTCTAGTTTTTGTATGATTTTGTATTTTGGTTTTCCCATAATTCTCATTCCAATTCCTATCTCTCGCATAAATAAGTGCCGCGCAGCTTTTTGCCAGGTAGATTGAACCCACATGCTGAAAAAATGAATCAGCTGAGGATAGCGTTAGTGCATCGAAACATTTTGTTCATTCGACCAATTTTGTATCACAATAATCAATGGCAAAACTTTCGCTTTTCATGTTTTCACTGTTCGTCGGAAATAAGCTTTGCTATGCAGCAATTTTGTTATTTTTCAAATTGAAAAAAAGCTAAAAGCAAAGTTATTGTTTCAAAATACATTCACAAAAGCGTCAAGATTTTTTTTTCATATTTCGCAGTTACAAAAATTGCATCTTGTTTCGTATTCCCGTTATTGCGTTCAAATGTGCGACGATAGTGCAATATGTCATGAAAAGTGCGGAAACGAAAGACTGACAAAAAGCTTATTTGTTTGTTTTTGAACGTGCGCCCGTGATACATAATGTAAGTCAAATGAATGAATTGTTTATTTGTGCTCCGCATTCTCTTCCGGCGCGGAAAACGATGAATAGTCCCAAAAAACAAACAATTTGATTTCCTTTTCAATGTAGAAAACAGTAATAAAATATGTATGTTTACACACACACTCACATAACCAAAATCCGTATGCTGAAACATTGACAGAAAAAGAAATAAGTGCGTTGCATATGCAGAAACTGAACACTGAAAATGGAAATATTTGCATGTCACATTTTCGAATGGTTTTCGGGTACCTTCTATTAATATGTGCGAATGATAAATTGTCGAGAAAAATTTCTATCGAAAAAGAATTCAGCCAGCAAGCCAAATGGAACCATTTTTTCCAAATCACCCATAAAAATGAATGCATGATGACGACGCGACAAATGCGAACAATTAAGTTTTTTAGTTGATTCGCCTCAAAATTGCTCAATTTAAAAAGTTTTCGCCACTCGGCTTAATAACTTCACCAGCAAGGGAGGCTCTTTGAATTAATCACAGCATTTTGATGAGCTGTTAACAAAATATGTAAACTCTAAAACTTTGTAACTTTTTAGTCAGTCACACACGCGCACACAACAAATGGAGCTCTCCAAATACTATTCATTTAAAAGAAAAAAAAATAAGCAAAAACCCGAAAAACCACATTGTTCGAAAACTTGAAAGACCAATTTGAATTTGCTGTGCGTGCGTTACATTGAGACGACCATTAAATCACGTCTTCTTGGATATAAAATTTTGTCGAGATTTTTGTGAGGAGTTTTGTGAACAAAGTTTCCGCCTTTGTTGAATATTTGCTTTGTTATAAACTACGAAGACAGCCACCGGTAAATGAACGAGGGAGAGACCATTATAAACTGGCTCGAACAGACTACCCAAAGTACACATGCATCTTCTACTTCGAACCAAAGAGTCATTGTCTTTAAAAAGGATAAGAAGTGTGAAAGTGGTTTATATCTTTCTTCTTCGGCTTGTCTTATGCACTCCTTACTAGAAGCCCGCAAACACGCAAACAGATTCATCGAAACTAGATCGCAAGGAATATGAGTTTCATAAACGGCTTGTGATACTATTTTGGACATTTGAAATTCATGTAATGGAAAGTGTGACACATTAAACACCGTTAAATGAATTTACATAGATAATTTGGGCAGTGCACCTTCTGACGATTATTTGATAATTGTTCGCATATGTCTCCTACGAAAATTTCAACAGAGTTTTCATGAGAATGGTCATTAATGATTTAAAAAGTTCATATTGCATTGACTTTTGTTGCCATCAAATTATGCCGTCAATCATCTGCTTTTGCCTTCTCAAACTACAGTTAAACACTTAAATGCTAAGTGAATGTTTAGAGCTGACTGAGTTTCGGCTTGAAGATATAATGATGCGTGAATGTGTCTTTAGAACATATCGACTGAAGCAGCAAATTGTGTTGGTCACTTTGTGCAGTTCAAACGTTGCTAACGTTTAAATCCCCAACTAATTCACCTCATGATGACCTCGAACTTCAATTTTCCGTTAAAACGATTTTTTCGTCCAAATAACGTTATCCCAAATTCAATCAGTTTACACAAATGAATGCACCGATTCAACTTTCATTGTTCAAAATGCTAAAATTCGTAAATTCGAAAGTGTTTCCATTTGAGATAATAAATGGGAAAATTATACAATCATTTGGCGTTAAAAGGGCAATATTATTACATCTTTGGAGTGCAATTTACTGGGCACACGTTTGTTTTGTACGCCATCGCTACGGAACATAATTCGATATGAATGTTGATTTTTGTCATTTTTCACCGGGATGTAATATTTTCATTCACACACACACACACATTCGACACCGCGAATAATTCGATTATATTCAATTTCATTCTGGGGAATGAACAGCCCAATAATCCAATTCGGCTTGTCCCCGTGATTGTATTGTAAGGGCCAGGCTGATTTTGATATTGACACCAGTATCGTGAGCACACGCATATAACGCAATTGTCTACATTTCTCCTCGCATCGTTGAGTGATTGTAATGGCAGAACAAATGGTCGAAACATTTGTTTGCATTGGCATGACATGACATAAATCGAGAGCCAACGAATCAAATTACTAAAGTCCGAATTTATTTAACAACTACTGAACAAGTGTGTGATCCTTCGAAATATTTTCATCTCGTTGGAGTGAATGCGAACGGTGCCATGCCATGTGTCAAAAATACTAAAGCTCAAAACATCCGAATTGGAAGTGTTGATCTCACAAATTATACTGATGTCTTTAAACATGTATGTCATACTTTGATTCTTTTTTCTCTGATTTACTGAGAACTAAAGAGACCAAAACTTCAGATAAAATCATGTGAATGAACTCGAATGAGCGCGAAATTCATCAAGGCACGCACGTGACAGAGATGAAAAAAGATAGGCGAGTCGGAGAACAGGGTTTCGACAAGATAGGTATTATCCGAAAAAGCACAAACAATTTTTAATGAGCGCCTACTCATGCTTAGCAGGCACATTTGCACATTCATTCATTTTACCCATCTCTTACTTCACCCGCTTTCGTTTTATTCTTATTTAGCGAGATTTTACATTTTTTTGTTTCTTCTCGCTTTGGCTGCTAATGCATGTTTGCATATCATACTTTCAGTTGAAAAAAAATATACATAAAATCAAGAATAAAGATATGGATAATCAAATAAAATGGATAGAGCATCATTACATCGATTTTAGAAAAAAATCGCTAATTTGTGGATGCGACAAGTTCAGTATATGTCACTTCAGCAGTTTAACATTTTAATTTTAACCAATGTCTGACGAAGTAATATTAAACCCAAAAATCGTTTAAAATTTGAATTTTTGTAAGACGCCAAACTTCAAATTGATTTTATTTATCATTTCGCTGGCAGCAATATTATGCTTGCACTTGGAAAATGTGATTTATGAGCATAAAATAAACCAATCAATATATTCATAAATGGAATATGATTCGAACATTGAATCATATTCAAAACGCACAGATTCGCCATTCAATCTAAAAATGTACCGAAGCTTTATTTCGATTCAATAATCGAGAAAATATGATGAAATAAATTCTTCAAAGATTTTTCATCAGATCTTAGAACGAGTCTGGGAAAAATCATTTGTTTGGTTTAAGGATCCCCGAAACCACACGTAATCAAATCACAATTTATCGAATTTTCAAATTGATAGGATTAAACAGAAACTGTAAATTGAATACTTGAAGCATTTTCGTTGTTCATTAGGTACGAATTTCCAACAATTTTACATTGCTTAAGGATATTTCTGAAAATCATGCCACTAAGTAGAGCCGCCAATGCACTTTTATAAATCAGAATTATCAAAACTTACCCGTCTCCAATCTTGTATCACCCACACAGCAAGCACTTTCGGTGTGTTTGAATGTTTGCTTTAATATACCAAACTTTGATCATTTTAACTCGTTGGTCTCAAGATGGATGAAATCATACCCAACTGCGTGGATGTGTTGTTTCAAAAAGTAAGCCTAAACCATCAAATTCATTACTCTATTTGAAAGTCTTATTTATAATATGAGCATTTGATAGAAAGCGAGCGCATGATGATGCCCACCAAGTTGTGAAAATGAAAGAAAATTCACTCGTTCTATACTCGACCACCGAATTTTGAATGGTATAATTTTTTACGGAGTCTACCGGGCAACTTTTGCTGCGTTTACGTTAGCAACATCTTTTGTGCTTGAAGAGTAAGTTGATAGGATAAAAGCTCTATTTGGAACAAAATGATTTTTCAAATTCTTGGGAGGCAATTTCGTGCAATGCGAGAATTTAAGAAACCAACATTTGTTCAAGTGTGGCGTATGTATTTTTTCTACCTTTATATAATTCACAAAGTATCAGAACACCCGACATCAAATAATATTACGAATAAATCAAAGTCAAAGCATCCATGGATGTTGCTTATGCTGTTGTTGTAGTTTTTTTTTCCCTTTGAAACAGGGATTTTGATTTATTTATGTGCTGTGCATATGTTTGTTTGCACAACATCAAATATATCTCACGTCAACGTCCTTATCGTAACTTGCTTCATTCTAAACATAATACAAACATCAATCTGAACGGCCAGGAAATGTAAATGCAAAGGAACAACACATACACGCATTTGCCATTGCTCTTCACATTTCTTCTTCAGAGAGATGCTATTATGATTATAAAGATGGTAATTTACCATAAATACGTGTATAATATACTTTATATTTAATATACAGATGAATTGGACCTTTAATTCAGGAAAAATTGCCTTTTCATTATAATGGTTGTGAACATTTTTTTCCCTTTTGTCAGTCCAAAACAGCTACAAGTAGCTTAAAGAAAATGTTGGATTGTCACCATCACGTTCGTTAAGATACTATTTATTTCACTAGAATGCTGTTTTGTTGCCTAAAAGCGTTAGCCCTGATTTACTGAAATGTAAATAAAGCTTTTGCTTCATTTATTTCGGTTCGTTTGGCTTTGATACTTACTTAAGCATATTTTGCTGCTTTTACATACTTTCTGTACATTTCAAATTTTCCTTTTTTCTTTTGTCTCTTTATGTTTCTCTCACAAACTGTGAATTTTGTTTGGAAATAAAGATGCGCCTAATTATTCAGACACCAAAGTAAGTTTCTTAGTCGGCCCTTCCTTTTTCTAATTCCGTGAATTTCACATTTGGGAAGTGATTCAATTTCCTTTGATGGATTTTAAAGCACTTCTTTTGTAGTCACACATCGAAGCGGAATATTTCACCACTTAATTTATTTTCATATAGATTTTAATTGTGAAAACCGCTGATGAGAAGCTGGATTTGAATTTCAAGTTGTGTTTTATGCTCACGCAGTGCGAGGATGTTTGAACATTCACATGTTTCTACATTCGGAATGATGACTTTTGCTTGGCAAACGATGAATCAAATATGCGATTCGGTCGATGTATTTATCGCATTATGACTGTACCAAATGAGTTGGTGTGCATGTAGACAGCGGATTTACTACGTTCGGTCTTCACTCAACAACGGATAATTCATCTATCATCTCAATTCCCAACCCCATCTTCCACTCTCTCTCTCTCTCTCTCTCTCTCTCTCTCTCTCTCTCTCTCTATCTTGGTTATGTGTCTCCACTGACGGCAAACGTACGATCAAACTCTCTTGTACTCTCATCCGCTCATGATACTCAGCCATTGCCTCCCGATTCACCAATTTTATATCGTGCAACTCATGATGCTATCAAATTCCATACACACATTTATTGACACATAAGTTGCGTTGTCGAACGTTCGGAGTGGAAGAAAAAAGGAAAAAAATCAACGTCAAAAAGGGAAGCAAAATGATAATAACATGGAGAGAACCAACCAAATTGTACGATGTTGCTACAAAAAGTCTAGCAACACTTTTAATTTTCTGAAATGTGAAAATAAAACTTGTGAGATATTATTTGTAAAAATGGTTGTAACTGAATTGAGACTTAACTTGAGAAGATGTGGAGAGAGAGGGAGAGAAAGCAAGAGAGCAAGAAAAGTTGGGAAAGAGAGAAGCAGCATGGGAAAATCCACTCTGGATAATAACATTATACACCAGATAGTCGCTTTACAACTGCATTCGAACGTGAGAGCCTAATGAAAGTACCATATTGAGCATTTCACAACTTGTTTTCAAATAGATGCGCATGTAGCCGACTGCCAGTTACACGAACCGGTGCATAGTGCAAAAACAGTTAATCAATTTAACTGTCGATGATGCTCGCAGCCAAAATTCACGTAGTTTTGTTAGATTCGCCATCAAACGACAATGTCATCATCCATCACATGAAACAACGATACAACTGACTTTTTAAGACATTTTTTTATTTGCTAGAAAACCGACAAAAGTGGTTCATTTCCGGAACATTGCATGCATTCAAATCTAAATGCATGATCTTACCAAAGCATTCACTAGCACTAGATAGGATTGCATTACAAACGACAAAGCAATGAAGCCTGAACAAGCATGATAAATTCATATGCTCATGATGGAATCGCATGCGGATAATGGACAGTGGACACACATAATGGTCAAAATTAGGAGACTTCGAGCGAGCCCAACGATGAATCGAACTAGAATATTGAAGCTTCTAAAATTAAAACTAAACTATCGACTGCAATTGCCATTTGAGCACTTTATTTGCGTATACCAAAATTTCAAAGCCGTGTACAAATGAGGTGGAACTTCACTTAAGTAAACGAGTTAAGTTTCAAACAACGCAATCCGAATAGCAATAGTCACAGTTCGCGATATAAATAGACGGATGAAGAGTTTCAAGAGCTGTTTCCTAGGTACGTTGAAAGGAAATTTATTGAGATATTTGTCTTCTTTCAAAATTCAAAATAAATGAGAAAATTTGACATAGCCCGAACTGACATAAAATGGTTTCAAACTGTACCATGGCCACATTGAGACATTTATTATCATTTGTCTAGTTGGCTTGGATAAATTTAGAACACAGTGAAACAATCCCAATGTGCGTAGGTTCTTTAATTTTTTCTTCCTACTGTATAAACATGTGATTCGGATGTTTTGTTTGAATACGGAATTATAATTTCATACAAAAATTACGCTCAATGATGGATATTAAAATTGGTTTTCGAAGCAATTAACATCAAATTCATGCAAAGTAACTGTGCTTCAAATGAGTGGTTGAGAATAATAATGTAAATAGCCGGGTCCACGGGAATAAATACGTATCGTTTGTGTGTTTCTAGAGATAGGAATTCAGTGTCTTCAGCAATGTATGAGGTGTTGATCTGTCAAATTCGCATTTATTTGCGCAATTTCGGCCTACCCCATTATTATTCTGAACCACTAGAATATTTGTATGTGTCTAGTGGTTTTTCTAGCATCTATGCAATTTGCTGTGGCATGAAAAATACCGATTTCAAAGGAGATATATGGATCAAAAGCGAATAATATCGGTTCATTCATGCAAATTTTTAGCAAACGCAACCAAAAACCATATCAATTTCTATTGTCATCAAATTACTCCTTTTGTTATCATCAAAGTGACTTTAAATATTTCTTCACCACTAGAATAAAGAGCTTAGCATCGAATATATTACATAGGAATATAGCGACGATTGAAGTTTTAAAACGTTCTTACAATTCTTCAACATATATCGCTAGATGACGTTACATTTTTTGCTATTGAAAGGAAAAAATAGGTGAGATATTATAGGTTTCATGATGTAAATGAGAGCATACTCAGCGGTGACTGTTAAAATTGTATGAACATGGCAAATGTCAAATCTCTCGAGCTTTTATCCACATTTTTATTTTCATCCGTGGAAACGAATTGTTATTAACAATACAATCAATTCATACAAAATATGTGTGCTGAACAAATGTGAAAGCACTAAAAATAGTCGTCGCCATGTGTTTTCACAAAAATTGTAGAAAAAAATAAATGCCTGAAACAGATTTTCGTGCAGTTTGTCACCGAGTGTGCATGGGCTAGCAATTTTGAGCGGAATTGAGCATGAATACATTATATATGGCCGGATCAAAGCATCTGTGGCTATTCCGCCAGAATAACTCCTAGCGAATGGATGAAGAAATTCAAATAAAGAGATCCCAGAAATTGAACTACTATGTTTTTTTCCAGAATTTGATAGACTGCGTAGGAGTATTGGTGATATCTCATTTTCTGGAAAACACTTTTCAAATGCTTGCATTACAATCCAAGCGATTCCAATGATTTTTTTCTGTTCCGTATGTGTGTCAATTATTTGCATATTTTCCTCGATGATTTTGATGAGAGAGAGAGAGAGAGGGAAGAGACTGATTCTATTGAAGCTTGGTATCCTTGCGATGTCGGCGTAAAAAAGCAATAAAAAATCCTTATGCATATTGTTCAAGCAACGTTCTTCGCTGGAAATGCTCAGTGAGAAAAGAGCGCATGTGATATCATTTCCATTGAAACGCTTACCCAGACAATGTGTTTCAAGTGCAATTTTCATGCATTCGTACTTGAATCTGAATGACTACGTGTAATTTTTTTTTTTATTTTTTATTTTACCGTGTATAATTTCAGCAACACTCTCTAAGGGCATGTTGTAATTCGACACACATTTTTGTTTCATATTCTCTCAAATGTTTTCAAAAAATGCGAATATCTGTCACAATATGTGTCTGAATACGACTAAAACCTTAATGACGATATTATTTGACACATATTGTATTACACCTGCATTTTCATGATGTGACAGATATTCGCCTTCGTTGATGTCTGTGCAGCGACATTTCTTGCGTACGCTGAAAATAAGCTAGAAATTAATATGGATTCGGTTGGTTTGGTGGGTTTCACCGTTTGGTGAAGATGTCGCTAGGAAAAGGCACAACATTTTGATGTTTGCTGGTACCATTTTTGCGAGCTTTCCTTCGACAATGTGTGTACTGCATTGGGGCACACGAATACACTTATGTCGTATGGGTGTTGAAATCGAGAGCAGACCTCTTATCTTTTGTATTGCGAATGTGAAAGCGTATGCGATTTTTGTATATTTCCTTATTTTAAATCTGCTTCCCGCTTCGCGGAGTGTTTTTATTTCAGCAAGGAGAGAGTTGAACTTTTGCTATGCTTGTGATAAAATACAGTAGCACTTGACACTGGAGATTAGCAATTTCGTAGCAATTTCAGTTTGTAAGTTTTTTCAACAGATTTGGAATTCACTTCGCTGCATTGATTTCAGCCATTTTTCCTCCGTTTCAATAGAAAGAAATACGGTTATAGCAAATTGGGGATCAGAAGTTCGACACATAATGAGACTCAATGAATATTTTCCATTGAGTACATAGAAATAGAATTCTTTCATTTATTTTTTGCACACTGCATCCGTTCAATTGCAAGTACTGCACTGTAACTTTACACAATTCGTTCAGAATGGATAAAAATGCTTTTGGCATTGTACTCATTTGAATTTACATTTTTCAGTTCAATCATTTGCATTCAATCGAGATCAACAACATACTCAAGCTTACAAGTATCTGGTGCGACATGAGTGAAGTGCAAAGAATGTGATTAAACCATATCGATTAAAAATCTCTTGAAAAATATCATACTATTTGCAAATGGAATTTTTCACCTCAAACAATGCAGTCTAAATCCCCATAGAAAACCATTAATCTAGCCACAACAATTGCTTCGCTGAATTTATAAATGGGATTATATGAATTTAAAACAAACGTTTCTCGAGATCCGAAAGTGTTTCATTTAAGGTATCATACGCGCATATCGTACATACGAGAGAAACCACATTGCACAATTCTATCGAGTGTCAGGATATATTTGTGTGTACAAACCACAGAGGAGCTTCCTTTTTTAATATGAGGTCTATCATTATCAAAGAATATTACGGTGACCCAACAGCATACTTCGAGAATATATATGTTGTACCTCAATGTTGCGTGATTTTTGGATGTTCAACTGTCTACACACACAAAACTGTAAATACAAAATTCAACAATTTTCGCAAAGAATCGCTTCGAAGAATTTCGCCGTTTTTCTAGAATTAAGAAATGAGTTAATTCTGTCATATTGTGTACACGTTTTTATTCTTTTATATTATTCGTTAAGTAAACATACATTTGTTCATCTGACAATTTTCCAATTTGTATTATTAAAACAGCCATATATAGACATGTGCCGGTTAATACATTAGAAGATTGAATTTATTTTGGTATCTGTGGGTTTTGTGCCTCCTTATTTCAACCATTTATATAACCGATTTATCGTATTTTTTTGTGCTCCATGAAATCCAATCCGATATGCAATCATATGCGGGACAATGAATGTCGAATGAAAGATAAAAAAAAACACGCGTGGCAATTGCTTCTAATTAGTGATTTAGCTGATTCCTAGCCTTTGAACTACATAATACAATCAAAGACCACATAGAAAGCACTAAATTATTTACAGATTCTATTCCATTGAAATAATCGTTCAATTTCCAGCTGAATTGGAATCGTGAATCTCATATTGTTCAAATCCAATCGAACATATATGAACCAATTTTGAACACATACAACTAGTGGTTAGCGTATTGTGCTGCATGTTGTCATTGATTATGGGTACGCGGGTTCGATTTCTTGTGAGTGCGAAATGTTTTTATTTAAAATATTTCGGGCTACTTCGTTTTCGAAACTGCGTCGTGTTTCGGAGAGCAAGTTAAGCAGTCAATCCCTTACTTGCACTCGTGAGTGTGGTGATGTTTTTATTTAAATGTTAACCTCTCGCCAATAAAAACACTTTATTCATATTATTAGTACACATTCGTGTGTGTATGAATGTGCAAGTTCCGATAATCCGTTACAAATAAATAAATAAGCTTTGTATAAATGGAAACCTTTTTTCAAATTCTGAGAGCTTTTGTTGACTCTTCAGATTTGATTAAATACCTTTTTCCTAAAGGAAACAACTATTTGCATGTTTCGTTCTGAACGTGTTCATTTACAACTATATTTCCAAGAATTTTTATATAATTTTTCTATGTTATTGTTGTTTGCACGTTGTTTTTTGCATCAGGAACGAATAAAAGTGGCATCTCCCGGCGTTCATTTGCCGCATTTGCAGTTCTGTAATCCAGTTCTTTCCCCTAGGTTTTTGCGATTTGTTTCTTGTCTGTTTTTCAATCTTTACTAAACCTTCAAGATTGTATTTGACAATTTCTTGGCAGTAGATACTTGAATCTTGAACTGTCTGCTTCTTCGATGAACAAAGTCTCAACCGTATTACCAAACGTTCAGCGTTTAGTCGATTTTGAATGCATTTCATTAAGGGATTTGTTGCCAAAATGAGGCCGGAAAAGAACTATTCCACGTTTTGAATATTATGTAATGCGACGTTTAGCGAAAACCGACAAAAACTCGAATAATCCAGGCAATTTCCGGTACTGTGAACGAAACCGTTACTTTCGCGCTTGGTGTGTTAAAATATGTATGCATCATGGATTGGAATCCACAACGTTTGCCTCTGTTCTGCTTTTGTTTCTTGCAAACTAGTTCAATATGCATTCGACCAGCATCATCATATCGGTGATGTGTTAACATGACTTCCATTCATAATCTTTGACCTGAATCCATCGCAGCAATTCTTGTATTATTTTTCGCCTTGTTTTTGTTTTTTTTGTTCCTTTTCCTTTCATTCAGTCCGGCTTCAGATTCCATTTTCATTCATTTCACTTCATTTAACCATGTAATGCATTGGCATTAATTCACTATCGCTATGCTGTATGGCAGTTTTTTTTTTTCATTTTCTACATACTGTTTCTCCTCTCCCCATCTCTTCCGCTCGCACACAAACTATCCTTTTCGTGCAATCCTGTATATTTATCGCATGTTACTTGTCTGCCATATGAATAGAGATGGAAATTGAATGCTTGCATATGGTTCTTGACTTTTCTTTTCATTTCTTTATTATCTTTCCCTATCCTTTTCTTTACTTTCCCTTTGTTTTGATTTGTTGTTTCTGTATGAAGGTTAGAGTGCGTCCCATTGTGATACATGTATCATGCATACACGTGTTTATTTTCCGTACTATTCTGTTGCATATGGTACAACTCCAAAACGTTCAAACACAATGTGATGTGATAAAAATCGAGGGGATGCACATCACTCAATTGCAACCGTATGGACGCTATAAAATACCCAAGCTAACGACGGTTTCATACTAAAAGACTGAGTTCAAATCAAATTCCATAATGTATCTCCTGATTGGAATATCGAAAAAGATTAGACTTTTGGCGCCAATGCCATGATTTGTCTCCCAAAATTATCCCCTGTATGGACTACAGATTAATTGTTTTTAATTGTAATTATTTAATGTTCATCCCCTGATAGATTTTTTTTGGTTTTTTAAAGGTAAATAAAAGAGATTCATTTGCTTCGTTGGCTTCATAGAATGGCAGATGAATATTCATGTAGAACCTTATTGTTAATTAGTACGAGCTTTCATTTGGAGATAGGATTGGAAAATACTTTCGTTCCCATTTTATTTCCGTTCAATGCGAGGTGAAATGCCGAAGCAACCGAAAAACCTGAGTTTCGAAAATCATTACTCAATCATTTGAAATTTGAAATAATCGCAAAATGAACATGGCTTAGCTCTTGTGCCGCAGGTTTGCAACGATAGAGTAAACAGATGTTCACAAGCTGTAAGCTATTCATGCAACAACATCTGACTGGTCGACTGACTTTTACTTTATGTGTTGATTACTTGATTTATTCGAATAATCGATAATAATCTCATCAAATCTGTTGATAATGATAAAACATGTTTCAATGGTTTTTTAATTTTAGATGATTCGCAATGATTGTTTTGGCAATCGAAGCTCTCACATTGAATTTTGTTGGAATATTTGAAAGTTGGGCCGATTTTGAATATTACATTTGACTCAATCAAATTCAATTATTGTTTGCAGTAAATTTTGACATATTTCAAATCGAGGGACAGTCACTACCCATAAGAGACGATGTAAATGATTTGAAGACTGTACATGCGCTGCCATCTGGTGAATATTTGGCTCATTATTGTGAGAAAAGGAAGAAGAAAAACCCCTAGCGCTTTGTACAGGAACAATCGTTTTATTGCCACAGAGCTGCACGTATGCATCTGTGGTGATATGACTGTTACTCGTTTCAACATTAGTCAAAATATACTTATATCGTGTAAATTATCTCCTTTGAGCTTCTACCTCGTTCTCTTGTTCGATGGTAATTTAACGTAACTAGTGAGGGATTAAATGAAATGCAATTAAATTTACATTGATTGAAGCAGTCTTGGCAATTGGTTGTCCATCATTGGCCGTGTGCTGGCCTACGCTTAGTAAATCGCCACGCATAAACTAGTGAATATATTAATTCCACCTAGGTACTCACTATTGGGACGAGAGATAAACAAAGTGATATTCAAATTACGTAGAATAATGTCTGTGCGTGTTTCATACTTACTATCCAAGTGAGCGTAGCAAACATCATTCAAAGAATAGGAGCAGCCAAGGAATATCATAATGTAAGAGAAAAACAATGACGAAGAATAACGATAATAATTTTTTTAAATGTTTCAATAATATCAACAATAAATCATTCATATTACGGTTTGCATGCTGAGAAAAACATGAGTCAAGAAAAAAGATTGCACAAGCAATAAGAAACAAGGAAAGGACTGAAATGGAATGGATAGAATATGAAATCGATTTAAATTGCCCCATCAAACACAGACGTGCTTCAAGCAAAATAAAAACAAAACGGCAGCTTTAAAAAGATGCAAGTTGTCAAGAAATATTGAAAAATGTCGCGATCATACACAACATTTAATACCAATAAACGCATATTATTGTTTTGCTTCAAATGGAAATGTGTGGTTGGATGATAACTGATAGCTAGAGCCAGGCAAATCGACCAAATGGAATCGCAGAAAAAAAAACACGATGACATATTAGGTATACTTTGTAATGCGATAGGGTAGTTCGTTGCTGAATTCCATTTCGTTGATTCTATTCAATTCAATGTAGATGAAGTCTTGTGCCTGTTCGTATATGTTGTGTAATTCGACCGAAGTACGTTCTGTATGTATAATGCTAATGCGTCTAAAATAGTTTCGAAAATCAGATTGATATGTTGAAATTAATACGAACTGTATAACACGAAATCATAATTGACAGCAAGGATTTGCTTTTTTTCTCGTTCCTTCACGCTCTCTCGCATCAAATTCGCATTCATGAATACATTCATATCAGCGTCATAGATCCAGATGCGTATCATTTGCACTCGTGTATTATATGTTGCAATGCATTTTTATTATCATCGTAATCATCAGTTATATCAAAAAGTCATCATTATTATTAATATTAATCTAATGTGCAGATCATGGGTCAGACGCTCTGAACGACCCGACCGCGTTCGATTCAGACATTCGATGTGACATGGTGTCGCAGCTCAAAGGTTCATGTGCTATTTGCAAATGATTATTTTGATATACGTATTGGATTTATTGAATTGATTACTTGAAATAAATGTGAATTAAAGTGATCTGCGGAATCTGTAATTTTGTTTCGATTTGCTTTGATATATGACGATGGCGCCTATCAAACGAATGATTTACTGCAAATGGCACAATTTTAAGGTCACTGATGAATAGCTCTGTCTTAATGTACCACAATTTGTCTTATACCATTTTCATTCATTTCTCTTGAAACTTAACACTGCGACGCCTAATTTCAATCAATCAGTTTTGAGAGCGCAATATATGCGGTAGTTTCAGCATGAATCCAAGTCTGCTGTTATGTCCTTTTGTTTTTGCTTGCGCTTTCGCTCGAATATCGTGCAAAAAGTGTTTGCTCACAGCTGCCGGGATTGATGAATGCATTCATGGGTGTCACTGTGATGTGATGTCAATGCATGTTTATATTGCTGGTGATGACATGCGAGAGAAATCACGGAACGACATTCAAATATCGCATTTTCTTTTATACAAACAATGAGCTTCGTGCCGGGGCAATGAACGAATGAATTCGGATTCGTAATAACAAACAGCCATCACAACGATCAAACAGTCAGCGTCAGATTCGGATATGTGGGGAAGAAAAATTGCATTTGCAAAAAGGTAGAAAAAAATCAAAAACGAATCAAAATTGCAATCGCAATAAAATTAAAATGAAAACACGCTGAACGCAAAATGAAAGGCAAACATTGAGACTATATAAAAGCCAATGAATGAATGTTTTTATGAGGGACTCACTAAATTTAACAATCAAATCGAACGAAATTCCATGTAACGAAATGAATCAAGTGTATGAGCAACACACACACACACACACACACACACACTCACATGTAACACGAGAAAATGAAGGAAACGGAAGAATATAAACGTTGAAGAATGGACAAAGCAATGGAGCGAAATTTCTCTCTTTCTCCGCACAATACTATTGTGTCATTTCACCATGTGTAGAGTTTAATACTTGTTACATGATTTTATTACAGAATAAATCCGATTTCTGTACGGTCGATGTGGTGTAATATAGTTGCGGTGATCGAAAAAAGTCAGTTGCCATAAAATAGCTAAGCAACAAAGCGCAAATGAATAAAAACTCCATCAATCTAGTCTATTAATTAGGGCAGCCTTCAACAACTACTACACATGAGCCATTTGGATTCGTGCGCTCGCACTCGCACTGTCGAATTGCAATCCATAAAATTAAAAGTTGCGCTTGTATTTAACTAATTCATCTTTGCATTGCACATATATGGAATCACATTTGATAAATTGTTGTAACCATTCAACCACTCAACAAATGCTCGCGTGCGTACTTCTCAGTATTCAATTTTCGGCGAATTATTGAATGAAAGCAGCCATACTAACAAAAATGCGTGACGAATTCACTCAAAAATACACGCAAATAGTGATGTTTACGTAAAAAATGCATGATGTTCTCATGTTAACTGTCATTTAATTAGCATCATATTGTAGAAAAAGTTTTCCCTTTCAATTCCTCCACAACTGCATACAAATCATGAAGAAACTAATCAAATTATGTAATGCTGAAAGCTCTAATAACCTCGATATTTCCATGTTTGTGTTCGTGTATGTGCTCGTGGTTTTTTTACGTTCCAATCGGTTGTCGGCTTGATTTTACTTTCAATCAGTTCTACATGAGTTTTATTAGACATTTTTCCGCAACACAAAAGTAATGTCTCTGCTTTCGGAATTTGTTAAATTCAATAATTAATTTCCCTATTTATTTCGAACTAACAAACTGAAACTCAATCTAACAGACGATCGAAAAACGTGCCAATATCACAATATTGCTGAAAATGCTTAAATTAGATTATTTAAATGTGGTCACAGTCTCCCAGACATTTTTTTAAGCTTTGATACAATTACATTCGATCATTCGTAGCATATATAATATTTTCCGCTAAACTTCAGTGTTGGAATTGTTCATTGTTCATTCTAATCGAATTATCAAAATTAAGAATTTTTGAGTGATACATGTATGTTTTATAATCTGCTCGGCAAATTTATTTCTATTTAGTTCATCTTCTGCACAAGCTCATACATTTCACAAACCAAACGAAAAAAAATTGAGTAGCAATAAATGTACGCATATAGAAAGGATAAATGATTATTCGAGGAATTGTTGAGCGCCTCCAACTTCCTGTTCCATGCACTCTGCCCTGGGCTCTATTTCACAAACAGCGAGAATACGGGATTTTCTCGAATTGCATATAAGAATCTTCGCCTCAATAGTTCGATCGTTAAAATCAGATAAATTATGTCAATTTTATATTTTATCTGCAAAGAGGAAAACGAAAATACAGCTAGACTGACTCTGAATAAATTTGGCCTTGATCGTTTAACTGTTGGGAACTTCGACAGTCTAATAGATATCTATTTGTTAAATAGCATTCAATCAATTTTCAATTACTTGAAGCTCAGCTGTGGTGCAATTAAAAGAGTTGAAAATGTTTAATGATTAAATTTGAATTGGCTACAGAAGATTAATTCGGAGAGTCAGTTCAATCTCTGCACTGTGTTTGAATCAATTTTGTATTGAAAAGCTTATCAACTTTCGCAAATGATTTGTGATGAACATTTAATGCTTGATGATTCACAAAAGCAACATATTAAATGGGATTTTGTGCATTTTTTGTCATGAATTTAAGAAAATCGTCGGATGACGGGGTGCATGATAAATGCAATAAATGATGTTAGCATCTGTAGACGTTGTGATAGAAAGAAACCATTTACAAATATCTCAAATTCACAGTTTTTCATTAATTTTTTATTGACGTATTAAACAGTCTCGCCAAGCAACGCTGTGCTGTATACTGCTGTCTACAGTGTTCAATTTTCAACGGTCCATAGAGATGAGTTCGCTTATCGATACTCAACACTCGACAAGGATTGCCACGTGCTCTAGAATCAACACTTCAATTACTTATTGAAGCCTTACGACACTTCAATCAGAATATCGGAAGAAAAATCGAAGGATATTCCAACTTTTATAGTTTATTCATCGGACTCAAGCGTATATGCTAGGTGGCGATGTGATGGAATCTGATGACATTATTCATACATGAGAAACTTTACAAATCGACGGCGTTAGTTTAATTATGTTTATATACTCACAATTCGATGCAAACATTATTGTGGTTGAATGTAAACATAGTTAAAATGTTCATAAAAATGTGGTGTTCAAAATTGGAAGTCCCCAATTTATTGTTCTAACTTGACAAACAACTACTCATAATCTGTTAAATGGGACACAAGTGACACTCGAATCTTCAAACTAATTTGTTGACCTCTGAATCCAATTCGCATTGATTTTGTGCAGCTATCAATGCTATCATAAAATTGCGATCGAATCAAATTGTTTATTAGGTCCCATTTCTAACCACATAAGACCAATGATAACTTATTAAAATTGCGATGCACAATCGACGAGTAGGTTTATGGCTTCGAATCCTGCTCTATCCAGTCGAAGTTTGCATTAAATCCTTCTATACGAAATGAACTATATAAAAATGATGAATTCCAAGTGACAATGACAAACTAGCACTCACTTGCTTCATTATGATTGGCATCATTTCAACTTAAAGCATTTATGCAACAAGAAGTGGATTGTCATTTTCATATATATCTCGTGTTTTAATACTTTATTATATTGAAATAAAATTATATATTCTGGTTACTCAACCAATTTAAGTAGCAGAGTGCTCGCGTGTCAGCATATTCACATAATTCTGTTTTGTTCCATAATCGATAAACGTTTACGAATTTACAATGGCATCGGTGTCATCGTCGTCCACTTTTGGCCAATTAATTGTTCGGATGTAATCAATGGTGGTATGAGTAGTAGGAAAAAGACAATTCCAGCACTTCCCACCATGTATTTCATATGGGATTGAGCTAAATCGGACCATAGTTCCATTTTTCGCCACCAGTGGCGCTGCTTGATGCGTGTCACTAACAACCAAACATAGACTTTTGGAGGGGGCGCTGCATATCACCGTTCATCAGTTAACGTTCTCTCTCTCTCTCTCTCTCTCACTCTCTCCCATTGGACACACACACACATAACGTATAAATTCCTCCATAATAGGTCACGTACGCATTAATACGTGACCGGTAATCCTAATGAGGAATGCGAAGGGGACGAATGCATGCTTTAGCTGCATTCGGTCCTTTTGCATTCAATGCGTATTAGGTGGTCGGATGTAATTTTAAGGAATCCAGAGTCTGGCAAATTACTAATCTGATATTACAATTACAAATTATTGTTAAATAACGCATCGAGTAATCCGAATATTACTCCGACACGTTATTTAACAGTAATTTGTAATTGCAATCCGGTATTACTTCTCCGATTACATTTGTTATATACATACATATATATTATACATGGAAATATTATTTGCTATATATATACATATATATTATACATATATATATTATACATATATATGTTGACAACTAGCGGTCAATAGCTGGTACTGTGTGATCTGTCAAACCATGTTGTTCATGCTTATTAGTAAATATGACATCTGTCAACAATACTCTATACACAATATTTCAAGTTTCATACAACAATGTGTTTTTTTCGCTCTTGAAAAATGTCGGATTTTGTGCCTGAAAATAGTGAAATGCGGACAGCACTGCTTTTCTGCTTTCGTTTAGAGAAAACTGCTGCCGAATCTCATCGAATGTTTCTAGAAGCTTACGACGAGCATGCTTTAAGTGAAACACAGTGTAGAGAGTGGTTCAGACGATTCAAAAATGGCAATTTTGACCTGAGAACTGAAGAACCTGGTAGACCGCCGAGGAAGTTTGAAGACACTGCATTTCGGGCATTGCTGGATGAGGACGATGCTCAGACGCAACCACAACTCGCAGAACAATTAAATGTGGACTCAGCAACTATTTCCAGACGTTTGAAAGCAATGGGAAAGATCCAGAAGGTCGGAAAATGGGTGCCACATGAACTGAATGAAAGGCAGCAGGAAAACCGAAAAACCACTTGTGAATTGCTGCTCGCAAGTGCTCGCAAGGTACAAAAGGAAGTCGTTTCTGCATCGGATTGCGACTGGCGAAGAAAAATGGATATGTTTCCAGTATCCTAAGCGCAAGAGATCATGGGTAACACCAGGCGAACCAGCGACATCGACCGCAAGGCCAAATCCGGCCAAATCGGTTCGGACGGAAGACAATGCTGTGTGTTTGGTGGGATCAGAAGGGTGTCATCTATTATGAGCTGTTAAAACCTGGTTAAACGGTTAATACTGATCACTACCGACAGCAAATGATCGATTTGACCTGCGCATTGCTTCAAAACCGGCCGGAATATCAAAAAAGGCAACACAAAATTATTCTCTTGCACGACAATGCTCCATCACACACTGCAAGACTGGTCAAGCACACGATTGAGGCGCTTAGTTGGGAAGTGCTACCGCATGCGGCTTATTCACCAGACTTGGCACCGTCAGATTACAACTTGTTCGCTTCGATGGGTCACGCACTGTCGGAGCAGCGCTTCACTTCTTACGAAAATGTGAGAAAATGGCTCGATGACTGGTTTGCGTCAAAAGACGAACAGTTTTATTGGCGCGGTATTCATAAATTGTCCGAAAGATGGCAAAAATGTGCGGATTCGAATGGACAATACTTTGAATAAAATATGTTTTGCCATCATACTAAAATAAACGTGTTTTTTTAGCAAAAATACAGCGGTTTCATATGCAAGTACCTGGTAACGTGTCGGAGTAATATTCGGATTACAAAAGGGGATTACATAATTCGATTAAAAAACGACACGTTATTTAATAGCTCTCAAAATTACTGCCGGACTCTGAAGGAATCCATTAATGAGGAATGCGAAGGGGGAGAGACAGAAAACGGCAGACTTCGTTTTCTATCGTCGTCTCCTTAACCACCTCGTTCCCGCATGTTTCGTTTTGCTGCCGTTGGGAAGAGTGTATATAGAGACAGAAAACGGTCACATAGGAGAGCACATTCTTTTGGTTTGTCAGACACTAATTCACTAAACTTAAATCATAAATAACGTCAAATCGAACTAAAATTCCAAATTTTATGTATTTAATTTCGAGACAAATATCACAGTTTATATGTTTTCTAGAAATTTATTGCTGAAATTAAATCGATATTCCGTAGAACTGTATTATTTACTGCTAAAATTGATTTGTTTATCACTTGTGTTATAATAGAAATATAAGATTATCGAAAGGCCAATCTTTTTCAATGATGCTGTTATTGTTTAGTTTGAACAAAACTCATTCGTATATCCATATTCATTGAATGCTCTCATTATCTCTTTTTCTCGTATTCGTTCATTCTGTTTTCTTGTTTTTTGTTTTTTTTTGTGTTTCCATGTGTAATGTATGTGTCGTCAAATTCATAGCCCACAAGCGTGAACAGTTTCACCTAAACAATTACTTCATGCGTTAACATATTTAATGATATTCTCATAAAAAGAGACTCAATTTTACGTTAAAAATGGAATAAAAAGAAAAATCTCGACTAAATAAATTACATAGAAACAATTGGTTTAACAATAGAAGAAATAATTCGATTTAAAGTAAATGGTTGATTGTATGCTCTGATTATTTTGGCTATTTTTCTGTACCATTTTTTTTACTTTTCATCACAAAATTCTTTTGTTTTTGTTAC
This sequence comes from Obolodiplosis robiniae, assembly GCA_028476595.1. Taxonomy (NCBI): domain Eukaryota; kingdom Metazoa; phylum Arthropoda; class Insecta; order Diptera; family Cecidomyiidae; genus Obolodiplosis; species Obolodiplosis robiniae. The sequence continues at coordinate 1,072,348 of CM052017.1, read as the reverse complement.
TTTTTCACTTTTCTATTCAATGATCATATACTTGCTCATATTTGGTGCTTATTTCAATCCTAATTCCCTGAACATTTTCTCCACGATTGACTTTTCATATTTCAAAATATTGATTGTTTGCATTTGTTTCTGTTTTGAAAATGAGTTTCAACTTCGGTGAAATATTGTAATAGTCCGTTCCTGTATCCTTGTTGCTTGTTTCACTGCTACTGTTGCTTAAATTATGCGTTGCACTACCGTAAAATGTAATATTAAACTTATTTGGCTAATGAATTAAACCAAGGAATTTTTTATTGAACAAAGAACGTTCATAGTTTGACTTAAAATATTCCTCGTTATTATTTGTACGATGTTTTGACGCATCACAAGTAACGATTTTTTCTTAGCGTACCTTGAGTTTGTTCGTGTGGATGAGCCAGTTTGATATGAAATATGGTTATATTTTGACGGAAAAATTCGCACCTCTTCATGATCTTCTAGGAAGCTTAGAATGCCAGAAAAATTGCTGCCGCGACTTTGCTCGGAATCGTTAGAAGAAATACTCTCATTAGTCACTTCATTTGAATCGTTTGACTCGTGCTTTGGATGCTGTTTTTTAATTTCCTTGCATATCTGTCATAAAGAAAAAAACAGTAATGATACAATTTGATCGAAATTCATTTGAAATCTGTGAGTTTACCTTTATATGTTCCTTTCCTTTCATCAAAACCAAATTTATAATTGAAATGGATTCTTGGGATCCAATGAATTCAAAATGCACATTGTCGCCTTCCAGCTTGAAAATAAAACAAGTTTGCAATTAAATATAAAAATTGCCAACAAAGAAAAATGTTTCATTTACCTTTATAAAAGCGACAAAGACACCACTGGTATCAACAAGTCTTTGTGATTCAACATATCCATTCATAGCAACTTCTTCTTTTGATACTGCGACAGACATTGATTCAAATTCAAAAATTGCGGCTGCCTTATGAACGGCTCCTTCAGTATCACCTTCTATTTTGAAATACATGTTATCATCCGAACAAATTGTAGTGACTTTTCTTACTCCACAAACATGACGAGTCATTTCTGAAGCAATTTCTTGTAGAAAGCGAATATCAAGGTGGTTTAAGCCCTTAATCGACTTTGTTTGTCGACTGAAAAAAAAACCATTGAATACAATTAATATACAGCTGACGAAAATCTACTAAATTCATGAATTTTTTTTACTCACACGTAATTTTCGGATGTTTTTGGAATGGATTTGTCATTCGCTTTCTTGTTTCTTTGATGAAGCAAATACCAAATTGTGATTCCGAGTCGAATTGGTTGCCACAGAAGAAAAAACAAATTATCACACACCATATACAATTATTTTTAGTTTTTATTTACCTGTTTTTCGATGAATTTAAAATGTATTAGTTCTAGCGCTCTGCATTTTTTCTCTGACTTTGGATCATCTGAGATCATCACTAACTGACGATTCACTTGGTCAAAACGGCAATATTTAGCTCCAATTTCATCGCGTAATTGAGTGTTGTCAATACCAGCGTTGAATTGAGCACTATTAACAATGGACAATTAGTATGCTATTATTCAATTATGACCGAATAAAGGTGTTTATGTGTTTTGGTTCCTTATTAATTACCCAGTATAAATGGTAGTCGGAATATTAACTGTAAATCTATAAAATGTCTGAGCGCTTATTGCCGGCCATTCACGTTTGAAACGTATATTCTCGATGAAGACTTTTTCTGTCTTTTCCTTTTTAAAGAACGCAAAACAAGAGCTGGATTTATCCTGGTTGAGGTATACGACGATCACAGATTGGTCTTTAATTTTCTGTAAAAACCGGTTCATGAAATCGTTTTATGAATATACAAAGTAACAATTTTATTACCTTTACACGAGCCATTCGCCATGCCTCATCATTTTGTGTATTCATACAAGAAAATACTTCCACATCCATAAAGACTGTCAATTCGTCCAATTCGATTGGTGTTTCGGCTGGCACCAGACGAACTTGAGTAAATCCGACTAATTTTTGTTGTGTGTCCAACCTGAATGAATCAATAAAAACAATGAAAAACACAAATTGTCACGTCATTTCAACGAGCACTAACAGAATGACTAATAGTTGAATACAAAAATTGCAATCGATTTTTTTTAAATTTACTTACATATCGTTAAATTCCACCAACACTTTTTCAGATTCCCGATAAATATCTATGACAAAGGCCTATGGAAAGTTTCAGTTTATGAAATAAAATGCAAGTTTTTTTATTGTACATAATATTCAGAGAGCATTATTATTCGTTATAATTGTGGCAGAAACATTTTATACAAACCTTATACCAAGCACCATTATCCATCTTCACTTCAACTGGAATACCGTCCACTTTACAGACAAACAAAATTTGATTATTTCGTTACAATTTTTCCCAATTTATTTTGCAAACAAAAGAATACGTTTTGTGTATAAACACTTCTATGACGTTTGGTTGAGTCAATTTTGTGAGGTTATGTTTGGGTATTGTTGATTGTTTGTTGCTCAATTTGAATGTGAAACGGTGGAATTTTGTTCAATTTCCAAATAATTAATTAAGGAATTTGAAGATAATAGATTTCTATGCAACAACAACAACAACAACAACAAGCATTTATAGACCATTAATGCCTTTCAGCGTCTGGTCTTTTTTGTGAAACAAAATGCCTCATATACCCCTAACAATACCTCTCCACAAACCCCGATCGAGAGCCAAGTTTTGAGTTTCATCACACCATTCATATCCCCTCGCATTCAAATCATATTTAACCGAATCTAAATAACGTCGACGTGGTCTACCCCTACCTCTCGGCCCATCAGCTTCGGCGAACAGAATCCGTTTCGGTAATCGCTCTTCTCCCATGCGTTTAACATGACCAAACCACCTCAGTCTGGATTTTCTTGCTTGCTCTCCTACTGAATCGACGTTTAAATCCCCTCGAATCGTCTCATTTCGGATTCTGTTTTCCCACTGATCACGGCGCGAGACTCCCGAAACCATTCTCAACACTTTCATATCAGACACTTCCAAATCATGAATCAAATTCTCAGAATCAACCCAGCTCTCGCTACCATATAGAATAGTTGGTCTGAAGATTGACCCGTGAATCAACATCTTTGTTTCTGTACTCAATTCACGTTTATTGAAAACGTGTGATCCAAGTTGCGCTACTACTTTATTTCCATTAACCCTACGCTGTACAAACTCTTTATTAAACTTGCCATCTTCCGAGAAGATGCAACCCAAATATTTGAATTGGGAAACTTGTTCCAACAAGTTGCCATTCAAAGTGCAATGAATTGGCTTTCGAGTTTTGCCCACTCATTCCGAAGCTCGTACAAGCCTCTTCCAAATCTTTGATACTATTTTGCAGCTCCCGTTCAGAATTGCCGAACAGTACCAGATCATCTGCGTAAGCGGGTGAGAGATAATATTGCCCCCCAAAGCTACTCTACCCCTTAAATTGGCTGATTTGATCAGCTTGTCCATATAAATAATGAATAGAAGTGGCGAAATTGTACTGCCCTGTCGGAGACCATTACGTACTTCAAACCATTCACTCAAATCTCCATCCACTCTTACTGCTGCTTTACTGTTTGCGTACAAACTTTTTATCGCGTTGAGAAGATAACCATTCACATCATATTCGGCCAAGACGGACCACAACTTAGATCTGGGAATGCAGTCATATGCTTTCTGCAAATCCACGAAACAGAAGTACAGTTCCCTATTTCTTTCAAGGAATTTCTCTATTAGTTGTCTCATGCAAAAAATTTGATCTTGACAGCCGCGCACAGGGCGGAAACCCGATTGATTTTCATCCAAGAGCGATTCGACAATAGCTCTTGTTTTCTTTTCCAAAATTGAACTATATACTTTACCGACAACGCTCAGTAGAGAAATTCCTCGATAGTTGTTGCAGTCTCTATTACTGCCTTTCTTATGAAGTGGCGAAATAACTGCGCCACCCCATTCTTCAGGGACAACAGAGGCACTCCAAGCTAAATTAAAGATACGATGTAACCAGCGAACACCTACCAAACTACTGCTTATCAGATATTCATTCCTAATCTCATCCACACCCGCAGCCTTACCCCAACTCAACTTATTAATTGCAATCTGAATTTCATCCATGCTAATCTCTTCCAAACTCTCTTCATTCCCAATTCCATTCACATTCTCATTTACCAAATCGGCATTTTCGACATTCAGCAATTCATCAAAATATTCCTTCCATCGTTTCAACACATTCTTTCTGCCCATTACTATATTGTCCGACTTGTCCAAAACAGCACCAGGAGCATGTTTCTTGCCACCATTCCTAATGTTCTTTACCCTTGACCAGAATACCTTGTTCCTCTGTTGTCCAGCAGCTTCTAGATCCTGCCCGAACTTCACCCATTCTCTCTCTTTTGCTCCTTTCACCATCATTTTCACCACACGCTTTTGTTCCCTATACGACACCAGATTTTCATCAGTTCGGTTCTGCAACCAGCGGATCCATCTCATTCTCTTTTCTTTCACAGCAATTCTAATATCTTCATTCCACCATTCAGTCTTCTTTCTCCCATTCTTGACTACAAACATGCCACAACTCTTTTGTTACTTCTACAATCACTTCCTCAAACAAATTCCATTCATACTCAATATCAGACGCTTCATTCACTTCGACCTGCGCAAATGTTTCCCCTAATTTTTCTGAAAACTCTCTCGCTACATTCACATCTCGCAATCTTTCAACTTTCACTCTTTTTGATGACTTCTGATAGCTTCTTACGCCGCTCTTGCTAATGCACAGATTGCTGGCTACCAAGTAGTGATCAGAGTCCAAACCAAAACTTCTATACACTCTCGTATTTAAAACTGTTTTGCGCAAGCTTGCTTCAACGATAATGTAATCGAGAAGAGATTTTCGATTCTGGCCAGGATTTTCCCACGAATACATGTGAATCTTCTTGTGCTTGAAAAATGAATTAGTTATAACTAAATCTGAGCTCTGGCAAAAATCGAGTAATCTCTTCCCATTAGCATTCGCAGAAGACTCTTCACCAAATTTCCCCAGTACACCGGAAAAATTTGGATCGTTTCTACCCACTCTCGCATTGAAGTCGCCTAATAGAATCACTCTTTCGATACCCTTTCTATCGACTACGTCATTCAGATCAATGTAGAAATCGTTCAAATGGTCCGAATCCGCCCCTTCACATGGCGAATAAACGCTCACAAATCTATAAACTGCCAACCCAATTTTAATCGAAATCCACATTAATCTTTCATTGACGAATCTATGACTGACTACTGAAGACTCTAAATTTTTGTGAATCAAAAACCCTACGCCCCAATTAGCTCTTCCTCTAGAAACACCCGACAAAATTACGCGATAATTCCCTAGAGTATCCTCGAACTGTCCTTTAATCCGAACATCACTCAAGGGTAAAACATCCAAACCGAAAACATTCGCTCTCTCAACTAATTCGTACTTCTTTGACTGAAAACCCCCTCTCAAATTCAAGGTTCCAATATTCAAAACGGTTTTCAACTGTGGAGCTCCGGTCAGGTCCCGGGGAGGGCGAGCTCCGTGGCCTCCCCTCGTCCGAGGCACATTGTTTCGATTTCGAGCTAATATGAATTTAAGGTGAGGGCCGTGCTAAGCCACACTGCACCCGAGAAAAAACACATCAAATTGCCGAAAGAGACATGTCCGCGGATTTACCATGCTACCGAAATCGGAAATAGTAAAACTCTACGAAAATAAACACGGCCGAATTTATAGAATTGGAACGAACTCACCAGAATACGTGTACAACTGGCAAATATCAAAGTAGTATTAACCGAACATATACCGTTATGCTGACATAATTAGAAGAGAAATTATTAGGATTTTAACTCGCAATCGATATAAATAGCACCATAAAATTCGAAAAATGCCGTTCAAAATACGGGTAAATAACACTAACTCGCGGTGCACATTTCTTGTTCCCACGGTCGCCATTGACGAACTTACGAACACAAACACTGAAACTAATGGACTGATCATTTGCCTAAATTAAGTGTCCAGAAACACTTTAATTTTGAACGTTAAATTTTGAAAAATTATGAAACATGAATTTCTTCTCTTAAAATTCCACTTAAATCGAGTATTCTGCCAAAATACTTGAAAATACACAATCACTTTAGCCGGTGCTTCCGTTCGTATGCTTGATTCTGACATTTGCCGCGTAAACAAGTGTACACTTTCCCGTTCCGAAACACAATTTTTGAAAAACTCCCGAGAAACCAACAAATTCACGCGAACTCCATAAATTTCTAAATCGGACACGACTGAATAACACAAGAAAAATAAAATTAAAATTTATTAAAAACTAAAAATTAATTAAATGCGTAAAAATGTGATGACCGATTCGGCAGCAACAGAAATCCACGTCTGTCACTCTCGACGCCATTCTTGCTTTTAGATTTCTATGCGATTTGATTTTATATTTTTCATGTTTGAATCTATCTATGGAAATAATTCTATTATAACAAACTAAACTAGTTTTTTGGTTGATTTATTTTCAAAAATATTATGGAAATTTTCAAAAACCATAAATATGACGGATTGAAAGCGGCAAAAGATGCTTCGAATTGAAAATAATGGAAAAAAAGGAATGGCCTCATCGATTCCGTCGGATGACGCAAAGATTGCAGCACAATTTATCAATTCCAATTCCATTCTCATCGAATAAAAACAATTGTTTAGAAAAAAAAAATTTCTTCTATGAAATAAAGAATAATGCAAACTAATTTTACGATTACGAAAAATTTTATTTCAAAGAACGATTGTAGTTTTGTTGTTGACGCGATCACAACTCTTGAGACACGGCATGCACCGTTTCGACTAAGACATTCATACATTCGATCGGTGTCTGTGGTGTGATTCCATGGCCCAAGTTGGCGATGTATCGTTTCTTGCCAAATTTCCGTACCATTTGATCGACTAGAGTCTTGAGTTCAGCCTGTGAATGGAAAGATATTAGATTCAAATCCATATTGGCCTAACTTATTATGGTAGCCATGCCTTGGCCTTGGACATTGTTTTGCTACCACCACCTTCGATCATGTAGCCCATCAAATCGAAATATTTATGAACGATATGTGAGTATGTAAAGAGAGAAACTATAATGATTTTATGGAGGCAGAGCAAATATGTGATGGAGAGTGCTTATACACACCCGCGCTAAGCATCATAAATATTTCGATTTTATGTTTGATTTCATGCAAATAATTCACTTTTCGGTTCAATTTCATGGAAATATTTCGAATTTATATTCAATTTCGTGAAAATATTTCGATTTTATGTTTGATTTCATGAACATATTTCGATTTTATGTTTGATTTCATGCAAATAATTCACTTTTCGGTTCAATTTCATGAAAATATTTCGATTTTATATTCGATTTTATGAAAATAATTTGTTTTTCGGTTTGATTTTATGTGAAACAGTTTTGATTTCAGATTCGATTTCATGAAATTAGTCTGTGCAATTTATTCCTCATTGTATTTTCTTACCATCCATTTGCGATATCAGATTAATTGGATTAATATCACAAGTCATGTCGGAAAAGTCGCATTGTGAAATTTGAAAAACCACCTGAAAAATGAAGTTGCACGTTAGGAGAAGAAGAAGATCCTAATAGAAGATTCTATATATATAAAAAAAAACGCATATTTTTTATTTTTCATTTTTGTTTACTTATATTCGTATGTATTGTATTACAATTTATGAAAACAATTTTGAAAAATGAGATTTGTAAATCTCAAGATTAAAAGTAGGGGAAAGTAAATTTCTTAAATAACTAATACATCTATGACTTATCTCGATTATTTTCTTCAAGTATATTTATCTTAAAATGTCCCCACGCGAGGGTATCGATGCGATTGGGTCTGATTAGGTATCGTTTATCGTCAGCTGGGTTGAGTGCAATTTTCTCCTGTTCAATGGAGTACACATTATGCATTGTCGATCGAATAGTATTTTGCTTTCGAGTGATAGTAAAGGGTGATTTTTTAGCTGGTTTCTTTTTGACGTTTAATTTTTTGACAGATGTCAAATTCCAACTGACGTCTGTCACAGTCAAAAATGCTCAGTATGCTTTGCAATTTCAAGATGGAAAGACTTACAAACGAGCAACGCTTGCGCCTCCAGCCACACAGCGGGTCCATCCATGGACGAACTGCGCCGTAAGTTCGGCGAACAGTTCATCTCTCGTTTCGGCCCCGTTCATTGGCCGGCCAGATCGTGCGATTTAACGCCCCTGGATTATTTTTTGTGGGGCATGAAATTATTTTCAAAAAGTAAATGGCAAGAACCAATTTATCGATTTCAATAAAGATTTGATTCACTTTTCGAAATTTTTTGCGTTTTTTTCGATTTTCAAAAAGAAACCACTTAAAAAATCACCCTTTACATAGACCGCTTGCATTCTGTCCACCGTAACCGCAATTCTTTTCAATGCAATCGATGTAGTCGCAGAAGGTAATTTCTCGCTTTATGATATTCTTCTTTATACCTTTGGACTTTTTGATCATTTTGGACTTTTTGTTGAGCTCACAATTCTTTGCTTGGCAATCAATGTAATCACTTTGCGTAGCCCAACGCAGAAATACATTCTTTTTTGGACATTTACATTTGTTTATTTTTGCTGAAAGTGGCAATACTGCATAGCACTTTGCACGTAAACCTGCAAATTCAGCTAGAATTTCACCGTTTAGTTTATCTTTGAATAGACCCGGTACTTTTTTATTCACTCTCAACATGTTGTGAACATTATCGTTTGGATAGTCACTTGTGTCAAAGCGTTCGATATTTTTCTTCATATCGGCATAAAAATCGTTCGTTTTAACGGATAGAATAAACGAATCAGTATCTGTATAGCAAACGTTACAATTTTCCCCATATTTCGGTTTAAGGAAATCATACAGAAAACTGTACATGGTAGTTTTTGAAATCTCTAAAATGGACATTCCTATTATGATCGGTTTCATCATCTTGATGTGCGTTTTATGTAATTCAATAGCGACAACGGTATCGGAGAATATTTTACACCTTTTAAAATTGGGTCGTGCAATCAATAGACCCGCACCGCATCTATCCTCCCATTTATTTACCACCCTGATGTCGGCACGAAGACGTAAATTCTCCATTGTTTTACCGAAGACTGAATTGATCATATATTTAAAGAATGTTTTTTCGAAATCATTTGCGGCCTGTGTTCGCAGCTGTGTATTGATGTCAATGTACGGCTTTAACCATTTGCTTTGCTTGAAACTCAGAACACGATGGACTTTTTTCAAGATCAATCCATGTCTAAGGGCTAATTTTAACATGCGGTAATGTATGACATAGTTCTTTTTATCGCTTAGTGTGAGCAAGAGTTTGTCATTTTTACCGCTTTAACCTCATTGATATTGACAGCTTCATGAGGTAAAGTTTGCTTTTCGCAGCAAAATGGAAGATCATTATGCGCATCGTGTAAATTTTCTGGATATTCCAAGTCCACTTCGAAAATAAACCCATTTTCACCGTCATCAAGTATTTCCATTATATTCCTAGCTTTCGAATATACTTTTTCTATGCGGTTCTTCTGTACCCATTGGAAATTACTGATTGGTAACGATTGCGACATTGCATGTCCGTACAAGTTATTCGCTGTTGACGTATAGATGTGTGACATGTGAAAGAAAAAAGTACAATTTCATAATATTGTGAAATAAATTTCTAATGAATCGAAAAGAAAATATGTGATATTACCATCCAAGTACATCAAGTAATTTGAATCTTCATCAGGCTTGTATTCGTCACCCATATATTTATTGTTGGCTCTGGCATAGCGTTTGCTACATTGGCTTATACCACCGCGTATACCCCGCTCTACAAACAGCAGCATATCAGGATCGGTTAACAGCTCGATTTTAACTTTAGTATACTTAAGAATAGCATCCCACGATAAACCCGGTGCTGTATAATAGTGGGCTGGATCCAAACCGTAGATTTGAAAGCATGTTTGCCGAAAATTCTCAAATACGTCAGCCAATAGCAAAACGTCGGTTTTCAAATATAAATCTGAATATTCAGCTAATGTTTTACAATTGAATTTGGCCCACACTTTACAAGCAAATTGATAGTCTTCATCGGAGATTTCCTCATTGTTCAGCTGACTGTAGAATGCTTCTTTCGGTGGTAGAACTGTTTCCTTTAACCGCTCGATATCGTCCACATATTCATATGGAAATACCCCCTTTCGCTGGAGCATAGCCGCTTGTTCAACTGAATAACCATCCAACTCACATTCTTTTTTCATAATGGATTTTTTATCATCTGGCAGTAGCGATGTCAATTCGGATAATGATGTAGGAATGAAGTGACATGAGTCGATGAATTTCAATTTTATATTCTCTTTCATACATTATCCGCGTGTACTTTCCGAAACTGCTTTCGTGAATGAAATATAATGTTCTGCATTAGCTGGAATAACGAAGATATCACCCTTCACAATGTCATTTGATGCTAATTTTGTAATGAATAAATGCGAAAAAGAAAAAGCGCAAGATGGCGTTGAACGTGACGGTCGTGGTTTTTGTATAGAGCTAAATCCAATTTTGTTATTTTTGAATTTTAATTGTTTTTTCGAGTTTTAAAATTTTAACTTTGTTTTATTTTTGTTATTTAATGTTAGTTACTTTAGGGAAACATGAAGTTCGGGCATAATTTTAAATTTTAGAATCATTTTTGAAGCGTTTAATATTAGTTGGTGCATTTCGGTTTGCTGTGATTTGAATCTGGGTACGCAATGACAAGTGAAACATGAACACCGACAGCAAAGTGATGGGAATAGTGAATCATTTCTGATTTATTTCGTGTACTTTGTGTTTTTATTTTAATTTTCATCATTACAATTAAAGTCAATCGGGAATTTTCAAAAGTTTATCAGTGTTTGTGCATTTTGAGTGTGGCATATGATCTATTCTAGCGGTCACCTGTCAGTTTTCATGTTTACTTGGCGCGCAAAGTGAATTTACAGTAAATCATATGTAAAACAATGGTATTTTGTGTCGAAAATTTTTAGTTATTTCGCCGATCGCTTATTATTTTTTGCTTTCATAACGGTATGCCCGGTGAACTCGTTTTATGATAAGAAACAATTTTACTCGTTCGATAGTTTTTACAATTTGTGTTATTTCATCGGCAAAACTTAATATTTTCATCTTTATAACGTGGTTTAATTTGGTGAGTTCGTTCCTTTTTTAAATTTTGGATTTTTGTATCTCTCGATTCCATGGCCAGTTGCGTTTCGACAAAATTATTTGCGATTTTTCTCGGATGCAGTTTGGCTTAGCAGGCCATCTCATCTTAAAATCATAATTTCGCTCGAAACAGTAATGGTGTGCCTCGGACGAGGGGAGGCCACGGAGCTCGCCCTCCCCGGGACCTGACCGGAGCTCCGCAGTTGACGACCGCTTTGAATATAGGATCTTTGAATGTGAGAGGGGGTTTTGAGAATAAGAAGCATGAATTGGTTGAAAGAGCGAATGATTTTGGTTTGGATGTGATGGCTTTGAGTGATGTGCGTGTGAAAGGGCAATCGGAGAATACGTTGGGAAACTACCGTGTGTTTTTGTCTGGTGTAAGTAAGGGAAGAGCTAACTGGGGGGTTGGATATCTAATTCATAACAATTTAGAATCGTCGATTGTGTGTCATAGATTTGTGAATGAAAGAATGATGTGGGTTTCGATTAAACTAGCTGGGGCTGTATATCGATTTGTGAGTGTGTATTCGCCATGTGAGGGAGCTAACTCGAAAGTGATGAACGATTTTTATAGTGATTTGAATGATCTGGTATACCGAAAGAGATGTGAAAAGGTGATTATTATGGGGGACTTGAATGCAAGAGTGGGTAGAAATAACCCAAATTTTGTGAATGTTTTAGGTAAATTTGGCGAAGATATGGAAGCGAATGGTAACGGTAAGAGTTTATTAGATTTTTGCCAGAGTTCGGGTTTGTCAATTACTAATTCATTCTTCAAGCATAAGAAAATTCATATGTATTCGTGGGAAAATCCTGGCCAGAATCTAAAATCTCTGCTTGACTATGTGATTGTGGAAGAATGCTTGCGTAAATCTGTCATAGATACTCGTGTGTATAGAGGATTTGGTTTGGATTCCGATCACTTCTTGGTAGCCTGCAAATTGCGAATTGCAAAAGGAGTGAAAAGTAGTTATCGGAAGCAAACGAGCAGAGTGAAAGTTGAAAAATTGAAAAATGAGAATGTTATGAGAGAATTTATTAGTAAGTTAGAAGCAAAGTTTGCGGAGATAGTAGTGAATGAAGCGACTGACATAGAGTATGAATGGAGTCAATTTAAGAGTGCAATCTTGGATGCGACAAAAGATTGTTGTGGAACGTATGTATGTAGAAATGAGAATGCGAGAAAGAGGACTGACTGGTGGAATGATGAGATAAAGAGAGCTGTGAAAGAGAAAAGAGTGAGATGGTTTCGCTGGTTGCAAAATAGAAGTGATGAGAACTTGGAAGCGTATAGAGAGCAAAACAGAATGGTGAAAAGGATGATAAAAGAAGCGAGAGAGAGAGGATGGATGGAGTTTGGACAGGAATTGGAAGAAGCTGGTCAACAGAGAAACAAGGTTTTCTGGTCAAAAGTTAAAAAGATTAGGAATGGGGGAAAGAAACATGCTCCAGGAGCTGTTTTGAATAAATTGGGTGAATTGGTGCTAGGTAAGAAGAATGTGTTGAAGAGATGGAAAGAATACTTTGATGAATTGTTGAATGTCGAGAGTACAGTATTGAATGAGGGCGAGAATGAAAGCATGATCGATGGAACGAATGGAGAACAAATGGAAGGTATAAGTGAGAAGGAAATTTGTGTGGTTCTTCGTAAGTTGAGTTGTGGTAAAGCAGCTGGTGTGGATGAGATTCGGAATGAATATTTATTGTATAGTGGATCAGTGGGGCTTCGATGGTTACATCGCATTTTCAATTTGACCTGGAAAAACTCTGTTGTACCAAAGGAATGGGGTGTTGCAGTTATTTCTCCGCTGCATAAGAAGGGTATTAACAGGGATTGTAATAACTACCGTGGAATTTCGCTATTGAGTGGCTATTGTCGAATCGCTCTTGGATGAAAATCAAACGGGCTTTAGACCACTTCGTGGATGTCAAGATCAAATTTTCTGCATGAGACAACTAATAGAGAAGTTCCAGGAGAGAAATAAAGATTTGTTTTTGTGTTTTGTGGATTTGCAAAAGGCGTATGACTGTATCCCGAGATCGAAGCTGTGGAAAGTTCTGAGTGAATATGGTATAAATGGGTCGGTATTGAGTGCAATCAAAAGTCTGTATGTATGTAGCGAAGCGGCAGTGAGAGTGGATGGAGATCTGAGTGAGTGGTTTGAGGTGCGTAATGGTCTTAGACAGGGCTGTACAATTTCAACGCTTTTATTTATTATTTATATGGATAAATTGATCAAGTCAGCAAAGCTGAAGGGTAACGTAACTTTGGGGGGAAATGTTATATCTGCTCTAGCATATGCAGATGAGCTGGTGTTGTTTGGTGGCTCTGAACAAGAATTACAAAACAGTATCAGTGATTTAGAAGCGGCTTGTACAGACTTTGGAATGACCATTAGCAGCTCAAAGACGCAAGTTATGCATGTGGGAAAGACACGGAAGACGATTGAATGTGTTTTGAATGGTAGTATGCTTGAACAGGTGTCAGAGTTTAAATATCTTGGTTGTGTTTTTTCTGAGGACGGTAAATTTGATAAGGAATTTGAACATCGCAGAATGAATGGGAATAAAGTATTTGCACAGCTTAGAGAGCATGTATTTAACAAACGAGAGTTGAGTGAAGAAACAAAATTGATGATTCACCGGTCAATTTTCAGACCAACCGTTTTGTATGGAAGTTAGAGCTGGGTTGATTCTAGTAATCTAATTCATGAACTTGAAGTGGCCGATATGAAAGTGCTGCGTATGATTTCGGGTGTGTCGCGTAGAGACCAGTGGGAGAACAGAATTAGAAATGATAGAATTCGTGAAGATTTGAATGTGGATTCGATTGATGAAGCGGCTAGAAAGTCGAGATTATATATATATCCTGATAAATTATGCATTATTACAGGAATGGTGTGAGCATCTGTAAACGTTAAATTGCATTTGTTATGTGACGGTCCACGATAAGAACCGGTGATGTGACAATGATCGCGCACGCGCTTTTCACCTGCTCCAAAAGGCTGCTTGCAAACATGACATAGCGCATTGTAGGCGTTAAATTCATTCTCTTCGGTGGAAGTCAGCGGGTTCATTTGTATATTTTTGCTGAGAAGTTTTGCAGCTTCTTGAACGACCTCTTCCAATCCTTTAACGAACCATTCAACAACGTCTGCACCATTTTTAATAACATCATTTGTGGTATTACTGCTGCGAAAGTATGACTGCGAATCATCGAAGTGGCATTTAACATAATATCCAGCGCTGAACATTAGATGTTGCTGCCTTGCAGTGGTCTTACATTCCTCGCTAAACACATCGTTTTGCTCATCAACATTGAGTTTTTTAAGATAAGACTCTGTATCTGCATATATGACAAATGGAGCTTTCAATATATTTTTATGATTCGCGAAATGCATCCATTTCTCACTAGGCGCAGGCATTTCAATACTACACCCAGTTCCGACATTTTTACATTGCTCGCAATGTACATCCAATTTCTCTTGTGTATCGTAATATATTAAACACTGATTGCAGATATATTTCTTTCCATCGCGTTTGGTGAGTTGTTGACTGAGTAAACGACTCATGCTTTTAATCCAGCAATAATGTGATTTAATTGATTTATTTTCGAGTATCTCTTTGATTACACTGCCTGTTTCAACATTAGCATAAGAGCCGACACCTTTTTTATCGGTTGTTAGAAATAGATTAACATCGTTTCTTTTAACAACTGAAGTCATTCGCAATGGGCATACTCGCTTTTTATCATAATCCTAATAATAGACGTTTACTGATATTTCCTTTTCGATATTCAAACTTTCGAATTTACTGATTTGGTTTATATGCATCGGAAAATCAATCCCGTTAAAATTTAATTCATCTGAATATTTGTAGTAGTGAAATAATTTATCCGCATTAACTTGTGCTGGGTGTAAGGCTGATAATATAGCCCACTTAAAACACATTTCATCTTCATTTTTCACGTTTATAATTGCGCCTTTCCTTTTAATAAATTTCGGTAAGTCGATATATGATGATGCACGAAGCGGATCGCAGCGGCAAACGTTGACATCCAATTCAATAATGTGAGATAGTGTAAAACCCGAACCACGCAGCACGGCATTTTGTACACCCTGTATGACTTCATGCTCAATATGTCCTTCATAATGTATACGCAAATCAGTATGAGAAGAGATTATTACGTTCGATGATACCCAATACAAAATCTGTTTTTCTATTAGTTCCCCATTCTCCGTTTGGTTTTTTTTCTCAAATTCAGCTACAAAGGTGCTCGCTGTCTTAATGTAACCATGACGTGTGGTAATCGAAGTTAACTGTGCTTCATAGATATGAAATGCATCACTCAAAAAAGCATGAATATCAATATGCTCATTGTTTACAATTGCAAATGTTAGTATTCGATTGTCATACGCATTTGTTCGCATGCGAAATTCTACACTTCCACGTTCGTTTACATTCTCACCCCCGTTCACCATATTCACATCGATATCAATGTTTTCACTGATATTTTGCACATTCCCACCGATATTTTCGCGTAAGTTCTCCATTTTTTTTTTCCAGTAGCTTCTTTATCTCACTTGAATGAATTTTTTAAAATCACTTTTCTGTTATAGCTCACTTTGTTAAACAATGTAAACAATAAGAATAATGATCGATGTGCGGTATTCCATTTATATATATATATATATATATCAATATGAACCGTCCCTTTCGGAACGCACCGAATGAAAATTACAATTTAATTGATTTACTACAGTACAACTAACATGTTATTGGAATAAGCGTAACGTTGTCTTACAGTTAAACTGTACTCACCGAGTTTATTTTGTAAAAAAAAAAAACGTCATTACATTGCACCCATTCAACGGTCAACGTTCTCTTATTTAATTCAAGGTCGGGTACACTTGCGTAGACAGGTGTAATTTTAATTTATTAGCGAGAATTTTTTCATTCGTCATGTGAAAATGTGAATGCGAATGCTTATAGTCAGTCAAACTAGAGAATTCACTCAGTCTAGATGGAAAAAGTTAAAATCTGTTGGCTAGAGAAATCTAAAATTTTATTAAAATCCACTGAGATTTGTCTAACAAAACCTTGGGTTAAATAGAACAATCATGAAAAGTGGTAATTTTTTTGAAAATTTCATTTTTTGCGCTTGATGCAGAATACAAAAAACAAAAGCTTCTTTTGTTTACATTTGAAAGTCAATGAATTGCATTGCTAAAGCAATCACACCTTTTTTCTCATTTGAATGCATTTTTGGTTTGAATGGAATAAAATGTACACTGAAACAATACTTTTTCATACGAACATTTTGCGTGTGAAACTAGGCAGAGACTGTCCCATAAGAAATACATGGGTAAGCATGTTCGTTGGAATATGTGTTATTGCCATTGTTTCTTATTCTATTCATTCGCATACTCATTCATTGCCGTTGCAGCTGTCGTTGTTGCTACCATTCACCATCGTTTATTTTCTTTCATTCCTTTCCTCGTTCGTATACTCAATCATTGATTGCTTCCACTGTTTGTGTAAAAACCAACTATTGAACACACATTGAATGTAAAGGGAACGAATACCGCTAAAGCATGTATTCGTCCCCTTCGCATTCCGCATCCCAGTTTCTATGTGTCAACCACATTCCATAAAACTAATGTGTGTGTGTGTGTCCCATGGGAGAGAGAGAGAGAGAGAGAGAACGTAAACTGATGAACGGTGATATGCAGCGCCCCCTCCAAAAGTCTATGTTTGGTTGTTAGTGACACGCATCAAGCAGCGCCACTGGTGGCGAAAAATGGAACTATGGTCCGATTTAGCTCAATCCCATATGAAATACATGGTGGGAAGTGCTGGAATTGTCTTTTTCCTACTACTGGTATGAAGTGCTTCGTTGAAGGCGCGATCATTGAACATTCAATAAACAGCAATAATTAAATAACAATATCAAATTAACTGAACGGTGACTAAATAGTACGGCAAAATTTTACTCACTCAAAGAGGAATGGAAAGGAGCAGCATGACCAGGCAAATAAACGATATCCTGATTCCATGTAATCAAAAATATTCTCTCATTCAATTGAACTTCTATAGCAATATTCGATGGTTAAATTGTTTTTGGTAAACTGCTTTTGTGACCTTAAGACATCTATTATCGCACAGTGAATGCTGTCTTTAAAATGCTAGGCGATGGATTTGTATGAGAAAAGAAGATAAAGAGGGGAGGAAGAGAAAGAAACGCTCAAACGAAAAGTCCGATTAGGTTGAAGGGCTCTATAACAAACTCACATAATCAAATAGACAGCACAAATAAATAAAACACTTGAATTTATATTTTAAATTGCGTGCTTTTGTTCATCTCCATCTGGCATATTATCTGCTGCTCTGAAAGCCTCGCATTGGTTTAGCCACCTTAATTAATTTATATATTGGTCTTCGTGTTGTTGAAATACGAGCGTAAAACCTTTGTTTAATTTAAAGTAATGAAATGCACACGGCTGCAAAAGGTTAACGAGCAATTCTTGTTATAAAGCATTTTCACCGCGTTGTTGTTAAAACTTAAATAAAAATTCCAAAGAATTTCAAAACGTATCTTGTAATTATTTGGATGTTGATGGTGAAATTCATTTGTTGCATTGATGACATATTGTTATCTTCATTCGCAATTGTTTGCTAAAAAGGTGGTGATGCTTTGGTTGCATCCGGTGATTGTGTCGTAAAAGACTATGTACAATATTAAGATGTATTCTGTCCCATAACAGTGATACTCGCACTTTGCTGCGTTTTGCCTTGCATTCGTAGTCGTACGTTGGCAAAACTAAAAATTTGAACGCTCATAAATAGAACATTCAAAATAACATTCAAAAGAACATTCAAAAGAGCATTCAAAAGAACATTCATTGAAATGTAAAAAAAAAATTTCAGAAGCATTTCGATGTGTTAATTTTTGCAAAAAATAGGCCATATAGGTCAGCAATACCAAAACGTATCATCGTATTTGTCCAAAAAGGCGAGCTAAATACTGTACTACCCAAAATCACCAAGCATGATATTGTTGAAGTGTTGAAAATTTGCTTGCTTAAAAATATGGACGCATAGTTACGCGCAAGGAAAACACAAAATATATTGCTAAAAGAGAAAACAATGAACAAAACTAGCTATATTTCACTCTAGTACCAATCGGTATTAAGGTATTTTACGTGAATGTTGACGTGGGGTGAAAATGGTTTAGATAAAAACATCGACCGACCCAAAATACAAATGTAAAGGAAAAAACATAAAATAAGGAGAGCGCTTAGCAGCAATAAAAGAGCAGATGCAAAATGCAAATGTTAGTGATAGATGAGAGGTGAACAAGCTGAAGGAAAAAGAAATCATGCACACATTGGACAGTCTCCAAATGAATATAATGGTTCACTTGATTCAATACGCGACCAATGCACACCATGAAAATAGCGAACGATATCTCTAGCGTTTTTATTCTATTTTATTTACGCGTGAAAAGTTTACGTTTATTGTTAGTTGCATTGTGTGGCTGTCATTCAGTCAACTACCGCAATGCTTTCGTCTTTCATCAAATGTTCTTGTGTGCTAGTAAACAAATAAATAGAAGTTTGCGCATTGGATTGGATTGATAGTGTGAAATTGAAAGCAAGCGCTTGAACCGCAAACATAGTTGAATAGTCAAAGTCCGTTGCAATATGTAGTTTCAGAGTCTTTCTGCAGACAAACAAGATTGAGTATATTTTCGCGTGAGCCATTATTCGATTTCTATTAATTGTGAGAATTTCAAAACTGTTGCGATTGAGCTTCTGCATTCAAACATGTATTGTTGAGCTTGTAAAACAATCAAAACTTCTAATTTATTCTTACAAGTGTTTTACTGTGGCCAAAATTAATCCAAGCAAGATGTGTTTGAGCTGCACAACCAATTCAATTTGGCGAAAAGAGAATTTATCGGATGACAATGTAAACATAGAGAGATATTCTAGTAAACCGCTGCCACAATTTGCAGCTAAAGAGAAAATGTTAAAATGCTGCGTATAGAAATTAGAGGCACTATACGTAGCATCTTACCGTTTTTGCGTTGAAAGTTTTTAACACGATATTTTTTTAAAAAAAATTGTTCGTTTATTTTTGCATTTGCTCATGAGCTTATTATAGTTGGGCTAGAAAAAGTTGAGCTCTTGCTACGGGTCCATTAAACCCTTAGTATGTGTTTTAATTGAATCACTGAGAATAAATCGGAAACTTGCATGAAACATTATCAAAATGCGCGAAAAGGAAGCCACGCAACGGACATCTTGTTGTTGTAATCGCGGATTAAAAATCACTGTGCAAATAATCCAATAGTTCAGCAAAAAGCTCCTTCTGTTTTCATGTGATTCTTCTGGAAATATTCATGCATTTATTCTGAGCGGTTCAATTGTATTTTAAAAATTGTATTTCAATGCTCCTTGGTCCCTTCATAGTGTGGTTCATAGAACCACAATGCTTGTTGTTGTCTGCATATATTATATTAGTATTCTACGTTTATTATGTCCTTTACTGCAATCAAAGTATCAATTTTACCACAACAATGAAAAAAGGTGTAAAAGTTTTTGGTTGCATATTTTTTGTGCCAATGTTCTGAGAAAATAATTCATAATGAAACTAGATCAAAAACTTTGTAATGAGTAAGAACGGTGGTCGAATGTGGCAGTAGCATCATCATCATCAACAGCAGCAGCATTGAATCAAAGCTTTCGCCAAAAATGTGCATGGATGAATTTTACGAAATTATGAGCACAATGGAAAGATGGACTCGAACAAAACAAAAAAAAAGTGAATGTGGTTTCATTGAATTCAGTGCTCCAGAAATTGCAATCATCAACATTGCCAAAATGTGAATATATTCTAACATTATGTAATATGTGAATCATGCTTCCATTTTCTATATTGATTTTATAAAATGTTTCGCCCGCGCACAGTTCTGGACATTGAGTCTACAGTGGCATCATATTTTGTAAGTGTAAATACAATTTTCTTTAAAAAACCGTAAAATGGATGAGTCAAAGCCGTTGCCACGAGTGTTGGTTGTACCACTGTTGCCTTAGGTCTGCGCTTCATATTAAATTCAAACAAAACTTTGGGTTTCTATGAATTGAAAAAACCACTGATTAAACACATGGTAAAGATAGTAATTCAAAAATTCATACTAAATCATGCAATTTTCTAGAATTTCTTAGTTCATATAATATGGTTCAATGGGAAAATATCCCGGTTGCTACAACAATTTCAATCTACTATTTTAATTTCATTATTACTTGGCAAGCAAATGATGTAATCAGTTATTCGGTATGTATATCTACCGATTCTTGGAGGGATTTCATTCAATTCTTTCGAATTTTATTATTAACAATACGCATTGATAAAATTGTTTTCTGAAATAGAATGTCTAAATACTAGCAATTCCTTGGAATAAAACGGGAAAATTGATTACTAAAAAATCCTTCACTAGACGCCGAGAAGGTCTTTAACTAAAGCATAAAAACAAATTGTGTGAAAATTTGAAATGATTTACAAGCAAATGGCTATGGGCGATGTCAAGTGCGTCGCAATGACAAAATCGTATGAAAAATGAAGAGAGCCTCTCTGCTCACAATGAACAAGTGCAATTTTGTAATGTTTTCGGTTCAGCAATTCATTTTGACGTATTTTACAGATGATTTAGCGCTATTACGTTTCATTACGCTCATTTGATTGCATTTCATTAGCCAACATGAAGAATATGGATTAATAATAAATAGATTGGTTATGATGGGCTGGCCGTGCGATGGGACTGTTGATAAGTTACATTCAGCTTCATATTTTTCTCTTCGTATCTATATTTCAAGAGACTATGTTGTTTCAATTTATTTTGTTGACGGCAATACTGTCTCGCAAATGTTCTAAACGCATTGAAGCTCTGAAGTACCTCGAGAATTCAATGAATATGGCACAGACAGAATTTTGCGAAATAATGTTCATGGATTCTATTGAATGGTTGTGATGTGTACACAAAACGTATTGGACGCATTTTTATGTACTGGCACTACTCACGCATGATTTTCGTGAGTGTATACGCTGTACGCGAGCATAAACGCGCGCAGCACACGTTGAGTAAGAATGAACGCATTCTACCCCAACAGAAAATATAGACACTTGCAAGCTGAAACTGAGCAGTATAAAGCCGCATAAGCTAGAGCAAGCAACACAAGTACACAATAGTAATGTTGGAAATTTGTCATTGGTTTATGTTGTCGCCGTTTTCGTTAGCTTGTTTGTACGTATACAATATAATTGCGGATCATGTATCAAATCATGCAAACAATGAAAATGGAAAAACGCATTGAATGAAAGATGACGAACGAGTCAACAGTGGTGTACTTCAATTGATTGCACATGATTACCGTGTTTAATATATTTAATGGGTGTTATTTGTATCGTGTAGAGTACACAAAACAAGCCATCACCAAATTACTTTAGATCATATAACAGCTGTGAAATTCCAAGTAATGTTAAATGAATTGCCCGATAGCCTGCAATTTTAACATTTATTATTGGTTAGGAGCTTTCAATATTACAATTATGTAATCAAAGCATCGCTAATAAATCAATTCAAATGATTGGCAATTGATTCTAGTGAATTGATTGTAAAACAAATTTCGATTAGCAATCGCTTCGATTCAAATTTGGGGTCAATCAAATTATAGTGATTTTTATGGAATCTAATTCAATTAAACTCATGTTCACTCCAATAACGATGGACATGTAATACTAAGTAACAAACACATATTTTTTAACAGCATCGATTTTGCAAAGAATCAAACGTTTGGTCGAATCGATAGCCTGAACAGGCGATGTGCTAAAAACAAACTATGTTTATCAATTTTTCTACGCGAATAATGGTCCATAGAATTTCCATCAGCTAAAGTAATATTGATGTTTTGTTGTTTGAAATACGGTCAGGAATAAATTTGATTCGAAAATGCTAAATAAATTAACGGAAACACGAGTAAGGCAAGTATATTTATGACCATTTCGATTTTCCCAGCGATGAATCCCATCTAGTATCTAATACAATGATATTCCAAAAGCACAAGGCACATTGTTTATTGTTGGTGTTGCTGGAATCTATCAAATTCTGGGCTAAAACACGTGGCCAAGTTATACATTGATTGATGTGTGCAAATTTTATCACGATTCAATATCAAGATATAGCTCGCCCATTTTCTATTCATTTATGTTATGCAGAATTTTATTCAGAATATAACTCTAAACATGAGATTATGTTGGTTGTCTTTGAATAGCAGACCACATTATGCATGAATATATATTCAATATATACGATTTGCATAAATCATCAAATTGAAAATACGTATTTTGCATATCAGTTTTTTTGTGAATGGACAGTTTAAAATGAAATTCTATCGTCACATATACTTTTTACATGAAATGCATTATTTTACTGATCATTTTAATCAATTTGAATGTTGTTATTTGACACAAAAAACATTCTTGTCTTCTGAAAGAACGTGTCAGCTATCAAGGCACTGATTCGAGGCTATCATTTCATTTTTGTTGTTTCATGAAGTTTCATTGCAATTTTGTCACATCAATCGCGTCCAAGTCTATGCTGCTCTGATCCTTTGTTTCTCATTTATGTTATGCACATAGAAAATTCAAATCTTTCTTTGGAATATATGATGTTTTCTTAAATTATACTGTCGCAGTCATTGAAAATCCATCTAAACAAGTCGCTGAGCTAAGCAAGAAAAGCTTTTCATTGAAATTGAAAATGCACGAAAGTTTAATATCGATTCAGTGCAGAGCTAACACAACGGTTAGAAGATGAATAGAAATGACGCTATTGATAAAATAAAAAAAAAGAATTTCCATTCATGAACGTCCGCTTCAAAATGAAAATTAACCGTCACAACATCGGAATATGAGTAAATGTCCATTTGTATTCCGTCTATGCAACATTTGCTCGATCTCTCTCTCTCTCTCTCTCTGTGTGTGTGTGTCCACATATTGCGACTTATTCCAACTAATACTTTTCATCAAAAAGAACGCTACAGCTTTCTGTTCAATCTATGATCGACAGCTTTTTTATGTTAATGCTGATAAATTATTCATTAGACACATTTTGCCAAACAAACATGTGCATATTAATATATATGTAAATTAACTTGAGGATGAGAGAATGACAATAGCCTATCCATCGGTCGGAAACTACAGTCCAAAGCCGGCGTGCACCGACGCGAGCGTCCTCAATTCAATGCAATTTAACCATTCATTTTGGAATTAACACATGACATTTAGTTGGCATTTCCTCCCCATGAGCTTATCCATATGCACTCAGTTTTCTTCTCTAAAATCAACCTCAGCTTCAGAAGCAAATCACGATTACACTATATTTTTGTACGTTAAGCAAAGATAATAGTGAAACTGAGAGCAGAGCAGCAAAGTTTGTGCAAATAGTTTTGTTTGTTCAAAATCTATACACTAATTTTGTTGAGCAACATTCAATTACTTCGAAGAATCGGGACAAATGTCCTCCATTGTAAAAACAAAGTCATGGAAGCAGTCCTCATCATAAATTATTTTGTATTTCGGTGGATGCGTTTCTGTTGATACCATTCGAGTATGTTTCAAATATTTGAATTCTTAATGAATCTCTATGAATTTGCACAAATCTCAAGCTCATATTATCCCCCAAGTGGCAGACAATCGGGATTCTCTCTCAGAATGATGAGTCAACTTTAGATATCATGACTCGAAAATATATTCCATTTCGATTGGTGATTGCCAACATATCATACTTATTTGTTTCACCAAATTTCTGTTTCTCGTTCATTTGTTTCCCTCTATCACATTGTTTTTCCTTTAAATTGCAAAATATTTGCAATGCAAGCAAATATTTCGATTGTAGCTTTTGAAATGCAATTCCATTCCAGATTGCATTCTGTTTAGATTGCATTTGAATGCTAAGTAATAGGTTACACTGTTCTAACAAACATCGTTCAATGCATTCACGAATAATAGCTAAAACTTGTACACGCATTTTATTCAGTCAACGATTGCCCGTGAAATGTGTTGCTCTTGCATAAATCGACACCTATGATTAAATACCTATCATCACTGCCTACAATTTATAGTTTTTTCAACGTACCATTTCTGATTTGTGCAATTTTATTTGAATTATCTTCTCCTTTCTATTCGTTTCATGTTTTAGCCTAGCAATACGAGCAAATGTAAATTTAGAAAATATACCAAACATGAAGAATTCTGCGCTACTCAATGAATGATGTTATCCGTCTCATTCCGCTTAATGCGTGTGACTGTGCTTTCTCTGATCCTCCTCATTTTCGTAATTCAGAAATTGCCAATTTTCAAATTAGTTTTTTGTCTTTCCTAAACTTCTCACGCAATAATGTTGATTGCTTTTGGATGGTAATTTGTTCTTTGCAATCTGAATGCATTTCAGAGGACAGAAACATAAGCTTTCGCTCAGTTTTCTTCCAAACAATTCTGTGAAATGAATTAGGTTAAGGAAATGCAGGTGACTGACTTTAGCCAGGGTAAGTTTGATTGCATAAATGAATGCACAATTAAATACTCTTTAATAATACCTCTCATCACCTCTACCAATGAATATAAATTTGAAATGCAGATTCGTCCATTCAGCCGCATTTTTTGAATGCAGAACAACGAAAAGGCGTAAGATAAAACTTGCTGGAAAGTGTCAAAAAAGGAGACAAACATTGAAAACGAATCTAAATATGTTAAAACTTCTTCTAACATTAATGTTAAATTAATAGAAGAAAGAGATTGACATTGCATTTGCTTCGATTCGTTTGATGTACAGTAAACTGTAAAAAGAAAGAGTAAATTAAATTAATTTTGGACGATTTCACTGTTATTTTTTCAAAATCATATCGACAATATATCGGCTGTGGATTTTATGAAAAGGATCTGTAATTTTCGGAAGAAGCACGTTTTAGCAAAATGCATTTGGCGTTCGTGAGATCAATATAATTGGATGGGCCAAATTTAGTGGACACATATGATATTGTGGATTGCATTTTTGCGTCCGCCTCTAAGCGATATTGTAATCAAAAAGTAACTAAAACAAATCTCCCTGGACCAAATTGAATGTTTCTTTCCTTACTTGATACAGGGAATTAGTTATTTCCAACTTTAAAAAAGCATGTTTTCAACTAATATGGGCCACCCTGTGTCTATAGTATTTTCACACAGTTTCCAATGAACATATTGAGTTTCAGGTAGGAAATCGTTGTTCCGTTTGTAAATTTAATTAAACAAATATTTAGTTTTTGTTTGAAAAATTCGAATGGAAATACGCACACATTAAAAATGGACATTTTTTGCTGGATTTGATGAAACTGAAAAAAGTTGTTCCAAGCCAAGCAATTTATTTGGTTGGTTGTAAAGTTCAAGCTGTGCTCGACGAGCTGTCCGTGCAATATACAGCAAATAATACGATATGCGTTGGATAGCTAGTTGTTAAGCACAGTCAGAACTGTACATCCAGCCAAAGACATTGCTTGGGTCAAAACTGAATGCACAACCATAATTTTTTGTTTTTTTCAAATGTCATACTTTGGCCATAAAATAGATGAGAATGTGTCAGAAAAGTTAACAAGTTGCTATTGTAATACTTTTATCATGAAAAACAATAGCAGAAGAAAGATTGTAATATATAAATAAAATTCGGTAGAAAAAACGGACGCAGAATCAAAATTACCGAAGATTTTCATCTTCAATTCTCAATTTTGTTTGTTTTGTAAAACAGAATGTGTTCAAGAGTCAAGTTCTCAAGACAACTTAACGGTTAAGGATTCTCGTCGCTCTCGAAGATCATTTGAAACCATAATAAAGATACAAAACTCTCTGGTCATTTAGATTTGCTGCTAAAATCAGATTGGGCAAAATTGAGAAACAAAAAGCACTTTTTGAGAGAAGCTATATTGTGGGCTCTAGCACTTACCATATTTCACTCCGAAAATCTCAGTCATAGTTTCTATAACGAATGAAATGTTTGCTTGGTAAACACAACCTACGAATAGACATATGCTGCCCAGCCAGCAAAAAACAATGCTTGGTTCAAATAGAATGTGCATTATACAAGTTTTGAAATTGCAAATTTACACCAAGAGATTATTGTTTTATTATGTGCTCGCAAGTTTATCTGTGCTTTTTGGGTAAATTGCATTAATTTTAAGATGGATTCCATCATCATTCATGTTTCATCGACAATAGCAATTCCAACAACTTACCAATACGACATGAGATTGTTCTGTGGATTGGTTTCCTTTCTCAATTTCCAACTTTTATTAACTGTTTGGTTTTGCGAAAAATAAAATCCCAAATTATTATTAAAATCAAATATGAAAGAAATTCGCGAATGATGAAAAATACGTGCGAGAAGTTCATTAGTGCATATATTGTTAGTTTGGATGTCATAGAAAAATACGTTTCTTTGAATATTGTAAAAAAAACTATTTTTAAATGCATTTTATGTTACCAAATTCATTCATTTTGTTGCAAGCAGAAAATATTTGGTATACTTTGATCATATTGTGATTATCGTTAGCAAAGAGTAGTTGTAATGCTAATTCTTCACTGACCAAATTTGAATATATTATATCGATTATAATCGATGTGAACATTCACACATTTGGAGTCTGTAATGCAAGTATGGTTTGACAGTGGCGCACACTCTTTAGCTACGAACCTCTTCATCATCTTTGATCGAACAATTCACATGCCCTCAATGAAGTGACTTGATTCGAAATGAATGTTGTAAAACGTTTTTTGTAAAAAAAATAATTACAACATTCATCAGAATGTTTATTAAATGAAAGCTTATTTATGCAAATAAAGTGAAGCCTCAAAACTAAAATACCAAATATATGGAATCAAAAATGTTCGAGCATGAATACTTTTTGATTGCATTTTACAGCAAATCGAAGTATTGTCCCCACATTCGAAATATATTGCTTTAAAAAATTCGACCAATTTGCTTTTATGAATGAATTTTTCCGTCGCCTTTCTTGACTGTTGCTTGCGCTAATTAATACTGATTTGCATATTGATAGAATGATGACTCCCTCAGTTCAGAAAATATTTCATTGGAAATTTGCATTTTGATTTGATTTTTCCGACGCAGGCACATTTCTAAAAGACTGGGATTTATTGTCGATGCATATTCCACCCCTCGATAAAAAAAAACGAAAATTTCATTTAAATTTCCTGCTGAATCATAATCGCTTGTCTCTTTATTGAAGAAATTGTATGGTGTGAATTTAGCGGGAGGAAGAATGTCAAATTAGGAAACTTGTTTGAACGCGAAACGTTATTTTCCAACAAATTACATGGCTACAATCACAACACTATACATTTTCAACCCCTGTTTACCTCATGTTACATATTTTCAGGGACTTATTTCAGAAGTATTGAGTGAAATACAAAAATGATAAGTTTTGCGGATAAAATATTGTTGATTGACGCTTCCATCTATGAAATAATTTAGCTGGATTCTTCGTGAATACTTCTATTTTGATGATCTCTTTTAAACAATTTCAGCCTTTAAGGAATATTTTTTTTTTTATTCATTAAAAAAAATCAAATCTATAGAAAATTTCATCAGTTTGCGGCTGAATGCCATTAAATTAATAATTGTCCATGCAATTTGACTAGTTTTGAATCCCTAATCCAATTATTATATTTCTTTTCACGGCCGGACAACTAGTCGCTAATTTATCCTTCAGAGAGATATACACGATATCATATAGCGTGCGACTTATTCAAAAATTGTAATTAAAATACTCATTTTCATTGCTAAATGATATTATAAAGTATTTTATTACGGATTTACTAATCCCGTGCTCTGGGCAGAGCTTGGTTTTTTCTCAGGAAGCAATTGAAATCCTCAGAAGAACTGCAATGTGTACATTAAATATGTATGAAAATCTAAACTGCGTTGCGAATGAGTAAACAAAACGTCTACATACGAAGTATAACAAAGTTAAACGGAAAGCGTTTGTATGCTAAACGCCAGAATGAAACGAGGAAGATCAATGTGCTGTAGATGTTTTTGCTGTTTCTATCATTACCATAGTTTTTTTGTTGGTTCTATTTGCTCGCAGTTATCATGCAAATTTCATAGATCTGAGGTTAGCTTCGAATCAATAGCAATATCTGATGCGCAATATCGCCTTTTGGCGGGTTACAATTTTCGATTATTTTCCTCATTTGATGAAAAAAAAGGTGAAGAAATTCGGTTCAAATATTTAAAATTATGAAAACCTAGGAAAATCGTTTGTACAAAAGTGTTTCGTTTATTACGCCCGATAACGCCCCAAAATAATTTTTTTACCCAACATTCCATCTCGAAACAAAATCGTGCGTTGAAGGGTTAGAAACTAATTTTCGCTAAGTAAGGCTCACATAATTCTACGCAGTATTAGATGTTGGTTGTCAACGTTTCCAAAGTAATCATATCTTTTACCGCAAAATCAATTAGTGTCTATGCATTGAGCAAACAGATATTTGATCCGAGCAGTTTGGCTCGATATCACTTCCGTGCGTAAAATGAAATTCGGTGAAATTATTTGATTCTTAAAGTATGCAACATAGCAATATTCAATTTCATTTACAAAATACTAGATTTAAACAAATAAGTGTCGAAATCACCGAATTTATATGCAAGAATATTAATTACGCACAGCGTTTAGATACTTCTTGCCATATTTGTATCCCTAACAGATCTGAGCACATGACATGAATGCGTATACACTATACACTTTCGTTGGAATACGCTTCCATTTCAACACTATCATTTTAAATGAAATATTCAATTGGATTATAAACAGCTCATGTTAACAAATGCAGACATGCAATAAAATTAAATGAGATACATGGTGATGATTGGACTAGAGTGAGGCAAGCAACAACCATCATCAATCGACATTCAGAAGGTATCTGTTTGAATCGGCAATAGTATACTCACAAATCGTGTTCACTCGATATGTTTTAATGTTGGAGTTATTCATGTGTGTGTGTGTGTGTGTGTTTTCGTACTTTTAATTTCAGACACAGAAAGACAAACGGATCTACAACCATAAAAAGTGCATTTACATAGACAAACAAACAATTTCGAAGAGACAAAGGAAAATTTAACAATGTACAATACATGCGAAAACATGTCCAAACAAACAAAATCGAAACACCAAGAAAATGCACAAGTCAAAAAAAGGAAATTTCTTCATTCCGTTTAGAATTTGTCACATGTTTTGACTGGGATTGGATGCGAATCATTGGCATAGCTATAATAAAAGTGTATTAACTCCTTTGCAAAAGCCAAACCCACACCCATTCGAACAACCATACGTTCACCAAATTCCGACCGTTAATTCTATCCATCTGCAATATGGTTTGAAATGGCCTGCGATGCAATGCAGTCAGAAATAGCAATTATCCAAGAATGTTGCAATCGCTTTCGTATTCATTTTTTTATCGCTGTTTGAAATTAGTTGCAATTAGAACAAACATATTTATATGTGCGAAGGAAAATCAGTTGTGGCATTGCAACATATGTGTGAATAATCTATATTGCTCCTATTCAGCTCAACAACAAATAGCATTCAGAGTCAGAGTATAAAGTGGTGCAATTCAACAATCCAACAATTCAACTCTTGGTATAACGAAGTGCTTGAAATTTATCACGAGTGTTAATAATTTGCATTAAAAAAAAACATCTACATTTTATCCGATGTTTACAGGGCTAGTGATATATCTATCATCATTGATGAAAAGTTTGAGTGTTTTGTAAAAGGTCACTTTGCCGCACTCTACCATCACCTTCTGATAACAGAAATGTTGTTATGCATCATCAATTTAAAACTATTCAAATTCAGTTACACCAATTACTTCAATCTATTAGAAGGGTGCGAAAAGTTTGAATGAACGTCAAACAAAATAGAGAAAAATCCAATATTAGACATATGCCGATTCAGATTATATAAGCGGACTAATCGAATAGCATGTATAATTCCGATTCGCATAATTGGCATAAATGTGTCGCTGCGAAACCGCTTAATTCTATGGTCCAATGCTATGCTCGATTGAATCCAAATTAAATAATCATATAAGTCAACATCGATATCCGAGAATGAGGCATGGTATCCGTGTGATAAATGATGCAGCTTCAGCAATCCGTATATATTCGCACACTGTAACCCATTAACGAAGATTTGCCATGCTTTGTAGAATATTTTCTGTGCTTTGACATCTTGTACGAATGGCAATGGCGAATCACGATAATCGTAGACAATCTGAATGTGTTTAATCGCTAGTGCAATGAAATACATGCGGCTGTCTTTATATGGTGGTAGCGCAGAGGACATCCAACGAAACAGCTTTGAACAAAAAAGTCACGGGAAAATGACCAAAAATATGAACGGAAAATAGAGAGAGAGAGAGCCGAACGAACGATGTAGATAACAGTTGGAAAAAGTGGAACTTACGCCAAAAGCCTTATATGAAATTATATTTATGGCTGAGAAATATCGATTTAAAAAAGCCGAAACGCTCTGAAAGCGCTTGTACATTGAGCAAATTATGAATAGTGTGTGCGTGTGTGCCAAATACAACAACAATTGCAACCAATCCATTCGGGTGAATAACATTTTTATTGTGTAAATGATACCAATACGAGACATACCGCGCCTTACCAACTGCTTTTGTATCACTCGACAAACGACGTCGACCCTATTTCACAAAGCTAATGCACACAAACAAATGATTCGACCGATTGAATGTGCTTAGACGTGTTTGCTCAATGTACCCCATGTCGATTTCGGAATATACAGATTTATCATTCAGATCTTCATCATTTTACTGCCATTATTCAGTTAATCAAATAGTATTTTATTCGCCAGTTCTTTTTGGTTTGCACAATGCTCTTGACAGCAGTTTCGGTTAACGAGAATTCTTAAATTAAACAATCAGCTTTCGACTTTGTCGGTGGGCACTAGTTTTAAATTCACTGAAAAAATGAAAAAACGTCTGAAAACATTAAAAAATTATTCATATGCGCATTTTTTCAAACCGTTGCAAAGCAATTAAAACAACTATACATACCTAATATATATAATTACATATTCCAGTTATGGTACATAAAATTACGCATGCATAATGATTCTCTGCTGTGTCTTGTTTATCTGCCGTTTTTGGTCGTTCATTCTGTTCAATTCGCTCTGAAGTACCTATTATTACAACATGACTATGCGCTTTTAATTTCTTGTATTAAATCAATGTATCATTGCTCAACATATGGGTACCGTGGACAGTTTGAGCTTTTTGTGATCATAATTAAAAAAAAAATGATGTAAGATGTATTTTATAGCAAACTCAAAAAACTCGTTAGTATAACCAACTGCTTCGCATGGATAAGAAAACAAAATTGCACATTCGAGTGTAGAATTAATACCAACGAGAAACTCAGTGACACTACCACATTTGATCGATGTTCACGACTAAGTATTTTTTCTGGGAAATTATTTTTATGCTCGAAATGTGTTAATAGAGATTTTCCAATTTCAGGCAAACTTCTTCGAGTTCTCGTAACAGCCAAGCGTTAACAGGATTGCATTGCTTTCCTTTGGTGGCTTAAAATATGATGTGATTCATAGAAATGACGAACGTTTTCAAAATTAAATCGCAAATCAGATAGAAAAATGAGATTATAACGTAAGGAAACATGAATATAGAACAGGGAAGAACTTTCTGTTTGAAAATCAGTGTATAAAAAAATAATTATATTTCTTCTAATGTGATTGATATGATTCTTTCCGTAAATGAATTTCATAAAATATTATACACATTGATTGCCCAAAAATCTTCACAAGAATCAATTTCCGCTAGGAATATGACTTTAAAACACGTGCCGCATCATAATCTGATATTTTAATAGCGGCTGACATTGGCACGTAAAATGCTTGCAACAAGTACATCAAGGAAGAAATGAAGAGAAGTAACTTCAAAGAACTCTTAGTTCTTGAAGTTCTCAATCTTTTGATGAAAAAATTGGTGGTCGGACCGGCTCCGTCCTCTTCAATATAATAAATAATTGAACCTCTACTTATATTCATTGCAAGTTCTTTGAACATACATTTTTGGTATAATATCGAGGATTATAACAAATAATTTTTGTTTTATGTCGGGAAATCTGTGAATCTTACAAAATGGAAAAAATATTTTTGTCGGGATTGCGATTCAGACATCACTATGTATTTAAGTTGTTCTTTTAGTCGTATTGATTAAAATACCTTCTCTTAAATCGTCTAACCGAAACCTTTCCAACGTTTTTCAAACGTTTGTATACTCAATCTACCTCCCTCGGGTCACATTTTTCATGAATAGTTCCATGAATGAAGAAACTAAAAATGTTATCCAAATCTTATGTTCATGCTTTGGCTAATTTAATATTCATCAAATTATATATTGACCAACACTTTTGGATCGACACTTTTTCATCCAGCACTCAAAATAGAAGAGTACAAATGTTGAAGGATTGGTCATGTCACATAAAAAAAGCGCATAAAAACCAGTAATAAGTTGGTCGTGTCACTGAAGACTGGACCATTTAAAACGAGTCAATCGTTTCAGCTGCTTTCTTCGTTATCATTGCGTTTTTGAGAAACAAAAATTGCTGGGGAGAAATCACCGAAGAGGAACAAGAAGCACTCAACTACGACGACAACTCGTACAGTAACTATTTCGAGTTTCTATTCAAAAAATCTTCACTGCAAACATAAAACGTTGGGAAAACTTTTCTTTTATCAACAAAACAATAAGTATTTTAGAGTTTAAAATAATTTACATTGCAATGGGATATGGGGTAAGATATAGAGCGCCAAGTCAGTATTCACTGAAGCAATAACAGCACAGACAATAATCCAATGTGAAGCAAACCAGAATTAAAATGCTCGATAAAATGATATCTTCTGACAAAGCCAAACATAAAGGGATCACCGAAATGATGAGAGAAGGAATTCAGTTTTCATCGCAACTTCAGCTAACGAACAGCACTATTTTGAATGACATACCAGATGCTATAGCGGAAAAAACGTCACGAATTATTCTTCAATGTTCATAACGATAATAATCACTGCTTATTGCTGAACCCTTATGAAAAATAGTGACTAGCGATCATTTGAATGTAATCGAAATCAAGCGATTTTAACTTACTCTTTTTTTATCTTCCATGGAAGATATTTTTCCAACACTCGATTAAATTGGGACACATTGACTGTAGTTTAAATTGATTTTAGTTGGCTTTTTTGTTTGAGATAATCGTAGTAAACCAGGAAAAGTCAGTCAAAAATGTCCCAAAATAGTCGATAAACATCAATAAAATTTCACAAGGGAAAGATCATTGCATCAGTTATTGCTTCGAATCGTTTTTATGGAGTGCTCTTGCTATTATATTCGCCAAGCTGCAGTATTTTGTATTCGAAAAAGCGCAATGTCTCTTATTTGTTGATGTCTGTCTACCTACTATTTTGAAAAATAAATTGCACAGGTAAATGAAACACTACTTTACTCAATACAAATTCAAATGGAAAAAAGGCAACTCATTTCAGATCGACAAGTGATTGTTCCAATTTCTGTTGCATAGCAGCGCCACAGTTGCATCTTAGACAAAACGTAAAAACTTACGTGTCTGTGTATTATATTTGATTAGTATATGTGTAGTAATGCAGGGCAAAACACAGCGAAGAACGAGTGGCGCTGTTATGGGACGGAATTCATTTTAATACATATTGAATTTTCATTAGCATTTTATCAAAACGTTTATTAAAATGTGAGTGAATCGTTAGTTACAAATGTCAGTTCAGTACTGTTCTGTACATGAGAAATTTATATGAAACTCTCTAAAACAAGCAAATGAGAACGCTATTTCGACTGAATGTGAATTTATATACATGGGAATTTACTACACCGCAAAAAATATAGGAAAAAAATTATCCACCTACTGGTCAAAATACAGTGTTCACCTAATTGTGGGAAAATTCATCTAGAATCGGTTGACATGTCATGCATGTATTTTGTATGTATTGCGAGAACTCAAGTGGCTACTTTGAATCAACACAGGCATTGACTATCAAAAGTGAAATTTTGTTCGCGTTCAAATTTTGCAGGATTGCAACGGTTAATCTGTGCGTTGAATCATAGAAGCCTTTTGAGTTCTCGCAATACATACAAAATACATGTCAACCGATTTCAGATGAATTCTCCCCCAATTCGGGAAACACTGTATTTTGACCTGTCATCGTATTACTTGCATTTTTTGCTGTGTTTGAAACCGACTGGAGAGACATACCATCGCCTATCGAAAGTGTTTTTGTTGTTGCTGCATTTTTAATAAGCAATGGAATGTCTCTCCGGTTCCATGTACGCTTTTAATGCCAAAACAAGGATACATATCAACAAATTGAGAGAAACCAGAACGCTTGAATCATATTGTTTATCTTTTATCTTTCAACAAAAACCACAGAAAAGCTCAGAGCAGGTCTTTAAAAACTCAAATGTCTTAATTTAATTTCATATCAAAATATTTCGATTGCTCTTTAAAATATCCTCAAATTCAATATTTGTTCTATGTTTTGATTGTTTGCAGAATTATCGCATTTCAATGGATGACGCAGGAGAAGCAACAAACTCTGTACTGGTTTCGTATTTCCCACGGCGAGGAATGTAGAGAATTGAATGTGACACATCTATGACATTTTTGAAACGAATTTCAAGGGCGTATTAACGTTCTGGCGCTTATTGTGATAGAACCGTTCAAGATTTATTCAAACCAACTATAATAATACAGTATCATTTTTTGATCTATTGAAAATAAATAGAAGGCGCTACATAATGCACGGCAGCAACCAAACATACTTTACAGCGTCAGATTACTTTGGTGACTACAGCTTCACAACGGAGAGCAGTGAAGATTATTTCGGTATAAATTTTACGAATTCTTCGATTGATCCAGATTTTGTGAACTGTCCTCCAAACGCGATGCCATTGGCAAATATATTGTTCATGATCTTGTACGCATTGGTCTGTATAATTGGCTTAATGGGTAACACACTAGTCATTTATGTAGTATTGCGATTTTCAAATATGCAAACCGTTACGAATATGTATATTTTAAATCTGGCTATTGCGGACGAGTGTTTCTTGATTGGAATCCCATTTTTAATCACGACAATGAATGTCGGCCACTGGGTATTTGGCGGGGCAATGTGTAAGGCATATTTAGTGAGCACATCCATCACGCAATTCACATCGTCGATATTTCTGTTCATAATGTCTGCTGATCGTTATATAGGTAAATTTGTAATTTATGTATATATTTTTATTGCTATATTATTTATTTGTCTTTACATAGCTATATGTCACCACATATCATCACCCAAATACCGAACGCCGTTGGTTTCACGCATAGTTTCAGTCATCGCTTGGTGCTGTTCAGCTGTGTTGATGCTACCGATAATGATGTATGCGAATGTGATTGAACAGAAAGAGGGTCGCTACACATGTACTATAATTTGGCCGGAAAATACACTGCTCATCCCTGGCCTTTATTCATTCACAATTTACGCGCTAGTTCTTGGTTTTGTTATTCCATTATGTTTCATTATGACTTTCTATTGTATGGTTATCAAAAAGCTGCGAAATGTTGCAAAGAAAACGAATCGACCGAAAGGAAAGCGTCGATCGCATCGCAAAGTCACAAAACTGGTGCTCACCGTGATAACGGTTTACGTCTTCTGTTGGCTACCTTATTGGGTGGGTCAAATATCTCTTATCACATCACCCACTGAAATGTGCACACACACGAGCATAAAAGTGACTTTGTTCTTGTTCGTTTGCTGGCTCTCCTACTCAAATTCGGCCATAAATCCTATTTTGTATGCGTACTTGAGTGACAACTTTAAAAAGTCATTCTTAAAGGCATGCACGTGTACAACCAAAGATGTGAACGCTCAGCTGAAGGTGGATAATAGTGGAGTTGGCATGAAAAAGATGCGTGATCGTCGAACATCCGAGTCTACACAGCCAACAACATGCACCACTCGATGCCAAAAATCATGTATGGAATTCACAACCACGGTAACCACAACAACAGGCACATCAACTGTTCCATCACTCAATCCAAGCCCACCAGATCGCCGCACCAATGGATCAATTCAACAACAGTATTATCAAAATTCCGATGAAACTCTTAACTCTGGCGAGTTGATCGTTAACTCAAGAAATGGCCAACGGATCGTATAAATGTCATTCCATCGACATAATATTTTATCATCAAAACATTATCTGACCAAATCATCAAAGTTTCAAATATTAAAGTCACACCCTCACGTTTAAATGCTATACGTATTGAAATAATGTTGTAGTAGCGGTTTTCATTTTCAAATCTATTTGACATTGTTTTGTGCCATATTTTTTTATTAACATTTGAAAATCATATTGGTTGCGTTTTCCTAATTGCTTTATGGTTGAAAGTTCAGTTTCCAAATTCGCAACCAAAAATTTGTCAAGTTATCAAATAAAATACTTCTATACATTTCAACATCATTTCTATGTGTGTACACCAGATGTATATAAAAAAAAAAACCAATTGCATTTAGAAGTCACCCGAAATCAATGTCAATTGATTATGCACATGAAATCAGACCTTATGTGAAAAATGAGAAGAAAATTCAATAAATGAAATGAGCCAAATTAAGAAATTCACAAAAGATAGTGAATATTTTGTGTTTAAAAATCGGAATATCATTTTAGCCATAATGAATCGGTTGGCAATGTGAAAAATAAAATTTCACGTAGCCTTGACTGTAGTGCAACATCGTCGAGTTCAAATCGAATTTTAGTTCAAATCAAAAAATTGAATTGTATATTAGGTATGATGGGATTCAATCAAAATTGATAAAAGTGTATACTTGTCAGTTGAAGTTGATTAAATTTATTGACGGGAAATCATAGCAAAAAGGTGTTTTGAATCGCGTTCATAATGCAACAAACCTTTCGCCGAAATTGATGAGATTAACGGCTTTGATGCATATCATTGCCTTGAACTTAGAGAGTTTTTCATATTGGCATTTGGAACATTTGCAGGCTTTTTTTTGGTTCAGTTTTTGCATATTTTTACAATACATAGAAATAACATGAGAAAAAAATTGACAGCATCACGACAGCAGTTGTTTTGATGGTGCTGAATAGATTCTTTATTTAACATCATAAATGTAGCTATCATCTTCATTAAAGTAGAAAACTGAAGCATGAATATTTTGAAATGACAATGTACTTGCTATCGTCTTCATGTCAACCGCCAAATTTACATGTAGTCGTAATATGAACAAGCCCTTTGTCCAAATTAGCTATCAAACTATTAACTTATACAAATTGAAAATGGATAAGTCATAGAAATAAATTATTGAATGTGCTCGTACCAATTGCCCCAAATTGCTTTCGATGCTTTTGAATAAAACGAAACCATTAAGTTGATTGCGTTATAACATAATGATGAAATATGAGCAAATACATAGAGGTTGGAAAATGGCAGATAAGTATAAATTAATTTGACAGACACTCTTCTTCTGAACGATATTTCTTTGAGAGAGTTTTTTTGAATCTAGTTAATGAACAAAAATTTCAATATTCAACACCCATCCGATATTGAAGCTTACAATCTGAACAGTCCTTTGATGCACCTGAAAAACTTCAATTTGACCCGGAGGATTGCTAAATTGCAGGCTAAATTAAGTTCATTAGAAAAATAAAATTTCTAATACGATTTGTAAACTTTAGTCTACCAAAAATATTTCTGATTTTTTTCTTATCGTAACTATTCGGAGCATAAAGTTACGATTCTTTAGTCTTATTATTGATTCGTAGAAAAAATACCTAAAATCGTAAAACCATGAAAAAGAATAGTTATCTGCAAAAAAATAATCATATAATTCCTTCATCATAATAATATAATGTGAATTTGAATTAATTGAATTTTTTTTAACGATTTCGCAACAAATATTGAGAGAGATGTCGAGAAAAGATCAGACGCTAATATTTTTGAAGAAATAATGCCAAAATATTAATGCAGGAAGGTTTCACTACCAAAAAATATATTGTTTTTTTCTCATAATTTACAAGACAAAGAAAAAAACATTTGAAAAATCTTTATCAACTGAATGTTAATAATAATAATGAAAGAAGAACACAACTAGATACATAAGAATCCTATGTGAATTAATATTGTAATAAAATTTGTAATGCAAAATTAGATAATAATTAAAAAATGCTGGGTAACTATTATTACGGCCGTAGTCGTTCGGTAGTCGGCAGCTCCATAGATTTTCATGAAGTGCGGCTGAATGTTAAATTAATTATTCGTAATAACTGTTGTTTTAGTAAATGTAAATGTTGAACAATGGTATAAAATACAAACTAAAAAGTGAAATTTCATTGAAAGAAATGGTCAAATAAAAATGATTTTAATGCGTTCTGTACTAATTTGTCGCTAGCATCTGGCAGGACTGATGCAAGTTGATATACAATGACGAACATGGTGAGTAGATGGTGGAGTTTGCTGGAGATCTTCAAGCATTGGCCAAATGTTTGTCTTTTGAAAATTCAAAATTTGATATATTTGAAAAAAAAAATACATATTTATGAGTGAAACAATATAATTTAAGTAAAACAACGATTCGTCTCATTTTAAGACTTGCAATTTTATGAAATTTAAGAAAAATGAAAAGAAAAATATCTATAGAAGTAAAACATCGGAAATGAAATTTCAAAGTGAAACACGGTAATGTATTGCTTTTAAAAATATATCTCTTCTTTCACTTTCATTCATCTTTTTTGAGGGTCTCAATTTCATTCCCACTTTTAGTATTTTATCAAGACGTCCAAACATTACATGCGATCAAACACATCTTTTAATTAACTACTGCAACAAGATCTCAAATTTCAATTATCACGAATTTATATCGATGTTTCGCAGCCGACATCAGCGCTGCCTCCTCCCTGTTGTTTTCTCATTTCTTTGCATTTCTTTCACAGTTTTTCTTAAAATGGTGGCAAAAAACGCTGTTTGCTGGTGTATCAGATCAGATTTCAACCACTTTCTTCATTACTCAACATATTTCACTTTCTCACTCTCATTTAAAATATACGTGATAAAGTAGTGGAGAAACGTAGTAAAAATGGAGATGATACACGGAATATTTGAACCTCCCGGTGATTGTGCCTTATAAGACAATGTACCTGGTTTAATTCTGTTTCATAATAATCAGCCAATCGATCTTTGCTGTGTTTTGTCTTGCATTCGAACACATATGCAATCGAATATTATATACAGACACGTTAGTATCTGAGTTGTTCTACACGATGTAACTGTGGCGCTTTTATGCGCCAGAAATTGGCACAAAATGTGGGTTTGAATAATTTATATCGTACTTTACATGATTTGCCGCTCATCAATTTCACGAGATGTTCAACAATTTCGAATCTAAATTAATTCATTGCTAAATCAATCAGATTGTTCTAACATTCCATGTATTATCTCCATTTTTGGTTCATTTTCCACTAAATCACGTTTAAAATTTAAACGGGATGAAGAAAATATGATTTAAAATGAGGAAATGGTTCCTTCAATCAAACTAAGAATTTACACATTGTGTGCACACAGACTTAATGAGCGCCGAATCAGCTCTTGTATTTACTGTCTGCACGCACATTTGCACAGAATTTTTTGCTTAAAATTGAGATGTTTCTGAAATTGGAAATATAATTGGAAAATTTAAAATGCATTTATTTTTTTATTAATATACATTTTATTTATTTAGTTATGCATTTATTTGTGTGCCAAATCGCTTAGGTCACTAATATATAAGTGTTAAATAAAATAGTTTCGTTAAATAACATTGAAAAATAGGGATAAACATGAAATAAAATATACAATTCCAAATGATTTTTAGATTTAAGTGAATGCAACGTTACGTTTACACATTTTCACCTTGAAAATGTATATCTCAAATTTGTTCCCTTATTGAGTTTTCAATTCATGCTGCGATTTGTGTACCTCTGTTAGAATTTTGAATAAATCGGGTCGGTCTTTTTATGCATCTCAACATCATTTCAACAATAAACCATTGAAATAAATGAAATACCTAAGTGCCGAACCACACGTTATAACGTGTGTGTGTGTGGAACCGATTTGATTACGACAAAACAAAAATAGAACACCAAAATTTGGGTGGCCAAAAACCAAATTCATCATTTATTCATGTCAAGATAGACTTTTTCGATTTCGAAACGGATTTTTGTGCACATTTTCCACACATTGCACTGAACATTTCTTTTTCAGTGATTTTCAAATAGATGTATGGGGCAAGCACAAAAATACGTTGAAATTTCTTTCAGATACCCAGAATCAAAGCAATTGAGAAATTAGCGTGAAACATTCGATTCACTTTTTTTTTTTTTGAAATACAATAGAATGAACTAGAAAAGGATTGTGTATTCGAATTTGAAGAGTGATGCACTCTTTCAGACTTGAAAAGTGACCAAAAATGAGAATTGTATCAAAATGATTGGTGTGCAAACGTTTGCTGCATTTCGAAAATCATGTTTGGAATTGATATAGCATTTACTTAGCATTTCATCGATGTAAATATTATGATAAAATAGTATACAATTTACAAAGCTAAAATTTTGAAAAAAGGCAGTAAAATTAGTTGCCAATAGAACATTACTTTCTAAAAACTCGCATTACAATTGATCACTTCCACATTTCTTGAAAAAAATAGTGTATAAATCGTTTGCAGTACTTCATCACACGTTTGCGACTTTACAAGAATGAATCACCAATGTTTTGTTTTGTTTATCAGCATTCGCTGTGAATGAGAGTCTCTTTCAGTGCGTTTAATTGTTCTTCACTGAGTTGAATGCGGTCGGTGACCTCACGCAAATCGACAATCAACTTTGCCTTTGAATTGATAAAGTAGTCATAATCAGCATATTCTTCTGGTGTAAGACTTTTCTCTAACATTTCTGCAATGTTCTTGCCGCGGCGGTCGATGTCGATTTTTAGCCGCTTTGCCTCTTCCAACTGTGCTAATAAACGGGCTCGTTTTTCCTCCAAAGTTTTCTGCAAAAGACGACAAGATTGTGTTTATTCCTGTGAAGCTATTAAGTTGAAACACATGACAGATATTTACCTTTTCAGCGGCATCGGTTGTGTTGAATTGGCTATTTTCGATGCGAGCCAATCGACCAGACAGCGAAAGAAGCAGCATTGTGATGTGGCCGACATCGTCAACATGCGAACGAAATTTGCTCGCAACGTGTGGACGAACTTTCTGTGCCACTATACTGGAAATATCCGTGCCGAGCAGGTCATTCGTAGTACTTTGATCGGTAATATTGGTTCGATCATTCGTCAACGCAACTAATTGCTTAGTTAAACGAATCAACAGCTCTTCTTTTTGTCGGGTCAAATCGCATACATCACTATTAATCAATTGGACATCGCGGCCAAAGCGGCTCCCATTCACTTGTCTCGTGAATTGCTGTAAATTTGAGTCATTCATGGAGAAAGAGCCTCCATTCATCGGTATACTACATTCAAAATTATGAAGAAAAAAAGAAAGAAAGAAAGAAAACACAATTGAATGAAGTCATTTCGATTTCAAAGGTGAAAAATGAGTACGCACTTTTCGGTTAGGTCGGGACGTTGTTCACGATGCATTGAGGTACCCGCATCTTTTTTGGCATGCCGTGACGCCATTTTCGGATTATATAAACCAGTCACATAATCGCTTGTCGATTTATATACTTTTGGAGCTGAAATTAAATGGAATTGAACACTTAGCCATTTTGTTTTCTCATCACTTAATTACACTCAAACGTACCGAGAATATTTCGCAGGCGATCATTTGGCGACAACTGTTCAACTAATGATTCGGTGAGTTGTTTGCAATCAAAATCATCGGCAAATTTCTTATCGGGTCGCGTGATGGTTTCCGCCATTGATGTCATCACCGTTGCAATTGATTCCTTGCAATTTATTATAATTCCATTACTGCCATCTAAAATGCTTTCGTCTGTCTGAGATCCAACTTCTGTTGTGGTCGTTTCGTTGAGTGTGATGGATGCCATATCATCAGATATCTGACTGAAACTACCACTATCTTTCTGCACATCGTTGAATGAATTTGACTTTGTATCCTGATTCGAATGGTTCTTTTGGCTTGGCGTTTCACTGTAGCTTTCACTGCCACCATTCAATTCACCCGACATTGATTCAGAAGATAATTGTGAGACGCTCGATGAATCATCTGCGCTGAGACCATCATTGAACGAATCTTCGTCATTTATTTCGGCAATATTTGCATGGTGAATGCGTTGTGACGACAATAATTTTGTTTGTAATTGACTGATTTTTACATCCTGATCACGTGGCGTGAACGAATTCATGATATTGTTGCACCTTATCACTTTGTCTTTATCGCTATTTACTTTTATTGGAAGCTGCATCAGACCATTTGTATTCATTGCATTGTGTTGAGCAACCGTTATATTTGAGCCGGTAATTTGTACACGCTGTTCATTTGTTGGTATTATTTGCTGTAGATTCGGTGGCGAAGATTGCCGATGAGTAGAGCAATCAAGCAAATTGCTCATTGATTCGGTGGCGGTCATTCGTGTACATGCATTATTGCTGAATAAATGGTGGGCCCGTTTCAAATCGATCGTCGATTGTGAAATGTATTTGGTTGAACTCATCATGGCGTTCACTTTACCATTTGAATAACTGTTGATATTATTACTGTGATGGGTGAATTTCTCATTGTTTGTCTCAGTGTTTAGATTATCACTATTTCCATTGCTCAATGCTGTGCTGGAACCATATCGTGTGGCCGAGACGCTTTTTATTTTAACACCCAGCGGTAAAACATCTGGTAGATTATTGATTTTCGTCGAATGCAGCTGGCCATTGTAATGGGGTAAATGTATACTGTCCTCGTTTGAATTCAGTGTCAATTTGTAGCTGCCATGATCCGGATCTGATGCCAATTTCTCGTGAGACTGTCGCGGCAAGTACGATGCCTTCGAGTTGCTCCTGCAATGAAACAAATAAAAAACAAAAAGCATTAAGAAACTGTTTTGAAATTGAGTATTCCCTATCATTATCCTAAATAATGACACGACTGGTTTGATGCACAAACAGTGACCATTACTGAATGCTTCCTGAACTCCAGTCAGGTTGATATAATTTAATCGGTTTAATTAATATCTTGAGCTAAACTTTATCAAAGTGCAATTTATGAAAATGCGTGAGAGATATTGCTGTAGCTCTTTTAATGTTTGGTCTCGTGCACTGTAATTCTCTTGGTATCTTGATTATAATTTAATAAATCGGCTGAACGTATCAATTATATTGATTACTAAAACACTATATCGACGATTAATCTAACATTTCTGTCAGCTCATGAGGCCTACGTAAAATTTTCTTGCATTCTTTGTCAAAGGTGATTGAAATATATCGATTTAGGTAATCAATCAAATAAGTAAAATCAAGAATCTGGTTTTCGTTCACTTAAACTAAAGTCAAATCAAATACCAATGCAATCAAGCTATCGAACACGCATACTAATGAATTTCAGCAGCTCTGTTTGATGCGTTAAATATTCCGATGTCGTTTTGGTTTCCATGTTTTTCGTTCCAATGATTTTGTTATTTCAAATGAGCATCTGATGCAACGGAAATGCGACGAATAAATTAAACAACAAATCGCGGTTTGACTTGGTCTATAGAAGAATGCAAAAAAAAGTGCAAACCCGTACACAACATTAATGGAAAACGTTCAGTTGTTAATTTGGTTTCATACGTGAAAACATGCGCAGTGCGCACAATGCAACGTACGCCGCAAAAAAAACATGCTTTAATTCAAATTGGACACAATAGAAAGGCAATGGTGGATTGAGCTGCCAAATAAATGCGAGACAAGAAATGGCAGAAGTTCAACATTAAAACATATTTTATGCAATGCACATCGTTCGCGCTTCACCGAATTCAGGCGCATGTTTTGTATTCTAGCGATAATGGCCATTTAGAGTGTTCGAAATGGATTGCTCAACCAAATGAATTAAGTGACTGTGGGTAATTAACAAAAAGCGCGGAAACAATAGCACCGGTTTTATGCAATAAAAAAGAAAGAAAGAAAAGAAAACAATGATTGAAATGAACTCACTGCTGATTTGAACATGTTTCGCATTTTGTGTGGAATTGCAAATGAGCAATTGTTTTTTGGACTAATCAGCGAAAGATTAAATATGAAAGTTTGTGTTAACAAAACAAATGGAATCGCCGCGACCATTCTGCAATATTAACATTTTAATGTAACATCATTATCAAATTGATTTCATCAAAATGCAAACTGGCAAACATTTAGTGGTTTGGAATAGGAAACTGTGCGCTTGATCTGCTCATTGCCTCCTTCCGAAAAAAAATAACATTCGAGGCGA
This sequence comes from Obolodiplosis robiniae, assembly GCA_028476595.1. Taxonomy (NCBI): domain Eukaryota; kingdom Metazoa; phylum Arthropoda; class Insecta; order Diptera; family Cecidomyiidae; genus Obolodiplosis; species Obolodiplosis robiniae. Next base: position 1,027,386 of record CM052017.1, on the reverse strand, counting down.
CACAACAGATCAGATTGCGACTGCAAAAGATCATTGTTCTATTCATTGACAGAAATGACCTATAGAATTGTGCACTAAATGCATATTCGGCTTCGGCCATATTGCGCAAATGTAAAGCAACACTCGGTGGTCGCACTCTTTCATCTTTCGCAAATGCGGTGATATTTGGTTGCAAGCGAAATCTTTTGATATTTACGCTAGATCGAACGGCACGAGTCATGTTCACGTTGTTTGCTTTGCTACACTCGAATTGTGTTTGCTTTTAAACGATTGTGTCCACCATTTGCACTGTGTATTATAACATTTATGAGCTACATCCAAAGGAAAATATACAAATTTACACGCATTTGAAATCTTAACAGAACTGTTTTTAAGAATATGTTTATTTGAAATCTGCGATACAGATTTATTTCTAGACCCCAGCATTTGCAAAATGCCGAGATAATTTGATATAATCGATTTATTTATGCTCTTACATTTACTCGAAAGGCTGCAAAACAGAATTTCAATTTCGAATAGGTATATTCTTTGTTCGTTAAATGGCACTTTTTCATTTTTTACGCGTTTATTTATATGTTTATTGTTCAAAGGGGAAAATAACAAGTTTTTTTTTTCGTAGTTTTCTTTCATTCTCTTTTCGTTCCTTTTGAGATTTTAAACTGCACTCTGACATTTTCAAGAGCCGATTTAAACGCAAATTCAATAATAGACACAACAAAATGGATAAATGTCATTTTCGACAAAAACCGCGAGATACAAAGCGCCCAGCATAATATCAAAATTTGGAAGACAAGCAAGAAGTGAACAATATACACGAGAGAACAAAACAATCGATGCAAACCAATAAGGCAGCGTCATATATGCGCGAGCAGAGCATTCGTAACATTCGTCAGGAAAGCTAGCAAATTGATCGTTTGGTCTTTTTCGATCGATGTGCTTTGTTTTATTTGCAGGAGCCGTTCCATTCAATTAAAGAGCTGTTTTACACAATACTTTATTCATGTTGGTACAGCTCACCTACAAGACTTGATTTGATCGCAACGATCGATGCGGAAAAATTTACTTCAATGAATATAGCAATGCCTTAGCAGGGCAACAATTTGAACAAAGTATAGGCTTGTTTGTTCATATATAGAATCTGATATAGCATTTTACATTAAACGCCACACATATGCTAGACACACTTGAATTCAATCATGGAAGAAAATGGACCGGTCCATAATCGACCAAATAGATACAATAGTTAAGATTCTATTCTCTATTTTGCGTTGCAACATTTTAAGCTACATCTCAAACTTATGGCAATTCATCATTTATCATTTATGATAGACGTTATATTTCCACATACAATGAATTGAAAGCTGGATGACAATTGCTGATCAAGCGACGATTACCCATCTGAATGGATCAATTGTGCCAAATGTGTTTGTTTGAATCTCATGAAAAGATCAATTGGTGCAGCTGCATGATTTTGATGGTAATCGATTTGAATAGGTTCGAGCATTTGAAATTAATTTCGTAATTATTCAAACATTTATTTATACAGTGATCGTTTCGGCTTCGATTACTCATGTCCAGTCGCGCGCTGCTTTGTATTATGAGCGTAGGAAGCAGTGAAGCTCATCCGCGATTTATGCATGTGCAAGTACAAACAAATGAGTAAAGTAAAGTCGCAGTTCATACTTATTTCATAATAAGCACAAAAACACACATAATTGCCAGCATCTAGAAAATTGAAGCATGCTAAATACGAATAGAAAATCGCATTTGACATTCTAATTCAGTCGGTAAATTTACTCGAGTAAATTTCATGCAGCACGTTTTGTATTAGAGTGCATGAGAGTGAAAAGCGTTGTGTCGCATGATATTTACTCAAGTAAATTCACTGAGCAAGTTCACTTACTATATTGACTTCACCGCAAAGGATTCCCTGCTACGCATAGAATAAAATTCATAACATTTGTTTTATTTCTCTGTTTATTACCATCAAAAAAATATTCAAACATTCGATGATTTGCACAATGAAATATTCAAATGTTTGGAACTTCTACTTATGGCAGCCCGATGGTATTTAAGAGAAACAAAGTGGCATTATGTATCCCTGTTATCGGTGTTAAGATCGTAGAGACTTTCAAGCCCCACTGAAACCATCCTTCATTTCCAAGTGGAATAATCAATTTGCGAAATAAATTTGAAGTAATTTCATTATTAAAGACAAAAGAAATATTTTATTTACATCACTCAATTAGTTACATGTGCGATATAACTGTGGATTTAACTGAAACAAACCACCTAGACGATATAACAACAATTGTGCAAGTTTTATGATATATATTTATTGCGTGATATTTCAACAAATAATTCATGTTATTTGATTAAAGTAGAAAGTATTAATAACTGAAAATTAAAAAAAAAGCTTGAACTTTATCACAGCTCAGAATGCGATCAAATAAAAGCATGTAACTCCGATGTAGCAAATGATTATATTTCAAATATTACATGAAGAAATATGTAACAATCAAAAACGCAATCTTCGAAATTTTGAAAAAAACAATGTTGATTATTACATCAAAAAAATTCAAGAAATTCACGTTCAATTTAAATCTTTATTATTTCAATCTTTTAAAGAAGTACAGAGATGCCAGATTCTAGATGAATCGGATGCATTGTAACACTTCAGAAAATACTAAGCTTTTTAATTATAACGGCAAGAGATACTCAATATTCCATGTCAAACTTTAGGCAACGTTTCGATCGTATTTGGAAATTCATTGAAACAAAATGAAACCACTTTAACAGCGATTTAAATTTGTTTCATAGCAATAAATTTTATATTCAAATCATGTGATGCTTCGGATGTGTGCATCCTTGTCCAACAGCTCTATGTCATTTTTCGTTTCTTGTGTGTAAATAATGTATCTCTTTACAGCATAAATAGTGGAATTTATAAATAAATTCCGAACAAATTAAAAAAAATTTCTATTTGCAACAACGGTGAGAGCAAAAAACCGTCTTTTTTTTGGTGACGTAATTTGGCGAGACGTTATATTTACCGGCTGCTCATATGTCTCATTGACTGTGCTCGATGAATGCTGGTATCCATTTTTTATGGTTTCGATCAACTCTTTTGCCAATGTCTTGCTTTGGCGCCAGTCATTTATGAATTTTACATAGCGAATCTGTTCCAAGGTCGACCAGATGGATATTGCGACGATTTTTTTTTATCCAAATTGATAACAGTGGATCAATAATTTCATCGTATAGCGTTTTTTGTTGTACAACATGCTTACCCATTTTCAGCAAACCATTCAAAACCATCACATATAATATTTCATAATGAAGAGGAGATCATGTTTTCATGCAATAAAGTGAAGGCGAAACGGCATATTACCATCTGAAGCGTAATTCGATCAGATGGATCCGAAATTCGAGTTAATGCAAGTTATTATTTTACGTTTAACGTGCCTTTAGTGCGATTATTTGGCCAGTCAGTTTGATTTGAGATTGTATTTTGAATTGAATTTCTGTGCAATTCGAAAAATTATTTCAAAGGTCGTACCAATTTTAGTAGATTGTGAGAAAGATTAATAAAAATCTGTTTCACACTGATTTTGAAATAATTTTACAATCATCCGTAAAAAAAAATAGATGTAAATCAATGACGAAGAGAAACGTCGGGTATAACCAAATGCAATGCATTTTTTCATAGCTTTGATTCACCTTTAAATATGCATCGCTATCCATCCTGAGAGATAATCTATTTGCAAGTAATGAGATCCCTGTATGTAGAATAAGATTTACCTCATCAGCTTAATATTATCAGATGGTATTTATGAAATAATTCATCGTACAAACAACAGATTTCATGTAAAATGTTGTAAATATTCGCGATGAACGTAGAAATCAATATACGAACGATAAAAACGTTTTTTAAAAGAACCGATGGACATTGATCATTTTTTAAACTCTATTTCGAAATCGATATATGTTTAACCAACATGATTTTGTACTCACGCGAAGATTTATACACATTGTAACCGGTAATTGATATAGTCATAACAATAATATATAGTTTGGTTTGAGTGTTCATTTTTGAACAAATTCGAATAAGCGACAATTCCGACTAAAAATGAAAACATTTCGTTTCACAATTGAATGAGGAAAGTGGACACTGTTCGCAATTATTGATCTCGTCAAATGCATTTTTACCGTAAACGCCAACTCAACCACTTGATTGCCAGTCACATCAATTAATTACCAAGAGGTTTGGTTGTTGTACCAATTTCTCCAATAAAAGAGAATGGGGATATCCACAATTGAAATGATGGTAGTTTTAATATTTGCTAAATTTTATTTAAAATCAAGAGAAACTTGATTGAATCCAAAATATTTTCATTCTTTGGTTTAATCAGCACCAACATGCGCAAATCAGCTAATGTTGATATGCGCTTTGGAAATTCGAAGCGACGCAACATCAATCGTAATTGCGCAAACTTGAAATTAGTTAGTTATTCTTCTCCAGTTTGGAAACACCAATTGGAACTGCGCACTCAATTCCATGCACACAAAACTGGTTATTATTTTAATTTGTACCTATATTATGGATGGGAGGCAAATTAATGTTAAGTAAACTACAATGAAGGCCAAACCACGAATCAATTTCGACTTATTCGAAAATAAAATGTAAATCAAAGTGCATTTTGCAATGTTTCACTGGAGCTTCGAAGTTTGATGGTGAGCAGCAATATGTTGTACATTTGACGAAACAAATGATATAGATCAATTGATCGAAAGGCTAGTAGCCAAATGTGACTGATTGGTAACATCACAGTAAAGAATCGGACGCCAAATACATGAAATAAACCTGGAGTCATCATTCATTTTCGTTGATGCAATGGATCATATATGTTACTTTTTCTTTTTTTTTCTTCTCTTATTTTATTGCATTTTTCTTAACTTTCGTATGAACGGGCGACCATTCGTTCCGAAATGACCTTGTACGTGTCACCATAGACAACTGATTGCCATTGCATATTGGACCGATGAGTCCACAACGCTATTCGGCGTGACCATATAAATAACAGTCGAACAGAAAAAGACATGGAAGAAAATGAAAATAAGCTGTTTTACGCGATTTTGCAACTGGTTTCATTGTATGTTTCACTGCATCATAATATTATCGATGCAAACGCGGAGTTTGGAATTATTTTCTCTAGTTGAATGCACACACATCACTTTTTTTATTTTTCTCTCTTTTTTTTGCTTTATTGTCCTTTCGTGCAATCGAAAACACTCTCTCATCATCCAATAGGTATGAAATCGAATACCACAAAAGATTTTTTACGTTTGCAATTTCATTGACGACTCAAATGTGAAATAGTAATCACCGCAGCCGAGAAAGCATTCCAACATCACATGAAAGAAAACCTTTTTCTTTTGCTGTTGACGATTGCGTCGCATCGCGGTGCATTGCATTGGAATGTTGAAACAACCGAACATTTAAAAACCACATTGATTGTTTTTCGTGTTTCCGGACAAGCAATGCAAATTGTAGAGAAACTTGAATTTTTTTTATTTTTGGTTATTTTAATTGTCATTCGGTTCATTCTTTATTGCTAGAAAGTTGATAGAAATGACAGAACAGTTTTCATCATTTGATCGTCAACTCGCGAAAAAAACAGACTTGTCGAAAGTGAAATGCATTTGAATATTGAAATATTAATGTGATTAACGACCGTCTTTGCATGCCAACAGCAACGAGAAGGCTTTTTTTGCGTCGATGCAAATGCAATGGGTGAAATTGTCATAGATTCGGCATTCAATCGAGATTACCAACAAAATATGGCTGAATAGAGCCCGAACAATATTCGACTCAATAAATATCTGTTAATATAAATCAATGTGCTGATATTTCAAATCCAAACGGTCCAGAAGTGCGTTTGCAATGAAAGAGCCGCAACCGAGAGGCTATTGGTATTGCGTGAGCAAAAATGAGAATTCTATACCTGCTGACGCTGGTCTATCGGGAATGAAGAAGAAATCCAGCAAGAGTATTTTACAATAGCTCTGGATATAGTTTCGATTAAGTATATAAGAAGAATTTATTGTCTTCAATACTCTGAAGCAGAGATTATAATTGAACTTCATTAGAATACTTGTTGCCTTTGCTGTGAGGAAATGTATGTTTTTTTGCCGAGACAAAGCAGAGACATGATGAGAAATCATTTTTGTTAGCTTGAGTGTTTGAGCTGTGAAATGAATGCATGATCGCATTACAGCAGCCAAATAACGTAGAATAAGAACTACAACATAAAAATCGGAATCTATCAACAAATGAAAAAATCTTATGGAGTCATCGAAACGTTGCCCATTTCTTAAAAAACTTAAGAAAAGCGACAAGTGCGCGAGCAAAAGAGAGTTGACCAAAAGTCGCATTCCAATGATTTGTATACGATTGGTTTATCCGTGTACAAATGTCACTTTCAAGATGATCATTAAAAATGTGACAACAGCTAATGATTGCCACAAGTGGAGAAAATATTTTATATGAAATCACAACTAACAACTATTGCTTGTGCACTGCATGCAGAATTGAAACAAACATTTTGTTGCAATAATTAAAAAATGGTGGGGAGAAATTATGCGTTGTTGTAAGATTTATACTGAAAGAGAAAAAAATGCAGCTTCAAAGAGTCAAACGCGAGATTTTGTCAAAACTAGCTGGTATGAAGTGTTTCTGCTTTTCGCTTGCAGCAATATAATTACATTCAAGGGAATAATCCGCCATTTCGTTCGTCCGTTCGTTCGTGGTGTTGTTGATTCAATCAAAACATTTAATAACTGCATCAACAGCCTTTTTCAAGTTGTTCAGGTGAATCGTTTGAATTTAAGGGCTACGTGAATGAGGCGGCGGTCGTGTGATTTATGTTGAATTTTTTAACAACTTCAAAGTATTGATTAATGCTGGTTGCTTTGTTGTTTGAACGCAATTTGTGTGGGTAAACGAAATTGTTTATTTTCATCAATATGTAATCGTTGATGAAGCTGTTCGACGCCCAACATCAATAAACCAATAATCCAACTAAGATCATCAAATCAAATCAATTTCAAACACGATGAACCAGAAGCAAAGTGAAAGAGATGAGATCAGCTTCTTAAAAATGAAAACGAAGCAAAACAAAACAAAATTCAACACCATCATCCGGCAACTGTACTATTCGAATGAGATGGGAAAAGAGTATTTTGACGACACCGTCGACTCAAGCACTCAAAAGTCGAAGAAAAATATTATGTTCGCTTAAACCATTAAATCGAATTTATTCAGTGAATGCTTCATTATCATATTCAGATAACACACAGAAATAACTGAATCGGAGACGTGCAACCGTTAACACAGCTTCTCCATATCATTTCATTAAGTTTTATGCCAATTTTGAACTTTGCGTTCCAAAAAATCAAGCAGCAGTGACGGTTAAATAACTGCAATTAAAATTATCGTGCTAAAATAATAGAAACTTTGTGTCGCTTCTTTGCCTCGATCTCACTGAGATCCGCTAAGAGATTACAGCTCAAAATTATGTTTCGATTCAATTTGAATTTGTAAACATCAATTGTGGCAAGTAAAAAATAGAAGTGCTAGCCACAGCCACGGAACATTTAATTTCAACAAAGCCTGATAAAATACCATTGTATTCGATATGCACACATTCACTTTTACTTTCTGTTGAAATAAAAAATATAAACCTCTCACTGTCATGTGCTCATCGACCATATTCATTCTCGATTCACTTCATCTCAATTCTCATCTTGAGTTTTTCGAAAATTTCGCTGCCATACGGAATCTCAAAGGTGTATCTTTTGTGAGTTCCAAAATTTACAATCGCTCGAACCATTTGCAACACTGGATGTGTTGCTTGGAACCTAATATTTCGGTCATCAGTCTGAAAGTCAGTTGTTGTTTTTTATGCATTTTTCAATTTTCGGAGCCGCTATGTTGATCGCCGATGTTTGATAACCAAATCATAAATTTTTTTAAAAAGAAATATTGCATTGACCTAGACAAATATTTCATGACATCATTTTGTCATTTTGGTGTGTATGATTTTTTCATGAAAATTATGAAATGACGTCAGATAGTTTCGGCATCACTTGCATTTAATCGTTTATGAATTTTGTCACCATTTGTGATGGTTTCAAATGCTTTATGCAAATTACAATTTCGACCAATTCCAGTTTAAAATGTATTTTCTTTGGAATTTTTGGATTTCGGTTGCTGCACATATGTTTGTTTCATTGCTGAAATTCGATGTTAATCGTTTCACTTGCACACGCAATTAATTACGGATTGATTCTTGTTAACTCGAGCTTCCTCATCATTTGAATGCGTTCTAAGCCGTGTCAACATCATTGATGAACTTCAAATTAACAGAAAAAAACGATAATACAGCGATTTTTTTTAGCATTTATGTAATTTATTAATCGAACTGGTTGTTTATCATTTTTTCAATCCATATCAGATCTGGAAATGGTGTTGCTGTGGTACGTGTACAGATTTTGACAGCGCCACACAGTTTGCTTACATCGGGCTCGCCTCGAGCGATAAATTGAACTTTCCTTGCGGTTTAGGCTATTGGTGACAATGGCACACTAGACATTTATGTGAACAAATAATTCAAAGACGAAAGAATAGAATAATAGCAATTCGGTTTGTACGTGAGATATGATGAATTTCAATCGATTTTAAACCAAATACGTATTGTGCATTGTCCAGTGGGAACACGTAGGATTGAAATGAATTTTCTTCAAAATTTTGAAATGGAAATTCGTGAAAGAATCGGAAGCCAAAAGTTAATTGACGCTATGCAAATTTGACGTGAAAAACCAGGGTATAATAGTGAATCACAACCAGTGTTGCTGAAGATCAGATATATCTCAGATATTCAGATCAAATCAGATAAATATCTGATCTATCCGAATTTGAATTGAGTCGATCTGATCTGGAATCCTTCAATAATCTGAACAAATCTCAGATCAATTCCAGATCATTTAAAAAACAAAAGAATATAAATAGTAAACCTCTTTTTATGCAAAATATTTTATTTGAATTGATATAAAGGGTGATTTTTTAGCTGGTTTCTTTTTGACGTTTAATTTTTTGACAGATGTCAAATTCCAACTGACGTCTGTCACAGTCAAAAATGCTCAGTATGCTTTGCAATTTCAAGATGGAAAGACTTACAAACGAGCAACGCTTGCGCCTCCAGCCACACAGCGGGTCCATCCATGGACGAACTGCGCCGTAAGTTCGGCGAACAGTTCATCTCTCGTTTCGGCCCCGTTCATTGGCCGGCCAGATCGTGCGATTTAACGCCCCTGGATTATTTTTTGTGGGGCTACGTTAAGTCTCTCGTCTATGCGGACAAGCCAGCAACGATTGCCGACTTGGAGGACAACATCGAACGCGTTATTGGCGATATGTTGGATTCCGGCCGATATGTTGGAGAGAGTGTGCCAAAATTGGACTTCCCGTATGGACCATTTGCGCCGTAGCCGCGGCCAACATTTGCATGAAATTATTTTCAAAAAGTAAATGGCAAGAACCAATTTATCGATTTCAATAAAGATTTGATTCACTTTTCGAAATTTTTTGCGTTTTTTTCGATTTTCAAAAAGAAACCACTTAAAAAATCACCCTTTACAATACAAATTCGAAATTCATGATATGAAATTACATATTAATTATTATGAAACATTTTGATTATTGAATTTGAAATGTGTGAATGTTTGCAAGTTTGTTATTCGAACTTTGTATTGCAATGTATGCTGTAAGTAACAGCTTGTGACAGCGTTGATATTTTACAATACACAAATAAACTATTCAAATTCCAAATAAATCTATAGTTTTGGGAATTATTTCATTGGAATGATCTGGAAATTTTCCAGATCAGATCAGATATCTGATCTGATCTGATCTCAATTTACTGGCGCCGATTGATCTGATCTTCGATCTGGATCTGAGAGTTTTTAAATTATCTGGATCTGATCTGGCACGGAAGATCATGATCTTCAGCAACACTGATCACAACATAATTTACAGCTCGAGAAGTGAACAAGAAAATTTTAAGATGGTAATTTACAGCTTCATGCATAATGACACGAAAATAATATTTGGTTGTGAATCAATGTGTGGACCAACATCTTGAGATAGAGAGTATACAAATGGAGCCCACGCGAAATTTCTCCATCACCTGTTCAGCGAACATCGCGATCGCATCATCAAAATTCGAAAGTTTCCCAAATGAGATGAATTGAGATTTGTTCCATACACAATTTTTCGTGAAAAAATAATTTCTGTCGACTTCGTCTTCACATTCCATGTTAATCAGACAAAATGAAAATTTATCTTTTAGCCAAAATGAATATCGTTATGGATTTGTTTGATAGGGAGAAATTGGCCTAGATATTTCAATGAGAATAATTCTAATTTTGGTTGTCACTCTTCACGTTGAATTCACCTCATTGAAGTTTGCGAGAACTTTCTTCCAAGAGTTAAAAGTTTAGTTTCATTTTCAGATTTTATGTAATTTATAATCGAAATTTGTGTAATTTCTGGCGTAATATTTGTTATCATTCCAAAACTGAAGTGAAATGAAAAATAGTATCGTGTTTTTTTCGCCATTAGCCAAAAATAATTTCAATTATTGTCATTACAATCAATTTTTTTCGCCGGTGATCGGAGCGGACAATAGTGATGACAGCAACCGTTTCATGGATTCACTTTCGCGAATCTTTTACCGTACTTCTCTTCCATTTCATATCGTATTTTTTCCCAAATAATTTGAAATGTACGAATGAATGAAAGTACTTGGCGAACAGATATGCAAAAATAAAACCAAGGATGTTGATGACATGAAAGACGAATCAACAATACATTGCTGTTGATTAAAGTTAGCTCGTTTAAACCAATTTTAATCGTGTGAAATATCTAAATGTATATACATTTTCAATTTGACCATTTCAACAGACAATAATATATCACAGGTAAAAGACTCTCTTTTCCAAGAATTCGTGACAGTTTGGCATATTGAAAGTGCCATCACTTCGTCTTATTCTTCTATTCATAATGAACCTTTCAACTCAAAACAGTATTTTTCGAAAGCCGCCACGTTTTCAACCAGCTATTGTAACAGATTTAATTTCTTTTATTATCTTTACAAAGTTTTGATCTTAAGCATTTAAATTTCTGAATTTAGGTTTAGTTTTGTGTTTGAATTTGAAATTTTCTCAGCAACTCATCGCACTAAATTTAATTTATTCATTCATTTTATCAGCGATATGGACATGTTTGCATACATTTTTCAAACTTTCTACTGTTTAAAAATACTTTTATGACAAATTGATGGACAGGCGAAATAAAACCAAATAAACGCGTGAATTACATTATTCTTGTGTTTTTTCCCGAGATTAATTAAATTTTCAATGTGATATCATGTCTTTTTTTTATTTCGATGATCAACCTCCGAAACTGATGACAAGATTTAATTAGTAAAAAGCAACGCTTTGCGAAGTGTAAATAATAGAAAAATGGAAATCAAAATGACATTGACCGCTTCTTTTCCAGAGTTTTCACACTTTATAGCTTTTATAATTTCAACAATGTCGCTAGCTCGCGTGCAAATTATCTTCGCTTTGACGATTAACATCCACAAAAATTGCTAGATTGCGTGCAATTAATTGCGAATCTTCTGTAATAAAATCACCGCATGTGAATGTATTCAGATTTGACGCTTATTTCTTTCTTTAGACATTTTAAATCACATTAAAAGATAAGCTTAGATTTCAGTTGATTTCATCAATTCATTCAATAATAATGAATAAAACTTGAATAGAAAAGATGCAACTATTGATTATTGCTCATCAATGCCTTGTGTTTGGCTCTTTGCTTCTTATCCACGGGCATAAACGCATCTCAATCGAATTTTTAATTATTTGAATGTGTTGATTTAATAGCAAATTATATGAGAAAGCTAGTTTTTGCGGTCGCATGGTTCAAATATCTCTTAAGCGATCCAAGTTGAATTGGACATTGAACAAAATTTTGCTCCACACAACGAAATAAGTAATCACTTAAGTTGAAACTAATTTCAAATTAGCTACAGAATGGACGGAACTCTAATTTTAGAGTCCATAACATTTAATTTTTTTCATCAAACGTTTACAAAATTTTACATTTTCTCAACGGTCGGTTCATCAGTAAGAAATGGTTCGTTTCAGTTTTCTCACGTGTGATTCGAACCATTAAAATTTGTATCAAAGATTTAGTATAGCATTAGCGTTTCAATGGCAATGGAGACTCTTTTTCATGTGAATAGTAATAAGACAAATCTTAATCTCAATCGTTGGTCAAAGCAATGTACAATCATTTAGCTAGTTTTAATTAAATTGACAATGGATTATTATTATTCTACGGATTAAACGCTAGTTCAATGTCTTTTAAAATTTTCTCTTATAGAATACACTCCTTCGTATGTTGAAATTAGACATTGCCACTGGACACTGGACAGGCAACCTATTCATCATATCGTGTTCATGATAACAAACAAAACGGCACTCTGTGACGTTTTGCATCCGAAAATTATTCGTTTGTACTGCTTTTGTACTAATTCTTATGGTGAATATTATAACCCGATCTTTTCGGACTTTAAATGCGTCATTGTTCAATGTCACTGAGCAAACAATGAGGAAGATAAAAACTGAGAAATCAATTTAAAAGTAGTTAAGAATTTACTGCGCGATGTGAGCTAAAGCAAAACAACAAAAACACTCTGAACTGATTAATTCGAGCAAAAACAATGAAAATTGATTGGAAACCAAATTTTCGCGTTTCGCACGACAATTGACTATGTTAAGCGAGTGATTAACGAATTGTGAAAAAATCTGAAACGAATTTGCAAGGTCACACAAATCTACATATCTACACATGAGTCGGATATAATTGGCAATTATGCCGAAAAATTGGCGTACATTTGCGGTATTCGGGTTAACATGTTATTTCATTTGCAAGGCATAATATGGCATTTGATCATTGAACGACATGTCGTTCGCACCTTGTGTGTCTTTGGAATAGTCTCATTCATTTCTGAATAAACGGGTTTACAAGCAATTTGCAACGCATGAGTCAATCAATTGAATTTAATTGCATTGGAGCCAATTATTATGATCTCAATAGATGATTCAGCACAAACAATTCCAATTCGATTTGATGTTCGGCGAACATTGTTCACACATTCGTTCTTGTTCCCACATACCAATTTATGACTCAATGCGACACCTTAAATTATCACTTTGGAATTGAAGCAGCGATCTGTCTGCATATATCTTAAAATTGTGTAATATTCACTCAATCCATACATGGATTTATATTGCAACGTAAATTTTAAACAAACAACAACCTTGAGAAGGCTGTAGATCATATAATGTCACATATTGATACCATATTATTTTGAAGTCAGTTGTTGCTGAAAGGTGGAATTCGAAATCAAACGCACACGCACACAATGTATCAAGCCAAAGACTTTCTTGGCACAATAAACGACAATAATCTCGGCTGAAATCTGTCAATATATCTTATTTTATGGTTCTTAATTAATTGAAAATTGCAAAATTAATTTTCTGAATTTCTAATCAATACCAAATGAGCGTCTGTTTGCAAATAATGTGTGCTCCTTCTCTCTCTCTCTCTCTCTCTCTCTCTCTCTCTCTCTCTCTTGATATGTTGAAGATTCTTTCCTAAATTTAAATTCGTTATGCCGTGTTAAATCTCTCTTTCTAATTAACTAACTCATTTTCTCACTGCTAGAAATTGATGTAATGTACAGCGACAAAATGTAAAATTAGCAAAATGAGTCAGATCAGGCGACACAAAAATGAAATTAATTAAAAATGCTTCCAACCGTTAACACTCATGTTCATCATAAATGTATTCAAGCGATCATTGACACCTTGACCAACTGGTTGGATACGATTGGTGATCAGCCTTTTGTAGAGTTTTTGCTTTCTACTTCTTTTTCATTTCTCTATGTTTCTCATGCTGTTTTTATTATTTACTTTGACAATAACAGAATTACTGTTACATTAGATAAAGTATAGTGTCTTCGTTCTTTTTCTCTTTGTCTCTTTTTACGTTTCTTTAAATGTTTAAGGAAAACGCAGTTTATGACGTGGAATTAAAACACAATTGGCAAATCAAATAGAGATTTATTGCCAATCAAAAATGAATTAACTCGACTTGTATGTTATTTCTAATGCTAAAAACAAACACGAAATTTAGTTATTTAAACATTTGCATAACATCATCTGGTTTGCACTCGAACCACTTTCCTAGAGGCCACATTCATTTTATTGTTTCACGGATTGTGCTCGTGTTCTGTTCGTTGCAATTTGAATTTGTTCGTTTAGCTATTTTTATTAAATTAATTAATATTATATCCAACCATAGGATGTATTATACAATTGACGCTGAGGTCCTGAGTCTGGGCGATTAAGTATTAGGAAGAAAATATTTCATTCATTATGTTTAAAGTCCAATCGATTTATGCATATGAGGTAAACAAAAGATTTGCAACTGCGAAATGAAAAAAAAGCAGCGCAATAGAATTGGATTTGATGGATGTATTCAAATTGGGTCTCAACAATTAATTGCCCACAAGGAACGAAAGTTACTTATGCTGAGAAGAAATCAACCATGATTTGATTGTTCGTTTCGTATGCGATTGAGTACAGAAATTTTGCTAGGCTCAAATCGAATTAACGATAATAAAAGTGTGACGAGTAAATCAATTAAAGTTGCAATGGATAAGCGGCAAGAACTGTGAGAGAAATGCTCTCGTTGCTTTTTAATGTTAAACATATTAAGAAAAATAATTCAATGCAATTGCTGTGCGTACAATTTCTATTAGATAGATATTATTCAGAACGGTTTTCATCCAATTGCCCCTAGGCCACCGATTCATTTTCATGATTTCGAAGCAGTCGATCAAAATCATTATCAAAAAAGGATAGATTTATAAACCAATGCTATTAAGCTCGGTCGTTGAGTCGGCACACGTTTTAAACACACAAAATCGACTCGAATACCAAATTAAAAATAATTAGTGCTTTGATAAACCGATAAATAATGAAAGTATTCAACATCAAATAGAAGCAAACGTAATCGAAATTGAAAAAGAAATAATATGTCTTTCGATGTGTGTTCCAAGAAGTTTAAATTGATTCATACACACAAATTAATCTACTAATTTCATTTATTTATTGGCGAAAATTATATGCGATAGATAAGTAACAGTCACCGAGATATCAGAGCGAAAAAAATCGATTTGGCCGACACTGCTCAGCAACGATAAAAGCAAATAACATAGAGAAAAGCTATATTTGAAAATAACAACAGTTCAATATATGAATTCGAATAGGGAATTTTTCAAAAGTTTCGTGTTTTTTAAACGAATAGCGGCGTATTGAAGATGGAACTACCCAATGGATTTAATAATGAAACCATCTCAAGTGTTGAATATAATATTTTCATTTAGAAAATAAAGGCACTCAGAATTTTCAGAGAAACTGCTATTGCACATAAACCTATGATTGTTCTTATTATCGTTCGATTATCGGCGAGAAAATGCGGCGGTTAGACAAACTACATTACAGTCACCAAGTGACATTTGACCGGAAGTTAACTCTCCGGTCCGAACTCTCTCTTTTCACAATCCAACAAAATTGACGGTATTTTTGTTGTCACTTTTTCCACTTTGATTAGTGAAAAACTGCAGAGCTATAATCCGCTAATTTTCGTGTTAAAACACGTTCTTTTTTGACGCAAACCAAATGGAATTTCATTTTCATCCGTATTCAAAGTTTTCATATAAATTCAACAATAAATTAATACTTTGAAATGAAACGTGTTCCGAACGCTTAGCAAATGAATGAACATTGGACACCAACTCGGATATTAGTTCATTGCAGAATATTTAAAAATAAGAGATTTCTCTGGTAGTTGAAAATTTTGCTATAAACTGCAAATTGTATTTTATCCGTTTTATGATGATAATGTAATAGCAGTTGCGAATCTCCTAATAACCGCATGATTTGGCAGAAATCATCCGCATTGAGTTTTGTTCAATAAATATTAAAAAAATATTTTCAAAAAAGCATGTTCCAAGCGAAAAGAAATGCACAATATGGAGCACATGTATTTTAACACTTTCGCTCAATTTCTAATGGAGCAAATTCAGGTTCTTTTGTTCCATCGTCTATTCAAATCGGCTCACATTTTGATGTAAACTCTAGCTCTCAATTCAGTTGGGCTTTTGTGTATATATATTCGTCACGTAACACGACATAACAAGAAAAATGAGTGTTCATAAATTGAATAGAAACCAGCAATGAAATCGATATTCCTGGAGATCGAACGATGACTGCTGTTATGATGCTGTATATTTTTATGGAAATTGCTAGGCTACGACCGGTGGCTGGATACATATTTAATTATCTGAAATTAAATTGAGCTTGGGAGTTCTTCTTTTTGTTCGAATCGCTATTAGTTTCACAATACATTCGATTTCATTGTTGTGCGATACACAAATTCGGAGTAAATGGTGCAACGATATTGTTTGATTGCCCGTCTCAAAGTCTCAGACAGCGAAAGATGTGAGTGAGAGACGGCGCTTTGTAACATTGGAATCAATGCGCTTGAATTTCGCCGTCGGTTTTCGCAACGATACGATTAGCATATAATGAACATGCATGACTCCTTGGATCGTTTGTTCAATGCTTATATTATTTTGAAATTTTTCAGATTTCACCATTTGGCTTTCGAATGTGACGGAGAAAAAACGGTTCTACAGAAACGGTAAACCGTTTAACGAGAAGAATATTTTAAAAAATTGTCTTTTTCAATATTGTCACTCCTTTTCTGAAACCGATTGACATTTTTGTAAATCAAACATGTGTTTTATTTGGATTTTGGCGCTACAATGTACGAGCATGTTCACGGGGAATCGCAGTTTTACATAATTAGGCTATGAATTTGCGAATAATTTAAATCAATGTAACACATGTTTCTCATTTGGCATACTGGCTTTTAGCGTGTGACTCGTACAAATTTCAAACAGAATCGGAGATTTTTTTCCGAAATTTACGTGTCGCATTTATTTGTCATTCGAACAAAGGAAATGGAAAAAAAATATCAGGTTAATGTATGTATTTTACGTGACGATGGATTTGCAAAACCGAATGTAAGCCCAATGGCTCAAGTGATAAAACTATTCTCGCTGTCGACTTGAAAAATACGAGTTAAAAAAATGAAAAATGTGGCCATATGAAATAGCCATGAGTGGATTGCATTTTTATTAATCGCAATATAAAAGATAACAGATCAATGGAGCGAAATTATTCATAATAATTAATAATGGTTGAATAGCACTTTAATCTATCGAAGATCAAGTTGCGGATGCAGAAAAGGGGAGCCATTTATATGCAAAAAATGTTTGGTTATTTAGTTTGCAAACACCCATACCTTCTGCCATCCTTCACTTTGGCTCTCATACTTATATCAGCACGGGAAATTTCCTTCACATCGGCTTCATAAATATTTTATGTTCAATGATTTTATTAGATCATTGAAATACCTTTTTTCTGTTCATTCCAACAAAATCAGATTGGAAGATCGATTTCTGTGTGCATTATACAATTAAAAATTCATTTTATTTGTTTGTTTGTTCGCCAGTTTTTGATGGA
Source organism: Obolodiplosis robiniae (assembly GCA_028476595.1). Lineage (NCBI taxonomy): Eukaryota > Metazoa > Arthropoda > Insecta > Diptera > Cecidomyiidae > Obolodiplosis > Obolodiplosis robiniae. The sequence continues at coordinate 1,009,596 of CM052017.1, read as the reverse complement.
TTAGTGAATCGTTTCAGCAAAAATACATCGTGTTTGTAATTTATGAGTTGTAGCACTACGCTTTGCCAATTGGAATTGGTAAAGTTCAAAAAAATTAATACCATTTTTGGCAACCGCGTTTCGCACGAGAAAATATACTATTTCATATTTCAAATGCGATTCCATTAACTTTTGTGTGATTTTCTTTATTCCAATTCTTCTCTTTTTTCATAATAAAAACCTCGTATTTGCTAAATGATACTAATAAATTGCACGCATATGTCAATAAGCCATTTTTATTGTATCAAAATAGGCGGAGGTAAAAGCCAAATTACCGTTTTTCCATTGTATTGAATTGGCCAGAAATGTATGCTCCTTTTGTGATTGCTTTAGCACAGCCAGCATATGCGCCGCAATATTCTCATATTTTCCGCGCGTTGCCGTCGAATGCACGTATTGCGATTTACATAGATCTCGAGTTTGGTTATAAAATAGCATAAATCTGATGAGTCTTTGTCGATTTTTGCTAGCTTTTGTCTATCCGAGGGAAAATTATCCGAAGAAATACGGCTGACGATCGCAAAATCAATTATTTAATAGTGCTCCATTTTAAAATGAACCATTATTTTTCATGTGCGCAATAACATAAATTCAAATCGTGCAGCACTTCAATTTGTTCAAAACATTTGAAAGTCTGCAACCTATTCAACTGGGCGCCGTTGAATTTAAATTACATCCCAGGAAATGTTAGATTATTAAACTTTTTCTAATTCGTTATGTAATCGATATGGCGTTTTCTTTTTCTGGCTCAGCTTTGGCCCAATTAACACGGCTACATATTATTCTACATAAATTCTGGTCAAACATAGCTGGTATCGGGTACGCGGTAGATGTCAAGGTTTAACACGAATCTTACTAATGATATATATTTTTCATTCGATAGAAATCTAAATGACCATCATTTTCAGCCATTTAACTACAACATTTGCTACGAACTTCTCTACTCTGGAAATCAAAATACGAGCAGTAATTTATTTTCTTCATTCCAACTTCTACGAAATCGGTCAATCGAAAAAAGAGGCATCACAGTTCTGAAAATCGCTCATTGTCTTAGATGGAGTGAAAATGACAAGTCGTTCGCAAGTGTACAAAACAGACACACACCATGATAGGTATAAAATACGTTGTTTTCAGATAACAGCAATCGACGACACAAGGGAACATGATAGAATAGGAGTGCAAACATTTCAGAAACGCGGTCATGCCAATCCTCATTTTATAATTGCCATTCGGCGTTTATGACTCAAGATGATGTTATACTATTTTTATGTAATTCAAAAAATGCCACAGCATCAATCATGGCCATAACTATTCGCAATGACGATTCTCAGATATCTGGCGCGACGATAATTAAATAAATGAAATTTCATCGAGTGTGCATTTGCAACATGTCATAGAATGTTATTTAAAATTACTTTGATGAGTTCTAATCATTTAGTACATCGGAATAATCGCATTAGTGGGTGACAAAACTTATCGAACGCACGCCAATTCATTTTTTTCTTCACAGCTTTGGCCTTTGCTCACAATTTTATGTTGGTCAAGAAATTCTTTCTTCCAAAGCTATTGCTCCGAAGTATTGTCCAAAAATATTTATTGCGGAAGTTGTCGTACACAATGTTGAAATAATCAAATCTTCAATATTATTTACTTACTTGTGAAATAAATGAAACCTACGTCCATTTGATTGCCATCGAAATGAATTCAAAATGCGAAGCAGCCGGAGATTGTCGATCGGCGACTTGAATCTTTTCTTCTTGAAACTTTTTTTCTTGTATTCTTCAGTATGCCAACAAAGAAATCAGATAATTAAATACGAATGGACTGATCGTAAGGAATCATATACGTACGTACTGTAACATTAATCGTGCAGCATGATGAATTCTTGTCGCCAAATTTGATATCGTTCGTTTAGCAACCAAGATAACTAGCAAACGTGCAGAGTACGACTCTCCTGAAACTACTCTACTTAGTACAATCAATTCGAAATGTTGTAGTGACTCGTCTCAATTCTTTTAGCACAGAAAAACGGCGTCGATTGTGCCAATTTCTACCTACATATGCGACTGATGTCTCAGTAAAAAACCACTCTCGTTTATTTTATAATTCACTAGCTACCGCTCTGGCAATGCTTGAAGAGTTAATAAAAAGCATTAAGAAAAAGACGTTGCAGTTTTATCGATACTCATTGCGCCAATAATGAATCTGTAACGGCTATACGTAGATGGTTTCTTCAGAATAGTCGAAACATCCGTCTACTTTCACAAACGAAATGTTCTAAATTAAATGTGCTGTGTATTTGTAATTCCGATCTGATATGTGGTTAGACGTTGCAATGCATCGCACTAACAGAAAATGGATAATGCATCGAAGTATCATTATAATCGGATCAATGTGATTGTAATACTCTTTCTCTTTGTCACCTCGTATTGATCAACAGAAGACAGCCCAAAGCTCATACTTGATTAATTCAATGTATATATTTGAGCCGATCTCTGCGTTTGTTGCAACATCAAATATAAATATTTATTCCAAGAATTCAATTTGCACAGCGAACGAGTTAATTAAGTCAAGAATAAGATTAGATACAAGTAGCAAACCTACATGAAGTAATTGCTTGTGTCTCAGTCTCGGTCTCAAACTCACACAAATAATAATTTATATGAGTCATATCTGAATGTTTCCGAAAGATTGCGGGAAAATGTTGGGAAATTTTATCAAAAATTCGAATTATAGCTATTGAGAAATCCGTGGCCTGAATGAATTACACAAGTTGATGAAATGGGAACGTTCGGTGTGGCTTACGGAAAAAGTAACTGCTGATTCTTCAATGTTTTGATAGGATTTCATCATGGATGTAGCCATTCTTAGAACTCTTCACAGAATTTACAAGACATTACTGACCTATTGTGTGACCTTCAAATTGAAGGCTTCAATGCATAAACCAACAATTTGTCAGCACGTGGTTTGCCTTTATTTGAGATGATTACAGCAACTAGCAGTGGGTGATTATCAAATAAAACCCCATGACACATTCCATTTGTAAATTTTTTTCGGGAAAATCTGTACTATAGTTCTTCTTTTGTTTATTTATCCATAGAATAAATATTTAACTTTGCCTACGCTTCTTATAATTGGTTCATACTAGTCTTGTTGAGCCGTTTTGCCATCTCTAATTGACACGATATCAATTTTTCGCAGTGATATGTCCATTAGGTCGTGATATTGATTAATTAGCAAGTAAGCTAGTGAGCTGATCATTTACAGTGCTGAAGATTGCATAAAAAGCCATATTCGCTGAGATAATCCCCATATAAATAGTAATGTGTGATGAAACGCATGGCCAGAACAACACAATCATCATGTTACCGGATGATCGAGCGACGAAAAATTAAATGTATATCCCTTCTGACGATTTGTTTAGAAAATATTTAAGCACCACATTCGAAAAGAAGGCTGGGAATCCAAAATTTGTTCATATGATGAAGTGGCGTTTTCGTGCCGAATTCCGAATGTTTGATAGCTTCAACTTAACATAGATTTTGGTTAAGTACATCGGAATGTGTACCAAATGTTCTTGACATACGATACAAAAACGCCACCATTTACATATGAAAAACATTCGGATTCCCAATTTCATTCGCTTTACCGAGACATTTTCCAAACAATTCGTCTGTAGGGATGTGAAAAAATGAAAAGAAGAGTTTTGAAGTATAGAGAGTTGTGCACTAGCCCATCGAAATCATTTGGTATTTGGTTGTGTGATGCGATTTGCTTTCATGTGCATATTGATTGTCGTATCGATAACAGATCAGTTTCGGATGGTCACCGAGCTATGCAATCGACTACTCATAATTTCATTATATACATTATGCAAATGTTGATGTGGCTTCTTATCATGTTCCACAATAATTTCAATAAGTCTATGGAATATTATGCACAAATATATTGGTGGAATTCATCCAATACTTTCTGCACACCACGCTTACTCGCTGGTTAAATATGTTCGTTCATTCTAATGAAAAAAAAGAAAGAAACAAATTGCTCGCATGGAAATTGTCTGTCCGACGGCAGTTTTTATTCATTAAATTGCATGTATTTTTGTTATCTTCAGAAATTCATAGATAGCTACCAACTAGCTTAATATTCAGTAAGCGAATGAAAATAACATAATTTCGACACGGAAGCAACAATATCAGAAATATTATGATCAAATGCGAAAAAAAGTGTAGTTAAATCGAGAAGGGGAAGAATATTTGACGCGACCTATGATGCGAATATCATGTACATTTTGCACAGCCATCGAAATCAGATCGATTATTATAGAGCGCAAAAGATGATCGGAGGTATGATTAAATGAATATGATGGGTTTATATGATTCTGATATGGTGCTATTGGCAGCGATAGATATATATATATATATATCGAGTCTGTGAAACACTGATTATTTATGAACGCTGCTATGCCGCCTCGCATCTCTCGATACCTATATGAAGTTAAGTGTATTTTCCATTACAAAAGCATGGCAAATCGGCAAACAGCTGAACTGAAACTACACTAGATAAATAAGAGCTCGCTCAATCTGCTCACATTCGCAACGATTGATTATAGACAACTTGTAAACAATACAGCTTATTGGACAGAACTGAAGAATTATTTACGAAAATATTCAAAAATCGTACTGAGATGTCCACATTTTGCAACTGAACGTTCCGATTTAATCGCAAATAATTGCGCTCGATGTGATTGCAGCCGCATTGTGGCTGAAATTGTATAGAAAGAATGCAACAGGCCGCTGTGACGTATGTGAGACGTTGCCACATATAACCCATATGAAGTGTAAACAGACAGAATAACGAGGCGAAGAAATTAATATTTTATTTCATTTTTAGAATGTATGTACAGTGCGTGAAATAAGTATGAAAATGTAATGTTTAATGTTCAATTTGGAAGTTCAGCTCTGCTAATGCTGATGATGACTTACTGTAGGCACAGAGCAAGCATGCAAAATAAACGATTATTTGGACGAGCATCAGATGATTATGCAATCGATTTGCAAAAAGAAAGTGAACATGGAAATTACTTAGGAATAATTAAATGCAATTCGAATAATTCCAGTGCATCAGAAAAAAATGAAAGATATCTATGGAATATGAGATGGAATTATTTGCTCCGCACACATTTTATGAATCGAAAATAAATGGAATTCGCTTAATCATTAATTCACCTTTCAAGCGCTTCGAATGCATTGTATGCGCGCACGACGCAAATTCATCACATGGTAAACAAAAAATAATTCATGAGAATTATTGAGAAAACAAGCGTTGTGAGTGTTGAAATCCATTTCTACTGATCGGCCTGTTAACACACGCTTGTTTATGATTCGCGGTGGGGAAAAGAATGAAACAAAAAAATACACGCAAAAACGTACACATAACGGTAGAATCCTGATTAATTTCGGTGCACGTTTTTATTATGCGATGTTCACTTTAGTTCAAGAGAGCAACAATTAAGTAATCAGTAAAAGAACTCAATCGATATTCACGTAGCAAATGGGAAACTGAATGGAAATCAATACGAGCAAATCGCGCTGTGTATTTCACCAAATTCTTCTTTGTACAAAAAACAAAATTCTTTTAACACAATTGAATATTCCAACTGCGTAAATAAAAATGTTGTAGAAAGAATGAATGTAAAAGAAAACAAACATTTGGACGGTGCAATCCAATTGCTATTCGGATGTGTGATACAGAAGGTATTCAATCGATTGGAGAATATATATATTTATAATATAAAGTGAGAATCGATTTAGAATTTCTATATCAACATTTCGTAACTTAATCGTGATTTCGAATTACGACTTCTTATATCACACGAAATGGCTTTGAGATTTATTTATGTCACTTGATTTCGAATATATAATGATTATGAAACTAAAGAGCTACTAGATTTCAATTATAATTCACTTTTCTCTGTAGTTCACTATACAATTATCCACATCGTGCGTGACATCAAGAATCAGAATAACAACATTTTAGGAATATCATGATTTTTTTCATTTGGTTTGACATTTATGGTTTGTATATTATTGCCATCTTCGGTAGCAAGTTTTGACAGTATTTTTCATTCTATCTTACGAAATATCCAAAATGACAATTTACTATCTTTGGAAGCCAGTAATTTGCCAGCTGCAAACAACAACAAAATATCATGCGAAATGGTGAACACCGTATAGGTGTTGCATCTTTTTGGAAAATATGATGTTGTTGTACAAGAGTGAAAAATATTCACACATGCGCGTGCTTCAAAATTTCAATTTTCTGCTGATATTTCCATGGTTAAGTTGTGAATACCTAGATGAATACGGTCAACGCGACAATCTTCAATGCACTAAGTTCATTTTTTCGTTGAAATATGCGAAATCTTGGAAATGTTATGTGTCAGCTATGTCATACATATTCGTCAAAATGCGAAAAAATTCTTGCGACCAAATATTGCATAACGATGTATGGAAAAAATGTGTTTATCAAAAACGAGCAAGTTGTATTTTAGTTGGGTTGGCGCGTTCAATAATTGTTTTTCTTCATGTCTGTATTATGGCCACATTTTGTTTTTATTAGTTTGTGGATCGACATTTTATGTATTCAGATATTATTGTGTTGTGAATTTTCTCTTTCAGTGTGTAATGACACTTTGCGCTGATTGCATGATATGGTGAATGCTATCACAACATTGCGTATCTCCGTCTGTCTCTGTTTATTCCTTTGCACATTTGCATTCTACAAGATACAAGATTTAAGTGATAAACCAGTGTTCACCACACCACACCGTCGCTTTTTCTCTATTCACATTTCTCTTTGTTTTTTCACGCTTTTACCTGTTTTCATTCGAAAACATTGTGTCCACAATAAAATATCGTAGAAGTCATTCATGTATTCAGTTGACTCAGATGAACTGTGTAGATCAGGCGTATGTATTCATGTTTTTTCTCCCTAATGATTTCAGTGGGTTTTTTTCCACTCGTCATGCATGCTATTTATTTATGCTTATCTATTGTTTAAAAGCAACCAAAATGCGGAAAATTATTTGAAGCGAACATTGTTCAGCTTCTTGTAAATTTTTAAAATAATATTATGTCCAATTAATTGATTATAGCTCTCGAAATAGTATTGTATAAGTGTCGAAATATGTCAAAACAATTGACTTTTTTCAATGCACATTTTCTTAGTAGCTTCTCAATGAAAATCACATTATAAATGTCAATTCATCCAAAAAAAAATTCAAAAGAGATCCGACAGATTTCAATATGAATCAAAACATAGTTTGATGCGTCCAAAGAATTTAACAAAATCTGAAGGCGGTCTCCCATTTGGTTCCATTATTGAGGTAAATACAAATTTTGTTTTTATTATAATTGATGGTCTTAAAATGGTTCGGCGTTCTGCAAACGTTTGAATTCATTTACGTTTTTGTTATAATTTAGTTTCAGTTACTGTTTTCCAGCCAGGACAAAGCAAATACTACAATATAAAGGCGATAAACCGATAAATGAAGCTCCCTCAAATGGAACAGATGTAAAACATTTATCACATTCACAAATACACAAAAATCAGCTGAGATGTGCAAATAATACATTTTTGTGTGTATGTAATAATACAACAAAAAATAATACAACTTAATTTGAACGAAGAAGATTTAATGGTCTATTTAGTTAGAACCACACTAGACTCCAACCCGTATTTAAGCAATTAGTAATAACAATCAAGTCATTTAACCTGTCAGAACCAGTTAAATATGATAATTATAAAAAACAATGTGCAAGACATTTGTCAGCATAACCAACACAAATCAATAGAGTGGAAATAAATCGAAAAAAGCAAAACGAGTACTAGATAATGTATATAAATTTCATTTTAGCGATAAAGTACGAAATAGTCTTTCACCTGCCATCTGAATAAATGGAAAAGCCCAATGGACATACAATTTGTCTTTCATTAATAAGAGTCAAGAGCTAAATGTAATCCAATTACCTTTCATAACTTTTTTGAAATATAGCAATCTATATATATATATATATCATTACGTGTACATTGAAGGCGCTTGATGGAATTGCCTTAGTTGAGCTTGCTATTGAGTCACTCGATTAATCACACCAAAAATTATAAGGCGATTTTTTAATCGACTTAAAATTCAATGCTATTTTCGGTTCTAATTTGAATTCAAGTCCATGTTCAGTTTGTGTCAATAGTATTATTTCCGTTTGCGAAACAGACCAAAAATGAATTTCTTCTTTTAAACTGACATATTTTTTCATCTTCACTGAATTTTAAGAATTTTTCGATGTTAGACTCCTAAGGAAAAGATAAGATTAAATAGTGGAGTTATATGATTGTAAAAATGAGCAATACTGGATGCCTTACAATCTATTCAAATCGATGGCAATCAACACGGTACACGGCTTGTTTGTATTTCAATCATTTTTCCGGTTCAATTCGTGTAAGAATTTTCTTAAGCAAAAATAAATTCCACATTATTTTTTCAACGTTGCTTATTGTCACAATATTGCACAACACTCTTTTCGTAAGTAGACATGTTTGACAAAAAGAATGCGATGTAGCTGTTGAGACAGCTGCTCATGTCGATTACGAGCCAGCACAATTGATTTTGAAACACAGCAGCGGTCACTTGAAATTGAATGTAAGCATTAGTTTAATGCGAATGCGATGTTTCCCTGCGACAATTCATTCATTTACTTTTCAATAGTTTCAGTAATTCCATAAATTTTATCATATCAGAATAGATGTTCAACGGAAGAATGAAAAAAAAAACATTCAATTCTTGGACGAAAAAATATTTTAACAGACAACCGAATGAATGAAATTCGTGCGTGCCCGTGCGCTCGTTGTAATCAAATGACTAGCGATGGGATATGAAAATTTCAAAATGCACAGAAAAAAATATCCATAAAGTCTGTGTTTGATACAAAATCGGAATGGGAAAACAGAAGAATTCAATTTGCATCACAATTTTAATGCAAATTTTGTTTTCTTACACTGGAAATGAGAAAATGAAGAAGAAAAAGAAGATGAGCGACGTGCGCAAAAACTCATACAAATAACTGTCGAATGAAAGTTTGGAGAAAATACGATACACACTGTGGAAAGCAATGAAACGCACACATAAATTAAGAAGGAAATTTTTCAAGCCGAAATTCGAATCAGTTTATGGAGGAATGGCAAATTGAAAACCCACATTCATAAATAGTCATAAAGTAAAAGTTGCAACATTCAATGTTAGATTAACATTAAAATAATAACATAAATATCATAGGACGTACGAATAATCACTATAGACTATATATTTAACACTGACGGGAGGAAATCTTAAAAAGACACATTTTTATCGCAAATCAATTATAAAATACGATTCTATTCACTGAGCAGCCACGCGAAGATGTGGCTATCGTATTTTGATGACGTCGTTCTATGATTTATTTTTATTTGGATCAATGTGATTTCGCGTCTTCAACTATCATTAATCATCATAGCTCCAATGTGATGTAAATCAATGACCAAATAAAAAGAATGAAATTCAAAAAATTCAGACGAAAGCAAGTTTCAGATATAAGTCTGTTGCAATGATGCTCATCGTCGGGAATTCAAAAAAAAAACGTAAATAGCTGGATGTTGTAAGAAATGAAAGCAGCTCAAAGTCTCTTAATGTGAAACAATGAAACCCAGAAAGCATCGAAAATTATGGCTTTATTCATTTTCATAATGCTCTTTCACAGTTTTTTTTTTTTTTTTTTGGTTTTGTACAAGTTTTATGATTGTAGTTCATCTCAATCACAAATCGTTGGAAGTAAAATGTTGAATAAAAATATCGCCTTTTACCATCTATCAAACTGATTTATGAGACAAAAAACCAGTAAATGTCTATAAAATGAATTCATGACAAGTTGAAAATGATATCAAAAATTGTGCCGGTTCCTAGTATTCTGGATAAATTATTCATCCGGAAAAATAGTTTATCCGAGCCAACGTTGAACAGACGAAAATTGTCTGATCTCTACCTCAAATGAGAGCGCGAATTTTGAGAGTAATTTGGCAAGCCGAGCCCACATTGAACATGTTCGAAGTGAGTGTGTGTGTGTGTGTGTGTGTGTGAGTGTGTGCGCATTATCACTACAAATGAGCAGCATAAGCCTCCATGAATCGCCATCACCAATTATAGCACAAGAAAAAAAATGTCTAGAGTCAAATTTTCCAAATTCAAACACATTGGATCCATTCACATGCGTACATTTTATTGTTCTGAAATGTTGCGTGAGCATTCTCGACAAAATTAAATTTGATTCTTTTTTATTTTGGTGATTTGAGTTGAGCCCGAGGATAGGCGAGCATCAATAGTTCGTTTTCTGATCAAACAAAAATCATTTGAAACGATTAAGAATGATGTAGCGCTATTCAATATATAGATATGGAGAGTTCCAATCGAAGAAATAGCGAATAAGGAGAAGACAAAAACAGTTGTGACGAAATGGAGAAAACCCCAATTGATTGATGAGAATCGAGTCATGGTCAGTTGCTTTTTTGTTTTTGTGCAACAAAAGCACGGAAATGCGTTAGTTCTATCGAAACATCCCAGACACTGGAAAATAAGTTGATGGTTTATTGCTCACCACTTAGCTACTCACTGTTTTAGAATAACATCGGCTCACACAAATCTAGCACACAAATTTAATTGCGTCGCACTTTTACGCTTTTCAAAATTAGCGTCTTTTCGTACGATAAAAATTTCCAAAAATTTAGCTTAAAGACAATTTATCGTCTAAGCAATGAATTTTTCTTTTCCCAATTACATAGAAGAACATAATCAACATTCTTTTTCGGAAAAAATAACAACACAATTTATAAATAATTTTTCGACAACAATCCGTTCACACAAAATATTTATTTATATTCTTCTTATTCGAAGTTGACTTGTACAAAAGCTGTGAACCAAAAGTGAAAAATCTCCAAAACATTCGAGATACTTCACACGTTCGCTATTAATTTGTCATTAACAAAATCAACAAACGCTGTTAATTTAATGGGTTCAAAGTAAATGTGTGCGGTTGGTTGCGGTGGTGACCATTTGGGAAACCTTGAAATTGTCGGCACATACTACAGTTGAAATGGTGGTCTATTAATAATTTTCACGGTCAAAAGGAAACAAACAGTCTAAAGAAGAAAAAAAACTGTGACTTAAATAGCGTAGAATGTTAATTACCAATAATAATAAAACGTTGCTATTGCCGAATATGAATGACACAACCAATAACATGTCAACATGTCTGTAGCTGTTCCAGTTCATTCACAGAGTATTTGTGCAACGAGTATTTCCACAATGAATCTTATAATATTCAAATATGCCTGTTGTGTTAAAAGCGCAGATGACCCTTTGGCACGATCATGATGATTTTCAAATCCAAAGTGAATTACTTCATCATTGTCATTGATATTCCGTTTAAGCGTAACATTTATACATTGAATTCAGAAATAAGAACAAAAAGTGAATGACATTTGACTTTTTCGCCGTTGATCAATTTGTAGGAAAATCTAATACTGAATATGGATGTTGGTAAGAAATAGTTCAAACACGAGCATTGCTTTCGACAAAATCATATAAGGCACACTAGTTTGGCATGAGTGATTTTTCGAGGCCATTTTATGACGAGCAATAATCAGAACAAAGGAAAAAAGGGAATGAAACAATTGCTCATTTTCCCCGTTATGAATTGATCACACGATCGCTGAATTAAAACGATCGAACGAACAAATCGATATATTATCAGTTTCCCGCATTAACTCTTTATACGTTGTTGGTTTTGCTATGACTTTAATTGTAGTCCCATATTAGCGATGCAAATAAAATGGCATGTGTTTCATTGAATATACGCTGGATCACACGCTTATGCCTATAACATATCATTTTGTCATCATAACTTGCAATCAAATCAAAGATTCTATCTAATCTCAGGCGAAGTATCTCAGTTCACTTGCAGCACAGCCAGTTCGTTCAACGACTCATTCCAAATGCTTTTTCTTGTTCTCGGCACCAGACATCATCGAACTGCATTGCTGCTGTATGTAATTCTCCTTAATTCTGGATTAAATAGCTGGCATTCATAAGAATTCATAAGAATATGATTGAGAAATGGTCAATTTTGGAGGTTTTAGATGCGGTATTTTACTTTTAATTCATCATATGATAGAGTTTTGCAATGAAATTAAAGACCATCATTGCAACGCCGATTTGGTCGCAAGAATTCATGGATATTCATGTATCGTTAAAACGGAGACTGAAAACACTTGCCTTGCGATTTTACGCCAAAGTTGTATGCTTTTGAAGTGAAGATCAATCTTCTTTTCATAAAAAGAAAGTTATCGTAAAAGCAGCTCCATTGTTACACTTACAATGAACAAATAAAAACGAAAAAAAAAAAACAGTTTGAACATTTTTGGAGAAAACTAGCACAAAACTAAACGTTAATTGATGCTGTTGTATGGCTTCCAATGGCATTAACAATTCATACTTTTCGGCATTTGTGAATACCAAGGCGGTGCAGCGATGAACCGTACCATTGATTTTGTATGGCGTTTCACTGGCCTGGTGAATACAAATGAATACTTAGTAATTGTCCTGGAGTTGGTAAAATATCAAAAGTATACCCTTCAATCGTTGCAATGATATGGAACACTTATTAAATGCTGAAATATTGAAAATGTTTAATATGCAAATGATCACATATAGAATTTCGATTTTAAATTGTCAGTGTCTGTTAATTAAAGTCATTAGAAGCCTTCGCAAGATATTTAAATTCTGAAATTTAATTAAATATGTAAACATGCGCAAAAGGCGTTCGGTCAGAGTCGCATGTTACGAACATCTTGATTACGTGAATTGTTCGGTGATTTCGTGTTAGCCACAGTTTTTATCCGTTAGACACCGTAGCAGTCATTGATTATTATTCCGTTCAAGTGGTTGGGAATCGAATAATAGCTTCTTCTCCTTCTTTGATGGATACAAGCTCATGATTTATCTTACATAAAAAAGAGAAGCAACAACAAGAAACGCACTCTCTTTCAGAATTTTGCGTTTTTTTTTTTTTTACTTATATTAGTTTTATCATAATTACGGGTTTGCAAGTGCATACGACGAGAAAGAGAATAACATATATCGCTATAGCATGTAACAAAAAGTTGAATTACACTTAATTGTGAATATATGGCATGTAACTAACACGCACATATGATCCAACAGCTTAATTACACGCAACCCAAAATGAATGAAGCAACAAACAAAAAATTGCAATCAACCAAAAAAGCGTGCACACACAAAAAAAAACTCACAAATATTATTATAATACGAATGAGAGGTAATATTTTATGGTAAAATATGTTCGGCTAAAACGGTATATGAACGGTTGTCTCGAGTACATTTGTATTCGAAAGAAGTCCATTTGGCCTTTTTGGGTGCTACGCTTCCAGCGTTATTCCGCACAGAATATTTAAATTCTTGCCGAAGCTATGCAGAAAATTCGGCGCACACGGTATGCTGAAAACAAAAGGCAGCGAACCTTCGTTTCTAAATTAGTAACGAACGCACACTTGTTACATTCATATTTTCTGAGATGTAAATCAAAGTTTAAAACATTTTTGATTTTAGTTTGAGGCGATGCGAATATGTTGTTGAAATTTGTCAAGCGCGAGAGTTCAATGATTTCCCTATTCAACGAGTTAATTGAAATAAATTCATGATTCAAGAAATGTTGATCAGCTTCCGAATTTCAAAGATGACAACCGTACAATAGAAATAGTCCATTTTATAGTTCGATTGTGCGCTTTGAATATTACATTCGTTTTCTAAGCGAACTCTTACTTAAATCAATAAGAAAAAGCTAAAGTAACAAATTTACATTAACCAACCTCCGAATTCGAAATTTTCCACCGAACACCATTTTGGATCAAGTTGCTTTGAAATGACGATACTTTTGTATTTGTGGGAATCTTCGGTTTTTTGTTCACAAACTTTTCAACTTTCTAGCTTAATTGTAATAAAATGCAAACTATAATTTATTGTTGAATAAACCAAATGCAAAGGTAAAATAGTCTAGTCCCAATTTCAAACATATGCACACGCGCACAATTTCTGTTTTCAATGTGCGAAATCACAGCCAAAATCACTAAGCCACATCAAAATATGAATTTTTGTTTTTATTTTTTCGTTTATCCGAATTGGCTAAGTTTTCGGGGCTTTCCTCGATGATTTAACGGTGTACTCGGCATAAAGATCACATGTTTTGCTGTCCTAATATTGAAGTGGCAATACAATAAATACAAAATATTGCAAAGTATTTAAGTATTTATGGAACGTTCAGGTATATTTTTGCTGCACTTTATTGGCACATCTCTTTTGTTGACTTTTAGAATTTCTGCATTTACATGTTATTCTTGAGTAATTCTGTAGTGTTTCGTTTCAGTCACATTTCACCCATTCATTGTGCATTCTGTTCCTAAATCTCTTTCATTGAATGCATTTAATTAATAACACGTTTTTGCTCTTTCTACGCCAAACAATGCATCGATGTGTCGAACTACGATGTCACAAACTATTGTTAGCTCGAACAGAAAGCAAAAAGTTCAAATAGTGGGAGTGATTGCACTCAGTTCATACACATTTAATCATATCAATTCCAATAATTTACGATTTGAACTCGGCTCGTTGAAAACCATATGTCAAGCATCGTTGACATGTTGATTTTCTGTTTAATGTTTAATTACAGCGATTATTCACAAAAACAAAAGCACTGCTGGATGGAACGTGTTTCTACCATTCGAATTTCGCGCTGCTATGCTTAAGCAGAACAATGGAAAATTGTTTTGTTCTAACGGTAATTGTGTAGCTTTTATTTGCTTCGACTCGAGACACAGCACAATCGTTCCATTGAATGTTTAATGCATACGAAGAGCTGCTTTTTCACAAGTGTCAAATTGAATGGAGCAGTTGAGCGGGGTAAAACATTCCGATAAATTAATTCGCTGTATCGCCGACTCAAAACAATGCAAAGGCTGATAACAATATGTATATTTGTTCTAGACGTCATTCAATATGCAGGTGAATTTTTCTAATTTTATTTCGATGGTATTTAAAAACAGTCCACCAATTGAAGTCAAATTACTTTCCTTCGAGCACTTTGTTTCGGTTATTTGTTTTTCACATTAAGTGTGCTTGTCTCGGAATTGCTATCGGCGTCTTTTCTTCATTAATTTCTTCAATTTTAACGATTACTTTGTTAATATCATCAGTGAGAGAGGCAGTGCACACATTTACTCAAATGAAATTGAAATTGAAAACGCTAACCATCGATAATTATATTGTTGTATTCGTGCAAAGTCTGTTATTCTTGTATAGCTTCTGTTTATTAGTTGACTTTTTATAACAAAACGAAACACTTGATTGAACTTCTATGAAGCTTGGAGATTGATTGAATCAACAGATCATGTTCATACACCTAAATATATGCCTTCAGAAGTCATCATAAACGGAAGTCACTGAATATATAACATGAAACATGATATAGCCAAAATCCGAAGCGCTATATCCAATTCACTAAATGTCAATTAGTTGCGTTGCAAACTGCCAAATATTCTAACACTTTTTTGCTTGAGCGAGTTCCTCCGTCTCTGTTATGAAATACTGTTCAGTTTATTATTTGATTCAAAGCATCAGTTGACTGCATTTGGAAACCGATGCATTTGATTACAGCAGCTTTTTTTAAGTTAGACGCACTATTTAATGCATTTTGTTGCTATTTCAATATTGTTTTGTGCGCTGTGATATACATTAAGTTTTAAATCGAAAGATGGAGAGAAGCGTGTTTGGACACTAGACTATAATAATGTTCACAGTTTAGACACTATATTATCCGCCTACTGTAAACTGCTAGATCATTTACTGACCTTTCCACAAACTGTTCGATCAATGTTTCTTATTACATTCTGTCGTTGTATGCATCTTTTGCGTGAGAAATATGTAATTTTAAGTCAAAATTTGCAGCGAAATCAAAAAGATATTTGCCACTTTCGATAAAATTCAAGCATCAAATCAAATATGAACTAAATAAAAGACTTTATTTTGCACATTTGTCCATCGGAATAACAACAACAAAAAGCGATGAAATAAAAGTGGAGATCACTTTTATTGAAAAATTTATCCGCGAGTCGTATACAAAATACACTCTTGACACATCATCGGTACGAATGAGACTGATTCAGACTTTTACGTTATGAGTGATCCGAACCGCTACATTCAGCGTGTTTCAGAGAAAGAGAGAGAGAGAGACGCGTAATGTGCGCACACAAGCTTAACTCATGTCGTGACTCTCACCGAGTCGCCATTAAACTTGCTTGTGCCATTTGTGAACGTGTGTGCATTGTGTGCGGTGGTTACAATTGGAAAACACACTTAAGCGATTTTGGATGTACATATACACGATCTATTCGCATGACCGTTCTACACACACAATTTATTTCAGCACTATCGTTTTCTGCATCATTTCAGTAGCACAACAAATCGTATCTCGACTGATTTATGAATAACGAAAAGCGACTCACATATTTCGCTCCGATGTTCTTTTAATATTTCGATAGCCAAAATCTGTATTTCAGGCGAAAAGCTGTTGTCTTGTTGAACACATGTATACGGGCTCTGTAGTGCATATTTCGAAATCAAATTCACGCTATCTTTCGATTTGCCGTGAAATGACGTGCTGGTAACGATGGGTTACGTTATATGCCAATCAAATCGCTGCGCATAAAAATCGATTCCATATCCTTTGATCAACTTATTCTAATATACAAATTGGCATTTGTTTTTGCCTTTGCTTTAGTTTGGTTTTTCGCTTGCACCGCCCTATTAACTTATTCATTTCGGAATGAATCAAGCACCTTTTGTAATTGATTAGTATGTTTAGACTTGGAAGAAGATAAAAAAAACTTTTGGGCCAGAGTTCAACATTGTCACGATCAACAGCCGAAATGGAATATAAAAAGAGAATGCGGAGGAGAAAAGTGAATAATGGCTGAAAACAGATTATTTCATATTTTGCGTTTGGTTGTTCGCTTGGATACTATGTAAAATATATATTTGACACCAGGCAGTCTAAATATAACCGAAGAAAATGTAAGAATTGAAGATCCATTTATTGTTTGAGCGGTGATGACTTCAACGGCGGCAATTTCATCAAGCGAATTTAACTGATACACAAGCTGAAGAAAAAGAAGCAAAAAGAAGACGAAAACAGTTCAGACATAAAGCCCTTATTATATTTCCCATTTGACTTACTCGAATAATAATATATAATGACGAAGCATTTTAGCCATTGTCATTTTTTTTTTTTTTTTTTTTTTTTGTCATTCAAAAAGTATTAGAATATTCATAAAGCGTTAACCCTTGATCATGGTTCCGGGACTAATGTTTGCATATGCATGATAGCGTAACGTTGATATTAGAGTCGCCTTATTTACAGATTGCACAATAGCTGAAAGGGAACAATTTTATTTTTCCAATTATCAGTCATTGCAAAGTGAATTCCAAAGGAATGATGTGGCTCATATCATAGATTCAGGTATGATCGATAATTACGTTAGCCTACAATTGAATAGATTCAATCTTGATGATAATTCTCGATTTTACCATGAGCTCATTAATTCACTAGCTTTTATAAAAGTCACAAAATAATGAAACAAAAGACTTCAAGACAAACATGAACGAGTGTTCAGAATTATATGAAATGTTTTGACGAGTTTGGAATAAGTTCTGTTTTTCTTTCAATATGGATGGATTGCATAAACCACTACGTGTATGCACTTGATGCTATGCAATTTAAAGTATCAATCAATTGATTGACATTCATTTTAATAAGATAAGCAATAATATTGTCGAATAGCAAGTATTGTCCCGTTGTGGTGAAGTATTCTATTCTAGTAAAATCACTGTATGTTTCAATAAATCTTCTTGAATCATATTGACCGAAAATCAATACAACTTCATACAAATTAATTGACATCTTTCCAATTCCAACACAAAACACAACGAACTTTCATGCAATTTCACGATTAATTATAGGCCTGTTGGTTTTTTGAATCTTGGTTAATCTCCCCGAATCTCCATGAACCTTCAGATCATATCTACTAGCTAGAATCTAGCCTATTGAAAGCTGCATTTTATCTCTCCGTGTTTGGTTAAAATGCTAAGCAAATATGAATGAATGAATCGAAACAAAGTCGTCGTCGTTGCATATATTTATAATCGACGACTCATGTCGCATATATAATCTTCGCAATGTATATTTACACATTCAAATATGAGGTTCATTCAACTGAATGTTGAAGTAAAGCCATGACATTTGTGCTGGCTGTGTACTGAGTCATTGCTATTTCGAATTATTATCGTGATGCTATGATGGCTTTTGTGTGAACAAGCCCAGTTCCTATGGGTCGACATGAAGATGAGATGCAACGACTGCGTGACTGAGGCATTGGTCAAATAACATTGATCATGATGGAAGAATCGCCGGAGCACAAAATATATTTGAACAGTGATTCGATTTGGTGATGTGATTTTTTTTAAATTTCTAGCCACAAAGTCTGTATTTTAACGGGCAAAAATTTAGCCATTGAGTGATCAAATAATGTCAGCTCAGCTATCAGCTATCAAATGAAAATAATACAATTGTCCATTCTGAATGGTTTTCATGTGCACAATTTGACCATGAATCGATGCATGTAGATATATCGATGGTGAACAGTCGAGGTGTCGCAAACAAGTCTAGCCGATATCTTTACGATTCGCTGTCCAATGACCGGCGATGCATCTTGTACACAACAGCGAACAAATGTATAGGTATCTATTTGTTTAATGACATCGCACACACAATTTCAAATATTTACAAGAGCGGCTAAATGAAGTATGAAATTCAACATACAAGCGATAACCGAAAACACACAGAGGAAATTGGTCACGCTGAATATACTCAACTATCCGTCTTTCAGTCTGTCCATTAAGCTGCAAGCAAAGCTACAAGACAATTTTAGAATAAAGCGGAAACGTTTATTTTATTATTGTTTGCTCGGGCTAGCTAACGGTAATGACGAAGCGATGAATATAAAATTGATATGCATATTCTAAAGCAGAAACTCCTTTGTACAATGATGTTGAAGAAGATGCTTGAAACGCACTATGAATTTTAAAAATAGAAGAATTATCGGCGAGAACGACAATAAACACTGTTTATTTGACAATGAGAAAAGAAAACGTGGAGAGCATCCTTGAAATGGACGCAGCTACTAAATTTATTAATGTAGAAGGAATTCACAGATGATCACATGATTTTTTTTTGCACGTCTGCATCTTCCTCAATAAATATTCAACATTTCTTCTCAGATATACACTCTTCTGAACGATACTATTAAAATCTGTAATCTAAATTTAAAGATTTTTTTCGGATTCATATATTTTTACACACACAGAAAATTATTGGTGTGTATGAACACCGTGTGTTGGAGTGATCGGCACGTTTACGTGTACAGGCGTGGTGTTAAACGCACGCTCGCTCCAGACTTTAGCACGTGTACAAAGATTCATCGCATCATACTTAATGCATGCGAAAACGGTTCTGCGACGAATCTGTGTAAGTTTGTGATTAACACCAAAGTGAGAGTGATTAGAAAATATATTGGAGTAAATGTGCCGATCACTACACCACGCATGGTGTTCATATACACAAATACTGTTTTGTGTGTATGTATTATATGAAAAAGTATCTTTATCAGATTCAGAATAGTATCTTATCCGATGAAATCTAAGATAAAATGGTTGGTAAGGTTCACTTTTATATGGATATATCCATGCATTTAAAATAACGAATTCACTGAATAGATATAAAAAATATTTGCTAGAACGTGCACGGAGATCATAACAAAAGTAACGTTATCTTTTTCCCCGTTGCCTTGGTCGTCCATTTTCGCATTTTCTTTTGTTCGGATCTTTTTACTTATGGATAAAATAAGATAATGTTTTTTCTGTTCCTTTTTCTACGCGGTTTTAGCGGAACAATGTACATTTCTATCGGTTTGTAGAAAACTTCGAACAGATGGCGTTAGCTCAATTGTGAAGCTCTATAACACATCAAATGGCATTTTGTCTGAGATTCCTAGATAAGCATTAGGTATTATATGACTTTTACAAATTGGAGCTTCGTTTAATGCGCCATAAATGTCTCCCAAAATAGCATTGTCTGCTACAAAAATATGAAAAAAATCAACCTCTTAAAATTTGTTCACACATTTGAAATTCACAGTTTTAAACGTAGACAAATGAGAGCATGAAACGAACAACTGCTACGATAAATTGACAGTCTCGGGATAAATTTAGGCCAGTACAATGGAACAGTTGTTCCAATTTTTAAAATTGTACACGTATTTTCAGCAAAAACAAATTCCCATTGTTACAATTCATATTCGAACAAAATAAAAATTGAAAAGTTCTAAAACTTCACAAACGCAAACTTGTATCTCAAATTCCCAATGCAGAACGGGTTTGACGTTATATCGCAAACACTTACGTGCACATGCATTTCGAAATCGAGTCGAAGTTATTGGGCTAAGAGCATGCGGCAAGCATTTCATTTTCACAGAAGAAAACATCTGAGCTTCTATGAATACTTGAACGGCTGTTGTTCGTTTTGGAAACAGTTGCGACAATTTGTGCAATACTATAAATGACACACACTGACTGAGTAGCATGTCTGCACAATATTTTCATAGTTTATTTTGAATCGGTAATGAAGTATGCCTCGCATTTCAATTCACAAATGGTTGATATATGAGGCATTTGATTTATATCATAAGCTTTTTGAGCCAGCCATGTCTGATGCTTTATCATTGAATCATATTATTAATCACGACACATCTAGTGTGCTGACAGCTATCTTTTTTACACACTGATTATGATAAATTCATTTAGTTGACTGCTGTGTCATGACAGTCGTACCCAATATTCAGTGAATCACACATTGATGCTAATTGAATGAAACGATAAATGAAAACACCTATATTTTTGATTGACCATCTAAAACAGCTCCCACATTCCAACCGAAAACCAACATATGCAAAGAAAATGAACTTTTCGAAAGAGCATCTATTTTTGATACATGCAAAGTAGTCGCGGCAACCGGCTCATTTAATGCATTTTTCGGATTAATCCATTTTCATTCGCAATTTTATAATAAAAGTCAGTCGTATGAAAGGCATATTAATGTACTTTTATGTAAAAATACGTTTTTTTTAACACAAAATGTATTACAATTTTAACACCCACCATCCGAAAACTTAATGGAAACTACTTTGAACTTGAACATTTATCGTTTTAAACAGAGCGGGAATGTTAATTAATATTCATTGGAGCTATTCATAACAGTGGCCTTCAAACGATTTTGTTGACTCAAGAATACCTTGCGTTCGAAGATTATATATTTCTGCATTGGAATTATTTATATACACGTTTTTATCATAAAAAAACTTGAAAAAATATGTTGTGGTTGAAAAGGTTTTATCAACAATAAAACTTGAGCAATTTTCTTGATAAGTTTACTTGTGACGTCAATTCATTTATTAATCGTCTCAAAACCATTGAGAGTATCCTTAGCCGTTCATTGATCACTACAAGCAGTGTCCATTGATATAGTCAAGAAAATATGAAATCATTGAAAGTTACTCAATGTTAAGATTTGAGACGCCTTCTACATAAATTGTTGAATCAAAGCAGCGTCATTTGATACGAATTCTAGCGTAGCAATGAATAGAATAATAAAAGTGCGGTGCAGTACCAGTTCTGCGAGCCTCTCACCAATAACGAAGACATATTTTCTTCTCAAGCTTATTTTTCTTTCTTCAATGTTGCTAGATGCTCTTATAAAGAGAATCCATACTCATTCGATGATTCGACACTTTATTCTTATCCTACAAGTCATGACAGCCAATCAAATGTCCAAATTTGCGGTATGTGCATAGCATTTTTGTGCCACGAAATAGATTAAGCTCAACAACAACAACAAGCGTCTATAGACCACAGACCCTTTGAGTTGTATCATACCATTTATAAACCCTCGCATTCAAATCACATTCAACCGAATACAATAACGTCTACATGGTCTTTTCCAAACTCTCGGCCCATCTGATCCTACAAATGGAATCCGTTTCGGTAATCTCGCATCTCCCATGCGTCACATGGACAAATATTTTCAGTCTGGATTTTCTAGCTGCCTCTCCTACTAAATCTACGTTTAGATTCCCCCCCAAATACTCTCATTTCAGATTCCGTTTTCCCTCCGCTCGAAGCGAAGACTTTAATATCTGAAGATTAAATGTGTTCTAAAAAACGTTCTTCAACTTCATCTTTTAGTTGCGTAGATTGAATTACAATTCAATGAATTGATTGAAACAAAGTCTTTTCACACGAAAATATCGATTGAAAAAAAAAAAAAAAATTGAACGCTGGCATACGTTTTTCTTACATTCTATGTGAATAATGAACTGTGTCATCAAGCAAATGGAAGGTCCAAACAACGGTTTTTAGATCGACATAAATGGTGAAGTGAAGGTGGTCCTATGACTCATTACTTTAATCATGCTATGAAAATATCACTAAATAACTCACATTACTAGATAAACGAAGTTACAAAATCATACGTAGGGAATATTTGTGCTCACCAATCATCATTTTTGACCTCCACCGATGAATTATTAGGCAAATTTGCGAACATTTGTTTGCCCATGGGGGACTTTTTAATTGTAGGAATAAAATGAAAAATATATCGTCATTAAAAGATTGTGGATCTACTCAATCATTTTCAGTTAAATTCAATCCAGACGTATCGTAAAATGGATCATAATTGTTATGTTTGCATTTACAGTTTTAATTTGTGGATAACATTTAACTTCGATGTTAGTTTGGCTGTGCGTAGCTTTACCCCAGAGAATTTTTGTAATAATCACAGGATAAATGAGTTTGCTTAATACAAAAATAGCGCTGCTCAATAGTTCAACTGATGTTTGATCAAATAAACAAATTTATTCATATTGGGTGCTATTTAATGCTTTCGAGTCACCATTTTCATATGTCAAAGTGTGCTTTGCGTTCGAAAATAATCTCTTTAGCGACAAAAATGTCAATTGCAAAAGTAAATAAAAGAAACGTTCAAATTCATTAATAATGTTGTTGAATTTTGGTTTATTCATGCTGATAATAAATATATCCAAATGGGATAGAGGCATACACTTTCGTTAGTGTGATGCAAGAGATAACACGTCGGTTCAACTAAATGTAAGCTAACCTGAAATGCGATCGAAAGCGCAAATATTATGACTAAATTACGAAGTGCAGAGATCGCTTGAAAAACTGTTGTGTGTGAGGGAGAGTGATTTTTCGAAAAATAAAATACACAAAACGCTTGTTTCCCTTCTTCAGCCAAAAATGGTGCGATGCTTGAGCATACCTAAATGGTCGTATTTCTCTTGTTTCTAACTATGTCCAATATGTCACAGAAATCGTTCATGAAGCATTCACATCTAATTCTCATTGGGAGATTGAAAGCCCCGTCCAGTACTACGGTTATGGTTCATGTGCATACACGCGTGGGGCTATTACACGATTCGTTGCATGCCAAAAATGATATATCCACGTTTAATCTCTTGCCAATTTTATAAAATAAGTGGTCATTTCACGTGGTGACTGGGTCAAATGAACACTCTTGTCGGTAAATTGTATTAGCAAATGTATTTCATGATCTTATGAACTGTAGAAGAGATGGTTATAAATGCACTAATATCAGGGCCCCATTTCAATGGAAACTTCATGTGCGAGAAAAAGATAAATACAAGCAAGTTAGAGACAGCTATTTGGAAAAATGCGAAAGAATTTCTGTGATATTTAAGCGTTTACCCGAAGTAATTTGGAAGGAATTTCATTTTTCATTCACTATTTGTCTTTTATGAACATCTCTGTTTATGAGATAGGGCCAAGCATGCGCCGTGTACCGTCGATCATATCTTTGGATTTTGTTTTCAAAGTGTCAATAGTATTACCTCATTTACAAAATTGCAACAAATAGCAATTGAACTACGACTTTTCATGTGCTTTGCCTTTTTCGGAGGTAATAAGGCACACAAATCATTACATTACAAACTAAATGGAACAAAGCTGTCATCAGATTTCATATTATGGGATCTTTGTAACTATGGCTCGACCGATTTTGGGAGATTCCAATATCTTAATTATCTTGAAAATATATCTTTTGGTTTTTAAGCGTTGATATTTTTCATGCTGCGTCTCTGGTGAAAGTGCAAAGCTAATTCATTGTTGTTGAAGCGAACGATTGACTCGCGAATAAGGCAGCATTTGATCAGAATCATTAAATGATTTCCTATATGGTCATTCTGTTTGGTATTCGGCGGTATAGTTTGCCTTCTGGGAGGAGGAACCATACAACAAATACCGCAGTCTCACAACTATATTGATCCATTTATGAACATATTAAATCTGCATTTTCCAAATACCCTCCGGCTACATAGCAAATTACATAGAATTTTTACTTCCAAAATAATTGGAATTACATATGTTTAATAATAATAAATGTACAGATGTACGAACGAAAGTATAGCCATAAACTCAATATGAATGCAGCACTAACGAAAGCAAAGTTCACTCGCATTCTCAATCATTTTTTTTGAGCTTATCTTGTTTTATTTCATTTCATCTGTGTTTTAAATACAGCATGACTAGTCTACTAATTAGATATTACATAAAAAGTAACGATGAAATGAAAACAAATATGAAAATATTCAATGAGACTATTAAAGAAACGAAATATAGCAATTTAAATCGGCCGTTTAATTTTATTACATTCGAAGTCAATACTCAAATTACATAAATTGATTGATCGCTAAATTTGTTTTTGTTTGGGTTGTGACTTTTATGCTATTGTTCCATTTTGTTTCCTACTATACACATAATCGTTATAAAATAATTCATTTGAAGCTTTGCTAACGCAAAAATATCGCATTCAACGTAAGGCTGAAGCAACAACCATTTTGACCCATGAATTCTACTCAGTAATCAAGTTATTGGAATTGGACAGTGGTGAGTTTCGATGAAATGAAATGCATTTCTTAGATTTTGGGAAATTTTTGATATGAGCCAATCATATTCATAGACTCTTGAACGGACTATGTTTGTTTTGACAATCTATAATTCACATTTTCATTTAAAGTATCATGTACAAGACATTGGATTGTTATACATTTATTTCAGTTCCTTCTACTTTTCAATGTAGTTTCCTTAGAGCTATGCTC
This sequence comes from Obolodiplosis robiniae, assembly GCA_028476595.1. NCBI lineage: Eukaryota > Metazoa > Arthropoda > Insecta > Diptera > Cecidomyiidae > Obolodiplosis > Obolodiplosis robiniae. The sequence goes on along the minus strand of CM052017.1, from coordinate 984,102 downwards.
TTATTATTCCAATCAGTTTGAAGAGATCATTTTATAGAATTCAATCTAATCAAAAATAATGCGATATTATTTAATGCACGCGGTACTGAAGGCGGTACATTGCACCGATACAAATGGTTCAGAAGAAGACTGGCACAAATGGAAGTGGATGTCCGGTACAAGAACTCGTCGATTCGGTCTTTACTAAGGTACCAACTTATGAATAATAAGACATGATGTTTTTCTACTTACCAAATGCGATTTTCATCAGAGGATAGCAAGGACATCGGCGCATTGTGAGTACGTTTCCGTATTAAAAGTCGATTATCGTATGATGGAGTTTGAATTCCAGTTGATTGTGTAGAATTTGTAGCATTTGTGGGTCGTTTCAATTCCACATTCATAGACGCTTTATTGGTTTTCATGGCTTGTTGTGGTTGCAAAAGCGCCTGCTTCACTTGAAAACCATGCGGCTGGCGCATACTTGAAAATGGTCTTGAGTTGAAAGGTTCAATTGAGCTTGGCTTTTTTGGCAATAATGGAGGCGATAAACTATCAAAATTTTTCACTTTCACGAATGTTTTCCGTGTTGTTGATGATCCCGCAAAGCTGTTTCGTCTGCTTGCGGTATTGAGCTTGCACTCTGAAACCGGTGACTGCATGTGTCGCAGAATTTCAGGGGGTGGCGGAGGCAAAGGATCGTCTTGATTCTCGTAGTTATTATTGATCAATGATGGTGAAGGTGGTGGCGGCAAGTTAGGACTAGGCACACGAAGCAATGGGTTTTTTGGTGGTCTTTCCGGTATCCATTCGTCTAGAGATATAGTAGGTCCTACATAGGGTCCCATCACGGCTGGTCCAAGAATATCCTTCGAGAAACTTTGCTTTAGAATACTCTGATCGCGATATGCTGAATATTCAGCAGCTGATGAGGTTCTGTGAATAAATATCGTCCATAAGGAAATGATGTCATCTTGATAATAAACATGCATTCGTATGTAATAAAATTGAAAATACCGTCTCAGTGGCATCACAGTTCTATTTGATCGTCGTGGGGGTGGTGGCGGCACTCCTGATTCATTTATACTCTGCAAATTGTTTTTGTCAACCGTTGCTAATGCTGGATGTATCTGCTTCGGCGTAGCCTTGTTGGAGCTACTTAATGCAAGACTCTTCAGCCGATCACTTTTACCATCTGGCGAACAAACATTGTCGTTGACTGCTTGTTTTTGGGCAGCTAATTGTGTTGTCAAGGTAATTATTTGAGATAATTTATTGGGCAGTGATAGGCGCGTCGGTTGAACCGGTACCGTTGATGTATTAGCTTTGTTCACAGGCAATGATTGTGGCCTTATCACGTTTATCCCGCTTGAATTCAGTCCATTAGTATTTAATATATTCGTTCTGTTTGCAGGATTCGATATAGTTTTGGCCGATTTTGGACCAATTATCGCATCTTTCACAGGTGAATTTTGCTGCTGCTGCAGTTGCTGGCGCTCCCAGTATGAATGAACGGCCGTCTTCTGTAACGCTTTTAATGTCATATTTGGTACACGTGTTGTTTTCGACGGGTCCAGATACGTATATTTTTGGTTATTCACATTTGCTTGTATGCTATTATTGCTGTTTTGATTCTGTCGTTCAAGTTCATTAATACGGTCAGACACTGATTGCCAGCTTTGTCCACTACTAATCGATGACCTGTAGAAATGAAAAATCACAATAAAAACAATATAAACTGTAATAAATGAAATGCCAAATTTGATTTGGAAAAACTTACTTAATAGAAAATATATCCGATTGTTGATTATTCTTTAGTTGACCAGATTCTTGGGCAGCACTTTCTATGTATGTACTCACTGGAAACAATCTGTGATTATTTCGACTAGACTGCTCATTTTGTGGTTCTTTCCTATTGTTATTGGGCGATGACAGGTGTATATTTATATGATCATCGCTCATATACATAACACTGTCTGAATTTTGTCGTTTCGGTGTGGTTACTCGTGAGCTATGCACTATCAATGGTGATGCTGAGCCTATAAATAAAGTATAATCGATGAATTAATAAAAATGATCACAACGACAATACTCCTGAAGTTATGCTAACTGTAACATTTTGACTCTCTTAAGAAGCATCTGAAATGCCAAAAGCTGATTCAATAGCCAGTGCTTTCTACAGTTGAAGCTTTTTTGTTCCGTACAATATCCAAAATCCGTTTAAAACTTGAATGAATCATGCTTAGATCATCATCGTATGATTCAACACTTTCCTTTCAATATTTCTTTCATGAATTCAAATTTGAGAACATTCATTCATCAAAAAATTCCCTTTTCATTTTCGAACATGAACGTTTCGTTATTATTTCCAAAACGTAGCTCTTGACTTCGCTTCGTTTGTCATTTCAGATTTAACAACACCAAAAATAATGAGGTTTAAATGAATATTCTGAATTTAATTCAAATATTTAGATCATGCACTTCACTCTGTGAAAGAACACATTTGTATATGCAAGCAAATAAAGAACACTTTCAACATACAAACTGTTATAAGAAATATCATCAGTACTTGATTCACAACAAATTAAGCAGTGAAAACGGGACTCGCTTGACACACGACTTTTCTTAAATTCAGGTTTTGTTGTTACTCATTGAAAGAATTTTTTGCGACAGAAAGAGTGTTGGTTTGAATGTATTTTGTACAAAAGTATCACATGGAATGTCACTCGATTTATTGTCGCAGAAAGTGATGGGAAAACATTGTGGTTTTGTATGTGATTCGCTCGATTTGCACTTTGAGTTAATTAACACACGGCATGTATGTTCGTTTGATGTGAGTTTTCAGCCCAATTAAATCACAAATATTTGACTTTGTTAGGCTTAATAAATTGTTGGCATTCGTTTGTTTTGTAAGCCCGGAACCATGATATCCGTGAAGAAGAATATGTAATTGCCATTGGGAAAATTACTTCGAAAATTCTTTCTTTTTATTTTTAAATTATTGCAAACCAATACCAAAATATTTATAATATAAATGTATGAAAATATTGTTTAAACATTATAATATTGGTCTAAGATAAATAACTTGAAATATTTCGTAAATAATTTATATGAATATTCTCCATCTAAATATAGTCCTGAATGTGCGTATCTGTGTTTTGGTCACATTTAATGCAAAGTCGATGCTCTCACGTAACTCTCCAATAAATGGCTGATAATATCAAAGCATTGCAATAATTTTGCTTCTCCGAAAATTATACAAACTGCAAAAATTACATGAATGTCAGAAACTGATGATAAAATAATTAGCAGCAATAAGAGCAGATCGTTTAGGAATTTGGTGCGGCGCAAACAAATACGCGCATCAAATGAATATTTTCATTTTCCCAGCAAAACGGATGACGGAATATGAGACAGAATGAAATAAAACAAAATACAGTTTATCAACAAAGTGTAAATTGTCGAGTATTTGCTGAGCGAAAAGTGTGAGAAAATGGATAAGATTCTTGATACCTTTATATTTGGAGTTTGAAAAGATCATTCATGCTGAACATCGCAAAGAATGGCCAATTCAAGAATATGTTACCAGAAATAATTGATTAATGTTAACATTTTTCTGAACTTTATAGCATGTTCATCGTTCTTTCTTTCACACAGCTCATTTCATCTGTTTTTTGATGTTGTTGTTGTTATATTTTAAAAGGGGGATCTGGCAGGGAAAATATTCATCACGCTATTAAGAATTTCGTATTCGTTTAAAAGTAGTCAACGGAATCAATGAAGCTAAAGAGCTGATATTTCATAAAGTGTCCGAAAACGTTACGTGATATCATCCTATCGTAACGCTGGATTTAAAATAGCTTTACCGTTTTTAAAATTGTTCACCTTAGAATATCGAATACAATGTCAAGAAACGGCAGTTCAAATGGTTTATATTGTCACGCATTTTCCTAGTGATCATCAATTTGTTTCCAATAAATCTGATTACATATGACAGACAATGTTAACAATAATTGGTTGCACTTTGAGCCTTGTTCTGGCAAAGCTTTATCCCATACAAAGTTTTGAGAAGAATTTAAATTTTTCAATGTGGCGAAACACGCAAAAATCATTACCGTAATAAAACCAATACGTTTCCCTTTGAGCAATATAGAATAACATAAGGAAAAGTGTGTAATATGATAAATTTCATCAAAGTCGACGCAAGCGATTAAATTTCTTCGCTTACATAAGTGTGATGGAGTATCGAATGGTCACTACAACAATGCTGAATAATGCGAAATTTTTGGAATACGAAATGAATACCCCCAAAATTGACACATAAATAAACAAATTAAGAAAAATTAATGAGATTGGTAATTCAAGAGACTTGGCCAATATGCATTTCGCGCATGCTTCACGCATAAAAATAACATAAACACCATATGCAAATGTGTAATTCTGCATTGTACCACATGGCGATACATTCAGACTGACCCATTAACGGAATGTTTCACGAAAAAAGCACAGTAATTTTTGATGAAATAATATGATTAATAACGCTTCTACATTATTGAAACGGGATTCGGATTTTATTACCAGTCTGTTTCATGAGCCAAATGTTTTTTGTAATATACAAAATGCATTTCTTTGACAAATTGCCAAAAGTAACAATTTTTTATATGTATGTACTGGCTATATGTTGTATAACATGCAATAAAAAATAACTTTTCGAGAGTACGGCATATTATTTGTTTGATGTTTGTTTGAAAACAAACATTATGATACGAAAATATGAAGGAACGTGAATCGAACCATGGAAATGCATGATTTTTCAAAATGATTTGCGCACCGCAAAATTTGTTTTCTGGAAGAATTCTATCGGAACAAAATTGCTCTCCCCACGTGGCAATTCAATCATATCATGCTCTTAAAAGAAAAAGCAAATAATATGGTCCAGTCGTCAGTAATAGCGACTTGTTGTATCACACTCACATTTATTTCTTCTCGACATTCTCTGTTCCGCACTGCTACAGAGTGAACTGTATGTGTCAAAGAGAATTGAACGCATTCAATTGTGCGAGAGATAAAATATGCCTGTATTACTTTCGGTGCTTCGCTATAACTAACTATCGAAATTCATTTTTGCAAAGGTTTCAAACTTTCTTGTAAGCAATAAAAAAAGAGAACTAAATATTATGCATTTTTAATGTCTATTAAGGTTACCAGAAATAAATTCCCGGTTGAACAAGAGTTCATGACAATGGATCACACAAACAAACCAATCAAAAACAATCAAGACCTGAACGTCACTAGATATAACTTGAGCAACTGAAACTGTCATTTTCAGTATGTGGCAGCGTGTCGTTGCTGATTATCGAATATCACATGTTTTGTGGATAATGTTTGCCTTCACCTCACCATTATTTGAAGTTGTCTTGTTGATATTGGTTCGAATCTATGCATCTAATTAAAATTAATACATCTCTTTGCCGCTTAGTTTCGATGGGTTTTGGTTTTCTTTGTGCTTTCAATTATATTGGAATTTTATTTCAAACGCTTCAGATTAGACACGAATGAAACGCAATAATTGTCATCTGAAACTTAGTCAATATAATTGGCTATGTGTTTAAAAAGATCTGCACATCCATCTTTCTTTTTTTTGCTTTGCCATGAATGAGCAATCCAATGCAGACGTTCTTTTGTTCATAAAATGAATTGATTTGACAAAACATTTTATTGAATTTGTAGGTTTTGATAAGTTTTAATTTTGAGATTTCTCCAAATAATTATATTTCTCTAATGCATGAGTTTGTATTCTGAGAAGCAGCAAAATTAAAACTCTCTGAAAAACAGCACACCAAAAGGTGTGCTACGTCAATGAGCTGGGAGCTCTCTGTTGGAAAATGTTGTTTAGTTTTATTCAAATGTCCTAATTGAATCGACGATCGTTTAAATCCAATTTAAGAGACAGTGCTACAACATGTGGCTGTTTGCCTAAACAATACTCGATTATGTTAACTGATTGCATTTTCTGTGTGCGATAATAATCAATCTCAATTTTACCATCGTCGACGATCTATTCAATAATGCAATTAAGCGTTTGACTTTGTGTTGTGCAAAGTAATATCTGATCGGTTATTTTCTTTTATCTGGCTATCACTAGGGGTGACACACTCGTTTTTACAAGCGCTTTATCTATAGATGAATAAATATGAAGATTTCATAGGAAATCGATGTGATGTGCAACGTCAATATCAAGCGATTTTGAACCATATCGCAAAAAGGTCTAAAATCGCTTTAAAATACTCAAAAATGCTAAATATTTGCGAATTAATATGTTTTCACCCAACATTATATGCAGAAAACTGAAAATCCGAACAGAACATTGGATGTCATGCTTGATATTTTCAAAAAAGTCTCTTTCCAGAGTCTCTCTCTATCTTTTTTGAGTCAAAATAATTTCCCGTGCTTTAAATACATCTTCTGAATATCGAATAAATGCATTTTTTTTTATTGCTAGTTTATGTTTTATACGAATAATCTTTTTAATAATATATTATTTGCATTTATGTGAGCTATTCAAAAATATAACATAGGATACCCCTAGGGCTATCAGTGTCATTGCGCATTTAACTCGAGTTGTCGTTTTTGTTTCTTGCTGATTTTTCTGTTTTTCTTCTCAATTTTTAGATGTTGTCTCATCGAATTTTGTTTCGGGTCGACGCGCACCAATTCTCAATATAATAATATGTCTTTTTGAATCTGCAACTCCCAATATAAACTAGAATAAATCGTGCTTATAACGAAAGTTCCTTAGGATATGTCTCATACATTGAAATAATAATGGAATTAAAATGTAAGAAACAAAACATTTCGAGGCTTACCAATCGACCGAAATATTATATCGATTTCCTTAATTTACATTTGAATTGATTTCATTTTCGGCAGCTGCTTCATTTGAAGAAAACTGAAACGATGTTTGCTGCATCTACGCACACCTTTCCGTTGGATTTTCTGCTTTGAGCAAGTTTTGTTCACATATTGAACAGAGCTGGTTTGTGTTACTAAAAGCTGTCGTCGCGTCTGGAATTAGCGTGTACGCTTTTCTTCTTAGGATATTGTGTCGACCATTTTATATTCGCAGAGAGCATATTTAAAGTCTCACAATCAAAATGACAAATAAGTAATCCGCCAATTCGAAGCACGTTCGATTTTGCTTGGCTTATTTGATTTCGAATTGCATTTTCTATTTGTTGCTGTTGTTTATATTTTTATTGAATTGCTCTATTTCACTAAATGTGTATTTTCGATTGTATTATCGCAACAAAATTGACGTGAACAAAGTAGACATTCGAGACATTTCGAAAAATGTCACAGCACCGACAAAGGTTAATGTTTGAATGGCACCATGATGAACGGTTAGCGCTTTGTCACGGATGTAGTTGCCAGCTCGATGGTCATTATTGGCATTTTCAGAACGCTTTATTCAAATAAAATTGAATTTAATGTCATGACAGGGAAATCAATGAATTCATTCGCCAAATGTAACACTTTCATATTGCATGGCTAGAAGCGATTCGAAATCAAACTAAACATAAGCACATTTTAAAGTTGAAAACTCTGCTGAAGCTGTGTATACTATAAAAAATCCAGCTTAGTTGCATAGAATTATGTGGCTCTATTCTCAGTGAATGCGTATTTATGAAGGGGATAATCACTCTAACGTTTCAAACAATTTTTCATTTCGTTTGATATTTAATATTTTTCAAATAATTCATATGGGTAAGAATGACAAAAGTTCATATTATTTCATTTCAAATATCCGATTTGGGACATCTAAACATGATTTCTAACTACTTTTTATTGCTATGTTTCAATAAAATATCAGATGATAAGGGTTTCACGGAAAATCAGGGGCGGAGACGCAAGTAAAATGTTTCGTTATTGATATTTGTTCATTGATTTCCATTTATTTTCATACATTTAAGTGATCCCCTAGGTCTTAACGTTTGTACATGTGCAAATTCAAGAATTTTTGCCTCACTACACGTAACATTCAGGTTCAATTTGTGCACGCCACTTACACATCGAAAACCACATGCCGCCAAACTGGTTCCGTCGACTCAAACAAAGAGTAAGAAAAAGAGCGTATTTACGGCCAAAATCGAAAGAAGCAAAAAATAAAAGAATTAAATAAAGCAACTATCAATAGATACGCAACGACAATAGCCACGGCACCAGCATTGACGACGCCATCCGAATAGATGTCGATGGCAAGCAAAAAAGCAAAGAAAAAGAGACAAAAAAGATTCTATACGAGTTAGTTTAGGAGCAAACCAGTAAAGGTCCCTTGTGGACAGACATATTTTTTTTATATCAATAATTCTTTCGGCATCGGTATCGGGACCGATAGTTCACGATCCTGAAAAGAAACGATCTATATGCGATGAACTTAAAATTAAATTCTATGTTGCATGAATTCTTAGAACTACTATCTTAGTCATATTTGAGAAAAATCTTAGACGCATGCGATCACTTTTCTTTTCTGTTTTTTTTAACATTGTTCGATTTTAAATCATCAGAATGCTGCTTTTTTTATCTATGCAGTAAATTCGTGTTATTTTCAAAAATCATATAATCATATGTATGGTTTGTGATGAAATTAAATTCGGTAAGCCGGTAAATGTAGCGGGCTGCTATGTGTGGTTGAACGCGCCATTTGTGTATTACGTATATGTGCAAACAACCACATGAAGCTGCCCGAACACAATCTGCTATGCTATAGCAGCGTGTTCTATTCTAGTAGCATTAATTCGCTCTCCGAGAGTAAGAAATATGGATGAATGGGATCGGAAAGAACTGGGCAAAAGAAGTAAATCGAAAATAGTTTGTCTGTATTTAAGATAAATGGAGCTGAAATAGAGAGCTGTTTGATTCCATAAAAGTAGAATATTCTAGAGATTACTTCGATAAATTTCATAAGTGAATGGGAATACGTATGATCATAATTACCTGGAACCGAAATAAGCGAATTATTTGTTGCATGACTTGATGAAGATATGTCGCTCATTGAACCTAACCATTTCAGCGTTTCTGTTGATGATAGGCTGTCTGAGCATTGCATATGTCCGGCATCGCTCACTATATTCGTTGTGGAGGCGTACGATTGCAAATCAGACTGTGACCAGTGCTGTGACGATGATCTTGACAATAACTCACTTTCCTGCCGCAGTCTGGTGTGGCCCATGCATCGAACCAAACGAATCCACAAGAATGAATGCGATGTACAAACGATTCGGCGTCAGTTTAAGCGCCATTGGTTTTACGCCAATATATATCAGGCATTAATGGGCAGTCAGGTTTGATATGTCAGAATCAAGATTCAGACATAATTCATATCATTCATTGTAGGGATTACACGATTATTCAACCGCATACCAGTGCAGAAATCCAACGTTTCATATGAAAATTATAGGGAAAAAAAAACAAAAAATAAGTACTAAGTTTCTATTAAGTGATAATACTAATAAATAAAAAAAACCATATTATAGATTTATCCAGACCTGAGTGTTGTACACAAAATTAATTAAATTAAAATTTATCAAGGCAGCGAATCGCGAAATGTTAAGATTTCTTGGACATCGTTTACAAACCCATTTTTAACATCGAGACAATAAAAATCTTATGAATCGAAGTCGTTGAATGTGCGCAATAATCGAAGATTTTATAAAATCCATTAAGTGTCGGTCACACAAGCCAATAAAAAGCTGTGAAAAATCGCATTGCAATAAAACAGTTCGACGGTTCGAAATGTCGATAAAATGGGTTTTAAATTGAATATTGCTGTTCTGGAATAAATTGGCTGAATCGAACATAGAAATCGGTAGAATTCAAGAGCACATCTTGTATACGAGAAATATATTGCCATGTCAAGCGTATATACAATCACAAACACATACACATTCATACATGAAACGCGAAAGGCCAGCGCTTAATTTGTCCAGTCTTGTTTCTTTCTCTTTTCTTTCAATATATTTCATGCTGGTGGTACGATCTGTGTATTGCCCACGTTCGAGAACGCAGACTATCCGATAATAAATAGGTATGTTGCTGCATTCTTTTATTATTTTATTATATATTTTTTTCATTCCTTTCCGCTTTTACTTGATCAAGTTTGCGTTTTTGCTTATGTGACATCAAAACAATGGCAAGAACTCAATAAATTAACAGCGCGATATGTGCATTTTGTTTCACCTGGATGTTTAGATGATGCACGCACAGGCAACACTTTATTTCTATGTTGTAAGCGAATGCGTTGGCCCAGATCATATATTAAGTGAAACTTGGGTCCATTTAAATATGTGAACCAAATAGAATCAATGCAAACGTTGAAATCAAAATGGCATCAAATTTACATTTAATGGAATAAAGCACTTTTTCTTTGCATGCCTATTGTTTTGATTGGTGAATTTAAATTGAAAAATAATTGACAATGCGGTAAATATTGAACATTTTACATGGATTCGAATTTGAAATCTTTAATTGACCTGGAGTTTGATTCTATGTTGTAATTATGAAATGTATCTAATGCAAAATTGCAAAATGTAAATAATTTAATTCCTTCATAATCACTTGAGACTTTTCAATAGCGAGATTGTCTCGCATTTTATACCAACAACGACATAATTTAGTAATCATCTATTGTCAAATCGAGAGAAAAATGGTTTTGTTGAATAAAGCAATTTGAGAAGGAATTCCATATTATAATAAAAATAGAGATTAATTACATTCACTGCCATCCAAATATAAATATGCTGCTATTTTCGCGCATTAAAGGACCATTGTGCCTGGTGTTCGCAATTGCACGATATATGACACACGAAAGTCGAAATGATTTTGACACAACTTTATAATACATTTTTCATCATCCATAACAATAAATCGAGGGACAAAAACTAGTCTCGTGAGCATTCAATTCGTGCCGATTTCACTGTTTTCCTAATATTTTTTTTTTCCACTTCATATTTTCAAGTCGTTGATTCACTCAAATCACGATTCCAAACAAACCAAAATTATGTAGAAAACTCATTTTTGTTTGTACTTAGTTTTGCAGATCAGTCAGATAGTCATGGTTAAATAAATGGGTTATGTAAATAAATCAATGAAACAAAGAATGCATCAGCTCGAAAACACAATATTCAATGGTAGAGTTGCCAAATTTTAAAGTTTAAACCGTCGAGTTCGTTGCCATTATTCTTCAAATAAAATAAACTTGAGCAATCGTTGAGTTGCTAATATATACCTATAAAAACCCAAAATGGTGCTTGATAAACCGATGAGAAAACAACATTCAATAAATTGGAAAATCTTAACATTGATAAAATATAATAGAATATATATTGTGGACAAGCAATGTATTTGGCTGGCTGTACAGCTCGGGCTATGCTCGACAGCCAGCTGTCCGTGTAATATAAAGCACTTTATTACGGAACGCGTTGAATAGTTGTCTGGTGAGCACCGCCAGAGCTGCACAGCCATCCAAATAAATTGCTTGATTGTGGAGACGTGGAGAGAGTGTTCAATATAAACACACAACTTTGAATATGTTGAACCTGTGATATAACCACCATAGTTTGAAAACAGCGTTTGTCCATATATACAATTAATTTTGATACATTAGATTAAATGTAAGAGACTTTGGTTTTCCCAAATGTTACGCCGCTTTGTTTATTAATCTTTTTGCGCTAACTGTAACCACAATTTGCATTAATATTTTTTCACAATGTGATCTACGATTGCGTTGGTGTTGAGGTCCTCAAATTGAGGGTTATATCAATCGCATTTATCATAAGCTTAAATTGTTTACTAATGCACTCACGAATTCTAATTGAATTGTTTTTATTATGTTATTTAAAGTTTCGGGTAGAATGTTTATTTGTATACATGTCATATCAGCACATGAATGAATAAAGTGAGAAGAACCTCAGCAACTGCAAGCTAAGTATTTCTAGGTCATCCAAACTCATACCGCATCCGCTGAAGAAGAATAAATATAATGGCAGATACGTCTCTTCCACCAACGCTATTTGATGCACACAACACGGGAACAATATTTTTCACCTCATTTCGTAGAGAGAGAGAGAGAGAGAGAGAGAGAGAGAGAGAGAGAGAGAGAGAGAGAGAAAGAGAGAGAGATCACTAGAAAAGAGAAAATTAGAATAGAACTGTTGAAATAGAGTGGAATCGTGTGCGATATGCGCTGCATGTCTGATTCAAAACTACTCGTCCATTATTTATTGCTTTTTCTGTTTTTAGCAATAATTTCACAAATCTCTGGAAAGTCACTCCTGTTGCATGCTTGCAAGAGATGCCGTAATAATAGAAATGAGGTGTAACGCAGTCGGTGAGTCGAGAAAATTAACCAATCTAATCATGCTCGGTTGTTTTAACATAAATGCATACGGAACCATGAGTGATGAGCTTTTGGAACAATAGATTTCTATTGAGATGTGCACGAAATGCAAAATGGGTCAATGTAATTTCTTGACTCAGATACGACGATTCGGTGCTCATTGGTTGCTTTATTCCGGGGCGAGACAAAACATTCTTGTAAAATAAGCGTAGTATAGTGTTATTCCATTCGTTTCTTTTCTATTTTGGTTCTTGTTGTATGTTTTTCAGGGTCGATCATTTGTGCTGTTGCGGTTGCTGTTTTTCATCTTAACAACAATTAATCGAACGTATGATTTGAATTGGTCTCATCTGTTTGTTTCGCTTGTATTATTTAGAGTTTCTTTCTGTCGAGATCAACTCATGATTTTGACACACTTTTCAATTTAAGACTATAGTTTATGGCGTTGTGCTCTCTACTCACCGGTCAAGAAATGGAGTTGCTGACGTTGAGTCCGTACTCGATACGTAACTATGATAGCCTTCGGATTGCGCATATGAAGATTGCTTCTGGTGGTGGATATACTGAAGTCGACTATACTCCTCAAGCTCGGCTTGAGTTAATGTACTCGGATGGCTCACAATATCGTCCTATAAATGCAAACAATATAAAACAAAAAATGACATTGAATTTCGATGAAATGTTTTCTGATATGTTTAATAATAAAAGAGAGGTAAATGAATGGGTTCCAATTCTGAATAAGAATAAGCTTGAGAAAGAAACTTTGGTTGCAGTTCGATTTTATTGTAAATGCGCCAATCGGAAGAAAACAGAATGTTAAAAATTACATTTCAATTTCAAACCTGCACCAATATTTCAAGATTCAGATGCAAACTGATTTAAACCATTACCTCAGAGTGGAAGAGTAATTGTTTAATTTGCTCAAAAGTATGAAAGATTTTATTTTAATATGTTTAAAAAAAAATCAATTCGCGTTAAATCCTTGCAGACATGAGTTTTTGTTGAAAAATATAATGATAGAATTTATAACATTACTAATTAACAAGTTATTGACGTTCAAAATATGTTATAGTCAATAAAATCGGAACTCATCGCCGTTAATATTAATAACATGTGTTATTGAAATATGTATGAACGCGCGTAACCAAAGAAACGATGCTGCATTAACGAAATTGAATAAATCAACGATTTCGGGAATAAGGACGTTTACGATTTATATAGTTTATTTTGAAAACTTTCAAAACAAGTTTTTGAATGAACTTGAATGAATGTTCCCCCCTAAATATCTCTCCGCGAAGAGATCAATGGATACGCTACTGAAAGTGTGATATCATCGAAGGAAAGACTTACTTGTGCCATAAGTAAAGAAAAACCAAAGAAGTTTAAAAATTGACTTAATTTTTAGTAAGTCTATAGATTCTAGTCATATGAGTTCGGAAATTTGACCCAAAATTCAATTTCTCCTCAAAGTTGACTTAATCTGAATATACGATTTATAAAACTGTGTCTTTAAACACTCATATGAGCACATAATATTCGGCCAACGGCACTCTCCATGCGCGCAACCATGCATAAATCATCATCAACGAAAAATGAACGTTTTTACGCAACACTAAAAATTTTTATGGAATATTCAATGATGAATGAATTTCGAGTGAACAAAACAAAAGAAACATGATTTTCAATTGATAGCGTTTGCGTTTCTAATAAAAGATATTCTTAGATTTGAACATTCTCAAACAACTTTCGTGCTATATTTATTGAGTGAAAAGTGGAAGTGCATGTTAACTCTAATAACATCACTCAATCATGATAGATTTTCATTGATATCATATGAAATTATGGCCTCAGACATGTCCATTTTTCAGCAATTAATGAATTTGGCATTTTTAATCATCTCTTTCGAAATGTTTATGCCAAATTGAAGAAGGTAAGTATCGTGTTCATTAGACTTCAAATTTTACTCATGAAATAGCATTGCTAGTGGAATTATGTAAGTGGTTCTCTTCTTCTAGACAAATTCATTAAATCATAACAAATATTTTCACTTGAGTATTTTGACACTGAAATGAGAGTTTCACACCCATTTCATAATGGGAAGACAATATAATTGAGAGTGACTGTCCATTTATAAGTTAGGTGCGTATATACGCTCATTGATACTGTCAAACTGTCGATGAAAATGCATATCTGATGCCTTTGATGTCTTTGTTCTTCTTCACACAAATATGTTGAGCAGACCTCGATGCAAATGCTAATGTTTTTGGAACGAAAAGTCCGTTCGTAAGTGTAATTGGTTTAATATTTTAGTCATTAACACGTGGTTTGAAAAGTCCCGAGGCTAACTAAGAAAAATAAATTTTTTAGGCAAAATTCGACTTTATTCATCAAGATAGTCTCCTTTGAGGGCGATACAATAAGTCCAGCGTTTCTCTAACATTTCGATACCCTTTTTATAGTACGATTTATCAAGACCCTCAAAATAAGCTTCAGTTTCGGCAATAACTTCTTCATTTGACCCAAATCTTTTTCCACGGAGCATTTTCTTGAGATCTTTGAACAGATAACGCGGCACCCATTTCGAAAATAGCTTTCTCATACCTAAATGTTTATGTAAAATATGATGTACACGTTCCGTTGATATCTTTACGATGTCAGCAATCTCACGCAATTTCAGCTTACGATCACTTCGAACAATTTTCAGGATTTTTTGAATGTTTTCTGGAGTAACTGCCTCATTTGGACGACCAGAGCGTTCAGCATCATCGGTGTCTGTACGGCCACGTTTGAAGTCAGCAAACCATCGTTCCACTGTTGCTTTCGATGGAGCAGAGTCCGGATAACATTTATCAAGCCAAGATTTTGCTGTGACGGTATTTTTCCCATCAAAAAACAATGATAAATCAACACACGAAATTGCTTTGAATCCATTTTTTTGAAAATATCACACTAAATGCTTCAATAAAACCACTGTTTACTTGTGAACTAAACGTCAGATTGTCATGAAATTTGGACAGGCGTCGTTTGAAAGATTGTACTTTCTAGAAATAATAAGGATTTTATAATAGTGACGCCATCTAGGTGTCAGCCTCGGGACTTTTCAATCCACGTGTTATTTATCAGCGGCTTGCATTCATAGGACTTTCTACTTTTTCTCTCGATGGAAAGAATGAATGCAAAGAAAAGATAGCTCTTTTGACCAAAATGCTACGCTGCATCTATTTAAATTCTTAGTTCGGAACAATTTAAATGAGTGTTAAATCAAAAAATCTGATTCAACATCATTCATTTGAAAGTAATATAAATAATATGCCAGTAATTTCGCAATATGTCAATAAAAACTATACAGTACACAGTTCAAATGGCATCGTGATCTTTTCACATCTTGAATACTAAGCTTTTTGGCAAAATTAGATAAATAAAACCAACGAAACTCGACAATTATAGTCATACGATCTCAAGATAATTGCAGTGCGTGTTTCATGTAAAATATTTTTCTAAAATACATATATCTGCTAGCTCTTGTGGATTTCTTGTTTTCGTTTTAGCGTTTTATTGTAGTTAAGCGTCTATTGCTCTGTACCGCTCTGTACCGTCTCTATCGTCGATCGTTCAACGCCTCGGTATTTGGAAGCTTGCGCATTGACTATGAACCAAATAATTGAGTGCCAGGGAATAAAAGTGAAGATACAGAATCGTGTTCGAGCAGGAGTGTCACAGGAGCGTTGCTGTGGCAGAAAACCACCATGAAAATTGATTTAGCAAAAATGCAACATGATTTGTTACTACTTGGAAGATTCTGAATCTTCACTTTTATTCTCAGGCACTCAATTGGACATTGGTACAGTTGCACTATCGTCCTAGTCGACAAAAATCATTATTTACATATATCTTCGTACGTTTGCTTTGTTTTGAAAAAAATTGTGATATGTTTTGGTTTTGTTCAAAGCGATCGATCCATTTGACACATGTACTATCTAACACTAAGTTATATTCAATAAGCACAATTTATCTATATGTTTACATGACGAGCGATGTTTTGGTTTCACTTCATTCGATTGTGTTACTTTTGCTCTTCCATTATATTCGCAAGTTTCGAATCAATTACATTTCACATCAAATTTCTTTTCTCAAATTACATTTTCATTATTATTCACCCATTATTTATAAGTTAAATATGATTCAATTGGTATCGTTGTTGTTCGAATTGTGTTGCAAACTGCAACAAATCTTCCGTTGTTTTAAATCCGTCCAATGAAATATGATCCACTAAAAATGCGGAAATTGACGTTATTTATGATTTTCCATTGCTTTGGCACACCATAGATATATCGTGTTAGCTTCTTCTCTCCCGAAATGTATATGTGTGTACGAATCGAAAGTATACGCCAGTATACGCCTTATGAAATAAATCGTGTTGCCCTACAAATGGAAATATATCAACTTTTTTGTTGGACAAACCTTACAGCATATTGCTATGAGTTTTTGAATTTGCGCAAAATTACATGTACACATTAGAGTTTAAAACTTATCACATTTTTCCATCCTCTTACGAATTTCACTAACGCTCCTTTGCAAGCGCCACTGTCGTTGTTATGATTTTGTAATGCGATGGGATGGTGTAATGCCACCATTTCTTCGCTAATACCTCGGTGCACACTGTGCATTTCACAGCACAAAACGTGCCTCAATTGAAAGTGTACTTCACCAGCTGAGATTATGTTTGTCGCTCGCAATTTAGAAAATTGCACATATTCATTTAGCCAATGATTACAGAGAAAACGATACAATAAAATATCGAGAGGAAATGGAAACGGCAGAATTTCAGACTCGTCAAGTAGTGTTTGATTGAACGAACGTCGATTGAAGAGCAGGATGTATGCAATCCATTTAGAAAGAGTTTTTACTTACGTAATTATTGTATCAATAGCTCAGTGTGTTGGATAGTGAAATCTCTGATGATCAATTTCATTTTTATAATAAAGATACTTTTTGTTTTGTGATGTTTGTCTTGTCCATGCTAAGATAACCAGTCGATTTTGCCAGTTTCGAATGAAAGGAGAGACATATTATTGGTGCATGTTTTTTTAATCAAATTTATGACATGTATCAAAATAAGCTATTTACATCAACCTTGAGGATCACTCCATGATATTGGGGAATATTTCATCATTTCTGAGTGTGAAATGTCAAAAGAATATTAAAGCTATTTTACTGTTATCTTATCAGCTGTAGACTTTTGATAGCACCACAATTTGCCATTTGAAAAACTGGTTTGACGTACGAAGTAGATAGAAAGCATGACGCAGCCATTCTCAGCATGATACAAATATCTTTCTAAAAACAAATGGCATTTTCTCTTGGCGTATAAAAATTCCACGAAATACACAGAACACAGGTATTTTCTCCGTCTTTTAAGCAAATATGAAATATAACAATGATAATAATAATACTGAATATTTCGGGTCAGTATACAAAATGATCTCTCATCGATAAAGTCTAGGACAGTATTAGTCAATGCGAGTGACGCAACATACATTGACCATACTTTCAATAATTACTTAAGTGAAGATAGTTTCTCGTCGTCATGAGTCAGTGACCGCAATGAATGCAATGGACGATTTGGGGCATATCAATACTTTAAACCCATCCTTTCAAAGGAATTCCGTATTTATTTATTTCTCTTTTCACTTCAGTATGACAAACAAACATTTAACCACCCAGATATTTATCTAATTTATGTAAAGTGATGGAAATGGTGTTTTCAGCGTTAAAGATGCTTTGCATCAAAGCAAAGTGAAATTGTTCCACAAAGAAAAGCCAAGAATCTAGGATTAACATCGAGGAATGAATTGTAATATCGATGCAAGACGGTCAGAAGTCCTTCTGGATGAAATACATAAAGCACGCAATCGGCGGTCAATAGCTCGTGATGATTATGTTTCTTGGACTGATGTTGATTGTTTTGAATGGACGCACTCCGTTACAAGCTGTAAAGTAGGTATGCCTTATTTTGGACACGAAGAAATACGGTTGTTGTCCGCACAATCAAAGGTAACTTCCACAAAAGGAACGAAGATCGAAAAGTGGAAAAAATGAAAACACAAAAACACATTAAAAGAGAAGTGAAACCACCGATGTTTACCCTTCACAGCTCTTAGCGTCAACATATTTTCAACGGCCTGTTACGTGCTCCTCGATGGTTTTCTGGACATTGCATATCTATCGCATATAATATCGCAATGCGACCCCGAAGTGCGAGGATTTTCTTTTATTATTTCGTGTGCTTGTTATATTAG
Source organism: Obolodiplosis robiniae (assembly GCA_028476595.1). Classification (NCBI taxonomy): domain Eukaryota; kingdom Metazoa; phylum Arthropoda; class Insecta; order Diptera; family Cecidomyiidae; genus Obolodiplosis; species Obolodiplosis robiniae. Next base: position 965,430 of record CM052017.1, on the reverse strand, counting down.
GCGTTTATAAATGTAAATAAAAAAAAGGGAAAAATACGGATATTTTTTTGTAAAACCAGTATGAGATACATTTGTGGCGTTTTTATTTTGCGATAGCCTGTTTATACCTGTTATTTGCTTGTTTCATATGCATGCAGGCATTTAGCGTGTTCCTTTTTTTCATTTGTTTTTTCTGTTGTTATTCTTTTTCGCTTCAAAACGGTATTGCAATGATGATTCGCTGTGGGCTTTGTAGCAGTTGGTAAGTCAAAAAAAAAATTCTCACATATTCGCTTCTTAATTTCATTTTGTTGTATTCGCTATGCGCGTCCTATTCTGACTCGGTTCTGTTCGTGTTTTTGTCATCGGCTTCGTTCACATCGAATCGAGATTCCGGTATGCACACGAATGCTACATTTATGTGTGCTTGAATAATGTTCATTTGATTATCTCAATTTAAATTGTTTTCTTTATACTCATCGTTTTGCCGGCGTGTAACGTGAAACACAGCCAAAATATCTGTATCGAGCTCTCTTTTGGCGTTAGTTTTTTTGATTACACATTCAAGTCTCAACAAAACAGAATACGCGATTCATTCGAAATGTTATTCTCTCTTTCTCCCCATTCCTCTTTCTCTCCAAAAATACTGTGGATCTTCAGAAAAAATAATTAATTCGTTGAAAGATGAAACTAAACGCCGGCGAATATGAAATACAACAAAAAATAAGCAAATTTTTGGATTATTATGATGTAACATGTACGATTATGAACTCGATGCCCCGGATGCACACGAACTATCTTCACTCCTGGCAATTTTTGTGAGTCAATGAAGAATTCATTTTTGTGAAGCATTTCTTATTTCACCTTTGAATCATTTCAGTTTCAATTGTTTAATTATTTTAAACACAATTGAGATCTGTCTGGCTGTCCGGCACATATTTGGAAATCAACATCAATCACTAATCGTTTAGCCTAAAAATGTTGATATGTTCAATATGAAAATGAGTTCTTTCCCAAATACTGAATATATGAAATGATCTTAGCATGTTATAGGCTTTTAAATCTTCAGACAAATTGACACTTATATACATCCCATGCGCACCAGACGATTCATCCATTCTTTGCGAATTGGTGTTGAGTCATCGTTCTTGCTTAAGTTGTCCTTAATACTGGAAACTACATCTTCTTCTAAAAAAAGTCATTCACTCAACCGAATCGAATAGAGAATCGTATGAAGAATTAAAACAAAGAGGACGAAAAAAACGATCTATTCGAAGGTTTCGAAAAATATACTTAAAATTCAACCGCTTTTCTTTTTTTTCTGAATTGAATAAATGTTTCAGCTCGCCGTCATGTTATTCTACGAAATGTTTATCATCGATAAGAGCGCTTTGATTCTCGAAGTGTTGAATAAAGTGAAATGGAAACAGAGAAGAGCTCACAACAGAAATTCTTCACAAAAAATTCCAACTCATCAGTTTTCATCGATGATGACAAAATGAAGATCCTTTCGAATGTGGTTGAAATCATTCGATTGTATGGTTTTGGTCTCAAAATATATTGAATCGAATTGAATGCTATGATTCATTTCAGTTCTTTTAATGGCCCGAATTGTTGTCTGCGGTTTTTCAAATGTTGAAAGTTTTTTTCAGATATTTATTCAACAGTGACTAAATACGATGTGTCTTCCATAAAATTGTACAAATTGCATTCAGAAGAAATGCAGTGTGCATGCGCGCGGTACGCTTTAAAGAGACCAAGGTCAGAAACACCAAATGCATATTAATTTTAACTTTTACTGACGAATGAAATAAATGGCAAACAGCAAAATGCCGAAAAAATGCTATAAAAATACAAAAATAAAAAAAAAAACATGCAAAATGTTGTGCTGCATAACAGAGCATTCATGTCTCTAGATACAAATCAGTTTATGAATCAGTAACCGAACATTTTGGAAAAGTCGGCATAACAGTAACAGAGTCGATGGAGAAATAACATTCATCATTGAACATGGTCGTTGTTCTCTTGCATATCCTTTACTTTGTTTGCATGCACGCCTCATACAGTTTCCAGCCATTTTTTTGACCCATGTTTTTATTGGCGTCCCTGTATGTGAATTTATTATATCGTCCGGCGCAGTTTAGTTACATGGTTTCCCATAAATTGTTGATGGTTTTTACTTTTCTATCTATACGCGTTTCCATCGCCAATTTTTATATCATTACATTATGACGATTGGCAATGTTTCATAGCCATCATTTTAATTGAATTTCCTCGGCAATACATTTCAATCCGCGAATGGCGGCATATTTCCATATGGAGTGCTTTACTGCTTCATCATAAAAAGTTGGAAATAATAACAAAAAATCGTATATCTCCAGTTGATTCTCAATAAAAAGGCCATGATATTTAAACCAAGTCAGCTGCACTATTCATTGAATACTTATGCTCCGCATTCTTGTTGAAAATCGCAGTGAAGTGGAAAAAATATTTGTTATCCCAAAATTGATAGGATGAACGACGAAAACTTTTAAAATTTTAATTTCCACCGTATGCCATTCTTGCAAAATTATACAATACCATATTGTTATCGTTTATAATATTATTTTAAGATGATCAACATTTGAGACCGTCTCTTTCTTCTCATCAATTCTTAATTCTATTCTCCTGTTTCACAACAAGAACAACCATATAGAATCTATATGTGTGACCAAACGAATGAGCATTTTTCCAATGTGCACACAAAAATTCAAATTGAATATATGTTTACATACGTAGAAAAAAATCCCTGCGAAACAAAATCCTAACATAAAATTTTAATGGAGTGATGTACACGAAATTTTCTGTTTGTGTGTGTGTGTGGTGATTTGAGTTTTGAATCCTTCGTTTTTTCGACTTGGGTGGTATTATTCTTCATATTTTTTTCTTTTCCATAAAAGGGAAAAGTATTGGTTTCACGAACGGCTAGCAACTGCTTATTTTTGGCGTTTATTGGCCTAATTGGTTGTTGTGTGTTAAAACGTGGTCCGAAGCCAGTCGCGAACCTTAGCTTGTAGAACTTTCGTATTTATTGCATACATGTCTATGGCTTGTAGCAAAATTGAAAAATTGGAGAGAGTTTCATTATTGTATTTTTATGGTTCTGGGCATTCGAAGTTGCTGTTTTTGATAAGACAAGAGGCTTAGAATTCGCACAACGATTTATGGTGAATGATATTCCCCATTTATTTGTCGAATTAGTTATGGATATAACATGGGCGAAATTTTTCGCCGTATTTTGTCACATTCTTGGTGAATATGACCACGTTTACCATTACGAGTGACCTTTGCATACAATAAAATGACGCATATCTTCTCGTTCATTTGCAATATTTACAGATATGTTTTTGTGCATTCATAATAAGCTGATCGATTTGTATAATTAAGTTTGAGAAATGATCAATTTTGAAATCAGAAAAAGACAGAGCACGTGAACCGCACAAATCATTGAGGCTCAGCCAAGTGAGCGATGTATTTTGCGTGCAATGCTTACAATAGTGTTGCTCACATCAATGAGTGTGTGCATCCCTCACTCAGAGTACTCATAACATTCAAAGGCATTTTGTACAGCTTCATTGTGAGCAGTCTGAGTGAGCGACGCATACACTCATTATTGCGTGCAGCATAGCGCTCACGTTCAATGCGTCACTCACTCGACTGAGTCTTCATGGCATACACATCGAATGTTTGGTTCATCAGAGTAGCATTGGATAAACACATGAACACTTCACTACAGCCAAATACATCATATACATATATTTATAACGAAAGCATAACGATGACAACAGTAGTAACAATGCTTATATAGTTTTCCTTTCATAACGCAACATTTATTGAATTCACTATACTTTATCAAATTAAATGGCAAAAATGAAATGTGGATACATTTAAAACAGCAGTTAACATTTGAATGTTCTGCGTATGAAAAATACTAAATGGGTTCACACATCATCAAAAAGATCTAACGAAACAAACTGATCACCTAGCTATGAAACTAGCGCTGCAAAATATTCGCTCTATGTTAATGCAGTCATTGTTATACAGGGTGGGCCATCTAACGTTTTCATTTTGACAAAATTGTTTATTTAGCTCAAATGTCAAAATGTCTCAAATGTCAAAATTTAAATGTCAAAATGGAAGATGTCCCACCCTTTAATTTTCGTTCGCATTTTTACGCTTCTGTGTGTTTTTCTCTTGATCTGTTTCATTTGCAGTATATTTCCGGGATATGGACAGTTTATTGCGGTCGATATGATGATTTATTTTTAAACGTACGGATTCCATTTTCATCCTGCATTGAGCTTATCATGGTTTTGTGTGTGCTGTGTGTTTAACAACTGACTGTTGCCTTTTTGCTTAAGGAAAAAAGAAATGTCGAATCATCAAACTGCAATTGGATCGATCAGCTCATTAGGCCTTCGTAACGGGCACCGTTGCCATAAAAGTCACAATAAAAACAGAAATCAGCTACAGAGATAAATAAGCTATTATGCATAATTCCACCATATTTTTGGTGTCCTCTTTATCCACAAGAGAGACAATCACATAGGAAAATGTACGACGCATCGCAAATAATTGAGAATATAATAAATGAAATGAAACACGACGGAAAAATGGAAATAAATAAAACATCCCACTTGATCAAATGAAATACAAACAAAGAAAGCTGACATTTTAAATATTTCATGTCAGAACAAAAAATCACTAAGCCTCGATGTGCATGTTCGTATGACAAATACATAAAATCAGACGTTATGAATATTATTACGTGATTCCTTCTTTACATTTGTTGTGTGCTTTTTGTGTTTTTTGTTTGTTTGTCGTTCAGCCGTTTTTTGCTTACTTCTTTTGATCATTTCAATATTTCTTGAAGATGAAAACAAGCTGACGAATGTTTCGAATGACGCTTGAGCCGTTGCTGAGATTCCCATCATTGATGTCTTTGTGTAAGTTTTTATCATTTTTCATTGACATCGGCATATGATCAGATCGTGGTACAATGTGTGATTATGACTATCTAAGCAGTTACAGCAGCATCAATTGTTCATTGTTTTTTTTATCATTTTATGAGCCCATTCGAGCCAGAAATGTAAACTTGTACGACAATAACCTTTAATTGAGAAATTTTGCTACCCAAATTACCTCGTTCACCACTAAACAGCTGATCATGCACCGATGGATAGTTATAACAAGACAGCGCCAATCTCTAGGCTTACTCACAAAGACTGTCAGCCATAAGCACATGGAACGAATGGATTATGTTTGCTACTGATAGATGCACAACAGTTGATAAGTTCACGTGATGTAATTATGCTGTTTGACACGAGACTTCCATCTAAATGAGCTCATTTAAAAGCTCAACATGAATCCAATATTCTTTCGTTTGCATAAATCAAACTTATAAAATAAATCGATTCATGAAAATGTGCATTTCAATGTTAACAGTATATGGTCTTGAAAGCCATTTGGAATGCTGTAATCGACAATGCACAGTCATCTATGCCATGCGAATATAAGAAAGCATATGACAATCGGCCATGTATTATTTTCATACCGAATGGGAAATGCTTTGAGTGGGTTTCTTTCAGAGGCAAATCAATGCTGCAATTGTTGTACGAGCGCATTCGCCTCAATCTTAAGATGTCGTGATGACTGTTCATTACTCACTTTATTTTTGTTTTACCGATCCTATAGATATATACGCTGTATCGAACTTTCACACAGATCCATTCATGTGCAATGACACGCCAATTGAATTTTATCCGCCCCACCAACATTTTGGCTTCGCTCAGAATCAGAATAAATCAGAATAAATCAGAAACGGGGAATACCAATTTACATGCACACGATATTTCAGAAGGAGGTCAACATATAAATTACAAAGGGGGTAGACTCAAATTTAAGATTTATTTAGATTCAAAACGATTCATATATTGTAGTTTCGTAAAGATTCATTGATATTCTTAAAATTCAATTAATGATGAAGTTCAAGGGACTTCATTTTGATAGAATTCATTATTAAATGATTTTGATGCAACATTAGAATGCCATCGGAAAAGATTATCTTTGATTGGGCGACAACCAGATGATCAAAACGAATGGAAGATATTTCAATGTATCGATGTGAGCACAAGAGATCTATGCATCTTACTCATCATAGAAAAGAATCAGTGTCCGATGCGTGCAAATCGATGTTGAAAGTATAATATTTGCTGTTGTCTTGAAACACTAATATAATGTGTAGAGGCTGCAGACTGCAGGATAATGCCAATCTCATAACGTGTGTATCTCGGTGTTTTTTGTGTATGGATTCAAAATGTCATAATTTCACTAGAAATCTATTGTAGAAAACCGAAATAATAATAAAGTTTTAGCTGGCTTAACCATTTTGGGAATATTCATGTCCTGCCATTGAAAATAACTCAATTAACGAGACAAAAACCACGTTGATTAATTTTATCCAACATATATAAGCACGAATCTGAAGCCCGTAATCAATCACTGAAATCGTTGTCACGAATAAATAAGTGTGTACACAAAACGTGTAGTCTTGCGGTTTGTGTAGTAAATGATCGTAAGAAGATCAAAAGGTTAAAATGATCACAGTCTTACATACAAACGAGCACGTCTAAAGAGCATTGTCTAACGGTTTCCTCGAAAGTGGAAAAATGCAATGTATTGAGAAGAGCAGTTTTTAGCAGCCCGAAGAATCAAAAATATTCGCGTCAAGATAAATTCAACATTTTTTCGGTATGTATTATGCCCATGGCTATTGTCATAGTTGGAGATGAATGGCTCTGATCTTGATAGATGTATTCCTCCATTTGGATCTATTGCATATGTAGCACATTATTTATAAATAATTAAAGCGAATGATGTTTATATTTGAAGTGAATCAACAACACCAACGAGTGTGCGTTCTCCAATTTCGATTATCTCGATGATTTTCTACCAGACTAATCGAAACATCTTGCATTTTACATTCCCTTGTGAAAATTGTTCAACTGCCTATTCATCTTTGACTGGCTATCTCGAACAAAAAAGACAACTAAAATAAATTATTGTATACTCAATGTTGGCCCAAATTAAGCAACTGCCAAAAAAGTGATTATTTTACATAGAAAATATAAAAATAGTCACCTAAAATCATTAAATTTCGATTACAGTCAAACGATCGCTAGTCACTTTTTAAAGAACACATTGTTTGATTCTCCAGCGGAAGCCTTCTCTCCTCTTATTTTTTTTTTCTTTTCTTCAAAATGGCAATAACTACAATACAAAAATATTCAAGTGTGTCTGATAAATCCGAAAAACGGAATGATTTTGATGTTTAGCTTACCTAACACTTAAAATACCGTTAGTATTATGTCCAATATACAGTATATATAACCGACAGTGTGGCATGCAAAATTAGCAAAAATGAAAGCTTAAGAAAAAAGAAATCAAAGAAAGTCATCACCAAAATAAGTGGAACGGACGAAGAAACGAAAGAAGAGCAAATGAACCAATAAACTAACGAATAAACACACGAAGGTGATGCAACACGTCTTTGAAAATCGAAGATACAGATATGCAAGAATCAAGACAAAAATTCAATACACATGCAAAAACCGTAGTCACAATAAATTACAAGAGTGGGCAAATAATTAAATCAAAACACTTCAATGTCATTTCCATCTTCTGTCCGAAATGCTTTTAATTGGACACTTCATCGACAATGAACGAATATTAAACAGACTCATCTGAAATATCTGATGGGTGTTGCATATACATATGTTTTTAAATCTATCAAAATAACATCTTCTTTGAATCGGCCATGAATTATCTTTTATAATTACCGATAAATTGATGTAATAAATTAAATGATCTTCATTATGTTATTTCAAGCGGGAACTGTTTTTAAATTGTAAGACGTCAAGAAAAACGTTGTTACATATGGAAATACAATCAAAATGTATAAAGATAATTTTGCCGCAGAATGTCGAGGCCAAATATTATGATTGTTAGTTAGGTAGTTTGTCTCCAGATATGGTTAATATTTTGGGAACTTGAACTGAATTTTTCAAGATATATTGTTGTGCCACTAACAGAGAATACATTTCGCTGCGCTGCTCATATATATACTGCTTCAAAATAAAACACATAGCAGTCCGCGCGTGTAGTCTACATTCAAATAATAAAGAACATTTACATGGAAAAGTATCTTTTCTCTTTCATTCGTACAGACTTGAGTGTATCGCTTCTTTTCGCTGGTCTCTTTTCAACTTGAAACAATATATAAAGCAGCGCGAGTTTATGTGAACAGAGTGCATGCGTTGAAATAACGAATGCCGAGAGTTGCTATTGTCAGCTGTATCTGAGCAGCGCAGCGAAATGTATTCTCTGGCCACTAATATCAAGAAATCGGAAGTGAATTCTCATATGTGTTCAAAAAACTCTCCTGCTCTGTCTTTACTATATTTTCCAAACTAATAGTTGCTTTTTTTCAATAACTTTAAGGAAAATCGCTGCAAATATTCGTGCATATGCCAAAATATGTATGTCTTTTAATTGCTATGAAATACAGTCTACTCAATATACGAAGATGTGAAAATTACAAACAAAGCAAATTTAATAATAAGTGTTCAACGAGAATGAATTTCCCATGATTACTGTTTCTTTTTAAATAAAAGTATGATAACAAAAACAAAGATTTCGAATTTTCTTTTCCCAATCCATCTTTGAGTTCCATTAACATAATTAATTTCCGTGGTAGACATTTGATCTACAATTTTCACTTTCGTTATAAATACAGAAATTGCGTAATTAGCATATACTTAAAATTGGTTGGTATGGTTCCTATTGTGCCTGTATTGAGATTCTTGGCTTAGGAATTATTTGTTATTTAAATAGAAAAGAAGCCATGGAAACGAAGTGTTGAACAATCTGTCTCTTTCATTCTTATGCAATTTCCTACTAGAAACACTTGAAATCCTATTTATCCGAATTCGCTAGAATCCCCACACATTATCTTATTGTAAGTCGTTTGAGATATTTCTGTGAATGCTGTGCAATCATTTCGGATAAATTTCGAATTAAAATAAATTTTCTTGTACTATTTTTTGTATTTTATATTTCATAATTGACAATGTGTTCATTTGAAACATAATGAAACAATTCTTCAACAGACACGCGTACTTTTATCGATTGATGAGCTGAACTGAATAGTGCCAACCCTATGGAAATTCATTTTGAGGAAAAGTTAGATATTCCTCGTAGCTCTGGAAGACGAAAATCTGGAAGAGAATTAATTTTGATGTTTTATTTCAACGACCGATAGGCAATGCTGGGAAAAGGGGAAAAGCTATCGCAACCAGAATAAAAGTTCAAAACATATTATAAGGATAAAGAATGATTTTGCTGCTACTTCTGAGCAGATCAAAAGTAACATTTTCTGATTCACAGCTTCAGTTAATTTGAGCGTATTTCAATTATTCCGTTCTTATGAGGCTTCGAAAAAAATTAAAAAGAAACATTTGAATAATCTTTGGTGGCCATAAATTTCAGAAGCAAAGAATGTGTGCATTCTGTTTTCAATTGAAAACAAAACTTTTTAATCTTATCTCATTCAAGATAACATTTAAACCAAAAACTGATACAAAATTGGACCAAGAAGCTAGAAAATCGCTGAAACTAAATCAAAAGTGTATCTCTGGCCGCACAAATAGAAAATTGCGCACAATTTCCGACAACATTAAGGAAAATAAATTAAAAGTGATTCCGATCTTTGTTTATTTTTTCATGAGAGTTCAAATAGAAATTCATTTCCTAAATACGAATTAAAAATTAGAAACTCATAGAATTATATCGTTTTTTGAGAGATCAAATAATTGGCGTAAACTTGATTGGTTTCCAATCGTATGGTATTAGTACAATGAATTTTCCACCATCATTATTCGATCATCAATCATAAAGGTAATTACGAACGTTACTCGCCACACGTTTTTTGCTAAACCATATACAAATGGTTCGGCAGCAGCACATTTTATTAGTTCGCATACAGAGACTTATGGGAAAATCAGAACACATCGGATCTCTAATTACGATTATGTGTATTCGAAAAATTGTATAAGCAATTTTCCGAAGCGCGCTCTTCGGACAGACTGAAACCAATGAAGATCTTTCAATTCGTAGACAACAGTGTCCATTTGACGTTTAAACTTATTTGGTTTGCGTATTTTTCAAATGCAAGTACTTGGCCAAAGTATAAATAATCAGAGCAATGAATTTTTCGAAAAGCATTTAATATGAACGCCCCGGAGGAATAGAGCGTATAATGAAAAATTAATTAAAGGGAATTTCAAGCGAAAATTGGTTGTTCCTTTAAAATCTTTATTACTACAAAAGTCTGTAAAGTGTGGTCAATTATGTCTAGAGACGAAGTTATTATTTGATTACTTTATTTGTATTATTGGTGTTTGCATTAAGATTTGTGTCACCCGTTTATTATTTTATATGATGTTTTTGTCTTGGGTTTGAGCGAACATAGATCAAAAACTATTTTAAATCCTTTCCGTGTGCTTGTTCGTGTTGTATTTGTGGGTATATAACAAATGTCGCAACGCAATCCAGTTCCAATGTTACAGCTTTGAATTACTCTCGCGGGTTTTTTGCAGAACTAGATTTATTTGAACTTTTGGGTGTTGATAGTGAAGCCGATTTTGCAGAGAAAAAAACTAAATACATTCAATCAATCGAGAATTGAAATCAATTCAAAGTTCAGAGACATTTAATACGATTTATTCTTGAATTTTATGTAATTTCTAATGAAGAAAATATTATTGAATGTATTAAAATGTCTAGCAGCAACGTAAACTTGAAATTTGTGTGAAAAGCGCCCTTCGGCAAGAACGTGCTTTTGAAATACCTCGAAAAATATAAGTTGCATTAATTTTGCTCGATTATTATGCAACAAAATAAAGCCACCAATCATAATTCAAATGGTTGCTAAATTTTTTGACAACAATGATTGCTCGTTAATGCTGCCAAACAAGACATACAAATAAAGAGACCAAATGCTTAAATGGTCGAAAAAATGACGATGTTTGATTGGTTTGCTTGTTTTATTTGAAATAATTGCTCACGTCGGCTGTTGGGTCGCCAGCAATCAAGCATTTTCCTTGCAGCTGATATCCAATACGCAAATGATAGAGAATCTATGTACGGTCTTGTGCCGAAAGCATCATATTCATTATTGCCGATGATTTCAAATCACGGTACACACTTGTTTCGAAACATAATTCGAATGAAATTTTCCACGCGGAAATTAGGAACGTTGCAGAAAATTTGAATGACGAATGGAATACTGTTAAAACGATCGAGATTTGGTTGTCACTTCCTATGACAAAGTTGTTAAGCCATCATCGAATTTTACAATCGCACGATTGTCAGTCCGGTTCAAGCAATTAAGAAAAATATCGTTAATTTAATTTCGGGTTCGGTACGATTAAATGGCATGGGCTTGATTTTTTTTTTTTTTTTTTTTTTTCATCGGATACGTTTGATAGGCTCAAACACGTGTAATTACATGGCTTCTGAATAAAGTTTGATTGTTCACAATATTTTGACATAAATCACATTAATATTGCAACTCAATTAGATTTAAGCGCCATTTAATCAAAACGCTTATTTATCGATTGTCGTTTCCGTAAGATTTTCCATTGAAACCAGCACATTCATTTTCAACTGCTGTTAACTAACGGATTTCGATCGAAAGGCCAATGCATTTTATTTATAAAATTTGAGTAAAGGGCTATTCACATCAATTTGTCACTGTCGTTGCCATTCCATAAACGTGTCGAAATCCATTCCATTTCGAAATTTTGACAAATTTAAGCTCTTAAACATAAACATTGATTTTGTTTTCATTTAATTTGTTTGAATGACAGGTAACTGAAGCATGCAAAGAATTAACAGGAAAAATATTTGAGAACTATTTTATAAATTGGACGGAATATACCCCATGCTCTAGCAATCTATCTTAAACGTCTGGATTGAGATATGTTTGATTCTTTGAATGGTTAATTTATCTAATCAAATGAAACATTCTTGATTTTCCAACCACAAATTTAAAATATCAGATTTATTTTTATACACACACACTCACCAGAACGAACCGATTGAAAAATATGGATCCCTACTGACAAAATTTTGGGATATTCAAGAAAAAAATGCCTCCAAGTATTTTGAAATTTGCTCGGAAACTGAATGTTTTTCGAATGAAAATATGGAATTATTTTATCTAAGAAATGGTCCCATTTTGAATTGAGAACTATGGTTCTATGGTGGATATTCGAAACATATAAGCGAAAAATATTATTGAATTCCATTAGGAAAATATTTCAAATCTGAACTGTCGAAACATATGAAACAATTCGGATTTCCGATCAAAATTCTCAAATCTTGTGAAAAGACGTTCCATATAAATTGTTTGTTGGGTTATTTCTTATTTGGGAGGAGTAAGTTCACGAATTTGCAATTGTAACGCTTGCTGAGCTGAGAACACACCATCAAGTTGTTTTCTTGAAAAGCACGCAAATCGAATACGGGTCGGCGTGGTTTTGCACCACTGCATCAGTCGTTATAAAACTTTCCGTCAAAAGTAAACTGGAGTCGGTTCTGCTTCATTCGCTACGAATATTCAGTCAATTTAACGCAATAAATTTGATTTCATTGTGCTCTCGGTGAATTCATTATAGTTATTTTTCACATTTTAGCCATACAAAATGGATTTGATTACATTTCACTCATTACTTCCCATGCCCAATACAAAGATACACATACACATCAGTCAGTTATGGCCATTATTTTATTTTCATCGCTCAAAATTACGTTCAAATATTTTTGCCCATAAATCTACAAAATCATTTCGCTTTTTGATCGCTTGCAATTTGTTCAAGTTGATTTTTCTAGGCTGATTTCTTATTTTGATTTTGGTTTCATTCGAAGCTTATACATCAAAAGCAAAACAATGTTTTTGACCAATTCTTCATTGTTGAGGCTATGAGTAATTATTCCAGTTGCTTTAAGCGCAACTTCAAGTAATTTACGTATGTATTTTGATCGGTTTTTGAGTGTATTTCGATAAGAGCCACTTTGGCATTCTGAATAGAATAAATTGGTGAGCTGTCCCGCAGCCAGATCTATGGTTTTGTCGAACTGGTAGCGGCTGTTAAGAGCTGTACTAGGAATGTATCTCCTATGGATAAATAAATCAGTGATAAAATTGAATTATATTGACGCTTATTTCTCGGTGGGGCTATGTATTCCATAGCTAGGGAGCCAAACATTTTGAGATAAAATGTTGAAATCTATTACAAATAATTGTTTGATTAATTAGTTTCAAGTGTTTTATGCACAAAATCCCGGCAATGCTTATATTTTTATCGAAATCGAAATTGAAAAAATGTATTTTATTCCGGATGAGGTTAGGATTTTGAATTGTCAAATGAGTGAATGCGATGTGAGTCACATCATGTGACGTAACATCGGTGATTTTTTTGCAAGGTTATGACTGATTAAACAATATTAATCTCTTCATGCGCCAATGCAAACAATCTCCAAAATATAAAAGCACTCAACCTACAAATTTGCAACCATTCATTTTGAATTATTTCATTGATGTAGTGCACAAAATCTCGACTGTTGTGCGTACATCGCGAAACATAGATTGATTTGATTTAGTGGTGCTTATGCAATCTGCATTTATAAAGAAAAAAAAAATGAAGCTCCCTGGGTTTCTAAATGTGCGGTTATATCCACAAAGCATTTTACTCTATTATTATTCCAAACAATTCTTTTTGTAACTTGCAATAATTGGCAAATAAATGATGAAAAGCAATAACTTTATGTACTTAGATGATAAAGAATCAAACCTAACACTCAAATGGAACAATGACTCGAAATAAGTGTGCCTGCTGATCCGTTTTGTTTTGTGCCTTTTCTGTTTTGCTGTTTGAGAACTGTTATGGCAAAATATTTATCTATTTATGGTTGCTTTACAAAAAAACGAGAAAAAATGACGACCTAAAGCATTAAAACACTCGTTTGCCATTTTCATCCAAATAAAGTGCAAAAATTTTAACAAAAATATGCGATGATTATTTACATAGAGCAATTTATGAAGTAACTGAGTAATAACAATAAGCGGGGAATTATTTCAGAACGATGCAAATGCCTCCTATTGTGGCACGTCTTATGATCGAATTCTTCATTTATTTCGTAGCCAACAAATGCACATTCGGAATTGCAGAAAAATAGAGATGCAAAATGAGAATCAAAAGAAAAATAAAGAGAGCGACAGAGATCCATTGTGCATTGAATTGAATTGAACGCGCTCAATGTTTATGCTCGTAATACTCATACTGACGGATCAAAAGAAAGGCTTTAGCAGACTGAAGCGCGACCGTGAAACCATTGCCATAAGAAACATCAGCTGAAACATTAGATTTTAATTAGATTTTTTTTTTTTGCTTTTTAACATGAGAAAAACGAAATGCTGAAGTGCTACTTTTCCAAATGCCTCTTAAGTCATCTTATTCGTGAGCTTTTTCTGTTGTTATGATATTCTCCAGCATTTCAATATATTTTGGAATTCTTTTTCAACCTTTTTTCGCTTAAAGTAAAGAAAAAGAATGAGTTGTTTTCTCGTACTTGTGCTCATTCTTTTATTTTCTACGAAAATGTTTGAATGTGGAACTCGGCATTTTGTTGTTTTGTGTGTACCATTTTTGCAATTTTTTCCATATCAAATTCAATTTTATGTTCTTCTTTTCATTTGTTCAAAAGATTGTTCCATTGTGTGGCATTCGTCACTACTTTTAACATTTTTCGAGTTCTGAATTTTTTTATTTCTTCTTTAGATTACTGTTTCGGTGCTGTTGATGCGGCTGCTGCTGTTGCTGTTGTTGTTGTTGTCTTATTCGACGAAGAGAAGACAGAAATGTTTATGGTTTCACGGGCAACCATTTATTCAAGCGAAGCGCATAGTTCAGTAGTGTTCATGGAATTTGACGGTTTGCGTAATAAGAGCATGGACGGAAAAATCATTCTCTATCTTTCTGGGCCTCTACTGATATTCTCTTTCGATTTTTTCTGTTAATTTAATTATATTCTTTTCGCTTTGCAGCAGGTTCTATCAGAGTTAGATAGGGTGTTGAGGTTATTTTTGCAATACCTTCTACTGAACAGAGTCATCAACTACAATATTGTCCTCTTTTAGTGTATTTACCCGCGTACAACCATGTTGATTTACTGACTTTGTATTTCGATTGAATTTATTCGACTTCTTTTTGGCTTTGCAAACACGAAATTAACTATGATCAAAGTTTGGAGCAAGAAAGTCAATCATTTATGTCTTCAATTAGTCAATTCTCTCGTGTTATTCTCTATCGTGTTTTGAAGGACAATGTTGATTCTTCATTCATCTTATGAAATAAATACAAATATGCATTTTATTGATGATTATCTATTCACAAAACGAACCTATTTCAGAATCGAGTCAAATCGAAAACATATTAAAACATTTTGTCCGTATTTTTTCTTTGCACTTCGATTTGGCATTGTTGTCGAATTCAAACACATAATTAGAAACGACAACACAAATTACGTATTGGCAAACAACAAAAAAGATCAATTTCAATGCAACGCCACATACTGTAACTAAAAAGTGTTGAACCTTATTGTAATATGTAACTATTGTACATAAAATGTTTCGTACTACAGAAATTAGAAAATCTTCATCAGAGATCATTGGAAATTACCACAAAATCCTATCTTCAATAGCGATCTGATTTTCGGAATTGATAGTCGAAATTTGCGTTGAAACCAATGAATGGAAAATTTCTTTAAAAGCGGGTTGAAACTAAACCAATATGTTGATGTAAACAATCCGTATTACATACAAAATGAGTGATGATTTACGTAGATCACTTGGGGAATTTTCTGACAGTTTCGACACAGACTCAAAAAATAAGAAAAAGAAAAAGAAAAGTGGTCACCAACCGAAAACAAACCGGGTCTCTTCAAAAGTTTGATTCACGTATGGATGTGACTTCATCAAGCTATCATGACCCTTTTGGAATATAATTCTAGAACAAGCGCATTCAAGTGGAACTTTGCATAGAGGAAATTACTTTCAAACAAAGCAAATGAAATTCTTTCGTTCGTAATTAGTTTCACCGTCATCGATGGTCCGTCAAACTCCATTTTCAGCTAACATTTAATTTTTTGCCTGCTCGCGGCTCTGCCGATTTTGTTAATTAGAGAAATTACTGAACCAATTTGAATAGTTGTGAGATGTAAGAAAAAGTAATTGTACTTAATATTGTTGTTACTTTAATTGTGCATCATTTATCATTGCTGTGTAAGGCAAACAATTCCAACAGCTACAAAAAAGTAAATGAAAATAAAGCGACCCGGTTACACAATTATGATATAACTACGTTTTTTTTATGTGAATTAGAAAAATAAAACGCGAAAGCATGTGTTTGAATTGGTACAACTGAAAGACGTGGACACCAATTGCCAAAAATATGCTACAATTGAAATCACTTTCGGACAAGTCAAGACTGCACGTCAAAATACTTCATTATGGGGCCATTGTTTGTTTTTGTGATTTTTTACTTTTGCACTCACGCACCTTAGATCAACTTTACAATTCAATATAAAGCACCAGATACGCAACTTACGCTTGCTTCTTTGTCTGACGAGTCACCTGCTTTTTTACAACTTATTTTGGATAGCATGCATTTTTATTTGGCTCAGTTTTTAGGTTTATCATTACATTAAATAACACGAAACGAAATGGCTCTTTTATTTAAAGTGAAAAGTGTGAAGCAATTTTTAAAATATGCTGTGTAAAAATTGATTCCCTCAATGTCGAAGTGTATTAAAAATATTCTCAAAATCGGTTCTCGAATACATAGATTTGGACTGCGGTGTTAAGAAATAATTGATAATTATCTGGAATAGTAGTAAATGAGTGCCTGGGAAAAAAATTGAAGAGGCAGAATCGTTCGAGCAAGAGTGTGACATGAGCGTTGCTGTGGCATAAACGCGAAATGATTTGTTCTCTAAGCCAACGCTCATGTGATACTCCGTCTTGAACGATTCAGTATCTTCACTTTTATTCCCAGGCACTCAATTTTATTCAATATTATGTCCAAAAATCAGTTTCAGTATACATCAAATGAAATACAGGATATTTCGTATGTTCTATGGTTTTATATATGTATATCTATAATTTTACAATCAACTTGACCTGTCTTGATTGAAACGTGCTTGCAGGTAGTTTTCGCTGCATTTACTTCTATCATATTACTCACAATTTATGCAAATAAATCTAAAGGGACTCCAATTCGGAATTTTAAAACAAAAAAACGAATTCCTTACGGCCATTCTGTCTGTGAAGAACTAATCTATTGTCCACTTAGCTTGACGTACTCTTTAGAAATCGAAGCTTAATTCGATTTTAAATTTGAAAAAATGCCCACGAATTTTCGAAGTAAATGAGAATATCACATTCATTACGATCAAATGTCATTTCCCTTTTTTTTTTCATTCAGAAAAAAATGCATTTTTCAGAGTAAAATCATCTTTTGATGGTTATTACTTATTATTTCATATTTCCATTATTTTCGGTGTGCAAATTATCGCATACACAATAAAAGACAGCTTTTGATAAAATATAAATAAAATGTAATGAAAAAATGCGATAATAACAACCATTTCGTCTTTTATTCACTTGTTCCGCTGTATATTTCATTTTATTTGTTTCCTTTTTTCGATTTACAACTCCACACTTTTCTTAACGTATTATTTTCTTGTGGCATTTCTTTGGGTTTGTCTATGTCTGTGTATTTCTCATTTGTTTTTCCGTGGATTAAACAATTTCTGCCATTGTTATTTTCACCATTTTTACTTATTTAATATGTTTATACGCGCTTCAACACCATCACAATTCTCATCGCTTTTAATTTGCTGTGTTATGGTTTATTTCCGTGCATAATATGTATAATGGCTTGAGCATTGTAGAGGTATTTTTATGTTTGTACGTACACAGTTTCGTTGTTGCAACACTGCTGGAGAGCCGAGGGAGTCGATTGAGAGATGAAAAAAGTCTGAAAATGGTTTTGGTCGGAGATGATGGAAGAGAGTAGAGAACGTGTGAAATTGACATTAAAGCGTGGAATATGTCGGCATGATCTTTTCATTGAATGCTTGTTTCCAGAACCGATTTAGATCTAGAAGTCAGCCATTGGCTTCTATATTCATTGCTCTTCCCCGCTGTTACCATGGACAATTGTTGCCATTTTGCCATTTTGTTCTGATTCACTAATTTTACATTCAATGTGAATGATTAATTGTAAGTTTTCGAGCTTCAAATTTGTTTAGTGCTTTTCAAAAAATGTAATCTCTTTTTCCTCTTTCTCTCTTTCTCTCTATCTCGCTCTATCTCTCTCTTACTCTTTCTAAATTTCTCTCTCTCCCTCTCATTCTCTCTCGATGCGTTACAAGCGTTGCGTAAAATCGTGATTGTACGAAAGTGGCCTGGCGTAACATCAACTCATCGGTGTTGATCAGTTTCGTTGCTGAATTAATCGATTTCCATTAATTTAATTTTTTCCTTGGATTTCAACATCATCCCTGGAATTTTATACACATTTTTCAATTAAGTTACTTGATGTTTTAAATCTCTGTAATGGTTTCTTCCGTGTTTCATTGCGAAACGAATTGAATAATTTGATGCAGATTCAATCTCCGTATCAAAAATAACACGTTAGAAAAAAAGTATATTTTTTAGTTTAAACCAAATCCATGATAAGTGATTGGCGAGAAGCTATAGATCTCTTATGTTTGTTTGTTTGTTTGTTGAACATGTTTATTGCTAATCTCTTATAAGTAATTCGCAAATTGTGAGAAATCTTTTTGGAAAATAAAATCCCATGCAAATAAATTTAAATCTTTCTGGATTCATGTTATAAATGGAAACCATGCAAAGGATGATAGAAGCTTAAAATGAATTTAATCCACTGAAAATGCAGATAAAATTATTATTTTCAATCTCAAAAGTATTGCTCACACACGGATGAGGATATTACATAAGCCGTGCCTAACTTGGCCGTTATATTCTATTGCTGGAGCAATAGCTGCAGCAGTATGGGTAATTATCAAACAAACTAATGCTATACAACTGATCAGATGATGTCTGGCACCAGAGCTAGAATATTCAGATTGTGCGTGCACATTTTGACAGTCACACACATTTTTAATTGCGCGGCACCAAGTGTTTTCAGTGTGCACGCACATTTGCATCGACATTAGCGACTGTTTGTGTCAAATTTGAAATAATTTTTCGTTATTGTCAAAATTTCATGAAAATGTGTGTGCACACTGGAGAAGTGAGAACACAAAGAGTTTTTACAGTGCTATATTCCAGCTCTGTCTGGAACCGCACATAAACTCAACTACATTTTATTATTTTCGATCTCTGTATATATACAGGAAAATAGCGTGTATACTGTATAATATATGATCGTAATTCCTTTCAAGTGTATCGAACAACGTTGAAAGTGATTGCAGCTGCGCCGGCAAAACAATCTCCATGTGTACATTGCAGAAGCACTCAACTTTAAGTAAGTGGCATTGCAATACGCACACGCAAATCGTGCAGTGCATCGACCAAAACGATGATAATGATGATAATAATAATAATAATAACGATAGCCAACAATGAATTAGTTCTATTTGTTTTGAGCCAAATAGGAACGAATATTCTTATAACGTATAAATAAATAAGCCTACGTTCCATTCAAGTTTAAAGCTCAGAACAAATCATTCGCTCCCAATACGAAAATAAGTTTTGATCACTGTGAGTTGAAGGCTGTAGAGTGGTTTGCACCGATCCACACGACGACACGCATTGTTGCGCGAATGAGTATTCATAGCGCTATAAATTGAAGCCAAAATCAATATGAGCATTCGTGCATTAGCGAATTATTATCACTCGAAAATGAAAATGAACATGAAAAACAAAATCGATGTACACATCTTGATATCGAATGCTACTTCGATTTCTGTCATTTATCTTGGGCTATAGCCAGATCCATCATGTATGATGAAATCTTCTCAGCAAATAAAACCTCGATTGGAATGTGTTGCATCTAACTGAATTTTATTTTTATAATAACTCACCGTTGCTATAAAGGTATTAAAATAATAATAATACAATGGTGCCGTTTATTGTTTTTGCAGTGATTGAGCTAAAGCGATAGTGTGAGTGAACGAACTAATGAGCGTGTCCGAAGACGAAAACAACGAGAGTGAAACATTTTATTAAACTTAATTTTGTACGTGCAGTGAATGTTCGCGCGAACTCGACCGCATACATACCAGCGTAAACGGTGGAGGCACATTCTGAACTGTGTGCATCAAACAATTTATTCTCTTTTCGTTTTAATGGTCGTCATTACCATTCAATAAATCGCAGTTGTTCAAATACATCTCTACAAATTTCAGCACATTGATAAATAATTTGAAAAGGTCGATCGGTCAATTTCTTAATTTATCGTTATCAAATTGTTCAAAAATCGTTTTTGAGCGAATTCCCGTTGCAGATTTTATCGTAATTATTTCGATTCACGATCTATCTTTTAAAAGTCATTATGTGACATGACATCCGATTCCAACGTCAATAAAACTCCAATTGTCCAACATCCGTCAGAGAATTGATGTGCACAGATGTTGCAAAGAACCATTCGAATGAGATGAAGCGTATAGATAAACATTTTCGATTGGATGAATTGAAAGCATTTCAGTCAATTCGGTTAGATTTATTAGGAATCGTGTATTTTTTAAACGTTGCTTGTTTGTTTATATCTTTAAATTCGTTTGAAATTTTTAGATGAATCAAATTGATTCTTCGATTTTTAATTATTGAAACCGATTAAAACCGTACAGAAAAATGAAAAATGATATTAACAAATCAAGAGAATGTGGATGAATGGTGGCATGGCACGACACACAATTTTCGGAATCATTTGGATTGAACACGTCTTTTAAATCTCTCGATTTGAATCGATATATCTACGCATGTAATTTAAAATATGTCATGGAAACGATTGCTTTACAAAAAGAAAATCTACGAGATCCATTTCCATATATTGGTCGGAACGCAATTGATTCTATATCTAATAATTTGCCCTGTGGGGGTTTACTTGCTGTTGCTTTTTCTTTATTTTACGCAAGAGCTGAACATAATTTAAGATTTACGCTGAGGCAAGTGCTCGTGCGAAAAGGCCACGAGAAAATATTAGGTCTAAAATATAAATTCAAACGAAAACAAACCTGTATTGAGCCAGCTATTGAAGTTGTATTAAAGTCGCCAATCACATCACTATTCAAATATGATTTTCGAAGTAAGAAACTGGAATTTGACGATGATGAGTCCATTGATGCCAACTAATCGACTGGAGCACAGTCGTAAGCATACAATGGCAACACGATGCGTGCAGCTGAAGGACAATACACCTCAATACACTGGATTATTAATGTTCATATGTAAAGCTTATGGTTGATATGATCAAATGCCTTATTTGGCGTCAAAAAGAGAAACAGTCAAGCGGTTTCTTTGCAGTGAAAATATCACATCGGCACTAAATAACGATAGCCCATCACTAAATGCGGTATAAAGTTATAAGTTTACAAATTTCTCATATTTTCTTAATTTTATTTCCCGTTTTTATTCATTTGCCAAAGAGTGACAAAACACAAATTTACAGCCTTCGATTGAGGATTGTCACCATCAAATTGAAATTTGCTGATCTTTAATCAAACTCCACCAATAATTCACTCAAAATAAAACAATCAGTTTATTTTGTCGTAAAAGTATCCCTTTTTCCAAATCTTTCTCTTTTTCGTATGTGTTTGTATCACATTGAAGTCAATTCATTTACATGAAGATATCACGTTCACATTTTCACCAACTGATCTCGTTCTCATTTCAGTTTTTTCGCTTTTCACGTCAACATTATAAATAAACTTCACGTATTTTCGATGTGTGATTGTGCATATCAAGATGAATTTGTCGATGAATTGCTAAATGATCGAAAATGTTTGTATTTTTCTCTGAATCGAAAAACAAAAATTGCGCCAACTATCTCTCTCAATTTTGTGTGTCACTTTGGTTGATGACTAAAAATACAGATAATTGACAATTCGCTTACTAATACAATACCATTTGTGGCATTGAATGGTTTACGTTACGGCAATTATACAGAGAGAGGAAAAGCTATAGTTGACCAATACATGTAATGCATACTCAACTCGAAGACAGTTCAATGGCAATTGAGCCTAATGAGTATTTGTCATCTTCTTTGTGCTCTTTCTGTATGATTATCATACGAAAATCGGCCAGTGTAAAAATTGTATTGTATTAGTCAGCGAAACGTTATTTTTTCATGTGTGTAGTTTATTCGTATGTTTGCAACAGGTTCAACGATGCAGTATTGAACAAGTGAGCGTAAATAAACTAACTCTATCGGGTGGTTTTAATATAAAAAAATGTTATCAAATGTTTCATTTCCCGGATATAGACCAATGTGCTTCGAAGAAACTTTTATCAGATTTGCTGAAAGAGCTTGCATTTATTGACCAGCATAAGAACCCCGCATCAAGTATTTATTGTTGATTTATGTGTCAAACTACTTACAAAATAATGAACATATTATTTTCTTCATCTATATGTCAAAAAGTTCATTTTCAATATAGGACCATTTATTTATTTTTTGAATATTCGACGAAATAAAGAAGCTATTAGGAATTGGATTTCAAAGCACCATTGAATTAATCGAAAATACTGTTTGATTTTCATGATCATTGGTGAATAAAAAAATAAAATAAACATAATTATTGATTTTATTTGATGAAAATGTACCAAAATCCAAACACATCGAACAATTCATTTTAGAAGTTCAATTTAAATATTCAAACAACTTTTTGTGATTCATAAAAATTGATATTTAGAGACTGATCAGAATATGATGATTCATGAACGACTATGCGATTCGTGCTGATTTCTCCAGCTGTCAATAATTTTTTCGTGTCGGCTTCTTTTCTCTCGCTCAAATCTGTTCATATAAGCTCGATTATTCTGAATTTGATAATTGCAATTAGATGATTTGGATGTAAAACGCTCGAAAGAAATAAATCAATATGAAAGAAGAAAGGGAAATCTAAACTGAAGTGAGTGTATTTTGTCTGGTTTGGTTTGTTCAGTTCTATTGAATGTTTGGTTTATCCAATGAAAAAGCAGAATGAAATGGATTTTAATTGTAGCTCGGTTAAATGATTAAGAATTAATGTGAATTTTCACATTGTGTTCCATCTTTCCTGTTGGATAAATTGAAAGGAATCAACATGGAAGAAGAAATTTTGTACAGTGAAACTAAAATGTGTGAAAATCTACAAAGCTAAAAAAAATCGGGACAATTAGTCATTGACGGAAAGTCATCAATTTGAGATTTGTTATACAAAAGTATTTTTGTTTTAATTCCCTCGCTCAAAAATCTATGTAATAAGATAATAATAAAAAGATTAGTATTGAAATTCATTCAAACGAATTTTTCGTGAAATCGTCGGCTTCCATTACAATGCATGTTGAGACAGGCTTTGAATTTTCAAGCTGTGTGTGCGCCGCACTGTATTTTCAGCGTGCACGCACATTTCCGTAAAGAACTTTAACATTAGCGGCGGTCGGTGTTAAATTCGGAATCATTTTTCGCAAACTGAACAGTTTTTAAAATTTGATTGAGTACATTTTGTGTAACAAAACGGAACATTATTTTAAATAATTTAATTTGAGAAAATGCAGTTAATGCGAAGAAGTGTGAAGCAGGAAGAACAACAACGTAGTCGGTGGACTACAGCAAAGAAGATACGATAGTGAACAAAATTGCATCACGATTCGATTCATTTGCCGTGCTCTTGAAATGCTTCTCTTCTATGCTGTGCGCAAACTCTGCGGTATACAGCTTGTGAGCGCTCGCGTTCGCGTTCTCGTTTGCGCTCGCGTTCGATCGTTTAGCACTCTACCTCTAGTGACAAGGTAAGCCTTACATTGTAGGAGAAATCAGATGACGATAATGGGGTAATGACTTAAAAATTCCGAGGTCATTCACAGTGGCACGATGTGAAATGGTTACTGCTTGCTGCTGGCCGGTTTGCGCTTTCTTAAGTAAATTCAAAGTGTTCTCAGTCGTTCAACAGCAACAAAAACAATACTATGGTTGAGATCAGATTGTACAAAAATTCCGAATCGCAAACATTGCAATAAATGCTCATAATTCGTCGAATAGAATGAACATATTTTGTCTTTACTGATAAAGGTGATCAAAAAATTGCATTCAAACAATTTATATATTTCGCATTGTAATCGTTAAATGTTCCAACGGTCACATTCACAAAGATTTCAGTGGAATCGCGGTACGCTCGAATTCGATTGCCTTGTACAAATTTTATATACTATTTACACGTATTTCAACGTTTGTGACGTAAATGTTTGTGCGAATTCTATCCCATCTTGTCTCATCTCATCGCTTCAATCCTTAGTTTTCTTGAACATGGAAACACCTTTAAATATTTCAACATCTAGACATCTAGTGCATTCAAAATTATTCACTTTTCTTTATATACAAACTATCACGATTCAGCTTCTTTTATATTCTTCTGAGTAATGCATACTCAATTTTAAAATATTAGAGTTCAAATGTCCTCTCTAACATTCCTCTGTATTTTCGCAAGTCTGTTTCACTTAACTTCGTCGGTGAGAAGCCTTCGAACGTAAGCCTCAGTAGAAGTTGTAGTCTTAAAATAAAAACGATGCAATGTCTACAAGAATAATGTAAATTACTCTACAAAATATAAATTGTGTGAAATGAATCAAGAGAACACGAGGAAAGTAATATTCACTACTCTTGACAGAAATCATAAATTTCCTCTGCTGTTGCTGCTACATTAATCATTCTAGGAATACGTATAGGCATTTCACACTTCCAGCGAATTTCCGAAAGACGTATGAAATTGTCCGTTTTCAAATTGATTTCAAGCCATCTAAAATTCTGATTGGATATTAATTCGAGTCATATGCTACATCAACTGAAAATGATGTAATAACATTTCGAATGCACAAAAATAGCTAATCTTGAGAAGTTTGCAGGAGTCTTACAAACAGACCACAAAATGCACAAGACGCCATAACGAGTTAAACAGACCATTTTTTCCTTCTTCTATGCAGTTTTTACGTTTGGCACGTATGTCTGGCCTGCTAATTCAGTAGTGAGTGCTGCTAAAAATGACAACGATCAAAATGTGTACGAATGCTATATAGGTACTATTGTATTGTAGTTCTCTTTCAGTTTGGTTTATGTCCGTATGACGTACATTTTTTGCAGTTTTTTGCATTTGTTCGTCCACTCATTCGTTTGGGTTTCATAAGAAACCAACTTTTTAAGTATGTACTCTCTTTCACCTTGCTCTCCTTTTCTCTATCACACACACATACACACACACACAAGCATAAATAATCACGTCTTATACGGATGAAAATAAATAAAAATTTGTTAATATCATTCAAAAAGCACACACCGGTAACATAATATTCGAAAAGAGTTACGAACATATGCGGGGACAGATGTCATAAAACATTTCTGCCAATATGTTTCGGTCAAAATCTTTTACATCTATTTGGGTTTTTCTTCTGTAAGAGATCAAATCTAGCAACACTCTGAAATTTATGCAAAAAAAAAGTCTTGTTATTTGCATTGTTCCCTTGAAACTCGTACAATTACATTGATCTTCCTCGAATTTGAAACAAATGCATTGGAGTGGTGTGTTGCGCTCCGACACAAAAAACAGATTAGATAAGCTATTTCGCTTCATTTTGCGCTGGATTACATTATTTCCAACTTTGCGATCAAATCTAAGCATTCAGCGATATCAATTTTAATACATTCCAGCCAAACACTTTGCAGAACACACAGCACTTGAACATTTTTGCATTCAAAAATGAATAAAACAAAAAAACCATAAAATGTCGATGGCGGCTTTCATCCACAATCTTTGAATTTCTTTCAACTTCTATTAGATCAATTCCGTGACGATAAAACAGTTAAAATGATTTTGATTTTACAAAGTTCTAGATATTTGCTGAAACGCGGTTGAATAGAACGAAAAACTACACAAAAATACATTTTGATCGTCATCATCATCAAAGTCAGTGATATTGCACAAGCACACATTCCTCGATTTGATAATGGTAAACTTGTATTGAAATAATATTACAGATTAACTGTCGCGTTTATCTGATAACGATGCAGGCGCAACTCACAATGGATTTAAAAGCGTTTCTTTGATTGAACAAACAATTTGACTACTTCACTGCAATTATTGCAGCAATTCAATTGCGTATTATTTCGTTTTTCTTGTGGTTGGATTCGTTCGCGAATCGATCGAATGCATCAATAGCGAAACATAAATTCAAAAAACCGAAACAATAAAACCCGAATAGCACTAGACTTCAGAATTTGAGTAAACGAAAAATCGAAACTAAGCGCTAGACTATGTATTACGTATGTTTTCTGCTGAACTTAAGCGACGAAAGCGCAACAGAATACTAACTCGATCACTGTTGTCTGTGGTGAATGATCGTTTGTATACAACATCAGGCTCATGGAACTACTCATTTCAATGAATAAATCACTCAGCAGCGGAATTTTCACTCAAATGAAGCAAGTAATTTGCCAACTACCATCGCACTCTCGACATGCGAACACACAACATATATAGAAAACCACATGACGCATTGCTGGCTGCCTACATCGTATTAAGCTGGTTTCCGAAATATACTCTGGAATCATCGAAGATGGAACCACCTAGGCATGGCACACTCATGATACGTGCGCGTGTGTGTGTGTGAGTGTATTGAAACATATGTGAAGTGAATTTGAGTTTATATTGAGTGTATATTAACGTGTCCATTGGTCGATCAATTTTCACCGATCAAATGGCATACATATTTGTTCAAAGAGTGACATTTTAAGGTGAAAAGATATTCAAAATAATTTAGTCTTAAGCTGTATTCTGACTTTTCTGGCGGCAAAACAACCGAATAACAAGCGTTCGCGTTGTGTCGCCTACTTGAACGGGTGAAAAGTTTGGATGTTTTGTCCAATATTCTCCCTTGTATAGAATTTGACGATAGCATGCGAAAGCCATTTGCTTATTTTGAATATGCTTTTCAAACAGATCCGCTTCCTGAATATAAATTTTCCCACCTACTTTATTAAGAGCAGGTATTACATGAGAATGTTGGTTTCCGAATCTTTGGGGCGACTGAGTTTGCAACGCTCCATAGTCACCATCAAGGCATTGACTTCTATTATTAAAAGCACGTAATTTATGAATTTGAGGCAATGTTTAAATTGAATTGCAAGGCCACTGCCACTACCAGAGTGCTAATATATAAAACTTGTATGTGACCACCAATGTTTAACGTGTTTGTATTGGAAATTCAGTCGGATATATTTTGAAGAAGGTAAAAAAGACAGCAATATTATGCCGAGATTGTTTCGCAACGTATGTTCCGGAGAACTACTCAATTTGCGGCGTTAAAATGCTCATGTTTCCACTAACACTCACACTCACACCCAAAGAGGCACATCCGAAACTACTGCAGAGATAAATGTGTGGAGAAGATTGCTTGTACACACGTTTCGCTCTTTCTTTTTGATCTACAAACATTTTCTTTCGTGCGAACGTTGGATGAGGGCGAATCAGCACGTTTAAGCTAGTATCTGATATACAATAACAAAGTAGAACACACAGGTAAAAAAATGTGCTAAAGAAGTACAAATTACTTTAGAGTTGCAATAATACAGTCTCTTCTTACCATCTAGACAAGCGAATCATCACACTGATCAATGTCTAGAATATGAAAGTATTCGACAACAGAGGAGAGAACCGTAATAAAGAAATGAGATGGTGCAAGATAAAACAAAGAAGAGAAAGATGCAGAAACAGGAGAATACTGACATTTTGAGCCTTTGCATCACAGTAGTGTCCACCATTGACAATTTTGGACTGTTTTTTCAATTGTGATAACAAGAAAATTAACAACATGTTTTTTTTTTTTTTATTTCCATCTCAAATATTCGATTTCATTCTACTCACTTATAAATCACTACCATTTTTTTTATTGTTATAAATGTAGTAATAATTGATTCTGATTGCCTGTATTTCATCTAATCGATAATATTTGGAGTACAATTTACACAGATTCAATAAGGACAGCAATTCCTTGACCTCCACCAATGCAAGCCGCTCCAATTCCTCTCTTCAATCCCTTGCGTCTATTATGATAAAATGGGCACACATTTTAATTTGAATTTACATCAATGCAGTGTTTACAATTAGACTTTTCAATTTAAAAAAAACTCACTTCAATTCATGAACTAAATGTCCGGTAATTCTTGAGCCAGAAGCAGCTAAAATGATGAAAACAGTGAATAGATAATCATTTAGAGAACGATTTGAGGAACTTTTACCCAAAGGATGTCCCATTGCGATTGCACCACCATTCACGTTCAATTTGTTCAAATCCAAGCCAAGCGACTCAGCACAAGCCAACGTCTGGACGCTGAATGCTTCGTTGATCTGCAATAAGCAATTAGTTTTAAATATGATGTCAGTCAATTATCTGTATTACAAACCAATACACTAACCTCAACCAAATCAATATCATTCAAAGTCAAGCCGGATAATTTGAGAACATTTTGAATAGCAGGAACGGGCCCGATTCCCATAATTTCTGGGGGAACTCCTACTGTTGAGTAGGCCACCAATCGAGCCAGTGGCTTTAAATTATTTTGATTAGCAGCATCTTCTGATGCTAACAAAACTGATCCTGCTCCATCACAAATCCCAGATGCATTTCCGGCAGTTACAACCCCATCCTTTTTAAAAACTGGCTTCAATTTGGCCAGGCCTTCAACTGTAGCCTCAGGCCTGAAACCGAATTCGAAGGGAAAAATTGTATTATATCAATTTCAAATGTCAGCTTGACGCAAAACATATATTGTTTTCGTGTATATATTTACTTGGGATGTTCATCGACAGCAAATTCAATATCCTTGCCTTTGATTTTGATTGGGAACGGAGCGATTTCTGTTTTGAACACTCCCTGATCGTTAGCTGCTTTCCAATTCTTCTGGGAACGTAATGCAAATTCGTCAACCTTATCACGTGCAATTTTATGCTTTACAGCTAAGTTTTCAGCTGTAATCGCCATTGGAAATTTGCAATACGTATCCGTTAAACTTGCCTATTACAATTACAAATGTTGCCATTGATCATTTGAAATCGAATCATTTTAATGTTGTTCATCATTTCTTGTTTCGTGAATGAAGATATTTATTTACCCATAAACTATCTTCGAATGCATTTGGGACTCCTAGAAGTGACCCAAATCGAATATTGCGTACCTTTAAAAACATTTGCGTATAAAAAATTTCAAACATATGACTATAGATATTCATCATGGAATAAATCATTGAATAAAAATATTGAAGAACCCGAGTAGCGTACAATGAATGGTGCCATGCTCATGCTATCCACGCCTCCGGTGAGCGATATTCTGGCGGCTCCAACTAGGATATCTTGTGCGCCATTGACAATCGACTGAAAACCACTTCCACAAAGTCGATTAACACCTGTTAGAATTAAGACGTGTATTACCATTTTTCATAACAATTCAAATACTAATTGGATAACAAGTCAAATGCTTCTCTAAAATGGGTAAAAACGTTACTTAATTCTACGCGAAAATGAAATGAAAAATGTTGCAATACCTAGAGCAGGACGGTCAATTGGTATGCCACACGCCAAAGATGTATGTCTTGGTAGGTAGATGCCATCAGGTTGTGACGCCTAAATTACAGTGCGTAACAAATGAAAGACAATTTGTTAAATATTCGCCAACACTATTCATTTTACCCATGAACATTCAACATATTAGATACGAATGTAAAACATAAGCATATTTTGTAAATACATACGACTAGAACATTGCCGATGATAACCGAATCAACTTGGTCTGGACGGACTCCTGCCGCTTCAAGGGTTGCCTAGTTCAAATATGAAAATGATTACAAAGCTTCATGTGAGCGATTATTTATATAAGCATGTACCTTACAAGCGTGCGCTTGCAATTGTGTACCAGTGACATTTTTAAATGTTCCCCCAAATGTGCCGAATGCAGTTCTCTTTGCTCCAACAATAAAAATACCTAAATAACAAAATACCTAATAAATCTGAATAAAATCTTTTCCGTAGAAAAAAAAAAAAAAAATCCACATTTGAACTGTACTGCAATCCACTGATCAAAGTTCAAATGTTGTTTGTTGCTCGAATACTTCAAGTGCTATTCGATCTGTCGACTCATCATTTTTCTGCAAATCACTTTTTTCCCAAATTTTTTCCAATCCAAATTCTTACCTTTTGTTACTGCGGACATTATTTTATAATTACGAATTGATAATTAGATGTGCTGATTTCAAAAATTCAACTGATATTTTAAAGGTCAATGAAATACTTTTTTTTTGTTGGATGTGAAAAAAGAAATAATAAACGGCTCAAATGATAATTATACAGTGAAATAATTCCTCAAGCTAATATAATTGTGGATAACAAAAGCAAGATAACAGATAATCGAAAAATCACCAATAACGCAACTAAAAGTATGTTGCAACTTTCGAATAATTTTATAGTCTTTTTATTGGTATGATAGTAGCGGCATCAGTCACCATTTGACATATGATAATGTCATAAACTGTCCCAATTGAGACACTATTGAATGAAACTCGTTATTTGGATTGATATTAATTAAAATGTATTTCGTAATATTTAATATGAAAAGTGAAAATGAAAGCAAATGCGGTTATTGTTCAATTATGGCTTCGATGATGGCAAGGACAAAATGTCGTTGCAACAGCTGCATAGAATCATCTCCTGATAGCCTGTTCCAGTTGTCTCAATGAGTTCCTGTGAATTGTGTTATTATAATATTATTATATCTGAATTTGTCATATTCAAACAAAATTCAGTTGGCATTTATTATATATTTAACCTTAATCTCGCATCGGGACCAGCATTACGAAGCTTCTCCACATGGTTTACTTGATCTCTAATATGTGGCAACACGTCTGAGACACATGCGACATTCAAGTGTGCCAATTTTTGCATGAATTGGAAATATAATGATGCATAATATGACAGGTTCTTTGTCGTCAACGTCTTGAGATTCGATGTAACGATGGTTCTGTACAAAAATAGAGACAGAATTACATATCGAAATATGTGTACAGTACAGATAATTTACGTACCTGATTTCCAATGATGAAATATAAGCGGGCGACTTGAACAATGTCCCAAAAAAGTCAAATATCATTGTGCGGCTGTTTGGACTCAAACTTTCATCAACCATCATCGCATGTTCAAATAGTGTGATTATCGTTGTGTTCAAAAGGACTTTTACGATGTCTGTTTCGTTGCATGTATCGCCCAAAATGTCGGTTAAAATTGTAATCGCAATTGAAGCATTTTGATGTGTTTCGCGACGTTGAGATGATAAAAAATTATTTATAATTTTATCGAGGATGAACTGCAGTGTTGAAGGTTTGCAATAGCGAGCGCATGTGATAAATGGCTTCGAGACGATTTTTTGAATCTGAAAATGACAATGGTTTTGGCATGGTATAGCGATCTTTTAAAATGCATAGAAAGATAGATAACGATTGGTGCACTACCGAACGAAATTGTGGAATCCATTTAACAACCAAGTCGGAGAACACTTTTTGGAGCTGAGCATCTGACTGGTAATCCAGTTTTTCAATACCAACAACAATTGGGTGCCAAACTTTATGAACGGCCTGAATTGAAATGAGCTTCTGTGGCTTCCCCATCAATAGCGGTAATGGCAAGATGTAATGGTTCATTATCACAGAGAAAAAACATGCCGGCTTTGACTACTGGCAAACAGCGAAAGATTTAGTTATTTGTTCACAAAAATACTATCCAACCTTTGCTATTACAAAATCATACCCGAACATATACGATGGGAGAACAATTGAAAATTATCAAAGCTATGACAATATGTATTCTGAAAATGGCTGGCGGTGATTCGGCGGACATAGGAATCCATTTTTCGAAACCAGTTAGTGCGGATTGCAAGTGATCTGCAATCTGTTTTCTGCGGATTTCATCTGAAACTTCTACTGAATCGCAGTATAATTTACCACAAGATGCAAAGAAAACACTCAATGGTTCTTTGGCATTGAGCATTTCAGTTTCAGTTGTTTGACATAGCAGTTGGAAATCAGAAAGTTTCAATACTATTCTTGTCAATTGCCGAATATCCTAATCAAATAAAAAAAGGATGAAATAAGTTAAAATAAAGGAAAAACTATGAAAAATTCTCACCTCATTTGGAGCTGTTGAGAGTGTAGAACATTTTAACCATAGGCGAATAATTGTGATTTGTTCAATTTTGTTCAAATATTCCTCTTTCGCCAAAATATTCACTAAAAATTTGGCAGTTATCCTTGAATAAAGAGATAAGTTTTTTAGGCAAATGCAAACTTTAAGGACAAAATCAAATTGTAGCTTCTTTCAAGTGTTTTGACAAACATCCATAATTAGAAATTTTGTCCCAAATCCGAAAATTTCTATTGTATTTAAATTGATTTAAAAAATATGATCGAATTATTTGTTCAATGTTATTGAATGCGGTATCAAGAAACGCCTATTATTTTCGAGTTTACAGTATAATGTTTCAATTATCCCCGGAATGTAAAGTCCAATTTGGGACACTATTCCAAAATATGAATTTGTATAGATACGTACTGAAAATCACAGCAAGTAGCTTCAGTAAAATGATTAAATAAATCATGAAAATGTGGCAACCCATTTTTGCCATTAGCGTGCATACAAAATGTGGCCGCAATATCTGGTACACCACTAAATACGTTGCTTTGTCGATATATCTGTTTAACAAAAGGCAAAATAGATTTATAGAGGATTTGAATGACTTTCTGGTGTTGCTCGGAATGTTCCTGCTCCAAGTGGGTATCATTTTCAATGCTCAAAAACAATTTGTTGATGAACTGCAAGCATTTCTCTTGCTCCGATTGTGAACATAATGATAAATAATCTGTTATCCACGAATCTGCAAAAAAAAATGGTTCAAATGACATTGAATGGGTTTACAAACGGCGAAAGTGGATCGTCCTTACTGAAAAGCAAAAATGCACCGCATGCAAAAATATCGGATTTTTCTGCACAAGCCAGATGTTCCAGTGTATCGATCATAATGCGCAAAATTGGTAGCTTGCTTTCGCTTATATTCAATTTGTTTACTTGCTCAAGAAGTCGTCCAACGTAGTTTTGTCCAATATTAACCTGCTGCTGTGAATATAAAATTAATAGCGACATATGGCCTTTGATGAGACAACATTGACGCGGTGCTAACAATTTGTCTAGCCTCAGCTGGAGCAAAATGGACTGCAACCGTTGACCCTTTAATAAAAACATGTCAGAAAAATTGAAGCTGTTTCTTGCGAGCTGCGGACAATAAACTTACAAATTCTTTTACTCCAATTGTTGTGCCCAATATCAAAAATATAGTCAGTAAGTTGTGGATGCCGACTTCAGTCAGGGCATATAATTTCGATTCACCGAACTTTGTCAAAATTCGACCTAAGCATAGTCATTTAATTAGAATCTTATATTATAATATTATAGAGCCAAATAAAACTTACCAACGATTTTCATAATTTGATTTTTCGCATCTGCCTGCATTAAGCGCAGGAGCATTTTTCCCAGAATATTCATGAATATTGTATAGCTGCACATGTCTATGCTGATGTGTTCATTATCAACTAGTTTTTGAGCCTGCTCCAAATATTCAGATGCAGTTTTCCTGTTTTATCAAATGAAATTTGCTCAAATTCTGCGAAGAAAATGTCCGGTATTGCTATCACTCACCCAACAACAGCTAAAGCAGCTGGTGATGATCCATGATAAAATGATGAGTTGAGTTTTCTATGGAAAAATTCCCAAAATGTCATGATCAGTTCCGATGATTTCTGTGGCCACCACTTGATTAGCAAGGAATTGATGATTAATAAGGCTGCTCGCAAATGTTGTTCGCTTGGCTCCGCTAAAACAAGTGCCTTCATGAGCGATTCCAACAGTTCGGAGTTCTCCCGGACGCGTAAGCTGCTAGTTCCATGAAAAATACCATTTTCAGAGTAACCATTTAATATGGCAACCCCGTTCAGCAGCCAAATCGAAAAGAGAGTCGAGTCGTTTGGGAAAACATTCGTCGTTTCTCGTGAAACGGACAACTCCTGGTTTTTCCTTGAATCATATGGATCTTGAGATTTGGATGAAAATTATTCATTACTTTTGAATGCTATTGATATATGATAAAATTCCTTACTTTTTCTTTCTCGATGAAAATTTAGCGCTGTATCAAAGTAGCTCCAAAACGAATTCAAATGTCCGTTGCCATTATTGTGATGTCTTTCTACAAGCAACTGAATCAACAGCCACGCTTCTTTCGTACATGCACAAGTAAATGGACTTTTTGTGGGCAGTTCTGTTGTATTCAACTAGATTAAATAGGAATGTTTATAGAAAAATGCGCGTATTCGGAAGAATTCAATCGCAAAAATCGTGTTCTACTTTGTTAAATTTTGCCGCCGATATGAGTATCAAATCATAGAGGAATAGCTGGAGCTCCTCTTCAAATTTCGTGTTTCGAACGGATGAATGCTCAGCAGTGGTGTTGTTGATCATAAAGCTCGACTGAAGTTTATCTTGTTCAATGTACAAGCAAATTGTTAAGTAGATCCATCGCCATTCAATATGACCGTGTAACAAATGATAGGCCGGGGATGTTGACTGCAATTTAAAAGCAAATTAAACTTTCAAAAATTGATACTTTATAGCGAAACTTTATTACTTACGTCATTGCCAAGTGTGCTATGAACTGCATGTAAAACGTCCACAATAGGAAGAGTATTTAGTCGCTCCAAATAGGGCGTCACAAATGGTCTCAGCAAATTTTCAATGACATTGTGTTTCACTCGTTTGGTATACAGTAAATGGCGTAATTGAAATAGAAATATTGTTACTTGTTGGCGTAATGATAAGAAGCTCTTTTTGGAAATAAATGTGCTGTTCTCTCGCGACGAAACCGTAAGCGTTTGCACGTTCACCCTGTACATTGAAACAAAGAAATATTTAAATTCACCGAAGATTAAGTTCAATACTCATGATCATTAAAGTTATCAGTTTTTTCACCTCGCTTTGTTAAGAAGAGTCTGTAGTAATGCTGTGCTATCAGTGGTGGTCAAAACATTCCCCGTAAAATCCAAATCGAACAGTTTCTGATTGTGAAACGTTTTCGAACTACTTTCAATCAACCTTATTTCATCGTTCGCGACAAAACTTTGTGCATGAAAATTGTGTTTGGTCAATTTATCCTCGCCCATACAATTAAAATATCTCACATTATGATTAATATTCTCTTCACAATTCACTAAAATAAATATTGAAAACATATTTATAATCTGCACATGTGCTGTTTATGTTTTCTTTGAACAATAACGATATTTACCTTTTTCGTTGAATTCATTCGAAAAATCGGTTGCATTGAGCAAATCTTCGTCCAATTCAAAAAAATCGTCGTCCAACATATTCAAAATGGTAGAAAATGCATTTATGTAGTTGAGCAGAGCAGCACATAAAGAGTTTTTTGTGAAAGAATTTATTTCGGATTTGTTTTTGTTTATCTCCAAACCACGCTGACTGTTGATTCGTTTAATGACAGAAACAAACTACCGTCGATGATAGCGCGCTTTTCCAAATCAACTCTGCGTATCGGGTTCTGTTCACAAAGTGTTGTCACAATTTGACAGATAAACCAAAACGTTTACAATTATAAACACAACAACGGGAAAAGCAACTTGTCAGACATTTGTTTTTTGGCGGATTACTTCTTTTTAAATCACAGTAATTGAATTTTGTATTTTGTTTTACTGTCCAACTCCAATTAAGTAAAGGGATTTGAATGAAGTAATTGAATGGAGTAGGTGTTCCAGTGTACTACAGATTACAGGTCCATATTGTGGTTTACTTTAAAAATGGCAGCCGGCCCAATAGCAGAACGTAACCAAGGTACATTTTTTGTTATAATTTATGAATGGACTAATTGATTTTCGATCGAAAATCCAAATTCCATTATTTCAAAAAGCAACATCTACAATCATTAGCGAACATTTGAATTCGAACTCTCCATTATAATTTGCTTTTATATAAACTTAACCTCACTCTTTGAAAAAATATTCAATAAATGTCAACAAATACGTGTATTCACAGATGCGACAATTTATGTTGGTGGATTAGACGATAAAGTAACAGAATCTTTGCTATGGGAACTCTTCGTACAAGCTGGTCCAGTGGGTAAGTTTCGCCTGAAAATGAATGTTTTTCATTTCGGGATTTGATATTTGTTTTCTTGTGCAATTTTTACCCGTTCTTCGAATTCAATAGTGAATGTGCATATGCCAAAAGATCGAGTAACACAAATGCACCAAGGATACGGATTCGTTGAATTTTTAAGCGAAGATGATGCTGATTATGGTATAAAAATCATGAACATGATAAAATTGTATGGAAAGCCAATTCGTGTGAATAAGGCATCGGCGCATCAAAAGAATTTGGATGTTGGTGCGAACATATTTATTGGCAACTTGGATCCAGAAGTCGACGAAAAATTGTTGTATGACACATTCTCAGCATTCGGCGTCATTTTACAAACACCAAAGGTAACTAAAAATCTAATATCAATATTGGGAATTTCAATAAAAAAAACTACATTGATATGTTAAATTTTTATGAAATAGATTATGCGGGATCCAGAGACGGGTAATTCCAAAGGTTTTGCTTTCATAAACTTTGCGAGTTTTGAAGCATCCGATGCTGCTATGGATGCAATGAATGGACAGTACTTATGTAATCGTCCAATTACGGTATCGTACGCATTTAAGAAAGACTCAAAAGGCGAACGGCATGGATCGGCTGCCGAACGTTTGTTGGCCGCCCAAAATCCATTATCGCATGCAGATCGACCCCATCAGCTATTTGCCGATGCGCCAGTTCCTTCAATGATTATGAATCCAATGATGCCGCCACCTCCACCAGGTACTTTTTTTATACTTTCTACATATTTATTTTTCGTATTTTTGTTATCATTTTGTCTCCTCGCCAGCTCCACAGTTTGGCGTGCCTCCACCGCCGATGGCGGTACCCCCGAGACCGGTAAGAACGAAGTCACCAGAGACTATTTCGCTATTCGTAGTTTGCCTATTACATGAATAAATAAATTTTTTTCGTGATTTTTTAAGATGATGCCACCACAACCACCTTTGCCTGGTCTGCCTCCAGGTAATTTTCTATTTCTCATATTTTTTTCTATAATAAAAATTAACAAAATTTGAAAAAAAATCTCAGGTGCTCCAAGGATGCCACCATTACCACCGCCTTGGCAAAATTTTCCTGCTCCTCCAGGTAATTTCTCTGATTAAAAATGATAAATATTTTCAAAGAATAAACATTTTATTCAAATTTTTAGGTGGCTTCTTACCGCCTCCACCCAGACCACCACCTGCGGGTGCATTTGGACCTCCATTTTAAATTCAAATCAATCATCAGCATATTTTGTCATCGCAAAAGGAATTTAATGAATAAATTAATTCAAAAGAATATCAATAAGAACTTGTTCAATAATTCTTCATTATACAGGAAAAAAATAGGTCATGCAAATGAACGTATTTTTGGTCACAAAGTCTAGAATTTCAGACCCACTTACCTCTATAAAGTATTTAGATTGGTGTCGATTCATAGCTGGAAGTCCCCTTAAATTTGATAAAGCGGTGCCACCCAAAGCTTTTAAGTCCCAAATGTCGGTCCGTTCAAAGTCAAGTAGTAAGCCAAACGAACCAATGGAAAACAATGGAAATTCCACTTCAGTTGGAGAAAAATTGAACAATTTTACGGGAAAGTTTACATTTGTCTTAACTCTTTTTTCGAGGTGTTGCAGGTTTGAGCAGACTCTGTTATCTGTTTTCCAAGAAAGATGAGTGTCACAAAGATTTTCTAGGATTTTACACGGTTTTTTATTATTCCACCTTGTTGCGCTTATTTGTATTTCTCAAGAACAAATCTAGAAAAAAACTTGTTGGAATAATTTTGTCCTTCATTCAGAAGTCATCTCGCAATGAAAAATAAAATACATTAGATTAATTGAAATCTGAATTTTTTACAAAACTGTTTTATTTTCCCATCGATTTTAATTAGGAAAAATACACATTTAATTACAATCGAAATGCATTACTTCAGAGTTAAAAGATGTCATTTTCAATTGCGCGAAAAAGTTTAGTATATTATCCGCAAAATCTTTGTACAAATAACATTTAAATGTTCAATAATTAATTTTAAAAACTTTTTGAATACTACACAATTTGTTTGGCAGTGTCTTGAATCATCATGATTGTCAATTTTGATCAATTACGAAGAAATTCGATTGTATCTGCAGTTGTTTTTTTATTAAGAATGAATTGATAGTTTGTATTGAACTGCGCTAATCAAGGTAAATACTGAAAATTGATTCGTCCTGCGAATTGTCTGCGGATGGAATTTTGGTTCGTTGAGTCAAATGCAATGGTCTATTTTGAGTTGACGCCATTATATCATTGCATATTTACAATATTCAGGATTTATTTAATGATATTGCGTAAATTAGACGCCTTGTTTCAGATTATCTAAATATAGTTATATAAAGTGATAGCAATATAAAACATTCATATTCAACTAATTAATAATATAACGACGCCAACATGATGGAGGAAAAGGAGATGATTCCTCTATCATGAGTGACGAGTATACGAAAACATAGAAAATAGTTTAAATGCGTTTACATAATAGACAGAAAATAGGAAAAATGCGCATGTGACAGATGTGGATTGATTGTGCGACCCATGTATCAATTTTGCTCATCTGGTATCGCTGGCCTTATATGTTTGTATGTTTTTGTGTGTAATATTTTAAATGAAATAAAGTGTACGGAATATTTTTGATCAAATCCATATTGATTTTTGTCACGTGTTGGCATACGGATTTTGATATATCTATCATTGAAATTAGTCAGTTTTGTGCTTCGTGTGCTGTGTGAGCCAGCTACGCCTCCGTCTAATCATTCGGCGGCAGTGGTCATGTCGAACCGTCTAATGTGATTTTTTCTTTGGTAAAAATCCTTTTCGAAAGCTATTGCTAATTTGGCGTGTAAATCATGTGCCCGTATTTTGTTTATTTAGACGAAGCCGTGCCAAACCCGATCGCTCTTCTTCTTCATCACTGGTGTATGTAGAAACGATGCCTCCGCCGATAGCACCGCTCCCACTTCCGTGCTGTTGCTTATAGCTGCTAGATGTTGCCTGCAACAAATCTTGATCGGGTGCATTTCGATCTTCATACAATAATACTTGAAGGGTTTCTTCATAGATTCGTGCCTCAGGGAATTCCACTTTCGTATGCTTCTTATCGGTGGCATAAACGATTGATGTGCAGCATACTTCGGCCACTTTGCGACCATTGCCGTAAAATGACCAACAGCATA
Source organism: Obolodiplosis robiniae (assembly GCA_028476595.1). Taxonomy (NCBI): domain Eukaryota; kingdom Metazoa; phylum Arthropoda; class Insecta; order Diptera; family Cecidomyiidae; genus Obolodiplosis; species Obolodiplosis robiniae. The sequence continues at coordinate 925,583 of CM052017.1, read as the reverse complement.
TCTCATTTGAACCAATTACATCCTTTATAAATAGAATACGGCCACTAAAACGTAGCGATAGCTTATCAAAAAGCTCGATATTTTTTAGTAGATTGTCATCAGAAGTATGAGTATATGAATATTTATTATTATGCCGATTGATAAGCAGCTTAACAACAGGCTGGAACAATAAGACAAAAAACGGAAACTCAAAATAATCTCATCTTATCGATGGAAAAGTGTTTATGTCGAAATTTGGATTGTCAAGAAATGCCAAAATACATACTTTTATCGATGCACCAATAAGAATTTGTTCCTCCTTTTGTGATGTAATCAATGGCACACGACATATTGGCTCCGGCTCTTTCTTCAATAGAGCCCTTTCGCACGAATCAGCCAACTCTGTGATGCAGTAATATTTGGCCTCTGCCAAAAGCTCTGCAACACCCTTCGTTGTTTCAGGCAAAGCAACGCTACCATCTCGCAAGTAATTCATAATTGTTCCAAAATGTGTACCACATCGATCAATCATTATCCAACCTGTAATTTGGATCAAATTAATTCTTATTTCTTACTCTATGATCGGGGATTATCCATATCTTATTGACTAGCATTCCGAAATTTTACAAACAATTGAATTTTTTGTTTGTTGAACAAAAATTTCTCTAAATTGTGACATGCATTAAATATAATGGAATTACCTTCTGAATCGGTGAGCACTTCCATTCGGCCACTAAACATTGCTTGAAGCATCGTATCTGGTTTTGCCGTCAGCGTTGCGATTGTCGTGTGGAATAGATGACCACCAACATTCAATTTGACATACTGAGATGGATTTCCATCGATAATTGTTTTGTGATCGCCAGACATTGCAAATTTTATTGATAGTTTTGTTTTTCCAATTTATTATTGCTTCAAATTCCTTGTTGTTGTGTGTAAAAGAAAATGTCCAAGTTTTTCGTCGTATGCGTAAAACAATCCAAAAACCAAGTTCACGTCTGAAAGACTAATCGACGAAAGTGTGCAACTTATGAATAACAAGTTGCCTGAAAAAACTGCAAATTACTTAATTTTTAAATTCGTTTCCTTTTCTATCTTTGAACTATCTTCAAAAACCTTTTTAATGATTTGATGGTGATAATCAGCTGGGCGTTTCGAAAAACTTTGCAAGTTGTAGTATTATTTTTAATCTTCCGTAAAATCGATTTTGACATTTAGCTTTTTTGTTTGCACAATCGTTCATAGAGAGAGTTGTTGCTGTTATTGTTCATACTCCGACAGAAACGTTGTACGGTTTTGACAGGAGCGCTGCGGTTAATATGATTAATTCGCCATTCAAATTTATTTTGAAATACACTTTGAGATTGTTTGAAATGGAAAGCAGTTGGAATAATGTCAATATTTTTTCTAGAAATTTGAAATTGCTGAACTGAACTGCCACATTTTGACAAATTTTATAACTGCCATTAAACACACACAAAAATCTTTGTCTGTGCATTCAGTGTTCCGTTGAAAAATTCGGACGCCTGATTCTGCCAAAAAATCAATATTCCAAACATTATGTTCACTCGTAAAGTAATGCATTTATCAAAAATATTCAATAAACTTTCTTTCCGATGAAAATGTACATTGTACACTGTACAGGAGACTCCATACAGCATCAATAGCGACATAATGGCCTTTGATGAGACAACATTGATGCGATGCTCGAAATCATTCTAGTCTCCATCGGCTAAAACTAATCGGTGCCGAGAAATCACAGTTTAAAACTATATTTGTTCAATATATTGGTATTTCCGGTAGAAAACCAGGTGATTTTGAATCGACCGGAACAAGTAGTAATCAGAATGTCTGGTGAATAAGGCGGTTGGGGGGGACTTCCCATTTGATCGTTTGGAGGTATGTTTTGACGACCTTTGCAACATGCGGCCGTGCATTGTCGTGTTGGAAGGACTACTAGCACCCAACAAAAAATATCCATTTTAGAATAATTGCGAAACGATAAAAGCGGCCGCAGCGGCCCAATGCATACAGCTACTTCGAAATTGACAATGAATTCAAATTTGCCTTCGAATTCAATACCAAAAAGTATATCATCACATATTGCTGAAAAAACTAATGCCATTAAACATTCTACTGAATATCTATCGACTGAATATTTAGATGGAGATTCCAATTTGGAGGCATTAATACCTGGATCTCCGAACGAGTTACTAATTGCAACCAAAATCCATATATCGAAATAGATTGATTACCGGCTGAAAATGTGCTTTAAATAAATGGAATACGTCTAAATTCTAAAGTAGACAAAATAAATTGGTATTGTTTCATACTTTCACAAATAACACATTTGTTTATTCAGAGAAAAGTTGCTTTTCGACAATTCAAGAGCCTTGCGAGACTTCAGGAACATCCCTTTTTCTCACACTGTTGCGCTTTGGATTGGAATTACCAGAAAGTATAATGAATAATTAAAAAGATTTTATTGGATGTTTGATGTGGTGGTTGTTTTACATCAGCTGTACATCTTATTTCTTTCCGGCCTGTCCAACCTTGGCCTTCTTGGTACCGCGTACCTTCTTCATTCTGTTCTTGCGCTCCTTGCGTTGTTTTCGTGTTTGCTTTTGTTTTTCATACATTCCATGACGGGCCAAGCGGTATTTCGGTTCGAATTTCTTAGCGAAATCCAATGTATCGTAGATCAAAGCAAAGCCGGTTGATTTGCCACCACCGAAATTTGTGCGGAAACCGAATACAAATACAACATCTGGTGTCACTTTGTACATGGCGGCCAATTTTTCGCGAATATCTTTTTTGTTGACCGATGACAAACCTGGATGCAATACATCGCACACCATTTGTTTTCGGCACAACAAACGATTGGTCATGAATTTACGGGTACGAATTACAGCGGTGGATGTTGACATTTTGATTTATTTCTGCAATTTATTTGGAAGAGAGAAGAAAAATCGTTACTATTGTTGGGGTCAGAAATTTGAAATCTGTAGTAAATCTATAGTGAAATTCATGTATTATTTTTCAAGATAAACTATGTATCTCTCTAACAATTGTTTTCACATGCAAAAGTTTGCCACTCCATTTCACTGAAACTTGCATGTGTTGCATGCTTCTTCAATCGCCTGCTTTTCCATTCAAGCTCAAGCTGCACAATTTAAATCACATACTAATTTTAGTTTTCCTAATGAAATGGCACAATGTTCGCCACAATTGTTGATGTATTTTGATTCCAATTGAATTAGCTTTGCTAAATGGAAATTAGTTGAACTGACATAACCTATACGTGTGCACACAACCCGATATATAAACACGTGTAGATTGAGTAGCTCACAATTCCTAGTAAATGCAAATAATTTTCAATTTTCACTATAATTTTACGAAATTTTATGCTTATCACATACACCGAATGTTTTTAAGTAAATTCTATGGGATTTTTTATGTGGAAATTCAATGTTTTTGTTTTATATTCACCTATTTGTCCACTTAGAACGAAGACGGATACGTCTCTTCGCAAGCACAAAATTTGTAAAGAAAGAATTCACGGTAAAGCAGATGAGATTTTGATATATGTTACATGGTTTACCAATATGGCGGCAAATATTAGTTCATTGTGTTCAGAAGCGGCGCCACTGATATCAACACACTCAACTTTCGTTGAGTCGTTGACTTTCTTCATAATCAATTTATCAGAATTCTTTGATGTTCATTCGCTTGATAAATAATCTTAATCGCTATATTGCTATATTTGAAATGGGAATTTTATAGTTCTATTTGTTCGTTGCATTCATTTCAATTGCATGTCTAAATTTTATTGAAGATTGTGTTCGTCATTTATTGGCGTTGTTCACAGATGCTCAAAATGTAGGTGTGTTCCATTCTTCCATCTGTCTATTTACACTAACACACGCATGCACCACACCAAAGCATGACAACTGTATTGTGCAATGAAACACAGATGCTTCAAATTGCACGAGCCCAAGCATCGAATGCAACTATATCACACGAGTGGCAGAGTGTTTGTATTAGTGTGATGCGCGTAAATAACTTTTCCTGTGTTTTGTTGTTGTTGCTCATAGTTCAATTGAACTTAAATGGCGAAGTGTTGAGGCCCATCGTCTGTCTTAATTTCTTGCATTTGAATCGCCGTATTTAAATTATTTTGTGTGTGTTTTTTTTTATCTTGACCATCCATTTGATATTCAATTGTTTTTATATTTGTATTTTTGTAAAACGTGTTTCTATAATTGGTGGAAGAAAACAGACATTCAATGAAAATCAATTAACGAAACATACAAATATTTGTCAACAATATTCTCTCATTATTGACAATAGAACCATAATAAAAAAAAAAAAACTGTGACGCTTCTGCTTGAAAAAGTATTTGTGAATGAAGCCGCCTATCAGTGCAGATTATATGTGTTCCAAAAAAGTGCAATCATAAAAGGGACCAGCAAGTGAATGTTAAAAGAATACACACTAGATCAGAAAACATGGAGTGAAATTTCTATTTCAAATATTTTATTCCTTATCTGAAATGGCGAATTAAATATTTCGATTTGTGCATTTTCGGTGTGTGCATGTATTATTTCATGGTTCTACTTGGCGTTTTATTTCCGATATTTCATACAAAGGATTTCTATTAGCGAAAAAAAAAGAAGAAATTTATAGTCGACGCATACAATCTCACAAATACATATATAAAATACAATCGGTGGATAATGGAATACAATCGATTCGGTGTGACAACCACAGCAACAATTTGATGATGGTAGTAGCAAATACAGCAAACAAGACGATGTTTTTGTTTGGGACTGTGTCTGTGTTATTGTTTACGATCATTGATGCTACCCAAAGTACGTACAGTTTTTGAAAAATGTTTCTTTTTTTCTCAATATGCTGAATAAAAAAAACGATTTTCTCAATGAGCATTTAATAAACGTAGACGAATTTCGAATTGATTGAATAAAGTATTTTTGGGAAAGTTTGACATTGTAACTGATTCGACCATATCTTCATCGGTTAACATCCATCTTCGATATTTTAATGCAATATATCACTCATCATCATCATATTTGTCGTCATATGAACTTCAATGGTAGCCAAGCAATGCATTTGATAAGACTTGCTGGGATTTTGAAAAATATTTAAACTAATCTTACGCGTATTTGATATTTCCGAATGAAAGTGATTACAAAATTTTGGATGTCGATATTCAATGGTATAAAATCGTCCATTGTAATTGAATTGAGTGATAAGAAACTGTATTCTTTTATATCCAATATTCAAACCATAATCTATTTTTGAACAAGCCGAATTCTCTAATATATATGCATTTAAACATCATTCGATTGCTTACGCATAATTTTCTCTATATTTCCCTACTCATCTTATGCCTAATCTCATTAAGAAAATAGAATTTAAAATAATATAACCAAAGCAATGAAGTGTCAGTCTATCGCGAATTGTTGAAATCACGCGTCGAATGAAGCCGTGGATCGATAGAATTTCGCGTCAAATTGTTTGTATACATTTCATTTCTTTCAAATTCATCTATTTGGACAGGAATAAATGTGTACATTACTCATAATTCATGATCAGCTTCATAACATTCCAAATTCCTTTGATTGACTTTAATTTAGGAAATATTTTTGAGCATTGATAGATTGACATGATATTGTTTGAATTGATTTAATATTAAGTCCTATGCCAGCACTTAGTTTTTATTGAATTCATTTTTAGCCATACGTTTTACGATCGAACCGAACAATATCGTTGTATCCGAAGGGAGTTCGGTTCTCTTGCCATGTGAAGGTGAAATAACACATACAAATGCCGATCATACGTTAGTCAAGCGCAAATTCAATAAGAATCGATTGGATTTACTGCCAAATATACGATGGAGAGGTCCAGATGGTCAAGACATTGGCATTGTTGGCGATACATTTCGGTAAGGCTTCTCGAAATGACAAATCATAGTATTACATAGATTTAACTCGGAGACGTCATGTGATGTTTTTTCTAATTCCATTTAAACTGCATTATGCGGGCGCTTATTATTTTTGTTGTAAACTATCCCATAAATGTCTGTTAAGGATACACATAAGCATTCATCTATTTCTGTGCATTGGTAATTGCATAAACATTTAGGGCTCAACTCGAAAATGGGTCCCTTTATATCAGCTCAGTGGAAGAGAATCGAGGTTTAACTGGTGCCTATCAATGTTTGCTCAGCAGCGATGGTATCGGAACGATTGTCAGCCGGTCTGCAATCGTTTCCATTTCAAGTGAGTACAAATGAGCTGTTTGGAGAATTGAGAAGAAAACATTGCGATGTGCAACGTAAATGTCCAGCGATTTTGAACATTTTTGCTCTAAATACACTCTATTCATGAAGCAATAAGGTTTGAAATTCCTCGACATTTTCGTTGCACATCACACCATTTTCTTCTGATATCTCCATTTTGAATTGATTCTTAAAAATGTTCAATTCATGTATATAGAATTGCCTGAAACAAATAACCTATTTCGAGAGCTGTACTTGTATCCGGGTCAAACGGCGTACTTCAAATGCCTGTCAGTGACATCGATGCCACCAGATTTTGGCAAATATCATGTACAGTGGTTTAAAGATGATATCCCATTAACGATTGACAATACGCGTATGGTACTGTTCCCATCTGGTGCAATTGAAATTGATGAGCTGGTCGCATCCGACAAAGGAACGTATCAGTGCAACGTTACCTCAGGAACTTTTTATACGTAAGACCCCAGAATGAATTGTTAGATTGTTGGATTTTAAAACTTAATTTCCTCCCTGCAGACATAGTAGTAAAACAAATTTAAACATAAAAGCTGGCGGCGAACCGCAACAATTTCAAATGCCGACATTTTTGACTGAATCAACATCGAAAACAGTCAGTGAAGGAGCCACAGTAACTCTCGATTGTGTGGCTAATGGCAATCCAAAGCCGCAAATCAAATGGCTTCGAAACGGTGAAGATATTGATACTGGTAGTGTTGATTCGGATGCGAGATTTCGAATGACCGGCACGGGATCATTAGAAATTAAGTCGGTTAGTGAGATAGACGCCGGTAATTATCAATGTCGTGCAAGCAATAGCATGGATTCAGCAGATATAGAAATTTCATTGATGGTTCAAGTGCCTCCAAAATTTGTTCAGCGCCCAACTGATCGTATTGCTTATAAAAATGATGAATTGGAAATGGTGTGCACTATAAAAGGCAAACCAACACCGGTTGTACACTGGCTTAAGAATGGCGATGTTATCACACCAAATGATTATATGAAATATGTCAACGGGTAAGCAACACATTACATTTTTATCATACGCAGTTGAATCATTCAATTATTTGATTTGTGTAGACACAATCTGCGCATTTTGGGACTTCTTGAAGCTGATGCCGGAATGTTTCAATGCATCGGTACGAACTCTGCCGGCAGTATTCAGGCGGCAGCTAGACTTGAAATCGCAACTCCGAGTAAGTCACACGTTGTTTTGCAAAGTCAAATAAAAAAATGAACTTTAGAAATTCGAGAAATATTTAGGAAATCTTTGAAAACAATAAATATTATTTGAAAAGAAAAAACAGAACGATAAGGAGATTCTTTTTTCACTATGATGATAGTAATGATTTAATTACATTTGGATAATTTTTCCATTTTTATTTAAATGTGTCATTTTCTTTGTTTCTTTTTCTTGTTCTTTTTATGTTCGTGTTTGGTTACTTCAATGATTGTTTTGCATGCTCTCTTCCTTTTGAATTCTGTTTGTGTGTTTGGTGCCATCTTTTTGGTTTTGATTATTCGTCAACGATACGCTTGGGAACAATACAAAATTAGAAGGGAAAAAAGGCAAAAAGCCTAAAGAAACTGCTATAAAATCCAAGCCAACCAAATTATCATCCACCGAAATTGTTGCCGCAGATTCCCCAATGCATACAGCCACTTCGAAATTGACAGCGAATTCAAATTTGCCTTCGAATTCAATACCAAAAAGTATTTTCAATAGTTTACAATCAAAAGATAAAACGAATAATGATGAATTGAATACAGACGATGATGATCAAAGTGATGATGATTATGATGAAGAAGATGAAGAAACAAGGATTCCAATTGGCCCAAATGACAATTTAAACAATTTGCTGCATTCATTGACACAAAAGGAGAATGAAAAAACAGAACAAAACATTCGAAAATCATCACATATTGCTGAAAAAACTAATGCCATTAAACATTCTACTGAATATCTATCGACTGAATATTTAGATGGAGATTCCAATTTGAAGGCATTAATACCTGGACCTCCGAGAGATTTGTCTGCAACATTGGTCAATCGATATGTAACACTCAGTTGGATGGAACCAGCCAAAAATCCAGATGAAGTTATTTCTTATACCGTTTACTACAAAATGACCACCAGCGAACGGTGAGTGCATGATCAAATTGGAACATATTTTTTGTGTTCAAGATTTAATACGATGGGTTATTATGTCTTTGTAGGGTGCAAAAGCTAACAACCAAATCACGAGATGAACAGACTGCAATTATTCAATCAGTGTTGCCGGGGAAAACATATCAATTTCGTGTGGTTGGCAATAGCAATCATGGACCAGGTGAATCGTCGAATATTTCTGAATTGGCAACACAGCCGGACGAAATCATTGCCGGTGCAGTGAGAAATATTGTTGGTCAACCCCTAAGTCATAAAGATATACACGTAAGATGGGATCCACCATTGATCACGAATGGAACCATTAGCAAGTATCGTATTTATTATACGGAACCAGATGGAAATGATATGAATGTAGAGAGTTTTGGTGCTGAGACAGAAGTGACTTTAACTGATTTGCATCCATTCACTGAATATTCAATATACGTTGTGCCATTTAATGAAAATGGATTGGGAGATTCATCGAATGAAATTACCGTCAAGACGTTTTCATCAATACCTGGAGAAGCACCTCTAAATGTCACGCTTGAAGCTACTAGCTCAACCGTAAGTAATATTCAGATAGAGATTAAGAAGGACAATTATTTTGAAATATCTTGAATGTTATTGTGAACGTATCTCAATTTGCATAACAGTCGATAACAGTGCGATGGAAGCCCCCGCCTCCCGAAGAGCAAAATGGACAAATTACTGGTTACAAAATCAAATACCGCAAACAAAAAAAACATGCTTTAGTTGAAACCACTTCAGCAAATGTTGGCGACTTGGAACTTCGCGATTTAGATAAAAAATCGTTGTATCAGGTGAGAATAGCAGCAATGACAGTGAATGGAACTGGGCCATTCACAGAATGGAGCTCTGTTGAAACTTACGAAAGTGACTTGACTGAAACGCACGTACCTGGAAAGCCAACCATCACAAATGGTAAGTTCTAAGCAGTGTCGGTATACAATGAATGCAAATATCGATACAAATTAATTCTCTTTATTTGCAGCACGAGCAACAAGTAACAGTATATCGATTTCATGGATTCCGCCCATGCAACAAGAGATCAAGGTTCGACATTACATTTTGAGCTTTGGTATCGGCTTTCCAGACGTAGAAATGCGTGTTCTCGATGAAAAATTGCGTTCCTACGAAATTAAAAATTTGGTCCCGAATAGTGAATATGTAGTTTCGTTGAGAACTCGAAATTTGGCCGGTGACGGAGAGCCCGCATATTACTATATACCAACGCGTGATGAAGATCCAATCGAATCGAGTGGCTATGTGTTGGAGGTGCCAGTTCGATTGCGTGCTATTACAATGTCAGCCACATCAATTTTCGTACATTGGACGGATAGTTCAGCCATTCGTGCTCCACATACATCAAGTAGTCGTTTTTACACAGTTCGCTACAATACTGTAGATTCAACACGTTATAAATATTACAACACCACTGAGAAAAATTGCATGATTGATGAATTGAGACCGAATACACAGTATGAATTTGCGGTGAAAGCAGTAAAAGGACGCCGCGAATCACCCTGGTCAATGTCAGATGTGAACACTACATTTTCACTATCACCTGTTTCGCCCCCACGTAATCTGACTGCTCATCCAGATTCAAATCCACAAAATGTCATTTTGAAGTGGGTTCCACCTCGAAATAATAATGGGCAGATAAGTGGCTACTTGGTTTACTATACGACTGATTCTTCGAATAGAGATCGTGATTGGTCGGTTGAACCAGTCAATTCAAATACTTCGATTAAAATAAAAAATCTCAAACCAAATATGCTGTACTATTTTAAAGTGCAAACGCAAAATGTGAATCATGGTCAACCAGGCACATTCTCCGCTATGATTTCATATAGAACCGGTACAAATTTAGTAGATTTATCCGTTCCAACGAACGACAACCCTAGTACCAACAAGAACGAACAAATGAAAGAACAGCCTAAAAGCAGCTTAAATATATTATATATATTTGATAATTACATGATCCCGATAAATGCTGGTGTTATGGTTGTAACACTGCTGATCTCGATCAAAGTTGCAATGATTCTGTGCCGAAGAAAACCACAAGGCACACCCGATGGAAAGCACAATTACAGCAAAGGCAACAGTGGAAATCAGCCGCCCGATCTATGGATTCACCATGATCAGATGGAGTTAAAAAATGTGGAAAAAAATCCGCCAAATGATGGTGCTTCGAGCAGTGGAGCAATGACATTACCCCGAACTGGTCACGAGTATGAAACAGATTTATCACATGCTCACACTCACATTACCAACTCATTGGATAAACGACAATATGTCCCTGGCTATATGTGTAAGTTTTTGTGCCATGAATAGACATTCGGATTGTCCGTGTGCAAAAAATTTATCTGTTTTGATATTTACTGCTTCAATTAATTTCACAGCAACTTCGATGAATTCAACAATTGATCGATCGCATTATCCACGAACATACAATCGCTTGATGATCGATCAAAATTCCTCGCAAAATAATTTAAACCAAACTCAAATGACCACAATTCCACAAACACCCGAGAATCCATACAGTTACGATTCAATGCCATCAAACTATAGGTACGCACATGCACGTATATTATGAATATGTTGAACTTCTCAGTTAATCAATCATCAATTAACATCGAATATTAATGATCGAATTTCAGTAATCCTAGCATAACATATGCACCTGGTTTATCAATCGATGTACCCAAGGCACCACGCGGTCAAGGTCACCCATTACAAAGCTTTAGCGTACCAGGTCCACCACCACCTAGTCTCAATACAACGCCATTGATCTCAAATCCCAACAAATCCCATAATGGTAAGTGGAAAAGATTTCTGATCGCGAGTATTTTTGAAATATAAACACGCATACATTCATGTAGTTCCAGCAGTAGCCATCCGGCCTCAGAATGCATCGCCATATAAAAAATCATTAACGAATAGTACAGGAGCAACGATCGCACCGATCTCATTAGCAAACACTTTGACAAATCGCTTGCAACAATCCGGCCCCATTATCACTCATTCATCGGACGAAATTCAAAGACTGGCTCCAAGTACATCAACCGAAGAACTCAATCAAGAAATGGCCAATTTGGAGGGTTTGATGAAAGATTTAAGCGCTATCACTGCTAATGAATTTGAATGTTGATTAATTCAGTATTCGATTCGTAAGCATAAATAGTAAATGAACAATTCAGATGACAAAACAAATGCACCAGCTGAACGAACCGAAATCACCAGAGATGGAGATATTTTTGCATATATTTAATAGGAAGTCATTCATGGTTTACAGAGGGGGAAAATAAGTAACCGATAGACCGGGTAAATTGTCAAAAACACCGAAAATACCAACATCAAACCAAATCAAAACGAAAAGAAAGGAAAAAAAAATTGAAGAGTTTAAGTGCAGTAAACATTAAAAACTATGTTGGCTCATTGCTGAGATACAAGTTTTCCTATCACATTAATCGCTTTAGAATCCCGGATGTACAAATTGGGTTTTTATCGACTTTTCGATCAGCCAATGTGGTTTCTGTCGTTTATCGCACTCGCATGCCACAATGTTTTTGGAATAAAGAGCCAAGATTTTTCTGGTTTCCATATATTTTGGTTCGGTTTATTGCTGGTAACTTCCGGTGTTTTTGACATTTAATCTTATTTTCAGTACTTATTTCCCCCCTCGAGTGAACAATCACCACATTTTAATCATAACAAACAAATGCCATGATCCCATGATAATTTCATTTTGGAATAGCAATACACAATTGATGTGTATTTGAATAGACGCGATGGAATTGTTTTTTTTTTACGAAACAGGAACACGTATCTAAAACGCAGAAAATAAGAACGAAACAAAAACAAACTACAGAGCAAAACATATTCATATAAATTCATATGTGTCTAATCATAGCATAGCGACGTATCTAATGTATTAAATTATTATAACGATAACATCATCTTTTAAACAATATTTTTTTTTTTTTTTTTGTATGAGCAAGTGAGAAGATGTAGTTAAAATAACTTTTATGCGCATTCAGCAATAGCAACTTGAGCAAACCACATGAAATATGAACAAAAAAAATGAGGAACATGAGAAATATATGAAACAAAGCATAACAACTAAATAACAACAAATCGATAAAATTAATGATTTTTGGACTGATTTCAAGTATAAGTATTTCTAAGGTCACAACAAGTGAATTTTAAGAACAGCATAGGAAATAAGGATTTCTCATATTTTAAATTTTAAACAGATCCATAGGTGTATTTCGAATTTTCTTTAAGAATGTATTTTTCCTAGGAGGAAAAACTAACCCTTTTTCAATTGAGAAAGTCAGAATCACATCAGTGAATTTGAAGTTCAAGTCCAACGACCCAGAAAGTTCAAATCTAGATTCAAACAGTAGTTTTTTGAGCATTTTTACACATAAAAGACCTCATTTTGCTTACTTACTATATTTGATAAAATTTCGTGTTCATTTCCTCATTTCCTTCCTTAAATAGTATATATGTGACAATGCACTGATTACTGAGCCGACACACACTCACGCATTTAACTACTTTTTAATCACCTAAGAGCTAAGATTTATTCATTATCATCCTTCAAGTATTTCCTTCAGGCATTAGATAAATTGACGGCGTAAGCTATTTTTGCTGTCTATCATACACACCAGAAAAGCAACAATTCGAAATATTATAATAATTTATTGATTGGAAACATTTTAAAACCACTTTAGTAAGTATTATGAGAAAATAAAAAACTGAATTATTAAAATATTCATTGATATTTATAAAAATCAAACCAATTCAATACAAAAAATTTATTTAAAACTTGAATATTTGAAATTAAATGAATATTCGTTCTGAGCTCACAGCTCTTCTGAATCCAGACTAATCATTTTTGAATAAAGACGCAAACAATTGATAAAAAAATGTTTTTATTGTTTTATTTTTCCGGTTTATGATCGTATGTTAAAAAGAAAAATGACAGAGCAACAGGTACAGATTTGTACGTAGCTGTGTTTATTTTAAATTGATTTTCAAAAAGCATTTGCAAATATACAGGCAGTGGTACAAAAACCAGTAGTGCAGTTTTGAAGATTCTGTGTTTGCCTACCTTTGTTTGTCAATCAATGCGCGGATTGCGTTTGAATTTGGATATTTCTTTGGCAACTAATCGCAACAGTAGAACTAGCGCTAGTATGTCGGCCGTAATGAGCATATAGAAAACATTCTTCCAGCTTGTGGCTGAAAAGAAACCAGCTAGAAATGGACCGACTGCTGCGCCCAATGATCCGGTTCCGTCGATGATGGCCGTAACGGTTGCCAATGCTTTGGAATTTCCTTCTAACGAGCTATGCTGTCCAAGCTCCGCACTAACTGATGTTGTTATCAAGGCATATGGGCCATTCACTAGGATTCCCAGTAAAAACAGCAGTAGCATATTCAGGTAAATCGTTGTGGAGCCATATATCTGGTAAACTAATAGCATTGGAACTGCAGCATACAGCATCACTGCACACGTACTGGCTGACATTCCGCTGTAATCAGCTATTGCTCCTGCTGCGATTGCCCCCAGTATTCCACCAAAGTCGAAAAGCGTAGACAATCTTGCACTCTCCTCGGCACCGACTTTCGCTGGATAAAATAGATAATCCATAAAGAATTCGTTGTGAGACGTCACATAATATTTGACATACCGGAATGTTCGATGTAGTTCGGAAGCCAATAAAGAAATGTATAGCTCACTAATTTTGAAAAGAATAAACATAATGAGAATTCAATAACTCCGGGTATTCTAAGAGCACCGCCGAATCCAATAGCCGCTCGACTACCACTTGCACTAAATGATACATCGGACGATCGATGCCCTCCAATCATTGGAGTACGTTCAGTTAAGGGTCGATGATTTATTTCCTAAATAGTAAAAAAAGAATTATATTGATAAATTTCTGTTGCGTTATATTAAACACACACCCCATTCCAAAAATGACCGAACTTTCTAAGAAGAAATCGAAAACTAGGTGCGATTCCGAAAAGCATATGATGATAATTGTAAGCCTCATACAAATTTACGAGTGGCACAAGCGATTCCATTTACGACGGAAGACACTACCATCCCAAAAATTGGATTGAGTACAGAACACAGTTAAAAAAGAAATTGAGTATTCCTCGAACTATTGTATTTTGCATTTTGACAAGGAGCTTGCGACCTCGTAAATTTTATTTCTGTTTGTACCACACAAACTCAGCGACGATTCGAAAAAATGGATCGATTCGATCATTACAAAAGCATGCAAAAGAGGAGTATTTTTGTTGATATGATTTTGAGGTCACGCCGTTCCATGCGTTCAGATCACAGGATTCAACTAGCATAAATACCATTCAACTCAAAGTCTGAAATCTTGTAATATCCGGCGCTTTTTAAGATAATATGACATGATAAATATGTGTTAAAATTTTGTCAAGAAAATCAACAATGTTTTTTTAATTGTTATTTAATTGTCCGGTTATTTATGGAATGGAGGATGTTGCATTCAAAGAAATCGAAGTATTCATTCAAGAGTTTGGGAAATTATCATTCAATCCATATTAGAAAATTATTTAAAACACTCTTCTAAATGGTGAAACCATGCACTTACAAAATTTTCATCACCGGGAATATTTCGAATCGAGTTGTCATCCTAAAAATAGGCGCAATCGAATAGAATTGAATGTTATAATAAATTATTAACATTTGACTATCTTCAATTTGTTATGTGAAAGATTTAAGAATTACAATTACGGTTCTGTTTTTGAAAATTATGATTTTTTTAGTATTGAGCAATGTCAAGTGTATTATGAGCGGGATAAGTGATAATTATTAATAGTTTTTAGCCACAAAAATTGGTACAAGACACAAAGGTGTGTAAATTACCTGATCGGCAACGTTTTTTAGTTCACTAGTACTGCGTAGATCACGGGTATTTACATCTTCATCTGATTCGTTGGGTCCATCCTCAATACTATTATAATTATAATTATTACTGCTACGTCGAGATTCACTAAGTGATAATTGACATCCAACTATTTCAGGTGAATCAACTAAAAATAGGAATTGTATAATCCCAACAATTCCCATAATTAACGCTGGTACAATAAATGACATAGACCAATCTTTTTCTACGTAATATCCAGCTACTAATGATCCCAAAATATTGCCGATCGATGTATGCGAGTTCCAAATTCCAAATATAAGGCCGCGTTTCGATTTTCCGAACCATCGTCCAACTACGGTCACAACGCCTGGCCAACCAGTTGTCTGGAACATCCCCGCGAATGCTTGCACAACAACAAAATACCAGAATGAATGGACGTCATAGACCTTTGCTATCCCAAACATATATGTGAAAATGGCCGTGAAAAGCATTCCCAAGGCAAGGAAATATCGTAATGAAACTCGCTCGGCCACAAATCCAGATGCAAACATGGCAATTCCATACGTTAAAAGGAATGAAGTATCCAACGTTCCGAGAAGTTTTGACGCATCCGGACCATCTAGTACAACAAAAACAGCAGAATTTATAAAAAACACGTGAGTAAATGCTTACTTTGGCATTTTTTTAACATAAATAAAGCTATCAACATATGATTGTTGCATAATTAAGCAAAATTTAACGCTTATTCAATGATGAAGATTTGCTTATGAATAATAATTTGCAATGGAAACTCTCTTCTTTTTATTTTCTCTATAAAACTGTCACATGCAATATATGGACATTATTCGTTGATTCACATGATATTTATTTTCGGAATGTCGACATTCGTCAGAAGAAAATATACTATTTGAGTTTTTCGCATTGTTGTGAAATCGGGTTTGCGATAAATTGTTGTGTTTCGATATATTCGCTGATGTTCATCAAAATTATTAATATGCTTTGGATCGATCCTATTTGCACACGCAACACAAACATATTGTGTTCACTTTTTATCAGTAACATATCAGGCTTTGCAGCTTTGCTGAAGCCAATCCAAAATCTATTATAATAATTTAATGAAAAACGCAGGTACCTACCGAATGGTGCATAGTCGCACCAAGTGCTCTCATTTGACGCATCTGTTGTTAATTTCAACTGTTTTGGGATTTCAACTAAAGAGCAATTGCGATGCAAAACTGTCTTTACAACTGAAATTGGCTTTCGTGTCAAGTGATAACATGTGTACGCCACGTATGTCAGTGCCAAAACTGAGAATTTATACCTGCGGATTGATTTAGGAAATGGAAGAGAAAAACAAAACAATCATTTTAATTGTTCAGTTGTTCAATTTGAGCAAACCCAGTAGCTACCTATAAAGCCGATTCAATTGGTTTTCAGTGCGGCCATAGCGTTGAATTAAACGAATTCCAATCGGAACGTCTGAATAGCTGGTGCTCATTGTCTTACGTTTGAAATTCATTCAAATTGTTCGGTGTCGCTTTCCTGATGTTCCCTGAATGCATTTAATGTATACACCAATCAATATATATGAATCACGACTTGCACAGTAATGCGGGCTATTTGTTCCGATTGTCTTCCGTTTGCCAATTACCAAATTTCTTTAATGAGCATTATGTGAATATTGATATCTTAAATCAAAGTTCTTTTTCGTAGATATTTTATTCAAAAATGAAAAAAGTCGAACAACTTAGAACAGTATAACATCAATACAAGTCAGTTTTTTTTTGCTTAACCATTTTTCAATTCAAACAACAATGTGATCGTTTTTTTTTTGCACATACGCGGTTATTTTATGTACTTTGTTCAATTCATTACACATTTAGTTTTTTTTGTTCGCAATTTTTTTCACAAATCTGTTTGTACGACATTTATACGAAAAAAAAGGAGAACAAGAACCAATTCAAACATGAGTTAGTTTAGCTCAGATTACAAAGCAAATACCGCATCGAATGGAGGCGTTCTTTTCCAATTCAAACATATGCACAAACAAACAAATCAAAATTGTGTCTCTCGATTGATTTTTTTCAAATGCCGTCTTTCATATGATCATGATTTGAGTGACACAAAAAAAAAAAAAAACAAAACGTTATGGTTTAAATATCGCACAAAATCGAACACAATCACAAAAGATAAGTTTTTGCATTGAATTTGCGTTCAATATACAACAACAAATAGTCAAAGAAAGAATTGACAAGTGGCACTGAGCGACTTGTTTGTATTTTTGATTGTCACATTAAAATGACGTTTGCGGCCGTTCGTACGAACTTCACGTTGCATTTCAAAAGTTCAAAACCTACCGTTGTGAGTCAATATCCGAATACAGTTCTTCTACACTCAGAAATAAGTACTATTAGAAATAAGTAGAAGTAAAAGGAGTTATATTCAGTTCCGTTATAGCATGTGATAAACTATATTTTTAGGAGTCGAGAGAAAAGAAACACTCGTTTACACTTTTATTTTTTTTGCTAGATAAATCATACCATTTTGATTGTTGGACATTGTAACAAAATAAGATTTTATTAAGAGAAAAAGAATTATTAATAATTGTAATGTTACATTAAATACAATTTTATTTCACAACAAGTATTTAAAGATGTATCATTTCCAATTGCCGATTTTAGATACTTGCAAAATTTATAATGGGTAGACAAGCAACATTAATGCAATGCTACTGAATGAATGATACATCTTGGAATCCCTGTATAAAACATGTGATGGTATATTTGTTGCATTCAATTGATTCATCTAGAATTGTTCATCTAATTTTCAATAAATAATAGTTATTATTAAATCGGTAAACAGATGCATGTTTAATTGTAATTTTATAATGCATGATCGTCACAATCGAGACATAGTTTGGACCATTGGAATTCGATGTATATATTTATGTAAATATTATTTAATTTGGATTTCTGGATAAATTGTTGTCAAAACAAAACAAAAAAGACTTATGTTCTACGTAGAAAATCTTAGATGCTAGGATACCAAATCGATTCGTTTATTCGATTCATTTCGTAGTTGATTTACATGTTTATTTTCAATTTATGTAGCTTTCCAAAACGCGGAAGCTTTTCGAAAGTTTTCGTTCATTTTACTTTTGAGTGTGAAAGTTCCATCAATTTTTCCATTTATTGTGTGTTCGACATGATGTTCAGTTTCGATGACAGCTTCGGCAACTGTTACAATTTGTTGCTCAACTGTACCACTCATGGATTTCATTATCATTCCTTCTTTTGTCATTTCATTTGCTTTTGCTTTTGCATTTTTCGCTGGAGATAATTTTACATTTATGCAATCCTTCGAAATTGGTGAAGATACCTTAACGATTGCTTTGGGTGTTGATAAACGCGCAGTTACATCCTTAACTCGGCTACTCAAACGAACCGGTGATGTTCGATCAAAAGTTGAATGGACCGATGCTTTACCGGCAGTTGTGCTACGCGAAGCGCGTTGAACAGGGGCCATTGCTTCAACTGCTGTGGATTTATGAGTTTTTTTTAATGCATTCGTATTTTTAGGTTGGTTTGGAATGATTTTAGCAGCCGAACGATTAATACTTAGCGCTGAACTGTTAGGCTTTGTAGGTGATTGACGCTGTGTCAAAACCTTCACTTCCATGCTTGTTACACACGTTTTTGTATTAGTATATTCATATTTACTTGCAACCGTTCTCTTCACACTTCCACTACTTACGAATGTTTTTGATAGTTTTGCTGGCGACTTTCTTACCGGTGTCTGAATGGCTGCTGCCGCCATCGGGGTACTAAGTATTTCAACAATTTCATCATCGTGTTTTGGATCTATAACTATGTTCAAATTATTCATATTTTTTTCAATAACGGATGTTTGGACTATCGGATCGTTCGAACCAGTGTCATCTTCAATTGCCGAATCATTTTGATTCTGCGAATCGAAACGGCGCAATAGCTTTGATACTTTGCCTGATGATTGCTCGAGCGAGATTCGTTGTGCATTCGTTTGCTTCTCACGTATGGCGCTGTTTTCAAGTGATTTTTTTCGCATTTTAATCGTATTTGTGAAATCTGATTTCATTATTGGCTCCTTTTCAACGATACGCTTCTGGTGCAAACTTGCCGATCGCATTAGTGATTTTTGGGTGGACTTTATGGGAAGTGATTTCGGTTGCTCTTTCGACCTCATGAAATATTCTGTGTCTTCAAAATCAAACGATTTTGATGTTGAAATTGGTTTTGTTCCGGAGTTTTGTACAATTTTACACCCATCAGACACATCAGTAGATTCTGTAGAATATGGCGCCGATAATTTGTTCAACATTTTTTTAGTCATATCATTGCTTTTGTTCTCTTGATTAGCCCCAGCGATTTTCTCGAGCTTCATTTTCAACGCATTTATCGATATTTTTGCGCCAAGCTCCTTTGAAATAATTTCACGTTGATTTTGTTCATTACTTTTTTCTTCCAAAATCGAATTGATTTTATCAAAAAGGGGACGCATGGCCGAAACTTTCAATGAAGTATTTACGTTACCTGCGACATTTCCGTTGCTACTATTCGAACAATCGCTGAAACCAGAATCACTTCGTTCGGTGCACGTTTTTTCTTTCAGCAATTTCTCGCATTTATCTTCACCGCTCTTTGCTGAATCAATTTTCTCAATGTGTTCATCTGCGGTTTGAAAATGCATTGCATATTCATTGTTGTTCGTTCTATTGGAAAACAATGCTGTGTCAGATTGCATGTCTGGCAACGGAATTACATCTGACACATCTACTTCTTCTTCTTCTTCATTTAGTGGTTTAATCGAATTATTCAATGGCTCAGTCAATGCATTTTCGTTGCCATTTGATGGTCGAGCTGTAGTCGGTGTTCCAACTGAAGTTGATGAATTTCGGCGAGAATTGGCTGACAGTGTTGCCATCCGTCCCAAGGCACGAATGGCATTTCCGGTTTTCTGTATGTAGTTGGTTAGCAGTTTTAAAAAACCAAAAACACAAACATACGCAAACAGCAACATAGAAAATAAGCAATTTGATAAAGAATTCAAAATAGATACAAGCAAAAAAATAATAACGAAAATATTGATACAAATGCAAATGGACCGAAATTGAGACTGTTACAAGAAATAACTTTTATCATTTTTCTCTAACTGTATGGTTAAAATTTGTGCTCAATCACAATTTTGACGAAAAAACGCAGATAAAAGTACCAGTAAGATTCACATCAAATCGTCATATCGTCAGAAAATACAATTAATAATGCAAGTATAGTTAAAAAAGCATGCACTATTTTAATAAACACGAGTAGAAATTGCTCTTTTAAATTTGCGAATTAATTTCATCCATTAAAGTTAGCATGTATTTAAGAAGTATATTTCTAGGAAGACATAAAATGTAAACCAAATTGTACGCACCTGCCATTTGCGGCGGATAATGAATTTCTTCAGTTTATCCGTACAAATACGAATTTTGCTTGATGATTCATCATTTTCTTCCGATAACCAGATAGATTCCAAACATTGTTTTGCCGTTAGTCGGTCTTCTTTTCGATGCACAAGCAGGCTAGAAATGAAATCTTTAGCGCTTTGAGTGACCGCTTCGAATGCCTCATCATCGAAATCATAGTCAGCTCGAGTGATATTTGCAAATGTATCAACGTCTGAGTCACCCATAAACGGTGATAAACCAGATAACCTAGAATAATATATTTGTTTTTTTTTTCAGATTCAACTCATTGACCACTCAAATTGATTCTTGACATACAAAACATAGCAAATAACTCCAATCGACCACATATCTGATTTGAAACCTGCATGAATTTGAAAATAGAAGAAAAAAATAAAACTGAAAAAAAAAAAATTGTAGACAATGGAAAATACCAATAGGTTCATAGTTCAAAATCTCTGGGGAAATAAATTCTGGAGTTCCGAACATAACCCTGATGGGAGTGTCTGTCTCGATTCGTTGAGCTAATCCAAAATCAATGATTTTGATCTGTAATCGAATCAGAAGTGATCCATTATTCGCAATGCACACCTCAGGTGATTCAAAAGTGCTATAAATATTCATTTCATGCATACTTTGTGACTCGTTCTTGTGTGACACATAATATTTTCTGGTTTCAAATCCAAATGCACAATTGATTGTGAATGCATGTAATCAACACCTTCGCATATTTGTCGGATAAATAGAATGCAATCATGCTCGGTCAATGTGAAATCATCGGCAACTACTCGTTCAAATAATTCGCCACCTGTTATACTGCAATACATGATTTCAATTTGAGTAAGTTTTGATTTAAATTCAATTTGATTGGCTTACTATTCCATGACCATGATCATTTCGCGAGGAGCCTCGAATGTCGCTGCTAGTTGAAGAAGTTTTGGATGGCGCAGTGATTGCATAATTGAAATCTCTCCTTGTATCTGAAATTGATAAGAGAAGTGAATTAATACATCGCAAAAAATGAAACAAGAAGATGATGAATCTACCTTCAATTTGTCCTTTGCCTTAATACATTTCACAATTTTGGCGGCTAAAATCTGTCCAGTTTCACGTTCAACAACTCGATGTACAACACCAAATCGTCCTTTGCCAAGTTCATCTTCCAAAATGAATCTTGCTTTGAAATCACCCCCTTGTCGAACGACAATTTCGGCGCCATCGACGGAATCCGCGTTTATTTCAATTTGTTTGTGGGCCGAACCGAATGTTGAAACACTATTCTGCCTAGAATTAATAATGACGACATCACTGCACGAGCTTGGCTCACTTCGACCGTGAATGTTTTCAGCTCGTACACGAAAACGATATGCACTACCAGGCTGCAAATCTTTGATTGTGTATGCTAAACTGTCAACAATCGTAGCGTATTCTTTCCATTCATTATCTCCTTGTTGCATTTCAAGACTGAAAATAAAAAAAATAAATCGAAACTGGAGAACCAACCGCAATGCAATTCAAACGCAACAGTATATATAGCTCTGAACACACACAACACTTACATAAAGCCAGTGATAATGCAGCCACCATCGTACGGAGGGCCGCACCATGCAATTGACACACGATCGGCTCCCTGTGAAATACACGGACGACCACTCGGTGGATCCGGTGTACTTTCGACGGCCACTGAAGCGGCTGCAACATCACAATTATGTGGATTCATCACCTCGACTGTATATTTTCCACTTTGATCCGCTTGGATATCGCTCAGAAGCAGCATGGAGGAACCGTTGCCAACTTGTATTTTAATTTTATCGCTTTCAATCAGAATATGGCCCTAAATTTTAACAATTTAAGAACAGAATGCATGTTCAATGCTCATAGTAACTATGTGAAAAAATGCGAAAATATTGGAAGTAAATTGATCAAGTAAGACACGAAAACATTTGTTGATCATGATTTTGATGATTTTGAAATTTTGTCGAAACTTCAAGTGTAGAATAACATTCGTCCGTTTCTATCACACCACACTCCATTTTCTTTCGCAAGTGCTCACTAGAAATAACGATTAAACCTTCGTCTTTAAACGTTAAAATAACTCAGTATTTTAATTACCAAATCTTATCGCATGGATTGAACAACAGCTCAGAGACAAATGACAAATGAGTTGATTATATTTTTAGAGAAATTGAGAAGGACTTACAGCTCGAAGCCACTTAACGGTTGGTTTGGGATAGCCACCATATGTAACGGTCAAAGAAACCGTTCCACCGATTAATGCCGTACAATCGTCTGGTCCACGTATTAAATAGGCTGGAACATCAGCAATTGGTTTCAACGATCGCTGTGTAATAAATGAACTTAGATTTAAATCAGCACAATGAACCGTGTTTGAGTTGATGAAAAAGGAACCAGCGTCAGGATCAACATCTATATTCGTCAATTGAACAGGTCGTGGCAAAACTGCTAAATCTGTATAGCACGAGCGTTGTGCTATCAATGGGTTTAACGGATTGTACACAATGCCCTGAATTTCGCCGCTATATCGATGCTCAACACCAAGAATATGAAGTATTTTCAAACCGTCGTCACTGCTCTCAATCTGAATAAACAAAAATATGATTTATTTGGTTGGACATTACTTGGTTGGACTTCAAATCACTCACTCATGTCAAACACTTTTACTTGAATAATATGGTATTCGTTTTAACTCCACACTTGTTTAAATACTTATTTTGTTAATGCGAATATACGTACGTAATTCTCAACAGATGCGTGTGATGGATCAATACGTATTTTCTTTCACTTCAAATTCTTTCGAAAATACAAAATTGATTGTGAGAAAAACTATACTTCTCAACTCTAAATAGTATGTTGTTTCAAACACTGAAGAATTTGTTCATTGCAATTCATTGCACGTAAATAAGAACGTAGACCATTGTTGTTTCTTTTGTTGTTTACAGCCATCTAGATTGGATGGAGTCGCTAGCTGAACTGAATCGTAGTTCAAGTCACTAACAAAAAATAATAACGCACCGATAGCCTAAAAGTGCAGCCAGTGCACACAAACAGCGCACACAACATATCTTTAAATATATGTATGTTTCTCTGCTTTGTTTTTCTCTTTCTTTGGTCTCTTTGTTGCGGTTTATCTTTCTGCAGCGCTGTTACCGTGTCGCTCGTCTAATGTTGTGTGCCTGTATTTGTGATGTGTATGCACAATTCATTGGTAACACGTTTGGGAAATTCCAAAATGTTAATGCGGATTTGCCGTGCGATACACCAAAACATTTACACTGGACGCTATGTATGTGACATGATCAACCAACAAAGAGAATAAATCAAACAGTTTCACCGAAATGTAAATGAAAAACATGTAAAACCAAAATGTTTGAGCATATCTTTCCGCATTGAGATCTAGTTTTTTTACTTGCCTGAACACAATGGTGTTTCACCAATACTTATGAGGTCACGTTCGTATGACGAAGTTCAACTAAAAAGATCCCGAAGATCCAGTATAACATGGCAGTAAACATCAATTGATTTTCAAAGAATGTTGAATTCGTTATATTTTTAACATACTTGGCATTGGATAGACAGTACATTCCAAAGCTGTTATGCATTTCGTGTGAGAAGGAATGAAAAAGACCTTCGTTGTATGCAGGCGTTCAAGCAAATCACAAGACGAAACACAATAAGAAATAGAGGTGCCTGGATCGAATTTTCACCATGCGAACTTTTGGAACTTTTGGAAACAATTGAACTTATTCAAATATTGTTCATATAAATTATTTTGGACTTTAAAGGGTCGAAATTCAATTTTTCATTTCAATGACATTTTTCCATCGAAATCACGATTTTTAATCTAAATCATTCTGTTGAGAAAGTTAAGCTATCATTTGACTGTCTATTGCGATAAGAGCGCACACGCACACAAATACCATACACAAATGAAAAGGAAATACTATGAAAATAAAGTTATCAATTCAATATCACGGAATGCTCCGTGATTAGTTTTGTACTACTGAGCATTCGAATTGAAATTGTATCCAAATACTCGTCGTCGCTGATCCCACTCAAAAAGATTCATACTTTCAATTTAATTCCAATTTATTTTAATTCCATTTTAATAACTGAATGTACGACGTCTCTATGCGTTACACTTTCAACTGATACAAATATTAGGCGCCGTATATTTGACAAAAGGAGGCATTTTAAATTGAAATTAGTTTAATTTCTTGGATTGTTCTTGAAAATGGCTTCTTACTTAAGCCTACATTACATTCTGAAATGCTATTTTACATTTAAACATCACTTTGTTGCAAATAATCGGAATATGGCTTTGAAAATTCGTAAGAAAACAGATGCGAATAAGATCCGAGGTCTTCTGTTTTTTTTCTTGTATTATAATATCAAGTTTCAGTTTCAACAATTAGTTCGTACGTTCTTATTTATAATATTTGCTGTTATTTATTGAATTTATGTCATCCATTCGGACTATTACGACTATATTAGCAGACAAAACGTGTTACCAATTGTATATAAGTCTGAAATTGTTGAGATGTGTTATGTTTTCAATTCATTTTGCGTTCAAGATAAATAAATGAATTGAGTAAATTATGCGAAATTAGAGTTTTCAGTGATTAAGAGCAGCACATGTGTTTTGTAGACGAATGAAATTCAAACGGATATATTCATTTGTTTTCAATACTTGAATGTTTGCAAATGCAATTGATTGATTAAATTGGCGAATCATTTGCATTTTGAGAATGCATCTTATTTGTTCGATCAAAAAATATAGTTCAAGTTAAATAAATAGTACTTACTATTGTACCGCGTGAACTTTCTGTAACTTCACGGCCACAAATAAACCATTTAACTTTGGAATTGACTGGAAATATTCGAGCGCAAAACGACACAACTGATCCGTGCATTGCAACGACCGAAACGGGCTCTTCAGTGAACGTCGGTATTACTTCACGAACAATTTCTTTCGGTTCTTTTATCACGACTTCACAAGATGTTGAACAGCATCCATATTCCGAAGCGACCATGCATGTATAAATACCTGAATCGTTGGCCAATGGATTCAGAAGACGTAACACTATTAATCCATCGCCGTGATCGATCAGACTAAATAGTGAAAGTAGAAAGAATATATCCGGATGTTATGCATGACAATTAGCTGTTTCTATTGTTTGGAATTTATGTTCTTTTTAGAAATGTGTAATTGGCGAAATGCAACGATATTTAATCATTGGCAATTGTGATCTATTATTGTATTGTGGAAAATCTCGAAAATTTGAAATATCACAAAATAAATTTTTCCCAAATACAAATAGGAACTAATTACATTTCAACGATTGCCAATTTTCAACACATAAACATTTTTAATGGTATTATTAATTTTCAATATTTTACCGATGATCTTCTGTATTTGCTGAAATCATTTTCGAATTATATTTCCATTGCACTTCAAAAGGCGTGAAACTTTGAATTTGACATGTTAAATCTAAACACTGGCCATTTTCAATCGTTTGAATTGTTTCAAGTGGACGCACAAATTCTGGAGCTTGTTTTACGATTTCACTTTCATTTTGGAATAGAGTGACATATGTTGATGATGCAGCTATGCCAAATTCATTTTCTGCAATGCATGTATAGAGGCCTTCGTCTTTCAGCTCCACATTTTCAACAATTAGACTAATATTAACATTGTCTTGTGTGATTTTAATGCGCGGATCATCTATATTGATGTCATTGCCATTGTGATAGAATTTTCGAACTGGTGCCGAGGTACCGCGAAAATTGGAAGCCAAAACAAGCCTTCCACCGATGCGAGTTGAGCTGCCCATCAATCGCCGTGAAACGCTTATGTTGCGTCTTGGCGACGATCCAACCCGTATACCACGTCCGGCTGCACTTCGTCCACTACCAATAATATCCAGGCGGGCGGTTGCTTCAATGCGACCATATTCATTTTCAAGTGTGATACGATATAGACCAGCATCTTCGTGTGTTACCTCATCAATTTCCAAAATGCGCAAGTCATCGCGTTCTTTGATTGTAATTCTGGCGGTTGGCGTGACAACCATGCCATCTTTGTCCCAAGTTGACCAGGGTAATGGATGCCCAGCGATTGCACATTGAAACTGAACGGTTTCACCTTCCTCTGCCACTCGACTGTGTGGTGTAGCATAAAATTTCGGCGACATAAATTTATTATGCCTCTGCTGTGTCACACTAATACCGGTCGAACGATATGACATGGACATCGACATTGGTGACATACTTCGAATCGGTGTTACTCGTGGTGTCGACCGTGGGGTTGAGCTCGCCGATAACAAGCCACTTGGTCTAGTTAGTTGACAATTCAATAGATTTTCTTTTTCCTCCGCCACATCAACAATAATGCAGGCTGATGTAATTGATTTTCCTATGCTATTTGTTGCAATGCATTTGTATTCGCCCTCATCCTCCGGAAAAACGCGTTTTATTGTTAACATCGCACGTCCATTCTCGTAAACTGTGCTACAATCCTCATTGGCTTGAAGTAATTTTTTGCCATCTTTCTCCCAAATAATGATCGGTTCTGGCGTAGCTTCTACGTGACATTCCAAACGAACACTGTCACCGTCACAGCATCGGACATCTTTGAGTTGTCGCTTGAATATCGGCAAAGTTTCGACATTCCTAAAGTATATATATTAAAGAATTATTGCAATTTTTTTCATCTTGTTTTTATCACAAACTTCATTTTCACTAACTAACCCATGTGTGATATTTTTTCCTTTTTCCATTGTATTACTTGGATCTGAAAAGTTGATCATATTCATCTCTGAGCAATTTCGAGGATTTAAGAGTCGCTGTGGCTCTGTCTGAGAGTGGGCTGCTCTTAAGCTGAGACTCCAGCTGCTTTCGTGCTGGCTGACTGATTGAATCAATACAAACATGCACAATTTTAGTCAGAATAATGTTGGACTTTGCATGTTTATATTGTCTGAGTTAGGTCATGTGCAACGGAGCTCTCAGCTTGAGAGGCCTTTCATGTTGATTTACGAATGATTTCAAGCAAACAAATTTTGATTACCTTTTGCATAAATCTGAAGAGAAATTATAGCTCTGGTTTCACCATGACAATTGCTTGCAATAGCTGTGTAAGTTCCTGTATAGTCTAATTTTGCACGCGGTATTTCTAAACGGTATTCTGGTCCATCATCAATGCATCGGAAATGTGGAGCATCTTTATAATATTCGGGCTGAAAATAGTAACATTTAAATAATTTAATAATGAAGCTTGATGTCCTCGTGTTAATTTAAAATTGTCAAAGAATGAGCACGACAACAAAATCGTAAAAAGTTGACATTTTTCGCAAACGATTTGTAAGTCGGCTAGCTTTGTTTCTCACATTTAAAGAAACCATATTCGATCGCACGACACAATTTTTCATTTATGATTCATTAAAAATTGGTTTCCATTTTTGGTTACAATCCGTGCACAATGCAGCATGTTTATATGTGTTCCAATCATTTGATTTTATTATTGGTACAATTTTTTTATAACATTGAGAGTGAGTGTTTCATAAACAAAACGAATGCTATTCACAGTAAAAACTATTGCCGTTTGATTTTGATTTCACAGTAAGACGGCGTCAATTTTTTACAAAAATTAAAATTCAACCTGAATTCATTTCGAAACATTTCATGCTTTATTCATTATCAATGTTGCTTTTAAATAAGAAAATTGAATACTTTCTCAGACAATTTTTGAATAGTCACTCGGCAGATCACAATGACTTAATGTTGATAAAATGGTCGAATTCAGTTTCTGATGAACATCAACGACGAGAAACCATTCGACTATGCATTATCTGTATAGACCTATTGCCATTTTAATCATAGTAATTAGAACATAGTTAAACAATCAAGTCAATTATATACAGTTTCTTTGGTGTTGTAAAAGTGCGGTAGTTAAGCTATTTGAGCTGTTACGTGAATATTGCACATACATTCAATACAGGTTTGGATATCTTCTTTTAAAAATCATTATTTTCCGACATTTTTGTGCATCTCACAGCATCAGTTTCATGTGTTTTGAGATCAACATGACAAAACTGTACATAATGGTTTTTGTTTGCATTTTTTGCAATAAAAACCGACAAGTAAAACTTAAATATATATTCATCGTTCCAAAGCTGCGAAATATGAAAAAAAGATATCAAGAAAAAATCCCGCCAAGAAACTAAAATAAAAAGAGTGAAGAAGAATATCGGCTAATTTTAATCTCACGCCACAAATCCAAGAAAAAATAATGTAAAAAGTTAAAAAATCAACATTAAAGCTTTAGTGCTAATGAATTTGATTATTTGAAAGAGATTTTAGAGGGACATAGAAAAAAGCGATTATGTGACCTCCCTGTCGCCTTCAAGAGTTTTGGAAAATCAACCACTGAAATTTAAATACCAATATAACTGTTATGAAACAATACGGTTAAAACGTGAAACCATCTAATACTGCGATTTCTAGTCACTTAGATTCAATCGGACATTGTCAAAGCTTCTACAGTCTGGTCCGCAATATCAAGTTTCATGAATTTCGTCGCAATTATTATCAGCACCAAGTGCATACACACTTGGTTGGCGTTACGTCACGGAGAGCCAATCATATGCTCTTTTTTATGAATGCAATATTTGGCTGGCCCTTGGTCTCACTGCAACTGAACATTTTATCAAACCAACTCTTGGATTTTATATGTCTTTTTGACTAAACTATTGTATAATCTCACTTTTTATTGAAATGTTATTTTCGCCGAAGTGGAGTTTCCCATTGCCCACAAACAATATAAAATATTTAATCTATTTGAGCGCACACTAGTATATGCTATGGGCATTGAATACATATGCTTAGAGTACTTCTTCATCATTGCTCCACGCAAAACAGGTTTCGACACATAACAATCGACATTTCTTTTCTTTTCATTCGTATAAACGATCGCGTGTTTGGAGGAACATTGGATGCTTGCGGAATTTTTTGTGTAATTTTTTGTTGTCTAAGTAAGATGCATGTACTCATCGACTTATCAAAGAGATCTTTCCTTCGGTTGGCCAACATATCAATATCTCATATCTAGTGTCATGGAATCGAAACATATTTGCCATCAATGGCTGATTCCTGTTGGTCACATACTTGATGACACATAATTCTTCTAATTTTGAACAAATCCAGTAGATATTTGAGTTTATGCATGAGTTCTTTAATTTTGTTAATTAAATTTGAGCTGATCAAACGCTTTGACTGAATGCGTGTTTATAAAAACCTACTTGCTCCACTTTTATATCAATTACACATGTCTAGGCGAATAATTTTCATCATCAACATCTTTGCGTTTAATGCTTGAATAGCAGCAATAATATTAGCAGATTGCAATTCAATATGTTGCGATGTGAAAAATTTGAAATTTGGAAAAGCAAACAAGCCAAAAGAATGTACAATATCTATCAATAAGAAGAAAGCCGCACAGCCGCCACTATTATGGAACTTTTTTTTCTTCTTTTCGCAAGCCATTAACTCTTTTCATTCATATGTCTTAACAATTGCATTATATTTTGAAATTCAATTGTTTTCCGATCGTTTTTGTTCGTTTATTTTGCGTTTGGACGTCATTACGTTTATAGTGAAATTTAAAACTGGAATTGTCAATCAACATTGGCCGATTAACAATCGTTTCATTCATATTTTATTCGGGGTTTTTTCTATTCTACATCTGAAAAATTTTTAACATTTTATTCAAATCCGTATGTATTCAATTTCAAGTATATTGGATATGAACATTGAATGTCAGAGCGTTACATTGCACTTGACAGAATATATGTCAATATATTTAAATAGTGAACTAAACAGTAAGCAAATTGGTCTTGAATCAGCTGTCTAATTCCACTTCCTGTCTTTGTCTGATATGCTCTTAGTTTCGAGCATTAGATTAAATTGTACAGTGAAATTTATTCTAAGTTCAATTTCATGCTTCGATTCGTAAGTCAAATATTTACAATAACTGATTCGTAGTCATTTTCAATGTGCGATATTCGTATTTAGTTTTGTGTTTTGACAGTCGAAATGTACAAACATTTGTAAATAATTGAATAAAGACCAGCTGAATTCGATATGCTTGGACTGAATTGAATTTGATTAACTTTATTCATCAAATTATTTTTATACTTGTATGGAACGTCGATCTGTTGATAGAAAAGCTTATTAAAGCGAATGTTTACGAAACAATACAGTCTCTCGAATGCTTTCATAGTTGTGATTAATAGAGCAATTTTGTAGTTTGCACAGTGGAATATGGAAACTGCGTCGCACGTCGCACCGTTTAGCTTTTCGTAAGACTCATTCAGTTTGCTTCCATGAATGCGTTAAAGCATTTGCACATAAAAAACAAAAACGTAGGAATATTTTTGCTGAAAATATGAAGTAAACAGACAAACATACAACATTAAGTTGATTTTTGATGACCAAATAAGTATGTACCGTGTTGATAGATTTGTTTCAACTTCGACGACTTAAAAACCATTATCTGAATGAATTCGAATAAAAGTACATAATTTGTCGTAATTAAAAAGAATCCTGCAAATTTTTGAAATATGGTTCAATTCCTCATTCGATTCCACTTTTCATTTATTTTCCCGTTATTATTTCGTTTTCAATACCTTTGATAATTCTGTTCTATTAAATACTGCCGTTCTGATTTTTTAATAGAAAATAACTCTAGATGTTTTTTAAGGGGAACCAATGAACTTATGATGTAAAAAACCATTTTCATTTATAGAAAATGATATTCAATGATTTGAATTTCAAAAGCACCAAGGCTTTCTACAATGTGTAGCATTGAATTTCAGAAAACCGAAATGGAAATCGACACGAACAATTACAAACATTATTACTAAATGTAATGAGTCATTTGTCGCATCATATAAGAAGTCTGAAATCAATAAACACCAAACCATAGAACATTTATGAGTTTCATTGAACATTTATGGCTAGTTAATTTTTGAGCTAAGTCTGCTTTAGATACTGTAAGAAGAAAAAAATCTAATGACAAAACCACGGTTGATTTGTTTTTCCGTACTGTGTAATGATTTTTGTGTTAGCTAGTAAAAGAATATGTGTATCAGTTTCTAAGACCGATCTTCCCTTCGAATCCATTTAAAGACCTTTGCCATTTAATATTTTTCATTTCCGATTTATGAAAATATTAGTTTGGTTACGCGACAAAAGTAGCCTTTCGATAGAGAGAGACCATACCTTCGGAAGCACAACTATGCCTAAACATTGACTTCTGCGAGACAGCTGTTGTTTTATTTGATTAAAAAATTCATTATTTGCTCACTCTTTGTAGTTCCACTACTTAAAACAATTGATATTTGAATGTCCGAGAATGAAAGTGAGACCTGAATTCACAATATATAGAAATGCAACAAAAAATAAAAAATATTTCATAGTGCAACATCGAAATGGAGACATTCAAAAGTGCAACACCGAAATCGGAACATTTTGAAATGCAACATCGAGATCGACAAATTGTAAAGTGTAACATCGAAACATCTTGCACCCCATATTCAAAAGTGTAACAAAGAATCGAAATATTTTAGAGTGAAACGTTGAAATTGGGACGATTTGAAATGCAACATGGAGATCGACATAGTTTGAAAAGATGTCTCATTCGGTGTTACACTTTGAAATATTATTTATTTTATGTTGAATTTCTAAATGTTGCGAATTGAGGTCTCACTTTCATTCTCAGACATTCAATTATATTATGGTAATTATATTTCTCCGCCCAACCTGTTAACACATCGGCACTGAGATAATTTATTGCACTTTTTAAGTCTACTTATTCGCTCCACGATGAAATTATAAAAAAAAAATCGCTTCGATCAATGAACAGCGTAATTACAACGATATTCGTTATAAAGAATCAGCCGACGGCGACATATAATCACTTGATGATAATATGTTGAGCAAAATTGTGAACAAAGTCGATTTTACCGTTTGCTATCTTATTATATAGATGTTTTGAAATAAATTTAACGCATTTAATCAAATATCATTGCGTCGATCAAAATGAAAATAAAAAAGGTGTCGTAGTCATGAGAAAATGATATTAGAGTTATGATCGCAATCATAAAGTTTATCACAAAGATTCTCATCAAAAGGTATTTTTCGTTGCACTTTATTGCGCTTTAGTACAAAAGGTTTGCAAATTCATTTAAAATCCATCTAAAGAGATGTGTTTCAATTGAACAAACTAACTGAATGTAAATTTGAAAATTGATGGAAATGAAACGTTGATATGAAATTTGTGGTTAATACTGCGAGAGCACAATTGAGAGATATTGAAACATATCGACCCACGCGAAACGAGAGGTCAAGCAAAACTGATCGATGTTTAATAAGAGAATGATGCTCTCTGCTAAGTGCTACTACCACTACTACTATTACCACCACTTCTACTATCACCACAAGACATGTGGAGATGACGACAACAGAAAATTCACTCGCTTAGAGCCTTAAACATGAGTCTTTAATATGATCAATGTTATTGCCATAGATGCCGTTGAATCAGTTTACCAATGATAAAAATGAATTGATGTCGCATATTTTTTGCAATATTTTATTTCTAAATTTATTGAACATTTCAATTAATCATTTTCCATAAATATATTTTTATTTGGCTTTGTCATTACTTTTGGTCTGACCATTTTTTTTCCTTTCCATTCAATTTTTTGGTTTCATGTAATTTCTTAAATTGGATTGCCTGTAAAAGTACCTTCGGTTTATTTATACAACAGAATAACAAAGAGATCACTCAATTGAATCAATTCCGATACACAGCTTAACGTACCGTAGCTCAACGCTTTTATTTGCGTACGACTCATGCAACTCTGTACATTTTGATGGTCTGCTTAATAGATCACAAAGTTGAGAATTTTGTAATAGAATAAATTCCATATCGATTTAGTTGGCAATAAAAAGAAAAAAATACATATGTCAAATCATCTGATTGACGTGTAAATGTATACCGCATAAGCCATTTTTGAAAGTTATATTTATAAAAAATTTGGTTTTGTTTGATGTGATTCATAGCGACAATTTTGTTTCACATGCGCAAAGATTTTCGTGATTGAATATGTCTAGATTTGTTTAATTCCTTTATACGATATGAACAAGTACGTGATGTTGCTCCGGAAGGCTAAACAAGTCATTCATCGTCCACTTTATATAATAACATACTGAACACGATTGGTGCCATTTTTTTTTGGTGACACACGAAAATGATCAATTATTTCATTCAATTAATTGTTGAGGTGCTAAATTTCTTCAATCATCTTGAACATCTGGAATGCAGTATATACAATTGCAAATGATATATTCAGAAACACGATTTATGGTGCACAAATGAAAAATTGGAGTTTATTAAAACCTGCACTGCTCATCTTTAATTATTTAAATTACTCAGTATCACACATTTCCAAGCCAAAGATTGACTTGAATGAAATCAATTTTCAAAATTTAAAACTTTTCCAACTGAAAAAACAATATTTAAGACTTAAATTTTTTGATGGTAAATTTAAATTATTCAAATAATTATTATGCAACTAATAATCAACGTTTTCATCATTTCAATGATGAATCACAAATTCATTTTCAAAAATAATGATCATACATAAATAAGACCGGCTTCGTGTCAGATTCAGCAGATAAAAACCACAAATAATAGAAGACATTCCGCTTATTTGAGTCACAGTCATGGGGACGTTGGTTCGAATTTCAATGATGCGAAATGATTTTTTTTTCAAGTTGCTTTGATTTTGGAAGGCACATTAAGCCGTCGGTTCTGTGCAATATAAATACCGTTGCACGCATAAGTGCAGTGCAGTACGGTACTGCAAGCCTTTCACCAATAACCACTCGCAGAATGAGGGAAATTCATCTTGAAAAGAAGACTTTAACAACCGTTAGGGTAACACTATAATCGTAGTTTTATTTATAAAAGCAAGCCTCATTAGCAGCAACTATAGTTGTATGAAAAGTAGATGAAAAATGAAATATCTATTGTGATCACAGCATTAAACTAAACAACTTTTAAACAAAATATTCAGTTTACAATCAAAGCCTTCATGGCACACACCAATGCGTGCTGAGAGAGATTCGAATTGGTAACTCACAGCACCGAGTTCATATTTGAACTTTAGACATGCTGCATATAAAGGCAACGTAAAATAGGATTTAGAAAAGATGAATTTTCATTGAGAAATAATTCCTTGCATTGAGATGTGCAATAAATTTTTCTTAAATTTGATATTTATTTAAATATTCTTATTGTTTTTATGCATTACGTATATATGAATATTGAATAGCAATAGCAGGAGGTGAGATGCGAATGACCACTTTTGTTTTCGAAATATTTAATGAAAAACTTAGTCGACCCAAAGATATATGGTAAATATCAATTATACAGTGCAAAGCATCTCATTTTCAAATAAGAGCTGAATATTATGAGTTTTATGGTCAAATATTTTTGCATAAAATTCGAATATCGGTTTGCCTTTTTATTTCCAAATCTACTTGAAATCCGAGGAGGTTATTATCTCCAAATTGTATGAACTATTCATGTTCGTTCCGATACGCAACAGTTAAGAAACAATAATTACTGTGTGATTTATCGACCATTCACACTGTGCTAAAGCGAATGTTTGTCCATTTTGAAATTGTAAAATATAAAATCTGATATGAAGTCATGGCCTGCATTTGTTCTCATAAATTACACAAAAAAGTAAAATGAAATAGTATGAATCATCGTCACAGTTCATAGCTGGAATATTCACACTCTCTGTGTGTGCAAATCACTCATCATATTATAGCAGGTTGAAATTTTATTCCGGAGTAAAAAAATGTCTTACCTTCAGAAAATCACGTAACCAGACGATATCAGGCTTTGGATCACCGATAACCTCACAATCAATAATCACTGCATCACCTTCAAATGCTTCAAACGATCGTGGTTTTTTAACGAATTGTGGCTCTTTCGAGTATGGCAAATTCGATTCGCAAATGCTTGGAATGATCATATCACAATCTTCAACCATTACATCGCATGTACTCTCCGCCTTTCCAACAGCATTTGTTGCGGCACACTTATATGTGCCCGCATCGTCAAATGAAGCATTCGATATCAGCAATTCAACAAATCCATCATCATCAAGAGTAGGGACGATTCGACGGCTTGGACGAATGCGAAGTCCGTTTCGATACCAATTAACGCCTTTTCACAAAATAAAACAAAGTCAGATAGCTCTAGGATGAGCTCACATATTCGAACGAAATTGTTTTTTCCATACCAACTGTTGGGTAAGCCTCAATTTGTGCATTCAATCTGATTTGACGTCCCCTTTTGACGGTGTATTGTGGCTCCAAAGCACCCAAAAATTCGGGAGCTATGTATGCCCGTATACCCTTATCAACAATTAGGCTGCAATGACAAGACACGGATCCATGTTCATTGGTAGCCGTTGCTGTGTATGTTCCAGTGTCATCAAGTGTGGCACTCATTATTTCTAGTGTGCTGAATGCGCCTTCATTCAGAATCACATATCTTGAGCTCACTAAAAAAACACAAACATTCAAGGTGAGTTTTTCATATATTTTTCGATTCAAATTAGATTCTTCATGACGTTTTTAGGAAAGCTTCAAAAAAATGTACAATTATATTCAGGACCTTTGGAACGAAAATTCGTACCTTGCTGCGTAATTACTTGCGAATCCTTATACCAGATGATATCTGGCAATGGCCAACCGATAGCTTGGCAAGTCAATCGAACTGGATATGATGTTTGAATTCGCCGATCACGTAGACGCATTGCGAATTGTGGCAATGCATCCTCTATTATATCCTATAAAATTATATTAAAATTGAAGAAATACACATCGGCCTTTGTGCTCAGTGATAAATTGATGTTTTTTTTTTTTAATCTTACCGATTCGCCATTTACTCTCTGCTTAAGCTTATTATATACTTCATAAATTTTGTAGTCAGCAACTGCCTGAAGCCGAGCAAAAGTTGAAACACGACCTTGTGAGTTTGTAGCTTCGCACGTGTATCGTCCTGAATCGCATGCACGTACATTTTTAATTTCCAAACGGCAGGTTGATGTCCCAACCGTTTTAATAGTGATTCGTTCATCATGTGAATTCAATAGAATTTCATCCTTATACCATTTGATGGACGGCTTTGGATAGCCCTTATAAATGCATTCAAGTGAAAAATCTTTATCCAAAAGCACTTTCAATTGGCCCGGTAAGATTTTTGTGAATTCAGGAAGTGTTGAAAATACACCAACAGTTATAGGGTTCGTTGTTTGTACGGAATGACCCCATCCATATCGATTTCTCGGGGTTACCCTGAAATGGTATTGTGCGCCAGGCTTCAAATTAAAAACATCAAAGCAATTTATTGGAGTCACGCCGAGTTCGGACCACCGAGCGCCACCATCTGGTCCAATCAGCCATGCTTCAACACGATAAGCTAGAACTGGTGCCGCGTCAACACTAAGCGGCTTTCCCCACGATAAACTCAAATGACTTTTGCCATTGTCAATTACAATCGGTTCAGATGAAATTGCTGCAGGCGGATCTATTTAAATGTAATTTCATTCAGTTCAAGTTATTTGAATAAATCGATGTGTGTCCGTATACAAAATCGGACAAAAACGGCCAATGATTGCTTTTTTTGAGCAACAATCTTTAAAATTGATCTTAATAATATTTGCCGATAATGTTGAAATTTTCCGACGACATTTGTTTGAATTTCATGCAGAATCAAAGTTAATCAGTCACACTTTTTACACACGGGTATCGAAGTCATATTTAATTTATAAACAAAATATTTGGCTTGTTAAAAAGCTTGAAGATTTTGTTGATCGGTTAGTTGGCAAATAATACGAAGGAAGATAACATCGCGTTTTTTTTATTGATGAACTCCGGAGAACCAATTGTTTTTATTTATTTAAATTGTTTACAAATTATCAACGTGTAAATACATAAGTAAATTTCTTCTTACAAATCTAAAGGAGATTAAAAAGAAAATGTGAAATACAGCAAAATAAATGTTATTTGATCAGTAGCTAGATGGAATTGACTGCGGTAATAATTAAGCAAAACCAAAGTATTATCGGCGTTCCTTTAGGTAAAATAATAAAAAATAAACAATCCACTCTTGATACGTTCGAGCCTGAGAAAAAAAAAAATTAAGAAAAGCACAAACTAAATAAAAATATGCCAAAAAATAAAGATGGAATGGTGCCAAATGGTACATTGGATGGATGTTGATTAATGGTTAAGATGCAAATCATATGCTCATTACACAATCTAAATACTTACTTTTGAGATATGAAGAGACATCAGAGTATTCATCGCCAACATATAACCAATTCGATCTAAGTGGTGTTATAGATCGAGCTCTTTGTTTAACCTATATGATTACAAAAGTCATTGATAATAGTGCACTCTACCAATATATTGCATTAAACTGTAATTGTTTAATGGGACCAATTGTTTTCTGTTTGTTAAGCTTGTATTTGCATACAAACGGCAGAGAGGAAAGCTTGTCTACGGATACAGTTACAGCTCAAATGCGGTGGATAAGCTTTTGTAGAAGAAATAAGGCAGTTCTAAGCATTTTTTAGTAAACACATTTGAATGGCAAGATATTCTGTAATTAAAATTTCTGACCTGTTTTCGGTTTTGCTAAGTAAATCAGTATTTTGCTGCAATAGGTTTTTTTTCTTAAAGAATACGGTTAAATTTGACATAAAACTGAATTAAATCAAATCGATAATAATGTTTACGCATACGATGGTTTAATGATCGAAAGATCACAATTCGAAATTAAGCTTGGAAGCGGAAGTGCATGTGTCAATTTTGGTTACTTCTTGATTTTTGGTGATTTTACCGTTATTGTGACAAATGCACGATCAGTTCCATGTTGGTTTCTAGCCACAATACAGTAGGTGCCCGTGTCAGTTGGTTTTGAATTTTGCACGCTAAATCGAATAAAATCGTCATGAGCTTCTTTCAATGTGCGATCATTATGCGTTATATCACGCATTCCTTTTAAGAGAATCACTGTGGAAAAAAAAATCAACAAGAAATATAAATTGATCGTTTGTTATATTGTGAAGAATACTTACGCTTTGGTTTTGGATCCCCAATAAGTCGGAACGAAAACGAGAATGGATCGCCTGTCATGATTTTCATTTCGTTATCTGGCCGCGATAAAAATAGTGGACATTTGCCACCTTTTACAGATGGACCAACGATATGAACATGGGCAGTCGACTCGGTTTTTCCAAAGGCATTTGTTGCTTGGCACGTATATGTGCCAGATTGTTCTTTGGTCGCTTCGGTTATAATGAGAGTGTATACACCATGATCATATATGCTGCGAACTTTGTCTCCCAACGCAAGTGGCGTTTTCTCGCAAAGCCAATGAACTTCGGATGGCTCGTTGATTATTTGAGCTTGTAAGGCGATCGTACCACCAGCAGTGACCAAATGATTACCCAATTGATTTTGGAATTGTGGTTTGTTGGGATCACGATGGAAATATCCATGTGTCTTTTCGTTAATGTATGAATTCGTTCCCTCGAATACAACATTGTGTGACGTTTTGTCCGATCCAGCCAAATTGTCAGCCCTACACACATACAAGCCACTGTCCTTCTCATCTGGATTGTAGATTATAAGGCGACACAAGCCATCAGCTTGATCAATCTGCTGATATTTTTCGTTCGAATCGATAAAAGTGTTATCTTTCGTCCACTGAATCAATGGTCGCGGCTCGCCACGTACTCGGCATTCCAACACTAATTCGTTTGCATGAAGATTGTAGGTATCTACAATTGATATAAAATGCAGACCATTAGAACTAAATACACATGATGGCAATACAAGGCACATATTTCGTGAGCAAAAATAAAAACACACAAAACGAAACAGTATGAATACAAGTAATCAACCAACATAAAATACAAAACTATGAAAACGATTGCTTTATAAATAGAAGTAAAGACAAAAATAAATTTTTGACCAACGACTTTTTTACCTTTGATTGTTTTCGAAAAGATTGGAAGCTTTGAATGGCGCCAAATGTCGTGTGAAAATCTAACTCGCGATAGATGAGAGCTACTTGAAGGTATTCGACTTCTCAATGAGCGAGCATATTCAATCAAATCGTCAATGCGTGGCCGTAATGACGATGACAGACTATGCTGTCTACGGATATTTTCTTCTATATCCCATTTATTTTTCAGCCACCGCAAATAAAGATCTGGATTCAAGATTTGATTAGCTAATCTATAGGTATCTTCGATGGTACGAATTGAGGCAGAGTTTGCGCGCAACGAAATGTCGTTACTTATTCCCGATTGCACGCCGCGAATATCGGAAAGTGATTTGGAAAATCTTGTGCTCGAAAGCAAATTGGATGACGGAAAATATGAAATTGGAGTTGATAATTTTAATTCGCCTGGTGTAGAAGATCGAACGGTGCGTGATGTTTTGTATTCATGTTCATCAAGTCGATTTACGCTCCGACTTCGATATGCCTTGTAAGCGTTTCGTGTACGGAAACGGTCACGGCTATTTCTTTGTACAAGTAGCTGAGGGACAAGTGGAGCATGATTGCTATGGTGGCTATGATGCCGTGAATATGCATTCACATAGGAATATAGGGAACTTGACAGTCCGTTACGTAAGCCACAATTAGTATTTATATTTGATGTACTGCGGGACCTTGATCGATTTCCTAGGCTTAGCTCAGTTGTGCGATCGTCGAAGCGGTATGAAATTGTCGAGGGTGTTATTTTACTTAAATCGCCATGATACGATTTCGATCGATATGGCATCGTTGCACGCAGTAAACTAGAACGACTGACACTTGTAGTTTTGGACAATGGATACGTTTCATGGGAAGACGATGTAAAGTCATGTGGAAATGGGCTTTGAGCTCTGCTACTACGAATAAGTCGTTCGAATGTATAATCCAAATGCTTTGATGAATCTAGAGTTTCGAAATGCATACACGTATTTAAAATTAAATGTAAAATATTTTAAAAATATAGTGCAAATATGTTCATGAATTATGTCGAATCAAATGGAATTCGTTTGATCTTTATTACCTTTGGAAATGAATTCAGATAATGATGATGGAATCGGTGGTCGATCATATGATAGGGATTTTTTACGGGATTCATGCGCCTCGTAAACGGTCAATTTGGAGCTAGATGTTACGCAATTTCGACGACCATTTACTGTGCACGTATAGAAACCGGAATCGCTTGGAATGACATTACGAACTTCTAAGCTAATGAAAGCATCCGTATTTGTTACTTGATATCGACTATTTAACTCGGGCTGCAACCGAACGTTATCTTTGAACCACTCGACTGCTTCTACTTGTCCAATGATGCTGCACACGAACTTTGCACGGCTACCCTCCTCAACCGTTAAATTTTTCATAAAGGATGCTAAAGCGACGGGAGCTACGCTTTTATCACGGCTTATGATTTGTCCCAAATTGTGACGACGCTTTTGTCGTTCCTCTGGTATCGGAGCTGCCATTGATTTAACAGTAACTTTGTGCGTTATTGATTGAGTTGGCTGGCCTTGTAACTCAATTTCACATTTATATTCAGCAGAATCAGTCTCGTTGGGATTCATAATTGATAAACGGAATACTCCATTGTCACAAACTTTCCCATATTTTCCACTCGATAAATTATCAAGTAAAATACCATTTTTATACCATTTTACTGATGATGAACTAATACGTTGGGAACTATGTGCTTGACACTCGAGGATGAGTTGGTTTGAATGAGATGTGTATGATTCTAAATAGATGATTGAAAAATTATATTGAAATGAACAATTGAGGTGACCATAAAACAATGGATATTCAAATGTGGATCGTCGACAATATCGGATAGATATTTCTCTGCTCAAACAGCACTGACTCAGCGATATTCACTTTATTTCAAAATTTTCGATTTTCCAAGCACATTAGTAACACATTTAGTATCAAACTCAACCATAATCAATTCTTGTTATGTGTGACTAAAATTAATTAAAAATTGTACAGGGCTTACCTTTATGAATGCCAGATGAAAACACAAAAATATGCTACGAATTATGTAAATCATCTGCAAAATTCATACCTTTGATCGAGCTAGTAAAAAGTGGTGGAGCAGAAGTTGTCGTGATTGTTTCGTAAACATTAAGAGTACATTCAGAGGTGATATCACTTGCTGGATTGCGAACCAATATACGATATACGCCGGCATCTTCTGGGACTGCATTCTGAATATTCAATGTAACTAAACCATCTCTTAGCTCGGCACGTACGCGTGGACTCATCTGTAAAGGATTCTCGTCTGAACGAAAAGAAAATTTATTTTCGTGAGTATAACAAAATGCATCTGGAGATATCGATATTTTGGTTGTAGATTTAAATCTACAGAAATTCGGTGCATACTAAAATACCTTTGAACCAGCGAGCTTGTGGATCGGGTCCTTCGACATAGCAAGACAATTTGGTTTTGCCCCCCACTGGTATTGTACGATCGGTAAGAAAAGCTGAGAAGAAAAGCTGCTGTTTTGGATCTGGTGGTGGGGCTGGCTGATAACGTCTTCCCCCTCCAGATGGTGGTGCGTCTTTTTTTCCACGTGGTTGACCCTTTCCTTTGGGCGCACCCGGCTTTTCTTCTGACTCTTCAGGCACTGGCGTTGGTGGCGATTCTTTGATTGATGAAAGGTTTGAAATACTCGAACGTTGCTCACGAATTTGAATTTGAACAATGTGAGATAGCTCCGCTTTACCGGCACGATTCTCAGCAATACAAACATATTTGCCATTCTAGGGAAGAGATAAATGGATTATGTTTTGTAAGACAACAAAATCGATATTTTTCATTCAATTTGATGATTCTAAATGAAATATGTTCTTTGATTTGCTATTGAAACCATATCTTTAAGCAAACATACTATATAAATGCCATTCTTTGTTAAGCGCGCACAGTATTCATAAACTTAAAAATTAATTCGTGAATTGATTTGATACGGCAAATGAAACATTATTCAAAAACATACATCTTGTTTAACTGCATCGCTGATGTTTACTTCACAGACACCGTCGTCATGTTCGATTAGTTGGTATTTATCGCTTGGTTCAATGGTGACGCCATCTTTGGACCATGTAATTGATGCCTTTGGGATCGCACGGACATGACAAGTGATGTTGATTTCATTGATTTTTGAATTATAGGTATCTTTCAAGGATCGTGTGAACGTAGGACTCAAATCAGCTGAATCACCGCTGCTGAACACTTCAAGACTTGCACTCGTCGAAGTTTCACCAGATGTATTACGGGCCCAACATTTATATTCACCAGAGTCTTCAATTGTTACACTTGTGAATTCCAATGAGCACAAACCATTAAGGTTATTTTGACGACATTTCGGTGAATAAACGACGGGTTGATCATTCTTGAACCATCTTATTGATGGATCAGCACCCTCCAAATAGCAAGTGAGTTTCACCTTTGAACCAGCTGCCACAACACGATTTGACAATTTTGTTGGGAAATTGATGCCAATACGAGATTCGCGAGGCTCTTTTTTGGCTGGTGCAGCTGGTGCTGATGGAGCTGGTGTCGAAGGTGTCTCGGGTCGAGACGTTCTCTTTTGTCCTTTGCCGCCTTTTTTATCCTTTTCTTCTTCAGCAGCACCAGTTTCGCCATCAAAACCATTGGTATGCACGATACGAGCTTCAGATTTGGCACGATCAACTCGGCTATGATCAGCATGGTAAACGCCATGTATATTTTCCGCTATATGATGTTCAATTCCTTCAAACAATACGTAATGAGGAATCTCTGTGGTTCCACATCCATTAGAGGCCTTGCAAACATACTTTCCACTGTTGATAAAAATAATAATTTTCATTGAAAAAAAAATAGGAAAAATGTAATTTGATTATATTTTTACCTATCGTTTTGATTCGGGAAATTTACAATCAATTCACATAATCCATCAGGATGGTCGATAATCTGGTATTTTGGATCATTGCGTTGGATGTTTACACTATCTTTAAACCATTCAATCGTTGGATGAGGCTGGCCACGAACATGCGTTTCCAAGTACAATTCATTGATATTCAAATGATATGTATCTATTTTGAAAAAGGTTAAGATTAAAATCGAACAGCCATTGAAAACAAGCTTAAATAAATTAATTTTTCATCTTTTAAGTTACATAGTAATTAGGTACCTTTTAGTGATCGGGTGAAAGTTGGAGAGAAGTCAGCCGTTTGCTTGGTTTCATAGATTTGTAAAGTGCATCCGCATGAAATATCACTTTCTTGATTGCGTACAACACATGTATACGAACCAGAATCATCCAAATTACAAGAACCAATCTCAAGTACACACAATCCGTCTTTGCTCAGATTTTTCACGCGTGGACTGTAAACAACTGGTTGATCATCGTGTAACCAACGCACATTCGGATCAGGGCCTTGCACTACGCACGAAAGCTTGACTTTAACACCCACCGGAAAAACTCTATTCGTCAAGTGGGTTACAAACGACAATTTACTACGGCTGGCCTTCAAAAGCTCCTCAATGGTAGGTGCAGCCTGACGGCGACTA
Organism: Obolodiplosis robiniae; assembly: GCA_028476595.1. Taxonomy (NCBI): domain Eukaryota; kingdom Metazoa; phylum Arthropoda; class Insecta; order Diptera; family Cecidomyiidae; genus Obolodiplosis; species Obolodiplosis robiniae. Next base: position 880,954 of record CM052017.1, on the reverse strand, counting down.
CTATATTGTTCGGGTTGCTTCGAAGATGGTGGCAATTTCTTAACACCTTTCCCTTTAACTGGTGCACCCTTATCGTCTTTCTTTTCATCACTTTTCTCCGCATCACTTTCAGCTGCTGAAGCCATTCCTGAGTCACGTCTGCTGCCTGGCAACGATGGCAGTGGTGTGTACTCAACTTGATGAGAGATCGTCTGTGTTCCGATGCTATTTGTTGCTGTGCATGAATACTTTCCGCTGTCTTTAACTGTCGGCTGATGAATGATGAATTCGCAAATACCGTCTAAATGTTCAACCTGTTGCATTCGCTCGTCTAATTCGATTGGTAGATTGTCTTTCAGCCACGTAACTATTGGCCTTGGATTGGCGCGAACTTTACAATCGATAACTAGATCTTTTTCAGGGGCATGATATACATCTAAAAATAAATCGGTAAAATAGGTGAGAATCGTCTATAAATGCATTTTCAATTGAAAGTTGTTTGGCAAACGAATCGATGAAATCGTCAATTTTACCTCGCATCGATAGCACAAATAACGGTGCCTCTTTATCGCCTTCTGTTTTTGCATCATACACTTTCAAATAGCATGATGTCATTGCATCGCTATTATTATTTCGAGCTACACATTTATATTCGCCTGTGTGATCTGCCGTCAAGTTGATTATTTCCACAATGCTCATACCTTCGGCTGTCAAATTGCGCACGTTCGGGCCGTATTGAATCGGATTGCCATCCTTCAGCCAACGAATATTTGGATCGGGGCCAATAACTGACACCGTAAATTTCACTTTGTTGCCAATTAATGCAGTGCGATCGCGCAATTGTGTGGCAAATTTCAAACGATCCTTTTGTGGAATATTCGGTGTATCATCCTTTTTAACGATTGGCGGTAATTTGCCCATTTTTCTCAATTCATACTCTTCTTTTGCTTTGAGCGCATCTTCCATGGCACGTTTTGCTATCTCTTCTTTTTCTTTTTGAAACTCGGTGTGAGCATGATGAATACCGTGAAGATGGAAATGTGTTGGTTTCCCAATAAATTGAACTTCATGCTCGATAACTGCCTCACCAACAGAATTCTGTGCTTTGCAAATATATTTTCCACTATCTTTAGCAGCTGGCTTATATACTTCTAATTTGTAAACGCCATGTGCTTCTTCAAGAAGTGTATATTTAAAGCTTGGTTTGGTCGCAAACATATCGTGAAACCATTGAACTTTTGGCCTTGGAACACCAGTACAATGCACTTCAATGCCCAAAACATCATCGTTTAGATGGTAATAATCTGAAATTTCAAAATCATATAGTATCGTCACATACATTAATTCCCATTTGTATTTTATTGTCCCTTCATCACATTTTATTTACCTCGTGCGCTTACAAAAGTCGGTGGAATTGGATCATCCTTCATAATTTCGTAAATGGTAACAATAGCCGATGTGCTAGCCTCTCCGTTTTGATTCTTCAGGTAGCATGTGTATTCTCCCGAATCGGTTGCCAGTGCACGAAGAATCTCTAAGCTCAGAATTCCTTCATTTACAAAAATACGTACTCGAGGTGACTTTTCAATTGGATTGCCATCTTTAAGCCAACGGATATTCATTTCAGGACCGCTAGCTGTACATGTTAATTTAACATTGTGACCTTCGGAAAGTGTAACATCTCTTATATGCGAATGAATGCGTGGCAATCGAGCTGATTCACGAGCCCTTTGAAATGCCATAAAGCGTTCACGTTCAGACAGTTTCTTGAATTCCTTAGGCTCATATTTGGCACGAATTATTCCTTGCTCTACTTCGTCCATTTTTGACCAGAGACCCTCTTCATCTGGATTTGGTTTATAGAAATCATCTTCTGACGATTCTGATTGCCGTCTCTTATCCCTTGATTCGCCATCTTCTTCTTCTTCAGCCTCTATGGTTTGATTGGAACAATTTTATAGCATATTTTGTGTTTTTTTTGTAGAGTTGTGTTGATCAAACAAAGAATATATATAAAATACCTTCATCACCCTCTTCCTCGCTTCCTTCGGTCTCTGATCCAGATTCAGAACCAGAGCCAGAGCCAGAGCCTGATCCACTACCCTCATTATCACTTCCTGAAATATTTAAATTGATATGTTTCATTGCTCTTTCTATGAACGAATCTTTTTTATTTTGATCTTTTATTTCGTATCATATTTCAGAGCTCATTTGAATCGTTCACAATGAAATTGTAGCAATTTGTTCTTTCAGCTAGAAGCAAAAGCTTCAACAACGATTTCACGCAATTTAAATATATTGTCTATGTTAATGTTGTTGTTGCATACCTCGTCCTGATTCGTCTTCACTGCCACGATCTTCTCTTTCTTCGTCTTCATCTTCTTCTGCTTCGGCTTCAGCTGCTGCTGCGGCAGCCTTTTCTTCGGCTGCCTGTGTTTTCTTCGCTTCCTGTTCGGCTTTCATTTTCTTCATTTTTTCTTCGATTTGCTTTTTCTGTTCTTCAGCCTCCTTCATTTTGGCTTCTTCAGCCTTCATAGCGGCCAAAGCACCAGTCAATTTGCCACCAGCCTTCTTCTTTGGTGGAGGTTTATCTGAAAAACACGTGAACACAGATATATTCAATATTATTTTCGTGCAAAGATTTTAATAAATTAAAGCCCAAACGATATGCGATTTTAGTTTTTTTAGGGAAAAAAATGAAAAATATTGTTAGTAAATGACCTGTTGAGGTGTGATATCAATGCTTTTTTCTCGTTATAATGAAAATATTCTCTTACCTAATGGTTTTTCTTCCTTTTGACTTTGTTCGAACATTTTGGCTTTGTTCACTTTTGGCTTAGAGTCTCCCAAATCCAATTTTAATTTTGGCGGTGATGGCTCTTTTTCTTTCTTTTCTTTCTTCTTAACCACTTTTTTGGCTTTTTTGGTTTTCTTCTTCTTTTCAACAACACCTTCATCATCTGAACCTGCAGTGAGATCAGCCGACCTTTCTCTATCTTCACTTGGCTATAAAAAAAAAAAAGATTTTCGTTTGGTCGATTATGTATACGAATGAAATTATTCATCACAGAATTAGAACAAGTACGGTCAAAATTCCGCACTCAAAATTCTATGTTCCCAGAATCACTCTTAAGTTGAGAGTCAACACTTGGTTCATAACATTCGAATTGAATTCATGTTATATCATTATTATATTGATCTTTATGTAACTTACAGCGTGTGAATCAGTTACAGAGCCAGGTGATTCGGACTCGCGATAATCCGATTCTCCTTCAATATCATCGTCCTCAACATATATGATTTCTACATTAGATAAATCCATTATGGCTGCTTTGTCGATAACCGATTGTTCGGAGAGAATAAACTTCGCTGGTGCCTCCTCTTCGAGTGATATATCCATGACCAAAGCTTTATCGATAATTGCTTTATATGAAGCCAATTGAAGTAAAATGTTCGGTCCAATTTCGAATGGTGTTTTCTCTTTTTCTTCTCGGGAAATGAATGGTGTTATGCTTCGCCAGGCCGATGGTGTGGCACTTTTTTCACGGAAAAGCTGTAATGGAGTCATACCACGAATTGGAGTCATACTACGACCACGTATGCCTGGCGACGGAGAACGCATACGCATTATTCGCTTTTCGATAGCAGGCGCATGAAGGGATGATGGTGTCGTTTCTCGTTTTTCTATAACTTCAGCCATTTTTTGATGATGAAATGTTAAAAATGAATATCGAGACTTTGAAAACTTTTCCAAACAATTCAATTATTTTGTTCAACAGAAACTAAATAGACAGAATCAAGTTAATCCTAGGTGTGTAAAAGTCGAGGAATATTCCCTTTTAATTAAAATTAAAATTTGAATTGGTTCTCTTGTTTTTCGTTGTTCGTCTATTCGATACTAAATCAATCTCACGACTGACTGCGCCGACTGATTTGATGAACTCAAGTAATATTTTCAATTCCACCAAAACAATAACATTTATCTGTATGTTGCGTACCCGCCGCACATACACATAAATATGTGTGATTTCTGCATTGGAATAAAATATATAATACCTAAATACGCATATTGAGATAGTAATTTGAATATATCGCGTATTGCGTTGAAATGTCTGTTCAATTAAATGCATCAACACACACACAATAATACATTGTAATCACCTGTCGATCGATTTATTTGAATGTACGAAAATCAAAGACTGCATTTGACAATTACGTGGCGCACAGATGATTGCTTGCTCAGTCATTGTATCCATCCAATGATAGTGTCTTCATTTAATTCTGAAAATCATGTGCCAAACCGTGCGAAAAGCATCAACATATCAATTGAATGATTTGTAATTGAGTGTGTGCGCGCGCGAATATAAATATTTGATGCTAAATTTAGACAACAAAACATCTAAATACAGAAAAGCCTCAATCGACTTCGACACAGTGCCATTGTACTTGTAACAGTTTTCCCATTTGCTGATATGAATTGTTCTAAATAAGATTCGAATGTCTAGTTTAAACGTTCGCCCGCGATTTCATATTACCTCAGATGATTCGCTGCAAGAACAAAGAAACTAAGGAATTTAAATGGTGATGAGTAGCTTTTACTGTGCTAAATTTAGTTTTTCGTGTCAAAGTTAAATTTCAATTATTTTATTTATTCACCATGCGTCTGAATCCAAACGAAAAAAAATAAATCATTCGTTCAACAAAAGGAGCCATCATTCTCAATTAGTAAGAGCATAAAAAAATACATGTATTATGACTATTTAATATTTTGTTGTCTTTATGGAAGTATATTGCATGCAGAAAAGCTATTTGTTCAATTCATTTGAATTCGAGAAGACAATGAATTTAATCAGATAATTATTTTATCCATATCGCTGTTGATGCTGATCGCTATTCCACATTTGAAGAACCATGAAAATATTGACTGGAAAATTACCTTTAATAGTACTCAAAGTGATTGGTGCGTGTGTTACAGCTTTTGTCGAAACTGTTCGATAGTTTTGCTCGTCTTTTTTTGCTTTTCTTCTTCGTTGTTCATTTGTTTTCACCAATTCGTCATCGAGTACTCCGAGCACTCGGATATCACAAGTTGATTCAGTTTGTCCTCCAGCATTTGATATAATGCACTTGTATTCACCAGAGTCATCATTTTCCACATTCAAAATATTTAAATATGCAAATCCTTCAGAATCACTGATTTTAAATTTAACGCCGTCAGCTTGAATTATGCTATCATTTCGTTGCCATTTGATTTGACAGTTACTGCCACTGAAACTACACATAAGTTGAGTGCTTGATCCCAAATCGATTGTTCGATTGCGTAACCGAGTTTCAATAATTGGTTTGCGCAATATTTTTGGTTTTAATTCGACTTTTGATTGATTTTCGATTATTTTGGCCTGATTTTGACTAATAGAGTTTCGTCTTCGTTCTCTTTTCGGTGGTTCAATTTCTTTTGGTGGTTCGAATATTTTGATTGTACTATTAGACTCACATTCTCCGTGAGAATTCGATATGATACATGTATATTGACCCGAATCACTTGAACTTGTGTCGTGTATGCGGAGGCTTGTAATTCCTTCTTGGGCCGTATTGATGTTGATTTTCTTATTTGACATCAAAAGTTGCGAATCTTTAAACCATTGTACTCGCACATTTGCACCAGTATAGCTACATGTCAATTTAACAGATGAGCCAGATGATAAAGTATGATTTGAAAGATGACATTCAAATGTTGGTCGTTCAATAGCTGACAGCTTTTTTCTGGGCATTAATTTTGTGACTGATTGCTCTTCTTGCGTTTTAATTGAATCTTTAATTTCCCCATGATATTTATTATCATAAGCATGCTCAATTTCTTTGCCGTCAGGGGACGGTGATTTTTTAAGAACTGGTTTTTCACCTTCCCCGCATTTCTCGACATCCCGTAGCTGTGAACCATTGTTCTTATTTAATGTGAGTGACTTTTCACTTTCATTTTGATCGAATATGGCTTTTTCATCGGTACTTTGTGAACTACTACCACCACTCTCATTTAATTGCTCCTTCTTATCACCAGTACGAACTGGACTGGGAATTTCGAATGCCTCCTCTGCTTTTTTCTTATCTGTATGAAGTAACTGTTTTCGTTTTTTCTCTTTACCACTTGACCCACGTGCAGACATTCTGTTCTTATCATCAGTATGCTTAAAATCTTCCTCCAAATGATTTTCTTCTGGTTTGGTTTCCTTTCGTTCCCCATTCGGTACTTGTTCACTCGTTTGACTCAGAATATTATGCTCTGGAACTTTCTGACTTTTTGCCTTGATTTCCTCGCTTGATGAATTCTCCTTTGACTTTGATTGTTGTTGTCCGTTCTCGTTTATTTTTCGAAGTTTCTGTTCATTTTCCTCTCCAGCCAATGAGTCCTCTTGTAATTTATCTCTTCCTTTTTCGGATTCATCAACTTTTGGTGTTTTCTCCTCAGCTCTCTCAGATGGATCAGAAACAAGGAGATTCGACTCCACACTTGATGCTATGCTCTCTACAAAATCACTGATAACATCCGTAGTTTTTGGTATTTCTTCACTAGATACATCATTGGAATTTCCTTCTCTTGTTTTTATTTCCGGAGACCATTCTTTGAAACTCTTAGTTGATTTTCTTCGCCTTTCTCTTTTTTCATCGTCATTTAATCTACATTCTGACTTCTCTTCTCTCTTTTCTTTTTCATCTTTTTCTTTTCGTTTTTCTAAATCAGCATTGGATGAAATCATATCTTTTGGCTTCGTATCAACAAAAGTCTCAGATTCGGTTTGATCTTTGATTTGCTCTTCACTGTCGGCTTCATCCTGTTTCATTGTTGATTCTCCATCCGACGGTAGCATCTGCATTGCTTCGTTGTGGCCTATAATTTCGAATAGAACATTTGCTTGTCTAGGAATATCATCCTTAGTACTGTCGTGTTCGAGTATCTGATCAACATGTTCAGCCTCTCCAGTTTCAACTTTAGATGATTCTCTATCAACATGCAGATCGCTCTTTAAAGCATCCTTTTGTACGTATAATAAGTCCTCAACTTTGGATGCTTCACATTCATGAGTCGGTTCTACAATTGAAGTTGACTCTGCTATCGGTTCGGTTTGTTCTTCAGACTCAGTAGCACTTGGAGATTCTTTTTGTGACCTGACAACTTTACTTCGCTTAGGTCTCTCTGGTATATTTTCAATACTATCGGCTTCATTTTTTATTTCCAATCCTTTTGCTTGTTCCTCTACTAGAACTTTTTCGGAGCTTCGTCTCTTTGGAGCAACAGGCGTTTCTATCACTTTTGGTGCTACAACTTGAACAGTCGACACACCAATTTCACCAAAGCTATTCAATAAATTTTCAGATTCAGAAATTGTGCATGTCTCTCGATTCACTATTGAGATTTCCAACTCATTTAAGGAATTTATAATTGGAATTTCCTCCGATTCTCTAGCATCATGAACATCTAATTCTTTAAAAATTTTAGTATCTTTAAATTGTTTAGATTTTCCTTGAGGTTCAGATTCACTAGTTGCTATTTCATGATTAGCTTCCTCCAATTTTAGGATATTTTCGAGCAGCGTAGCATCGTCGAATATATCTACGGCAGTGGGCGTGATTCCACTTAAAACACCAAACAAAACATTCAAATTCTGTATACTCAAGAGCACCTCTGAAAAGTTTTTCATTGTTTTTCCTCTATGAAGAGTACTTTCTGATTTCCAATCTCTGCGAAGATTAGCACACAATGTATTCAATTCTTTGATCGACAACAAAATTTGCTGGACTTCGAAAGATGCATTGCCCTTTGAATTAGCTGCCACGAGGGCTTTAATCAGAGGTCTGGTATCTGATATATATAAAGCAAAGCAATCAACATAATTGCTTTGTCGTAAAATGTCACCCGCTTTGATATCATTCATACATTTCTTTAATCTTTTAATAACTGGCAAAGTTTGTAACAATATATCCTGATCCGTAGATTTCAAAGAAATGGAGCAACTGTATGGTAGATTGTGGACCAAATCGATGCATGATGTTACACATTCTAATATATTGGCGAGAGAATTATTCATGTATTTATCAAATGATATAATTTCCTGGCTACATCCTGCTGGTTGCTTGAATTCATCAACAATTTTCGTTTCAATGAGCGAGAAGTCCTTCGATTTTTCTTCCTCGACAACGGCCACTTGTTCACTTTGGACGTTAAGTAGCTCTTCCTCTTTTGTCGTTTGTGCAGTAGCGCCCACATCTTCAGTTGCGAGCTGTTGAACATCTTCCGTAGTATCGGTAGCAGCGATGACGTCCGCTTCTTTGATTTCTTCGATAGTTTTTGCTTCAGTAATGGAGAGTTCTTGAGTCTTTTGTTCTTCGACAACGGCCACTTGTTCACTTTGGACGTTAAGTAGCTCTTCCTCTTTCGTCGTTTGTGCAGTAGCGCTCACATTTTCAGTTGCGAGCTGTTGAACATCTTCCGTAGTATCGGTAGTAGCGATGACGTCCGCTTCTTTGATTTCTTCGATAGTTTTTGCTTCAGTAATGGAGAGTTCTTGAGTCTTTTGTTCTTCGACAACGGCCACTTGTTCACTTTGGACGTTGAGTAGCTCTTCCTCTTTTGTCGTTTGTGCAGTAGCGCTCACATCTTCAGTTGCGAGCTGTTGAACATCTTCCGTAGTATCGGTAGTAGCGATGACGTCCGCTTCTTTGATTTCTTCGATAGTTTTTGCTTCAGTAATGGAGAGTTCTTGAGTCTTTTGTTCTTCGACAACGGCCACTTGTTCACTTTGGACGTTAAGTAGCTCTTCCTCTTTTGTCGTTTGTGCAGTAGCGCTCACATCTTCAGTTGCGAGCTGTTGAACATCTTCCGTAGTATCGGTAGTAGCGATGACGTCCGCTTCTTTGATTTCTTCGATAGTTTTTGCTTCAGTAATGGAGAGTTCTTGAGTCTTTTGTTCTTCGACAACAGCCACTTGTTCACTTTGGACGTTAAGTAGCTCTTCCTCTTTCGTCGTTTGTGCAGTAGCGCTCACATCTTCAGTTGCGAGCTGTTGAACATCTTCCGTAGTATCGGTAGTAGCGATGACGTCCGCTTCTTTGATTTCTTCGATAGTTTTTGCTTCAGTAATGGAGAGTTCTTGAGTCTTTTGTTCTTCGACAACGGCCACTTGTTCACTTTGGACGTTGAGTAGCTCTTCCTCTTTTGTCGTTTGTGCAGTAGCGCTCACATCTTCAGTTGCGAGCTGTTGAACATCTTCCGTAGTATCGGTAGTAGCGATGACGTCCGCTTCTTTGATTTCTTCGATAGTTTTTGCTTCAGTAATGGAGAGTTCTTGAGTCTTTTGTTCTTCGACAACGGCCACTTGTTCACTTTGGACGTTAAGTAGCTCTTCCTCTTTCGTCGTTTGTGCAGTAGCGCTCACATCTTCAGTTGCGAGCTGTTGAACATCTTCCGTAGTATCGGTAGTAGCGATGACGTCCGCTTCTTTGATTTCTTCGATAGTTTTTGCTTCAGTAATGGAGAGTTCTTGAGTCTTTTGTTCTTCGACAACGGCCACTTGTTCACTTTGGACGTTAAGTAGCTCTTCCTCTTTTGTCGTTTGTGCAGTAGCGCTCACATCTTCAGTTGCGAGCTGTTGAACATCTTCCGTAGTATCGGTAGTAGCGATGACGTCCGCTTCTTTGATTTCTTCGATAGTTTTTGCTTCAGTAATGGAGAGTTCTTGAGTCTTTTGTTCTTCGACAACGGCCACTTGTTCACTTTGGACGTTAAGTAGCTCTTCCTCTTTCGTCGTTTGTGCAGTAGCGCTCACATCTTCAGTTGCGAGCTGTTGAACATCTTCCGTAGTATCGGTAGTAGCGATGACGTCCGCTTCTTTGATTTCTTCGATAGTTTTTGCTTCAGTAATGGAGAGTTCTTGAGTCTTTTGTTCTTCGACAACAGCCACTTGTTCACTTTGGATGTAAAGTAGGTCTTCCTCTTTTGTCGTTTGTGCAGTAGCGCTCAAATCTTCAGTTGCGAGCTGTTGAACATCTTCCGTAGTATCGGTAGTAGCGATGACGTCCGCTTCTTTGATTTCTTCGATAGTTTTTGCTTCAGTAATGGAGAGTTCTTGAGTCTTTTGTTCTTCGACAACGGCCACTTGTTCACTTTGGACGTTAAGTAGCTCTTCCTCTTTTGTCGTTTGTGCAGTAGCGCTCACATCTTCAGTTGCGAGCTGTTGAACATCTTCCGTAGTATCGGTAGTAGCGATGACGTCCGCTTCTTTGATTTCTTCGATAGTTTTTGCTTCAGTAATGGAGAGTTCTTGAGTCTTTTGTTCTTCGACAACGGCCACTTGTTCACTTTGGACGTTGAGTAGCTCTTCCTCTTTTGTCGTTTGTGCAGTAGCGCTCACATCTTCAGTTGCGAGCTGTTGAACATCTTCCGTAGTATCGGTAGTAGCGATGACGTCCGCTTCTTTGATTTCTTCGATAGTTTTTGCTTCAGTAATGGAGAGTTCTTGAGTCTTTTGTTCTTCGACAACGGCCACTTGTTCACTTTGGACGTTGAGTAGCTCTTCCTCTTTTGTCGTTTGTGCAGTAGCGCTCACATCTTCAGTTGCGAGCTGTTGAACATCTTCCGTAGTATCGGTAGCAGCGATGACGTCCGCTTCTTTGATTTCTTCGATAGTTTTTGCTTCAGTAATGGAGAGTTCTTGAGTCTTTTGTTCTTCGACAACGGCCACTTGTTCACTTTGGACGTTAAGTAGCTCTTCCTCTTTTGTCGTTTGTGCAGTAGCGCTCAAATCTTCAGTTGAGAGCTGTTGAACATCTTCCGTAGTATCGGTAGTAGCGATGACGTCCGCTTCTTTGATTTCTTCGATAGTTTTTGCTTCAGTAATGGAGAGTTCTTGAGTCTTTTGTTCTTCGACAACGGCCACTTGTTCACTTTGGACGTTAAGTAGCTCTTCCTCTTTTGTCGTTTGTGCAGTAGCGCTCACATCTTCAGTTGCGAGCTGTTGAACATCTTCCGTAGTATCGGTAGTAGCGATGACGTCCGCTTCTTTGATTTCTTCGATAGTTTTTGCTTCAGTAATGGAGAGTTCTTGAGTCTTTTGTTCTTCGACAACGGCCACTTGTTCACTTTGGACGTTGAGTAGCTCTTCCTCTTTTGTCGTTTGTGCAGTAGCGCTCACATCTTCAGTTGCGAGCTGTTGAACATCTTCCGTAGTATCGGTAGTAGCGATGACGTCCGCTTCTTTGATTTCTTCGATAGTTTTTGCTTCAGTAATGGAGAGTTCTTGAGTCTTTTGTTCTTCGACAACGGCCACTTGTTCACTTTGGACGTTAAGTAGCTCTTCCTCTTTTGTCGTTTGTGCAGTAGCGCTCACATCTTCAGTTGCGAGCTGTTGAACATCTTCCGTAGTATCGGTAGTAGCGATGACGTCCGCTTCTTTGATTTCTTCGATAGTTTTTGCTTCAGTAATGGAGAGTTCTTGAGTCTTTTGTTCTTCGACAACGGCCACTTGTTCACTTTGGACGTTAAGTAGCTCTTCCTCTTTCGTCGTTTGTGCAGTAGCGCTCACATCTTCAGTTGCGAGCTGTTGAACATCTTCCGTAGTATCGGTAGTAGCGATGACGTCCGCTTCTTTGATTTCTTCGATAGTTTTTGCTTCAGTAATGGAGAGTTCTTGAGTCTTTTGTTCTTCGACAACAGCCACTTGTTCACTTTGGACGTAAAGTAGGTCTTCCTCTTTTGTCGTTTGTGCAGTAGCGCTCAAATCTTCAGTTGCGAGCTGTTGAACATCTTCCGTAGTATCGGTAGTAGCGATGACGTCCGCTTCTTTGATTTCTTCGATAGTTTTTGCTTCAGTAATGGAGAGTTCTTGAGTCTTTTGTTCTTCGACAACGGCCACTTGTTCACTTTGGACGTTAAGTAGCTCTTCCTCTTTTGTCGTTTGTGCAGTAGCGCTCACATCTTCAGTTGCGAGCTGTTGAACATCTTCCGTAGTATCGGTAGTAGCGATGACGTCCGCTTCTTTGATTTCTTCGATAGTTTTTGCTTCAGTAATGGAGAGTTCTTGAGTCTTTTGTTCTTCGACAACGGCCACTTGTTCACTTTGGACGTTGAGTAGCTCTTCCTCTTTTGTCGTTTGTGCAGTAGCGCTCACATCTTCAGTTGCGAGCTGTTGAACATCTTCCGTAGTATCGGTAGTAGCGATGACGTCCGCTTCTTTGATTTCTTCGATAGTTTTTGCTTCAGTAATGGAGAGTTCTTGAGTCTTTTGTTCTTCGACAACGGCCACTTGTTCACTTTGGACGTTAAGTAGCTCTTCCTCTTTTGTCGTTTGTGCAGTAGCGCTCACATCTTCAGTTGCGAGCTGTTGAACATCTTCCGTAGTATCGGTAGCAGCGATGACGTCCGCTTCTTTGATTTCTTCGATAGTTTTTGCTTCAGTAATGGAGAGTTCTTGAGTCTTTTGTTCTTCGACAACGGCCACTTGTTCACTTTGGACGTTAAGTAGCTCTTCCTCTTTTGTCGTTTGTGCAGTAGCGCTCACATCTTCAGTTGCGAGCTGTTGAACATCTTCCGTAGTATCGGTAGTAGCGATGACGTCCGCTTCTTTGATTTCTTCGATAGTTTTTGCTTCAGTAATGGAGAGTTCTTGAGTATTTTGTTCTTCGACAACGGCCACTTGTTCACTTTGGACGTTGAGTAGCTCTTCCTCTTTTGTCGTTTGTGCAGTAGCGCTCACATCTTCAGTTGCGAGCTGTTGAACATCTTCCGTAGTATCGGTAGCAGCGATGACGTCCGCTTCTTTGATTTCTTCGATAGTTTTTGCTTCAGTAATGGAGAGTTCTTGAGTCTTTTGTTCTTCGACAACGGCCACTTGTTCACTTTGGACGTTAAGTAGCTCTTCCTCTTTTGTCGTTTGTGCAGTAGCGCTCACATCTTCAGTTGCGAGCTGTTGAACATCTTCCGTAGTATCGGTAGTAGCGATGACGTCCGCTTCTTTGATTTCTTCGATAGTTTTTGCTTCAGTAATGGAGAGTTCTTGAGTATTTTGTTCTTCGACAACGGCCACTTGTTCACTTTGGACGTTAAGTAGCTCTTCCTCTTTTGTCGTTTGTGCAGTAGCGCTCAAATCTTCAGTTGAGAGCTGTTGAACATCTTCTGTAGTATCGGTAGAAGCGATAACGTCAATTTCCTGCATTTTATCCTGTTCGTCGCTTAGATCGTATGTCAACTCATTGATATAGTAAATATCATTTTCTTTTGTTTCACTCATATGAATAGTTTGCATTTGTTCGTCAATTGATTCAATTACTGCCGTTTGTTCGCCAGCTATTACATTCAGATCCACTGACTCAATTACATTTGCTTCATAAAATTCACTTTGGAGCTCTATATCATGAACAGTATGCGAAGCATCATCGACGTGTTCTTCTTGAATTTGCGTTGCGATAGAAAATTTATTTTCTCTCTGGGACACATCTGTTTCGTTGTCCGCTTCTATTTGGTCATCTTCACCTAATACTTGATTGATATTTTCAATTATCATATTTACTAATCCCAATGGTTTACAAAGTTTATCAATCGTTTTTGTTATCAAAATCGGATGAGTCGTTTCCGCATACTGAATTTCATTTTGTATGTCCGTTATCTGAAGTTTAGTCATAGATATCGAGTCCGAAAGTTCTTTGTTGAATGGAATGGATGTTTCTTGTGTGATTTCGCTCTGTTTAAAATACAATTGTGATTCAACGCTCTGTAGCTCGGCAATAAAACTTTGAATTTCTATAGAGTTCCTGGATATATGTTCGAGAGGATCTCTCAAAATATATGCACCCAAAATGCACATACTTGTCTTTAGTTCATTTAAAGGTCGTTCTAATTCTCGAATATTGGCTCTTACAGGTGTTCGTTTCACAATCCTTACACAGCTCTCAATCATTCGTATTGGTTTTTCTAAATGTGCAATTACTGCTTCTATTGGCGTTACGTTCATGTCTTCAATGCAGCCCAATGTGTCACTCAAATTCTTTTCCAAGGACATGAGCTCACCATATGCAGTTTGCGCGATTTCAGGATTAGTTTCGGCTAGTATTTCGGGATTTATTGCATCAAGCCTTTCTCTCAAATCCCAGAGAATATTAGCCACCTCCTGAATCTCATCGGGTGAGTATTGAATTGAATTTAGAACTGTCGAAATATGAGACAGCGGTCTTGTGAGCACTTTGAAAGTTTCCAAAGTTAGTAATTGTCCATTTAAAAGCATATCGATACAATTCTGTAGTTCTTTTGTATATAGCTTGAATTCGTCTAATAGAATGTCACTATCAGTTTTTAATATATTTTGCTCTGGAGCTATTAGTTCCCCGTCTTGTTCTGTATCTCCAATGTGTCGTGTTTCAGAGCGTTGTAAAATTTCATTAGAACCGCCACGTTTTATTTCAGAATTGTTTTTCGACATGGTCCCTTCAATAACTCTTTCACTGCATATATTGATATTTACCTTTTCACATATATCGTTTAAACGTTCAAGTGGCTGCGACAATAAATCAATAGCTTTTGCAAGTAATAGTGGATGTATTTCTTCCGAAAACTGGATGGAGTCTTGCACATGAGTTAAATTATCCTTCACATTCGATACAGCATTTGCCACCTCGGTGTGCATTGCCATTGATTTTGAATCTATGCAATTTTGTCGTAAGAAAAACAACTGTGATTCAATTGTTTGTAGTTCGGCGATAAATTGTTGAATGTTTGACGTATTTCTGGAAATTTTTTGCAATGGATTCCCGATGATAAAATCGATAAGATGTGTCATACAATCTTTCATATCGCTCAGCGGTTTTTCCAATTCATGGATAATATTTCTTGAATCTATAGTTGTTTGTAGGCATTTTTCAAGAATCTCTTTGGGGCGTTCTAAACGTGTCATAACCGCTTCAATTGGTTGGTTCATATCGTTTGTGCTTACAATTGCATTGCTAACACATTCCTCCAACGTTGATAAACTAATTTGACTTGTTTTAGACACCACACCTTTTTCAACAGATTCAATTGATTGTTTCAAATCTGATAGCAAATATGAGAGTGTTTGTAAATCAACAGTGTGGGTCTCTTGAATAGATTCTAACGCTTGTTGCATGTAGCTAATCGGTTGAGATACCAAATAATAATCATTCTTGAATCCTTCAACGTTTTCTGTTTTAAGCGGCATGATAACCTTATATAATTCGCGAAGACTTGCATTGAGTTCAGCTTCGAATATATTTGTTTCATCTATAAAATTGAATTGGTGTCCTAGTCTAAGTTCTTCAGTGGTTTCTATTGGATAATCATTTGTCTTTGCTCGGTCATCGATTGTGACATCATTTAAGGAAATGTCCGTTTCCATACGGCCTTGTTTCTGCATTGTTTCATTACCAATTTGCGTAGATGCTGCGTTTGAAACATTTTCTGAATCGACGTTTTTTTTAAGCTCATCACGGGTTTCTAAGTCTTCCTTCAGTTGCTCAATTATATCGGCTGTGCTCTCGTTGATGATTTTTGCATCGAAAACTGTATCATGAATTTTAATATCGAGTAAATTGATTTGAGCTAACAATGATTTCAATTGATCCTCTTCACTCGGTGTTAATCGTTTTTCTTCTGATTTTCGCAGTAAATCATTCACTTCCACTTGGAGATTGTTACTTTCTTTTCGGATTTCAATAGCACCGCCGTCAATTGTATGTAATCTTGGAAGCAACGTTTGACAAACTTCCGTCAATGGCTGTTGCATTGCTGCAAATATTTCACAAACTTCAGCAATATTCTCCAATCGAATGACACGGTACTTCTCCAACAGCATTGTGTACATTTTGAGATCACTTAGCTGATTGAGCATGTCCTTTGAAGGGCTTTGACGCTGAGTGATATCATTCAAATAAGTATTTAATTTAAAGATGATTTCGGCAAACGGCAATGACTCTTGCTCCGAAGCATCAAGTCTTTTTAAATCTGTTAAACTATCGCGAAGAGTACTCAAAAACCTAAATATATCGCTATTGATTTCTTTCGATCCAAAAGCTACTTTCGCAGTTAGGAGACTCTCAGTTTGAAGTAGAAGGCTGTCTATTTCCTGTTGTGTTGCGTTGTGTCTTTCAGATGTTCCAACAATTGTTGGCACTTTCGCAATACTATCGATAGTTACAAGTAAATTGTTGATAGGTGCCGTAATCGAATCAATAGATTTCGTTATTAAAAATGGATAGTGCGAGTTTGTGAATTGGATTGTGGTTTGCACTTCAGATAGATGTTCCGTCACCAAACGTACAGCCGCTACAAAGCTTTGTGCAGATGCACCCTCAAGATTACTGCATTTTTCTAGTACGCTAAATAGTTGGGATTCAATATTTGCCAAATCAGCGACGAAACTTTTAATTTCATTCGTATTGCGTGAAAGTTTTTGCAATGGATTTTCTACGAAGAATTCGGCCAAATGCTGAAGGCTTTGTTCAAGCACGTTTATTGGTTGCTCTAATTGCTTGATACTGGTAATTTCTGCGGTGATTACAGCATTTTGAATTGTTTTTTGGCATTTTCGTACACTCTCAATTGGCGATTGGATGTGTGCAATAATAGCTTCACTCGGTGAACGACCTACATCCTCAATACTTTGAATAGCATCATTCAATCGTTTTTCCAGAATGACTAACTCAGAGTTGATTTCAATTAGATCCGATGCGTTCTCCAGTGATATTTCTGGACCAATACTTGCGAGATTTTCACGTAAATCACCTAATAGCTGTGCAATTGTGTCATAATCAATCTCTTGATCGACAGTCTCATGTGTAGACTCAATCACATTCTTAACATCATTCAATGGTTTCGATAGAACAGCTAATTGAGGAATTAGTTCATTTGCTTTGATTTCGACTGCACTTATAGATTGCCCTAGACTGATCAAACTAGATGTTAATTCGCTTCGGAAAATGTCTACTCGCTTTTCAATATCGTCGATTTCCGTAACAGTATCCATTTCCGAAATGTCTTTGTATGTATTGAGAGACGCGTCCGGATCGATGATATTAAAATCGATTTTTGTTACACATAAGCACAAATCTACCAGTGGCTTTACTATGAGCTTCGTGCGGTCAGATATCGATAAATCTTCCTGCATTTCGAGAACGACGTGGCCGTCGGTGCTCACGGTGAAATTATGAATTTCCATCAATGGTTTTGCTAGATCTTTTAGCAATGACATCCCTTCGATTTCGCTTAAGCACTTAACTCCTTCTATCGTGAGCATTTGATTAGTTTCGACGTAATGCTGCATCTCGCGTAATGGTTTTGCTATTTTCCTCAAGTTACACTCTTCTTTCTTGAAGTCATCGATAGCTTGAAGTGTTTGGAAATGTTGAGTTTCAGAAACAGCGTGCACAATTTGTGGAATCAATTTGATATTTGCACAACGTTTTTGTCGATTGTCATCCGTTAATTCCAATTCGGTAATATTGTCCTGAGTGCTCATTTCGGTTGCATAGTCAAACATTTCAACACCTAAATTATTTACACATTCAAAGAGTTCAAGCAATGGCTGAGCATGCTTTGCCAACTTATCATTGTTCATTTCCGAAAGACTTTGAACAAGTTGAACTAGTTCCTGTTGTCCTTTCAAACTTGTTGCATATGCACGCAGTTCTGTTATTGGTTTTGCTATTTCGGCGATTATTGATGGATGCAATGCACTTTGCAAACTCTCAACCGTATCCATTAATTCGGTATTATGTACTTGCAATGAATGGTGAAGTTGACGTAATGGTTGTGCAATCGTTTTCAAATCTGACAAGTTACTTATTATTGAAAGATCTTCCAAAGCTTCAACTGTACCATTCTGTTGCACATTACGTACGCAACGTTCGAGTTGCGGCAAATGAACTATATTCGCCTTCCGCATTTGACCATCTCCAGTTACTTGCAATGCAGTAATTTCCTCCTGACACGATAAATCACTCAAATATTCGAAAAAAGTGTCACTGATTTGGTTGACGCTATTCATTAGCTCCAATAATGGTTGAGTTTTCATTTTCAAGTCATCAGTTTGGGAAATTTCGGTGCCGACGAACCTTTGGGCTTCAGCTGTCGATACAAAATCTTTAATTTCGATCAATGGTTTGGCGATCGCTTTCATTTGTGCTAAACACTCCATTTCACTTAAGGATTCCCATTGTTCACTTTTAGTGTTTTCGAAGAAATGTTGCAGTTCGTGCAATGGTTCAACAATACTTTTCAAACTGCCCAATTCAGTTGCAACCGATATTTCATCTAAAGCTTCGATACGTTGAGTATTTGATAAACATCGTTTTAGTTCTTCAATGTTTGCAATAATCTCCGGCACGATCTCAGGAGCCACAGATTTAACAAAATTTTCTATCGTTTCTAGATCGATGCTTTCCATGCAAACAATTAAATCTATAACCGGCAATAGAAGAACTGAGTCAGAGTTTTCTTCTTCCGAAAATGAGATCGAATGAAACTTTTGAAGAGTACTTTCATCCAAAGATTGTGTTTTTCTTTTGAGACTCAATAACGGTTTTGCTGCTGACTTCATTGTAAGCAAATTTTCTTCATTTATTTGGTCTGTATCGATGAAACCAATCGGGTTCGCATCAAACACTTGTTTTATTTCTTTGATTGGCTCTTCAATTGATTGAAGGATTGATATGTCATCAATAGTAGCCCAATGTCCCAAAACCATTGCCAAATCGAATGATTGTTTGGGAAGAGAAACTACGCAACGATGCAGTTCGGCAAATTGAACGGCTGTTATTTCTTGTTTATCCAATGCATTGAAGCCAATCTCATCGAAAATGAATTTTTGCATCTGTGATACGCTTTTCTGTAATTTATCAATGGCAACATGGTTGGTTTGACGTTGCTTCGTTCTGAAGATAACGGCATGTAGTTTTTGTAATGGATTTGTCAGGAGTAACATGTTTGATTCCGATATATTCTTCGAATCAAATTCATTGATCGTTGATAGTACTTCGTTCAGTACTGTATTTAATTGGTTCAATGAATCTGATTCAGGCTGACGTATTGTTTGTTGCTGATATTCATGTATACTTTGAACCAAAATCATAATTTTAACTGATTTCATGTCTTTTGGCGTTTGAACATTTGCTTTCGTCACATTTGCAACTATCATTCGGTCATCATGTAGCAAATCTTCAGCTACTGATTTCATTAGTGATATATCCTCCATTGTTGATAAATCTTCTGGTGCATCCATAATGTGCTGTAGAACAACCTCAACATTTTTCTTCAATTCCAAAATGGGCTTAGCAAAAATAGCATTTTGTAGTAATGGCTCTCCACTAAATGAGCCAGCCGTTTCCCCAAAGTTCGACTCATGTTGAACTAATGCAATACGTTCATGCATTTCTTTTAGTGGTTTGACTAATACTTTGAATTCAGATATATTGTCTTGGCTTGACATTGAAACGAGTGCATCATCAATGTTAACTTCAACTACTTTCAATGATTCACGCATGTATTCCAATGGCTCGTATAATTTCTGCATTAATTCAATTTGGATTTGGTTTTTGTTTTGTGATACCTCTTCCGCAACGTGTGCAGGTACCTGCAATTCAACCAAATTTTCTTTGATCTCTTGGAGTGGCTTAGCCAAAATCAAAAGGTTGGAAGCAATTTCCAAATTCTCTGCATTCTCAAGTTGTGTGTGTTCCTGAAGGCTTGCAATCGAGCGATTGATATCCTCGAGTGTTGTAACAATTTGCTCAATAATTTTTCCTTGAGTTGATTTCATTGAAATTATTTTTTGTGAGCTAGAACTGGCTGACAGCTCGTCTTCCCTAGCCACTTTTAACCATGGAGCAAGAATAATATTCTGCTCAGTAGAATCGATTTGATTTTTCAACTCACTCAGTATCGCTTGACATTTTAATGTGTCTTTATTTAGTGCAACTTTTTCGCCACACTTTCGAACGCTATCTTTTAGCACATTTAATGGATCGAGAATTTCTTTGGTGGACTGGGAAGTAGAGCATTCTTCCATTTGACGAAAACAATAATTCAGGTCATTAACGGGCTTTTTAATGTATCCGAGTATGATGGAGCAATTATTTTCATCACTTTCGATAGCATCATCAATCAAGTTTTTCAATTGATCGCGTATTCCGACAAAAGACTCTCTCACAGCATCGCTGAGTGGAACAGCTTCAATATTACTACCTAAATAGATTAAGCTTTGGTTTATAGAATCGATCGCACGTTTCCTGTCAGTATTTTCAACAGGTGGCGAAAATCGTCCAACGGACCCGTTTTCAATATCTTGACCAATACGGGCCAATCCATTTTGTATTTCTATAAGCGGTGGAAGAACGGCATCACTAATCTCACTCACACGTTGTGGCGGCTTTTGCTCAAGCATTTCCAAAGATTTGAAAAGCTCGTACAAAGGAGGCGTGACTGTGTCCCACAGCAAAATATTAATCTTTTCAAGGGTTTCATCGACTCCACTATGCTCGGCGTTTATGATTTGCTCAATCGACTGGATTTCATTTTCCAGCGATCCAATTGGATGCATTAATCTAAGTAAAACGTCTGCTGTATTAGTATTTTCATCTGCATTGTCTAAGATCTCTTGCATGCTGACAATTGCGCGACAAACATTCTTGAAATTATGTGCTTCGGGCGGTAGTTGATTCGTGGACAAAGATTCAAATGGCACTGATTCAGGTACATTTTGCACGCGCTTCATCGTATCACTTATATGTTCGGCAACTTGAATGGCAGTTGCTTCTTGAATCAGTGTTTGTGCCCTGATCGTATCTTGAGTAATTCGAATTCCCATGCGTAAGTCATTCATGAGTAATTTTATCGCCATTTGGGCATCCGAATGGTTGTCGCAATCAGCAATTTGTTCAATGGAACCGAAAAGGTGTAAAAACTCTTCACCAACACTGTCAATAACGCATACACTAGTTCGCTGCACCATCGTGTGACCATCTTCATCTAACGATACACATTTTTCCACAACTGTTAAAGCTTGATGCAATTTTTCGAAGTCATTTCCAACTTCTGAAAATAGTGTTTCCAGCGAGGTTTGTCCGCTGTATTCATTTAATATCTGCTTCATGCGGCTGATTGGCTCGAGAATATTACGAACAAGAGTGACACTTCTATCGACTGACATGGGGGACATCATCAATGCTGACTGAACATGCACTTCTTCTTCTATTTTAATCAAGTTTTTCTCAAGAACGCCAATCAATTTCGCTAATGGTACAACTGAGTTAAGATTTTCCTCGACGTCCCGATGTTCCAAAATGTGTTTTTTGGCCGGGTCATCCGTTTGTGATGATGAAACTTTTCGTTTTCTACTAGTACTCTTGCTTGAATGCTCTTCTAATCCTTCGACGTCTAAGACCATTGATTGATGTTTATCTGAGTCTCTTGCGCTTAACAAATCTTCGGTTCTATCGTCAGCTTCATCGTCGCTTAGTTTTGCTGTCCTCGACAAGCTGAAATAATCGTCGACATCTCCACTCATAATTGATTCGTCTCGATTCCTTTTGCCCGAGTTAGCATTATCTGTTGTTTGTGATTCATCAATTGTTGTAAGTCCATGGAGACTAACTTCGTTTATTGAAACATTATCTAAATCAGCCTCAGTTCGCATGTCTTCTTCCTGCAAGAAATACTCGGAGGCTACATCAATTATAACAGCTTCCATGAGTAGATTGCCTGACTGTGATGTTTCCTTCACAAATCGTAGTGGTGGTAATTCAACAACATTGTGCTCAGTAACATGCTCTGAAATTTGATCGGCATACATTTCAACAATTTGTAGTGCTTCTTCCTCGGTTAGATCCGGTGTTTCATATAGCGATACACTAACTTCTTTTCCATCGAAACTGAATGAAACATCTGATTTTTCATTGATTGTTATATCACCAGCCGGAGTTTCGTACAACTGTGATGAACGCTCTTCATTTATTGTGGATAACGAATGATTTCGCTGAAGTGCTTCTGCCTCAGCAGATTTATTTGATGATGTTTTAATGGCATCATCGAAACCTAAAATTGAGGCAGAAGAAGCGACAATACCCATGCAATTTTTTGCTTCACATGTGTATGTACCCAAGCAACATGTTCCATCGTGGCCGGATATTATTCGGTGAATATCACCGGCTTTCAGTTCAATTCCATCTTTATACCATTTTAATACTGGTTGCGGCACTCCAATAACCTATCAATAGAAAAGAACTCAATTTATGGGGAAAGGTTATCGTTCAGACGGTGGATGCAACAAGGTACCAGACATTTTCTTAATAACTAACACAGAGTGACAATGACTAGTTACCTTGCATTCCAAATTGACGGCTCCTTCTTCAGTAAGAATTGCACGGAGGCATTCAAGAAATTTTGGTTTTTTATAGTGGCGTGGAATTTGTAACTTCAAGAAACATGAAGTTACACTGGTTCCATAATCATTGCTGGCAACGCATTTCCATTCGGCTTGATCAACAAACTCCACTTTTCGAATAAGAAGCTGGCAATTTGCAGCAGTTTCTCGTAGAATCACATATCGATCGGAATCTTCAATTGGCAATTCATCACGATACCATGATAGCTTTGGTTCAGGTTGCGCAGAAACTATAAACAATTGAAATGATATCTCAGTTATTACTTGTGTCTCTCAAATTTCCGGTATAGATATGTTCATATGTATGTCCATGTACCTTCGATGAAAAATCGAAAATCTTCGTTAATTTTGGCTTCTTGGCTTTTTAGGCCTTGTATAAACTTAGGTGGCTGATTGATTTTTTGACTGTACAGAAGTCGTTCATCATCGTTCAATTTGTCTTGAATATCTTCAACGGTCAGAATAGCAGTACTACATGTTTCTCCCATGCAATTCTTAGCAACACAACAATAAGTTCCTAGTGAATTTGTCCCTGTGAGCTGATAAACGTCTCCAGGCTTCAACTCTTGGCCATCTTTGAACCATTTCAATTGTGGGGTTGGAAAACCAACGACTTTACATTCAAATGATACTAGGCCTTCATCGGTGAGTACCGCTTTCAAATTCTCCATAAAACGTGGCTTTCGATAGTTTTTCGGAATATCCATTTCGACTATGCACGTTGAAATGCCAACATTCCCTTCAATACTGGTAACAACACACTTCCAATCTCCTTCATCACTGCTACTGGACTCTTTTATTTCAATCATATACATTCCCATGCCATCTTCAACGAATCGAACATTGTCGCTAGCTTCAACACGACCCTCTTTATTGTACCAAATAATTGATTTTGGCCAAGGCGGTACAACCACTACAAAGAACAATTGAAATTTAATCGGTATAATTTCAGTTTTGCTTTTCTTTATATATTGTTTATCCGATTTTATGCGCTATTATGTAAAATATAGTGATATAGGAAATAACAGCAGCAACTTGGAACGCATCCAAAAAATGTTTAAATCACGATGACGACTAAGTGTCAAATGCTTTCTGTGAGCACACACTTCACTTTCGGAATTATTCGAATCTTAAATTTTTATTCATTTACTTTGGCATAGAACGACTTAAGAGGATTCGATTACATACCAATATAGAACAAAATGAAAATAAGAACACACACATGCTCACCTTGACATCCTAATGCGACTGGGTCGCCGAGTTTTATTTTTATATTTTTCAATTCATCGGTGAATATCGGTGGCGTTCCATGGTGATTCATACTGTCAGCTGGTTTGAGCGAACCTTCACGGCTCCCCTTACCAACAACGTGCACTTTTGAACTGGAGTATGTTCGTCCCATGCAGTTAACGGCCTCACATGTGTATGTACCCAGAGACGTGGGATCTTCTGGATTAGCTGTTAGAGCAAATACATCACCAGCCTTGATTTCTTTTGAATCCTTAAACCATCTGAGAAATACCGAGAAATTATTGTATATTATTTTTAAATTGATCAGTATCGACTTAACCATGTTCATTTACCTGAGAAATGGCGTTGGCACTCCGATAACTTTACATTCTAAGGACACTGTTCCTTGTTCGGTAAGTAATGCACGCAAGTGTTCAACAAATTCTGGTGCCTTGTATGCTTTTGGCACAAGAACATTCAGGACGGCCAAACATGAATTGCGACCGCTTGCATTTTCAGCCATGCACATCCATCGACCGACATGTTCATCTAAACTCACCGGTGTTAGCTCAACACAATAAAAATTACCCTCATTCACACAACGTATGTGACTATTTTCACATACTCGACGATCGTTACGGAACCATGTTACCTAAAATTAATCGATGCGGTGATTAATACATAAATTAGAGATATCTACCAGCTAATTACATTCAAATTTCAATGTAAATATCAAATATTCATAGGAAAAAATGCATCAACAATAAAATAATGAAATACCTTAACTTGTGATGAACTGCGAATTTCCACCAAAAGTCTAGTACGTGTGCCAACTTTCACTGACAAATCGGTTAATCTTCGAACAAATGTGGGTGGATCATCGCCACTTGATCTGTCTTCGACAACAACTTCGATGTCTTTTCTCGTCATTTTCCCCGTTTTCGTTTTTGCAAACAATGTGTAGTGCCCAGCGTCGTCCCTCTGGACATGATCCAAAGCGAGTTGAACGGCATTTTTACTCTGTGCAATGCGGTAGCGTTCGGAATTTTCGATTGGAAAATTATCTTTGTTCCTATATGAAGTAAAATAAAAGATTTGTTGTGGAAAAATATCAAGTAGAATCAGAATCATTTTTAATATGTGTTTTTATGCTATTTCAAATAAAAAAATGGTGCGTCATTCAAGCCAAGAAATGCTGTTAGAATACCGGGTCTACGACATGTATACACCTACACTTCGAGAAAGCTTGATGATCTATAACAGTTTTCGTCATTATTTAAACATTTCGGCGCCACTAGATGAAAAGTAAATAGTCTATCTTACAGCCGGGACTGATAATGCCCATTACCAATTACTATCAATAACTGGTGTCATCTTAAGAGTTCAATAACCATATTCAAAATTTCCAACTGTAGAATTGATTCTCTTAAAAAATTACCAAAAATATACGTAGATTGTTTTGAGAGGATATTTTCTTTGGATTGAACCCCAAACAACAGACCTTTATAATTAATTTTGAATGTATGAGTTGCCTTTGCATTTTAATGTATTCATGAATTTGTTAAGCAAATGCGAATTCAAAAAATTCCTTAGGAGAGTCTCACTATCATTATGACGACCTGAATCCAAACCTTTTACTATAAATTGATCCTGCAGAAGAAATGTGTCCATGTGATTTATTGCCGTTCGTACAGCAGGAACAACCGCAGCAGCTTGAGCATTTATTTCCCATTTTACATCAATATTTACACTGTTTTCACTCTTTCAAACAATTGTTCGCTCTATTATTTGATGTTCAATAAACACAATCATGGTTGCCAAATAAGCATTGTAAAAATCAGCAATTGTTCTCACATCGGGAAACTGTTCATTGAATAAATGTTCACATTACATAAAATGCTTACAGGATAAAAGTCCGTATATACACCTACATATATCGTTTAATATCTTTAAATCGATTGAATGCATAAAATTTACACAATTACACATTTCTCGAGTTTATTTCTTTACGAGTTATTTTATTAATAAGAATCATATCAATTTAAGGCAAAATGAAACTCTCGTTAAACTTTGTAATTGCTTGTGTAAATTTGATTTAACACGAAATGAAGAAACGTTGAAGTTTAACCGTTTGCAAACAACCTTACAATCGACGTTTTTCTTGGCATATAATGCAGCGAACTGATCACGCGCCGAAAATGAAAAACACATGTGTTTTGAATGAAAATTGATGTAACTTATTAATATAAATGAAGAAAACTGTATAAGCTCTGAATGTTTAAAAATTTCCTTCAGATTTCAATTTGACCACGAATTAAATGAATTATTATGTTTTACGCTTTCAGACAGAAAAAAAAATCGTAACAATTCGTAACAACAGATTCGTGTAAAACAGTTAAAAAAATGATCGTGGCTTTGGTAATTATTTTACATGTTGTATTGGTTATCCTGCTTTCACACATTTGTCTAAAAATATCATTGATTCTATGACCGAAATATTATTTTTGCAGCAATTCTTTAGCCACATTTTTCTCGGCTTGTTATTGCTTTTCGGAATTGGCATTCATTATTATTGTTAACGATATACGTATCCAACACTGTGTCATTTTTCTCATGAACTCATTTTCATTTGGCAATTACTCTGTTTTCAACTAACGCTAACTACAACATTAAATTTAAAAAGGCTTGAATGAAATTCAAACGAAGATGTAGTTGAATGTTGAAAAATTTGAATTCAAAAATGGCGATTTGCTTTAATCTCTTGTTAAATACATTGTTTGGTCCATTCACAAATGTTGCGTCGATAACATCACATGCAATATTTTTCAGGGATTCAAACGATCTGAGGATGGAAGCAATTTTTTGACTGTTTGAATTAATTTCTTTCTTAAAATTCAATTTCTTCAATCAAATCCAACACATTTCAATTGAAATTTCATCATCATTCCCATCACTTTCGCTTGATTTCTTTCGAATAGAAATTGTTCTCTAATTTCTAATATATTCCATATTTTTTCATATCACTGTATTTTATATATTTTCAATTATCGTGAAAATGTGGAACTGAGATTTCAAAAGATTTGGTCATTTTCCGATCGAATTACAATTAGCATTAGGTCGAGAGCACTTTAATGATCCGAGTCGATACTTTGTGTCACTTTCGTGCTATATTTATTTTTCATTTGATACATTTTTCACTGTCACAAGCAGACGAACAGACAAAAAACCACTCGAAATACAATAAATAAAAGAATCACATCAATAATTTTGTAATTTTTTTCTAAGAAGGGATCGAAGTCATTTTTCATTGAAGAAAAGTGTGCATGCGCGACCTAGTAGGTCGATCGAAAAATTCGAACTAAAATTTACAAGTTTAAACCATGATTCGAGGAGCATAAGCTTGAAAATTCGCTAGGCTTGGACTATTTTCTCTTTTTTTATTCACGTTTGAGTGTTTGAAAGATGATACAATTCACAAACACAAAACCATCAAATGACCGAGAAAAATAACAACAAAAATGTGTTGAAATCAAAGGAGAAGAGATATAGCGTAGCCTCAAGAAAACAATCATAGCCGTTTGTGTGAACTAAATATTTTTGAACATAAATGAGATGGAATTTAAACCAGGCGTTGAAAGACAAAACGAGAAAAAAAACAATCGAAAAATCATCAAAATAAAATAGAAATGTAGCCACAGAAGTTTCAGCCATATAGACAACGCAAGGTACATCACATAGATACATAAAGAAGTGAGAAATAAACGCTGAAGCAAATCCGCGAAAACAATAATAATAACAGGAAACGTGCACATGCGCATCAATGAAGATTATTATAAAAGATTCGAAGTAAGGAAAGAAGGATACAGGAGATCTCAAACAAGCGGACATCTTCTGAATACGAAAATTATTTTTAAAGTTTTTGCCAGTCGACTTCTCAATCGTACGATTAAACTGATATTCATTAGAACAGCTTCAATCTTGGCCGCCAATGCAATTCATATCAATAACAAATGTGATATTTACCTTATAGAATTCATTCGCATACATTATTTGCTGAAGACGTAACACTCATACTAAAAAATTTTAAATTCATGTCGAAGCGTAACCGATATTCGGTTAGTTTTGATTCATTGCATTACATGTAGTCACAACAATTGAGAGTATCCATATGCGAAATGTATAATATATTTTCTTGATGTAAATTTTTATTTAACGATAATCGGAAAAGAAACAACCCGAATGTATGTCATTAGGAAGCAATGAAAGCCTAGATTGTGTGCTGCTGTGACCTGCGTTATATTTACATAGATTTGATTGTAAAATCA
This sequence comes from Obolodiplosis robiniae, assembly GCA_028476595.1. Taxonomy (NCBI): domain Eukaryota; kingdom Metazoa; phylum Arthropoda; class Insecta; order Diptera; family Cecidomyiidae; genus Obolodiplosis; species Obolodiplosis robiniae. The sequence goes on along the minus strand of CM052017.1, from coordinate 852,987 downwards.
GTGGGATGTGAAGCAATACAATTAAAAGCATTGTTGTTATAAACTGAGATGAGCTCAACATTATTTAACTAGGTTTTGCGAAATATCTTCAGATTTTTATTCGTTTCAACAAATCAGGAAAAAATTTAAGTATATCTTACCAAGTGAATTCAAGCGGCAAACAATGAGTGGATGGTTGGTCGAACTTTGCTATTAAAATCACATTTTCACCTGGAACATGTCGTAGTACAGTTAAAGAATCATCCAAGAATCGAATAGTATCTATAAAAAACAGAAAAATGAACGGTTAAAAAATGTTATTGAGAAAGCTTTATTCCCTAAAGGGGGCATTAGCAGTATTATCGAAAAATGTAAACACACAGTTTTGAACATCATATTTAATAGACATGGTATGTACAACAGCTGATATAATATTTGATTCACAATAAAATCGAGAGCAGAATAGAAAATTCGAACATAATGCTTTCTTTCATAAATTTCAAGATATTTGAGGGCCTCAAAAGGCAACAAATGTTTCAGCTTTCAAATCAAAATTCGAGTTTATTTTTGAAATCAAATTGAGTTAGTAACAGCTATGACCTTGTAGCAAATATGAATGCTCGAGAATAATCATTACGCAAATATTCTCGATATAGAAAATTGAAACATGAGAAATGAATGAATGCAAAATCTTCATAACTGAAACTAAAAACAAAAGTTCGCAAGAGGGAAACACGAAAAAAAAGTTTTCGTCCAAACATTCGATTTGAATTTTTTTTTAAGTTTCAATTAAATTTTTTTTTTTTTGCAAGTTTCACTCTTGATGTTTCAGTCTTCTTTATCGAGAATATTTGAGTCATGATTATTTTCAAGCATTACAGTGTGGACCATCTAACGTTTGCATTATGACAAAATTGTTTATTTAGAGAATGACAGCTCAAATGTCAAAATGTCTCAAATGTCAAAATTTAAATGTCAAAATTTAAATGTCAAAATTTGAATGTCAAAATTAAAATGTCAAAATTTAAATGTCAAAATGCAAATTTTATATGGCCCACCCTAATATATGGGTTCGAATCAATGGTTGGCTTGTTCGTAATTAAATATTTCTAGGGGACTGATTGTCCCGATTTCTGTCGCATAACGGCGCCACAGTTGCATCGGGCGGTGCAACATAGTTATTCGCATATCTGTGTATAATATTTGATTGCATATGTGTTCGAATGCAAGGAAAAGCACAGCAAAGAGTGAGTCGCCTTTTTATGGAAAAGAATTCATCTTAATATTACATAGCCTTATAAGGATAACTATTGCCGGTTGATTTTAAAGAATGCTTAAAAACACTGTAGAATTTGAAGAGGCATCCAAGTAGCCAAGGAGTGATATTCATACAAAATACAAATTTTTAACGGTAAAGAATTTCACGAGTGTTTTGGTGAATTATTATCGGCAAAGTTGATCAACTTGCTCTCTAGAAGTAAAAAGCTTTCATGGGAGCACATAAATGCGAATGATACATGTCATAAAATAGGGAAATTTTACTGAAGAACACTAATTAATATCATCAATGTTCATTTATTCCGTATAAACATTTGAATAAACATAAAATTTCCGAAAGCATTTGAACACATTTGCAGATTTTCATAGCAAAGAATATCAGTAGCAAACACTTGCAGCTATTCGTATCAAACTTGTTCATTCGCTTGATATTCGACTACCGGGCATAAAGGTTTAATTTGCTACTCGTCTGTCTCGAATGAAAATTACGTTTTAATTAGCTTGAATCAGAAGTTGATTAGAAGTAAAAGCGCGCTTTCATTAATAAATAAACAAATGATGTTTTAAATGTCGTGTTGAAGAATATTTGCACCTAATAATAAGTTTTTGCACCGGACCGTTATGCTCTAGACAATAAGAATAAGCTTATTAGTAACAATGTTCACTTCCTGGTGCTTAAATTCAATATTATTAAAATAGTAAGTCGATTTTTCGGTATTCAGACGTACAGACGAATTTATTGTATAAATAGCCACTCATTAGTTTCAGCGAGTGTATATCAACAGATGCAACATTCAACCACTATGTTAAATACAGCCAAATGAAAACAACACTCAATACATCATCAAATACATTGATCATTGGATGTGTCTACTGAAAATTGGTTCTGGTTTATTTTGTTTTCACTTTTAACCATTAATTCTTAACTATAGCCAATGGCTGATGTAGTTGTTGTTTTTCGTTCATTTTTTCATCATTTCGAATTATAAAAATAACTCTTAACCGCCTTGCTTACACTCCTATAAATAACCAGCCGAAAATCATAGTTACAAGGCAAGAAATCAACATGAAATTCGTTCAGTTCAATGGTCGGATAGCTAAAATCCGTGAATTTCCAACTGGAATGGAGAAAATTATATCTCGTTTTTATCACTTTCAATATCATATACAATTCCGTTTGGCATGTCATATTCTGTTGTTGTTCTGATTCGATGGCATGCGTGCCCGTCCAAGTGTGTTTTTATATAAAATGACTTAACGGAATGCAATATCACTTGGTGTACACGGTGCATTGAATTTACCAAACACAAAAATAGCAATTGTGTTTTCTGTTCGTTTCTCTTTTTCATAGTGCAGTTATTTTAAAACTCTTTTGAAGCATTTCAATTTCATCCTTCAACATTCCATTCTTCAAATCTTTGCATAAGAACGGTCAATAAAAAATGAATTGAAAAATACACAAAATGTTAGATTCATTTGGCAAAACTCGAGTTGAAAAAAATCTCAAAGTGGATAAAATTGTAAGTGCGCATATTATAAGCGGATTAAGTATGCTTAAAAAATAAACGGATATACAGGATTCGGCAGTAAGAAACCCGAAATTTATTCATATTAAAATTATCAAGATCGTCCATATTTCTGTACAGAGTTCGAATTCCGAAAATTGTTACAAAAATTAATTGTATTTAAATTTAGTGCGGATAAAAAGTGTTACAACGTCGAATAAAAGTGAAATCTTCATTTCACTTCCGAGACATTGTAGTCGATGGTGTATTCACATCGGGAATACACGGGCTTGTTATTTTGAAAAAGTGGAAAAAGGCTGTTTCATTCGAATACGTTAATAAACCATTCGTAATCATCCTTTCTTAAAAGATGGGTTTAAGTTATAATAAAGAATGCGTAATATTTCAAAAATATATACTCCAATCCAAAATATAGTTATAGAATTCAATGCATACACAAAAAAAAACAATTTTAAAGGTTATCGCATTATTTTTTCAAATTTATGAGAATAGCAAATGCGAAATTTTTTGTGTCTTAATCGAATTTCAGTTTGGTGCGTAATAAGTTGGTGGTTGGTTATCTTAATATGAGGTACACATGAATTAGTAGTCGTACCATTATCCATTGTTTGGCGGAAGACACTTGATTTTCTCTGATAAATGGATCTTTAGTAGTATTTATTGAGCGATCGATACAGCTATGTATTGACCAGCACACACACACACTTAATTTTATACACGAACATAACAAACTACTCTCAAATGTAGTAGACTTTCCATTGATTTTTTTTTTTCAATTCTCCTTCAGTTCATAAATTGATTTCGTAAATTTTTTTACGAAAAATTTGTTAAAACGTGGATAAATTAATATATCAATATCGATCGATACACAAATTCAGGAACAAATAATTCAATGAAGTTAAAAACTTTATCGATCACTAAACTTCATAAAAAAATCATAAAGATTGAGAATGTTGGCTCGGATTTTAAAGTTGAAGTGTCACATTTTTTTTCGTTTCAATGAATATTTTCGGTATACGTAAATTGATTTGATTGATTCGGTGTCACAAGCAAATTTGAAAAAAATATCTTTTCAACAATTGGAAACGAGATGAAAATGTTTGTGCCCATTAGTTCTTTATATTTCTCGTTCGGTATGCGCGTCTCGACCAACAGGAAAAATGATACACACTGAACTTAATCTAAAAATAAGCAAAGATGGTCCGGTCTGAAAATCAAAATATGCGCGTGTGTTGCTCTCTCCGACCTATCAAGCTACTATATGTATGGATATGGACGAGTAGATCGAAATGCAAATAAGTGTTCTGAATGCGACAGATTCACGAAAAACGTTGCTTATTAGTCGGCGGATCAATGTTTGCTCCACCAATTTTATTACTCGCATCCACTTCAGGGGAATTATGTTCTCGGCATGCTAGATCGTTAAACTTAATTTGTATAGAATTTAACGTGGCTAGATTTTTTTTAGCACCGAAATGCCGGTATAAACATCACAAAAAGTTCGCTCACATGCGGCTAATTACAGAGTGATTTTTTTTTGGATTTCATATATTATTTCTTTGCTCCTTGGTTTATTTGCATAAGGATCTGAAGAGATTAATAGCTAATCCCAGCGTGCTAGAAAGATTTATGTTGAGGCAGATATGTTTCCAAATTAGACTAAAAGTTAGAGAATATTATGTTCACGTCATAAAATTCCTAAATCATAGTGCCAATAAAATGGTTTAGTCAAAATAATAACCAAAAAAATATTTTAGGGCCTAACAAAAAAATGTGTTCTTCAACAAAATCCGCGCTTCTCAATATTCATAATATTCAGAAGCGCGGATTTTGCTGGAGGATACATTTATCTGTTATGCTCTAAAATACTTTATTGTTTGTTATTTTGACTGAAACATTTTATTGGCACTGTGATTCAAGAATCTTATGACGTGATCATAATATTCTCTGGCTCTTAGTCTAATTCATTCTACAATTTCCATTATTAAACAAATAAGTTTTTTAGAATCATATTTTCAATTCAAACCAAAAATGTCTTGAATTTCTTCGCATAATCAACAACATGTTCATCTGCTGGATGGTGAATTTTAATATATGTTTAGATTCAAAATGACAAAGAGAGTTTTTTTTATGGTATCATTTACCTGAATTCGTCATTCCATCAAGATTTCTTCAATAAAGCATACATTTCGGTCACTTTGGATTTGTGTTTTGACGGTTTTGAGATACTAGTCAAGTGAACACTTTGCCAGAATTTTACTATCGAAGTGAGGAATCAAAATGAGTGTATTGCTGAATTTTTTTTTCATTTGGTGTTTCAGTGCCTTTACAATTTCCATGGATATTACCGCACTTTGCAATTTTTGATAAATATGTAGATGTCTGTGAATTTGAAAACAGGCAACCACATGTTTGCCAAAGAATGTATTGCTGTCAGCAAATTTTTCGATGGCTCTCCAAGCCTCTTTTAGCAGTCAATCATGAATGCCGGATACAAACGAAAGTCAAACGATTGGCCCGGTAGCCAACACCAGAAATCCAAAGTCCCGCGAAAAAAAGAGAATCAAAATCACGAAAAGCAAACAATGAGTTTTCGACAAGGATTAAAGAAGAATAATGAAATGTTGCGTTATATCATCCCTACGTACGTCCTAGAAATGACAAAGTGCGTCATTCTAGCAACGTTGTTTATTGTATGTTGTATTAGAATCTTAAAACCGAAGAAGAGATGCGGTCACTCATCAATAAAATACGCATCGCAAATATTTTCCACCAATTGCAGAAGCAACATCTGGATGTGCGGCAAGTCATGAATGAAGAAGCTTTGTTACGCGCATCGATCGAGCAAACAGATCGTAATCGATATCAAAAAAATGTAATGCGAACACCAGAAGAGACCATTATGCAGGTGATTCGTACGGAATAAATCCGACTCGGGAACGAAAGTGGATCCTTTGCTTACCTGAACAGCACAATGTATGTTTCACTGCCCATGTGTTTGCAAAAGTTAGCAAAATGGATAAGTACCCTTTTTTCGTGAGTCAAATCTATTCTCCTCGAGCGAATGCGACAAATGTTAACAATTGAAAATTGACCATATTGTATTATTTTTCGTAATATGTTAATTCGGTAATAAACTGAAGACAATACCCGATTGACATCGCATCAGTATCATCACATGAATAGCTATCGCAAACGACAAATGCGCGAACACCGTGAATCTTCTGATGAGGAAACGGCCAAAAGATCACGTGTCATACGCAAACCATATTGAAGTGGCTTCAAAATAAATGCAAAAATTAATTTCTCAAGAGAAATTACAAAAAAAAAAAAAATAACTGTTATCCTACAATTTATTTGTAATTCTTTACAATTACTCTTTCTTGACAAATTACTTTTGAGTTGATTTTCCCCTTGGCATACACACATTATGAATTCTATCCAAGGTTATTTGTACAACTTATACACAAACTGAGCTCTTGATGCTTTGGTGACTAAATTGATTAGGTGAAAGGTGATGTCCGGTCCGAATTGCGGCTTTTGTTCGAAAAAATGTGTCGACAGTGGATGAGTTTCGAACAACAACAAAACTGTGCTCAATGTGTCTTCCAGAGTTGGAACTACCGAAGAAATACGGACGAGTAAAGAAGCATTGTCGCTTCTTTTGTCGAGAATGCGCGAAAGTTCCCGAATCCATTCGCGAAAAACACATCGGCTACTTTTATATATTTATTATATTGAACCAATGATATCGATTCATTTCACTGTGTAAACAATAAGCGAACTTGTTCTATTTCGATAAAACAGTTTGATGTTCATTTATGAACGTATCAGTTCACCAAGCATTCGAGGAAGGAGTAACACCCAATCAAGAATGCCAAATTTGAATATTTTCAATTGTAATTGTAAGATTCGCGTTATTTATTAGTTGCTGGTATTCAATTGAAAATTTATCTTGATTGAATCCTTCTCGTTCTCAGAATCAACAACCAATACAAGAAACACAGTTTATTGGACACAAATGTTGTTTTTTTTTTTTTTTTTTTTCTTCTAAAAACTACCAAATGATTAACAGTTAATCCTTTCTTTTAAAATTGTATTGAACGAATAGAAGCTATAACACATTTTGTATTTTTTAATATAAATAATTTAATTTTATTTGAAATCTATTGCATTCTTTTAAATGTGATATTTCAAAAGAAAAAAAAAATAGTTTTGTCTTTCACTCTGAATTATTTGATATTTCACATCCCGTGGGAAAGTCACACACACATACACACACACGCAGTAAAAAGAACTTAAAAGCAAATGAAATATTCACAATACTGGAGCAATAAAGGCTCATCTAAATTTTTGCTCTCGTTTCATTTTGCGTTCAAGCTTTTTTTGTTTCTTCTCATCAACTTCGGGCTCTTCATTACGTTGACTAAGCCACGGTTGGATGACTGATCCCCAAAGCATCCAAATAGCACGAGCGGGAGCAAGTAGCAATAGAATCCAAAACCAGTTCGAGATGAGAGAGAGCACTTGCGTGCCAGCAGTTAATATGATTAAATCCTTGACATTCCTACAAAACAAAACCATGGAAATGCTTATATTGTTCCGGAAATGTTGTGCGCTTGTCTTACTCAGCAATTCCACCTTCCATATTCAAATCATTACCGCTGTCCAACAAAGCGCCACTTTCCGAGTATTTTGCTTTAGACATGAACGCCATAAACTGATAAGATCCTAGCATTATTGCTACTGAAATAAATGCCATTGCCTGAAAAATATGGACAATTCACTTTTATTCACTCTATTGATTGATTGAACAATACATTTCCGAGAAGATTCAGAATGACGAATTATGTAAAGAATAATATTGATCACAAAAGTTTTCTACTGACCGATACGATTCCAGTGAACTCGAAGAATAGAAAATTAACAATGAAAAATATAGTGGTTGAGCCGGCGGCCATGTACTGATAAAACTTCAAGGTTGCAGCATTTTCTTCAACAATCTGTTTGGCACCTTTCGTTCCTTGCTTCCCTTTTTGTGGCTTTTTCCAGATTTCACAAATGCATAACAATTTACTCATTGTATATATATATAAAAACTTGCGTATCATGATTAATATAGCAATTATAATACTTACAGCCATTTCGATGTGTGTTAATTGTCAAAATGTTATTTAGTGTCTTAGTCTAGTTGCAGTATACTTTGTGATATCACTTAAATGATTACACTAATGATTTTCGATTCGGTACGTTTGAAGGAATTATTACAATTATTACAATTAGAACATTTGGAGCGTCAACTTGTACTGGTGAAGTACCATTCAAGAAGATAATAAAAACAACGGGCTGCTATGAAACCATTCGACACGCATGCGCCAACATAGCAACGTATTCTGTTTTGACATTTCATTTTCAGAAGTTTTCTGAACAAACCCCGAAATAGAGGTGATTTTGCTTTTCAATATATCTCTGTATTTGAGTTGGTGTTTGTGTTTTTGTCAGCTATCAAACTCTGAACTCCATGACTTATTGTTTTGGTTCAGGTGAAATTGCGTCGTTATCTAAGATACAAGATCCCAACCTTTTTAAATAATGACATAATAAATAGAAACACTTTTCATACAGAGCTGGATATTAAATTTTTTTTTAAAAAAAATGGAACTGTATTTAGATAAACTCTCACGGTTAAACGCACAGAGCGACGGTCGAGATAAGATTGCAAGGTACGAAATACTAATTGAAACTTTCTAGCCGGTTTCAATATTGAATAAGTTTGTTATACATTCGGGCAATTGTATTTTGCGTAGAACAATTCAATATGCATGCCGTGGATTGTGGGATAGCATGGACGTTCGCCCATGGAACGCTGAATTGGTTGATAAGCTGAAAACACTTGAATATCTGTTGAGTACATTTCGAAAACGTAAGTAATTTCCAGATCTAACAAATTCTCTGATAAATCTAAATAATTCGCTTTTTTCAGTGTTACGTTTCGGTAAATGTATCGATTCAATGTATGCAGCTCTGAAAACTGTCCATAGCAAAGATGTGACGCTTCGATTGACTCTGACACTTGGCAAAATTGCTCAAGCAATGTTTCTTTATTCGGATCATATCGTCTGGCTGTCGCGTTCCGGCCTGTTCAAATCGATTGATTCCAAAAAATGGAACAACACTGCAATGAAGTATTGGTTTGTATCGATCGTAATGAATCTTTGCCGTGACATCTACGAACTGTTAAAGCTAATTGATCGAACCGTAAACTCTGGAACAACGAAGCAATCTCTCTATCGATGGCTATTCGACACGAATGCACATATTTCGACGTTATCAAAACGAGATTTATCGAAGGCCTCACTTCAAGTTTATTCTTATATCCATGAAAACCGGGCCATTTTCATCGATACAACTAAAAATGTTTGCGACCTATTTATCCCTTTGACAGCACTTGGATTTACCAATTTGAAACCAAGAACAGTTGGGATATTAGGTGTTATCTCATCTATTGCGGCAATAGTTGTTCTTCTCCAGCCATTGGCAAAATTGCAACCATCATAAAGACATTCAAAGTTTTAGGAATATACAATTTTTGGATTTTTGGTAATTTCTACTATATGGTTTGGACTCTAACATACATTTGTTATATTACTTATTTTCATAATGAAAAGTCATTAAATGTTGATGAAACCAACATGGAATTAAATCGGATTTTTTTTACACCTACGATTTAACGCATTTGTGTTTTTTATTCATTTATTCATTAATTTAAAAGTAAAAAATGTAATAAATATTTTTGATTGTGCGATGAGAGCCCGCGTGATCCGTGCACACAACCGAACAAAACGAATACAAAGATAAAAATACTCAAGCCGTAATACAAATATGTGTCCCGCTAGTCTCATTTTATCAGACGTTTAACCAAATATATCGCTTTCATGACTCAACATACTTTGAGGAAAGAGTGTGAACGCAAGAGCGCTGTCAAACTATCAACTGTCAAAAAAAAAAAAAAATCGTACGGACTCACTGAATTTTTGGTTGCACACGAATCTTTTTACACTTGCCGAAATTTGATTCGCGCGTTTGACTAATTAATAGGCAAATAATCAGGCATCACTAAATTTAAAATTGAATGTGGCCGCTGTGTATTCTCCGAGCAGATTTTTTGTATGCGTGCTATGTGTGGTGAGTCAAAACAATTTCAAGCGGAATCGATGGGGCATATTTGTTGACTATAACAACACTGAAAGAAAGTTCAGGTTCATTCGATGGGATGGTGTAAATGTGAAATGAATTCATGAGTAAAAATTCCATTGTGAGGCTTTTTTTTAATACGTTAAGTTAATTAAATCGAATTATTCGGAGTATTGGAGAATGACAGTGGCTTGTTGTTGAATCGCATATACTATACTCCAACTGAACAATCGATGCACCCTCACTCCAACATTCTTAATTGTTTCAAAGCACATTGAAAAAGATTCATGTATTTTTTATACACAGAAAATGGCAGATTAGGATTAAAACCTTAGCAAAAACTGTGAATCAGGCCGTCGATAAATGGTATGTATATTGTGACTCTTAATCAATTTGTGAGCAATAAAAAAGTTGTTTTTTCATTGATCGGTGATTTTCACTTCAGTATCATTTTCTCATCTGAGTGTACGAAATCTTTTCCAACTGACCGAACTATGATATTGAATGATAATATGGACCAGTGTAATGTTTAATTCGATCTGAACGCAAAGAGCGTATATACAGGTCAATACAGAGAGGAATTACTGTTAATGGTTACATCGATTTGAATTGCATTGCATTGTGACATGGATTATGATTATGAGTATAAACTTCTTCATGGCAAAGATATGCATAACCGATGCTGTGGCGGACGAGCGTGGTGCGTTCAGGTTGGCAAAGCATTTATTATAAATTAATAAGAAAAAATTCAATGTTCATATTGTTTTCCCTCCATTCAGGATATATGTGGCATTATTTGCGCAGTTATGACATGGTTTCTGATTTTATATGCTGAATTCGTTGTGATGGTGGTTATCATACTGCCCAGCCCATATCCTGTATACAGCACTATTAACATGATCATTTTCAATTTATTGGCATTTTTAGCATATGCATCTCATATTCGAACGATGTTCTCGGATCCGGTATGCAAAATCGATGAAAATCAATGAAAAATATTAATCCAATCGAAAAAAAAATGTCTTCTTTCTAGGGTGCTGTACCCAAGGGTAATGCTACAAAAGAAATGATTCAGCAATTGGGTTTTAAAGAAGGTCAGGTATTTTTTAAATGTCCAAAATGTTGCAGCATCAAACCAGAGCGTGCACATCATTGTTCGGTTTGCCAGCGCTGTATAAAGAAAATGGACCACCATTGCCCATGGTAATTATCATTTGAACTAGATATCAAATATTTGTGAATGAGCAATATCGAATTAGGCTCAAAATTTCTATTTACTAATAAAATGATACTACGATTCACGACAAAGAAGTGATAAATTGCGAAAATCTTCTCTTTTTTCAGGGTAAACAACTGCGTTGGAGAAAACAATCAGAAGTATTTCGTACTTTTTACGGTGAGATAAACAATGATATTCTCAACGCAGCGTCCAAATTTTACTTATATCTGTTTTTTTTTCGTATATGTATCTGTTTTTGCAGTTTTATATTGCCATGATATCGGGACACGCAATGTTTTTAGCTGTCAATCAATTCGCTTTATGCATAAGGTACAATATCAGTTTAGCTTAAAAATTGCATTTTTCATAAAAAAAAGGGGAAAATTCATGAGTGTCCTTTGTTTTATGCATAGGAATGAATGGAAGCAGTGTTCATTCTTTTCACCACCGGCCACTGTAATTCTTTTACTCTTCCTCACATTCGAAGCATTATTGTTCGCTGTTTTCACGTTAATAATGCTTGGAACCCAAATTAACGCAATTTGGAATGATGAAACGGTCAGTATTCCAAAATGGATTGTCGTTAATTTTTCCTTCCAAAATAATCAACATTTTTAATTAAATCTCAATAGGGTATCGAACAATTAAAAAAAGAAGAAGCTAGTTGGGTGAAGAAGTCACGTTGGAAGAGTATTCAATCTGTGTTTGGACGATTTTCAATAGCATGGTTTTCACCATTCACAAAGCCAACCATAAAATCAAAAATCGATCAAAATTTTTATTCCGTATAAAAAGTGTTGAAAGTAAGCTGACGAAATGTGTACAAATGGGAAGATAGTATCCAAAACTTCTTGCAATATATTATTTTTTTTACTCATTAAATTTGACTGCCAGTGATTACTTATCAGGCATCACGAAGCAGTCATTAAACACAACTTAAGCATTGATTGATGACTTACGCTTCTCTTTTATTGTTCAATATTGTATTCTTTACTTTGGATATGAATATCATGAATAAAATTCAAAGCAAATGGTTCAATTCAAGTATGCACTTGCAGCAAGTATCTTATACAAATCAAATGCAAACCTTAATGACAAGCTTGACTGCTTAATTAGACTTTTTTAATTTTTAATTTCATAATTTTTGAATATTGGTATTCTCTTGAAATGATCGATCAAATAGGAAACAGTTATCTGAACTTTTTTATGATAATGCGAAAAAATATTCTTGCTTTAGACTTGAATCAATTCATACTTTCTGCAAAAAAGATATGGTTCAAATAAACATTATACTATTCAATTAAAACGTTTTTCATTTGTTTCGAAACACACAACAACTAAACCGAAAATCGAATTGGTTATTTTTTCAAATTGATTCTTTTTTATACAAAATTTATTTGCGCTTTTCATTTTTACACGTAAATAAATACAATTTTATTTGAAATTTGTCTCAAGCTTATGAACGTTTATGAAGTGGAATGGAATTAGATGTTACAACGATGTAAACGGATGTTCAGAGTGCACGCAATGAAATCAAGCCTAACAATTGCACATCATAAAGGTAATTTTTTTTGTCGATTCCGCACTTTCATTTCGTTGTCTTTGTATTCTTTTTATTATTTTAATTTCATCTCTTTGTGAATATCAATATTTGCATCTGTCGGTGTTGGGTTTGCTATCAAATAAAAGTTAGAACGGTAATTGGATGTTGATACTTTGATGCGTGGTTTATGAGCGAGTGTATTTGCCCCAGATGTGTAACATGAAGACGGAAGCAATGAATAGCAGTGACATAACTAATACTGGAACTGGTCCAACTTTGTAGCCTGGTGAGTCGTCTGTGTAGAAGCGCCACATACCACCGGATCCAGTGCCGGTGGTGCGATTGCGAGCCGCTGTTGTTGTAGTTGTTTTGCGTTGCTTCAAGTTACTACCTCCAGCACTTGAACGTGGGCTGGCCAATTTACTTGGCGAACGAGTTCCACTACCGACCGATGTTGAGCTTGCAGGAGCTGGCTGTATTTCAGAAGCAAAAACATTAGCACATGAATTTCATCAAAAATGAATTATTCAATTGAATAAAAATCGTTTAAAATTTGTTTAATCATTGATGCTATATAATTTGGTGATATTGAATGGTAAACACGAAGAATAAACTCTTCTCTCTATTTTCAAAATAACCAACCAGATCACCGTAATCTTTTAAATTTGTCATTCCATGAATTGCTTACCATTTTGTTTGATTTATTTGTATTCTATTGAAATAAAATTTAAAAATTTTCGATTTGGCCTATAGACGTAAATACAGAATTCCGACCGACAAGTTGAAATTGAGCGACTAAAGTGTAATGAGCCTCTCCACGTATTCGACTTAATGCTTCGGCAAATGGAATGAAAGTTTACACGTCGCTAAACGTCAGCACTCAGTATGTAAAAAATGGCGTGTTGGGTTGTATCATTAGGACATTACCTGTCAATATGTTTGACTCATCTTACTATAGATGGCAACCGCTGCATAAACAACAGAGGTGAATAAGAAATAATCGAAATATTGTTCAAATCCAAAACATTTTATTTAATCGAACAGAACAAAAAAAAGTTTATTTCATGCAGAATAAATCACTTTTTTAAATTATGAATAGATTACGATGCTAATACGTCTACCAAGTTGTCCGAGTGACGTGATCAGTCTTTCGTTTCGAATTTTTTGTAAATCCCATAAATTGTAGCTCGGCTCGAGCTCTTGTGAATTTCGCTCTATTGAAAAAAATAATAATGATTAGTAGCCAATGTAATTTAAAACAATTAGAACATAGATACGAACTGTATTTCTGGGTGAATTTCGTCTACTTCCTCATCTTCATCATCAACATCAAAATTTTGGCTACGAACAACGGCATTAAAGGCACGCATCCAATCATAAATATTCACTTGCTGCCCACTCTCGAGGAGTAGCCCATAGGCAATCGAGTTGTCGGGCATGGTGGGTAACAATTGACTCTTATTGCTTAAACGGCAGCATTTACACTAGAATAATTATTGTTGACCAATTAATGTTGACCATTTCAAAATACCACCGATGATATTAAACGTACCTGGAGATACGAATGGGGATCAGTTAGAGCTTTGTGGATGGCACTACGTGAAGAGCCGCGAAGATGTGATCGAATTTGATCATAATCAGAGTAAACAAATAATTCACTCAAGAACAATGCTTGTTTTTGTTGTATCAGATTCTTTTCGAATATTTCAACACGAAGGAATTCCAACACTTTGCCTGTTAATTCATTCATCTCGGATCTTAATTGTTTTTGATATAGTTTCAAATTCTGATTAAATTCTGTACGTGTTTGGAAAGTCTTGGTTGTGTCTATAATTTGTTGGCCGCAATTTTGTACAATCTGTCGTTCTGCCGATGTTTGATCTTTCTTGAGATCTTTTATGAAAGAAATTAATTTCTCTGACGTAACGTCGAAGGAGTCTTGAACACTCCGAACTACATCTTGATCATGTTCAAACTTCGCATTTTTCTCGGCCAAATAGTCGCTCTCGTATTGTTCCAAGCAATCGCAACACTTTTGAAAAAGATTAACCAATTCGTCCTTTGACATCATGGAAAGCAGCTGCCAGCACCGTTTGAACTCGTCAGTTTCAGTGACACTTTTAGATGAATTGCAATAAATATAGATATCGCTTAGTCGATTGCCCAACGGCGAGTCTGGTAAGTCTTTCACCAGAGTCCAAAGCAATCTAATGTAGCCGTAAAATTTGGAAAAATAAATGTACACATTTTGAATCAATTTAATTAATTGTTCTCGGAAAAACTCATCGTCCTGGAAGATGGCTAGAACATTGGTGTAGTCAGTCAACGACTCGACATATGGTCGAAATGACGGCAGACGTCGTATTACTTCGAAGTCTTCGTGCCTCAACTTATGAATATTCTTTTTGGCTTGAGCAAATGTGTTCGCACAAATTGAATAAGCATTTCCACGCGAATAATGGCTCAGGAGGCAGTAATGAAGCGATCTCAAGAAATTTTTTGCAGTCAAATCGTAGAAAATGAATACGCTTTTGAGATATTCGAGTACATTTCCGGTAACATGGAACGGGCAATTCGGTGTGAGGATAACATTATCCAGAATTTGATCAAGAGATTGATTTGGCGGCTTCCCAGTGAACACACGCAACTTAATACGAGTGGTTTCAGTGAAAGAAAGCGTATTCAATAAAATTGCTGTTGATGTTGCCACTCCACAAATCAAAACAAAAGGCAATTGCTTGCAATGATTACTGAAAATTACAATAAAAATTCGAGCCTCATTTCTATTTCATTTTTTTTCTCAAAAATGCTATTGTTTTCTTGATCAAGAATATTACCTGAGAATCAATATCAAATCTTTGATAATATTTGGTTTAAACTCCTCAAAATTTGGCATGATTATTACTAGTTGAGGCTTCCCTTCTACCGTTTGACCGTTATACGTTTGATCGTACCATGCTCGTAGCACTTCCAATGTGTACTGACTTCTTCGCAGCTTAATCGGTGGCTCATCTCCATCCATTTCGATGTCACCACTGGATGCAATACTATCGTCATGTGAAGATTGTGCAGCCCCAAAGCTATTGTTGTTTCTTTCAGGCTGAAATAATACACTTCTCATTTAGTAATTTGCGACAGAGTGTGTCTCACACCTAATAGTATTATACAAGCTATATAAAGCTGTAAAATATCTCACCCCTTCTTCATCTCGATAATTGTGCTTACGGCCATCGCTCAATACGCAAGAGACTAGGGTTTCGATCGCCGTTCGAACATTCGGACAATCTCTGGCTGGTAGAAATACTGTACGTGCAATTCCTGAGGTGCGCATCCTATTCGAAAGCAACTTAAAATACTGATGATGATCTGGCTTATTGATTCCAATCAAAAGAGCGGCTACACGAAGGAGACAGATATTTGTTGCATCATTTTTGTCAAACCCTTTCGAAGAAAAATGGTTTCTTGATACAAAGTTGAACAACTCATCTAAGTGGTCATCATTATTATTTGCTTGAATCTCCTAAATTGTAAAATTGTAAATAAAAATTAGAATGAAATATACGATTTTTCACAAATAAATGATAGTCTCACATCAACTTTTGTTTTCAGTGATTCCCATGTGCGCTCAAATTCATTGTTCCACAGCTCGCCATTTTCGATACAGTTGAATATTGTTTGTGGAATCGGAAACTTGGAATGTTTGTTTCTCTTATCAGGATTGCCATGTAAACCATTTTTAAACACAAAAACACCCTTTGGAAAATATTTAAATTTATGACTAAAACTCAATAACAGATGCAGCGGTTTGTATGACTCATTCAGAATTTACCTGTGAAAACGAATTCATGGCAGTATTTTGAGGTCCAAATGCTCAAATCAATGTATCTTCAATAAAATGTGTAATCAAACAACAATTCTCACGGCAATTGGAGCACTCAAACATCATAATGTCACCGTTCGCGCCAATTCTTCTTTGGCCATTTTGTTGGCATTTTTATCTCAGAGATGGCGCTAACTGAAACCATAATTTATATGTTCTCAGCAGAATATTAACAAAAACAAATATAATTTTTAAATCTTTTGAAATCATAGCAATTTTTAAAAACACACTCGACAGTCTATTCCAACAGTAGATGAAAATCATGAATATATGAAATTGCAATTGAGATTGAAAGAAATTGAAAGACGGAACATAGATCTGTGAATGGCATGTTCGAATCGTTCTTTTCTCCACCAAATGTCACAACTGACAGTGTGCATGCGTTATTCGTTGTGTGTGCCACTAAAAATCTGAACAATATCTTGTTTGAATTTTTTTCCAAATTACTCTTCACCGGGATAAATTTAAACAACTTTTTTTAATTGTTGTGAATTGTTGTTTGTTTCAACCTCGAACGTACCGTTTGAAAAGAAAATCTGGTCATTTTCGGTTCGAGAAAAAAATTACTTCTTTTGGTCATTTTACTCGTGGTTTGTTTCGTATTTCAAGTTAATCACAAGAACTTTGAAGGTAAAAAGTGAACAACGATCGATCAAAGGGAAGGAAGGAAAGAACAAACAATAATATGAATTTGGATATATCACGAACAACGTTGGGTATTGCCGCTGGCATTGCGGGAACCATATTCCTTAGCTATTGCATTTACTTTGATAAGAAGCGTCGCAGTGATCCTGAATACAAGAAAAAAGTCCGAGAACGTGAGTATTGAATCCATCAAATTATATAACTTGTGGGATTGCCTCAAACCCTAACCTGAAACGATAATTATAATCCCAGTACCCAGCGGCATTGAAATAGCATATCAATCGTTTTAAATTAGTTTTTTAATTATTCTTCTTGTACTGTGATTTGTTGTCAATGGTCGGACACATAGGAAGACGTCGTACTCGTCAGCGCAAAATCGGAAATTCAGGGTCACGCACTGAATTGCCGAATTTGAATGATCATGAAGCTGTTCAAAGGTAAACAACCATATATAAATACCGCAAGATGCATATAATATGATTTCATATTTTTTAAATTGATCTTCTGAAATGCATTCGTACTCATTTGAATTTGAGGTTATGATCACGAAATATTGCTAAACATTTCGAATTTTTAAATTAAGGAAACTTCTTGAATTACCAAAGTAAATACAGGTTGAATTTGACTTCTGCGCAAGAGCGTAGTTTGAAACGAATGAATATTAAAACATCAATTGATTTTCAAACAAAAAACATAACAAAATAATTACTATACAATTGAAATTAATTAAGTTTAATTTTATCAAAAATCATTCACACTCCCATGATTACATGAATAGAAATACACTCATTTTCAACCCCGCTGCTGTTTATCTATCATAAAATCGATGGCTGTTGTAACGATTTTTCACAAACAAACATGACCTTCACGCATTTTTGTTCTTATTCAATGCCATCCATCAGAATGATGACCTTGAATGTGTTTGCTACCGAACCGTAATAGAATGTCCATGTCGGCAGACTATTATAGCAATCATATTAGCTAATTATGAACACGACAATAATGAATTCAACCCATTAAAATGTATTTGCTCTTTTTATATGCTCATTGTTTAGATTCTTCCTACAAGAAATTCAAGCCGGCGAAACACTTATTTCTAGTGGTGATATAGAGCAAGGCGTAACTCATTTAGCGAATGCAGTTGTTGTTTGCGGTCAACCCACGCAGCTTTTACAAGTATTTTCTTTAAATGTTCATTCAATTGAATAGAATATAATTTGTTGATCAAATTATCTGGACAAAATCTATATTTCCCCATCGAATTTGTAGGTTCTTCAACAAACTTTACCGTCACAAGTGTTCACACTACTCATTCAACGTATGAGAGAGTATGGTAATAAAGCAGCTGCTGCTGAGGAAAACACTCCACGCAATACAATAACGGAAGACATCGATGATGACTTAGAATAGTATGACTGAATTTGGCGTACGCAAAATATTGACACACCGTTAGTTAATTACTCCTGTAACCAATGAAAAACTTCAGAAAAATAAATGGTCTTAGATACGTAAAACAGCTGTACAATTTTTAAATTTTCCGCACATTTCCCGACAGTGTACGGGTTCACGGTTATATTTATTTCTTATCGTTTCATCACGTAACTTTGAGAATAAGTCACACAAAATTTCAAGTCATTAGGATGACTTGCGGCAATTGCTGCTGCTGCTGCATTAGAGGTTCAGATTGAAAGTTGGGCTGAAAATTTGGATTATGCGGTTGAACAGCATTTGTAACTGATTCACTAAATGTTGGCTCGGGTCAATTGCTAGCTTGAGCTGATTGCTCGGGATGTATACTTTGTTGATTAATTTGATCGCAAATTAGCAAAACTGAAACAGTTGGATCTGAATACAACAAAAATAAAAATTTTACTACGAACAAATGACCACACTGTGAAAAAAAGTGTCTATCGTTAAAGTTAAAACTTTCAATAATCCAGTAACTTTTCTTTTTTCTTATCGATAAATTCTTAGATATTTCGATAACAATACTAACTTTGTGACAAGATTGTCCTGTTTTTGCCAATCCAGATGTCAACAAAGATGATGACAATGCGATTTATTCAGAATGCATTTGTCAGGCTAAAAATCCTTTAGATTGATTCAACCAATTTGGTTGTATTGATATGACAAACAACGAAATTAGGCGAAATTAGATTTCGATGATTTTGAAATTCAGAAATTGTGCTCTTGTGAATTTAAACAATAGATCGAAATGTTGAAAACTTTTGAACGAAAGCACCAACGTCATCTCTGTATACATATATACACGTAATTTTGAACTTATTATCTATGAGACCGACCGGGGTTTATCAAAATAAAAGTATCGGTCCGAAGACCCAAAAAAACCATCCAAACTTGAAAATCGACCTACACCGTCTCTACTTATGGCCGTTTGAAAAATTGACCAAAATATGGGAGGAATTGGATTTGAGCGTTCTAGCCGAGCTGTCAGACGATATAGAAGAAGAAATTTTACATGACAAGGATCGACTCCTAAGTACGGATTGCAGAAAGCAAATGGATCAAAGGCCAACGTGAAAAGTACTGGCTCGCAAATTGGAAATCGATTTTCATGAAGAGTATCCCAGGCCAGCGCTTCGGATTTCGGCAAGTGCAGTACGGATTTTGGAAAGAAAAAAAAACGGATTCCAAATTTAAATTCAATGATTTTATATTTTTAGTGCATTTCCCAGGAAAATATTTTCAAAACCAACGAATGGCGGGAAATTTTATCGCATTGGCTCGAAAACAGTAGTGATCCCGTTCATTTGCAAACTATAGCAAACTACTTCAAAGAATTGGCTTGCGCTCAAAAACTCTGCGAAATGATAGTGCTTTTCAGTTTTCAGTCACAGGTACTGACAATGTATAAATGAAGGGTTGAGAGTGAAAGTGACCAAAGTGATCTCACTTCCTGCTCTTCATAAACATTTCCATCAGCGAGAAAAGGAGGTGAGATTACTTTGGACACTTTTACTCTCAACCCTTCAAATACAATTCAGCAAATCAACAGAGTTTTACTAGTTTTATATTTTTTTTTTTGCAGAAAAATTGATAAAATGGACTGTCAATGGCATCGGATCCACTACGGAATTGTTGTTCAAGAAGAAGTAAAAAATGCTTTCGGGCCCAATATTATTTTGTCGATCAAAGAATCGTTTGACTGTAAACACTGTATAAATAAAAAATAAGATTTTTTTATAATTGAAAAGCACTTGCCTATATTTCATAGTGATATTCATTGTTGGGTTTGTGATAAAACTGCTCGCCATTTGGATAGCGAAAATCGGAATGCTGTTGCTGAATACTTGAGCTTATTAACTTCATAAAATTCCGCAAATCGAGTTATATTGCCTGGTGATCGAATGATCATCGTATTGTCGAGTCTTATTTTGATGAGATGATGAAAACACATTCAGTTCAATTGATGGCCAATAGAAATTGCTGGAATTGATTTCCGATGAAAATATACGGAAGAAATTGGAAGAGAGCATCATGTCTGTTGAAATTGGTGACTCAAAAATGGTGTGGGATATAACAGTTCGGTAGATAAGTCTCTGTCCTAACTAAGAAAAAAACATGTTTTTGGCAAAATTCATTTTTATTATTCAACATAGTTGCCTTCGAGGGCGATACAGCGATTATAGCGATCTTCCAACTTTTCGATACCATTTTTGTAATATGATTTGTCTTTTGCTTCAAAATAGGCCTCAGTCTGAGCGATTATCTCATCGTTGGAGCTACATTTCTTTCCAGGAAGCATTCTCTTGAGGTCAGAGAACAGGAAAAAATTGCTTGGGGCCAGATCTGGAGAATACGGTGGATGCGGAAGCAATTCGAAACCCAATTCATCCAATTTTGCCATTATTTTCAGTGATTTGTGACACGGTGCATTGTCTTGTTGAAACAGCACTTTCGTCTTCTTCAAATGTGGCCGTTTCCCCGCGATTTCGTCCTTCAAACGCTCCAACAACGCTATGTAATAGTCACTGTTGATGGTTTTCCCCTCATCAAGATAGTCAATGAAAATTATTCCATGCGCATCCCAAAATACAGACGCCATCACTTTGCCAGCTGACTGTTGCGTCTTTGCACGCTTCGGATTCGGTTCATCGTGGTCAGTCCACTCGGCTGACTGTCGATTGTATTCCGGAGTGGTATGGAGCCATGTTGCATCCATTGTCACATACCGACGCAAAAATTCGGGTTTATTGCGCTTTAACAGCTCCAAACACTGCTCAGAATCATCAATTCGTTGTTGTTTTTGATCGATTGTGAGCTCACGCGGCACCCACTTTGCACAGAGCTTCCGCATGTCCAAATATTCGTGAATAATATGATGTACACGTTCCTTTGATATTTTCAGAGTGTCAGCTATCTCGCTCAACTTCACTTTAAAGTCATTCAAAATTATTTTGTGGATTTTTTTGACGTTTTCTGGTGTAACCACCTCTTTTGGGCGTCCACTGCGTTGTGCATCGTCTGTGTCTTCACGACCACGTTTAAATTCACGAAACCAATATTTTATAGTTGATCCTGCTGGTGCAGAGTCCGGGTAACATTTATCAAGCCATTGTTTGGTTTGCACAGTATTTTTTCCCATCAAAAAGCAGTGATGAATCAACACACGAAATCCGCTTTTATCCATGTTTTTTTCAATAACAAAAGTGGCTTCACCCAAAACGCAATAGCTCACGAACTAATCGTCCGATTGCTGTCAAATTTTGACACGAATCGTTTGAAGGTTGGTACTAATTGAAAATCATATGGATTTATTACTACTAACGCCATCTATATGTCAGGACAGAGACTTATCTACCGATCTGTTAGTTAAGCGATATGTTAATGCAAAACGAAATCATTAAGATGTGCAACGTAAACTTAATTTCATGATTGAAGAAATTCAAATGTCTCGTCCATTTCTGTTGCATTCAAAGCAATTGATTGAATGTCCAGTGAAAATAAGAACATCTCATCATATTAACATCAGAGCTATTTGAGATTATTGTTAAATTTTTAAATTTTGTCAGGTTTTTTAAAAGTTTCAACACGAAATGCGAACACCATATTCAAGCTTATTCATTTTTAATTTAGGTTTTACATTTTGTTTTCGATTCTGTGGATAACTGAACATTTGTACTGCTGATGTGTGCGTATAACTTTCCGTGAGCTACTTCCGGCGCTTTTCTGTGGACTGCTCATCTATTTAACGTTTAAGTATTCCGAGACAATCATATGGATATTCTTTTTCAAGTTCTCTCCATTCTGGTGTATCTTTTAACTGTGCACAATGCCTACGTTAGAACAAAATGAATATGAATATTATGTTCATGGAAAATAAAGATATCAGTTTGTGTAATTGGGTGATTTCTACTTACAAAATGATTTTTTCTTTGACTTCTTGTTGCAATTTCTTCAAGCAGTCAGGACCTTTAC
Source organism: Obolodiplosis robiniae (assembly GCA_028476595.1). Classification (NCBI taxonomy): domain Eukaryota; kingdom Metazoa; phylum Arthropoda; class Insecta; order Diptera; family Cecidomyiidae; genus Obolodiplosis; species Obolodiplosis robiniae. The sequence goes on along the minus strand of CM052017.1, from coordinate 830,284 downwards.
GTGCTAAAAGATTTCGGAACATGACAATTGCGTTGTTTGCATGGAGACTTCTTGATAAATGTCTTTCACATTTTCCAACCAAATCGGGCAAATCAAACTAGATGAAAAAACAATACAAATTAAAAAAAATTATTCAAAATCTTCCGGTATTTGTTAAAACATGTATGAAAATTATCGTCTATATTTTGAACAATTTATGCTCACCATGTCAGCCGCAACCATTAGATCGAATGCCAAGTCATTTAAATTATTTATTGTCCCGCTGTAAATGAAGCGCAATACTTCATTCAAAACGTCGAATTCAATTTCTTTTATTTCAGCACGGCCCGCTTGCCATTCCCTACAATTGCTGTCAAACACGTTTTTGAAATATGTTCTCCGAATTAAAATGTTTCTGTGAACTCTTTTTTCTTTAAGGACTTTTTTTCTTTCAGGTCAGTATATGCTGCTATTATGAAATCCGAAAACAACTCGTAATCGAATAATTCACCATTATCCTTCGAAATCTTATTTTTTACAACTTTTGACTCTGGCGAATTTGAATCTTCAGAGATGTCTTTAAGATTTTCCATTTTTTCATATTTGGTTTATAGCCAAGCGATAGAAAAACAATCAAAATATGATTGAGCAAATCGAAACTAAATAAAGGTAAACAAATGTCATTAGAAAAAGTTGGAATAATTTCGTTGCTGCCAACTTGAAAATCGTAAAATATAGTTCTTTGTTTGACTTTTGATGTACAAAGTGTATTTTATTCACTCTATTGGCAGCACAGTGCACTAGAGCGACATTTACATGTGTAATCAAAATCATATAGTAAATACAATATAAACGCAACGCTTATTCCAAACGTAACTCAAGGATGGTATATGCTTTTGTAATATGAACTATGGCATTCGGTTTACCGAAGAGCATGAATTGGACACATTTCTTCATCAGCTGTGTGCTGAAGTGCAGAGTCGCTTGAATAAAATATCACCAAAGGCAAAACAATCACATTGAAATACATGGTGCGAGCGCAAGATAAAAGCAACGAATATTTTTTAGCATTTTATCGTTGACTGCATTGAATTTGAAATTATATGTAACATTGCTGTCGCGTCTCATTAAACGAATCTATTTTAATGAAATTCATTACGTCTGCCTTTGATTAAAAACAGAAATTACAATAAAAAAAAATATCTCTATAAACAATGTCAAGTGAATCAGATAAATCCTTGTCTCCGGAGGGAAAAATCGGAGCTACTAATATTTGGGATAAATTTGTAGATTGTGTAAATGACGAGAAATACTCAGATTTAGAAATAATCGCAAAAGAAGGCGTTGTAATTTTTGCACACAAAATCATTTTACACACACAAAGTGCTGTTTTTCGTAGCCATATCAATAATCAATCGGAAAGCAAAAATGCTGGAAAAATAACATTGAAGATTGAAGATTTTGATGCCGATGTGATTAAACGCATGCTAACGTTCATTTACGCGAAACAATTAAGAGAATCCGAAGTGGATATCCATTTGCTTGTATTAGCATGTCGGGTAAATCTGAAACATTTTTAATTTTTTAAAGTCATGTTTATGCGAAAATTAGCTAATATCTAATTTGTTGTATTTGTTAAACTTTGTTTAGTACGAACTTATAGAGAAAAGACAAATGCCAGCATATTTTGATGTCGTTGATATCTTCTGAAAATGCCGCGGAAACACTGTATTATGCCAACGAAATCGAAGCAAAAAAATTAAAACGGAAAACCATGGATTTTATTCACAAGTAAAATCTTGCAAGAGTAATTTATTCATCAAAATCGTAAAAATCATTTCTTTTCATGTTAACACAGAAATAACTTTGCATTAATTCTAAAGCATGGAAACAACTAATGACACAACCTAATTCGGCCAATGTTTTTGCAAACCTTTACGAGGATAGAATTTTGGGAAATTTCTTCTATGAGTATGAAAGTGCATCAGATAAGTCTTCGTCTCCAGAAGGAAAAGCGGGAGCAAGCGATGATTTGGATAAATATGCTAGCTACGTAAACCACCATGCATTCTCTGATGTATCAATAGATTCCAAAGATGGCTTTCAAATTTTCGCTCATAAAGTAATTCTTTGTGCCCAAAGCGATTACTTTGATGAGATGTTCAGTGAAAAGTTCAAAAACTTCAAAGGAACAGAGGACAACCGAATTGAAATGAAAGATTTTAACCACAATGTCATCTTAAGTATGCTCACCTTCATTTACACGGGAAAAGTAAAACATTCTAAAATTGATTTTGAATTGCTTGGAATAGCTCAGAAGGTATCTAAATAATAATATTTAGATATGCTATTTATGCCAAGATTTTACTGATCATTCTATTTAAATATTACGTTTATCAACAGTACCAGAATAAAGAATTAAAAGACAAGTGCCAGCGATACCTTATTTCGAAACTGTCTCTGGTCAACGTTGTAGAATCATTAGTTTGTGCTGAATACTACGAGGCCAGTGATTTGAAAAACGAAGCAACGAATATTATTCTTACGTAAACAATTAGAAGACGAATTTTTCTGCCTACACAATTTAACGTTTCTGTTATTTTAATATAGGAATCCTGATGTGCTGGAATCTATAGCATGGAATGAAATGAAAACACAACCACATTTACATCATATTGTTGATAATATACATGAAGATCTTATAAAGCAGATGAAGGAAGATGGCTATTCACCGTCGAAGAAGATGGCCAGAAAATAAATTCAAGCCATTTTAAATAGAAAACGATTTTCATGTCATTTGATTTATTTCAAAATACGTTACAATTGCTATTATCATTTCACAAGTATACAATGCTTGTCAAACATTCTCAATTTTGATTGATGCTGTATGTGTATGTGTGTGACCAAAAGCAATTCGATGCATCAAATTCAAAAATTAATTCCATTCTATGTTTATTGGTTAGTATTCTGCAAAGTGTATGAGAAATAATAAAATGAGGGACTAAAAATTGATTTCATTTCGGTTTATTTTCTTTAAATTTAGAATATTTGTTTTTGCAATCATCAATTTTATATAATTATATTGTAGCATATTGCGATTTGGCTTACCGAAAATTTCACAAATGGTGTTGTGCTTAAATTCAAAGTAATAATGTCTGTTTCTCATTTGCATCGATTCACTTCTCATCAACCTGAAAAATAAAAAAAAAGAAATTTGTGAGACATAATTATAACAATGTGAATTGTAATTGTTTCAATATTATTTATTGTTTATTTATTTGCTTAAATTTAAAAACTTTAATCATTCATAGTGGCCAGTAGTGTAGTGGTTAGCGTGCCGGCTTTGCAAGCATGGGGACGTGGGTTCGAATCTCCTAGTGGCCGTTTGATTTTCTATCAATTTCATCATTGCTAATAACAGTGATATATTGATGGGAGACAAACTAACACATAAAACAGTGTAGTTTGACTCACAGAGTGTTTCGGAGGACACTTTAAGCCGTCGGTCCCGTGTGTGTGCACAAAGAGGATTTTGAGTTAGCACCAAGCGGACCATGCTATTTGAGACATTTTAATCATATCTATTCTCCAGCGCCATCTATTGGACAGTATTGATGTGATATTTCAATCGTTTCAATGACTCATTTGTTTTTATTATTTGTGTCAATAAAAATTTTGTTCGTATTACAATGGATCTAAATTGAGTTCACCGATGTAAAATAAGATGGCGCGGTCAATTGGCATACTCTCGAATAGCTCTCCAATCCCATACAAGCACGGTCCGCTTGGTTAGCACAGACACACGTTAATTTTTATTTTTATTTATTTATTGAAAATGATACTGTTCCATTCATAGAGGACAATTAGGAGGGGAAAACCTCTATAAAAACCCCATAACACGTTATAAAGGTTTCACGCTTAAATTTACTCTTAACTAAAATCCTAACTGTCCCTATTCAGACTTTGGTTTGATTTGAGCACAATGCATATACATCTTGACATTTATGAATTCTAAAATATTAAGTGCTAACAACCTCTATATTTCTATTGCGAGGCCAAAAAAAAATTGACTACCTTAACGCTAAGGTTGTGTTATCGGGTATTTCAATATTCAATACACCACCGCAAAAAAGGTAGTAGCCATTCATGGGCCCGAGCATTCGAATGCGGTGCAGTCGTGCCCTGCAAGGCTCTCACCAATGTATTCGAAAAATAGTTCTCATGCTGGTAGTATTCATGGAATACGAAGAAGACTGAACACACCTAACGGTACACAATTCGGTCTATAAATACTGAATGATGATGATGATGATTCAAAGTGGCTTCCCTGTGTATATGTAGCTGTCATTCATAATATACCAATACTTGCATGATAATCACACTTTAACCTGCGTGACAGCTATGTCATTTCATAAATACACAATCAAGTATTAGAAAGTACTCAAATACTTAAGAGTGCATGCATTTGTTTCATTGCATTGACATCCTGTGTTAAGTCTTTAAAAATTTATATCGACATTTTTAAAATTTTCTTCTTTCGCTTTCCTGGAATTTTTGTTTTCATTTTGCTTCATCGGTTTTGTAGCGGAATAGAATAACAGAACTCAGTAAAATCGTCAGAATTAACAAACACACTGATGATACTAGAATAATCCATGCATTGAAACCAAAGTTCCGGTAATGGAACCGAGATTAAAACAAATATTATATTATCTATATTGTTTGCCGATGCCTTGTTTGTCTTTTTGCGCATTTTCTTTTGTTCGGATCTTCTTAGTAATGCAACGATCAGATAAAGTTCTTTTTTGTTCTCTACGGTGTAACAGCGGACCAATATACAGATACTGGTATGTGAACGGTATGCAATATAAAGAACCTCTAATAACGGTATGAATGCATAGAATAGTCATTCTAGCACGCAAATAATCCAAAACAATACAGCAATCAATTACAATTTACAGTACTATAATGTTACACTTCAAATTCTCTGTTTTCTGTTGCTTTGAAAAAGAATGGGAGAGAATTTGAAGTGTAGTGCATGAAGTAGCATTATACTGCATGAAGTAGAATTAGATGAAATTATTTCTTTATTGTTTTGGATCATTTGGGTAATAGAATGATTATTCTAGTACTACCCCTTGGTTTTCTCAGCAAAACGTTGATTGTGGAATTTTATTTCAATAAAATGAATATTTGTGTCACGGTAAATCTTTAGATCATACGAATCGACTGAAAAACCCACCTTTATATCTAAAGTTGACGGATCCACATCTGCATTGAATCGAGCCCTTGAGCCAAATGTTTCCGGCGCCGACCAGTGTTGAGCGTCATTCAGCGGCCGTCCTCGTACGTCAAAGCTAAAAAATTAAATTAAAAATATGTTTACAAAAGCAATCTATTTTTGCTTTTGAGAACGTTTTTATAAATATTTTGCCTTTTCATAGCGATGAAACATAGTCAGAAGAATTCGTGGCAGAGTTTATAATTTACAAAATTTGTGATAAAGTCGCTCGGATTTCACAAAACTGAACCAGGAAAATGCTATTGCAATTATTATTATCGTTGTGCTTTAAAAATGTACAACCCAACCAAACGCATATGCGCACCCAGCCGCCAAATGCTCAAGTACAAGCGAACTGCTTCGAACTTTTGTGGAATGATAGTGAAAAGCTTTTTACTTAATTAGCCTATATTGCGCTCAAATTAAGTTTCGATATTAATGAAATTGGATTACACCGTTTTGATCTTTGACAGCACTAAAATAAACAAATATTATAATATTAGGAGTAAATGTTCAAGATATTAATTTGATTTTCTTACCTGCAGCTGATACACTTTGCGAAAACAATTTGATTATCCATTATGCTACCATTGCATGCCCAGGTTGGACATAGAATGATGGAATGTTGAAGTGCTCTTTTAGGGGCGTTTAATCGTCTGTTCGTTGTTGCTTCGTTAGCTTGAAGATCATTTAATTTGTCGTTTAGTTTCTTTTTCCCGTCATTTAATTGCTCGATTTCGTCTTTTAAATTTTTTTATTTCGCGTGTCATGCATCGTTGATTATGTTTATGAAAGAATTTTGCGTATAGGCGTAAGATAACTTCTGGCTGAATCAAATTTTCTTTAGCCACCGTTCAAAGACATTTCGAAAATTCTAAAGTTTCAACACTTGGCGGCTACTGTATGTAGAATAAAATTTAATCTTTATTTTGTTATACGTGTTAGCGAAACTCAGAAGCGTTGCTTTTGAAATCAAAACAAAATTTTATTGCTGCATGAAAACGGTGCAAATTGTGGACATAAAAAAAAAAAATAAAAAACCGACCAAAATTTTTTCCGATCAAAAACAAAAAACAAAATATTATCAAAACTGTGTGTCGCTTCGATGAAATTCCTTTTTGGTTTCGCTTTTATGTGCAGCAAAATGAAGATGTTCTTTTATTCTAAAGCATTCAATTGTTCACATTGAATCCCAGAAATTCATTCGATTGGAGTTATGCTGGCCTGCTTGCTTTTTGGTGTTTTTTTGCGAATTTCGATATCTTTCTTCACGTTTTATCTCTCTGCAACTTCCATATTTCTCTTTAAATATACATAGATCAGCAATTCAATAATTATATCTTGATTTAATCAAATGTGTATTATATGTGTCTTGTTCAGTGATGAGCAAATTAGCCGGCTAATTTGCCACACAAGTATACACTGGCTAACGAATGTTTAGGCCAGCTCGAATACCTACACATGAGCCAAAAACTTCAGTGAGAACTGTACACAATCGTTACAACTGACGTACGTTCTCATTTCACACAGATATATACACACACTATCGGGCGTATTCACACAGATATCTGGCTAATGATTTGCTTACACCGATTTTTGGTGAAGACCAACGCTAAGCTAATGCTGGCTAACGAGAAACCTTCACTGGTCTTATTGCAGAAACAAACGTTCAAGATGGGAAAAAGTTAGGGGAAATTAAGCTTGTTTTGACTTCGTATTGTTCAGTTTGTATTTAAAACAAAAATTGCATTCACATGGAATTCGAAATCCTATTCATCAAGCGATGTTACCAAATCATTTACAAAATGTCAGTATACATGACTTGATTGCAGCGACATCAACTTTGAAAATCGTACATTGATGAGGATTATTGATCATTTCGATAAAAAAAGCCGATATTGGTACTAGGTTAATACTACATATAATGTCTGAGACATGAATTATACAAACAAACTTTACAATACGAACTCTACCATTCTCTTTATCATAATATGCTTCTAAAGCATACATCAACTTAAGACACACAAACATGGGAGGAAAGACAGTGAAACCATTTATAGATAATAGCAAATGAGAAAAAATGACTGAGTAGTATGTGAAGTAAAGAGAAGAGAGAATGCGATGCTGAATCGACGCTGTTAGTATGTGTTGTGTTGTCATCTAAAGCGAATCGTTTATGTTTATTTTCACATCATCATTATTCAGTTTAAATTTGAGTTTTAGTTTTGATGCAAAACGAGAGGACAGGCTCAACAAAAATTTAACAAGATGTTGAATAGTAAAATTAACATTCTGGTTCTATTTGTTATATGTGTACAGCCTTTCTTGGCTGCTGCTTATGATCCAGATGACAAAGAAATCGAATCAGTTCTACCAAAGCAAGGAACATTCGAAGCATTTTATCCTCGTGAAATGCATGGAATTCCGAACGGAGCCTCTCGAGCTCCACATAGGTACCATTTTTAGTTATGAAAATTTTCGTACGACTAATTTATGTTGTTTTAGTCACGGAAGCTTCTTCAAATACAGACATCCAGCTCTAATCGAGAGTAAGAACAGTGCTGCATACGGCTACCGATTTGATGGGAAACGACGTTTCAATTTCGATTGATGTTGTCATAAATGAATTGAAAGTCATCATGAATATTTTTTCCATCCGTAAATTACTTTTATTATGAATTTAATTATTGAAGGAAAAAAGAATTAATCTAATTCGACATACAATTTCAAATACACTTAAACTCACTCAATAAATATAGTACTTATTTATTATTGTATTTTTTTTTTTTTTTTTTGTTCATCGCAAGTCAATCAAATGAAATAGAAAGGAAACAATCATACAAAGACAATCGTTATATCATTTTCAATCACTAATCAAAACACTTTGGCTGGTTCTTAGCTGGATTTCGTGGATAAATAAGTGGATTTGTCAGAATTTATTGATGCATATTACGAAATCGATGTGGCAGTTTCATTTATAGTAGTTCCTTTTTCCAGTGCTTTCCTGAAAAACAAAATAAACAGAGTAACATAGAATGCATCGCAAACATAAGTTTGAATCATTTAATTGTTATATAACAAGTTTTCACTTCAAAATTTTGCAACATGAGATATGAAATATGATAGCTACGCGTGCTTCAAGTATTGGTAGTCTAATGCAATGTATTATAACCATTACCAAATGATCTGTGAAATATTTGGCCTGATCGCGACCTTTTTGAAATGTTCCGAGATAACGGTACGGCCCAACTTTTTGTTCTCCTCAGCATAATTACTAAACCATTTATAATATTTGTTGTCGATTACGGTGTTATTATCGTCGGTAGGTTCATATCGTGAATCGTTGCCATTGATTTCACCACCACCTATGATGTCATCATCAGTATGACTTTCGGTTTTATCATGTTTATTTCGCTTGTTCACATTTATTCTTACACGGTCTTTTCGATCAGTGTCCCAATTGCGATCAATCTGTATGAAATTGTCGTTTTCGTTAACAATTGGATTTCTTCTCTCCGTCTCTGCGAACTGCATATCTTCACTCAATTGCTTCTCTTCAGTGCTGTCATTTCCATCAAAAACTTTGATTAAAAATGGATCTTCCTGCGTAGGAACAGTGGATGCATGATAAAAATGTGGGTCAGTTTCATTGCCGAGAGAGGTTAAAAGCGCTTTTTTCACATCGTTTGCAAGTTGTTGGAGTAGGATATCTTGATGTCTGCTTGTAGGTGTTGGATTGGAATTTATTGTTTGTTTACTATATGTTTGACTCAGTTGAATTGAATCTGCAGATACACTGTCAATTAGACTGTTATTCAACTGTATTGATCGTAACTTGTCGTCGTTCTTCAGTTTACTTTCTTTTTTCTTCTTCAAAACATCGGCCGAAAATATGTTCGAGTTTCTACTGTCTTCATTGGAGCTTCGGAATCCCGTTATATTCAATTCTACGATTCCTTTTGTAAACTTCTCATGTGTTCTTTGTGGCTCTGCATTTCTATACACATTTATGTCATTGTTCATTTGGTGCGATTGTTGCATTTTATTGAAAGAAGAGTCGTGGTCTTTTGTTGAAACGAGTTTTGATGGCTCATCGTGGATATTTTCATAGTTCATTTTTAATGTGTATTCATATGGGCCCTTCTCATTAGCAAACACGTTTAATTCTGTGCCATTTTTATATTCATTGTTTCCAGTCTGGCCATTCGATACTTCATATGGTTGATGCAACTTAATATCAAACACATTTGAATGCTTTTGGTCACGACCACTTAAACTTTTTGTGGCAATTTTCAAAGGAAAATTGACTTCCTTTGACGATTCTTTAAGGCTTTTAAACAAATCAATATCAGATGAAGGTATAGATAAATGATATGATGTTGGTGTTTGGCTATGAATAAACTCAGTTTTTTGAACATATTTTTTCAATGGAGCCACTGTAATTGCTTCGCTCGCTTTGAATGGTATTATTTGAATTGATTTTTTTGGCATCGTAAACAGTTGATTTTGATTGATTTTGTCCTTTGAACGAATGAGATTCATGGGTGGTATTAGGTGCGGGTCGTTTTTGATTGGCCGAAATACTGGAATGACTGATGTTGGAATTTTATTTTGGAACCTTACTGAGGGTGGCGGCGGTGGCGACATTAGTTGTGGAATAGGTGAAAATATTTTGAATGTTCTATAGCGTTGGGGTATCGGTTCAGGTGCCAGTAAAGTACGACCACTGTTTCTGGGCAGACCTCCGTTTTCGAAGCTCGTAATGTCAATCATATTTTTTTTATTTCTTTTCAAATTGGTGTAATAGTTCTGGATGAAGCTATCGCCCGCATTTATTTGATTGCGTAGGCTCGGGCGCATTGTAGATACTACCGCTTTATTTGGCGATACTGCATTATTTAAATTTGTGTTATAAGTTTTCGGAATGTAATTGATGGCTGACGGGTGATAGTTCCAGCTTAATGGACTTTGTTTGTATCGATCAGCGTTCAATTTATACAGTGACTCATATAAATTCTGATCACTTTTACGAAACTCATCAAAAGTTAGAGTATGTAAAAGCGCAGTTTTCAGCATATTTTGTGATGATACTTGCGGTTGTGGTTGAGGAAAAAGATCATTTACATTTATATGAATGCCATTAGAAGTATCAGATGGAGTTGAAGCAGATGAGTCAGTTGATTTCGTACTTTCTTCAGCAATATGTTTCATTAAATTTGGATAATAATTGTCTATATTATTCAAATCATTCCATATATGCAAGTGTATACCACTTTCATCTTCTTTACTTTCAAGACCGAGAGTTCTAGCGCCACGATGATTTATCGCGAGCATCGAGCTATCTTTTCCTTCGAGTAGCTCATTACCATAGCAAACAATTTTTTGAATACTTATTATCAACACTATTAATATCCATTTCATATTTGATTAATCTTTTAAAGAACTTTTAGTATGCACTGAACTTAAAATTCATCAGATTTCACTAAAATTGTGTCTTTTTTGTGAACATATCTCTACTTTTTCGTTCTCCTTTTCTATTTTTTCCAACTTTTTGTTATTTGCTTTGAGTTTCCAAATTAAAATATCAGCAATTTTGTACCACATGCATCAAAAACAATAAAAAAAATTCAAAAATTCAACCGCACTGTTCGACGTTTAAAGTTGAATGCTGTTCTGTTCCTTCGTTTTCATCCATTTTAAATGACTGAATTAAAGAAATAATTTGGTTTGGTTTTCCATCCTATGCTGTTTGTTTATGTTCGTTTGTATGTTTCGTATGGACGATGGAATATTGTCAAACTATAGTTTTTTTTTGTTGCTCATTGTGTATTAACTTAAAAATGAAAAACTGGTAATTCCACAAGTGCCAGTTCAAAGCCATAAAACATGTGTCATCCGTCCGATTTATGAATTGAAATTTTCAAAAGAAAGAAATTATGGTGAATAAACAACTTTTCATTTGTTATGTCTATATTTTCACACCGAATCAAAAGCATAAGAGCAGTTAACGGCAAAAATTAAGTTAATGTGACAATTGTGCTTTGTGCCCAAACACCATTTAATCTGACCCATGCAATGAAATACGCTTGTAGCCGATTTTTTCGCTTTTTTATGAGCTATACACCCCAATTCAACATGTCTTTACTCTAGAAATTAGATACAACTTTTTACGTTCGTGCGAACGCTTTTATTTTTGACATTTTGAACTAGACTTGGCAGTGAAAATGCCATTTAACATTTTTTAAACCCTGCTTTCTCGCAGGAATAGTGCCGTTATTTCTTTTATTATCAATAAGTGCAATGGAGAAATATGTTCCAATCACAATGATTATGGGATTGTTTGCAACCCGAATTACACTCAGATCACTTTCTACTGCAAAATACTTTTCTAGTGAGTTGTGTGAAATCAATTTCAGATTCTATTCAATTATGAATAGTTTATATTGTAATATATTAATTCAACAATGATTAATTGAACGAATTATTTTTTTTTTCATCGGTTAAGTTGGAGCGAAAGTGTCTATAGCTTGCAACTCATTTATTTTTGCGACCTAAAATTGGAATCCGTTGATATTTAAAAACCAACAGATTTTATTTGATAATTGTTTATAGTGGCAATCTCCGTTGGATGACAATAAAATGTTTCAGCATTAAAAATATCGATGGAGACACCAAAAATAATAGATATTAGTGCTTAAATTCCAAAATATGCTTTATAAGCTATATGAAATGTTGCTTTAGAAGGTGAATGGAACTTTATATACGAGCTTTCTATTTAAACGGGAGTGCTACTCATCAATAGATGGCAGTCCGATATAGTGAATTCCGAATACACGTAGTTTTGCTGCGTGACATAAAATGAATATTTTGTATTAATGAAAACATATTCTGAGCACTTCCAAATGCGGTATGTGCCAGGACTATCAAAATTCCCAAACTGTTGCAACAAAAATCATCTATGTATTCTTCAATGTTGTAGTACCTTCTAATCACGATTCAACGCTAGATTCAACATTATCGAAATTAAAGCAGAAAGCACATGCTTTGAATATCGCGACTAAGTCGCTTAAAACGACATTTTGGATATTCTAAGTATTTTTATTTCGGATTATGTAAAAGGAGATTTGGCATTACAGTTTATCCAAAATACGGTTTAAATTTCAACAATTTGATGAAATGAACTTTTGAAAACTGTTTCATTTTTCACTTGTAAAACAATAAAAAATGAGTCAATTTGATTCAACTCAAAATTTTTGCTAATTTCAAATAAAAAATATTCCATCAAATATACGACTGATAAATTGTTTTATTTTTTTATGTTAACATTCCAATCGTGTTCTCATGTTGACATTACTTCTTAATTGTATTATTGTATAATGAGAGAAAAATTAGTTCAATATTTGTGTACGAAATATTTGAATAAACATGCATATAAAAAAAATCAGTTGCAAGAATAATAGTGAAATAAATGCGGATATCGACACATATCCATAAAAGCGTCTAAATTCCGGAAAACATTAAAATTTCGATGCTCCAAATCGAATGCAATATTAAAAACAAATTAATGATAAACAAATAAGTTGGCATTCGCAAAATCTTTCTATAGTGCAATCCATAATGTTTTAGGATTGTTTTTAATGTCGGTATTTTTCGACACAAAGATTCATATTTTCACATTCACCTGAATAATTTATTAATAAAGAAACCATTAATATACTCCATATTGAGATCAAAATTAATAAATGATAATTATATTTTAGCTAGATCCCAATACTCAATTGAAATATCACACAAATTCTGTTATAGTTCCAAAAAATTTTCTTCGAAATTCTTTAATCTCTCGCGGTTTTGAAAATGCGATGAAATTCGAAGCAAAACGATACAAATGATTTGATGATGTCTGTAGCAACAGCAAATAGAAAACAAGCATTATTTGCTTTTATTCTTCTTGCTACTCATGCAATCATGTTTTACGGCAACAATTGAACTATGTGCAGAGTCGAGCACATGTTCAGGCATTTTAGCTGACAGGCAGTAGAGAGAATGTAGAAAGTATTCTACACAGTACGGACTCTGTAGTAGTACAGAGCACATACACGCATCGCCTAAATACCACGCCTTCAAGATACACCTTTATATCCCTCCTTTTGAATTGTTTGCTTCGTTTAGTTTGAATGATATGATTCGATTCGGTTTGCAATTACATTCGCCGTTCCCTTGCCAATATCTAAATAGTTTACCTAACTACTATTCGACAAACATAGTTTAATTTAATAGATTAATAATTTTACTATTATCTTGAAAAATAAATGTCTAAATTGCTAGGTACTGTAAGGATTTTCCTCATTTGAGAACGAAGAAAAATCAACTATGAAATATATGCCGAATTAGAGAACTTTTTAAGAATCCAGAAAATATATTAAATCTGAAAGTCGGTGAATTTTTGGTTTGAATCGAAAGATACAATAAGACAGTTTTTGAATCAGTTTTGATAAGAAGCTTATCTTAGATTTGGAATATATTTTTCAATTTAGGATGTTTACGATAAATGTTTTTAACCATTTCAGGAGTTTCAAACATTCCTTTTGAAAAACTGAACTCTCCCATTTTCTTTGCAACTTTTTTGAAGAAAAATAAGCAAGATCAATCTATGGGTTTTTTCTTTTTAGCCCATTAGAGACTAGACTATTAACGGCTTGAACAAAAAAATTGAAAATTCACATACACGCTATTTTCAACCAAATAAAGTAATAAACATCACCCTCGTTCTTTTTGGAATCTGAAAGAAAATACTTCATATTTTCATTTCGTCGATTAGATTTTTCTGACACCAGATCGCAATTTTTAAGCTGGAAGAGTGAGAAAGTGGAAATATGCTAAACGCTGGTCCTTATGGTTTAAAACTTCATTATTTTCATCCTAACTGTCTTGACCTGACTTGATTTGAAAGGCTAAGGAGAAATGTAAATAAAGAAATTTGCAATTTACGTGCGCAAAATTGAAAACTGACCCGTGCATAAGGAAAACATTATTGTGATTTAGTATACTTCACTTGTCCGAACAATAAATATCAATTCGACAATTCTAAACGGTTTACATTTTTTGCTGAGTCCACCTTGAAATCGCGCTTTGAGTATTAGTTATGACACATAGAATACATTTGAAAGTATAAAATTCATCTGTCCGGATCTTCTTTAGTTGATACGAGAACTGAAAATTGAACAAACACAGGAGATACTTTGAATATTCCAGTATTATCACTATATATCGATGCAATCATATAAAAATGTCAATTTCAAGTGATTTTTTTACATGTTAACTTCGATTCAGCATAAGTTTCGTTCGTTTCAACAAAAAACACAATCAGGATTTGAAAGTAAATGGAACAAATTAGCAGTATGCATTTGTTTAAATACCACATACAAACAAGTTACAGATTAAAAACAGTGACAGCGGTCTCACATTTGAATGGTTAATATGAAAAGCGTGCATTTCATTTCGAATTTCGGGATGCGTTTGCCGTTTAGGTTTAGGTTGTCATCGCAACGTTCCTTTTTTGTTTCGAAGGGAGTGTGCTATTTCGCAGACAATCGCCTATGTTTACATTTGGAGCTATTTTATTCAGCGAACTGGACTATTTCTCAACATCACCCTCGTTCTTTTTGGAATCATGAAATGAGATGAGAACAACTTTCAATTTATCAGAAAATTATTTAAATTAAACCACACTCTTTTTGCTGCTATTTTAATCGACCCATCAGATGCAAACCAGAGTATTTACTGCAGTATGCGTCGCACTCAATAATAACGGTCTGATAAAGTTGTTGCGCAATACGAGGGATTGATTTTATTATTGCATGACAAACGACAAGGAGATTTGAGTATGTGCTTTTACTAACATCCGAAAAGTAAACATCATATAAAACTGTGTATGTGTGTGTGCGTGTGCTGTTAGGTTGACTGTGTTTTTTGCTAAAAAGTATGTTATTAAGTGGCAGTCGAGAGCTTGAGTTTAGTCAATGAAAAAACGATTTCGAAAAATTCAATGACACTGAATTTAAAGAGGGTGCGTGATCAAAGACCATGAAAATGATATTCACATCAAATCTTTATTCAAAACACAACGGGATTATAGGAGAGGGATTCAGAAATGGTGCGATATTTTGATGGAACTAGTCAATGATATGATGCCTTGAAAAAGTAAACAAAACAAAGCACTTGAATTGCACAATTTTCGGAATCGAACATTGTCAAAAAGAAGGAATTTTTGCTTGTCTGGTTAACATAAACTATGGCCGTAATCTCGAATACCAGGTTATAAATAAGTCCTTTGGGTATCACATCCCGAATTATGATATAGACTAATGAACTTTGCTATTTTTATCTTAATACCTACAAATCTAATAGTCCATGGCGATTATTGTATGCAAATATGTTTAAATTTGCATATCATATGTTCGATTGCTAAGCGTTGTACACAGAGAATAGAATAGAATAGAACGTTCAGTAAGCAATTTGGGCGATTTATCGCATTTAAAGTAATGAGCTATTGGTGGTTGAAACGTGCGCCCATGTTTATGGTTATTTGAATATGCCTTTTGACTGTTTGAACAGTCGATGAAACGTACCGAGATGTATGGTGATGGCATCAAGATTAAACAAGAAAACGCTCAAATGGATCAATTTTTTCGGAGAGATACAATACGCGTGTCATAATTGCATGAAATCAAATGGTTCTCCGCATATTGAATAAACCATTTATGGAATACAGAGAATATAGACAGAATTTGTCATGCAACTGCAGCATTACAATGAGATTGAATCGTGCTCATATGAAAATAAAAAAAATTAAGAACCATTTTTCAAAATTCACCTGATGTAAATTACTAAATAACATGTACATATTAATAAATTGAACCTTAGATTCTCCCATTGGTCTCCCTCATTTCGTAACCACTTCATTATTCCACACTTAATCGAAAGTTCATAAAAGAACAGAAGTGTTGTACACTCAATAAATTGATTTTCTGACCGCACACGAAAAGCGGAAGTTGAAAACATTGAAGGTAAATTGAAAATTACATGGTCATTAAACACCCCTAACCAGAAATATCATTTAGGAAAATGAACATTTTATTCAACAATATCTAAAACTCACGCAATGAGCCGGTCGATCGTAGTTTGATGTACCAGTCACATGCAATTGAAATGTGTGCGTGGCGTTTGTAGTGAGTTGGCATCAATTACCCCCAAATGTCACCACAATCAAAGAGGAAGTTCACATTTAGAAGTAAACGGCGTGCAAACACATGTGCATTAAATCGAAACGCCAAAAAAAGTAATACGATTCAGATTTTCTCCAATAGTGTCACTGGCATCTAGTTGGAAAAATACTCAATCTGCATGTTTTTTTCTTCCATGCGGGAGAGAGAAAAAAATAATGGAAAATTGAACATCGGCGGGGAATATGAGGGCAAATATAGTTTTTGGAAGTTATTTTCGAGTGCAACATTTGTGTAAATCATCGGTAATATATGGTAATAATAATACTTTTTGAAGCGAAGGAAAGATTTTTTTAACCACAAATGCGTAAGCTTGGAAGTCATGCCAACTAAACTGAACAAAATTGATAGATTCAAAAAACAAAAATCCCTCCCTTTCTCAAACAATGCAGTTACTTGCTCTAATGCTGTAGCCGTAAGCTAGTGCATTCAATTAATAAAAAAATGAATCGGTTATATACGCTTCTCAAAATGTGACAAAATAATAACAGGTTGTGCTTACTCCAACTAAATAAATCACCGGTTTTAGTTACGCAAACTGAAATCAAATATTTTACATCGAGCAAAATTCTAAGTGGCAATGGAACATGGGTCCGAAATTGTGAATTCACCGTTTGGGATATAGAGAACCATTCGTTCGTACAGCTTCTATAAAAGCATATTTCGAAGCAGTCTCACCATCAGATCTTAGCAAAGTACAGAGAGCTGATGCCTTTACTGAGTGAATGTGTACTTCTTCATTTAAATGTATTGAGTGCGAATATTGTTCATCTGTATTCAGGCGTAGATCACACAGTATTCTCTATCCAAATAATTTTGTCTGCTTCACGACAGACATGCGTGAAAGAACCAAAATCGATTCGAAATCGCATCGAATTTTTGTAAACAAGTATGGTTCTAGAATGATGACCACGAAAATACAAGAAAAACATATCTATAATCCACGTTGGCATCCGTAAACTCAAAAGCATAGCCGATCAAAACACAGAATAAATAATTACAGGTTTCGGAACGATATTTACATCATCTCTTAAAGCAGATGTTTCATTTTCGTCTGAATTTTATGTGGATAATTTTTTTTTGCATGTAGCAAAGAAAGAGGCCAGCGTTTCATCGTCTTTTGTTCAGCACGTCACAAGTGCACGAGTGCTTCTACGTAAATCTGCGATTTTGTCACACAATAAACTGCTAAGAAAGCAAAAGCAAGAGCTTGTGAAATGGCATTGCTTGAGTTGAGGCAAGTGGATCGCGAGATCAATCTATGACATCTTTTACAATCAGCTTATACCCTCATGAAGTAATTTGTAATATAATTCTTTGAACGCTGTGTGCATTCTATACGATGCATACTTGCGTTCACATTGAGTGATTCAACCAAATCGAAAAACCCTATCATTACCGATGGAAAGAAGGTCTCGTTATCAGTTAAGTTTCATCATTGCGGCGTTGTGGAGTGTGATTTTGTGACTTAAACACAAATCTTTATTTACTCCAACGGCAACTGAATGAAATCCTTTGCCAAAAGAGTATCGCTTGTGTACTCGGTTCACCCATGATGCATAAAAAGACACACGTAAATGTTAAACGCTGGATAGAAGCGGAGATAAAAAAGGACCCAATAGGCTTTGGTATGAGTCCAAATGCTTTGGGCGATTCTTGCTGGCTGATTGAAAACTGATAACACTTGCCTCCAGAGGATTTTTTTCCATTTCGCTCGCGCCCTGGCGCAAAATTCTCAACACCGGTCAAAAATAGAGGAAAGACATACTCAACTAAAGAGTGTGTGTACAGAAAATGTTTGCCCTGGCACATTCAACTTCTCCGCACTTGTTCAGAAAAACCAGAAGGAAGCAAAGAGCAATAAATAGCACGGCACACATGAATGCGCACCCGAATATTAATTGGAGAATTGAGGAATTATTTCCACAACAATTCGTGAAATTTACTATCATTCGCTTAACAGAGGAATTCTACTCTGCACCAATTGTTCAACTGTATTTATTTGCAATAGTTTTCGGGAATGGTTTCTGATCATTTCAGAGGTATGATATCAATTATTCGATAGATGTATCGCATTCCAACCATCACTGGTCTGAATTGAATTAAAATCATGCAGACAATTTTAAACATTTGTTGACTTTCCACTGAAACCCTTTTGTTCGAAATGCTTGTTTGTCTTGAAGATTTCAATATGGTGAAACTCAATTTCAATTGTAGTTTATGATCTCAACATTATGATTATTTTTAAAAAATTCTTTACAGATTTCATTTCAATGAATGTTCTTACTTTTAGAAAAAAAAGGCTATGTTTGGAAAATGATGCTTCTGTTGGAATTAAGAAAAACGTTGTTATGAGATTAACGCAAACTGTTCATTTTTGAGAGGGTTTCATCCTGCTTTCCGGAAATTTGATTGAATCCACTACGTACCATGTCAGCATGTCATTCTCAGTGAATTAAGCACGGTTTTTCCTTGCAGAAAAAGACTTACGTTAATCCAATGCTATGCCAAGCAATGCTTTGGATTAATTACTTGCACAAACACAAATCAAATAATAAAATTACAATTCACTCTTGTAACCCAAATGCCAAATGCCAAATACCAAAGACCAAAGACCCACCTAGCTTAGATGAACTCATATCTTTTATTTGTATTATTCTTTCGTTGTGTACAGTTGCTCTAGTTGCTCTAGTGAGCATATAAACAAAGGGATGACGGTCGTAGAATATTAATTTTATTATTGCATAACCGCATGCCCGTGGATATGGATTCCAATATATTTGAATACTCTTATTTATTACACATCGCAATCAAATTGACAAGTATGACGAAAAAGACGGCGGTAAGTGAACAAATTGTTTGCCGCAAGCCAGACAATTGGATTTACCGCGTTTGTCAAGTCCGTGAATAGGAATTGCCCGCTATGAATGCATCGCATTCATGTTTCAGTTGCAAAAACCAGAACATTATGCATTTTACTCAGCTTTCATTTTATTCATTAAATGCTTATTGTTTGGTCGACCGATTCGTTTATTTTCTATGCACTTTTATGCATTGATGAAAATATCAGATCACACATGATTCCCCTTCGTAAAACTATCGATCGGATATTTTACTCAGGATTATCCACAATTTATTCTAACATTTGCACACACTATCGAATGGTCAACTGTTGTTCATTTCGTGACCGGTAAATTTGTTTCAGCCTCCCATTCTGGTCGTATTTCATATTTCTTTCCATTCTCTTTGTTTGAACGGTTGTTGTCTTCGCACTTATGCTGCACTCCAAACGATAAAAGTGCAGTTTAGTAAAACTCAATTATTCATATCGACATTGCTAGCGGCGACATCAGAATCATGAATAAATTTAACTTTTAGCAAACAAAATGTCAAAACGAAACTGAATTAGAATCTCGTGTCATCTTCTTGCACATATTTTTTCGCCATCGCCTTTGTTCACGAATATATTGGGATTACCAGTTGTTTTTTGTGAGCATCTCTTCAATTTGATCGCTCCATCTGACTTCTTCTGTTGCTTAAAGCTGGTACTTCAACAACAAATGTTTCTTCTATTCTACCAATTCGCATAAGTAACATTCACAGATTATAATGTATTTGTCTCGAATCGAATAAGTTGACTTTTGTTCAGTTTTAAAAGTTGTGCATTTATGACTCATCAATTCATGCAGTAGGCTATTCAAACAACAATTAAACGATATGTTTGAAAAATTACGTACCCTTATAAAAGAGTTTGCGCATTGATCTGCATTGATGTAGAAGTAGAACTCAAAATTTGTTGAAAACGAATCGTAAAAAACACTATTTCATTGATTTCGAATGCAAAAAAAATCTGTGAATGGCCACCTTAAGAAGTGTAGACAGCACATTTTTCCGAGTATCTTTTGGATCTATTTATTTTTGTAAAGCGCAAAAAATGAAATGTTCATCAATTTATAAGTACTTTGTTGCTCAGTTTTCAAATACTCAGTCGATGATTAAAATGGAAATGAGTTCACATTGGGGTTCGTTTTCAAATTGAGGGATAGAAAGACTGCAACAGTCTGTCGCTCGGGAAAATAATACAAAATTATTTCATTCAATGCAAATTTGAACTACCTCAAAAGTGTACGCGTCGTCAAAGACAAAATTGATAACAAAATGACACACTTGAATGATGATAGAATTCGAAATTGTGATAACATGCGGAAATGAGTGGGAGAGGTGCTTGCACTAGAGTAAGGTGAAAAGTTAGCTTGAAATAAAATGTTTGACTTGAACTTTTTTGGGAGATGACGGATGTGATAACACATAACACTCAGTGGGCATACAAGCGGCGCACACAATATGCAGCTCGTACATATTTTTCTATCTTTTGTTGATTTTATTATATGCTTTGCTTGTGTCGGTAGATTTTCCACTTCAAGGATTTGCATTAACACCCCGCGTTATAAAAACGAATTTGCAACGCGGTAAATTAGGCTTGGTGATTCAATGGCAATCCATTTCATCCCATGCGTATTTCAATCAGAAAAACACTTATTTCAAAATCCTGTTCACATTTTGTGGTGGTACAATCCAAACATTGCACTTAGCATTTTGGGTGTATTCACGATTTTCAACTTCATTGTCTCACTATTCCGAAAAGGGTTCGAAGCATCAACTCAAAATTTAAACATTTGATGTACATTTATTGTTAAATTGTCTTTAAAAATGTAAAAATAATGTATCAACAGCTAATCATACAAAATGTAAATTGTATATTTGTGTATCGAAGTTGAAATGCGTTAATCCTCTGAACATCAAACAGTTACTGCTCTGGATTTAAATATATGCCAACATGTCGATATAACAAATGCTTTAAAATGAGGACAAGAACGCACAGACAATTCGTAGGGTTGAAGAGGCTATTTCGGATAAGTTGGAGGGAAAACATAATTAGTCGGTAAATTGAAGGAAAAATCAGCAAATGATTATTCCTGGGATGCGACCCTGTTTTTATCTATTTTCAACTATTGATATTGTGTACCTCTTTTTCAACGGGATAAATGGTGATCTCTTCATTTTCGTGTGATCTAATTGATTTTTGAGATTCATCCACAGAAAATTGAAATGGAAAGCACTTTCTATAGAGCGCATAATCTCCAATTCAATTTTGGTTAATGATGCATGTAAAGAAAAGTTTGTTCGAAATCGGTATCCGGTATTATATTCTATGGAATTTCATTAAAAAAATAAATAACACCTTGAACAAGTTACAATTTCTAAATAATTCTTTCCGCAACATCTTAAGATATATAAAATACATAATTTCATTCATTGATTGATTTAGCAATCTGTAATGCCGTTGAATGCAGTTGATAATAAAAATTCAATATGGGAGATCCTTTAATGGAAATTGAGCCTGGAAATGTAACAAATGAAGAACGTTTTATTGAGAATGCTTTGAATTCGAATTGCGCAGCAGTGAAAATTGATAAAGTATTATTTTTGCCATATCATTCCAATATTTTCGTAGCCGACACATGGCCAAGAATGTCAATATTTTGCTGGTCTACATTTAAAAAATAGACGCATTCATGAGGTCGGAGGAATGAGAACCAAGCTTGTGGGAAGATGAGCCTTTATTATGCGTATTTGTATGCGTAAAGAACCCAGTGAGTTTCATCGGCATTGCATGGACATTTCCTTGACGCCAATTCATGCTGTTACATTCTTTTATTGTTTCAGAAAATTATAATCTCATTCCATGTAGTCCAAAAAGCGGCTTATTGCTTTGAATGCTCTCTTGCATACCAATTCACATTTTAACTTTGTTTGGCCGTACGAAACGCATAATCACTCAACGATCGCTCTAATTTGACGGTATCTTTTTTATTTGTGCATGTTTCTTCGGTCTGTTGTGCATTTTCGTCTTGCGATCCGAAATTTCTGGCAGAGCGTATTATAATTGTTATTCTTTAGATTCTAAACGCTCTTTTTTATCGTGTGTATTTTTTGTGTGCTGACCGCGTCGTGGAGAATATCTGCAGAATATCCACACCCACGCACGAAAATTACACACATTATTTGTGTATCGCATCGCGCTATCGTGTTTCGTGCATATAATATTAGTGTGTGTTTTTTCTGCTGCCCTTTTCGACTTTCTTGTCCATCCGCACACGTTATTTAAATCATTTTTTTTTACTATGCGATGGCTAAAGCATTTGGCCTCAATCGTTTTCAATGTGAAAATATTTTGGCTATTTCTTTTGAGTTGTGTTCGAGCTCATTTCGGGTATAAATTTTCATTCCACTTTACTGCGTTGCTGCGTTTGGATTTTTTTTTTCATTTGGCGTCTTCTCAAATTTGATAGTAGAATGTGCTGTTTAAGTAGATTAATTTTACGTACGAATTTGTCTTACGGCAATTCGTTGTACTTGAGTGTAATGGATTTGGAAACGTTCTCATTCACCCGATATACGCATCTATCTCTTTCGCGACTACCCAAAGAGACACATAAACATTTTACACATATTTCCAGATTGAGGTTTTCGTGTTTTCCCTCGCACTGTCTTTATTTGAAGTGCGTGATTTTGCTTTTTTTATTTCGCTTGTGTTAAAGGTGATTTGCGAACCGAAATGATCAATCTGTTGTTTGATGATCGTGAAACAGAACCATGCCCACAATCAGCGCATTTTAGTGTAAAAGAACCAATAATATGACTTAGTTGAATGATCTCGAATGCTGCTTTTTCAGCCTCTCATGCCAACAATTCGATCGCAATTAAATCATTTCTTTCGACTTTTTTCAGCAAATCATGATGTTTTTGCCTACCTGTGTTACGTCGAAACCAATTATAAAACGAAATAAAAACCTCCTGTTCACACAGTCACTATGGGCTGTGAAAGTTGGCTCTTATCAAATTTTGCTACTTTGAAAAAGAATATATGTGGGAAAAAGCCATCTTTGACCCACGGCAATATCCCTTCGGTATTTTTTGTTTTTGCAGAATGAAGAGTAAATCACATAATTTGGATCAATTTAATGATAACATTCATCAAATGAAAGGTATTTCCCTAAATGACATTCAATCTCATGTAATGCATATATCTCATTTAATGTTTCAGTAGTTACAGGATTTAAACTGCTTATCTATCAGTCAAATCTTGAAATTAAATTTAGTAATGCAATAATTACATGTGGTCATTGGCTACTGATGTACTTTATTATGAAGGATGAAGTGATATAAAATTCTGGAAACTTAGGTGCGGATTCTCTTGTCTTAATGCGTAGCTGACATATGGATTCACCACGATGTAATGTTGTGCATTGAAATAGTTGCGTCATATTTTCTGTGATTGGAGAGGAGATTAAGTTTTCAAGAGAATTTGTTTCTATTAGAGTAGTTTTCGACAACCTATTTCGTTTAAAAAGAGAATATTTTCAACGTTGTTAATCATTCGATTGTGCATTACAACATTGTTAAGACACCAATCCGTGCAAGACTAGCGAAAACATCTCTTGACCCATTCCAGATGTTTTTTCGATATCAAGGAGAATTTAAACATTGGATTGACAAATCGCAACGAATTCCAGTAATATCGAATGAAGATTACGAAATCCATTGAAAAATGTGAGCTAAAAGAAATATTATGCAATTTGTATGAATATTCAACCTATTTTGCGCTCTTCATTACCAAAACACTAAACTTCAATTTTTTGGCAACTGACATAAACTGTTTTTTTAGCAACTATTCAGAACTAAATGGATGAATTTTGGAAATTTTTCCGAATATGATGGAATATTGGATGATTGTTCACATACTAGGTGAAATTGACATTTCGAATTCCAATCTGCTTCCGGAAATTGTATATCCATCATCATTTTGCCGGAATAGCCTGATGCCATATTGACTGTTGAGAAGGAGAGACGAATATGTCTGTGCTATTTCAAATGTGCATACTCACCTCTCCATCTCATCGATCGATATGGCATCGTAGTGGCGAGACGTTATACAAAATGAATCCTTCGAAAAGACTGTAGCTGCACTGGTAATGTAGCCAAATAAAAAGTATTTCATATTACTCATGGCTAGTAGCCATTGGCTTTTTCCTCGTCTCACTTCCATTTAAAATTTACGTGACAAAGTGGAGAAACGAATCAAAAGTAGAGATAATACTAGAAATGTTAGAATCAGTTTTTGCGCCACATCGGTTCGCGTAAATCTCTCTTCCTACTACCATATGGCATCGCAGCGCTAACTGAGTTACTAATCTCTTTCATTTTTTTTTTCTTTTCAGTTTGAAGAAACATACACATATTTGAATCTAAAAAGTCTGTCAAACTTACTCTTTCGTCGATCATTTTTAACATTTGCGACTATGAAAAATGACAAAGAAAAGGTCATATGTGCACATTAGAACAAAAGAGAAAGAAACAAATAACTGAGAAAAAATATCAAAACAAAACAAAACAAAATACAAGAGAACACAGACAGCCCAAGTACAATGCAGCGGCAGCAACTAACAGATCACAGCATACGAATTGGAAATAAAATTCATCACGATTTGTCGATTTACTTATCAACTGTTTTCGCCCACAAGGCACATTTTATTTAATTTCTTAGCCGTTACCAATCATGATGAATCCACCATTAATACATTTGTATCTTCCAGGTTTGTGTGTGTACGATTTTTGGGTTTTCTGATTTGCTCGCTATTGCTTTTTAACGGAGAGCTGATGATATTAGAGATTTTTTGCTCCGTTGTTTTGGTTCATAAGCGATTGCCAAACCGCATATGACTGTATTTGAAAAAAAATATACTTCAAATATACACAGGGTAACATGAAGCTCTACTTCCGAAGCCACCTAATCCAGATTGGATTATTGATCGATGGCTCAGAAAATCGCACATTCATGCAGCAGGCTCTATTTTATTTAAGTTCTATAATTGTCGGGCTGAGAGTTAAAACGGTTCGAAACATCTTGCGTCATGCTCACGCTTACGAGAATTTTCCTTGATGTGAGCAGGAGATAAAATGTTTTCAGTCGTTTTAAATCTCAGCCCTACAATTGTGAGCATTTATAAAAAAGAGATATATTGGAAATGGTCCGAACTACCGCATACTTTTAATATTTTGCTTATCTTAAAGTAAAAATAAAAGAGCACAAAAAAGTAAGCTATGGTTCATTTTCAGCGACTCCATCAGTATTAAACAACTTACAAATAAGATATCCTTCATTTTCAAACATATTTCACCATCCCCAATTTTTCTCGGTAAGAAGTCAGTTTGAAGTAGTAAACATTTCAAATATTATTTTTTATTTTGATAATTCTCTACTTGCTTTGTAGTTTTCAAAAAAAATATTGAAAAAACATATAGCTGTATTTTCACAGCACCCTGTATCAACAAACAAATATATTCCACTCAAAAAAGGTTGACCACGCCAACGATGTTCTGTATGCAACTCACTTAATAGATCTCGCCGTTGGCAATTGCTATTGCAATTGAACTTATTTCAATCCCTTTGTTGCCTTTCGCATGCTCACTTTAGTGTTACTTGTGAGATGAGGATTTTAATTAAAAGTAATAGTGAAAATGGGCGCTCGGGGTTATGCACGAAGTATCTCGTTTTTGATCAATGTAGCTACAATTCCAAGACTTGAATTTCAGTAGCAAATAATTATTATTGTATATAGGTTAACGTGGATACTTGACGTATTTAGATGCAGCTCTAATTTGATTAGTGTGGCTGTTCTATTCGAAAAGCTGTTCTATAATCAGTAATGGTTAAATGCAGAAAGTTCATAAACTGGTGCAGATAGCTTGTACTACAACTCTTATGGGAGTTTCTTACGATAGCATGCTTAGCCAAGTTTCTCCATTACTTGCTCAAAGTTATCATATCAAAACTCCTTGACGCTTAGGAGATAGTTTTAATTTGGAAAAAGTCCAATTGTTCGCTTTTAGCGCAATCTTCATCTCTCAGCAGCCTCTAAGGTAATAAACTAGAAATTTAAAAAAAAAATAGTGAGTCTATAAGGACGTTTTCTAGTAATATAATTTACGGTATAGTGCACATTTAGCAATGAAAGAGCTCATGGACGGTCATGGTTGTTGCAAGTGTTCGCCTGAAGTTCTAACTTGGGCGAGAAAAAACATATTTTAGAAATCAAAGTAAATCAAAGAAAATCGTATGTTTCCATGAAAAAACAAATACGCCGAAAATGTATTCTTTTGAAGTTTGAATCAGAAATGTACTGCATAATTTGATTCAGATGTATGCCTATATTTTCCTGACGCATTTTTGTGGTGAAATGATTTGAATTTGTAATCAATGTGGAACACACATTTTGAGCACCTCCGATTGATTTTCAAAGGAAAAGTGGCTATGGCATATGCTACAGTACTGTATCGGTAACTTGACTCCTCCTTATCACTCTTTCTTTCCCTTCTGCTTTCCTTGATAATTGGAACTAGGATGTTTCAGTGATATTTGTTTCAATGTCATCTGAAGAATGATCAGCGGATGCGTTGAATTCATCCGTGAATTGGGAAACTGCTTGAAAAATTGAACAACAATTCAAGAAAATTTGCCTAAAATAAACAAAGCAGAAAATGGTGAATACTTCTAGTTCTAATGTCAATTTCGTAAGTTAGCCAATATCTTGTTCGTGATAAAATGCAACGAAATAATCTTGAGTGATCATCATGACAACAATTATAAACGCAAGATACCATATAGTAGGCTCACAATTTTACGATATGATATTAAAAAAGTGGAAGCTGTTGCTGTGGTGAAATGGAGTAAATGCGGTGCTTTATCTGGATCGAGTTATATATAAAAAGCATTAAAAGTGAAAGCCTTCGTTGTATTTACATTCATCTATATACAAACTTTATATTGACGGATATTATGTTATTCCATTTTGCATAGCATATACAAAAATTGATAGTCAATTATGCATTATGTACGTCGATAACGATTCCCTTCATGAAATTGCTAACAGGAGAAAACAGTTTCGAGCAATATATTCTCTGGTCAAATTTCAAACAATGAACACATCGCCGTAGTATATAAAATATTCGAGTGAAGAATTATTTAAGCAATAGAGAGTTGAATGCAACCATCAACGCATGTAATACGAAAGCATAAAATATTTGGGAGTAAGAAAATAATAATTTTTTATGCCCGACAGCGTATTGCTCAGTTCAAACGTTGAGCAAATGTGTGAGTATGTATGGATTTTGTGATATGCTTGTGTGACATATAACAATAAAAGCACTGAATGATGTGATTGCATTTTATCTCTTATTTCTCCTATATCGAACGACTCTTGCCTAGCCTCGTTCTTCCACTTTTCCATATTTTCACTGTTCTATATGTGTTAGAAAAATTGCATGTATATACATGGGGCATACAAACACTCGTGTGCTCGTGTGTACACAATAAAACAGCCTGGAGGAGGGATTTGCTGTAGGTAGAAAGTTCTAGGGATGGTTTTATATTATCACATGAACATATCCCGATATGCCACATAGACACATTTGAAAAAATGATGACGTAAATTCCCTCTGTTCACTAAACACACACACACATTGTATATGAATGTGCAATGAAGTTATAAAACTTGAATAAAACCCATTCAGGAAGTATCGGAGTTAATGCTCACTTATTCGAATCCAGCATATTTTGGTCGATCCTTTTTAAAAATGGTGAACAATATTGTTTGTAGCAGATCAAATGAATGGGAATGAAAGAGAACATTTGCTTGCTTTGATACAGGAACCTACGCCAGAGCTCATGCTTTAGAATAAATCGGTCAAATAGTGTTTGTTTTAAAACAGATCCTACAATTCGACTACGTGTTTCATCTTTCAAACACGAATATTTGAACAATGCACTGATTTACTGAATGTAACATCTTAAAAAATTCGTTAGAACATCTAGCATTTTCCCTTTTTTGTTTTATATTTTTTCGAATTTTGTGCGCATATGCAATTTATGCCAGTGGAACTGTGTGATTGAACCTTTCGCCTATATATCAATGGAGTTGGCTGTTGCTGTTCGAGTAATATTTCAGCTTATGCGTCTTGTTTGGTTCATTCTAGTTTCGCCTGAAGGATATTGTACTCTCTACTCATAGCCAAACAAGAGCATTTCCATGAAATCTCATTTACTTACAGGAGCTGCCCCCTAAAACGATCACAAGTAAATGATTCACGTTTCCAAATTCGTTCTCATTTCTATCATTAACAATTATTACAGTATGATAATGCAATCTACTATAAATATGTAAATGTAAATGATAAATTGAAATGTTCAGTTGATCCTTCTTCAAAACGAACAATTTAGTATTAGTATTCATTATTGGCGATAAAATTCATAGCACAAAAAACGCAATGACGAATATAAATAAAACTAAAATATTTCAACAGCTCAATAATAAAAAGTCTTCGAAGGAGTATCAATATCACTTAGTTTTTACTTTTAGCACCTATTGATTTTACACATAAATAAATGCGAATCATTATCAGCAATCATGTTCAATCAACAGAAAAAATATGCGTAGACGAATAACAATAGTATTTTACGTTGATCCGAATGATACTCGAACCAACATTAAAGCCCGGAAAAATCTGGAAAATACATCGAGCACAAAATTGTGTGCGCCTTACCGTGTCTAGCCTTGGCTACCTTGGTAAATTATATTATTTAATTAGAAGGAATTAGGTAATTGTTTGTTTAAACGAGTTGGAATTCAACATTCCAAAATATTTAGCTTAAATGTTTAATGTACAAACATTCCTAAAAATGAGAAAGTTTTGTTCTGTGTTTTATTTACTTCAAACTGAGTCTTCTCTTAACCAAATAAACCATCTTCTTCAGATGCGAAGATAGAAAATTAGCCGTGTTTACAATGTACTTATTGTAGATTCATTCAATAGCAGATCATTGCATGAAATCAGTTTTATTTTGCATTAGACATTTCCTTTTAACGATCTCTCATATTAAAAGATATATTTTCCGGGTTTGACCAAAAGCAATGAAAAAATATGAGCCCACCGAAAAAAAGCAATTGGCTAATGGAATAATACCTAGAAAACACCTCGGGCCAACTTTTAAGCTGGTATTGTCATTTTAAGGTTTGTCATATTGTGCATATTCACTTGCTGATGCTATTGACGCACTTAGACAAAAAAAGGTTACCAATTGCTCCGTCAGCTTAGTTCATATTGTTTAAATTGGTTATCGCTTCCTTTTCAAGTCAGGATATATTAATACGATGTGCCTATTACGCAAGTATATTCCTTATTTAATTTCTGTTTGTTCTTTGAATTTTCAAGTCATGGTTTCCGACAATTTTATGTAAATATTCTAATGTGCCGTCGGCACATTGATATACTCACCATTTTGGCATCTTTTCGCTATTTAAGGCTTCATCCTTGTAACTATGAAAAAGTAGCTATACGACGGAATGAATGGTCGAGAGTTTTTTTTCCAACAGCTTCATTCCTTTGCTTAATAAATAAATTGGATTGAAGAAAGTGAATAGAGAAAATGGAATTGTTTTCATCCAATGTCTACAGCGGGCTCGCTAACAAATACAACCACTTATGAAATTCAGGCCAAAAATTGTGTTTTAGCTTTATTTGATTTCAGTGCAAACCATTTTTGATATGATTTGTTCATCCCTACACTGTGAAATATCTTCTCGAAGCTGTCTAGTTATAACTGGTCAACATTTCGCAACGCACAACATTCTCATTACAAAATAACTCTGTGACTTCAACATTTTGTCAATGTAAATAAAATGATTAAATTTAAGAGTGTAATGAAATCTTCATCGCAACGTAAATTTAAATGGAAAGGCGAAGAATTGTGCTTTCATTACAGGTACAATAGTCGGAAAAATGTACTTTGTTGTTTGAAGAAATGTTATTAAAGACTTTGTTATCATGACTGGCGTTGATTTTTGAACACTGCTCTTTGTTTTGACTGCCTGAAATACATTTGAAATGCTTGGTTATGTATTTAGAGTCGAATGATGTACGTAGTTAGGTTTATGATCTGCTATTCAATTGCCTCAAATATGCAGTTCATCCATTACAAATTGTCTGCAGTCTGACCACAAAACTAGTCAAAAATAATATTTAATTGCTTCCCTTTAATCGTTGCACAGTCCATTACTTCCAACTTCAATACTGAGTGAGAATTTATCACTCTTAACATAGCTCGATTAATGGAAATGAGCTATTTTAAAGCCGAATACTGTGCTCTATCCGAATGTACAAATATGATTTTTCCGAGAAGTTGACGTGTGCGACAAATTATGAAATATTGTTATCGATTTTATCCAAACCCAAAAAACTGGATAAATAATTTCGACAATTTAATATTGAAATGTTTCAATGTTGAGCAATTTTCTGATGAATATTACGTTGATGCGTACAATTTAAAGTAAAACTATCAATTTTCATGTAAAATACCGTTTAATTTAAGAATGAATATATATGTGTAGTCGCACAGTTGATTCTGGTTCTCCAGTTTGAGCCGTCGAGTTAGAGAAACAGATCGGCTGCTGTTTGATTACCAATTCTCACAACAAGTTTGTAGCCTAATATTATGGTGGATATTTTCATTGTTGGATAGCTGCAGAAAACAGCCCTGAGTTGTATTCCATTTAGGTACTTTTCGTGCCGAATACATAGCGTGTATTGTATCTTTCAAATGATACATAAAACATACACACACAATTGTGAAAACAATGAGTTTGTAATATATACATATAATAATGCGTTTGTGAGGGAGCAATATTTTCTGTAGTCACTGCCCAAGCGGTACAGCTCATACGAATGCGTGTCCCATTTGCTATAGTCTCTCTCTGTCTCTCTCATGATGTTATACAAAAGCATCAAGTATATAAGCGTAGATAAAACACTGTTATGTAGAAAAAAATCAATGTGCAAAACTTATTTAAGGGTGTCTCGATTTTACTTGATGCGTGAGTTGGAGCTTCAAGCAATGTCGAGCATCAAATATGTTTGTGAATATGTATCTGTGGATTTTAGGAACATTTCAACCAGTATTTGTGTATATATTTTCGTCGCATTTTCTTTCTTTTTCTCGTGTTTGATAGTTCTGATGGCGATGACAAAGCTGAAAACCATGAAAATGTAATACTGTAACATTCCTGCAAACATGCAAAAATACCTCTGAGCCCTCGTCTTTTGTTGCTGATTTTTTTTTCGTTATATATATATATATATATATTGAGAGAGAGAGAAAGAACGAGAGAATTAGTCCCACGATACACATTACAGAGCAACGATATAAAAGCATACATATTATACACCTCCGGCATCTGTATACATCTGCAATAGCCAAGGGGCTGAAAATCTATGCAATGCACTAGTCTCTTCCAAAGCCTAGAGTATGCAAGTTTCGTATTCTCCCATTTCTAGCACATTGGACGCTAACAAATAGCATATTCAAACAAAAATATCGATAAAAATTAAATAAAATCCAAGCAACGAATGATGGCGGCTAGAATAAACAGTGATTGAACAGTGAATAAATGAGTTTTAAACACTTCGAGTAAAAACATACAACAAATTAACTAAATTATCACATGAATTGAAAACATTCATACATCGATATGTGTTTGTGATAGACCTTTTTCGCATTAATGAAGCTATAGTAGGTATCTATATTTGAACCATTTCATAAGTTTTAATCACGAAACCCATTCTTTTTTCCCAATGTCAATTTCTTTTTTTAATTCTTTTTCCCAATTTGATTAATTCATAATTAAAATCGATAGTAATCGTTAACGTTTTAAATTCTGAATTGGCTCAGGTATATCTGTTCCGGATACGATTCTCAACATTTCTGACTTTAATTCATTCATAACATTTAACACACATTTCAAAAACGATATGCGACCTAAATTTGGATATATTTAGGTTTTATGTTTGTTCGAACTTTGTGCACTTATGTAAAAACTTATTGCTCTTTCATAATGTTAATGAATTATTCGTTAACAAACTTCAAAATCTTTATCAAAGTTGGGATTTTGAAATTTTAACGAAAAACTCAGGTTTTCATAGTTTCATCAACTTTTTTTGTCTGGGATTTCAAAACGAGTAGTTTTCACACGAACAAATGGATTTTTGGCAAAAATCATAGAATTTTGGAAAATTTCTCCTCGAGAAAGAAATTTCAACGAGATTATTCCTTGATATATGCATTTATTGTATTGTTGACGAATTCCGTCGTTAAGAACTTTCAGTTGGAGCAATGTCAAATTCTAATTAATGCATTATTTTGACAACGGCAGCTGTCAATCTATGTATTTCACCTCCAAGAGGATAGAAATTCATTCATTTTATCTTCGATGATGAGATTCGATTTTATTGATCATTAGAAAATTACAAAAACAGTTTCAATAAAAATGTTCAAATACAAGAGAAATCGAGGGTCAGCTCCATCGGTGTAGTGAAATCGAACATCTTTTGGATGGTGCATCCTCTAAAAACTAAGCTGGAGATTGACACTGAACTGACGTTTCGAAAATACTGTCATCGAATTCCGATTAAAACGTATTTTCATCGATTTTCAAAAAAATAATCGAGAGTTCGATTAAACGCACTCATTTTTAATCGAAAGTTCGATTAATGCGATATTATCATCGAATATTGATTACATTAGTTTCGAGACGTCAGTTCTGTGTACAATATACAAGAATATAATAAAACGCTGCCTGAATGCAGGGTGAATATATGCTGCGATGCAATTCGAAACAAAGATATTAGCCGAATTCTAGCTTTGCTTGAATTACTTTGACGCCAAATAAGAATTCTTTGAAATCTATATATATATGCATTGCAAATGTTATTCATTGCCTATTCGAGGCATGGAGACATAGTTTTTCCAAGTATTTAGTTTGCTCTAATTTGTAGTTGATAGACAAACTGCTTGCATCGACAATGACATCATTGCAATATGGTTTCTATTTGTTTTGAGCACAATTAAATCATATTGTTTGTTATAGATTGCCGTTTATCATAAAACTTAAAAAAAAAAAAATATCGTAGTATTACGAAGTATATTCCAAATTAGAATCTTCGAATACAATTTGAAATAATGAAAGTTCGTGTTTTTTTTTTTTTTTTGAATCGAAAGATAAGATATTTTTTTAGCAATTTTGATTAGAAGTTCTTAGCTTTACAATTTACAATTTAAATAGAAATTTTAGTTGGAATATACTTTCCAATGAGGCATGAATGTTTACGATATGTCTTAACCAGCCACCATCGACTATCCAAATACAAGCCGAGTTCGATTGTGGATTGAAAATGAAGAAGCATCGAGTCATTCTTTTGCGTGGGCATGATTACATATAGATTTGTCAGTACAACATTTCGAATTAATTCAGAATCTGTTGAAAATGTCGTGAAACCACCTAGTCAAAGATAGGAAGAGTACAATCTCTCCAGCAAAATGCTTACTGCGCAATGGCAGATGGGAATTGTGCATTCATGAGCTGAAACGTCTCAATTTGTCACCTTAGGAGATTCGCCTTTGTGGCAAATACAATAACATCAGTTGTTAACAACGAATGATCGTTTCTCATATGTGTTTTCAAAACATGCACGCATTAATTATCCGATAATTTATAATGCGATTCATGTTTAGTAGAGATTAATCGCATGTTGCCATTTTTCCGCGCGATCGCTAATTTTTTTTTTTATATATAAATTTTATAATCGATCGTCATGCAAGCCAAATACAGTTTTCACTCTTAAATATTCTTCGTGAATATTGTCATATTTACTATGGCTTATGAGAATATATCTGACAATTCGATAAAACATATATCATAACATTCATTTCGAATGTTTATAGCTCAGTTTGCACAGAATGAAGCGAATGATGAAGAGAAATGAAAAGTTTTTTTGGTGGTTTGCCTTTTTGTATAGACGGCGTTTGTCGATTATTTATTTCAAAGTCTCGCTGTGATGCGTTACTAAACACAGAATATTTCACATTCGCTTCATATATTCGTTTACACTTAGCGATTTCGTCGTGCATTGATTCCAAAATGAGGTATTGAATTCATTTCAGCATCGCATCGCATTTCATTTCTGATTCCTTCGTTTTGAATATCCATGTGATATTTTCGCTCAGTCAAATACAGCTTAATAAAGATAAATAAAGTAATTGAGCATGTTCCGAAAGCGGTTTATACAGAACAACATATTTAATTTCAAAAATGTGCTGAAATGAACTACAGCGGAACGTTAGGTCAGTAGTTTGCAGTCCGCGGAACAGAACGTTATAACTTAATGATACGCGCGCGAGATTTCAAAACACCTATAGGATGTTATACATCAAAACTGTTCAACTGCAAAGACAAAAACGTGATTCATAAATTGGACGTAGTGTGAGAGAATGCCTGACGGTGCGATGCGCGCGTGCCGACCCCCATTGACAAATATGTGCATACAATGATGTTTTAATATTTATTTACGGTGAGCTTTCTTCCGCTATTCCTTTTATCATCCATTCGATTTCTGAAATACGAATACAACACATCCAATGCAAATTATTATCGATCAAGCAGTTTCAAACTGAGATGTGTATTCATTTGTAGTAATTTCACGTAGATCATCTTTTTCTTTTGAAATTTTTTATTATTGATAATGCATGAGCTCGCTTATATTTAAGATGCACCGCTTATTTGAATTTATTGTTGAACAGTGAGCACTGGTTTCCAAAACACATGCCTCTCACTAATTTTTTTGAGAAATTTAGAAAATGGTTTACAATGACACCGATCATGTGAAACGACAATTCATTTTTCTGAAATTAGCGTTTTTCTGAAGCATGACCCTAATTGTTGTCAAATTTGATTGGCGACATAAGCGATACATTATCATTATCAGTGAGTGATTGCTTGCTTAGAGGGTTATGGCTATTGTTCGTTTGAAAATTATTTTCCAAGAAAATAATTGAATGGACCATCTGCGAGGTATAAATAGCAAAAGATACAAAAAAGCGTTCGTAAATATGTGCGGTTTGAAATCGCATGCAACTAAAAATGCCAATCTTCAGGGGAAAGATTATGAATCCTTTAAATAACACACATGTAAAGATGGAACAATGAATATCGAATATTAGTCAATGATCTGGTGCGCAATTTCAGGTTACTTTGATGACGAATCATGCTGGAAAGTAAATTTATGCATTTCTTAGGGCATTTTCTTTTGTTTACGTTGGAATTGGAAATTGGCCGCGTCATCATTCATTTCGCAATGATACAGATGCTAACGGTGACAATCATAATGCTTTTGGAACAAGTGAAATGTGAAAAATGGATGAGATCACAAGTCGCTCTCTCTCGCTCTCTCTCTCGCTCTCTCACTCGCCTTTTCGCTCTCTCTCTCTCTTGGTCTCTCAACAATTTTCCATGTCGTGTTAAAGCTTCAAAGAATGTCCTTAAGGAAATATTCATGCGAACATTTGCAGAACGAATTAAATGGCTTGCATATGTACTAAAATGCCCGCGGATCTTTTCTCATTAAATTCACATTCGCTGCATATGCTTTGGCCATAAGATTTGCTCATCGATAGGATTTGTATATGCATACTTGATTTCAACAGTGGAGCTGTCTAACGGGTACCGATTCAACTTATGCACCGAACTAACTTTTTCATACGCTTCGATTGATCTCTTGCTAAAACCTGCAAAGATATCTGGCAAACAATCCAACAAGCGCTTATAGTCCATAAGTGGCAAACAATCCAATAGATGCAAATTATTTTTAGTCTCAATTTATGATTTTTAGAATCAACAAGCAATCGATTATTCAACCTGTAATTTGAATTTGTAATATCTTTTAGATAGCGAAATGAATAAATGAAAATTGTCGCTGAAAACGAAGCGATTCAGTCTCATTAAAGAAAGCTTGATGGAAAAAATGGTTAATCATAACTCAAATAAGATCTCAATAAAGAACGGAGAATCGGTCACGTGCGAATAGTCAGTAAGCATGTTATGTCTAATTTTCACAGGCCAAATCCCATGCTGTCTTAACTCGTGTTCAATATGCAACTCGTGCAAACGTGCCCTTTTCCATTGCTCTGTAGCATCTCATACTTTCTAGTCAGATATTGAACTCGTGCATTGTTCAATATCTCCTACTTAGGCACGTGCTGGCGCTAAGTAAATTTCATACTTTCGTGGTATATTTTGTGTGCAAGCGAAGTTTTCATCATTCGGATGTCAATTGTTTACTTATTTTGTATTTGGCGGCCGTTGCATGCGCATGTGGTCGGCTTTTGGATTTTTTTTTCACATTTGATTAAGAGAACATTTCTGTGGGGTTAAATTTATTCGCTTGATCTTCTGTGCAATCACAATTTTCTACAATGCATACGCTTTTTGTTTGGAAAAGAAACAAAACTGAAGAATCAACCATCGTCTCGTGCGCGACACCACTTGATTTTTGTCAAGTGTTTAAATGCTATGTAGATAGGTATTTAAATTGAATGTATGAGCCAAATAAAACTCGAAGTGTGTCTCTTCCAAAAATAACAATAATATTTCAAAACAAGATAGACTGGAAACTAGCAATACACATAAGCCACTGTTCAAATATTCAAATAACATTTAAGCATTCACTGTCATAAAATATCCGATGAAAAATGAACATTAAATAGCGAACATGAATTGAATCGGTTAGAATAAAAGTGAGACTTCACATCTCACCTCTTGCTCTTGCTAACAGAAAATTTCATAACAAATAGCAAGAGGCTAAATATGAAGTCCCGCTTTCATTCTAACCGATTCAATTATATCTCATCTTTGATGGACATATTCGACCATCAACAGTTTTTCTATGAATAATCAAACATGTAGATTCGTAAGTCTTCATGAAATTCAAAATTTAGCACAAAAATGAGCATTTAAAAAATTTTACTGCCATATATTTATTTATCATACTGTTTCCTTTCAATCATGAAATGTAAATCAATGCAAAAACGTAAATATACACAAGATTCGGACATGCATTCTCTTGATCCGCATTGTGTATCCTTGCGATTGATTGTAATATCACTTGATTCAACATTTTAACCAACCAAATGGCTTTTTTCAGTCCCGCTTAATAAGTTGCATTCACATTTGAGCTGCGCTTTGTTTACATTTCATTTGGTAAACCTGTCGTCACTGTCGAACAAATGGAGCAAATAATTTATCAAACACCATTCCATTGTAGTCCATATCCATCGTTGTTTGCAGCGCCTCTCTTTGTTGTCATTGAAGATATGTGTTTGTATACAGTACATATTGTACACATTGCCCTTTACTCGTTTTGTGTGTATGCATGAGAGAGACGGCTCAATTGCACAAAAAGACAATACCCTTGGCTTGGTTCTCGTTAAAATTGAACAATTTCAAGGGTTTTGATGCTTTGCTTTATTATTTTCCCATTTCCATCGCTAGAACCATTGTGGTCGTTGTTATTCTTGTTTTGTTTCATTGTTTTTCTTTTGTTCTTGCAACAACACTGCCGACAGTGAAATGTATAATGAGATACGTGCATATAGCTTATATATTGATGACTGTTCGGGGAAAATTTGCAACACAAACAGGAGCCAAACGCATTTTTACACAACAAGTCGAGTCAAAGCAAATTTTTCAATAGACGTTTATTACGCATACTCCAGATTTTTGTTTTCTTGAAAAAACAATCTTACTGAATTTTAAATCATGTTGGCATTTATCAACTTGTACTGAAATTCAAATACACCAGATAAATAAACTGTTCCGTCTGAATTAATATACTTTTTTGGTTGGTTTTCTTCCCTTGGGTATTACTATAACCTGTTATTTCACGCAAAATCATATCATTAACTCGAACAACTCACAATTATCACGCACATAATTCGGGGCGAATCACATTTCTCGGGTTCAAAAAAAAAAACAAGTTCCGCAAAAAAGGGAGAGCACGTGTTAGAAATTGCAGTGCGAAAAATTGTTTGTGTGTAATGTAACTCGAACCATTCTTCGACATAATGACAAAATAAATGACTAATTGTCAGTACAAAATAATAGTGAGTTATGTATGCCGATATGCAAATATTCACTGACATTATATATAGTAGTTCCTGTTGCATTAAGTGATAATTATTTATCGGTTAATGATTTTGGTGACGTGCTGTCACTCCCGCCGCTAAAAATGTATGCTGCTGTGTGCTACGTGATTTTTCTGTAATTGAAAGAAAAATGACAAATCCGCTCGCTAGAGGAAACCAAACCACTAGCGTCCTCAAAGTCTAAACCGAAACACACACAACGCTACTATGTCTATTGTTTATTATAATCGAATGTTTTAGCATGCAGCGAATAGCAGAATCAAACAAAGCCAAAATGTTTAGAGAATTTCAGCCCTCCATTCGCATTAGTACCCTGAGTAGCCATATATAGTTTCCACCATTGACCTAAAACGCTTTGAATATTGTATTAGATTTGTGGTTTTGGTTTCAATATTTCAACAAAAATTCTTATTTTCGTGCACTCATTGAATTTATTGAACAATATTTGACATATGGAAATCAGTAGATTTCTGAAATTTTTTTTACTTCTATCATCCATTTTTAACATTGTTTGAGACCAAGCCGAGATGAACATTTGGTTTCGCTCTCCAAACAAAGCGAAAAAATGAGAAGCGTCCCGGAATGGTTTTTTAGCATCACGGAGACGGTGCATCGTTGTATGCTTGCGGTCATATGACAACACTCATGTTTGTGTCTGTAAGTCTACAGGCAACGGCAGTTATTCTTGTTGTAAACCATTTCGGAACTTTTCGCTTGCTTCTCTCAGGTTTGAGCATAGTGGGAACAATGCATAAAACTCTTTTCAAAATGGTTTGTATGAGACATTTCAGACTGGTTTCAACCACAGATTTTCTGACTGACTTCATTATTTTTTATGTTAAAATCCTAAATTAATTTCTTATCTCAAAACCCGATTGGTGCATAATTTTCGATACAATTCATTTGTTTACCGCAAAATTTTTCTCTTTTGTAAATTCTTCTTTCATTTATCAACATTTGTGTACACACACTTAAAAATATCTGTCAAAATTGTGTACGTATTGAAAACAATCCCGTTTTATGTCCGTGTTGGTGATAATTTTTTTGAATGCTATAAAAGACCACGTAAAAAGATGACATTAGCAAATCTGAAGAAGTAAAAATTGATCATTTTCAAGCTCGCTATGGGCTTAATGTAAGTTTATGTTACATACTGTGTGTACGAATAATCTCACACGGAGAAAAGATGTCTGTTAAATCTATAGCTATATCTCAATGTAAATTAACCGACAAAGATCTGTATCAAACATTGCAATACCGATAAATGCTATCCGCCGGATAGCATCAATATCTCGATATTTCAACGCATCGGGTCGTACGCCGATGCGCGCTATGTTCATGTTCATGTTGGTTAATTCATCATATTTAATATTGTACGTGTAAGCCTTGTGTGACCAGACCTCCCATTTTGGGTAGGAGACCTTTATATTTTGAGGCAAACTCCCTTACTCCTATCATTTTTCGGAACTCCTATATTCCTATTATTTTTACCCGAAACCCGTATCTATATTTATCACGAAGACTAAAGAATTTCATTACGATTATCGTATTGTTTTTCGAAGGACACAAATTTGGGCCATTTTCAAGATATTTAAAAACAGTTATCAAACTAATAATGAGTACTACCTGAATTTTTATTCGATTCAAATTAATAAGATTGCAAATTTAGAACTTGGACACAAAAGAAAAATGTATCACAACATATGATGCGCTATATGCGAAAAGTCTCAAAAGCCCAAACAACAATAATGTGTTTTTAATTAAACCATCTCTCTCTCTCTCTCTCTCTCTGTGTGTGTGTGTGTGTGTGTGTGTGTGTGTGTGGGATTTATATTTCTGAATGTTAAGGAACGAGTGGGAAAACGGTTCGAAGTGTGATAAATAGTGAAATTCATGTAACGAAATTAGTTGCTATTTTTTTTCAAATATTGCCTGAAACGACATACGCATAGACACAAATCACCAATACGAGAGAAAAGGTGAAGGAACAACTCCAAATGTATCGTCTGAACGTTGAAAATTTTGCTACCATATTTTCATAGCTATACATTTCATCAAACGGAATAGAAAATAACAGTACTTGAAGCTCTCGAGGCGCTAACTAAGTGACTGTTGACGAGCGCATCGTGCATTTTGTGATTGATTTGAAAGAAAAAAGCGAAAAACGACCAAAAATAAAATGAACAAAGTCTGAATGAATGAAAGGAAAAAGTCAACAATGAATCGATTCATCAAACACATTGTTGCTGTTCCGAAATCCAACTTAAATTGAACGTGAAAACACGCTTCGCGATCTAAAAATTTTTCTGAAGGCTAGAAATTAATTAAGATTTTACAATTCAACATTAATTCGCGGTCGGTTTTGTGGAGACTAATGCTTAATAGTATTATGTAGTGATTCAAATAACACCAATGAAAACACACAAAAGAAAACACAAATACTTACAATGTTGATCCAACCATTAATAATAGCTTATGGAACTTCTGAATGAAATAAATTCATATCATCTACTGATGTTTCTTACACAGAGAATATGCTCAAATAATTATTGTATTCGCATCTTCGCTTTGTTGTTTGCCTATATCAATGAAAAATATAAACGATCTATCATTAAATCCATTTTGAATAGAAAATTGGTGCCTTTGTGTCGAAATGGTTGATTTGGTTCGATTATGCTACAAAAATTTGATTCATTCGACGATTGCTGAAATCAGTTGCGGTTAGATGAACTATTATTGACTCTGCTTGATTCGAGAAAGCGAAGGATAAGTAAAGGAATCAAATCCAAAGTAATATGCAAATATTTACTGCTCTCAAATACTTGAAAGTACATATTGATGAGCTAAATACAGTGTAGAACAATATTTTGGGCTGAATGTGTACTTAAACTCTAATCACATCGGCCAAAATATGTTTCAAAAACAAAACACCTTTCCATCAATATATGTTCTTTAAAGTTGGAATTTTAAATCAAAAAATCATGATCAGCCGATTTCGTCCGATATTTAAGAGCTAAAGTATGGTTTTTGCCTGAAAGTAGGTTCAACAACGTATTTAGCTCATCGAAGTACTTAATACGCCTTTTAATGTAGCTGAGCGAAGTTGAACTCGGCAAGTTTTTCAAAAATATGACACCAAACGACAATCTAGCGACACATTAACAGTTATTATGAGAACTTTACTAATACGAAAAACAAGAATTCGATCTCTTGTGCAAATTTCATTGAAATGGTTGATTGCAATACAGTGATGCAAAATAATATAAAATGAACCTTCTATTACAGGAATCATATGACAAATTCTATCATTTATTGTAACAATTGCTCATCAAAGTTGAGACAAACAGATATTTGTCGCAAAAATATTTAAAAAACGCAGCATTTTTAATATCAATCGTAAAACAAACATTGAACCACATTGTTTATTGTATTTTGACCGAATTCATCAAATAAAATATTGGTAATTATTAGCATTCAGATCATTTTATGATACGCTATACGTGCAATAATGACTATAGCCTGTCCATGTTTTACCGCATGCATCAACAAGATATGCGTAAAAAAGGCAGAGAAGTAACGAAATAACATAAAAAGCGGATACATTACATACTGTGCATACTTTTGGTCACGTGCTTCTTATTACGTTGAAGAGGTTAATTAATTTTCAATGTTTTCAATGTTTCATTAGAGTTGCTTCTCTCTATCTCTCTCTTTCCATATAATATATATCCTCGTTTAATTTCGGATGTTGCTTCTTTTTTGGATCTGGATCATCCATTCAGAGTGCTGAATGTGTTGTGCTCTTCGTATTTGTATTTTGTGGATGTTCCTCGCATGTATACCGACTTCAAATTGTTAAAGCATAGCTTATGTAACCAATCAATTTTCAAAGTTGAGTTGATCTGAAACGAATCAGTATAGTAATCTGATGAGTGTTTGAGCATTACTGACGATTGGTTAATGGATATTAGAAATTTCATTTCATGTTTTTTTCTTCAGCCAGTTTTTTTGGCAGTAAATGTGTATCATGAAGGTTTGATGAATGTGCGCTAAGGCTGAATGATGGTAATGCTGATTGTGATTACCTGCCCGTTTGTAGCCTGCTCATTACATTCGGCCTAACAATACAGCTGAAAATATACATACAACATTACCACTTCGTTGTTGGTTTCGTGTTACATGATTAGCTGTTATTAATTCGATAATATTTTCTTATTCTCATTCAAACATACGAACTGAAGGAACGAAAAATGTGTGCGTTGTGTCGTCACCTGAGTCATGTTTCAAATGTAGACGCATTTTCGATATAATTATGAACCAAGAGATTTATCGTTGAATTCGTAGGATACTTGAATTTTTTGTTCATCCAAATAATTAGCAATGCATTCAAAAACGGTGTACTTTCGATATTCTTTTGTTCATCTAACAATTTCGTAAATTCTTCATTTCAATGGAGAAAAAATAGAAAATGTATTTGCGAGCTGTTGATATATCACGACAAGAATTTGTTTAAATGGCCACAACTACAGATTTGCACAAAATCTTGATTCAAAAAAAAATCGTTATTTATTACAGAATTATCCAGATTTATTTAAAAATTGTTTTTATCATGATTGAATGTGTGAAACCCTCAATTTTACTGAATATTCTAATTTATATAAGCCTCCGACGAAGAAGAATGCTAAGGGCTATTTAAATTTCGTCAATTTGAAGTTGTTCAGACGTTGCAGCAATGCGATCTGCATGAATGTTTTGGCTAAAAAGTCAGTTGCTTATATGAACCGCTGAGGATAATACCTCAACCTGATATGAACAAAATTTAGTTGAAGAAAAGACATTCGACGGTTGATTAATGAAATATATAGGATAAATCGAGCATCTGTTTTGAGTACAACGCGTCTGGCGAATTGAAAATCGAATCATTCTGATGTTTTCTTAAATGTCTCATTTACTGATCAAATGGTTTCTTTTTGTCAAATTTGTATTTGTCATCAGCTGTTCAAAATGCTCATATGAAGTTGAAGTATTCTTCTCAACGGTTCATATGTGTGTCGTTCGGAATGAAAGAGAAACGGCACATAAAATCACTCTATTACGGAATATGAGATGAAAAAAGCATATTTGCTTCAGCTGCAAATTGACAATATGATTTATTGAACACAGCTAACAGATTTTATAGCGATTAGAGTAGGTTTTAAACAATCCGGAACAGGTCCACATTCCACGTTAATCTTCTGGCTATCTTGAGCACGATGC
This sequence comes from Obolodiplosis robiniae, assembly GCA_028476595.1. Classification (NCBI taxonomy): domain Eukaryota; kingdom Metazoa; phylum Arthropoda; class Insecta; order Diptera; family Cecidomyiidae; genus Obolodiplosis; species Obolodiplosis robiniae. Next base: position 786,339 of record CM052017.1, on the reverse strand, counting down.
GATGCGATGACATTGATATGATGAAGATTTTGCTTGTCCGTCTGAGACAAATCGATTTATAGTGTTGCTTGAGCTATGATGGAATTAGCAGGCGTTTGCCAATGAATACTAATATTTCGAAGCAATGATCGGACAGCAGGCGAACGAACCATATAATATAAAATATAAAGAACAATGCATTGGCATTCGAAAGATTGAGCGTGCTCTGATTTTCAAATCTCATAAATCGTTGTAATTATTGCTGTTTCGTTAGGCTAGTGCGTGCACGTATGCACGCAAACCAAATCAATATATATGAGCAGTTTTTCAGAAAAATTTCCGTTTCTCCCTCGTCATCAATTTATCTTCGAACGGTTTAATATGCAAACATCGTTGAAGAAAGTGATTTGATTTACTGCATTTTGGGATATTTTGGTAGATCACATTGTGATCATCACAAAAAGCATTAGAATCAATGTTGTATAAAACATTGACGGAATGAACAGAGTCCAATTTTTTTGTATTTTTTCATTGATTTGATTTTGCTCGTAATTGTCATAAATCTTCAATGCACACGTTAAACTAGGCTGGTTAAACAATAAGAAGTGAAGTTATTCTGATTAGAGTGTATGCTAACGGAAATGACTCATGCTATTGCTCCAATTTCTTTGCATTTTTCAAAGCCTTTTTCTTGTAAATTTTTTTATATTTCCACCTTATGCCGATTAAAAATCGTTTGTTTCGTCTTCAAATTGGATGAGCACAAGCAAATGAATGGAACCTCGTATTATGCAAAATTCTTATTTGGCTTCCAATGTACAAGTATATGCATGCAATCAGTATGCATATGTGAAATAAAAACAACAATTACAACACACATACTTTTTTGATGTTGTCTGCATAGCAGATCGAAAGCGAATACTTTTATTGAGATCGAGAAACAAAAATACAAAAATGCAATTTATTAATATTTTTTGTTTGTTGTTTTCATTTTCACGTGCTATGAGCAAAGCAGCGTTTGTAATAGGTTTGAACGTACACAAGGAATATGCACGGCGCAAACGTTTGCCGTCCTCAAGGGCCATCTCAACGATATAGGTCCATAGCGACCAATACAAATTACAATCTGCATCTTCTTTATTTATGCATATGGAAATGTTTGTTGGTTTCTTTGCTCTTACTAACTCCGCTTTATGTGTCACTGCTATTTTGTGCGCCGTATATTCGATCTGATGTTGAGTGCGCGAATGCGCTGAAATATTAAACTGACAGTTTAATATTACTTGTATTGATTAGAATTTCAAATTAATGTTGAAATGAACGAAAACTTCGCATGTGTATTATTTGCAGAGTGATTAAAAAAAATAATCAATCCAATAAGAGAAATGGGATTTTATTATTAAAACGATGAACACAATCAAAAAGATTTAATGAATTATACGGTAAATCAGCAACATTCCTTAAGTCTGAAGCAAAAAGTGAAACCAAAATAACAATCAAATTCTATTGGAACGATACGAGAAAAGTAGCAATACTTGTATGTTACTACTATATTATATTATGTTATATTTAAATTTGGTGAGACCACTAATTGCTCGAAGGACAATTACAAATAGTGGTAAAATACAAACCACTAATGAATGAAGTATCAAATATATTTTGTAAAAGAAGTGCATTATTATTGGTCTGCTTTGTGTATAACGCGTTTCAAGTATCATCAGCATTCGAAAGATAATCGTGCGTATAGTTTGCCGATTGTTTTTGCGATTTAGCGAGACAGAAATATGTGTGTGCGTTCAGTAAACTGAGCAAATAATAACCTCTAATACAATATACAATACTTGCTTTCGACCAATATTTTATTCAAATGTGCTTACGTTGCTGAAATTGGCTGCCAGCCATTTAAATTTAAATTTCCGGTTGATCGTGTTTTGCTTTAATTTTCCTATCCACTACGTTATATCTTTCATTTTTGCTGCATTTCATTACATTGCGCTTGCAGTCGAATCACCCGATTCAATCGACAATCAGGAAAAAAAATGGTTATGAAATTGGTTGAACGGTGAAAAAGATCATCAGTGTGCAAAAGAAAAGAGAAAAAGCCGTCGACACAACAAAGTATGAATTCATTGAAGTAAGTTTTTCAAATCCGATCCAATTCAAATAAGAGCAAAAGAAAATAAAACAAAATATACACATAACACACAGTCACTTTCCTCATTTCAACCGACCGGGTACATTATTTATATTTCACTGTTTTGTTATGCTGTCCGTGTTACATGCACCTTTTGCTCATCACACCATTGCATGTGGTTTATTTGGTATTTTGATATTATTTGTTACAAATGCTTCATTTAATAAAGAATATCAGAATATCACTCGGAAGTGAACCGCCTATGTGTGGCACAATACAAGGCTTGATGAAATGCGCCTGAAATTACCGTAAAAAATCAATGATACATATATCTATAGAGCATTACAAGATGCAATACTGGTTTTCCTCCACAATCGGAAATATTCTTTGTTTCGCGGTCAGTCATAATACACATTTGGAAAGTAGCATGAGATCGAAAAACTAAACTCAATTTCGGATCGGTAACAAGCTGAATATATTTTTCTTTTCGGAATAATTCGAGTTGGGTAAAGCGTTTTTTTTTTTTTTTCATTAGAACATATAATTTATATGTTCGTTCGAATCTTAATTTAATTCACATCTCATGCACCGATACAAAAAAGCAGAATGTCTGTCATATTATTGCATCAAAATATGACTCTAACCTTAAACGCGATAATCAAAATATAATTAACAATGTACTTGTCTGCAAATGGGGCAGATTTTTTCTAGATTCTTCAGCTTCATATTCACTTATATGTAAGTTATAGTATTTAAGATAGCCATAGTCACATTTTGACACTTAATATGACAGATAATATCTGCTCTGTTTGTATCTGTGTATGAGCTTTGGTTCGAATTTGGTTACGCCGATTTCATGAAAAACATTATGTCCATGGCTGCATTTGTCTTTTGCAAAATATTTCGTCAGCCCACGCGAAAAATATGATTTCTGCACTTTTTTCTTCTGCGCATGCATCGCTCAACATATTCGCTTCATGACAAAACACTGTTCGCCTGACTGTTCGGCACAGCTTTCGTTAGTAATTGTCGCAAATAGAAGGGACACACTGATATTTTTGCACATTTTGCTCCGTTCAATTTGGTTTTTTGTCAAAAAAGTACAACAAACCATTTGTTATAAATCTAATTTTTGTGCATCATTGAATGTTGTGACATTTTTTGAAGGAATTTATTTATAAGTGAAAGTTGTATCGCCGTAAAATGTTGAAGGAAATGACTTAATTCTGATAAAATCATTTCCCATCATTTTCTATGTTAGAAATATGCAAAAAGAGTTTATGCGTAACGAATTCCCAACTATCAATATGTAAATGAGCTTGTATTTATGCGTTGTAAAACTACTTTATAGAATCGGTCGTTTGTGCATAGCCATCCCTACAAAACGTTATACACACCATACCACACACACATTAATCTCAATGTTTCATTTTTCGTTGAGCACAATTACACATCGATTACCCTTTTATTATACAATCTCTCTCTCTCTCTCTCTCTCTCTCTCTCTCTGTATATCTCTCTCTTAATGTAAATATTACCATTTATACATGGGCAGACACTCATCACCCTCGAAATACAGTGCCCATTTTCTACCAATTGAGTCGTACCGCATGAACGAAAAATCTTCTGTATATTTAGGAGTAATGCACATTTAAAAGTTCAATGCGGTTTAAATTATATTTAGAGTAACATCAAAAGGATAATTGGACGCAGTGAAATAGCAAGTTAAATGTAAATCTACAACCTAAAATACATGTCAATAAATTGGTTTTGCTCGGTTTTAATATTTGTGATATGCATTTTTACTAATATTCTACGGGACTCATTTTGACTATACGCAGGATAGACATCGAAGCAAATAACAAGGAAGGAATCGAAAATAAAATTGAATTATAATTGAGTTAAACTGCATCGAAGCTGTAATACACATTGAAATGGTACATTTTCCACAAACTTTAGTTTGATCTTTAATTTCTAATTATTGTTACGACTTTGTTCGATCATCAGGCTCAATCTAATTTTGAAACCAAGCAAAATCCCCATTTAATATCAGTTCAAACATACTTCTAGGGGAGTCAGCTAAATACAACAATAAAAAATATGAGAAAACAGGTGGAAAATGGTTTTTGGATGAAATCAAGAAAATACAAACAATTTGAAGAAAACAATTTATTTTCTTGTTCATGCGTACGTAATATGTTAACAATGCCATACATTCGCTGTTTTTTTTTCTGAGTATAAGAGAGTGAATCAATTCTATGCTCCTTGTCCATTATTACTGGCGTGGGGGAAATAACAAGAGTGTTCAAAAACAGGGAAACCCTTCTTCCATTCCAACAACTCTATTAAAAAAGGAAATTGTGAATTCGGTTTTTGGTGCGATGTGCCATAAATGCTTTTATTTTTGTACGAAACTGCATAGAATCGTGTCTGTCGGTGCTCTATAATGAATATTTAAAGTTATTTATACACTACTCACATTTAATGAAATATATGGGAAAATTCAAGGTAATCTTGGATTTTTTGAAATTCCCATGCATCAGGTCATCACAGAAATTGAAATACTAAATGGGATCAGTAATGCTTCTCCGTTTAATCTTGTTAGATGTTCCAACCAAAATTGATGTCTCGAAATAGGTACTCAAAATTTCATGGTGGACGTTTAGGTAAAATTCGATTCTTTTTATACTTTCATTTCAATCTTCATCTAATACAAGGTTTGAAACTAAAATAATGGTTAAGGAGAGAATTCTTGAATGCTTCCACGTCCGCAGCTACTATTGGATAAGGGACCTCAAAAAATACAAAATAAATTTGCACAATGCAGAACAAATCAGAAAACATGTCGGAAATTTATTTTTCTCATGTTTGGCAATATATTGACCCTCTTTTCATCCATAGAAAAGTCATATTGTTTACACTAAATAGAATGGACTGGATTGTTTGGTACTTTACAGGTTTACCAAACAATCAATAGAAATTTTACGCTTATTTATCATACACCAAACAGAGAGCAAGTGGCTGAATTTCGGATGCTTAACTTTATTTTAGCATTGAATATAAATACTACATGTTTAATGGTACATTAAATGTGAGGGCAACTGTGGGCACGTCAACATCAAATTTGTCACGCGAAACTAATGACCATCATATTGGCAGCAAACTGAACAGCTTACAGCTAAAAAGAAGACAAAAGAATTTCGATCGATATCTAGACTAGAGCCGAATTTGTTCCAAGTTTTCATTCACTTGTTTGTATTTATTTATATTTGTGTTAATAATACACGGTTTATTTCTTTTTACGTTTTGGCGTCTCGTTTGTTCCTTCAACTTTGTTCAGTTCATCGAGAGTTAAATGGGTCGTTGAATGAGCCGAAGACCGAAATTAAATAGTACTCATGGGTTGGGAAAAATGAAAATATGCCATCAAATTGGTGCATTCAGTGTGTGCGATGCCCGAAAATCAAAACCTTACTCGCAATGAAGTGTAACATTTCGATGAAAATGCCAGAGAAAATGAATTAGCTGCGAGACAAAGAGAAAATACAAAATGTGATTAAAGATGCCACAAAAAAATTAATCAAGCAGAAGAAAAAAGAGAAATAACTTTAAAATGAATAAGTCGAAACTTACACATATTCCAAAAAATGAACATCAAATATACCTGGATCGGATAAAAACACAACGAGTTGATACAATCATTATTATTAGATCATTATTAAATAAACATCGGAAAATAAATATTGATGCCAATTGTATCAAATGCACGAAGATCTGTACGAGTTGAAATTTAAATGATGTGCAATCGAACACGTTTGTTATAATTTAAGTGAGAGAAAATTTAATGTATAAATAGGGTATTTGAGGCACAATGAACACATTCAATTTATTCATTTTTGAGACTTGGAATTACTGTCGAAATATGTTTTATCCTGTTTTGAAATGTTTACTTCCCGTCAGAATTTCCCGGGCCCCTCTATTTGAACGATAATTAAAATTGTAAACCTAGTTTTTATTGCTATATGTGATTTTTTTAATTTTTACGAACACACAAATAAACGACTTCTCAAGGATATTTTGGTTTGAAACAAGATATTTTATGCACTTCGAACTTCATCTGCACTTCACATTTTCCGAAGGTGTTCTTCAATTATTTCTTATAATTTTTCCTTAGCCTTAACAAACTAAGAATAAAAACCGCGAAAAAAACTTCAAAATATATAACATTTTTAGTTACAACTTAACTAGAAATGTTCCGAAACATAGATGTGCTCGGATGTGCTAGCTGGATGAAGTCTGTATTCTATTCAATAAATTGAAGTTTAATCAAGAAATGGGAGAAATGGGTGTAAACAAAAGAGATGTACAAAAATTCAAGGATTTGACAACATCGTGACAAAAATGATACATGATATAAGAATGGTAGATATGAATCGTATTTGGATCAATGTAAGAAATAGAAATAACTCTCGCACTTTTACAAGAGACGCCGCACGCAATACTTCAATTTAATTGACATATTACTAATATCATGTCCATGCAACAATCGCCGACAGATCACATCAGCTCAACAACAATAAAGGAATAACAAATAAAACGAATCGAGAGAATAAAGAAGAAGAAGAAAAAGAAGAAGAGTCTTTGTGATGTTATTGACTTTTAAGCAGTACGCTTATGGTTTTTTGAATCTTTTGTTATATCCATCACGCAGGTGAAACACATCAACAAATGAATTATTCGGTTAATTTGTCTGGCTTTGTTTTAGTCCCACTTTTTCATCGTCCGTTTTATATTGTTTTTTCTCCAAGTTGACTTGAATTCGTCGGTGCTTTAATAATTATTTTTTATTAGTATAGATCAAAGTATCATATTCTGGATCAGCGTTTATTTGATTGTCTACGAAATGTTTATTTGACTACCAAAACATTGGAATGAAACCAATCTGAAACCATAATAACTGCGGTAAATAAATGCATCTATACCGATATTTGCTCATTATTTATTATCATCGTGTTGCATCACGTCATTTATTATTACATCGTAGGCTCTTTCTTCGTTTAGTATTTTATAATTGCAATTCATCGTTAATTTTGCACGCAACTCACCGGCATAAAATTAAGAAACTTTGCATTCATACACACCAAATCCCAAATTCGGAAGAATCACCAAAAAGAACATAAATCGCATGAATTCTCATCGCATGTTTTTATTGATGACGGTGATAAAAACTGGTTACAAATGATTATTGGTTGGCGCATTAGGTACGTGATGACCTCTCTCCTGTTCTCTTGAACACCAACCGAAATGCATAGAAGACGAAACGGACGGCATATCCAAATCTAAGCATATCGCTAAATATGAGATATACGCCGATTTCTCGGTTTGCTTGATTTATTATGCTTAATTTTGAACTTACAGCCAATGTAGTGGAAATATACTTTAATTCGTATTTTAATTGTTTAAATACAGCGCTCTTAACGAATACAATCACAGACTTATTCATTTTGATAAACTTTTTTATTAATACGAATTGGTCGCCGACTGGCCAAATCTCTCGTCATTGCAATCACAGCCTTCAATTCAGGTGGGTGTTATTTTCTTTTCATTTCATTTTTCACTTCTATACGGTTCTGCTTTGCAGAACAGTAGATGAGCCGACGAAGTTGCGAGACATACAAGTTGAAGCATACGAATTGCTTGGGAATCTAGAGCGCGATCAATAAAATACGACCGACCAAATGTTTTATGTTTGTTGGTGGTGTGAGCTGAAAAAGGCTTCAAATCTGTAATGGCACCAAACAGTGGTCGCGCTATGCGCTACACAGTCATACCTTTGAGCGAAGAAGAAAGCAAATAATTCATTTTTCATCTGTTCATTCACCCACACTATCAATTCATTTGGGCCAAATTATAGGTATTTTCAAAATTTCGTTTTTATCGAAACTCGTTAATATGCTTGCTATTTGGATGTTTTTCTGATGTCCATTGCCTTCACTCATTTGGCTTTTGCTTTAATTTTATATAAAGCTATTGGTGATGAGGTCATGACTTATTTGTAAATCTATACAACATGTGATTTTCATTCTAAATAGGAAGTATCATAAGCTATGTCCATATAAACAAGTAAATAATGAAATGTTGAATAATAAAGTGTGGCAATCTGAAACTGACATTTTTGTTCGCATTAATTTTTAAAGAATTGAACACAACCGAATTCATAAATATTTGATCAAAATGAATCAATGATTTTGTTAAATTTATATCTGATGAGCTATAGTCAAACTGAATATACGAATGACCCGTTATTCATCTCAGAAAGATCAGAGGTACCTCCTAAAAATGAAAAGATGTCTACTATTTGAGTTAAAGATCCATAAATTACATTTAGGCTCTGCTTTAACGTTTGTTTTGCCAACCTTTTGCGCCGTGTGAAAATATAAAACAAAAAACAACCGCTTATTAAATAACACAAATTCATTGGAAAAGCATTGCCGAAGAAGCGAATGTCGGTGTAGTTTTGTTGCATAGTTTTTGTGTCGTTCGTTCATTTTCATAACATACTGAAATACGTTTCGCCTTGTGCGCTAAGATTTCCGATAAGGACTCGGCACAAATGGGTTGACCGCACAATTTCGGAGATTTGGCAAATTATAGCCTTTAATTGTTAGATATTAAGAATACACACATGCAGGCTGAAATAGAAAATATCAGAAAAGGTACAGTCTATCGATAAAGTATTTGCCGGTTTTAACATTGTTTCTTATGGAGAAAGCGGAAGATACTTTATCGATAGACTGTACACCTGAGCCACGAGAGCTTCGTGAGTCGAATTTTGTATTAAATTTTTTTTTATTTTGATTCGTAATAGGCTGCTAAGTATGCTTCAATACTGAAAAATTAATAGTCACTTTAATTCACAACAAATGATCATTGGTATTCACTATCCACTCATGTACAAACGTATATAAAGTATGTCAGTTATATGAAATGTAACATAAGTTTTGATTGATGTTTTGTTGTTGTTCATGTTCTCTTAACAGTAATAATACTATCAAATTTGACTTGTTAAATAAAAGAAAAAAACATCAAATGATTTCGAATGATAATTAAAAACCTTTTTATATAAAATGATAAAGTTTTTATGAAGATGTGGCAAGAAAATCAGGCGCAAAATTGGTCAAATTACATCCCTCATCGGGAAGTGTGGAGTTTTGTTTAATTGAATATTTAATTTGATCAATTGTGCAGCATCAAAACTAATTTGATATGGTTTTCTTGTTTGAAGTTATTTTGATGCAAGAACAGTTGAACTGTACAAACAGTTCAAAATAATTACATTGCACCGACGAAAAATGCTGCATATAATAATATATGGAGAGAAACAATCCAGAAAAGCTCAACCTATTGCAAAATCCGAAGAAGCACTTGCAATGAATAATATACTTGAAAAATGTGCACAGGGACAAGGAAAATAAACGAAAGCTGTATATGTCGAACAATGGTTAAGATGAAGTGGCAATTCAAAACAATGCATACAATATTGCATTTTCTACACACATAAACCTCATGATTTTTTATCGATTTACATTTAGCCTAACGAAGGAAACCCTTCACGATAGCCCTCAAGACATTTTTTTCCTCGTGTTCGGTTTTTTATGTGGTCATAGGAGCGTATGGCTAAAATTCATGTACACGACTTGAAATGAAGAGTACAGAAGATTGCCGTTAAAAAGATCGATCGGTTGTTGGACATGAGCGCAGTGTAAGGCATTTTCCATTCGAGTTGGCGATGGCGATGGCGATGGCGATGGAACTCCTCGAACGGAATCCGGAATGTTGATAAGATGTTGGCTTAGAGCTTCATTTTTCTTATTGTCGGTGTGTAGTGCCAATTTCCAATGCAACGAAATTATTTTCTTGATTCGATCAAAATCGCTCGTATTCTTTTTGCCGCTATGTATGCGGATATTGTGTGCCATGCAATATTTTATTTATATTTGCTCTACAGCAATACACATTTGCATGCGTTAACTTAGGGTCTTTTTCGTTGCCGGGCTTGCCTTGCTGGTTTCTCTTTGCCATTTTTTTTTTCTTTCTTTGCCAGTTTATTATTTTTATTCTGCGTTTATCCTGTTATTGTGGTTACCGTCACCGTCACCGTCACCGATGTTGGGCTTTTAAGTTAAGCTGTTAATATCCGCGCACTGCACGTAAGGAGAATGCTTGTGCGCGGTACGCTAATCGTAATGAAAATACATTTTGAACATTTCGAGCTGATGCTTTGAGATTGGTTGCTTTTCGCCTCGGTAAATTATAGTGTGACTTAACGCTCGTGTTCTTTCTGTTCTCTATGGCTGCAACTTGTATCATATAAATTGTAAAAATGATTGGCCATAATACCAACGCTGCTCCATTGCAATTGAGGCGCGCGCTATTATTATCATTGCATGTTTTTGTTATTCGTTTATGTCTCTTTCTGCCCCGGCCATATTCTACTATTGCATTATGTGTGTAGTTGATGCATTTTTTCTCAAATACCGTGTCTTTCGAATACCGGTCGTCATCTTAATGCTCTAGCGTCTGTGTGTTATTTGCACACATGTGATTCAACTTAAAAATGTTCAAAATGAAAGCGAATATGTGCGCGTGCTATTTCTTGCGTTTTTTTTTAATGAGATGCTTTGTGCCTTTCTTTCATTTATCGTGAATTTGAAGTGAGTAATCGATTCATGAACAGAGACAAATGTCTAGCGAAAGTTTGTTCAGTTTGCCAGAAATACAAAAGAGCTAGATATTACAAACTATACCGAATAAAATAGATTACAGCTTTTAGAATTCATTTTCAAAAAGAAGTGAAATACACGTTTTACACTTTTTTTTGCTTCGTATTTGAACTGAGATTCATTTAAAATGAGCACTGGAAGTTTATTTGTTGAAAAATTTCAACTCAAATTACGATACCGTTGATACTTTCGGGTGCATGTGCATGCCCATGTATCGATGGAAAATGGAAATCCAGATATTGCAAACAAAGCATTAGCAGAGTATAAATAAAGAACTGGACTTTTTTCAATTTTTTCTTGCGATTAAATTATGTGTATCGGTTATATGCAACACAGAAAGATACGAAAAGATCCTGATATCCCGAAGGCTTGAAGCTTATCACGAATTTTTCCCGGTGCATCTGTGTAGTTGGCGGTATTATTGCTAAAAATATAATTTTCTCAACTGAACGCAAAGAATTTTTCTCGGCACATTTTATATTTTAGCCATTCTCTTCATTTTTTATGTGTGCTTTTTTTTCTCTAATCTCTACATTTGTAATGCCTGGCCCATTAGTCAATATGACCTTTGTTATGTTTAATGCACAATGCAATTACTGCAGATTGTTACTGCACACAACATGGTTTATTTGTCGTTGTTGAAACTAAGCACATGCTTTATCGTTTCTTATACCAAAAAAAATAGCCATCGCAATCACTCCAAAAATGTCAGTTTCATGGAAAGAACTGACATCGATTGATAGTGAGATAATGATATCGAGCGCATTCAAAAACCGTAACTCCAATTGGGTCGAAAGAGTTCAGTTTTTTTTTTCGAAAATAATGGATCGAAGCGATGTAGCATGATATGACCAAAAATAAAACGCAATCATTGTGGAATGCAGATTGCGTGCTGACGAAGCGAAGGGATCACCAAGAAACAACTTAAGCAAATTTCAAACCATAGGCATATCATTTTTTTAAATGTTGAGTTGATCACGTCAATTGAGTATTGTGAAGCATCCGCGATTTGTTCTGATTGAAAAAAAAAAAAAGAAAAACATTTCCAAGGCATGATTTCCTGCACTCAGGAATATATACTGAATTTAACAACATAAAATTATTGAAATTGTTTTGGAAAGTTGTCCTTTTATCGGTATTGATTTAAAATGATGCAATGAAAATAATAACCGTTGAAAAAAATAATTGTATAAATCACAATTATTTGTCACAATTCGAATATGTTTCCTGATCAAACGTGGATTAGATGAACATTTCGAAGTCATTGTTCTCCGTTCATGCTCATCAAACTGTTAAAAATCGCTTCTAGCCTATAATTGTTATTCTAGTTTGTCCCATTCTTGCAGCTATTTACCTCCTTTATTGCCGATCAACTCAGCAAAATTCAATACTTTTTTGTAAACCTCCCCTTTTAAAGGTAGAAATGGCATCGGCGTCAAAATATTCTTTAACCAATGCAACAGACTTTTGTTTCCTGATTACTTACGGATACCAGCATCTTTCTGGGCACGTCGGTGAAGCAGTCAATCATTTAAATATTGTTGTTTTTTCTTTTCAACTTCCAAATTATTTAATTCGAGTTGAATAATTAAAATTCAATACAAAATTGTGTAAATTAATTAAATTGAACTACTTTTAGAATTAGATTAGACTTTTCATTACAATAGCGATTTTAGTTTGCATAAACCATATCTCATACTGAATCAATTAAAAATCGCGAAAAATAAACTGAAATTAAATACATTGCCATCCATTGGTCCTCTTAAAGTATAAATGCGATCAAAAATACTCAATTTGGTATTGTGTTTAAGCATTGTGTACAGCACAAATACATGCAAACTGACAAATGAATTATTGCCGTAAATGGTAAACTGCAGAAAGGGTAAAATTATTGATGAAAAAACGCCGGTGGTTTTTTCCTCACGGTAAATCGCTTCGTTAGCACTAAGTTTGGATTGCAAAATGTGAACGGAGTGGGGCTGAGTCTGTCTGCATATATCAAATCTTGTTTCATACATCGATGATAGTCACCTATACAGCGACATAACGAAAATAGACGACGCAGAGGGAGTTAACAGAAGGCGTGTCTTTGCTCCAAAACAGCATTGAACGTTACAAAAACATACAGTACAGCACGATTGTACCAGTAAATGCTCGTTTTTTCATCATTGTGCCTTCATATCTCAACACAACACAGCGGCTATGTACTTCATTCTGACAATATGAAATACTAATTTTTCCTTGCTCACACACATATACATACGCACGCACTCACAAATACTGGTGATGTTGCTGTTTCCTGGGCTATTTCTCATTTCTTCATACCTTTGTCAGTGTTGGCCTGTGAGCGATTCAACTACCTATAGTAGCTACTTTCGATGTATGCGAGCCGTGTTGACTATTGTGTGAGTGAGGCTGTTTTGTTTGATCGGTTTGTTTACTCAGGCGCCGTATACCCTCAAGCTGAGAGTGCATCACAAGGCTAGTTCGAATCGAACGACAGCGCAGTGCGTATCGTATGCGCGCCAATCAATTTAAATTCCTCGTCATATCTTGTGTATATCGTGGCAAAAAACATTGTTTTTTGCATTTTGTGAAAACTATTTGTTGTTGCTATTCTTATAATCAATATTTTTTACGGTATTCAACGACAAAAAATAAGTATTTCTTTATGTTGTCCCTACGGTACGCACATTGACGAAATCGATAAGAATTTAGTAAAAGAATTTAAATAATCATTAACACCATCAGAGTCAGTTGTGAAAAGGAAGCAAGTGTTAGTGGCGTTGCACTACCAGTATTGCCTCGTCATTTCCTCATCTCTGGAACCAGATCGCCACGTATTCTCAGCTGATGTCACATATTCTTGTGACACTATCCCACCACATTATAGTGTTTTCTAACGAAATAGTAAAACAAAGCAAAAACTGGATTTCAGAAGAACAAGTAGTTTAAAGTCATGTGCAAAAGGAAGGAAATTGTTTCGTACATACTGGTTTTAATTGGTATATTTCAGCTTTGATCGGGGGTTCGATTAAACAATGTTTACATTACAAAACATTTTTTTGAAACATTCAACTCCATTGCATATTTAACTATTAAAATTGTATCTTTGTGTGTGAATCTTTAAATTTGTTCAGGAACATACAATTGTAATTTTAAAAAGAACAAAAGAACATACTAATTTGTGAAAATCTTCAATTTTTATCAAAGATTTCGATTCCACCATCTCATTCAAGCTTAAAGTTTTTCTTAAAACTGGATAAAATTTTGTGAAGCCGAGAAATATCTCGAGTAGATGAAATTGTGTTTTACTTTGAATCCATTTTTCAAATAGTGCTTTGTAAGAAAACGTCAATAAAGTGTATATTGCAATATCAAATAGTAATATTTAATTTAAAATAACAAAAAACAGTCGGGAAAACATCGATTGTTAAATTGTGATCTGACCTGACAAATTGTTGAAAAGAAATTCGTAAAATTGTGTGTTTTAAACGAGTGTAATCAACTTCGTAAAATACAACATAACGATATCAATATAAATATCGACATCAATGGAAACAATTCATCCTGATAACGACGAAAAATTTAGTGTTTTTTTTTAAATACATACAAGAATAATCGTGCATTTCATCTCTTATCAAATTGATCTCTTCTGGTTTCACTGACCTTAAACTATGTGATTGAACCAATGTGAGCTTAGGTAGCAAATTCAAATGGTATTTAATTAATACATCCTTGTGCTTAAATTGCCAACAGAAGTTTCTAATGAAGCTTAAGTTTAAGATTGTGAAATTTAAATGTACAAAATCAGCTCATTGAATTCTCAAAGTGATTGCCAAAAAAAATCACCGTTATTCAATAATATTGCTGTTCTCAAATTCAACTCTATTTTAAGTGATAAAAATAAATTAATTCTATTCAGAAATTGATTTGTAAAAAACACACTTTGATTGATAAGAAACACTGATTATACGACAACGTATTTCTTTTGAACAAGTGCCTCTAATAAGACCTTTAATTCATATAGACTTTAATTAGCATCAACAAAATCGAAAGGCAGAAACAATCTGAGATCGTTCATAATTCTCTTCCCGGTATAGCGCAAATCAAATAATAAGTAAGTTAAATCCATCAATTATTGTTTACTTTTTTCGTATTTAATATCTTGTTAAATAAAAAACAATTGTGTCAATGATTTGTAATTATCCATTTATAACTAAATTGATATGTTCATTTTTGTATTAATTTTTTAACATTTTGTATTTACATATAATTGTCGTTATCAATAATTATATATTGCTGAGATGCCTGGGTTTTACTTGTTAGCAAGGAATTTACCACATTCATCACCTCAATTTCACTTATTTCGATAATTTATCACTCATCCCAAATATATGCAGTCTTTCATGCTTTTTACCGATTAGTTATTGATCTTTTGCTGTTATATCAATCGACAACTAAATTTAGAATTAAAAACGATACTGACATTATTTCATCGAAACTGTAGAAGAAATCTAGATGATATTTTCGCATGCGAGTTTTTAGCAAAAGCATGCAAAATGAACACTGTATCATATCATCGTCCCTACCTACGACTTCTTAATAAACACTTTACACGAGCGCAATAGAAAGGATAGTTTGATACTGTCCAATACTGTCATATTTCACTGTCATGAAATGGAATTTAAAAATATTTTCTTTCCTTCAATAGAATTTCACAAAGGAATTTGTGAAAACCTTGCAATAATGCGCCGAACAAAAAAAGGAGCAGAAAGAAGTCTTTGCTCTACAGAAAAAATTATGTTTTCATCGTTTTATGTGATCAAGAAATCGAGTGTGTTTGAGCCCAATAAAATTCAATTTGCATAATAAACCCGTTTCCTTTATATTATGTGCAAATTTATGTAGTCCAAAATAATTTACTTATTCCAAAATGTCCATGTAGAAGAAGTACCATCCCTAAACCATGTTACGAATTTTAAGAAAAAACGGTTCTTCTCCTTGTGAAACATTTCACGTTCGGACAATAAACAATTTATGTATCAAGATTGGATGAATATTCCCTAGGAGTATTTGAGTCACCTCTTCAGCTTCGATATCTTCCTTTGTCGATGAAATATGGATAAATCCACATTTATTATAATAGAACCCTTTTTCTTAAAACTAAAATTAATAGAATGACAATGACTTCTTGAGATAAAAATAATCATTCTATTGGTTTATTGCTTAAGTTCATATTTAAATGTCAGTTGCAATAGTGAAAATCAAAGGCTGAGACACTTTGCAGTTTGTATTGATCGGCGGTTTACGTGCGATATTTGTGCGAATTCCATCAAATTGTTTAGCATTCCCGAAATTCAACCGAGAATGCATAATATCTTCACAGCACAACGTATCAACTAAAAAAATATGACGGAACTCTTCTTCAGCTGCACCATAATCTTAATCTCCAGCATGCTAACTGTGAGAGCTTTGAGCTCGTTGTCAAGATATAAAAACTTACATGCAACTAATTATTGATTCGCCAAAATCCTTTGCATCCCACTTTCATCTTCAAAATTTTTTACCGTCATTTTTCGATTCCCACAATTGTTGCCTTTTTTGTGATACAGTTTATTTCATTTTGTGATGCATTTTTTTATTGCGTGTATTTGAAAATTATAGACTTGATATATTTGCAATACCATAATTTGCAATGATGTGAATAGTGGTCAACATTTAAGGTGTAGCCGCTCTAGATTTTTTTACATTCCATCCATTTACGTGCGCAATTTTTTCAACTTGAAAATAATAAGAGGATTAAGACGATTAAAATTAGAAATGACAAGAACTGCATCATGATCAGGCATTTAGCATACAATCACAGTCACGAGAACTCATGTATACGTTATCAGTAATAAATGTCCAAAAAAAATATAACCTGGCTCAACTTGTTGGTGGCTATGGTCCATAAGTATATTTTGCTTTAATAAAAATAAACTTCGAACGCGTCTTAATGAATGGTTTGAGTGAGTTGATCAATATTGAGGATCCAAAATAAAGAGTTATGAACGAAGATAATGATGCAAAGGAATGCGCAGATAAAAGGTCAAAAAATGACGGATCATCAAATAACGAAACACAAATTCAATATATGTTGGTATAATAAAAATCATAAAACTATCGTAAGCAATTTCGTACGTTTTCGAGGTTTTTGGAATGGCTTAAGAAGAAATATGCAGTTACAACAAAATAGTAAAGTATTTAACTAGCTAAGAATCTTATTCCATCTATTCCTTGCTTAACCACAAGATTTGAATTGAATGATTGAAATGATGAGTCGTTTATAGTTCACAGACAACATTTTCGACGCAAGATAATTTGGATCTAAGTGAGAGTGAATGAATTTGAAGGTGCTTGAGCTGGTTGTAGATGTTGATTAAACAGAGACATATTTGAATTGGAAAAGATTTATGACATCGATCAAAAACATAGCAGCATTAGGTAATCCTTTGCTGTCTGTTTGACGAACTACTATCAAACTCTCTCTACATTACTATAGCTATTCGATGATATTCCATTGTATGGTGATATCAGAACTCTTCGTGCTTGATGCCAATTATGTTATTTTTCTAAATCACTGTTGGGTATAATAGTCGAACAACAATGTTAACGCCACTAAAATTTTATTTCAATCTGAAATAATCCACTAAAACTTCTGAGCGCAATTATCTTCCACCTCAACTCTTTGTCTTTCGTAATTACTCCAAGATAAAGTGGAATGAATTATATTGATTTTATCATGTATGGTTTGAAATGCATCAAAACTTCCCATTAACGGAAATTACCTCCCGATAGTGGAAAATGTACATCTAGATAGCGAAAATCGAGTCGAGCCGATTTTTTTGTTTTTATTCAAATAAAAATGGAATTTTTGCCATTCGTATTTACTCTCGATCTCAGCTCAGCTGTTGATTCTGTTCTGTTTGATTTTATTGTACATGTAGACAAGAGTAATGGGATTATTCTTCTTGTCAGCGTTCGTCAATTTGCCGAATGATTTTCGTCTGCATTTTTGCTCAACGAAAATAATCAGAAATGATGCAAAATTTATTTGTTTCTTTAATTTCTAAAGTTAGGATAACTGACATTTTTCAATTTTGTCCAAATATCAAATAAAACATAATTGAATTAGTTTGAACATAAAATAACAGAAATGTTGAATTCATCAATTTTGCCTTTACATATTGGAAAATCCCAATGCAAACGTTAGATGGCCCTGTAGAAACTGGCAGAAAACCAGAAAGCGGGGAAAACAGTTGGTTCCTTGTGATTCCGGTGATCACTTGGTTTTTCGTGAGCACATCTCTGCACACTGAAAGTGTGACTGCCAAATGCTTCAATTAAAAGATGGTGATCAGAGAATTTGCTTATGTAACATTAAGCACGTTGGCCATTCTCTGCGACATTGACAATCGTTTCCGAAAAGCAGAAGTTCCATGCGCTTTCATATTCATTTGAATGTATCGGTGAACGGAACAAACACTCTCCGTTAACTTATCATATGGTCGGAGCTAAAAATGTTATAAACAGTAAGTCCCTGACAATGTTACTTTTACAAAAATTAATTTTCAGCATGGCTTTTGTATGAACATTGGCATGCAAGCTAACGTGGCAACGAATATGGGCACTAGTGTCGTCTTTGATTTATTTAATATTTATGGCAAAATATCCAGTTGATTAATTCGTTCACTTCATCGACATACACAATTGCTTGAATGAAATGAGTAGTTGACCACAGATATAAAGTGAAGTATCATTGATAAACAGGTTGTAACAGGTTGTATTGTCACCAACAAAAATTTTTATATTTTTAACATACATAGATTACAAAACTGTTTCGAAAGAGACACAATCTATTCATACGGTACACAAAATAACCAGTTTCCTTTCGATAAAATGAAACAAAAAAGTGTTTTTTGCGAGGTAAACGCTATTTTTGGCAATAAATAATGAAATGAAAGACACATTTTCGAGTTCCAAACAAATGAATTTCAAATCCTACTGATAATTTTAACAGAAGCTGTTTACATTCAACAACATATTGCAACACAAAATTAATCAATAACTACATATTCAATAACTAACTACTGATACGTGTGCCTGAAGTGTGTTTGAAGCACACACTTGGTAAATGATTTGCCTAAAAACTGTGTATTGTTTAAACACATATATTTTACGTTAAAATTTCATTGAATACATATTGGGTTTGTACAATGAGTTTGCAAAAATATACCATTATGCTTATTTGGGCGATCACTAACGATGATTTGTAGCTTTTCAGGAAGAAGGTGAGATGAAAGAATTCAGTTAATGTGGTTTATTCCTTTGCTCATTTTATGTTTCAATAAAGTGAGTATAACTGAATGTACAATCGGTGAAAGAACCAGTCAAAGATGTCGACGTTTGCTTTACACGAGAAGGTTTTTTGTGGTTTCTGTTTATTTCTCAACGATCTACTTATTAAATCCAAATACATGCAATAATAACATATTAGCACCCAGAGTTGGAAGCAACCAAAGAATTCAAAACAGTTTGGTGAACGATGGAAATAATCCAATAATCATTACCCTCAGTTGCACCAGCCGCATATTGAGTCTCTCGCTCACTTCATACTTGCGCTTAACTTTTAAATGATCCCGTGTGTTTCACTCAAGCATATACCGGATCAATAGATAGCAAATTCATGAAAATGCGGATGGAGTCATAAAAATAATAAAATTCAACCAAAAGTCGAACAAACAAAGAATGATGAAAAACAGAATGAATGAGCATGTATCTCCTTTAAATACGAGCATCTTCGTCTTTGGTTGCTCGCACCATGATGTATTCTTTATATGTTCCGCTCAAACACGTTCGTTTTGCTGGCGTGTGCCCAAAAATGCGATAATTGAAAATAATGCAGCATTAAAATGTACGAGAACTTAAAATTGCAAATCGAAACACGACTCAGCAAGATACGCAATAATTACAACTAAATTCAACATGCAGTTTCAATGAATAAAATAAATTGAAAATTTTGAATACCTTTAAATTACCTTTTTATCGATTACTCTTGACTCATCACCAAAAATGAATGGCAAACAAGGAATAATTCGAAGTTTCTAAAACGTAAATAGGTTTTTTAATTGCATAATTAAGCATATACGTGTCTCATATGCTCCATCATATAGAGAGTCATAAATGACAAAGTAGGCACACTATAAATAAAATTAATTCAACTATAAGTACGTCCATGGGAAACCATTTCTTGCATAAAATAGCATTTCACTTTTGTAAGCAGTCTTGAGATAATTTGATTCTTGTATTTTGCAACTGTTACAGATATGATACAAATTCGAATGAGTTGTTTCCAATAGCTTCGATTCTGCCTATTGCTTTGATTCAAAGATGAAAATTGATTTCCGTTCTTGCACAAAATAAAAGAATATTTATTCTCATCTCTTTTAAATTCATTTTATTTCGATAAATTTAGTGAAAATGTTGCATTTTGTTTATATTTCGAGCTGAAATGTTGAGACTAGAAAACAAATTTTGTTTTTTCTAAGCAGAATGTTTCGTTCTACAAGGTGCCATAACATAAGAATTTTGCTTGTCACAGTCTTACAAAGCACAAACATGATAAAATTAATCAAAAATAAACAAATACAAATGTTTCTCGCAAAAAGAGACAGATATTGGTCAATTTAAAGTTTATAAGAGTTAAGCTAGAATGAGACAAATACAAATCCTCACATGGGGTCAGTGATGTACATAAAATGAGCAAATAATCATTGAAGTTCGCTATTAATGACTAATCTCTTTTAAATATGGTTCATCCTCACAATAGAATTCTCTTAAATAATTGAAAAAGCTCCCGCTTTGCAACTGAGAATGTAAAAAAGCATAATACATCAATCAAATGTTCACGAACTTTGCGTTCTTCGTCTAATTTCTTAAAATTTTCACGTGCATAGAAAAATTAAATATTCCTTAGAAGTTATGACGGCAGAGGATAAAGTGTCAGTTAATCCCACTTTGACATTGGCATAAATTTTAAATGCTTCATTTGATATTTCGATTATTTCGTCAACAAAAATAACGATTTTGCATCTTAAATATGAGCCAATTTGGGATAATCTGCCACATCATCTCCAGTTGTCATAGATTCTAGTGCGCGTTTTTCTGTGTGATTAATTAGGTATTATAAAAATAGTAAATTTCCATATTCAAAATCGTGGTGCGCTGAGTAATTTGATGTGATTTTAAATGAACGCATTTACATCCAAAAGTAACGTAGTTTGAACCTTTTCTTTCGTCTGTAATTAATTTAACATTTTAAAACATACTTCGGATTCGTATTTACTGTAAATTAAGTGTGTCTAGCTGAAGTGTCTTTTGTACATAAACTATTGAGAAATAGCCATAAAATGCGCCTAACAATTATTGGAAATCGAATATCTAGATATTTACATCGGTCTTAAAAACAACAAATGGCATAAAACTATACTGAAAAACAGGATAACCATTAAGCATACGAATGGAAATCAATCAAAAATAGAATTCAACCGAAATAGAAGTAAAGTCGGATGATAGAGAAGTCATAAAATGCTGCAAAATTATTAGCATAAAACTAGAAAACCAATTTGAATACTCAAAAGTGTAGTATTTCTTATGCAATTTCTCCCTTTTAGTATTGTATTTTCAGAAATTATTTTACCTTTTTTTTTTAATAAAATTATTCAACATCGTCTTGAGTCGTCATTTGAGATTAACTTCGAAATCTTCTGAACATTTGATTTAATATGTTTACCAACATAATGAAAACTGTAGCATACAATTTCAACTCGTGCTTCGCCGATTTTTTCTTTTTATCAAATATTCCACTATGGAGAAGTGACAACGATAATGTAATCTGATTCATTCAATGTAAGGCAAATATATTCAGATATCATCGGTGAGTCAAAGTAACATAATGTGGAGCAAGCAATCATTATGTTTTACATTCAGAAAGAATGATCATTTTGCAGTTCCAGTCGAATGTATGCATTGGATGCACATTCCACATACTAAAACATGACCAGCTCTTCAACATATCGAGCGTACTAATTTTGCTGTCTTTTTCCAGCTTTTCTGATTGTGCGCGCTTTTCTGCGTTCGTATTTTGAACCGAAAATAACTTATAATTTTCATTTTTATTTATGAACATTTGATTTTTGTTAAGTGTGTTATTATGCTACCGTTGTACACACATGTACGGTCTGCAAATTATTCGTGTCTGAAGCTCAAACCTTTAGTGGATTCAGCTAAATGGAATGTGGATAACACATACCGATCATTTTTTTTTTTTTTGTATAATGAAACGGCTGACGATAATTGGTTTTCTCTTTCTTTCCTGCTACTCTGTGCAAATTCCAAAGGATATGCTGTTATAAATCTATTCGATACTTGCGCATCAATCAGCTTTATACACCAAAATCGGCATTAGTTTGTGTCTCCTTTTGCTTTTCTTCTTGCTGTATTGCTTAATTTGTCGGCATGAGATACACATATCATGACCACACTGCAACACTTTGGCCTGCTAAAAAATAATCAGACAAAAACATTAAACGAGTGCCACATTCCACAGATAATTTAGCGTGGCGCACACTGTAAATAAAATGTAAATGTTAGTTAGTTCGCAAAACTGGTTTATGCATTCAATACACTGCAGCATACAAATACCTTTCGACTGACTGCCTGCCTGCCTGCTCAGAAAGATATAGAACGTGTCTAAATCGTATCAAGGATAGACAGGAAACGAATGCCAGATTGAATAAATCGCAATATTGTCATGATAGAAGACCAAAGAATAGGTTTCATTCTTTATGCACCATTTAAATTCTTGGCCTATTTAAAATTATTGTGATAATATGCATTGAGTACTGATAGGTCCACCAAAGATATCGATCACCTGTGGAATCATTGAGTCATCGGGCACACTCACAAATGGTCGACTCTTCAAAGCTTTAAAATAGAAGACACCGAATGATTTCGGTGTGTAAATGAGCATAAGCGTATGCATAAGAAGCAGCGCCATACGTCAAATAACTGCTGTTCTCTTCAATTCATTTGATAAATAATATATAACATTGATATTTTGCAATAATAATTTTGTGAGGGTAGTGCTCGCCAAGCGACTACTATACTTCAGGTCGAATCATTTCAGTGTATTCTTATATATTGCCAAATTGTAGCTAAATTATTGATTGAAACTAATCCTTGAACTTTTCATTTATTTATGTCACAATATTTTTCTTAAACTTTCGTTCCAGGTTGAATAAGTGCTTTGTATTTAATTCAACAAAGAGAACCCAAAATTTTGCATCGCAGCAAATTGCACAAAAAGTGGAAATCACGCTTAGAATATTAGCATATCGTATTTATAGGACAACGGAATAGCTTCAAAAATGTCGTTTCGGTGCGTTCCCTCATACGATGCCAGCGCTCAGTGGGTATGTACATTGAATAGACGAACTTTATTTGCTCTCTTATTTGAGCTTTTGTTTCATACAAATATACTTTGCTCATTCTGAACACAGCGCCACATTGTGGTTGATCAATAAACAATTGTTATTCATTTAGTTGAGATTTGTTTTGATGGAGCCACCACGTTCAACTGAGTTTGAATCTAAGTTAGCTTCATTCAAAAACAGTTGTGAGATCTGATGCTCGAATCGTGAATATGCTATTTATGATGTTCACGCACACAAAGAAATCAAGTAAACGGTTGCATGTTGTAGTAAATATTTTTAAGATGTACGCTGTAAATTCGGTTCACTTTCAAAACTCATGTAAGAATGTGTGATTGTGTGAATGTAATGTAAATATGTTTCGTTTTTGAAAGTTACACGAAACTATTGCACATTGATTTAAGTTAAAAATATATCCTAAAGCGTGTAATTTGTACATTCAATGTTTCTGTGTGCGCGGCACAATGTGGATGTATTATTTTAGGTTTGTCTGAAAGACCTAGCTATCTTTCGTCGAATGCTGTCAATGGAAAATAAGAAAGTAGCTGTGTGCATGCAATAACGAGCAATGGAAATTAAGAAAAATTGAATCTACTCATGAATAAATAAGTTGTTCAAATGCCAAAAGTGAGGTGGTTGAAATTAACGATAAATAATTGTTCATTTAATACATCATATATTCGATTTTATCAGCTACGATTGAAAAAACGTCAATCAAATTCACAATTCAAATTTTTCTGATCAATCAAAATGGAAATAAAAGGGTCATGTGAAATTAATAGTTCAAATGACTTGTAATACTTGATCAGCATCATCTGGTTCATTTCCACTTCAGCACGTTTACTTTGTTAGCTTGAATATATTTGCCAGTTCTACATAATTTCTGAACATTTTTTATCAACACCGTTCATTCTTTCAATATTCATATGAATCGGTAAGAATTAGAAAGACTTTCAATATTTTGTTTTTAATAAAGCAACATAAATCTATTAGTTTTCCTGGAAAACGCGAAAATATTTATGTTGCATTTTTATTTTCTCAACGATTCATGCTGCTTTATTAAAAACAAAATATTTGAGGTCTTTTTTCCGATTCATATCTTGAAGTAAATAAATTCAAGTGTGTCTTTGATTTAATGACCATGTAAAATCATTATTCCGTAGGAGTTCAACATGAAATTTGTTTAATACTTTATAGAATGTGCAAATGAAATGACGTTCATACACTTTACATGTGTCATAGAGATCTATCTCCGTGACATCTTCAAATGGCGAGTAACAAGATCATGGAGACATTGGAGTGAATTGAATTAAATCAAATTCGATTCATCATTAAACAGTAAATTCCAGAGACGACGCTATGGTCCACGTTTGTTGGCCGGTTTACTTAGCCGGCTAATGCCTATCCATTAGCCGTAGATGTGCACAAGTGTTACGCTTACTCATAAAGAGTAGTGCGGTTGCCGCAAGCACACAGACACATGCGCTCTCTCTCTCTCTCAATCTTTGCGACTTTTCCTAATTTTGTGTACCTAAATTTGTAAATGATTCTACATATCATAGAAAGGTTTGAAATCGAATAAATAGGCGTTATAATTATAACAGCGTTATAAATAATTATTTATGATCAGCAAATGAAATTATAAATGTATTTTTTCAATGTTTGACTTGCAAATATCAACAATATTTTAATGTCACAAATCATAAGAACTAATGATAAAAAATATAAGCAGAGCGTATTCGCACAAAGTGATTTTGCATAATGCGGTTTTGAAACATGAGTTGACTGAGTTTAATGGCATGCGGTACATGCATAAGATGAAGTGACGGAGTTTGCGGCGGTTAAGAAAGTGCAACGTATGATGCGGCACATGCCCACTTGTGTGCAGTTGGCCGGCTAATTAGCATTCCTATGGGCTTTGCGGCCCATGCGATCGGGTCTCTGGTAAATTCTTAGCATCCTATTCAGGATATAAGAAGCTGAAAAATCCCCCATTTGGCAGTTCTAGTTTTCTAACATCCTAGAAATATATTCGTATTGATTTTTTTTCTATGTGGACATTCTTCGAAGATAACTCTTCAAGCAACAGTAAATAAATCGACAGCCCATAAGAATAAACTCTTCTTCTGTCAGATAAAAACATAAGTCTTCTGATTATATCCAAATCTAATTCAAAATCTACGGCTTGATTCTTTTTTCAAACGAGAACATTTCATAAAATTTTCATATTCTATTTATATCTTCTACAGCTTCCTTTAATCTACCACATATTTTCATCTATAAAAACAGCCTTTATTGTTTCTTTGAAATGTATTTGAATCACACGATCTTGTTTTGCACGAGACAATTTAAAAAATTAACAAACATCATTTCATTTAATCAATCGTTATTGTGTCTCTCTCTCTCTCTATCTATCTTACTATTTCCAATAAGATTTACACATGCATTACGAAGCAAATGGATATGAAAATAGACGTACAGGTTAATTGTGCGATGAAAATCAATATAGTATGAATTGAATATTAATAAAGATGCTTCGTTTTCAACAAATATGCTGAATAGAATATGATTAGGAATGTTATTTCGATTGACTGCCTGTTTATAAGATCTTTCAAAACCGTATGTCATGTAAAAAAAATCATCTAATTTAATGAGATAATAATGTTATGTTCCTCTGGAGCTGTGACCAGAATACCATATTTTTTTTTTTTTTTGAAGCCAAAGGAAATCAATCATTGCACTTTAAAAACAGTCCTCATACACCTTCGAAACTGACCGTTTATTATATAATATGTTAGCCAGTAACCGTTATTTTTAAATTGATACAACAATTTGTCCGTTAACTTTTATTTAGGGCTTGTGCTAGATCACAAAAAGTTTATTGTGCGAAACAATCTAGGCTACAATAGACTAGTAAAACAACCATGGCTTCATTTTTCACTTTGAAATTCGCTTTTAATTTCTATAAATACTATTTATTTGGGGCTATACCCTTTGATTCGATGGTTCGACTTGAATTCAATGAAATGAATCAAACGAATGGAAAGAATTTGGTGAAGTTTGAGTGCATTGAAGGGAAAATAACAAGTTTTGAAAAAAATCACAAACGGGTGTAAAACGCCGCCGGCGCATTGGCTGAAATCAAATCGAAATAAAATTAGGAAATAGGTTGCAAACAGCACAGTACAGCACAGCAAGCAATTCGCTTTTCAGCTATATCTAGCTTACACATTATAATGATTATGTGCCGATGTCTACATTGGTCAGGAGTTCATTACATTAGTTTCGAAGGGAAGTTCCTAATGTTAATCTTTGTTGTGAATGTGGATGCTGTTACTGAAATGTGTCGAAAATATTTCACGGTAATCAATGGAGTGAACCAATACTTATACAGTTGCGAATACTGATTTACAGCTGAATACATAAACTTGTACATTTTTCGATTGAAATAAATTTGATGAAATATGTGATTGGTTGATAAAAATCATTACGAATGGCGCTTATAAAATAGGGACCGAAAGCAATTTATGTGTTTATTCAACAATAAATAGACAAATATTTCTATATATGTTGTTCATAACTAAGACTAGAGGCGAATGGTCTAAAAAAATTCCATATAATATTTCATTATAATTTCTTGAATGGCACCAAAAGACATTATATATCAAATAATATTCATATTCAATATTTTTGATTTTACTTATTTGTATTTTAAAGGTATTGCATGATGTTGGGATGAATAAGTTTTTCATCACTTTTTTTTTTGCTCACAGACTAGCCGAAAATATTTTATTTAAAAAAATTATCAAGCCTCTTAGAAAATTACACAAGCTAAAATATTTGTTGATTTTTTTTCTCTTTCTTTTTTGGTATGAGTAACAATTGTATTTTCATTCCAAACCAATTGCATAATTCGGATGTAGACTGCAAAAGGGTGCCAATTCTGGTTTTATCTATAAAATTATGTCCATATTGGGATATTTTAGTATTAAAATCGTCCAATAATAAATGGTTTGAGTTGTTCACACCAATCTCTGCACCATTACCCCTAACTTTAATTTGTTTTGGAAAAACTACTCAAAAACGAAAAGAATTTCGATTCAACGTATCGTAGCGCCATATGTCATTTTGTTCGCCATTATCGTCAATGTAACAAAGAACCGCGCAATAAACGATAACACAACAGCATCCGTTTTTTCGTCTTTTCATAATAACTGGAGACCGGTAATGCGTAGTATCAAACATACTTACATATTAAATCGTGTCTGCTCCCGCATAGAAAACAGTTAGTAGTATTACCCAATTCAATGTTAGTGAGCACAGTTAGCACGAATTCAATCATCCCCTCGAATAAAACGAAAAGTCTCTAAGATAGTTTTCATTACTACGCAAAGTGTGAAAAAAGTAATAAAAAACAGGAAAAATGAAATGAATGGAAGATGCATTAGAGATTTCTCGGACCTTGCATGTATTGGTGTGATTCAAAACCGTCATTGTTTTTGTCTTTACAGATTTTTGCGAAATAAACAAATTATATAATAAAAAAGCCATTTGATTGTTATTGCTTTTCATAATCCTTTGAAATACATAATTCGTGTCTTATTTAATATACAATACGTAGTCAAATGTTAGATTTGAATGTAATCTATAGATATTTTCCTTCTTCGTTTCTATATTCGAATTTTTATTGCACCTAATGCTTTCAATAAGGTTTTTTTTCGGAGGAAATCACTTATCAATAATTTTCGATTTGCCTTGTCGGTTGGATCTTTGAAAATGTTTTATTTCGTCATGAAAACAAATTTTGAATTGACTGGCATATTTGTTTCAAGCGGGTATCAAAACCTGAAACACCCTCGATAAAATTCTTCACTCATCTGTAAGAATGTTACCTTCCAGATCAAACAAGTGTAGCGACTGACATGTGATTCGACGCATGCAAGGTGAAGTCAACGACCCTCTGTAAATATTTGTGGTATGTTATGGCCTTCGTATATCTGCTTTCTGAACCGAACATTACTAAATAATCTACTAAATCCCATTTCTTTTATTCATGACATATGGCATATTGATATCACCGTCTCCAAAATTTGTATCACATTCTTCATTGGTATGGCGCTATTTTACTTCCTTGATGGAGATATTTATGAAATTTTAGTTCAATGTTGTCTGCATTACTCTATTAAATGCAAAAAAAAATCATATGCACATCAACCAAAAAGCATAAGAACGCACGGAAAAGGAAGTCACAGGCCATTTCAGATAAACGAAATGCTTTTGACATATTTTCTATTCTTATGCAATTCAATGAAGTATGAGAAGCTAAATTCTGAACAAGGGCTAGAACCGTTTTCGAGTTTAAAAATGCTCTTCTTTTGAAAAAAATTTGTTGGCTTATTCTGAATGTCTCTGTAATACAAAATGAGGCGTTGCAAAAGTATTATTTGTGCTAACAGAAAGAGTAGAAAAAGGCAGTATATTTTCTGTTACGTGCAACAGCTTTAGATGGTCGGTCCTCTTCTACATATATTTTTGAGCATGTTTCATGGTTCAACCCTTTTTTAAATATCATAATTTTTCCCTTCCAAACAGTAATTGGAATGCAATCAAATTTTCCCATTGCTTCCATATTATAAAGAATAGCTCACATCCTACAGTTAATCGACAAATTGTTGATGTGTGTGAGTCGCGATATCATCCGAATTATGAAAAGATGTGGAACAAAACTAGGTTGATGTATTCGCCTAACCGTTCGGTTGTTTGGTGTTCCGAAATTGCCGTTACTTTTAATTGAACGAATGAAAATACAAATAAGAGAAGCGTCACGATCAAATCCATCTAAGCCACAAATAATAACAAAAGTAAAATGAAAATATCAAATTTCATGTCTTATTTATTACTATTAGCAAGTAATTATCAATTCATCGTGGAATTCAAGCTACATAGAATGGATCAAGGAATGAACGGAACTGAATGGAGATTTTTCTCTTCTCTGGCAGATTCTGTAGTTGAAAACATTTATTGCTTCTTAAAAAAACAACAATTCGTTCCACACTCAAAGAAACTATATCAAAGACTCATTACGAGGCTGAGCTTGAAATGTGTGGCTTTCGCAAGTATCGTCACCGAGAGTATTGATTCACTAAAACAGAAATATGACCAAGCTGAAGTCATCATCAGCTTACATCTTTGCCTTTTTTTTTCTTCGTCGACTTCTCTCTAAGAGCAATTTTCATCCGTCTATTCTACTGTTCGACAGTTCGTTTATTTTTCATCTTTTGTCTGAGTACACGCACATCTCTTGCATATCAAACGTAACAAATGGAACACATCACATTTTTCAATACGCTTTTATACACATAACCGATTTATTAAAAAATATTCTATTCGAGATTAAAATCCATAGATAAAGAGGCCACGCATAGATGTTGATGATGATGATGGTGAAGAAATCGCTAATAAAGAGGAGAGCAACATAGACATTTATCACTTCTGTCACTTTCAAGTTGGGCCAAATCAAATCTGCAGGTGGCTTTGTTGTTTGGCTTTGTTTGGCGGACGATAAACAAAAATTACTAAACAAATGAATGTGAAATTCGGAGATGTGAAAACATTTCATATTCAGATCATACATTTTATTTTACACTTTCAAAAAATAAATGAAAAGTGCAATCATTTCGAGCAATTATTAATGAAACCGCTATCAATTACTCTTGGTTGAATTGTAAAACTGTGAAAATTATTCAATTGATATCATAAAATTAATAGTAAAAAACCCTATGAAACCATCAAATTCACGGTTGGAAATGCGCCATTGATGAAATTAGTTTGCTCTTAGATTTTTGACCACTTTGAGCGAATATGTAGAAAATAGCCTTCAACAACACCATTATTCTATTGTTTATAATTAAAATCAATAATAATCAAATTCATTTGACTTTCAAACTGTTATTTATTGTTGTTTATTTCCATATTGAATACATTTGAAAAGCATATCCTCGTCAGAATACAGAATATTTTCATTTCAATTTTAAAATCAAAGTTTTAAGTTTAATAATCAAAATAGCAGACGGAATCTTTGTTAAGTCACACCGAAAATATAATAAAACTTTAAAATATGAGTTTCGATTATAATGTGTAAATGAAATCTATATCAACCAAATTTGTGGTTGATGCTGTTCAGGTCAGTTTAAAGAAGGAAAATGACGAAAACGCATAATAACAAGAGAACGAAATATGTTGATGAGTAAAATTGTACCAAGTCATTTAATTCTTCTGCAAGCTCATGAGGAAGACACACATATATGCACGATTTATGATTGCCAACTGGAATAAGATCGATTTTTGTTTTCAAAATCGTTCAGCAGTCATCAAAATGAGCGCACAATTGCTTTTTTATGATCCGTGTGTCGCGTCAAACATTTGCCCATTAAAAGTTATATTTGCGTCACGATACACACGATACGAGCTGCAAAGAGATTTAAGATGTTACTTAAAGCATCGTTGTAAAAAAAGATTATTTTCTTTCCGTCTGTTGATGGTAATCACTTTGCAAGATCAGATGAAATGGTAGCACAGTGCTTCTTAAATGAAGACTCATGTTTGAACTCAAACTGCGCTCTCATACGCATACTCATTCTCGAATTGTTATGCTCAGACACACAAGTCTATTACCAATGCTATATGCTTCATTTAATGAGTTTTCTCTCGATCAAATGTTATCCAACTATTTGTTATTCAAACGATACTATATCGCATGCATGATTATTATTATTTTTATTAAACCCAAAGTGAGAACAAAGTAAATTATTTCATGCAATTGAAGATTAAAGCTAATCATCGATTACAGAAAAGTTGCATATATTAAAATCAATATGAGCAACACTGATCGTGTCGACGAAAATATACAAATAAAATGACTTTCAATTCCGAGAGATAGCGAGAGACAGAGAGAGAGTTAGAGGCGCGCTGAAAAGATGACTTTCCGAAAAATTCTTCATTTTCGAGGCTTCAATGAATTTTAATATGAAATTCCGTTTGAATATGAGATGTACTCAGCCACATGGAAGCAAATGAATTATTATAGATAACAACCAAAATGTATCAAATTAAATATGTCATTGTGCTGTTGTTTCCGTTCTTCTGCATTTGCCTTGGCGACTATAGGGTTCTATATGCTAACAGTATTTGAACTGATGTTGTCGCAGTCATAACAACCTGTAGTTCATGAATAGATTCGACAACGGACATTCTGAAGAGTCGGATTTAATATCAATATTGAACTGTAAATCTATTCTACTTTCAATAAGTTACTATTGAACATTACCTCAACTGAAGTTAAGTAGTTTATGTGCCAATCGTGAAGATCGTGTCGTCTATACACATATCTTAGGAAAATTGGAGTAAATAATTATTAATAATTATGCTACATTTTTATGCAATTGCGAACTCGGACTCCTCAACGATGTTTATGCATTTTGAAAGTTCGTTTATTTGTTTGTCTGTACTTCAAGGTATATCAGCTGTACGAGATCTTATAGATCCCAATTCAAAATTGAAAAACTTAATAAAAGTTATTCATCAAAATATTTATGAATTCGGTAGAATAATTTCCTAGAAATGTTATTATATATTCATTTGAGTGTGATATGAAGATCACCTGGGGAGTAGGTGAAAAAATGTGAATAAACAAATATTGTAAAACGATCTATATTTCAATTCGAAATTTTCAAAATATGACCCACATTGATTCCAAAGTGAAGCAATGAGCACTATTTGATAGAATTTTTTACATCTCCTATCAGATTGCAATAGCAAGAAAATTGTCAGCTATATCGATTACTAGAATATGAAATTGTGACGATTCAAGTGTAGGCTCAAAAAGACTCTAATGCAAAGATAAACGGTTAAACAGTTGATGTTTTTAACTTCATCAATTCTGGATCTTTTATCATCAATTCAGTATATTTATCGCAAGAATAACTGAATGCGAAGCCTTTTTGTTCAAACCTTCATATGTATTTTTATGCAATGCTATTGAATTGGAGAAAAGTGGTAATAATTATGGCAAGATTATGGGTCGCATGTCAACGCTAATGATGTTTTTCTATAATTATTTTGAAAACCTTTCAGTTGTGCCTTGTCTTGTTCCTGGATGTGGGTCTGTTGCAATGCACCATTAATGAGTTATAATATAATTATTAATCTTGAGTATATATTTATCAAAAACACAGTGAATTGCAATTGAACCACAAACGGATTTAAAATGTTTGTTTCTGTGAAGGTGACGAAAAAGCCTATGAATTCCAGGTTTAAAACAATAAAACTAATGAAAAACTATTCATAGAAAAATATTAAAACCTTTCGAAAACAATTACACATAATTTCAAAAACCAGCCAAATTCTATGGGATATGTTAAACATATACCGTTTTTTCAACGTACTTTTGCCACTGTCGTAGTTCCTTTTAACGCTTTCCAAACGTTTTTGCGCTATGGACGTTACTCGAAACTCGTTGGAACATCGGATGGAAGGTGGCGGCATGTTCTTGTACATGTGTGTGTGAACAACTCAAGATTGAATCGACATTATTTGAAATACGCTCATGCTACCATGCGTATGTTATTTTTACTCGCATTATTTTAGCAGCAGAGCTTCTCCTGCCATCTTCCAACACAAGAGACCCAGCTACTGTATACCTAAGCGACACACAGTGTTTAGTTCATGTTCAACTTTCGATGTGTAACGAAAAAAGAATTTGCGTTTCAAATGTGTGTACTTTAAATATGCAATCGGTGACGGCAATTAAATTGTTTCTCCTCACGATGAATCAAATTTATTGCTTTGGACAGCTTATATTGATCAATAAAAACAGTTCGACGATATGATGTGAACGAAATGTGGCGTGGACAGTGGTTATTATTGTGGATAATTTTTGATTTTATTGCGTGAGAATGATATTTTGGAATGTCAATTCTATTTATTCTGTTTTGTAAAAGCAGTGAATAGTGAGAAAATATCTAAGAGAATTCAATTACATTGTTTATCAATGGATTATAAGTAAAAATGTGATCAACATTATCAATGTATGTGATTTTCTTGACAAATAAACTTTAGAATGTGATTTTTTTGCAAATGCCTTTGATTAGTGAAATATTGTTCGAACAGCGATCATATTTTTTGTTTGCAAAATTAAATAAATATGGCTTTAGCATATGTGGATATGTCTTCGGTAATCGAGGCGGTAAGAAGTTATTAAATCTGGATTAAAAGTGAATGAAGCAAACAAATACTGGTGAACTGTTACAAATTGGACAAATGTTTTCTCATTTTGTCGTTATTTCGGTTGATAGCTTTCAAACCAATGATTTATGCTTCACTTCATAATTTCCTTCTCATAAAACAGCTAATTAATTTTTGTTTAATAGGAAATCAACTCGAAATTGCTCACTATTATTTGATAATTGAAATTCTAGTCGAATGAATTTTTTATTGTTTATTTCTGTATGACGATTGATTCGAAATAGTCCAATTTAAGTGGCTGATTGTGAAGTCTCAGCAAGGAGTAGCAATCGAGCAAGAAAAATACAACTAGACATATAACAAATTTAAGATTTAACTTATAAAATGGCTAAAAAATATTCAAAAATTGGCCTCGTACATTCGTATGTTATGCATTCGAAAACATTAATATAGGTCAATATTTCTATCCAAGCTACTGATTTTATTCATTGATCTCAAATGTGATTTTTAAGAATAGAAGTGCCGGCAAAAAGGAGTTCATCCTTCAAATAAACTCCACATTTCAAAATCAGTGAGCTAATTGACGGACGATGAGTATTATCTCATTTGGCGCCTTTAAATGAATATTTGAGTCCTAAAATGTATGCGAAATAGTGATATGTCACTTGCATATTACCAATCGTTGAGAAAAAAAAAATTCTTACGAGAGCTAGCAAAATATTCATAACATTTATTGAAATAAGTACAAGGCTTTGACTTAACTTATCGGGATGTCGGTGATCGGAAAATTCATAGCACTTTCAATCAAAATTAAAAAAACGTTGGCTTCCGAAATATGTATCTCATATAGCAAATACTGATATTGTCTGTATAAAACATTCATGCAAATACGTTTATTGAAAATATTTAATTTAGGTTTTTCTTTATTTCATTCAATCAAAAATTAGGAGCGTCTAACGAGTCATAGCGGTATTGGTTTGTCAAGTGCCAGTCAAGTTTATAATACTCATACAGGACATGGGAATAGCGGTCGCACAGTAGCAACAAGTCATAGCGGTGGGAATGGAAGCAGCAGTGCACATGCCAACACACACGGGCCATCGCCATCCATAGGTTAGTTGCTTATAATGCTTTTCTTGAATCCTTCATGAGGCTCAACAAGAGATAATGTGAAAGTGTAAATCAGTTCCTCGCATATGAATTAGATATTATCAGAAAAGACGGCTAATGATTTTAAATATAAAAATCCCTCTTTTGCATTGAAAAATGTCGTAAATATTGTAATTAGTTCATAAATGTATGTCCATTTGGCCAATATATAGTAAATGTTAGTAAAATCTCGCACAAAGGAAAAAAAACCATGCGGATTTCATTCAAAGCCGGTGAATTAAGCCGAGCATATATACTTTGCCGGCATTCAACCAAATTCGACAGTTGATAACCGGATCGACGACTAAATTTAATCAAATTTACATGGAATAACGCATAATATTACTAGCATAAATCGTTTAAAATAATATCCCTAAAATACAAATTCAACAGACATGCACCACCCAGCACTACAATCAGATTTTCAGCCACCATACTTCCCACCACCGTTTCATCATACAACACAGAGTCCTCCACAACAACAAAACCATGGTGCGCACGGGATAGAATACTTGGGAGCTGCTGATCCATATGGTCATGTGGTAAATTTGCACAGATGAAAATGCAATAAACATAACAATTTTTTTCACAATTTGTTGCATATTTTCAAGTATCAACATTATAATCAATTGACTGGGCTGCGGCCGACGCAAGAACAAATCGGACTCCATCGAACTCATCGCGAGGCCGAACTTCAAGGTCATGTGGTAAGTTCTCATATATAATAGAATCTTCAAAACAAACGATTGCATTTCAAAAATCAAACAAAAACATTCATCGAATATTTTAAGCGTTCGCATATTCGATGAATGCGATCAAGCGCGATCCAAATATGAACTTCAATTGTAATTTTATGAAATTGACATGAGGAATTCATGTTCAATCATTTAATTGCTAATTAAATACAATAAATTAGGCCATAAATTGCAAGTAATTACCACTTCAAACAAAGTCTTACGATGTTGAAGCGTGGTGCTGGCATCCTTTTAAAATCGGTGATGGACAGTGATATGTTCAGACCAGAATTGCCATAAATTGCATTCATTTTTGCACTCAAATCGCAGTCATAAATCTGGCCGAGCATTTGTGTTATGGGTATTACATTTTAGAATCTCGAAACCAAATAAAATTTTAATGTTACGAATGTATTATGGAATATGTGCCGGTTTTAGTCGGATGCATCAGATTTGCATCTTGCTGATAATATTTTTATGAGGGGAACGTCCAATCACTGCAAAGTGTTGTTTTGCTCAGGATGCACCACATTTCTGATTCCCACTTTGAACATCAGATGTTGAATTTTTCTTTTCTTAGGCACTTCTTCGCCATGTCCTCGTTTTTATTATTTTATCTTTGATTCCTTTTTCCTTCGAATCATTCAATTACTTACGTTACATGAACATCGTCCATTTATAGGTTGATGTTCACATTCTTGTGCGTAATTTATGGTTTTGTCGTCGTCATAACTATTTTCACATAGTGCGATGCACAGTTTAGTCAGCACTGTTGAATTATATTGGTTGATTCTTCTTTCAATATTTTAAACCCATTTTTTAGCAATAATCTATACGAATTAAATGAATGTGAAAACACAGGAATATACAAAAATCGATTGGAATACAATTTATTCTTTTGCCATTTTTCCATTATATGTATATTCAGTGATCGTTTGCAGATTCAAGTCTGACTGAGAAACGATTCATTTGAATTGGTTAAGTTTCACGGCTTTTTTTAAATAATTTTTCTCTTTGGAACGTATGAAAGCGGCAGCAATGAATTGATCATGTTGAAGGACAACAATTTAAAGATTATGAAAAGATATGCACATGAACAATCTTAAGATGCAAAAAATATGACCTTCCGAAATCAATCATCGAAAATTTTTGTAAAACGCGGTCTATGCCGCAATTCATTTTTAATGTGTTCATTGGATGACAGCAATGACGTCGCTCCTTATTTTCGTTAGAAAATTCATGAGTTGAATTGTAAATTTGAGTAATTGAAATTCCTGAATGTAATGAAGTACTGTACAGTGTCTGGAATCACATTGGATTATTGGGTTTGATTCTTGAGTTTATAAAATGCCAGGCATCGATGGAAGACCCCCCGAAAATTCTTAACTCATAATGGCGCTTCATATTCAATTTTAATCAACATTGTAATATTCATTTTATAACATGAATATTATGTATTTAATACATAAACACAAATATATTTGCGTTGATTTTGTAAATCGTTCAGACTGTGAATACTTGCCGATTCTTCACTTCCATATCTCTATATCGATTAAATTAGTTGTTTTTTCCCAAATTTCTGACATTTTTGTGCTTCCGAGAAAAAAACGCACGCACGCACTCCTTCCGTATGGACCCTTTGGTTCGAATATTTTAACAAATTTAATATCTTGATTATGAATTGGAACGACTTTTACACTCTTGATGATGGTAGCATTGTTTCAATTCAGTCTATGTTCTCCATATAATTCATTCAATAGCCCATAAAACGGAAAAATACAGTGGTTATTTGAAGAAAAAGGGATGTTCGGAATGGAATTCAAAAAATGACAACTATGTTTTTTGCCCTCATGTTTAAATATGGTACATACACATAACAGAAATTTGACGTCGAGGAATTCGACTCAAAGGAGTTTTTCAAATCTTTCTGAAAAATTGTCGTAGGTTTGATTCTCCATTCATATACAGCAAAGTGTGTAGCGGTGTTGCGTGTTTTTTTTTCCTTCAAATATAGATCAAGACTTAGAATTCAACAAACTTTTCTGCTTCCAATGCAACTGAATCCATTAAATATACTTTGTATTATCCATTGAATATATCGATTTTTGCTATTTTCCATAGACGCAGCTATCACATGGATTTCCATATACAGATCGGCGTAGTGATTATAGCACTTCAATTGGTGTTGGTAATCCTGCAAATCGGCTACATGAACATGATCCATTGGCACTGCACCAAGCATTACAGAGTGCTGTTGACGATGGCCAAAACACTGGCATGGATGAAAACACCGGCTTTATGTCAGACCTACCTCTTTTGAAAAGTAAGCAGATTTAATATTCATTTGTAAATTGTAGTTGAATGATCGGAAAATTGTTGTGTAATTTTTAAATCCATAAACGTTGAATTAGCAGATACTTTCGTCAATTAAAATAAGCGATAGAAAATGTCCAAAAGATTTTCGCTAAAGTTTAACAAAATTTAAAGAAAAAATATACATATTCTTGAATACGCAAAGAGCATGAGAAGAGCTAATAAGAAATATGGAATTATGAGTTCTAAGATGCACAAAACGCCAAAGAATAATGAGAATATAGCTGTTACATCAGCTTATTTCAGTGGTCGAACCC
The DNA here is from genome assembly GCA_028476595.1 of Obolodiplosis robiniae. Taxonomy (NCBI): domain Eukaryota; kingdom Metazoa; phylum Arthropoda; class Insecta; order Diptera; family Cecidomyiidae; genus Obolodiplosis; species Obolodiplosis robiniae. The sequence goes on along the minus strand of CM052017.1, from coordinate 748,155 downwards.
AAGGGTTGTTTGGATAGATAAAAATATTTTCTTCATTATGAATAAGAGTAATGGTTAATGCAGAACAGCTATCCACGAAGATATTTTGGTATCAAACGTTGTACGAACATTATCCACCATAAAAATAAATGGATGGTCGTATCCATTCAAAATAAGTTCAGTCCGTGTTACGTGAAATTCCGAATGTAACAAAGAAAATATGCCATATCATTGGACAGATTATGGTTATATGATCAGAATGAACTGTTTTAATTAGGCATATTTAGGTTGATAGGTGTGCAATGGAATGCATCCCAAATTTTCTCAACAGCAAACCCAAATAACATAACATACAAATATAGACATTGACAAAAAAGAGGGCGAACAAAAGGAGATATCGAAAAAATGGAAAAAAATGTTTAAAGGCGGCTAATAAAACATCAACAAATACTTTCTGCCATTCACATGATGTTTTTGTGTGTTATGTGATTCGTTGCATACAAATACGAGACATATACAAATTACAGTGTTCATTATGCTTTATTCCGTAGTTTTGTTGGTTTTCAATTTCTATTCGCCTCATATTGCGAATGCTGAAAATTAGCTATGTTCTGTTCGGTGGTTTGTAAACCTTGACAATCAACCAAATAATGAAATTGGAGAGCATAAGTATAGTTATTGGCACAGTTTTCTCTCGAAATAAACTTTGGTTCAGAATACAGGATAAATAGCTTAGAAACATATGCCTGGTCATATTACGTATTTCGAGTCATGTAATTACTCTTCAAATAATCATTCCGTGTTTTATTCACACATTCGCACTTATTTCACACCAAGATATCGCAACTCATAAAAAACCGTGTAATTAGATACATGCTTTGACATCCTTCATGAGCTAAGATTGATTTTTTGTAAATTTTGCTCGGGAGAAAAATGAACTAAAACTACAAATATGCGATAGAACAGTTTTCATTTCAAGAACAGATTGTTATGTAAGCGTGACAGAAATGAATCATGATTCAATTGAGGCTATTCGTTGATTTTTTTTAGATGTTTTTACGGATGCAAATCGGGCGTATCATTCAAACATCTGTGCGAATTGTAAATATCCTAAAATCCGTTTCATTTTCAATTAAAACAATTCACTATTTGCATTTTATTCATTTCTGTTGTTTGATGTTATTTGTGTTTTTTGTGTTGTCTTTTTTCATTGCTATCCAAATTTTAAGTAGCAGTTCATTGTCTTTTTGATTCTTTAGTTATCACTCGAAATGTGCACGCTCGAAATTGATCTATTATATTCTTAAAGTTTACATATCATAGTCATTCATTTGATTTATAATTAGTTACTAATATGGATTTTGTTATAAAATTAATGTCAATAGCTATGAAAAGTGGAAAAGAACCAAATAACTTGAGCGTGGGCTCACCAAGCGATGTGTTTTGTTCAGTACCTGGTCGCCTGAGTCTTCTTTCGAGTACATCGAAGTACAAAGTTACAATAGCAGAAGTTCAGAGGAGGCTTTCACCGCCGGAATGTCTAAACGCATCGTTATTAGGTGGTGTTTTACGCCGGTATGTTTTCTACAATATTTTTTTCGAAAAACTTGCTTCTCATACAAGCAAATACATAAATTATAATTTGATTTGACTATCACAATTTTATTGTTATAGAGCCAAAAGTAAAAACGGAGGCCGACTGTTACGTGAAAAATTAGAGAAAATTGGATTAAATTTACCTGCAGGACGTCGCAAGGCTGCCAACGTTACGTTACTAACATCACTAGTTGAAGGTAAGATGTCTATATCTATACTTAACAATATTATTATTTGAAGAAATGTGAAGAAATGGGAAGCGTTTTTTTGATTTGGTGCCCCATGATATTTCTCTTATGTTGACAATATCTCTTTTACAATGCAGGAGAGGCAATTCATTTAGCTCGTGACTTTGGCTATGTGTGTGAAACAGAATTTCCTTCAAGACAAGTTGCGGAATATTTGCTTCGTCAGCATACAGAGCCGCAAGAGACATATCGACGGAAGGAGCTGCTTTTGAACACAAAACAAGTAAGTGTAGTGTTATTTCTAAGGAAATGAACGATAAGGCTGCTAGTCCCTACAATGATGAGAGCTCGAATCGTGACTGGAAGTTCGACCGCAGTCACTGATTTTGTTGCTGTTTTTGAAAAAAATCGTCCTCCTAGTGGCTAGAAACTGAAAACTAGCAGCCGAAGAGATTCATATTTGATATAAATTCAATCAACGCACTGTTCTGTATGGCAGGTTACAAAGGAACTGATGGACTTATTAAATCAGGATAGATCACCTTTATGCAACACACGCCCTCAGCATATATTAGATCCATCAATACAACGACATTTGACACATTTCTCCTTGATATCTCATGGCTTCGGATCTCCTGCCATCGTTGCTGCCTTAACAGCAATTCAGGTAAAACAATGCACTTTATTGTCACTATTCTGGACACTTATCAAAACTTTGTTTCACTTCCCCAGAATTTTTTGAATGAATCTCTCAAATATTTGGATAAAATGTACCCAACAAATGGCGGAGGTATGGTTTCATCTTCAATCGATAAAAACAAAATGGACAACGACAAAAAGTGATGATATTTTGCAAATTTGTTTTTAAGAAAAGCGTTTCGAAAAAAGATGTGACAGTTTACTGGAAGCACATAAGAAGATCATTGAAAATCATCAAAAGTCATTCAAAAAAGAGTTTTAAATTAAAACTTTTAATGATTATCATCAAATGGAAACTGCATATTCGGCGCTACACTCTATTTGTTGTCGAAGCTAACCTCCAATTTTTCTTTAAATACCAATGGATGACGAACAAATGGATTTCAATTGAAATTTTAACAACAATGTTTAGCAAATGTGTTCAAACAATTGACTAAACTAAATTCCGATTTCGCGAATATCAATTCTATCTATACATAAATAAGAATATGAGATAATTTTACTTTAATGCTAATAAGACTCTGACATTTTAATATTTTCCAACCACTATGCAGTTTGGCAATTAAACAAATCACTGCGCTGACATATGGAGAACTTCAAATGATTCTGACCGAAAATTTTATTTTATAAAACTGAAGAATGCGTGCAAATTTGGCCTAAGGAAGGTTGTTTATTTACTTGCTTGCCAAAACTATGAATTTCGCCGCATTTATACACCCACCAAGCCGCCAATAACAAGATTTCTGTTCCTACCTAATAATATTGATGATTTCAGGAGAAGCTGAAGGGAATCAATCTTATACTCAATGCGGTCTTCTGTGTACATAGCTATCGAATAGATTCCTTCTTGAGTTATGCGCACAATAATTCTAGAATCGCTTTTTAATCCTCTTGGGGATAAAAGAATATTTGGGCAAGCTCTAGCTTGAAAATCTTGCAATCAAACGAAAGATGAAATGTGTTTTTTTTTAAATGACCTTAGCCTTGGTCAGTTTTTTTTATATTTCTTTGATCGTCTGGCATTTATGCGTCCTGCTAGATCTATTCAGAACGACAAAAATGAAATGGCTTACGAATGTTTATTCAATAAATAGCTTTAATTTAATGATATTTATTTATAATTTATTGAAAAATATCTGAATTATCAACACATATGAAAACGCGATGAATTGAAATTCTAGGTATTATGTTCGAAATTGAGTTCACAGAGATTTCCATTTTAAAATAATCTAACAGTATTGAACATTGCAATTTTTTGTACAACGCCGCCAGAAGATTAACTCGCTTTTCCGATATCATTTCACAACTCATATTCATTAAAACAAACGACAAAGAACGTTATATGATGTATCAAGTAGCAATTGAACCGTATAACTTGTCCAAGTGCCATATGATTTATTGTTAGGTTGGCATTAGATGCGAATGTATTATTTAGGTGCCTCTGTGAAAAGAATTATCCGCCTTTGGTTGACTGACTAATTGTTTTCTCCATTTCGCATGAAAAACAATCAAAGTTAGCCGGTTTCTCTTGATCAAGCAACAGGAAATAGCTATAGCTAACTGCAAATTTTAGCCAACTGTTTATATTTAGATGCCTGACCGATTCACATCCCGTAAATTAGTCAGTCACCATTAATCACAAGGGTAATAAATCAAGGTTATGTAATAATGAGATTTCAATAAATTCACGCAAGCGTTGTTTATTCCAACCAATAGATGATTCCCTTCAAATTCTCTGGCTTCTTTTGCTTGAAAAATCTCCGTTTATTATAATATGGTCAATTATATACCCAGAGAAAATTATTTCGATAACAAAGCGAATCCATTTGTGACTGATTGTCACATCGTACTACTGCTATAGGATATACTATTCAATTGTCATTAGCGTATAGGTGGTATTGAGTGAAGTACGCATGTAGCGTTCGTATACAGACACGTTCGCAAAAGCATGCACAACATACCGTTCTCGTTTTTCGTATTGAGGGCCTCCTCCATAGCACCTATACGCTAGTAAATATTGAATAGCACATCCTATAGCAGTATCATAATGAGTTGGCTATTGTGAGGCTATCGCTTTTAACCTATTTGTAAAGTAAAGTTATAGAATCAATTTTATTCATTCGCCGTGTGTTTTAGGTAATTTCATTAAATATAGGTGTAAAACATAAGTAAGTCCAATTTTTCAGTTCTCAGCTCACGAATATACATTTACAAATCAGGTGTGAATTTGTCCTGTGTAATAAGATCGTTCATCATTCACTCAATTCTGTCACTCAAATGCGCGCAAAATTATTCGCTATGTTAAGTTCATTGCGACAAATATAATTCCAATACTAAGGCGGATTTAAATAATTGTCAGAATTTGAGATGGACATTTTCCATCCGCTGTTCAATTATCAAAGGGTTTTGTTTTGACAGACATTGATTTGTGTCTGCTGGAGGATTTACATACACCTAAATAAAATGACAATTGAATAAACAGACACACTAAATTTTAGTGTGAATATTAAATTTAAAGATAAAGACTCTTAAATCTGTTGAATTTGCAGGAGGAACAGATAAATAATAGGACATAAATTAACTACAGTTATACGCCTTCCCTTGTAAAGCGCAAATTTCCGAAATATGTATTTAGATTAAGCTACATTCTCTTATACTTATGTATAGATTTATACTCAAATTCGAGACTTTACAACAACTCTGTAAATTAAGATTCAACACATTCACATCTAATAATGAATAAATAGCTATTATATCAATTGAAATGATCACAAAAGTTGCAATTATGTTTTATTTTCGCATGAATTATTGAGTTTGAAACTCTGACTGAAGCTTTTGCACTCGAATCAAAGCAATGGAATAACAATTGCTACACGGTACACCATCGTACTGAGGGCGCTGAAATATGACGCTCTTATCCCCAAAAAGTGTGTCTGAAAATTTTGCTATATCCATTTTTTTTCCTGTGTCCAACCTGTTGACATTTTTTCGTGTCTCCTTGAACATTCTTTCCATCGATTTATATGTACCGATATATTTAGGTAATATTTGATAAACCAACAGATGTCGATGCAGTGCCTTTCATTTCCTTTCCTTTCTTTTCTCTGCAGTATTCCTTCATTTGATATTTGCCCTTTTCCACATAAAATGCTACTAAACCAATACAATAGAAAATTACCTCAGCACCTTCAAACTGCACAAGTAATACACCATTTTATCCACATGACCCACTAGCTTTTTATACAATTCATTTATACTCACTCACACAATTGCATATACGTCATTTCCACATTTTCCGTCTTCTTTTATGTTCGGTCCGTATTAAGTTTATTTCGAAAAATTAGTTCAGTTTTTCTTCTCTGATGTGTAAGTTCACCATATAGATTTTACCAAATTTTGGATTTGTTATAGTAAATTAGCAAATGGAAAATTGTTGAAAATAAATTGAACCAAATTATAGAAATTAAATAGAAAAACCCACAATTTCGAATTAAATAATCTGAAAATTCAAACTCAAAATACTATTATGTAATTAACTTGTGTTCCCATTAATATCTTTAAAGTGACATCAGGGAATAAAGATAAAGCGGATTCACCTTTTCCACTGTTGTGTAAGTTCATTATTCAATATTATACTTATATTACTGCGTTCAATATCTATTTTTTCCATTACAAATCATCTTGTAGTTGAATCGTGGTTCTCGTTTCGAGAAAACTTTGTTTCAATCAAAATTTGTCTGGAGTTTTTAAAATTATCGAACTATTTTCTTATGAAATTATGTTTTATTATTCACAAATCGTTAACATTTCACTGGACGAGTTTGTGATTGATCTACGCCTGTGAAAAACAACATGTAAAAAGAGAAAGTATATAAAAGACATAAGAATGATTGGAAAATGTTTTTTTTTTAAATTGATGAAAAACAAAAATGAATATTATTCTGACACTCAAAGACAATGCTCGCTTTTAAAATGAAACGATGTTTGGAACTTAGATATTACCTTCATACTCTTACCACATCGTATAATTTGTTGTGAAAAGCATGTTTCGCATAAAATATTTTAATAAAAATTCATAAAAGATATTTTTGAAATAAAAATCGATGTCCAAATTTCAATTGGGTCCTTGATCCGAACCATTTATTAGACTTTAATAGGCTTTTCGGCCACATCGATTTCTTTACGTAACACGTGGTTGAATACCAATACATAAAGAACACTTGACTTTTATTTCGATTTTCCATGTTCCGATGTTTCCAACGTTTTCATGTGATTTGTTTACACATGACCTACTTACTGACTTAAAATCCGAAACATGTATGTTGCATGTAATGTATTTACACCTTGTTCCATTGAATTTTCGCATTGGTAAAGCTTCAGAATTGATAGTAGTTGCTCAAATAGGACACATCTGTCATATTCATGGCATGTACAAGTTAGTATTTGCTTAGTGTTTTGTTCGCTTTTGAAAGTTTGAACTCTATTGTTATATCAAATCGTTGCGTACGAGAAAATATACTTAATATATCTTTTGAATTCTGGGAAAATGTCTTATCTTTTCTAGATAATCACTGGTTTGCAGCGGACTTAGTAAAATATTCTAAATAATATCGATAAAATAGATAAAAACATTGAATTAAAATGCAATTTTACGAGGCAACAAAAATATGTTTTTTTCTCGCTTCATTAGTTTGTTTATTCGGAGGTAATTGAAAACGATGTATGATACTTTTCTTTTCTAGCAAAAGTTGAAAACTAAGAAATGAAAGCTAGCAACTAAAAGCTAAAATGAAAAGCATCATGTACTTATTAAACTTCAGCTTAAATAAGTTTTGTTGTAAACTAACAATGACTTGCTTTCAGCGACAAATTCTATTGAATGTTATGAGTGTAATAGTGAGTATGATCCTCGTTGTGGAGATCCATTTGACGCATACTCACTTGGGAAAGTGAATTGCAGCTTGAAGACACGTCCAGAACATCTACCTGGCATTGATTCGGCTCTTTGCAGAAAAACTTCTCAGAAAAGTATAACATTACAGTCTCATGAATCTTATTTTATATTTTCATTCTTGTTTAATTGCAAGTATTTGGGAAAGTGCGTGTTGTTCGAGGCTGTGGATATATAACATCAGACAACGATAATAAGGGATGTGTGAAGAAGACTGGAACATTCGAAGGTATGTATACATTATTTGATGAAATAAGCAAGGATTTGAATATTTTTGATTTTGTTTTAGTTCAAAACTTCTTCTGTTCGTGCACAAACGACCTCTGTAATGGCGCCCCTACTCTAAAACGCTCTTCATTGATAGTTCTTTATGCATTATGTGCATTCACAGCTATTTGTCGATTACAATAGATCCATCCGAGCTCCCAAAAGTCATTCCAATTAAGTTGATTTCTTGCCATTAAGTAGGTGAGTATCACAAAGTTTCGAATACATCTTCAATTTTTCTTCTGAATGACAGTTCTCGTAGAAGATGAGAGGTGAAGCCCAGCTAAATCAACAAGAGTGATCAAATGAAACTATCCCAATAAATTTATATTCATTTCAATTAAATATCATTGTAATGAGTTCGCACGAAAAGGAATTATTGCATAACAAATGACTCTATTTGAGGAATATTGTACTCTTAATCTGTTCGCCAGGCGCCAGGAATGACAGGAGCTGTTTTTTATTGACACAAAGCTGAAAGTGAAAGTACACTGAAAAAATAATTGTTAATTTGGTCCTGAATAAACTATCAAAATCTACTAGGCTTCCATCAAAATATCAATATAAGAAATTAAGACAACTCTAACTAATATTTTCTGTAAAATTTGAATATTTGAACGGGAAACCAGGAAATTTCGTATTTCGATAGTTTATCCTGGACCAGCTTCACAATTTTTTTGACGGTATAGTCACACTTTTCCAACCTCAGAGCATTACAGACAAAACTGGCCAAGAAATTTGTTGAACTCTGTTATAACGTTAAACATAATATTTTATTTTTCCTTATTTCAAATCGAAGTACGTACATATTTTAGCATGCAAACCTAAAAATAATTGATAAGCTTTAATAGAAAAGCTTTTTAAAAGAGGTAATTAGTTCGATACAATAAATAAAACAAAAACAAAGGATCGAAATGTTAATAGAAAATAGATGAAATCATTTACTAATGCTGATATATGTTATTTGTATTTTTAGGTTATTTTAACTAGTGGAAAATCACAAAAAATTACGAATAATAATGAAGAACAATGAGAAATAATGACAAATAATGAAACATTAAAAAAACACGAATTTCCACTTGTCTTGTTGGACGTTTAAAACGTGCAACTTGGCTTGCTATTCTCACACACATGCTATTTTCGAAAATCTGTTTATCTTTGAAAAAAATATCAGCTATCTATAGGCAAATGAAAATATACCGCTTTTTATGCGCAATCAACAAACGAAAGGAGGACAAAAATTATTCAACTCTAAATCTCACCTAAAGATATTATTAGCCATGATTGCGATGCGTTTATGCAATTCAAATATTTGAAATCATTTCAAATAATAACAAATACATAATTGAATTTGCCAAATGTTTTATGTGTTCCAATAAATTGGCAACGCTTTTGTTCTTTCTTTTATCAGGAAATCTGATCCACAATTAGTGGATTGAAATGATAATGAATTAACGAGGATCGATTCGAAACCAAGAATTCCAATTTAATAGCCAAAATAGAATTGCCGAGCAAATACAACAAAAATGCAACGAAATAGTTTGTATGGAATGCCGAATTTGATTTCATTTTATGTGCCTTGTAAAGAGAATTAAGAGGAAACAATTCCATGAGTTGGGTTGAGAAAGTAAAATACAGCTGTATTTTTTTTATCTCGCAGCGGCAACTGATATATTGTTATTGCATCCGCAATATTAAAATATTGTAGAATTAATAGAATAAAGTGCTATCAAAGTTCTATACGAACCGAATTCAATTCATTGATTCGGTATCAGACATTGCTATATTCAACATGCATAGATTTAGGAACGGTTCTTTTTGTAGGAAGGCCGGGACGGTATTTGTAGTTTGACACGAATGTATGTAATTTGTGGAATTAAAGAATACATTCTTGTTGTTTTTATGATTTTATACCAATTTGTTTTTATTATATCTTCATAAACAGGATAAGAGGTTTTTATTTTTATTTGTAAAATACAAACATAAAAATATAACCACTAAAAAATCAAACATAGTCATAGAACTAATTGTATTAATAATCAATTTCTCTTTCATTATCCATTGCTTGCCAAAGCTTTCAATCAATTCAAATCGGCATTTAGATCATTTCATCTTAATCTCTCGGAAATCTTTTCTATTCAAATGAGTCTTACAAAATTGAGTAATCATTAAGATGGAAATGACGTGTTGAGTGGAAAATGAGATTTTTGCAACGAAAATGCGCCGATTTAATTGTAACTTATCATTCCGGCAATTCTCACAACCTAATTTTTTATTAAAGATTTATTGTTTATATTCTATGTTAAACAAGTATTTATAGAATGATTTTATGTATTTTTTTTAGGATTCAGTATTCCATTTTTGTTAAAATCTCCTATTTACGCAACATGAAGACTTTTCATTTTGCTTAATGTTCTCTTGTAAACTTATCGCTTCACTCGGCTGTGGGAATATAAAAATACTGAAGTTCAAGCAAGTGTCTCCGTATTTTGAAGTAATTAGTTTTTCAGATGATTAGAAAAGAAAAAAGTGGGATTCGCATGGTGGTTTTATGAGCGGTGTTCGTATTGATTATCTTTTTTGGTTTAATATCGTATTCCAATTCTGAATTATTCACTTTATTGTCATATGGTAAAATAATGAGCTTCGAATATTTGTCGAAAGAAATTTGTTCGTAGAGTGATCTGTTTACAAGTTAACACTTTTCTGGAGTTACCATTTTGGAAGAAGTTGCACAACATTCATACGAATGGGGAATACTCGCACACAAATGGTGCACATTTCAAGTGCATGCTCATTCATCTTAACAGTTAAGAAAATAAATAAAATAAAGGTATGGAACCTTCGCTTTTGATTAATATTAATTTTTAATTTTACAAATATCATATACTCTTATAAAAAATCCAACAATCTCTATCTTAAAAATTTATCTGTTCACATATTTTCCTAATCATTTCCTTCTTTCATTTCAATATCTCATTTGTTTTATATAATATAGACACATTTGCTACGGATAAAAAAATAAATACATACATTTTTTAAACACAATTTGTTCGTTCGCTTTGACATTGATGTAGAATCATTTACCTGTTCATCAAATACGATGTGTAACACAATGCGATTCTACAGATGCAATTGTTGTTTGTCCATTATTTTATCATAAACTCGATCTGAGTTTTAAATCCAATTTTACTTTACTTTCGTTTCATTTCATATTTTACATTTTTAGCTTATAATTTCAAGTCTTAATAATATCGATAAGTAAATGTTTTGTCCTACATTTTGCTTAGTTTAGCTCAAAGAAAATTCAGAAAGTTCTGCTTTAACATTACATCTTTGATGTTGATGAACTGTACAGCTGCATTCGATGCTACTAATAATGACGTAAATTAGTACCCAAACAATAAAAAAATGCACTTTATAGTGAACGATTTCAAAAGAAATTCAAGTGTGCTTCACTGAATGATTCAACAAAAAATCAACTTAAAAACACTAGCTAACAGTGCTGCATAAAAATGGGAACATTATATTTCAATAGAAAAGAAAACGGTTTATTTTGAATTATATATGTAAGTAAATCTTTGAATAATATTTAAATTGATTGCTGAATTTACAAAAGCTAAATTGTAAATTAAAAAAAATATCTTATCCAAATTCATCAACATTATTCATTAAAATTCAAATTTTTAATATATTTTCGGTAGAGGCCAACAAGTGCTGGCTGTGGCTATGTTTTTATTGCACAGCTGTTGCTGATGCAGAATTCGTATTTAAAATCATCATATTTTTGATGGATGCCACCTCGGATTCAAGCCGAGCAATTTGTGTTTTAAGGTGTACATTTTCTTCCTTTACGTTGCCTTCATCCGCATTGCTATTGATTTCGAGGTGGCACATAACTGGCGCACGGAATGATTTTGGCTCTCCAAATCGATGATTACGATCATCACGATCGGAACTATTTTCATTAACACTCAACACACTGCCCATTGTCAATCCATTCATCACGCCGACGCTACTCAGATTGGCCGCCAAATTACCAATTGCTGCACCGATTCCATTTATACCGACGGATGATGGGATTGTGAAAGTCTTGGCGGTCATTGAACGTATAATTTGGTTAGGTTCAGACCGATCACCCAATGGATAGGTTCGTTGAATGCCCCATTCAGCAGTTCCAATTGATATGCCCGAGTCACGTTCGTCGGAGGAAGTGTCGCCTCCATCCATGCATCCTCCATATGGTGGCGACAAACGTGAATTCGGCTCCTGTTTAATATGTTGCAAGGCTAATAATGCTGTGGCTGCATCTTTATCGCCCAGATGTGATTTGTGTCTTAATTTTAACGGTAAACTATTATTTGTGTCTGATATTGGCTGATTGTCCACACTGTATTGATCGTCTTCTGCTGAAGCTGAACTACCTAGAGAAGCCTGCAAATTGAAAAATATGGTAGTTAGGGCCCTTCACGATATATCAATAATGATAAATTGATCCCAAATGCTTTTTATTCAATGAATTTCTGAGATTGCTGAATGCTTTGGTTTGTAATAATCATTGTATGAACACACTCAGATGAATTTTACTTACATAAATATTTCTTGGAGGGGTTTCGCTGCCGTTTTTAGCTTTATGAGTACCATTACGATTGTTTGTATCACTATTGCGGCGTCGCGACAGATTCAATACGTTCGAATCGTCATCGACCGAAGCTAAATCAGTATCACTTCCGGTGCAGTTTGAGTTTGGATGACTAATTTTATTCATATCGCTTGCATCGAAATGCTGCTGCAAGGGATGCAGATGTTGGTGTGAAGGTATTGCGTGTACTGATGCATGTCGAAGATGATCGACTTGTGGATTGGATGATCGAGAAATTGGTGAAACATGTTGATTGTATCGTGCTGGAATTAAACAAAAAAATATTTATTTCCAGCTAATGTGTGTCGTTACGGCGCATCAAATACTTACCATTCACAGTAGAGTTATTATTGCAACCATTGGTATTGTTGTTTGAATTTGGATGTTCCATATTATGGAAATTTGATCTGGGACCTCCATAAATTTCATGTCTAACATCAATTTCGTTGGGCCCACTCTCACGGTATTTCTACATATATTCAATAGATGAACATTTAAAATATGTTCGAAATTTTCAAATATATTGACTTACATAAGCATTTCGTTGTGGTGTTGCATCTAAATAGCTGTTGTTCAAGTGTGCAAAGGCAGCAGCCGCAACAACAGCAGACGACTGTATTTGAGATGCCTGCGGTATGATTGGAGCTACAATTGTAGATGTTGTGTTTGAGGCACCAGATGATGGTGGTGATGAGGAGTCAACTGAAGTTGGACCTGAAATTTTAGCTCAAATAATCAAAACATTTTGATGGGTTTATAAAAAAACTATTGCCGGTCATCAGTTCATGTTGAAAAATTATTATTTGCAGAATTTTATACTCATGAATGTGCAGAGTGATAATCATCGACAATAATTGTAGGGTTAAGTTAAATTACCTGACGATGACTGTTGAATCACCGATGTTTGAATTGGTGGTGAGCCCGGTGACTGGGGATACAAATCGTTCGATGATGATCCATTATTACTGAATTTTGGTCTTTTCGTTATGCTCAAAACCTGTTCGGTGGTTGGCAGGGTTGCCATGATTTGTTCCACACTAACCAAATTTTCTCCACAAATATTGTATTTGTCTTTAATTGCATCTAGCTGAGCTTTGAGGACATGATTCTCTTTAGTTAATTCAACAACTCGCTGTTCCAACACCATGTCATTGTATCGGCGTTTTTCTCGAGATCGTTTTGCAGCTTCATTGTTGCGACGCCTACGATCCCAATAGCTGTCATCTTTTTTGTTGTCAGGTATGAATTCGCGTTGTTTGCGCTGTGTGAATAAATCTTTACGCTTGAGTTGTGAATTCAAATCGTAGCCATTAGAATATTCATCTTGACTATTTGGACTTATTGGACTTCCATTCATAAGAATTGCACTGTTTGAGTGACTTTCGTGAACGAAATTCGTTGGAGATGATGAGGTTGATATATTGTTCAAATGAGTGTGCGTTTGATGTGACGATCGATGTCCATTTTTACTGGTGTTACTTGTCTGAAAAACGTACAATAGATCCAAGTTTCATTTAGAACCAATTTTCTTTTGAGAAAACAATTAAAATTGATAAAATATGAACGAACGGCAATACCTTGGAGGTGTTGCTGTCATTTGAAGTACTGTTAATACATACGCTGTGTAACCCGTTATTCGTTCCACTCAACATGTTTTGGCTGTGACCGTTGATAGGCATTTTAGAAACTATGCGTCTGTCTGTCTGTCTTCAAATTTATATATATATATATATAAATGTATAAATGTATAGATGTATAGATATGCATATAAAGGTATATATATACATGTATATAGCGATTCGGGAATTCACTTTACAAACAAATTCCGAAAGTTTGGAATATTGCGCTCGTTACGATAGGAACATCTCCTTTTGCATTCGAAATTTGCATTCCTCATTCGATAACACCTATATGAAAAGTAATATAAACGAAAAAAATGTCATTACTATCGAAATATATAAACAACATCAAAGATTATGCAAGTTTTTAAAATCTGCCCTGGGAAAATCAAGCGTCAATCGCAAAATCAAGCGGAGATTCATTCAAAAACGTTATGCACATAAGCGCTGGGTCATATATTCATCAAAGGATGTTAAGTTGGAATTCATTCGATATGAGAATTATGAGGTCTTCAGTTTTATTTGTATGGTCTATCAAATATGTGAATGTTCCCAGATTAATGTGTATATGTGCCCCTAATATATATACTTATTTGATTATTATATTGCTTTCCGCCGAATAATCGTGTACCATGCGTTCAGTGTGCGTTAATCGTATCAGCGAAAGAGCAACATATAGATCGATATTATTTATATAGAACAATTTCGTAATTGTTAATCAGTTCTTCTTTTTTCTTTCATCGCCGTCGGGGCAATGGGAATAGCAATCCTAATTATGATAATACACAACACCAAATTGGGTCATTGTTGATTAGATATTACGTTAATAAAATAGGTTAACTATTTATTTATATAACTTTCTATCCTTTGTTCTCTACTCACGATGTATGCGTAACAATACGGAACACTATTTCCAGCTGTGAATTGTAGCGTAGTGTGTTGGTTTTGCATCTAACAGTTTTCAATCTACCTATGTACATATACATGGAACGCAATTTTCTTCTTTTCACTCTTCTCTGAGCTGCGTTAGATAAATTCTATTAAGTGCCACAGAATGATCTGTTATTCAATGCTACAACCTATGTAATCAGATCAATTTACTGACTAGTGAGTGATTCCCGTTATTTGTTGTAAATTTTAGAAACAATTCAGCCTTTTATCTCACACTTGACTTTCAAAGGTTTATACAAATTTTTGAAAGTTTAAACTTATTTACAGCTACAGCGACAGCTGAAACGCTAGAAAAATTCTGATAATCGATATTCCATTTGAAATATGACAAATCCCAGATATGTAAAAATTTTGTTTTATTATCGACAACATTTCTATCAAGTTGTAATACTATCACTAATTTCCATATTCTTAATTTTGAGCAGCACGTGGAAAAATGTAGCCATCCGATCCATTTGATATTATTGTTTGATTCAATAAAAGTATGTTGAATGATACGATTGCTACAAATTGCACTGAATTTATTTGCTGGAATGATCTAAGCAATTCAAAAATTTCCCATAAAGCTAACATTTTAGATAGATTCTGAGCCACCAAAAACATCGAAATGTTGAACTTTATTCCAGAGCCATCAAAATTACATAGACTGCAGCAACAGATATGAGTGTAATTTGAATGATCCACTTCTTCCGATCACCGATTTTATACACTTATGTCTGTAATTTCAGGATGCATTCAATTTCATTTGTAGAATCACCAAGCGGATAGATTTTTTACGAAACGTTATTGAACAAATGATTCAAGCATTAAATTGTTAAATTGTCCGTTAAATTTCATACAGTAATAGAATTTGATACAGTTGTCGAAATTGTACTAATAAACGAATGAAGCCTATATAAACGTTGGCGATGAATACGAAAATATTAAAGCTTATATTTGTGTAAACTGTAAAGTGTGTTGTTTCTCTAATGACGTATCTTGGTCACATGTCTGTGACAACCATACCTTCTGCACTTACAATAAAAAACATTCAAACCTTATGCTACCGGTGAAAAGCAATACAATACGAAAAAAAAACATCGAGTTGCACGTGTTTTGAGTTCTTACACAATGATAAAATTTATCAGCATATTTTACTATGTGTTTACCGAATGCAGTGTTTGCAATTCACATGTAGCTTAGACGCGGAATGCTATGCCACATAAGTCTTATGAAAAAACAGCATTCGATTCAATGAAGAAAAAAAAAAAAAAAAAAATGCCTGTACACAAAATCTACGGAAAATGTGTTATCAAATGTACAATTGTCAAAAAATACCAAACATTTCACTGCGATAATATTTTATTTCTTGCAAATTAAGCAGAAAAAAACAAACTAAATACCAAGGGGCTTGGAAGTAATTGTACAATGATGAAATATTTGAAAATACACGTGTCAAATACGGTGAATATTTGGATGACAACCAATACAAGTGTTATTTGCATTCATGAAAATGTCGCGTGTTAATTCGCAATATTCACAGATATTCGTACATTTTTGGAGAAAGATCATCTATTTGTATAATTGAGCCCCTATCTCCATGCAGTTTGTGTTTATCAAATGATATTGCCAAATAAAAATCTAAAAGAGAACGAGGAAATTACCAAAGAGAGAAAAAAACAAGATTGAGAACTATATTTATTTTAGATATTATTTAAAGTTTGAAAAACTGAACCAAACTCCATTTCCATTGAAAATACATAATTATGTTTATATTGAGCGGTTAATGGTTTTTATTTAAGCTTTTAAATTCGCGAGTGGAGGCGCCATTTTAAAAAATGGTAGAAAACTTCAAGAGACTCTTTTCATTGTGGCTTTCAAAGAATACTGTACATGTAGTGTTTGTTCGTTTGAAAAGCTGATTTTTTGGTCATTCATTCGTTCGTAGGAAAAATAGATGTCCTTCTGTACATTCTAAACATTTTCATTCTCCAATTTTTTTTTCGGACAATGTCAACGAAAACAACATCCTACTATTATTTATAACGATTTTTGAAATATTTAAAGAGATCGAAATTGAAATTGTATTTAACTTTTGATCAAAACTTTTTCAAATTAATGGTATTTTTAATGCATTTCAAACGTTCACATTGAAGCTAATCGCTTTACTCAGTTAGATGAACATTAAATTTAGTAAGACGAGAATGATAAGAAGTATTTTTAAATTCAGAATGTAGTTGACTGATGTATCGAAATTGTACACATATCGAAAATATAGTTCGAGTAATTCAATGATTTTGCAACCGTTGAAATGATTACGAATGCAGTGTTCTCGACACATTAAAATGAAGAACATACGAAAAACAACAACGTTCGTTTGACTGCATTATACTTGTACTATAAGACACGGAACGCAACTTGTTCCTAGTATGAAGATAATGTGTGTGCTTGGTTGAAATGACTTCCTGGTTTTGCCAGTGTTGCGTTGTCTCGTTTACGCTTTACTATATTATTCGCAGTGATTAAGAGATATTTGGAAAATACATCAGTTTGACTTGGCATTGACAGGACTTTATATAAAGCGCACATAATTCGTGACAGAAATGAATGTCTGTTTTTACTGAGAAATCGTGCATAGTCACATATGATACACGATTGTGAAAAATGGTCGTTTTTAAAATTTATAGTTTTTTCCTCGTTTTCACCCAATTAATTTAATGTAGTTGAGCTGTAAAAGAGCAAAAAAGCAAAATTGGATGATTTAGATGACATCACTGTTGATCATTGGTCATCTTTGTTCTGAAACTCTTTTCAATCGAGCGCATGCTATCGATGCAATATTGATACAACGCCATTTCACTTCAAATGACTCACTATCGACGTAGAAGAATATTCATTACTTGCAAAAGAGACACAAATAGAGGAAAAAGTTAGTTCAACTTTTAATATTTCCGTGTGCTTACATTATCTGGCTGCATATTTTTCTTACAACTCGTAATTGGATTTTATGAATAATTCAGACACAAATTAAATGAGGGAAAACAAAGCGCAACAATTAATATTCGCACTATGATTATAAAAAGAAAAATCATTACATCACACATGGCAAATCTTTTATCGACAATTTGCTTCGTAAATAAACTTTATTGGTCCATAATTTATTTTATTATTGTTGATGATGTGAGTCATTATATCGTTACTATTTGACAATTGCAGCTGCGTATTTAATCGAACATATTGCATTTAAATAATAAAAAAAAGCAACGAAATATAGTGCATTTATATGATGATGCATAACATATTTCGCTTCTTCATCTCGCTCTTTTTTCTTTATTTTCGCCGTTTCCATTTGCAAACTCTTTTAATTCAATTCCGAGTCAGTTAAATGAGTTTATTTATAAAAATGTATGAAGGTCTATGTCACACACATACTGCATACATAATGTATTGGAAACTAAAATAATTGCGCAAATGAAAGCACGCGGAATTACTTCACATCTGATACTTTTTCGACAATGCCTCACTATATGCACGTTTAATGAACTGTATGATTGAGTATAGTTCTTTGACCCAAGATCATTTTAATGAAGCGCTCAGCAGAATTGAAATACTATTTGAGCACTTCAATTTTCTCGGTTTTCACAAACTTTTTGAATGGGTACAACGCTATACGAGAATAGAGGGAAATCTCTCAAGCACATTATCGACGAAATTGCAGTCAAATTTTGGATAACTTGTGAATCAGTTAAGTAATTCAAAATATAAATTTATGCAATTTAAAATTGTACCTCTATTTGATCATGTTACGGAAGGGCAATGAAACAATTTTTCCAAGAATAAAACTTATTTACGTCAATAGATCGAATATATTTATATTGTATTAAAAATTTGCAAAACTAAGTAAAAACTTACAAATGCACTTATACAATGGTTGCCCTATTCATTTTATTCATCCAATCCTGAGATAAAGTCTTCTGTTCGCTTTATACAAATACAAATGCCATGCGGCGGCACGTTTTACATGCGAATGCGTGCCTTGCTTGGCACGTTGACATACTTATATATAAAACATCAAATAGGTCTGGTATCATATGCATGCCACACGTGCATTAATGAATTGACCGAACAA
The DNA here is from genome assembly GCA_028476595.1 of Obolodiplosis robiniae. Lineage (NCBI taxonomy): Eukaryota > Metazoa > Arthropoda > Insecta > Diptera > Cecidomyiidae > Obolodiplosis > Obolodiplosis robiniae. The sequence goes on along the minus strand of CM052017.1, from coordinate 729,155 downwards.
GAGATAGATAGAGAAACTAACGCAAAGAGAGATGTGTGAAAGAAATATAAAATAACATAGCGAATGTGGCGTGTGCACATTAGGTAGGCACACATATAATGTAAATGGAGAAACAACTTTCATGGCATTTGTCGCCTCTTGCTTACGAATTAAATGAAAATATAGTACAAGTGACCCACCTTTTTTCGCCTTTAAAATTGTCGGGAAAGGAGAGAATCAAGAAACAGTGTGTATTATTTGTGGCAAAAAAGTAAAAGACGTTGTCTTTTTTCTTATCCACCATCATCGTATGATGAAAAGTGTGACACAAATAAAATAAAATAACACAATCAGCACAGAATATAAACTGATTCGTTGGACGGACTAAACATCCATGTCACAAATATTAAATGAATGAGTAGTTATAACTGGAATTCTTCGTACTAAATTAACGTAAATGATTTAAAATCAACAATTCTTTAAACGATCTAACAGTCTGGTAACATTTTTGGGGTCATCACATGTTTATATTATGTTCATTCTGGTTTTAAATCGGTACTAATAGCAAAAGAGGTGAAGCCGATGAGTAGCCATAAGAAATATTTATTGCTTACCATGAGGGAAATAGGAAATCGAAAATGTTCTAAAAGCATAACAGTGTGCTTTTTGGAATTGTATTATTTGGTGTTCGATCGAGAAGTTTAAGTTTTCAATTGAATACAATCGTATATTATTCGCAGGCTAATTTCAATTGATATGGAGATTTTTCAACATTTTTTAAGTGAGAAAAATCTCATATATAGTTATGTAGCCTGTTGGATCAATCCAGACGCTCTTTGGATAAAAAAAAACTCATCACGCGCGCACAAAACAACAGTTTCGGTTTTTTACGCTTTTGATATTCTCAAATACATGAAAATAAACAAAACTGTGATTAGTATAACAGTGTATGTATACATGGTTGAGTATGAAATGTAACAAACGAGGCAAAAAAGACCATAGACGCAATGGGAATGTCGGGATTCAGACAGTCAGAACAGCAGAGCTGGGGAAAGGAGAATAGAGGAGTTTAGTGCGTAGACGATATAAAAGCGTGATATATAGAGACTCAGTTACATTGGCATGTATTGTTTAAATGAGTCAACTGAATGGTGTGTATGTACTATATTTTTATACATCGAGAATATTTTTGGTGTGTATAAACGCGTGGAATGAACTCTCCGTGTCTCGCTTTTTGTCTGTACGACACGAAGCGCACGCGGTTAACACTGACATTCACATTCACATTGATTCTGCTTTGCACGAACACATGCAAGGGGTATGTCTAGCCTTGGTAAGTTCAGTGAACCAAAATGCAAGAGCCAATTCAATTAAATATACGAGGATTTTGGCTTTTTATATTTTCTTCGTTATTGTGCTCTGTGTGCTGCACGTCTCTTTCCCTTCAGACTGCTACCATATTTTGTAGAGTCGGATTTAGGTATCTAAATTGCCATTTTTGTTTGCTAGATCTTACTTTTGATTCCTTAAAGGACTCCGTCCAGTTTTTGTATATATCTACTATTCATTTATCAGAATGAAATCTTATACGTTTCATTCCTTTTTTGTAACGATTTATTACTAATTCGATGGCTTGTTTTGGCTTTTATCAATTCCATATTTCCATTTTGCGTTTGTTTCAGATGTTTGAATGGAAAGTGGGTGCAGGGCTAAAAAATAGATTTGCATTCAACATATCGTGAAACCAAAAGGTTTTCATTTTAAATCCAATCCTTAGCATACATCACCCACCAAAAAGAATCACTGTAAGTAGTAGTTGTAACACCAAACATAGTGACATGTCCGGATTAGTTGTGTGCGACATGACATACCATGCAATCGAAATCAATGTACACTTTTGTTTTCACACAAAATGTGAATTACAATCACTTAAAATAATCGCTAAATGAAACATTATACTGGAGAAAAGATCAGCTGATTTCGTTGGGCGATACAAATCGTCTAGTTTGATTTTCAGCAGGCACATATTTTTTCTTTCGATTTTTTTTCAAAACTCTTTTTATATTCCTCAGAAAAATCATTGAAATTAAGAGCACAAGTTTATTCACGTATAACACGAGACAGACAGTCCAACACTCAACTATTGTTCTTTGTTTGATTTCAGAGCTGGAATAATCAAAATGTGTGCATACACGATTCAATATTCGCACACACTTGAATGTGCGCCAAACCAACTCTTTGTGTTTTCAGTGTTGACACACAATTGCATCGAAATGTTAGGTTAGTGAAAAACGATTTCAAATCTGACACAAACCGTCGCAAATGTCAGAATTCGATGCAAATGTGCGTGCACATTGCAGTTTTCTTAAAAACATAAAAAAAATTTGCCGCGGCTCACATTCAACTGTGTGTGCGACTGTTAAAATGTGTACGCACAAACATTGTGCATATTCCAGCTCTGTTTAATTTGTATACATTATTTAATTGTGAGTGTCGCTGTTGTGAATTGGTTGTTTCCCGCTTATTCGCAAGCATTCAAATATTGAGAAATCAACAAAGAGGTAAATTTTCAAAATCAACAGAAGCATTTTGAATTGCTTCGAATGTTCATGCATGCCTACACTGTGAAATTGTAATTATACTGAAGAATCCAGCTTGAACATTTATATTGGGAATGTGTAGTTTTGCTAACTCCATAACAATAAATCACGTGAGGACGGCTAATGTAATTTAATTGAAACTTTTGAGTTATTCGAGCAGCTCTCGAATCGGCTTTATCCTAGTTTCTTATCTCCGGCGAGATAATTTTAGTGGGATCTCAATGAAATGTAAAAATAAATATATTGCATTCGGTGTTGTGTAATGCATTTCTATTGATAAGACAAATCTAGATATTAAAATGTATTCTTTACATAGATCAATATTCTTAAAAGCTTTGATATACAAAATAAAACATCTTTAAAAACTTTAACCAATAAACACCATACATTGTAAAACGGCTACCGAATAGTGCCGAACTATTTCAGCTGAATGGCAAATATCAAAAATTTTATCTTAGAAAAGAACGATTCAGTGATGTCAGCTCTTTTTTCGTATGTGTATTTTGAAGGACGGCAGAGTAAAAGCGACAAGACAAAAAAAGGATTCAAGTAAAGCGCAAGTGTGAAAAGATGGTGATAAAAGCTCATATTCTGAAATCAAATTCATCCGCCGCATGCAAATGAGCGAAGATCTAGTATCATCTAAAATGAAATTAGGTATAATCGTAAGAATAAATACGGCTTTTGGAACGTCTTCGTATCCTTATTGTCATTTTTATAAGCTCATAAATATAGTTCCTTTTTGGAGTGATTTTTATTACTTTTTATTCATTTTTTATAAGCATTAGTCATGGCCAGTAGCGACCCAGCCGTAGACTAACTTGGGACTTTTCGACTATATTTTGACTGGTGAAAACTGTTCACTTCAATTTATATTTTGTTTATATTTTGGATGAAAAAAAAACCAACTTAGCCGGTGTACTAATCGACTGCCTCAAAGCTATTTTTTATTCACACGGCTTGCTGTGAACTAAATCACATAAATATATTAATATCTCTTGAACGATCCATTATTTTACTCTGGAAAAAATCTAGGATAAAATGTCAATCCCATTCAAGGTCTCTCAAACGCAAAACAGAGCGATTTAAGTTTATGTTTGAAAGACACTAATTCAATTTTCGTTGCTTGGTTGATGAATTTGTGCTCTTGCCAAAGTTTCCCCATCAACATCATCATTTAGTTTTGAGTTATTTAAGTTTTTCTTCTGGCTCTCCTGGGTCAGGCCGGTTTTCCATGGTTTCCCGGGCTCAATTTGGTATCTATAGTCACTCGTAGATATCCCCCATCCCTGTAATTGTCTTTGTTAAAGTCGTTCCATGGGCGGAATTTCTACCGTATTGGGCACTTTGCCAGTATGCATGAGCTACTGCGTAGCTCTTGTACATATTGGTATATATTTTGAATTCGTAATAAATAAATAAATAAATAAATGTTGGAATGGTGCGCATTTAAGTGCTGTATCAGGTTTATTAAATTGATCCATTTTGTGAACGTATCCGGTTAATGTGATAACATTACCCGTGTCTTTTTACTGAACCTTATATAGTTATATGAATTATGCAGCCGATTAACATTTCATTTTATATCTGAGGCCCTTGAAAACTATCATATTATTCTAATGGAATTGGCTCCATTTCATATGGCCTCATAATTTTTGAAAAAAATGGAAAAGAAATTTTTCTCGTGATTCCAAAGAGCTTTCTAATTTATATAGAATTATCAAGTAAATAAAGGGTGATTTTTTAAGTGGTTTCTTTTTGAAAATCGAAAAAAACGCAAAAAATTTCGAAAAGTGAATCAAATCTTTATTGAAATCGATAAATTGGTTCTTGCCATTTACTTTTTGAAAATAATTTCATGCCCCACAAAAAATAATCCAGGGGCGTTAAATCGCACGATCTGGCCGGCCAATGAACGGGGCCGAAACGAGAGATGAACTGTTCGCCGAACTTACGGCGCAGTTCGTCCATGGATGGTCCCGATTTGCAAGCGTTGCTCGTTTGTAAGTCTTTCCATCTTGAAATTGCAAAGCATACTGAGCATTTTTGACTATGACAGACGTCAGTTGGAATTTGACATCTGTCAAAAAATTAAACGTCAAAAAGAAACCAGCTAAAAAATCACCCTTTATTACATACATGTAACTCTTTTTTCATAGGTTCCCATTAAGAGTATACATTTAAAATTAATTTATTCAAAATCAAACAATGCATTTTCCGATCAGCCGGAAAAGGAACAAATGTGAGTTGTGGAAGTTTGTTTTATTCAAGGTGACGAATTACAAGTATATAAAAGCAGAAAAATTTTTATTCCGCATCGAATTGAAGTCGAGTCTTCCATACTAAATCCTCAGAAGTCCTTTTCCTCATAAAAAATCCTAAATAGCTCTGACTGTCACAATCAATTTACTAGGATTTCATCGTGGATTATTTAAGCACCATGAATGAAGTGGATAAAACGAAGGCGATACTATCGTAATGCATATTACAAAAATGAAGGATGACAAAGGATTTATCGCTGTGAAGGCAATGGAGATATCGAAGAAGATTGAAATGAGGAGGGAGATGGAGAGAAAGCTAAGAAGGAGTCATTAAAGAGGGTTGGGAAGGAATGCAACGAAGCGCACACTCGAAAAGCCTCGATTACATCAACGCGCACTCTGATTCTATTTTTATAGAGCGAATTTAATGAACGAAAAACGAGGCTATCGCACACAGTTTGCTCGAAACCGTACGTATGTTGAATACGTGTGTTTTATTTACTTTAATTGCAATTTCTGTTTGGACGACATATCAGTCAATCTACATAAAGATGTATGTGCAAAACGAGAGCATTGGCTAGAAAATCGGATACGCGATTTCATTCGTGAAAGTCTATCTTGAAAAAAATCAACAAAATAATAGAAGGAATAGCGAAATTATAAGCTATTTTTATTCAATGATCATTGATGAGAATAAAATAAATTAATGAGTGAGTACTTGTTCTAATCGAAATATTATACAATGCCATGGTGATAATGTGCATTGGAACCGATTGAGTAACATTTACAAATTGCTACATCATTTCCGTACTCAGTCCAAAAACATAAGTATATTGCCATGTAGATTTGATATGTGTTGCTAATATTAACGAACAATTGCGTAATTCTTTCTTCCCAGAATATTTTGCTGACAATTTGACTTGAAATGCGCAAATAACTCATCTCTCAAAGTATGACGAGAAGCACACCAATAAACGGCATACAATGAATTAGAACGAAATACACGTGGCTTTTCGTATATATGAAACGCCAATGACTGTTGAAATTTAAATTCATTTTTTTTGTTTTATTTATATAATTGCCGCGGACGAATTGGTGTTCGACAAAGTTATAAATGATACCTGTTCAAATATTGCATCCAGTTTCACAACGTATTGCGAAATAATATCGAGTCAACAAATTGGAATCTATTACGCAATTCGATTATACTGTTGCAACAATAAATTATCACTCCGACACGTAAATAAGGCAAATGAATCACCACCAAACTAGTAAGAATACACTGCATATTCTCTTTGATAAACAACATTAAGATTGAAATACTTACAAAATATTGTTTGTTGGAAGTTTTTACGTAATAAAGGATGATCAATTCTAGTTGCAAAGGAATTGAGCGTTTTCCAGAAATGTTGATTCTCGTGAAGTCCAATTTCTCCACTGACGTTTTATTTCCTCGGTGATGCCTTTTTGTTTTCCGATGCAAGCTCAACAAATATATATATATATATATATATATATATATATATAATTAAAGAAACCAATGTGTGCGCTCGACAATTACGGAAACAAACAAAATAAATGCGACGATATCACGAAATGATGATCCTTGTTAAGCTCCGAATATGCTTGTATTCATCACTTTGAGTATGATTGTCCTTTATGTAAAGTGTTTTTCGCATATTTGCTATCAGTCCAAAGATAGAAATTATGATTTTGTTATTATCATTTCCTTATCTCACTCCGTATGCACAAAATCCAAAAGTCCACAAATACAGATTTTTCTTTCCGAATAAAAAAGCGCAATAATATTCCTTTATCCAATTGCTTGTCTATAGAATTTGTGGTAGATTAAAAAACACAAAGCAGAAAGAGTCACAAATAACAAGAATGATTCATACAATTTTACGTGCGTCGCACTTTTGAATCACACATACAAGCAGCACACCACCACGAAAATGTTCCATAAACTAATTCACACTGTTGAGGATTTTCGATTGTTTCAGTGCACTTTCATGAAATACTTTTGCCAACACTAGTATTCATTAAAATATTTTTGAATGAATATATCACCTTGAACTAGAAATATTTTCAACGACGAAAATAGTAATTTATCACCTCTGTAACACGAGCATAGAATTACATCCACAAGACAATAACGTATTGCCGCTCAGACAGAATACAATGTATTTGCAAATTTCATAAACTGTCAACAGGACGCCGACTTGAGTAAAAACAAGTTAATACACATAATCACGAAACAAATTCCCGTGCTAGGTGCTACTTCTTTTTCTATTTGCATCAATATTTATATAAGAATGTTGTTTCCTCTGCTCTGCTCTGCTCTGCTTTTGAATCGCAGTTTATTTTATTGAGTAGTTCGGTGTGTTGATTTGATTCCACAATCCATGACACGATGTAAAAATTGCGTTACGAATGATCACAGCTGAATGAGACGTAAACGTGTTTGGTACTTTCTTCGGCTGATCAATTTGTTCTACAATATGTTTCGTTTTATTTTTGAATTATGTATCATTATATCGTTGTCAGAATGGCGTGTTGCTTCCAAATGTTTCTTATTTGTCCTATATCTAAGTCATGCAGTGCACTTTATATTTCGTTCCTCAATTTTTAAACCAAACTACCAAAAATCTTGATCTCTCCGGGATTATTTCAAATGTCATTGATACTTCTATGGAGGCACACAACAATCAGTTCACAGAATTAAATGTTTGTTACACAATATATTATTATATCCCTTTGAACGTTCTCAACTGTAAATCACACTTGCGGAATTCTCCCAAATTCAATATCTTTTAATACTCATGCGGCACTTTTTCTCATTGATGATTGGATTGGGTTACTCACAATTTCAATTTATTGAATATAGTTTATCGACTTCATTTAAATGCGCTACGATTTTCACAATTAATAAATATTTGCACTTTAAAAAAGAGATATCATAAGAATAAGAATATAGTTGAATTCATTGTAAAAAATTCCGATATTCAAAAATTCTTAATAAACTTTCTTCAAGAGAAAATACATCCGTTCATGATCAGCGTCAGACACAAACTGTTTTCACCGATTTCATGTACAGATGAATTGATATGAAGTAGAAAAGTGTTTCATACAAGCAAGCAAGAGCCGTCTAGCGAATCTTGTTGTGATTATATACATGCAATACATAGAACGAACGAAGTCAATGGTTACGGCGACCGCAGCTCTGGCAACGGCAACGAACACGACACTTAGCGGCTCGTGTAAAGCGTTATACACATTCGTGCGTCAGCAATAGTCGCAGACAATAAAAGTCCGACCGATATATGTGCATATACCATCTATTTATATATAGAGCAACAGTGTCATGTACTTTTTCATTAAGTTTTGATAAAATTACTGATAAATTTTGTTTTAACACAGAATATATGTTTTATACAAGACATCCAGCTGCACAGAGAAAATTATGTTGCAAAAGATTTTTTATTGCAATGTCGGATGATTTCACATTCATATTTTTTTTTTATTTGTGATCAGTGAAATTTGAACAGATTTGAACAAAGATACATCAAAAATATTTGTATGCATAGAATTTACGGAAAGTTTGATATTTAATACATTTGCACGCTCACAAATACTACCAAAGTAGTGAGAAATGAACTGCGTATGAAATTAAAAAAAATAATCAAATGCACTCAAATAACAATAAAGGCAGATAAACAACATTGTATTTATATTGAAGACGCGACATATAACATAAATGTGAAAGCTCGCTTATGCACAATCAGAGTAAGAGAATATGATATGATTGCATTTATTCTATCCTATTCTTTTTTTCCATTATTTGTGTTCTCTTCGATCGCCTAAGCGTCTACAAATTTCAAAAAATATGCTCTTATTTCCTAAATGCTTCACAGATTTTTTTCTCAATTTCAATTGGGTTAATTGGTATTCTGATATTGAGATTGAGAAGGCAGTCATCACTAGAACATTTATAAAAACAATCTAGTTTTGACAGAAAGAAAAGTTGTAATCCAAGCTTCATTAAGCTTAAAGGATTTTATATTTGTTTCATAATTTCAGAGCATGTTCCTATTTTGCCGAGCCAGTGTCAAGGGCACTGTTATATCATTGCAATATTTTTCTACATTCCTTATTATAGGAATCTAGTTCCAGTGGGGGACTTGCTCCGTAAATAGCCTCTTTCTTTTCAAATCATTGCATTATGCTTTTGTAATATACCAACAAACTTAATTTCAAAGATTAGACGGTTTTACGATCACATATTATTATAAGATCTGAGACATTTACATTCTGCTCATTTTCTAATAGTTGCTGTTGCTTTTTACCTTCTTAGTAAAGAGAAAGTACGTAAAATAATGGGAATTAGGAACTGAGCTGAGTAGAAACAGTTGAAAGCTAGCACAAAGACAGTATTGGCACATTTTTAGCTGTGAAACATTATTTGATCCAGTGTATATGTATGGGCGCATGCTATTCACAATATCAAGAGCAACAACTATTCGTTTTGTCTGTGCAACGCTTATTACTTATTCGCATAATATTTACTTTCGACGCGCTATTGAGTCGTAGAAAATGAGAAGGTGAATGGAATATTAGGCAGAAGTGAATAGCGGTGAAATATATACATACACATGAGCAAAAATATTGGCGATATACAAACAATGTTTGGGTGCTGGCGTTTCGCTTTTCTTTCTTATAACTTTATCGTATTTCTTTTGAGAACCGATGATACAATGCCAATAACGTGATCTTTTTTCCAACACAACCGTTTTCGACCAAGAAAAAATATAAGCCGCATATGAAAGAAATGTTTCGAAACGTGATTTATGTTTTTTTTTCTTTGTGTGAAATTCAGTCTTGTGTTTCTAATTTCATTCGCAATTTATTTTTACCTACTCATTTGCATGTCACATGCAGCGTATGCGCCAACATCACTCTGTGATTAAAGTATGTATTTCGCTAAATCTTCTTCATTCCATTTGATACCATATGTCCAATTCAAATTTCATATTATTGCTATGTCGGTGTTAGCTTTATATCAAATATGTTTCGATATGCGTTTTTATTATTCATTTAATTGACATGATTTTTTCAATATTATTCGTATTTCAATGATTTTTTCACATTAAAATCGGCTAAATTCAAAGTTTGAACTACAAAATAGGACTTTTGTATACAAAAATGTTATAAAATGAATACATGAATACGTATATTACACTCAAAACTTTTTCTTAGAATTTCAATTATTATTATCAATTGGTTTGAATTGGTTATAATAAAAATATTGAAATCAATGCATAAAGCCTAGATAACAATTCACGCGATTAGTTAACCAAACTAAAATATGACTTAACAAGTAACAGAAAAAGGTACAGCGTTCGAATGTCTACAGTGGCAGATAAGAAATGCTCAAAATACAACCATATTATAAAGGGGAAAAAACAATGTCAATGGCATGAAAATAAAATGCATGATGCAATAAATTGTATTATCAAAGACTCGGAACTTGCCAGGCACATTGATTGTTTATAAATATAAATAATCAGATGATGAAACATCCAAACCTATATTCACAGAAACGATAAGTGAAAAAAGCAAATGTCATTAAGAAATATAAAATATATCAGACATTAAATTATTTAAATATTCCTTCTAATGATTTATGAAGTCAGTTTTAAAAATAGTTGATTAAGAGGTCTGTCGCACCCAAATAAATTGATCAAATTGATTCGGCTTGAAAAGGTACTTCAAACTCGAGAAATGACTAAAGCTACAGCTGCAACTACCAATACTGTAATGGTGCAAAGGTCGTAGCTCATTCGGTATAAATTTAATTGTCTCTGTAAGAATATTTCAATATTTGTAATCGAATGCAACATCAAAGAAAGCAAGGAAATGGAAATGACAAAATCACATATTTGCAGAAAATGATGAAGTACAAGCAAAAGTGAATTCCAATGAATTGGAACCGTTTGTGTATTATAACCTGCATGTTGCGATACATATTCAGAATATATAAAATAGCAGACGCGAAAGCGCGACGACTTGAAAGGGTCAAGGGGACGTCGTGCAGTACAATGCACCTTATTTTGAAGCAGACAGTAAGTGTGTGTATAATATGTGCTGCGTATACAATTTTCGCATACACAATTTGATTGCTTTCAATACACGCTCAACAGCCGTGCTCCGGCGTTGAACTCCAGTAGTGAAAAACATTGAATGACCAGCTATTTGTGTGACGAAAGATTTGTGCAAACGAAGAATTGAAGGTAAGATACATGTTTTGTTATGTGTTTCAGAATCAGCAAAAATTGTGCTGACAATAGCATTGCCAAAAATGATTCCTAATTAAACCAATAGCAATATCAATATGTTCAAGTTAATTTCCTTCGCCATTGAATAATTCATTTCACACACTAGGATAAACTCATCAGATATTTAAATTTACAAAAACGATCTAAGCTAGAAAGGGGAAGACATGAATTCAAGAGCAAAACAATCAATACAGCAAAACGTGATAATGTTAATATGATTTTCTCCAAAAGTATGAAAGAAAAACATAAAATCAAAAGCGGGATAAATGTCTTCTCTATTCGTCTAAATGCTATTTTTCTTTGCTTTCGCGGCAACCTCAGTATGAATGCGAAATGCCAATATCTTCTTTATGCCGTGCGATGGGTCATTGCATCGCCGAAAGCTAACGCCGCCGAAATATGAGTTCAAGCTTAGATTCTTCTTTATTATTTAGTAGACGTGGATTTCATCGAATTTCCAATTGGATACATAGTACAGGCACCGCATATCGAAATCGACGACCGCTTACATAGTTCCATCGGCATTAACTCGAATAAGCTCCATGCATAACAAAGAAATATAAATTATTTATACAAATATTTTGTGGCAATATTCATCGATCGCAATATTCCAGCATGTATTCTGGTTGATTTTGCTATGCTGTTGTCTGATGCACTAGTATGTATTTAATGGCATTCCTAAACAGCGAACAGTCAGTACTTTATGGGAATGTGTTTAGTTTGTCTGAAAAAACATCACAATGGAGCGTATTTATTAAAATTCATTCGGCTTTTCTTACGTATCTTGACGAAAATTTCTCCAAAAATATTTATACAACAATTCTTATATGGCTCTCTCTAACGCAGAGATATTTTAGCTACGATTTCTGCAGTTCTAATAAACAGATATTAGACATTACAAATTTAAAAGCAGTTTTTCTTATATTGTCCTTTTTTCATTCATAAAATGAAAATGCGAGTAAAAAAAACAAAAGGTGAAGTTTGGTTAGCATTTAGAAGATACTGGACAACAGAGATATTTTGATCGAAGGTTTGCGATATTAGGAAAGATTTGGATAGATCTGGTTGTGTGCAAACAAAATAAACCAGCGCTACACACTGTGTAATATTCAGTAAGCTACACAAATGAGCACACTTTTTTCAAACACGGTTCCGATTTTCCAAATACAAATCTTCAAACAACAATGAACCTAGCCGTGTTATGCTGAATAGACTGATTTTATGCTACAACAGCGTTGCTTCAATGTTGAAACGCCAGGTACATACGATTCTGATCGATTCATGAAAGGTTTATCCGCTGCATTCCTTCAATTCGAATTATTAATTAATAATCGATGCACACATAGCTCGGCTTATTGTTGTATGTAGATTTGTACTGGGTAAACACTTATCAGGTACAACAAGTGTGCAAATTTATAATTTGTGTGTAGTGATTAGGTAGAAAGAATAAAGCGATGGAATAAATACTTTGATGATCTGCTGAGTTTAGAAAATACTTATTCGGTGAATGAGAGTGTGACTGAAAATGCGATTGAAGATGTGAATGAAGAGATAAGTATGGATGGGTTTCAGGTTGGTGTAAATAAATTCATTGGGGGTAGGGCTGCGGGGGAAATGAATGTTTGATCAATAGTTGTTTGCCTCCAATTGGTAGGTTGCAATCGTATTTTTAATTTAGTGGCACGGTGCAGTTATATCACCTGTGCGATGTCGGTAAAGTAAGGGTTAAACGGTATAACAATGTTCTATCTTCGAATTCGGTTCTAGTACTAGTTCTCAAATGAAATAATAACACTCTCTTTACTCAAATTTGAATAACTAAGGAATTCCTTTTTCGTTATTGGAAACTAAATTTAATGAAAGATTGTTATTATTTCAGCCAAGAAAAACTGAGAAGAGTTAAACTTGTTCAAATGAATCAGATTTTATTTAAGTTGATTTATAATCGAATACCCTGGTGAAATTTTCCCCTTGGTTGGTGGAGACGTATTTCAAGGGACGTAAGAAGAAAATCGTTCCGTAAAATAGGCCAGAATGCTTAATTGCGTTTTTTGTCTTTTGACGCTTGTTGTTATTTCTTATAATATTTACAACACTCACATACTTTCCGTGCATTATTAAATTATAAATATTTTGAATAAATAATAAATATTATATTTTTAAAGAACAATGTGCAAAATTTGCTCTTGTTTACACATTTTTATCTGCCTTTCAAATGTTCTAGTATTTTTGAAAACAAAATATCTGAAAAATCTATATATATTTTAAATTATGTTAAAACATGAGATTTATTTTGTTCAAAAAAGCTTAGACTTCAGAGATATTACATAGTGCAAATTAGTTCACATAAAATTTGGTATACAAATCATCATTGCTAGCGATTTTGTTTTTTCATTTATCATTGTGTTTGGTCATTGCTCTCTTGCGTTTTGCTGCGCAATTTTATGATCAAAAATACACGCACACAAATTTAAAGACGTATACAGCTAGAAATGAAGTGCTATATTTAAATCGAAGGAGAATTGGAGGGAGTGAATAATATTTTTTCTTTCTTTCATTTTTTATGCGAATATCATGGTAGAGACCATTAATCGAAAAAAGTTGTGGAAAACAAAGATTGCTAAACAACCGATAAGTGTTATCGGAATGATCCTTAGAACATTTGTTCTATGAATCACAATTACTTGCCAAAGTTTGAAAACTTTCAGAACGATTTCGGTTTATGTGGGAATTTTATGTTCTCTGACTGAAATTTTGCCTATTTAAGTTTAGGTGTTAATTCATTATCTAATATGAAAGATAGGGGAGAGAGAGAGAGAGAGAGAGAAAGAGAGAAAGAGACTTATACACTCATAATATTGTATTTTTCAATATCAATTTAGAGATAACTTGCACCGCAATACGTAATTCCGTTATGGCAGTACTGTGATATCGCACCACATACATGCGTATCACAGTTTCGTTCATGGTTTTTATTTTAAAAATTATTTTGAGATATGGAAATACTAGCAGACTAGCTTCATGCCAAGCACCAACAAACTCATATGCTCTGACAGCTGCTACACCTTTTGGAGTGCATTTTTGTACAGCTTCAACAGCTTACATTAAATATTGCCAATAGTCTTTGCCAATCTTCAAGAATCATCAGTTATTTGTTGAGCGATGAACGGTTATTCTCCGGAGGGATAAATACGGCTGCATCGTATCCAACCGAACAAGATGGAAAAATATTACATGCGAACGTGCAAAAAATATCATGCCATATAAAACGTATAGCATATGATTTCGTGTTTTTTTATATGATGATGAGTCATTAGCATGTCTGTGAGTCGTAAGTAATGAGTGCGATGCGCCTAAATAGACGGTCACCTTGAAAGTTTGTTGCTTTTTCGGGTGAAGGAACATAGGAATACGAGAATACATACAAAACCATGGCATAACACTATAGCTATATGAAATTATTGGCCTAACTTGCACTTTTCCCTGGTGATGGAAAGAAGTAATGATGTGTTTGTTCACTATTGAGCGGCAGCCGAATCCTTTTGCATGGCGGACAGTATACCATGTAAGAACAGAGGATAAACAGAAGAATAAAATTTGTGTGCTGTGCACAATCCGCATCCTGTTCATTCGGTCGTTTTTACTCACACTCTCACTCTCTATCTATCTTTATTTTTGTGTAATTGAAATCGATGTCTGCATTTGTATTTGTTTTGATCTTTGATCAACGCGCGAACGATTGGATATATTAAGGATTCAAGAATCTTAAAATCTATTCAAATCACTACAGATGAATGTGATAAAGTTATCCCCACTGACAAAATCTTTTGGAAACAATTTGAATGATTTGTCACTTTTTACCCAAAAACAATTGAGAAATTTGAATGCAAGTTTTTGTTCATATAATTACATGATATATTATAAATATATAATATGTTTTGTATTTCGAATTGTATATCTTAAGAAAGAAAGGAGATTGAACCCTGATTATTTGTCAGTAGGGATGAGAGAACAGTATTCTTTATTATAAAACTCACACACATTCCAGCTTTCTTCCAAGAAGCGATGATGTAAGTGAAATAAAATGAATGAAACAGGCATGAAATATACGTTCAGAATTTATTTGCTTGTAAGAATGTATCGTTTATCATTCAATAACGTGAAAATTTACAACTGAACAAAAATAATTTGGATAGTGTGCAATTCTCGAATGAGCAATTCTTTTTGCCGTAATATTTGCAATTTATAATAGTAGTATCAATATCAACGTTACGTTTACTGCGATCATTTCTTGAGTGTACATTGACGTTGCAAGTCAAAATGTTCCACGAAGGCAATACATATAAACGCATAGAGAAATGTATTTAAGATGATTGCAACGACGTGGATGGATGGCTGTTTTTTTACGAAAATGTATTTATAGATATCAGTATCGTCGATTGTGTGCAATCGTCAAAGCGAAAGAAAAAACAAATGCAGATAAGAGAAATTGTACAAATATTTATGCACGATCTTTGATTCCACACCGACTCAGTCTTCGCTCAATACATGGAACAAAGTTATTACGAAATTTGATAAATAATATAAAATTAATAATGAAACACGTAATACTTTTCACATTCAAACAGAACGTAGTGCTGATAGCGATTAGACATGAATATTTGCGGATCATTGCAGGTCATCGTCAATTGTGCTGCTTAATTGTCAATAAAGCAAAAATAAAATGGATGAAAATGAAATTGAAATTAGTTGACGGGGAAATGATGAAAATTTTGAAGCAGGTTCAAAGATAAAAGCATTCATTCCAAGGTCTTTGTAAATCTAATAGGTCTCTATGTCTAATTGTGATAAGAAAACATTGAGTTCGAATTCATAACTCAAGTTTTCAATATAATCAGTGCCCGAGAATTTCGTCGAAGTTTAAGTAACTTCAAATGTATTTGAATTTGCAATTCTATTTGAATTCATGTCCATACTACATATTTACTTCAGTAGACTGTCTCGATAATGCAATTGAATGAGAAAAATTATCCTGTTGTGTTTCGATGAGAATGTTGTTCATACGGTTCCGAGATTTCTTTCAGTCCGAACACTGTCGTTTATAGTGAGAGATCGCAATGGATTTCTGGGCTGTGCATCCGAATACACTCACACTGTCTTTTGTTCCTTTATAGTTGAATACGAATCACATCAGTTTATTGTTCATATTATAGGCTCAACGGCAAAATATTTAAAATACACAAGGAAGGAATTCGAGTGACGCATCTAGCGCTCCTTGTTTTTTCATATACAATAATCTTGCAGAGTATAAACCGAACCTTGCTTTGTTCGCGTTGTGAGCACAATGCACATATGAAATGAGGAAAAGACGCGGCAGTGTACGTGGTTTTTAGTACCGTATGCACGCATGTGTGAAAAATGCTGTGTGTTAATTTGTAAAGTATGGCCATGAAAGCGGTCAAATACATAATATGCTTTTTTCGTTTCATTATAATCGCTAATCGCAATTCTTTTATTGTGCATTCTCTCAGTCTCTAGGTTTTCGTCTTTTTTCGAAGAATTCACATGCGATCTATATACTCATATAATAAACGGAGCTCTAACGAAAATTGCCGAACGTATGTAATACACTTTACTGCAACAAATTAATTGCGTCGAATTATTTAAATACATTTTTCTAAAACAAACTTGATGATGAACTATAGTAAACTAGCATACACATTGAAAGCTATTCAAAGTTTATTATACAAAGTGAATTTTCTGTCTTTATCGACATATTTACATTTCTGTAGTCACATGTTTCAAAATTGTTCTTCCATCTGACCGTCAATATCAACGTGACTGCGACTGAAGTGAAAGCTCACGGATTGCCGGGAAACACATAACAAATTCGAATGACGCAAATATTCTGATGGTTAATGAAAGAACGTGATATAGACTACACGATTTGGAACAAAAGAAATTATGGATTTTATTGGTAAAGAGTTTATTTACATAGAGTACAATTGTGCTAATCCAGATTCTGCAACTGCACACCGTATTCCATAGGCAAGTGAAAAAAAATCATATGTATTTTTGTATCAAAATGCATTTGCATGTAAAGTGTTTTTTCTTCAATTCACGATTGCACATCATTCTCAAGGACAAAATTGTAACAGGCTCTCTCTCTCTCTCTCGGTCACTTGCGCGTGTGTGCATTTGTGTGCTCCAATGCATGCGAAAAACATTTCAAATGACAACAAAACGGCCTATGAATGTATATTCGCATTAAACAAGGGCTCGGAGGCAGAAAATATATAGCTTGCACGTAAAAAATGCGCAGAATACTCGCGGGCGCGCTCAATTTTGAATGCCAATGCACACTGCACATGCTATATAACAGTCAGCAAACGAACATGCCCGTGAACAACTGAATGATCCATACAAATTCCCGTAAATAAGAAAGAAATGCGAAAACAGATACTGAACTTCAACAACATATTATATGTCTGCCGTGTGCGGTATTACGACACATAGTAAAGTATAAAATGTGTCCTTGAACGCGAATGATGTACTCATTGGGTTGTTGATATTTTTTGCAAACTTTTTTTCGCGCTGGCTAAATTTGTTTCTGCTGTTTGTGTATTTTTTATGCGTCCGTTGTGTGTTGTTTGCCTCTTCTTGTTGCGTTCATTTTCGGTTCGTTGTATGATTTTTCATGATTGTTAATTTTTTGATTCTTTTGTTTCTCTTGCTGCTTTTCCTTTTTATTAGACGGTTGTATTATGATCATTTACTCAGTTCCGATACAAGCGTGAATTCCTATTCCAGACCTCTAATTTATGTGTATAAATATTCGTTTTGATCAGAATGTGCTCGTCAGATGCAAATTTTTTCTAAAGTGTTCCAAAAATGATTTTTCGGAATAAATAAAATGTCTATCATCCTCCTTTTTGGAACGGTCTAAAAATCGTCCTTGACATTATTGTGTAAAATATTGATTCTAACGCAAGAAAACTGAGAAAGTAACGTAAACATCTGACATGAGATCAATGTTTTTTTTTCGGAAAACTGGCACCGTTTTATAGATTTCAAGTGAAAGATTCTTTCCTTTTTCAATTTGTTAAATATTTTGTTGCACCAAATTTTCATATGGAAACAACAATCAGTCGAATCCCACCGACATCTATAAGATGTTGAAGTTCAAAAAACATGTAATATTAGAATAACCAATAAGGTGAACATTTTCTTAATTTTAGCAATGAAAAGCAATTTACCCGTAGAAATCAGCGCGCAGCCATTATGTTTATTCGAAAGAAGAAGCGAAGAAAGAAGTGATCGGTAAAAGGAAAAAGAAAACTGTTAGTATAATGGTAATGGTTATCGTAATGGTGTTTGCGCAAGTAACCAATACACGCGGATCCAAATCGGATATTGCGATCTAGGTCGCGAGTTTTGATCATATTTTGTGACTGTATTTATTGTTGAGTAATTTTTATTGAATTTCCAGCAACATTCAATGCTCTAACTTGATGTGTAACGTATGCTCAGTAAAAGCCTATGGTTTGACAACAAGCCCAAAGAAAGTATTCAGTAAAATGCGATAAAATTGTGTCTAAATTACGTATACGAACGATCACAAATTCATCGATGAAGAACGAATAATCGGCGGCAATGGCGAATAACTAAAGGCAAAGAGAAATAATAAGGCAATAAGTCGGTTTGTGTGACGTTAGCGAAACGTAGAAAATACACACAATGCGATATTTAGTGTTTCCATCATGCACTAGAAGAACATAGTGAACGGTTATAGTCGAGGTACGACCTAGATAATACAATTTATTTTCTAAAATAGACACACATAAACGAATCAGTTGCAGAGAAAGCGGTTTACTTTAAGAAGCACTCATTGTGCTGAAGATGTTGGAAAGACTTGAAAATGAAGCAAAGAGAACATCGCTAACGCACAGTGATGAAAATAAGAGAATAAGTGAAAGACGAGGAAAGCAATTGAGAGCAATTAGAATGGTAAAGCTATTTCACTTAACACATAACACGTTCATTGCATACTGCATTCGTAACATATTGAAACGAGTGATTTTGACCTAATAACACAAACTAGAAATTGCTTTTCACGTCGCTGTCTCTCTTGTTTTTCATGTTTCATCTGCGGCCAACATTTCTTTCGCCATTTAAATACAAAATCTCACCAACCGGATGTTTTTTTTTTTTAATGAATGAAAAGAAAAGAAAAGAAAATAGCGTGCTTTCGTATTGGCTGCTTATTGCACTGACTGGAAAAAAGCAGACAGATTCATCAAGCAGGGAAAAGAAACGAGGTTGATAGATTTTGAAGCTTTTATATAAATGTGGATTCAATAATATTGGAATTGATATGATGGGCAAATGTTCAGATTCTAACTATTTTCCAGATTTCCCACTTCTAGTGAAAGGAGGAATCAAATTTACATTAAAATTTAGATTTAAACCAATTTTGACACTGAAAAATTTGGAATAAGTTTTTTGTGCGTAGTTTCATTTTTTACTCTTATTTAAGGAATGTGATCCTTAAATGGATGTTAGTACATTCATATGTCTTTACAAACACAGAGCAAATCGCGCTTAATCGAATAAACTCGCACCAGAAGAATACAAGTTAGCTTATGAACGGTAAAATAAACACAAAATCGTCGATTTAATTGCATAAGAGCGGTCTTTGTAAGTGTAATGAGCTGAGAAAAAGCTTAGAAAGTTTACAATACCCACATTTTCAAAGAATATCAATAATTTCCTTTTCTACTCTTCAATTTTTATTTTCTAAAAACAAACAATTCACCATAAAAACCAAATTCTATCGCCTGTTACGACTGTCCCAATTTCGTTCTTGATGGCGTATATCGCAGAAGAAGAAATACAACTACTTAGGCACAGTAATAACAACAATAATAAAATAAGTAGGTTATAAGAAGAATTTTTTGCTGATGCATTTATGATTTTCTGCTTGTCTCTGGTTAATTTCATTGTTTACATTCCAATGGGTAGAAAGAAAGAAACAAAAAAGAGAACAATCAACACACAGTTACCTCATGATCATGCAGCATCTTACGGCCAACTAATACAGCGGCAGTTGATGTTTATACTTTTCCACAGACACTAACACCACGGTTTAATGTGGCAACCACATTGTATAATCTTGAAACTCTCTCGGTAGGAAAAACTTTCTAAAGAACACAGTGAAATAGCTCTGTCACGTATTTTGCGCTGAACTCTTTCTTTGCGTTATTTTATTGGTAACCGTTCCCAATTAATGATCTTTTGTGCAGAATTTCCTTTTAATTTATGACCTAGAAGAGAAAATTTGTATTGGCCTATACTAAAGTCACGCTGCAACTTATTTAGTAACCTATCTTTTGTACCGATTGATGATTTTTTTTTCAGATAGATATGTGTGATCGAGAAGTTTTACTTTGAAATTTGATCATACCCAATTTTAATGTTCAACATGAGTTTATTATTCGTTTCTTTCATTGATTTAGCTATATTTATATGGCATTCTTAATTGAGTGACAAAAAATAAATTGAAATTCATAATTCGATTTCAAGTTCAAAATAATAATTTTTTGAAAAATTTAAAAAAAAGGGGATTTTTGCAACTAGGAATTTCCAAAATTTGTCTTCACTTTATTAACGTCGATCTAACTTAATAAAAATGAATGTTACAATTTACTTAGATTTCGAAAGATTTCTAATCGCTTTAAAACGAACAAAACGAATTCAGAAACCAATGGACCTCTTCCCAGGCATTAATACCAAACAGCAATAGCAATCAGTGAAGATAGACTCAGCAGAAAAGAAAGGTTTATGAAAACATTATTTTAGAAAGTTTGAAAAAAAAGATCCCGATCGAAGAGAAGAATGAGACAAAGCGAATAAAAAAGCAATTTCATTCGAGTCTTTCTTTCTTTGTTCGTATTTGGTTGTGCTCTGGGTTGCGCTGAACTAACGTTACACACAATACAGCCAATTCGAGGTAATATCAGACATATGACAGCTCGTGATTGTGTGTAATCTTACAGCATAGTAAAACGGTATTTCAGTATTTTCTGTGTGCTGTGCTACTTTTATTTTTCATTCCGCTATAGGTGGCTGTCATATTTTCAGTACTTTGTGTATTCATGTTCACCATTCGTTTATATTTTTCTTGAACATTCCAAAGCATACAATCATATCAAAACTATACTGAATCAAAGGTAAATATCACTACTATCTGCTGATAAATTTGTGTTGTCTTTTATCTTCTTCCAACTCCGGCCACATAAAGTCACGCCAACTTGAATCTGTATGCAATTGTCATTATTCAATTTGGTACAACTCATGAACTACTTTACTGTATTACTACAGATCTTTCGATCTTTGTATCTTTATATCTATCTGTCTCATTCTCACTTGAGACGCTTTAAAAGTAGGCATATCTGTGTCTTCGGTTGCGGTTATGTATGTCGTTGCATATGAATGAGTGAGTGAGTGACTGAATCGCGTGAGTATTTATTTATATATAGCAAAGCACATAACATGCTGCGCTACAAGTTGAACAATGAACGCTCCATAGCATTGACATTGTACTTGATGTTCCAAGTCGTTTGCTATTGATATATAAATACAAGAAACGCATTTTTATTCATTCTGTGATGTATTTTCGCGGAATTTTTCTGGTGTATTTTTATCCAATGGCATATTACTACAATATATGCATGATTCTCAGCCAACATAATGAATACGAAATGGCAAAAAAGAATAAGTGCACATGTGTGATACGCACAACATGATGAACGACATGATCAAATGTAGAAAACTTTCATCGATTTTACACTCAATATTAGGAATTGTATATCTTACAACAGGTTTCACGTTGAACCTAGTCTGTTATGGAAAATAGAGTAGTTTTAAGAAAGAAACAAACATCAGAATTTCTAACCAAAATTTCTAGCCAATTAAATGGCTAATATAGTTTCAAACCTTTTAAAATATTAACCTAAACCTAATTTCAAAGTAAGAAAAGAAAGAAAACAAACGAACTGTGGCAAAGAGAAAGGGCGCTTATAAATATATGTATATACTTACAAGTTGCTCAGTGCGAATTTGGAACATATGAATGAACAACACAAGATACAATACAACAACGACGAAAACAACTTGAACGATTCTCTTTTTAAAGAAAGGAAAGGCATACATAAGAACGGTAAATAAAATCTAGGTTATGAGCCATTTACGAGCATACCATTCTGCACATCGTTTTTTCTTCATTCAGAGATGTATCAAAAACTTAGCAATTCAAGACATCATGGCTTTTTAACCATTTCACCATTTTTGGTTCGCTTACTATGCTTGAAAAGGTGAGCATGTTATTCAGAACCAACCAATGATTTTCGAAGAAAGAGAAAGAGAAACAAAAAAAAAGAAAAATTAAGAAGAGAAAGAAAACAATGTAGCTACGACATTTCGCAATACATTCAAAAAATTACATTCGAACACTTCTAGTTTAACCTATTTTCAATTTTAGACTTCAAATGCTCGATCGCCTTCACCGGTTTTCGCTTAAGAATTAAATATGGTTAAAACTTAACTTGACTTAACTTAAGAAAGCACCATGTCATCAACATGTAACCTAGTTCCTAGCCGAAATTCATTTTTTATTAATATCACAAGATTACGCTTACGGCGATGACATACATTACGAACACCGAAGAAAAGACTTTGAAGAACGTAACCTCCTTTTGGACTACCATTACGCGATGCCATACTATTAATGCTATCCAAAACGGGCATGTAACGATTATTATCGCTTTCATGGCGTATCTGAGCTGAACGAGTTGGAAAATATCAAATAATTTGTTTGGGATTTGGCGACTCTGATGAGATGAAGAAAATTTATCGGCTAGTTGTTCGAAAGCGAATATTTTCGTTTTTCGTGAAACATTATATATATCATTGATGAAAATGAAAGAAAAACGACGTTGTCTCAATTGTATTGTGGGAAAAGCGGCATCATAATATAGTTTTTATTGTCAACGTCAAGGTAAGATTCATATGAATTTCTTTTAAAATATAAGTCTTTGATTATGGAACAAAATATGTGTCGAATTCGAGACAATTCGAATGTAATTGTTCAAAGAATGCCGCTTCAAAACACAAAATTTTTAGGTTATTTTAGGGAACGAGATTCCCGCTCCTATCTAAAGATGCACAACACGCTCTGAGGAGATCCTGAAAAAGAACATATCTTTTACGGGAAAAATTCATAAATTCTCAATAAATGTCAATAATTTTCGGAACAATCATTTGAAATCGCATACGATGTAGTAAGATTCAGTTTTTTTCTAAAATAAATAAAAAATAGGCAATAAACATTTGTTTGCTCATTCAAAATTTGAATAAAACCCAAGAATGAACTAGTAACCATAGATTAAGTGAAAAAATATATCAAATTGAGTAATTTTCCGCAAAAGAAATGCTTAATGGACAGTCTGTTTCAGACACTCTTTAGAGCGTTACAAGAGACATCTTCGGAGATGAGCGCAAATCTCGTACCCTGGTAAATTAAATAATATGTTTTATAAGTAACAAGTATCTTCAAACTAAAAGTAATGTGATTTAACATCTTAAAGCTTGTTATTGCGGGTTCATGCATAACCATATAGCAAGAGGAGTAGCAACATTCGTGATGAGCTTGTAAACTATTGAAAAGCAGGCCAAATCAATACAATTCTAATGAGGCACATTTTTAAAGTCACAGCTTTGACGTGTGTTCCACACATTTTTCAAAGCTCTTTTGAAATTGTGATATTTTTGTCAATGCTATACGGTCATGGGTTTGGATGCTATGATTCATGTTTAGGTTTTATAAACACCGTTCAAAGCTTATCCATTTTGAAAAATTCCGAATATATTTTTCGGCTTTTGTATGAGAAAAAGATTTCTGTGCTTGGAATGAAGCCGACGAAAAGAGCTGAGAGGAGCAGAATTATCTGAGCATAGTTGTCTTCGTACATGTCAACTGTGGTCTCAGTCAGCTAACTCAGCTCGGCTCAACGCTATTCGGCATCGATATTCCGAACATAAAAAGATTCTTATACATTCAGTGATTATTTTAAAAAATCATACTTTTATTTTTTATAATAATTCATTATATATCTGTTGGACTCACAAATCACGGCACTTCAGTTTCTTGTCTTGGAAAAATCCATTCAAATTAATATTTTGTGAATAAAACCAACAATGAGAAATAATTAGAAAAATTTGGTACGTCATATATTTTTATGGCATTTTATTAAAACTGAGATATAAAATGTTTTGTGTTATTTTTTTTTCTTATGCAAATCGTATACAAATGGTTTCGGCAAAACCGTGATAATTCTTCTTGAGAGTGAAAATGGGACAGAATTTTTTCACGCTTTTACTGAGTGATCTTTGCTTTAGAAGAAAATATCACACTTCTACCTTCAATTTTTTTTGAGTGTGTGTGTGTGTGTGTGTGTGTGTGTGTGTGTGTGTGTGTGTGTGTGTGTGTGTGTGTGTGTGTGTGTATGTGTGTGTGTGTGTGTGTATGAGTGAAACCCATCATCGCTGACAACCAATTTATCGTGCATGTGTCGCTTGAGCGTAGTGTTCATTGTTCGAGTGTGACTGTGCGAATGTCAATTTTTTGCAAATTATTGGAATTAATGGAAAGAGAGTGAGTGAAACAATTTGTGTTCGCTGCGTTCCACTGCGGAATGGAAATTTAAATATGTATTTGTTACATGTATTTGTTGTCACATTTTATTTTTGGATAAATAAGTAAATTATGGGATACATTTCAAAATACAAATTCAAAATAAATACAACCAACCCCCTCCCCCCTTTATTTTGTGTGTGTATCTTGTATATTGTTTTAAATTGCGCCTCCACTCACATTTAGTTTCCATTATAAAAGCTAAAGTGAAATCTATTAATATAAGCTGAGACGACCCTCATAAATATTATAAAACGCCAGCTGGGTGTTTGTGAATTTTTCCGGAAAATAATTTCAAAATTGATTGAATGAATCACGGCTAAAATTCAAATGAATATATACAGGCGTGCGCACGGTAGGAGAGTTGCGTGGGGGATAATCTGTATAATCTCACACAGAGGAGGGGACGGGGAGGAGTTGAACAACTTCAATAAAGTACCCAAACATAGAACAATTGTACATACGAATAATCGATGCAAACTGGTTTAACTTCTAGTATTTAATACTTGTGGAATCAATAAACTTTTTTCACAGGTCACCCTGCAACATCAATGCCAATGAGAACGGACATTTTGTTTAACTTCTTTGATTTCCAAAAATTCAGATCTATTCAAATTTGAACATGTTTAGCTTATTTAACTAATGTAAGTATAAAAAAAAACCATACAAAAATTGTGAACGATATTTGCAATAGCAGTCATGACTTGTGGCTCCACCAGGGTGCGGGATCCTATATAGATAAGCTGCTGGCTTAGTCAATATAAAACATTCATAACCCAACACGAATCATACGTCATTAAGCTTAAGAGGAGCCGGCTCCCAGGCGGAGTCACGAGTCATTACTGCACGTAAGATTTCATCAGCAGGCAGGTTAGCCTACAAGTTTTGGACTTCGCAATTCCAAAATGGAACTATTATAACTCACAAGGGAAATGAACTACTATTTGTGTAATTATTCTGAATATATCTATCGCTCAAAACTACTGTCTAAACAAATGACGAAAAACGATTTAGACCTGAGCTGTA
Source organism: Obolodiplosis robiniae (assembly GCA_028476595.1). Classification (NCBI taxonomy): domain Eukaryota; kingdom Metazoa; phylum Arthropoda; class Insecta; order Diptera; family Cecidomyiidae; genus Obolodiplosis; species Obolodiplosis robiniae. The sequence continues at coordinate 703,204 of CM052017.1, read as the reverse complement.
AGCTCATCGCGAGCAAAATCTTTAATATCATTGGACAAGAATTTATGAATAAAAGCTGTTCGTCGTTCATCACGATCTTTTTCTGTTAATGACCGGTATATTGTTTTTGATTTATTTCCATGTCCATTCAATAATACACGCCCAAATATAGTAGCTGAAAAATATGTGTATCATTAACATTTTATAAAATAACTTTAGGGAAAACCATTTATTACTCTGGAACTTACCAAGTTTGACGGCATCAAGGCAGTTGTATTGGCTAAATTTTAGTAATTCGTTCAGAAACATGCAAATATATAGAAATGTATTCTTTTTGGGTCCTGACAGAACCTTGATTATTTCACAGGATTTATCGAAAGTATCCGCATAAAGACATTCATCTTCCATGGGGCTAGCCAATGGTTCAGGAGGAGATTCAAGTAACATTAACAGAGCCTCAGCTGCAATGTATGGATTACTAGCTGAATGAGATATAAAAATAAAGTTAGTTGATAACAATTATTTGCTTATTATAAATTCCTTAGAGTTTAAATCAACAGGATTCAATTAACACATTGAAAATCACATGTATTAGGAGAGCAAATTGAAAACCGCGCATTTTTTTCAAAATTTCGATCTTTATTATAGAAAAATGGTTACAAATTGATTATTCAAAGTATTGTCCATCGCTAGCCACAACTTTTTCCCATCTTTCTGGCAAATTACGGATTCCGCGTCGAAAGGAATCTGTGCTTTTTTCGGCTATCCATGAATCGACCCATTTTTTGCATTCCTCGTAAGAATGGAAATGCTGTTCAGCCAGGCCATGTGTCATTGATCGGAAGAGGTGGTAATCGGAAGGGGCAATGTCTGGGCTATACGGCGGGTGGGGTAGGACTTCCCATCGAAGCGTTTCCAAGTAGGTTTTAACGACCTGAGCAACATGTGGCCGAGCGTTGTCATGTTGCAAAATAACTTTATCGTGTCTTGCGACCGTTTCCGACCGTTTTTCCTTCAGTGCTCGGCTCAAACGCATCAATTGAGTTCGGTACAATGCTCCTGTGATGGTTTCGTTTGGTTTCAACAACTCATAATAGATCACGCCGAGCTGATCCCACCAAATACACAGCATTAGCTTCGAGCCATGAATGTTCGGCTTTGGCGTCGATGTTGATGCGTGGCCGGGGTAACCATACGATTTTTTTCGCTTCGGATTATCGTAATGAATCCACTTTTCATCACCAGTCACAATACGATGCAAAAAACCCTTCCGTTTTTGCCTTTGAAGCAGCTGTTCACAAGTGAAAAAACGGCGTTCGATGTCTCTCGGCTTCAATTCGTATGGCACCCAATTTCCTTGCTTTTGAACCATTCCCATGGCTTTTAAACGATAGGAGATGGATTGTTGTGTCACTCCCAATGATTTTGCAAGTTTTTCTTGCGTTTGACACGAGTCTTCATCGAGTAATGCTTCCAACTCCTCGTCTTCAAACTTTTTCACTTGGCCTGGACGCTCTTTGTCTTCCACATCAAAATCACCACTTTTGAACCGCGCAAACCACTCCTGGCACGTTCTAATCGACGGAGCATATTCTGGATATGCTTCGCATAACAAACGATGACTCTCGGAAGCATTTTTCTTCAGATTAAACCAATAAAGTAAAACTTCCCGCAAATGCTGTTTTGTAGGCACGTAGCTCGACATTTTCAACGCAATAATGAACTTGTGTATTCAACTGAATGATAAGTTTGACAGATCGTTTTCAATGTATTTTTTGTCCTCTTTAAGATACAATAGCTGTCAAAGTCAAAATAATGACATCTATGATAGATATGAAGTTAGTAACGAATGCGCGGTTTTCAATTTGTTCTCCCAATAGAAAATATTCTGCATAAATTCGTAAGACTTCCTAATTTCTCTTATTGGGAAATATTGAACGCGAAATGCCATTTGTTTTTTGTCTCTTCTCTTTTTGATAAGTTTTGAATTTTCAATCTCTTTCTTTGCAATTTTTAAATTTTACTTCCTTCTTAAGTATAACCATTGTGGCAACTAAGAGAAAAAGAAATTTTTCCCTTTGAATTTATTTAAAACACGTGGAAAAGATCATGAAATTCCATAGGAAATAAGTTCAATTTCCGAACTGACAAAAATGTCACGTTTTACATGAAAAACTTTCGGATTTTCAAAGAATTTGTAGAAAATATTCCTCAAACGTTTAAAACTGTTGAAAACGTTTATTATAAATGGTCAATAAGGAAAATAATTGACGTTTATTTTGTTAATTTATTGGTTTTGTTAAAAAAAAAAAAATTCAATCATTATAATTTGTGATTAATTTTGGGGAAGAAAATTATCATCTTACATCGGATACGATTCCGAATTCCGAAATAATTGATATTTATTACTTAAAATATTAGTTCGCTCGATGTTTTGCTAAAATAGTTTCTTTCATTCGACGTTTCAAAATCGTCAACATAGGGCAGTTCTCGATGAAACAAGCGTTAGTCAGTGTCATTGACTCAGATACAAGTGTACCCAGCGTTGTTGTTCACGGACTTGCATTGAAACGCTCAAAGGGAAACATTGAATTATTTGGAAGTTATTCTTAGGCGGTGGTTCAAACGAAAACATATTTCACAATCGTGTGAAAACATTTTCTTAGCTCTCTTTTTGTGCATTTTGATCATGTTTCTCTAATGTTTGTGATTCATTTTTCAGTAGTTCGTGATTTATTCTCAACGGTTCATTTGAAGCTTCGCGCTTTAAGTTATTCGGCAATTATATTTTGGAATACTCTACCGGTCGAAATTACAAATTCAAATTCTTTAGCGTCGTTCATGACTAATTTAAAACATTTCCTTCGTTCCAAACAATAATTAGTCTAATTCGTATATCTCGGAGCAGTGTCTTGAAGTTTCTTACCAATTATAGTGAAGATAGTTTCTATACCCTCCCCCCTGATTGTATTCTCTTTGCAAAAGTCGCACCATGTGCGGAATTTATGCCGTATTGGGTCTCTAGACCAGCATGTTCTCAGCTTGCTGTGAACACGTATTGGCATAAATGTATGCTTCGTAATAAATAAATAAATACATTAATGAACATGCACTTCAACTTTATTGAAGACACCAAATTCGCAACTGAATTTTCACATACACACAACAAATATATGTATTGAGCGATACCAAATGTAAATTTGATGGGTGCGTTAAATCTTCAAATTACGAGTGCGTGTGAACCTTTGACAGTTCATTTTTGACCGTTGTGAGCGATAAAAATGCCGGACTGAATGAACCTATGAACCGGTGGGAAGAAAACATACCTTCAGATAAGATTGGAAAAATTTTGAAACTATAACTATTTGGGAGAAATAATGCGTCAAAGTAATATTAAAAATAAAAGTGAAACAAAAATTTATTCGAAATAAAAGTAAAACATGATTTACATTGTATTTTACATATAGCTTACTTTTCACAATTATTTTCACATTTTTTTGGGTGCATTACTTTGCCGAAACAGTTTCAAGCTTCAGTATTTTTCCTATTTATTCTGAATCTAAGTTTTCTTCCCACCTTTTCATATACAAACAAACATTTATGCATTCGTAGAATACTACACATTTTGTGTTTGAATCGTATGTTTGACTGATTTTTTCCTTGCTGACTATGATTATTTGGAGAAATAATGCCGACTGAATACGCAGGCCTAATACACATTTCGTTAGACATTTGTTCATTTTCTCATTCGCTCATGTGTCGAATATAATCGAATGTGTGTACACATTCGCATTGAATAAAAACGAATATTTAATACTTACGAAAATCGGTTGGCGACCAACAATTCAACCAATCTCGAACATCATTGATGAGTGGGTGCGATGCATACTTCCGTTCCAAATTGAATAAGTTCGGTGTCTTCAAACCATTTCGATTAAGATAATCGACCAATCGGTAAACTTCACGCGGAAGATTCAATACTTTGTATACAGATGATGTATAGCTATTGTTAAGGTCACTTTCCTATAGAATTAAAAAATTATTAAAATATAAACCTTCAACTAGTTATATATTTATGTTATACATATATATGTACAACTTACAATTTGGAGGAGGTCTTTTAAGTCTAACTCAAATACTGGTTGTGGGAGTCGCGCTAACGTTTCAACGGAAAAACCAAAGCAACTTGGACGATATTCGCCCAATATTGTTATAAATATGTCACGTCCGTTTTCTACGTGCAGAACAAGAATGTCTAATGGAATTTTCGAGTTGCTGACTTTTTGTTTACGATGCATCCTCCAAGCGGTATGAACATCAATGAAAATTTTGAAACGAATACTTAAACTGTCACCGGTTATTAGTTCACCGTGCGTTGGTTCCACATGCAACCAGGATTCACAAATCTTTTTACCATTCTCTTCTTTGCCACGAAACTCAAATCGAACAGGTAAATGACAATTGTTGGCAACAGTGAAATCACGTGTGTAGCATTCATTAAATTGTATGATGTCAAAATCAATGTCCGTGTTTTCCACTGTGATCTATGTGAAGCAAGAAAGAGCATATAATATTTTAATCTATGGGCGAAATGAGTAGCGAAAATAGAAAGCAAAATGCTAATGCTTAGCGTTATCGATAATGCAGTTTTGAATATTTACATTGATCACTACATAGATTAGCTATGAAAAGTGTCTTAGGTTAAAATCAGATTTTTTGTTGTAGTTATAGACTAAATTGTTTCTGCAATTCTCCCTAATTTTTTTTTTTATTTATTGCTTTGAATTACAAAATGTGACTCCTAAAATCAGTTCATTCCTGTGTTCATTAAAATGTTTAGTGAAGAAATTATAAAATTGAATTTCAAAGCTAAAAACACAGATTCAGTTCAATATAGTTATTTTAACATAGTTAACGGTGGGTTCTTTTACGGACGCAGAATTTATGGATAAAAATATGAATTAATTATTTGTAAAAGTTCAGTGATTTGATGTGTCAAAGTGCTGCAGCTACATCCAATCCACATTCGACGGTAGAATCAATTACTGCCAGGATATCATGCATTATTTCCGACTATTAAACAGAAAAGGGGCATCAAATTGTGCAATTTACAAGTATTTAAATGATGATCGATATATGAAGTGTTTTTATCCTTGCTATTAAACCTACACTAACGCAGAATCTACTTCGAAGCATAGAAATTCACATGCACACGGGGACGATTGTTATTATTCATGTTAGTCACAAAAAATATATCAAATTTACAATATTTATCATTAAGAAATAGCTAACCTGCGGCTGATTATCGTTTTCATACTTGTCAACTCGTTTCAGCACATCTTCATGCACACGTTTGTATTCCTGTTCATCCTTTGTTTTTATCTAAAAATGAAAAAAAAATCGATATACAAAATAGCGGTTTGCTGCATAACTCATATGTTTTACCCCAGTTGAAAATATGGCATAAACCGGCTTATGGTCACTTAAGCGTAATGACATCACACTATTGTACTCAAGTTGAGTAATGCGCTCGCCTTTCCACAAGATCCGATCACACCAAGCTGGTGCCCGATTTTTCTCACTGCCAAAATGGATTGCATGTATTAATTATAATTATTATCAGTATGAATATACGTTTTCTGTGATTTTTTTTTTTTTTGTATTACATAAACGGCAACAAGGTTCGAAATTACTTGGCATATGCATTGCAAATCACACCGTTTTCTTCTGAAGTGTGTTATGTCAGAAGAAGAAGAAAAAGACGAAAAGGAAGAAAATGCATTATTTACAATCAGTGTTACCGTTAGTTCGATCATTCGATTCGAACTCTGCGATGCTCTTGTGTGGCTGTAGAGAAATTGAGCAACGAATCTTCAATAATTTGTGCTCTGGCATCACTTTTGTTTTTGTATAAATTGAAATATGCCCATTTTTATGGCCAATCAAGCGGACGATGCTTTGTATCTTCTCCTATGTAAAGGAGTATTAAATGTCGTTGCACCGCGCCATCTCTACCTAAACGATTGTACTAAACGCTTCAACATTTCACACCTTTCCCGCCTTCGCCTTCTGTCATTGTTTGAAGAAGGGGAAAAAGTGTTTACCACCCATAGACGAATGGTACAGAGGGCGCTGCTGTCAAGCTAAGTATCAAAGTTCAATTTTGCATGGTCCGCTTGTGGCCAATGGTCATGTTTCAAAGACGAAGACGGATTAGAAATCATCAATTGATGTTTCTAGTAGAAACATTCTACTCTGTATTGGATAAGAACAAAGAGGAGGAAGAATATGATTCCCGAATTCCACAATTTCGCCGAATTGAACATTCTCCCCAGAGTGGATGGGGTTCAAATCACCGTGGGTCATATCTGCCGAAATAATAGCACTAATTCAACAAGATTTTCGATGTGCAAGCTACCGAAGGCAAACAAATTTCACAATCACATTATCAGCGACGGTGTCGACTGTACGAAGTACCGAAATGTCAACTGGATTAGGTAAATGATGAAATCGTACAGAAGTGGTTTGCCGATTAATTGCCGACCGTTAGACGGAACATTGAAACTGGCACAGAGAAATTTGAATTTTAGTGTTAATTTCATTCAACACAGCAAAATACGCCTGTCTCAAATTCGACAAATGCATCGAATCCAATCAAGCAAGCGACAAGATTACCGCCTTCCTAATGGTGAGAAATCAAGTTTTTTTATCGAATCATTTCATTAAATGAGATCCAGATAGAGATGATTGACCAGATACATTGATGCTGCCACCCAAAAATGTTGACCATGAAGTCTAATCGAATGTTGAAATTGGAGCGACAAGAGATGCGCGAAACAATGCGACGGAATCTAAATCAAGCTCAGCGTTTTGTGTCTAAAGTGTACATTAAAACTGGCAACAAAATAAGGCAACAAATCGATGCGAACTTCGACTCTGCTGAGCATGTAGACGCATCCGAATAAAAAGATCGTTGCATCCTGAAAAGAGTTGGTCATCGAGGCATTTTTGCTTCGAAGATGATCTTGTACAGAAGTTTTTCTTTGAATTGCAATTGAATGTGAGGAAACATTGTGCTGATAACGCTTTCTCTGTTTTTTTTTTCTCTTTGCACATGTGCCCCAGCATTTATCGTTGAGGCTCAAAGGAGTACATCCATAAATACAGAACAGCTAGGCGTATTTCTTCGTCGATGGATAACATTTACACAACGCACCAATTGGCATTTATATTTTTCTTCAGGAGGTTTGTCTGCCAATCACCGCGTTATGTGAATTCCATCGATTGACTCAAACTTATTGACCTTTTAAATTGACGCCAAATACCTTTTATTTCGGTCGCATGAAAAATCGCATTTATTATAAATCTTGGACTGGAACATAAGGACAGTTCTAAAAGCATTTCGTTGTTTTTTAGTCAGAAACCTGCACAATAATTTTGACATATTTTGCAATCGTAATACAGAGCACTCAGGCAATATGAATGCAAACGGATTGCTTCTGAACTATTACCTGCTATCCCAATCATCCGTTCCAGGATCATATTTGTACGTAGGACGAAAATTGATTGGACCCTCTGTATAACCTACGAATACTCTCCGTTTCTTCATTTCTCGGTATAGCTGATCATGTTTAATAATATCCGTTAAGTTAGTGGCATCGAATATTTGACGTGGAGGATTATCCACAAGGCGATAATTTAAATCACCAATCCAAAAAATTTGACTAAAACATCAAAAGTACCAAAAGAATAATGAATAAAAGCGAACATATATCCAAAAAGTCATGCCTACTTGTGTTCATCTATAGATCTACGTGAAATGCCCCATTCAAATTGCATGCGCCGTATAATTTCATCATGATCCTCCTTTCGTCGATCAATTTCATGTGAGTGAGCCGCCAAATGAGAATTGACAAAGCATATGTATTCCTCGTTAATTTGCATGCTAACGCCAATGCCACCTTTGTTTCCCTGCATTTATAACCCAATCACATTAATTCTCAAACACATTTTGTGTTTTTAGTAATGCGAAATGAAATTTACCCAAATACCAAATATTCCAGTTCCGACGGTTTGTATTGAATATCGTAAGTTTTTGCGTAGCTCCTGCCGCACAATGATGGTCAGCATCATACCAACCAAACGCACTGAAACCAATACTTCATAATCTGCATTTGAGTTTAAACTTGATGTTATTTTTTTTCTAAAACAAATTTGGAATGATCGGAATTGATATTAAGGTAAATCAAAAGTCAATCATTATATTGTTTTAATGTGTTGCTCACATCCAATTCGGATCCGGTCGAGTTCCTGCGAATGCTTTTGGTGATAGATCAAGTTCTTGAAAAGCAACCGCATAAATGTCTGGAGGTGTGCCTGTTGGAGAGAGCCAAGGTTTGAGCTCGACATCTTCACATGGTCGACCATTCACATTCCATGTTGCCGTGAGAATTCTACAAAATATAGTGAAATTGGTAGTAAACAACTGATGATATTCTGTGTTAAAGGAATTTTATCAATAAATCTGAGCATTCTCACAAAAAATCCTTATAAACAATGTATTCGTGCTCACGTCGCTCAAGCTCTTCACGGAATTTTGATTCACGGCGTTTCAATGGAACTTTACCGTCTGCTATGTTGCGATCAATATCAAATTGATCTTCTCGTCGATATTTTTGTAGCCATACAAATCGGTCAGAGTCACTTCCATAGCTTTGGAAGCGTGATAAAGAAGAAAGCACATCCTCTTGAAAACTACTAAAACTCTTCGCATGAGCTGATTTAAATGGATAATAGTAATATATGGATTGATCATATGTCGATACAATTTTAAACTGGTATTGCGAATTGGTACTAGATGAACCTGAATTGGACAAAAAATAAGTAAGCCAGTCAATGGATATAAGACAATTTTGAGCATACTTGTATCTAATTTGAAGTCTGAATTCAAAGGATAGACACTTTCAATCGTTAAGTCAGAGAACAGTTCGGGTGGCCATTTCGATGATGCAAATTCAAATATTGCCAATGTATCTTCATGTTTGACTAATGTCAGCAAACGGTTATTATACTCACTCCCAATTATTTGATACGTTTCACATATCTGAAATTTATTGAATAAATAGATGAATAAATGAATACGGCAATACGACTTGTCACTTACAGATACAACGTTTTCGTCATGTCGAAATTTATCTTTAACGATATTCAATACTGGATTATTATCCGTAATTAAATGATCGAAATTCATAGTTCTGATTCAATGTAACTCGATACACAAGTCGAACGTACTGGCATTTAGGTTGATCGAACAACTTTTTGATTGGTCAGTTAAGTGGCTTAAGTTTTGTGGCAGGAGCAAATCACTCAATTACTCATTCAAGATAATTATCGTAGATTATCGGTGCAATGAAATCTCAATTTCTCGTTAGAATTTTATTAAAAGACCTATCTTCACTTAGATGCAGCAAAATAAATTAATTATACACAATTTCGTTTAAACTTTCTTTTAGCACTTGCAATTTTTTTTAATCTTATCTTTCAAAACGAAAACATCGTTCTCACATTACATGTAATATACCGAATATGGAAATTTAAGAACTAGATGCAAATATACTAGCACTTCAATTTATACAATTCACTCGTGATTCTTGAAAAATTGCATATTTTTGTAATTATTTTCGTTTTTTAATTTCATTGTGTTTCATTCCCAAAAATGCAGCTATCAGTCGATAAAACTGATATGCATGAAAACACTGGTTTATCAAATTCTTTGAAAAGCAATGACTTCTCTCTTCTGACAGAAGCAACCAATCAAATGTCATTTCAATGTACTAGCTGCTTTTGTATGAATAACTTTATACAGGTTTTCAAAAGTTCGATTTGAACTAAGTCGGTTGCTAACAACATTCTGTGAATCTGTCAGAAGTGTCAAATCAATGTTGGACTGTCGATTGGCAATTGACAATTTGTTCAGTCTTCATGTATGAAAAATTGCATTATTTGTTTCACTTAAATAATCTGGGCATTTATTTGAGGCAAGTCTTCTTTTGATTTTTCATTAATAATAAATATGCTTAAAAAATGAAAGTATTACAATTGTTTAATATGGCCGAATTTGTAATGTATTACATGGCTAAATTTTTCAATGAAGATGGCGTTGAATGTCTCTTATTTCATCAAAAATAAAAATATACGAGCCATCCAAAATTTGAAGCAAAAAACAAAATCAACTAAAAATCGATGTAAATTTATTCAAATACTCCTTATAAAAAATAATGTTTATTATGGAAAGTTAATATTGCCTGTTGATGGTCATGAGAGATGTAATGCCCAATTTCATTTCTGTACTTAATCAAAGTGTGTCTAATTTGGCAAATTTTTCAAATTCGTTGCGAAGAAAGTAATCGAGCTGTTTCAAGAACTAAAAGAATTTAAATTTTCAATGAATTTTTCAAACAAATCGGAATTATTGATTAATTGCTTCAAATACCATTTGATATTTAAAAGTGTGAATACCTTAAGTAAAAATTAAAGTTGCCAGAGTAAGTGTATTTGTTTGATGAACTTTGTTATATTGTATTCGATATACGCATGAGAAAATCTGTATTCACAAACAATTGCAATCCAATATGGTGGACAGCGGTGGCGGTTGCTTGGATTCATGCACAACATACATAAAAAGTGTATTTCATACACAGAGTAATGTGCCGCTATCGTTTAAACTGCGCCTGTGTAGATAAGTGCTGCTATTGAATGTCTTTGTGTGGTGTTGGCTATACCTTCCACATCAAGATTGAAAGTATCTTTAGAACCTTATGAAGACTTGATTTGTGCAACATATTTTTTGATTCATTTGAATTGCAACAGAGAGTGTATATTTTTTGTAGTTTTTTTAAATAAACGGTTTGCATTCAGATATTGATGATGTTGCATGAATTTGACTCCAAAAATTGGTTAATGAAATACTACAATAATTTTAAATCCATCGTGCTAAAGATCTTTTCACGCATTTTCCCATTTATTGCAGTTCGTTCTCATATTTATGACTCAAATTGAGTTAGTTGTGAGAAATCCATTGTATCGATCGTATCGCGCGTCGCTTTTTCTAGTACAACAACAATAAAAGAACAGCCATCAGCCACAGAAAAATATTTTCTTTTTCTTCCATTATTATTTTTTCGTTGTTATTTTTCGTTTAAATAATTCAAATGGATCTTGGATCAGATTTTCATCATATTTATCGCAATTTTAACAGAATCGCCGGAAAAAAATAGAAAAAAAACCATCAAAAATGCAAATAAAATAAACAAAACATGTGTGTTAAAAATAAAAAAGGAAAAAAAGAATCGACATCGACACTGAAATTGATGTTTCAGTTAGTGAAAACATTTTTGTGATAGTACTTTTATTTTTAGTAAAAACAACAACAAAGAAGAACAACATCAAGCAAAAGATTGAAGTGATACACAAATAAAAAAAATCAGTTCCGTCGTCGCAAGGAATATAGACAAAACGCAAGCAAGCTGACCGAAATTCAGCTTGGTATCGAGTCAGTCACTTCTAATATTACATGTGTTATTCGTTCTTATACAAATGAAAGCGACAAATGATTGGAAGTGTATCGACAATGAAAATGAGCTAAATATAAAAATTGAACTAAATTATTCAATTGATGAATCTGTGGAAATGGCTTGCATAATTTTCTGTATATGTGATAAAAGTTACTCGCCATACGCGTGATCACAGCCAATGCTAAAAGAAATTATTTGATTTTTTGTGCTAGTGATTTCTCGCATTTATCGTTTTCCATTGGATTGGCACATGAACAATTTTCTGTGACTGAATTCACACCACCCAAAAGTTGTCATTGTAGTTTGCTGAAAATCTGTGCGAAAATCATGCAAATTACATAAATCGATTACAGTGTGTAGATTATTTAATTTATGCGATTTGTTTATGGCAAAGAACTTTCATGGGAGAAGTTTTGAGATTATGTGCTCATATAACTAACTATTCAACTATCCGAAAGCAACTATAATCAGTGGTGTCAGTCAATTCGATCCATTCCAAATTTCCATTTGGTTTTCGCTGGCTCGTTAAAACCCTTAAACATTTCTAGTTACAAGGACTAAACTAGAAATTTTGGAAAAGGCGACGAACTTTCACTGGATACACATAAAGCCTATCAACTGTAATACTAAAATAGTGCAACAGATTTCGTGTTTTCGTGTTTGTCATTGAGACAAAAAGCGTATTGACGCAATTATTAATGGTATATATGCTGTTTCGTGTACGTATCAACTTTAATTAATTCTTTTGTCAATAGCATCCATAGAAATTAAGTTGTTGAGGCTGGCGGATGGTTTCAGTAAATATTTGGACAGTGTTAAATGATGATTGAAATAATTTTATCATTTTTGTTGTTGTTCCAAATGTGAATGGGCTCAACTTATCGTAGCAACAACAATCAAAATTCAAAATTGAATTTGGCAAATATTTGATCATTCGAGTGAATGTTCTTGACGAATTTTAAAAAATATGAATCTATATAATATATAATTCATATTTGTGTTAATATAAAAAAGAAATGTCATTTATGACAAGAAGAATCGAATGTAGTTCTGTCCCAAAAATACTTTCATGTAAATGAAAAAAGGAAAGAGAGAGAGAGAGAGAGAGAGAGAAAATCGTTACGATGATACGAAATAACAAAGAAAACAATAATAATAACAATTTGACTCAATATTTTCTTATACACTCACTCATATACACAAACGGTGAATAAACAATATAGAGAAATATGCATTACATTTTCGGACCCTTTCAAGTCAACGAACACTATAGATTTACATTGGCAGAGAGAATGTTTTAGAAGAATGGTTACTCCGTGCTGAAGATTTATACACAAATACGCTGACAAATTCCATATAAAGATAAAGATTAAGATGGAGAAACACGAAAAGAAAAAGAATAATGTTCTCCGACTATGATTCTATGTATTGGCTGTATGTGTTTGTTACATTATGGTAGTGTATTGATGGTATCATTGTTCACGGTGTCGGCCATTTATCGAATGACCGATGAAAAACAATCACTTGAATCGATACATACACAGAATAATACATTGAAATATCCACTTTAATATTTCTACAGTTTAAAATAACTGAATGAAGATAAAAGCCGTTCCGTAAAAATCAAGACCAGCAACCGTACTGTGATACTGAAGAATGAATTTTGGAAATTAGAATTATTTTTCAGAAGGAATAATCATAGTTCCGAAGCATTTGTGTTCGTTCATTTGGTTCATTCCTTTTTCTCTTTTAAAATCTGCAAGAAATTCGTGCTTTTTTCTTTTTTACTTCGTTTGAGATCCCTCTATAAAACACATACAAAATGGATTGATATATTACAAATGGTGCTTTCACCTCTTCTCATTTTTAGCAAATTGCATGTGTGAGTGACAATATAATAATGTGAAAAAGTACTTCAAAATCTAATCAAAAATCGTTGCTGATGTATGTTGTATGTTGCTAACACACCGGGATGCTAGCAAGTACGGTCTCTAAAATGTATATACACACCTAACGAGATCTGTATGCATTCTGTAGATGCGTGTACGTTGTACAACAAATTGTTCATATTAGCGCTTACGCGTATTTGTATTTGTATTTTTGAATACACATTTGTATATAGTGTATTTTATGTAAAACACACATTACACACCATTTGGTACTGGTATATTCGTTATGCGTAAGCCTCTTACTCACCATTTTTTACATGAATTTCCTTTTGCGCTTCATCCATGTATGCGTTTCATGTTTCAAATAAAATATATTCGAAATGAGGAAAAAGATCCCATGAGACATTTTTTTTAACATTGGTCGTGTGCATTAACATCAAATGCTTCAGAAGTGAGAACGCATTCAATGCGTACGTATACACATACATATACATATACGCCCGTTCGCTCATTGCTTCATTACATACGAAAGTGAGGCGAAGTACAATACAACGAACACAAAACTGAAGAATTGAGCAAACCGTACAAAAATGTAGGTGTGTGTACATTGCTGGCCATTAAAGCATAAAATACATACGTATACTTGTTGTGTTCATGGGAACGACGTTGCATACAGTTATTGCATGCTATGAAGGTGATGAAGTTGCATGATACAGACTTCTTCTTTCTTGCTTTTCATTTTATTTTGAAGGAATAGTGAATTTGAAATAAAGAAAAAGCGGGGTTTATGCACACATATATTTTCTTTTTGAACATCAATAGAGCTCGGATATACCTACATATCGAAACATATTCTCATCTCCATTCATACAAACATTTTTTCACCTTCCCTGCACTTCTTTTCGATTATCTTTTCTTTCGTGTTTATTTTACCTTCCATTTATTAAGTACATGGCTTTTGAACGGGCCCGCTCAACATTCCATCTATGTTCACCATCCAGCTTAGTTTGAACTATTCACGAAACATTAACTAGAATCATTGGAAAACAGATAAACCAAAAATTAGCTTTAAACTAGATGAAGCAGCAAGAAAATTGGGATTAAAGACTAATCAAAGAAAAAAAGCGTTCAAAATAAGCGATAATAAATACACAAATTTAGGAATATCTAACGAGTCCGAAAATTTAAAAATGGCCAAAATAGTTAAACTTCCAAACATGATGAAATGCCACAAGTATATATCATGTTGCAGAAACAATTGACTCGCTTCAAAAATTTGCAGCAAAATTTAAGTTGACACCATTATGAATTATTGCGACGATTTATATATATATATAGATATATATAAATATATGAAAGAATGAAAACCGTAGATTCGTGCTCAACTTTTCATTGCTGAAAACTTGATTGAACATCTCAAAGGAAAAGTTAATTCAAAATCACACTTCTTGAATTCTGTTTTTTATCCTTTACTTCGGATGAATTCAACAAATAAAATGGATATCTGATCTTTCATGGGATGACGTTTCATTATTTCATTAGATTTTCATACAGTTTGTTTAGCCACAGCAATATTTCGTAAAAAAATCAGGTGTGCCTTTCATACACATTTTATAAAAAGCTTGAATTCTCTTCAAATTAACCCACGGGTCCTAATTACAATATAATGTCCTTATTATGACAAACCTTGATGCATGATTTCGAAATGACGTATATCAATTTTGCACTGGAAAAACATTAAATTTACAATTTTCATAATTAAGGCAGTATATCATAATTGGGGTCATTTATCGTATTGGCCTAAAAACGAAAATCGCGCCAGCTATTCCCTATCATACGCTGTTCGAAAATCATTTATTTGAAATTTTGGTTTTCAAATCAATAAAACACACACACAAAAGGGATCTATAGGAATATATTGGCAAATAGTCGAGTCGGGTATGAATAAGAAAGATCGAACATAACGAAGACAGTCAAACCAGGACTTATAGTTTCCATATAATAGAGGGAGTATTACATAATAGAAAATTATTTGTGCATTGCGACGAAAATCAATCCGATCTTGTTTACGTTCCGGGCAACATATATCTACTGCGTTTGAGTGCAGAGTACAAGTCTATTGTGATGCATGTGCATTTGGCTAATGCATGATTATTCATCCAACAGTCTAGCGGCTTCCATTTTTATTCAATCAAATCGTATGTGGTTTACTGGGCATTGTGATATTGTGTTAATGTCATGCGAGTTCATAAATTTTAATAACCACAAGATGAGTGCAAATATGCAGAATGAATTTGTGAATCAATTGAAAAATCAATTAAATTGGTAAATATCATTTTGCTTTCTTTTTGTGTGTGTTACAGAATGAACGTTATAGGCGCCTGGCTAGCGATTATCAGTACGTTATTTGGCAATGTAGAGACCAAACGGAAAATCCAAATTGGCTCAAAAATAAACAAAAATAATGGAATGCAAAATGAAAACACATTTCTTGCCAAGTGTGCATCAATTGATTGAAATTCAATACGTGAAATTTCGATCATATAACGTGTACATTAACAATGATATGTTTTGTCGTTCACTTTTTGGCTAAAAAGTAGTTTCATGTTCGACGAAAAAAAAAATACTTCGGTGCTAAATCATTTGAAAGTATCTATGAAAAAACAATTTTTTGTTAAAACAATTTTTTGGTTTCTCTTTTAGATTTTCTATTAATTGTATTGATTCATAGAGAATTTGTACGTATTGCGCCTGAATTGAAGAGTGCTGTTTAAATATCAATCAAATATCGAGCAAATTCGTAGTCAGCAACTTAAGCAATATGATGCTAAAATACATGTGTATTTTGTGCAACAGAAAGAGTATTTTTATTATAAAAGTAGGTTATTTGAAACCCACAAAAGATAGGTGGTCTATGGGAAATATAGTTCACTTAACTTAACACATCCAGGCAAATGCGCTCACGGTGCAATTTATTAAAGAAAAACTTCAAATTCTATTACGCATTTACCTATGTCATCTGCTGTATCTTTCTATTGTATACCAAGTGATGAATCACAATATATTGAATGTTAATAATTAGTTGCATGTAACAATTCAGCTAATGGACCGAACTCGTATTTCTCCTTGAGAGTTTGACCAAATCTTATGAACTTCTTGGAGGATGTAATAAATGATAATCCTTTTCTCGAAATTAGTAGAATTCATTTAGATTGACTGTAGCTGTTAAAATGAACAGACTTATCAACCTATAAATTCTACATATAGGAGAATAACATATCATTCATTTCGCTAAAAAAATTTAAGATTGTTTCTGTCGAGCTTTAGAGGAAAAGGACAATAGCAGTTTATGATAAACGGAGTACTTCCAAACATCTTAAAATGCAAAATATAATCAACGAATAGGGAAAGAGATTTAAAATCAACAAAAATTCTCTCAAATATTCAAGGATACATGCGTGATGAGCTCAAACCATATGTAGTTTTCATCCTTTGATCTAAAGCATCATACGTTCACATTATTCTCTGATAGTTGATACAGATTTCCTTGAGATAACATAGTTCTACTTTCTCCCTTTTTGTAGCATAGAAAATCTAAGATCTCATCATTTCAATTTCATTTTTTTTCTTTTGTCGCTTAAGTAAAATAAAAATATTCGTGAATGCATGTGCTGAACACTAGCAGAGGCAATGATGAAATACAATGAGATACAGAAAAATGATCCCTAACAACCATTTCAGAAATGTTTAACAGAGTGCTTGTAAAAGGGAGACAAATAGATGCATAGATAGAGAGTGAAAGCTATAGCGACATGTGGTGAAAAGAAAATACAACGCAAAGAATGCATTTACCGCAAATACATGCGTTAGGTTGAAAGCCATTTGAATTGGAGAAACATAGGTGTATGTTTTGCCAGGACTGCTCACTATCTATGGTCGATGTATTTCGACAAAACATGGTCATAGTAGTAGTGGGAGAGCACATTGGTTTGTTTCAATGTGGTTGTATAGTGAGAGTGTAGACATCGAGCGCAGAGTATTAAATTGATTAAACGACTGCAACGAACTGAAACGTAGACACGTAAATAGATGGAGGGCGCATGTAATCACAATCGCAATTTTGCGCAAGCGTTAAATTTTCATGTGTTTTGTGCTAGCAGCATTGTTGATTAGACATTATATTGAAGGATTCTTTAAAACAAGAAACGCTGTAGAATTGAATTATATCACCGCATATAGAGCTTTCTTCAGACTAGCTGTCGCATTTCATTTGTAGGAATTTAAACTAAGTCTATTGGCAGTGTATCATGGTATAATTACTTGCAAGGTTCCTTCAATGTATACATATAAATGCACTTGTCGGTGCACCTCTCATATACTATACACTTATACAATTGCAAAAATCGAATGATTGCCATGGTTTTTCATTCATGACAACAAATTGAGTTCTATTTTGTTTCGTAAATCTTCATACATCATTGATAAATCGCCACGACGCCATTATAGCGTTTGCACACAACTTACATCTCAGCACAAAAATTGACGCATCTGGTTTTTCCAGTCAAAACAGATCAATGAACAAAATGATACAATCGATCATGTTTTTATAGGATGGTATGAAATAAAATATCTCTCTAACGATGGTTGCTTGGATTACATATTGAGCATTTACATTAGCACTTTGCTGCACAACTTCGATATAATCATATGCCAGTATAAAAATGAACCATCTAACGAATGTTTTTTTCAATAAAGTAAAACGAACAACCATAAATCATTAATATAATCGCAGAAGCGACTTTCACTGTAATGTCTCTACCATAATTCAGACATGCATTTGCACAAATTCACTGCATTAGTATGACATATCAAAAGAGTTGTGCTGAAATAGTACGGATCCATGTTATACGTATTTTGCGCGACATTTTCGTTCTATATGTTATGATATGTATGCCCGGTATGTTGACCATATCTCAAATGACATGTAAACAGTAAAATTAATTTAAGTACAAAAACCGGTCAATCGGATTTTATGAAGAGCTAAATTAATTCAAAATTCGGAGCATAAAAGCCTCCAGGTACGAAAGTGTAAGGTGTTTGGTTTCCGCGACTGTCGACCTTAATGGGTTAAAACGAGTATGCCTTAAGAATATATTAAAAACAGAGCCTAAATAGTGCCGTGCTGAAAATACAGCCGTGCTGAGTTTGATGTGATTCACATACATCGCATAGTCTCAGACGAACATAAATATGTTGTATATCGCATCTTTGTGCTGAACGCATCGGTGTAAGTGAGAGTATCGCAGAAGGCCATAGCTTTGCTACGTGTTTATGTGTGAATAAACAATACCGAGCTCTTCTGTCACGCTAAGCGATACGCTTACTTGCACCGACTTGCTGATATACACCGACGTTCGGTGCGGTGCTGCTTTATGCAACATATTTATGTTCGCATCGTTTGATGCGAAGCATATATGTATACAAATTTCAAACGTTGTCCAGAAGCCATTACGGCATGCGAGTCTCTAGAATCTTTCGTTCACATATCAACGTTACTACTGAATGCTTCTCTATGTAATATATTGCACTGTGCAACAGTACTACATGACTCGTAACGTTCACCGTGACGGGGATTTATGAATTTCCTATTGAGATCGGTTCTTGCAATGTAAATGTAACAAGCAATGTCGTACACATCTTGAAAGTCACAGATTCTTAAATGAGCGCCCCATCAAGTTTTTTATTATCAATTTGCACGCACATTCGCATAGAATTTTGACATTAGAGAAGGATGATCAATTTTGAACGTTGAGAATATTTTCAAATTTCACCAATTTATTATTTTTTTGGCGGCTTAACGCAAAACAATTCTCTGACAGCATTTATCACTGAGACATACGATTTTCTTGATTTTGATTTGCCTATGTAATTTGTTCATATTTCATACACCGCACGCATCGACAGTGCTTCCAACCGAATGAAAAATGAACTGCTGAGAATAATACCACACCTCCAAATGAACGCATTCGAATGCGAATCATTAAAAAAAAGTTGAAAGAGAATCTTAGACATCAATAAAATCAGTTTGCTTACATAGCAATATTTCCTTACGTGTAAACGGAAGTAGATGTAAATATTCAGCGCGTTTTTGTTTGGTTTCACATTTTAGAGAACAGAATACAATTCTTTTTCAATGCGAAATGTTGTACATCGGAGAAGAAGGAGGTTAAAGCCTATATTCTATATGATTTCTTGTAGAAGTCCAATGAAATCTCGATGATTTTATTCCATTTATTAATTATTCCTGAAAATGTGAGATGATCGTTATACAACGCAAGATGTGTGCTTTATGCATTCATGTAGCAACAATTAGTGTCCGTAATTATTAGATGGCACAGCACGTAATCTCGCCGCCATTTGCATTTCAAGCTGTTGACATCCCTTGCATTCACAGTTGCATATCCAAATCCTTACAATATATTCATACACGTACAAATATTGATAAACAAAACAAGGCAAGATAAAAATAATTTTTCTCCCCTTTTCATGAATTACATAATCAACATCATCTGTCATTACATGTGAGAGAGTATAGTATTTGTAGCTTTGGTTTCTGTTTCGCTCTTAAAAAGCTACCACCTCATGTGATTTGAGTACGGTTTGACTAAGAGATGAATGAAAAGAACAGAAAAGGCACTAATAGATATGACATACTAATCGTGAAATAGTCGCTTCAATTCAATGCGGAAAATACTACAAAGCACTGTAAAATAATGATATGATAGACTCTTCGAATCAAGTACTCGACCAAACTTATGAAACCGTTTTTAAAGTCAAAAATGAAAAAAAGAGGAAAGTATTTGTTATTGTAAAGGTGCATTGTTATTTTTCTACTGATGGCCAGTTTACAATAAGACGTACTGACAATATTAAAATAATTCCGTCTCGTTCAGGATTCTGTTGAACTCTCGCGAGAATTAAAATAAAATTTGTTTCAATTTCAATTTTTCATAGAATTCTCAATTTTTTTGTTGAAGAAGTAATAAAAATATAATAATTTTCGCACAAATTATCATTTTCTAAATCTGTTCGGATCGAGAAAGATATATACTTTCAATGTGATAAAATGAGTCAAACATCCACATTTGAAAACGCTATTCTGTTGCTATTGAATACAAATTTTTGGTTTATCTACTGCAATAGACATGATGCTGCACTTACAATATTATTATTTTAAGATGTTTTTCTGCATTTAATAAATTGATAATTTAATGACTATTTCAGATGTTTTATGGCTAAATCAAAGATGAGAACGACAAGGAAACAGCGTTTAATAGGGTTACCTGGATTAAAGGCAACATCATGTTTAACAGTTGTTTCATTAATATTCCTAGAAACTGTTCTGTTATCAACAGTGTCAAATTGTGCCAAAACATTTTTTATGCATTGGAATACATCGAATAGCATGTAAGTACACGACAAATTTGAATTTATTATTTGAAATTACTCAATACTAATGCTTTGTGAAAAGAAAGTCATATCTTAAAACACCAAGTTGCCTTTGGATGTTCAACATTTCTAAGAATTTTTCACTATATGATTTTTTATGACGATAAAACTAAATAATAGTTTGAAAAATTCTTGCATTTTTGTGGTTCCTTGAATAAGCACGCTCAAACTCATTAAATGCCAACTTTGGAACTCGTTCTATAATCAATGTTGTGATTCTATGTATTGCACAATATGTGCAAACTTTGAACAAAAAATCGGAGAGAAATACAAATGTTGAATTACATTTTTCAATAAAATACGAAGAATATTTTGAAGTGAATGAAAAGCGCAAAATGGACAGCATCAACCATCACAGCAAAATTAAACAGAAGAATATTCAAATGATCTGCACACAACTGCAGACACTCTTGTGTCCCTCTGAAATACATACACACATCAATGCGACGAAACCAGTCGTATTTTAATGCAATGTGGATGTGAATTGCTGCTTAAAGTTCTTTTCATCTTCGTGAATGTGGAGAATTCGTTCTATTTAAATATAAAGACTAGATGCACAAAGGTCATAAAAATTATCCAAGAGAAGTTCTTCTGTGAATTTTTTTTTAGATACTATCATTTTAAATTTTTCCAAGATATTATGTTTGTAAAGTATTCTGAAATGTTTCTCTAAATGTTCGGAAAAAATCATGAAATATCATGTGGTTCTAAATTATTTTTCGTATCCGATCTTACCCCACTTTTGTATGGCACGAATCAGTAACTTTATAAAGTTAGCTATAGCTAGAGGAACGCATCAGAGGAATTTGAAGAAGTGAAAAAGAGAATATGTCTGACATAGAGCGTGTGGTAGACACACACATATTTGTGTGTCTACCACACGCATTTTAACACTTCGAATGTTAAGTTATTGCTTGTGATATATTTACTGCACATGTTATTATTACGATAACTACGGGTGAGACGATGAAATTAAAAGAGGACACGCACACGCATTCACCTTCAACAGTGACAATACCATGGCCCAAGCCAAGCAACATATAGTATTATGTGATGGTATAAAAGCCAAAGCCGAAGTCGAAGACGAATTTGAAGCCGAAGCCAAAGCCGGAGCCGAAATCAATGTAACATAAAATGTAAGAAGTATGTGGAAATGTTCAAGAGAACACAGAAAATTAGTCACACAGTATACCAGAGAGAGGAATAAGAAACGTATTCAAAGCAGGTCAAGCAAGCAAACATACCAAACATCAATAAGAATGAAAACAAAAGAAAACAGCCAACGAAGAAGCAGAACGAATGTGCCGAAAAAAAAACAAGACAAAAAAGAAGTCGAAAACAAAATGGGCAACGACAGATAAATGGAGAAGTTCAAACAAGAACAGCAACAAATTCAAAGCGATCAGAAAAATACCAAATAAAAGAGAAAGAGAGACAAGAAGCGGGAATCAAAAATACCAGAAAGATGAACGCAATAACGAGGAGAAATGCTTGTGTACGTTCATGAATTGACCGCTATATTTCATAAAGTGGTTTTTTAGAGTATACACATATTTTGAATGCGCATACATACAGCAAAACACAAAAATTCTTCAACAAAAACAAAATTACTCAAAAAACATTGAGAATAAAAGATTAAAAGATTTGTATGATATGACTTCTTGGTCAGTCAATAGTGTGAGATTGGTTAATTCCATAAAATCTATCTTATTGTATACTTAATTATGAGTTTACTTATTTAGAATTTTATCCATAAATGCTGGTGAAGTAGCACAGCAGAAATCATATTGAATTTTTTGAAATTATGAAAGAACTAAAAATCCTATCCTATATTATCTATTGGCCAAGAGCCTAAGTGATTTAGTTCGAACCTATTTTAGTTTGCTCATCAAATTTTGAAATTTTTCGTCTGAAAGTTGAACTTATATACCTTCCGAGATGCCGGATTCAGAAAAGAATTTGAATAATAACAGTGAGATGTATGAACAATTTTATTGCATTTAATAAATGCATGAATTCAGCATGTTTCCTATTCGATACAAATAAGCTAATTTCTTTTCATTCATGCTTGCGATTTCATGCTGGATTCTCCGAATCACAATTTCCATGTGGTTGAGAAAATGATGTCCGAATCCTATTTTCTACTATCTAATTTTTCAAATATTCATTTTCATCCTGAATGCTTTGTTTCATGTTCTACTTATCATGCCTATACATTTAACTTACATGGTGTCGTGGATGTTGACAAACTATAAGCTAAAATTCCTTCGTTTGATCAGACATATTGATTCAATTTGCTTTTTATTTCTCGATAGCTGTGTTTCTTTACACATACTAGTGCAATCTCGTTAGAAGCTCTGCCATGCACATTGACTGGTTTTTTTATTCTTATTTCTCAGTCTATGAAAATATATGTACAATTACCATTCGAGGTCATTATTTTATTCATCTTAGTAGCATTATTGTATCCATTCAAATCGAATAGTTTTAAAAAAATTATTAAAGGTGAATTAAATATGTTCAAGAAAATAATATGCAGCGATCGTCCATCTGTCCTTGCTACTTCTACAGTTCCATTTTGCATTAACACGTAGATGTGTGTGTATATGTATACCACACACACAAAATGACGAAATTAAAAGCGATCTCGCTCTCTCAATGTTTTCGAATACATGAGCAAAATGTGCATTTTTCTTGCTTGTTTTTCTTCATGCTGGTTGCTGTTCTTCTTTTCTTTATATTCATCTTCATTCTCATGTGTGTGTACAAACAATCACTCTCCATATACGTGAGACGTATACATATTAAAACATTTCATTCGTTAGTGTGTATATTTGTATTATGTTCAAAAATTGGCTCAGTGACATAACTCCCCGGATGGACAGACGGGTAAATATGTTAATTCAACGGACGTACGGGCGGACAAATGTATTATGTCGTTGCTCCCCGGGCGGACGACCGGGCATAATCGAATATAACGATTGTTGCAAACGGACTGTCTGTCCGTACAGGCTATTGCTCATAAAAATGAATAAATACCACATTTCCCAACAACTGGCGTGTTCTTTTACTTCAACAGAATAATGGGAAATATATTCAAAAAAAATTTCGTAACTCAATTGACTTTCCGTCCTTTAAAAAATAGATTTATTTTATATTTCTCATTATTCCAGCAAAAGAACACTAGTAAATAAATAAATGATACACTGATTTGTTCCATAGCATCAATGCAGTGAGTTGGATATTCATTCAATTCAACAACAAGACCTGTTCAACCATTTGTGGGTCAACTTGCTCAATCTTTTTAGAATTATGTCAATTTCTTTCAAAATCGTTAATTTGCCCGACCTCCGTTTAAGGATTTTGTACCTTTTTCAGGAAATATAAATTTTCATTTTTATGACCAATCGCCCGTACGGACAGGCAGTCCGTTTGTAACAATCGTTATATTCGAGTATGCTCGTCCGTTCGTCCGGGGAGTTGTGTTACTGAGCCCAAAAATTCATAGAGATATACATCAAACACAAATTTGTTCAAACTGCAATCACTTTAAAGTAGTACACACAGAAAATTAAACATCATAACAGAAATTTTGTTGCTTTGATTTTATATGTATGTGTGTGTTTTGTATAGCACTGCTTTCTTATTTTCTTTTTTGAATGTATTCGATTTATTTTTAACAAAAAAATCTTTCGTTTCGCTGTATTTCGATGCAACAATTCGAGTTGTGCATGGTCCAGTTGAGCTGAACCACCATTTCATGATTTTGCTTTAGATAATTTAAAAAAAAAAAAATCTCATGTTAATGATAATATTAATTTCACAAATCTTTCAGACTCATACTTAATTTCTAAATAAAATGGAATCCGCAGAAAATCAGAATTTTTGTATTAAACCCGATGATGAGAACAGGTGTTCTCGAAAACATTTGCAAATTAAATGCAATTTTGTATCAGAATAAGGAGATTTCGACTATACAATTTAGTATTTCACATTTGATTTGTTTTTCCGTTTTGTCACGTATATACTGATTGAAATAAAGAAGAAGAATTATGATGAGTAGTGAATAAAGTGATCGACATTTGAGCTAGCTCACCGCTCACTTACAGCGTTATTTTCTCATTTTTACATTCTTCAAGATTTTATCATTAACCAAAAAAAAAAAAAAACTGTTTTACTAAACAAATGTAATATCTCAAATTCTATTTAATTTTGTTTGATAATTGATTTTATGCTCATATTTTTCTGGGGAAACGTTCCTTTTTATTATGGCTATTATTATTTTTCCTCATTTAATTAGTATTAAGATTAGTGAACGATATTGTAAATAGCCGTTCAACATCGAAGTTTGATGATTTATTCTAATAAAAAATTCTTCTGCTGTGCATAAATTTCATGTTATTAGAGTAAAGATTTGAAATGACATTCCATTTCATATAATATAATTATTTGTTCACACCCTCATAATGACAACAAACTCTTGGACTTATCGATACAAGAATTGGGCCCGTGTTTGCTACCCATAAATAAGTTGAGTGAGTGGATAATGTTAATCTGGATTTAACCACACCAAAACTTTTTATGGTATCAACAATATTCAACGCGGCGCTTTCTCCAAATCTGTCCTTGAAGAAAACAAATACTTCTGCTTCCCTACGGACAATTTAACATAGTATAACAAATCCGCTCTTACCTATTGATGTGAAGTTTCAAGAGACTCTCCAATAGAATTTTCTTCAAAAATGCGCGCTTGTCACATTCTAACGTTATTTCTTTTACTTTAAATTCAAATATATTTTCTTAGCGAATTTGTTATGCCATGCAACTATATGTTATGCTACCGAATATTTTTCAAAATATTGTCGCAAAAATTCCAGAAATGTTGAGAAATTCACATGCAAATGCGTGTCTTACATAGTATGAATTTTGGAACAAAAGCTACTTTTTCGAATAATCTATATTCGAAGCAATAAAAATAATTGTGCTTATTTGTGTGGAACGAATTTGGGGACAAAGACTTTTTACAAAAATGAACCTTTTATACGCAAAAAATTAAAACCCTTATTCATTTTCGGAAATAAATAAATGGCTGAACAGTCAATAATATATAAGATTATGTAGAAAACTAAATAAATATTCTTTTTACTCTCTTATTCTCGCAGATTCCGAATAGACAACACCGATCATATTATAGACGTGAATAAAGGAAATTTAGCGTTTGAATATGACCAAGTACATATAATATGTCCGGTGTACGAACCAGGCACATTTGATAATGAAACTGAAAAGTATATCATTTATAATGTATCGAAGGTTGAATATGAAACGTGTCGCATTACAAATGCCAATCCTCGTATAATAGCCATATGCGATAAACCGCAAAAACTGATGTATTTTACAATAACATTTCGGCCATTTACACCACAGCCAGGTGGTTTGGAGTTCCTACCAGGAAATGACTACTACTTCATTTGTGAGTATACAATATTTAAATCGTTGAAATTATTTATTAGTTCATTGAACATTTTATTGTATGATTTTCAACTGAATATTTTACTTTTTTTATTCGCATTGGAAATTAGCAACTTCTTCGAAAGATGATTTACATAGGCGAATAGGCGGAAGGTGCTCCACAAACAACATGAAAGTTGTTTTCAAAGTCTGCTGTGCCCCAGAAACAGAAATCCAGAATGCTACACAAACATCATTAGATGTGTTAACCAAGAATAATACTAGGGTTTGTATTTATGCCCCTTCAAACGATGATATACTCTTTAATATAAACAATTTTGATTGATAGAGTTTGTAATAACAAATCTAAAGTGATTTTCATCAATTCTATTGTACTTTTAATTTGCAAGCAATGATCTAGTCGCTACTTGCAGGTCTCTATCTCATAAAAGTTGTTCACAATTCACCTTATTAAGTTCAAATGCTATATCATTCCTTTGAAAATCCATCCCCCTTGTTCAGCTAGCCCTCTTTATTATACTTGTAAATGTGTTCCCTTTTCTATAAAAAT
Source organism: Obolodiplosis robiniae (assembly GCA_028476595.1). NCBI lineage: Eukaryota > Metazoa > Arthropoda > Insecta > Diptera > Cecidomyiidae > Obolodiplosis > Obolodiplosis robiniae. Next base: position 676,232 of record CM052017.1, on the reverse strand, counting down.
TACATGTTAGGATTCTTTTTTTAAATATTTTGTTCAACATTTTCATTCATTTTTCTACTATTTTCGTTTCATATTTATACTGAAAAAAAGCGAACAGCATTAGTATGACGGTGATGAATGGATTTAAAAATCATTCAACCCATTCACCGATTTTGAAGAACGAGGCGTTCAGCTCGTTCATTTTTTTATACGATACAATTTTCTTAGTAAGCAAGTGCATTTAAAACCTAGTGATCAACCTTCAACCTTCATGAGATATGTCCCAGACGTGCTGTTCTTTGCTTGTTGATTCTTAAGACGATAACATCTCTAATCATTACTTTGAATACAACATGTACTAATTACGAACTGCCAGTTCCAAGTGCTTTTAGCTTCATTCAAAAGCGGAAGCATTAACTTTTGAAATATTAACATGGTAGAGACACTGGTCCGCTCATGTTTTTTCAGACTTCTCTACCTGAATGAGACTATGAAATGTTATCAAAACCTTTTATAACAATTCAATTTGAATTTTACAATCTGTGCACCATAACACAGAGAAGTTAGTGATTTGAAATGAAAAGTAACGAAATTGAAGATGGCACTCCTATGCATGCAGATCAACAATTGTTTACATATTTATTTGGGGGAATGACGTTGATTCATTCCTCCACATACTTTTCTTCCAAACTCAATTAATTTCAAACGGCATTGAAGCTATAGTGGAAACATTTGTGTATATATATTTCATTTCGAAATACTCAAATACAAATTCATATTCGATTCAAATTGATATAAACAAAAAACACATAGAAAATATGTTTATTTGCTGAAAATGTTTTATTTTTTCCACTGTATCTTGAACGTTGTTATAAGGAAAATTCATCACAGATATATGTTTGTGTCTTAATGAAATCAAAAGAAATGAAGAGATAAATCGAAACGCCTTCTATTTTTTCATTTCTATTCATTTGAATCTCCAATCTACTAAAATCTGTCCAAAAGTGGAATCCAATGTTAATTTTGAAACAATTAAGTCGACAAAAATTTAATAATATGTTATCAATTGAAAATGTTCCAATTTCTCTTCTAATATAGACTACAACAATGAGTAATTCCACCGGAGAACGTAGCCCACCATTAACAATAAATACAAATAATGCTGTTAAGAGCACAATGACTTGGCTGTCACGTGACAATGATGGCAATGGTGTATATCGTCCCATCATTCCAATAACTTCTACGATTTCAGTACAACAATATCATCCACATCCAACTTCGTCTAGACCATTCATCAACAGTGCGATCAATAATAGCAAATCAAACAAAAGTAATAGCAACAACAAAAATTTCAATAATAATAATTTTAATCATAGTAACAATGCGCCGTCCCATAAACCGACTAAAAAAACTAGTAAGTATTCGGAAGCAATGATTACAAATGCTCATTTGATTTCACAATCATTTCCATTTCAGATGAGTACGATAAGCATCCGAATGAAGTCGTCAAGAACGAAGAACTTACTTATAACAATAATGGGGGAATTAGTTTGTTGCGAACAAACCGTCGATCCACAGACAATTCCAGAACGTTCCTATTCAGCTGGATGCCACCACAACAGCTGTATTTCATTGTATTGACCTTATCCTTAGCTTTTTTTCTACACTACTCGTTCGTGATTCATTCGACTTTTGCTCCGAATATAACACGCGTGATTCGATTCAAGGTTCCTACTGGTACTCATACTAAATCAGATTATTGCGAGGCAACAAAAAGTACCAGAAAGACGTCGAAAATATGTCAATTAGCATCAAATCAGTGCCGATTGATGAATGTGCCTCGCATCGATGGAAATATTACACCGTCAACTTTGAGTAGAGCATCATCATCTGAAGATTCACGACCCTCGCAAGTATCAACATTAGCACAATGTTGTCTGGGCTCAAGGACAAACACGACTGCCACTGCATCTGTGAAATTAATGGATAAGGCAATGCTTTCTCAACTAATACCGCAAAGGCGGTCGATCGTTACTACTAATTTTAATCATAAAACTACATTTTCACCTAATAACAACTTTTTGAACAGCATAAATACTATTTTAAACTATTCTAAATCGAAAACATTTGTACATGGCTACCTTAATCGAACTTACGACGAAGCAAATGGCTCTATCAATTTGACAGACACATTCACTGCTCTTAATGCAGCAAATAGTGATAATATTAAATTAGATATTAGTAGTGATAAGTTTAGTTTAGAAGATTACAGTTATATTAAATATTATTCAATTTTTGACAGCGATAAAAAGCATCAACAGCACGAACAGCAACACCACACCAACACATGCATTTGCAGACGAGCAACAACAGTTCAATGTTTTCGGTGAAATCGTTTCACAAAAGTTCGCTCGCTATACTGCATACCCGATTTTATAGTACTTATTTAATAATTTTATTTAAGCAGGATGTGAAAAACGCAGAAAATTAACATCATATTTTCTCTGATCTGAACGCTCTTACTAAATACATATTGTAAAAAATGTACGGAATTTCCGAAAATTGAACGGAATGGAAAAATATGTTTATGACAGTGAATCGTTCTAAGAAACTGCACATTTCAAACACAGCTGGATCGGTTTTTAGGCTGAATTTTCCTTACAAAAATTTTAATAATCAAACATGTGATCAGTCGTAACTTGTTTTACACTCCTGGGCACTCTCGAAATTCGTCCAACTTCGTTTTAGTATTTGCAAAAAAAAAAAATGCGTTTGCAGAAATTAGTGATTGTAACTTTGTAAATAACTTTGATATACAGGCAGCATTTTCAAGGCAGTATTTATGTTAGCTAACCCGTGTTAGGTCCATTCTGTCAATGATGAGATGTTTAATCATCAACATTTCTAGCAACCCACCCTACTGATAAAATGTTCAGATATTGCAAGTCGATTTCCCCCTAAAAACGCCATCAAAATATCTTTTTTTTTCATATGAAAAACATTCATTTATTGCGTGATCGTACATAATCCAACATTACATTTCTCGCTGCCTTTGTTAAAACCATTCGAAATGGTTAAATTTTGATTAAAGTCATGTTGTCGAGCAGAACACATTTCAACATTTTAGTCTTCACTCTTAAATACAAACAAAATCTTGCTTTGTATTTGATATGATTAATATGATTTCAATGAAGAAGTTCCAAAGTTCCGAACAACATGATGGTAAAACATATTTTTGATACTCAATCACTTTGTATTTGTCAGGACCCAAACGTTATATGATAAACAATCCTCAGCTATCAAAATGGATCTATCAAGCGTTAACTTTTTATAAATATTGAGGTCGAATAAAAATCGTGTATTCAACACGAATATTTGGTTATGTGATCAAAACGGTAACCCTATTATAATTTAAAAATACATTCACAAAATAAGTACGAACATCGAAAAGCAAAGTACAGTTTTAAAATGCACATTTTATGAGATTATTTTAAAAAGGGCGTAAAAATCCTTAATATTTATAATTATTTGAGTTTCACTCTTTTCATAGGATGATTTACAGCTCGTGATTTTTTTTCACCAATTGTAATAAGAATACACTGAGCCGTCGTACATCTAAGAAAAACGTCATTGTTTCTTACCTTATGAAGTATTTTTTCAACAGTAAGGGCGACTTAGCAAATAACATCCCATAACTTTTACCGTATCTAATTATGACCTAGAACTCCATATATGCTATAAGCTCATATTTGCAGCTAGATCGTAATTAGATATACTAGATCGTTATATGAGAGGATCAAAACGCAAAATATTTAAAATAATTCCATAGCGCGAAAAAATGATAACGCCATTCTCAAGTAAATGGCGCAATCGTGTTTTTGCGCTAAGAAATATTTGTTAGTGTTTGAGCTTACGGCCTCTCATATGGATTCTTCAACCTTATAGAGCAAGTTTTTGCAAATTTTCAATTTAGTTTCCCAATTCACATTGTGTTACAAATGGAACTAATCTATTATTTTCAGCTGAATATTTCATACCCTACTTCGGATGTTACCATTTCTCATCCAAATGTTGAATTCATATAGTTTAATGAAGCAATGTTATTTTTGGCACATGGATGAAATTTTAGCTGTGATTTTGATTTATTTTGAGTGAACAAATACTACTTTTATGGTAGGAACCGACTCTTTCATTAAAACTGAATTTTCTGTGTCTTTATTTATTTTTTCTCCGATGCAATGCATGCAATTATAGCGAAATTTTAAAGCATTGACTTTTGTTGGTTGAAATTCTCTCGAGCTGTAAATTAGCCTGAATTTGCTTCATCAGAATAATAGGAAAAAATAGAACATCGTTTTTGGAGGCGAATAGAGTCCAACAAATTCACAGAATTGATAATTGCGCTTGAGATTAAGTGGATGACAATGTTCATGTATCTGTGAAACCGCACAAAAAACATAGGGATTTCTGAACAAAGCGTTATTTTTGTTGTCTTTTGAATTACAAACAGGGTTTTGTATATTTTATTCAAACATATTCTAGATTATTCAAGTGTTTATAGTGAGATTTATGAAAATATCACTTAAGGAGTGACATGAAAAACAGAATCAATCATATTCTTTTCCATCACTGAAACTGTACACTTTCGGTACTTAAACACATCACATTTTGTCAACATTTTTAATTGCCATAACCAAAATTGAATCAATATTTTGGGTTTAATTCAAAGAATGCTATTCTATTCAACATTAAATAACGCACCAAGCTTCAATAGTTTTTATATCATTGATCCATTTATTCATTAAAATCAAATGATCATTTCATAGACAATTGGTTTACGTTAGAAGTTAGTTCAACATAATTAAAAAAGTCTTTTGTTTTCTGCAAATTATCGTCCGAATAAAACTACATACCAAAATAAGGGGGAAACTAAACTTACAATAAGCATTAGAGATAATATCAAGCAAAACGACACAGGAAACGAAATGAAGCAACTAATAGCATATATATAACAGGCAGCAATAATTTTATCAATTCGAATATTGAAACCATCAACTGGCGATCGTTATATTTTAAAATGGCATTTGGAATTAAGTTTTCTCCATTTAATTTCTCTAATATTTCAGATAATTTAATTATTATTTCCATTTGATTGTGATATTTGTGAAACCGTTTAATTGGTTAATTTCATCGACTTTCAAATTGGTCTGGAAACCGTATTCTCTCTCGTTCAAATATTTCAAACAGTCATAGCTGATGTTAATCACCTACAGTCCTAAACTCTAATGATCGCAGGCAAAATTCAATATTTTATTGAAATAAGAGACCATATTACTAGACAAACGAACATCTTCAAAAGCGCAATGTCTAAAATTACACGAAATAGTTGCTTAAAAGAATTTTGAAAGTAATATTTATAAAAATGCATTGATGAAAATAGTTCGATTAACTAATTACCTTTTAACATGCGCTGTGCATAGAAATAACTGAAAATCAATAACAGCAAAGCCGATTGAACTCAAATGGATATAAAGTAGCGAACCGTAAGAATCAATAGAAGATATGTTCTTTTGCATAAATTTGTCAGTAGAGCCGAAATTGCATTTTATGAGCCATTCCGCAAGCAGAAGTTCAAAAAAAAAACATTAAATATCATATGACAGCCTCGGAATAAAAATATGCCTTAAAAATTCGTGGAAGGAAATGCACGATAACAATGAAACCGAACACAATGGTAAAAATGCGAAAACTCCAAGGATACAATTTTGAAGTAAGGTTTTCATTCTGGATATTCGTTTGCTATCGCCTTACGTTTGGCAAACTTTCGCTGGAAATAGGGATAGTTTGACTACAGCTTGCGATAACTTCGCTTAAATGAAGTTGCATTGTATGTGAAATATTGCATACTTGCGGCACTTTTGGTTGAACGAAGCTATCGAGAGCAGAAACGAACATTCACGGCAAATGTATCCAGTGCGTCAGGCACAAGAGTATTAGCATATGTGTGTATGCCGGATGCTAACCAAACATTTTGGTTTGTTTAGTTCATTCGCTAGGCATCGTTCAGTTGATTTCCATTCTCAATTGATAAATAGCATAGAATTTTGATATTAGCATTTTCATCGATGTATTTTAACGCATCTTCTTCCTTCGAGGCTCTCATATAGTCTAGCTTTCTCCACTAAATAAGATTTCATTACCGAATATTTTAAAATGTTTCATCGTTCAGCATATACATTTAGTTATCATCAATATCTTCTGAAATTATCTTAATTTTGGTTGATTAGTTTTGTGCAAGTCCCTCAGTTTTAAGCAATTCATTGCTATACCTACATCCCAATTTGAATGCACAAATAATATAAATCGAAAACATAGGTATTGGATGTTAATGTGTTTAAACGAAGTTTCCAGCTCGCTAAATATGTTCAATTTGTATTTCCTCAACTATGCGAAATGGTTATCTGAGTTTTCCTACATATGAGGGATAAGCCATCATCGTTTCAAAGACTTAACTCCCATTTACAGAAAACAGGGACCGCGATCGGCACGATTCTCGGCCACCGGTACGCAGCACAAATAGTGGCCATTGCTATAGGTCGCCGGTATTTTGCGGAATATTGTGCTTTAATGGTAAAAAAATCGCGAAAAAATCGTGCCTGTCGCAGTGCCCGAGCGATTTTTTTTTTAATCCATATTAACAAAATTGTATTTTCAATAAATCAACATGAATTCAATTTTAATTACATGCAAGGAGAGGAGCATTATTTGAAACGAAATCGATTTCACCAGAGCTATGTCCTACTTAAATATCAATTGTACTACTATTTTATCTAATTTTCCACTGTATGTGCTCCATTAATTTGTATAAAAGAATGTGTCTTAATCGAGTCTCTAAAAAGGTATCGTTTCAAATCAGGGAATACTTAGCAGTGAAATCATCATAGTAAGTGAGCTCACTCGGTGAATTTACTCGAATAAATTTCATACGGCACGACGCGTTCCGTATTAATGGGCATGAATTTTACTCAAGCTAATTCACCGAGTGAGCTCATTTACTATAATGATTTCACCGCTAAGTATTGGCCTGTATCAAATTAATATTATACAATAATTTGTCATATTCAAGTCAAATACACAAGTTTGTTCGTAAGCCATGCGTTTTCAGAAACTCGATTTAATGGATTAACTCTTAGTTTGTTTTGTCTACACTAGAAATGAACGCATACTCATAAACAACATGTTTTTACTGGTTTTATTGGAACGTAGAATATAAGAGTTTGAACGTACGTTCACATACGTATGGCAAAACCCCAAAACAATACAAAACGAAATGAACTTGTAGAAGGATAGCTTCAGAAAATCATTTTTCTAGGATAATCAATTGACGATCGATAGTGGGAATAACTACAGATGGAAATGTACTGTAATAGTGTAAATTATTAAATGCAGCTGCATTATAATTTAAACATGAATATAAATATATTATGTCTGAAATAAAAAAATAAAACGAAATACCGAGGTGATCGGTAGAAGTTGTAAGAAATTTTATGGGTGGCCGATATTAAAATTTGAACAGAAATATCCCCTAACTTATTTTAAGTCTTAGTCGATAAATATGTAAATCATTTATATTTAAGTTTTCTAATAGTAATCGTCATGATTAAAAAACATTAAACACACATACTATGAATGAATTCTTGAATAATTATTAAGATTAAACATTGCATTGTGGTGTTGTAACGATAGAGCAAAAAAGAAAAAAAAACAATAAACGAACTGAACAACTGAAAAAGTAGGAGTAAATAAAAATGTATACAAATGGGCTTTGGAAATTTTAGGAGCTTGACAAGTGACCCAATTAGGGATTCTGTGTGTTAAATTTTGTTCTTTTGACAGAGCAGATATATTTGATTGGTGCACTTTTCAAACCCAAAAAAATTTCATGAACAATTCAGCTCCATGAACTCATATAAATATATTTTATTCAGTGTCTAAAACAAATTAGAATCTAATATTTACGAACAATATGTAATTAAGAAGAATAAATATAAAAGAATAAATTTGTCACTTTTTATCTGTAATCTTCATATAGTGACATATAAACGGCGATGGAGATGGTAGGTAAAAGATTTGTTCTAAAACTATTGTATTTTTTGATTTTTCTTCCACTTTTCATTGAATTGCCTTTCTGTTTGGTACGAAAAAATCCAACCATAGATTTAATCCCCAGTACCAGTTTGGGATCCGTCATTTTTTTGGTCGTTCCAAAATTCAAGATTTTGCCTTTCATGTATTAAACATATTCAAATTTGCACGTAGAAGTTTGTAGAAAAACAATCCAATCAAATATCTAGGCAAAACCCACAGGATACGTACGGATAACCCTTTTAAGCTAAACCATCCATTTCCGAATGATTGGAGATTTTCCCCCAAATCCTTAATCCATCAAAACAAAAACACCATAGTACCAAACACGACGATTTGTCGCTCTAATTCAAGAAATTGTATTTATTTTAGTGTGATTTTAATAAAATCTTTATTTGTAACACTTGACATCATACAGCATACATCATATGGTTAAGCCAATTGGGGCTAACGTTTGTCCCGAAAAATTTAGCATGCAAACGTATTTGATGTTTGTCTTAAATCAATATTCAAATTTGACTGAAACTCTTATAAATAGCTCACTTTGCAAGAATACTTTATAGAAGATTACCTCTTCTGTACCTCAAATCACAGAATTCGACTCGACAAACGAAACCAATTTCATCAAATTAAAATATATAAACAAAGACAAATAAGATCAGGCAAATACGATTATTAGTTATATCAATAGAAACATGCCAATATTTGAATTATTAACTATTTACAAAATTACAACACAATATAACTTCTAACTAGTAGACAATAATATTCCCGCTTTTTAAATCTTACTCTATTTAGGAAAATGTGTGATTCGGTCATTTGAATTTATTTGTTTGCACTATTATTATTAAATGGAGTTTTCAATCGGTTTTAATATTTCTTTGGTCAAACGGATTTGAAAATGAGTGCTACTTCAACAGCGTTTCTTTTTATGTGCTTTATTTAGCTTTCGTTTCTTCATAATCATGTCATAAAGCGCTTCTAGGCCTTCCTGTAGACCATCACCAGTAATCGCACAAGCAGGTTGAATATACCAGCCTTTGAATGAATTTGTGTTTAATGTGTTTGACGAAGACGTATTTGAAGCATGTTGAGGCGAAGTTGATGATGATGTTGATGATGATGTGTGCGGTGGAGGTGTGCTTGAAAAATTTGAAGATTCATCTGTGCTCTTACTATCCAGTGTATTTAGTAGGGTGTCGACCTGTTTGTGGCCACCGGTCAAGTGTGCTGACACAGGTAATGTCGATGATGATTTTATCATTTGTGCTGGGATCGCTGAGAAAGATAGCTCATGTAAGCCAAGTAATTTCTCCAATTCTTTTGGCTCTTTGGCTCCAGGTAAATCTTGTTTGTTGGCGAAAATTAAAATTGGAACACCCTGACCAAATGAAATCAAATATCAAATTATAATTTTTGTTGTTTATCTGTTTGAATTTAGTAAAACATACGTGATTTTCCGAACATTTTGCTGTCCGCATCAACTCCATCTTGGCTTCTTCCATACGTTCCACATCTACAGAATCAACGACGAAAACGATCCCATCGGTGCATCTGGAAAGTGATTTTATTTATTTCCATACAATTTAGTGTATACTGCATGAATGTACATTGTTTCTATTGTGTTCAAAAATAACTCTCTAAAAAGGTCTCTTGATAAATTTCGCGTGTTTACTCGTCCGCGAACTGAGTTTGATAAGCTTACGTTTGGTACAAATCTCGGCGATTAATTTTTGAGACATAAATTTCGCGAAAATAAAATTTGTATATTCGGTCGCATCGTTTAAATTTAAGCATGGGCTAATTAATAAAAAACCAATACTGGTTTTTATAAGCACTCGTGAATACCATTCGCACCATGGGTGGATTTTATACCGAATCGGGCATTTCTGCCAGCATAGCTCTTGTACTGAATACACAAAGTGGTATAAATTAATGACTCGTAGCAAATGAATAAAACATATGAGTTCAGAGCGCATGCATACTCAAATACAGAATGCAAACAGCTTTGCTGCAGTGCTCCATAGAATATGCAAGCGTCTGTATACACGTCGCAATTGTATCTCATAAACCTTTCTTGCAATACACGCTTCAGTTATCAAAATAAAGAGGCTTCAAAATTTTATTTTAATAATAAGTATTTTATTTTTACTCACCTTGTATAGCTTCGCCATAGAGGTCGAAGTTTTTCTTGTCCACCAACATCCCAAACGAGAAATTGTACACCTTTTGCTTTCCCCAATGCTCCTCGAACCTGTTTGTTTTTCATAGCAATGATCAGAACAAATTATAGTAAAGGGTTTTCCATTAAGGACTCGACAACTTTCTTCACGTTCACGTTCAAAGTTGTCAAGTCCCTATTGGAAAATCCTTTACAATTGTCTGGTTATTTGGTCAACTGTGTTCCGAAGCTGTTTCTGTTTGCCTCATGGGTTCAAGATAAGGTTCCGATGTCAAACATATTCAATATCTTACCTTTTCACAGTTAAATCCAATTGTCGTCACTGTGTTTAAATATTGATCTAGTTTAAGGCGATACAATGCAGTTGTTTTTCCAGCTGAATCTAAGCCGAGCATCGCTACATGCAGCGTACCCTACAATAAGAGAACGGATTTAGATAAAATGCTGTTTTATGATGTTGAAAGTTTCAAGGATCATTGAATCCATACAATTGAAATAAACTATAATATTTGGAATAAAGCTATGTGAAGACACGTACATGTGCTGAAGGTAAGGAGTCTAGGATAGTTCCATTCTTCCCCATTGTTGCACCCATTTCGAAACGTCTAATCTGCCTTTTAATATTGTACTAATGCTTATATTAATTATCGTTTCCAATATTTATTGTTCGATGTTGATTTGAACTAGGTTGAGCAAATCATCAATGTTGCACTCATTGACCATATGTGTTGGTTGATTGGCATTATTGAATTCTTCTCGCCACCAAAATAGCTGATAGCTGAAAGGAATGGGAATAAAATTAAACAGAATCAACTATCAATAAGACCAAATTTCTACAAAATGACATATCTCTTGGCACTCTTTTGATATTATATTTGAACCGCTGGGAATAAAACTCAAAATTTATACGACTGAAAGTTGAAAGAGAAACATGAAAAAATAGTCAAAAGGGAAAAATTCGCCAATATAATTTTTATGGAATATTTTGGGTTTTTGACTTATTTATTTTAATGATCTTCTTTTACCTAACAATTGTTTAAAGTTTTGATATTATTCTAGACTGTTCATTTGCCCTAGGCTTTTCCATGTTATTTTCAATAATTCGCTTTATCAACAATGCGGTTGCTTATCATACTATAAACCAAAACAAAGTTCTGTGAAAGTGATAGGAACTTTCTCATCAAAACTGCAATCAACTCTCACTGATCAGTTCACTTGTAATTGATGGGCTTTTGTTTGAAATCAGCTGCGTTGCAATCGAATTATTGCCTAATGAAATCCATATAATTGTTTCATTGAGAAATGAAATTGTTGCAGCATGAAGACATCAAGTTAAATAGTCCCAAACATCGAAATACTTTTCAAGCGCCATTAATAAAATTTCAAAGCAATTGATAAGGCAGTGCACATCTTCATTTGTATTGAGAGAATACAGACTTGAATGGAAATGAGATGTTCACTGCTGTGTATGTGCCAGTTCGTGAATGGCATACATGACATACATGGAATTTTACTTTTGAAAATTGAAATAGCAGAGGTAGATAGAATGGCCGGCGATGCTCAATTATTGAGAAAGTTTTTTGAACAGATTTATCGAGAAGCATGATTGTAAAGCATTTTTGCAATGTTTCAACCGAAGTACTTATTCCCATGGATAGAGTTATATGTGTAAATAATGGGGATTCGGGGCCTTTTTACATATTCGTACATATATTCGACGAATTTAATACTTAACATGCACATCAGGCGATGTATTGCTTCTCACCTGTATTGCTTTTTAAATAATATTTATCATTTTATTTTTCCGCGTAATATTATTGTAACACTTTTCCCTTTTCACTTAATAAATATGATATTTTACACCATCAATATTAAATTTGATAGTATTAATGCAATCAAAGCTATGTCCATGTCATACGGACGAATTCATCAAAACAATAGCTATTCAAGATATTTGTGTCACTCATAAAAGGGCATTTTTGCAGTTAAAATAATAGATTCTTTTGAACGGAAAACAAATAGGCAAATAGTTTTGACATTGTTGCAATTCTAAAGATGAAATCTATCCGATTAATCGAGTTTGGATTTTCAATGAAGTTGAAATTTTTCTCGGATGTCTCACTTTGAAGTTCATTGCACACGAACAATTTTCAATTTATTAATTCTATACTATATTTTCGAAAATTAACTAATTACACTAGCAAACAATAACAACAACAATCACAAAAATAAAATCCCCATTGAATTTTGTGTGTCGATTCGAATTTACAAACTGGTTCGTTTGAGTTTTTCTTCGTCTGCTACTTCTTCTAATGGATTTATTTTCGATTTATGATGTTTATGTGTTGAAACTGATTTGCGTACGTGTGATGGTGGTTTTGTGCGTGTATGTGCAGATTTCTTATTTTGCCTTAATGTTTTGTTCATTTAACTCTATTATTTGTTGACCGCACCGATTTTTCAAACAGCATCCACATAAAACCAATACAATCATATAAATGTTTTTATATTTACACTCTTTGAGTCAATAACATTGTGGATACTGTTTCACTGTTTAACGCATGCGTACCTAATATTTTTCGGATTTTCTTCATTGCACCCATACATATTCATTACTTTTTCGAATACTAGCCGCCTTACTACTTTGCATCGATATCAACCATTTCATTTTGATATATTTATACACATGAATAATTATGTATTTATATTGCTTTTCAATATTTGCATTCAAACCCAATATTCAGTACATACATATTTTGGATGCGATATTTTCCTGATAATTCAAAAAATTCAAATCGATCTTTTGAAGAAAGAACAAAGTATTTGTGATCTATAGTAATGCATTCTATGGTTTTGGGAGACACAATTATATTACATTCTAGTTTTCGCACGAAGTTCATTGTTATTGCAATCAAGCATATTTGTCATTGGCTGGCATAACCTCACATTTTTTGACATTTCGTTGGATTTATTAGTACTCGTTTATCGGTGGTTTTCCTAGCAATTATTATCTTTCAATGGTCAATCGGAAGTGATTTGACATATTTATTTTGCACATTCATGGTAAAGTCATCAAATTAAAGAATTATATTGCATATATTTTCATTCAAAGAATAAGAATAAAACAATTACGAAAAGTTTTTATAAATAAAGTTTAAATGCCACGATTAGAAGCACTTCAAATATTACTTGGACATAAAGGTCGTGTGTGGGGAGCTACATGGAATCCTTTGAATACAGCCATTGCAACGTAAGTTTCTTCTTGTAGAAAGCCATGTGTGTGTTTCATTCAATTTAATTTCATTTCATTTAAGGTGTGGTGAGGACAAAACTATTCGGATATGGTCACAAGATAATAGTGGTAAATGGGTGACAAAGACTATACTGTCTGACGGCCATTCTCGAACAATACGAAATGTTGCTTGGTCATGGAATGGAAAACTTTTGGCGTCAGCCAGTTTTGATGCAACAACCGCCATCTGGGATAGAAAATCTGGCGAATACGAATGCAATGCTACTTTGGAAGGTCATGAAAATGAAGTAAAAAGTGTGACCTGGTCTCGTTCTGGAAACTTATTGGCGACTTGTAGTCGAGATAAATCAGTGTGGATTTGGGAAGTGATTGGCGATGATGAATTTGAATGTGCAGCAGTTTTGAATGCGCATACTCAAGATGTTAAAAAAGTTGAGTGGCACCCGGAATTGGATATTCTAGCTTCTGCTAGTTATGATAACACAATTAAGATGTACATTGAAGATCCTGCAGATAATGATTGGTCATGTTTGAGTACCCTTACTGGACATTCATCGACCGTATGGAGTATATCATTTGACGTAACTGGTAAACGCTTGGCGTCTTGCAGTGATGACCGCACAGTGCGCATTTGGCAAGTCTATGAGCCAGGAAATGAAGAAGGGATTGCTACACCGGATAACACAAGCGTCTGGAAATGTGTATGCGTTTTATCCGGCTATCATACGCGCAGCATCTACGACATCACTTGGTGTAAATTATCAGGTAACTTTATTTGGTGGAATATAATAAAAAAAGACATATATTAACTATGAATTTTCAAAGGATTAATTGCGACAGCTTGTGGAGATGATATGATTCGAATTTTCAAGGAATCGGAGAATTCAGATAAAAATCAACCAACTTTTGAATTGCTTTTAGTTGTGCATCAGGCACACTCACAAGATGTGAATACGGTAACATGGTGCCCACATACAGCTGGTCTCCTTTTATCTACAAGTGATGATGGTGAAGTCAAAGTATGGAAATACAGTGAATAATTCATGTGTCTACTGATAAGATAAGATTTTAGATGAAAATTAAAAAACATAGAAAATAGAGTAAACCTTCCGTTGCCCCAAACATTGAAATAAATTTAAAATATATTGTGTAACAAAACAATGCGCTTTCATTTCAAAATTGCGTCGGGCCACCCCTGAATTACTCAACCACCATCACCACCATTCCTGGGAATGGTTTCCTCCCTCTGGGTTCGGTGAAATCCTTCCCGAGGGTGGAACCGCGGTCAGCGCTATTTCCTGGGATCGGCTTTAAAACTAGATTAAAGTGAATTATTCCGTTACCCGCCACCATTTCCGGTCATTCACCACTCCCTTGGTTGAGAATTTTCAATTAAATATAATATTGTATAATATTGAAGACGTTGAACGTTGCAGATGAGGTATGTTGTAATAAAGCTTTGTTGATGATTCAACTGACCAACATTCGTCTTGGTGGCGTGCTCCATTTCGTATATTAGTAAGAAATGCCTTGCATATTATGATTGGTTGGTTGCATCAAAAAATTAAATTTACTAGATATTAACACCATGGATTGATTGAATGTAATGGTTTTTGTTTGTTATCCATGACATACTTTGTAATCAATATTTATTTGCACAAAAGTGACCTTACATGCGCATAGATGAAGAAGAATTTGGTTGTAACTATTTTTTGAGAAATAATACAATGACGTTACGCTAAAACAAGCGGTTATTTTCAAACAATTTTCAGACTGGCTAAACGTTTAATTGATGGTAGTAATGTAGCACGCGATAAACTTTTACAAGTTTTCCATTCCAAGTATCCTTTAGTGTTCTTCTAACTCACCTTGATCGAACTTTTATTGTTCACTGTCACCTGTGCCTTAAATACGACTCGCGGGTATTGTTAATGTTTAGTTTGAATCGGCACGTCTATCAACCAGGATTGTACTATTTAGCCCCAGGATATTTGCCAAATGTGATTATACAGCTAAAGTGTTAAAAAGGATATCATTCATATAAAAGCAATAAAATTCATTTCATAAATTTATTTCGTCAATATCATTTGAGCAAATGACAAAAAATTAGCATTCTTCCAAATGATGAATAAACAATTCTATTAAAAATCTACTTGATTTATTTATAAAAGGATTTAACAAGAAGTTTAATGTGAATAAGCCAGAGCTGTGAGATTTTCTACAATGGAAACAACGTTTCCAAGCAATAAAAGGTGAATATGGGCTATAGACATCAAATTCAAATAGCGAGCACACAAATATATTTGATTTGGGAATGTTGTGACAAACATTTTTCAAACAACTTTTTTAATAGTTCGTAAATTTTCGGCATTATTTTGAATGCAATTTCCCCTCCTTGAATAAGAACCAGTTTCTCCTCATTGAACCAGTTTCCACGCACAACTATTTGTGTTTCGTAGTTAAGCCGATAGTATGATTCAAATAATCAACATCAAGATGACCCTCGATAAAAAATAATTGGAAAACAAGGTAGCAAAATAGAAGAGCCGAAACTCAAGGGTATCAAACATTGACCTACTTTTCCGCGATGAACAAATAAAGCTATACGTCGTTCTTATATTCCATGTTTTATCTCCATTCCTGGTTTGTTTCCCCGCTTTTATACTATAGTGTACCAAATTCAAATCTAAAACTTCTTCTCAAGATAAATTCCGTATCGTGCGCACTCCAAGTCAAAGGTCCAACAATCAGCGCGTGTACATGGTGAAGCAGGCATTATATAATTGAAACAAATTGGCAAAAGAAGCCTTGAATCGTATTAGATTGAATGGAAACCCTCCAATTCTAAATTGAATGATAATGAATGAAGCGCCACAGGTCACTAAACGATTTTCACCTTTATGTAGAAGTGATGGTGACTGATAGCCGCCAAATTCAACACATTCATATTCAATGATATTTTGTTTTGACGCCAAATATTTATTGTGTTTATTGTTCCAAAAATCAAACACGATACAAATATTGAAAGAGAACTGGCCGATGAGGATCATTTTGAAACTCTTATCTATACTGAAATGGTCTTAATATTTTCCGGATGATACATTTATCTGCAACAGAAGCCTGTTCAAAACGTGATATATAAATGGAATTCTGGTGCTTAATACCTCTTTTCGCATTCTTGGTTTGGATGGCAAATTCGAATTTCAAGAACATCATTTATTTATGCACGGCCGATGGTTTCGTTTGTGTGTGTGTGTGTGTGTGTGTGTGTGTGTGTGTGTGTGTGTGTGTGTGTGTGTGTGTGTATTTGTGTTGTGGCTTTTGGTTATCAGTCATTGTGTCACATTAAAGCAAGCGTGCTTCAGTTTGGTATTTTTTATGAGACATAATTTTAATAAATTATGTCGTTTATCTTTGAAGTACCTGCTTGACATATCGGAGGAGTGACCGCGTCGGGATTCGGATGTCGTCGTAGTCAATATTTCCTCCGACAGACCATCTACATTTTCGGCAAGTTCGCCGGTATTGTTGTTGTGGTGTAAGTAAATAGCGCCGCCTTCAGGTGATCTGTATACAAGTGACGAATCGAGGTTACGTTGAGAAGGGCCTGGATTTCCAGCCTCCGTACCCAACGCCATATCCGTTCGCAGGCGTTCCAAATCCAACGGACTTATCCGTATTTTGTAGCAGCCCGTTACCATAAAAGTCCATTTACCATTTATTTTACGTTAATCGTATTGTATGTGTTCTGTCATATTATCGATGTCATAAGTATCCATCACATGGTGCATAAATTTAAAGTGTTCCTCTGGTGTGACGTTTCCAATTATTCTAAACTTCGCAGTTATTTTGTCCTCATTTTCACTGGATGTAGAAGTGTTTACACTGTCTGCCATTGTGTGTGGTTTTTTTGGTGTAGCGACAATTGTCGAGCCAACGATATTTAGATAATTTTCTTTCAAGATTGTGGTTTTAGATTTTTTTTTTCTGTACGATATGTGTTACGTGAAGTTTATATACAAAGTTCACAGGACTTAATTCTATACATAAATATAAATGAGAGGAGAGAAGAAGAAAAAGTGAAAAGAAAAGATAATTTTTGTGTGAATATATATTGTGCTATACGCATTTTAGTACATTTATATTGGTTCGGTAAATACTTACATTGTCATCACAATTGTCGATACTTTTCGCCAGGAAATAGCTTCTTCCAGAACATTCAGTTGTTGGAAATCGTTTGCGAATTATAGTGGAATTTATTGAGTATGTAGCACCGAATAAAAGCCGCCCGCTTCAATGAAAGAAAAACAAACTGTGTGTGTTTTGCCAAATGTAAATGTCAAAATGCGTTGTTGTAAATCAGCTGTTGCATTTGACAAGCAAACATGTTGCCATTAACTCATACTATCGGCTTAACTACGAAACACAAATAGTTGTGCGTGGAACGATGTCGTTTCAAATGTAAACGCATAATTTCATGGTCACATTGATTTATATTTCCTTTTCGGGCACTGCATAAATTCATGTTTCAGAGCATTATTATCAATTCAAACTTCTTTATACCATTCGTGACACAAAGATTTGTATTCTATCGACACATATTACAGCAAAAATTTGACTGAAAAAGCTGTGGTTTTTGTAGTAAATAAATGTAAACTTCAACAAAGACAAACAATTTCTATCGTCTAAGTGAATTTTGTGAAATTTTCAGGAGTACTTTGGCAATACAAAATGTATGCAGGGTCGTTAAGATTTGATTTTTTTTTCGAAACGATTGATGCTTGTTCACTTATTTCGAAATGTTCTTTCAGAAAACAAGGGAGAAAACGTCCATTCTTCGGGAAATCAACTTCTGAACCAAACCTTTCAAGTAAATATTAAAATATTTTAAATTAAAACTCACTTTAAATTCAATATGAATGCCTCGAAAATATTGTTTGTAGACTCGAGATATACAATCGGTGACTCGAATCAATATTTGATACACGAATATATAACCGTTGATGAGTTGAAATTCTATCGTAGACGAAAACAACTAGAAAATGCCGTAGGTAATGTTGCTGAGAGTTTTTGTCTATATGATAAAACCCAACCAACAATACCATTCGCTGCCTTAAAATCTGAATATAGAAAAGCATTTGGCAAGGATTTCGGGAATGCGTATCACAGAAGTCGATCAGTTCCAAATAAATGTAATTTGAACGCCACTACAAAAGAATTGTTGGAGGCACTGAAAGATGATGTTGGCAATTTTGCACCAGAAAAGAACAGAAGGTAAAATATGGTTGCATGAAAAAGAATGTTATTATATTCATATGAGACCCCCAGAGCAAAACAATAGCATAGCATTTATCATGGCTTTGCTCTGAGAGTCTGATAAATGAACGGATAAAAAATATTTCGACAAAACGAAATGTGTTTTAAATTTTTCAACGATTTTTCTATGTAATTAAAGACAAAAATTCGAACGAGCAAAAACAACTAGCATTTCTGGTGAAATAGAGATTGATGGCTTTGAAAAACTACTTAAGGATTACCAGATACAAACAACATCCGGTCCAGAATCACTGGAAAAATCTCATGCAATTGATATTCCGGAAGAAACTCTCCGAACTTGTGTATTGAAAGTACAAGGTGAACTGTCTTATTCGCCGAGTTATAATTATACAATGGGTAATTCGGCGATATTACGTTTAGATGGTTCTGTTGCAGAATTAGACAATATAAGATTGCATGGAGAATTCCAAGTGAATCCTGAATATCACGACGAAAAATTCAAAATATATCATCACTATACAAAAAGTGCACCAATCAAACCTAGAGATAATTCGCCTTCAATTGTAAATACAGCAATAGTTCCTCCGATTTTCGCCTCGGAATACACAGATAAATTTCAGGAGCTCAATCTTCATAGCGTGGATACAACAAAATTTAGGAGTAAAAGTAGCAGTTTTGGTCTAAATGCCAGACATTGCGATCAGAATATATTTCCTAAATATGCTGACAGTTTCAAAGATCCCCAACTGAATAAAAAGCCAGAGCGTGCTAAACCTCATTCTACAGCACTCAGCATGAGTGAAAATATATTTTCTCGTCAGAGACCAATCACCCAGAAGCCTAAAAAGCATTTTGATTTTTCTGAAAGATCGGTAAAGATATCCTCACCAATCCATCAAACAATTCTCACACCAAAATCTCTGCTTCCACATGTTGCTGCTGTTGAACTATTGCGCCAACCACCACCAACAATAAACCAGAATACATCTTATCTATGTCAACCTGAAGTTCGCAGAGCCCGCCGTGAAATTTTGATAAAAACGCGTTCACCATCCCCATGCCAAACAATTGCAGCAGCAATGAAAAGTGTTGGAAAATTTTTACCTATAAATGAAGATGAAGAGAATCGACGATACAATGAACAAAGCCGAATCGTGGCAACAACCAGCCCGTCAGTCCAAGTAGACATTCAATCAGCTAGAAATAAGAACACTGAAGAATATTTCAGTCAAGCTTCATCGAATTTACAAGTCAAACGCAATATTAGCAATATTATTAAAGAAAATTACAAATATAACTCGAAAAAGAGAACATCGATAACACCAAATACAACAACTGACGATGATTGTGAAACTAAAGGTGGGGACAAGTTGGTAAGGATCAAATCGCCATCTTTCCTTGTTCTCAAGGATCCAATTGAACACCCGAGTAATTGGATGAAGTCATCATGGTATTCTTAGTTTTTTTTTGAACTATGGCAAATATGAATAAATAAAAACCTGTTGTCCACCATTTGTTTCATTACTTTTCCGCACACATCACTGTGTATACTACATTGTGTAGTAAAAGTATTGCGATCGGTCCAAAAAATTCAAAACGCCCGGAATAAGTTTTCTATGCGTTTTGAACCTAAAAAAATGATTGCAACCATTCTCGGAGAAATTTTTTTATCCGTGTGTGATACGTTGTCCGTTGTACTCAAAAATTCTTTAACACGATAAGTCAAAAAATTGAGATTAGAAATGATCGAAAATATCTCATGTGTTCCGCAAATGAATTTGGGCTGTATTGTTGTTCCATACTGAATCAGCTAATTTAGCTTAGTTCAGCGCAATTCGACAGCGGCTTCTCAATTTACAGAATAATAATATAGAACAGTCATTCAATTATTTGAATTGATACACTTTATTTTGAAAAAACCCATCCAATAGTACAATGTAATGAATAATATGCTAGAGCTCACTTTATTACTACACTTCTTACACTGTCACAGATTGTGTGACATATTTATACCGCATTGAAAATATGCAACAGAGCTGCAGTGCAGACGTTCATTAACTCCTGTGCGGCGTATCGAATTCGGCAATGTTGTTCCGCGCCAATGTTCAAGATGTGAAATTTTTTCGTATGGAATCGATGTTTTAAAAAGGCTTTACGCATTATAATATTTGTATCAATTCGAATGCTCCACGTGCGATTCACTTTTGTTCCCGTCCATTGTTCGGCTTTTCAAACATGTGCCAGTGGCACTTAGTGCTATATGATGTTCTTGAAAAATATGTGAACATAGGGCTTTGTGCCAAATACGAACTCACACTTGAGGAATATGATTCGAAATTCGATGTGGAAATAAAATGAAATAAATGTATGATTTTGAAATTTATTCAAATGTTCAGCGTATTCTCCGCTTTTCAATTGTCTGTTTTCATCGATTGTGGTTATATGCGAGGACGAAAGAAAGGCGACACAAAACGAAGAACTAAAATTCAGTACGATAAAGCATGGTGGCTTCCGAACACATTCGGGCTCAGTTTTTCTAGCAAACATTCAGAAATAAAAGGAATTGAAATGCATTTTGAAAATATTTTTGAATATCATGAATTATGTGTAAAATATGTTCATGTCAAAATCTTAAATTCCCCTAGAACTCAAACGTTGTTTGATTCATGGAGAAGCTTCCTGGTAGCTGGTATTTGGAATTTGAAGCCAGATTATCTATGACGATGTCTGGAACGGTCCTGATGCCGACGGGATCGACTACTACTACGAGATCGACTATGCGTATGCCGTGTTTGTTGAGGCTTGAGAGACCAATCTGAAGAGCCGGAGGTACTGCTGCTTGAAGACTTAGGTGAATATGAACGAGATCTGAAAAGGGTCACATTCAACAAAGAACTTACACAAAATCCAGAATAAACACTCAGAAACCATGCAATGTTTCAAATAATTTGATTAGTAATTTATTTCTTGGTTCATTTTTAAAAATCGGTTCATTTCTAAAAAAATTTATGTAGTTCAAATACTTTATACGGTATGAATCATACCATACCGAAAGAAGAGCATATCTACTGTCTATTTATATTTTTTAAGTCTGGTCAAAGACAAATTGAATTTTAAACAAATCTCAGCTCTCTCTAGAGATACAAAGTGAATTTAGTTTCCTAATTCTAGTAATCAGGAAATTATTGTATTTAAATTTTAATAAAGGTAATATTTTGGCTTCTATTCAAAGATTCTCATGAAATCGTTCGATATAAAGTGGAAAATATTTCATCATATCGGGGTAGAAATTGAAGACATGTTTGATTTTTGCTCAACTTTGATACTTACTTTGATTTTGAATGTCCAGATCGATCTACTTCATTATTCTTTTGTTTACTTGATGCTTCATTTGGCTCATCAGGTTCGCTATCAAATAGTTGATATTTTGAAAGATCTCCACTGTTTGAATCCTCATCTTCGCTACTATCTCCTCCAATTTCCTCTGGTGTTTCAACATTCTTAGGCCGTTTACTATGGAGCATGCCAAAACCAATAAACCCTGATAATTTCGTGTTTAATGGATTGAGTTCATTCATACCTGTGGCTTTCATCTCTGCAACTACTCGATGAATCTTCTCGACAAGTTACCGTTTCGTCTTCACGCTTTCTTTTACGTCTACCAAAGTCATCATATTCGTCATCTGAATTGTTTCGTCTTTCTTTATATTCAACTACACCTCGGTCATTATATCCACCGCCATATCCTATTTATATAATTATATTATATTTCATTCAAAATGCAAGTGTTTCAAATTCAGACTTTATTGACTCACCCGTTCGTTTTTCGACTTCCGGTATTTTAGGAGCACTACAAACATTGCAGTTTTTCCGACGCTGCCAATTTACGTTGCTACATCTCGCACAAATCCAATCGTCCTTGCTAGACCAATGAAACATGTACTCCAAAATGAGTATATTTCTTTTTAAAATCAAAATTTAAATACAATGGCATCCACAACGTTAATTAACTTACTTGAATAGACCACGAGATTTTTCAGCTGCAACTTTCCCAAGTTCAATACCATTTTTCCTTCGCCCATTTGGAACATGTACTCGAGCTATACCGCATCGATTACATTGGCTTCGACGCGCAAAATTTAGATTTTTACATCTAATTGTTCCACCGTGATTAAATTATTGTGAAGAGAATAAAAAATGTGGTCAGAAAAACAACATTATTTGCGTTTACACAGATAGAAAAAGGTAAATTAGATTGCACAAGTAGGGGCATCACATTATTTTTCCTTACTCCAGATTACTGCATATCCAGTCACCGTCGACCATTTTCAATGTACTTTTCGTACTTTTACTAACATCACCGTCTGAACTAGACATTCTGGTTTTGGGCCAATCTGAGAAGAATATGACCAAAAATATGTTTTGTTATATGTTGGCCAATATTTATACATCCAAAACGTTGAAAAATAAAGAATAAATAATGTCTGTATTTTGTTATTTGGGAAAAAACACTTTATATCAACATTTGTGACAGTTGATACAAGTGCGTCAAGCCTTAACAACTGACAGATGTTTAATGTGGAATATCAACCGCTTGATGTGCTCGTAAGTGTAAATAGCCAAATAAATGTCATCATGAAATGAGCATATTGCACTATTTTCAATGTCAATTAATTCATCATATCTATAGATATCTTATGAGCAATCTTCAGTAGAATCGAAACACAATATGATGCTCTTACTTGCAATGGATACTACTATCCTGCAATAAAATTTTATAAGAAATAGAAAACCGACGCAATGATCGGAAGATACATATTGTGTATGTACTTTATGAATTCAAACGAATGAGAATAATATGAACAATGTAAAAAATGAGGTGAACAAAACACGTACCAAGATTTTGGCTTGCTGCGAAAAGGAAAACTTTATTTCAACTTATTATAACTCAAACTTTTGATTGAGATATTAGTATGTGAGAACACGGTCTTTGGTTAATATCAAGACTATTACATCAACATGCAAATTAATATATTCTTTGATGAATGGAATGGATGATAAATCTAATTATCTTGACAGCTTTTATACGCCATAAATATTAACTGAAGAAAGACCTGAGAATGTATTATTTCAAACGCTCACAGTTTGAGACAAGGAGACAACTATCATTTCATTATATCTCATCAACAGATTTTGTTATTTACAAAATTTTGATATTCTTGAGGAAGAGAAAAAAAAGGGGTTTTCCCCTTCAATTGGACAATATGTTAAATTTTTTCACCGGTATATCAAAAAATAAAAAGTTTTTTTTTCTATTTTGATAATTCCTTCAATTCCAATAAGGTATTATCTCACTATATCTTCCTGCACATATGCGACAATTAGAATTTATTCAGAAATAGCTCAATTTAATTTATCAAAGTTGTGATGAAATTTACTTTTACCGAAATAATATTGAAATAATTCCATTCAATCGGTATTGAACGCACTCAATGCGTTCACGCATATATTTGACATTCGTTAAAAGAACGGCCGACATACCCATTAATGTGAGTGTGTGTTTGTCCAATACCGAAAATGTACTACACACATTTGAATATATGTGTGCGGTTGGAAGCAACAACAGCTCAAAAAATAATGGCCGATTGTATGTCATGATGGAACAATAAGAAAGAGCCTATCAAGCGACCATGCAAACACGAATTCTTTTTTTTTCAAACAAGCTACAGAAAAGTGAATATTCTAAAGTTATGAAAAATTATAAAATAGCAGTTTTTTGACAATTATGTGGACTGTGTCATTGCCCGTTCATCGTAAGTGTATTATAAAATAGTGAAAGCTTAGATAAAATGAAAGCCATAATAATGCCTTGCTTCATAAGTGAATACGGACAAATTGCATATGAACTGAATGAAAAAAGTAAAAAGTCAAATGAAATTAATTAGACTCGATAGGAAAATAAAGGGACTTTTGTGCAAGCAAATGAGATGAATTCAGTTTTTCCGAAAAAAAGGCAGGTAAATTGAATGTAAAATGTGTGTTAAAATATCGGTGTTTTTATAAATGCATATGAAGTAGAGAGTTTGTGTATATATCAATCGAGTGATGAAGAGCAACTACCAATGTTTCTCCTTATAATTTGTTGGATTGCTTTGAAGTAAACAATATATTCTATAAATAAATTGAACATTGTGAAAATAAAAAAATTGACGAATTCGTTTAATTTTCAAATAAATCTGACATTGCTTGTCGTAGACTTATTACATGACAGAGAAATTTAACATCTATGTTCTTTTGCACAATGATTCGGTGGAGCATTGAAAAGCAGCCTGTTCGGAACTGTTGAAAAAATTGTTCTTCAAACGAACAAATTCCATTGTGTGTATGAGTAACAAGCTATTGGTGGACAGCTCTGTATACAAAGCAGAGTAAATGCTCTCACGCTTTGTAGCAACAACAATGGAAAGCATAGTTTTTTCTGTAACTGTATATGTGTACGAGTTTCTATGAATCTCATGTTAGTAATTGTGTGTGTATTAATGAGATTTCATTTAGTTATATTTAAGAGAATATGTAATTGTATACACAGCAAATAAATGCGGGAAAATACTTATCCAATGGCTGGTCAAAATAGCCTGTTAGCCGATTTTTGGGAAAAATAATCTTAAATCGGTTGAAATATGTTGTGTTATGTTTTGCATGTGCTCAAACGGTTACTATGCATCAATACATGCACTGACAGCGCACAGAGAAAAATAAGAGAACAATAAAAAACCTACGGGTTTTCCGATAGCGCGGTAATTTAATCAATTTATAGTAACATTCAGCCAAAAGTTAGAGTCGGTGACCAAGAGTTTGATTTCGTTTGAATTAATAACGATATCATTCAAGGTAGAAATTTTGGTTAAACTTTCTTTTCATTTTATTTTAATGATACTCTCACTGTGCTTGAAAACATAAAAGGCCATTTGTTCGCGGATAATTGTCAAGCACATCTCGAAGTTGATTTTAATCAAATTATGGACGGTGTAGATAAAGTGAATTCGGATCTTGCAAAATAAAATGATTTTATTAACCGTTGCAGAACGTCATTGCTATTTTGCTGAACTGCACATTGGTACCGAGGTCGAAACCACACTGACTATTTTCTGTGTGCGGTGTATGTGTCCAAGAAGCCTTCCTTTAATACCATCCCTCCCCTAGATGTATTCTCTTCGTTTAAGTTGTACCATAGGCGGAATTTATGCCGTATTGGGTCTTTGACCAGCATGTTCTTTGACCAGCATGGTCTTTGACCAGCTCGCTGTGAACACGTATTGGCATAAATGTAGGCTTCGTAATAAAAAAATGAATAAATAAGAAAGAGAATTCTTCTTTTCGTGTGACATGCGAGCAATGAAATATGAAACAGAAGATCAAGTGAATGCTGTTTGTTTGGTATGAAGAAAAACACCACACAAAATTACCTTTATCTTGAGAAGTTTGCTAAATAGAGGTAAACTGCTAGACTCTAGCAGCTTGAGCTAAAGATTGCAAAATAAAAAACGACGATTGAATATCATACGAAAAATAGCGTTTCGATTCGATTTCATTCTATATTTTGATTTACATTTGTCGGAAAACAAAATTGTCTGCTGTCGACACGACACGCAAATGAAACATGTATAAAAACAAGCATTAAATATCTAAAAAGAGGGCATTGTTTCAAAGTATATTATCTGCGAAAAATTCGCATTAACTGACGTACAATGGTTTTTCGCTTGATTCAAATGAACAGATTTCACAATTGATGATATAGGTCAGATGATATTAACAGGCCATAAAAATTTATTAAATAAAACAGACATTTAGATATTAATATTTATTTATTTTTAAATAAAAATATTTTTTAATATTTCCGTGCGTAAGCGTTGAGTGTGCAGCTCAGCGTGTATGCGAACTTCGCATCGCACTATCGCGTGTCTGTGAGATGTTGTGTCGCACGAACACACGAATATGTTTCGTTTGTAAAGCATCGCGCAATGTTTGTATTAATCGAACGAAAAAATGAATACAAAGCCACATAACGAGATAGTGCAATACGACGTTCGCATACACGCTAAGCTGCACACTCAACGCTTACGCACGGAAATATTAAAAAATATTTTTAATTAAACATAAATAAATATTAATATCTGAATGTCTGAAGTAAAATCTAAATAATTATTAATTGATAATTTACTAATTATTAAATACTTATTAAGATGCCAACTTAATAACGTCTTAATAATTTATTAAGTTCAATCTTATTAATTATTAAGATGATCTTGATAACGTTATTAAGTTGGCATCTTAATAAATATTTATTTATTAATAAATCATTAATTATTAACTTAATTTATTAACTTCGCGAAAATGCCCATATCAATTTTTATAATTGATGACGAAACCAAGTGTACGCTCGTGAGTGTGCAATTGACCGAGAACTATATGTGAAGCAAATGTGTTTATTTTCAGTGTAATTTTTCCGATGAATCCGAACGAAAATCAATCAACATAATTTGAATACGGAAAGGTGAAATTACAACATGGGCTATTATATTTCGGGTCCTGATCGTCTGCGACGATCAATATCTTCAGCAATAAAATTAAGTCCACCACAACAATTACCACAAACGGAAGGAGAACGTCACCTTGAGCTACTTGGTGAATTAAAAAAAATGAATGATAATAATAAAAAAATATTTGATATTGTGTCCGCAAATCAACAACAATCACCACGTCAAAGGTATCAACATTCACAGCGATACATAAAAGGGTGATAGTAATTTGTCTCTTCTACGAATTCCGCTATCGACAATGCATTTTGCGTAATAAGTTTTGCATAAAATAACCACTGTAAAGTTTCATCCCAAGTGGCATATAACTATCACCCTATAATCTATATATTATTTCATACATTATTCTATATACACATTTTATTTTAACCCATTTTTTCGTTTGTTTATTCCTTCAGTTAAAATTTGCAAAATCAACCCCGTAAGAAATATATGTTTTCTTTCTCTTCCGTTCGATTTCTATTTTTCATCATTTCACCGTATATATACGACTTGAATTAATTTTTTTAATTTTTCTTCTTTTACTAATAGGGTATCAAGATACGGATCAGTTTAGGAAATATATCTAAACAATTAATGTAATAAAACTGAATAAAGAACAAGAAAAAAAAACGAAAAAATAAAAAAAAAAACTTAGACAAAAGTGTAAAGTAATGTTTATTGTGTGAGTTCCTTCGTTTTAATATCCTTTTTCTACAAAGCGTGATTCTGAGATACAGTCTTTAGTGATTGACAAGAAATTGTGAACTGATAAATTGAATCATAAATAAAAGTGAATAAAAATTAATAAAAAGCGAACAATAACAACAAGCCACCACACCACAGTCACAAGTTCCCGAATTTCAAGTGCATTGCGCATCGGATCCCAAACAACCGTCAACAACGGAAGAAGCAAACATCAACAATATGGTGAAAGGGTAAGAAACTGAATGAAAATATAAAATTGAAATAATAACTCGAAATTATTCTCTCGAATAACACATATGAATAAAATACACCGTATCGGAAAGTATGTTTGTTCTTCATTCGAACATGATGCTTTTGTTTATTACCCTATTTTCTCTTTCACTATCAATACACGATCGGCATGGTGTAGCAGGGCCAAGCGGACGATGCTGTGTATCTTCTCCTATGTAAAAGGGTAGTGAATGTCGTTGGATCGCGCCATCTCTATCTTAACGATTGTTATAACGCTTCAACATTTCACACCTTCCCCGACTTCCTCTTTTTCAAACACCGAGTTTGACAGGCTCCGCATCTTTGCTGTCATTGTTTGAAGAAGGGGAAAAAGTGTTTACCATCCATAGACGAATGGTACAGATGGCAGTGCTGTCAAGCTTAGTGTCAAAATTCAATTTTGCATCGTCCGCTTGAGCAGGGCTGTGCTTGTACCCCTATTATCGTATAAAATTGCTCTGACTGTGAGACGTACATAAAATTATAAACGAAGGACCACAAGGCATATGCGTTCACATACTTTGACAGAAGTTGAAAGAAAAAAAACCGACGAAATAAATGAATGACTAACGACCGTCCACCTTTGGTATGATTAAATGTCCCGTTAATAATACATATATTAATATTAATACTATGTAATACGACATCCCCATGGGGAGGATCTATCATTGATATTCAAAATTCGCTGTTCAGTTCCGATTTGAAAAGTTCAATTGCATTGAATCCTCTATCAAAAATGGTGGCGCTTGCGTCACCTCTGGTCTGAAACTATCTATCAAATCCTCTATATGAACAGCCCAGCTTCATATCTCACTCACAGAAATTCCATTGACGAAACAAGAACGAAGCAAGTACGACAAACAAAGAATCAAATTATTTTCGATACTGGGTCAACCGACCGCATAGTTTACCTATTTGATTTCTCGTTTGTTCGCTTGTTCTGTCAGCATCGTATTTATAAGGTGTTTGGCATATTTGTGTGGTTGTAAAATGCATGGTTCGGAATTAAAAAATGTATAACAACAAAACCTCTTACCAAAATTCGTTTTTGTTTTTAATTTTTTTTTTTTAATTGTTAATTCTTCGTTCAAGATTTCGGCGGGCGTCCGAGTGAGAGAGAGAGAGAGAGAGAGAAAGAGAGAGCACAGGAAGGAAAAAAGGTTGAGCACTTTTCATGCTATAAGCTCATTGTGCTATGCGTAAGCGCTCCACTCTGACATGTGAACGTAAAAATTGTTCATATGGACCGACAACCATATCGTCATATACCGCCAATCGTGTATTCGTGTCCGGACTTGCTCAATCCCATTCGATCGTGATTTTGAATAAAAATTTTTTTTTTGTCAACATTCGGCGAATCAATTGAAAATTGCAGATTCATGTCTCTGGAATGCGTACCTTGAATTGAGCCAGACTTTTATGAGCCAACACAAATTAATTGGGATTAAATTTGATTATTTTGCCGCTGTTGCGATATTTTTCTCGCGAACTGTTGTGATTATATTTGTGTAATTTAATGGAACCATAATTGAAACGTTTTGAAATTCATATGAACACATCAAATAAATACGAGAAAATACTAATTCAATGACAGGTATAAATAACGTGTCAACCAATTGATTTGGAAATTCGCGTGCTCAAACGGATATTATGAATCAATACGCGTACTGACAGCGGCAATGTATAACATTCACAATACACAACGTTACGTTGTTGATCATCAATGTGCGCATTGATTCATAGTAACCGTTTGAACACAAGCAATACAAAACGCAATATATTTCAACCGATTTCAGATTATTTGCCCCACAAATTAGTTAACACTCTATTTTGACCAGTCATTGGATTAGTATTTTCCCGCATTTTTTTGCTGTGTATACCATATATACTAGAAAACAAATTGTGTCACTTGCAACAACAAACAATTCGAACTGAATGCCATGTGATCAGATACTCTGATGGCAGCAATACGTAAAATGCGTGTATTAACAAAAATTTTATTATTAGATATGTGCAAGAGCTAAATAACAGTTTTTTTGCCTTTATCAATAGGTAACGAGAGAGTTCTTTTTTCAGAATTTTGTACATTTGGTGAAGGTATTTCAATTTCTCGAGTAATCCTTTTTCGTGTATCAATAATATTATTTTGCTTTCTTTTTAAGTTTATGATTTGTTAAGAATTCAGCTATCTGAAAATAAAAATTGAAGACCCGAAAATAGCAAAAATGACAATTGCAAATAATAAAATAATGTCAGTCTTTCTTTTTCTTCTCATTCTTGTCAATGTAGAGAAAAAAGCTGTTTGAATGTTGTCTCGATATTATGGTATCTCCCTCAAAACCACATCATTCAAGAGTCGCCAGCCAAAAGCATTTGCGTGAGTGATACTCTATATCCATCCCCTACTTTTTACGTTAATACCGTTGTCATTTTATCATTCCAGACAGATGTAAATTAGTTAAGGGACCCAAACCATTGACGAATTTCAAATTTTATTTGGATATTGAAAAACATCACATTGAAAATAAAATTGAAAAAACAATTCGCGAACTTGGCGGCGTAAGTAAAATGATTTTACTTAAAAAATATATTCAAATGAAATGTGTTTTAAAATGTTTTCGAATTGATTTCAGTCTATAGAATTTTTTCTAGCAAAAAAAGTCACACATTTTGTCACTGACAAACCAATCAAATTTATTGAATACGAGGGCAACTTAGTAAATGTCAGCAGCCAATATTTATCACCAACATCTTTGAATATATGTCATGCCAAGACACCTTCTTCCGCACAAGTAACAGCCTCTTTGAATTCGTTACATGATTTAAATATTAGTGATGAAAAGGCAGCTTGTTCAAAACCAAAGAGTCGTGCAGATGCGATGGTACAAAGGGCACGTACCACAACGCAGCCCGTATCGCCACTTGAAAATAAAAGTATTCAGTGTATCTCTTCGAACTCCTTATCGTCAAATCCAATGCAATTAGCTCAAAACTGGGGAACACCGATCTGGAATACTGAATATACATTGAAATTTTTAGAGAAAGTATCACTTGCACTGAGACTTGAGAATCAACCACGTACAACAACATCAAGTACAAAATCTTCGCATCATCACCATAAAACTGCGAACGTGAAGCACTTGAATGGTGATTACATAAAAATTGAGTCTGCACAAAGAGTAAGTTGAGTCCAATTGAATATTTTCATAAGTATCACAGAATACCCAGAAATCGTGACATATTTTTCTACAATATCCACAGCACTATCGCCCATATTATCAGGAGTTTAGTAGCTGGCCGACAATCAATTTTGATTGTAGTTCATGCCCATTTCAAAACCGAAGTGAAAAAACTTTTTCAAAAAATAGGGATTGCGACGATCACAATAATACAGAAAGTGACCATACAAACGGCGAAAGTAAATCGATTAAGATTAAGGTGGAGAAATCTGCGATTGGAAAAGCCACTATAACGTCAGCTGCAGAAACGACAGGTACAAATATACCGAACATTATCAAAAGTACAATGACTCGGAAGACTCGAAACAAACAAGTGCGTGAAGCAGCCATTGATGTATGCAGCATTAAAACCAATAACGACGAAGTCAAACCAAATTCCGAAAAGTGCGGATACTGTGAAAAATGTAGAGTTGAATACGATGTATTGGCACTACATTTGCAATCGAAAGAACATTTGAATTTCGTAAAGAACAATGACAATTATATAGCATTGGATCGTTTAATAAACAGCGGAACAAATATGGAGAACTTTTTAAAAATGAATAGTGGGAAAATGATTGATGAAACGGAAAAGAGTAATGTGCATAGCGTGAAGAGGGAATCACTTATTAGTACACGTGTTAACTATTTAAGTCATGGAAGCTTAGGTGAAGTGAACAATGAAGACATACAAATTAAGAAATCAAACAAGCAAATGAACGGTATCACGCATCATAGCGATGAGCTTTCGCCATCGAAATTAAATAATGTTAGAGATAAATTACCAAAGTATTCACCGCCAATAACACGACGATCGCACACAAGAAACTCTATACAAATTGTCCTAGATGACAGCCAATCCAATGACATGAGCTCAAAGTCTCGACCCGAAAAATTCAATTCAATCATTGTTGATTTCAGAGAAGATGAGCTCAACTTCATTTCAAAAGCAGGTAATACTTTCAATAAATCTAATGTACTTTGCGCTATTTGAAGTTCAATCGAAAGTGGAATTAATTAATGTTTTATAATTTGCCAGACAACGACGTTCAAAGCAATTACAAGCAACAGAACAAGGTTACAATAAATGGAAAGAAAAAATGTGACGGGCAATCAAACGATAAATCTGAAGCTATAAATGATGATTCACCTCAATTGCCGAAGCGTTTGGTTCGAGCATTTCCGCGCTATAAAGTGATTGATGGAGAAGGAAAGCCCATTGATCGTCTCGCGAAAAATTCGAAATCTAATCAATGTAATAAAAGCATTGAACTGAAGGCAGGGAAAGACCTAGTGGATGATGAAAAAGGAATTAAGGATCCCGTTACCGGTCTTATTGTTAAATTTAAGCGAGTACGCGAATCGGAACTGTCGAAACTTACATTTGAAGCAGACAACTTCATGTTTCCTAAGCGAGATGAACTGCCAACTGATGAAGATCGCCAAAGTACTTCAGAGCGTGATGGTGATATATCATCTGAAATACTATCAAGTGAAGTTAGTGGATTTCGCGACTCATATTCGACGCCACACAATAGTAGCCTAAATATTCCAACAGCGAATGCAGCGAATGATCAATTTACGAGCAGTGGAAGAAGGAAAAAGCGTCGCCAACATAATGATAATTTCAAAAGTCCCGTATCGAATAGACAGAAATTTCGAGCATCCCCCATTCAATCGCGATTGAATCCCAGCAAATCAACGCCAGTCATAGTTGGATCTCAAACTCCAGTCAAACAAATAAGACAGAGTGCGAAGGTATCAGCAGCAAAAATAACATCTTCAGCAGGACGAAAGAAAAAGAAGCAAAGAAACACTGCTACAGCCAGTGCTGCAATGCAAGCTGATAATTCGCTCGAAGATCGAATGGGGGAGAATTCTTATATTGGCGATAGACTCTTAGTCACTGATTACTTCAAAAACCTAAAATTTTCTTTTGAGCGTGTCCCGGCTAATGAACCGTGGTTTCTAACGTTTCAAAGACAAGATGAACATCGTGAACGAATGTTTGAGTATTGGGGAAACACAGGTAAATAATTTACTCTGAATTTGATATTTCAGGCTCAAACCCGAATATTACTTGATTTTTAACATTTTCCCCTAATTAAGCATATCGAAAGCTACCATATGAGGTTGGACCACTGCCTTCCTTGCAACCAGATTGTTGCATACTCAGCAAAATCGCAGCTATCACAGCTTCAAAACATCAAAAGAATAGACGATCGACCAAATCAAGTGAGTTGACATTTTTCGGCTAAAGGAAGTAAAAACTTGAGCATCATTATACATTATTACACACAATCACATAATCGTGACGTTTTGTATATATTGATTACTACAAAATAGGTTTGCCGACTGTATCTGAAGATAAGAATCCGAATTCAACCAATTCAATACACACTACCGAAGAAAATGTGGTCACGAGTAGTGATAATGCAACCCAATCAAATACATCGACACTGAAACCAGCTATAATCTCAATGCCATGTGAAGACCATAATGAGAGGAGGTCTCAAACTAGCACCTTGTCACAATTACTTTTAGCTGATAGTTCATTGAATAGTATTTCATTGCCCTCTGCAATATCGAATAAGAAGAGAAGTATGATCCTTGATGCATTCGGTCAACCGAGAAAATCGCCTAGGGAACATGCATCAACTTTAGCAATTCTAAGTTCTTTGGTTCAACAACGACGAAAACGAATAAAAGAGATGAATGGAGGTATATCACCCGAAAAAATGCCTAGCTATAAAGCAGCAGTTGCTGCAGCTATTTCTGCTCAAAGCTCTGCTGATATAAGCGAAAGTGAAAATATATCCGAAGAATGTGAGACGAGACTACAAACCAAGTCCTCTAACGATACAGAATCTACACTTATGCCAAGTCGTAGACGATCAAACCAAACTCCAGTATTCGAGGTGAACAAAAACACTATGGATGAAAGTGATCATCATTTCAGCGATGGTTATCATTCAATAGAGCAATCAGATAAAATATTCCGTCTGCGTAAAGGGAAACGGCGGCAAACTGAAAGCGTGAGCAGCAATAATGAATCGGTTTTCGGCAAAATTGATAAGCGTGATGAAACACAAACGGCCGAAAAAGAAGAAAAAATCAAAGAAATTGACATACCGAAAATGCCAGTTGATGAATACGTAGATCCAAATAAAGTAGCTCGTGATCTCGATGACCTATTGTCAAGCTATGATTTGGATCACGATAGCGATCAATATGACATTCCGTTGACAGTTGATTGTTCTGATCTCATTTTAGTAAATACATCAAAAGATTTTGTAGAAATTATCGAATCAGTCAAAGATGGCCCCCTTACTTACAAAACCTTGCAGCGAGGGAAAAAGCGTCATATAAATAGGACTGGGTGGCCATCTTTACCCAGAAAACGGCTTCAGAAACGAGAAAAAGTTGACGAAATGGGATCAGCCCTTTCAGATGTGTAAGTTTATGATGAAATTCATTGAAAAAAATCTTATTTGAGATTGAAGCTTTGTAATATTCGAAAAATCATTTTTCAGACAAAACTGTGAAAGTTGTCACTCAGACACAGAAAATGACCTGAATGATATGCCTATAGAATATGAAAACGACAGTTCAAATCACGTGTTAGAAAATACGTCGCAAAATCCCGATGATATTGTTGAATCGACTAAAATCAGTCCCATTAACTTCCGGAACTTGCCGCGAGGAAGAAGGCGCAATACTATCAAAACAGGTAAGGCTTTAAACTCACCATTCCACCATTGTGAACTATAAAGCAAATGCCAAACCTGGCTTGGCAAATCGCAATATTTCTAAAAGGTTAATTAAATGATATAGAATCTCAATTAAATTGGCTGTTTAGTCACTGGTTTATAGAATATCTTATAAATATTCGATCTGTCGAAGTATCATCTTATTTACGTAGTGCTTGCCTGTTTTAGTTGACAGTTTTTAGTTTAAGTCGCGCGCTTATGGAACAAATCACAGTATTATGAAGATGTTTAATACGTTTTCATTGCACAAGCCATTTTTCCATTCGTACTTTTGTATCGTTTTATTTTTGTCTTCTATTTTGATTTCAAAGATTGTGGTATTTGAAAAAATATGCTTGACCGAAAAAATCACACACTCAATTTAATAGATGTATCAGATAATTGTGTGGGCTTTATGGTTTTCGTTGATAATTTTCTAGCCAGTAGTTCCGCAAATATGCACAGCTAGTAATGCCTTATTGATTTTATAGATGAGTGTATTGTTGAGGAGAAGAGCCGACCTTCACGACATGATCGCCGAAGAATCCGAACTCCGTTTTGTGACGATAATGCTGTACAATTTGCTGTTTCAGCAAGCTCAAGCGAAAAAGCAGAAAATTCAGATATTTTCACCGTATCATCTGATAGTTTTTTAGATACAGATGTGAATAATGACACAGTTACTACAGCAAAATCAATGACGTCGGCCGATTCACGCATATCTGTTGATGATGATGATGAAGGCTCTATG
This sequence comes from Obolodiplosis robiniae, assembly GCA_028476595.1. Taxonomy (NCBI): domain Eukaryota; kingdom Metazoa; phylum Arthropoda; class Insecta; order Diptera; family Cecidomyiidae; genus Obolodiplosis; species Obolodiplosis robiniae. Next base: position 640,124 of record CM052017.1, on the reverse strand, counting down.
TTTGATGAAATGACAACAGACAACAATGAAACTGATTGGCGATATCGTTCTTCTCTACGTAATATAAACCTAATTCATGCTACCGTGAATGTCAAATATGATTGTAATAACAATTCCGATTTGCTTCATTTCAATTTGTAGGTAGTTGTGGTATTACAGAAGAGGTATCGAAACAACAAAAGGAACTTCTTTCAATGCAAGAGCGTAAGTTTTTTCACCATGAATATTCTCTTAATAATATTTAAAAAGAAAATGACTGTGCTCTCATTTTTGTAATATATTTTTTTCATTTTTTGATTAGATCATATGAATCACTGATAATAATAATGCAACGTATTTTTGTTTTCAAATAAAGTGTCCCTCAAAAAATTTACAATTTGGTTGTCCTAGGAAATTGTTTCAGTAAAAGTGTGCCAACTTTTCAAATTTGATTTTTGCATTAACGATAAGAGATAAGTGATAATTGTCTTCGCCAAATATAGAGATCCTAATAGGCCTCATATATTTGCCGAAGACACCTATCACTTATCTCTTATCATTTCAATTCAGGGACACTCATCTTGTAAATTTTTTAGGGACATTTCATTTGAAAACAAGAATACGTTTCTTTGTTATTCTCATCCATTCATATGTTACGTTTCTATCTTCTACCATTTTTATAGCAACAGCATCAACAACCACCAGTATTTTGGAGCAAACACTGAAGAAAATATCTACACGTTCTACATTTTTGCGATCACCAACAATGACCAAAGAAGCGGCAATTGACTTAAACCTACAACCACTTGTTTGTGTACAAAAAATGTCAGAAAAAGATTTGCCACAAAAGCATTGGATTAATAACATGGCACAAATGACATCAACATCAGTATCTTACGTTGAAAAACCAAATAATCCAACACATGCATCTCCAAAAACAAAGACGTCACCAAAAAAACTACGTAAACCACGTGGCCGCTGGTATCGTGAACGATAACATGTTTTTATATTGAACATCAAGTATATTCTTGGATCCATTTATAAGTTGCAGCTGCTTCAAAGTCGCTCATAATAAGGAGCAAGAGGTGTGACACTTTACTGTCACGATGATAGCGATACTTTTTATTTCATCCCGAAAATAGTTTCGAGGTTTGTATTATTTAAATTTTAATGAGTAATTTATAAATATTTCCTGAATTTAATACATAATTTCACAATAAATATTATTATTAAATAATTTCGATCAAACCGAAAAACTATGAGTAGAAATGAGTAATATATTTTGTATGCAAGAAAATAAAGCTAAAACTTCTGCTAAAAATGTAACCTATGATTTTATTTAAAAATCAAAGATTGAAATTCTATCTGCAGATAGATCCATCTTTAGACCATAGTGTAAAGCAAATCTTAACTATAGAATGAGACATCCTAACCTCTCTTATTATGCTCTGAAGATTTGCTGAAAAAATATAATCGAAACACCCAGGTGAGAGTAATGAAATGTATGGAATAAAGAGGCCCGGTAGAGAAATCTAGTTCAGTTTATCGTATAAGCTTTTCGGGCAAATATATTATAAAAGAATTATTCGTCTAATAAATAAATACATTTTATTTTTTCGTAGCAAAAATCGCTTTTGATAAAACAGACCAGACGCTAAAAGGCATTAATGGTCTATTGATTATTTTGTTGTTGTTGTAAGGAAAATCACAATGCGAAATTCAAACAATTTTCACTTTTTAATTTATATGGACGGGCCAATATTTTCAGCATGGAATTGGTTTAGCATGGAAATCATGTTGTCAAATACAGAGCGAATCAAATGGGCCACGAAGAATCGGTTGGTGCAATTCATAAATTTATCACAATTTAGGCACTCATCCAGTAATTGATTCAGTGGAAAAGATTGCTCCACATATTTAGGAATGGAATGCAGCAATCCGTGTGACGTTCCATCGATTGAACTCTCTATGAAAATCTGAAAAATTAAGAAAATCTAATGATTGCATAATTTTTGTATGCTATGCATATTAAAACAGACCTGACATACGCTGTAAATATTTATATCACTTAAATGATATGAACAGAGCTCATCAGGGCTATATGCAAAGCATTGATCACAGTCTATTTGTTCGTGGCGATGAACGGTACTTGTTTTTATTGCATGAGAATCAATTATTAATAAGCTATCAAGATCGACGACAGTAATGTGAAGTGTTGATTTATCTACGAGAATGTTGTCTGGCGTATAATCCGTAAGGTATATCCTGTGAATCATATAAGTTTTCAACATCTACACGAATTATAGAAAATTGTGACAGTTAAATACCGGAATCCATTTATCCCATATGAAAATGCGATCGCCAAATCAATTAGTTGTTGAGCCAAGTAGATTCTATCTTTCAGAGGATATTCGTAGAAATTCAACAGAGTTTCACCAGTGTCTTGTTCAACAATAACAAAGCCACACCAGTCAATCACCTCTGGAATGCCTCGTTTCAATATTGAATTGTTGGAGTTTTGAATTGCAAGCAGGACAACTAATTCGGGATTTATCCATAGTTGCATCCAAAAACTTGCTTTATTTGCAAAAAAGTCAAACGTTTCAGAAAATTCGTGTGTATATGCTGGACATAACGAAAACCTATTCATCCATGATCTTGACACAAAAATAGCCCTCAAAATATTTGATAACTCATCAGAATGATGAATATACGAGTACCATATATCAGGACAACTGGGTATCTTTGAAGCATCTTTATAAAACTTATTGCGAACATATTTACACAGCATTCTCTTCAAATTGTATACGTTTTCAATATTGGAAAAATGCTTTAAAACCACCTTATGTTGGTAACCATCTTGTGTCTTCCATACCGCTCGTTCTACTTTACGATTACCAAAAATTGAATTTAGCGTTTCGATTCTACTGACTAATTGTATTTGTTTATGCCAATCTATTACTTCCCTACTGATATCATTTTCAAAGCACATGGGGCACAATTCAAAATCTTCATAAAGAATATCTATCCAAAATTCCGTACAAAATGATACGTATTTGAATACAAAAATTGAGAGTAAAATTGTCCGCGAAAGGCTGGAAAATCTCCAACCTAACATTTTTTGAGGTAAACAGACGCATCGAAGGTGATTTGACATGCGATGGAACTGATTTAATTTATTTGACGTTTCAGAATTGTTGGTAAAATAGAACTTATAAAAAGATATATGAAGAATGTCAGAAAATATTGATTTTAGAAATGTCAGGTAAAAACTGAGTTGAAGTTGTCAGCAAACACGAAAAACAAGATCTATTTCAATGAAAAATGTCTACGAAAAAATATAATAGTAATATGTTCGTAAATTGCAGAGTCAATTGAATTTTTTTTCGGATGTGTAATGAAATTTTTTTCTACATGTGAAGCGAACACTTATCAGTTGCATGTCAAAAACTTCAAATCAATTCCGTATACACGTGCGCATTTGTTATGATTATAAAATATATGTACACACTAAGGAGAGTTCAAAAAAAAATAGAAAGGGAAAAGAAGATACTGAAGCGTAATATATGTGAAACATGTCAAATCTAAATTTCATATAAAAAATTTATATTTTAAAGCGCATGGATTTTTTTTTTTCAAATCAGTGACATTCTTACAATGTCATTTTAAGTAGGTCCCAAAACATTGTTTCACATTAAGCAAAGACAAACTGTAAATCGATTGACAACTGTATGAGTTTTCTCACTCTCACAATTCTGCTCTGTCAGTCACTCAGCTCAAAGAATATACGTGCATGTCAGAATATTTAAACACGATTCTTTTTGAAAAATAATTTATTTGTAAGGAAATGTCTTTTTTTGGACATTAACAATACAGAATTGATGTAAATCAATTATTGACATCAATCAAGACTGTAATATAAGCATTTGTTGTATTTTATTGACCGTGAATAGTACGTTGTGGCACATAAACAATATCAATAAAATAACAATAGCTTTGCGGTCAATTCCGTGTAATATAAAATCAATACACAAAATAAAATAAAAGAAGTCAAAATGAATATGAAAATGCCTGATTTCAATGTTAAAAAACTAGTCAAGGATGCGGGAAGTACTTTATCTCGAGTTGTTCAGGTAAACTTTTTTCACACAAATGTACTAAAATGAATTACATAAAAAAATATTGTGAAAACCGACCTCAAAGTTGGTCTCAAAACAGAAGTGTTCAACTAATTTTTATGAAGAAATAGCTGAACAATGAAAAAATGCTCTAAATTTCTTAAACGTTCTTGTCATTTTTAGTTGACCGAAGAAAAGCTTGGAACGGCTGAGAAAACTGAACTAGATGCTCATTTCGAAAGCCTTGCTAATCGGGCTGAATGTACGAAATTATGGACTGAAAAACTTTTGAAAAATACTGAGGCTGTTCTGACTCCAAATCCAGGCAACAGAGCCGAAGATTTCATTTTCGAAAAGATAGAGAAAAAAAAACCAACACGCTTGTCAAACCTAGAGTACCTTGGATTAGATATGATCGAAGTAAGATATTCAATTCAATATATACAGAATTAAAAGAATTAAAAGCATTTATACATGATCATGTGAAATTTGCCTGTATATCTTTTCGAGTCGGAGGGATGTCATGGTTGTTGCAGTACCCCGATAATTAATTTGGAGATAAATTAAAATGATAATAAGAGATTTTATTTAATTAAAGGCAGGAGGAGAATTCGGACAAGAGGGTGCTTATGGTGGCGCATTGATAAAGGTTGGACAAAGCGAGCAAAAGCTCGGACAGGCTGAACGACAATTCACAGTCTCCGCTGAGAACTTCTTCATTCAACCATTACGTCGTTTTCTTGAGGGTGAAATGCGTACAATAACTCGTGAAAAGGGAATACTTGAATCCAAACGGTACGAATATTCAATGTGATATAATTAATTTACAAATAAACGACATAAAGAGTATTTGAAAGTTCGTGGCGTGATTTTTCAAGAGAAAGTTACATATCACCATAATTCTGTTGACAAAAATACTGAAGTTGAATAATTCAGCCAAGAAAGAATAAGCCTAATAATAATTTTTACTATTTGTCGAACTTTTTTTATTGATCTCGAACAATTTAAAGTAAATGACCACCAGTCTAGTCGAGAAAATACAATAAGCTAACCTAATAACTCTAGTAGAGTTTCTCTACCCTGATAAATAATGTCAAATATTCAATGAGTACACAATATATACACAAAATAAGTAAATAATCATAATATTTTTTCAATAGATTGGATTTGGACGCGTGCAAAAATCGAGTTCGTAAGAGCCGAAGCATGCTTGGACAGCAAACGGTAATTCAAGAACATGTTTAATCTGGCAGTTGCTTTGCATTAGTTATAGTTCTAAAAATAATGGTGATGAAAATTAATCTCCACTTTTGATTGCAAACCTTTTCTTTGTGTTCAGAAACTTTACTTTCAACAATTGACCCAATGCACTCGTATTGCTTTTAAATGTTTAACAAGACATGTTTGTTGTTTTGCTTAATGTGAAACATACAATGCCATCTTTAGACGACGAGGGCATTGCATACTATTAGTTATGATCATATTTTCACCAATTTCGATCAAATTTCAGATTAAGTCGTCTCTCGTCATCTAGAAACGGCTGTGTATGGAACAAATACGGTTTTTTAATTTTCGGTTTTTATGCGAATTCTGTTTAGAGTTTTCGACGAAAGTTTTACCCGTTTATCCGATTTTTACACATGTTTATTGTTTTATCCGAACTTTACTTCCAAAGTCGCACTCTTTTTCTGTGAATATCATGTCAGTGATTTTCTTTCGTTTGGCGTGAACATTTTCTCATATTTCATTCCCATTTCTTCTTTGATTTTCAATGTTCAAAACAAAGAAAGATGGAATTTCACCGGAAGTGGCTCTGGAACAGGTACAGCTTAGAATCTCAAATACAAATTGGTCATTTAAAAAAAAAAATTGTTCTTTATTTTCTGGTTCCATATATTATTTCAATAAACCGTAATCAATAATATTCAACAACTTCCATTTGCAGGCCGAACGTGACTTGCGGATAGCTCAATCTGAATTTGATCGTCAAGCAGAGATAACAAAACTCTTACTTGAAGGCATCAGTACCTCACAATCTAGCCATTTACGACATTTGCATTCGTTCGTTGAGGCACAAGTACGATATTATGCGCAATGTTCTAACATCATGAATGATTTACAGCGTGATTTAGTCAGGTAACAATATAATTAGCATTTCTAATGACATGCAATAAATTTCATGTTTCACTTAAATCAAAATATTTAATATGTCAGCCATTTTTACCACTACATGTACGTCAAACACAGAAAATATATTTACAATTCATAGAAAATGTAAACATACTTTCTGTGTGAATTTATTCACAACGTTGCATACAAAAAAAGAAAAGTACGTGGAGCCGTAACTGTGCCGTGGCAATATAAACTTGTCAGTAAGTTTTATTTCCATGGTATTTTCATATGGAAGAGTTCCGGATAGTGCTTTTAAACGGTCATTATCAAAATGTCAGCCATATTATTTTTGAGCCATTTATTCCAGTTAGTGAAATAATACTATAATATATATATACGACCGTGAGTAGTTTGGGAGGACATCAGCCGTACGTTCCGATTGGCCTTGTTGATGAGGAGGACACAAAGCAAGTGGCTAGCACTGCCAATACACCAGGAAACATGAACAATTCAAATAATGAATGGAAACAACGTGCTCGTGTATTATGTTCCTATGATGCAAAAGACAGTACAGAACTTAACTTAAGCGCAAATGAGGTAATCTTCCAAGCCCTATTACTCTATATATGAGATCTAGAAGCGAGTATGTTTGACATGAATAATGTTAAAAAAAGGAGTGTATGTTTTTAAGAGGCGTGCTCAGTACATGAGGATCAATTTAAATGTCATGATGGACATATACGCAGCTTGTTGAGATTTTGATTCTTTACGCATTTTTTGTAACAATTTATGGACAGACAAACGAGACAACCTTCATCGGGTTAAACCTCCGCAGCTCTCCTTATGAAATTTTGTGTGCGGATAGACATGTGATTAGCAAGATACTTAAAATATATCAATTATTTATTTACCACGTTCAGGACCATTTAATAACTGAATCGTCGTATATAAAATCACCGACCGTAAATAGCGCTAATAACCACATCTCGTTGCTATTTTCGAGAAATTGGGACTGTCACAGTTTGTCACGTCCGCTTTGATAAACCAGCACATCTTTGATGCTAATCCGGAATTGTATGTATTTCTGATATCTTATCGACGCTACAGCCATTCATGATGGACATTTTCTCTTGAATTGTCAATGCTTGTGGGTCACTGTTGATTGACAAAGCTGTAGAAAAAACTCTTTTATCGCAAATAAATTCTCTGGAACCATACACTCTTTTTTAATCAAATAAAGCAAGTACATATGATATAATGTATGCATGAGCATATATACTCAGCTAGATATCAAGCATATTTGAATATGAATTTCTAATAAATTGATTAATTATTCAATTAGATTATTTTTGTGACGGAATGTAATCCAACGAATGCCGATTATATGTATGGAAAACAAGGATTGGTGAACGGGCTAGTGCCACGAGCATTTTTGGAATTATTAACCGAGTAAATTTTCAACTGAAGAGCAGTTCAACATTATTGTGAAAAGTAACGATCAATTACCACTACTCAAATGAAAATATAATCAATTTATTTTATTTGGAGCTTCCATACAGTCTTTTGATTCTTGTCAAATCGAATGCAGATAAATATTTGTAGAAATTGCTTTCGATAAAAGACTTCTCCTAAATATCTGTGAAAAATTGAGACTTAAATTTACATACTCAATTTTGACAGCGACTTACAGAATATGGACCATAATCCGTAAAATGGTATTCGAATGTAACGTAACAGTCCCGATTAGAACCGTTTAGAAGGCCTACAACTTCGGTACCACACATCGGGCTAAAAAGTTTTTATTATCAAAAAATAAGAGTCTCGTGATTGATATAGATAAATGTTATATGTTGTGACGAGATATATGGATTCAGTTACGTAATATTTGGGATTAATTACAGGTTTTGATTCATATTCAGCTGTATAGATATTATTCGTCAATTATGCATGAATGCACAAGTTAAACTTCTGAATTTCAACGCTAAAAGATCCATCAAATTTCACATTCCAGCTATTAAATCATAAAGCTTCGACTTACCTTAAAAAAAATTTAATGAAAAGTTAGAAAAAACGATTTCAAAATTACTTATATTCAATTTGTATAAACTGCAATGTTCCAACATTTAAATTTTGTTATTTATAAAATACGTCATATCAAGGCAAAAACGTTCAAAAAAGGTGATCAAAAACGTTCAAAATTGAACAAATTATTTAATTATTCTTTATGTTATTAAGAACAAACGTTCTTGCAATTTTGATGGTTCACGCTATGTTTACAGTTCAACGATAAAAAAATCAATGTGGGATTTCTCATGGGAAGATTTTTCGACGAAAAAAGGGTTTCATTGAATATCTTTGTCGAAATTCAAACTTAGCTCATATCTATTGTGAAGGGTCTGGTTCAGCCGACTGTAACATTAATATGAATCCAAAAACATCAGAAAAATATGTTCGTGAAGCGTTCATCAAATCATGATTTGATTTTAGTTGCTCCCCCGGTAAAATAGTGTCTGTCTTTGATTTGTTGATTTACAACAACCCTTAATTTACAATAATTACTATACATAACATACATTGATCCACAAATGTTACGCCAAATGTGTTAAATTTCACTACAATAATAAAAAAATAACAAATATTTCTGTTTGAGAGAACAAAAATATCCATGACTTGTTCATTTTTTGCATGTAGAAATTTCAAATTATGTTTTTGTTATTTGTTCAAAAAGAAGGAATCCGCAAAAATACTCCAAAAAATATTAGTCGAAATTTGAAAACTTTTCTTTCATTCGAATATTTATTCTTTACAAAACCATTTTTATTATTCGAGTGTAAAGAATGAACGAACAAACAAAGGCTCTATAATATCTTTTAATATGGTTCTTCAATTTCTAGCAATTTTAGTGCTTAGTTTATTATTAAATAATGATGAATAAACAGAGTTTACTTTGAATGTTGTGTATTTCATTTCAGTAAGGAAACAAGAAAGGCTAATCTTTTAAATAGGCAATACTCATAATTAATCAGTCAAAAAAGACATATCTGATATGGTGGATTTATTCTCTTTTGATTATCCTAAGCGGTTCATATATGTGTAACTTAGAAGAAACATTTCATACAGGAAAGTTCTGTGGAAAAATGATGAAGATCTACATGGATAGCTAATTGAATCCAAATAGAAAAACTACTATATATCGTACCAAATAGCTATTCTGTTTGGTATCATTTAGATAGTTCGTCATTTCTTCACGAAACTTTTCTGCGTGACATTTTTCCTCTAAGCTACTCATATAGCAAAACATCTCGATGCTGCTTCCGTTATCAAACATTCCGACAAAATTGTCTAGGAGATGCCAAATAATTTTTGGATGTATTGTATTCAAATTCAGTTACAATATAGAGCAAAAATCGCCATTAATCTTGGTTTTGTTGACATCTCATATAAGTAGTAGATCAAATATAAGATGTCAAGAAACGTCATTCGGCAGCATTCGTCATTAAGCAGCATATGATAAAGTGACTAATACATTTTTCTCGATTCAAACCAAGTTTAGCAAACTAATAGTGAAAGTGGAAGAAAATTAAGGAAAAAAATAAATGTGTGCTCACAGTTAAATTAATTCAAATACAAGTGCAACAAAATAGTTGTAGAGTCATTATGTCATTTAATAAATATCCAAAAAACTATCATCAAAATGGTTTAGGTAGGAAACAATGGAAAAATGGATACATATTCCCCAGCAAATGATTTGAATTTCAAAATTAGGTTGGCAAAATTTGGCAGCGCTAAGCTATTTAAAAGGGATACCTAGTCAACAATCTATGCCGATGCCATTCCAATCTATGCCACCACTCCCAGGTGCCAACCCATTTACAGGTGCACCACAAATGCCACCGTTACCTGGTACTCAAAATGTAAACCAGCAACAAAATAGCATGGCACTATCATATGGTTTTGGTGCAAATATTACACCATCGCATATTCCAAATGTCATACGTCAAGATCCATATGGGAGTGTTGGTTCCACCTCTGTTGGATGGGCAATACCTGGCGAAAAAACGCAAACCACATACTCTAGTGATAACACTGATAGTATTCATGATCCCATTAAAACACAAACTGAAATTCCATGTCAAGCCATTATCGTGCCTGAAGATGATATGCCGGTTTATTCATTCGGATATGGTTCTGTAAGTAAATTCAATTTTTAACATACACAAGATTCAAATTCTATAACTTATGGTGATATAGGAACAGACATAGTAATGTCATTTCATGTAAATGTTTCATTGTTGTTTAAATGGTTATGAATGGGTGCGTTCATATGTTGTGAATCATAGAATAAAGTTTTTATGGCCTAGTATCTCTTTCTTTTGTTGCTAAGACGCACAAAAGCATAACTCTTATCTGACATTTACCAACACAGTGAAGAATCAAAAATATCAATTACTTGTGATTTTCCAAGGAAGTGTATTTATTTGATTACTTAAATTATTTGGAGTTAATATCCTAAATAAATGTGACTGCTGGCAATAGAATTAATTTGTGCTTTTTAGTGAAATATAACTAGAAAAACACACATTACTAGTAATCTTACTAGACAATTTCTCCAAATATATCGGTACTAATGATTTTTTTGGCACTTTCATTGAAAAAATACATTTTGAAGCTCGAAATAGAAATATATGATCCAAACATACTATTCCATTCTGAATATTTTCCATCAAAAACTTGGTGTATCATTAATGTTTGTAAATTAGTGATGATGTCATTTCATAGTGATGTCCGCCTTCCGGATATATGAACATGCTTTTATTGTTCTGAATTTTTTTCTTTTCTGAATAAAATCATTGATTGTTGAAATACATCAAATAGTCAATTCACGCTAACATCCATTTAGCGAATGATATTGTGACTTTGAATTTTCATTTTCTTTATTATTTCACAATAAATTTCACGGGCACAATAAGTTTCATACAGTCAAGTGAACAAAAGTTTTATTGCCAATTTTCACTTAATAAAGAAAGTGTCCCTTCATATTGTTTACATAAGAATTCATATTACATACCTGCGAATTGAATTTTGACTGACTGCCTAAACTAAAAACATCAGCTGTTCAACTCGAGAAAGCTACGTCAAGCTTTCTTATCAATATGACGAGATAGAGAATTAATGAGAGTCTTGAATAAAAAAAATCTCCTCAACATTTCAATACATACAAGTTTTTTCAATGCATAAGTGTTGATTCAAAAACATTTTTTTACTTAATGAAGACATAGATACGACGAATTACTAAAACATCGAGTAAAAAATATCGAAATGGATGAACTCAAGGTAAAGATGGTTTTACGAATGTAATATTCATATCGGAGGAAAATAATACTCCATACCATGAATTCCATAGGGTTTCCTAAAGCAAGCGGGCAAGCAAATCTTAGATGAGGCATTGAACGCTGCTGGTACATATATAGGAAATGCAATTCAGGAAATGACTATAGTCAAAAAAGAAGCAGAACATCCACGAATTCTGCCTAGTTTGGAACATATGAATATTGTAAGTAATGGGAAGACAAGCAATCTTTAGTTTCACATTTTCGCTTCAGCTTAACTTTTACATTGATGTCGGTTTACCATTTTAAAATTAACCATTTTAAAAATTATTGATACGTAGTTGACTATGGGAAATGTTTTTCGGTTTTTTCCTATAGTTTAAATCCATTGCTTTGTAATAAAAAATATATTGCTGCTATATGAATAAACGCACACACAAACACGAACGAACGCGAACACAACATTTACCGTTTTTTTTTGTTCGCGAACAGTCCTAGTGCAAATTATTTGACAATGGGTGACTTCTTCATACGATTAAATTAAACTACCTGAAAATAGATTTTGTGGACAAAAATTAATGATGCTAAACTGAGTTTGGCCTTTGAAATATTCAGAAATGGTATCATCTCAATTCGAATACGAGGCTTATTAGCTTTGTACAAAAAAATATTTACAATTGGCTGTACAATTCACAGCACAGTTAATGATCAACAGCTGCTGTTGTATGTGGTGCTACTACGGTATGTTTGATTTTCCATAAAAAATTCCGATGAACTCTATGTACAAGAACTATGTTGAAATGTTAACAAAAAATAAATTGAATGGAGTATACAAAATTCATTGCTGAAATTCATTATCATCAGACGCGAAAAGGATTGTCTAATTAATTAGATGACTCATGCTTGGTCAACAATATAGCAAAATTGAATGTTTATTCACTTCACATTGACTTTATAATTTTGATATTATTGCTTAGTATAGATAGGGTCTTTCTGCTTGAAATAAAATAGATTGGTGAACCAATTTTTTTTTTATTAAGGACAAATGTAGCAAATTTTAGATTCAATTTTAATAAGTCAACTTCGTGAATTTTTTTTTTATTTTTCACCAATACTTGATATATTATATTCATTTGTCCATAAATATGTGGTTTCCATTTCACACATTTCTGTATAAAACTTAGAATTTTGCCTCAATAAAACCAGTTTGTCGCCAGCTAGTATTGTGGTCCAGGAAATAGCACATAAAAGCACATAAGATAGAATTCACGATATAATCACCTGGGAGGTAGACACGAATCTATAACATTTCTACATTTTGAATTTATTTGAATCTCTTTTAATCCGAATGAATCTTAAATTCGTGTCCAACCCCTAGATTATGACGAAACATAATTTGAACGCACCTGTTGAAAAGCCATTTTCCATATAAGCTGTTACTCTAACAGCTCAAGTTTTTATGGTTCATAAATAGATTGATAAAAACTAATTAATAACGATAGAAACGAATTAATGAATAGACGAATGTATGGAATGTAGCACTTGCAAAATGGGTGTATGAACATATTTTACCACTTCGAGTGCATCTAATTAGTTAAATTGCGTAATAAACTCAAAAAAAAACTGCGTTGTATGGTGTTGAATCCAATGAAGTAGATCTGAAGCTAATGAACGAAATTTCGTTTCAAAGGAAATAAACAGAAAGATTACTTTTCAGCATACAGTTCTATTGGACTCTATTCCATTACGTAGTCCTCTTCTCTCTAGTGCTGACGACAATTCCAAAAATAATAACGAGATCTTTCGCATGTGTAATAATGAAACAAGAGATGCATTAACAACATCATCAATCGAACATAGTCGTGAATACACATATGATGGATGCCCAATATATCTTGTATAGCTCTCAATACTTCTAACATTTACACAATTCCATGCTTCGATTAAATAAATATGTAACTGCATTTAAAAAATAATAATACACATTTTCAATCACAGCTTGGTGAAAGCAGAGGACGTGGTCAACATACTCGTGATGTGCAAGATTTCCAAACGTTGCGCAATTATTGCCTCGAAAATGGAATGCTCTTTGAAGATCCAGAATTTCCACCAGTTGATTCTTCACTTCAGTTTTCCAGGCGAATGGATCGCCATGTGCAGTGGTTGAGACCACATGAGATTGCTGAAGACCCACAGTTTTTTGTTGAAGGCTATTCAAGGTAAAAAACAGATAAATATTCAAAATGTTTGGCATGGTCATTTTGAGACTACAATCAGTAATCCCGAATTTGATATTTATTAAGTGCAAATAAACACTTGTAAGTTTGGAACGAATGATCATTATTATAATTGTGTGTATAAAAAAGCGAATTTGAAATGTGTTGTGTTGAAAAATCAACTACATAGTATTAGGTGAAAAAAAGAAACAAATGGTCTCCTCCAATTGTTGAGCTCCGGCATCATTTTATTCATTTTGCCGCGTAACAAATGTTTATGTTATGTTAAGTGCTTCTATTCGCATTATGTATTCGCACTTTATTTCGAACATAGTTGTAAATGATTCAATTCTGAGTTAATAACAAATTTATTTATAGATTTGATGTACAACAAGGAGAGCTAGGGGATTGTTGGCTCTTGGCTGCTACTGCAAATTTAACACAAGATCCAAAAATGTTCTTCCGAGTTGTTCCAGATGATCAAAGCTTTGAGGAAAACTACGCTGGAATATTCCATTTCAGGTACGCCTTCAACACTTGAAACTATATATGCAAGGTGATTTAGGATTATGCTTTCAATTGCATTCAATTTGTTGATTTGCCATCTTTATCGAAGAACAAACTTTTGAAAGTTTTTAAATAGAACTTATTTTGCGATGACTCATCTTTTGTGTACACATGAATTTAGGTTAGTAATAGCTAAATGCGGCATCGCAAACAGTTTGATTCAAACACGTCTCAACATTTAATTGTTCGATAAAAGCGGCTAATATTTGTGTGTCTCGCTTGTATATAGTCAGGTCATTTTGTAATATTTATTACAAATCATATTATTTTTGGAGTTGTAATAAAATGCGATTTTATTATTTACTAAATCATATCAAAATTATAAGATTTTAATAAGTAATAAGATATCTTATTATTTGATTTTGTTAGTTCTCTCTTTATATTCTTATGGAAGAAAAGGTGTTGCTGTGTAATATAGTATACATTTCTTTACCATCCCATGGTTCTCTATTGTTCGTCTATGAAACTATAATATATTCACTATTTTCAGGTTCTGGCAATACGGACGTTGGATTGATGTTGTAGTTGATGATAGATTGCCAACATATCGTGGTGAGTTCTATGAGCTCTTTTTTTGTGGTATGTCGTTCAATAATCAAATATCACTTTTAGGTGAGCTTTTGTACATGCATTCAACGGAACAAAATGAATTCTGGAGTGCTTTGCTAGAAAAAGCATATGCAAAATTACATGGAAGTTATGAAGCGTTGAAAGGCGGTACTACATGCGAAGGTACGATTCAAATTAATTTCAGTAATTTTATAAGTAATAATATATCATAATTCAAATTTATTTCAGCGATGGAAGTAAGTAGCAAAATACTTGGTCGCAAATGTTGAACAAAAACTTGTTAACTTGGCAAGGAATGTTAAGAATTCCAATAAATACACTATTTTTGTGAAGATTGGCCATACTCTGTCCAAGCGCGGACCGGTGTATATTAATTCTGATTGATTATATTGCCAACTCCAAGAAATATTTTGCACATGAATCTTTCTCCATTGGTAACAGGATTTCACAGGTGGCGTGACTGAAATGTATGATTTGAATGAGGCACCTCCAAATCTCTTTAATATTTTGCTTAAGGGCTATGAGCGCAATTCGATGATGGGATGCAGTATTGAACCGGACCCTAATGTTTTGGGTAGCTCAATATGAACTGAAACTCTGTATATATTATCTATATAATATATAACTTTATTTTTCTAATATATAGAGGCTGAAACACGTGAAGGGTTGATAAAGGGACATGCATATTCCATTACTAAAGTAGAGTTAATGGACATTGTTACTCCAAATACTTCCGGTAAAATACCAATGGTGAGTTTTTTACCAGAGGAGCACTGGTTGATGTTGATAGCTTTCATGCCTCAATTCAAAAATAAGATAAAAGAACTATCATAGAAGTTGTATTAGTTTTTTATTTTTTCACAGTAAATCAAATTTTCTTAAAACAATTTATCACATTTCACAGCTCCGACTACGAAACCCTTGGGGCAATGAAGCTGAATGGAACGGAGCGTTCTCTGATCAATCTGCAGAATGGCGTTTCATCACCTGATGAAACAAAACAAGAAATTGGATTAACGTTCGATACAGATGGAGAGTTTTGGATGAGCTTCCAGGATTGGATGAAACACTTCGATCGTGTTGAAATTTGTAAGTTGCATGTAGTGAAAAATAGCAATCTTTTCTCTCTCGATTTTCATTTATAAATTAATAACTATAACATTAAAAATCAATCATAATTCGGTGCAGTAATTTCAATCTCACGAAGAAAAACTATTTGATTTTCACGTATTCGTATCACATTTTCAGTATTTGAAAGTTCAGTCGAAATACAACTCTTATTCTCTGATATCAATGCATATATTTTGCTTCACTAAGTAGAATATTTTGTAAACTTTTCATTTTAAATATCACTTTTCGGTTTTCGCCTACCAATTTTTTTCAATATCATTTTCATATTCAATTTCCCTATATCGAATAACTTCTAACGCAGACGCACACCCTTTATTGATTGAATCGGTAAGAATTAAGAAAACCTCCAAACAACATGAATTATTGTGAAAATAAAATTGCAACAAAAATATTTGCGCATTTTTCGGGACAAACTAAAGACAACATCATTATGTACAGCTTTGTAGAACATTGTGATTTCGTATCTCTCGTAGTTTTCGCGGAAAATACGAAAATATTTATGTATCACTTTTTTTCAAATTGATTCATGTTGCTTTATTAGAACTAAAATATTGGAGATCTTTTTGATTCTCACTGACGTTAGCGTTTGTTCGCATTGCAACGAACTGTGCACAACAATGAATCCGCAGATATACACACACACAAAAATGGTTTGACATACGTAAAACTATTATTCCGCACATTTCCCGACAGTCTACGGGTTTCATGTTATGTTTATTTCTTATCGTATCATCATGAAGCTATGAGAAATTGTCACACCAAATTTTAGGTCATTACGATAAGATTAAGTATTAATTATTACTACGAATCAGCCGTGCCATGTTTGCGAATGTGTTCAGACTCACAATAGCCAGGCGGGAACTATTACCCATTGTTGATTTTCTCTTTGAATTATTACTTTAGTATTAAATGAAACACTACAAAAACTCGTGAAAATATGGGTTGTTGCAGTGAAATAAAAAAACAACACAACATTTTTTTCTCAAATCTCTACAAACGTTTTCTCAGGAGTATCAAGAAAGAGAGAGAAAGAGAGGGAGAGACAATTTGAAGATATTGCGCGAGAATGGTGTGATTTCTTTCAATAATTAACCTTATTACATGGAGAAATAAGATTCAAATTCATTCGAAGTTTACGTTGAACCTTGAACTTTACACTGTTTCGTTCGGAGAACATAGCTTCCATATAAATATGAATGACTTAAAATTTTGTATGACTTATTTGTTTCATAAAAAAATAATATCCTGAAAGTTTCATTTATTGATTCGACTCTACCCGAGGACATGATCCGATTGAGCTGAAAATAATATTAGGAGTACAAATTGAAAACCGCGCATTTTTTTCAAAATTTCGATCTTTATTATGGAAAAATGGTTACAAATTGATTATTCAAAGTATTGTCCATCGCTAGCCACAACTTTTTCCCATCTTTCTGGCAAATTACGGATTCCGCGTCGAAAGAAATCTGTGCTTTTTTCGGCTATCCATGAATCGACCCATTTTTTGCATTCCTCGTAAGAATGGAAATGCTGTTCAGCCAGGCCATGTGTCATTGATCGGAAGAGGTGGTAATCGGAAGGGGCAATGTCTGGGCTATACGGCGGGTGGGGTAGGACTTCCCATCGAAGCGTTTCCAAGTAGGTTTTAACGACCTGAGCAACATGTGGCCGAGCGTTGTCATGTTGCAAAATAACTTTATCGTGTCTTGCGACCGTTTCCGACCGTTTTTCCTTCAGTGCTCGGCTCAAACGCATCAATTGAGTTCGGTACAATGCTCCTGTGATGGTTTCGTTTGGTTTCAACAACTCATAATAGATCACGCCGAGCTGATCCCACCAAATACACAGCATTAGCTTCGAGCCATGAATGTTCGGCTTTGGCGTCGATGTTGATGCGTGGCCGGGGTAACCATACGATTTTTTTCGCTTCGGATTATCGTAATGAATCCACTTTTCATCACCAGTCACAATACGATGCAAAAAACCCTTCCGTTTTTGCCTTTGAAGCAGCTGTTCACAAGTGAAAAAACGGCGTTCGATGTCTCTCGGCTTCAATTCGCATGGCACCCAATTTCCTTGCTTTTGAACCATTCCCATG
Source organism: Obolodiplosis robiniae (assembly GCA_028476595.1). NCBI lineage: Eukaryota > Metazoa > Arthropoda > Insecta > Diptera > Cecidomyiidae > Obolodiplosis > Obolodiplosis robiniae. The sequence goes on along the minus strand of CM052017.1, from coordinate 622,003 downwards.
GCTTTTAAACGATAGGAGATGGATTGTTGTGTCACTCCCAATGATTTTGCAAGTTTTTCTTGCGTTTGACACGAGTCTTCATCGAGTAATGCTTCCAACTCCTCGTCTTCAAACTTTTTCACTTGGCCTGGACGCTCTTTGTCTTCCACATCAAAATCACCACTTTTGAACCGCGCAAACCGCTCCTGGCACGTTCTAATCGACGGAGCATATTCTGGATATGCTTCGCATAACAAACGATGACTCTCGGAAGCATTTTTCTTCAGATTAAACCAATAAAGTAAAACTTCCCGCAAATGCTGTTTTGTAGGCACGTAGCTCGACATTTTCAACGCAATAATAAACTTGTGTATTCAACTGAATGATAAGTTTGACAGATCGTTTTCAATGTATTTTTTTATCCTCTTTAAGATACAATAGCTGTCAAAGTCAAAATAATGACATCTATGATAGATATGAAGTTAGTAACGAATGCGCGGTTTTCAATTTGTTCTCCCAATACCTTTCTATTCCTAATAAATACAAATATGTGCGTCAATTTTCGTTCAATTCGGATATCAATTTATTGAGTTTTCGTGTTAACAATTATTTGCGTAAAACGTACAACATACAACTCATTCCGAGCGTTTTGAATTTTTTGGAACGATCGCAATACTTTTACTACACACAGTGATGTTTGCGGAAAAGTAAAAATCGCGTATTGATTGGTATGAATTATGGAGGCGTCAGTTGCTTAAGACTGTTCATTTATGTGTAATTGTTGTTGTAGTGCTCGTTGTATGATTTTCCACCAGCTATTTTAACTTGTACACATCTAAATGTTCGTTTCATTCAAAGTGTAGTCCAAATTTTTGATATAAAATATCAAAAATAGTCAACTGTATATATCTATAATACAAATCGTTTACAGGTAACTTGAGTCCAGATTCATTGAGCGAAGAACAAGTTAGCGGAGGGAAGAAAAAATGGGAGATGTCAGTGTTTGAGGGTGAATGGGTTCAGGGTGCAACTGCCGGTGGCTGTCGTAACTATCTCGAAACATTCTGGCATAATCCACAATACGTGGTTACACTCGAAGACCCTGATGAGGATGATGATGATGGTTTATGTACGATCATCGTTGCACTAATGCAGAAAAATAGACGATCGAGAAAAAATATGGGAATGGATTGCTTAACCATAGGATTTGCGATTTATCGTGCTACTGATCATGATCTGTTGAATAAACCACTTAGAATGAATTTCTTCAAATACAACGCGTCAGTTGCTCGATCGCCAGCATTTATCAATTTACGAGAAGTATGTTTATATTTTATAATATCAAATAAATCGAGGGCAAAAACCTCTCAACAAATTTTTTTTATTAAGTCATATCGTTTACGTAAGATATGTGAATAGATGAAAGCTTTAAGTTTCATCACACCATTCATATCCCCTCGCATTCAAATCACATTTAACCGCATCTAGATAACGTCCACATGATTTCTCCCAACCTCACGCCTCATCAGCTTCAGCGAACAAATCCGTTTCGTTAATCGTTTATCTCTCATGCGTTAAACATGACCATCTCAGTGTGGATTTTCTTGCTTACTTTATTACCGAATCTACGTTTAAATTCCACCGAATCGTCTCATTTTGGATTTTGGTTTCCCCTTGATTCATGAATTAAATTCTTAGAATCAACCCAGCTCTCGCTACCATGCAGCATAGTTGGTCTGGAGTTTGACCCGTTAATCATTTTTTTTCTGTACTCAGTTCACGTTTATTGAACCGAAGCTCGTACGAGCCCCTTCCCAAATCTCTGATACTATTTTGAAACTCCCCACAGAATTGCCCAACAGTACCAGATCATCTGCGTAAGCAAGTAATTTCAAGGCGAGATTGTGCATTTAAAATTAATTAGACCTACTCGCCTTTACATCTCAGTGATTGAATGCAAGGCACTTTTTACTGTGTAAATATATTGTGATTTCTCGATGCGAAAATATGAAAAAGAACCTTGAGATTAATGGGGAAGCTATAATAAATTTACAGCTCAATCCAAAGTTATTTAAATATAGAAAAAAAAAGAAATATATGATTTTTCTAACCCAATAAATATAATTTACAGGTCAGCTGTCGATTCAAACTCCCCCCTGGGCATTATCTCATTGTACCATCAACATTTGAGCCGAATGAAGAGGGAGAATTTCTGATTCGAGTGTTTTCTGAGCACAAAAACTTCATGGAGTATGCTAATAATGAGTGATTTTATAACAAATATACAACAAACGAAAAACAAATAGAAAATTCCAAATTTGCCTTTCGGAATTCAAAGAAAAAACTAACCAAATTAAACTAATCTTTGAACTACTCGTTTTTTGTATACGCAGTGCCTTCTGTTTTAATGAAATGTGATTGTTGTGGTTATTTCAAAAGCCGCCTTTCAACACGCTATATCGTTCCATACAAGTATTCTTCAACTGAAATCGTAATCGAAAATGTTGAAAAATGTTCAATAAGCTCAGGATTATGGCTAATTTTTTTTAAACTAACTAAATACTAATGATGAAAGTTTAAAGTTTCAATTGACAACTAAAAATATAACATTAATTTACTGGACATTTCCATTTGTCTTGCAACATTTCAATGGATTTGTTTTTCAGTAAATATAAAAATGACGAGGGGCCCTTATTACGGGTTTTGATATGTCCAAAATAGCTTACAAAACCTTTGAAATAAAATCACTGGGCTCTAGCATTTTCTTCGATTATTTCACGAAGATAAAAAAAAACTACTAATAATAGAATAATTTCGTTTACTTATGATTTTATAATTGGAGCATAAAAATTTCACTCGATTATAAATATACATCAGTATTTATCCGGCCGCATTATTTGTTTCAAATGTTGGTTTTCGGCCTCATTATATCAACACACAAAAAATATGAAAGAAAAACCGCCTTATCATTAAATGTTCGCGCTGAAAATTTATCATCAGTCACATTTCATTAAGAGAATGCATACACGCCCCCTGTACATTACAGATTTATTATTTGTGATAAGATTATGTTTGAATCATTGATATCATCTAACAAGAATACACACAGAAATGAATTCATGAGAATAAAAGCGAAGTACTCATGCCAAGTAGGCTCAAGGGGGACATCATTCTTTCGCAATTTCTTTTGCAGTTAATTTTGCAAATACATTTCGAAATATTCCAATTACTTTCAGAACAATGCAATTAATTTCACAATTATTAGTTTTTTCGACAGTTAATTGAAAATTTGCAACTAATATAATGATAATTGCAAAAGTGGTTTTTGCAAAAGGAAAAAGAGTGATTTCCCCCTTGGATAAGCTAGATTGTTTTCGCTCAAGGAGTATGCTGGCTTACGTCAGTTGATATTGTCCTAATATTGTTGTTGTTTTTCCTCATCCAACTTTCGAATCTTCGTCAACTATATCAATTAATGTATGCGTGAGTGAATATAGCGTTCTTACTATATTTATGACTGATCTATACATTTACTAAAAGCGTAGGTACACACTAGCTGGTGTGTATCGAGACATGTGTTTTCGTAAAAACGCATAATGAATTTCGATCAAACAGAAAAGCCCAATGAATTTGCCTTGCCTCTTATGGCAGTTCATCGTGCGAAAACACATTGCTAGCACATCTACAGAAATGATTTCGCATCTTCGCTTTTATTGTCAAAGATTGGAATATAACAGCAACTAGCTAGTAGATGGAACATCTCGTAGCTCGATTCAAATGATTGTATCGACTAAACAAAAAAATTTCGAAAATCATCTTGTGATAAGTTTCGTTCAGTTAGTACAAAGATTCACACTCTTGCATGTCTCGATGTACGTTTTTATGATGTTTGCATATGTATTCGACCGCCGCATTTCTACCACTTCCATCGATAATTTGATTAAAACTAGCATATTAGTACGGAATTTCAATAAAAGTTCTCTTTTCATCGAATTGCAATACTGTTATTCCGGATTGGTCTTTGTGTGTACTTTAATTGTGCATATATATTTCATGCATAACAGAGCTGACGAATATCTACACAAAATATAATGCAAGAAGTAGAAGATTTTCGTAGATTTTTTAGCTCATGGATGATAAAATCATCTTAATGACGAGATGATCTATCTACTTATTATTGAAGTCGCATTTCGGTGTGTAATAAAATCTAATATATAGAGTATGAAACCGTTGATGACATCGGGTCTCCGTTAATAATACTGAGAAAAAATTTATTATCACTTGTAAATCTGTATTGTGCACCGTGGCGAGTATCATGATATTGCGAATGCACTCAATCTCTCTAAAATCGAATCTCCATAAGTTACAGTATATTGTAATTTTTATTTTATGTAAAGAGAAGAGTTCAGAAACCAATGATGTGATTTGCAACGTAAATGTCATGCTATGTATTACAAAAAGCTATCAGATTCAAAATCGCTTGACATTTACTTTGCACTTCACACTGTTTCCTTCTGAAATCTTCAACTGTTCAATTACACCATTCATTCTGTAGAGAAGACCAAACGCGGAGCGCTGAAAAACATATTGTATTTGAACCATCCGGTCTAATTCTTAGGAACTAAACTAAACTGTTTAAAAACACATCAAACAATGATATAGAATCTTGGATATTTGTAAAATTTGAAATCTTGGTTTAGTTTCAACACTTTGTCACTGGATCGCTGCTTATCACGCATAAAGTTCAAAGCCTATATCTTCATAAGAATAATGTATTTTAACGATTTGCACACTTCGGCAGAAGAAGACGTTCAAAGAAGAATCTCTGAATATGAAAATATAAAATAAATAAAACAAATATTTTAAAATTATTTTTCCATATTTTGAAGTTTTTATTCACAATTTTAATACACACAATACAACAATCTCTACAGTGCATTACTTCTTACAATTTTACATGATTTCACCCAAAGTGGAAGATTAAATTTCAACAAACAAATTTAAGCTGTGAAATTGCGCTGAATATTTTGTGCTTGTTGTTAATATGAAAATATAGTTTAAAATCAGTCTAAAAAGAGCAATGTATATTTTGTTGCTGCTTCACTTCTTCAACCATAACCTTTCGGTTATCAGTTTCATACTGATTTGTTGCTGAAGCAGCTGCTGATTTGTTCGTGTGATTTTTCGTTGTTGATGTTGCTGATTTCGTATTTAATAGCCGAACATCAAAGATATATCGTACAGGGTATATGAAATTAGTTTCAATCTTTAAACGATTAAACAGCAACAACAACAAAAAACGTTTTTTTTTCTCCTGGAGAGCGGTGCAATAAATATAATTGCATCAATTTACTGCAGATTTCATCCAATATCAACGGTAAGAATCGCTGAAACTACACATTATAAGAGTTACATATTTGTTTATTGGCGCATTTGAAAAATGTACTAAACTCTGAAAAATGCAATCGAAAAAAGAACCTGTCAACGCTTTGTTCCATTTAGCTTTTAACATGAAATGTGTAATTAAGTGGTGGCACCGTACCTATTTACAGCGGAGAGCGGTATACTCATGATGGAAAAAGTTCAATGTGGACAATAAGGACAGAATATGAAAGATCTCACGAATACATATGGCGCACCCACTGAATCCATATAACAGATTCAAAGCACAAATGATATTGGGAACTGATATAATATTGACACGTTCTTTACGTTACGTTATATTTTTATTCCACAACGCAGACACAGCACCCATCCACAAAATCGAGATATTTATCCTACATTGAAGCAAGCTTTGTTCCCCCAGGAAATCCATTGTTTTCAATGAAACACACTAGGTATGCTTCGTGGTAAACATAGATTGCAGACTGAAAATTATTTGCAATAGAAAGGGGTTTGCAAATATTCTGATATCCTTAGAGACATGCTTTCAAAAATGAAAATCGATGTCATTTTCCTACAATGAGGCGAGATTTGACTGTGCGAAGGTGCAGTATATTTAAAGGTCACATATAACAATTGGCTATTCCAAACTATAAGTGTGAGGATGGATAAATCGATGATTTATTGTAAGTCAATGATGGAGTGGGGTTGTTAGTACCACCCAGATCGTTTTGGTTGCCGCCATTTTAAGCAACTGTTACTTCTCCGTATGTTTTCATTGCTGAACGCCTACACAGGAGACTCTATGCACGTCGGCTATAGTCATATAATGCTGAAGTAAAACAAATATTCATGGATTATTTAACGTTACGTTACTTGAGGATCAACATTTCAGCATATTTGGATTGACAAAAAGTACCGCACTTTTTTTAATTCCAATAACTGAATAGTTGCTGTTACAAAATGCGTTTCACCACAATCACATCATAGAAAATTATGTACTTATCACCCACTTAACTTCCAATATGAGTTTGTCATTGCATTGTTATATCATGTGAGTTAGCTGCTGCTTTTTTGTAAGGTACGAGAATACCGAATATACTTTATTGAATTTTTTGTTGGAGTGGTTTATATTAAACATGGTTAATATTACATATAATTTGTAGGTACGCATGCACCAGAAAACGGATTATTATGAATCTCAGACTCAAGCGATGAATCAACTCTCCCTCGATATTTTTCAATGTCAAAACCAACGTCTTTGTAAAAGCTCAAAACTTCAAACCAATAATTATATATTTGTAAAAAAATTTTGCGATGTTTTTCATAATATTCTTGTGTCGCCACAAGCTCTTCTCCATATTTTTCTTTATAAATCGAATTTAAGTTCTTGTAGGTCTTGATGAGCCCTCCTTATACTTTGGCTTGCTCCGTAACCGACGTTCTTCTAATCAAAACGTTCGAAGTATCATCAATATTTTTCATTTTACTTCGAACATCATAATTATGGCCCTCTGCCACTATCTCCAACGCCTTTTGGTGCAGATCGCTTACATCATCATCGAGATTCTCGAAAACAAATAATGCGGACGAAAATTAATTTTTGTTCTGCAAAAACATCTGCTCCAAAAATGTTCATTCGATTCGTTATTTTATTATTATGCTAAGAGAATTCATCGATAAAATTTAATTTAAATAAAGTTTTAATAACAACAGCAATTATTTCAATATTTATTATAAACAAGGGGGAAAAAACTCAATTTTATTATGAGTATAAATTCCATCTTGTACAAAAAAAGTCCCGTGTAATCCCAAATAATTCCGGACAATTCTAAAGAATATCAGCCAGTGCAAATTTAAATATCTCGTACTTCAGTTATGAGATTTCAAATCATTTCACAACAATATATTGTCAAGATAATATAGAAATATTGATCAAGACAAAATAGAAATAAAAAAAATATACCTCGAGGATTTGATGTGATTTGCCGAAGAAAATATATTGTTCCAACTTAGCACTAGCACCTATTGAAAGATACGTTGAAACAAACAGCTCTTGGTTCCGAATTCAGTACAAATGTGCAAATGAGGGGTTCAGAGTAAAAATGTTACTTCAGATCTTACCTACTGCTCTTACTCAACGGCCCATAAGTAAGAGCAGGAGGAAGACCTGAAGTAACATTTTTAACTCTGAGCCCCTCAAATGTAGTAATAAGTTGGCACGAACGCACCATGCCAACTAGATCATAACGTAAACTAAATTGAAACATTATATTTTTTGGCAAATTACATCAAATCCTCATATCTATTATTTATTTTCATTTCTTTTTTTTTGAACACATCATTTATCAATAGTAATGGTTAAAAACAACTATTTACAATATTTTTTTGATAAATGATTAGAAATCTCACCATCGCAGATGCGAGATATTCCAAGTTGCATTAGCTGGAATTTTTATTCATTACAAAATATTATTTTTCCCCTTGACGAAAACTAATAATAAAATTGCGCATGAAAATTAAATTTTGCAAAAACATCTGCTCCAAAATTTTGATGCGAATAAATACTGTAACGGCTTTCGTTTGAAGCCAGTGATAATTGTTCTGAAACTCATTCAAAAACGATCACAGCGAAATGAAACCATTTCTTTTCATTTTTATATTTTTTTTTATCTCCGACACTTTTGCTGTAGTTCAGAATGTTGGCAAGGTTTTAAAACAACCTGGTGTCCGAAACGCAGTAAGCAGGATTCTCCAACCGGCTATGCATAAATCTCCGGCTACTGTTAGGCCCATCAACATTCCTAGAGCAGCACCTTTACCGACCCGTACAGAAAAGATATCAGCCGATGTTCAAAAATTGCACCAGAATTGGCTTAATCATGGATTCAAAACGACACGTGAACAAACTAAAGCATACGAAAACGTTGCCAATAAATATTACACTGCCAAAGCCACACAATCGACGAAAATATCACAACTCAATCTTAGCGAGAAAGATCTCGCTGAACTCGCTAACATCATCGCAGCTCATCCTAAATCAACTCCAGCACGAAAAAATGCTATTCTTACTTGGGGAAGAGTCTTCAATGGTATTGCTTTTGCGTATGCTGCCTATGCTTTGAGCGGAGATGTAAGCGATCTGCACCAAAAGGCGTTGGAGATAGTGGCAGAGGGTCATAATGATGATGTTCGAAGTGGAATGGAAATTATTGATGATATTGCGAAAGTTTTGAGTAAAAGAACGTCGGTTACGGAGCGAGCCAGAGTATTGGGAGGTCTCATCAAAACCTACAAGAACTTTTGTTCGATTTATAAAGAAAAATATGGAGAAGAGCTTGCGGCGACACAAGAATATTATGAAAAACATCGCGATAATTTATTAAAAATGTATAATGAATGGTTTGAAGCTTTGGGCTTTTACAAAGACGTTGGTTTTGATATTGAAAAATATCGATGGACAGTTGATTCATCGCTTGAGCCTGAGATTCAAAATAATCCGTATAAGCATGTTTAATATAAACCACTCCAACAAAAAATTCAATAAAGTATCTAAAGTATCTTATCTCCAGTAAGATCGGAGAAAATAAAAGCATTTCTACTTCAACAACTAGCATAAATATTTTTGGTACAAAAAAATATTGTAAATAGTAATGGTTAAAATTACTATTGATAAATGATGTGTTCAAATAAAAAATGAAAATAAATAATAGACATGAGGATTTGATGTAATTTGCTATTTTATTTATTTATTTATTACGAATCCTAAATTTATACCAATATGTACAAGAGCTACGCAGTAACTCATGTATGCTGGCAAAGTGCCCAATACGGTATAAATTCCGCCCATGGAACGACTTAAACAAAGACAATTACAGGGATGGGGGATATCTACGAATGACCATAGATACCAAATTGAATCCGGGAAACCATGGAAAACCGGCCTGACCCAGGAGAGTCAGGGGAAAAACTTAAATAATTTAAAACTAAATGATGATGATGATGGAGAAACGTTGGCAAGAGCACAAATTCATCAACCAAGCAACGAAAATTGAAAGGAACTGAAATTATTGCTGGTTGTTGCGCAACCAGATTTTGAGCTGAAATTTAAATGAATCGATATTGTTACATTTCTTGATGTCAACTGGGATTGTATTAAAAAGGGTGATTGCCGCGAAACCAAATGCACGTTTGTCGAACTCAGAGCGAGGTTTGACCAAAACCCTCAATTGACCATTTGCGCGAGTTGAACCTTCATTAAACACGAACATATCATTCAAATAAGAAGGAGAGCGCGTTTTCAGTTGCTTGAAAATCAAAGTAGCTGAATGAAGCTTCGCCTTGGACTCAGGGGTAAGGCCATTGATTCGCTCACGATACTCGCTTATGTGCTCGGATCTTTTCAAGCCATAAATATAACGGATTTTATCGTTATCAGCCTTGCGAATACGATTCTCCTGATCAAGGGAGCCATGGGCTCCCCAGCCATAAGAGATCACATCACCATAGCTTAAAATGGGATCAATGAGCGCGCAAGCAACATCACGCTTTACATAGTTTGGCATGATATGTCGAGTATGGCGAATTCTACTCAACACACCATAAACTTTTTGCAATTTCCCACTATTATGTTCCTCAAAATTCATATTTGAGTCAAATACAACACCGAGATTTTTTATTGATTTGCAAAACTCCAGCTGTTCGCCGTCAACAACAACGCCATCTATCATATCGAAATTTATACGATTAGTATTGTGCTTTGAACCGATAATCATAACCTTGGATTTGGCTTTATTCAGGGCCATACCACGGCGCGAAACGAAATCATTAATTTTATTTAAATCAAAATTTACTTTACTTATTCCTTCGTTGATTTTATCGAAATCTACTTCAAGATGTGCCTGAAAATCATCTGCGAATAAGTGGCCAGTCATGTGCTCAGGTACATTGAGAGTATCATTGAAATAAATTGAAAAAAAGTTTGGCCGAAATTAGATCCCTGAAGGACACCATTATCAATTTCAACACTATCTGATTCAGTATTACCAACTTTAACTGTTTGTGAGATATTACTATAAATTGATTTGATCAAACTTAGGGAGTTATTGTCGAAACCGTAAGATTCACACACTTTGAGCAAACCGGAATGTGGAACCGAGGGAAAAGCACTTTTGATGTCCAAAGAGACATAAATGACAACCTTTTTACGGTTGATAGACGATCTGATACTCTCTGATATGTTCAATAGCGCAGTTGAGCAGCTGTGATTCTTGCGAAATCCAGACTGACGATCATGAATTAAATGATTAGATTCCAAATAGTGGATGACTTGTTCATTGAGCAAAATCGCGAATATTTTCGGTAAGACGGAAATTATACTGATTGGTCGGAAATCAGAAACGATTTGGGGGTTTGTGACTTTATTAAGAGGCCGAATAATAATTTTATTCCAATCAGCAGGATACACACCGTTGCGAATACAAAAGTTAAAAATGAATTTAATTGAGGATACAATTGACGGCATAACAATTTTCAAAAATTCCAGTGGTATCTCGTCTTTACCAATTGCATTACTTTTGACTTTAGAAAACGCGTTAAGAATTAGATCCTCATCAACTTCAAATATAATATTTCAATTTAGTTTACGCTATGATCTAGTTGGCATGGTGAGTTCGTGCCAACTTATTACTACATTTGAGGGGCTCAGAGTTAAAAATGTTACTTCAGGTCTTCCTCCTGCTCTTACTTATGGGCCGTTAAGTAAGAGCAGTAGGTAAGATCTGAAGTAACATTTTTACTCTGAACCCCTCATTTGCACATTTGTACTGAATTCGAAACCAAGAGCTGTTTGTTTCAACGTATCTTTCACTAGGTGCTAGTGCTAAGTTGGAACAATATATTTTCTTCGGCAAATCACATTAAATCCTCGAGGTATATTTTTTTTATTCCTATTTTGTCTTGATCAATATTTCTATATTATCTTGACAATATATTGTTGTGAAATGATTTGAAATCTCATAACTGAAGATGCGAGACATTTAAATTTGTACTGGCTGATATTCTTTAGCATTGTCCGGAATTATTTGGGATTACACGGGACTTTTTTTGTACAAGATGGAATTTATACTCATAATAAAATTGAGTTTTTTCCCCCTTGTTTATAATAAATATTGAAATAATTGCTGTTGTTATTAAAACTTTATTTAAATTAAATTTTATCGATGAATTCTCTTAGCATAATAATAAAATAACGAATCGAATGAACATTTTTGGAGCAGATGTTTTTGCAAAACAAAAATTAATTTTCGTCCGCATTATTTGTTTTCGAGAATCTCGATGATGATGTAAGCGATATGCACCAAAAGGCGTTGGAGATAGTGGCAGAGGGCCATAATTATGATGTTCGAAGTGAAATGAAAAATATTGATGATACTTCGAACGTTTTGATTAGAAGAACGTCGGTTACGGAGCAAGCCAAAGTATAAGGAGGGCTCATCAAGACCTACAAGAACTTAAATTCGATTTATAAAGAAAAATATGGAGAAGAGCTTGTGGCGACACAAGAATATTATGAAAAACATCGCAAATTTTTTTTACAAATATATAATTATTGGTTTGAAGTTTTGAGCTTTTACAAAGACGTTGGTTTTGACATTGAAAAATATCGAGGGAGAGTTGATTCATCGCTTGAGTCTGAGATTCATAATAATCCGTTTTCTGGTGCATGCGTACCTACAAATTATATGTAATATTAACCATGTTTAATATAAACCACTCCAACAAAAAATTCAATAAAGTATATTCGGTATTCTCGTACCTTACAAAAAAGCAGCAGCTAACTCACATGATATAACAATGCAATGACAAACTCATATTGGAAGTTAAGTGGGTGATAAGTACATAATTTTCTATGATGTGATTGTGGTGAAACGCATTTTGTAACAGCAACTATTCAGTTATTGGAATTAAAAAAAGTGCGGTACTTTTTGTCAATCCAAATATGCTGAAATGTTGATCCTCAAGTAACGTAACGTTAAATAATCCATGAATATTTGTTTTACTTCAGCATTATATGACTATAGCCGACGTGCATAGAGTCTCCTGTGTAGGCGTTCAGCAATGAAAACATACGGAGAAGTAACAGTTGCTTAAAATGGCGGCAACCAAAACGATCTGGGTGGTACTAACAACCCCACTCCATCATTGACTTACAATAAATCCTCGATTTATCCATCCTCACCAGGCATGGGTTCGCACGTCTTAATACGTACGCGTGCGTTTTTGTACTTGCGTATATACTCGCAAGTCTTGTGCCGCACGCTGAATCGATGCGGTTGCGCACGCGTACGTATTAAGACGTGCGATTTGTTATACAAGCACATACTTACGCGCCACACTATGGTTGTACACTATGAATGATCAAATTCTTTCAACTGCATAATAATATTATTTGATAAAAAAATTAATCGTTAAATTTAAATGTAAATGAGATTTAGAATTTTGTTTCGCATTTTGTCTCAGAAAAGTGTGAATATATTGTGTCAAATCATTGATTTGAATATTCAAAGCAAAAAAAAAAACACAAAATCTATACACAACTTAGTTGGCGTGGCGCGTAAGTATGTGCTTGTATAACAAATCGCACTTCTTAATACGTACGCGTGCGCAACCGCATTGATTCAGCGTGCGGCACAAGACTTGCGAGTAAATACGCAAGTACAAAAACGCACGCGTACGTATTAAGACGTGCGAACCCATGCCTGATCCTCACACTTATAGTTTGGAATAGCCAATTGTTATATGTGACCTTTAAATATACTGCACCTTCGCACAGTCAAATCTCACCTCATTGTAGGAAAATGACATCGCGGGCAACGTGCGGGCAACGGGCGGGCAACGGGCGGGCAACGGGCGCGCAACGGGCGGGCAACGGGCGGGCAACGGGCGGGCAAACGGGCGGGCAACGGGCGGGCAAACGGGCGGGCAACGGTCGGGACACGGGTGGGCAACGGGCACGCGAGCATGAAATATTCTCTCTAGAGCCAGGCCGGTTTTGTCATGGCTTTCGGGACCCAATTCCGATATGAAGGCTTTTTTCCATACCACCTCACTGTATTCTCTTTGCAAAAGGCGCACTATGGGCGGAATATATGCCGTATTGGGTCTCTGATCAGCATGTTCTCAGCTCGCTGTGAACACGTAGTGGCATAATTGTGGGCTTCGTAATATATAAATAAATAAATACAATAACTATAGTCAAAATATGATTAAGTTATTTTCTTTTTAGTAAGCCAATAACAAAGCGCTTATTCATGAGTATGAAAAAATAGGGCAAACAAATTATCGAAAATTATCGGTGTTTTTATGGTAAGAATTCTGATCATCATTTATTCATTTTTACTTTTCCGCACACACCACTGTGTGTGGTAAAGGTATGGCGATCGGTCCAAAAAATTCAAAACGCTCGGAATAAGTTTTCTATGCGTTTTGAACCTAAAAAAAAACGATTGCAACCATTCCCGGAGCAATTTTTTGTCCGTGTGTGGTACGTTGTTCGTTGTCCGTTGTACGCAAACATTTGTTAACACGATAACTCAAAAAATTAAGATTAGAATTGATCAAAAATTTACACACACATTGGTCTTTATTAGAAATAGAAACCTATTAATTTTCAACCTAATCGGGTAATTTTTTAGGGTAGCTCTAGTGGAGTATAATCAAAAAATGGGCTGTTTTTCAATATAATTAAGAAAAATGTGTATGGGGACTATGTCAAGTTCACATTGTATCATTATGAAACTTTCAGAATATTAATTTTGTATAAAAAAAATGAGTCATGCAAAATTTCTCTCGATTTTCGGGGTCTTCTCGGGGTCGAAACGAAAAATTTGTATGGCGGCTATCTCAAGTTCACATTGTAACGAATTGAAACTTTCAGGATATTATTTTTCTATGTAAAAAATAAGTCACACAAAATTTCAAGTCATTCTGATGAGATTCAAGACTAGCTCCATCACAAAATTTTCAATTTTCGGTGTCAATGTACAAATCATTAAATTGGATGAAGTATTTGTGATTTTCTTATCTGTGTTTTTTCATCAGTTTGAATGCTTACACTGTTACCGAAAGTCAAGGGGACCGTGCTATTTGAGACATTTTAATCATATCTATTCTCCAGCGCCATCTATTGGGCAGTGGTATTGATGTGATATTTCAATTGTTTCAATGACTCATTTGTTTTTATTATTTGTGTCAATAAAAATTTTGTTCATATTACAACGGATCTAAATTGAGTTCACCTATGTAAAATAAGATGGCGCCGTCGATTGGCATACTCTCGAATAGCTCTCCAATCCCATACAAGCACGGTCCGCTTGCCGGAAGTTATTCTGCTATACATAACATAAATGTAGAACCATATGTATCGTTGGCATGAATTGAAAGTTCACATCAGAGTGAACTAATTCGTAATTGTTATTACCAATTCAAAAATAGAGAACGTTGAAGTAAAAATTTGGAACTGAGATGTTTATTCGTTTTTACTTTTCCGCACACACCGCTGTGTGTGGTAAAAGTATTGCGATCGGTCCAAAAAATTCAAAACGCTCGGAATAAGTTTTCTATGCGTTTTTCTCTGCAACCTCTCGTCCGGGACAATAGCTAGACCAATCTGATATAGGTCGGTTGACTTGATTGACTCATGCAACCTCAAGTTCTCAATGAATTTGAAAATATGCGGATTCGTTGGGAATGACCTTTGGATGACTGAATTCAACGCTTCAACCGAAGATGTAGTGCGCATGTTCAAATCGGCAATAGATATGGTGTTTCTTTCATTCTGTAGACAAATTAAGGAATAGTTTGTCAAAATTGTAGTTAATTATTGTGATGGCGAAGATAAATCGAACATGTTTTAACCAATAGCTTTCAAAAAACGAAAAAACATTGGCAAAGCGTCCATCCAACTCCCTTTTGCGCAACACGTTCAATGCTTTCATATCCTTCATCAATTCGATTTTCTGGAAGCAAGGAAATGTTCACAAGCATTGAAACCGTTCTAGCATTTTTGTTTTTCTGAAGGAGTTTCTTCAATCCGAAAGTTGTGCACTTTTTATGTACTGCACGCTTCAGATGGAACCAGCAAACTCGAATCGGAACGTTGAGCCAGTGTTTACGTATAGCTGAGCGCAAACCATCTTCGTAGTCGGTCATGAATTCAGCTGGCTCGAATTTGAACAGATGGTCTTCAATGAACTTGAAGACTGCAACATATGCATCAGCGGTTTTTCGCGACATCAGACAATAGGCTACCCGAAATACCTAGAAGTATGAATATTTGAAAGAAGGAACGGGCGGATGGGCAGACAAATATATGGATATGTTTAATTGATTCAAAGATGGACGTACCCGTAACCATTGGTCAAAAAATTGTAAAATAGCCACTCACATCGTTGTGATACTCAATCGTAATAATAAGCATCTGGTAGAAGCCGCTTGGTAGCGAGTCAAAAGTTCCGTCCATCAAGTAGCGTCGTGATTCGGGTGCGATGTTATTTTTAATGAAATTAACCACGTATTGCGAGGCGGAACAACAACAATTCACACCATTCATTGAATTAACAAAATATTAAAATCTTAGTGAAAAATCAGTGATGTATCGACACAAATTCAAAGTCTTGAATTTATTCCATAGTTTTTTTTTCATGTTTTGATATAGTTTCATGAGTTTTTCCATGGATTTCTTTGCATTATCGAGATATTTTCATGAAAGAAAATTTAAAATATATATATATATACAATATGGGAATTGACATTGGCCATTGTTGACTTTCTTTTTCTTATATTTCCACTATTTCATATACCTTCAAAAAAATATTATCAAATTTTGTATAATTAATATTTTCAATACATGTTATTCTCTTTTTCCTCAGTTTGCATGAAAATGGATGAGGTGTTGTACAGCATTGCTGAGAAGGTGAAAAGTGTCGCCGTCTTGTACTTGGTTGATATCACCGAAGTATCTGATTTCAATCAAATGTATGAGTTTGCATAAAAACTGTCCGTTTAATTTTAGTTAAAAATGTCAAATTTGTTTGCCATTTCAACTTTTTTTAGAAATTGATGAAATTGAACAAATTAATCGTTTCACTAATAAATTCCATTTTTTCGGCAGGTATGACTTGTACGATCTTTTGCGTTTATATAACTGTCATCAATGAAAGGTTTTTATTATCGCGATGTGTTTTGTTTTGGTCAAATTAGCACGAGCCACCCTTTACATTGTTTAATACAAATGTAATTGTATTTTCGTCACTTCTATGGCATCGTTGTGAGTATTTATTTTAACACATTGCACTAAATATTCCATTTCAAGAGTTGCACATTTGCAAAATCCGATTGTCAATATCGTCGAAAAATTTCATCGGATATAATGTTATGCTTTCATTCTGCATTCAAAGTAATTAGAATGTTTTCTGTGGCGTTGAAAGTAAGTTCATTCGCAATAAAAACGCAGCAAATGTGATGGAACAATCGCGCAAATCAGATTCAGACCAAGATCATATTATCGCACCAAATGTGAGTAAAGGTGTTTTGAGTGATGACAAATTGTCTCAAATGTGCGAAAAATATCAAGAATTTCAAAAAATGCCTTAAATTAAAAAAAAAAAATCATTTGAAAAATTCCATTTTTCTTTTAATTATTATAAATTTCTTTAGAAATTATAAAAAGTTCAAAAACTTAGAAATATGTCCAGTATAAAAAAATGTGAGTATTTTTAAAAAAATCAAGTAATTGAGAAGATTTATTATATTTTTTTGAAATAGGAGCCACTTGATTTGGACGATTTATTGCCAGTGTTGGGTGAATTTGGACGTTATCAAAAGCTATTGCTATGGTTTATCTGTTTGCCTGCGTGTATTCCATGTGGTTTTTGTGCATTCAATCAGTTATTTATGTCTGACGCGCCAGACGATTACTGGTGCAATGTTCCACAGTTGAATGAATTCAATTTGACCGAAGAACAAATTCGAAATTTGGCTATTCCGAGTGTACAGGTGATTTCCAGTTTCCAACAAATCTGTCAAATCTCTTTCAAACACAATATTAAAAATGTTGAATGTACTTTTTTTAACTTATAGGAAAACGGTGTCATCCAATACAGCAAGTGCTCTCGATATGCAATCGATTGGCAGAATTTGTTCAATATCTCTGACCCAGATTCAATTGTCTTGCAACCGAATACTTCATGGCCAACGGAATATTGTTACAATGGATGGATATACAATAAAACGCATGTGACCTCATCTATTGTAATCGATGTAAGGAATTATCGACACACACACACACACACACACACACACACACACACACACACACACACACACACACACACACACACACACACACACACACACACACACACACACACACACACAAACACACACACACACACACACACAAACACACACACACACAAACACACACACACACAAACACACACACACACAAACACACACACACAAACACACACACACAAACACACACACACACACAAACAAACACACACACACACACACACACACACACACACACACACACACACACACTATGTGTGCATGTCAATTGCAATTGAAAAAACTTTTATTTTTTCCTCCCGTGCATAATTTAAGTAGTTTGATTTGGTGTGCGATCATGACATTTATCCGACAATTGGATTATCTGCGCTGAATGTTGGCGGACCGATAGGTGTTTATCTATTTGGCATACTAAATGATCGTGCCGGACGACGGATTGCATACTTCGCATGTTTGGCCACATTGATCGCTGGAAGTCTTATTACAGCCGCGAGTAATAACTTTTGGATGTGGTGCTTCAGCAGAGTCATTGTTGGTTTAACAATTCCCGCCGTTTATCAAATTCCTTTTATCATTGGTGAGCATGAAATTTATGGAATTCTATAAAATTATTTTCTTTTCAATTGATATCAATAAAATTAATTTTTCTCTTGAATATTTAGCTCTCGAATTAGTTGGGCCAGACTATCGTTCATTCGTAACAGTGATGACCTGCACCTTTTACACATTAGGCATTATGATGCTGGCATGCGTAACATACATTGTACCAAATTGGGTTGAGATGTCTTTGTACACATCCGTGCCATTCATATTCTACTTTCTATACCTATTCATTATGCCTGAAAGTCCTAGGTGGCTTTTGGCCCAAGGAAAACTCGAAGAAGCACTCAATATATTAGAAATAATGGCCAGAGTCAATAGTAAAAAACTGCCAGATAGCTTCCGAATAAAATTACACGAACGAGTCGAAGCAGATAAGTTACGCGTCAAGCAAAGCGTAAAATCTCTTAACAGCTTCGATTTGTGCCGGTGAGACAAAGATTTATTTAATATGACTGGATTTTTTGTCATATCTGAATTTTTCTTCCAAATTTATTTAAATTTTCCGTAATTCTTCTTCTTGCTTTCGTTTTGTTATGATTTCATATTTTTTTCTTCATTTTGAAAACTATTTTTGAAACGATTTCTTTTGTTTCCTTCGAATCAATAACAGAACGCCAAATATGCGTTTGAAGACACTTTTGATAACGTTGAATTGGTTTGCAAATGAAACGGTTTACCTTGGATTGAGTTATTATGGCCCATCTCTCGGTGATAATCAGCATTTGAGTTTTTTTCTATCTTCACTTGTCGAAATACCTAGTTATTTGTGTTGTTGGTTTGTCATGGACAAATGGGGTCGTCGCTGGCCAATGTGTTTGCTTATGATTTCAAGGTAGTAATTTTCAATAATTTTCTAATGGGCTATTATTGTCCATGCATGCGTAAAAATTTAACAGATTTTTAAATAAAGTATTTTTTTACTTTATTTTTCAGTGGAATTTTTTGTATAATAACAGTGCTCGTGCCGGATGAGGCTGTTTTAGAGACTCTTATTATATTCTTGATATCAAAAACGATGATTTCGGCATCATTTTTAATCATCTACCCATTTGCTGGAGAATTATATCCGACGCAAGTCAGAGGTGTTGGAATCGGAACGTCGAGCTACATTGGCGGTATGGGCCTAATAGTAATACCGTTCATCAATTATTTGGTAAATAATTTCTGTCTTTTAATTTCATGCGTAATTTTCTACATGAAGAATTTTCTGAATTATTTCTTGGATTATTTTTGGTCTTTCTTGGGTATTTTCAATAATTGTTTATTAATTTTTTGCATGTTTCAACTCAAGGGTAAAGAAAATCTTCGTCTTCCACTGGTTGTGATGGGAATCATATCAATGTTCGGTGGAATAACGGGTCTACGACTACCTGAAACACTGCATCATCGATTGCCGCAAACTCTAGAGGGTAATTTTATTTATTTTGTATAAAAAAAATCATTTTCTATTTAATTAAAGTTAAAATTAAAATCTTTTTACTTTTAATTGATCACTTTATTTTTGTCGAAAAAATATTTCCCTCAATTTTTCATATAAAATTATTTTTCTCTCACTGCGAAAATATATCTTACGTGTTTTTCTTCATGTGTTTTCCAACGAATTTAGAGGGTGAAGAGTTCGGCAAAGAGTGGGACTTGGAGGACTTTTTTCGATGTATTCCAACAAGGTATTTCTTTTAAGAATTTATTCAATTGAAATTGAAAAATTTGCATATTAATAACTTTTAAAAGCATGATCAAACCTACAAAAAGAAAAAATATATGATAAATATTCATGTATTTTTTCATAGGCCTCAATTATCGCACGATGCATCATATGAAAATATTGATAATATGCAGCAAGAGTTGGAATTGCATACATTGGGCAGTATGTTAATCGAGCCAGACGGTACAAATGAATTAGAAGGAATAACATTGAATGCAAGACAACGTCGACCATCGATGAAACGTCTTGTACGACAAGCGAGCACAGTAAATACACAAAAAGCCGAAGGTGCAATGAAGTTGACCTATTGGTTCTAATTCGAACCGAGAACAATTTAAAACAGAAAATAACGACAACAACAAAAACATGAAGAATTTATAATGAGTATTTGCTTGAAAGAATCTTTATTTAAATATAATAAGAATATAATGTTGTGTATAAGGGATCATCATTTAGCACTTAATGTGTTTATATTTTTTTTGACTCATATTATTAATAGTTTAGTAAATTGTATTTTCTCTCTTTTGAACAATCTTTCTTAACACTGTTCATTCGTTAAATAATTCAATTTCAAATTCCACAATATCGATAATTTTCATTAGAATTTCTCGATATTTTTGAATTTGTATTGCATTCACTTAGTCTCACATTCTGTTAAAAAAAAAATATTTTATAAGATAGCAAAGTGTGCATTAGATCTGTTATAACAATTTAAATTCCTATTTATAAAACATTGGAAGGGCTGAATGAGAGATATGTTTTCATTCCATGATTTTGTGTGTGTTTGTGTTTGTTTTTTTCTCATTTGAACTCAATAATTGTTGAGAATTTTTGCAAAGATGAACTTGTTTCTAGTCCGAAACGATGACATACACCAGCTAAACATTAACATATATAATCTAAGTTAAAAATGAAATACACTCACAATAAGATTTGTATTGATTTAAATGATTTTGAACATTATTTGTTAACTCGATATGTATGTTCTGTTTTTTGTAATGTAAGCGGTGTAGATATATTAGCGTTCATTGAAAAAAAAAAATGGAAATCATGTAAACTATTGTCATACATTTTGCTTTTTGGAAAATAGGATAAATGATCCTAAGGATGGTGAAAATCGGGCGAATGATTGAGCCAGATTGATAATTTTATGAACATGGTTTGGCGATGTGTTGTTGTTGTTATGAATTGTGTACGTGTTTATGTGTGAAAAAATGCCTTACAGGTTGTAAGTTGCAACAAACATAGATTCTAAAACAAATAAATATTTCATCAATTTCGCTAATTTTTCGCATGAATATTCCAAAAAGTGTGGCTTTTGATTTCTGATTTTTCTTCGGAATCATTCATGAAAAATGAAATGTTCATTTTTGTTTCTTTCATTTCGTAATCAAGGCTTCTTTGTTACCTAATCGAATCGAATAATCATACATTAGCTAAAGTTACAACGTTAAATTTAACCAGTACACTTTGTTGACCTACTTAATCTGCTGCGGCGATATAAAATGGAATTTCTTCATACAAGTTGTTGTCATTTTTGCGAAGACTTTTTTCCGCTATAGTCGGGTCAGTTTGTAATATTTATTACAAATGTTATTATTTTAGGATCTGTAATAAAATGCGATCTTCTTATTTGCTACATCTTATTAAAATAAATAATAAGATCCGAAAACTTATTAGATATTTCGTATCAAAATATTATTTCATCTTATTACTTCTTGAATTTTTCAAAATTCACAGAGAATTTGCTTTTCATAGCTCTACTTGAATTTAAACAATAGAGAAGGTTATTTTTAAACGTTTTTTTTTATCACACTGCATAATTTCCAATTTCAATTCAAAAATTTCAAAGTAATAAGTTTGGCGATGTTATTACAACTGCTTCCATAGTATAGCTGCATTGACGCAAAATTTCAGAAGTAATAAGATGAAATAATATTTTGATACGAAATATCTAATAAGTTTTCGGATCTTATTATTTAATAAGATTGTAATAAATATTACTTATTACAATCTTATTATTTTAATAAGATGTAATATGTAATAATTATTGCAGCGAACATTGTAATAAGTAATAAGATATCTTATTATTTGATTTTATTAGTCCCGGCTATATTTTCCGCAAGCTATCTGTTTGTTCCATTTTGATTTTTAGTACTTATATCTTTGTCACGGTGAACTTAACATGTTTTGAAGAAAAGCAAGCACCCAAAAACTACATTTGCATCAAAATTTCTTTTTCTGACATTACACTTTAAAAAAGTGAATGCTTATTCTCATTAATGAAATGTGTATGACGATCGAAGCCACTGAACGTAAAAATGGTTATTTTGGCCTTAAAATAATTGTTCAATTAAACATCTTTCTTGACTTTCTTGGATGCTCCACATTTTTTGTTTAATTCTATCAGATTACATTTCCTGTACATGGCGTCAATTTCAATAAGTTTTGTCTTATTTTCACGTTCCACTTCTTCTATTTTTTCAATTTCAATAAGTTCGGCACATGTCCTGAAGTCAAAAAAGCGGTTGTGCAGTGTGTAACTGAATGCCTAACGCGAAATGGTTCGATTGCTTAAAAGGTACCAGTGCGTTCTCGTTCACAATAGTTGGTATTACATTGTGTCGGAGAATATCTAATGTGTACGTCACACATCTCCCCAGTACTATATGAAAACATACAGAGAAGTAACAGTCGCTTGAAATAGCGGGAATCCAAAACGACCTGAGTGGTACTAACAACCCCACGTTCGACAAACCCCACAAAGCTAACACCCCCTGGGTACAGATACGACTAGCCATAAAATAACTACAACTAATATCCTCCCAAAATCTTTCAAATGGTCTGACGCATTTACTTGATTTGTAGGTCTGCATCAGTTGTTGAACTTCGGATGATCATATCTTGCACAAATCTCACCGCATTGACATGTATAATATATTAATTCAGATCGACGATTGATTTCGCATTCGAGCCCCCTGGTCTGCCTGAGCGTGCCCACGTATTATACGAGTAATTCGAGTCTTGCACTTGCTGAAAGTGAATTCCAATTGAATTGCGTTGTCAAAGCATGGGTACAGGAATGAGATATCTGTTGACATTTTTCACAATGATACGTTCGCATCATGCGACAAATGCAAATGTTTGAAAAAGTTTTATTGTGCATAGCAATTGCTCATAACTTGATGGCGAGCGAGTTTTGTTCTGTCATTCACCGGTTGAATAGTTGCACATCGGAACTTAAACATCATAGGATCGGAATGTCCCTGCTTGGGAAAAAACTTTCTCACATATGTCTCGGTAATGGTGATGTGGAAATTGATGCTCTGTTTTCTCTCACTCTTTCTCTCTGTGTGTGTCGCATGGTTTCAAAGTACAAAATTCCAAACATTGAACTAATGTAAGCCATAAAATAGAAAGGGAGGAACCAATATGAACTAGTTTAAAGACTGCGTGTCCAATGTCAATTTATAAAACTGCAGTACTACAAAATATGCTTCAAAATGCATTTCATATCCCTTTTGCATATAAGTGTTTTTATGTTTTTGTTTTCCTTTCTCCGCTATCTCTTTCTCTCACTTTATTTGAATATATGAAAATCGTTTGGTTTTGAAAATTTGGAGAACGACATACGGAATTTGATGAAGGTCCATATGCAGTAATCCAAATCATTCATCCAATCCAATATGTCTCGGCATTTTCATGCAGAACATGTGCACAAAATGTATGACCATTAGATGTTACGGTTGTTGGTTTTCGGTTTCACAGTGCAATGAATGGTTTGATGAAATTATGCACATTCAAATAATGTTTTGCAATTTCAAACGAGAGAAATTGCATTTAAACTAGAGGGCTTAACCTGCAAACAGACATCATGAGGGCCATGCGGCGGGTTTTTTACCCGTTTTAAGGTGTTGCAACATGTGGATCTCCAATTGATGTAAAATCACTCATTTGTTTGCAGCACACGGAGTGAATAAGCTACCAAAGAAAAAAAGGAAGCTATTAATCAAAGATAAGTAAATTTTTATATACTGTTAAAGTCTATACCGTGGAAAGGTATATGATCATTCTTTTGCTATTTTGTTTCTAAATATCTATTATCACTGATGTATTAGTATATGAGGGCGTTCATGTATTTGACATTTGCCAAATAAATGAATAAATAAATGCCTGCAAAGGAAATCAGCAACATAAGTATTTAACTGAAAAAAGTTCGTCTTTTGCAATTCTTTTACCATAACATTCAAATCACTCTCTTTATCGACACACATCAAAGAAGTTTCCGCTTTGTAATATCACCTTTTGTCAGTTGCAATTGGTTCGGTGTAAATTAGCCCAAATCGAATTCGTACAGATGTGAATAACACACTAGATAACACAAGTCAAAATAAATGCAGGCAGTTTAATATTTTCCCGGCAATTGAATAAATTTTTGCGATGTTTTTCATAATATTCTAGCGTCGCCGCAAGATCTTCTCCATATGTTTCTTTATAAATCGAACAAAAGTTCTTGTAGGTTTTGATGAGTCCTCCTTATACTTTGGCTTGCTCCGTAACCGACGTTCTTCTAATCAAAACGTTCGAAATATCATCAATATTTTTCATTCCACTTCGAACATCATAATTATGGCCCTCTGCCACTATATCCAACGCCTTTTGATGCAGATCGCTTACATCATCATCGAGATTCTCGAAAACAAATAATGCGGACGAAAATTAATTTTTGTTTTGCAAAAACATCTGCTCCAAAAATGTTCATTCGATTCGTTATTTTATTATTATGCTAAGAGAATTCATCGATAAAATTTAATTTAAATAAAGTTTTAGTAACAACAGCAATTATTTCAATATTTATTATAAACAAGGGGGAAAAAACTCAATTTTAAATGTCTCGTATCTTCAGTTATGAGATTTCAAATCATT
Source organism: Obolodiplosis robiniae (assembly GCA_028476595.1). Lineage (NCBI taxonomy): Eukaryota > Metazoa > Arthropoda > Insecta > Diptera > Cecidomyiidae > Obolodiplosis > Obolodiplosis robiniae. The sequence goes on along the minus strand of CM052017.1, from coordinate 597,051 downwards.
TCACAACAATATATTGTCAAGATAATATAGAAATATTGATCAAGACAAAATAGGAATAAAAAAAATATACCTCGAGGATTTGATGTGATTTGCCGAAGAAAATATATTGTTCCAACTTAGCACTAGCACCTAGTGAAAGATACGTTGAAACAAACAGCTCTTGGTTTCGAATTCAGTACAAATGTGCAAATGAGGGGTTCAGAGTAAAAATGTTACTTCAGATCTTACCTACTGCTCTTACTTAACGGCCCATAAGTAAAAGCAGGAGGAAGACCTGAAGTAACATTTTTAACTCTGAGCCCCTCAAATGTAGTAATAAGTTGGCACGAACTCACCATGCCAACTAGATCATAACGTAAACTAAATTGAAATATTATATTTGTTAGCAAATTACATCAAATCCTCATGTCTATTATTTATTTTCATTTTTTATTTGAACACATCATTTATCAATAGTAATTTTAACCATTACTATTTACAATATTTTTTTGTACCAAAAATATTTATGCTAGTTGTTGAAGTAGAAATGCTTTTATTTTCTCCGATCTTACTGGAAATAAGATACTTTAGATACTTTATTGAATTTTTTGTTGGAGTGGTTTATATTAAACATGCTTATACGGATTATTTTGAATCTCAGGCTCAAGCGATGAATCAACTGTCCCTCGATATTTTTCAATATCAAAACCAACGTCTTTGTAAAAGCCCAAAACTTCAAACCATTCATTATACATTTTTAATAAATTATTGCGATGTTTTTCATAATATTCTTGTGTCGCCACAAGCTCTTCTCCATATTTTTCTTTATAAATCGAACAAAAGTTCTTGTAGGTTTTGATGAGACCTCCCAATACTCTGGCTCGCTCCGTAACCGACGTTCTTCTACTCAAAACTTTCGCAATATCATCAATAATTTCCATTCCACTTCGAACATCATCATTATGACCCTCTGCCACTATCTCCAACGCCTTTTGGTGCAGATCGCTTACATCTCCGCTCAAAGCATAGGCAGCATACGCAAAAGCAATACCATTGAAGACTCTTCCCCAAGTAAGAAAAGCTTTTTTTCGTGCTGGAGTTGATTTAGGATGAGCTGCGATGATGTTAGCGAGTTCAGCGAGATCTTTCTTGCTAAGATTAAGTTGTGATATTTTCGTCGATTGTGTGGCAGTGTAATATTTATTGACAACGTTTTCGTATGCTTTGATATGTTCACGTGTCGCTTTGAATCCATGATTAAGCAAATTCTGGCGCACATTTTGAACGTCAATAGGGGTCGGTAAAATAACTGTTTTAGGAATGTTGATAGGCCTAACAGCGACTGAAGATGTTTGCATACCGGGTTGTAGACTCCTGCTTACTGCGTTTCGGACACCAGGTTGTTTTACAACCTTGCCCAATCTATCAAGTATAGCAAATGTGTCGGAGATAAAAAAAAATATAAAAATGAAAAGAAATGGTTTCATTTCGCTGTGATCGTTTTTGAATGAGTTTCAGAACAATTATCACTGGCTTCAAACGAAAGCCGTTACAGTATTTATTCGCATCAAAATTTTGGAGCAGATGTTTTTGCAAAATTTAATTTTCGTGCGCAATTTTATTATTAGTTTTCGTCAAGGGGAAAAATAATATTTTGTAATGAATAAAAATTCCAGCTAATGCAACTTGGAATATCTCGCATCTGCGATGGTGAGATTTCTAATCATTTATCAAAAAAATATTGTAAATAGTTGTTTTTAACCATTACTATTGATAAATGATGTGTTCAAAAAAAAAGAAATGAAAATAAATAATAAACATGAGGATTTGATTTAATTTGCCAAAAAATATAATGTTTCAATTTAGTTTACGTTATGATCTAGTTGGCATGGTGCGTTCGTGCCAACTTATTACTACATTTGAGGGGATCAGAGTAAAAATGTTACTTCAGGTCTTTCTCCTGCTCTTACTTATGGGCCGTTAAGTAAGAGCAGGAGGTAAGATCTGAATTAACATTTTTACTCTGAGCCCCTCATTTGCACATTTGTACTGAATTCGAAACCAAGAGCTGTTTGTTTCAACGTATCTTTCACTAGGTGCTAGTGCTAAGTTGGAACAATATATTTTCTTCGGCAAATCACATCAAATCCTCGAGGTATATTTTTTTATTTCTATTTTGTCTTGATCAATATTACTATATTATCTTGACAATATATTGCTGTGAAATGATTTGAAATCTCATAACTGAAGATGCGAGACATTTAAATTTGTACTGGCTGATATTCTTTAGAATTGTCCGGAATTATTTGGGATTACACGGGACTTTTTTTGTACAAGATGGAATTTATACTCATAATAAAATTGAGTTTTTTCCCCCTTGTTTATAATAAATATTGAAATAATTGCTGTTGTTACTAAAACTTTATTTAAATTAAATTTTATCGATGAATTCTCTTAGCATAATAATAAAATAACGAATCGAATGAACATTTTTTGGGCAGATGTTTTTGAAAAACAAAATTTAATTTTCGTGCGCAATATTTTGTTTGTTTATCAAGAGTCTCCCGTGTAGGCGTTGACCATTGAAAGCATACGGAGGAGTTACAGTCGCTTGAAATGGCTGGCGACCAAAACGATTGGGTGATAGTCACAACCCTACTCCATCTTACCTTAATACCTTGTGAAAATTGGTGATTCGTTTGCCTAGCGTAATATATGATGATGATGATGATGATGATGATGATCAAAGCTATCATAAAGGGTTTTCCATTAGGGACATAACAATTTGGTATCTTTATATAAACGCACCCTTAAACTTTTCTAATGAACCGTCAATGTCAAAACGTTAGTAGAAGTCAACATTTTCATCATGGTAAAGTTCACGAACCACCAACGTTTGGAAATTATTAAAAATTACTACCAAAATTCTGAGTCTGTGGTCGCAACTTTAAGAGCGCTTACTCCAATTTACTTCATCTTCAGCGATGAAGCTCATTTCTGGCTCAATGGCTTTGTTAATAAGCAAAATATGCGTTATTGGTCAGCAACAAACCCACATGTGCTTCTTGGCTGTTAACGAACCGAAAAGAAATTGAGAGTGTGCATTGTGTGCGCACAGACACATTAGCAAAAGAGCGATCACCATGCATGAAACACAAGCTGTGAAGTTGTCATCTGAAGAGTATTGAATTATTTTTAGTATGAAATAAACAAACAAATCAAAAGACACTCCTAAACATACGATAAAATGTGGTTGAACAAAAATGATAAAATGAATATCTCTTATCTGTATGTGACCAAAATGCATCTCGTCTGAAAATTTTGTTTTGTAAATGATTCATTTCGCAGAAAACAACCATTTCTATAACATAACACAAATATCGAAGAGATTGACGTTTGAAATTTGTGACATAAGGTTATATTTCTCTGCGCTCTGATATTTTTTGTGATCTTTACTTATTTTTATTTTATTTAAATAGATTTTTCATTAATCTCTTTGTGTTTAAGATGCCTTTTCATTATTATTGCACAAATTTGATTTTGGTTTTAATTATTTTGTGTTATTTTTATTATTTTTTGCATATTTTTGCATCTGACTGAGCGTGCATTGTTGGCTGTGCTGTTTTCAATCGTGCCGAGCTCAACTCATGCTTTATCAGGCTGCCGATTTGAAGAAGATTGGTAAACCTCATGATAATTATCATCCGAGTCGACAGTTATTAAATTTATTATCATCGTTTAATATTTTGCGCGGTCAATTTGGTCATTCTCATTATTGTTCAGTGTTAGTGAAAAAGGTCGATTGTCAAACAAACGAACAGGTGCTTTATTGTTTATCGGTATTTTTTAATGTATCGCGTCGTGATTTGAATATCTTAAAAGAATCTATCGTTGAAAATACTATCGTTTGCTTAATTAAATTCGCGGATTTCAATATTTACATTCACTTCGAAAACATCGTTTTGCCACATAACCTCACTATCTTAAATACTGTAAATAATTATTCGCGTGTAAAATCCTCGGTCAATTTCGCATCATTAGTGAGTATTAAACTAGAAAACGAAAATGCATCATGTGATTTAGATCATTCTTTTCAAAATCTCTTTCCCAATGACCTGGTATTTAGTTCACCTGTGGCTGATAATGCTTCAGAGACTAGTGTGCACTCACGACAAGTACCCATTGTTCGGCAACCTGTTATTCGTGTTCGTGTCGCAAGGGAAAATGTTGCCTTGAATATTGATGACGTACATCTAATTAATCGCAATAAATGCTTGAAAAAAATCAATTCGGTAAAAGTCCTCAATCAGTTCAAGAATAATTTCAATTTTGTTAGTGTCAATGCATAAGGAATACTTGATGCATGTCACTTCGATGAGTTGAAAGTGCTTTTGAACGGAAATTCCAATTTAAATCTAATCGCGATTACTGAAACTTGGCTTCATTCCAATAATACAAATAAATCTATCGATATTCCTGGTTTCAAAATTATTCGTTATGATCGCAAGTCGAAATCTGGTGATAGAAACAAGGGTGGTGGCGTTGCGATTTATGTTTTGAAAAATCTCAAAACTAAAGTAGTGTTAAATTCGTCTAAGGATAATGCCCAAATCGAGAAAATTGAGTTTCTATTTGTTGAAATCTTCACTCGTATGTCAAAAATTATTTTCGGTGTTGTTTATCGTGCTCCACGATGCAATGCGGAAAATACGCGTAAATTATTTGATCTAATAAGCGCTAGTTTTGCTCACGAGCAAAATGTGATCATCACTGGCGACTTCAATATTAATTTATTAAATAACTCAAACCTAGCTTCGGTTTTAAATACAAATTTTACTCTAAATTTTGATCTAATTAATGATATTCGTCCCACACATTGGTGGCCGGGAAAAATACCATCGAAAATTGATTTAATTTTTACAAATAACCCCGCGCGCGTAAAATTCTTCGGGCATTTTCCGTCGGGTATTTCTTTTCATGACTTGTTGTTGTGCTCATACAACATCAAAACCGAAAAGATCGATAAAAATATTGTCATCAGTGGTAGAAAGTTCAATGATATCAGTGCCATCGAATTGAATGATTGCACTGAATTGATGAATTGGAATCTTATCCGTCATCGAAATGTCGATGATACGGTTAAAACACTGAATGACAATGTTCTGAATGTACTTAATCGCTTCGCTCCCCTTAAATCGTGTCGCGTTCGTCATACTCCCAAGCACTGGTTTAATAATGATATTAAACAGGCTATGGTTGAAAGGAATGCTGCCTATAAGGATTGTAAAAGAAACAATTCTCGTGATGCAGTTACTCATCAACAGTTGCTTGATATCTATAAGAAAAAAGCCAATAGAGTCAAGTCACTGATCAACAGTAGTAAAAAGAAGTCAACTGTCGAGAGCTTCAATAATGCCAACTCCATTCGTTCCAAGTGGAGTGTTATTGAGTCGCTCGGTTGTTGCAAAACTAGCAAGGATGACAGTAATGAATCTGAAATTCTAGACAACTTCAATTTGAATGACATCAATGGTTTCTTCGCTTCAATCCACTCTTCTGATGGGGCCGATTTGGGCAATTTGTCACTTCCTACTAATATAAATTCTACTTTCTCGTTCCGAAAAATTACCATTGATCAATTTTTTACCGCATTCAAACAAATTAAGAGTAATGTAATCGGCAACGATGGCATCCCTCTTAAATTTCTTAGCTTAATTATTCCAAAAATAGCCCAACATATTGTTTTCATTTTTAATTATTGCATTTCTCATAGTGTTTATCCAGCTGATTGGAATAAAGTCATTATTAAACCTCTCAATAAAGTACCATTTCTGAATATAGACCAATCAGCATCATTTCTGTCATTCCAAAGATTTTCGCGATTCTCTTGAATAGTCAGGTCACTGGCTATCTGGAATCAAATGCCAATCTGGTTTCCGCAAGAACCATAGTTGTATCACCTCACTATTGAACATATCAGAGAGTATCAGATCTTCGTTAAGTCGTAAAAAAGTAGTAATTTTCGTTTCACTTGATATTAAAAGCGCGTTTCCATCAGTTCCTCATGATGCTCTTCTAAAAGTCTGTGAATCATACGGTTTTTCTAATAACGCGGTTGAATTAATTAAATCGATTTACAGTAATATTAAACAGAAAGTTAAAGTTGGTGACCACGAGTCAGATTTTGTTTCAATTAATAATGGAGTTCTCCAAGGTAGTAATTTTGGTCAGACTTTCTTCTCACTATATTTCAACGATACTCTCAATATGCTTGAAAATATGACTGGCCATTTGTTCGCGGATGATTGTCAAGCACATCTCGAAGTCGATTTTTATCAAATTAATAGCGTTATTGATAAAGTAAACTCCGATCTTAATAAGTTAAATGATTTTATTAAACATCGCGGTATGAAATTGAACGGTTTAAAATCGAAAGTGATGATTATCGCTTCTAAATATCAAACGGGTCGGTTGAATTTTGATATGATCAATGATGTGAAAATAGGTGATGAAAAACTCGAATTCTGTAAGTCAATCAAAAACCTTGGTGTTATTTTTGACGAAAATTTTACTTTCCAAGAACATGACAAGTGTAAATTGCAAAAAGTGTATGGTGTACTGAATCGTATACGCCACACAAAGCATTTTATACCCAACTATATCAAACGTGATATGGCTGCAGCGCTGATTGATCCCATAATGGACTATGGTGATGTCATGACGTATGGCTGGGGTGCTCATAGCACTCAAAATCAAACACATCGTGATCTCGTCGCTGATAACGACAAGATCAGATACATTTACGGATTGAAACATTATGTTCATGTAACTGAATATCGTGAGCGTCTGAATGGATTGACCCCTGAAAGCAGAGCTAAACTGCATTCGGCGATCTTGATTTTCAAGCAGTTGTCAAATTGTTCACCCGGGTATTTGAATCACATGTTCGTAAAAAACGGTGAATCGTCGCGGTATCCCGATGACCTTCGTGTAAATTTCAATCCGCGTACTGCATTTGATACCCGTGCATTCAGCTTTTCGGCAATTAATTTTTGGAATAGTATACCGGTTGATATTAGAAATTCGAAATCTTTGATATCGTTTAAAAATGGCTTAAAGCATCTGTTGCGCACTGTTGTTGTTGAGCAGTATCAACGTGCACACTTAACGCGAGAAAGGGTTTTTCTTATGTGTTGTGATGTGATGGGATGAGCTGAGATGAGCAGATGCAAAAGGTTAGTCTCTACAGAAAATATGCCGCATGCGTGCATGTGTTATTCTCTGTAGCGGCATTTCGGCGTTTTCAACGCAACTACGCAAACGTAGATACGTTATTATGAATAAGTAAGCATATTATACATAAGCAAATTACAATGCCTGATTCATCATCGATTCAGTGTGACAATTAGTTCGTGTTTTAAGACGAAAAATCATTAATCCTTCCCAAATTCGGTTATGTTCGAATTTTCGACATTTCAAAGTCGAAAATCGTATAAAGTCTTTCGATATTTCAAACTGAGTGTACTACATCAGACAGCAAAAAATGTAAGTTGATCATTGGCATTACAAATTGAAAATACTGAATATAAGAAATATGATGAATACAAAAATTGTGTCTGAATTATGAACGAATTTTGACCATTGAATACATTATTATGTTTTGCGTTTAAAACAAAACACACGGCGCTTCTATAGAAAAATGATACACAACCATCATTTGAAATAAATACATTTCGAACCAATTATATTTTGAGATATAATGAAGAAGCGATTGTTCAAAAACTAATTTTCATGATCGTTTTTGAATGAGTTTCAGAACAATTATTACTGGCTTCGAACGAACGCCGTTATTGTATTTACTCTTACCAACAATTTTGGAGCTGATGTTTTTGCAAAACAAAATTTAATTTTATTGCAAAATATTATTATTAGTTTCTCATACATATTCACATAATTTCTGTTGTTATTAAAACTTTATTTAAATTCAATGTTATCGATGAATTCTCTTGGCAGAATAATTATATAACGAAACGAATGAAATTTTTCGGAGCAGATGTTTTTGAAAAACAAAATTTAATTGTCGTGCGCAAATTTTTTTTTTGTTCATCGACAGTCTCCCGTGTAGGCGTTGACCATTGAAAGCATACGGAGGAGTTACAGTCGCTTGAAATGGCTGGCGACCAAAACGATTGGGTGATAGTCACAACCCTACTCCATCTTACCTTAATACCTTGTGAAAATTGGTGATTCGTTTGCCTAGCGTAATATATGATGATGATGATGATGATGCTATAACTTATCATATAACTTTATATATATATACATACATAATGATGATTCATACGCGGTTGAGGTGAATGTTGTGTATGCCTCAGGGAGTTGGTGTGGCACTCATGATTAGAGCCAACTCCTGCTATGAAACACAACTTTCACAAGGGATTAAGCTTCTCTCATTCTCTATAAACTATTCTATCCGCACATGAATAGATGCGAACGGTTCGTTGAGAAATCCCGTTAATTGTCTCTTCCTTTTGAACATTGGTGATTCATGAGCTTCGCGGAAAAATTTCCATTCGATGTTATGTTGACATTATACTTTATTTTATGCACGTTAATATTAAAAGTGAAAATGGTTCTGTAAATGAAACACACATTGTTGCAAGCATTGTTTGGTTGAGTTAGTTTTTTTTATCAAGATAAAATCGAGATTATATCTTTTTTCTCAAATTAGGATACATAATTATAAGATAATTATCTATCTTTTTAAAAAAAAGATAAGATATCCCATTATCTTAACCTCATTTGAGATAAGATAACACATTATTCAAACTTCGAACATTTATTAACTATTTTGTAAAATTGGCAGAGAATTCAAATGCAAATTATTGAAGCGAACGAAATCGAATTTATAAATAACAGTGTTCACGTTTATCAGAAGACATTGATCAAGATGATAGTCAAAATCGAACCTTTGATTGAAGAAGATAACGATTACTTCGTTAGTTCTACTTTTCGAACGATTAGACACAATTCGATCGAAAATAAAGCAGATTAAGAGGTTTTACGCTATATACCCTACTTACAATATTTTCGTCAAGTATTTTGGTACAACATTCGGAAAAGAGGTTGAAATTCAGAATTTTTTTCATATGAAAAATTTGCGTTTTTGTACTGAACTCTAAATGTTTGACAGATTTTTGCTGTCCAAATTAAAATTGTTTTTTTTTTTGTTAATGATGCCATCAAATTCAGATATTTATACAGCACACCAAAACCAGAATTTCAAAAACTACCTTTGCATCAAAAATTTCTCTTAGAACATTTTAATTTAACGTGAATGCTTATTCTCATTAATGAAATGTATGACGATCAAAGCCACTGAATCTAAGTGTGGTTATTTTGGCTTAAAAATAATTGTTCAATTAAACACCTTTCTTGGCTTTCTTGGATGCTTCACGTTTTTTGTTTAATTGTAGTTAACGTTTCCTGTGCTTGACGTAAATTTCCATAAGTTGTATCTTATATTCACGTTCCACTTCTTGTATTTTATTTTTATTTTCTTTCATCAATTTTGTTAAGCTGCTCTTCCAATTCGTATTCGACAATGTCATGCCATTCTTTTCCTACTTTGATGTATCTGATGAGGATACCTAGATAAAAGAATTTGAGTGAAATAATTGAAGTGGATTCAGTGCTCTTCTTGAAAACATTACATTGAAAATCATTTTAACTACCTGTGTAGATTGGATTTCGACCTGTTTCAAACTCGCCTCTGATTCATCTTGTGCAGATAGAACTTCTTCTGTTTGTGTCTGAAATAGATCAAATAGATTGGTAACGACCATGAAACGCTCCATGAAAACTTCAAAATTTATCGTATATCTCAGGAGATAAATCGAAAACTATTGACTCAACCCGTTGAAATGACCGCGAAAAAAATAAGAGCCGTCAAATCCATGAAAATTGATTCTGATTAAATATATACTGGAATGAATGTTTACTTATCAATTACCTCAATGTCTGATTCATTGCTATCAATAACATCTAATACTTCATTTGAATCAACGGTTGAATGCACTCAGGCTCTTGAAATACACTTAGTTTTTCATCTTGAAAACAATTATTGCGCGGTGTGATATTATGTTGTTGTTGTGATATTATATGGAATATTCGACGGAGATGAAGCAGATATTGATTTTCCCTTATATTTTTTTTTTCTATTTTTCGAGGCAATGTTCGATTTGAGCTGGTGCTTGGTTTTCGGTCTCCGCTTTCGTCTCGGTCCATTCTGAATCATTTTTTCAAATATGTTGTGATTTTTAATACTGACTGAACAAATTGTGGTTCAGTATCAAGCAAACAAAAATAAAATGGACTGTCATATGTCGCTGTCGGCAGTGTTCGTTATAGCAGCTAGATATAGATGTCAAGATATGACATTATGCAGCGAATTCAAAGTTTTCATCCAATCAAGTAATCTGGTCCGAAAAAACGGAATCAGGAAAAATTAGTTAGAATATATACACATCAAAATTAATCAATATCAATGTTAAAAAACGATTGATTGTCGATCATTTTAAACGATTTAGGTTCCATAAGTTGATTGAGATTATATCATTCGATATTAGTGGAAAGAAGGGATACAAATATGAAGACAATTCCAACAAAATGAATTCATTGAAAACACCATCGTTCCAATCGCTACTGGTTTGGCAACATCTGTAGCTGTAACATCACGTGGTCATATAATGACATTTACATTTGGATGTTTTCAAAACTCAACATTGTCATTTGTCATCATCCCCCATTGAACTGCCGTTTCAATTCAATGTAAATTAGAAGCGCCGCAAACATTGGATATCAGATTATCAACATTGTTTCGTGCAAATTATTTAACCACAGATGACTTCTTCATACGATTAAAGTAAACTACCAGAAAATAGATTTGGACAAAAATTATTAGTGCTAAACTGAGTTCGGCCTCCGAAATATTCAGAAATGGTATCATCTCAATTCGAATACGAGGCTTATTGGCTTTGTACAATAAAATATTTAGCTGGCTTACAATACACAGCACAGTTAATGATCAACAGCTGCTGTTGTACGTGATACCACTACGGTATGTTTAATTTTCCACAAAAAAATTCTGATGAATTCTATGTAAAAGAACTATGTTGAAATGTTAACAAAAAATAAATTGAATGAAGTATACACAATTCATTGCTGATATTCATTAGCATCAGACACGAAAAGGATTGTCTAATTAATTAGATGACTTATGCTTGGTCAACAATATAGAAAAATTGAATGTTTATTCACTTCACATTGACTTTATAATTTTGATATTATTGCTTAGTATAGATAGGGTCTTTCTGCTTGAAATAAAATAGATTGGTGAACCAATTTTTTTTTATTAAAGACAAATGTAGCAAATTTTAGATTCAATTTTAATAAGTCAACTTCGTGAATTTTTTTTTTTTATTTTTCACCAATACTTGATATATTATATTCATTTGTCCATAAATATGTGGTTTCCATTTCACAAATTTCTGTATAAAACTTAGAATTTTGCCTCAATAAAACCAGTTTGTCGCCAGCTAGTATTGTGGTCCAGGAAATAGCACATAAAAGCACATAAGATAGAATTCACGATATAATCACCTGGGAGGTAGACACGAATCTATAACATTTCTACATTTTGAATTTATTTGAATCTCTTTTAATCCGAATGAATCTTAAATTCGTGTCCAACCCCTAGATTATGACGAAACATAATTTGAACGCACCTGTTGAAAAGCCCTTTTCCATATAAGCTGTTACTCTAAACAGCTCAAGTTTTTATGGTTCATAAATAGCTTGATAAAAACTAATTAATTACGATAGAAACAAATTAATGAATAGACGAATGTATGGAATGTAACACTTGCAAAATGGGTGTATGAACATATTTTACCACTTCGAGTGCATCTAATTAGTTAAATTGCGTAAAGAACTCAAAAAAAATGCGTTGTATGCTGTTGAATCCAATGAAAAAATTGTGTGATCGTAGTTTTCAACAATCTATTCTTCGGTTTAGATGACTTGTCTTTTACAGGCGGTTTAACATAGAAAAGTGGTTACAGTGGCAATAAGCCGATTTACAAATAACGAAATGGCATCGCCTGCAGATAATAAATCTGTATCTTATCCCAGCGATGTGATAATCATTCAAAAAATCACGTTAACTGAAACGAAACCGAATAGTAGATCTGAAGCTAATGAATATTTCGTGTCAAAGAAAATAAACAGAAAGATTACTTTTCAGCATCCAGTTCTATTGGACTCTATTCCATTACGTAGTCCTCTTCTCTCTAGTGCTGACGACAATTCCAAAAATAATAACGAGATCTTTCGCATGTGTAATAATGAAACAAGAGATGCATTAACAACATCATCAATCGAACATAGTCGTGAATACACATATGATGGATGCCCAATATATCTTGTATAGCTCTCAATACTTCTAACATTTACACAATTCCATGCTTCGATTAAATAAATATGTAACTGCATTTAAAAAATAATAATACATATTTTCAATCACAGCTTGGTGAAAGCAGAGGACGTGGTCAACATACTCGTGATGTGCAAGATTTCCAAACGTTGCGCAATTATTGCCTCGAAAATGGAATGCTCTTTGAAGATCCAGAATTTCCACCAGTTGATTCTTCACTTCAGTTTTCCAGGCGAATGGATCGCCATGTGCAGTGGTTGAGACCACATGAGATTGCTGAAGACCCACAGTTTTTTGTTGAAGGCTATTCAAGGTAAAAAACAGATAAATATTCAAAATGTTTGGCATGGTCATTTTGAGACTACAATCAGTAATCCCGAATTTGATATTTATTAAGTGCAAATAAACACTTGTAAGTTTGGAACGAATGATCATTATTATAATTGTGTGTATAAAAAAGCGAATTTGAAATGTGTTGTGTTGAAAAATCAACTACATAGTATTAGGTGAAAAAAAGAAACAAATGGTCTCCTCCAATTGTTGAGCTCCGGCATCATTTTATTCATTTTGCTGCGTAACAAATGTTCATGTTATGTTAAGTGCTTCTATTCGCATTATGTATTCGCACTTTATTTCGAACATAGTTGTAAATGATTCAATTCTGAGTTAATAACAAATTTATTTATAGATTTGATGTACAACAAGGAGAGCTAGGGGATTGTTGGCTCTTGGCTGCTACTGCAAATTTAACACAAGATCCAAAAATGTTCTTCCGAGTTGTTCCAGATGATCAAAGCTTTGAGGAAAACTACGCTGGAATATTCCATTTCAGGTACGCCTTCAACACTTGAAACTATATATGCAAGGTGATTTAGGATTATGCTTTCAATTGCATTCAATTTGTTGATTTGCCATCTTTATCGAAGAACAAACTTTTGAAAGTTTTTAAATAGAACTTATTTTGCGATGACTCATCTTTTGTGTACACATGAATTTAGGTTAGTAATAGCTAAATGCGGCATCGCAAACAGTTTGATTCAAACACGTCTCAACATTTGATTGTTCGATAAAAGCGGCTAATATTTGTGTGTCTCGCTTGTATATAGTCAGGTCATTTTGTAATATTTATTACAAATCATATTATTTTTGGAGTTGTAATAAAATGCGATTTTATTATTTACTAAATCATATCAAAATTATAAGATTTTAATAAGTAATAAGATATCTTATTATTTGATTTTGTTAGTTCTCTCTTTATATTCTTATGGAAGAAAAGGTGTTGCTGTGTAATATAGTATACATTTCCTTACCATCCCATGGTTCTCTATTGTTCGTCTATGAAACTATAATATATTCACTATTTTCAGGTTCTGGCAATACGGACGTTGGATTGATGTTGTAGTTGATGATAGATTGCCAACATATCGTGGTGAGTTCTATGAGCTCTTTTTTTGTGGCATGTCGTTCAATAATCAAATATCACTTTTAGGTGAGCTTTTGTACATGCATTCAACGGAACAAAATGAATTCTGGAGTGCTTTGCTAGAAAAAGCATATGCAAAATTACATGGAAGTTATGAAGCGTTGAAAGGTGGTACTACATGCGAAGGTACGATTCAAATTAATTTCAGTAATTTTATAAGTAATAATATATCATAATTCAAATTTATTTCAGCGATGGAAGTAAGTAGCAAAATACTTGGTCGCAAATGTTGAACAAAAACTTGTTAACTTGGCAAGGAATGTTAAGAATTCCAATAAATACACTATTTTTGTGAAGATTGGCCATACTCTGTCCAAGCGCGGACCGGTGTATATTAATTCTGATTGATTATATTGCCAACTCCAAGAAATATTTTGCACATGAATCTTTCTCCATTGGTAACAGGATTTCACAGGTGGCGTGACTGAAATGTATGATTTGAATGAGGCACCTCCAAATCTCTTTAATATTTTGCTTAAGGGCTATGAGCGCAATTCGATGATGGGATGCAGTATTGAACCGGACCCTAATGTTTTGGGTAGCTCATTATGAACTAACTGACACTCTGTATATATTATCTATATAATATATTACTTTATTTTTCTAATATATAGAGGCTGACACACGTGAAGGGTTGATAAAGGGACATGCATATTCCATTACTAAAGTAGAGTTAATGGACATTGTTACTCCAAATACTTCCGGTAAAATACCAATGGTGAGTTTTTTACCAGAGGAGCACTGGTTGATGTTGATAGCTTACATGCCTCAATTCAAAAGGAAGATAAAGAACTATTATACAAGTTGTATTATTGAGTCTGCAACTTAATTTTAAAGGATTCCCAAGAGATGGTGTTACCCATACATTGTATATCATATCGAGTCTGGTAATATATGTGGTTGACAGCTCTTAATGTCACCTTTCATACGCAGTAGAAATCAGTCAATTCGTTGTGAACAAACATTTATATTTTTCATATCGAAAATGTCCGTTTTTATCCCTGAAAAGCTTCATTTGCGGGAAGTTTTATTGCATTATTTCTTTCTAAAGAAATCTGCAGCTGAAAGTTATCGTGTGCTGCAGGAAGCTTATGTAGAATATGCGCCATCGATTTTCACTTGTGAGTTTTGGTTTCGTCGGTTTAAAAGTGGTGATTTTGAAGTGGAAGACAAGGAGCGTCCAGGGCAGCCAAAAAAATTTGAAGACGAAGAATTGGATGCATTACTTGGCCAAGATTGTTGTCAAACGCAAGAAGAACTTGCATTATCATTGGGAGTGACTCGGCAATCCTTTTCAAAACGTTTAAAAGCAGCCGGATTCATTCAAAAGCAAGGAAATTGGGTCCAATATGAATTGAAGCCGAGAGGCGTTGAAAGACGATTTTGCATGTCCGGAATGCTGCTGAAACGCCACAAAAAGAAGTCATTTTTGTATCGCATTGTTACTGGTGATGAAAAATGGATCCATTACTACAACCTAGAGCGCAAAAAATCATATGTGAAGCCCGGACAACCAGCCAAATCAACGGCAAAGCCGAATATCCATGGTGTCAAGGTAATGCTCTGTATTTGGTGGGATCAGAAGGGCGTGATCTATTATGAGCTGTTGAAATCGGGTCAGACGATCGAGAGCAATCAACGAAACACGACCAGAATATGCGACCAGACACGAGGCCATAATCTTCCATCATGACAACGCTCGGCCCCATGTTGCTCAACCGGTTAAAAACTATTTGGAAAACAATGGCTGGGAGGTTTTACCTCATCCCTTATAGCCCAGTATTGCCCCCTCTGACTACCACTTGTTTCGATCGATGCAGAACGCCCTTACGGAATACTCTTCACTTCAGAACAAAGTATCAAAAATTGGCTTGATTCGTTTATAGTCTCAAAAAACGAACGGTTCTTTTGGCGCGGAATCCTGCTCCCAGAAAGATGGGAAAAAGTAGTGGCTTCCGATGGCCAATACTTTGAATAACATACATTGCAACATTCTTTGAAAATAAACGCTCAAAAAAGGGAAAAATCCTTTAAAATTAAGTTGCAGACCCAATAGTTTTTATTTTTTCTTAGTAAATCAATTTTTTTTCAAACAATTTATCACATTTTACAGCTTCGATTACGAAACCCTTGGGGCAATGAAGCTGAATGGAACGGAGCGTTCTCTGATCAATCTGCAGAATGGCGTTTCATCCCTGATGAAGCAAAACAAGAAATTGGATTAACTTTTGATACAGATGGAGAGTTTTGGATGAGCTTCCAGGATTGGATGAAACACTTCGATCGTGTTGAAATTTGTAAGTGGCATGAAGTGAAAAAATAGCAATCTTTTCTCTCTCGATTTTCATTTATAAATTAATAACTATAATTTATTATGCATATATATTAAAAATCAATAATAATTCGGTGCAGTAATTTCAATCGCACGAAAAAAAACTATTTGATTTTCACGTATTTGTACCACATTTTCAGTATTTGAAAGTTCAGTCGAAATACAACTCTTATTCTCAGATATCAATGCATATATTTTGCTTCACTAAGTAGAATATTATGTAAACTTTTCATTTTAAATATCACTTTTCGGTTTTCGCCTACCAATTTTTTTCAAATCATTTTCATATTCAATTTCCCTATATCGAATAAAACTTCTAACGCAGACGCACACCCTTTATTGATTGAATCGGTAAGAATTAAGAAAACCTCCAATACTCTGGTTTTAATAAAACAACATGAATTATTGTGAAAATAAAATTGCAACAAAAATATTTGCGCATTTTTCGGGACAAACTAAAGACAACATCATTATGTACAGCTTTGTAGAACATTGTGATTTCGTATCTCTCATAGTTTTCGCGGAAAATACGAAAATATTTATGTATCACTTTTTTTCAAATTGATTCATGTTGCTTTATTAGAACTAAAATATTGGAGATCTGTTTGATTCTCACTGACGCTTATGTTAGCGTTTGTTCGCATTGCAACGAGATGTGCACAACAATGAATCCATAGTTATAGACACACACAAAAATGGTTTGACATACGTAAAACTATTTTTCCGCACATTTCCCGACAGTCTACGGGTTTCATGTTATGTTTATTTCTTATCGTATCATCATGAAGCTATGAGAAATTGTCACACCAAATTTTAGGTCATTACGATAAGATTAAGTATTAATTATTACTACGAATCAGCCGTGCCATGTTTGCGAATGTGTTCAGACTCACAATAGCCAGGCGGGAACTATTACCCATTGTTGATTTTCTCTTTGAATTATTACTTTAATATTAAATAAAACACTACAAAAACTCGTGAAAATATGGGCTGTTGCAGTGAAATAAAAAACAACACAATTTTTTTCACTCAAATCTCTACAAACGTTTTCTCAGAGTATCGAGAGAGAGACTAACTTGTACACAGCTAAATGTTCGTTTCGTTCAAAGTGTAGTCCAAATTGTTGATATAAAATATAAAAAATAGTCAACTGTATATATATATATATAATACAAATCGTTTACAGGTAACTTGAGTCCAGATTCATTGAGCGAAGAACAAGTTAGCGGAGGGAAGAAAAAATGGGAGATGTCAGTGTTTGAGGGTGAATGGGTTCAGGGTGCAACTGCCGGTGGCTGTCGTAACTATCTCGAAACATTCTGGCATAATCCACAATACGTGGTTACACTCGAAGACCCTGATGAGGATGATGATGATGGTTTATGTACGATCATCGTTGCACTAATGCAGAAAAATAGACGATCGAGAAAAAATATGGGAATGGATTGCTTAACCATAGGATTTGCGATTTATCGTGCTACTGATCATGATCTGTTGAATAAACCACTTAGAATGAATTTCTTCAAATACAACGCGTCAGTTGCTCGATCGCCAGCATTTATCAATTTACGAGAAGTATGTTTATATTTTATAATATCAAATAAATCGAGGGCAAAAACCTCTCAACAATATTTTTTTATTAAGTCATATCGTTTACGTAAGATATGTGAATAGATGAAAGCTTTGAGTTTCATCACACCATTCATATCCCCTCGCATTCAAACCACATTTAACCGCATCTAGATAACGTCCACATGATTTCTCCCAACCTCACGCCTCATCAGCTTCAGCGAACAAATCCGTTTCGTTAATCGTTTATCTCTCATGCGTTAAACATGACCATCTCAGTGTGGATTTTCTTGCTTACTTTATTACCGAATCTACGTTTAAATTCCACCGAATCGTCTCATTTTGGATTTTGGTTTCCCCTTGATTCATGAATTAAATTCTTAGAATCAACCCAGCTCTCGCTACCATGCAGCATAGTTGGTCTGGAGTTTGACCCGTTAATCATTTTTTTTCTGTACTCAGTTCACGTTTATTGAACCGAAGCTCGTACGAGCCCCTTCCCAAATCTCTGATACTATTTTGAAACTCCCCACAGAATTGCCCAACAGTACCAGATCATCTGCGTAAGCAAGTAATTTAAAGGCGAGATTGTGCATTTAAAATTAATTAGACCTACTCGCCTTTACATCTCAGTGATTGAATGCAAGGCACTTTTTACTGTGTAAATATATTGTGATTTCTCGATGCGAAAATATAAAAAAGAACCTTGAAATTAATGGGGAAGCTATAATAAATTTACAGCTCAATCCAAAGTTATTTAAATATAGAAAAAAAAAGAAATATATGATTTTTCTAACCCAATAAATATAATTTACAGGTCAGCTGTCGATTCAAACTCCCCCCTGGACATTATCTCATTGTACCATCAACATTTGAGCCGAATGAAGAGGGAGAATTTCTGATTCGAGTGTTTTCTGAGCAAAAGAACTTCATGGAGTATGCTTATAATGAGTGATTTTATAACAAATATACAACAAACGAAAAACAAATAGAAAATTCCAAATTTGCCTTTCGGAATTCAAAGAAAAAACTAACCAAATTAAACTAATCTTTGAACTACTCGTTTTTTGTATACGCAGTGCCTTCTGTTTTAATGAAATGTGATTGTTGTGGTTATTTCAAAAGCCGCCTTTCAACACGCTATATCGTTCGATACAAGTATTCTTCAACTGAAATCGTAATCGAAAATGTTGAAAAATTTTCAATGAGCTCAGGATAATGGCTATTTTTTTTTAAACTTACCAAATACTAATGATGAAAGTTTAAAGTTTCAATTGATAACTAAAAAAATAACATTAATTTACTGGACATTTCCATTTGTCTTGCAACATTTCAATGGATTTGTTTTTCAGTAAATATAAAAATGACGAGGGGCCCTTATTACGGGTTTTGATATGTCCAAAATAGCTTACAAAACCTTTGAAATAAAATCACTGGGCTCTAGCATTTTCTTCGATTATTTCATGAAGATAAAAAAAATAACTACTAATAATAGAATAATTTCGTTTACATATGATTTTATATTTGAAGCATAAAAATTTCACTCGATTATGAGTATACATCAGTATTTATCCGGACGCATTATTTGCTTCAAATGTTGTTTTTCGGCCTTAACCGAAATTGCCTTATCATTAAATGTTCGCGCTGAAAATTTATCATCAGTCACATTTCATTATCAGAATGCACCCCCTGTACATTACAGATTTATATTTTGTGATAACCTTATGTCTATCGATGAGTGTCAAAGGAGCCTATGTTTTTCTATGATTTTGAAATGAAACGAGCGCATATTATCAGGCATTTATGAATTAATAAAGAAGAGCATGTTTTTGGTACGATTCCATTTGAATAGATATAGCGCTTGTTTCTTCGATACTGGAAATTGTTAAAGAAGCACATGTGTTATGGTTATTTCCAACCGTTGAGAAAGAGCTTATGTTTAGACGATTTTATTTTGCGAAATTTGGAACTTGTTTTACTCAGGATGTGAATAAATAAACAAGACTATATTATTGGGGTTCGCAAAAGCAGCCTATATTACCTTTAATTCGAGCGAGTACAATGTTATTTACCAGGCGTTCATAAGAAAGATTATGTTTTAAATTCATCTTTCACACTAGTGATTTACGTTAGGCAAAGATAAAAATCAATAAATGAGATTATATTTTCATACTTCGCACTCATCAGAAGGAGCCTATTCGATTCAAATGAGTTGTCAATACTAGGCGCGCACATTTTAGTCTTCTCGCGAATGAAATCAACCGAAAAATTTGTGCTTATTTAACCATTTTTACTGTCAAGGAGACATGCGCTTTTTTCGGATGATATCGTACCAAAGACATGTTAACCTTTAATAGTTTTTATATGCGCGATAACATGCCCTTGTGTCATTCCAGAATTATAGAAACACATGGGCTACTTTAACTCTCAATGATGGATATGAAAATATAGATTAATAAAACACATATTTTGAAATTATTTTCTCATATTTTAAAATTTTTATTCACATATTTGTTAACAATACACCAATTTAGCAGCAATCTCTACAGTGCACTACTTCATGCAAATTCACCTGATTTTACCAAAAGTAGAAGTTTAAACTTTAAACATGCTGTGAAATTGCGCTGATTATCTTCTGCTTGTTGTTGATATAAAAATATATATTAAAATCAGTCTAAAAAGAGCAATGTATATTTTGTTGCTGCTCTTTGAGAGAAGATCGAACAGAGCTTCACTTCTTCAACCATAACCATTCGGTTATCAGTTTCATACTGATTTGTTGCTGAAGCAGCTGCTGTTTTGTTCGTTTGATTTTATTTTTATTTGATCTGATTATCACCAAGTACGAATAGATTTTGAAGGGAAAACTCTTGATTCGAGTTTCAAGTACATGACCCCAGCAACCTATGTTGTTAATACCGAACAATGTTCACTGAACAACAACAGGTGTTTGTTTCGTCCAATTTCCCGTTACACAAGTGGTTGTTTCAAAAAAATTTGCCAAATGAATTGAACAATAGATGAAAAAAGCATACTTCCATGTGTGAATTTGAGATGAGATAAAGTATTTATCGCCGATATCGATTACGTTTGAAGTGAAACCATAACTGAAATATGTAACTGACATCGAAAACCACGTTTGTAACTCAACTCTCATTCACGATTCACTATTTTAAATGCTAAATCCTCGTACTGTGGTCTACAATGGAATCTTAGGATAGCAAAATCTTTGTTATCAGGAACGTTTTTCCCATTAAAAAAACAAAAGTCATGTCTTTTATATCAGTTTAAAAGGTTCTGTTATTGCCATATAACTTCTCTTCAAATTAAAATTGTTTTTTTTTTTGTTAATGATGCCATCAAATTCAGATATTTATACAGCACACCAAAACCAGAATTTCAAAAACTACCTTTGCATCAAAAATTTCTCTTAGAACATTTTAATTTAACGTGAATGCTTATTCTCATTAATGAAATGTATGACGATCAAAGCCACTGAATCTAAGTGTGGTTATTTTGGCTTGAAAATAATTGTTCAATTAAACACCTTTCTTGGCTTTCTTGGATGCTTCACGTTTTTTGTTTAATTGTAGTTAACGTTTCCAGTACTTGACGTAAATTTCCATAAGTTGTATCTTATATTCACGTTCCACTTCTTGTATTTTATTTTTATTTTCTTTCATCAATTTTGTTAAACTGCTCTTCCAATTCGTATTCGACAATGTCATGCAATTCTTTTCCCACATTGATGTATCTGATGAGGATACCTAGATAAAAGAATTTGAGTGAAATAATTGAAGTGAATTCAGTGCTCTTCTTGAAAACATTACATTGAAAATCATTTTAAATACCTGTGTAGATTGGATTTCGACCTGTTTCAAACTCGCCTCTGATTCATCTTGTGCAGATAGAACTTCTTCCGTTTGTGTCTGAAATAGATCAAAAAGATTGGTAACGGCCATGAAACGCTCCATGAAAACTTCAAAATTTATCGTATATCTCAGGAGATGAATCGAAAACTATTGACCCAACCCGTTGAAATGACCGCGAAAAAAACTGGAATGACTGTTTACTTATCAATTACCTCAATGTCTGATTCATTTCAACATCTAATACTTCATTTGAATCAACTGGTTGAACACACTCAGGCTCTTGAAATACTCTCAGTTTTTCATCTTGAAAACAATTATTGCGCTGTGTGATATTATATGGAATATTCGACGGAGACGCAGCAGATATTGATTTTCCTTTATATTTTTTTTTTTTTTTCTATTTTTCGAGGCAATTTTCGATTTGAGCTGGTGCTTGGTTTTCGGTCTCCACTTTCGTCTCGGTCCATTCTGAATCATTTTTTCAAATATGTTGTGATTTTTAATACTGACTGAACAAATTGTGGTTCAGTATCAAGCAAACAAAAATAAAATGGACTGGCATATGTCGCTGTCGGCAGTGTTCGTTATAGCAGCTAGATATAGATGTCAAGATATGACATTATGCAGCGAATTCAAAGTTTTCAACCAATCATGCAATCTGTTCCGACCAAAAATAAATGGTCTTACGTACGTAGAACTAACTTTTCCGCACATTTTCCGAATGTGTTCGGCTTTACGGGGTTTTCATTGATTGCTACGCATTTGTATTGGATTTATGTTTATTTCTTATCGAAGCATCATGCAACTTTGTGAATAAATCACAGAAAATGTCAAGTCATTACGATGAGATCGAATTTCAAGTCATAACACATAATTTAATTTAAATTTAAATTTTAATGAAAAAAAAACGAATAAACTTCTCAGTGTCTTATTTTTACTTCAACAAACCGTTCGCTGCTTTTGAATTTGGAACACCAATTACGAATTAGTTTACTCTGATTTATGTTATGTTATGACATTTATGTTATGTATAAATTTCTTTAAAAAGTTAATGAGCATTCAAATTGATGAAAAAAAACACAGATAAGAGAAACACAGATTAGAAAAACACAAATACTTCATCCAATTCAATGACAAAATTTAAATTTTGACCCCGTGATTTGAAAATTTTATAGGGGGTAGTCTTAAACTTCATCAGAATGACTTGCAATTTTGTTTTGCTCATTTTTTTCATAAAAACAATATCCTGAAAGTTTCCATTCGATACATTGTGAACTTAAGATTATCGCCATACAAATTTTTCTTATTTATATTGAAAAACAACTCATTTATTGATTCGACTCCACTAGAGCTACCCGAAAAAATTATCCGATTAAGCTGAAAATTAAAAGGTTTCTATTCCTAATGTAGACAAATGTGCGTGTAAATTTTTGGTCAATTCTAATCTCAATTTGTTGGGTTATCGTGATAACAAATTTTTGCGTACAACGGACAAAGTACCACACACGGACAAACAATTGTTTCGGGAATGGTTGTAATCGTTTTTTCTAGGTTCAAAACGCATAGAAAATTTATTCCGGTCGTTTTGAATTTTTTGGACCGATCGCAATACTTTTACCACATACAGTGTGTGCGGAAAAGTAAAAAGGAATCAGGCAAAATAAGTTATAATATATACACATCAAAATTAATCAATATCAATGTTAAAAAACGATTGATTGTCGATCATTTTAAACGATTTAGGTTCCATAAGTTGATTGAGATTATATCATTCGATATTAGTGGAAAGAAGGGATACAAATATGAAGACAATTCCAACAAAATGAATTCATTGAAAACACCATCGTTCCAATCGCTACTGGTTTGGCAACATCTGTAGCTGTAACATCACGTGCTCATTATAATGGCATTTACATTTGGATGTTTTCAAAACTCAACATTGTCATTTGTCAGCATCCACACATTGAACTGGAGTTTCAAGTCTGTGTACTTAATGAAATCTTTGGTTACTTAAGGAAAATGCATTCAGAAAAAATGATTTTACATGTAAATATTTTTCTCCTTAATCAATCGCAATTGAGATTATAATTTTCTGCAATCTTGTTATAAATAATATATTTCAATTCGTGAGAAAAATGATCGGCGAATAAAATGATGCAAATAGCCAGAGTTCACATATCCGTTATGTTCCACAAAATTATTAAGCTAATGATGGGCTGAAACATGCTGAAACTGAATCTCTTACCATTTTTCCAGAACATGCATTTTTCATTATGGGGGTTTTTTATCTTAACTTTTTTCACAAGGCATGAATAAAAACTTTTTTTTAAGGGTCATGAATATTCTTATCGATTCATCTGGCAAACACTTTCAATCGATTGAGGAGCATAAAATCAAACTGAACTATTGATCACTTTCAATTCACTGTTTTTGTAAATAATCGAAAAATGTGCGGTTTTAACAAAATGTCGGTACTTGTATTTCAGGCCAATATGCATGATATACAGCAATAATTTCATTTTTGGGCAGTTTTCTTTTCAAATGTGAGTGTTTTTTTTGTGTCGGTCCTAATGTAATATGATTAAAGTAGAGCAAAAACCAATGATGTGATTACTTTAATATAGAATTTTACATAAAAATAATTTTCTTTCAATCACCAACACAACCATGCTCATCTCGACGCTTCAATTTACGATGTGTCGAAGTGTTAAGGTTGACCGACGAAGAAAATATTTTCGGTCCGATAAGCCCGACCGCAGACCTCCAATAGCTGCCCGGGCCCGACAAATTTCGGATCGGGTCGGGTCGGGCTTCGGGCGTGGTCCCCTTTGCGACCCCTAGTGGAAACCATCACTAAATTAGAATTATTTCTCTGGAGTACAGGTCCTCGGATGTGATTGGGTATTTGACCAAATTTCGAATAAATTAATAGAGGGACTCCAATGGAGGCGATCAAAATGAATTTCCTCAGGTAGTTTCCCAGACTAAAACCTACTTTCTATGGACGAATGGAGAATTTCAGCATACTAGTTATATTTTATTACATTTACTTATCCTCGAATTTTGCAAAAATATCCTGTCACATCCGGGGACCTCTGCTATCATTTTCCATTCACAGAACCTGCTCCTAGAAGCCTTTTTTGACAACAAATTCACCATATGTGATAACCATATTTTGACTGTAAGCTGGTCAATTTTTGCATGAAACTTGCAACATCTTATAGAGATCAAGTCTTCCTATACTCTGGCAGTTCCTGTCGAAACGTATGCATCAAGATGCATAATACTGCCTCATCTTCTTTATTCAATAGGGTGCAAATGAGAATAGCAATAATAAATAGCGAACAAAGGGCACATGCATATAACATAGCAAAAATAACAAATGTTACTTACACCGTTTCTGCGACCAACTACGCTCAGATGTACAATTTCACCTCTTCTATTCATTATTTATATGGACAAGCTGATCAAATCAGGCAATATAAGGGGTAGAGTAGCTTTGGGGGCAATATTATCTCTGCATTCGCTTACGCAGATGACCTGGTACTGTTTGAAAATTCTGAAAGGGAGCTGCAAAATAGTTTCGAAGATTTGGAAGAGGCTTGTACGAACTTCGGAATGACCATTAGCGGTAGGCAAAACTCGAACGCCACTTCATTGCACTTTGAATGGCATCTTGTTCGAACAGTTTCCCAATTCAAATATTTGGGTTGCATCTTTTCGGAAGATGGCAAGTTTAATAAAGAGCTTGAACAGCGTTCGGGTCAAAATTCAGACCAACTATTCTATATGGTAGCGAGAGCTGGGTTGATTCTGAGAATTTAATTCATGATTTGGAAGTGTCTGATATGAAAGTACTGAGAATGGTTTCAGGAGTCTCGCGATGAATACCAGGAGCAGTTTGTATATGTGAGAATCAAATCCAAAGATTGAAATAAAAAAAATATAATATAATTAGAATTTAATATAAAGAAAATAAAATCTGTATCCATACTTGCACTCATGAGTAGTATTTATATGTCAGACTCTCGCCAATCAAAACACTCTACTCATACCGCATTGTGCTCATCAGCATGCTTCTAGTTTCATGAAACTATCTACACATGTTAAACATGAATTAACCTATCATTTCGGTGAAATTCAACTGTCGCATTTTCAGACTCACAATCTGTCAAGCATCAGTTAAAACCAACGCCATCGTACGACTGAACAGCAATCTCAATTAGGTTCATATAAAAAGTGAAGCAAAAAGACGTCAAAGTAAAGTGGGAACGCAAAAATTAGTATTCAATCAACGTGTTTTTATATGAAATTGCATTTCAGTCGTAAGATGGTGCTGCTTGTTGGACACATCTCGCTTTTCAATATCGCAACATACAATGATTGTATGCCCGACATTTTTTCAGTGTACACCCAACAATATTTTTGCCAAGAATATTTCACGATATCAGGTTCACCAAATGCTGTCAGTGTAAGAGAAGTCAGCCAATAATGGACCTACTCTATCTGGTGGAAGTTCGTATGTATTTCCTGTTGGTCTGTCAACAGTGTAATTAATAATGGAAACGATACTTATTGGATTGAATTCTGATACCAGTATAATAATTTTATTGACAGCATTCCTTTATATAGCTGAGCGTTGCCTACTACATTCAATACTAAACTTTTGTATGATATTTAATTGTATATCCAATAGATAGAGTTTAGAAAAACACTTCGAAAACATGGAGTTGTTCTATTTGAAAAACTTGCGAAGAAAATCAGATATTGGCTGCATTTGAAGGCTCTACAAAATTCTGTCTAGAACAGAGATACATTTATGTCTTAAGTATTGAATGTATAGAATGTGTCGAAATTTATCTCTATAATCCATATTTATATCAAACAGCTCCCAAATAATCCGGAATTTTTATCTGTTTCACTGTAAAAAGGCAAAAGAACAAAGTGTTAATTTTATATTTTTAAAATATTTATGAATTACTCCGAATTATGAAATAATTCAAAACACATTTTAATTCAGGCAAATATTTAAAAACTTGAAAATTTACTTTTTGAAGGGAAAATGACCAGCAAACTGAGCTTAAGAACCCGGTGAATACGGTAAGTTGCATATATGAAGTTGAAAGATAGAATACTTGTAAATATTTCGAATGAGTTTATAAATGATCTTTCAAACAGATTGTGATCAAGTTTGAGAACGCCTGTTAGGTGGCATGATAATTGGGCATGAAATTTTTTTGCTACAGCATAAAATGAAGGGAAAGTAATTCATTTATCTAATTAATTATGTATATATTGCAAGTACACAAGCGGCTACAATGAATTAACGCACGCACTGACCGCTGCCTTTGTCCAAATTTTACAATACAAACAAAACATCGTGAATGCTCCTTAGGCTGTATTGTAAAATCTGGACAAAGACAGATTGCGTCATAGTTGGCATTTGATTACTGCATTACATTCCCAACAATTTGTCGAACAATTCATTTTGACCTGTCATAGGATCACTTTTCCCCCCTCCTTTTTCGCTGTGTACTTAGTTACCTACACCTGGGTTATCTGGCTACGAATTCAGCCAAAGCATTGACTGTACGGAAGTATGGTATATCCAGGAAAGTGAAATCTATACTGACAAATCCATATTGCCACGGCGCATTTATGGCTCCGCGTTCAAATTCATACAATTGTTGAAAAAGCAAATTGATTTTACCGAAGTAGCATGCGTTTCACATGAAAGTTTGATCAGAATCAGAATTAATTGAATACACCGAATTTCAATGTGAAATTACAGCCGAATAACATTTACATATTAATATAATAAAATATATACACACAGAATGGATGTGCGCCGCATCAGCACTTGCGTTTTCAATGTAAAACCTTTAAGTCATTTTTGCAAATGTCAAACATTTATGCAAATATGCGTGCAGACTGTAAGTCGGTGCGGCGCATCACCATCCTATATGCGTCTATCAAAATGTTCACGCACTCAGTAGTATGTTTCATTTACAGTTGCTTCATTCAGTCTTTGGTGGTTTTTTACTAAATGTAAATTAGAGTTATTACCCCGATGCTTGTCTGTTTTTTTATATTGTTGAGCTCCTAATTGGATATCAAGAAATATTGATTGTTTCGGAGAACCAGTAAATTTCCTCATATTTACATCAGGGAGCCAAACCAAACCGAACCGAATATTTGGTTTGATTGTGTGAACAAACCGAAACGTTTAGAACGTTCCCTAATGTTTGGAAAGAATACAGAAACATTTATTCTTACGTGTAATACATCACTTATACATCGGAAATGAACTACACAGTATCGCTATTTCGTACAACTTCACATACAAACCCGTACAAGCCATTATCGAAACGTTCCGCTTGATACGGTTTGCCCCGATGAACACTGAGCAAACGTTAAACTGATTTCAGTCGGCCAGATCTAAGTTGTGGTCCGTTTTGGCCGAATATGGTGTGAATGGTTATCTTCTCAACGCGATTCAAAGTTTGTACGCAAACAGTTAAGCAGCAGTGAGAGTGGATGGAGATTTGAGTGAATGGTTTGAAGTACGTAATGGTCTGCGACAGAGATGTACAATTTCACCTCTTCTATTCATTATGTATATGGACAAGCTGATCAAATCAGCCAATTTAAGGGGAAGAGTAGCTTTGGCGGGCAAACATTACCTCATCCATATATGGCATCTCTGAGATTATTAGCAATATCCATATATGCGGCAGCCACACTCTCTGCGACGAAGCAAGTCGGAAGCGCATCTCGCATCTTTACAGAGAGGCAACACAGCGCCCGTATACTCAGTCGTTGAAACACTCTAATACAAGCAGAACTTCGTTCGTGCTTGTGTTTCAATGATGAAGTGTACGCGCGCTGTGTTGCCTCTCTGAATATTGCTAATATCTCAGAGATGCCATTATATGGGGTAAGGTTTGTTGGCGAGCAATATTATCTCTGCACTGGCATACGCAGATGACCTGCTACTGTTTGGCAATTCTGAAGGGGAGCTGCAAAATAGTTTCAAAGATTTGGAAGAGGCTTGTAGGAACTTCGGAATGACCATAAGCGGTACAAAAGCTCAAGCTATGCATGTGGGCAAAACTCGAAAGCCACTTCATTGCACATTGAATGGCAACTTGTTCGAACAAGTTTCCCAATTCGAATATTTGGGTTGCATCTTTTCGGAAGATGGCAAGTTTAATAAAGTGCTTGAACAGCGTAGGGTTAATGGAAATGAAGTAGTAGCGCAACTTATATCTCACGTTTTTAATAAACGTGAATTGAGTACAGAAACAAAGATTTTGATTCACGGGTCAATCTTCAGACCAACTATTCTATATGGTAGCGAGAGCTGGGTTGATTCTGAGAATTTGATTCATGATTTGGAACTGTCTGATATGAAAGTGTTGAGAATGGTTTCGGGAGTCTCAAAACGAGATCAGTGATCGGAAAACAGAATCCGAAATGAGACGATTCGGGGAGATTTAAACGTAGATTCTGTAGGAGAGGAAGCAAGAAAATTCAGACTGAGATGGTTTGGTCATGTAAAACGCATGGGAGAAGAGCGATTACCGAAACGGATTCTGTTCGCCGAAGCTGATGGGCCGAGAGGTAGGGGTAGACTACGTAGACGTTATTTGGATTCGGTTAAATGTGATTTGAATGCTAGGGGATATAAATGGTGTGATGAAACTCAAAACTTGGCCCTCGATCGGGGTTTGTGGAGAGGTATTGTTAAGGGTATATGAGGCTTTTTGTTTCGTAAAACAGACCAAACGCTGAAAGGCAATAGTGGTCTATAAATGCTTGTTGTTGCTGTTGCTGCATCAAAATGACTATCAATGAGGTTTGGATTTTGAATTTTGAAGAAAAAATAAGCTATTCACAAAAATATTTACTATTCTTAGCTATTTCCGGGATATTTCCGCAAAAATTGCGTCCAAATATTATTATAACGTTGTTGAATTTTTTATATATTCTTTAAAACATCATGAAAATAAATTGAAAAATGATTTGACACAGATTACTCGAGACTTTTTCTGAAGAAAAGGCCCACGATTTGCTTATATGTATTTCGTTTTTCAATCTATGTTTTACCATTAATAGCTGAAAAACATCAACGAAATTTGAAGTCTCAAAATTATGTATTTCTGGGAAATGTTCTCTGTCAATGCTGAAAGCACGTAATAATACATTAGGGGAGGATTTAATGATGCCCTCAATGTATGTAACATTTTCCTAATAAGCCATTTATATTTAATTAGGAAAATTCAAGAATTGTTGAAGTGCAAAAAGAATCACCAATCAGAACTGCCCTCAATGATAATCAAAAAGCGTTGTTGGAAAAAATATTTCTCGATGAAGCTGGTGATAATATGGAAATCGATTGGCATGGCCTTAAAAGAATCTTTGAACGTGTATCCCAACTACAAGGTAATGGAAAAGATCGAAAATATCCATGCATATGCTATTTCATCCAAACCTTATGAAGGAAATCGGTCGATGATTCATAAATGAGATCCCGAAGTTAAATCGATATATTTGATGTATGCAAACATTGAAATAGCGCTATATAGCGACGTGCGATCTGTGTGCGATCTGCGTGCGATCTGTGTGCGATCTGTGTGCTGCGCGCGCTTCGTACAAAGCGGAGATGACGTGTGATGTGAACGCACATACACATAGAAAGATTGCGTTCTTATCCGGTCATATTTCTATGTGTATGTGCGTTCACATCGCTTCATATCGAAACGTCATCTCCGCTTTGTAAGAAGCGCGCGCAACACAGAGATCGCACGTCTCAACGCAACAATAGTAAATGCTACCTATATAGCGCTATTTCAATGTTTGGATGTATGTAAGCAAAATCGTGAAACAAATGGATTGTACAAGTGTAATAATTTTTTTACGGAATTAAAAGTTCACCGAGAGCAAAAGTGTGACAAAATAATCTCGCTCTTGCTTTTTCGATCTTTTATCATACTTTTGCTCTTGACTGTATGTATGTCGGTTCAGCTAGGAGAAAGGAAGTGACTCCTTTTTGCTATCGAAAAAGACTATGAAATTTTTGCCCGCGGACGTTTTTTTTCACGTTTTTGCTCGCGAGTTTTTTCAGTTGGGCTCAACTGTTTGGATGAAATTTTAAATTTTTCATTGGATTCGGACGTCGTGAAAAAAATGATAGAACGGTAAAAATCGTACATTTTTACCCGCCTGATGAGTAAACCATCGTACAACCGTCGTACTACAACACCTTAATCAGACTAACAGACCATTTTATTTGATAATTACATGGCTTCACTTCAGGAGTCTCAAATATGCATTTTACTTAAATTAAAACACATTCCACATGAATTTACATCAGATTTCATATATTTTCAATTAGAATTCAATAAAAAAACGGAACTGGACGAATCATTGCATACTGAGAATGGAGTGGCAAAGTCGGTTTTGTTGAACATGCTCTGTGGAGTATTTTGCAAGCCTAATGTTTCAGATAAATGTGCATGTGTGAATAGTCCCAATCAAACTGCAGCCACTCTACACGGTAGGTGTAATGACAATATTTGAATTAAAGCACAGAATTGGATTATATTACATAGAAAACCATTCAGATTTTGTTTTCATTCATCTTTCATTTTAGTATCGCTTCAAAACTGAAGTAACACTGTTGTTGTTTAAAGACATGTGTTGAATGTTGCAATTTTGTTCCACTAATTCGCAGAAATGTGTGATTCTACTCTGCCCTGAACAATCTCTTTCTGCTTCTGAAAAAACTACATCAATAACAACAAAATGAATTCATTTTTTTTCATTAAAAATGTTTCGGGCTTGATTTAAACCAAATATTCGTCATATACGTTCGTTTTTCGTATCTTCAACACAGTTCGTAGACTTATAAAATGTTTCTTT
This sequence comes from Obolodiplosis robiniae, assembly GCA_028476595.1. Taxonomy (NCBI): domain Eukaryota; kingdom Metazoa; phylum Arthropoda; class Insecta; order Diptera; family Cecidomyiidae; genus Obolodiplosis; species Obolodiplosis robiniae. Next base: position 565,399 of record CM052017.1, on the reverse strand, counting down.
TCATTCAAAAATATAAAAAATCTACCGGAAAAACGTTTTGTAGATGGAAACATACAGAATACGATAGAATAGCGGGATTTTCATGAATTTAACGTGAAAAACATTCCCGAATTCGATTAAAATTTCAGCAAACATTCAATATAAGGGATAAAGAAACTCTGCAAAGTTTCATTCCGATTGACCGATATTAATATCATTTTTTGTCATTTTTCTTAGGGTTCTAGCGAATCGGTTTATTAACGATCATCTTCAAACATTTCTCTTTTTTCCTATTCCCTAAGAGTTAATAATTAGGTTACGAATTGCGATTTGCAATGTCTATGCCATTTTTTCAGGAAAAGCTTACGGCTTCAGTAAAGACGTTTGTCGTTCAATGGTTGCGATGATGGACGCCGATCTATCGGGAAAATTATGTCTTGAAGAATTGTTCGATCTGATGACCGAAGTATCTAAATGGCAATATGTGTTCTCGACTTATGATCGTGATAGCTCAGGAAAACTCAACACATTCGAATTGCGTGAAGCCTTAGAATCAAGTGGCTTCAAACTCAATACCCGTGTTCTGAATGCTTTAGTTCATCGTTACGGTACTTTGGGGCAGATACATTTTGACGACTTCATTATGTGTGCTGTGAAAATTAAAACATTTTATGGTAGCTATAACACAGTCGTGTCCAACATTTTATTTGTCACAAACAATTCTAATCAGATTTTTGCGGTGTATTTTTTTCTGTCATGAAAATTTTCTTGCTTCCGGTAAGAAAATGGAGGGAAAAATCAAACCAGCTAAATCTTAAAGAGACTGAAGTAATGCATTAATTTATTTTTAATTTCAGATATATTCAAAACCAGAGATATCGAGGGCAAAAATATCGCTACTTTTCCACTCGAAGATTGGATGGCAGTTTCTATGTATTCCTAATTTCTTGTAATAATCTAAAATCATTATTACTACTTGAGTTTAGAAAAACATTGGATCAATATCGGGTGAGCGGAAAGTCGGAAAAAGATTAATCTTTGGGAAATTCGCATTGAGACTAAAACTAACTTATTTTGCAAACGGTAGCAACATATTAACGGATAAAATACTCATTAAAAAATCGTTTTTTTCTTACATATTTGCCAGAAATCACAGTGTTCATGATACGTACAACGTATAAATGCACATCTTTAATTAAAAAAAAAAAAACTATCAAAATTTAATAGGTGATAAAAACTACAGATTGACTTGAATATTTGGCTACACTACATAAAAGCATAATAAATATGGATATTCAAAAAAAAAAAAACAAATCTCTTTAAATGACAATGTAAATGTATACTTACGCTAAGTACTCGAAATAAATTTTTGAGTTTTAGCAGAGATTTTCCATGGCGGTATTCTGGTTTCTCACACATTTACTTCAGGCGTTCATTTGCCATTCGAACTATTGAGCTGTCTCTCTCTCTCTCTCTTTCTCTCTCTCTCTCTCTCTCTCTCTCTCTCTCTCTCTGTGTGTGTGTGTGTATGTGTGTCTCTGAATTGAATTACACGATATGAGTTCATACTCAGAATGAAGGGTACTGATGAAATGGTATTCTCAAGAACATACAAAATTGACTTAACAACATTTTGAAAATTTATTTTTTTCCTAAATGTGTTATTAAATTCTTCATGTGATGCTTATATAAGGAAAATGTACACACATTTATCGTCGTCAATGGACAGTCTCGACTGTTGGTCGATGAAAAGATGTAGTTATACATAAATATCATGCAAACTAGCATAAATAAAGAGAAAATAGCTGTATATGTGATGCGCGCACTAATACCTACAAACTGAGGCTGTTCACATGAGTCAAGTTGAGCATGTGCAAATGTGGCAGATAGATGTGCAGCAATTGAAATATGTATTTTCTCTCTCTTTCTCTTTTGAATACTTGTCGTGCTATAGTGCGTTTGAAGTGAGCACATATATATTATATACGTATATCGAAGCCCGAGACTAACCGAACGTGAGTGTGGATGAATGTATATGTGAATTTATTCGTCTTGGTAAATTTGAATGCGAAAATATTTGTGAAAAAATGGCCGCCGATGTAACAGTTTGACTGCTTAGTGTGAGATGGAACAAAGTTGTATGTGCCGTGCCAATCTCTCAGTATATCTTTGATAGTTTTTCCCTATTACTTCTCTATATTAAAAGAGAAATTTTGCATATTTTTTCGGGCCATTGCTTTCATCATTCTCATCGTATTCTTACCAAAACGCGAAAATGATTTGAGTAAAATAAAACAAAAACAAAGTTGAATGAAAAGAATTTATGTGTCCAAAAAATATCTCGTATGTACGTAATATTTGTGAAAATAATTTGAGGCTCATGAAGAAAAATACGTATACCTAAGAGTGTGTTTTCCTTAGAAAATGTTCTGATATGTAAAATTCTGAAATTTGAAACAAAAAATTGCAATCGATTTATTTGTTCATTGAAATTGTGTGTATTGTGTTAAAAAAAATATAGAAAGAGTTTTATTGTTGTCTTCAATAAACTCTATGTGAAAATAATCAGAAATAGAGCAAATGAAAATTGTTACTGGCCCAAGACGAACGGGTAATCTGACGAAAGAAAGGCCAACAGCATTTCTCTATATAAAACTTAGTTTGTTTTTAGAGCAGTTTAAGTTATTTTTGATGTTTTGGATGACTCATTGAGAAAGTAAAATGTATCAAAGCATAAACTAACAGCGACATACCATCAGACACTACCTGTATAAGTGTGTATTCGTGAGTATCTATTTTATTCGTGTGTATTGATAATATGAAAATGGTTGTTCACCCTCCAAATTCAGCATAATCGTTCTGATTGCTATTGCTAGTGCTCTATCTATATAATAATTCAACTATTTTTAATTTTGGTCATGCAACGGAAATATTGAGGAAACATATTTAAGCAAAAGAGATGACTCAAATAAATCAATAGGACAAATATTTCATCAATTATCGATAGTATAAATGATTGTATTTGATGTAGAAGAGACTGAAAATTCGGTATTGAAATTGTATCAGAAGTACTAGAAATATTTTAAATATTTTGAAATTAAATAAACGCAGATTTTGTTTCAGTTTTACTTTTTCCTGGTTCTTCATTCTAGTAGAGAAAAATGATACATAATGAATGATTTTGCTAATGAAGACAATTTATGACAAATATTTTTGCAACATAATTTTTGATTCAAAATTGTTGTACTCTCGCTGGGTTTCCAATGTTTTCTTACGGCATATTGGTAAATTTCACTAATGAAAATGTATTTTCTATCATTTCGTTAGGTTGACACATGCAAATACATATGTTCAAAATGCACTTTTATCAATTCTTTTTATTACAGGGTTTCAAGGCGCCAGCTTTGGTCTCATATGAAAAAAGTTCGAAAGAAGGCTTCATGATTAGAAAGTTATGGTAGTGCTGTCATAATAGTGTGTATCCTAATTTCACCGCTATACCAGGTTTTTTTTTCCTATATTTATCTCTCTCTTGCATATAATGCTTTTCATTGAAGAGCATTTTTGGAGAGTGAGATCTTCTCAAGTTTTGTGAAATGGGTCCCAGCCTTAACAATCAAGCACATTTAAAATATTTAAGAACGTATATTCGACATAGCAAGAAAATCATTTCAAATAGAAATGAATAAAAAATAAAAGTTTATATGTGTTGACTTCTCTTGGTCATCTACATTTTCAAATATAGATGAAACAATTGATGATATGGCGAATATTGCTACTTTTTCTAGCATTTTTCTTGCTAACTGCCCAAATCTAAATCTTTCGACATAATACTTTTTATTAATCGGAAGCAATTAATAAACTATCGTTCATATGGAGCAAACTGTATCAGGAAAATGATACAACATCACATATTGGACTAATCTCAAAAAAAAAAAAAAAAAAAAAGGTACCGTGACATTGCATTCGATTTGCACTTTGAGCTCAGAATGATTTTTTGTTCATTGCCAATATTGCAGCGTTTCAATTGGATAAAAAATTCTCTTTGTTAAGATAATTTCAAATAAAATTCCATGCCGAAAACTGGATATACCTAATGTCATTTCTGCTGGTGAACTTGATTCATGAACCACATGACATGTACGCATGCTTCATTAAAATGATGCGAAAACTGAGTGAGTCAAGGCATGTCAATCTCCTTATCAATAGAATGCATTTGTGATGAGTTATATTAATCTCTTAGACGAAAGCTTTAAAGAATGTCGTTTATTTTATTTGTTTTTTTTTAAATATAACCAGAGGTCTTCCCGACAAAGATATTGTAGGTATCTTGCTTGACACGTATAATCACATCGAACTTTGATTATACGATTAAAATTATTTCAAAACTTGCACGAAACTCGCAATATTCGCCATACTTTTGTGTACACTAATATTCGTCATAAAACTTGGATGCTAACGAGGAAAACTGACACACTAGTACAATGTAGCTTCTATTTTTACACGTCTGTTATTTTTAGGAGTGAGAGTATTGCTTTAGGAGTATTTTACATTTTTCAGCGATCCCAAAAATTGTTTGATATTCGAATTAAAGTTATTCATCAATATTGTGAACAAAGAACAATTTGAGTTTCATTAGGAAAACAATAAATGAATAACAAAAATATAATTCACCCGAAGATGGTCTGGGCCAAACTTGTCATCGATTCCAATAATATTTTGGAAATATATTTCATTTTACGAAGAAAAATCCCATGCGCTGCGCTTGAGTGCAACATAGATAAATTGAAAGAGAAACACTATCGATTGATCATTTCTCTCTCACTTTAATGCAATTCAATACGCATGAGATTTATTTGGTACATTTACTCAGTAAATTCATTTAAAATATTGAGTTCGTCGCATAGAATTCTCTGCTTTTAGTAAGAAGGTGGTCAAAAAACTAGTTATTATTATCAAAATTCTAACATATTCAATCAACAACACTTTACGAGATAAACTAGTGAAATAAAAATACTGAATTGATGTTTCGGAAATTGGAGGGAGAAAATAACTGTTTTGCTGCAATATTTATGATTCACAAAAATTAAAATTAAAAAAAAAAAATAGTACACATTTTTACTCTATATTTTCAGGATATTAGAACCAGGATACCAGAAAACCATGACAACTTTACTGCAGGAAAAATCATGAAATCTGTTCTAAAATATATAATTAGGCGAGGATACAAATGACCGAATTGTATTCACACAAACTGAGCTATCTACGATTTGTTCAAAATCAAGTGGCGAATGATTTATGTTCAATAGACTGTACTATTTCATAGTCGAGTTACATAAAATATCAACAATTTCACAAAAAATTCAAGTGATCTCCGATTGACAAAGTGAAGAAAATCAATTTTAAGGACTATATGAAACAGTTAGTCTATTCTTTTTAACCAAAAAAGAGGCGTCATAGTTGGATCACATAAAGTCATCCACAAAGTTGGAGACAGACACATATTAAAATTTTTCTGCTCATTAGAACATTGGTGCTTAACTCTAATTAATTCAAAAACACTGCGGAAATTGGCTGAATCAATAGATTTAAAATTTGGTGCATATTTACAAATATAAAGAGGGAACGTCTGTTACCATCATGTCAACAACAATGAGATCAACATTGCAAACGGTCCCGGAATCATTGCCCGCTGATCATATCACCAACTCATTGGGAACAACTGCCGTCACAACTGCACCAACCGAAACAACAACTACAAAGTCATCTCATTCCCATACTAATACATCTCTAAAAGGCAGACAATCATCGACAAAGGTATATCACATTTTTTGTATTCTCAAATAAAATTACATCAATTTAAAAGACATAAATTTGAAGCAGAAATCAAATTCTTGATATATCTCTATCAATTCATGCAAAATGTGGTTGACCAATCAAAAATCTGCCAAACTTTTTGGCTATTGATAAAACACATCTTTTGAAGATACTTTAAGAATGAAATTTCTTTTAGCACTTTTTCTCGTTCTTTAAAAGAGAAAATCAAACTTTTTAATTCACATTGGGGCCGTAATAATAATGCTCAAATCAAAATATGCTATAGTTGGTGCTGTGATTATGCAAATCATGTAGAGCAAGATAGTTCTGTTATCTGATATTCAGATTAAAACTAGAACTTATGCTCCAGAGAACTAGCTAATTAGAGACCGTGCTAATGTATATGAAAAGGTCACGCTGATTTTAAACTTACCTCTAGATTGGATAGGAAAAATAATGAAACTAGAATCTATTTCGGCAAAATAATGCACCCAAAAAAAAGTTGTAAATAATTGTGAAACGAGAATTAATTCGGAATAATTTTGAAACGTAAGCTATATGTTAATGCGATGTAAATCATGTTTCACTTTTATTGCGAATAAATTCTTGTTTTTCGATTATTTCCAATAATACCTTGATGCATTATTTCTCCCGAATATTCATCGTTTCAATATTTTTCCTATCTTATTAGGGAATGTTTTCTTCCTACTGGTTAATTTTTTCTGATGCGTTAATAGACGCATCCCTTTTCGCAACCGTATCAAAAAGTGTGCACCAACAATGTATCATTGTTGGATGTGGATCTAAGGAGAATGCTAATGACACTGTGGAATATGCAATCGGCACCTGACAGCCAGCTTTCTTAACAAAGCGAGGAAAGCAAGAATGATTATTCATCTCGTTCAACATTGATGAGATCATCTTAAATTGTAGGAACAATTCAAGTTAAATGCATTAAAAATGTGAAATTATAAACAGGTGTTTATAAATGTCTACTGATACAAAAACCTCAACTGAATTCACTTGTAGGCTCCGTGCAGATCAAGTCCGATATAACTGTATGTTATCGCATTTATTTGTGTTGCAACATATTTTTCAATTCACAATATGTGAACGGATCATATGAGACCACAGCGATATGGTATTGAACATGATATTCGAATAATTGTTTTTTAGTACGATAATTTTGCTCATATTGTGTCCTTTAATATGTTATCTATACATACGATTTCTAGGTTGATGTTAGAAGCATTCTTTAAAAATCTAAAAATAAATATTATTCACCTTCTTCAGATTTATTTCAATAATCTCTCAGCCGTATGTTCTTCCCCCCCTTTTGGAAAAATATAATATCAAATCTGATTACAATTGATTCGAAATAAATGAAAAATATTAGTTAAACTCACTGCTTCATATAACGATCTCATGCAAATCCGGTAGCATAAAATGATAGCGAACGTATATCAGTCAAACTAATCGATTTTTAATATAATATCAGCCATTGACTTCTCAAATGATACATAATTTTTTCTTAAATAATTAGTAGGCAATGTCAATATGAAGTTCCTCTTCATTAATGGCAAGCATCACCATAAAGATCATTGAATTGAAAATGTTGCAAATACGATAACAGCGAAACTACACTTTGTTCGCTTACTAAATACGATAGGCAATTTTTTTTTTAAACCTTTGTGTACATTTCAAAGTCTTTAATTTTGATTTCCGATTAATTTAAGACCCAAATTAATTTAATATTTGACTAACGTATAACTATTATGGTACTATTCAGATGCTTTTTAATGCTTTATTTTGACAACATTGAATAATTCGACTTATCTGATCATATTGTGCTCGTGAAGAGGATTTAATTGATTCACACAAAATCAAATGAAGTAATTTGTTCTATATCCAGGAGAAAAACACTTGAAAATTAAATGTTATATTTGGTATGATACACAATTCTATCATGTCAACGTAAGAAATAATAATATAGAGTAATTTGATTTTTCTGGCTTTGACCTAGAAATGATTGTGATTTCTTACAGTACACAGAAATCCAAGGCACAGTTTCTAATTCTTTATGCAGTTCAGACGAATCAGTTTTGAAAATATTTTTCGGACGTTTGTTTAGCTCTCATTTATGTGCTCAGCTATTCAGTGTGGTTGTAAAATGTGCTATGCCCGATCCTTGATAACAAAGACATACTAAAAAAATTGTTGGAAACTTCATTGTTTTAATTGAAACTTCAATTTTCGTCAAATAATAAAAATGGAGAACACAGAACTGGGATGAGTTTGTCTAAGTCAGTTCATAAAGACAAACACAACGTGAAACCATACGTCAATTGATATGTGAACACGAATATGTCATTGTAAATAATTTTGTACGCTGATGGTTCATGTGTGCTCTATGTTTATGTTGGTGTTTAAGTTTGTGTTCGTGTTCGTGTTCGTGTCAGTGTGAATACAATATTGCTTTTTATTAATATTGACATTTGTGTTTGTTTATGTGAGGTGTACTTAAAAAACAGAAGTGAATAAGTGGTTTGACTGGTTGTTGAATATTTTGTTCACAGTCACTATTTCATATTTCTTTTGTTTTTACGTTTCTCAGTCAAGTAAGTTCACTCACATAGTTCGCGGCTGGAATTTTTCTGTTTTATATTACTATAATCACGCGAATCAATATTTGATTCTTCATTGTTTTTCGTGGAAAATCTAAAGCTCGATTTGAAATAATTTGAAGAGTTGGAATGTAGCTTTAAATCGAACTAACAATTACTGTGAAACGTGCGCAAAGTTTATGGAACTTATTTCAAGTGGTGATTTTGATAAAGTGTCGTCATCAGTGTTGAAATCAAAAACTATCAATAATATTGAAATTGTACTTTAGTGATTCAAGCTTGCTTATGCAATTAACTATGTATCTCGTGAACACGAAGAATAGTTTGGACAAATTTGAAGAAAAGATCCGATAAATCATGCATCAATTCACTCAGTGAAGTAATATGATCTTCAAGTATGATCAGTGTTTGCCCGTGTGTGGTTGTGCTTGTTATTGTGTGCAGTGGGCGACCTTTCGAATCAGTATCCGCATATAATCTCTCTCTCTCTCTCTCGCTCTTGCACGAATTTTCCATAACGTATCTCTGAACTTAATACGTTCAAATATTAAAATTAAATTCGAAATCTCTCTGTATTTGTAAATCATTAATTTTAACTTGTTAATTTTTACAGTATTTTAAAATATAGATCTAAAAATCAAAAAAGCTTTTACGATAATGTGATAGGTGGAAGAATACCTTTTTTTGCAATATTGCGCTTAAGCAATGAAAAACACGCTTAATATATGTATGTACACTTATGGACTTGAATATGCAATGATAGGAAAATTTGTAATTAATGAAACAGTGAGGAATAGTGGAAAGCAAAATGAAATGTTGTATAAATATCATATATGAACACTGAGAAAGCACATGAGCTGTAACTGTTTGAATTTTGATTAGGATATCTTTTTTTTCAACAAGACATTTGTTAAGAATATCGTATTTAGTTGACGATTATTTCAAGCTTTCAGTGTGTTTAACTATATATGAACGTTTTTGCGTTTCGTTAAACTGGCAATATTACTATATAGCGACTATTCGACACATCTGTACGGAGATCACGTATATATTTAACTGTGAAGATATAACAGCATAGTATATTGATCGTTGAAAGAATTAATACACCCATGAAAATATATTCATTTTTGTATAAATATTCAGCTGAATGAATCCAAAGGAAACAGTCATTAAGTGTGATTTTTTTCTATATAATTGAATATAGGCTTATTAACCAGCAAGTGTATCGGGTTTTCGAAATGGTTACAAAATAAAAATGATACGTATATAACTTGGATTGTTAGTGTTACATTGTTTTGATAATATTTTTCTAAGATACACTTAGCAATGAAGCGGTTGAATTATGAGTCACCAACCATGCAAAAATGGCCGACTTCTTGTCCAACGCATTCTACATGCAAAAAATTGATTATTCTTTTTAAAATACATAGGTGATCATCAAACAATATTGTAACATTCAAGAATCAATTTCAACCATTTCCAATACTTTGAGATTAAAACTCATTGATAACTTTCACATACAGAAATTTCCATTCAAAACCCACGTTTTTGTGATCAACAAGTTAACTGATTGTTGGAACATATTTTGCTAAAAGTCACTGTATAAAAAGTGAATTCTGATAAGGTTTAGGTTTGTGTTTATCTTCGTTTTCTAATTTTATTACGACCTATGTGTAAATGACACTTACTTCAATTTGTCATGAATTTCAATCAAGTGTAGCCAAAAAGTACCAAAGAAACCGGTTAACTTGGATGCAAGTGAAAAATCAAATCACAGCCGTGTTTGTCCTAAATTAATTCACAGACATTATAATTGCAGTCAGAATATTGCCATACGGATTCGACACATATGAAAAAAAAAGAAATAAAAATCAAATACAAAATGCAATCCATTTTTTTTTTTAAATCGGTGATTTAAGATAAAATTGCTGATGTTCATTTCTCATGAACAGAATCGTTTAATCACTCTTCCAAACACTTTCCGCTTGAAAATTTGAAACTGTGGATATTGCCAATTTGTAGAAGATGTCAGATTTATCCTACTTTATACTACTAACGTCAAACTTATATATGAGTGGTTGAAACTAAATATGGGCGTGTTGTCCAAAGTTTTCCATGAATTTTCGGTTCTAAAAAACGAATCATAATTTTTCGTTTCAATGATAGAAAACAATGGCTGTTTTGTTTGCTAGAGAAATTATGATACACTTATAAATTGATGTCAATTTATGTTGCATTCTCATTAGCGAGGAAATTGTCATGAGATACAAAGTGATAGGTTATTACTAAAATGGTATTGCACGTCATTGATAAGTATGAGATAAGTTATAGGTGTTTTCGACAATGTTCTTCAATTAAGCATGTACTACCACTGTGCACACCCATCCGTTATCTCCAATCATTTGACTTGAACACGAACGACAACCCTCGATTGAAGCATCTTGTTCAGCTTCCAACCTGGATATATACATTCCACTTCTGAAGCTTTAAATATGACTCAAATATCACCAGTGGTAGATCTTGTAAATACCTACAAGTTTGCTAGAGACACTCATCTGTTATCTCTTATCAGTGATGTGAAAATAAAAGAAAAATGTTTAGTCGAAGCCTTGTTCCTTATATGTTTCACATTTGCGATATTTTTTTCAGTTTCAGCTATGATTTCTTTTCTAAGTTTCACTCTTGTGATTTTTTACGTTTCTGTCTTTAATATTAATAATGTCTAAGTCATTATTATTCACAGGTATCATACTCAAATCCGATTTAGATTTTTGAGCGCATTGTAGTTCATAAGTTCTGCCAATAGAGTGCAATATTTACGGAACAAAAGATAATTCAATTAGACTAAAACTTTATTGATGCCTGATGTTCTTAATATATTTATTATTGTTTTTTAAATCATAGCTTACAGCGCAAGATTTGGAAAATTTGATGATGAAAATAACATTTAAATAATTGTATACAGGCTCCAACAAAATATGAGATTCCTTCCAATTGCCGTTTGAAATGTTCTAACGCTACAGTACCTGATCTTTTAAGACGATTTTTCACGTTGCAACATTCATATCGGCGTAAGAAAAATTATAAAATGCCCTTCCTTTGATTTTATAACAAGCTGCAAATTAAATTAAAGCACAGCATATATGACAGCCTTCCAATCCATAAAGAAATTTATTGAGCCTAATAATAACTGTATTCATTCACACATCACATGTGATGTCATTGAACGTAATTTGTAGATGTGGTTCATTCATATTGTTTCATCTCTATACCTATGTTTCTTCTGATGCCATACAAATGATCGGTTTCAAGACATTTGTAATACTCTATTTGTGCGTTTGAATATTTATATGATACGGGATAAAAAAAATTCATAGAATGAACGATCTATTATAAGATAATATTCAGATTTTGTATCAATTTGGGAATGAATATTATTCAAACCTCATGATTGGGTTGTTTTATCAACAACACATGGAATCTTATCACAAAAGATAACATCTTCGTTTTTGAATTCGGGCATTTGTCTTCTATGTAGAGACTAACTCAACAACAATAAAAACCGAACCTTCGAAGGTCAGAAATTTTTTTATACCATTTGAATATAACCAAAGTTTGCTTATAGAAACTAGTATAGAAACGTTGCAATTTCACGTGCTTCTGTGGTTGAATGTATTTATGTATGTATTTTATGTTCTTTTTGTGTTTCATTTCACAATACTTTCTCAACACAGGTGATTTTTTACGGAAAAATACTGAAAAACAAGTAAGATGAATGGCTGTTCTAAGCTATATATGTAGAGGCTATTATTTTCACATTTTGAAGACACAAAAAGCAAAGCAAAAATTAATTTTTTCGTTGGAATTGTACCATATTTTGCATTATATTAATTGAAACGAAACGCGGAGTGAAAAATGTTTCTACGAATTTTCCGTTAAATCTTTAGAAGACATGTCATAAAAAGAAATTATGTTTACATAGCTTAATGAATTGATTCCATCACTAGACAGACAAAAAAAATGGTAACTTTAATGTTTTAGAGGTAAATTTAATATTAATTTTACCATTTGCCGTATGATTTTTACCATTTGACATTTATGCGTTATATTTTGGAAATGAGTAACGTTTTGAGAGTGAAGCGGCAATTGATAAATTGTACACATTAAAGCTACTATTTTTTTTGTCTGTGTAAGCAGATCTCTGTCAATTCTTGTTATTATTGTACGCCGTATATAGCCATATTATTATTTTCAAAACTTGTTTCATGTAATTGAGTGAAATCAAAAAAATATATGAAGTTGAAACCATATTCGATATTTTAAGCTTGTGTAATAAGTGAAAATTAATATAATTTCAGCTAGTGTTACTCAAGTGTATTAATAGCTTCTTCAGCTATATATTTCTGTTAATCGTACACGATGCACATAATTTTTAATACTATCAAATCAATAGTAGATTAGAATATATTGTATAAAGTTGAAAAAAGGGAACTCTGAATAAGTAAGAGTAAAGAAATAGAAAGAAAGAGAGAGGGAGGAGAGAGAGAGGGCGACACATAAAGAGTCAAGCGTGTCGTTATTTTTAATAATCCTTTTTAAGTTTTCTCCATAAATATCAAATGAACACATTTGAAGTGATTCGAATACAATATCAGTAATGACTTAATCGACATAAAATGTCTGCCAAACTGAATAGAATTTCTGCAATGTTGGTTGAAATCTCAAAAAAAAATTGAATAATTTGGTGGCTGCTGCGCCAATATATTACTATAATTCACATATGTGGAACGCACAAAATGCTCAAACTATAATGACATCTATAATTTTATAAGCAAGAAAAAAATTAAGTGCAATTGAATCAAATCGATCAATTTGTGTTTCTATTTTTTCGTTCACATCGATTCGATTTGGTTCAAAAGTTAGCATAAATACATACAAGTCAGATGGGCCAAACAAGCAGCCATTTTGGTGGCAATAGTGGTAGTGCTGGAAGCAATCGAGCATCCAAGCGGAGTAACAAATATAAGTATGTTATTATCATAGCACAGAACCTAAACTAATTTGAATTCAAGTTTGCATTGAAATATTTTTTTCTCTGCATAGTCGTTCGTTTAGTATTAAACGCCATTCGAGCATAAAGAAAAAAGTAGCTGATCTCAATATTAAGGAGGGAATGTTGAAAAATACCAGAAATCAAAAATATAGCACACTGCCATCTACCATTGAAAACACACAATCAAAACCTAGCAACCAAACCCTGGAAATAGTTGATACATCCTCAGTCATTCTGCGAAGCAGTGGTGAGTAGGATAGACATGCGCGAAAAAATCCAACATACGGATATGAAAAAATTGAAGCTAGATTGGACCAGTTGTTTACGTTACTTTTGGGTGTTTAACTTTATCTAAATCTTTCTAGCTCATACAGTTACTAAAGGATCAAACCCAAACCTATTTAATACTTTTCAGAGAGCGATCGATCAATATTGAATGTACAAGCGCTGGACGACAAAGGACAAATGACTAAAAGCGATACGAATACGTTAAACACAGCTACCATAACAGATTCAGAATATATCGATGAAAGCAAAAGAAATACAACTAATTGTAATAACAACGATAATAGCAGCATCTGTAGCAGCATCATCAACAACAACAACAATAATAATAAGAACAAAAATAATAATCGAAATGCACACAACAATGGATTGAACTCAGATGATTTATGTAGCACTGAGACTGCAAAAAATAAATCAAAGGATAAGAAAGATATTTATATGGTAGCTGAAGGATATCACAAAACAGATTCCTGTTATTATAAAACACCGGATGGTGGATTCCATAAACTGCCACCAGATTCATATCATAAAATGTCTCAGATTTGCTATAATAAACTACCAGACGGAAGCTTCAAACGACTAGTTGATTTACAAAATGAAGATATTTGCGGTAGTGTGAGCGGCAGTGCCGACACAACAAACACCAGCTCTCAAAATAAGGTTCGCAGTCAAATGATAAAATTTTTAAAAAGATCGAAGAGTCATTCCCAAGCTACAGCAAAGGATACGTGTATGAATTATCGTAAAGATATGCGACGAGCCAAAGACAAAGATCACCAATATCATTGCGGAACAAAAAACACTGAAATCACCATGCAAAATACAATTCATACGCAAAACGATAGTGCTGGTAAATCTACTAATTCCAATCAACGGCATTCAACGCATTCAGGGAACCGGAAAGTCGTGGTTACCATGATGGAAAATGGTGGTTTGCCTATAATTGCAACTAGCAAAAGTAAATCCCCAAAAAGTGACAATAAATCACAGCATTCGAGCAGCATTCGTGATAAGGTAAAATTCAAGTGTAACATAACATACACTTCGAAATCCATACGAATCTCCAACTGGACAAATGATTGAACCATATACAATCACTTTTTAGGAAATCAAAAATGTAACACAAGAAAATAGCAAATTTCGCTCAAACAGAATTAGAAAATCATTTTTTTCGGAAATATTATTATTTCCAATTAGGTGCAAAGTGTTACACACAGTGCAATAAAGTATTTAAATTGAACGTTGTAGAAAATATCTTTTGGATTTATACGGGATGCTCGTATATCTTTCAAAAATATATATGTCACTAAGAAAGAAGTCCCTTACCTCTCTTTAGGGTTTCTATGTGAACATATGCACATATAAACCCAGGGATTATAAAAGAACAAAATGCACAAAACTGTGATATACACATTTAAAAGCTATATGATTACAACGTTACAAACAACGGCGCCCACACTGTCTATGCTATATTTTTCAAAAATCGTATTGTTTTGCCATAAAAATTGAAATATATAGGAAAACTTCAGGCATGAATTGTTATTGATATTGATATCTATGTAAAAGGCAATAATACTTTAAAAAAAATCCATGACATGAATCTATATTTCTAGTTGATATGATATTACTGATAAAAAAAAATTCCTACAGGATTCGCTAAAACAGGGATCACCGAACACACAATATCGCCCCGGAGTGTCGCTCCGATGGCGGCCAGGTGACGAGCATATTGGTAAATATAGACTACTCAAGACAATCGGCAAAGGTAATTTTGCCAAAGTCAAATTGGCCAAGCATGTTCCAACTGGGAAAGAAGTTGCAATCAAAATTATAGACAAAACCCAACTGAATCCTGGGTCGCTGCAAAAACTTTTTAGAGAGGTAAGTTTATAATCTTAGTGAACCATACAAAACACTACAGGTGTGGAAAACCGCTATCACATTAAATTTAACACTTTCACAATAGTTACTGTTTGCATAAAACATTAACGATCGTTCAAAAAACATTAATAATGCTGATAATATTTATGATTAATGCACTAACGATCTCTCTAGAGAATTTTTTCCTGTGTCTGAAAAACGCGAATGTGTTGAAGAATTACAATATTAATCATCATGAATTCAGTGTTTTCATAACAAACACATTTGCGCTATTCACAAAATTCCTGAGAAAAATTTGTAAATCGAAGCCAGAGATCGTTTAATCATCAGTCACCAATATAATTATTCAATGTTCTCTTTGTTAATGTTTTACTACAAACTCTATTTTAGTGTCAATGAATATATTCACTCTCGCGAAACAATAACCACACCTGTACAAACACCATTTTATAGGCCAAAATGTCACAAAATTAATCAAGTCCGAGTGCATCATTGTTGTTTGTACACAAAAAACAATACAATTAGAACATGCGAGAAGCAGCGAATTCTTATTTGCATCTATGCTTGTATTTGTTTCTTTTTGATGTTTCATTCACCGCGAACGTACACAGAACGCAACGACTCAGCCGCGATATATTTTAATTAAATTCATGAGCCACTGATATCTCATCTATATTGAACAGTTGTGATAACAACTGTGTGCGTGAGCATATTAGTCACAGGGAGTACCAGACCAGTACACACTCAAAGTGTATAATGAAAATCCTTTCGTAAAACGTATCATGAAGAGTTTTTTTTTTAAAACGCATCATGAATCTACATTGCTTCTGATGGCAGTCCATGATACGTTTTTATGAAAATACTTTTTCATGGTGTCTTTTACGAAAACGCATCTCATGATACACTCTGGTACGAATCTATATTTCCACTATTCTTTCCATGCACCAACTTCCCGCCCTGAAATCATAACTGTTGCTGTCCGAGTACAGCATGTCATTTTGCTGATGATCCGTATATCAAGATGGATTTTACAATACTTAGAAAAAGAACAGTGCAGATGATATTTGAGGACGAATGATTTTATTCAAATTTCTCGCCAAGTTAATTGTACCGGAATGCAACCTAATTTCACAGTTTATATGTAATTAAACCGGAAATACGTTCAAATTTACCGAGAAGGGTAATTTATTTTTAAACAAATTTTCACATGTCCAAGTTGAATTACACATAAACTGTCAAATTTAGTTGTATGCCAGTAAACTTACATACTCGGCGGTTAAATTTAAATAAAATAATCTATAATCTATCAATTTTTCATTCAATATACAGATATAAATGTTGATATATGTCAATAAATTAAAATTATATTAATATCGGAATTCGCATATCACTATTTATTAAGGTCGGACTTACCGAAATTGTTTGGAGTTCATTTCAGCTGCAAATTAGCAACGAAATTTGAAATGAGAACGATTAAATTTTGCATAAAAGTATCTGCAATGATTGAAAAATTGTATTGAAATGAATGACTAAATGTCATTAATACCTACTAATATATATTATATGTTTTTGCCGATATTAATATTAAGCTATATTAACATTTAAGTGTTGCACTGTGATTCCATATCTTCTTCTTCAATATCAGGAATTTAAGGAAACAGAATACTCATCAAATTGAACGGAAAAATTGCCATCTTTGGAATTCGATGTGCAGCTGTGAAAACAGCACAAATATTATAAACATAAGTTAAACAGAAAACGATAGTCAAACCATACATCACATGTAAATTAAACACAAAGCAGTAATTCAAGTGGCGCTAATATTTTTATAAGTAGACATCGTGTGCACAGTGTGTTTTGAAAATTCGGACTCTGATTTAAAAATAGTCGTACTAATATGTGGCACAATGTGTTCTTTTCATGAGACTTTTGTTAACGACTCAAGCATTTAATTTCTATTGTATTTTTTGTAGGTACGGATAATGAAAATGCTCGATCATCCAAATATTGTCAAATTGTTCCAAGTTATTGAAACAGACAAAACACTATATCTTGTAATGGAATATGCGTCTGGGGGTGAAGTGTTTGATTATTTAGTACTACATGGTCGAATGAAGGAAAAAGAGGCACGTGCCAAATTTCGACAAATAGTATCAGCTGTTCAATATTGTCATCAAAAGAAGATAATCCATAGGTAAAACTTATATTGTGACATACTTCCTTTCGTATAGTTTCACACATATTGACGTTATCTTACAGAGACTTAAAGGCCGAAAACTTGCTATTAGATAGCGAAATGAACATTAAAATAGCGGATTTTGGTTTCTCCAACGAATTTACGCCCGGTTCGAAACTAGATACATTCTGTGGCAGTCCTCCCTATGCGGCTCCAGAACTATTCCAAGGAAAAAAATATGATGGACCCGAAGTAGATGTTTGGTCATTAGGCGTTATTTTATACACGTTAGTAAGTGGATCCCTTCCATTCGACGGAACAACTTTGCGTGAATTGCGTGAGAGAGTTCTCAGAGGAAAATATAGGTAAAATCACTAGGTTTATCTAGAGCGATCTCAAGTGACGGCAATTTGTAATGTATTTCTTAATTTTATTTCTTTTC
Organism: Obolodiplosis robiniae; assembly: GCA_028476595.1. Classification (NCBI taxonomy): domain Eukaryota; kingdom Metazoa; phylum Arthropoda; class Insecta; order Diptera; family Cecidomyiidae; genus Obolodiplosis; species Obolodiplosis robiniae. The sequence continues at coordinate 547,142 of CM052017.1, read as the reverse complement.
ATACGAAAATCATAGAATTCCATTTTATATGTCAACAGACTGTGAAAATTTACTTCGTAAATTTCTTGTATTAAATCCAACAAAACGCTCTAGCTTAGAGGCAATCATGCATGACAAATGGATGAATATGGGGTACGAATTTGAAGACGAGTTAAAGCCGTATACTGAACCTAAACCTGACTTAAAAGATCCAAAGCGGATAGGTAAGACGGGTACTGTATTCCATTTCATGACTAATACTCCAAATTGTTCCAATTATTAACGAAAGTATTCAAGTAAGAGCGGAAAGCACACTTACAGTAAACCTGTAACGTATGAAACACATTTTTAACTTGCATCTTAAAGAGCTTAACCCTACTGTAAGGCCTTAAAAACGTTACACTCAAGACCACAACGTCTTGTTCGTGTGCCATTTGGTCTGTAGTATTTTTCGCTAAAAAGGACATTATATTCAACATATTTTGCAATTATGTACAAAAATAGTTCATATTTTCAGAAACTAAAGCTATAATATAGACTAAATTTTTCAAATATAAATATATCAAGTGTGATTTGCCCATTGAATGGGTCATCAGTAATGCTACTTTTAAATTTATTTTCATATGTTGTTACAATCCTATGAAAAATGAAAAAAAACACACACAGAGAGATTCGTCACGTCATGAAAATACGCTACTGCGACGAATCTACGTAAGTGTGCCAAAATCAGAAATGAGCGTGTGTTTAACACCAAAGTGAGAGTGATGAGAATATATATTGGAGTAAACGTGCCGATCACTCCAACACACGGTGTTCATATATACAAATACTTTTGTGTGTGTGCTCTTATCTCATCAATTAGCAAACAAAATTCACAGTTTTTTATGTTCAAATGAAGAAAAAACCCAAAACTTACATTTTGTCAATGCAAACTTTGTTTCTATAATGCATACTTTTGAAGTTATAGCCATTTAAAGTGGTCTATAATGTTACAAATCAGTTATTACATTTTTTAACGTTGCAGACCAAATTAAATGGCTATAACTCCAAAAGTATGCTTCATAGAAAATAACGTTTTCACCGACAAAAGGAAGATATTGTTTTTTTCATTTACACGCAAAAAAGTATGGGATAGTTTTACTCGATTCTTTAAAATATCAGGAAAACAAATTGTATTGTGGCATCACACAGACGATCGCAGACCCCAAATTATTTTTATTTGTTGTATTTTTTCATTGATACAATATAATAAAATAACTCAATAATTTTTATTACAATATTATTCACTAGATTTTAATAATTATTATTCATATTTATTAACTACTAGAATTAACAATATTAATAATTGTACTTAGGTTTTATTATAGAATTTCACTAAACATTTCTTTTTTTATTAAATTTCGTTATTAATGAACAAATGTTTTTGTCGGCAAGGAAAGTTCTAATGGAACCTTGTTAAAATTCGAATAATCATCATTCACTAAAATCTCATCACTTTCAAATCATTCGATAAATAATAAATATCAAAATCGTTTTTTAGTAAATTATATTTTTTTTAATGAATATCAAAAATTTTCTGCCTATTTTTTCAACAAAACTCCAATATTTTTTCTATTATTTTTAAAAAAGAAGGAAATCAATAACGGTCTCAATTTATTAAAACAAAAACGTAATTTGAGGATATTTTCCTGTAGAATATAATTCGGACCAAATGTACGAACCTTACAGCAGGGTTGAACCAATATCATATAATAGTTAATTCTTTTGGTTCTTCTACCAATTGCATGTAACACAAATGTCAAGTCTATTGTTTTTTGCCAGCATTCATTTATTATCGGTTACAAAAATTGAAAATTGTATATTATTTTGAACGTTAAGATTTGTGTGAACTTATTTTCCGATACAAAGTTTAGATAATCAAAGGCATTAGTTCCGTTAGTAAAAAGGGTAATTGAAATTGTATTTGTCTAAAATATTTTTAATGTTTTTCTTTAAATATGAACGCTGGAATTCTTGAATGTTGGAAAAATCAATACTACGAAATACAATTACAATTCACCATTTGCACATGCATGTGCATTCCTTCGACCATTTAGAAGCTTTAGTGGCAATGGGCTACAACAGACAAGAAATTGAAGACTCACTGTCCCAAGTGCGCTATGACGACGTTTTCGCAACATATTTACTCCTGGGAAGAAAAAGTACCGATGTAAGTGTTGAATAAAAAGATTTCTTTTTCTTATTATAAGTATGTCTATTAAAAAATAAGGAAGGTATGATATGAATATTGAAGAAATGATTCGCGAACTAATCGTTTCCCTAATTTGTGCGTGTAGGTGGCAACTAATACTTTTTTTCGGGAATGCACCTTCATTTTGCATTTGTTTCAAAATGTCGGCTCAAAATGCACAGTTGTCCCGTCTTCGAAGAAACTGGGCCAAAGTCCGCTCCACACATCTTTCAAAAGCTATTCGATTAACTATTTGTAGAAATGTTAAAGAATTTGCTCATACATGTGATTTGATTGGTGTTTTCTTGCAATGCCTAGTTAGCTATTCATAATAAATTGAGATGCCATCCAGAATTTAAAAATCGTAGGAGTTAGAACTAAAATATGTGATTTTATTTGGAATTATAGCCTGAATCAGATGGTTCTCGATCGGGTTCATCTCTTTCGCTTCGAAATATTGCTGGAAATGATTCGGCGGCCGGAAGCGGTGGCGGAGGGACTTCTTCAGTTCAAAGTCCAACACATAGAGGGGTTCATCGAAGCATTTCTGCGTCTAGCACAAAACCCAGTCGAAGAGCCTCAAGTGGTGCAGAAACATTACGTGAGTACTTTTGAAAACTTTGTTAATTTATAAACTTTCGAAAAAACTGTCATGTATACATGTGATATCATCGATGATTCAAAAATAACAAATTTAAGCCATGTAAATATTTGTTTTCTTTTTAAATAATCGACTCTCTTCGAACATTTTATTTATATTGTTGAATTACTCAATAAAAATAATCCTAGCTATAAACTAATTTCAGCAACCAAAAATATATTTGTTTTATGAAATGTGCACAAATTGTTTACAATTTAAAGATATATTATTGCCAAAAAAAATTGAGTGTTATATTGTTAGTCTTTCAATTCATTGTCATGGCCATCAAGAATTTGTTACTCACACCAACACAGAAGCCTTTAATATATTAAATAATTATGGTTGAGTGATATTTCCACTTCTTCTAACTATGACAAGCCATGCTTCACCATTACGGATGAAGTACTCGGCATAGATCCCACACAGATCCTCGTCATCGGTCTGGTCAACCAGCCAACGCTTGATGCGGTTGAGTGTTTGATTGCTCGGTGGTAGATCTTCTTGTTCGACTTCCTGCATAGATTGTTGCTCAGCTGCTGTAGCTTCGGCTTCTTTGGCCATGGCACGTGCTTCATCCATAGTTCAATTGTGCTCAATGTGGTCCCATTGACTGTTTATTTGGCCATCCATGCGCTTGATGATCTTGCCATGGTAGCCATGTTAGCCTTCTTCTGGTCTATGTGTGCCTTCATGCGCGCTAGTAGCACGTCGCACCGATATCCAAACTATTGTCGCCCGGTAGTTCCCTTCCGGGTGGTATCCCATCTCAAATATTTTCACGGATTGTATTACGGACGATGTCGTTTGGGATGGAATCCAAGCGTCCGTGGACCATACGCTCGAAATGAGTCGCCTGATTTTCGGCTTCACGTTCTTCCATTCGGGGAATTTACTAATGAAAATGAGAATGAAAATAAAAGAAAAATCACGAATTTTAATACCTGACCCATGAAAATGTAAGTACATCTCCCAATTACTTCACTCAAGTTAAAATGAGGCTATATTACTTTAGATCACGTGAAAGAGTGAAAATGTAGAAGAAATACAAAAATGGTCACTGACAAGGAAAGACTAATAGTTGAATGTTTCGAGAAAACACAAAAAATATTTGTTTCCACAATTGTATCATTATTCTAACAAGAAATAATCACAAAATGAAAATTCTCTTGAAAATATGTTATACTTATAAATATGGATTTTTTTAACTAGTATAATTTTACGTTCGTATCGTTTAACATTTGACTCACGAATGAAATCACGTCAGTCTTTATATATGGCGCAAAAATCTTTCAAACAAATTTAACCTCATTTTAACGCAAAAATTTCAGTTACATTGCCCATGAACAGGGACTTACCATGGGTCAGGTACTTACATTACCATGGGTCAGGTCTTTCACTAAGATTCATGATCGAGAGTGAATATCTTATTCTGGCAAAAATTTTTGATTGTTTGTGTACTTTTCAATTGTTGTTTTGAAATCACATGTTAATAATGGATTCCAAATAATTTCAAATGTAAATAAATTCCAACAAAAATTCAACATACAAATCAAAATTAATTTTTAAAAATGCAGAAATATTTCAACGTTTCATAACAGGTGTTGGGCCAACTGCTATTGGAACGGGAGCAAATAGTGGTGGTACCAATAGTGGCACCAATTCAGCAACTACTGGATCAGGCCAGCAATCGTCTACAGGCAATGGATCCGGAGCCAATGCAACCAACTCAAAGGTATTTGAAAAAATGCAAATCTCTATTGCTATGCATCATTGTATGTATTTTTATATGAATTGAAACGTCCCTTTACAATTATTTTCTGAAACAAACCGTCCACAAATATTGCACTGCAATTGTAGTATGCCAATTGTCCAATTTTTTTATGACTGTATTTATGGAAGATATAGGTTTTTGTGATATTATTCGATATTCGAATATTTGAATAACATTTTCAGTCTATTTGCGATATGTTAACAATAAATCTATCAGTGAGATTCACAGATGATTATGTACTATCTCAACTGCTTACTGAAAAAAGAACATAACGTCTTAACAAATAATAATAAAGGTGGTTAAAGGCGCACATGTACTTTGAATAACTATGGTTCAGTCACTCCCATCGTTTGAAAATAGTTGAAGGAACTCATGAATTGGCCAATAGGTGTTTTGAAATAACACGATTTATGTTTTTTCAACAAAAACACTCTTAAGTACAAAAGACCACATTTTTGTCATACTTTTGAATACTTAAATGGAGCCTATGTTGTAATTTAACAGAGTCTCTTCTGAATCTCATCGACGGATATTTGCTTTTGTGTGCAGTTTACCTGTGTATAAGCAATTTATTGCCAAGTATATTTGAAATCTATGGACGGTCAGTATTTACAGTATTATAAGTAGTCGCTCTTTTTCAACGGCTGATGATTGATTTGAAAAGAATCAATTAAGATGACAAAAAAGGAGAAATTTTAGTTATAACTCTAAGTCGCTATCTATATTACAGAACACAATTTCATCAGCGAACAACACGAACAACTCAACAGCCACTCCTTCTGCAGGTGGCGGAAATGTTGCTTCAAACAATAACAATAATCTGAGTATGTTTTAATTTAAAAAAAAAAAAATCTTTTTAATTCAACTGAATCTCTTTTAAGGTACTAATAATCAAAGCTCCACTGGAAATAACGGCGGAAACTCAGTAACATCAACAACGGGATCAGATCGCTCGACTATGTAAGCAACTTATAAAATGATTTACGGAAGATTTTTAATTATTAATTGGAATATATTTTCTTTGTTTTGCATTGTTTAAATTTAGTAGTAGCAATTTCAAACGCCAAAACACGATTGATTCATCTTCAATAAAGGAAAATGCAGCTCGTATTGCGCAAAATCAACGACCTGCATCTGCTCAACCCAAAGCAGTTTCGTCCTCAGACAGTAAGTACTAGTCGCCCTTCAATTTTACTTCATGTGTAATTCATTAATAATGTAGATTATTGACATATAAATTACATTTTTTTTGGATAATCTACATAATTTATAGACTATTAGATTTTTGTTAGAAAAATTTAAAAAAATCATAAAAAATTGAAAAAAAAGATAGAAAATATGTAAGATTTCTCTGATAATTTTTATTGAGAATGGATAATGATTGTATTTTTTTTTTTTTTTTTGAAATTCGACATAATGAATCTTTTGAATAGGAGCACATTTCATTCATTGACTTCTCCATCTCCAAAATTATTACTTTCGTCAATCGGGTCATTGTTTGCTCACAAAGTGAAATATAATATTCGCTAATTTCTTGGATGTTTCATTTGAGAATGGGTTACGAATATCCGAGTGGACGTAGGCCAAATTCGAGAACAGTCGCTCAAGCTGCGCTGTGGATGCCGGGATACTCAAGAATTTGGTTGCGAAATCGCCAAGTTCCTTGTGGCCTTGTTGACTTGCGTAATACCAAAATGTTTTTGGTGACTTGATCTTCTATTGGAATAAGACAGCAAACTTTCCTTCGTTGGCAGTAAATAAAAGCACTTATTCCAAGCCATCTCCGCTCAAATGCTCCAAGTCATAATCATTTACGTCACTTTTCTGCGATTCGCCCAGTTTTTGGCCCCGGTATACTGGATGAAAGAAATTGGCAAACATTGTGACATTATTAAATACATTGCTCTTTGTGCAACGCTCCTGAACATATTTGCTCAATTCACCTGATTCGTTAGCTGATGTACCTTAAAACAACTATACACGTGTTTTAAAACACAGTTTAAATTTGATTTAAAAGATTTTTGAATAATCTAGAAAATGTAGTGTAGAAAATGTAGATTATACATATTTAACGTAGATTATATATTTTTTTTCAAAAACCGTGTAGATTTTCCAACCCAGATTAGACAGATTCAAATTTGGGAAACCGAATAATTGATTTACCATTTTTTTTATTCACGATGTCCACGCGCAACATTTCTCAGCTAGCTGTTTCAGCTATTTCAGATCAGTGCTATTCTGCAGCGGTTTCCCAAAAACTGAATGAAATATATATCAATATAATACTACAAGCAAGCTATTCGAAATATTGAGAATATTCTTTAATTTCAGCTGCGTCAAGTCCGCTTAAGACAAGAACGTCATCTAAATTCGATCCAGCTAATGGTAATCAAACTGTTGGACCTAGCAGTGGAGGTGGAATAATGCAACGTCGTTCAACACGACTCTATGAAAAAACACTGTCATCTGAAAAGACAAGCGTCTTACCGACCGAATCTAAGTAAGTCTTCTATCATTTCAAAATTAAGAACATTCAAAAATAAGAACTTTATCACATTCTCACCCGATTTTTCATCGGTGACACACTATACGACTAAGGTTCACTTGCAACTTAAATGATTCTGTACGCGAAACAATTCCAATCGCACATATCGCTTTTGCGATCAAATTATAATTGTAAGCGATTGATAAAAATGGCTAGTACTTACAATTGCTGCACTCCTTTAAATTGCACTGTCAATATCCTTATATATTATATAACATAATAAAATCATGATAATCTTCGCATGGAATTTTCGAGCATTTCTGGTGGCCTGAACCAGAAAATATCCAAACGTCCATCAAATTCATTGAACACATTGGACCAAAAATTGATCAGCTCGGAAGTCCTATTCCACAGGATTCAGACCAGTTTTTTTTATTATTTCGATCAGACCACCAGAAATGCTCGAAAAATCCATGCTGATATATACTATGCTATTTCCCATAAACACAATCAATTATATGAATCGGTTAGAATGAAAGCGGGACTTCATATTTAGCCTCTTGCTCTTTCTTATGAAATTTTCTGTTAGCGAGAGCAAGAGGTGAGATGTAAAGTCTCACTTTCATTCTAACCGATTCATATGACCTGATTGCATTATTATGATTATATCATGATTAATAATTTGAATAACGTTATTAGGACCCAATCATAATAATTATCATCGTTATGAATATATATTACGATAACGCAAAACTATAACAAGGATCCGTACCTATTTAGCACAATTTAATTGATATTTCATACAAATGTAGCGAAATTCGTCACATGCATTTGTATCTTGTAGTAGACATGTTATCCTTAAAGTTGCTGATGCAATTATACTGACACTATATACAGTTTTCAGAAATGATTCTTCATTCTACTGTATTAGTGAAACTGTGGATATTTTTGTACTTTGATTTTGTTGACGGTGATTAAGACTAAAAAATCACATGCGATTGGACTCGATCAAGTGGCAATAGAGGTATAATTACAATATTTGTATAGAGTTGCCACACGAAGAAAATAATATCGTGTTAGCTTACTAAATCAACTGAATATCCTGCTATGAACTCACAAGGTTCACAAACATATGCCTGATAATGGTTCTAAATATTAGCTTCTAAATTATTGATAATTTGTTACAAGTTTAATTGAAACCACTTGCGAATCCACCAATATCTATTCGAACGTCGAACCAACTGCAAATTCAAACGATTTGTCGGTCAAATTACTTACAAACTGTCACAATGATGCATACTGCTGAATGAACATGTTTGAAGGCTATTGGCACTACAAATAGATATTATTTCGGGAAATACGCTGCTAAATTCCTGTAGTATATATGCTCGCTTGGCCAACCGGATTTGAAAAACTCAAAGAGTAGCAACGTGAGCGTTTATACAATACTTTTAGATTTCAAACACTTATGTAAATCTCAGCTGGTCGGTTTCTGTACAATATCCATATAGATAGAACGGGTGAAGTGCAGATGGTCATTACACGATCAATTGTAGCTAAAGTGCCATTGAGCTGTGTATACAATTGCAATTATTGATCATCTTCTTCTTACTGTCTATAACCACTGTCAAGAATTGTATTGAATAAGTAAGCGAATCGTCGAATATTCATTTCTTTGTTACGGATTATCGAAGTATGGCATCTAACATTTATCAAAAAATCGATCAGTTGTCAGATCTTCTGCAAATAAAACTACCATTATGAGAAATGACTCGGGGTCTGCGCATGGTTTCGTATCATGGTAAAATGTTTCAAGTCTTAATGGATCCATCCAATACAAGTACAAATTCAGACATCCGCCAATATCACAATATTCTTACATGGGTTCCACTCTTCACACGTATGGTCTTTATTTGCATCTCGAAAAAATCTCAAATTTGTCCCCTTTTCAGCGTGTTATTACTCTTATTATGTTAATATTGAGGTACGTTGCTTCCCAATAGCTTCTACCCAATAGCGGATTTTTATTATGGAAACTAAATGTGAGTGGAGGTTCAAATAAAAAAATGTAGTAATAATGCTGATATTGATTCTTCAGCAATTAGAATTTAAATGATAACAAGTTCCATCAATCTTATTTTACATTCATTAATGAATATATAAAACATAAAAACAAAAAATGCTCAAAAATGTATTGATGTCTTCTTAACAGTACGGAAAATGCTGCATCGGATCTGGTCCCCTACTTTTTTTAAATCAGTCACGGAATTTAAAATCCCGCATTGAAGGAATACAGAGCGATATCGATTTTATCAATAATATCTGTAGGGATTCTATGGATTCCTATTTCAATTTCAATCTCATAGACTTCATTGCAAAATAAGTGATATTCCGAAAATATTATTAATGCGATTGGAAATTCCTTTGTATTGGTTTCTGGTTGTGATATGTTTGATGTTTTAACACGTGACGAGAAGAAAGAAAAATCTGATCAGAACTTGGAACAGCTAAAAACAGAAATTGACTTTGCGAATCTATTGTCACTTCACATATGTGCAAAAACGTTAAAAAACTTGTTCATTGTTTTCAATCCCGCATATGAAAAAATCTGTAAATAGGACCGCGAAATTTCTCACGCTAAATCCTGTGCACCGTTTTTCTTACAGTCATGTGGCTTTTGTACGTTTTTTCTACATCCAGAAGTGTGATATAAAATTAGATAATATACCGTCTAACTTTTCCTCTCGCAAAAATCTATTCCACTTTTACTCTTCATTTTTTCACAAAACCCTCTTTAACAATTATACTTATATTTAAAAAATTTCTTGAACTTGTATTTGCGTATCTAGCATCTTCTTGTGTTGGTGGGAAATAAGCATGATTTGTTATGAATCACTCAATAACAAGAAATGATTTTTCGAAGAATACTGTGCAATAAATGCATTCAAAATCCAATCTGTTGTACGTATACCGATATCAAAAACTCAATGCACAAAAAGCGGAGGAAAACCTGAATGAATAAAATGTTCCAGCTCTTTTTTGATTGTACCTAAATTTTCCACAGAAACATAATATATTTTGTATATTAGACAATTCTCAAACATATCTCATTTAATCTCCATACCTGTGCAATTGAAAAAAACGAAATTTCGTCTTTTCGTTTGTTTTCTCCGTGTCGTAGTTTTACAGCAACCGTTTCTGAGTTAACAAGGGGCAGTTCAACTGGTGCAAGTAGTGGAAAGGGACATGTAAAGAGTGCATCCGTATCTAGCCCTGGCACATCAGCCGCCGATAATAGTACCACTAGTGCTCAACAATCCGATTCAATTGGAGCGAGGTACAAAATGACACTCACACATAGTTCCAATGCTACAGACACATTTTATTGATTTTTTTAACACACCCAGAACAAATGACTATGCATTTGAGTCAAATATAGGAAAAATTCAAGGGCTTCTTGAAACTTTTTGTTATTTTTAATGGAAGCCTTATTGTGTTAAATCGTTCTTATGTGGTAGTTTAAATGCAATTGTATATTTTCTTTCGACTTCTTCTTCTTCTTCTTCTTCTTCTCCTACAACTTTCGATGCCAATTATTTTATAAAAGCCTCTCATTTTGTCAGAAACTAGTGCAACATTAAAGTTTTCACATTGTTGTAGATTTTTCATTTACGAAACAATCAGATATATAATTATTTGTCATTGAACACTCGATTGCAAAAGTTGTAGTATTGGTAGATTTTGTTAAAAATTAATGTTTTTCTTAGCATAAATATCTCTATGCAGTAGATTTTACACAATGATGGTTTCCAGTTCGTAAATTGGACTTTATTTCTCTGAACAAAGACGATGGATTTAGTCATTGTCCTCCACTTATCGAACTTTTTGATCAGTTTCTACCATTTAAAAGATGAAAGAGTCTTTAAAGCGCAGCAGAATTTGTGAAAAGAATCAAGAAAATTACCCATAATTTTTAGTGCATTTTTGCGATATAAATTTTAATTGGAGAAATAACTATGAAAGTATGGGACATTTTTGCAATAACAATGATTATAGTCTGTTACTTTGTATATGAAACTCAGAGTAAACAACATCGGAAGCGGACAAATAGTCGCAAAATGTCCATCATTGTTTATATATATTTTGTAATAAATTATGTAATCCATTGTTAAAATTCATGAAATCGCTTTCGTCACACTTATCATTCGTGTTAAGCAAATCTATCTCAAACACTGTGAGTGTCCTTTTTAAGTACGACGCAAACAAGTTCGTCGTTCATTCCCAGCAGTTCATATGATTAACCGCACACAGTGAAAATCGAATAGAGCTCTTTTATCGGCTCTACTGATACATCGCTGATAACATTCGACTTTTAGTATAGTTTTAAAAAAAATGCTACAGCATGAATGCAATAAGAAGATGAAGAAATGGAAAGAAGAGATTAATCAACGTGAATTTTATTTAGATGGCATTCGAGGTTTTTTTTTAGTTTTAACTTGATCGTAATTTGAGAACGCTTGAGATGGGAAGCCCCTTTTAATCTGATTTTGATATTATTCATTGCAAATTTTTTGTTTCGCTGTCCAATTACGCACCTCTCTTTAATCATCATTTTTTACTCTTCGACTCACTTATGTTGATATTCAATTATTTATAACAACCAGGGAGTTGACGTATTGTCATTTTGGGCTGCAAGGATGAAGGCGCCATACAGAAGTTGGGGGGCTTGATTTTTCACGCTGCAGAACAATTACAATCAATGCGTTCAAATACAGAACTGCAGACGAAACTTTATCATAAATAGTTCTTTTGGCACATTTTAATGTGACTCTTTAGTTTAATATGTCAACTCCCTGATTACAACGCCTATTTATCTTTTTTTTTATATTCATCTATATATTGGTATGAAATCAATCATTTTCATGTACTTTTTTCTGTGTTCAATTTGATATGTGCGCACGATGGAATTGCATTTTTACATCATTTGTTCAACTGTAATCAATCTCGAATTTTTCCAACTGTACCCATGGATATGCTGCTAATCAATAAAATGGAATTGGTGAGTGATTTCAATTAACTCATAATTCACTTAATTTTATTTTGGTTAAATTGAAAATGCAATGAAAATATAAGAAAATACAACGTATTGTGTAGCAATGTAAACATTCAACTGACGTTAGTGGATCTGTAAATTATTTTTCACAAGTTTGCAATGAATTCATCATACCCAATGCCAAAAAATGGCAAATATTATACTGTAATATTGTTTTATAAATCATTATGCTGGAGAATTCTATATAATTTCTCATATTGGTATCGATTTTATTTGAGTTTGAAATTCACCAGCATCTTATGATTTATCCACCAATAGTGCAAGCGTTGAATCGTCATAGGCATGCCTATTCCGTGCACGGAAGCTCATAATTGTTTTGCATTTGTGGATAAAGATTTTTCCTACACTCACATCGTTAAAAAATACATTAACAGCTGCCAAAGCGTTCTTATAGTTGCTACTTGTGTTCTGTTCAGTTTAGGGTTAAGAAAGTGTTTTTATGCAATTTGCTGAGCGCCAAGTCCCTAAATTTTTTTTATTATATTTGTTTTTCATTTTTATTTCATATCGTTTTATTTTTGTTTAATTGTTTTTTATGCGGATGATCATGACGAACATATGCAATATCTAATCCTTGCGACACCTCACCTCAATGCTGCAAATACTATGACTACAATCATCACTTCATCTAATATCGTTAAAATTCGGAATAATCAAAACATGGTTAACAAAATTTCAATCGTTTTCGTCGGAAACTTATTGGCAATATATTCATCTTTATATGCAAAATGATATGAAAATGGTCCATATAAAAATGTGCTAATTTTGAAAGAACGCCGAACAGAATAACACCCTCTGTGAAATCTGCCAGGAACTTTCCAAGAAACAATCCACTGAGATCTACTTTTCATTCGGGTAAGTATCAATAAATTAATACTTAGGTTGCAGAGAAACAAAGATGCATGTTATTGTTGTGATTTGAAATTCGTAAAAGTCAATGGGCAATCCGATTTTAAAAATTGGGGAAATTTTTGGACAAGGTGGGAATCTGTTATACATATATAACTGAGCGAGGCAAAGAAAGCAAGAATGTTTTTGACCAGAGCGAATTACTAATCCAGTTTTATTTCATAAAAAAAGAAATTTTTGTCTGAGACAAATTTGCTTATAAAGCGAATTTATTTTAAATGGAAGTAAAAAGAATAAATATGATGAATATGAACTAATACACCAGACATTTTAGACAGCTCTTTAGACAGAAATTCCTTTTTTAGATAGAATTCTCCGCATAGCAAACCTATGGTGCCCCTTCTTTTTGCTAATTCTTCGTTTTTAACCGTACTTTCTATTCAAACTAATATTAAAGCTATAAATCATTTGCAGAGAACAGAACCGTTACGCGTATTCTCTGTTGCGATCTGTTTATTAAACCTAGCGCGCTTGGTTTTGTTCTTTTATAAACTTTTGTAATCATAGTTTTGGGATGAAATTTTTTGCACGCTGCAGAAAGAATTTTTCGATTTTGCGATACGGCTGTAAAAATAATTGCAGAGATTCTGTTGTCTATTCGATTCTCATATAATTTATATGGAGATAAGCGCATTCCTTGTGCAATCGCATGACTCAGCGCTCAAAATACAAAGCGCACAGCGCAATATAGCACACAACCAAGCAATATATTGGAATATCGACAATTTCAATAAGATTTCCAAAATAGCGGGTATTTTGCATTAAAATTCAAAAGAGCAGAAAACAAATCCATGTTCTGTGTGGTAAATACGGATTTTTCTGTCATTTTAATGGATTTAAATAAGACGAATCATGTCGAGAGGAATCGACTGGACAATAAAGTCTATGTAACGGTCTACATCAAAGTCAACGATTGTAACCGCCAACAATCTTATATAGGAGCATTGTTTCAGTCGGGCATTTATAGTCTTCCATTGCAATTGTTTTCGGCTTAAATAATTGTTTCTTCTCACAAAGACAAAGGAATCTTATAAACAATACAATTTCTAACACATTTTTGCATCAATATTCTCCGTAATTGGATCGAGAGGGGCTACAGAACTAACTCAAAAAATATGAGAATAGTATTTTGATTCTTTCTTGTTGTCCACTTTCCTTTTAATTTCAAGTCCAACCAAGATTGAGGAATCACGCATTGGACTATACAGGAACTGGCGGTGGTGCTGCTGAATCGCCTCACACAGGACGCACTAGCTTTTTTTCTAAAATTTCATCACGATTCAGTAAACGGTAAGGGATTTTATGAAACCTCATTGAAATATTTTAATGCTTTTTTAGCAGTGACTACAATCGTTGCAGTTTCGGTACACGGTAAAAAACTGTATTTTATACCGGTACAAGCTTTGTGCAATTTTCCTTTCTAAAATGTGTACTGTACCGCACACTGTATCGGTCGCAGCCCCTGCTCTTTCTTGATTATTCAAATGAACTTAACTTAAAGTTTGAAAACAAATAGTTATATAGGATTTAAATTCAATAAAAAGATCATTTGAAATGACTCATCAATATTTGGGGCCATCATTCTGTTCTCCCTAAAGTAATTATGATATCACATTATTTTGTGATTAAACCGATACCATGGTTTAAATTTATTAACAGTGTGACATTTGTTCCATGTGATTAGAAATAAAAAAAAAACACCCTAAACACACAATCAAATCTTTTTAGCAGTTTACCTTTTCAATTTATCATCATTTAACTAATGAATTCCGCAGCCACTTCCAAATTGCAATGCAAAAATATAAACATTTCAAAAAATTTACATTTCGCTTGTTAGTAATAAACAATATTTAGCACTGGCCGGTGTCTGCAGAATAATCGTACAGAAATAGTAGAAAGTAAATGAGTCATCTGTGATGACCAATACACGAATACTCTTTGGGCTCAATGAGCTACATGTATTGGTCAGCGGATTCTTACACTATCTGTATAATCATTGTACAGGCACCGACCAGACCCGAAAATTGTTGTATTAATAGTGTGCGAATTTTCAAATATTTGTGCGTGTTTAAATTTTCTATTTACTTTTCTATTGCACTTATTTCATGGTAAAATTGAACACATATTTCTAGAAATCAGACGAAAAATTCATTCATTGTTCACATTTCAATCAAGCCCTTGTTTAATTGACAAATTTATTAGGATTTTTCTTATAAAGATATAAATATTAAGATAAGAGTGCAGAATGGAGTTAAACTTATCGCTGCCAGCACTTTACTTGTAAACAATACTTGATAGCGTTCATAAGACAGTGCGATAAGGGAAACATGCTAATAGTAGTGCGATCTCTCATACAAGTCTAATGGTAAAATGCAGAGTTAATCTGTTTCTTTTCGTTTCGATCATATGTGGAAATATATTAGTACCTTCATTATTTTGTCGTACTGTTGTATACGGTTAAAGTATCGCTTACACTTAAGGCCCTGATAGTGTTTAAACAATATGAAAATAATTGTGCATAAGGATATAACAATTTTTTAGATAATCTTTGACGTTATTCTGGAACATACAATAACCGGCTACTACAAGTTTCATATTACTAGAATATCTCGAAAAAGACTACACAGGATTTAGAAAAATATAGCGAGTGAAATATAAATAGTCGAAATATGGACAGCGATATCATCATGAAGTATATTTAAAAAAAATGTTGGCATAGAGATAGCTAATAATATTGTTTATAACTCGGAACTTATTTTTTATTGAAACTTTGAAAATTTTTAATGCGTTAAATTCAAACTACTAACTAGAAATGTCAGCTATTTGATCGTTGGTTTTCACATTTTAATCAAATGGATTAAAATGGAAATGGAACTCTCAAAAGAATTTGTTTAAATGGAACAACATAAAATTGTCATAAAAGTGAAAAACGAGAGAAAAATTGTACCAATTATTTTTTTCCGAAGCGGAACATTGCCAATGCATTGCAAACTGATTGAAAAAATAATTTATCACTTTAAAACAATCTGATCTCCATTTTCTTTTCTATGACAAATTTAACGATTTTCTCACGTTTATGTATTTTTTTAAGAGTTTCATTTTCCTTCTGAACCATCCACTCTCTAAATTACCTCATTTGAATAAACTCAAGAAGAAAATATGAAAAGCATATTCTAGAACTTCTTTCTTAAGAGGCTATTCAATATAATATACTGGTAATATAGCGTATGATATTTATTTCAGCCCATTATAAATAATTGTTGAATCAAATTTTTAGAATATGTAAGTTGAAAATTCAAATCATTTCTATTTTTTCTGACAATAATGTCATTGAGTCTCAAATGGAATCTGAAATACAGATGATTCAAATGAAATTAAAATACCAGAAGAAATTCACAAATAGAATATTTATGTATGCATCTATGTACACCTTCTCACTAATACTACTACGGGAAGCACGCTATTACCTAAATGGTCATTTGTGAGGACGAAAATGAATTATTCCTGCGCTTTTGATTGCACGTTTTTAGTCTTCATTTGTTGTCCGCATCATTTTTACAATAAATGATTGATTGCTCATTCAATTTTACATGGAAAATAATATGAGGGAAAAAGCACACAGAGAACTTATTTCGGTGAATTCCTACAGAAATTGCTATAGTATAGGTGCTCGTATAGTTGATCGGGAAGTGTAAGTAGCAACCAAGTTTTGAAGCTGCCGAAAAGCATTGGCAATTTAAATCTCATTAACTACATGAAAATCATGAAAATCATGTAGAAATCTTAACTAACCTTCAGCTATGTATAAAGCGCATATACTACTTGAATTTCTGTAGTTTAGAGCAATCATGTATGGGTTGATTCCAAAGTGGTTTTAAACGTATGCGAATGTTCACCGAACTGGAATAAATAATCTTTCTATGACTGAAGGATATACCGAATAAATACTTTGATACGAGTTTGGCTTGTAAAGAAATTACTGAATGCTTTGCTAGTTTAATTCATTCGATTTCGTTCAAAATTTCAAAACAAGTTTATTATGCATGTAAAAATTATTTTCAAAATTTGAGATGATTCCTACACAAGTTATAAAAGTGTGTGCTGAGTGCTATATATATATATATATATGTGTGTGTAACAAAGTGTAGGAATGAGATAGCGACTGCGTCACATTTGCTTTTTCGCTCGTCACTACTGCTTTGATTGTCAATTTGCTTGCGCATTTTGATAAAAGACGATACGCATGACAAAATGAACCATTTATCTTTTAAGCTTTACTGAACAAGTGGGCTAGCAATCTCAGTATGTGCGGTATTGAACGGCGTAAAGTGTCAAACAACTAGCGTTATCATACGATTTAATTGGAATGAATCATAAAAACATGCGAATTTAATCCTCAATTTGGCGTCCTAACTTAACTTCTCATAAACGTTATAAATGTATTTAAATTTGCAATCTCCACATCAACATGGTGAAGAATTTGTATTTTGATTGAATAGTTGCAGTTAGATCCATTGATATTTTGACAAATCACCAAAAATCAAGTCATTGTATCGTTTGATGTGTGTGTGTGTGTGTTTTTTTGTGCTAGGAGGGGGAAATCTTGCATAGGTACTGGTTTCGTCGGTGCTACGCGTCAGTGTGCCGGATTCCTACCGACTAAAACCCCTTCCTTTTGTTCTCCTGCCGGTCCTTCCCGGGACCAACGTGAGGTATTAGTTCGGGGGGCCTGCTGCGCTCATGCGCCCGCCGTTTCTATTTCTTGTACTTCCTCATTCTCTGTTGCTTGGTCTTTGTTCCATTTTGTCCTTAGTGTGGACATTATTTTGGTCACTGCATTTGCTACTGCGTTCCATAAAAAAATCATATCATTGTATTTCCCCTGATTCTCCTGAATCAGGCCGGTTTAACCATGGTTTTTCCAATTTTGATATGCAAGCTTCACTTTCATATTATCCCTCCCCTGACTGTATTCTCTTTGCAAAAGACGCACCATGGAAGGAATTTATGCCGTATTGGGACTTTGAATAGCTTGTTCTCAGCTTGCTGTGAACACATATTGGCATAAATGTAGGCTTCGTAACAAATAAATAAATAAATAAATAAATGTGCTCTCGTCTGCGCACATTCTTTGCTCCACATTCTCCGCGTTCGTGTTTCGCTCCGTCTGGGTCAGCATTTCCGCTCGTTCCGATTCAAATTGGGGGCAGGAAAAGACTACGCGATCTGGTTTTTTCTTCGGTTTGCCACAATTAGGGCAGAAGGATGATCTTGCATGCCCGAATCTGTGTAGGTATTATCCCTGACAATTCAATGTTCCATAAATACATACAAATGTTGAAAACATACAAGCACAAAATACATGCTACGCGCATGTGTTTTGCATCGTTGTTCATTTTAGGTAACGGTAACTTGTTTACGTTTTATCCGTTACCGTTTCATGTAACTATTGCAAAGCAAAAATCAATACAAACAAAGAGATATATATTTAGATATTTTATTAAACATTTTTGGTTTTCACAAGTAAAAGATTGTTGGCCATATTTAGATGATTTGAACGTAATGTTTTTTCTTCCTTTACTAAAATTAATATTTATGATAGATGTTTCCGCCGTGATAAAGGACGCATCTGAATCTTCTGGCGAGAGAGCTATATAAATTATTGAACACATCTGAAATTAAAGTTGTCTTAACTTAGCTAGCTTATAAGCCATACGTCTTAATCAAGTTCAAACATTAATCATAAAATCAATTTCATTTATATTTACCCTGTCGATTTCTCAAATTCTCCCATCTGTTAAAAAAGTGTTCATTCAATCCGGCATGATTTCTTTGAATCAATTGTGGTCGATCGTGTTCCAAATATTTTCAATCAAGTTCAAATCAGGGCTCAGTGCTGGATGACTTAATATTGGAATGCGTCTTTCCTCGAAAAATGCACGAACTCTTCTGGCAGTGTGGACCGCTGAATTATCTTGAATCAAATAAATGTTTTCGATGCTTCCGAACTGTCTTTCAATAGATGGCAATACCACTTCTTCGAGAATTTCGAGATAAGCACAACTAATCCAACCCCAGTAACCAGCAGAAACAAAACCACTTCGGCTGTCTTCGCAAACAAATTCTGGCAAATATCTCTGGCCTTTTGGTCTATAGACACGAACACTATGGGCTTCATCGCTACGAAATGTTTTTTCGTCTGTAAATATTATTTTTTCGAAGTTCTCTTCTTTAAAAACATCCAACATAAAACGGCAATGGTTCATTCGGTCTTGTTTGTGTCGTTCTGTTAGTTTTATATGATGTGCGGCAGTATAATTACCCAAACCGGTCTCATGAATTCTTCGAAGCGCAGTACGATATGGAACATCCTGTAATGCTGATGCCCGAACCGCTGATGAAAATGGATTGGCTTTGACATATTCCGCTATCAAAACGTCCTGAGCATTCGTTGTGATACGAGGTCTGCCTGGACCAAACTTTCTTTGCACATTCCCATCTCGTGCGTATCTGTCCAGCCACATTCGAACAGTTTTCACAGAAGTTTCAGCCATCTGTGCAATTGTTTCCAAACTTTGATGGCCTTCAATTCTTAATGAAATAATTCTACCCTTTTGGGCATCAGTGAGTTTTTTAGATTTATCAACTCGCGAGAAACAATCCATATTAAATTGATAGTGAATCAATAAACAGACAAAAATCGAATGTGACTATTCCAAGCGAGATTGAAATTAGCACATCAATCTTATGCACATCATCTAAGCGTAAAATAAATAAATGTGTTTCGTCGTTGCTAAGAGTAAATAAACTAAATCATAACGGAACGGTCCGATTAATCTGCGTCACACAATTTATGCGACAAATGTATTGAAAAGCATCAGCGACTTAATATGCGGCGAACAATCAATAGAAAGTGTGCATGAGAAGTAAACACGCACAGACAAAGCCCGTATTATACGCTATGCGTGTTTACCGTAGTAGGAACATTCTTTTGTCAGGGATAATACTTCCTGAAGCACCCGTGACCCGATAGAAACTGGATCAGGTCGAAGTTTATTTCGCCGTGTTTTCTGTTTGTCCATGCTGCGATATTTGGGATCAGCTGGTGGGTTCATCTGCCTTTCTCCGAGGTGTCCCATTCCGTCTGCTATCTGCTCAGTGACTCCTTCCTTCCTTGCTTTCGTGCTTGTCGGGCACTTAGCGCGTTTCTTATTCTCTTACTGTAGCACTGGCTGTCCCCGCCTATCGTTATAGTGAAAGGGGCCATGCCGGCTAGTACGCGGACCGCATCGAAGGATATAATCCTGTACGCGCTCTTTACTCTCATCGCTGATAATCTGTGTACTCTTTTCAGCAGTACCTGGTTCTTCTTTGTTTGTAGCACGTTTGTCCATGCTGGGCCGCCGTATCTCAATAGAGACGCCTACGGTTGGACCTACGGTTTCGGCATTATTCTCGCTAGTGCTGTGTGGGCCTTCGCTACATTTTCACAGATGTATTCGACGTGTTCGTTGAAGTTCATGCGGTCGTCCAACATTACTCCGAGATACTTCAGTTGTCTATCTGATGATATCTTGTGGTCTCCGGCTGTGATTAGTGCTGTCGCCGGTTTTTTTGTTGTTACTTACTAGTATCACTTCAGATTTGTGGTGGGCTAGCTGTAGTTTGACTGAGCTCAGCTATTGTCCCACTGCTTCTATCGCCTCTGAGGCGAGAGCTTCTACTTCTACTGTGGATAAGCCCACTACTATGATGACTATATCATCAATTTCAGTACTCCGTTGTACATTATTTTCCACAGTGTTGGTCCCAGGATGGAGCCCTGTGGCACACCTGTAATGACTTTGTACTTCTTTCTGCCGTCGTCTGTGTCATACAGAAGAATCCAGCTTTCGAAGTAGCTCCCTAGTATTCGGTGCAGTGATCGGGACAACCCGGATGCTTTTCAGCGCCTCAGCTATAGCTTCCCAGCTTGCGCTGTTGAAGGCATTTCTGATGTCTAGTGTAGTTACTCCGCAGAAGTGGAATCCTTGTCTCTTCTTTTGTCTCGTGCTTTGTCGGTGTGCCCTAAAACTTTCTTGATGGCGTCCATAGTTGATTTTCCCTTACGGAAACCGAACTGCATGTCTGACAGCCCATTGTTGCCTTCCAGTTGCCTCCCATTGTTGCTCTTGCAGTTTTCCCAAGATACCCAGCAGGCATATCGGCCCATGGGACGATGGGTCTCCCGGTGGTTTCCCTGGTTTCGGTAAGAGAACCAGTTTGTGTCTTTTCCATATGTCTGGGAAGTGACCCTTGTCGAAGCACTTCTGCATTGTCGCCCTGACCATTTTTGGGTAGGTTCGGATCGCCGTTTTCAAAGCTGCGTTTGAGATCTCATCTGGGCCCAGCGCTTTGTTTGTACAGGGTTTACCAATAAGATGTTTGTTTTTGAATCTTAAATGAAACACACATTTTGTATAAAAATGCTGTGGATTTTTATTGATATGTAAATTAGAAGGTCTACCATTTATGAATGAAAAATAATATCCTTCAAATGTCCACCACGAGCACGCTTACAGACATCGATTCTTTCGTCAAAATTTTCACATTTTGGCATAATTGACTCTCACTGTTCTGTACCGAACCAGTAGACTTGAATTTATTCTTGATAGCGGTTTCAGAAGGCCGCTTATGATGACCAAAATTATCGCGAATTTTACGAAATGTGGTTTTCACACATTGACCATTTTCGTAAAAGGTTTCGATGATTTTAATACGATTTCCTATTAAAATTGAAGACATTTTCACAAATGGCAAAGCTTCTGCAGTACATATGTCAAAAAACTAAATGTCAGAACTGTCAAAATATCAGAATATGTCTCTATTGAATAACAAACATCTTGTTGGTAAACCCTGTATTCATCTTTTTGGCTGCTGCTAGAAGCTTTTCTGTGGACACTGGGCGTATGTTGACCTCCTCTTGGTTGTTTTGTTGTTGCGGCCAGGTCCTCGGCTAGTGTTGTGGAAAGAGGCCTTTGAATATAGTGTTTAGTTTCTCCGGGCACGTTTCGATCGGCATAGATAGACTACGAAGTCTCTTCATTGCCATTCAGTATGCTCTCTCTCCCCCAGGGATTTTCGTCTGCTTTCCAGCATAGCTCTATGTAGCGCCTTCCTCTTGCTCGCTTTTAGAGTTCTTCTCTCCGTTCTATTCTCACGTTTTCGTCCCTGGCTCTTTGCATCTGTCTTCTGGCTTTAAGACATTTATTAAGATGGTTATCAAAAGGTTTTTATCAGAATGCAACATTTGAAAAATAATATTTTAAAATGGAACATATCAAATCATTTTTTTTCAAAATGCAACACAAAAATATCATTTTTTTAAAGTGGAACATACGATTCAAGATAAACACATTTTGCAATGTTTCACTCTAATGAAATGCTTTGAAGATGTTCCACTTTTTCAAAATACTTATTTTTGTTTATTTATTTACAATATTTATTTGTTATGAAGCCCAAATTTATGCCAATATGTGTTCAACACAGCAAGCTTTGCTCATGCTGGTCATAGACCCAATACGGCACAAATTCCGCTCATGGTGCGTCTTTTGTAAACAGAAAATCACAGGGTGGGATGATATTCATGAAGAGACTTTGAATATCGGAAATTGAATCCGGAAAACCATGGCAAAACCGGCCTGACTCATAAGAGTCAGTGATCACTTGAAACATCAGAAATGTTTCACTTCTATGTGTTCGAAAAATATGTCCCATATTCTTTCTAGGCCGATCATACGTTTTCAGTATATTTTTATTACCGATGCGTGCACGCAGATGTTTTATACACCCATATGGTACACACTGTGTAAAAACTAGTCATACCACACTTATGATTTTATATATAAAACGATTTCAATATCTATTGAAAATATGGACAAGATAGTATGTCTTTGTGTTGTAAATGTACACTAACATGAAAAACGTTTAGATGACCTCATGCAAACACATGTCTTGGAATTTTAAACGTTTCATATGATTTTCACAACCAACGTTTTTTTTTTTCATAAAAAAATAAAATATTTGGCGTGTTGAGGTGATGTAAAACTCAATCGAATTTTTTCGAAAGAACATTGTTCTAGCTCTTGAATTAGTATAAAATATGTAAATGCCAAAAATATGTGTTTGTATTGGTGAATCTGAACGCTTTTCGTGTCAGTGTACATGAAATTAAACAGTGTTTTTTATGTTTTCTCCTCTTTTGTATTATAATTTCAAACTTTTAAATTTATTGTTTTCTAAAAAAAAGTTAATGACTTGTAATACCATTCTTGTCGATATTTTCAAAAGATAAATATGTGCCTGTTGATTGTAGTTGTGCCACATAGATATGATTCGGATTATAGTAAATTACGGTACCTGACATCCTAGCATATATGCTTATATACGTTCTTCTTTTACTTTTGAGAGTGCACACTAAGATTATGACAGTTCAAAACTCAACTTTATTTCACAAGTTTGGATTACAGTTCCATTTTTTATAAGTCATGAAGTTTGCAACAATACTGTCACATTTTACGGTTTTCCCATCTGAGGCAGTGGCTCCCGCTCATCTCGCTGTGAATACTCTTTGCATGAGGCTTGGATCTTCAGAATTTAGGCAGAATATATAAAATGATAGGTGCACTCTAAACAACGGTTCGATCTTAACGTCGAATATTGAGATGTATTAATGTTCTTTAATACTAATATCAATACTGAGGGGAATTGCATGCTTAAAGAAAGCGCAGATATTGGCAGATATTGTGAATGCGTAATATCCACAAATATTCACTTTATTTATATCAGCAGATATTTATGGATATTTGAACATAGGATTCCCATCGATTTATACCAGTTTTAAGATCGTATAAACGGTTAATACCTGTGTTAAGTATTTAATAAGATAGCATGTTTGCTGATTTGTGCATCTACACAGTAAATAAAGTATCTGGAAAAAGTACAGACATCGGTTGTCAAATCGAATTTTCCAACCATTTTTGTATGAAGGTTATTAACTTCGCAACATTTTCTGTAAAATTGAACTGTTGTAAAATGTTGCGAAGTTCACATCCTTCTTACAAAAATGGTTGGAAAATGCGATTTTACAACCGCTGTCTTTACTTTTTACAGATACTTTATTTTCTGTGTATAGATTCAATATTGCGTAAAGGCCACGTAAATAGATACACTCAATATTCGCAATTTGTTATATATATACATATATATTATACATATATAATATATGTATATATATAACAAATAATGTTTCCATGTATAATATATATGTATGTATATAACAAATGTAATCGGAGAAGTAATACCGGATTGCAAATACAAATTACTGTTAAATAACGTGTCGGAGTAATATTCGGATTACAAAAGGGGATTACATAATTCGATTAAAAAACGACACGTTATTTAATAGCTCTCAAAATTACTGCCGGACTCTGGTCAAATCGATCTGCATGAAGTCCATGAATTGAGTAAATTGCTTAGTCTCATCAAAAAGTAAATAAGTTCTTTCAATCATTCTATTATTTTCCATCGCATAGAGTAGATGTGTATTAATATATAATATAATTCCCCTGATTCTCCTGAGTCGGACCAGTTTTGCCCAGGGAGTACAAAGCGATATCGATAGTATTTATAATGTTTCCGAAAAAGCGTTTATTTCGTATTTTAGCACATGAGAGTAAAAGAGAGATCATTTTCTGTGTGGACTTCATTGATTCCCCTTTCACTCTCATGCTATTGAATACGAAATAAGCACAATTTCGGAAATATTTTTAATACTATCGATATCGCTTTGTATTCCCTAATTTTGCCATGGTTTTTCAGACCCAATCTCTGGTATTTTAAGTCTCTTCATAAATACTTAAGTTCCCATCGGGCCGCATTTTGACGACCAGTTCGGGTCGGAATCGGTCGGTCCTCGGGCCAACTTGATAACACTGTTATTTCAGGAAGTAATAAAAGACTATTTGTAAAAGACGCAATATGAGCGAAATTTTCATTACATTGAAGTCGTGCAAACTCAGCATTTTGAATGGATAGTTCATATTGCACAGCAGATTTGTTGACTGTCAATAGTGGCTGCCATTATTTTTGGTATACATAAGCCAAATAAACCTTATTTTGAAATAAATTCATTGAGTATTATTCCCAACTTAAAAAGCAAGGGCAAAAACTGATAGTTTCTAAAAATGATATCAAAAAATACCATCAATTCAAATGATATTTGACAAAAATGTGGCAAATCTCTGGGATAGTCTTTTGTACATATTATTTAGTAGAAAGAGAGGAAAACATTTATTTCTTGATCAAAATTAACGCTCATTTCTTATAAATTTAAATGATTTTTTTGCTTTATTTTTCTAAGTTTTTATTTTCTATTTCTCCTTTCTTTTTATTTTATTTTTTACAGGTTAAGCGTATTTACGAATAAAAATAGTTTGAATAATTCCTAAGATTCATGTCAATAGTTAAACTTCAAACATCAAATTGTTTTAGAACTGTGAAAAATCAAAGACCAATTTGCACAAAACGAGCACACAAACACACACACATTCATTTAGGAAGCAGCATTAGCACAATGCTAAAAAATATACACTCGTGCATTAAAAAAACTTGGTGGCAAAAAGGAATGGTTTTTTGTTAAGGTAGGCGAGATAAATACAAAAAAACCTTCAGTATTCCTACCGTAATTAAAACCGGAAACATGATAGCTTGGAACGATGTTTATTTCTATGATTATAAGATATCAGTGTATCTTGAGAAATGATTCCATTTTCAATATCAACACTTTGATTTAATAAGTGAGATTGAACACAAGACTCGACATCGCATATCTTGTCCTCGCTCACAAAAAAATCAGCAAGCGAAAGTAGGATATTGTGATATGAGCATTATTTTCATTCTCATTCATTCAATTGAATGCTGTTTGTTCGAAGATATCAAATTGAATAAAAAGCACATTGTCCATGTTGTTAAAAGTTTTCATGCTTACTTAAAAAAATTCTTCTGACAACACATTAAATTGTTAACACAAATTTACATTTCATTATTTCATACTGTTATATGTAAGAGTTTCATCTCCATTTATTATATCTTCGATCGTATTACAATCTATAGTTACACACATATTCTCAGTGTCACAATCTGTTATTTAAAGACATAAACTCATCTGATGTTCGAGATATTATGCAAAACAATTTTTTAAATGAATCCGTGTACAATATACTAGTTTATCGTTTTTGAAACTATTTAATTCAATAAATTATTCTTGTTCACGTTTTTGAGTAATAAATATGTGTTAACTCACTGTTTAATTTCATGCATAGAAAGTAAGAAATTGATTCGAGTATTGTGTCATCTACTCGACCGTACAACGAAATACTTTACCTAAACTAAAATTGTATTCGACAACCCTTCATGAATTAATGACTCAATTCCACGATCACAGCGAAAAGTTCACGAAAACAGCAAGACTCATTGTGTGGACGATTAGATGGCGCAAACTTCATCTATCATTTGTCTTTTCCATTTGGGCAATATGGACTTCAATCTTAAAATAAAGTGATTATAAAATACAATCGATTTTGAATATAACTAAGCGAATTTGTTATGAATATCGTTTTTGTACTTTTTTCTGGTATCAGTAACGTGTAAAGAGATGAATTTTCTTCTAGAAACAAAGTTTATTATTCAAAATTTCACTTTGCATTAAGTGCAAATCTGAGTTGGATATATTTATATCGTTGTTGTACCTCCATAATGATCATTGTTGATCGAAGTTATTATGATATTCAAGCATAAATTCTAATTGCTGAGCTTAAAACCAAAAAAGAGAATAAATAAAAATATTTACCACAGTGATGGATTTAAATTACGTTTTGTAAATAAAGTAACGGTCTATTATACGCGTTTTCAAAGCGTTTGCGTAAAAAATTTCACGAACAATGAGAAATTTACTCAAAAGTCCGACTGTTTTTCATACGAAAATTTTGTGTTTATTATACCCAACCCCGGATGTTTTTTTGCTCGAAAAACATAAATATGATGAACAGAGATATCATATTTAGATATCAATAAATTCGCGAGGCATTTTTTGCAAATACAAATTGAAAAGAAAATAATTGCTCTCTCTCTCTCTCTGGGATTCGAACCATGATCTCAGCGGACGAAACAATCGCAAAATATTAAATATGGAAGAAACATAGGGAAAATCCATCTAAAATGTAAATGTTTTCAGAGTTCTCAAAACATTTAGAGCCTTCTACCAATACGCTAAGTTTTCGTTCGAAATGCGGTTGAAATGACAAGTAAATGTTTATGTAATATTCAGAAAACCAACTTGGAAAATCGGAACATTTTGTCAGTATACAGCCATCACATAAAAGGTGGTGATTCTGTTTTGACAGTTTGGATGATATTTGAATGTTTTCCTCACATCATGAGGAAACTAAGTATGGAATATCCGCAACTAATGTCTGTAATAATTATTGATCAAATAGATTGTAATATTTATAATTAATTGTTGTTTCGACTGTTTATCCATATTGTTGGAGATTTGGATCGAACAAATCTATTGAAATGTAAAAATTAAAGTTCAAATGCTTATTTAGTTGAGGAATTAGTAGCTAGTGAGTAGGCCATGCGTTTTACATAAAGTGTATGGAATTCATATTCTTAACAAACGTAATACATTTACATCAGAGGATTTACATGTGGAGACTACAGGAACGAAGCGGAACCATGAAATATGAAGTCCCCAACTTCTGTATGGCACCTCCATCTTTGCAGCCGAAAATGTCAATATGTAGTTAAACTCCTCGGATTACATATTTTGTTACGGCTGTGCCGTACGCTGTTTCAGCGAGCGGTTGTGTGAAACAAAACTTTACACAGCTGAGATGTGGTCTGCGTATTTTGCAGCTTTGGATATGGTATTCAATAAAATTTTACGGCAAACGCACGGCCTGAAGGGAAGCAAGTATTTTTTTTCATTTCCGTTTTGTGAAATTCGCAGTACTGATAAGTGATGTCGGATTGATGGATTCAACAAATTTGAGATGTTTGTTGGAATAAACAATATTGTTAAAGACACTCACCACTTATTCTTTATCAGTACGCTTTGAAAAATGTCTCCAGCTTCACAATGGACTGTCCATTTTCTTTCATTCCGCGTCACTAATAAAGTATAAGGGATAACTGCCCAGCAATGCTGTGCTATTCAACATGTACAGCAACTTTGCTGAGGACATCAATCCCCTATCTCTTTTCATTAGCGAATCAGCGTATCAAAAATTACATCCTTTTTGATACGAAATGCGCTGTTGAAACGTACACACACGTAATGATGACTTTAAATCGTTTACGCGCCTTTTCACCAAATCTAGTACAGTTTTGAGCAATTCCAAACCAAGGCTGGAATAGATTGTCAAAATGTATCATTTTGATTTTAACACAAGATTTACGTGTGTGTTTTTTTTACAAAAACAAAGTCGCTTGAAAAAATACAAATAAATCAGTTATGTTCGAAATTTTCAAAAATGTCCGAATGAGATCAGTCCTATATTTTCATGGCATCTTTATTTTTTAAAAGAGAGAAGAAATTTAATATAACAATAAGAAGCAAAAAATGATCAAAATATTTTTTCATCTCGGTGGAAAATCGGTGCGTAAAGCCAACTCTTTTGTAAATTTGTGTAATTTGTTGTCAGTATAGTAAGGTGGAGAAATGCCTTTATGAATAAAATGCATAACATGCGTTTAGGTTTATTATTTTTTTTTTTAAACAGGATAATTCAAACAAGTAACAAAATACATAAATTTTTGAGTAAAATTATTGTCATAAATTGCATAATCTATAAACTGTAATGTCATTTTTAGAATTTAAATGTACTGCTTTAAATTTGGATCTAATAAATAAAAATGCTTATAGAACGAATGTAATAGACCTTATAAAATCCACAATCATGATGATATTTGCAGTGCACAAACGAAAGAAGATTCGGCAAACACAGGCAAAATGTAAATTTTTCTCCATCTTCCATTATATTTACATCGAAACTTTACCGCCTCAGACTTCGTAACTCCATACTTGTGGTGCCGCTATCAAGAATAAATTGTATGTAGTTGTCGAGTGTTTTTAAACATATCAATTTTTCCTGATGCTCTTACCTACCAAGCAGGGCCCTATTTAACTCGCACTGTTTGTTCCTCGAAAATCATTCTCATGGAAAGCAGTATGTGCCAGAAAAATATTAATATTATAATAGTTGCCTAGAATAACGATAATTCCATATATATATATATATATATATATCTGTCTTTTTTTTAACTCACAAACTGGTAGCATAAGCACACATAAGTCCGCCCATACAAAATTCTGATGGAATTATGTCCAACAATATTGAATTTCATTCATGAGTTTAGCGACGGACTTAAGTTCCATTGAAAAGACCACATAAATTCAATAACATTGAATCTTGTAATCATATTTTTGGCCTGTACTGTATGTCCCATTCAAAGAGAGTTTATTCCGCCCATATGAAGTTGAAATTACACATTCTTCTGTTACCGGAATTCTAAGCAAAACTGTAAGAATTGAATATATTCAAGAATTGTTTATAAACAAATCTGAGAAGCACATAATGCTGCAATGAGGAGTATTTTTGAGAAAATCTCGGGTTTTGTGAAACGGGCCCAGATTTGAACATATTCCTGATTCACTTTAAAAGTCACATTAAAATCAAAATAGTATGATGAAACAAACAGATGATAAGTTTTACGAGGACAATCAATTACACTGAACCAGGGATGGGTGGATAGGCCGATTAAAGCGTCACCATTCAAATAAATCGCGAATTTCACTACGTCATATATATTGGCAATTGGCACGACGGCATCACAATGAATCCTTTGGCATGGACTCCATGCAGCACAAAATCCTGATGCTAGCGTTATTATAAATTTGAAGAGTAGTAAATTTCGCGATGAAGTTGAAATTTTAGGCCATAATCGTTTGATCGCCCGTACTGATCATCCTTCTCCATACTGCCCTAAATTCCATAAACCGCCCCAGAGCTGGAATATACACACATGAGTGCATAGATGTTGATAATGCACATATACACACAAAGAATTTAAATACACATTTTGTAGTAAATATTTTGTGGATCTATACAGTGAATCCGTGTAACTTCCAATAATCGTTTTATACCTATAATCTATATTTTATATCGTTTGTAATGTCATTAAAGTCCAGTTTAATATTGTGTGTTCTGACATTTATATGATCCTAATAAATCAATCAAATATTTATGCACGATTTTTAAAATGTACCCGAATTTACTGAATAACTCTGAACTATGACTTAAATGAGGGTTCATTTTGAATGCGTGTGCACATAAAAAATATGAGCAAATTGTGCGGATATGCGTGCACTATCAAATTGTTTGCACCCACAACTACAGTGCAAATTCCTGCTCCGGAGTGGTGGATAGTGAATGTTAAGGCAGCTCAGTCGCCGTTTATATTTTTTAATAGTTTAATCAAGTGATTTAACAACAATTTTTCAGAACAATTTTCGAGATAAACTTCAAACTTAATCTTATGGAAAAAAGGAAATTCCACCACTTAAACACATCTTTTAGCAAATTTTTTAATTAGTTTTCTGATTTTTATGGTCCAATGCTCGAACCAAATCAAAATTTTAATATCTGAATGCTTAAATCAATCTTAAATCGCCCAGAAACCTTAAATTAGCTAATAATATTGATCACGATCATGAATCCCGTAAAGACACATAAAAAAAATCGCAGCTAAATAGCAATGAAAACATTAGAACGTGAAACGGAAAATTGAATTATAGCACATCAATTTTAAAGCCGTGATTTCAACAACAATTTGCTCATGTTTTGCTAATGCGATAAATACATCGCCATGATTTATTCTCAACGGTTCAATATCAAAAAATTTTATTGTATAGTTTTATGGGTTAAACCCATGATTGTGCGTAACACCAAACCACAAAAAATGTGTTTTTTTATCGATATATTGCATCGATTCGAAAAATGAGAATTTTCTGCAAGACTTATTTCTTCGAATGAAAACACCAAAAAATACTCAGAAATTCAATTTCAGCCAATTTCGACGTTTGTGACATCAAATCCACTCCAATTTTTCCAAAATGCTGTTGCTTATTAAACTTCTTCATACGGTTTTCTTAAGAATTTTCAAAATTCCCATTTTTTTTTCTCAAATTCCAAACGAGAATAAAATAATATTCTTGTTTTACTTATAGTATATGTGTTTTGTGAGGAAAGGTCTCATAATCATTCTCACCATTTCAATCATTTCATAAATGATAGTTTCTACATAGAGAAAACAGGTAAATTATAGTCAATGGGCGTAAATGATAAAATGTTGGTAAATTTCGCTTGAGTTTTCATTTAGAGTTTGACATCAGCGTTCTTTCAGATAGATATCTAGCCATCTGTATCGAGATATTTGTAGATCGATGATATTTGAAATCTAATCTAGATTAAAAAATCGACTACATGCTGCTAACTGTTTGATTTTCTCGTAAACTTGTCTTAGTCCCAAGACGATCTTTCCTAAAATGAAAAAAAAATTGTTTGAAAACTTCGGAATATAATGAAATAAAGATATAAACCGTGCTTTAAGATTGATATATATTTTTGTTTTATTCACTTGAATAATTTTTACATATTTGCTTGAATTAAATTTTCGTGATTGAATATTTTGTTTCATTAATTTCATATATCTGAGAAGTTAATCAGAGAGATTTCAAATAGATAATATCTATATTTTTACAGAAAATCCACCCTAATCCCTTTGTTTTTTATAAATCAATTTTTATCTGCAACTTTATGTCAAATTTTGCATGATAGTTTAAGGAAAATATAACAGTGTTATTAACCGCCGATTGACTTGAATTCACCATCATTTCTCTTTCTGTATATATTGAATATCTTTGTGTATATACATTTTTTCCAACTTTTTCATAGCTAAATAAAATGGAAACACACATAACAGTATTTTTTATGCATGAAAAATGGAAATTGCATTCTAGAATTCCTTTGACAGTTGAAAATCTCTGAAATTCAAAACTTCCAAATATTTTACATTCATCACGATGAAACGATTGATAATGTGTATTAGATATAACATATGAATGTGCTTATTCGGACGTGCTTAATGAACAAATGTCTAACGGAATCTGTAGTGCTTGTTGTTGGAATTTGGTAATCCGCACAACACAAGTCTTATTGTTTGTACATTCAAGGACAAAAAGAAGGCAGAGCATCACACGGAATGTATGTTAATCAATGAGATAGGCTCTCAAATCATTTGTTTTTTTTAAATGTCTAGAAAAAGAAGAAAAATTGAGTTTTACAGCAAATATATGAGTTATACTCAAAACAATATGGCATTGTCTGGAAAACATTACATTCTTGCATTAAGTCCAGTTGTAAGTATTCTATACAATTTGAGTGCAAGTATAAAATTTCACATGCTTATATTGAAATTGAAGGGAATATTTACAACCGGACTTATAAATGTAACGTATTCCTCACATTACCTTATTTTATAAGTATTGTTCAAATCACTTGAGGTTTACCTACTTAATTATTATTATTATTTCTAATTGAAACTTTCAATCGCGATTGGAAACTGTATATTAGTTTTCAATGCAGCATCGTCAATATTAGATTCTGCTCTCTTTGAAGAATCTCGTTCGAAAAACTCCATAATTGAATGAGTGAGAATCAAAACCGACCTCTTACTATTGTGAAAATTAAAATGAGACTAGAAAAATTTGAAAACACAAATGAGACCCGAAAAATTTTTAAAACAAAAATGTGACCTGAAATTTTAGAAGAATAAAAATGAGATCGTGAAAATTTTGAGGATAAAAATGAGATCGAGAAACTTTTGAAATATGAATGTAGAAATGAGACCAGAAAATGTTGAGAGCGAAAATGAGCATGGAACATTTGAAAATAAAAATGAGACAAGCTTTAAAAAAGTTCTGGGTCTCATTTTTATGCTTACTTTTTTTCTAGTCTCATATTAATCCTCACAATAGTTTGAGGTGGGTTTTCA
The DNA here is from genome assembly GCA_028476595.1 of Obolodiplosis robiniae. Classification (NCBI taxonomy): domain Eukaryota; kingdom Metazoa; phylum Arthropoda; class Insecta; order Diptera; family Cecidomyiidae; genus Obolodiplosis; species Obolodiplosis robiniae. The sequence continues at coordinate 513,861 of CM052017.1, read as the reverse complement.
TGCTCACCCATTCAATTAAATCTAACGTTGAGTTCGAATTTTTCATACCTTATCCGTAGCTTAGTCTTTTAAAGTTGTCCGGTTTGTTCGAAGTAGTCAATCACAAATGAATCGGTGGGAGGAAAACTTACCTCAAGATTAGATAGAAAAAATACTGAAGCTTGAAACTGTTTGGGTAAGATAATGCACCCAAAAAAAGTTTTAAATAATTGTGAAACAAGAATTTATTCAGAATAATTGTGAAACATAAGCTATTGTATATGTAAATACAATGAAAATCATGTTTAACTTTCATTTCGAATAAATTCTTGTTTTTCGTTTGTTTCCAATAATACCCTGATGCAATATTTCTCCCGAATATTCATAGTTTCAATAATTTTCCTATCTTATCTGAAGGTAAGTTTTCTTCTCACCGGTTCAAATATGATATGAAGGCTACAAACTAATAGTCATTAATGTTATAGTTCAAAAATATTTTCAAAGACAAGAAATTAAGATTCAAAACTAATTTTAATGTTTGTACCAGTGAGCAACAGACCTTTAGATAGCCACAGTGTGTGTCTAAGTGTATGAGAGTTTGAATATTGTTGCACATGTCGTAGATAAGGAAAAAGAAAAATGCTGAACAATGAGAAGAAAAAGAATACATTGAAATGCTTCGATAGTAACGAGTCTATATACCCATGGAAGTCGCACCTTAGAATCTATGACATCACAGGATAAAGTGCCAGTTCATCCCACATTGGCATACTTTAGTAACTAAAAGCGTTATTCTCAAAACACAAGTGCTAAAAACGAGATGTCTTCATCTAAAAATCTAAAGTGTGCTGGAGTGAGCTAACATGACACTTTATCCTATACTGTCATAGATTCGGAGCAAATTTTTGCAGTGCAGTTGTGAAAAAGTGGTGATATTAGTATTTTCTTAGCACTAAGTGCTGTGGGAAAGTACTTAAGTACTTTGGTAGTAAGATCTCATCTACAACGAGCTTATTATGTTTGGAAGGAGTAGCATTTTTCATGATAGTAATTGCGTGATCGCTTTTTGATATAGTTTCTTTTCTTTTTGGGATTATTTTACAAAAATTATGATTGAAAACAATGGCCAATGAGGAATTATATGCGTCTGATTTTACAATTATTGATGTGTTTTCAATTTATTCTTTTTTTATTTTTTTATTTTTTCGTTTTTTCATAAGAAGGAAAATACCTATTTGTGAATTAAGCACATTTAACCTATTTGATAATAATGCTACAAACTAATCGCAATTATTAGCTATGTATGGGAATCTTGAATATTGGAAGGATTCTTATCCCTGTTGTAAATCTTCAAATTTTACTTAAATCTACTTTTTTTAGGCCCATCGAAGGCCAAGCAAATAACACCACAAACGCTCTTAGGTAAATACTTTAAATTAAATCATATACAATATGTTACATATATTCCTGACAGATATTTTGTGATCAAAATAATAATTATCCATAGAGAGACAAAAGAGGAAAGTCACTTTGATATTATTCCTGATATCTACAATACTTTCACATTGTGAATAGAATTTTCAAAATATATTCAAAAAGTTTTATGTATTCGAAATGGTCTCCGAGTGACGTTCCGTTTTGTCTTTGATCACTTCAATAAAACAGTTTTAGAATTTCATCAAATTTTGGATATTTGAATCAGATATCTTCCGAGAAGCTAAGTACAGAAACGAAACTATCCATACGTTTGTACCAAAGAGATTCAAAACAAATTTTCGTAACAAAGTGAATAGTTTTGTTTCTATACTTAGCTTCTCGGAGGATATCTTTCAGCCAAACTGATTCATTTATCAATTTTGTACGTAATATATGCCATAAAATCGTGAAAGGAGTCAAGGATATAAACGAATCGACACAAACTATCTATACAAAACTTATTTGAAAAACCAAACAGACAAGGATGAAATAATATGATCTATCTAGTGAGATATTTTACTTTCGTCGATATTTGAAAAAAACAAATGGTCTTCAAATCTAGAATATTTTCCAAATGAAAAATATGCATCTGAAGCAATTCTGTGAAAGGTCCAAACGTGTGAAAAAGTTCTTTGAATGTATTCCGTTTACAAAGTAAAACTGTTTGCACTTGAAATTGCGACTGAAGATGATAGCTTGTGTCTATCGAAGCAATTGTATCGCTGAACGATATGAAAATTAAAGTGACAAAAAAATTGCTTGTATAATTCTTAATATCTCTGTTATTTGAGCTCATACAAAAAAGAGAATACAACATAAATGAACTAAGGATCAGCTCAAAAGCGACACAGAAGACCTCGTTGTCATTGTTGTGCTAGACGTTAAATTCAAATGATTTTCAAGGCGGGATAACAGCAACAATTCTCCTGGCTCTCCTCCAACAACTCTATTTTTCGTCTCCTTTGATTTGCAGCATTCTGTGCTGTCCAGAGGTTGAAAAATCATACAGTCATTATTTTTGATTAAATCAAAATGCACATTTGATTTCATAATTGTCAAGAAATCAAAGATGATAACATTTTTGATTAAAATCAAATTTATTTATAAGTTCATTATGATTTTAATCGGAAGTGTAATCGATTAATCCGTGATTGCATGCGCAAGCACTGTGATACTAAGAACAAAACTTCACTTTGACTGTTGTGACGACGTAAATTGGTTAAAATGTTAAGACTGAAGAAATGCAGTGCTTGACTTTGATTACGTTTCCAATATTGAAAAGAAACCAAAAAAGTTTTTCGCATGAATTTTAAATGAATATTTTTGTTAAATAAAATCATTTTGATTTTTCAGAACATTGTATATAACTTACTTTGGACTGTTAAATATTCAAAGAAAAATAAGGAATGGTTCACACTGCAGGATGCATCGAATGGAAATCAAAATTTTAATCGATTAATTTGCGATTATTAATCATAATCTTAATCATAGCTGTTGATTCATTACTATCAAACGAAATATAAGGGTAATCTTTCATGATTGGAGTAATTATAATCATAATCGTTTAATCAGGATTATAATAATTTCAACCTCTGGTGCTGTCCACATTCGGAATTCATTTCGATTATTTTTTTACGTGGCAAATTTTTTTCATTCATAATGTATGCACACATACACGAATTTTTGTTCAAGATAAATTCCGAAAACAAAATCAATCTCAAAATCAGAATAGAAATAAAATTACCAAAATATCCAAAACATGACCGGGAACTATGAGTGCTTGAGAATAATAATGAAGATACAGAATTATTCGAGCTGGAGTCTCATTTGAACAAATTTTGGTAAAAATGCATCATGAAAAGTCATTTCGCAAAAATGCAAAATTTTAATTTTTTTTAATGAATAATTTCTTGTGAAAAATCTGAAGAATGAATAAATGTAAGAAAAATAGTGATTTGGTTCTTGTTTCACTATTCATTTCATATAATAGATTCATACTTCAGTTTGTTCCTATAAAATTATTGAGATCTTTTTCATTCTGACCGATTCAATTTTGTAAAGTAAATTTAAAAAAAAAAGCGTTCATCATAATAAGAAAAATGCGTTTTCTATCGGCAAAAGTTGATATTTTTGGTCAAAAATGGAGAATTTCAATTTTGAATGAATGGTGCAACCATACCAAAAGTTTGGATCGAAGATCTATAATTAAGATAAACATTTCTGTTTGGTATACTTCTATATTGAAAATAGTAAACTTTCATGAGTATTTTGGGAGCTCTATGATAACAATATGATTGATTCATTTCCATCATCCCGATCGGTAGACCCTGTACAATACTTATATTGTATTATGCGAACGAAAAACAATTTAAATTTTGATCAGTGCTTCGAAAATGCATTTTTCAGATTAATTGTTTATGAAAATATTCATTGAAATAAAAATCAAAATGATCCGTTTTGGAGAATAGTTTACCAAAAAACAGATTTTTCAAGTCCATTATCAAAAATTGAAGTCTATGATAAGATGCCGCTTACTAATTTCATGATTTACCTGTAGTTTCAAGATATCAAGAATTAAAAAATATTCCTTAGACATTTTACGCTAACCGCGATACGACTGACTGAGAATAAATAAGGAAATTTTCATTTCCAGCAAACCGCAACTCATTCGCAAGTTTGATTTTGTTTGCAGGCGTGAGCACTGATCAATTATTTCTCAAGATGTTGAAATTTAAGGAAAATGCGAACAAAATAAAAAGGACAAATAATAGCAATAATTAATTACCAAATAGAGAAAGAGAGAATGTCATAGATTGTTGAATAAGAAATGAATCAACTTCCTCGAAAAAAAATGTCTTGCCGAGTGACAGGGACGGAGTATTTAGACATTCGCACACTGTTGAACAGCTTCCTTTCGTTGTTTCGAAAGATATAAATAAACTTGCGGATAATTGACCAATTAATTTCAGTCACATGTGTCATTGATTATCAATTAACATTTCCGAATAAATGGCGGAAAAATGTTGATTAACCCGCGTAATATTCATGTCAATAATATTAATTGCTTGTTTTTTAAAGTGTGAAGATACACGTATATAGCAGTTAAATTATAGAAATTGTATTCTGACCCCAGTAATTGGGGCACTTTTTAGTGTTAAAATCATTATGTACAACATACAACTAATAACCATTGATTCCATTCCTGAATAAATTTTCCGTTTGGTTTATTTCATCCTAGGGGCTCTTATGTATAAAATATATAGGCAAATATTACAAATATCAGTGTATACAAGGCTGATCGAAAATTAAGGGACAATATGAATGAAAACACATTTGTTCGGCAAAAATTGATTTTATTCCTCAACATATTTTCCTTTTAGCTCGATACACCGAGTCCAACGATCCTCCAACTTTTCTACACCTTTCAAATAATACGATTTGTCAAGTACTCCAAAATAGCCATCAGTTTCGTACTCGACTTCTTCATTCGATTCAAAGCGCTTATCAGACAGCCACCCTTTGAGGTTTCCAAACAGATAATGGTCGCTTGGGGTCTGGAGAATACGGTGGATGAGGAAGCAATTCAAATCCCGATTCATGCAATTTTGCCTGTGCGATGTTCGACGAATGAGCTGGTGCATTATCGTGATGAAACAGCACTTTTTTCTTCCTCAAATTCGGACGTTTTTTCTTGAGTTCGTCTTTCAAACAATCCAATAACGCCGTATAATATGCGCCTGTTATTGTTCTACCCTTTTCAAGGTAGTCGATGAAGAATACACCATGTGCATCTCAAAATACACTGGCTATAACCTTTCCCGCCGATGTTTGCGTGTTTTGTCGCTTCGGTGCACGTCCACCTGGTAAAACCCACTCCTTCGATTCAGGTGATTCTGCTGCATAGTGGTGAATCCATGTTTCGTCCATGGTTATATATCAACGCAAAAACTCAGATGAATTCTTTCAAAACATCTCCAAATTCTCCATTGAAGTGGTCACACGAATGCGTTTTTGATCGATTGTGAGCATACGCGGCACCCAACTTGCACACAGCTTCTTTGCTTGCAAATGTTCATGCAAAATATCACACACACGGTCGTGTGAGATGTTTACCATCTTACCAAACTAATAACCACATTTGGCTCATATTTTGACGGTTTGAAGGTTGGTATAAAAAATATCGGTTTTGAAAAATAGATGGCACTATTTATATTTGTTCCTTCATTTCCGATCAGCCTTGTAAATTCAAAAGGTTCTTAAATACATAAATATCTGTATTTATTTTTGCGTATATTTCACATATTTTTTTATAAAATACTCGTTTGATAAATATTTACTTATTTTTTCAATTTTTTTCTGATATTTGCGTATATGACTATATTTTGTGTATATTTCGTGAATATGGTTTATCGCGTACATTCATAAAATCCTCTAAGTTTTCATCAGTTCTCATTTGAAACTTTTGTTTGTGTTCGCTTCATATTTTTCTCTTGAAAAGTACTATCCTTGCGTTCTTGAAAATACCATTATTAGGTATATAGATGGAAGAAGTAGCTTTGGCATAATCCGATAAAAAATGTTGAACGGACTTCCTTTCAAGAATACCAGAGAGGGTTCCACTGAGGCGAAATATGTCTGAGGAGCACAGTGAGGAGGGGAAGCATACTGAAGAAATCTCCTCAATGAGGAGAAAATATAAATAAATTTTAATAAAATATATAAATTTTAAAGATGAAACAACGATTTCATAGAACGTGTAATTTTTATTGTTTTTTTATCTCTAAAATTTATATTTTCTCCTTATTGAGAAGAAGTCAAATCCTCAGTATATATCTCCTCCTCACTGCGCTCCTCAGACATATTTCACCTCGGTAAAACAGTCTCTGGAAATTACACACTGATAAAATACCTGTGAAAAACTTATTCCAGAATTTGATGTTTGTTCTAAATATTACCTAAAGCATTTGACAGGTTTTATCAGTGTGTAATTAACATGATATAAATATAAATATAGTTCACACCAATCGGGAACCCGACCGAAGGCCCACCCGAAGTTCGACCCGATCCGATCCGACATTTTTCGGGCCCGGGCGGGATTGGTCAACCAAAAAAGTGTTCGAGCGGTCTCGGGCAGTTGGTTGCGGACAGTCGTTGGCGACCTGCGGGACTTCCATTTTTTACAAAAAATTTAGACGTTTTTTCGATATGTTTATTTATTTTCTTTTAACGTTCTTGGATCCGTACAAGCCCGAGTCCTAATCAGAGCCCGCCCGCCCCGAAATTTGTTCGGTCGGGTATGGACCGAGAAATGAAAAAAAAAACGGTCCCGCTTGCAACCTCTGGTACACACCATGTTAACTGTAATGTTTGTTATCACCTCATACCTTCTGCAGTATGAGAATCGTGTATTTCAAATATTGAAAGTAAATAGTTCACAGCTCGTTATCATGCGTATGATTGTTGTGAAAAAATATTTCAAGAATTTGCACTAGTTGGCGCTAGAATTTTGTTCATGGCTTATGATAACGAGGTGTGGAATAGTAAATAACATTGTGAAATAAAATAATAAAGACAATCAGATCTTTTGAATTGTAAAGAAATACTATTCAAAATGCATAAATTGCTTCAAAATGCATAAATTGCTTCAAAATGCATAAATTGCTTCAAAATGCATAAATTACACGAGTATCATAAGCAGGAAAGTGAATGGTAGTAAGGTTCATTTACAGTGATCGAAAGGAAATGTTACATGAAATATCAGATATTCTACGTAGCTTGAATTGAAAAAAATAAAGAGCATTCATTCAATATTTTCAGTATTTCACATACCGAGGAGGCAGTAAAGCCTCGAGTTCTTCGGTTTACTTGGTCGATGAAAACGACATCTCCCAGGCTTCCAGATGAGATAATGGCAGAAATACGCACCGTGCTTGATAATAATAATTGTGATTATGAGCAGAGAGAAAGGTTTGACGAATATATGAACCTTAATATTCCGAAGGTGCTAATATTTGTTGCATTTGTAGATTCGTCTTACTCTGTGTACATGGAGATCCGAATAACGATTCACTGGTTCAATGGGAGATCGAAGTATGCAAATTGCCACGATTATCGTTGAATGGAGTGAGATTTAAACGAATTTCAGGTAAAACTCTTCATATATGACAGAAATTATTGTATGCATGATTGCTAAACGGCAAAACTCCGAAATAGAACATTTAAATTTCGTGAATACATAAAAAAGTTTGAGCCTGAAAAGCAAAAATTCGTCGAATGTTTCGAATCCATCGAAAAGCAATTAATATACAATTGTTATATATTTTTCAACAAAATAGGAACCAGCATCGGTTTCAAGAACATTGCGTCTAAAATAGCATACGATTTACGCCTGTGACTCGGTGCCAATAATCTGCCAACTTCAGCTGTGTCTAACAAAATGGAAGAAATGCATAAATACAAGCATCAAGACCACAATGAAATCAATAATGAAGCCGAAGAAAAACAATCCAATAAAGGTACATTTTTAAAGGGTTGAGGCTGTTTATTTTTCAACAAACAATCAGAAATCAAAACGTAAATAAAAATGGTGTAAACTATTAATAAAAAAATCCGCTTCGAAAGTGGCATATAAAATGTAAAAAAGAAATGCATGCAACGTTGTTATGTCAAATCAGTGCTTTTTTCAGGCAGAAGAAGTCCACCTGTCTGCAAACTTTACCTCATCCATATATGGCATCTCGGAGATATTAGCAATATCCAGATATGCAGCGGCCGCACTCTCTGCGACAAAGCAAGTCGGAAGCGCATATCGCTTCTTTACAGAGAGGCAACACAGCGCGCGTAAACTCAATCGTTGAAACACACTGAGAAAGCGGAACTTCGTTCGTGCTTGTGTTTCAAGGATTGTGTTGTGCGGCTGTTGCATATCTGGATATTGCTAATATCTCAGAGATGCCATATATGGATGGGGTAATGTTTGCCTGTCTGAATGAATACTTGAGAGAAGAATTGGCAGTTTTTTTTTTGTTAAACAGGAATTCAACGGTACCACGAAATAATTTATATAGAAATAACTCATATGGGAAAACGAAATAATACATATGATATAAATTATTTCGCTTTTAAAACCGAAATAAAACATAAAGGAGTTATTTAGATATGGCATTAAAAGCTTTAACTACTTCCTCTTGTTAGAAAAATATGTTGAACGAAAATGTAAAAATAATATTGTTTGTTTGATTTAATGATTTTGATGTGGACTAGATTATAGAGTATTAATAAATTCATTTTTCGAATTGTGCAAACTGTGATTATATGTTTGTAAATGTATTGTTAACAGGACCATCATCACCAACATCTTTACCAACACATAAACTATCGTTAGCATCTGCTCCACTTTATCATCATGAGAAGTTCCAACCAATTAAATTAATGAAGAAAAGGCTTCAACGTTTAAACTTCTAACCAGTTCTCACAACACAATATTAACCCATTTTAAATTTTAAAATTGTTTAATGCCGCTCGCGCACATTCAAGTTTCAACAAACATATGAGTGATGACGACGACCACGATGACGACGACATAAAAGAGTATAAAGGAAGACTGCAAAACAGTAAATGTATTAGAATGAAATGACTAAAAAAAATATTAGAACAATAAATGAACCTAAACGTTGTACACAAAACACTCTAAGTGTTGAATTGTAGAAAGAGTGATTTCTGTCTGATTTACGAGCAACACACAGAAGAAAGAATAAGGAAATATGTAGATTTTTGTTATTTAAGTGATAAGAAGTGAGGTTATCTGAATTTCAGAAAACGGGTTTAATTCCGTTTCATTTATAAGTTTTTAAACAAAATCCTCCAATTCCTTCACCATCACAACTACCAGATTATTGGTCGGTACAGCATCCTGAGAATTTCGAATCAATATTGACACTCGTCCGCACTTTAATTTATTCTCCTCATCTGGTAATATACATCAAATTGATACATGAATATTCATAACATGGTGGCGCGCAGCGCAACATCACCCTTTGCACATTTTTGCATCATTTTCACGTGAACCACTTTCAGAAAACCTCAATCTCAAATACGTTGACAAATATACAGAAATTTTTTCTTATTTTTCTCACAAATGCATCCTTGCCATAGGATGATTTCTAATGTTTGTATATTCAAATATTTCATACAATTTTATTTAGAATATTAATATTATTTCAATTCGTGTTAACTGAAATGAAAACAATGCATTTCGGTAAAGATATTTTTTGTCAAAAGTGATTTTCAATCATAGGCTTGGAGCAACTTTGTATTGCCTTTTTCTAAGCACAATCGAACAATTCACCATACCTATTTCACAAATTAGATAAATAAAAGTCAAAAAAATGTATTATATGCGAATGTCAATTGAAGAATTTCAGAAAATATTTACGGGTTTTCGAGCAATTGTATCAATTTGATACATAAGTGCGGATAAGGAGTCTTTTTTGTACAGGCTAAATCGAGTTTTTTTAAATTTCGTCAAGAGTACTTTACTACTAGTTTCAAACACATTCACAAAGTTTCAGGTAAATATATTGGTTATCGCCGGCACAATACCAGAAAATATTTTCATTTTGTATCAAATTGATACAAAGTGCGGACTGGTGTTTAAAATTTGCCCAAGGATTCAGTGCAAAATTTTGCAAAGATTATATCTAAAAGATATTTATCACATATGAGATGATGGCCAAACATTAGAAACTGCTTTAAGATGCAATGGCTAAAAGTTTTGGGATAATATACGATAGATTTTGGAATGGACTAATACTAAGAACTGGATTCAATCTTTTGTTTTCACAATTCAAGCATACGATATATGTATAAGGTTTTACGAATTGAACGGATTAATGAAAATATACAATTAAAAATTTTATGTTTTGCTATGTCGAAAAACAAACCAAAAGTTTTAAGAAATTATATAGCATAATGCATAATATTGAACAGGAAGTAAAGAAAAATATTGATATCCAATTTGTTGTAAAAACAGTAAAAAGAAAACAAAATAATATGAAGTTAATGTATTAAAATCAATCCAAAATCAATTTTGATGATAGTGTATTGGATGCAAATGAGATGTTCACAAATGAAAAATTATAATTTCGAGAAATGATTAATAATCATTGGTAAATCCTTCAGACGCTTCTAGCGTAAAATAGTTGGGGATTATAGACAAATTAATATAATTATTAAATATTTCACAGTTGGAATGTAAAAAATAAGTTTTGTTTTTGATATAATTTCAAATATGCTAGTAAAAATACACGACGGCATATGGCGTGAATTTGATCATCAAATAAAAAAGATAAACATAAACAGTAATTATAATATGCATTCATCAGCAAATTAAACAAAATCTATCGACAATTTCATATTGAAAGCTAAAGCATGTCTCCCCTTTCCTCTCAATTAGAAATAGTCCTAGCATATTTGGGATAGTTAGATTAACAAGCAGCTCAAAAACTCACAGTCAAAATTCCAAAAACATTGTGCAAGTACCTAAAAGAATTTAATTGGAAAATGTTGCAGCTTCTTTTAATTTGATTAGATATTTAAATTGAATACTTAACCTTCCCAGTTTTTGAAGATATATTTTTATTAGCAATAAATAAATTGAACAAATTTAGTTGACTTCCCTATAATCTCGAATAGATTTGAAACATTGATTTTCATCCAAATCAACATTGATTCTCATCATATTTATTTTATATGATTTGATTTATAGGGTTGTATTGCATCATTCAATTTTTGATTATTCTAACCGGATAAATCGAGGGTTAAATTCATGCTAAAATATGAAATTGTCGATATTATTATAAGAATAAATCATGTAGCAATGTAACAATTATGGAATAATAAAGCGTAATAAAATATAAACACTTGTTTTAAATATCAAAATGAATGCGTTAGAATAGAAATTCAGCTTTATTTTGCTCCACGTGTAAGCGACACTCAAAAGCCTTGTTTTTAAAAGCCTTGTTTTTAAAAGCCATACACAATTCTGTTTCTGCATGAAATTTGCGGACATTTTCGTTGTAATCCCGGTTCAAAATTCAATGTGTAGTATTTTTATGTGTAATTATTTTTCAGTTTGTAAAAAATTCAAAATTTAGTGAAGCTTTGATGCGATTTCTTCTTGCTCATACGACCAGCAAAATGAAAATGTAAAAGCATGGTCAAATATCCGGTGTGAAATATATGTTTATATTGCAGAAAAACTTATAAGCTTTTTCCACCTACTCTGTGATGGATTTTTTGCTTTTTAGCACAGCGAAATTAGCTTAATTTATTCTTAGCATTACAGTCTCCAAGATAAAGCAGAAACAAAACGAACCGGTTCATCTTGAAAATGCATAGTCAATTTACTATAGAAATTGAACAAATCTTCACTTGCAAACGAACTAAGAGCAGTCCAACGCGTGCAAAAAGAAAAATAAGCAAAATTTCTTAGCCTAATCGAATCCGTGGCCAATTGCAGTGAGTGTGTATGCTTGTCTTCGTAGATTTGCAATTTATTTTTTTTTTACTTTTCCGCATACATCAATTTATATGTAGTAAAAGCTTTCGATGCATTTTGAACCTAAAAAAGTCAATTGCAATCATTCCGGGAGAAATTTTTTGTGCGTGTGTGGTACTTTGCCCGTTTTACATTGTTCATACTGTCTCATAACTCAAAAAATTGAGATTAGAATTGAACAAAAGTTTACGCACACATTGGTCTTCATTAGGAATAGAAACCTATTAATTTTCAGCTCAATCGGATCATGTCTTCGGGTAGCTCAAGTGGAGTCGAATCAATGAATGGGCTGTTTTTCAATATAATTAAGAAACATTTGTATGGGGACTTTGTCTAGTTCGCATTGTATCATAGTGACACTTTCACAATATATTTTTTTATGAAAAAAATAAGTCATACAAAATTTCAAGTCATTCCGATTAGATATAGGACTGACTTCCCCAAAAAGTTACAATATTGACAATGATGAAGCACAAAATCATTAGATACTCTCGAATGAATGGTTTAACCAAACAGATCCGCAAAAATCAGTGTCAAACTGACATAGGCCACGCGATGGCGCCACTGATTTTTTCAGTGTGTTTTGACGCTGTCAGTTGTCATTGTTATTCAGATCTGATTTACGGAGCCAGCTCAATAACAGCTGAGCTCTCAGCCTTAGAGGAGCCGGCTCCCAGGCAGAGCCACAACTCATGACTGCGTTCGATATGGAAAAATGAGGAAAATCATACAAATTTCAAATGTACAAGTTTCAGTCAAGGCACTACGGTATTGGTGTATTTAAATACTTACTTGACAGCGCCCCAAGCGGATCCCAATATAAGCATGCTGAGATTTGCATACACAAGCGCTGAAATGAATGTCATGCTTGCTTATACTGGGATCCGCTTGGGGAGCTGTTGTACTATTACATTGCCGACCATTTACCAAGGCACTATGGTTTCAGAAATAAAACCGTCGCTGGAAAATATTTCCATTTTTCCACTAAAATTTAGAAAGTTTCAATAAAATGTTTCAAACTTGAGAAAAGATTCATTTAAAATATCTACCTGGCAACCTAGCTGGAAACTCATTTATATCGTAATTTATTAAAAATCTCATATTATTAGAACTTAAATTATTCCAATCTTAAAACAATTTGTTTATCGGTCTTACATTCTTTGCACTATCTCAATTTAACGCACATTTCTCCATAAATCACATGTAAATATTTTGAATGGCAGTAAGAAGATGATGATGAAGAAGAAGAATGATTAGAAATGGATATTGGTGTAGAATAGTTTTATGCTCTTATATTTTGGTTTCGTTAAAGCAACATGAAACAATGTGTTAAAAAAACATGGAAAACTATGGCAGATCGAGCCTTGCATTATTCTAAAAATTCAAATACATAGGACATGATGCTTATCATCAGCCTATATAATATTATTGGTTTCATTTTCGATTGAACAAAAGCCCCAAATGATATTTAGTCAATTGTAAGCTTCAAAAAATTGATTAAAATTTAAAAAATTGATATATATATGTTATCTTAATAGTCGGCTGTTTTGTGCCAGTTTTTGATAGTTCTTTGATAATTTTTTAGCAATGCTTTTCGCCAATCAACCTATTCCCATGACCAAAGGGCTCTCCAACGATACCCCCTTTTCATCGTTTTCAAAAATTTTCTTCACACACCCTTCGTGAAAATGCAGTCTTTTGTTATGACTTATTTATCACGGTCTCACACAGTGGGGACCGTGCTATTTGAGACATTTTAATGATATCTATTCTTCAGCGCCATCTATTGGGCAGTAGTATTGATGTGATATTTCAATCGTTTCAATGACTCATTTGTTTTTATTATTTGTGTCAATAAAAATTGTTTTCCTATTACAATGGATCTAAATTGAGTTCACCTATGTAAAATAAGATGGCGCGGTCAATTGGCATACTCCCGAATAGCTCTCCAATCCCATACAAGCACGGTCCGCTTGGTCTCACAAATATAGGCTCGAAAATTTTCACTAGTAGTGCTTGCGTCACTCCACAGCCCGCTATAATGGTTTGTTTTACGAGTATTTGTTGCTGCACTTGAATACAAAATGCTAGCGCTATCTCTGGTACGTCTTGATACACTCATATATAAATGCAATGCATGTAAAATTTGTTTTAAAACCACACTCACTAGTTAGCGCCACGATTTTGTTCATGCTTTTGATAGCGAGATGTGCGCCATTCTCACTATCGTCCACTGTGATAAACTACACTAGACTTTTTTGAAAAACATATAATTATTTCTTAACTAACTCTCTTGTCCATCTGAACACCGTACCTCTCGTACTTCTCGTGCTTTGGGTAGGAGCAGGCTGACTGGGGAATGAAAGGTTGAGTGACATAATAAGCTTTCGCGGTCGCTCAAATATAAGGCTATATTACTGACTTGATTCATCATATATTTCATTCCCATCAAAATTTATTGTTGCAATGTCCGCGGAAATTAAACAATTGATTGCCGGCAAGTTTTCTTTATATTTTATGTACTACATTAAATAATTTAAATATTATTTTGCCTAAAGAATATATCCATTTGATGTTTTTTCTTTGTTGTTGTTTATTGTGGTGGAACACATTTTTCAATAAAAGCCTGTATATAAAAATAAATATTAATGAATGTTACTGTAGATGAATCATTGAAAGTTCTTTTTTACCTTTACGTCATTCATTTCTTCTGGTGATGACGAGTGAGACAATCCAGGATACGATTTGAACTGAGCATTTTTCATAAAAGTCTTCAAACTATAGTGTGATAGTTGCCCGAACTTATATGGAACGACCGGATCCACCTCGCCATGACATTGAAAAATAGGTACCGTATCAGACGTTTTACGTGCGTCGGGGAAGCTTTTGTGCAATGGCAACCAGCAGGATAGCGCAATTATACCACCTAAGGGTTGGGATGATGTGAGGCCAGTATGCAAAGCCAAGGCGCCACCCTGTGAAAACCCACCGACAATGATTCGATTAGGTGGGATACCGGCTGATATTTCTGACTGTATCATTGATTGAACGGTAGCAGTTGCCCTTTTTATTCCTTCTTCATCTTCCGGTCCGTACATGTCAAGTGTTTTCAAATCAAACCAAGATGGCATTCGAAAGCCTGCAATTTACAGATTAACATTTTGCGATGTTTGAATCATTATTAAATTATTAATTTTAATGCATTTTATTAAATCGGGATCTTAGTATGATAAGTATACGTTTGATTGATATATCAATATGGTTTCGTTTACAATATGATGCGACTGTCGCAAAGTCAGACATTATCCTTGTGCGAGTACCGTACACCAAAAAAGTCACAAAGTTAGGTCAACTCTCTATGACCGATCCACCGTAATGTTTATGCACATTTACGGGTAATGGATATGTACTAACCAACAAAGCCAGCCGGCCAACGGTCATGGGCCATAGCATCGTGTCTGACATATATTGATATTCTATCCTCATAAATATTAAGATCCGATCTTAATGAAAATTAGGATTTATTTTATTGAGAGGATCTTAAAAATATTATATGGTAAAACCGATATTATTATTAAGATTTGTTAATATTAGTAAATCTGTACCTGCATTTAGTGTAACTGCCATTACATCAGCTGTCAAAATGCACGACAGAAAATGGCGTGAATTTGAATATCGAACATAGAAGATAAAAATAGACATTAATTTTAATTATATGATATGCGATGAATGCAGCAAATTAAACAAGAGCTATCAATATATTCATATTGGAAGCTCAAGGATGTCTCCCCTTTCCTTCAAATAAGGAATAGCTCTAGCATATTTGGGATGGACAGAATTACAAGCAGCTCCAAAATTAAAGCTTAAATTAAAAAACGTTTATTATACCTGTAGGTGCAATTACTTTCATGTACGGAGGTCGTATTTCTCTCATAGCCTGCGCCCATCCATGACTGTGTTGTTGTTTAGACAAATATAGAACAAAACAAATAAAATAAATAAATGAGTAACTGAAGCTACAAAGGTGTAAGACATTATATTTATATGTGTTTTATTACAATGTCCCTTATTGCTACCAGACAGTCGTTTGAAAAGCAGTTCTTTGTTAAAAATTTCGATTTTAGTTAGGACAATCCCCAATCCCTTGTGCAAATAGCGTGATTTAGTGATTGGAATTTCAGGAATTGTTCCATATTTTGTATGTGCTCGCTATGACTTACTGTGTGTGAGCAGTTGGCTAATTCGTAAAATTTTGCGCTGACTAAAGGAATAATCAACTTAATCAAACATAACCATTTGACAATAGTAAGTGACGCATAACTAACTAACTATAATTGAATTTCCATTGACTCTCGAAATAAAGTTCCGGTAAAAATGTCCCAAAATATTCGACTGTCTGCTCAGTCATTTAATTTTCGCAAAGGATATTACTGAATTGTAATTAAACAACATTATACAATTTGTTTCCAGTCTTAACCTTGAATTTAACATTATACATTGAAATATTCGTTTTGTAAACTGTGTTTCATCAAAGGTCTATAGTATTAAAGGCCAATTTTTGACTTACCCTGTATCTCCAAGACCATGCAAGAAGATGAGCTAATATAAATCAAAAGGAGATTACAAAAATAATCTTTTTTTATTGAAGAAAAAATTGATTTAAGAACTTTCATTGATTTTTCGTCAATTGTTTTGAAATGATTTTATTAACTGAAAATTGGTTTTAATCTTCAAATTGAACATTTTGATTTCGAATCCAAAATCAGCGGGCAAGTAAATGAATATAATCATTTCATGAGCTTTCATCTTAACTTACAGAGGCTGTATGTTTTGAAGTTGCTTGAAGAATTACTGGACTTACAGCCATGTCAGATTTTTTTGTTTGTTTTTGCACACAATTTCCAATTTTGATCACACACAACAAACTAAATATATACAAGTATTATGGAAATGAAACACAGTGATTGAGCTGCAATTAAAAAAATACCGAATTGAATATTTTCTTCAATGGTAAAAAGTGAATCAGTCCGCTTTGGACTATCATTCGTGCACTTGATTTTTATGGTTCGACTTTTTGCACTCGGTTCCGTATACGTCATGTGTCACTGCGGAGAGGGAAGCATCCCTATATGTATTAGTATTATCACATACATTCATATTTATATACATGTACAACATATATGAATTCATATCAAGTTGGTTGTATATATAATACATGATATTCTCAGTCATAAGATTTTTATATCGAATTTAAGTATGAAATACCAGAAAAAATATGCAAAACATGTAATTTATTCTGAAAAATTAGCAAAACAAAAATTGAATTCATATAGCGACCTCTGTTCCTATGTATGCAATTGACAGCTGATTCACACGCGTTTTTTCATAATAATATGATCAAATGTCCGGTGTAAAATTGTTTATATTGCGGAAACGCCTATACGATTTTAATAAAAAAGATTTGAGAACGAATATAACATCTTGGGCTACGAAATGCTGGTAATTCTGAGAAATTTTCCTAACATTTGACACCAATTTGACCATTTCTCATGCAATAAATGTACAAAAAAATTTGTGATACAAATCAAAAATGGACAAAATATATTCAAATTCGCCACTATCGGTCCATCACGAACTAACCACACCATCTGGTGGTCGTATTTCCTGTTTTTGCATCAGGCGTTTTCAAAGCAACTATGAAGTTGCTGCGGTTAATGTTGAAATATGTTATTTTCATTGCATAGTTTTGACATTTCAAAACTAATTCGGAACAAATCTGAAAATATCTCTTTCTCTCAGTGATGTCGAATTTTTTATGTTATTTTCAGAAGCCTCACTGTATAGGCATAATATTGGTTACAATATTGACAATGATGAAACACAAAATCATAAGATACTCTCAAATGAATGTTTTAACCAAATAGATCCTGATCACAGCACTAGACGTTCACCACAACTTCATAAAAACAATGAAGAAAGCGGTAATCAAATGTGAACTGTTAATATTCTAGTTTTAACAAAAAAGAGTTTGTTTTTGAAATTGCACGAAAATTGATTGCATTGTATACCTGAAATTGTCACCGTGATGCGAAGTGTCTTTTTCACTGATGACTTCATTGAGAGGATGCTTTAATAATGAACATTGATTTATTCCGCGAGATAGATTTGGATCAGCAGTGGTTTGTAATAGAACGTGACTGTCGAATATTCCGTCGACATGAATTGAATATTGTATCGAAAAAAGCAAAACCTGGAAGACTAAGTGAATTCAATTAATGTTTTGACATTATTAGGACAAATCAACAACGAGACTCGGAAACCAGCTGTAGCAAGGGTTACTATGCAAAATTGTCCGATACGCTGTAATAGCAGTCCAATGTCATACAAAATTGTCTTACAATTTCCATATATTGCAAATCGACGAAATCGCACATTTTTCGCTTCTTTTGTTTAAACTTTTTTTTTCAATGCAAAACCCCCAACCGAATCAACGCAACAATATTATCGTTGATCAAGATAACAATATTATCGTTGATCCTGCTGCTCTAAATTTGCAATTGCCAATTCGAAACGGTTAGTTCCTCACACGAACACATATACAATTTCAAAATAAACATATGTGTTTTTTTCCATATGTATTGTTTCGCGCAAGTCCACATATATAAAATGTACTCACAAATATGTATACTCATATGTGAGTATATGGGTATGTTAGTATACGTATGTGAACGTAGACTTGCGCAAAACAAAACGTATAGAAAAAAACACAAACCTTTTGACGCTTCGATTAGTCAACGAAAAATGGTCTTCATAACAACATTCAACGAAAAAAGTATTTGTTTTAATTTTTTTCAATGCATTTTTGTTAATTTCATTTTGTTCTTTTTTTTTTCTTTTCAGCCCTTGCTCCTCAGTTGCTTCCAGCAGCTGCTGCTCAACAGGCTGTGGGAGCAGTTAATGGTCAAAATGTACCAAATGTGGGTGATCGTCAAATTTTTCGATTGACAATGGCTTTGGATGCTGCCAAAGCAGAACATGATGCATTCAGAGCAGAGCGTGATGCATTCAGAGCAGAACGTGATGCATTCAGAGCAGAACGTGATGCATTCAGAGCAGAACGTGATGCATTCGGAGCAGAACGTGATGCATTCAGAACAGAACGTGATGCATTCAGAGCAGAACGTGATGCATTCAGAGTAGAACGTGATGCACTCAGAGCAGAAATGGATACACTCAGAGCAGAAATGGATACACTCAGAGCAGAAATGAATGAACTAAAATAAAACTTGACTTGATTGTTGCCGAAAAATACGAATAAATCTCCAAACATTTTTTGAATATGTCAAATCAGAAGAACCAAAAAAACCGTATTTAAAATCATTGCTTGTATTTGGAAAATTCAATTTTCAGCTAAAAAATACCGATACCGTCAAAAACTGAATGTAGAGTAAGAATTATCAGATTAAAAATATCTTCGATGTATAAAAACCGAGCGACGAAACCTATATGCTTAATACACAATCTGATATCAAGTTTGACCAGGTATGTTCAACGATTACAAAACAAATAGATCATCGAATATGGGATGCCATCAACACATGAAATGGTTGGTATACAAATACAAATCGTATTATGAAATATGTGGAATATTCCACAGTGTTCTGACACCTTATTTCGATTATCATTGATGAATTTCAAATTAAAACGCAATTTTTCAATTCTTTCTTCGTCTTATAAATTTCAGGCTATTTATTTATTTATTTGTTTATTTATTACGAAGCCTACATTTATGTCAGTACGCGTCCACAGTAAGCTGTGAACATGCTGGTCAAGAGACCCAATGCGACAGAAATTCCGGGATATAACAATAAGAATACAATCAGGGATGTCATAAATGATCGGTAATCGGGTTCACCCAACGGTACACATCCGATTCAAATGTGATTCACTATGAATTGAAAAGTTTGATTTCGTTTTTTTAAAAGATGGATATCATGCTCCCAATATGGTTGAACGAGTGCTATTTGTGTATTATTGTAGAAATATTAATCAGTTCTAAAATTACGTGACTCATAAAACAATTCATTTATTGGGGAGGATTATGCGCAATCGACCAGTAATCGGTGTCCCATTCATCCTCTCATTATTTATTTTATTTATTTATTTATTACGAAACCTACATTTATGCCAATACGTGTTCAAAGCAAGCTCAGAACATGCTGGTCAGAGACCCAATACGGCATAAATTCCGCCCATGGTGCGTCTTTTGCAAAGAGAGTACAGTCAAGGGAGGGATAGTATTAAAGTGAAGCTTTAGTACTAGAATTGGTTCCGGAAAACCATGGCAAAACCGGCCTGGCTCTGGAGAGCCAGGGGAAAATACAATAATAATTTTTGCAATTAAAATACGTTAACATCAATGAATAAGCAGATGAAAATGAAAATGAAAAATAATATACTAGTACTAAATTATAACTAATTAATTGACAAGAAATCTCATGACATCAACCCGAGAATTCGCGACATGAGTAAATTTAATATGATAAATACGATTTATTGACCGGCACGCAACAGATGCTTTAAGCCATTTTATAACGATAGCAAAGATTTCGAATTTCTAATATCTACCGGTATACTATTCCAAAAATTAATTGCCGAAAAGCTGAATGCACGCGTATCAAATGCAGTACGCGGATTGAAATTTACACGAAGGTCATCGGGATACCGCAACGATTCACCGTTTTTTATGAACATGTGATTCAAATACCCGGGTGAACAATTTGACAACTGCTTGAACATCAAGATCGCCGAATGCAGTTTAGCTCTGCTTTCAGGGGTCAATCCATTCAGACGCTCACGATATTCAGTTACATGAACATTACGTTTTAATCCGTAAATGTATCTGATCTTGTCGTTATCAGCGACGAGATCACGATGTGTTTGATTTTGAGTGCTGTGTGCACCCCAACCATATGTAACTACATCACACAGAAAATAAAGTATCTGTAAAAAGTACAGACAGCGGTTGTAAAATCGCATTTTCCAACCTTCATACAAAAATGGTTGGAAAATGCGATTTTACAACCGATGCCTGTACTTTTTACAGATACTTTATTTTCTGTGCACCATAGTCCATTATGGGATCAATCAGCGCTGCAGCCATATCACGTTTGATATAGTTGGGTATAAAATGCTTTGTGTGGCGTATACGATTCAGTACACCATACACTTTTTGCAATTTACACTTGTCATGTTCTTGAAAAGTAAAATTTTCGTCAAAAATAACACCAAGGTTTTTGATTGACTTACAGAATTCGAGTTTTTCATCACCTATTTTCACATCATTGATCATATCGAAATTCAACCGACCCGTTTGATACGTTTTTCATACCGCGACGTTTAATAATATCATTTAACTCATTAAGATCGGAGTTTACTTTATCAATCCCGCTATTAATTTGATTAAAATCGACTTCAAGATGTGCTTGACAATCATCCGCGAACAAATGGCCAGTCATATTTTCAAGCATATTGAGAGTATCATTAAAATATAGGGAGAAGAAAGTCTGACCAAAATTACTACCTTGAAGAACTCCATTATTAATTGAAACAAAATCTGACTCGTGGTCACCAACTTTAACTTTCTGTTTAATATTACTGTAAATCGATTTAATTAATTCAACCGCGTTATTAGAAAAACCGTATGATTCACAGACTTTTAGAAGAGCATCATGAGGAACTGATGGAAACGCGCTTTTAATATCAAGTGAAACGAAAATTACTACTTTTTTACGACTTAACGAAGATCTGATACTCTCTGATATGTTCAATAGTGAGGTGATACAACTATGGTTCTTGCGGAAACCAGATTGCCGTTCGTGAAGAATGGCATTTGATTCCAGATAGCCAGTGACCTGACTATTCAAGAGAATCGCGAAAATCTTTGGAATGACAGAAATGATGCTGATTGGTCTATATTCAGAAATGGTACTTTATTGAGAGGTTTAATAATGACTTTATTCCAATCAGCTGGATAAACACTATGAGAAATGCAATAATTAAAAATGAAAACAATATGTTGGGCTATTTTTGGAATAATTAAGCTAAGAAATTTAAGAGGGATGCCATCGTTGCCGATTACATTACTCTTAATTTGTTTGAATGCGGTAAAAAATTGATCAATGGTAATTTTTCGGAACGAGAAAGTAGATTTTATATTAGTAGGAAGTGACAAATTGCCCAAATCGGCCCCATCAGAAGAGTGGATTGAAGCGAAGAAACCATTGATGTCATTCAAATTGAAGTTGTCTAGAATTTCAGATTCATTACTGTCATCCTTGCTAGTTTTGCAACAACCGAGCGATCCAATAACACTCCACTTGGAACGAATGGAGTTGGCATTATTGAAGCTCTCGACAGTTGACTTCTTTTTACTACTGTTGATCAGTGACTTGACTCTATTGGCTTTTTTCTTATAGATATCAAGCAACTGTTGATGAGTAACTGCATCACGAGAATTGTTTCTTTTACTATCCTTATAGGCAGCATTCCTTTCAACCATAGCCTGTTTAATATCATTTTTAAACCAGTTCTTGGGAGTATGACGAACGCGACACGATTTAAGGGGAGCGAAGCGATTAAGTAGATTCAGAACATTGTCATTCAGTGTTTTAACCATATCATCGACATTTCGATGACGGATAAGATTCCAATTCATCAATTCAGTGCAATCATTCAATTCGATGGCACTGATATCATTGAACTTTCTACCACTGATGACAATATTTTTATCGATCTTTTCGGTTTTGATGTTGTATGAGCACAACAACAAGTCATGAAAAGAAATACCCGACGGAAAATGCCCGAAGAATTTTACGCGCGCGGGGTTATTTGTAAAAATTAAATCAATTTTCGATGGTATTTTTCCCGGCCACCAATGTGTGGGACAAATATCATTAATTAGATCAAAATTTAGAGTAAAATTTCTATTTAAAACCGAAGCTAGGTTTGAGTTATTCAATAAATTAATATTGAAGTCGCCAGTGATGAACACATTTTGCTCGTGAGCAAAACTAGCGCTTATTAGATCAAATAATTTACGCGTATTTTCCGCATTGCATGCATCGTGGAGCACGATAAACAACACCGAAAATAATTTTTGACATACGAGTGAAGATTTCAACAAATAGAAACTCAATTTTCTCGATTTGGGCATTATCCTTAGACGAATTTAACACTACTTTAGTTTTGAGATTTTTCAAAACATAAATCGCAACGCCACATCCCTTGTTTCTATCACCAGATTTCGACTTGCGATCAGAACGAATAATTTTGTAACCAGGAATATCAATGGATTTATTTGTATTACTGGAACGAAGCCAAGTTTCAGTAATCGCGATTAAACCGAACAATGGATACCTGTCGTGAGTGCACACTAGTCTCTGAAACATTATCAGACATAGGTGAACTAAATACTAAGTCGTTATGCAAGAGATTTTCTAAAGAAGGATCTGAATCACATGATACATTTTCGTTTTCCAGTTTAATACTCACTAATGATGCGAAATCGACCGAGGATTTAACACGCGAATAATTATTTACTCTATGACTTTTCGGCCAAGCATTGGCGAAGGATAGCTGATAAAATCCTAAATCGGCATATGAATTCGACATTTGAATACAAATCGATTTTGACCTCCTGTCAGCTGCATGCGATCCGATAACCAGACTCAAACATTAAAATCCAATTCAGTGGTCATATGCACTCACCATCGAATTATAAACATAATCATTCGGCCAAGTGTTGGCGAAAGATGGTTGCCAAGATCGTAAATCGGTATATGAATTCGATATCAATTATGATCTGGGCATGTGTGCGTGCGAGAGACAAATGACGAGATATATGTACCTACCTTAAAAGGAGAAAGTAATCGTATCGATCCCAACTCATCGATCAATTGCATCTGAATTCAACTCATGGACCATACGTACTTACCAATTTATTATGATGATACATTAATTATGACTATACGGCCAAATGTTGGCGAAAGATAAATGTTAAAATCGTAAGTCGGCACAAGAGTTCGATACTCGAATGTAAATCGTTTGTCAATTTTGTATGTAAAGTTATCTATTCAAATATTGAATGTCCCATATCTGTCGTATGACGAGGGCATATAGCGATTTATTAAAGGTGGGTCACGCCCAAAGTTCTGGTCAGCTTATTAATCTGTTCTTATAATGCTGTTATCATCGAAAAGGTCGAATCTAAACATGAATATCAGTGGACTATTCCAAATGTAAATTGATCATATTATTTATAGTTATGTTTATTCAATTCAATAGTGTTGGGCTGATTAACATTTGGTTGAGATTTTCTGCAACTTAAGGCTTCTATGAAATCGGACCCAATGTATGGTCGAACCTCATTCAAAGTGATCTCCAATTCCTGCTATAAATGTAAAAATTGGTAGTTAAAATGGAAATGTCTGACATACTAAATGTCAGACGAATAGAGAGAACGCAATTCACTCACATACAATCGAACGTATGTTCCAAAATAGAAGACTTGTTTTTAAGGACAAGTGCTCGCTTTCGGTAGTTGATAGCTACCTCATCAGCAATTGTAGCGAGGCTTCCCTTGGAAAATGAAAAGCCGAAGAATAGCCTCAGTTTTCAAGGTTAAACATGCACACTTAGAACATTCACACGTTAGATATTTAGTAAATAGATTTTACTTCAAATGTTAAATCCGAAAGAGCTTACCGTTCACGAAATAAAATCCAAATGATGAAATATAGAGCTGTTATTAATGTTATATTTGACAGCTGTGTCAAAATTATATTTCTTTGTTACTTTGTAAGGTTTGGCCAAATGTGATGTTATTTTTGTGAGGTTTGGCTGATTGTGACGTTTTGATATCAATTCAGTATGGATTCATATTTCAGCCGTTCAACAGTGACTCAGCAAATTTAATATCAAAGGAAAGCTTGGAATAGAGATGAATATGGTATAAATCTAGATACGATAATTCATTTTTCAGTTATCAATTTTTGATATTATTATTGATTCAAATTTTTACAGAACTGGATGTGTCGCAGGTGTGAACCGCCTGCATACTTTTTCTCACGTAATCATTTATTCGCACATCAACGTAATGTGCATGGTTATTCGAGTGCTGGTGTGCAAAGAGGTCGTCGTCAATTCCGTGGTGGCAGAGTCAGCAATCCAAGTCGTTTTGCACCTATTCAAAATAGGCTACACCACACCACATCTCACACATACCACGGTGAATCTGTCGATGATAGTATTGGGGAGGAACCAACATCGGATCGCTCGCATAGCCACAACAATGTTGAAAACTTTGAGAAATGTGATTCGTTTAGGTAAGAGCTCCTTCAAAACAACTTCCAATTCAATGAAATATATCGTAAATTAACGATCAATGTATAAATTCCGCAAAAGGCTCTATGAATTACCAATGTTCAGAAGGAACGGCATATTCACGGGATTTCTCAACAAACCGTTGGCATCTATTCATACCCGAATAGAATAGTTACATAGAGAATGAGAGAAGCCCATTCTCCTTGTGTAAGTTGTGTTTCATAGCAGGAGAAAAACGACGGCAAAGTCAACTGTAAAGTCAACTCATTTTTGTTCAATCCATTGAATGTACATCACACTAATTAACTGCGCTTAGTTTTTACATCTTTTGGACTTGATTAATTGCATTTTCTTGGCTAATACGAAGAAAAAGTAAGTTCTTTTTGGAAATAATAAAAAATAATAAGTATTTGAATTTAAATTTCAAGTGGAAAACTAAAAAAAAACGAGATTAGTGTACATATGCAGAAGGTGTCATCGTGTTTTTTCTCAATTCACGTAAAACAATTGAATGTGTTATTAATTCTCTGCGCTTGTCCTTACAGTCGTTTTTTTTGTTCCTGTTTCTGACTGCGATCAACAATAAATTCGTCCATGTCGTCTACAGCTACAGATTCTGGCAAAAGCTCGTCTTCCAGTCCGTCTACTGAAATCACGGATACCGAAAGTGACAGGCTAGATGAAAGTACATCCAGTTCGGGTGCAAATGGAAGCAGCTGGTGAACATGCAAGTGTACAAGATGATGAGCCATCCCATGCAATTGGAAACGCTGGTGGGCCATCCCATGTGAATGTCACAGAAAATGATGCAGACACAAGCAATTCAAGTTCCGAAGGCGGTTTGACAGGTCAGCCCGCTTTGACGAACAGAAAAAGGCTTGATGCCTCACAAAAATTGAGACGTTTGGCAAATCAAATGCTCGAATTGCTGCGCAAACCGAGCAACGATTTAAACAGTGATTTGAAGCGATTATTGAGAGACATTTGTTATTGTCTTTGTGATCTGCCCGGGGAGAGATTTACAGAATTGTGGGAAGAAAGCACTGGTTCGGTTACATTATTGAAGAAAGATGGAGAAGCAGACATTTCTGAACGTTCGACCAAGTTGGCTGAGGACATTTTGGCCAACATTGCTGGACCGTCCACTGAACAAAACAAAAGGTATTTTAGAAGAAACAAGAGAAATGTATCTCTTTTGGTTTCTCTGATGAAAAAAAAAGCAACATTAAACACTTCATTGTTTCATTCTCATTATTCATAATCTTAATTTAGATAAAAATTACATTTAAGATTACTTTTTCATTTTCCATTCTTTATTTTCAGTTGATTTCTGTTCAAATATTTTTTTTTTCACATTACATCACGTTAATTTATTGTAATCAATTTCAAAAGTTAAATTAAAAACAGAATGTAATATTTGCACAAAAACTACCATCATTTTCATAAAATATGAATGAGATGATTGTAAATAAATTGATAAATTACACAAGTTCTTCAACTCTTGCGAATAAATAATAATTTAATCAAAAGAAGAAAAAAAAAACAATTGTTTTTATTGACAATCTGTCATAACAAAATAAAAATAAACAAAGAAAATGACATTTTTGGCTTGTGTCAATGCTACGTCGTTCAACTTCTTTAAAATTAAATAAGTTGTGTGTACTGCTGTACGTCCAATTGTTTTCATAATGGTTCTCAAGTAAATAAATTGACTATTTTCTCGCTGATTTCTTTTTTCTCCCTTTTTATATCAATATGTGAATTTAATAAATTTCCGTCCATTTAGAATTGCATTCAAGGTCGTAATTGCGTCGACCGCAGTTTATTGGACCAATCAATTGGAAGTGTGGTCACAACCAGTCACAACTAAGCCAAAAAGAACGTGCATATGATCAACTGATTGCTTGCGCAAAGGCATACATCTGCAAAAATACACCGGACGTACTGAAATTGAAGGTGAGTGATTTGACAATTGAAACAATACCAATGATGAGGAAAAAATTTCAATTTAAAATTAAAATTAGTTGAAAAAATTATTGAGTCTAAAGTTTCGTTTAGTTTTGTTTTGCATTGACAAATACAACACGCAGCAGGTTTTTATTTTTTTTGAACAAAATTTACCTCATATCCCAAATTATACCGACTTTTTAAGGAGCTGAACTCATCCCAGCCACGACTGCAAGTAGCGAACGTGATTTCAGCCAAGCGGGAAATTTTCACAATTTGGATGCAAAGTAATTTCAATTGTTTTTCATTCAGAGGTTCCGAAGAAGTTGAATTTCAACCCTAAATAAGAATTTTATCGACCTACTTAAATTTTAATATGAAGGGATTTTCACGCCAAATGGGTGAATCGGTTTTTGGTCAATGTATCGAGTGTTATTGGCAATATTTAGTTAGTATTTCGACTAGAATTGTAGAAAAGAGTCAGAAAAACAAATTTAGTGAAGAAAATAACAAAAAAAACTGTGTCTAGATGTTTCTATTAAACAAAATGTCGTAAAATAGGCGATTTTTCACAGTTTTTTTACCAAATAGCGTTTCATTAATTTTTCTTATTCCTGTGTATAAAAAAATGTAGTCAGATTTGAGATAAATCAATTTACTTTGCATACCAACCCAAAAATACCATATGCAGTCCATATACAACGATGCATTCGCTCAATACTCACCACCCGTGAAATCATCGAATATTTAAAAATTTTGATTTCCCGTTATTCATTCATTTTTCCACTATTTTTTATTGAAAACCGATTTTTTACCGATCATTTCTACAGTTGCTATGTCTTTTTCCGTTGTTATCTTCATGCTCGACCGGTCAGACATTTATTTCTATCAAAAAAATTTAATAAACTGGTTTCCATTGCAATTATGACTTATTATTACAATGTATTTTATTGAATTTACTCGAAAGTTACCAGTTTTCTGCTACAAATGGATTTTTGGTTGCATTTGTTAAAGTTTTTTAATGGCTAATTGGGTCATATAACACAGCTCAGGTATAACTCAATTGTCTGCAATCATACTTAAAAATCCACCATCAGCCGAATCGAGTAAAAATGGAAGCATTAAGATTGTGGAAGGAATGTTAATGTCAGAGAAGAATACATATCATTTTTTATCTGCCGTACACTTGGCATGTCTTCTTGAAAATAATACCGATCCCATTTTGGATAAACTCATTATCAATGGTGCCAATGTCAACTGTCGTGATGAAGAGGGATGTAAGTATTACACTATTTTGTCAAAATTTAACCATGAAATTATTTTAAATTTCATACATTTTGTATTCGAAAATGGCATCACTCATAACATTGCTTGTGGATGCTCATGCTTATATTGATGCTAGAAATAATGACACAGGACGTGTGCCATTGCATGAGGTAGCCAGTGTTCCACATTTGCAGTTACCACTTATAACGAAGCACTACAAATAACTATTTTTTGTAAGATGGCATCATATTATTATGATGAAATTACTTGTGAGCGTAGTCAATAGAACCTTATAAGCTAGATTTTCGTATTGGATGGATACGCTCTAGAATTTTTTTCGGTTTTTGGATGTAAGGGCCCAGCAAACATTAATACAAAATATAAACTATGACTTACTGTGTGTGAGCAGTTGGCTAATTCGTAAAATTTTGCGCTGACTAAAGGAATAATCAACTTAATCAAACATAACCATTTGACAATAGTAAGTGACGCATAACTAACTAACTATAATTGAATTTCCATTGACTCTCGAAATAAAGTTCCGGTAAAAATGTCCCAAAATATTCGACTGTCTGCTCAGTCATTTAATTTTCGCAAAGGATATTACTGAATTGTAATTAAACAACATTATACAATTTGTTTCCAGTCTTAACCTTGAATTTAACATTATACATTGAAATATTCGTTTTGTAAACTGTGTTTCATCAAAGGTCTATAGTATTAAAGGCCAATTTTTGACTTACCCTGTATCTCCAAGACCATGCAAGAAGATGAGCTAATATAAATCAAAAGGAGATTACAAAAATAATCTTTTTTTATTGAAGAAAAAATTGAT
Source organism: Obolodiplosis robiniae (assembly GCA_028476595.1). Taxonomy (NCBI): domain Eukaryota; kingdom Metazoa; phylum Arthropoda; class Insecta; order Diptera; family Cecidomyiidae; genus Obolodiplosis; species Obolodiplosis robiniae. Next base: position 484,417 of record CM052017.1, on the reverse strand, counting down.
TTAAGAACTTTCATTGATTTTTCGTCAATTGTTTTGAAATGATTTTATTAACTGAAAATTGGTTTTAATCTTCAAATTGAACATTTTGATTTCGAATCCAAAATCAGCGGGCAAGTAAATGAATATAATCATTTCATGAGCTTTCATCTTAACTTACAGAGGCTGTATGTTTTGAAGTTGCTTGAAGAATTACTGGACTTACAGCCATGTCAGATTTTTTTGTTTGTTTTTGCACACAATTTCCAATTTTGATCACACACAACAAACTAAATATATACAAGTATTATGGAAATGAAACACAGTGATTGAGCTGCAATTAAAAAAATACCGAATTGAATATTTTCTTCAATGGTAAAAAGTGAATCAGTCCGCTTTGGACTATCATTCGTGCACTTGATTTTTATGGTTCGACTTTTTGCACTCGGTTCCGTATACGTCATGTGTCACTGCGGAGAGGGAAGCATCCCTATATGTATTAGTATTATCACATACATTCATATTTATATACATGTACAACATATATGAATTCATATCAAGTTGGTTGTATATATAATACATGATATTCTCAGTCATAAGATTTTTATATCGAATTTAAGTATGAAATACCAGAAAAAATATGCAAAACATGTAATTTATTCTGAAAAATTAGCAAAACAAAAATTGAATTCATATAGCGACCTCTGTTCCTATGTATGCAATTGACAGCTGATTCACACGCGTTTTTTCATAATAATATGATCAAATGTCCGGTGTAAAATTGTTTATATTGCGGAAACGCCTATACGATTTTAATAAAAAAGATTTGAGAACGAATATAACATCTTGGGCTACGAAATGCTGGTAATTCTGAGAAATTTTCCTAACATTTGACACCAATTTGACCATTTCCCATGCAATAAATGTACAAAAAAATTTGTGATACAAATCAAAAATGGACAAAATATATTCAAATTCGCCACTATCGGTCCATCACGAACTAACCACACCATCTGGTGGTCGTATTTCCTGTTTTTGCATCAGGCGTTTTCAAAGCAACTATGAAGTTGCTGCGGTTAATGTTGAAATATGTTATTTTCATTGCATAGTTTTGACATTTCAAAACTAATTCGGAACAAATCTGAAAATATCTCTTTCTCTCAGTGATGTCGAATTTTTTATGTTATTTTCAGAAGCCTCACTGTATAGGCATAATATTGGTTACAATATTGACAATGATGAAACACAAAATCATAAGATACTCTCAAATGAATGTTTTAACCAAATAGATCCTGATCACAGCACTAGACGTTCACCACAACTTCATAAAAACAATGAAGAAAGCGGTAATCAAATGTGAACTGTTAATATTCTAGTTTTAACAAAAAAGAGTTTGTTTTTGAAATTGCACGAAAATTGATTGCATTGTATACCTGAAATTGTCACCGTGATGCGAAGTGTCTTTTTCACTGATGACTTCATTGAGAGGATGCTTTAATAATGAACATTGATTTATTCCGCGAGATAGATTTGGATCAGCAGTGGTTTGTAATAGAACGTGACTGTCGAATATTCCGTCGACATGAATTGAATATTGTATCGAAAAAAGCAAAACCTGGAAGACTAAGTGAATTCAATTAATGTTTTGACATTATTAGGACAAATCAACAACGAGACTCGGAAACCAGCTGTAGCAAGGGTTACTATGCAAAAATATGCAATACAAAAATACGCGTATTGTGGACAATACGATAACTCATTCTTCTTTTTTACGTATGTGTCATTGGATTCATATATACTATGATCATTATTCATTGGAAGCCTGTCGACGACCTGTATTCAAAAAATTTACATTTTACTGATGTGATAAAAATAAATTTGAATTTCCCCATAAGCAAATTCGATAATTTTGAATAAGAGTTGCCCCCAGTCACTTTCTGTCAAATTTGTGTTGTCCGATACGCTGTAATAGCAGTCCAATGTCATACAAAATTGTCTTACAATTTCCATATATTGCAAATCGACGAAATCGCACATTTTTCGCTTCTTTTGTTTAAACTTTTTTTTTCAATGCAAAACCCCCAACCGAATCAACGCAACAATATTATCGTTGATCAAGATAACAATATTATCGTTGATCCTGCTGCTCTAAATTTGCAATTGCCAATTCGAAACGGTTAGTTCCTCACACGAACACATATACAATTTCAAAATAAACATATGTGTTTTTTTCCATATGTATTGTTTCGCGCAAGTCCACATATATAAAATGTACTCACAAATATGTATACTCATATGTGAGTATATGGGTATGTTAGTATACGTATGTGAACGTAGACTTGCGCAAAACAAAACGTATAGAAAAAAACACAAACCTTTTGACGCTTCGATTAGTCAACGAAAAATGGTCTTCATAACAACATTCAACGAAAAAAGTATTTGTTTTAATTTTTTTCAATGCATTTTTGTTAATTTCATTTTGTTCTTTTTTTTTCTTTTCAGCCCTTGCTCCACAGTTGCTTCCAGCAGCTGCTGCTCAACAGGCTGTGGGAGCAGTTAATGGTCAAAATGTACCAAATGTGGGTGGTCGTCAAATTTTTCGATTGACAATGGCTTTGGATGCTGCCAAAGCAGAACGTGATGCACTCAGAGTAGAACGTGATGCACTCAGAGTAGAACGTGATGCACTCAGAGTACAACGTGATGCACTCAGAGTAGAACGTGATGCATTCAGAGCAGAACGTGATGCACTCAGAGCAGAAATGGATACACTCAGAGCAGAAATGGATACACTCAGAGCAGAAATGGATACACTCAGAGCAGAAATGAATGAACTAAAAAAAAACTTGACTTGATTGTTGCCGAAAAATACGAATAAATCTCCAAACATTTTTTGAATATGTCAAATCAGAAGAACCAAAAAAACCGTATTTAAAATCATTGCTTGTATTTGGAAAATTCAATTTTCAGCTAAAAAATACCGATACCGTCAAAAACTGAATGTAGAGTAAGAATTATCAGATTAAAAATATCTTCGATGTATAAAAACCGAGCGACGAAACCTATATGCTTAATACACAATCTGATATCAAGTTTGACCAGGTATGTTCAACGATTACAAAACAAATAGATCATCGAATATGGGATGCCATCAACACATGAAATGGTTGGTATACAAATACAAATCGTATTATGAAATATGTGGAATATTCCACAGTGTTCTGACACCTTATTTCGATTATCATTGATGAATTTCAAATTAAAACGCAATTTTTCAATTCTTTCTTCGTCTTATAAATTTCAGGCTATTTATTTATTTATTTGTTTATTTATTACGAAGCCTACATTTATGTCAGTACGCGTCCACAGTAAGCTGTGAACATGCTGGTCAAGAGACCCAATGCGACAGAAATTCCGGGATATAACAATAAGAATACAATCAGGGATGTCATAAATGATCGGTAATCGGGTTCACCCAACGGTACACATCCGATTCAAATGTGATTCACTATGAATTGAAAAGTTTGATTTCGTTTTTTTAAAAGATGGATATCATGCTCCCAATATGGTTGAACGAGTGCTATTTGTGTATTATTGTAGAAATATTAATCAGTTCTAAAATTACGTGACTCATAAAACAATTCATTTATTGGGGAGGATTATGCGCAATCGACCAGTAATCGGTGTCCCATTCATCCTCTCATTATTTATTTTATTTATTTATTTATTACGAAACCTACATTTATGCCAATACGTGTTCAAAGCAAGCTCAGAACATGCTGGTCAGAGACCCAATACGGCATAAATTCCGCCCATGGTGCGTCTTTTGCAAAGAGAGTACAGTCAAGGGAGGGATAGTATTAAAGTGAAGCTTTAGTACTAGAATTGGTTCCGGAAAACCATGGCAAAACCGGCCTGGCTCTGGAGAGCCAGGGGAAAATACAATAATAATTTTTGCAATTAAAATACGTTAACATCAATGAATAAGCAGATGAAAATGAAAATGAAAAATAATATACTAGTACTAAATTATAACTAATTAATTGACAAGAAATCTCATGACATCAACCCGAGAATTCGCGACATGAGTAAATTTAATATGATAAATACGATTTATTGACCGGCACGCAACAGATGCTTTAAGCCATTTTATAACGATAGCAAAGATTTCTGCAGTACGCGGATTGAAATTTACACGAAGGTCATCGGGATACCGCGACGATTCACCGTTTTTTATGAACATGTGATTCAAATACCCGGGTGAACAATTTGACAACTGCTTGAACATCAAGATCGCCGAATGCAGTTTAGCTCTGCTTTCAGGGGTCAATCCATTCAGACGCTCACGATATTCAGTTACATGAACATTACGTTTTAATCCGTAAATGTATCTGATCTTGTCGTTATCAGCGACGAGATCACGATGTGTTTGATTTTGAGTGCTGTGTGCACCCCAACCATATGTAACTACATCACACAGAAAATAAAGTATCTGTAAAAAGTACAGACAGCGGTTGTAAAATCGCATTTTCCAACCTTCATACAAAAATGGTTGGAAAATGCGATTTTACAACCGATGCCTGTACTTTTTACAGATACTTTATTTTCTGTGCACCATAGTCCATTATGGGATCAATCAGCGCTGCAGCCATATCACGTTTGATATAGTTGGGTATAAAATGCTTTGTGTGGCGTATACGATTCAGTACACCATACACTTTTTGCAATTTACACTTGTCATGTTCTTGAAAAGTAAAATTTTCGTCAAAAATAACACCAAGGTTTTTGATTGACTTACAGAATTCGAGTTTTTCATCACCTATTTTCACATCATTGATCATATCGAAATTCAACCGACCCGTTTGATACGTTTTTCATACCGCGACGTTTAATAATATCATTTAACTCATTAAGATCGGAGTTTACTTTATCAATCCCGCTATTAATTTGATTAAAATCGACTTCAAGATGTGCTTGACAATCATCCGCGAACAAATGGCCAGTCATATTTTCAAGCATATTGAGAGTATCATTAAAATATAGGGAGAAGAAAGTCTGACCAAAATTACTACCTTGAAGAACTCCATTATTAATTGAAACAAAATCTGACTCGTGGTCACCAACTTTAACTTTCTGTTTAATATTACTGTAAATCGATTTAATTAATTCAACCGCGTTATTAGAAAAACCGTATGATTCACAGACTTTTAGAAGAGCATCATGAGGAACTGATGGAAACGCGCTTTTAATATCAAGTGAAACGAAAATTACTACTTTTTTACGACTTAACGAAGATCTGATACTCTCTGATATGTTCAATAGTGAGGTGATACAACTATGGTTCTTGCGGAAACCAGATTGCCGTTCGTGAAGAATGGCATTTAATTCCAGATAGCCAGTGACCTGACTATTCAAGAGAATCGCGAAAATCTTTGGAATGACAGAAATGATGCTGATTGGTCTATATTCAGAAATGGTACTTTATTGAGAGGTTTAATAATGACTTTATTCCAATCAGCTGGATAAACACTATGAGAAATGCAATAATTAAAAATGAAAACAATATGTTGGGCTATTTTTGGAATAATTAAGCTAAGAAATTTAAGAGGGATGCCATCGTTGCCGATTACATTACTCTTAATTTGTTTGAATGCGGTAAAAAATTGATCAATGGTAATTTTTCGGAACGAGAAAGTAGATTTTATATTAGTAGGAAGTGACAAATTGCCCAAATCGGCCCCATCAGAAGAGTGGATTGAAGCGAAGAAACCATTGATGTCATTCAAATTGAAGTTGTCTAGAATTTCAGATTCATTACTGTCATCCTTGCTAGTTTTGCAACAACCGAGCGATCCAATAACACTCCACTTGGAACGAATGGAGTTGGCATTATTGAAGCTCTCGACAGTTGACTTCTTTTTACTACTGTTGATCAGTGACTTGACTCTATTGGCTTTTTTCTTATAGATATCAAGCAACTGTTGATGAGTAACTGCATCACGAGAATTGTTTCTTTTACAATCCTTATAGGCAGCATTCCTTTCAACCATAGCCTGTTTAATATCATTATTAAACCAGTGCTTGGGAGTATGACGAACGCGACACGATTTAAGGGGAGCGAAGCGATTAAGTACATTCAGAACATTGTCATTCAGTGTTTTAACCATATCATCGACATTTCGATGACGGATAAGACTCCAATTCATCAATTCAGTGCAATCATTCAATTCGATGGCACTGATATCATTGAACTTTCTACCACTGATGACAATATTTTTATCGATCTTTTCGGTTTTGATGTTGTATGAGCACAACAACAAGTCATGAAAAGAAATACCCGACGGAAAATGCCCGAAGAATTTTACGCGCGCGGGGTTATTTGTAAAAATTAAATCAATTTTCGATGGTATTTTTCCCGGCCACCAATGTGTGGGACAAATATCATTAATTAGATCAAAATTTAGAGTAAAATTTCTATTTAAAACCGAAGCTAGGTTTGAGTTATTTAATAAATTAATATTGAAGTCGCCAGTGATGAACACATTTTGCTCGTGAGCAAAACTAGCGCTTAATAGATCAAATAATTTACGCGTATTTTCCGCATTGCATGCATCGTGGAGCACGATAAACAACACCGAAAATAATTTTTGACATACGAGTGAAGATTTCAACAAATAGAAACTCAATTTTCTCGATTTGGGCATTATCCTTAGACGAATTTAACACTACTTTAGTTTTGAGATTTTTCAAAACATAAATCGCAACGCCACCTCCCTTGTTTCTATCACCAGATTTCGACTTGCGATCAGAACGAATAATTTTGTAACCAGGAATATCAATGGATTTATTTGTATTACTGGAACGAAGCCAAGTTTCAGTAATCGCGATTAAACCGAACAATGGATACCTGTCGTGAGTGCACACTAGTCTCTGAAACATTATCAGACATAGGTGAACTAAATACTAAGTCGTTATGCAAGAGATTTTCTAAAGAAGGATCTGAATCACATGATACATTTTCGTTTTCCAGTTTAATACTCACTAATGATGCGAAATCGACCGAGGATTTAACACGCGAATAATTATTTACTCTATGACTTTTCGGCCAAGCATTGGCGAAGGATAGCTGATAAAATCCTAAATCGGCATATGAATTCGACATTTGAATACAAATCGATTTTGACCTCCTGTCAGCTGCATGCGATCCGATAACCAGACTCAAACATTAAAATCCAATTCAGTGGTCATATGCACTCACCATCGAATTATAAACATAATCATTCGGCCAAGTGTTGGCGAAAGATGGTTGCCAAGATCGTAAATCGGTATATGAATTCGATATCAATTATGATCTGGGCATGTGTGCGTGCGAGAGACAAATGACGAGATATATGTACCTACCTTAAAAGGAGAAAGTAATCGTATCGATCCCAACTCATCGATCAATTGCATCTGAATTCAACTCATGGACCATACGTACTTACCAATTTATTATGATGATACATTAATTATGACTATACGGCCAAATGTTGGCGAAAGATAAATGTTAAAATCGTAAGTCGGCACAAGAGTTCGATACTCGAATGTAAATCGTTTGTCAATTTTGTATGTAAAGTTATCTATTCAAATATTGAATGTCCCATATCTGTCGTATGACGAGGGCATATAGCGATTTATTAAAGGTGGGTAGGTCCACCACACGATCAAATTCAGCCCAAAGTTCTGGTCAGCTTATTAATCTGTTCTTATAATGCTGTTATCATCGAAAAGGTCGAATCTAAACATGAATATCAGTGGACTATTCCAAATGTAAATTGATCATATTATTTATAGTTATGTTTATTCAATTCAATAGTGTTGGGCTGATTAACATTTGGTTGAGATTTTCTGCAACTTAAGGCTTCTATGAAATCGGACCCAATGTATGGTCGAACCTCATTCAAAGTGATCTCCAATTCCTGCTATAAATGTAAAAATTGGTAGTTAAAATGGAAATGTCTGACATACTAAATGTCAGACGAATAGAGAGAACGCAATTCACTCACATACAATCGAACGTAAAGTTCCAAAATAGAAGACTTGTTTTTAAGGACAAGTGCTCGCTTTCGGTAGTTGATAGCTACCTCATCAGCAATTGTAGCGAGGCTTCCCTTGGAAAATGAAAAGCCGAAGAATAGCCTCAGTTTTCAAGGTTAAACATGCACACTTAGAACATTCACACGTTAGATATTTAGTAAATAGATTTCACTTCAAATGTTAAATCCGAAAGAGCTTACCGTTCACGAAATAAAATCCAAATGATGAAATATAGAGCTGTTATTAATGTTATATTTGACAGCTGTGTCAAAATTATATTTCTTTGTTACTTTGTAAGGTTTGGCCAAATGTGATGTTATTTTTGTGAGGTTTGGCTGATTGTGACGTTTTGATATCAATTAAGTATGGATTCATATTTCAGCCGTTCAACAGTGACTCAGCAAATTTAATATCAAAGGAAAGCTTGGAATAGAGATGAATATGGTATAAATCTAGATACGATAATTCATTTTTCAGTTATCAATTTTTGATATTATTATTGATTCAAATTTTTACAGAACTGGATGTGTCGCAGGTGTGAACCGCCTGCATACTTTTTCTCACGTAATCATTTATTCGCACATCAACGTAATGTGCATGGTTATTCGAGTGCTGGTGTGCAAAGAGGTCGTCGTCAATTCCGTGGTGGCAGAGTCAGCAATCCAAGTCGTTTTGCACCTATTCAAAATAGGCTACACCACACCACATCTCACACATACCACGGTGAATCTGTCGATGATAGTATTGGGGAGGAACCAACATCGGATCGCTCGCATAGCCACAACAATGTTGAAAACTTTGAGAAATGTGATTCGTTTAGGTAAGAGCTCCTTCAAAACAATTTCCAATTCAATGAAATATATCGTAAATTAACGATCAATGTATAAATTCCGCAAAAGGCTCTATGAATTACCAATGTTCAGAAGGAACGGCATATTCACGGGATTTCTCAACAAACCGTTGGCATCTATTCATACCCGAATAGAATAGTTACATAGAGAATGAGAGAAGCCCATTCTCCTTGTGTAAGTTGTGTTTCATAGCAGGAGAAAAACGACGGCAAAGTCAACTGTAAAGTCAACTCATTTTTGTTCAATCCATTGAATGTACATCACACTAATTAACTGCGCTTAGTTTTTGCATCTTTTGGACTTGATTAATTGCATTTTCTTGGCTAATACGAAGAAAAAGTAAGTTCTTTTTGGAAATAATAAAAAATAATAAGTATTTGAATTTAAATTTCAAGTGGAAAACTAAAAAAAAACGAGATTAGTGTACATATGCAGAAGGTGTCATCGTGTTTTTTCTCAATTCACGTAAAACAATTGAATGTGTTATTAATTCTCTGCGCTTGTCCTTACAGTCGTTTTTTTTGTTCCTGTTTCTGACTGCGATCAACAATAAATTCGTCCATGTCGTCTACAGCTACAGATTCTGGCAAAAGCTCGTCTTCCAGTCCGTCTACTGAAATCACGGATACCGAAAGTGACAGGCTAGATGAAAGTACATCCAGTTCGGGTGCAAATGGAAGCAGCTGGTGAACATGCAAGTGTACAAGATGATGAGCCATCCCATGCAATTGGAAACGCTGGTGGGCCATCCCATGTGAATGTCACAGAAAATGATGCAGACACAAGCAATTCAAGTTCCGAAGGCGGTTTGACAGGTCAGCCCGCTTTGACGAACAGAAAAAGGCTTGATGCTTCACAAAAATTGAGACGTTTGGCAAATCAAATGCTCGAATTGCTGCGCAAACCGAGCAACGATTTAAACAGTGATTTGAAGCGATTATTGAGAGACATTTGTTATTGTCTTTGTGATCTGCCCGGGGAGAGATTTACAGAATTGTGGGAAGAAAGCACTGGTTCGGTTACATTATTGAAGAAAGATGGAGAAGCAGACATTTCTGAACGTTCGACCAAGTTGGCTGAGGACATTTTGGCCAACATTGCTGGACCGTCCACTGAACAAAACAAAAGGTATTTTAGAAGAAACAAGAGAAATGTATCTCTTTTGGTTTCTCTGATGAAAAAAAAAGCAACATTAAACACTTCATTGTTTCATTCTCATTATTCATAATCTTAATTTAGATAAAAATTACATTTAAGATTACTTTTTCATTTTCCATTCTTTATTTTCAGTTGATTTCTGTTCAAATATTTTTTTTTTCACATTACATCACGTTAATTTATTGTAATCAATTTCAAAAGTTAAATTAAAAACAGAATGTAATATTTGCACACAAACTACCATCATTTTCATAAAATATGAATGAGATGATTGTAAATAAATTGATAAATTACACAAGTTCTTCAACTCTTGCGAATAAATAATAATTTAATCAAAAGAAGAAAAAAAAAACAATTGTTTTTATTGACAATCTGTCATAACAAAATAAAAATAAACAAAGAAAATGACATTTTTGGCTTGTGTCAATGCTACGTCGTTCAACTTCTTTAAAATTAAATAAGTTGTGTGTACTGCTGTACGTCCAATTGTTTTCATAATGGTTCTCAAGTAAATAAATTGACTATTTTCTCGCTGATTTCTTTTTTCTCCCTTTTTATATCAATATGTGAATTTAATAAATTTCCGTCCATTTAGAATTGCATTCAAGGTCGTAATTGCGTCGACCGCAGTTTATTGGACCAATCAATTGGAAGTGTGGTCACAACCAGTCACAACTAAGCCAAAAAGAACGTGCATATGATCAACTGATTGCTTGCGCAAAGGCATACATCTGCAAAAATACACCGGACGTACTGAAATTGAAGGTGAGTGATTTGACAATTGAAACAATACCAATGATGAGGAAAAAATTTCAATTTAAAATTAAAATTAGTTGAAAAAATTATTGAGTCTAAAGTTTCGTTTAGTTTTGTTTTGCATTGACAAATACAACACGCAGCAGGTTTTTATTTTTTTTGAACAAAATTTACCTCATATCCCAAATTATACCGACTTTTTAAGGAGCTGAACTCATCCCAGCCACGACTGCAAGTAGCGAACGTGATTTCAGCCAAGCGGGAAATTTTCACAATTTGGATGCAAAGTAATTTCAATTGTTTTTCATTCAGAGGTTCCGAAGAAGTTGAATTTCAACCCTAAATAAGAATTTTATCGACCTACTTAAATTTTAATATGAAGGGATTTTCACGCCAAATGGGTGAATCGGTTTTTGGTCAATGTATCGAGTGTTATTGGCAATATTTAGTTAGTATTTCGACTAGAATTGTAGAAAAGAGTCAGAAAAACAAATTTAGTGAAGAAAATAACAAAAAAAACTGTGTCTAGATGTTTCTATTAAACAAAATGTCGTAAAATAGGCGATTTTTCACAGTTTTTTTACCAAATAGCGTTTCATTAATTTTTCTTATTCCTGTGTATAAAAAAATGTAGTCAGATTTGAGATAAATCAATTTACCTTGCATACCAACCCAAAAATACCATATGCAGTCCATATACAACGATGCATTCGCTCAATACTCACCACCCGTGAAATCATCGAATATTTAAAAATTTTGATTTCCCGTTATTCATTCATTTTTCCACTATTTTTTATTGAAAACCGATTTTTTACCGATCATTTCTACAGTTGCTATGTCTTTTTCCGTTGTTATCTTCATGCTCGACCGGTCAGACATTTATTTCTATCAAAAAAATTTAATAAACTGGTTTCCATTGCAATTATGACTTATTATTACAATGTATTTTATTGAATTTACTCGAAAGTTACCAGTTTTCTGCTACAAATGGATTTTTGGTTGCATTTGTTAAAGTTTTTTAATGGCTAATTGGGTCATATAACACAGCTCAGGTATAACTCAATTGTCTGCAATCATACTTAAAAATCCACCATCAGCCGAATCGAGTAAAAATGGAAGCATTAAGATTGTGGAAGGAATGTTAATGTCAGAGAAGAATACATATCATTTTTTATCTGCCGTACACTTGGCATGTCTTCTTGAAAATAAGTCATTTTGGATAAACTCATTATCAATGGTGCCAATGTCAACTGTCGTGATGAAGAGGGATGTAAGTATTACACTATTTTGTCAAAATTTAACCATGAAATTATTCTAAATTTCATACATTTTGTATTCGAAAACGGCATCACTCATAACATTGCTTGTGGATGCTCATGCTTATATTGATGCTAGAAATAATGACACAGGACGTGTGCCATTGCATGAGGTAGCCAGTGTTCCACATTTGCAGTTACCACTTATAACGAAGCACTACAAATAACTATTTTTTGTAAGATGGCATCATATTATTATGATGAAATTACTTGTGAGCGTAGTCAATAGAACCTTATAAGCTAGATTTTCGTATTGGATGGATACGCTCTAGAATTTTTTTCGGTTTTTGGATGTAAGGGCCCAGCAAACATTAATACAAAATATAAAATGGAATTGCAGTCACCCTCCCGCCGATAGTACATCTCCACGCAATAAGAGGTGGTACTGAATTTTCATGATGATTGTCATTACATTAGATTTGATTCTTATATCGATTCTGCATATGCTAGGCGACAAATCGATCTTCGAATTTCATTAATCGAAAAGATTTTATTAGACATCTGGCATGAATACCTATGTAGTTGTTGAGTTGCATTCGATTGAGTTCATCCGTTGAGTAAATTATATTTCGCAATATGCAGAATGATATTTGCCGGGAAACACACACGTTTTTTCAAAGCTATTCGAAGGGGCGAAATGACCATACGAACGCAGTACGGCGCGTAGTAGACTACACAATGTATTTTGTATACAATAAGCACACAATTTTGTTTATAATATTTCCTTTTATTTGAAATTTCATCCACAGCAAAAACAATTGCTTGAAATTAAAAATTCAAAGAAAACAAATATAAGTTGAGTTCTTCATCGAAAAATTGAATGAGCTCCAATCTATTCGTCGTTCGATTCAACATTTTCTGTTTGCAATCCTTTGAAAGTTTCAGTTGGTACGTATGTTACCAATGTGTACAATTTATTGGCTGAATCTTCATCATCGTTTCGTCGGCGGGCTAAACGTACACGTACGCGGAATGGTGTACTCCTGCAATAAAGAATGGACACGGATATTGCGTTTAGTTCATCATTTACCATTTTCGGTCCAGAGACTTTTTTTAAATTTCAAACTTTTGTATGAATAGGTTGAGCTACTTACCGAATACCCTTTGACCAAATGTGCTTATTCAAGCGGGTGTCGATACGAACATCACTAGTACGCATTTCTTTTTCGGCGAATTTGCGAATTTCTTTGATGGCGCGTGGTGCACGTTTTTTAAATCCAATATTGTGCACACGCTTTGATAGATGGATGGTACATTCCCGAGTTACAACTTCATTGATTGCGGATTTGTTTCTCTTCTCAACTTTTGGTTTAGCCATTTTAGATGACAGGTAATTCAACTGGTTGTACAGCCAAACTGTAGAAAATATACAAAATAAAGCGCGACACGCATTAAAACGTGGACAAAACACAAGTTATTCAAATTAAGTTTTTTCACTAGAATTGAAAATATGAAAAAATATTCTCTTCAGATATTCTGTGTGCGAATTCGGCGAATGCACACATTTCAAATCAAAAAGCTTGAAATTCAGTTGAATGTTTATGATTTAAAACAGATACAAAATAGTAACTTTGATACAGGTTTAGAAAAACTGAATTTTACATGAAAATTACTTTTAACTCAATGAAATAAGAATAAAATAGAAACTATAGAATATGTGTACATTGATTTCGATCAAAATTTATGAAAAATCGTATGAAAATTATTAGATGATTTAAGATTTAATTCGAAGAAAATTGTAATGCACAACTCACAGTAACGACGACTCAGAAAAAAAGGAAGATGGCTGTTGTCAAATGTCAGAATTGAGTACACTCTTGCAATGGTTTAACATGCGGCTTGAAACGTCAATCGATATACTCGTATTTGTTGTATGTCGTATGTTTATTTTGTAGCGCCCTCTTCTGCAAATTTCAAAGGAATGAAAATGTTTCATCGCTATTGTAGATTGTACGCACCTAAATGAATAATTCGTTTTAAAAAAAATCAACGTTATTGTTAACAAAATATAATTATTTATTATCCATTTCTCTTTATAAAAATTAGAGATAATTGGTTATTTTAGAACGAATGGAGAACGTATGAAAAAATAATATAATAGATTTTCATGTTTTCTTTCCATTTTCATTGCGAAAAATATATTTCGTTCGACTTCGATAAGTTTTGTTAATATGGCATCCTTAAATGTGAATAAGTTTTGTTCTATAATTTTCATCATATCCATATGCTTTGAATTTGCAATTTTTTACAACACATGTTCATATTTCGAATTTATAAACTTCTTTGCAGCATTTTTTACAAATACATTGACCACCAAGGCTATAATTCACAATTTTCAAAATATCTTGAGGCAATTATACGTGAATTAAACTTTGTATTTTAAATATATTTATTGTACATAATGTTTTTAATAAGTAGAATTTCCAGAAAATCTCCCAATATCTCTGGGAAATAAAGCCCAGGATTTGATTCAAAATTGAGCTTATTAAGTTACAAATGCGAACAAAGGCACTGATCAATTTTCGTGAAGAATAATCGAAGAGAAAAAAATAGAACTGATAATTCGGAAGACGAATATATAAAGAAAGGAGTAATCGTTTGACCAACTAAATTGCTGAGTCCACTATTGCAATTTCAAATAAACTATTTCGAAAAACGATTGTTGTAAAAAATAATGTTCAGCACGTAATGTATAAATTGCTTGTGCGTTGTAGAAATTCTCTTGATTCCACTAAGCAGTCCGTTTTGGTGATGAAATGATGACGCGTTCAGATGCCTTTTCTTGGTCTTCTTTGAAAAACACCTTCATTATGACAATATCACCAGTACTCAGCGTTTGACAGCCTGTGTCCACTTTGTTGCTTATAAACTTGAAAATGACGAATAAAATATTCAGAATGATTTTCGAAACTTCATTGAAAAAGACTAAATAGATTTGTAGTATCTATTAGATACATACATTTGCACTGTTTCCATCCTGTGTTGGAGAAGGCGTTATCAATATGTTATTATTATTTGCAGTGTAGCAAATATTACGTTGATTATTCATCTGGAGTTTGTTATTTTGAGAATTACAGGAGCAGCATCTGGTGGGAAAGGGTAATAAAATAAGAAAATTCACTTTAATCAAAAATCAATTGAATGCCTGAGAATAATAACGACACAAATCTTTCCAACATGGAAGTCTGAAGCGTAGAAAAGATACACGCATTACTGAAAGTGAGAATAAAACTTTTCAATATCACAACTGAAAAAAAAAATCACAAGAATTAAACCTCCGTGGAGACCACATGAATATTTTTTAAGTTTCAGTTTTTTGTATTCTGTATTCAAGTTTCATTTCAATGTGACTTGAAGAATCTTTTCTACGCTTCAGACTTCCATGTTGGAAAGATTTGAGTCGTTATTTTTCTCAGGCATTCAATTGGTATTTTTTCTTTTCATTTGTCGTATGTGTAACAAAAGATTTGGCGTGTTGTCATGATTCAATTCAGTTTCATTTCGGCAGTTTGATGGATTTTTTTTCGTAGCTATAAAACATCTACATTTTCTTATAATGTATTGCACTGTTTTGGAAGAATGACGAAAGCTCTGATTTTTTTTAATTCAGCAGCATTTGTCAGTTTATAATGTCAATAAATCCAGAATTTCATTGGATTTGAAATGAATTCACTTTTTGATATTTTTCAGAACACCTTATACATATTATTACAAAAATTGAATGAATAATTACGGGAGGTACCATTGAATAAATCCCTTTTTTTTCTTTGCTACCAGTATGACAGTTTTATTTGCTTACCGTTTGGATTCACTATCTCTAATGAGTTGAAAACTGTCATAAGAACTGCTTGAATTCGAATTCGACTGCAAGTCGGAGTTTTGCATTGTCGCAATCACCTGTGGAAATGGCAAAGGTTATATTTTTTTTAATGAAATCAGAAGTGTTCATTCTATAGTTTGAAAATATATTTCTTGAATGAAAAATTAAGACTGGTCAATTCACTGTGTTCTCTCAATAAATTATTCGAACATTTCTTCCTCGTAGAGGTTTTCAACCTTCTGTACTCAAATGAGAGTATATAAATAATGCTCATAGTCGCAGAAAATAACCTCCCATAAAGAAAAAAACGCTCGACTACTAGTTCCTTTACAATGATGCAATAAATTCGCGTTACGGCAGTCACAATGAGTTCAGTTTCAACTATTTGAGAGAAATATTGCATTGAGGTAATATTGAAAATAATCGTGAGACAAGAATTAATTCGAAATGAAAGCGAATCATGATTTGCTTGCATTTACATATAGTTTATATTTCACAATTATTTTCAATTTTTTTTAGGTGCCATATTTTGCCGAAATAGTTCCAAATTCCAGTATTTTTCCTATCTTAACTGAAGGAAAGTTCTTCCCACCGATTCAATTGGAATCTTTTCTGGGGGTCATTTTATAATCGCGTTTTAGGGGCAAGATGAATTCTATACCCTGGTCGAAATGAACACATACATACTTTTTTGAACTCAATGAAATGAATACATCTTTGACTCATTAACAATAGCAGTTAGAATCCCTATTTAATTCTTTTATTGTCCAATTTGTAAAATGTATACCCGAAATCAGTAATTTGAAAGAATATCAAAATAAATATTGTATTGATGCTTCGGATAAGCTTATTGAACAACCTAATGGGCTTTTGTGGATTCTCACGATTGATCAGACTGCCTCCTGGAACAGGACTGAGCAATCCTGAAGATCCACTTAAAACCACTTTCAGAACTGGGAGCAGTTCTGATCAATCTTGAAGATCCACCGAAATCCATTTCCAGAATCTATTAATAATAAGATTGTAACGCAACCCGACTATAATTACTGTACACGGATAATATAATACTAGCTGAACAAAATCGGTGTAATTGTGAGCTACGATTGTGTATCACTGTGATTCATAAAACTATTCTTACGTACCGAATCGCTTGGCAATAAGGTCGCGGCAGACAGAATAGCTTCCAATTTATCAATTCGTTCGATACGATCCATTGTTTTGTCTGACAAAATTTCATCCATTAGCTGCATGGATTCTGTGAGGCTGGGTGGCTCCGAGTTTCGAGGTGAAAATGTTGCTGTACCAGGTGGCAGAGAGTTATCAGATGGAACACTATCCAAACTGGGATATTCGTGATCAAGTATTTCTGGCTCAATATCATCTTCTGAATCGCTGTTTGAACTGTTTAAACCATATTTTTTTCTTATTTGAAAACTGCTGAAAAAGGGAACAAAATATTATTTTATTCCACTCACCGATCCTGACCAATACTTTCAAGCTTTTCTAATTTTCTAGCTACTTTATGTGAGCCACGCAACTTTTCCTTTTCTTCTTCCGTTAAATCAAGATAGCTGTATGAGAAAAGATCCAGAAATTCTATTGAGTTGTTACCGAAGGGTACATATTAAAGAACGTACCGGAGAAGACGAATTTCACGATTACTTAAAACAATATTCTTGTTCGATTGACTTAGTTTATGTTTTAGATCAGCAACCTCAGTACCAAGTTTACGTTGCTTTTTTCGTGAGCGCACCTCATTTGGTTTGATTAGCATCAATATTTGTTCAGTACATAGTTCTGACAGCAAGCTCTTGAATTCTGGTTTGATTGCTCTGGAAAAAAAATGTCAATAATTTATTTTCTATCGAATGTAAAAGTGAATGTACATTATCTTACTCTGACATTTTGGCATATAACTGCTCGTTAATGAGAACAAGTACATCTACTGCTGCATAAAGTAGCATATCACGGGACAATGGACGTCGAGACCAGTATTTTTGGTCACGCCGATAGATATTTTTTAACTGATCCTTCATTGGATTTTTTGGTGAATTGTAAATCTCGCATAATGTATTCAATGAAACATTTTTTACTTTGTAGACCTGTTTATTTTGATCTTGATACTGAAGCAAAGCATGTGCCGACTGTATGCAAACAAGAAATCATTTTTTTTTTTTCAAATAAGAAGTAACTTTATATGAATGAACTTACTTGGGTATCAAATACGTTTCGCAACAAAACTTTGAATTGTACAAATAAATTCACGGAGTCGTTGCGACAGTCGTGAATAATTTTGATCACATTTTCATTTTCTAATAATGCTTTTAGGCCACCCTCAGTCATTATGTTTGGACACTGGAGCACATCAAAAATAAATGCTTCACCTCGTATTGTACCAATTTCAACAAGTGTTAATTCACCTTTGAGTCCCAGATTGATGCCTTCACAATCTACTGAAATGACAACTGGCTCATCCTTTGTTGCCGACTTCATAATTGCTTCAGTCACAAATTGACTCTCATTGATTGTAGCAATGACTCGTGTATTTTGCAATACTTTTATTTTCCATGTATCACCAGAGAACATATTGGCACTTTCATTGGCACTCGCACTCTTGGCAGTAGTTGCAGTTAATTGAGAGCCAGCATTTCCTTGATTGACACCAGTGACCGTTGTATTAACATTGTTCATTTGAATGTTCTGATAAATTGTGCTATTCGGTTTATCCTTCTCGTTTTCAGCCAGAGTTTTTATAACAAGATTATTTATTCGTTGTTTGAGCGATTGATTTTTATTACCGGCAAAATTTGATCGATCACTTATTGGTTGGACAGACGGCGGTGTTGGTGACATGGCTGGACTTCGATTCGATACAGGGGATGATGTACCGGTCATCTGTATTGATGCGTTTGGTTCGGATGTGTATAAAGAAGCTACTGCTCTCGGACAGTTATTTTCACACAGGTTTTCCATTTTTATATCGAAATCTGGAATGTAACTATCAAAACCGCTATTTGGTTCACTTTTATTGTTGCTATTGCTTGTTGTGATGTTATTTAAAGATCCATTTCCTGTTACTTTCACATTTGAAACAGGTTCATTCAGCTTAAATTCCCCAATTGTGTTACCACGAGAAACGGGAGATTGTGTACGATTCGATGAAACCATTATTATTGGCGAATAGTTATTGTTTATACAATCTTTGGCCCGGGCTTGTTGTTGCTGAATATGTAAATCTGAAAGCACGGGCTTTTGCAATAACGTGACTAGATTCGATTGAATATGAAAACAGTTTGAGAACATCTTAAGAAATGTGCCTAGATCATTTGGTGTTTTAAACATTGAAAACCATTGTTCTTGTGGAAATGTTGCTGTCACCAAATGGAAGAGCTGTTCGACGAGAATCGGCCCTGTAAACAAAAGTAACGTTAAACTTATCATTTTATCAAGACATTACACGTAAAACCTTTTGATTCGATGCATTGTGCAAAAAAATCGAGCATTTGCTGTGTAGCGGCTGTATCGATTGAAGGTTGGGGTAAGTGTAAACGTTCTGATGGAGGAAGATCTTGTAAATCATCACAACCTACTAAAATTACACATTCATCGATTATTTGAAATGTGTCCGTGTGTTTGCTCAGAAATTCTGTGAACTCTTTGATATGTTGACCTATAACGAATAGGTTATTTATATACATTGTATTTTAAAGCATTTTACTATACGCTATACCTGAGATGTGACGAATTTGTGGTGATGCTTGACTTCGATGTCCGAGAAGACTTTTGATCGGAACTTCAGTCCCAATACCGTATTGCAGTAGCTTATGCTTGAAATAGTCCTTCGACTCTTGGATATAGTCACGAGTTCCACCACCAAGTATATCACTTGAAGTTGATTTTTCATAAGAATTAACCTGGACATGGTCATCTTTGATGACGAAAATTGCTGGGTACTGAGCAAGAAACTTTTTTAAACCTATTAAATGAAAAATTGAGTATTAAATGACATATGCTTGTCTGAAATGTTTTCTTTTCAATTGAATGTGTGAGAATGAAAACTGGCCTCTAACTATTGTGAGAATAAAAATGAGACTAGAAAAAAATGAAAATTGAAATGAGACCAGAAAAAAATTAAGCATAAAAATGAGATCCAAAATTGTTTCACTGGTTGTCTCATTTTTATCTTCAAATTTTCCGGTCTCATTTCTACATTCACATTTTAAAAGTTTTTCGATCTCATTTTTATCCTCAAAATTTTCACGATCTCATTTTTATTCTTCAAAAATTCCAGGTCACATTTTTGTTTAAAAAATTTTCCGGGTCTTATTTTTTTTCAAATTTTTCTGGTCTCATTTCAATTTTCACAATAGTTAAAGGTTTCATTCTCACCCATTCAATTCTAATATAATTCATTATTTGGTAAACATCTATTCGAGCTCTCGCAACAATAGTAGCAAATAGCAAGATGACAAATAATCCTGATATCAAATATTATAAATCAATCGACAAAATTACTTATACGAGTGCGGGTGATTTATATTATTTAAGAAAGGTAGCATGGGTTTCATTATGTCACTGTTCGTAGTTACACCATTGTTACACATTACTGACACATAAACAGTAACGTAGACATCGAAAATGCTCACCAATGGAGTAAATAATATCCAATAATAATGGTGAATATATGAGTATCAAGGTTATTATATTCTCTTGGGATTTTGAAGATTGCTGTTCATAACTACCCTGGTAAACCAATGTCAAACAAATATTTGAACCCATTCTTGAAATTCCATAATGCTATGTTTTGCCAAGTGTCCGTGTTCGTTGTGCATGGAAGGTGGGCACTATCATAGCACACTTTCGAAGTTTGTTCAATAAAATAATTTCTGAGTTATCTAAAGAAAACAGGGTGGGTTGCATTCAATCCACATGAGAGCTTTTGATGCTATAGGCGAAAGTAATCAAGATATAACATCAAAATATATGGACCACATCAACGAATATTTATTGCACAACAGAGGTACACCTAGGAAATTATATATGACGATAAGTGTTCGATTTGAATCGATTCTTTTTATATAGAAAATTCTATTAAATTTATGTATATGCATTTGAATGGTGTCTGAAATGTAAACAGCTAATTGAATCGTTAATATAAAGAGCAGAGCAATATGAGCAAGTATTTTGAAATTTACACCTCTCTGCGATAGTAAGATATTCGAAGATTTATTAAAACATAAAAGAACCTTATACCCCAGAGTATAAATAAAATGAATTACATCTAACAACGTATGTTAGGTGTACTGGAAATGGAAAAATATAATCCAAAGCGAACAGCGCTCGAAATAACGACAGTAATACCAAAGATAGAAAACCGAAGAGGGAACAAGGTATACAAACGACTTGGAAACCGACATGCTAGGGTGGATCGGTCTGTGATGTGGTGTGCGAAAAGGTGATAAACAAATTATAAAAAATATTTAGTTTGCTTTTTGAACTATTGACTCTTAACAGCAGGACGATAGTTGTCACCTTCTAAACTAATGATAATCTTTGATATAATTAATATATCTACGTACAATTTTAAGCGGTTTATGCTTAGTCGTGTATTAAACAGTACAAGACAGACGATGTTATACACAGTGCGTATATAAAATTTTAAAATTCATTTTGAAAACTATGCACTTAACGCTTAATAATATATACCTATTTGTTTTAATAATGTGTATCTGAATTTCTAGTGCCGGAGCACTATATTGGTAAATTTTAATTGAAGCACCCTAATACACCCTCCAATTTGAAATAAATCGAGTACATAAAACAACAGAAAGGTTCTCACGAGAAAGAAATAAAATAAATATCCCTTGTATACAGTGTTGTAATTTACAATTGGAGAGAAGCACCAGGAAAATGCTACGAATAGGATTTCTTTTTTCCATTGCACGTGAAAATTTATTGGAGTAAATGTTTGTTGTTAAACAAAAACCACAGTAGCACCTTTAACCACCTTTATAAAGCTTGTATATTTATCTAAAAGCTTAGAAATATATTCCAACCATGAGAATACATTATCAAATTATTATTCATATTTAATCGATTTTGTGCTTTTATTGTAATTTGTCAATCGTTGGAAGTTTGCGAATAAAGATTTGTTATAAAAAAGTCACACAAACGATACACGAAATAAACATGTGATAGTCATGTCTGCGGATGACTGACTATAAGCTAAATGTAACCACAGAATTGAAATCAAAGCTATTGCGCATTATCTATATTTAGATTGTATTGAATGTTCAATATAAATAAGCTAGCATGCAAACATTCACTCACTCACGCACTAACTCAAGTCGATTGCACGCACCTACTGTCTTAATTGTATGGGCATTAAACGTTTGGCACAATTAAACTATCGTTTTTCTATTTGAAATGTACATGAATGTTGCTGTATTGGTAGATATCTACTCCTGTATAAGAATATAGTTCAATATAGCTTTGTGCATTGACACCATGTATAAAAATATAAGTCAATGCTATATACTAGGAAAAAAGATATGAAGATATAGGGACTAATTCAGAAGCATTCTTTTATATTTTCTTATATATTGGCTTTAGAAGGCTACAAATGAAAAAAAGGAATCGAAGTCCGAAAAATGATACAAATAAAATTCAAAATAACTAATAAAATAGATGTTCACCTGATAATTCATGGACTATGGGCACATGAATTAGAACATTATTTTAATTCAGTTCTTCTCAAACTTTTAATGTTATCAAACGATTTGTTACATTTGAGGAGTAGTACCAATTTGATGACGCAAGGAACTAGCTATTACAATTATTTTATATGATGATATTAAGTTCTTATCTTTTAAATATTCTCTAGAACAAAAAAGCAGATTTTAATTCATCTCACGAATATTTTAAAGAATATTTAATCGATCAAAGTGCATACAGTTGTATTACAATAGGATATCTATATTGAGCGAAAGGAGCTTAACATATTTATAGTATTACATTTTTGTGAAGTTGATTGAAAGTGAAATAAAAAATATGGGAAATACTAACCTGATTGACTGCCACCAGCAATTTGACGCATTTCTTTTGTAAAACCCTTAGAACCAAATTGACACGATAGGTCGTGAAGTGTTCGAGGCTCCCCACGCTCCATCAACCGTTCCAAAAAGAACAGCAATGTCAAATTTCTTGCTGTTTCGTATTCCATTGTTTCCATGATGCAACTGAACTCGATATACTGAATGCACTATGAATGAACAGTCCTGTGTCGTTGGTCGTTCCTTGCTTTTGTTTAATTCCCTTTTTGATATAACAGGTGATTACCATGAAGCAGCACACAACAAAAATACAATTTTGTCACTAGAATCCGTCAATCTTTTCCCAGGTTGGTTTTCCATATATTTTGATGTTTCAGCAGAAAAACACAGAACTGCAAATGAAAAGTGTCAGGAGCGTTTAAAAAAAAAAAATAGTGTCGAATTCCCTTGAACCACAGGCTAAACATACGAGCCAACATCTAATACATAATGCCACCTGGATATCTTGTGATGTATTCATACAAGGATTACCATTTTACCACTATTTAAGTTGTACTAATTGTATTTGATTTGCATACCCTTAAGGGACATTGAAGATTATACTCCAAACAACTGCTGGACTTGCAGATGGTACTGAATGATAAGTGGCGCGGATCTCCAATTTAAAATATATATTCTAATGTTTGTTTTGTGATTTCAAATATTGAATGATTACACTTCACTATTTTTCGGAAAATAAATCCAAACCAAACACGAACATCGACAACGGCATGCAAACTGACTTGTATGTAGGAATTGACAAAAATGTTGTATACAAGAATTGGCTTTGGTGTTTCGCTTCGAATTGTACACACACACGGGCCGAATTCATTGATAATACAGCGGTATAACGGTTACATAGACAAGAGATGCGAAAACACCGATTTCGAGTTCTCTCAAATGTAGAAAATGAAATGAATATTACTTTCTCTCTTTGCTTCGGAAACGTCCATTTAATCGTTCAAACCCGGTAGGTTTGGGAAGACGATAAGTTTGAGTGACTCTGTTATACGAATAAATCAGAATTTTTTATAAATAGGAGTGTGATTTGATGGAGCTAATGCAACAGAAACAAATCTTGTATTTATAGTTTGGTTCACAAAGAGATATCATTTCAAGAGAAAGAATTGGATTTAACAAGATAGTTCGATTTTGGTCGACGAGAAATCGTTTTAGTATTTATATACTAGATCATGTGAAATATGATATATATTATAACAATGCGTATTTTTGCTTTGATGTTGTATTGGCTCTATCCAGTGATTGTTCCTTCATATATACGTTATTGTGCTTCTCTTTTAATTTATTAATGTTTTGTGGCTGTGTTTTCATGTGCACTTTATACACATGTGTGTGCGCACATTATATTTTTTCACAATATTCTTTGTGGCTAGGTGCTTCTGACATTTGGCGAATGGGGATTCCTTGCCAAACATCTGAAGGATTTTATTGCACTTAACAGGATGGCTGAAAAGTTCGTATCCATTCTATGAGAGGACGCCACTAGAAATAAACCCATATCATTTGTAGTTAGTACCAACCTTAAAAAAAGATACGTGTATACATTTGACAGCTGTCAGACTGCTATTTTGTGAAATATAGCATTTTGAGTGAAGAAACTTTTGTTATTTTGAAAAAAAATGGATAAAAAGGAATTTCGTGTGTTGATTAAACACTGTTTTTTTTTTTTATGAAAAACAATGCTGCTGATACCAATAAGTGAACTTGATGATTGTTATCCGGACTCTGCGCCAGGCGAAGCAACCATTCGTAAGTGGTTTGCTAATTTCCGTACAGGCCATATGGGCATCGAGGACGATGAACGCAGTGGACGTCCAAAAGAGGCTGTCACGGACGAAAACATTAAAAAAAATCCGCAAAATGATTTTGGATGACCGTAAACTGAAGTTGATCGAGATAGCTGAGACTCTGAAGATATCAAAGGAACATGTTGGACATATCGTTCATGAATATTCGGGTATGCGAAAGCTCTGAGCAACGTGGGTGCCGTGCGAGCTCACAATCGGTCAAAAACAACAACGTGTTGATCACTGAAAACGATGGCAAAAATACATGAATTGGGCTTCGAATTGCTTCCCCACCCACCGTATCCTCCAGATCTGGCCCCAGCGACTATTTTCTGTTCGCAGACCTCAAGAGAATGCTCTCCCGAAAGAAATTCAACACTAATCGCCGAGGCATATTTTGAGTCGCTTCACTCAAATTGCTATAACTCACGAACCAATGGTCCGATCGCTGTCAAATTTATACACGTATCTTTTGAATGTTGACACTAACGAAAATTCTTATGGAAATGAATATGGTGGCGCCCTCTATTTAAAACGATACGAACTTTTCAGCCGAACTGTTACATGTCATTCGCTTTTTACAATTTCATTCGCAGTTTTACATATAGACATTCCGTTTTAATTAAATTGATGTTAAATACGTTGTTCAGAAGTGTTGGAGAATTCGAAAAATATTTCAATAAAATAAGAGTATTTTGAAAGTCAAAAAAAAAAAAACTAAAATTAAGGCACACAGTCAGAACTTCAATAATGAAAAAATTGATTGGAGAGCACAAACTTTAGTTTTACATTGCAAAAATTTGATAAGAAATCCGAAAAATCATCTGTCAATTCTTGAATCATGAACACTCGCAAAAACTCATTGCGCAAAAGGCTATTTGCATTAACATGTGCTCGCATTCGCAAGTATCTGCACTCATTCGCACGCATGTGTACGCTTCAATATGAAACATCCGTAGTCATTCGCAATCGTTCGTTAGAGTCGAGCGCTCCTAGCTTTGTGGTAGCTTCATTCGTTCCAGCGTATTCATTTGTTCCATTAGGTCTCTCATTTTAAAACGTATCTTCGTTTGATTGATACAAATTGCGCTACATTGGTTTTGTTTTTTCACACATCGTTGTGCATTTCTTCACAGATTATGTAGGCTATCGAACAACGTTTGATTGAATTGTATGTTCGGATATATGAACTTATTGTAATTGCTTCCTCATCATCGACTACTTAATTATTATTTCCAAAGCTAATGTTTCTGAAAGATTCTGTGCACGCTTTTCTATGATTTAATACATGTTAATGCACATACTTTATATTATTGAAATTTACCTTATTTTTATTTATACTTAAGCATCCAGCACTATAGCCGGGACTAATAAAATCAAATAATAAGATATCTTATTACTTATTAAAATGTTCGCTGTAATAATTATTACATATTACATCTTATTAAAATAATAAGATTGTAATAAGTAATATTTATTACAATCTTATTAAATAATAAGATCCAAAAACTTATTAGATATTTCGTATCAAAATATTATTTCATCTTATTGCAGATATTGTGATTTTACCAACATGATATGCAGATAACATTCTAACAAACTTGCCTGGGAAGCATTTGAGCTCGAATAATATTGGTTTTTTTACATTTAATGAGTCCAGAAAAACCAGTGTGTTGTGCGACGTAAATGTCCAGCGATTTTAACCTTATTGCTCTATGCATCACATAGATAGAAATGTATGCATAAATTGCTTGAAATTTACGTTGCACATCACACTGGTTAGTTCTTAAATCTTCATATGTATTCGGAATAATTCATTCCGTAAGACCATTGAAGAATTTCATTTCGAAAAAATATATTTTAGATTTTTGTTCAATGTTAAAGGAGCTCATGTATTTGCAGCCAGTTTTTTGCAGAAAAAGAGTTTATGTTTTAAGAGCACTCTTAAGAACAAAGGCGCATATGTTTTCATCTTTTGCAATGCTCGAAAAACATCCTGTGTTGCATTTCAGAATTTTATAATTCTTCATGCTTATGATCGCCTGTTATGTAAATATCACAAAAAATCAAATAAAGTGTAAATCTGTTTTCAAAAGCTATCGTACACTTCCATCAAATCGAATGGCGCCGATATATTCAAGTTTTCTCTCTGAACGGATCATAAAAATTCAATTATAAAGAATGGAAACTAAAATGTACCTTATTTATGACGAAATTTTTGCCGTGGATAGTTTACTTGGCTATGATCACCCTTTGTTTGCGAAATGAATAACTGAAAGATTAGGTGTCTGTTCGAAGTTTTATTCTTATTTTATTTCGATTACATTATGAAATACGGCGTTAAGTACGACACATCAATACTTTGGGAAGGGAAAGCTGGTTATCATTCCAAAGTAATGCATACATTAAACACTATGCTAGCACAGGTGCTGCGACAACAATGAAGGTGAGATTCTATTAAGGTTCAAATATTCAAATAACTATATACAGTATCATCAAACGATTTTAAAATGTTTTTTGCACGAATCTTTTTGGAACCACAAAATGACGCTTCAATTTCATACAAATTGTAGTAAATAGTGTTTTTCTATAAAAATTATTGTGATTTGAGCTAAAATTTAGTAAATTTTTTTCATTTGAAATTTTTCCATATTGTAATTAAGGAAGAGATTCAAGGCATTGATGACGATTGATTGTGTGTGCTTAAAGACATACGAATTTGAAATTTGAAATAAGGCTGGTTTTGATCGAGTCCTCTTTTTGTCAAAAAAAAAAAATTGAATTTTCAATCAAAATATACCCAAATTTTTGATATTTTTTTCGATTTCCCGATAAATATATAGTTATTTCGGCAAAACTAGAATATTTGTAAAAAAACAAAAGATAAAAAAAAACGTCCAACCACACACACTGAAAAAACGTCCAACTTGACTTTGACAGTTGCAAACTAGTCAATATGACATACAAATTCGGATTCTAAGCGACAACATTATCTAGTTTTCAAAAATTTCGTTGATGTTTCGACTGACGCATTGCCATTTCATATACAATATTTGAAAAAGTATATTCTCCCGCATATTCACTGAATTTGAATACTAGATTCGACAATTTCACTTTTAAATGCATTGTTTTTATATAATTAAGAGTCGTTTTCGGTTTGGTTCGAATGAAATTTCTTTTGGTTCGGATCGAGTTTGATCTAAAAATTTTAGGTTCGTATTCGGTTCGTTTTGAACCGAACTGAACCAAGTTACGAACCGAATTCTTATAACACATTTAGTGTCAACATGAAATACGTCAATGGAAGGTATACATCAAACCCCCGGAGGAGTTGTACGAAAACAAAAACTTTATAGCGACCAGCTAGTTCTTCTACCAAAACATACTAATCTAAACAGCTGTAGATATACGTAAGATAGTGTATTTCTGAATCTTCCTTCAAACACATTTAAATGTATGCTCTCTATGGTTGATATGAAACTACTGACGAAAAACCTAGACAGAAACAATCCAGACTCATGTATATGGTCATTGTATGCTAATTTCCTAATGGAGTGCAAGACTGTCATTTTTAAATGAGTAAATAAAATGATATAATACTGTGAATATTCACAGTGAAAGGTTTTCAAAGATTTTTCTTCCCATATTTGCCATGAGCCAATTCAAATGTTGATCAATGCAGTACAATTCCATGATCTTTAGAATGATCTGAAATGTATCATTGCCTATGAAAATGATCTTCTATTCAAATGGTTATTCTAAAACAAAAAAATTATGATCAGTTTGTATCACTTTAGTGATCGCCTATCGATTGATAACACGATATCCATTTTTAATTACTTGTCGATTTATATCAAAGAGATGAAACACCATATTCCATTGGATCTTACTAAGAAGAAAGCAGGAGAAATAATTTGATTGTTGGAACCCCATCAATATTGTGGAATCACAGATTTTTACAGAAATCAAGAAAACTGGATAACATCACACAACACACAATTACACACACACACATGCACTTTTTCATATCACAGATTTTCAATTTATGAAAATTATTTTCTTGTGGTCGATGAATTGGTTTTTGAACATTTATAATAAAGTATCATAAAAATAAAATGCAACAAATACCTAAAACCAAAATGAAAATCGAAAAAACTGATAACTGCACTAACAATGATGAATATTTTTTTTTATATTCTGTGAAATTTTGTGTTCTTCACTTAAACATCCGCCATATTGGATAGTTGACAAGCGAATGAAATCGGTATTTCAAAAAAATATTAGTAATAGTAATACTAAAATGCTTTCATATATGTGTGTGTGATAGAGAATTCAACGTGTTAAATACAATCGAAACCAATTCAGTTAACGATTGTGTTTGATGTTTTTCGATTAAGTTCAACACAAGTCTGCTCTTGGTATGCGGAGAGAGCACATGATGATCAGTTTGACATGTGCATGTTTCATTGTATATGTTTTGATTCGTTACCTGTTCACTAAGCATCTGTGTGCAGAAATATTTTTTTGAATACATTGATTTTTTTTCTTTTCATTTTATTCATCTATGTTCATTTCTATATTAATTTTTATATTTATTCATGTAAATCATCCAGTCCAGTCCATTTTTCACTCACTTTCCACAACCATTCACTGGCTGTTTTATTTTTTGCTTCTTCGGATACCTGAGCCTTTGCACAGTTACTGAAAATGATGAAATATCAATTGAACCTTCTACTCATATCATCAAATGGGGGGTAAATTGAATTTAAGCTGAAGAATTACCTATAATAAAGTCCGGATACCCTTTCAAGTCTTGGATCCAGTGCGGTAAATAGTGTCGTTTGAGCTCCAGCTAGAGGCGTCTTCAAGAATGGCCATGTCAGAGGCTTAAAAATTATACTAAGATATTAACGTTAGATTAGGATTAAAATGTATCCGAGTGAATTAAAATGAAGCAGTTGTTACCCTGAAATGCTCTTGAAAACGTTCATATGACGCGTTATTTCCGTATCAACTAAACCAGGATTTACCGCGTTCACTGTGACTCCCGTGCCAGTTAACTTACGAGCTAGCTCTCGTGTAAACATTATATTTGCTAGCTTGCTTTGATTGTAAGCTGCGCCTGCATCGTATTGTTTCTCACTGTTTATATCAGCTGTGTTAATTTGGCCTTTGAGGTGAGCTGAACTAGACACATTTATGATTCGACTCGGGGTCGACTTCTACGAAAAGAACATATATTGTTGATTGAAATATCTGGATCATGTTTGAAGCTGGACCTACTTTAATCAAATCAAGTAGCAAGCCCGTTAATAGAAAGTGCCCCATATGATTTACACCCAATTGCATTTCAAACCCATCTTTTGTTAACGAATAAGGACATCTCATAACGCCGGCGTTGTTGATTAAAATATCCAGACGATTCTCTCGTCTTTTGTATCTTAAATTGAAATTAGAGCTTAAAAACATGATCAAAAGATCAATTTTTATTATATACATACTCTTTTACAAAGCTCCGAATCGAGTCCAAAGAACTAAGGTCACATTCTAGGCAATACACATGTTTGTTATTAGAGCTTAATATAATTTCATCGCGTACTTCTGCACATTTCTTCAAATTACGGCATGCCATATAAACGTGAGCATCACGTTTGGCAAGTTCTCTTGCGGTTTCTAGGCCGATTCCACTCGTCGTACCAGTTATTATGATACGTTTGTCAGTGGCTTTGACTTCGCTTCGATACTTTGCACCTTGCATCGCATCCCTGTTATATCAACAACAATTACATTTAATTATATTGAACTAAATTCAAATATATACTTATCCTTACTTGAGATAAGCGGTTAATAATCCAGCCGTGATAAATGCACTAGTAAAAATCATGGGTTTTGTTTTCAACGAATCGAAAAGTCCCATTTTTAGTTCGTTCTGTTTTAAGCATAAATTTAAAAAAAATAGAGGAAAAAATATCGTATCAGAAATATTCAAATGATATTAAACAATTTTTTCCCAAGATTCCTTCAAGGATAATCATACATCCCACGATAGATTACCAAAATATTAATGTAATTTCGGGAATTTCTTTAATTCTTGTCAGTAATTTGACCGGGAAATATTTTTTTTACTTGAATCTGACATTTGACAGCTGCTGTCAATTCAAGTTTAACGTCATGTGAAGTTTGACTTCTGATTATTTTGGTGGCAATAAAGTTGATTTGACTTGCTTGTGAACTGCTTTTTCATGACTTAGTAAAAAAAATTGTTCAGCGACCGAAAAGAGAGCATTATTCACTTCAAGGAAGTGGAGAAAAGGTAATATCTGCATACATATCGTTATTATGTTATCTGAATTATAATGAAACATATTGTATTATTAACAAATAATGGTAGTTCACTGCAATGGATCCAAACAATCAAGCACCAAAGAACAATCGGAAGTCATCCTCTAATTTTTTCCGAATGCGACATCGATTTCAAAGCTATCGTAATGTAACAGGCCCTCGGCAGCGACCTGTTTCTCTTTTGATACCCACGCAATCTTTATACGAGACTAATGGAGGAGCAAACAGTGGTTCTTCTACATCCCGTACAGATAATATTGCTAATTTTCAAATACGCAAGAAAAATGCACCTTATGACGGATGGCATCTATACTTCCCAGAAATTGGTATTGTATACTTACATCAAAGACGTTTTATGAAAAAAACTAATATTCTTTGTTCGAAAATCAATAGAATACAAAGATGATTCTCCATTAGTGAGGAAGGTAAAATCGTTTGAGAAACATTTCAAGTGTCATTCACAACACTATAAACTAAATGAAATCAGACAAAGCTTATGGTTTCCGTTATCACTGGATAAACTACAAAAAGATGAAGAGTTTTGTCGTAATTCCCCAAATTTTTTATCGGATTTCAATTCTTCTGCTATGGAAATGCTTACGGTAGAAATTTTATAAATAATTTCATTGTAAAATTGTATAACTAAAGTAAAAGGCCCACTATCCATATAATTGGTTTTCAGTGCGCCGGATTGGCAATTTATCAACTGATATCAAAGAATATTCAGACAGGAAATACATCGACTCAGCAGACATCTAACAAAGAAAATAATATGAAATTATCGCTATTACCAATTCGTGTTCGCATTCAAGGTGAGAAAATAACTGTGTAGATCGGCAGCTATGAAAATTCATCTATAAAATTATTGTCATTTATTTCGAACACCAAAGATCATACGCCAATTGTTAATTTGAGTGCGATAAAACAGGACATATACAACTGTTTGATAAGCGTGCGTGGAACAGTAGTTCGAGTGAATCCACCAACCCTGAAATGTTCATGGATTGCTTTCCGTTGTTCAAAATGCAAAAGTGAGCAAGCTATTCGACAAATAGGTATACTCTAGATATATTTCTTGAAAGGCTCAGTATTTGTGTCAATCATATAAGATGAGTTTCAAAAGGGGTTAAGCGACGAAATGAAACTCTCACGTCTCAGTGCGTTGAAGTGAGAAGTGGCTACTTGTTCTATATATTGCCGCTCAGTGCTCTGCAAGTTACATTCTTCGAGTAAGTTAAATTCATAATGAGCGCAATATGCTTGATTAAGAAGGATTCATGACCGATTTTTATTAAAGTTTTCTTCAATAAACTCAATTCTTTGAGTCTCAATGCCGATAAGACCATAGTAGAAACATAATTCGTGCTTACTAAATACTCAAATACAATGTTTCTTTGCTGAAATTGTATAACTTTTTCAACTGTATCGTAAGCGGTTGTCATAAAGTGGACCATTCACAAAAAATGTTTGTGCCTTAATTACCAATATAAATATCGGTCTGATTAAAACTAAATGTATAGATAAATCATGTAGACATTAAAAATGATTTCCTTTTTACTTAGCCTTTCATTTTTATTATGTTAGTTTATTGCAGTTCTATAATTTCAAAAAATCTTTTTCATGCAGATTTGTCTAAGTGCTTAGTTCCGACATCGTGTAAAACAAGCGGATGTCAAGCGCGCAGTAACTTCATAATGCTTCAAAATTCCCTGTACACTAAAACCGAACCATATCAAACAATTCGATTGCAAGAATGTGTACAATCGGTGAAAGGTCAAATTCCAAAGACTATTGAAGTTGATCTAGCACATGACTTAGTTGATACAGTGAGTCCCGGTGACGATATAACTGTTACGGGAATTATGCGTGTCCGTACACAAGAGAGCGGCAGCAGCAACAGTAAAATGAAACAGGGATATGAAGCTGGTATTCACAAATACTATATATTTGCTATATCGATCGTAAGCAACAAGAACACAATAGCCGTTCGGAATTTGGACTTCAATGAAGGCGAATTGAACATGATCCGAAATATCGCCAATGAACCGGGAATATTCAAAATTTTATGTAATTCACTCTGCCCCCGTATATTTGGCCATGAAATGGTAAAGGCCGGCTTGATTCTTTCATTATTTGGCGGATCAGGCAATGCCGTGATCAATTCTGACAAAACACTTGGCCTTGGAAAGCGATCCGAGATACACGTTCTCGTTGTTGGGGATCCAGGCCTCGGTAAATCTCTTCTCATTCAATCTTGCTCGAATGTTTCACCTCGAGGTATTTTTGTTTGCGGCAACAGGTACGTATCTGCACACATAACATTATCAATAGTGTTGCTCACCCCGATCGTATTTTGGATTTTCCCATTGCCCGATATTGTCGATTTTCTTCTTGATTTTCTCCAGAAAATCTCATCAGAGTTAGGGCATAGCGTATGTTCATAGAATCGGCCAATGGGAAAATCCTAAGGGGAAAAATGTAAAATCTCGCATTCCAGTGCATCGAACGCTGGCCTTACAGTTTCAATTCGCCATGATAAGGGGTCAGATGGAAGTTTAGAGGCTGGCGCACTAGTTCTAGCAGATCAAGGAGTTTGTTGTATTGATGAGTTTGATAAAATGTCATCAAATTACCAAGTAGGTTTAATTAGATTGGATGACTGATGAAGATGTTTATTAAGAATTCTGTTAAAGCTGACAAAAATGGCGTATTCTCATTTATTTTAGTCTTTGTTGCAAGTTATGGAGCAACAATCAGTGAGTGTGGCTAAGGCGGGGGTTCTTTGTTCCCTACCAGCACGTACATCAATCATTGCGGCAGCAAACCCACATCATGGACATTACGATAAATCAAAAACAGTTGCAGAAAACTTGAAAATTTGGCCAACGCTGCTGTCACGGTTTGACTTGGTGTTTATACTGCTGGATCATGCAGATGCTCACCTTGATAATCTACTTACTAAACATATCCAAGCACTAAAGGCTGATCAAAATAATCAACTTCGCTGTGAACGCACTAGAACAAATTCCACTCAAGCTCAATCAATATCCATGTTTAGAGCACAGCCACAGCGTCAAAGCACAGAGCAACATTCTAGCGACGTGCCGCTATATGAACGATTGAAAATGTCAAATCCATCCGAACTTCAGTTGTTACCACCAGAAATTATTCGAAAGTACATATTGTACGCGCGAAAATTTTGTTTCCCAACGATAAGTGAAGAAGCTGCAGGTGAAATTAAACAATTCTATGCAGAAATGCGGACAACACGTCGCGGTATTGACTCAGTTCCCGTAACAACACGACAGTTGGAAGCACTCATACGAATGACACAGGCTAGAGCTCGCCTTGAATTGGCTTCAGAAGCAACAATTGAACATGCCAGAGATGTTTTATCTATTTTACGTTGCACAATGATTGACGTTCTAAGCACAGAGCAAGGTACATTGGAAATGAAACGAAGTATTAACGGATCTGGTATGTCTCATACGACAAAAGTTAAACGGCTCCTTCAGCTACTGCAGGAACAAGCTAAAAGCATATTTACTCTTGCTGAACTCAAAGAATTAGCAACATCGCTTGGTTTCGAAATATATTTCAATCAGATTCTCGACACATTGAACGTGCAAGGCTTTCTCATCAAACGTGGAACCAATCTTTATAAATTCAACGTGTAGTATTCGAAATAAAGTAACCTCAAGGAAATACTCGATCACTTGTAATTTTCACCTTTTTACACTTCCTTGGAATTATAAGGCTCATATACCAAAATTGCAACACGCAAGACCGCACACATGGGATTTATTTCAATCTTCTCGCCGGTAGGTCGCCGCCACCTGGATTATACATGCAAATCATATGCCAGGCACACAATGCTACCACCAGCTTAAGCAAATTATTAAAATAAAAGGTAACATTCAATTAACTTGTGAATATATATCGCTAAGACTTTGTATAAAAAATACAACAACCACAGCCCGCTTCCATGATTTGCCTCACGTGTATTTGTTGTTGCGGTTGAATACAAAATGCTAGTGCTATCTGTTGTACGTTTTGATTCACTCACATATAAAATGCATGTGAAATTTGTTTTGGAACCAAATCCACTAATTGGCGCCATGATTTTGTTCAAGCTTTAGCAGAGAAATGTGACAACAACAAATAAACACAGATACTCAAATGAGGACAACATTCATTACTTGATGACACCCCAATTCAATATCTTCATAATACATCTATAACCAAAAATATGTTTAGAGCTATTGTGCAACTTAATCAAATCCTTTACTCTTATCAATCTCACCACCGAGACTTGTTTCATTAGTTTTTATCAAGAGTTTAGCGATTTTTATTTCTTAATGACCGAAAATATAAAAATATTGTCAAGAAGGTAGAAAGACTAGGTACAATTTGAGAACATCATCATTATTTTGAAAAAAAAAGTATAAATTCAAAAATTATTGATCGGTAACAGAATTTATGCTCAGTTTTGCAAATTGGTAACTAATCATTCGTGTTATCTTTTCAAATATAAAAGTCATTTCGCATATAAAGTATAATTTAATTTGATTGTCTCCTTCATTTATCGTCCCATCCCAGACTTCCAAAATTATTGTTTTCATAGCTGCCACTATCTGAATCACCAAAATCACCAATGCTACTGTAATCTCCTGATAAGCAAAAAGAGAAAAGAAATTCAAAATTACAGCTTTACTCTTCAATTAGTATATTAAATTAATAAACAGTTAAACCTCCAAAATCATAATGATTTCCGGGAATTTTATATTTAATGTAATCATCATTATAGCCTCCATGGTCCACGTGTTTGATATGTTTGTAAATTGTGTGCGTGTGATGATGATGTTTTATATGGTATGGGACATGGATTATAATGTGTTTATGATGTCCTCCGGCTGTGCACAATGACAACATCATCAAAAGGACTAGTAAAGTCTAAATAAAAAATCAAAAAATTGATAGAAATCATTATATTACGACAATTGGTGAATCAAATTGTAGTTGATGACAATCCTGAAAACGGCGGATTGTACACATTTTGAATGCATTTCTTCCTCACACTCATTTCTCTTGATATATTTTGCGCTTCTCGCGAATCTCCCGAAACATATTTGAAGCTTGAAACCATTGAGACAAAGGCTCTTGCTAGAAAAATGAGCATTCGGTGTAATGTGCAACATAAATTTCAAGCAATTTTGAACCTCATTGCTTTATGAAATACATTGAGCATCAAAAATAGTAATATTTTAAATCGGCGTTAGTTCAGTTTTGAAAAAACAATTTCAATTTTTTCTTCGGGAAATTCGCTTTCACTTTACTATTAGAATTTTTAATTTGCTTTTTCATTCTAGCATACTTTTAATGAATTTCCCGTGGGAAGATCCAATAAAAAAAATTGTTATTCTCTTCGCTCAGAAAGCTTTGAGAGAATGTTTAATATATTTTTGGTAGATTTGATATGATATATGGAATAATTTTTTATCACTACATGAAGTATCTCTACATTTCGTTTGAATAAGACCTATGTTCATATTTGACATGCAAAAATTATGTGTTCAAGCCAGTGACAAAAATAGCTTTGTCATTTCTCATAGAAAAAATGTTGAAAATAGTTTCATTGCTTTCTTACAGCTACGGAGCGAATCCAGCGAAACAGTCCAAAATGGTTTACAACAGCAACGATTGTCATTCCTATAAAACAAATACAAGCACAAACGACACAATGTTGTTACATGATCAAGCAAACATTATCCGGCGTATCCATGATGCTTGCATAACATTTTAGAACGTTCTCACTGCTCCGTTTTGTTTGGAGAGCGAAGCCACCCATTCTTTTCTGTTTGGTGTCTATCACTGGTTCAATTCCTTCTGTAGAAACACTGAATATACTGTTGGCTAGTTCGAACATTTGGGAATTATACAAATCTCATATTTCAAAACAAGCGTTAAAACCCAATGTTCCTACTTCAATGTCAATGTTATTTATGACAAATGGACGAACAGATAAATCAAGTAGTGATATTAATGCAATTGGGACTTTCATGTATCATATTCATCATTGAATTAATAAACTAATCAGATTCCTTTTGTCCTGTTATTGCTATAGTATTTTCATATGGTATAGACGCCAAAACGCGAAAAATTCAACTGCCAAATAGTTTTACATTTACATGCAATAATGAGGAAGCTTTGGAATG
Source organism: Obolodiplosis robiniae (assembly GCA_028476595.1). Lineage (NCBI taxonomy): Eukaryota > Metazoa > Arthropoda > Insecta > Diptera > Cecidomyiidae > Obolodiplosis > Obolodiplosis robiniae. Next base: position 447,008 of record CM052017.1, on the reverse strand, counting down.
GCCACTGTAAAGTTTCATTTCATCTATCACATGAAATCTCTGTGTAAAAATAAGATACTCCGGAGTCTTTTCTGTGTTGTTATTGATGTGTTTTGTATTTTGGAATCGGACAGCGCTGTCGTCGTCATGTTCTGAAGGTATGAAAAATGAGATTTTTCGACGAAAAAAAATGATACAATTCTGAATAAGCTGATTATCATGTTAGAAAATGTATGTTTCTTTCGTAGCATACGTTCGGAAACGTATATCGTCAAGTGAGATATATTTTTAAATAATGCAAACAGAAGTTCACACTAAAAATGGAGCAATATTGAATATGAAGACTTTTGAGAAGATAAATTGATACGATGAGTCGTATACTTTTGTATTTCATTTTAATTGCTTAATTAACTGTTACATTTCCAATTTTATTATGTATTATATTTAGGTGCGAATTACTTGTTCATACATTGTTTTATTTTCTCATGAAGATGTTGAGATTGATTTGCTGATTTTTCAGCTATTGTTATTTGCTCGTGATCCTCATTCAAATGAAATTTGTGTGGATTGAATTTATGTACAAATAATCTTCCGATTTTCACATTAAATGTGCAGATATTGATAGAGAGAATTACTGATTATATAATTAGCAAAAACAAACGTTTTTCTATTCGTCGGTGAATGCATTCTGTGAAGAAATGGAGCCAATTACATTTCATTGTGTGTGTCACAAATAATTCAAATCAATTTCATTCAAGATAATGAAGTGAACGAAGCTACAATTAGGACTAATTACATTGAGGAAAACCCAGCACAATTTAGTAACACTTTTCCGATTTTGATAAAAAATATAACTTTAAAAAACACAACTTGTTTTAGAATTCAACCGAATTACTGTCGATTGATTTGAACTCTCCATATCCACAGCTTTATTTAAAATGACTAAAAAGATTGATACTTACCATAAATTGTTGGGTTGCCATTGTAAAAGGAATTATAAGACCGATGTAAGATAACTTTAAATCTCAACGAAATTAACTTTGTTTATTAAACAGATATGAAAATTCAATCGCGCTGAGAAGTGTTCATCGTTCAAATGTTATTTTATCTATGATTATCGGCTTTGTTTCACATTTTCTTTTATACTGTTTCACTTTCAAGTCAATTTGTACAAAAAAGATTCACAAAATTGCACAAAAAGAAAGACATGTTTCAGAGAAAATTGTTCACAAATTGGTTATTGATTTTCTGAAGCAATAAGTTTAAATAATATAAAAATGTTTGTGATTTAGATTGAGTGGCAAACACCAAGAGAAAATCCACGTTACTTGGAATACCAAAATTCAAAGAACCAAATTCAATGGTTTGAATTTCGCTCCAAAAATCTCCTTAACCGATAGATTACTATATAGTTACTAGATACACCGCCGCCAACAACGCTACTTTGACAGGCGTCGTTTAATCATAACCACTTTTCATATGACCAATCGTAAACAAAAAGATGCAACAGAAACAACAATAAAACAAAGAATTTAAAATCATTGCGGAACAGAAACGAAAAAAACACGGCTCATACAGATGAAGAGAGGAAAAATTGCATTTTTTTTTTAATTCGCATTTTGTAGTGTGTAGCGTGAGTGTGTGAAACCGATAAACATTAATTGTTACAATTGCACCAAAATGAGGACATGGATATATATAATTTACGTGAGCGTAAATATGTAAATTTCAAAGAAAAATCGACGACACCTGAATCTGAGAAATCTGTTGAGTACAATCCTCGTGAAAAGTTCGACTGCTTTCTTCAACCGGTTGATCTTTCTTCACCGTCGTCGACAAGTGGGTCCACTGTGTCAAACGTTTCTGTAGGTTATGAACCGACCAGAGAACATGTTTGTTCTACTATCGGGTATCACAGCTACAGTAAAAAATCAGACCCTTCGCCGTCCACATCCCGTATCAAAGTCGCCAAATGCAAATCGAAAGATGGTGATTGTATAAGCAGCGGTCAGAAGTTGATAAGCGGTAGTTTAGTCGGTGAAAGAGCGGATGATGTACCTTCGAAAGTATCGCAGTGTCGACACACTGAAAAGACTTCGCCATTCTCCAGAGATATATTGCAATCCAGGTATATAAATCTTTCTGAATGAATCTCCAGTTTGGATATTTTCACAGTTAAAAGCTATACTAATAACAATATTTCAATAATATTAACAGTAGTGAAAATCAAGCGGACGTTGGAATTGAGTCAGACAAAACTACTGTTGTTGCTAAAAAGGATGATTCAAACTATGCGCACAACACTGCACCAGTAAATCGCGGTAAGTCACGGACCCATAGTCAAACGATATCCAAGCCGATTACTCAATGTATTCCGACGGAGCCAATTGAAGAGAGCAACACAAAACCAGAACAAAACACTAGCCAATCTCAACAGCCGGTAAGCATTCAGAAAGAATTTTGTTTTTCAGATAAAATAAATAACAAAAACAATCTCTTTTGTGAAACAGAAATGCGATAGAATCCATTCGATTTCATCAAATACATGGGACATTGCAGACACGGGCGATGCTAACGAAACTAATTTCATTCAAAGTTCCAGCAGAAGTACACAATCGATTAACAAGTTGAGCCAAGATAATGTCAAAAAAATCGATTCAACTAACAAAATGTCTACGATAATTTCCGAGAATACAAACAATACACAATCAAGTGAGTGTCTAAATTACATTGAATTCTCTTTATTCAGATGTATTTTTAAGCGAATTTTACTCATAAATTTCGGTTTCAGATGAGAAAACTCCAAAGGGTGATATGTGCATACCGTCATCACGTTCAACAGCTATTCATTCCGTTGCTAGTGATCAAAATACAATTTCATCATCAAATCCCAATCTCAGCAAGAAAATTACCGGCGATAAAAAAATGTGGGAAACAGAAACAACGACACCAATTGTAATCAAGCATGGCAATAATTCAAGCGATTTGCATCAGCCATTGCATCACTTTGGTTTGACATCGTATTCAAGCCAGAAAACGCCAAGTACATCATCCAATAATCCGGAATATCATGGAATTCAATCTCATAACGTATCATCGTCGACCGATAGCTCATTTGAGAAAATCAACTCAATATACACGAATAAAGAAGAAATAGATACCATGTACAATTTAAAAGTGGAATATTTAGAACAAAAAGCTTCTAAGGCCAAGGCCGTATTGATGGCTGAAATAGACGTATTGATGGCTAAAATAGACGAAGTGGATGTAACATTTGCCTATGAAATGAAAAAGGCTGAAAAGAAGCGGGATATTCGACTAAATAGAAAAAGGGACGACGACACCAATAAAGCGAAACGCCGAAAACTTGATGCTAAAATCCAAGAATAATGTCATTATTGTGTGGCGGTGTACAATCGCTCAGAATTTGACAGTAAGCGGGTGGATGACAAGCCATGAACAAAAAAAAAATGTATTTGGATTTGGATTGAGATTACGTTATAAAATGCTGAAGTTTACTTCTGAAATCTGTGAATTTGGAAGATAAAGACATGGCTGACGAGTGCTCTTCGTTGAATAATGGATTGGTTCGGCTTTGATTTTCAATCAACCATTCTTAAGTTTGGGTTAATATTTTCAGTCATTATATGACTGATTGAAAAAAAAAAATGATTGAATTTGATCTTAGTAGGCTGCAATCGATATTATTTAAATTCAATCAATCACAGTTCATTTTGTGCGTACTGCACATAGTTAACAACAGCTAAGTTTTTACATATTTTTAAATTTTTAACAAAATAAAATGATTGGAATCGATTGTTTCTTCATTAAATTTTTTAATTGTTTGTCCCAAATTAGCTAACTGATTTCATAATCACTATATTTCCACATGGATATATCTTCAATTCGGCTAAATAAACTACAAACTTGTTCATGACAAGACGTTTTATGAAAAAAAACTAATATTCTTTGTTCGAAAATCAATAGAATACAATTCTCCATAAGTGAGGAAAGTAAAATCGTTTGAGGAACATTTCAAGTGTCATTCACTACACTATAAACTAAATGAAATCAGACAAAGCTTATGGTTTCCGTTATCACTGGATAAACTACAAAAAGATGAAGAGTTTTGTCGTAATTCCCCAAATTTTTTATCGGATTTCAATTCTTCTGCTATGGAAATGCTTACGGTAGATATTTTATGAATAATTTCACTGTCAAATTGTATTACTACAGTAAAAGGCCCACTATCCATATAATTGGTTTTCAGTGCGCCGGATTGGCAATTTATCAACTGATATCAAAGAATATTCAGACAGGAAATACATCGACTCAGCAGACATCTAACAAAGAAAATAATATGAAATTATCGCTATTACCAATTCGTGTTCGCATTCAAGGTGAGAAAATAACTGTGTAGATCGGCAGCTATGAAAATTCATCTATAAAATTATTGTCATTTATTTCGAACACCAAAGATCATACGCCAATTTTTAATTTGAGTGCGATAAAACAGGACATATACAACTGTTTGATAAGCGTGCGTGGAACAGTAGTTCGAGTGAATCCACCAACCCTGAAATGTTCATGGATTGCTTTCCGTTGTTCAAAATGCAAAAGTGAGCAAGCTATTCGACAAATAGGTATACTCTAGATATATTTCTTGAAAGGCTCAGTATTTGTGTCAATCATATAAGATGAGTTTCAAAAGGGGTTAAGCGACGAAATGAAACTCTCACGTCTCAGTGCGTTGAAGTGAGAAGTGGCTACTTGTTCTATATATTGCCGCTCAGTGCTCTGCAAGTTACATTCTTCGAGTAAGTTAAATTCATAATGAGCGCAATATGCTTGATTAAGAAGGATTCATGACCGATTTTTATTAAAGTTTTCTTCAATAAACTCAATTCCTTGAGTCTCAATGCCGATAAGACCATAGTAGAAACATAATTCGTGCTTACTAAATACTCAAATACAATCTTTCTTTGCTGAAATTGTGTAACTTTTTCAACTGTATCGTAAGCGGTTGTCATAAAGTGGACCATTCACAAAAAATGTTTGTGCCTTAATTACCAATATAAATATCGGTCTGATTAAAACTAAATGTATAGATAAATCATGTAGACATTAAAAATGATTTCCTTTTTACTTAGCCTTTCATTTTTATTATGTTAGTTTATTGCAGTTCTATAATTTCAAAAAATCTTTTTCATGCAGATTTGTCTAAGTGCTTAGTTCCGACATCGTGTAAAACAAGCGGATGTCAAGCGCGCAGTAACTTCATAATGCTTCAAAATTCCCTGTACACTAAAACCGAACCATATCAAACAATTCGATTGCAAGAATGTGTACAATCGGTGAAAGGTCAAATTCCAAAGACTATTGAAGTTGATCTAGCACATGACTTAGTTGATACAGTGAGTCCCGGTGACGATATAACTGTTACGGGAATTATGCGTGTCCGTACACAAGAGAGCGGCAGCAGCAACAGTAAAATGAAACAGGGATATGAAGCTGGTATTCACAAATACTATATATTTGCTATATCGATCGTAAGCAACAAGAACACAATAGCCGTTCGGAATTTGGACTTCAATGAAGGCGAATTGAACATGATCCGAAATATCGCCAATGAACCGGGAATATTCAAAATTTTATGTAATTCACTCTGCCCCCGTATATTTGGCCATGAAATGGTAAAGGCCGGCTTGATTCTTTCATTATTTGGCGGATCAGGCAATGCCGTGATCAATTCTGACAAAACACTTGGCCTTGGAAAGCGATCCGAGATACACGTTCTCGTTGTTGGGGATCCAGGCCTCGGTAAATCTCTTCTCATTCAATCTTGCTCGAATGTTTCACCTCGAGGTATTTTTGTTTGCGGCAACAGGTACGTATCTGCACACATAACATTATCAATAGTGTTGCTCACCCCGATCGTATTTTGGATTTTCCCATTGCCCGATATTGTCGATTTTCTTCTTGATTTTCTCCAGAAAATCTCATCAGAGTTGGGGCATAGCGTATGTTCATAGAATCGGCCAATGGGAAAATCCTAAGGGGAAAAATGTAAAATCTCGCATTCCAGTGCATCGAACGCTGGCCTTACAGTTTCAATTCGCCATGATAAGGGGTCAGATGGAAGTTTAGAGGCTGGCGCACTAGTTCTAGCAGATCAAGGAGTTTGTTGTATTGATGAGTTTGATAAAATGTCATCAAATTACCAAGTAGGTTTAATTAGATTGGATGACTGATGAAGATGTTTATTAAGAATTCTGTTAAAGCTGACAAAAATGGCGTATTCTCATTTATTTTAGTCTTTGTTGCAAGTTATGGAGCAACAATCAGTGAGTGTGGCTAAGGCGGGGGTTCTTTGTTCCCTACCAGCACGTACATCAATCATTGCGGCAGCAAACCCACATCATGGACATTACGATAAATCAAAAACAGTTGCAGAAAACTTGAAAATTTGGCCAACGCTGTTGTCACGGTTTGACTTGGTGTTTATACTGCTGGATCATGCAGATGCTCACCTTGATAATCTACTTACTAAACATATCCAAGCACTAAAGGCTGATCAAAATAATCAACTTCGCTGTGAACGCACTAGAACAAATTCCACTCAAGCTCAATCAATATCCATGTTTAGAGCACAGCCACAGCGTCAAAGCACAGAGCAACATTCTAGCGACGTGCCGCTATATGAACGATTGAAAATGTCAAATCCATCCGAACTTCAGTTGTTACCACCAGAAATTATTCGAAAGTACATATTGTACGCGCGAAAATTTTGTTTCCCAACGATAAGTGAAGAAGCTGCAGGTGAAATTAAACAATTCTATGCAGAAATGCGGACAACACGTCGCGGTATTGACTCAGTTCCCGTAACAACACGACAGTTGGAAGCACTCATACGAATGACACAGGCTAGAGCTCGCCTTGAATTGGCTTCAGAAGCAACAATTGAACATGCCAGAGATGTTTTATCTATTTTACGTTGCACAATGATTGACGTTCTAAGCACAGAGCAAGGTACATTGGAAATGAAACGAAGTATTAACGGATCTGGTATGTCTCATACGACAAAAGTTAAACGGCTCCTTCAGCTACTGCAGGAACAAGCTAAAAGCATATTTACTCTTGCTGAACTCAAAGAATTAGCAACATCGCTTGGTTTCGAAATATATTTCAATCAGATTCTCGACACATTGAACGTGCAAGGCTTTCTCATCAAACGTGGAACCAATCTTTATAAATTCAACGTGTAGTATTCGAAATAAAGTAACCTCAAGGAAATACTCGATCACTTGTAATTTTCACCTTTTTACACTTCCTTGGAATTATAAGGCTCATATACCAAAATTGCAACACGCAAGACCGCACACATGGGATTTATTTCAATCTTCTCGCCGGTAGGTCGCCGCCACCTGGATTATACATGCAAATCATATGCCAGGCACACAATGCTACCACCAGCTTAAGCAAATTATTAAAATAAAAGGTAACATTCAATTAACTTGTGAATATATATCGCTAAGACTTTGTATAAAAAATACAACAACCACAGCCCGCTTCCATGATTTGCCTCACGTGTATTTGTTGTTGCGGTTGAATACAAAATGCTAGTGCTATCTGTTGTACGTTTTGATTCACTCACATATAAAATGCATGTGAAATTTGTTTTGGAACCAAATCCACTAATTGGCGCCATGATTTTGTTCAAGCTTTAGCAGAGAAATGTGACAACAACAAATAAACACAGATACTCAAATGAGGACAACATTCATTACTTGATGACACCCCAATTCAATATCTTCATAATACATCTATAACCAAAAATATGTTTAGAGCTATTGTGCAACTTAATCAAATCCTTTACTCTTATCAATCTCACCACCGAGACTTGTTTCATTAGTTTTTATCAAGAGTTTAGCGATTTTTATTTCTTAATGACCGAAAATATAAAAATATTGTCAAGAAGGTAGAAAGACTAGGTACAATTTGAGAACATCATCATTATTTTGAAAAAAAAAGTATAAATTCAAAAATTATTGATCGGTAACAGAATTTATGCTCAGTTTTGCAAATTGGTAACTAATCATTCGTGTTATCTTTTCAAATATAAAAGTCATTTCGCATATAAAGTATAATTTAATTTGATTGTCTCCTTCATTTATCGTCCCATCCCAGACTTCCAAAATTATTGTTTTCATAGCTGCCACTATCTGAATCACCAAAATCACCAATGCTACTGTAATCTCCTGATAAGCAAAAAGAGAAAAGAAATTCAAAATTACAGCTTTACTCTTCAATTAGTATATTAAATTAATAAACAGTTAAACCTCCAAAATCATAATGATTTCCGGGAATTTTATATTTAATGTAATCATCATTATAGCCTCCATGGTCCACGTGTTTGATATGTTTGTAAATTGTGTGCGTGTGATGATGATGTTTTATATGGTATGGGACATGGATTATAATGTGTTTATGATGTCCTCCGGCTGTGCACAATGACAACATCATCAAAAGGACTAGTAAAGTCTAAATAAAAAATCAAAAAATTGATAGAAATCATTATATTACGACAATTGGTGAATCAAATTGTAGTTGATGACAATCCTGAAAACGGCGGATTGTACACATTTTGAATGCATTTCTTCCTCACACTCATTTCTCTTGATATATTTTGCGCTTCTCGCGAATTTCCCGAAACATATTTGAAGCTTGAAACCATTGAGACAAAGGCTCTTGCTAGAAAAATGAGCATTCGGTGTAATGTGCAACATAAATTTCAAGCAATTTTGAACCTCATTGCTTTATGAAATACATTGAGCATCAAAAATAGTAATATTTTAAATCGGCGTTAGTTCAGTTTTGAAAAAACAATTTCAATTTTTTCTTCGGGAAATTCGCTTTCACTTTACTATTAGAATTTTTAATTTGCTTTTTCATTCTAGCATACTTTTAATGAATTTCCCGTGGGAAGATCCAATAAAAAAAATTGTTATTCTCTTCGCTCAGAAAGCTTTGAGAGAATGTTTAATATATTTTTGGTAGATTTGATATGATATATGGAATAATTTTTTATCACTACATGAAGTATCTCTACATTTCGTTTGAATAAGACCTATGTTCATATTTGACATGCAAAAATTATGTGTTCAAGCCAGTGACAAAAATAGCTTTGTCATTTCTCATAGAAAAAATGTTGAAAATAGTTTCATTGCTTTCTTACAGCTACGGAGCGAATCCAGCGAAACAGTCCAAAATGGTTTACAACAGCAACGATTGTCATTCCTATAAAACAAATACAAGCACAAACGACACAATGTTGTTACATGATCAAGCAAACATTATCCGGCGTATCCATGATGCTAGCATAACATTTTAGAACGTTCTCACTGCTCCGTTTTGTTTGGAGAGCGAAGCCACCCATTCTTTTCTGTTTGGTGTCTATCACTGGTTCAATTCCTTCTGTAGAAACACTGAATATACTGTTGGCTAGTTCGAACATTTGGGAATTATACAAATCTCATATTTCAAAACAAGCGTTAAAACCCAATGTTCCTACTTCAATGTCAATGTTATTTATGACAAATGGACGAACAGATAAATCAAGTAGTGATATTAATGCAATTGGGACTTTCATGTATCATATTCATCATTGAATTAATAAACTAATCAGATTCCTTTTGTCCTGTTATTGCTATAGTATTTTCATATGGTATAGACGCCAAAACGCGAAAAATTCAACTGCCAAATAGTTTTACATTTACATGCAATAATGAGGAAGCTTTGGAATGGCCACTGTAAAGTTTCATTTCATCTATCACATGAAATCTCTGTGTAAAAATAAGATACTCCGGAGTCTTTTCTGTGTTGTTATTGATGTGTTTTGTATTTTGGAATCGGACAGCGCTGTCGTCGCCATGTTCTGAAGGTATGAATAATTAGATTTTTCGACGGAAAAAAATGATACAATTCTGAATAAGCTGATTATCGTGTTAGAAAATGTATGTTTCTTTCGTAGCATACGTTCGAAAATGTATATCGTCAAGTGAGATATATTTATAAATAATGCAAACAGAAGTTCACACTAAAAATGGAGCAAAATTGAATATGAAGTCTTTTGAGAAGATAAATTGATACGATGAGTCGTATACTTTTGTATTTCATTTTAATTGCTTAATTAACTGTTACATTTCCAATTTTATTATGTATTATATTTAGGTGCGAATTACTTGTTCATACATTGTTTTATTTTCTCATGAAGATTTTGAGATTGATTTGCTGATTTTTCAGCTATTGTTATTTGCTCGTGATCCTCATTCAAATGAAAAATGTGTGGATTGAATTTATGTACAAATAATCTTCCGATTTTCACATTAAATGTGCAGATATTGATAGAGAGAATTACTGATTATATAATTAGCAAAAACAAACGTTTTTCTATTCGTCGGTGAATGCATTCTGTGAAGAAATGGAGCCAATTACATTTCATTGTGTGTGTCACAAATAATTCAAATCAATTTCATTCAAGATAATGAAGTGAACGAAGCTACAATTAGGACTAATTACATTGAGGAAAACCCAGCACAATTTAGTAACACTTTTCCGATTTTGATAAAAAATATAACTTTAAAAAACACAACTTGTTTTAGAATTCAACCGAATTACTGTCGATTGATTTGAACTCTCCATATCCACAGCTTTATTTAAAATGACTAAAAAGATTGATACTTACCATAAATTGTTGGGTTGCCATTGTAAAAGGAATTATAAGACCGATGTAAGATAACTTTAAATCTCAACGAAATTAACTTTGTTTATTAAACAGATATGAAAATTCAATCGCGCTGAGAAGTGTTCATCGTTCAAATGTTATTTTATCTATGATTATCGGCTTTGTTTCACATTTTCTTTTATACTGTTTCACTTTCAAGTCAATTTGTACAAAAAAACTTCACAAAATTGCACACAAAGAAAGAGGTACATGTATCGGATGAATGAAACAAACAACAATGTGAGACTCATTATTGTTGTATATCATTTCGGCGTTTATTTTTTCTGCATAAATGTAACAAAATTATATACGGCTAAAATATTTTGCAAAATAAAACATATAAAAGTGAATCACTTATATCAATATAATTTGATATCTAAAACATGCCCAATTAAATTGGCTGGCAAATTACATCATGGTATTTCACGACATTCAATTGTAATTTCCTCTCATCTTCAGTAACTGCTGCTTTGGATTATTGTGAAATTTAAAACGTAATTGAATCATTTTACTAAAAACTTACCTTTTTGATATGGTCATTCTTTTCTTCTCATTTTCGACTGCCCAAGTATTGGGCAATAAGTTATAATATTTAATCCATACAAGTGATTTTCATCGAAAGGGATACGACTTCAATTACAAATTACCTTTTCATTTCCATCACAAATTACCTTTGTTGCTTTACATTTGACATTAAATGTTTTCAGCTATCTTTTTGCTTGGCTTCACACAGAAAAAAAAAGTTAACAAATTTGCTTTTGTGGTAAATGAGTCTAAATTTACCCCCATTGACATTATTTAACACCCAAAGTCAATGATTGAACACCTATTTGTGTCATATTTACCACAGCGAGCTGAAATTTACCTCATCTCAATTTGCTTAGTTGTTTCAGTGAATCTGAGCAAATGGTAGATTTTAGCTCGTATGGGTAAATATGATACAAATAGGTTTCAGTCATTGAAATTGGGTGTAAATTTAGACTAATTTACCACCAAAGCAAATTTTTACCTCTTTGTGTGTGTGTGTGTGTGTGTGTATAGCCAATTATTATTGATCATTTATGATCAAGGAATCAATGTCATTTTTCTAAATAAATTTGTCAATAATTCTTGTTCCGTGTTCATAGAAAAAGCTCCATCTGGATTTTCATAAGTATTCATTTGGAAACAGATTCATTTTGACAAATGTGAAATTCATTCAAAATTGTTAAGATGTTTGACGAGTGCCGTGCATCCGAGAACTCAATGTCATATAGCATATATATATATATTCAATTCCAAAACCTTTATTTCAATAATAGACAATAATAACAAAAAATGTCTAATGCAAAAAACCTTTTATAAATTTTCGAATATCAAACAAAGTTGATTCATTTTATTTAATGTATAATGTTTACAATAATTTGGTTAGTATAGCGTTATGTTTCAGTAGAGATGACACAGTGGCACATGGAAAATGACCAAAAATTTAGTTTCAGAGGCCGGCCATGGCCAATATGGTGGGCACATTGAAAAGTGCCAGAGCAAAAAGTAATTTATTACTTTTCCGCACACACCACTGTGTGTGGTAAAAGTATTGCGATCGGTCCAAAAAATTCAAAACGCTCGGAATAAGTTTTCTATGCGTTTTGAACCTAGGAAAAATGATTGCAACCATTCCCGGAGCAATTTCTTGTCCGTGTGTGGTACGTTGTTCGTTTTCCGTTGTCCGTTGTCCGTTGTACGTTGTCCGTTGTCCGTTGTCCGTTGTACGCAAAAATTTGTTAACACGATAACTCAAAAAATTGATTTTAGAATTGCACAAAAATTTAGACACACATTTGTCTTCATTAGGAATAGAAACCTATTAATTTTTTCGGGTAGCTCTAGTGGAGTGGAATCAAAAAATGGGCTGTTTTTCAATATAATTATGAACAATTTCTATAGGGACTATGACTATTTCGCATTGTATCTTTATGAAACTTTCAGAATATTATTTTTTTATGAAAAAAATGAGTCGTGCAAAATTTCAAGTCATTTCAATGGGATTTAGGACTACCTCCCCTGTAAAATTTTCGTTTGTTGGGACCTTTTCAAGGTCAAAACTGAACATTTATATGCCGACTTTCTCAAGTTCACGTTGTTACGAATTGAAACTTTGAACATATTATTTTTTGATAAATAAAATGAGTCATGCAAAATTTCAAGTCATTCCGACTAGATTTAGGACTACCTCCCCTGCAAAAATTCAGAATTCTTGGAGTCTTTTCGGGGTAAAAACTGAAAAATTCTGTGGCGGCTATCTTAAGTTCAGATTGATTCCTTTTGGAACTGTCAAAATATTATTTTCTATTCTGATGAGATTTAAGACCAGCCCCCTCACAAAATTTTCAATTTTCGGGGTCAATATTCAAATCAATAAATTTGATGAAGTATTTGTGATTTTCTAATCTGTGTTTTTTCATCAGTTTGAATGCTCATGCTGTTACCGAAAGTTATACTGTTATACATAACATAAATGTAGAACCATATCTATCGTTGGCATGAATTGAAAGTTCACATCAGAGTGAACTAATTCGTAATTGTTATTACCAATTCAAAAATAGAGAATGTTGAAGTAAAAATTAGAAACTGAGATGTTTATTTGTTTTTTTTTTTTTATTAACATTTAAATTTAAATCACATGATGTGTAATGACTCGAAATTCGATCTCATCGTAATGACTTGAAATTTTCTGTGATTTATTCTAAAATTTGCATGATGATTCGATAAGAAATAAACATAAATCCAATACAAATGAGTAGCAATCAATGAAAAATGCGTAAGCCCGAACAATTTCGGGAAATGTGCGGAAAAGTTAGTTTTACGTACGTAAGACCATTTATTTTTTATGAACTTCAACATCAGAAAATTTCAAAAAGAAAGATTGAGGCACGTAGAATCCGCTATCAAAACGACGTCGTAGATTGGTCATTAGCCTTTATTTTGATGAATTTTTTATTATTCTTTTTCTAGACACATGTAAAACACACATGTGTAACATAAATACACACATTCCGACCGATGAAATACAAATAACATTTTTGTTTCATAAAATAATTGCGTTTATTCATTATCTCTATGAAATATGACTGCAGTCATTTTCAATCATGAATAAAAAGATGTTCCGAAAATAAACATATGACGTCAAATTAAAAACAAAACATTCCTTAAAAATAGATGACTACGCAAGTTTGATTAAAATAGTTCAGGTATCCGCGTAAATCATATCCTTTTTCATTGGAGTGAAAAAACGTCTCGTTCAGTTGAACCCATAAGTAAGTTTCTAATAATACGCCTGTTTTATTAGAGATTGGAGTACTCCATCAAATTAATGTCTATTAATTGATGAAAAGTGTGCTATTTTAAGCATTAAAACCATCAATGCATCTTTTGCTCATTTTTTTGTAATACTCTTTATTTCCTGGTATAAAACTTGAACCATATCCCGGCAAGGTGGTGAGCACTGAAGCCTGTCAGAATTCATTAAATTCATTACAATTAGTTCGTTGACTACAATGTTCCTTGAAAAAGGGCTTTAAAAATAAAGTGCTTGCAAATGAATGTGTTAAACTGAGATTGAAAATCATTTTAACTTAAATGAAGTAATCCACACCAATGTTTGATTGAAAGATCATGCTTTGTCAGGCAGATCGATGTCGCTTCACCACTGTCCTTGCTAGAAAAATTGCTTGCATTGATCAGGTTACAGACAGATGCTACTTGGATTGAATATTTTCTAAAAATCACAAAACAAATTAAATGCCAATTTTTCTGGCCATCGATTAAACTGATGAACTGTGTTCGTGTAAGTCGTTGATTTTCATATTTCTTTTAATTGCAATAAGAGTGTTTAAAAAAATCCGACAGAATGAACAATGAAAATATCCTTATTCAACACCGAATTATGACAGTACATTTTGTTTAGGCAGAGTCGACGCCATTCATTGGTGGAGCCATCACTGGAACTATCGCCTCACAAAGAACATAACCTCAAATTCAAGTTCAAATTTGCACATTTCAATAACAAATCATTTTAGTTGGATTACCCGTTCACAGTGTTTTCCGTGTTTTCCATCATGCATTAACGTTGTCGCACAAAGCGTACAAAGTTGTAAGAGCATGAAGTATTGCCATTGAGATTTCTTCTATTTCGTTAGTGATGCGTTCAGCTCTTTCATTTCCACTGTACACTACGTTCTATTCTCCTGAACTTCAAATAGACTGCGACTGCATGTATTAAATGAAGAGCTCAGAAACAGAAACGCATGCAACAACACCGAGTCTTTTGTCGTATCGCCTTCAAATGTTCGTGCATGTGTGGATCGAAAAAAACATACAATATCACAAGTACATCTAGCTGTCTCATGGGCACCTTGGTGTCTATTGTAAGTTCTCTTGTTTTTTCTTGCTGCATAAAAAGACGTGTACATGTGTGTGCGTGAATTGTTGCGATTGTCAATGTGTGTTTCGTAGCATTGCCATTAATATTATTTTAGAGCAATTTCTTGTGACTGTGTACGAATAATATCGACGAAACGAATCAACAAATTGCCAGTTAGAGAAAAATTCACAGCCGAAAAACAACGTATAAATTCGCCTATATTATTTTCTTCGGTTAAAACATTTTCAAATTGCGAGATAATTGGTATATAAGGTGTCGAGTTTTCGTTTTATTTTAAATACGCGTAAAACAATTAAATGCTTATTTTTTCCTCTTTTGAAGCAATGTCACCAACACCAAATCGAAAGCGCCGCGCATCAAATCGTTCACCAAAAAGCACACCAAATCGTCACCGATCAAGTAATATTCGCACCAGTACTGACTCGATTGTATTAAAGACAGAACAATGTATTGAATTTGTAAAACAATTATCCGAAGATGTTGTGAAATTGAGAGAAGAGGTGAAAAAAATTCCGATATTAGAAGAAGAGGTGAAAAAAATTCCGATATTAGAAGAAGAGGTGAAAAAAATTCAGATATTAGAAGAAGAGGTGAAAAAAATTCCGATATTAGAAGAAGAGGCGAAAAAAATTCCGATTATACATAACATAAATGTAGAACCATATCTATCGTTGGCATGAATTGAAAGTTCACATCAGAGTGAACTAATTCGTAATTGTTATTACCAATTCAAAAATAGAGAATGTTGAAGTAAAAATTAGAAACTGAGATGTTTATTTGTTTTTTTTTTTTATTAACATTTAAATTTAAATCACATGATGTGTAATGACTCGAAATTCGATCTCATCGTAATGACTTGAAATTTTCTGTGATTTATTCTAAAATTTGCATGATGATTCGATAAGAAATAAACATAAATCCAATACAAATGAGTAGCAATCAATGAAAAATGCGTAAGCCCGAACAATTTCGGGAAATGTGCGGAAAAGTTAGTTTTACGTACGTAAGACCATTTATTTTTTATGAACTTCAACATCAGAAAATTTCAAAAAGAAAGATTGAGGCACGTAGAATCCGCTATCAAAACGACGTCGTAGATTGGTCATTAGCCTTTATTTTGATGAATTTTTTATTATTCTTTTTCTAAACACATGTAAAACACACATGTGTAACATAAATACACACATTCCGACCGATGAAATACAAATAACATTTTTGTTTCATAAAATAATTGCGTTTATTCATTATCTCTATGAAATATGACTGCAGTCATTTTCAATCATGAATAAAAAGATGTTCCGAAAATAAACATATGACGTCAAATTAAAAAAAAAACATTCCTTAAAAATAGATGACTACGCAAGTTTGATTAAAATAGTTCAGGTATCCGCGTAAATCATATCCTTTTTCATTGGAGTGAAAAAACGTCTCGTTCAGTTGAACCCATAAGTAAGTTTCTAATAATACGCCTGTTTTATTAGAGATTGGAGTACTCCATCAAATTAATGTCTATTAATTGATGAAAAGTGTGCTATTTTAAGCATTAAAACCATCAATGCATCTTTTGCTCATTTTTTTGTAATACTCTTTATTTCCTGGTATAAAACTTGAACCATATCCCGGCAAGGTGGTGAGCACTGAAGCCTGTCAGAATTCATTAAATTCATTACAATTAGTTCGTTGACTACAATGTTCCTTGAAAAAGGGCTTTAAAAATAAAGTGCTTGCAAATGAATGTGTTAAACTGAGATTGAAAATCATTTTAACTTAAATGAAGTAATCCACACCAATGTTTGATTGAAAGATCATGCTTTGTCAGGCAGATCGATGTCGCTTCACCACTGTCCTTGCTAGAAAAATTGCTTGCATTGATCAGGTTACAGACAGATGCTACTTGGATTGAATATTTTCTAAAAATCACAAAACAAATTAAATGCCAATTTTTCTGGCCATCGATTAAACTGATGAACTGTGTTCGTGTAAGTCGTTGATTTTCATATTTCTTTTAATTGCAATAAGAGTGTTTAAAAAAATCCGACAGAATGAAAAAAGAAAATATCCTTATTCAACACCGAATTATGACAGTACATTTTGTTTAGGCAGAGTCGACGCCACTCATGGTGGCGCCATCACTGGAACTATCGCCTCACAAATTACATAACCTCAAATTCAAGTTCAAATTTGCACATTTCAATAACAAATCATTTTAGTTGGATTACCCGTTCACAGTGTTTTCCGTGTTTTCCATCATGCATTAACGTTGTCGCACAAAGCGTACAAAGTTGTAAGAGCATGAAGTATTGCCATTGAGATTTCTTCTATTTCGTTAGTGATGCGTTCAGCTCTTTCATTTCCACTGTACACTACGTTCTATTCTCCTGAACTTCAAATAGACTGCGACTGCATGTATTAAATGAAGAGCTCAGAAACAGAAACGCATGCAACAACACCGAGTCTTTTGTCGTATCGCCTTCAAATGTTCGTGTATGTGTGGATCGAAAAAAACATACAATATCACAAGTACATCTAGCTGTCTCATGGGCACCTTGGTGTCTATTGTAAGTTCTCTTGTTTTTTCTTGCTGCATAAAAAGACGTGTACATGTGTGTGCGTGAACTGTTGCGATTGTCAATGTGTGTTTCGTAGCATTGCCATTAATATTATTTTAGAGCAATTTCTTGTGACTGTGTACGAATAATATCGACGAAACGAATCAACAAATTGCCAGTTAGAGAAAAATTCACAGCCGAAAAACAACGTATAAATTCGCCTATATTATTTTCTTTGGTTAAAACATTTTCAAATTGTGAGATAATTGGTATATAAGGTGTCGAGTTTTCGTTTTATTTTAAATACGCGTAAAACAATTAAATGCTTATTTTTTCCTCTTTTGAAGCAATGTCACCAACACCAAATCGAAAGCGCCGCGCATCAAATCGTTCACCAAAAAGCACACCAAATCGTCACCGATCAAGTAATATTCGCACCAGTACTGACTCGATTGTATTAAAGACAGAACAATGTATTGAATTTGTAAAACAATTATCCGAAGATGTTGTGAAATTGAGAGAAGAGGTGAAAAAAATTCCGATATTAGAAGAAGAGGTGAAAAAAATTCCGATATTAGAAGAAGAGGTGAAAAAAATTCAGATATTAGAAGAAGAGGTGAAAAAAATTCCGATATTAGAAGAAGAGGCGAAAAAAATTCCGATTATACATAACATAAATGTAGAACCATATCTATCGTTGGCATGAATTGAAAGTTCACATCAGAGTGAACTAATTCGTAATTGTTATTACCAATTCAAAAATAGAGAATGTTGAAGTAAAAATTAGAAACTGAGATGTTTATTTGTTTTTTTTTTTTATTAACATTTAAATTTAAATCACATGATGTGTAATGACTCGAAATTCGATCTCATCGTAATGACTTGAAATTTTCTGTGATTTATTCTAAAATTTGCATGATGATTCGATAAGAAATAAACATAAATCCAATACAAATGAGTAGCAATCAATGAAAAATGCGTAAGCCCGAACAATTTCGGGAAATGTGCGGAAAAGTTAGTTTTACGTACGTAAGACCATTTATTTTTTATGAACTTCAACATCAGAAAATTTCAAAAAGAAAGATTGAGGCACGTAGAATCCGCTATCAAAACGACGTCGTAGATTGGTCATTAGCCTTTATTTTGATGAATTTTTTATTATTCTTTTTCTAAACACATGTAAAACACACATGTGTAACATAAATACACACATTCCGACCGATGAAATACAAATAACATTTTTGTTTCATAAAATAATTGCGTTTATTCATTATCTCTATGAAATATGACTGCAGTCATTTTCAATCATGAATAAAAAGATGTTCCGAAAATAAACATATGACGTCAAATTAAAAAAAAAACATTCCTTAAAAATAGATGACTACGCAAGTTTGATTAAAATAGTTCAGGTATCCGCGTAAATCATATCCTTTTTCATTGGAGTGAAAAAACGTCTCGTTCAGTTGAACCCATAAGTAAGTTTCTAATAATACGCCTGTTTTATTAGAGATTGGAGTACTCCATCAAATTAATGTCTATTAATTGATGAAAAGTGTGCTATTTTAAGCATTAAAACCATCAATGCATCTTTTGCTCATTTTTTTGTAATACTCTTTATTTCCTGGTATAAAACTTGAACCATATCCCGGCAAGGTGGTGAGCACTGAAGCCTGTCAGAATTCATTAAATTCATTACAATTAGTTCGTTGACTACAATGTTCCTTGAAAAAGGGCTTTAAAAATAAAGTGCTTGCAAATGAATGTGTTAAACTGAGATTGAAAATCATTTTAACTTAAATGAAGTAATCCACACCAATGTTTGATTGAAAGATCATGCTTTGTCAGGCAGATCGATGTCGCTTCACCACTGTCCTTGCTAGAAAAATTGCTTGCATTGATCAGGTTACAGACAGATGCTACTTGGATTGAATATTTTCTAAAAATCACAAAACAAATTAAATGCCAATTTTTCTGGCCATCGATTAAACTGATGAACTGTGTTCGTGTAAGTCGTTGATTTTCATATTTCTTTTAATTGCAATAAGAGTGTTTAAAAAAATCCGACAGAATGAAAAAAGAAAATATCCTTATTCAACACCGAATTATGACAGTACATTTTGTTTAGGCAGAGTCGACGCCACTCATGGTGGCGCCATCACTGGAACTATCGCCTCACAAATTACATAACCTCAAATTCAAGTTCAAATTTGCACATTTCAATAACAAATCATTTTAGTTGGATTACCCGTTCACAGTGTTTTCCGTGTTTTCCATCATGCATTAACGTTGTCGCACAAAGCGTACAAAGTTGTAAGAGCATGAAGTATTGCCATTGAGATTTCTTCTATTTCGTTAGTGATGCGTTCAGCTCTTTCATTTCCACTGTACACTACGTTCTATTCTCCTGAACTTCAAATAGACTGCGACTGCATGTATTAAATGAAGAGCTCAGAAACAGAAACGCATGCAACAACACCGAGTCTTTTGTCGTATCGCCTTCAAATGTTCGTGTATGTGTGGATCGAAAAAAACATACAATATCACAAGTACATCTAGCTGTCTCATGGGCACCTTGGTGTCTATTGTAAGTTCTCTTGTTTTTTCTTGCTGCATAAAAAGACGTGTACATGTGTGTGCGTGAATTGTTGCGATTGTCAATGTGTGTTTCGTAGCATTGCCATTAATATTATTTTAGAGCAATTTCTTGTGACTGTGTACGAATAATATCGACGAAACGAATCAACAAATTGCCAGTTAGAGAAAAATTCACAGCCGAAAAACAACGTATAAATTCGCCTATATTATTTTCTTTGGTTAAAACATTTTCAAATTGTGAGATAATTGGTATATAAGGTGTCGAGTTTTCGTTTTATTTTAAATACGCGTAAAACAATTAAATGCTTATTTTTTCCTCTTTTGAAGCAATGTCACCAACACCAAATCGAAAGCGCCGCGCATCAAATCGTTCACCAAAAAGCACACCAAATCGTCACCGATCAAGTAATATTCGCACCAGTACTGACTCGATTGGATTAAAGACAGAACAATGTATTGAATTTGTAAAACAAATATCCGAAGATGTTGTGAAATTGAGAGAAGAGGTGAAAAAAATTCCGATATTAGAAGAAGAGGTGAAAAAATTGCACGAGAAGATGGAAAAACTAACTCGCAAATGCAGTGGTTGTAAAGATTCGCACGTGGACGACGATGTCCAACTATATTCACCCAAATGTATCGAAAAAATGTAAGTCGTTTTACGTGGTAATTTATTTCTCACAAGAGGTTTAGCTATAAAATATCCTTTCTTCATGATTTTGATTTCCGATTATTTACAGCGCTCACAAGTGTCATACGGCTTCAAACATGGCTTCAAACATGGCTTCAAAAAGTAAATTTGATGAAATATTGGGTGACAAATTAAATTGGTTCACTCCACCAGTCTCTCCCGAATCAATGGATGCAACAGAATAAGATCATTTCATCGAGTGGATAGCATAAAAGAGATTGTAAAAGAAATAGCCGCATTTTCAAAAATAATTTTTCGATTGACAACTTGCCTTTGTAAACACTAGATATTCAACGAACAAAATAAAGAAAAACAACAATCAAACCGCAAAGATTTCATATTTATTTTTTAATAAAAAAGACACGAAATCGAAACTCAAGTTGAACAAAAAAAAAAAAAAAAACACATTCATGCGTCCATTCAACAATGTTGAATGTTGATGATTTCAATTGAAAGGTAATAGTATTCGCAACGTCACATCATAAAAGTTTGCACGGAAAAGTTACACCGGCTACACTTACCTTAATTGATTGAAATGAAACCTGATAAAATGAATTTTATTGTTATAGATATGTTTGTTTACCAAAATTATGAAAGAGAAAGATTCAAGCCAATATATAAGAATATATTTTTCTTTTTGTATCTATATTTTTGGAACATAATAATAACTGGAGTTTTGACTAAATGCTCAATAGGTGAAAACTGGATGGATTGACTTTAATATGGAATTTGCATGACGGCATATTCTGGACTTCGGCATTCACACCAAGAATGATGGTGCGGTTGATGCTTCCTTCAAATATTGCGCATTATTTGAAATATGCACTGAAAATGTCAAAATTGCTGTTTCAAAACACCACTAACTTCAAGTCAAATCACTCTAGCCTGCGATGTCTTCATTGCAAACAAACACATTTTGTTAACTGTTTATCTGTTGTTACACGAGACAGCACACCATAAAGTTATTATTTGTTGTATCTAATTCATGAATAGGTGAGTTAAAGTATAAACTGATATTATTGAACGGTTAAATTATTTGTAAATTTATAATTATAAATTACAAAATCTGTGCTCCGGATCTGATTATTGAGTATATTCTGAGTTTAAAAACAAAGAACGATAATATGTATAAAAAGGTCGATTCTTACCTGCTCATCGAATAATCGCATAACAAAAAAAGGAACAACATTTTTTTGCAATAATTTGTTCCATGATGAAATCAGTTCTGTCTCTCATTCAAATGTTTTATGCTGATATACAGTGACCTTCATCAACAAGCATGTCGAAAATTTTTGAAGATTCGGAGAGTGAGTCGGGAGAAGATTTCTCAACTAGCGAAGAAGACGATTGGAAACCAGAACACAGTGACGTTAGTTCTGATGATGATGAAGACCACAATTCAAATGAAGATATAAATGACGATGATGAGGATGGAAATGGCAGAAAAAATAATTTGAAGTGAGAAGAAATTTGTAGATAAAAACTTTCCATTTTAATTCGTGATATTTTTAATTAGGTGTAAAGGAAAAAAAGTGAAAAAAATCACGAAGACCCCGAAGCTTAATACTTCCGTAAATCGGCATCGATCTTCATCGCTTCGTTCAAAAATGTTTCAACGATATAACCCACCCTCAAAAAAAGTTACCATCACTAAATCATCAATTCAAGCTTCAGTATCTAATATATTAGCAAATTCCGAGTTTAAGCAACGAAAGCAAGTACCAAGCCGCCCAACCGCTGTGTTTAGTGATTCAGAGAGCAGCGAAAATGAGGGTCTTGTCAATCCAAATGAAATTGATTTGAACTCAGAATTTTTCGTTGCAAAAGACATTAATCAAGAGCAATCAAATGTTCCAAATTTTGATTGCAACGCTGGTATGAATTTGACTGATTCATCTGAGAGCGATGATGAAGACTTTTGTGAGGTACCGAAATCATGCATTGATTCTACTTCTTCTAAAAAACAGTCTATTGTCGGTCAAATTAACACAAACTCGTCAAGTGAAATGCATGACTTTAGCAGTTTGCAAAATTTTACGAAAAATCTTGAATCAGCCAAAGCTCACTTAGAGAAAATGAAAGAGAAGGAGAACGAAGAAAACAAAATGAAAAGCAATACAGATTGTTCAGATATTACAAAATTGCTAACGCTTGGCGAAGGAGTTAACTTATCAATGTCCAATGCGAACCGCAAACGTAAGCACAAAGATGGTCAACATTCAGATGATTCCGATTGGGAAAAAGTTTCAGGTAAATGATAACCGATCAAAAAAAAAATAGAAACAATAAGCTATTAAATATTTCTACGTTTCAAATTATTTGATCATAGACGATGAAGGACTGAACAATGAAACCGAAATAAAAGACATCCAAATTACGGTGGGAAATGCGTCCAATACACATGGCAAACTGCGTGATCAGAAAAAAGCCATCGATATGGAGGCTTGCCTCAAGCGACGGCTTAATCGTGATATTAAAGAACGACAAGTAATTTTACATAAGACAAGCGTTTTGTGCTGGATCGCGCATGGTAATTTTATTAATCGCATCATAAATAGCACTGTACTCATGGAAATGTGCCTAAAATTGCTACCATCAAAAAATGCATATCCAAAAGGCGACACAGATCTTAAATATTACCATATGATTACGGATTGGTTTCACACGCTATTTGATCTAAAATCGGAAAATCTCTACTGCAAATTGAAGCAATTGCCCAAAAAAACCCTTTCTCTTGCATTGCAAATTCAATCCAAACAAGTTATCTCCAAGTGTGATTTTGTGCTACTTTTTGTAACTATGCTTCGTTCTCTTGGCATTCAATGTCGTTTGGTCATCAATTTAAACATACCACCATTGCGACCACCCCAAAAGGATCTATTTGCTATTTCAACAAAGCCATCAAAAGATGAAACGGATATCAGTTCAAAAGGACAGGCTAAAAGAAGCGCTAATAGTTTAGCAAAAAAAATAAAAGTAAAAATGTCTATTACATATATTTTTATATCATTCTTCAAAAATATATGTGTGTATACACATGTATTTGACGGTGCATTTGACCGTGGTTTAACAAATTCCTACCGTCAAAATGTTGCTCTGAATGCGAACAATTAAATGCTAAATGATCATGCAGCATATTATTAAAAATGAAAAAACAAATATGTTAACGAATTAGTTATAACCAGGCGCCTGATATTGTGGCCTTGTACATCATTGTACATGTGTACTACCGACAAAAATTTGGACTCATCTGCAAGCAAACATTTTTGTCGGTAGTGTAAGTGTGTGTATGCAGTATGCACACGGTTTCGAACAGTTCTTTAACTCAACAGAATGATTCATACAAATATTGTAAAATATATTGTTGATTCCTAGCCAATTTCCTTTCACCCATTGTTACCATCGAAATTGGGCGGACATTTGGGTTAGGCGTATGGTTGGATGGTACCCAAATTCCATCCTTTTCCGACGGTAGAAATGAATGAAACAACGGTCAAACCCGCGCCTTAATTAAACGCTATATATGTGCCTGGAAACGGCTATATTTTAATTAACAATTGTTACTTGGGTAGATCTGCACGAATCTGATAGAATCATCTACCGAAAAACAAACTGAAATTAATAACATTAAAGCAAGCAAAACATCCGAAAGGAAAGCAGGGAGATCATTGAAATCAAGAGAAAAAATGAATGACCATCTATATGCAGAAAATCCTCCAACAAAAAGGGTCAAGGTAAAAGCAAAAGGAGATATATTTTAGAAATGTCTTTTACACAGTAAAACAACAATACTTGTATTGGAATGTTCTATTTCAAGTGGTGAAATCTTTCGTATTTAAAATATATGAAGTCAATAAGATACTTTGTAAACATTCTATTATAGGTAAATGTGTCTCGCTTGTCCGAATCATGTATAAAAAAAAATACTATTGTACCGAAGGACCAGCGATCCAATAATGATCAAGAGAGTTCGCATGGGATACAACTGCAATCACCCTCCGATAAACTGAAGAGAGATCGAAACCTATTGAATGATGAATCCGATAATTCAAGTGAACACAATCATTCAAAATGCAGGCCAGACCTAACCTCTAATGTAAAGAAATCAAAGGTTAGCGACAATGTAGTATCATTACAAAAAAAATCAATGAGAAAAACGATTCAATCAACTGAATCAAAACAAGCTCTGGCTGGAACACCAACAAAAAACAAATTAGTTGAACGAACAAACTGTTATGAAAAAGCTGCAAAAAAAGCACAAGCCGCAAATTCTATATCGCCTCGAAAAACACGATCCAGAACAATGAAAAACGAAGCGGAAAAAGTTAAATCAAAGCTTAAGCTACCTCAATTAGATGGTGCAAATGATATTGTAGGAAAGATTAAGCAAAAATCTTCCGTCAAGTCAAATCGCAACCGCAACTCAAACAGTAACAGTGACAGTGATTTTGCTCCTTCACCACCAAAACGTGTTCGTGCAAAAGTCAGTTCACAGAAACTGGTAAATAAATTGGTGGTAAAAACCAAGCAGATCGATCGTCGTGTACTTTCCACCGATGAAGAAATTGATGACGATTCCATGGCTCGAATGAATTTCTGGGTTGAGGCATACGCTGAAAAGGAGAAAAAATGGGTAGTTGTTGATCCAGCTAAAAAGAAAGTTGACTGCGTGGATCTTGTTCGAGTATGTATAATAATTAGAAGAATTGAGAAAAGGGGGAAATGATTATGATGAATTATACTTAATATTTCTAACATTCTTTTAGAAAAACGCTTCAAAACCAATAACCTATGTATTTGCATGGAACAATGACAATTCGATAAGAGATGTAACCCCTCGTTACTGCTCACAATTTCACACAGCTACAAGAAAATTGCGTGCTGAACAATTATGGATTGATGAGGCACTCGAAAAAATCCTTGAGAAGAGAAATACACGCACTATCATTGAAGATGTTGAATTCAGTAAACTAAATATGGATACACCAATGCCAAAATCAGTTAGCGAGTAATGCAACTTTCATTCATTCTTTTTATTCAGACTTTTATTACCCTTTATTAATTCGTTATAGATTCAAAAATCATCCACTGTATGCACTTGAACGACATTTGCTGAAATTTGAAGGAATTTACCCCCCGAATGCACTTACTCTGGGTTATATCCGAAATGAACCAATATTCGCACGTGAATGTGTTCACACATTGCATTCACGTGAGATTTGGGTGAAGCAAGCACGAACTGTTAAAGTCGGCGAGAAGCCGTACAAAATCGTAAAGGCACGCCCAAAGTGGAATCGTGTTTTGAATCAAATGGAAGAAGCCAAGCCATTGGAGATTTTTGGATTTTGGCAAACAGAACCATATAAACCACCGGTTGCTGAAAATGGAATCGTCCCACGCAATCCCTACGGGAATGTTGAATTATTCAAGCCAGAGATGTTACCAATTGGAACTCGTCACATTCAACTACCAAATTTGAATCGGATTTGTAAAAAAATGGGAGTGGACTGTGCACAAGCTGTCATTGGTTTTGACTTTCATGGTGGCAGTTCTCATCCAACGTTTGATGGATTTGTTGTTTGCGAAGAATTCGCCGATGACGTGATCAAAAATTGGGAAATCGAACAAGAAGAAATATTACGGAAAGAAACCGAAAAGAGGGAAGCTCGTGTCTTTGGAAACTGGAAAAAATTGATAAAAGGCCTTTTGATTCGTGAACGGCTAAAGCGTAAGTTCAACTTTGGTGGCAACAATGAAAATCCAGAAAAGAGCCATAGCGTCAAACGGAAGAAGGAATAAGATGAATCGATTTCACCTTGTTCTTTAAAGAAACTCAGGAACTATTTAGTATTATTTTAAGAAAATCAAAGTTAAGTTTCGATATGGCGAAGGACAGTCACTTCCCATAAGAGACAATATTACAGATCTGGCACACCATTCACGTGCTGTTATCTGGTGAATTCAATGCACGTTATCATAATAAACAAAGGAAAACGGCAGAACAAGAAGACACTCCAAAACTTTCCATCGGAATGAGGGAAGGAGCGAATTATTGCCAGAAGCACGCATGCTGCTGCAATGATGTGACTGTCCATCACATTATAATTTTGTAGAATCTTATATTTTTGTTGTTGTTGTTGTTTGAGCATTCAGTTATTGTTTTTCTCTAGATTCTAAATATTTTTGAGATTTCATTTGTCACTTGTTGGAGCAATCCTCAAGGTAACACTGGAACATTTCACAGACATTTCACTTAACACTTTAATTACATGGAAGGAAATCCAAAAACATCGTCTTTTGCTCATATGAGTTTTTTTTTTTCAAATATCTAACGAAAAAGTAAACACAATGTACAGAGCCATTAAAATTTATGAATAAAAACCTACTACAACTAATAATTATGTATTTTATTGCTGTTGTTGTTCTGAATCTATTTTGGGAATAAACATATAGACAAAATAACCATTGACTCTCATTTCCATTTTATATTCTATCAATCCTGTGGAATAGTCAAATTAAGGTATACAAGACATCACATAAAATCCCTGCAATAAATATTCTGCAATATTTAATTATCAGTTTGAAAATCATCGGAAGTAAACAATCTATCAAAGGATGAATTCAACTCGCATTACACCATCAATTTGGGTGCCTGGGAATCGAAGTGAAGATACAGAATCGTTCGAGCAGAAGTGTATGAAAATTCTTACTATTTCACAAATTATCCTAGCCCTTGTAGCGGAACGAGAATGTTTTCACATTGCAAAAGCAAATTATGTGTTCTTTTTTGACAACTGATGACATTTCATGACAGGGGGGCTCTGTATGCAGTATTCAATAGATTTCATAATTTGTTTGATAAAGAGAAAAGATTCCATAAACAAATCGTAAATGAGTCAAAAAAGTTTTTTTTATATTCATTCTGAAAGTCACGTTTAAAACTATATCTTGAAAAAAATTGAATAATTGTGTAAATATTCAAAAATGGTGAGGACATGTCATTTACAAAATATTAGTACGATTTTTATTTTTCAAGTTAAAATGTGTTCCTTTGAAAAACTCACGATTTAGAGCGAGAAACAAAAACAATGGACAGCAGATGATGTTCGTGGTAATTCACTGAACTGGTCTTTACAATGTGATGCAAAACTTCTGGAATATATTCAGGACTTTTCAGAGGTGAATCTCTATTTTATTCAACGTATTCAAATTGAAACTTTAAGACATACAATACTCTTACAGAACATTGAAAAGCGAGGAAACAGCACAGTTCGCAATTTACATAGCTCTCTGCTTAATCTCGATCGTACAAAAATTTCTTTAGAGAATGCGACAAATCAATTAATGGCTCTGCAGCATAAGCAATTTATTGAACATCGAGTATACGATGATGATGAAACGCTGACAAACATAGCAAACGTTCCGAAAGATTATCAAAAACTAACCGATCAGGTAGTATTTGTTGGAGAGATTCAAGATTTTTTTTTTTAACATATGAGGTTCTCAAAAATTGATAGATTCAGAATGAGTGCTATTTTAATGTCTGAGAATTCATTATACAACAATCAAATTTCGTTTATTTTAAGAAATCATCTATTGTTGATGCGCTTCAAAATGCTATCGAGAGTGGAGTTGAGATGATGGATAAATATTTCGACAAAATTACATATGAGCTGAGCGATTCAGAAGATGATGGTGAAGAAGTTGTGAAGAGGTAAATAAAATTTATATTTTTAAACATTTTGAATATCAAAGTTATTGCATTTTGACACTGAATGATCGAACAAAATGACTGAAACTTTCATTTCTAACAAGCTCATATACCATTTTTACCAGTGTTGCAATATGGCCCACCGAATTCACACTCAAAAATAAAAAAACGGAGTTTGGAAATTGTATTAATTTTGAATGGACGTTTAGATGTGTGCGTAATGGAACTCTGTGCGGTAGCGAACTGCATGAAAAACATAGACGTCGCTATCTATCCGTGTGCAAACAAAGTGTCTGACTGACTGTAACTTTGAATTGCCTTAAGCGAACTATAAAAAGCTATCCGAGTTTGATTTCCAAATTTGTGACGTATTATTTTTGAGCTTTGAACATTTGAAACCCAATGTAAAATGAAATATTGTTCTGAGTAAAAGTGAAATAGATCGATTTTCATACGGTGGGCGATTATATGCAAAGCAGTTATTCAAATGGAGCTAACTTCACTCAAAAAGTTTCTGGACTCATTGAGAAAAACATTTTTTTTTCTCAAAATTCAATTTTATTCATCAACATAATTTCCATCTAAGGCCATACAGTCGGTCCAACCTCCCTTTTTAAAAAATGATGCATCTTTGGCCTCAAAATGGGCTTCAGTTGCGGCAATTACTTCTTCATTGAAGCGAAATCTCTTTTACTGGAGCATCTTTTTGAGATCTACAAAAAGCCAGTAGTCACTGGGGGCCAGATCTGGCGAATACGGTGGATGCGGGAGCAATTCGAATCGTTATTCGTTCATTCGATCATTGTTTTCATCGACTTGTGAACCGGTGCATTGTTTTGATGAAACAGTGGTTTCCTCTCTGCCATATGGGGCAGGTTTTCCTTGATTTTTTCAACCAGTTGATCCGACAACGCTATGTAATAGTCGGTATTGATTGTTTTTCCTTTTTTGAGATAGTCAATCAACAGAATTCCGTGAGCATCCCAAAATACCGTGAGCTTCCCATTACCAGCTGTCTGCTGGGCCTTTGGACGCTTCGGAAGACTTACACCGGTTGCTGTCCATTCAGCTGACTGCCGATTTGATTCCGGCGATGAAGAAAATCCAGTTTATTTTGTTTAAAAAGTTCCAAACAAGTCTCGGAATCATCAATACGTTGTTGTTTATGCTCTGTCAACTGTAAAAAAGTGCATAAAGGATATTCTGTACATGGCATCGTACACATTGTGTCCTACCACTCTTCATAATTATATGTACCCATCTCAAAAAAATATACTAATCTTTAATTATTTTTCCGAAATTTTTATTCATTCTTACACATTTGTTTAAAAAAAAATCCAGTGTGCTTTTTCGACCAAAGAATCCATACCAGCACCGTCCGCTTCCTTATTTGATTGGTTCAAAGGAATGGCATGAAAAATGGCATATCGGTCTTGTTGAAGAAGAAAGCCAGGAATCAGATGATGAATCGTTATTATCTTCGTCGCCTGGATCAGTGTCGAGCCAGCCGAAGTCGTTGACAGATTCGGAGAACCATCCAACTCCACCGATTAAAAAATCAGGTTAGATTCATTCTCAAAAGTCCGATTTCACACAGAAATTGTAGGAATCAAATACACAAAGCATCCGGCAAAAATGAAAAAAGCTTCTCCAATTTTTGAACTTTCGCATTCATTGATTCATTTTACTTCCGAGCAAATGTTTCTCCTTTTATTCGCATTATTTATTTATTTTATATTCACACTTTACTCATAATTTTCTTCAAATATTTTACTTTTTTACCAAGCCTTTCAAATTAGATGTCTTCACGATTATCCAAAATTGAAAACTATATCCGAATCGTTTTGGAACTTCCGAAACCGTATCCGAACCGTATCCGGTTTATCAAAACCCGAATCTGATAAATTGGTGTTATCCAAATCCGACCCGTAACCAAATTAAAATTTGAAAAAAATGTGAAATGTTCGCTGTTTAGAGTGAATCTCGTAGTTTGAACTTTGTTGAACAATACTTTTATTATTTTCAAGATATCAGTAATTTATTTCTTTGATAAAATGAGAGCAACTCAGCAACTGTATAATTTGCCTAAAATCTAAACTTTAGAGTATATCTCGTTGTTTGAGCTCTGATTCAACAATATTATATGAGCATATTCAAATCATTATATTTTCATAAATAGATTGTTTTGCCTTCAATTCTATCCTTGAGGCTGGCTTAATTTGGATATATTCGAATCCGAAATATGGTCAAAACCGTATCGTATCCGAACCGCTTTTGTTTAAACCGCCTCCGAACCGTAACCGCAAAAATCGGTTCGAATACGGTTCGGATATCGGATATCCGGAAAACAGTTATACCCGTGGAGACCTCTATTTCAAATATCCTTTAAATTCTAAAAAAGTAACAAACTGTGCGTTTTCAATATTTTAGGTGCTTCAAATTTATTCTACAGTTCATCAGAAGAAAACATATCAAGTTTACCAAATGAAACTTTTGAAAACCATCTAAAATCCCGTGAGAATTCCAATGTAACAATAGTTGAACAAAAACTCAGGCACCCCGAAGAAAGGGAAATCACAACAAGCAATTCGATATTTAGACAGCAGAAGCAATCTAATATAACACCGTCAGTGCCAAAGTTATTCGATCCAAATCCTCCTGATCTAGATGATGTTTCAGAGATGAATAAAACAAAGAAGATTCAAAAGTCTACGAATCTATTTTTGGATGATGAAAACGAATCTGATGACTTCAATATTTTTGAAGATGAATCTTGTAAAAGTGTAAAGGGGAATAGTCAGAAACATAAAGAGCCTGAAAATATTGAAAATGATAACACAGATATATTTTCAAGTGAAATCCGAGCAGAAACAACAAATTTACCTAGTAAAAATGCTTATGATCGCATCCGTAACTCTTCATCAGATTCACTCAAAGTGAATTCCAAAACAGATCCACCTAAATCAAAGGTCCGAAATCTGTTCGATGACGATGATGATGATGACTTCGAAAATGAATTTTTTGTACAATCTTCCACAGCTACGCACACAACTGGAACACAAATCACATCTATTTTATCAAGTGCACCTAAGAAAGATGTGTTTTTATGTAATTTATTTGATGATGAGCCGCCGGAAGATGACTTTGATGCTTTCGTTAATAGAACGAAACCACAAATAGGTTTCGCGCCTGAATCAATCTCAAAACTTCCAGTAAATGTATGTTTAGACGCTGACGAGTCTATCAAATCACGGCAAAAAGAGAATTTCAATTTGTTCAACACTGAAACTGAGATCGGCTCTAGCTTAGGAGATGGAAGGGAAAACTATAGTTTAAATGATGCGAAGGGAACACCTACGAGTAATGTACATGATCTACATCGATTATTTGATGATACATCTCCGAACGATGAATATGAACAAGTATTTTCACACACTCTTCCGTCTGAAGAAGTAATGCAAAAGGAAAACAAAAGTTCC
This sequence comes from Obolodiplosis robiniae, assembly GCA_028476595.1. Lineage (NCBI taxonomy): Eukaryota > Metazoa > Arthropoda > Insecta > Diptera > Cecidomyiidae > Obolodiplosis > Obolodiplosis robiniae. The sequence goes on along the minus strand of CM052017.1, from coordinate 414,798 downwards.
AAAAACACTGTTGAGTTTTATAACGACTTCTTAGAAACAGTCACAAAACTTCCAATAAAGTCTGATGAGCATATTGGTATATCAACCGACTTATTGTTAGAGAATGATCAAAGTGAAAAAAAAAAACCTATGAACCGAGTTGATGGAAGGTCACCGGAACAAAACCGATCCGAATGGTTTGAAAAGATTGACTCTAACGAAACGATCACAAATGAGCAATCAAAAGAGCACCCAGAGATCAAGCCAAAAAAATTGAATACAACGAATATTGAAATAAATGTTGCTGCATTACTACCAGGAGCAAAAATCGCAAAAAGTATTGCTGATAAAAACAGTTTGAATGAACATGTTTCAAATGAAAAACTGATGAAGCCTTCACATTCAATCACTGAAAAAAATACGGCCATGAGTATCGTTCAAAATGATAATGTCGACAGTTGTGGACGCTTGAGGAATGTGAATCGCGATCGAGCAAAAAATCCTGCAAAGCGCCCTTCTACAAGAGAAGGCCGAAAGCAACAATATATAAAAACAATTGAAAATGAGAATCAAATAAAACATATTGATGTGATGCCTGAAAATAGTGAAAAATGTGACATTTCTATAAATAAAAGATGGTTAATCGAAAGTTCCGTACCGAATTTGTTGAAAAATGAGAAAGGTAACATCGAAAATAATACAACAATGGCCAAAGATGACATCCCACAAGTAATTTTTGATGATAATATATTTGGTGCTAGTGATGGAATATCAGAAATTTATGATGATATCAAAATTGAAACTGCGACTAAACGTGACAAAATAAATTTTTCGCGTGAAAATGAGATGCACTGTGATGAAAATTCAACATTGTCTGGTAGGCATATCAATAATGAAGTTGGAAATTTTATGAATGCGCAAACAACGCTACAAAGCAATAGTACCATATCAAAAAAAGCTACACCAGCTTACATCGATGAATTACCACCAGCCTTAGATGAATCTATCAATGAAAAGTCTATTAAAAGTAAGAGCGAAAAAACAGTTTCCCTTTTATCCGAGAACGCACTCAGTTTATTTGGTTATGATGATGATTTCGACGAAAATGATTTTGATGACAACAAAATGATGCCATCCAAAAGAGGAAATAATCAACAAGGTATGTTGAAGAAATTATAAACTTGAAATGTATGCCTTATTATAACAGTGCATGTTTATCTTGCTGCACGCATACGTGACATTCCATTCAATCGGTCCTGAATCATCACTGCTATTAGTTGTTATAATCCAGGCTTCAACAGTGCGATTTCACACGATTTCGCCGTCGATACGCCAGGGGAATTTAGGAGAGACAGGGTGAAACAACATGATTCTCGATGGTTCTTGATGAAGATCAATGTATCTATATATGAATCAAATAAAGGGTGATTTTTTAAGTGGTTTCTTTTTGAAAATCGAAAAAAACACAAAAAATTTCGAAAAGTGAATCAAATCTTTATTGAAATCGATAAATTGGTTCTTGCCATTTACTTTTTGAAAATAATTTCATGCCCCACAAAAAATAATCCAGGGGCGTTAAATCGCACGATCTGGCCGGCCAATGAACGGGGCCGAAACGAGAGATGAACTGTTCGCCGAACTTACGGCGCAGTTCGTCCATGGATGGACCCGCTGTGTGGCTGGAGGCGCAAGCGTTGCTCGTTTGTAAGTCTTTTTATCTTGAAATTGCAAAGCATACTGAGCATTTTTGACTGTGACAGACGTCAGTTGGAATTTGACATCTGTCAAAAAATTAAACGTCAAAAAGAAACCAGCTAAAAAATCACCCTTTAGATACTTTTTCGTTTTGAATCTTTGATTCTCTTCGAATCATGATTTGTCATGAATTCTAGTCTGCTCCAGTGATTATCTTGACATTCAGAATCGAGGGAAAGTCACAGCACTACAGATGCATACGTGCCGCTCTGGTTTTATACGATCGTTCCTATGCAAAACGTTTGTGTTTTCTATTTCTTCTCCCTTTTTCCTTTGTTCAATATGATAATGTGCCAAAACTTCAGGTTCCATGACTATCTACAGTGTAGATTAGAGACAAATCATTTGAATTTTTTCATAATTTCAATTCATGTCACATTTTTCTTCACAACTTATTGTAATGAAACACTTTCAAATGTGTTCCAAAAGATTGTGGAAAAATATATTTGAATGAATGTTTTATTTCGTTCAACTGTTCGATTATTAACACAATTTTGTTGTTGTTATCATTTATAGATATACGAATCGACGGAACAAATTCGGAAAGTTTCTGGTCTCCTTATCCACCGAGTATCTCGGATATAACTCCAGCTTCATATGTAAAGGATGAATACAAAAAAAAGGTGGAAATCGATAGGAATGAAGAATTGTTTGATGAAGAGTTGGATAGAGGTCATAAGGTAATCGCATCTGGTGCAAAAGTCAAAGCAAATACAATAGGTAATGCAGCAACATGGCATCCTGAGATGACTACACCAAGAAATAGTCTGTTCGAGGGTGACGATAATTCTGATAATGTAGATACATTGTTAAAATCATCGAAACTACTGAATCCAGAAAGGAAGTTGAAACAGATCTTCACGGATGATTCTTCAGATGATGATTTATTTGGTCATAGTGAAATTGAAAGAAAAAATAAGGCAACATCTGCGCAGATAGCTTCAAAATCAAAAGATAGTAAAATTAAAGATAAGCTATTCAGTGATGAATCTGATGATGATGATTTATTTGGGACAAAATCAAAATTAAAATTACAATTGAAATCCGATTCAGAAGGTAGGTAAGTCCGTATTTTTATTTTATATATTTTTACCCTATATTTACATATAAACTTTTATCAGAAAATAAAATACAATCAACAACATCAAAAACCGTTGATAAAGAGGGAGGAAAACCTGCAGTGAAAAAAACCAAATCCAATATATGGGAAAGTGGTGCTGATCCTTTGGCGGACTTACTAAAATAATAATTAGAATGACCTTATCTTAGATTAAGCTTTATTTTAGCAGTTATGCAACAAAATAAAATTGTGCCTTTTCAAAATACAGATTGAGTAAACTTTTGAATAGATATTATTTGGTTTGATCGTTTATAAAAAAAAATAGAAAAAATAATTGATTGTTCCGATGTAATTCTTGATTAAATCTAATATACGATTGATGGAATAGATGATATAACAAGAATTCTGTGATCTTGTTAAAAGGACTAGTAAGTTTAAAATTGATATTCATGTACAATATTATTTACGTTCGAATATTTTAGTTGCACAGAGACTATCAATAAGATTGCGGACTTGATAAATATTATGTGCCGGCCTAGTTTTTGGTAAGGATTTCTTTGCATTTAGCACTTTTCAATATAAGACAAGAAAATATTGAGACATTTTGAAAAAAATCAAATCTCAGTTGTAAAACATAATAAAAGCTATAAAGTTATTTTAAATTAACGATTAACTTGATAACAACTATAAATAATGCGCATACAACGAACAAAAACAAACTAAACTAGATGAAATGCCATTTGTGTTTAGGGTCGTTGAAAATAAGGAAAAATGTATCCAAAGAAAGATATTTCTTAAAATAGATGATTTGACGTGGTAGAAGAAAGCACATGTGTTTTTTGAATGTGAATTTTTAATTATTGAAACCATACAATCAGAATTCAATAAATTTATATCCTTTCGTAAATATTTTTCAAATTCGCCTTCACAACTGTTAGAATATATTGAAAATATCTTGGTCAGAATTGAAACAAAAGTAGAGATGCTTAATAGTGATTAGATGAGCAAATTCTCTTAAACTTTGCGAAATTCTCTTAAACTTTGCGAAATTCTGATGTGAAATTTCAATTGAAAATATTCCTTTTAGACCTCGAGTGGCATATATATTTGAGTACGTGAATAAGTACGCATATTACAACTTCCTAACAGCCCTAGTGCTGAAAATACATGTGCTTTCTTCTACCGCTCCTGGATTAATAATACAAAATTCAAATCGCATTCCACATAGTTTTGTGAGTCTTCTTCATTTTGAGTGGAGAAATTGGAAAGCTGTAGCGCTATTCAGAAGAGCACCGTTTTGCCTTTGGCATGTGAATAGATTTGAATCATTTTTTTTCTAAGTCCTCATTCTTTTGTCCTCTTTGCTCCATTCTCATACTTTTTCTCTCAATGAAATTAATTCAGTTACAGAGCAACATCACGATAGTTACGATAATCATCCGAATCATTACCGATGGATTGTCGGCTATTTGTGTTGCTTAAATTTGAGTATGGATTTGGATTTGTGTAGCCGCCATAATTTGTGAATGGCATGCGATAGTTTTGATGGATGTATGTCAATTGTTGAGGTGTTGACATTACGTGAGGAGGCTGCATTCCAAACGTTGGTGCTGGTCCAAAAATAAAGTGTGCTGGGTGTGGCTTCTGAATACTCTGATTAAAATAATGTGGTGCATTATGCCCTGCTACAGTAACTGGTGGTGGAGGAAATGTTGGCAAAATATAATATGGTGATGATGATTGACCATGATTTTGAAGCAAATTATTTCCGTAAGAATTCAAATCATTTTTTATGGTCAAAGTGCGCAAGTTTTCAAGTGATATGCAATTCCTGCCCAATTTTGCTCCTTTTTCTGAAGAAATAGTTTGATAAATGGGATCACCCGCAATAGATTGCTTCTCTTCTACGTTGTTGACATTAAAATGTTTGTTTTGCACGGTTGGGATTGCTGTTTTTCGGTTCGCGCCTCCCTTTGTTCGAATATTATTATGAATACTATTCTGATTATTGCTGTTATTAAGATTTTGTTGGTGTTCAGTTATTTGCGTGATACTGCCGTTGTCGGGTGCATCCAGATCGGTGATCTGCGGAGTTTGTGTTCTTATTTCTTGCAAAGACAATTGAGTTGGTATGATATGCCGGAAATCAAGTAATGACTGTGTCCGTTTAGATGCTGTTGAGAATGAAAATCCAAATTCAAGTCAAAAACCGCAAAAAATAAGGAAAAAGAGTTGCAAACAGTGTGATTCAAAATGAACGAAACGGTAGGAATTTTCCTTTTCTTTTTTTGATTCGCGTTCCGTTGGATCTTCTTTCTTGTCTGTTCCATTTGATAGATATGGAGCAGTGTTCGGTAAAAATATAGATACAAAATAAGATCCATACTATCTTATTTTTTATCCTACCCAAAAATTGACTAAAAATCTTATATTATCCTATTTTGATATTGAAATTCTTTGACAGTATCTTTACATGATATCTCAGATTCTTAAGTTGCTTCAACACTGCTGCAAATCTTTGATATTATTACCACATCTACGTATTTTATCTGGTGGTTTGATGCAAATCGCTTATGATACAAAACTAGAAACATGGTTTTATGCATAGCGTATATAAAATTTCATATACGGATTGTGTATAAAATTAAGTTTCCAGCATTGTTTAATACACGGCTATGCATTAACTGCCAAATAATATACGTAGATGTATTAACAACGTCAAAGATTTCTAGTAGTGGAATTACGCCAGAAGAATTTTGAGCCAAAGTTGTAAACGAATATCAACCAACGGCCGTAATCATTCGTTCGTTGAAATTATTTGTGGCCGTTCGGTAAGTATGTTCGGGAGAGTTGGAAATGTGGATATTACAGCCTTATTTCCACCCCAGACCCCGGAAATCGAGCTTCAACGATTTGCTTCCAGAAAATACATGGTATAGTATCTGATGTGAAGGCATAGCACAAAGTGTTTTGTCTCTTATTCTCTTTCACGTGATATGCATTTTCTGGTGAAGTTATTATCTTTGCCATGCACAGAGCGAAAGTTGACAGTTGAAACTATGAAATATCCAACCCAAGTATGAGACCCTCAAAGTACAACCGTAATATATAAAAATAGAAGGAGACATTTTGTCCCACCTTTGCTTCCTCCTGTATGTATCCCGGTTTCGATAGAATATGACGTTTTGCCCGACTCGCGAATTTTTCTATCACGCTGTTGTCTGCGAAATTGTGCGAGGTGGATTTTGCTTTTGCAATGACTAAAAAATATTCACGGGAAAAAGTGAGTTGAAAAAAACGCTGGCAAAAACGCTAAGGGGAGCGAAGCGACGCCTGCAAAATACATGGCGTAGTCTGCGTTTGTATGGTCGTTTCACTCCCCTTAAAAACGTGACATAATCCTCGGGGACAAAAACTTGATAAAATATAATAAAACTTTTTGAAGAAACAACCCTTGTGGAATTATTCTGGCTGTCGAGTCAGTCATCTTTTTTGGTTCAATTTGGCTAAAAAGTTGCTAAAAATATATTCAATAGCTAGCTATTTTGACTGACTGGCTTAATTTTTTATCAATTATTCAAAGGCGACTAAAAATGATTGAAGTTGTAAAAAGTTGTTTAAAGTTAGCCAGCCGGTCAAAATGACTGAATGCTAACTGAAAATAAATATTATTAAATTAATTCGAATTTAGCCAATTTTAGTCAGTCAGTCAGTCAAAATAGCTAGCTATTGATAATAATTCAAGCCAAATTGTCCCAAAATAGTCGACTGAACGACTGACTGTTAGTCAATAAAATTGAATATTTCTCATACAATTTTCAATAAAATGACTAAATTTTACTCATTTACTCAATATATTTCCATAAGGGATCATGTCAATTTTCCCGAGAGCAAGATTGAGGGAAAATTTGGTCCCGTTTTCACTCAAAATTAGAATTATTACGGTTATCTGAAACAATTTGTAACTGATTTGCATAAGAGAAAAAATATCACGTTTTTGCACGGAGAAATTTAATCGGTTTAACAAAGACATACAAATATATCACTTTTTATTTTAATGGTCTCATATCTATAACTGAAATGTAAAGGCGAATAGTTATGCTCATGTTATATATATAAAATCGCTCTAACATCTCAATGATAGATATGTAATGAATTCTAAAAAGGGTTGGATCGGTTGGAAATATCGTTATTTCAACTGTCAGTCCAAAACATCATATTTTGCTCTGTGTATGAATATCAGTTTTATCAAAAATGGGCATAAATATTTATTTTTTTGTTTTTGAATGCGATTTCAAATGCACGGAAACAAGCTCATTACCAAAATATATTTATAAAATAATTATATAGAGAAAGCTTTAATTCCTGGCCGAGCGTTAAATTGAAATAAGCGTAAAAAGATATGAGACCATGAATCAAAACATGTTTGAAATTGGAACACCAAAATACGCAGGGTGGTGTTTCATTTTGATCAAAGTGTGTATCATTCACTTATGTTTGTTATTATTAAAAGTACAGTTTTCATTCATATGAACTTTCGTATATGGATAAAATGTACGTATATGTTACAACAAATGAATTCATTTTATGCATTTTTGCTACTTGCCTTGCATTGGTATTGGTCCAATTATTTGTGACGGGTCGAGCCCGAAAATGCTTGCATTAAATTCATTTTGGGATGGATTCATTCCATACAAATAAGGAAATAACGGCAACGTTATTTGTGGTTGATAATGTTTTGTTGTATTTACTGGAACAAATCCGTGATTATCGTAGCCAGACACTGATTGTGATAGCCGCCGTTTTCTCGCTGTAGACCGTCTCTGCATTGATTCGTTGATACGTGTTAGAGCAGCCGAAGTGGCATCTGGCGATAAAGGGCTAGGCATATCAGGTGATGTCATATGCAATCGTGATGCTAGGTTTTCCAATTGATTCATTATCTGTCGCTCGCGTCTCCACCGCAAAGCAGTTGGAATAACACATAATAGAGCCATACAATTTATAATTAATCGAACTAAAATTCAAATGTTAAAAAAAATCATATATATATAAAATATAAGCTTTGATAATAACTAACTTAAATACGTTATGATCTCTGTTAAGCCGTGAATGGATTGCAGGCCCTGGAAAATTAAAGATAACAATTAGATGCCATTAATTTATACGAATTCTGCATATAGATTTCACCCAAAACTGTGTTGTCATAATCATTACAAATATCAATTCTGGTATTGATAGAACGCCTACAATAATTGACCAGCTGAATAATCCCCATGACAAACCCTGAAATAGAAAAATAAAAAAACATCATGCAATTTTAAAAGTACTTTGAAGGCATTTTCTTACTGTTGCGAGCCCGTGTATTAAAATTGTTGATGCAACAAACATAATAAAATAACCGGAGCATAATAAGTATGCAAAGATTGGTAAATCTCCTTTGGCTTCTAGTATCCATGACACTTCACAAGAAAACGCACCCAAATATGTTACCTTTTTTAATTGAGAATCAAGGAAATTCACTTAATTTATGAATGTTGTAAAAATATAGAAACTTTAAGTATGTGGTTGTGTTATAATGTAAATACTACATGCGTAGCCTTTTTGATTGATATTCGCAAGCGATGTTTAATATTTGAAAGTGTAATATCCTCATCACTTTTTGAATAATTCCCGTTAAACTTATCTGTTTAAAAAATTCTATTTATACCATTTGGTATTCTATTGACTTCTAATGTATCTTGTATGTCTATAATCATATATGTCTATTTAAAATAACAAAGACATACTTGCCACTACAACTCAACAATAGCTGTGCAACATAAATACTCATTGAGTATTAGCAATAAGCGGCCATTATAAATAGGTATAACGCAATTGACTACGATAAAGTAAAATAGCTAGGTGTCTAATGCATTGTACATTTTTGGATCAAGTTGATCAATGTGTCTGAAAACTGTAGTCCTCCTCAAGAATATATTTTAAAAAACGAACAAAAACAGTGTCTTCATTTGAGATCAATCAGAGATATTTATAAGTAGATATTTTCGTCACAATCTGGGACTCCCAAGCTGATTGAACAACATAACAGTGGGAATATGATCCCAATATTGTATTGTATTTCAATATTATGATTCCAAAAGAGAAAGTAATACGAATTATGTTTGGAGCGATTGGTTAATCTTATTTCTAGAAAAACCACTATTCATTTTTAATGAGAAAGTTGACACTACATTGGAATGTTTCGCTTCTACAGAGAAGTTGTTAGATTCGTTGTAATATAAAACCTATGCGTTATTCATGCGAACCACGTTGGTTCAAATAGAATTATAAAGAGAAATTAAAAATACAGTAATAATGTTAAGACTAAATACTTTCTTGAGAGAAAAACAACATCATAATGATGTTTGATTGTTCAGTAACGGTGATCGCAATTCTGATTGATTGTATGCGTTGGATATATGAAAAAGATTTGATTCATACATAGCACACATTTAACATAAACACAACTTCGGGAAAAGTGAGGTTAGTTTTACGTATGTATATACGAAGTGTCACCGACGCTTTTAACAATTTCTACTCTGAAATTACATAACATTTATTATTCCTTTTTTATTTCCTCTTTTTAACAATTTTGGTGGCATCATTTTGAAATACAAATTAAATTTAATCCGATATCTCCACAAATACCAGATGAAAAGCATCAATCTTCATTTATTTAGACTAAATAAAGCGAATTTATTTCACTATAATCGATTACAACACGAGAATAGATCATTTGAATTCTTTTCAATTCGAAGCAATCCTATTTTGTCTGCATATCAATTTTTACTTGAAGACTTCATTTCACTATTCATCATCAAAATCATCGGGTGGAATTCCTAGTTCTTCATCTGTCCACTTTGATGTGTCTGGATATTCAAATTCACCGACAATGTGTCCCCAGTCCCAGTACAAATGCCAAATTATCCACCACCACATAACTGTGATATAGATAAACAAAATGATCGGAAAAAGTTTGATGAATTCATTGCATAAATACGATCACTTACATCCTCCAACAGCCTGTACAAGAGCTCGCTTATACAGTGGATTTGATGTGGCACCTGTACGATATGTCCAATTACTATTGAACCGAGAAGGCTTCAATTGCAATTGACTATTGCCCACCAATTTACTATTTCGGGCAAATTGTGTGATAGCACGCGACAAAACCAATGCTCTTGTCCCCAGCATTTCTCAATTGATTATTTTGAATTGCGAAATAGAATCTACACTTTTTTATCGGAATAATGTAGACAAAAAGACTCTCGTGTTAACGAGACTGAACAGTGTATAAGTGGAATAGAAACTTTATTTTATTTTTTCTGTGTCTCAGACAAACGACAGTACATAACACACTGAGCCATGTCTTTTGACATTTCATCATTTGCTTGCTTTAATTGTAAACGTCATATGTATATGTATATGTAAGATGTATATGTCATTTTTAAATATGCACGTAGAATAACATGGTTTCTGTGAGCTGTTACAACCGCTAGAAATTTTTTGTATATTGGAAATAGATTCGATTTTCATGATTTTTATCATTTGACTAAAAAATCCTATTATTTAATTCATCCATACCAGTGATAGAAAAGATCCAACACAGCATAGCGCAAAAAGATTGGTTTTAGCCAATATATTCCATACGTATGTGCTCCTTTGATTGATAGTAGACTTCTTAGTTATCGATGCTGTTGACTCCATAGTTTCAATTTTTGTCGAATCCATTTCGAAAAGTGTTTTTGGAGTTTATATAGAAATATTTCACACAATAAAATTATTTGTATTAAAAGATTTTCGGCAAATTTTAGTCATTAGTCATAAAGAACACTTCGATTATGAAATATATCTCTGGTTATTTCACCAAAATTTCATTTTGTTTCAATCCCAAGGTTTACATTAGATTTATTCTTTCACATTTTTCCCGTACATTCACAAGTATTTTTTTCACAAATCAAAAATAGCTTGCACGCGATGCTTATTACTTTTTTTCAATATCTGATGATCCAACCGGAGTGTGAGAATATTTGTTGAGTATTGCCAACCAAGCTATGATATCTCTTTTGTTGTACGTATTCCACTAAACTTACGTAATAGTAGCACAAAAATCTGCAAAAAGGGTAAGAATGCTAAAATGAATTCATGGCGTTACTTAATATAAATAAAGTAACTGTGGAGTCTGTTATATAGACTTCCTTTCGAAACTCTCCTCTCTCGCGATAATATTGAACCAATTAGCAAGCAACTATTGCTGAAATTCAAAAGTAAGCCTTTTTAGTAAAAGATTTTCGTAAACGCTTCCAATTGATCTTCAATTTGGTAGGGTTGATTTGTTAAATAATATCCCGATTGTGTGTTAAATAAAATAATCAATCAATGTTTTTTGTGAAATGAACAGTCTTTCATTTTTCCTCAATTCAAAACAGAATGCTCAATTCGAATTTCCAATCAAAAAACTTTGACGAAGCATCATGTAATAAATAAATCAAAAAAACATAAGAAATGCACTCATGCTACAGCTTTAGCTAATGAACGAAAATGAAATTGATTTTTGGTTTGTTAATTTCACTTTTTCCAACTGTTTCATTTTCTTCTTTCAACACTCTTTGTGATCTTTTTCTCTTTTCTCATTGAATTATTCATAAAACACTTTACAATGAAATCAAGTTAATGAATTGAGAAGAAATCATGTTTGACCAACCAAAAAACTCATTTTAAAGAATATTTTGGCGCGTTTTCTAATTTGAAATATACTTTCGCATGTTTACAATATAGCAAATTCAATCCCATTTAATATGAGAGTCGATACCTTCCTCAACTCAGAACATGCCATTCATTATAGAAATGATAAAGTAGACAGTTTTTTTCGTTTGGGGAGATAGGGGTCCGTTGACTAAGTAGGTATCGAAATATATTGTGAAAATCCTCCAATTTGAAGACTTTTTTTTCCAATTAAATGTGATGACTTTTTATGTTTTTGGAAACGAATTTTGAAAATCTTCTGAACCATTAAGGTGAAAGTGAGTAGCACTCATTTGATTGTAGTCAAAATCAAATGAATTTAACTGATAAACTCTGTACGAACCCGAGTGGATTCCATGTGAAGCGTGTGCATTGGTTAGCTGAGCATTATTATATTTTCTAAGGAAAGTAATAACTTTCAGTCACTTTTTTGCAAGCCGATTAATTGAAACAAAATAGATTGAATGGAAAGAAGAGTTTGTAATTTTTTTAATATTTCTGTTCGCAAATTGAGCGTTAAGGGTAAGAAATTTTACTAAGAAATACCCAAGGGGACCGTGCTATTTGAGATATTTTAATCATATCTATTCTTCAGCGCCATCTATTGGGCAATAGTATTGATGTGATATTTCAATCGTTTCAATGACTCATTTGTTTTTATTATTTGTGTCAATAAAAATTTTGTTCGTATTACAATGGATCTAAATTGAGTTCACCTATGTAAAATAAGATGGCGCGGTCAATTGGCATACTCTCGAATAGCTCTCAATTTCCATATAAGCCTGGTCCGCTTAGAAATACCCGAAAAGTGCGCGTCTTAAACAAAAAAACCAAAAAAATCTCTTAGTTCCACTTCTCACCGCCACCGTTTATAATACGAATTTAATGCATCTGAATTGCGCTGTTTGTGTGTTACCTATTGAAGGCGCAGTGTACGAAAGTCGTTTTCGGCAATGTTGTAGTATGAAATTATCTTTATGATTGTTTTAAAAATAATTTCAGATATTTCTTACCATTTTTGCGTTAATTTATATTATTTTATTTAAAATAATATAAACTACCATTTTATCGATGGGATTCGTTTAAAATAAAATTCGATGAATTATTCAAATTTGTTTTAATTTGTGACTTTTGAAGTATGTCGATCAAAGCAACAAACATTTATAGACCATTATTGCCTCCAGCGTCTGTTTTACGCAACGGGACCGTACTCTTTGAGACATTTTAATGATATCTATTCTTCAGCGCCATCTATTGGGCAGTAGGATTGATGTGAAATTTCAATCGTTTCAATGACTCATTTGTTTTTATTATTTGTGTCAATAAAAATTTTGTTCGTATTACAGTGGATCTAAATTGAGTTCACCTATGTAAAATAAGATGGCACGGTCAATTGGCATATTCTCGAATAGCTCTCAATATCCATATAAGCACGGTCCGCTTGGTTTTACGAAACAAAATGCCTCATATACCCCTAACAATACCTCTCCAAAAACACCGATCGAGAGCCAAGTTTTGAGTTTCATCACACCATTCATATCCCCTCGCATTCAAATTTCGGTTTCCATTTTCCCACTGATCGCGGCGCGAGACTCCCGGAACCATTCTCAACACTTTCATATCAGACACTTCCAAATCATGAATTAAATTCTCAGAATCAACCCAGCTCTCGCTACCATATAGAATATTTGGTCTGAAGATTGACTCGTGAATCAACATCTTTGTTTCTGTATTCAATTCACGTTTATTGAAAACGTGTGATCTAAGTTGCGCTACTACTTTATTTCCATTAACCCTTCGCTGTTCAAACTCTTTATTAAACTTGCCATCTTTCAAAAAGATGTCGATCAAAGTAGTACGGAAAAATATTTAATTCAAATGGAAACTATTTGGAGTAATTAGAAAGACAAATGGTTCACTTTAACATAATTGCATGATGAATTTCTAAACTTAAGTTGTGTGTATCACAATTGTGTGAGTAACCAAAGAAATGATTGATATTATTAATAATAAAAACCCTTCATATTATAAGTCAAATATAAGCGATAACTTTAAAGCGTGCAAAAAAGATTTGCTTGATTGCATAATTTTCTTGGATATTAAATTCACGTATTTTTCCAAAATATTAAAGCAATAGTGAAGATACGATCAAATCACACAACATTAATAACAAGCAACTAAAGCTCTATTGTACACACAAAAATTAAATGCATAAATGACACGTTGTAGATATAGTAAATATGTTTTTGGATTTATGCAGTTAATTTCATGTTACTTTCAGCACACAATACAAAACTGAACATTTGATGGAATAAATATTATATTTTTACACGATTTCCAATCATTTATATGATGATGCTTCTTCATAAACCCAAAGTTTGTATATGGTTTTTGAAAGTTACACGAATTTTCAGTATATAGGTAATAGTTAAACATAAAAAAAATGAATATTTTATTTCTTTGTGTGTATTGTGGTGAGTGGGTGGAAAAGATCGTACATAGCTTTTTAGCATGACAATATATATAGTGACGAAGAAATTTTAACTTTGTCTGGAATTGAAACTTCAAATGAATAATTAATCTTTCACATTACTGATGACAACAATCCGTCGTTAATAAAAATTAAAAATGAACGATCAACTATTTTAATCTAAGCGACGAACCCGCTTGACGTTATATTCTGTTTTCACTGGCGCAACATCTATTTCTAATATTATAAACAAATTTTCCAAATTGAATCCACAAACTGGCTTTGTTAAACACATATTTCATCTAAACCAAATACATTTATTTCCGTAAAAATCACTTCTTTAATTTTATTGACTACCAACACTTATTTGGTTGTATTCGATTTTGTTCCATCGATGGTTTTTCTCGTTTATTCATTCCGGATTCCGGATGTGCTCATATCGATTCGGCGTACTAAAAAGCACAAAACATATCTCTGATTAACTTTTCGATTCACGATTTACATGTCATGCATTCAATTAAAACCATCTAGTTAGACGTTGGACGTGAAACTAAGCAAAGAAGTGAAGAAACCATTTTTGTATACTTGACTTTAATGGAAATGTTGAGTCGTACTTTCAGCATGAATCACATGCACAAACGGTATGTGTATATTCACACCAACAATTATACACAGCAACAAAATCTAGCTGCGGTGAAATGCGACAAGATGAGAAAAACGATATAAAGAGAGAAAAAAATTGTAGAAACTACAGGTCTATGAATATAGCGCAAAATTTGGGTTTGTTTATGATTAGTTATTAGGAGAACAAATTGAAAACCGCGCATTTTTTTCAAAATTTCGATCTTTATTATGGAAAAATGGTTACAAATTGATTATTCAAAGTATTGTCCATCGCTAGCCACAACTTTTTCCCATCTTTCTGGCAAATTACGGATTCCGCGTCGAAAGGAATCTGTGCTTTTTTCGGCTATCCATGAATCGACCCATTTTTTGCATTCCTCGTAAGAATGGAAATGCTGTTCAGCCAGGCCATGTGTCATTGATCGGAAGAGATGGTAATCGGAAGGGGCAATGTCTGGGCTATACGGCGGGTGGGGTAGGACTTCCCATCGAAGCGTTTCCAAGTAGGTTTTAACGACCTGAGCAACATGTGGCCGATCGTTGTCATGTTGCAAAATAACTTTATCGTGTGTTGCGACCGTTTCCGACCGTTTTTCCTTCAGTGCTCGGCTCAAACGCATCAATTGAGTTCGGTACAATGCTCCTGTGATGGTTTCGTTTGGTTTCAACAACTCATAATAGATCACGCCGAGCTGATCCCACCAAATACACAGCATTAGCTTCGAGCCATGAATGTTCGGCTTTGGCGTCGATGTTGATGCGTGGCCGGGGTAACCATACGATTTTTTTCGCTTCGGATTATCGTAATGAATCCACTTTTCATCACCAGTCACAATACGATGCAAAAAACCCTTCCGTTTTTGCCTTTGAAGCAGCTGTTCACAAGTGAAAAAACGGCGTTCGATGTCTCTCGGCTTCAATTCGTATGGCACCCAATTTCCTTGCTTTTGAACCATTCCCATGGCTTTTAAACGATAGGAGATGGATTTTTGTGTCACTCCCAATGATTTTGCAAGTTTTTCTTGCGTTTGACACGAGTCTTCATCGAGTAATGCTTCCAACTCCTCGTCTTCAAACTTGTTCACTTGGCCTGGACGCTCTTTGTCTTCCACATCAAAATCACCACTTTTGAACCGCGCAAACCACTCCTGGCACGTTCTAATCGACGGAGCATATTCTGGATATGCTTCGCATAACAAACGATGACTCTCGGAAGCATTTTTCTTCAGATTCAACCAATAAAGTAAAACTTCCCGCAAATGCTGTTTTGTAGGCACGTAGCTCGACATTTTCAACGCAATAATAAACTTGTGTATTCAACTGAATGATAAGTTTGACAGATCGTTTTCAATGTATTTTTTTATCCTCTTTAAGATACAATAGCTGTCAAAGTCAAAATAATGACATCTATGATAGATATGAAGTTAGTAACGAATGCGCGGTTTTCAATTTGTTCTCCCAATATTATAAAAGTAAATTAAGCTAAAAAATGTAATAAACTATAACCTTACCATTTGGTTTATATCTTTTGAGTAATGTAACTAAGATAACCACGTAAAAATTGCAAATCTCTGGTTTACTTAATGTACTAGGGAATCAAATGAGCTGATTTGAATATATTTGATAATAGAGAGCTAAATATACAGCAGGTATTTACAGAAAACAAAACTGAAACGAATGAGAGTAAAAGAGAAATGAGACATTGTGAAACCTTTCTTCTTCACTCTAATATATTTCATTGTTGTGTTCCGTCAATATCTGATGTCTCTAAGTAGATAAATTCAATAGCCGAGCAGAACTCAGTCGTTGTTTTAGAGTTTATTTAGTTGCATTTAGTGCCATCTAACAATAACGGGGTATTTCCTATATGAAGTATCGTAGCCGCATCGTGCTATCAAAAGCATGCACAAAATCGTACAACGAATGCACGTGAATCAAACTAGGATTGCGTGCCATGATCGTCTTCTTCCTCCTCTTCTTCGTTTTACTTATTCAATACAAGCTGGGGAAGTAGTAGTAAGATGGCGCTACATATGTAACACATTTCTTTTCTCATCACATATTTGGTGAAATAGGGCCCTTGGGACCCTGCACAAAATGTTGCCAAAACCATCCCTCTTGAATGTCACCGATTTACTATGGAAAACAACAACAACAAGTAGCAATAACGCTCCCTGCTGGCGGCTTTCTATTGTGAAATTGCGTGAAATTGAAACGAATTGAGAACGATGAAAATATTATGAAATCACGCGTATTGTATGGTATTTTCGTGTCAACGATTATTTCAGTACTGAAGTCAAACATTCTAATCAATTATTTGCATCATTTAAGAGAAATTGTGTTTAATTTCAATCATAATATTTTTTTCGATTTATTTATGTTGTTACGCCCTCTTTAGTGAAAAGAATGGAATGCTATGGAATTTGACCGAGTTTGACAGATCAACTTTAATGCGCTTTTGTGTTGTTTTACTTGCGATTCCTTGTACATCTCGGTACATCTTGATTCGTTTTGGTTTTTCTCGGTTTTTCCATTCTTTTCAATCATTTCCGATCAAATAATCTTTCTGCATTAGTGCAAACGGTTGTCAACGGATGACAAAATCTTCACCAACCATGAGCACCCAAGCGCACCTAAGTGTGTGTCAGTCGGTGTCAGTGTGTGTACAGAACGGAACAGTACGGAATATTCAACTGTATTGTCGGGCTTCAGCGGGCTTAAGCGGGCTTCAGCTGGCTCAATAAATCACTTATTGTTTCAAACATTCGATAAACAAAAATCAGTCTTTAAAATAATTAAAAAAAATTATTTTATTTTTCGAATAAATCGGAATAAATTGTTTTTGGTTATATGTAGAACGATCTAGAGGTTAATTTTATATTATTTGATGGATTTTGTTTGATTTTGCATAGCCTAAATTGTCCATAGTCAGGGACAATTTTGTCTGAACGTTTGTGCGTTCGATCCGGATCGCCAACAAAAGTGAGTAAATGACAATCAATCGAACCGGATAACTCTGTTGCACATACGAAATTTTCACTATTTTCTACGATTTTAATTATGATCAAAGTAAAAAATTGAAATCCGGCAAAAATGCACCGACTTTTAAGGTTATGGATGTTTATTTATATTTCAAAGCAACAAAGCATTTCACTTTCACAAAACCAGCTGTCGAATAACCGGTACGAGGGGGCGCTCCAGTCATCTGTTCAGTGACATTCAAGACGGATGGCCAAAACGTAACACTGGATTGTTCAAGTATTTTTTGTCATATTGTGTATTTCAAAAAGTTTCCGGACATATTCAGTTATTTTCATAGCCTAAAAACTTAAATTCTTAATTATTTTGAATGTGGCAGCTTTTGTACGTCAAAGAACTCTCAGTTGGCTTTGGTTTTACGAGGACAGTTTTTATTGAGGCGTGAACAATTGGAAAAAGTCTGTTCATGTTCATGTTATGTAATAAAGCCCTTGACTAACACTAATTTGGATCAAAAAAGTTCGATTGCATTCAAGCGTGGGGCCCAAGATGCAACTAACAGTGAAAAAAAATCGAAAATTGCATATTTTTGGGGTTATTTGGAATTGTATGCCCCAAAATTGATCTTAAACAAAACAGAATTAAATTTATTGTATAGCTACACTCAAATCTTAACATGCCATTTAAACAGTTTTTAAGAGTTTTTTTTTATTTTCTCTCAAACAGTGCTGTCAACGAACAACAACGAACGAACGGTTCGTTGTTTGTTGTTCTTTCGTTGTTCGTAACATAAATTATAAATTATTTTTTTTTCCAACAAATATTCCAATTATTTTCAAATAATTATTAGTAGAAATATTGGTTTAGCCTCGCCGTAAGTAAGGAATATATTGACCAATTTTCAGGATTTTCATAGAACAAACTCACCATTAAAATTTAAGAAAACTCAGTTCCAAACTTCAACTAATAAGGTATGCATTCTATTAAAATACAAAAAAAAAGTTTCATCTTAATTGAAAAAAAAAAAATAGTTTTTCTTTCGGAAAGCACAGCTCACAAAAAAGTTCTTCTTCTTTCACCGATAGAATTATTTCGTTTAAATAGCACCAATTCTGTTTTGAAAAAAAAATGATTTATAATTTGTATTACGAACAACGAACGAACATTTATTGAATAAAAAACGCTATGAACGAACGAACGAATGTTTATTGACAACACTGCTCCCAAATGATACTGCTCCCAAGTGATAAAGTACTTAAATGACTAGTGTGGATGACATATTGGCAAGTCCGGAATGCTCTCTATATTGATACATGTATTTGATTGGAACTCTTTGAGTGGTGGCGCCCCCTGGATGATTTGAGGCGTAGCTTCATACAGACGAAAAATATAGGCACATGTACGCCAATACATTCAAACATACAAGAGCAGGCTCAGTGTACGCGCTAGATTTTCGAGGTGGCAACACCGCTCGAAGAATTCCAATAAAACAGAAGTGCATGGGAGATTTGCATATTGGTATGAAAATAGAAACATTTGCATAAAATATGTGCCATTGAATTGAAGCTAGTTTTTCTGAAGAACTTCTTCACCATGGGCGCTATCGAAGTGTTATTCGTAAGCTTTAGACCCCCTTTTTAACACTGACTTCCAAGTGAAAGCCATCTAAAATTGTGTATTCGGAAAGCATTTCATTTCGATGTAGGTACTAATTAATCCAGGTACTAATTTACTAATTTTCGAGAATTTGCTAACCAAAAAATTGAAAAATGTTGAAGCATCAGTCGAAAAAGATGATTTGACGTTTCACTATTTTTAGATGGCAAATTATGAGCTTTGCACTACATAATCTGTATAAATACACTAGTAAGGCACAACTTCCTAATTGGTGACCAAAGTTCGAACGTATATTAGTCAACATTGTCTGTAAAATTGCAGCTGAACAATGAACATTGAAGGTATTGAAATTGGTAATGAATCTGCTGATGAAAGACTATGAAGAACAAGATTTACGCAAAGTTGCTTCAGAGTAGTAGGAAAATGGGGATTCTGGGCCAACTCTTGCGTCGACCACATGGTTCTTGCGTCATCCATGCGGTAGCAATGCGAACGCGTGCGTCATCCTAAGAGCGAAGCCCATACACTCATATATTCCCTCGTTCGTTTGATTGTATACTACACCTCTCTCTCTCTCTTTGTCTCTCCCACTAACTCATTTGTTATAATACAATTGTTTCTTTTAGTTTCACTTTCACATGAGTGTATTCGATACACGAAGAAACATGATCATCGAAAACACTTCTCTCTCTCTCTCTCTCTCTCTCTCTCTCGTTCCCTATCATTGGTGAAGGTTCATGCATTTTTTGAGGGGAAGAGTAGAAAAAATTATCATCAGTCAAGCACAATGCAAACTACCCGGCTTAATGCCCCTATCGTTTAGACGAAAGTACAAATCTATTTTGTTACTGAAGAAAATCACGTCTTTACTTGTCGAACGAACGAATATTTCTGATTGAATGAATGAAATGGAATGAGTTTTGATAACAATGGAAACATGGACACACACACACACACACTGCTTACTATATTTGTTGGCAGCAATGGAAGCATGTATCAACGAACAAGAGAACTCAACTGAAATGAAAAAAAATAAAATGAAGCTTTTTCATTTCAAAATGTAAACAATCTGTTTTTAAGTGTGCATCGGTGAATTTTTTTTCCAAATATACCAAAAAAAAAAAAAAAAATTTCTTCCTGTATCTATGAAATGAAATGAAATTAGGAAAAGAAAACAACATTTCTCTCACTATCTCTCTATCTCTATGCCTCTTAGGTGAATGATCATGATTTTTTTTTCATTTTTTCTCTTTCCGCGTATTGATAATTTTATTAAATTTACACAACATATAACCAACACGTTCTGTATGTGTATATCAACGGAATTTCTATGCGTTAGCTTGATGTACTCACGACCAAATTCAAGCAAAACCGATTCACTCGCAACTTAACTGAATGAATTAATTTTGATTTTAAATTCCTTTGATATTTTTCGTGATTCATTCCATATTTTTGAATTAAACATTTTTTTTTAGTATTTGGCAAATATTTTTAACGTCAACATCTTTTAAATCAACACATGAACTTTTTTTTTCAGTTCAAAATGAATTTATACTTAGTGTATACTTAAAATACTTTCGATGGCAACATCGAACGTACTCTAAAAATGCACAATTTAACAGACTCATATTTACATGATTATTGCTTATTTATTCGAACAACAAACAGCGAAGCGTTCAACAAAAAGTTTTGATCAAGTGGATTTTTTTTTTCTTTTTCCAATTAAATTTTACTTTCTGGAAAATGCGTTTCGTTATTTCCCTTCAAGATAATGAAGGAGTGGAGCACCAAGACAGTAAGATTATGCTCGATGACCAGGTTTGTCTCATTATAATTTTGATGTATACATTTTTTTCAATAGTTTCATTTTAGGCGACCATCGAAACTTTGCAAAAAAAATTGGCCTGTATCTTTCATATCGAGCCTGAATTTCAATACATCTTCTTCAGTGGTTTGAAAATTCACAAACTTCATGGACCGTTGGCTCAGATTGGTACTGAAAACGACTACAATCTCGTACTTGTGAGTGTTTCAATTCCTTTTTGTAACACATTTTCGAAAATCAATATTGTAAAGCATATTTACTAATGAATTTGATTATTTTTTCTAGAAACATTCTCAACTAAACATGTGGGATCTTTTCAAACTAATGATCAACGATATTGAGAAGAACAAAAGAAAGGAACATATCGTTAAGAAGAACGTGAAAACTTGTATTCAATATTTGGAAGCACTCGTAGAAGATACATTCTTTCATGCTTACCCAAAATTCGGATCTACAATGATAGAGTTCAACAACAAATACGCTCATTATGTAGACGCGGAACACGAACACATCAAAATGGCCGCAAAATTTTTCTATGTTATTCGGAAACAGTTGTGAGAATCCAGACGTGGAAATAGCATTTAAGCCAAAAGAAAAGAGCGGTGCTCAAGTAAGTCCAATTAAATATTAGCAAATAAGTGTATTTTTAGCTCTGATTCTTTATTGATTTTAATAAAACGTTTTTAGGGCGGCCTGATTTGTGAAGTGAGTAAAAACGGCGCTCAGCCTAGAATATATCATATTAAGTCACATTTGGGAATTTCAACTCGCACATCTCATCATGCTGGGGTCGATCTTCGAGAATTGTTTGTATACAAGCTTCTAGAACTGATAAAAGTTGGCCCAAAAGTGCACTTTCTACGGAACACCCATGAATCTCCATTCGGAATTTACATTGCCACGGAAGATGGCAACTTTTGAAATTGTTGACATTTTTTTTCCTCGATTTTTAATTCTCTGTTAAATAATTAAAATTAAGGGTAATTCTCCAAATTCGGTCCCTCAACTTTCGTTACACTTGATTTGAACCCTGTAAGATTACCCTTACTTTACGCAAATAAAAGTAGTCTGTATATTTACATTCTAGTTGCCGGATTTACCCGAAAAAGTGAAGCAAAGATAGTCGAGGAACAAAAGTCGCAACTCGATTTACTCCGTCATATTCTTTTCCTAATGGATCTTCATTCTGCGAATTATGGCATTGATGGTGAAGGAAATCTGTGTATTGTCGACTTTCAGGCGGGGGTGAAAGCAAGTAAGCAAAAAAGTTGCTCCGAGCAAGTAGCAAGTAGATTTTTCGAGTAGCAAGTAGCAGGTTTTCTAAATTTTTATCAAAAACTGCAACCGAGTAAGTAGGTTTTTACTTACTCCGAGTAAGTAAGTGAGTAGATTAAAATTTCTAAGTATGCTCTTTGCTCAGAAGCAGACCAATTTGATTAATATAACATATACTCCATTAGAATGTTAAATTCAACTTTGTCAAAAAACTTGTATTAACACACATACCTATAGTTCGTGTCACGGACACTAAACAACAGAAAACAGAATTCTTAAATCTTCAATTATATATTTTGCTCTTTTTTGCTATAATTATATGTTATTACATGTGAATTGTGAAACATAAAATATATACATTTGAATCATTCAATTTGAATTTGGTTCTTCAGCTTATATTGTTACAACGAATTTAGTATGATAAACATATCACAAGTACTAAAATTCATTTAAAATTACTAATTTTACCATGGTACATATGAAATCATTTCACAGAAATGGAGTAATTGCAAAGAATTATGTATTGAAGAGATCGTAGTTGTCATGAATGAATAAAATTTTTTCCACTCTAAATGGATCGATTGTTGCTCTTTGACTTCTTATTACAGACACAGCAAATGAAAATGAGCTTTCAGCGGTTGCTGTAGTTGCTTGAATGCAGAATAGCACTCTCGCAATAGAAGATAAAATTGGATAATGGTCCGAAAATTTCACCCAAAAGTCTAGAGCATCGTCATAAACATCGCGAACATCTTGAAAACGCATTAGTTCTCCTTCAATTGTATAGTCTCTCGTTGTTATTTGGTTTGGCAAGTGCCGCGCTAACAGCTTTTCACGTAAACTCATTGGACGGATTGGCGTGTTAATAAATTCGTTTTCAGGATGCATAGGCTCTTGAATTATTGTATTCGAAGGCAATTTCACTTTAAAGTCGATTACTATTCTTTGAAGTAGCTCTTTTCTTGACATATCTGTGAATGAATACAACTGGTAGATGAGAACGCTATACACAAATGTATGCTATATCAATTCAGTGAAGTCGATAACATATGAAACATGAATTTCTTAACCACAAGACAAAGAAATGAAGGAATATACCTTTATCGCGTAACCAAACGTTTATAATCGGCAAATGCTGAGTTGAAGGGTCCAAAACAGCAGCGGCAACACATGCATCCGTTAACTGAAATCGGCGGTCCAGATTTTCTAGGAGAATGTTGACCATTTGGTTTGTAACTTCACAAATGTTCTCACGTTGTATTTGTTCTAGACCTTGTTTGATTTCCACGTAGAACAAAATAAGTGAATTTAAGGTGGGGTAACTACTTCCTTGAATGTATTTTGTGAAGGTGGTAAACACTTCGAGAATATCGACTATTCGCCCCAATAGCGCAACTTCTGAACGTGATAGAATTAGATCATATGCTGAACGATTTTCGAGACATTTCTTGATAATATCTGTGATTGGTGAATCAATCAATCAGTTAATAATGTTAACAAAACACAATCGCTATCAAAAGATGCTATACAATTTTCGTTTTTGAGAAAAAATTGGACAATTCAAAAACTTACTTGAATTTTGAAAATGGGAATGACACATTTTGTATATGCAGTTCCATCGAACTGAACTTATGCTTTTTAAGCCATCCATTCTAGCTGGACCTTTAGTCAAATCTTCGATACAAAACCGTTCATCAGCATCTAACGCCTCTTCCATAGTCGATATTTCCTCGAGCATCTCAAAATTTGCTTTTGTCTTTCAGCATTTGCAATTTTCGTAAGATCACCATAGCTAAACAATAATGCTTTTTGGATACGCCGCAGTTTTATGATAACATTTGTGACTTCTTCAATTTCCTCTCCTTTTTCAGGTATTTTTGAACTCATTTTTACTTACTGTTTTTATTTCTGATATAATAAAAGAAAATCTCATCCATTTCTAAAAAAGATTCTCCCTAATAAAAATAGTTCCACTTAAATTCACTAATTTATTAATTTTTTATATAGATTGGCAACCATCGAAATAGTGCTGAAGGGCGAAGTTTTTTGGAAAGCCACAAGAATCTTACAAAGAAGTACATTGAGTCGTGGAATCTACTAAGTAACTTGGACAACGCTGATCATGCTATTGTTGAACAAAAGAAACTCTTGAAAGCTAAACATATTGATAGAAAGTCGAGCAAAGTTTATGAAGAATATTTGGATATAATAAAAAAAATTGTGCTTAATGTGGCTCAATGATGATATTAAATCTCAATGTCAATACTTTGCACTTAGATTTTTTTGCTGTTGTCGATGGTGTGTCTTCCACAGTAATTATCAAAATAAGAAAAATATGAGCGATATAAAGAAGAAAGAATGAAATCATTCCATTTATTTTTGAGATTTGTGCTGCATATTGACAATTAAATGTATTGATTTTCTTATTATTCAATTTAAAATATTGAATCAATTTTGAATGAATAAAAAATTATTTGAAGAAAAAAAATACACAAAATTTTGAAATTTTAAACATGATCGAGATAGAGAGAGAGAGAGAGAGAGAGAGAGAGGAGTGCAAGGTAGCAATGACAGGTGATACATGAAAATAACACTATCTTACCGGTAAAAACTTAATCTAGTGACTGTACATGTATTTGTGTTTGGGAATGGAACAATCGATTTTTATTTTCAAAACGGTTGAAGCAGTGGAAATAAAGTGATGGAAATAACAATTGACTCGTGAAACAATTTGTTTCAACGATTGGCGAAAAGAAATATTTAATGATCATTCAAACTCTAAATATGTCTCTAGACTTTAAAATGAAAAAGCGTTGCGCATAATATATAAGAATGTTTTAAATATTATAATACAAAAACAAACTCACTATTTTTTATTATTGAAAAAAAAACCAAATGATTTCAAATTGTTTAGTAAACAATCAAATAGATTTATACCGAAAAAAAAATAAAGCGTCGATAATTGGCAAAAAGTGAAAATTATGGAAATGAAGTAGGTGAAAATTACGGAAAAAAATCTTAAATTTATTCTATAAATTCTATTACAATTATTCTGGTGATAGAAAATGGTAAAAACAATAAAAAAATTATGTATCAAATGAAATGAATGAATTTCAAGTGATAAATTGCTGTTTTGATACAAAACTTTTGCATTTAGACTGCAAAAACGATCATTCCGACAGTTAATGATGTACTCATATTTTGACGCAATGAAGATTACGTGTGTACAAAAAATTGTTTGGAGGGAAATTTAATTTTTCTACTTCAATCAAGATCAAAATTCATGAATGAATTTGTGTGAATCGTATTTGACTGTGAATTTGGGTTGTTGAAAATGAATAATTCGGCATAATATTGAAAGAAGCTTTTGAAGAATTATTTTGAGCATTTGGACCACACTAGTTCAATGCATGACATTTGGTTCACACCAAACTATTTGATGCCCAAATTGATTTCGATATCTTTTATGCATTATTTTTTTCTTGGTATTCTTTTCTTTTCTTGGCTTGTGATAAACGTAATTTAAAAATTATTATATTGAAAACTATTTTATTTAAGGTTTCATACCCAAAAATTAGAAGCGTTTGAGAATGAATGTTGTGAAAATGGTCGATTTATATTAAATTTTATATAATTTAAATTTATCCGAATTTTGAGGGCATTAAATGGATTAAATAGTGTTTACCAGAGCTGCAAAACAACAACAACAAGATTACTGCATACTTCTTTTTCATACCGTTCAAAAACTATAAATGACTCGATCAATGTTGCTGAAAATTTGCATATATATGGTAATAAATCTAAATTTTTTGTAAAAGGAGTAGTTACAAAAATCCTATAATTTTAAAAGAGAAAAATTTGAAGAAATGTGAAATTTAATGCAAGTAATGATTATAATCATTACTTTTTTCAATTACTTTCGGTATTTTCATTATAAAACCAAAAAAATAAATATTTTTCTGTAAATATCTAATTTATTGAAACTATAAGTTAAATAGAATATTTTTGTGAAGTTTCAGCAATATTGCGTGAGTTTTAGGTAATTTTTTTGATTTATGAAAAAAAGGAACAGTAATGGTCGTTTCAGCTCTGGTGCCACGGAAGATGGCAACTTTTGAAATTGTTGACATTTTTTTTCCTCGATTTTTAATTCTCTGTTAAATAATTAAAATTAAGGGTAATTCTCCAAATTCGGTCCCTCAACTTTCGTTACACTTGATTTGAACCCTGTAAGATTACCCTTACTTTACGCAAATAAAAGTAGTCTGTATATTTACATTCTAGTTGCCGGATTTACCCGAAAAAGTGAAGCAAAGATAGTCGAGGAACAAAAGTCGCAACTCGATTTACTCCGTCATATTCTTTTCCTAATGGATCTTCATTCTGCGAATTATGGCATTGATGGTGAAGGAAATCTGTGTATTGTCGACTTTCAGGCGGGGGTGAAAGCAAGTAAGCAAAAAAGTTGCTCCGAGCAAGTAGCAAGTAGATTTTTCGAGTAGCAAGTAGCAGGTTTTCTAAATTTTTATCAAAAACTGCAACCGAGTAAGTAGGTTTTTACTTACTCCGAGTAAGTAAGTGAGTAGATTAAAATTTCTAAGTATGCTCTTTGCTCAGAAGCAGACCAATTTGATTAATATAACATATACTCCATTAGAATGTTAAATTCAACTTTGTCAAAAAACTTGTATTAACACACATACCTATAGTTCGTGTCACGGACACTAAACAACAGAAAACAGAATTCTTAAATCTTCAATTATATATTTTGCTCTTTTTTGCTATAATTATATGTTATTACATGTGAATTGTGAAACATAAAATATATACATTTGAATCATTCAATTTGAATTTGGTTCTTCAGCTTATATTGTTACAACGAATTTAGTATGATAAACATATCACAAGTACTAAAATTCATTTAAAATTACTAATTTTACCATGGTACATATGAAATCATTTCACAGAAATGGAGTAATTGCAAAGAATTATGTATTGAAGAGATCGTAGTTGTCATGAATGAATAAAATTTTTTCCACTCTAAATGGATCGATTGTTGCTCTTTGACTTCTTATTACAGACACAGCAAATGAAAATGAGCTTTCAGCGGTTGCTGTAGTTGCTTGAATGCAGAATAGCACTCTCGCAATAGAAGATAAAATTGGATAATGGTCCGAAAATTTCACCCAAAAGTCTAGAGCATCGTCATAAACATCGCGAACATCTTGAAAACGCATTAGTTCTCCTTCAATTGTATAGTCTCTCGTTGTTATTTGGTTTGGCAAGTGCCGCGCTAACAGCTTTTCACGTAAACTCATTGGACGGATTGGCGTGTTAATAAATTCGTTTTCAGGATGCATAGGCTCTTGAATTATTGTATTCGAAGGCAATTTCACTTTAAAGTCGATTACTATTCTTTGAAGTAGCTCTTTTCTTGACATATCTGTGAATGAATACAACTGGTAGATGAGAACGCTATACACAAATGTATGCTATATCAATTCAGTGAAGTCGATAACATATGAAACATGAATTTCTTAACCACAAGACAAAGAAATGAAGGAATATACCTTTATCGCGTAACCAAACGTTTATAATCGGCAAATGCTGAGTTGAAGGGTCCAAAACAGCAGCGGCAACACATGCATCCGTTAACTGAAATCGGCGGTCCAGATTTTCTAGGAGAATGTTGACCATTTGGTTTGTAACTTCACAAATGTTCTCACGTTGTATTTGTTCTAGACCTTGTTTGATTTCCACGTAGAACAAAATAAGTGAATTTAAGGTGGGGTAACTACTTCCTTGAATGTATTTTGTGAAGGTGGTAAACACTTCGAGAATATCGACTATTCGCCCCAATAGCGCAACTTCTGAACGTGATAGAATTAGATCATATGCTGAACGATTTTCGAGACATTTCTTGATAATATCTGTGATTGGTGAATCAATCAATCAGTTAATAATGTTAACAAAACACAATCGCTATCAAAAGATGCTATACAATTTTCGTTTTTGAGAAAAAATTGGACAATTCAAAAACTTACTTGAATTTTGAAAATGGGAATGACACATTTTGTATATGCAGTTCCATCGAACTGAACTTATGCTTTTTAAGCCATCCATTCTAGCTGGACCTTTAGTCAAATCTTCGATACAAAACCGTTCATCAGCATCTAACGCCTCTTCCATAGTCGATATTTCCTCGAGCATCTCAAAAATTTGCTTTTGTCTTTCAGCATTTGCAATTTTCGTAAGATCACCATAGCTAAACAATAATGCTTTTTGGATACGCCGCAGTTTTATGATAACATTTGTGACTTCTTCAATTTCCTCTCCTTTTTCAGGTATTTTTGAACTCATTTTTACTTACTGTTTTTATTTCTGATATAATAAAAGAAAATCTCATCCATTTCTAAAAAAGATTCTCCCTAATAAAAATAGTTCCACTTAAATTCACTAATTTATTAATTTTTTATATAGATTGGCAACCATCGAAATAGTGCTGAAGGGCGAAGTTTTTTGGAAAGCCACAAGAATCTTACAAAGAAGTACATTGAGTCGTGGAATCTACTAAGTAACTTGGACAACGCTGATCATGCTATTGTTGAACAAAAGAAACTCTTGAAAGCTAAACATATTGATAGAAAGTCGAGCAAAGTTTATGAAGAATATTTGGATATAATAAAAAAAATTGTGCTTAATGTGGCTCAATGATGATATTAAATCTCAATGTCAATACTTTGCACTTAGATTTTTTTGCTGTTGTCGATGGTGTGTCTTCCACAGTAATTATCAAAATAAGAAAAATATGAGCGATATAAAGAAGAAAGAATGAAATCATTCCATTTATTTTTGAGATTTGTGCTGCATATTGACAATTAAATGTATTGATTTTCTTATTATTCAATTTAAAATATTGAATCAATTTTGAATGAATAAAAAATTATTTGAAGAAAAAAAATACACAAAATTTTGAAATTTTAAACATGATCGAGATAGAGAGAGAGAGAGAGAGAGAGAGGAGTGCAAGGTAGCAATGACAGGTGATACATGAAAATAACACTATCTTACCGGTAAAAACTTAATCTAGTGACTGTACATGTATTTGTGTTTGGGAATGGAACAATCGATTTTTATTTTCAAAACGGTTGAAGCAGTGGAAATAAAGTGATGGAAATAACAATTGACTCGTGAAACAATTTGTTTCAACGATTGGCGAAAAGAAATATTTAATGATCATTCAAACTCTAAATATGTCTCTAGACTTTAAAATGAAAAAGCGTTGCGCATAATATATAAGAATGTTTTAAATATTATAATACAAAAACAAACTCACTATTTTTTATTATTGAAAAAAAAACCAAATGATTTCAAATTGTTTAGTAAACAATCAAATAGATTTATACCGAAAAAAAAATAAAGCGTCGATAATTGGCAAAAAGTGAAAATTATGGAAATGAAGTAGGTGAAAATTACGGAAAAAAATCTTAAATTTATTCTATAAATTCTATTACAATTATTCTGGTGATAGAAAATGGTAAAAACAATAAAAAAATTATGTATCAAATGAAATGAATGAATTTCAAGTGATAAATTGCTGTTTTGATACAAAACTTTTGCATTTAGACTGCAAAAACGATCATTCCGACAGTTAATGATGTACTCATATTTTGACGCAATGAAGATTACGTGTGTACAAAAAATTGTTTGGAGGGAAATTTAATTTTTCTACTTCAATCAAGATCAAAATTCATGAATGAATTTGTGTGAATCGTATTTGACTGTGAATTTGGGTTGTTGAAAATGAATAATTCGGCATAATATTGAAAGAAGCTTTTGAAGAATTATTTTGAGCATTTGGACCACACTAGTTCAATGCATGACATTTGGTTCACACCAAACTATTTGATGCCCAAATTGATTTCGATATCTTTTATGCATTATTTTTTTCTTGGTATTCTTTTCTTTTCTTGGCTTGTGATAAACGTAATTTAAAAATTATTATATTGAAAACTATTTTATTTAAGGTTTCATACCCAAAAATTAGAAGCGTTTGAGAATGAATGTTGTGAAAATGGTCGATTTATATTAAATTTTATATAATTTAAATTTATCCGAATTTTGAGGGCATTAAATGGATTAAATAGTGTTTACCAGAGCTGCAAAACAACAACAACAAGATTACTGCATACTTCTTTTTCATACCGTTCAAAAACTATAAATGACTCGATCAATGTTGCTGAAAATTTGCATATATATGGTAATAAATCTAAATTTTTTGTAAAAGGAGTAGTTACAAAAATCCTATAATTTTAAAAGAGAAAAATTTGAAGAAATGTGAAATTTAATGCAAGTAATGATTATAATCATTACTTTTTTCAATTACTTTCGGTATTTTCATTATAAAACCAAAAAAATAAATATTTTTCTGTAAATATCTAATTTATTGAAACTATAAGTTAAATAGAATATTTTTGTGAAGTTTCAGCAATATTGCGTGAGTTTTAGGTAATTTTTTTGATTTATGAAAAAAAGGAACAGTAATGGTCGTTTCAGCTCTGGTGTTTACTTACGACTGGGAGATAGGATCTCATTTACTCTCCAAATAATAAAGATAATTTTTTATGGCATTTGTCAAGGAATCTTTGGCGTATTAAATTATATCATTCGAAGCCGAAATATATCCGCAGGGAAGATTAAGGTTTAAACTTTAAACCAAGGCTTACCGACTACTGAAAAACTGCAAAGTACTGGTAAGTACTCGAAAGTACTTTCATGATACTATGCATATACTGAAAGCAACCGAAGTGAATTTGTTATATAAATAAATTACTTCACTGTTTGCTATATGTCAACGCATAACTGTTTGTCGGTTGTTTGATAGATGGATGGACGTACGGAAGAATGAATATAAAAGAAGAGAAAAGAATGTATATGATTTCATGCAAATAGTTCGATTTTAGGTTCAATTTAATGAAAATAGCTCGATTTTAGGTTAGATTTCATGCAAATACAGGGTGTTTTTTTTGTGGTACCCGAAGTTTAAAAAAAAAACGAATAAAAAGCCGAAAGTTCTTTGTTTTTGGTTTATTTTCGATAAATTTGATCTTTTACAATTTGTCTGATCAATTTTTGAAAATAATATCTGGTAAGTGGCCACCGCCAGCAGCTACACACATATCGGCCCGTTTTTCCTACATCACTTTTTGAAGCATTTTGGGTGTAATTTGAGCGATTTCCTGGCGTATGTTGGCATAAACCTTTCCTTTCAAGTACCCCCACAGGAAAAAGTCAGGCGCGGTCAAATCTGGTGATCTAGGCGGCCAGCCGAAATCACCACCTTTTGAAATTAATCGATTTGGAAACATTGATGGATTTGAGTGCAGTGTGAATGATTGTTATAAGATTAAAAGAGAAAATGTGTGTGAAATATAGGTAAATTTATGCTTAAAAACTTGAATTTCAATGCGAAAAAATTGAAATTGTAGATTTTGTTTGTTGAGCATTGAAGTTCAATATATTGACCACAATATATACTGAAATTTCATCAAAATCGGTCAACTATTATTACTACAAAATGGTCCGTCAAACAAAACGCACACTAAAATCAAATAAATTTATGAAAAAAAACGTATTTTCCTAAATGCATAAATTATGACATACGAAAGCTCCAATATTTACCCTTTGAGACCGGTGTTGAGTCTCCCTCCTCATATGTTAAAAAATATAGCATACCAAACCGTCTGAAAAGCATTGCTAAAGCAGTGTCACCTTTTTTTCTTATTCCTTTCACTTCAACTGCTTTTCAGATTGCTCACAGTCACATAAGATTAAATACAATACTTTTCCCATGTATACTTTTCATTCTCTCTCTTCCACACACAGAACTGTTAAACAACTATTTCTCATTCAAACTAGTTTTCACTTTTTTCCTCTCCCTCTCTAGTGCTTAACTAGTAAGTCAACGGATCTGCTTGCTGTATATTTTATATGGGCATCAGCTCTGCTTGTTATATGTGTATGTGGTTGTGTGTGTGTAACTATTTTGGTTTATCATATTCTGCTTTCTCTAAGATTCGTATCTGAGAAAACATTCCATCAATAAAGCAAAACTAATATGCAAAAATCATGTCTGTGCATGTCGCTGATATTTTCTCTGTCTCTTCTTCATATAGTTAAATAGGTAAGTGAACAAAAACACTGTATTCATAGTCACAAAAACCGATTGTGTGTGCGTGTATGTATGTAATGAAATGTAATCAGTAGTAATCAAATGTAATGAATGTTGTAGTAGAACAGAGTTCTAGTATGCAATCGAGCAAACGATTGAATGTGTGAGTGAGCGAGTGAGCGTTTGTTTGTATTTGCCATGTATTTTGTTGTTGGATTTGTTTCGTATGTTCATACAAACGAAGTAAAAAAACTACCGAGCTTTCAAAATGTAAACAAATGATCTTAAAATGCACCAATGTATTTTGTTGTTGGATAAATTTTTGAGTGTTTGATAGAGAATCGAACGAGAAAACAATTGAATGTGTGAGTGAGCGAGTGAGCGAGTGAGTAAATGATGTACGACGTATGGACTTCGCTCTTAGGATGACGCACGCGCTCGCATTACTACCGCATGGATGACGCAAGGACCATGTGGTCGACGCAAGAGTTGGCCCAGAATCTTCAGTATAAAGATGAGTTTTGATTGAAATGAAAAACAATTTAGATTCAATGTTCTGATAATTGGATAATAAACATCTCATCTATTTTTAATTGAGGACAGTTATATTTTAACAAACTATTTTTATTACAATAGTTTCAATAATCGAGCATACTTGGTTTGAAATAACATTTACATTTAAATTTTATCATTGATTGTTGTCCGATTTTAATTTTTATTCTGCACTGCATGTTTCTCTTCAGTTAGATGTGATTCATTGAAATTATTTGCAGAGTGTCGCATCTATTTTTCGAATAGTTGGTAAAGCTAACTTGAGTTTTGTGCGGTACTGAACATCTTTTGCAATCGGATTATGTTCCAGGTAAACTGTTTCCAGCTTTTTATTATTCTGCAAATTGTCGATGCATTTCCAATCTGAAATTCGATTTGAATTAGCCTATAAAATTAGAACAAAAAGTAAAGTTAGGTAAAGATATCATTAAGTTCTAGCTTAAAACTTATTTTAAAATTTTACCCAAAATTCTTCAAGATGTTGCAGATGATGAACATTTTCAATTGTAGTGATTCGATTCTTTGCCACGTCTAATATTTCCAACATTTTATTGTTCTCCAGTCCTTCGATTTGTTCAATTCCATTCTCGGACATATATAATTCAGTCAAATTAGTTAAATGATCCAGATTTTCCAATTTGACAATGCGATTTGCTTGTAGCGATAAGAGCTCCAAATTGACAAGCCTATCCAAATTTTCAATTTTCTTGATTTTATTCTTGCCTAAATACAATTGTTTCAAATTGACCAGCGTGTCCAAGTTTTCAATTACCTGTTATTTCGAATATAATAAGTGAAATTAAGATATTAGGACGCATAGTAGACTACGCCGTGTATTTTGAATAGCGTAGTTAGGGCGCGTAATCTCGTCGTTGCGCTCCCTTGTCTTGAGTTTGTTTTGCACAAAGACTCATTAATCAGCGCTTACTTACTCCTATTGCTAAGCAATTCTCTAAGCCTAAGTCGTTTGAATCAGTGCCTAACGCGTGTGTGTGTGTGTACATACATATTCGATGCGTTAGGCGCTTTGTCGAACGACTAAGGCTTAGTGAATTTTTTAGCAATACGAGTAAGTAATTACTGTTATTAAGCTTCGAAAATATTTAAAATAATTTATGAAGATGGATTGATCGGTAGTTGTAATAATTGATTCTTAGTTGTAAAATTTTAAATGAACGATTCTTACACGTAATCTGTTATCACCCAACTCAAGCATGGTTAAATTGGTCAGTGTATCCAAGTTTTCTATTTTGATGAGTTTATTCGCACACAGGTATAACTTCTCCAGCTTTACCAATTTCTCCAAATTTTTTATCTCTGTGATTCGGTTAAAGCTCAGATCTAAAATTCTGAAATGAATGCTGATTAGAATTCTGATTTCAATCAAAGTATATTTCAACACTTACTCTAAATTGACCAAATGTTCCAAGTTCTCAATTTCGGTTATTTGGTTATCATATAGTTCAAGTTCAACAAGTTTGGTTAGCGCTTGTAAGTTTTCAATTTTCTTCAATAGATTCCATCGTAAAAAAAGTCGTTCCAATTTCACCATTTGATCAAGATGTTCAATTTTTCCGATTCGAGCGTGATTCAAATCCAATACCTCACATTCCGGATCGATAGTAATAATATCTTCCATTTTAGTAATTGTTGGCCCATCATGTTTTGAATTTGAATCATTTTCTGTGACCAATTGCAACTGGTCTGGTTCATCCTTTTCTGGTTCATTGTTTGGCGAATTTTCAGCATGAACTTTTGAATAAATTAATCATTTGAAACCAATGAATACTCTTCATAGATTTCAACTCATAAAAATAGCACGTTTTACCTTTTCTGTTGGTTTCATTCATCTTTCTATATTCTTCAGTAATTCTACGCATAAAAATTACGTTTCAAATAGTAGAAATAGCCGCAGGCACTAATCAGATATGTCCGAAACACTTTTCGTCGATTTGAAACCTTCTGAAAATAAAACGTAGCTAAAATCGTCTGAGACAATTGATTACAAAAGTTTCGACTCTTATCTCACTAAAATTTGATGTCAGTCATTATATGTTCTTTATAATTGTCAGAACAATAAATGTCCTATGTATCATAGTGACATCTACACGTCAATTTCAATTAACCTTGATGTAAGTTTCGGACTATTTGGTCCAAATGTCGAGCATATTTTGATTATATATGATTGAAATGATTTGAAAAATTTGATACGGGATTTTTTACCACAAGGAACGAGGTTACATCGAGGAGGATATTGGATCATTTGACTGGATGTGGTCAGAAAAATTATGAAATATATATCGTATTTATTCTGAAGCTGTGTGGTCGATTCTGATATTTCATATAAACAATGCCAAAATAATGAGATTCTGAGCATAAAGCAGCGTGCGATTCTCTATTTCTATAGCCATTCGTTTTATTTTTATTTAAATTTTTTTATTGAATTTCCAGGATTTCATTATATAAGACATTGCGGAATTAATGCATATTTTTTAGTGATATCATATCTTCAATTGGCCCCTTCCATTTTATATCAACGAAGTTCTCTTTTCTGGATTTCATCTAACCAAAATAAACAATAAATTCATTCAATTATAAAGTCTAATGTGTGTCAGAAGACAGAAATTACAGTTTTTTTGGATGTCTGAAACGATTCACTTTGGAATCTAATAACATTTGATGAGGCATCAATGCTTAGGCCGTAGTAATTAAAATCTACTATAAGTTGATGTATGGATTCGTAAAACATTACATGTTGCAACCAAATCAAAGGTACAGTAAGAGTCTTGCTTTGATAAGCTTTAGAAAACCACTGTATCAATTCTCTGAAATAAATAAAAAATTGTTGTTCAATATGTTAAACGATTTGGATATTTTCCATTATTCCATTTTCTACCTTCTGATGGATTGCACGTGCAAAGAAGCAATTGCACAGAGGATGTAAGGCAAGTTTTGCAAATGCAACAGACATTTGTAAAAATTTCGTGTCCAAAATGCAAGGCATACCGTAAATGAGCATGTGAATGTAGATTTCCTGAAAGAGATAAAGCTTAAATCGATTATTTCTTGAAGAAATTCAAATTATGTATGTGTAATAGAAATGACAAAACCGAACCTAAGTTTAGTAAAACCAAACAGAAGTTCTTATTTGTATATATTTAAAATCTGTTGCCTTTTTTCGAACTCCTCATACATAAATGTTCGGAATTGTCAAATCTGAATATTTGTATTTGACGAGTTAGGAATATTTTTTTGACTTTCATTGATCCAAAGAATATATGTAATGGTACACATAACATTTTGTTCCGTTTTTCTTTTTAATTTTTTGACATAAGACTTGAAGCGCTGGCTTAGTCCCATTCAGAAAGCACATTACTGATATAAAACCACATTTACTTGTATTTATGTGGAACTTGTACAGCTCTCGCTAAAGCTTCACTACTTCCCAAATTGAGCAGTAAATACAAGGACTCGATAATTTCCCTGTTCTTCATGGCGTTTTCATTTGAATAATCAACAAGTGATATATCCACAGCATCGTAGCACCTCAAAACTTTTTTTAAACACTCTCCTAAATGTTGATGACAAATTTTGGGATCAAAACGACCAATAGGCTCCTCAACCAATCTATGAATAAGTCAAAATTTGTGTATCAAAATTCAACAAAAAGGAGAGCAATTGAAAAACTTTTCCATTTAAATACCTGTATAAAGAAATGGAGAGGAACATTATCATTGGCTCTAATAACTCAATTGTTGACACTTCATCAAAGTCTTGCATGACCATCTCTTGACGTATTGCACGCAGACGGTCAAAGATGAAATCATAGGTAAAGTAAAACGGCTTCCTTTCATCTTTGATAATATCGTTCAGCAAATAATACAAAGTACGTTTTAAGCATGTTTTTGTTCTCAAGTTATGAGCCATAGGTCTTTGAATGCCAGCCGCTGATCTGGAGAATTCCTTTATTATCTTCGATTCATCAATAAAGTTATGATCATCATTTCGTTCGTAGAAATGCAGAAGATTCTCCCTAGTTCGCCTGAAAACAGACGCACGAGTTATAAACATTCTTTCTGCGAATATAAAGTTATATACAATTTAATTTCATCAATTGGGCACATCATATCACATGTCCCAATAATTGAAGTCATTGCCGAAGTTTTTATCTATTTTCTGTCAGTATAATTTGATATTCAACTTTAAAATAATGTTTGAACATTTAAATATGAATTCAATCAAATAACCTAGCACATTTATAGGGATATATTTTATTTTGAAACTGTTCTGACTATTAGTATATACAAAGAGATGGGAGAAATGTCAGAAATTTAGAAATGTCAAAATATTTGAACAATACAAAAATAAACAATAAATTATTCCAAAGATGTCTCTCCACGAGACGATGACGCAAATCACACAAACAGAAAAGATTTTAGAATACAACAATTGAAAGAGGTGATAATAACATTGTTTAAACAACTTCTACCAAAACAGCGTTTTTCTGTAAAGTAATTTGAATAAAAATCTTATTCCAGATAGTTAAAAATTCACTACTAGATGGACATAAATGTCAAAGCTAACCGGTCAATTTTGACAACATATACTTCAACCGAATACAAAGTATTGCATCTTATATTCCATAGATCAATAGCATAGTCAATGATAGCAATTCATTTTTCAATAAAACTTCTAATAATTCGAGTCTTTTCTTTTGCCACAAAGTATTTACCGATAATTTTGAAAAACAATATATCTTTTTGTGAAACGATTTTATAGTCAAACATACTAAAATGTCCAGTTATGATGTTCATGACGATGGTCCCGGATTTGTTGGTATTCGTTTTTGTCAAGAATGGTATGCATGGAATAAAACATTTCAATCAAATTTACTTTTCCAATTTCGATTATGTAATTACAATTTCCAGCAATAATATGTTATACCCAAAAGAAGACAAAGAAAACAAAATTTTATTGTATGCTTGTCGAAACTGCGATTATAAACAAGAGGCCGACTCTAATTGCATATATGTGAACAAAATTATGCACGAAATCGAGTGAGTTTAACATGTTTAGCCAATTGACGCATTGAAAAATTCAAGTAATGGATTCTAATAAAATTATTTTTATCATTAGTGAATTGACACATATTGTGCCAGATGTAATCTCTGATCCAACATTGCCTCGCACTGAAGATCATGCTTGTCCGAAATGTGGTCATCGTGAGGCTGTATTCTTCCAAGCGCAAACACGTCGAGCTGAAGAGGAAATGAGGTTATACTATGTATGCACAAATCCAAATTGCACACATCGCTGGACAGAATGAAGCTGGTTCTAATTTCCTATGCAATAAATGAATAAATGTGTATCGTCATAGATCCATATTCTGGAAAGGCAGCAAGATCCCGAATATCAATAAAAATATTAAATCAGAATGCAAAAATATGTTAATTTTTTCAATAAATACGCAAAAATGTCGAATTCAAAAACACATCAAAATTGCATTCCAACATATTGCACATTATATAAATCAAAGATTTTTGGAATATGAACGTTAACGATATTGTTTTATTTCTTTCATGTTTACTTCCATTAAATAAATGAATACATCATCATCTCGAAATATTGTTCAATGTAAATTGTTTGCGTCAGGTTTTTAGGTTGATTAGAAAAGAATGCAAAAGATTGCAAGGGAATAGATCAAAACTGACATTATCAAACCTGAAAAAGGCGGAATGTATTCATGGAAAAATTCTTTTACAAAATATATTTCTTAAAAATTCGCTGCAAGCATCTCCACCGATGACACACATCGATTGTGAATCAATTTAATTTTTTACACTCAAAACCAGAACAATTGTTGTCCGCGTCTCTTTTTTTCTATACATACATACACAACATACATGTGCACACAAATTGAAATAAATAATTTGTTATATTATTCATATGTTGATAATAAAAACATGTATATTTCATTGTATTGTCATTTCACTCTTCAATTGTCACGAATGCTATTTTCGTTTATGTTTTGAATTGCATCGAAAAGAGAAAACAAAACAGGCGGATGGATGAATACTTTCTGTATGAGCATTGCTGCCGCATGGTTGACGCAAGAGTCGGCCCAGAATCCCTATTTTCCTACTACTTGCGACATATCGTGAATAGATGCCGCGCACCACATTGTGAGCGTGCAAACTTCATAAGTTTCATGTTGTATGTATTCAAGTGTCGAAACTCATGAAGTTTGCACGCTCATAATGTGGTGCACGCCATTTGTTGGTGCGGATGACAGCTTCGGTGAAAGATTGAATTTACTTGAAGATGACACTCATTGGGATATTACACTTACTGACGCATCAATTACAGCTCATCCACATCAAATGCGAGTATTATTTTAATTATATCAACATGTTTTCCATCGAATCGCCTTGAGTTATGGAGAAATTTTCAAGATTGCATGTCAGAAGATATTTTACATCGAATGCGTCCTATAACTTCCAATCTACAGTTAGAAGTTACATCTGAAATGCATAAGATAATTGTATATCAATCGCAAATAAAGCAGTAACACAATTAGGTTTGATAGCG
This sequence comes from Obolodiplosis robiniae, assembly GCA_028476595.1. NCBI lineage: Eukaryota > Metazoa > Arthropoda > Insecta > Diptera > Cecidomyiidae > Obolodiplosis > Obolodiplosis robiniae. The sequence goes on along the minus strand of CM052017.1, from coordinate 375,116 downwards.
CCTAATCGCGCAGTGCATGATATATTTAATCGAGAATTGGAACGCGAACGACGGTATGATTGTAATGAATTGAACGCATTTATCCCATCAAACAAACCAAAATTGAATACTCAACAAAGACATGTCTACGATACAATCATGCAATCAGTGAACGACGAAAATGGCGGATTGTATTTTTTTGATGCACCTGGAGGCACGGGAAAAACATATTTGATTTCACTGATTTTGGCAGCCGTACGATCAAAACATCACATAGCATTGGCACTTGCTTCTTCTAGAATTGCTGCTACTTTATTGGATGGCGGCCGAACAGCACACTCTGCACTTAAGCTGCCTTTGAACATGCAAGTGAACGAAACCCCCACATGCAACATTTCTAAGACATCTGGAATGGCAAAAGTTTTGCAACAATGAATGGCCCAAAAGAAACCATTGGAAGCATTAGATAGAACATTGAAGGATCTACGAGGAAAACAGCAACTGTTTGGTGGTGCCATGATATTGTTAGCAGGTGACTTTAGACAAACATTGCCAGTTATTTCTCGAGGGACTGTTGCTGATGAGCTGAGCGCGTGTTTGAAATCCTCAAATTCATGGAGGCATGTAAAAACACTCACACTCACTGTAAACGTACGCGTTCAATTGCTAAACGATCCATCAGCCGATGAATTTTCAAAGCAATTGTTGGAACTCGGAAATGGAAAAATCCCAAGCGAAAATTCAAAGGCGATGACGTTTGGATTCCACGAATACCCATGATTCCACCTGATTTGCCTTTTGATTTCGAGCGACTTCAATTTCCAGTTCGCCTTGCTTTTGCAATTAATATCACGGAAGGCCAATTGCTCCCGAGTAGGCAAACCATCAGTATTATTTGTTTTCACAATTGATGGAAAAACTAAAAATATTTTATATGAAAAAGCGCAACAATAGTTATTTCATTGTAAAAAAAAATAAAATAATGATTATCTAAATAAAATACATACCGGCCGCTCGGTAATTTAAACGAATTTATGTATTTTTTTTAATGCTTATTTTACGCGCAGCGAAGTGAGCGAGGGTAATGCTAGTCGACTATATTCATTCATTCAATATCCGTGGTTGAAATTGCCGGTCCATCGCTTTCCAGCTCTAAAAATCTTCGGTAAAGTTAGCGTACATTCACATTCACGTATTTTAACAAAGCGTGGTTCCTGAGAAACAGAGCCCATCATATAATTCGATTTTTAATTTTTCTTATTATTTTGATCGTTCGTTTTCCCATGTTTGGTTTTGTCTACGATTTAGTTTCATATTAAAATTGTTCTTGTCGAATAGCGCAAGCTTCCAATCGATTAGCCATTCCTGATGAGACTCGGAGCCGAAATGTAACCAACACATTTAACCCCGAGCGATTGGTTGCCTGTTTCGAAATAATTCGCTTGTTTCCATAAAAATATTCTTTTTGCATTTTATTTGAAAGCATCCTCGTCGCATTTTCATAGGGAATCCCATACACTCCCGAGCATCAACATTTTACATTTTCATTTTAATTTTATTTTTTAATCATATATCCATTCATGACGCCTCTTGTGACCTTATCAAGGGAATGACGAATTTTCAGTCATGATGCCAACGGATTGGCGAGTCTCTTGCGGGAAATATGTGTTTCAGGAAGGTAACGGTAAACTTCCTCTGATGCGATCTTTCGACGTTCATCGGGGATTGGTTGGACCGGATAGATTCATGTTTTTCATGTCCCATGGGTTAATGAAAATAATAATAATGAAAATAATAGCTTTTCAGGGTGGTTTCAAGATATTGCCGCTAGGTGGAACTTCGGTTTTGACTTATGATACCAAGCTGTCAGTGTTGATGTTCAAAGATATATTCAAGTTATTCAAATACCCAATTTTGTGTCAATTATTAACATAAAAATATTTATTTTACTTGAACATAGACATTTTACCGATGTGTATTTTACTGAATTCAAATCAACTGTTGGATGGCTCGAAAGTTTCCCAAAATATCTCATTGACAAAATTGATGTTGGGAATCCGACTGAATTGTTCATTTTTGGCGAAACCAATGATGTTGACACACCGAGAAAAGCGTCAATGGATGTTATTTTAGACGGTTCAATAATATCGTCATTCATAGCATTTTTCTATTGCATACATAATTATTATTTATTTCACATTGAAATAGAAAACGTGAAGGTGGGAACAGGCTGGTGGATATCGTATATTGACCGGAGAGCAAAAGAGGGAAATAATGATATATTGGGTACCACCCAAAAAGCGCCAAAAACTATTTAACGAACAAAAAACATTCCAAAAAATTAGGCGATTTCATATGAAAATTGGTAGATTTCAGTTCATTCGTTAGAAAATTGATCATTGGCGAACGTGCGAAAGCAATCAGTATTTTAAGATTCATCTTTTTTTGCAAACATTTTTCAAACTTCTCTATAAATAATAAAAGTAATTTGTTTATATTTAATTATCAAACCATAAATGAATTTTAGATTCCAACAGAATGATTAATTATTTTGTCATATCATTTGTCGATCTAGCTGTAGCGTAATGGTTAGCGTACCAGCGTTGCAAGCATGAGGACACGAGTTCTAGACTCGGCATTCCCCCAGTGTATATTTGAGATTCCTGCCCTTACTTCATGTTCATTACCAGAGATGGCGCGCTTGATTAACTTTCACCATGCTTTAACATATAAAGTATGCAAATGCATATAGACCTTCTTTGTTCTTACCGTGTGCGAAAGTCATTGATGAGTGTTACTATGCAACGGTAAATTGAAGCACGACAAATATATGCGCAAATAGGATTACGTCTCGTTCTCACAACATATACAATCATCGAACAAAGACATTATGAGCATTGTTCGGTTGATAAAACTGTTCTTATTTTTCAGCATTATCTCTATATATCAAAACGGACATTATCAAATCGGCCGAATATACAAATTTGTATATCTACTCTGAATTATTCAATAATTTAACGCAGGAAGGTATAAAATGAAACCTCCCGTTTGTCCCCTGTAAATATTTTCTTTTTCCTGAAAAATCAATGCTATTCTATATCGATCAAACATAACAACGACTAAATAACGCACAGAGTGAGCGCTATGAGTAGCGCACACACTCGATTGTATAAGAAAGGATGAGTTCGTGTGCGATGCTTGACTCACCAATAGTAAGTGTGTGGGATGCTCGACACACTAACACTAACATCACTCACCGCACACTATGTTTCTCTACTTCTTCTTTTCTTTGTATTCGTATATTCTTAAGGAGAAAAAGAAGAAGAAGCAAAAGATATTTATGCAGCGAGATGCGTACGCACTGGACATACAAAGACTCACTGTTTGTGAAGTCAAGCCTCGCACACGAACTCATCGCATGCGGACGGTTTGTCTCTCAATGAAATGAGTTCCAGTGCGAACTGAATGTGCGATATTTTGTCGCTGAACAATAACATTATTTATAAAGACAATTATTTATATTTTCTCTTGATTCATATTTTCTGAATTATTTATTTGATTAGATTTGTATTTATTGTATCTGGATATTACAAAATCAAGCTGTGATAACCAAGGAGCAAATCATTACTGAAGATCACGCGCAGTACTTACTAATATTATCATCTTTTTTGCAGAATTGAATTTTATAAGACTGACATAAAGTGGTTCGGATATTCACATTTTCCCTATAAATATTCAAATCGCCGATTCGAGAGTTTTACGGAATATTTGGAAAGAACAAATGAAAATCATCAATATAAAAATAAAAAATATATAGACAAAATCCAAACGATAAAAATGTGTTAAACATTTGGAGTATTCAAGGGTCAATATGAACGACTTTATTAGTCAATCTATGAATTGATAAAGAGGAAAGAAAATCACAAGGAATTGTATGTCATACGATTAATCTTAGAGCCAAATTGTCTGTATTCGCTACAATGGTGGAAATTTTTATGTTTTCGTTTAGAATCGTCACAAAGTTTTTTTAGTATGTGCACACACGTAAATCTAAGATTGTATATGTGCCAAAATGTGACATTTTAACAATCTGTACTATTGATTTGGAATTGCTAAAAACTGTCACATTTTGGTACACATACAATCTAAGATTTAAGTGTGTGCGTGCACACAGAAAACTGAATCAGTAATATGTTTTCAAACTAACAGTAAAATGGGAAATTACTTTTAACTTGACCACTTTTTTCTTTTCATCAGTAATTTAGTGTATTTTACTGCATTACATTTTTCATTGGCCAACCATTGACTAAGTTTATTCCATTTATCCTTTTCCATGTCTCATTTTCCTCCGTTTTCCATCAAAAAAGTCTAATTCAGTAAAATACAATAAATTACTGATAAAAAGTGGTAAAGTTTACTGATAACCATTTTACTGTTAGTTTAAAAACAAATAAATTATTCAGTTTTCTGTATGTGCTCTCTTCCATTTTTCAACTTAATATCACGGAATACAGTAGACACTCGTTGATTCGAATATTCCAACAATTCAAATGGACGATTTCAATGAGAAATTAAATTAAACATACTTCAGATACATATTTGTGTTTGACGTATGATATTTTAATTCAAATTATTGAAAAAACCCGTTATTCTGCAATGTTTTCATTGAAAAATGATATAAGGATGATGTGCGTTACAGCACCAGCTGGAGAATGTATTTCTTCGAAATATCTTTATTCTTCTCTACACATTATAAATGCATGAATTTCAAATCTTGTCAATAAGATTTGATAATTTCCCTTAACAATTAGTGTTTTGATATGATTTACCAGAAGAAACTTATTTTGAATGTTATGGAGGCCGATCTTGAAGATAAAGCAAATTTATGAATGAAACGCTCTTTGTTTCTCATTGAAAGACAATTTTTCACAGTTCACTTATATCCTCCCATTTGAATAACATGAAAATAGCCTCACATCTGAAATCACTCGAAATTAGTAAATTTTCATAAACGCTAATCACTCCAGTGATTATATCAAATACATCAATCGAAATCATTAACTTCGAGTAAGAGTGATGGACGTTTATCAGAATTTATTAATTTAAAGTGATTTAGAATTTAAGATAATTTTTTGGTCACTCAATTGAAGTCGTTAAGTACGTTTATTTATTATGAAAAACTCGAGTAAGATTTTAGTAAAACTACTCAGTTTGAAATACCTGTTAATTCGAATATTTCGTTAATTTGAAAAGGTTTCAATTCTAACGCATTGAATCAATGAGAGTCGACTGTACAAATACAATATAATAATAGTATATAAAATAAAATAATACAATACAATAAGATACAATAAAATGATATTATTTGTCGGTGCTGCTTTTGAATGTACTGATAGCAACGAAAAAAATCTTATGCACAGTAATCGGTTTTGCCCCTGGTTGACATTCCAATTTATACATTAAATAAAGAGTCAATTGAATGATCAGATTCATTGTAAACAATTCATACATGGACATGGATACACAAAATTCGAAAAATAGATCATTCTAACACATGATTTTTTTAAAACAAATAGTTAAAAAGCCAGATTACACTATAGTCTCAAAAATTATAATTCTTCATGTTGCGCGACAAAAAAGTAGAAGGAAAAGGTAATCAAACATTACAAGCTAGCCTAGTATGTTCGGCAAAACTTTAATGTGTGTACTTTGTGTGGAAAAATCATGTTTAGGAAGTGAATGAACAATAATAGATTTAACTCACGAAATTTAAGTCTGTTATTTACTTTTTGAAAAAAAAAATCCGAACAACAATGTCGACATTGGTCGTAGGATTTTGAGTCTGAATTCTTGTGGCTACCACTATTGCTTAAATTTGTAAATGAGTCTAATGGAATTTACCATAGAATCACACCTATCATTTTATGAATCTCTTAAATTAAATAAGTCTAGTTAAATTTTTTTTATGTATAATCCATCCTTTATCATAAGATTCTTTTCTTACATTTATTATAATAATTTAGTTTATTGCACACTGTGTTTATAAAGAAGGAAAATAAGACAAAAAGCTACGGTAATGTTTATGCGGTGGTATGTTTAATATTTATAAGAAGTTTTTCATGTTAGAGTTTTCAGGTTTTTTCAAAATACAGTGAGGGTGTGCTTATTCCATGAGTGATTCAACGAATAAGTACTGAAAAATATGATAAGAGCACTGTCACAATTTCTAGTACAAATCGTCAGAATTTAGCGCGAAATACTTTCAAAATGGATCCATACAAAATACGTTTACATGAAAATGTGCAAATATTGTATACTGTATCTGTGCAAATCGCTACTGCGAATATACTCACACAGTAGAGATCTTTGTTCAGCTGTATTATTGCAACATTTTATAATTATGTACTATCACTTTTGACTGTGAGCTCGGAATCGTCTACATCCAAAATCAATATTCACCGAGACTTGCCAATAAGAAAAATATCTCGAAAACTACGTTTAAATTGTTTTTTTTTTTCAGTTTCAATTATATATGAATCGGTGGGAAGAAAACTTACCTTCAGATTAGATTGGTAAAATACTGAAACTGGATATATTTGAGCGAAATCGTGAAAAAAGAAGTTCATTCGGAATAATTGTCATGTTTCACTATTATTCCGATTGAACCTCTTGTTTCACGATTTCGCTCAAATATATCCAGTTTCAGTATTTTCCCAATCTAATCTTAAGGTAAGTTTTCTTCCCACCGATTCATATACAAACCAAACAAATTTATTATTGGTTCATTTATTTAATACAGAGCCTACATTTGAACTATTATATGCATCTAGTGAACTAGATACATGCTGGCTAAGTGCCGGTCAAAATTGAACCCAATCTTGAATCTATAGTCAAAATGAATTATGCAGTGTTAAATTATGTACATTCGGAATTCGAACCCTTAATGAAAGTGATAAAAAACCAGACCTCCGGATTTCCTGTGATGGTAGCGGTTGCTGAAAACAGCCAGCTGGTCAGCCATGGCTGGAAATGCATTTCTTATCAATAACTAAATTCAACAAAGAATGATACCATTACGTCTTCCATAAGCAATACATTGCTGGCTGGCCAACCGCTACCATCTCATCAAAACCAGAGCTCTGTAAAAAAATAGTATGTACTTAAACAAAAAGCCAAAATGACTTCTACCGTTTACTACACTGAGATACTGCACGAAGCATTTTGAATATATACTATATAAATCCAATGCTTGTTTAGATTATATTGCATTTGTTTTCGTTTGGCTTGATGCTAGTACCTTTCTTTTTTTCTTCAAACTGTTTTCGATCTGTGTTGAATCAATCTCGTAGGTTTCGCATGTCAAATTAGATTTCAAACAACCAGTTCCATCTGAAAGACAACAACAATAACAGACGAATCTCCTGTTCTACAGAAACTTTTTTGTAATCAGTTTTCTAACCATGTGGTAAATGATATGTATAGATGCGCCAAATCCGATATGTTAATATTTTTTTATTATGATATTTTATTAGGATGTTATCAAGTATTTAGTTCAATATTAATTTGAATATCAAGATGAGCATTAGTAATAAAAAAGACCATAGCACGGAGCATTGTGATGAGTATTAAACACAAAAGCGAATCTATGAGCAAAAGTCACGCACATTACTCCAGTTATGTTAACATAAAGACACTCCATACTGGAATAACACTGAATGGGTTTTCTTCCAATTTGGTGTGATAGTATTGAAATTTTTAGTGGCAAATTTGACATTTACACCGAACTGAAATAATAATCTATTGTTTTACTCTAGTGCGGTATAAATTTCACACTTATCGCTGAAAAGTTCAATACTATCACACCAAATCAGAACACCACCAATACAGTGTTATTCCAGTATGGAGTGTCTTTATGTTATACATAACTAGAGGAATGTGCGTGAATATTGCTCATAGATTTGCTTGTGTGAATATTATTAATACTCAGTTGATACGAGTATACTCGAATCTATATATATTTAGTTCGGAAGTTGATAAATATAAGGATCGATTTGAATAAATATGAAGACGAATCTTGATATTTCTCAAGTTCCTATCTCGATTGTCATATCAACTACGTTATAAAAAAATGTGTAAATCATCCTAATACTCATCTAGATACTCGGACTAAGATTGAACATAATACACGCAGAAAAGACGCACCCTACACAGAGAAAAATAATGGTGATTTCGAGTCATGCGTTGGTAAACAATAGATTGTTGGTAAATTTTGCTACAATTACCACACGGAATTTGACATAAATTTCGGTTCTAACATAAATTCACCAGTAGTTCGGGCCGAACTGTTCGGCTTAATTTTACCAAACCTGATGTCTGCGCCATCTGATAGTTCAAACTGGTAGTTCAATGCTGGTGAATTGATATTAAAACCAAAATTTAAGTCAAACTCTGTGTGGTAATTCAAGCAAAATTTACCAACAATCTATTGTTTACCAACGCATGACTCGGAATCACCATTTTTATTCTCTCTGTGTAAGTAGAATCTATGACAACATAGGATTTAGTGCCAGTTTATCACACATTGGCATGTATCTTAGATGCAAAATCGTTATTATTGATATTTCATACTAGTAAATAAATGAAATCACGAAAATGTCACATGTACTAAAAACAAAATGTAAAATATGGCAATTTTGTATCTAAAGTTTATGCCAACGTGGGATAAACTTACACTTTATTCTTCGTTGTAATGGATACTAGTGCGTATTTTTGATATCTCCTTCATCAGTATTAGGTTTAAGGATATGTTGATACTTCTGTATTATTTTGACATCTATAATATCAAGTATGGAGAGAGTCGGTTCGGATCAATTTGTTAATTTATGTGTTATTGTTGGTGTAGCTCGTGAGGTATGGCGTTTGACTTTTTTTGTCAGCCCTATCACAAGTCTGCTCTACATATAAAAACTCTCAGGTACTTATTCGTGGGATAAGCTCATGGACAAAAACACACCTTAATTGATGCTATGAACAATGTATTTGGAATCAGATGGTTGTGGTTTTTTATAATGCAGTCTTTCTTTTTAAACATAAACAAATATCTGAGTCACACCCAATGCGTTAGAGTAATCGACCAGTTTATTTCAATATACATATATTGCTAATTACTCTCACTCCAACTATGGTGTAAATGCACCACATACACAATATGCACTATTTCTACAATAAAGTATTATGAAAATAATACAAATATATCCTTGAGCGAGCTTACCGCGCATTTACACCAAAGTCGAAGTATGAGATATATAGAATAAAAAGCGTGTAGGTTTAACAGACCCAGTTTTGAGGAACGATTTCCGGAATCCATGATGGAAAGATGGTTGGGTTGCAAAATGGTTGGTCAATGGTCATGCCCAGTTCTTCAAATCTCTCCAAAATACTTATCGCTTATCTCTAGCGTCGAATGTGCATATTGGCAAGTTCCATAATGCTTCTATTTTCCAACGAAAAATACACACATAAAAACACTGTCTTACAAAACTAGATGTAGCTATCTAGTACGCCACCTAAAATTTGTATTCGGATGCCATACCATTTAACTTCACTTATTCCATCATTAGTTGGGACTAATAAACAAGAACTAATAATATCAAATAATATAGTTACTACTTATTACCAATACCTACTGATAATAACTAGTAGTAAGATGTTATCTTATTAATCTAATAGTTAATAGTCACCTTACTAGTCAGACTTTCTAAATGGATGGAGATGCATTGAATTTTTTAATCTTTAAGAGTAGGCGCGCAATACTTCTTTCATCTTTCGTATGCTTTGAATATTTACTGGGCACCTCCACAAAGATATTCATAGTAACTGAAGTAAATACTGGGCGCCTTAAAGATTGAAAAATTTGAGGCGTTTCTATCCACTTAGAAAATCCGACAGATAAGATGACTAGTAACTATAGTTAAAAGCAAGTTATACTCTTATAGAAATCGTTTGCTATTTGAATAAATTTATTCGCTATTGATTTAGCGGCAAACAGAAAAAAATTTCTATGAGAGTAACTAATAATATAGTACGATGCTATTACTCAAATTAGATTCTAATAGCTATACTGAAAATTCCCAACTATAATTCCATGTAAGAAAATCTTACAACATGTGTCTAACGGATGATTTGACGTTTCATTCATTTTACTTGATATTGTAGATGGAATTAGTGAACTAATATGAAATGCTCAGTAAAAACGTAAATCATTTGAAAACGACAGATTCGAAACTAGGAGCTCGGAACTATGCAAAGTCATAATAAATATATATTGCGTATAAAGGCGCATATTGTGGATTTTTGCAGAATCTTAGATTTTGCTTGAATCACCATGCAGTGTTTGGCATAAAAGTTGATTGAAGCTTTATTTGAAATTAATTGCAGTCTGCGATAAATTCAAGTTAAAGTCAATTTTTCATGTCAAACTCTGCATGGTAATTCAAGCGGATTTTACCAGAAATTTATTGTTTACCACCGAATGATTCGAATTCTTCAATTTTTTCTTTCTAGGTGAGCCCTGAGTAGCATTTTCTTACTTTTGCGTTCAACGCCGTTTTGGCTAACTTCTCTTCGCATTATGTTTGTATACAACCATTTTGAAACACACTTAATAAAATGGTGTACTCTTTCACGTCTCATTACTCTCTTAAGCGTCTCATATGGCATGTCATCTGAGTACAAATTTTAGATGACATATCATAGGTTGATTTCAATTATTTTCGAAATGGACGAATTTCAGCGATTTTGGAGGTCTTTGGAGGAATGGAAGAGAATGTGGAGGAAAATTCCATTAATTTCTACACGAGTTGAGCAGAATACCGATAGATTTGCATTGCAATAGACTTGCCGATTATTCTTGGGCATAAGGCGCTATGGCACAAATATTTGTTTACGTGTAGCGTTAAACAGTTTTGAAGATGTTGTTATGACTTCACAATTTTGATAAAAGGTTTATTAATTTCTGTAATTGTCAGCATTCTATCACTAATTGTCTTCATTCATTTTCTCTATGTTCTCCATATTCCATGCATTGTTCATACTTTTTGAACTTGAAAAGCAAAGCTTCAGAATAAATGGAAATTTAGTGCCTGAAATTGATAGTTAAAAATTTTGAGCAAAAGATTGTGAAGTAAAAAAATATTAATGGAAAAAAATGCTTATTATTTTGATACAAATTGCTCGTTATAATTAAAAATTCAATAAGCAGACGTTTTGGAAAACACTTGTTCTCATAAACAGGCTTAAAACGACACTTTTTATAAGAATAAAAAGCATTTATTTTTCCATAAATTATTTAACTGGTCCGAAAAACCACAAACGAAAAAACATATTTTCTAACCTTTATTTTCAACTGGGATATGATTACACTTCATGATTGCAATCACAGATTCTGCTACACTAGGAAATTCAATCAAACCCGATGACGATCTTTCTGTCTTCAGTGGGAACATTCGTACAGCAGTTGGCATGACGTCTCTCGAATTGAATATATTGACTAATTGCTCTTCTGTCAGACTTGGTGGCGTATTAAAAAAATGCAATATCTAAAACAATGGAAACAAATGCATTATTAGCTTATTTTATGATAGTTTCAAAGAAATAAGGTATACAAACAACATTGCATTTGTATCGAAAGAATCTCTAACTAATTTGAACCAATTAACCCTCCAATTGGTTTCTATTAAAAAAGCTAAAAAAGAGACAATTATGGCGAAACGTCAACAACAACAAGCATTTATAAACAATTTTGCCCTTGAGCGTCTGGTCTGTTTTACGAAACAATTTGCTTCATAAACCCCGAACAATACTTCTCCACAAGCCTCAATCGAAATCCAAGCTCTGAGTTACATCACATCATTCATATCCCCTCGCATTCAAATCACATTAAACCGAATCTAAATAACGTCTACGTGATCTACTTCTACCTCTCGGCCCATCAGCTTGGGCGAACAGAATCCGTTTCTGTATTCGCTCTTCTCCCACGCGTTTAACATGACCAAATCATCTCAGTATAGATCCGAAACTATTCGATCTCCCGAAACCATTTTCAACTCATTCATATCGGACACATCCAAATCATGGAATAAATCCTCAGAATCAACCTAGCTCTCGTTTCAATATAGAATATTTGGTCTGTGAATCAACATCTTTGTTAGGCTAATGTTGAAAAATTGCAAAAACAGCTCATTTCAAAATGTGTGTGTGATTTTTTCAACGAAAAGACACTGGCCTGACAGCCTGACTCTGATTAAATCCTATTTAATGTCCGCACTGGTGATTTATTTCATAAAATTCACACGAATAAGTTGGAAACTATTATATTTACATTAAATGTACACAGGAAAAAGAAATAAAATAAAGTAAGTCTACTAAATATAGCGACGAAGACGAAGAATTGTTAGAATTGTTCAGGGTTTCCATAATTTTGACCGGTAGTATACGTAAAACTAACTTTTCCGCACCAAAAAGTCGGAAGGTTTTTGAAAGGTTTACGGAATAAGTGAACAAATCTAAGAACAAAGCTGCCATAAATATTTCCCAAATCTCGTCGGATTGAAACCTATGCGACTAATTTTTTCGACGTGAAATGAACATATTACCCATACACATTTTTCGTTTCGATCCCAAAATTCGAAGTGGTTGAAAATCTCATCGGAATGAATTGAAATTTTCTACGACTGACTTCCTTCATGAAGAAATGAGAGTCTGAAAATTTCAAATTGATCAAATATGAACATAAGATAGTCCTCGTTTTGACACCGAAAATCGAAAATGTTGTAGGGGAGATAGTCGTAAATCTCATCGGAATGCCTTCGAATTTTGTATGACTTTTTTTTTTTTGTAAAAAATAAGATTCTGTAAGTTTCATAATGATACAATCTGAAATAAACGTAGTCCCCATACACATTTTTCGTAATTATATTTAAAAAAAAAACCATTTTATGAGTAGATCCCAATCGAACTACCCGAAGATATTATTCGAGTCACATGTGAAAAATTGAGTGTGAGAGAGATGCAATTTGCCACTATTATTTTCGAATCTTGCTATTACTAACTATTAGAATTCATTATTTCCTATCTAGCACACTATTTGTAAATTGCCCCATGGTGGTTTACCAATGAATACTCAATAAAATAAAAGCTAAGAGAGAATTTCCCAGAGAATAATGTGTTGGAATTTTTGGCACTATTATATTTTTTGAGCGCAATTTCTAAACTAAGCTCTGCTTATTTTTTTATAAATATACTCAAAATTAATTCTTATACTTACTTTGCTCGGTGGTTGAATACGATTCTTACTGGCTTGTGCCGGAGATAAAAACCTATTATTTTTTGAACCAGTATATTCTTTGAAACTGGGTGTATGGTCTGGAAGACTAAATGGATTTGTAACTTCCGATAAGAAATTTTGCTTCGAAAATCTATAATAGAAAAAGATGTGTGCATAAAATTAATGTTTATGATTTGCATACAGATTGATTAGATAGATTCAGTCAAGTGGCAAGGTTCTGTGATGATTCTATGGTAAATCTACACAATTTGTGTGGCAAATACTTGTCCAACATCACTGAATCGTTTATATGTGAATGCGTAAGCCATGCTGCTAGCAAGGAATATTATTTTTGAATACCTAGACGATAATATTGACTACATAACATCGAACTAAATTTATATCTTTATATTCATATACTGCAAGCATATAGAGTTCAAACCCTAGCACGTACAAACATAAGTAAAGCATCTTAACGGAGATTTCCTACCGAAGGGAAAATAAGTTTTAGATTCAATGAATACAGTACTACGTTAATGCCACTTCTCCGCTTTTAATGCCAGTTAATGCCGATTTTACCAAGTTAATGCCGTCAATAATTGTATCTCTTTTAAACGCATATATATGTAAATAGTTCAACATCCCACTATATTTCGTTCCTTCGTAAGCGATTCGTGTGTGTGTGAGAGTTATATGGGTGTATATGCGTTAAAAAGTGATGCAACTATTGTCGGCATTAATCTGGTAGAATCAGCATTAACTGGCATTAAAAGCGGAGAAGTTACATTGATTCGGAACTACAATCATTAAATCTAGTACTGCTTTTCCCCTCTTTTCCTACAAACTCAAAGATTGTACGCTTCTGCCTCGGATTATTTGCTCATCGGTTTATCGTTTAAAGTAATTAGAAATAATGTTTACTTGGATATTTTTAATTTATTATTGGACTCATATAATGTAAATTAATGTTGCTCCGTTACAAATGATACCCAAATGCGCCAATGCATCTCAATTTATACATTTGAGACAAAATAGTATTTTAGTAATGCGTTTCAAATGTAGAAGCATAAACGTAGTTTTAAACACAAAGTATATGTGCACACCAGCAGCACACAGTGTGCAGTATACAAATTGCTGCACAAATGAGCACATTATGAGCCTTTTTAACGAATACAAATACACATAAACCGATATTTCTTGTTGTGTGTGCGTTGAACCTCCGGTTAGAATAATAGTTACAAACAATTTAGTTTCTGTGTATCATTAAAGAAAATAGAGAAAAATGGTTGGCCAAAATTAGTTCCTTGCAAAATGTCATTATCAGTATCAATACTTTCTGAATCAACGTAACCGACTTTACTTTTCTGGGAGAGATTACTGTAAACTGATTTAAAAAGATGAAGAGATGTGTTATAAAAAAAATAAAATTCTGTGAATTCAATCCACACACTTTTGGCAAAGCGTTGCGTGAAACTTATAAAACGCGCTTTTAATGTGTAACGGAATGTAAATAACAACTTTTATACTATCAATTCTATGGGTAAGACGTAGAGTGGTGTATGTCTATGTTATTTCAACGGATTGGAGGTTGGGAACATCATTCAATGGTTTAATAATAACTTTATTTACTAAGCTGAATATACGCCATTTTGAATGCAGAAATTGAAAATATATTGGAACGAATCAATGAACAGAGGGACAAATAACTTCAAAAACTTAAGTAACGTTATCGATCTAATTAAAATATTAGGATCAACGAAACAGTGTTATATTCAACGTACATGTGAAATGAATCTGAATCTTATTGCTCCATTTAATAAGGTTCATTTTAAAAACAAATCACACCATTTTCACGAAAAATCTTCAAATTGTTTCCCTCAGTCGATACTCTGAGAAAACATTTGTTGGGATTTAAGAAAAAAGAGTTGTGCAATTTTTTATTTCACTATAAGAAACTATATTTTCACGAGATTTTGTATTTTTTTTTTCCAATACTAAAATAATAATTCAAAGTGAAAAATATAATGACTTTATATACCAGGTACTTGCATATGAAAACGCTGTTGACATTCAGCGGTCAATAGCTGGTACTGTGCGATCTGTCAAACCATGTTGTTCATGCTTATTATTAAATATGACATCTGTCAACAATACTCCATATACAATATTTCAAGTTTCATACAACAATGTGTTTTTTCGCTCTTGAAAAATGTCGGATTTTGTGCCTGAAAATAGTGAAATGCGGACAGCACTGCTATTCTGCTTTCGTTTAGAGAAAACTGCTGCCGAATCTCATCGAATGCTTCTAGAAGCTTACGACGAGCATCCTTTAAGTGAAACTTTAATAAGTTGAGTGTAAACGCACTCATTGATTCCAATGTGAAGCGTCAGTTGTCAAATGGCATTGATGTGGCTCACTAGTTGAACGTCAACCTAATACCGATACACACGTATTACACCATAACAGTTAAATAAATTCAATATTAATCATTTATAAAATACAAATTATCGGTAGTTTAATTAAATTATTAAAGAAACACAGTGTAGAGAGTGGTTCAGACGATTCAAAAATGGCAATTTTGACCTGAGAAATGAAGAACGTGGTAGACCGCCAAGGAAGTTTGAAGACACTGCATTGCAGGCATTGCTGGATGAGGACGACGCTCAGACGCAACCACATCTCGCAGAACAATAAAATGTGGACTCAGCAACTATTTCCAGACGTTTGAAATCAATGGGAAAGATCCAGAAGGTCGGAAAATGGGTGCCGCATGAACTGAATGAAAGCAGCAGGAAAACCGAAAAACCACTTGTGAATTGCTGCTCGCAAGTGCTCGCAAGGTACAAAAGGAAGTTGTTTCTGCATCGGATTGTGACTGGCGATGAAAAATGGATATATTTAGAGAATCCTAAGCGCAAGAGATCATGGGTAACACAAGTCGAACCAGTGACATCGACCGCAAATCGGTTCGGACGGAAGACAATGCTGTGTGTTTGGAGGGATCAGAAGGTTGCCATCTATTATGAGCTGTTAAAACCTGGTGAAACGGTTAATACTGATCGCTACCGACAGCAAATGATCGATTTGAACCGCGCATTGCTTCAAAAATGGCCGGAATATCAAAAAAGGCAACACAAAGTGATTCTCTTGCACGACAATGCTCCATCACACACTGCAAGACTGGTAAAGGAAACGATTGAGGCGCTTAGTTGGGAAGTGCTACCGCATGCGGCTTACTCACCAGACTTGGCACCGTCAGATTACTACTTGTTCGCTTCGATGGGTCACGCACTGTCGGAGCAGCGCTTCACTTCTTACGAAAATGTGAGAAAATGGCTCGATGACTGGTTTGCGTCAAAAGACGAACAGTTTTATTGGCGCGGTATACATAAATTGTCCGAAAGATGGCAAAAAATGTGCGGATTCGAATGGACAATACTTTGAATAAAATATGTTTTGCCATCATACTAAAATAAACGGTTTCATATGCAAGTACCTGGTATTGTGTAATTTATTTTCAAAATTACATGATGATACTATAAGGAATAAACATATGGCTCCAATACAAGTTTGTAGTAACCAATGAAAATTCCGTAAACCCGTAGACATCCGGGAAATGTGCGGAAAAGTTAAATTTGCGAATGCAAAACCATCCATTCTTATTTGCACTTATAGTGCATATTGTGAGCAAATTTTTTGGTATTTAAGCATATTTCGCTATTCATTAAAGGCATATTTGATCCGTATTTGGAGCACTTATTACCACAGAATGGGGGTTTTTAGATTTTAGAGCACATATAAACTTTCCCTGCTGATAAGACAATTCGTTCATATCAATTATATTTCAATTTCTGCCACTGATAACGCAATATTTGTTTCTGACAGTTTACATGTTGTCTGAACACAAAATAATGTAATGATACGAGATGCCCGATGAGAAATGCCCATATCTAACAACGCGCAATTGCGCATAAGTTTGCATATCTTACATAAAAATACATATGGCATTTGTTGATACTTTTGATTGAGGATTTTGTTTATTATTGATTATAATTTGTGGTTAAAGTTGAAATGGCAAGTTTATTTATTTTGCCTTGATTTGCGGGAAATTTTTCTTTAAGTGCTCGCTGTAATGTGTTAAAATCGTTTTCTGACGACATCCTACATGTACTGTACCGTTAAATGTGAATGAGGTACTGATCGGATGTTTCCATTACCTTGCGTAGTACGCCGTTGCGAATATATGTGTTATAGAAATGTCCAAACCGAACCGAAGTTCGGTAAGACCAAACAGAAGTTTTTTTTTGTATGTATTTGAAATTGGTTGCGTTCTTTCGAACTTGTCATATATAAATATTGGGAGTTGTCAAATCTGAATATTTGACGAGCTTGGAGAACACACCCAAATTTAAATACATGCAAAAAAATCTTCTGCTTGGTTTTACTGAGCTCCGGTTTGGTTTCGACATTTCTATAAACTATACATAGAAAATATTAATTTCTTCCTCTCAGTGTCGTAGGCGCAGATGCATTAGAAAACAGTTCGGATTCATATATTTCGCGGATAGTCAAATCCCCCTTTTTCCTTTCCCGGCCATCGATGCGTTGGGCACATCATTGAATGATTCAAAATTATATTTAAAGTTGTAGTATCTGTATCAATTTCTAAGAGACGTTTGATATTTACAGTGGAAAATTCATGTGCCCAATTTTGTTTTTCGTGTCAAAATTTTTGAACGACGTGTGACCGAAACCAAATCCTCAAAACCGGACACGGACTAGAATTCATTAAATTGTTTCCATTTAAAAAAAAGAAACATGCTATACATGCAAACGGATCGAAATATATTTTCCACACGGTTGCTGCAATAGTGATTTATCATTAGCGACATCTACGTATACGAAGAGTGCTACAATTCAAATTAGTTGGAGTTTGTGCAATTACAGATAGCGACATCTGGACATTACACAAAAAACTTATTTTGCAGCGACAGTGTGATATTTCTGCATGAAAGTAAGATAAAATGCACAATATTTCTATGTTTCTCTATTGAATAAAAACCAAATTTTGTCCGCATGGCAGCTTTTTTAGTTTCTTTATAGTGCAGAGAAATATGGCTCAAATTTTATTCTAACGCATCTTTGTTTATATATACGTAACAATTCTTTGTAGTTTCAACTCACGCTATTTGAAGTTTACTTATACTCCCAATGGGAATGTTATTTAAATGTTGTACACATCTTTCAACTGCCACACCATCACCCATTTGAACCATAGCCGTGCCTTCTTTAGTTTTCAAGAACTTCACCTAGAAAAATAGTTTTATATATCAAAAAAATAAAAAAATAAAAAGAAAAATACATACGCGCGCCACGTTCCCGTATAGACAAACTAAATTAAAAAGCTTGTCCGTGTTCGATGTGTCATTATCTAATCCATATACCATCATTACTGCACCTTGTTGCTGTCCTTGTGCGACGAAATTGTTTGGACCATTTCTTCCAACTGATGAGATTGGAGGCTCTTTCATAAGACCTCCAGGATGTACTGTTGGTGGCTTCCAGCCTATCATTGGTTTTAATGGAAGGATTTCTAATTGATATAAAGATATTTCATTCCTTTGTTTTAAATACAGGCCAGTGAAACGCCATACAAAATCAATGGTACACGTAGTAGACTATGCTATGAGTTTGCATAGCGTAGTCAGTACACGTAGCCAAATCGCTTCACCGCCTCGTTTAAATATCTTAAACCTATAAACTATTACAACCAATAATCGGCCTGTGCTCTTCAAGAGCATTACGTTGTAAAGAGTGTGCTTGTCCCATTCTTGTGCTCCCGCAAAAAAAAAAAAGTTTCATTTCTTTAAACCCATATGAATTTACATAATTTGACATCGATGTGGCAAATTGCCTCAAAATTGTATTATTTGCATTAAAGTTACTAACTTTTGAGTCAAATTTACCATTAATTCAACGCAAATAGTGCAATTTTAAAGCGATATGAATCATAGATGTCACATTGTGTAAATGCATATCAGTTTTAGGTGAATTGAATAATAAAATTACATTGAAGTTTCTAATTCTTTTTTCTGTGTGTGACTGACTGATTACTGCCTGGATTACTGAGATTTTTATGAATTATAATAAGTTTTGATTTCGACCGTAAAGTGACACAATTAATTAAAATAAAAAAACTAGCTATAATCTTTTCTGTTTCAATTTCAACTGAATACAAATCAATTGTGCATAATGCGTCCAACGTTCAACAGATTATTTCAATATAAAGGAAAGCAGAAATACGCCAATACATATTTTTGGTATGTTATAATTTTCGTTAGTTATTAATAGGTCTACCGGTTGAAAATGTCGTTATTGCAGACAACTTCATATGTATTACTCTGAGGTGAATTTTGGCTATGACAGCTGTCACATCAGAAACTTCATGTCATTGTCTAATTATTTCAGTCTAGGTTTTTGGTCATTAGTGAAAATAATTTTTTTTTGTGAAGCCGTAAAATGTCTACATTCGTGCCATCAAAACAACATTTGCGGGAAGTTTTAATATGCTCAAATGGAATGTCCTACCCCACCCGCCGTATAGCCCAGACGTTGCTTCTTCCAATTATCATCTCATCCGATTGATGCATGGCCTGGCTGACCAGCACTTCTTCAATTATGATGAAGTCAAAAATTGGATCGAATTGTGGATAGCCGCTAAACCGATCGATTTTTTTAGATCAAATGATTTCAAAATAATGTAGAAGTTTTCAGTTAATCATCTTGTTGGCTATTTTGATACAAAAACGCTGAGAAATATAGCCATCTGTAAATAAGCATAGTCGAACTGAATTGAATCTAGTCAACTAAAGCTGTTTTAGACGTGTTCAGTCAATCGATTTCATCTGGCGGCTGCCAATTTCTGCGTTTCTTCCGCTTCTTTTTCTCATATTTTTGACGTCGCTGTCAACATGCATCAACGTAATATTCAGAATGAGTGCGTTTAATAACGTGATTTGATTTAAATATCGGGGTATCCATGCATGTATTTATATATAGGCTCAAATTACGGAAGCCATCATTTGAGATGTTTGATATATGATGTCAATGACAATATCTATATTGTAAGGGAACCAAATGAAAACTGAAAGTCATCACATGAAATTTCTTCTCAAACGGCTATTCGGCATGAAACGCACTCAATTCAGATTGTGTTGACATTGATTCCTAGTTCGGCAAAGAAATCTGATGGGGGCGCTGACAGTCTTCAGCGAGAAATTTAATACATATACTTATAAACCATAAAGCCGCACGACGATCGATTTGATATATTTTTAATGTATATCTTCATATTTCGTCATTTTCCGAAGCGAGCTATAGCTAACTCAACTGGAGCTGCTAGCTGCTTTAGAGTGACACCAGATTTTCCGTGTTATGGTTGTTTCAATGCGTTTTCTTACAAATTCTTGTGCCTATAGACGTATCCAGTGCGTATTCTAAACCGTACAAACCGTCGCATTGCCGGTCGTCGGTATGACATTTAAAAAATTTATGTTCTCCCTGTGTGTAGCTCTAGAATGGACTGAGTGTATGCGCATACAATCTACATTCATTCACACTCAAAGCATTTAGTGTGCAAGATTTCTTCTAGCATTTATTTGCGAATAAATGTTTGAAAGCGGTTGCAATGCAGTGGAGATGGGGGAATGTGGATTCAAAACGATTTTCAAACATTTTTTTTTCATGAAATATCAGACGGGTTTAAAAAAAATTGGATAGTGATGAAGAACATGAACGTGTAATTGATTTTCGAAAATATTGAGAGAAAAATATATATTTTTTCAATTATTTCTTAGTAATATTCCAACGCTTAGATCATCACATTTTGTCAATGTCTCAAATCACCTTCACATCGTGGTGTCTTCATATATGTTGATACTATTGTCAAAAATCGACGTACGCTTTAGTACCCACACAGGAAGAAGTACACACTGGGTAAAAAACCTTACAATTCCCTTACGTATTCTGCATAATATGAATCGGTAAGAATATTGACCCTCAAAGATTTTATTCTGCCCAATGAAAAAAGTTAAAATAAAAAAGCCCCATGAACAAAAATATACAGAAATACAGCTACGGCACATTCCACAAAATTTTAAAGCCAATGATGAGCTACAACTTTGTAGAACACGCTGAAACTGTATCTCTTACCATTTTCCCAAAAAATGCATTTTTCTTCGTGGGGCTTTTTTATTTTAACTTTTTTCACGGACCATGAATAAAAACTTTTTTTTGAGGGTCATGAATATTCTTACCGATTCATATACACATTGAAATAACGAAACCCCCGGTCAGATTTTGCAGATCGCATTTGCATTTCAGTTATATTGAGATGCCTCCTGACCTAACGAAACATAAAAGCGGCATTGGCTTGAACGCAAAAATCTTTCATATTTTTTATTGTTTTGTACACATTTTTATGCCAAAAAGCAAATTCAATTCTATATTGAAATTCACAAAAACTTTAATATTAATAATCAATAGAGCAAATGACCATGCCCCCAATTTTTATAAAACTTTGCAATGGCTTGAGAAGGTTTAATGTTGACCGCTTAATAGACATATTTGTTAATCGATGTTGACATTCCACATTATCACAACTCTTTACAAAGTAAAATGTATTTTAAATGCATGGCAGAAACAATACGCATCGGAGTGTCATTTTTGCTATTGAACTGAAGCTCTCTAAAATTTTAAAGTTTTACGAATATGTTTTTGGTAATGTGAGCAATGGATAGAAACATTATTTTTTGCGGAGGAATATTGAAATAAATATTGTTATTGATTTTATTTGAACCACAGTAATTAAAAGAAATGTAGGTATATTTCATTCCGAAACTAAAAACATAGGACAAGTAAATTAATCGTTCCGATACATTTTTCAATATCGAAATTTTTCATAATTAAAATTTCAAGTTTCAATTTTTATACGATTTTTGAAACTTAGGTTTTCAAATAAAAGAACATTAAAAGCTACTATTCATTTGTTTGTGCAAATATCATAATTGGGACTATATCAAAATGAGGGGACTAAATTTCTTTCGAAACCCTTAAATATATAAACATTACTGACTGAAGATATACAATACCTGCAGAAACATTTGCATTAACACCAACATCACTTGAATTTTGATGATATTCTGGTGGCCCATATGAGGTAAAAGAAGTCGTTGCTGGTCCCAGCAGTGGTGGTTCTTTGAAACGAAACAAAGTTGGAAAGTAAAGCTAAATGTAATGGATGGTGATAAAGAATTTCGACATTTTCGAACAAAGTTGGTACATTTTTTAAATACTCTATGAAATTACAAAAAGCTCCTACCATATAAAGCCAAGCAAATAGGTGAAAACAAGTCATTTTGTGGTAAATGAGAGAATACTGGTACATTTTGTAAGGTCTATAAATTGATACTTATAGATTTTTGATTTTCAGCAAGCACCCCGAGTTAAAGAGTCAAAAGCCCATATATTCACGAGATTTCGAATTTGATACAGAGTTTCGATTACTCTCGAAAATCTAGTACTTCGTCTATTGAAATATGCCAATAATACGGAGATTAATTTACAGTTGTCAATAAACCAATTAAAAATATAAATAAACTGAATGTCATTCCAAATTGTGGAATTGACATAACCACAAATTGAATATAC
Organism: Obolodiplosis robiniae; assembly: GCA_028476595.1. Taxonomy (NCBI): domain Eukaryota; kingdom Metazoa; phylum Arthropoda; class Insecta; order Diptera; family Cecidomyiidae; genus Obolodiplosis; species Obolodiplosis robiniae. Next base: position 352,104 of record CM052017.1, on the reverse strand, counting down.
AATTTAACTGCAATGGATTTCAAGTGCAATTCTTGCGAAAAAAAATTTTTACAATATCTGCATTGAGAGAATATCCATCTGCCGAAAACCACTTTATACGACGTATTGAAAGACATTATCCCATGTTCACAGATAAAAAACGATATTGCGCTTCATTCAAACTCATTCAATCATCGTGAATCGTCGGTGGAGACTTTTAGAATAAAAAATCTATCACTTATTAATAAACATACGGCACCAAAAAATCAGATGTGTTAACTTGCAAACTTCATTGATGAACTGTTTAAAGAATCTGCTCCTCGTGCAAATTTTAAATCTCAATTGGTTGCCCTGTGATAAATTGACTCTTAGGTTGAAACAGCAAATCCAATGATTGTAATTAAACCATTTCTTTTTTAATTTCATCAGCATTGTTAATATTGTGATTATGTGATATTTTTAGCATAGTTATCGAATGTAATATTTATACATATTGTATTTTTAATAATTCAACCTTGCAATGATTGAATGGATTTTTCTAAAAGAAAAGATACAGGTTTTAATGGTGGTAAGTTCCGATATAATCGATTAATGAACCCCTGTCAGATATGTTATTAGTTAACAATGTATAAAAACAGCCAGTCTTTGGCGGTGTATTGTTAAAAAAAAAAAAAAATATTTTCTGATATTAAAGATGTATTTATACATTTGCGGAAAGACCATCGAATCGTTGAAAATTCTGATAGAATCAAATGTGTCGTAAAACTTTATTCCAGGATTCTGTTCTTAAATATGCTCACACATTGAGAACACTAGAATGACAGTTGGTTTTTCGCATTTTAGCCGGTTTATTGACAAATTTAAATTAACACGCGTATTATTGATTCATTCCAATAAACGAAGTACTTGATTTTTAACAGTGATGCATGAAAGTAGACTATCGTTGGAAAGCTCCTGAGCCATACGCCCAGAAAAATCTTAGAAGATTGACCTAGACCCTAGTTATGGTTTGGTTTGAAAATGTTACTCAAAAATCAAATCCCTTTGTGGGGCATAAAAAATATAAAATAAATATCTTCAACATATTCAGCTGATACATTCAAAACTAAAAGATATTTGAAAAATGGGTGTTTTTTCTTCCGACACCCTTTGATCTGATGGTCATTTTCGCCTGGGTTGGCCTTCAAAGTCTAAAATTTTTCCATTTTTCAAACGACCACTGTGGCCGAACCATTCAACTTACAGAGGATATATAAAAGAATACTCAGAATAAGGTGCAAATAAACGGAGAATATTGTAAATATGTAGCATATTCACAATTTATTTGCATGTAAATGTCTCAAATTTAGCTTAAATAAAGTGAATATTGAAAATTTTAAGTAACTACATATTGTAAATATTCGTGAATATTCCAACATTTGAAATGTTGGAAAAAACAAATAAGTTGACTGTGGCCACTCGTGTGCAAAATAAGAGCCTGATGAAATGTAACTTCAAATTGACTAAAGTCAACCATAACCGGCTAATCGTGAATGAAACTCATATTTGAATGAAATATAATTACTTTTAGCCAGTTGATTAATTTGGATCGTTTTTGACTTTAACTACAGTTGACTAAAGCAATCAATTTTGTTCGGAGTAATCAGTTAGCCAGTCAAAAACGTCCCAAAATAGTCGAATGACTACTCAGTCAAACAGTTTTCCCTCGAGAAGGTAAATTTGGTCAAATATCGAAAACTGGTCCAACGTCTTTTATCAATAAAATTGTCCCAAAAGAGACGAAAAAATTCCGGTTAGTCGCCTAAATATAGACAAAATTCACATTTGCGAAAGATTCAACACACATAACTACAAGAACCTTTGGGTCCCAAATGCAATTAATTTTTGTTTATTTGGAATATAAACGGAATGTGGTAATGATCCGAGGTTTCAATCTATGCAAACTCTGTGGAAGAGCAGTACTATCAACATGCAAACGGGGGATAGTGTCTTGGCATGATATCGAAACAAGAAATAAAATTGATGCAATGAATAGCATGAAGAAGGGTTAATATTGATATCATCACCTCTCCCAATGCGTTAAGTAATACTCCCGGTGAAATAGTTACTGCCATCCAATTCCAAAATTAAATCAAACAAAACAATTGATATAAAATAAAAAGCCTTTTCCAAGGTAAATACATAATGTGCGAATATTCCAGCTCTGCCACCAAGTATTTAGTTGAACTTGACCGCACACACTAGCATTGTGGCTTACGTATGGACGATGCATTGTATTGAACACGACAACAATGCAGGTGGTAACACATCGTTTAATGAGTACACGTAAATTATCTGGATAACACGACGATTCAACATTACGAATAAACATGTGATTCAAGTATTCAGGCGAATGTTTTGACAACTACTTGAATATCAAAACCGCCGATTGCAGTTTAGTCCTGTTCTCATGTTCTCAGGGGTCAATCCATTAAAACGCTCACGGTATTCAGTAACATGGGCACTACGTTTTGAACCGTAAATGTATCTGATTTTGTCGTTATCAGCAACAAGATAACGCTGAACCTGGTTTTGGGTGCTATGGGCGCCCCAATCATATGTTACTACATCTCCATAGTCCATTATGGGGTTGATCAGTGCTGCAGCCATATCACGTTTGATATAATTGTATATAAATTGCTTAGTGTGACGTATACGATTCAATACGCCATATACTTATTTATGGTATTTAATACGCAATTTACACTTGTCATGTTCTTGGAAAGAAAAGTATTCGTCAAAAATAACACCAAGGTTCTTTATTGACATGCAGAATCCGATTTTTCCATCACCTATTTTCATGTCATTGATCAAATTTCTCAAAAAAAAAAATCTCTTTTTTTTAGGTTGCCACATCTGTCATTGACATTTGTAAAAGTGACGCTGTATTGAGGACATTATATTAAATTGTGCGTTAGCAAGGTTTCAATGGTGCGACGACATTGCAAATGTTAGAAAAGTGTTTCGGCAACGATACCCTGAAGAAAACAGTCGTTGTTCAGATGCACGAACGTTTCAGAAGTGGCCGCGAAACCACGTTGTTTTCAGTCGAAAATTAGGCGATGCTAACAGTTTTCATGGATTACAAGGGTGTTGTGTATCATGAATTCCGGATTTGTGGGCAAATAACTCGTGAATCTTGCACAACGATAACGCACTGTCGCACAATGCCATCCTTATCCGTGAACATTTGACTAAAAACGAAACGAATACCATTTAGCAACCACCGAATTCACCTGATTTGGCTCCCTGCAACTTTTTCCTATTGGTCTGACTCAAGAAACCGTTCCGTGGAACGCGTTTCAGCACCCGAGATGAGATCATGGAAAAATCGAAGATGGCTCTGATGGCCATATCGCAAACCGAATATAAAAAATGATTCGAGGATTGGATCAAGCGCTGGCATAAGTACTTTGAAGGGGACAATGTCGAATAAATTCCGGGACATTTTTCATCAAGGTAGTAGATATTTTGGAATGTCATTTTTTTCCCAAAAAAACCAAAGTAAGATATCAATGCTAATTTTTTTTTTTAATATTTTCAAACAATTTTTTTTTAGTATGGATATCTATGGTTTGGTTCTTTTATTGGTAAAAAAATTAGATTCCAAATGTCTATATCATAATTTCCTGTGTGTTGGAATTTTCAGTATATTTATTACATTCTTGTTATCTTATTAGCTAATAACATCGGACTATAATACAAGGCTGTTCGGAAATAAAGGGAAAAATACAAGTGGCGCCATCTATTTTTCAAAACGATATTATTTTTGACAAGTACCAACCTTCAAACCGTTTCTGTCAAAATTTGAGCCAAATGTGATATAGAGTGACAGCACTTTGAAGCACTCAACTTCCGAAAAAAAATCCAACATGGAAAAAAAAGAATTTCGGGTGTTGATAAAACACTATTTTTTGCGCAAGATAACCATCACCGAAACCAAATCCAAGCTTGATAAGTATTATCCGAACTCTTCTCCATCGATTCATATGATTCATAGGTGGTTTACTGAATTCAAATGTGGTCGTTCCAGCACCGAAACCATACCAAGTCCAGGTCGCCCAATTGAGGTCACAAAAACAAATTCGATCGAAAAAATCCATGATATGACATTGGATGACTCAAAATTGAAAGTGCGTGAGATAGTTAAGATGGTAAACATCTCACACGACCGCGTTTGTAATATTTTGCATGAACATTTACAAGCAAAAAGCTGTGTGCAAGATGGGAGCCGCGTATGCTCACAATCAATCAAAAACGCATTCGTGTGACTTGAATTACTTCCTCCTCCACCGTATTCTCCAGGCCTGGCCCCAGCGACTATTATCTGTTTGGAAACCTCAAAGGGTGGCTGTCTGGTAAGCGTTTTGAATCGAATGAAGAAGTCGAGTACGAAACTGATGGCTATTTTTGAGTATTTGACAAATCGTATTATTTGAAAGGTGTAGAAAAGTTGGAGGATCGTTATACTCGGTGTATCGAGCTAAAAGGAAAATATGTTGAGGAATAAAATCAATTTTTGCCAAACTAATGTGTTTTCATTCATTTTGTCCCTTCATTTTCGATCAGCCTGGTATAACTTATTACTTTCTGCCACTAATAAGATGACTAGCTACTAAATATATTATATATATATATAGATGGCATCTTATTAGTGATTACAAACCCAGCTGTAGAGTAGTGGTTAGCGTGCCGGCTTTGCAAGTATGGGGACGTGGGTTCGAATCTCCTAGTGGCCGTTTGATTTTCTATCAATTTCATCATTGCTAATAACAGTATATTGATGGGAGACAAACTAACACATAAAACAGAGTTGTTCGGCTCACGGAGTGTTTCAGAGGACACTTTAAGCCGTCGGTCCCGTGTGTGTGCACAAAGAGGATTTTGAGTTATCACAGACACACGTAAATTGACTACCTTAACGCTAAGGTTGTGTAATTGGGTATTTCAATATTCAATACACCACCGCAAAAAAGGTAGTAGCCATTCTTGGGCCCGAGCATTCGAATGCGGTGCAGTCGTGCCCTGCAAGCCCCTCACCAATGTATTCGAATAAGAGTTCTCATGCTGGTGGTATTCATGGAATACGAAAAAAAACTAAACACACCTAACGGTAAATAATTCGGTCTATAAATACTGAATGATGATGATGATGATGATGTTATTAGTGGTAAATAAGAGTTACTGGAAATAAGAAGTTACTGAATCGTTACTCTGAAATTATAAGTCCCAACTGTGCCCTCAAGTGTATTTTTTCCACCATTGGGCATGCTTTTCAGGGTACTTTTGGGCTAAAGGTAGACCTCCCACCCCGCCGGGAAAAACAGGTATTCCTCTCGAAATCAAAAGATAAATTGTAATTGAAGAGAGAAATAAACATTCATGTAGTATTTGAAGTTGAAAATAACAGAAAAACAAGCGACAGTATATGTAATATGAATGCCCTAGAATAAAAGTACAACTTTATTCGCTTGCTAGTAAAAGCGAAGCTCAAAAAGAAATCTCATCGAAACAACACGAAATTTATTTTTTTTTTCAAAAAATATAAATATTGCACACAGATTTTTAAGCCGGAATTACAACAACAACTTGCACCGCTTTCATGCAGTAAAAAAAATTTGTTTCGTTTCTAAAAGCAACGCGTCTGAGTGTCGCTAATACATGTAGCAAAATAAAGATGGACTTTTATATGAGGCATTCATATGTTTATTTACAAATCAGCGCAGATTGTGCGTTTATTGAAATCCAATATCGATTTTTGATTATGATGGCTTCTTTTCATGAAAAAAAAATGATTTATTTTCGTTGGTGTTTAAACTCAACAGTATAAATTTATTGGGCATCGCAACATAGAAATTATTAACACAGCGTTCATTCGTTGTTACTAAAATGTTTTTAAGTGTAAATGTATTGTATGTATGCGAATGCAGTATGAAAAGAGACACAAACTCAGTACAATTTTGACCGTCAAACGCTAAGTGTGCTACCCTTTCAAGAATATATTCATGTCGATATTATAATATCGATTAAAAATCAAAATTTTTATTTCTTTACTTCCTGCTAATACAAGTGAATCGTGTATCACTACTTCCAATTTACGAGTCTATTGTTCGTAAAATTATTTTATTCTTAATAAAATAAACAAATATTTTAATGCCACCAATTAAAATCAAATATTCAAAAGTGTGGGAAAATTTTCCAGAGTTTAAAGGATGGTTGGCACCATCAAAATCAAGTGACTCATCTACGAGAGAACGATGTTTGTGGTGCGATTCAGATTTTTCTATTTCGATCATTATCAAGAAATATTTTATTCGTTTGGATTCTTCAAAACGACTATCACCGAGGCCAAAATCATGGAATTAAAGGAGAAGAGATTAACAATTCCGGATCGTTGGGTAGACTTCTTTTAAAAAGTGTACCACAGAAAAAATCAATTGTATTCTGCTGATTAACATTGTTTCTTACATCCTGACTACTCCTAGTAAATGATTTTTTCATTCATTTTAAAGTTGATTTTTATACTTTTTTCCATAAAACAACAGGTACGAATGCACCAGCTGAGCAAGTGTTTTCATTGGTTAAAAAAACATGGACTGACAACCGATCGGAATTGGGTTTATTGAGAATACGATCAATGGATTTGATTAAATTCAACTCTAACCAAAGTTGTATTGAATATTACAATTCAATTAAAAGTCAACAAAATATTCAACACGCTATTAAAGGCGGTGAAAAATATCGATGTAACCGAATTACACAGTCATCAAATCAAACACTACCGCGTACTGAAAATTCAACACAGAAACAATTTCATATCATATCCCATTGGTGTGACAGACATTGTGTGTGGCTTGTCAATTTGACAATGTTGATGTTAGAAAAAAAAAAGGAACTCCAAATGTTATTCATATGGAAAAGCAGCGTTTTACTAACAAATTCCAAATCTTCGACAGTATTGATAATAAAATTGTCAAACATTTGGATTTTACTTCGGTGTGTATCAAATTTTTCCCAAACATATTCGGAATTTGGTGCAAAAACGCAACTTTTTTATGAAAACACATTTGGAATTCCTATCTTTCTTTCCAAATTTTGTTCCTAGAAATTATCCAAACAAAATATTTACATATCATTTAATATACTCATTGGGAAAATATTTTGCGCAGAACTCGTTGTATTTCAGATGGCACTGGTTGTTTAAAATTCAATTTGGAGTGCTTAATATGAGTGTATTTAACAACATAACCATTTATTTTTCAAGAATGGTGCACAACTTTTTTGAAGACCGAATTCTGCAGATGATCATTTGAATCTGTTATGATATTTTAAACCATGCCAAACAGTCGAAAAATTAAACACAACTCATGGTGGGTGACATGTTTGCCATGGCTATACACTGATTGGAATGAGATAGAGAGCGAGAGATAGAGAGCATTGAATCACTCAAATCGACTATTCAATCAATGTATTATCCGATGTTTTATTAAAATTGTCGAAAATGTGAAAAATTGCACAAGAGATTCACAAATCAAACAGCGTTACCAAAATTCACACACGAATAAAAATTTCGAATCATTCTGTGAAGCAAACTTCTGCAGATAACTCTATTTATCAAGTCTCTACTCACAAAGAACCACATTTGCGATATTTGATATTCCTATTGGTGAAATGCCAAATTGCGACACCACGTCGCAGGATTATTTCTCCGACTTAGCAGCAGAAGCGAACACTTATTCATAAATTCCGCCATACAATTTTGAAAAAGTTATGAACGATTTGAACAAGAAGGAGAAGGACTGCATAGAATATATGATATTTTCTCTTTTTCCAGTAGGGTGTCGCTTCATGCAGTGCCATTTACGTTTTCCATAGAAAACACCATAAAGAGTTGAGCGTAATACGACCATTATTACTATTGCAGTAGTTGTAATTTTTGTTTGTAGAGAAATATCTTGCTGTTAAATATTACTATCAATAATGGTGGTAATTTGACTGTTAGAAGGAGAGAGAGAGATAGAGAGCACGCAACATCACCAACATAAACGCACAAGCAGAGTCGCCACCGGCTGCTGCTGTGCGCACCAGTTTTATAGAGTTAGTCGTTCCCGGTTGCTCAGATAAAACATATGAAATAAAAACACTGTATTTTTATTCCCACATTTAATCCACAGATCTAACCAAGGGGACCGTACTATTTGAGACATTTTAATCATATCTATTCTCCAGCGCCATCTATTGAGCAGCAGTATTTATGTGATATTTCAATCGTTTCAATGACTCATTTGTTTTTATTATTTGTGTCAATAAAAATGTTGTTCGTATTACAATGGATCTAAATTGAGTTCACCTATGTAAAATAAGATGTCGCGGTCAATTGGCATACTCTCGAATAGCTCTCCAATCCCGTACAAGCACGGTCCGCTTGTATCTAACATTGACATTTAACCGATAGTAATATTCAACCGCAAAGAAGTTTCACTACATACCAGTGTTTGGTCAAAATAATTTATTGTTATCTAGATAAAGATAAGATAAGATAAATAAAAAAATTAAATTTCTGAGATAAGATAAGATAAGATAAGATAATTTGGTGTTATCTCCAGATGAAAATCAAGATAAAAGATAAATTTGCATAATGTACGCTTGAAATATACGAAAATTCATGATAATTATTATTACGGATTCGCGAAACAACAACGAAATATTGGATGAATTAGTTCGAAATGAATATTTTTTTCACAATGCGATGCTTTCAGTTTCAGCTGTGGTTAAAGTCTGTCCAGCCAATCTTTTTTGATATTTGCACCACCACAAAATCGACTTAGGCCCGAAAATTGTGAAAAACGGTTCTGGTTGAATGTAACCGCGATTTAATAATAAATAAATGATATCAAACTAAATAAAAAAAATCATGGGTTCACTCTTCTATTCTTTTTTCAGCACAAATTGAATTTTTTTGCTCTTTATCTCATTTTTTTCAAAGAAAAGATAAAAATAAGATGTTTTCCATTTTATTAAATTTATCTAGATAAGATAAAAGATACTAGAGTTCGCCCCGTCGTCATCAAGCAAAATGCATATTTTATTCATGAAATTCAAAATTAATGATCTCATCTTTGACAAATCAAATTGGAATCAAGGTTAATGTAAAATTCTTATTTGAAGTCATGAAAAGAGTTAATTGTCTTCTTCTGGTTTTGGATAGAACCTGCACACACCGAAATACATTGCCATGTATTATTAAAATGCCCTATAGTAATCGGCTTTATAGCATTTCACTATATTGGTTATATATCCTACAGGGAAATTGAATAGTATACTACAGGGAAGTTGAATAAGATATTTAAACATTTGGCTATCTCAAATTCACATTGTTTCCTATTGAAACTTTCAGGATATTATTTTTTCATGAAAAGAAATGAGTCATGCAAAATTTCAAGTTATTCCGATTAGATTAAGGACTACCTCCCCTGCAAAACTTTCGATTTTCGGGGTCTTCTCGGGTTCGAAACGAAAAATATGTAGGTCGGCTATCTCAAGTTCACATTGTAAAGAATTGAAACTTTCAAGATATTTTTTTTTATGAAAAAATTTAGACATTCAAATTTTCAAGTCATTCTGAGGAGGACTACCTTACCCTACGAAATTTTCAATTTTCGGTGTCAAAATTCCAATTTCCAAACATGATCACAAAACATTATAGTCGTATCGTTTTTTCATGCAGGCATTTCAATAGTTTAGTTGTGTGCGTACGGTTGAATGTTATCCACTGGCTACACGGTATGACGAACTGTGTGTGATGCGACGAATGAAAGAATGTAACTGTGTTTATTAGGTTTTTTCCAATCTATATGAGAAGGTATCGCGCTCTATATGAACAGGTAACAGGCGGGTCAAAAAGTATTTGGCCTGACATACAGATGGCGACACTAATTATGATCCTTATTTTTCGATAGTACCAACCTTCAAAAGCATACTGTCAAAATTTCATGACATTCTGTTTATAATTACTCAAGTTACAGAGCTTCAAGTGACGCTACTTTTGTGTTTTCATAAAATCATGGATTCAAAGCAATTTCGTGTGTTGATTTATCATTTTTTTTTTTATGGGAAAAAATACCGTTACAGCCCACGGATGGCTTGAAATGTGTTCTATAGAATCTGCACCAACGAAATCAAGCGTCAAATACTGGTTCGCTGAGCTTAGACGTGGTCGTACAGGCACCGATGATGCTGAACGCTCTGGTTGTCCAAATGAGGCAGTTACGGCAGAAAACGTCGAGAAAGTCGAGAAAGTCGAGAAAATTACAATTTCGAACCGCAAAGTGAACTTGCAAGAGATAGCTGATGCCTTAAAGTTATCAAAAGGTAGTGTTTTCACCATAATATCACACGGACATTTTGGCATGAAAAAGCTGTTTTCAAAGTGGGTGCCGTTTTTCCTTAAACCAGAATTAAAACAACAACGAATCGACACTTCCGAGAGCTGTTTGGCGATGTTTACGCGTAAAAAGTCGGAATTTTTGCGTCGGTACATCACGATGGATGAAACATGGATCCATCATTACACTCCGGAGACCAGTCGCGAGTCAGCTGAGTGGAGAGCGCCCGGTGAAATTGCACCAAAGCGTCCAAAGACGCAACAAACAGCTGGTAAGGTCATGGCCTCTGTTTTTTGGGATGCGCATGGAATTATATTCATTGACTTCTTGGAACATGGAAAAAAAATTAACAGCGACTACTACATTGATTTTTTGGTGCGTTTAAAGACCGAAATCATCAAAAAAAGGCCACATTTGGCGAAGAAAAAAGTGTTGTTTCACCAAGACAATGCAGCGTGTCACAACTCGAAAGAACCATGGAAAAAATAGTTGAATTGGGCATAAAATTGTTTTCGTATCCACTGTATAGTCCAGATCTGGCCCCCAGCGATTACCACCTTTTCTCAGAACTCAAAAAGATGCTCCGAGGCAAGAGATTTCGCTCTGATGAGGAAGTGATCGCCGAAACTGAAGCGTATTTTGAAGGCCTCGACACATCGTTCTACAAAACCGTTATTGAAAAGTTACAGAAGCGTTGGAATGATTTTATCTCCGCCAAATGGAACTATGTTGACGAATTAATAAGAATTACTGCAAAAAGTTGTGTTTTTCTAAGTTAGGCCAAGGACTTTTTGACCCGCCTGTTATTTCCCCGTTTTTTGAATTATAACACAAGCCCACATTCAAAACACATAGTTTGTGCACATATAGTCGACATTCCCTTTCCATTGATGTATAACTCTCCTAGATATATTTACGGCATAGTAGGTAAAAAGGGGTCACAAACTTTTTTTTGTTGCCGTATTCATATATAGATTATATTATCTATCTTATCTTGTTATCTGACACGAGAACATTAATCTCGACCAAAACTGCTACATACAAATATTACAACCGCTGCAATAGCAATGATGGTAATCTGTCATTTCACCAATAGGAATACCAAATATATTGAGAATATGATTTTGTTTGAGTATATTTATCATAAACAAATCAATTTCTCTGCTGTGATAATTTCAACAAAACCAGCGATATACATATATATAATATATTTGGCGAGAATCTGTTTAGAGTATATGTACAAAGACATTATTTCTAATTACAAACAAATGTCGTAAATTAACATCAAGACATTTGTAAATCTACTCTGAAATACTTAATTATTTTCATAATAAGAGAATATTCATAAACATAAACGTCATCACCCTTCAACATTCATAAGTATTTGGCGCAACTCATACGTGCTTAAAGCAATACAATATTGACGCAGGTTTGCTCCAATTTTGAGGTGTTAATAAAATAATGGATGAATACGTACTTATTTTCAATCGAACTTCAAAAGAGATGTAGCCTGTAAGCCGCATCGTCAGAAAAGTCACATGCAAGACAATACGCTCACCAACTATAACCGTCACTGCCGATTCGTTCCCTGTGCCCTTTATAAGGCACATGCAAACAGCGCCACTCATATGCGTTAAATTTGTATTATATTGTACATGGTTGCGGTGAGTAGCGGAACTAAAAGGTTTGCTTGTTTTTGTTGTTGGACACGCACAGCGTTCGCGCCGATTCATACCAATTTAAAGCTAATGAGTTGCAATGACATACGCAATGAGTTCAATATGAATATGGGATTTAAACCATTTCATTCATATTGAACAAACACAAAAACAACAAAAACAAAAACAACAACAGCAACATGCGTTTATAGACTATTAATGAAGGCCTTCAGCGGCTGATTTCTTTTGCGAAACGATTAGTCTCTTATACCTATAACAATATTTCTCCACAAACCACCATACCATTCATATCCTCTCTCATCCAAATGACATTTAACCGAATCTAAATAAGGTAAAAGGTGGTCTTTCCCTACCTCTCGGACATCAGCTTCGCTGAACAGAATGCGTTTCACTAATCGACCATCTCCCGTGCGTTAAATATAGCCAAACCATCTCAGTCTAATTTCGGATTCTATTTTCCCACTGATCCCGACGCATGTCTCTTGAGACTGTTCGCAACACTTTCATATCAGCCAGTTCCAAATCATGAATTAAATCTCTCAATCAATTCAGCCCTCGCTACCAAACTGAATAGTTGGTCTGAAGATTGACCTGTGAATCAACATCTTTGTCTCTACACTCAATTCGGTTTTATTGAAAACGTGCGATCCAAATTGCACTACTACCTTATTTCCATGAATCCTACGCTGTTTAAACTCTTTATTCTACCGAATTAACAACATAGCATAGGTATGAAGCTGTGCGTAAAGATTTGAAGTTAATATAGGGAGTATTTAAATCTAAATACAGTGATATAACACTATATAATACTTGTACACACTGAAACACACACAAAACACAGACGCTTAAAAGTAGAGAGTTTGCCATTCAAAATTTGTATTCAGATGGACATGCCATTTAATTCATTTGTTTTCGTTTAATTTATGTGCATTTATTTGGGAAATAATTATATGGCGGCTATATGTTCTTAGAACGAAACAGTGCTATGAAACAGTTATCTTTGAAGTGCAACGTAATTTGAATCTTGAACGTAAAGTGAATTTGAATCTATTGCTCCATGTAATAAGGTTCATTTTTGACACAAATAACACAATTTTAACGCAAAATCATCAAATTGTCTTTCTCTCGATACTCTGATAAAACAATTGTAGTGATTCGAGAGGAAATAAATAGTTGTGCTTTTTTTTATTTCACTACAAAAATCTATATTTTCACGAGTTTACGTGGCGTTTTCCAATCGTGACAAGTAAAAACAATATAGCCATAGTTCACGATCCCGTGAGTGACGCAAATACATCCAGTTAGTGACGCAGTGAGTATTGGGAATACCATGGTGCGGCAATACCATCAAAATATAATGCGTTGGGATTTTAATGAATAGTTGGATTGCATTTATTTGTTCATTGAATTGAGGGCGCTCGCGTCGGTTTGCGACGTTTTTAATTTGAAGCTTCCGCTGATGGGAAATACATTCGCATAAAACATTTGCATTGGCATTCATCACTTCATATTCACACCGTTACCGCGATTTCAACGATACATCCATGAAAAGCCAACCAACGTCCATATCAAAACAAATATACCACTCAAAATATGCAGTACATCGAAAAGATGTAAGATACTTCAGTGTCTGTACATGAATTTGCATCACTCACTGTATTGTTGTTTGCCATCCAGTGCGTGCTGGCTACCGAAATAATTCAAAAACTATACTCAACGATCTTTCAAATGAAACAGTTTAATTAAAATCGCTTATATCGCTAGGCGTTACGAATGTGCGTCAAACATTTACATAGTTTCTTGTATAGCTTGAGCAACGACAAATATCCCCTCTTGGATTCGTACGAATTCGTGTACGAATAGATATAATGAGGTGAATGATTATGAGACCTTTCTTCCAGCAAATATGAGTGGAACAAAAAAATTAAAATTTTTGCAGTGTAATATCTCTCGATTTTTAAACGCTGATTCGTACCGTTTTTTAATTGGCAGTACCTAAAACTAGGTACTGGTTCAAATGTTGTATCAGTACATCATAAATTTGTTGTAACCTGATTGATACGGTATACCACGTACCGTACCGAAAACAAGATTTTAACACCGTACATGATCTCTGTATTTCTCACAAAGAATGTGCCATTCGAAAACGTTTGTGTATTTATAACGGAATTCTATTACAGTCGTATAATTCCATCGACTGGAATTCCAAATATTTTTCATATGAAAAAGTGGAGTTTTTGTACCGAACTTCGAATGTTTGACAGCTAAAACTGTCAGACATATGGATTATTGCTTGGTACATCGGAATGTATACCAAATATGTTTGGAATTTGGTATAGAAATGCCACCTTTTCATATTAAAAACATTTCAAATTCCAACCTTTTTCCGAATATGGCACCGACAAATTTTCCAAACAAATTGTCAATAGGACGCTTCAGTCTGCGCTTCGCCAATAAGCAACGAAGAATAGTGCAAATATTTATTTTGCACTCTTGTTAATTCCTTTTGTTTCCATCCACATCAAGCGAGATAATGTGTACAGCAACAAGCAATCTACTAGACAATATTTTTTTTGTTTTCACACTTAATAAAAAATCTGGATACGTCACCATCAGCTTGATTTTGATGAATTTGCCACTATCAATTACCAACCTTTTCTGACATTTGGCCAACTTTCATACAAAAAAGTTTGCAAACGTCAAAAACAAACCTATCGGAGACATAACCACAAATTTCTTATTTAGTGTGTAAATTATTACTCCGCAGTGTGTTCTATGTTGGGTATGGAATCAAAAAAAAAATAAGCAAGAGCACTTATAGGCAAAGCGAATACTAAAGTTCTCGCGCTCTTTTTTGAGCGCCAATTGAATGCTTGGGTGTTGTCAACATTCAAATCAAAAGACTTGCTCTAAAATAGAAAAATCTCATGAAATTCTGGTTTATTCTTTTACTTAACAATTTACAAGAAAATACTTACTATATGGTTGCGGTCTGCTCCCATAAAGAGGATCCTGAAGAAGAGGAGATCTACCATTTCCAGAAACTTCCTTTGCTATAACGTTTGAAAGATTTTGAAAAATTTTCACATTTTAGTTATAGAGTTTCATTATGAACTCAGCTGTGTATTTGTTAGGAAAATTATTCATTTGATTGACATTATCCTAATTGTTTCGCGTAGAATAAAAGCTTCTAATGCAATTAGTAAACAGCTCATGACTAATGTTCGGAACTTACACACTGTTAATACTTGTCAAATGTTAATACTTGTCAAGTTGGTAAATTTTAATTAAGTGCGGAAAAATGTGTATACAATAGAATTTATATGAAATTGACATGTTTTCCCGTCATCAGAATTTTTTCCCCAATTTTATTCTTCCGGTGTACACAACTGAAGTATAACGTCCATTGCTACACGACTGTGTGCGAAAAAACTACACTGAGAATGAATTTGAGTCAAAATATTTCATCTCTCTTCCAGCTTGGAGCAATAATGAATCATTTTTTTCACCACATGTTTATTCACCAATAGTGCGTTTTCCGCTAGGTTTCTCATGAGAGGTAAGTGATATGAATCGGTAAGAATGAAATTTAGACTCTAAAAAAGCTACACAGAAGTGAAACAAGAATGAAAATCTCTCACAAGTTAAACACGAAAAAAAAAGAATTAAATATCATAAATGTACGAAGATTCCATGCGAAGATTGGCCAAATACATTCATTAGCTGCATCGCATATTCCTATGTGCATTTTTGTATTAATGCGTATTCTTTGAATACAAGCAAAATAACATAAATTTGTCAGCAACTTATGCAGAGCCAATGTATTAACTGTGCGAGTGATATTCTGGACCTTCATCCTTACTAGTAAAATCTTTATTTGAATGAGATTTCTCCCCGGATTTTCTGCAAAATGATTTCCTCTCTGCTTCTTCAAGATTATTTTCTTTTATTTTGAAAATAGTTTTGATTTCTGTTCGAAGTCGGTGACTGATAAGTTTTTCGTAAATAATTACATAGGTGTAACTAAATAATAACTAGTAAAAGTTTTTATTACCTAATAGATTTTTGAGATCATATTTTACTAGTTACGTACATTAGTTGTTATTAGTAATAAAAAAAGTAATTATGACTATATTATTCTTATAATTATATTACTTCTTATCAGATTTTTATTATTAGATTTCTTACTAGATTTTTTATTAGAATTTTATTACTTTTTTATTCTTTTTAAAGAATTTTATTAAATCCTATTTTCGATGGAAAATAATGAAAATGGCTGAACTCAAAACTAATGAGATTTCATTAGATTTCTTCTGAAGCGTCATGTTGATTGGATACGTTATGAGGACTATGGTTAAAGCAAATGCACATGTGCTTATTAAAACGGCTAATTTTCGCATGGGTTTTTCGGGCATTTCTGATGGTCTGATCTAAAAAATAAACTTATCAGCTAATACGTAACATCGGACTTAATTATTACTTATTACTTTTTGCCACTAATAGTAATTACTATATATAGCAACTATAATTGCTGGCATTCTATTACTCAAATTTTCTAAATGTATGGAGACGCCCATTTTTTAGTCGCCTCCTCGTAAAAAATGAAAAATTTGCGTCTCCATCCACTTCGAAAATCTGACTAATAAGATGATAGCATGTTCCGGCAGCAGCTTGAGTTAATGTTACATAAGTGACGCGAGCGCCCTCTGTTCCAAAGGGCACATCAATGTAACTAGTTTAACACCTCAAATCGAAACTTAACAGCGCGCCAAATCAAAAATTTAGGTTTATTTCCGCACCATAGATGCTATTAGTTATATTTACTTGTGATCTTATTAGACTAATAAGAAGTCATCTTATTAGTAGCTAATATATGAATTATTCAATTTTCATATTATATTTTTTTAATTCAAAACATTTCCGGTCGCGTTCGTTCGTTGCGATAGTACCGTCAGTGTGTTTGTTAGTTTTAACATTTTTACTGAATAAACTATACCTTCGATAAGTCACGTGCAAACAGCACCACTCAGATTCATTAAATTTGTATTATACACGGCAATGATGCGTAACTTCAGACAATACAACGCGATGTTGCTAGTAGTAATAGTATATACGAGGTAAGCGCTATTTGTCGCAACCTCTCGAACGAAGAGAGACGCAGAGACGAAGTGTGTGGTGATTAAACGAAAGCGCAGCGTCGAATGCCCGCGCATGGTAATGCGAACAAGCGGCTGAAGGATTTTTGCATTCTCTGCGTCTCCCTTCGTTCGAGTGGTTGCGGCAAATAACGCTTACCTCTTATATATTATTACTACTAGCAACATCGCGTTGTATGGCCTGAAGTCAACCGATTGTCCCAAATTGAGCAACTAAAAACTTTAAAAAATGGAAATCAAGCTCATCGTTTACTCTCAGAAGCATACCCTGAATATGTTTTGTCGATTAGAAAGTACCAGAAGTGGTTTGGGCGTTTCAAAAGTGGTGATTTTGACATCGGTGACAAAGAACGTCCGGGATAGCCGAAAAAGTTCGAATATATAAGAAGCATTTGTCGATGAAGATCCATGTCAAACGCAACAAGAACTTGCAAATTTGTTAGGAGTTGATCAAGCAACCATTTCCAGACGTCTGAAAGCATTGGGAATGATCCAAAAGCAAGGAAATTGAGTCCTATACGAATTTAAGACGAGAGACGTTGAAAGACGATTTTCACGTGTGAACAGCTACTCCAACGGTAAAATCGGAAAGGTTTTTTTGCATCGTATTGTCTCTGGCGATGAAAATTGGGTCTGTTACGATAATTTAAAGCGTTATAAATCATATGGTTACCTCGGTCATGCCTCAATATCAATGGCAAAGCTAAATATCCATGGTTCCCAAGCCCATGCTCTTAATTTAGTGGAATCGGCTAGGTGTTATTTATAATTAGCTGCTCTAACCTAAAGGAAATCTCTACCGAATACAATTGATGCGTTTGAGCCGAGAATTGAAGGAAAAACGGCCGCAATTCCAACAAAGTGATTTTGCAACATTACAAAGTGATTCTGCAACATGACAATGCTCAACCACATGTTGCAAGGCCAGTAAAAACATACTTGGAAACGCGGAAATGGGATTTCCTACCCCACCCGCCGTATTCATCAAACATTAATCCTGACTACCACTTGTTCAGGTCGTTGACGCATGGCTTGGCTGAGCAGTACTTCCGTTCTTATGAAGATGCTAAAAAAAAAAATGGATCGGTACGTGGATAGCTTCAAAAGACTGTCCTTTCATCGAGATGGAACCCCTAAATTTCCAGAGAGATGGGGAAAAGTAGTGGCTAGCGATGGACAATACTTTGAATAAAATACATTGTACCAATTTTTTACAATGAAGCCCCACATAATTGTCATGTTGAAGAGTTAGGTTGATAGGCATAACTAGAGGTGTACAGCACTATTCCCAGCTGAATGAAGCTGCTTTCAAGTTATATTAATTCAAAAAACGAAGATAAGAAACGTCAAACTGCATTGTTGATATTGTACCGTCGCTGTAGCATTTCTATGATCAAAACTGTATTTTAGTCGTTTTCCGTCTAATAAAAATAATCATTTTAGTCAAGTAAAGTTTTGTTTTCAAGCGTGATAAAATTTTAGATAAAAGTGAGAAAGTGTATTTAATCTTTTGGTTATTTCTGTTGTTGTATTTGTGTCAGAATGGTACCAAATCAGAAGTGCAACCGAGATTCGTGTCCAATGGATAATGTAAATGCACCGAAAATGAAATGGGCGAAGTGTAAAAATCTTTGTTATTTGAAACGTTTCGGTTTCGAATTGGCAGAAGGAAAAATGACAAAAATGACAATGACATTGTGAAACTCATTGGAAATGGCATCGATATTTACGCGTTTTCGGCTAGCTAGCGTTTGCATGCTGTGACAACTCGCTGTCATCGGCTGACCGTAATAATGCAATGAAAATTCCAGCTGTTCGATCGAATTCACGTTCACGTACAAAAACAAATGACAACAATGAAACGATTGAAAATGAGCTGACCAGTATCAAAGCAATACCAATCAATAAAAAATTTGCCAAAACCGACAACCAATGAAAACAAGCGTAGAATGCTCCCACACCATCAATCACACCAAACACACCGGTTTCACAATCAACATTTGCAAAAGTTTTCTCAAAAATTTGACAGGTGGTAGATCAGCGCCTCCTGGTGTTGAAGCAATGATTTACCGCTATACATTATTATTATACCACATGACATAAGAATTCGTGTTTCTAGTCTGGGTGCACTGTTTTCTCATAGACGACACTTATGTCATTTTTTACTTTTCCGCACACACCACTAGGTGTGGTAATTTACTTTTCCGCACACACCACTGGGTGTGGTAAAAGTATTGCGATCGGTCCAAAAAATTCAAAATGCTGGGAATAAGCTTTCTATGCGTTTTGAACCTAGAAAAAACGATTGCAACCATTCCCGGAGCAAAATTTTGTCCGTGTGTGGTACGTTGTCCGTTGTCCGTTGTCCGTTGTCCGTTGTACGTTGTCCGTTGTACGTTGTACGCAAAAATTTGTTAACACGATAACTCAAAAAATTGATTTTAGAATTGAACAAAAATTTACACATACATTTGTCTTCATTAGGAATAGAAACCTATTAATTTTCAGCCCAATCGGATAATTTTTTCGGGTAGCTCTAGTGGAGTCGAATGGAAAAATGGGCTGTTTTTCAATATAATTAAGAAAAATTTGTATGGGGACTATGTCTAGTTCGCACGGTATCATTATGAAACTTTCAGAATATTAATTTTTTATGAAAAAAAAAAGTCTTTCAAAATTTCAAGTCATTCCGATGAGATTTAGGACTACCTCCGCTGCAACATTTTCGATTTTTGGGGTCTTCTCGTGGTCGAAACGAAAAATTTGTATAGCGAATATCTTAAGTTCACATTGTATCCTATTGAAACTTTCAGAATATTTTTTTTTCGTGAAAAAAATGAGTCATGCAAAATTTCAAGTCATTCCGATTAGATTAAGGACTACCTCCCTTGCAAAATTTTCGATTTTTGGGGTCTTTTCGAGGTCAAAACGAAAGATTTGTATGGCGACTATCTTAAGTTCACATTGTAACGAATTGGAACTTTCAGGATATTATTTTTTTATGAAATATATAAGTCACACAAAATTTCAAGTCATTCTGATAAGACTACCTTCCTCACAAAATTTTCAATTTTCGGGGCAAAATTAAAATTTTGTCATTAAATTGGATGAAGTATTTGTGATTTTCTAATCTGTGTTTTTTCATCAATTTGAATGCTCATTACAAGCTATCCGTGCTCATTAACTTTTTAACGAAAGTTGTACATAACATAAATGTGGAATCATATTATTCGTTGGCATGAATTGAAAGTTCACATCAGAGTGCACTAATCGTAATTGTTATTACCAATTCAAAAATAGAGAACGTTGAAGTAAAAATTAGGAACTGAGATGTTTATTCGTTTTTTTATTAAAATTTAAATTTGAATCACATGATGTGTAATGACTTGAAATTCGATCTCATCGTAATAACTTGAAATTTTCTGTGATTTATTCTCAAAGTTGCATAATGATACGATAAGAAATCAACATAAATCCAATACAAAAGCGTAGTAACCAATGAAAAACGCGTAAACCCGAACAATTTCGGGAAATGTGCGGAAAAGTTAGTTTTACGTACGTAAGACCATTTATTAAGTAATGGTAAAATTTCATTGTATAGTGGTAAATCACACTTTCACCACCAGGCGGCTTTGATTTATCATCAGTCAAATTTATGTGTTAAAAGAAATATGCTTCCAGTGTCACAAATGAGCAATGATTTGACTGCAAACAATGAAACTCATGCAAATAAAAAAACGGATACAACCAAGAACAATTAACCATCACCGAAAAAGGTTGTAGTAGCATAATTGGAAAGCCAACGTCGCCTAAGCAAGTGGAAGAAAGGAAAGAAAAAAAAAACAAAATTCGAAAAATTCGTTTGGGTGTCTTGGTTGCATTGAAAGACATCGGTGGACGAAATGACTGAATTTATCTTGGACAACACCAACACCAATGCCACAAACTCGTCAATCAAGTTGATTTGACTAAACTATCGTTGGTATCGTTCAAAATTGCCGTTTTCATAGAAGATTTTGATCATCTTTTAGATCCTGATACATGGCCACAAATTTGTGCTGTAAGGGAATTTTGCGAAAATGTCACACTGAGTGACTTTATCATTTCATTAAGCACCGATGAATCAACACAAAAACAGCGAGAAAAAGTACAGAAAACGAATGAAAAATACTTAAAACAACAAACGAAAAATGCATCTCCGTCGAGAATGAACTCAACGAACGCAGTAGACACGACTCAGTCGTGAAAAAATTAAACTAAACTGTTCATCTTTATTATCAAAATACTCGTTGACTTGGAACAAAAAATAATGAATTAAATATTTATATCAACGCTATCTTGCGATTACGACATAATTGCGTTAACCGAGACATGGATGAATGATTCCCACTTAGATTCTGAATATTTTTCAAATTTGTACAACGTTTATCGATGTGACTGTAACAAAAACAATAGCGTGCACACATAAAATCAATTCGATAAAATGCATGCTCTTTTGCATTTTGACTTTAAATTGTTTGCACGCCTTTACACAATGCAAGCGAACGATGCTTTGTATCTTCTCCTATGTAAAGGGGTGGTGAATGCCGTTGGACCGCGCCATCTCTACCTAAACGAATGTACTAAACGCTTCAACATTTCACTAATTGTCTGTATATTTTTGTTTATGCTGATTTATGTTCATTTTGAAAGGTATTGAATAAATCAGATATACAAATGTTTACAGCAAATAAGAAATATTTGAATAGCCATATTTTATGTTTTTAGAAATAAAACATTTGTGAATCTTCAATCAACAGCTTCTCGCCAAACATATTGTAAACGTTCTCCTTCCACTTCATCAAACAATGACGAATGACACCAAAGATCGGGCTAATCCAAATACATTCTTGTTGGATCTGCTTGATATATATAACATGCATGTTACAATTTGTAATTATAAATTGAGGCTTTACACCACATTCCACTGAATTCTAAAGCAATTACCTGCTATTCCAAAGTTAAGTTTCGTTTGAATTGAATGTTTTTCACTTGCTTCGCAAAAGAATTTTTACACTGGAAATGTGACCGATAGTGTTCGCAAGAGAGCACACATTTAATTTCTTGAAATTAAATGTTTTTTCTAAGCGTAGAATTCGTTTTAAATTCTTTAGATTTGAATTGCATCAAATGTCACACAGCGAGTTTGACAGGCTCCACATCTTTGCTGTCATTGTTTGAAAAAGGGGAAGAAGTGTTTACCATCCATAGACGAATGATACAGAGGGCGCTTCTGTCAAGCTAAGTGTCAAAATTCAATTTTGCATCTATAGGCTGACACAATGACATAACAGAATACACCAATACAAGTACAGTTTTGAGCAATTCCAAACCAGTACTGGTATGGATTGTTAAAATGTCACATTTTGGCACATATACAATCTAAGATTTACGTGTGTGTACGGTTTTCAAAGAATGATATCCTCGATATCCTTAAAGTGCTAATGAGAATTGATATAAACAAAGGGGTCGGGTCCTAACAAAGTTTTTATTTTATTACGAAATTGTGCAAATGAGCTTGCATTTATTTTGAATAAATCATTATCTGTGTGTATTTTGCCGGATAATTGGAAACTTGCATACATAAAACCGATTTATAAATTTGGATCAAAAATTCTATTTTAACTACAGAAGCATTGTGAAAATGCCTACAAATGGCAATTTTTTTGAATAAATAAACAATCGCATCAAAGTAATGTTTGAACCAAGAATATCATTCCGTCAACTGAATAGACAACATGGATTCAAACTGCAACTAATGTGTTGGAATTCATTGAATTTTCTCTTTGTGGTTCGAAAGTGGTAATCAAGTTGATGTGCTTTGTACCGATTTTTCGGAAGCATTCGACAAAGTGAATCATAGAATTTTGATAGAAAAGTTAAACGGTTAAACAAATTCAACTACCCTCTGACACAATTAGGTGGATATGGTCATATCTCCGTAATAGGGGGATGAACGTAAAGATTGGTGATTATTATTCTTCATTTTTCACAACTTATTCGGGGGTTCTTCAGGGTAGTTCCAGTGTTTGTGTTCGTTAGTTCGTCAACGGTGGCCGTGAAAACAAGAGAAGTGCACCGCGAATTATTGTAATCTTAAATTAAACAGACATCTTCGCATTTTTCGCATTTCATAATGCAAATGATCATGGAATTCGATTTTATTTTGTCTTAAGATTTTTCTGTGCTATTTATGTCAACATTTGGTTGCGTTGATTCACTTAATTTCCAACTGAATTCTGGTTCCGGTAGCAAGAAGTCACCAAAAAGAGTGAAAGTGGAGAGATTGAGAGATGTGAATGTAACAAGAGATTTTTCAGCAACATTAAGGGAAACATTTACGCAGGTCGAAGTGAATGAAAAGTTTGAATGGAATTTGTTTTAGGAAGTGATTGTAGAAGTAGCAAAAGAGTGTTGTGGCATGTTTGTAATAAAGAATGGGAGAAACAAGACTGAATGGTGGAATGAAGATATTAAAATTTCTGTGAAAGAAAAGAGAATGAGATGGATCCGCCAGTTGCAGAACCGAACTGATGAAAATCTGGTGTCGTATAGGGAACAAAAGCGTGTGGTGAAAATGATGGTGAAAGAAGCAAAAGAGAGAGAATGGGTGAAGTTTGGACAGGATCAAGAGGTTGCTGGACAACAAAAGAATGAGGTATTCTGGTCAAGGGATAAGAATATAATTAAGTTGAGTTGGGGTAAGGCAGTGGGTGTGGATGAGATTAGGGATGAATATCTGATTAGCAGTGGTTTGGTAGGTGTTCGCTCGTTGTATCGCATCTTACATTTAGCTTGGGGTTCCTCTGTTTCCCCTGAAAAGTGGGGTGGCGCAGTCATTTCTTGGAACAAGTTTCCCAACTATCGGTCTATAAATGCTTGTTTTTGTTGTATTTGAAATGATTGATTGAACAACATCCAATTTTACTTCACATTCAACACAACATTCACAAGGCGATGAGTCACAAGGTATATTCGTACGATTCGTACATTATATCTCATGTATCGAGCAAAATATGTTCATTGAAATTCAAATTTCATTAAAAATTAAATTGAAATATCATGACTAGCTGATTTTGCCCAATATAGGAGAGCTAAAATAACAATATGTCCAAGGTTCTGCAACACCGTTTTAGCTCCTCAAACTACCTAACACGTGCTTTTTATCGTTCAAGCTTGTCATATGCAAAAACATGGACGCGAAAAAAACGATAATTTGGTATGTGTTTGTCAGTTTCCACTGTGAGTGGAGTCTAGGCTGGATAAAATAAGCCGTATCCCATGTGAAAATAAGGTGACTGACTGACTGACTGTCTGACTGACTGACTGACTATGTTGATTTTATACAATATGAAAACCAATCAAAGTTAGCCGACCGTCCCAAATTAAACAACAAAAGACGGCTACAGTTTACTGCTTACATTTTAACTATAATCGATTAATATCTACTTTCTGTACTGAAAAAAGTCAATCATAGTCAGCCTACGTCTCAAATCAGTCAGTCTCTTTGTTTCCACACGGGATGTAAATGCCTTTTGTGGCTAATTCCAAAAATACAAAACTCTTTCTTCCAACGTGAACTAGATTTTAATGAATGTGAATATACTTAGCTCGCCAACGAGGTTAGAAATAGCCTTTTGCAATTACAATTCGTACGACACTGCTAAAGCATAATATATTATTATTCAATATACTGAGAATTTTTAGTCTAATTCTGTTTTGATCGTAGGTTCGAGGAACAGTGCAACTAATACATATACTTCAGGATACTTCACTCATAGAACATGAGTTCACACACACACACACACACACATACACACACACACACACACACACACACACACACACACACACACACACACACACACACACACACACACACACACACACACACACACACACACACACACACACACACACACACACATACACACACACACACACATACACACACACAAACACACACCAAACTGTTAAATTCAGCGTGGTAACCATTACAACTTTGTCTCAAAACATATTGGACAGATAATTATATTGATGATTGAATGTAATTATCAAATTATTCGAAATTCGGTACAAAAACGCCACAATTCATATAAAAAAACATTCCACTATATGAAAAAATTCCACCGCTTGAATAACTGCTTTTCGTATAATCTATTTACATGTGAATATATGTGATATGACTATCGCCCGCTCTTGAACTCATCTTGACGTTTACTTTTTATTGTTGTTGTCATTTGCATTGCACACCGTGTATCACCACATCACTCATTCTATATTCTTCATTGTTGCCTACATGAGCTTTTTTTATAAACAGTCACAAAAGAGGTTTTCAATACTTACCATTCAAAGTGTAGTCCCAGCTAGAGTCACTGTCATTTTTATATACATTCAGCTTTTCTGGCTAGAAAGACAATGTTCTCTTAAGTATTTAAGTATACCGATATTTAAATTTTTTTATTATGAAATGACATATGAGCAATTGAAAATGAAATTGTCATAAACGAGAGCAGAAGATGAGATTTTTCTTACTCTTTTAAAAAGGATTTTGTTGACTTAAATATATGGGAAGAAAACAGAAGTAACTACTCAATTTATATACACACAAAGAAATCTGTTGTAAATATCATCTCAATGATATGTATGAGATGGTCTAATGTTTGCGGTAAAATTCGATATGAATGCGTGAAAATGCGTGAAAATGCGTGAAAATTTATCTCAACTTGAAATAATATATTTTGACCATCACATAGATTTTCACGCATTCATATTAAATTTTAACGCAAAGTTGCTATATGAAACTCGTTTGCACGAAATTTTCTATGTTTTGCGTTAAAATTTAAAATGACTATCACAATTTGAGAGACGTATAAATATTTTTGCAGATTTCTTTGTGTGTATGGGTCAAATCGGAAGAAAACCGAATCAATAATGAAAAAGTTAATAAACTGAAATTTTTTCCATCAGAACTGAATATTACTATATAAATGAAGTTTTATATATACACACACAAATGACTGTCAAATTCATTATGATTTCTGTATAATATAAACACCTAAGATGTACACAGAACATTCAAATCTGTATGCTGCTTTCTAGCAGAACGCGATGAACTAATCCAAGCAAACTATTCAAATAATATATGATAAGTGTGTGCGGCTTTCAGTATTTTCACATTAGAAAATCCGTATTTTTTGCGTGTCGTTTGTTCCCGAATTTTCCGATATTCACCGATGATAGAATCAATACCGTCCAACTGAAAGCCGCAAACACTAATTAACAGTGCTTTTGAAGATCATATCTCAGATCAATTTTGAGATCAAATACTAAATTTCACATTTCAAAACTATGGCTTAAATATGTCATTGGCTTCATTTGCTCTCTCTGATAGATCGTGTTTTCAGTCAAGCTCGATTAATTTTTGTTCGACGTCACAACCGTTGGTCAAGTACAATTGAGTGCGTGGGAATAAAAGTGATGATACGAAATCGTTCGAGCAGGGCTAAGAAAAAAGCATGTTTATCATGTTTATGCGGAATCACTATTTTGTAATGCGTTTTTGCCACAACAGCTCTCATATTTCTTTCCTTCTCGAACGAGTCTGTATCTTCACTTTTAATCCCAGGTACATAAATTTCGAAGGAGGAACTATTTTTAAAAATCGATCATTTCATTCAATACTGAAGAGCAAATTTTCGAAGAAATAAAAACAGTAAATTTAAAATGGATGAATATCAACCAAAAAAAATCTTTGATCTAATTGGGAAATTGAACTAAAAAATAATGTGATCTTATCTGAAACATTTTTGTGCTAAAACGGCTACTTTAAATCGTGTGAGCTGACAGCGCATGGGTGCAAAATTTATAAAACGAACAAAACTTCATTGTTGCTTGTCATTGCGTCTTCGTTCGTATTGTGAATTTGATGTTTGATATCTTCAAACAAGTTCCCTCCTTAACACTAGTGTTTTTTGAATACAATGTGCGCCTGAAAAACTGTCCTATTTATAATTACCTATTTACAACAGTAACATAATTTTTGACTATGAACGTTTTGAACAAAAAAAATCCTAGTGACACGCAAACTCACATTTAACCGAATCCAAATAACGTCTACGCGGTCTACCTCTACCGAATCGACGTTTAAATCCCCCCGAATCGTCTCATTCCGGATTCTGTTTTCCCACTGATCACGGCGCGAGACTCCCGATACCATTCTCAACACTTTCATATCAGACACTTCCAAATCATGAATTTCAATCCAGCTCTCTCCAGAATCAACCCAGCTCTCGCTTCCATAAAGAAAAGTTGGTCTGAAGATTGACCCGTGAATCAACATCTTAGTTTCTTTACTCAATTCACGTTTATTGAAAATGTGTGATCTTAGTTGCGCTACTACTTTATTTCCATTAACCCTACGCTGCTCAAACTCTTTATCAAACTTGCCATCTTCCGAAAAGATGCAACACGAATATTTGAATTGGGAAACTTGTTCCAACAAGTTGCCATTCAGTGTGCAATGAATTGGCTTTCGAGTTTTGCCCACATGCATAACTTGAGTTTTTGTGCCGCAAATGGTCATTCCGAAGTTCGTATAAGCCTCTTTCAAATCTTTGATACTATTTTGCAGCTCCCTTTCAGAATTGCCAAAAAGTACCAGGTCTTCTGCGTATGCCAGTGCAGAGGTAATTTTGTCCCCCAAAGCTACTGTACCCCTTAAATTGGTCGATAATATCTTAAATTGGTGGCTTGAAAATTCGTTAGCCAGTGCATACTTGAGTGGCAAATTAGCCGGCTAATTTGCTCATCACTAGTATTAGCCGAAAACTTTTTGATTGTATTTTGCAACTCTGTCATCCCTGTCATTCTTATATCATTTCCAATTAAAAGTAAATAATATTTGCTTTTGCTGAAAATTCGCAAATTTGATATGTGTTTCTGGCAAAAAGTCAGCCAACAATAGTGTCATGCCATCTATACGAGTTCCGTTTTTTTTCAAGCAATTATTGTTGAATATTTGAATACTTTCTAATACTGAATTGTTTATTATAAAATGACATACCTGTCACGCAGGTTATTGTGTGATTATCATGCACGTATTGGTATAATATGAATGACAGCCACATATACTTAGGGAAAGTCCCTTTGATCGACACCGCACGCTCTTGCGCTCTTCAAAATGGCTTCTTCATGTATATGTGGCTGTGATTCATATTATACTAATACTTCCATAATAATCACAATTTAACCTGCGTGACAGCTATATCATTTTTAAATACACAATTCAGCATTAGAAAGTACTCAAATACTTAAGGGTGTTGACAGTGTAATCACACCATCATTTTGCGAATCGAAACTTTATCGTAAAAGTATCAGTTCTTTATCTCAAAAATCGGAGAATGCGTTTGCATGCCACATCAATGTGAAAAGAATCATATCCAAAGACAGAGTTGAAAGTGTTGTTCTTATTTTAAATAGAAAATTACAAAAAGGACAGTGAAAATATCTCATAGACTTATTAGTATTTTTCATATAGAACACTGTTTGCTGGTGTATTCACTCATTAAATTAAACTTGACTTAGTGGATATACGAAGCAATAATGGGGATAATTCACGAAAAGTTAGAAAAATTCAAAGTGATATTGACATGTTTAAACCAAGCATCCAATTCATGCGCCTATAGGTAAAAACATTATGCTCATGGGAATAAGCTTTCATAATGCAAAATCACGATCCTACTTTGTGCAACTGCAAACTGTCTCCGTCTGAATGCTTCAAAGTTCCAGAAAATCAAAGATTTACGTCTCTTCAAATTGAATATTTTGAAGCATACACACACACACAAATCTGTGAGTAAATATTTGATATATTATTCCATCTATGTATAAATTATTGGAACCAGTTTGGTCTAAGTGTCAAACTTTGATAACCAATACACAGGAACTTTTGAATAATACATCCAATATTTACTCACGGATTTGTGTGTGTGTGTGTGTGTGTGTGTAGAGAGCGACATTGATTCTCTACTAAAATGGGCAGAAAAACACTCTTTATCGGTTAATGTCTTTCGCGTTCAGTTTTTAAATGATGTACCTCATCGGGCAACTCAAAAGAACATGGCATGTAATATTGTTATTCAATTTCGACTAATATATTTTATTATAGAATAATCAAAAAATTGAAAACTATTGTTGTGGATTCAAAAAATAAATTAAAAGGATAAAAATAACGCATAAACAATATTGCAGACCACGCATGTGATGAATGTCATAAAATGATTTAAAACTTCGAATGAACTTCACAGAAATTTCGTTTAGTTCCGATTAATCGAAATCGTTTGTGCGGTACATAGCTCTCTTTTCCTCTGGGAAACTCAAATAATACATTCTATTTTGCCGAATTTTCATCTCTGTTGATTCCCAATCTATAATTTCAGTTCAAAACCTATAAATTGGTATCATAAATGAATGTTGCCATTTTCAAAAAAAAATTGTCTTGGAAAAGAAGAGGTTTCATGCAGTGCAAAAACACATTGTGCCAAATTTGAATGTTGATTTATTTAAATAAACTATACTCGATATTTTCTTACTTTAGCAAAGTCAATTTTCAGGGTACAACATCCTGAATAAATGTCCGCTCCATTAAGATTTTCACGTGCACGGGCTGCTGATTCTAAAGTGTCAAACGTAAATGATCAAATCAAAGATACATTAATTTGAACAGTGCGGAATATCAAGTGCGATAAGTTAAGGAAAACGCTTAATGTATTTGGATAAATGCAAAAATTATTTCGATCAAATAGAAGATAGAATAGAAAAATTGTAAATAACTTCGCACAATATATCTATTGAATATATCGATAGGAGATTATGTTATTCAGCACTTATGGCTGAGTAACGGCTGAATAAAAACATACTCTCCTATCGATATATTCAATAGATATAAGGTAATAGATATTATCTTATCAGAAGCCATATAAGATAACTTTGACAAACATTTTCATTAGAAATAAACACAGTTCCAATTGCTACACGCATAAAATAACTGAGCCGATGAAAATAAATCATGAGCTTGTATTAAATGCATTCAATAGTGAAACATGAGCAAGACGCGTGAAAAGATAGCTATGAAAATATTGTCACGCAAATGCAGGACAAAAGCACATATTATCAACTACTAAACTATGCAGTTACACATTGGTTGAAAGATATATTGTTTTCCTATGAACATACTCACAAAACTTTGTAAGGTTTCGATTCAAAGTTTTATATAAAGTCAGGATTTTTAGAAATTTCAGCTGATATTTTGCCATAACTGTTTACAATATTTGCATATTTCTGTTTCAATCGCGGCCTAAAAATCAATGTGCAATAATTCAAAGTTCCCTTCTTGCGTTGCAATATTTTCATAACTCAATTCTGTGCGTTTTTCACATGTGTCTCTTTTGGAAATATTCATAAAAGCTCGTGAATTATTCACACTGGCTCGAATATGTAAGATGTTTCATTACATTCCAATGTATTGTTATGTGTGTGTTCGCGCGTGTGTATTTACGAAGTATATGCAGCGAGTACTATTCAATTGCATTAGGACGTTCTACAACGCCCAATATAATTTGATTCGTTAGTAAACTTTAAAATGTGACTTTCAGTCTATTTATCTGTGACTACTAGATGATAAAATCACCCGAATTGAGCTACAATGTGACCTATCCAATAATTGGTTTGTAACATACATGGGAGGATAAATTTTTCGTTATCAGATCAAACGCTGAAAGGAGGCAATAATATTCTATAAATAATTTTTGTTGTTTGTTGTAGGTATCACAAAAGGCATGAATAAAAAATTTGACGTTTCGATTACTCATACAATAAAAAAAATTCACTGGCCGTTTTTGTACAATCATTATATAGGAAGAGTAGGTTTGAACAATCATCATACTCATAAAGCTCATTCGCGACTGAACTGTCATCGATCTTCGTATGCATTACATTTGTTCAAAGATTATATTGTGTAAGCAAGCAAATTGTCAAACAATTGTGTGTTTTTGTGTGCTATTGATTATTTTTTCAAATTGATATGTTTTTGTTTGATCATCAAAAAGGATATTCCACCATTGCTTGGACCCCATTTTTTTTGAATATAACGATTCGCTGCACTTGCCCATGTGGACTGCTTATTGTGTGCAATACTTCCTAGAAATAAAGAAGAAGAATTTATTAGGTATTATTCAAGGAATGGGGAAATATTATAAGAGAGAATATAGATTACACAGAGGATTTTTTGTTGAGCTACTAAAGTATTTCCCGTGCATTGGTATCAGTGTATTTTTGGTCTAATATTGATCAGATATAATTTTGACACGTTCTTTGCGTTGATCCAGATCCAACTGATAGCAACACACATAGACCCAGAGCCATCAAACAAACTACTTATTTTCTTGTATACGGCAGATTTTCGAAAAATTATCATTGTACTACCGTGTTCTATCCGAATAAATGGTCTTACGTACGTAAAACTAACTTTTCCGCATATTTCCCGAAATTGTTCGGGTTTACGCGTTTTTCATTGGTTGCTACGCTTTTGTATTGGATTTATGTTGATTTCTTATCATATCATTATGCAACTTTGAGAATAAATCACAGAAAATTTCAAGTTATTACGATGAGATCGAATTTCAAGTCATTACACATCATGTGATTCAAATTTAAATTTTAATAAAAAAACGAATAAACATCTCAGTTCCTAATTTTTACTTCAACGTTCTCTATTTTTGAATTGGTAATAACAATTACGATTAGTGCACTCTGATGTGAACTTTCAATTCATGCCAACGAATAATATGATTCCACATTTATGTTATGTATAACTTTCGTTAAAAAGTTAATGAGCACGGATAGCTTGTAATGAGCATTCAAATTGATGAAAAAACACAGATTAGAAAATCACAAATACTTCATCCAATTTAATGACAAAATTTTAATTTTGCCCCGAAAATTGAAAATTTTGTGAGGAAGGTAGTCTTATCAGAATGACTTGAAATTTTGTGTGACTTATATATTTCATAAAAAAATAATATCCTGAAAGTTCCAATTCGTTACAATGTGAACTTAAGATAGTCGCCATACAAATCTTTCGTTTTGACCTCGAAAAGACCCCAAAAATCGAAAATTTTGCAAGGGAGGTAGTCCTTAATCTAATCGGAATGACTTGAAATTTTGCATGACTCATTTTTTTCACGAAAAAAAAATATTCTGAAAGTTTCAATAGGATACAATGTGAACTTAAGATATTCGCTATACAAATTTTTCGTTTCGACCACGAGAAGACCCCAAAAATCGAAAATGTTGCAGGGGAGGTAGTCCTAAATCTCATCGGAATGACTTGAAATTTTGAAAGACTTTTTTTTTTCATAAAAAATTAATATTCTGAAAGTTTCATAATGATACCGTGCGAACTAGACATAGTCCCCATACAAATTTTTCTTAATTATATTGAAAAACAGCCCATTTTTCCATTCGACTCCACTAGAGCTACCCGAAAAAATTATCCGATTGAGCTGAAAATTAATAGGTTTCTATTCCTAATGAAGACAAATGTGTGTGTAAATTTTTGTTCAATTCTAAAATCAATTTTTTGAGTTATCGTGTCAACAAATTTTTGCGTACAACGTACAACGGACAACGTACAACGGACAACGGACAAAATTTTGCTCCGGGAATGGTTGCAATCGTTTTTTCTAGGTTCAAAACGCATAGAAAGCTTATTCCCAGCATTTTGAATTTTTTGGACCGATCGCAATACTTTTACCACACCCAGTGGTGTGTGCGGAAAAGTAAAAATAACTTTACATAGGTGAACTCAATTTAGATCCATTGCAATATGAACATAATTTTTATTGACACAAATAATAAAAACAAATGAGTCATTGAAACGATTGAAATTTCACATCAATCCTACTGCCCAATAGATGGCGCTGAAGAATAGATATGATTAAAATGTCTCAAATAGTACGGTCCCGTTGAGTGGAATCAAAAATGGGCTGTTTTTCAATATAATTACGAAAAAATTGTATGGGGACTATGACTATTTCGCATTGTATTATTATGAAACTTTCAGAACATTATTTTTTTATGAAAAAAATGAGTAATGCAAAATTTCAAGTCTTTCCGATGAGACTTAGGACTACCTCCCCTGTAAAATTTTCGATTTTCCGAATCTTTTCGAGGTCAACACTGAAAATTTGTATGGCGAATATGTTAAGTGCACCTTGTATCCTCAGGAAACGTTCAGGATATTTTTTTTTATGAAAAAAAAAAGTCACGCAAAATTTCAAGTCATTCTGATGAGGTTTAAGACCTACAAAATGTTCAATTTTCGTGGTCAAAATTCAAATTTTGTCATTAAATTGGAAGAAGTATTTGTGTTTTTCTAATCTGTTCTTTTTCATCAATTTGAATGCTCATTAACTTTTTAACGAAAGTTATACATAACATAAATGTGGAACCATATCTATCGTTGGCATGAATCAAAAGTTCAGATCAGAGTAAACTAATTCGTAATTGTTATTACCAATTCAAAACCAGCGAAGAAGCGTTTGTTGAAGTAAAATTTATTTAGAAACGGAGATATTTATTCATTTTTTTTATTAAAATTAAAATTTAAATTACATGATGTGTAATGACTTGAAATTCGATCTCATCGTAATGACTTGAAATTTTCTGTCATTTATTCTTAAATTTGCATGGTGTTTCGATAAGAAATCAACATGAATCCAATACAAATCAGTAGTTTCGGGAAATGTGCGGAAAAGTTAGTTTGACGTACGTAAGACCATTTATTTCATTGTAATTGGGCGGATCACTTTATTCGTTGTTTTATTTGCGCGACGCGGAAAAGTATACTTCTTCGCACCAATACGGCAGATTTTAGTGTAAAATTCTTTGTTGTGATCCAACTAGCCTAGAAATTCAAAAATCTGCCGAAATAAGTGGGCGGTTTGTTTAAAAAAGACGAATTAAAAAGGAGAATTCTCTTGTTTACAATTAACATTGGTGGAATTGACAGATACTTGATACATGGCGCTCGTGCAACTTTTATTTTATGAAAATCTTTTCTTTGCATGTTGTTTCATCAGTGTATTTAGCAAAGTGTTTTTTCTCTTTTCACTTTTCAATGAAGTTGAAGCATTAAGCGTGTGATTTAAGCTAGCATTCAAGGCAACAGATTTTATTTGCTTTGTTTAATCTTCGATATACCGAAACGATTGCAATTTGTTTTTGTAATAAGAATTTATTCATTGTCGGTGACGAAATTTTTTTTTCGTGAAAAATGGACAAAGGGGACTCATTCAATTTCGGTTCGAAATATGTGACTTTATCGAATTTTTGCAGTACGAAAAAGCTTTAAACGGGGTGAATACAAAGTTAAAGGGGTGTATTTTATTCAAAAGCCATAATCTTTTTGACTCTTCCAAAAATTCGATCGCTTGATTCAACCGAAGATTTGCAAAGTCTTCATTTGAAAGTTATCGCCGACTGGAATCAGGATTTTACCGACGACCTACTTCTGCTCAGGTGTGTAGGGTATAGTCGTCTCATGTTTAATACCCTTTCTGGCCAAATAATAATTAATTCTCAAAATTTGCTGACACTCATTCGCCGCCGTTATCCGTTCTTTTCACCCGTTTGATTTTCGACATATTTCTTGAAATCGATAAACTTATTGAATGTCTCTGATTTTTTCTACAAGAAGTAAACAAATACCTTTCTGGTATAGTCATCGATAAAAGTGAGAAGATATAATGCATTTCCAAGAGATTTTGTGTTTTATGGTCCCATGAGATCGCTATGGACCAATTGTAACACCATCGTTGATTCTGTTTCACTTGTCTTGAAAGGCTTTTTGGTTTGTTTACCTTTTGAGCACGTTTCACAGTTTAAAATTTCGATCTCGTTATCTGCGAAATTTACACCATCAACTGCTCCGGCTCGCTTTTTTTCATTACTGGATAACTTGCATGGCCTAGACGGCGATTCCATTCGAAAGCACTTGTTTCACATTTTGCCAATAGGCATTGTTCATCGTAGGAATTCACTCTGTACACTCCATTTGATGATTTGCAAAATAAAACTCGTTGTTTTTCGTCGTTGTAAATTGAACAGCCTTCAGAATCAAAAATCACCGTATTACCATTTTGAACAATTTGTGGCACCGATAATAGGTTTACCGCTAATTCTGGAACATGCATTATATTTTTTATTTCCACATTTCCGTCGCCGAACGTCACTTTTCCATCACCAGTTCCGGTAACATCTATTTTAGCGTCGGTCGCTGCTGTTATTTTATCTACAACGCCGTTTTTATTTTCAATTAAGTCATTGTGCGGAGTCATGTGTTTAGTTGCACCACTATCAACATACCAATCCCTTTTTTGATTAGCTCCCAGAAAACCCATCATGAAAACTGCTTTAGCACTTTTTTCATTTTTGTCACTTTTCTTTTCTCTTTTGGGCTGATCACATTTATTTGCCAGATGTTGAGTGGAATTACAATTATAACACTTTCGTACACCCTTCTTTCCTTTTTTCCATGCATTTTTGCTCGGAAATGCATTGTTTTTATCTCCGGTACGGCAGTCCAACAGCTTGTTACTAGATCGCCCGAAATGCCTACTCCGTTTGCTTCTTATCCCATTATAAATGGTTTGAATTCTTCAGTCAGTCCAGATAGTAAAATAGCACCTAGCCATTCATCAACGCCACGAAGTTTATTCGCTGCAGACACAATCTTGTCCACATAATCTTGCATTCCGTTGCATTCGCTAAGCTTATTCGATAATAAGTTTCCAAGTAGCGCGATCTTTCTATACAGACCTTTGTCCTCGTAAAGCCTATGTAAACATAACCAAATATCCAAAGCTGTCGAGCAATTCTGGATGTGTGTGTAGATTGATGTGTCAATTTACCATCATCCGTCTCTTTTGCTACACCTGCTGCATATACAATTGCAGCCACTGTAGTCGTTCCCGATTCGTCAGGTCGATGAATCAAGCAATCACTGA
The DNA here is from genome assembly GCA_028476595.1 of Obolodiplosis robiniae. Classification (NCBI taxonomy): domain Eukaryota; kingdom Metazoa; phylum Arthropoda; class Insecta; order Diptera; family Cecidomyiidae; genus Obolodiplosis; species Obolodiplosis robiniae. The sequence continues at coordinate 315,760 of CM052017.1, read as the reverse complement.
GTCCTTTCAGCGCCAAAAAATTTTCAATTGCGAATTTCCATGTGTGAAAATTCTCACTTCCCCTCAATTTGTCGAAATCCAATTCCTTTCCCATTGTTAAAAAATAAAAAGATTCCTTCACTCCTTTTTTATTTTTATTTATCACGAAGATAAAAATTCAACAATTGTTAGTGTGGGGGAGAAAACTATTCGCACTATTCACAAATTCAATTTTATTGATATTATTCCAATTGAACTTCGCTTTGCTACCATATTAAAAATTGATCGTGTACTGAAATAATATTGCTATGCAAAACAGAACAAGTAAATAACAAGAACCGTTGTGTTTAGTTGGCATGAAAGAACTGCTTGTTTAATGACATGTTGTTCCTTATAGCGCGTACGCCCGTAATTTGATACATCGTTCTTATGTTATATTTCAACATTCGCCTGGCAAGAATTTTTTATGCATTTTGAACATAAAAAAACGATTGCGACCATTCCCGGAGAAATTTTTTGTCCGTGTGTGATACATTGTCCGTTGTACGCAAAAAAATTTTGACACGAAAACTCAAGAAATTGAGATTAGTATTGATCGTACATGAACGCAAAAATTGGTCTTCATTAGGAACAGAAACCTATTAAATTTCAGTTCAATCTGATCATGTCTTCGGGTAGCTCAAGGGTCTAATCAATAAATGGGCTGTTTTCAATATAATTGAAAACATTTGTATGGGGATTATGTTTAGTTCGCATTGTATCATAATAAAAGTCTAATAATATTATTGGGAGTTTCGGAAAGTTTTACACTTTTTCAAGAGAGGCTCTGCCAAAATTTCAAGTCATTCCGATGAGATTTAGGACTATCTCACCCACAACATTTTGTTCGTCGATACATTTGCGTATTTTGTAATTAGTTGAAGGTATATTTTGATTCATGTTTTTTTTTGTCGGTACTCTCTGTACTTTTTTACTCGTAGTATTGTTATTTCATTGTAAGAAAGTGAAATATTTGAAAAACACACACGAAGATTTCTTTCTTCTAAATTGAAATGAAGCCATGAAAAAACATGGCGCATGTTCTGGCCATACACCGGCATCTGTGCACATCACTTTTTCTTATTCTTCTTCGTTTAATGGGCTTAATTGGAAATATAACGATGTTTCGTAGTTGTTCAATGAGTGAGTGACTCTTTCCAATTCAACAAGCTACTCGTTTACTGAGTGAGAATGAGCTATTAACTCATTTTATAACTACAAAGCAATGTGAAGTATATCGTCACGATATGGCAATCCTATTGAATGAAGATGAAGAAGCAGTATTGTGCACATCGATTGTATGGATTTGAATAGCAAATGCCAGGATATGTTTCTGGCCAAAGTCCATCAATTTGCGGTAAATTCCAGTTGAACCAAATTTATGTCAAACCTAACATGGGTATTTAAGAAAAATTCACCAGCATTTTTAATTTACCGGCAGATTGATAGAATTGAAAAAAAATTCGGCAAACTTTTATAATATTTGGTCATTTTTCGAATTTAAAAAATTGCTATCGTTAGACTCTTCTTTCTTGACGTCAGATTTCAGATGGTACTCGCAACAATATTTAATTGATATTGAATTGTCCAATGTAATGTGATAGATAATGGTTTTAAATTATGTGATGACTTACCACAGTTATTGGATATACCGGATTGATTATGGTAAAGAGGAGAATGTGATTCGGTCTAGATGCATCATGTCGCTTTCGACGCAATTCATCTGCTTGTTGTGAACCCTGTAAGTAGTTTATTTTGTACATTGTTAGAGATGGTTTTCAATATAAAAAATACTGCAATTTTTATTTTATATTTGCCCTTTTACTTTTGGTGTGACCAATTTCAGGATCAACAATAACCAACTGTTCTCGCTGTCGGTGATTGAAAACAAAGTACCAATACTTTCGCAAACATGATTCTGAACACAGATTCGAATGATGCTTCAATTTCGTTTATTAGTAAGTAAAAAATACTAAAGTTGATCTTGAGTACGCAACACGATGCGATAGCTCAGAAAAAACTACATTGGATCTTATGAAACCTCAATGCACAGAATGTTACTAGTGCGAAACTAGCGAAAACGTTCTTAACCTATAAGCTTTAATGTGATTTTATGTCAATTTCACCACAGATGTGGTGATTAATATTTGTAATGATTTTGCTGTCAAGCACCGTGATGGTTGTTACACGAGAGAATTTAAAACTTTACAAAAATCGGAAAAATACGTATGCAGATAAAGAATACACAGTTGGGAAAATTGTGAAATTTGTTGTAAAAAATATATCAGAATAAAAAAATCGGCTGTAAAAAAAACACGACTGACACCGAATCCAAATAACGTCTACGCGGTCTACCCCTACCTCTTGGCCCATCAGCTTTGGCGAACAGAATCTGTTTCGGTACTCGCTCTTCTCCCATGCGTTTGACATGACCAAACCATCTCAGTCTGGATTTTCTTTCTTCCTCTCCTACCGAATCGACGTTTAAATCCCCCTGAATCGTCTCATTCCGGATTCTGTTTTCCCACTGATCACGGCGCGAGACTCCCGATACCATTCTCAACTTTTTCATATCAGACACTTCCAAATCATGAATTTTAATCCAGCTCTCTCCAGAATCAACCCAGCTCTCGCTTCCATAAAGAAAAGTTGGTCTGAAGATTGACCCGTGAATCAACATCTTTGTTTCTCTACTCAATTCACGTTTATTGAAAATGTGTGATCAAAGTTGCGCTACTACTTTATTTCCATTAACCCTACGCTGCTCAAACTCTTTATCAAACTTGCCATCTTCCGAAAAGATGCAACACGAATATTTGAATTGGGAAACTTGTTCCAAGAAGATGCCATTCAATGTGCAATGAATTGGCTTTCGAGTTTTGCCCACATGCATAACTTGAGTTTTGGTGCCGCTAATGGTCATTCCGAAGTTCGTATAAGCCCCTTCCAAATCTTTGATACTATTTTGCAGCTCCCTTTCAGAATTGCCAAAAAGTACCAGGTCATCTGCGTAAGCGAGTGCAGAGATAATATTGCCCCCCAAAGCTACTCTACCTCTTAAATTGGCTGATTTGATCAGCTTGGCCATATATTCTGCTGACTGAAACTGAGAATAAAACTTTTCAATATCTCAACTGAAAAAAAATTCACAAGAATGAAACATCCGAGAAAACCACATGAATATTTTTCAAGTTTCAGTTTTTCGTATTCTGTATTCAAGTTTCATTTCAATGTGACTTGAAAAGAAGTTTCAGGCATTCAAATATTAATAACTTATTACTTATTACAATATATTTTCTGCAGGAATAATTATTTCTAAGATATATTTATTCCAATCTCATTATTAATAGAATCATCTAGAAGTGGGTTTCAGTGGGTCCTAAAAATCGATCAGAATTGCTCCCGGTTCTGGAAGTGGGTTTTAGTGGATTCTCAAGATTGGTCAGACTGCCTCCGGGAACAGGTCCGGTCCATCCTGAAGATCTGAAGAACTGGGCGCAGTTCTGATCGACCTTGAGGACCCACTAAATACCACTTCCAAATAAATAAAATTACTCATTACAATCTTATTTCCAATAGATTGGAAGTATGTATGTCACCAATGTTGGTGTGCTTTGGAGAGCTTCCGACAGCGCCATCTATCCGAAGCAATTAGAATCTTAAGAACTTTTGGCAGATTTTCGTGTCGCCTATTTAGCGATCTAGTCGCCTCTCGGTACGCATGGAACGCTAAAGTACCGCAGCAGGCCGCTTGATTTACTTATCTCTATAAAACGTCGGGAGCGGGCGTTCACTGCTGTGAAATTAAAGTTTTTGGATAACCGTAAAGTGATGAAGAGCTTCAGTTGAAAGAAAAATCAGGGCAAAATCCATAAAATTTTATGAATTCACAAACACTTATACAAAGTTTTTTTTCTTGGCTTCATTTTGTTTCAATTCGTCTCAGATGTGTTCGCACACTGCTAAAATTAAAACACATTTATTATAGAATGAACATAGAAATGACAACACACCAGCCACAAAGTCATATTATCAAGCCGAATCGGCTCAATCAGCAACTTTGTATTTGTTTATAATCTCGATTATAGCGCACGATCTAATTACTGTGAATATACATAGCCAATCTATGGAGTCGTGTATTGTAAAAACTTTGTGGAATCTTCAAATTTCTAATCCGAATGTATATGTACGTTTTCCGTTTATTTTTGTAGTTTTAAAGCAATGACACAAAAATGTAAAACATATATGTTTAAATAAAATATATTCTAACGAAGATGAGTGTGTACGAATTGCTGAATTGTATATAGATTTTGCCCTGTATTTCAAATATTAAATGAATTTTCAAATTTGACAGCAAATTTTCGAATTTTTCGAATCGAAATTTCCCCATAGAAAAAAAGACCACCAGAAATACCCGAAAAATCCATGCGAAGTTTGGCCATGTTAATTTTTATTTCCAACCGTGACGTTATACGATTCAATTTGCCAGATTCAATTGAAATAAGATTGAAAACTGATAAATATGTCAATAAATATGAAGATGAATCTTGATATTTATTAACTTCCCATCTTAATACTCGTATCAAATACGTAATTTGATACTTGATACTCATCCGTATACTCGGTATTATAATCGATCTTAACACTAATACGTAATGTGGTAACTTTTTCAACATATGTGTGGTAAACTTATTCGGTACCACAATAAATAGGAAATTTACCACACCTGTTTTTTGTGTATTGTGAAAGGTAAAAGAGTGAGATGAATCCGCTGGTTGCAGAACCAAACTGATGAAAATCTGGTGTCGTATAGAGAACAAAAGTGTGTGGTGAAATGATGGTGAAAGAAGCAAAAAAGAGATAATTTTTCAGGATTTGGAAGATGCTGCACAGCTGAGCAAAGGTATTCTGGTCAAGGGTTAAGAATATCGGAAATGGTGGCAAGAAACGTACTCCTGGAGCTGTTCTGGACAAGTCGGGTAATATACTGGTCGGTAGAAAAAATGTGTTGAAACGATGGAGAAATATTTTTGCCTACATTTATGACAATAGTGTTCACAGCAATCTGGGAACATGTTGGTCTAGAGACGCAATACGGCATAAATTCCGCCCATGGTGCGACTTTTAAAAGAGAATACAATCAGGGGGGGAGGGTACAGAGGCACATCTGTTAGACTACAGCGAATATGGAAATCCCTAATACCAACGCCATCTGTAAGGCAATCTAATAAAACCTTAGTAAGGACACAACCACAAGCACACTCATGAGCGAAGGTGCCTATGGTTGTTCTCTTACTTATGTTTCATTTGAATACCTTACAGATGGCGATAATATTAGGGAGTTCCATATTCGCTGTAGTCTAATGGATGTGTACAGAGGAGAGGACATGGCAAAACCGGCTCTGGAGAACCAGGGGAAATACAATATCATTCATTTTATTAAATTACGTTAACAATAGTGGAGAGAGGAGCAAGGAAAAAAAAAGAAATAACTAAAACTATATTAACTAATTGGTAAGAAACTTCAAGACACTGATCCGAGAAAGTATTGTTCTCAGGGGTCAATCTATTCAAATGCTCACAGTTATCAGTAACATGGTCATAACGTTTTAATCCGTACATGTATCTATTCTTGTCGTTATCAGCAACAAGATCGCAATCAACCTGATTATGAGTGCCATGGGCACCCCAACCATATGTTACACCGATCCAATAATCTATTAAAGGATCGATTAGCGCTGCAGCCATATCACGTTTTATGTAATTGGGTATGAAATACTTGGTATTGACGTACAGAATTCGAGTTTTTGATCACCTGTTTTTACATCATTGATCAAATAAAAATTCAACCGACTTGTTTGATCGATACCGTCATTAATTTGATCAAAATCTACTTCGAGAAGTGCTTGACAATCATTCGCGAGCAAATGGCCAGTCATATGATCAAACACGTTGAGAGTATCATTAAAATAAATGGAAAACAAAGTTTGGCCAAAATTACTGCCCTGTAAAACACCGTTATTAATTGAGACAAAATTTGATTCATGATAACCGACTTTAACTTTTTGCTGAATGTGACTTTAAATTGAATTAATGAAATGAACTGCATCAGGAAAACCGTAAGATTCACAAACTTGAGCGAGAGCATTATGAGGTACTGAAAGAAGCGCGCTTTTAATATCGAGTGCAAGGATAATAACAACATTTTCTACGATTTAACGACGATCTGATACTCTCGGATATGTTCAACAATGAGGTGGTACAACTATGGTTTTTTCGGAAACCAGACTGCCGTTCATGAAGAATAGCATTCGATTCAAGATAGCCAGTGATCTGGATATTCAATAGACTCGCAAAGATCTTTGGAACTATTGAAATACTGATTGGTGTGGTCAGAAATGGACTGGAGACTTGGTACTTTATTAAGAGGTTTTATTATTAATTTATTCCAATCAGCTGGATAAACATTATGCAAAATACAATAATTGAAAATAAAGACTAACTGCTGAGCTAGTGATGGAATGATTAGATTGAGAATTTTAAGAGGAATGCCATCATCACCGATTGCATATCTCTTAATTAGCTGGAACGCGATGCGAAATTGATCAATGGTTATTTGATGAAACGATACATTTATATCCGTAGGAAGTGACAAATTGCTCAGATCAGCCCCATTAGAAGAATGAATAAAAGCAAAGAAACCATTGATGTCATCCAAGGGTGTGCAACGCCCATATAAATACACTGGGATGCGTAGTGGACTACGCCATGTAAATTACATATCGTTGTTAAGGCGAGTAGTCTTGTCGTTGCACATTATTGATGTCATCCAGATCAAAGTAATCGAGAATTTCGTACGCATTGTCATAATTCTTGTTACTTTTGCAACAGCCGAGTGACTCAATAACACTCCATTTCGATGGAATGGAATTGGCGTTATTTAAACTCTCAACTGTAGACTTCTTCTTGCTTCTATTAATAAGTGACTTGACTTTATTGGCTTTAGCCTTATAAATGTCAAGTAGCTGTTGTTGAGTATCTGCATTATTATGATTGTTTGACTTACAAGTATTATATGCAGTTTTTGTTTCATCCATAGCTTGTTTAATTTCATTATTAAACCAATGCTTGGGAGTATGACGAACACGACGTGATTTGAGGGGTGCAAAGCGATTAAGGAGATTTAGAATATTGTCATTCAGTGTTGTGACCATATCATCTACATTCAGATGACGGTCAAGGTTTCAATTCAATGACTCAACATAATCGCTTACTTCGACGGCATTTATATTATCAAATTTTCGACCACTGATAACAACCCTTGTGGAGCTATTCTGGCTGTCCAGTCAGTCAACCATTTTGGGAAAATTTGTCTGAAAAATGTCTAAAAATATAATCAATTTTAACTGACTGGCTGACTGACTAAAATTGGCTGAATTCGACTAAACGACTAAATTGTCGACTAAACGACTGACTGTTAGTCAATAAAATTGTAAATATTTTTCGAGAAGGGAATATTTTTATTAATTTTTTCAACTTTGATATTAGCACAATAGCAGATGATGAGAAAATTTCCCGATGGAAAATGCCCGAAAAATTTTACGCGCGCGATATTGTTTGTAAAAATTAAATCAATTTTTGATGACTTTATGAAATTACCAATAGTTGCAGTTAGATCTATTGGTAATTTGACAATTCTCCCATACATTAATATCAAATTAACGAATTAGTTTTATGTGTGTATATATCTCTCCTCAATGAGGAAAAATATATGTATCTCATCAATACTCTCTTCCACCTAAGTGACATACTCACTGAGGAATCCTCTGAAAAACAATGTATGAAAATAATAGAAAACATCACATCTAAATAATAATTATTATCATTCATCGTATTTACTTTTCATATCCATTTAAGGACGAATTTGAGACGCTTCAAAACTTTTTATATTAAAATTATTTGCTTGATATCGAATCTACTCTCAAAACTGATCCGAAAAAAATACTGGAAGTACGTGTCTCTAAACCGAAGAACATCGCCCTCCCCTCTATTATGACATTCAAAGGGAAAACATCATCATTAAGCGCCGGTAAAGCTGATCTATTCGCCGAACTCTTCTATAGCGTATACGAAAACGACAATGATAATTCTCCAATCGATCACTATTTCACTGACTACCAGCCATACTCTCAACGTATTGCTATCTCCATCGATGAGGTTTATGATGCTCTGTTAAACATCGACGCAAGCAGGGGCCCAGGTCCAGGTGGCGTCCACCCGATTATATTGAAGAAATGTGCCTGTTCGCTTGCCCCACCACTGCAAGTCATCTTCAACAACTCACTCCTTGACAACGACCGTTACCGACTTAATGGAAACATGCATCAATAACGCCAATATTTAAATCAGGATAGCGATCGAGTATCTCCAACTACCGAGGAATAGCTAAATTACCAACAATCGGAAAATTCTTCGAGTCAATTATCAACAAACGTACAACTGCGGAAACCTCATCAAAAATCTCAATAAGTCAGCACGGATTTATGAAGAACAGATCTACATCTACTAACTTGCTCGAATCAAATCGACGTATTTTATGGAGACCTTCAAAAAGCATTTGGTAAACTACAGCATCACTCACTTATCGAAAAACTGAAACAATTTGGTCTAAATGTTGATCTCATAAAATGGATTTGGTCCTACTTAAGAGACAGAAAGATGAATGTGAGCATCTGCTCCGACACGCCATCAACATTTACCATGAATTCTGGCGTTCCACAAGGTAGTCCATTTTGGCCCAACTTTTTTAATCATGTTCATCAACGATATGCCATCAAAAGTAGACGCAAAGATGCTTCTCATGTATGCCGACGATTCCAAAATGATCATCACAGTGAACAATTTCGATGATGCCTATCGAATGCAAAACTGCATCAACCGACTTTATCATTGTTGTGTCGAAAATCGCCTTCCATTAAATGTCGACAAGTGCAAATTCATGTTTTTCCACCGAAAACGTCAGCCATTTCAAGCTAATTATATCATGGGAGGTAAATAGATCACAAGAGGAACTACATTCAAAGATCTCGGCGTCCATCTAGACACAAAACTAACGTTTTGATGAGTATATAGATACAATTATTGCCAAATCGTATGCCAGCCTTGGATTTTTGCGCCGCTTCTTTTCGAACATGCTTGATCCATTCGCGCTCAAGAGCCTTTATTGCGCACTTGTCCGATTCCATCTCGAGTATGCTTGCTTAGTCTGACAACCGCACTATCAAGTGCATATCGACAGAATCGAGACTATTCAAAAAAAAAAAATTAGTCGTTTTGCTCTTCGCTACTTGAATTGGGTTGATAACAGCAATCCCTGCCCAACATACAAAATAAGATGCGATTTGATAGCAATCGAATCTCTTCACCGCCGTAAAATTAACATGAACATATAATTCCTCTAAGATCTTTTAAATGGATTCATAGACGCTCCATAGCTTCGAAGCAAAATCATGTTTAAACAGCCAAACAGGAATCTTCGCAGCAATCAACTTCTTCGAATTTCTTCACACTGTACGAACTACCTAACACCTGAGCCTCTGAATCGAGTTTGCAGAATATGCAACGATATTGATGCTAACATTCAACCATCAATATCTCGCAATTCACTCCGTTCGCAAGTAAAATCGCTTCAAATGATTCTGTGATTAATTTATCAATTTATTAATTAACTTGAAATTTTCAAGACATATTTCATCTTTAATGTGAATCTTAGGTTGGGGCTTGGGGTGCATTGGATTGTTGTAATTATTTGTAAATTATTGTTATTGTTTACTTTCATACAGCCTGTTTTATCTTAGGCGGTGTTTAAATAAAACATTATAAAACAACAAAACATATTTGTTGAAGAAACATGTTTTACCGCCAAGTTCCTTTGCTGAATGTGCGTATAATTTTAAAGTAATCTTATATTGGAAATTTACGAAACGCAATTAAGGAATTTATTTGAATTCGATTTAAATGATACATGGTTGTGTAAAAAAATTCAAGATATTTTCAAATTATTGAATATTCTGTGTAATAATGATTTTGAATTTGTAAAGGGTGATTTTTTAGCGACTTTCTTTTTGGCAGCACTGTTTTTCACAGATCACGCGTGATTCGTGTCTTGTGTCAATCTTGTTCAGTTTGGTCTATAATTTAACCATGAATCGACTTACAAACGAACAGCGCTTGCAAATTATTGAAATTTATTATCAAAATTCGTGCTCTGTGAAAAATGCTTCAAATGTGAAAATTGTCGTCAGCGACGATGCTCATTTTTGGCTCCATGGATACGTGTATAAGCAGAATTGCCATATTTGGAGTGAAGAGCAGCCAGAGGAAATTCAGGAGCTACCAATGCATCCCGAAAAATGCACTGTTTGGTGCGGTTTATGGGCAGGCGGCATCATTGGGCCGTACTTCTTCAAAGACGATGAAGGCCGCAACGTTATGATCAATGACAGACTTTTTTTTGCCAAAAATGCAAGAATTGGACTTGGTCAACATGTGGTTCCAACAGGACGGTGCCACATGCCACACGGCACGCGAAACAATGGCCCAATTAAGAGCCGCCTTCGGTGAACAGTTTATTTCACGTTTGGGGCCCGTCAGTTGGCCGCCGAGATCTTGTGATTTGACACCGTTAGACTATTTTTTGTGGGACTACACGAAGGCTCATGTTTATAGCGACAAGCCCGCTACGATTGACGCTCTCGAGCACAATATTCATGAATTTATTCGTGAGATACCGGCCGATATGTTGGAGAGAGTGTGCCAAAATTGGACCCAACGGATGAGCCATCTACGGCGCAGTCGCGGCCAACATCTACATGAAATAATCTTCAAACATTAAATTATATGGACCGTTCTATCGATTCAAATAAAGATTTCATGCATTTTTCTTAATTTTCTGTGTTTTTTTTTTCAAAAAAAGCTATTAAAAAATCACCCTTTATATAAATTATTTCTTTTATCACAATATTCACGGGTCAATCTTCAGACCAACTATTCTACGTATATGGTAGCAAGAGCTAAGTAAATCAGAGATTTTATTTCATGATCTAGGAGTGTCTTATATGAAAGTGTTGCGTTATAGCTCAGCACGTTTTCAATTTATTGTTGCAAAACATCAAAAATACTCTAGTTTCAATTGGCATCTGAATCACTTAGTGTCTGCAACGCTGTTGTATGATTGGACTTCACCAGAATGAGGCATTCAGAAGTTCTGAATCAGAACACTTTAAATACATTCTGATTTAAAAGTGTTTCGTACACTCTATTTCGGTATTTTCAATCCAATAACTGATGTTACAAATCCTAAAATGCACTTGTATCAATATGTGAATATGGTACTGCATGGAGACTTTGAATTAAAGTCTTCACTCTGTCTTTGTTTTATTTAAATTTATGTATTGAGTAATGCCTCTACTTAGATTTTGCAACTCGAATACAGTGCACTTCCTTTAATTCGAACCTCGTCAAGCGCTCGATAGTTCGAACGATTTTTCTCGATAATTCGTACCGATTTTTTTTCATTTTATTTTAATATTTTACGTTTGATATGTTTGAAAACGAAATCTGTAAATGAGTATCCTTTACTATGTGTCTTTTCTCGACTGATTTTGATAACGAATCAAAATAAATTCTGTGATAAGTTCATGAACAAACAGACAATACGCGTTTATTTTGCTATTCCAAAAAAAAAAAAAAAAAACACGTTAGACGTCGCTCACACCGATTTTATGCATGTTACACATTCAAAATGGATCTTGAAAACTTTAATAATATTGTGATTGTTTTAGAAATGATTTGCTTGCATTCTTTTTTCAATTTAAATGTAAAATATGATAAAATGCATCACGTTCCAATCGGAAATATGAAATTTAGAAACGAGATCGAATTCAGTCGTGCATTGGATTTCGCAAGTGAAACTTATTACAATGGCTCAGCCAGCAAAACGAGCTAAAGTGACATTGAATTTGAAAGAAAAAGTAGAAATTCTGGCCAAATTAGATAAAGATGTGCTTGGAAGTGTTTTGGCAATCGAATATGGTGTGACCAAATTTTCAATTTCATACATCAAGAGCGAAAAAAGTGAGATTTTGTCTTCAGCCACAAATCAACCAATATGATGTAGTGCAGAAGAGATTGCGAAAACCTGACTATCCGAAATTGGAGGATAAGTTGTATGCATGGTTCCGCGATCAACGAGAACGAAATTGTCCGATCGGTGCTGTAATATTGAGCCAAAGCAAAATAGATTTTTGTAAAATTGTATCCAGATCAAAGTCCAGAATCGTTCCAGGCAAATGATGGTTGGTTTCACAAATTCAAAAAACGTGTTGGAATTCGCTATTTGAAAATATGCGGTGAAAAGTTGGATAGTGATCATGGAGCTGTACGGCCATTTCTCAACCGATTGAACGACAAGATAGTACAAATGGGTCTCACGAAGGAGCAAATTTACAATTCCGATGAAACAGGCCCGTATTATCGATTGTTGCCAGAAAACACGTACATTTCCGAGAACGAAAAAGCAGCAGCAGGACACAAGAAAGCGAAAGAGCGCATCACAGTAATGCTGTGTGCAAATACCACTGGAACGCCACAAAGTGAAGCCATTGGTGATTGGTAAGACACGTAAGCCGCGGTGTTTCAAAGGTTTCCAGAATCCTCTCGATTACAACAGCTCGAAAAATGCTTGGATGACACTGAACATTTTCAAAGAATGGTTTAACACATGCTTTGTAAAACAGGTTAGTTTCTAATGTTATTTGCTCTGTTTCTGTCTTGTTGCACGATAAATCAACGACGGAAAAAAAATTTCCGTGCGAACATTTTTGGACGAGAATAATTTGCCAAAAAAAATTTCATACAAATTTGAAAATCAATCACGGTAAGCCATATATAGTTGACTTTAATCAATTTGTGGATACAGTCAGTCAGTCACTTTATATGCACACGGGTTTATAAGAGATTGACAAGGTTAAGACTCAATCTTGCCGAAGACACCCATCCGTTATATCTTATCAGTGATGTGCGATAAAAATAAATGATCCTACATACGTAAAACTAACTTTTTCGCACAATTCCCGACAGTGTTTGCCAAATTTTAAGTCATTACCATGAGATTTAAGATTAATTAATACCACGAATCAGCTGTGCCATGTTTGCGAATGTTTCGGTATTTGGTTCAAACTCACCAACAGCGAGACGGGAACTATTAGCCATTGCTGAATTTGAATTATTACTTTATTATTGAAAAAAAACATAACAAAAACTCGTGAAAATATGGATTCTTGTAGTGAAATAAAAGATAGCACACAACTTTTTCTTCAAATCCCTACAAACGATTCTCAGAGTATCGAGAGAGAGAGAGATTGAGAGAGAGAGAGAGAATTTGAAGATTTTGCTTGAGAATTGTGTTATTTGTTTCAAAAATGACTGGAGCAATAAGATTCAAATTTATTTGACGTTTACGTTGAACATTGAACTTAACATTATACCGTTCGAAGAACATTGCCATACATATATTTCCCAAATCTCTTCGGAATAACATGAAATTTTGTATGACTTAATTTTTTCATAATAAAATAATATCTTGAAAGTTCCAATTCGAATGTGAACTTAAGATAGTCGCCAAACAAATTTTTCGTTTTTTCGATTTAATGGATGAAATTCAGATTGCAATTAATAAGTTGAGTTGGGGTAAGGCTGCGGGTGTGGATGAGATTCGGAATGAATATTTGATTAGTAGTGGTTTGGTAGGTGTTCGCTCGTTGCATCGTATCTTACATTTAGCTTGGGGTTCCTCTGTTGACCCTGAAGGTGGCGCGGTCATTTCGCCAATTCATAAGAAAGGCAGTAATGGAGACTGCAACAACTAAACAATTTTGGAAAAGAGAACAAGAGCTATTGTCGAATCGCTCTTGGATGAAAATCAATCGGATTTCCGCCCAATGCGCGGCTGTCAAGATCAAATCTTTTGCATAAGACAACTGATGGAGAAATTCCTTGAAAGAAAAAGGGAACTGTACTTCTATTTCGAGGACTTGCAGAAAGCATACGACTGCATTCCCAGATCTAAGTTGTGGTCAGTCTTGGCCGATTATGGTGTGAATGGTTATCTTCTCAACGCGATCCAAAGTTTGTACGCAAACAGTAAAGCATCAGTGAGAGTGGATGGAGATTTGAGTGAATGGTTTGAAGTACGTAATGGTCTGCGACAGGAATGTACAATTTCACCTCTTCTATTCATTATTTATATGGTCAAGCTGATCAAATCAGCCAATATAAGGGGTACAGTATCTTTGGGGGGCAATATTATCTCTGCACTAGCTTACGCAGATGACCTGGTACTTTTTGGCAATTCCGAAGGTGAGCTGCAAAATTGTATCAAAGATTTGGAAGAGGCTTGTACGAACTTCGGAATTAGCATTAGCGGCACAAATACTCAAGTTATGCATGTGGGCAAAACTCGAAAGCCAATTCATTGTACTTTGAATGGCAACTTGTTGGAACAAGTTTCCCAATTCAAATATTTAGGTTGCATCTTTTCGGAAGATGGCAAGTTTAATAAAGAGTTTGAACGGCGTAGGGTTAATGGAAATAAAGTAGTAGCGCAACTTAGATCACACGTTTTCAATAAACGTGAATTGAGTACAGAAACGAAGATGTTGATTGAACTATTCTATATGGTAGCGAGAGCTGGGTTGATTCTGAAAATTTGATTCATGATTCGGAAGTGTCTGTTATGAAAGTGTTGAGAATGCTTTCGGGAGTCTCACGCCGTGATCAGTGGGAAAACAGAATCCGAAATGAGACGATTCGGAGAGATCTAAACGTCGATTCGGTAGGAGAGGAAGCAAGGAAATTAAGACTGAAATGGTTTTGTCATGTTAAACGCATGGGAGAAGAGCGATTACCGAAACGGATTCTGTTCGCCAAAGCTGAGAGGTAGGGGGCGACCACGTTATTTAGATTCGAATAAATCTGATTTGAATGCGAGGGGATGTGAATGGTGTGTTGAAACTCAAAACTTGGCTCTCGATCGGGGTTTGTAGAGAGGTATTGTTAGGGGTATATGAGGCTTTTTGTTTCGTAAAACAGACCAGATGCTGAAAGGCAATAAGGGTCTATAAATGTTTGTTGTTGTTGCTGTCGAAAAATCGAAAATTTTGCAGGGGAGGTAGTGCTAAAACTTATCGGAATGACTTGAAATTAAATACAATACAAACTGTTTTTTAATAAAAAATAAAATTCTGAAGGTTTCATTTATGATACAATGCGAACTAGACATAGTCCCCATACAAATGTTTCTTAATTATATTGAAAAACAGCCCATTTATTGATTCGACTCCACTAGAGCTACCCGAAGACATGATTCGATTGAGCTGAAATTTTATAGGTTTCTATTCCTAATGAATACCAATATGTGTGTAAATTTTCGTTCAATTCTAATATCAATTTTTTAAGCTATCGTGTTAATGATGCTCCTGGTTTCGGCTCCCATGCGTAAATACAGAGACGACGCAATGGTCCACGTTTGTTGGCCGGTTTGCTTAGCCGGCTATTGCCTATCCATTAGCCGTAGATGTGCAGAAGTGTTACGCTTACTCATAAAGAGTAGTGCGGTTGCCGCAAGCACACATATGCATGCGCTCTCTCTCTCTCTCTCTCTCTCTCTCAATCTTTGCGACTTTTCCTAATTTTGTGTACTTACTTCGTTGTAAATGTTTCTACATATAATGGAAATGTTTGAAATCGAATAAATAGGCTTTATAATTATAACAGCGTTATAAATGATTATTTATGATCAGCAAATGGAATTATGAATGTATTTTTGCATTGTTTGACTTGCAAAAATTAACAATATTTAAATGCCACAAATCACAAAAACTAATGATAAAAAATATAAGCAGAGCGTATTCGCACAAAGTGATTTTGCATAATGCGGTTTTGAAATATGAGTTGCCTGAGTTTAATGGCATGCGCTACAAGCAAAAGATGAAGTGACGGAGTTCGCGGCGGTTGCGAAAGCGCAACGTATGATGCGGCACATGCCCACTTGTGTACAGTCAGCCGGCTAATTAGCATGCTTATGGGCTTTGTGACCTATGCGAACGGGTCTCTGCGTGAATACGCATGAAAATATTTTATTCATATCATATACCAAACGTAAAAATGTAAAAAAAATCCTCGGAACAGCGCATGGAGCAGCAAATGAATAGTATATTTAGGCATATTTACGCATGGAGACCTACATCAGGAACATTTTCGTCTTTATTTCGAAGTTTGTTTTTTACTGTGCAAGTCTTTCGCTGGTTCACGATAACATGCATCGCAAAATCTTTTCTGGGGCTATTTTTTTGATAAAAAAATGTTCTGTTAGCTCTCGAGTGTATTATTATTTTTTAATATTATCATTTTGTTTCGTAAAACAGACCAGTCGCTGAAAGGCAATAATGGTCTATAAATGTTTGTTGTTGTTGTTGTAATATTATCATCATTATTAATCTCGGGCTGATTTTTTCGAGAGCAAAAATGAGACAATTTTTTTCTCTTCTAGCAAAACGGAGAAACATATAGTCGAAAGCAAAAGTGAGATACAGATTTTGCTAGAACAAAAGCGGGATAAACATTTATCATGCTTTTGCTCTCAGGAGAGTGGTCCAACTTGTTCTCTCGAGAAAATACATCACACTTGCATTCCATTCCTCTTAACATATTACGCCTTTGCTAACATACTTTATCCTTTGAGAAATAAGTTGCAGCGATATTTTGAGTAAACATGGTAAATCACCGAATTGGCAATATTTTCACTACTCTCTGGTGATAAACTGTGCTCAACATTGGTCCAGTTTTTCGAGCCATTCAAACTGTCAAAAATCACTTTAAACTAGCACAGAGTCAATCCGTGTGTATTTTGCTGAGGCACAGCTGAGCATATAACACGAACGTCTCAAATCGATAGAGCTATGCTATTTCACATAATCATACTGCATCTCGCATATGGAACAGTTGTGTCGATTGCGTTTGAGTCGTTTGTGTTGCATGCTCAGCTGTTCTAGAGCCAAAAACATGGAAGCAGTGTGTGCCAGCTCGTCTCTGTAACAGTTCTAAGTGAATAGTAGAATTTGACATTTTGTTTTTATATTCATTTAAATATTGATTCGGTTATTCGGCATTTGTTATATTTAATACATGCTACCTGATCGCCAATTGTTTTTTTACAATTTCCCTAATTCTAGTGCACACAAAGAAAGAATTTTTACATTTTCACTATTGCGTATTGAACCATTATTTTACCACATAACTTTGAAAAGTTACTACAATATAAAATAATACAATAGATATGACATTTTTATATTTTGGTAACTTTTCAAAGTTATGAGGTAAAACAAGCAGAGAACACGTTTCGCTGCGCTGCTTAGACATAGCTGACAATAGCAACTCTCGGCATTCGCTATTTCAACGCATGCACTCAGTTCACATAAACGCGCGCTGTTGTATACTTCTATGTGTCTTATTTTGAAGCAGCGCGAGTTTATGTGAACTGAGTGCATGCGTTGAAATAGCGAATGCCGAGAGTTGCTATTGTCAGCTGTGTCTGAGCAGCGCAGCGAAATGTATTCTCTGAAAACAAGTAAAACAATTGTTTGCTCAAAAATGTATCCATTCTTTGATTTTTTACCACATTTTTTTCTGTATGTGATTGATTGAATAGTGAAAATCTCTTCATTCTACGATTTTTCGAGCGTATATATAAAGAAAAAAAATAATATATTAATCATAGGATTATTGAAATATAAATTTGACAATTACATTTTTTGAAATGTGATTTTACTTGCAGCTATGTCAAAGTTTGCATGAACGAAAAATGAGCTACAAAACTCACCTCTTCTCACACCATTTTAATCAGATCTGGCTGATTATTATCAACTGAAACCATACACATACATAAAAAACCGACAACTGACATACAAATACACTACAATATATAAGAATGGCTGGTTTCAGTTTGATACTTATACGCATAGAAACCAACCGTTCCCATATATTGTACTATATTTATATGTCAGTTGTCGATTTTTTATGTGTGTGTGTATAGGAAAGATCGGGTGATGCACAGACACATTATTTGTAAATATTTGCTTGTGTGCAAAATTCAAATATAAAGTATTCTTTAGAGAGACTCAGAGAAAATCGATATTACAATCTAAGCTCAATCTGCAATATCACTAAATTTTAAACAAAACGTCATAAAAAACCAATCAGTACACAGAAAATAAATTATCTGTAAAAAGTACAGACAGCGGTTGTAAAATCGCATTTTCCAACCATTTTTGTATGAAGGTTGTGAACTTCGCAACAGTTCAATTTACAGAAAATGTTGCGAAGTTCACAACCTTCATACAAAAATGGTTGGAAAATGCGATTTTACAACCGATGTCTGTACTTTTTACAGATACTTTATTTTCTGTGTAACATCTCAAATGTCAAGTGTTCAACTAATTTTGTAAGGATGATTTTTCTGAATCTTTCACTACAGAATACTCTATACTTGGCAAGATTCTGAAGTAGCTCAAGTATTAGTGCCGATTTTTTATAAATTCTTGTGTTCTGTTATGCCATTTTTGGATAGCTGCTAACAAACTTTGATTTCACAACAGCGAATTGATCGTCACAGGACATTTTAAACTCAACCTTTTCCCCCTAGAACATGTATTATTTTGTCCATGTATAAGTTTTCGAGGATTAAGTGAACCTCTTAATGCAATGTGCTAAATTTGGATTCAGAGTACTAATTTAAATTTATTATTAAGCATATTTTTTAATCAGGTAAGCAACGGTATGTTGCATGGTGAAATCATACTCTCTCTCTCTCTCTATTTTGTATTGGAATAAAAGAAAAGAAATTTATTTGGAAATAAACAAACACGTATTTGTTGTTCTCTCGTGCATTTCAATGTTTTGTGAATATCTGGACATTTTAATTTGACATCATATAAGTTACACAACTGTCAATATCAACAATATCTTTTTTCACTCTTCATTGAGATTTTAAAACTGTATATGCATTTTCCAAAATTTCAAGATGTTGTATAGATAAAGCATGCTACAAGCAATAATGCGTTAAAAGCTAACTCACTATGGTGAATAGTAACGGGAATGCTTCGAAAAATCAGTTTAAAGTTAATTTCCAAGTATTAAATCAATTTTGAGACTTTAAATTGTGTTGTTGTTTTATGAAACTGAAACTGATTTTTTTATTGTATTTCTTAATAATGATAAAACAGAGATTGAAGAAAGTACATATGAGCAAATGTTGGTCCTTCCTCAAAAATGTGCAAAGAAAACAATAACTTGTAGCCTCAAATTGCTCGTATAAAGTCATTCTTGAATCTATTCTCTTGATTTTTAACGAATGAGAAGAAAAATATCCAACAATATTATAATATTCGGAAATAACTTAGAATGTTGGATTTTTTGAATCAAGCTGAGCTTTTCCCCAAAATTCCAAATTCTAACCACAAAATTGATGTAGATTTTGATGAATTTTGTCGAATGGAATAACTCTTTGATCATCTGAATTGTTTTCCTTGCGAAAAGGTGAAAAATGAGTCTTTTAGATAACAAGCTATGTTCATATAGGAGAATGAATACAGAATGTGGACTATAACTAATAACTCATCTTACCCTGTTGTTGTTTACACCAGCTTCATTGTTTTCTTTTCCAGTACAAAGACGTTTATTCAATGGACCATCTTGGTTACTACCACTGTTGGTATTACCACCGGAAGAATTTGTTCCACTGGCACTGCCACTACTACTAGCACTTCCATTAAATGCCATGACTGACTTGCAATATTGATATGCAATTTCTTACATATGCATGTAACAAAATATGATCGAAGATTAATTTACACTATATTTCTTCTTATTAACATAGCATCATTGTTATTTTGCAATCGTTTTGTTCCAGTAAATATTTCTTTTTCAACACTGTACATAAATTTGATATATAATGATATGAAAAAATTTCATTTTCTCTACACCGTATTTTTTTTGCAAATCCGAATTACTATTGTTCATGTTTTAATATTATATTTTCAATCCTACACCGAACACAGCGGAGGCAAAAGAACACCGCGGGAAACTTGATATGTATAGAAAAAAATGTCACTGATTATATATGATTAGACTTTTTTCATCCATATATAATGATAATCCATTGATGATACTGATTTGTAGCGTAAGATGTTTGGTTTTTCGATACGCATGCCTACACCTCATACACCTCTGTTGGTGTTAATTTATTACTCGAAAAAATATAGAAATAAAACAAATAAACATCTGATTACAGCAATATATTAGCCTTACGAAAATAGGCAGATTTTTTTGGAAAACTAGATATGCACCATTCAACTCTATCACTTTGACATCACGAACTTTTTTTTATTCAATAGAAAGACCATCGGCAGTGCCATACACATTGATATTCATTGAAAAACAAACACAAACGCAAATAGTTTTGCTTACTTAGAGATTATATTTTTTAAATTTTTGAACAATTTTTTCTATGCTATGGGACATAGAAATATTCGGATAATTATGTAATATTCATTTCATTCTTCGGGGCTATTGTCCTACTATCTTAGTTGGATGAAGTATAGCCTGCAAAGAAAAATGGTAACAATAAACATTATTATTGCTGTTATTTCATTCAGCTTGGAATTATGGTATTAAATCTTTTGGAAAAATATAAATGAAATTATAATTCGCTCTATTTGATGATATTAATTCGTTACAAACACTTACTGTGCTGAAATACTGAATAAATACTAGTACATTTTAATTTGTCTGGGATTTGTATTCGCAAAGGAGCAACGAAGATTTAAAAATTTGATATTGTTGGCATTGGATGATATCAGACTTTATTTGTTGAACAAATCTCAAAATATCTTGAGCTCCACAATATAAGTCTCAAGTTAAAAAATAGTTTGCTACTCAAACATATTTTTTGACTTCATTCGCTTTGAGCAGTGACATTTAGTTTGATAATCATAACAAAACGAATTTCCATTGCGGAAATCTGCGTAATTCTTCAAGCAAAAGAGAGCACCGCTTATCAAAGACCATTAAATTTTCTTTGATGTCGAATTGTTTAATTTCATATCTTCCGTATCATATTTAATCAACACTGGCACAGATTCAACTTAAGTAATAATATTTAGTTAGAACGGAAAACAACCACCTTTTTGTGTAATGTGTCTTTCTTTTGATAGTATAAATTAAACTAATGTGAAATTACGTGAACAAGAGAGCATGTTTGACAGAATATTCCATTCCATTATATATTTGCGAAACAATGTATGAGTGCATGCTGCTTGAAATGAAGGGAAAGTGAGAGTGACCGTCATTCTATGTTCCCATTTAAACAAACATAAAAAACACTGGTTGAGACTAGCTATATCAAAGGAGATTACCCCCCTTATTCATTTGACGGAGAATAAATAACTATATTTTTTTCCAATCAAAATAATCGATAGAATAACTCAAGAGACCATGTGTCCAAATAGCTGTTTATTGTGTTTATATCATTTCATAACGTCGAATACTCAGTGCGGCCGCTCACTGAAGAGAGTTCAGTTATTTGAATGGGAAGAGAAATGTACAATTACATAGACGTACTGAATTGTGCACTGTTTGTGTGATGCGCATACGCATGCAAGGAATATGAAGTATTTTCAGCGCAGACAGCGGTGCATTGTGCATAAGCAGATTTCAATCCCAGCACTCCTTTCTTTTTATTATCACTTTCATTTGATTTGATTTTCTTTGATTTAATTCATATGTATATATTTTATTAATATTACAATATTTGATATATGGTACTTGAGTTGATTTTCAAATGCGAGTTCATTACCATGAAAACAATATGAAGTCCAACTAATTCAAAACAGACACAACCTTCGTTTTACTTTTCACCAGGTAAAATACCTCGCTTTTCTTTGCATATACTCAATACAAATACGTATATTTTTTGGAAAGATATATCGATTTTATTTTATCATTAGTTTCTATTTATATGTATTGATTTCTATGGTATGATCAACATAAAGCATAACTTATGAAATAAGAGTGAACCTCTGAAAAAAAAAATATCGATTATAAGCTTCAAAAAATGAGTATGACAACGAAACTTTCTCGTGGTCATGAATATGAATCTTAGAATTAATGGCAAATGTTGAATGAAAATCTCTATCGAACCATATCCACAAAAATCGTTCACAGTGGATATTGATGAATACAGGTGAATATAATGAATTGACGCATATATGAGCAAATTCGTTTATGGCGCAATATCGACGGTGTCGCTAGTTCAGATTCAAGCATCATTCACATAAATGACAGCTAAACAACCATATTGAAATCAAGTTGTAGTTATTTTCATTGTCAATTTCAATCGCGTTTAGAATATTTTAGAGAATATTATTAATATTGATATTAATGCGTCATATTTTAGATCAAATTGGATGCTTTATTAAATTTCACTTTTCACTGACACTTCAAAATATGAACGACATTTCAGTAAGTCGTCTTTTGACAGAAGTGTCAAGCGATATAATAATATTCGTCGTGATTCCGAAAGAATTCATTACGGATTTGAAAGAACCCCCCAGCATTCGTTGGTGTTATTCATGTTTGAGTTAAAGCCAAATACGGTCTAATTCAATGGATTTATGTTTATTTGAGGGCATTACCATTCACATTTAACGTTTCGAATCCTACTTCAATTCCTCTTCCGGCCTACGCACATAAATATATACCTGAATATGGCTGACATTTTCCCTACGAAAAACACGTTGTGTATATATTCCATACAAAAACGAACGGGATTCATCTAAATCGTCTATGTGTGCATATTTCAT
This sequence comes from Obolodiplosis robiniae, assembly GCA_028476595.1. Classification (NCBI taxonomy): domain Eukaryota; kingdom Metazoa; phylum Arthropoda; class Insecta; order Diptera; family Cecidomyiidae; genus Obolodiplosis; species Obolodiplosis robiniae. The sequence goes on along the minus strand of CM052017.1, from coordinate 292,766 downwards.
ACAATAAATGTATGCGATTCACCCCATTTTTGTTACCTATATACGCAAAATATTGAAAAATATGCAACATATCTTCTAAATATCCGCTATATCCGCAAATATCTGTAAATTTCTGCACATGAATGTTGTATTTGGTATTCAAAAATGCACAGCAAATATCAGTATTCATTTAACATAAAAAATCAGAACATTTTTTATTACTACATGATTTATCTACACATTTCGCTTCAAGAAAACCCATATTTTTATTTATCATCTCATACTAAGGGCATTCAAACCCATTTATAAAAATAACTTAATCATGTATAAATAAATAAATAAATGTATCTGAAAATATTTTCTTTGAAAAAGATAGTTTATTTTCATGACATTTTTCTATTATATATTGGGAGTACAAATTGAAAACCGCGCATTTTTTTCAAAATTTCGATCTTGATTACATACAATCAATTATCGCTGAGATAATACTCATCGCTGAGATAGCATCTGGATGAGTGCGCGATTCATATTCATGCATGTGTTTCGTTGTACGCTGAAACGTTCGACCGCATTGTTCGTAGCGGTAACGTGGATTGCGTTTCAGTGGTCAGCGACACACAAATACAAACATACATCGCGCGCTCATTGAAAGGTTGGTATATTCTACTTAAACAGAGATTGAGAATACGAAACGAAAATTCATCTTTTCCTTTTCATTCTTTTCTTTTTGTTTCTCTCTTTTCGTTTCGTATTCTCAATCTCTGTTTAAGTAGAATATACCAACCTTTCAATGAGCGCGCGATGTATGTTTGTATTTGTGTGTCGCTGACCACTGAAACGCAATCCACGTTACCGCGATGAACAATGCGGTCGAACGTTTCAGCGTACAACGAAACACATGCATGAACATGAATCGCGCACTCATCCAGATGCTATCTCAGCGATGAGTATTATCTCAGCGATATTTGATTGTATGCTTGATTATGGAAAAATGGTTACAAATTGATTATTCAAAGTATTGTCCATCGCTAGCCACAACTTTTTCCCATCTTTCTGGCAAATTACGGATTCCGCGTCGAAAGAAATCTGTGCTTTTTTCGGCTATCCATGAATCGACTCATTTTTTGCATTCCTCGTAAGAATGGAAATGCTGTTCAGCCAGGCCTTGTGTCATTGATCGGAAGAGGTGGTAATCGGAAGGGGCAATGTCTGGGCTATACGGCGGGTGGGGTAGGACTTCCCATCGAAGCGTTTCCAAGTAGGTTTTAACGACCTGAGCAACATGTGGCCGAGCGTTGTCATGTTGCAAAATAACTTTATCGTGTCTTGCGACCGTTTCCGACCGTTTTTCCTTCAGTGCTCGGCTCAAACGCATCAATTGAGTTCGGTACAATGCTCCTGTGATGGTTTCGTTTGGTTTCAACAACTCATAATAGATCACGCCGAGCTGATCCCACCAAATACACAGCATTAGCTTCGAGCCATGAATGTTCGGCTTTGGCGTCGATGTTGATGCGTGGCCGGGGTAACCATACGATTTTTTTCGCTTCGGATTATCGTAATGAATCCACTTTTCATCACCAGTCACAATACGATGCAAAAAAACCCTTCCGTTTTTGCCTTTGAAGCAGCTGTTCACAAGTGAAAAAACGGCGTTCGATGTCTCTCGGCTTCAATTCGTATGGCACCCAATTTCCTTGCTTTTGAACCATTCCCATGGCTTTTAAACGATAGGAGATGGATTGTTGTGTCACTCCCAATGATTTTGCAAGTTTTTCTTGCGTTTGACACGAGTCTTCATCGAGTAATGCTTCCAACTCCTCGTCTTCAAACTTTTTCACTTGGCCTGGACGCTCTTTGTCTTCCACATCAAAATCACCACTTTTGAACCGCGCAAACCACTCCTGGCACGTTCTAATCGACGGAGCATATTCTGGATATGCTTCGCATAACAAACGATGACTCTCGGAAGCATTTTTCTTCAGATTAAACCAATAAAGTAAAACTTCCCGCAAATGCTGTTTTGTAGGCACGTAGCTCGACATTTTCAACGCAATAATAAACTTGTGTATTCAACTGAATGATAAGTTTGACAGATCGTTTTCAATGTATTTTTTTATCCTCTTTAAGATACAATAGCTGTCAAAGTCAAAATAATGACATCTATGATAGATATGAAGTTAGTAACGAATGCGCGGTTTTCAATTTGTACTCCTAATAATTACTGTGTGAATATTCACATATATATCGTTTTTAGCGGGAAGTGGAATTCTAATATGATGTACAAAATATCATTTCCGTCGCGCTTGAAACTAGCTGCTATGCCTAAGGCAACCAAATATATATTTTCTAATTTGGAACAATATTCGAATGGTAGATTTGAAATTTGTAAATTGCGTTGATTAGTGGCTTCATTTTTGCATAAAATTGGTTTTGCTTCGCTTTTAATTGGACAACATACTGCATAATTTTCGATGCATAATTGCAATTGCAAGGTGATGGGATTTTCAAAAATTGTATTTGATTTATATGTTGAACCACATCAGCTTAATAGACTTCAATTTCACACGTATACTTCTCATTTCCAATAAAACTTATCTTTTATCATAAATGCGAAAATTAAATTTGAAAAGTTGGGACACTTTTACTGAATCAATTTTCAGGGACATTATTAATTTCTTATATTGTACATTTTTGAGGAACACTTTATTTCAAAACAAGAATGCGTTGCATTATCATCTCATCCATTCATATATACACGAGATTCCAAAATTCATGATATAATGTTTTGTGCCGCAGAATACATGGACGGCAATGCAATTATTAAACAAACGAATATGTATGAAAAAAAACTATGGAATAAAAAACTTCATGAAAATGAACTAAAATCGTTACAAATACACACACGTACGGAATAAAATAAAGAATCGTTCGAGCAAGAACATTGCTGCGGTAAAAACGCAACATGATTGGCTCGAGGCTCATGTGACACTCCTGCTCGAACGATTCAGTATATTCTCTTTTATGCCCGGGCACTCATATAAGTGGAACAAAAATATATTTTGTTTGAAGTAAAACATCTCGCACAGTATTTATATCAAGGAAAAAATAATTTGGAGAGAATCCACAACAACAAGAACAACAAACATTTATTGACCATTATTGCCTTTCAGCGTCTTGTCTTGTTTACGAAACAAATTGCCTCATACACCCCTAAAGATACCTCTCCAAAAACCTCGATCGAGAGCCAAGTTTTGAGTTTCATCACTCCATTCATATCCCTACGCATTCAAATCACATTTAACCGAATCCAAATAACGTCTACGCGGTCTACCCCTACCTCTCGGTCCATTATTTTGGGTGAAAAGGAACCGTTTCGGTAATCGCTCTTCTCCCATGCGTTTAACATGACCAAATCTCAGTCTGGATTTTCTTGCTTGCTCTACTACCGAATCGACGTTTAGATCTCTCCGAATCGTCTCATTTTGGATTCGGTTTTCCCACTGATGTCGGTACAAGCCTCCCGAAAGCATTCTCAACACTTTCATATCAGACACTTCCAAATCATGAATTTCAATCCAGCTCTCTCCAGAATCAACCTAGCTCTCGCTTCCACATAGAAAAGTTAGTCTGACCCGTGAATCAACATCTTTATTTCTGTACTCAATTCACGTTTATTGAAAACGTGTGATCTAAGTTGCGCTACTACTTTATTTCCATTAACCCTACGCTGCTCAAACTCTTTATCAAACTTGCCATCTTCTGAAAAGATGCAACCCAAATATTTGAATTGGGAAACTTGTTCCAAGAAGATGCCATTCAATGTGCAATGAATTGGCTTTCGAGTTTTGCCCACATGCATAACTTGAGTTTTGGTCCCGCTAATGGTCATTCCGAAGTTCGTATAAGCCTCTTCCGAATCTTTGATACTATTTTGCAGCTCACCTTCGGAATTCCCAAAAAGTACCAGATCATCTGCGTACACTACAAAAAATCTGTAACGTCTTTTATTCACACTCGTACATTACTTAGATGTCAATGCATTAGTGTGCATAAACAGTGTACCAAATACTCACATAAATGAATAAACCGTGACAGCTATAGCTATAATATATATACTATAACCTATAGCTATATTAGCTGTCACGGTTCATTCATTCATGTGAGTATTGAGTATGCTGTTTATGCACACTAATGCATTGACAGTTCAGTAATGTACGAGTGTGAATAAAAGACGTGATAGATTTTTTGTAGTGTAAGCCAGTGCAGAGATAATATTGTCCCCCAAAGCTACGCTACCTCTTAAATTGGCTGATTTGAACAGCTTGGCCATATAAATAATGAAAAGAAGTGGCGAAATTGTACATCCCTGACGCGGACCATTACTTACTTCAAACCATTCACTCAAATCTCCATCCACTCTCACTGCTGCTTTACTGTTTGCGTACAAACTTTGAATCGCGTTGCCCCCCAATTTTAATCGAGATCCACATTAATCTTTCATTGTCGAATCTATGACTGACTACCGAACACTCTAAATGTTTGTGAATCAAAAACCCTACGCCCCAATTAGCTCTTCCTCTAGAAACACCCGAAAGAAATACGCGATAATTCCCTAACGCATCCTCAAACTGTCCTTTAATACGAACATCACTCAAAGCTAAAACATCTAAACCAAAAACAATCGCTCTCTCAACCAATTCAAACTTGCATATCGTGCATGAATATTTGAACCAATTCAAACTTGTTCGATTCAAAACCTCCTCTCAAATTCAAGGTTCTAATATTCAAAACAGTTTTCAACTGTGGAGCTCCGGTCAGGTCCCGGGGAGGGCGAGCTCCGTGGCCTCCCCTCGTCCGAGGCGCATTGTTTCGATTTCGAGCTAAAAAGCCACACTGCATCCGAGAAAAAACACATCGATTTTGTCGAAGGAGACATGTCTGCGGATAACCCATGCTACCGAAATCGGAAATCATTGAAAATTTACGAAAATAAACGGGCCCAAATGTATGAAATTGGAAAGAACTCACCAAATTACGTGTACACCCTTCAAATGTACGGAAACAATAATATTAATGCTGATTCGCGGTGCCATTTCTTGTATTCACGGCCACCACGGCTTGTTTTCCCCGATAGCGTCTCAACTCCATCTTTCGATTGGAGAGAATCATCAAACTATTTTTTTATTCTGAAAACAAAAAAAAACAAAAAATCTTTTTAGGTGAAATCACCGCAACATCTAAAAAATAATCTTTAAAGTGACTCAATAATGTTCTGTTTCACTTTAAAAAAGTGCGGAAGATGTTCCATTTCATGGTTTCACTAAATATTTGATGTGGAGAAAGGTCTCAAAATCAATCTCACTCATTCATATAAATGCCGGTTCATTTTTCGTTAGAGCACCACCAAGCATTGGTTTGAAAACAATCATAATTCTGATTTATCTTGTTTAAAATTAATTCAAAGAGGCAACAATTTCTACGAAATAGACGCATTCGAATCTTTTCACATTTAAAAATTTAAAAAATAATTTAATGATAGAAAATAACGGTCTAATCAAAAATTCAATATTCAGAAAATTACATTCTATTAACATAGAATTAAGTTATTTTTTGTTTATTTTTGTCAAGTCATTCCCACAAACGTTTGTTCCATACAATCATTAATCCATTTATTTTTAGTTGTCACTTTACGTTTTGTATTCCGATCAGTTTTTCTAATGAACTCACTAGAGATGGAAGCGTAGCTCTTAAAACGCGCATCTGCGTTATAAAAAACTTAATAGTGTATTATTTGTAGACTATATAAATAAACTAGCAAAATTATTTGATTTCATAATCAAAATCGCGAATCAAATAAAAATTATATTTGACAAGATCCAGAAAAATCATATGAAATTCACAAAACAAACAGCACTCTCAATGCGTGTGTCAATATTTTTTACAGATAAGTACGTACTTTCGCAGAGAATTCTGTTTATAGTTTTTATGAATTCAAAGATAACAGGTTGGCTGAAAAGTTCATAGGCTGACACATAGATGCCGTTAATAGAATTAAATCCATATGATGTTAAGTTAGTACCAACCTTAAAATGATACATGTATAAATTCGACAGCTTTCGGAGAAATGGCTCTTGAGATAAAGCATTATGAGTGAAGCCACTTTTATTATCGTGAAAAAATGGATAAATTTTTTTCTGTGTGTCAATGAAGCATCGCTTTTTGGCGAAAAAAATAGTGCTGGAACAAAAACTTGGCTTGATAAACATTATTCGGACAAGAGTTGAAATGAACGTCGAAGACAATGCACGCAGTGGACGTCCGAAAGAGGCTGTTAACGACGAAAACATCCAAAAAGTCAACAAAATAATTCTGAATGATCGTAAAGTGAAGTTGATCGAGGTAGCTGAGACTCTAAAGATATCAAAGGACATATTTTGCATGAATATTTGGACATGCAACAACTGTGTGCAAAGTGGGTGCCGCGCGAGCTCACAATTGATCAAAAACAACAACGTGTTGATGATTCGGAGCAATGTTTGGAGCTGATCAACCGCAATAAAACCGATTTTTCTCGTTGATATGTGACAATGGATGAGACATGGCTCCATCACCACACTCTAGAGTTCAATTGAAGGATGAAATCACGAAAAAACGGCCCCATTTGAAGAAAAAAAAGTGTTGTTTCACCAAGACAATGCATCTTGTCACGAGTCGATGAGATCGATGATCGAACTCAATGAGTTGGGCTTCGAATTGCTTCCCAATTTCCCAAGAGTGAAAGGAAATATTGTTTGTTTTCTTGGGCAATCAAAATGGATTTTAATTATTAAAGGCTACGGATTTGATACATACACTGAAAGAAATCACTAATGCATACATATGCTATAAATCGGCTTGTACTTATGCATAATTGCATAACAGTATACAGTTTAAAATGATTCTACTATACGATTTGTCGGATTGTAGTGAATTTTTGTCTCTTCTCTTTGTTCGAATATTCTTAGTTTCTTTTGCAATACATTCAAAAGAAGAGCAAATAATCAAGAACAAGGAACGCTTACTTCGATTGTATTGTACAGCATCAAAGAATATACGAACAAAGAGAAGCGACAAAAATTCACTACAATCAAAAAATCGTTTGGTAGAATGATTTTTAACTGTCAACTGCTGTGCATACGCACAACCCGATTTATAGTATATGCATGTATTTTTGTTCTCTTGAAGTGAATATACAATATTTTTCTGCACATCAGTTTGGAGGAAAATATATATTGTAGAAAGGCAAACCTCCCATGAGCAAAATAAACCTACTCATATCATCAGAATGAAATACTTTTTCTTTCTAAGTAAGAGACCCATTCTTCCATTCTTCGTTTCGAGAGAATAAGTCACCGGCTTTGGATAGAATGGCATGTTTGGACGAAAGATTCCCTTGAAAAAAGCAAGGCAAATCTATCAAGGTATCTTTGAATTCATGTTTCGAATAAACAGAATTCTCTGTTAAATTACGTACTTATAAGTGCAAAATACTGACACATGCATTGGGAGTGCTGTTTGTTATGCGAATCCATTTGATTTTTCAAATATCATTTTTATTTAATACGCGATTTTGATTACAAAATCAGATTATTTTATGCAAATGCTAATTGAATAATTCAATTTGAATTTTATTCTACTTTTAACGGGTTTTTAAAATTATATATTGATCATATTTTCAAAAATTGACGTATACATACTATTACATATTCTAACGCGACCATATATTTATTTATTTATTTGAACACCGACCAAGAAAAAACGGGCACAAAGAAACTATACAATGATTTACAATAATATTTAATTAAAAAAATTTAATATATGCTTTCATATTTTGTTACTGCTATGCTGTGCGGTGTTCCGTCAGCAAACGACTCAAGCAACGCACGTTTTTATATCGCATCGTACTATTATATACATCGCATAACACAATGGCTTGATTACTGAATGTCGTATGGTACACCATAAGGTAAATATGGAAGTATATATTCTCTGTGTATTTCGTAGCCATAGAAATGATAGGCAGTATATTAATATTGCAATCGTAGGCTCGCAATTGTACCGTAATACTATTAATAAGGTGAATTTTGTCACATAAAAGTGCCATACGCTCTTTTATCTTACATTCACAAATTCACACACATACTGTTGAGAAAGATATTTGAAATCTTTAAGAAAAGAACGCAGCCTTCACTTTCGTTTGACAGCGCACACATTCACACTTTCACAAAGCACACATAGTTGTGTCACATTGTTAGTCAGTATTCATTTCACCATCGCTTATTTAACATTAAATCATACACTGTTAGAACATGATCAGTTCAATTCAATCTAATAGGATGTTGTAGTAAGAAAATCCAGAAGGATTCACAGCTAATCCCACACAATAGGAAAAAAATCCTTCGCCAAAAATCATTAAGATGGTATTTCTCAGTAAATCAAACAATACAATACAAGTTTTCAACATTACGAATGTTCAAACGACAACTTTTAGATGATACACCAGCACACGCGCTCACGCTAGCAGCAGCTCTGTGACAGCAAAATAAACAATACATTCAATTTTTTTTATTTGTATTCATGAACATTGACGCTCAGTGGCCGGTCTTTGTTTGTTTTGCTTGTTCGGCTATCACAGAGCTGCTGCTATCGCGGGCGCGTGTGTTAGTGTATCATTTAAAAGACGCTGCATGAGCATTTGCATGTTCAAAACTTGTATTGGATTGTTTAATTTTATGATAAATATGGTCTTACTGACATTTTGGCGATGGATTTTTTTCCTTCTGTGTGAGATTAAGTATTATTCATTTTTTATTTTCTTACTAAAAAATCCTAATACATTGAATTAAACTTTCTTTGTTCTGACAATGTTTACGCATTCCAAAAAAAAACTTGCTGTTTTATTTTATTTCGAACAATCTAAAAAATACAATCCCTTTTCATTCAAAGACACGTTAGTATTCAATAGAAATCGGAACTATACCTAGACGTCTGTAATTATCATATGCTTGCATGTTCCGACAGAAGATTAATTGAGATGGGTTGATTTAGCCCGGCTGAAGATGTTTTAACTTTACCTTAAGTCATCTAATATTAGCTTGAAATAATTGAGACCGGAGATTTTCATTAAATTTTTATTTTATATATCATATTGACATGGACTAAAATCACTATCTGCTTTTCGGCACATCCAGATAAATAAATCGATCATCATCCTCTCCAAAGTCATCATTTATAGCTGTTGGTAGCTTTATATTTTGACCCACTGAATAATTAATTTTTTTACCGTTGGCATCAGAAACTGAGGCTGATGCAGTTACAATTACTTTAGGTAACGTTAGGCGGTTTTCCTGAGGTGTGAGCAAAATCGTCTTTTCATTATTGTTATTCGCATTTATCTCTTGGTATGTTTTGTTGTTATCCTTATCCTTATAATCACTAGCATAATCTGAGCTATCAGGGGAGTGTGCTGCTGCTCTTGAATGTAGGCTTTTATCCTGTCTGGAGATTTCCTCTTCATTAGATGTTTCGAACGATTTTTTATAAAAACCCGCAACCGCATCGTAGTTCGGTGTGTTACTATGTTCGATTGGCAATCTAAGGGTAATCTAAGCACGAGTGTAATTGAGTTATCAATGAATAAACTTGAGACGAAAAAAATTAAAATATTATTTACATTGTACAAGTCTCTCTCTCTACAAATAATACATTATTAGGTTTTTTAAAGCTCAGATGCTCATTTCAAGAGCTACCTCATCTTCAGAGAGTTTATGAGAAAATCTTAATAGTGTATTATTTGTAGAATATATGATTAAACTGACGATAATTGAGTTAGCCCAAGCAAATGCTTGGTGTAATTCAGCCAAGTTAACACAAAGATTTTCAGAGATTCTATGAAATAGGTAACCTGCGGCTTTTGTTGTTTCTGATAGCCATCAAAGGATGAAGCATGGGTGGGATTCAGATGTGTCTGCAAGGAGCTTTGCTGTTGTTGTTTCAAGAGGTGCTGCACATGATCATAATTTTTAGATGAGTAGCTGGAAGGTAGTCTAAAGCCTTGACCTTGTGCACGAAATGACTGCAAGTACGATAAATCTGTCGGTACTTCAACGGTTACAATATCGTCCTCAAATTTGGGATGCAAAGGAGACTTTGTTGTTGATTTCGACTAAAAAATAATTTTCCTTGATTTGGTTCAAATTTCATACTAGAAAAGTATTTTACCGTAACATGTGAATTAGTTAATGTTAGAGAACCACCATTTTGAAATTTCTGCTGTTGAAATGATATAGGCTGAAAGAGAAATATAAATGAGCTCGGTTAGTGAAATATTCATAAATTTAAATCTCCTTAACAATACTCCTAATGTTCATATATTTATTTTAGGCCGGTAAATTGAAATAGACTAAATTCATCGGTTTTGAAATAGAATTTCGTTTTTTTACTTTTTCGCACACACCACTGTTTATAATACACACTGTGTAATAAAAGTATATAACGCCCGGAATGAGTTTTCTATGCGTTTTGAACCTGAAAAAACGATTTCAACCATTCCCAAAATTTGTTGTCTATATGTGGTACGTTGTCCATTGTACGCAAAAATTTGTTAAAACGATAACTAAAAAAATGTAAATTAAAACTGATTGTACATGAAAGCACAAATAGGTCTTCATTGGGAATAGAAACCTATTAATTTTCAGCTCATTCGGATAATGTCTTCGGGTATATCAATTGGATCTAATCATTAAATGGGCGGTTTTTCAAAATAATTACGAACAATTTGTTTACTATATTTAGTTCACATTGTATCTATCAACTTGAAACATTCAGAAAAATTTATATGGGGACTATGTTTATTTCACGACGTATCGAAAATTCCGTAATCTCATCTCTTTACAGAGTCTCTGATGAGATTTTGGAGAGGTTTATATGACAGCTATGTTCTTAGAAAGAAACAAATTAGTGTTATGTTCAACGTAAATGTCAAAGCTAGGGGGCAAAGCATCGATAAGCGCTCGTATCCGAAGTACACGAGTGTACCACTCAATGGTTGCTATGATTTTTTCTATTCTTTTCACGTTTTACTTCAGCGCACACAGCTAACAAGAAAAACGTTGGAATCAGACAAAACAAACCAATACATAAACACACCAACGTTTTGAAACGTTTCATTTGTACATGCGGTTCAATGTGATTCAATCGTTTCGTGTTGAGGAATACACGAGTGTAGCGCGGTGCAACGGACCTCTTTTTGCGTTTCTCTTATTCTCTGAGCGTACCACTCGTGTATTTCGGATACGAGCGCAAAGCAACAAATAAGAGAACCGCGTGTTTAAAGTTATGCCCGTGACGCATGCTTTCAACGTTTCTCAGCTCTCGCTGCGTCTCTCAGTCAACTGGCTGAGCAGATTATGTCAATGCTTTGCTAGATGTCAAGTGAATTTGAATCTAATTGCCTCATGAAATAAGGTACATGTAAAACAATTAACACAATTCTCACGCAAAATCTTAAAATTGTCTCTCCCTCGATACTCTGAAAAAATGTTTGTAGGAATTTGAGAAAAAAATGTGTGCTGTCTTTTATTTCACCGCAAGAATCTATATTTTCACGATTTTCTGTAGTTTTTATTTTTCAATACTAAAATAATATTTTCACGATTTTCTGTAGTTTTTATTTTTCAATACTAAAATAATATTCCAAAGTGAACATGGCTAATAGTCCCGTGAGAATTCACCAGAGTGAGTTTAAACCAAATACGAGGGGGAAACAGGTATCAAAATGGACGAGAAAACGTTAAATGACCGACAAAAACCAACGGAATATCATCATTTACCTAAAAAGATCGAACAAATATTGAGAGAGAGGGAGAGAGAGAGAGAGATAGACACTATTATTACGCTACATAGGAGAAGCATGGCGAAGAGAGAGATAAAGAGAGTGTAACCTTTTTACCACTTTTAACTAACAAAAATAAACAATAAAAGGTTTTTAAATCCACCAGCTTTTTTCGTATATTTTTCCGCAAATTTTTCGTAAGTTTACTAATTGTATTGCTGTCCATATATTCTGTGGCATAACATTTGATATCACTAATTTTGTGTTTTGTATTCGCTTGCGGAACGAGAATTTATCTCGGAAAGAGGTTTTTTGTTTAATATCAATTGTTTTGTTTGATTGAAGCGCCATTTTTCACAATTCTTATAGATTTCGCAGGGCTCTTACATACATTTAACATAAAGTGACATTTTGGATCATTGCCCAATTTCGTTTATATTCCGAATAAACATTACTTAATTGCATTTGGGATGCTTAGCTTATCAGCTGAATATGTTGAAGGTAGTCTAGGACAAATCCACATACCAAATAAACATCAGGATTAGTTAGGGTCGAAACCCTGATTTTTGGGTCACATTTTCAAAAACCCATAACAAGCGTCTAGGAAAGTCGGTTTCAAACTTCTATGATTTTACTGGGCCTATGGCCCAGCGACTTTCCAACGATACTCCACTTACATTGATCGAACATATGTATCAAAATTTTTAATTGGTGTATATATATGAACCGGGAAGAAAACATATTGCACCTTCAGATAAGATAGGATAAATATTGAAACTATAACTAGTTGGGAGAAATAACGCATCAAGGTAATATTGGAAATAAAAGTTGAACAAGAATTTATTTGAAATAAGAGTGAAACATGATTTACATTGTAATTTACATATGAGGGGCTCAGAGTAAAAATGTTACTTTAGATCTTACCTCCTGCTCTTAGTTATGGGTGGTCTCATAAGTAAGAGCAGTAGGTAAGATCTGAAGTAACATTTTTACTCTGAACCTCTCATATAGCTTATGTTTATTCCGAATGAATTCTCGTTTCAAAATTATTTCCAACTTTTTTTTTGTGCATTATTTTGCCGAAAAAGTTTAAAGTTTCAGTATTTTTCCTATCTAATCTGAAGGTAAGTTTTCTTTCCACCGATTCATATAGGCTTGTGACTTCTTCACTCGAGGTGCTTGTGTCACTCGTGTGGACTACCTTCAACCGCGATTATAACGCAAAAATGATAATTATTGAAATTATTCAAAGAAAAGAGATCCCTTTGAAGAGGCTCACTTCATTCACTGTACCGAGTATCTTATGATCTGATTTGCCCATTTATAAATTATGCACACAACAAAAGATGTCATTATTTTAGTATTACTTACTAAACATGGAATGAGTCTCTTTTCGTTATCAAATATATTCCTATTTTGTCTCATTCCAATACAATCTATCTATACACACGCATGCACTCAGGAAAAAAATCTACCAATTGCATAGAATAATATTTGTTTATTATAAGAAAATGGAATAATTTCAGCGGTGTTTCTATGTTTGCTGTGTACTTGAGCTCTCGCTAACAACATATGGCGCCGGAGTAATGAAGTGAACGCTGCCGTTTGTTATGATTTGAACCGTTGGTGTGAACTCATCAAATCTAGTACTGCTTCCCCCCTCGCCGCCATCATGTATTGGCTCATTTAAATATTTTTGATCAATGAAAAACGTATGTTCTTGTTAGAGTTAATCACAGTACATTGTAGCGTCAAATATGCACTTATTTCCAGTGAACGATCGCAAAACATAAATACCTCTGCATATCACCGATAGACTTTAATTCAAAAATCCACGGCACCACACGTTATTATATGGATTCTTATCGATATGAATATTTTAAACTTTGTGAAATAATCTCCTTTCTAAAGAATAATTTAAAAAATATTTACCTCAAGCTTGATAAATGATTGCTTCATTTGATGTTGACTTAGTATAAATTGTTGCGCAGAAAAACCATTTCGATCTGCATTATGTAATTTTAATGTTTTGGTTGTAGTGGTCATCACAATTGGTAGAATGGTTGGCCCGGATGTAGAGTTGTATTTTGAATCTACAGAAGGTTGAATATATAATTGTTGTTTGTGAAATATCACACAGTGCGCATGATCCTTAGCTATCCGAACAAAGAGATGAAACCTATATTGACCAGTCTATATTCATACCACAGAATAAAAGATACATGCGAGGAGCACTGGCTACTGATTCTAAGTCTCTGTGCTTGTGTGTGTATGTGGTCACCGCTTCTCGTATGTCCTTTCTCTCCGATATTTTTAGCATCGCGAACATACACAAAATGCAACACTTCACCCGTACAATTTAGTGTCTAAATTCATCAGCCACTGAGATCCCATCAATTGAACAAGTATGATCACGACATAGCTATGGCTCCGCGTTACATTTAAATGAATACGATTTTTTTTATCTCTTCCATCGACGTAGCTTGTGTTTTGCATGGACGTTTTCAAATAAAGAGTGATTCATTTGGAGGTTTTTTTTCAATAGGATTTTTTTGGCAGATCACGCATGACAGCTGTCAAACTTTTTTGTCATTTTTATTCAGTATTGTCTGGCAAATAATCATGGAAAGACTTACACCGCAACAACGTGTCCAAATTGTTCAGCTGTTTTACGAAAATCAGCGTTCTGTGAAAAATGTTTCGACCGATTAGACCACATCCAGCACGTTCAGTACAGAATATAGCGGCGGTAGCTGAACGCGTACGCGAAGACCGTGATGAATCGATTCGACGCCGTTCTCAACAGCTTGGCTTATCGTATTCAACAACTTGGCGTATTTTACGTAAGGATCTTGGCTTAACAGCATTCAAATCGTGCAAGAATTGAAGCCGGGCGACTCGAATTCGCGTCGTGTTTTCAGTGAATGGGCTCTCGATAAGCTCGATGAAAATCCGGTGTTTTATCGAGACATTTTGTTCAGTTACAAGCGTTCGCAAAAGCATAGCTAAATCGAATGCCTATTTTATTCAGTGCATATTAGGCATGCCTATCGACGCGATGCATCGCTGTGTTTGCGTACGCATCGTAGTCGCAAGACACAGCTCTCGCACACACGATCACACATATGTGCGGCATTTGTGTGTGCGAGAGCTGTGTCTTGCGACTACGATTCGTACGCAAACACAATGACGCATCTCGTTGATAGGCATGCCTAATACGCACTGTATAAAATAGGCATGCAATTTAGCTATGCTTTTGCGAACGACTGTTCAGTTATGAGGCCCATTTCTGGCTCAATGGGTACGTCAATAAACAAAATTGCCGTATTTGGGCTGATGGGCAGCCCGAAGAGTATCAAGAGCTACCATTACATCCAGAGAAATGCAAGGTTTGGTGTGGTTTATGGGCCGGTGGAATCATTCGTCCTTATTTCTTCAAAAATGAGGATGGCCGGAATGTTACTGTAAATGGCGACCGCTATCATACCATGATTACTGAATTTTTGCTTCCTGAAATGCAAGCCCGTCATGTCTGTGATATCTGGTTCCAACAAGACGGCGCAACAAGCCATACAGCGCGTGAAACAATGAACTGTTTTGGACCCGTGAATTGGCCGCCTAGATCGTGTGATATCACACCTTTGCATTTTTTTCTTTGGTGCTATGTGAAGTCTCTGGTCTTCAAGGAAAGGCCCGCTTCAATTGATGTCAACATTTAAATAAAATTATCTCTAAAAAGTAAATGCCATAGATTGTTCTTTCGACTTATAATAAAATTTTCAACATAACATTCAATTTCATGCGTTTAATTTAAAATAAAAAAAAGTTTCAAATGAATCACTCTTTAGAATAATCCACGCACATTGCGTGTAGCTACAACAATAAAATTGAATCTTACTGGCTACGACAATACAAATAGCGCCGTGAATGATAGCTGTAGTTTATATTAAATAAAAAACCTTGTGACGTTTCTACGTCTTTATTTTCAGATCATGGCCCACGTTTCTGTTACTAAATCAATATGTGATCATTATTCTTGTCACAATATTTGAAATCATAAATTTTATGTTTTTGAGAAGAGAACAAGAGGTATCGTGAAAAACTCCGGTTCTTGCCCGGATTTTGAACTGATTTTCTTAAAAAAAATAAGCAATCTTCAACATCATTTTATTCCAAATATCACGGTGAACGGAAGTCCACGCGAGGACGCAAGCACTCCGAGTGAACAAGTCACACGCGTTTGTACACACAAGATTTCAAATTTTGGATACAGAGGTCTGATCGTTGTGAATGGGATATAGACAATTCAGCAGATCAATTTCTCAAAAATACGCTCGCCAATATTTATGTAATAAATTTATGTTTTTTTTTTCAATCACAGCTTTTAATTTTTTTTAAGTATAGGATTTTCTTTTTGGGAATGCCCGGATTTTACCCGGATTTTACCCGGATTTCTGGTTCGAGCGTGCCAAGATTTTGCTAGAATTTGTAAAAGAGTAGTAATATACTGAGTAAACTACATCTTCCTCAGTGAGGAGAGGATACAATATCTAAAGATGAAACAATAAAAACACATTCTATGAAAATTATTTTTTCATGATGTTTTATCTTTGAAATTTATATTTTCATTGAGGAGGAGGTTGTATTGGGGAAGAGGTATTTAGTTTCCTCAGTAAATTCCTTACTGCGCTCCTCAGACATATTTCACCCAGTGAATGTAAATTCGCTAGATGAGCTATCTCGATTCGCTGTGATATTAAGATGTGAGCACGCGCATCGTGTGCTCGCGAACATAGTACAAAATGAAAGGGAAGCATAACACAAGTGTGTTTCGTTGCTCCCGTTCTGGTGTGTGCCATCGGAATTGCTCCGTTGTTGCTTCGCGTTCGATTAGTGTGTGTGCTCTTTAGCACTCTGTTCATTGTCTGCGCCGTTCACACACTTGTGTTATGCTTCCCCTTCGTTTCGTACTACGTTTGCGAGCACATGACGCGCGCGCTCACATCTCGATATCTCAGCTCATCGAGATAGCTCATCTAGCGAATTTACATTCACTGTTTTCACCACAGTGAAACAGTCTCTGATATTAAACATTAATATTTATACAAAACGAAAAAAAAAATATATTTCAGTTTCCTATTTATTATTTGTAAATCATAGATTTACGCAAATTTATGTTATTACTTATTCAAAGAAATATGCGCACATATTTATCATATACATGTGCAAAGAAGAAGGAGCAGTCATGCGCCGAAAGCCACTGTGTAAAAGAATAAATATTGCCATATCTATTGACTAGATCGAGAAGAGAGTATGTACATTCAAAATAACGCATACAAAATCTCCTCTCGATCAAGTATATAGATATGGGGTATTGAAAGAAATAGGGAACTGTATGTCTGTTTCGTGAATTTGCAGAAAGCATATGACCGCATTTCCAGATTTAAGTTGTGTTCAGTCTTGGTCATCTCCGAAATCTTCTCAACGCAATTAAAAGTTCGTACAAAAACAGTAAAACCAATTCAATACACATTAAACGGCAACTTGTTCGAACAAGTTTCCCATTTCAAATATTTAAATTGCATATTTTCGAAAGGTGGTAAATTTACTAAAGAGTTTGAACAGCGTTAGGTTAATGGAAATAAGGTAGTAATACAACTTAGATCGTACAGAGACGAAACTGTTGATTCACGGGTCAATCTTCAGATCAACTGTTCTGTATGTTAGAGAGAGCCAGGTTGATTCAGAAAATGTAATTCATGATTTGGAAGTGTCTGATATGGAAGTGTTGTGGGAAAACAGAATCCGAAATGAGACGATTCTGAGGGATTTAGATCGATTCAGCAAGGGAGGCATCTGGATGTCCAGACTGAGATGGTTGGTCCATGTTAATCATATGAAAGATGCGCGATTACCGAAACGGATTCTATTTGCCGGCTATTAGCTGATGGGCCAAAATGGAGGGGTAGACGACGTAGACGTTATTTAGTTTCGGTTGAATGTGATTTGAATTCGAGGGGACATGAATGGCGTGATGAAACTTAAAACTTCGCTCTCAATCGGGATTTATGAAGAAGTGTTGTAATGGGTGTATGAGGCTAATCGTTTCGTAAAACAGAACAAACGCTGAAAGGCATTAATTGTCTATAAACGATTGTTGTTGTTTGTTGTTGTATTCGCTTGCGCCACGAGGAATTCCCTTCGGTAAGAAATTTTGGCACATATTATAAAGTATCAATGCATTGTAATGTCGAATACCACCAGTATACGCCACGATAAACAGTGCTCCACGATGCAACCCGGGAAATACGCGTAAATTATTCGATCAACTAAGCGCTACTTTTGCTCATGAGCAAAACGTGATCATCACTGGCGACTTCAATATTAATTTATTGAATAACTCAAACCTAGCTTCGGTTTTAAATACACATTTTACTCTAAATTTGGATTTAATTAATGATATTTGTTCCACACATTGATGGCCGGGAAAAATACCATCGAAAATTGATTTAATTCTGCAAATAACCCCGCGCGCGTAAAATTCTTCGGGCATTTTCTGTCGGGTATTTCTTTTCATGACTTGTTGTTGTGTTCATACAACATCAAAACTGAAAAAATCGATAAAAATATTGTCATCAGTGGTAGAAAGTTCAATGATATCAGTGACATCGAATTGAATGATCGCACTGAATTGATGAATTGGAATCTTATCCGTCATCGAAATGTCGATGATATGGTTAAAACACTGAATGACAATGTTCTGAATCTCCTTAATCGCTTCACTCCCCTTAAATCGTGTCGCGTTCGTCATACTCCCAAGCACTGGTTTAATAATGATATTAAACAGGCTATTGTTGAAAGAAATGCTGCCTATAAGGATTGTAAAAGAAACAATTCTCGTGACGCAGTTACTCATCAACAGTTGCTTCATATCTATAAGGAAAAAGCCAATAGATTCAAGTCACTGATAGTCAACAGTAGTAAAAAGAAGTCGACGGGCGAGAGCTTCAATAATTTCAACTCCATTCGCTCCAAATGGAGTGTTATTGAGTCACTCGGTTGTTGCAAAACTAGCAAGGATGACAGTAATGAATCTGAAATCCTAGACAACTCCAATTTGAATGACATCAATGGTTTCTTCGCTTCAATCCACTCTTCTGATGGGGCCGATTTGGGCAATTTGTCACTTCCTACTAATATATATTTCTAATATAAGGCTTCACTTTAATACTATCCCTCCCCTGGCTGTACTCTCTTTGCAAAAGACGCACCATGGGCGGAATTCATGCCGTATTCGGCCTCTGAACAGCAAGTTTTGAGCTTGCTTTGAACACGTATTGGCATAAATGTAGGTTTCGTAATAAATAAATAAATAAATATTATACACAAATCATAATGAATTTGACAGGGATTTGTGTGTGTGTATAAATTACATACATATCAATTAACACAAGGATAAAAATCAGTGCTATGCTAGTGAACCGAGCACGCAGTGTGTTCACTAAAAAGGCTCAGTCACGTGTGCGACGTATTGAACGAGAGCGGTATGCTGCTTACGGCGATGAGCGAGTGCGCTGCTCACTCAGTCTGCTCACAACGAAGCTATAAAAAATGCCTATAAATATTTTGAGCGCTCCGAGTGAGCGACACCTTCGCTCATCGCGGTAAGCAACATAGAACGCACGTTCAATACGTCGCTCAATTGACTGAGCCTTATGGTGAACCGAGCGTGCGTTTCACAAACCCTGACGAAAATTCAGTAACAAATTCAAACAGACGCTGAACCACAATTCACCGATACAATCACCGTTCTCACTACACGCACGCACGCACAATTCTTCCGGCTTCAAGTGAAAGTGAAAGAGTGTTGTTATTGATAACTGTTGTTATTGATTTTTTTCCATTAATGGTCACAATTGTCGTTGCTTCTTAGAGCGAAGCATTTATTCCAATAAGGCAGAGAAAAATTGAAGGATTATAAAATCGCAAGCATCTAAGGAGTTTCGTGTACAATAAGCAAAATTCGGCTTAATTTAAACACTGCCACACACGAAAGGGAAAAATATCGTTCTACAATCGAAGATTTTTTTAAATGTATTGTTTTTATAACTTATGAACAGATTGTCAGATTTTGATGGACCGTTGGAAGCATCTTGTCGAGTGAATCCTGTCAATTTTCACTGTATAGACTAAGAGCCAGTGATTATTATGTTCACGTCATAAAATTCCAGGATTAAGTGCTAATCAGATTCAGCCATTACACATTAAAATTCTGATTCAATGGTGTTTTCCATCAAGAATAACCTTTAGTAATGGAAATTGTAAATCAAAAGAAGCCACTTCCATTAAAGTAATTGAAATTGTATTGGAAAATTTCCATTACTTTTGTTATTTGTTTGTAGTATGTGCCATCTAGTCGTCGTGTCTTTTACTTTTATATTCGCTGATGCAGACTCGTATATGTATAGCAAGTAGATCGATAGATGGAACTAGTCGTTCTTGTCCGCAAAAAGTTATGGATTTTTTTCGTTTCATAATTACCATTACGAAATGGTTTTAAAGCCTTTTTAATTACAATTACTAATTATAATGGAAATGGAAGAAACTTTTACAAACTTTTTCAATTTAATAATGGTAATGAATACTAAATGTAATGAAATGCAGAAATCCACATTTCTGGTGCTAATTAAATGATTAAGTCAAAATTACAAACAAAGAAGTATTTTAGACACAACAAAAATAAAAAGTCTTACATCCGTAAGACGGTGGCCGAGCGGTAAGTGCACTGCGCTTATTGGTGTCACAGTCATGGACCTACGTCTCCTTCGAATGAAACCAGTGTTTGCGATATCGCTGCTCAGTATCCGCAAGATAGCTGAGCACGCTGAGCTCAGCTGCCTAAAAACTGCATGCAAACGAACGCAAGCGTATAACGTAGCGCTCGCGTGAACACACGCGTACAGTGGCCATGCATGCATTGGCGCGCACCATATTACCATTCAGCAGCATTAGAGCTGAACTATATGGAAAAGACTTAATATACGCTTGCGTTCGTTCGCATGCGGTTTTCAGGCAGCTGAGCTCAGCGCACTCAGCTATCTTGCGGATACTGAGCAGCGATATCGCAAACACTGAATGAAACTATGGCGTGCTTCGGAGGGCAAGTAAAGCCGTCGGTACCGTGCAAAAATAAGACTGTTGTATGTATGAGTGTGGTGCAGTACGGTCCTGCAAGCCTCTCACCAATAGCCATGTGTAAAATGAAGCTAAATCGTGCTACGTTTAAAAAACTGTTACACTCGAAAGGGTAAATTCGGTCTATAAACGTAGAACGTTTTTTTTTTTTGTAATCCGTTAGATGAACTTTTCCGTACCCTAATCCACGAAATGCATCCCTTGCACATTACTTTTAAAAATCATTTTACCTTCTTCAATTTCCAATTTTTGAAAATACCTTCGCTATTGAAAAAAAATTAAATAATTGAGTTATTTTGTGTGAATCATTCTTTTCATTGGAGAATCGGAATATGAAAGTTTCAATCTTACATTGCACATCATATCATTATATTGCACATCATATCATTATGAAACTCAGGATCTTATTTTTCAATCAAGAGATAGGGTTATGCAAATTTTTAAGTCATTCAGATAAAAATTAGGACTACCGTCAAGAGTAGTAGAAAACCTACAACTTTTCATGTGTCTAATTATAACCCAATGCCTTATTTATATGGCGCAATAAGGCTCAATTTCGCAGTTGGGTCATAATTAGACTGTACATCATAATATGGCCACTATGCCCTTATGACTTATTTTTTGAAACCCCCAATTTCTCGAGGTGATAACGAAACATTTGTATGGGGTGAATATATATTTCACATCCTATCTTTCAAAACTTTCGGGATCTCGTTTTTTTTTATCAAAAAATAGAGTTGTTCAAAAGTTCAATTAATTAGCATACAAATTAGGACTACCTCCAGTACAAAAAGCATTATCCGAATGAGCTGAAAATTAATAGGTTTCTATTCCCAATGAAGACTTATTTGCGGGTTCATGTGAAATTGATTTTTGACTCAAACTGTTTGAGTTATCGTCCCGTGTGCAAAAATAGTGGCTTACTTACTGTAACTTTAAATTGACTCAAGTCAAATATAACTGGCTAACCGCGATTGAATTTCAAATGTATATGTAAAATAATCTTTTTTAGTCAGATGATTGATTTGGGACGTTTTTGACTTTGACTACAGTTGACTATAGCTATCAATTTTGTTCAATTTGTTTTTGAAAAAAAGCACTTAGACTTGATGATTCAGATTTAAGACGGATGAGCGAACTCGTGTCTGAGACACGATGGCGTTTTTAATTTGACTTGAATACTCATTTCTATAGAAAATGCCCTCTAGGTAATGGACCCAGATGGCATCTTTTTAAGATGACTATCATCTCTTTTTGAGGCTCAATATCTCATCTCAATATCTCTCTCATTTTTATTTGGGAAAAGACATTTTTTTTCATACAAAATCACGCAAATGTCATCTTTTTTTTAAATAACCGTTTTTAAAAAATATTTTTCTTTTAATTTATCCAGTTTTTGAACTCCAATAATATTTTACTAATGCTTAATTTCGTATATTTTGAATTTCGCTTGAGTATCAAGTGCTGAATACACAGCTGTCAGGTACATCAGAACGCACTCATTTGACGTTTTGACGTTTCATTACAGCAAGTTATTAAATTCAAATTCAAAATGTAAACAATTGAAATTTGCTCGCGCATACTACTGATTTGTTTTTTTCTACATGATTCTACATGTTTATATGTTGCAATAAGAAAGCACGTTGTTTCAATTGTTCTTGAAAATTATTCATGAAATTTTTTATTTACATTCATATATTCATTTATTTGACATTTTTTTTTTAAATATGGTGTTGCAATCAGAATATCTCAATTTTTCAATAGAAATAAAAAAACGCATTAATTTTGACTTATTTTCTTCGTTTACACTGAAAAAAAGGTAAAGATGACTGTCATCTTTTTGTTCACGACGGCATCTTTTTTTTCGTTCAAAGATAAAAAGTCATCTTTTTTTAAAAGCTTCATCTGGGACTTATAAGCATCATAAGACACAATTTCTAAGACACCAGGACTCTATTTGGCTTAGACACCAGTTCGTAAATTTCGGATCGGCAAGTGATCATGATTATGACAACGTAAAACGCCATGACATTGTGCCGGGAGTAATCATAGATAGCCAGTCAAAAACGTCCCAAAATAGTCGACAGGCTACGCAGTCAAAAATTTTGCCCTCGGGTGTTGATTTTTTTTTTGCGTACAAGGTACAGGGTACAGGGTACAGTGTACCACGCACCTACATTGCGACACCGAAAAAACCAAACCGAAATTATGCTGTATATGAGCCTATGCATTGGAGTTTGCTGTATCATAAGGAGCGCCGTGCTCAAA
The DNA here is from genome assembly GCA_028476595.1 of Obolodiplosis robiniae. NCBI lineage: Eukaryota > Metazoa > Arthropoda > Insecta > Diptera > Cecidomyiidae > Obolodiplosis > Obolodiplosis robiniae. Next base: position 269,449 of record CM052017.1, on the reverse strand, counting down.
TTAATGATCTGATTTGAAGCAAACAGTACATCACTGCACAGTTAAACACCCATACATACACAATACAGCACACAGACACGATTTGCCTGTGCTATACAGCACGGCGTTGTTGTGCTACAGCTATCATGAGAGTTTCGGTTTGGAAAAACTAGTCCATCGTCTTTTTCTGTGCTCAAAATGGATAGTAAAAACATATTTTTTTGAGGGCTTAATTCTTGGGATTCCAATACTTTTGCCTTCACACTATATGTTTGGAAAAGTAAAATGTGTTCTTCAGCAAAATCCGCGCTCCTTAATATTTCCCAAAAAACAATATTAAAAAAATATATTCCCGTATGATATTTTTATATACTGAGGTCAAAGAAACTCAAGTTCAAAATATCCGCATTTATTTTTTGTTTATGCATATAAATTTCATCCATTCTGTTTAGCTAGACTTCACAACTTTTGATAGTTGCATTAAACGCACCCATCGCACCAATGTATGTTGAAATTCGGGGTATATGTCATAAGCCTTTTGGAAATAACACCTTCTTTTACGGAAATAAACCCTCTATTATCATCGAGCCTAAATTCCGAAATTTCGAACATAAGTCCACAAAAAAATTGTGGACTCAATGCCGACCAAAAAAAAGGTTTAATGCCGTTATTGTAACTTTTACGACTATTCGGTAACAAGCCCTCAAAAAATACGGAAATAAGACCTCAACCAAAATATTGGGGAAACATATTAAAAAAAATTATAGAATATGGCAGAAAATGGGCCTACGTAAAACTGCTTTCCCATAATTTTATGTGTTTTTTTCTGGCATTCATTGCATCAGTGCTATTTAAATATAGTAATCAATATCCAACGCTCTTCAAATGGACTATATTTTCTTTGTCTCACAACTGGTTGTTTTTTTTTTCAATGGAAGTGAATTAATTCAAAACTTTCAAGTGTATGTAAACAATGAGGCAACAGCCAGCCGGAGGCTCATTTTCTGCCGAAACCAACGATAAATTGCAGGAAACAAATCGAACGATAACACACCACATTACTGAAACAATAGGTGTCGCAGTGCGCATTGGATTGATTGAACGCATGAGAATAGTTCGATTGCGATTTTAATTTGGAACATTTGCATCAGTACAAAAATGTCTGGCCACAGGCCCATTTCCTGCCACAAACGAAAATGCGTAATGTAATCTATTGGCGAAACACTAAAAATTATAGAATATGGCAGAAAATGGGCCTAGGTCAAACTGTTTTCCCATATTTTTTTTTTTTTTTTTTGCTTAAATTTTTAAGCAGCTGGCTGGCCACAGACCAAGGGGCAAATCACTCAAAGAATTACTTTTGCTCAAGAGGGAATTCCTGTGAATTATTAGGAATTACTCTATTTTGTCGAATTACTTTGGAGGAATTACATTACGTTTATATGTATTGGGAACCATAGTATATTTTACTCATTGAGCAATGGTAATACCGTTATTCGAATTGGATTCTAATAACATTATATGATTTTATTAACTTATCATAATAAAATCGTAATAATATTATCAGAGTTACATCATAGTAATTATCATGATTATCATATTAATTTATCGGGTTCAATCATAATAATTATTATCAATGATTGCAATCAAAATAATTATTATGTTTCGATCATTATATTTATTAGTATTTATCATGATAATTATTACGATTCAACCTGAAAATTATTAAAATAAACATGAAAATAATTATGATGCGATCTTTATAATTATTACGATATAAATCGAGAAACAAGCAGTTTTTCCACATATTTTCTTATTTTCTGTTCTTGTTGTTTTTGATGAGTTTTGTAAATTTTGTTTGAAAATCAAATTCTATACCACTTAAAAATCACGCTTCAGTTACTCGTCAATTAAATTTTGGAATGATGTACCGGTAGAAATTGTGGTTCTTTACATACTTTCAAAATTAACTTGAAACATCAGTTACGGTCAATAATTAATTATTTCGAAATAAATTAACTCGCGATATCTCGGGACATTGTTGTGCAATCTCATCGCCAAGTAGTTTTAACCTATAGTTTAAGTTTGACTTTTTTTTCTTTGCTGTTGCTACTTCTGAATAATGCTAACGTAAAATAACTGAGAAAATTATCATTGTATTTCCCCTGATTCTCCAGAGTCAGGCCGGTTTTGCCATGGTTTTCCGGGCCCAATACTGGTATCGAAGCATCTCTTAAATGGATTTCCGATGACTGCAATTTATTGCAAGACAGATATCACGTTTATAAAAATTATTTTAACTAATATATTGAAAATAAATACATGTTATAGTTCAATGCGAGTGCATGGTTTACGCGTTCCTAGGACATAAGGGGCTGTAGCAGAATTTTGGGATCAATTAGATCTATTGGTGAGATTCAAAGTGGTGTATGTTGGTCATTCATTGCATGCAAAGTCCAGCTAAACAGCATGGATGAAATTTACATGCATAAACAAAAAATTAAATTCTGATATTTTTTATTTGAGTTTTTTTGAACTCAATATAATTGTGATTGAAATATCATATGGGAATATTTTTTTTCTCAATATAGTTTTTTGGGAAATATTCAGGAGTGCGGATTTTACTTAAGGACACATTTTTTGTTGCGCTCTAAAATACTTTTTTGTTTGTTATTTTGACTAAATCATTTTATTAGCATTATGATTCAGGAATTTTATGACGTGAACATAATATTCACTGGCTCTTAAAATATAAATAAATAAATACATTTCAATATATTTTTGGATTTTCCACAACAAATTATGGCATGATTCCAACCAACTGAATTTGATTCGATCGCCATTGGGACTTTGATTAGCAGATTAAGCAATTGTTTTAATACTAAAAGATTTATCATAATATTATACTGTTCCGCAAACATTCGTATCAAACACGTTCATTCTTTTGACATTCGTATCAGTTAAATCCCCGTTAAATATTTTGACGAATTTGGTGAATGAATGACAATTTTTGTTTTCCCTCTTATGTTCAAATAATACACTGTGCACCATTGAGATGAATTTTGAATAGAACATTCAGGCGTGTTTTACGCAATCGTACCTGTATAAAAGTCATCCTCATACTCATAATTGTCCTCATCCTCATCATCATCATTATCATCATCACCACTTTCGTTAGGTTCATCAGATCCAATTGTTGAATTGAATATCTATAAAATTATTTTCCTAGATAAGTTATATAAGCTTATAAAAAAACAAACATAAACACATTTGTCCAATACAAAATAGAAATCAAAAGATATTAAAATGTTTGGATATTCCAATTCTGGTTTCGTTTCGAAACCCTCGAAAAATTGGTATCCGGCAGAATCTTGTATTAAAATTAACATTGTTTGGCCAAAATTCGTAAAATTCGATATTATTGACTTATATCATATTTGATTGCAAAGATATGTTATCTGAAAAAGACTTTTCAATAGCTTTTTTTTCAAAATGAATGCATTTGTGCATAGACAAAATATTGAATGCGGATATTTTGAATTTGTGCTATTTTTACCTCAATAAAACTGTTGTAAAAATATCATACGGAAATTTAAATTTTTTATTATCATGTTTTTTGGTGAATGTCTAGGAGCGCGGATTAATGAGAAGTTCTTATTTTTTTCTTGTGCTCTGGAATAATTTTTTGTTTGTTATGTTGACTTAATTATTTTTATAGTACTATGATCCCCGAATTTTATGAGGTGATCATAAGACTGACTGGCTCTTAGTCTATTGCACATTACTTTTAAAAATCATGTTTCTTCTTACATTTCATTTGTATTTGGAGTTTAAATTTTAACCTTCACTTTTGAAACATGATTGAATAATTGAGTTATTCTGTGTGACTCATTCCTTTCATTGAAGAATCACAATATGAAAGTTTCATTATGACACAATGTGGACTAAATATAGTCCCAATACACATTTTTCGTGTTGTCTCCCAATTTCTCGGAGTGATAATGAAAAAATTGTGTGGGGACTACATTTATCATCAAAGATTTGGAAGAGGCTTGTACGAACTTCGGAATGACCATTAGCGGCACAAAAACTCAAGTTATGCATGTGGGCAAAACTCGAAAGCCAATTCATTGCACATTGAATGGCAACTTGTTGGAACAAGTGTCCCAATTCAAATATTTGGGTTGCATCTTTTCGGAAGATGGCAAGTTTAATAAAGTGCTTGAACAGCATAGGGTTAATGGAAATAAAGTAGTAGCGCATCTTAGATCTCACGTTTTTAATAAACGTGAATTGAGTACAGAAATAAAGATGTTGATTCACGGGTCAATCTTCAGACCAACTATTCTATATGGTAGCGAGAGCTGGGTTGATTCTGAGAATTTGATTCATGATTTGGAAGTGTCTGATATGAAAGTGTTGAGAATGGTTCCGGGAGTCTCACGCCGCGATCAGTGGGAAAACAGAATACGAAATGAGACGATTCGGGGGGTTTTAAACGTCGATTCGGTAGGAGAGGAAGCAAGAAAATCCAGACTGAAATGGTTTAGTCCAGGCAACTAATTCCGCTAGAAATAGTAGCGATAAATAGGGAAGCGCACTAAATAGCAACGCTATACATATTATATACAACACAAACCAAGTCACACGTTAAAACGTGTGTACACAGTACCAATGCGGTGATGTTGGACAGTAATGCGATGAGATTCGTTTACGCAGACGAAGATTATATATGGCGCACTGCCAATATCACCGCACACGCGCAAACGAATCTCAACGCATTACTGTCCAACATCACCGCATTGGTACTGTGTACACACGTTTTAACGTGTGACTTGATTTGTGTTGTATATACTATTATGTATAGCGTTGCTATTTAGTGCGCTTCCCTATTTAGCGCTACTATTTCTAGCGGAAATAGTTGCCTGGTTTAGTCATGTTGAACGCATGGGAGAAGAGCGATTACCGAAACGGATTCTGTTCGCCGAAGCTGATGAGCCGAGAGGTAGGCGTAGACAACGACGTCGTTATTTAGATTCGGTTAAATGTGATTTGAATGCGAGGGGATATGAATGGTGTGATGAAACTCAAAACTTGACTCTCGATGGGGGTTTGTGGAGAGGTATTGTTAGGGTTGTATGGGGCACTATGTTTCGAAAAAAATACCAGACGCTGAAAGGCAATAGTGGTCTATAAATGCTTGTTGTTGGTGTTGTTGTTGTTGTAAGAAGAGATCAAACTAAATTATGTAATTATATTCATTTGACAGTTTTCGTTATTGTATCATTTGTTTGAGACCTAGTAGACCCAGAGCCATCAAACAAACTACTTATTTCCTTGTATACGGCAGATTTTCGAAAAATTATCATTTTCCTACCGTGTTCTATCCGAAACATAACACTTTTTTCATTGTAATTGGGCGGATCACTTTATTCGCGCAACGCGGAAAAGTATACTTTTTCGCACCAACACGGCAGATTTAAGTGTTAAATTCTTTGTTGTGATCCAACTAGCCTAGAAATTAAAACATCTGCCAAAATAAGTGGACGGTTTGAAGATTTGAATTTTATCAAATGTCACACAGCGAGTTTGACAGGCTCCGCATCTTTGCTGTCATTGTTTTAAAAAGGGGAAGAAGTGTTTACCATCCATAGACGAATGGTACAGAGTGCGCTGCTGTCAAGCTAAGTGTCAAAATTCAATTTTGCATCTAGAGGCTGATTCGAATGAAGTTACGAATACAAGTGTCATTTGCATTCATTAAAATGAATTATCACGCCTATCTAATTTGCAATATTCACAGATATTTTTACATTCATGGGAAAACGTGATATATATGTGTAATTGTCTGTGGTTCCGAGAACCTAGTATTGAACAACAAAAAATGTGTTTATGGTAATTCACGAGTACAACTTTGGTAGATAAATTTGGTTGCATCCTATATAGTAATTTAAGAAGTAGGTGTATTCAATATTTACAATTGGGTTTACTATGGGTTGTTCACTTATGACTGGATTTCTGATATTAGATGATTTTTTTCCATCAGAAATAGGAATCTTGTGAAGAGTATTTGGCGATAGAATCGAGCTGGCAGTTGAAACCTTAGTTGCTGTATTTGACGTCCTCAGCGTTTTACTGTTTAATGCATCCATAGAAGAATCATCTGGAAATAAATACAACCAAATAATTAAACTACATATGAATGCCAGAGAAAAATAACGACTCAAATCTTTCCTACATATAAGTCTGAAGCGTAGAAAAGATACACGCATTGCTGAAACTGAGAATAAAACTTTGCAATATCACAACTGAAAAAAAAATTCACAAGAATGAAACATCCCAGAAGACCACATGAATATTTTTCAAGTTTCAGTTTTTCGTATTCTGTATTCAAGTTTCATTTCAATGCGACTTTTTTTCAAGTATATGTAGGAAAGATTTGAGTCGTTATTATTCTCAGGCATTCATATAATCATACTGTTTATATGAATCGGTGAGAAGAAATCTTACCATCAGATTAGATAGGAAAAATACTGAAACTTGAAACTTTTTCGTCAAAATAATGCACCCAAAAAACGTTGGAAATAATTGAGAAACGAGAATTTATTCGGAACAATTGTGAAACATAAGCTATTGTTTGTGTAAATATAATGTAAATCATGTTTCACTTTTATTTCGAATGAATTCTTGTTTAACTTTAAAATTCAATATTCCTTGATGCGTTATTTCTCCCAAATAGTTATAACTTCAATATTTTTCCTATCTTATCTGAAGGTATGTTTTCTTCCCACCGGTTCATATAATCATATCATAAACGAAATGCCCCAAGGGATAAGTTTCAGGTGCTTCAGGTACAATAACAATCAAAATAACTTTCAAAAACGACTCCAAAAAAGGAGGAAAAAAGTTAATCCAAAATTCTCAACCGATGATTGAGCCGTACAAGAAGATGTATTAATTCTGTCCAATAACAGCACCACTCGCTCTTTGATGTACGTGTAATCGTACACGCATACAATCAAACATTATAAACAGACGCGTTTCATCTACTAAGTGCCGTAGTCAATTCCTTTGGTTAATTCGGACAGAAATTGGACAATCACAAGTCGAAAATGACTGAATTCCAGAAAAATAGCGCCTTCAAATCTTGAAAAATTCGAAAATTCTAGAAAAATGAATTATCTTTCTCGCATTATTTACAGCGCTGTGGATGCTAAGAATGCTCCGCAAACAATATTAGCCGTAGGTTATATTTAATGATTCACGGAAGGATGACCACAAATTCTATGTAGATTCCACCACAAATTCTATGCAGATTGTTGTGGTTTAGAGTGTAGGCACTTTTAGATGACAAACATTTTGATTTTATCCAAAAAAAACCTTTTTTTATGCATATATTTTGAATATTGCGCTTTAACAATTAAATAAGGTCTGAAAAAATTAAATATTTGTTGGAGCTAAGATATTCTTTATTGTTATGTATATTAATTTATTAGTTGAGCTCACTCTTTATAATGTACAATGTTCCACAATTTTCTACACAGCTAGAAAGCATTGGTATTATTAAAAAAATTACGTAAATTTTTTGGCGGTAAATGCATATTCGTATATTAAACAATACGTAGAAACATGATTTTTTACACTGTGCATATATATTGTATAAACACGGATTGTGTATAAAATTTAGTTCCTTGAATTGTTTGATACACGACTATACATTAACCGCTAAATAAAGATGTTTAGTAGTATAGTAATTTTTATCACATTTATCACATGTCAATACTAATGCTTTTACTTACCTTCAGATATACCTTCGGATATTGGAAGCATTGAATTTCCATAAAGTTCTAAGTTCAGGTAATAAAATTTCTCGGATTTTGTACAATCAACTTCATCGACGCGTTCACAAACACGAGTCTCTTGCTCAAATACTGTGCCATTCAAGCAGAGAAACTTAATATCCATTGGTTCATCAAGTTGTCCTATTGTACAAACGTGGAACATTTGGCATGAGGTTTCTAAGTCTGCATAGTAGCCTCCAATAACCTTTCCAGCACAAGTGAAATTTGTTTCTGGCAAATTATCGAAATCTAGGTACTAAAAATATATATATATTCTATTAACAATATTGGTTTGTTTTGTAGTTTTTGTGTTTAATACTATTTGATATATGAAGACCCTCAGAGCAAAACCGTTAGCACGGATAATTTATCACGATTTGGAAGGGTCTCATACATGCTATTTACTTGATTTTCCATTACAAAAGCAAAGACAAACCAAATGCATAACCAAAGCAAATGTAGACAGATCAGATGAGAGGCTGGAAGCTAAAACAGCAATCAAAATTACTTAGTGCTTAAACACGATTACGTTATTCTCGAGTGAATGGCGCTGTCGTGTTTTTGCGCTAAGAAATATTCATTCGTGTTTTGGGTTTCAGTCTCTGAGGTATGTTGTACCCAAATAGCATAATTTTTCTTGAAGATAATGCCAAAAAGTATTCAACAAATAGCAAAGCAAAAATGGGTAAGATTTCTGAAAATGTTATCAAAGTTCACAGATTGACGTCTATTTTACGTTATCTAGCGCCTCCACTCGAATACACTTCCAAAGATAAGGATCTTGAAACGCTGTTAAACGGTAACTATACATATATTTAGAGAAGACTTCGTTGATTCAAACTGTTTGTTTTTGACCCCCATTCGAATAAACGAAATATCATATCATGTGTTATATAGATGTGTGCCAAAATTGAAATAATTCGTCTGTTTTTATGCTACGAACATATTATGTTTTTCCATTGTTAAATGAAATATTTTTCAATAATTGGCGTTTCACTCATTCATGCTTCGACCTCTTCATTAATACTATTTATTCTAATCACTCGGAAATTGAGACTTAATAACATATCTATCTTTATTGTTGATTAAAACTAAATAGCAGTATACAGCGACTTCAGCACATTTTTCTACAATGCTTTTTTAGTGGAATAATTTTCTAGATTAACAAATCCAAATATAAAGGGAACCAAAAAATCATGATATTAAAATTTTAACTTACCCCAGGCTCACATAGTATAAAGGAAAAGAACGTAAACATCCAGTAAACAACGCATTGACCTGCAAATAATTTGCATTTAATCTAAGTTTATTTTTAAATAATCATATCATAATAATTATTTAAGTGTTACCTTGAAAAAGTAATTTTAATTCTTTCAAAGATATCATTTTAAACTGACGTCGTATCTTCTACTAAATCAATCCTATTATAAAAAATTATTTTTAAAACGTCTCTTTGCTCTTCCGTACGTAGATAGAGTATTAGCCACATCTTCGACGCATGACGATGTCAGCGCAGTCAACTGGAGGGTTTACGAAAAAAAAATATATTCAGCTATAGAATTAATTCCGTTGACTTGAGAAAACATTCTAAATAAATATATTCATGGTGTGGAGGAATTTTCCGGTACTAGTGCATATACTCAATTTATTAGCGGTAATATATGTAGAGAGTAGCCACATACATTCACGTTTAATTTTTTTAATCACGCTTCTGCTCATATATACGAAGGCCGCGACATCCTCATAGAAAAAAACAAAAATATTACTTAGTTCGAACTCTCACCACTTCCATGTAAAATATAAATCATGGACATTTTTTAGTGGCGCTGTTTGTATGTGAAATTTATACGCTCAGCGTTCGCATATTATAGTATAGTATACTACACTTCATAGTTTTTATACCACGATTTTCTTTGAGGGTCTCAAATTGAACAGAATGATATTGTATAGACTATCAACTAGAACTTTTGAACTTTTTTTAGTCCGGTGGCGGGTATCTACAACTCTATAGAACTCGTGGTATACTGTGTAATGTTATCCGAGCTGTTAAACATTCGGGGGAAATATGGAAGTTAAGCCCATTTTAGTACTAATTTTCGTGATAGGTTATATTTATTATAAGGCGACATACAAAGGTAAAACTAACATAGATGTGAAAATTGAACATATTTAGGATCTCGTTGTTTCGAAATTTCTAATGTTGTAAAATATATTTGTCACTAATGTACGAATGGAATGAGCAACGTACAGATTATATAATTTATGGATTCAATTCATTTTTAACCATAGCTTGATTTATCAATCGGTCCGATCAGTTTGTTTATCTCAAGGTCGAATTTTATAAAAGTTCAAACTATATCTTTAAAATATTTCAAACTATAATATTTGAGCGAAGCAAGAAACTCTTCTTATTTTCTTAATTATAATATAATAAAGTATGCTTCTCTCGATTATTCTAAATGAAAATATGGGAAAATAATATAAAAGGAGGTACGCCTAAGTTCTTTTATGAAAACACTTTCGCATAGAACTTTGAAATTAATGTCGGTTAGTGTCAATTATAAATCCATTCGTTCGAATTCTATCGATATATACGTGCACTATATGCAATCTGTGCAACACAGCCAAATGTGTGCTCTGCCAATAATTTATACTCGATATCTGTGCAAGCACAACTGCTTTGAAATTTCCAGTTCTGATACCACCTCTCTTATTTCAGGAGAGAAGGGAACATAATAAAAAATTTTATATCATCTCTCTTACATGAAATGTATGTATGTATATTGGCCAACATTTGTGTGAATGTGATTGCATTTGAATATTTTCGGCCACATTTTATAACCAAAAGCGTTTATTATGATTCCAATGCTGTTTATACAATTTGGATCATTGAATTAAAGGTCGAAAGGAATAATCTTCAAGAAAAAAACAGGAGCGTTATAGGAGCTGTGACCGAATGTCTTAATATTCTGTTTTAAAATCAATCTTCAGAAAGCATTTATATTAGTAATAATGTGGATAATAATTATCAATTTTGAATGAACATTTCCATGAATTTTGAATTGATAAATTCGGTTTTGGTAATGTTCTCAGCTTAATTCGGTTCAGCGAAAAAATCGAACATATGTGAAACATCAAATCATTTATTTCCACTATGATTTATCTCCACATTTGGTTCGAATTAGACATATGTTTGCAGGTGTGATCAATACGCACACATTATGTGCGTTCAAGATCTTCTGTAGAAGCGCTGAAGCTACTATTGGCTAAGATTAAAATTATTAAATTATACAGTAAATGAAAATTGAATATGAGATTGTGTTTGAGTATTTCGGATAAAGCATTATTAACATATGTTTTTTAGTATTCTTATTATACTAAACCCTCAAAGTCGTTTATAAAGGATTTAGTGTAATAGACAAGATCAGGAGAACACACGATATATTCCTATGATAGACAAATTAAGTAGTGATAATTAATAAAAAATGGATCTATATGTTACTAAACAATCTATTATTGTTAATGCAAATTGCATTTATAGTGCAATAAATGAAAAAAATGCTATATATTTTTACACAGATTGCTGTGAAAACACGTGGTAGATTTTATGGAGGCAAAAAAATACCTTGAAATTTGAATATCCTCTTATGCTTTCATATTATGTGACAATTTAATTTAATGCATACAGTTTTGAACCACAGCAGAAGCAAGAGAGGCCGTAGAGAATGTAACATATTTTGTCGAGATCACTTGTTTCTCTATGCCAGATTGAGGTTTCAAAAACATACTTATATTTATATTGCTTAAAAACTTGGTCATTCACAAATTGAAGTAAAAATGCAAGTGCACTTGCTTCATACTATTCCTCAATAAGGTAATTTTATCAGGTTTACACAAATATCTTTGTATGGTCTGTAGGTAAATGATGCAGATACATATGAGCATTTTTCAGATATTTGGAGATCTTTTTTCTTACTTGTGCTATTTAAAAATTTTCTCGGCCCAATAAATTGGCCCACAGAAATGAAAAGTGTAACGATAATTTTCCTTCATATACACAAACAATTGAACTACGGTATCCCGCGCGTTGACCGTACAGTTTGAATTTTTTCCATTGACTGACTTTTGGTTAAAACACACACAACATTGCAGTCATCTACGATAATAATGAATGGTATTCGTTTTAACATTTAAACGCGAACAATCACTTTGCTGCTCACTCAGTCGTCTCAACGCACTTATAAAATGTGCGGTTTTTTGACAATTCCATTTGAAAGTTCAAAACAAGTCTTCAACATACATCGTGTTATAAGCATTTACATTTATTTTTCTATTTGATATATAACACTCACTTTTAATTATCTATTGATTTCACTTGGAATGATCAATTCGATCATTTTTAATACCTAATATCATACTGTTTCTACCGTTCTCCCTCCAAAACATATTTTTGTAAGCAACTTTTTGTGTCAGCTCCACAACAAACGCATTTACATAATATGTGCCTTTTGACTTTCATCGAATTTTGTATGTATTGGCACACCAATCGAAGCACACAAATATGTATTGCTTGTACACTTTCACTTTATTTTTCTATGAAAAGAAAATTCTAAATGTATTTTAATATGTTTGTTAACTTAATTCTCCTAGGGCACCAATGGCTCCAAATGTGTGATGGGTATTGATTATAATCAAATAACATAATTAAACGAAATCAATATTTACAAAAAAAGTTTCTGTTTGGTGTCAAAATAAATAATGGCGGTAATTTTTTTTTTTTTTGATTTAAATTAAATAACGCGGGATTTTTTCAAGGCGTCGACTTTGACAGCACAATCCATAATTCGCAAAGATTAGGAAATCACATCCTTATAAAAGTTGAGAAATACAAACCCTGGTCGGAATTGACATGCTATATATCACTAATAAATTTTATTTGGAGTGACTCAAGTGCGGTGAAAACCGCCAGTGCTGTGTCCTATCTCATGGCCTCCGCACTCCTAAACCACATTCATTTTATTGAGGTGTCGGTACGAATTAGTGCATATCCGTCCTACTAATGTGTCAATCGATTTTGACTGAATCATAATCTAGCGCTATAAAAACAGCAACTTATGGATGCATAGCCATGAATTGTGTCATACCTCCGAACACCCCCAAAATCAATGTATTGGTCGCTGACAGAACTAAAATTTCTATTTTATTATGGTTGTAATTTTCGCCGAGTCGTCTTTGCTTCACAGCTCTGTATGAATATATTGGTGGTTTCAAGCCTACACACATAGGAAGGAATTCAGATTTTCTATGCATTTAGCATTGAAATGTCAAAACCGAACCGAAGTTCGGTAAAACGAAAACAGAAATTGTTTTGCTTGTATATAAAATTGGGTGCGTTCTTCCAACTCATCATATTTTTACAAATATTTAATTTCAAACATTTGTATATGAAGTGTTCGGAAGAACGCAATCAATCGAAATTACATGCAAAAAAAACTTCTGCTTGTTATTTCCGAATTTCGGTTCGGTTTTGACATTTCATAGCATAGACTATGCTACATACTCTCAAAAAGTAGTCGAGCATTTCTTTCCTAATAGGAGAAGAGCTTGGCAATCCATACACAAAGTGGTAGAAATGAGTATGGGAAGCTGAGCTCTCCTCCAATGGAGTATAATATGGTAGACTGCTTTTTTGGATTCTAGACTATATATAAAATATGAATTTCCTCCTATGTGTGTACCCAAAGTTTTTTGGAAGTCTACCCTCAATTTTCGTTTAAATTACACCAAATTTATCAGAACTATAACGCGAACATTGAATTTGTATTGACCTAGCAACAGAAACGTTGAACATGATCTAGGAACAAGCACTGGTTCGTGCCATTTCCAAAAAGAAAAAAAAAAAATTAATTTCAAGAAATTAAATGTGTGCTTTCTTGCGAACACTATCGGTCACATTTCCAGTGTAAAAATTCTTTTGCGAAGCAAGTGAAAAACATTCAATTCAAACGAAACTTAACTTTGGAATAGCAGGTAATTGCTTGAGAATTCAGCGGAATGTGGTGTAAAACCTCAATTTGTAATTACAAATTCCAACATGCATGTTATATATAACAAGCAGATCCAACAAGAATGTATTTGGATTAGCCCGATCTTTGGTGTCATTCGTCATTGTTGGATGAAGGGGAAGGAGAATGTTTACAATATGTCTGGCGAGAAGCTGTTGATTGAAGATTCACAAATGTTTTATTTCTAAAAACATAAAATATGGCTATTCAAATATTTCTTATTTGCTGTAAACATTTGTATATCTGAATTATTCAATACCTTTCAAAATGAAAATAAATCAGCATAAACATTAATATACAGACAATAAGTGAAATGTTGAAGCGTTTAGTATAATTTTTTAGGTAGAGATGGCGCGGTCCAACGGCATTCACCACCCCTTTATATAGGAGAAGATACAAAGCATCGTTCGCTTGTCAATAATTTAAATTTTGGTTGCCATAATTTTTAAAACCTCAGCTCAAGCCTCAATTTGAGTGTCAGCTGGTATGTTAAATCAAATCTCAATAAAAAGAGATAATCGCGTGAAATCTTCATATCCCCAATAAAATCCAGGTAAGGTTTCTCGTTAGCGAGCATTAGCTTAGCCTTGGTCTTCACCAACAATCGGTGTAAGCCAATCATTAGCCAGATATTTGTGTGACTACGCCCTATAGTGTGTGTATATCTGTGTGAAATGAGAACGTACGTCAGTTGTAACGATTGTGTACAGTTCTCACTGAAGTTTTTGGCTCATGTGTAGGTATTCGAGCTGGCTTAAACATTCGTTAGCCAGTGTATACTTGTGTGGCAAATTAGCCGGCTAAGTTGCTCATCACTGATAAAAACTTGACTGTAAATTTATGTTATGATTACACATTTTTTGTTGAATTTGTACAATAGAAATTAACATATCTATCATAGATGTCATTATTTTGACTTTGACAGCTATTGTATCTTAAAGAGGATAAAAAAATACATTGAAAACGATCTGTCAAACTTATCATTCAGTTGAATACACAAGTTTATTATTGCGTTGAAAATGTCGAGCTACGTGCCTACAAAACAGCATTTGCGGGAAGTTTTACTTTATTGGTTTAATCTGAAGAAAAATGCTTCCGAGAGTCATCGTTTGTTATGCGAAGCATATCCAGAATATGCTCCGTCGATTAGAACGTGCCAGGAGCGGTTTGCGCGGTTCAAAAGTGGTGATTTTGATGTGGAAGACAAAGAGCGTCCAGGCCAAGTGAAAAAGTTTGAAGACGAGGAGTTGGAAGCATTACTCGATGAAGACTCGTGTCAAACGCAAGAAAAACTTGCAAAATCATTGGGAGTGACACAACAATCCATCTCCTATCGTTTAAAAGCCATGGGAATGGTTCAAAAGCAAGGAAATTGGGTGCCATACGAATTGAAGCCGAGAGACATCGAACGCCGTTTTTTCACTTGTGAACAGCTGCTTCAAAGGCAAAAACGGAAGGGTTTTTTGCATCGTATTGTGACTGGTGATGAGAAGTGGATTTATTACGATAATCCGAAGCGAAAAAAATCGTATGGTTACCCCGGCCACGCATCAACATCGACGCCAAAGCCGAACATTCATGGCTCGAAGCTAATGCTGTGTATTTGGTGGGATCAGCTCGGCGTGATCTATTATGAGTTGTTGAAACCAAACGAAACCATCACAGGAGCATTGTACCGAACTCAATTGATGCGTTTGAGCCGAGCACTGAAGGAAAAACGGTCGGAAACGGTCGCAAGACACGATAAAGTTATTTTGCAACATGACAACGCTCGGCCACATGTTGCTCAGGTCGTTAAAACCTACTTGGAAACGCTTCGATGGGAAGTCCTACCCCACCCGCCGTATAGCCCAGACATTGCCCCTTCCGATCACCACCTCTTCCGATCAATGACACATGGCCTGGCTGAACAGCATTTCCATTCTTACGAGGAATGCAAAAAATGGGTCGATTCATGGATAGCCGAAAAAAGCATAGATTCCTTTCGACGCGGAATCCGTAATTTGCCAGAAAGATGGGAAAAAGTTGTGGCTAGCGATGGACAATACTTTGAATAATCAATTTGTAACCATTTTTCCATAATAAAGATCGAAATTTTGAAAAAAATGCACGGTTTTCAATTTGTACTCCCAATAAGAAAATTAACAAAATTAGCTATATAAACCAATAGAAATCCATGAATAACCGGTTAAAAATGCAATGTAGCAAGAAAAACTAAATAAAATCTGATGACATTTGAATTATTCTTACAGAAATTTTAGTGAACAAAATCACAATGATTTATCATGTGTATTTTGAAAACAAAAAATATAACGTTGTGAAACTTGAGTATCGTTTCCCTGTGGAAATCATTTTTTTAAATGTCATTTCATTAATATCTACGGAATATTTGCATTCTACAATCACATCTATCAAGCGAGCTTTCATTTGTATCAGTAATTCTTAAATTCATCATATATTCACATATTAAAAGGTGTATGAAGCCCCTAGGTTATAATAATGCCAAAAACGGATAATGTTTCCGGTATTTTGCAAAATACAAAAAGATCTATTTGTTCAGCTCTTTTCCCCTATTCATAGACTGTACCCTGTATATCTAAGTATTTAGAAATGAACTAAGATTATTAAATAAAATTAATTTAAATTTATGGGAACCTCGATCGCGGTATAAGGGTCAAATAGCGGTACGGTATTAAGAATCGCTACAAATAATGAGGGGAAGATTACTCTATATTAATTGCAAAATGGATATAAATAGCAATTAATAGCTAAAAAAGCTTTTGTCATCAATAAATTCTATTGATTGCTATGAAATGTTATTAACTCTTATTTTAATATCCGTAAAAGCCCTATTATTCTTTTTAAATGTCAGAAAACTATATTTAATAGGGATGTAATAGCAATACAAATCAAGTAATAGCTGCAAAAAATATCACTTGCAGCTACAAATCCTGTGGATATTTTAGATCCAGCTTTATTGCGTAGTGGACGTTTAGATCGTAAAATTGAATTCCCACATCCAAACGAAGAAGCTCGCGCTCGTATTATGCAAATTCATTCACGTAAAATGAATGTGTATCCTGAAGTGAATTTTGATGAATTATCACGATCGACTGATGATTTTAATGGTGCACAATGTAAAGCCGTTTGCGTTGAAGCTGGTATGATTACACTTCTTCGATCAGCTACATCTGTAACACATGAAGATTTAATGGATGCTATATTGGAAGTACAGGCTAAGAAAAAAGCGAATCTCAATTACTATGCATAAAATAAAACAAGAAAAACAAACCAATCGAAAAAAAAGAACAGACAACACAAGTTTATTTTGTTCTCTTTCTCTTGCTTGTTTTATTTTGCAACTATTAAATTCAACAATTCTATTAATACATATTAAAATTATTACTTCTTATTTTCAAAGAAAACCGACATAAGTTTTAATAAATGTTTCTGATTTTCAACGAAAACTTGAATAATTTCGTTTCACTTTATTAAATTTTGGACGTTTAGTCGTTGAGGCAGAAGGTAGCATATTCACACACTAGATCATGTCACGGATGGCGTATATATTTATTTCTAACTACTGAAGAGCATATTTAAAAAATGAGAAATTGTATGGCTAAACCATGAAACGGTAGATCGCCATGAATATACTTACAAGTAAATCGTCCTTAGCGTCATATCTCGGTATAATCTGCTTCTTTACGTAAAGTTAAAGAAGAAATCAAGACCTTTCAAACAAGCCATAAATGATTTATATTGCTATTAGATTATCTCGCCAAGAATCTAAGCACAGATTCGGATTCAGTGAGTGGAAATTATCCTAGAAAACAGTCTTGGTAATCATAGGCATTTGTAGTCCATAGGCCTGCTTACGCTGAAAAAAAGCGTAAGCCGATCGTAGGCCGCTTATGTAGCTGTCACTCATACATACGAAAAGAACGACGAATGACCGCACAAAGCATAGAACCTCAACTATGTGTGTATAAGTATTGGTGCGGACAATTGTTGTGGCATACGCTTGCCTATGCATTTTTGGATAATTGTCCGGCTTATTTCACAACACTGTTAGAAAACATAGTTCGATCTCAGTCGCATTTGGTTTGTGGTACAATGATAATTAGATTACACGAGAATCGTTATCGAAATACTAAATTGAATCAATGAAATCAATACAAAAAAGAAACAAGTAATTCAGATAAACTTAAATATTCGATTGAATCAACACAATAGCTTGATGCCCAGCCGAAAGTGAAAAAATACAGTCGACTCAGTCGCAAAATAATCGAAATCAATTTTTGCACACGGATAAGTATTTTATTTAAGTCAGAAACTGTAGCCGTTCACGCAATATTGATTCAATGCAATGTTGGAGCACAAATAGAAAATGCGCAGACGATATTCCCTATTTTTTAAGATTTTTATTGTATTTGTTCCCTTTAAAGAGTCTTAAAGATTAAATTAAACTAAAAATTTCAACTTTACATTTCATCATCGGTTCGGAATGAACATAACAATAAAGTGTTTTTCTTCAATTAAATCTTGTTCACGAGGACAAAATGATTTCATGAAAAAAATAAAATGAAATAAATCATTCAGAAAATCATTCGAAGCACAATTTTCCAATAGATGTCATTGCTTTGTTACATACTTGAAGCAAGATGTCAAAAATGTCAAACGTAGCGAATTGACAGAATGACCGCAATTTGGTTTTGTCATATAAACAATAAACATTGTATTAACGAACGCACAAATTGAATATCATGGATGGTTTTTTTGAATACATTTCGTCAGAGGACTCACAGTCCCTGAAAAATCAATATAAAAATGCATTCATCAATCAGACAGATACTGATATTGCCTGTATACTGAAAGACGAAAAGGGTAAATTCACCAAAGAGATTGGAGCGCACAAATCCATCATAACAAGTGAGTTTAAATCAATAGTAATTAATATGTTTATAATCCTTTATATTCGTTTTGCAGTCAGAAGCAAATATTTTAAAACATTGTAAAAATTGGCAAAAGCACAATGCTGTCGTTAAAATAAATTTTGATTATGACGTTTTCTACGAGATGTTGTATTTCATCTACACAGATGATGTGAGAAATTTTCGAGATATGGATTTCATCTGAATCTTCTCAATGCGGCAAACGAGGTAAATTTTTCAATATAGCTGTAGCTTAAAGTTACACACTGCACTTGAAATTGTATGTCATTTCAGTGTTTATTACGGCGTTTAAAATTGCAATGTGAGAAAAAGCTAGCACAGGATGATTTGGCTTGTAGTACCGCAGTAAAGATGCTGATTGAAGCTGATGAAAAAGCTTTTCGCCATCGAAACGTCCAAGATTGTCTTAAATTCTATTGTTCCTTCTTTTTTTTATTGATGAATTTCGTTGTTAATCAGACTACACGAGAATTTTTATCGTAATACTGAATTTTACTCATTTTAGCCAATTTTTATAAAGAAAAGTAGTGTAAGTAGTATTACAAAGCGGGTTCTAGGCATACCGGTTTTGGCTCCGCCCACAAGAAATACTTACTTCACACGTATATATGAAAACCAGCTGGGCTCACACGCATATGATAGCTGGGTTTCGAACTCGAAACTACTGTATTACAAAGACAAAGATGCTCTAACCACTGAGCTACATCGATCTTTACAATATATATGAAAAAAGTGAGTATTTATACGTTTCTCTCGATCGCAGTTTTAAGTAAAGACGACGAAGACGGCAGCCACGACAGCACCGCGAACGAGAGAAACTCCACAGAAACGTGGAAATAATATTTACGGCAGCAGCAGCAACGGCATCAACGGTTCTGCTCGCCGTGTATTTTGTTGTTGGAATCGTTCTGTGTGTGCTATTATATTATTTATATTCTTATGTTCATTTCGGTATGTTATGAAATCGAAGTAAAAAAAACTATGAAGCTTTTAAAATTTAAACAAAAGATCTTAAAACGCACAAAAGCATTTTTTGTGAGAAATGAAAATGTTTGAAATTTATATATATATTGTAAATGAAGTATAACACAATGTTAAACGAATAATATAAAACTTTTCTTTTAATTTTTTTCATAAATTGAAATATCTCTTTTATTGATTAAATATTAAATAATAAAAATGTGCACATGATATTGTTTTTTATCTAATCTATTAAACCAAAGTTATGCACCTCCGCTAAAATACTGTTTATTGACTGCATGCAATTCCTATCTCCGCTAAGTAGTGATGGTAGTAGTTTTCTCAATCTATCACAAAGTGCATTTGGATCATTGATTTTTTCTTCATTTGCTTTAATCAAATCTGATTTGATTGAATGCTTTGAATAATTTTTAGGTGACAAATACAACTCTGTTTTACAATTTACTGTTTTATATTAAAAACCATCCGTTATTGATGTTGTTGATGATCATAATGATGATGTTGATGTGTTCCCTGTGATAGGTCTCAATATTTGATTTACATCATGTTCATGCTCAAGTCGATTCTTATAAGTTTCTTCAAATTTATTTCTGATGACGTTTTGTGTAGCAGTTAATTTTGACAAATTATTCTGATCCATTGTTTTTTGATTAAATACTTCGTGAAAACAGAGTTAAGTGGATTTATTTTATTATTCACTCACGCACACCTCTTTATATATGAATTTGCAGATATTCATTGAAATTTTTTCGATAACGACCTGATCTAACTTCGTGCTCAAGAGAAATGCATGCAAAACCGAAAGCTTCACGCCAGCATTCCCAGCAAAGCTCACGAAATTGTTCAAACGTCATATCTGCATTCACACCAAAATCATTGTAAACATGTCTTAAATTCAGATCATCTTGCCTGAATAAAATTACAAAATTACAATTATCACGTATGAGATGTTTATTAAGTTTGGTATAACTTTGAACGATATAAACCACATCAAGATTGCGATATCGTCCTAATGTGAATATATTACGCACCACTGTTTTATTAATACCATGATCGTTGATCATATCATCGAACACAATAAGTGATTTTTTTTTCATTTGACTCGGCTCGATAACATATTCCGTTGCTAAAAATGTGTTGCAACCAATTTCTTTAATTGTTTGCAGCATTTGACATAAATATTTAAATTTTTCTTGGTTCAGTGTTTTACTGTATAAGTACAAATTCTCGAATTTCAATCCATGTTCGCTCTCAATCAAACTGATGAGATTTTCCACTACCGGATGGACCTGCTATGATACAACGTACATTGTTGGGTAAAAGATCACTATGTCGTTTCGGTTTAGATGAATTTATAGATGTAGATGTACGATCATCTATATTTCCAACCGGAATATTAATTGAATGTTTAACGAACTGCATCATGATGATGAATGAATGATTTTCATATAAAAGCGATAATTTATTTCCATTTGCTATAGTTTGAAAATGACTTCATCACTTACAGTTGCTTTTAGAGGTACCTCATCGATACTTCTTGCTAATTTTTACCAGGCATCACGCTTGATGAGGATTGTGATCATAGTTGTGACTAATTGATTTAATTATCAAAAATATTAAAGATATTGATAAAATAATCAAATTGGGTGATATACGTATCATTGTGATATGATTTTCAATTCGTATATAAATGGGCAGAGAAGTCATACAATTCATCAATTTGATACCAGTACATCATACGTGAAAGATCAAACATTTGTGGAATTTCGTTACGTTAAGAAGTTGCGTAACATTCAAATTTCCATTGTTGATGTTAACGGAAATCTAGTAAATATTCACGGTGAAGAAATCATTTGTCGAATTAATATCAAGAGAGACATTAAACTAAAGACCTGATTTGAACATGTTAATCTACGATGTTTCAAACATCTTTAGTGATTTTAACAATGCAATAAAAAATCTGAAAAAAGAGTATATAAGTAAAGACAATCGAAAACACTGTGTTATTCGAGCAAATGCATTGAGCAAGGAGGGTAAAGAAAAATCTAGGAAACAGAAGAAAAAATGTTTGAAAAAAAACATTGAATTTTTGGAAGGACTCGGTCTTAAAGTGAAACAAAAATAACTTCAAGTGTAAGAGTGGAAAAGTATTGAGTTAAAACTTTCAAAGAAAAAAAAAGTGTAGATCAATGTATAACAATAGCTGTAGCAGCATTTTGAATATCGGAGCATTTGCTGCTCAAGATAATTCAATTATTAAAAATGATTTTCATACATACACACCATATACCAATTCTTTAAACGAATCGGAAGAGATTCGTATTGTAATACAAAATCAAGATTCATGTTTACTACCATGTGATTCATATCTCTACCTGCAAGTGGCTGTAAAAACTGAAAATAATGATGATGATGCCACCGAAAAAGTTAAATTTGTGCACAACTTTCCTTCGATTCTATTCAGCGATGCACGTTTTGAATTAAACGGTGTTGAAATTGACCGTATAAGAAATATTGGAATAACATCTACATTGAAACTATCTGCAGCTTCGCATCCATAAAATACTGTTGGTTATTATCGTTTCAATTAAGCATTCAGTGATAAAGTGGCGCAAAGTAGACATGATACGTTGGTTTATGATATAATGTTGCCGTTAAAAATTTGGTTTGGATTTTGTGATGATTATAAAAAACTAATTTTGAATAGTCGACATGAGTTAATATTAACACATGCTCGAAATAGCTTGAATTGTGTTTGGGGTGGAACAAGTAACGCCGTTTCAACCAACGTAAAGATTGAGGTTTCTAAGCTTGACGTGGAAGCTCTCCGCGAGGACGGTAGCCGTAGAGACATGACACCAGCACAACTGACGAAAGCCATAACGAGGGCATGCGACACGACGATGCCGAGGAAGCTCGAACCAAAGAACTCGCGACGACCAGCGTACTGGTGGAACGAGGAAATCAGCTCCTTGCGGGCTAAATGCATAAAGCCAGTGACGAAAACGTGAGAATAGAACGGAGAGAAGAACTCAACAAGGCGTAACACGATCTAAACCGAAGTATCAAAGCGAGCAAGAGGAAGTGCCACAAAGAGCTATACAAGGAAGCAGACGAAAATCCCTGGGGGAGCGCATACCGAATGGCAATGAAGAGACTTCGTGGCCCATCTATGCCGATCGGAACGTGCTCGGAGAAACTGAACACAATAGTCAAAGGCCTCTTTCCACAACACGAGCCGACGACCTGGCCGCAACAACAAAGCGACCAAGAGGAGGTCAACATACGCCCAGTGTCCACGGAAGAGCTTCTAGCAGCAGCCAAAAAGATAAAGACAAACAAAGCGCCGGGCCCAGATGGGATCCCAAACGTAGCTTTTAAAACGGCGATCCAAGCCTACCCAGAAATGATTAGAGCGACAATGCAGAAGTGCCTCGACGAGGGCCACTTCCCAGACATATGGAAAAGGCAAAAACTGTTTCTCTTACCGAAACCAGGGAAACCACCGGGAGACTCATCGTCCTATAGACCGATATGCCTGCTGGATATCTTGGGAAAGTTGCTAGAGACAATCATCATGAACAGGCTGAAGGAGTACTCGGAAGGCAACAATGGGCTATCAGATATGCAGTTCGGTTTCCGTGAAGGCAAATCAACTGTGGACGCCATCAAGAAAGTTGTAGAGCAAGCCGACAAAGCACGAACAAAGAAGAGACAAGGAATCCGCTTCTGCGGAGTAACCACACTAGACATCAGAAATGCTTTCAACAGCGCAAGCTGGGAAGCCATAGCTGAGGCGCTGCAAAGAATCGGAGTGACCCGATCTCTGAACCAAATACTAGGGAGCTACTTCTAGATCCGGCTTCTTCTGTACGACACCGACGACGGCTGAAAGGAGTACAAAGTCACTGCAGGCGTGCCACAGGGCTCCATCCTGGGACCAAAATTGTGGAACATAATGTACAACGGAGTACTGAAATTGCACCTACCCAGAGGGGTAGAAAATTGTTGGCTTCGCCGATGACATAGTCATTATAGTAGTGGGCCAATCTACAGTAGAAGTAGAAGCTCTCGCTTCGGAGGCGATATAAGCAGTGGGAAAATGGTTGAGTACAGTCAAACTACAGCTGGCTCACCACAAAACCAAAGTGATGCTAGTAAGCAACAACAAAAAACGGGTGACAGCAAAAATCACAGTTGGAGATCACGAAATATCATCAGAAAGACATCTGAAGTATCTCGGAGTAATGTTGGACGACCGCTTGAACTTCAACGAACACGTCGAATACATCTGCGAAAAGGCAGCGAAGGCCCACACAGCACTAGCGAGAATAATGCCGAACACGTACGGCCCAAGAAGCAGCAGAAGACGCCTCATAGCAAGCGTCACACGCAAACGCGCTAGAGACAAAGAGAAACCAGGTACTGCTGAATAGAGTTCACAGATTACTTGCGATGAGAGTAACGAGCGCGTACAGGACCATATCCTTCGACACAGTCTGCGTACTAGCCGGCATGACCCCTATCACTATAACGATAGGCGAGGACAGCCAGTGCTTCAGCGAGAGAACGAGGAACGCGCTGAGTGCTCGACAAGCACGGAAGCAAGCAAAAGAGGAGTCGATGAGCAGATGGCAGGCGGAATGGGACACCTCGGAGAAAGGCAGATGGACCCACCAGCTGATCCCAAATATCGCAGCATGGACAAACAGAAAACACGGCGAAATATACTTCGACCTGAACCAGTTTCTATCGGGCCACGGGTGCTTCAGGAAGCACCTACACAGATTTGGACACGCAAGATCACCCTACTGCCCAAATTGTGACCATCCGAAGAAACAGCAGACCACGTAGTCTTTTCCTGCCCCTGATTTGAATCGGAACGAGCGGAAATGCTGTCCCAGACGGAGCGAAACACGAACGCGGAGAACGTGGTACAAAGAATGTGCGCAGATGAGAACACATGGAACGCAGTAACAAACGCAGTGGCCAAAAGGACAAAATGGAACGAAGACCAAGAACCGGCCCAGGGAGGACCGGCAGGAGAACAGGAGGAGGGTTTTTTGTCGGTAGGAATCCGGCACACTGACGCGTAGCACCGACGAACTCAGTGTCTATGCAAGATTTCCCCCCTCCTAACAAAAAAAAAAAAAAACACACACACACCGCACATGGTCACAAATGCTATGTAGCATTTACTTACGTAGAATGGCCATAAATGGTCAAATTGAGTTTTTTTTTTCTCTTAAATAATTCTGCACATAACGACACACCTGAATGTTTGAATCAAAAATTCGGAACACACTCACAGTAATTCTATGTTGAAAAGTCTACACTATGAATATTGATCATGTGAAGAAAGAGAAACAAAATAAATATATCAAAGATGCATCTTGGTTAAAATTAGGGTGAGGTTTTGTGTTGCTGATCGTTATCAATGGTTTTGTTGTATCGCTTCCAATTGAACGTTCAATAGAGTAAGAACACCATTATTATTTGTCTTCTGAATGATTGGGCATAGTTATTGGGCGACATTGGATTGTTGGAAACAGTACATTGTTTGGTAACAATACAGATGGGCATTTTCGCGTAGTTAATAAATTAAGTTATTTATAAATAATTTATTATTTTGGTTGCCATAATTTTTAAAACCTCAGCTCAAGCCTAAATTTGAGTGTCAGCTGGTATGTTAAATCAAATCTCAATAAAAAGAGAAAATCGAGTGAAATCTTCATATCCTCAATAAAAACTTGACCGTAAATTTATGTTATGATTACACATTTTTGTTGAATTTGTACAATAGAATTTAACGGAATACCAGTAAATATAGTATTCACAATATTTTGACAGACTGTCCGAGATCAACTACCCTTGTGGAAAACAGTAACGTGCAATCATTTGATTGTAATCAATATCGAACGATTTTAGCTGACTTTTTTATATTTCCATGGAAAATTGTTATATATAGTTTTTTGTTTGATGATGAATAATTTGGGAAAAAATGTACTAAAGTTGACTAGAACTAAAGTTGGTTTTCTTTTTCAAGAATAGTTAGTCGAAAAAGTTCCAAATTAATCAACTGCCTGTCGATTTCTTTTAACAATGGAACACAATTATTATTTTCACTGAAACATTTCGTAGGATCTATTTGTTCAGCTTTTTACTTTTCCGCACACACCACTGTGTGTGGTAAAAGTATTGCGATCGGTCCAAAAAATTCAAAACGCTCGGAATAAGTTGTCTATGCGTTTTGAACCTAGAAAAAACGATTGCAACCATTCCCGGAACAATTTTTTGTTCGTGTGTGGTACGTTGTCCGTTGTACGTTGTCCGTTGTCCGTTGTACGTTGTCCGTTGTACGTTGTCCGTTGTCCGTTGTACGCAAAATTTTTTAACACGATAACTCAAAAAATTGATTTTAGAATTGAACAAAAATTTACACACACATTTGTCTTCATTAGGAATAGAAACCTATTAATTTTCAGCCTAATCGGATAATTTTTTCGGGTAGCTCTAGTGGAGTGGAATCAAAAAATGGGCTGTTTTTCAATATAAATACGAAAAATTTGTATGAGGACTATGACTATTTCGCATTGTATCATTATGAAACTTTCAGAATATAATTTTTTTATGAAGAAAATGAGTCATGAAAAATTTCAAGTCATTCCGATAAGATTTAGGACTACCTCCCCTGTAAAATTTTCGATTTTCGGCGTCTTCTCGGGGTCGAAACGAAAAATTTGTATGGCAGCTATCTCAAGTTTACATTGTAACGAATTGAAACTTTCAGAATATTATTTTTTCATGAAAAAAATGAATCGTGCAAAATTTCAAGTCATTTCAATGGGATTTAGGACTACCTCCCCTGTAAAATTTTCGTTTTTTGGGACCTTTTCGAGGTCAAAACTGAACATTTGTATGCCGACTTTCTCAAGTGCACATTGTAACGAATTGAAACTTTGGATATATTATTTTTTTAAGAATAAAATGAGTAATGCAAAATTTCAAGTCATTCCAACTAGATTTGGGACTACCTCCCCTGCAAAATTTCGGATTTTTGGGGTCTTTTCGGGGTCAAAACTGAAAAATTGTATGGCGGCTATCTTAAGTTCCTATTGCAACTGTCAGAATATTAATTTCTATGTTTTTCAAGTCATTCTGATGAGATTTAAATCCAGCTCCTTCACAAAATTTTCAATTTTCGGGGTCAATATTGAAATCAATAAAATTGGATGAAGTATTTGTGATTTTCTAATATGTGTTTTTTCATCAGTTTGAATGCTCATGCTGTTACCGAAAGTTATACTGTTATACATAACATAAATGTAGAACCATATCTATCGTTGGCATGAATTGAAAGTTCACATCAGAGTGAACTAATTCGTAATTGTTATTACCAATTCAAAAATAGAGAACGTTGAGGTAAGAATTAGGAACTGAGATGTTTATTTGTTTTTATATTAAAATTTAAATTTAAATCACATGATGTGTAATGACTCGAAATTCGATCTCATCGTAATGACTTCCAATTTTCTGTGATTTATTCTCAAAGTTGCATGATGATTCGATAAGAAATAAACATAAATCCAATACAAATGAGTAGCAATCAATGAAAAATGCGTAAGCCCGAACAATTTCGGGAAATGTGCAGAAAAGTTAGTTTTACGTACGTAAGACCATTTATTTCCCCTAGTTATAGACTGTACCTTGTATATCAAAGTATTTAAAAATGAACTTCGATTATTAAATAAAATTAATTTAAATTTATAGGAACCTCGATTATTATTATGAGGGGAAGATTACTCTATATTAATTGCAAACTTTGGATATAATATTGGGTGCGCAAATTAAAACGTGACCATTTGTGCCTAACTTCATATCTATTCACCCGTCATATATTTTGACAGTGACAGCTATTCTACGTTAAAGCGCGTCAAAAAATCTAATCAATTCCGCCTCTCAAAGTGAACACAAGATTTTATACATAACTTTTTTATTACGTTGAAAATGTCTAAATACTTGCCAACAAAACAGCATTTGCGGGAAGTAATGCTTTTGTGCTTTAATTAAAAGAAGAGTGCTGCTGAATGTCATCGTTTGTTGTCAGAAACCTATCCCGAATATTCCATATCGTATAGTGTGTGTAAGAAGTGGTTTGCACGTTTCAAAAGTGGTGATTATGACATGAATGACAAAGAACGACCGAAAAAGTTTTAAGATGCTGAATTAGATTCATTACTCGATGAAGACTCGTGTCAAACACAAGAAGAACTTGCGAAATCATTAGGAGTTACACGCCAAGCGATTTTCCATCGTTTAAAAGCATTGGGAATGATCCAAAAGCAAGGGAATTGGGTGCCATACGAGTTGAAGCTGAGAGACGTTGGCGATTTTACACCTGTGAACAGCTGCTCCAACGTCAAAAAAGAAAGGGGTTTCTTCATCGTATCGTCACTGGCGATGAAAAGTGGATCCATTACGACAATCCAAAGCGAAAGAAATCGTATGGTTACCCCGGCCATGCATCAACATCGACAGCAAAACCGAATATTCATGGTTCGAAGCCTATTCTCTGTATTTGGTGGGATGAGAAGGGTGTGGTGCACTATGAGCTGCTCCCACCCAACCAAACCATCAATGCTGATTTCTACCAAGAACAATTGGGCCGTTTGAGCGATGCACTGAAGGCAAAACGGCCAGAATATGAGCAGAGGCACGATAAAGTTGCAAGATCGGTCAAAGAGTACTTGCAAACATTGAAATGGGAGGTCCTACCCCACCCGCCGTATTCTCCAGACCTGGCCCCTTCCGATTACCACTTGTTCCGATCAATGACTCATGGCCTGGCTGACCAGCACTTCCGTTCTTACGAAGAAGCTAAAATATGGATCGATTCTTGGATTGCCTCTAAATCGTTTTTCAAACGTGGCATAATAATGCTGCCAACAAGATGAGAAAATGTTGTAGATTCCGATGGACAATACTTTGAATAAAATATATTGTACCAATTTGTCATAATAAAACGGTGTTTTTGCACCAAAATGGTCGAGTTTTAATTTGCGCTCCCAATAGCAATTAATAGCTAAAAAAAAGTAATAGCCGATACAAAAATGTAATAGCTAGGTAGTGCAGTTTTGTCATCAATAATTCTATTGATTGCTTTGAATAATCTACCCCTCGAAAAATTATGTACCGGTATCAAGTATTATTTTGAATACTAGATTTTTCATCTAAATTATCGTTTTTTGTACTTCAAGAAACGTTTTTCTAGAATAAATGTCGAAGTGTTTTTTTCACATATTTTTTGAATGTCAGGTGTTAGGGAGTAGACACGACTTTTAAATTTCTAACAATTTCAAATCATTATCCTACGATTCTCAAATCCGAAAAAAACTCAAGTCGATTTAAATCAATTCGAATCTTTTTGAATCTCTGTGATTCTGCTAAAATCAAGATGACGGATCTGTCAAAAAAATCATTTGAATCATTCAAATATTTTGAAATCATTTGAAATCCCTGTGAATCTGAATAATTTTTGGGTTTTATGAACACATCAGTTGCATCTTTTGAAATCCCAACAAAACTTAAGTCTCGTGTCTACCCCTTAGGTTCTAAGTTTTTGAATCGGTGGGAAGAAAACTTACCTTCAGATTAGATTGAAAAAATACTGAAACTGATACGAGTGAAATCGTAAAACAAGAGGTTCATTCAGAATAATTGTCATGTTTCACAATTATTCCGAATGAACCTCTTGTTTCACGATATCGCTCAAATATATCCAGTTTCAGTATTTTTTCAATCTAATCTGAAGGTAAGTTTTCTTCTCGCCGATTCATTTGAATTACATTAAAAATCAAAGACGGTTATTTTCCAAAGGAAGCAATATAGATGAAAAAAAGCCGAATACCGAATCGTTTAAGCAGGAGTGTCACATGAACGTTCTTGTGGTAAAAAACGCATCATTAAAAGTGATTTCGGAAAAACGCAACATGAATTAGAACAAATCACGTTGAGTTCTTCCGAAATCACTTTTCATGATGCGTTTTGCTACAGCAACGTTCATTTTTCACTCCTTCCGAACAATTCTGTATCTTTACTTTCATACCCCGGAACTCAACTGGAAACAACTGCTGATAAAAAGGAAGAAGAAAACTTTCAACATTAAACATAGGAAATTCCCCCAAAAGACAATCACGTACGCACATGAGCACACTTTCTTCAAGTGTGGTACTGATGTTGTATTTGATCTTAATTAATTCGTCGTTGATTACGGGAAATATTTTTCTATTTTTCCCCATAATTTAAATTCTTGGCTTTATTATAAATAATATATTGCTGCAATAAGAAATTCGTATTACGAATAAACGCAAACACGAACACGAACGAACGCGAAGTGTGCCTCATTAAAAATAACAATATTTTCTGGAGAGTCAAGCCAGGCTAAGTCCAAAAATGTCATTTTGATAGGCTTATCATAAACCTATCGAAATGTTTTTGGAGTTTTTTTTTCTGGAGCCTTGAGCAACAATATTTGTTTTTGTATCTGAACTTATGGCCTGCACTGTATATATCCAGAATATCATTTTGACATTTGCAACAATTGTCGACACTTGCAGGAAAGCTTGTAAATTATTCCATATTTGAAGCATTTGTTTGTTATACACGAACATTTTCGTAAATATTGCTTTTAGTGTGATGGTAAAGAGAGATGAATGAATGTCCAGCAAATAAAACATGCATGCGATTTTATAGAAAATGGTTTTATTCGAAAGCTATTTTATAATGTAGTGTAAAACGTTTTTAACAATCAACACCACACAACAAAATTTTGAGCATTTCGATCAAATTGGTAAATGTTTATTATTAAATTGTATGACCCAGTCAACGGTCCCCAAACGATGTACTGAAATTTGATCCTCAACGTTCCGAAACGTGTCTAATTTTTAATTATAATATACGTTTTAAGATAAAGTTTCTTTAATGCTTAGAGATTTGAGTCTAGTTGCTTCATACGGCGAAAGTCGATTTGAACGGCGACATGAGGACAATGTGAATTGAATCATTAACGACACTGTATGGAATATATATAAGGTTTTGCCAAAAAAAGTTTGATTCAAATTCACTTGCTGTGGTTGTATACCTTTGAATCACATGTTTCAATTTTGAAATCTGAACATGGAATTGAAAATCTTAGAATAACCAATAATACCTTGTGTGATAAATGTTCTCATCTCATCGAAATATGGAAAAATAATAACAGTTGTTGATAATAGATGGCACCACTAAAATGTTTTCGTAAAATCATTTCGGAATAGTCTAAAAAAAAACATTGAATTTTAATAGTTTATAACCAATAAAATTTTTGAATGTTCTGAACACAAACAAATAGCACGCAATAGCAAACAAAAGCATTCTACAATTGTTTTAATTTTGCTCCATGAACTTTCATTAATTTTTATGAAGATCTGATAGTGTTGATTCGAATAATTTCCAAACGTAAATATTTAGTTTGAAATGCGATAAAAACTGTTCATTCTATAGAATATTTGTCAAAATTTGAATAAATGATACCAATATTTGAAAATAGGTAAATGGCGCGCATAGAACATAAGTCAAATATACGGTCTGTCATGCTGTCATATTGTTGTAACTCTTTAGTTTATTTGTCTGTCCATATATTACTGGGTGAAATAAAAGCAGCGGAAACAATATTAATTCATTGATAGCTTTGATCTGGTAAAAATATTTTCTTTCATCTAAATAAACTGAAATCTATAAATTTGAAGTGAAAGTATGTTCAAATCAAAAATAATGAAAACAAAATTGAAAAAATGCACAACAACGTAATTCGCACGGAAAAGCGTGGTTAGAATTTTTCAGTTTCTGATATTATAATTTGAAATATATGATACATTAAATGTTTTAAATCTGGAACATTTTAGATTTAACAAATATAAGATAAATGTATCAAGTATAAAATAATAAATATCGGTTTAGATGACATCAGCAAAGAAATTGGCGTCATATATTATGTATACGTACTATATATACATATATATACACATATGTATATACATACATACATCCCGCATAAACATATTGAAACTGAGAACAAAGCTACAGTAAATCGATCACAGTTCAAACTCAATTTGAATTTTCTGCTTTGCACTTTCACTTAAAATTTTATGGAAACTGAGGAATAAAATGTTGTCAAGAGAATAAAACTGTTTTTATTCCCTTAATGCGAAAAGAAACAGTCATATGTAGATCGACATTATTGAGGAAATTAATTGTTAATATATCGACTTCAGAATTTAAACTGATATTACTTCTGAGGAGAATAATTCGAAGAAATGAGTGGAAGCGCATCATTCAATTCAACGTATGAGGTTGTCCCAATGCGGGAGCCAATACAAGAAAAAAAAGGTAAAAACATTCTATCAACGCAATCTTCACTGCTCTAATCAATATTTTTAAAAGCAGATTCAATGCTGTCTGCAGAAGCACCAGAATTCGTGCCGAGAGTGTGTAATATTGGTTCTACTTCAGGCGCACACAATGCATCTTCTTCATACAATCGTAGTCAACACTCGGCTCAAATGATCAACCATAATGCATACCGTATCAATCATGGTCTGCCACATCACTATCCGGTAATTTAAATTAAATTTGTTACATTAATTTTAAAACATTGGGCATATATCAACATCGTGATCACTAAAGAAATGTTATCGACTTTGCTTAAAAGTCCAGAAACATATCAACCCGAATAAGATCGTTTCTGTTGCGACATTTGAGGTTATGATTATTAAATTCCAACCACTTTTGGTTACCTTTCCTTTTCCTTTTTTTTCACTCCGCTCATAACCTTTCTTGTTATACTACTAGTATGTCAGTGCTCCAGTCCAAAAATCTTGCTATTTCATAACATAGTAAATGTATAATAAAGAGTTATCATCGGTAACATGTTTTGTAAGGAAATGAGCCGTTCCGAAGCTTGAGTATTAATTATCCAAATGTCACTGACAAATTATCATTTGAATTTTCTATTTCAACCATAAAAATCGATTGAGACTCATAAGCCGGACCGTACTGAGTGCTTTTTGCGTGTGCTCAATAGAATACTACGATATTTGCTAAAGTACAATAATTTTGATGTTTCACTCAGAGTACGCGCAACAATAGCACGAAGATAAAAGAAAAAAAATTTGGTTAAAAAGTTGTTTGCTCAATTTTAAAATTGGAAAGTACCGTTCCTATTTCATTTTCCGATTGCAACGTGAAATAGATCCATTCTTCATAAGCTTGCAGTGTTTCCAGATCATTTTAGATTTTGAGATTTCTATTTCCCGTGCAATGGAGAGATTTTACAAAAATGACGTAATAAGAAAGAAAAAATGAATGTAATAGCTGGCTAGTGTCGTTTCTTCGAGAAATACTGTAGTACTACATGGCCTATTCTCCAGGGATTTCAAATAAATGTGATCGTTTCTGAAGAAAGTATCAATGTTAATTTTTCCCCGGTGAAAAAGACATCTGAAAAACATTTTAGAAAGCTAATTTAAACACTCAAATGATTAACGAAAAAGTTTGTGATTTTGGGTGGCTCCAAGTTTTTGTGGTACCACGCCATACGCAGTGAAGTCATCGAAAGAGATTGGGGTTCCAAATATCTTCCGAAAAATTTGTGAATATTTACGTTCCCATCACGGTTTTAGAGTGTCGCAACAGAGGGTTTTGAACTCCGAAGTTTTCCACCCAAAATCATAATCTCTTTGGGTGGTCTTTTGGGTGTTAAAAACAGTTTTATTTGTGGTGTATTTTAAGGAATATTTTTAACTTTTAATGTTACTTTTGTTGTCGGGCATATATAGTATGGTTTGGGTGAACTAACATTATTAATTTATTCTTAACTCAAAATTGTTTGTTTTTGACCAATTCATTTATTTTGCACAACATAAACTAAGGAATATAAAGAAAATTACAATATTTTGATATGTTTAAACTGATAATTTAAAACTGTATAAAAAAATTATTTTATCTGATTTATCAAAGAAAAACATCTAGTTCTTGAGCGGAGCGAAATTTCAAGAGCAATTTCAGCGAATCGGCATATGCATATCATATTTAATATCGATATATGTATTATTGCATAGTTGGAAAAATTCGTCAGTTATTTTTTTACGAATTTTTATTACATAATAGCCAAACAATTTACAGAAAATATTTAAATCGTAAAAATTTTTCAACAACAGTTCCGAAGCGTGATTTGTTTGAAAATATACAGAATTGTGTAAAATAATACAAAATCAATTCACTGATTTGCATTTGCGAATTTATATTATATTGTATATATTCTTCAAAATCTGCCAATCAATCTACGATTTTATTTCTTAATTTAATAAAAAGTTTGAGTTTGAAAGTTTTCATATCACCTGGAAATCCTTCGAATCCTATCTATTTGAACCTTTGATAGATTACTATTGAATAGTAAAGAAATATGCTTTGCATTGTTCAGAATTATTCATAGCCCCTCATACACATATTGTTCAGAAATAAAATAAATTTGAGTTCATTGAACGAAATTATACATAGAATGTAACAATCTCATTTGTAAATAATATTGCAAATATTTTAGTATTCACACTCTTAGAAAATTAAGTAATACCTTTTTTTCGGATAAATAGTGATGTGACGTGAAACTTCAAACGTGCCGGTATGCATATGTCATAAACAATACTAAAACAGACGTCAACATTCAAAAACTGACATATAAACGAGGTATTTACCCTAAAAAAAGTGTAAAGTAATACGCATAGCAGATAAACTTAGCTACAAAACGATTTGTATTTAGAATAGAAACGTACACGATTTTCTAAGTGTTTTGGGAAAATTTTGTACAAAATACGAATGATTTTGTTATATTTACAAATGAGATTATTACTTTTTAGAAGAAGTTTGATGAAATTTGCCTTCGAAATATGTAGGAATGAATATTTGTGACATTTAAAAAAATCCATTGCAATGCAAAACAGCAAAAGACATGAGGAACAAAAATATTAGAAAAATATACTCAATATTTTTTTGAGTGTGTGTATGCAATAGCAATTTTTTATTAAATATTTATTTATAATAATATGAATTATTTTCCTATGTTTTTCAGTATAACAATCATCAGCCGCAGGGTAATAATAAAAACCATAATTATTCTGTTAATCAACGTTTGCAGTTCAGTAACGTTGCTCCAAGCTCACGCAAGGTATCTATATTATATTTGTTATTATATTTATATCATAATAATAATAGTACAAAGTAACACTTCGTCGCCAATTATTAGATTTAAAAGCTCATTATTTAGGCAATAGAAGTCGAAAGGTCATAATGAATGTTTCAAAAACAAGAGATCAGTGTAAAAATTGAATATGACGTACCCCTTGCATGTTAATATTACAATATATTGCATTCAAATATGCGCAGTGCGCACACAGCCAATATACAAGATTCAAGTTTAACTTGAATTGATTTTGTCTTAGCCATTTGTCAATGTTAAATAAATTGAACAGAATTTCTGAATCATCAAACTTTATATCTTCTCCACCTTACCAATTGAATTAGGCTCCAACTTTAAGATTATCAATCTTCGAAAAATGAATGTTTCTTATGTAGTGAAATCAGAAATAAGCAAAAAAAATTGATGATGCAATTGACCGAATCCATTCTGCCCATTGGATTAAATTCAGGTGTCATCCAACTGTACGCCACACCCGAATTAACTCCATTTGTGAGGTAGAAAATTGACTATGAATCGACAGCAATATTGATTATATTTATTATCATATTAACTATTTTGTTTGTTATTGTTTATTTATTCTACAAATTATATTAATGAATATTAAAGAACTAATTTCGTCAATAATAAGCGAAATGATCACCTTCTTCATCGTATTCGGTAAGTTCTATTCACAGTGTGGGTAGGAGCAGAAAATTTGACAGTGACATTTTGACATAACGTGAGATCAAAACAAATTGTTCTCAATACTTCGGTATATTGTTAACATTCACAAGAGCATAATATTCTGAAATTCGAAATCATCGAAAACATTTCATCTTTTTTCGCCTCATTTCGTTGTTTATCAATTCAATGCAGCCAAACTTAAGGATTTTAAGCTGAAAATATGCATTCCAAATTAGTTACATTGTTATCATTATACTTGCCATCGAATTCACAAAACATTCAACTGCCGAAAAAGTGGAAGATTTGATCATGATGTTAGTATTGTTGGCATTTGTGTTCTCCCGCTTAACAGAGCTGAGTTTCGATAATGGATGATTTCTAAAGGTTGGTGGCATAACATTTTGTCCAAATATTTGTATAATATTGGGATTATTTTGTGTATTCTAGTCATAACTTTGTTTTGAATTCCAATTATTCCAGTTTTTCTCAATCTTGTTTGATTGGCAGTCGATTACATGTATTGAATTGATTTCGACATTTTTCTCGTCGATTGTACCAGTGTACGGTGAGAATTTTAAAATGGAGATTTTTTATGAATTTTCGAAGTGAACAATTGCGTGAATTCTTCTGCTTACACTGTTAGTTAATATTATTATCGGTTGAAATTCATTTCAATCATTCCACTCTTTCCTCGATACTTTCACCATCGCGAACAGAAAACGTCGTTAAATAATATCTGGTGTGCCCAACAAAAAAAAAAACGAAGAAAGAAAAGGGAGAAAACAAAGAAAAGAACGCAAAGTAAAAAGTAGAACTTGATATAAGAACCATTGAGTTATCGGCAAATCCATTTTTGAACCAAGACTCAAGAAATTGATCTTCTACCGATGCTCTTGTGCCACTGGAATAGCGGCTCTCATCAACAATAAAGGAAAGCAACTGATTTGGGGCTGTTTGACATATGTGACAGTTCAAAACTTCAATCACCCCAAAAGCTTCCAATATGTGACCTAAATTCAGAGCAATGTTGGATCATTTCGGCGGTCCCAAAGAACACTTTGAATTTCTAAGCCAGCATCAGATGGGCCATGCATTTGATTGCCTGCAACAACAGTATACCACCAACGTTAAAGATACTTATCTACTTGTTGTTGGTCAAGAATGACGCACCTCCTTTTTGTTAATCAATTCAATCTACAGCAAAACTCAAATTTAGATGAAATTGACATGAGAAATACCATGAAAAATCTTATTTTCAATCAAGATTGGGCAGATGGCATTCAAAATCGTGTGGATAAAATAACCATGCTGTTAAATGAAGTCCATGCACACTGTGGCCCATCATTCGACACACCAACGTAAAGCATCGGGACATTGTAGCTGTGAGGCGCATCTTGTACAAAGTTAGGCATTGATGGAAACTACAATACAATATCTACTCAGTATTTCTTGTATATTTGTTGTTTCAGGTCGTTATTATTTCGATTGCAATTGCATAGCTCGTTGATGAGACCACATCAACCATAAATAACAAGTTCAACAGTACCAGTACGAAGAGGAGCCAACGCAAACGTTGCTCCGGAACCGAACAACTAAATGTCCCATGATCAAGCAGTGTAGTATTAGGATTCAGAATTTTTTTGACGAATTTGTTATTTCCAAGCGCCAGATTTCATGGCTTTGTACACGTAAGTATGTGTATACAGAGTATACACGTTGTGGTACAGTTATTCAATTGTAGGTAAGTTTTCATCAATCAATCAATCCCATGATACACATAATTATATTATAAAATAAATAGTTGATTCATAGTCAAATTTCTTTCGCATTCTTATCATCTCGAATGGAATTAATTTGGGTGTGGCTTACAGTTGGATGACACCTAAATTTTATCCTATTCTGACAGTAAGAATGCGTGAAACAACGGTCGGATCTGCTCTTCAATTTAACCCTAAATAAATGTCCGGAAATGGCTATATTTTAATCAAAAATTGTTACTGCCGCAGGGAAATCAGAATTATCACATGATGCAAAACACTCACAATCATCAAAATCCACATGGGATGAATCCACATCACATACAGCAACAACCACGTGCAGTGATGCAATTAGACCATCAACTAGGTAAGGAAATAAGATGAAGTTTTTAATCGAAGTTATCACAAAATTGAGTGATGAATTTAAAAGTAATTCTATTTAAAGTGCATCAGAGTGGAAAAGAAATCCATGTTCTGAGTGAAATCCATGGATCTCGCTTTCACTTTCATGCTGTGCAATACGGAACGCGTCGTACCGCATGAAATTCACCGAGTGAGCTCACTTACTAAATATAATGATTTCACCGCATATACATATATCTCTGTTAATTATAACCTAGAACTCTAGTATTTATATATAAAATGAGGTTCATACTCGCAGTAAGATCGTTAGTAGACATTAGATCGTAAAACGGTTATCCCACTCTTACCTAAATATATTTAGAATTAACAGATATCTGGGGGTAACCAAAAAAGGGATATTGAACAACAAATTTTCAATCTGATGGCTAATATGGCTCAGGCCAGCCTACAAAGGCAAAAAAATTGCCATTTTTTAAGACGGTCTCTTTAGGTCAACCTAAGTTATCAAGACGAACCTCGGCCGAATATGGTGTGAATGGTTATCTTCTCAACGCGATTCAAAGCTTGTACGCAAACAGTAAAGCAGCAGTAAGAGTAGATGGAGATTTAAGTAAATGGTTTGAAGTACGTAATCTACGACAGGGCTGTACAATTTCGCCACTTCTTTTCATTATTTATGTGAACAAGCTAATCAAATCAACCAATTTAAGAGGTAGAGTAGCTTTGGGGGGCAATATTATCTCTGCACTCACTTACGCAGATGACATGGTACTGTTTGGCAACTCTGAAGAGGAGCTGCAAAATAGTATCAAAGATTTGGAAGAGACTTGTACGAACTTCGGAATGACCATTAGCGGCACAAAAATTCAAATAATGCATGTGGGCAAAACTTGAAGGCCAATTCAATGCACATTGAATGGCAACTTTTTGGAACAAGTTTCCCAATTCAAAGATTCGTGTTGCATCTTTTCGGAAGATGGCAAGTTTGATAAAGAGTTTGAGCAGCGTAGGGTTAATGGAAATAAAGTAGTAGCGCAACTTAGATCACACAGTTTCAATAAACGTGAATTGAGTACAGAAACAAAGATGTTGATTCACGGGTCAATCTTCAGACCAACTATTCTATATGGTAGCGAGAGCTGGGTTGATTCAGAGCTTGTGATTCATGATTTGGAAGTGTCTGGTATGAAAGTGTTGAGAATGTCATGTTAAACGCATGGGAGAAGAGCGACTTCCGAAACGGATTCTGTTTCCCGAAGCTGATGAGCCGAGAGGTAGGGGTAGACAACGACGACGTTATTTAGATTCGGTTATATATGATTTGAATGCGAGGGGATATGAATGGTGTGATAAAACTCAAAACTTGGCACTTGATGGGGGTTTGTGGAGAGGTATTGTTAGGGTTGTATTGGGCACTATGTTTCGAAAAAAATACCAGACGCTGAAAGGCAATAATGGTCTATAAATGCTTGTTGTTGTTGTTGTTGTTGTTGTTGTTGTTAGCTCAACCGTTCAACATACATAAAACAGAGACATATCGTTTGAAAGAATTTCATGCCAGATATCTTAGGTTTGGAAACTAGGATGGGCGAAAAAACCAGAAGGGATGCCTATAGCCAGGCCCAGATTTAAATGAAAAATTACCTCCAATATTAGGCAAAATGCATTTTTTTTTTTTAAATTTCGACCTAAATAAAAGCAATTTATCATCTCGAATGGAAATAAAACGTTTGTTATTTCAAAAAAAAGGTTAGTGAATGCCAAATCTATGAAATTGTAAAAAAAATGGTTTATGCCCTAAGACATTTTCAGGGCTCTCTCAAAAAAAGCGTAGAAAACTTATTCCGGGTGTTTTGAATTTTTTAGACCGATCGCGATACATTCATTACACACAGTGGTGTGTGCGGAAAGTAATAGTCGAGCATTAAAAGGAAGGCATGAATACAAAGTTTGATCACCACACATTTGAAAAATAAAAAGTCTTACATCCATAAGATTACCTTTTCCGCACTGTAATCCACAACATTCATCCTTTGCACATTATTTTCAAAAATCATTTTACCTTCTTCCATTTCATCCGCATTTGGAGTTTTATTTTTCCGTGGCCTTTAAAAAATGATTGAAAAATTGAGTCATTTTGTGTGACTCATTTTTTTCATTGAAAAATCAGAATATGGATGTTTCATAATGACACAATGTGAACTTTATATAGTCCCCATACGAATTTTTCGTTCTGACCCATAATTTAACGAAAAATTGGTATGAGAACTATTTTCTTTATTTAATTTACATCATATCATTATGAAACTTTCAGGATTTTGATTTTGTATCGAAAAATAGGATTGTAAAAAAGTTCAAATTTGTGGAGGATGTAGTCCTAAACATCGTCGGAATGACTTGTAACTCTGTATGACTTTTTTTTTCGTAAAACAATAAGAATCTGAATGTTTCATATTGATACAATGTAAACCAAATATAGTCCCAATACAATTTTTTCGTAATTATTATATTAAAACACCCACCACTAAATGACTAGAACCCAATTGAATGGCTGAGAATAATAATGCAACGTATTCTTGTTTTCTAATGAAGTATCCCTGAAAGTTGTTTCAGAAAAAGTGTCCTGACTTTTCAAATTTTTTTTTCGCATTACTGATAAGAGATACGTGATAAGTGTCTTCAGCAATATAAGGCTTTTTAGGTTCTACATATTTGGCGGAGACATTTATCACTTATCTCTTATCAGTTATGCGAAAATAAAATTTGAAAAGTTGGGACACTTTTACTAAATTTTCAGGGACAATTCATTTGGAAACAAGAATACGTTGCATTATGATTCTCAGCCATTCAATTGAACCACCCGAAGGCATTATCCGAATGAGTTGAAAATCAATTGGTTTCTATTCAAAATGTAGACCTACGTAGGTTGCACACAAACGAATGCGAATCACTAAGAAAAGAAATGGTTTTCGGTTGAAACTCTTTTATTGTTTTCCAAAGTACTCTCCAAGATGATTGATACACTTTTCCATTCGCTCAAACCAATTAAAGAAGCATTTGTGCCACTCCGAAATGGGTGTCTTCAAAACGTGTGTTTTGAACGCATCAACAGCTCCTTCGAGCGTCAAAAATCGCACACCACGCGGTTCTTCACGCTCGGGAACAAATAAAAACTATTGGGTGCCAAATCGGGACTGTACGGCGGGAGGCCCATCAATTCGATGTTTTGAGTACTCAAATAGTCGCTTGTTTGATGCGATGTGTGAGAGCTCGCATTATCGTGATGAAGGATAATTTTTCTCTTTGCGTTGTTTTTTCTTAATTTGCCAAATACTTCTGGCAAACAAATGGTTGTGTACCATTCAGAATTGACCGTTTTACGTTGCTCTAATGGCACTGTGGCGACATGACCAGTTTTTCCAAAAAAACAGGCGACCATTTGTTTGGCAACGCTTCGACTTCGAATTACTTTTGTTGGTTTGTCTTCAAATTGAAACATCCATACGGTCGACTGTTGCTTAGTTTCGGGCTCATATGCATAGATCCACGATTCATCACCTGTCACGATGTTGTACACAGAATTTGACGTACCTCGGTTGAATTTATCGAGCATTTCCTTGCACCATTTGACTCGAGCCTTTTTTTCATGATCTTTCAATTTATGCGGGATCCATCGTGAACAAACCTTTCTTACGCCTATTTTTTCGTGCAAAATAATTTGTATGCTTTTCATACCAATGCCAAGGCATGCCGCAATTTCACGATAAGTCACATGACGATCTTGCATTATCAGTTTCTGCACAGCAACGATGTTTTTTTGAATATCGGCGCACTGTTGTTGAGATAATCCAAATTGAAAATCGTAAAAAATGAAAGCACAAAAAATTTCACGAGTAAATTCCATTTTTTGGCCGAGGAAAAGTTTTCGGATTGTTGTAAACAAGACAAATTGCGTCTTTAGCACCAAACACTGTGGAGACGTTTTACTTATAAAATGTCAAACTTTACGATGACAATGTCA
Organism: Obolodiplosis robiniae; assembly: GCA_028476595.1. Lineage (NCBI taxonomy): Eukaryota > Metazoa > Arthropoda > Insecta > Diptera > Cecidomyiidae > Obolodiplosis > Obolodiplosis robiniae. The sequence goes on along the minus strand of CM052017.1, from coordinate 227,535 downwards.
GATTAGCGTCTGGCAATACGAGAGTTGCCCATTCACATTCGTTTGTGTGCACCCCACGTATTTGCGTGTTCATGTACGATTGATCTTAGGCCTACAATTTTTGAGTTATCCTGCTAACAAATTTTTTTGCGTACAGGGTACAGCACGCGTACCACTACGTTTAATGACTCACTGAATGTCGACACCGAAAAACTGGTCCATTGTGTTTTTCTGTGCTCAAAATGGATAAAAAACACATTTTTTGTGGTCTTAATTTTTTGAAAAACATCATGTTAATTTTTTGAACGATTCGAATACAAAGCCTTTACACTATGTGTGTGCGGAAAAGTAAAATTGCGAAAGATGTTGTGAATAGAGGTCTCATAATTATTCTTCCTCATTCAAGTATCAGTGATGATCAGATTGCATAATAGTATCAGTAGTTTATTGGGTGAAAGTTTCTGTGTGGAAATAAAGTGAATTACATTCAGCCAAATGCTATTTTAATCAGAGTTTGACAATTAACCGGTTAATTCACTCGGTAGGTATATACTTTGCATTAACTAGTATGTACTTTTGATTAACCTCTATAGTCCAAAGAATGGGTGCGTCTAACGTTAAAGTAAATGAAAGACAATGTTAATGCCAGTGTCAAATAAATAAATTGAAAACAAATTGTGATTTCTTGTGTTTGTTTTAATTATACCATCATAACATTATTAGAATATTACATTTCTAATATCATTTGAAATTCAACTGAATTAACGGACGTTTTCAGATGCACCCATTCTAAACCAATATGTCAAAGGTTCATCGAGGTACATACCGCTAGATGTATATACTTGCGTAAATGTCAACGAAATCGGTCAATTTTCAGTCTCTGATTTTAATCGATTATATTTGGATAACTTTTTATGTTGTTCAGTTTCTATTATATTTGAGTCAGTCGATTATGTTGGAACATTTTGACTGAAAATTGACTATAGCTTCAGTTAGCCAGTCAAAACACAGTCAAAACGTTCCAAATTAGTCGATTGGCTACTATGTCAAAAAATTTCCACATGGGCTTACATCATTTTTGGAGTGATCCATCATTTTTGATGAAATGTCAAAAGAACTTTGAACAATATTATATATAATTCCAATAAATCAAACATTTGCCGTGTGAATTATATGTCATTTAAACAAATATTAACCTCTTTGTATACTCCATTCTTTATTAAACAATAAAACCGTTTAAAAACGTGTTTTTGCGGAAAGTACCTTTATTTAATTATATTTAATTTAGAATCGACCATGAGCTAAGATATCTCTCATTATGGTTCTTCTCTTTTGATAATTTTTCAAAACAGGATCCCTTCGAATCACGCAGCAGCCATCAATTGCAATGCCAGGGTCACAATCCCATGAATTAGAAATAAAATGTGAAGGAGAAAACGACGAACCTGTAAGAAACGAACTATTTCAGATGAAAGAATGTTCTAATTCCATTTTTCTACCATGTAGACCGAAGCAGCGATGAGTGCTCTTCAATTTCTGATTGAAATAATTGAAAAATTAATGAATGATCCCGGTCAGTTCGAGAATTATCAGAAGGAACTAACAACTCTTTACATTGACCACGCAGATAATCAGCACGTTATAAGCAATGCTATTGAACTTTTTTTCAATCATGTAAGTAGCAATTTATCGATTGATATGGATATTATTGATAACATTTATGTTTTCTATGTAGTCAATTGAAGAACAGAACTTTCGTTATACGGGAGCCAGGCTTTGTAGATTATTGGACAGTGTTGATCCTACACCAAATAGCCTTTTCCGGCGCTTGATTTGTTTCAAACTGCAGTACAATGATACTGAATTAATACAGTATATGAATGATAATGAAACGCATAAAGTACGAAACACGACGCTTTTTTTGGCTGAATTGTACATTCAATTACAAAACGTAAGTAATATTGCTTTTATTCCATTTATCTTTCATTCTTACGAACATACACAAATATTGGATAATTTTACTGACAGTCTGTTATTGAATGCTTGAGTGAAAGTCAAATATGGTCTTATTTTTGAATCAAACTTTATTTGGAAATATTCCCAAAGTTTCGAATCTTATTTCGATTCTTCCTTGGGTACCTAGATGGAAAATGAACCAATGTCAATAAAATGGCTTAACATTTTTGAAGAATGAACACTTTCAAAAAACTTTAACTCTTTAATATTAACAAAGTGATACAAATGAGCGATCAATACAATGATTTCCTAAAAATTCACAAAGCAATGAAAGGAAATCGATGAGAAATGTGTATTGGAGAAATGTGTATTGGAAAACCCAAATAGAATTGTGCACAGAAAAAGAGAACAGTAACGTTATATTTGATGTTTTCAACACAAATTTCCCATCAGTTTATATTGATAATCTCATTTTTATGACTTCGTTCATGTTACAAAACTGAAAAGTTTTTTGAAATTGTTGGGTATTCGAAAATTGCAAGTTGTTTAATTAAAATTTACACTGTATTTTGCTTTCAATCAAATATTAAGATACCAAATATTAATTCATTATGCGAGTAATACAATAATAATTATCTTTGCTCAATTGATTGAGAAATGCACATCGCGCATTTACACAAAAATTGGAGAGTGCGAAGAATGTATATTGAAGTAAACTTAATTTTGACTTTGTCCTCAACGTAAAGCATGTTGGCTGTGCCATTGATAATAGTTTGCGGAAACGCACAACCGTGTGCGCTTTCAAATTCATGTATAATAAGCGCATCGCTCTCCATTAACGACGTTTGATTTAATTCAGAGTACAAATGCGCGGTGTGCGTATTGTATGTGCGTAACACCAATAAAAATACTGTTTCTTATCATACTTGCAGGATGGCTCACGTATCACAAATATTGCGACAAGCATTCACCACGCCATTGGCTTACTCATGCCCAAGACATCACCAGAGAATATTAAATGTGTTTGTCAAACGTTGAAAGTAAGTTAGAATATCATATTGAATAGGATGTATAGAAAATGTTGTGATGGAGTGATGTTTCTAGAAAATGCTGTAATGGGGTTTACAAACACGTCATTTTTCAGATTGTTTTTTAAAAATGTTCGTGTCCAAAAAATGTCTTCACAAACGTTTAACAAAAACGAACGGAGAAAAAACGGGTTTAAATCTTTTTTTTCGTTTCTCTGTGTTACTGTATTCAGAGCAACATAACCTCAATTTTAGCCCGTTATCTTTTGCGTTATTAAGCTGTCTAAATTAAAAAGTTTAAAATAATGCGTCAAAAAAAATCTTCTTTTCTTGAGGGTTACGATAATTGAACCGCTAAGACTAACACTCAAGCTTTATACGATTGTAAGTTGAAAGAGAAACACGAAAAAATAGTCAAAAAGGAAACATCTGCCTATATAATTTGTATGGAAAATTTTGGATTTTTGACTTATTTATTTTAATGTTCCTCTTTTACCTTACAATCGATTAAAGTTTGGGTATTATTCTAGACGGTTGAATTGTCTTACATTTCTGATCAAAAAGCCAATAAATATTTAGAAAAATACCTACATTTTATGGCTGAGTACAACTTTCACAACAAGACTGCACTTTGACGATACGTTCAATTATATTTTAGTCGACCGGAATAAAAGTGAGAATACACCGGCTCTAGATCAGTACTGCGACTAGATAATCAAAAACGCTGAAGTGAACCATGAATATTGTTGAGTGGCAGCAGCGGTCTTTTTATTATTATTTTTATTTTACACTAAAAATAAACATTGATAGCGAAAATTATGGACCGTTGCTGCCACTCAGCCATATTCATGGTTCACTTCAGCGTTTGTGATTATCTAGTCGCAGTACTGATCTAGAGCCGGTGTATTCTCACTTTTATTCCGGTCGACTCATTTGTCAGATGAATTTCGTCTCTAAAAGTATTTCTTAAGCATTAACAACAAACATAACTTTATCTGTATTCCATTTTATTTAGTTATGTGGATACGAATTGGACATAGACTTTCCGAAAGAAACAGAGGAACTTATGAATCAATTGAGTTGTTGTGAAAATACTGATGTGTCTACTCAGAGACTGCTTTCAAGCGTAATAGAACTTCGTAAAAACCGTTGGGGTCGGAACAACGATAATAATGGTAATGTTTTGTTTAATTTATAATGCAATACACATTCTAAGTGCCGAACTATAGCAGATTCGAGTTAGATTATTCATAGTATGAAAAGAATATTTATTCATTTTATCTTCAATAAATGTCAAACTATAAGATAGGTATAGACCTGAGAGGATATATCTTAAATCATGAAATGCATTGCCGAAAATGAAAATGGGTTATTTTCCTTATAAATACATTTATTGTTCGGAATCCGCTACGCTCGGCCAGTTGAATATATTTGTATTGTGTAGCATCTGTGTGACATTCATTCAAATTTAGCTGAGAGTTCGGCTCAATGGATATATCTAGCAGAAATACTATGACTGCAGGCGTGAACGACCATCAACTTCATTTGGAGGGAATCGCATTCAAAGTTCGACAAAGAGAATCAAATATTTATGCCTACTTTTTCTATGAAATTCCATTAAAGATAAATTTTCTAATTTTTTTTTTTTTTTTGTCTATAGACAACAATTTCGATCAAATGATATTCGCATGGCAAAAATATTAACATTCAATTCTGATTTTTGAAACACACTTCCTCCATTTAGCGCAAAAAGAACGACAATAATTTTCATGAATTCGGAATGTTCGAATGAGAATAGCAAAATACATGCCACATGTATAAAACACAACAACAATAACAACAAGTGCACTTACACTGTTTCCGAGACCAAGCGACACCCTGTTTATACTGAAATGGTTCGGTTCGCTTAAACAGCTGCTTATATATAATGTCCCAGATCTTATATCTTGGATGTCGTTTCCACAGACATTATTACGGTTAGCCTGCTGTGCATAGAAAGGTGATGGGGCGAGAGACATAAATCCATACTGAAGTTAAAAGACGCTGCTGGGATTTTTTGTGATTTCTCTTCGTCACATTCTTGCATGGATTTCTATACTGATAACTCGTTCTTGCATGAACATGAGCGTCGTTCTCTTTAAAACATTTCATTGTTGGATTTTGCCCTTCTCAATCAAATGTTTTCAAATAACAAAACCAGGTCGTTCATTTATCAATATAATAATTGAAGCGGACTCACAGTGGGTCAAATAGACACCGAAACTAACTCCATCTGGGAACTTCGTAATATTTTGTTTTCCCAAGCAACCAGATCAAATCTTCTCCTGAGTACAGACAAACACACGAAATTTAAACTGGTATCGATGTGTTTATGCCTATATTCAGGGTATTTGAGTGACACATTTTGAGTCTGATTGAAGATTTCAGATAAAAAAAGTTTTATGTGCAATGTAAATGTCCAGAAGTTTTGAACCTTACTGCTTCAAAACATAAAGCATTAAGGCTCAAAATCGCTTAACTTTTCGTTGCACATAACATCGTTTTTATCCGAAATCTTCAATTAAAATTGAATGGGTGAGAATGAAAACCGACCTCTAACTATTGTGAGAATTAAAATGAGACTAGAAAAAAATGCAAATAGAAATGAGACCAGACATTTTTTTTTTGCATAAAAATGAGACCCAAAATTTTTTCACTGGTTGTCTCATTTTTATCTTCAAATTTTCCGGGGTCATTTTTACTCTCAACATTTTCTGGTCTCATTTCTACATTCATATTTTAAATGTTTTTCGATCTCATTTTTATCCTCAAAATTTTCACAATCTCATTTTTATTCTTCAAAAATTCCAGGTCACATTTTTGTTTTAAAAAATTTCTGGATCTCATTTTTGTTTTCAAATTTTTCTAGTCTCATTTTAATTCTCACAATAGTTAGAGGTCGGTTTTTATTCTCACCCATTCAATTGAGAAGTTTCTATTTTGCTCAAAAATTCAAACGTTCAACATTTGCGACATAGCTCTCTTTTCTTTTCAATGCTCCACTTGTCCTCTGTTGATAGTGGATTCAACATAGTGCGCTTGGTCATGAGTTCGTAAAAACGAATCGTAAACACGCTAAATTAGACCATATCACTTACATAATCGGCTAATTTAAAAATCATAAAACTGGAGAGTATATTATTATGTGCGCCTAAACATATTTGTGAATCACTTCCTGTATGCAGCGAAGAGATATGATTTACGAAATAGAAGAGTGTGATTGGCGCAGAGAATTTTCATTTTTTTCGAACAGGACATCAGAAATGCTCTAAAAATCTATGCAATGATTTCCCATAAGCAAATAATAATTCGGAAGTCTCGAACTTGAATACGAAATACTTAAAACTGAAGCAACGAAAAATAATATGTGGTCTTTTCGGATGCTTCACTCTTGCGAATTTTTTTCCTGTTTCGCTATTGAGTACTTTTGTTTTCAGTTTCAGTTATGCATACATATTTTCTACGTTTCGGTCTTGCATATTGAGAAAATTTGAGTCATTATTACCAACATATACCACTGCTTCTTTATACGTATACGTGGTTCAATTTAGCTTTACAATTGTGAGTGATGTTTTGAATGTTTATTAGTGTTGGTAGCTATTTTGTGTACAGTCACACCACTTTTGGAGTCAATCTGACATTTGGAGAAATGTCAATTAAAAATTTGAAGAATATTCGCTCCATATCTGGTATATAGTTCTGCACGTAATAAAAAGTTATCATGCTAAATTAATAATCATAATCATTTTGATCAGTATCGTTATAATGATTTTTTTAACTTGACTTAATAAAATCATAATAAACTTCGCATGAATTTTTCGGGCATTTCTGACGGTCTGGTATGAACAAAATCTTAATGTCTATCATATTCTCTGCTTCAGTCACATTAGACCAAAAATCGATCAGCTCGGAAGTCCCTATTCCACTGGATTCGGACCAGGCTGATTCTGTGGAATAGGTACTTCCAAGCTGGTGGATGCTTGGTTCACAAAAATTACCATTGGAATATGGGGGATTTTTTTTATATTTTTTCGATCAGACCATCAGAAATTGCCGAAAAATCCATGGTAAGGATTACCATGCTATTTCCAATAAGCACATACAATTATATGACATGAGAGCATTAGTATAATTTTATCATAAGTAAATAAAATTATAATAACGTTATTAGGATCCAATCTTAATAACGATATTAATCATAATAAATATCATCGTAATAAAAAAAATATTACGATAGCGCAAAACGCAAAACTATAATCTGGTAAAGGATTACACAATAATTGGGGATATTCTAATATATTATGGTGCAAATGGCCTGCCATTTAAACTGATAATAACCTCTGTTAATATGTAAGTTTTGAACAACACACAAGGATTAACTGAGTGTGAATGATGGCTGAGCACTGTACTAAATCAAAATTGGATAAAGGATGAAAGTGAATGAAAATTATAAGGCCAATATCAAACAACTAATGTCAAAAAACTATGAACTATTGCCAATAATTTTGGTTTAGACAACAGCCCCATAGTAACGAACAGGTTGCGAGGTCGCTATTGTCTGTGCTATGTTTTGGTTGTTGTCTTTGTATATGAATGATAACTGAGTGGATTTTATTCAAAATGTAGTTTAATATCCTTCCTAAATAATATTGTTAATATTTTTATTCACCGTTAGTGTCAAACCCTTTGGTCTTGGATCAACCCTTTGGTAAGGAGTTCAGTGATGAACCTGTATTCTACGGCCCAGATGGTAACATTCTCACTGAAGAAGAAAGTGCATTTCTTTGGAATGCAACCGCATGTCCAAATGATACTTATTATGATGAAGATGTGTATGTGAAATAATACTGAGTGTATGCATTGATTCCATCATAATTCATTACATTTCATGATCATTTCCTTTACTCTCAAAAATGAAGTCAAGCATTTCTTTCCTTGAAGGAGGAGGTCAGTGGTACTTACTCAAAGTATTGAAACTGAGATTTTTTATCGACTAAGTGTATAGTTTGATTTTAAATTTATATTTTTGTGTGTAAGTCATAGACAATACTCTCGTTTGTGCTATAATATGGAAAAATGCTCGAGTATTTTCTTGAAAACCATTACGAAATGACAATTAGATACTTAAAAAAACCATTACGAGATGCATTTGCCAGCACCATCTACTGATCGACAAATGCAATTAAATATTTTGTTTTGAAAAGGTTAAACAAATATTGTGAGCTCTTTGTGATTGCTTTTTTAAGATGGCAAAAGAGAAGCAAATCATGCCAATATTTAATTCATCTTAATTTCAACTAACAATTTACACAATTTCGTAATGATTTTGAAGGTTTTTTTTATTATACAATTACCATTTGAATGCCTGAGAAAAATAACGACTCAAATCTTTCCAACATGGAAGTCTGAAGCGTAGAAAAGATACACGAATTACTGAAACTGAGAATAGAACTTCAATGATATTGAAAAGTTTTATTCTCAGTTTCAGTAATGCGTGTATCTTTTCTATGCTTCAGACTTCCATATTGGAAAGATTTGAGTCGTTATTATTCGGCGCCATACAAGGATAGATTTCTCCAAATGGGATCTTTCGAATATGTGAATAAATATGATCTTTTCAAACTGAAGTTCCCAAATGAATTATAAAGATGCCGCAAAGTTATAATTATTATTTGATCAAGTTAATATAGCCGGCCCTCAATATAAATTTTTCCAAATTATTTGCATTTTTATGATATGTAAAAACGATCTCAGTGAAAAAGTAATCTAAAAACTTTCATCATAATTTATAAACTAAATATATTTAGATACCGAATTTAATGCTCGGACGATGGATCCGTTGGTTGCAAATGATGGTGAATGAAGCGAAAAAGGAAGAACGGGTGAATTTTGGACAGGATTTAGAAGTTGCTGGACAACAGAGACATAAGGTATTCTTGACAAAGTTCAAGAAAATTAGGAATGGTGGCAAGAACGGACTCACCTTTCGGTCAAATAGACACCAAAACCAATTCCATCTGGTGACTCAATAATATTTTGTTTCCCAAAGCAACTGGGACCTAATCACCATTAGGTTGGTTTTTGACGTTCGAAAACTTTGGGTGGTCTTTTTCATATGGTGAATTAGCAACTATCAATCGCCAACCTTTTCTGTGATTTGGCCAACCTTCAATCAAAAAAAGTTTGCAAACGTCAAAAACAAACTTAACAAACGTTAGTGTCATAACCACAGATCTTTTATTCAGTGTATAGTGATCGGTAGGCAGAACGTGTTAAAGCGATGGATGAAGTATTTTGATGAGTTGCTGGATGTCGAGAATACTGATTTGGTGTATGAGAGTTCGAAATTGCGAATGAAATGCTGTTGTTGTTGTTGTTGTTATCAGGATTGAAATTGGTATTCCAAAATCTCAATAGCTTATTGTTGGACAAATTTGTACAAAATATATAATTCCACTCATAGATCAGTTTTTCAAAGTTATAGTTTACGATGGTCAGTTTTTCTTTAATAATTCCCCAAAATTGAAATTATTTTCAACCTTCGAATTATTTTTATTATTATATTCTGATTTTGCAATATTCAGCAAACAAAGCAATGGTAATCAATGCATACACTTAATAACCCAAAACATCAACACAAATTCCCATTGGTGATTGAAAATATTTAACTTGACGTCTTCTATTTTTCAGAAATGACCCGGATGCTTTGGTTGAAATTGAGCCTGAAATGGATCTTGAAATTCAATTAGCATTTAAGGACTTCGTTACTTATCAAAATAAAAAATGATTAATGTTGGGAGGAATTAAGCCAATCCAGCACAAATTGAAACCAGATAGAGAAGAGATGAAATTCTTGAAACCTTTCATTTTTCTGGAATATAATTCTATTTGATGTCGAAAATAACACATTTCTGAATGGAATTACTGTCAAGATTAATCAAAGGAAGTATAAAATGAATTTTTTCAATAAAAGTATCCATGAATGCTAACAATATATTGTTTCAAAACTCAGATAATAATATCAGAACATATTGCTTTTGTCTTTTCGCAATGAGTACATAATTTGGTATGGATGAGGTTTAATAACAAGCAATTGCAGTTACAATTGAAACGCTCATTAGAAAAACAAATCATTTAAAAACAATGTTTGAACAGTCACTGGGTTCGCAATACCTATAGTATAGATACGTATAAATACTTCCGTATATATAAATGCTATATATGTGGGATATGCGTCTGTCGTCGAAGGAATATTGTGCGCCACCCAAACGAACATACATATTCGCTTCACTCTGTCGAGACTATTTCGCACACATACTTTTGGCCGCACTCGAACCGCTTGTATGTATTGGTTGCACTGTAACAGATACGTTTGAAGCAATGCTGTGTGTGTGTGTGTGTGTGTGTGTGTGTGTGTGTGTGTGTGTGTGTGTGTTTATTTTCAATGCATTCTATAGTTAAACGTCGTTGCATTCAAACTGAAATTTAACATTTCTACGTTGGCTGCAGCGAAATTGAAAGTATTTTTGCATCTTCAATTTGCATAAATATATATTATAAGTTGTAATGTTGGTAACGCTGTAGTGTAGATGTCAATACATTTGCGTGTCGTGTTTACAAGATAAATTTTGTTATTCCATAATTATTTTCATTTTTTTTTGCCGCAAAATGTCGAAACGCCGATTAGTTAGTTATTCTTCTTCAGAAGAATCATCGCCGGATTCAAAAGCAGAATTTTTTAGTTATTTACATGGACTATTCAAAAATAAAAAGAATACTGATGTCAAAATTATAGTTGGTGACAAAGTAATCGAGGCACATCAATTAGTTTTGTCAAAAAACCAATTTTTCATGTCATCTTTCGAAGGAAAATTCGTAGAAGCCAAAAAAAAAATGATTGAGATGAAAAATATCACATTCGACAATGCTTTTAAAGTGATTGAATATTTTTACACTATGAAAGTGTCATTGGTATTTGAATCAGAGGCGATTGAGATATTACGAACGGCCGATATGGTAATAATTTAATAATTAAAATTTTCAATAATAAAATCGGTCAAAATATGATTTATGCATACGATGCAATGCAGAGTTGAGTCGACCGGAATAAAAGTGAGAATACACCGGCTCTAGATCAGTACTGTGCCTAGATAATCAAAAACGCTGAAGTGAACCATGAATATTGTTGAGTGGCAGCAGCGGTTCATAATTTTCGCTATCAATGTTTATTTTACACTAAAAATAAACATTTATAGCGAAAATTATGGACCGCTGCTGCCACTCAACAATATTCATGGTTCACTTCAGCGTTTTTGATTATCTAGTCGCAGTACTGATCTAGAGCCGGTGTATTCTCACTTTTATTCCGGTCGACTCAGTTTGCAGTATATGTAGATTTTAAAAAATGTTCCTGATTTTCTTTATAGATCCTTGAAGAACCGTTAAAACGAAAATGTGAAAGGCACCTCATTCGGTGCATCAATGTGAATAATGTTACCTCTCTTTTTCATATTGCTTGTAAGTACAAGGCTAAAATCCTAAAAGATGCAACAGATAACTACATAGTGGAGTAAGTAGTGAAACAATTGCCTAAACAATACACATTAAGAATTTTAATGAACAATGCACATAAAGAAAAGATTTATATGAATGTAGCTATTGTCTATTAACTTTGGTATGTATTTTTTATCTAAAAACAGACATCGAAGCGATGTCATTGAAACTGAAGGATGGAAACGTTTGGAAAGAGAGCAGCCGGAATGCAGTATTTTTAAAAATTTAACAAAGAAATTCCCATCACCTACAAAGCGCTCTGGCTCTTTGGATGATTAAATACAGCAATCAAAAACCATTTCATTCATTTCGCAAGATCTCATCTGAAAGCACTCTTTCCCGGTTCAACTAGTAATGAAAAATACCGTAAGCTTTTTTTCAAAACAAAACGACTAGTAGTCTTTAAATTCGATCATATTAAAGTTTAAAAATAACAAAATGAGTTGTCATTTAATGGATCATCGGCCACAGTTTGTTTATTTATTGCAATTGATTTCGCTTAACGTTTCGATTGCGAAGCAATTATCTTTAGAATTCTGATAGACAATTAATAATGAACATTGAAATAAAGGGAATAAAACACAACAGTGAAAAATAATTAAAATCAAGGAATACAAATGTATTTATTTTTCATTTTTTGTGTGGGGCAAAACAATTGCCGACCAATAAAATTTTATGCAAGTCTCAAGTTTCAAGAATGCATTCGCGACTTTCTGATTATCTAATCGAACACAAGAATTGAAGTTTATGGGGACATGCTCTAGCGAAAACGCAATGTTACGGGTGGTTTCAACGATTTGCAAGTGGTGATTTTGACGTCAAGGACAAAGAGCGCCCAGGCCTGGTGAAAAAGTTCGAGGACAATAATTTGCAGACATGGCTCGATGAGGATCCATGTCAAACGCTTGACTGTCTGGGATCGTTTGAAGAAGATGCGAATGATCCTAAACTTAAGGGACCTAAAGCAAGGAAATTGGCTCCCACATGACTTGAAACCAAGAGACGTCGAAAGACGATTTTTCACATGTGAATTGCTGCTTCAACGACACGAAAGGAAGTCTTTTTTGCATCGGATCATTACTTGCGATGAAAATTGGATACACTATGATACTAAACCCATAAAATACCGTGCCCGACTGGGTGAACCGGTCCGATCGACCTCAAAATCAACACCAAAGCAGGATATTCATGGTTCAAAGGTAATGCTCTGTATTTGGTGGGATCAAGAGGGTGTCGTGTATTATGAGCTACTAAATTCTGGTGAAACCATCTTGTTCTGGTCGATGCAAAATCACCTGGGTGGAAAACGGTTCCTGTCATAAGTAGCAAAAAGGGAAATTATTACGGCAAATCGCCCCTTTTTTAGAACACATACCAGGACATCTAGCGGTCAATAGCTGGTACTGTTTGATCTGTCAAACCATGTTGTTCATGCTTATTAGTAAATATGACATCTGTCAACAATACTCCATATACAATATTTCAAGTTTCATACAACAATGTGTTATTTCGCTCTTGAAAAATGTCGGATTTTGTGCCTGAAAATAGTGAAATGCGGACAGCACTGCTTTTCTGCTTTCGTTTAGAGAAAACTGCTGCCGAATCTCATCGAATGCTTCTAGAAGCTTACGACGAGCATGCTTTAAGTGAAACACAGTGTAGAGAGTGGTTCAGACGATTCAAAAATGGCAATTTTGACCTGAGAAATGAAGAACGTGGTAGACCGCCAAGGAAGTTTGAAGACACTGCATTGCAGGCATTGCTGGATGAGGACGATGCTCAGACGCAACCACATCTCGCAGAACAATTAAATGTGGACTCAGCAACTATTTGCAGACGTTCGAAAACAATGGGAAAGATCCAGAAGGTCGGAAAATGGGTGCCACATGAACCGAATGAAAGGCAGCAGGAAAACCGAAAAACCACTTGTGAATTGCTGCTCGCAAGTGCTCGCAAGGTACAAAAGGAAGTTGTTTCTGCATCGGATTGTGACTGGCGATGAAAAATGGATATATTTTGAGAATCCTAAGCGCAAGAAATCATGGGTAACACCAGGCGAACCAGTGACATCGACCGCAAATCGGTTCGGACGGAAGACAATGCTGTGTGTTTGGTGGGATCAGAAGGTTGCCATCTATTATGAGCTGTTAAAACCTGGTGAAACGGTTAATACTGATCGCTACCGACAGCAAATGATCGATTTGAACCGCGCATTGCTTCAAAAATGGCCGGAATATCAAAAAAGGCAACACAAAGTCTCTTGCACGACAATGCTCCATCACACACTGCAAGACTGGTCAAGGAAACGATTGAGGCGCTTAGTTGGGAAGTGCTACCGCATGCGGCTTACTCACCAGACTTGGCACCGTCAGATTACTACTTGTTCGCTTCAATGGGTCACGCACTGTCGGAGCAGCGCTTCACTTCTTACGAAAATGTAAGGTATTCTTGACAAAGTTCAAGAAAATTAGGAATGGTGGCAAGAACGGACTCACCTTTCGGTCAAATAGACACCAAAACCAATTCCATCTGGTGACTCAATAATATTTTGTTTCCCAAAGCAACTGGGACCTAATCACCATTAGGTTGGTTTTTGACGTTCGAAAACTTTGGGTGGTCTTTTTCATATGGTGAATTAGCAACTATCAATCGCCAACCTTTTCTGTGATTTGGCCAACCTTCAATCAAAAAAAGTTTGCAAACGTCAAAAACAAACTTAACAAACGTTAGTGTCATAACCACAGATTTTTTATTCAGTGTATAGTGATCGGTAGGCAGAACGTGTTAAAGCGATGGATGAAGTATTTTGATGAGTTGCTGGATGTCGAGAATACTGATTTGGTGTATGAGAGTTCGAAATTGCGAATGAAATGCTGTTGTTGTTGTTGTTGTTATCAGGATTGAAATTGGTATTCCAAAATCTCAATAGCTTATTGTTGGACAAATTTGTACAAAATATATAATTCCACTCATAGATCAGTTTTTCAAAGTTATAGTTTACGATGGTCAGTTTTTCTTTAATAATTCCCCAAAATTGAAATTATTTTCAACCTTCGAATTATTTTTATTATTATATTCTGATTTTGCAATATTCAGCAAACAAAGCAATGGTAATCAATGCATACACTTAATAACCCAAAACATCAACACAAATTCCCATTGGTGATTGAAAATATTTAACTTGACGTCTTCTATTTTTCAGAAATGACCCGGATGCTTTGGTTGAAATTGAGCCTGAAATGGATCTTGAAATTCAATTAGCATTTAAGGACTTCGTTACTTATCAAAATAAAAAATGATTAATGTTGGGAGGAATTAAGCCAATCCAGCACAAATTGAAACCAGATAGAGAAGAGATGAAATTCTTGAAACCTTTCATTTTTCTGGAATATAATTCTATTTGATGTCGAAAATAACACATTTCTGAATGGAATTACTGTCAAGATTAATCAAAGGAAGTATAAAATGAATTTTTTCAATAAAAGTATCCATGAATGCTAACAATATATTGTTTCAAAACTCAGATAATAATATCAGAACATATTGCTTTTGTCTTTTCGCAATGAGTACATAATTTGGTATGGATGAGGTTTAATAACAAGCAATTGCAGTTACAATTGAAACGCTCATTAGAAAAACAAATCATTTAAAAACAATGTTTGAACAGTCACTGGGTTCGCAATACCTATAGTATAGATACGTATAAATACTTCCGTATATATAAATGCTATATATGTGGGATATGCGTCTGTCGTCGAAGGAATATTGTGCGCCACCCAAACGAACATACATATTCGCTTCACTCTGTCGAGACTATTTCGCACACATACTTTTGGCCGCACTCGAACCGCTTGTATGTATTGGTTGCACTGTAACAGATACGTTTGAAGCAATGCTGTGTGTGTGTGTGTGTGTGTGTGTGTGTGTGTGTGTGTGTGTGTGTGTGTTTATTTTCAATGCATTCTATAGTTAAACGTCGTTGCATTCAAACTGAAATTTAACATTTCTACGTTGGCTGCAGCGAAATTGAAAGTATTTTTGCATCTTCAATTTGCATAAATATATATTATAAGTTGTAATGTTGGTAACGCTGTAGTGTAGATGTCAATACATTTGCGTGTCGTGTTTACAAGATAAATTTTGTTATTCCATAATTATTTTCATTTTTTTTTGCCGCAAAATGTCGAAACGCCGATTAGTTAGTTATTCTTCTTCAGAAGAATCATCGCCGGATTCAAAAGCAGAATTTTTTAGTTATTTACATGGACTATTCAAAAATAAAAAGAATACTGATGTCAAAATTATGGTTGGTGACAAAGTAATCGAGGCACATCAATTAGTTTTGTCAAAAAACCAATTTTTCATGTCATCTTTCGAAGGAAAATTCGTAGAAGCCAAAAAAAAAATGATTGAGATGAAAAATATCACATTCGACAATGCTTTTAAAGTGATTGAATATTTTTACACTATGAAAGTGTCATTGGTATTAGAATCAGAGGCGATTGAGATATTACGAACGGCCGATATGGTAATAATTTAATAATTAAAATTTTCAATAATAAAATCGGTCAAAATATGATTTATGCATACGATGCAATGCAGAGTTGAGTCGACCGGAATAAAAGTGAGAATACACCGGCTCTAGATCAGTACTGTGCCTAGATAATCAAAAACGCTGAAGTGAACCATGAATATTGTTGAGTGGCAGCAGCGGTTCATAATTTTCGCTATCAATGTTTATTTTACACTAAAAATAAACATTTATAGCGAAAATTATGGACCGCTGCTGCCACTCAACAATATTCATGGTTCACTTCAGCGTTTTTGATTATCTAGTCGCAGTACTGATCTAGAGCCGGTGTATTCTCACTTTTATTCCGGTCGACTCAGTTTGCAGTATATGTAGATTTTAAAAAATGTTCCTGATTTTCTTTATAGATCCTTGAAGAACCGTTAAAACGAAAATGTGAAAGGCACCTCATTCGGTGCATCAATGTGAATAATGTTACCTCTCTTTTTCATATTGCTTGTAAGTACAAGGCTAAAATCCTAAAAGATGCAACAGATAACTACATAGTGGAGTAAGTAGTGAAACAATTGCCTAAACAATACACATTAAGAATTTTAATGAACAATGCACATAAAGAAAAGATTTATATGAATGTAGCTATTGTCTATTAACTTTGGTATGTATTTTTTATCTAAAAACAGACATCGAAGCGATGTCATTGAAACTGAAGGATGGAAACGTTTGGAAAGAGAGCAGCCGGAATGCAGTATTTTTAAAAATTTAACAAAGAAATTCCCATCACCTACAAAGCGCTCTGGCTCTTTGGATGATTAAATACAGCAATCAAAAACCATTTCATTCATTTCGCAAGATCTCATCTGAAAGCACTCTTTCCCGGTTCAACTAGTAATGAAAAATACCGTAAGCTTTTTTTCAAAACAAAACGACTAGTAGTCTTTAAATTCGATCATATTAAAGTTTAAAAATAACAAAATGAGTTGTCATTTAATGGATCATCGGCCACAGTTTGTTTATTTATTGCAATTGATTTCGCTTAACGTTTCGATTGCGAAGCAATTATCTTTAGAATTCTGATAGACAATTAATAATGAACATTGAAATAAAGGGAATAAAACACAACAGTGAAAAATAATTAAAATCAAGGAATACAAATGTATTTATTTTTCATTTTTTGTGTGGGGCAAAACAATTGCCGACCAATAAAATTTTATGCAAGTCTCAAGTTTCAAGAATGCATTCGCGACTTTCTGATTATCTAATCGAACACAAGAATTGAAGTTTATGGGGACATGCTCTAGCGAAAACGCAATGTTACGGGTGGTTTCAACGATTTGCAAGTGGTGATTTTGACGTCAAGGACAAAGAGCGCCCAGGCCTGGTGAAAAAGTTCGAGGACAATAATTTGCAGACATGGCTCGATGAGGATCCATGTCAAACGCTTGACTGTCTGGGATCGTTTGAAGAAGATGCGAATGATCCTAAACTTAAGGGACCTAAAGCAAGGAAATTGGCTCCCACATGACTTGAAACCAAGAGACGTCGAAAGACGATTTTTCACATGTGAATTGCTGCTTCAACGACACGAAAGGAAGTCTTTTTTGCATCGGATCATTACTTGCGATGAAAATTGGATACACTATGATACTAAACCCATAAAATACCGTGCCCGACTGGGTGAACCGGTCCGATCGACCTCAAAATCAACACCAAAGCAGGATATTCATGGTTCAAAGGTAATGCTCTGTATTTGGTGGGATCAAGAGGGTGTCGTGTATT
This sequence comes from Obolodiplosis robiniae, assembly GCA_028476595.1. Taxonomy (NCBI): domain Eukaryota; kingdom Metazoa; phylum Arthropoda; class Insecta; order Diptera; family Cecidomyiidae; genus Obolodiplosis; species Obolodiplosis robiniae. The sequence continues at coordinate 209,673 of CM052017.1, read as the reverse complement.
ATGAGCTACTAAATTCTGGTGAAACCATCTTGTTCTGGTCGATGCAAAATCACCTGGGTGGAAAACGGTTCCTGTCATAAGTAGCAAAAAGGGAAATTATTACGGCAAATCGCCCCTTTTTTAGAACACATACCAGGACATCTAGCGGTCAATAGCTGGTACTGTTTGATCTGTCAAACCATGTTGTTCATGCTTATTAGTAAATATGACATCTGTCAACAATACTCCATATACAATATTTCAAGTTTCATACAACAATGTGTTATTTCGCTCTTGAAAAATGTCGGATTTTGTGCCTGAAAATAGTGAAATGCGGACAGCACTGCTTTTCTGCTTTCGTTTAGAGAAAACTGCTGCCGAATCTCATCGAATGCTTCTAGAAGCTTACGACGAGCATGCTTTAAGTGAAACACAGTGTAGAGAGTGGTTCAGACGATTCAAAAATGGCAATTTTGACCTGAGAAATGAAGAACGTGGTAGACCGCCAAGGAAGTTTGAAGACACTGCATTGCAGGCATTGCTGGATGAGGACGATGCTCAGACGCAACCACATCTCGCAGAACAATTAAATGTGGACTCAGCAACTATTTGCAGACGTTCGAAAACAATGGGAAAGATCCAGAAGGTCGGAAAATGGGTGCCACATGAACCGAATGAAAGGCAGCAGGAAAACCGAAAAACCACTTGTGAATTGCTGCTCGCAAGTGCTCGCAAGGTACAAAAGGAAGTTGTTTCTGCATCGGATTGTGACTGGCGATGAAAAATGGATATATTTTGAGAATCCTAAGCGCAAGAAATCATGGGTAACACCAGGCGAACCAGTGACATCGACCGCAAATCGGTTCGGACGGAAGACAATGCTGTGTGTTTGGTGGGATCAGAAGGTTGCCATCTATTATGAGCTGTTAAAACCTGGTGAAACGGTTAATACTGATCGCTACCGACAGCAAATGATCGATTTGAACCGCGCATTGCTTCAAAAATGGCCGGAATATCAAAAAAGGCAACACAAAGTCTCTTGCACGACAATGCTCCATCACACACTGCAAGACTGGTCAAGGAAACGATTGAGGCGCTTAGTTGGGAAGTGCTACCGCATGCGGCTTACTCACCAGACTTGGCACCGTCAGATTACTACTTGTTCGCTTCAATGGGTCACGCACTGTCGGAGCAGCGCTTCACTTCTTACGAAAATGTGAGAAAATGGCTCGATGACTGGCTTGCGTCAAAAGACGAACAGTTTTATTGGCGCGGTATTCATAAATTGTCCGAAAGATGGCAAAAATGTGCAGATTCGAATGGACAATACTTTGAATAAAATATGTTTTGCCATCATACTAAAATAAACGTGTTTTTTTAGCAAAAATACAGCGGTTTCATATTCTATGGAACAATATGTTGCTCTAAATATCAATTCAATATCAATAGAAATACAACGGGATTAACTAATTAATAGATGGCGCATCTATCGGTTTAGTTTCAATATTTCGTACATTTTTAGCGTGTTCTTAATAGGAGCCATTCCTCTTATACTGTATAAAATATAAAGTGATGAGCAATACTAAAGATATAGACCTGAGAAGAAAATAAACAATACTACTACAAATCTAAATGATATTTCTAAAAAAAATAGAACAGTTTAACTGTAGGTTAACTCATGTCAAATTGAAATGGCATGAATTTCGTTGAATTGAAAATGCAAAGCAGTATAGACAGTTTGAAGTGCAAGTTGTATTATGTTATTTTTTTTTCATTATATTATATTATCTATAAAAACGCAGACGAACGCAAATTTAATGCAGTCCAGATATAGCGTTGGATGATATCATCGATTCGCCCGTTTCTTTATTCATTCTGTTGCCTTCATCGTAAATATATTAGTCGCATACATTTAAAAAATATTATTCTATTTTTTTTGTTCTGTTCTATGTGCAATTGCTGTCTCCCTCTCAAGTCTCACACAATCATATATGTACCAAAAAAAAAAACGGAAACGACAGAAAACACCTATATATTGATTCCGAATCAGCTTTGGTCCGTGTTTACGAATGCACAATCATACAATTTGATTTGGGGTGTTTTTTGTCTTCAATCTCTCGCCCAGTGTTCGCCTCTATGGAAAATCAAGCCCCAGCGCAAAAACCAAATAAAACGATTGTTTTGCATGGGCTTCGACAAACATTCACACACGACAAACAATGCACCAAACAAATGCACTGATAAGTCTCCGGCCTAACCAACAGAGGGCACCTCTAATCAAAAATCCTTCTATGGTTAACAAGTACCATCTGTCTCATTGAGCCCATTCTGACGAATATTAAACAAGTTAACAGTCATTGGTGTCAATCAACTTTTGTGTTTTTTAAAATCATGGAAAAAAGTGAATTTTGTGTGTTGATAAAACACTGCTTTTTGAAAGGAAAAAACACTGTCGAGGCAAAAGCATGGATTGACAAACATTACGGGGACTCTGCTCCATCCGCTACCACCGTCAAATATTGGTTTCGAAGAGTGAAAGTGCGCGAGAAAGCAGAGGCCGTAGGCATATCAACATTCTCAGTTGGAAAGATTTTGCATGAACATTTACACATGAAAAAGCTCAACGTAAAATGGGTGCCGCATTTTCTTGATATTGAACAAAAAGAGCAACGTATCACCGCTTCTACGTCTTGTTTGGCCCTGTATAACCGCAATCCGAAGGAGTTTTTGCGTCGATACATCACGATGGACGAAACATGGATCCATTACTACACTCCGGAATCAAATCGATCGTCTGCTGAGTGGGTAGAAGCCGGTCAAAGCCGTTCAAAGCGTGTGAAGACGAGTCGATGGGCCGGAAAGGTTTTTGCTAGTGTTTTTTGGGATGCACGTGGTATTATATTCATCGATTACCTACAGAAAGGCCAGAGAGTGAATAAGGAATATTATATGGCCGAACTGGACCGTCTGAGTGCTGAAATAAAACGTAAACGTCCGCATTTAGCGAAGAAAAAAATCTTATTTCACCAAGACAATGCACCATCCCACAAAGCCGCTGTTACAATGGAAAAATTCAACGAATTGGGATGGGAATTGCTTCCCCACTCACCGTATTCTCCAGATCTGGCCCCGAGTGACTTTTTCCTGTTCGCGGACTTAAAAAAATGGCTTCAAGGAAAGAGATTTTACTCAAATGAAGAGGTTGAATGGGAAACGGAAGCGTATTTTGGAGGCCTTGATGCGAACCACTATTCGAAAGGCATCGAAATGTTAAAAGATCGTTGGACCAAGTGTTTTGAGCTCGACGGAGAATATGTTGAATAAATATATTGATTTCTACCCAAAAAAAGTGTTTTTCTTTGTTAGGCCGGAGACTTATCAGACGACCTGGTAAATAAATTGATAAATCGGTGAAAATTGTCGAAAACTGTTGACAACATCATATTATGGCGTTTTGTGGTCACCCCATCAACACATCCAACAATTTCATTTTCTACGATTTCCAAACGAAAATTCGAATTCATAAGATTTCATAAGCATCAACCAAAGTGGACCCGCGCAAAATTTCATTTGTAATCCTTTTAATTTTGGACGCATTTATGTGATTGTTTTTTTGATGATTTAATAACAACGGTACAGAAAAAAAAAATCATATAAAATAAAAAGTGAAACAAAATTTTTCTTTAAAAAAAACTACTTTCTAGCCGCCATGTCCGCAAACAACGGAAATTACTTAAAAGGTTTCATCAGAAATATAATGAGATTGCTTCAACTGAAAATTACCGTTAATTCATGCGTAGAAAGAATCACAAATACGAATTATACAAATTACCAATCGAAAAAGCTCACACAAATAGCGAAAAAGAGATAAACGACATTCACGCACATTATAATCGACGGAGGCTACAGAGAGTGCAAAACCGGCGGTACGATAGAGAAAGATTTCAGTTCATTTGACATCATTAATTATGGCTAATGGAAGTTTTGTTATGTTCATTCTTGTCATCGTTAGCATTGGGTTGAAGGCATTATTCAACATTAGCTTGTTGATATCGCGTAAGTGCTTTTCCAAGCTCTCGAAATTGTCATGCATGCAAATCTTTCTACTTTGGCACAAAGTTAGTTGAAAGATGGCCTCCCTTTGAATCTACACCAAAACTTTTACCAAAAATTTAAATTCAAATTCAATTTCAAACATTTGGAAACCAATTTAATTAATTGAAAAACTCAAAATTTTGATGAATGATTTCGAGAGTGTCCCGTAATGGTCCGTAACAGAACCGAATGAAGAGTGAAAGAATTCCAGAAAGAATCAATGGGGAATTCGGTTCCAATTTGTGCAACGTTTCGTGCATACTCTGTAGATACTACAGAGTGTGCACACTCTTCCTGAAAAAAAAACAGTGCACAATCCGTACACAGTGAGTACATAATAATGTAAAGTATGTGTTTCTGGGGATGTACTGCATCAGGAATGTGTTAATTGAAAATCAAACCGTAACACAGCCGTTTTCTTTTCACAAACGTCAAAATAACTGGCTTTTAAATGATTTTCTATAACTAATTGTTGTTACTCTCACACCAAAAACCCTTTAAAATTGATTGAATTGTCTGATTTTTTTTCTCTCAATTTTTCGTTGCTATAGTGACGTCTTGAGAACAGTGACACACCAGCAGAGATAAATAACGATTTGCATCGGGCAACTCATGGCACCGACGACAGCGACATCAAACCACCATCGGCAGAGCGACGAACAAAAAAAAAAGAATCGCCCGGCAACACACGACGCAAATAATATGCAATTAGCTGTCAGTAAGTAAAAATGAAAAACGCGAAAAAAAAAAATGTCTGGAAATAGTGGCAGCAGCAGCACGGACACTAGTGAAAAATCAAGAGCTCCTGTTTCGCCGAGCGCTGAAAAAATTACAGATCATCTCCTGCATTTATGTACAGATTTAAAGTGTGAAGCCACTTTTTTATCATAGTAAGTAAACAATGAAGAGATTCGGTAAAATTTATTCTATGACATAAAAGAATAAAATTTTTAATTTCCAGTGAAAGCGACTCCCAGCCAATAACTCCCGACTTAAAGCACAAATTTTCAGAGGTTCCAAGAGTAATTAAATACCTTCAAATTGATGGGGAAATAAGGAAATCTCTGGGAAGAGCGAAGTGAGTTTTCTTTATCTAGATAAATGAAAAATAAAATGATTCAATGAGATGATTTGATTTCAGAAAATCACTAAGCAATGCAGAAGATAAAATAACCGCCACAGTTACACCGAAATCAACCAGACGCAGATCAACCGTACCTTGGAATCCAACTGAACCCGAATCAAAAAATCTGCTAGATTTAGTGAAGGCGATTACAGCTTCCTCTTATTTGTTAGATACAAAGGCGAAACGTCTAAGCATGTACGAACACTTTCCATTTCCATACAAACTATGAATTAATTTTGTTGTTGAACGCTTTCTAGGCGACCATTGCCTGCAGATTATAGGGAGAAATTGAACGAATTGGAAAAACAGACAGAATTCTGTTTGGAACTTTTAGATGAAGCACGGTAATGAAACTATCATTTACAGCTTAGAATTACGAAATTAATTTGGAATCGTTTTTGTTTCAGGGATATTCTCATAAAGATTAACAAAAGCATTGCTGGTCCGTCTACTGCTTCAACTTAAGCGAATTTCTGTTAGTTCACGCAACTTTTATTTTAAATTTCTAATCGCTCATTCTCAAATATATTTAATTTTGTAGTCATCCGCTGCCAATATACTCTTGATTTTGATGAATCGTGTTACAAACCTAAAATTGAATCATTGGAGAAAAATTTAATTCAAACAAAATGGGTCTCTTTTATTATTCTCTAGTTCATTTATTTCCACATTTCACAGCAGAATATGTTCACCAATTCAATATTATCGTGTCGAAAGTATACTTTACATAACCTCAAAGTTTTCTCGGTTCTACTTTTTCCCTTGATTATTCGGCGAAAATATTTCGTACGCAAAACTCCGATTGTTGGGTCGTATTTTCATGCATAAAACTGGTTTAAAGCATATAAATGTGAGTGTTGTGTGTTGCATAGGATTATTTAGTAAATAGCCCCATCGCTGTTTGATTGCTTATTGAATCGTGATTTGCGAAAGTATGAGGCAATTGCAGTAAGTGCTGTCGTAAAAGGCGTACGAGTATTTTCCAAACCATACGAATACAGAAACGAAATAAATCAGCTCCAAACTCATCTTTTGCGATTTGTTTACAAGACGACCCTAATGACGCTCATCCACATCATACAATAAGGTTGCAAACAGCGCGTATTCAATCAGAAACTCAATGAAGTAATTATAGTTCGATTTTCAGAAAATTTGAATGAATTACGAATCAAAGATGTGGAAAGGGTTTTACTGGTGCTTTCAACTCTAAATCTGGAAATCTATCCGACAAATCAAGCGAAGTTTATTGTTCAAGTTCAAATCCGTTCACTGACGTCACTGGATACCAAATTCTCATCATCGTTGATAAGATGCATTTCATTTTTGACTTTGTGCGGACGGATTGATGCCCAAAATGGATAAAAAAAACACTCGGATATTAATGGTCAATATATCACTAGCAATGCTCTCCTGCCAATTGATTCGTATGCAAAAATTAACTCAGGGAAATCGTACGCCAGACATAAACTTTCCGAAACTTTGTGTTCTGAATTACAGTAATTCTTAGAAATCGTGAAAATGAAGGCAACAGCCAGAGAGCAGAGGTTGGAAATGAAATCTACAAAGTCCTTACCAAGAACAAAATTCGTTGCATACAATCCAGAGCCATTCCGCATGTTACGTTGCCAGACACATTTCTTGTTTACAATAAACGAACGAAAAAAGCACTTCTTCCAATCGCAAAGAATCCAGATGGAACCATTTTGGACGAAAGAGGAATTCATCAATATTTAGAAGCGGTCGCAATTATTGTATGCTCGGAAAGTCATATCGTCTGCAATAAATATATTGGATATTTTCACTTTACGCTTAATCAATAGAATATGCTTGGATTCAAAACCATTGTGATAAAAGAAAATATTTGGCTAGGTATGTATGCAGACCGATGTCAATATTTAGCTTCGGAATTGCGCAAAAATAATATATTTTTATTGAATTAATGCATTGGGTTTGAATAAAATGTGCAATTGTTTCATTTTAAATGGTTTTTTTTTCTTTGTTAAAAAAAAAACTTGAAATCATCAACACATCATCAATACTAAAATTATAATTTGCTAGAAGAAAACAACAGGTTTATAAAACCACTTAAGTGTGTAACGGCCGATTTCAAATTTTATGTCAAGCTACATTTTACGATTAACAGGCCGAAAGAGAGAGAGAGAGAGAGAGAGAGAGAGAGCAACATTTTAAAATGGCAATGTGTATAATTTAAGTTCTATATTAGATAAACCCATTCACATAACATATTCAGCAGCAATCAGTGAATAGGAAGTAGCAGGCTTACGTGATAAAACAAAAAAAAAACGTCAACATTGTATTATAATTGTTTCTAACAAGGACTCCATTATAACATTATTCACGCGATAGTAGGAAAATATTTCATTTTTTTTTAAATTTATTTATTTGTTATTTTTTTTGTTTATTTTGGAAAACACACAACAAAATTACTTATTTAAATGGAATGATTGGCAGGTGAGATGGGTGAGAGATGAGTTGAGAATCGGGCCAAGCGGCAAAAATGTGAGAAAACAAACTTCACTGTCCAAAAATCAGGTCGATTTGTGTGTGTGTGTGTGTGTGTGTGTGTGTGTGTGTGTGTGTGTGTGTGTGTGTGTGTGTGTGTGTGTGTGTGTGTGATGTGTTTTTAACTATCGCTACTTTTCAAATGCCATCTCACAATTGATTGACAGATGAACACCAATTCCATTTCCAATTTCAATTAGCTTTTTCCAATTCTCGATTTCACTCGGAGGTCGTACAAAAAGAAGTTCATTCGCATTTGTACATCGATGGTCGATGGTTTTCAACCCATTTCGCATAATCATTTCGATGAACTGGATTGGCGATATAAAGCGGTTGTATATTTCGATTTATTACAACTCTTGAATCACTTAATTGAATTTAAAAAAAAAAAAAAAAAATACAAACAATATGTTTTAACGGTAATAATATAAACTAATAGCCCAGCTTAGCAGGCCGCATTACAACCATTTCGGCGGAATAACATATCATCGGCAGCCTCACTTTCCGTTTCATTGAGTGACTCAGTCGGCATAAATGCAACCGTGTTTAGGTTTTTTCCGAATTATTTTCATTTAATTTAATTCGATTTGAATTCGGGTTTTACTATGACTTAGCTCTCTGTGAATCGTTCATGCATTCTTTTCGACTTATTCTTTCGGTGCCGCGTGAACTATTCACGGGCCAAATCGCAGTCTTTTTTGATTCGGCGCCACGTGTTATGAATTGGGGTTACTCAGCTATTTTTTCTCGTCTAAATGTTACATTTTGCAATTGGTTCCCATGTGGCTTTACTTAAATTCTAGAATTTAGATAATTTTTAGATCAAATGCTACCGTTTGCTTATTCAACGTCGCCTTATATTATCGAATTCGATTTACACAAGATCTTAAATTATGCGCGCTACTTTCTACAATTTTTTCGTTGGGTACCGTTTGCTTATACGTTTGTTTTCCACTTGGCGAGGGTGTTCGATAATATATCGAACCGATGCGAGCCGAGGATAAATTGTCAACTCTAGGCTCCTCGTACTTGCTTTGTTTTTAATTTTGTTAACTTTTAAGTTTTAACTCATTTGATTGCACTGCGTGCGCACACAATTACGGCTCGATCGAAAAAGGCAGGTTTTTTCGGTGACATTTGCCAAATTCATTATGGCTGCCAATTCGCCCACATTCAATAGTCATTTGGTGTTTTATCGGATAACATCTGTGTGAATGTATATCCATTAAAAACACACACTTTAATATATGAGTTCAATTTATATGCAAATATTTCTTAATATCAGCTTTTTGCCATTCATCATCGACGTGTAACCGTGGAATGTGAGATGCAGTGGACGCGAGCGCATGAATCTATGCTTTATTTTCTGCCCTTATCTCTATGTGGTGGTCTATGGTTATATTATCAATCCTGATTCTAGCTTGCACTTATTTATTTATGGTTGCATCTGATTGTTCTTCATTTCATTGCAGAATGTTGAAATATTGCGACCGCCGAATTGGACATCTTCGCATTTTATTTGCATATTATAATGCACTGGGTCTTTGGTTTTCCATTTATTCGAGCATAGATTTCATCACACAAATTATTTGCATAAATCGTGCTACGTGCTTGCATTTCTTTTCTTCATATTCCGTGTGCGTTTCGCTGCCGATCTGTTGATTATCACCCTAGTGATTTTCTAGTCGTTTTGCTTCTTCCAAATTCCTCGAGCAGCAAGCTCTCTCACAGCGCATTTTCCAATGCTTAACCGATGCTCAACCGTTTGGTGTGTAGCATTTTTCCGCTTTTCCAATAATCTTATACAATGAAATTTTGTAGTTGGCCTTTGCTTCGACGCCACATAAGCACTATTTTCTCCAATTTCGTTTTTATGTCTTTATCTGCGGATTACAAGGGGAACAACAAACAATAAATCTAGTGGGCTATCCATTTAAGCCAAACCTGATTAAGCAATTTTATTTTATTTTATTTTTTTCTTTACGTTAAACACACTACAACTATCCGCATAAAAATAGCATTCTCAATAAAAACAACAACGAAACTTAAGCGACAAGAGAAAACGTAACATTTATCAGATGATATTCGAAGCGCTGGCGGGATCTTATTATGCTACTTTTATTTATATTTTGGTTAAACGTATACTTAAATCCAATGCGTGCTTACATGTTCAATTTTTATTTGTACATTTGACTTAAGCGTCGTGGTAGCGTGAATTGGAACTAAAGTTAGCACACAAGTTCCTATGCTACTCATCGTCTATGACACTTCACAATTCCGCTACCACAGCGCTCGCGTTCGTTGCTAGCACGCATTGCTTAAATCTTCAATTAGCAATTTAATATAAAGCGTAACTCAACAATACCAGTTACTCGCTTTTGGGACAAGGAACCCATATTATCTCGGTGCTTTTGCTTCACACGAGATTTTTAAATTGTTTCGAATAATTAACAGTAAATTCAGTTTTTCGTTCCAAATTGCGATTTAATCCACTTCCAATTGAACAACTGCGTTTCGACTGTTCAGCGTTCGGTGTTCGGTGTTCACAAAGCCCGGATTTGCAATCGTCTTACAATTGGCATTTTTTTCTATTGATTGCCAAAATTAAATAGTGAGGAATCATTTATGGGATGTAAGTACAGCTGTATTACATTGGAATATAGGAAATATCTTATGCTCTTAAGCGAACCAATGGCTTGAAAATTCTCGCATTTATAATATTATTCAGTTCATTTGGGTCTCATCCGAATCATTTTTTTTTGAGAATATGCTCAAACGTATGGCAGCTCCCATTTAAAATACACTGGAAAACAATGAGAATTTTTTTCGCGTGAGTATTTTTGGTGAAATAGGGCCCTGACCAACTGTAAAACGAATAACCTGGTTGCAACAGACAAAAAATAAATGGAGAGATAATTTTATTTTGAATTTTTATTTAGAAATCTATCCAAAAATTTAGATATCTCAATATTTATTTTTTTCTTCAAAAAATAATAGATATATTCGAATTCCGATAACCAACGCAATAATCCATGTTGTACGTATATATTGCGATGTATATACAACGGACAGTGCGAACGCAGCGATCGCTGCTCAACAAGACAGTTGACTTCTTGTTTTAGAAGGAGTTTTTTTTCTCGATTGTGTCAATCGATATTCAATTTGTGATTGCAATCTCAACAAATCTTCTGCTTTGCGCTTTACATTTCCAATTTCAATTTCTACTTTGCGCATTGATTTTTTTTTTTTCTGCGTTTGCTTCGAAATGGATTATATCCCTTTGCGCATCCACTTGCACTTTGATTACAATATATTTTCCTATATTTCTATATTTTCGTTTTCTTCTGTTCCTACAAATGAGTCATCTGACGATGTTATCTGGGATTGGATTAAATAAATAAGAATGAGTCGTGTGAATTGAAAGATGGGTGAGCAAAGAAATTATTTACCTCAGGATTTTGTGTGTCTTTACTAATGGATTTATCAGACAATTTGATCATATTATAATAATATGATTATACTTGTAGCTAGTTATGAGACTAGGCACGAGCTGAATTCCTTTCATTGTTTTTTTTTGGTTGGTGCTACATCCGGTGCCAATAGAGTGTTTGGTTGCGAAGCTGGAGCTCCAGCTACTGTACCTCATCTGTATCATCTGTGTCTAAATGATCAACACCGTCTGATTCATCTGGAATTTGACTTATTTCTGAATTCGGTTCATGTGTTGCCATGCTTGGTTCCGGAACATCACCAGAACCTGTAGACTGATCATCTTCAGATACTTCTTCATTTGAATCACTGGTTTTTCTTATCGTGAGACGTGTTTAGTTTTCAAATTGATCGAACGTATAAATTTCGTTTGACGAAGAGCTTTCGTCTCTGTAGTTTTTTGTGATTCCATCACGCAAATTATATCGCTGATTGTATGCAGTGAAAGTTTCTCGTTAGCCAGCATTTTCTGAGCCTTGGTCTTCACTAACAATTGGAGTAACCCAATCATTAGCCAGATATCTGTGTTTCTACGCCCGATAATGTGTGTGTGTGTGTGTGTGTGTGTGTGAAATGAGAACGTACGTTAGTTGAGGCGAGTGCGTACAGTTCTCACTGAAGTTTTTGACTGATGTGTATGTATCAGAGCTGTTTTACACATGCGCGAGCCAATGTATACTCGTGTGACAAGTTTGCCGGCAAATTTGCTCATCACTGCAATATTGTTTATCGAATCGCTCAAATCAACTAAAGTTCATTTCGCATTTTACGTTCCATTATTTTTTAATCCAATCGTCGAATCTATTTTGTATTGGGAGAACAAATTGAAAACCGCGCATTCGTTACTAACTTCATATCTATCATAGATGTCATTATTTTGACTTTGACAGCTATTGTATCTTAAAGAGGATAAAAAAATACATTGAAAACGATCTGTCAAACTTATCATTCAGTTGAATACACAAGTTTATTATTGCGTTGAAAATGTCGAGCTACGTGCCTACAAAACAGCATTTGCGGGAAGTTTTACTTTATTGGTTTAATCTGAAGAAAAACGCTTCCGAGAGTCATCGTTTGTTATGCGAAGCATATCCAGAATATGCTCCGTCGATTAGAACGTGCCAGGAGTGGTTTGCGCGGTTCAAAAGTGGTGATTTTGATGTGGAAGACAAAGAGCGTCCAGGCCAAGGGAAAAAGTTTGAAGACGAGGAGTTGGAAGCATTACTCGATGAAGACTCGTGTCAAACGCAAGAAAAACTTGCAAAATCATTGGGAGTGACACAACAATCCATCTCCTATCGTTTAAAAGCCATGGGAATGGTTCAAAAGCAAGGAAATTGGGTGCCATACGAATTGAAGCCGAGAGACATTGAACGCCGTTTTTTCACTTGTGAACAGCTGCTTCAAAGGCAAAAACGGAAGGGTTTTTTGCATCGTATTGTGACTGGTGATGAAAAGTGGATTCATTACGATAATCCGAAGCGAAAAAAATCGTATGGTTACCCCGGCCACGCATCAACATCGACGCCAAAGCCGAACATTCATGGCTCGAAGCTAATGCTGTGTGTTTGGTGGGATCAGCTCGGCGTGATCTATTATGAGTTGTTGAAACCAAACGAAACCATCACAGGAGCATTGTACCGAACTCAATTGATGCGTTTGAGCCGAGCACTGAAGGAAAAACGGTCGGAAACGGTCGCAAGACACGATAAAGTTATTTTGCAACATGACAACGCTCGGCCACATGTTGCTCAGGTCGTTAAAACCTACTTGGAAACGCTTCGATGGGAAGTCCTACCCCACCCGCCGTATAGCCCAGACATTGCCCCTTCCGATTACCACCTCTTCCGATCAATGACACATGGCCTGGCTGAACAGCATGGGTCGATTCATGGATAGCCGAAAAAAGCACAGATTCCTTTCGACGCGGAATCCGTAATTTGCCAGAAAGATGGGAAAAAGTTGTGGCTAGCGATGGACAATACTTTGAATAATCAATTTGTAACCATTTTTCCATAATAAAGATCGAAATTTTGAAAAAAATGCACGGTTTTCAATTTGTTCTCCTAATATTTTCAAATATTTTCATCGTTGCTGTAAACGTCGTGGTAACACTCGAATATCATGCTCATTCTCATTCAATTTTCTTGATTCTTATCATAAAATTATGTGTCCATAAATAAATGGAACATTACATACATAGATGTTACCTACACATAACAGATTTTTGTATAAGCGAGTTTTGACCTTGTGTTAGTTTATCTGTCAAATGTCTCAGTAACAGTTTTTTCTGGTAAGGAGAGTAAACAAACGATTTGAAATACATTCACTTCGGTAGCAGTGCCAAAGATTAAATCTTCATCAAAAAGCATTGTTTTTATTGGAATGATATAAAAACCCTTATAAAGGGTGATTTTTTAAGTGGTTTCTTTTTGAAAATCGAAAAAAACGCAAAAAATTTCGAAAAGTGAATCAAATCTTTATTGAAATCGATAAATTGGTTCTTGCCATTTACTTTTTGAAAATAATTTCATGCCCCACAAAAAATAATCCAGGGGCGTTAAATCGCACGATCTGGCCGGCCAATGAACGGGGCCGAAACGAGAGATGAACTGTTCGCCGAACTTACGGCGCAGTTCGTCCATGGATGGACCCGCTGTGTGGCTGGAGGCGCAAGCGTTGCTCGTTTGTAAGTCTTTCCATCTTGAAATTGCAAAGCATACTGAGCATTTTTGACTGTGACAGACGTCAGTTGGAATTTGACATCTGTCAAAAAATTAAACGTCAAAAAGAAACCAGCTAAAAAATCACCCTTTATAAGAAAATGATGTTCGAACTTTTTCACAGAGTGAAAGAGCCTTAACGAAGCAGATAAATACGAAGCGGCATATCTACATCTTTAAAAGACAAACCGTTGAAGCGCTGGTTTGCCTGAAATTCCCGCCGGTGGCAAAGTAAGAACAATAACATCAATCATCTATGAGTAATTTCTGTTGTGAGTTTATTATCTGGTGATGATCTGTGAATTTAATAAGTTATTTTTTGTTCTTAGGTTCGTGTGGGCACTGACTATTGTGAAATAAACAATTCTAATGTAAAATGCATTTATGAAGATATCAGCGCCGTCAGCCTGCCATTTAGCCACAGGCATTGTTTTTTGCTCCATCATCGATAACTGAATTCAGCAACTGAATTTCGCAGATAAATCGTACAAATAAATTCGAAAATGAATTACTTGAAGATTTTTCTTTCGAGTATTAATTCGTTCTGTTTTCCAAAAAGGAATCATTTTCCGATGTAAAATTCTAAATAAAAAATCACTTTCGATTTTTTTTACACGATTTGCTTGCGAAATCCAGCAGGAATCATTCGAGGGTATTCCAATGCATTGTCAGCATTCACAAAGTATGCTCCAATTAACGAGGGTGATGATGTTGTTGTTGTGGCTGGATATGGTGGCGATGATTTGGCTGCTATTGAAATTGCTCATAACATTTTAAAAACCAATGTTTACGTTGTATTCGCTAGTAAATTCATCGATGGTACGGAAATTTATTTGAAAAATGGTTTAATATTGTGCCCATGAAAAATTTTAAGGGTATTTCTTTAATTGCATACGAAAAATGTTCGGAATTCCAAACCCATTCCTGATATAGTTGCTTCTAAATAGCAGTGTTTCGGTTTTGCTAAGGTGTTTTTTGCGGCTGCGGAGAGCCTTTTGTCGATGAAGTAAGATACAGTTTTTTAGTTTATTGCGTCTCTTTGGTCATACATATGAATTGTGAAATAAATGAATACTTGAAAATGAAATTACATAAAAGTTTGAGTATAAATATATTATGTAAGAATTATTTTGAATCCAGCTTTTGAGAGTATACCATTATTAATGTGATTCGATATTTAGCAGAAAAAATAAATTATGTATGTAGCGTTTGTTTCAACGTTAATCATTATTAGCTATAGGTTATAGGCTATCTTCTTATCGCATGTTTCTAAATGGAACAACCATTTTTCCGAATGCAATGTACACCGAGTCAGTCGTTCCGACATAGTCTCTCAGAAAGATGTTAATCGATGAAATGATGGAAGTAATTGTCGCGCTTGTACTTTAAAATGAAAATATTGAACGTTCAAGAACCTTAACAGCCTAAAAATGATGTGCGCATGGGTAGGAATACTGTTTTGTTCCCTTTTTATGTGTTTTCTATAAAATTCAATTGTTTAGAGATGGCATTGAGGCCATAGTGGGAACATTTTTCAATTATGCTCGCTTCGATATACTGAAATACAATCTCATCTACAACAACAACAACAACAACAAAAACAACAATAACAACAACAACAACAACAACAACAACAACAACAACAACAACAACAACAACAACAACAACAACAACAACAACAACAACAACAACAACAACAAAAACAACAACAACAACAAACCAACAACAACAACAACAACAACAACAACAACAACAACAACAACAACTGCTGCAGCTCGTGCTGCGTCTCTCAGTCAGCTCATGTCGTCAGAACTACCGACGAACTGACAGCATCATGGCTGTAATGAAATAAATAAGTTAATGCTTATGTTACATCTGAATAACAATGACAACTGACAGCGTAGAACGCGTCATAACACACCGTAAAAATCAGTGTCAAACTGACATAGGCCAGGCGATGGCGCCACTGATTTTTTCGGTGTGTTTTAACGCTTTACACTTTCCCGTACCGAACACAAACTTTATACAAAAATCCCGAAAAATCGACATTTTGACGCGAACTCCATAAGATACTAAAGCGAACACGATTATTTGACACAATGAAAATAAAAGTAAAATTTCATATAGCCTAGAATTTAATTTAATTCGAAAAATGTGAGAAACGATTCGGCAGCAACAAAAA
The DNA here is from genome assembly GCA_028476595.1 of Obolodiplosis robiniae. Classification (NCBI taxonomy): domain Eukaryota; kingdom Metazoa; phylum Arthropoda; class Insecta; order Diptera; family Cecidomyiidae; genus Obolodiplosis; species Obolodiplosis robiniae. The sequence continues at coordinate 193,556 of CM052017.1, read as the reverse complement.
TCCACGGCTGTCACCATCAACGCCATCTTGCGTTTTATTAACGTCTTAATCAACAAAAATGAAATGCTCCCAGCTGTTAGTAAAATGCACTATTTGAAGGATAGCCTAAGCGCTACTGCGCTGCGTTTAATTCATAATCTCCCTACAAGCGATAGGAACTATGCAGTTGCGTGGAAAGCAGTATAAGACCGCTTCAATAACAAAAGAGCAATCGCGAACGATCGCCTTAATTCGCTTATAAACCAATTGCCAATTTAAGGGCCAAGCGCAAACAAAATACGATCGCTCATAGACACAACGAATGAAGCACTACAATGTATCGATGCACTTGATATCTCAACAACCAACTGGGATCCTATAATCGTTTTCATTTTTCGAAAGGGAATGGGAAACGCATCTCAGTGGCGCAAGAGAGATTCCAAAGTGAAAGGAATTGTTTGAATTCTTGGAAACGCGATTCCGAATTTATGAAACGACTGGCGATGTGAGCTCGTATGCTCCCACACCAAGCGTCATAGCATCCGTAAAATCAAGCGATCGCAAGAAAGATACATGTATGATATTTCCAGAACAAAATAGCAAACCAGATCATCACTATATCTTCTTCTGTCCTGTGTTTGATAAGTGGGCCGTTTCGGAACGCAGAACATATGTCAGTGCGCATAAACTATGTGAAATATGTTTGCACCAACACAAAAACGGCGAAAAATGCCGATCGAAATATAGATGCAAACAATGCAAGGGTGTTCACACGACCAAGTTACATGATACCAATTCGAACTTTCACTCGATTAATAAAACCGACATGAGTAAAAACAGCAAATTACTTGCTACGGCAATTGTGAAGGTGAAGGACAGAGCAGGTCGTAGTCATTTACTCCGAGCGTTTACGGACAACAGATCAGAAGGAACGTCCGTCATATCAGAGCGAGCAGCTCAAATGCTGCGTTTACCGCGAAAAAAGGAGAATATTCTTTTAACTGGCATAGATAATATGACGCTCGGAAAAGCCATAAGCTCGATTCAGATCGAAATCCAATCATTTCACAGACGAATTATTCGTTATAACGGCGGAGGCGCTTGTTATGCCATCCATTATATCACCACGCAGAAATTCAGATAAAAATCAATAGAAGCATCTGAATCAGCTGGAACTAGCCGAACCTGAATTTTTATCGAAATATCAAGTCGATTTATTGTTAGGCGTCGATATAATATGGTCTTGTAATTGAAGAAGGCATACGAAAGGGCAAACCATTTCAGCCCATAGCACAAAAATCAGCACTCGGATGGCTTCTCTAAACGCTGAGCTCTGTTCACTATACATGTGCACATAAATTTTTTCTTTTGAAACAAATCGCGTGTAATAAAAAAAAATCGCGTTCGATGCTTCTTTCGTTGTGCAGGTTCGCAGAACGCAATGAAATTTGGGGGAACATTTACTCGATGAATTAATCCACTGTGATTCTGTAATCCACCTCCAAAAATATCAGTGTGGATCTTTTACCTCAATGCGTTCATTATCGCACCACAAATATGTCAAAAATCCATAACACACACAAGCGAATATATGAGCAATATGCACACACATTACTCCAGTTAGGTAATAATAAAGGAACACTGAATAATTGAATAACACAGACTAGGAATTTACACACTGTGTGTGCGTGCACATTTTGACAACCGCACACAGACTTAATGTGCGCCGCACCAGCTCTTGTATTTACTGTGTGCGCGCACAGTACGCTAGAATTTTGATATTAGCGACGGTTGATGTCCAGTTCGAAATCATTTTTCGATTATGTCAAAATTCTATACAAATTTACGCGCACTCAATAAATACAAGAGCTGGTGCGGCACACATTAAGACTGTGTGCGACTGTCACAATGTGCACGCACACACAGTGTGTAAATTCCAAGTCTGACCTATTGTTTCACTCTAGTGGTATAAATTTCAAACTTTCCGCTCAAAAATTCAATATTCTCACATCAAATCAGAACAACACCAATACAGCGTTATTCCAGTATGGAGTGTCTTAACGTTATACATAACTGGAGTAATGTGCGTGAATATTGCTCATATATTTGCTTGTGTGCAAATGTGGTTAGTTCGAATAAACATCAGCATTGAGGTTAAAACCCGCACTAAAATTGTCAGAAAATGCAAAGCATTTCAAAAATTCATACTCAATCTTAAAACATACACACAAGCAAATCTGTGTATAAATGCTGACGTTTCAACACCATACATGTATACATTTTGGGTTCGCCCCATTTTGGAGTAATCAATGTATTAGATTATTCCAATATTGGTTCAAATGTCATTCTAACGCGCCAATAAGCTTGATATTGAACCATCCAATGGTAGAATTATATCCGCCGTGCAGTAATATAAGTTTTCATTAAGATCAAGGACAAAGCAAACCTTATGTAAAGAATTTTGCTTCTCTTGTAGACGACTTTATAATCCCATATTCAGTATAATATAGTACTAGATTTTTAAGATGATATTTCTCAATTCGATGGTACCATATATGAACCGCTGAGAATAATACTCAAACTTCGTGCTATCATTTTTTAAAGCGAATCGAATAAATGAATAAGTCAAAAAGGAACCACCCGAGTGTTGATTTGTAAATCCGAGTGTTGATTTGTAAATCCGAGTGTTGATTTTCAAATCCAAGTGTTGATATTTATCGTTTATTTTTTACTGTTTCCTTTTCATTCAGCAACCAAATGATGAGTCAAATTAATGGCGAATTTGCGCTGCTTCTCTTTCACGCAAAACCAAAATGATAACTCGCATTTGAGTATGGCGCATGAAGTTTCTCTTTTATGGGAACAAAAGAATGACATTTCCTCTTTTATCTATTGGGAGTATAACTTAGAAAGTTCGCTTGAATATATACATTTATTTCGACAACAAAATGAATAGATACATCATTCAAAGTATTGGCCATCGGAAGCCACTACTTTTTCCCATCTTTCTAGCGGCATATGGATTCCGTCCCAAAAGAACTGTTCGTTTTTTGAGCCCATAAACGAATCAAGCCAATTTTTGATTCCTTCAAATGAAGTGAAGCGTATTCCGGTAAGGGCATTCTGCATCGATCGAAACAAGTGGTAGTAAGAAGGGACATGGTCTGGACTTCCCATCCACTGTTTTCCAAATAGTTTTGGACCTGTCTTGCAACATGAGGCCGAGCGTTGTCATGATGAAAAATTATGGACTCGTGTCTGGTCGGATATTCTGGTCATTTTTCGTTGATTGCTCTCTTCAAACGAATCAATTGTGTTCGGTAGAGGTCCCCTGTGATCGTCTGGCCCGATTTCAACAGCTCATAATAGATCACGCCCTTCTGATCCCACCAAATACAGAGCATTACCATGGCACCATGGATATTCGGCTTTGCCGTTGACTTGGCTGGTTGTCCGGGCTTCACATATGATTTTTTATCCATTTTTGATCACCAGTAACAATGCGATGCACAAATGACTTCTTTTTGTGGCGTTTTCCAGCAGCATTCCGGACATGCAAAATCGTCTTTCAACGTCTCTCGGCTTTAATTCATATGGGACACAATTTCCTTGCTTTTGAATGAATCCTGCCGCTTTCAAACGTTTTGAAATGGCTGCTTGAGTAGCTCCCAATGATAATACAAGTTCTTCTTGCGTTTGACAAAAATCTTGGTCAAGTAATGCATCCAATTCTTCGTCTTCAAACTTTTTTGGCTGCCCTGGGCGTTCTTTGTCTTCGATGTCAAAATCAGCACTTTTAAATCGTGCAAACCACTTCCGACACACTCTAACCTCTGAAGCATATTCTGGATAAGCTTCCGTGAGTAATTGATGAGCTTCTGTTGCCTTTTTTTTTAAATTAAAAAACAAAAGCAAACTTTCCCGCAAATGCTATTTTGTTGGCATGTATTTCGACATTTTCAGCGTAATACAAATTTCGTTTATATCAACTTCTGTTCACTTTGACACATCGAACCTAATAGAATTTTTGACGCTCTTTAAGAAAAAATAGCTTTCAATGACAAGTAATCAGTGCATATATTAGTAACGCCATCTAGTAGCAAAACGAACTTTTTAAGTTATACTCCCAAAAATATTCACATGAAATGCATTATTTGGTTCAACACCGATGTGGTCAAGTGAGTTGTGATAAAAAAAGAAACATCATTCTGTTGTTCTGTAAAGAAAAACTTCATGCGCCACACTCAAATGGGAAATATCATTCTGATGTTGCGTAAAATTTAAACAGCGCAAATTCGCCATAAATTTGACTCATCATTTGGTTGCAGAATAAAAAGGCACCAGCAAAAAAATATACGATAAATATTTTCATGACTCTGTTTTACAAATCAACACTCGGATGGTTCCTTTTTGCCTAATTTTTTTTTACGATTTGCTTTCAAACATGAAACGGAGTTGATCCTCTCTCGATTGAAAATAAAATAATACTCTATATTGGAAATTATACTTTAATTATTGTAATTCTAAAATATCAGAATGTAAAATTTATGATAATTGAAGCACTTCAGAGTAGCCGTTACAGCTGTCAATTATTCTTTTTCTTTATTTTCTGCTTTTTGAATGCTCGTAGGCCTTGACCTTTTTACGTTTTACACCTTCTGTTTTCACCATAGAAAATTTAAACGCTTTCGATCGTGGAGCGATTTCCGTTAAATTTCATACTTCGGTGAAGAAAAATGCACAATTCCGTTTCTATCCTACACGTAGAATTTTCTATGGTTAACGATTATAATAATTTCTGTGCATGAGTGCCCATATGTCAACCATGTAATATTTTATATTTCTGGAGCGCTTCCTTCAGAAGATGATTCCGATCTACATTGAAAATGTATCCTATTGTTATTATAAATCCTTTATGCGTAAAAATAAATTTTCGTCTGGTTTGATTTTTGTTATTCTAAACATTCTTATCAGCTCAGCTCAGTTCATAGTGGCGCCTTTCGTAGCAAATGTGCAGACACTATGCATTACATAAACAATATGTCAAATGGCACTGCGAAGCAAAGTTCATGATGGATATTTATTAATTTATTTATCTTTTTTGATTATATTCAAAGGGAAAATGTAAAAAAGCCTATGTAGAATAGCGGATGCCTTTCACGTAGAAAATTATATTGACTTCAAAGAAGCACGTACCAAATTCAACTAGCAATGTTATTTTATACGGACAGTGCAAAATCTGATGTCTGATGAATGCGATACTTTCCTTGTTGTTTCATCAAATGAGACCCATATTTGAAATTTTCCTTTCAGAAAGTGATTTTTTGCTAAAGCGTAGCAGCCTCTGCAACGGAGCTACATGCGTTTCGTTCAACAAAATATCCAAATTCTTATAGTTCACAATGAGCCGCTTCTCTATAGCATCTGTTTATATCATATACAAAATTCAATCCCTGTTTTCTTTTGAACAATAGATTCAAGCAGGTAATTATGAGTTAAACTCTCCAATCTCTTTTCGTATTTTTCCAAGTACTCTCATGGAAATATTCTTTGAAATTATTAATCCTCAAAGTTCTAACTTCAAAATCATATACTCGATTCTGATGTTTCTTGGTGGACCAGTCATTCCAACCCAATGATTCAAAACGATGATTGAATAAAAATTAAAATATTCTGAACGCAAATGATTTTTTGTAGAGTGTAACGGATATGAAACTGCCGTTGCGACACTGACATTTAACATTGTATAGAAGACTATTTGTATTTTAATGAGATTTATTATGTGAATTGTGTGCATGATAATGGAACGAATAAAAAAGCATTTAATTACATGGAAATTCTTTCGTTTCATTTCATTTTAGTTCATTCCGTTTTTATCATGTACAAAAAAAAATCTCCTTCTAACACGAAAGGTCATCGTACTATGATTTTGATTATCAGTGTTCCCATGTGAGCTGATTTGAGATTCAAGTTAATATATGCGGAAAAGACTAAAACGAAGAAATGAAGAAAAAATAAAGAGTCTAAAGCTGACGACAGCATTCCAATAACGCGCAATAATCTTATAGGTCTATTTTTGACTTCGTAGAAACGACCTTTCAAAATAAAGAAGAAAACTTTTTTTCGTCTATCATTTGCATTTGAAAACTTTCTTCATCAGTGATATTTAAATTGAACTCTTCTGCCATATGTCACAATCACTGTATCCGACTACTTTTTTCTTGCTACGAAATGTCGATTTGAGCTTCTTTACGTAACTTTATCACACAGACGAATTCTGTTTATAAAAAGAAAGTTTCAATTTAAACTGTTCAACATCTTCAACTGGAGGATTTTGCGCGAAGGTTTCGAATAAATTGACGTATTTTGTGCTTCAAATTCTAATGTTACGAATTTGTAAAAAGACAACATGTAGAATCGGGATTAAAAATCAGTGAATTCAAAATATCCACTTTACTTCATGCTGATTACTGTGAAAGTTTTTTTTACTTTGATATAACTGTTCTATCAATACGATTTTAGATCTATGAAGAATCTCTATTTACACACACTCCTATACTACTATCTACACACACACACACTCCTTACAAGATCCTCGATCTTCTGGCACCTCAGTATCACTTGTCAAGAAATCGCTGATCTGAATGTGAAATGGCTCCGAGAGCACATCGTGTTTAAAATAAATCTTCCGATGTAAAAATAGATTAAGTTGCGTTGTGTCAATCCATTATTTTACTTTTCAAAACTAATTTTCTGTACCTTTCCATTGCGGAACATTTACAATTTGTATATGTAACTTATGCTTTGAATCAGTTTAGAAATGTAGTCCTTAATTGCACTGATAATATTATTTATATTAATCTTTATTCAGTTTATGAAGTCAGTTGCCTTGAGTCAGGGGAGAATGAAATGAAAGAAGATTGATGTTTAACAAAATTTGCATTTATTGAGATTTGAGAAGTATTATTTTTTATTTTCTCATAATTTAAGCAGCAATATACCTGGGTTCAAATTAACATGTTTAGAAGCTCGAAGATATATATTTGTAAGTGGTTTATATATAACGATGCATAAGAGCCCGTTTGACATCTTTACCGAGACAGTATTATGACTATACTATATTATGACACAGTACTGAATGGTAAGATGCCACAGTAGCCCCAAACGGTGAAACCAGTCCAATTGATTACTTTTTATTCTGTGAATCTAATGATCATAATACTTGTATCAAGAAAAATATAATTTTTTTTCTGTCATGCTTTGATAATACAGTACATTCTTTCAAATATAATAGTTATCAAAACAATGATGACAATTAACAAAATTAAATGAATAAAAGGTATATAAAAAGAAACAAATATGATATTTATTTAACCCGATTTCTACCTAATTTTCTTATCATTTGAAGGAGTCATTTACACGTGAAATAGGACACTGCACATAGACTATATCGAAGCATTTCAACTAAATATCGACAAATGCTGTTTCAAAGTGAAAACTTTCTAATCAAAAATTTGATTTTTCTAAATTTTTTTGTTTTTTTTTTTCAATTGATGCAAAATATTCAAGTTATATTTGAAGATATTCAAAAAATACATTCTCTGTTATCGTATTACAAATCGGAATCTACATGTTATTCAACATATCTATTAATAATCCTTTGGATGTGTGTGAAGCAAATTGATTTAAAAATTCACGCAATTAGATTATGAATGACAAATTTGCGATGGTACCTAAATCAAATTGAACACATTAATATAAATTTTCTAGTAAGCATATACCTAACATTATGATTAACATTCAATTTTTCAGGGTTAAGTCTATTTTTCACATTAAACAAGCATGCATGGAACATTTTCTTCACAGTGCGTTTTGTTCTCGGTGACTTAATAAAACGATCTACGTACACTTATACGTCGCAAGCAATTTTCATAAATATGACTTGTCAAAATATTTGCTATATTGATGTTAAAAAACGATTCTCTTTGGATATTTACAAACCAATTTTTTCTATTAAATTGTGTAAATGTGTATATCTCAAAGTAAATTCAATTTTTCTGCATTTTCTACTGCGACGTTTAACTTTCTCCACTTTAAAAATAAAAAAATCAGAATTACAGATCATAGCACGCACCATAGAAACGCACCATTGTGAAATATGATTGGGTTGACCACTTTGCTTTGCTTTCAATTTTTGACATTGGAACCACAGACCGCTTCGACGTGAGTCTTCTTTCAAACTAGCAGTCATTGCTGAACGAATGAATACTTTTGCCTAGTATACGTATACATTGATAAGATACAAAGCTTGAGCTGCTACAGTGATGTGAAAATTATCATGATGCCCAAATGTCGTGTATGTTTACGCGTGTTCGAAAATTCAATTCAATTTATATTTGAATGTAGACTAAAAATACAGGCAATGGTTGGTAATTAGGTAACTATATATAGATTATATATCTGTGTATGTCATCGAATCAAAAGTTGCATATGTGTCACACTTTTAATCTTATAAACACATACGAACATCCATTTGTCTACATGTTGAAGTATAGCATAGATTCTACTACGAATTTTGGACAGAACGAAACGAGAATAGCGGTAGGTAGAGAAGATTTAAAGTTTAACAATGACATGTCGTTAGGTTCACATTAAAATATCTCATTCGGCTATGTATGCCAACTCTCAATCTTGTATTATTATAATTCTCCCAATATTTCTGTGAAAAAAATAGAAAATTAAAGCAAGTAAAAATCAATGCGCTCTGACACAAGGTACATTTTTTATGGCCTTTTCAGCTAGATTTCACCTATATGCCAGAAAATATCCTCTTTTATATTTCCAACTTAAACAATTTGTTGGTTCCAATATGAGGATGTAACTTTGTGATGTAACCTAGGTGATTCGTGTTGAGAGAGTAACGCAAGTATCTCCAATAAAAAACCAACTAGTCCGCAATATCGGACCTTTTTCCAATAGATGAATCTCCTCCTGTGAAATTATTTTCATATTTGAAATCTCTTGGTGAATATAATCAAGGTGTATTCACATGCCATAATCGAATGCAAAACAAAAAATCTTACAAATACAAGAAATATTCTAAAATATTTTAACCCTAGTTCCTAGGCCGTGGACAATTCAAGAGCAAGATATTCGATCGCCTCTAAAGATCCACATGTGCAGTGCAGAACTGCTGAAAAACGAGTCTCCTTGGAGTACACAAATTGCACAACATTATACATATTTACATTTAATTTATAAATAAATTGTTTATTTTTCGTGTTCTTCGAAGAATTCAATAAGAATATATGTATATTAATATTTACTGCTTATTTGAATTGCTCAGAATGAAAGAACATCTTCATTTTCCTGAAAATAAAATACTGAAAAATGAATCGCATTCAATTTTGTCCGAATTAATTCACAACTAACCTATTAATTGGTGGTAAGAAAACTTACCTTCAGATTAGATGAAGAAAATATTGCAACGAAGTTCGAGTCTCAGTGTAAAGTTCAAGGTTCAACGTAAACGTCAAATGAAATTGAATTTTATTGCTCCATGTAATAATGTTCATTTTTGAAACAAATAACACCATTCTCACGCAAAATCTTCAAATTATCTCTCTCTCTCTCTCAATAAGCTGAGAAAACGTTTGTAGGGATTTGAGAAAATTTTCACGAGTTTCTGTAGTATTTTTTGCAATACTAAAATAATAATTAAAAGTGAACATCAACAATGGCTAATAGTTCCATTCTTGCTATTGGTGAGTTTGAACCAAATACCAAAACATTCTCAAACATGGCACAACTGATTCGTAATATTAATTAATCCTTAATCTCATCGTAATGACTTGAAATTTTGTGTGACTTATTTTTTTATGAAAAAATATGATTCTCAGAGTTACATGATACGATAAAAAATAAAAATAACCTGTAAACCTGGCTTATGTTTGTAATACCATTTATTTTTAGAATGTGAAAGCACCACAACTGTGATGATTTGTGACAGGCAAAATTTGTGGTGTAATTCAATCAAGGTAATTCAATCAAAGATTCGATCTTGTTGCTGATAACGACAAGATAAGATACATTTACGGATTAAAACGTAATGACCATGTTACTGAATACCGTGAGCGTTTGAATGGATTGACCCCTGAGAGCAGAGCTAAACTGCAATCGGCGGTCTTAATATTCAAGCAGTTGTCAAGGTGCGCCACAATACTTGAATCACATGATTTTCCGCAATGGTGAGTCGTCGCATCACCCTGATGATCTACGTATTAGTTTTAAACCGCGTTTTGTCCTTGAAACTCGCGCTTTTAGTTATTTGGCAATTATATTTTGGAATAGTATACCGGTCGAAATAAAAAATTCAACATTTTTAGCGTCGTTTAAAATTAATGTAGAACATTTCCTACGTCCCGCGCAATAATTAGTCTACTTACCAATTAGTTAAGATAATATTAGTAATTTCTTTTTTTCTTGCTCTCTCTCCACTATTGTTAACGTAATTTAATTGTATGAATGATATTGTATTTCCCCTGGTTCTCTAGAGCCAGGCCGGTTTTGCCATGGTTTTCCAGACCCAATTCTGGTATGGAGGCCTCTCCTCTATACCCTTCCCCCCTTATTGTATTCTCTTGGCAAAAGTCGTAACATGGCGGAATTTATGCCGTATTGGATCTCTAGTCCAGCATGTTCTCAGCTTGCTGGTATAAATGTAGGCTACGAAATAAATAAATGAATAAATAAAATTTCCAGAATATACTTTTTGTCTCCTCTTTATTGCCGGGTCATTTTGAAATATTTATTCGAAATATTATTACTTGAGAGTTTTGAATAAAATGATATTTTATTCCTTATTCAATCTCAATCAATGAATAAGATAGGAATAAGTAATAATTATTCCATTCTTATTTACAAATGAAAACTAAAATCTGGGTTTACATTATGTCTCATGTCGTATTCTTTTTTTTTTACTTAGTTTTCCAATACATCCAAAAAACAAACAAAATAAACAATTTCACATTACAAACGGCAAACAAAACGGCAGCTATTGTATGCAGCCATTATGAAAGCTCTCATATAACGCATAATTTGGAATAAGATTTTGACATTTGACAGTGAATAATATTGGAATAATTGTTCATTGAGTAAGATTGAATAAGGAATAATTATTCCTTCACAAAAATGAATAGGGATTAAGATTTCTCATTACTTAATTTTATTCGTCCCGGCTATACTTCTCTTGACCCAATATATTTGAAAAATATATCTGTACTGAATTCTACTGCTTAGCTGGACTTCGCGGCAAATGTCAACATACATTGGTGCCATGGGTGCGTTCAATGCAACTGTCAAAACAAAGCGAAGTCCAGCTAAACAAAATGAATGAAATTTACATGCAAAAACAAAAAAATAAATGCGGATATTATGAATTTAATTTTTTTTTACCTCAAAACAATTGTTGGTAAAATATCATATGGGAATATTAGGAAATATCCTGAAACGCGGATTTTGCTGAAGGACTCAATTTTGTTTGTTATTTTGACTAAATCATTGTATTAGCATGATTCAGGAAATTTATGACGTGTTCATAATGTTAACTGGCTCTTAGTCTAATACGTCAAACTAACTTTTCCAACGTCTACAGTTTCACAGGTTATGTTTATTTTTTATCGTATCATGTAACTCTGAGAATCATATTTTTTTATAAAAAAATGAGTCACACAAAATTTCAAGTCATTACGATGAGATTAAGGATTAATTAATATTACGAATCAGTTGTGCCATGTTTGAGAATGTTTTGGTATTTGGTTCAAACTCACCAATAGCGAGAATGGAACTATTAGCCATTGTTGATGTTCACTTTTAATTATTATTTTAGTATTGCAAAAAATACTACAGAAACTCGTGAAAATATAGATTCTTATATGTAGTGAAATAACAGGCAGCACAACTTTTTTTTCTCAAATCCCTACAAACGTTTTCTCAGATTATTGAGAGAGAGAGATAATTTGAAGATTTTGCGTGAGAATTGTGTTATTTGCAAGCGGACCGTGCTTGTATGGGATTGGAGAGCTATTCGAGAGTATGTTAATGGCCCGCGCCATCTTATTTTACATAGGTGAACTCAATTTAGATCCATTGTAATACGAACAAAATTTTTATTGACACAAATAATAAAAACAAATGAGTCATTGAAACGATTGAAATACCACATCAATACTACTGCCCAATAGATGGCGCTGGAGAATAGATATGATTAAAATGTCTCAAATAGCACGGTCCCCTTGGTTATTTGTTTCAAAAATGAACATTATTACATGGAGCAATAAAATTCAATTTCATTTGACGTTTACGTTGAACCTTGAACTTTACACTGAGACTCGAACTTCGTTCGAAGAAAATAGCTGTCATATAAATATTTCCCAAATCTCATCGGAATGACTTGAAATTTTGTATGACTTATTTCTTTCTAAAAAAAAAATTATTCTAGAAGCTTCATTATGATACAATACGGACTAGACATAGTCCCGAAACAAATATTTCTTAATTTTGTTGAAAAACAACCCATTTATTGATTAGACCTCACTTGAACTACCCGAAGACATGATCCGATTGAGCTTAAAATTAAAATGTTTCTATTCCTAATGAACAGAGTTGAATTTTTCACACAGAGAGGGCGTGCACAAAGCTCTCAGTGCACGCACATACAATGTGCGACGCACATCAATAGGGTTTTGCTGTGTGCGCGCACATATACATATATATGTATTTCTTAAATGACAGTTGACAGTTGACGTTTACCGCCACATTTAAGTGCGCGCACACAGCAAAACCCTATTGATGTGCATCGCACATTGTATGTGTGTGCATTGACAGCTGTGTGCGCGCCTTCTCCGTGTGAAAAATTCAACTCTGCTAATGAAGACCAATTTGTGCGTTCATTTACGTTCAATTCCAATCTCCATTTTTTGAGTTATCGTGTTAACATATTTTTGCGTACAGCGGACACAGACAAAAAATTTCTCCGGGAATGGTTGCGACCCTTTGTTTTATATTAAAAACACATAGACAACTCATTCCGGGCATTTTGAATTTTTTGGAACCATCGCAATACTTTTACTACACACAGTGGTGTGTGCGGAAATAAAAAAGTCAATCATTTTGTGGAGCAATCAGCTGCAGATCACTCCATTTCTCAATTCTCTATATTTATAAAGGAATAATTGCTTTGTTTTGATAATTTCAGGGATACGGAAAAAAAGAAAACAACTGTGCCGTGAACAATTCGTGGTTGTCCGCTGTCATCGTTTCAAATGTATGTATCGTATGTATTGAGATTTCAGAAAGCGCTTGCTTCGACCCAAATGTTAAAACTCGGACCTGTAATACCCAGGTTCATCAAATAAAAACCCTTTTGCCGAGGTGACAGGAAGAAAGGTTTAAAAAACATAATTCGTACAAAAAATTACGGGTAATTTTCAAAAATTGATTGGCTAAAGACACACATCTCAATAATTTCACGGAAATTCAAGACATATTTCATTTATAAAAATGTAAGTCTAGAAAAATCAAAGCGAAATAGTGACAGTAGTAATGATGTTGTCTTGATAATTTTCTGAAATTTTGCAAATAATAGAACTATTTCCAAAACAATCTGTATTTCAATCAAGTTAATATTGAAAGTAATATATATTTCCTTGGCAGTGCCGCAATAACCTGGAAGCACCAAAGACACTTGCCTCCAGGCACACGGGCTCAGGAGCTCACTAAGATTTGTTTCACAATACATACATTTGAATTTGCCGATACCAGTTTTGCACGACATAAAAGAGGCAAAATCACTTCTTATTTCTGGTTGTGGAAATGATTTATTTTTATTTTTTAAAAATTTTATTCTGATGGGGAACGGTCTCTTATGTTACTGAAGTGTAAAAAAATTACAGAAGGAATTTCTCTCCGAAAAACATCCAAAATCCAATAGTGAATTACTGCATATAATGAGGGCCAGGTGTAGGAACATTTTTCAATGGAGAGTCTATATCCATATCTGGTGTTACTACAGCAGTCTCTTGTATAGCGATCCCAATTTTTTCTTGAAGACTTGAATACAAATTATGAACGCTTTCGTTGTGTTGGGCCGTTGGCTGCAATGCTTTCATTAAGGTAGTCAGACGACTCGGTGGAAGCTTTGTATGTATGTACCATAATAATTTCAACATATGCCTCGTTACATTATCGCGAGCTATTCCAGCAAACAAGAATTCATCAAAAAGTCCTGTGCAAAATTCTTCATTCACAAATTCTTCAGCCATTGGAATCAGAAGGGCAATCTGTAGGTATTGAAATCAAAATAAAAACAAATAAAAGGAAGTGAATAAATTGTAAATTCATAGAAAAGATATTTTCCATTTATACCAAGGAATGCAGGAATGGATCTTCGTACGCGCGGTCATTTTTACAAGAAGCTAGGACAGCTAGGACACGTAGAATGCCTACACGATCTTTTTGACGGGCCGTATGTAACGTGTAGTACATAGCAATAATAGAAGCAACGCTACTATCTTTTATGAAAGCTTCGACAGCGTCTGGTGCAGGTCCAGAATGTTCAATGATTGTTATGGCACTTTCACGTTCATCTGGTGGTAGTCGGGAATGCAAGTGACGTACCTGATCGTCAACAAGAAGTGACATTAATGCTGGTAAGTATTTAGTAATAACTTGACTGTCAAGTTTCGGTTCCTTGAAATCTTGCGAATCAATCATGACCCAGGCACTTAGGCCAAGCGCTAGCATCCGCAACAAAAGAATAAGGATTGTATTATCGCGCGGTAAGCCATCATTATTAATTAAATGTTGAAGCAATTTTATGGCTGATGTAGCTAAAAAATTTATAGCGTATGGATCGCACAATGTCATAGATAAATCGCCCAGCACTTGCTCTTGTCCTCTTTTAATATTATCGAGAAAACCTTGTAGCTCACGAGATCGTTTGATATCAACATTTTTTTCACGAATACATGCATCTAAACACCAAGTGAACTTATGACACGGATCAACTGAAATAATTTCTTGCACCTCTAAATCGTGAAGTGCCATCAGCAGTTCCGCTCTTAAAGTACAGTAATGTACATTTCTTGTACGCAAAAAAAGTGTTCGCAAAAATTGTAAAACCATATCATAGAGCTTAACGCTAGTTCCAATCATGTTTGCCAACTTCTGCACAACTTCACCTTGTCGTCGTACTTTCGGTGATGGTAAAAAGAATAAATTCGTCAAATTGGTATGATCGAAGAGAATTTGTTCTTTTTCTCGAATATATTGAGATAGTAAAGGAGACACTTCATCGCCGAATAGGCTTTGGTTGTCTCGCCATATTTGACGTTTTACTTCGGTGTCTGTGTCCATATATAGTTCTTTATCACGAACGAGAATGCGCAAATATTTGTCATCAATCTGTTGTGTATTACGTAAAATGCTCATAACAACGGGCCGTAATGCTTTCACTCGAACCACTGGGAAACTCTTTGTTAATAATTCCTTCAGTTTTTTGTCTCTTTCACGACCCTCTTTAGCGCCCAATTCATTGATACGAGCTACCAATTTTTCTCGCAGTTCTTCTAATACTGAAGTATGAAAATCAAGTCGTCGTACACCATGTAAATCAAGCAATGGTAGCATTGGTCGCAATGATGGTAGAAGTATGCCATTTTCAACCTATAAAAATTATAAAAACAAAGCTTAAACGAACTAAAGTTAAAATATACTTTGTATGAAGATACTTACCTGAAAGGTTTCAATTGCTTTCAATGGATCAGTACAAGATGTTAGAGCATCACGTAAAAATGTTTGTCCTGGAATTCTAACATCCTCTAAGCCAGTTCCGGGTAGTTTTGTTGGTCCTGACATTAAAATAATTGTATTTTCTACCGAATTTAATTTAGTAATTAGTGATTTTCTATGTTTCAGAGAAAATGGGAATAACTCTATTCAACTGAACTACCGAATGAAGAGGGTTTGACATTTACACGTCAAACTTCTATTTCGGTATTGCAGATTTATGCAACTATCGGCATAAGTAATTGAAAATATTACTTGTATATCGTGAACATCTTCTGTTCTCATTTCTTGCTATATTTAGAATATATATATATATATATATATATATATATATATTGTAATGGCAATCTCTTAATTGCTACATCATTTCACAATTTTGTTGGTTATAATAGCAGAGTTGTGAGTTCTGTTTATCCAATGATAATTGTGTGGCAAAAGCACTCGAATGATTATGGGAGCATCTTTTCCTCAAACTACAAATCTACGTTCAATAATTTAGCTTATGAACTCCACATAAGGAAGCTAAATGCGGAAGCAATAAAATTCTGGGCTTTTAAAGTTAGAGTAAAATGTCATAAACAATTTCAAATTTCTTAGAATTCAAGGCGCTAAAATATAGGGCCTATATAACCAAAGATTTTAAACAATACATTTTGATAGCTCCGGAACGAGTTCACGGAAAATCAATCTTGCGAGACGTACAGTTCAACGTGTGGACTGTGCATATATAGAACATGCGAAATGGTCATATGCGCAATGACAAGCAGATCCATATGCACATCCATTTATGTGAATCCATCCGTATGCTTCGCACATCATGCGATTTCACGTCATTTTGCAACACTGCTGACAATAGGGCCAATGCGAATGTCTTGAAATGTAATTTCCAAGATTACAACCGTGAATGATTATTTTCAAATCATTTACGAATTAAATTAAATCGTTCGGATCACAATCGTAATTGTGCGCCTTGGTAATAGAAATTGCACTTTTTGAAAACTAAGCTATCGAAATCCATAGTTTTTTATTTTGAGATGTTTTATTTCCGAGTCGCGAATTTGCTAATCGAATTGTTAGGGCTGTATGAGGCTAATCAGATCAGACGTTGAGATCAGACGTTGAGAGGCAATAATTGTATATAAATGCTGTTGTTGTTTTTGATGGCAAATTGGCGAGGCTGCGCTATATCTTTTTTCGTTCTCATGAATATCTTCAAAATTGCATTATTATTATAATCATCGATTTTTACTGTACATCAGAAATGTTTGGCAAATGAATTTACATATCGGCCATCTAGGGGGTAGGCACGAGACTCAAGATTCGTAGGGATCGCAAAAGATGCAAATGTTTTGTTCATAATACTCAAGATTAGTTCAGATGGATGATTTCAGAATATTTGGTTTGAGAAGACTTACAGAGATTAAAAAAGATTCGACTTGTGTTTTTTGGATTTGAAAATCGTAGGGATTCTTAAAGATCCAAATTGAATGAGGGAGAATGAAAACCAACCTCTAACTATTATGAGAATTAAAATGAGACCCAAAAAAAGTGAGCATAAAAATGACTCAGATTTTTTTTACCGGTTGTCTCATATCTCCAAATTGTCCGGGCTCGTTTTTGCTCTCAATATTTTCTGGTCTCATTTCTACATTCAAATTTTAAAATGTTCTTCATCTCATTTTTATCCTCAAAATGTTCACGATCTCAGTTTTATTCTTCAAAAATTTCTGGTCACATTTCTGTTTTCAAATATTTCTATTCTCATTTTAATAGTTAGGGGTCGGTTTTCATTCTCACCCATTCAATTGATTTGAAACAATTTGGAAAGTAAAAGTCGTGTCTATCCCCTAGTCGACCATAATCTTTGATATTTTTGTGAAAGTTTATATTTTTATTCCTTTTTAACCCTTAAGTGCATACAGTTTCACGTATCGGCCCAAAAAATAAAAACGCCAAAATATGTTCGCATAGTTTGTATTTTAAATTCTTGAATAAATCCAATTCATTCGAATAATGTTATTAACATTAACTACGTCCCTGCGAAAAAACTTGAAAACACCTTCACACGTTTTGATTTGCAATTGGTGTATAAAAGTCTAAATAAAATCAGCGATTTGATCGGTTCGACGAAAAAAAAAGATGACCCAGAAAGTAAATCGGGAATTTATTCGATAAAGTGTAATGTCTGTGAGAGTATTTACTCTGGTCAAACGAAACGCGCAATTAAACAGAAGAACATATATGTAGCAAATATAAACGTATATAAAAACACAACGAACCGAATAAGTCGTAAAAAATGTTCGAGACACAAACCGACTTGATGCATACGAGGGCTGCTATATTTAATCGGACCCTGCCGTTCTCAATCTGGACAACGGGAACATTGAATCGCCTCTCTTTACACTAATATAACACACCAAATTCCATCTAAATGCGTGTGTTTGTCGTTGTGTTCTTTGTTTTTGTTTTTGTGTGCTAATTGTGTGCACCGTTCGTTTTGTGTCGCAAACAATTTTTCATCGTGCCTTGAACATTGACCTTGATGCTCAGTCGTGATTGCTGATGATGTGCCGAATGAGGCACGAAATGCATTCGATTCAAACAAATAAAAGGTAATTTTATTTGTTAATTTTGTAACGTCAATAAGGTGCAAAATACTAAGCACAAGTGTTTACAATTAATAAACATAGGCATAGACAATTCTGCATTTTTTCATAAGTATCGTCTTTCATCGCTTACATCTCGCTTCATATCCAGCTATGTATAAAGCAAGTAAACAATGTTTTCTGTGGATCACTGCACAAGATTGCCTTTCGTCAGGTTTCAGTGTTTTTCTCATAAATCAGCTCCAGGTAGTCAAAAATGCCTCAAATTTTAAAATATAGACTTTCTTATTGATAATAAACATATTTGGAATTTTCGAACGAAAACAAAAATCTATGCATTAACAGGTTAAATGATATGTTACTCTTAATTAGTTTCATTAAAGATATTTTTTTATTTTAAACACTTACACATGGTAACACGTTAAACAACTTCAAAATTCAAATTATGACTTATATTATATTTTTTAACAAGTTTTGATATTGATGACCAGAAAACCAGTTGTTATTTGCATTTTCTATGTATGGAATATAGCTTTGTTTGATTTCGTGCTATATTAAAGCATGAAAGATACAAATTGTTTCAATTTTGTGCGTTGTGCATCAACTAGTATCATCGACTCCTTTTTTTCAATATTCATCATAACATTTTATTCGTTTTTTCTTTTTGATTTTGACAGTAGGTGATACAAATGGTGTTATTAAATAGAATTTATATTTCACGGAAGTATATATTAGTGATAATGCCACGTTTAAATCTTAATAAGAATTTGTGGTGGATCTTGTCATTTCTGTTTGTTTGTGCAAATTGTCAAGGGAATTTAAAAAAACTCAAATTGGTTGCTGAATGGAATAGTTTGGATTACGTTTTTCCAAATGCACGGGAAAGACAGGTGGCTGTTCGGAACGGGCAGTTTGTTCAAGGAAATGGTGTTCCAATCGAGTAAGTCAATAAGAATCAATAGAAACCTATATACATCTAACAGTTATGAATTGAATTTGTAAAAAGTGTGGACGTGGACTACCAAGAGAATTTGCCTTCTCGAATATTTGTTACGATACCACGCTTTAGAGAAGGTATTCCCGTAACATTGGGCTATATCACCGGCCCAGCGAATTTGATTCAACCATATCCACATTATGGATGGCATGATTCACACGGAAGAGATTGTGATGATATAACGTCCGTGTTCAGAGTTGCTGTAAGAAAACTACCCCTTATTTATCAACCATACTCTAGAAAACTACAGCAGATAAAAAAAGTGCGCCCGCACACTTAAAACTAAAGTATCATTTGCACATTAATGCATACCATCTATGTATATGGGATTATTACAATGGCAGAATTCGTAAGAATGAAGATCGACACTTTCGTAACTTAGTTTTAAGTGTGCGGAATCTATACCAACTGGGGAAGAAGATATCAGTATATCCACATTAGCATCGATTTTAATTGCAAAATCCCTATTTTTGAGATTTGATATTGAAATTCGAAAACATTTTAGATTGATCTGTGTAGAAGAGTTTGGATTATGGATACTGGGAGGATAGGCAATCAGCAGCATTGTCCACCTCAACTTTTGGTATTCAACCTGAACAATGACGAGGTACTATAAACAGAAATTTAACAAAACTACAGATTAAGTAAATATTAATATTGCAAGAATCCAAATAATTTAATATCTAAATCCTTGTGGGAAAAAATAGCGGACTTGGCTCTCGATTTTGTCAAAACTTAGGACTCAAATCAGCTTGTAATTTTTCTTTCACATGGGTATATATATACCAATATATATATATATATATATATATATTAGGGCAGGTCGATTTTTTTTTCGTCAAATACCTATGATTTCCCTGTTGTATGGACCATTTCAAGAAAATGTGCCAAAGAAATTTGAATCTTTGAAGAAAAAAAAAAATAAAAAGACAAAAAAATGTGTTTTATGTGTTCACTGTTTTAGCAATACCTCATGAACTAATCAACCGATTTCAATAATTTTTGGCTCAAAATCTTCGTTTTTAATAGTACTTTGAATTAAAATTTAGATTTAGTCCAAAAATGGCCGTGAAAGCCGAGCTTTGTTCGAAATCATTAAAAAAAATGAAAAAATTGAAGAAATAGTTCAAAAAATTTCACAAACATGCTCATTACTTTTGAACCGTAACATCAATGTCGACGAATTTTTTTATGTAAATTGATCAGAATGAGCCCACCTTTCCAACGCGCGTCCATTCGATATGATCCAATCGATAGTTTTTGAGTTATGGATGTGAAAGTGAAGTTAGTGCCCAAAAATACTTCATATATGCACAAAAAATTTTCAAACGAAAACTAGCAGACTCGATTTTCAAGATAGAGGTATGGTTTCTTTGGCAAATTTTCTTGAAATGGTCCATACAACACGGAAATCATAGGTATTTGATGGATTTTTTTTGTTCCCTACAAATCGACCCGCCCAAATATATATATATAATATATATGTATGAGACTAAGAATGAAAACGAGGCTGTTGAAAAATGCATGGAAGGAGAACACAAGAGAATTCTCACAAGAGAGAACATCACTGTTTCACTTCACTCGCTTTCTCGTTAATAAGTGTGCATTTACTCATATAAAATCAATATATTCCATACTCTTTACTAGTTTTCTGTATACATAGATGAATATTCGAATATTTTAATAGACATCAATTAAAGCCTATTTTTGTATATTTTTGCAATGTTGATGGAACAATCAGTGCAATGAGTAAACAAATTATTTGTATAATAAAGTGTTGAATTTGACTACATAGAAGAAACGTCAAAGGTGACGTTTACTATACAGTTCAGTGATGAAAATCTTCATTGTGTTCATATGAATCTCTCATAGAAAAAACATGATATTTGAAGTATGTTAGAAATACCTTGATTGAAGAAATGCAACGTGGAAGTGTGATATATTTTTCTCGAGAGCAAAAGTGGGACTACTCTCCTGAGAGCAAAAGCATTATAAATGTTTATCCCGCTTTTGTATGTCCGACAAAACAACACCACGCTTTTGTCTAAGATTTTTGTTTATCAATTTCATTTGTATATGATGAAAATATATCACTCTGTTGAAGGAATTGTATATCTCGGTTTTACAAAGCCAAGGGGACCGTGCTATTTGAGACATTTTAATCATATCTATTCTCCAGCGCCATCTATTGGGCAGTAGTATTGATGTGATATTTCAATCGTTTCAATGACTCATTTGTTTTTATTATTTGTGTCAATAAAAATTTTGTTCGTATTACAATGGATCTTAATTATGTAAAATAAGATGGCGCGGTCAATTGGCATACTCTCGAATAGCTCTCCAATCCCATACAAGCACGGTCCGCTTGTACAAAGTCACACTGTCAAAAATCTAGCAGAGCAAACTATTACCATGTGTCAATTACAGGGCGATCAATTAACATAAGTTAATGAATGTATCGTTTTGCACATAATTTAAATGTCATTTATGTGTTGAGTATTCTAACCTCAAAATTGAGGACCAGCAAGCGAATCTTTGGTTCTTCACATGGTAATAGTTTGCTCTGCTAGATTTTTGACAGTGCATAAAAATATATCAAGTCTTTGTCATGAGGATCTCATATATACCTATCTATAACTATAATATTAATATTTTTAACTTTGATTTCGCGAAATCAAAGTTGATCCACAGATACAGATTCCCCAATGATCAATTTAAATCCGGCGTTTCACTTTTCATCACTCCAGTAAGTATTTTTAGATTTAATTTTTACAACAACAGCAATATTTATTTATTTATTTATTTATTTTATTTATTACGAAGCCTACATTTATACCAACATGTTCATACAGCAAGGTGTATGTGCTGGTCAAAGATCCAATACGGTATAAATTTCGCCCATGGTGTGACTTTGACAAAGAGACAATTACAGGCAGGGGGGATGGTATTCATGAAGATACTTTAAATACCAGAGATTGGGTCCGGAAAACAATGGCAAAACCGGCCTGACTCAGGAGAATCAGGGGAATAAAATCATAAAATATTATATAGTTCTACTTTAAACAATGCAAAGAGAAAAATATAGCTAAATAGAGAAAGTCTTAAAACTATATAGAAGCAAAATAATTAAATTTGATCAAGCATAAAAATCAATCCAAGTATTTTGCAAATAAAAATTTAACAAGTTAAGCCGCTTTCATCTCAGTCTGGATTTTCTTGCTTGCTCCCACCGAATCGACGTTCGAATCATCATCGAACCGTCTCATTTCGGATTCTGTGACACTATGAATGAGTTTTAAGTTCATATCAAATTGAATACAATGAATCAGAATTGAGTAATTCTGTAATTCATTACATTTCTTGATCATTTCCATTATTCAATGTATGATAATAGTATTTATTTATTTATTCACCGTCTAAGTGCAGACTGAAATGCATTCATCATTTAAAATCACACTTATAATTTTTTTACAATTTCTATTCAGTGACAATTGTGCAGCACGCGACCAGAAATTACCAGAGACTCGATCGCATGGGCCGCAAAGCCCATAGGCATGCTAATTAGCCGGCCAACTGCACACAAGTGGGCATGTGCCGCATCATACGTTGCGCTTTCGCAACCGCCACAAACACCGTCACTTCATATTTTGCATGTAGCGCATGCCATTAAACTCAGTCAACTCATATTTCAAAACCGCATTATGCAAAATCACTTTGTGCGAATACGTTTTGCTTATATTTTTTATTATTAGTTCTTGTGATTTGTGACATTTAAATATTGTTAATTTTTGCAAGTCAAACAATGCAAAAATACATTCATAATTCCATTTTCTGATCATAAATAATCATTTTTAACGCTGTTATTATTATAACGCCTATTTATTCGATTTCAAACCTTTCTATGATATGTAGAAACATTTACAATTGTAAGTACACAAAATTAGGAAAATTCGCAAAGATTGAGAGAGAGAGAGCACATGTGTCTGTGTGCTTGCGGCAACCGCACTACTCTTTATGAGTAAGCGTAACACTTGTGCACATCTACGGCTAATGGATAGGCATTATCCGGCTAAGCAAACCGGCCAACAAACGTGGACCATTGCGTCGTCTCTGGAAATTACCAAGCCTCCGATCCTATTGACCTCGAAAAGGCATTCTACGGTTGACTGGCGGCAACTCACTGATTCACATGATGCATTTTATTTTTATATAATATCACATAAAAACTTCGTTATCTAGACAAATTACATTCTTCTTAAATATTGGCTTTGATTGAGCATCCATAAATAGAGTCCCAACTAAATTAAAATATTTACACGCTAAAAAGAACGGCTGATTCTGTGCATATCTCTGAATGTCGGTATTCTAATCATTTATGCAGAGCTCTATGAACGAACCGAGCACACAGAGCGTTTTGTATTTCACTCGTTTCACAGCGTGCTGTTTGTACGTATGAGTTGCCGCATACTCGATTAATTTTGCTCTTGCGTCAAGTGAGTGGACGCTTACTCACTGCGAGTGAGCCAAAGAACAAGAACAGCGAGAGACAGATTAAACGTAGTGTGCCTATTTATATTATCTGTGCAAATAAAAAATATGCTTCACCAGCTCAGAACACGAATCCTACGTCCCGACATGAAAAATGAAGAACAAACACGATTGAACTTGAGAGATCAAATTTTATTTATATATGAAAGTTTGAATAGAATTAAAATTTTTGAACTAAATTTCTTTTTTTCGCATGCATGATATTATTCAGCAGTGTTTAGCGACGAGTATTTTTTGTGTTGATTAATCGACTTTGTAATTTTTCGATGCACGTAGTTACGTGTTTTTGGAAAAAAAATCACGGTTACGATTGCCATATGTACAGCAAATAAATCTGAAAATTCAAATAGAAGAACAAATGGAATAATAAAAATAATTTTTCTTTAAAAATTTTAAGCAATACACACTCAGTGAGATCGAATCTTCAATACACAGCTTCGATATAGCGAATAACGTACACTTACTGAAGCGAACGCACACTCAAGCAATGTAAGTGAACAACAACTGAGTGAAAATGAATTGAGTGACCGTACACTCGCCACTGCGAGTGAACGAATGCACGTCAGTTCAAACGAGCGAGCAGCGGAGCGCATGCGAACAATGTGAGACTCATTCGAATGAGTGTAGCAAAAGAATGAGTGTTCGATTTCGATGCTCTGCATTTATGTGCTTCTTAATATAGGTGCATCAGCATTGTACTGATTTCTTATATAATTTATCATTCGCTCTTAGTGCTGAGCACTCAATTTGCACGAATAAGAGATCATAAATTAAAATTATAGAAGCATTAACACGTCTTCGCCAAAGTGACTGAATATTTAAAACATTACATCTTAAACTTTACGGTGGCAATACAAAATTTTCATCCCTTTGGTATATTGGCCTTAATGCTCATATCACAAAGTTTTTTTGAACCGACTCAATTTTGACATGTGGTTTCGGTGAAACGGCTGCCAAACGACAGTAGCATATTCCAGCTTTGACCTAACTTATGCAGAATACAATATTTTAGCCGATTCGATCGTGAATTTGTTTTTCAATGTTCGTTTCAAAAAACCAATTGTTGCACGTGCACCCGCTATCATTGTTTCGATATGTTGGACGAATGATAATTTCGTATCGAATATCACGCCTAAGTCTCTGTGATGCTGAACCCTTACGAATGTATGTGCTCCGTCATTTATCTTGTACTATAGCAAGTCACTGTCGATCCACATGTAAATTATACACATCCATTAGACTACAGCGAATATGGAACTCCCTAATACTTACGCCATCTGTAAGGTATAAACATAAGTAAGAGCACAAGCATAGGCACCTTCGCTCATCAGTGGCTAATACTTGTGGCTGTATCCTTTCTAAGGTTTCATTTGATTGCCTTAATAATGTGCCTTATAGATGTGAAATGATATAACAAAACATTTCTCCAGATTTAAATGTAGCGAGTTCACAACACACCAATCGTACAGTTGGTCAATAGCCCTCTGAAATTTGCAGGCATCCAACCATGTCCAAATCTTTAGCATGAGTTTCAAATCGTCTGCGAATAACAAAACAGTCTCATCTTTAATATTATTTATGAATATCACAAAGTGACATGGTCCTAGAATACTCCCTGCCGGAACACCCGAGGTGACCTAAAAAGTGCGTGACTTTCTGCCGCATATTTCTACAAACAGCATTCTCGTTTTCAGATATGAATGGAACCATTTTATCAGAACACGACCAAAACCAAAAACCGTTAGTTTTTGCAGCAAGATCTTATGGTCCACTCGAACGAATTCCTTTTTGAAGTCTGTGTATAACACATCCGTTTGGCATTTTTCAACCATCGATTCCATGGTTTAATTAACCATTTGCAGCAAATTCGATTGCGTCGTATAATATGCGAAAATGCTCCTGGTAGAAGCTCCCATGCGTAAATACGCTTGGAAGTATTTTCTTTTCGTTTTTGAAGTAAACTATTATGTTTCTCCGTTTTAATTTTTTCATTTTTGAACATTTAAAATAATTCAAAACTCAAATCAAATGAATTGATTCGATAATTTCCAAATAAGAAGAGCAAAAAAATGATTTAAAATGTGTTGACAATTTTAATCAAACAATTTGATTTATTTATTATGCAATTGCACTTTAAATCAAATACATCGAGCAATGATTTGCTGATTTAAAAATAAAATAAAAAATATTCAAACACCGAATCCTTTTTTATATTTGCAACATTCGTTTGTTATTATTATTGACAGATATTAGACATAGCAGATCCTCCACCCATAGGAAGATGTCTTAACACAAAGGTGTATATTGCTGATGTCACAGGATTTGGTATCCTAGTCTACGATGCACGAAGAAATCTATCATGGCGTGCACAAAATAAATTATTTTATCCACATCCAAATCATGGTACACACATAGTTGCTGGAGAAAGTTTCGATTTGATGGATGGAGTTTTTGGTATAGCATTGTCACCTAGAGTTGGATGTAAGGCTTCATCTTTATTCACCTTACTTTGCCTTTTAACCAGAGCTATAATGTTATCAATAAATTCTGTAGTAGAATACATTTTTCAAGAACCGCGGTTTCTGTACCCTCACAGTGAGAAATTAATATCTACACATGCACTGCAAATATACGTATGGTATAAGCGACTGGAAATATAGGGGCTATATAGCTGCTTCACTCACTTGGGAGAAAGTACCGGTGAAAATATATTTGGCGGTATTTTGTATGTATTGTGAGTGCACGAACGAATCAACGTGCGTACTAGAAGTGGCTTTGCGTAAATGTTCATTACAGTCAAAGACGCATATATAGGGTGCAAACGTTAGATGGCCCACCCTGTATTAATGTTTAACAGCGATGCTTTCTCTATATTGTCAATTTTGCACAGAGCCGCACTTTGATCATAGTAGCAGTTTGGACATTCACAATATGTATATCATACATTTTAACCGATTTTTGGAGAATTTCTCTGTTACATCGGGTAACACTCTATTTTAAGCTGTCATTGGATTGAAATTCCCCCGCTTCTCACCTCCAATATTTACATTGTTGATAATATCGAAATTTAAGCGACTTGCATGGTGCTTCGAACCAATAATCATGACTAATAGGTTTCAACCCGTTTAATTTCATACTGCGGCGCATAATGCAGTGTACAACATAACACGCTTCAGTGTACAACATAACACGATGCGACGCGATGCGACGTGAAAACAAACGCACGCAAACGAATGGAGAAATATGAACAAGCGTGTGTGAGTACACTGAAGCGTGCGGCATACGAAGCGGAGCAACGAAGACCTGCGGTCTTCGTATGCCTCCGTATAAATATAGGAAAAAGTATATTTATATCGATATTACATTGTCTGATGAAAAATAAACATTTTTAGCCACTAGTCAGTCAGTTGATTCATTTGGGGCGGTTTCAACTTTAGCTTAAATTGCTTTAGATTCCAGCTCAAGTTGCTTCCTTTAGCTACAGTTGACTATAGCCATCAATTTTGTTCGGAGTGATTATAGTTAGTAATCGAAATGTCATGATCAGCTGATTTTGTACGATAGAAAGAACAATAGTACGGTTTTAGTCTGAAAAGTATGTGCAACAGCATACGTAGCACCTCAACGTACCAAACGCGTACTTTTATGAATTTGAGAATGAAATTGGCATTAAATTCATGTTAACTTTGTACGAGAATCACAAACGCCCTCTCAGCTGTCAAAATAATATACGATGCGGTATGTTTTCATGTGGGTCGCTTCACACAGTCGTTTGTTAGCGGGATGTTTTACGTTGAGATTATAGAAGACAAAATATCAGATCGGGAAAATATCCCGCTGCGAATTTGTTTGGACAATTTCTCGGTACAACATTTGGAAAAAGATTGAAATTCCAAATTTTTTTCATATGAAGAGGTGGCGTTTTTGTTCCAAAATCCAAAAAATTTCGGTACACAATCTGATGTACAAAGCAAAAATCCATGTACAAAAACACTGCCTTTTAATGTGAAAAAAGTATGGAATTCAAACCTCTTTTCTGAATGTTTTACCAAAATATTGTCCTAACAAATTGTCAGTGGGTAATAATTGCTTTAAAAATAAAATTATAGCTTAGATTTAAATCCTTTCATATTTTTACAGCTAATTATCATAGAGAAAGATATCTATATTTTCATGCTTTGGCAAGTGTTACCGAATCACGAGTTCGATTGGTTAGTATTTTTTTCGTTTCGCAAATATTTGACGGTGTTTTTCCATATCTATTTTCCTAACAATTTGGAAGGATATATTAAATAATTCAACGATTTGGCAAGCTAATGTTGAAAGCACACCAAGGGAATTCCAAGAAATCGGAAGACGCCAGTCACAAGCTACAGCACAAGCCATGGACAGCAACGGGAACTTATTTTTTGGTCTAGAATCCCCAATAGCTATAGGTAATGTTTTCTTCGAGAATTTCGCAAATTTGAATATTTTGTAAGAATAACTTATTTGTTTGATTTGATAATAGGATGTTGGGACTCTGATAGGACATACAGTGCAGATAACATAAATATTGCAGTTCAAAATGATCAAACACTGCAATTTACAAGTGGGTTGAAAATTGTAATGAATAAAAAGGGAAAGGAGGAGCTTTGGGCTATGTCTTGTCGATTCCAGGTAAAGGTTTCAACTTTATGTTTCAGGTTTATTTTGTATGCAGTTACGAAGTCAGATTTATTCTTACCGATTCAGGTATACATCATATATCAGGTTCTCAAAGTGATTATGAATAGCAAAGCCGTGATACATTTTTTTGAAAGCAAAAGTGAGACTACTTCTCTGAGAGCAAACGCTTACACAATTTTATCTCCCTTTTGCTCCCGACTATATGTTGTTATCAGATGAAACCCGAAATATTTTTATTTGTATATAAAACACGATTTGGATTTCTTTTATGTTTATTGAGAAATAATGAATCTAGTTGTTTTATGCATTAAGAGCATTCTTAGAGGAAAACTGTAACTTCAAATCTTCCTTACTGAATTTGAACCAAACTAAATGATTTTTTCCTTGGCTGACGATCGCAATCGTCTAAGATTATATTTGCCCCCGAAATCGTCCACCTTTTGAATCGTTCACTATTTTAAGAAAACATTTGAACGAATCATAAAAACCAGAGTTTGACAATTAACCGGTTAATTCACGCGGTAGGTATATACTTTGCATTAACTAGTATTTACTTTTGATTAACCTCTATAGTCCAAAG
The DNA here is from genome assembly GCA_028476595.1 of Obolodiplosis robiniae. Lineage (NCBI taxonomy): Eukaryota > Metazoa > Arthropoda > Insecta > Diptera > Cecidomyiidae > Obolodiplosis > Obolodiplosis robiniae. The sequence continues at coordinate 164,332 of CM052017.1, read as the reverse complement.
AATGGGTGCGTCTAACGTTAAAGTAAATGAATGACAATGTTAATGCCAGTGTCAAATAAATAAATTGAAAACAAATTGTGATTTCTTGTGGTCGTTTTAATTAAGGTTGCTTCACTCATATATTTAAATTTAATGATATTATCATCATAACATTATTAGAATATTACATTTCTAATATCATTTGAAATTAAACTGAATTAACGGACGTTTTTAGATGCACCCATTCTAAACCAATATGTCAAAGGTTCATCGAGGTACATACCGCTAGATGTATATACTTGAGTAAATGTCAACGAAATCGGTCAATTGTCAGTCTCTGATAAAAACAATTCAAAGATTTATTAAAATTTGTTTAAATCGTTAGTCTGAAAAAACACATCATTTCATATTGAATAGATTTACAGAAATCAGTCGTCCAAAGAAACGCATGATTGTAATATAAATAGCACAAGAAAAAAATAGTCTTTGATTCCAAGCGTGAGCAATTAATATGATACATTTTTTAGACGAATGATTCCTAAAAAAATCGTCATCGATTGTGATCTTGGAATTTTTACTGTTCACACATCACTGTGTGCATAAAAGTATTGCGATCGATCCAAAACATTCAAAACCCGGAATAAGTTTTCTATACGTTTTGGACCTAAAAAAATGAATAACCATACCCGGAGAAATTTTTTCGGTACGTTGTACATAGAGCTGTCAACAGACAAATCTTTTTCGAACTGTTCGTCCGTTAGTTCGAGAAAAATAATAATACGTCACCGACCGTTCGTGCGAAAATAAGTTTTAATTTTCGTCTGAAAAATAATGAATTTTCGAAGTGTGCGTCCGAAATGACCCAAAATGTTCGATTGACCGAAAAAGTTCGAATGACCGAAGATGTTCGAATGTCCGAAATTAAAATCTACAATATATACAAAACGTTGAGAATTTATATGTGATAAAAATATCCAATCTAACGCTGAATTCCAAATATACTGAGCTCATTAACTGACCTACGTCACACAATGCTAAACCACGAAGTCTGTCAAGTATGCATTGTAATTTTTAATTCGGACATTCCAACATTTTCGGTCATTCGCACATTTTCAGTCATTTCGGACTAGTAGGTCTTCATTGGGAATAGAAATTTATATTAAGTAATAATGTCTTCGGGTAGTTCAACTGGGGTCTAGTCATAAAATGAGCTATTTTTAAAATAATTCAAAAACATTTGTAGTGGGACGATGTTTAGTTAAAATTCACATTTTGTAAACTTGAAACTTTCAGAATCTTATTTTTCTATGAAAAAAATACGTTATATAAAATGTCAAGTCATTCTGATGATATATAGTACTACCTCCCTTAAAAAATTCTCGATTTTCAGGGTCGAAATAAAATATTGTATGGAGAATATCTTATGTTCACATTGTATCGATTTGAAACTCTAAGATTCTCAATTTTTGTGAGAAAAATTAGTTGTACAAAATTTCAAGTCATTTCGATGAAATTTACGACTAACTTCGCTCCAAGGATTTCGATTTTCGTTATGAAATTCTGTATCTCTTGTCGCATAAAAAATTAGATGATCAAAACTAAAAAAATCGAAATTTGCTATTTGGGTTGATTCACAATGAGTTCAATATTAGGCATACATATATATATAAAGGGTGATTTTTTAGGAGCTCGGTTTTTGAAAATTCAAAACAACACAAAAAATTTACAAAAGTGAATGAAATTTTAATTTAGATCGATAAATCAATTCCTGCCATTTACTTTTAAAAGATAATATCACTTAAATGTTGCCCGCGGCTACGCTTCAAGTGGTCCATTCTGAAGGTCCAATTTTGGCACACCTTTTCACACATTTCGGCCGGAATCTCACCAATGACGCGTTCAATGTTGGCTTCCAAAGCAGCAATCGTGGTTGGCTTGTCCCTATAGACAAGAGACTTAACATAGCCCCACAAAAAATAGTCTAATGGGGTCAAATCACACGATCTTGGTGGCCAATTGACTGGACCAAAACGTGAGATTATAGATGGCATGTTAATAAAAATTTATTAAGTAAAATCCCAATAATAATTAATTAATAATTTATTGATTAATTAAAAATCCAAATAATTATTAATTAATAATTTATTAATTAATAAATATTTATTAAGATGAATCTTAATAAAACTTTATTATAATGAATATTTATTAAGATGAATCTTAATAAAACTTTATTATAATCAATATTTATTAAGATGCCAACTTACTAACGTTATAACTTAGATCTGACTTAAAAATTTATTAAGTTCAATCTTACTCATTATTAAGATGATCTTAATGAAATTTCATTAAACTCCCATCTTAATAAATTGTTTTCGAAGAAGCAACGTTTCTGTGAGATGGAAAAGTAATAAAAATGAATTTTTGGGCCATTGGATACGTTATGGTTAGGCTGCCGATGGTTCTGGATAGGAAATGGTTTGTCTCTCCGGTCGGTTTCTAAGCAAACTCCCATGTACATACAATTTCAAATTCGGTCGAAATCGCTTTTTCGCCTGACCATAACGTATCCAATGGCCCAAAAAAGCATTTTTTTTTCCATCTCTCAGAAACGTTGCTTCTTCGAAAACAATTTATTAAGATGGGATTTTAATAAAATTTTATTAAGATCATCTTAATAATTAGTAAGATTGTAACTTAATAAATGATTAAGATCCGTCTTAATAAGTTATTAAGTTCAATCTCACTAAATATTAAGATGAACTTAATAACGTTAGTATGTTGGCATCTTAATAAATATTTATTATAATAAATTTGTATTAAGTTGGCATCTTAATACATATTTATTAATTAATAAATTATTAACTATTAACTTAATTTATTAACTTCGCGAAAATGCCCATCTATACGTGAGATTAACTGCTCTCCAAACTCGCCTCTCAATTGATGCATGGTTTCTATCCATGTAAGTATATCCATGATGAAATAGCAAACCAAACTGAGCATTTTTTACTTTGACACATGTCAAGAATCACGCGTGAACTGTCACAAATATAAACTTCAAAAACCAAGTAGCAAAAAAATCGCTCTTTATAAGACTCAATCAATACTTTTATTCTCTTTCTGAGCTAAGTACAGAAAAATTTAGACTCCGCAATTAGACGATCGCAAAAAGAAGCGATCTCAATTCTCTTGTCCTAATTCAATTTATTATTATTTAATATTTATTATTATTCTTTATTCCAGAAAATTATGACGGGAACAATAAATGTACGTGAAACTAACTTCCGTATACAAGCGCTACAAGTCGATGAGCTTCTAAATGGTAATTGCAATTACAGACAATATATAGTAAAATTTCATTTTTTTTCTACTTAAGAAAGTAGATATTTTGTATACTTCTTTGTTCCGTAGATGGCAGCATTTTACTACCATATAAAGTTGACATTTCCGAGTATATTATACAATACATAAGTTCGATTTTATTGAGTTAAATGTTTCTAACATCCACCACAATTTTGTAAAGTCAGAAGTTTCGTATTTTTTCAGTAGATAAAGTTGTCATTTATACTAAAATTGGTGCATGAGTAAGAATGAAAATGAGATCCTATAAAAATATATAGAAGTAAAACAAAATCTTAATCGAGAAACACGAGATTTTTTTTCAACAGAAATAAACAATTTATGAACGTGAAACAAATTCTTGACTCACTTTAAAGTATTGCAGATGTATGAAATTTATGAAAAATGAAAAAAATTAAAAAGCCTTTTCGAATAAGAGTTTCTAGAAACATTGCATATATAATATATAAAAATATTTTATTGTGAAACATCACCATGTGAAGGAAGAATTCCTAGTGTTCACATTTAAGAAATATTTCTAATTGTTTCACTTCAATAAATCTTTTTAAAAATCACCTCATCGTCCTTACTCAATCAATTATTGCTAATACTGCAGTTCGCATGCATTTGTTCGTATCATACCACTCGCTAATCGCTACACTAACATATAAGACAGAGTTGTGAAACTACGTTATTCATTACATTTCGTAATCATTATCATCATTTAATGGGAAAAAGTAATTTGTACTTTCGGGCATTTCCATTAAAATGGTTATTGAAATTGAAAATATATCAAAAATGGTAATATGAAATGAGATATTTCATTACTTTTAGTGGACAAGAACGGTTAATGGCATCTATCGATCTGCTTGCCATACACATGACAGTTTCCATTAGCCGATATGAATGTCCGAGAATGAAAGTGAGACCTTAATTCGCAACATATAGAAATGCAACAAAAAATCAAAAACATTTCATAGTGTAACACCGAATTGGAAACATTTAAAAGTGTAACACCGAAATCGAAACATTTTGAAATGTAACATCGAGATAGAATTTTTTTAAAGTGTTACATTGAAACATCTTCCAACCAATATTCAAAAGTGTAACATGGAATCGAAATATTTTAGAGTGAAACGTTGATATTGGTATAGATTGAAATTCAACATGGAGATGAAAATAGTTTGAATAAATATCTCATTCGGTGTTACACTTTGAAATGTTATTTTTTCATGTAAAATTTCTATATGCTGCGAATTAAGGTCTCACTTTCATTCTCAGACATTCATATAAAAGTAAAAGACAAGACACTACTAGTATATGGCACATTTGTCAAACGAAAAACAAAAGTTTCGTCCCAAATTAATCAACTGACTAAAAGTGATTAGTTTTCATACAAATTCATTGGTGGCGCCATCTCTGGTTGCCCAAAAGCATATTTTGGTTTTTGTGGTTATGTCATATGTTTTCAAATTATTGAAATGTCAATGCTGTTGTATATATTGACTATATTTCGAATTTGCTGATGTTTTCAATGGCGCCGAATGCAGAGGTTCTGCAGAACTACAACAAATTCAGTCTAAAGTCAATACATGCTACATCATACGTCGTAATAGGTATTGGGTTAGCCAGTTATATTATAATTGACTTTAATCAATTTGAACTTACACTCAGTCACTTTTTCTGCACATGGAGAGGAGGAAATATTTCATATTCAAACTTTATCATTTCTCAGCTACCATTTAAATTGGCTATGTGCCATGCTTCGATTATTTTTAGGGCATGAAATGACAGAAACATGCTGAGTGGCTAACACATACTTACGCCAAGGCGGTGCAGCGATTTGACTACGTGTACTGACTACGCTATGGAAACTACATAGCCTAGTTTACTACGTGTACCATTGATTTTGTATGGCGGTTCACTGGCCTGGCTTACGCAGTGTTTGGTCGATGTAGACCAGTGGACCGTATATTTGTTGCTGTTTTCGCCGTTCTCTTCGTTCCTACCATTTATCCGAAAAAATCGAAGTGTGACACATAACCAATGTAAAATGTCCTCAAAAATGATAAAATTGAAAGATGAAATACAGTGCGCCCTCGTAAATTAGAAGTAAAATGTCCCAAATGTTCACGAGGAATTCTTATTTCGGAGGTTTTTTCCAATTTCTTCAAAAATCGCTATAATAAATCAAAAATCATAATGGAGAACGATTTGTTTAACTAAAAACGTCGCATATATTTCAATGTATATTAAGAAGTACATATTGCCTTTATTTTATTGTTTATAAATATTCTGTTTACAAAGAAAAAAAATGAGTGAAAACAAAACATGACTTGAAAATCAAAAATGACTATTTGTTCGTATAAGAAATACGATTTCATTTGAAGTAATCCGTTACTGCCATTTGCTTTGTTGTTTTGGTTGTATATGCTTTCACGATATCAGAACGAAGAGACAGCAGATTGAATATATGTTTTGCACAAACATTTTCATTCTGTGAGCACCATTCGATTAATTTGTTGACATGATCGATTGCATCAGAGTGTGTAATTTTCACTACAGCCGCTGAGTACGCAAATTCTATTGTATAACACATAGAAGGCGAATTGTTTTTATGATGCGAAATCAATAGATTTCATTACTCTACATGTTTTAGACAATATTTAGTTTAAATTTTATAAAATTTCAAGCGAAAATGGAAAACCTCGCAAATTACAAGTGAACCTTTTAAATTCGAATTTTTCGATACAAATGTTCGAATCTGAAATTCACTTCTAATTTCGGAGGAATTCTAATTCTCAGAGTTCTAATTTACGAGGGCGCACTGTATTTCTTAATACGAAAAATAAGAGAAACATTAAAATGAAGTACATATTTAACATGCTCTCATTCAGTCATCTCAATTTGCATTTTCTGGTTGCCCCCAATCGACTTTTTGATCATCCGAATTGTCTCATATCGAATGCTATCGTGCCACTGATCCCGACGCGAAACTCCTGAAACTGTTCGCAACACTTTCATATCAGCCATTTCTAAATTATGAATTAAATTCCATGTTTCAACCAGCTCTCACTACCATACACACAAAGAAGTATTGGTGTATATGACACTCTCGCAGCAAAATCAATGTATTTTATCTTACTGCGCAAAAGGCAAATAGAAATTATAAAGTGCAAATCTAATATAAATGAAGTACACACTCATGTGTCCCGTTAGTTTTTGGAAAAAACTATGTAGATGTGAGAACAATACAACATGCTTACACATTGAACTGACTTATACATTTCGCTCACAAGCCTTGTTCTCACGGGCGATTCGAGGTGCGTTGATTTTGGTTGTGTGTGTTCTTTTGTATATCAATCGTTAAACGAGCCTCGTTTTCATTTCATGTTGGTTCCTTCATGGTTTTACTTTACTATGTCGTGCTCTCGTGTCTCTCTTTTCCATATAGCAAAATCAGCCGATTTTCTGAGAACACTTTTACATTGTTGCATTGCGTTCATTCGAGTGGAAAGCGTCGTAGATTACGGCAATTAACATTTTACTTAACGCAAATTATTTGCTGATAATATGGCTGCTATTCTTTTATGGTTCTAACGTACGTTGTTAATATTATAAAGGGTCTACAAAAATAATTTATCCGTTGGAATGGAAACGAAAGATAATAAATACAGTTCAATGTTTATGATTGAAAATGAGTAAATTATTGTTTAGTACTCTGATATCAAACATAAAAAACAATTTGGTACTTAGCCAATATTATTCGACGAGACAAAAAAAAAATTCAATTGTTATGTACTCAAAGAAGCACGCGGTTGTGGTAAACAAAAAAAAAATAAATGCAAACAAAACTATTATAGAAAAATAATATTTGATTGTTCCTCTACCTTGCCTATATTTTCTTATTCACCTGAGCTTCATATATCATATTTATTTTTCATCTAATTTTATGTCATATCTTTGCTCTAACCGAAAACTTTATCTGCCTTTTGCTCACCGAGAAAATATACTTCCCTCTTGCTACGAGCATGTCATATGAAAACCGTGTGTTGGAGTGATCGACACGTTGAATATATTCTTATTACTCTCACTTTGGTGTTTAACACACGCTCACTTCAGATTTTGGCACACTTACATAGATTAATCGTAGTAGCGTATTCACATGTATTAAGTATGAATCGATGAATATGTGTAAAAATGTTGATCTTTATTCAATGAATATTTTATCTCACCAATAGAATAATTCATATTACAGTTTGCGAACCAGGTTTTGAATAATTAAAATCGTTTTGATTGCGTTTCAGGTGGAAGAAAGTGCGTGAATGGAGCCGGAAATAATGATATCACAACACCATATTCGGGATGATTGATTGATTTTCAAAGTAAATCGAATAGTGGAATACGAACGAAAAATTGGATTAAGTGTTATTAAACCGATGAGATGAATACCCCAGCTTCGAGTCACAGAAAGAATATGCGCCATAGAATCAATACACATAATATTTTAGAGGTGATAGTATTGCGAATAATAGGTGCATGTACATTTTTCTGTGAAATATTGTAAATTACTTGGATTTCAGAGTAACATTGTAAACTGTGTATACTGTACACTCCGAAAATTACCTATTATTCGCGGTACACTCAAGCCAATCTATGAGCAATATTCACCCACATTACTCCAGTTATGTATAATAAAGGAACACTCCATTGGTTTGATTCCGATTTGGTGATAAAGTTGCCAACTTTTCAGAAATAAGTTTGACATTTATACCGTGATAGAAGAAAACAATAGACCATTATTCCAGAACGGTATAAATGTCAAACTTTTCGCTAAAAACTTCAATACTTTCAAAGTGAATTGGAACAAAAACAATACAGTGTTACTCCTGAGTAAAGTATTGTAGAGTGTCTATATATTATGCATAACTAGAGTAATGTGCGTGAATATTGCTTATAGATTCGCTTGTGTTAACTATCGACCCTAAAATATTATGTGTGTATGACAACAAGAATAAGGTGTCAGTTCATCCCAAATTTACATAAACTTTAGTATTTCCTTTCGGTCACTTCATGTATTTATAGTAAGAGATGTGAGGACGATTTTGCATAACTGGCAATTTCTCCTATGTTTTCATAGATTCCAAACCATATAAAGTTGACATTTCCGAGTATATTATACAATACATAAGTTCGATTTTATTGAGTTAAATGTTTCTAACATCCACCACAATTTTGTAAAGTCAGAAGTTTCGTATTTTTTCAGTAGATAAAGTTGTCATTTATACTAAAATTGGTGCATGAGTAAGAATGAAAATGAGATCCTATAAAAATATATAGAAGTAAAACAAAATCTTAATCGAGAAACACGAGATTTTTTTTCAACAGAAATAAACAATTTATGAACGTGAAACAAATTCTTGACTCACTTTAAAGTATTGCAGATGTATGAAATTTATGAAAAATGAAAAAAATTAAAAAGCCTTTTCGAATAAGAGTTTCTAGAAACATTGCATATATAATATATAAAAATATTTTATTGTGAAACATCACCATGTGAAGGAAGAATTCCTAGTGTTCACATTTAAGAAATATTTCTAATTGTTTCACTTCAATAAATCTTTTTAAAAATCACCTCATCGTCCTTACTCAATCAATTATTGCTAATACTGCAGTTCGCATGCATTTGTTCGTATCATACCACTCGCTAATCGCTACACTAACATATAAGACAGAGTTGTGAAACTACGTTATTCATTACATTTCGTAATCATTATCATCATTTAATGGGAAAAAGTAATTTGTACTTTCGGGCATTTCCATTAAAATGGTTATTGAAATTGAAAATATATCAAAAATGGTAATATGAAATGAGATATTTCATTACTTTTAGTGGACAAGAACGGTTAATGGCATCTATCGATCTGCTTGCCATACACATGACAGTTTCCATTAGCCGATATGAATGTCCGAGAATGAAAGTGAGACCTTAATTCGCAACATATAGAAATGCAACAAAAAATCAAAAACATTTCATAGTGTAACACCGAATTGGAAACATTTAAAAGTGTAACACCGAAATCGAAACATTTTGAAATGTAACATCGAGATAGAATTTTTTTAAAGTGTTACATTGAAACATCTTCCAACCAATATTCAAAAGTGTAACATGGAATCGAAATATTTTAGAGTGAAACGTTGATATTGGTATAGATTGAAATTCAACATGGAGATGAAAATAGTTTGAATAAATATCTCATTCGGTGTTACACTTTGAAATGTTATTTTTTCATGTAAAATTTCTATATGCTGCGAATTAAGGTCTCACTTTCATTCTCAGACATTCATATAAAAGTAAAAGACAAGACACTACTAGTATATGGCACATTTGTCAAACGAAAAACAAAAGTTTCGTCCCAAATTAATCAACTGACTAAAAGTGATTAGTTTTCATACAAATTCATTGGTGGCGCCATCTCTGGTTGCCCAAACGCATATTTTGGTTTTTGTGGTTATGTCATATGTTTTCAAATTATTGAAATGTCAATGCTGTTGTATATATTGACTATATTTCGAATTTGCTGATGTTTTCAATGGCGCCGAATGCAGAGGTTCTGCAGAACTACAACAAATTCAGTCTAAAGTCAATACATGCTACATCATACGTCGTAATAGGTATTGGGTTAGCCAGTTATATTATAATTGACTTTAATCAATTTGAACTTACACTCAGTCACTTTTTCTGCACATGGAGAGGAGGAAATATTTCATATTCAAACTTTATCATTTCTCAGCTACCATTTAAATTGGCTATGTGCCATGCTTCGATTATTTTTAGGGCATGAAATGACAGAAACATGCTGAGTGGCTAACACATACTTACGCCAAGGCGGTGCAGCGATTTGACTACGTGTACTGACTACGCTATGGAAACTACATAGCCTAGTTTACTACGTGTACCATTGATTTTGTATGGCGGTTCACTGGCCTGGCTTACGCAGTGTTTGGTCGATGTAGACCAGTGGACCGTATATTTGTTGCTGTTTTCGCCGTTCTCTTCGTTCCTACCATTTATCCGAAAAAATCGAAGTGTGACACATAACCAATGTAAAATGTCCTCAAAAATGATAAAATTGAAAGATGAAATACAGTGCGCCCTCGTAAATTAGAAGTAAAATGTCCCAAATGTTCACGAGGAATTCTTATTTCGGAGGTTTTTTCCAATTTCTTCAAAAATCGCTATAATAAATCAAAAATCATAATGGAGAACGATTTGTTTAACTAAAAACGTCGCATATATTTCAATGTATATTAAGAAGTACATATTGCCTTTATTTTATTGTTTATAAATATTCTGTTTACAAAGAAAAAAAATGAGTGAAAACAAAACATGACTTGAAAATCAAAAATGACTATTTGTTCGTATAAGAAATACGATTTCATTTGAAGTAATCCGTTACTGCCATTTGCTTTGTTGTTTTGGTTGTATATGCTTTCACGATATCAGAACGAAGAGACAGCAGATTGAATATATGTTTTGCACAAACATTTTCATTCTGTGAGCACCATTCGATTAATTTGTTGACATGATCGATTGCATCAGAGTGTGTAATTTTCACTACAGCCGCTGAGTACGCAAATTCTATTGTATAACACATAGAAGGCGAATTGTTTTTATGATGCGAAATCAATAGATTTCATTACTCTACATGTTTTAGACAATATTTAGTTTAAATTTTATAAAATTTCAAGCGAAAATGGAAAACCTCGCAAATTACAAGTGAACCTTTTAAATTCGAATTTTTCGATACAAATGTTCGAATCTGAAATTCACTTCTAATTTCGGAGGAATTCTAATTCTCAGAGTTCTAATTTACGAGGGCGCACTGTATTTCTTAATACGAAAAATAAGAGAAACATTAAAATGAAGTACATATTTAACATGCTCTCATTCAGTCATCTCAATTTGCATTTTCTGGTTGCCCCCAATCGACTTTTTGATCATCCGAATTGTCTCATATCGAATGCTATCGTGCCACTGATCCCGACGCGAAACTCCTGAAACTGTTCGCAACACTTTCATATCAGCCATTTCTAAATTATGAATTAAATTCCATGTTTCAACCAGCTCTCACTACCATACACACAAAGAAGTATTGGTGTATATGACACTCTCGCAGCAAAATCAATGTATTTTATCTTACTGCGCAAAAGGCAAATAGAAATTATAAAGTGCAAATCTAATATAAATGAAGTACACACTCATGTGTCCCGTTAGTTTTTGGAAAAAACTATGTAGATGTGAGAACAATACAACATGCTTACACATTGAACTGACTTATACATTTCGCTCACAAGCCTTGTTCTCACGGGCGATTCGAGGTGCGTTGATTTTGGTTGTGTGTGTTCTTTTGTATATCAATCGTTAAACGAGCCTCGTTTTCATTTCATGTTGGTTCCTTCATGGTTTTACTTTACTATGTCGTGCTCTCGTGTCTCTCTTTTCCATATAGCAAAATCAGCCGATTTTCTGAGAACACTTTTACATTGTTGCATTGCGTTCATTCGAGTGGAAAGCGTCGTAGATTACGGCAATTAACATTTTACTTAACGCAAATTATTTGCTGATAATATGGCTGCTATTCTTTTATGGTTCTAACGTACGTTGTTAATATTATAAAGGGTCTACAAAAATAATTTATCCGTTGGAATGGAAACGAAAGATAATAAATACAGTTCAATGTTTATGATTGAAAATGAGTAAATTATTGTTTAGTACTCTGATATCAAACATAAAAAACAATTTGGTACTTAGCCAATATTATTCGACGAGACAAAAAAAAAATTCAATTGTTATGTACTCAAAGAAGCACGCGGTTGTGGTAAACAAAAAAAAAATAAATGCAAACAAAACTATTATAGAAAAATAATATTTGATTGTTCCTCTACCTTGCCTATATTTTCTTATTCACCTGAGCTTCATATATCATATTTATTTTTCATCTAATTTTATGTCATATCTTTGCTCTAACCGAAAACTTTATCTGCCTTTTGCTCACCGAGAAAATATACTTCCCTCTTGCTACGAGCATGTCATATGAAAACCGTGTGTTGGAGTGATCGACACGTTGAATATATTCTTATTACTCTCACTTTGGTGTTTAACACACGCTCACTTCAGATTTTGGCACACTTACATAGATTAATCGTAGTAGCGTATTCACATGTATTAAGTATGAATCGATGAATATGTGTAAAAATGTTGATCTTTATTCAATGAATATTTTATCTCACCAATAGAATAATTCATATTACAGTTTGCGAACCAGGTTTTGAATAATTAAAATCGTTTTGATTGCGTTTCAGGTGGAAGAAAGTGCGTGAATGGAGCCGGAAATAATGATATCACAACACCATATTCGGGATGATTGATTGATTTTCAAAGTAAATCGAATAGTGGAATACGAACGAAAAATTGGATTAAGTGTTATTAAACCGATGAGATGAATACCCCAGCTTCGAGTCACAGAAAGAATATGCGCCATAGAATCAATACACATAATATTTTAGAGGTGATAGTATTGCGAATAATAGGTGCATGTACATTTTTCTGTGAAATATTGTAAATTACTTGGATTTCAGAGTAACATTGTAAACTGTGTATACTGTACACTCCGAAAATTACCTATTATTCGCGGTACACTCAAGCCAATCTATGAGCAATATTCACCCACATTACTCCAGTTATGTATAATAAAGGAACACTCCATTGGTTTGGTTCCGATTTGGTGATAAAGTTGCCAACTTTTCAGAAATAAGTTTGACATTTATACCGTGATAGAAGAAAACAATAGACCATTATTCCAGAACGGTATAAATGTCAAACTTTTCGCTAAAAACTTCAATACTTTCAAAGTGAATTGGAACAAAAACAATACAGTGTTACTCCTGAGTAAAGTATTGTAGAGTGTCTATATATTATGCATAACTAGAGTAATGTGCGTGAATATTGCTTATAGATTCGCTTGTGTTAACTATCGACCCTAAAATATTATGTGTGTATGACAACAAGAATAAGGTGTCAGTTCATCCCAAATTTACATAAACTTTAGTATTTCCTTTCGGTCACTTCATGTATTTATAGTAAGAGATGTGAGGACGATTTTGCATAACTGGCAATTTCTCCTATGTTTTCATAGATTCTAACGTGCGTCTTTTATGATTGTGAGCAAATTGGAAAGCAAAAAAATTAACCTACAATATATCAATTTTGTGCTTAGAATTTTAAAATTCGGAAGAAAAACTCAATCTTTTCCAAAAATATTCTACATTCATTAATTCATGCAGAATTTTTTCGAAGAACCATGTTCAAGTATCTTTTCTATTTTGAGCAGGGCCGAATTTCCGCACACTCAGTTCGTTGTGCGCACAATTCTTATGTGCACGAGCCGCTCGTGTGCGATGCAGTGTTCACTACGATGAGCGCTGAAACGCACACAGCACCCATAGCAGATATCGTTCCCTTCGCTTTGCAATGCGCGCAAAGATTCTCAGAAAGAAGAATAAGAAGAAGAAAGAGAAGACAAAAAAAACAGTCGTATTTTATTTGTTGTTATGTATATCGCATCACAGTGTGAGTTTATCTCTTCTTTTGTTTTCTATTCTTTCTCTCTTTTTATTCGCATCACACATAGTAAACTGTGAGATTATAAACGCAGGCAGCAGTTTTCTTTGAACGAAAGCAGAAAAGCAGTGCTGTCCGCATTTCACTATTTTCAGGCACAAATCCGACATTTTTCAAGAGCGAAAAAAACACATTGTTGTATGAAACTTGAAATATTGTGTAAAGAGTATTGTTGACAGATGCCATATTTACTAATAAGCATGAACAACATGGTTTGACAGATCACAAAGTACCAGTTATTGACCGCTAGATGTCAAACAGCGGTTTCATATGCAATCACCTGGTAAGAACATGTCTTATTTTGCTTGCGTTGCTTGCTTGTGTGCGCCCATCGCACATTTTATTTTGTGCTGTTCGCTTCTCATACCGCACACTCAGTTCGATATTTCGGTCCTGATTTTGGGTTTCTATCATTATTAAATATTACACGAAAAATATGAAAAAGGCACTTTCAGTTTTTTGAAACACAACGTTCGAATGCCTTTTAACCAAAGCACATCTTTATTTTGCTGCTCGTATCGACACACAATTTTGTTACTGCATTGAAACGGTGAATATTGTTGTTGTAATCTTGATGCCTACGCATTGTTCTTTAGTCAAAAATATTTTAATAGATATTCAATCTTCACGAATATTTTTGGTTTTTCAGGCTAAATTTTTGTTGGTCCACAACCCTTAACCCTCAGCGAACACATTTTCCATTTCACGAGTCACAAGGTTTCCTAGCCAGTTTTTGCGGTATATTATCACCTTTGACAGTAAAGGTCCTGCGTTGCGTTGATTTAGTTGTGCTGCATCATTTACCACTTCATTTCCATCATTGTCTGGTTCATATTTCGCGAGAACTTCCCGGTATTCTCTCAAAAACCTCATTAATCGTTTGCCTTTCTGATAAGTGAGCGCAGCGACGAGACTATGCGCCCTTACTAAGCTATGCAAAATACATGGCGTAGTCTACTACGAGCCCTATGGTCCGCGTTTGTATGGTCATTGCGCTCCATTGCTTTCTGAGTCACGATAATCGATGGCAGCAACGCCAGATGGTGTGAATGGTAATCTGGACACAGTTTGAAAGAATGGCCGCGTGTTTTAAGTTCAAAACGTTGAAAACATTTCGCACAGGTTGGCGAGGTGTAATATTCAGCGGTTGGTGTAACGACACAATTGCCACGCTTTTTCAGTGCTTTGATGGTTTTTCTAGATCCAGGGCATCTCACGTGCTTCTTGATGCAAATTGGTGAATTTGGTGGTCCCTCAGATGCTCCGAAATATGGCTCATAATTTACTATCTTGCCTACTGCCTTATCAACGGCTCTAATTGTTTCGATGTACTTGTCAAGTTGGAGTCGTGTATACTTTGCTGTTGCATACCATTCCGCATTTCAGCATTTTCAACCTATGCTGAATGTAACACCACCAATGTCTCCCGAGCGGCGGTGGCACCACTGGATACAAGCGGCGGTCGTTACGATTATTGTTCTCTTCAATATTGAAATGTTTCTTCAACTTGACCTTCTATTTAAATTTCAGTTCCAGTTGGTTTTTCACGCCATTCATTACTAGCTGTTTCTCGAGCTCTGTCGTAGGTGGCAAAATTTTTAGCATTTTCCACCAAGCACTGGTTCGTGCATAAAAATATCTTTGCCCAAACGTTTTATGCTGCATAAATAGGCAAAGCATAAACGCCGACGGACGGCCGTGCGACGAACGTATCGTAGCTAGCTGTGTATTTTATGAATACACACACTAACGCACGCGCCTCGCAATGTACTGTGTTCACATACACACTTAAGCGTGCGTTCTCGAAAACACGGGCGACCGTACATTGCGAGGCGTTTGCGTTAGTGTGTGTATTCATACAACACACAGCTAACTACGATACGTTCGTCGCACGGTCGTCCGTCAGCGTTTATGCTTTGCATATTGGGAGTGGGAATTAATAATGTCGATTTTTTGCTGTAAAAAATCATTTATTTCAATAACAAAATGAATAAGTACATTAACCAATATATTGCCCATCGTTAGCTATGACTTCCTCCCATCTTCTTGGAAGTTTGTTGATTCCTCGTTTGCAGAAGTCCTCATCTTTCGAGGCTATCCATTCATCGATTCATTTTCGTAGTTCTTCAGTATTTCGGAAGCGTACATCTGCTAGGCTCATCTGCATTGATCGGAACAAATGGTAATGAGAAGGAGCAAGGTCTGGAGAGTATGCGGGGTGATCAAAATGATCCCAACCAAGCGTCCTCAACTTTTTCTGAATGATGTTCGCACGATGTGGCCGGGCATTGTCATCGTGAAATAAAACTTTGTCTCTTTTGTTCGCTATGCGTGGCCTTTTTTCGTTCAGTTTCTTTGCCAATTCGCCCAGTTGTCGTCGGTAGCGATCAGCCGTGATGGTTTCATTCGGTTTCAGCAGCTCATAATACACCACACCTTTTTCATCCCACCAAATGCACAGCATAAGCTTCTGGCAATGAATATCGCGTTTTAATTGT
Source organism: Obolodiplosis robiniae (assembly GCA_028476595.1). Taxonomy (NCBI): domain Eukaryota; kingdom Metazoa; phylum Arthropoda; class Insecta; order Diptera; family Cecidomyiidae; genus Obolodiplosis; species Obolodiplosis robiniae. Next base: position 147,832 of record CM052017.1, on the reverse strand, counting down.
GAAGTTGATGGTTGGCCGGGATCAACATAGTCTGCTTTACGTTAAGGGTTATCGTAATAGATCCACTTTTCATCGCCAGTAACAATTCGATACAAAAAACCACGTTTTTTGTGCTCTGCAAGATGTTTTTTGCAGGCATCGATTCGTGCTTTGAGTTGATTTTCATTCAGTTGATGTGGGACCCATTTTCCAAGTTTTCGAATCTTTCGCTTTGCATGTAAACGTTTACCAATGGTTGTTCGTTCAACTCCCAACTCCAAAGCAAGTTCCTGTTGCGTTCGACACGAATTGTCATCCAATAATGCTTGCAATTCTTCATCGTCAATTTTTTTTCGGCTGGCCTGGACGTTCCTTGTCTTCCACGTCAAAATCACCAATCTTGAATCTCGCAAACCATTGTTCACAAGTTTTTTGAGTTGGAGCATGTTCACCGTAAGCTTCTACAAGCAATCGATGACTTTCAGCGGCCGTTTTCTTCAAATGAAAGAAGGTTATTAAACTTCCCCGGAAAACCACTTTTTCCATATACTGAAATTTATAGCGTAATGACAGACAAAAAAAAAACAAAATGGCCGCGGTGTGTTCCGATGCACACAACGCTAGTAACGCCATCCATTATCTAAATCGACATTATTAATTCCCACTCCCAATAAATATCTTGCCTAATTTTATGCACGAACCAGTGCTTGTTTTCCACTAGAAAAGACTATAAAGCTCAGTTCGTTAATTTTAATTAGGATCAAAATAAAAATAAATAGTCTTACCTGCGTAAAACTAACTTTTCCGCACATTTGCCGACAGTCTACAGGTTCACAGGCTATGTTAATTTTTTATTGTATCATCATGAAACTATGCGAATATATCACACCAAATTCCAAGTCATTATGATGAGATTTAGGATTAAATAATACTTGCCATGTTTGCGAATGTATTGGTATTTGCGAACGGACCATGCTTGTATGGGATTGGAGAGCTATTCGAGAGTATGTCAATGGACCGCGCCATCTTATTTCACATAGGTAAACTCAATTTAGATCCATTGTAATACGAACAAAATTTTTATTGACACAAATAATAAAACAAATGAGTCATTGAATCGAATGAAATATCACATCAATACTACTGCCCAATAGATGGCGCTGGAGAATAGATATGATTAAAATATCTCAAATAGCACGGTCCCCTTGGGTATTTGGTTCAAACTCATCAAGAGCGAGACGGGAACTATTAGCCCTTTTTGATGTTCAATTCGAATTATTAATGTAGTATTTAAGAAAACACAACAAAAACTCGTGAAAATATAGATTCTTATATCTATTGAATATATCGAGAGGAAAGTATGTTTTTATTCAGCCGTTACTCAGCCATAAGTGCTGAATAACATACTCTCCTATCGATATATTCAATAGATATGTAGTGGAATAAAAGACAGCACAACTTTTTTTCGAATATCTACAAACGTTTTCCCAGTATATCGAGAGAGAGAGAGAGAGAGAGAGAGAGAGAGAGAGAGAATTTGAAGATTTTGCGTGAGAATGGTGTTATTACATGGAGCAATGAGGTTTAAATTCATTTGACGTTTAAATTGAAAATTGAACTGTACACTGTTTCGTTCGAACAGAACTGTCAACGAACGTCCGTTCGACCGTTCGAAAAAAATTAAACATTCAATTCTGTCAGACCGTTCGTGCGAAAATGAATTTTATTTTTTTATTTACGACCGTTCGTTCGAAAAATAATGAATGTGCGAAGTGTGCGTCCGAAATGACTGAAAATGTTCGAATGGCCGAAAAAGTTCGAATGACCGAAAATTTTGGAATGTCCGAAATTAAAAATTACCATGTATACTTCCAGACTTCATGGTTTAGCATTGTGTGACTTCAGCGTTAGATTGGATACTTTAACCACATAAAAATTCTCAACGTTTTGTATATACAGTACACTTTCTTTAATTCGAACTTCCTTAATTCGAACCTCGCCTCCCGCTCGACAATTCGAACGAATCCGCTCGATAATTTGAACCATATTTTTTCCAGATAAAACCAATATTCTTACTTTTAAAACGAATGCTACGATGATATTCCATCTGTTTTATCTATTTATTTCTATGAAACGACTGATTTTTATGACAAATGAAAATAAAACTGTGGTGGGATTATCAACAAATGCACAATGCGCGTTTGCTTGCCTATTAAAAAAAAAAAACAAAGAATCTTGTTTTCAAAATAAGAAGTATGGAAAACCATTTGAATATTGGTTCTGCATGCAGTAATGCTTTTTTTATATCCAATGTTTTAAGTCGATCGCTTTGATTTTATGTATGTATGTTCATTCGATCAAATGGTTATGAAAGACTTTATTCATATTGTGATTGACTTGCTTATATTTGCTTCCAAATTCAAATGGAACATTTGAAGAAATGCATCGTATTCCAATCGGAAATTTAAAATTGATACACGAAATCGAATTCAGTCTGGCATTGGCGTTGGCGTTGGCAAGTGGAATTGGTCAAATTGGCATTACCAGCGGAACGATCGAAAGTGCCATTAAATTTAAAACAAAAAGTCGAGATTTTGGGCAAATCGGATGCAGGTACGCTTGGAAGCGTCTTGGTAAAAGAATATGGCGTATCTAAATACACAATTTCGTATATCAAAAGTCAGAAAAGTGCAATTTTGTCGACAACAACAAACACACACCAAGATGTGTTGGAAAAGAGATTGCAAAAACCCAAATTTCCGGAAATGGAAGAAAAACTGTATGCGTGGTTTCGTGAGAAACGAGAACGCAACTGTCCGATCAATAATGTAATACTGAAAGCCAAAGCAAAAGAATTGTTTGCAAAATTGTATCCGGACCAATCCAGAATCATTTCAATCAAGTGATGGTTGGTTTCACAAATTCAAAAAGCGTGTGGGGATCCGTTCCTTGAAAATATGCGGTGAAAAATTGGATAGTAATAATGAAGCTGTTCGGCCATTTACAACGCCGACGAAACATCATTGTATTATCGTTTGATACCAGAAAACACGTACGTCTTCGAAAACGAGAAATCAGCAGCAGGACACAAGAAATTGAAAGAACGCATCACAGCAATGTTGTGCGCAAATGCCGCAGGAACACATAAAGTGAAGCCATTGGTGATTGGCAAGGCATGAAATCCGCGATGTTTTAAAGGTTTCAAAAATCCTCTTGATTACAACAATTCAAAAAATGCCTGGATGACACTAAACATTTTCAAAGAATGGTTCAACCATTGATTAATGCCGGGAATCAATTTTGTAGGTGCGCATATTTTGTAGCGAAAACAATTTGCCAAAAAAGACCATTTTACTTGTGGGTAATTGCACCGCTCATGGATCATCGGTCGAACCAATTCAAAATGAAGACAAACAGATCGTTTGCTGCTTTTTGCCGCCCAATGTTACAGCAATATTGCAGCCAATGGACCAGGGTCCCATCAAAATCACGAAATTGACGTATCGGAACATGCTATTGTGCAAAGTTATCAGTGAATTGGTTTCATTCGACGGAACAATTGTTGATTTGTTGAAAAAACATACAATCAAAGAAGCGATTGTTCTCCTGAGCAAGGCTTGGCACGAGATTCCAACTTCGAATTTTGTGACATCAAGGAAAAAAATGCTGCGATACGATGATGAAGATTTCGAAGCAGAAGATTTGACATCACTTTCCGAACTAATGGCTTAATCAGCGCTAATTCAAGAAGCACGAACACACTTGAATCAACTCAATCCGAATGTCAATCTCATGTATCGGAACTACTGAATTTATGGACAGAAATAGTTAACGCAGCAAAGGAGCAACCAAAGAAGCAATCACACATTAACGACTATTTTGTCAGTCAAACGTAAACTTATTTCGGAAAAGAAATTACAAAATACACATTCTTATTCATAATTTAGCATAGCTAAATGAAGTAATTCGTAGATCTATTTATTTTGTTACCATATATGCATGGATTTACAGATTAAATTTTCACCTGACTTGATTAATAAATTCATATGTTTTTATGAAAATTGAAAACTGAAATCCCGTCTTATGGACAGAAATAGTTAACGCAGCAAAGGAGCAACCAAAGAAGCAATCACACATTAACGACTATTTTGTCAGTCAAACGTAAACTTATTTCGGCAAAGAAATTACAAAATACACATTCTTATTTATAATTTAGCATAGCTAAATGAAGTAATTCGTAGATCTATTTATTTTGTTACCATATATGCATGGATTTACAGATTAAATTTTCACCTGACTTGATTAATAAATTCATATGTTTTTATGAAAATTGAAAACTGAAATCCCGAATAAATAATTCTTTTTTATTCAAAAAGCACTCTGTAAAGGGCATTCATTTTGCTTAGAAGTGTTTTGTATGGTAAGTACATGCACGAGATGCATAAAACTCTTTGAATTTGGCACGTTTTTGAAATTTTTTAAAACACTCCCGATAATTCAAATTTTCGTTAATTCGAACAGGTCGAATCCCCGACGTGTTCGAATTAAAGAAAGTGGACTGTATTATAATTTTTAATTTCGGACATTCGAACATTTTCGGTCATTTCCGACGCACACGTCGAACATTCATATTTTTCGGACGAATGGTCGGACAAAAAAAATTTTATTTATATTTTCGCACGAACGGTCGGTCACGTATTATTATTTTTTTCGTACGAACGTACGAACTGCTCGAAAAATTTTCGTCATTTGATAGATCTGCGTTCGAAGAACATAGCTACCATATCAATATTTTCCAAATCTCATTGGAATGACTTGAAATGTTGTAAAACTTATATTTTTCTTATAAAAATAATATCCTGAAAGTTTCAAGGCGATACAATGTGACAATATAGTCGCCATACACATTTTTCGTTTCGTACCCGAGAAGACCCCAAAAATCGAAAATTTTGCAGGGAAGGTAGTCCGAAATCTCATCGGAATGACTTGAAAATTTGTATGACTTATTTTTCCCATAAAAAAAATATTCTGAAAGTTTCAATTCGATACAATGTGAACTTGAGATAGTCGCCATACATATTTTTCGTTTCGACCCCGAAAAGACCCCGAAAAGACCCGGAAAATCGAAAATGTTGCCGGGAATGTAGTTCTAAATCTCATCGGAATGACTTGAAATTTTGTATGACCTATTTATTTCATAAAAAAATAATATTCCGAAAGTTTCATTACGATACAATGCGAACTAGACATAGTACCCATACAAATGTTTTTAAATTTATTGAAAAACAGCCTATTAATTTCTACTGCCTAGATCTACCCGAAGAAATTATCCGATTAAGCTGAAAATTAATAGGTTTCTATTCCTAATAAATACAAAGTTTTGCGTTAATTTTGGATCAATTCTAATCTCAATTAAATCAATTTTGCGTACAACATACCACATACACGGACAAAAAATGTCTCCGGGAATGGTTGCAATCGTCTTTTTTATGCTCAAAACGCATAGAAAACTCATTTCGGGGAAAACTCAATTTTTGGACCTATCGCAATACTTTTACTACACACAGTGGTGTGTGCAGAAAAGTAAAAAATCCTACTGGTCAGCAATTAGGTAAGCCTAAAGTTTTAGCTCGTATACGTATAAAGCAATAAATATACCACATATCCGTGACAAGAATTGTACGTTTTCTTCTAAAGAAAAATATGATGCGGAAAATAGAGAAATGAAGAGAACCAACCAATCATATCATTTGGTGCATATTTTTATGCATTGAGTTGCAAGACAATTAGGCTGCACTAACGAGCTCCTTTTCTCAAAGTATGATAAAGAAGAAATTACGAAGATGGGATTTTGGAAACGTTCTCTGATATTTCCATACCGACCCCTATTAGTGAGTTTTCTAAATTCACTTTGATTGATTGGGTAACGTGCTTTATTACCGGCATGGTGGGGTTATGTTCAAAAAGCAAACACATACAAATGGACCATTGACTTTTTGCTTGACATTTCATCATATAAATGTATAGAAGGAATCCTAATTTGACATCGTATTCTTATAGTGTTTCTCATTTTTTATGTCACTCAAGCGAAAATCATTTGTGAAGAGTATTAAGAAACATGAAAGGTTAATCAATTCATGTTTCAAATAATTTCGACGGGATTTTAAACCAATCTATTTCAATCAAAATTATAAAACCTAATAAATTCAAATTTGTTTACATAAAGAGATAACATCGCATAAATGTACTTCCCAAGACAAGGTTGACTCGAAATATTTCAGTGATATATTTCTGTTTTAGCGATTGCACAAGCGTCAAAATTGTATCTAGTGGATACCTAAGTTCGATAGATGTTTAAAACAACAGCTATGAACGTTTCAATTGAATGAAATGTAATGAAGAATAAGATTTGAATTCGAAACTAAGAAAAACATGATTGGGATTGAATCATTGAACAATATGATAATGTATCTCGCAAAGGTCTGACTTGGCATACATTAACAGAAAAAAATATAATCTTGAATACATATAGAGATAATAACAAAAAGTTCAAAGCAAGCAAGCGATTAATTTGAGTAATACATTTCGAACACACATAAAACAAGTTCAATAAACAGCTAAATCATATAATGCCTAAATATTACGAAACAACGACCGAGTTCGACTTTAATTTCTTTCAAGTAGCTGAAGGATTTTGGCGCCGATATCCTAACCCACATAGGTATTTATTCACACATATAGTTTTTGTTCAGTTAATTTATAGTTCTTTGTTGAAAGTGAATTTTTTTTTGACACTTATATAAGTTATACATCTGCTAGTTTTATTATAGCTTGAGCTTCATTCAAAACATATTAAAATAAAAATTTTGGAATATTCTTATCTTTCAAAAATATTTCTTTCTCCTTTAATACACAGCCAACATGTTTTAACTGAAGACACACTAGAACGTTCCGTTCAGGATGGTAAACTGTACAGTAAACGACTGCTTTCGAAAACTAATCATGTGCCGAAGTGGGGTGAACGTTTTTATAATGCAAGCTCGGTTAAAATCATAGAAGAATCAGTATGTGATCCCGCCCAAAGGACACTTATAACGTATACCAGAAATATCGCATTTACTAAAGTCATGGTAAAAATCTGCTTTGGAATTAATCATATGAGACTCTCAGAAAAATCTGGGACATATTTTGATGGCTTTTAAAAATGAATAAAAAAATCAATTTGTGAGCGTACTCAATATTTTTTTAATAAATCGTGATATCGTGTGGAAATGAAAATTTCGTGAGACAATGGGACATTTTTCAATATTTGAATATTGAATTTTTTCAAATACATATTTGAAAATGGAAACCTTTCCCTCTCTGATTCAAACTATGGTCTTATGGAGTACAACGTCAGCTTTTCATATTTAAATATTCAGATTTACTACGATTTGTGGAATATATCTCGCAAACGTTTCGAAAACTTTCGGAATCGATGCGAAAATATTGTCAGCGCGGTAGGGCTATTCCCAAAAAATAGAATTTAAAATTTTGTTATCAATTTCTTTTAATGTTTCGAAAACTTAATTTTTATTAATTTATTAAATTGATCGTGATCATCATACTACAATATATTTCTGTGGAACTTTGAGTTATAATACTTCAATTATCACGAGTTATCACAGAAAGAAGTACTATTTTCATTTCCACGTATTCAAATTGTATCACACTCTTGTAATTAAAAGTTGAGTAAAGTTATATTTTCACTATACTTCCCGATACCAATTATTCGATTTTTCTTCCAGAGCGTTGTCGAAAAAGTTGTGTATAAAACCTGTGACTCCAATCCAGAAAAAACCATTGCCATTCGGACAGCCTGGATCGATTCGCAAGTATATGGCTTTTCAGCAGCTATTCGTGCATTTGGTTGTGAAAGATTTAAAAAGAATTGTGTGAAAATGGTAAATAATCAGAATAAAATCGATTGAAATGATACATTTGAATGGTTGAGAATTATATTGCAACGTATTCTTGTTTTCAAATGAAGCGTCCCTCAAAAAATCGACAATTGAAGTATCCCTGAAAATGGTTTCAGTAAAAGTGTCCCAATTTTTCAAATTTGATTTTCACATTACTGACAAGAGATAAGTGATAAGTGTCTTGGACAAATATATGAGGCTTTTTAGAATCTAAATATTTGGCGGAAACAGTTATCAATTATCTCTTATCATTAATGCAAACATCAAATTTGAAAAGTAATGGAAAAATATACAATTTTTCTTCTAAGTAAGTCAAAATACCATAAAATGACAATATATTGAGTGCATACTTCCGGAAAACGTTCTAAATATTCTCGATCGAGCTCGGAAGTCACTTGATTACACATATACCATATATAATCAGTGACCAATTTTATGAGAAACACTTTGGCAATATTTGGTAATACTTTGTATTGTTGTGTTATGTGATCGATGGCTCGTGGTTCGCTTTCGTTTGGATCAATTGAACTCTGCCGTCGCACAGCAGAGTAACGAGTGACAATTGTTGCTGCTTTTGATAGATAGTTCGATACATCACACAGAATAACTACTCGCACAAACATCATCGTTCCATATGTTAAGACGGACGACAGTGATTTCACATAGGTTCTATCGGCATGCACTTGAGCATTTTTCATTAGAATATTTTTGCGTGGAATTCTAACGTTATCGAAGCCCAAATATGCATTATTCACACATTTCATGCCCAGTTTCGGTCCGATTTCACCTTTTTATTCCTGGCATTGGCTCCCACGTTTCTTCGTCACTCAATTGCACTATATGCACAAAAAAAATTCAAGGACACTTATATTGTAAATTTTTAGAGGGACACTTCATTTGAAAACAAGAATACGTTGCATTATTATTCTCATCCATTCATTTATGCATGAGAATATTACTGGGGATACCTAATCGTTTGCGTAAATGTATATCATGAAAATATTCTTCGTAAAACGCATCATGAAGGAGTATTTTTTTAGAACGCATCGTGGTATATTTACATTTCTCCTTATGGCAGCTCATGTTTCGTATTTAAAAACGAGTTTTTTTTCTGCAATTAACAAAAGCTATTTTCATTATACACTTTTACGCAAACGATTCTGTATTCTTAGTACAATATTATTCTCAAGTACACAAGTATGGTAATACAAATTATTCTTCATTTAGGTAAATGGATTCAATTTTGTTCTACATTCAATGTTTTCAACAAAAATTGCACATCAACAGCATAAGCCGCTAACGTTGAAAGAGGCAGCTAAAAAGCGTTCCGAACAAGTTAAAGCCCAAGCTGAGCATATTTATCAAGCATATTCAGTGAAAAATTAATTTTGGTTATAAAACTTTACTAAGATTTATAAAAACTTCAATAGAACCAGAATGTATTATTTCATGGAGTATTACCTTTCTTCGTGAAACTTTGAAATAACATACTAATATACTAGCAAATGTATATTTTTATTTGCTCAGTGCAAAAAATTTACGAATTAAACTCTTTCTTGTTTGGACTTCTCTGTCAATCATTTTATTTTTTTTTTTATGGTAAAATTAAATTTTTAAATCCTATATATGGAAATTGTTTTTTCGTGGCTTCTTCGAAATCAATCAAACGATTGAAGACTGATACACTTCTTGATTGAACCAAACTATGAGTATTCCAGATTTGTGAGCCATATTCTAGAATTGGAATTACAAAACTAAAAAATAATATTTTCATCGTATAAGGGTCTTTGAAATCTCTTGCAAAACGTTTAATCCAAGCCAATTTAGACTTTGCTTTGGCAATAATAAATTAAATGTGAGCTTTGAAATTAAGTTTCTCGTCCAAAATTACACCCAGATCCTTAATTCGATCCACTCTCTCAATAATTGATCCATCTTTGGTGTAATTAAAATCACAAACATTTCCAAAGCGATGATATTTAATCATCTTAGTTTTTAGAACATTCAACTTCAATTGATTTGTATCAAAATATTTCACCGCTTTGTCATCATTGTAAGAAAGTCTAACATCATCAGCAAAAGAGAGAAGCGGTCAACCTCTATTGTATGGAAGGTCTGCAACAAACAGTATAAACAAAGTCGCCGCAATAGGATAACCCTGGCCAGTTAATGATATTTATTTATTTAGATTTCTTCATTTTAACAGCATATTTACATTTAAAAAATATCTTTCGTATATTTCTTCAGCATTGTTTGGAATTGCCTAGTAGTTTCTTTGTTCGAATCGGAAGTGTATTGTATAATTTAATTCCCTTATAAAATAATGAGTTTTGGCTACAAGCCCTAATTGCATCGACTGGGCAAATTTCATTTGCGCTCCTTAGTACTCTGTTTCGGATTTCATGATTTAAAATGATTTTTTTTGTTGAGTAATTAGGTGCAAATCCGTTGATTATCTTATGTAGGAATATCAAAGCTCTAAACAAAATTATTTGCTTTACATTTGATAGGTTCAAGGTATTTAACATCATTTCGCTATTTGAAAAACTGTTTAGCCTCAATATCTGTCTCATGCATTTGTTTTGGAGTTTTTGAAGGCGATCTATGTCAGAATTATTTTATAAATACAATATGGAAGCGCAATACGTAAAATGTGGTTCTATTATCGATTTATATAAATTTAGTTTTTGGTTACAGTTCAATTCATTTCTTAGTCGTCCCATGATACTGATTTTGGATCCAATGTTTTTACAAAAATCGTCAATATTTTCATTAAAATTTAGTTTGTCATCTATAAAATAATACCTAAATATTTTATTTTTTCTGCAATATCAATTTGTTGCCAGTCAATGATTATATTAATATCATCCCATGTGAAAATAAAGTGACTGGCTAATTTGGGACATAGTTGGCTGACTATGATTGACTTTTTTCAGTGCAAAAAGTACTTGTTAATCGATTATAGTTGACTTCAGTTAACATGTAAGCAGTTAATTGCAATCGTCTTTAGTTGCCTAATTTGGGACATTCGGCTAACTTTGATTGGTTTTCATACAAAATCAACATAGTCAGTCAGTCAGTCAGTCACTTAATTTTCACACGGGATTTCTATTGATGTTCTGTGTTGTTATTAATATTACCCTTGTTTTGGTCACATTCAATTTCAATTTATTTTGGCAAAGTAAGGGTAAAGTGGCCATATTTGGACCTACAACTTTTTATGCACCAAATTCGGACCCAAGCCTTTATTTATATTTGCAATAAGGCTCATTTTAGCAGTTAGATCGTAATTAGAGACCAGGTCCAAATATGGCCACTTTACCAGTATATTATATAAGGCGATTAAATCCTCATTCAATTTTCAATTTTCCAATTTTCCCGATGAAACATTAATAGGATTTGATTCATTTTTACGAATTTTAACAAATTGTTTCCTTCCATTTATATATGACTTTATCCAATGTAAAGGGTGATTTTTTTAAGAGGTATAGAATTTGATTTTCAAAATAAACACAAAAAATTAGAAAAAATGGATGGAATCTTTATTGGAATCGATAGAACGATCAATACAATTTAATGTTTGAAGATGATTTCATGCAAATGTTGGCCGCGGCTCCGCTTTAGATGGCCCATGCGCAAGGTCCAATTTTGGCACACTGTCTCCAACATATCGACCATCTTGTTGAAACCACATGTCAGGCATGTCCAATTCTTCCATTTTGGGCAAAAAAAAGTCGTCAATCATCAGACGGCCATTCACAGTAACGTTCCGACCATTGTCGTCTTTGAAGAAGTACGGCCCGATGATGCCACCGGCCCATAATCCACCGCACTCTCTTAACCGAGCATGAATTTTGATAGTAAAATTCAATAATTTGCAAGCGTTGTTCGTTCGTAGGTCGATTCATGGATAAATTATAGACCAAACTGAACAAGTTCGACAATGACACAAGACACGATTCACGCGTGATCGGTCAAAAACAGTGTTGCCAAAAAGATACTAGCAAAAAAATCACCCTTTATGAGCTGGTTATTCAAGCCCATAATATCTAACTTGTGAATTAATAAATCAACATTAACAATCAATTTGATTCAATGCTTTAGAGATATCAATATAAATTGCATTAGTTTGACTATGAAGTCTCAACTCACTCAAAGTTTGAGAGGTAAGTTCAACCAAATTAGTAATGGTTGATCTACCTTTAACAAAACCATGCTGACTCATGTCAATAACATTCTAAATATTAAAATTCAAGTGTTCCGCGATAATAGAATCCAATAATTTGAGAATTACATTCTGTAATGCAACGCCCCTATAATTCTTTATATCATTTCTTGATCCACTCTTATAAATTGGTTTTAAAGAAAAGACTTGACATTTTATTGTTGTTGTCATTTTAATGACCAATTTAATGGAAAAAGATTTTCATTTTTGAAAAATTAAAACTTTATGAAAATGATGATGTTTATGCTCGTACACTGGATCCACTTGCAAAGGTTGCTTTTGGGGGACATGGATCAATTGGGGCGAAAAATACATCACGAGAAATACCATCTGGTTATTACACCAATACGACAAACACCACCCGAACTGCCATCAGAATACATTGCATGCCAAATGGCTTTCTTCACAAATTCAACGGTTTCACTTCGATTCATATTTTCCCGATAGAATTCACGAATGAAACCATATACATTGTACAGTCTCTACGCTTTCTAATGCCCGAAATGAAATATAGGAATAATGTTGAAAAATATACTCAAGTACGTAGAGACTGTACATATGAGCTACCAGAACCGCCAATAGCGTATCCACGTCGAATGCACATACCACCAAATGGAACTTGATACACTTGACCGCCACTCTGTTTATCCCAACCGGCAACAATAATACCAGCTAACGATAGTTGGAGCAGTAATTTTGAATTTCAGCTGCTGCCTCAGCAACCAATGGCTCTTCACCGGTTTGATTTCTAAAGAAAAGAATAGAAGTTTTGTTGAGCATTTTTGAAATGTCTTGACATTTTGTCTTATTTTCCGTTCATTTTATTATTCTCAATTGAGATTCAGAATCTCAGATTCTTAATGTAAAAATGATGATGAACTTACTGATAATTTAGTGAATACGATACAATATCGGCAATTGCTTGTGTATCAGCGGCTGAGCCACTACGGCAGCAGTAAATTTTATCCGAAATATGAGTCAATTTGTCAGTGACACGATTTGATACATATGTACCAGATGATGTACGAGAATCAGCACCAATAACAACACCGCCATCAAATTCTACGGCCATAGCTGTGGTCTGCATAAATGGTGAAAATTCAACATTTAGTTATTGAAATTGAATTTGATGATGAAATTGCTTAAACAAAATTTGTATCTATTTACACCCGTAATTTCTTTAGCGGTCAACCAATCATTTGACATGAATTCCATGATTCTATTTTGAATATTTAGATTTTTAAAAAGACAATATATCGAGAAATTCGATCGCTTTGTAAAAATGTTGCACGATTGCAAGTAAACGAAAATGACATGCACAATATGGATTTGACAATCGGAATTGAATGTCATTTCATATGAAGTTGGTTGCTGAGGAAATTTTCATCGTTTTTGCCATACTTAAGCATGTGCTTTTGTTGTTAAGTAAATACTTGACTTTTTGTATTCTTATTTTAGCTACAATTTGAAATAGATTTTGTTGATGCAATGAAGAATCTATATCGAGAGAACAAACAATAACCAATAAACAGAGAGAATATGATTTTCATTCGTTTTTCCATTGTGCCAGTACATGCACTACATAAAATCAATAATTGCATTTCCAAATTACCTTTAATTTTAAATAATTCATTTTTCACTTCGATTTTTAATGATCTCTTCAATCAACGTATCATGGAAATTTCAAGACCAGACCAGGAAGAAATTGGACGGCCAGCTCTGCCAGCTCAGCAAACTCCACCAGCTCAGCCAACTCCACCAGCTCAGCCAACTCCACCAGCTCAGCCAACTCCACCAGCTCAGCCAGCTAATAGCGGGCAAAAAATGTACGATGAACGGGAATCTGATCAATTTGGTAAGACCAAAAATCAGTCAAAAATAATTTTAACTGATGGAAATTGAAAATTTTGTATTCATTTTTCTTTTATCGTTCAGATTCGGAAGATTCCAATATCACGCCACAGCCGCAGGAATTGTCGTCTTCACCGAAATCGCCGCTGACCAAAAAAACTAGGTATAAGCTTATGAAAAACAACCTACATATGAAATGTATATTAAATAATTGTAGAGATAGGAACATCAAAATTAGTCATTGAGAATTCTCTGGGCAGAATTTTAATCCAATATGCTCAAATTCTTTTTTCTATCTTTCAGATTGAGATAAAAGTTAATATAAAAGCAAATGAACACAAATTAAATCATATGTTGTACAAAAAAAACCAAAAAATGAGTTGAAAATATTTTCACTCAACCGTCACTCAGGTGACTTAGGTCATAAAGAAACTAAATCTAACAAAATTTGCGTAATTTTTTATTTGATTGAACAAATTCACGCTCAATTAATAATGAATAAAGTAAAAACATTATAACATATTTTTTTATGCGTTGATAAATGTGACAATTTATCCAGTAGTAGGAAAAAGACAGTTCCAGGACTTCCCACCATGTATTTTATATGAGGACGGCTAAAATCGGACCTTAGTTCAATTTTTCGCCACCAGTGCCGCTGCTTGAAGCGCACAAAAACGGCCATACATAGGCTTTTAGAGAGCGCTGAATGTCATCGTTCATTGGTTAACGTTCTCTCCCTTTCTCTCTCTCACACACACACACACACACACATACACACACACACACACACACATACTACACTTATTTTTATATGGAAATTAAATAAGAGATATTGGCGAGCTGCTTTTGCCATGAATCCACTTCATTTTCACTCCAAAGAAATTTATGATTCTCACTATCACGTCCAAATCCGTTTTATCCTTGCTTGTGTCTCTCACATACAACTTACTCGTATCGCCGGTGTCGGGAAAAAATCAGTTTGTTTTATTTATTCAACTTAATATTTAAAAAAAATAATAGTGATTTGAGCGAATTACCAATTCATTTACGTCAAATCTGAATTATTTTTAAAAAATAGCTGATGTTCAATGTGCATTTTGTACCAAATGCAATTTGTTTGATTTTATTCAATTCCAAAAGAAGCAAATTCCAAACACAATTTTACAATTCAAAAAAAAAAAAACAAAATCAAACCACCCGTTTGAATCCAAAGCCACCGACGACAATCTATAATTTAACTCTCACTGCTACGATTTTGTGTTGTTTTTTCTTCTTTTTCCATTTTCGTAAAGACTTTTGTTTTCCAAATACAAGGAAACGCAAAGTATGGAAAATCGATTCTTATTCTGATAAGAATATTTGAATTTTATACATATGGGGCCATTGCACCGCATGTGCATTGGTGCCCAGAAAGCCGTAGAGTAAATAAATCGACTGCCATACTTTCGCAGCGAGTTGTTAATTCATTCAATTCTCATGTTAATCCATTCAATTCTCTTCTTAAGCCCGCGATCTCATGTTCATGCCGCTCCCACGGTGGAATCACCCCATTAGGTGGATTGGGCGCATCAGGGCAGTCTTCACATAGGCCTTCTTCATTGATCTTCTTTCGCTTTGCATCGTTATTTGCATCTGATTGGAAAGTAATTGGCGCGTGCCGTTTATTCGAATACTGCAAATGGAAAAGAGAGCAATTGTTATGCAAATGGCATTCATATGAAAATCAGAACATTCACAAGATCACAATTGTGCTGCTTTGCTTACATTGCTGTTCTTTGTGGTCCATGACAATTGTACGACTGAACGGAAAATGGGTGGATTGTGGGAAAGGTCACGAATCAACGTGCTGATGTTTGATGTTGTTTCGTCTTTCACTGTTTCTTGCAATTTCTTGATGTATCTACAAAGAATCACGCAAGATTATATATCACATCATTCGAAACAGTGTTCGATCAATTTTGTTCAGAAACAACATAAATTCTTCTCTTACCCTTGTGTACCGCGATCCAAGTACTTCAAACGTAAACTGAATTCCTCCAGCTTCTTTGGATCGTCTTTGAACTGGAAATAGCCAACATCTTGTTTCCCCAGTTTGTGCAATGCGTATAGTAAACATACAGCATGAGAGAATTTGAATGATGGGTTCTCTTCGATGGCTCCGTCACCCTCAGTGATTGAAGGAAGCGGCATGTATTCCTGCGAGGAAAAAAGTTAGAACTATGAATTAATTATTCAATTTGTGTTCTATTGTCTATCATCATGTTTGCCGTTTGGATAGCTGCATTTTCTAAACGGACACTTACCTGGAGAACTTTGAAGATGGTATCAATTTTTTGATTGGGTTCATCCAATGTACCGCAGAACGCGGTCATTTCAGCGAACACTTTCAGAACCCGTAAATGTTGCTGATCATGGTCGCTATCGTTGGCACCAATCAATTTCCAGGTGTGCAAAGGAAAAAGTTTCTCGCACGCATACTTGATGAATGGTGTTGACTCGATTTGTGTCTGTGTTAAATAAAAATTCGTTAGTTTTGCTTTGTGGACAAAGATGATTTGTAACAGAAGTGGTTCATCTTGCCAATGTAGCGTTCTACATGTTCGTCCTCGATGATGACCGACTCTTCTTCAGTGCTAAGTTCGGCCTGTTCAACAGCCAACGCAACCAATTCACTTTGTCCCTTTGGAGTGGTGCCGAGCTTGGTTGAAGCCATAATGTTCATACAAATTTGAAATTCATCGGCTGTCACGTCCTTAAAGCAGTGGAAAAAACAACTCTTAGCCTTGTTCAATGGAAAGGCTAATAAGCAGTTAGAGTATGTTTGGTACCTGAAGCACTTTTTTGAGCTCTTCGACTCACATTCTTTTTTCATAATGGATTTTTTATCAGCTGGCAGTAGCGATACCAATTCGGATAATGATGCTGGCATGAAGCGACATGAGTCGATGAATTTCAATTTTATATTCTCTTTCATACATATACCGCGTGTACTTTCCGAAACTGCTTTCGTGAATGAAATATAATGCTCCGCATTAGCTGGAATAACGGAGATATCACCCTTCACAATGTCATTTGATGCTAATTTTGTAATGTATAAATGCGAATCATATCCCGATAAATTATGCATTATTACTGGAATGGTGCGAGCATCTGTAAACTTTAAATTGCATTCGTTGTGTGATGGTCCGCGATAAGAACCGGTGATGTGACAATGATCACGCACGCGCTTTTCGCCTGCTCCAAAAGGCTGCTCGCAAACATGACATAGTGCATTGCAAGTGTTAAATTCATTCTCTTGAGTGGAAGTCAACGGCTTCATTTGCATATTTTTGTTGAGAAGTCTCGCAGCTTCTTGAACAACCTCTTTCAATCCTTTAACGAACCATTTAACAACACCCACTCCATTTTTAATAACATTAATTGCGGTATTGCTGCTGCGAAAGTATGAC
This sequence comes from Obolodiplosis robiniae, assembly GCA_028476595.1. Taxonomy (NCBI): domain Eukaryota; kingdom Metazoa; phylum Arthropoda; class Insecta; order Diptera; family Cecidomyiidae; genus Obolodiplosis; species Obolodiplosis robiniae. The sequence continues at coordinate 130,367 of CM052017.1, read as the reverse complement.
AGTGAATCATCGAAGTGACATTTAACATAATATCCAGCGCTGAACATTACATGTTGCTGCCTCGCAGTGGTCTTACATTCCTCGCTAAACACATCGTTTTGCTCATCAACATTAAGTTCTTTAAGATAAGAATCTGTATCTGCATATATGACAAATGGGGCTTTCAACATATTTTTATGATTCACGAATTGCATCCATTTCTCATTAGGTGCAGGCATTTCAATACTTCACCCAGTTCCGACCTTTTTACATTGTTCGCAATGTGCATCCAATTTCTCTTGTGTGTCGTAATATATTAAACACTGATTGCAGATATATTTCTTTCCATCATGTTTAGTGAGTTGTTGGCTGAGTAAACGACTCATGCGTTTAATCCAGCAATAATGTGATTTAATTGAATTATTTTCGAGTATCTCTTTGATTACACTGCCCGTTTCAACATCATCATTAGAGCTGACACTTTTTTTATCGGTTGTTAGAAATAGATTAACATGGTTTCTTTTAACAACCGAAGTCATTCGCAATGGGCATACTCGCTTTTTATCATAATCGTAATAATAGACGTTTACCGATATTTCCTTTTCGCTATTCTGGCTTTCGAATTTACCGATTTGGTTTATATACATCGGAAAATCGATTCCGTTGAAATTTAATTCAATATTTGTAGTAATGAAATAATTTATCCGCATGAGCTTGTGCTGAGTGTAAGGCCGATAACATAGCCCATTTAATACACATTTCATCTTCATTTTTCACGTTTCTAATTGCGCCTTTGTTTTTAATAAATTTCGGTAAGTCAATGTATGATGATGCACGAAGCGGATCGTAACGGCAAACGTTCACATCCAATTCGATAATGCGAGCTAGCGTAAAACATTGTGCCTCGGACGAGGGGAGGCCACGGAGCTCGCCCTCCCCGGGACCTGACCGGAGCTCCACAGTTGAAAACCGTTTTGAATATTGGAACCTTGAATTTGAGAGGAGGTTTTGAGTCGAAGAAGTTCGAATTAGTTGAGAGAGCGAATGTTTTTGGTTTAGATGTTTTAACTTTGAGTGATGTTCGTATTAAAGGACAGTTTGAGGATACGTTAGGGAATTATCGTGTATTTCTGTCGGGTGTTTCTAGAGGAAGAGCTAATTGGGGCGTAGGGTTTTTGATTCACAAAAGTTTAGAGTCTTCGGTAGTCAGTCATAGATTCGTCAATGAAAGATTAATGTGGATCTCGATTGAAATTGGGGGGGCAATTTATAGATTTGTGAGTGTTTATTCGCCATGTGAAGGGGCAGACCCGGACCGTTTGAACGATTTCTACATCGATCTGAATGACGTAGTCGAAAGAAATGGCAGTGAAAGAATGATTCTATTAGGCGATTTTAATGCGAGAGTGCGTAGAAATGATCCAAATTTCTCCGCTGTACTGGGAAAATTTGGTGAAGAGTCTGCCGCGAATGGTAATGGGAAGAGATTACTCGATTTGTGCCAGAGTTCGGATTTAGTTATAACTAATTCATTTTTCAAACATAAGAAAATTCACATGTATTCGTGGGAAAATCCTGGTCAGAATCAAAAATCTCTTCTCGATTACATTATCGTTGAGGCAAGCTTGCGCAAAACAGTTTTAAATACGAGAGTGTATAGAAGTTTTGGTCTAGACTCTGATCACTACTTGGTAGCCAGCAAACTATGCATTAGCAAGAGCAGCTTAAGTAGCTATCAGAAGTCAACTAAAAGAGTGAAAGTGGAAAGGTTGCGTGATGTGAATGTAGCGAGAGAGTTTTTAGCAAAATTAGGGGAAAAATTTGCGCAAGTCGAAGTGAACGAAGCGTCTGATATTGAGTATGAATGGAATTTGTTTAAGGAAGTGATTGTAGAAGTAGCAAGAAACAAGATTGAATGGTGGAATGAAGATATTAGAATTGCTGTGAAGGAAAAGAGAATGAGATGGATCCGCTGGTTGCAGAACCGAACTGATGAAAATCTGGAGTCGTATAGGGAACAAAAGCGTGTAGTGAAAATGATGGTGAAAGGAGCAAAAGAGAGAGAATGGGTGAAGTTTGGTCAGGATCTAGAAGTTGCTGGACAACAGAGGAATAAGGTATTCTGGTCAAGGGTTAAGAACATTAGGAATGGAGGCAAGAAACAATCTCCTGGAGTTGTTTTGGACAAGTCTGGCAATGTAGTGATGGGTAGAAAGAATGTGTTGAAACGATGGAAGGAATATTTTGATGAATTACTGAATGTAGAAAATGCAGATTTGGTGAATGAGAATGTGAATATAAATGTGAGTGAAGAGAGTTTGGAAAAGATTAGCATGGATGAAATTCAGAGTGCAATTAATAAGTTGAGTTGGGGTAAGGCTGCGGGTGTGGATGAGATTCGGAATGAATATCTGATTAGTAGTGGTTTGGTAGATGTTCGCTGGTTGCATCGCATCTTTAATTTGGCTTGGAGTTCCTCTGTTGTCCCCGAAGAATGGGGTGGCGCAGTCATTTCGCCACTTCATAAGAAAGGCAGCAATAGAGACTGCAACAACTATCGAGGAATTTCTCTACTGAGCGTTGTCGGTAAAGTATATAGTGCAATTTTGGAAAAGAGAACAAGAGCTATTGTCGAATCGCTCTTGGATGAAAATCAATCGGGTTTCCGCCCAATGCGCGGCTGTAAAGATCAAATTTTTTGCATGAGACAACTAATGGAGAAATTCCTTGAAAGAAATAGGGAACTGTACTTCTGTTTCGTGGATTTGCAGAAAGCATACGACTGCATTCCCAGATCTAAGTTGTGGTCAGTCTTGGCCGAATATGGTGTAAATGGTTATCTTCTCAACGCGATCCAAAGTTTGTACGCAAACAGTAAAGCAGCAGTAAGAGTGGATGGAGATTTGAGTGAATGGTTTGAAGTACGTAATGGTCTGCGACAGGGCTGTACAATTTCACCTTTTCTATTCATTATTTATATGGACAAGCTGATCAAATCAGCCAATTTAAGGGGTAGAGTAGCTTTGGGGGGCAATATTATCTCTGCACTGGCTTACGCAGATGACCTAGTACTGTTTGGCAATTCTGAAGGTGAGCTGCAAAATAGTATCAGGGATTTGGAAGAGGCTTGTACGAACCTCGGAATGACCATTAGCGGCACAAAAACTCAAGTTATGCATGTGGGCAAAACTCGAAAGCCAATTCATTGCACATTGAATGGCAACTTGTTGGAACAAGTGTCCCAATTCAAATATTTGGGTTGCATCTTTTCGGAAGATGGCAAGTTTAATGAAGAGTTTGAACAGTGTAGGGTTAATGGAAATAAAGTAGTAGCGCAACTTAGATCACACGTTTTCAATAAACGTGAATTGAGTACAGAAACAAAGATGTTGATTGAACTATTCTATATGGTAGCGAGAGCTGGGTTGATTCTGAGGATTTGATTCATGATTTGGATGTGTCAGATATGAAAGTGTTGAGAACGGTTTCGGGAATCTCGCGCCGCGATCAGTGGGAAAACAGAATCCGAAATGAGACGAATCGGGGGGATTTAAACGTCGATTCGGTAGGAGAGGAAGCAAGAAAATCTAGACTGAGATGTTTTGGTCATGTCAAACGCATGGGAGAAGGGCGATTACCGAAACGGATTCTGTTCGCCGAAGCTGATGGGCCGAGAGGTACGGGTAGACCACGTAGACGCTATTTGGATTGGTAAAACAGGCCAGACGCTGAAAGGCAAAAATGGTCTATAAATGCTTGTTGTTGTTGTTGTTGCTACTTCGTAGTGTCACGAAGAAACATTCTCTTAACAAAACATTCTGTCTGAACATTGAAATCAACAAGAGAATATAGCAATAAAACATAAGCAGACTTTTCATTCAGATGGATAATTATCGACAAATAAAAACATCTAGTAGAGCTCAGTAGCTAACGCACGCATACACGCATTGAACTCTAAAACACAATTGTGCTTAACAGCGTAGAATGTGTGTATGTGTTTGTTCCGCTTTGCTGTTAACCACAGTTGTGCTATGGAATTCACGTGTATGCTTGTGTAAGTTACTGAGCTCATCTAGATATTTTTATTTGTCGATAATTATTCATCTGAATGCACACTCTGAACATAAGACAGAGAAATGCGTAGAAATTCTCTCTCTCAGGTTCTTACGGGCAAAGTCATCGTATTGAATAAACTGCATTTTATTTTGCTCGCATTTGAATTTTCACCATAACATATAAGAATTATACAAGATATCCAAGTTTTTATTTTATTTCTATTTTCCTCCGTAAAATAAGCTTGTTTGCAATAAGTTTACACTTTGTGTGTGCAATTTTCTTTCCTTTCGTCCCATCAATTCATTGTTTCGTGTGATTTGGATTGCATTGGAGAATGAAAAGCATTCAGCTACATACAATTCTGAAAATAGATCAAAATTTATAGCATTATTCACTCAACAAATGAAACACATTTTTATTTGACTTATTAGGATACGACTTTCTGTACCACATTCACAAGCCTTGTAAATTAGCCGGATCTTGGCGACCTATAGAAATTACTGTTGAAAGATTATTTCGAATTAATAGTAATTGAATTTAATTTCCGAGTTATTAGGAGTACAAATTGAAAATCGCGCATTCGTTACTAACTTCATATCTATCATAGATGCTATTGTATCTTAAAGAGGATAAAAAAATACATTGAAAACGATCTGTCAAACTTATCATTCAGTTGAATACACAAGTTTATTATTGCGTTGAAAATGTCGAGCTACGTGCCTACAAAACAGCATTTGCGGGAAGTTTTACTTTATTGGTTTAATCTGGAGAAAAATGCTTCCGAGAGTCATCGTTTGTTATGCGAAGCATATCCAGAATATGCTCCGTCGATTAGAACGTGCCAGGAGTGGTTTGCGCGGTTCAAAAGTGGTGATTTTGATGTGGAAGACAAAGAGCGTCCAGGCCAAGTGAAAAAGTTTGAAGACGAGGAGTTGGAAGCATTACTCGATGAAGACTCGTGTCAAACGCAAGAAAAACTTGCAAAATCATTGGGAGTGACACAACAATCCATCTCCTATCGTTTAAAAGCCATGGGAATGGTTCAAAAGCAAGGAAATTGGGTGCCATACGAATTGAAGCCGAGAGACATCGAACGCCGTTTTTTCACTTGTGAACAGCTGCTTCAAAGGCAAAAACGGAAGGGTTTTTTGCATCGTATTGTGACTGGTGATGAAAAGTGGATTCATTACGATAATCCGAAGTGAAAAAAATCGTATGGTTACCCCGGCCACGCATCAACATCGACGCCAAAGCCGAACATTCATGGCTCGAAGCTAATGCTGTGTATTTGATGGGATCAGCTCGGCGTGATCTATTATGAGCTGTTGAAACCAAACGAAACCATCACAGGAGCATTGTACCGAACTCAATTGATGCGTTTGAGCCGAGCATTGAAGGAAAAACGGCCACAATATGAGGAAAGACATGACGAAGTAATTTTGCAGCACGACAACGCTCGGCCACATGTTGCTCAGGTCGTTAAAACCTACTTGGAAACGCTTCGATGGGAAGTCCTACCCCACCCGCCGTATAGCCCAGACATTGCCCCTTCCGATTACCACCTCTTCCGATCAATGACACATGGCCTGGCTGAACAGCATTTCCATTCTTACGAGGAATGCAAAAAATGGGTCGATTCATGGATAGCCGAAAAAAGCACAGATTTCTTTCGACGCGGAATCCGTAATTTGCCAGAAAGATGGGAAAAATTTGTGGCTAGCGATGGACAATACTTTGAATAATCAATTTGTAACCATTTTTTCATAATAAAGATCGAAATTTTGAAATGCGCGGTTTTCAATTTGTACTCCCAATACCTTACGTACAAATTCAAAATAATAGCTTTTCTAAACTAAAATAAATCAGAACTAAAAATAAACGAAAAATATACGCAATTCCTAAAAATTAGTATGAAAGAATCTTCTGAAAGATAACGTTGAAGGCGTTCTTCAAGGCGTTCTTCATGGCGTTCTCGATATTGGCGAAGATTTGCTCTAGATCTTTCTTTAGCTGATCTGAACTAGCAACGTCCTTTGGCAATAATGCTGATTTGTTTGGCGTTGACGTTACACCAATTTGGATGTATTTACGTGCTTCTAGAGTTGAGTCTCGTCGGGCGTCTTTAATGTAGCATTCGAATTTGTTGTAATCCGCTTCTTCATAAAAAGTCAACTTATAATTTGCAGTGTTCGATAGCCACTTGACTTTCCATTTCTTTTGTTCAAACAATGAATTCTTTCGTCCCCCTCCAGGAGACATTACCAAGTTCGTTAATTTTTCTGTTGTGATGAGTTCATTATTTTCACCATAAATTTTAATTTCTTTTTTATGGATTTGAATCGTAACTCGAGTCCACTCATTTTTCTGTCCAAAAGCAACCTTTTTTAACGTGCTGTTACAAACTGGCATGTCCAAATTTGATGTAGATATTTCGAAAACTGATTCTACACCGGCATTGAATTCAGAAAGTACCATCATATGTTCATGTTTTTTCGTTGGCCTCAATGAGCTGGAAGCACTGTGTTCACTGTCTTCACTGTCCATATTTTTGATTTTATTTATACGGCTATCAAATGAAATGAATAGATTTTTTTGAGTTTTTGAAAACAAAAATAAAACAATAGACACTTACTAACTGCCGAAATCGCATAGAACAAATACGAGTTTCGAAGCCATAATGCACAATTCACTGGCTTTTGGAACCTTATCGAAATAATTGAGGCAGATCTCCATTACTTCATCATTTTCAATGCGTGCGGCTAATTTGAAAATTTCCCCTTTATCGGATAGCAGAAATATGACGTATTTACTGAGTCTGGCGAAGGTCAGGAATGTAACACGTTGAGACGATTCGTCTTCGGTATTTCTCCGTGAAACGGAACACTGGATACACTTTTCATTACCAGGCTTTTTATATGACACTCTATCTTCACCGAATAATAGAACGCCATCAAAAGCTGATATCATCACATTAATTTCAACGTCCAAGATTATGGGACTCGTTTGCGATTCTAAACACCGTTTTGACTCCAAATTAAGCTCGTAAAACTGTAGTTGGGTCGCTCTACCTGAATTGTCAGTTTCCAAGCAAGCTAACATTGGATTTTGATCGCTGAGTCCTCCTACGCAAACCATTTGTGTTATGATTGCTGTCATTTCGTTTGTTTTCCACGGCGAGAAAGTTGTTGGAGTTTTGTTTCAATCAGATACTAACTCGCATATCATTATTCGTTGGTTTTTTGTTTTCATGATAACATGTCTATTTGTTGGATCGATCACTAGATATCGGGGCTTATTCTTGGAATCGAATATTCCAGGTTTATAATAAGCAACACGTTTTAAGTTGTGGTTTTCAGTGTCGTACTCAAAAATTCCAATAGACCCCGAATCAAATCCAACCATTGCAAAATCTGAAAAGTAATGAAATAAAATAATGAAATTGATCGTCGACGATGGAAATTATGTCTATTTTTACCCTTTGATTCGCCAATTACTGTCGTCAACGAACATATCGCATATTTAAAATCATGTTCAAACAATTTGTGTGTTTCACCCTCGGTTTCACCCGTTGTTGTTTCGATTTTCAGCAGCTTCAGATTTTTCCCCCGGGACAAGAATATTTCTTCAAATTCAGGTCCACGAAATTTGCTTTTTATGATGTGCTTTGACGACGACATTATTCACGTTTTTTTTATCTCAATTGATTTTATCGACACAAATTTTTTGCGGTTTGTTGTGTATTTGCTCTATTCTGTATTTACTTGATTTACATTTGAACAAAAATAAAGCAAAATAAACAAATTGTAAGAAGCTAAACAAAAAAGTTGCGTTTTACTTTGACATGTGAGTGATTTGTTTGCCATGAAGTTGGTCATTTCCGTGTTAAGCAATACTACTCCCATCAGATGGCAAAACTGGCGGTTCAATTTAAAATCATGCATTACACCCTTTGGCATGTTTATTCTACATTTCGGTTTGGGTCAATTCTAGCCCCTTAATCCAGATTCTTTCATTATTTCTTCATCATAAGATTTTGTAGACCTAAATATCTTTCTAATAAGCCATCAACCATGATTTAATATAAAAAAAATAGCCCAGGGTAGCCATTTCTATTTATTAAAAGGAGCACTTTGACCCCAAAAAAATTGTTTTGGTTTATTGTTATTGTGAGATTCAAAAAAAGTCAGAAACTTTTTGAAATTTCACAGATTGATGCACACAACCATATCGCATTACATTGCACATATCATTTGTTCATTTGCTTACTTGTTTGATTGTCGGTTAAGCAGAGGCCCTGTGTATATGAATATAGCGTTGGTATTCCAATCAAAATGAAAAAAAAAACAAACCAATACAGACCAAAATATGCACACTGTGTGTAAAATATGTACACAGCTGTGTAGAGATTCATTTTCTATACAGTTGGTAGTGCTGGTGTTTGCTTGACAGTTTTTGTGTGACCATCGTTGAGTCATTTCATTTACGAATTTGAAGCCACTCAGATCAGTATTTTTTTAACCTAACAAAAAAATTTCGATAGAATTATTACCAAAAAACATAGAATATGGTTTGAGAATCCGATACCAGTTAAAGTCGAAATAAATCGAACTTTGAATTAGATTCCAAAATTCTGTCTGCTATCTCCGAAAGTGGCTTTGAATGGCCAACAAAGAGTAAGTTCAATAGTAGTTTTCAAATTCAATTGATAAAAAAATGGAAAAAAATCATTTCGATTCTAATTGTTTCTGTATTTTTTGTTTCGTTTGTTAAGATGAAAATGAATGCATTGAAAGTTCACTTTTTGGTAAAAACATACTGTACTACAAACTAAAACTAAGTGAGTTTATTGTTTTCCGTATTTGTTTGAATTTAGTTATTTTTTTTCTTTTAATTTTTTTAACGAATCATATTGTAATCGCCTCTTAAGGTACACGCAGAACAGCTGTCCTGGTCTTTGCAATTTTACAGAAACATATCCACGATTGGAAAAGCACTGAACAACCAGAAAACGTGGATTTGTTACAGATGACGAATATTCTTGTTGGCACACTTCTTGTTGGAATATTCTTGTTGGTATTTCAGAATTGAATGGCCTTAAGAAACCAGGCTTCGCTCTTTTAAAACACATTATTTTTCACGAATGTGATGATTTTTTGGAGGATCTTGGTGAGTTTTTTTTGAGTAAATCAGATGCTATTGTGAAACACCTTTAATGACTGTATTTTAAATATTTTTGTTACACTGATATATTTTTTAAATAGATATATTGACAACCATACGAGACATTTTCCATGAAGCTGCGGACGGAAAACACATTATGATGATTTCGTCTAAATTGAATAATAAAATTCCATTCATTTACAAGAAGCTCGTGAAAGATGTAATTATTAATTAAACATTTAACACACGAAAAAAAGGGCAATAATCAGATTTTATCATCTCCATTTAGTTTGGTTTGACGTAATTGAACAAATTGCTTATGTTTTCCATTTCTCTTTTTTTTCCATGTACTTCCACAATACAATTAGCCAGTCAAAATCAACGAATTGCTTGGCTTAAATCACTTCTTTTTAACGTGAATGAGAATGATTCAAAAACAAGTAAACTAATCGAACTGTTGAACGAGCTTAAATTCAATCAAGCGCTGATCTTGGTGTAACCATCAAATTGCGATATTTTGGAAGAAATCCTACACCAAAAATTGGAAAAAACTAATATCATCGTAAAAAGTAAAAAAGATGAATCTGAGGCACAAGAATCCTCGTCACTTTATCAGCGATTAATGTCACTTTATCGGCAATTGAGAGAATTTTTCATTAAAAAAAAGAAGAAAAGAATTGTATCTTTATTTTAGATGATTTTTCGTGTTAAGTCTGATTTTTATTTAAATTAAATATAACCTATATTTGCTCTTTTTCAGCGAGTCATAATTGCAAGCAATACGGTGAATATTGAATTGAATATTGGACTTGTTGACATAGTGCTCAATTACTATTTGCCTGAGAATTGTCAGATCTATTCTTATCATATTAAGCATGTTGACAATTTGAGTACTAAAGGATTAATCATTACATTTGTTACGGACAAGTAAGTGATATGTATTGGATTATCTTTAATTTTTCCTTCGGTTCAAAAACATATCAATCTTGCTAATAATTTATTGCATCGATTCATACAGGGATAATCCTGATATTTTAGAAAATATCCGAGATCGTTTTGATGTATTGAAACTTCATCAAAAAAAGAAAGATGATACTTCTGATCGGTACGATGTTGATGATTTTTTGGTAGACTGTGCAGCAAGTTGTTTTTGATAACGATGTAGCTCCCAACATTATTATATTATTTGCACATTTCCTGTTTTTGCATTTTACAAGTCATTATTATATGAAAACTAAACTTAAAATAACAAAGCGGAAAAAATGCTGTGATCTATCCCGTTCATATTAGAAAGTGATAAAAGCATATCAAAAACGAATAGGAAATTCTAGGGGCATTTATCTCGTACGAATAGCATACGAATCAAACATTCCATCACGAATCTATAAATTTTGCTGCGAATCTCTGTGGAAAATTTTATAGAGATTCGCAAATCTTTGCAAATTACAAATCTTTTCATCCGATTCGTGATTCGCAAAGATATGCGAATCTTTGTAAACCTTTTCACAGAGATTCGCAGCAAAATTCAAAGATTCGTGATTGTATGTCAAGCAGACGATGCTTTGTATCTTCTCCTATGTAAAGGGGTAGTGAATGTCGTTGGACCGCGCCATCTCTACCTAAACGATTGTACGAAACGCTTCAACATCTCACACGTTCCCCGCCTTCCCCTTCTTCAAACAGCGAGTTTGACAAATTCCGCATCTTTGCTGTCATTGTTTGAAGAAGGGGAAAAAGTGTTTACCATCCATAGACGAATGGTACAGAGGGCGCTGCTGTCAAGCTAAGTGTCAAAATTCAATTTTGCATCGTTCGCTTGTGGAATGTTTGATTCGTATGCTATTCGTACGAAATAAATGCCCCTAGAGAAAATTTAAAAGCATAAATCATCATTTGATAATTTTTTTTAAATGGAATATTCAAAATTTATTACATGATTGAAAATTCGTAATTTGATTTAAGAAGTTTGAGTAACTGGAGAGTATCACTCACTAGTGCCCTGCTGTATATAAATTGCTCGATGGCATTTTTTTTAATACACAAATTTTTTAATCGAGATCGAATGTTTATCATAGGACTGTCGAAGGGAAACGTTCTTGTACACTCCTTCAACGGTTCCACAAAGGTACAAAGGCTTTATCGAATAAATAAACGAAATTAGCTTCATCAACATTGATTTGTTTTATTTGAATTAACAAATTTTTTCGACACAAATTCCATAAAGGCTTCGATCCATGGTAAACTTATAGAATTCAATAGAATATATTGGGAGAACAAATTGAAAACCGCGCATTCGTTACTAACTTCATATCTATCATAGATGTCATTATTTTGACTTTGACAGCTATTGTATCTTAAAGAGGATAAAAAAATACATTAAAAACGATCTGTCAAACTTATCATTCAGGAGTTGGAAGCATTACTCGATGAAGACTCGTGTCAAACACAAGAAAAACTTGCAAAATCATTGGGAGTGACACAACAATCCATCTCCTATCGTTTAAAAGCCATGGGAATGGTTCAAAAGCAAGGAAATTGGGTGCCATACGAATTGAAGCCGAGAGACATCGAACGCCGTTTTTTCACTTGTGAACAGCTGCTTCAAAGGCAAAAACGGAAGGGTTTTTTGCATCGTATTGTGACTGGTGATGAAAAGTGGATTCATTACGATAATCCGAAGCGAAAAAAATCGTATGGTTACCCCGGCCACGCATCAACATCGACGCCAAAGCCGAACATTCATGGCTCGAAGCTAATGCTGTGTATTTGATGGGATCAGCTCGGCGTGATCTATTATGAGTTGTTGAAATCAAACGCAACCATCACAGGAGCATTGTACCGAACTCAATTGATGCGTTTGAGCCGAGCACTGAAGGAAAAACGGTCGGAAACGGTCGCAAGACACGATAAAGTTATTTTGCAACATGACAACGCTCGGCCACATGTTGCTCAGGTCGTTAAAACCTACTTGGAAACGCTTCGATGGGAAGTCCTACCCCACCCGCCGTATAGCCCAGACATTGCCCCTTCCGATTACCACCTCTTCCGATCAATGACACATGGCCTGGCTGAACAGCATTTCCATTCTTACGAGGAATGCAAAAAATGGGTCGATTCATGGATAGCCGAAAAAAGCACAGATTTCTTTCGACGCGGAATCCGTAATTTGCCAGAAAGATGGGAAAAAGTTGTGGCTAGCGATGGACAATACTTTGAATAATCAATTTGTAACCATTTTTCCATAATAAAGATCGAAATTTTGAAAAAAATGCGCGGTTTTCAATTTGTTCTCCCAATATAAATTCTTTTTAAAAATTACATATCTTATCTGATCTATCGATTGATTTCCATTTAAATTGTTTAGTTTAGAGTTTGTTCACAACAATATCAACACTATCATCCTCCAAAATTAAAACCATTCAAAGTGAATACAAATATTATTATCAATTATCAATATTCTAAATTATTTCTTACATTTTTAAGGACATTGTGAGTCTTATAAATTTCTTGTCGAATGTCTTTTTCAATCTGTTCTTTGCGTTGATTCGAAAGGCGAAGCTGAGCCCAAGTCTTTTCGAATGCAAGGCGTAGCTGCTCCAATTTGCGTTTAAGTTTCATATTTTCTTCTTCCACCCTTTCGCAATTATGTTGAATATTTGGTAGATCATTTTGATCCGAAGACCCAGAAATTGTGGGATGATCTGTGGATGAGTCTGGCTTGAATATATTTATTTAAAGAAAATTGATTTTATTTTAAATACCTGATTCTTCAGTAGCTTCGCGGATCGTTGATGTGTAAAATATGTTGTGTTCCGAAATAGGTATAGATGCACCATCGTTCATCATACCATCGCTATCTATTCCCAAGTCCGGCGATGAATTTTCATGGCGATTTTTTTCATGGAAATGATGGAGAGTACCATTAGTGTCATAATCGATAATTGAATTGGAACCACAAACAGATTTTAATAGATCGGCTGATTTTAATACATCACAAACACTTGATTGAAGGCGTTGTTCATTTTGCACCAATCTGTTGAGTAATTGAGCATTTTCATGACCTAACTTAGCTAATTTCGTATGTAAATCCGAATTCTCCGTATTTATTTTATCATATTTTTCTTTCAATTTCCGACTCAAAAGTTCCAATTGATCTCGTTCTTTCATAAATTTGGTGCGCTCATTTGATGCCTCATGTAGGTTTCCCTTAAGATTTTGTAATACTGTCTCTGTGTCACAAATTTGAGATTCAAGCTTACTTTCGTTTTCCTGAATCTTATGCAATATCTCTTCTGTTTCTTTCAGCCGTTTTTCCAGTTTTGATTTTTGGTTAATAATGTCCTCAAACTCCCTACGTGCTATGAAATCTCGTAGGATAATCTCATTTTGTATAGCTAACTGCTGTTCCAGATCATGTGCGAATTTCTCAGACAATTTTTCGTGTAATTCTTCCCGTTTTCTAGATTCCTTTTGTAAAATACTTGCACTCTCTTCTTTTTGCATCTTTAGTTTCTCGCTCAGCTCTCTGTTTAACAACTTCTGTTCATCATATTCGATCAACTGGTTCTGCAATATCAAAATCTGCATTTCCTTTTCGGAAAGTTGCAGTTCTAGTTGTGCAATTTTTTCTTGTAATCGTTGAACTGAATTTTTGCGAATAAAACGTGTACTCCCAGGTGATGTGACTGTTTTACTTTTGTTTGAACATGATAGTCGAGTAAGCGCAGAAGCTTTAGATGTATCATCGAGGAGACCAATGCGTTCATAGGATACCTAAAATAATGATTATAATACTGCAGTAAATATTTACACGTGTCTGCATATAGGTCAGTGAATTATGTGTAGATATTTTATGAAAAATAATAACAATCTACATTCAGGCATATAGGCTAGGATATGTGCATTTAAACTAAAAACCAGGGAAATACAATAAAAATCAGATGCACAAATTGCAGCGAATATTTCACAGTAAAACGTCTGATTCTTTATATTGGGCATTTCAGTACATTTTTATCAGAAGTAAAAATATTCTATAAGTTAGTATATAGTTATAAAGTGAAAAGTCAAAAAAGTACTTATTTGCATTGCTCGTTCTGATATTGAGTACCAAGTACTAAATCAATTTAAAAATTTTGTTCTAACTGATAGAATATTGATAATATTTTCGATGAAAAAATACCAAAATGACAAGCTCGTAGTTTTGACGTTAAGCTGTGCTGGATTTACAATAAATCGTATAAAGTTTCCAAAGTCCATTAAAATTTATTTATTTTATTTATTTATTTATTACGAAGCCCACATTTATGCCAATACGTGTTCACAGCAAGCTGATAACATGCTGGTCTATATGTCTGAATTTTGTAGATGGTGGATTGTGTAAAACATGCCCATTTGACAAAATGGTAAATTCCGCTAGCTGAATAGTGTATGTATACAGAAACATTGCCTTTCATATGTAGATTTTGTATCTGCATATAGGCACGGCCCTTTATTGTTTTTGTAGCGTGCGAGATATATCATCTACGTGCAAAACTCCATCAATATATTCAAAATTATTATGCAAGAATGCTTACCTGTCGATCAGGCTCTGACCATTCTTCTTCTGATTCAGAATGTCCATTATTTGGATCAGAAATGCTGTTTTTTTCACAAGGTATTTTTGATATTGCTGTAAATGTGCTATTGTTAGGATTCAAAACACTGTCGTTTATTAGGTCCAGTAGTGAATTCATCTCTGTCAAAGATTTGCCGCAACTAAAAGAAAGCTCGCCTATGAAGAAGCATAAAGAGGAATTACAAATTTGAAAGTTCTATATAAAAGTGAATAATCCTGTTAAAGTACCGTTAAAAACTTAAGAATTAACTCAAGAAAGAATAAGTATATATGAATCAAATAAAAACGAATAAAAAAGATTTTTCCATTCAGTGGGCAGGATGTCTAGTTTTTCAAATAATTATCGCCATTTGAAAAGCTGCTGTTCGAATAATCCATTTCAAAAAATGTGTGATATAGCTCGACCACTTTTCAACTTATGTTAATTTTTACTTGCAATGTTATTGTTATTTTAAATGCGTTCGTGAAAAATATGGAGAAACAAAATGAGTCACACAAGAGTGACATTTTTTGAGGTGAAACACATGAAAAAATGTTTCTATAAATGGTTATTTCACAAACACTTTTTCACGATGATTTCTTCATTTCATTAAAATGTATAAAATTAATCGCAATATTTTGAAAATTTTAAACTACCAAATGCATGCAAATATATATATATATATCCCGTGTGCATAATGTGATCAACAGTTTACTGTAACTGTAAATTGACCGAATGTTCATTTGAGATATAGTTGATTGAAGATGCCTATTTTGTACGAGAAAATCATAAATGGATGCTTACTTAGTCAAAATATTTTGACTCGGGTATATATGACTTAATGAATAACTCGGAATGAAAACTGATATTTTTTTTTAAATTTCAATTATGTAAAATTTAAATATCATAATATACTTTAAAGTGCAACATATATTCAGCGATTTGTGCGTTACTGATGAGAGAAGAGTGATATGCGTCTTCAGATAGTTGTAGTACATGTTCAAATGAACACATATCATAAGTTACAAATAAAATGACCTATTTTCATTTTCTGTCAATCATACAAGGATGGTTTAATAAGTTTTATTTCAACGAAGGTACGGTGATGACTACGAACCTGTACTAGAAACTGATAAGCTTTGTGATAAATGAAGGCTATCCTCAACTGCTTTCCGAATTTCTTTATGATGATCCTGAGCTAATACATTGAGCATATTCTTATGTTTCAATAGCGAATCTAAGAATCCAGCGAGCTCTTTTAAGCGACTGGTTAATATGCTACAGATTTCTGTACATTTTCCGCGCAAATCTTTTTCTTGTGCAATTTCAGCTTTAAGGTTTTCCAGTGCTTCACAATTATTCCCCTTAGATTTCATCTAAACTCAGATTGAGCCAAAAACAATCAAACAAGTAAATAAAAAAAAATTGAAAAATAGAAGTAATCAACCAATAGAAAGAAAAAAATGATGTATTAATTACCTCTGATTTTAATGTCTCTAGTTCAACGTCCTGATCTCTGGTTTTGATTAAAAGAAGCTGAATGGTTTTGCACCCTTTATCATGTGCACGTGTTTTCGCAATGATTTTTTCCTCTAATTCATGAATAACACATATTTTATCAGCAATAATTTGATTCTGAGCAGCAACTTCAGATTTAAACTTATCTAACTCATATGATGAGAAATTACTCGAATCATTTGCCTTTATCGCATCAATCTCCTCCTGAAATTTTAATTCGATGTATCAATAGTAAATTTATATAAAAAGTAAGTTAGTGTTTCAACTAATAAATATACCTGCAGGCATTGAATCTTCTTTGTGAGATCATTGACTATTATAGAGTTTAAATCTTGCTGCTTCTGCTGTGAGTCTTCCATTAATTCCATCGCCTTAGCCGCTTGGCACAGTAATTGCTGTTTTTCTTGAAGCTCTTTTTTCATTTCTTCGTTTTCAACCTTTTGATAATAGATATGTATTATAAATAAAAAGTGCGTTCTATTTGTTCTGACATACAAAAAATATAAAACAACATTTGAATGGATGAGAATAATAATTCAACGTTTTCTAATTTTCAAATGAAGTGTCCCTAAAAATTATTTCAGTAAAAGTGTCCCTACTTTTCAAATTTGATTTTCGCATTAGTGATAAGAGTTTTAATCTTAATAGACGTATCAATGTGAGTATAGGTTTTAAGATCGATCATAATATAGAGGATTAGGATGAGTATCAAGTATTATAATACGTTGCTGATATGAGTATTAAGATAGGAAATTAATAAATATCACGATTCATCTATATATTTATTAAGATCAATCCTAATATTCATCAGCTTCCAAACGTATTTCAATTGAATCGGGCAAACGGAATCGTATGACGTCACAATTTGCAACAGAAAACTAACATGGCCAAACAACGCATGAATTTTTCGGGCATTTCTGATGGTCTGATCGGAAAAAAAATCATACGCAATATTATTCTTTGTTCCTAAACACATTGAACCAAAAATCAACCAGCTTGGAAGTACCCATTCCACAGACCTGGACAAAATTTCTTTTTCGATCAGACCCGCAAATACTCCCGTAAAATACATGCGAAGTTTGGCCATGTTAATTTTCTATCGCAAATCGTGACGTCATACGATTCATTATTCGTATCAACTACGCATTAATAATACTTGATACTCATCCTAATACTCAGTATTATGATCGATCTTAATACTAATACTTTTCTTATTACGAGTATTAAGATTGAAACTTAATATTTGATAGCTTCTTCATCAGTATTAAGTATGAGGATATGTTGATAACATCTATAAAGTTGGGTTAAGAATGAGTTCAGCCACACAAATAAAATAGTTTCCCCGTGGAAATCAAGTGACTCACTAATTTGGGATGTAGCCGGCTGACTATCGAATGATATTAATCGATTATAGTTAACTGCAGTCAACATGTGAAGAGTTAACTGAAATTGTCTTTAGTTGCTGAATTTGGGACAATCGGTTAGCTCTGATTAGTTTTCATACAAAATCTACATAGTTAGTCAGTCAGTCACTTTATTTTCACTTCGGATATGCTATATTTCAACTTTGGTCGCAAATTTCAACATTCATCATTCGTTGCTTCAGCCCCTTAAACTTATGAAACGTGCAATAGTTGTAATATACTTTTGTGTCTTTTTTTTCATTAAAAATACACTAGAATTCAAATTCTTCTATATAGGAAACTACATTATATTTAAGACCACTTCAAAAAATGACAAATTTCACTTATAAGTTGACATACCTTAAGATCAATCTTTTGTCTCGTACGATTTTCTTCTTCATCACATTTAAGACCACTAGTCAGGGAACCGTTGTTCGGAACGACAGAAGGTGTTCTTTCTTCCAAAAAAAAAATGCGAAGCTTCAAATTGAAGTTTTCCTTGCGTAAGGCACGCAATTTTTCTTCAAAGTCACGGAATGAGTGTCCGTTATTTGGCGACAAACCCTCGTTGACAGATATAGAAATATTGGCGTTTCCATTTATATTTGGATTTGTCGTATTTGTGGCTGAACGGTCATTATCTCGGGTGAATAGCCTGCAATAAAAAATTCAAAATCAAGATCCACACGACTTACACCTATTTAATTTACTGTTAAAAGGATATTAGCCAATTAGCATTAATATAGATTTTCAAATATTTCTGTCATCATCACTTTAAGCCAAACAAAATATCATTGTTTACCATCTTTGCAATGCGTCTTGTGATTCACACATATTTTATAGATCTTTTCAAACACGCCAGCTTCCAGTGTATCAAGTGAATCACTGTTTTATTCAAACTGAAGCAAATTCTCCAGTGTATATATTTTTATTTACTATTATTATTCAGACATATGTGTTCACTATATGAATTTTCCAATTCGCAAATTGCATTTCATATACACAGAAAAACTATTAAGCTGAATGTGCGATTTATGTTCTATTTATATACATGTATTGCATCTTGACATAAGATGCTCACATCTCAGCGCATGATCAGAAACTGTAATATTAGAAGTGATTCTGTGTGATGATTATAGTAACCTGACAAAATTGCGCTTTAATAAAATCTTTTTTGTCAAAAAGCTGCAAATAAACTGTTGAATTTTAAGTTTTTTGTTGTTTTTTTGTAAAATAATATATTGGAAAAATCTCACCCGTCGTTGTTTAAAGCTGATTTGTTTGGTACTTCCTCATCCATGCTCTTAGTTTGAATTATCAGATGATTCATTTTGAGATGAAAAAGGCGGTTGTAAGTATTTATTTATGTGACGTTTTGAATTCGATCAAGAGAAATAAACGAATATTCAAATACTACTAGCGACATCTAAGATGTCACGTGTGGATTTTTCTGAAAAAAAATTAAATGAATTCCATGTAATATATCCTTTTTTTATTTCCTAAATGTGATTTTGATTTGTATATTGCGGTTATAAGCACTGATTATAAATATAATATAAATATATATTGATAACACATTTAAATAATCTACTTTGATTAGTATACAGTCTTAAGTACTCCATTTATTCAATGCAAACACTATATTGCCCGATTTGACGGACAATTTGACAATATTGTCACAAGGAAAACGATTAAATAAATTTTTCAGACACTGAAAAACATATTATTGTTGCAAATACAGCAAAATGTTCCTGATTAGAGGAATTCCGAATAAACTTTTGAGGTAAAAGTAGTTGTTGTTAGATTGCAATAGTAAGTTTAACCTTGAAATATTCAATTTGTAGGCACAATGCTGTTCAATTACAATTGGCAAAAAAACACACATTGCCTGAACTAAACTATGACTACAAAGCACTAGAACCAATCATTTCTGGTCAAATAATGGAATTGCATCATCAGAAACACCACCAGACGTATATAACAAATTACAATGCGGCAGAAACCCAACTGCAAGAAGCAATACAACAAAATAATACCAATAAAATTATTGCTTTGCAAGGTGCATTGAAATTTAACGGAGGCGGTCACATTAATCATTCCATTTTCTGGAAAAACTTAAGTCCGAATAAATCACAGCCTTCAAAGGACTTGGAACAAGCATTTAAAAATGCTTTTGGCAGTTTCGATGAATTCAAACGTGAATTCACCAATGCAACAGTTGCCGTTCAAGGTTCTGGCTGGGGATGGCTTGGTTTCAATCAGAAGACCCAGAAGGTACAAATTGCTACTTGTGCCAATCAAGATCCATTAGAGGCTTCTACAGGTTCAAATTTTATGCTTCATTTTTCATTGCTTTAAAGCATATTGAACAACAATTGCTTTTTTGTAGGTTTGATACCACTATTAGGGATCGATGTCTGGGAACATGCATATTATTTACAGTACAAAAATGTTCGCTTAAATTATGTTGAAGCCATTTTTGATGTTATCAATTGGATTGATGTTTCTGAGCGCTTTGCCATCGCAAATTCTCAGAAAAAATAAGTCAATGGTGCCGAACAGAACATTTATATACAATGAAATCAATAATAGCTAACTTGAGCCGCAACAATTAAAGCTAACTCGACCCGCTGAAATGCATTCAATAAAATAAATAGTAGTCTAGCTTCCAACAATGTATGAATTGATGGTATTTTCTTTTAATCAAAAGTACAAATACAATCACAATCACGGTAACCGTTTCTAACAACTTGAATTGGAATAATTTCTGGTCCCATAAAGACATCAAATGTGCTGAAAATCAAAACTGGGCTCTCGATGGGGTTTGTAGAAACGTAATCAATCATGCAATAATTGGAGGCATATATGACGTATTTCGACTTTGTTAGAAAATACACAAATTTAATAGATATACTTTTGAAAGAAAAAAAACCTAACAACTCTGTCACCAATCAAAACAATAAGAATTCAGAAATCTTGCCGGCTTTTGGTCATTGGATCTAAACATCCTCGTATTCAAATCGTACGTTCGTAAAAACAAAATCGAAAATCAAACAATTGTATTTGAGTCATGTCTTTAATCAAACGATGAAGATAAAAACTCCAACTATTCAAAAAGTTCAAGTTGGTAGTTTCAACATCCATTCATAGTATATTCCATCACTAAGGTATTAAAGCATGTTTGTTTATGGCCATACTTCAAAAATGCAGTCATGATTTGTGGCTCCGCCTGGGAGCCGGCTCCTCAAAGGCTGAGAGCTCAACTGCTATTGAGCTGGCTCACCAGTGAATATGAAAATACATAACCCAATCTGAATCATACGTCATTCAGTCAAACGTTAAAGTAGCTTTGATATTTGGTTTACGTTGTGTCATTTATGTTTGTATTTACTGAGCTAGCTCAAGAGGAGCCAGCTCCCAGGCGGAGCCACAAATCATGACTGCAAAAATGACATAGGAGACGTACAGCAGAACGATACAATGTGGATTATAACACACTCCAAGAGCTCATGCACAAGCGCAATAAAGAAAAAGTAAGGGCGGGGGAATCCAACATTTGACGTAGGAACTCTCTTTATTCGCCCGAGTCAGCATACTGCGTTTGAGCAGACTTCATTCCGTCATTAACAACTACATGCTTACATTGATGAATCATTTTCAAACTCACCCCTAATGCAAAACTATGCCATGGTACTTCAGTAGAATACATTCTTCAGAAAGAACAAAATCGTATCTCAACGCAACACGCAAGGCAAAATGATATGTGAAAAAAAATCAGAAAATATCCTCTTTTATCATATTTATTGAATTTTGAAATATATGTTTAAATTAAATAATTTAAAATCAAAAAATCTTAAATAGTAACAAAATTTGATAGAAAAAAGTGTTTTCCTTTGCGACAGCTCAATAAATAATCAGGTAAATAGCAGAAATATGTTTACAGCTTTTAAAAACCATATCGATATCAAGCATTACATTAAGTCAATAAATTATAATTATATTTATATAATTTTACTCTGTCGAATTGGACTTATAAGTTTTACATAATTGACAGTAAGGGCTCATTTCATATTTTTCCAGACCTTGTGCCTAAGAGTTTTCTATGCAGTTGCTCTGACATTTTTGATGTTGAACCAGTATTATGTGAAAATATAGATAAAATACTTTTAGAAAAAATATGCTTCCTAGCAGAGCGAGGAACTTTCTATGTTTATTAATCGATATGCAAATAAGCTTATGTTGTTTCATTCATTTATTCATCGAAAGTTTGTAAGGAAAACTCTATGAAATGTTGGAATGAAATATTTGTGCATTTGAAATAATAGTAAAACGAGTGATAAGTTTTGAGGAAATTTCTTTCCCATTACAACGATATCGGTAATATGTTACAAAATCATCGGAAAAATCACAGCGATGAATGAATTTATAGTTTGCGCAGATTTTTTTATTTTTTTTTTATATGCACATTTCCAAGTTACACCAACAAATATACATATATGCTGTCATAGAAGCGCAGAATCGTTTTATAAAAGGACAAAACCTGTGCAAAACCTGGTTATGCACTACTTTTTTTAAAAATCGTCAAATTGTCAGTTAATTGATCAGCTGAACTGCTAAGCTTTTGAATTTTTTTTATAGAAAATATTGATCACGAGTCATGTATAGCTCCGATTTCTTTCTGTGCATAGGAGAGAAACAAACTTGTCTAATGACTTAAAGCTAGTTTAGTAAAATGAGTCATGACATTTGTTGATATACAATTGAATCGTTTAGGATGAAAGTGAGACTTCACATCTAACCTCTTGCTCTCGCCAACAGAAAATTTCATAAGAAAGAGCAAGAGGCTAAATATGAAGTCCCGCTATCATTCTTACCGATTCAATTATACATCTTTTGAAATGTGTTTAAATAATTCAATTTTTCGTACATTTGATGAAAACTACTTTTCTGTTAATGATGATTGTGATTGTGAATATCGGAAACATGATTTCAAATCCTAGTCAAAATTGTGGTGAGTTTGCAATAACAAAATAGATTTCTAGTTAAAGAGACAAGTATATTATGTGTCAAAAAAGTCTCAACTGGAATAATAGTGTTTATAATGAATCAGAAAAATGGATTGAAATATTTTGATACTAATTTAGAGCCACCAAGAACACCATCACATATAATAAACATCTTGATTTTAGATTTGCATTCCAATTCCTGCAAAAAACTACATAGATAATTTGACTTTATATTTTCAGGTGCAACGCGTTGAATGAATATTTTTCTACTTTGATCACTCATTCCCCGATTCAGAAAAACATCAAAGATTGATTGGGAAAGAATTTAACTTAGAAAGAAAAAAGGCATTCTTCAGGAAGTTTAGAAATTTTCAGGATGTCGTCTGTAAAAGTTGCGGTCCGAGTAAGGCCATTTAACTCACGTGAGATAGGACGTGAATCAAAATGTATTATCGAAATGTGTGGTGAGTACTACCTTGTAATATATAATGCATCACAAAATAAAAAGGGATAAGATCAAATAAGATTAGAGGCTGAAACATATTAAATATCTACCGAAAAACATTGTGATTTTGACTGAAAGTCGGTGTTCGAAACATTCTTTTTCGACACTCGAACTCCATAAGGAGAACGAAAAATATTCTCAAATGTTTGAAAGATATTTTGAACTCTTATAGATTCTTATTAAAAACGATTCATAAACTTGAATTGTCACAATGTTTCTCAATCTACATTCAGGTGCAACTACTGCAATTACTAATCCAAAAGTTCCAGCAGGCACGAGTGATTCCATAAAACGGTTCAATTTCGACTATTCATATTGGTCGCACAATGTAATTACATTTTTGAGCTTGTCAAATATGTTCTTGAAAATTATTAAGTTGTTATTCTAATTTACGAATTAGCCATATGACAGTGAATTTTCAACACAAGCCATGGTATATACTGATATTGGTGAAGAAATGTTACAACATTCCTTCGATGGATACAATGTGTGCATTTTCGCATATGGTCAAACCGGTGCTGGAAAATCTTATACAATGATGGGCAAACAAGAGGCTGATGGTCAAGAGGGTATTATACCAATGTTATGTAAAGATTTGTTCCGCCGGATACGAGAAACTGCTGGTGCTGACCTTGAATATGCAGTCGAAGTATCGTATATGGAAATTTATTGCGAACGTGTTCGTGATCTCTTAAATCCAAAAAATAAAGGAAATCTTAAGGTTCGAGAACATCCATTATTAGGACCGTATGTTGAGGATTTGTCAAAACTGGCAGTAACCTCATATGAAGACATCCACGATCTTATTGATGAGGGGAACAAAGCGCGCACTGTAGCGGCAACAAATATGAATGAGACTAGCTCTAGATCTCATGCAGTTTTCACAATATTCTTTACCCAACGCAGACTCGACAAAATGACAGATATAGTTACAGAAAAAGTTTCAAAAATTAGTTTGGTTGATTTGGCCGGTTCGGAGCGAGCTGATTCTACTGGAGCTAAAGGAACTCGTCTCAAAGAAGGCGCTAACATTAACAAAAGCCTAACAACGCTTGGAAAAGTTATTTCAGCATTGGCAGAAATCGTAAGTCTTTTTTATCCATTATTTGTATTGTTATTTTTTTAATTAATTTATATTGAGATGAGCATTCAAGGTAACGCTATTTTTTTCTTATCTTTTGTCTCTTACGTATGCCTTACAATTTGATGATTGGCATTAGTCTGTAAGTATATTAGAACATATTAATCAACAATAATATAAAGAGTTAAACTAAGAAAGTATAGATCAAATATATAAGTGAAAACCTATTTCGATCATAGAGCGTGGTTGCAGGTGTCGCTGAATCAACGATATTTCTAAATCAATGCTCAAACCATTTGGCTATATTTCAGAAATTTTAACCAAATTCTAAGGAATTAAAGCAAGTGGCGCTGTCAAAATCACTATCTGATCTGAAATACATAAAACGACGTACAAAGCACGACGTGGAGATCAATGCGATCTTGGACGTACTTTCAGGCTAAATATGTACTTTAGCTTTCAAATATTAGGAAAAATCAGCTGAGCATGACATGTAAATTCAAAATTCAAAAAAGGAAGCCTCGAATCTCTTTTTCTATTACAATATGAAATTTTCCAAATGATAGAAATTAACTATATTGAAGCTTTAAACAAAATAAATTCTTATTCTTTGTCAGCGCTCTATTCTATCGCAAAATTTGACAGAAAGTGTCAACTTTCTCTTCTTCTGTGTTCAATTGATTTCACGAGACAATGCCATTATTATTGAAGAGATGCCTTACGTGAAATCAAAACGTTCTTTTGTGATTTCAAAATGATTTATGCCAACTCAAACTACACATGACAAAAAAGCGTGATTTCACTCATTGAATCACTCAGTTCCAATCACTGAGCTTTCAACAAGACACATTCTTAAATTTAAATTTCTGGTTAAAAGTGAAATATTATATAAAATCGTAGCTATTTTTTAAGAGATGTTTGTTTACATTCCATGCTGAGCTTGTTTTGAGGCACGAGCTGATACTTGAAGAATTATGGTTACTGAAATTCCGCCACGAAAATAGACTCTCCGTTCTTTCAACGAACATTTTCAGCTCGATATGGGAGAGCTAAAGAAGACGTTCCACGGAAGAGTTGTGAAATTTCATAATACATTACATTTCGTAATCATTACGAATATATAATTAAAAAAAGTAATTATCTTCTTTTGACATTCCCATTGTAATGTCTAATTATAATTAAAATGTAAAGGATTTTCCAATAGGGACTTGACAGCTTTGAACGTTCACTGTGAACGCACTCTTAAACCAATTTCCAAAGTGTCAATGTCAAAATATTTAGTAAAGTCAACATTTTCATCATGACGAGCAACGTTTACAAATAATTAAAATTTACTACCAAAATTCCGGGTCGGTGACTGCAATTTTAAGAGCGAAAAATCATCTTCAGTGATGAAACGCATTTTTGGTTAAACGGCTTCGTCAACAAACAAAATTTGCGTTATTGGTCAGGTGAAAACCCTCATGTGCCACAAAAATAACTGTATGGTGTGGTTTTCATGCCGTTGGTGTCATTGGGCCGTTTTTTTTCGTTGATAAAAATCGTTGATGAAAAACCGCTTCAGAGACATGTTGCAACATTATTTCTTTGGCCAATTGCATGGGTTAGACATCAACTCGATATGTGGTTTCAACAAGACGGTGCCACAAGCCACACAACGGGTGTAACAATCGACTTATTGAAATCCAAATTCGGTGAACGTGTTCTATCGAGAAATGGTCCTGTCGATTGGCCGCCTAGATCGTGTGATTTAACACCCCTTGACTTTTTTTTATGGGGCTACGTTAAATCATTGGTCTATGCTAACAAGCCGGCGTCGTAAGAGGAGCTCAGAGCCAATATTGAACGAGAGATTGCGGCCGTTTCCATCGAAATGGGCGGCCGAATCATCGAAAATTGGGTTCAACGAATCAACCGCTGCAAACGTGCACGTGGTGGACATATGAGCGAATTCGATTTCCATAATAAATACAATTCAAAGAATGTTTCATTTATTGATTAACTAGAGGGCGCAGATGACATTTGAAAAAAAAGTAATTAGAATTTTTAAATACAAAAGTGAATTACTTTAATGTAAAACACGTCTTTCGATTACAATTACCCATTGTAATGGTAATGGTCAATGGAAAATTTCATTACATCTGTCAAGTATTGTGTAATGGCGAAAAATGTATTTAAATACTGGATTTAATGATTGCTTTACAAGGCTGGTTCTTTCATGTATTTGAGACTGGTTTTACATGGATTTATATGGAAATTATATGAAAATGTATATAATGAAAAATCGTTCAAAGAACTAACGCGTCTATTTGAAAATGATGAATCCAGAATAAAGCGTCCATTTGAAATAGATATGTACTTACAACTATAAACGTCATTTCGAGGGAATCGCATTCAAAGTTCAACACAATTAAATCTTTATTTCTATCTTTCCTTTGAAGTTCAATTGTATATCTATCTCTGAATGTTTTTTTAGTCTGTAGACAACAGTTTTGATCAAAATGACATTCGCTTGGCAAATTCTGCCAGGTATTTGAAATGGTGGTCGGTCATATTTTCGCCGGTCACAATTTCACCCATATAAACTGGTCGGCGAAATTATAAACAATAAATGGTCTTACGTACGTAAAACTAACTTTTCCGCACATTTCCCGAAATTCTTCGGGTTTACGGGTTTTTCATTGATTGCTTCGCATTTGTATTGGATTCATGTTTATTTCTTATCGAATCATCATGCAAATTTAAGAATAAATCACAGAAAATTTCAAGTCATAACGATGAGATCGAATTTCAAGTCATTACACATCATGTAATTTAAATTTAAATTTTAATGAAAAAAAAGAATAAACATCCTAGTTTCTAATTTTTGCTTCGACAAACGTTCGCTGCTTTGGAATTGGTAATAACAATTACGAATTAGTTCACTCTGATCTGAACTTTTATTTCGTGCCAACGATAAATATGATTCCACATTTATATTACAATACGTATAATTTTCGTTAAAAAGGTAATGAGCATTCAAATTGATGAAAAAATCACAGATTCGAAAATCATAAATACCTCATCCAATTTAATGACAAAATCTGAATTTTGACCCCGAAAATTGAAAATTTTGTAGGGGAGGTAGTCCTTAATCTCATAGGAATGACTTGAAAAATTTAATGACCTATTTTTTCATAAAAAAAATAATATCCTGAAAGTTTCAATTCGTAACAATGTGAACTTAAGATAGTCGCCATACAAATGTATTGTTTTGACCCCGAAAAGACTACGAAAATTGAGAATTTTGTAGCGGAGGTAGTCCTAAATCTCATCGGAATGACTTGCAATTTTGTATGACTTATTTTTTTCATAAAAAAATAATATCCTGAAAGTTTCAATTTGTTACAATTTGAACTTGAGATAGTCGCCATACACATTTTTTGTTTCGACTTCGAGAAGACCCTGAAAATCGAAAATTTCTCAGGGGAGGTAGTCTTAAATCTTATCGGAATGACTTGAAATTTTGCATGACTTATTTTTTTCATAAAAAAAATATCCTGAAAGTTTGAATTCGATACAATGTAAATTTAAGATAGTCGCCACAAAAAATTTCGTTTTGTTCTCGAAAAGATCCCGAAAAGATCCCGAAAAGACCCCGAAAATCGAAAATTTTACAGGGGAGGTAGTCCAAAATCTCATCGGAATGACTTGAAATTTTGCATGACTTATTTTTTTCATAAAAAAAATATCCTGAAAGTTTGAATTCGATACAATGTAAATTTAAGATAGTCGCCACAAAAAATTTCGTTTTGTTCTCGAAAAGATCCCGAAAAGATCCCGAAAAGACCCCGAAAATCGAAAATTTTACAGGGGAGGTAGTCCAAAATCTCATCGGAATGACTTGAAATTTTGCATGACTCATTTTCTCCATAAAAAAATAATAAACTAAAGTTCCAATTCGATACAATGTGAACTTAAGATAGTCGCCATACAAATATTTCGTTTTGACCCCGAAAATCGAAAATTTTGCAGAGGTAGTCCTTAATCTTCTCAGAATGACTTGAAATTTTGCATGACTTATTTTTTTCATAAAAAAATAACATTCTGAAAGTTTCATTATGATACAATGCGAACTAGACATAGTCCCCATACAAATGTTTATTAATTGTATTGAACAGCCCATTTATTGATTCGACTCCACTAGAGCTACCCTAAGACATTATCCGTTTGAGTTGAAAATTAATATGTTTCTATTCCTAATGAAGACCAATGTGTCTGTAAATTTTTGATCAATTTTAATCCCAATTTTTTAAGTTATCGTGTTAACAAATTTTTGCGTGCAACGGACAACGTACCACACACGGACAAAAAATTGCTCCGGGAATGGTTGCAATCGTTTTTTCTAGGTTCAAAACGCATAGAAAACTCATATCGGGCGTTCTGAATTTTTTGAACCGATTGCAATACTTTTACCACACACAGTGGTGTGTGCGGGAAAGTAAAAACCAGGAAAAATTATTCCAATTCATAAATTGAACGTAATTTCGCCAGCAAAAAAATCGTTGGAAATCGCTGCTTTGATTTTTTGTGATTTCTCTGTGTCTCATTTTTGTATGTTGTTCTGTTTGCAACATTCCATCTTTGGCATTTTCCGCTTCCAAAACAAACGCTTTTAAATAACAATACAGGTAATAAATCGAAATAAATAAAAAATACTAGAGCATTTTAACCTAATGCACCAAAATCAACTATGAAATATAATATTTTCTTCTAAATTAAATCATAGAGCAAATTTACGCTACTACAAATCGCTGCTTTAGCCTAGCAGACTCTTCATAGGAGCTATGTGAATGCGAGTATATGGCGTATGTGGTGGTGGGTTCGTTTCGTTCAACAAAGCTTTATGCGCACAAGGTAGTCGCATTCATATAGTTCGCTATGCGTAAGCTGCTACCCTATAGCAGCGGTGTATAGAATCGAAAATTCACACTCTGAATTTAATATTTTTAATTATTAAGCAAATCACATTTTCATGATGCGTTTTTGCCACAGCAACGCTTAAGTTACTTTCCTGCTCGAACGATTCTGTTACATCACTCTTATTCCCAGGCACTCATATGTGCTTGCTACTAAAATTAATTATCAAATTTGTATATGGGTTAACCTCACACACGTACGGCCCCTAGATAAATTCCTCTTCCTTTAGACATATGTAATTTATCGAACGAATTTTGCATTTTTGACAATCGAATTTCAGACGATTTTTCGAAAACTTTTGATCCGATGTTGAGCATTTTTTTACGATTTTTATCACAAAAAAAAAAACAACAACTGGCTTCAATTTTAAGATGATGAAAAACTTATAGAATATTAAGATGTTTTTCTGATTTTCCTAGCAAATTTTAAGATGATTTTCACAAAAAAAACAAAAATAGAGAATATTTAGTAGTTTTTCTGATTTTCCAAGACGATGTTATAATTGAAAAACCATGCGGTGGCATTACGTTCATTTATGTCACAGTAATGGGGACGTAGGTTAGAATCTTAATGAAGCGAAACGATTTTATTTCAAATCGCTCTCACTTCGAAGCTACGGCGTTATAGTTATTCATAAAAAATGTTCAAAATTCTGCTTTAAAATAAGACTTTTCATCCTTTTAAGACATACGCGTGCTTTTCAAGTGTGAAGAATAAACATCCTCAAATGAGAATTATTGTTTGTGTGTGAATTTTTTCATATCCCGCCGCATTTTCGGATGTATGTTCAAAGATGTGCCGTTAATCATAGAAATTTATTGTCTTAAATCTATTAGCTGCCAGCATAGATATTGATTTTTAATGAGCTAAACATAGATGTTGATTTTTAAGCATTTTCATTATACATATTATCTACAATTCTAAAAAATCTATCTAGATTTGAATTTATCTAGATGTCTATCTAAATGTTCAAAGATATTTCGAAATAGTAAAAAAATTTAAACTGGTGTTTACATATGATTATAATTTGTTATTCATGAAAGTTTAATAATTAGAAGAAAAATATAATTCGAAATATAGCCATCGATAAAAACCCTTAATGTTATTGAAAAATCCCTTTTCCGTATTATATTTCTACTGTTAGAATGGTTCAAATCGAAATTTTATTTCTATTGATGTCGATTAAAAAAAGAAATCATTGAAATAAAAAAATGCAATAGAAGTAGTATCTTACTTTTGGAATAATAGTCAATTTTCGTCATTTTTTCTGAATATTGTTGTCAAATATCAAGTTAAATTTAATGAAATGAAATGTCATGTTAATTGACATCTGTGGCTGTCAGAAACTGTGACAAATTTTGAATTGGTCGCTTTTCGTATTTTCATATTTCGTATCTTATGGTTTTCGAAATTCAAATATCATAAAATAAAAGCGAATGTTTGAATAAACTCTGTAAGTTGTTTGTTAAATCTCATCAAAATCTATCTATTTTAAAGATAGATATGTCATCGTTTCACTTCTATAGATGTTGAAAAATCTATATTTGGGGAATAATATAAGTTAGAGATATAGATATGTATATATCTAATTTATTTTAAACACTGTAGCATAATGAGCAGTGAATACCATATTTGTGTATACTTTCAAGAATTTATTCATTATAATTAATATAATATTTTACCAATTTCTGTTTCAAAAGGCATCAAAAAATAAAAAAAGCAAGAAGGCAGATTTCATACCATATCGTGATTCTGTTTTGACATGGCTACTGCGTGAAAATCTTGGAGGTAATTCGAAGACAGCAATGATAGCAGCTATCTCACCTGCAGATATAAACTACGATGAAACACTAAGTACACTGAGGTATATAATATATAATTGAATGTCTCACTTGCACACAAACCAAAGAGAGAACAAATTGGTGAATTCGTATTAGTTATTAGCCATTTTCAGTACATGTGGTACACGAAAAACTGATATATCAGATACATTGAGAATTAATTTCTTTATACCGGTATATCCGTTACCTGTGTTGCTATCTGAATTACTTTATTGAATTTACAGCGCAATGTGTGCTTATTTATTCCATTCAAAGTGAAAAACAAAAATTGATCTTTTAAATATTCAACTTTTCAGAAAGAAAAGTGTAAATCAAGGTCAGGAAACTGAGCTGCACATTTCTGCAAGTCTATGCATGATAATGCGAATCTTACAAAAACAAATATGAAAATTACATACATACTGCGAGTCTCAATCTGAGACTTGCATAGATTCGCGTTTTGGCATCTTAATATATGGATTCGTATTGAATTCGTGGCCAAATACACTGGGATTAACAAATTCACACGAATCTCGTGAAACCTTCACAGAATGGTACAAATCCAGGTTAACAGCGTGGACTCACAATGGGTCAAATAAACACCGCAACTAACTCCATCTGGTGACCTAATAATATTCGGTTTTCCAAAGCAGTCTAATCAAATGTTCTCCTGAATAAAGATAGACAAATACATGATATTTCAACTGATGTCGATGTGTTTCTGCCTACATTCAGGGGTTTTTTGAGAGGCACATTGTGAGTCTGAACAGCGAATCTGTACCATTCTTGCGATTTTTTTTGCATTCACGTGCACACACACACACACAAATCTGCAGGAAAAATATGTACGTGTGCGGTAAATATCATTTCGGCTTGAGATAGCCAAATGCTTGCGGTAGATGTTTGTATGAATGCGTTAAATTGCGTGAAAAGTTATCTAATCGTCACTTGTTATATATTGACAGCCACATGGATTTTCACGCATTCACAGTAAATTTTACCGCAATCCATATAAAATTTCACGCAAACAAATGATATGTCGGCCAAATGATAATCATTTGCGTGAAATTTTATATGGACTTCGGTAAAAATTACTATGAATGCGTGAAAATCCATGTGGCTCTCAATATAACAAGTGACGATAAGATAACTTTTCTCGCAATTTAACGCATTCATACAAACATTTACCGCAAGCATTTGGCTATTTCAAGCCGAGATGATATTTAACAAGTGACGATTAGATAACTTGTCACGCAATTTAACGCATTCATACAAACATTTACCAGTCACTCTATACGGTTGCAGTTTTTTTCAGTATGACAATATGTTTTTCGCTATTTTGCAACTAGATGGCGGCACATCATATAGCTCAGTTTCACACGGCCGCCATGTTGAATTTGTACCACTGACAGAATGAAAACAGTTTAGTTTGATTGTTTGCATCCACGTGGCGCCACTCATAAGTTGTATGTAACTAGCTGAATAAAAATACATTGTCAACATAGAGCGTATAGAGTGACTGACATTTGGCAATCTCAAGTCGAGATGATATTTACCGCACACGTATATATTTTTCCTGCAGATTTTTTTGTGTGCAATAGTCCCTAGCAAATATGAGTAGAATATCGTTTGAAATTTTTCATGCAGTAATTAAAACAAATTATTCCACTTCTAGGTATGCAGATCGTGCGAAGCAAATAGTTTGCAAAGCAATTGTCAATGAAGATGCTAATGCTAAACTTATTCGAGAGTTGAAAGAGGAAATACAGAAACTGAAAGACCGTCTGCGAGCTGAGGGCCATGAAGTTCAAGGAGGTATCTGAAAAAATAGTTTATCTATTGACCCAACATATCATTTTGATACAGTTGGAACGAATAATTTAGTTGTCAGTCATTACCAATAATCTCTCTATGTTCAATAATGATGATACTTGAATTTTGAAAGTAAAATCCAAACTATATATTTATTATATACAATATAATGAAGATTCAAAGCTCACATTCTGAAATAATTTATACAAATTTGGTTTTCCATTAAAATGATTCCGACAGATGAAAACAATAAAACGGACTGCATTATAAGTGTTACAAATGATGGTAGCCCAAAATCCGTATCGAAAAACCGGACGCGCAATGGATCAAGTACGGAAATGGCAGTTGATCAGCTTCAAGCGAGTGAAAAGTTGATTGCAGAGTTAAATGAAACGTGGGAAGAAAAACTTAAACGCACAGAGCAAATCAGAGTACAGCGTGAAGCGGTATTTGCTGAAATGGGTGTTGCTGTGAAGGAGGATGGCATAACAGTGGGAGTATTTTCACCAAAAAAAACACCACATTTAGTAAACTTGAATGAAGATCCAAATTTGTCAGAGTGTTTACTTTATTACATAAAGGATGGTGAGTTAAACTATCTTATTCTGCGGGTAATGCAATTTTAATTTCACAATATCTTCGAAAGGTTTGACACGTTTGGGAACTTCCGAAGCCAACGTGCCTCAAGATATTCAGCTGTCTGGGTCACATATTCTAAAAGAACATTGTACGTTTGAAAATCGAAATGATATTGTAACGCTCATTCCACATAAGGATGCTTTAGTTTATTTAAACGGACGAAAGCTCGTTGAAGCAGAAATACTTACCACAGGATCACGAGTTATTCTTGGTAAAAATCATGTATTTCGATTTACGCATCCCGGGCAAGCCCGCGAAATCCGAGAAAAAACGGTGAATGAGATACCAGAATGTGGAAATGAGCCGGTGGATTGGAATTTTGCTCAATGTGAATTATTAGAAAAGCAAGGAATTGATCTGAAAGCTGAAATGCAAAAGCGGTTGATTGCTCTTGAAGAACAATTCAAACGTGAAAAACTGCAAGCTGACCAAGAATTTGAGGAACAAAGAAAAGTAATCTTATTATGGTAAATAGCAATTTGTGGTAAAATATTTACACAATCTCTGATTCTTGAATAGACATATGAGGCTCGAATTGATGCACTACAGAAACAAGTTGAAGAGCAATCTATGACAATGTCAATGTATAGTAGCTACAGTCCAGAGGATTTCCACCCAGAAGAGGATATATTTGGTAAAATGCCTAAATATGGTTTTCATTAAATTCAGGGTAAAATGAGTGATATTTTCAGTGAACCCTCTATTTGAGTCTTGTTGGACCCCTAGAGACGCCAATTTAGCTGCACGGGCGTTCCGCAAATGGAGATATCACCAGTTCACTTCATTGCGTGACGATTTATGGGGCAACGCGATATTTTTAAAAGAAGCGAATGCTATTTCAGTTGAACTGAAGAAACGAGTACAGTTCCAGTTCACATTATTAACGGATACATTGTACTCACCACTTCCCCCAGATCTATCACCAATGTCATCATCGTCCTCAAGCATTGAGTGCAACGAAACGCATTCGCAACCTAAAACTATAGTTGCTGTGGAAGTTTCAGATACAAAAAATGGCGCAACGCACTATTGGTCCTTGGAAAAATTGAGGTATGTTTGAATACGCTTTATATGCGAAGCTAGTACTGACAGTCTTTTCTATTTTCATTAATCAGAGTCGAACGAGTAATAAAAAAAGTAACTTATTAGTACTTAATCTTATAACAACATTAGTACTCGTGAATTTTTTTCATTTTCGCGTGAATTTCTCATATCAAAGCATTGTACTAGTTAATAGTAATAGTTGTATCATTGAAAATATAAATTCCATTAATGTTTATTTTTTTATAGTACTGGTTTCGACTCTTACACATTAAAATGGAAAAAAATGTCGGTACCAAATTCCCATCTGTAGAATAAGCTGTTAAATCCACAGGGCCAATCATTAATAGTGTGCTAGGAAGAAATAACGAATAAAATATGTTTTCCAATTGTCAATATTAGCGAAGCACCAAAAGTAGCTGCGGCATATTTTATCTCTTTCACAGAAATTGTATAAAAAAATTTGAAGCGCATATTGCCCCAAAAAGGAGGTTGCACATCAAACACTGTGACATAAAAAACTTACAAAATCACTCTCTTCTCAATTTAATCTATTATTGCTCCTCTTGTATGGAAGATAACCAATAAATGTTTAAAATTCAAAAATAGATTGGTGTAGACCAATTGCATGAAATGAATGAAAAGAAAATTAAATGAAAAGAATTAGCACCTAAGTAAACTCTTCAAAACTCAAAAAAATATACTTACCAAGCGGGCGATGCAAAATTGAATTTTGACACTTAGCTTGACAGCAGCGCCCTCTGTACCATTTGTCTATGGATGGTAAACACTTTTTCTCCTTCTTCAAACAATGACAGCAAAGATGCGGAGCCTGTCAAACTCGCTGTTTGAAGAAGGGGAAGGCGGGGAAGGTGTGAAATGTTGAAGCGTTTAGTACAATCGTTTAGGTAGAGATGGCGCGGTCCAACGACATTCACTACCCCTTCACATAGGAGAAGATACAAAGCATCGTCCGCTTGATACTTACCTACAGAGTGATTTTCACTATGCAATCTGTACTACTAGTTGCAACTATAACTACTAAAGCAACATTATGAAGAAAGTTACCTTACTTTATTCATCATGGACTAATGTCATAGCAAAACTTGCAAGGCCGCAATTAGCATACAATTAATTAAACTAAATCAAGCCAAGCTTAGTACCAAGTAGTTACAATATTATTTTCATATGATATTAATGGTGACGGTGTTGCTGCTGCTATCTAAAGGTCATTGCTCGTCCCATTCATCCATCATAATCCAGTAAACCTCATCTTCGTCGGATATGTCAGCGTACGCTTGCTGTGCGTGCTGTGTTGGTGGGGGTGTTTTCTTGAGCGACCGATGGATGTCGACCCTGCCAAAAATTCAATACTTCATTTATAAGCATATGTCTATTATGCAACAACAAACATTTATAGACCATTTTTGCCTTTCAGCATCTGGTCTGTTTTACGAAACAAAATGCCTCATATACCCCTAACAACACCTCTCTACAAACCCCGATCGAGAGCCAAGTTTTGAGTTTCATCACACCATTCATATCCCCTCACATTCAAATCATATTTAACCAAATCTAAATAACGTCTACGTGGTCTACCCCTACATCTCGGCCCATCAGCTTCGACGAACAGAATCCGTTTCGGTAATCGCTCTTCTCCCATGCGTTTGACATGACCAAACCATCTTAGTCTGGATTTTCTTGCTTGTTCTCCTACCGAATCGACGTTTAAATCCCCCCGAATCGTCTCATTTCGGATTCTGTTTTCCCACTGATCGCGGCGCGAGACTCACGAAACCAATATGTTAAGCAAGATAATTTACATTTGTATATAAACCGAAATAAAATGTCAATAAACCAAATGTCAAACTATTGTTTGGTTTGCCACTTTGAAGAATAGTTTGACATTTGGTTTATTGACATTTTATGTCGGTTTATATACAAATGTAAATTAACTTGCGTATAATAGACACATGTCTATGAATGAATTATTAAATTTTTGACAGTGTAGTCTGAAGAATTCACAAAGACCTGAAACATACAAACGTCAATCAAATATGTTGCCAATCGTTGCACTCAAATAAACTCCTTACCTTAGTATAGGATACATCTTGCAGCCATTATGTCGCGATGCCAAACAGTCCTTGTTTGGTTATGAGCAACATCAATCCAATCACTAGCACTATTTCGCATCATTTTGTAGATTTAGAAATTGAATTTTTGATACTAAACGTTGTATGACTCGTCAATTCGGATATGCTGCTATACGAACTGGCTGATTGATTTACACGTCCTGGTGCTTCACCTTGTTGGCGTTGTTCCAATCTCTTCTCTTTTCGAAATCGTTGCATATATCGATTGCTTGATTTGCTCACGACTACTCTGGGCAAGTTAATTATTCCATTTTCAATCGGATGACACTGTTGGCACACTTTAAACCGATGCGATTTCGTTCGTGGGTCGGAACGCCCAAAGCATTTGGCACATGTTTGTGATGTCATCCATTCATCTACAAACCGAAAGACGCAATTGCCTATTTTCTTAAAGCTATTCACCAATTCACGACTCCCTGGGCATCGCGTGTGTTTCCTAATACCAATTAGTGAATTCAGTGCAATTTGCGCTGCTCCCATCTAGATCATCGATGGATTCTTGTTTGTTAATGAGACAGCCGTTTCATCACTCGCTCGATTTGATTTTTGTCCAATTTGAGCCGAACATACTTTTGTGCCGAATGGACAGCCATTCCTTTCTCCGTCATTGCCACACGATTTTCGATGTAAAATTTCCATTTTTCCTTTCCTTTCTTCTTTGGTGAAAGTTTTGGACCATCGCTTTTTTTTCATCTCGAATGCCAAATTTGACATTCCAGTGGTATCGTTGGCTGCTGATCGTGATGTTTTCCTGAAAAAAAAAAAATAAACAAAGGAACGATTACTATTGCAAAAAATATATGTTTTAGACCATTGACACTTACCTCAGTGTCCGTGTCGATGTGCAGACGAACTGTTGCATTACACGATTTCATTCCTGGATCTATGCCCAGCAAGTATACAAATCTATTCCACATATCACGAATTGCCTCTATTGTGGTCACTTGCCCCTCCCGTTCCGGCTCGGTGTCTAGCAACGAAACTGAAACGCTGTACGTCAAAATATGGAAATCGAAAGTCTTTCGTTTGCCGAGTTTGTTAATTTTTACCATATCAAAAACGTATTAACACTAAATGGCCGGATTGCGCTGATAATCTTCGCGTTTTATGTTTATTGGACGGCCATCTTCTGCTGTCGCTCGCTTCATTGCTCCTCTTTTGCAAGCCTGTGTAGCCTCGATCTTGATGTGCTTCAGGTGGAAATCATGCTGTTCCATTTCTTTCACACTCTGAATTCTCAAAGTCTGATTCAGTTCATATTGCTTCATGCGGATAAACTTCTTTATGCGTGACTTGGACCAAGCGTTGAGGTTCGTTTTTGCATTATCAACGTATTGTTCATTGAACGCATTGCCCATTCCCATACGATCAGGCCAAACGAAATTTGCGCCCGCACGCCTGACAATGGATCGAAACTGAAATGGCAGTTTGTTGATATTTTTCAATAGGATATTCTGGAAACAATTGCTGATTATTTTCTTCTCATCGGCGGCGAAAAATGCATCTGTTTCGGAATTGTCATTGTCCATAGACTTTTTGATGTGATAAAGCAGCAGCATTGATGCTAAAACCGAAATACGGGTCGCTGCGAAACACCATTTAAAAGCCAGTTCGGTGAGCAATCGGCGATTTTTCCTTCGAAATACCTTATCGATGTTCATTTTTATAGCAGTGGTGCGATTACCCGAATTGTCTTTCTTATTTTGGTTTTTCTTCACCGTGCTTCCTAATCACAGAATGACATTTATTTATTTCTTAAGATAAGAATGTATTTATCAAGCGAAACGACCTATTTTTAAAACGCATTTCTTGTTTGAATAGAAAAATTGATTGAGAATTATACCCTTTTCACTAAACACTGACTCAATCTGAAAAAATTACAATACTTAAATGTCCAAAGTTCGATACAGCACAAATTCTGCTAATTATTTTTCAATAGCCGGGTTCACAAATTGCTCAGCAAACTAATATGACAAACGGAAAAATGAGAAAAATTGATTATAAATTATACATTTTTCACCAAACACTGACTAAATTACTCGGTTTGAAATAACAATCAGCAAAAATCAATGTTCAACCAACATTCTTATTTGACTTACTTTTCCAAATGCTCCGGTGAAAATGAATGTAAACGGCACAAATTATCACATACTGCTCAGTTTGTTTTGATCGCTTGTCGCACACCATGATATTTTTTTTTGCAAGATTCCCCCAAGAATGTATAAATTCAAACAGTGTTTGAAATAACGCTGCCGAATAGCGCTGAGTCGAGCAACAATTAGTGGATTGTTTATCCCAAAAATCGGATGCGAAAAAAAGCACAGTTTGTTTTGATCGCTCATGTGATGCCACATTGATAACAATTCAACCGATTCTTCCATTTTATTCGATATTTTTCACGAATGAAATTTGAATTTGGCTAAACGAACGTGAATCAAAATTTAATATTTCATTTTATTGTGAAATTGTGAACGACTGTTTGTTTACCTTTTCAATGTCAGTTATCCAAATGAAGTGAGATAAACTGTATGCGTGTCAAATGTTTGCATGAAATAAGTTGTTGTCTGTCATCTTCATATTTAAAAATTGGGCGTTAAAATTGAAACAAAGAAATTAACATAGTAAAACTTCACTATTTCGTATAATAAAACTATAAAATTATTGAATTCTAAATAAAGATTCCTGAATGTTGATAAATTTTCACTGATTCTCATAGTTGGACTACAACTGCATTTGACTCTATTTCAGCGGTAAAAATGTGTGAGAGCATTACATATTTTGACGTCAAAAATGTGCAAATAGCATTACATAAATGTCGCGTGGGTTAGCACTTGTTTTGAATTTATATTGATAACGAACATTCAATTTTTCGTTCAGCGTTCATTGAAACCTATCTCTGGGGTTACCCGATCATTTATTATGAAATTCATTCTAACAATAAATACATTATTATACATCTTTTTTCTTCATACAGACAACGTTTAGAGTTAATGCGTGAGATGTATCACAATGAGGCCGAACTGAGTCCCACGTCCCCCGACTATAACGTTGAAAGTTTGACTGGTGGTGATCCATTCTATGATCGCTTTCCATGGTTTCGAATGGTTGGTCGGTCATTTGTGTATTTAAGTAATCTACTGTATCCCGTTCCATTAGTTCACAAAGTGGCAATTGTTAATGAACGTGGTGATGTTCGAGGCTATCTGCGTGTTGCTGTTCAGCCTGTTATGGATGAGGAAAGCATTGATTTCAATAATGGAGTGAAGCAATCAGCAAAAATTCTTTTCGATGACGATGAGAAAGATCAGAAATACCGCATCAATTGCAAGGATGATCGATCTAAGCTTCCAAAGGTCGAAGGTGAAATTAAAAATTATTTAAAACCATATACGTATTACGAGCGGCAATGCTAACTGCTTTTAAACGGTCAAAATACGACTCTAACTTTAAATGCAATAACTTTCATTATTTGTTGCTGTTTTTGTATCTCCGGAACGGTGTAAATATTGTCGGCACATAATACAAAAATAATACCTAATTGGAATCGATTCGTGTGTGTCGACAACTTTCATTATATTAAAAAAGAAGTTGTCCACAAATCTAGACGAAAATTTGTTACTTTTGCGGACAATTTCATCATTGATATATGATTGACTGAGAATGAAAACGAGATTTCATATTTAGCCTCTTGCTCTTTCTTATAAAATTTCCTGTTAGCTAGAGCAAGAGGTGAGATGTGAAGTCTCACTTTAATTCTCACTCATTCATATATGATAAATCATATAACTTTAGTTATCTAATTTTGAGTAAGAGAGGAATTTTGACACATAATGTGACAGACATATATCTTTTTAATAATATATGAATGAAATAATATTAAAATTCCCTCAAACCTATATGAATTCACATAATGTGACCTTGCTAATTGCTTTAAAATCTTACTATTCGCATTAAACCAATACCAACCCGCACGCACGCAGAGAACTTTCTCCAGCGATGCGAAGCGACTCCTTACTTTTAACTTATGGAACATTTGGCACTTATTTTTTCCAAATACATAGATGTTGAGATAGAAGATGCTGATTCCGGCCGTGGAGATTCAAGTGTATCATCTGAAGTTCATGATTCAACTGAAGAAACTGGGGAACATTTGCAAATTGGAAAAGAATTAACATTCCGAGTGACAGTCTTACAAGCAACGGGAATATCATCAGAATATGCAGACATCTTTTGCCAATTCAAGTAATAATTTATTCATTATGAAATTATACGCTGTAAAAATCTAGTACTGCAAAATTTCAACATATTTCAATAGCAGATAGCCGGGTCGTCAGTATTCTATTTAAATAGATTTCTTTTTCATAGTGGTACACACAAAAAATCAAAAGAGTATGTCTACTCTGAACTTCATATTAATCGGAACATTCACTCCTCAAACGGAGCTATCAACACCAAAATTGGTGTAAATACACTTTTTACCCCTGTATTGGTGTATATTACTCTGCTTATAATATCGACATTTAAAATACGTTGCAAATTCAAATTATGAATAATGTGTATTGTTAAACTAAATATTCACACTCACTGCCGACGGCTCTATGCAAAATTGACAACACAAAAATGATGGAACATACTTTGCACTGAGCCGTCGCCAGTGAGTGTGAATATATCAGTGCAACGATAGATATTAGCAGTCACAGCGCATTGGCGTGTTATTTTCATCTCATTCTGATGCAATGTCAAATATACAAATGTAAGAGTATTTGGTGCGGTTACTCCGAAATAAGAGTAAATGAAATAGTCTGATGAGTAAACGTTTCAATCACTCTAACATACAGAATGACAATATTATATATATTTTGTGTGTGTATAAACTTTAATCTTGGAAATAATCTAAATAGACTATTAACTAGTATCAAAAACCACTTAAATATGGGTGTTAATCGAGGGGAATATCACTTAAAAGTAATAGCAAAAAACAGAGTAATAGTTGGAATTTCAAAAGTAATAGCAAGCCGTTTTTCATTACTTTTTGAAAATCAATTAGTTTTGCTATTATTCCAGAAACTCTGCAATTGGTTTTTTATTACTTTAATTTTGCTATTGGTTTGCTATTAGTTTGCTGGGTTGCTATTACTTTTAGTCAAAGACTCAAATATGAATAGTAATAGCGAACGAATTGCAAACCAATAGTTAACCAATAGCACCAATAAGGCAATAGAGAACTAATAGCACTGATTCATACCAATATCAATAAATGAAAAAGTAGTTGCTGAAGTGATTTTCCCATTGATGTAACCAGCGGACACCCACCAAACCACTGCTAATCAGATATTCATTCCGAGTCTCATCCACACCCGCAGCCTTACCCCAACTCAACTTATTAATTGCAATCTGAATTTCACCCATAGAAAAAAATGCAAATTGAAATGAGACCAGAAATTTTTTTTGCATAAAAATGAGACCCAAAATTTTTTCATTGGTTGTCTCATTTTTATCTTCAAATTTTCCGGGGTCATTTTTACTCTCAAAATTTTCTGGTCTCATTTCTACATTCATACTTTAAATGTTTTTCGATCTCATTTTTATCCTCAAAATTTTCACGATCTCAGTTTTATTCTTCAAAAATTCCAAGTCAAATTTTTGTTTTAAAAATTTTCCGGGTCCCACATTTGTTTTCAAATTTTTCTAGTCTCATTTTAATTTTCACAATAGTTAGAGGTCGGTTTTTATTCTCACCCATTCAACTTAGATCACACGTTTTCAATCAACGTGAATTGAGTACAGAAACAAAGATGTTGATTCACGGGTCAATCTTCAGACCAACTATTCTATATGGAAGCGAGAGCTGGGTTGATTCTGAGAATTTGATTCATGATTTGGAACTGTCTGATATGAAAGTGTTGAGAATGGTTTCGGGAATCTCGCGCCGCGATCAGTGGGAAAACAGAATCCGAAATGAGACGATTCGGGGGGATTTAAACGTCGATTCGGTAGGAGAACAAGCAAGAAAATCCAGACTAAGATGGTTTGGTCATGTCAAACGCATGGGAGAAGAGCGATTACCGAAACGGATTCTGTTCGCCGAAGCTGATGGGCCTAGAGGTAGGGGTAGACCACGTAGACGCTATTTAGATTTGGTTAAATATGATTTGAATGTGAGGGGATATGAATGGTGTGATGAAACTCAAAACTTGGCTCTCGATCGAGGTTTTTGGAGAGGTATCTTTAGGGGTGTATGAGGCAATTTGTTTCGTAAAACAGACCAGACGCTGAAAGGCATTAATGGTCTATAAATGCTTGTTGTTGTTGTTGTTGTTAAATGTATAGTGAATCAGTATCTCTTACACAATGCAAAAATACCGTTGATGTTAAAAAACGAAACTTATATTTTTCATTCGGTTTGGAGTGATTAAAGATTATGAGGCTATCTAATGACCTCACAGTTTTCAAGCGTATACAATATAGATTGAGATTATGTGTCCTATAAATCTTGTCTTTTTTTCCATAGCTTTTTAAACCGACAGGAGGAAGCGTTTTCTACAGAGCCTGTTAAAAATACTGGATCTGGCGCTCCGTTAGGATTTTACCATGTGCAAAACGTAAGTTTATTACACTATTCCGAAAAATATAAACACCTTAAATAAAAAAAAACAAGAGCATATTGTCATATGTTTTTGTAAATATATCTGTAACCTTTTGTCTGTTTCACGCATGGTTTTTCCGTGATTCTGATTATAAATTTCCATCATAAGAAAAACTGAGCGCATACCAGAGGCTAGAATATACAGAAGAGAAGAACTGAATAGATTTGAAGCACAATCTACCGTCTCTTTCATTGCACACAGGCCAAATCCTGACAAATTGGTTTTGATTTCTGTATAATATATAATATATTTACTAACACAAGTAAGATGTATTAAAGTTATACTGTAATCCTAAGGTGTTGTGAACATTCAAATTTGTATACAAATATGCTAAGAACACTCAAATATAAGAATACAAATTCTGCGCACACAGCTGTTTGTGAAGCAAAGTGTCAAATCGATGTGACAATTTGAATAGTTTGCTTGGATTAGTTCGTCCCGTTCTGCTAGAAAGCAGTATAAAGATTTTAATGTTTTGTGTACATCTTAGAACCTCTGTATAACTTTAATTTCCTTGTGTATATTAAACAAAAATCATAATGAATATGACAGGGATTTGTATGTGTGCTCCAAGACCATTCCCGCCCTGAGGATTACATTGACGAATGACAATTAGCAAATTCTGAAGACAAATTAACTGGAGAACATTACTTTAACAAAAATAAATCTGTGAAAAATTCTAAGGCCATACCCATAGCCCCATGGGTATAATTCAATTGTCAAAATTAAGCACGAAATTTCCGAAATAATTAAAGTAGAGGGTTAATGTTGTCAGTTGTTGGTTTAACTTCATGTAATAATACAAGTTGTCTTTGGTGTCATTATTTTCAGATAACGGTGCCTATAACTAAATCGTTCATTGAGTTCATAAAAGTGCAACCAATTACTTTCAAAATATTTGGCCATTATCAGCGACATCCGTTGCATAATATTGCAAAACAAGAGTTTCAAACTCGACCTCCTCCTCGTCGTATGTTACCGCCGAGTA
This sequence comes from Obolodiplosis robiniae, assembly GCA_028476595.1. Taxonomy (NCBI): domain Eukaryota; kingdom Metazoa; phylum Arthropoda; class Insecta; order Diptera; family Cecidomyiidae; genus Obolodiplosis; species Obolodiplosis robiniae. The sequence goes on along the minus strand of CM052017.1, from coordinate 86,006 downwards.
TTCCAATCAGTCAACCAGTGCGGAGTCCGAAGTTTGGTCCATTACCATGTCCACCAGCATTATCATCTACAGTTTTGGCAAAACATGACATATTAGTTTGGTTCGAAATATGTGAGTTGGCGCCGACTGGAGAATACGTACCTTCAGTTGTTGAGCATAGCGATGACCTCCCTTGTCGTGGTTTGTTCTTGCTTCACCAAGGAATCCAGCGTCGTATTCGTATAACCATAGTACATGAACAAACGCAGGAGGTTAAGTGGAAAGATATTCGTGAGCTAGTTGTCGGTATGTTGATTTTCCTTATACAGGTTGATCCTCTGTATAGACCAATACAGATTTACATGTAATTTATCAATATTAATGTCGAAATTTTGATTACCTGTTTGATGGTATTCGGTACGGGCAATGAATGTTCTCGGCTGGAAATAAAGCTCAGATACCGAGTGAACAGCTATTGCTGAGGTCCGTTATAATTAGAAAAACCAAATACCGAGACAAACTACGATTCAGCTTCGATCATAGCCTGGTCATTGGTCAATTCTTGATGTGGAATTTTGCGCCATTATCGTTGACGATTGAGATCATGGAAGCGATTGTTGACCAATTATGATCGTCATCGATATTTTTAGAATCGTCAACGATTGGAATTTAAATCCATATATATATTTATAAATCGTGCATGATTTCAATCCGTCGACGGTCAAGAACGTTCAAAATCGTAGACTTTTGTGTGCTTGATCTATTTCCAAGGCGGACTGTTGCCCAAAAGATCACCAACATTTGTCCCTGATTGTGAACCTTGGAAATTGTACCTTCATCTGCTCAATATCTGTCAAATTCTAAAATATTGATCACCTGTGTCGAAATATTCTCTGCACATATGGTTTTAAATCAGAGTGAATGTACCTAATGAGAAAAATTATTTAGGTCGTATACGAAATATGCCTGAGCCTGCTGATGAATTAGATGATGACTCATGCGTTTTATCACTGGGCCTATTTCCCGGTGAAATACTTGAGATACCAGGGGACGATCGGTAAATGGCATTTGATATATTAAATATTCAATACATACACACTGAATAAAAATCATATGGGTATGTCTTCATTAGCTTGTTTCTTGTCGTTTGCAAACTTTCAGTGGTCTTTTTTATATGGCGAATTTGCAAAGTCAATTGGCCAACCTTTTCTAACATTTGACCAGCTGGTCTACTCTTCATACAAAAAAAGTTTGGAAACGTTGAAAACTTATCTAATGGTTACATGACCACAGTTTTTTTGTTCAGTGTGTACAATAAGCGAATCATATTTTAATTGAAACTGTCCAAAAATGAATTCGTAAACAAAATACTTTCTTAGAGAAAAAAAGGAATATTATTGATAATACCTCTCACAATTGCGCACAATTATAGAAAAATACGGCTGTACATAAAATATAAAAACTTGCTATGTACTTTTAGATCCTTCTTTCGGTTTGAAGCAGCTTGGGATTCGAGTTTACACAATTCTAGCCTCTTGAACAGAGTAACTCAAACTGGGGAAACTATTTATATTACACTCAGTGCTTATTTAGAGGTCTGATATACAATATATAAATATGTTAAGTGTGCAACGCATAACAATTTATTTATTTTTAGCTGGAAAACTGTGCTCGACCCGCAATAATCACAAAGGACTTAAGTATGGTAATATATGGACGAGATGCTCGCACAGGTCCACGTTCATTGAAACATCTTTTCTCGGGACAATATCGCAATCCAGAAGCAAATCGCTTATCCGGAATATACGAATTGTCATTAAGACGCGCCTCAGAAGCAGGTAGTCCAGGTAGACATATCTAGAACTTAAAGAAAGAGAGAGGGTTGTGTGAACAAAAACTTTTTGTTCTATCAAATGAAGCGTGCATTGCAAAAAGGGTTTATGAGACAAAATGAAAAAAACAATTTTCTTACATAGATTTTAAGTCTATAACATCATTTTACATAAAAAGTAAGTGCAAAATTATATTGACCGCAAAATCGAGCATTGAGCCTGTAAATTTCGCACTCAAACAAGTAAATATAATTTGTATTTTACATGAAAGCGGAAAGAACCAGAGCTAAACAAAATTCTTATTTTGCGCGTTACCTTCGAACATCAAGTTTGACATCTCATATGACCTAACACTTCTATAAATACACAAATTTTAAACGAAGGGAATTCTATTCGGATACCAACCGGAGGTTTCATTCAATACCTATACATGTTAAGGGGCAATGAATGCCAATGAAGCGCGCCATCTTTACCTATTAGACCCAATACTAAACTCTTCAACATTTCAATAATTTTTGGAATTCAATGCAATTACGCTGCCGAGTAGCGCTGGGCATCGTCGTGTACAATGTAAATCAAGATTCAGTTTTGCATCTTCCGGTCGTCCAATACTGAATAAGTATGGAATACTCCGTATTCGAATGAACGTGTGTGCATTGGTTCGAGCTCAGAACGACTGTCAAACTGATTTATGATTGAGGAAGAATAAAAGCTTCTTCTCGCAGCACAGATAATAAGAGTGAACTACAGAAAAATTGTCAACAAAAGTGAACTATAGAGAAATTGCCAGTAAAAGTGAACCAAAAAAAAGTTGTAACAAAAGTGAACTATAAATTAAATTTTCCATATTTTTTTCGTGCGCGTGAGGCTTGTACAATGTTCTACAGAGTTATAAAGGATATTTTTTTGTTCAACTTTTTTAAACGTTGTTCAAGCCTATTTCTTACCACTTGAGCAAAATTTCGCTTTTTTTGTCCACATCTACTGGCAATTTTTCTAAAGTCCATTTTTATTGGCAATTTTTATGTAGTTCACTTTTATTTTCTGTTTTGCGGAAAGAAGTTTTTATTTATAGGAGAATCAAACAAAGTGTGTGTGTGTTTTTTTTTTATTTTTATTTAATTTTTTTTTTTTTTTTGCTAGGAGGGGGGAAATCTTGCATAGGGTTCGTCGGTGCTACGCGTCAGTGTGCTGGATTCCTACCGACTAAAACCCTCCTCCTGTTCTCTTGCCGGTCCTCCCTGGGCCTACCGTAAGGTATTACTTCGGGGGGCCTGCTGCGCTCATGCGCCCTCCGTTTCTATTTCTTGTACTCCTTCATCCTCTGCTGCTTGGTCTTCGTTCCATTTTGAACTTAGTCTGGACTTATTTTGGCCACTGCGTTTGCTACTGCATTCCATATATTCTTGTCTACGTACATTCTTTGTACCACGTTCTCCGCGCTCGTGTTTGGCTCCGTCTGGGTCAGCATTACCGCTCGTTCCGATTTAAATCGGGGGCAGGACAAGACTACGTGATCTGCTGTTTTTTTGGTTTGGTCAAAATTTGGGCAGAAGGGTGATCTTGCATGTCCAAATCTGTGTAGGTACTTCCTGAAGGATCCGTGCCCCGATAGAAACTGGTTCAGGTCAAAGTTTATTTCGCCGTGTTTTCTGTTTGTCCATGCTGCGATATTTGGGATCAGCTGGTGGGTTCATCTGCCTTTCTCCGAGGCGTCCCATTCCGCCTGCCATCTGCAAATCGACTCCTTCTTTGCTTGCTTTCGTGCTTGTCGGGCACTCAGCGCGTTTCTCGTTCTCTAGCTGTAGCACTGGCTGTCTCGCCTATCGTTATAGTGATAGGGTTCATGCCGGCTAGTACACAGACCGCGTCGAAGGATTTGGTCCTGTACGCGCTCGTTACTCTCATCGCTGATAATCTGTGTACTCTATTCAGCAGTACCTAGTTTCTCTTTATCTCTAGAGCATTTGTCCATGCTGGGCCGCCGTATCTCAATTTTGACGGGGTGACGCTTGCTAGGAGGCGCCTTCTGCTGCTTCTTGGGCCCTACGTGTTCGGCATTATTCTCGCTAGTACTGTGTGGGCCTACGCTGCGCTTTCACAGATGTATTCGACGTGTTCGTTGAAGTTCAAGCGGTCGTCCAACATTACTCCGAGATACTTCAGTTGTCTTTCTGATGATATTTCGTTGTCTCCGACGGTGGTTTTTGCTGTCACCGGCTGAGCCAGCTGTAGTTTAACTGTGCTCAGCCATTTTCTCACTACTTCTATCGCTTCTGAGGCGAGAGCTTCTACTTCTACTGTAGATTGGCCCACTACTATAATGACTATGTCATCAGCGAAGCCAACAATTTCTACTCCGGCTTCTTTTTAATTACAATTTCCATTACTACTGGTAATTCTTGATGAATACCACCATTACATCTGACGTGTAATGTGTAATGGCGAAAATGTATTTAAATACGTGTTTCAATGGTTACTTCACAATTCTGTGTGTGTGTGTGTGTGTGTGTGTGTGTGTGTGGCATGTCCCTCTGAATAAAAATGCCCTCAAATTAGGGCACAAGCTTATAATTTCGCGAATACCAAAATCGATTTAGGCGTAAGCTAGATCAACCTGAACATAATTAAATTTGCTGTTTCACAGAACAAAAAACCTGATAACAAATTCAAAAATATATTTAAAAATATTATTGTATATAAACGAATATGTCATAATTCTGCTGTCTTAAATCATAAACATTTGCTAGAGTTCATATATAAAAAAGCCATTCGCAGCTTAGCATGTACAAGCTTCATTCTCAGCCATTTGTAATCATTCGTTCGAGTGAGAAGCTCCTATTCCTCAGATTCTAGTAGCTTAAGCTACAGTGACAGGCAAACTCGATTAAGCAATGTTTTTCGTTTGTGGATCAAGAAATACGCAAACAATTTAAGTTCGGCCGATTTTATTGTTTAATACTGGTCAAAAGAATTTGATTACACTATGAGTGAAATATGATATCCGAACTTAAATTGTTTGCGTATTTTTTGATTTGCAAGCGGGGGGCATTGCTTAATCGAGTTTGACTGTCACTGTATATAGTATATTAAAATGACATTCTTACCCAATTTAAATGAGATTCAGGTTGAGTTAAATTTGTCTAATCTGATCCAACCCAAATTTTTTGGATCCGGCTCGATTCGCTTTAGAAGTTTCAGGTCGTGTCTTGAGATGCCTCTTTAAACAAAAGGCTCAAATCCATTAATTTCATAGTCGCGTTCGGATAAGCCTAGTTTAAAGTTCCCATGCGAAAAAAATCCAAGATCGTAGTATTGTATACGTTTTTCAGTGTAGTAATAGAGACGCCTATATGAAATTACGTATGGTTCGACTTATAATATTATATAATAGCGGTTTTGGCGGATAATTGCCGTTCTTCTTCGTATTTGTGTTTCGCCGTAAAAACTGCCTAATAATAGCGTACCATAGGTAATTTTGTATTGACGCCTGTTTGCGACAATGTAGAGACTCGACGGATAGTAGTGTTAGTTTGAAAATAACTGTATATAGTGAACAAAGAACTGAAGTGCTAATTGAACGAATGATTAATAACAATATTTGAATATTTTTTAAAAAAAGGAGTTCAACGGAGACAACGACGTGTGTTGGACACAAGTTCTACATACGTTCGCGGAGAAGAGAACTTGCACGGTTGGCGGCCACGGGGGGATTCCTTGATATTTGATCACCAAGTATGTGTAACCTCAATACTAATTACTTAATGACAAAAGGTATTGACTATCGCTGAGATCCACAGAAAAAAACATTCAGATCTATGGCAAATCATTCAGATCTATGGCAAATTTACAAAAGTACACCTAAATGTATTCCAACGTTTGATGAACTTACACTTCATCCTTAGTTGTCATGCATTCTACTCTCCTGGTGGTACAGTTTTACATTTTGCGATATGTTATTGAAATAATATATCGTATTAACGTAAATAACATTATTATTCGAAGAAGATGGATCTTGTAAACGTTAATATTATGTTAATAAGATAAGTAATTAACAAGCTATTAACGTTAATAAGATAAAATCTTATTATTAAATGAGATTAATCTTATTAAATTAATAAGATTATATCATATTATTTAATAAAATTTTATCTTATTAATTATTAAGATTGATTTTATTAAATAATAGGACTTGTCTTATTTATTAATTAGGTTCTACCTCATTATTTAATAAGATTCCATTATATTAATTAATAATATTTCATCTTATTATTAAAAATAAATAATAAGATTTATCTCATTAACTAACAAGATAAATAATAACAAAGAATCTCATTAACGTAATAAATTCGGATCTTATTAACGCCATTATTTGGCCAAAATTCAATGAAGAACCATACAAATAAATATCATTACATATTACCAAGTTATTAACGTTAGTAATATGTTATAGTGTATAAGATCGGACTTCATCAAATTATAATGATAAGATGAATATGTTATTATTTATTTATTTATTTATGGTTCTTATTTCAAGGTATAAAAAACAGGAAATCTCAATTACATTCTACACCTCTTTGTTTCGGTTTTTTGTTGACAATATTTGTCTCAATCTTAAATTACTGATTTTAGTTATTTATTCTTATTAAAATATTAATGCGCGTAAATCTGTACCTGATGGAATGTTTGGACATTCGTTCCAAACCTCTCGTCGTAGGGCACGCTGTTTTTGTAGAGGATATTACAAGGAGCTACAGCCTACTACAAAAAGCATCCAAGGCGAATACATCATGGAGATTTTTTTCATAACAATCTTGCGCCGATATTGTCGAAGCGGTAGCCCCTTGAAATATTGAGTTTTTGATTAAGTTCAAAATAATTTTAAAAAAAATATTGAGTTTTTACCCAATATTATAGGTCTCTACCCCTTTCTTAACTAGTAAGAGATAATTAAAAAGTTATATACAACAAATAAAGTCAAAGACTTTACAGAAACAACGTATTCTAGACTGTACGCCAGCGTTGAATATGCTGAAATTATCATAGATTCTAGTTACTTCTTAAAAATATAATACGAAGTACTTGCCTTTACATCTCAGTAATATTCAGTTTTATTTCGAAAACCGCTATGTTTGAAGCACAAGTTGGGAAATTCAACATCATCAACAATTCCGTCGTATTCGAAAATATTCCCAAAACTCATTTCAATTCCATTTATTTCTAAATATTTCCTTGAAAAACGTAGCCCAATAATGTGTTCGAAGGCAATCGTGTTCACGATTCCATACAATTGATAAACAATTTGTGGGTTTCATATGCAACACCAAACAAAAAAATTAAATATTAAATGTAATTGTATGGATTCCTTATATCTGCATTTATTATATGGGAACCTTTATGCAATTGGAATGACTTTTTTTTCGAATGTGTGTTTGATGTATCAATGGGGCCAATTTTTATGGGGTTTTTAAAATTTTTTTTGGCTTTTTTTTTTCAAATATAGTGGGAGCTCGAAAAATTAACTCGTTTGGAAGAAGTTGGACGAGTGCGTCATTTATTGCAACTTCGCGAACGACTTGGGCTGGACACAAATCCCAATCCAACAACAAAAACAGAGAAAGATGTCTGTAATTTGGCTGCAAGAGCATCAAATTCACCCGTACACATGGTCATACCACCATCACCACAAACACCTATTCAAGATGCCCATTTATGTGAGTTTGTATTTGTTTGCCTTTCATGAATGATAGAAATAGAATAATATGTGTCGGTATCTCGATGCAGAATGTAGTGATTTTTATTGAAAAACCATAATTATTATTTACTACATTTACACATTTTATTCAGTATACATATCTATGAGTGAGATGTAGAGTGGTGCATGTACATTTAAAATAACATAGACATACACCACTCTACGTCTCACCCATAGATATTATGAATATGTATTATGAATATTTTTAGTGTGAGTGACTTTTTTTGTCTTGGTAGACCATTTACCACCTACTCATCTACAATATAATTGAGCTCTTGGGAATATAGGTGATAGTTTGCGCCGGAGTGTAAGATGAGCTTTGCTTTCAAACACCAGGGGGAAGACACAATTTAGGGATCATTCAAAATTGTAGTGAATCACAAAGATGCAAAACGATATAATGTTTATTCAACGAATGATTTTCAAGCTACATTATGAACAATGTTTTATTATGTCATTTAGTATAGTGAGAGTGACAATAGCAGAGCATTGACCTTACGTGTTAAGGCGTTTATTGTTGTCTCCGGCTACAGTTGAGAGTAAAAATATAGTTACTTCTTATTACTAATAACTGCTAGTAAATAATAATAAGATGGCATCTTATAAGTCTAATAAGGTGAATAATAAATATAGTTGCTAGAATGTTATTAGTGAAAAGTAAGATGCGAAATATTTCATAAATATCTTACTAGCAGTATATTACTGGCGAAGTTATTAGAGTACATTTTTGATTGGATGAGAATTATTTGAGTGCCTGCGGTGCCTGGGCATACCGCATACGGAAAAGTGGAAATTCGATTTCTCCGGACTTTAGAGTCGGAAAATCGAAAATATTTCGCAAAGACAAACAACCGACATTATAGCCGGGACGAATAGGACCAAAGGATCAGAAAACATATTACTTATTATATTTTCTGCAGGAATTATTATTTCTTATTCAATCTTATTCAGTGAATAAGATTGTTATAAGAAATATTTATTCCAATGAGACCCACTTCCAGATGATTCTATTAATAATAATCATCTGGAAGTGAGTCTCAATGGGTCCTCAAGATCGATCAGAACTGCTCCCGAGTCTGGGTTTTAGTGGATTCTCAAGATTGATCAGACTGCCTCCGGGAACAGGTCTGGTCCATTCTGAAGATCCACTAAAACCCACTTCCGGAACTGGGAGCAGTTCTGATCGATCTTGAGAATCCACTGAAGCTCCCTTCCAAATGAATCTATTTATAATAAGATTGGAAAAAGTATTACTTATTACAATATTATTCACTGAATAAGAAATCAAATCGCATTTTATTCAAAACTCTTAAGTAATAAGATTTACAATAAACATTCCAAAATGACCCGTCTATAACCGACATCATTTTGAAAATTGGATGCCTGGGCACCGGCATTTTCTGGAAAATCGGAAAATCGAATTCTCATCCAATCCTAATTGTACTCTAAGATAATAACTTCGCCAGTAATATACTGCTAGTAAGATAATTTCACTAAGAACATTCTAATAACTATACTTACTAGATATGTTATTAAATTCAAAGTGATAAGTAATAATATAGTTCGATCAAATATGTCGTTTGTTATGATTCACTATGATTTACTTTGATTCAAAATGATTCACTGTGATTCATTGTGAATTATTTTTGCATAAACTTAAACTTAAACATAAGGACGTAGTAACGCGCGCCGAGAATAGCTTGTAATTTTCACAAATTCACTCAATTGTCTTCTTTTTTCCAATGAGTTAATAAATAAAATTTATTTGTTTTCATATGTTTATTCTAGCAAGCATTCTACCGGATCGCGAATATTCCGCCCGTGAAAAGGTTTCACTCTTGCGTTGCATCAATTTAATTCAAGGACGTATTGGAAGTGCTGCAAATGGTGTGTCAAAAATAGATAGCTCAACTTCTGGAAATATTCTAGATGTGTCACCATCAGGAGATGAAGGATGTGCTGATATGAATACAAGCTATATTTCAAGTAGTTCGATTGAACTTTGCTCACCAGATAGAGTCGATATGCCAAGTGGCTGGGAAGCACCAGCACCACCTGTTCAACCTATTTTACAGCCTCTGAGACTCTATGTGCCCGAACTTGAAGAAATCAGAATCAGCCCAGTTGTAGCACGAAAAGGTTTTAATTTCTCATTTTATTTATTTATGTCTAGCAATAAACTAATTCTTAAACATTTAATTAATAAAGGCTACCTCAATGTCTTAGAACACGGCGGTTCTGGGTGGAAGAAGCGCTGGGTGGTAAGAAATTTTTATTCGATTTACGTTGCTAATGTGAAAATAAGGTGACTGTGGGATTGGAATTGCAGATTTTTTTTCCGACTGAGCAGTTTACTAATTTAGGACATTTTGATAAACTTGCTGACTGATATTTTGTATGGGAGTTGATTAAAGAAACTATAAACTCAGCCAAGCAAGTCAAAATGTCCCAAAATAGTCGACTGGCTGCTCGGCTATTTTTTCTAACAAGGGAATTCATTTACTCTTCTTGAATAATAGAAATAATATTTGCATTGAAATGTGACATGGAAAATTATTTTTAGTGAAAAAAAATAAAACAACAATGAATGCGGGTACTAACACGTTCAAACCCTTAGACCCTTCCCACATCCGACTTTGTTTAACAAAATACGCCGTTCGTTTGTAGCTTTTCGAAATACCGATTATTTTTCATGCAAGAATTTGGCTTTATAGGATTTCATTATATTTTTCAGGCAATGTATTTCGTATAGTTGTTTATCCATGCAAGACGAAACCGTCATGTCTTCCAAAAGAAACACATTACCAGAAGCTGGCCAGTCATATCTGAGCAGCTACTGCTCTTGTTTTGAATCTCTTTGGTACAAACGTGTGAATAGTTTCGTTTTTGTACTTAGCTTTTCGGAGGATATCTTTCTGCCTAACTGATTCATATATCCGCTGCATATCCGCATCTAGGGGGAAATCACTCAGAAAAAGTAATTGTCAAAATTAATTTCACAATTATTTTTTCAGTTACAATTACTTTTTTTCTTGCAATCACTTTTCATTTCATAATTGCTTTTGCATGCAAAATGACAAAAGTAATTGCAAAATTAAAAGGAGTTGCAAGAAAAATAGTAATTCCCATAGTAATTTTTTTTGAAAAAATAATTGTGAAAGTAATAGTGACAATTACTTTTTCAGAGTAATTTACCCCTTGATCCGCATTCATATAGCCAACTACAGTTTGGGAAATAATTTTGCCGACACTCTCATTCTTTAGAAAAAACACAAAAAACTCAATGAATTTCATCAAGATATCCGAGCGGTGAAGTGCAAATAACTTATATTTTTCACAGTCATGGGGACATAGTTTCGAATCTCGGTGATGCGAAATGATTTTATTTCAAATTGTTTCACACACGTAAATCTTAGATCATATATTTACCAAAATGTGACATTTTCACAATCCATACCAGTATTTGTTTGGAATTGCTAAGAACTGTACTAGTATTGGTGTATTCTGTCATGCTGTCATTGTGTAAAGGCGCGCAAACGATTTAAAGTCAACATGCAAGAGAGCATGGCAGAATACACCAATACTAGTACAGTATAAATAACCAATAAATACCAATACTTGTATGAATTGTTAAAATGCCACATTCTGGTACATATACAATACAATCCAAGATTTACGTGTGTATTTGATTCGAAACTATAGCGTGCTTTGCGAAATGCCAAATACAATCAATCTGAATTTAGCTTTTTACGTCAGCTTACCGATTCTACAGTTAGAAATTAAATTTTTAACCGATTTCCAGGTTAAAGGTCTAAGCCAAAAATCGGTTAAAATTTTATTTTCCAACTGCAGTGTCGGTCCCGTGCAACAAAAAGACCGTTGTACGTATGAGTGTGGTCCAGTATGGTACTACAATCCTCTCACCAATAGCCACTTGTAAAACAAGCAAAATTATGCTTGATTTAAAGACTGTTACACTCAAAAGGGTATATTCGGTCTATAAAAGTAAAATGTTTTTTTATGCAGATATCACAAAAGGATTTCTCTTGAAATAATCTATTGTATTGTATATACTTGATTTCTTTTGAGTTTTTTCGATTTACCGCATGCACAAGGTGGGAAATAATGCAGCCGATATTTAAAGTAGAAAAGGGCACATTTTAAGCTTTGAACAAGGACGCATATGAGCAATTCACTAATAATGCACTAAAAAGAAATAGCAAATACAATGGTGCAATCGACAGTAATAGCGAAGCACCGGAAGTGATGCCGGTATATTGTGTGTCTCGCATTCATTTCTATAGCAAGAAGAATATATCTCTGTTTCCATTTTTATTTCGGCTAAATACAAAGTATTGTCAATTTTTTTCTTAACAAAATCATTATAAAAATTGACAAAATCATATAAAGGTTTTTTTTTAAAAAAAATCACAAAATCATTTAAAATCTCATTTTGATCTATTAACAAAAAAGTCTTTATTTTCAATTTCCCAAAATTACGAATTCGACTAAATTTTCCCTGAAAAATGACAAGATCGTCTCAAATTCCCCAAAAAGTCTATGTCCAAAAATTGTATCAAAAGTGACAAAACTATCTAAAATCCAATTATGTAACAACAGAATCGTTAATATTTTCTTTTTGCGAAAATCGTCTCAACATCATTTGAAAAAATAAGGAAAAATTCAAATTTGAATACATTGAAGGAACTAAGCGTCTGAACTACCCCAATTTGCTATAACTCCATTGAAAAAATTCGCCTTTTTGGCGTTTTGTTGACGTAATGTTCACGCCAAAATTTTTCCATTTACGTTTGATTTTGGCGTTAGAGCATTTCTCCGTTATTTTAATTAGAAAAAATGGCGTGAACCAAAATTTCAAGTTTGTGTGTGTTTCATTATTAGGATTATGTGCTCTCATCAACCGCAGAATTCAGCGTGCACTGCGCGTACACATTATGTATGATAAACGCTAGCAAATGAAATGTGCGACAAAACGCAGCGAGCATTCAAATATCGCAATATCGCATCAAAGAATCATGAACAGGCGCAGAAACACATAAACATGTTTCTTATTGTGGCGCAAAAATAGTGTATGGGTTTCTACGTCTGTTTACGCTCCGCTATTATATTTGTATGCATGATTCGCACGTCAACGGCGCTATTCGGTATTCTGCGTCGCTCACTCAATATAGAAATGAGAGCACATAATCCTAATAATGAAACACACACAAACTTGAAATTTTGGTTCACGCCATTTTTTCTAATTAAAATAACGGAAAAAGGCTCTAACGCCAAAATCAAACGTAAATGAAAAAATGTTGGCGTGAACATTACGTCAACATAACGCCAAAAGGGCGAATTTTTTCAATGGAGAATTTGTTTTCATACCAAATTTCGGAATCTGTGAAAATTCTGGCTCACGATATATAGCGTTTTAATTGAAAAATTACTCCTATAAATAAGCTTAACATATTTACATGAACGACAATGGATTGTAATCCGTGGCCTCACTGCAAGAAGAACAGTGATTGTAATTTTGCTAGATGAGCTATATCGATGAGCTGAGATACCGAGATGTGGGCATGCGCGTCGTGTGCTCGAGTTAATTTAAGTAAAACAACTGAGTTTTATTCCAAACGGTAAACCAATATTTCAAGTGACAACTAATTCAAAGCAAACAATATTTAAAGTAAAGATTGATAAATCAATGGTATATTCGATGCCATAACTTTCTACCCTGTTAAAATTAAATTTTCCTCAATTTCCCAATTCTTATCCATTTATCATGCATCAACTTCTTATGTTATCCTTATGAATCTTTTTTCTTTTGTCTGTAATTATAATAACTCCTTTATCTTCCTTCACCACATGTTTAGTAGAAGTTTGGCAACGTTTATCACGTCGGTTATTTTTTGCAAAAATTACATCTCCCGGGTTAAAATGTTTAAGTTATCTTTTTTGGTTTTGAATATGAATCATCTTTTCCTGTGCTTCCTTTATCAAAGTTGGAATATGAACGAAGTTTTCCGAATGAAAAAACACATCAATAGGTTTGGCTTTGATGACTGAATGAATTGTATTATTGTATTCATGAATTGAATCTAATACAACATCTTCAAAGGTCAGAGATCTTTGCTCTGCCAAACATCTTGCAATCTCAATTATTGTTCGGTGAAAACGTTCAACCTGAGCATTGGATGTTGAATGTTGAAGCGGTGGAAATGTATGTTCAATGTTTTTTCTCTCAAATAACGATTTGATTGGAAATGATGAAAAAATAGATTCATTATCAGTCATCACATGATGAATGTGTCTGCAAGTTGGAAACAATTGGAGAATTTCTTCCACAACTTCATGAGAAATCAGTTTATTTTCAGCATGACGGAAAAAGACAAATTTTGAAAACCTATCTATTACTGAATAATAGATTTTCCTTCCAGCATGAAAAATATCAATTTGCAAATATTCTCCGACCGCAGTTGGAATTGGAGTTTCGATCAAAGCTTGTTTTTTAGGATGAGTGTCATACTTTTGTTTTTTGCAAATTTCGCATTGAACAGCAAATGCCTTTAATCTATTTCTCATTTTCGGAAAAAAATATTTCTCATTCATTTGAGCAAAATTCTCTTTATAATTTCGATGAGCTCTCTCATGTTCTTTGATAATCAGAAATTCTTGTTCATCAGGATCCGTTATGTTTCTGTTCATCTTGGGAGTAAAAATAAAATTAAAATGAGGAAAACTGTGACGCAGAAGAGGTTTAATTTTATAAAAAATTTCTTCCGCTGTATGAATCGCGTTAATTATGTTTTCTCTCACCCCCAATTCCAGATTGCGAACTAAATCATCAAAGTTTGAAAACTTAATCTTATGCAAGACATATCCTTCAAAAATGTGCTGTGTACGAAGTTCATTGTCGGAAGATCTTTCGATTTGGAACTGATTTTTATAGAAATTCAACGGAAATGCAACTCTTTGGATTGTGTTTGCTTCAGGAGAACTAGACATTGAATGAATGGAACCCGAAGGCGATTGTAAATTCTCTTCCAAATTACAAAATTGCCGAGAAAGTGCGTCAGCAACAACATATTGTTTACCTGGTGTATATACAAGTTTATATCCACATTCTTCAACAAAAGCCTTCCACCTCTTTTTTTCAGAAACAGCACCAGTCAATGGCTGGTGATCGGTGAAAATAGTTAAATCAGCTATACCGTTAAGGTAGTTCCTTAAAGTCGTTAAAGCCCAAACAATAGCCAGAACCCAGAAGTTCCTTCTCGTTTGTAGCTAAAACTTGTTCAGATTCGCTAAGTTTACGACTTATAAAAGTGATTGGTTTCCCAGACTGAGATAAAACTCCACCAATTGCTGAATTTGACGCATCCGTTGTTAATTCAAACGGTTTCGAATAATCTGGTTGAAAAAGTTCCATTTGTTCTTGCATCTTAACCTTAATCAAATTAAAAGCGTTGATAGCAATATCATCCAGTTCAATTTTGATTTTTGAGCTCGATTTTGCTCCAACTTTTCCGTTTTCATTACCAAGGTAAACAGTGAGTGGTTGAGACATTTCTGCATAACCCTTGATAAATTTTCTATAATGTCCAGAAAGACCCAAGAAGCTTCGTAATTGTTTTAGAGTGGTTGGCAAAGTATAGTTTTTAATCGTTGAAATCTTTTTTGGATCAACTAAAGTTCGACCCTGAGAAATGACGTGACCGAGAAATTCAATTTTTCGCTCAAAATACTGGCTCTTTTCAGATGAAATTCGCATGTGTGCTGCCGTAAAGGCTTCAATTATTTTAGATAAATGTTCAAAATGTTCTTCTTCGGATTTCGAAAAAATAACTACATCATCCATGTAGACATAAGCAAATTTACCAATAAATGGACGAAGAATGTCATCAATTGCTCTCTGAAATATGCTAGGAGCGTTCTTCAAACCAAACGGTAAACGAGTAAAGTCATATTTTGCTCCATTGACAGAAAATGCTGTTTTTTCAATGTCACACTCTTGAATTAGAATTTGATGGAAACCGGATTCTAAATCAATTTTGGAAAAATATGTTGCTTGACCAAGGTTGCTTAAAATTATGTTGATGTTGGGCATCGGATATCTATCAAACACAGTAAATGAATTCAATTTAGAAAAATCAATGACCAATCTTTTTTTCGGAGTACCATCTTCATTAAACCCGTTCTTTGGTACTACCCATATTGGCGAGTTGTAAGGAGAATGGCTAAGTCTTATTATTCCCTGGCTGAGCAATTTTTCAATCTCTTCGTTGACGAAGTCGTTACATGACATTGGATAAGCATAAGGTTTTACCCAAATTGGCTCTTTAGTTGATGTTCTAATCGTGGCTTTAACTTTAGTATTAAATGGCAAAGTTGGTGTGTTAGAATTTTCTTCAAGCAAACTGGTTAACTTATCTCTAATGTTTTTTTTAACGTTTTCTTGGATGGTGAAATTAATCAACTTACTCTTAGTTTTATCAAAATATTTCAATTCAAATGACATCAAATTCAATTTAGCATTAATTTTCCTTAAACCATCCATTCCAAGAATCAAATCAAAGTTACCAAGAAAATCTAATATGAAAAACTTTAAATCATGAGAAAACAAATTTACCATTACATAATGCGAAATTGTTGATTTACCATGAAAGGTTTTAACTTGCAAAGGTTTGCGTAATCTAAACAATTTTCCATGATTAAATTTTTTTCTTTATAAATAATTATTCGATGCTCCTGTGTCAATTAGTGAAATCAATTTTTCACCTGTCTGTTTGTCAACTCGTTCGAAACATGGCAGGCTGTTTATTTCACCTGAATCTTCGTCTGATTCTTCTGGATGATGATCATCGACAATGGATTTTGCGTACTAAACTTCGTTGATGTTGTTGACTTTCTGGAACTTTTGACGTTGATCGCTCGATGAATGTGAATTCTTGTTCGAATTATCTCTCTTAAATGGTGGATTTAATACTGGATTGAATGCTGGGTTGAATCGACCCTTGCTCGAGTTGGCCTTTCTCTCGACATTGACGTGCACTGATGATTTATCAACCTCCATCGGCTCTGGCTGGGAGAATTTCATGTTCTCATTTTGAAACATCAATGGCTGTCGTTGACTTGCCTCTTTGAATTTGAAATTCGGATTTCTCATCTGATGATGGTTATCCCGCTCGGTTTCTTGGCTGTAACGGTTCGCAAAATCAATACGTGTTTGGTCGTTCAAAATTGTTTGCAATCGTGCGTATGCCTCCGGAAGCGATTTCGGATTCGAGGCATAAAGTATTTCGCCTTTCCTGTTGCTCAATCTGGTTATAAACGTTCGTAAAGCCTTTTCATTGGCACCTTCGATGAATGCGTTCGCAGAAGTCTTCTCTTTGTACGTCATATTTATTTTGTTGACAATACAATTCAGTTTTTCATTAACCTTATCGTAAAATTCATCAAGGCTGAGCTTCCTTTGTTGCAAAACTAAGAGTTCTTGCTCTAAAACGTATAATGGACGCTTATCCGAATAGGTAAAATCTAATCGGTCAATGATGGCTTGATAGTTGAATGCCGTGTTGTAATTGTTTAAAATATTTGATGCTCCACCGGTAATTTTGTTGCGAATCACCATTAAAGCTTCAAAGTAACGCATGCTCGCCTCGTGTCCAGCTAACAGCTGAATCGCAGTATTCGTCATTGATCTCCAAGTAGCATACTGATCCTTCACACCACTGAATTCGGATAGACTTTTGTAAATTTGCAGCGAAACGTCTTTCGGGTCAGTAACAGTGACGTTCAAATCTTTGTGAACGTCAATCTTCGGCTCATTCTTTTTCAGCTCGGTAGAAAGCTCGTCGACCTTCTTCATGAGCTCTTCGACTTGGTTTTTCAGTTCGACTGACATGATTGTTTCTTCCAATTCTCTTAAATTTAACACGTTTTGATTTTCAACGGGTTTTCGTGATTCATCGATTTACTTCTCTTCTACGAAGATATTTGTGACACCTAAGCCTGTCCGGTACTCGCCAGTTAATTTAAGTAAAACAACTGAGTTTTATTTAATATAGCTTTTATTGATGTAGTTAATCTGAGAGCTATAAAATAACTGACTCAATATTTCAAGTGACAACTAATTCGAAGCAAACAATATTTAAAGTAAATATTGATAAATCAATGGTATATTCGATGCCATAACTCTCGCGAACATAGTACGGAACGAAAAAATTACATAACACAAGCGTGTTCGGAATTGCTCCGTTGAAGCTTCGCGTTCGATTAGCGTGTGCTCTCTAGAGTTCTGTTCGCTCTCTGCACCGTACACACTTATTTTATGCTTAGCGACGCACGCGCTCACATCTGGATGTGGCTCATAGAGAAAGCTCATCTAGCGAATTTACATACACTGGGAAAAATCTGCATTAGAACCTTAACTTATTACGTAGCGTACAATCGATATGTGTATTCAATATTTCTAACGGAAGTATTTTACAATAAATAAAACGATAAAATAAGCATTCGCTTATGGTACAGTGAATGAAGCAATAAATGGAGCAGCGACGTTCACATGCGCTGGAGAACCGGTGCTAATTTGTTGAGAAAAAAAAAATGGAAAAATTTCAAAAGATTTTGTCATTTTTCGAAAAGAAAAATTGGTGAAATTGTCAATGGATCAAAATGAGATTTTAGATGATTTCGTCACTTTAAATACAATCTTTGTCTATAGACGTTATGGGATTGTTTAAGACGATTTTGTAATTTTTTCAAAAAAAAAAAACATTCTATGTTTATAGACCGAATTTCCCCTTTCGAGTGTAACAGTCTTTACATCTAGCACGATTTCGCTTGATTTTACGAGTGGCTATTGGTAAGAGGCTTGCAGGACCATACTGCAACATACTCATACGTACAACGGTTTTATATTTGCACGGGACCGACGGCTTTACGTGCCCTCCAAAGCACGCCATAATTTCGAATCAAAGCAATTTGAAATAAAATCATTTCGCATCACCGAGATTCGAACCTACGTCCCCATGACTGTGTCATGTGTGACAAAAAATAAGGGCAGTGCACTTACCGCTCGTCCACCGCCTGGGTCTCTTTTTCGAAAAAAAAAAAATGCATTAATATGATCTTCTCAGTTTTTAAAACGATTTTTTTAAGATAAAAATTGGCAATACTATAGATGAGTTTTTCATTTTAGCCACGTAGATCTAATAAAAAGTCCGTTCCGAAAATGGGTGAATTATCTTAGTTTTTTTGAATATTGTTTTTTTAAAGCATACTCTCTAGGTGTAGGTATACCTAAAAAGTAATGTGTTTGCATAATTATACCCCACACTTCATCTGATTTTTCTTAATTTTACATAAAGTATATATATGAAGTGAAATTTTATTAAATATTATTTATGATTTCTAGACGGTTCGACGGCCCTATGTACTGATATTTAGATCTGAGAAAGATCCTGTTGAACGAGCTGTACTCAATTTGGCCACAGCTCAGGTAGAATGTAGTGAAGATCAAGCTGCAATGGTTAAAATTCCAAATACGTTCAGGTTTGAGTTTACTTAAATTGAATCAATTGAATGCATGAATTTAATGAATAATAATGAAACCTTTTTTATTTCATATGAGCAGAAGTGTCCTACAAAATTATTTGCAGTAAAAGTTTCTCAGAATTTTTTTCAGTAAAAGTGTCCTAACTTTATACAGTTGATTGTTTCATTACTGATAAGAGATTAGTGATTAGTGAATTCGGAAAAGTTATTGATCTTATCAAACACTATATACTTTCCCACGACACTTATGAATTGTCACAGGAATAAGACACTTTAGCTGAAAAAAAAACTGGGACACTTTTTCTGAATATAATTTCCCGGACACTTCTGCTTACATAAAAATAAGGTTCCATCATTATTCTCACGCATTCAACTATTTGTTCGTCAATATTACTGTAATACACACTTTTTGTTTCTTTCAGTGTTGTAACGAAACATAGAGGCTACTTACTTCAAACTCTTGGCGACAAAGAAGTGCACGACTGGCTATATGCAATAAATCCACTTTTAGCTGGACAGATACGGTAAATAGTTCTACACATTATTTGTTTCATATCATGACGTGAATCAGTCTTACTTAGCAAAAAGGCTATATAGTTGTCACTCACAGTGTATGCTGGTTTATGCGAGTTAATATTGTCCAAAACTTATGTTGCAAACCAGCAAACAGATTATGATAGACAACGATTTGGCAACACTATAAATATATATTTTTTTAGCAGTTTTCATAGAATTGATATAAAGAGCTTTATAAAAAATATTTTTTGATACGCTCAAAAGTAGCGACATTCCTTGAACTAAGCTGAGTCCATACTGAATTTTCCAAACATTCAATTTATTCCGTAATTTCCACTTCCTATTTACCATATATTCCAGGTCCCGACTAGCGCGTAAAAACAATGAGACGTTGCAGGCTCAGCAACAATTAACTGAGCAGTCAACCCAATTGTCCCCCGCAAAATGAAATATTGGGGTACTTTTGACCAATAAGTAATTACAATATTGACGCTGATGATAATATAATTGTATAGAGGAAATAAGAAAAGTTGATGGAGAGAACATTACATGGATTGCATGAAATTATTAAAATTTAATCTCAAATCTAAATCACGCTTAACAAAAATACAAAATCTCAAAAATGTGTTTTAATTTGTAATGTAATATATGCCGCAAATGAACTGTAGCTTCATGCTTTCACTGAACAACAAACGCAGATATTATTATTATTATTGTCATATATCAAAGTATATGCTAAAAATATAAAGATAGGTTTGTTGAACTGCATATTCGGATTTTTCTATTATAGCAGAATAGAATTTATTTTGACTTCTCACCGGTATATGGTTACCTTTGAAATTTCGCTGAAATTTTCGTGAGCACGAGGGACCGTTGCTGGCCAGTGAGTTATCAGAAAATCTAATATTATTCTAATGAATATTTTGTGCAATGTGGAATAATCAGAAAAGAATAATTTAAATAAATTTTAGTCGCAAAAGCAGGCCAACATGGCTCATCAAATGACGATTGTGATCTTTTACTATCTTTTGGGTATCTCCTTCCGTAAAATTCCTAGATAATCTTGCATTCCCAGCTCATTGCATAACAACGTATTCTAAACACATATAAATCACCGTGAATACGGCTGAAGTTTCCGCTACAAAAAACGCTATGTGTATATAGTCCATACAATAGGTACGAATTTCATCTAAATCGTCTATGTGTGCGTATTTCTTACAATAAATAAACCTGATGCATTGGTACGCATGTTTGAGTGCATTACGTATACGGCCAAACGAATATTTATTTATTTATTTATTTATTTATTTATTACGAAGCCTAAATTTATACCTCTATGTGCACACAGCGAACTGTGAGCATGCTGGTCAGAGACCCAATGTGATATAAATTCCGCCCATGGTACGACTTTAACAAAGAGACAATTACAAAAATTTGATGACAATATATATGTAATAAATAAATAAATATGCCGAAGCATAAATGTCAAATAAAAAAGTAAAAATCATACGGTAAATGATAAAATTAATATTAAATTTACCTTTTACACATTAAAGTTACTAATTTTCTTTCATCTGTGATGGTATAACAGTAAGTAAAAGCGTGAATTAGAATTGACTTAATGTAATTGGGTGCTTGTCTATATCTCCTTGAAATACGTATAGCCAAATTGGCATCGACAATAATCATTTCGGTAACAATTGAACAGGCAATGGGAACCACAACTTGTTACAATAGGGTTGTTGCATATTATTTTTACCAATTTTTACAGCAATGTCATTCTAGTTTTAAATAGATCCAGAGATAGTTCATCGTTAACCGCACGTACATGTACATGTATATCAGTACAATCTATAACGTGTACATTTGCGTTGCGGTAATGCCTTTGTACATTGAATGCGTTGAGTCACCCAATTGAGCCAATCTTCTGAATAAAACTTAACATATTATTTGTTTAATGGGCTATGGGCTATAGCTCTTGTACCCAATGAGTTATATTTGGGATCAAGTGGTGGGTCAATTAAAATTTTATTGGTTTGGGAAACAAATTGTGTAAGAACCTATTCGTGGCTAGGGGGATCATTCAAATCCTAAAGTAATGAATTCCTCTGGAAACAAACGATAAAATAGAATAAAAGCCTAAACATCTAAATTTGAACGGATTTTATTGGATCCCGGCGAATATTTGAATATCGTTTGACACTTCTGTCAAATATCGACTGACTTAAACGTCGTTCACACTTTGAAGTATCAGTGAAAAGTGAAATTTATATATTAGAATATTTTTACTTTTCCGCACACACCACTGTGTGTGGTAAAAGTATTGCGATCGGAGCAAAAAATTCAAAACGCTCGGAATAAGTTTTCTATGCGTTTTGAACCTAGAAAAAACGATTGCAACCATTCCCGGAGCAATTTTTTGTCCCTGTGTGGTACGTTGTCCGTTTTCCGTTGTACGTTGTACGCAAAAATTTGTTAACACGATAACTCAAAAAATTGATTTTAGAATTGAACAAAAAATTACACACATTTTTCTTCATTAGGAATAGAAACCTATTAATTTTCAGCCTAATCGGATAATTTTTTCGGGTAGCTCTAGTGGAGTGGAATCAAAAAATGGGCTGTTTTTCAATATAATTATGACAAATTTGTATGGGCACTATGACTATTTCGCATTGTATCATTATGAAACTTTCAGAATATAATTTTTTTTATGAAAAAAATGAGGCATGCAAAATTTCAAGTCATTCCGTTAAGATTAAGGACTACCTCCCCTGCAAAATTTTCGATTTTCGGGGTCTTCTCGGGGTCGAAACGAAAAATTTGTATGGCAGCTATCTCAAGTTGACATTGTAACGAATTGAAACTTTCAGAATATTATTTTTTCATGAAAAAAAATAAGTCGTGCAAAATTTCAAGTCATTTCAATGGGATTTAGGACTACCTCCCCTGTAAAATTTTCGTTTGTTGGGACTTTTTCAAGGTCAAAACTGAACATTTGTATGCCGACTTTCTCAAGTTCACGTTGTAACTTTGAATATATTATTTTTTAATGATTAAAATGAGTCATGCAAAATTTCAAGTCATTCCGACTAGATTTAGGACTACCTCCCCTGCAAAATTTCGGATTTTTGGAGTCTTTTCGGGGTCAAAACTGAAAAATTGTATGGCGGCTATCTTAAGTTCACATTGTTTCCTATTGGAATTGTCAGAATATTATTTTCTATGTTTTTCAAGCCATTCTGATAAGATTTAAATCCAGTTCCCTCACCAAATTTTCAATTTTCGGAGTCAATATTCAAATCAATAAATTGGATGAAGTATTTGTGATTTTCTAATCTGTGTTTTTTCATCAGTTTGAATGCTCATGCTGTTACCGAAAGTTATACTGCTATACATAACATAAATGTAGAACCATATCTATCGTTGGCATGAATTGAAAGTCCACATCAGAGTGAACTAATTCGTAATTGTTATTACCAATTCAAAAACAGAGAACGTTGAAGTAAGAATAAACTGAGATGTTTATTTGTTATATCAAATTTAAATTTAAATTTAAATCACATGATGTGTAATGACTCGAAATTCGATCTCATCGTAATGACTTCAAATTTTCTGTGATTTATTCTCAAAGTTGCATGATGATTCGATAAGAAATAAACATAAATCCAATACAAATGAGTAGCAATCAATGAAAAATGAGTAAGCCCGAACAATTTCGGGAAATGTGCGGAAAAGTTGGGCTTACGTACGTAAGACCATTTATTAATATGGTATTCGAAACTTTTTTAAAATATAAGTGTTTTGAGATTTAAATTTCCAATGTTAATTCCAAGGGGACCGTGCTATTTGAGACATTTTAATCATATCTATTCTCCAGCGCCACTTATTGGGCAATAGTATTGATGTGATATTTCAATCGTTTCAATGACTCATTTGTTTTTATTATTTGTGTCAATAAAAATTTTGTTCGTATTACAATGGATCTAAATTGAGTTCACCTATGTAAAATAAGATGGCGCGGTCAATTGGCATACTCTCGAAAAGCTCTCCAATCCCATACAAGCACGGTCCGCTTGGTTAATTCAGACGTTTATTAATTTTTTTAAGGCTGACAAAAATGCATGGAGAATATTTGATGGCTGCGACTGTATTAAACATCTAAACGAATTCGCTTATATGTACGTCAATTCATTATATCCACCTGTATTCAAAAATATCCACTGAAAAAATACAGTGAATATTGTTGAATATAGATGGATATAGTGAATTGACGTACATATGAGCGAATTCATAAGTGAAAACGTATTACGCGTGAAAATGTATAACGTTCACTATGGTGAACAAAAACGCTCTTTATAGGGAACAAAAGTTTTGCAATCGAGCGGATCGCTATCCATTTGCGTGACATTGAAGATAATCTTGATCGCAAAATCAATTCAATATTTAATCAAATCATTTATTTATCAATCAATTCGATATGAATTATCTATCTTTAACACTGTGGAGGAGTTATGGGACTAGAAATGCCATCCCTGCGGGCAAAACATTTGGAGCAATTGTGGAAATATTCCGAAATGTTTTGGTAAATATTCCAAATATATAAAGAAAATAACACGGATATCCAAATATTTTTCATATGAAAAGATGGCGTTTTTATTCCACCTTCCAAGCTCTGATTTTACAGTTCGGAAATACTTTAAATATATCCAATGGATTTTCCATATGTTTCTTCCGCACAAAATTCCAAACGTTCATGGATGGTCGATAAGAATACAAACATTTTTCCCAATATTGAACGCTTTGAACGTTTAAACGTGGGGTGCACACAAAAAAATGCGAATGGGCAACTCTCGTATTGCCAGACGCTAATCTGACATTGTCATCGTAAAGTTTGACATTTAATTAGTAAAACGTCTCCACAGTGTTTGGTGCTTAAGACGCAATTTGTCTTGTTTACAACCAGAGTTGAATTTTTCACACAGAGAGGGCGTGCACAAAGCTCTCAGTGCACGCACATACAATGTGCGACGCACATCAATAGGGTTTTGCTGTGTGCGCGCACATATACATATATATGTATTTCTTAAATGACAGTTGACAGTTGACGTTTACCGCCACATTTAAGTGCGCGCACACAGCAAAACCCTATTGATGTGCATCGCACATTGTATGTGTGTGCATTGACAGCTGTGTGCGCGCCCTCTCCGTGTGAAAAATTCAACTCTGTTTACAACAATCTGAAAATTTTAATTCGGCCAAAAAATGGAATTAACTCGTGAAAATTTTCGTGCTTTCATTTTTTACGATTTTCAATTTGGATTATCTCAACAACAGTGCGCCGACAAAATTGCTTCGGTATTTGGCAATAAAACCCCACACCGTGCCACTGTATATCGGTGGTTCAATGAATTAAGCGTGGCCGCCATTCGCTCGAAGACGATGTTTAGGGAGGTCGTCCAAAATCGGCTGTTATTCAAAAAAACATCGTTGCTGTGCAGAAACTGATAATGCAAGATCGTCATGTGACTTATCGTGAAATTGCGGCATGCCTTGGCATTGGTATGAAAAGCATACAAATTATTTTGCACGAAAAAATAGGCGTAAGAAAGGTTTGTTCACGATGGATCCCGCATAAATTGAAAGATCATGAAAAAAAGGCTCGTGTCAAATGGTGCAAGGAAATGCTCGATAAATTCAACCGAGGTACGTCAAATTCTGTGTACAACATCGTGACAGGTGATGAATCATGGATCTATGCATATGAGCCCGAAACTAAGCAACAGTCGACCGTATGGATGTTTCAATTTTGTTGAATTTATCCTCGTATCCCAATTGATACGGCAGTTTTTAGAAGTAAGCAAAATGAAGTTACAAACGCGATGAATAAATTAAAACAATGTCTTTAATGTTCGCTCGTTGGCGGTCGAAAGTCAAGTGTCAGTCTTTACATTTAAATGCAGCAGCTGAGTGAGATACTGTGCACACATACTAATGTAAGACACACGAAGTGTCAGCAAACTTTAACTAAACAACAATGAATGCGTTCCATTCCGCTTAACTAATTTGAAGACAAACAAACAGAAGTAATTCGAAGTCGAAGCGTTGCCAAACAAATGGTCGCCTGTTTTTTTGGAAAAACTGGTCATGTCGCCACAGTGCCATTAGAGCAACGTAAAACGGTCAATTCTGAATGGATAGCTCTCCAATCCAATAAAAGTACGGTCCTCTTGCGGACAACGGACAACGTACAACGGACAACGTACCACACACGGACAAAAAATTGCTCCGGAAATGGTTGCAATCGTTTTTTCTAGGTTCAAAACGCATAGAAAACTTATTTCGGGCGTTTTGATTTTTTTGGACCGATCGCGATACCTTTACCACACACAGTGGTGTGTGCGGGAAAGCAGATCTGAATAACAATGACAACTGACAGCGTCAAAACACACCGAAAAAATCAGTGGCGCCATCGCGTAGCCCATGTCAGTTTGACACTGAGTTTTACGGTGTGTTTTGACGCTGTCAGTTGTCATTGTTATTCAGATCTGACATCAACATTAACTTATTGATGGCAGTTCGCCATGATGCTGTCAGTTCGCCGGTAGTTCTGACATGAGTCGCATGGAGGCACACCGACGAATAATCGCCTCGATTCGAATTCGAAGGTTTCGGATTGTTCTAAAAACAAACTATACTCAAAATTTGACGATAAAATTCAATTTCTTCCATTAAAATTTGATTTCTTTTACTTCAAGGATAATTTTATAATCGTCCAAAATGTTGATATCTGTTCGATTCAATGTCATCTTCGATTGAACTGCGTCGTACTTATCGTCTTGGTGTGAAGGAGACAAAGAAATCGTCGTTTGATTCTAATGCATTGAAATCGTCATTTTCACTTGAGTTTAGAGGTATAATGAATTTATTCACACATTACAGAATATCGTGAGCGTCTAAATGGAGCGTCCAAATAGTTCGCTAGAGTGTTTTAATCACATATTCGTTCGCAATTGTGAATCGTATCCAGAAATCCAGATAATCTTCGCATTAAACGTAGTATATTTGACACTTGCGCTTTTTTTTCCTTAGCACATAACTATTGGAAAAGAATACCTACCGGTTGAAATTCAAAACTCAGAATCCCTTAACGCATTAAAATCAAATATTAAGCTCTTGTTACTTTACTCGGGTCATTTGTTGTTAAAAATCCGATCAATTTTAGTTAAAATTTTTCTTCATAAATACCATCCCCCCTTGTTTGTAAATGCCAGCTTCAAAAGTCGCACCATGAGCGGAATTTATTTCGCATTAAGTCTCTGACTAGCATGTTCATAGTTCGCCGGTAGCATGTATTGAAATAACAAGCTAAGGATTCGTAGCAAATAAATAAATGTATTTGTTGCTTCAATGAACTCGGAAATGTATGATGTTCCAAGTATGCCAGTCGAAAACCATACGCCGTCGAAACTTCACTTCGGACCTGCGAGCAAGAGAAGAAATGTTCAGGTTTGTACAGAAAAACGTATTTTTATTTTCCGTTTTAATAATTCCATTTATATGTCATTCATTCTAATGTGTTACAATTGCCCAGTGGCAGCAGCATCAACAGCAGCAGTGAAGATGATGATTCTTTGTGGTCGGACACAGATCCAAATGACGACAACAACACTGAGACGAGCAGCAGCCGCATCAGCAGCATTGACTAGCAGCAGCAGCAATTCTTAGATATACATTAAATTTAAAAAGCCAAAAAATATATGTAATTTTACAGTTCTTTTCAAGAGGCCTGGCTCCCATGCGAGGGTACTACTCTGCAATATAGTATATACTTAAGCAATTAAATAATCAGATAATAATTATATAATACCATATTACCAATCATCATAATTGTGATGGGTGGTTGAATTAACGAATTGTATAGTGCACTACTACTACTATTTATTTGTTCAGCGCCCACCTTTAACTTTTAATAGTTAATAAAAGAGGGAAGGAGGCTAGGGGGCGGACAAAACTTTTTAATTTCGAATCTAAAAAAACTCAATTCGAATCTTTTTAAATCTCTGTGAATCTGGTCAAAGATGGCGGATCTATAAAAAAATCGTTTGAATCATTCAAATCACTTGGAATCCCTATGAATCTGAACGAATCTTGAGCATAATAAACAAATTATTTACATCTTTTGAGATCCCAACGAGGCTTGAGTCTCGTATCTACCCCCTAGGAAGGATGTTCTAGTTATGCAATGACTTTTAATTGAAACGCTGAGAATAACACTCAAGCTTAATACGATTGTAAGTTGAAAGAGAAACATGAAAAAAAAAATTGTCAAAAAGGAAAGTTCTGCCAATATAATTTATGGAAAATTTTGGATTTTTGACTAATTTATTTTAATGTTCCTCTTTTATCTTACAATCGATTAAAGTTTTTGTATTATTCTAGGCGGTTCAATTTGTCCATCTTCTTCACACTCGTGAAATTTCCCAAAAGAAATGATTATGAACCAAATTGAGTTGCCAAAATACAATATTAATAGAAATCTTTTGGTGGAAATTCAAGCGAGCTACGGTGAAATCAATCTTAAGTCAATAGATTTTACTGTGAAATACAATATTCTTCCATATTTTCGATAATTTTTTGCATTTTTTTAGAATCAATATAAATAATAATAATAATAATAAAAATATGACCAAATCTGATCCATCAATTAATCAATCTGTGTTCCGATTTAATTGAATTGGAGTCTCTAAAAATAGCTCGCACAGAAGCAGAACATTGATTAGGAAATCAGCTTCGTATGTATTTATTATTGTTTTAAATAAAACTATTTGTTATTTTCAATAAAATTAAAATTATTAAATGTCTCAAAAATAGAAATAAAAAATAAAAAGAGCTTGTATTTTTATGTAAAATATAAGGGAATGGTCAACATTTTTATTGTATTACTTTTCATATCTGTTTTCTCAGTTCATAACGCACGATATGCGCGTGTGATAAAAAAAAATATGTGTGATTAAATTTTGATATTTTCATCGAACATTTTTACTATTGGGACAAATCCTTAGACCAAAGTGACCTTAGATCTGAAATTTTTATGGAATTGGGTGCCGCGAATTGCATGGTTAATTTTTCCATTGTTCTTTACTAAATTTTTTTGAAGATAACAGCGGTGAAGCAGCACCCAGCGCTGTTTCCAAATCAAAAATATAAAATCGTGAAAACGACTCAACAATTATTATTAAATTATTCTATATCTTATCGTCTCTCTCGCCCCTCTTCTGTCTCTCTCTCTCTATCTTCCTTTTTTTCAGTTAAATTGCTCTGGTAGCACATAGGAAATATCATCCCATGGATGACGGTACAGTCCTTGTTTAAGTCGCTTCTGATCCATGTAATGGCCAATGAAACCGATGCTACGGCCAAGGACAAACAATGAGTTAATGGCGCCAATATTAATATATTCTTGCGCCTCCTCGCTCGTAAATGAACCACAATTTCTCAACATATCAACGAATGATGTCGCAATGACGCCATCCACATTTAAAATTAGATTCGGCTTCTTTTTAGTTGTGATTTGTTCAACTTGTAGTGCATATTCTAATAATGGTTTCGCTGGGAAATTCTCCATAACAAATTCTTTGATGATTTTCACACGAACATCTGGATTATTGATGGATTTAACACGATGACCTATGCCCATAATAAGTTGGCCTTTTTCGCGCATTGAGGTAACAAATTCGGATGGAAGTTGATTGGAATCGTATGCTTCTGAGAATTGTTTAGCTGCACCGTCCAAAGCACCACCAAATCGATCGCCAATGGTTAGCAAACCGCTTACCACCGATGAAACCAAGTCCTTACCAGCACGAGCACAGACAATTGTATTGTGTGCACCGGATACAGCGGGACCATGATCAGCCGTGACCATCAAACACATTTCGAAGAATTTGCATACGTAATCCGGTAAGGCGCGTTGGAACCAAAGTAATGATATTACACCACCAATGCCAACATTCTTATTTAAGACATCACTAATTGGCATACCAGCATACATAAGCTCTTGGCCACGTTCATCACAAATGGATGTCATGAAGGAAGCAGGCTTACGAATTAAACCCAATTCACGTGCCCATGAATAGTCCATTGGAACGGTTGGCGGGGGTACTTCTTCAACTGGAACAATTTGGCCGGTATGAACTAATTCGTTATATACCGAACTGCATTGTGTACGCACGTGAAAAAATTAAAATAAACATATATTTGATCATAAATAACTTTGATAAAAATTAAAAAAAAATAAAAAAACTTACGCAATCAATTCGCCCAGGGTGTCAAAGGAGTCTGGCACATATGCGCCGGCTTCGCGTAATGCACGATTTTTAGCGGTAGCAGTTTCACGGTCGGAATTAGCACATGAGCCAGCATGACCGAACTGTACTTCTGATGTAAACATGCTTGCACATGTGCCTATACACCATGCAACCAATGGTTTTGAAATTCGACCATCATGAAGCGCAGCACATACTTCGTATTCTTCTGTGCCTCCAACTTCACCCAATAGAACAATCACTTTGGCGGCCGGGTCATATTGGTAGCGCATTATATGATCCATGAATGTTGTACCAGGATAGCGATCACCACCAATTGCAACACCCTCGAATACACCATCGGTTGCTTTTGAAATGATATTGTTCAATTCATTGGACATACCACCGGAACGTGAGACATATGCAACGCTACCCGGACGATACAATTTCGAATGTAAAATGTTATCCAACATTCCGCCAGTATTACCAATTTTGAAGCAACCAGGCTTAACACCTCCAACTGTAGCCGGTCCGATGATTACTACTCCCTTTTCATTGGCTTCGACAATGATTTTTCGCGTATAATTTTCGGGTATACCTTCAGCAATGATGGCAATCACGCGGATTTGTTTGAATTCGAGTACCTTCATTGTACTGTCATATGCTGAACGTAATGAAGCAAAGTTCACGACAACTTCCACTTCTTTGTGCTTGGTAATTGCTTCAGTCAATTCTTTGTAAACTGGAATCAAGATTTCCTTATGACCCCAATAGAACTTTTGCTTGTGATTTCCGGTAAATGGATAAACCATTGCTACCACTGATGGCTCCGAACGACTACCGAGGTATTCAAAAGCACAACGAATCGGAAGGATAGGAAAAAAGGAAAGATTTAATATACACAGAAAAGAGAAAGAAAACGATTGTACTAACCGGCAAATAAAGTCAAAATCGAGCATTGATTGAACGGCTCTTGTTTGCATTCCCCAGACAATAGCCTTTGTATTTTTGTT
Organism: Obolodiplosis robiniae; assembly: GCA_028476595.1. Lineage (NCBI taxonomy): Eukaryota > Metazoa > Arthropoda > Insecta > Diptera > Cecidomyiidae > Obolodiplosis > Obolodiplosis robiniae. The sequence continues at coordinate 55,045 of CM052017.1, read as the reverse complement.
GAACAATTGTTGATACTTATTAGTGTCAACGTTTGCTGTGGCTGTTGATTGACGACGAACAGTCCCTAAAGAAATATTTGTTGTCAATTTTGGAATCTTCGGACTAACAACGCTTGTGTCTATAATGTATGTATATTGTATTGTATATGATGAGTTTGTGTTTTGTGTGTGTGTGTGTGTGTGTTGAGTGTGTGTGTGTGCGATACAAGAATATTGATTGGATATGGTAGAGTCAACAAAACACAAAATGTTGTCGAATTCAATATTTGGTTTCGTGGTTCATGTTTTGTGTGTGGATGAAAAAATGGTATTTGTTGAGAAGAATTTTTTTTATTCATCGACATTTTCATGTGTTGGTGGTAGGACGGGACCAGAGATGATTGCATACAAAACATATAAAAACGGGACAAAAACAAAAAGAAATAACATTGTGTTAAATATAAATATGAATTTTTAGAATAAAATGATAGTTAAAATATAATGCATCAATTTAAATTGAATTTGTTTTAAAAATCACTATAAAGATTGAAAACTATGTGTTTTTTATCTCTCTCTCTCTCTCTCTCTCTCTCTCTCTCTCTCTCTCTCTCTCTAAACAAACGAAGTGCTCAGAGCACACAAATCGCAAAATAATGACATTCGGCTAAGACATTTCAGTTATACCTAGTTTGTTTGGACTGGATAGAATTGCATTAGCTGCATTCGCTAAGTTGCTGAATACACCACCAACAACCGCGGCTAGACCTACTGATCAAATAAACAATGAAGATACAGACTTCAGTTCAGATTATATTAAATCCATGTTTTCAGTACAAATGTACATTTTTGTACCGGAAGAAAATATATTTCAAATTTCAATACATTAAATCGAATAGATGACCGGCACAGGAGAACAAAACTGTACAATTCAAATGATAACAGAGGCTTCAAAGTGACAGATATTATCTGAAACTTGCACACTTAAAACCAATTTGGTAAAATGACTTTGATGTATCGGTGGATTGTCAAATTACCAATAGATTTAACTGCAGCTATTGGTAATTTCAAACAAAATACCGATGTATTCAAATTCGCACGGACGCAAGCGACCAAATCAAGATGGTGACAAATACAAATAAAAGCACTCACCAGTGGCTACACACATCCAAATAGGATTTCAGTGCGTTAATTTGTATAAGTCACCATCCCTGTGTAGCCGCATTAGATTTGAAAACATCGATATTTTGTATGAAATTACCAATAGCTGCAGTTAGATCTTTCGGTAATTTGACTATCCATCGATACATCAAAGTCATTTTACCGAATTGGTTTTATGTGTGTGCTTTTAATTTTCATTTTTGAATTGCTGCACATCGTTATTTTGAAAATATGCTATTATAAATTAATTTGATATTTCCGCTTAAATTTTTTCTATTTTGTTCTGCTATATAACCTAACTCATAAGTTCGGGGCAAGGGGAAGATCACTCAAAATCACTCATGACAATAATATATGTAACGACAATAATTGCAGAAAATAAAAAGATTCTTTCTGAAAAGTGCACATTGACAAGTAAAAATACACACAATAATCAACCGTGATTTTCAAATACATTTCATGTTGCCATACGAAAATTCATGATTTCATATGCGTATTATAATGAACAATGACAACTTAAATGATCAATTGATCATTCATTCATTCATTCATTCATTCATTCATTCATTACCTGAATTTTCAGCAAGAGTAGACTTTGCTGCATCATGTTGCTGTTGACCGCCCGGCAACAAGAAGTTAGCTGTGGCAAAATCGGCACTCGACGTTTGTGGAATCTGACGTTTACCAAGTGCCATTCCGCAGATAGCGGTCATGTGTGTTTCCGGTCCAAAAACATGTAATGGAATACCCAATGTGCTGCCATATTCTCTCATTTTACGTAAACCTTCCTGATAATTTGGACCTGCTCTGCGAACATAGATCGACACATTATGCTCTTTTAATTTGGGTTGGAATTCACGTAGAGCAGTTATGATTCCTTTGAATGTTGCAGCCACATTCGTAAAATTTGCAATTCCACCACCAGTAATCAACACTTTGCCCAATGGATGCTTCGGTGATGATGTCATTAATGTCAATATAGTTTTTGCATATTCATATGTTTGCTGTTCAGAGGGTGCACCACTATATTCGCCATAGTTCGCCAATTCAGAGGCGCCACCCAAATCACAAATTGTGTCCGAATAAATAACACTAGCACCACCACCAGCTACCATTGTCCAAATTCGTCCATTGCGATTCAAAATTGTTAGTTTCAGTGAAGCACCACTTTTAGCATCCAAATCAGCGATATATGCTTCTTCTGGATAAGCATCGCGTCCGAATGGCGGTGGGTAATCAATATGGCCCCATTGTTTTCCGCATGCAAATTCGGCTGTTGAATCTAATTTTGCGGCCAAGTCCAGAATGTAAATTGCATCTTTAGTAACAACCAATGGATTGATTTCCAAATAAGTAAAATATAAATCGACATAAGACTGATACAAGGTATGGATAAATTTCGCAACTCTTTCCTGAAAAAATCAATGAGAAGAAAATAGAATCAATCAGATAAATTCTCTTAAGATCTTTTTTTCTCGACATTACTTTTTTATCAGCAACCAAATGGGTGAGCAATTGTTTTTTTATTTCATCTTCAGTTACGGTCTTATTAACATGCACATCCAATTTCAATGCTTTTGAATCAACATCACCAATATCAACTCCACCCTGATGATAAAACAGAATTGTGTCCGCATTTCGATGTGAATAAATGCAAACGTATGCTTCTTCTTCCTATTTTTTGAGAAAAAATAATGGTATTTTCATATTATATTTTCCATTTCTGTTCAAGCTATATTTCAAATTCGTTACCTCTTTATGAGGAATGAATGGTTCTATAATGAAATTCCTCAATTTTCCCATTGCATTTCCAATTTGCTGGTCCTTTCCCATTCGCGCATTAACCCATTCTTTTACTTCAGCAAATTTCTTATTTACAGCAATCAACCCAAGCTTCCCTCTTCGCTTGATCAATTGATCTGGTTTTGCGACTAAAGGCTAAATAAACGAAATAATATGCATTTACTCGCTTGAATGCAATTTTATTAATGATACTTAAATGAAACAATTGACAGAATTAAAAAAACTGCTTGTGACGGATTGAAAACTGACAGCTAATAGATCGTGTAATTCGTGATTTATGGTTTACGTTTTTTATTTGCTTTGGAGTTTTAAACAAATTTGTTGAACAACTCAAATGTAAGTATGTAATTGTAAAAGTTAATGTCAAATCGTGCAAAAGCGAATCGTGGCTCAATGGCTTGAAACTCAATATTCAGCTTGAAGATTACAGTCAACTAATTATCTACCGTGCGTAAATGGATTCAAGGTCAATGGAATGTTATAGCATTATAAGCTGTATTGTGTTTATATTTAAATTAATGACATCTTTGTATTTCTTTACAAAGTACCTTTTTCTTACATTATTACAGACTGAACGAATGAGTTTACAAAAAAGTGGGAAGAAAAAGACAAAAAATCGTTTGTCAACCTAATTTTTTATACATACCGTGGTTTCCAACCATGGATGCGTTGTGCGTAATTGATCCCAATTTGTCTCACTATTAACAGTTGCAAATCGACTTATAGCTGCTCCTGAGCTCTTGTCCAACTGCTCATTCAAGATTTTCTTTCCAGTGGCTTCACAAATTGCTTTGGCTGACATTGTATTTTTTTTCTTATCCTTATGATATGATGATCTTGTTCCTGTGAAGTAATGCATTAGAATAAATACTGGGCTGATATTGGTTGAGTTTGTACCAAAAATAACAATAATATTATTGTTACAATAATAAAATAGGTCATGTAAAACATTTGTAGAATTAGATGCTTTCAATCGATCTTGTTTAATACCGTACAAAAAACCATTATCACTCAAATTCATTAGGTTTCCAACCATTTATTTGCTTTTGGTGACATTTGCAAAGCTAATCATATTTGCCAAATATTCACCGCATTCATAGTATTTGAAGATATTTAGTGCAAAATCGTGGCTAAAATAGCACTGACATGTGCGCTTGAATGATACATATGAGTGCCAATATTAACAGATATGCATGAAGTTACTTATAAAAGTGGGAATACAGATTCTTACCAGTCAAAGTGTATCATGAAAAGTTTTATGTTGGAAACGCAACATGAACTGCCATAAGAGGCAATGTAAATTCATGATGCGTTTTAAAGTTATGTTTCATAAAACCGCTTTCCATGGCCCTTTTACTACTAACAATCTATTCCCACTATTATTCTCTCGCACACAAATGTGTTCCAACAGTTTCAAACACCTAATCAATCAACAAATCAATATCTTATATGCACTGAAAGTAGAAAACAAAGGTATTGAATGAAATAAAATACGGAAATGAAGTTAGAGTCTATCGTTAGTATGGTACTTTAAAACAAATTAAATAACATTTAAAATGAACCATTAAATTATTCAACAATTTGCTAATTTGAAATTAATTCGTATTTTTCCCGTTTCCCTAATTACAATGCAACATGCAACGAACACTCATTTGAGTGTTGTGCACTTTAATATACTTGCTAATTAATATTTGATATTTCTAAGTACAACATTTTTGTTATATTTTCTTTATAAAGGGTGATTTTTTAGCTGGTTTCTTTTTGACGTTTAATTTTTTGACAGATGTCAAATTCCAACTGACGTCTGTCACAGTCAAAAATGCTCAGTATGCTTTGCAATTTCAAGATGGAAAGACTTACAAACGAGCAACGCTTGCAAATCGGGTCCATCCATGGACGAACTGCGCCGTAAGTTCGGCGAACAGTTCATCTCTCGTTTCGGCCCCGTTCATTGGCCGGCCAGATCGTGCGATTTAACGCCCCTGGATTATTTTTTGTGGGGCTACGTTAAGTCTCTCGTCTATGCGGACAAGCCAGCAACGATTGCCGACTTGGAGGACAACATCGAACGCGTTATTGGCGATATGTTGGATTCCGGCCGATATGTTGGAGAGAGTGTGCCAAAATTGGACTTCCCGTATGGACCATTTGCGCCGTAGCCGCGGCCAACATTTGCATGAAATTATTTTCAAAAAGTAAATGGCAAGAACCAATTTATCGATTTCAATAAAGATTTGATTCACTTTTCGAAATTTTTTGCGTTTTTTTCGATTTTCAAAAAGAAAACACTTAAAAAATCACCCTTTATAAAATTGGATTAGAAAATCGAAAATAATTATTTAATTGATGCAATCTGTAGGTCAGAAATACTCTTACTCAAATTCATTGTGCCTACATTTTAAATCACTAATTGGATGAAAAAGTTTACATGTAGTGTGACTGTCACTTTAACTCATTTGATATATATTGTTTGCTCAAAAGTATTTCTGATGAATGATCGTGAGATTCATCCGTATAGGTTGATTAAATATTTTTCATAAAAAATCTATCTATCAGTTTTCCAAATTTTTAGCATATGCAATAATACATTTGTGTCTTTGTACGATATACGTCCTTCAGTTAATTATGTAATATTATGAAGATTATGCATCCGATGATTTATTACCACGTAAATATGAGATTATTACAAACATACGTTTTCACATAAACAATGATAACATGAAAGGCACCTTGATAAAGTTATGAAATGCTTTCAAGTAGTATTTTTGTATAAATGAAAATAGTTCAATTTCTCAAGTAATACCAAGTTCCTTACATTCTAAGTAATACGTTCCACAATTTGGGGGTGCATTGGATTGATTTTTGTAATTATTATTCTAAACTATTATTATTGTATACTTTCATTCAGCCTGTTTTATCTTAGGCGGTGTATTTAAATAAATTTGGAATCCAATTTTGAAATATTCGATTAATAAAAATGAAAACCGCTTCAAATGTATACGTTAATGCATATGTAAGAGGAGATCTTAAGAAAAAATTTCAAATATTATTGGAAAAGTTCGACGTTAAATCGTTATATGTAATGAAACATTTGAAACCAGTTTTCATAAATAAAAAGAAAGCATCGGAAATAAAAGAATGTCATAATTTTTTTTCGAATAGATGCGTATAACAGCAACACTAAATTGGTATGGAAAATACATAAATTAAACTCAAACTATTACTTTCACTTCACGAAAAATGACGCTTACTAGCAAATACTACTACATGAGTAATATCAAACAAACGATTATATGTGTTTATTTGAATGCACGATCATGATTGTTGGCACTAAAGTATACCGTGCTATCTATGTAAACGTTTTAAATGAAATTTTAATATACTTAAGATTGATCTGACTTGCAAGATCATCTTATGCAGATTTCTATAGCAATCCGCAATCAAAATTAAACTCTATCCATGTTCGATATTAGTGAGAGTTCAACTTTTCCAAATTATCATTATAAATTACATTTTATTCGATCAAATGATTTTCAGTGTACTAATTTGTGCTTTGTGTGTGCTACTTCAACTACATAAAAACAAAATTTCTTATTCTTCAAATACAAATAATTTGAAAAAATTCAATTAACAATTTACAATCGAAAAAGGAAAGCGAAATGAAAACGAAACGGTCAAAGAGTATGTAAATGAAATAATAAATCAGTAGAAGTAGTTGGAGTCTTACAGTGTAAAAAAGTGTTAACAAACGGCTGGTTCACGGATGAATACCGACGAAAAATGGAAACTCCGAAACGGTCGTAGCAACAAACAAACAACAACTGAATTTATAATATTTCTAGTGCTGACCTATTCGGTTCGGTATCAACGTTCTTGAACATGAGTAAGCGATCGTTCGGCGATCATACGATGATAATATTCACTGACACAAGCACACACGCACATCCACACGCACACATCAACTTATACAATTACAAAATATATGGATGTTAAAACGACAAACGTACGTATGGAAGCAAGGCAATGTCACAGTGGCAAACGCGCGCTAATTTCAATTTGGTTTTGTTAGCTGGTGACTGGTGAACCAAACTATTACCACAGTCTACTTCTATGGCTATTTTTTTTATTGATATGCAATTTTTGCTGCTTGTTTTAAATATTGATAATATGTTGGCTAGAACATTTCCATGTGTGTAAGCTTAGACTTCATTTGAGAAAATGTTCATAAAACGAAAAACATAAACGCGCTAATACATAAAAAAATTATTTGACATTTTACACATTCGTTCACTCGTTAATTCGATCCTTTTATGACTGATATGTAATGACCGATGCCGGTTTTTGTTGTTGGGCATACGTGTGCTTGATGTGAGCAATGTGTGGCACTGTTTGTGTCACTTGCGTTAATTTTTTTCATAAAATTATTTATTTTGCATTTGTACAAATGCTTCCATCGTATACGCTTTCATTACATTCAATTGTAAGCATGACGTGATTCACGAAACCACTGATATATGTGTGTGACATTGACATAAAGCGCTGGAATAGACATTTTATATAAGAAAATATATATTGACCTGTCAGCAATGCTTGACGTGTGATTGGTAAATGATGAAAGTAAATTTACGATGCGTGGAGCGGTAATTCGATCGATAGCTTTCATTAGAATCCAATTCAATTCTTATATTTTACATTCGAATGGTGAGATAAATTTGAATTTGCAGTTATGGGTAAGGCAAAAAATATCATGCACATTGACTGAATGTTGACTGGGAAATTTGGAAAAATTAGCAAAAGAAAATCATGTGCCACTCGACATAATAATTTTTACATGAATAGATGCCCTTGTCGAAAGGGGACAAGCTTTTTGTATTTTGTAACGATTGAAATTTCTCTGATAGCGTATTCAACTGATATAGCCTTTACCTAACAAGTTCGATGACATAATAGCATGATATTTCGATTCCTAGCGATTGTTATCAATACGGAATCAATTTAACGGATACACTAAAAACCCTTACTCGATTATCTGTTTGTGATTCGTGTCAACATGAAATAAAGCAAGGAATGTCATGAAAAAGAAATACAAAATTTTTCAGTGATGAAAGTCATGGAGATTGAGAATTCACATTGATTGCTGCGAAAATTATAAATTTCGATGCGTCAATGACCCCTACAGCACATGTAAACTTACATATTTATGATTTGACCGAAACAGTGGATTATAGATACGCGCATTTTTCAACAGTGTGAATGTAAAAATGTTAGAGTTCAATATCCTACCTTTAGATAAACTGAACAAGCATCTACAAAAAGGTACATATGTACATTGATTTGATTAATTTCATAATGATCAAATGAGATTAAGTATTTCTAAATCAATGCATGTATTTGACTGGCTCTATAGCTCTCTTTTTGGGTCAACAGCTGCCTCTGGATCAAGATAGCCGCTAATCATTCAACAGCCAATCTAAATAGCCAACTAAGTACTTTCAAAACTATAAACCATTAGTGCTGGTTATAAAGACTTTTGTGTATTCACTTCACTGCCTGTCAAACGAATATTGCAAACTTTAAATATTACTTCGATACTGAATTATTCTCATTTATTGTTTATTGTATGTGTATGTATATTTATGCTTATGTGTGTGAGTAGAGCAATAAACAATGGCCCCACTGAACTTCGATCTATCGAAAGAGAATAATGTAAATCAGAATTATATCGCAAGCATTTACACCGCGATTTCAGAAATCAAACTACTTAGAAACTTTCTTGTAAACAACAATTGGTTGCTTATATATGATGGCATCAATGTCAGTACGGACTCAACAGCTTTTTACTGTTACATTCTATTTTGGTAGTCCTTGCATTTCAGTCCATTCCCTATACATTTATTGACTCAAGAATAAATAATTGACTTTTATTTTGATCATAATCAAAGTGTTTTCCATTTTGAAAAATTAGCACGTAAAAAGAGTTTCGAAAATGCGGCTATTCGTCTTGAATACATATGGTATTTGACTCAATATTTTGTTCGAATTCGCTAAATAATCATGATTTCCAGTTAGACCAAAGTGTTTGATCAAGCTATTGTCATTATATCTATTGTTGAAATGGAGAGGCAAATATGTTTGTGTTATTTTGAATTTCGCCTCTCCAGCTCACTGATAGAATGACTGTTTCAAGAACAATGAGATTGTTCGAATACATTTCATAGGGCTTCATAGTTGTACATGAACGAACTCACCCACGCATATGCGTATCATATTGAAATAACAATCTTCGCTTCTTGAGAAGAACAATTTGTTTGGTATCTTATAGGTCATAATCATATTGAAGAAGTATTTTACAACTATGAGCATCTATTCTGTTCATTCGGCGGATATTTTATTGTAAAAATGTGTCCAAATTCTTGAGCCTGTCATACTGTGCAATGTTTACTAAAGTATGATTACATCACTGGAGTAGTGTCAAAAAAAAAAAACAAACAAACAAAAAAACGAAAGTAATTTTCACATTTGGAATGGCTTCATTTAAATTGTCGCATTAACAATCACAGCATTTTTCTATGTAGTGGACAGAGCAAGCCGAAAAATTAAATTGGAATAGTGTTTTGAATGTACAATAACAGCATAATAATAATAATAATAATAATAATAATAATAATACTCTATTAGAAACAATTGTTGTACAAAGCACATGAGCACAATAGCACAAACAAAAGTTGTGAATGACACATATACACAATGAACGATTTTCCGTGATCTATTTAACTCATCATTAAATTTTTTTGGAAGATTATCACTCACGTTTTTTGTTGTTAGTTTTTATTATAAATCTTATATTCTCCTTTTAGCAAATTTTTACCACGACGCAACGAGTTCATGTGAACAACTACTTCATTGCATCATCATTTGTAGCGGTCTGACAAATTGATGGCAGCACAATTTCAAGTCCGCTTTGCCGAAAAAAAGTGCATAGATTTTGAAGTACAGCTGACACAGGCAGTGAGGAAACGAGAAGCTAAGTACAAATCCAACATGCATGAAAGTTGGACTATTGGTCAATCGAAGTCTCCTGCGCAAATGTGTATAAGCTTAAAAACTATTCAAAAGTGGAAATTTTCTGCTTGAAAACTGTTGCAAAACAACCATTTTGAATTTTCCATCTTGGTGTAGAACATTAGGTAATTTATGTATATTGTAATATAAAGTTTTTTTAAGTACAATTTTATGTACTGTCAAATTAATCTTTAGAATACTGTACATATGTATTTGCACCATACGTTTTCGGTTGTGATACGAAATATTTTATCCATTGTATTCAATCTGTGCTATTACACTATTTACAGAATCCTTTGTTAATTTAGTTTCTGTTCAAGAAAAAAATGAAAAGTTTCCGAGTGCCCCCATCACCCAATTGGTACATAACGCCGGTTTGTACGCCACAAAATGGACTTTTGTACATTACAGGCAATCATACATCAATCGCGCATATACCTTTCGTCAAAAAGGATGAACGTTCAAAATCACAACCAAGGGAAAAACTCTTTGAACGAGATGTTTTCAAACTACAAATCATACAAACACAAAACCAGTAAGTTGAATGAACACACAAATGAATTTGAATTTGCTTTAAATTATAACCAATTCAGTTCAAATAAAATAATTATTTTGCAGGTTAAAGTCAATTGTTTGTGATTCCGATTGGACATTGACCAAATGGTTCGTTACAATGAATGAACAGAATGTGATTTGGGTATGGAATTTGGAAACAGAGAAAATATGTCGTGGACACAAAGTGCATGTGGCCAATGCAAGCAATTTTCATCATGCAGATACAGATTTACAATTGGGTGGTGTCATGTGTATTACCAAAAACCGTGAAATCTTGTCGATCGATCGCAACGCCTTTGTGCGATATTGTCTGGTATCAAACACCTTCTCCCTCTTTCCTGATAGTTTTATTTCGAAGCGTGGGACTATCAGTCTTATGAAAACTTCACCTTATAATCGAGATATGATTGCTATAGGTTATAAAAATGGATTGATTGTGATTGCAAATTTCGTCGGTGAGTATGTCCCGTTATATGGAAAGTATTTAATGGCTCAACGGTGTCAAAATATTTCTAATGATAATCCAATCTCTTACAGAAACAACACTTTTGAAAAAATTTAGAGGACATGATTCTGAAATAGTCTCTCTGGAATGGTCAATGATAACATCAAATGAAAAAAATCAATTACCGTCGGAGACCCCAAAAAGTATATCGTCTCAAAAGGAAGTGGCTTCAAAGGATTATTTTACGCAGAAATTAACTTGTGACAAAATCACTGAAAAAAAAAATGCTCACCGCGAGCCACCAAAACCAATCGTGGATGCTGGTGATATGTTTGATATTCATTCATACGATTACTTGGAGGAGGAATTTGGTACTATTCCATATCCCAGTCAATCTGTATCGTATAAAAATGACGATGAAGAAAGCGAAGTAATTGGAACCAATGAAAATTTCAATTTTGTTGAAGAGTGCCGAACACTTCGCGATCAAATTCGTGGGAAAAGTAGTTCAAACTTAGATGACAGTCATTTTAATGATAAATCAGCAGTGAATATGTCTGATATTCAAAATATGATAAAAACTAAAACAAGCATTAGGAATAATTCAATGACATATTCAGATGAAGTGGAAGGATTTCTTGAAGACGATGATTTTCAGAATCGCAACTCAGTTGGCAACATTCAGAATATAGAAGAAAAAAACAATGAGCTAGAAGATGTCGAAATGAACCTTAAATCCGATGAAGTTCAATCAAAGGAAATGAGTGGTACTATTTACTTAGCATCTGGGGCGCAAGAATCTTGGGTTGTTATCTGGAATGTTGAAACGGGTGATGTTTCCGATAAGATCCAGTTTAAATTACAAAGCCGAAAGAAAATTCCAAGTAAATTTGTGCACAGAGATCATCTATATATTTTATTGTTATTAACATACTGTTTTTGTTTGAATCCATATTAAATTAATTCATTCATGTTACTAAATCTTCAGGGTTTAATTGTACAATAGCATGGATTGATACAAATAAATTTGTTGTCAACGGGCCAGACGGCAAATTATCACAATGGGAAACAAAAAATGAAGAAAACTCTCAAAAGTATGTAATAACATTGTAATCAACTCTGTTTATCAGAATTATTAATCAAAACAATTTTAGTACAAGATTTCTTCAAGTTGATGCTGAGTATGCGGATACTGCGATCATAAATATATGTTCCAATGTCGAATATGATACAACTGAACCTATTGTATGGACTTTCTCCACATATTTAAATATTGTTGGCCACAATTTTAGCAATGGGTCAAGTGAAGTAGTTGCAAAGTACTCAACACTACCAATTGGAATGTATACAATTAGAGAATGCCCACATGACCCTAATAAGTTCGTTGATTGCAATATAATTAATCTACTGAATAAATGAATGTCTGAGAATGAAAGTTAGACTTAAATTCGCAACATATGGAAATGCAACATAAAATAAATAATATTTCAAAGTGTAACACCGAATGAGACATCTATTCAAACTATGTCGATCTCCATGTTGCATTTCAAATTGTCCCAATTTCAACGTTTCACTCTAAAATATTTCGATTCCATGTTACACTTTTGAATATGGGGTGCAAGATGTTTCGATGTTACACTTTATAATTTGTCGATCTCGATGTTGCATTTCAAAATGTTCCGATTTCGGTGTTGCTTTAAATGTCTCCATTTCGGTGTTACACTATGAAATGTTTGTTATTTTTTGTTGCATTTCTATATGTTGTAAATTCAGGTCTCACATTCATTCTCGGACATTCAAATTCATATATATATATGCATTATTAATATTTCTATTCCATAGAATTGCAATTGCCGGTAATAATAAGCGAATAAACATATTAGATTTGTCTACTTTGAGAGAAAACAACGTTGAAATTCAATCTTTAACATCAAAAATAAAAGGAAAAGTAATGGCATTAGCTTGGCATCCGACTAATGAAAACTTGTTGAGTTTCAGCACAAATGAGGGACGAGTGAGTACTAATCAAACATGTAGTGTGAAAATGTATATGAAGATGAATTATGTATTGTCTTTAATTTTATTTCATAGGTGGGAACATTTAATATAAATAAACACCCAAGTGCACCTGAGTTAGTAAAAAATTTCAACGGTAAAAATATGTATGGTTTGACCTATGGTGTTGAAATCGAGTCAAAAAAATGCATGCTGTATGCAACCAATGGTCATAAGTTGATGATTTTTAATGAAAATCCAACAAAATATGACGAACATAACGCTCTCGATTTTCCGGTGCAAGTTTCTTCAGTCAGCGTGAGCAATAAATACATTGCGATTGGTCTGTCCAACGGAATTTTAAAGATATTATCAAACGACCGTCGAAAATTGGTATATAAATGATAACAAGCTTCATGAAGAATCCTCATTCATGAATAAATCTTTTATTATGCTTTTTCATATTAGGAAATCTTTTCGGAAGTTTTGTCAAAGAAGTACATATCGGAAATGTCATGGTCAGCAAATCAATCAAAATTGGCTGTGTCATCGAGTGATAGTAACATTTTCATAATGGAAGATGACAACAACATCTTCAAGCTAATTGGGAAATTGAGTGGACATAAAGAAACCGTCACATTTGTAAATTGGAGTAGTCAATCTGAGTATAAGCTAGTTTCAGCTAGTTTTGATTGCACTGTACGCATATGGAACACAAAAACAATGGAATGTATTGCTTGGAATGTATATGAAAGTAAAATGTATTGTGCGGCTTTTTTACCAACAGGTATTTTCAGCTAGAAATCGAAAGAAAATGTGATCTATATACATTCATCATTTCATTTATAGATGAAAACTTTATTGTCTGTTCGGGTCATTCAGAAACAATGCACATCTTCGATATCAATGAAAGAATTGTCACAAATATTGGTGTGTTTGATGGTAAGAAAAAGAAAAGTTCATTTAATTGCGAAATTCAATGGGGTTCATTGCATCAAAACGAAGCATCCAAACAGCGATTACAAGAAAAAAAGAAATTACGGAAGTTAGAAAAAAAACAATTGGGAAGTGTTGATGAAATTGTACATGATTTGAATACTATGAAATTGTCATCCGCAACCTTGAAGGTGGGTTGAGAAAAGGAAAAAGAGCAGCTAAAACATAATCAACTCATGACATCTTTCTATCTTACAGTTGAATCATACAACAATTTTGTACTTAACAAGCAAAGAGTTGAACAAGGAACCATTAACCCATCTTCAGCAACTTTTGCAAAAACCCTATGCGAATAAAACAGAAAATTTAAATGATTGTTTGCACGCAAAATTGTTTGGGAATCGTTACGATGTTACTCAAATTTTAAATGATGAATGTAGGTATTGAAGCAGGTTCAAAAATATCAATTAATTTCTCATATGATATATTTTGTAGTGAAAAATCATAAGCGTTCCAAAACAGAGTCAATTGGTCATTTACTCATTCCACAAATCAACTTCGAATTGAAAGAATATATCATCGAATGCGTCAATGAAAAACGTTTAACTGAGCAACAGATATCATTGGCCCCATCAATTTCATACGAGTAATTTGAAATCCATCATTGAAATCGGAATAGATAACATCAATAATATATTTTCTCAAACAGATTCTGGAAAAACTGTTGTAAAGCGTATGCAAATCAATGCATTGAGCAAGGCCTAACTCTTCAAGCAACTCCGTATCTTTTGGCTACACAGCAAATTAATGAAGCCATCGAAAAACTATGTGATGCAAATTTTCATCGCGAAGCATGGTGTATTGCAAAGATGTATAAAGAGCATGAGGAAAATATATTCGAAATAATTTCCGAAAGATGGATTGAACACCTCGAATGCCTTGGAAACCTTGAAGGGGCGGCTTTGATGTAAGTTCCAATTTCATATTTGGGTACATACTATCATGATGTTTCGATTTGTTTCTAAATTTATTTTTAGTTCATTTTTGACGGGCAATCCACAAACTTCGATTGATATCTTGAATAGGAGAAAGCAGAAGTCTCAGCAAATCGAAGACATTCTCAATACTTTATCAAAGAATTATTAAAAAATATATTTTATAAAAGAATTTTTCCATGAATTAATACATTGCGCCTTCTTCAGGTTTGATAATTTCTGTTTTCATCCATTCCCTTGTAATCTGTAATGCATTCTTTTCTAAATAATCAACCAAAAAAGCTGATGCGAACAATTCACATTGAACAATATGTCGATATATAAATATATACGATAATGGTGAATTCGGATAGGCGCCCAACCAATGAAAGCATAGGTAAGATACTGCTATCCCGCTCGAAGACAGGGGAACGCTCAAACGACCTGCGGACGTCATAAATACGCCTCCTCTCTCTTACTGGATCCTGTAACACTCAGGTGAAAGGATGAGAAAAAACTAAAATCCAGACCATTTACAGCAGCTTCTGCTGTTTTTTCGACTTCCTCTTGCTTTCGTTTAGCTTTCCGTACATGGTAATAGCGTATGTTCAACCAACCACCATTTCCATTCAAGAGAGTTTGCTACAAAAAAGGCGGAAACATTTAAGAAAATGTTGTTTGAAATATTTTTTAAATTTATTTCAAAATAATAAGACATACAATTCCGACTTTTTGTCCACCTTGACATCCGATGAATGGAAACAACTTGATCAATGCATTGGCAGTCATTTGTCTTCGAAACATATCCACTTCGTCACCAAATGTTGACATCATGAAATCAACAGCGCATTGAACAATTTGTTGCCGAGATTGTACATCTTTTTCCAATTTACCTTTGCATTCACTTAATACCTTTTCTTCGCCTAACTCCTGCATATATTCATCAAACATTTTTGGCGTGATGATATCGACCGATTGTGTTTTCGGATCACTATATGAGAAGTCGATATAAAACGAGTCGTTCCGCCAAAATGCTCTGATGTGATCCAAAACTTTTTCTTTTGGAATTTGAAGGCCCATATTGTCTCTCAAAGTACCTTTTACTTCGCCTTTGATTTTGATTTGAAATGCATCGAAAACTAGAATTAGAATGCAATAATTCCAATTATCAGTGGTTATTATCAATATAATCCCAAAGGCTATAACCGTAAAAAGTCGATTTCTTGTATGAAAATGGGGGACGTGAAAGGAATTCCGCCTTTGATAATGTACATAAAAGACAGCGAAACTTCATATTATGATAAAATTTCGAAGAATAATGTTGGACATTGCCTTGCAGACTACATGAAATACGCGAGACATGAAGTTAATTTTTCGATAAACCTATTACATTAACAAATCTCGTATGTTCCACCAGGAGTAAAGACAACGGAATTGGAGCTTGAGGTAATTTGATTCATTTTAGCGCATTTTTATTCTCAGAATAAACGTTCTTTGATCTATTTTACAGGATTCGAACATTTGGGCACTAAAAATCATATACAATTTACTCATTAATGTTCAGCCACGAGTAAAGATGAGGTTTTGGTTTTTTCAGTTTATGGCGTCTTCAATTTTTAAATAAAAAAAACTGTTTATACACAGAAATAAAGAATAGAATTTGTATAGGCAAGCATAATCTTAATTTCATTTTTTCAATTTTTTTTAAATAAATAGCGTTGAATATCAGAAACCTTGTTTTTGTTGTAAATAGCATCTTACTGTCGTTATATGAAAAAAAAAAAAAAAAAATTTAGACAAGGGACAAGTGCAAGCGGACCGTGCTCGTATGGGATTGGAGAGTTATTCGAGAGTATGTGCACAAAATACAAAGGATTATTAGATTGAAATCAATGAAATTCAGTGAAAAATGTACTTGCTATCAAATAAGTCGTTGCTATAGAAATATGTCATAAACTGAATATAAATAGAAATGAGACTTCAACAGAATTTCAGTTCTATTCAAAAACTCATCGAAATACGAACATAAATAAAGAAATAAAGAAAGTAAAGAAACTCAATTGTCTTACAACTTTATTCATTGGTGCCGAAACCGTGGAGAAATAAAATATCTTCGAAAATTATTTTAGTTTCTCAAAAATAATAGTTGCAAACCTTCTATCAATTGATACGAGTTTAGGCAAGTTCTCAAATATCTGATCGCAAAAATAAAATACACCAAGATGCAAACAGAATTGAACATTCGTCTACAAGAGGTTAGATTCGAACAATTGAAACAAACCCTCGCAAATTTCTTATCAAAAAAAGACTCGGAAACAATTCTAAAGCGAAAATTGGATATGTATGACAGAGACTTTGAAACCTTTCGCCAGAACAACGAGTTACTCGAAGCAACGTGCGATCCTACTGAACGTGAAAAATATACATATTTCACCGATCAAATTTACAATCAATACAGCGAAATGTACTTTGAATTATGTGCTCTGTGTGAAAAAGAAATTCAAACTTTTACATCTCCAGACCACATCGAATCAAATTTTCTTAACACTAATGACCTCATTTTGCAAACACTACAAATTATGCAGAAAAACCAATCAACATCCGTAGAAGCCAAGCTACCTCAAATGAAAACACCAACATTTTCTGGAGAATCAACTGAATGGATGATCCCCTTCAAGGATCAATTCAGCGCTTTAATCATCAACAATAAGAGACTAGCACCGGTTCAAAAATAACAATATTTATTCAACGCAGTTGAACCCGGACTTGGGAAAGAGGTAATCAAACATTTATCAATGACTGACTCCTGATTTCGAAATAGCTTGGGAACTCCTCACAAATCGCTTCGAGAATAAGAGAGTTATTTTCATGACTTCAATGCAAAAATTGATGTCAATTCAACGAACAAAAAATGAATCAGTGCAAGAACTACAAAATCTTCTCTCGATTATAAGCAACACAATTCAAACTCTAAACAGTATCGAAGTAGACTCTATCGATTCTATCATTGCATATATGATAATCGAGAAACTACCATTAGACACTAGAAAAAGATTTGAAGAGAGTATGGAAAATAGCATTGACATACCATCAATCTCAGACGTCGTTGATCGTATCAAAGGAAGTTTACGAACTTTGGAATTTCTGAAAGTTGATATAAAGCATCATGAAAAACCAGATAACAAAAGTCAACAATTCAAGCATTTTCCAAGGTCTGTCAAATCGTTCGTGGGTATCAAGGAATCACGAACAAATTCTAATACCACAACAGAATCCAGTCCTAAAAAACCACGGCAGCAACCATGTCCCTTATCTACACAACCACATTCAATCCGCTTTGTCCCGATTTTCTCAAAAAATCCATAAGTGAAAGGAATCAAATCGCGCAGAATAAACATTTATGTTATAATTGTTTATCTCACAGCCACATGATCTCACAATGTCCCAGCATGAAAAGATGTATTCACTGCAATAAGCAACATCATTCATTGTTACATCCAGAGACAACTCAAAATTCAGAATCAAACAAAATCCATACGAAGGGAATTCATGTTGGAAAAATAAATCATCCAATTTTTAGACCA
Organism: Obolodiplosis robiniae; assembly: GCA_028476595.1. Lineage (NCBI taxonomy): Eukaryota > Metazoa > Arthropoda > Insecta > Diptera > Cecidomyiidae > Obolodiplosis > Obolodiplosis robiniae. The sequence continues at coordinate 36,554 of CM052017.1, read as the reverse complement.
ACACTTCTAGCAACTGCAATTGTTTTAGGTAAAACAATAAACGGAGAACTCATTCCATTACGAGCATTAATCGACTTGGGAGGTGAAGCTATTAGTGAATCCGCAATTCAATTAATAAAAACAAAGAAGACAAAATGCACTGTAAATATCACACATTTAAGCGATACCCAGTCTAACAGTAACGCTTATACAACGTTTTATATAAAATCAAACATTTCTTCATTTGAAATTAAAGTTAACGCGCTCGTGATGAAATCACTCATTCATAGACTCCCGTCTAAAAAACTTCACGATATTAATTGGCCTCACATTTCTGGACTTCAACTTGCTGACCCTCAGTTCAACCAAATTGGACCTGTTGACATTATATTGGGCTCAGAGATTCGCGCACAAATAATATTACCAGATTTGAAGAAGGGTCCACCTGGAACTCCAGTAGCACAAAATACTGAATTCGGTTGGATTATTTACGGACCAGCTTATCAAGAGTTTCCACAATCATCAGTGACAATTAATACGTCACATCTAGATCAACTATTCGAAAGATTTATCGAGATCGAAGATGTTGGTAAGGAAAGAACACTCACTAAAGATGAACAATATTGCGTAGAACACTATAAAAATAACACACATAGAGATGAAGAAGGCAGATTCGTTGTTAAGTTGCCTTTCCGTACAACGTTTGACCTATCAGCCGTTCTAGGTAAATCACGTGATATCGCTTTGCGACAATTTCTCCAACTTGAAAGAAGATTTCTTCGAGATTCATTATATAAGGCGGATTACGCGAAAAATATTGATGATTATATTTCACAAGAGCATATGATAGAGTTATCCAATTCTGATGAAGATTGTCGATATATCACGAAAGAAGGACAAGAAGCTTTTGCATCATACTATTTACCGCATCACGCAGTCATTAAGGAATCTAGCACATCAACCCGAGTACGTGTAGTCTTTAACGCTGGCAAAATAACATCAAATGGAAATTCCCTTAATTCCGTTCTCTATCCTGGACCAGCATTGCAATCAGATATAAACGCAGTACTTATGAATTGGCGATTACATAAAGTAATTTTCTTCGCAGATATACAACAGATGTATCGTCGAATCAAAATTCATTCAGATGATATCACTTATCAATGTATATTATGGAGAGAACATCCATCAGAAAACATCAAATAATTTGGAATCACAAGACTTACTTTTGGAACAAATTATGCCCCATATGGAGCAATCCAAACAATCCATGCCTTAGCTGAACAGAATCAAACAGAAATCCCAGAAGCATCAGACATCATGATGAGATACATACTTAGATGTACATCAAGAGATACATACTTAGATGATGTTATATCAGGCGCAGACGATGTACAAACTGTATTACGTTATCAATCCGAACTTATTAGTATTTTCCAGTCAGCAGACCTCCATCTCAAAAAATGGGCTAGCAATAAAGAAGAAATACTAGAAGCAATTCCAGAAGCTGATCGAGAAACAAATAAATCCTTGAATTTTGGTGAAAAGTCTATCAAAACACTCGGGATTCTCTGGAACCAAGGCTTCGATGCATTCAATTTTATTATCAATTATGAAGCTTCTAATACAATTAACAAGCGGTTTATCATCGCAACAATCGCCAAAATTTATGACCCTTTAGGATTGATTGCACCCATTATAATTAAAGGGAAAATCTTTGTAAAACAACTATGGAATCTTCAATTTGATTGGGATGACCAGCTTCCAGAAACAATTATTCAAGAATCGAATAAGATTACAGAGAAATCTCAGCACTGTCAAAACTAAAGATTCATCGATGGCTCAACACTTCTAGTAGATCGAGGACTATCCAAATCCATGGATTCTGCGATGCATCAAACTTATGGTGCCGCAATCTATCTCCGAAACATCGATGAAGAAGGAAAAATCACGACAGCATTGATTATCTCAAAAACAAGAGTGACACCATTAAAAATTCAAACCATACCCCGGCTCGAATTGTGTGCTGCCTATCTTTAAGCGAAAATGATTAAATATGTGACTAAAGAATTTCGACATAAACAATTTCAAATGAATGAAATCTTTTTGTGGACAGATTCTCAAGTAGTTTTACATTGGATAAACGGAGATCCAAACAAATGGAAGATATTCATTGCCAATAGAGTCAACACAATTTTAGATTTAACTCAAGCATCACAATGGAGATACGTGCCAACAGATGTTAATCCTGCCGATGTAGCTTCTAGAGGACTTTACGCGGACGAACTTCATGAAAAACACACATGGTTTATTGGACCATCATGGCTTCACACGTTAGAAAAAATGTTGAATTCTTCCACTCAAGTCTCTGAATTCGATGAAACACCACATAAAAAGAATTAAAAACTTCAGTTAACATTAATACAAACACAGTTACCGAAACCCCAACTGAACATTTACTCAATTACTGCTCCGACTTCATTCAACTTGTTCGTTACACAGCCTGGATTAAGAGATTTTTTCAATATTTGAAAAATAAGGACACTGTTAAAAAAAATAACTTGTCATCCGAAGAAATCAACTCAGCAAATCTACAATGGATCAAATATATTCAAAAAAAAATCTATCAGAAAGAATACAGCGCAATTCAAATTACGAAAACAATTAAAGGGAAGTCTGACATTTGCAAATTAAACCCTTTCATTGACCATCAGAAACTTATTCGCGTGGGAGGAAGACTCGCATTAGCTGACATCAGTTTCGACGAAAAACATCCTTTCATCATACACAAGGGGAACCATTTTGCAAAATTATCAACCGGGGAATGCAATGCTCACGTTGTAAGGTTTCATTTGCTACAAAGAGAGATGAACATATACAATATGTATTCATCTATCTCTATTTGCATAAAGTTTCAACAAATAAAACCTTACAATGTGAGCATTGCATTCCAGCATTGAAAATTATTGATTCAACACGCTCATAGTTCAACTATTCATGGAGGAACTCAATTAACATTAGCAAAACTGAGACAGAAATACTGGATTCCAGGAGGCCGACAAGCCATTTCAAAAATAATCAGACAATGTTTCATCTGCAGCAGAGTCAAAGGAGACACCGATACCCAAATAATGGCAAATTTACCAAAACCTCGAATTACTCAAGCACGACCATTTTCACATACAGGAATGGATTTGTGTGGACCAATATCACTTCGATTATCAAGATCTCGCGGCGCTAAAGTTTATAAAGGTTATATTGTACTTTTCATCTGTATGACTGTCAAAGCCGTTCATATAGAACCTGTCTCCGATTTAACAGCAGAAGCATTTCTAATGAGCTTCCAACGTTTCGTCGCCCACCATGGAAAGCCATCTGATCTCTATTCTGATCAAGGAACGAATTTCATCAAAGCTCAAAAATTACTTCGACAAGATATAGAAATGTATCTGAAAAATTTTGATTCTACCTTAATTCAACATTTCGCGAATGAGGGAATTAATTTTCATTTTAATCCGCCCTCTGCACCTTCTTTCGGTGGATTATGGGAGTCAAATATCCGGCGAATTAAATATCATCTTTATAGAGCAGTCGGTGATAAAGCTTTAGTATATGATGAACTTGCGACAATCTTGGCCCGAATCCAGGCAGTTCTCAACTCTCGACAGCTTATTCCAATGTCGGATGACCCAAATGATTTCACATATCTAACTCCTGGTCATTTTTTAATCGGAGAATCAATGTCAGCAATTCCAGAACCATCCCTCTTAAAGGAATCTCGACCATTAACTCATCATTATCGAGATATGATCAAGAGATCGCAAACTTTCTGGAAATTCTGGAAGAAAGATTATCTACATTCACTCCAAGAACGATCAAAATGGCTCAAGGGACAACCTAATTGCAAAATCAATGATGTTGTTATGATTAAAGACGATAATCTTCCACCTCTTAAGTGGATTATAGAAACCTTTCCAGATAAGGATGGTTTGGTCCGTGTTTGCAAAGTAAAAACAATCTTTGGAACGTACCTTCGTCCAATTATCAAATTAGCTCCACTTCCAGTTACGAGTAACGAAGACACCGAGGCAAACAATCCGGGATCTATAAACACATTTTGCATCACACCCAAATCTTCAACATTCAACATTATCATAGAAGGAAACATTTAAGCGGGCAAAACTACACTTTTGAATTATTTGGATCAATTTCTTAAGTTCAAATCAGTTACTTTACGCGAACCATTGGAAAAATGGACAAATCTCAATGGTGTTAACTTATTAGATTTCATGTATAAGGATCCATCCAAATGGTTATTTCCATTTCAAACCTTTGCTTTATTAACAATGCTGGAAAACCATAACAAAACCAATGATGAAGGGATAAAAATCATGGAAAGATCTATATATAGTGCAAAACATTGTTTTCTCGAAGCACATTCACAAATGGAAACTATGCATCCAGCTCAATATGAAATACTGAAAAATTGGCATAATTTTATTGAGAAAAATTTCCCAATTGAAATTCATCTTATAGTTTATTTAAGGACAACGCCAGAAACACTCTTGCAAAGAATATTGAAAAGAGGACGATTGGAAGAAAAAATAATGAGCGTAGAATACTTGAAATTATTGCATGAGCTGCACGACAAATGGTTGTTAACGTCTCCGATTGCTCCAGTCATCGTATTAAATGGAGACATTAATCAAAATGAAATCTATCATGAATATGATCGCGTAATAGCAGAAATTTCAAGACTATCTTCGAATTTTCAAAAATTTCTATTCAACCACAATAGAAACTAATAATAAGAATAAGATTTAAGTTCCGGCTGGGGAGGATGCACAAAATACAAAGGATTATTAGATTGAAATCAATGAAATTCAGTGAAAAATGTACTTGCTATCAAATAAGTCGTTGCTATAGAAATATGTCATAAACTGAATATAAATAGAAATGAGACTTCATCAGAATTTCAGTTCTATTTATATTCAGTTTATGACATATTTCTATAGCAACGACTTATTTGATAGCAAGTACATTTTTCACTGAATTTCATTGATTTCAATGTAATAATCCTTTGTATTTTGTGCATCCACCCCAGCCGGAACTTAAATACGAACATAAATAAAGAAATTAAGAAAGTAAAGAAACTCAATTGTCTACCAACTTTATTCAGTATGCCAATTGACCGCGCCATCTTATTTTACATAGGTGAACTCTATTTAGATCCATTGTAATACGAAAAAAAATTTTATTGACACAAATAATAAAAACAAATGAGTAATTGAATCGATTGAAATATCACATCAATACTACTGCCCAATAGATGGCGCTGGAGAAAAGATATGATTAAAATGTCTCAAATAGCACGGTCCCCTTGGACAAGTGTATTTAAAAAAATCGGAACTTGAATCTGTTTGCATCGTCTTTAGCTATTAATCGATTTTTAATCTCTCAATTGAGTTTCATATTTGGAAAACTGTTAAACGAATAGTTTCTGGAAATCGATCAAGTGTTAAGGCATCTGGTAGGTGTTATTGGTAATAAATATCATCTGTTTTTTTGGATCGTTTTTCGGTTGTTTTGTGGAGGTTCTTCGAATCTCAGGTTTTTGAGGGTCTATTCCGCGTTGTCCTCGATCATTATTTGTTTGTTGCATTGTGAAACTCTATTCTAAAAAAAATCTATTTTACAAAGTATACTTTTCCACACACACATACTGTGTGCAGCAAAGTATTGTATCCATTCCAAATTTTTAAAATTCCTGAAAATAGTTTTTCTACGCGTTTCTGGCATAGAAAACCATAAAACAGTTTTTCCACCATGTTATTGGAGGGATATGGTCATCCGTCTTGAATGTCACGGAACGAATGACTGCAGTCACGCTCCATGGAGCGCCCCCTCGTACCGGTTATTCGACAGCTGGTTTTGTGAAAGTGAAACGCTTTGTTACTTTGAAATATAAATAAACATCCATAACCTTAAAAGTCAGTGCATTTTCGCCGCATTTCAATTTTTTATTTGATCATAATTAAAATCGTGGAAAATAGTGTAAATTCCGTATGTGCAACAGAGATATCCGGTTCGATTGATTGACGTTTACTCACTTTTGTTGGCGTTTGTTGACATGCCGCCCTATATGCATCGACAAACACCAACTCATGCCGACTTAAACTCAAGCATAACACTACGTGAGTATGAGTAGATAAATTTCGATGTATATAGTTCAGTATACCATCAAACGCCAACGAAAGTGAGTAAATGTCAATTAATCGAACCGAATGGAACGCACAAACGTTAAGACAAAATTGTCCCCAACTATGGACAATTTAGTGCTTGCAAAATCAAAAAAATGTTGATTGAAATTAAACACAATTTCTCGTAAATGATGCAAATAATTCATTAACATGTTTGACTTTAGTACAAAAATAATCGTTGAAACGAAAATACAATACAATAAGCGTGATTTCATGATATTTTGATTGTTTTCAATCCGTTTCATTTTCATGCAATTTCACAATAGAAAGCCGCCAGCGGGGAGCGTCATTGCTACTTGTTGTTGTTGTTTTCTATAGTAAATCGGCGACATTCAAGAGGGATGGATATGGTGCAATATACGATGCAAAAATAACAGGATTACTGTATATAGAGTTTGTTAAAATAAGTTTATTTCATTTCTGTTCAAGTTGGCTGATGAACATCGACTGACTCAAAAGTAACGATCGCTTTGGAGCAATTGTACGCATTGGGAGCGTTGAACAATCATGGCGAACTAACCAAGTTGGGAAGACGGATGGCTGAGTTTCCAGTCGATCCATTGATGGCAAAAATGCTAATAGCCAGTGAAAAGTACAAATGTTCTGAATATGTTGTTACGATTGATGCCATGCTTTAGGTTAATTCAGCAATTTTCTATCGACCAAAAGACAAAATAATTCATGCAGATACAGCTAGGAAAAATTTCAATCATGAACATGGTGACCATTTGGCACTGCTCAAGTGGTTTGAAACGGATTATAGTACGCAATGGTGCTATGAGAATTTCATTCAATATCGATCAATGAAAAGGGCTCGTGATGTACGTGATCAGTTGGTGGCTTTGATGGATCGTGTGGAAATTGAAATGGTTTCATGTTTGCCAGAAACAATACCAATTCGAAAAGCAATAACAGCCGGTTATTAAGGAGTATATGCGACAAGTGACTGAAATTGAAAGTGAATGGCTTTTAGAAGTTGCACCACATTACTACAAACCAAAAGAATTGTAGGATTCAACTAATAAGAAAATGCCCAAAACAATAGGTCGAGCAACAAAAACAGAATAAATGGAACTAAATATCTGAAAAAAAAGAGAAACGAGTTTGGTTTTTATACATTCATTTTTTCAAAGGAATTATTGATAGAATAAATACCATATTATCTAGTAACAGTGATGTTGTTTATAATTTGTAAAAGTGTGAGCGTAGTATAGAGGTGTCAATGTACGATTTAATTTTTATCCGCGACAATATGTGATTCATGGATATTTGGAGGAACATTGACACTTCTACACTACGCTAACACTGTGAATGAAATTTAAATGAAATGTTTTATTAATCCATTACTAAGGTTTAAAACGCCAAAATGGCAAAATAGCAGTGAAAATGAAAAGAAAAAAATGAGTTTGTTAATCAATTTATGAATTTCTGAATTTTTGGATTTTTTTGTCAATCTTTTCAGATAGGTACCAGGCATAATCATGCACTTCTAACAGTGGACGCATATTGATTTCCGCAGCCAGACTAAGTGTTCGAAGTCGAATAAGTTGATCTTTTTGAGAATGTTGACGACGCCTAGAAAGAGTAGATTTCTGTAAATTTTGGTACGGGTTTAGTTTTACCCGATTACTCACCTTATAGTTTTGTGGCATATTTCATCGAATTCTGCAACAGCTGAAGACAAATTTATGATAGCTTCATGGGATGTCAAATTTGTATTATTTTCAGTATCATCCTCTTGGGTATTAAACCGTTTACCCCTGTTAGTCGAGGCAGTTGGACTATTTTGTTGAAGTTCAGAAATTCTTCTATCGACAGCTGACCTATAAAATTCGAAGAGAATAACAATTTTGGATTATTTTGGAACCATTTTATAACAATTTTGCAGAACATTTCGACAGCTGGATTTATCAGTGATGAATATTTTCATCAGTTCCGAACAATTCAGCTGTAGAAATGATCTGCAATTTTGAACAGACTTTTCCATATAAACCATTTTTCGAAAAAAATTTTAGTCAATTAAAAAAAATTATAATATTTACTTAGTGTTAGCAATATAGTATAAAATGTGCGATATCGCAAAAGAAAAATTCGAACAATTGTTTCTCCAGAGGTCATCAACGCCGACTGGCCTATGAAAAAAAAACAAGTATTTTATTGATTGAATAAAATATAGAGAAATGATATAATTATTGTTTTCTACCTTAAAACTTCAAAACTATTTGCTATTATTCGCGTGACAGCGTTTTCTAATGCGTTGATTTTTGCTTGAGTCGGAGAATATGGATTTGATGAAGTTTTTTGTGCTTACGCGGTGTTGTTTCATTTTCCGATTGGCCAGTACTTTTCTCCGATTCCGTACCTTGGTTGGCAGATCGTGCATGTGCAAGAGACGTCCTATTTGATGTACTCGAGCAATGGCCAGTGTCCGAGTTAACATTTATAACCTATGACGTATCTACTTTGGAAGCTTGGTTACGATAATCGCCTTCTGATGTACATGTACTTTGTTGAGAATCACGACCAGTATCCGAAGCAGTTTTTGTCTCCATTGTTTCAAAAAATAAGAAACTTGACTGTAAATTTAAAACAAAGCTGTTGGAAGTACTTTGCAAGTCGTTAAACGAAATATATGAATAGGTGTTTTTGAGGTAGCTGTTAAAGTTGTTCGACACAAAGAACTAAATCAGTGAATTTGTCTTTCATATGTATGTGGAGAGCTGTCAGAGTTTATTTTGACGTTTTTCAGTTGGTAGCGCTAAACATTCGCCGCTCATTAGACATCTCACTGACATAAGTAATAAATATCAAAGAGTTAGATCGAATATAACTTTTGTGTGTTTCTTATGTTCATAAATTTCCAAAAATGCCGGATAAACAATCAAAATTAACTCAACGTGATGACGGAGTTGAGCTGGAAACACAAGTTGTATTACGTACGGGTGCTCAGATTGAGAGAGATGATTCACAATCACACTCATTTCACAATCATTACGAATCTGATCATTGATTGTGAGAGTGATTGTGAGAGTCACTCAAACAAACAATCATTTTTATTTGATTGTGTTTACTTTACAATCATTTTTCGGATTGTCACAATCGCATTCTCACTCATTTCTTAATCATTTTGCAATCGTTTTTTTAATCATTGATTGCCTTTTTCCAACACACACATTTTACAATCAATTTTACAATCAATTTAATAATGATTGATTGTGAGAGTCACTCAACTTCACGCTGAACTTCACGCTGAATCAACCATATTTCTCTTTTTGATGGTTATTTTCGAAATTAAAGGCATATAACTTTCTCATCGTGAAAAGAATTTCGTAAAAACATAACGCAAAAATAATTTTATTGAATTCGATGCATGATCGACTTTTTGTCGGGACATCATCATCGCTCAAATCGTGTGTATGACTCAGTTGTCATGCATTCATTCTCAAAATAGATTGTAAGGACCACGAATTGAGCAAATTACCAATAGACGACAGGCATCGGATGATAAAACATAGTTTATTTGTTTAAATTGAATAAAGAAACTTTCATAACACTAATTGTTCGTATTTCATAGAATTTTATTCGTATTTTTTTCTTTCAACTTTTAACAGATATTTCAGCTGCTGAGAGAGACATTTAAAACTTTAATCTATTCATTTATTTGCTATTATATCGTAATATGAACCAAAATTAAGAGCTGAAAATTGAATACACAAGTTACGATAAGAAATTAAGACAGCACAATGTACGAAATATTGTTTCATTTTGTTCGTTACAAAAATTCTTTATGACAATGATTCTCTTGTTCAATATTATCGATTTTGTTAGGCACTGAGTTTCTTTTATAAATTCAATGCATGTTTCTGTGTTTTTTGGTGTTTTGCTAAATATTCACGGGACGAGTATTGTTTGTGCTTTCCATTGATGTGCCACTCGTGTCGGTCAAAGTAGTTGATAATGGACGTGAAGCTCGTACATTACGATGACGTCGATAATTCTCGACACTGATTTTTCCAGTTTTTCGTTGTACAATTGGATGATCATTCAGTTTTTTTTTATTTGCTGTCGATTGATCGTTTATTTGTAATTGATTTTATATCAATACAAATAAAAGTTTAATTTTGTTTGAAACCTTCATACACGCAAACATATCTGACCAATGTTCAGATAGTTTGAATGCAAAATTCAGTTTGGATTTGTTTGGCCAAAGTTTGTATGTGATGAAAATATAAATAAAAAAAGTGTATTTTTTCAATGTTGCAAATGATCAGAGAGTTGATTTTTTTTACAATTTCTCAATTTTTCCTTAAAAATATTTTCTCTTATTTATCTTCCTTGTTGAATTTAAAAAAAACCTACCGATAGCAATACAATTTATTTTAAACTACTATAGCCATTCTCTACATTTGTTCACACATAAAAAAAGCACTTTTTTGTTTTATTATTTGTTCCCTTAATAAACATCGTATATAGCATTCCGGCAAATTCAAAACGTTATTCAATTAACGTCCTCAAATTCATTGTCCAGTTCGTTATTTAAATGTATTGGTATTATATCTGAGCTTTGGTTTGATACTTCTTCTTCTTCTTCTTTTTCTAAATAATCTATTCCCTCTTTAAGTCGATATGTTGCAATGCGTCGGTTTCGTTCAGTAGGAGCGGAAGAACTAGAATTTTCACTACAGCTTGTAGATTCATCGAATAGTGCGACCGGAGATTTTTCGTCGTCATTTGAGCTTGATGACGGTGACACTTTCGGAACATTGACTGACAAGTGTGGAATCGAAATGTCCAAACCCGTTGTTGTACTGGTAGATGTGCCTGTTTCGGAACCCTGTGATTCGTGGTTTGTTGTTTCTTCTACCTGTGAATTTTTGTTTAATTGTTTATCTTCACCTGTGTGAACTAAAACAATACAATAATTCATTAAGACAGATTTGGATTTGTCTCAAGCTATATAAAAAGACAAAATAGCTTTATTTCGATATTATACTTGGATTTTTCATACAATTCCGAGAGTCTAGCATGGCAGCTTAAACATATATGTGTCATATTTTCATCACGCTCCGCCTGAACAGAATGAAACATGTTTTTTGAATTAAGTGTACAACAACAACAACAACAACAACAAGCATTTATACACCATTAATGCCTTTCAGCGTCTCAAACAACTTGCCTCATACGACCCCAACAATACCTTTCCACAAACCCCGATCGAGAGCCAAGTTTTGAGTTTATCGAGCAAACCAAGCAAATTGTTGGATTTATTACCACAAACATCGCAATTCATTTTTCTTTTGCCTCTCAAATCACTTCAAATTAACGACAATTATTTACTGAATTGGAATCATTTTACTGTAAATGAGCTAACAAGATTTCTGAATTATGCTGATTTTACTGCAAATAATTAAAACATCGTTTTTGCCAAATCATCATTAACTTTGATATTTCTTGCAAGTGTCAGTATAATAATGGTGAAAATACTGATCGAATAAAATTGACCACACAAAAACTCATCACCAATGAAAACGGAAATATTTTTCAGAGATGAAACAAAATTAAAAATTAGGTTGAACACAAGGTAAAAGACATTCAATTTGTGAAAAGAATTTGTAGATAAATTTTCTTGTAACCATTGCAATTTTAATGATTCATTTTGGTTTGCTATTTTTTTTCTTCGCAGTGGTGGCTCAAATAGATTAGAAGAAGTTATGGATTGTTATAAACGTGCTGCGAATTTATTTAAAATGGCAAAAAATTTGCAGCAAGCTGGTAAAGCTTTTTGTGAAGTAGCCACTTTGCATTCTAATGCGGGCAGTCGTCATGATGCCGCTACCTGTTATTTTGATGCATCAAATTGTTACAAGAAAACTGATATTCCAGAATCGGTCAATTGTTTATTGAAAGCAATTGAAATTTATACTGATATGGGCCGTTTCAGTATTGCTGCCAAACATCATCAAACCATTGCTGAATTGTATGAAGGCGAAGCAAATGATTTAGTAAGTCGAAAAATTCAATAAATGCATGAACAATTTTGGTAAAAACTTTTTTTTTTCTGTGTATATTTTCCAGCAACGCGCTGTTCAATACTTTGAACAGGCAGCCGATACGCAGCTCAACTCGAAGACTATGAGGAGGCCATTCAAATCTATGATGAAGTTATAATTTTTGCATAAATTTTCCATGTTGACATTAAAATAATTGGGAAATTATTTTATTTTTTAGGTTGCTAGCTCAAGTTTGGAAAATTCATTGCTTAAATACTGCGCAAAAGAGTATGTTTTCCGTGCCGCTTTGTGTCATCTCAGTGTAGATTTATTGAATGTTCAACAAGCTCTTGAAAAATATTCATAGCAATATCCAGCATTCCAAGATTCACGTGAATATAAATTTGTGAAGGTTTGCACTCACGAATTATATATATAAATCAATTTTGATTGACGCGAAAATTCAATGAAAATATTTGTTTATTATTCCATTTTAGACACTGTGTGAAAATTTAGAAGAATCAAACATTAAAGGATTTACATATGCGGTCAAGGATTATGATAGTATTTCACGGCTTGATCAATGGTACACCACAATTCTTTTTGCTCAGTGACATCAATTCAAATTTTAATCGGCGTTTATTGCAAAGCTAATTCAACATTATATATTAATTATGAATAATTGACATAAGAAAGAAAATCCTGATGAAATTAATAACACAAATATAATGAATACAGTCATAATTTTTTGAATTTAATTGGCATAGGTTAAAAACATGAAGTTTAAAAAATCCAACAGGATATAAAAATCTGTTATCTTACAAAAAATGAATTGAAAAAAATATTGGAAAAAAATCGAAATAAATAAACCTATCAGTTCAGTAGATGGTTATAATAGTTCATAAACAATCTAATTCTATAATTCAATTTTATTTATAAATATTCATTCGGATATCAGATAGACATTGTAAGGAATTTGATACATTGTATAGAAATGTCAAGTAATGAAACTGAAACTGACGCGCGTGTGTATGAGTCGCACATATATCGATCATGTGACTCTTATCGGCCAATGGGCATTTGAGTTTCGAGACGTGCTTATGTATGAGTAAAGCAGTCATGTGATCCCCATTGACCAATGAGAGCGCATAAAACTGATTTGCTTAAGTATTGGTGCGCACACCGCATGTAAAGAATGTGATGCGGATAAGTGGTGGTAGCGTCACCCGGTAAGAACACATGTTGTGTGAAGGACAATCATTCCTCTTGTTCGTTATATTTTTTTTTTTTTTTTTAGTTTTTTCTCATCCTTTCACCTGAGTGTTTTTACAGGATCCAGTAAGAGAGAGCAGGCGTGTTTTTACCTCCGCAGGTCGTTTGTCGTTTGCGCGATCCCTTGTCTTCGAGCGGTATAGCAGTTGCCTTTGCTTTCATTGGTTGGGCGCCTATTCGAAGGCTATCCACCTGGTCTGTTCACCCCGGTTTGGAACAGCCAATTTAGAAAAAATTTAAATGACGGGGATTTATTTAGAAAAACAATTTTTTTAGAAAAACAATTTTTAATTACATTCGCGTTCACCTCTGTATGGACGTCTCTTTCCTATATTCTGATTCGTATGTTATGTCAAATCTGAAGGATTTAAACAACATCCGTATCTCCCTAATGGTAACTGTAGCATTTGGCATCGCTTGGTTTATGGATTGGGCTGAGGTAAATAAGAGAGCGAGATATATGCCTTGTTTCGGAAATAGGATGATTGCTATTTCAATCATCAGTGGCCAGACAAGGACTTTCACTATGGAAGCTTGCAGGGGGCGTACTTATGACCTCCGCAGGTCGTTTGCGCGTTCCCCTGTCTTCGAGCGGGATAGCAGTTGCCTATGTTTTCATTGGTTGGGCGCCTATCCAAAGGCTATCCACCTGGTCTTTTCCTCCCGATTTGGAACAGCCAAAATAAAAGAAGTGGAGTGACGGGTTTCCACATGAAAAGTTGGACACAAGAAGAAGAAATTAAGGTAATGATGGAGTGAGGGTTGTATTCTCACCCAGACCGTTTTGGATGCCCGCCATTTCAAGCGACTGTTACTTCTCTGTATGCTTTCATCGGAAAACGCCTACACGGGAGACTCTATGCGCGTCAGTTGTAGTCATTAAATGCTGAAGTTTAACACAAAAAACATTGATAATTTAACGTTATGTTACTAGAAGATCAATATTTCAGCATATTTGGATTGAGACTTGGACCGAAAAAGAAAGGAAAGACTTATTGCCTTGTTTCGGAAATGAGATGATTGCTATTTCCATCATCAGTGGCCAGACAAGGGCTTTCACTATGTAAGTTTGCCTGAGGATTGGCTTCACTTATCATAGTTACTGGGGTTACTTGAGGATTTATTTACTATACTATGGTCTTATTTGGTATATCAAAAACACATCTGTGTTTAAATGGATAATTACTTAACACATTTTACAGGAATAGGGTGTCAGTGTGATAGTCATCTTTTATATTTAAACAGTCCTAGCCATTTATGTGGGTGGCGAAAGGGTCAAGTTTTTTATGAATGTGATCAACATCTGACGGTAAGCCGTTCTGACTGAAGGTTGTCATTTCTCCTCTATGCGAGTAAAATGAGGCATGCTTCTGCAGCGGGGCAGACCTCATCATGCAGACATCAAATAAAAGTGTCAGAGCAGAAGGAGATTTTGGGTGGAAGTTGTTGTCTTATGGCAAGTCGTATCTGCCCTGAGGGTTGTAATCTCAATTGGGTCAGATCCCGTCAGGAGGGTTGTATTCTCCTTTTTACTCACATACAGTCACTTACTCAGCCTAATAGCTCAACTCTGTCTTTAGAAAGACACAGAGGCTGCCGGTGATCCCGTTCGGAACTTACCGGTGTTACTTCCGTTCATATTCAAAATCGGGACCCTGTTTTTCTGTTTTGGGTTGAACGAACAAAACGTGTAGTACTAGCTAATGAACTGAACAGCAGCAGTAACAACAACAATAACAAAAATAACGAATAGTATTGAATACTATCATGGGCTCATGTAGATGATTTCGTTGTATCATAACACACAGACACCAATGAATATTTTATATTTATATATCACAATAAATTGTAAAAATGAAATTGATCCGAGCGAGAGAAAATGTATGTAACAATGAAATGTCCTCCAAAATAAAAAATGAACTCTACTTCGACTGAACGCAAAGAAAACACGATGGAGAGAGAGAGCGGGAGAGAACGAAACCGTATCAAATGGCTTTATCAGACTAAAGATTCTATTGCAAGTTACTTGCAACTCTATAAATTCATCCACAAAAATTAGAAAATTCTTTGTAAATTTATTAAATTCCAACACTCTTTGAGCACAATGGGGGAAATCAACACACAATAAATGTCTCGTCAATTTTGTTTTCGCACTGAACTTCACTCTATTCAATCAAATCAATTTGTTTTCAAATTTTTTCGCTTTTTTTTCTAATGCAAATCTCAATGTTGTATATAAATTTTGTTATTTTTTTTTTATTTGTATTTGGATATCACAATTTAATTTTTGTCTCACAACAATTTCGCCATATTTTTTCGCGTTTGTTTGAAAATGTATGTTGTTTTGACCACTGTTGTTGCTTTTTTGTGTTCTTCGTCGTTTCTGCTATTGTTCGTAGTTTTCATTGTGTTTGAATGAATATGTATAACGTATGTGAATATTTTGGAAAAAAGAGAATGACAGCTGATTTTATGTTTTTGTTTTTCTGCTTCTTTTTTGTTTCATTTTTGGTACAAAATTGACACATACATTATGATTTTTTCTTTGGCATTTGCCAAACAACAATATTCAACTTTTTATTGATTTTTTTTTTTGGCTTCAACTATATGTAATATATATATGTATATATATATGTATATATATGATGTAAAAGCGCAATACATTCAGGTCCTTAAGTCACCTTCTCTAAGAAGACACTACAATCCACGTTCATGTCTTCCCAGAAAAAGCTGCATGAGACTCTTCCATGCATGACCCAGGTGCCAGCAAGAGCTCATTTGTCCGTTGGCAGTCATTATTCAATTTAATGACATGTTTATATATTGATGTTTTTTGCCAATCCCTATATTAGTGAGTCTATTCCACTCTATAAGAGAAAACATGGGCAACACATGCTTGCCAGACAAAAAATGACTTGCGTCATTGCAAAATAATAAAGAATTATGGTACTTGCACCACTCACCAGTTCATAGCACAAGTTAACCCGACCCAAAGGAGCAACTCCGGCATATGTCCTAAAGTCCAAGAAGCTAGTGCAATGTGCAACACTACGCCTAACGTAAAATGGTTCGAGTGCTCAACATATCAGCGACATCCCATTCACAATGGCTGGTACATTGTTCAGAGAGTGTCCAATGTATACGCTAAACATCTCCCCAATGTACAGACGGCATCATGTATACACGGCCTCTGATAGATCATCATGGATCTCATATGGCTCCGTTTACTCATAAAGAATCATGGCACTTGCACCACTCACCACAAGACCAAAATTTTAAATGGAACATACCATGCGCAATTTCCATGCGAGTTCCAGCCGTGAAGGCATTTTATGAAGAATACCCCATTTTCGATTGCTCTCATCAGTGTACATAATGGGGATTTCATCATGATCGGCCATTCCCTGAAGGTTGGGTCCATGGTCAATCATGACTACAAAAACAATTCAATCCATGATACAAATGTATCAATGTCACACATTTTTAAAATTTCGCCAACAAAAAAACACGTTTTCATTTATAACCTTAAGAAAATTTTCACCGTTTATTCTTAATTCAACATTCACAATAGTCATCTCAATATCATGGATTATTTCAGGAAAAATAGATTTTTTAATACACACGAATTAAAGAATGTTCATAAATATATGACCAGAATATGCAAGCACTCACCCTGAACAATTAAAATTCATTATTAAATGTTGTAATCTATCTCGATATTTCACAACTTTTCGGCTTCCGATCAGTTCAACAGTCACTAACGCAATGATCAAGTCACCACAGAGAACCACTTCAGCGCTGCAGACAATACATAAATTGTATATATTCATATCTGTTTAGAGCTTCATTCTTTTATGTTCTACTATACATAGGCATAGAACATGCACCAACCTATCCATGGTACCTAACGGTTTCATCAACCGTTCTATGTATAAAGAAAAATAGCCGTTGGTCCTTGTATATAAACGCGAGAGAAATACTTCTCGGAATTAACGGTAAAGCAACTGAAATGCGTTTCTAAAGCTCAAAAAAGATCATGCGCTCTGCCAACCGCATGAAAGAGTCAAAACCATTGAATGAGAAAAAACTGAAAATTTCAATGCCTTTGCTCTTCTGTAATTACAAGAAGTAGCACGATTTAATCAATTTTATTTTTAAACGCAGCTGGTATTTTCATACTTCTCAATGTCTTAACCAAATGATAATTCGGGAGGTTCACATTATCATGCTCCAACTTATTTTTATAGAAATGTTTAATATACTTCAACAAGTATTGTGTTTGTCCGCTATAGGCAAGTCCTCTATGTATTTTAATTTCTTTAAAAGCATGTAGATATCCATTACATTTTTTATGTTTTGTGATTATAGATTCACGAAGCATTTCACCCGTTTGATTATATTTTGTAACAAGTACCTTATATTTATTTCCACATTCACAGTTTGATACTAACACCAGATTTGATCTTTTCTCCCACGGTATTTTTGTCGTTCTCGTGGTGACATAATTGATTTTTGTGTTTCTGGTTGAGTCTGCCAGTATTATGTCTGGATTCATCAATTCCATAATGATTCTTTTAATCTCTCTAGATTTACATATAGCATGTGGAAATATTTTAAATGTGAACTTCTTATTGTCAATTTTCTTCTTGGTAGTATCTACCACCGGTTTCATCAATGTATACTGGTCATTCATCAACGATTCAATAATGGTTTCAGGAAAACCATTATCTCTAAATGTATTAACTATTAAACTACGATTATACTGGAAGAATTCCGGGTCACTGAGCAATAATACAGTTCTAATGAATGCCTCAGCTGTAGCTATAACAGTTGTTCTCTTATGAGAACTATAAAAAGGAACCAATCTACCCGAAGCAAAATTCTTTCGGTACCAATTAGTTTTAATTTTATTTCCACATCTGATTAGTTTCATATTCAAGAACTTAATGGATGAATCTTCATCTTCAGATTCCATTGTGAATTGCATATTTGTGTTAAAGTTATTCAAAGTTGATAACGCTAAATCCGCAAGTTCAGGGTTTAAAACAGCTATGGTGTCATCTACAAAAACCTTAATAAAGCATATAGTTGGTACTGCTTCATATAGATGAAACACGACTTTATCCATTATCAATCTAGCTACTGTTGGAGAAATACATCCACCCATTGGTAAGCCACTCAGCTGTTTATATATGTTGTCTAATGCCGAAAATACCGTGCATTTATCCAGCAAAAAATCCAATAATCCCATCAGCAGGGATTCATTTATGCCATACATTACAAGGAAATTCTCTTGTTCGCTCATAATAACCTCTTTGACCAAAGAAACAGGTATGTTGGAAAACATTTGAACAACATCAAAAGATATCAATACTGAATCATTCGGAATTTCAACATCATCCAAAAACTCTTTGATTTGATATGAGTCCCTAATGTGATGTTCTGAAATAGGGAAGATCTCCTTAAGCATTTCATTAAAAACCCGACCAAGAGTATGTCCTGGAGCATTATTCATGGCTGTTATTGGTCTCAATTTAAATCCAGGTTTATGTACCTTAGGTAGACCATGAAATTTTGCCAAATGCAATGTATTAAATTGATAACCAACCATCAATTTAAGTAAAAATTCACATTGTTTGTGCCCTTTTAGGATTTGAATAAGTTGAAGCTCCTCATTTACTAAATCAACAAGAGGATCATAGTTCAAGATCATATAATTGCCATCAGACAATAATGTATTAATGGCTTCTTGACAATCATCACAATTAATTATCACGGTATGGGCACCCTTATCAGATCTTGTTGCAAATATATCTTTATTGATGCTTAAGAATTCCGCAGTTCTATTTGCAACAAATGTTAACCATTGGATGTTTCCATCCTCCTGATATTTCTTTCTGTGTGCCAAAATGTTAGAAATTCTTAACATCGCCTCGTGTTGTCTGGATTCATTGATTACATCCTCGATACAGTAATCAATTTGAGCAATTACTTCATGTAAATTACTGTCCATTGTGACAAAAGGGAACAAGAACTTCCATCCAAAACTAAGGGCAATACTTATATCTTCAGGAATTTCACACTGAGTCATATTAATAAGTGCCTTTTTATTATAATTTATGGGACCATAAATAAACCTGCCATTGTCCTCATCATAGATGGTATTCGTTGGTCTATTGGTCTTTTCAATTTCTTCTTCCTGCCGCATTCTCGCAGAGGTCCTAAAAGATTCACACTCAAATTTGAATAATTTTAACTCTTCAGTAGTCAACATTAATTCAATATTTACGACCATCTTCTTAAATTTATTTAATTCCATTCTAATTTGATTGTTCAAATTTTTCAACGTTCCAGAGGTTCCATTCACATCATAACATCTCATCCATTTTCTATCAGCCTCCATCACACCCAGTTTCGAACACTTAGCAAAAGCTTCTGTCATCAACCTCTGTATGGCACCATATCGTCTACAGTTAACAAGAATATTAGACATTATATTACTAGAATAGACAAAAGATGCAGTTTTATGAGAATTCACATCAAAACAATATGGTTGAAAAAATATATATTTTTGTCTTTCCTCCATTTATATAGTGGAAAAACCAAACCCATTATCATTTAATAAATAAGCACTCCCATACAGAATATGCTCAATATCCCCTCCATTCAAGAAAGGCCTTTTACTTACATTTCATCATGGCGCCTCCTACTGTCACATGCCATGTCATATGTTTTTAATATTACACGAGGATAACATCGGAATATTATTTCAATACACAACGGTAAGTAAGTGATTCATAATCCGGCCATGATATGATTTAAGTGTAATGATGGAGTGAGGGTTTTAATCTCACCCAGACCGTTTTGGATGCCCGCCATTTCAAGCGACTGTTACTTCTCTGTATGCTTTCATCGGAAAACGCCTACACGGGAGACTCTATGCGCGTCAGTTGTAGTCGTTAAATGCTGAAGTTCAACACAAAGAACATTGATAATTTAACGTTAAGTTACTAGGAAATCAATATTTCAGCATATTTGGATTGAGACTTGGATCGAAAAAGAAAGAAAAGACTTATTGCCTTGTTTCGGAAATAGGATGATAACTATTTCCATCATCAGTGGCCAGACAAGGGCTTTCACTATGTAAGTTTGCCTGAGGATTGGCTTCACTTATCATAGTTACTGGGGTTAATTGAGGATTTTATTTACTATGCTTTGGTCTTATTTGGAATATCAAAAACACATCTGTGTTTAAAAGGATAATTAAGTAACACATTTTACAGGAATAGGGTGTCAGTGTGATAGTCATCTTTTATATTTAAACAGTCCTAGCCATTTACGTGGGTGGCGAAAGGGTCAAGTTTTTTATAAATGTGCTCCACATCTGACGGTAAGCCGTTCTGACTGAAGGTTGTCATTTCTCCTCTATGCGAGTAAAATGAGGCATGCTTCTGCAGCGGGGCAGACCTACACATCAAGTAAAAGTGTCAGACCAGAATGAGATTTTGGGTGGAAGTTGTGGTCTTATGGCAAGTCGTATCTGCCCTGAGGGTTGTAATCTCAATTGGGTCAGATCCCGTCAGGAGGGTTGTATTCTCCCGTCGGTTGCCGCATAGTAAACTTTTTACTCACATACAGTCAGTTACTCAGCCTAATAGCTCCACTCTGTCTTTAGAAAGACACAGAGGCTGCCGGTGGTCCCTTTCCGGACTTACCGGTGTTACTTCCGTTCAGAACGGAGGCCTTGTTCAAAGTTTAAGTGTAATGATGGAGTGAGGGTTTTAATCTCACCCAGACCGTTTTGGATGCCCGCCATTTCAAGCGACTGTTACTTCTCTGTATGCTTTCATCGGAAAACGCCTACACGGGAGACTCTATGCGCGTCAGTTGTAGTCGTTAAATGCTGAAGTTCAACACAAAGAACATTGATAATTTAACGTTAAGTTACTAGGAAATCAATATTTCAGCATATTTGGATTGAGACTTGGATCGAAAAAGAAAGAAAAGACTTATTGCCTTGTTTCGGAAATAGGATGATAACTATTTCCATCATCAGTGGCCAGACAAGGGCTTTCACTATGTAAGTTTGCCTGAGGATTGGCTTCACTTATCATAGTTACTGGGGTTAATTGAGGATTTTATTTACTATGCTTTGGTCTTATTTGGAATATCAAAAACACATCTGTGTTTAAAAGGATAATTAAGTAACACATTTTACAGGAATAGGGTGTCAGTGTGATAGTCATCTTTTATATTTAAACAGTCCTAGCCATTTACGTGGGTGGCGAAAGGGTCAAGTTTTTTATAAATGTGCTCCACATCTGACGGTAAGCCGTTCTGACTGAAGGTTGTCATTTCTCCTCTATGCGAGTAAAATGAGGCATGCTTCTGCAGCGGGGCAGACCTACACATCAAGTAAAAGTGTCAGACCAGAATGAGATTAAGTTTTTCTCATCCTTTCACCTGAGTGTTTTTACAGGATCCAGTAAGAGAGAGGAGGCTTATTTATTACCTCCGCAGATCGTTTGCGCGTTTCCCCTGTCTTCGAGCGGGATAGCAGTTGCCTGTGCTTTCATTGGTTGGGCGCCTATCCGAAGGCTATCCACCTGGTCTGTTCACCCCGGTTTGGAACAGCCAATTTAGAAAAAGTTAAATTGACGGGGATTTATTAAGAAAAGCAAATTTTTTAATTATATTCGCGTTCACCTCTGTATGGATGTCTCTTTTCCTATATTTTGATCCGTATGTTGCGTCAAATCAGAAGGATTTACACAACATCCGTATCTCCCTATTGGTAACTATAGCATTTGGCATTGCTTGGTTTATGGGTTGGGCTGAGTTTGAGGAGTTGAGAAAATGAGAGTTGAAATATGGAGATTTGCCTTGTTTCGGAATAGGATGATTGACTATTCCATCATCAGTGGCCAGACAAGGGCTTTCACTATGTAAGTTTGCCTGAGGATTGGCTTCACTTATCATAGTTACTGGGGTTAATTGAAGATTTAATTACTCTATTATGGTCTTATTTGGAATATCAAAAACACATCTGTGTTTAAATGGATAATTACTTAACACATTTTACAGGAATAGAATGTCAGTGTGAAAGTCATCTTTTATATTTAAACAGTCCTAGCCATTTACGTGGGTGGCGAAAGGGTCAAGTTTTTTATAAATGTGATTCACATCTGACGGTAAGCCGTTCTGTCTGAAGGTTGTCATTTCTCCTCTATGCGAGTAAAATGAGGCACGCTTCTGCAGCGGGGCAGACCTACACATCAAGTAAATGCGTTTAGACCAATTTGAGAGATTTTGAGTGGTATGAGAGAAAAATAGGCTTTGACTGAGATAATTAGCCTGAAAAATGGCTCAATTGGGTGGATTTTGATCGAAATAGGGGATTGTCTGGGAGTGTCTGTTAGTTGTCTGTCTGTTACGATTGTCCGGTTTAACTAAGGCGAGGTGATCGCGAATTTAGCAAGATTTATGATGTTTTGTGGCTATAGACGATAGTTCGCGGTCTTACGGTCCCCTATCGACACGACTTCGCATTTTATTGCAGAATTCGAGTGCCGTGGATCCAGTTTCTTACTAACACAAGTACTTGCATCTCCCTTGACAGTCTCCAAACTATCCAATGATAGAAAGGCTGCGGGTGACCTTATTACCACGACTTACGGGAGTCACTCATATATACACATGAGCCTGTCTGAACAAGTATTAAGTTTTTCTCATCCTTTCACCTGAGTGTTTTTACAGGATCCAGTAAGAGAGAGGAGGCGTATTTATGACCTCCGCAGATCGTTTGCGCGTTTCCCCTGTCTTCGAGCGGGATAGCAGTTGCCTGTGCTTTCATTGGTTGGGCGCCTATCCGAAGGCTATCCACCTGGTCTGTTCACCCCGGTTTGGAACAGCCAATTTAGAAAAAGTTAAATTGACGGGGATTTATTAAGAAAAGCAAATTTTAATTATATTCGCGTTCACCTCTGTATGGATGTCTCTTTCCTATATTTTGATCCGTATGTTGCGTCAAATCAGAAGGATTTACACAACATCCGTATCTCCCTATTGGTAACTATAGCATTTGGCATTGCTTGGTTTATGGGTTGGGCTGAGTTTGAGGAGTTGAGAAAAAGAGAGTTGAAATATGGAGATTTGCCTTGTTTCGGAATAGGATGATTGACTATTCCATCATCAGTGGCCAGACAAGGACTTTCACTATGTAAGCTTGCCTGAGGATTGGCCTTGCTTCTCATAGCTACTAGTTAATAAGCTTACCTGAGGTTTGGTATCGCTTATTTGGATTAAGAAATGGGCTTTCACCAGTTTCGCATACCTGTACTACTTCTGGTTACTCGCGGATTGGGTTTGGGTTTGGTTTGGGTTGGGTGTGTTTGGTTTGGGGACCTGTGGATAACCCATGCAAATCTCTAGTCCTATAGACTTGCACGGCACCAGCATATTGCCTTGTTTTTAGGCAAGACAAGATGTTGATGATGTTTTGGAGGCAGACAAAATTCTAGCTAAATCTGAAAAAACATCCTAATACCCTATAGGCTAATGACTTGCTTCTATTACTTGGAGCGCAATGTGGCATCGTATCAAAGTGATACAATGGAGATCCACCTCCAAAGTTAGTGCCAGTCGCGCTCATGCTCCCGTCATGATTTGATAAAAGTAACAGTCGCTTGAAATGGCGGGCATCCAAAACGGTCTGGGTGAGAATACAACCCTCACTCCATCATTACCTTAACTTTATGACCTAAGCATTTGGCAATATCAGTTTTTGTAATAAACTGAAAAAACTGCTACCGACTCTTCAATTTTGAATCCATTATTTTCGGGGAATGCCTCACCCTTCAGAATCCATCTTTTGCACGTCGATTCTCCGTAATTCATTCTACGTTATCCAACCATTTTCCAGTGATTATGGTTTGTGCGGCGGTTAAATTATGACCTAAGCATTTGTCAATATCAGTTTTTGTAATAAACTGAAAAAACTGCTACCGACTCTTCAATTTTGAATCCATTATTTTCGGGGAATGCCTCACCCTTCAGAATCCATCTTTTGCACGTCGATTCTCCGTAATTCATTCTACGTTATCCAACCATTTTCCAGTGATTATGGTTTGTGCGGCGGTTAAAATATGACCTAAGCATTTGTCAATATCAGTTTTTGTAATAAACTGAAAAAACTGCTACCGACTCTTCAATTTTGAATCCATTATTTTCGGGGAATGCCTCACCCTTCAGAATCCATCTTTTGCACGTCGATTCTCCGTAATTCATTCTACGTTATCCAACCATTTTCCAGTGATTATGGTTTGTGCGGCGGTTAAATTATGACCTAAGCATTTGTCAATATCAGTTTTTGTAATAAACTGAAAAAACTGCTACCGACTCTTCAATTTTGAATCCATTATTTTCGGGGAATGCCTCACCCTTCAGAATCCATCTTTTGCACGTCGATTCTCCGTAATTCATTCTACGTTATCCAACCATTTTCCAGTGATTATGGTTTGTGCGGCGGTTAATTTATGACCTAAGCATTTGGCAATATCAGTTTTTGTAATAAACTGAAAAATCTGCTACCGACTCTTCAATTTTGAATCCATCATTTTCGGGGAATGCCTCACCCTTCAGAATCCATCTTTTGCACGTCGATTCTCCGTAATTCATTCTACGTTATCCAACCATTTTCCAGTGATTATGGTTTGTGCGGCGGTTAATTTATGACCTCAGCATTTGGCAATATCAGTTTTTGTAATAAACTGAAAAAACTGCTACCGACTCTTCAATTTTGAATCCATTATTTTCGGGGAATGCCTCACCCTTCAGAATCCATCTTTTGCACGTCGATTCTCCGTAATTCATTCTACGTTATCCAACCATTTTCCAGTGATTATGGTTTGTGCGGCGGTTAAATTATGACCTAAGCATTTGTCAATATCAGTTTTTGTAATAAACTGAAAAAACTGCTACCGACTCTTCAATTTTGAATCCATTATTTTCGGGGAATGCCTCACCCTTCAGAATCCATCTTTTGCACGTCGATTCTCCGTAATTCATTCTACGTTATCCAACCATTTTCCAGTGATTATGGTTTGTGCGGCAATTAAATTATGACCTAAGCATTTGGCAATATCAGTTTTTGTAATAAACTGAAAAAACTGCTACCGACTCTTCAATTTTGAATCCATTATTTTCGGGGAATGCCTCACCCTTCAGAATCCATCTTTTGCACGTCGATTCTCCGTAATTCATTCTACGTTATCCAACCATTTTCCAGTGATTATGGTTTGTGCGGCGGTTAAATTATGACCTAAGCATTTGTCAATATCAGTTTTTGTAATAAACTGAAAAAACTGCTACCGACTCTTCAATTTTGAATCCATTATTTTCGGGGAATGCCTCACCCTTCAGAATCCATCTTTTGCACGTCGATTCTCCGTAATTCATTCTACGTTATCCAACCATTTTCCAGTGATTATGGTTTGTGCGGCGGTTAAATTATGACCTAAGCATTTGTCAATATCAGTTTTTGTAATAAACTGAAAAAACTGCTACCGACTCTTCAATTTTGAATCCATTATTTTCGGGGAATGCCTCACCCTTCAGAATCCATCTTTTGCACGTCGATTCTCCGTAATTCATTCTACGTTATCCAACCATTTTCCAGTGATTATGGTTTGTGCGGCGGTTAAAATATGACCTAAGCATTTGTCAATATCAGTTTTTGTAATAAACTGAAAAAACTGCTACCGACTCTTCAATTTTGAATCCATTATTTTCGGGAATGCCTCACCCTTCAGAATCCATCTTTTGCACGTCGATTCTCCGTAATTCATTCTACGTTATCCAACCATTTTCCAGTGATTATGGTTTGTGCGGCGGTTAAAATATGACCTAAGCATTTGTCAATATCAGTTTTTGTAATAAACTGAAAAAACTGCTACCGACTCTTCAATTTTGAATCCATTATTTTCGGGGAATGCCTCACCCTTCAGAATCCATCTTTTGCACGTCGATTCTCCGTAATTCATTCTACGTTATCCAACCATTTTCCAGTGATTATGGTTTGTGCGGCGGTTAATTTATGACCTAAGCATTTGGCAATATCAGTTTTTGTAATAAACTGAAAAAACTGCTACCGACTCTTCAATTTTGAATCCATTATTTTCGGGGAATGCCTCACCCTTCAGAATCCATCTTTTGCACGTCGATTCTCCGTAATTCATTCTACGTTATCCAACCATTTTCCAGTGATTATGGTTTGTGCGGCGGTTAATTTATGACCTAAGCATTTGGCAATATCAGTTTTTGTAATAAACTGAAAAATCTGCTACCGACTCTTCAATTTTGAATCCATTATTTTCGGGGAATGCCTCACCCTTCAGAATCCATCTTTTGCACGTCGATTCTCCGTAATTCATTCTACGTTATCCAACCATTTTCCAGTGATTATGGTTTGTGCGGCGGTTAATTTATGACCTAAGCATTTGGCAATATCAGTTTTTGTAATAAACTGAAAAAACTGCTACCGACTCTTCAATTTTGAATCCATTATTTTCGGGGAATGCCTCACCCTTCAGAATCCATCTTTTGCACGTCGATTCTCCGTAATTCATTCTACGTTATCCAACCATTTTCCAGTGATTATGGTTTGTGCGGCGGTTAAATTATGACCTAAGCATTTGTCAATATCAGTTTTTGTAATAAACTGAAAAAACTGCTACCGACTCTTCAATTTTGAATCCATTATTTTCGGGGAATGCCTCACCCTTCAGAATCCATCTTTTGCACGTCGATTCTCCGTAATTCATTCTACGTTATCCAACCATTTTCCAGTGATTATGGTTTGTGCGGCGGTTAAAATATGACCTAAGCATTTGTCAATATCAGTTTTTGTAATAAACTGAAAAAACTGCTACCGACTCTTCAATTTTGAATCCATTATTTTCGGGGAATGCCTCACCCTTTTGAATCCATCTTTTGCACGTCGATTCTCCGTAATTCATTCTACGTTATCCATCCATTTTCCAGTGATTATGGTTTGTGCGGCGGTTAATTTATGACCTAAGCATTTGGCAATATCAGTTTTTGTAATAAACTGAAAAAACTGCTACCGACTCTTCAATTTTGAATCCATTATTTTCGGGGAATGCCTCACCCTTCAGAATCCATCTTTTGCACGTCGATTCTCCGTAATTCATTCTACGTTATCCAACCATTTTCCAGTGATTATGGTTTGTGCGGCGGTTAAATTATGACCTAAGCATTTGTCAATATCAGTTTTTGTAATAAACTGAAAAAACTGCTACCGACTCTTCAATTTTGAATCCATTATTTTCGGGGAATGCCTCACCCTTCAGAATCCATCTTTTGCACGTCGATTCTCCGTAATTCATTCTACGTTATCCAACCATTTTCCAGTGATTATGGTTTGTGCGGCGGTTAATTTATGACCTAAGCATTTGGCAATATCAGTTTTTGTAATAAACTGAAAAAACTGCTACCGACTCTTCAATTTTGAATCCATTATTTTCGGGGAATGCCTCACCCTTCAGAATCCATCTTTTGCACGTCGATTCTCCGTAATTCATTCTACGTTATCCAACCATTTTCCAGTGATTATGGTTTGTGCGGCGGTTAAACTATGACCTAAGCATTTGTCAATATCAGTTTTTGTAATAAACTGAAAAAACTGCTACCGACTCTTCAATTTTGAATCCATTATTTTCGGGGAATGCCTCACCCTTCAGAATCCATCTTTTGCACGTCGATTCTCCGTAATTCATTCTACGTTATCCAACCATTTTCCAGTGATTATGGTTTGTGCGGCGGTTAAATTATGACCTAAGCATTTGTCAATATCAGTTTTTGTAATAAACTGAAAAAACTGCTACCGACTCTTCAATTTTGAATCCATTATTTTCGGGGAATGCCTCACCCTTCAGAATCCATCTTTTGCACGTCGATTCTCCGTAATTCATTCTACGTTATCCAACCATTTTCCAGTGATTATGGTTTGTGCGGCGGTTAAAATATGACCTAAGCATTTGTCAATATCAGTTTTTGTAATAAACTGAAAAAACTGCTACCGACTCTTCAATTTTGAATCCATTATTTTCGGGGAATGCCTCACCCTTCAGAATCCATCTTTTGCACGTCGATTCTCCGTAATTCATTCTACGTTATCCAACCATTTTCCAGTGATTATGGTTTGTGCGGCGGTTAAATTATGACCTAAGCATTTGTCAATATCAGTTTTTGTAATAAACTGAAAAAACTGCTACCGACTCTTCAATTTTGAATCCATTATTTTCGGGGAATGCCTCACCCTTCAGAATCCATCTTTTGCACGTCGATTCTCCGTAATTCATTCTACGTTATCCAACCATTTTCCAGTGATTATGGTTTGTGCGGCGGTTAATTTATGACCTAAGCATTTGGCAATATCAGTTTTTGTAATAAACTGAAAAATCTGCTACCGACTCTTCAATTTTGAATCCATTATTTTCGGGGAATGCCTCACCCTTCAGAATCCATCTTTTGCACGTCGATTCTCCGTAATTCATTCTACGTTATCCAACCATTTTCCAGTGATTATGGTTTGTGCGGCGGTTAAATTATGACCTAAGCATTTGTCAATATCAGTTTTTGTAATAAACTGAAAAAACTGCTACCGACTCTTCAATTTTGAATCCATTATTTTCGGGGAATGCCTCACCCTTCAGAATCCATCTTTTGCACGTCGATTCTCCGTAATTCATTCTACGTTATCCAACCATTTTCCAGTGATTATGGTTTGTGCGGCAATTAAATTATGACCTAAGCATTTGGCAATATCAGTTTTTGTAATAAACTGAAAAAACTGCTACCGACTCTTCAATTTTGAATCCATTATTTTCGGGGAATGCCTCACCCTTCAGAATCCATCTTTTGCACGTCGATTCTCCGTAATTCATTCTACGTTATCCCACCATTTTCCAGTGATTATGGTTTGTGCGGCGGTTAATTTATGACCTAAGCATTTGTCAATATCAGTTTTTGTAATAAACTGAAAAAACTGCTACCGACTCTTCAATTTTGAATCCATTATTTTCGGGGAATGCCTCACCCTTCAGAATCCATCTTTTGCACGTCGATTCTCCGTAATTCATTCTACGTTATCCAACCATTTTCCAGTGATTATGGTTTGTGCGGCAATTAAATTATGACCTAAGCATTTGGCAATATCAGTTTTTGTAATAAACTGAAAAAACTGCTACCGACTCTTCAATTTTGAATCCATTATTTTCGGGGAATGCCTCACCCTTCAGAATCCATCTTTTGCACGTCGATTCTCCGTAATTCATTCTACGTTATCCAACCATTTTCCAGTGATTATGGTTTGTGCGGCGGTTAATTTATGACCTAAGCATTTGTCAATATCAGTTTTTGTAATAAACTGAAAAAACTGCTACCGACTCTTCAATTTTGAATCCATTATTTTCGGGGAATGCCTCACCCTTCAGAATCCATCTTTTGCACGTCGATTCTCCGTAATTCATTCTACGTTATCCAACCATTTTCCAGTGATTATGGTTTGTGCGGCGGTTAATTTATGACCTAAGCATTTGGCAATATCAGTTTTTGTAATAAACTGAAAAAACTGCTACCGACTCTTCAATTTTGAATCCATTATTTTCGGGGAATGCCTCACCCTTCAGAATCCATCTTTTGCACGTCGATTCTCCGTAATTCATTCTACGTTATCCAACCATTTTCCAGTGATTATGGTTTGTGCGGCGGTTAAATTATGACCTAAGCATTTGGCAATATCAGTTTTTGTAATAAACTGAAAAAACTGCTACCGACTCTTCAATTTTGAATCCATTATTTTCGGGGAATGCCTCACCCTTCAGAATCCATCTTTTGCACGTCGATTCTCCGTAATTCATTCTACGTTATCCAACCATTTTCCAGTGATTATGGTTTGTGCGGCGGTTAAATTATGACCTAAGCATTTGGCAATATCAGTTTTTGTAATAAACTGAAAAAACTGCTACCGACTCTTCAATTTTGAATCCATTATTTTCGGGGAATGCCTCACCCTTTTGAATCCATCTTTTGCACGTCGATTCTCCGTAATTCATTCTACGTTATCCATCCATTTTCCAGTGATTATGGTTTGTGCGGCGGTTAATTTATGACCTAAGCATTTGGCAATATCAGTTTTTGTAATAAACTGAAAAAACTGCTACCGACTCTTCAATTTTGAATCCATTATTTTCGGGGAATGCCTCACCCTTCAGAATCCATCTTTTGCACGTCGATTCTCCGTAATTCATTCTACGTTATCCAACCATTTTCCAGTGATTATGGTTTGTGCGGCGGTTAATTTATGACCTAAGCATTTGGCAATATCAGTTTTTGTAATAAACTGAAAAATCTGCTACCGACTCTTCAATTTTGAATCCATTATTTTCGGGGAATGCCTCACCCTTCAGAATCCATCTTTTGCACGTCGATTCTCCGTAATTCATTCTACGTTATCCAACCATTTTCCAGTGATTATGGTTTGTGCGGCGGTTAATTTATGACCTAAGCATTTGGCAATATCAGTTTTTGTAATAAACTGAAAAAACTGCTACCGACTCTTCAATTTTGAATCCATTATTTTCGGGGAATGCCTCACCCTTCAGAATCCATCTTTTGCACGTCGATTCTCCGTAATTCATTCTACGTTATCCAACCATTTTCCAGTGATTATGGTTTGTGCGGCGGTTAAATTATGACCTAAGCATTTGTCAATATCAGTTTTTGTAATAAACTGAAAAAACTGCTACCGACTCTTCAATTTTGAATCCATTATTTTCGGGGAATGCCTCACCCTTCAGAATCCATCTTTTGCACGTCGATTCTCCGTAATTCATTCTACGTTATCCAACCATTTTCCAGTGATTATGGTTTGTGCGGCGGTTAATTTATGACCTAAGCATTTGGCAATATCAGTTTTTGTAATAAACTGAAAAAACTGCTACCGACTCTTCAATTTTGAATCCATTATTTTCGGGGAATGCCTCACCCTTCAGAATCCATCTTTTGCACGTCGATTCTCCGTAATTCATTCTACGTTATCCAACCATTTTCCAGTGATTATGGTTTGTGCGGCGGTTAAATTATGACCTAAGCATTTGGCAATATCAGTTTTTGTAATAAACTGAAAAAACTGCTACCGACTCTTCAATTTTGAATCCATTATTTTCGGGGAATGCCTCACCCTTTTGAATCCATCTTTTGCACGTCGATTCTCCGTAATTCATTCTACGTTATCCATCCATTTTCCAGTGATTATGGTTTGTGCGGCGGTTAATTTATGACCTAAGCATTTGGCAATATCAGTTTTTGTAATAAACTGAAAAAACTGCTACCGACTCTTCAATTTTGAATCCATTATTTTCGGGGAATGCCTCACCCTTCAGAATCCATCTTTTGCACGTCGATTCTCCGTAATTCATTCTACGTTATCCAACCATTTTCCAGTGATTATGGTTTGTGCGGCGGTTAATTTATGACCTAAGCATTTGGCAATATCAGTTTTTGTAATAAACTGAAAAATCTGCTACCGACTCTTCAATTTTGAATCCATTATTTTCGGGGAATGCCTCACCCTTCAGAATCCATCTTTTGCACGTCGATTCTCCGTAATTCATTCTACGTTATCCAACCATTTTCCAGTGATTATGGTTTGTGCGGCGGTTAATTTATGACCTAAGCATTTGGCAATATCAGTTTTTGTAATAAACTGAAAAAACTGCTACCGACTCTTCAATTTTGAATCCATTATTTTCGGGGAATGCCTCACCCTTCAGAATCCATCTTTTGCACGTCGATTCTCCGTAATTCATTCTACGTTATCCAACCATTTTCCAGTGATTATGGTTTGTGCGGCGGTTAAATTATGACCTAAGCATTTGTCAATATCAGTTTTTGTAATAAACTGAAAAAACTGCTACCGACTCTTCAATTTTGAATCCATTATTTTCGGGGAATGCCTCACCCTTCAGAATCCATCTTTTGCACGTCGATTCTCCGTAATTCATTCTACGTTATCCAACCATTTTCCAGTGATTATGGTTTGTGCGGCAATTAAATTATGACCTAAGCATTTGGCAATATCAGTTTTTGTAATAAACTGAAAAAACTGCTACCGACTCTTCAATTTTGAATCCATTATTTTCGGGGAATGCCTCACCCTTCAGAATCCATCTTTTGCACGTCGATTCTCCGTAATTCATTCTACGTTATCCCACCATTTTCCAGTGATTATGGTTTGTGCGGCGGTTAATTTATGACCTAAGCATTTGTCA
Source organism: Obolodiplosis robiniae (assembly GCA_028476595.1). Taxonomy (NCBI): domain Eukaryota; kingdom Metazoa; phylum Arthropoda; class Insecta; order Diptera; family Cecidomyiidae; genus Obolodiplosis; species Obolodiplosis robiniae. The sequence goes on along the minus strand of CM052017.1, from coordinate 3,701 downwards.
ATATCAGTTTTTGTAATAAACTGAAAAAACTGCTACCGACTCTTCAATTTTGAATCCATTATTTTCGGGGAATGCCTCACCCTTCAGAATCCATCTTTTGCACGTCGATTCTCCGTAATTCATTCTACGTTATCCAACCATTTTCCAGTGATTATGGTTTGTGCGGCAATTAAATTATGACCTAAGCATTTGGCAATATCAGTTTTTGTAATAAACTGAAAAAACTGCTACCGACTCTTCAATTTTGAATCCATTATTTTCGGGGAATGCCTCACCCTTCAGAATCCATCTTTTGCACGTCGATTCTCCGTAATTCATTCTACGTTATCCAACCATTTTCCAGTGATTATGGTTTGTGCGGCGGTTAAATTATGACCTAAGCATTTGGCAATATCAGTTTTTGTAATAAACTGAAAAAACTGCTACCGACTCTTCAATTTTGAATCCATTATTTTCGGGGAATGCCTCACCCTTCAGAATCCATCTTTTGCACGTCGATTCTCCGTAATTCATTCTACGTTATCCAACCATTTTCCAGTGATTATGGTTTGTGCGGCGGTTAAATTATGACCTAAGCATTTGGCAATATCAGTTTTTGTAATAAACTGAAAAAACTGCTACCGACTCTTCAATTTTGAATCCATTATTTTCGGGGAATGCCTCACCCTTTTGAATCCATCTTTTGCACGTCGATTCTCCGTAATTCATTCTACGTTATCCATCCATTTTCCAGTGATTATGGTTTGTGCGGCGGTTAATTTATGACCTAAGCATTTGGCAATATCAGTTTTTGTAATAAACTGAAAAAACTGCTACCGACTCTTCAATTTTGAATCCATTATTTTCGGGGAATGCCTCACCCTTCAGAATCCATCTTTTGCACGTCGATTCTCCGTAATTCATTCTACGTTATCCAACCATTTTCCAGTGATTATGGTTTGTGCGGCGGTTAATTTATGACCTAAGCATTTGGCAATATCAGTTTTTGTAATAAACTGAAAAATCTGCTACCGACTCTTCAATTTTGAATCCATTATTTTCGGGGAATGCCTCACCCTTCAGAATCCATCTTTTGCACGTCGATTCTCCGTAATTCATTCTACGTTATCCAACCATTTTCCAGTGATTATGGTTTGTGCGGCGGTTAATTTATGACCTAAGCATTTGGCAATATCAGTTTTTGTAATAAACTGAAAAAACTGCTACCGACTCTTCAATTTTGAATCCATTATTTTCGGGGAATGCCTCACCCTTCAGAATCCATCTTTTGCACGTCGATTCTCCGTAATTCATTCTACGTTATCCAACCATTTTCCAGTGATTATGGTTTGTGCGGCGGTTAAATTATGACCTAAGCATTTGTCAATATCAGTTTTTGTAATAAACTGAAAAAACTGCTACCGACTCTTCAATTTTGAATCCATTATTTTCGGGGAATGCCTCACCCTTCAGAATCCATCTTTTGCACGTCGATTCTCCGTAATTCATTCTACGTTATCCAACCATTTTCCAGTGATTATGGTTTGTGCGGCGGTTAATTTATGACCTAAGCATTTGGCAATATCAGTTTTTGTAATAAACTGAAAAAACTGCTACCGACTCTTCAATTTTGAATCCATTATTTTCGGGGAATGCCTCACCCTTCAGAATCCATCTTTTGCACGTCGATTCTCCGTAATTCATTCTACGTTATCCAACCATTTTCCAGTGATTATGGTTTGTGCGGCGGTTAAATTATGACCTAAGCATTTGGCAATATCAGTTTTTGTAATAAACTGAAAAAACTGCTACCGACTCTTCAATTTTGAATCCATTATTTTCGGGGAATGCCTCACCCTTTTGAATCCATCTTTTGCACGTCGATTCTCCGTAATTCATTCTACGTTATCCATCCATTTTCCAGTGATTATGGTTTGTGCGGCGGTTAATTTATGACCTAAGCATTTGGCAATATCAGTTTTTGTAATAAACTGAAAAAACTGCTACCGACTCTTCCATTTTGAATCCATTATTTTCGGGGAATGCCTCACCCTTCAGAATCCATCTTTTGCACGTCGATTCTCCGTAATTCATTCTACGTTATCCAACCATTTTCCAGTGATTATGGTTTGTGCGGCGGTTAATTTATGACCTAAGCATTTGGCAATATCAGTTTTTGTAATAAACTGAAAAATCTGCTACCGACTCTTCAATTTTGAATCCATTATTTTCGGGGAATGCCTCACCCTTCAGAATCCATCTTTTGCACGTCGATTCTCCGTAATTCATTCTACGTTATCCAACCATTTTCCAGTGATTATGGTTTGTGCGGCGGTTAATTTATGACCTAAGCATTTGGCAATATCAGTTTTTGTAATAAACTGAAAAAACTGCTACCGACTCTTCAATTTTGAATCCATTATTTTCGGGGAATGCCTCACCCTTCAGAATCCATCTTTTGCACGTCGATTCTCCGTAATTCATTCTACGTTATCCAACCATTTTCCAGTGATTATGGTTTGTGCGGCGGTTAAATTATGACCTAAGCATTTGGCAATATCAGTTTTTGTAATAAACTGAAAAAACTGCTACCGACTCTTCAATTTTGAATCCATTATTTTCGGGGAATGCCTCACCCTTCAGAATCCATCTTTTGCACGTCGATTCTCCGTAATTCATTCTACGTTATCCAACCATTTTCCAGTGATTATGGTTTGTGCGGCGGTTAAATTATGACCTAAGCATTTGGCAATATCAGTTTTTGTAATAAACTGAAAAAACTGCTACCGACTCTTCAATTTTGAATCCATTATTTTCGGGGAATGCCTCACCCTTCAGAATCCATCTTTTGCACGTCGATTCTCCGTAATTCATTCTACGTTATCCAACCATTTTCCAGTGATTATGGTTTGTGCGGCGGTTAATTTATGACCTAAGCATTTGGCAATATCAGTTTTTGTAATAAACTGAAAAAACTGCTACCGACTCTTCAATTTTGAATCCATTATTTTCGGGGAATGCCTCACCCTTCAGAATCCATCTTTTGCACGTCGATTCTCCGTAATTCATTCTACGTTATCCAACCATTTTCCAGTGATTATGGTTTGTGCGGCGGTTAATTTATGACCTAAGCATTTGGCAATATCAGTTTTTGTAATAAACTGAAAAAACTGCTACCGACTCTTCAATTTTGAATCCATTATTTTCGGGGAATGCCTCACCCTTCAGAATCCATCTTTTGCACGTCGATTCTCCGTAATTCATTCTACGTTATCCAACCATTTTCCAGTGATTATGGTTTGTGCGGCGGTTAATTTATGACCTAAGCATTTGGCAATATCAGTTTTTGTAATAAACTGAAAAAACTGCTACCGACTCTTCAATTTTGAATCCATTATTTTCGGGGAATGCCTCACCCTTCAGAATCCATCTTTTGCACGTCGATTCTCCGTAATTCATTCTACGTTATCCAACCATTTTCCAGTGATTATGGTTTGTGCGGCGGTTAAATTATGACCTAAGCATTTGGCAATATCAGTTTTTGTAATAAACTGAAAAAACTGCTACCGACTCTTCAATTTTGAATCCATTATTTTCGGGGAATGCCTCACCCTTCAGAATCCATCTTTTGCACGTCGATTCTCCGTAATTCATTCTACGTTATCCAACCATTTTCCAGTGATTATGGTTTGTGCGGCGGTTAAATTATGACCTAAGCATTT